>CAKXYN010000009.1:35300000-40300000 GCA_935064755.1 Tragelaphus eurycerus | reverse complement strand
TTCTAGAAGTTTCAAAGGTTCCTAAACATCCTTGCGTGAGCCCCTTGTCTTTCATTCTGAGAATTATGGAGAGGAATATTATTTCTTAATTGCTAAGTCATGTCCAATTCTTTTGTGACCCCATGGACTGTGGCCCACCAGGCTCCTCTGTCTGTGGGATATCCCAGGCAAGAATACTGGAGTGGATTGCCATTCCCTTCTCCAAGTGATCTTCCCAGGCCAGGGATCTAATCCACATCTCCTGCTTGGCAGGCAGATTCTTTACCACTGAGCCACCTGGGAAGCCCATTGAGAGGAATACCCAGGTTTTACTCATAAAATATGATGTATGGTTAATTTTTTAAGAATAAGAAGTTCATTTTTAATATAACACATGTGTCCTTTAAATTTTAGCCTATTAACAGGAGCATTGCAGATATTATTGGAGAAGGAAATGGCAACCTACTCCAGTATTCCTCCATGGGAAATCCCATGGACAGAGGTGCCTGGTAGGCTACAGTCCATAGGGTCACAAAAAGTTGGATAAAACTTAGTGACTAAACCACTACAGGTATTATGGGTAGAACAGTTTTATTATGGAAATGAAAGTTTATAAATATGTAGAAGGATGTGGGCATGTGAAGGTCTGAAAGAGAAATGAAATTTAGCGAAAGTCACTAATCAAGAGAATCTGTTTTAGGTGGGCTGATCAGATATTGCAGAAAAGATTCAGAAGATGCACATGTCATGTTACTGAACTGTGACTTGATACAAAGGGAGGTGTTTCAGAAGGGTCTGTGCAAGCTCCCACCTTGGTATAGCTTGGTAGTTGGCTTGGAGCTGCTGTTGGTGATCAGTTCAGTTCAGTTCAGTTCAGTCACTCAGTCGTGTCCGACTCTTTGTGACCCCAGGGACTGCAGCACGCCAGGCTTCCCTGTCTATCACTAACTCCTGGAATCCACCCAAACCCGTGTCCATTGAGTTGGTGGTGCCATCCAACCCATCTCATCCTCTGTTGTCCAATTCTCCTGCCTTCAATCTTTCCCAGCATCAGGGTCTTTTCCAATGAGTCAGCTCTTCCCATCAGGTGGCCAAAGACTGGAGTTTCAGCTTTAGCATCAGTCCTTCCAATGAACACCCAGGACTGATCTCCTTTAAGATGGACTGGTTGGATCTCCTTGCAGTCCAAGGGACTCTCAAGAGTCTTCTCCAACACCACAATTCAAAAGCATCAATTCTTCAGCGCTCAGCTTTCTTTATAGTCCAACTCTCACATCCATATATGACTACTGGAAAAACCACAGCCTTGACTAGATGGACCTTTTTTGGCAAAGTAATGTCTCTGCTTTTGAATATGCTGTCTAGGTTGGTCATAACTTTCCTTCCAAAGAGCAAGTGTCTTTTAATTTCATGGCTGCAATCACCATCTGCAGTGACTTTGGAGCCCAGAAAAATAAAGGCTGACACTGATTCCACTGTTTCCTCATCTATTTGCCATGAAGTGATGGGACTGGATGCCATGATCTTAGTTTTCTGAATGTTGAATTTTAAGCCAACTTTTTCACTCTCCTCTTTTACTTTCATCAAGAGGCCTTTTAGTTCCTCTTCACTTTCTGCCATAAGGGTGGTGTCATCTGCATATCTGAGGTTATTGATATTTCTCCTGGCAATCTTGATTCCAGCTTGTGTTTCTTCCAGCCCAGCGTTTCTCATGATGTGCTCTGCATATAAGTTAAACAAGCAGGGCGACAATATACAGCCTTGACGTACTCCTTTTCCTATTTGGAAGCAGTGTGCTGTTCCACGTCTAGCTCTGACCGTTGCCTCCTGACCTGCATACAACAGTAAAATGATGAGCTGAACCCCGAACCCAGTCAACATCCTCCAACTTTCTCTCACCTTGTTTCCTACAATTACAACGTCTCAAAATTATTGAAACAAGCTCCTCTTTTATTCAACTCAAATCCAGATTCTGATGTACATGGTTCCCAATCTCAGCTAAATTGACACAACAAAATCCAGTATATACATGCATTTTTATTAAGGCCATATGTTATGGATGACTATGTAGTTACTGAACGATGATACATCATCTTTCAATCATACAATCATCATCAAATCATACGATACTAATTTCAGTGGGTCTCAAAACAGCATTTCCAGGATTAGCTGAGATTTCCAGATACAGAAACAGTCAATGTGCCAAAAACTAAGGTGAGGTCAACAAAGATGAGATATAATACAGATTGTTAGGTTTGGCAACTTGGAAACCATTCATCATCTCTGAAAGAATGATTTCTTTAAAGCACAAATCTGATGTGGAATAAATTAGAAGTGAGGAAATAGAAGTGTGTGTATTATACATACACAAAATTAAGAAATGCATGTGTAAAATAGCTACAGCTAGAATATAGTTCAGGAGCTCAGGAGTTATTGTCTATTTACTTTATCATACTTACATTCCTCATATCAAAATCTATGAAAAGTCTTAAATCATAACAAATCATAATTTGGCAAGTTAACCAAATAGGCTGCCATGTAATTATCTTAAAAAAAAGATATTCCATAACATTTGTAACAAGAAAGGAGAGAAAGGAATTTGTAGATGACTGACAGTCTCTGCAACAGTGACTGCTGGAATTTACTTCTATTTTCTGAGACTTAGTTAATATTGGGAAAATAACATCTTACAGGAAATGTAAAGTGAGTGGCACGTGGTAGGCAACCACATAACTTGAGTTTCTTTTCCTTCTTCCTTCCTCATTTCTAACTTGACTTAACCTCCCACCAATATGAGAATTCCCTTTCCAACATCCTTGAAGTCTTTGGTACAAAGATTTCAATGATAGGAAGCCTATTTTCTTACAAGTCAACTTACTCCATTGTTTAAAATTTCCTCTATTTGAAGGAAAATAGAGGAAATTTGTGTCTGCATATTGATCTGAAATCAGTTTTCTTTAATTTTTACCAATTGATTGGTTTTATAGCCACTTAACAGTGAATTTTCTTACTCATATAAATGAACCCCTCATAGAATTTGTAACAAATATGTATCTGCTTTAATGTATAAATATTTACATATTTTTAAACTTGGTTTGTTACTTTGGATTTTATCTTTCTCTAACGTTTTTTACTATGGTAAAAGTCATATTTTGAAATATATTATTTTAACTATTTTTAACTGTACGGTTCAGTAAGACTAAGAGCATTCACATTGTTGTACAACTCTCACCATCACCCATCTTCTGAACTTTTCACGTTCTTAAACTGAAACTTAGGCCACGTGGTGGCTCAGACAGTAAAGAATTTGCCTGCAATGCGGGAGACCTAGGTTCAGTTTCTGGGTTGAGAAGATCCCATGGAGAAGGAAATGGCAACCGACTCCAGTAACCTTGCCGGGAGAATTCCATGGACAGGGGAGCCTGGCAGGATACAGTCCATGGGGCCATAAAGAGTCAGACAATACTGAACAAGTCAGTATGCACCCATGCACGTTTGAAAATGAGCTATTCCGGGAGAGTCTCAGCTTTGGTTTTCTTTATTTGTGGATTTCCTAAGGCATTATTTAGCTTCTACTTTTTCTCATCCTTCATTTTGAAATGGTACCTCTTCTACAAAGTGTGGTTGAGTCTCTATTTCTGAAAGAAATGCCTTGTAACCAGAGGTCCCCTTGTTCCTCTGTAAACCTGTCACAGTGCTGGCCTGGTGCAGGAATGAATCACCACACACTTTCACTCAATGGGGCTTTGAAGTTGCTGTTCCAGGGCTCTGAAGTACTCCCATTGTCCATTCTGCTGCTCTATGCACTTCAAGATAGCTTCTCTAAAACAAATCCTCTCTCTCCTCAGAGTCCTCCCTCTATCTCTGAGCAACAGAAGCCAGCCCTGCCCCTGTTGACTTTCTTCAAACCTCACAGCAGCCCTCAATGTCGTGTTTTGAGACCAGACACTGTCTTGTACACAATGACTTGAGATACTGAAAGACAATCACTAGCCTTTTCTAATTAATGTCTTTCCTGTTCACCAAGCTTAAGGGATATTCTCCCTTTACCTGTACACTTTTTACCTCACCTATACTTGATGTAGAATTCTTCAGCTTTAACTTTATTCCCCAACCTTTATGCTATCTCCTATGCCTTTATATTAAGTGTGGATATACTCCAAAATCCTTAGCTTTTCTGAGAATGCTCTTATGTTTCCTTTTGCTAAATGAAACCTGAGAGTTCTCCAAGAAACACTGGAAAGAAGCTGCTCTGGGAGGTTGATCATTCTTATGTACTTGACAAACTGAGTAGTCAGGTGAGGTGGTCAACATTCTCTTGGCTCCTTACTGCTTCTTCCCACTGATATCTTTGACCAATGATATTACTCCTTCCTGTTGAGATCTTTGACCATGTCTGATCTTTGACCTTCTTCATTACTGTCATCAGCTAACCTGCTGGTCACTTCTCCTCAAATTCATGGGTGTTTGGCCACTTGTCTCTTACAAACTTGGTCTTCATCCTGACTTTTGTCAAAATCTTTAGGGATTTCAAAAAGTGAACATCTCACACTATGTGGCATCATGACTTCTGGGTTTTCTCTTCATTACTACCGGACCTTCACTCCACTCCATTTCAACGACACCACTTAAAAGAGGAAAAATGAAAACGCTCATTACAATCTGAGTTGTATAGCGTTGGCCAAAAAGTTCATTTGTGTTTTTCCGTAAGATGGTACAGAAATACTCAAATGAACTTTTTGGCTAGCCTGATATTTCAAATCACTTTAAAATTTGAAACACAGAATTATAGTGATAGAGAATATTAAATACATAAATTGTTTATTCTTGCTTCCTTTTTTTTTTTTTTTTTAGCTGAACATAAAACCAAAAGTTCTACCCCTTCCCTGTGACCTGATTCACATTTGCAGCTGAAATGCAGGTGGTGTTTTTAGCTATTTTAGATGACTCAGTTCCTTAAATCTGATGAGTCTTTTTTTTTTTTTTTTCTTTACTGATTTATGTTCCAAATTTCTTTAGTCATGCTAAAAGTTTTTCATAGTCCAAGGACCAAAAAAAATCAGAGGGAAGAAAAAACCAGAATGTTAACTGTCATGCAATATTTAAAATAAATGCCAATTTGACTTCCTACTTTTTATGAATATTTGTAATGCATTTTTAGGATGACTATCATTTCAGGAGGCTTCACAAAGCACAGAAGAAAATAAAAGAAAGGAAATATTTTGTAACAAAGCAATTTTGTTTGGATTTGTGGGGGCGGGAACCAGTTAGTCTTCTTGTCTTAAAAGTTTTGATTTGTAATCATGAGAACTCATTCTATAAAAAATTCAAAACCAAGAGTTTGTTTCCATAATGTTTTTGTTGTCTTGATAACAAGAGCTTGACACTTCAGTTTGAGTCTTGGCCTAATACTTTCCTATATTGTCTGCCAATGAAAAGAATTTGAAATGCCATGTATAATGTTTACCTTTGAAATAAAGTCTTCTTTGGTGAAATTTTTATTATGGACAAGTAACTTCTCTATGGCTAATGAGCCTGAAACAGGAAGTGATTCTGACTCAAACAATGACAGTATCCAGCATGGCCAAAAGACAGAAAATTAATACACTTCACATTCCATGACATACTCATTTCAGACAAACACAATTTCAGTAAGCCTTTGTCTTCTCCTTAGTACAGCATAGAAGAACATTTTACCTGATAGAGGAAAGGGCTAATTATAATATCTATCTCATTTCCAAATATTTTTCATGAATTGTAGGGAAATCACTGTACTGGATTTTAGGGTTAATGTAGATGTGAGTAACAGAGAAGATAGTAGTAGTATAAGGTGGGGCAAAGAGTATGGTAGATAGAATCAAAAATTGAATCCATGTTCCAATTGTATCATTTATTAGCTCTGTGACTATTACAAAAAAAATTCAACATTTCTCATTTTCTTCATTGGTCAAGTAGAGACATGGTTGTGTGATCTTAGAGGAAAAGTTTTCAATTTTTCACCAATGAGTATGTTATTAGTTATTAGTTTGTTATATATGGCCTTTATTACATTACATTACATTTCTTCTTTACTCTTTTCATTGAGTTGTTATCATAAAGAGATGTTGAATTTTTTCAAGTACCTTTTTCTGCATCTATGGAGATGATCATGTGATTTTATCCTTCATTTTGTTAATGTGCTATATCATATTAATTGATTTGCATACATTGAAATGATATGTATTCTTGGAATAAATCCTACTTGATCATGGTATATGATTCTTTTAATGTATTCTTAATTAGGCTTGCTAGTATTTTGTTGAGGATTGTTGTATCTATGTTTATCAGAGACAGCTGACCTATAATTTTCTTTTTCTGTAGTGTCCTTGTCTGGCTTTGTAAAATCAACTTGGAAATGTTCTCTCCTATTCAGACTTTTTGACAAGCTTGAGAAGGATGGCATTAGTTTTTCTTTAAATATTTGATTGAATTTATCAATGAGACCATCTGGTCTTGGGTTTTTCTTTGTTAGGAGGTTTTTGATTTTTGGTACAGATTTGATCTGTACAGTTTTTTCATTTCTTCATGATTCAGTCTTGGTAAGTTGTATTTTTCTAGATTTATTTATCTTTTCTATGTTATCAAATTTGGTGGCATGTAATTATTCATGGTAATTTCCTATGATCTGTATTTCTGTGTTATCAGTTTTAGTATCTCCTCTTTCTGATATTATTTGAATTTACTTTGTTTTTTACTTAATTAGTTTAATAAAGCTTTCTCAAATTTATTTGTCTTAAAAAAGTTTTTAGTTTCACTGATATTTTCTATTTTCTTTATAATCCCTAGTTTATTTCTTTATTTCTGTTTTGGTCTTTGTTATTTTATTCCTTCTATTAACTTTGAATTTACTTTGTTCTTCATCTTCTTGTTCCTAGAAGTGTTAAATTAGGTTGAATTCTCTCTTTTTTTTTCTCTTAATGTAGGCTGTTATTGCTATAAATTTTCCTCTTAGAACTACTTTTGCTGCATCCCATAAGTTTTGGTTTCTTGTGCTTCCTTTTTTCAATTGTCTCAAGATTTTTTTTTTCCTTTTGATTTCTTCTTTAAACTACTGATTGCTCAGGTGTGTGTTTTTAGTCTCCACATACTTTGGAGCTTTCCAGTTTTCTTTAAAATCAGTTGGAACTGATTTCTAGTTTCATATAATTTTGGTTGAAAAAAAAATGCTTGATATGATTTCAGTCTTCTTAAATCTTCAAGACTTATTTTGTACCCTAACATGTGATCTATCCTGGAGAATATTTCACATGTGCTTCAGAAAAATGCTTATCCTGCTCCTGCTGGTTGGAATGTTGTATATTTTGTCTATAATATTATTTGAATCTAATGTTTAATGCTATTCTGTGTGAATGGTCATTGCAAGTAGAATATTAAAGACCTTCATTACATTGATTGTTATCTCTTTCTTTCTTCAGATCTATTAAAATTTGCTTTCTATATTCAGGTGCTTCAGTGTTAGGTGAATTAAATAATTACTGTATCCTTTTGATTAAGGAAAATTCCATGGATGGAGGAACCTCGTAGGTACAGTCCATGGAGTTGCAAAGAGTCAGACACAACTTTGTGACTTCACTTTTTTTTTTTAACTTAAGTTACTCTGTTATCAACATATAATAACCTTTTTATTTTGCTACAGTCTTTGGCTCAATGTTTCATTTTGTTTGATATAATTATATATGCCCCTGCTTTCTTTTAATTCCTATGTGCATAGATTATCTCTTCCCATTGTTTCACTTTTATTCTATGTGTATCTTTAAGCAGTAGCTGGGAATATCAGGATATTAAATTTGCTTCTATCAGACGGAAACTGAAGCTGGGCAATTTTACTTACTCTGTGCTGAGTCAAAAGGAGTATCCATGTGACTAAAAAGAAACTGTTTGGTATAGTCCCTGGAGGACTCATGAATGTTGAGCTCCATTAGCTTCCAGAATGAGGTGATTTGCGAGCCAGTCCCTTGGGTGGTCTCCATAGAGATTTGTGTGCCAGATGTGTGGGCAAACTCCTCTCAGGGATACGCTGATGTCTTGGTTTTATTGTAGTAAGCCACAGACAGAAGTGGGAAAAGTGCCCACTGACTCTTTTGGGTTCCAGGCAGATCACAGTCAGCCTTGAGATGCATGCTAATTAGAATCTGGAACTTCAGGCATCATTTTAAAAGGAATTCAGTTAAAGCCTTATCAGGGAAAGACTGGGAGATAGATGTTTCTGCCTGCTACCTCTGCATTGGACCTCCTTGGGGGATAGCCATGGTGAGTGTGCAGTGCCCACTAACAACTGCTTCCTTAATTTCTATAGTCCCCTGGGAGTCATGAACACAAGTCCTGTATCCTTTCTGAACTAGGTGAATTGGAGACATGTCCTTCAGGTGTCAGCCTTAAAAGTTGGGGGTGCGAGATGTTTGATCCAACTTCTTAGAGAGAAGCTGGGAGTTGGAGGTTCCCTCCTGATTGTACAGCACTATGCCAAGGGTGGGGTTTATGATGAGAGTTTAGCAGTCTCCTATGTTGCCATTTTGGTGACATGGAAAGACATTTAAAAAAATGAAACAAAGAGGCAACAGGAGGTGATTAATTTGCGAAATGTTGATCTAGTCATAAAGAAATCACTGAAACGTGTTTTATAACTGTGTGTAATTTAAGCCCTGAAGGCCCAAATCTGGCCATCAATATCTATCTAGTTCCAACAGGTATAATGTAATTATACCAAATTAGTATAGGTGATTTTCTTTTGCTGCTGTGTATTGGCAAGTACTTGTGAAGTGAACTGTGGAATATTTTGTTCCTTAGCATTTGTGTCAATTTCATAGTAAGGAAATGAATCTGAAGAATAATATAAGTGAGCATTTCCAAATACTAAAAAAAAAAAAAACAAACAAAAATCGAACACAAAAATGTGATTTGGACTTTATTTAATTTCCTGTTGTCATCACATGAAGAATTCTTCAAGTTCTTCTGAAAAAAGGGAAAGGAGTAAACATGTTTCTTATATTTAATGATATTCACCCAAGTTGACAAATTCTTTTTAATATCAGTTCAAAACTATATGAGTGCCAGCTGTTGGCAATTGCTCACTGCAAAATAAATTTAGTGGGCAGAAGAAGGATTCCAAGCTTTGCAGTTGGAGTACGAAATTCAGGCTATGTCTGTAAAGAAAGACAAACACTGCCTTGGAATAACAAAATGTCTGGTATACTCCACTATCTTAAAAACACATTAGAATATTAAAAAAATTAATCTGGTATCAATCATATTGTTTGAAGTGGTCTCCAATCCAATACTGAATGGAAATGGAGGTCTGGTAACTTGGAACAATTGACGCTGGTGCTAGTCAAACCTTCTGGGTTTGCTGCTTCATGTGACGATGATTAAAGCTTTAGCACATGTGACTGGTGCATAGTAAGTCTTCAAGGAATGTCCTCTATTGCACTACTTTCAACTAATGACTTCATCTCAGAACAGCTTGCAGGAGAGGAGAAATAAGCAATCACCACACTATTCTATGTGCAAGGAGAGAAATCATAGATTTCTTTTTAATCCATAGTTAAAAAGAAGGTTGTGAGGATCAATTCAGATTAATTTGAGAATCAATATTATAACATTTCTACACTTTTCAAAAGTCAAATTATATACTATCATATATTGTATATCTAGAAATGTGTATTGAAATAAATAAGTCAAAACAAAAAATTATATTACTACATATGTATGTGCATATATTATCCTTGTCTATCAATCTATTTCCTTGAGTATATTCAAGAGACTCAAACACTCAAACTACTGATTCAGAATTTTGTTTTTACAATTGACCAACTGCTCTTGTTGTTTAATCACCCAGTCGAGTCCAACCCTTTGAGATGCCATGGACTGCAGCACGGCAGGCCTCCCTGTCCCTCACCATTTCCCAAGTTTGCCCAAGTTCATGTTCATTGCATCTGTGATGCCATCTAGCTATCTCATCCTCTGACTTCTTCTTCTTCTTCTGCTTTCAATCTTTCCAGCATCAGGGATTTGTCCAATGAGTCAGTTGTTCCCATCAGGTGACCAAAATACTGGAGCTTTAGCTTCAGCATCAGTCCTTCCAATGAATATTCAGGCTTGATTTCGCTTAAGATTGACTAGATTGATCTCCTTGCTGTCAAAGGGACTTTCAGGAGTCTTATCCGGCACCACAGTTTGAAGGCATCAATTTTTTGGCATTCTTCCTTCTTTACAGTCCAGGTTTCACACTTGTATGTGACCACTGGGAAGACCATAGCCTTGACTATACAGACCTTTGTTGGCAGAGTAATGTCTCTGCTTTTCAACACACTGTCTAGGTTTGTCATAGCTTTCCTGCCAAGAAGCAATCCTCTGATTTCATGGCTGCAGTCACCATGTGCAGTGATTTTAGACCCCAAGAAGGGGAAATCTGTCACTACTTCTACTGTTCCCCTTCTATTTGCCATGAAGGAATGGGGCTGGGTCCCATGATCTTAGTTTTTTTTAAACACTTAGTTTTAAGCCAGTTCTTTTTTTTTTTTTTAATTTTATTTTGCTTAACTTTACAATATTGTATTGCTTTTGCCATTCATCAAAATGAATCCACCACAAGTATACATGTGTTCCCCATCCTGAACCCTTCTCCCTCCTCCCTCCCCCATACCATCCCTCTGTGTCGTCCCAGTGCACCAGCCCCAGGCATCCGACATCAGGCATCGTACCTGGACTGGCGACTCATTTCAAATATGATATTATACATATTTCAATGCTATTCTCCCAAATCATCCCACCCTCTCCCTCTCCCAGAGTCCAAAAGACTGTTCTATACATCGGTGTCTCTTTTGCTATCTTGTAAACAGGGCTGGTTTTAGAAAAGGCAGAGGAACCAGAGATCAAATTGCCAACATCCGCTGGATCATGGAAAAAGCAAGAGAGTTCCAGAAAAACATCTATTTCTGCTTTATTGACTATGCCAAAGTCTTTGACTGTGTGGATCACAATAAACTATGGAAAATTCTGAAAGAGATGGGAATACCAGACCACCTGATCTGCCTCTTAAGAAATCTGTATGTAGGTCAGGAAGCAACAGTTAGAACTGGTCATGGAACAACAGACTGGTTCCAAATAGGAAAAGGAGTATGTCAAGGCTGCATATTGTCACCATGTTTATTTAACTTATATACAGAGTACATCATGAGAAATGCTGGACTGGAAGAAACAGAAGTTGGAATCAAGATTGCTGGGAGAAATATCAATAACCTCAGATATGCAGATGACACCACCCTTATGGCAGAAAGTGAAGAGGGGCTAAAAAGCCTCTTGATGAAAGTGAAAGTGGAGAGTGAAAAGGTTGGCTTAAAGCTCAACATTCAGAAAACGAAGATCATGGCATCTGGTCCCATCACTGCATGGGAAATAGATGGAGAAACAGTGGAAACAGTGTCAGACTTTGTTTTTCTGGGCTCCAAAATCACTGCAGATGGTGACTGCAGCCATGAAATTAAAAGACGCTTGCTCCTTGGAAGGAAAGTTATGACCAACCTAGATAGCATATTCAAAAGCAGACATTACTTTACCAACAAAGGTTCGCCTAGTCAAGGCTATGGTCTTTCCTGTGGTCATGTATGGATGTGAGAGTTGGACTGTGAAGAAGGCTGAGCGCCGAAGAATTGATGCTTTTGAACTGTGGTGTTGGAGAAGACTCTTGAGAGTCCCTTGGACTGCAAGAAGATCCAACCAGTCCATTCTGAAGGAGATCAATCCTGGAATTTCTTTAGAAGGAATGATGCTAAAGCTGAAACTCCAGTATTTTGGCCACCTCATGCGAAGAGTTGACTCATTGGAGAAGACTCTGATGCTGGGAGGGATTGAGGGCAGGAGGAGAAGGGGACGACAGAGGATGAGATGGCTGGATGGCATCACTGACTCGATGGATGCAAGTCTGAGTGACCTCCGGGAGCTGGTGATGGACAGGGAGGCCTGGCATGCTGCGGTTCATGGGGTCGCAAAGAGTCGGACACGACTGAGCGACTGATCTGATCTGATCTGATCTGAAACAGGGTTATTGTTACCATCTTTCTAAATTCAATATATATGTGTTAGTATACTGTATTTGTGTTTTTCTTTCTGGCTTACTTCACTCTGTATAATAGGCTCCAGTTCCATCCACCTCATTAGAACTGATTCAAATGTATTCTTTTTAATGGCTGAGTAATACTCCATTGTGTATATGTACCACTGCTTTCTTATCCATTCATCTGTGGTTGGACATCTAGGTTGCTTCCAAGTCCTGGCTATTGTAAACAGTGCTGCTATGAACATTGGGGTACACGTGTCTCTTTCAATTCTGGTTTTCTCAGTGTGTATGCCCAGCAGTGGGATTGCTGGATCATAAGGCAGTTCTATTCCCAGTTTTTTTGAGGAATCTCCATACTTTTTTCCAGTTCTTTCACTCTCTTCCCTCACCCTCATCAAGAGGTTCTCTAGTTCCTCTTTGATTTCTGCCATTAGAGTAGTATCATCCATATATCTGAGGTTATTGATGTTTCTCCCACTTATCTTGATCCCAGCTTGTAACTTATCCAGACTGGCATTTCTCATGATGTGCTCAGTGTATAGGTTAAACAAACAGGGTGACAGCAGACAGTCCTGTCGAACTCCTTTTTCAACCTTGAAGCAACCAGTTGTTCCATACAGGGCTCTAATTGTTGCTTCTTGACCCACATACAGGTTTCTCAGGAGACCGGTAAGATGGTCTGGTATTCCCATCTCTTTAAGAGCTTTCCATAGTTTACTATGATCCATCCAGTGAAAGACTTTGGTATAGTCAGTGAGACAGTGGTAGATGGTTTTCTGGAATTCCCTTGCTTTCTCTGCTGCTGCTGCTGCTACTAAGTTGCTTCAGTTGTGTCTGACTCTGTATGACCTCATAGATGGCAGCCTACCAGGATCCCCCATTCCTGGAATTCTCCAGGCAAGAATACTGGAGTGGGTTGCCATTTCCTCTTCCAATGCATGAACGTGGAAAGTGAAAGTGAAGTCGCTCAGTCATGTCCAACTCTTAGTGACCCCATGGACTGCAGCCCACCAGGCGCCTTCGTCCATGTCATAGGTGTCCGTCCATGGGATTTTCCAGGCAAGAGTACTGGAGTGGGGTGCCATTGCCTTCTCTGTTGCTTTCTCTATGATGCAGCAAATGTTGGCAATTTGATCTCTAGTTCCTCAGCCCTTTCTAAACCCAGCTTGGACATCTGGAATCTCTTGGTTCACATAATGTTGAAGACTAGCATGCAAGATTTGAGGTATGAACTTACTAGCATGGGAGATGAGTACACTTTTCTGATGGTTAGAACATTCTTTAGTACTACGCTTCTTGGGAAGTGGGATGAAGATTGACCTTTTCCAGTCCTGTGGCCATGGCTGGGTCTTCCAGATTTGCTGACATATTTAATGCAACACTTTAATGGCATCATCCTTTAGGGTTTTTAATAACTTCACTGGAATTCCATCACATCCACTAGCTTTATTAACAGCAGTTTAATAATCTGCTGACAAACTAGTTCTGTTACAAATTGAATTCAAAATGTTGATCATGTAGCCATAGTAAAATATATTCTTCTCTGTACTGCATATTTTACTGTTATATAAAACTGAATGAATTACTGGGAAAGTTTATTCTTTGATGGCCTATATTTTATGATGTGCAAAAAATGATTTGTAGAAAAGAAAAAATACTTTATCTTCCCAAATGATGGCATTCTACTGGAAACAGGAACACAGGAGAAATACATATGTCTATGCAAATTAGAACTTAGCCTTTGTGTTGTTAACAGGTCTTATTCTCCATGTAAATAATTGGATAACCCATTAATCTAGGAGCAGTATCTCTGCCTGTTTGTTTCTTACTTCAGCCATGACTGGTGTATTAATTTCTTACGGCTGCCATAACAGTGTATCCTAGACGAGGTTGGTTCCTTCTGAAGGTTCTGAGGGACAATATATTCCATGTTTCTGTCAAAAATTCAGAGAATGCAAATTTAAAACCACCAAATTAATAATAAGTGGTATCCAGGCTTCCCAGGTGGTTCAGCAGTAAAGAATCCACCTACCAAGGCAGGAGCGGCAGGAGAAGCGGTTTTGATTCCTGGGTCAGAAATATCCCTTGGGGAGGAAAGGACAACCCACTCCGGGAGAGGGGAGCCTAGCAAGCTACAATTCATGGAATCACAAGCAGTCAGACATGACTGAACAACTGAGCACACACACGGTAAGAGTTTATTGTGTATATGAAAAGCGTTCATGAACTGGGAGCTTCTAAATTCAAAGGCTAATACGAAGCTTGGGAGCATGAAGTGACTTGATGGCTTGTAAAGTGAAAATGAGGATGTTACTGACCTTTCAGAGAAGGCAATGGCACCTCACTCCAGTACTCTTGCCTGGAAAATCCCATGGACAGAGGAGCCTGGTGGGCTGCAGTCCATGGGGTTGCTAACAGTCGAACACGACTTCACTTTCACTTTTCACTTTCATGCACTGGAGAAGGAAATGGCAACCCACTCCAGTGTTCTTGGCTGGAGAATTCCAGGGATGGGGGAGCCTGATGGGCTGCTGTCTATGGGATTGCACAGAATTGGACATGACTGAAGCAACTTAGCAACAGCAGCAGCAACTGACCTTTACGATAACGGTCATTACGATGGGAATTTATAAATGGCAGGAGACTGGTTAAAATGATTATCTCATACCAGTTTTAGGAAGATGACTTAAGTTTCCTTTATAAATGCCAGAGGTATTTACAAAATAATAACTTAAGTTTCCTTTATGTTCATGAAAACAGTTGATTTAGTTTCACTTACATGGCTTAGGGGTTTTTGTCTGTTTGGGGAAGTCTCAAACTTGGTCTCTATTTTTTATTTCATTTCAACACTTTGTTTCTGGTGAAAATCAGCAATATTTGGCTCCGTTGTCTTGTCTGCTCTGATCTATGTCCTCATCCTCACTCGATGCTCTATGTCTATCCTCACAGGGTCATCCTTATAAGGACACCAGTTATGCTGGATTAGGAGTGCATTCTCCAGAGTGACTGCATTTTAATTCAACTCTTTGCATCTGCAAAAACCTTATTTCCAAATAAGGTCACAATCTGCGGTATTGGGGATTTGGATACCAGCCTATCTTTTTGGGGGGATGAGTGAAGTTGGACAGTGATGTAACCCATAAAACTGGGGACCTAATTGTAATTTTACTTAATTTTTTATTTTTGCTTCTAATTTTCCATCTCTGTCTTAAAAAAAAATTGAGTGTGTTTCATTCCTTATTCATCCTTTGCAGATGATCAAAATATTACAGAATTTGGCTTTCGGAGAAAAATAGAAAGAATGAGTATTAGCTACTTGTTCCAAGATATGTCTTCCCAGATATGGGTATCACAAGTGAACAGAGCTGAGACACAGCATGGTGTGAATAAACCTCAGAGGAAAACAGAGTGAGTCCAACAGAGACTTCCTGGGAAATAGCATTGTCCATGCTAACCCAGGTACCAGTATGAAGGGACAGAGTAGAGACAGGAAGAAGGATATAGGAGGCAAAGGCACACAAGATCAGATCAGATCACATCAGTTGCTCAGTCGTGTCTGACTCTTTGCGACCCCATGAATCGCAGCACACCAGGCCTCCCTGTCCATCACCAGCTCTCGGAGGTCACTCAGACTCACATCCATCAAGTCAATGATGCCATCCAGCCATCTCATCCTCTGTCGTCCTCTTCTCCTCCTGCCCCCAATCCCTCCCAGCATCAGAGTCTTCTCCAATGAGTCAACTCTTAGCATGAGGTGGCCAAAATATTGGAGTTTCAGCTTTAGCATCATTCCTTTCAAAGAAATCCCAGGGCTGATCTCCTTCAGAATGGACTGATTGGATCTCCTTGCAGTCCAAGGGACTCTCAAGAGTCTTCTCCAACACCACAGTTCAAAAGCATCAATTCTTTGGCGCTCAGCCTTCTTCACAGTCCAGCTCTCACATCCATACATGACCACAGGAAAGACCATAGCCTTGACTAGGTGAACCTTTGTTGGCAAAGTGATGTCTCTGCTTTTGAATATGTGATCTAGGTTGGTCATAACTTTCCTTCCAACGAGTAAGCGTCTTTTAATTTCATGGCTGCAGTCACCATCTGCAGTGATTTTGGAGCCCAGAAAAACAAAGTCTGACACTGTTTCCACTGTTTCCCCATCTATTTCCCATGTAGTGATGGGACCAGATGCCATGATCTTCGTTTTCTGAATGTTGAGCTTTAAGCCAACCTTTCACTCTCCACTTTCACTTTCATCAAGAGGCTTTTTAGTTCCTTTTCACTTTCTGCCATAAGAGTGGTGTCATCTGCATATCTGAGGTTATTGACATTTCTCCCGGCAATCTTGATTCCAACTTGTGTTTCTTCCAGTCCAGCATTTCTCATGATGTACTCTGTATATAAGTTAAATAAACATGGTGACAATATGCAGCCTTGACGTACTCCTTTTCCTATTTGGAACCAGTCTGTTGTTCCATGACCAATTCTAACTGTTGCTTTCTGACCTGCATACAAATTTCTCAAGAGGCAGATCAGGTGGTCTGGTATTCCCATCTCTTTCAGAATTTTCCACAGTTTATTGAGATCTACACAGTCAAAGGCTTTGGCATAGTCAATAAAGCAGAAATAGATGTTTTTCTGGAACTCTCTTGCTTTTTCCATGATCCAGCGGATGTTGGCAATTTGATCTCTGGTTCCTCTGCCTTTTCTAAATCCAGCTTGCACATCAGGAAGTTCACAGTTCACATATTGCTGAAGCCTGGCTTGGAGAAGTTTGAGCATTACTCTACTAGCATGTGAGATGAGTGCAATTGTGTGGTAGTTTGAGCATTCTTATTGCCAAATTCAGACTGAAATTGAAGAAAGTAGGGAAAACCACTAGACCATTCAGGTATGACCTAAATCAAATTCCTTATGATTATACAGTGGAAGTGAGAAATAGATTTAAGGGCCTAGATCTGATAGATAAAGTGCCTGATGAACTATGGAATGAGGTTCGTGACATTGTACAGGAGACAGGGATCAAGACCATCCCCATGGAAAAGAAATGCAAAAAAGCAAAATGGCTGTCTGGGGAGGCCTTCCAAATAGCTGTGAAAAGAAGAGAAGTGAAAAGCAAAGAAGAAAAGGAAAGATATAAACATTTGAATGCAGAGTTCCAAAGAATAGCAAGAAGAGATAAGAAAGCCTTCTTCAGTGATCAATGCAAAGAAATAGAGGAAAACAACAGAATGGGAAAGACTAGGGATCTCTTCAAGAAAATCAGAGATACCAATTCAAGAAAATCAGAGATACCAAAGGAACATTTCATGCAAAGATGGGCTCGATAAAGGACAGAAATGGTATGGACCTAACAGAAGCAGAAGATATTAAGAAGAGGTGGCAAGAATACATAGAAGAACTGTACAAAAAAAGATCTTTACGACCCAGATAATCATGATGGTGTGATCACTGACCTAGAGCCAGACATCCTGGAATGTGAAGTCAAAAGGGCCTTAGAAAGCATCACTAAGAACAAAGCTAGTGGAGGTGATGGAATTCCAGTGGAGCTATTCCAAATCCTGAAAGATGATGCTGTGAAAGTGCTGCACTCAATATGCCAGCAAATTTGGAAAACTCAGCAGTGGCCACAAGATTGGAAAAGGTCAGTTTTCATCCCAATCCCAAAGAAAGGCACACAAGGACCTCATAATAATGAACTAGGCTAGAACCACTCTTTTTGCAAAAGTAGAAGCTGGGGGAGTAACTGCACTCAGCATTCATTGAAGACATATTGGGTCAAATAATGCTGGTAGGGACTTCCCTTGTGGTCCAGCAAGTAAGACTCCACACTCCCAATGCAGGGGTGCAGGTTCAATCTCTGGCCAGAGAACTAGATCCCACAACTAAGACTCAGAGCAACTAAACAACAACAACAAAAAATAAAAATAGGCAGAATACTCTCTGACATTAATCACAGCAAATCCTCTATGACCCACCTCTCAGAGTAATGAAATAAAAGCAAAAACAAACAAATAGGACCTAATTAAACTTAAAGGCTTTTGCACAATGAAGGAAAGTATAAGTAAGGTGAAACAAGAGCCTTCAGAATGGAAGAAAGAATTAATCTCAAAATATACAAGCAGCTCATGCAGCTCAATACCAGAAAAATAAACTACCCAATCAAAAATGGGCCAAAGAACTAAACAGACATTTCTCCAAAGAAGACATACAGATGGCTAAGAAACACATGAAAAGATGCTCAACATCACTCACTATCAGAGAAATGCAGATCAAAACCACTATGAGGTACCATTTCATGCCAGTCAGAATGACCAAAAGTCTACAAGCAATAAATGCTGGAGAGGGTGTGGAGAAAAGGGAACCCTCTTACAGTATTGGTGGGAATGCAAACTAGCACAGCCACTATGGAGAACAGTGTGGAGAGTCCTTAAAAAACTGGAAACAGAACTGCCATAAAACCCAGCAATCCTACTGCTGGGCATACATACCAAGGAAACCAAAATTGAAAGAGACACGTGTACCCCAGTGTTCATTGCAGCACTGGTTACAATAGCCAGGACATGGAAGCAACTTAGATGTCCATCATCAGATGAATGGATAAGAAAGCTGTGGTACATATACACATGGGGTATTAACAAGCTATTAAAAAGAACACATTTGAGTCAGTTCTAATGGGTTGGATGAAAATGGAGCCTATTATACACGGTGAAGTACGTAAGAAAGAAAAACACCAATACTGTATATTAACACATATATGTGGAATTTAGAAAGATGGTAATGATGGCCCTATATGCAAGACAGCAAAAGAGACACAGATGTAAAGAACAGACATTTGGACTCTGTGAGAGAAGGTGAGGATGGGGTGATTTAAGAAAATAGCATTGAAACATGTGTATTACCATATGTGAAATAGATGACCAGTCCAAGTTCAATGCATGAAACAGGACACTTGAAGCCAGCCCACTGGGACAACTCAGAGGAATGGAATGGAGAGGGAGGTGGGAAGGGGTTTCAGGAGATGGAGACACACGTACCTCTGTAGCTGATTCATGTCAATGTATGGCAAAAACCACCACAATATTGTAAAGTAATAAACCTCCAATTATAATAAGTTAATTAATTAAAAAAATGCTGACAAATAAAATTGGAACTTAGGAAAATTCTGAAATTATAACAGGCAATCAAATATGTCCTACAGAAAGGCCCCAAAAGTTAAAAAGCCCCAAAAGTTAAAAAGCCAGGTTAAAAGTCAAGAGGTTGACACAACAGAATTGAGAGAGAACTTGGACAAGCTATCCTGTCACTAAGGAATCAGATGTGTGAGGAAACAAAAGACTCAGCCGTTTAGATAGATCCAAGAGGTGAGCAAAGGTGGACCACAGATAATGAAAATTGCTGTCCCAGGACAGAAGCTACAAAGGCAGAAACCAATTTCATCCTGGAACCTGCAAGTGAGAGCTAGCTCAGCCAGCCCACCTGCTGGAAAGGCAAGGTCCATCTAAAGGTACTTGAGAGCTTCTGGAGGTGGAGACAGGACAGTTGATGAAGATGTAGAATTTGCACTGCTTTGATCATTTTCATTCATTTGTCTTCTGGGTGATGCTGGTGGTTCAGATTTGAGTGAATCCATGAGGATTCTCAGAGTAGAAAATGTTTTTCTCCCCAAACGGAAAAAAGAACCATATTCTCACTAGACAAGATTGCACTAAAATTAGGAACCTAATTTTCTGTGCAGGATGTGGTGGTGGCCCTTCTCTTCTTGATTATAGGCTGAAGATAGTAGGAGAACACAATGAACCCTGAGAGGTGTAGGGCAACTAAAGGGCAACTAAAGTGTAGGTTCCCACCTGACACTGCGACCTCCAGCCAGCAGCTTCCCGGGACCCTCTGACACTCCACTGACCTCATGATCTACCTGAACAGGGTTCCTACTCACAGCCGTAAGATGCATATGAGAAGCTCCTTGGGTGGCTTAAAGGTTGAGAATAGCCAGCTATCCAGATTTGACTTATGAAATAGAAGATGTTGGGACTTCCCTGGAGGTCCAGGAGTTAAGAATCCATGCTTCCACAAGTTCAATCCCTGGTCAAGGAAGACTTCACATGATGCACTATTTAGTTGAGGAGGGAGAAGGTTTGATAGTAGACCCCCCCCCCCCAAAAAAAGGAAGGCCACATACTGCCTTCTGAAAGTGAAAGTGAAGTCACTCAGTCGTGTCCAATTCTTTGCGACCCATGGACTGTAGCCCACCAGGCTCCTCTGTCCATGGTATTCTCCAGGCAAGAATACTGGAGTAGGTTGCCATTTCCTTCTCCAGGGGATCTTCCTGACCCAGGGATCAAACCCAGGTCTCCCACATTGCAGGCAGATACTTTAACCTCTGAGCCACCAGGGAAGACCTTAAGTACAAGAATACAGTCTCTCAGAAAACCTGTAGAGACACAGAACTTCAGATCCAAGTACTAACATCAAAGATTTCAAGGGAGGAAAGGAAGCCAGGTTGAAAGAAGAAGTGGGAGGAGGCGGGAGAGGGGGCGAAAGGGCTTTCTGAAAAGGGAAGATTAAAGAAGTGAAGCAAAAAGCAAGTCAGTGTGGATGAGGAATAACATTACTGGTTGGTCAATGAACTGATTTTAAACGTTGACACACCTTTGTCATAAAGGGGAGATAATACATGCATATTTGTTTCTATGGAGAGTGTCTCCAAAACTCATGTTATATTGTGCTTTAAGTTGCTTCATTTGTGTCTGACCCTTTGCAAACCTATGGACTATAGCCCACCATGTTTCTCTGTCCATGGGATTCTGTGGGCAAGAATATGGGAGTGGGTTGCCAGGCCCTCCTTCAGGGGATCTTCCTGACCCAGAGATTGACCCATATTTCTTGCATCTCTTGCCTTGACAGCTGGGTTCTTTATCACTAGTGCCACCTGGGAATGGGTAGTTAAATCAGGATTCAAGGAATTACTGAGTGACAGGTGTTCAGAAACAGGAAGAAGATAAAAAAGGAAATGGAAGGAAGATATATATTTTACTGCATATCATTTTATACACTGTCAGTTTTATACAATGTAGTACCTATATAAATTATTAATACATTTAAAAATTTAGTGAAAGTAGGAAAGTTTAGAATGCTACCATATGACAATGACATTTATGCATATTTTTAGAAAAAGTTCTTACCTATTGAAAATAATGTATATTGAATATGTTTAATATCTATGTAAGTCTAAACACAGAATGAACTATAAGAATGCAGGGCAAAATTGTAGTACTGATGTCTTGGACATACATGTAGAGGGAGAGCAGGGGGTGGGAAAGATGATTAGAGAGAAATTTGGTATTATCTACAGGATTTAGGAAATGGCAACCCACTCCAGTGTTCTTGCCCAGAGAATCCCAGGGACAGGGGAGCCTGGTGGGCTGCCATCTATGGGGTCACACAGAGTCGGACACGACTGAAGTGACTTAGCATAGCATAGCACAGGATTTTAATTCTTAAAAAATTGATTGACAATGTGAGAAAATGTTACCATTGGTAATTCTAGATAGTATGGATATGACTATTTGTTACAGACTGCTTTGTGTATCACTGTATTTTTATTTTTTTAATTGTATTTTTAGGGTATAAGAGTGTAATTGTGTATCACTGTATTTTTAAGGTTTTGATAGTTAATATATTTGACTTTACCTTTTATGGACCTTTGAGCTACATGCCCAATAGCAAAATTAAGATTACAAAAGCAATAATCTTACTATTTTGCCTCTTCACCAGGGCGCCTATATCATTGAATTCTCACCAGTACATGGCATTATTTAGTCTTTGTCTTAAAGGTGCAAAGTAAAAATCTCATTGCTATTTCCATTGTCTCATTACCATGACACTAATCATCATTTAATGATTTTAAATATCTCTTTATATGCTTTTCTAGTTTCTTCTATAAAGATGACCTAGGTAGGTGGGATAGGGGGAAGTGAGAGAGAGGCTCAGGAGGGAGGGGATATATGCATATTACTGATTCACATCAATGTAGTAAAAATGATCAAATTTTTTTTTTTGCTTTGTATTTGTGTTTTTGATAATTTTTTAAGGATATCTTTTAAGATCCTGCCACAAAGATATTCTATAACCTTTTATCTACAAACTGTACTATTTTACCACTTTCATTTAGGCCCTTAATGGCTCTAGACACCACACTTGCATGTGATGTTATGTAAGAATCTAGATTATTTTTCTGTTTATAGTTTGAATCCTCTTCAAATTGAGATCTGATTACTGCACTAGGTAGAAAACAGATTATGAAAACATTAATAAAAATATGTCATTTTCCATAAAAAATCTCCTGTAAAGGCAAAATAGGTATAGAACCAAAAAATAGAACTACTTGAAAGATCCAAGCAAACGTACACCCCTGCCAGAATACCATTAGCCAAGCATCACTGTTTTATATTTGATATTCTAGAGTTATGGACTCTTAGGGAAACCTCAGATTTAGCTAACAGAAGCTGTTGGCAGAGGTGAGGTTTTCTTGTATCTAATAGTTTTCTTGTGGAGGTTGACTGATAGATGGAAAAGGAAAACCTCTTTATGATAAGGTACAAACAATTGTTTCAAGCACTCTGACTTCACCTTGACCTGTTTCCTACTGATTTATCCCAATGCATAAATAGCTTCAGCTTAGACAAGGCTTCACCCCTGGCTCTCTGGCCTCAATTCCTTTACTATTTATATCTTTAGAGGCTGGCACCACTTGCTCATATAACAATGAAACAATGACTCCTAACTTGAGATCTTTTTATCTTCTGCCTAACCTCACAAAAAATGCTGACGTTTCAGAGTGTAATACAGTAGACAGACAATCCATCAAGTCCGTCATGCTGGCCGACTGGCTGACTTCTGCATGGATGGAATTCAAAGACTTGCCAAGTAAATAAATATAGTGAAAAACACATCCAAAATTAGACATACCCCTAAATAAGTTATTGTAGGTAATTTGCCAAGAGCTGTACTTCTGTCTCGCAGATTGTCTGTGTTTAAGGTCAACACATTATGCCTAGCAGAGGCTAGCACTGGACGATTCCTCTCTGCCTGATGCACTTTGATGTCTATGACAGCAAGCCTAAAGTAATCCTTTGGAATTTATTGAAGGACTGTGTGGCAAGCCTGCCAGAGCTTCTAGTCTTTTGTTTACAATCACTGTTACCTCCTCTTTGAGTCCTGAGCACAGTTTATCTTTCCTGAGAAAGACAGATATGGAAGGGCTTGAGGGGTACTCATTCTTTTCTTGCTGATGATGAAAAAGTCAAGTCCAAAAACTGACTGAAATGAGGATGTATTTTGCAATTTCTCAGCTACTGGGTCACTCTGTCTGATTTCTAAATAGTTCCTGCTTTTGTTAAGGGTATGTTCTGCTTTGAAGAGAAGAATAGAGGATGGGAGAGCTAAGTGGGGTGAAAAGCAGAAATTTTTATTGGAACTAACTGATAACAAGATGCCTTCCCTTTCAAAACCAACCCAAGGGAAGCTTTTATCATTGTAAAACTGGCCTAATGTCAATTAAGCTTAAAATGATTTACTTTTAGGAGAATACAAGCCAAAGGAATTTGCTAAGAAGTTTTTAACAGTTATAGCTCTATTAAATAAGAAAGATAAATATATCCTTGCTATATAAGTCAAACATGAAATATTTTAGATCTAATTCTAATTGATCTAGAAGTACATGATCCAGTAAGTGAAATGTTTTTATTTTTTTTCTTTCAATCAGAGCATAATTTAGTAACATCACACATTTCTAGGACTCAGAGGTCTAACAAACTTTCCTGCCTTGAGCATTGCCACGAATTAGAATTGAGGACTAAACAGTCGCTAAACATGTCTAAATGGCTAAAATTAATGCCACAAAATCCCGACTTGAAAGTAGAAGTAAATCCTATAAGTGGATCTCCTGCCACATCTCAGTTGATTAACTTGAGTTTTAAAATGACTTTTCCCCTTTTTATGTGCAATAAAGTTGAAACACAGAGAGGTGCAGAGAACAAGCTGAGTTCATATTTTTCTATTCATTCTACAGATGAGAAAACTCAGGCTTAATGAGGTTAACTTAAACCTATCCAATAGTTTCTTTTCTTTTGGCGGGGAGAATATAGCTAGTTTAATAAAGATGCATACCAAAACCCTTAACTTTCAGAAACTTCCTTCTTTGAGCACAGAATCAACACATAGGACTGTCCTTGCAGACTGGATTCTATCCAAGGGAGAGCTGGCTATTGCTAGCCCTTCAGCTGCCAACTCTTTCTTCCAGCCCTGCTGGGTCATGAAGGTGTTTTGCCAACTTAAAATAAGTGACCGAACTAGGTCAGAAGAGAGCTAAAGAAGGTCTAAACCAAGGAAGTGGTAACAGGAGCAGAACTGAGGTAGATTTGAGGACAATATTTGGGACTGACCAGCGGTAATCATATGCTCACATCCTATGTGGGAAATACCTCATGGTCTGTGGGTATCAGCTCCAGAGTTGTCACCTCATACTATCTACACTCTTATGATCCATAAGTGAGTGCTTAAGAAATAGCTGCTGCTGCTGCTAAGTTGCTTCAGTTGTGTCCGACTCTGTGTGACCCCATAGATGGCAGCCCACCAGGCTCCCCTGTCCCTGGGATTCTCCAGGCAAGAACATTGGAGTGGGTTGCCATTTCCTTCTCTGAAGAAATAGCTACCAGTCATATTTGACCCATACATATTAATAATAAAACTTCAATTACTTTCGAGATGTATAGATTTTAGGACCTAACTAACAGTGGCTGAAAGCAAAGAAGAACTAAAGAGCCTCTTGATGAAAGTGAAAATACAAGCAACTCCTACAGCTCAATTCCAGAAAAATAAACGACCCAATCAAAAAATGGGCCAAAGAACTAAATAGACATTTCTCCAAAGAAGACATACAGATGGCTAACAAACACACGAAAAGATGCTCAACATCACTCATTATCAGAGAAATGCAAATCAAAACCACTATGAGTTACCATTTCACACCAGTCAGAATGGCTGAGATCCAAAAGTCTACAAGCAATAAAGGCTGGAGAGGGTGTGGAGAAAAGGGAACCCTCTTACACTATTGGTGGGAATGCAAACTAGTACAGCCACTATGGAGAACAGTGTCCTTAAAAAACTAGGAATAGAACTGCCTTATGATCCAGCAATCCCTCTGCTGGGCATACACACCGAGGAAACCAGAATTGAAAGAGACACGTGCACCCCAATGTTCATCACAGCACTGTTTATAATAGCCAGGACATGGAAGCAACCTAGATGTCCATCAGCAGATGAATGGATAAGAAAGCAGTGGTACATATACACAATGGAGTATTACTCAGCCATTAAAAAGAATACATTTGAGTCAGTTCTAATGAGGTGGATGAAACTGGAGCCTATTATACAGAGTGAAGTAAGCCAGAAAGAAAAACACAAATATAGTATACTAAAGCATATATATGGAATTTAGAAAGATGGTAACAATAACCCTGTATACTAGACAGCAAAAGAGACACCAATGTATAGAACAGTCTTTTGGACTCTGGGAGAGGGAGACGTTGGATGATTTGGGAGGATGGCATTGAAATATGTATAATATCATATATGGAATGTATCGCCAGTCCAGGTTCGATGCATGAAACTGGATGCCTGGGGCTGGTGCACTGGGACGACCCAGAGGGATGGTATGGGGAGGGGGGTGGGAGGAAGGTTCAGGATGGGGAACACATGTATACCTCTGGCAGATTCACTTTGATATATGGCAAAACCAATACAATATTGTAAAGTTAAATAAAATAAAATTTGAAAAAAAGAAAGTGAAAGAGGAGAGTGAAAAAGTTGGCTTAAAACTTAGCATTCAGAAAGCTAAGACCATGGCATCTGGTCCCATCTCTTCATGGCAAATAGATGGGGAAACAGTGGAAACAGTGGCTGACTTTATTTTCTTGGGCTCCAAAATCACTGCAGATGATGATTGCAGCCATGAAAGTAAAAGATGCTTGCTCCTTGGAAAAAAAGTTATGAGCAACCTGCTGCTGCTGCTGCTAAGTCGCTGCAGTCGTGCCCGACTCTGTGCGACCCCATAGACGGACACCCACCAGGCTCCCCCGTCCCTGGGATTCTCCAGGCAAGAATACTGGAGCGGGTTGCCATTTCCTTCTCCAATGCATGAAAATGAAAAGTGAAAGTGAAGTCGCTCAGTCGTGTCCGACTCTTAGCGACCCCATGGACTGGAGCCCACCAGGATCCTCCGTCCATGGGATTCTCCAGGCAAAAGTACTGGGGTGGGGTGCCATTGCCTTCCCCAATGAGCAACCTAGACAGCATATTAAAAAGCAGAGACATTACTTTGCCAACAAAGCTCTGTCTAGTCAAGGCTATGGTTTTTTTCAGTAGTCATGTATGGATGTGATAGCTGGACAGTAAAGAAAGCTGAGTGCTGAAGAATTGATGCTTTTGATCTGTGATGTTGGAGAAGGTTCTTGAGAGTCCCTTGGACTGCGAGGAGATCCAACCATTCCATCCTAAAGGAAATCAGTACTGAATATTCATTGGAAGGACAGATGCTGAAGCTGAAACTCCAATCCTTTGGCCACCTGATGGGAAGAACTGACTCATTTGAAAAGACCCTGATGCTGGGAGATATTGAAGGTGGGAGGAGAAGGGGATGACAGAGGATGAGGTGGTTGGATGGCATCATCAACTCAATGGACTTAAGTTTGAATAAACTCCAGGAGGTGGTGATGGACAGGGAAGCTTGGTGTGCTACAGTCTATGGGGTTGCAAAGAGTTAGACATGACTGAGCAACTGACCTGAACTGAACAGTGCCTGGATTTCAGCTTTAGATAAATGAAACATCAGAAGGTTAGATGTGTCCTAATGATGTAACTCTTTTTTAAAAATTTGTTTATTTTTTAACTGAAGGATAATGGCTTTACAGAATTTTGTTGTTTTCTGTCAAACCTTGACATGAATCAGCCATAGGTATATGATGTAACTCTTCATGAGCACAGTCCTTTATAAAGGTGACTAGCAACAGTGTTCTTGCCTGGAGAATCCCAGGGACAGGGGAGCCTGGTGGACTGCCGTCTATGGGGTCACACAGAGTTGGACACGACTGAAGTGACTTAGCAGCAGCAGCAGCAGCAACAGTCAACTTTTTTCTTTTTTCTATATTTTTGTAGTCATTAGATCTTCCCTGAAGTGTTCAATAACTTGTAAAGCCATTCTCTTATCATGTAACCATTTCAGTTATAACACACACAAATATAATTTTCCAGGATTGTCTTGTTTAATATTAATCTTGCAGTCATTGTGAAAATCAAGACACCAGGCGAGGTATTTCCTTCATCCATCCACTTTTAGGTAGCATCTTCATCCTCCAATATCTGAATTGAAAAAGACCTTGCACACGTGACATCATGATTATACAATTAATTCTCTGATTCTGTTATTCCAAATTTGGCAACTCACTCAAATTTACTTGTAACTCCCAAATCAGTACAGAAAAGATGTGCTGGGGAGTTCTTGGTCAATGATGTGCTGGGGAGTCACCTGATGGGAAGGTTCCCAGTTGAGGAAAAATAAGGGGATATTCTGCCTTCTTATGTAGTTCTGTTTCAGAAAACAGCTGTATTTTTCTATTCCATTTAAAGCCATGTATTTTGCATTATTATGCTTTTTATGTACTGTATTGTTATTTTATTTATTTAAATTTGACTGTTTAGAATGGTCCTGAAAAGTAGTGTTGAAATGCTACCTAGTATTCCTGAATGTAGAAGATACACCCATTAGAGAAGCTTGCTTTTTCCAAGTAGGCATGGGTTATCATTCTGTTGGCCACAAGCTCAGCGTTAATGAACCAACATGGCGCATCCAGCAAAAGGAAAAGGAAATCCTCCATCTGTTTGTGAGGCCACAAGGGAAAGAGGGAATGTAACACCCGGAGCATGTGACCAAGCCATAGGAAATAAGATAAGTAGCTGAATCTCTGGATTTGTGAGCTGACCCCCAAGAAAAAAGGGCAGTGGACAAGTCTACTGTGAGGCTAAAAAAACCAAAGAAATTTCTGGTCACATCACATCACTGAGGGTCATGGTAAACCAACCTCGGCTAGTACTGAGAAGTGTGCACATTTCAAGAGGTTTTTATGTTGTGAAAACTATGAACTTGAAGGAGGGGCTGATTCTGCAGGTCAGGAAGATGTAGAAAAATTGAAACAAAACAAAACAAAACAAAAACTTCTCCATATTAAAGAGGAAGAGGATTTTGTGAAACAGTAGGATTTTTACTATGACGGGTAATGAAGATACCCTGGAGAAGGGAATGACAACCCACTCCAGTACTCGTGCCTGCAGAATCCCATGGACAGAGGAGCCTGGTGGTCTATGGCCCATGGGGTCGCAAAGAGTCAGAGATGACTGAGTGACTAGGCACAGATACACACACTACTGTAATGAGATTTGCTAATTTCAGGAAGATATTGACAAACAAATCCATATGTAGGTTTCCCCTGCTTTTCAAAGTTTGCTTTATGCCACTTCACTTTAAGAAAATGCCTACATTAGTTCCTGTTGTGGCCAGCTGAAATAAATGCAAAGAGGATTTTCTGTTTTATGAAACAAAGGCAAAGATCAAAAATAGTTTTCAGTAATTGCTTGCAGCAAGCTGTTATAAAAGCAGCACACACCCAGTGCAGACCAATGAGAAATGGCCCGGCCAGACTTCTTCCCAGGAATTACACTCAGCATCTTAGCTTCCTTCTGCCATAGCTTTGAACTGTTTCTGAACATTTCTGCTTTATCTACATTTATTTTGTGCATACATTAGCAAGATGTGTCCTTAGATAATTGCTTCTTTGCTTTATGCCATTTCAGCTTAAGAAAGGTATATTTTACCATGGTAAGGGAAATGGTGCTTAGATGGAAGAAAATGTGAGCAGAGGCTTGGGGGAATCTAAGCTTGTGTATCCCCTAGAAGCAATAGTTCAGTGTTTGCAATTTCAGTGTTTGTGGGGAGACTTTCTAGAATCCACAAGACCAAATAATGAGAACTGAGTCTGTTTGTCTTATAAACAGGAGGATTTATAGACAAAATAGATTTCCAAAACTGTATCGTAGAATGGTAACAAGTGCTATTAAGATGCTTGATTCTGTAATAAAATTAATAATACAACAAATAAATAATTTAAAAATTAAGATCACCCAATTTCTTAAACACTGTGCTGTACTCAGTTGCTTTCATCATGTCCAACTCTTTGCACCCCATAGTCTGTAGTCTGCCAGTCTCCTCTGTCCATGGGATTCTCCAGGCAAGAATACTGGAGTGGGTTGCTATTTCATTTCTCCAGGGGATCTTCCTTACCTAGGGATCAAACCCATATCTCTCATGTCCCTGAGTTGGCAGGAGGGTTCTTTACCACTAGTGCCATTTGGAAAGTCCCTTTCTCACTGGGTGAAAGAAAATTAAACTTGTAGGAACTAATTTCTTCTTCTGAATGGTGCAAAGCTGTTGAAATAAAAATCTGAAAAAACAAACCATATTTAGCTTTCTATAAAGTCTTTTTAATATCTGTGTTCTGTGGAATTCTAAAATATATTTCTCTGGACTTCTCTGGTGGTGCAGAGGTTAAAATCCTGTGCTTCTAATGTAGGGGATGTGGGTTTGATTCCTGGTCTGGGAACCAAGATCCCGCATACAATGCAGTGGCAGGGCTAAATTATTATTATTATTATTTTTTTTTTTTTACCCAGCACTTTTTGTGGACAAGGCATCTTTTTAAACACTTCGGTGTTAACACATTTGAGCATCACAGTGACTCTAGGAGGATATGACTTTTTTATTATACCATTTTCAAGGTGAGGAAATTAAAGAAGTGTAAAGCATCTTACCCAAAGCAAAAATCACCATTGATTAGAGCCCAAGCAAACTGACTTTACTCTATATACTGTGTTATATTTTACTAAGTATATTTAAGAAAATAATGTCCTGAACCTGAAAGATCAAACATGGATCTTAGAGCTTAAAATTCAAGGTCTTCTTGAACTTGACCTTGACTCATCTCTGCAGTTTCAGGCCCCTGTTTTTCTTAAACAATTTCACTTCAGTAAAGACAGTCACCCACTGACCAAGTCTCACACTTTCTTTCAGTGCCCACCTGCCACACTCAGGTGCTAAGCCTCCTTCTCTCCAGCGTTCAATTCCAATTGCTCAGTGAAACATCACTGGACTTATCCAACAAAGAGAAGGGGGAAAAGCAAGGAATATTTGTTCTGACACCTTATTAACATTATTTGTTTTTGCATGCATGCTGCATTGCTTCAGTCATGTCCAACTCTTTGCAACCCTAATGTACCATAGCCTGCCAGGTTCCTCTGCCCATGGGATTCTCTAGGTATGAATACTGGGTTGCCATTTCCTTCTCCAGGTAAACTTTACAGCCCAGGAATCAAATCAGGGTCCCCTGAATTGCAGGCAAATTCTTTACTTCTGAGACACCATGGAAGACTCGGATAAGACTAGTGAATTTCAGGAAGATACTGACAAACAAATCAATATGCAGTGATATAATATCACTGCAATGTGGAAAATGCCTGGAAGAGGGAGTGGAGTGAGTGGAGGGATTTATTAGGGATTTATTATATTCAGAGATTTATTAGCCCTATCTTTAGATCTTTAGTATATGTTCTGGTTTCCTAACCAACCCCCTTGAAAAGACAGAAGTATGGAGTCTATTTCTCCTGTATAATATGGAACCACATTTTATATATAGGAGATCAGTGGAGAAATAATGCCAGAAGAATGAAAGGATGGAGCCAAAGCAAAAAAAAAAAAAAACAAAACACACCCAGTTGTGGATGTGACTGGTGATAGAAGCAAGGTCTGATGCTGTAAAGACCAATATTGCATAGGAACATGGAATGTCAGGTCCATGAATCAAGGCAAATTGGAAGTGGTCAAACAAGAGATGGCAAGAGTGAATGTCGACATTCTAGGAATCAGTGAACTCAAATGGACTGGAATGGGTGAATTTAACTCAGATGACCATTATATCTACTACTGTAGGCAGGAATCCCTTAGAAGAAATTGAGTAGCCATCATAGTCAACAAAAGAGTCTGAAATGCAATACTTGGATGCAATCTCAAAAATGACAGAATGATCTCTGTTCGTTTCCAAGGCAAACCATTCAATAGCACAGTAGTCCAATTCTATGCCCCAACTAGTAATGCTGAAGAAGCTGAAGTTGAACGGTTCTATGAAGACCTACAAGACCTTCTAGAACTAACACCCCCAAAATATGTCCTTTTCATTATAGGGCACTGGAATGCAAAAGTAGGAAGTCAAGAAACACCTGGAGTAACAGGCAAATTTGGCCTTGGAATACAGAATGAAGCAGGGCAAAGACTAATAGAGTTCTACTAAGAGAACGCACTGGTCATAGCAAACACCTTCTTCTAACAACACAAGAGAAGATTCTATCCATGGACATCACTGGATGGTCAACACCGAAATCAGATTGATTATATTTTTTGCAGCCAAAGATGGAGAAACTCTATACAGTCAGCAAAAACAAGACCAGGAGCTGACTGTGACTCAGATCATGATATCCTTATTGCCAAATTTAGACTTAAATTGAAGAAAGTGGGGGAAACCACTCAACCATTCAGGTATGATGTAAATCAAATCCCTTATGATTATATAGTAGAAGTGAGAAATAGATTTAAGGGACTAGATCTGATAGACAGAGTGCCCGAGGAACTATGGATGGAGGTCCTTAACACTGTACAGGAGACAGGAATAAAGATCATCACCAAGAAAAAGAAAAGCAACAAAGCAAAATGGCTGTCTGAGGAGGGCTTACAAATAGCTGTGAAAAGAAGAGAAGTGAAAAGCAAAGGAGAAAAGGAAAGATACATCCATTTGAATGCAAAGCAGAGTTCCAAAGAATATCAAGGAGAGATAAGAAAGCCTTCTTCAGCGATCAATGCAAAGAAATAGAGGAAAACAATAGAATGGGAAAGACTAGAGATCTCTTCAAGAAAATGAGAGATACCAAGGGAATATTTCATGCAAATATGGACTCAATAAAGGACAGAAATGGTATGGACCTAACAGAAGAAGAAGATACCAAGAAGAGGTGGCAAGAATACACAGAAGAACTGTACAAAAAAGATCTTCACGACCCAGATAATCATGATGGTGTGAACACTCACACTCACCCAGACCAGACATCCTGGAATGTGAAGTCAAGTGGGCCTTAAAAAGCATCACTATGAACAAAGCTAGTGGAGGTGATGGAATTCCAGTTGAGATATTTCAATTCCTGAAAGATGTTGCTGTGAAAGTATTGCACTCAATATACCAGCCAATTTGGAAAACTCAGCAGTGTTCACAGGACTGGAAAGGACCAGTTTTCATTCCAATCCCTAAGAAAGGCAGTGCCAAAGAATGCTCAAACTACTGTACAATTGCACTCATCTCACATGCTAGTAATATAATGCTCAAAATTCTCCAAGCCAGGCTTCAGGACTACGTGAACCATGAACTTGCAGATGTTCAAGCTAGTTTTAGAAAAGGCAGAGGAACCAGAGATCAAATTGCCAACACCTGCTGGATCATCGAAAAAGCAAGAGAGTTCCAGAACAATATCTATTTCTGCTTTATTGACTATGCCAAAGCCTTTGACTGTGTGGATCATAATAAACTGTGAAAGAGATGGGAATAGCAGACCACTTGACCTGCCTCTTGAGAAACCTGTATGTAGGTCAGGAAGCAACAGTTAGAAATGGACATGGAACAACAGACTGGTTCCAAATAGGAAAAGGAGTAAGTCAAGGCTATGTTGTCACCCTGCTTATTTAGCTTATATGCAGAGTACATCATGGGAAATGCCAAGCTAGAGGAAGCACAAGCTGGAATCAAGATTGCCAGGAGAAATATCAATAACCTCAGATATGCAGATGACACTACCCTTATGGCAGAAAATGAAGAGGACCTAAAGAGCCTCTTGATGAAAGTGAAAGAGGAGAGTGAAAAAGTTGGCTTAAAGCTCAACATTCAGAAAACTAAGATCACGGCATCTGGTCCCATCACTTCATGGCCAATAGATGAGGAAACAGTGGTTGACTTTATTTTTGGGGGGCTCCAAAATCACTGCAGATGATGATTGCAGCCATGAGATTAAAAGTCACTTACTCCTTGGAAGGAAAGTTATGACCAACATAGACAACATGTTAAAAAGTAGAGACATTACTTTGTCATCAAAGGTCCGTCTAGTCATGGGTATGGTTTTTCCAGTAGTCAGGTATGGATGTGAGAGTTGGACTATAAAGAAAGCTGAGTGCCAAAGAATTGATGCTTTTGACCTGCAGTGTTAGAGAAGACTCTTGAGAGTCCCTTGGACTGCAAGGAGATCCAACCAGTCCATCTTAAAGGAGATCAGTCCTGGGTGTTCATTGGAAGGACTGATGTGAAGCTGAAACTCCAATACTTAGGCCACCTGATGTGGAGAGCTGGTTCTTTTGAAAAGACCCTGATGCTTGGAAACATTGAGGGCAGGAGAAGAAGGGGACGTCAGAGGATGAGATGGTTGGATGGCATCATCAGCTCAGTGGACATGAGTTTGGGTAAACTTCAGGAGTTGGTGTAATAGGGAAGGCTGGCATGCTGCAGTTCATGCGGTCGCACAGAGTGAGACACGACTGAGCGACTGAACTGAATGAACTGATAATACATTATAGAAAAATCACTGCCTATAAAAAGTAACACACATGTTGGCATTGTATATATTAGAAAACTAAAATAAGGTGAATGTCTTTTTTATCCAAAAAAATATGCTTACATATACAAAAGTCTCTTGTTGAAATTTTCAGTATCCCCTTGAAGATGTAGCATTTAACTTAGAATAATAGAAATGATCATTTGAACAGATTTTTATTATAATTTAATAATAAACATAGAATCATGTTTGTTAAACAAAATACAGTGGAAAAAGAATTCTTGTTTGTGTTGTTTGAGTCTAACCTTGAAATAACAGAATTTGAGTAAACTTTCACCTTTTTATGTAAATAGAAAAAGATATATTTTGTAACAAGTTTCAGTTGGACAACTATAATTTTCATCTGATTTTGGAAATAAACCAGTATAAGAGAAGACATTTAAAAAGACTTGGATGATGATCAAATTTGAGTCTACACCAAAGGGATATACATCTGGGCAGAATTTAAACTTAATAAAAATTGATGAATGTCTTTTTTCTTTCTGCATTTAGGAAAAAGAGGGAGTTTATCATCTGTAAATATTTATTTGGTTCATTTTTTCCCCCTTTATTGTGCATGTAGCAAATGTATACTTCCAGTTTGATAGACTGAGACACTTGTTTTTCCTCATGTGGATTGGTCTTTTTTTCTGGATGTGAAAGTCCCTCACCAAGATGAGAGGTACCATGAAACTGTGTTCTCAGAAAGGCCTTGGTTCCAGCTGTACCTTCTGTATGAAGATTGATGAGACAACTTCTTACCCCTCTGTATTAGTATTTTATTGTCGCTGTAACAAATTGCTACACACTTAGTACTTTATTTATTTTTAGACTTTTCTGCTCATTTAATGACAATAACAAACCCCAAACTCCAGAGGTAAGTAGAACAGAAAACAGGTGTTTTAAGCAGAAATCCAGCTCCATTTCTTTCTGACTCTCTCAGAAACGTCCTCCTTTGGGTGTTCAAGGTTCATCCCAGTCCAGGGTTCAGCCCTGAACTGCTAGGAAGATGGCTGTGGCAGTTTCAGATTTCCTATTCAAGTACAACAAAGGCCTTTCTTCCCGTGACTCTATCTCAAAAAGAAGGAAACTTGTTCCTATTCCCATCAACCTCACAGTTACCTTTCATTGGGTTGATATAACTTAATACTTTAGAACAACACACATTTATTCTTCTATAATCCTGCAGGTCAGAAATTCAAAGCATTGGCAGGGCTGGCTGCATTCCTTCTGGAGGCCAAAGGGGAGAATCTATTCCGTGGTCTTTTCCTGTCTCTGGAGACCACCAGCATTGCTTGTCTCATGGCCTCATCCTCCAACTTCAGGGCCAAAAGCCTAACATCGTCAAATTTCTTTCTCTTTTTTAAAGTCCCCCCGCCCCCCTTTTTTTTAATGTAGGCCATTTTTAAAAAGCTTTTACGGAATTTTGCTATAATATTGCTCCTGTTTTATGTAATGTATTCACAACTTCCAGTGATTATGTGGATATCTTTGGGAGGGCGTTATTCTGTGTACTAGCCCTTCCAACTCTTTTTCATCATGTATAAAACTGGCACCATAAACAGTCCCTCCCACACAGGGTTGAAATGAATTCTTAACATACAATTTGGCAAATAGAGGACATCCAACTCCATAAACTTATGAAAGCATTTGTACAGGGATAATTATTCACCTTGCACAGTCTCATGATAAAGTATTCCATATTAAGACACACTTTCCGATTTCTAGGTAATGGTGATGACGGCAGTTCAGTTGCTAAGTCGTGTCTGACTCTTTGCAACCCCCTGGACAGTAGCCTGACAAGCTCCTCTGTCCATGGGGTTTCCCAGGCAAAAATACTGAAGTAGATTGCCACGTCCTCCTCTAGGGGATCTTCCTGACCCAGAGATAGAATCCATGTTTCTTGCACTGCACGTGGATTCTTTGCTACTGAGCCATCAGGGAAGCTCAATCTTTTATATAACAGATGTTTAATATTTTAAGCTCTTAATTTTATTTCTATGTTTAAAAGGGAATCATTCTAAGTTTATATTACCATTCTCTTAGTGAATAACATTGTTAAGAGAAGACAGAACTTTAGAATCACACAAGCTTGTGTTCTAATCTCAGGTTCCTCACTCAGTGGCCCTCAATCTCACTTAACTCCTCTTGAGTTTGCTTCCACCCTTGAAAAACAGAAGTAGTAGCATTACTCCTTAGGGTGGGTTGGAGGATTGAATTAGAAAGAAAAAAATATCTATATTAGCTTCCTAGGGGTGCTATAACAAATTATCACAACCTTGAAGGTTTAAAAAAAGAAATGTATTCCATCAAAAGTCCAGAAGTCTGAAATCAAAACACTGATACTTTTGTATTTTAGGAGAGAATGTTTCTTCCCACTTCTGGTGGTTTCTTGGCTTGTGGCAGTATAACCAATCTCTGCCTCCATCTTCTTGGTGTACCTTCTCATTTCCTCTCTTCTTCTTTTTTAAAATATTTATTTGTATCTGCTTATTCACTTGGTTGTGTGGGGTCTTAGTTGTGGCATGCAGACTCTTAGTTGTGACATGCGGGGTCTAGTTCCCTGATCGGGGATCAAACCTTGGCCCCCTGCATTGGGAGTGTGGAGTCAAAGCCACTGGACCACAGGGAAGTCCCCTCTCTTCTTATAAAGACATACATTACTGAATTTAGGACCCATCCTAAATCCAGGATGATATCATCTTGAGGTCCTTACCTAATTATATATGTAAAGATCCTATTTCCAATTAAGGTTACATTTTGAGATTCCAGGTGGATATGAATATGAAGGAGGGCATTATTCAATTTGGGCTTCGAAAAGAGACATCACTTTGCCAACAAAGGTTTGCCTAGTCAAGGCTATGGTCTTTCCTGTGGTCATGTATGGATGTGAGAGCTGGACTGTGAAGAAGGCTGAGTGCCGAAGAATTGATGCTTTTGAACTGTGGTGTTGGAGAAGACTCTTGAGAGTCCCTTGGACTGCAAGGAGATCCAATCAGTCCATTCTGAAGGAGATCAGCCCTGGGATTTCTTTGGAAGGAATGATGCTCAAGCTGAAACTCCAGTATTTTGGCCACCTCATGCGAAGAGTTGACCCATTGGAGAAGACTCTGATGCTGGGAGGGATTGGGGGCAGGAGGAGAAGGGGACGACAGAGGATGAGATGGCTGGATGGCATCACTGACTCGATGAATGTGAGTCTGAGTGACCTCCGAGAGCTGGTGATGGACAGGGAGGCCTGGCGTGCTGCAGTTCATGGGGTCGCAAAGAGTCGGACATGACTGGGCGACTGATCTGATCTGATCTGAGGTGGCACTAGTGGTAAAGAACCCACAAGCCAATACATGAGACATGAGAAACGCTGGTTCAATCCCTGGGTCAGGAAGATCCCCTGGATGAGGGCCTGGCAATCCACTTCAATATTTTTGCCTGGAGAACTCCATGGGACAGAGGAGCCTGGCAGGCTATGGGTCCTGGAGTTACAAAGAGTCAGGCATGACTGAATCAACTTAACATGCATGCATACAAAGAATTAAACATACTGGTGATTTGGCAAGGGAGTCTGAGAAGTGAATACACTTGAAAGAAGGATTACAGAGGTGGAGTTGCTCATCACACACAGCATCAAATGTAGGGACCCAGAAAGGGGACAGAGTGCTGTGTGTTGAGAGAAACACAGGTGCTGCTTCCGGTGCCATGGCAGTAAGTGAGGTGAAAGAAGCAGGCTTGTACAATTTCATGAAGACCTTAATATGCTGTGTGAAAAGTAGTGTCACCTGGCATATCAGTAAACAAAGGATTTTTCAGCCATCAAGACGTCAGCTACTGGAGCCAGCCCTGGCCACACACTCTGAGGGGACTCTCCATGGTCAAGGATACTGACTTGACAGGATACTGACTCTAGATAGCTAGATGTAAATTAAAGGAAAGACTCTGGTGAGCCCAGACTCTTGCCATCTTCCCATACATAGATGAGCAGTACATTCCTTAACTTGAGACGTCTTGTTTTCTTTAATTAACTGTTGTCTTTTGATGTTCTGATCACCTGGGTTTGTTTGTTTGTTTTTGGAAAACTCCTATATATTCTGGCTCCTTCCTTACCTCTTTGGAGCAGTCCCTTAGAGCTTTCTGAGAGGTTGTCTTGGATTAAGTCCTCAGGAAATCTGCCACATAAAACATAATTCTCAACCTTTAGGTTGTGCTTTTTTTTTTTCCCTTTAGTCAACAGCTGTGTTCAGGGACAGACTTAGGCAGCTCCTTGACCTGCTGAAAGAAGTTGCCCTCCAATTGTCTCTGTCTTGCAGGAAGCCCTTGGAAGTGGTAGCTGGTTTTACTTACCTAGGGGTCAAGCAGGTAGGCTGGTCTATGGCAAGAGATTGCTTTGGAAAAAGGACTACTAGATAAAGATCACTGCAATAATCCTGATGAGAAAGGTTGACTCAAACCCTAGCTACTGGAATAAAATGGGGAGCCCAAGCACCTGGTAGCTCAGATGGTAAAGAATCTGCCTGCCATGCAGGAGACCTGGGTTCGATCCCTGGGTCGGGAAGATCCCCTAGAGAAGGAAATGGCAACCCACTCCAATATTCTTGCCTGGGAAATCCTATGGACCCAGGAGCCTGGTGGGCTTTAGTCCATGGGTGGCAAAGAGTCAGACACAACTTAATGACTGAGCATAAATGTATAGAGATTTCAGTTTTGAACAAATGCTAAGAATCTTTCTGATACTCCCAAAGAGATGTACAGCAGGCAATTACATATACATATATATATATACACACACACATATGTACATATATATATGTGTGTGTGTGTGTGTGCGTGTGTGCATGCATGCTAAGTCACTTCAGTTGTGTCCTACTCTTTGAGACCCTAAGGACTGTAGCCCCCCAGGTTCACTGTCCATGGGATTCTCCAGGCAAGAATACTGGAGGGGGTTGCCATGCCTTTCTCCAGGGGATGTTCCTGACCCAGGATAGAACTCATATCTCTTGAACACATCCCCTGCATTGTAGGTGGTTTCTTTATGACTGAGCTACCGACCAGGGGAGCCTATAAATATATATATATATGTATGTATGTATTTATATATGTATATATACAATTTTACACTTACATATGTATATGTATAAAAATATATGTACGTGCAAAATTCAGAAGAAATAGCCAGGAAGCTGGCAATATGTATTTCTAATTATATGGCAATTAAATCCATAGAATAGTTGAGGAATGCATAGAGGTCTGTCTGGTCTCCTCCGCCCCTCAAAAAAAAAAAGTTTATTTCCTATTCTCCTGAACCTGTGAATGTCACTTTATTTGGAAAAATAGTCTTTGTAGATATAATTAATTTCAAGATCTTGAAATGAGGTGTTCATCCTAGAATATCCATGTGGGCTCTAAATCCAATAGTAGGTGTTCTTTAAGAAGCACAGAAAGAACACTGTGTGAGGATAGATGCAGAGATTGAAGAGATGCAGCCCCGAGCCACGGAATTCCAACCTTCCCCAGAAACTGGAATCGACTAGGAAAAGAATCTCCCCTCGGCCCTCTGGAGGGTCAGGGCCACGCCGACACACTGGCAGCAGACTTCCGGCTTCCAGAACTGCAGGATAATATATTTCTTCTTTAAACTATCATGTTAGTTGTCCAGTTACATCCAACTCTTTGCAACCCCATGCACTGCAGCACGCCAGGCTTCCCTGTCCTTCACCATCTCCCAGACCTTGCTCAAACTCATGTCCATTGAGTCGGTGATGCCATCCACCATGTTAGTGGTGATTTGTTATAGCAGCCGCAGAAAATCAAATGCCTAGGATGAGAAGAGAAGCAGGGCTGGGTTTGAATGAGAAACTCCAACATGTAAAGTCCTCTAGAGAAGGAAAAGTTGACAAAGAAGAAAGACATGAACATAGAAAGAAGTATGGTGTCATGAAAGTTGAGGGATAAAAATGTTCAAACGGGAGAGAGTCGACAACTGTATTAAAAGCCGCTGAACTGTAAAGTTACATGACTCTAAACAGTGACCCTGAATTTAGCTACATGGAGGAGAGTAGGACCCATAGACATAAAACACAATGTGTAACAGGAATTAAGTTTTACAGAGTATTTCCCTGAGTGTTATTCCCTTCCCCCTAGTAACCACTCAGGTTTATGTAAGTTGTTGTTCAGCCACTAAGTTGTTCTGACTCTTTGTGACCTCATGGGCTGCAGCATGCCAGACTTCATAATCCTTCACTGTCTCCCAGAGTTTGCTCAAATTCAGGTCCACTGAATCGGTGATGCTATTAAACCATCTTATCCTCTGCTGCCCCTTCTTTTGCCTTCAATCTTTCCAAGTGTCGGTCTTTTCCAAAGAATCAGCTCTTTGCATTAGGTGGCCAAAGTATCAGAGCTTCAGCTTCAGCATCAGTCCTTCCAATGAGTATTCAGGGTTGATTTCCTTTAAGATTGACTGGTTTGATCTCCTTGCAGTCCAAGGGACTCTCAGGAGTCTTCTCTAGCACTGCAATTTGAAAGCATCAGTTCAAATTGGTTTATGACTTACTTATAACAAAATGTTATGCTCTGTGACTTCTAAAGCTGGTTCACGAAACATTACTCTTACTTTGCTTGTTGGAACCCTTGTGCAAGAGCTGTGAGCTACCATGCTGCAAGGAAATCCAAATATTCCACACAGAGACACACGGAGAAAGAGAAGACCTGTAACTAGAGAGAAAGAGGCTTTCAGCCAGACTCCAACTGACTCAATATTACAAGAGACTCGATTGCCTCAACCACCCGGCTGAACTCTTTCTCCTGACTAGGAAGAGGTGGAGAGAAAATAAAATAGGTTTCTTTACTTTTTTTCACTTGACTGCACTGGATCTTAGTTGCAGCATGCAGGCTCTTAGCTGTGACATCTAGTTCTTTGACCAGGGATCAAACCCACCCTCCCTGCATTGAGAGTGTGGAATATTAACCACTTGACCACCAAAGAAGTCTCCAGGTTTCTATTTTAAGCCAATGTTAATTTGTACAGGAATAGTAATCAGAACATGAGATAAACAGTTAAGTGATGAAAGACAATGGGCTCCATTGTGTGAATCCATTCTAAATAAGACCACTAAAGAGAATTTCAGAGCCAAATTGGATCGTTTAATTTTGCTGAGCCAAACTGGCACTTGAAAAACTGTTCTCATCCATTTGTTTGTCACATTTCATTCTGGGATGTATCAGAAGCTTGCTTTATTTTTTCATAAAACTAAGAGTAGATATAACTTATAAGAACAACTTAATTCTTTTTTTTTTTTTTGCAACTTATAAGAACAACTTAATTCTTTTTTTTTTTTTTGCAACTTAATTTTTAATTTCTGGCACACACACATAGCATCATTCCTGAGCCTGAGTTAACAACACAGACAAAAAATTAAGTTTTTTGGATAAATCCCAAACCTAAATGGATGTTTATGTTAAATAAGCAATCTCTTATCAAAATCCATTGAATCTAAACATATTCATAATTCTGTTAAAAGAAGTGTAACACCTCAAACAAAATATAAGACAGTACCTTCCAATGTGATATAAAAAAGTAATATAGTAAAGTGGATTATATTCACTGTTTGGATAAATATAGACTACAGATGACTTCATATCAGTTTGATTTTCAGGCAAAGAATCTGAAAAATAATATGGGTTCCAGGACTTTTGGATTTTGAAATTGTGGATTAGGGATTGTCCTAATCCTAATAATCCTAATCTTCTGTCCCTTCTCTCCCTCTCCATCAACAGGACTAAGAAATTGTGCCCTAATGTTGTAAACATAAGACTTTTTTTTCATAATAAATTAACCATCAGCATACTCATAAGGGCCTTTGAGATTGCTTGGAAATTCCACCAAATTTCTCTGATTTCTCAAAATTTCAACCAAACTATTTTTCTCTTTGTTTTTAGTAGCTGACTCCATGTTGTAATTTCTAATGAAAATAAAAGCTATTAGAAAACTTTCTCAATTTTTCTCATGCTAAACTTGACTTTTGGCTATAATAAAAGAATTTCCTGCATCTCCTTCTTAAGGGCAATTTTACCCAAAACTTGTAATCCTATTCCCATCTACTTTCACAGGAACTTTATGTTGTTAATTTTCTCTTTTATAGAGTAAACAGGATTTGATTACTGGATGAGTGATGATGAGCTCGGTACCACTGAAATCTTGAAACATAAAATAATGAGTTCAAGTTTGCTTATGTGTTTATGAATACTTTGGAGCTGGAGTTATCAATTTATGTTATCTTAAAAATTATCTTTAAGTTATCTTTCAAGATTTTTTAAAATTTGGGAATTTAACAATATTTAAGCATATAGAGTAAAAAGGGAGGAGAATTTCTACATAGTCCATGAGTTAAATAATCAGGAAGATAGGATACTTTCAAAATAAAATGATAGAAAGTGTCCAGAGAGGAGGAAAATCAAACCACCACACTCCATACAGAAATTTCATGCCAAACTTCCAGAAATCTGACTTAAATGGAAAGTTCAAGCCATAAAGTTATAACTGAAGAGGAATGAGGGGACTATGTAAGGATTAGTTCTATTTATTCTAACGTGGGGAAGCACTGTCATATGACTATGGATGTGTTTCTTCCAGGGGATCATGAACTCTTAACTACGGTTATGGTCATAAAACAGATTATATCCTAGTATTAACTGATTTGTTTTAGTTGCTAACTCTTGTCTGATTCTTGGCAATCCCATGAACTGTAGCCCGCCAGGCTCCTCTCTCCATGGGATTTCCCAAGCAAGATTTCTGGAGTGGGATGCCATTTTCTTCTCCATAGTATTAATTATGCCCTATTAATTAGTCTGTTAATTATAGTCAAGACAGCTAAATATTAAGTCCACTTAAATATGTTAGATTGGTAGACTAGAAGTTGAAAAAAATCAAGTTTGGTGCCCTTAGAATTATCACTCACAAGTAAACTTGCTGTCTAGTAATTGTTACAGAATGTTGTCACTGTACCTGTCTAATTGTGGATATAAATGCCCCTAAAAGGTAATAAGGGGGAGAAAATTGAAGATACCTTAAGGAAAACAAAAAAAAAGAGCAACGTAGTGATAAACTTTGCCTTTCACTGTGTGATTTATGATTAAGGTCCAAGATACCTTTGAAGTTAGAGAAAATGAAAATGAAAACAACATTAAAAAAGGTGCCAAATCACTGTGGCTATCTCAGAATAGTTTCTAAATGAACATACTGCAACAACTTCTCATTCTTGTTATTACAATTACATGATTCTGGACATCTTTCTTCTTAAAATAGTGTTTTGGTTTTTTTTTTTTGAAAGTAGAGAGATTATAAGTAACTTTTTAAAAACATTTTCATGATAAAAATCACATTTTGAGATAAAATATCCTATTGGAGTTACAAGACTCAATATCATGTATAGCACAGGGAACTCTTCTCAGTGTTATGTGGAAGTCTGCATGGAACGGGAGTTTGGGCGAGAATAGATACATGTATATGTATGGCTGAGTCTCTTTGCTGTGCAGTTGAAACTAACACAGTATTGTTCATCTGTGATACTCCAATACAAAATAATAAAAAAATCATGACACAATAGATACACTGCTAGTGTGTCATGTATTCTGAATTTTTCCACCATCTGTCTGTGAGATAGTCTGCTGCTGCTGCTGCTAAGTCACTTCAGTTGTATCCAACTCTGCGCGACCCCATAGACGTCAGCCCACCAGGCTCTCCTGCCCCTGGGATTCTCCAGGCAAGAACACTGGAGTGGGTTGCCATTTCCTTCTCCAATGCATGAAAGCGAAAAAGTGAAAGTGAAGTCGCTCAGTCGTGTCTGACTCTTAGCGACCCCATGGACTGCAGCCCACCAGGCTCCTCCATCCATGGGATTTTCCAGGCAAGAGTACTGTAGTGGGGTGCCATTGCCTTCTCCAGTGAGATAGTCTAATATACTTTAAAAAATTTATTATTTATATCTGCTGACCTTAGACTCATTTAATACTCTGTTACAGGCACAGACAAATTTTAGGAAAATTGTTGTATGCAAATATTTCCCAGATTTCATAAGTGAATGTTCAAAATGCATATTTTAATTTATTTTTTATCTGGAAAATATTGCCTATCTTTTGAAGTTCAAACCTTCTGGAGTAAGTGAAATCATGTATATCTTCTTTGTTATCTCTGAGGAAGGATAATTAGCATGTAATATATGATCTGTTTATTGTTTCTGCGGATGTTATCTAACCTGAAATGTGAGCAATCAGTGTGAAGCAAAGCAGATGGTGAAGTATCTGGTTTGTGTCTGTGAGTGAGTGTCCAGGAGCAGTAATGTCCTCACACAGCTGTGGGTCATCGTCATGCCCACTGACATTCTGCAAAGAGGCCCTTTGATCCTGAAGTCATTATCCTTCAGTTATTTAGAAACTAAGATTAGACAACATCTGACAAAAATACTTGAAGTTTCTTATGTCTTTCAGTTGAATCGTTCTGCATCACAGAAACAGATATATACACACATAAACGAAAACATACACACCTGCAATGAATGATTATACCCAATTTTAAAATAGAAAACGTTTAAACCTTAGTTTCCCTGGATTACAAATTTTCTAGAAATTAACATTGCATTTTGTGTTCAAAATTGGTTAGAATTTCACGTTTGCCATGTTTCACAAGATCTGAAATGAGAAAATATTTAATACAATATATTTATCTTACATTTTATTTAATTGTAAGACCTTAGGGTTGCAAAAAGAGTCAGACACAACTTAGCGACTGAACAACAACAATAAAATATTTGCATTGGTTTTTTCATAGAAATTCTAAAATAAACCTAAGATCAATTATTTTACAGTTAGATCAAGCAGAACTATCAATTCAGTTCAGTTTAGTCGCTCAGTTGTGTCTGACTCTTTGCGACTCCATCTACTGCAGCATGCCAGGCTTCCCTGTCCATCACCAACTCCTGGAGCTTACTCAAACTCATGTCCATCGAGTCGGTGATGCCATCCAACCATCTCATCATCTGTTGTCCCCTTCTCCTCCTGCCCTCAATCTTTTCCAGCATCAGGGTCTTTTCCAATGAGTCAATTCTTTGCATCAAGTGGCCAAAGTATTGAAGTTTCAGCTTCAACATCAGTTCTTCCAATGAATATTCAAGATGGACTGATCTCCTCTAGGATTGATTGGTTGGATTTCCTTGCAGTCCAAGGGACTCTCAAGAGTCTTCTTCAACACCACAGTTCAAAAGCATCAATTCTTTGGTGCTCAGCTTTCTTTACAGTGCAACTCTCTCATCCATACGTGACTCCTGGAAAAACCTATTCAGCCATAAAAGGGAATGAGTAATGCCAATTGCAACAACATGAGTGCATCTAGAGATTGTCGCCATGAGAGGAGTGAGTCAGGTAGAGAAAGACAAATATCGTATCACGATGTGTCGAATCTTAAAAAATGATACAAATGATCTTATTCACAAAGCAGAAATAGAGTCACAGATGTAGAAAACAAACTTACGGACACCAGGGGGAAAACGGTAGAGGGATAAATATGGAGATTGACATACACACACTACTATATGTAAAATAGGTAACTAAAAAGGACAGATTGTATAGCACAGAGAACTCTTTCCAATACTCTGTAATGACTTGTATGGGAAAGGAATTAAAAAAAAAGAGTGGGTAGTGTTTATATATGTATAACTGATTCACTTTGCTGTACACCTGAAACTAAGACAACATTGCAAATCAACTATACTCCAATAAAATTATTAAACATATTAAAAGATAAATATAGGTATAGGAGACATCTTTACTACCTATTGCCTTTCACTGAAGGTATTAGTGAATTCAAGCCGTGGATTTGAACTTGTATCTAGACTTAATGATTATGTTCTCTCTTAGAATGCCTTTCCAGATGATATGCTTGACAGTAACTCCTAAGTTTTTATTAAATGAGGTATGACTTACATGCATATATAGTTTTGCATTCTTAGCTTTCCTGATAATGTAGTGAGCTTCTATGATGTGAACAAGTACAGTAAGAGTGTACCCTATAGAGTATTTTAATAAATTTGAGGAAAAAGCAATCAGTGAAGGAGATTTTTCCAGTGTGGTTATGTCCCTGGCATAGGTAACAACTTGAAGTACTGAAAGAACTGGATGAAGGGACTAAAGTTTAAGGAAACATTAGATAAGTACCTTTTTGTTAGTCAGGATTTTGAGATTTGTTCTATATGAAATAACCATAATTACCAGCATTGTGTATCCCTGAATGAAGGTAATTGAGCATGCTGTATAAATTTAAAAATTCATATTTTTATTCCTTAACCATCTTTTTGGAGTACATTCTGAATGCCTAGTGCTTTCCTGTTTATCCTGCCAACACATTATATCCAGAAAGTTTAAAAGATAACTTTCACCTGTGTCTCCCTGCCTCAAAACAACTTTGCTTGACAGTCATATCTTTTTTTGGCCTGGGAGATTTACTATTTCAGTCACTGTTGAACCCTATTCATCTCTCATTATGCAGTGTTATAGAAATATGTTTGAGAGCAACAAATGTGATGGCTTAAAAGACTGAAACTGAATTTAAGGTTGAGAGAGGGCTATCAAAGATGGCTGTGAAGGATACTGAGATTATTGGTCAATGTGAGAATGATTGTTGTTCAGTTGCTAAGTCATGTCTGACTCTTTGCAACCCCACGGACTGCAGCACACCAGGTTCCTCTGTCCTCCACTATCTCCCAGAGTTTTCTCAAATTCATGTCCATTGAGTCAGTGATGGTATCTAATCATCTCATCCTCTGCTGCTCCCTTCTCCTTTTGCCTTCAGTCTTTTCCAGCATCAAGGTCTTTTCCAATGAGTTGTCTCTTCGCATGAGGTGGCCAAAGTATTGGGGCTTCAGAGGAACAGTTCTTCCAGTGAGTATTCAGGGTTGATTTCCTCTAGGATTGACTGGTTTGATCTCCTTGCAGTTTAAGGGAACTTTGAAAGTCTTCTCCAGCACCACAATTCAAAAGCATCAGTTCTTTGGTGATCAGCTTTCTTTTCACAACCGTACATGACTACTGTCAGCAAAATGATGTCTCTGCTTTTTAATATACTGTCTAGGTTTCTCATAATTCTCCTTCCAAGGAGGAGCTAGTGTCTTTTAATTTCATGGCTGCAGTCACAGTCTGCCATAGTTTTGGAGCCCAAGAAAATAAAATCTATCACTGCTTCCATTTTTCCCCCTTATATTTGCCATAAAGTGATGGGACTGGATGCCATAATTTTAGTTTTTTGAATGTTGAGTTTTAAGACAGCTTTTTCACTTTCCTCTTTTATCCTCATCATGAGGCTCTTTTGTTCCTCTTTCTGCCATTAGAGTGGTATCTTTAGCATAACTGAGGTTGTGGATATTTCTCACATCAGTCTTAATTATTGCTATTCATCCAACCTGGCATTTTGCATGATGTACTTTGCATAGAAGTTAAATAAGTCAAGTGACCATATATAGCCTTGTGGTATTCCTTTCCCAATTTTGAACCAGTCCTTTATCCATGTCTGGTTCCAACTTGTTTTTTGACTTGCATACAGGTTTCTCAGGGAAGGTAAGTTTTCTCAAGTAGGGTAAGGTTTCTTAGGTAAGGTGCTCTGTTACTCTCAGAAGTAGTACTCCCAGAAGCAGAAAAAAAGGTTTTTTTCTGGAATTTTCTGGCTTTCTCCATGACCCAACACAAGTGTGAGAATGATAGAAAATCTCAAGTGATTCTCAGTAGGAACAGAGAGTTATCAATTGTAAAGAGGCGAGTAAGGTGTCGTTAGGACCAGCTGCTCTAGTCAAGGAGTGAAAAAACATTTCTTTCTGTGGGCAATTTTCCTAAGGTTTATACTTCTGTACCTTGTCTCTTCATAACATATTAGGTAAGTATGAAGTTGTGAATATAGGGGGAAAATACAAAGATGCTCATATGTTCACCCTGATTCTACAGAAGCAGAGTCCTTGAGATTCAGATGTCGTACAGCCCACCTACTTAATAGGGTCTAACAACAACAGTCATCTTGGTACAAACTCACTGCAGATGGTGACTGCAGCCATGAAATCAAAAGACGCTTACTCCTTGGAAGGAAAGTTATGACCAACCTAGACAGCATATTGAAAAGCAGAGACATCACTTTGCCAACAAAGGTCTGTCTAGTCAAGGCTATGGTTTTTCCAGTGGTCATGTATAGATGTGAGAGTTGGACTGTGAAGAAAGCTGAGTGCCGAAGAATTAATGCTTTTGAACTGTGGTGCTGGAGAAGACTCTTGAGAGTCTCTTGGACTGCAAGGAGATCCAACCAGTCCATCCTAAAGATCAGTCCCAGGTGTTCATTGGAAGGATTGATGTTAAAGCTGAAACGCCAATACTTTGGCCACCTGATGTGACGAGCTGACTCATTGGAAAAGACCCTGATGCTGAGAGGGATTGAGGGCAGGAGGAGAAGGGGACGACAGAGGATGAGATGGATGGATGGTATCACCGACTCAACAGACATGGGTTTGGGTGGACTCCAGGAGTTGGTGATGGACAGGGAGGCCTGGCGGGCTGTGAGTCGGACATGACTGAGCAACTGAACTGAACTGACACAATATTCTAAATCTTACATTTAGAATCTGGGTATTATATATTATTTTTTACCTCCATAAAGCTACAGAAATTATATTTCAACAGATCTCATAGAAACTTTGTTATCCATTTTCCAGCTGCCACAAAATAATGAAGCCTTCACTGGAAATGAACCTAAATCTACAATAAGTTCTTTATTTAATTTTTTTGAGAAAGAAACTAAAAAGTGAAAGCAACAGCAAAAATCCTAGATGTTTTTAATATTAGAAAGCTTTCAATACAATTAAACCCCTTTTGAGATTATTTAAATTATCAACCAGTGTTGTTGGCGTTTCAAAGTAAATGTAAATAGTTTGTGCTTTATTTTTCCTCTAGAAACTCAAAAGTATTGGATATTATATTTTCTAGACTGAAACATGACTCTATGTTACCGTTTTTAACAAAACTGGATTTCATATTCCTAGTTTTCCTTCAGAGTTTATTTTGATTGTTAAAATGAATATACCATCTAGAAGCTGGTAAAGTCAAAAAAGAAAATTCCACAACTAAAGGAAAACAAATATATTCATCAGAGATTTTGATGTGGTAGAATGTTGTCAAAAAAGGAAAGTTTAAAATTTATATTTAAATTTAGTTCAACTGGGGAAAACAGTAACTGATTACCTCTTTATGGATTACTTATACCCATAAAGCTTCAAGGAAAACAAATAATAATTAATTCAATCAACACGATTTCAATCCAGCTTCTTTCAGTCAACTTTATTAATGTGTTATTAAACAGGAAAATAAACTATTGACCAATTCTTAGGAAATTAATGAGTATGTTGACAACACTTGATTTCAAAACAATTCCAAACCACTCATCGGCCAAATGGCAGGAACTAATTCAAATACCTTGGTATTTGAGGATTTGGGGGAAAGTTTGGAAAATTTGATTAAACTTTCATATTTGATTAAACTTTGATTAAAGTTGATTATATTAAAGTTCATATTTGATTAAAATTTGATTAAACTTTCATATTCCCCCCTTTTTTATCCTTTAAAGCACCAAAGTTTTTCTTTTTTAAATAGATGCTAAATTCTTGAATAAAAATTCATTTTTTACACATGCACATTATTTTTAATAGATTTGAACCCTCTAAGGATTGTTTTATTTATACATATAAATGAGAAATAAAACCACTATTTACAACTATTAATACTATGCACTTTTTTTTTTTCCTGGCTGGAATTTATAGCAATTTATCCATGCTTCCCTTATGTAGCTATATTTATTGAACTGGTTTCTCAAAAATCTTTTTCTTTATGGGGAGAGGTTTAATTCTGCTTGATAAGAGTTCTTCTGCAAAACAATGGTTTTGAAGTCCTGAATGCTTTTATATACATCACAGTCTTAACACAAAACACAAAACTCTGCTAATCAATCATAAAACATAAATCTAGATAAGCAATCATTTATATTATCATAACTGTAAGATTTGATTTTATACTACGTTAGTGATCTTACTTTCTTATACTTTTCTGATTATGGATGTAAAGTTAAATAAAGACTTTGGAGACTTTTAAATTTTAAAGAGAGTGGTCTTTTTCCATGACAAGTACTCTTCCAGGACAAAATTAAAAAAAAAATACATTTATTAGGCTTTTCAGGAATATGAAAAGCTATTGTCCTTGGCAGCATGGTCTACCAGTTTCCCATAAGCTAAAACAATTAATTCTACAGAAGGAATTAAACACACAGAAATAAACTCATTTTATCCACTGAAGAGAATGGAGTCAAGGCTCAGAATCTTGGGCTAACCCTGCCTTTATCACTTACAATCCATGTGATTTTAGGCAAGCTGCTTAACTTCTCTATTCTCCCACTTTCTTTCTTTTTTTTTTTCTTTCTGTAAAATGACTTACCTGCTAATGTGTGATGATTAAATAACATGTCTGGATCAGGTCAAGCACTAACTCTATAATAGCTATTATTTTTACATCACAATGTAGCTGAGATTAACGTTCCTCACTAAGTGAGAAATTAAAATTTTAGTTGTGGCAATGTATGGTTAATATATTCATTGGACAGCAATTTCCTAATTTTGTCATTTAATTGTCATAATAACTCTTAAGTCATAAAAAAAAAAAAATCACCCATTAGATTCCTAACATCTTAATACCTCAAACAATGACTTTATGTCAAGAACACTAGAAATTATTAATCACAGAGAAGCTTTAGATGTTGGGCTTCCCAGGTGGCACTAGAACCCATCTGCCAATGCAGGAGACAGAAGAGACATTGGTTGGATAACAAACAAGCTTTTGATATTAGCTGAACATTGTATATAAAATATATTTTTAAAAGTTACTTTAATAATGATTAGCAATTTTGGTAAATTGTTTTGCAAAACCATTAACAATCCAGAGAAAAATATTTTTAAGAACACAAATACAATATACTAACGCATATATATGGAATTTAGAAAGATGGTAAAAATAACCCTATTTACGAGACAGCAAAAGAGACACTGATGTATAGACCAGACTTTTGGACTCTGGGACTGGGAGAGGGTGGGATGATTGGGGAGAATAACATTGAAATATGTATAATATTATATCTGAAATGTATTAATTGTTCAAACTAAATACTGTCATGTTACAATTTGTTCATATTAGATGTTTGTAATGTTTCTGATAATCAATAAAAGAGATTCTTGATAAAAAAAAAAGATATGTATTTTGAAGTACTGATAGATCAGGAGTCATTGAAGAACTACTTTGACAAAATTTTAAGGAAAGCAAGAATTCATATATGGGAAAAGGACACATAGGTATAAAGCAATTTTTGCTCCAAGTGTAGCAGATTTGGACTGCATATTTGGTGACCTAGAACAGAAAGAGGGACAAAGTCAAGGTCCTTGGTTCATAAAAGTGGGAAATGTATTAAAAACAATTAAGCTGAGTCTTTAAAATGTTGCACATGCAGAGTTATCATGACCTGAAGGAAATTGCCACCAAACTTCAACTTCTTGTCAACTTCAAGGAAGTCTTCCTGGGTTCTAAATTAAGCATAGATGATTTAAAAAAAAAAAGGTGAAAAAATAGTATCTCTGAATTTGTTATCCCATCCTGGGGTTGAGTGTTTCCAATGTTCTCAAATTATAAACTTGAAAAAATTTTCAGACTGACAGTGTCCCCAGGAGAAAAACCAAGTCCTATAGAGGAAACCAACTTCATCTAATCCTTAAAGAGGCCCATGAATTTTTTAAACTGAGTGTATCCTTCTAAAATAACCAAGTACACAAGAAATAAAGCATTATGATATGCAATAACAGAAAAAGAAAAAAAGCGGCAAAAACAGGCCCACACAGCTTTCAAATACAGTGACTATAGGCAACATCAGCATAGCATAATTGAAGATATAATTAGTAATCTAGGATTTAAGCAAAAATAATTATCCAAAATGGTGTGTTGTTGTTCAGTTGCCCAGTGGTGTCTGACTATTTGCTACCCCATGTACTGCAGCACTCTAGGCTTTTCTGTCCTTCACCATCTCCCAGAGTTTGCCTAAGTTCATGTTCATTGCATCAGTGATGCCACCCAGCCATCTAATCCTCTGATGCCCTCTTCTCCTTCTGCCCTCAGTCTTACCCAGCATCAGGGACTTTTCCAACGAGTCATCTGTTTGCCTCAGATGACCAAAATAGTGGGGCTTCAGCTTCAGGGTCAGTCCTTCCAGTGAATATTCAGGGTTGATCTCCCTTAAGATTGACTGGTTTGATCTCCTTTATGTCCAAGGGATTTTCAGGAGTCGTCTGAAAAAAAATGTTGTACATGGAGCCAGAAAGATAAATATGGAAAAGATATACGGTGGCTGTCTATAAGTTTTAACATGTTTTTAATCATAGCTCAAGAAGAAGAGTGGAAAGCAAATGAAATAGATGCAAAATTTGGAGATGTTCTAATTGAGAATTTCACAGAAGTGATGAAATATACCATCCATAGATTCAAAATGCCAGTGAACGCGCAGCAGAATAAATAATAAGAAATCCACACTGAAATACATCAAAGTAGCATAGCTGGGCATGAACAGCAAAAGGAACATCTTCAAAATACACAGAGATGAAAGGGCAGATTCCTTTCAAATGAATGCCTGTTATAGATTGTCAGATTATTTTTCAACAAATACAGTAAAAATGAAATAAATCTTTCATTCCAGAAGTCCATATTTTGGAAAATAAATTTCAAGAATAACAAGTAAATAAACATGGATGGTCCTAGAGATTATCACATTAAGTGAGGTAAATTAGAAGACAGATATTACATGATATCATTTATATGTGGAATCTAAAAAAGTGATACAAATAAACTTATTTACAAAACAGAAATAGACTTATTGCTATAGAAAGCAAACTTCAGTTTAGTTCAGCTGTTCAGTCATGTCCAACTCTTTGCAACTCCATGAAGTGCAGCACAAACTTCCCAGGCCATCACCAACTCCCAGAGCTTGCTCAAACTGATGTCCATTTAGTCGGTGATGCCATCCAACCATCTCATCCTCTATCGTCCCCTTCTGACTTCAACCTTGCCCAGAATCAGGGTCTTTTCCAATGAGTTAATTCTTCACATCAGGTGGCCAAAATATTGAAGTTTCAGCTTCAGCATCAGTCCTTCCAATGTACATTCAAGACTGATTTCCTTTAGGATGGACTGGTTGGATCTCCTTGCAGTCCAAGGGACTCTCAAGAGTCTTCCCCAACACCACAATTCAAAAGCATCAGTTCTTTGGCACTCAGCTATCTTTGTGGTCCAACTTTCACATACATACGTGACTAGTGGAAAAACCCATAGCTTTGAGTATATGGACCTTTGTGGACAAAGTAATGTCTCTGCTTTTTAAATTTCTAGTTTGGTCACAACTTTTCTTTCAAACAGCAAGTGTCTTTTAATTTCATGGCTGCAGTGATTTTTGAGTCCAAAAAATAAAGTCGGTCACTGTTTCCATTGTTTGCGTCTTTTTGCCATGAAGTGATGGGACTGGACACCATAATCTTTGTTTTTTGAATGTTGAGTTTTAAGCTGACTTTTCCACTCTCCTCTTTCATTTTCATCAAGAGGCTCTTTAGTTTCTCTGTACTTTCTGCCATAAGAATGGTGTCATCTGCATATCTGAGGTTATTGATATTTCTACCGGCAATCTTGATTCCAGTTTTTGCTTCATCCAGCCTGGAATTTCGTATGATGTAATCTTCATTTAAGTTAAATAAATATGGTGACAATATACAGCCTTGACATACTCTTTTCCCAATTTGGAACCAGTCCATTTGTCCGTGTTTGGTTCTAATTGTTGCTTATTGACCTGCATATAAATTTCATAGGAGGCAAGTAAGGTGGTATGGTATTCCCATATCTTTAAAAAATTTCCAGTTTGTTGTGATCTACATAACCAAAGACTTTGGTATAGTCAATAAAGCAGAAGTAGATGTTTTTCTGGAACTCTCTTGCTTTTTCTGTGATTCAACAGATGTTGGCAAGTTGACCTCTGGTTCCTTTGCCTTTTACAAATCCAGCTTGAACATCTGGACGTTCTTGACTCACATACTATTGAAGCCTAGCTTGAAGAATTTTGAGTATTACTTGGCTAGCATGAGAGATGAGCGCAATTGTGCAGTAATGTGAACATTTTTGGCATTGCCTTCTTTGGGATTGAAATGAAAACTGACCTTTTGCAGTCCTGTGGGCACTGTTGAGTTTTCCAAACTTGCTAGCATACTGAGTGCAGCACTTTCGCAGCATCATCTTTTAGGATTTGACATAGCTCAACTGGAATTCCATCACCTCCACTAGCTTTGTTCATAGTGATGTTTCTTAAGGCCCTCTTGACTTCACATTCCAGGATGTCTGGCTCTAGGTCAGTGATCACACCATCATGAGTATCTGGGTTGTGAAGATCTTTTTTGTATAGTTTTTCTGTGTATTCTTGCCACCTCTTCTTAATATCTTCTGCTTCTGTTAGGTCCATACCATTTCTGTCTTTTATTGAGTCCATCTTTGCATGAAAATTTCCCTTAGTATTTCTAATTTTCTTGAAGAGATCTCTAGTCTTTCCCATTCTATTGTTTTTCTCCATTTCTTTGCACTGATCACTGAGGAAGGCTTTCTTATCTCTCCTTGCTCTTCTTTGGAACTCTGCATTCAAATGGGTATATCTTTCCTTTTCTCTTTTGCCTTTCACTTCTCTTCTTTACACAGCTATTTGTAAGGTCTCCTCAGACAACCATATTGCTTTTTTCATTTCTTTTTCTTGAGGGTGGTCTTGATCACTGCCTCCTGTACAATATCATTAACCTCTGTCCGTAGTTCATCAGGCACTCTGTCTATCCGATCTAATCCTTTGAATCTACTTGTCATTTCCACTGTATAATCTTAAGGGACTTGATTTAGGTCATACCTGAAAGGTTTAGTGGTTTTCCCTACTTTCTTCAGTTTAAGTCTGAATTTGGCAATAAGGAGTCTTGATCTAAGCCATAGTCAGCTCCCCATCTTGTTTTTGTTGATTGTATAGAGCTTTTCCATCTTCAACCGGAATATAATCAATCTGATTTTGGTATTGAACAATAGGTGATGTCCATGTGTAGAGTTGTCTCTTGCGTTGTTAAACATAAGAAAGCAAACTTACGTTTACCCAAGTGAAAAAGGAAGCAGGAAAGGCACAACCTTTACAAGAATGACGTAGCCCGAGTACAGGACATAAACTGATTAGAACCAAAGAGGTTCAAGATGGTGGACCAAGTAGACTTCTACTGGAACTTGGGCCTCAGCTTGCACTCACTGTAACATATCAGAAGGCTAAATGACACACCTACAGGTGCCATGCCAGTTCCAAGGCCAACCATAAAGGTCAAAACCTGAACAGTGGCCCAGTTTCTTAATATCTCCACCCTTTCCCCCAAATAGCTGGAAGGTTCCTCTCAGTCATTGGCTTACAAATTACTCACCCATACAAAAACTGAAAAACCCACACTTTGGGGCCACACTCACCCTCTGAGGTGGAGCACACTCTGTCTGCAGATTTTGTTTCTCACTACTTACTTATCACTCTGCCTCTCACTGAATTCTTCCTGTGATGAGATATCAAAAACTTGAGCTTCATCAAGGCCTGAGACCAGGTGTGATCTCAGCTAGAAGAATCTGGGTTCAAGTCTCAATCTAGGCTGCAGAGTTCCAAAAGGGGAAAGTGGGATGGGAGGAGAAGAGATAAATTAGGAGTTTAATACACATACTCTACTTTGTATAAAATAAATAACAAAGATCTATTGTACAGCACAGGTAATGTATTCAGTATCTTGTAATAGCCTACAATGGAAAAGAATCTGAAAAAGAAAATATTTATTAATACATATGCAAATGAATCACTTTGTTATATGTGAGAAAATAATCCAACATTGTAAAGGAACTATACTTCAATTAAAAATTGGTTAGTAATAAAAGAATACAGAGTAAATAAAAATGGAGAGAAAAAGGGAAAACAACAAAAACTGAGTTGGTTAGAGTAGACCTTTACTTCAGGTAAAGAAGACTTATTTCAGGTAGGATAGTGAGCTCAGATGGAGAGTTTGAGAAATAAGAAAAGAGCAAAGCAAAAGATAAATGTGGGTAAATCTGAGTCAGGGGCTCTCAACATCAGCACTATTGGCATTTTGAGTTGGACATCCTTTGTTGGGAGGAGTTGCTCTGTTCATTATAAGATGTTTGGCACTATCTTTGTTCTCTACACACTAGATGCCAGCCGGAATATCTCTTACATCTACCAATGCCTCTGTTATGAAAATCAATAACCATCACTAGACAGTGATAAATGTTCCCTGGGAGGCAAATAGCCTCTGCAGAGAACAACTGATTTAAATAAATATTCATTTATAAAACAATAGTAAATAGTAAATAGTGAAAAAGATTGGGTTAAGGCAATCAATTGCAGATGGTGACTGCAGCCATGAAATTAAAAGACGCTTACTCCTTGGAAGGAAAGTTATGAGCAACCTAGATAGCATATTCAAAAGCAGAGACATTACTTTACCAACAAAGGTTCGCCTAGTCAAGGCTATGGTCTTTCCTGTGGTCATGTATGGATGTGAGAGCTGGACTGTGAAGAAGGCTGAACGCCGAAGAATTGATGCTTTTGAACTGTGGTGTTGGAGAAGACTCTTGAGAGTCCCTTGGACTGTAAGAAGATCCAACCAGTCCATTCTGAAGGAGATCAATCCTGGAATTTCTTTGGAAGGAATGATGCTAAAGCTGAAACTCCAGTATTTTGGCCACCTCATGCGAAGAGTTGACTCATTGGAGAAGACTCTGATGCTGGGAGGGATTGAGGGCAGGAGGAGAAGGGGACGACAGAGGATGAGATGGCTGGATGGCATCACTGACTCGATGGATGCGAGTCTGAGTGACCTCCGGGAGCTGGTGATGGACAGGGATGCCTGGCGTGCTGCGGTTCATGGGGTCGCAAAGAGTCGGACACGACTGAGCGACTGATCTGATCTGAAGGCAATCAATACCAATCTATAAATCAGGAAAGGAGAAGGGATCTGGCAGAAGAGGAAAAAATAAAAATAACAAGAATACACAAAGGAAAGGATGGGAGGAGAGAAAAAGCAACACACAGCAGACAGGAGACACAGAAAACACCAATTAAGATGGGAGATTTAAAGCATAAATAAACCAGTAATTACATTCAAGGAAAATGGAACAAATGATCCTATTCAGGGCAATACTCTACAGATCCGATAGGGTAGTAAAATTCATAACTACATGCTGCTAACGAGTAACACATCTAAAGCCAAAGGACATGGGCAATTTGAAAGAAGAAGGGGAAGAAAAGATGTATTTTGAATTAAATAAACCAAAGAAACTTGGCGTAACAAATATCAGACAAAACTGTTCCTAACCATAATGAATTAGTCAACACATCCACCTTGATTGCTTCACATCTGTGATGCAATGGAAAGAGTCAACCTTTTGTTGGCCTTTCTTGGTGTGTTTGTTCAGTTTGTTTTGCACATGTAAATCAAGAAAAGAAGAACTGCAAGAGAATAACAGGGCCACACTATATAGCCAGGAGCAAAACTGATAACAATGAGGAACAGGTTTGATGCCAAAAACAGGCTGGCTTTCATCTTACTGACAGAAAAAATAACATTCTAGACAGTATATGTTGAAAATCTTTTAATGAGAAAGCAGGGCCCCTGGTTTGTATTGAAAACGTTGTTAATTAAAAAAATATAAAGCTGCGCTAATGAGATTTTGATGACTCTACAGTTATGATTTTTCCCTTGGTTCTTAGCTTTGCAATTCTCTCTCTCACACACACATGGATAAACAAGAACCAGCATATGGAGACATTTTGTACTCCCTTAGAAGGAAATCTGAACCTGTTTAAAAAATTGTTTAGCATAACCCTGCAGAATCATCTGCTTAATTTTATTTATTTTGGCAAAGACGCTGTCACAGATGTTCACTATTACACAACGAAAAGGCGCTCAGAGCGTAGTAGATGGCTTCAAGTGGAGAGGAGGGGTTGTGCGTAAAACGAAGAACTCCAGTAAAATTTATAAGGGAGTGGATGTGTGACCTGGTCATGAGTTAGTAAGTGTATATTAGCAGCTTTAGGAGTCTGGTTTTCTTTCAGAACACTGAGATAAATTCACTTAACCTTATTAGAAGCTGTTGAGATAATCAAGCCATGGCGTTAATGGAAAGGGATTGGAATTGCACCTAGGTAAAAAAGCCTTCAAAGGAAGGTTATGGAGGATCTGGGGAAGATAAACTGTCCAGGCTGCTCTTTTATCACTTTCTCATGCCAGCGTAGCTTCTCTTCAACCTGGGGAATTTGGACCTTGAGGTTAGTGTCTCTTCACACGGGAATTCTGCGTGACCTTGTCAACTCTCAGAGCAGTAGGATAAACGGCCCAGATCGCTCAGGAACGGCCCTGTTTTTGAAATTCTATAAATAGCCTCTGTGGTTAATTATTAAGCTCTCAAAGCTGTCTAGTAAGTGAACAATGAAACCACCAACCTGAGAAAGCTAATTCCTACACAGTTTCAAAGCCTCTGAAGTTTGGATCAGCTTTCTTCCTCACCCTGGTTATTGACAGAGTGGCCCCTTCTCTTCTGTATCGCTGAAAGTGGATGTTGCTTTTTATCTCTTCACATTACTGGTATTGTCAATAAAAGCTCTGTATATTCAGGCAGCATCTCAATTCAGTGAATGCATCAAAATTACTTTCCTACATATACATACAATTTTAATGAAGACCTAGTCTTCAGAAGGGATCATTTGGAGTTGACACGTTATATTATAAATTTGTGACTTTGCTAAATGCAATTTCAGTTGTATATTCTACTATATTTTCTTCTGATTTTACTAACAAATACCTCCTTTGTTGTAAACATTAGCTCTTGAATCCCTAAATGCTGTTGAAACCGTTACAAACTCCTTGGACCTTCATCCGCTTCAAAACTTCCCAAATCTCCATTCAATATTTTGTAAAAGCCTATTACACTTCAAGACTATTATTCAGCTACAATAATCCAAGAATGATAATACTAAAACAACAATGTCTTTGTTTAAGAGGCTTGCTCCTACATAGCAGGGTTGGTGAAAGCATATATTAAAATTCACCGTAACTAGATTAGGCAACCACTGTTACTATAGGCAACCTGCCAGGACACATTACACTTGTTATATGGAACCAGCCATTACAATGGTTTTCATTTAGATGAATTCTGCTTCTGGGGCCAAAAATATGTTTAAGCTCAAGGAAATATTCACTATCCAGTATGAATAGGTTCTGCACATGGTTACCACACTCATTTTATCATTTGATTCTCCTTTCTCATATTTATCCTGGGACTAAAATTGTGTTGGCCTTTCTCACTGAAGAACATTTATGTTCTTACTCTGAGTTGTGTTTCCAGAAATGGTAACTGACCAAGTTAGTTCTGCTCTTATCACACTACGTGAAAGGCACTCTTATGTCTTACATAAAGAAATACTTTAACTGTTAAGTGTGTTTAACAGCTCTGATACTTTGCTCCTATTTATCTCCTGGAACATGACTATTTTGTTGTCTAATATTCTCAGAGAATGAAAGCACTCTTGCATATGTAAGTTTGAATATTATCAGATTGACAATATTTGGTATTATCAATATTATAAAATATCACCAGGAGCCATCAGTAATATGAACAATAATATTCAAAGTCTTTGATAGAAGGCATTTTTATAATCAAATTTTGATAGATAATGTGCGTGAGACTCAGAGAATATTGCTAATATTTTAAATCTATGTATTTAAATAACAAAGGCAACAAGATACATATGGAAAGAAGATAAAAATAGGCTGAGATTTGTATTTGTGTGATATTGATTCCTAGAGTTTCCCTGGAGGTTCAGTGGTAAAGAACTCACCTGCCAATGCAGGAGATGCAGGTTCAATACTTGGGTCAGGAAGATCCTTTGGAAAGGAAATGGCAACCTGCTCCAATAATCTTGTCTGGGGAACTGCATTGACAAAGGGGCCTGGCAGGCTACAGTGCATGGAATCACAGTCAGATATGACTTCGCGACTGAGCACACACATGGATATTTTTTCTTGACATTTAGGTGAATTTGCTGAATGTACATAGGATCCCTCGTTAGTTTCAGGCTCTGTTCTTGGCAATGGAGGTAAAAAGATTCAGCCTCCAAGGGTCAACAGAAGTTAGCCACTCTCCTGGGTTCATTTCATGTATATGGCTGAAAGAACTTTAACTTCCGGAAAGCAGAAATTGTCATCTGTTTTGTTCACTGACCTGAGCATATATAAATTACCCTTGTAGTTAATAAATTGTTGATGAGTAAAAGAACCTAGTCTATGCTAATGTTATAAACCATAGTATTTGTTATACTTGGATGTCACTGAGTTTGTTCCTGGAGCCACGAGGTTGACCACTGAGAGAGGCATACCCCACTTACCAGGTTTACTCCACTGAAGGAAGCATTTGGCATTTATTGACTTGCTTGGGATTTTTAAACATTTTAACATGCCTTTTGATTAGCATTTCTAAGAGATTATAGACTCTTGGCATAATATACCTTACTAGATAAATAAACTTTTAATCTTGCTATTGCTATTCAAAGTCAACCTCATTAAAACTATGTTCCTATTTTTCACAGTTTAAGACAACAATGTAGACTCAAAAATCAGTCATGCAGTAACCACCAGCGGGACATCTGCATAGCGTGCAGAAGGGAGGAGGCAAGAGAGACACAAAATACGCCCTGGAATATGTCAGGATGTCCATAGCACAATACTCTGCTAAATGAAAACATTCCAGAAAATGATTATGCTGTGCCATATTCATAATAAGAGGGAAACAAGCAAGACAGGCTAAAGGGATAACTTAAAGCTTTTTCTTTTTTCCCCACTATCCTTCTGGGAACATGCAAAGCACAGCCCATAATGGGCAAATCAAAATCATAGTAGTGACTCATCATACAGCATGAATATGCATAGTAAGCACAGAATATTATTTTCAACATTTGCATTGTATTTAAGGAGAAGAGGCAATGGATTTTTTTTTTTTTTACATTTTATTTTAAAAATTTTAATTGGAGGATCATTGTTTTAGTGTTGTGTTGGTTTCTGCTGGACAACAGTGTGAATCAGTTATAAGTATACATATATCCCTTCTTCTTGAGCCTTCCTCTCATGCCACACCCCCCCCACACCATTCCAGTCCTCTAGGTCATCACAGGAGGCAATAGATTTAGAACAGTATGTGCTAGCAAAGGTCAAAAATGAATTTTAAAACAATGACACACATTACATAACAAGGGAGGTTAACTTTGCTTTCAAACTCCAGAGATGCATTAGAAATGCTTGCAGATTGAGAGGTAAAATAGGAGTTCTGTTAATTACTCTTATGTGGGGGTACAACTCTGCTGATAGTCCATGAATAATCATTTTCTAGCTGTTAAACGTTCAAGAATAACTCATGCAGTGGGCCAGAAAAACTGCTCATCAGTGAATTCTGTCTCCATTAGCTATGCTCAAGAATGTTCCGAAATTTGGAAAAATATCACTCTGTATTGGGTATATTTCATTATTCCTCTGACAAGTTTATTTCTTTGAGTTCCACCTCTCCCCCTCATCTCACCTCTTCCCCACACATGGAGTTCCCACCTCTTTCTCTCAGCTTTATCACACAATTAAATTATGGTTTATGTCTCCTTAAGAAATTTAAGATGCCATCCATTTGCCATTTCTTATTCACATTGAGATGATTTGACAGCAAAAGACACCATTAAGGAAAACCCATTCTATTTTCTTTTAAAAAATCAGCTTAACATTGATACTGTAAAAATAAAGTAATGTATTGAAAGGATGTTACAGTGAGTGAGAAAAGTGGAACCCTGCCTGTCAGGCTTGCTTCATCAGATACAAAGTCAGTAAGTGTTTCATGATTTTTGTCAATGTCAATGAAGTCTAGGGACCTGGCCTAAGTAGTAACTTGAATAAAGTTGTGACATACAGCCAATAAAAATAGGGAGTGCCCAGTTAAATTTGAATTTCAGATGAGCAAAGGATCTTTTTTAATGTAAGTATGTCCCAAGTATTGCATAGTGTCCCAAGTATTGCCTGAGACATACTTATCCTGAAAAACTGCTCATCATTTATATGAAATCTAAAGTGAATGAGGTGCCCTTGGCTTTGTGTGACAACCCAGGACTGAAACACACAGTGGAAGAGGCTGTTCTCAATAATCGTCATCAGATTACTCCTTGGAAAGAGGAATAAAATCCCACACATGAGAGGGTTTGTAGTATGATCAGGCCAGTACTATGGTAGATGAATTGAAAAAAAGCTGGGTTCTCCATGGAGAAACCGTCTACAGAGCTCAGTTTGCCCTAGTGAAGGTGTGCATGCAACGATGTTTGATTATAAGAAGTTATTTTATTCAACAAATTTGTCAAGCATTGTAGACAGCTTGTGGTATTTCCTATGGGGGAAAAAAAATAGAACTAAGATGCATGCATGGCCCACATAAACCAACAACGTGATGGTATTCAATACATGTCAGTTTATAAATAAACACATTGCCCTGTTTCCTGTTTCTTCATTACTGAATTTGATTTGTATAAGCCTCTGTATGATACAATTGCCCATCTGCATGGACATGTAGGATGTAATATTGCTTCTGAATTTCTTGAATTTCTAGAACTTTTATAAAGTGTATCATATTATTCCTTTCTTTCTTATATCCTATCTTAGATGATTTTGATCTGACTATTGCACCTGTATGAACTGCCTCACAAATAAAGTAAAATTTTGAAAATTATTTTGCTTCCCTTTAATAACTTGTGGATTTACTTTATCAAATAAAGAATAAGTCCTGAAAAAGATTTCAATTTGTTTGGAAATTTACTCGAAAACTGTCAAGGGAATTGATGTCCATTAATATTCTACGTATTCTTGTGAGAAGAACAAAAAGCAATCATGGATAATCAAGAGAGATTTTCCTTTTATTACTCACCTTTAATTTTGTATTCAGAAGGAATAATACACATTCTTTATAAATTGGCCTTTTAGAGGAGTCTGGAACACAGTAAGTAGAAGAAAACCTGCATGTATTAAATGAGTTAATCTATAATGATGATTCATGTTAATTATTTTTTATTTTAATGACCTCAGCAGTAATTTAAATACCCAAAGCAAAAAGGCTTTACCACCATGAAGAGTTATCTCATAATCCCAGGAATAACCTACTGAAATCAGCATAAGTTGTGTAGAATGTATTTTGTGTAGATCCCTCATCACGTGCTTTGTTTAGTGACTTTCCTATAAAATTGGCAAAAAACCATGTATTTTTTTCCCCATTTGGCCCTGATCACCATATCTTCACTAGTTTATTTTGTCCTGCTTCTAATCAAATATTGAATTTTCTTTAGAAAGTAGCTCATTTTTAATGCTTTCTTCTGGGCAAATTTTATCCTATTCATTGTCCTTTGACCCAAATAACTGTTTAATGATAGGATCATTAATAAACTGACTTCACATTTCATAAATCATTCATTAATTTTGTACCTAAATTTATTTTTGTGAGAGGGACCAAAATGCCACCTATGTTGATTAAGACTAAATTAAAATCGAGAACAGCTAAAAACTTGGGAAAACATTTTGGGGGAAGCTTTGGATTCAAACACAAACCCAAAGGAGATAAATCCTTTGCTGTGGTTTTAAGCAGTGTGGCGCCAGAGCAACATGATAAATGTGCTGACATTTACAGAGGCCCCAATTAGAGCCAAGATATCTTAATGCACTCTTTGGCATCTCAGAGCACACATACTGTATATGAAGGACTTGGAGATTTATAGCGTGAAAGCAGGCTACCATATGCACCACAGAACTTTCTTACTTAGCACTTCCCTCGTGTATTTGTACAGACATGCTCTTTTGTTTTGATCATTCCTTCCTTAACTATTTGTGGACTATGTATTGTTTTATTTTTTTCCCCAAAAAAAATTTCTCATGGATTTTCTTCTCATTATAATCCTCAATATCCATTTGAAATTGAATAGGGACAGGTATTTATGTCTATTTCACTACTCGTAACAGGAGTTCTTGTATGTTATTAACCTACTTATGTTATTCTCCCCCACTGAATTTAGCTGTTCTTGAGGGAGGGTGGATAGGGAATGTGGGGAAAACAGATATGTTACTTTTGTTTGTTTGTTTGTTTTGGTCTATGTTATATTGTTCATTTATGTTATATATAATAACAAAAATGTTATATTTATCATTGCAGTAATTTTCACTAAGCAATGTACTGCCTAAAGAAGAATATAAATTGAGCAACATGCAGAATGGTGCTTCCCAGATGGCTCTGTGATAAAGAATTCACCTACCAATGCAGGAGACGTGTGTTCAATTCCTGAGTCAGGAAAAGCTCCCAGAGAAGGGAACGTCAACCCATTCCAGTGTTCTTGCCTAGAAAATCCCACAGATGGAGGACTCTGGTGGGCTACAGTCCAGGGGATTGCAAAGAGTTGGACACAACGGAATGACTGAGCAAACATATAGAGAATAACTTTTGCAAACCACTAAGATGTATGATAATCCTTTCAGTTAAAAAGCACTCTCAAACATAAAATGATTGAAAACCTAGAGATTATTTCTGAATTGACAAATTTAGATTTTGATATGACAACCAATCAGAGTATATGCCAATTTTTATTGAGTACTTCAGATGTTAGAAATGTCATTCATTGAGGAAAGCCATTTCAATATGGATGTCACTTAATTTTTTAAAATGCGTTTACAGTGAATAAAATCATAGTGTGTGTGCATGCAAGCGAGTGCATGCATGTGTTTGCTCAGTCACCACGTCAGTCATGTCCAATTCATTGCAACTCCACCAATGACTGTAGCCCATCAGACTCCTCTTTCCATGGGATTTTCCTGGCAAGAATACTGGAGTGGATCGCCATGGCCTCTTCCAGGGGATCTTCCTAACCCAAGGATAGAACCCATGTCTCCTGCATTACAGGAGGAGGGTTCTTTACCCACTGAGTCACCCAGGAAGTCCGTAAAGTCATATTGAATTAAAGCTACTTTTTAAAAACTATCTGTAATATATTGAACTTGTGTGGACTGGATAAGATATCCCTTTTAAATCTGAATGAACAGTATTTATTTAAATTTAATGCAATGTGCTACCTTGAGAAAGTTTCTTTTATGAGTGGCTTCACAAGGACTCCTTACATTATATTTTTTATATTTTCAGATTTTATGATTCTATAATTTCTTAAAGTTATTTCTATAATGATAACTGCATTAGAAATTATTATTTTTTTATTATTTATCAAGTTGTAAAACTCCTAACATTTTGGAAGTGAATAAAACATGAAATCATGGGCATTCCAGGTGGCTCAGTGGTAAAGAATTCACCTTCCAATTCAGGAGACACAGGTGATGTGGGTTTGATCCCTGAGTTGGGAAGATCCCCTGGAGAAGGAAATGGTGACCTTCTCCAGTATTCTTGCCTGGAGAATCCTGTGGACAGAGGAGCCTGGCGGGATACGGTTCAGAGGGTTGCAAAGAGTTAGACATGCCTGAGCAACTGAGCACAAAACATAAAATCAAATTAATGAAAGCTACAGATATAATTAATGTTGCATAAATGAACCAGTCATATTTGGTAATCTTAAATTTTCTTTTTTCAATTGAGCTGATATTTCATCAAAATAATTCCATGTTCTTGTTCACTGCAATTTACTACTTATTTACACCATGTGGTATTAATAATTTTTGTGATATAATCCAAAATTAGTGGTTACATCTTTTCAAAGTCAGAAAAGAATTTAGGAATATTACCATGCAGTTTAAATGTAGACTCCTTCTAGATTTTAATTTTTTCTTCAAGGTTCTGTGTTTGTCTTACCTACACCTAAAACCAACAATAATCCTTTTAGAAATTCATTTTAATGAATTTCTCTAATTTTTGTATTTATTCATTGTTTTGAATAGTTTTCTCTATTCAGCTGTTTTCTGTAAAAAGTCTTTTTAACAGTTATATTTACTCTGTTCATGGATATATTAATTAATCTATATAATTAAAATAACAGACATATATAGAATAAGTAAGTTTAAGGAAAACATAATCAACTTAGAAGTTAAGATTCAAATGGAGAGGGTGTTAGTGTACAAGCCAACCATCGAAGGATGTTTTATAGGAGAAATAAAGAGATATAAGCAAACTAGTTAAGGGGAGTTCTATTAAGAGAGTTTCTGTTGAACTGAAAAATATGCAGAAGAAAATAAACATATCACTTTCTAAGAGTAAATAATATTTTTTATATTTCTTTTCAGAAGTATACAGCTGTACTCTGTTGATAGTTATCATCTTTGTTCTACCAGGAAATAGGCTAAATAATTTATTTTATTTAAATATCAAGACAAATGGATACGGTTTAGGAATGCCCGTTTGAAACTTAATCAAACAAGTTAAAGTGGCTGTGAATGATATTTATTTCCTAGAGTAAATTAGAAATTTTTTGACTGCAGTATTTCTTAGTAATCCTCATATCTCCCCAACTCATTACTATACTTTGGTTTAGTAGAGCAAATAAAAAAATCACTTTGTCTATTATTATAATAATATATTGCTATTATATTATATAAAATTATCATTAACCTTATGAGGAAATTGGGATGTGCCTGGTGGTTCAGGGATTAAAACTTGGCCTTCTAATGCAGGAGGTATGGTTTCAATCTCTGGTTGGGGAACTAATATCACACGTGCCTCATGACCAAAAAACCAAAACATAAACAGAAGCAATACTGTAGCAAGTTTGATGAAGACTTTAAAAATGCTCCACATCAGGAAAATATCATTTAAAAAATTACAAGGAAATATTGGCAATAGGTTGCCAATATTGGCATAGATTTTAATATATCTGAGTCAGTTAAGTAAGTTCTTGTTACCAAAAAGTAAATATAGTGTAAAATTGGAAATGCATAGAATAGCATAAAGAACAAAATAATAAGGGTTACTTAGGACATCATCATCCAGTTTTAACAATGATTACAATTTTGGTGCCTGGTTTTTTTGTCATTTCTGCATCTACGTATGTGTGTTAGCAAAACATGATTATGCTATGCAGACAGTCTTGTTGCATCACACTTATCATTGTTTGGTGTGGAATGAGAACCTGTTTCAGGACTGTACAAAGCTCAGGCTTCTGGAATCTGACTTCCTGATGAATGATACCCTGGTTCCATGTCTTTTTAGCTGTGTGGCTCTGAGAAGACCAGCATGAGAATAATAGTAATATCTGACTTATAGACTTAAATGGGGGTAATCCCTATGAAGTGTTTGATTCAAGAAATATTAAACTTTTTTCTTTGCTACTTATTGAGCTATCTTTTTAAATGTTTTAGTTAAACACACTGATGTTTCATAGAAAAATTTTTTATAAATTAGAGGAATATACCTATTTTATTCCACTAATTTTCTAAAGATTATGATTATTCCACTTTGTTATGTTCATTTCAGTTCAATTCAGTCGCTCAGTCTTTTCCAACTCTTTGCAACCCCATGGACTGTAGCATGCCAGGCTTCCCCGTCCATCACAAATTCCCAGAGTTTGCTCAAACTCATATCCATTAGTCGGTGATGCCATCCAACCATCTCATCCTCTGTCGACCCCTTCTTCTCCTGCCTTCAATCTTCCCCAGCATCACAGTCTTTTCCAATGAGACATTTCTTCACATTAGGTGGCCAAAGTATTGGAGTTTCTAGCTTCAGCATCAATCCTTCCAATGAATATTCAGGACTGATTAACTTTAGGATTGACTGGTTTGATCTCCCTGCTGTCCAAGGGACTCTCAAGAATCTTCTCCAACAACACAGTTCAAAGGTATCAATTCATCAGTGCTCAGCTTTCTTTGTAGTCCAGCTCTCACATCCATGCATGACTACTGGAAAAATCATAACTTTGACTAGATGGACCTTTGTCAGTATAGTGATGTCTCTGCTTTTTAATATGCTGTCTAGATTTGTCATAGCTTTTCTTCCAAGGAGCAGAGTTTTTCAATTTCATGTCTGTAGTCACCATCTGCAGTGATTGTGGAGCCCAAGAAAATAAGGTCTGTCACTGTTTCCATTGTTTCCCAATCTATTTGCCATGAAGTGATAGGATGCCACTTCATCAAGTGGATGCCACATGGATTCACTTGCCACATGGATGAAGGACCGGATGCCAACATCTTCATTTTTTGAATGTTGAGTTTTAAGCCAACTTTTTCACTCTCCTCTTTCACTTTCATCAAGAGGCAATTAAATCATGAAAGGAGAAATTTCACAGTAAAGAGAAAAACAGAAGTCTTACCAACTGAAATAAGAAAAGGTTTATGAAAAAAATAAATTATACATATTTAATTTTATTATATTATACATATTATAGTATGTACTATTATATATCCTCCATTTGGGGGCTTCCCAGGTAGCTCAGATGGTAAAGAACCTCCCTGTAGTGCGGGAGATCCCATGGCAACCCACTCCCAGTATTTTTGCCTGGAGAATTCCATGGTCAGAAGAGCCTGGCGGGCTACAGTCCATAGAGTCACAAGCAGTCGGGTATGACTGAGCTACTAGTACACACATCCTCCATTTAAGTGGAATGACTTTCTTCTAGTAGTTGTGTTAGTCCCTCAGTCGTGTCCAACTCTGTGATCCCACGGACTGTAGCCCAGCAGGCTCCTCTGTCCATGGGATTCTCCAGGCAAGAACACTGGAATGGATTGCCATTCCCTTCTCCAGAGGATCTTCCTGACCCAGTGATCGAACCCAGGTCTCTTGCATTGCAGTCAGATTCTTTACTGTTTGAGCTATAGGGAAGACTTTCTTCTGTATTACACTTATTCTTTTTTTTTTTTTTTAATTTTGCTTAACTTTACAATATTGTATTGCTTTTGCCATACATCAAGATGAATCCGCTACAAGTATACATGTGTTCCCCATTCTGAACCCTCCTCCCTCCTTCCTCCCCATACCATCCCTCTGGGTCGTCCCAATGCACCAGCCCCAGGCATCCGTTATCAGGCATCGTACCTGGACTGGCGACTCATTTCAGATATGATATTATACATATTTCAATGCTATTCTCCCAAATCATCCCACCCTCTCCCTCTCCCAGAGTCCAAAAGACTGTTCTATACATCAGTGTCTCTTTTGCTGTCTCGTATACAGGGTTATTGTTACCAGCTTTCTAAATTCCATATATATGCGTTAGTATACTGTATTTGTATTTTTCTTTCTGGCTTACTTCACTCTGTATAATAGGCTCCAGTTCCATCCACCTCATTAGAACTGATTCAAATGTATTCTTTTTAATGGCTGAGTAATACTCCATTGTGTATATGTACCACTGCTTTCTTATCCATTCATCTGCGGATGGACATCTAGGTTGCTGCCAAGTCCTGGCTATTGTAAACAGTGCTGCTATGAACATTGGGGTACATGTGTCTCTTTCAATTCTGGTTTTCTCAGTGTGTATGCCCAGCAGTGGGATTGCTGGATCATAAGGCAGTTCTATTCCCAGTTTTTTGAGGAATCTCCATACTGTTCTCCAAAGTGGCTGTACTAGTTTGCATTCCCACCAACAGTGTAAGAGGGTTCCCTTCTCTCCATACCCTCTCCAGCATTTATTGCTTGTGGACTTTTGGATCGCAGCCATTCTGACTGGCATGAAATGGTACCTCATAGTGGTTTTGATTTGCATTTCTCTGATAATGAGTGATGTTGAGCATCTTTTCATGTGTTTGTTAGCCATCTGTATGTCTTCTTTGGAGAAATGTCTATTTAGTTCTTTGGCCCATTTTTTGATTGGGTCATTTATTTTTCTGGAATTGAGCTGTAGGAGTTGCTTGTATATTTTTGAGATTAGTTGTTTGTCTGTTGCTTCATTTGCTATTATTTTCTCCCATTCTGAAGGCTGTCTTTTCACCTTGCTTATAGCAAACAAAAGCCCAGGTCCAGATGGCTTCACAGCTGAATTCTACCAAAAATTTAGAGAAGAGCTAACACCTAGCCTACTCAAACTCTTCAGAAAATTGCAGAGGAAGGCAAACTTCCAAACTCATTCTATGAGGCCACCATCACCCTAATACCAAAACCTGACAAAGATGCCACAAAAAAAGAAAACTACAGGCCAATATCACTGATGAACATAGATGCAAAAATCCTTAACAAAATTCTAGCAATCAGAATCCAACAACACATTAAAAAGATCATACACCATGACCAAGTGGGCTTTATCCCAGGAATGCAAGGATTCTTCAATATCTGCAAATCAATCAACATAATACACCACATTAACAAATTGAAAAATAAAAAACATATGATTATCTCAATAGATGCAGAGAAAGCCTTTGACAAAGTTCAACATCCATTTATGATAAAAACTCTCCAGAAAGCAGGAATAGAAGGAACATACCTCAACATAATAAAAGCTATATATGACACACCCACAGCAAACATTATCCTCAATGGTGAAAAATTGAAAGCATTTCCTCTAAAGTCAGGAACAAGACAAGGATGCCCATTTTCACCATTACTATTCAACATAGTTTTGGAAGTTTTGGCTACACTTATTCTTTTTAAAGAATTGCATTTTTCCCATTGGGGCAAAAGAGATTATGTCTTGAGACTTTATAATCTAAATATTCAGAATGTGATCAAGATTTTCAACTGGCTACTAAGCCTGTTTTGATAGAATATGTAACAGGTTAATGAGGCATAAAGCATCGTTTAAAATTATCGTTCCTGGTCTAATACAGTGGTTAATATTTTACCAACTTAAATGTTCTCCTGTTCATGCTTATTGAGTCCCTTAAATCCCACAATTCAAAGAATTAATTAACCGAAAGAGTTCCTGTTTGCAAACATGCCACTTCTGGGAATCAATGACTTTGCCATGAAATCTGTCATTTTTTACACTAACTAGTATTACTGAATCAGAATGAATCATACAAATTTCATTAATTTTTAAACGTCTTTATGTCCTATGAAACTGGGAAAGTCTATTTTTGTCTATGATCACACAGTGAAATCTTCTTGGTGAGAAGTGAGTCTGTGGGTATCATGACAAATGATGGTTTTCAATTTCTTCTCACTCTGAAAGATCATAATTGAGCTTGTGATTTGCAAAGACATCTTTCCCTTTCCAATTTATTATTCTTCCCAATTTCTTCAGTTCTGGGGCTTTTTCTTTCAAATGTCCCTTTTCTCAAATGTTTTATGAAATAAGACAGATCTAGAAGTATTATAATTAAACATTGCAAACTGTAATATCCTTGACCATGTTGATTAATGTTCAAAGATCCAAACAGTATTCTCTTATTTGCTTACAAAATTTTTAGTTTGGAAAGCTGATGTGGGCTTACTGTGATTAAAAGTCCAAAAATCTCTGAAGCAGTAATGAACAGAGAAGGGATTTCAGAGAAAAAGCAGTTGATTACCAGTATGCCTCAATCTTTGATTAATACTCTTCTAAACTGTATGAGTCTTGAAAGCTGAGACTTTTTTTTCTTTGAATTCTGAACATACTGTCTATCTAACCCATAATATTAGCTTGATAAATACTTGCTGGATACATGGATGAGAAAATATATTCATTTTCTAATCCAACTTTCCACTGGAATAAGAAATTCTTTTAATATCTTGACAAACAAATATCTAATTATATTTAGATTTAGAGTCATGAAACTTACCATTCCACAATTTGTTCCTTTTGCCTCTGGGTAGAATCTTCTCTCTTCACTATTTTTTTGGGAGATCTTAAGCAAGGAATATAAATGCTTCAAGAGTTATTTTCATTAAATGTACATTTATTATATGACTACAATGTTGACTTCAACATTCTTAAAAGAACTATATTATTTAACACATGGGAAAAATTCTAGTGTCACTTTGGGCTCATCACTTGTGCTCAGTATATTGTAATTCAAATTCAAATGGATTTATTTCAATCAGTTGCCTAAAACAAATGTTCATATTTGGATCATGCCATTCTTGTACAACTTATTTTTTTTTCCTAGACTTTTCATTTGATTTTGTTGTTATTGAGTAAAAGGGACATATGTCTTTAATTTTAAAAAACCAGCAGGTAATTCTTATTTATACAATTTGGGTAATGAGTCATCATTTTCTTTCTAAAGAAATGTTTGGTAAAGTAAATTTTTGCATATTACCTTGCTGCTCAAATTATTCTGTGATTTCCTTTCATATTGCTCTCCAGTTTGGATCATTCTCTCAGATCCACCCATGACTTCTTTCTTGCTTCCTATTTTGGTTTTCTGGATTATAAATACAAATTAAAAAAAGAAATTCACAAGTGATACTACCTTGTAGCCTAACATGTTTTCTTTTTAAATTCCTTTTGTATTTAGTTGAAAAGTTTCCTATATAGAGCGCTTTAAGTTTATGAAATATTTAATTTTTTCTGGTATATTATGCTATAATAGGAAGTCTGATCCTTTTTCTTCTGTAGTTTTTTTCTCATTCTTTTATGATTTTTCTTTTTATACTTTGAATCCTGAAATTTTACAATTCCCTCTTTCAGTTTGTATCTCTTCATTTTTCTAGCAATTGTGGAGTCCTTCAATTTGAGTCTTCTTAGAGATATATTTTGTATTATTTCTGTGATTATTCGTACCTATCAACTCACTCTCTTCTTTCTTTCTGGACCTCCCAGGGTCTTTGACACTTTGGAAATAGCTGAATGGCATTAGATTTTTAAAATATTTTCCATTTCCTTTCCATTGCTTCTCTGATGGCTCAGTTGTTAAAGAATCCTCCTGCAGTTCAGGAGACCCAGGTTCAACTCCTGGGTCTGGAAGATCCCCTGAAGAAGGGAAAGGCCACCCACTCCAGTAGTGTTGGGCTTCCCTCATGGCTCAGCTGATAAAGAATCTGCTTGCAGTGCAGGAGATCTGGGTTCAATCCCTGGGTTGGGAAGGCTATGCACTCCAGTATTCTGGGCTGGAGAATTCCATGGGCTGTATAGTTGGACACAACTAAGCCACTTTCACATTTTGTATTCTGAAAGATATCCTTGTGTTTATCTTCCAGAGTATTAAACCAGGATTGTCCATTGTATTAGGTTTTCTTATTGATTCCTTCCAATTAATATTAGTAATCATAGTTTTAATTTCCAAAAATGCTTTGCCATTTATTTTTATATATTTATTTATATTTTAAGGGCAACTTGTTCATATTTTAGGCAGGCAACAACTTCCAAATCTCTCTGAGGTTACTAACCTGGATTTTTTTTTTTTTTTTTGATTATTCTTATTGTTTGCATTTTTCCATTTCTCCTGTGATGATTTTCTCTTTTGATTTTATAACTGCTGAATCTCAGTGTATCATTCACCAATACTGACAAATTAGCTGCTAAGCTGATGAATCTCTTCGCAGCTTTGCAGATTCATAGATCTGTTACCCTAAAGGCCCTTCTTATGTGGACAGAGGGCTTCCCTGATAGCTCAGTTGGTAAAGAATCTGCCTGCAATGCAGGAGACCCTGGCTCGATTCCTGGACTGGGAAGATCCCCTGCAGAAGGGAATAGCTATCCACGCCAGTATTCTGATCTGGAGAATTCCACAGACTGTATAGCCCACGGGGTCACAAAGAGTCAGACACGACTGAGCAACTTTCACTTTCACTTTCATGTGGACAGAAGGCTGACTGTGAACCAGCCCAACTGCCAGGCAAGCCTTTCTTTATGTTAAATGCACTCTTTACAGTAGGCACACTGACAACGACCATAGGGTGGAAGGACTTTACTTTGGGGATGAAGTATGCTGATTTATTTGTTCTGTTTAGAACTGCTTCTCTTCCTGCTCCCCAACACCCAGACTCACTGAGCATCTAAACCAATTAGCTGCTGCTTTCTGACTCTCCGTTCAACTACCACACTGCCTCTGTGGACCATCCAAGAGGATCTTCTGGGCAAATTGAAGGTGAGATCTTCAGCTGGGAAGGTAAAAGGTTGTAGTCATCTACTCCACATATACTGAGGAGGGGTTAACAGCTGAATGACACAGCAGTCTGTAAACAGGTCTTTGCTTAAATTCTGTCAGGGCCACCTAGAGCTCTCTCCTGCTTTCTGTAATTCAGAACTTCAGAGTTAGAGCTGCTTCACCACTCCTTAAGAGCTCCAATCACTTGCAACTTTCACACATGCCTATATTAAAATGTGATTTATTTGATCTAGATTACTCTTCTAGATCTCTATACTGTTCTAAAATTTTATTAAGATTTCTTACCTGCTCATGGTAGACATCTTTTCTACTTTTAGCCTCCTTATGGGCTTATTTATTTATTTGTAATAGCCATTTACTCTCATTTCAGTTGTACATTGGGAAAAGATTATTCAGTATACTGTATTAGAAAACAGATTATTTTATAAATATGATTTGGCTATAGACACAATTTCTGAATGTTGACAACTGCACATCATTCCATTTCTTTGGCAAAAAGTAATGGTAATTGAAGAAAATTCAATAGACAGGGTTGCTTCCAACAGTTGGGGCAAAGTTCAAGGAAACCAATTGAAGAGTAATGCCAGGAACTACAAAAAGGTGGGTAACGGTGATGTACACCCCAAACCTTAAGAGACACTAATGTGGCAAGAAGAAAGAGTGGTTATTATAACTCAGAAGAATAACTAGTGAAAAGCTTGTCTTGTAGGAGCTGTGGCCTTTGATAGAGCTCAATAGAGTCCACCCATGGAAGGAAATGGGAAAATAAGTTCATCTAACTCTTCTTTCCTCTTTCTCTGACCTGATGGTAACTCCCATGAACTAAATCCGAATGGTAACCAGAAGGTGAGAAATTTCCTAATCTATCTTTTACATAGGTTAGCCTCCAAGAGTGCAGTAGGTAGAAAAAGATGAAGAATGGGTCTGGACAAGTAAATGGGATACATCAAGCATTCACTCTTACATTTGTCCAGATGAAATGCTATGTACCCAACCCAGAGGCCACTCACATTTTCATTAGCTATGATGATGGCTAAAGAAACTGCCTACAATGCAGGAGACACCAGAGATAATAGGTTCGATTCCTGGGTTGGGAAGATACCCTGGAGCAGGGCATGGCAACCCACCTCAGTATTCTTGTCTGGAGAATCCAAAGGACAGAGGAGACTGGCGGGCTACAGTCCATAGGTCACAAAGAGTCGGACACGAATGAAATAACTGAGCACAGTGCATGGTGATGGCAACTCAGTGATCTCCCCACCTGAAACTAAAGCAGAAGATATCACCAGTATGTTTCTATAAGGTAGGAAAGTGAGGGGGAAGGGAAGGTGGAAAATAAATAAGCATTTAACATAACATTTTATTGCTGTAGTCCTCATTTCCAGTGCTATTCATGAGGCCTGATTCTAGGTAATTCTAGCTCCCATTCTATCAAGTGGTTCATTTTTTTTTTTTTACATCTGCCAGGATCTCAGCTGTAGGAAACTCTTTTACCTGGTGAGATGATCCTGCATAATCTGTGTCCACGATGGCCCGGTCCTTATTGTGTTGCTATAATTTCCATTGACCAGGTTCTTGGGAAATAATGTACCAAGAAGCACCCCAGTCAATCCCCTGGGTTCCACACATAGTCTTCCTCGTTCTAACTGGTTAGCAGCAATTCAATTTCACCTTGGTGATTAAGATCAATCACTTCATTTGATTTATGACTTTCTTTTTTTTATGGGCTTCCTTTATGAGGATTCCAGAATACTAGATGAACAATCAAGAGAAAAAGAAATTATAAGCAGAGATGAAAGGAAACAGACTAACAGACTTAGAAAACAAACTTATGGTTACCAAAGGGAAAAGGTTGAGGGGAGGGATAAATCAGGAGTTTGGGATTGACATATGGGAAGCCACCATTACTTGTTCTCATAAGCAACACCATTCTGAATCTTGCAATAGTCATTATGTTAATAGCCAGAGATCTATTGTATTCACTTTACAATTGACTTATTACAAATTTTTGTTTTGATTAATACATCATTAAGTTTAGTGATACTTTCTGGCTTCTATATATAAAATCATGTTATTTGGCGAAGATAAACACGACAGTTTACATGAAACACTGTAATTTATTAAGCTTTAAAGAATTCCACCAGATTATCTCAAAATTTCCACCCACTTTTAAGCTATCTTCTATCTCAGATACAATCACTGAAGACAAAAATAAAATGTGTCATATTTGGAGAGATATGTGAGGATTGTCCAAAGTTTTTCATGTTTTCATTACAAAAGAGAGTGAGCAGAGTCTCTAGGGTCTGAAGCAGAGACATTTAGCCATGCTTACATTCTTAAAGCCAGCTCAAGAACAAACAGTTCAAGTACATACATGACATATTCCTAAACTTTTAAGGTTGCAGAAATGTTTTTATCCACTGGCATATTATTTCATTTTTATTTTTTCCTAGTACCACTGTTGGCAAAATATGCTTATGAGTGTTGCACATTTGCCTGTTTTTATTCTTAAGTGTGAAAGTACATTTTATATGGATAGAACAGTTATTAATTTATCAAATAAATAAAGAAATAAACATGAATCTGGATTAAGCTGTGGATTGAGTTTTCTATTCTCTGCCTGGAATGCTAGTATTGAACAAATATAGCTCAGCAATGTTTTATAGCCAGCAAGTGTATGCATACACATAAACACACAGATTTGCATGTAGTTAATTTTCCATGGCTGAATAAAAACAAAGGAAGAGAAAAAAGCTTAACTATGAAGTTAGAAGCATGAATAATAATTCTCAAGAAGCAGAGTTATTTTTCTAACCATTTGTCCGTTCAGCGCCTTCAGAATTCAGATAGATAATTCATATAAACAATCTCTGTTTTCCCTTTTCCCCAAATGTCTGCAGCTTGTTTGCTTTAGTGAAATTAACAAGAAAGCCAATATTGCATTAGCTTATTACTATGAAATTCTCTTCCCATTAACCATTTCTTTTCTCCTTTTCATTCTATAACACACATGCAATCCAATCTGGAATCTTTCTAGAAAAAGTAGGAATATATATTTTTTAAAAAACACGAAGAAGAATATTTTTGACTAGAATTTTTACTTTGTGAAAAAGTATTATATAAACATTTAAAATATCCTTATATAATATACAGCGATATAATATTAAGATCAGCATGAATATTGATTATCTATCAGTAAGTTTGTTATGAATATGTATATATTTTGTTAGTATACAAGATATGCACCTCTAGACTTTATGTCATTAAATGTATAGAACAGTCTTTTGGACTCTGGGAGAGGGAGAGGGTGGGATGATTTGGGAGAATGGCATTGAAATACGTATAATATCATGTTTGAAACGAGTCGCCAGTCCAGGTTCGATGCCTGATACCGGATGCCTGGGGCTGGTGCACTGGGACGACCCAGAGGGATGGTAGGGGGAGGGAGGAGGGAGGAGGGTTCAGAATGGGGAACATATGTATACCTGTGGCGGATTCATTTTGTTGTATGGCAAAACCAATACAATACTGTAAAGTTAAGTAAAATAAAATTAAAAAAAAAAAAGTTAAAGTGGATTATTTTCTCTTTCTGTTAAAATTTCCAGTCCTGAATTGACTTCTTTTCTAGTTAAAATTTATTATGAACTATATCAGTTTAACAAAACCACAGATAATAACATTAATTAAATAACCATACCTATTAGTCAAGAAATTCTGAGAAATATATCTAAGAAAGTTACATATAAAATCAAATTAAGACATTTCCGTTGAAAATTGTTTTGACATTTTGGATAGTACAACATTGTCAAGTCCACATTTGACTATGTTTCAATATCTTTAATAGTTCTGTAATGCAATAATAGAGCACAAGTAGTTTGAATATCATTAATAATAATGTAATAATGGAAATGATTAGTGAAGAAAAGAGACCTTAGAAATGACTTCCCAGTACTCTTGCTGGGATCCTTTGAATGTCTTCTGACTCCAGGCTTGTGCATTTGCTGCCAATGTGGAACTGGTGAATTTAACCTCAGTTTCATAGGCACGTGGAACAGAGAGACTAGACAAGGTAGACACGTATACCACCTCTTTGTATATGGCCCACTTTGGAGAAAGAGAGCACAGGGAGAGGAGAGCTGCTTTTTGTCATTCTTACTTGCTGCCTTCTGAAGCAGCAGTGAGGCAGCAGGGAGAGGAATCTGGATGCTTTCCACTGACTTCTGGAAACTTCCACCTCAGTGCTCTCAGATTCCAAGTGTGAAGCAAGTGCTTTGAGTGACATCTGGCAGCTCCTTGCAAAACTTATGTAATAAAATAGTTTTTCCTCTTTCAAGCAAACATTTTTAAATTGGGTTTATGTCAATTATTTATTGTTTGCACAAACTTTACCAGTCACACAACTCTTGGCTGCTCATTCAGCCCTGGGGACTGTATGAAACCATGCCCTAGTCTGTTGAGTGGTTGATGTTCATTCATGTTCAGTCTGCAGGCCTACTTCACTTTTCAAATGTGGTAAGGAATAAATATAACCCTACCATAACAACTAGGACAAACCAGTAAACCTTTGCCTATTCTGATGTGTACTGGAGCTCAGCATCCTCAGAGATTATTTGAGCACTGATATTCTACTTTACCAACAAAGGTTCGCCTAGTCAAGGCTATGGTCTTTCCTGTGGTCATGTATGGATGTGAGAGCTGGACTGTGAGGAAGGCTGAACGCCGAAGAATTGATGCTTTTGAACTGTGGTGTTGGAGAAGACTCTTGAGAGTCCCTTGGACTGCAAGAAGATCCAGCCAGTCCATTTTGAAGGAGATCAATCCTGGAATTTCTTTAGAAGGAATGATGCTAAAGCTGAAACTCCAGTATTTTGGCCACCTCATGCGAAGAGTTGACTCATTGGAGAAGACTCTGATGCTGGGAGGGATTGAGGGCAGGAGGAGAAGGGGACGACAGAGGATGAGATGGCTGGATGGCATCACTGACTCAATGGATGCGAGTCTGGGTGACCTCCGGGAGCTGGTGATGGACAGGGAGGCCTGGCGTGCTGCGGTTCATGGGGTCGCAAAGGGTCAGATACGACTGAGCGACTGATCTGATCTGATCTGATCTGATTCTTGTTGTTGTTATTTTGACAGTGCAGCAAGGCTTGAAGGATCTTAGTTCCCAGACCAGGGATTGAACCTGGGCCCTGGGCAGTGAAAGCATAGTGTCCTAACCTTTGGATTGCTAGGATATTCTCTGAGCATTGATTTTAAAGTATCAACTTTTAAAGCAACCACAGAGATTAAAAAGAAGTGGAGTATATGCTCAATGAACAATCAGTATTGCCACCAAAGTATGATTTGATGAGCATCTATATTATTTTTATATATTTTACATCTTTCAGATAATGTAATTTAATGAGGAGACTGGCCTAGAAAATTCCATGGACAGGAGCCTGGTGGGCTACAGCCCATGGGGTGGCAAAGAGTTGAACATGACCAAGTACACACTCCAGTTGAAGCTATTTTCTTTTGAAATTCATGGACAATCAAAGTTTGGAAGAATACTGTTCTTTACATGAAACTACTGCAACTATCTTTAGCTGTAATCTAGACAAATAAACATTTCATTATATTTAAAATATTTTGTAATGAATAAATGACTTGTTTACTGTCTTATATGCCTGAATAAAACTTGAAATGCTCAAATGTTAAAATAATTAATAAGAACTAACAACATATAGAACTTATACATATTATTTTTTCAAAGATGGTTCAACATATATATTAATTTATTCAGTCCTTAGCAGTAATATGAGGTGTTAGTCGCTCAGTCGTAGCTGTCTCTTCACTACCTCATGGACTATAGCCTGCCAGGCTCCTCTGTCCTTGGAATTCAAAGCTTGACTGTTATCTGTAGTTTATCAGTGAATAGTGTAGGCATAGAAATAGTACATGAATTTCCCAAGTTGCACAACTAATGAGCTGAAGAACTGCAATTCCAAACCAGGTTGCCTGGTACCAGTAATTACGTTTTTAATGACTGCTGCAATGTTTTACTACAGAGTAAAAGTTAACATAAAATAGGAATTTTGTACAAGTGCTTGGTAAAACAAGACACAAAGAACACACTAATATGGGTTTTGTCTAAGTTCAGCCTTTGATTAATTTAATAGCTATGTTTTAAAAACAAAAGGTACACAACCCAAGATCTATTATGATACTCTAAATATGCAGGCAACAATAGCCAAGTATCCCTAAATGTGTAGGAAAATAAATTTAGAAAGCAAAATACATTGTGCAATATTAAGGACTTCATATTTGTATAAAGTGACAGATAATGTTGAAAAAGATTGAAGTAAATGTGTTTTTCACTTACTGGTTAATTAATGACTAACATAACCTAATCCCTAGTTACATACCAGTGTAGTTAGTTAGTGCATTTATTTTTAACTTTAAAAGTTGTTCAAACACTGCCTCAGGTGTTGAGAATTTCCTTGTCAACTGATGTCCAGTCTTTCAAATTCCACTCGAGTTGTCAACCACAACTTGATCTGAATTTTGGTTTCAAGAGAAGGATAAACCATTGTGAATGATTTACTAGCAATCCTAGTTAATAAGATTGCTAAGGTGACTGCTCTCATGATACATATATTCCTTTGAGGGATGTTAACTGTACAATTACAATATGATTTATTGGGCTGGGTGAAACGTAACATACACATGGAGCCTAGACTGGTTCAGTGGAAGGGTGGGTAGGACTTGCCTCCAAAGGGAATTCAGGAAACAAGGGTAGTTTTCCAGGCAAAACTGGTAAAGCCTTGAGGAATAGAGAACCAAAGCATATTTGAAAAATTAGAAGAAATTGGAAAGCAGCACAGTGCAGTGGCGGAGATTTAAGGCTTGGGATTTTTACTTTTCTGAGATCAGATAAAACATCATTTTCTTTTTTTTAAATATAAATTTATTTACTTTAATTGGAGGCTAATTACTTCACGATATTGTGTTGGTTTTGCTATACATCAACATGAATCCACCATGGATATACACGTGTTCTCAATCCTCTAACTGATATGAAATTACATGACATGAAAAAGATGACTTCACTTTTCTAAGGTCCAACTTTCGGAAAGACAAGGAAATTTTACCTATCTCAAAAATCTTAGGGAGAATTAGAGGTGGATTGCTGTGTAAAACATCAAGGACAAGATATCTGGTACATAATGAACTCTTGATGGGTGCTCTCAAATTCCCTGTGGCTAGGCTTTAGACTGTTGATGGGAAGATCTCTGAAAGGGGTAGCTTGAGGACTCAACCCACAAGGGTTTTGTAGCCCAGGATTTGAACTTTATCCTAAGAGTAATGGAGAGCTGCCCTGGTGCTTCAGTGGCTAAGAATCCACCTGTCAATGCAGGGGACATGGGCTTGATCCCTGGTCTGGGATGATCTCATGTACCATGGAGCAGCTAAGCCTATGGGCTACAACTACTGAAGCCCAAGTACCTAGAGCCCATGCTCTGCAACGAAAGAAGCCAACACAGTGAGAAATCTGTATAATGCAACTAGAGATTAGCACCTGCTTGCCACAACTAGAGAAAGCCCATGTGCAACAACAAAGATCCACCGCAGACAAAAATAAACATAAATCAGATCAGTTCAGATCAGTCGCTCAGTCGTGTCCGACTCTTTGCGACCCCATGAGCCACAGCACGCCAGGCCTCCCTGTCCATCACCAGCTCCCGGAGGTCACTCAGACTCGCTATGCTATGCTATGCTAAGTCACTTCAGTCGTGTCCGACTCTGTGTGACCCCATAAACAGCAGCCCACCAGGCTTCCCCGTCCCTGGGATTCTCCAGGCAAGAGCACTAGAGTGGGTTGCCATTTCCTTCTCCAATGCATGAAAGTGAAAAGAAAAAGTGAAGTCACTCAGTCATGTCTGACTCTTAGCGACCCCATGGACTGCAGCCTACCAGGCTGCTCCGTCCGTGGGATTTTCCAGGCAATAGTACTGGAGTGGGGTGCCATTGCCTTCTCCATATATATATATATATATATATATATATATATATATATATATATATATAATAATGAAAGAGTAATGGAAAATCTAAAAGGCTTTATAACATAAGAAGTTATACTATTGGATTTGCATTTTGAAAAAATTTAGTATTGAGATAGTCATGTAATACTTTGGAGTAGGAAATGGCAACCAACTCCAGTGTTCTTGCTTGGAGAATCCTGTGGACAGAGGAGTCTGGTGGGCTGCACAGAGTTGGATATGACTGAAGTGACTTAGCATGCATAGCATGCATTAGCATGTAATACTATAAAAATGAAAAATATTTTCTAACATGTTTTGAAGGTAAGATTGAATAAAAGCAAATACGTAGACGATGGCAGCAGGAAAAACTAATATTCTTTAGAAATGTGAGCCTTATTTTTTTCCTATACATAGAAATATCCTGGCAGCCACATCAAATCTTTAGAGACCCACCTATACACAGAGGCTGGCTCTGAACCACCAAACCATTACATAACTTGTTCATAATTCTTAGAAAAACATATGAATGTTCCAGTTGTTGACATATCCACATGTGCAGAGAAATAAAAGTCACATGCATAGAAGATGGTCAGAAATTTTGATTACACTTAAATTCAGTATTATTTGGGCTGGGTTTTCTATATACTCTGATTGTTTTTGCCTGTAACTTATTATCTTCTGTGATTGTACTCAATAAATGTTTGTTGAACCAACAGTTATGTGGAAATCATTTTATTTTTATACTTACTGTCACATCTTATTGATTCTATTCATGTGTTGTCTTACTACATAATATAAAATTGCGTGTTTCCTATTGGAATATTTATTCTTTCTCATTTCATTGTGTAGAATATGAACCCAACAAGCATTGCTGACATTACATTTCTTATGTGCCCACATCATACTTCTGCGCTTCACTTTTCACATCATATTTCTATGGGTTGAAAATTAGTGCATTTTCCCTTCTTCTACAATAAATAACTGCCAGTATTTTAAAATAGTATGGTCAGAGGACCAACTAAGTTTGACAAATTTAAGGAAATAGGAATATTTGCTATAAGTGAAGATTCCTGAGTCTTACTTACTCTAAATTTACTAAATCAAAATGTTCTGAGTTCTTATTTCTGGAATGAGCATTAAAAAAAATGTTTAGAGGAATCTTACAAGAATTCACGTTAGAAAACTGCTTCAGAATGTGCATCCAATTCTTTTTTGTTGAAATGAACAGAACTGGACTATCTCAGTTGTGCCATTCCTGCCAGTATTATTTGACTGGTAAAACAATACCCATGATAAGAGTATCATGACTTCTGCTAAGTTAGTCTGAAAAACAATATCAGGAAACATTGGTGGATAAGCAAAGGCTATAATCTGTATGTCTATTGTTGTTGTTCAGTCACTCAGCTGTGTCTGAATCTTTGCAACCCCATGGACTGCAGCATGCCAGGCTTCCCTGTCCATCAGCAAATCCTGGAGCTTGCTCAAACTCATGGCCGTTGAGTCGGTGATGCCATCTTGCCCTCTGTCATCCCTTTCTCTGGCCTTCACTCTTTCCCAGCATCTGTATGTCTGTGGTCCCAAAAAATTTATATGCTGATATTCTATTGTCCAATGTGATCTTACTAAGAGATAGGGGTTATTGGGAGGTGAATAGTTCCTGAGAACAGAGACCTCATAAATGGGATTTGTGCCTTTATGAACAATTCAGAGCACTCCCTTGGCGCTTCCTCAAATAAGATACAATGACAAATCTGTGAACTACAAGAGGGTCACTCACTCAGTCATTAGGGCATCCTGGTCTCAGATTTTCAGCCACTAGACCTATTGAAGAAGGAAATGGCAACCCACTCCAGTGTTCTTGCCTGGAGAATCCCAGGGACGGGAAGCCTGGTTGGCTGCCGTCTATGGGGTCACACAGAGTCGGACACGACTGAAGTGACGCCGCAGACCTGTGAGACCTAAATTTCTATTGTTCATAAGTTACCCGGTCTGTGGTTCTTTGGTTACAGCAAATGAACTAAGACACCTAGTAATGTTTACAATAATTATGTAACTTCTGTAAGGATAGAGAAGTGATAATTTAAACATTGTCACCCTGAAATGAATGCTCCAATGATATGCAGTTGGCTCCACCTAACTTAGATTTTTTTCTTTGTGTGTGTGATTTTTTTTTAAATAAATGACATCACATTTCACATGACCCAAAACTGGGAAGGAGAGCAAATTTAAACTAAGATTCAAAAGCATATCTAGGCTCAAATATGATAATGAATCACAATTTGTCTTCCAATGTAAAATCTAATGCTAAGTTAAAAACATGCGTTATATAAATTCAGGATGTGGAAAGAGCTGGGCTAAAGACAGTTTATTTGCAAAAGGCAGATGGCTTTTAGTTGATTGCAAGCTGCATGTGAATCAATAATGTGAAGCAGTTGCCAAAAGTGAAGAAATTGTTTTTACTTTAATTATAACGTTTCAGCAACAACAAAAGTAAGTAAAAATTATCATAATGTCATCAGTGTTACACAATTTTAATTGTTGTGTATTCTCTTCTAGGCATTGAGCACATACATGCCTAAATCAGATAGCTTAATCATAATACGAGCATCATTATTTAAATGTTGCTTTTTCTATTTAATATCATATCGTAAAGCTAAAGTGATTTTAAGCATAATTAATTGTAGCTCAAAGCTGAAGGCAAGGAAAATCATAGCCGAGTTTCATTTCATGCATGGCCCTGGCAGACAACACCACATCTGGAGATGAGGTCCCAATGGCATGGAGTCTGGAAACATAAGGCCAGTGACCTGCCAGGAAAAGAAGATTCTTAGGGAATCATGAAAGTTGTTTTCATGTACTTAAAGGCTCATTTTGTGGAAGAGAGCTTACCAAGTACCTTTTGTTATTTTTCCCTGTTCTTCTCTAGGGAGCCCAATTAAGATCAGTTGAATTGAATTCAAAAAGTACTCATTGATTCTCTATTATATTCCAGGCATTGGGCTTGGAGTTCAGTGATAAATGGACAAAGAAAACACAACATCTTCACACACTGATCCTAGAATCTTGTTGAGAAACAAGCATGAAATTCCTTGTCAACTCCTTTTAAAGCGCCTGAGATAAACTTCCAAGTTGCTTTTCGAAAGTACTGCATTAAATCTCTCTCCCACCAGGGTTATAGATGAGACAGCTGTTTCAGTACATCTTGTCCTGGTGGTTCAGAAGTAAAGAATTCACCTGCCAGTGAATGAAATGTGGGTTCAATCCCTGGGTCGGGAAAATCCCCTGGAGAAGGAAATGGTAACCCACTCCAGTAATCTTGCCAGGGAAATCCCACAGACAAAGGAGCCTGACAGGCAAAAGTCCATGGAGTTGTAAAAGAGCTGGAAGCACACACAAACGTGCAGACACACACATATTCTATACCACTGAATCACTTTGCTGTATACCAGAAATTAATACAATATTGTGAACTAATTGTACTTAATTAAAAAGAATGATTCAGTAAAGATTATACACCTGTTTGATAACAGTTAAGATTATATCCTTTGAAAGAGATAGAAAAATGTGAAATTTACTGAAAAATTGTCTATTTTATGACTCAGAGTTGGCATGAAGAAAGCCTGGTCTTTAACATCAGAACACAAAATGTCCTGTGAAATTGAACTTCAGATAAACAATGGATCATTTTTTAGTATAGTATTAGATCAGTCGCTCAGTCGTGTCCAACTCTTTGCGACCCCATGAACCGCAGCACGCCAGGCCTCCCTGTCCATCACCAGCTCCCGGAGGTCACTCAGACTCACACCCATCAAGTCAGTGATGCCATCCAGCCATCTCACCCTCTGTCGTCCCCTTCTCCTCCTGCCCTCAATCCCTCCCAGCATCAGAGTCTTCTCCAATGAGTCAACTCTTCGCATGAGGTGGCCAAAATCCTGGAGTTTCAGCTTTAGCATCATTCCTTCCAAAGAAATCCCAGGGCTGATCTCCTTCAGAATGGACCGGTTGGATCTCCTTGCAGTCCAAGGGACTCCCAAGAGTCTTCTCCAACACCACAGTTCAAAAGCATCAATTCTTCGGCGCTCAGCCTTCTTCACAGTCCAGCTCTCACATCCATACATGACCACAGGAAAGACCATAGCCTTGACTAGGCGAACCTTTGTTGGCAAAGTAATGTCTCTGCTTTTCAATATGCGATCTAGGTTGGTCATAACTTTCCTTCCAAGGAGTAAGGGTCTTTTAATTTCATGGCTGCAGTCACCATCTGCAGTGATTTTGGAGCCCAGAAAAATAAAGTCTGACACTGTTTCCACTGTTTCCCCATCTATTTCCCATGTAGTGATGGGACCAGATGCCATGATCTTCATTTTCTGAATGTTGAGCTTTAAGCCAACCTCTTCACTCTCCACTTTCACTTTCATCAAGAGGCTTTTTAGCCCCTCTTCACTTTCTGCCATAAGAGTGGTGTCATCTGCATATCTGAGGTTATTGATATTTCTCCCAGCAATCTTGATTCCAACTTGTGTTTCTTCCAGTCCAGCATTTCTCATGATGTACTCTGCATATAAGTTAAATAAACATGGTGACAATATGCAGCCTTGACGTACTCCTTTTCCTATTTGGAACCAGTCTGTTGTATAGTATATATATATACATATATATATAATACATATATATATATAAATGCATATATGGTATAGGTATATTGGGGGGCATATTTATATTAAAAAACAGTTCATTGCTTATCAAAAATTGAAATTGAACTGGACATTCTCTATTCTATCAACATCTTGAAGGAGGCAAGAAACTTCCGTTTGGCAGGCAGCCCAGGCTTCCAGAGCTGGGTGAGAAGTCAGTCTCTGAAGAGGTAGGATCATGGTAAAGGCAGAAAATAGTTAAATGTAAGATATTTTATAAATAAGTAAATATTTAAACATAGTAAGAGCTAGTTTTCTCAGTATTGGTAAAGGGAAATGAATTCAAGGAAAGAAAGAAAACTAGAAGAACCTAGAGTTCACTTCAGTCCAACCACTCAGTCATGTCTGACTCTTTGCAACCCCTGGACTGCAGCATGCCAGGCTTCCCTGTCCATCACCAACTCCCAGAGCTTGTTCAAACTGATGTCCATATCGAGTCGGTGATGACATCCAACCATCTCACCCTCTATCATCCCCTTCTCAACCTGTCTTCAACTGATCCCAGCATCAATCCTTCCAGTGAATATTCAGGACTGATTTGCTTTAGGACTGACTAGTCGGATATCCTTGCAGTCCAAGTGACTCTCAAGTTTTCTCCAACAGCACAGTTCAAAAGCATCAATTCTTCAGCGCTAAGCTTTCTTTATGATCCAACTCTCACACCCATACATGAGTACTGAAAAAGCCATAGCTTTAATTATATGGACCTTTGTGGGCAAATTAATGTCCCTGATTTTTAACATGCTATGTTGGCCATAGCTTTTTCCCCAAGGAGCAAGTGTCTTTTAATTTCATCGCTGTAGTCACCATCTGCAGTGATTTTGGAGCCTAGAAAAATAAAATCTGTCACTATTTCCATTGTTTCTCCATCTATTTGCCATGAAGTGATGGGACCGGATGCCATGTTCTTAGTGTTCTGAATGTTGAATTTTAAGCCAGCTTTTTCACTTTCCTCTTTTGCTTTCATCAAGAGGCTCTTTAGTTCCTCTTTCCTTTCTACCATAAGGATGGTATCATCTGCTTATCTGAGGTTATTGATATTTCTCTGGGCAATCTTGATTCAAGTTTGTGCTTCATCTAGTCAGGCATTTCACATGATGTGCTCTGCGTATTAGTTAAATAAGCAGGGTGACAATATACAGCCTTGAGATACTCCTTTTCCTATTTGGAGCCAGTCCATTGTTCCATGTTCAGTTCTAACTGTTGCTTCTTGACCTGCATACATATTTCTCAGGGGGCAGGTCAAAGGGTCTGGTATTCCTATCTCTTTCAGAATTTTCCAGTTTGTTGTGATCTACACAGTCAAAGGCTTTGGCATAATCAATAAAGCAGAAGTAGATGTTTTTTCTGGAATTCTCTTGCTTTTTTGATGATCCAATGGATGTTGGCAATTTGATCTTTGGTTCCTCTGCGTTTTCTAAATCCAGTTTGAATATCTGGACATTCTTGGAATTTTGCACAATGCTTGGCTAGCATGTGAGATTAGTGCAATTGTGCAGTAGTTTGAACGTTCTTTGGCATTGTCTTTCTTTGGGATTGGAAAGAAAACTGACCTTTTCCAGTCCTGTGACCACTGCTGAGTTTTCTGAATTTGCTGGCATGTTGAGAGCAGCACTTTCACAGCATCATCTTTAAGGATTTGAAAGAGCTCAGCAGGAATTCTATCACCTACACTAGCTTTGTTCGCAGTGATGCTTCGTAAGGCCCACTTGACTTCACATTCTAGGATGTCTGGCTCTAGGTGAGTGATCACACCATCGTGGTTATCCTGGTCATTGAGATCTTTTTGTGTAGTTTTTTGTGTATTCATGCCACCTCTTCTTAATTGGATTAAAATTAGTTATTGATGTAAATTTATAGTTTTCAAGAATCATAACTGAATATAGAAATAAGCATAGATGTAAATGTGTGTTTGTGTGTATACATTTATCCTTTAACTCTGTCCCTTTAGAGGAAGAATAATAACACTCTGGCAGCAGTGACAACACCTTACACATGTATCTTGGATTCCTCACTAAAGGAAATCAGAGATCATTAGAGAAAGGACTGATTCCAAGACTGGGGCTGGTAGAATACTAGATGAACATGGAATACCTTGTTGGACCAGGTATTCTTTACTTCAAAAGAAAAAAATAAAGCAAGTTTGAAAGCTCAGATCAGAAGAAGTCATTGACTCAAAAGGAAACAATTTGAAGATCAAAGTTAAAAATGATAGTTAAGAATTATAATCCCCTGTATGCAGGTCAGGAAGCAACAGTTAGAACTGGACATGGAACAACAGACTGGTTCTAAATAGGAAAAGGAGTACGTCAAGGCTGTATATTGTCACCCTGTTTATTTAACTTATATGCTGGACTGGAAGAAACACAAGTTGAAATCAAGATTGCCGGGAGAAATATCAATAACCTCAGATATGCAGGTGACACCACTCTTATGGCAGAAAGTGAAGAGGAACTAAAAGCCTCTTGATGAAAGTGAAAGTGGAGAGTGAAAAGTTGGCTTAAAGCTCAACATTCAGAAAACGAAGATCATGGCATCTGGTCCCATCACTTCACGGGAAATAGATGGGGAAAGAGTGGAAACAGTGCAGACTTTATTTTTTGGGACTCCAAAATCACTGCAGATGGTGACTGCAGCCATGAAATTAAAAGACGCTTACTCCTTGGAAGGAAAGTTATGACCAACCTAGATAGCATATTCAAAAGCAGAGACATTACTTTGCCAACAAAGGTCCATCTAGTCAAGGCTATGGTTTTTCCAGTGGTCATGTATGGATGTGAGAGTTGGACTATAAAGAAAGCTGAGTGCAGAAGAACTGATGCTTTTGAATTGTGGTGTTGGAGAAGACTCTTGAGAGTCCCTTGGACTGCAAGGAGATCCAACCAGTCCATCCTAAAGGAGATCAGTCCTGGGTGTTCACTGGAAGGATTGATGTTGAGGCTAAACTCCAATCCTTTGGCCACCTGATGCGAAGAACTGACTCATTGGAAAAGACACTGATGCTGGGAAAGATTTAGGGCAGGAGGAGAAGGGTAGGACAGAAGATGAGATGGTTGGATGGCATCACCGACTCATTGGACATGGGTTTGGGTGGACTCTGGGAGTTGGTGATGGACAGGGAGGCCTGGTATGCTGCAGTTTATAAAATTGCAAAGATTTGAACATGACTGAGCCACTGAACTGAATGAATGAAAATTGGAACCCGTAAGATATTAAAGGTGCAAACAATGGAAAAGTTGTGGCAGACATTCACTTCCCAAAAAACCCTACTAATGACAAAAGGTGAAGAATATCATGGAGAGGCCTAATGGCTATCAACATAATCAAGTGATAAAAATAATTGGACAAACTGAAATTGTGCACAGTCTTTATAGATTGAAATCAGAATATCACTCCATCACTTTGGTGTTATGCTTGCTAGAAATGCATGATCTGAATCTAACTAGAAGAGAACAAGAGATAAACCCACACTGAGATAAATTCTACATAAGTACATGCTTGTAATCATCAAATGTTAAATATCATGAAAGAGAATGAAAGACTGAGGAATGTCCTGGACTAAGGGGAATGAGAAGAGATGTAACAGTATGAGGAAATGTGTGGATCTGAATTGCACTTTTATATAGGGTGAATTTGGTTGGGTTATGAAAATGAGATACTGATGCTGAAAGCTCAGCCTCTGTGTCCTGGTGTGGAATCAAATCTCAAAGACAAAATTTTGGGTAAAAGTAGGAAATAATAGCTTCATTGCTTTGCCAGGCAAATGTGAACACAGCAGGCTCCTGTTCTGAAAATACTCTGCTGATATGATACCATAATGATGTATCATATCATTATACACTTGTCAATTTCATAGAATATAAGACACAAGTAGTGCAACAATGTAAACTATGGACTTTGGGTGATTATGGGGTGTCAGTGTAGGTTCATCAGTTGAATCCACAATGTTCAGTTCAGTTCAGTGCAGTCATGACCCTATGGACTGCAGCATGCCAAACATCCCTGCCCATTACCAACTCCTGGCGTTTACTCAAACTCTTTTCCATTGAATCGGTGATGCCATCCAATCATCTCATCCTCTGTAGTCCCCTTCTCCTCCTGCCTTCAATCTTTCCCGGCATCAGGGTCTTTTCAAATGAGTCAGCTCTTTGTATGATGTAGCCAAAGGACTGGAGTTTCAGCTTCAGCATCAGTCCTTCCAATGAATATTCAGGACTGATTTCCTTTAGAATGGACTGGTTGGATCTCCTTGCAGTCCAAGGGACTCTAAAGAGTCTTCTCCAACACCACAGTTCAAAAACACCAATTCTTTGGTGCCCAGCTTTCTTTATAGCCCAACTCTCACATCCATACATGACCACTGGAAAAACCATAGCCTTGACTAGATGGACCTTTGTTGACAAAGTAGTGTCTCTGCTTTTTAATATGCTGTCTAGGTTGGTCATAACTTTTCTTCCAAGGAGTAAGCATCTTTTAATTTCATGGCTGCAATCACCATCTGCAGTGATTTTGGAGTCCAAAAGAATAAAGTCACACCTCATAATCACCCAAGTCCATTGTTTACATTGTTGCACTATTTGTGTCTTATTTTCTATGAAATTAACAAGTATATAATGATATGATACATCATTGTCGTATCATATCAGCAGAGCCTTTTCAAAACAGGAGCTTGCTGTATTCCCCTTTGCCTGACAAAGCAATGAAGCTATTCTTTTCTACTTTAACCCCAAACTCTGAAAGTATAATGGCAGGGAGTATATGGGAAATCTCTGTTTCTTCCCCTCAGTTTTGCTATAAACCTTACACTACTCTAAAAAAATTTTTTTTAATTTAAATTTAAAAAGTTAAATTTAAATTAAATTTAATTTATGAAATAGAAGAAGTACTCGGGTACAGACAAAATTGTATTAACTGGAAAGCATGAGGCATGATGTTTTGTTTAATTGAACTTAGCGATTAACCAAAAGTAAAATGGAGATTACTTTCTCCTTCAGTATTTGCTTGGCATATTTCCCACCATAACATTATGATTTACTGCCTTAGGGAGTCAAGGGAAATGCACATGTGATACATATATTTGGCAAACTTTCTGTCTCAGAGCTTGTCCCCAGTGATATCTTTACTAGTCTTTCCCTGGAGCTACTGAGGTGGAACAGACTGGGCTAAATCTGTGATTATTCAAAAAGTTATGGCTTCCAAAGTTGCTTTTGGGAAAAAAAATCCTTGACTTTGGCTAAGGCAAGGGAAACTCTGGCTATAGTTCAAGGATTTAGAAGGTCTGATTTTTTTTTACTGAAATAATGGACAAATTTTCTTCCCCTCTCACTTTGCTAAAAACTCCTGGCCATACAGACATTTAGTCCTTTTAATTCCTGTAATAGGAAGTTGTGTATGCCTTAGGCTCTTTGGTTTCTGTGCCTCAGGGTCTTCATTATAAAATAAAAAGTTATATTGATAGTATTTATTTCACAGGATTTTTATGTGGATCATAATAATAAACTATATGAGCAAAAAGAGCTTTGGGGAGAACTGGCACATTTTGATAAATAAGATTAGTTGATAGAAGTCACTGAAACTACTACTGCTCATGTCTTTTCTTTTTTCCAGTGAGCACATCAGAATCTTGATTTTAAGAGTCAGTCAGGATCCATCCAATACCTGAAAAGGATCTTTATATAAACCTTGAGGAACACAATGGAAGGACTTTTTTTTTTTTTTTTTGGTTATAACTGCAAGTACTCTGGGCTTCCCAGGTGGCAAAGTGGTAAAAAATCTTCCTGCCAGTGTAGGTGACACCAGATATATGGTTTGATCCCTGAGTTGGGAAGATTCCCTGGCATAGCAAATGGCAACCAGCTCCAGTATTCTTGTCTGGAAAATTCCATGGAAAGAGGAACCTGGTGGGTTAGAGTTTATGGGGTCACAAAGAGTTGGACACAACTGAGTGAGAGTTGCACACACACAGACACAGAAACACACATACACACTCACCCTTGTGCACACATGCTCCACAGAATGAGAACCATATTCCTTTTACTAAATTCAAAATAATAAATGGCTGATGACTGCATAGAAGAAGGCAAAAATAATACATGATGTGGTTCTGAGTTTCTTTGCTTTTTTCTTTTCCCTCTTGGGAACTCCGTAGTTATGGAATAGCTAAGAAAATGCCTGGTCGCTATTAGGGTTCACCTGAATTATGCTGTTCATCCTTGAGTGTCTTGTTTTTCTCTCGTGTTACATCAGTCTACACTGAGCAATTTCTTCCTCCCATTGATGCCAAAAATTTTGTGTACCAGTGCTGAATCGAATCTCAGAGACTGAGTTTTGGGTGAAGTAGAAAAGAATAGCTTTATTGCTTTGCCATGCAGAGTAGGACACAACAGGTTCCTTCCCTGAGAAATAGTGTGTTCCAGCCTGGGAGAATTTGGTGACGAGCTTATAGCAATGGTTCATTGGTTAAGATTGAGGTGTATGATCTTGTTACAGATGGTCTCTTGATGAGATTCTCTGGTTCCTTTAACTTGGCCTTAGGTGGTCTACTCTGTCATGAAGAATATTACACCTTTCATTTGGGATTTACTTCTGTAAAAATCTAAAGATACTCTTATGTATATCCCTTGAGGCAGAACATGTTGGCTTAAAACTTAACATTCAGAAAACTAAGATCATGGCATCTAGTCCCATCACTTCATGGCAAATAGATGGGGAAACAGTGGAAACAGTGACAGATTTTATTGTTTTGGGCTCCAAAATCACTGCAGGTGGTTTACCAACCTAGACAGCATATTAAAAAGAAGAGACATTACTTGGCCCACAAAGGTCCGCCTAGACAAAGCTATGGTTTTTCCAGTAGTCATGTATGGATGTGAGAATTGCACTATAAAGAAAGCTGAGTGCCAAAGAATTGATGCTTTTGAACTGTGGTGTTGGAGAAGACTCTTGAGAGTCCCTTGGACTGCAAGGGTTCCAACCAGTCCATCCTAAAGGAAATCAGTCCTGAATATTCATTGGAAGACTGATGCTGAAGCCAAAACTCCAATACTTTGTCCACCTGATGTGAAGAAACGACTCATTTGAAAAGACCCTGATGCTGGGAAAGATTGAGGGCAGGAAGAGAATGGGACAACAGAGGATAAGATGGTTGGATGGCATCACTGACTCAATGGACATGAGTTTGAGTAAGCTCCAGGAGTTGGTGATAGACAAGGAGGCCTGGTGTGCTGCAGTGCATGGGGTCACAAAGAGTCAGACATGACTGAGCGACTGAACTGAACTGAGGCAGAACAAGGACCCCGCCTCTAGGCTGCACTATTGCTTCTTGGCTGCATCCTCTGCCTTCCTTGAATCAGTTCAGTTCAGTTGGTCAGCCATGTCTGACTCTTTGCAACCCCATGAATTGCAGCACACCAGGCCTCCCTGTCTATCACCAACTCACATCTGTTGAGTCAGTGATGTCATCCAACCATCTCATTCTCTGTTTTCCCCTTCTCTTCCCACCTTCTATCTTTCCCAGTATCAGGGTCTTTTCAAATGAGTAGCAACTGTTTGAATGTGCCCTTTGGAATCAGAGAAAGTCATGGAGCTTGGAGTCTGCTTTCTCCAAGGCTTCCATGCCCAGAAGACCACAGGGTCCTGCCCAGTTTCCCTACCTGAACACTAATTATAATTTGTTTAGAAAAGCATCAGAGCCTCTGCTTGAATTGTCCAAAGAGCATGTATTTCTTATTAATATGGGAGATCTGTGGCCCTACAATTTCCTGTACTGTTTTGTACTGAATTTCTGCCATAATCTGACTACGGAAAGAATATCTTCCTCATTAAGGACTATGCTAAAAATACACTTCACTCCAATGGGGGCATGCCACCACTATCACACACTCTTCCTTGTCATTTAGACTTTTTCTAGGTTAATACAGTAAAGAATTTAACAGCTTTTTTTTTTTTTTTAAATAATCCTCATTGTTAGAACACAGTTTCACATATATTGACCCTTATTATTAATTGCCTATAACACTATGGAGAATTTCATGGGTAAGGATAACAGGATAGGGCAGCTTCTCTCTCCAGAAAGCATTTGAGGCAGTGAGGACATCCAAGTCACTATTATTGCTAGATAGCTAGCATTTCTAAAGTTGTCTTTTGGCATGAAACGAAGCATTTTTTTTTAAGACTTTGAGCCACAAAGACCCTCCCTTAGGAAGAGAAAGTTTAAGATTAAGAAATGACACTTTTCGTATCTCCACGGTGCTTCACTGCATTCTTTACTCATCACTCATTCTCTTCACAACGTTGCCATCATCACTCAGTGATCACTGGATAAATGAACAAGTTTTTTGCCTTCCCCTCCCATCTCCTCCATCCCTGAAAAGGAAACATCATCAAGTACTAATGCCAATTTTAATAAATTGAGTTAGAAAAGCAGACGTTCTTTGTACAACATAATCAACGTTACATATCGAATAACACATTTTTTTTTAAAAAAATTGAACTTTTAAAATAAGATAATTTGTTTCAGCTTGAATTAATTCTAATGGTATATTATAAAATATCTGCAAAAATTCAATGTTGAAACATTGAATTAAAATAATAAGACTTGGTTTCAAAGTTTGTATAAATGCTACTGATAAATCTTGTCAACTAGAAATTCTCACTTATCAACAGCACTGCCAACACCTGAACAACAAGGAAATTGAACCCCAGGCTGCTATAGCTGTTGATCTTCAGCTACCCTTGAGTGAGTTCAGGATGGAGGGAGGCACTCTGTGCTCCAGGGAATCTGGTGGGACAGGTCTTTAGATAGCTGGATGTTTTTAGGAACAGATTTTATTATCTCAATCCTGGCATCTCCTCATTTCTAGAGAAACATCAAATCCCTTCATGGTGACATCAGATCCTCAAGACTAACAAAAAACTTTTGTAAAATGAGTGCTTTATGGTATTGAACTCCCCCTTCACCAAAACCTTATATATTGACTTTCCCCCACTGCTGCTTTGGAGCAGTCTCTCAGAGCTATCTGAGATGCTGCCTCAAGGGCTGTAGACCTCATTTTGCCCCAAATAAAACTTAACTCACAACTCTCAAGTTGTACATCTTTTTTTAGTTGACAGTCTCAATGAAAACTATTCAAAAGAAACTGATAAATTTTTTTTTTCTGTTAAAAATAACATTTGTCACATAATAAGGGAAATTTGGGGCTTCCCAGGTGTTTGTTGGTGGTAATGAAACCGTCTGCCAATGTAGGAGATGTAAGAGATGTGGGTTCAATATCTGGTTTGGGAAGATCCCTTGGAAGAGGGCACAGCAACTCATTCCAGGATTCTTGTCTGGAGAATCCCATGGACAGAGGAGCCTGGTGGGCTACAGTCCACAGGGTCACAAAGAGTCGGACTTGATGGCAGTGACTAAGCAACACTCATACAAGGGAAACTGAATAAGCAGGAACTGCACTGGAAAGAACTTATTTTTCACAGATGATAAAAGCCCGGAGATGAGGCCTCCAGGACCTACATGGGAACTGTCCAATGCTGTCAGAAATGTCTGCGCTCTTCAGTTTTCTGGTCAACCCTACTTAGCATGTATCCCTTAACCACAAGCTTTTCTATGTCAGCACATCATGACAATGTTCCAAGGGAAGAACAAAGGGCAAATGGGCAAAGGCCAAATAGTCCATGCCAACTAACTGCCTTTCTCATGAACTTTACAGGAAAACCACACTCAGAGAATTCCCTCTAAATCCTATTGGCCACATGCAGTTCAGTTCAGCCACTCAGTCGTGTCTGACTCTTTGTGACTCCATGAATCACAGCACATTAGGTCTTCCTGTCTATCACCAACTCCTGGAGTTCATTCAAACTCATGTCCAAGGAGTCGGTGATGTCATCCAGCCATCTCATCCTCTGTCGTCCCCTTCTCCTCCTGCCCCCAATCCCTCCCAGCATCAGGGTCTTTTCCAATGAGTCAACTCTAAGCATGAGGTGGCCAAAGTACTGGAGTTTCAGCATCTGCCTTTCCAGTGAACACCCAGGACTGATCTCCTTTAGGATGGACTGCTTGGATCTCCTTGCAGTCCAAGGGACTCTCAAGAGTCTTCTCCAACACCACACTTCAAAAGCATCAATTCTTTGGTGCTCAGCTTTCTTCACAGTCCAACTCTCACATGACCACAGGAAAAACCATAGCCTTGACCAGACAGACCTTTGTTGGAAAAGTAATATCTCTGCTTTTCAATATGCTCTCTAGGTTGGTCATAACTTTCCTTCCAAGGAGTAAGCATCTTTTAATCTCATGGCTGCAATGACCATCTGCAGCAATTTTGGAGCCACAATAAATAAAGTCTGACTCTGTTTACACTCTTTCCCCATCTATTTCCCATGAAGTGATGGGACCAGATGTCATGATCTTAGTTTTCTGAATGTTGAACTTTAAGCCAACTTTTTCACTCTCCTCTTTCACTTTCATCAAGAGACTTTTAGTTCCTCTTCACTAGCATCAGATTCTGCAAAGCTAAATGTTTTAAACTGGGTATGTTGCCACCTCACAGAAAAGCAGAACACTGTGACTAAAAAAGAAAAGGAAAGTTAACATTAGACAAGACACTAGCAGTGTTGGCCATGAATAACCTAATAAATAGATCCTCATAAAAATAATAATCTCTTTGACAGTGGCCTTGGCAATCATGTTTTTGGATTTGACCCCAAATCCAAGGCAGCAAAAGCAAATGAATGGAACCACATTAGACCACAACCTTTCTCCACAAAAAGGGGACAACAAAATGACAGGGCAACCCATGAAATGGAAGAAAATGTTTTCAGATCACGTACCTGATAAGCAGTTAATATCCAAAATAGATAAGGAACTCCATACAACTCAGGCATAATCAAGACCTGTTCTACTGGCAGCCCTCAAGAGGACTGGCAGCTTCTGGTGTCCTTAACAGATAAGCTGATAGAGTTAGCTGCAACAGATTTATAGAGGAATAACAATCACTTGTCAGGACTGAGTTCTATGCAGTTGGAAAACAGAGCAAGCCATGGGAAGCCCTAAGGATCAGGCTGGGCTGAAGGGGTCTGGGCACCTTGCATGCCTGTGAGAAGCAGCTTCCAGGTCTCATGGATGGGAAAGCTTGGTCCTACCCACTGAAGGAGTATCAACTTCCCTGGAGACTCAGATGGTGAAGTGTCTGCCTCCAATGCTGAAGGCCAGGGTTTAATCCCTGGTTTGGAAAAATCTCCCGGAGAAAGAAATGGCAACCCGCTCCAGTATTCTTGGCTGGAGAATCCCATGGACAGCGGAGGCGGGTAGGCTACAGTCCATGGGGTCGCAAAGAGTTGGACACGACTGAGCAACTTCACTGTCTTTCTTTCACTGAAGGAGTGAGTTCACTGGTCAACATTTATTCAAGTTTTGCTGCGCCCTTTTCGGGTTTCTGACTTTCTCCCCCAACTCCTAAATTCCCGGTTATCTAGTTCCTTGCTGTTTTTCTGCAGCTGAAATCTGTTCCTCCTCACCTTTGCTTGTACAATAAAATGGCACCAATATAACTTCTAATTCTGAAAGTATACTGCCTCCGACCTTACATCTTCATTTCAGCAAAGCATTGGATGAGCTCGCTCTTGATCTTTTCCCCCACTGTCTCCAGCACTAAAACTTACTGTGTTTTACAGTTCTTGTGGACGTATTTTCCAGTTATACTGGAATGACTTTAATCGTTGTGAGAGTAAAGATTAGTTTCATCACTTCTCCCACTACTCCTGATAACATCTAGAACTTTTCCTGAAGTCTGCACTGAAGTATAGTCAATGTTTAGTCTAGTTTGAGTAGTTATTCATTTGAAGAAAATGTAGTGTCATGTAATGGAACTCAAATAAGATGTTTTGCGTTCTGTAGATATCTTCCTGATGTTTTATAATTCTAATGCAATGATGCAGGATGGAAATTGATTATGCCAGCACACAACCGGAGGGAAGACATTTAGCCACACATGCAGGTTTTACTTGCATGTGTGTGCTCAGTCACTCAGTCATGTCTGACTCTTTGAGACCCCATAGACTGTAGCCCACCAGCCTCCCTCTGTCTATAGGATTTCCCAGGTAAGAATACTGGAGTGAGTTTCCACTTTCTCTCCCAGGGGAATCTTCCTAATCCAGGGATCAAACACACATCTCCTGCATCTCTTGAGTTGACAGGCAGATTATTTACCACTGCACCACCTGGGAAGCCCATGCTTTACTTAATCTCACCTATTTCTTAGCAGCCCTCTCTCCCTACCCTCCATCTCCCAACTGAGGAAAGAGATTAAGCTAATTATTCAAATTCAGAGATTCTGATTGCACACAATTATTAGTGGGTATAGCCTCTGGGTGTTCAATCCTTCAAAGTGAGGGTTCAGGCTCCAGGATTTCTCTCTGTCATTTCCATTTTTGTATCATGTTGCAAAATTGGTAAGCAAAGTCAAGAATTTCTCTTCAATTTTGGTGGCCTTTCCTCATACTCTTCTGCTGTATCTAGTTGGTAAATAGACACTTTCTGTACATTTCTCTGTTTGCTGATCTCAATATATAAATTGTGGAGGTCTTAGGGTAAAAAACAGAGAAGGCAATGGTACCCCAGTACTCTTGCCTGGAAAATCCCATGAACGGAGGAGCCTGGTGGGCTGCAGTCTGTGGGGTGGCTAAGAGTCAGACACGACTGAGCAACTTCACTTTCACTTTTCACTTTCATGCATTGGAGAAGGAAATGGCAACCCACTCCAGTGTTCTTGCCTGGAGAATCCCAGGGATGGTGGAGTCTGGTGGGCTGCCATCTATGGGGTCTCACAGAGTCGGACACAACTAAAGTGACTTAGCAGCAGCAGTAGGGTGAAAGAAGTGTTTAAGAGGTTCTGTTTAGATCTAAAGCTTACTCTAGGGGCTTCAGTTTATCTTTCAACCAGGGCTATTAGTTGTATTAGGATACAACAAAATGACTTTCTGTTTTCCCATTCTGTTTTGATTCTTGGGATCCTACTTTATAATCCTAAGGGAGGAATTCTTGGCTGTGACATAGGATAAGCTTCCCTAGACTCTTGTATTGTGGTTTCCCAGGTGGCTCAGTGGTAAAGAAACTGCTTGCCAATACAGGAGAGTCAGGTTTAATCCCTGAGTCAGGAAGATTCCCTGGAGACGGAAATGGCAACCCACTCTAGTATTCTTGTCTAGGAAATCCCATGGACAGAGGAACGTGGTGGCCTACAGTCCACGGGATCAGAAAGGGTCAGATGTGACAGAGTGACTGAGCATGCACACACAGCCTCTTGTATCAGTCAAAGTTTATCAGAGAAACACAATCAATAAGAGATTTATTATGAGAAATTAGCTGATGCATTGATAGATGCTGAAAAGTCCCACAATCTTTCATCTGCAAGCTGAAGATCCAAGAAAGCCAATAATGTCATTTAATCTGGATTCTAAAGCCTAAGAATCAAGTGAGCTGGTTGACATAAATCCTAGTTTGAGAACAGGAGAGATGAAATGAGATGTCCCAGCTCAATTAATTGAGCAGTAATAGAAAGGGGGCACATTCCTTCTTTGTCCACTTGCTTTTCCATTTAATTCCCAATGGATTTTATGATGTTCAGTCACATTGGTGTTATCATGTTTTTTGTTAATGACTGAGGTATGTTTGAATACTTTTGTTTCAAATCTACAAAGAGATTGAAACAAGTTATTAGGTTGTAAACAATAAAATTAAAAAAGTTTTTAAAAAGATTTCAAGATCCTAAAAAATAGAGTTAGAAGTTAAACAATGTATTAGGAAAACGCTGTGTAAAAATAAACATCTCATAATTTCTTAGTTATTGGAATTAGGTCTACAGAGTGAGCTCTGAGATTTTTGGCAGCCAAAGAAGAAATTTTGTATTTTTCACTAAGAACATTCATTTAGTTGTTAGCATGACAGTCATATTCAAGTCCTGTTGTTTATACAAGTACTTACTGTTTTCTCACAGAATGCTTATGCATGCAATCTGCAGCCATTTGTACTCATGCCTTTCCTCCTTCCAAAGCTTTATTACCCTCTTCTATATAAACTGCCCTGGGGCAAACGTTTACACCTCTGGGTACCACGGAACACAGCAAAATGGCTCAAGGTTACCATGGCTCAAGGATCCCATTTGAGATCATATCCACAGAAACTATTTATCCAGTGATAGCAAAACCAAGATTGTTCTTTGTTTTCATATTTTTGTTTCTGCTCCTTTTCTCCTGGAATTCTAAACAAATTATATGTTCTAGTATGCCCCCATTCTGCTGGAGTTACAATGTGGTGAAGTCCTACTCATTAACTTCATTTTCAAGTACATGACTTTGTGAATTGATTGTATTTCTGCTCCTTTGAGGGAACAGAAGTCTCTCTAGAGATTTCTATTTGAAATCTCTCTAGAGCTAGAAACATAACAAAATGAAATAAACTGGTTCTAGAATGTACTATTTCCCTGGGGGAGCAGGAAGAGGAAACAGAAACGTTCCAAAGCAACAGTCTATTTTCCTTGCTACATATCAGATAAAGATATTTTTATTTCTGGTGTGTAGTTAGATTACAGCAATTCCAGAGCATCAGAAAGCTCTCCATCTTAAATTATTTCAATTCTAAACTACTTCTCAGTAGCTAAATGCTCAATTCTTGTTTTCATTCAGTTAAATCTAATCCATTCATTAACACCTTAGTGTGATTATGTTGAAGTTTCTGCTCAAGCCAGAAAATTTGCTCAGAGAATGTCTTGGATATAACTAGGAACAAGTGACACATTATATATATTTTGAATGGGAAGAAGTTGGATAAAGAAGATTCTAATCCAGTTTATTGCAGAAGAGTTGAACCCTTAATCGTATGACAACTAAGCCAGGCATTTAATTTAATGTCAGCTGTATGAATAAGGAAATTTGCTGTAATTACTTCAGTTACTCTTGTAAATTCTGAATTATGAACAGATTTGGAAATTTTGGACCATCCCTAATGATGGACAGGGAAGCCTGGCGTGCTGCCGTCCATGGGGTTGCAGAGTCGGACACGACTAAGCGACTGAACTGAATTGAACTAAGCATCCCTAAGTCCTTATAAAAATCTACTTTTTAATTTTTAAGTAGATGCAGATGTCAATTGAAGAAATGAATGGTTGAAGTGTATAATCTTAAGTGTGCTATATTATTGATCTTAAGTCAAAGGTTATTTTTCTTAAAAAAAATACACTATATTTTCCTCAAAAAAAGAAAAAACCCTTAAAACTAATGTTACATTAATTTTACTTGATCTAAAAATGACTTACTCTAGCTCTATGGTCAGAAATGTCTAATAAGTATAGTGAGTTACACACAGTATATCCTGTTTTATAAACTCAGAATAAGAATTATAGGCTTCCACAATTCTTTTCTGTGTTCTTTAATAGCAAGCCATATTATATAAAAAGTGTATCTAATATAGAAGGTGGCTGATTATTGACAGTTCACACACAAAAAGACTTTCACCCAAAGATTTAATCCTGGGTAGGTTGCCTGTATAATATAGAAAATTATGATGTATTATTATAAATATGAATTAAGCACAGGCTTTAGCAGTAGTTAATACAGTCATCTGGCTTTTGTTAATAATTTTTGATAATCACTTAATGGAAATAAAATGAGGTTTATAAGTGTAAATGGTGTGCAATTTTGAGACAAAGTTCTATTTTACTTTTGTGGGCCCACAGCCAAGTCATTGGGAGAAAAATTAACTCCTGTAGTTCATATGCTTCAGGAGTTTTCCCACAGTACCACTTGGCTAGCACTTGGACAAGGTAATTTACCGTATCTCTGACTGTATGACTCCCAAAAGCATGTTCATTTTGCTTCCCAGAATCAGGCTGAGGTCTGGAATTCTATGTTTATGATCATGAAGTATATTTTGGCTAGCAGAATGAAAGAATGAGGGTGGTTTTTAGAAAACTCATCCATTACCTTGACTTCAAACCTATTAAATGGATGTCATGTTGGAATCTTGCAAACCCATGGACTGTATGTAGCCTGCCAGGCTCCCCTGTCCATGGGAATCTCCAGGCAAGAATACTGGAGTGGGTTGCCATTTCCTTCTATAGGGGATTTTCCCAACTCAGGGATTGAACCAGGGTCTCCTGCATTGCAAGCAGACTCTTTACCAACTGAGCTACAAGGGAAGCCCCCTGTATACTGCCTGATGAGAATAACCAACTTCAAAAGATCAGTTCAGTTCAGTTCAGTGGCACAGTTGTGTCCGACTCTTTGTGACCCCGTGAATCACAGCATGCCAGGCCTCCTTGTCCATCACCAACTCCCCAAGTTCACACAAACTCGTGTCCATCAAGTCGGTGATGCTATCCAGCCATCTCATCCTCTGTCGTCCCCTTCTCCTCCTGCCCCCAATCTCTCCCAGCATCAGGGTCTTTTTCAATGAGTCACCTCTTAGCATAAGGTGGCCAAAGTACTGGAGTTTCAGCTTTAGCATCATTCCTTCCAAAGAAATCCCAGGGCTGATCTTCTTCAGAATGGACTGGTTGGATCTCTTTGCAGTCCAAGGGACTCTTAAGAGTCTTCTCCAACACCACAGTTCAAAAGCATCAATTCTTCGACACTCAGTCTTCACAGTCCAATTGTCACATCATACATAACCACTGGAAAAACCATAGCCTTGACTAGATGGACTTTTGTTGGCAAAGTAATATCTCTGCTTTTGAATAAGCTATCTAGGTTGGTTATAACTTTCCTTCCAAGGAGTAAGGGGCTTTTAATTTCATGGCTGCAGTCACCATCTGCAGTGATTTTGGAGCCCAGAAAAATAAAGTCTGACTGTTTCCACTGTTTCCCCATCTATTGGCCATGACGTGATGGGACCTGATGCTGTGATCTTAGTTTTCTGAATGTTGAGCTTTAAGCCAACTTTTTCACTCTACACTTTCACTTTCATCAAGAGGCTTTTTAATTCCTCTTCACTTTCTGCCATAAGGGTGGTATCATCTGCATATCTGAGGTTATTGATATTTCTCCCAGCAATCTTGATTCTAGCTTGTGTTTCTTCCAGTCCAGAATTTCTCATGATGTACTCTGCATATAAGTTAAACAAACATGGTGACAATATGCAGCCTTGACGTACTCCTTTTCCTATTTGGAACCAGTCTGTTGTTCCATGACCAGTTCTAACTGTTGCTTCTTGACCTGCATACAGATTTCTCAAGAGGCAGATCAGGTGGTCTGGTATTCCCATCTCTTTCAGAATTTTCCACAGTTTATTGTGATCTACACAGTCAAAGGCTTTGGCATAGTCAATAAAGCAGAAATAGATGTTTTTCTGGAACTCTCTTGCTTTTCCGATGATCCAGCGGATGTTGGGAATTTGATCTCTGGTTCCTCTGCCTTTTCTAAATCCAGCTTGAACATCAGGAAGTTCACGGTTCACATATTGCTGAAGCCTGGCTTGGAGAATTTTGAGCATTACTTTACTAGCGTGTGAGATGACTGCAATTGTGCGGTAGTTTAAGCACTCTTTGGCATTGCCTTTCTTTGGGATTGGGATGAAAACTGACCTTTTCCAATCTTGTGGCCACTGCTGAGTTTTCCAAATTTGCTGGCATATTGAGTGCAGCACTTTCACAGCATCATCTTTCAGGATTTGGAATAGGTCCACTGGAATTCCATCACCTCCACTAGCTTTGTTTGTAGTGATGCTTTCTAAGGCCCACTTGACTTCACATTCCAGGATGTCTGGCTCTAGGTAAGTGATCACACCATCATGATTATCTGGGTCGTGAAGCTTTTTTTTGTACAGTTCTTCTGTGTATTCTTGCCACCTCTTCTTAATATCTTCTGCTTCCGTTAGGTCCATACCATTTCTGTCCTTTATCGAGCCCATCTTTGCATGAAATGTTCCTTTGGTATCTCTGATTTTCTTGAATAGATCCTTAGTCTTTCCCATTCTGTTGTTTTCCTCTATTTCTTTGCATTGATCGCTGAAGAAGGCTTTCTTATCTCTTCTTGCTATTCTTTGGAACTCTGCATTCAGATGTTTATATCTTTCCTTTTCTCCCTTGCTTTTCGCTTCTCTTCTTTTCGCAGCTATTTGCAAGGCCTCCCCAGACAGCCATTTTGCTTTTTTGCATTTCTTTTCCATGGGGATGGTCTTGATCCCTGTCTCCTGTACAATGTCACGAACCTCATTCCATAGTTCATCAGGAACTCTATCTATCAGATCTAGGCCCTTAAATCTATTTCTCACTTCCACTGTATAATCATAAGGGATTTGATTGAGGTCATACCTGAATGGTCTAGTGGTTTTCCCTACTTTCTTCAATTTCAGTCTGAATATGGCAATAAGGAGTTCATGGTCCAAGCCAGTCAGCTCCTGGTCTTGTTTTTGCTGATTGTATAAAGCTTCTCCATCTTTGGCTGCAAAAATATAATCTATCTGATTTCGGTGTTGACCATCTGGTGATGTCCATGTATAGAGTCTTCTCTTGTGTTGTTGGAAGAGGGTATTTGCTATGACCAGTGTATTTTCTTGGCAAAACTCTGTTAGTCTTTGCCCTGTTTCATTCTGTATTCCAAGTCCAAATTTGCCTGTCACTCCAGGTGTTTCTTGACTTTCTACTTTTGCATTCCAGTCCCCTATAATGAAAAGGACATCTTTTTTGGGTGTTAGTTCTAAAAGGTCTTGTAGGTCTTCATAGAACCATTCAACTTCAGCTTCTTCAGCATTACTGGTTGGGGCGTAGGCTTGGATTACTGTGACATTGAATGGTTTGCCTTGGAAACGAACAGAGATCATTCTATCGTTTTTGAGATTGCATCCAAATACTGCATTTTGGACTCTTTTGTTGACCATGATGGCCACTCCATTTCTTCTGAGGGATTCCTGCCCTCAGTAGTAGATATAATGGTCCTCTGAGTTAAATTCACAGGTTCCTTTTTTTAATATAAGATTTTTTTTTAATATGTTTTTGGGGTTCTCGTGTGACTCAGTGGTAACAAAATCCTCCTGCCAATGTGAGAGATGCAGGTTTGATTGCCTGAAGAAGGAAATGGCAACCCACTCCAGTATTCTTGCCTGGAAAATTCTATGGACAGAGGATCTTGGTGGAGCCATTAGAGGGCTACAATCCATGGGGTCACAAAAGTTGGACACAACTGAGCATTCAGGCACTGTTTAGGGAAAGCATAGTTGCTGCTTTGTATTTTAAAAACTATGTATTTTTCCTCCTAATCCTTTATATGCAGTTGAATTATTATAGCAAATATACATTGACAAAAATATTCACATTGTGGGCAAACTACAGATCTAGATTTTTTTTTTTTTTACACAAATAGCTGCTTTTCATGATAGATGTGATCATTTATTTTATTTTCCTGAATTTTCCTTCACTTTGTATTATTCTTTCCTAGGTTTCTGATGAACTTTCTGATGAGATATGAATGATCCAAATGTTGCTCATAAAAGGGAAGTTACACAGATTTTTTGGGGGCCCCAATGGCAACCTCTGGTATAACAACTAAATGTACTAGGAGGTGGGGGAAATCAGAGGTAAAGTAGGCTCTAGATTTATGATTTATATACCTGTTTTGGAGACTGTGGTCCATGACCAGAAAGAAGTACAAACCTGGCCCTGATGATGAAAAAGAGAGATTGAGAGAAAGAGAAGGAGAGAGAGAGTGAGTGCAGTGGATAATGTTTAAGCACAAATTGAAAAACAATAGAATTTTGAATTTGAAACAAAAATACTTCCATATAGTTTTGAGAAATTTTATCTAATAATTTGGTAAATTTAACTGGAATTAAATTGGAAAATATTTATATTAAAACAAATTTATGCAATGATATACTATCTATTTTTTTCCAGGTGAAACACAAGTACAGACTGATTCTTGAACGACATGGTTTTGAATTGTGTGGATCCACTTATACACCGATTTTTTTTTAAGTAAATACACTGGAAACATTTTGGAAGTTTGTAACAATTTGGAAAAACTCACAGATGGGCTGCACAGCTTAGAGATAGAGAAAAAATTAAGAAAAAGTTAGGTATATTATACATGTATAAAATATGTGTAAATGCTGCTGCTGCTGCTGCTGCTAAGTCACTTCAGTCGTGTCCGACTCTGTGCAACCCCATAGACAGCAGCCCACTAGGCTCCCCTGTCCCTGGGATTCTCCAGACAAGAACACTAGAGTGTGTTGCCATTTCCTTCTCCAATGCATGCAACTGGAAAGTGAAAGTGTAGTCACTCAGTCATGTCCCACTCTTAGCGACCCCATGGACTGCAGCCTATCAGGCTCCTCCGTCCATGGGATTTTCCAGGCAAGAGTACTGGAGTGGGGTGCCATCACCTTCTTCGATGTGTAGGTGCTACTCTATATTATAAATTACAACCATAAAATATATGCAAATCTATTATAAAATGTTAAGGTTTATCCAACTTTACACATAATTTGTAAACTGTACATGACACCATTTGCAGTCAAGAGAAATGTAAACAGATGTAAATAAGCATGCAAAGTGTAGAGTGTTAGTCGTTCAGTCGTGTCTAACTCTTTGTGATCCATGGACTGTAGCCCACCAGGCTCCTCAGTCCATGGGACTTCCCAAGCAAGAATATATACTATTAAATCATAACTACATACAATTAGCCGTAGCATATACTGTACCACTGTGATAATTTTGTAGCTATTCCTTTTGCTGTTGCAGGGAGCTCAGGTTTTGTGAATATCCACTTGAAACACCATGTGATGCTAATTATCTCTGCATATATCAGTAAAAAGTGACCTTTAGTAGTTCTTGAGTATTTTTCATCACCTTTAGTGTCATACCACAAACTCGAATAATACCCTGGGACCTATGTGAAGTATCACTAGTGATGTTGGAAGTGCTCCCAAGAAGCAAAATCACAACCTAACTAGAAAAAGTTGAATGGTTTGACATGTGCTATAGACTGATGTTCACCACGGAGGTTGTCCACCATTTAAAGATAAATGAATCCAGCATAAGAACCATTGTAAAAAAAGAAAAGGAAATCTGTGAAATTATTGCTGCGCTACTCCAGCAGGTATAAAAAATTACATATTATGCAAAATAGCTTTTCACCTTGTTTCAAAAATACAGCTGTAGTTAGGTGCAGGATTGCTATGAGAAAGGCATACCTATAGACTCTAATATTATCTGAGAAAAAGGGAAGTCATTATGGGCTTCCCAGGAGACACTAGTGGTAAAGAACCCACCTGCCAATGCAAGTAGATGTAAGAGACACAGGTTCAATCCCTGGGTCAGGAAGATCCCTTGGAGGAAGGCACAGCAACCCACTCCAGTATTCTTGCTTGGAGAATCTCGTGGACAGAAGACCTAGCAGGCTGCAGTCTATAGGGTTGCACAGAATTGGACATGGCTGAAGAGACTTAGCAAGCACGCATACATGAAGTCTTTATATCACAACTTATATCAAAAGTCAAGCAAAGGATCTAAAACTGGAGAATTAAATGCCAGCAAAGAATAGTTTGATAATTTTAGAAAGCAATTTGGCTTAAAAAGAGTCAATACAATAGAAGAAGCAGCTTCTGTTGACAAAGAGGTAACAGATGAGTCCCCAGATGTCATTAAGAAAATCATTGAGGACAAAGGATATCTGCCCCGAACAGGCTTTTTTGTTTTGTTTTTTAACTTGAACCATTTTTAAGGTCTTTATTGAATTTGTTACAATATTGCTTCTGCTTTACGTTCTGTTTTTTGTTTGTTTGTTTGTTTTTTTGTCCTCAAGGCATGTGAAATCTTAGATCCTTGACCAGGGATTGCACCCCTTACCCTCTTCATTGGAAGGTGAAGTCTTGACTACTGGACCACCTGGGAAGATCCTGGTCAGGTTTTTAATGCAGAATAATGTGTCATATTCTGGGGGGAAAAAAATGCCACAAAGGAAACCTGAATAAGGAAGAAAAGTGAGCACCAGGATTTAAGACAGGCTAAGTTAACTGTTTTGAGAAAATGCAGTCGGATTTATGATCAGGACCAACCTTTATCTATAAAGTTGCTAAGCCCCTGGCTTTGAAGGGAAAAAGTAAACACCAGCTGCCTGTCATTTGGCTGTGCAACAAGAAGGCTTGGACAGCGAGAATACCTTTCTGGATTGGTTCCACTGATGCTTTGTTCCTGAAGTCAGGAAGTTATCGTGCCAGTAAGAGATTGCCTTTTAAAATTCTTTTGATATTGGGCAAGGCCCCTGGTCACCTAGAATTCCATGAGCTCAACATCAAAGATGTCAACTGGCCTACTTGCCCATAAACACAACATCTCTAATTCAGCCTCTATATCAGGGGTTCATAAGGAGTTTTATGGTTCATCACACATGGTACTCTATGGAAAGGATTATCAATGCTGTAGAAAAGAACCCCAATAGAATATCATGAAAGCCTGGAAGGATTACACCACTGACGATGCCATCGCTGTTACAGAAAGAGCCTTGAAAACCATTAAGCCTGAAACAACAGATTTATGTTGGAGAAAACTATGTCCAGATGTTGTGTATGACTTCACACTGGATTTAAGACAGAGGTAAACAAGTCATGGGAAATCATGACTATGGCAAAAAAAAAAAAAAAATGGATGGAGAAGTGAAGGGTTTCTAGATGAGTATCTTGGAGAAATTCAAGAACTAATGGAGACTATACCAGAGGAATTAACAGAAGATGACTTGGTGGAGATGAAGGCTTCCAAACAAGAGCCAGACGAAGAGGAAGAAGACTTAGAAGAGACAGTGCAGAAAACAAACTGATATCAGACAACCTAGCAGAAGGGTTTTAATTAGTAAAGACTGCTTTTGACTTCTTTTACAGCGTGGACCCTTTTATGATACAGACACTGAAACAGGAAGAAGAATTGATACCAACATGCAAACACTTTTAGAGAAATAAAAAAGCAAAAATGGGAGACATAAATGATGATGTATTTCTGTAAAGTTATCCTGAGTGTATCTGCTTCACCTGAGTGCTTGTGTTCAAGAAAGCCTTCCCATCTCCTCCAGCTCTTCTGCCTTTGCCACTCCTGAGACGATAGGACCAACCCCTTACTCCTCAGCCTACTCAGTGTGAATACAATGAGAATGAAGACCTTTATGATGACCCACATCTACTCAACGAATAGTAAACAATCACCATGCCACTCACTTGATAGATGTATCTATTGTGTATGTTATATGTGTCTTTGTGTGAAATCTAATATTTGTGCAGCAAGAATTTATGAGAACTTTTTGTCATATAATTTTTGCTTAAGTATTCATAATGTAGAACATGGTGGGTAATGCCTGTATTGAAGTAGTAAGTCTGTCTTTACATAGAAGTAAGGGATGGATGGTATTTAATACAAAATTAACATATAGTAGTTTTCTTACTGTTTCATAATTTTTCTTTCAAAGACTTACATTACTGTACAGGGTGCCCCTGTTTCTCATAACTGGAGAAACTGTATAATCAGTTTGTCATCATAGGTAAGTAGTTTTTTGAAAAATGTAACAATGTTTCCTAGAGATCAAAATGGCAATCCACTCCAGTATTCTTGCCTGAATTTTAGTTATTCATGATCAGCTATGATCTGAAAATACTAAAGATTGCAGAAATAAGCAATTCATAAGTTTTAAACTTCATGGCATTCTGAGCAGTGTGATAAAATCTTGCAATGCTCTGCTCAATCTCACCCAAGATGTGAAATATCCCTTTGTCCAATATATCTTGCTATTTACTCACTCAATAGTCATCTAGGTTATCAGAGCTACTGTCTTGGTATCAAAGTGCTTGTGTTCAAGAAAGCCTTATTTTACTGAATAATGGCCCCAAAGCACAGGAGTAGAGATGTCGGCAATTAAGATATGCCAAGGAGAACTGTAAATTGCTTCCTTTAAGTGAAAATGTGAACATTCTCAACTTAATAAGAAAAGAAAAAGATGATGTGCTGAGGTTGCTAAGATCTATGCTAAGATTGAACCTTCTATCTGTGAAACTATAAAAAGGAAAAAATGTGCTAGTTTTGCTGTCAAAATTCAAGCTGCAAAAGTTATGATCACAGTGAGTGAAAAGTACTTAGTTTAGATCAAAAGGAGATAAATTTATATTTAGAGAGAGAGAGAGACCACATTCACATAATTTTATTACAGTATATTGTCATAATTGTTCTACTTTATTCTCAAATATTTTAATTTTTTATTGTTCCTAATTTATAAATTAAATTTTATCATAGATATGAACACATAAGAAAAGCATAGTATATATAGGATTTGGTTCTATCCACGGTTTCAGGCATCCACTGGGGGTCTTGGAAGGTATCCCCATGAATAAGGGGAGACCCACTGTATAAAATATTCTCAAGTCATTGGTGTAATTATTGTATTGTTGTTGTTCAGTCACTAAGTCAAGTCCAGCTGTTTATAACCCCATTGATTGTAACATGCCAGGCTCCCCTGTCCTTCACTATCTCCTGGAGTTTGCTCAAATTCATGTTCTTAGAGTCAGTGATGCTATCTAACCATCTAATTCTCTGCCACTGCCTTCTCTTCTTGCCCTTAATCTTTCCCAGCATCAGAGTCTTTTCCAATGAGTCAGCTTAGGTGGCCAAAGTATTGGAGCTTCATCAGTCCTTCCAATGAATATTCAGAGTTGATTTCCTTCAGGATTGACTTATATCAGTCCTTATTTATTCACATTTTTATCTTTTCTCATATTTGACATTCATTGCTTTGGAATTTTTTAATATAAAACATACTGAATTATTCTGTGAATGGCAACTGACATGAAACTTACATCCTTTAGAATGTGGTGCAGTCTTGTGTGATATTGCATTTCCAAGTCACAATCTGGTTTGGGATCTTCAGGCTCTCTTGCCTTGTTCAATCCAGTAACTGTGCTCTTTTCCATCCAGTCATCCCAGTGCCACTGGTTGCCATATGGATTTTTCAAAATATAAATACAGGTAGACCTCATTTTATTGTGCTTCACTTTATTTTATTTTGCAGATACTGCATTTTTTTAAATTGCAAGTTTGTGGCAACTCTGCATCACACAAAGCTATAGATGCAATTTTTATAACACCTCTATTTTTTTTATTAAAGTTTATACCCTTTTTTTTTTTTTACATAATGCCACTGTATTCTTAATAGGTTATAGTATAGTGTAAATATAACTTTCATGTGCACTAGTAAACCAAATAAATTTGGTGACTAGTTTTATTTTGATTTTACTGCAGTGGTCTGGAACCAAACTCACAATATCTCAAAGGTGTGCCTGTATAATTACTTTGTGTGTGTGTATGTGTTTAGTTGCTAAGTTGTGTTTGATTCTTTGCAACCCCATAGACTATATAACCCACCAGGATCCTCTGTTGATGAGATTTTCCAGGAAATAAACCTGGATTGGGTTGTCATTTCCTCCTCCAGGAGATTTTCCTGACCTAGGGATGGAACTCCTGCTTTCCAAGTGGATTTTTTAACCACTGAGCCACCAGGGAAACCCAGCCTATTATCACATTGCTCTTCAAAAAGTTTTCAAGTGATTGCTTATAGTTTAAAAGGTAATAAAAGACTTGAGATTGGCTTATCAGTCCTTTTAGGTTGTGGGCCCTGCATGTACTAGCTTCATCTGTCCCCACTCCTCTGATCCTCTCTGCATTAGCTGTGCTAAGAGTATTGGGCACCCCCTAAAACCATCATGTCATGATGCTTCCTTGGCTAGAGCAGCTCTTTCTTCTTGCTGCTCAGTGAACATCTGCTCTCCATTCAAATTTAAATGTTAACTTTCCCAATTTGCTGAGAAATACCATTAAGCATTCCTTTTTCTCTCTCTGGCTTCTTATATGTAATGCTATCAGAACACCAGTTATTTTTGTTTTGAACTCCGTGCTAATCCAGTGTTTTCACAGGGATATCCTTTAATAATTTTTGCTGAAAGAGGGAATGCGTGAGAAACAAATAGCTACTTAGCAAACATTAAGGACCTGGAATGTCTACTGCTGTCTTCCACCAACCTACTGAAGCCTTTGCAATTGCACATATAAGTATAATCTATGTCCTTTTATAACCTGAAATGTCTATTACCAGATCATTGTCCTACATTGGAAAGTCTTCTGAAAAACAGGTTATCAATAGCTGGTACCTCTATTTTGAAAACATTTTAAAACTGAATAAAGCCTAACTCTTTTGTTACATACATGACAGAAATAAAGCCCAGAGAAGTGAGGACAATTTTCTAAAATAAGGCTGAAATGAGAGGTGGGAGAGAACTAAACCAAACTGTTCAGATACCCAGTCAGGTATTCTTTATAATAATATAATGAGACTTTTACTACGCAGATATACAATCAAACAAACAAAAAAACACTCACAAATATTTCTTGCATTCTTATTTTCTATCATCTACCTATAGCTTGTTTGTTCATTTACTAAATAATATGCAATAACTACTGTGCAAGATACCCTGCTAGGTGTTATGAATACAACAAATAGCATTCTGCTCTTCAAGTATTCATACTTCAACTCTTACAAGTCTACTTTCTTCCTTATTCCATTCTCCCTTCTCTCTACCTAATAAGACCCTGATAAATGGATCTTAAGCTAAATAGTCTAAGTGAATTGAGTGATGGAGGAAAATTAGCACAGAACTGGGGAACTGTGAACTTCCTGATGTTCAAGCTGGTTTTAGAAAAGGCAGAGGAACCAGAGATCAAATTCCCAACATCCACTGGATCATCGAAAAAGGAAGAGAATTCCAGAAAAACATCTATTTCTGCTTTATTGACTATGCCAAAGACTTTGACTGTGTGGATCACAATAAACTGTGGACAATTCTGAAAGAGATGGGAATACCAGACCACCTGACCTGCCTCTTGAGAAACCCAAATGCAGGTCAGGAAGCAACAGTTAGAACTGGGCATGGAACTACAGACTGGTTCCAAATAGGAAAAAGGAGTACGTCAAGGCTGTATATTGTCACCCTACTTATTTAACTTCTATACAGAGTGCATCATGAGAAACACTGGACTGGTAGAAACACAAGCTGGAATCAAGATTGCAGGGAGAAATATCAATAACCTCAGATATGCAGATGACACCTCCCTTATGACAGAAAGTGAAGAGGAATTAAAAAGCCTCTTGATGAAGGTGAAAGTGGAGAGTGAAAAAGTTGGCTTAAAGCTCAACAATCAGAAAACGAAGATCATGGCATCCGGTCCCATCACTTCATGGGAAATAGATGGGGAAAGAGTGGAAACAGTGTCAGACTTTATTTTTCTGGGCTCCAAAATCACTGCAGATGGTGACTGCAGCCATGAAATTAAAAGACGCTTACTCCTTGGAAGAAAAGTTATGACCAACCTAGATAGCATATTCAAAAGCAGAGACATTACTTTGCCAACAAAAGTCTGTCTAGTCAAGGTTAAGGTTTTTCCTGTGGTCATGTATGGATGTGAGAGTTGGACTGTGAAGAAGGCTGAGCGCCCAAGAATTGATGCTTTTGAACTGTGGTGTTGGAGAAGACTCTTGAGAGTCCCTTGGACTGCAAGGAGATCCAACCAGTCCATTCTAAAGGAGATCAGCCCTGGGATTTCTTTGGAAGGACTGACACTAAAGCTGAAACTCCAGTACTTTGGCCACCTCATGCGAAGAGTTGACTCATTGGAAAAGACTCTGATGCTGGGAGGGATTGGGGGCAGGAAGAGAAGGGGATGACAGAGGATGAGATGGCTGGATGGCATCACTGACTTGATGGACATGAGTCTGAGTGACCTCTGGGAGTTGGTGATGGACAGGGAGGCCTGGCGTGCTGCGATTCATGGTGTCTCAAAGAGTCGGATATGACTGAGCGGCTGAACTGAACTGAACTGGGCATCCTTAGTGCCAGAATATGGTTCAGACATTAAGCTCTGAGGCTTAATAGTCACTCCACCTTTCTGAGAATTGCTTCACAGATCTAAGTAGTCATGTGGATCTCTATTCCACATCTGCAGAGGCCACCTTGAGAAGCAAAGGATGGAGAGGATGCCTTTCAGATACACTGATTTAGAGCCATGAGAGTGGGGTTTGAGTCTCTGCACTACCATGTATTAGTTATGTGACTGCGTCTTGTCCTGATGAAAATAAGGTTATCTTAGCCACTTTATTTTTGTAACGATTAGCAATATTGGAAGTAGGAATCAAGGTCTGACATTTACGACGTTGTTATTGTTCAGTTGCTGAGTTATGTTTGACTCTTTGCTACTCCATGGACGGCAGCACACCAGGTTCCCTGTCCATCACCAACTCCCAGAGCTCACTCAAATTCATGTCCATCACATTGGTGATGCCATCCCACCATCTCATTCTCTGTCACCCTTCTCTCCTCCCACCCTCAATCTTCTCCAGTATCAGGGTCTTTTCCAATGAGTCAGCTGTTTGCATCGGGTGGCTAAAATACTGGAGCTTCAGACTCAGCATCAGTCTTTCCAGTTAATATTCAGGGTTAATTTCCTTTAGGATTGACCTGGTTTGATCTTGCTATACAAGGGACTCTCAAGAGTCTCCTCCAGTGCCACAGTTCAAAAACATTAATTCTTTAGTGCTCAGCCTTCTTTATGGTCCAACTCTCACATTTGTACATGACTACTGGAAAAATCATAGCTTTGACAGGACCTTTGTTGGCAAAGTGCTGTCTCTGATTTTTATTTTATTTATTTTATTTTATTTTTTAATATGCTGTCTAGGTTGGTCATAGATTTTCTTCCAAGGAGCAAACATCTTTTAATTTTATGGCTGCAGTCCCCACCCACAGTGATTTGGAGTGCACAAAAATAGAATCTGTCACTATTCTCACTTTTTCCTCATCTATTTGCTATGAGGTGATAGGACTGGATGCCATGATCTTAGTTTTATGAATATTGAGTTTTAGGCAGCTTTTTCACTCCCCTCTTTTACCTTTATCAAGAGGCTCTTTTGTCCTCTTTATTTTCTGCCAGTAGAGTAGTATCATCTGCATATTTGAGGTTGCTGATCTTTCTCCCAGCAATCTTCTTTCCAGCTAGTACTTCACCCAGCTTGGCATTTTGGATGATACATGTAAGTTACAAATTCAGTTCAGTCACTCAGTCGTGTCCGACTCTTTGCAATCCCATAGACTGCAGCACATCAGGCATCCCTGTCCATCACCAACTCCTAGACTTTACCCAAACTCATGTCCATTGAGTCGGTGATGCTATCTAACCATCCCATCCTCTGTCGTCCCTCCCCTTCTCTTGCCTTCAGTCTTTTCCAGCATCAAGGAGTCAGCTCTTCACATCAGATGGCCAAAGTATTGGACTTTCAGCTTTAGCATCAGTCCTTCCAATGAACACCCAGGACGGATCTCCTTTAGGATGGACTGGTTGGATCTCCTTGCAGTCCAAGGGACTCTCAAGAGTCTTCTCCAACACCACAGTTCAAAAGCATCAATTCTTCGGCACTCAGCTTTCTTTATAGTCCAACTCACATCCATACACGACTACTGGAAAAACCATAGCCTTGACTAGATAGACCTTTGTTGGCAAGGTAATGTCTCTGCTTTTTAATATGCTATCTATGTTGGTCATACCTTTCCTTCCAAGAAGCAAGCATCTTTTAATTTCATGGCTGCAGTCACCATCTGCAGTGATTTTGGAGCCCAGAAAAACAAAGTCTGACACTGTTTCCACTGTTGCCCCATCTATTTGCCATGAAGTGATGGGACCAGATGCTATGATCTTAGTTTTCTGAATGTTGAGCTTTAAGTCAACTTTTCCACTCTCCTCTTTCACTTTCACCAAGAGGCTCTTTAGTTCCGCTTCACTTTCTGTCGTAAGGGTGGTGTCATGTGCATATCTGAGGTTATTGATATTTCTCCCAGCAATCTTGATTCCAGCTTGTGCTTCTTCCAGCCCAGTGTTTCTCATGATGTACTCTGCATAGAAGTTAAATAAGCAGGGTGACAATATACAGCCTTGATGTACTCCTTTTCCTATTTGGAACCAGTCTGTTATTCCATGTCCAGTTCTAACTGTTATTTCTTGACCTGCATACAGATTTCTCAAGAGACAGGTCCGATGGTCTGCTATTCCCATCTCTTTCAGATTTTCCACAGTTTATTGTGATCCACACAGTCAAAGGCTTTGGCATAGTTATTGAAGCAGAAATAGATGTTCTTCTGGAAGTCTCTGCTTTTTCTATGATCCAGCAAATGTTGGCAATTTGATCTCTCATTCCTCTGCCTTTTCTAAAACCAGTTTGAACATCTGGAAGTTCATAGTTCACGTATTATTGAAGCCTGGCTTGGAGAACTTTTTTTTCATTTTTTAAAAAATTTTATTTTTTAACTTTACAATATTGTGTTGGTTTTGCCATATATTAAAATGAGTCTGCCACAGGTATACACTTGTTCCCCATCCTGAACTCTCTTTCCTCCTCCCTCCCTGTACCATCCCTCTGGGTCATCCCATTGCATCAACCCCAAGCATCCAGTATCATGCATCAAACCTGGACTGGTGACTCGTTTCATGTATGATATTATACATGTTTCAATGCCATCCTCCCAAATCATCCCACCCTCTCCCTCTCCCACAGAGTCCAAAAGACTATTCTAATTTTGAGCATTACTTTGCTAATGTGTGAAATGAGTGCAATTGTGTGGTAGTTTGAGCATTCTTTTAAAAGTTAAATATAAGTTAAATGGGCAGAGTGACAATATACAGCCTTGACATAATGCTTTCCCAGTTTTGAACCTGTCCATTGTTCTATTATTCGTTCTAACTATTGTTGCTTCTTGACCTGTGTACAGGTTTCTCAAGAGACAGATAAAGTGGTCTGGTATTCCTATCTCTTTAAGAATTTTCCAGTTTGTTGTGATCTACACAGTCAAAGGCTTTAGCATAGTCAATGAAGAAGTTAGATGTTCTTTTGAATTTTCTTCCTTTTTCTATGATCCAATGGATGTTTGCAATTTTATCTCTGGTTACTCTGCCTTTTCTAAATCCAACTTATACACCTTGATCATCTTGATTCACATACTGTTGAAGCCTAGCTTGAAGGATTTTGAGTGTTACCTTGCTAGCCTGTGAAATGAGAGCGTTTGTGTGGTAGTTTGAACATTCTTTGGCATTGTTTTTCTTTCAGATTGGAATGAAAGCTGACCTTTCCAGTCTTGTGGCCACTGCTGACTTTTTCAAATTTGTTGACATATTAAGTACAGCACTTTCATAGCATTATCTTTCATGATTTGAAATAGCTCAGCTGGAATTTTATCAATCCACTACCTTTATTTGTGGTAATGCTTCCTAAAGCCTGCTTGAATTCACACTCCAGAATGTCTGGCTCTAGGTGAGTGACTACACGATCATGGTTATCTGGGTCATTAAGACATTAAAGATATTATCAACTTATATAATTCTTATTGTTGTTCTTGTTCTCAGATATGTATGTTTTGGGGTAATTTATCCATCCCAAACTTTCTGTAGACACCTAAGAAATTGTTCCCTCCCCCCTCCCCCGCCCCCATACATATGTTATCCGAAGTCTGACATTTGTGAGATGACTGGCCAAGTTTCCTTAGCCTGTGCACAGGTGGTATAAGGATTTTTCTCCCATAATTCCACACCTTTGCTACAAAGATCAGCAAGAATGCTGGGTGCACACAATGGCCAGGAGTCTCAGGCTATGTGAAATGAAGGCTACTCTGGAGTAAATTGTCATGTTCAAAAATAAAGAATGAGTCAGACCATGCCTAATTCCACAGGAAGGAGATTAGTTGCAGCAGAAAACATGTAGAGTTAATTTGGATAGAAAGGCAATATTAACATCTTGAATTCCATAGAAAGACTCCTATCCTTGGAGCTGCTGGATAATTTACAAAGCCCCAGTACAGCTCTGCATAGACATAATGGGTGCATTATAAAAGGGCATATCAAGGATGACCACTGTTACAGTGAATACTTGTGTCTTCTCTAAGGATGTTCAGAAACTTATTCCACATATGTAGCCTTTACTGCTATGGAGCTGAGGGATTTTGGAGAGAATTGAAACAAGAGATATTTACATAATGTTCTTTTGAGTTCCATTTTGGCTAAAATTTGAAATCTGAATTTAGAATAGTGTATACTTGGAATGGAGTCCAAAGAGTATGCTTCTCCAATATGGAAGTCAGATGTAGTTGGAATAAATCAATCTTTCATTAATTTAGGGTCCCAACAGACTGCTAACTTTTTGTAATTTAAATTTTGAAGTTTGATTTTTGCAATGGCTCCTCAAATTACTATGAGTCTTCATAGTTACTGAGAGCCTTGTCTTCATCACATTTATTTTCTTTTGAGTTTGACTTAAGAAGGATGGGATTTGTTTGTGTCCAATTCGATCTGTAGACTTGTCTCCAGCTTCTGTTTTGCTATATTTTTTTGTCTTGGGATTTTCTTTCTTTTCAGCCTTAGATAAATGGTATTATTCTTCAGGTACCATCTCTTTTCTTTCTTTCTTTGTTTCTCCTTCTTTTCTTCCTCCCTCCCTTTATGTCTTTTGTTACTCTGCAAGTGATGCTAAAAGGATCCTTAAAGACAAATCAGTATCAGTTCAGTTCAGTCGCTCAGTCATGTCCGACTCTTTGCGATCCCATGAATCGCAGCACGTCAGGCCTCCCTGTCCATCACCAACTCCTAGAGTTCACCCAGACTCACGTTCATCGAGTCAGTGATGCCATTCAGCCATCTCATCCTCTGTCATCTGATTTTCCTCCTGCCCCCAATCCCTCCCAGCATCAGAGTCTTTTCCAATGAGTCAACTCTTCACATGAGGTGGCCAAAGTACTGGAGTTTCAGCTTCAGCATCATTCCTTCCAAAGAAAACCCAGGGCTGATCTCCTTGAGAATGGACTGGTTGGATCTCCTTGCAGTCCAAGGGACTCTCAAGAGTCTTCTCCAACACCACAGTTCAAAAGCATCAATTCTTTGACACTCAGCCTTCTTCACAGTCCAGCTCTCAGATCCATACATGACCACAGGAAAAACCATAGCCTTGCCTAGATGGACCTTTGTTGGCAAAGTAATGTCTCTGCTTTTGAATATGCTATCTAGGTTGGTCATAACTGTTCTTCCAAGGAGTAAGCGTCTTTTAATTTCATGGCTGCAGTCACCATCTGCAGTGATTTTTGAGCTCCCCAAAATAAAGTCTGACACTGTTTCTACTGTTTCCCCATCTATTTCCCGTGAAGTGATGGGACCGGATGCCATGATCTTCGTGTTCTGAATGAAGCTTTAAGGCAACTTTTTCACTCTCCACTTTCACCTTCATCAAGAGGCTTTTTAATTCCTCTTCACTTTCTGTCATAAGGGAGGTGTCATCTGCATATCTGAGGTTATTGATATTTCTCCCAGCAATCTTGATTCCAGCTTGTGCTTCTACCAGCCTAGTGTTTTTCATGATGTACTCTCTGCATATAAGTTAAATAAGCAGGGTGACAATATACAGCCTTGATGTACTCCTTTTCCTATTTGGAACCAGTCTATTGTTCCATTTCCAGTTCTAACTGTTGCTTCCTGACCTGCATTTGGGTTTCTCAAGAGGCAGGTCAGGTGGTCTGGTATTCCGATCTCTTTCAGAATTGTCCACAGTTTATTGTGATCACACAGTCAAAGGCTTTGGCATAGTCAATAAAGCAGAAATAGATGTTTTTCTGGAACTCTCTTGCTTTTTCCATGATCCAGCGGATGCTGGCAATTTGATCTCTGGTTCCTCTGCCTTTTCTAAAACCAGCTTGAACATCAGGAAGTTCACGGTTCACATATTGCTGAAGCCTGGCTTGGAGAATTTTGAGCATTACTTTACTAGCGTGTGAGATGAATGCAATTGTGCGGTAGTTTGAGCATTCTTTGGCATTGCCTTTCTTTGGAATTGGAATGAAAACTGACATTTTCCAGTCTTGTGGCCCCTGCTGAGTTTTCCAAATTTGCTGGCATATTGAGTGCAGCACTTTCACAGCATCATCTTTCAGGATTTGGAATAGGTCCACTGGAATTCCATCACCTCCACTAGCTTTGTTTGTAGTGATGCTTTCTAAGGCCCACTTGACTTGACATTCCAGGATGTCTGACTCTAGGTCAGTGATCACACCATCATGATTATCTGGGTCATGAAGATCTTTTTTGTACAGTTCTTCTGTGTATTCTTGCCACCTCTTCTTAATATCTTCTGCTTCTGTTAGGTCCATATCATTTCTGTCCTTTATTGAGCCCATTTTTGCATGAAATGTTCCCTTGGTATCTCTGATTTTCTTGAAAAGATCTGTAGTCTTTCCCATTCTGTTTTCGTCTATTTCTTTGCATTGATGGCTGAGGAAGGCTTTCTTATCTCTTATTGCTATTCTTTGGAACTCTGCATTCAGATGTTTATATCTTTCCTTTTCTCTTTTGCTTTTCTCTTCTCTTCTTTTCACAGCTATTTGTAAGGCCTCCTTAGACAGCCATTTTGCTTTTTTGCATTTCTTTTCCATGGGGATGATCTTGATCCCTGTCTCCTGTAGAAAGTCACTAACCTCTGTCCATAGTTCATCAAGCACTCTATCTGTCAGATCTAGTCCCTTAAATCTATTTCTCACTTCCACTGTATAATCATAAGGGATTTGATTTAGGTCATACCTGAATGGTCTAGTGGTTTTTCCTACTTTCTTCAATTTCAGTCTAAATTTGGCAATAAGGAGTTCATGATCTGAGCCATAGTCAGCTCCCAGTCTTATTTTTGTTGATTGTATAGTGCTTCTCCATCTTTGGCTGCAAAGAATATAATCAATCTGATTTTGGTGTTGACCATCTGGTGATGTCCATGTGTAGAGTATTCTCTTGTGTTGTTGGAAGAGGGTATTTGCTATGACCAGTGCATTTTCTTGGCAAAACTCTATTAGTCTTTGCCCTGCTTCATTCCGTATTCCAAGGCCAAATTTGCCTGTTACTCCAGGTGGTTCTTGACTTCCTCCTTTTGCATTCCAGTCCCCTATAATGAAAAGGACATCTTTTTTGGGTGTTAGTTCTAAAAGGTCTTGTAGATCTTCATAGCACCGTTCAACTTCAGCTTCTTTAGCGTTACTGGTTGGGGCATAGACTTGGATTACTGTGATATTGAATGGTTTGCCTTGGAAACGAACAGAGATCATTCTGTCATTTTTGAGATTGCATCCAAGTACTGCATTTTGGACTCTTTTTTTGACCATGATGGCTACTCCATTTCTTCTAAGGGATTCTTGCCCACAGTAGTAGATATAATGGTCATCTGAGTTAAATTCACTCACTCCAGTCCATTTTAGTTCACTGATTCCTAGAATGTCAGCGTTTACTCTTGCCATCTCCTCTTTGACCACTTCCAATTTGCCTTGATTTTCTCCAGTAAAGACAAATACTGGATTATAAATATAAATGAATAATAATTTTAGAGTTAACCAAACCAGGACTATTATGCAGTAGTTTAGCTCATCTCTAAATGTAGTTACATGAAAAGAAAATTACCTAATTTTTAGGTAATTTTCCCTAATTACCTAAAATTACCTAATTTTCCCAAACAGTATCCTGCATATCTAAAAACTTTAGCATTCTTTTATGTAGGGTTTCCCTGGTGGCTCAGATGGTAAAGCATTTGCCTGCAATGCAGGAGACCTGGGGTTTAATCCCTGCGTTGGGAAGATCCCCTGGGGAAGAAAATGGCAACCCACTCCAGTAATCTTGCCCAGAAAATCCCATAGAGGGAGGAGCCTGATTGGCTACAATCCATGGAGTCTCAAAGAGTTGGACACAACCAAGCTACCTTACTTTCACTTTCTTTATGTAGAACCAAGGTAATTAAATCTTTTCCTGGAAAATATACAGACACATATATATGTTTATATACATACGCATTTTCTTCAAGAACATATTTTACATTGGCAAAATGCTTCTTTGCAAACACTTTAATGTTCATTTTGCTATAATTAGAAGCATATTTTCTAAAGAATTTTCTATGTGGACCTTTTTTTAAATCTTTATTATATTTGTTACAGTATTACTTCTATTTTATGTTTTGTGGATTCTTTGCCAGGATGCATGTGGTATCTTAGTTTCCCAACCATGGATCAACCTCATACCTTCTGTATTGGAAAGTGAAGTTTTATCCATTGGCCCACCAGGAAATATCTTTTTAAAACATTAAAATTCTAGAATACTACTGTTTCTTAAGTTCCTGAAGCTTAAAACCTAAAGATCTTAGAAGAGTGTATTTAAGTTGACTTAAACATGGTATATTTGTTCATATATATTATATACAACTATATGTATACATGATATGCATATATATGTGTGTGATTTAAAACTTCTCAGCCAAAATAACTTTAAATCTATAATTATGTTAACCACAATAACCTATCTTAACCTGAATTCTCAAAAAATACCTTCAAATGGTTATTTTTTATTATTAGTGCTTGTGAATTAGGCATTGCATCCTTTTCAAATACTAACTCATTCATTCCTCACAAGAATCCTAAGTCCCATGAATTAATACTTCTACAAACCCAGGTTCAAGGACATAGTAGCTCGAGATCAAACAGCTTTTGAAAGGCTGAGCAAGAAATGCATTGATTCCTTGATCTTAATCAGTACATGGACTATTTTTTAGTTACATTAACTGTCTTATCTTAATCAAAGGCATTCAATGAAAAATACTTTTAGGAAATTCAAATATGAGAGCAATAAGCTCTTATAGTTTATATCAATAATACACAATGAACAATAAAACAGAGCTATTTCTAAATTTAAATGAAGAATAGAACAATATGATTTCATGAAACAGAATAAAGGATTGGTGCTTTTACAGATGGAAACATTGTTGATACCTCTCAAATAGCAATTAGAATTGAGGCAGAAATATCAAGCCCTGATAGGTTAATGGATAGAAGAAAATGGTCAGTGAAGCTAACAGGGAGACCACCCCAAAATTAGCAACAGCAGGAAGCTGTTATCACCATAGAACTAGAAGGGCAATGGGAACAGGTGGAGTACCGGAGTCCAGAGGTCAGGGATGCATAACAGCTGCTGGAATCTCAATGGATGGGCTGTGATCAGGAGTGGAAGCCAAGGAGGAACCACTTACAATCAGAGACACCACAGACCATGGTTTCTCCTCCTTCTAGCACTCCAGTTATTGGTTCCAGACTCATTGTGGAACCCACATGGAAGCTAGAGGGCAAGGGGGTAAAAAAGAAGATGTGGTGGGAGTTTCTGTAAAATGAAGCAAAACTAAAGATGCAAAGTCCACCCTCCCTCCTTTCCAAGCCTCCAAAACTTAAACAGATAATTTTGGATACATCATTAAATGACTATGAAAATATCTTTTATGGAGAAAACAAAAATATTGCATATTATTACTGCCTCACAAGGTGACTGAGAGAATTAAATTAGGTAGCAAGTATGAATTCTTCAAAATTGGGAAAGGAGTACGTTAAGGCTGTATATTGTCACCGCAGTTATTTAACTCATATGCAGCATACATCATGTGAAATGCCAGGCTGGATGAAGCACAAACTGGAATCAAGATTGCCAGGAGAAATATAAACAACCTCAGATATTCAGGTGATGCCACCCTTATGGCAGCAAGTCAAAAGGAACTAAACAGCCTCTTGTAGAAAGTTCACTTTTGGAGAGTGAAAAGCTGGCTTAAAAACTCAACATTCAAAAATGAAGATTATGGCATCTAGTCCTATCCCTTCATAGAAAATAGATGGGGAAAATGTGGAAACACTGTCAGATTTCATTTTCTTGGGCTCCAAAATCCATGTGGACAGTAACTGTAGCCATAAAATTAAAAGATGCTTGCTCCTTGAAATAAAAGCTATTACAAACCTAGACGGTGTATTAAAAAGCAGAAATATCACTTAGCTGATAAAGGTCTGTATAATCAAAGCTATGGTTTTTATAGTAGTCATGTATGGATTTGAGAGTTGGAACATAAAGAGGGCTGAGTGCCAAAGAACTGATGTTTTCACACTGTGGTGCTGAAAAGTCCCTTGGAACTGTACAGTAAATCCTAAAGAAAATTAACTCTGAATATTCATTGGAAGGACTGGTGTTAAAGCTGAAGATCCAATACTTTGGCCACCTGATGTGAAGAGCTGACTCATTGGAAAAGACCCTGATGCTGGATAAGATTGAGAGCAGGAGGAGAAGGGGACTAAAGGGGATGAGATGGTTGGATGGCATCACTGACTCAATGGACATGAGTTTGAACCACTCCAGGAGATAGTGAAGGACAGGGAAGCCTGACATGTTGCAGTACATGGGGTCACAAAGAGTCAGACATGATTTAGTGACTGAACAACAACAACAGTGAATTCTGTATACATGGTAAAGCTCAATATAAATAATATATTTATACGCCACAAAGCACAAAGTTCTTTTTTTAAGTTAATTTTTATTGGAGTATAGTAGCTAATCATTTAATATTTTTAAATTAATTAATTTATTTATGTAGTTTTTTGGCCATACTATATGGCATGTGGAATCTAAAGTTCCCTGACTAAGGATAGTATGAAAATTCTTGCTCTGTGGATGAATGAGCTGTAGCAACAATTTCTAATGCAAAGGTAAATATATCCTAGAAGTGAGTTTCAAATCCATGTGATTGGGGAAAGGTTTTATGGAACATAGCACTAGTGGAATGATAAAGTTGTTTCTGATTAATGCTGGTTTTATATGTATTTATTTACATTTATTTATAATTATATGTAATTACATCTACATCTATTCATCTCTACCTATTATCTATCTCTCTATACATCATCTACCTATCATCTAACTGGGCTTTCCTGGTGGCTTAGCTGGTAAAGAACCCACCTGCCAATGCAGGAGATTCAGAGACATAAGTTTGATCCCTGGGTCGGGCAGACCTCCTGGAGGAGGAAATAGCAACCTACTCCAGTATTCTTGCCTGGAAAATTCCATGGACAGAGAAGCCTGGTGGGCTACCATCCAAAATATTGCAAAACACCGACCACAACTGAGTGGCTGAACACGCCTGTGTAATTAAACAAGGAGGTGACTAGATTGAAGTGGCTCTAACACCATGGTAGCCTAGGTGAGGAAACCAAAACCTAACCCAGAGTCAATGCACTTGAAAGCTGAGAAAAACAGAAAAAAATAGTTCACAAACAGTCAAATAGAGTTTCCAAATAGTTCACAAACGGTCAAATAGAGTTTCCCAAATAAAACAATTGCTTAAGCTATAGCCAATCAAATAATTTTTTCCTTTAATTCACCTTCTTCTCTAGAAAACCTTGCCACTAGCTCTTCTTGGTGGAGTGATCTTAGCTATCTTTGGCTTAATATTGCCTTATTCATGTCACTGTATGCTCAAGAAAGTTCAAAAGTTTTAATGTGCCTCAGTTTATCTTTTATCAAGTATATATAATATTATATATATGATAATAAAGTGCAAATATATGAAATATGTTATATATGTTATATAATTTAGTAACCATACATAACATATATACCATAAGTAAATAATATATGTGACACATATAAGATAAAAATAGCATAAATAACATATATAACATTAAAAACATATATAACATAAATAAATTTATGTTTTATATATATAGCATAAAATATGCTTATATATATACATATATATATATAGATAGATATTGCTTTTAGCCCTAAAGCAATGGTATGGTTTAATGTAACATAATAATTTAGTATTAATATTTTAGGGTAAAAATTGAGGTTCTTTGTAAATGACATGTAACGTTTGGTGTCCTAAAGATTAAATGAAATCATATTTGATAACAAAGCACAGCATAGCAAACAACTTTCTGGACAGTTTGTACTGGCATTATGCAGAAAATACTAAAAATACACAAAACGTTGAGTTGCTTAATTTGACGATGTCAATTTAAGATGTAATGAGAGCTTGAAATGTGTTTTTATAAGAATCACAAGACCTCCTAGTAATAGCAAATTGTTATCTACCATGAATTATAAATAGTATTTGTACTTAAGTTAAAATCAAATGTCATGAATTAGCTTTACTTTTTTAAACATAGTTAAATATACTTAAACATATAAAAACACTTTTAAAGGGAAGAAACAGCTCACAGTTCCCTCATAATTTATCTTAGCACCAAACGCTGACTCCCTTCAGTTCAGTTCAGTTCAGTCACTCGGTTGTGTCCAACTCTTTGCGATTCCATGAACTGTAGCATGCCAGGCCTCCCTGTCTATCACCAACTCCCAGAGTCTATCCAAACCCATGTCTATTGAGTCGGTGATGCCATTCAACCATCTCATCCTCTGTTGTCCCCTTATCCTCCTTTCCTCAATCTTTCCCAGGATCAGGGTCATTTCAAATGAGTAAGCTCTTCTCATCAGGGGGCCAAAGTACTGGAATTTCACCTTCAGCATCAGTCCTTCCAATGAACACCCAGGACTGATCTCCTTCAGAATGGACTGGTTGGATCTCCTTTCAGTCCAAGGGACTCTCAAGAGTCTTCTCCAACACCACAGTTCAAAAGCATCAATTCTTCGGCGCTCAGCTTTCTTTATAGTCCAACTCTCACACCCATACATGACCACTGGAAAAACCATAGGCTTGACTAGACAGACCTTTGTTGGCAAAGTAATGTCTCTGCTTTTCAATATGCTATCTAGGTTGGTCATGACTTTCCTTCCAAGGAGTAAGGGGCTTTTAATTTCATGGCTGCAATCACCTTCTGCAGTGATTTTGGAGCCCTCAAAATAAAGTCTGACACTGTTTCCTCTGGTTCCCCATCTATTTCCCATGAAATGGTGGGATCAGATGCCATGATCTTCATTTTCTGAATGTTGAGCTTTAAGCCAACTTTTTCACTCTCCTCTTTCTCTTTCATCAAGAGGCTCTTTAGTTCTTCTTCACTTTCTGCCATAAGGGTGGTGTCATGTGCATATCTGAGGTTATTGATATTTCTCCCAGCAATCTTGATTCCAGCTTGTGCTTCCTCCAGCCCAGCGTTTCTCATGATGTACTCTTAGAAGAGCCAAAATATCAATTTTGCAGCCAACTCTAGTAGAAGCCAAAGGAATATTTTTCATCAAAGAGTTGTGTTGGCAGGAAGGGTGTAGGTGAGGAGAGAAGTCCCAGAGATGGGAAAGTCAAGTAAGCAGAAAAGTCAAATAAGGAGAAAATATAAAATCTTCAGAGATGCTATGGTATCAGAGAAAAAAATGAGGCCAAAGCTAAGGGACCTCAGACAGAAGTAACTGAGAGGGAACCATACTGCACATTGAAACAATGACAAATGGGGAAGAGATGGCCAAGGCTGAGAAGTGGGTAGAATCTTCTTGAAGTATCAGCATCTACTATAGTGTTGACAGATAGGAAAACTTTCAGAGAGGTGCAAGAAAATCTCACTGGTGAGGGAAGTTCCATCAGAGATACTTAAATGAATATCTGTATGAATTCAGCCACCTTTTGGTTGTACAGGGGACTGTTTCTAGCGTTTATTTCTGGAGAGAGGAATTTGAATGTAATTTCCATATCCTTGTCCAGGTTTATTGTCAATTTATTTTACAATAAGAAAACATTACTTAACTAAGGTAAGAAATTTTTGCAAGTTTTAAAGGTAATATATATCTTTTATGCATTATATAATTAAATATTATATGTGTGCTTAAAATTGGCAAGAATTACAACAAAGTATCCACTGTGGTTATCTCTAAATTCTGGGTGAATTTCTTCTTTAAAATTAAAATTCCAAATTTTCTATAATATTTAGAACTATTTAGAATATTTCCCTTAAACAGCCCCCCAAAATCCCTAAAATTTTATGAAAGAAGTTGATGAAACTAAAATAAAGCTATGCAGTATTTAACCAAATATTTTCACTAACCTACCAATACACAAGGAGAGGTTAAAATCCTTACTCCTCCATTAACTAGGTTTTCTCAAACAGTTGATCAAGCTTTCAGCAGTCATGGAGGTTACCTTTATTGCCAAATAGAAGGTTATGCTTTTCTCAAACTAATTGTACTCTGAAGCTCTGTTTTTATATATTTTTGTGTGTGTGCTAAGTTGCCTTAGTCATGTCCGACTCTTTGTGACCCTATGGGCAATAGCCCACCAGGCTCTCTGTCCTTGGGATTCTCCAGGCAAGAATACTGGAGTGTGTTCCCATGCCCTCTTCCAGGGGATCTTCCTGACCCACGTATTAAATCTGGGTCTCTTATGTCTTTTGCATTGACACACATGTTCTTTACCACTAGTGCCACTTGGAAAGCCCATATATATATGTTTAAAAAGTTCTCTTAAGAATTGGCCCTCTCCATCTGTCAATTTTGCATCCCTAGATTCAACAAACTATAGATGGAAAATATCCCCCCAAAAAAATAATTATGGAAAATTCCGAAAAGCAAATCTTAAATTAACTGGGTGGGGATAATTTACACAGCATTTACAATGTATTATATAAATAATCTAGAGAAGAATTAAAGTATATGGGAGGATATATGTAGGTTATATGCAAATACTGTGCCACTTTATACAATATTTGAGTAGCTTGGATATCTATTTCATGGATACCAAGGGATGACTGTACTAAAATTTTAAACTTTTTAGTCATTCTCCATTCATCACTCCTATTAATGCCTGACTCCTAGGGACAATTTAGGCAATGATTAATCTAATTTATATCCCTATCAAATTGTCTATTATAGATATTTTATATAATAGACATATAATATGCAGTCTTTCCCAACTGTATTCTTTCATTTGACCTAAGGTTTTCAAGGTTCATTCATGTTGCAGCATGCATCTATATTTCACTTCTTCTTATTGTTGAATAATTTTCCTATCTCACGGACATATCACATTTTGTTCATTGATTCATCAGTTGATGAGCATTTAGGCTACTTCCAATTTTTGCTATTATAAATAGTGCTACTGTGTACATTGGTACATAAGTTGTTACATGGTTATTTTTATTTCTCTTGGGTTTATCCCTATGAGTAGAACTGCTAGATCATATGGTAACCCTAAGTTTAACATTTTGAAAAAACTGTCAAAGTATTTTCCAAAGTGGCTGAATTATTTTGCATTTCTAGCAGTGGTGAATGATTTTTTCAGTTGCTTCACATTCTTAACACTTGTTATTTGTTTGTTTTTTTCATAGCCATTCCACTTGGTCATTGAATACACTCTTTTTTAAATGTTTTGAGATTCAGTTTTCTAGTACTTTTTTTTTTTTTAAGATTTTTGCATCTATTTATAAGAGTTTTTGGCTATAGCTTTCTTCTGATGTCTTTGGTTTTATAGAAAATCTTGGAAATTGAGTTTATATTTTCTTCACATATTCTGGATAACATACATTGTTTACAAGTATTAATCTCATTTTGTGTTTTCATTTTTCATTTTCTTGATACTATTCTTTTGCAACACAGAAGTTTTTAATTTTCATGAAGTCTAAATTATCATTTTTTAATTTTGTTCTTGTCATCTTAGTAACATATCAAAGAAAGCTTTGCCTAACCCCAAGGTCTTGAAGATTTGTGCCCATATTAGCCTCTAAAAATTTTATAGTTTTGGCTTTTATGTTTTGATATGATCCATTTTGAATAAATTTTTGTGTATGGTGCCCTGAAGCTGTTCAACTTCATCCTTCTGCATGTGCATATCCAGTTTTTCTAACATCATTTTTGAAGAAACTACTATTTCTCCCATTGAATTGTGTTGGCATTTTTGTTTATAATAAATTGACCATAAAGGTAAGAGGTTATGTCTGGACTCTCATTAGACCCTATTAATATATTTGTCTGTCCTTATGTCAGCACTACTTTGTTCTGATTACTACAGTTTTGCAGTAAGTTTTAACATTGGGAAGTGAGAGATAGAATTTTGTTCTTTTTGAAGACTATTTTGGCTGTTCTTGAATTTCCATATGAAATTTAGGAATAAGGTTGTAAATTTCTATGTATAAGTCATCTTGGATTTTGATAGGGATTGTGCTGAATGTGTGGATCAATTTGGTAAGTATTGCCATTTGGAAAATAATAATGTTCATGATTTTCTGTTCATGGACATAAGTTGTCTTTCTAATTAGGTAGATCCTTTTTAATTTCCTTCAACAGTGTTTTCTAGTCTCCACAGTGCACATTTTAACTTCTTTTGTTACATTTATTTTTGATTATTTTTTCTTTTTGATGCTACTGTAGTTGAAATTATTTTTGCAATTTCATTTTGATTACTGTTTTCCACTGTACAAAAACACAGAAATACAGTTGATTGTTCGACTGATTTTTAATGTCTTGTTAAATTTGTTTCTAGATGTTTTGTTTTGATGCATTTTAAATGGAATTTTTTTTATTTTCCTATTTATTATCCAAAGGGCTTCCCAGGTGGCATTAGTGGTAAAGAACCTACCTGCCAATGCTGGAGACATGAGAAACAGGTAGGGAAGATCCCCTGGAGGAGGGCATGGCAACCCACTACAGCATTCTTGACTGGAGAATCCCATAGACAGAGGAGCCTGGTGGGCTACAGCCCATGGGGTCACAAAGAGCCTGAACCGAAGCAACTTGACTGAAGTGATTTTGCATACACACACACACACACACACACACACACACACACGTGTATATAGAAATACAATTTATTTTTGTTTGTTGATCTAAAACTCTGAAACATTGTTGAACCAATTTCTTAGTTTTAATAGATTTTTAAGATGGATTCTTAAACATAAGTTTTTAAGGAAGTGTTATGGAGGCAGAGACTGCTAGTATATATCACTATATATTTTCTTTTCTCTGTATGTGTGTATGTCTAAACTAGATTTCACAGTTCTTTGACTCTATCTGTGGCCATTAGCCTGAGCTCTGGCCAACAGAATGTGGGTAGACATGTTATAGGCTACTTCAAGTTAGTATATAAAATTTTCCAAGCCACCCTGCAGTGCCCACCTGCTTCCTTTGTCTACAATTAATGATAAAGACACAGAACTCTGAGTTCTGAGAAAATGGCAGATGGTGCAAAGGAGCCAGTATCTAGAGTAACTATATGAAGTAGATCCTTTGATTTTGTCACGGTCTGAACTGTATCTCCTCCACAATGTGTATGTTGAAGCCCTAACTCCCAACATGATTGCATCTGGAGATAGGGGTGTTAAAGTCCATGTTTGTGAGAGCTCAGAAAAATGAGGACCAGATTGTTAAAATTTACAGGAAAGGTCATTCTTATCATAACTGGCAGAGAACATGGCTGAATTGTGTCTTAGTGTTTTGAGGAAAGTAAAACTCGCAGCCAGTGTAATTGGATGCAGAGCAGAGGAGATTTCTAAGCAAAATCCTGAAGGGGGCTCTGGGAATGTTCTTTGCTGCTCACTGTAAAATGTTAGTGAAGAGACATGGGTTGAAGAAGAAATTGTTAGCCAGAAGGAACAAGAACTTGGAGATTTTGAAAATTTCTAGTCTATATATATTCAAAAAATGCAAAGCTTGTTCTGGAGAGAACTCCAAGGGTGTAGCTGAACAGCCATTTGATAAAGAGATTATAGCTGTGACTCATGGTTAAAATTGGCCATCTCTGTGGAAGCCAGGAATAGGGATGGAGTTATGCCAGGAGAGTCACTGCCAGCTGGGGCTAAAATGGACAGAAAAAATGACACAAAATCAGAAAAGGCTATTAGACTTCTTAGATCTTACACGATTGGAACAAAAAGCTATCTGGCTGTGAATGTGTGCTATACCTCAAGAAGGGGAAAGAATGACCCTAAAGGCAATTCATAGATCATCAACATTGCCTCCCAGGCTGCATAGGGTTGTACCATTGCTTATATAGCAACAAGTCAGATGGCCTTCTACTGAATTCTTGGGGGTGGGTCCAGCCTGAAAAGCTTTACAGGTGGGGCTTCCCAACAGAATTTGGGGGCAGAGTCCCAGGGTATGGAATTGTTGCCCTAGCAGTTTCTGAAGGCGAGACTCACAGCCCCAGTGGATTGAGAAAGCAAAACACTGAGCAAAGAGGTTGTTCTTAGACCTTAAGATCTAATGGAATTTACCTGGCAATGTTTGGCACTTTCTTGGGACTTAGCACCTCTTACTTCTTTCCAATTTCTCCCTTTTGAAATGGGAATGTCTATACTATGCCTGGGGGCATCCCAGGTGGTGCAGTGGTAAAGAATATGACTGCCAATGTAAGAAACATAGGAGACATAGTTCAGTCCCTGAGTGGGGAAGATCCTTTGGAGTAGGAAATGGCAACCCACTCACATATTCTTGCCTGGGGAATCCCATGGACAGAGGAGTCTGGTGAGCCACAGTCCATAGGATCACAGAAAGTTGGATACAAATGAGCACACACACAGACACACATACTATGCCTGCCTCACCATTGTGTTTTAGAACCAGATAGCTTGTCTGGCTTCACTTTTTCACAGATGGAGATGAATTTTGCCTCAGGATGAATTGTATCTCAAATCTCACCCATACCTGATTTAGGTAATATTTAGATGAGACTTTGGATTTTAGACTTTAGAATTGGTATTGGAGTCAGCTAAGCATTTGGGGACTGATCAGCTCAGATCAGTTCAGTCGCTCAGAATTGTCCGACTTTTTGTGACCCCATGGATTACAGCACGCCAGGCTTCTCTGTCCATCACCAACTACTGGAGTTTACTCAGACTCATGTGCATTGAGTTGGTGATGCCATCCAAGCATCTCATCCTCTGTCGTCCCCTTCTCCTCCTCCTGCCTTCAATCATTCCCAGCATCAAGGTCTTTTCAAATGAGTCAGCTCTTCCCATCAGGTGGCCAATATTGGAGTTTCAATTTCAACATCAGTCCTTCCAATGAATATTCAGGACTGATCTCCTTTAGGATGGACTGGTTGGATCTCCTTGCAGTCCAAGGGACTCTCAAGAGTCTTCCTCAACACTATACTTCAAAAACATCAATTCTTCTGCTCTCAGCTTTCTTTATAGTTCAACTCTCACATCCATTCATGACTACTGGAAAAACCATAGCCTTGACTAGACAGACCTTTGTTGGCAAAGTAATGTCTCTCCGTTTTAATATGCTGTCTATGTTGGTCATAACTTTTCCTCCAAGGAGTAAGTGTCTTTAATTTCATGGCTGCAGTCACCATCTGCAGTGACTTTGGAGACCCCCAAAATAAAGTCAACCATTGTTTCCAGTGTTTCCCCATTTATTTTCCATGAAGTGATGGAACTGGATGCCAAGATCTTAGTTTTCTGAATATTGAGTTTTAAGCCAACTTTTTCACTCTCCTCTTTCACTTTCATCAAGAGGCTCTTCAGTTCTTCTTCATTTTCTGCCATAAGAGTGGCGTCATCTGCATATCTGAGGTTATTGATATTTCTCCTGGCAATCTTGATTCCAGCTTGTGCTTCATCCAGCCCTGCATTTCTTATTATGTACTCTGCTTATAAGTTAAATAAGCAGGGTGACAATATACAGCCTTGATGTACTTCTTTTCCTATTTGGAACCAGTCTGTTGTTCCATGTCCGGTTCTAAATTCAGGGCTTTTAGGTTGGGAAAATGTATTTTTCTTGTTGGAAGGATGTGAATTATGGAGGCCAGGGATAAAAGGCTATGGAATGAATTATGCCCCCCCCCCCGAATTCATATGTTAAAGCCTTAATTCCCAATATGAATGTATTTGGAAATAGTGCTTTTAAGAGATAATTAAGATTAAATGAAGTCATCAGATCAGATCAGTTCCTCAGTCATATCCAACTCTTTGCGACCCCATGAATCGCAGCACACTGGGACTCCCTATCCATCACCAGCTCTCGGAGGTCACCCAGACTCACATTCATCGAGTCAGTGATGCCATCCAGCCATCTCATCCTCTGTCGTCCCCTTCTCCTCCTGCCCCCAACCCCTCCCAGCATCAGTCTTTTCCAATGAGTCAACTCTTCGCATGAGGTGGTCAAAGTACTGGAGTTTCAGCTTTAGCATCATTCCTTTCAAAGAAATCCCAGGGCTGATCTCCTTCAGAATGGACTGGTTAGATCTCCTTACAGTCCAAGGGACTCTCAAGAGTCTTCTCCAACACCACAGTTCAAAAGCATCAATACTTTGGTGCTCAGCCTTCTTCACAGTCCAACTCTCACATCCATACATGACCACAGGAAAAACCATAGCCTTGACTAGATGGACTTTGTTGGCAAAGTAATGTCTCTACTTTTGAATATGTTGTCTAGGTTGGTCATAACTTTCCTTCCAAGGAGTAAGTGTCTTTTATAGCTGCAGTCACCATCTGTAGTCAGGGTCCTAATTCGAGAGGATTGATGAACTTAGAAGAGGAAAAGAGAGATCTCTGTTTTTCTGTTGCAGGAGGACACAGCAAGAAGGCAGTCATCTGCAAGTCAGGAAGAGAGCTGCCAACAGAAATCAACATAGCCCCAACCTTGGCATTGGACTTCCAAGCTCCAGAACTTTGAGAAAATATATTCCATCCAATCTACAGTATTTGTTATGGCAAACTTAGTTGACTAATATATCATCCCATGGTGTCAATCTGCTTCCGATCTTGACATAAACAGGTGAAAATTATAATGTTTTAAACAAGTGAAAATTGAAATGGTTTGCTAAAGTGGCCAACTTGCTCTGACTAATATGGTAACAGAAGAAAATATGCAGAAAGAGAGCAGTAAAAGGATACCTGGGAGCTGCTGAGAACACAAGGAAGCAAGAGATTGACCATCATATTTTAACATTTTTTTTTATTGAAGAATAGCTGAATTTTTCTACAATAGAATTTTTCTAGCTAGTTTCAAGTGTATAGCACAGTGATTCATGTATATGTGTTATATATATATATATATATATAAAAGTTTTGCTTCATAGATTCTTATTCAGATTCTTTTCATTTGTGGTTTATTACAAAATATTGAACACAGTTCTCTGTGCTATACAGTAAGTCTTTGTTGGTTATTTTATATATACTAGTAGGTATCTGTTAGTATGTTTCTGATGCTGAAGCGCCAATACTTTGGCCACCTGATGCAAAGAACTGACTCACTGAAAAAGACCTTGATGCTGGGACTTATTGAAGGTGGGAGAAAGGGATGACAGACAGTAAGATGGTTGGATGGCATCACAGACTCAATGGACATGAGTTTGAGCAAGCTCTGGGAGTTGGTGATGGACAGGGTAGCCTGGTGTGCTGCAGTCCATGGGGTCACAAAAAGTTGGAAACAACTGAGTGACTGAACTGAGCTAAGTATGTATCTCATATGCCTAATATATACATTTCCCAGGTAGTGCCAATGTAAAGAGCCTGCCTGCCAATTCAGGTGACATAAGAGAGGCAGGTTTGATCTCTGGGTCAGAAAAATTCCCTGGAGGAGGGCATGCAACCTACTCTAATATGTTTGCCTCGAGAATCCTCACAGATTGAGGAGCCTGGCGGCCTATGGTCCATAGTGTGTCAAAGAGTCAAACATGACTGAAGCAACTTAGCATACACGCGCGCGCGCACACACACACACACACACACACACACATATACCACATGTTCTTTATCTGTTCATCTGTTGATGGACACACGCTACTTTCACATCTTGGCTATTTTAAATAGTGCTGCTATGAAAACTGGGGTGTGTATCTTTTCAAATTACAGTTTTTTTGTGTGTTTTCCAAGTACATGTCCAGTAGTGGATTTGCTGGATCATATGGTAGTTTTTAGTTTTTTTAAGGAATCTCCACATTGTTTTCCATAGTGGTTGTACCAACTTACATTCCTGCAAAAATATTTAATTTAGAAATTCTTCAAGAAGTATGTCCCAACCATGTGAAATGTTGAAGTAGATTTAGCAGTAATAAGTACAGGAACGCATCACCATAGCTTGTTTTTTAATAGCTGTCAAAACAAGAAATAGATAGTAAACTATAAACAGAAGGATATATCATAGTAAGCACCTTTCTGGTTTTAGGGAATGAAACAAAAGCAGGAGTATATCAATTGAGGGAGCCATAGGACACAAAGTTTTACATTTGAAGTTCATGCTTGATGGAGTCCATTCAAACCATGATTGCAATCTTGAATTGGAAATTTTGCTTTATTTTTCAAATAAAAGAGTTTATTTCTAATAGTCAAAGAGAGGGAATATGCATGACATATTTGAGTCATTATATATATATGTGGAAGTTTTCACATTAACATTTTGCCAGAGAAAAATGTGCTTTGTGTATTAGTCCTGACAGGACAGGCTATATTGCAATAGCAAATATAACCCCGAATTTTAGCAGTTACATGCCCAAGTATGGTGGGCCAGTCCGTCAAGATGTCCATATCTTAATTCTCCAAACCTGTTGAATATAAAACTATGGCAAAAGGAAATTTGCACTTGTGATTAAGCTAAGACTTTGATATGGGGAAATTACCCTGGAATATTTTAGTAAGCTCAATATAATTGCAAGAGTCCTTGTAAGAGAGAACCAAGAGGGTCATAATCAAAGAGATGCTAGTACTGAAGCAGATACTAGAGTGATGTGGCTGTGAGCTGAGAGTGCAGGCAGCCTTTAGGAGATCAAGTGGTATGAATGGATTGTCCCCTAACGTCTTCAAAAAGAATACAGATGGGCCAATATCTTGACTTCAGTTTTGTGAGAACCATTTAGATTTCTGATCTCTAGAACTGTTAGATAATTGTGGTGTTTTTTTCACCACTAAATATGTAGCAGTTTGTTATAGTAACAATAGGAGACTAACACAGCAAGTTTATTCTTATAAACATCACAACATAGTAACAGCTCCTACTGCTTTTTCTCCTAGCAGTGATCCAGGCATTCCGAGTCTCTTTTAATCAGTAATTCAGTCTTATGAACATATTTCTGATTTGCTGCAGAAAACAGGAGACTTCTGAATATTTACATAAGAGGCTTGAATGAGCTGGAATTGCCTTATGCAAGTTTCTTCCACATGCACCCCACCTCTGCCTTTCCAGCCAGAATTCAGTCTATGGCTCCAATCTAACTGGAAGAGAGTCAGGGAAACAACTGGCACACACAGAGAGGGAACTATTCAGTGAATACATAGGATTTTTCTAGCAAAGTCAAGTATAAAACCATTTTTTTTGCAAAATCCTTTAAGGGTTTTTCATAATTTCTCAAATACAATGTTTGAAGGGAGATGACTGGAAGGGAGATCACTGGAGAAGCCGATGCCACCTCATTCCAGTACTCTTGCTTGGAAAATCCCATGGACGGTGAAGCCTGGTAGGCTGCAGTCCATGGGGTCACTAAGAGTTGGACACGACTGAATGATTTCTCTTTCACTTTTTACTTTCATGCATTGGAGAAGGAAATGACAATCCACTCCAGTGTTCTTGCCTGGAGAATTCCAGGGACGCGGGAGCCTGGTGGGCTGCAGTCTGTGAGGTCTCACAGAGTCGGACACGACTGGGGTGACTTAGTAGCAGCAGCAGCAGCAGGTAGAACACTGATGCTAAGAATATTCATTTTTAGACAAAATTTATATTTCCTCTTTAGATTTTCATGGGATTCTTTTTATATTTATCTTACTTTTGCCCCAAAATTACTTTATTATTTCACAAAGGGTATAGTTTCAATATGCCAGCAAATCTGGAAAACTCAGCAGTGGCCACAGGACTGGAAAAGGTCAGTTTTCATTCCAATCCCAAAGATAGGCAATGCCAAAGAATGCTCAAACTACCGCACAATTGCACTCATCTCACACACTAGTAAAGTGATCCTTAAAATTCTCCAAGCCAGGCTTCAGCAATATGTGAACCATAAACTTCCAGATGTTCAAGCTGGTTTTAGAAAAGGCAGAGGAACCAGAGATCAAATTGCCAGCATCCGCTGGATCATGGAAAAAGCAAGAGAGTTCCAGAAAAACATCTACTTCTGCTTTATTGACTATGCCAAAGCCTTTGACTGTGTGGATCACAATGAACTATGGAAAATTCTGAAAGAGATGAGAATACCAGACCACCTGACCTGCCTCTTGAGAAATCTGTATGTAGGTCAGGAAGCAACAGTTAGAAATGGACATGGAACAATAGACTGGTTCCAAATAGGACAAGGAGTGCATCAAAGCTGAATATTGTCACCCTGTTTATTTAACTTATAAGCAGAGTACATCATGAGAAATGCTGGGCTGGAAGAAGCACAAGCTGGAATCAAGACTGCCAGGAGAAATATCAATAACCTCAGATATGCAGATAATACCACCTTTATGGCAGGAAGTGAAGAAGAACTAAAGAGCCTCTTGGTGAAAGTGAAAGAAGAGAGTGAAAAAGTTGGCTTAAAACTCAACATTCAGAAGACAAAGATCATGGCATCTGGTCCCATTACTTCATGGGAAATAGATGGAGAAACAGTGGAAACAGTGTCAGACTATTTTTCTGGGCTCCAAAATCACTGAAGATGGTGATTGCAGCCATGAAATTAAAAGACACTTACTCCTTGAAAGGAAAGTTATGACCAACCTAGACAGCATATTAAAAAGCAGAGACATTATTTTGTCAACAAAGGTCCCTCTAGTCAAGGTTGTAGTTTTTCCAGTAGTTGTGAATGGATGTGAGAGTTGAACTATAAAGAAAGCTGAGCACAGAGGAATTGATGTTTTTGAACTATAGTGTTGCAGAAAACTCTTGAGAGTCCCTTGCATTGCAAGGAGATCCAACCAGTCCATTCTAAAGGAGATCAGTCCTGGGTTTTCATTGGAAGGACTGATATTGAAGCTGAAACTCCAATACTTTGGCCACCTGATGCGAAGAGCTGATTCATTGGAAAAGACCCTGATGCTGGGAAAGATTGAGGGCAGAAGGAGAAGGGGACAATAGAAGATGAGATGGTTGGATGGCATCACTGACTCAATGAACATGGGTTTGAGTGGACCTCGGGAGTTGGTGATGGACAGGGAGGCCTGGCATACTGCAGTTCATGGGGTCGAAAAGAGTTGGACACGACTGAGCAACTGAACTGAACTGAACTGATAGTTTATCGGTATTTGCACAGAACATAGTGAATTCTTTAATTTGATTTGCACTGCCATTGATATAATGCTATGCTATGCTATGCTAAGTCACTTCAGTCGTGTCCGACTCTGTGTGACCCCAGAGACAGCAGCCCACCAGGCTCCCCAGTCCCTGGGATTCTCCAGGCAAGAACACTGGAGTGGGTTGCCATTTCCTTCTCCAATGCATGAAAGTGAAATGTGAAAGTGAAGTTGCTCAGTCATGTCCAACTCCTAGCGACCCCATGGACTGCAGCCTACCAGGCTCCTCTGTGCGTGGGATTTTCCAGGCAAGAGAACTGGAGTGGGGTGCCATTGCCTTCTCCACATTGATATAATACTCATGCTTATATATCAATGTGTAGGTTTTAATCTGTGAATTTTATTTCTTCAATTTATTTCAGAATATTTCCTCTTTTTCTTGTTTTTGTTTATAAATCAGATTCACTTACATTTCTCAAAAATCAATCTCTGTTCCTTTACCTTTTAGATAAGCTTTTATTATTTGATCTTTGTCATGTTTTTTCTCCACTTGCTGCAATAATTTCTGAAACTGGTTCTTGGAATTATTTAACAATATTTTTCGCAGTGTCACTTGTACTGATTTTTTAAGTATAGTTGTCAAATCTATTAATAAAATTTATCTTGGAGTACATATATGAAATTGATGATTACCTTGCATCATAAGTGAATTAGAAGAACCAATAAATTTTTGTGGTGTTTATATGAGGATAGAATTAGATAATGTAGTAGAATCAGAGGGAGGAGGAGCTAAGATGGCGGACGAGTAGGACGGGGAGAATACTTTCTCCTCCACAAATCCATTAAAAGAACATTTGAATCCTGAATTAATTCTACAAAACAACTTTTGAATGCCGGCAGAGGTCATCAGGCACTTAGAAAGACAATTCATTGTCTTCAAAACAAGAAAACGAGCCCTGCGGTAACTCCTTTTGCGGAGAAGCGGCGAGGACACCAGCATTTGCCATTGGCAAGCGGGGGCTGGGCTAAGAGGAGCGGCGCGGCCTGCATTGCTTTGAGAAAGGATTTGGCCTGGCTATCTCGAGCGCTATCTGAGCGAAATAACCAGACTGTCGGTTATCTACTACATCAAAAGCCAGCCTTAACTTAAGACACCACCAGGACTACGTAGGGAACAAAGGATTGCACGGAGATAGCCGGCTGCAGGCCGTCCCACTCCAGTGACAGGCAGCCAGGGCTGGAGGCGGGCAATCACAGCCCTAGAGAGACACTGCCTACAGAACTGTAGGTAGGTTTCGGTGCTGACTCACACTTCTTGGGGCTCTGGATGGTCAACATCTGCCTGAGAAAGTGCGCCGGTTGTATACCCAGAAAACTGAGCATCGGAGAGGCAATAAGTCGCAGCAGCTGCGCTCACTGAGCATTTCATCACCTGCGCTACTCGGATCTGGGAAGGGCATAAAATGCAGACTCAACCGAGTCTGTGCTTCTGAGGATTATCCGAGTGCCTGAACCTGGCTGGCTTAAATTTGGGTGTTCATCTCCGCCCCCTCTGTAACAGGGCAGAGATCAGATATTGAAAACACCAGTAAACCGCCTCAAGAAAGAGAATTCAACAAACTACCAGAATATAGTAAGGACACTTTAAACTTGGCAATTTTAATAAAATGAAGAGACAAAAGAATACCCAGCAGCTAAAGGAACAGGATAGATGCCCACCAAACCAAACCAAAGAGGAAGAGATAGGGAATCTACCTGATAAAGAATTCCGAATGATGATAGTGAAATTAATCCAAAATCTCGAAATCAAAATGGAATCACAGTTAAAGAGTCTGGAGACAAGGATTGAGAAGATGCAAGAAAGGTTTAACAAGGATCTAGAAGAAATAAAAAAGAGTCAACACATAATGAATAATGCAATAAATGAGATCCAAAACACCCTGGAGGCAACAAATAGTAGAATAACAGAGGCAGAAGATAGGATTAGTGAATTAGAAGATAGAATCCTACAAATAAATGAATCAGAGGAGAAAAAAGAAAAACGAATCAAAAGAAATGAGGACAATCTCAGAGACCTCCAGGATAACATTAAATGCTACAACATTCGAATCATAGGAGTTCCAGAAGAAGAAGATAAAAAGAAAGACCATGAGGAAATACTTGAGGAGATAATAGTTGAAAACTTCCCTAAATTGGAGAAGGAAATTACCACTCAAGTTCAAGAAATCCAGAGAGTCCCTAACAGGATAAACCCAAGGCGAAACACCCGAAGACACATATTAATCAAATTAACAAAGATTAAATATAAAGAACAAATATTAAAAGCAGCAAGGGAAAAACATCAAATAACTCACAAGGGAATTCCCGTAAGGCTAACAGCTGATCTTTCAACAGAAACTCTCCAAGCCAGGAGGGAATGTCAAGACATAATTAAAGTGATGAAAAAAAAATAACTTACAGCCTAGATTATTGTATCCAGCAAGGATCTCATTCAAATATGAAGGAGAAATCAAAAGCTTCACAGATAAGCAAAAGTTGAGAGAATTTAGCACCACTAAACCATTTCTCCAACAAAAACTAAAGGACATTCTCTAGATAGGAATCATATGAATTCGAACCCAAAACAATAAAGTAAATCCTATTTATCAATAATTGCTTTAAACGTTAATGGGCTGAATGCCCTAATCAACAGACAAAGACTGGCCGAATCGATACAAAAACAAGACACCTACATACCTTGTCTACAAGAGATAACCAAAACATTAAAATGCGTCAAATGGATACAAAAACTAGACCCCTATATATGTTGTTAACAAGAGAACCACCTTAAAATAGGGGATATATACTGACTGAAAATGAAGGACTGGAAAAAGATTTTCTATGCAATTATGAACCAAAAGAAAACAGGAGTAGCAATACTCATATCAGATAAAATTGACTTTAAAGATCCTGAAAAGGAGACAATCAAGGTTATACATAACGACTTAAAGGAACAATTCAAAAAGAAGTTATAACAATTATAAATATATATGCACCCAACAATGGAGCATTGATATATCTAAGACAAACATTAATTAATATGATAGAAGAAAAATGCAACAATACAATAATAGTGGGAGACTTTAATATCCCACTCATACTTATACAATCTGGCTGTAATAGACAAAGTAAAGAGGAAAACATATTCACTTATGAGCCTTAAAAAATTCAGTTCACTCAGGAGAGTTAAAAAAAATATTGACTTATTTGTTCACTCTGTAAAGCTTTATTGACTATTTTATGGGACAGGTACCACTTTGGGTAGTAGAGAGGAAGAAGTGACAAATGTGATCCTGTCCTAAATAATATATTGTGGTAAAGATAGACCTACCAATACAAAATACCAAGATGTGCCTAAGATGAGGACACCCAAACTGGACTTTTAGTTTCCTGAACTTTTCATTTCCAGATTAAACCTCCTAATATAGGATGAATTCAACATGTTTTTTTTTTTTTAAGTGTTCTTTGTGATTAAAAACAGAAAGCCATTAGTTAAGAAATTACATATACTCCTCCCCACCATCACTCCCCTTCTTTCTTCCCATTTCCCTCCCACCCTCATTGATCCTTTCCTTTGTCCATTTTCCCCTGCAAAAAAAAAAAATAATAATAATAAAAAAATAAAAGAATTAGATAATGTATGTCAAGAATTCATAGACAAAACTTCAAGCTCAGAATGGTATCAGATCAGATCAGATCAGATCAGTTGCTCAGTCGTGTCCGACTCTTTGCGACCCCATGAACCGCAGCACGCCAGGCCTCCCTGTCCATCACCAGATCCCGGAGGTCACTCAGACTCGCATCCATCGAGTCAGTGATGCCATCCCAGAATGGTATAAGGTTAATATTTTGCACTTGGGAATATGAAAATTACTGAATTTTCTTAGAGATAGTGAGACAAATGTGAGTAGAATACTATTCTGTCTTTGGGGTATATACTGAATGAGAAGAGATGGCAATTTAAAGAGATATGAACAAGACATAATAAATATTTGGAGTTAGAGACAATCTTTTACGATACATGTATCCATTATTTTAAGTGTAAATGTGTTAGCGTTGTATTTATAGGCAGATGGTAAATGTGTCCTGAGTTCTTCAAAACTCTTCAGTTGGAAAACTTAAGAAAATTAGTCTCCTTCAAGCAACCTAGAAATCCATCAACAGATGAATGGATAAAGAAGATGTGGTACATACAGACAATGGAATATTATTCAGCCATAAAAAATGAAATGCCATTTGGGGCAATATGGAGGGACGTAGAGATTATCATATTAAATGAGGTAAGCCAGACAAAGACAAATATCATATGATGTTGCTTATATGTGGAATATAAAAAAAATGATACAAGTGAACTTATTTACAAAACAGAAAGAGACTCACAGACGAAGAGGACAAATTTATGGTTACCAAAAAGAAAAGAGAGATAAGGGATAAATTAGGAGGTTGGGATAAACATATTCACACTATTATATATAAAATAGATAACCAGCAATGACCTACTGTATAATACAGGAAACTATACTCAATATTTTGTAATAATCTCTAAGGGAAAAGTATCTGGAAAAGATATATAAAACTGAATCACTGTGCTGTAAGTCTGAAACTAACATGGCATTGTAAATCCACTATATTTCAATTAAAAAAAAAATAAAAAAAGTATAATCAATCTCCAGCAGCAGCTGAAGAGTTTCTGTTTTAATGTAACTTGAACACGTAACTTTTAATTCATTGTTATAAATTTTCAGTTTTGTTATTTCAACATTCGTGAATGTTTGGTTTTCTTAAAACATGAAAGCAGATTGTTGTTATTTTAATTAATTATAATTTAATACAATTGGCAAATTACAAAATCTAGTTCAGAATGTCTAAAATTAGGTAACCCTCTCCCACTGATTTTAGTGCATGTGCCAAATTTTTCTCTGAAGCATATGGATAAATACTGAAGCATGATTTTGAAAGAGTCATCTAATAATCTCTTGAGAAGAATTTTGGTTTTGACACAGCCTGTTTTTTCATATGGTATATATTATAGAACTTGAAATCAGTATTATAATGATTTTTACTTTGTACAATCAAGGGATGTATTTGTATAATAAAATGTTAGAATTTAAAACAAAGTTCTAAAATATTTAAATAAAGTAAATTTTCAATAATTTTTTTTAAGTTTACCCTACACAGATTTATTTTTCAGGGTGACTTTAATAAAGTCAAAGCATTTTGATAATCATATGAGTAATATCTATTCGTCTTTTATTTCAACAGATTGAACTATTTAGTCATTATGGTTTTTATTACCTAATAATTAATAGTAAATGGCAGAAATCAGGTTTAACCATTTTAGACCTTTTAATATCCATAATAAAGATATAAATAAAATGTAAAATATTAATAGTTGTTTGAGTATAACAGTTTATATTTAATTAGCATTCTACAATTTCTAAAGTACTTAATAGCCTTAATGTCATTTTATCTTTACAACTGCTCTGAGAGGGAAGAAAGATGCTAGAATCTTAGATTCATGGCCAAAGAATGCAACCTAGCAAAGATGATAAACAATTGGTTACAGCTTTTCAAATAAAAATACTTTTATTTCAGTACATAAAACAAATGCCATTAGTCTTTGGCAAAAGTATACTGAGAGAATTATATACAAACATACGAAGTAATTTCTTAATGCAAATATCAGTTTTTGTAATACTTATTCCAAACAATATTCTCAATTTATCTTGTTATTCTGATTTCACTGTTACTGCCTCACTGAAAGGCAGTCATCTTTCCACTGAATTCCTGACAACTAACTTTTATGTCAAACCCCAACAGGTTAAAATTTGCTCATATTGGATTATAAAATTCATATACTTTTATTTTTAACTTTATGAAAAACTACCAAACTCTTTTTCCTAAGTGGCTATACTATTTTACCTTCTCATCAACAATGTAGGAGAATTCCAATTGTTTCATATACTTACCAAAACTTGATATAATTAATCTTTCAAAGTTTAGTCATCTTAATAGGATTCTATTGTTAACTCATCTGGACTTCCCTGGGGGCTCAGTGCTATGGCATCTGCCTGCAATGTAGGTGCCACAGGTTTGATCCCTGGGTTGGGAAAATCCCCTGGAGAAGGAAATGGCAACCCACTTTCATATTTTTGCTTGGAAAATTCCATGGGCAGAGGAGACTGATGAGCTACTGTCCATGCGGTTGTAAAGAGTTGGACACAAGTGAGTGACTGAGCAATGCACGCAAGTTAACTCATTTAAACTTTGATTTGCATTTCTCAGATGAGTAATAATATAGCTCATACTTTTCTGTGCTTTATGTCCCTGATATATTATCTTTCTAGAATGGTCTTTCAATATCTCTTGTCTAGTTTCTGAAAACTCTTTGCCCCTTTTTTAAAAAAAGATAAACATTTATTTTAATTGGAGGCTAGATACTTTACAATATTGTATTGGTTTTGTCATACATTGACATGAATCTGCCATGGATGTACATGTGTTCCCCATCCTGAATCCCCCTCCCACTTCCCTCCCCATCCAATCCCTCTGAATCACCCCAGTGCACCAGCCCCAGGCATCTTGTATCATGCATCAAACCTGGACTGGTGATTCGTTTCACATATGGTAATATATGTGTTTCAGTGCCATACTCCCAAATCATCCCACCCTTGCCCTCTCCCACAGAGTCCAAAAGACTCTTCTATACATCTGTGTCTCTTTTGCTGTCTCACATACAGGATTATCCTTACCATATTTCTAAATTCCATATGTATGCATTATTATATATGCGTTAGTATACTGTATTGGTGTTTTTCTTTCTGGCTTATTGCACTCTGTATAATAGGCTCCAGTTTCATCTACCTCATTAGAACTGATTCAAATGTATTCTTTTTAATGGCTGAGTAATACTCCATTGTGTATATGTACCATTGCTTTCTTATCCATTCATCTGCTGATGGACCTCTAGAGTGCTTCCATGTCCTGGCTATTGTAAACAGTGCTGCAATGAACATTAGGGTACACTTGTCTCTTTCAATTTTGCTTTCCTCAGTGTGTATGCCCATAAGTGGGATTGTTGGGTCATATGGCAGTTCGATTTCCAGTTTTTTAAGGAACCTCCACACTGTTCTCCATAGTGGCTGTACTAGTTTGCATTCCCACCAACAGTGTAAGAGAGTTCCTTTTTCTCCACACCCTCTCCAGCATTTATTGCTTGTAGACTTTTGGATCGATTCTGACTGGTATGAAATGGTACCTCATTGTGGTTTTGATTTGCATTTCTCTGATAATGAGTGATGTTGAGCATCTTTTCATGTGTTTGTTAGCCATCTGTATGACTTCTTTGGAGAAATGTCTATTTAGTTCTTTGGCCCATTTTTTGATTGGGTCATTTATTTTTTTGGAATTGAGCTGCAGGATTTGCTTGTATATTTTTAAGATTAATTCTCTGTCAGTTGCTTCATTTGTTATTATTTTCTCCCATTCCAAAGGCTGTCTTTTCACCTTGCTTATAGTTTCCTTTGTTGTGCAGAAGCTTTTAATTTTAATTAGATCCCATTTGTTTATTTTTGATTTTCTTTCCAATATTCTGGGAGGTGGGTCATAGAGGATCCTGCTGTGATGTATGTCGGAGAGTGTTTTGCCTATGTTTTCCTCTAGGAGTTTTATAGTTTCTGGTCTTACATTAAGATCTTTAATCCATTTTGAGTTTATTTTTGTGTATGGTGTTAGAAAGTGCTCTAGTTTCATTCTTTTACAAGTGGTTGACCAATTTTCCCAGCACCACTTGTTAAAGAGATTGTCTTTAATCCATTGTATATTCTTGCCTCCTAGTCAAAGATAGGGTGTCCATAGGTGTGTGGATTTATCTCTGGGCTTTCTATTTTGTTCCATTGATCTATATTTCTGTCTTTGTGCCAGTACCATACTGTCTTGATGACTGTGGCTTTGTAGTAGAGCCTGAAGTCAGGCGGGTTGATTCTTCCAGTTCCATTCTTCTTTCTCAAGATAGCTTTGGCTATTCGAGGTTTTTTGTATTTCCATACAAACTGTGAAATTACTTGTTCTAGCTCTGTGAAGAATACCGTTGGTAGCTTGATAGGAATTGCATTGAATCTATAAATTGCTTTGGGTAGTATACTCATTTTCACTATATTGATTCTGCCAATCCATGAACATGGTATATTTCTCTATCTATTAGTGTCTTCTTTGATTTCTTTCACCAGTGTTTTATAGTTTTATATATATAGGTCTTTAGTTTCTTTAGGGAGGTATATTCCTAAGTATTTTATTCTTTTCATTGCAATGGTGAATGGAATTGTTTCCTTAATTTCTCTTTCTATTTTCTCATTATTAGTGTATAGGAATGCAAGGGATTTCTGTGTGTGGATTTTATATCCTGCAACTTTACTATATTCATTGATTAGTTCTAGTAATTTTCTGGTGGAGTCTTTAGGGTTTTCTATGTAGAGGATCATGGCATCTGCAAACAGTGAGAGTTTTACTTCTTCTTTTCCAATTTGGATTCCTTTTATTTCTTTTTCTGCTCTGATTGCTGTGGCCAAAACTTCCAAAACTATGTTGAATAGTAATGGTGAAAGTGGACACCCTTGCCTTGTTCCTGACTTTAGAGGAAATGCTTCCAATTTTTCACCATTGAGGATAATGTTTGCTGTGGGTTTGTCATATATAGCTTTTATTATGTTGAGGTATGTTCCTTCTATTCCTGCTTTCTTGAGAGTTTTTATCATAAATGGATGTTGCATTTTGTCAAAGGCTTTCTCTTCATCTATTGAGATAATCATATGGTTTTTATTTTTCAATTTGTTAATGTGGTGTATTACATTGATTGATTTGTGGATATTGAAGAATCCTTGCATCCCTGGGATAAAGCCCACTTGGTCATGATGTATGATCTTTTTAATATGTTTCTGGATTCTGTTTGCTAGAATTTTGTTAAGGAGTTTTGCATCTATGTTCATCAGTGATATTGGCCTGTAGTTTTATTTTTTTGTGACATCTTTGTCAGGTTTTGGTATTAGGGTGATGGTGGCTTCATAGAATGAGTTTGGAAGTTTACCTTCCTCTTCAGTTTTCTGGAAGAGTTTGAGTAGGATAGGTGTTAGCTCTTCTCTAAATTTTTGGTAGAATTCAGCTGCGAAGCTGTCTGGACCTGGACTTTTGTTTGCTGGAAGACTTCTGATTACAGTTTCAATTTCCGTGCTTGTAATGGGTCTGTTAAGATTTTATATTTCTTCTTGGCTCAGCTTTGGAAAGTTGTACATTTCTAAGAATTTGTACATTTCTTCCACGTTGTCCATTTTATTGCAATATAATTGCTGATAGTAGTCTCTTATGATCCTTTGTATTTCTGTGTTGTCTGTTGTGATCTCTCCATTTTCATTTCTAATTTTATTGATTTGATTTTTCTCCCTGTGTTTCTTGATGAGTCTGGCTAGTGTTTTGTCAATTTTATTATCCTCTTAAAGAACCAGCTTTTGGCTTTGTTGTTATTTGCTATGGTCTCTTGTTTCTTTTGCATTTATTTCTGCCCTAATTTTTAAGATTTCTTTCCTTCTATTAACCCTGGGGTTCTTCATTTCTTCCTTTTCTAGTTGCTTTAGGTGTAGAGTTCGTTTATTTATTTGACTTTTTTCTTGTTTCTTGAGGTATGCCTGTATTGCTATGGACCTTCTCCTTAGCACTGCTTTTACAGTGTCCCATAGGTTCTGGGTTATTGTGTTTTCATTTTCATTCGTTTGTATGCATATTTTGATTTCTTTTGTGATTTGTTGTTTATTCTGCAGCGTGTTGTTCAGCCTCCATATGTTGGAATTTTTAATAGTTTATCTCCTGTAATTGAGATCTAATCTTACTGCATTGTGGTCAGAAAAGATATTTGCAAAGATTTCAGTATATATATATATATATTTTTTTTTTTTTTAATTTACCAAGGCTAGATTTATGGCCCAGGATGTGATCTATCCTGGAGAAGGTTCCTTGTGCACTTAAGAAAAAAGTGAAATTCATTGTTTTGGTGTGAAATGTCCTATAGATATCAATTAGGTGTAACTGTTCTATTGTATCATTTAAAGTTTGTGTTTCCTTGTTTTTTGCTGTTTAATTGATCTATCCATAGTTGTAAGTGGAGTATTAATGTCTCCTACTATTTTTGTGTTATTGTTAATTTCCCCTTTCATACCTGTTAGCATTTGTCTTACATATTGTGGTGCTCCTATGTTGGGTGCATATATATTTATAATTTTTATATCTTCTTCTTGAATTGATCCTTTGATCATTATGCAGTGTCCTTTGTCTCTTTGTTTTAAAGATTTGTGGGGGAAAGACACAAGGATGGTTTATTGAGGATCACTGAAGCTGGCAAAGGAGGGTATTATATGAACAAAAGCTTGAAATCTTTTAAAGAAATAAACATTTTGAAGAAACATCAAAAAATAAATAAAGTCTATTTTATCTGATATGAGTATTGCTACTCCTGCTTTCTTTTGGTCTCTATTTGCATGGAATATCTTTTTCCAGCCCTTCACTTTCAGTCTATATGTGTCCTTTGTTTCAATGTGGGTCTCTTGTAGACAACATATATAGGGGTCTTGTTTTTGTATCCATTCAGCCAGTCTTTGTCTTTTGGTTGGGGCATTCAACTCATTTACATTTAAGGTAATTATTGATAAGTATGATCCCCTTGCCATTTACTTTATTCTTTTGGGTTCAAGTTTATACATCATTTCTGTGTTTCCTGTCTAGAGAAGATCCTTTAGCATTTGTTGGAGAGCTGGTTTGGTGGTGCTGAATTCTCTCAGCTTTTGCTTGTCTGTAAAGCTTTTGATTTCTCCTTCATATTTGAATGAAATCTTTGCTGGGTACAGTATTCTGGGCTGTAGGTTATTTTCTTTCATCACTTTAAATATGTCCTCCCATTCCCTCTTGGCCTGAAGAATTTCTATTGAAAGATCAGCTGTTAGCCTTATGGGAATTCCCTTGTGTGTTATTTGTTGTTTTTCCCTTGCTGCTTTTAATATTTGTTCTTTGAGTGTGATCTTTGTTAATTTGATTAATATGTGTCTTGGGGTGTTTTGCCTTGGATTTATTCTATTTGGGACTCTCTGGGTTTCTTGGACTTGGGTCATTATTTCCTCCCCATTTTAGGGAAGTTTTCAGCTATTATCTCCTCAAGTATTTTCTCATGGTTTTTCTTTTTGTCTTCTTCTTCTGAGACTCCTATGATTCGAATGTTGGGGTATTTAACATTGTCCCAGAGGCTGAGATTGTCCTCATTTCTTTTAATTCTTTTTTCTTTTTTCCTCTCTGTTTCACTTATTTTTGCCATTCTATCTTCTACTTCAAATATCCTGTCTTCTGCCTCCATTATTCTACTGTTGGTTCCCTCCAGAGTGTTTTTGATCTCATTTAGTGCATTATTCATTATATATTGACTCTTTTATATTTCTTCTAGGTCCTTGTTAAACCTTTCTTGCATCTTCTCAATTTTATCCAGGCTATTTATCTTGTCTTCTCTTGCCTCCAGGCTATTTATCTGTAACTCCATTTTGTTTTGAAGATTTTGGATCATTTTCACTATCATTATTCAGAATTCTTTATCAGGTAGATTCCCTATCTCTTCCTTTTTTTTTTTTTTTGTTTTGGTGGGCATTTATCCTGTTCCTTTACCTGCTGGGTATTTCTCTGCCTCTTCATCTTGTTTATATTGCTGTGTTTGGGGTGGCCTTTTTGTATTGTGGCAGTTTGTGGAGTTCTTTTTATTGTGGATTTTCTTCACTGTGGGTAGGGTTGGACTGGTGTCTTGTCAAGTTTTCCTGCTTAGGGAAGCTTGTGTCGGTGTTCTGGTGGGTGGAGCTGGATTTCTTCTCTCTGAAGTGCAATGAAGTGTCCAGTAATGAGTTATGAGATGTCAATAGATTTGGAGTGACTTTGGACAGCCTTTATATTGAAGCTCAGGGCTATATTCCTTTGTTGCTGGAGAATTTGAGTGGTATGTCTTGCTCTGGAACTTGTTGGCCCTTGGGTGGTGCTTCGTTTCAGCGTAGGTATGGGGGTGTTTGACGAGCTCCTATCAATTAATGTTCTCTGGAGTCAGGAGTTCTCTGGTGTTCTCAGGATTTGGACTTAAGCTTCCTGACTCTGATTTTCAGTCTTATTCTTAAAGTAGCCTCAAGATTTCTCCATCTATCCAGCACTAATGGTAAAACATCTAGGTTAAAGATGAAAAGTTTCTCCACAGTGAGGGACACCCAGAGAGGTTCACAGAGTTACATGGAGAAGAGAAGACGGAGGAGAGAGATAGAGGTGACCAGGAGGAGAAGAGGGGGAAATCAAAAAGGGAGAGGGCAAGCTAGCCAGTAAACACTTCCCTTTGTGCTCTCCAAAGTCTGGACTGCTCAGAGATGTTCATGGAGTTACACAGAAAAAAGAGGAAGAAGGAAGGAGACAGAGGTGGCCAGGAGGATAAAAGGGGGAATCAAAAGGAGAGAGACAGATCCAGCCAGTAATCAGTTTGCTAAGTGTTCTCCACATTCCGGATCACACAAAGAGATTCACAGAGTTGTGTAGAGAAGAGAAGTGGGAGGGAGGAGATAAAGGTGACCTGGGGGAGAAAATGTAGTGTTTAAAGGGGGAGAGAGCAGTCAAGCCAGTAATCTCACTCCCAAGTAAAAATGGGTACTGAAGATTGGGTTCTTAAAGGTACAAAATTGATAACAAATACTAAAAAGCAAAGATTAAAAATCTAGAGTAGAGGTTAGATTCTCAGAAATACAATATTAAAGAAAAAAAAAGCAAAGTCACAAAAGTTATAATATATATATATATAATTTGCTTTAAAAATAGGATCTTATTTTTTTGCAAATAGTAGGTTATAAAAATGAAAATTAAAGGAGTAATAGAGGACTTAATTTTTTTAATTTAAAGAATGATAATAATAAAAATATATCTAGGGCTTTCTCTGGTGGTGTTGTGGACAGTGTGGGGTCAGTTCATTTTCATATAGTTCCTTAATCCAGCTTATACTTCTCAAGATCTATAGACCGCTTCCTATGTAGTTGGTGCTAATGATAGGGTTTTGATGTATTGCACCTGTCACTTCCAAGGCGAGTCCCTCTGTTTTAGCTTCTTCTGTTTGCTGGTCTCTTCAGTGTCTAATTTCTGCCCTGGCACAAGGAGGGCGGTGGTGGACACTTTTTTAGGCTTACTTGTTCAGTCGTGCTGAGGGGAGGGAGGAACACTGCAAACAAATAACACTGGCATGTGCTTGCAGTGTCTTGGCCACACTGGGTTTGCCCCCGGTTACGGTGTGCGTGCTTTCCCAGTCTATACTGCTTAAGCTCTAGGCTGCTCTGCTGGGAACTGTCTGAGGCCGGCCCTGGGTTGAGTGTACTTCCCAGGCCTAAGCCGCTTAGGTTCAGGTACTTGGGTACTCCTCAAAGGAACAGACTTGGTTGGGCTTGCATTTTTTTGGGCCTGCATTTTGTGCCCTTCCCATGTCCGAGCAGCTCAGGTGACCAGGTGTTTGGTGAACATAGTCGCTGCAACTTATCATCTCCCCTGTCCCTGCCACTAGGCTTTCTGGGTGTACAACAGGCACACCTTCTCAGGTGGATGTCCACCGTCCAGAATCCCAAGAAGTCTTGGTTAGCAATGAAGCCTGCTTGCAGTTTGGTAGATGATGTCTCTCTGGGGCTGCGATTGCCCCCTTCTGGCTCTGGCTGCCCTCACCTGCCTGTCTCTGGTGGGAGATGTGCTGGTCTGCAGCCGGCTAGCTCTGCTCAGTCCTTTGTTCTGTGAGCAGGCCTGGCGGTGTCTTAGGTTAGGGCTTTTCATAGGATAGTTATCCCACAATCTGGTTTGCTATCTCAAGTTAGTTCCTTCAGATTGCCCTCGGGGCATTCAGGCCCTGTCCTTACTCTAAGCAATGCAGGCTGCGCCTCCCTTCCCAGCCCCCGCTTGCTAGTGGCGGATGCGGGCGTCTGAGCTGCTTCTCCGCTGGGAGTTACTGTTGGGTATGTACTATGTGGGCTTTAATTATTTATTTATTTTTCCTCCCAGTTATGTTGCCCTCTGAGGTTCCAAGGCTGGCCATAGAATCGGCAGTGAGAGTGTTTCCTGGTATTTGGAAACTTCTTTCTTTTTTTAAGACTCCCTTCCCGGGACGGATCTCCATCCCTACCTGTTTTGTCTCTCTGTATTTTTTATATTTATTCCTACCTCTTTTCAAAGACAATGGGCTGCTTTTCTGGGTGCCTGATGTCCTCTGCCAGCATTCAGAAGTGGTTTTGTGGAATTTACTCAGCGTTCAAATCTTCTTTAGATGAATTTGTGGGGGAGAAAGTGGTCTCCCCGTCCTATTCCTCTGCCATCTTAGGACCGCCTCCTCTTTGTTCCTTATCATTGAATTTTAAATACTCATGGATACAAGTGCTTTCTAAAATATAATTAATGAATATTAAAAATATTCAAATCCAATCTATAGTTTATCTTTTCATTTTTTAAATAGTGTATTACAGAGAGCATAAATCTTCAGTTTTGATTGTCTAATTCTTGTTGTTGCTGTTCTGGTCTTTCCTGGGTTGTGCTTTTTATGTCCTCCCTAAGAAAAATTTAAATGATTTGACCCAAAAAGAAAAAGTTCCAAATATGGAATATTTTTTAAATCATCAAATATTTGAGTCTGAGTTTCTTGGATTGGTTCAGTTCAGTCACTCAGTCGTGTATGACTCTTTGTGACCCCATGAACCACATCATGCCAGGCCTCCCTGTCCATCATCAACCCCCAGAGTTTACTCAAACTCATGTCCATTGAGTTTGTGATGCCATCCTACTATCTCATCCTCCATCATCCCCTTCTCCTCCCATCTTCAATCTTTCCCAGCATCAAGGTCTTTTCAAATGAGTCAGTTCTTCACATCAGGTGGCCTAAGTACTGGAGTTGCAGTTTCAGCATCAATCCTTCCAATGAATATTCAGGACTGATTTCCTTTAGGATGGACTGGTTGGATCTCCTTGCAGTCCTAGGGACTTTCAAGAATCTTCTCCAACACCACAGTTCAAAAGCATCAATTCTTTGGCACTCAGCTTTCTTTGGAGAAGGCAATGGCAGCCCACTCCAGTACTCTTGCCTGGAAAATCCCATGGATGGAGGAGCCTGGTGGGCTGCAGTCCATGGGGTCGCTAAAAGTCGGACACGACTGAGCGACTTCACTGTCACTTTTCACTTTCATGCATTGGAGAAGGAAATGGCAACCCACTCCAGTGTTCTTGCCTTGAGAATCCCAGGGACGGGGGAGCCTGGTGGGCTGCCATCTATGGGGTCGCACAGAATCGGACACGACTGAAGCGACTTAGCAGTAGCAGCAGCTTTCTTTATAGCCCAACTCTCACATACATACAGGACTACTGGAAAAACCATAGCTTTGACTAGACAGAACTTTGTTGGCAAAGTAAAGTCTCTATTTTTTAATATGCTGTCCAAGGAGTAAGCGCCTTTTTATTTCATGGCTGAAATCACCATCTGCAGTAATTTAGAAGCCCCCTAAAGTGAAGTCTGTCACTGTTTCCATTGTTTCCCCATCTATTTGCCATGAAGTGATGGGACCAGATGCCATGATATTAGTTTTCTGAATGTTTAGTTTGAAGCCAACTTTTTCACTCTCCTCTTTCACTTTCATCAAGAAGCTCTTTAGTTCTTATTCACTTTCTGCCATGAGGGTGGTTTCATCTGCATATCTGAGGTTATTGATATTTCTCCTGGCAATCTCGATTCCAGCTGTTGCTTCATATGTACAGTAGCAACTATTTAATCTGACAATGACATAACCTTTCTTTATTTCTTTTCAATAAAACCATTTTCACAAATAACTTATAATGCTATAAAGTTCTGTGTTTATTTGTATAGGGATTGTTTGTTTTTCTAAGAAAGTGAACTCACATTTTTCTCATATGTACTCCGAAGAACTTGAAGATTTTTTGAGTAGTGGAAGCCTTTTGGTGGTTTTTTGTTTTTTTTTTTTTGTTTGTTTGTTTTTATGGGCTCAGATTTAAACATTATACATCACACATGCAAGCTAGTCCTCTTAAAACACATGATGGTCAACAGACTGCAACATCAGAATTAGAATGGTGCCATGATTTCAACATGCATCACAACTGTACACACACAAGCTGCTGTGATGACTACTGAATATAATTCCGTTCAGTTCAGTTCAGTCACTCAGTTGTGTCCAACTCTTTGTGACCCCATGGACTGCAGCACGTCAGGCTTCCATGTCCATCACCAACTCTTGGAGCTTGCTCAAATTCGTGTCCATCAAGTCGATGATGCCATCCAACCATCACATCCTCTATTGTCCCCTTCTCTTTCTGCCCTTTATCTTTCCAATCATCCGGGTGTTTTCTAATGAGTCAGTTCTTCTCATCAAGTGGCCAAAGTATTGAAGTTTCAACTTCAGCATCATTTCTTCAAATGAATATTCAGGACTGATTAGTGCATGGCAGCAAGCATCTCCAGATTAATTACTTTTTTGCTAGAATAGAATGACAATCATCCATTTTCAACAACAAAAGTGTATTCTTGTTGTGTCTATTTTGTCCATATCACCAGAAACTTGACCACATTTCAGATAAACATTGTAGATACGTATTTTTCTGAAGGGAAACCATCTCCAGATCTATCCTGTTTAGGAGTAGTACAATGAAAACAACTCGCTAAAATAAAACAAAGATGATATTTCTCCAGCTATACTGACTCTCCCAATAACACTTTTTGTCTTTCTGTTTATTTGTTTTTGTAGAGTATAGTTGGAATACCAAGTCAGTCCAACATGGGCAACATTTAAAATACTGAAAATAGCGGTCAACCTTATTCCATATCTCAAAAGGGAAACAAGCTCGCTAAGGGAATTTTAAAGAAAGTTTTATTTTATATTGGAGTTTAGAAGGGAGAGGCTACCCACTCCAGTATTCTTGTCTGGACAATTCCATGGACAGAGGAGCACCTGGCAGGGTACAGTCCATGGGGTCACAAGAGTCAAATATGATGAGCAACTAACACATAGCAACAAAATAGTTACCTAATAATGTTTTGTTAGTTTCAGATGTTCCACAAAGTGATTCAGTTGCACATATACGTGTATCTATTCTTTTTCACATTCTTTTCCCATTTAGGTATTACAGAATATTGAGCTGAGTTCCCTGTGTTATATAGTAGATCCTTGTTGATTATCTATTTAATGCATTTTCAATGATTTTGTTCTCTTCTATGTATTGGAGAGGTGACCTATAGGAAATTAAGGTCCCTTCTCCCTCTAAATAGTGGTAGAAGTTTTATATGTGGGCCCATATTAAATGATTTAGCATGAACTTTGTTAAGACCTGACATTTCCTAAGGGTTATTCTTCTTGGTTTCTCAGGCTTTCTTTTGTAATCTCAGTGTTACTTAGGAAGAATGAAAATAAAATAATTAAGCAATTTATTCAGTAACTTCATACTACCTTTTTGCAAAATGTTTTAAATATTTTATTATTATTTTAAAAATAAAAAGTAAACATTCCCAAACACTAAAGTTTATTGTTATATACAACATTAAATGAATGTCTCATTTGAAAAAAGAATAAAGAAAAAAACTCAATGTCCCCTTATTAATGAATTTTAAAGTTCTTGTTCTAAAAGGATTGTTGAAAAAGCATTATCATATCACAGGCTTTTTCACTAATGAGTTAGTTACCTACCCCCCACCCCCACTTCTGAGCCAATAGAAGGTGGGGGGGAGCCAACCTTTTCACTCTCCACTTTCACTTTCATCAAGAGGCTTTTTAATTCCTCTTCACTTTCTGCCATAAGGGTGGTATCATCTGCATATCTGAGGTTATTGATATTTCTCCCGGCAATCTTGATTCCAACTTGTGTTTCTTCCAGTCCAACATTTCTCATGATGTACTCTGCATATAAGTTAAATAAACATGGTGACAATATACAGCTTTGACGTACTCCTTTTCCTATTTGGAACCAGTCGTTGTTACATGACCAGTTCTAACTGTTGCTTCCTGACCTGCATACAAATTTCTCAAGAGGCAGATCAGGTGGTCTGGTATTCCCATCTCTTTCAGAATTTTCCACAGTTTATTGTGATCTACACAGTCAAAGGCCTTGGCATAGTCAATAAAGCAGAAATAGATGTTTTTTTGGAACTCTCTTGCCTTTTCGATGATCCAGCAGATGTTGGCAATTTGATCTCTGGTTCCTCTGCCTTTTCTAAATCCAGCTTGAACATCAGGAAGTTCACGGTTCACATATTGCTGAAGCCTGGCTTGGAGAATTTTGAGCATTACTTTACTAGCGTGTGAGATGAGTGCAATTGTGCGGTAGTTTGAGCACTCTTTGGCTTTGCCTTTCTTTGGGATTGGGATGAAAACTGACCTTTTCCAGTCCTGTGGCCACTGCTGAGTTTTCCAAATTTGCTGGCATATTGAGTGCAGCACTTTCACAGCATCATCTTTCAGGATTTGGAATAGCTCCACTGGAATTCCATCACCTCCACTAGCTTTGTTTGTAGTGATGCTTTCTAAGGCCCACTTGACTTCACATTCCAAGATGTCTGGCTCTAGGTCAGTGATCACACCATCATGATTATCTGGGTCGTGAAGCTCTTTTTTGTACAGTTCTTCTGTGTATTCTTGCCACCTCTTCTTAATATCTTCTGCTTCCGTTAGGTCCATACCATTTCTGTCCTTTTTCAAGCCCATTTTTGCATGAAATGTTCCTTTGGTATCTCTGATTTTCTTGACTAGATCCTTAGTCTTTCCCATTCTGTTGTTTTCCTCTATTTCTTTGCATTGATCGCTGAAGAAGGCTTTCTCATCTCTTCTTGCTATTCTTTGAACTCTGCATTCAGATGTTTATATCTTTCCTTTTCTCCTTTGCTTTTCGCTTCTCTTCTTTTCACAGCTATTTGCAAGGCCTCCCCAGACAGCCATTTTGCTTTTTTGCATTTCTTTTCCATGGGGATGGTCTGATTTGATGTGATCTGATATGAGCCAATAACAGTTTGAGTTTGCACCAGTTCAGTTAAGTTCAGTCACTCAGTCGTGTCCGACTCTTTGCGACCCCATGAAGCGCAGCACACCAGGCCTCCCTGTCCATCACCAACTCCCGGAGTTCACTCAGATTCACGTCCATTGAGTCAGTGGTGCCATCCAGCCATCTCATCCTCTGTCGTTCCCTCCTTCTCTTGCCCCCAATCCCTCTCAGCATCAGAGTCTTTTCCAGTGAGTCAACTCTTCGCATCAGGTGGCCAAAATACTGGAGTTTCAGCTTTAGCATCATTCCTTCCAAAGAAATCCCAGGGCTGATCTCCCTCAGAATAGACTGTTTGGATCTCCTTGCAGTCCAAGGGACTCTCAAGAGTCTTCTCTAACACCACAGTTCAAAAGCTTCAATTCTTCGGCACTCAACTTTCTTCACAGTCCAACTCTCACATCCATATATGACCACTGGTAAAACCATAGCCTTGACTAGACGAATGTTTGTTGGCAAAGTATTGTCTTTGCTTTTGAATATGCTATCTAGGTTGGTCATAACTTTGCTTCCAAGGAGTAAGCGTCCTTTACTTTCATGGCTGCAGTCACCATCTGCAGTGATTTTGAAGCCCATAAAAATAAAGTCTAACACTGTTTCCTCATCTATTTACCATGTAGTGATGGGACCAGATGCCATGATCTTCATTTTCTGAATGTTGAGTTTTAAGCCAACTTTTTCACTCTCCTCTTTTACCTTCATCAAGAGGCTTTTAGTTCCTCTTCACTTTCTGCCATAAGGGTGGTGTCATCTGCATATCTGAGGTTATTGATATTTCTCCCAGCAATCTTGATTCCAGCTTGTGCTTCTTCTAGCCCAGTGTTTTTCATGATGTACTCTGCATAGAAGTTAAATAAGCAGGGTGACAATATACAGCCTTGATGTACTCCTTTTCCTATTTGGAACCAGTCTGTTGTTCCATGTCCAGTTGTAACTGTTGCTTCCTGACTTGCATACAAATTTCTCAAGAGGCAGGTCAGGTGGTCTGGTATTCCCATCTCTTTCAGAATTTTCCACAGTTTATTGTGATCCACACAGTCAAAGGCTTTGGCATAGTCAATAAAGCAGAAATAGATGTTTTTCTGGAACTGTCTTGCTTTTTCCATGATCCAGCGGATGTTGGCAATTTGATCTCTGGTTCCTCCGCCTTTTCTAAAACCAGCTTGAACATCTGAAAGTTCACGGTTCACGTATTGCTGAAGCCTGGCTTGGAGAATTTTGAGCATTACTTTACTAGCATGTGAGATGAGTACAAACGTGTGGTAGTTTGAGCATTCTTTGGCATTGCCTTTCTTACTCATATTCAATTAATAACCGAGTTTCTGCCTGCAATGCAGGAGACTCGATTTTGATCCATGGGTTGGAAAGATCCCTTGGAGGAGGAAATGGCAACCCATTCCAGTATTCTTGCCTGGAGAATCCCATGGATAGTAGAGCCTGGCTGGCTACAGTCCATGAAGTTGCAAAGAGTCAGACACAACTGAGCCACTAACACTTTCTTCACTTAATAGTAAGTTTCTTGAGAGCAAAAATGGTTTGTTTTCTTCATATCATATTCTAAGCACTTACACAGTCTCAGACACATAGTAGGCATGTAACTAATAGCCTTTGAACAAATGAATAAATGAATGAATAAGCCCATCTTGTGACACTTGATTCTTTAATCCCATCAATGTCTTTCTACAGCTGTTAGAATTAAAATCAGTTCATGCTTTACCCAGTCTTATGATTTGGGCTCCTCAAAACCACCATGAGGTACCATTTCATGCCAGTCAGAATGGCTGTGATCCAAAAGTCTACAAGCAATAAATGCTGGAGAGGGTGTGGAGAAAAGGGAACTCTCTTATACTGTTGGTGGGAATGCAAACTAGTACAGCCACTATGGAGAACAGTGTGGAGATTCCTTAAAAAACTAGGAATAGAACTGCCTTATGATCCATCAATCCCACTGCTGGGCATACACACTGAGAAAACCAGAATTGAAAGAGACACGTGTACCCCAATGTTCATTGTAGCACTGTTTATAATAGCCAGGACATGGAAGCAACCTAGATGTCCATCAGCAGATGAATGGATAAGAAAGCAGTGGTACATATATACAATGGAGTATTACTCAGCCATTAAAAAGAATACATTTGAATCAGTTCTAATGAGGTGGATAAAACTGGAGCCTATTATACAGAGTGAAGTAAGCCAGAAAGAAAAACCCCAAATACAGTATACTAATGCATATATATGGAATTTAGAAAGATGCTAACAATAACCCTGTATACGAGACAGCTGAGGAGACACTGATGTATAGAACAGTCTTTTGGACTCTGGGAGAGGGAGAGGGTGGGATGATTTGGGAGAATGGCATTGAAACATGTATAATATCATGTATGAAACGAGTCGCCAGTCCAAGTTCGATGCACAATACTGGATGCCTGGGGTTGGTGCACTGGGACGACCCAGAGGAATGGTAAAGGGAGGGAGGAGGGAGGAGGGTTCAGGATGGGGAACACGTGTATACCTGTGGCAGATTCATGTTGATACATGGCAAAACCAATACAATATTGTAAAGTTAAAAAAAAAAAAATCAGGTCATGCTTTACCCAGTCTTATGATTTGGGCTCCTGTCTACTTTTTCAACTTCTTATGCTGCTCTTTGTTCACTGAGTTTACATGTACTTAATGCCATGTTCTGTCTTACTGTAAGGATTATGGTCATGGACTTTTGCCTGCCTCTAATTTCCCTATGAATGTGAGCCATACATGTGACTTACCAACTTTGACCCTTGATCCAGTGCTCCTCTCAAAGATACATTTCTCTGTCACATCCTTGAGAAGGTCCATCTCTCCTCATCATTGTTACTCCGTATCCTTTTCAGTTTTACAATCTTGTTTGATTTGTTTGTTTTCAAAAAGTGAAGTTGTATACTAGGGAGCTGATTAGATGAGCAGGAATACAAGTTAGGAGGTCTGAAATGTGAAATAGGTACAGGAAAGCAGTAAAGAAGTGTAACATCCAAGTGACACCAGAGGAAGAGTTATCCATAAAGAAGACAAAGAGAATTCCAAGAGTGGATAAAGTAAGATGTGATCTTGTAGCATCCAAAGAAAAAGTCACCCACAGGAATGAAGCTAAGTGTTGCATCTTGGGACATGATGCTCATACCAAGGTACCATCACCCTGAATCCTGCTCTCTGGTGAAGCTTCATTACCTCATCTCTTAGAATTGCTCTTATGACTATGTTTATCATGCTTGCCTTTTCATTTTTCCCATCAAGTATTCTCTGGAAATGTAGATTTCTCAGCGTGAATACAGTTTGTACAGACACCAAATACTTTTGGAAGTGTATCATGCATTATTGCTGTGATGTAAAAAAACTATACATAAACATATAGAAAATTTTCTATTATCAATATTTTCCCCTAGTGCTAAATTTTAAAAATAGGGAGTTTGCTGGTAGTCAAGTGGCTACAATTCCATGCTCCCAAGGTACGGAGCCTACACTCGAGCCCTGGTCAGGGAACTAGATTCTGCATGACACAACTGAAGATCCCCCATACTGCAACTGAGACACAGGGAAGCCAAATAAATACATGAGCATTTTTAAATCTTTCTTTAAAAAAAGATAAAATATTCTAAAATGTACATTAAAGTAAATATAAGTTAAATTATTAAAATTTAGTAATTTTTATAATAGTATATAACAATAATAGAATAGTGGAATGTGGATCATCTGAATCTAGTGATGTCTTTTGTTGATATGTTTTCTATTTATAACCAGCATGGAGTCAGCATCACTTTGTTCTATTATTTAACCAACTAGAATTTTGAAAATTTGATCTAGGGTAAAATATTTGTCATGAAACAACCAAAGGAAAGCAGCCTTTTCTGCAGTCCAACTGGTTTTGTTGTTGCCATATTCACTGACCCTCTTCCTTTTTCCTATTACGTTAATATTAAGGTAGTTGTTATAAAGAAGCTAATCTTAGAATCCTAAATGCAAATTTTTCAAGTCACATTTCTTTGCATGGGCACCAAAACCGCTTGCTAAATTATAGCTTAAATCCTGTCATCAAAGCTAATATTTCTATGGCTTCTCAGAAATAAAGTTGCCAAATTATATTTGGCTCCACGAAGGTTTTTGTGTGTGCTTATTGCTAGAAATAAGGTCAAACATTTAAGAGTTTGGGTTTCATTTTAAATAAAACTTAAACATAAGAAACACAATATCTTGACTAAACAGCTACAGAAACACAACCGGCCATCACTGTTAAATCAGTTCGAAAACTAGGTTTGAATTTACATATTTGGGAAATCAAAACTCATGGAAATAGAAACTATGCCAGGGTAAGCTCTGGCAGGTCTGCTTTTCTTTTCTTTTCACAGAAACTTACAAAATACGTGCTAAGTAGAGGTAAAGGACAGAAACATGGCAAATTAATAAAAAATATATTACAACTTTCTTATGTGTTCATATCACTATAGAACATGTGTTTGCTCCCTTAAGGACTTTATCTCTGAAACATTTTCTCCCTAGATGAGCCTCTTTAATTTTTTTTTTTTTTCCTGTTACCTACAGCCAGAGTTTGTAATTTTTTCATGTGCTTTTGCTTTAAAAAAAAAAAAAATTCTTAGCAAAAGTAATTAATATATCTAGAACACTTGGTTTCTAAGAATATTAATTCTGAAATGGGAATAAGGTTAATCTTTCTAGTTCTACTTTGAGACAAAGGAACTTAAAATTTTCAGCTGTGTTAACTGATAGACCACTTTCCTCTAGACTTTGGCATGAACTACAGAAAGAAGGGCCAAGGATTTTTCTTCTGTATTTCATGTCAGTATAATGACCTTCAGCGATAAGATCTCTGAAAATACTTGAAAAGTCATTGAACCCACTGGATTTCCTACACATCCTGGCTTTGTAATTTTTGTGGTTATGGTGCATTTTCAATCCTGTGGATTTGTCAGGCTGGTCAGTTAAGTCCACGATCATATTTTCTCCCTCATTGTCTAAAAGACTGGAATGAGGTGCATACTTAGTGAATGTGTATTTATCTCTTTTCTCCTCAACTGAGAGATGTTTGTAGAGTAATGTTAAGCCATTTACCCTCCATGAAGATTTGTATTTTCTAGAAAGGAAAATCATGGTTAACTAAGCCTCATTGTCCTGTAATTTATTCAGGCTCTCAATCATGTTATTTAAGGATAATTCTCATGCTTCACAGAGTCAGTATTAATCCACTGGGGAAAAAAAGTGGACTTTATTATTGATGCTTTCCTAAAACAAAGTATAGTTTATATACTCAGGGCTAACTAATTCTGAGGATGAATGGGGGCCTAATGTCGATGGTATTTTATCAGCGAATATATTCCCTGAATAATAATAATAATAATGTGAATATATATATAGCATAAAAATTGTCTGAAATAGAATAAGAAGAATTGTTATTTTTTGTATTCTCACATATATGTCTTTCAAAGCTACTATAAGAATTTTGCATAATTATGTTTAAATGACTGCAAAGGACTCTATGGTATTGACTAAATACAGAGAAGCTTTAAATTGAACCTAAAGTGACACTTTGGATAAAAGCAATAAATATAATTTTGTCTTTTTATTTTCTTGCACAGGATTCCTGGAAAGAAATGCTGTATTATAATTACGTGAATATTGACATTTAGAGTCTTTAATATCCATCAGCTCTTCCACTTTATTCTTTAAATGCCATATTTTTATAATGCTTGTATTTTAACGTAGGAAAAAGCTCTTTAACCTCAGCAGCTACTACAGTGTAATACATGCTACTAAAAAAAGTTATTTGTGGCTTTCAATTACACTACTTGAATCATTAACAGAATAATACACAAACACACTGCATACTTTCCAGTCACTTGAACCAGCTTATTTTTTCATTAGTAAAATGCCAGTGTGCATCGTATATGCCAACTCCCCATCTCTGGAAAATAGCTGTGTTCAGCCAACTTCACCTCACAAAACTTTAACAAGAAACTGCAGGACTTGGCTGCTTTGAAAGACTTCAGGGCTCTCTAGTGTCTTTTGTGGATTTTCTGCTTTTGACACTTTTTCTTGAAGACTGGACTTGTCTATCAAACACTACACGTTTAAAATATATTATCAAAACTTTAGTATGATACCTATAGTTTTCAGAAGGTAGTCATACTTTACCATTAAGTTATGGATACAAGAACTGGTAAAGAATTTATAATTGTACCTTATAAGTAATTGGGTATTAGAGGGGCAAAATGTAGAATTTACTTTACATTTAGAAATCAGAGTGGCTGTTATCACTACCACATACATAAAATCAAGAGACAGGTTTTTCATGTATGCTAAGTCATTTCAGTCGTGTCTGACTCTTTGTGATCCTTTAGATTGTAGCCTGTCAGGCAATTCTGATCATGAGATTCTCCAGATAAGAATACTGGAGCAGGTTGCCATGCCCTCCTCTAGGAGATCTTCCCAAACAAGGTATCAAATCTGTGTCTCTTATGTCTTTGGTGCTGGCAAACAAGTTCTTTACCATTAATGCCAATTAGGAAACCTCAGGGGCAATGGCACCCCACTCCAGTACTCTTGCCTGGAAAATCCCATGGGTGGAGGAGCCTGGTAGGCTGCAGTCCATGGGGTCAGGATGTCGGACAGACTGAGCGACTTGACTTTCACTTTTCACTTTCATGCATTGGAGAAGGAAATGGCAACCCACTCCAGTGTTCTTGCCTGGAGAATCCCAGGGACGGGGGAGCCTGGTTGGCTGCCGTCTATGGGGTCACACAGAGTCAGACACCACTGAAATGACTTAGCAGCAGCAGCAGCAGAGGTTTTAAAATAATATTAATAATGTAACAAGCTGTAACACCCTGACTGGTTGAGATACATTTGGAGGATATCTTTAATAACTAAAATAATCTGATCTTGACACTTTTGATATCATTCCTCCTAAAGATATTAGTTGGCCTTTCTACTTCAGTTCTTTCCAGCTGTTTATTTATGCTAAGTAACATTATTTTTATTTTAGATAAGGAAATTTGTTTTCCCTGGTGGCTCAGTCAGTAAAGAGTCTGCCTGCAATACAGGAGACCCAGGTTCAAACCCTGGGTCGGGAAGATACCCTGGGAAGGAAATGGCTATGCACTCAAGTATTCTTGCCTGGAGAATAACATGGACAGAGAAGTCTGGTGGGCTACAGTCCATGGGATCACAAAGAGTCAGACACAACTGACTAATAGACACAAAGATTTGCTTGCTGCTGCTGCTAAGTCGCTTTAGTCATGTCTGACTCTGTGCGACCCCATAGATGGCAGCCCACCAGGCTCCCCCCGTCCCTGGGATTCTCCAGGCAAGAACACTGGAGTGGGTTGCCATTTCCTTCTCCAATACATGAAAGTGTGAAGTGATAGTGAAGTCGCTCAGTCCTGTCCAAGTCTTAGCGACCCCATGGACTGCAGCCCACCAGGCTCCTCTGTCCATGAGATTTTCCAGGCAAGAGTACTTCCTGAGTCATCTTCAATTTCCTTTGTCAATGTTTTATACATTTCTGCATATAGGTCTTTCACCTCCTTGTATGTTTGGTCTTAGGTATATTATTTTTTAGATGAGATTTTAAACAGGATAGTTTTTTAACATTCTGGTATTTCACTATTAAAGAAATGCAACAGACTTCTGTTATATCATTTTTTTAATCCTGTTACATTGCTGAATTCATTTATTCTAATAGTTTTTGTTTAGAGACTTTGGGTTCTCTGCAGTGAGTTTTACCTCTTCCCTTCAAATCTGGATACTTTTTTCTTGTCTGATTGCTGTGGCTAGGACTTCAAATTCGGTACTGAAAAGTGTTGAGAGTGAGCATCCTTGTCTTGTTCCTGAATTTAGTGGGAAGGTTTTCATTTTTTCAGCACCAAGTATTATGTTGGCTGTGGATTTGTTGTAAATGGCCGTTATTATGTTGGGATGTGTTCCCTCTGTACCCACTTTGGTGAAAGTTTTATTATGAATGGATGTTGAATTTTGTCAAATGCTCTTCTGCATCTATTGAGATGATCGTGTCGTTTTTGTCTTTCCTTTTGTTAATGTGGTGTATCACACTGATTTGTATATGCTAAACCATTCTTGTGATCCTGGAATGAATCGAACTTGTAAATTCTGTCTGAGTACTGCCACCCCACTTTGTTTCCATTTGCTCCCCTTATTTTCACTCTGTGTGTGTCTTTTGCCCTAAAGTGAATCTCTTTTTAGGCAACATATTGCAGGTTTTCGTTTTTTAAATCCAGTCTGCACTCTGTTTTTTTCATTAGAGCATTTTGTCCATCAGTGTTTAAAGTAATTATTGATCGGTATATACTTATTGCCATTTTTAATCTTTGTCCTCCAGTTGTTTTTCTAGTTCTTGTTTTTCTTTTTTGTGGTTTAATGATTGTCTTTTATAATATGCTTTCCTTTCTTGTTTCTGTGAATCTATTATGTTTTTTGTTTGTCTTAGGAGAAGAATTTAACCCACTTGCCCTAGTCCTACTATTGTAGCCACATGTTCTGGGAAGTAAACTCACTCAGAAGGAAAATGCAGAGAGTGGAGTGCAGTTTCTTACACCGATGGGCCCAAGGCAGAGTCTTCCCTTAGCCAAGGACTCTGACCAGTTTTTCTGAAAACTTTTACCCTAAGTGTACGTGCCCAAACTCACCTTCCCAAATTCCCTGAAACTAGTCTGAACAAAGGAAAAGAAAGATACAATCAAAGTCAACCTGTGATTCATAGGTCTTAAGCCTAGGTAGTTCAGTTCGGTTCAGTCGCTCAGTCATATCCAACTCTTTGCCTAGGTAGTTAACAGTGGACAATTATCATTAGGCCTGTGGTCATACCCCAATAGCATAATAGAATTTATGATTCTATTCGGTTACACAGATAATTAGGGTATTCTTTTAGGCAACAGAGAGTCTAAGTACAAGCCCTAGGGCTCTTTCATCCAGGGGGCCTGGTTTCCCAGTTGGTATGTCATTTCCAAAGATACTGGGCATATAGCTCAAAATCCACAGTCAGGCCCAACATAGAGTCCTGCTTTCAAGATGGACGCTGTTCTGTCTGTTTCCTCCTTCATTCCCCGCTCCTGATGCTCTTATCTCATCGTATGAGCATCATTCATAGGGATATATTGCACCCTAACTCTCTGACCTCCAATTTGGGAGAACGACATCAACCTTTGGGTTACAAAGTTCATAATACATTGTAAAATAAAGGGTTCACAAAGACAGTTCAGAACTATCAAGGCAGCTATAACAATGGTAAATATAGTTTTCCACTAATCACCTTTCACCAGAGATAGGACTGAAGTCCAAAAAGGAAGATTGTCATCAGACATAACTTTTACCTGACCTTTCATGTCATCTAGGGTGGCTGATATATAGCCAGATAAATCAGGAATATATACACAACACTCAACTTTGATTATAGCACAGATCCCTCTTTGTACTGAAACTATGGTTAGTTTCAAGATGATACCAGCAAGTCTTTGTAGCATCAGTTGATCGTAGAGCTTCATCTCTGTTTCTTCTTTAAGATGATCTTGGCTTCACGAGGATCAGTGGGGTCCTTTTGTGTAGTCCGCTCGGCGTCCTCCGGGACTCATGGTATGCCCTCTTCACCCTCATGTGGAGGATCCAGGGAGTGACAGTTGCAAGTTTAACTGCAGTAGGACTGGTTAGAACAACAGTATATGGACCCTTCCAATGTGGGGCCAAGGAGCCATGTTTCGAATCCTTGACCACACCTGATCCCCGGGCATAAACTCATGATTCTGTTCCCTGAGGGGGAATGGAACCCTTTCTTGTACAAGCTTAGTTACCTGATTTATTACCTTACCCAGTTGTTCCATCTGCTGTGAAATCTCATCTCCCCTTACCTGAGACAAATTTGTCACACCTGTTTTATTATGGGAGGGGGGCCTCCCATACACAATTTTGTATGGAGAAGAGCCATGGGACTGTGGGGTCATCCTGAGTCTGAGCAGAGCTGTCGGAAACAAGTCCACCCAGAAACAGTCAGTCTCTAAGATCTACTTGGAGAGTGTCTCTAAGTGTCCAGTGGTTCCTTCCACCATCCCAGAACTCTGGGGCTTATATATGCTGTATGTAATTTCTACTTGGTGTTAAAAGATTTTTTTTTTTTAAACAGTAGATAATTTTTATTTATTTATTTTTTATTTTATTTTATTATTTTTTAAATTTTATTTTATTTTTTAACTATGCAATATTGTATTGGTTTTGCCATATATCAAAATGAATCTGCCACAGTCATACATGTGTTCCCCATCCTGAACCCTCCTCCCTCCTCCCTCCCCATACCATCCCTCAGGGTCGTCCCAGTGCACCAGCCCCAAGCATCCAGTATCATGCATCGAACCTGGACTGGCGACTCGTTTCATATATGATATTATATATATTTCAATGCCATTCTCCCAAATCATCCCACCCTTGCCCTCTCCCACAGAGTCCAGAAGACTGTACTATACATCAGTGTCTCTTTTGCTGTCTCGTATACAGGGTTATTGTTATCATCTTTCTAAATTCCAAATATATGTGTTAGTATACTGCATTGGTGTTTTTCTTTCTGGTTTATTTCACTCTGTATAATAGGCTCCAGTTTCATCCACCTCATTAGAACTGATTCAAATGTATTCTTTTTAATGGCTGAGTAATACTCCATTGTGTATATGTACTACAGCTTTCTTATCCATTCATCTCCTGATAGACATCTAGGTTGCTTCCATGTCCTGGCTATTGTAAACAGTGCTGCGATGAACACTGGGGTACATGTGTCTCTTTCAATTCTGGTTTCCTCAGTGTGTATCAGAGAAGGCAATGGCACCCCACTCCAGTACTCTTGCCTGGAAAGTCCCATGGATGGAGGAGCCTGGAAGGCTGCAGTCCAAGTGGTCGCTGAGGGTTGGACACCTCTGAGCGACTTCACTTTCACTTTTCACTTTCATGCATTGGAGAAGGAAATGGCAAACCACTCCAGTGTTCTTGCCTGGAGAATCCCAGGGATGGGGGAGCCTAGTGGGCTGCCATCTATGGGGTCTCACAGAGTTGGGCACGACTGAAGTGACTTAGCAGTAGCAGTGTGTATGCCCAGCAGTGGGATTGCTGGGTCATAAGGCAGTTCTATTTCCAGTTTTTTAAGGAATCTCCACACTGTTCTCCATAGTGGCTGTACTAGTTTGCATTCCCACCAACAGTGTAAGAGAGTTCCCTTTTCTCCACACCCTCTCCAGCATTTATTGCTTGTAGACTTTTGGATCGCAGCCATTCTGACTGGTGTGAAATGGTACCTCAAAGTGGTTTTGATTTGCATTTCTCTGATAATGAGTGATGTTGAGCATCTTTTCATGTGTTTGTTAGCCATCTGTATGTCTTTTTGGAGAAATGTCTATTAAGTTCCTTGGCCCATTTTTTGATTGGGTCATTTATTTTTTTGGAATTGAGCTGCAGGATTTGCTTGTATATTTTTGAGATTAATTCTTTGTCAGTTGCTTCATTTGCTATTATTTTCTCCCATTCCAAAGGCTGTCTTTTCACCTTGCTTAGAGTTTCCTTTGTTGTGCAGAAGCTTTTTAATTTTAATTAGATCCCATTTGTTTATTTTTGCTTTTATTTCCAATATTCTAGGAGGTGGGTCATAGAGGATCCTGCTGTGATGTATGTCAGAGAGTGTTTTGCCTATGTTTTCCTCTAGGAGTTTTATAGTTTCTGGTCTTACATTAAGCTCTTTAATCCATTTTGAGTTTATTTTTGTGTATGGTGTTAGAAAGTGCTCTAGTTTCATTCTTTTACAAGTGGTTGGCCTGTTTTCCCGCCACCACTTGTTAAAGAAATTGTCTTTTCTCCATTGTATATTCTTGCCTCCTTTGTCAAAAATAAGATGTCCATAGGTGTGTGAATTTATCTCTGGGCTTTCTATTTTGTTCCATTGATCTATATTTCTGTCTTTGTGCGAGTACCATACTCTCTTGATGACTGTGGCTTTGTAGTAGGGCCTGAAGTCAGGCGGGTTGATTTTTCCAGTTCCATTCTTCTTTCTCAAGATTGCTTTGGTTATTGGAGGTTTTTTGTATTTCTGTACAAATTGTGAAATTATTTATTCTAGCTCTGTGAAAAATACCATTGGTAACTTGATAGGGATTGCACTGAATCTATAGATTGCTTTGGGCAGTATACTCATTTTCACTATATTGATTCTTCCGATTCATGAACATGGTATATTTCTCCATCTATTAGTGTCCTCTTTTATTTCTTTCATCAGTGTTTTATAGTTCTCTATATATAGGTCTTTAGTTTCTTTAGGCAGATATATTCCTAAGTATTTTGTTCTTTTTGTTGCAATGGTGAATGGAATTGTTTCCTTAATTTCTCTTTATATTTTCTCATTGTTAGTGTATAGGAATGCAAAGGATTTTTGTGTGTTGACTTTATATATTCATTGATTAGCTCTAGTAATTTTCTGGTGGAGTCTTAAGGGTTTTCTATGTAGAGGATCGTAACGGACAGGGAGGCCTGGCGTGCTGTGGTTCATGGGGTCGCAAAGAGTTGGACACGACTGAGCGACTGATCTGATCTGATCTGATCTGATGTAGAGGATCATGGCATTTGCAAACAGTGAGAGTTTTACTTCTTTTCCAATTTGGATTCCTTTTATTTCTTTTTCTGCTCTGTTTGCTGTGGCCAAAACTTCCAAAACTATGTTGAATAGTAGTGGTGAGATTGGGCACCCTTGTCTTATTCCTGATTTTAGAAGAAATGCTTTCAATTTCTCACCATTGAGAATAATGTTTGCTGTGGGTTTGTCATATATAGCTTTTATTATGTTGAGGTATGTTCCTTCTATTCCTGCTTTCTGGAGGGTTTTTATCATAAATAGATGTTCAATTTTGTCAAAGGCTTTCTCTGCATCTATTGAGATAATCATATGGATTTTATTTTTCAATTCGTTAATGTGGTGTATTACATTGATTGATTTGTGGATATTGAAGAATCCTTGCATCCCTGGGATAAAGCCCACTTGGTCATGATGTATGATCTTTTTAATATGTTCCTGGATTCTGTTTGCTAGAATTTTGTTAAGGAGTTTTGCATCTATGTTCATCAGTGTTATTGGCCTGTAGTTTTATTTTTTTGTGACATCTGATGCTGGGAGGGATTGGGGGCAAGAGGAGAAGGGGACGACAGAGGATGAGATGGCTGGATGGCATCAGTGACTCGATGAATGTGAGTCTGAGTGACCGCCGGGAGTTGGTGATGGACAGGGAGGCCTGGCGTGCTGCGGTTCATGGGGTCGCAAAGAGTCGGACACGACTGAGCGACTGATCTGACCTGATCTGATCTGATCTGATCTGTCAGGTTTTGGTATTAGGGTGATGGTGGCCTCATAGAATGAGTTTGGAAGTTTACCTTCCTCTGCAATTTTCTGGAAGAGTTTGAGTAGTATAAGTGTTAGCTCTTCTCTAAATTTTTGGTAGAATTCAGATGTGAAGCTGTCTGGACCTGGACTTTTGTTTGCTGGAAGACTTCTGATTACAGTTTCAATTTCTGTGCTTGTAATGGGTCTGTTAAGATTTTCTATTTCTTCCTGGCTCAGCTTTGGAAAGTTGTACATTTCTAAGAATTTGTCCATTTCTTCCACGTTGTCCATTTTATTGGCATATAATTGCTGATAGTAGTCTCTTATGATCCTTTGTATTTCTGTGTTGTCTGTTGTGATCTCCCCATTTTCTTTTCTAATTTTATTGATTTGATTTTTCTCCCTGTGTTTCTTGATGAGTCTGGCCAATGGTTTGTCAATTTTATTGTTGTACTAAATCAACATTATCTTCTTCAAAGCTACAGTCCATGGGGTCGCAAAGAGTCAGACAGGACTGAGCGACTTCATTTTCGCTGAGTTCTTTTACCAGTGGGACTTGTTTTGTAAGCCTGTGGGGGGTTGTCTTCTGCCCAGACATCAAGGAATTGTTGAGGTAACTCTCTCTCTTGACTGTTATCCCATCCAGTTTCCTTTCTGGAGATCGTGCAACCTCCATTCATCTTGAGGGGTTACTGAGAGGAAGAGTAAATAGGTGGTTGACCCCACTCAAACAGTGGGTCTTTCATGGGGGGAAAGGTCACTTGTGTCCCCAGTTTAGACAGCAAGTCTCTTCCTAACAAAGGTACTGAGCATTCAGGGATGTATAAAAATTCATGAGTCACTTGGTGTACCCCCATCTGACATTTTCAGGGTAGGCTAGAGACACAAAGGCTGAATTTATCACCATCTGACACCCAGGAGCTCTGGCTGGGTCTATTGGCCTATAAAGTCTATAGGTCTCGCACAGTCTTTCACACAACTCAGAGGGTGATTCGCTTTCCCTTTGAATCACTTCAGAGGGTTTTGCGTACTCAGAGCTTTTCAGGCCCCCCTGTTGAGACCTTGTAAAATAGTCACCCGATATCTCCACAGGTGGCCCCTCCCTTCCTCTGTGTTACAGTCCCAACTGGGCCTCTTATCGGGGGTGGCTAGTTCTGCCCACTGCTGTGGGTTTGCAGTACTCACAGGTGCCATTTCTCTTAACCATTTTTTAGCCTCAGTTAGGATCCTATGTCTTTCCTCAGTGCTGAAGAGGGAGACTAGTTGGATTATGTCATCCTATGTAAAGCGGTGGGTTCGAAAAATAGTGTCCATTAGCCTAATCATGGCTTGTGGCTGCCCCGAATATGGTGGAGCATGTCTCTGCCAGTTTAATATATCCGTAGAGGAAAATAGCTGGTAATAATAGGTTGCAGGGGGCTGATGATAGTACCCCATGCATCCTGAACTGGAGGCTGTTTTACACTCTAAGGGGTATCTGTAGTGGGGTTCTTTCCCCCTGTTCCTTGGTGGAACACTGCTGCTGCTAAGTCGCTTCAGTCGTGTCCGACTCTGTGCGACCCCACAGACAGAAGCCCACCAGGCTCCCCTGTCCCTGGGATTCTCCAGGCAAGAATACTGGAGTGGATTGCCATTTCCTTCTCCAACGTATGAAAGTGAAAAGCGAAAGTGAAGTCGCTCAGTCGTGTCCGACTCTTACTGACCCCATGGACTGGAGCCTACCAGGCTCCTCCGTCCATGGGATTTTCCAGGCAAAAGTACTGGGGTGGGGTGGAGCACAGTCTCTGTCTAATTGCTGTGTTTTCTTCCCTCTTCCCGTCAGTACTCTTCGGGAGAGGTGGATACAATCTAGGAGGTCCAGCTGAGGTGGAATTCTGGGGGCATTGACCAGAGGTCTCCATTGCTGGGATTGGAGCCTGCCAAAATGGTGGGTCTATGAACTCTGGGAGAGCTGGTGAAGAGCAGTGGCTGCTGTAGGAACTTCACCTGGCCCTGGCTTGGGCAGTAAGGCTGCCTCTGGTCTTTGGTGGAGCACAGGGAGGCAAGTGCATCATTATCCACTATGGGGGAGGGGTCGGGTCATCCCTGTCCAAATCCTGTAGAATATTCTTTTTTATCATCAGTCAATTTTTGTGCCATTAATATTTTTCCCTTTCCCTTCTGGATACAGATCCTTGTCCAAGGAGGAGGGTCTTGAGCTAACACTAGCTATGAGTCAACATATGGTTATTTATCCAGGTGTTCTGGCTCTCCTGTGAATACTGTATAGACTGCATCCACTATTTTTAAGTTCATGGTGTTCTCTGGTGGCCATCCTACTTCCATAGGGGGCCATTTGGCCTGACAGAGTATGTGGAGGTGGTTAGGCTTCATCTTCATCCCATAGTCTCCCCCAAATCCCTTCTTTAAATCATGCACTCCAATACAGTTGCCTTAGATTCACTTCCCCTCATTTTGCTTACCTTCTAGGACCTTCTTCTACTTTTCCTTTTTGTTCTGTCTATGAAGTTCTCAGTACCCTATATACTTTTGATATTTCCACTAAATGACACTTAAATTGCCATTCTGCCTCCTTCCTAATTGGGGTGAGAAGAGCCTTACCTGCCAGATCCCAGAGGAAAAATGGGGCATTGGCATATCTTCACCCGTTGGTCAGCACAGCTGAAACCAGAACACCACATGATCCAAGACTGTTTCTCCCTTCACTTTCAAAGTCCATTCTGCTTTGGTGGGCTTGATCAGGTGCAGAAGAAAATACAGATGGGTTAAATATCCCATGTCCCAGGCCATCTCTGGAAAAGCCAATTCGTACTCACTTACGTATCCCCCTTCTTTTAGCCTGACAATTCCGAAGGAGTCAAGAATTTCATAGCAAATGGGACACCTCCTTGTGTTACAGGAAGGCGGACCCCTTCCAGGGCCCGAAACTGGGCTCTTGTCTAACACTCAAAAATAAATTGTCCGAGGAGACACATGTGCTGACAAAGCAGGAGATTTTATTGGGAAAGGGCACCAAGGTGGAGAGCAGTAGGGTAAGGGAACCCAGGAGAACTGCTCTGCTATGTGGCTCGCAGTCTTGCGTTTTATGATGATGGGATTAGTTTCTGGGTGGTGTTTGGCCAATCACTCTAATTCAGAGTCTTTCCTCGTGGCACACGCATCACTCAGCCAAGATGGATGCTAGCGAGAGGAATTCTGGGAAGTGGACGGACATGCGGTGTCTCCTTTAGACCTTTCCTGAGCTCTTCCAGTTGGTGGTGGCTTATTAGTTCCGTATTCCTTATCAGGATCTCCTGTCATAAAATAACTCATGCAAATGGTTACTATGGTGCCTGGCCAGGGTGGGCGGTTTCAATCAGTGTGCTTCCCCTAACACTTGGGGAGGGCAGAATATGAGCACAAAAATACCAAGTTTCTTTTCCTGAAAATCCCCTGGCAATTGCTTGGTAATAATTTTCCCCAAGACGGCATGGACATCACCTCCTAAATGACATTCACAAATTTCCTTCCTAAGCCTTAACACGCTCATCAACCTGTGTACCAAGCAATCATTGCCACCTGTCTATTCCAGGCTCCTGTGGGTCTGTGCCCCTTCTAATCCCTCCCAGGGGGGTGATCAGGCCCTCTCTTCCACCCTACTGGGTGGGTTCCTAGTCACCTGAGCACTCAGTTCCCCTGCTGCCATCCACTTCCTGCTAACATGAAAGGTCCGGGCACTGAGAAGCAGAATACTTCCAGAAAGGCGATGTGCCTCCCCTCCTCTAGAAGATTTGAGCCGCAAGGCCTCGGAGTAGCCCCAAATGGGACTTGTCTCCTCAAAGTGAGGAGTTTCCCGACCCATGCACCAAATGTTGTAGCCACACATTCAGGGAAATAAAGTCACTCAGAAGGACAATGCAGAGAGTGCAGGGCAGTTTCTTACACCGATGGGCCCACGGCAGAGTCTCCCCTTAGCCAAGGACCCTGATGAGTTTTTCTGAAAATCTTATATACCCTAAGTGTACGTGCCCAAACCCACCTCTCCAAATTCCCTGAAACTAGTCTGAACAAAGGAAAAGAAAGATACAGTCAAAGTTAACTCGTGATTCATAGGCCTTAAGTCTAGGTAGTTAACAGTGGACAATTATCAATAGACCTGTGGTCATACCCAAATAAGCATAATAGAATTTATGATTCTATTCGGTTACACAGATAATTAGGGTATTCTTTTAGGCAACAGAGAGTCTAGGTATGAGCCCTGGGGCTCTTCTATCCAGGGGGCCTGGTTTTCCAGTTGGTATGTCGTTTCCATAGGTACTGGGCATATAGCTCAAAGTCCACAGTCAGGCCCAAGATGGAGTCCTGCTTTCAAGATGGAGCCTGTTTTGTCTGTTTCCTTCTTCACTACCATTCTTCATGCAGTCTAGTGCCCAAGAATAATATGATTGCTCTGTTTTGTTTTTCTTTTTTTTTTCTGTTATTTTTCATTTTATATTTGATTGCTCTGTTTTAGTTCATGAAATATCTTGATAGAAATAGGTCACAAGGAACTGTACATGACTCAAGCCAGTGAGTACAGCATGTATATATAAAACTAAATCACTTAGCCACACACCTGAAACTAACAGAATGCTGTAAATCAACTATACTTCAAAGCAAGTTTAAAAAAAAAAAAAAAAGTATTCATGCCTATCCCTCAAGTACTTCAAGGTCCCCCCCCCCCCATTAAATCCTAGACTCTGTGTGTGTGTTTTATAGGCAAGAAATCCTCCTGTTGAACTTCTGTTTTGCTAAAATACGCTGATCTAGCAGCATAAAATTATACTTCCCCAAGGAAAGAAAAATTGAACAATCAGTGGTCTATGGCCCACACTTTTCGGAATACTGTGTTATTAGTGATTCTATAGAAGAGTGTACTTGTGGTTTGGAAATTGTCATACTTCTCTGTTTCCTATTAGTAAAGAACCGCAAAGTATTAACCAGGATACAAGCTCACCCTTCTTAAGACTATATTTATCAGCCTCTTCTGCATGTTGGTATGATTGTGTGACTAAATGCTGGCTAATGGTTTGTAAACAGAAATGATGTGTGAAACTAGTGTCACCTCTTTAAAAGATAGCTTCCTACTCTATTTTTTGTTTCCTCTTTCTTGCCAGTGGGAGGCCATCTTCCAAGAGCTAGACAAATACCACCCCCTAAGGGGTGACAGAACAACTGAAGTGCAGAAACTATTATCCTTGAATGACACAGAGATAGGAAGGTGTCTATCAGAGCTAGATAACGTTAGCCTATATTCTAACGTACACAATGTTTTTAATGGTGAAAAATTCACACACAAGAAAAGCATAGAGAAAATACAATAAGCATTCATGTATGTATTGTCCATAATTAGCACAAGTTACCTTATTATTAAATAAAACACTATAAATGATTTATGCTTCTTCCCTTCTTAGATGTTCTTCCCAATTTGTGTTTTTTTAAATGTACTACAGATGGCGCTAGTGGTACAGAATCTGCTTCACAAGTACAGGAGATGTAAGAGATACCGGGTCCTGTGTTGGGAGCATGTCCTGGAGAAGGAAATGGCAACCCACTCTAGTATTTTTGCTTAGAGAATCCCATGGACAGAGGAGCCTAGTGGGCTACAGTCCATGGGGTCGCAACAGTCAGACCAGATTGAAGCAATCTGGCACGCATGCATTTCTGCTGCTGCTACTGCTAAGTCGGTTCAGTGGTGTTTGGCTCTGGGCGACCCCATAGACGGCAGCCCACCAGGCTCCCCTGTCCCTGGGATTCTCCAGGCAAAAACACTGGAGTGGGCTGCCATTTCCTTCTCCAACGCATGAAAGTGAAAAGTGAAAATGAAATCGCTCAGTCGTGTCCTACTCTTAGCGACCCCATGGACTGCAGCCTACCAGGCTCCTCTGTCCATGGGATTTTCCAGGCAAAAGTACTGGAGTGGGTTGCCATTGCCTTCTCCGGCAGGGATCTCTAATAAGAAGTTAAAAATGGAAGAATGGAGAGAGAAAGCTAGAATAAATTAGTTCCAAAGTATTTTGCTGTTTCTTATTTTCTTAAAACATGAAGTGAAAATAATATTGAATAGCAGTATCTAATCTAAAATCCTTCACATAGCAGTTTAATTTTATCTTTTTGACTATACTATCTTTTCATTTTAATATGAATTCTTATCCTCTAAATGAATCTTCACTCTATGAAATGAAGAAATATGTATCTTTGTTGTGATTTTGATTGATTGTGCAATTGCATATATTTATTTTTTAAAATTATTTATTTTTAATTGGAGGATAATTGCTCTTCAATATTGTGCTCATATCTGCCATATATTGACATGAATTATTTGCATCTTAAAAGGCATTCTTATATTAATCCAGGGCTTCCCTGGTGGCTCAGATGGTAAAGAATCCACCTGCAATTTGGGATACCTGGGTTTGATCCCTGGATTGGGAAGATTCCCTGGAGGTGGGCATGGCAACCCACTCCAGTATCTTTGGCTGGAGAATCCTCACGGATAAAGGAGCCTGGAGGGTTACGGTTTATGGATTGCAAAGAGTTGGACATGACTAAGTATATTAATCGACTACTCTGCATCCAGTTGAGTCGAAATTAATGCAGTTTTTAGTACAAATTTTTGTGTTTTTTTGGCCACCTGATGAGAAGAAATGACTCACTGGAAAAGACCTGATGCTGGGAAGGATTGAAGGTAGGTGGAGAAGGGGACAACAGAGGGTGAGATGTTTGGGTGGCATCACCAACTTGATGGACATGAGTTTGAGTAAGCTCTGGGAGGTAGTGATGGACAGGGAGGCCTGGCGTGCTGCAGTCCATGGGGTTGCAAAGAGCTGGACTTGATTGAGTGACTGAACTGAACTGAACTAGTACAAATTATCCAATAAATTATATTCATTCTGTGGAGATCAATATCATTTTCAGCTTTAAAGTTACAATCAATAGAGAGTAAGATTATGTTGGTTGTTTGGATTAAGGGTGGTGGTGGTGTAGTCACTCAGTCATGTCTGACTCTTGTGACCCCATGGACTGTTGCCTGCCAGGTTCCTCTGTCCATGGAATTGTCCAGACAAGAATACTGGAGGAGGTTGCCATTCCCTTCTCCAGAGGAAATCAAACTCTGGATATCCTGCATTGTAGGCAGAATCTTAACTGACTGAGCTATGAGGGACACCCTTGGATTAAGGGTACTCTATGATTAAATAGATGCAAAAAGAATAGTTTTAGAGATTCCTCTTAAGTAAAAATATCTGCATTTTATAAAGCACACACAGGACACAAATGTGCTGTTACATGTGGGAGAACACAATGGCAGACCAGGGACATGCCGTACATGGACTGGGCATCTACTCGAAACTTGAGGACTCTCTTTATCTCATTCTATTGTATATAGGGGCTTCCCCGGTGGCTCGGTGGGAAATAATTCACCTGCAATGCAGGAGACATGGATTCGATCCCTGTGTTGGGAAGATCGCCTGGAGAAGGAAATGGCAACCGACTCCAGTATTCTTGCCTGGAGAATCCCATGGACAGAGGAGCCTGGCGGGCTGCAGTCCACGGGGTCGCAGAAGAGTCAGACACGACTTAGCGACTAAACAACAGCTATAACAACATGTACAGCTGATACATGGATAATTTTGCACATCTGCAAGAATGTACAGTCCAACACAGATGCCTGAAATTTAGGATACACTGAAATAGAAGAAAGTAAGATTAAACACAGGAGACCATTAGGCAAAACTGATTTGGACCCAAACTTTTACAGCATATACTTTTTACGAAGTTGACTTGGACTGAGTCATTTGACTGTTACCTTTTTATTATTGATTTTTTTCACTATTTTTCTCTCTCTGACCTATATTGTGCACTCTTTATTTCTTTTCTACCATCACTATTATCACTTTAACAGTTTAGTATTTTGAAAATATTTCTTACAGTAAACTTTGATTAATCTATCAGCAAAGTGCCACCTGAATCCACAAATAGAATTAATAACAAGAAATCAAATTTTGCTGAGACAGATGTTCTTTTAACAGTTTGTAGATAAGAGGAAATTATTTAAGCACACTTTTGAGAATAATAGACATCAAACTCTTGCAAAACAATATTTTTGTCAGCTAATTGTAAATGAAATGAGAAACATATGGATCAACTTTCTTTCAAAACCTCACACAAGGAAAATTTGTCTGGCAAGAGTCTGGTTTTTTTTGCCAATTTCAAAATATTTGAAAATAAATTTGAGTTTTATTTCAAACATAAAAAGTCATAGGATATACTATTTTACAAACTCAAAAATAAATGAGAGGAAACTATACAGTGATTTCTACAGAAATTATCATCAATCACATAAAGCTGTAATCTTGATAGCTCCATGAATTATTTCAAATGTAATTATCTGGAGGAAAAGAACATTACATTCTGAAAAGCAGAAGCATGCTGGAAAACTCAGGAAAATATTAAGAACTCAAGGCTTGAAACTATACTGCTTAGTCTCATATATAAAAGGTCCAGGATTTTCTAAACAATTTAAAAATATATTTCATATTACTAGTAGCATTATTAGATTTAATATGGGAATATAATATTTTGTGTGCCATTAGCTTCATATAGTAATTAACCAGCTTACTCTTAGGTTTTGTAAAGTTGAATAAGATTCAATTGGAAGTTAACTGGAACTAGTGGTGAAAACATAAGGTGATCATATTAGTCAGGGCTTTTGGATTTAGTAGTAGAAATCCTACTTAGCCTGTCTTAAACAAAAATATTACTTTTTTTTTTTTTTTTTTTTAAGAAAAGAAATATATTGTCACATAACTGAGGAGACCTTGAACTGATTTTTGTCATGACAGACGCAGGGACTCACTTCCTAATTCTTCTGTCTCCTTTGCATGTTGGCTTTTTGCTCAAGCATGTGTGTGTGTGCTAAGTTGCTTCAGTCGTGTCTGACTCTTTATGACCTGATGGACTACAGCCCGCCAGGTTCCTCTGTCCATGGGATTCTCCAGGCAAGAATACTGCAGTGGGGTGCCTGCCCTCCTCCAGAGGATCTTCCCGATCCAGGGATCAAACCTATGTCTCTTAAGTCTCCCAAATCGGTAGGCAGGTTCTTTACTACTGTGCCACCTGGGAAGCCCAGCATTTTACAAAAAGATTTGTGGAAAACACCTAGCCTCTATGTTCCCAAAATAATAACATCCAGGAAAAATAACCACTTCTTTGGGGGAGATCTAGAAAAGAGCCTAACAGGACAATTTGCTGTGTGCTGTATTCATTTATGCAGCTGTGTCTCAGTCATGAATGCAATCATGGTGCCATATGGAGGAAATGCAAAACCAGGGCTGTCCAAGCCAGAGGGCCTGAGGGTGGAGGCACTGGTTTTTCAGTAAAAAGAACAGAGAGTTCCAAATGATAGGGATACTGAACAGATAATAACGTCAGAGATTTATACAAGCTTTTTTATTTTCTTTCAATACTATTTACAATTTCTATAGCACCACTGGCATTATTCACTATTCTGATGCAGTGTGCTATATGTATTAGGTGGTTTTCTAAAATACAGCAAAAATGAATGATTTAATGTTCCTTGTCTGGTAAATTGCATTTTCCTTCAAATGAGCAGGCCTAGAAAAAGTAAACTCTTCACTCTGGGAACTCTCTCTTAGAATCTCTTTTGCATTTCTTTAACATTGCTTTTATCCTTTTCTTTGTTTCCACACCCCCACCCCCCTCCATCAGTCAGTAATGCTGGGGTAGGAAGTCTGTTTCTGAGTGATGACTCACTTGGGAGGTATCTTGCCTTAAGAAGTTTGGGGCTGGGGCAGGCAGGCAGAGGTCTCAAAGAAGGAGAATGTGGACAGGGAGACTGAGGCCAGTCTGCTTAGGCTTAAAAAGAAATCTCTTATGGGTTTCTTTCTGAACTAATCTCATTATCAGAGTGGTAAGAGCCAAGATCAGACAGACGGAGGCAAGCCCCGGGGAAAGGAGCCCAGGAAATATTCTGGTCAAGAGCTGAAATATGTGGAATGTGTCGCAGAAGCTCATGCTATGCAATGAGATAAAAAACTGACGGCATAGGGTTTTAGACATAGCCCTGGTTAGTGATAAAGTCTTCTTCTGTGTTTATCTTCTCTTACTACTCCTGTGATCAGAACAGGGCTGGCTGAGGATTCTGAGATTGTACTTATATTTGTAGTTTTTTGATAACAGAAAGATTAGCCACTGAAGATGCTTCTATGTGGTTTCACAAAGGAAAAAAAAAATCTCCATGGAAAGAACTACAATACAGAGCAAAGGTAATGAGGTTAGGTTTCTGTGTTACTACGCTCTATAAGCATTATTCTTAAAACAGATAATCTTAAATCTGTTCCCCTCTTGCAGCAAGGAGATGCCTAATCATAGAAATTAAGTGTTTTTCAGGTCTTGAGTATTTTCAGGCACTTTGCAGAAATTAAGTCATAGAAAATGGTAATTAAAAACTGAAGCACAATTTAAATCCCCAATAACCAGACAATCCTTCAAAATTATTGCCATTATAATCAGGGTAAGGTATGATATGTTTCAAAAGCTTGGGATTTGAAAACAAATGATCAAAATCATGTAACTGAAAGGCAAAACCACAGAATGCTATTTAAATTAATGAAAGAAAGGAAGAAATAAAAGAGAAAAGGAAAAAACCTCTTAATTATAAGGAGCTTTTTAAATTATGGCAATATCATGGTGTATTTTAACTACTCAGTTTGCTTTGTGGCTTCTGTGCTGTGCTGAGTTGCTCAGTCATATCCGATTCTTTGCGACCCCATGGACTGTAGCCCGCTAGGCTGCTCTGTCCATGGAGATTCCCTAGGCAAGATATTGGAGTGGGTTGCCATGCCCTCCTCCAGGGGATCTTCCCAACCCAGTGATTGAACCCAGGTCTCCTGCATTGAGGCTTCCCTCATAGCTCAGTTGGTAAAGAATTGGCCTGCAATGCTGGAGACCCTGGTTCAGTTCCTGAGTGGGGAAGATCAGCTGCAGAAGGGATAGGCTACCCACTCCAGTATTCTTGGGCTTCCCTTGTGGCTCAGCTGGTAAAGAATCTACCTGCAATGTCGGAGTCCTGGGTTTGATCCCTGGGTAGGGACAATCCCCTGGAGAAGGGAAAGTCTACCCACTCCAGTATTCTGGCCTAGAGAATTCCATGGAATGTATAGTCCATGGGCTTGCAAAGAGTCAGACATGACTGAGCAACTTTCACTTCACTTCTCCTGCATTGCAGGCTGATTCTTTACCATCTGAGTCGCCAGGGAAGCCCAAGAATACTGGAGTGGGTAGCCTATCCCTTCTCCAGGGATCTTCCCAACCCAGGAATTGAACCGGGTTCTCCAGCATTGCAGGCGGATTCTTTACCAGATGAGCTACATTAGTATTTGTGGCTTCTAGAATAAATCAAAGAGAAAAACTTTTCCAAATGAAAAAGAAATTAAGGGTAATTAAAAATAAAATATAAGGATGTTTTCAGATATTTTTGTCAGATTTTAAAAGAATTCTATCAATATAATATTAATAAATTTAGTCCTCTGGCTTATATTACATTCTATTTTAACAAACTAGGCAAATGAAGTTTTTGTTACTGGTGATTAACATACATGTTCTATTTATATTTTTATTTCTGCTACTTTCATAGATTTAAGCAGTATTTATGTAATTCCAATTTCCTTTATGAGCGGTTCAGGAAAGATTTACTTTGGCTAAATAGATATAGCATCATAATATTTGTTAGTCACTGAATCATCATTTTCATCTTCATTTCATGAAAGTCTTTTTAGTAGAAATATATCAACACTTATGCACTTGTTATTCATTAGTGTCACAATTACTTTTCTTGTATAATGAGCTAAGCATGACAATAGTAACATTCAGAAACTAACATTTCTCCAACCCTTTTTTTTGCGTGTGTGACAGTCATCATTCTAAATATTTTACCTGCCTGAGCACATTTAATCCACATGGCAACCTAAGAAAATAGTTATTATTATCCACTTTTGACCACGAAGACTCAAAATATAAGTACTGGCTGAAGGTCATGCAACTGAATAAAATCCCACAGTTTTCTAAAATGATGCTTGAGTCTGCAAAATGTATTGTAACTGCAATTTTTTATAGGAATCTTTGTAATTAATGTATGTTATGCAATCATGTGACATAAAACATGCTATTAATATATTTTTTAAAAAGGATAACTTCTTAAATTTGAGAAAAATAAGGAGCACTAAATAAACATTAAATATTTTAAAAAATGTGTACATAAACTGTTGGTCAAGCTTAGAAGTGAAATAACACCATTTAACTGAGAACCTACAATCATTCAACAGACATATTAAGATCTTTTCTCTTGCTGATTTTGGGAAAAAGTTTGCACAGGAAGTTGTAGTGTATTCTTTTCAGTAGAGACAATTTCCCTTATAGATGGGACAACCAGGCTTAATTATTTTTCCTTTTTTGCCTCTCACTGTCCCTTCTTATTTATATAGTTTCTTTCCTGTTAAGAATGCTTCTTTTGTATTTTAACTAAAGTAATAAAAAGCTCTCTAGCTGGTTATTAAAATACCCCATCCCATTGGGTGGGTGGGTGAGGGGCAAGGGTTTATAGAGTAATAACTTCTGTGTTGTAAATGACCTCATATGTATACATTGTATTGGGACACTTCACTTCTCAGCACTTCCTACAACTGCCTTGATTAGACGGCAGGAGATGGAATGTCAATCTAAGACTGTTGTGCTGGCAATCACTCTGAAAGGTTTTTTAAAAAATATTTTCAAACTTTATCTGAAGTGCTCTTCCCTCCTTTTTTAAAGCTTGAAGTCCTAAGTTTCTCCTCCCCATGTTGGTGAATTATTGACTGTAATTGTTGGTATAACTAAACATAACTGTGCTGGAAAGAAGTTGTGCCATGAAGGTCCTTAATTTTTTTTTAAATAAAAGCATTTAAACAAAAAAATAAAATGCCTCATCTTATTGGAATACTAAAGACTGAACTGCTGTAAAGTTGGGGCTTATCCCACTCTCCTTATTCAGATCAGCTACAGACAAATAAGCAAGCAGCCAGGGTCAGAAACCCAGTGGCTGACTTTGGTTTCTTTCCTTACCTTATAATTCTATTGGTTTTCTCCATTCTTGGCATCAGGCGTGTCTGTTCCCATAAAGGTCTGCATACAGGGAGTGAGAAGAGGGAGTCAGCGTCACACTCCTTTGGACCTGAAAGTAATTGGAAGCTGAGCCCTTTTCTCCTGTGGAGCCTTTCTGGTCTTCCACTCCTTGAGAGCTGATTCCTTCTCGTTGGCTTTTTACTCAGTCTCTGAGCATCTGGCAGCATTTCTGGTTTGTCTTTACTCAAGTCTGTTTGCCCTCTCAGGCAGCCCTCTTGAACATGCATGCACGTGTGTACACACACACACATACCTTCATCACTGACAAGCTGAGAGTGGACTTTCCTATCAGCCATTATTCTTTTAGTTTGTTCGTCAATAGCTGTCTTGCCTGTTTCTCACATTTCAAATTTGTTTAGGTGCTAACTTCAGTTGACCCTGTCTACAATTATAAGAAACACTCCTCAAGGGGCTTGAGTTGTTTTATTGAGATATCCTCTCTAAGCTTGAGATATGGGAGGATACATCCACTCCTTCCCATTTCTTCTCTCCAAAGTAATCATATGAAAAGTGTATATTTTGGTTTGCAGGAGTTTGGGGGCAAAAAAGGACCATGCACTTCCTCCTTCTGCAGTGGGTAGACCTTTTCAAAGAACTATTCTCTCAAAATCTAACTCTTTCAAATAGAAGTAGGGGAAAAACCGTCATCAGGTATGGCCATCAGCTTTGTGAATTCTGCATAATGACTAGGAAGTCCTTTGGAATGTGATATTGACTCTTGGTGCTTCAGCAAAGTATTTCAGGATCATGCTATATGCCATATGTATAAATATACACACACGTATTTCAGTGGCTAAATGTCCTGCAGCTATGGAGACTGGGTTTGATCCCTGGGTTGAGAAGATCCCCTGGAAAAGGGAATGTCCCACTCCAGTATTCTTGCCTGGAGAATTCCATGGATAGAGGAGCCAGGCAGGCTACAGTCTATGGGGTCACAGTGAGTCAGACATTTTCATTTCAGGGTCTGGTCAGAATTTGAACTAATCTTTAGATCAAACACATTAGTGCAGATATAGCTGAGCACAACTTCTCCAATTAAACTTTAGACATTGGTCTCAAGTGACTCCATGGCATACACCTTGGCAGGGAGCAGCACCTCACATAATAAGCTAAGTGCCAAAGAATTGATGCTTTTGAATTGTGGAGCTGGGGAAGACTTTTGAGAATCCCTTGGACAGCAAGGTGATAAACCCAGTCAATCCTAAAGGAAATCAACACTGAATATTCATCGGAACTACTGATGCTGAAGCTGAAGCTCCAATACTTTGGCCACCTGATGCAAAGAGACAACTCATTGGAAAAGACAATGATGCTTGTAAAGATTGAAGGCAAAAGGAGAAGGGAATGGCAGAAGATGAGATGGTTAGATAGCATCACTGACTCAATGGACATCAATCTGATCAAACTCTGGGAGATGGTGGAGGACAGAGGAGCTATAGTGCTGTAGTCCATGGGGTCCCAAAGAGTGGGTCACACCTTAGTGACTGAAAAGCAACAACAAATCTTACTGAGAACATGCAGCAAATATAGCAATAGTATTAGTTTGCTTTAAAGTAAGTTTGTCTTACATTGGTAAGGAGGTGAAAAAGAATGGATAAAAAACAGCCAGCATTCATTCAATTCTGATGCTATCTCCTGAGATGTAACCATGCTGACTAGGTATATAGATACAAACAAGCAAAATTCCCTTCCTAAAATAGCTTTACTGTGTGTGTGTGTGTGTGTGTGTGTGTGTGTGTGTGTATGCACGCATTCTTAAAAATGGACATGGAAGACACTTAGTAAAACAAACACAATGTCAGCTAGAATCATCAGGTCCTTTTTAGTTAGACTACTAGAATTCCAGATCAAACTGGTTCACTTTAAGGGAACAAAAACCATTTCTTGAGTGGCCCAGGTGTAACTATTCATACCTGGTTAGAAGCAACAGCTCAACTGTTATAGCTGGGATCTTTCTGCTCTTCCTGACTATTGCTCACTCTTTCTTGCCTCTACATTTCTTTGTAATTTGGTCTCCTTATCTTTTCCATATGGATATCTTCTCTGCTACACCAAAATCTTAAGGGAAAGGTAACTCTCAAAAAGAAGTTCCAGAAAAGACAATTGATTAGGCAGGAAATGTGCACTAATGTTTTGGAGATGTTCCAAGTAGAGTGGAGTAGGGGAGGAGCTTCCTAAGTGAAGTGGAGGCGCAGTGTGTGAGTTTGCTCTGTTGCTGCTCAATCACTAAGTCATGTCTTGACTCTTTGCAACCCCATGCCCTGCAGCATGCCAGGCAGCATGCCAGGCAGCCCTGTCCTTCACTATCTCCCGGAGTTTGCTCAAATTCATGTCCTCTAAGTTGGTAATACTATCTTAAGCAACTCATCCTTTGTTGCTCTCTTTTCCTTTTGCCTTCAAATCTTTCCGAGCATCAGAGTCCTCTTCAATGAATCAACTTTTCACATCAGGTGTTCAAAGTGTTAGAAGTTCAGCTTCAGTATCACTCCTTCCAATAAATATTCAGAGTTTATTTCCTTTAGGATTGACTGGTGCTAGGGATGCCATAACAGTGTACCACCAAGAGGCTGCTTTAAACAACAAAAATATATTGTCTCATGGTTTTGGCAGCCAGAAGTCTGAAATGAAGATGTTAACATACTTGCTTCTTTCTGGGGGCTGTGATTGTAAGCTCTGTTCCAGGCATCACTCTTTTTGCGCACTGGATGGTCTTCTTCTTCTTATGTCTCTTCCCATCATCTGTTTTCTCTCTGTGTGTATCTCTGTGTTCAATTTCCCCCTTTTTCAAAGGACACCAGTCGTATTCGATTAGGGCAGATCCTAGTAAACTTATTTTAAAATTATTATCTCTGTAAACTCCAAATGAGGTCACATTCTGAAGAACCAGGGTTTAGGACTACAAGACATCTTATTTTTCAAGTGAAAAAGTGGAAGTATTAGTCACTCAGTAGTGTCCGACTCTGTGACCCCATGGATTGTAGGCTGCCATGCTCCTCTGTTCATGGAATTCTCCAGGAAAGAATACTGGATGGGTAGTCAAGGGATGCATTTCAGCCTATAACACACTGCCTTTTTAAATGGAGAGGACATTAGAATTAACTCGGAGAAGAAAAAACTTCAGCTACCATGTTCCACTAGACACACCCTGACTACATGGCAAATATACAAATGAAAGTAAATAAGGAAGTTGTCATCATCTTTCTTTTCCTTTTTCCTCAAATATGTAGACAAACTTAGATTTCTCTTATGTTTGAACTTATAAAGTACATATATCTGAACTCATTATATTTTTGTATATCTAGATACTTTTCACTCCTAAGAATTCCTACTATTTGATGATGTTCTGTATTTGTGTCTCCTGATAATTTTGTTTAATTGACCTTGAATGCTTACTTTCAGTCTTTTGGAAGAAGAAGTATATCTAAAAATAATGGTACATTGTAATTATTTGTGATAAAATAATCTATGCCACTGTTGAGCTTTCAGATTTGTTGGCATATTGAGTGCAGCACTTTCACAGCATCATCTTTCAGGAACTGAAATAGCTCAACTGGAATTCCATCACCTCCACTGGCTTTGTTTCTAGTGATGCTTCTTAAGGCCCACTTGACTTCACATTCCAGGATGTCTGGCTCTAGGTAAGTGATCACACTATCCTGATTATCTGGGTTGTGAAGATCTTTTTTGTACAGTTCTTCTGTGTATTCTTGCCACCTCTCCTTAATATCTTCTGCTTCTGTTAATTCCCTACCATTTCTGTCCTTTATTGAGGCCATCTTTGTATGAAATGTTCCCTTGGTATCTCTAATTTTCTTGAAGAGATCTCTAGTCTTTTCCATTCTATTGTTGTCCTCTATTTCTTTGCATTGATCACTGAAGAAGGCTTTCTTATCTCTCCTTGCTATTCTTTGGAACTCTGCATTCACATGAGTATATCTTTCCTTTTCTCCTTTGCTTTTCACTTCTTTTCACAGCTATTTGTAAGTCCTCCTCAGACAGCCATTTTGCTTTTTTGCATTTCTTTTTCTTGGGGATGGTCTTGATTCATGTCTCCTGTACAATGTCATGAACCTCCGTCCATCGTTCATCAGGCACTCTATCAGACATAGTCCCTTAAATCTATTTCTCACTCCCACTGTATAGTCATAAGGGATTTGATTTAGGTCATACCTGAATGGTCTAGTAGTTTTCTCCACTTTCTTCGATTTCAGTCTGTATTTGGCAATGAGAAGTTCATGATCCAAGCCACAGTCAGCTCCTGGTCTTATTTTTGCTGACTGTATAGAGCTTCTCCATCTTTGGCTGCAAAGAATATAATCAATCTGATTTCGGTGTTAATCATCTGGTGATGTCCATGTGTAGAGTCTTCTCTTGTGTTGTTGGAAGAGCAGTGGCCACAGAACTGGAAAAGGTCAGTTTTCATTCCAATCCCAAAGAAAGGCAATGCCAAAGAATTCTCACTACCACACAATTGGCACTCATCTCACATGTTAGTAAAGTAATGCTTAAAATTCTCCAAGCCAAGCTTCAGCAATACGTGAACGGTGAACTTCCAGATGTTTTAGCTGGTTTTAGAAAAGGCAGAGGAATCAGAGATCAAATTGCCAACATCCTCTGGATCATGGAAAAAGCAAGAGAGTTTCAGAAAAACATCTATTTCTGCTTTATTGACTATGCCAAAGCCTTTGACTGTGTGGATCACAATAAACTGGAAAATTCTGAAAGAGATGGGAATACCAGACCACCTGACCTGCCTCTTGAGAAACCTGTGTGCAGGTCAGGAAGCAACAGTTGGAACTGGACATGGAACAACAGACTGGTTCCAAATAGAAAAAGGAGTATGTCAAGGTTGTATATTGTCACCTTGCTTATTTAATTTATATGCAGAGTACATCATGAGAAATGCTGGGCTGGAGGAAGCACAAGCTGGAATCAAGATTGCTGGGAGAAATATCAATAACCTCAGATATGCAGATGACACCACCCTTATGACAGAAAGTGAAGAGGAACTAAAGAGCCTCTTGATGAAAGTGAAAGGGAAGAGTGGAAAAGTTGGCTTAAAACTCAACATTCAGAAAATGAAGATCATGACATCCGGCCCCATCATTTCATGACAGATAGATGGGCAAACAGTGGAAACAGTGTCAGACTTTATTTTTTGGGCTCCAAATCACTGCAGATGGTGACTGTAGCCATGAATTTAAAAGACGCTTACTACTTGGAAGGAAAGTTATGACCAACCTAGACAGCACATTAAAAAGCAGAGACATTACTTTGCCATCAAAGATCTATCTAGTCAAAGCTATGGTTTTCCAGTGGTTATGTATGGATGTGAGTGTTGGACTGTGAAGAAAGCTAAGCGCCGAAGAATTGGTGCTTTTTTTTTTTTTTAATTAAATTTTATTTTGCTTAACTTTACAATATTGTATTGCTTTTGCCATACATCTAGATGGATCCGTCACAAGTATACATGTGTTCCCCATCCTGAACCCTCCTCCCTCCTCCCTCCCCATACCATCCCTCTGGGTCGTCCCAGTGCCCAGAATTGGTGCTTTTGAACTATGTTGTTGGAGAAGACTCTTGAGAGTCCCTTGGACTGCAAGGAGATGCAAAGAGTCCATTTTAAAGGAGATCAGTCCTGGGTGTTCATTGGAAGAAATGATGCTGAAGCTGAAACTCCAATCCTTTGGCCACCTGATCTGAAGAGCTGACTCATTGGAAAAGACCCTAATTCTGGGAAAGATTGAGGGCAGGAGGAGAAGGGGACAACAGAGGATGAGATGGTTGGATGGCATCGCTGACTTGATGGACATGGATTTGGGTAAACTCCAAGAGTTGGTGATGGACAGGGAGGCCTGGCATTCTGTGGTTCATGGGGTCACAAAGAATTGGACATGACTGAGCGACTGAACTGAACTGAACAGAATCTGTGCCATCCATTCTAATAAAAATAATCATTTATACATAGAACAGTTATATATATTTTATATATATATATATATATATTTCCTATAGCCTTCTAAGTGTTTATTCTTGAGAGACTTCAATCACTCAACTGAAGGGTGTAATTATTTCAATACAATTAAAGCGATTTATTTCACAGAAACATCACAACATTTCCTGGATAGTCAAGTTGGTGTGTTGTTTTTCCTACTACTTCCTAAACTATAAAATCCAGATATTCTTTATTAATCATAACATACTGAATTTTACTTTCCCCTTAATAGAATGAATGGAAGAAATGACAAGTCATTCATTAAGTAAACAAAACAACATTCTTATCTTTCTTTTCCCTCGAAGAAAAAGACAGAAGGCAATTAAGAAATACTTTAGAATACAGATACATACATACTCATGCAGAGTTTAGAATCTTATTTCCATTAAAATAAACTGCTCCTTATTCTGAGATTCTGTTGGATCTCATTTTCAGCTCAATTGAGGTATAACTTCCAAAATTGTAAAATATTTAAACTGTACATTGGGTGGTTTTATATGTATATATGTTTGTGTATGTGTGTGCATGAGCACATGTGTGTGTAATGAAAGGATTCCCACTATCTAGTTAGGTAACACATCTTTTCACTTTTTTGTTTATTCATTCATTTATTTATTTATTTTGAGTAAGGGGTTGGCTTGAATCTTAAGCACTTTAAGATAAGTATATAATTTAATTAAATATAATATGAAGTGATTGTTTATAAATTTAATAGTTGTATATCCACGGATTTGTTGTAATTGCTGTTGTTATAGTTGTTGTAAACTGTCTTTCCAAATAATAATCTTCAAAACAAAATTCCTTCTGCAGCTGATACAACATATTTGGTTCCAAAAGATGTGTCTTCACAGCATTCTGTGATAATCACCTTTTTTCCAGATATTCTTGTGTAAGAGGATGATCCCTTCTTACACAAAACACCCCCTGGAAAAGAGCTCTACCAGAGATTTGAAAAGCAAATAGTCAAACTTTGTCATTTTCTGCCAATAGGCTAACACATTTGAACAGATGCTCCAAAGTTCTCTTTCTACACCAAGAGTCTCTGATCCTCTTTTAGGTAACTCCATGATGTCTACATTATGACCACAATTAACACTGGTGTCCTGTCGGGAATTAGTCATTGTTAGATTCTTTCGAACTGTGAGAAGACGCGTGAGAGTCTCTTGGTCTACAAGGAGATCAAGCCAGTCAATCCAAAGCAAATCAACCCTGAATAGTCCTTGGGATAACTGATGCTGTGTTGAAGTTCCAATACTTTGACCACCTGATGTGAACAGACAACTCACTGGAAAAGACCCTGATGCTGGGAAAGATTAAGGGCAAGAGGAGAAGGGAATAAGAGAGGATGAGATGATAGAATGGCAACAATGACTCAGTGGACATGAGTTTGAGCAAACTGTGGGGGATAGTGAAGGACAAGGAAGGCTGGCGTGCTGCAGTCCATGGGGCTCAGAGAGACAGACATGACTTAACAACCAAACAAGAGCAAGCCTCAAAATGACTGCTTTGATTTAGCAGTTTAAATACATCTAGATTTTCATTTTCTGGTATTAGTTTTATAATTTTAATCTGGAAGCATATTACACTGTATGAAATATAAAAGAGGCATAGACCATCTCTTCACAGAGAACAGAATTAAAGGCGAGATGTTAAGTCTGCCTCTTAGACATTTTGTTAACTCGCCATGTGAGCCTAGAATTCTCAGAGATGTGAGTACCAAATTCCAGCCATACTATTATGTTGGGTGTCTCATTTTGGAATACAACAGCTAATGGTTTACAGGCAATATTTCCCCTCTGTAAAATGAGAATTTATGTAACTGTTTACATTGTGATGGAAGGGATTATATACAATGGCAGAAAGATACATGGTTCTTAATGTTCCTAAATATTCATTTTATTTTTCTCACTTGTATTAATAGAGAAAAGGGAAAAAAAATCACCTAAAAATCATCTAACGATGTGAAAACTATTGGAGGTGCTTGGATAGATTTCTTTTTACTCTGTCATTCAGTAAATCATGCTTTGATATTTAATCACAGCCATAAAGTCTTGCATCACTCACAGTTATTATGAAAGAATGGAATATGAATAAGGCATAGAAAAGCGGAGTTAACACTCTCAATTAAGTGGACTATATGTTGAAAGAACTTCAGTTAGGAAGAAATTTATTCAGTATATCATAAAACATAGTTTGTTATTGTTCTTTTCATATTAATTTATGATTAAGTATATGGCTTTGATCTGAATGTCAATGACAGTCACTATTTATCATAGAAGACTCAACATAGATTACTGACCAGTGATTTGATACATTTCATGTACATTTTCTTGATCTTTGGTTTTATTATTTAGCATCCACAATCTGTGAAACTGTTTCTGGAAAAATTTAACATATATCTATATATCCTTGGGCTTCTCAGGTGGCTCAGTAGTAAAAACTGCCTGCAAATGCAAGAGATGAAGGAGCTGTGAATTTGATTCTGGGGTCAGACGATCCTCTGGAGACAGGCACAGGAACCCACTCCATTATTCTTGTCTGGGAAATCCCATGGACAGAGGAGCCTGACGGGCCACACATGTCCCAAAGAGTTGGATACTACTGAGTGCGCGCATGCACACACACACACACACACACACGCGCGCGCATGCGCGTGCACACGCGCGCGTGCGTGCATGTGTACCTCTATGTCCTCAAAAACAAACAAATTTCAGAAGTTTTGAAGGAAAAATTAACACATATTATTTTAAAGAAATATTGTTTTAATACTTTCTAAAGCATGGAATACAAGTAGCAACACATTATTATACAATGTTCATTGAGCTGATAGTTCTAAATGTATAATAATATTAAACATAGAATTTTTATATAAGTAGATGGCTTCCAGCTGCTTAATAATATGAACTTATTTAAAAGAATATTTATTTTAAAATATTTTCCCTTAAACTAAAAATTTTGGGGGGAACCTTTGGGAAGCAGTATTAGAAGATGTCTATGTAAAGTACCTCAAAGTGAAAGTGAAAATCGCTCAGTCCTGTTTGACTCATTGTGACCCCATGGACTATACAGTCCTTGGAATTCTCCAGACCAGAATACTGGAACGGGTAGCCTTTCCCTTCTCCAGGGATCTTCCTAACCCAGGGATCGAACCCAGGTCTTCCTCATTGCAGGCGGATTCTTTACCAGCTGAGCCACCAGGGAAGCTCAAAGTACCTCAAGGTTAGAGTTAAAACATACAGCTGTATTTTGACAAATATGATATTCAAGGCATAAAATGACTTAAAGCATTTATTTTGGTATTTAGTATGGGAAGCAATAACTACAACAAAGGTCATCTTCTTTCTCTGATAACGTCTCCTTTATGACTGAATTTTTCAGGCATGTAATTTTCCTCTATTTAGCATAAATGAGAGTTTGTAAATCTCTCATTCTCCTAACTTAGGAAAGAACCCCTAAACTGATAATAACTTCTAAAGAATAGAAATTAATTTCATTTCGTTTTTGTAAAGATCAGTTCAGTTCAGTTTAGTCGCTCAGTCATGTCCAGCTCTTTGAGATCCCATGGACTGTAGCACACCAGGCTTCCCTGTCTATCACCAACTCCTGGAGCTTGCTCAGACTCATGTCCATGAAGTAAGTGATGCCATCCCACCATATTTTTTAAGAGGGCAAAAAGTGCACATGTGCAAGGTGTTCACAGTGCTTCTCTAAATAAAAATCACAAAGTTATGAAAAATACTTTTATATAATTATGAAACTGGCTTAGGAAAAAGTAAACTGAATAGACAATTTATCTTTGGATGAAAAAACTTAAACAGGATTCTTTAGGGATAGGTGCTGTGGCCAATTTTGTCACCTGTCACCAGTCTTAAAAAATTAAATGTCCTTTGGTATCATTCTGAAACAAAACAGTTATACAAGCCATTAATTTGGATCAATATGACAGTTTATCATAAAATCTTCACAAGGGTTGAACTACAAACAGCCACTCATACAAACTGTTTTTTCTTTGAGTGAAAACCAGAAGGAATAAGATATTCAGAGAATCTATCATTAAAACATGTCTATACATAGAAATGGATTTTTAATAATGTTAGTATGAACTCACCCATCTAATGAATTCTATATTTTAATAATTCATTATTCATCAAATATATTGCCTGTGGTTCAGAGATATTGTAAGTCTGAAAGAGTGATGCTCTTTGATGAACATATATTTGATGAATAACATAGGATACCAGTATTCAGTTCAGTTCAGTTCAGTTCAGTCACTCAGTCATGTCCAACTCCTTGTGACCCCATGAATTGCAGCACACCAGGCCTCCCTGTCCATCACCAACTCCTGGAGTTCACCCAGATTCACGTCCATCGAGTCAGTGATGCCATCCAGCCATCTCATCCTCTGTCGTCCCCTTCTCCTCTTGCCCCCAATCCCTCCCAGCATCAGAGTCTTCTCCAATGAGTCAACTCTTCGCATGAGGTGGCCAAAATGCTGGAGTTTCAGCTTTAGCATCATTCCTTCCAAAGAAATCCCAGGGCTCATCTCCTTGAGAATGGACTGGTTGGATCTCCTTGCAGTCCAAGGGACTCTCAAGAGTCTTCTCCAACACCACAGTTCAAAGGCATCAATTCTTCAGTGCTCAGCCTTCTTCACAGACCAACTCTCACATCCATACATGACCACAGGAAAAACCGTAGGCATAATATAGGATACCAGTATTAGGACACCAGTATGTGAATTTTGCGGAGAAGGCAGTGGCACCTCACTCCAGTGCTCTTGCCTGGAAAATCCCATGGATGGAGGAGTTTGGTAGGCTGCAGTCCATGGGGTTGCTAAGAGTCAGACATGACTGAGCGACTTCAGTTTCACTTTTCACTTTTATGCATTGGAGAAGGAAATGGCAACCCACTCCAGTGTTCTTGCCTGGAGAATCCCAGGGACAGGAGTCTTGTGGGCTGCTGTCTGTGGGGTCACACAGAGTTGGACATAACCTAAGCGACTTAGCAGCAGCAGAATGTGAATTTTGCAGAGAAGGCAATGGCACCCCACTCCAGTACTGTTGCCTGGAAAATCCCTTGGACAGAGGAGCCTGGTGGGCTGCAGTCCATGGGGTTGTTAAGAGTCAGACACGACTGAACGACTTCACATTCACTTTTTACTTTCATGCATTGGAAGAAGGAAATGGCAACCCACTCCAGTGTTCTTGCCTGGAGAATCTCAGGAATGGGGGAGCCTGGTAGGCTGCCGTCTATGGGGTTGCACAGAGTCGGACATGACTGAAGTGACTTAGCAGCAGTAGTAGCAGCATGTGAATTTTGAGGGGACACAAACATTCAGAGCATAGCAGACACATGGATAAAGAAACTGATAGCTTTTTACATAAATTACAAGGCTAGGAAGAAGGCATCAGGAAGGCTCTCCATGGGGATTGACTCTTGAACGATGTTTAAGGATGTGTAGAGTTTCACTTGGAGAAGGAAATGGCAACTCACTCCAGTATTCTTGCCTGGAGAATCCCAGGGACAGAGGAGCCTGGTGGGCTGCCGTCTATGGGATCGCAGAGAGTCGGACACCACTGAAGTGACTTAGCAGCAGCAGCAGCAGCAGCGTTTCACTAGATAAATAAGGACAGTGAAGTCCAGGCAGAAAGAACAATAAGAGTAATGTTATAGGACCCAAGCAAGTTCAGGAAAGTACATTTTTTTATTGATTAGAATATTAAGTGCATTTGGGATATATAACTGGAAGTGTAGGCTAGATAAACTTATTCAAATGCCATTTTACTTGTGTTTTTCATGCATTTAAATCTGAGAATTATACATTGCCTTGTAATGCAAAACAAATACACATATAGCTATCTCTTTAGAGTTATAACCCTTGCTTTGCGTGGTTTTTGTGGTGCTATAGGTAAGAAATCTGACACAGGCTCATGAGGCTAAATCCTAACCAAGCTGCTAGGTGTTGACAGGCCTGCATTTCTTTTCAGATGCTATTGGAGGGGAGTCTCTTTTCTTGCCTCTTCCAGTTTCTGGAGGCCACCCATGCTTCTTCGATTATGGCATCTGCTTCCATGTTCAAAATCATCAGTGGTGGACCAAGTCCTCATACTACTATCTGGTTCTGTGACAACTGGAAAACTGAGATAGGTTTTATGCTTATAAAGACTCACATGGTTAAATTGAGTGCACTTGGATAATAAATCTGCCTGTCTCAAGTTTCTAAAATTTAGATACATCTGTAAAATTCTTCTGGCATAGTTGATAACCTATATAAATTCTGGGAGTGAGTATACGACATCATGGCAGTTTGGACTTCCATCCTGTAAGACATAGATCCAGGTACATTTTGGTCCCCTAAAATGCAAAGTTGATTTACTGAGCCTTGATTTCCTCAAAGTCTAGCTCATTATAATAAAAGTGCCTAAAATCTCATCAAAATCCCAAATCTCATTAGTTCAAAAGTCCCAAATGTCATCATCTAAATTATCTCCTTTAGATAGAGGTAAGGACTTCCTTGGTGGCTCAGATGGTAAAGCATCTGTCTATAATGCGGAAGACCTGGGTTCAATCCCTGAGTTGGGAAGATCCACTGGAGAAGGAAATGGCAATCCACTTCAGTACTATTGCCTGGAAAATCCCATGGACAGAGGAGCCTGGTAGCCTATAGTCCATGGGGTCGCAAAAAGTTGGACACGACTGAGCGACTTCACTTACTTAAGGTTCTACCTATCTGTCCTTGGGCACACATGATCCTTTTCTGTTATGAATCTGTGAAATTCGCAGATGAATCAGTGAACTTATAAACACATTACCTTTTCCTGAAATACAATGTGGGACAGACAAAGGAAAGCAATTAAATACCTATGGCTGATTCTTGTGGATGTTTGACAGAAAACAAAAAATTCTGTAAAGCATTTACCCTTCAGTTAAAAAATAAAGTGGCAAAACAAGGAGAAAACTAAAGGGAAAAAGGAGACATCAGTCCCAATAATTTGAAAATCCTGATGGGCATACTCCATTAGGTTGCAATGTCTGTGAATAATTCTCTCTGCTCTTCGGCTCCTCCTTCCAAGCTCATGGCTTGCTCCCCTGAATCATCCTTTCTTTTTCATGAAATATGACAAGTGTTTGCAGCTAAGTAGTTTTACTAGCTTTTTTCCTGTCAGTAGAAATTTAAGAGTCTGATAGCCTTCTTTCATTTCATACTTTTATTTTAGTCCAAACTGGTAGTGTTTATTGTAGTATAAAATTCAAAAGAAATTTGTGGATCTCCTTCGTATGTTATAGAGATTCATTCCGTTACAAATGAGACTCTTCAACAGATATTTCTTAGTTCTCTATTTTTTGGCTTCTCTCAGGTGTTTGAGAGACAACACTCTTAAATTTCCTAGATGTTTCCTGGTGTGATTGAAGGGATCTGAGAGTCACAGTCTTGATCTCCTCAAAGAGTCTTCTGAGTGACCTTTCAGTCTTTTGTGAATACTATCTAAACATTTTAGATCCACACCCTCAGCTTTTCTTTAGATCTTATATTCCTGACAGTGAATCTCCTAAATGTAGCAGTTTTTGCAGTCTGGAGAAGTTGAAGATTTTCCAAATCATCACCTCTTGGTTTCTTTTTATTTAATCATTCTTCTCCCAATTTATCTCCTTCCCCTTGCATTTTATTATAAGCAGCAAACAGAAACCAGGCTGCTTCTTTATCCCTTGAAAATCTCCTCAGTAAAATATTACTTAGGAAAGCGAAAAGTGAAAGTGTTAGTTACTCAGTCCTGTCTGATTCTGCAACCCCGTGGACAATAGCCCACAAGACTCATCTGTCCTTGGGATTTCCTAGGCAAAAATATTGGAGTGGGCACTCATTCCCTTCTCTAGGGGATCTTCCTGATCCAGGAATGGAACCTGGGTCTCCCACATTGCAGGCAGATTCTTTACTATCTGAGCCACTTATTTATCACTTACAAGTTTTGTTTTCTACATAGTTTCAAGAAGATAATTCTGTTAAGACTTCTGCCACTCTATAAGGACAAACTTTCTTCCCATTTTCAGTTATGTGTTGCTTATTTCTTTTTGAACCCTCACAAATAGAACTTGTTATATTTATATTTCTACCAACAGTCTGTTTATGATGATTTATGTATTCTTTAAGGCAAACTCTATTTTCTCTACCAGGCTTTTCTTTTTATCCTGAGTCTTCTCTGACAGAGTCACTAATGTCCATGCTTCTACTAAAGCATATTCAAGGCAATCTAAACGTTTGTGAACATGCTCTTGAAAATTCATCAGCCTCACTCTGCCCAATTCCAAAGACACTATATCTTTTCGATATTTGTTGCATCAGTGCCTCACTCTCAGGTATTAAAAATCTGTTTTAATTTTCTATTGTTGCTATAACAAATTCCCACATATGTAATGGCTTAAAAAACACAAATATTTTATCTTATAGTGAGTAATGCTCTCTTCCTCACCATTCTCCCTAAATAACTTGGAGGCTCTTTGTTCCCTTAAATTTCAGCTAATGCCCACTCCTCTAAGGAACAGAATTGTAGTGACTTTTCTCTATTTGAAAGTCAGGTTTGCTCACAGACTGCACTATTCAGCACTATGCATGCAGCACTTGAACTGCGCTGCATCGTTATTTATCTCCATGATGCATAGCAAATTATCTTAAGAATACAATTAGATATCTGAGGACAGGAAATTCTGGCATTCCTAGCATTTGTTATAGTGTTTTGCATGGTAGCCCTCTGTTGCCATTTTTTGGATGATAATCCAAAGTATGAGAGATAACAGGACAAATAAAAGAGGGAAGTTGCCTCTGTAAGGAGATCTTTAAGAAGCCAAAAAACTTCAGTAACATTGAATATGTCATTGAATACCATTGGAACATATTATTCTAAAATCCATTTTTCTATCATATTATACTTTCTCATTTTTATGCAGATTTTAAAATAAATTGACATCTGATGCACATACTATTTGTAGCATTACATTACATTTCATAGGCAATAAAGATGGCACAATAAGGAATAGTTTTATACACATCATGGTGAAATCAGTGGAAATACAGAAATATTGTGTTTGTCAGAGAGATCAATTATTCTAATTGAAAACTGGTCACATCAAAACAGTTGAGTTAAATCAGTATGCTGAAAAGTGCTGATTACTTAAATACCTTTCTCTAAATATTCAATACATTTTGAAGAGTATTTGATAGCCTTAGATTGTGTATTTTTTTGAAGTTTTCATAAAACACATAATCAACCATAGCCTGTACCTAATGAATCACAAATGTATTTCCAAAATTTATAAAGAAATCATAGTATTCAAAAGAATTATAGTGTTATAGTAAATTTTTGAACATCGGTAATTTAGTGGTTGATTAAGAAAGTTTGGTTCACATGCTTCTTTATCACTTTAGTAGTAACAAAAGAAAAGTTGGACATTAAAATTCACCAATAAGTATGCATCATTATGGAATATTGAAACTAGGAATCAGAGAAAATTAATAGTGCCCATGGCTTCCCAGGTGGTGCTAGTGGTAAAGAAGCCTCCTGCCAATGCAGGAGATGCAAGAGACATGGGTTTGATCCCTGGATTAGAAAGATCCCCTGAAAAAGGAAATGGCAACCCACTTCAATATTTTTGCCTGAAATATTACATGGACACAGCAGACTGGTGGGCTACAGTCCATGGCTTTGCAGAATCAGACATGACTGAATGACCAAGCAAGCAGACCAATGCAAATACTTAAAGAGATTTAAAGAAACTCCACATCTCTGCTTCTTTTATTCTTTTTTTCTTCTATATCAGAAGAGCCTCGTTAATGAGAACAAATATATATCATGGTCCCACTGTTTGATCTTGTGACTGGCTGTAGCCATATGAGTCATCAAACTCTCATGGATTCCATGTCTCCCAAATCTTCTGATTTAGAATGTAGATTGCAATATATTCTTTTCTTGTAAGAGAATGTGCTGAGTGGGTATAAGTCACCAAAGCAACCCCTGCTGGTTTTATTTTTTGTAAATTAATGTATTTCATTGACTTCTATAAAACCGTCTCAAAGTAAATTTTTTATGCATCAGTTTGTTACCTACCAGCTGCCTACCAACAGAAATTGTCTCTGGCTAATGTTTGCAGCAAATTCATTTCTTAGAATATCATAGAGCCATGCACATAAGTGATATGAGGGCTGGGGAACCAGATTCAAAAAATGGTTAGTGATCAAGGGAACCCACATAGGACATGTCTTTTAGATGCTCACTGACATCATAAGATTCTCAATGCTGCAGCTCTGCTGCTAGGAATTATTTCTTAACTGCCTATGGGCTTACTATGCTCCCCATTCCATGGGTAAAACTCTAGAGGTAGAGGGCCATCTGATCAGCCAAGTCTATCAGAAAGTAGGGAGAGGAAATATCTCAAAATTTGAAAGTCTATTTGAATGTTGAACAAGCAAAAAATGATAATTTTTTGTGAAAACAAGGTAGATCTGTTGTAAAGGAATGGGAACCCCCTTCAGCTGTCTGGATTTGTATCAAAGGCTGGAGACCAAATATTTCTGTTTTTCTAATTTTTACAAAATGAGCAGTTCCCAATGACCAGAGGGATCTTAAATATCATCTAGTGTGATACTTTAGGCTTCAGTTGAATTCAGAAAAGATAATAAAGGCAAAGATTTTCCCTGAGATAATCCATTTTGTTTTTTATAAAATTTTGTTATTTAAAAATTTTATCAGATGGTACTATGAAAGATTGTGATAGATGCATTTTCAAAATACAGATTCATAATGCTTTGTGTAGATGTCCTCAGTTGGTGAACAGGTGTCAATATCTCCACAGGGATTTAAAATATACACATTTCTTCCACACCCTAGAGGGCACAAAGTCTCCCTCAGAATCTGCATGACTTACCTGGAATGAGAGATGGCTTAATCATAAATTTTTTTCTATTCAAATATATTTATTCATCTAAGTGTTTGAGGCCTTATGAGATGTTAAGTCCAATCTTAAAATCAATAGTATATGTTTAGAACAAAGTCTTCTTTTCATAAAATTAATATTTTTTATGAATTCTCAAAAAGGAGTGAGGATTTTACTTAATTTAGGGCCAGGCACACACTTTAAATTAAATAGAATTAAATGTGTGTAATTATTTTTCACCTCTCATAGGAAATTCTCTTGTTACTTTCTGATCCAAGGACTTCTCATTCTATCTGCTTTATCTTGCCTTGTAGAAAGATGTAGAGCTCTATGAAGAAATAATTCATTACACTGGAAATCTACAAACATGATGATAGATGATAATGGATAGGTTCAGAGCTGGAGAATGTTAGAGAGTGGTGGGGACTGTGGCAAACAGAAGAGCACATTCTTTTCTTTTTGAAGGGCCATGACATGGATTCAGCCAATTGTTGTCATACAGGAATGTGAGCCCAGTGTTGCCAGGTCTTCCCAATTTTTTTTCAGTGGAAGCCAGAAATTTGAGTTTTTATGTGAAATTTCCCAGTTTTAAATGTTGGTAACATTTTTTAAAACAGTATAGGAGCCAAATAAAACATCTCTGTGGGCCAGGTTCAGCTTGCAACTTGCCAGTTTCAAATCTCTTTTTCTAGAGACAGTGAGCTGGAGCCCAACTATAACAGCAACCTGCCCAGCAATTTTGCTCCCTGAGGAAATGTGGCTCTGAACACAAACAGAACCTTGATAAACCTTTCCTGGCAGCCCACCCTTGTCCATCGAGACTCCAAAGGTGACAAGCCTAATACACTCCCTTAGGGAGTCTCACTACATAGAATTTCACCATTAACTTTCCCACCAAGCCATGAATTCCTCAAGAGAAGGGGCAGCCTTTGTTCATGAGCAAATCGTATAAGTAATTGGGGCAGGTTAATATTCACGAATGAGCCTCACTTTACCAACAATTCTAAAATAATGTGTCCAACATTTCTTTCCTCAAATTTTAAGAGATGATGCCCTTGAAACACTCACTGACTTTTTTTTTTTTTTTAATATTAAGAGTCAGAGATAATATTTGATCTCTTGGTTAAACAGTCCTCCTAATTAAGAGGAATAATTCATTCTTTATTGTTAAAGGCATAGCTTAGTGGAGAAGAGACATGTTTGATGAACTGTTTCAAGATCAGAAAATAATTACTGAGGTTCCCCCAAGGGTCCCAAGGCTATAGATGCAGAAGCATCTACACATGATGTGGGGAGCAAATGTCTCAAAAGCCATCACACATGAACATACAAGGGTCAGTCAATATCAGCATGTAAAAGTCTGAGGTCCTGATATTCTTGGGTAGAAGGGGCACGTGGATCAGACACTGAGCAAGATCCTGTGGGGTTTCTGGACACAAAAGGCATTCAGTGCTCCTATTTCTTGATTACAGGAAATAGGCTTCATTCAACTTCTGGGACCTTCCCTGAGCTCCAAGGAGCAGGTTCAAAAGTCTAAATAGGGAAGGAGGGGATGAAGAGACAAGGGAGGGGCTGTCAAAAGAAACACTAGTCCAGCCTTGGGCCAATGTTATGGTTCCCCCTCCAGGGATACACATAACTATCTTTGAGCAGTTTTGCAGATACTGTAATCCCCACCAGATGGGAGAAATTAACAGCCTGGTGCCCACAAGTCCATAGACCCCAGACCAGGAACAAGAAGATTGAAGATGCCGAATCTGACTTACCTCACCTCCCACTAATCGGAAGAATGTCCACAAGTAGATCAACCCTCTTTGAACCATTACTGTAAAACTTCTCACTAGCCCCGCCAGATTGCGACACAGTTTTGAGGGCATTAGCCCATGTGGCCCTCTTTGCCTGGCAAATGCATGCGGTCCCTGTTGCCTCACTCTTCGTGACCCCATGGACTGTAGCCCACCAGACTCCTCCGTTCTTGGGATTATCCAGGCAAGAGTACTGGAGTGGGTTGCCCTTCCCTTCTCCAGGGGATCTTTCTTGACCCAGGGATTTAACCTGCTTCTCTTGTGTCTCCTCCCTTGGCAGGCAGATTCTCCACCACTCTGCCACCTGAGAAAGACTTTGCCTGGCAAAACAATGCAGCTTTTTTTCTCTTTTTTTTACGTTATCACAAATTATGCCTCTAAGATTTAATTCGGTGTCAAGATACAAAGGCCAGATTTGACTTCAGGTCATATCTGAAGCCATCTTGCATCTGAGACCTGAGGCTTCCGTGAATATGCCACAGATTCTCTGGGCCTCTGACTTTCCTCAGAGGCTGCTCCAGAGACATCTCTGAATAAGCACCTCTCTCATGAGCACATTCTCAAATCTCCCTACTCATACCACTTCCACAAATCCCAGTGAGGACCTGGGACCGCAGATACACTTTAAAATTGAAAGAAGAAACCTAATAAATGCCAAAGAGTTATATGAGATTAACTTTGTGGTGATCAAATCTGGAGTTATAATTTGGGGGCTGGTTTCATTTTAGGAAAACAATTCTGACATTAATGCAATAGCAATAACTATTTGCTTATAGAGTAGGGGGACTACATATGTTAGGTATTATTCAGATATTACTTTGTTGAATCCTCACAAAAATGATCAAGGACAATTATATGTGCAGGACATGTCATATGTTACCTATTGATTCCTCACCAAAAAAATCAAATAATAAAAAATGTATTACTGTTAGACTTAACATTTGAGGACAAAGAAGTTTAAATATTTTGCTTAAGTTTACCTTGCTGGTTAAGAGACCAAGCCTGGGTTTGATCTATCTTCACAAAAAGTGGTGAGTGTTTAATCACTATGAAGTCTCTTTTGTTGAGGTGTGAAACAGTTTCATTTAATATTTTGTTGCCACAGTTGTTCCAGGTTTTTGCTCAAAACCTACCAACCCTCACCTTTAGCAGGAGTTAACATAAGTCTCGGGGAAGGCAATGGCACCCCATCCCAGTACTTTTGCCTGGAAAATCCCATGGATGGAGGATCCTGGTAGGCTCCAGTCCATGGGGTCGCTAAGAGTCGGACACAACTGAGCGACTTCACTTTCACTTTTCACTTTCATGCATTGGAGAAGGAAATGGCAACCCACTCCAGTGTTCTTGCCTGGAGAATCCCAGGGACGGAGGAGCCTGGTGAGCTTCCGTCTATGGGGTCGCACAGAGTCGGACACGACTGAAGCGACTTAGCAGCAGCAGCAGTAGCAGCAGCAACATAAGTCTCTAAGTTAAATGGTCCAGAATGAAGAAAGGAAGCTACAAATGAAAAACCCAGATGGAATCAGCTGGGACCAAGATGGCAACAAATCTGACCTCCAACAGACCCTGAGTTCTATTATACACAGATTTTGCTACATTGGCATCGTAAATAACACACACACTGGTGGCCCTGAGTGGACATTCAGGACAAAAAAGTATAAAAAGAGTGATGCACCCCACTCCCTTGGAAAAAGCCCCACCCCTTCCCCAGTAGACTGGTGCACCTACCTCCCCATCATTAGGCTCACTCTTCTTCCCTTTGTCTTTACTCTTTAAAATTAAATCCCTTTACCCAGATGGATGAAAGGTGATCTGTAAATTTAATTCCCCCTTCTCTATTTTTTGGCCATGAAATCAAGTTTGAGCTGTGTTGATCTCAGCTTTGATTTCATCTACTCAAACCATAGTGGAAAAAGAACCTTCCCCTGCAGAGGCACAGAGACCAGGCTGGGCTCAAGACTGAGTAGGGTCCAAACATCTCATTTTTTTTTTTTTTTTTTTACAGTTTCTATTTAAGGATCATTTAACCAGTCTTCTAATTGTATCATATACCCATGTTTAAATTAAGGATAATTTTGGCCACAAGTAACAGAAAATCTAACAGCAGATTAAACAACATTGAAATTTGTTTTTTGCCCAAAGTCAATTCAAAACAGAGACAAGCGTCAGAAATTTTCAGAGGGAGTGCTCTCAGAAACATCACCTTAGGGGATTTGAAGCAAGCAGGACTCTGGGTAGAGGGAGAGTTGGCCTGAAGTTAATTTATAATAAGACCTGAACTGAACTTGTGGGGAGCTCCAAAGATGGATGGCTCTTCAGAGATGGTTATCCCATGTCGAAGAGAGACACCCAGATATTTATACCCAGATATTTATACTCCCACATCAACCAGACGTTGAAGAGGAGCTTCTCCAGGGAGGAGGCAAACATATCCTCAGTAGGGAGGTGTTCTTCAGCTGATAAAATTCTGGAAGAGGGCTTGACAGCTGAGGGATGTTAGCTCATAATCTTAGCAGCTGGAAGACTAAATCCTTCGGTCTTGAAGGGAGAATCTAGGCAGCCCATAACCTCATTCACTATAAACAAACATCTTGATTTCCTCTCATATGACAATAAGACTAGCTATTTGTAGTTGCTATGGTTTTGGTTCACCCACTCAGAGATGTCAGAACTTCTGCATATTTATTTGTTTTAGCCTTTCTTAACACTTGCAAGATGGCCACTCCAATTCCAGGCATCCACATAAGAAAGAAAAGGTGGCTGGTACCACTGGTTCGGAGAAGGCGATGGCACCCCACTCCAGTACTCTTGCCTGGAAAATCCCACGGATGGAGGAGCCTGGTAGGCTGCAGTCCATGGGGTCGCTAGGAGTCGGACATGACTGAGCGACTTCCTTTTTACTTTTCACTTTCATGCATTGGAGAAGGAAATGGCAACCCACTTCAGTGTTCTTGCCTGGAGAATCCCAGGGACGGGGGAGCCTGGTGGGCTGCTGTCTATGGGGTCACACAGAGTCAGACACAACTGAAGCGACTTAGCAGCAGCAGCAGCACCACTGGTTATGATTCTCATATCTAGAAAGTTAAAGTCCTTTTAGCGGATGTCAATCAGTTCAGTTCAGTTTAATCACTCAGTCGTGTCCAACTCTTTGCGTCTCCATGAACCACAGCATGGCAGGCCTCTCTGTCCATCACCAACTCCTGGAGTTCACCCAAATCTATGTCCATCGAGTTGGTGATGCCATCCAAACATACCATCCTCTGTCATCCCCTTCTCCTCCTGCCCTCAGTCTTTCCCAGCATCAGAGTCTTTTCAAATGAGTCAGGTCTTTGCATCAGGTGGCCAAAGTATTGGAGTTTCAGCTTCAACATCAGTCCTACCAATGAACACCCAGGACTGATTTCCTTTAGGATGGACTGGTTGGATCTCAGCAGATGTACTTTTAATTTCTATCATCCAAATTGGTCACAGGCAAGGAGATAGGCAAATTTAATAGTTCTCTGAAGGATCTAGGATTGACATGATTAGCTTAGATTAATTTTATGAGTATGGGAATATTGTTGCCTGGTGTGGTTTATTAATAAGGGAAAAGCATGGGATTGGTATATTGTAAGCCAAAAACTAGCATTTCCTACAGGTTGCCTTATTCTTAATTTGCAACCACATTGAGCCCTAAACAGCACATGCCTTACAACCGTATGCAAGGCATGTGAGCATTTGGGTCAGGAGAGGAAAAGTTGAGGATTGAAGAACTTATAATACTCCCTTCAAACAAATGCTTTTCCCAACTCAATGCTTCTGAATTTCAGAATATGATAGAAGGTGAATAAAGTGAGCATGGAAAGGAGAACAGGGATAATACACTGAAGTTAGGTAGGAATTTCAACCTTATATGTAATAGGTAACAGAATGACAGAAGAAATCCAGTTACATCTAATAAAAACTAAACTGTGCTTTCATTTCTATTAATATCTGTTTGCACCATCAAAAACATTCAGCTTCTTATTAACTGTTTCTCAATGCTGATGTTTTTTGGCATTGATACTGGTCCAGAGTACATCTGTGGTAAATTAACTTAGTAAGGTTTATAAATGAGGGTCATGGAGTCCTGGTAATTCAGGATTGGAGAGACTTTGGAAATCATCTAATACAGACTCATCGTTTAATTCACAGGAAACTGAGATCAAGAAGGTGCAAGTTGCTCAAGATAAATATAGGTATGAACTTAAAAAAAAAATCCTGTTTTCTTCTTCTCCATTAAGCAACAATGTGCTTTACTTGTCTTGGACTTATTATTGGGTAAATTTTAAGCAGAGTGTGATGGTCAAACACAAACACACAAAGAAATGGTTCATTTGTATTCATGAAAAAGTAGATAGTTTAAGTAATTTTCACAAAATTGAAGTCTACTTCACAAGCCAAAAAAATCAAACATTAGAAGTACCACCTTTTGACAAAGTAATTGTTTTAAAATAATACTTGATGATTGTTACTAAATTCACAGGACAATTAACATGTTTCTGAATCAGCAAAATAAAGCAGATATTTCAGCAAGCCTCTATTTAACTTGGTGATGTCCCAACTGCCCAAATCTAAACATAGATTCAATGGCAAAAGTTTGTTTAATGGCAAACTTATCCAAAGAGAAACATTTGTTTCATCTGTAGTGGGGAAATATTCATCTACTATTAGGTTAGTACAGAGAGCCAAGAGTTTTGCAAAAATTTCCACTGGCTGGTTGTTGCTTGTGATCCAAGTGAAGGAATTATTTGGGGGAAAAAATCAATGAGGGTGGATCAATCAGTTAAAAATGCTACTTTGGCAAAAAATTTTGCATGGGTATTGGGTAGTTCAATGAGTAACATTTTTCTGTTGCTGGATGTGCTACATTTGAGAGTTTAAATAGAGCAGCATGAGAGAACTGGCATAGATGAATAGTGTAATCTAAATAGCAAAATCACTTGCAATTGTGACTGTTGTCAGAGGGACTCTTAAGATGTATTGCGTTTTTAGATTCACTTTAGCAAACCATTCAAACCATTCCTTTCCTTGTGCATTCATTGTTTAAAAAAATATGTATCAAATGTGATCAAAGTTTATATCACAAAATATATGGTTAAGAGGGGACTCTTTAGAAAGATAGTTGGTAAAATATCCCCATTTTACAAAAGAAGGAACTGAAGCCAGATGGGGTAAATGACTTTGTCAAGAAAACAGAGCTAAGTAATGACAATTTCCCAATTCTTTCTTTACATTGCATTAGTCTGTAAATAAAGGCCCCCTTGGTGTCTATTGTCTTACCATAGGCTATAAAATTAGACTATTCATTTTTAAAGGTTTTTTTATTTTATTTTTTTAATTGGAGGAAAATTGCTTTACAATGTTGTGTTGGTTTCCACCATTACAACAATGTGAATCAGCCATAATTATACATACATCTCTGTCTCTTGAGCCTCCCCCATCCCACCTCTCTAGGTCATCACAGATTGCCTAGCCGGGCCCCCTGTGTTATAAAGCCACTTCTCATCAGCTATCTATTTTCACACGCAGCAGTATGTAGAGACATATGTCAATGCTACTTTCTCCATTTGTCCCACTCTCTCCTGTCCCTATCGTGTCCACAAGTCCATTCTCTGTATCTGCATCTCCAGTCCTTCCCTGAAAATAGGTTCATCAATACCATTTTTCTAGATTCCATATATGAGCATTAATATACGATATTTGTTTTTCTCTTTCGGACTCATTTCACTCTGTATAACAGGTTCTAGGCTCACCACCTCACCAGAACTGATTCAAATGTGTTCTTTCTTATGGCAGAGTAATATTCCATTCATTGAACCATCATGGCTCTGCTTTTCAGAACAAGACGGTGAATGAGGGACAACATAAAGCACAGCTACTAAGTATTCACATATATCCCAAATATCTATTAGAGTCTCAATGCCCAACTAAGCTCAGATCATAGATCATAACCTTAAATAGTGTGCTGGGTATGCGAAGAGAGCTCAAAGCCAAGTTCCCTCACTCCCTTCTGACAGAATGTCTCCTTACGGATGTCTCTTCCCCCATTCAGAAGAATTACTGTTTTCCACATCATGTGAATTCACTTCTCTCATATTGGTTGCCTAAATCAGGAGTCAAAATAATGGTGACCCACAGGGTCTATGAGCCACAAGACGTGTGATCTTTGTCTCATAAAAGAAATAAAAAATTTAAATAGGAATGACTTATCTTTAATACACAGAATTTCCTGTTCAAAAAAACCAAAAAGGATCTTTTTGACATGGTTACAAATGGAGAGAACCCAGAACCTAGTAGGCTTCTCTTCCTTGTACCACATAGGCATATTCTTGCTGTCCGTCAAGGCCCATGGAATGTGTTCCAACAGTCTGTGCAAATGAAATAGGCACTAGCTTCCAGTTATGCCCTAGTGACTTACGATTTAGATATTCTTTCTACAGGAAAAAGATGGTTCATTGTGACAGCATTACTTGGGATTGTGTGTGTGACATTTCATTTTATGTAATTTGGATTTATTTCTCTTAGTCATAAGAGTTAAGTAAAGAGTTTAGAAAAACATCTATTTCTGCTTTTTTGACTATGCCAAAGCCTTTGACTGTGTAGATCACAATAAACTGTGGAAAATTCTGAAAGAGATGGGAATACCAGACCACCTGATCTGCCTCTTGAGAAATTTGTATGCAGGTCAGGAAGCAACAGTTAGAACTGGTCATGGAACAACAGACTGGTTCCAAATAGGAAAAGGAGTATGTCAAGGCTGTATATTGTCACCATGTTTATTTAACTTATATGCAGAGTACATCATGAGAAACGCTGGACTGGAAGAAACACAAGTTGGAATCAAGATTGCTGGGAGAAATATCAATAACCTCAGATATGCAGATGACACCACCCTTATGGCAGAAAATGAAGAGGAACTCAAAAGCCTCTTGATGAAAGTGAAAGTGGAGAGTGAAAAGGTTGGCTTAAAGCTCAACATTCAGAAAACGAAGATCATGGCATCTGGTCCCATCACTACATGGGAAATAGATGGGGAAACAGTGGAAACAGTGTCAGACTTTGTTTTTCTGGGCTCCAAAATCGCTGCAGATGGTGACTGCAGCCATGAAATTAAAAGACGCTTACTCCTTGGAAGGAAAGTTATGACCAAACTAGATAGCATATTCAAAAGCAGAGACATCACTTTCTTAAGACTTCTGATACAAAATGATGTGCTGATATAATTAAATTCAAAGTGTTGTGTGGTATATAATTGAATTATATTTAATAAAATGATTCTAATATTCTGGTTTTTATTAATTGAAATTTCACTTCTTTTAACTTCAGTTAGAAGTGGATTAGTCATAATAGTAATTGACTAACAATTCAAATAAACTTGTCCTTTCCTCTTACAATTTATAACTAAAATTTTTCTTCAACCATAAACTCATAGAAATCTATTTCTTTGACTTAGGCATTTCCAATATAGGATATTTATGATATTTGTTACTCATCAATCATGATTTTACTGGGGAACAGAATGTAGGCTCTAGCCAAACTTGATGAGAAGAAAACATTAGCATGTCAATTATTTTAAATTGAATATTTCATAATCTTTCTTAAGTATTGGGTATATTAAAATGGTGAATAGAAACTTATAAATTCATTGATTACAAAAAATAGCTCCTCCAATCAAGAGAGAAGTAGAAAATTGCATTTATTCTCATTTTCCTGCCCTCTTCACTTCTCCCAAATTAGATGTTTATTTGGCACAATTCATTGTGCATTTTCCTGAAATTACAAATTTAATTTATTTTTTATATTGTAAAACAATGAAATGAAAACACTATAGAGCCATTATCTCCTATTTCTGCTAAATGCCTGACTATATCTTGCACAATGACAGAGAGAATCACAGCAGAGGGCGGAGAAGGGTTTCTTGTCTCTCACATTCTTTATGGTTGGTCTCTACTATCTGCTGGATAAGACACAGACATCTCAAACAACACCCACCTCTGGCATTAAAAGAAATCCTTTTATGTTAAAATAGTTACAAGTTAATTCTCCAATATTATAGTTAAAACCTTGAGATTATTTTAATCAAGAATTAGTCATGGAAACTGACTCTGCAGAAGACTTGAAGGGTAGCCTGATAATCTAAGAGCAACACAACCCTGTGACAAGCCCAGTGCCGACAACAAAGGCTAAGATATTGGATGCTGCCACTTAGAAAATAGCTTTTAAGTTCTCTCTCTATACCAGCCAGAGAAAAGAGAGCAATAAAAAAAATCAAAGAGTAATGACAAAGAAAGCTGAATGAATGTGTTGTTGGTCAGTCGCTCTGTCTTGACTGACTTAATAAGTTACAAGCCTGAAATCATTTATTCTAAAAAGATACCCAGGATAAATGCATTTCCACTGAAAATCTTGATTCTGTTTTTAAATAACTATGAATGTTATAAAAACAGCTTACACATATTATGGATTTATGCATTATTTTTTGTAGTAAGTAAGTTATCCATCTTTGGATCAGTCAGTGACTGGTTCAGTAAATATAATCACTATACACACACACGATGGAATACACAAAATGGAATACTACTCAGCTACAAAAAGAGGGGAATTTTGTCATTTTCAACAATGTGGATGAACTTGGGAGGATGTTATGCTAAGTGAAATAAGTCAGACAGAGAGACTAACACTGTATGTATCACTTATAGATGGAATCTAAAAGATACAATAAATTGGTGAGTATAGCAAAAAAGAAACAGACTCACAGATATAGAGAATGAATTATTAGTTACCAGTGGCAAGAGGGAGCAGAGGAGAATTAAGAGGATTAATATACATGTAGTGGAATAAGAACAAACTCTTATGTATGATCTAAACTACAAGAACATATTGTACAAAACACAGAATGTTGCCAATATTTTATAACTATAAATGAAGTATAATCTTTAAAATTGTGAATCATCATATTGGGCATGTGTAACTTATATAATATTGTGTATCAACTATCCTTCAATTTAACAAAAAGGCTATCCAACAACAACAACAACAAAACTCACACTTTTATATAAGATTAAAAATATAAAAAAGAAAATGAAACAAATAAATGGAGGAGGCATAAGTTTTATATTCTAAAATCAATTAAAAATGAAAAATATGTGAAGAAAAATAAAATTTCCGTGCAAATGAGGGTCATAGTTAATTAACACATCCCTCCCTGCTCTTAGTATAGAATTCACTGCAGAAATCTCACAAGTTACTCATTTATTCTGGAGCTTTACAGCATCTGACAGGGCAAGATATTAGTCCCTGGGAGAAGAGTCCTGACCTCATGACTGTAGTGCTTCTCAGTTGCAAGTTTTCAGAAGAGCCTGTCCTTTCCCATGGCCATTTGATAGGACATAAACTGCTCCTGTTGTAGCTTGCCAGCTCATCTCCTTGAATGATCAGGATTAGGGACCGTGCCTTTCAGAGGGCTAGAACTGATTGCCTTAATCAGAAGGCATATTCTTGCCTGGAGAATCCCAGGGACGGGGGAGCCTGGTGAGCTTCCGTCTATGAGGTCGCACAGAGTCGGACACGACTGAAGCGACTTAGCAGCATGGAGTTCACATGGAGCTTTGTGGGGTGACAATGTTTTCTTTTCTCAATGGCTAGAGGAAGGACTCACCTATCAAACACTAATAAGCACTATTCTATATGAATATGGGGGCTATCAATTATGATGGATTTCTCAGATAAACTCTCTCCCTATTATAGTCTCAGGTTTTTTTTTTTTTTTTTTCATCACATCACTGAATTATTGCGCTCAGTCGCTCAGTTCTGTGACTTTTGGTAGCTCCATGGACTGTACTCCACCAGGCTTTTCTGCCCATGGAATTTTTCAGGCAAGAATACAGAAGTGGGGTGCCATTTCTTCCTCTAGGGGATCTTCCCAAAGCAGGGACAGAGCCTGTATCTCTTGCATCTCCTGAATTGACAGGTGGATTCTTTGCCACTAGTGCTCCCTGGGAAATCCTCACTGAATTATTAATGTGGCTATTTATTGAAATCTGATTTACATTTCTAGAGGATACTATTACTTAAACATTAAAAGTTCATTTTTTAACCAGGAAAAGGTAATGTTAATCAATTTAACAATCCTTGTTTAAGAAAATGTTTGTGTTGTAGCAAATTTGGCTTAAAATTGAATTTCTATTAAATTCCTTATTGGGAATAGAAAGCAGTAATTTTAGCTTTCCTCTTCTAGTTCTGAAAGATTAAAGTTATGTTTATGATAAAAATTAATTTGCAACCTGAGTAATAAAGTGCTGTGTGCTGTGCTTTGTCACTCGGTCGTGTGTGAATCTTTGTGACCCGGTAGACTGTATCCCACCAGGCTCCTCTGTCCATGGGGATTCTCCAGGCAAGAATACTGGAGTGGGTAGCCGTTCCCTTTTCCAGGGGATCTTTCCAACCCAGGGATTGAGCCCAGGTCTCCCACATTGCAGCCGGATTCTATACTGTCTGAGCCACCTTAATCGTTCTGTGTAATAGATATTACGGTGTGTGCGTGCTCAGTTGCGTCTGACTCTTTGTAACATCATGAACTGTAGCCCACTCAGTTCCTCTGTCCCTGGGATTTCCAAGGCAAGAATACTGGGGCACGTTGCCATCTCTTCCTGCAGGTGATCTTCCCAATTCAGGGACCGAACTTGTGTCTCTTTCATTTCCTGCCTTGGCATTAGATTCTTTACCATTGAGCCACCTGGGGAAACTCCATAATAGATGCTATCTGAATATATTAGGAATGCAATGTAGCTGATATTTACTTGACATTTTTTCCCCTTACACATGCCCTTTGAGTTAATGTGCTTTTTAAAATTATTTCTGAGATATAATTGACATACAATACTGTATTAGTTTTAGGTGTACAAAATTATGATTTTTATATATTGCATATATTGCAAAATAATTACCACGATAGTTTAGTTAATATCCATCACCACATATAGTTACAATTTTTTTCTTGTGATGAGCGCTTTTAAGATCTCTTCTCTTAGCAACATCAGTGTGGTTTGAATAATCACTTGCCAAAGTCTTTCTTCAGTTATGTCAGCTCTTACAGTTTGCATCTTTTCTGATAAAAGAGCTAACCATAACATTTTTTTGACCTTTTCAAAATTTAGGAGACAATTATTCATTGTAATACCGTTGGTATTTTTATTTTATCTAGTAGGATTACTTTCTAGTCTAAAGGATTCCAGTAGAAGATGTTAATACTAGGACAGCCTACTTAGGAATTTAAACTTCAAGAAAAATATCATTACCACAAATAGTAATTTTTTCATAAAAGATTGTCAAAGAAAGTACTTCACCAGGTTAAAGAGTGACCAGGACAAAGAATTCTAGTACAGTTTAAAAAACTGACTAAACCTCATGGAGTTCATTATAAAATAGTTCATTTAAATAAGATGTAGATTTGCAAAACTGGATATAATTCTCATATTCTAGCATTCATGAATTTTATTGAAATTTCCAGGTTGACCAACAGAGAAAGAAGGAGAAAGAGAGAAAGAGAGAGAGAAGAAATAACAGTATTACTGAAATAAGATAAGGGAAGGGGGAAGAGATAATAGATGAGAGTGTTTTCCCAAAAGTCCTGAAATTCCAAAGAAAAAGAAAATCTTCAAACAAACAAAAAAAATCAATGACTCACTCTCACTACTTTCTAGTGTCAACTTCTGTTAAAATGATTTATTATTTGATATGAGTTGCAGCGTATTAATTTGTTTATAAATTTAACTTAATGGCTTAAAAATTAATTTTTAACCTTAAATTTCTAATATACATGTAGGACAGTCCTGGGTTATTAAACACTTGAGCAGCCCACTCCCCCTTTTAAAATATAATGTTAGCATATGTTTAGTGAGAATATGTTATGAAGCATCTAAAAATAATGTTAATTACTCTTATTTTTACCTTATATTTTAATACCCCATAGAACATACCAAATTATAGTAAAACTCAGTGACTCAAAACAATAAACATTCACTAAGTTCACTGTGGGTTAACGATTTAGGTCGGTCTTGTTGGGAGAGTCTTGGCTCAGCAGTACTTCTTCACGTAAGGGTGTTGGCTGCCTGCTGTGTTATCCACAGCTTATCTAGGATGGCTGGGGAAAGAGCTTTGTTATATGTCTCCCATCCATCCAGTGTTTAATCTAAAGAAGTTTTTTTTTGTTTAGGACAGAGATTTAAAGATGAGTAAGCCCAGTCCAGCAACAGGGCCAGGGCAGAAGTGAACACCAGCATGTAAAACATTGACTGTTTTATAGTGCGTCAAAGGAATGACTGACCCAGAGTCAAAGGGGAAAGATATGCTAATCCAAAGAACATGCATAAGGGAAGGTGTGTCATTAGTTAGGTCTGTTAACGCAACCAGTGTGTCAAAAACAGCAAGTGTATTTTTTATTCTGTTTCAACATATATCTTTTCCTCTAAGTCACCAACCAGATTTTACCCAGTGTCTCCTCTGTTGAAATATGTTTTTAAAACATTATCTTTAATGTAGTTTATTGGAGTACAATGTACATACAGTAAAATATACCCATTATGAACTTACAGTGCATGAGATTGGAAAAATACACTTGTGTATGTATAACCATTAAGTTACAGATAGAACATTTCCATCATTCAGAAAAGTTCATTCAAGAGTGTTTGCAATAAAAGACCAATGCCCTGGATCCAGCAACTTTAGATTTTTTTTTTCTTTTCAATAGACTTTATTTATAAAAGCAGTTTTAGGTTCATAGCAAAATTGAGCAGAAAGTACAGAGAGCTGTCATATATCCCATGCCCACACACAGTCATAGCCTCCCCCACTATCGACAGCCCCATCACCGTGATACGTTTATTATAACTGATGAAATTTTCTTGAAGCATTATTATCATTCATTAAAGTTTTACACTAATAAAAGTTTACATTATATAAGTTTGTATCTAGCCAGGGTACTCTGTCTGTGGCATTCTCCAGGCAAAGAATATTGGAGTGGGGTAGCTATTCCCTTCTCCAGGGGATCTTCCCCACCCAGGGATCAAACCAGGATCTCCCACACTGCAGGCAGATTCTTTACTACCAGAGCTACCAGAGAATAGGCTATAACAAACATATATGAGACATATCCATCATTATGGTATAATAAAAGGTAGTTTCATTGTCTTAAACATCATCTGTGTTCTATTTATCCCTCTTCCCCTGACCCTCCCCTCTCCTGACCTCAACTCCCCTGGAGATAACTGATTATTTTAGTGCCTCCATACATTTGCTTTCTCCTGAATGTCATATAATTAGAATCATACAGAATATTGCCATTTCATATTGGCTTCCATGCATTTCTTAGTAACAGGCATTTAAGTTTCCTCCATGTGTTTTCACGGCTTGAGAACTCATTCTTTTTTCCTGCAATTTATTTACTACAGTTTATTTATGCATTCACCTGTTGAAAAGTATTTTGGTTGCTCCCAGGTTTTAGCAGTTATGAATAAAGGTACTATAAAATTTTGCATGTGGGCTTGATATGATTTTTATTACTAATTTTTAGTTTTACTGTTTGGGCAAGACATATATATTTCATACGTATATGAAATCAATCATCTTGTATGCTTGTGTGTCTTTTGTTCGGTATACTGTCTTGGAATTTATCCCCGAATCAGTTGCATATATCTGTAATTTGTTCTTTTCATAGTTTAGTAATATTCCATTATATGAAAATATGAAATACATACAAGTTGCTTACCTCTTCAGCTGTTGATGAATATTTTGTTTATTTCCATTTTGGGGATATTTTGCATAACAATGCTGTAAACATTTTGTACAGGTCTTTTGTTGGATACATTTTTATTTAAGTAAATGACTCAGAATGATTCTACTGAGTCATACAGTATGTGTATTTTTAACTTTATTAAAAATTGTCAAGCTGTTTTCCAAAGTGAATGTACAATTTTTTGCTTTCAACAAATTTCCATTTGCTAAACATGTTCTCCAACAGAAAGAAGTTACGCTCTATTGACATATGGTTAATTTCTTTTTTAAATTAGCCATTCTAGTCATTATGTGTGCTATTTTTTTTTTTCTTAAGGATTTTTTTTTAATTCAACTTTACTTAGGCAAAATTTGCATATAATACAATATATCAAGTTAAAAGTGCAGTTTGATGAGTTTTGCTAAATGTGATTATCAGTGTAACAGCCACAATCAACAAATAGAGTGTTTCTATCCCTCCAAAATGTTTCTTTGTGCTTTCTTGTAGTCAGTCTTCACCCTTCAATCCAGGCAACCAGTATTAGATTTCTGACACTAGAGACTGTTTTGCCTGTTGTGAGGTGAGGCTGTGCGTGCTCAGGCATGTCCAACTCTTTGTGACCCCATGGACTGTAGCCCACCAGGCTCCTCTGTCCATGGGATTTTTCAGGCAAGAATACTGGAGTGGGTTTTCTTTTCCTTCTCCAGGGAATCATCCCAACCCAGGGATCATTTGTAGATGTCATAAAAATGGAATCACATGTGATTTTTTTGTGCCTGGCTCTTTTTGCTTAGTGCAATAATTATTTAGTTTATCTATGTCATTTTGAATATCAAAAACCCATTGACTAAGGTTACTGGCAGGATTATATACAATTTCTTTTCCATAGTGGTTGTTCCACTTTATATTTTCACTAGCAATCTATCGGAGTTCCTATTGCTACGGTCTCTAAATGTGAGATTTTAGTTTTTATTTTAGTGTTTGTGCAGTTACATTTCACTGTAGTTGTAATTTCCATTTCCCTAATGACCAATGGTATAGTGGATTTTAGTTTTTATTTATTTGTCACTGCATTTTTAAAAAAATTATTGAAGTATATTTGATTTACAATGTTGTGTTTAATTTCTGTTGGACAGCAAAGTGACAGTTATATATATATATATTTTTTTTTTTTAATATTCTTTTCCTTTATGGTTTATCACACGACATTAAATATAGCTCCCCGTACTGTAGAGTAGGACATTGTTGCTTATGTACTCTATATATAACAGTTTGCATTTCTAATACCAAACTTCCAGCCGTCCCTCCTCCTTGCCTCTTTCCCCTTGGTCACCACAAGTCTGCTGCATGTTTTCTTTTGTGAAATATCTTAATTTCTTTGCCCAGTTTTTGAACTGTATTGTTTGCTTTCTTGTTATCAGTCTATAAGAGTTCTATACAAATTCTTTTTTTCAGTGTTTATTCAGGTATTTCACAGTGAGGAATATGTCATACTTAAATTGCTAAATTTTAGATTATATACTTTATGGTAGAAAATAAGCTGTGTGATACATGCAAGAAAATCATATAGTGAAATTTACATCTTTGTTTCCTTTTCTAAATTTTTCATTATTATATAATGATCACAGAGAAGAAAAAAATATTGCTCAAAAGAAAATGCAATTAAATATATTTAGCTTTTTTTTTTTTTACTTTATTGAGGTATAGTTGATATTTGCACACATTTACAGTCTATATCTCGATGAGTTTGGTCATATGCATACACTAGGGCTTCCCTGGTGGCTCAGTGGCTAAAGAATCTGCCTGCAATGCAGGAAACCTGGGTTCAATCCCTGGGTTGGGAAGATCCCCTGGAGAACGAAATGGCAACCCACTCCAGTATTCTTGCCTGGAGAATCTTTTGGGCAGAGGAGCCTGGCAGGCTACCAGTCCATGGGGTCACAAAGAGTCAGACATGACTGAGTAAGCATTTATTTTACACCTGTGATACCATCACCACAAGTAAAGTCTTGAGTAACGTATCTATCACCTCCAAAATATTTCTTGTTTTTTTTTTTTTTGTTGTTGTTTATTTTACTTTTCTTTCCTTTGGTGAGAACATTTAAATGAGATTTATCTTCTCACATAAAATACACAATGCTGCTGCTAAGTCGCTTTAGTTGTGTCTGACTCTGTGTGACCCCATAGACGGCAGCCCACCAGTCTCCCCCGTCCCTGGGATTCTCCAGGCAAGAACACTGGAGTGGGTTGCCATTTCCTTCTCCAATGCATGAAAGTGAAAAGTGAAAGTGAACTCGCTCAGTTATGTCCGACTCTGTGCGACCCCATAGACAGTAGCCCACCAGGCTCCTCCGTCCATGGGATTTTCCAGGCAAGAGTACCGGAGTGGGGTGACATTGCCTTCTCTGAAAATACACAATACCAGATTGTAAATTGTAGGGAGTACATTTAACAGCTGATCTCTAGAATTTGCATAATAGAAACTGTACCCATTGAAAAGCAATTTCCTGTTTCCCCTTACCCAACCTCTGGTAACAGCCATTCTACTCTCTGCTTCTATGAGTTTGGCCGCTCTAGATTCCTAAGGTAAGTGGCATGATGCAGTATTTATCCTTCTATAGCTGACTTATTTTTCTTAGCATAATGTTCTCAGTATTTATCCTTCTATATCTGACTTATTTTTCTTAGCATAATGTTCTCAAGGTACATCCATATTGTGGCAAATGCAAATGGCAGAATTTGTATATTAACTATGTTACTCTGCAATTTTGCTAAGTTTATTTATGTTACAAAGAGTATTTTGTAGGTTATTTAGAGTTTTCTACATACAGATTTACTATTTATAAGCAAATTTTTATTGTTGCCATTTATTTATTTTTATCTTATTCCCTGGTCAGGTCCTTCAGTATAGTGTGGAGTGAAAATGGCAAGAATGTACATGATTGCTTGTTCCTGATCTTAAGTACGGTGAATTCAATCTTTCATTGGTAGATATAATGTTAGCTGTAGGATATATTTTGTTAATAAAATTATCTGGTTGATAAAATTTTCTCATGCGAAGAGTTGACTCATTGGAAAAGACTCTGATGCTGGGAGGGATTGGGGGCAAGAGGAGAAGAGGATGACATAGGATGAGATGGTTGGATGGCATCACCGACTTGATGGATGGAGTTTGAGTGAACTCTGGGAGTTGGTGATGGACAGGGAGGCCTGGTGTGCAGCGATTCATGGGGTTCCAAAGAGTCGAACACGACTGAGTGACTGAACTGAACTGAACTCTTAGTAATTTACATTTTGTGCATATTAACACAAAACAGTAAAACTAGAATGTTAAACTACTAGAAAGAGATATTTGAAGCAAGCATCAAATTGATTCATTTATACAAAAACCTACATGAATATAAAAGATTATTGCTAAGCCTCTGATAGAAATAAAAGAAAAGCTGGTAGAATGAATCAAAAATGTTTGAGTTAACACGAATGAATAATAGCATAGATAATAAAGAAAAGATGTTGACTTTTAAAATAATGTTTATGTTAACAAAACCAAAACAAACAGACTTACAAAAAGACAAGAAAATATTTCTAAAGCAAAGCTCTGGACCTAGCCTTGCACAGCAGAGGGTTTCTGCAGGTGTCTGGCTTTAGGAAATCTGTGCAAAGAAGACACAGTGTGTCAGGAGGGGAATTTTTCCTATGAGTGTAAGTGTTTCTATTGAAATAAATACAAAAAAGTTGTATAGGACAACAAGCTAACATAAATGACAAATACTGTACTTGTAGAAGTAAAGTTTGCTATAAAATGTTGTACCTAAAGTCAGTTCTTGATTATTTAAGGATGACTGTCCAATTTAGTCAGTCTAGGACCTTGTTCTCCACTCTACCTTTTAGCCCTTGCGCATGCTGTTGAAATTCTTAATACTCCAATTTATGCTTTCTCTTTCTTTCTCTGGACATCTAAATTGGACAGTGATGAGCACATGTTAAAACTCTTCATCCACGTCTTTCTTGAGTTTGCCAGTTCACAGTCAGTCTCCACTTCTTCTCATTGAAGTAACTGTCACTTGAATTTTGGATTATTAGTCATCTTTTACTTTTCTTTCATTGTTCTTTCTCTACTGAGATTCTCTCACTGATATTCTTAATATCCATGTGTTGGAGAAGGAAATGGCAACCCACTCCAGTGTTCTTGCCTGGAGAATCCCAGGGACAGGGGAGCCTGGTGAGCTTCCGTCTATGGGGTCGCACAGAGTCGGACACGACTGAAGCGACTTAGCAGCAGCAGCAGCAACTAACAGCAGTTGTATCCATTGTATCTCCCACATATTTCAACAGTGAATGCATGTCTTAAGACTGTAAATCTTTCTTAACTTGTACAGATTGCATTCTAAGGTTTCTAATTTCTCTCTTCTGTTGCCTTAATTTTGACACATTTTCACTAACTTATCACTTAGAATCAGTAATTCAAAACATGATTTTCAAAGTGCTTTGAACATGTCATAATCTGATCTTGAAATAGACACTAGAGGATGCACACACTCAGGTGTACACACAAGTCAGTGTGCATTCTTTACATTGAAGAAAATAAGATATTTTATGTGTTGCTTAACCAAATCATAGATTATATTTATTTGAAACTGTATTCTACAAAAGGTACTGTTTTCATACTCACTAGAATAATATCATTGACTGATAATTCTTAAGAACTAAATCCCATTTGACATCACTATGTCATTCAGTTCCACAAACTGCATACATTTTGAGCAGCGGTCCACTACCTTTTTTGGCATTAAGAATCAGTTTAATGAAAGACACTTTTTCCATGGATGAGATAGGGAATGGTTTTGGGATATTCAAGCACATTACATTTATCGTCCACTTTATTTCTATTATTGTTACAGCAGCTCCACCTCATATCATCTGATACTGGACTCTAGAGGTTGGGGAATCCTGATTGGAGGTTGAGTTGAAGTGAACATTTAACTCATCAAAGCTTAACAGGTAACTTTGGGAGAGCATGGAGTTAGTCTGAAAATCATTGCTCCACCTCATATCATCTGATATTGGACTCTAGAGGTTGGGGAATCCTGATTGGAGGTTGAGTTGAAGTGAACATTTAACTCATCAAAGCTTAACAGGTAACTTTGGGGAAGCATGGAGTTAGTCTGAAAATCATTGTATCCTTAGCAGTTAGCAGCAACAGTATTGCATGTGAGTGCGTGAGGATGCGTGCTTAGTTGCTCAGTAGTGTCTAACTCTTTGCAGTCACATGGACTGTAGCTCACCAGGCTCCTCTGCCCATGGAATTTTCCAGGCAAGAATATTGGAGTGGGTTGCTAGTTCCCACTCCAGAGGATCTTCCCGACCTAGGAACTGGACCTGAAAATCCCTTGCATCCCCTGCATGGGCAGACAGATCCTTTACCAGTGCACCACCTGGGAATCCCATTGCAGGTGTGCTCTTGCAAATTTTAGGAGCCGACAATTCATTGCATTAAAGAGTCTGCTTGGGTATTTATAAACATTATTGCATAATTTTCTCCATAATCTTCACATATTTTGATTACTAATTCAGCAATGTTGTTAATATAATGAGTAAAATCTACCTGAAAAAAATCTTTATTCTGATCACTTGTGAAAAAGGTTTCTGTAGAAAGGACTTCAAATGGAAGCCTTTATCTCTGACTGGAAAAAGAATCTATGCAGGTCCAAATCTTTTATTAACAAGAAATTTTTGTTGTTAAAAAAATATGAGAAGCTAAGACCACAAAAGGGGACACAGCAATGAAGCAGGAAACACTCCTAAAGCAAATATAGTGCCACATTTAAACTTACATTCATTTTAAACAATGAGTTCCATTTTGTGGGAGACCAATGTCAAACCTACATAATCATTAATGAGGTGCCACAATGGTTTCATGATTCTGGTAGCAATTAATAAGGTCAAAAAAAGAAATTTCTGGCAAAGAGTCAAGGTGTGAACTTCAGTCGAGATAGTTGCAGGACCTTACCTTCAGGCCACATAGAGATAAACACCCAATTAAAAATATATGTATTGGTTTACATAAAGCCTTAAAATGAGTATTATTCAATTACTACAGAAAATTATTATTTGCTGTTATGCCACTGACTTCCACTGAGTATTTACCATTTATTATTCACTAATGACTTGTGCTTGGGTTCAACTTTTGTTCTAGAATTGAAAATCTGCATTATATACTAGTGAGTCTCTGGATGCTGAGAGTGTTGTTAAAAGTCCTTCATTGAGGGTGTGTGTGTGTGTGTGTGTGTGTGTGTAGGGGGTAAATATTTTAACCAGAATTTCAAAATATTGCATTGGGGTGGAAATTCAGATTTGGGAGGAAAACAATATTTTTTAATATATGTTTGATTATATTTTAGTTAAATTTAGAGAACAAGAAATCCTCACAATATTGACCTCTTTGGTTCTTCTCTGCCTTCTCTTCCCCCACTGTATTGTTCTAAATCTTAGGACATTTCAACTTTTTGATTGGACCTTATTTTCCTTTGATTGGAGAGCATGGTACAGGTAAGCCATCAATTACATTATTGCACACTAAATACTTTTCAAAAGCATAGTAGGAACTAGCTATTGCAAGAACTATTATTTATCCTAATTGATCCCAGCTGAGCTTGGAAGGGAGTCTGGCCCGAAGTCCTCAAAGACTTGCCAAAAAACTGTCAGATTTGATAACTCACACCACTCTGAACTTGGCTCAGGGAGGTCAGTTACAGAGTGAACTCTAAGCTCCCCATGATATCCAAGTCTGCTGAAAAATGCAGAGACGCTGCCAGCTGACTTGCAAGCCACTAGATTTTCAACTTTGTTTTAAGAGGCTCATGTGTTCTTGGAACTGGGGATGGGCTGCTAGTAATAAGAAGATGTTCCCACGTGGAGCCATAGAGCAGATGTGCCTATTCTGTGTACTGGGAGGCATCTGTTTTTGTTAAGACATGGTTTAAACATTAGCCTAAAGATTTAGGACAAACCGGGGGTATTACAAAGCCTTTAATTATCCTTCTTTGAATAACTGAATGCACCCCTGAATTTGTAATTTTTATTCTTACATTACATAGACCTTGTTCACATAATATACAAAGGCTGTTGTGCTACATTATCAAAGGTCCAGATGGATGATCTTTCCAGTTCATTTATAACATTAACTTTTAAGCACCTTGAAGATTAGTTTCTTTACCTGACAGAATCCTTGGCTCATGATGAGACCTCAAGAAATACTTGTTGGATAAATAGATATATGAAGAAAAATTGTGTGGATGAAGAAACTAGTCAAACTATTTGATGATTTTTCTTTCCTTTTTTGTTGTTGCTGTCTTTCAGCAATTAAGGCATGTGTGACTCTGCAACCCAATGGACTGCAGCACACCAAGTTCCCCTGCCCTTCACTATATTCTGGAGCTTGCTCAAATGCATATCCATTGAGTCAGTGATGCCACCCAACCATCTCATCCTCTGTCACCCCCTTCTCCTTTTGCCTTCAATCTTGCCCAGCATCAGGTTCTTTTCCAATGAGTCAGTTCCTCTCATCAGGTGGCCAAAGAATTGGAGCTTCAGCATCCTTTTTCTCTTAGTGCAATGATCTTCCTCAGTTGAAGGATGTGTTAACTAACCTTCAGTTCAGTTCAGGTCAGTCGTTCAGTCGCGTCCGACTCTTTGCAACCCCATAAATCGCAGCACACCAGGCCTCCCTGTCCATCACCAACTCCCGGAGTTCACTCAAACTTATGTCCATCGAGTGAGTGATGCCATCTAGCCATCTCATCCTCTGTCGTCCCCTTCTCCTCCTGCCCCCAATCCCTCCCAGCATCAGAGTCTTTTCCAATGAGTCAACTCTTCGCATCAAGTGGCCAAAGTATTGGAGTTTCAGCTTCAGCATCATTCCTTCCAAAGAAATCCCAGGACTGATCTCCTTTAGGATGGACTCCTTGCATCTCCTCGCAGTCCAAGGGACTCTCAAGAGTTTTCTCCAACACCAAGTTCAAAAGCATCAATTCTTCGGTGCTCAGCTTTCTTCACAGTCCAACTCTAACATCCATACGTGACCACTGGAAAAACCATAGCCTTGACTAGACAGACCTTTGTTGGTAAAGTAATGTCTCTGCTTTTTAATATGCTATCTAGGTTGGTCATAACTTCCCTTCCAAGGAGTAAGCATCTTTTAATTTCATGGCTGCAGTCACCATCTGCAGTGATTTCGGAGCCCCCAAAATAAAGTCTGACACTACCCTAGTGTGTAATAATTTTTGATATGCTCTGTCAAATTAGATATCTTAAACTTAAAAAATGCTCTATGTTAATTATATCTCAAGAAAGCTGGGAAAATATAATATTTAATAAATATAAATAATTTTTTAAATATTGAAACTTTTGAAGACACTTTGGCAGATATATTAACATATCATTTAAACCATATATCTGCTGCAGTTTGTTAAAATTCTACATACAGCTTTCTGAAATTTCATATTATTGATGGAGAATTTTTTTAATGTTGCCCAGAAATTGAGAAAATTTTTATATTGAAACTTTTCCTTTTCTCCATGTTCTAATTTATGGATATGTGCAGCTTCTTCATATTTTTTACCTTCGTATTTGAAATCTGATTTTATATCATGATAGATTTAAGATGGCCACAAATTCTTTGCTCTTCTTCATTGAAAAGAATGGTCTATTTTCCTTATTTTTGAATCTGGATAGGTTCTGTGACTGACCTTACCAGTAGCATCAGAAATTACTTTAAAACTTTCAAGCTTGGACTATAAGGCTCCCCTGGTCGCTCAGTGGTAAAGAATCCATCTGCCAATGCAGGAGATATGGGTTCGATCCCTGGGTCAGGAAGATTCCCTGGAAAAGGAAATGGCAACCCCTCCAGTATTCTTGCCTGGGATATCCCATGGACAAAGGAGCCTGGTGGTCTACAATCCATGGGGTTGAAAAAGAGTCAAACACAACGTAGCAACTTAACAACAATAGTAAAAATAAAACGTGCCAAGTATGCTCATAATATATACTTTGTGAAAGATGAGAAATCTCTCCATATTATAACTTTTGTTTCAATATAAGCCTGCCTGAGTTAAGTCATTCACCCTTGCATGTATCTAGCATGTTAATATTTTATACTCGTAGTTAATAAAACTGATCAAGGCTTTACCATACCACTGTAACACTTCATACTCAAAAGCTCAACTTTAGAAAAATGACTCTTAAATGTAGACAGTTACTAAAGTTTATTTTAATCACCCTGGTGGCTCAGATGGTAAAGCATCTGCCTACAATGAAGGAGAATTAACATTTTTTTAACTGAATATAGTCACACTGGATTTCAGTTGGTAGCATTCTCTTCCAAGTTAATGTAAAAATGTTATTCATTAATGTGGTTCTCTTCTAAAAATTTAAAATGCTTTCCACTATATTCCTTTATGACTTATTATGAAATGATTGAACCAACTGCTGACTTAGTGATTACTACAATGCAGATAGGTTAGGATGAACCTATAGGAGATGCTGGGCTTCCCAGTTGGTACTAGTGATACTGAAGCTGCCTGCCAATGCAGGAGACATAAAAGATGCTGGTTCAGTCCCTGGGTCAGGAAAATCCCCTGGAGGAGGGCATGACAAACCACTGCAGTACTCTTGCCTGGAGAATCCCATGCACAGAGGAGCCTGGTGGGCTATGGCCCATAGGATCATGGGGAGTTGGACATGACTGAAGTGATGTAGCAACAGCAGCAGCATATGAAATGTTTTATCTCACCATGCTCTCTTTTTTCTGTATTAGTGTTTGAGTGTATCAAGAACTCAAACAAGAATGAATTAATCATGATAGAAGTTTATTTTTTTCCTTTTACAATTCCAAGCAGCTCTCATGGCTCCACTGAATAAAGTCAAAAGAAGCCTGAGTTCCCTCTGTATTTATTATTTCTCTGGGTGCTGCACTTATGTTCAGGGTTTATTACTGACCAGTGAAAAGAGGAAAGGCTGAAGGGGATGGCACTCTTTCCTGTGAGGACTTAACCTGAAAGGTGAACACATTAACTTTCATCAAAATCCCAACATGTATAAGTTGGTCACATGAACATGCCTAGGTGCAAGAGGACTTGAAAAAATATCTCTCTATATATTATTCTGGATATCTATTTGTAGAGTTAACATTTTTATTACTATAGGGATAGAGGAGTATAGATATTTAGACACAGCTAGTGTTTGTCACCAGAGAAGGCAATGGCACCCCACTCCAGTATTCTTGCTTGGAAAATCCCATGGATGGAGGAGCCTGGAGGGCTGCAGTCCATGGGGTCGCTAGAGTGGGACATGACTGAAAGACTTCACTTTCACTTTTCACTTTCATGCATTGGAGAAGGAAATGGCAACCCACTCCAGTGTTCTTGCCTGGAGAATCCCAGGGATGGGGGAGCCTGGTGGGCTGCCGTCTATGGGGTCACACAGAGTCGGACACGACTGAAGTGACTTAGCAGCAGCAGCAGCAGTGTTTGTCACATTTTCATCACTTATTCATTCCTTTATGACTATCCAGTGAAGAACCAACATTCTTCACCTTCATGATTGATCCTAGTCAAAACAATGAAGTTGAATACTAATGTAATACTTGTCTCTGGTAAACAGCTTTTTAATCACCCTGACTTTTGCCTCCTCAAATTTGTCTACTGATCCACACACTATACCAATACGGCACATTGTGTCTGAGTAATATTCCAAGCTCCAGTCTCCTTTCTCCATCCTCAGATAAATTAAGATAGATTCCTTTGTTAAAAACAAAAAACAAAAAAACAAACTCATCTTTTTATTATCAAAACAAGTACTGTACTCTTGGTTGGGTGATATTTAGTGGGAACAGGTTAATCTTTTTTTTTAATATATCTATTTAGAATATCTTAAATAGTCAGGCTATTTATTGATACTATATTATACAAGCAGCAGATAGTTTGTCATTGGAAGTAATCTTAGGCTTTCTTTCATTACATGATGCAATAGATATAAGCAGGCCCTGGTCATCAATTCCATCCAATATTATTAAGAATTATCCATTTTTATTTTGAGCTGTTTTATCTATCATCTGTCTATCTTTCTATTTTTAGTCAAAGATCTTTATCTATCTTTAGTCAAAGCATTGGAAGGAAGCTAATTCTTCAGACAAAACCTTTGTATTCACACTGGTTTGTTCTCAAGGTGAATCCCCTCCCCTCCAAAGTATGTCCATTTCCCAAATCAATGGAAAAACAGGAGTGACTGTGATAAAGTGTAATCTTCCCCCTTCACCCTGCGGTACTGAGTTAGCACCTGTGCCCCATGGAGCTTGTGGGTAGACCTGTGCATCCTTCCTTCTGCAGGGATGAAGTGACCGTCCTCCTACACAGAGACCTTGGACAGAACTCTGACAGCCATCTAGACCCAGGAGGAGGAGGCACCCCTACCTGATGGAATCTCTGGGTGGTATCTGATGACCATCCCTGCCCTGCACTTAAGAAGATGTACAGGCATGTGGAGGAAATTATGAGTACTATCATTGTGATGGTCAGGTGGTGTCCCCCCTCCATGGCCAGTGCCAAGGAGCCTGTGAAGCGGATTCCCGTCACCTGACTAACACACAAGTGCAGGAGAACTGTTCACGGCAGGATATTTATAAACTAAATTGACATTTGATAGCCAGCCCATAAAAGTGAGCCAGAATATGTATTTTGAATCCAAAAAAAAATTTAACCACTTGCTTACATAAAAGATATGAACAGGAAACTTAATCTTATAATATTCAAATTGTCCAAGATACAGTCTAAAATCACTCATATATTAAAAGCTTGGAAAGTCTCAAGTGAGAAAAGGCAATCAACAGAAACTAATATAAAGATGATACAAATGTTAGAATTACTGGACAAGAATTCTAAAGAAGAAATCATAAAATTTTTCTAAATGGTAATAATATATAAAGGTAAAAATAAAAACCTAGACAATAACAGTAAAAAAATAGAAATTGTAAGAACCAATGGAAATTTTGGAACTAAAGGAAATATAATATCTAAATTTATGGGCTAAATAACAGAATGGAAATGTGAGAGGAAAGAATCAAAGGGATTGAAGATAGATTAACAAAATGATCTAATCTGAACAATACAGAGTAAAGGCACAGAAAAAACAAAACCCCCTGAACCTTAGGTATTTCTGAGGAAATAACAAAAGATCAGATAACTTCATCACTGGAGTCTTAGAATGAAAGGAAAAAGAATGTGAGACTGAAAATACATTTAAAGAAATAATGACTAAAAACTTGCTAAATTTGGTGAACGACATATCTACAGATTCAAGAAACTCAGTGAATTCCAATAGGATCAGATCAGATCAGTCGCTCAGTCATGTCCAACTCTTTGCGACCCCATGAATCCCAGCACGCCAGGCCTCCCTGTCCATCACCAACTCCTGGAGGTCACTCAGACTCACATCCATCGAGTCAGTGATGCCATCCAGCCATCTCATCCTCTGTCGTCCCCTTCTCCTCTTGCCCTCAATGCCTCCCAGCATCAGAGTCTTCCCCAATGAGTTGACTCTTCACATGAGGTGGCCAAAGTACTGGAGTTTCAGCTTTAGCATCATTCCTTCCAAAGAAATCCCAGGGCTGATCTCCTTCAGAATGGACTGGTTGGATCTCCTTGCAGTCCAAGGGACTCTCAAGAGTCTTCTCCAACACCACAGTTCAAAAGCATCAATTCTTCGGCGCTCAGCCTTCTTCACAGTCCAGCTCTCACATCCATACATGACCACAGGAAAGACCATAGCCTTGACTAGGCGAACCTTTGTTGGTAAAGTAATGTCTCTGCTTTTCAATGTGCTATCTAGGTTGGCCATAACTTTCCTTCCAAGGAGTAAGCGTCTTTTAATTTCATGGCTGCAGTCACCATCTGCAGTGATTTTGGAGCCCAGAAAAAGAAAGTCTGACACTGTTTCCACTGTTTCCCCATCTATTTCCCATGAAGTGATGGAACCAGATGCCATGATCTTCATTTTCTGAATGTTGAGCTTTAAGCCAACCTTTTCACTCTCCACTTTCACTTTCTTCAAGAGGCTTTTGAGTTCCTCTTCACTTTCTGCCATAAGAGTGGTGTCATCTGCATATCTGAGGTTATTGATATTTCTCCCGGCAATCTTGATTCCAACTTGTGTTTCTTCCAGTCCAGCATTTCTCATGATGTACTCTGCATATAAGTTAAATAAACATGGTGACAATATGCAGCCTTGACGTACTCCTTTTCCTATTTGGAACCAGTCTGTTGTTCCATGTCCAGTTCTAACTGTTGCTTCCTGACTTGCATACAAATTTCTCAAGAGGCAGATCAGGTGGTCTGGTATTCCCATCTCTTTCAGAATTTTCCACAGTTTATTACCCCAAAGAAATCCATGCTCAGACATAGCACAGTCAAGTCTATGAAAACTAAAATAATAATTTTATTATTCGCTCATCTAATTTGGCTAGAAATAATGCTAGAAAAAGCTATCAGATGGCATTCAGTATACTAGAATGCCAGCAGAAAGAATAAAATCACAGACAGTTTAAGCAGTCTAAATAGCAAATATTAATAGAACTGAAAACTATATTTTGGTTTTATTCATCAATATTTGACCCAGCTGAACAAGGCAACTGATGCATGAAAAAGTAATTCTTTTATTTTAGAAATCAGTTTGATATCACTACAATTTTCTTTGTATTTGCTCTTATTTTCTGATAGGAAATATATTTATGTCAAAACTCCAATTTTACTTATTGGTATTGATCTCGTTTCTTCAAATGTTATAAATATACCTTTTTCTTTAATGTTTGAAACTCCTCTAATACTCGGGATCCAATTAATTCACATATTTAATGTCAAGGCTGTTGTCCTACTTTAATAAACAAATAGTAACTCTAATAATCATAGCTTTATATACACAATGGATCACTTTTTAGGAATCTGTGTTACTTTTTCAAACATATTTCAATTCATTGATTGTCAAGATTGGCAGACATTAAAACTAGCTATGTTTTTAGAGACAGCGTAGTGAATAAATCACGATGACTATCAACGAAACAAAAGCCTTGAGACCTAATCAGTAATCACTTCAGAAGTAAAAATAATTTATTTTGATAATAATGCTTGTCAGAAATAACCACAAAGATTTGGCTTTATCATGAACTTCTTAATAAGTATTCTAAATCCAATAGCTGCCTCCTCCTGGCTTAAGAAATCTCAGAATTAAAGCAAAACATGTATCCTATTTTATCTCTTCACTTTTTTAGGCAACTAGAATAAAATTTTCAGCATATGCCTGAACACTTGTGTGTGTAGAGGTTGGTACCATGTTTTCATCCAATGAAACCAGGAGCCCAAAATAACCCTGCAATCTTAGTAACTGAAAAAGCAAAGCAAAGCAAACAACTTCAGTTTTTACATGTATGACAAATCTCACATAGCCAGTTTTGTGTCTTCATTTATACTCTGAGTTTTTAGGATAGATGTATTAATGTCTATTCAGCATTCTATATTTTGATTACCTCTCCCATATGCAATATGAATTTTTAGAGAATCACTAATCATATTGTTATGCAATAATTAGAAAAAGTGTAGGTTCTAATACTTCCTTTCTTGCCCATATTTTGTGTAAGGATTTCTCCCACATCTACTCTATAACTGAAAGTGACTTTTCTCTGATGGTTAAAATTCTTATTACCTTTCTGCTAGAGGTAAGGAAGAGGTTTTCCCACCTGGGTAAGGAAGAGGTTTCTGAGAATATTTACTCAAGGCCATCATGTTGATGCACGTTTTTTCATCTTCAATCTTTTCTGTGATTTTTGTCATAATGAATGACAGAACATCATGTGACGGTCATCGTTCTATAACCTCCTAACATTCTCATTCCTTTGAGTATTTGTTCCACTGTTTTCCTCTCCACTCCAGTCCTATTATTAGCTTCATTGTCCAAGTAAACAATCCGTAATCCTCCTAGTATGCTGAACCTTCAGCCATTTTGTTATCTACAAACATAAACTTGAAAATCCTCATATCTTGTTTCTTCTCTCTCTACAGTTTTGAATGCTGAAATTTCTCTACCTTGAAAATGCAGAAATGCAAGGGTAGTTCTTTTTAATACCCTTGATCTATCTCACTTCCCTAACCCCAGTAAATCTGTCCTTTTAAAATCTTAATTCTAAGAGCCACTGTTTCATTATTCTAACTAATCCAATCAAATCTAATCTATTCTTTATTTTAATCCCAAGCCTGCTTCTAATGTCACTTTCATTCATTGCCAGCCACGATGCCCAAGGCAGTCATGTCATTTGCCACATACAGCTTCCGAGAGCTCGGGTACATATGTCACACCACGGTGACAGCGTGGACAGTCTTTTATTACACTACTATCTGGTTTTTCACATCTGCTCTCCAAATTGCAGTCCATGATTCAAAAAAAACCCCTCAACATATGCTGACCACATCCACTTCAAGTTAATGTTATTCTCATCATTTCTCACTCAAAAAAAAAAAAAAAAAAATCATTAGCATGTTCTTCTCAGCAGGTGTTCCAAATAGACTCTCAACTCACTGCCAATTCCCCTATCCCCAGAGGAGCCAATTTCCTCCATCTTCAAAAATAATAAAATCACGTGGCAAGAATGATTTTTACCTCAACATATCCATTTCATAAACATACAGTGAGGAACCTGTCCTGTGCCAGGTACTGGAGATAGAAGGATATTAGGCCAGGTTTCATCTGTCACAAAGTCTATTTCTGGAAAGAGAAATGCATAAACTGTAACTTTGGGTTAGTACATTAGAAGTAACACCTGTGGTTCTTCTTTTTGTTTTTTGTGTTTTTTCCTTTCTCTTCATCTATTTTTTGCTTCCTACTTAGTAGGAACAAATGTCCTCCTTCTTCCTAATGTTCTCTCCTTAAGCGACACACATATATGGCATCATCACAAAAATTCCTAGCTATTTTAAGTCTCTGATTGTTAGGGCTTTCTTCCTTCATTGTGGGTTTTATCAAATCCTACAATGAACACTGTCTTCCCTGAGTCTAGTTATTTCTTGACAATTTAAAAATAATTATCTCCACTCTGAGTATAGTTTGTTCATTGTAATTTTCAAATCCATCTTACTCCTCCACCATTCACTGAAGTCGAGTGAAGCTTGCCTTACCAATTTCCAGTCTGAAAAACTTTATTCTTTCTTCATCCTAAATGTCCTACTCTCTGAGATTCTGTTCAACTCTTTTTTCAAGTATCATCCCAAGTAGGAAAACTCTATTCATCTTTCATATGTTACTTTCAGTATTTCTCTTCTCTGAAAACATATTGAAGCCTTCAGTCTCTCAGAGTTTATAAGTTTAATTTCACCTACTGTTTGCTCACCTGACAATCAGAGCTAATTCATAACTGTTTATGTTTCAGGAAAAAAAAACACAATAATTTGAGCAAATAAAGTGAGACATACAATTTCAGATTATTATAAGTCATTGGCTTTTATATATTTGAATTATAGGAGAAAATGAATCCAAGAAATAAATGTGAGTGGGAGATTACTGCCTTATAGTGGAGGTTCTGGAAAGCCATACAAGCTGTCTGAACTCTATTTGTAATTCTCCATTGGAGAAGGCAATGGCAACCCACTCCAGTACTCTTGCCTGGAAAATCCCATGGATGGAGGAGCCTGGTAAGCTGCAGTCCATGGGTTTGCGAAGAGTTGGACAGGACTGAGAGACTTCACTTTCACTTTTCACTTTCATGCATTGGAGAAGGAAATGGCAACCCACTCCAGTGTTCTTGCCTGGAGAATCCCAGGGACGGGGGAACCTAGTGGGCTGCCATCTCTGGGGTCACACAGAGTCAGACATGACTGAAGCGACTTAGCAGTAGCAGCATATTGAAGGCACCAGTCCCATATCTTACATTGCCTTTTAGCAGAATATTTTTGGTAGTAGCAAGGATGAGCTGGACAGAGTTACTTGATCAAACGTTACAGATGCAGTTTCTGGGACACTTGACATTTGTAATAAGTTTGCTATTCTGATGTGTATTACTACGTATTTTATTTTGATGCAACTTCTAAAGTATGCATTATCTACCAAATAAGCATATGTAGATCCCTTAGGTAGCTGGAACCAATTTTAGTAGACTTTAGAAATTTATATATTCAAAGCTTCCTTAAGTTAAACTAAGTTGATGAGTAAAGTTTAATATCAGAACTGAGGATGAGTGTCCCGAAGTTTCATCCATACAAAATCTGGATTTTGGAGATTACCTTTCTATGGACTATTTCTTTAGGGGTAGATGCCTAAAAGAAGGGAAAAAGAAAGCAGAATCCTTTATCACAATGCATAATTCTAAATAGTAACTCATAGAATGTGCTTCATGAAAATTTCAGACAAATCATTAATTATGTACCAACTTTACTGAATGAAAGAGAGTCAAGTATCATTTTATTTTTCCTGTGCTTAATATGTATTAGAGAAGAGTTTCCTTAGACCAAATTGAAAGTGATCCTTCCATGATATGCATAAGTCTGAGTATTCACCTAATTGTGGGGAGTAAGACTATGGAAGTAATTTGCTCTGTTCAGTTGCAGGGGTAAATTTGCTGATGCCAAAGAAGACACACTATTTAACTAAAATGGTCTTTTGGAAAGGAGGAAGCTTTTATCTAATTACATACAATAGGATTTTATAAAGGTTTAACCACATATCTGGGAAACAATCCATCCAAATTCTGAGTCACTGAAGACTGCTGAGAAACAAAATAAAAGTTTTATCCTGACAAAATTAGCAAAATAATGCCATAAAATGCTCTCAGATGACATCAGTATAATGCTGTTAAATTCAAATTACCCTTGTTAGCAATATCCTCTGGAAGTGGGAAGAAAAGGGGTCACAGACTTTTCCTTTGAGCTATTAGGGTATAAAATGCATCGTGGTGTCTATAACAGGATAAATAGTAGCGTTTTTCTGTATAGGTGACTCACAGAAAAATTTTCTTGAGTTTAAGTCTTAGGAAGTTCCATCTGCATATTATATTGTCAAGTTTTCTCCATAAGACTCTGAATTCTCTCACAAAACACTGAAAACTGAAAAAGATCCAGAAGAAACTCTTCTACCTCCAGAATTGTTTCTATTTTGCCTGATTTGATGATACTCGATTATTGTTAAAAGATAATCACCCTTGATCTACAGGTATAGTTTCATAAGCATAAAATATTAAGGCAAATTGTTCATAGAAAAAGATATTGACATTTAACGGTTCCAAGTGTTGTACAAGATGTGAGTAATTGGCACTTTCATACATTGCTGGTGGGTGGTATACTTACTTTTGAAAGATTTCTCCATTTTTATAAAGTTAACTATACACTTACTTTATGACCATACAGTTATACTCCTGGGTATTTATTCAAGAGAAATTCTAGTATATATCCACAAGAAGACTTAAACCACAATATGCGTAACAGCTTTTTGTAAACTAGCCAAAGGCAGGATATAATTCAAATGTTTGCCAACAGAAAAGTAAATAAACAGATTGTAAAATAATGATCTATATTGAAAAAGAATCAACTACTGGACTCATACAACAAAACAGATGACTCTCATATGTATTATGCTGACAGAGAGAAGACGTTCACAAACTAGGATATACAGTGGGATTACATTTTAAAAGAAATCTGTGGTTTTCTAGGGTTGCAGGTGTCAATAGGGATTGAATGCAAAGACTTTTTGTAGTAGACATAATAGTGTATACATTAATCAAAGCGTATCAAATTGTAGATAATATATGTCCATTTTAATGTATATAAATTATTACAATAAATGAAATACATATTGCTAATGCTATGCTATGCTAAGTCACTTCAGTCGTGTCTGACTCTGTGCGACCCCAGAGACGGCAGCCCACCAGGCTTCCCCGTCCCTGGGATTCTCCAGGCAAGAAGACTGGAGTGGGTTGTCATTTCCTTCTCCAGTGCATGAAAGTGAAAGGAGAAAGTGAAGTCGCTCAGTCGTGTCCGACTCTTAGCGACCCCATGGACTGCAGCCTACTAGGCTCCTCCGTCCGTGGGATTTTCCAGGCAAGAGTACTGGAGTGGGGTGCCATTGCCTTCTCCGAAATACATATTAGATATATTTTAATATATTAAATATAATATTAATTGATTTCCTGATGTATATTATCTGATAAAGAATCCTCCTGCAATGCGGGAGACCTGGGTTCAATCCCTGGGTTGGGAAAATCCCCTGGAGAAGGGAAAGGATACCCATTCCAGTATTCTGGCCTGGAGAAGTCCATGGGGTCACAAAGAATCTGTGACTGAACGACTTTCACTTTCAATATATATTGCATCTAAATGGCTTCAAATATTAGGAAATCAATTAGTTTTATAACACATCAATAATTCTCTTCAGTTCAGTTCAGTTGAGTCGCTCAGTCATGTCTGACTCTTTGAGACCCCATGAATTGCAGCACACCAGATCTCCCTGTCCATCATCAACTCCCAGAGTTCACTCAAACTCATGTCCATCGAGTTGGTGATGTCATCCAGCCATCTCATCCTCTGTTGTCCCCTTCTCTTCCTGCCCCCAATCCCTCCCAGCATCAGGATCTTTTCCAATGAGTCAACTCTTCACATCAGGTGGCCAAAGTAATGGAGTTTAAGCTTCAGCATTAGTCCTTCCAATGAACACCCAGGACTGGTCTCCTTTAGGATGGACTGGTTTGATCTCTTGCAGTCAAGGGACTCTCAAAAGTCTTCTCCAACACCACGGTTCAAAAGCATCAATTCTTTGGTGCTCAGCCTTATTCACAGTCCAACTCTCAAATCCATACATGACCACAGGAAAAACCATAGCCTTGACTAGACGGACCTTTGTTGGCAAAGTAATGTCTCTGCTTTTGAATATGCTATCTAGGCTGGTCATCTCACACGCTAGTAAAGTAATGCTCAAAATTCTCCAAGCCAGGCTTCAGCAATATGTGAACCGTGAACTTTCTGATGTTCAAGCTGGATTTAGAAAAGGCAGAGGAATCAGAGATCAAATTGCCAACATCTGCTGGATCATGGAAAAAGCAAGAGAGTTCCAGAAAAACATCTATTTCTGCTTTATTGACTATGCCAAAGCCTTTGACTGTGTAGATCACAATAAACTATGGAAAATTCTGAGAGAGATGGGAATACCAGACCACCTGACCTGCCTCTTGAGAAATCTGTATGCAAGTCAGGAAGCAACAGTTAGAACTGGACATGAAACAACAGACTAGTTCCAAATAGGAAAAGGAGTACGTCAAGGCTGCATATTGTCACCATGTTTATTTAACTTATATGCAGAGTACATCATGAGAAATGCTGGACTGGAAGAAACACAAGTTGGAATCAAGATTGCTGGGAGAAATATCAATAACCTCAGATATGCAGATGACACCACTCTTATGGCAGAAAGTGAAGAGGGGCTAAAAAGCCTCTTGATGAAAGTGAAAGTGGAGAGTGAAAAGGTTGGCTTAAAGCTCAACATTCAGAAAACGAAGATCATGGCATGTGGTCCCATCACTACATGGGAAATAGATGGGAAAACAGTGGAAACAGTGTCAGACCTTGTTTTTCTGGGCTCCAAAATCACTGCAGATGGTGACTGCAGCCATGAAATTAAAAGACGCTTACTCCTTGGAAGGAAAGTTATGACCAACCTAGATAGCATATTCAAAAGCAGAGACATTACTTTACCAACAAAGGTTCGCCTAGTCAAGGCTATGGTCTTTCCTGTGGTCATGTATGGATGTGAGAGCTGGACTGTGAAGAAGGCTGAGCGCCGAAGAATTGATGCTTTTGAACTGTGGTGTTGGAGAAGACTCTTGAGAGTCCCTTGGACTGCAAGAAGATCCAACCAGTCCATTCTGAAGGAGATCAATCCTGGAATTTCTTTGGAAGGAATGATGCTAAAGCTGAAACTCCAGTATTTTGGCCACCTCATGTGAAGAGTTGACTCACTGGAGAAGACTCTGATGCTGGGAGGGATTGAAGGCAGGAGGAGAAGGGGACGACAGAGGATGAGATGGCTGGATGGCATCACTGACTTGATGGGTGTGAGTCTGGGTGACCTCCAGGAGCTGGTGATGGACAGGGAGGCCTGGCGTGCTGCGGTTCATGGGGTCGCGAAGAGTCGGACACGACTGAGCGACTGATCTGATCTGATCTGATCTAGGCTGGTCATAACTTTCCTTCCAAGGAGTAAGCGTCTTTTAATTTCATGGCTGCAGTCACCATCTGCAGTGATTTTGGAGCCCAGAAAAATAAAGTCTAACACTGTTTCCTCATCTATTTCCCATGAAGTGATGGGACCAGATGCCATGGTCTTCGTTTTCTGAATGTTGAGCTTTAAGCCAACTTTTTCACTCTCCACTGTCACTTTCATCAAGAGGCTCTTTAGTTCCTCTTCACTTTCTGCCATAAAGGTGGTGTCATCTGCATATCTGAGGTTATTGATATTTCTCCCGGCAATCTTGATTCCAGCTTGTGCTTCTTCCAGTCCAGCGTTTCTCATGATGTACTCTCCATATAAGTTAAATAAGCAGGGTGACAATATACAGCCTTGATATGCTCCTTTTCCTATTTGGAACTAGTCTGTTGTTTCATGTCCAGTTCTAACTGTTGCTTCCTGACCTGCATACAGATTTCTCAAGAGGCAGGTCAGGTGGTCTGGTATTCCTATCTCTTTCAGAATTTTCCACAGTTTATTGTGATCCACACAGTCAAAGGCTTTGGCATAGTCAATAAAGCAGACATAGATGTTTTTCTGGAACTCTCTTGCTTTTTCCATGATCCAGCAGATATTGGCAATTTGATCTCTTAAGAACACCTATATGATCATTTGATCATTTCAATTGATACCAAAAGTAAATAAAACAAAATAAAACTGTAGAGCCCACTTTGATTAAAAAGCAAAAGAAAGAAACAGTGTATAAAGGTAAACTAGAAAGTTATTTTTTTAAGTATGGTTAAGAATAACTATGAAATCAGCAGCTGTTAGTATGTTTAACTATGAAAAACTTCCCAATTAGCTAAAAAGGAAAGAAGAAGCTCCTTCATTAATAAGATATTTAAGTATTGGAAATAAATCAGTGTTTGCAAACATGTTGATTAATTCTAGAACACTCAAGGTAGCTAAATAAAAACACATAGAATTACACAAGGGTGCAGCTGGGGAATAACAACAAATACAAGGAATGTTGAAGTTTTGTGTATAAATGATGAGTTAAAAGAAAGTACCTACGCATAAATTAAGCACATACAAGAAGCATACAATTAAGCACAGGACCTTGTCATACCTGTGCAAAGAACATTATATGAGTGTGTGTATGTATATAATATTTCAGATAAATTGAAATATGTTTTGTTTAAGCTATTTATCGAAAGTCTAAACGTTGTCAATTGTCCCATTTTTCCCCTGGATCAACTTACATTTTTCTGGTAGAAAGGTAGCAAGAAATGAAGACTTTAGTGTGACAGTTGTGAGAAAGAGATTCTGCCAAGAACAGAAATGACCTTGAGAAAGGATTCCTGGTGCCAAATAGGAACACAGCCTGCTGTCACCTTGACTTCAGTTTGAACAGAGAGCCCAGGAACAGTGTGCTGGGCTTCTGACTGAAAGAGATTTGAGCTACCAAGTTTGTGATAATAAATTACACTATAGTAGAAAACTAATGTGACATTTAAATATTGCCCATCAGAATCCAGAAGAAACATTCTTAATCTTAACCTGATAAGTCTATTCATCTGATAAAATGAAGTTTTTATGTGTGTGTTACAAATAATAGGAAGAGAAGTTAGAATTAAAAAGAAAGTTCACCTTCAGATATTATGAAAATGGAGTTTGCTTAGTCATGTCCAACTCTTTGTGACCGCATGGACTGTAGCCCACCAGGCTCCTCTTTCCATAGAATTCTCCAGGCAAGAAAACTGGAGTGGGTAGCTATTCCCTGCTCCGGGGGATTTTCCTGACTCAGAGATTGAACCCATGTCTCCTGCATTGAAGGCAGATTCTTTACCATCTAAACCACTAGGGAAACTCAGATATTACAGATAAAATTAAATGTGATCCACTGCCCCATTCATTTGCAATGTATTATAAAAGAGATTAGAAAGCCCATAGATAATTTCTGATTTTCTAAATTTCTAAACAATGGTTTTAAAATTATCAGAATTCATCAGGCAGGTATTTCTTACTCAATAAAATGTATCTGAGAAACTACCTGGGAAATAAAATAGAATTAGGTCTTAACCTTATGATGGTAAATTTCAATTGGATTAAATATTTTAGAAAATGAAAAAATTAAACTACGATAATCTAAGAGAAAATAATCTTGAAATTTGCAATGGCTTTACACACACATACACACACACACCCAAATACAAGAAAATAACTTTCTGCATGGCAAAATAATAAAATTGAAGATACATGAGATTGGGAAATATTTGCAATAATTTAGCATTAATATAAAAAATAGCTTTAAGAAACCATTGAGATAAAGGGGAAAACATGTTAATGGACAGAAAAGAGTTCTCAGAGCAGTAGCAATGGAAATGGCTAGAAGCATGTTATTAATAAAATAAGCCAAATGAAGTATACTTGCTTTATGAAACTGGCAAACCTATTTCATGGAGAAGGAAATGGCAACCCACTCCAGTATTCTTACCTGGAGAAGCCCATGGACAGAGGAGCCTGGCAGGCTACAGTCTATGGTATTGCAAGAGTTGGACATGGCTTAGTGACTAGACTACTAAACATATTTGAAAACTAATTATGCCTAGATGCCTCTCTTGTGGCTCAGACAGTAAAGACATCACCTTCAAAGCAGGAGACCTGGGTACAAACCCTGGGTTGGGAAGATAACCTGGAGAAGGGAATGACAACCCACTCCAGTATTCTTGCTTGGGAAATCTCATGTACAGAGGAGCCTCGCAGGCTAGAGTCCATGATGGCTATGACTGAGTAACTTTCACTTCACTATGCCAAGATGGATAATGGCTATCTTGTATATGCAATTTGGTCAAGAGTTTTTAAATGTTCATACACTTTGATGAAGTAAAATTTATAGAAAACTTATCATGAAAAAAATCCTAAGTATAAAAAATTATTTATCCTATCCACATGTTATTTTTACTAATAAGTCACTGAAAAGAATCTAAATATTTCATAGAACTGGACAAATAAGTTATTATATAAATACATGACAGAAGAAAATATTTCATATATAGACAATGGAACAAAATAGAAAGCCCAGAGATAAATCCACGCACATATGGACACCTTATCTTTTACAAAGGAGGCAAGAATATACAATGGATTAAAGACAATCTCTTTAACAAGTGGTGCTGGGAAAACTGGTCAACCACTTGCAAAAGAATGAAACTAGAGCACTTTCTAACACTATACACAAAAATAAACGCAAAATGGATTAAAGATCTAAATGTAAGACCAGAAACTATAAAACTCCTAGAGGAGAACATAGGCAAAACACTCTGTGACATACATCACAGCAGGATCCTCTATGACCCACCTCCCAGAATATTGGAAATAAAATCAAAAATAAACAAGTGGGACCTAATTAAACTTAAAAGCTTCTGCACAACAAAGGAAACCATAAGCAAGGTGAAAAGACAGCCTTCAGAATGGGAGAAAATAATAGCAAATGAAGCAACTGACAAACAACTAATCTCAAAAATATACAAGCAACTCCTACAGCTCAATTCCAGAAAAATAAATGACCCAATCAAAAAATGGGCCAAAGAACTAAATAGACATTTCTCCAAAGAAGACATACAGATGGCTAACAAACACATGAACAGATGCTCAACATCACTCATTATCAGAGAAATGCAAATCAAAACCACTATGAGGTACCATTTCACGCCAGTCAGAATGGCTGCAATCCAAAAGTCTACAAGCAATAAATGCTGGAGAGGGTGTGGAGAAAAGGGAACCCTCTTATACTGTTGGTGGGAATGCAAACTAGTACAGCCACTATGGAGAACAGTGTGGAGATTCCTTAAAAAACTAGGAATAGAACTGCCTTATGATCCATCAATCCCACTGCTGGGCATACACACTGAGGAAACCAGAATTGAAAGAGACACGTGTACTCCAATGTTCATCGCAGCACTGTTTATAATAGCCAGGACATGGAAGCAACCTAGATGTCCACCTGCAGATGAATGGATAAGAAAGCAGTGGTACATATACACAATGGAGTATTATTCGGCCATTAAAAAGAATACATTTGAATCAGTTCTAAGGAGGTGGATGAAACTGGAGCTGATTATACAGAGTGAAATAAGCCAGAAAGAAAAACACCAATACAGTATACTAATGCATATATATGGAATTTAGAAAGATGATAACAATAACCCTGTATACGAGACAGCAAAAGAGACACTGATGTATAGAACAGTCTTTTGGACTCTGGGAGAGGGAGAGGGTGGGATGATTTGGGAGAATGGCATTGAAATATGTATAACATCATATATGAAACGAGTCGCCAGTTCAGGTTCGATGCATGATACTGGATGCTTGGGGCTGGTGCACTGGGACGACCCAGAGGGATGGTATGGGGAGGGAGAAGAGAGGAGGGTTCAGGATGAGGAGCACATGTATACCTGTGGCAGATTCATTTTGATATGTGGCAAAACAAATACAATATTGTAAAGTTAAATAAAATTAAATTAAAAAAAAATTACATATGGCATGGTGGGCATGTCCATATTTTATTGGTAACAAAGTGAGATGGGAAAACTCAATATGCATTAGGCAACTATGTCTAAACAAAAATAAGTGTGAAGAAATGCCCATATATGAATGGTTATTTCAGGATTTGAAGACCACTGGTGTTTTGTTTAGCTTTGTTTTTAAACAAATTTATTCTTTAGGGTTTTCTTTTTCCAAGCAAGAATCCTGGAGTAAGCTGCCACTTTCTTCTGCAGGGGTCTTCCCTACCCAAGGATTAAACCTGGGTCTACTCTTGCCCTGGCAGGCAGATACTTTACTGCTGAGCCAAAGGGAAGGGGAGGCCATTAAAAAATCATATGGGCCCCAGGGACCATGTTGAGATTCCTCTACCATCAAAGAAACACTTTCTCCCCGCTACTTCCAAACATTTCACAATGTTTATTAATTTCCTTCATGAGTTTTACTTTAATTTCTTGTGTCTTAATCCCGTGTCTGAACAGAGCAAATAATTTTTTTTTAAGAAAAACATACTGATATTTTGGCCATTAGATAACAGTGATCTTTTTAAGTATCCTAATTTTTAAATGACAATATTGATGATTTTATTAGTGGGCCTTATGTTCCTAAAAAAAATTATTGTGCTTTGAATGGAAACATAAGATATTGTCTTCATAGCACCATATATAATTCATTTAGCAAGGAATGAAATGAAATATTTCCCAACATTCCCCCAACTTCATTTTCTCAATTGAAAAATTTTATAATTTAAAAAATATTGAAGGGCTCCTTTAATTATCCATTACTGGGAATCCATAATATTAATCTCTGTGTTAAAATTTATGATTTAAACTTTCCATTAAATGCTGCGTCCTTGGCTTTTACAGAGATGTTAAAATGATTTATTCTAATGACGACTGTAATGTTAAGCAATCTAGCATAAATATAATTTCTAAAGATAAATACCTTCCTGTTAGAAAAAAAAAAGTCTGCATAAATGAGGTTTTTACTTCCTTTTATGAAACTGTGAGCATTGTTGGAGATAGTAAATGTTGCGCATTGAAGCACACTTTATTTTATAGCTAATTCAGTGTTCTGTACCCAGTATTTCTTCATCCAGTGTATCTGGTACACATACATCTCTTCCCTTACATGCTTTTCTATTTCAATTCCTTAATGTAATACAGATTCCTCACATGTAAAGTGAAAGAAACCACACTTGATATACTGAGCTTTGAGAATTGAATGAGATAATACATGCTCCTCAGGGTTTAACAAGCGGTCAGACACATGATGATGTTCTGTTAAAAAAAAAAACCAAAAACAACTGCTGTTACTAAAATATTTTGTGTTCAAAATATTTTAAAGTATACAATATTTTCGGAATAGAAATAAATATAAATATCATTTTCCCATAAAAATTCTTTTAAGAAATTCTTAAAGAAACTCCCTCTAAATATTGCAATGTATTTTAAACTTTTATAATAGTTTGAAATTGAAAAACACTTCTCTAAAGAGGCTTATTAGTTTTTTGATGATTAATCTTTAATCAATTTATTTTCAAGTTACCAATTAATCACAAAACTAGATTTTAACAATGTGTTAATCAAAGAGGAAGAGTAAACCATGCGTTTTGGATTCATTATACACCAAACTAGGGATTAGGATCCTTGTTTCTGAACATAATTTTTTCAATTAACCAAATCATTTAATTTTCTTGGATCCTTAACTTCCTTATCTGTACTATAACAAGATGAGCCCAGTTTCTTGAGAAACTTACTCTGATTCACAATTTTAAAAAAAATATTTGTATATCTCTACATTTACTCCTTGGAAGAAAAGTTATGACCAACCTAGATAGCATATTCAAAAGCAGAAACATTACTTTGCTAACAATGGTCCATCTAGTCAAGGCTATGGCTTTTCCTGTGGTCATGTATGGATGTGAGAGCTGGACTGTGAAGAAGGCTGAGCGCCGAAGAATTGATGCTTTTGAACTGTGGTGTTGGAGAAGACTCTTGAGAGTCCCTTGGACTGCAAGGAGATCCAACGAGTCCATTCTGAAGGAGATCAGCCCTGGGATTTCTTTGGAAGAAATGATGCTAAAGCTGAAACTCCAGTACTTTGGCCACCTCATGCGAAGAGTTGACTCATTGGAGAAGACTCTGATGCTGGGAGGGATTGGGGGCAGGAGGAGAAGGGGATGACAGAAGATGAGATGGCTGGATGGCATCACTGACTCGATGGACGTGAGTCTGTGTGAACTCCGGGAGTTGGTGATGGACAGGGAGGTCTGGTGTGCTGCGATTCATGGAGTCACAAAGAGTCGGACACAACTAAGTGACTGAACTGAACTGAATCTGAATTTAGCACCTTGCAGTCAAAAGTAAGGACTTTTATTTCTCTTATATTATTCAAGGGCTTCCATATGGCTGTAGTGGTAAAGAATCCTCCTGCCAATGCAGGAGATGCAGGAGATGCATGTTTGAGCCCATTGTTAGGAAGATCCCCTGGAATAGGCAACAGCAACCCACTCCAGTGTTCTTGCCTGGGAAATCCACGGACAGAGGAGTCTGGCAGACTAGAGTCAACGGGGCTGCAAAGAGTCCCACACAACTGAAGGAATGAGCACATATTATTCAGAGCTTATATTGAAAGGTTTAAAATGCATTTGCCTTTCAGAAGTTCATGTCCTAAACATTTTGAAAGAATACATCTATCCACTATCAAATATCCTGGGAATATACAATGTTTTTCAAATTTTGGTCTTTTTCTTCTGAGGCTTATAGCTCATGTCTTCTCAAACACCTAGTCTTTGATTCAGTTATTTTCTTAGGAAGTTGGAAATGTTGAGACAATATAACTTCAAATGGCATTTAGTCAAAAGTGCAGAAGCTAGATTAAGTTCATACAAGAACATAGATTAAGTTTCCATAGGGAACTGGATTTAAGTGCAGAAACAGAAACTTGCCTCCATCTTCCTATCCATCTATCAACCATCTGTTTGTCTATCATCTGTCTGTCTGCCTTAGTAGAGTAGCTTAACTATGGAAAATTCTTCAAGAGATGGGAATACCAGACCACCTTACCTGCCTCCCAAGAAATCTGTATGCAGGTCAAGAAAGAACAGTTAGAACTGGACACAGAACAATGGACTGGTTGTAAATTATGAAAGGAGTATGTCAAGGCTGTATATTGTCACTTTGCTTTTTTAACTTATATACAGAGTACATGACGTGAAATGCTAGACTGGAAGAAACACAGGCTGGAATCAAGATTGCCAGGAGAAATATCAATAATCTCAGATATGCAGATGGCATCACCTTTATGGCAGAAAGCAAAGAGAAACTAAAGAGTCTCTTGATAAAAGTAAAAGAAGAGAGTGAAAAAGTTGGCTTAAAGCTCAATATTCAGAAAATTAAAATCTTGGCATCCAGTCGCATCACTTCATGGCAAATAGATGGGGATACAATGGAAACAGTGAGATACTTTATTTTCAAAAATCACTGCAGATGGTGACTGTGGCCATGAAATTAAGATGCTTGCTACTTGGAAGAAAAGCTACGACTAACTTAGACAGCATATTAAAAAGCAGAGATGATACTTTACAGACAAAGGTCCATCTAACCAAAGATATGGACCCTCCAGTGGTCATGTATGGATGTGAGTGTTCGACCATAAAGGTGGCTGAGCACTGAAGAATTGATTATTTTGAACTCTGGTGTTGGAGAAGACTCTTTAGAATCCCATGGACAGCAAGGAGATCCAACCAGTCCATCCTAAAGTAAATTAGTCCTGAATATACATTGGAAGGACTGATGCTGAAGCTGAAACTTCAAATGCTTTGGCCACCTGATGCGAATAACTGACTCATTGGAAAAGACCCTGATGCTGGGAAAGATTGAAGGCAGGAGGAGAAGGGGATGACAGAGGATGAGATGGTTGGATGACATCACCAACTCAATGGATATGAGTTTGAGTAAACTCCAGGAGTTGGTCATTGACAGTGAAGTCTGGCGTGCTGCAGTCCATGCGGTCACAAAGAGTTATACATGACTGAGTGACTGAACTGTACTGAACTGATGTGAAGAACTGGCTCATTGGAAAAGACCCTGATACAGGGAAAGATTGAAGGCAGAAGGAGAAGGGGATGCCAGAGGATGAAATGGTTGGATGGCATCACTGACTATGCACATGAGTTTGAGTAAGCTCTGGGAGTTGGTGATGGACAGGGAAGCCTGGTGTTCTGTAGTCCATGGGGTTGCAAAGACTTGGACATGACTGAGTAACTAAAATGATCTTGGTATACAGCCAGAAAGTCAGTGCATTCTGAAAAAAGAAATTGTATGTGTGGCATTTACATATGCTTCTATTTCTCTAAAATAATATCATTGATTAATATTATGTCAGTGAGACCAAAGCTGTCTGTTAATATTATTTGTCAGGGATTGGGATATACTGATGCATGAAATTTCTAACTGCTGGATTAAGATTTCATTTTTTAACTTAAATGAAAAGCAGCATATTGAATTTCTTTGTGAATGAATATATTTAGTACAAGCTGGAATATACAATAAAAAAGATGTTGATTATATTTAGACCAGATGGAGTTTCTGGGTGGTCTTCCAAGTGAAGCTCAGTATAAGATCTATTGCAGCTAGGTAATTTTAATGAGTTCATAACAACTGTGGATCAATATTGCATGGTCTATATTACACTGAAAAAAACTTAACATTTTTGTAGAGACATATAATACAAGTACTTTTATTTAGCATGCAAAAGCCCTGTTTATAAGATCTCCTAATGGACTACTTTGAAATATTTGAGACTATGAATTTAATCAGGTTTAAAACTTTGACTGAAATGAACTTCAATTTGTCCGAAAATTCAGTTTCCGAATTTAGGGATACACCAGATGTTGTGTGTCAAATTTATTCTCAGTTCTCTAAAAAAAGGTAGCAAAAATGATGTAACAGTTTTTAAATAAATTTGCTCTTCACCTCTTTTCATTAATACAACTTCAAAAAGATCATAACCATGTGAGTAAAAATAGATCTCATTATCGTAAAAGAATCACTTTAATTAGCATAAACTTGTACCATAAATGTTATTTAAAGAATGGCTTACTAAAGATATATATCATTATTGTTTTGTATAAGTTGCTATTTGTGAAAATGTTTTAAAATCATACTGAATAAAAATGTCTTACTCAAGTGGCATATTGAATTATTTGGCCAAAATTTTTCTTTCAGTTAGCATTATCAGAAGACTTTTGAATGAGAAGATCAGAATGATCTTCAAATGCAATTTTGAAGTTTTTTTCATTATTATATACAACATACAGACATTGCATAGAAACATAGCTAATATTGTTCAGGTATAACTGTAGCTTCAACAGTTAGCTACAGTAACTAATTGCTATTGTAGCTATTGCTGAGAAATAGAATTGAGTCTTCTAATCCCAAATCCCTTCCTCTTTTCACCAAACTACGGGATGTACCCTCAGAATTGTCTCATATTAGTGCAGTTAATTGAGAAAAAAAGAACAAAAATGACAACAATTTGTGTAATCATATATAATGTCCAATTTGATATCATTGGCTCAGATGGTAAAGCGTCTGCCTGCAATGCAGGAGACCCAGGTTCAATTCCTGGGTCGGGAAGATCCCCTAGAGAAGGAAATGGCAATCCATTCCAGCACTCTTGCCTGGAAAATCCCATGGATGGAGGAGCCTGATAAGCTATAGTCCATGGAGTCGCAAAGAGTCGGACATGACTGAGCAACTTCACTTTCACTTTCTTTCACTTTCTCATTTATTTGCAGAAGAGTCTCACTTTTCCATCTGAATGTGAGCATATTTGCTGGAGCACCATTTTTTTCAATTTATCTACTATGAAGTTGTGAAATTAATTTTTTAACACAGAAAACAAATCATAATACTTTATATCTTCACAACTGTTTGTGGTATGTCTTATGTAGTAACTGTCAAGAGTTAGTTGGAACCCAAGTTATGAAAGGGTTTTTGGATATGTTGTATTATGACTCATGTAAAGATAAGTCAGTGGCTTTTGACTAAATTATATCTTTGTCAACACTTATTCTTTTTTTAAGAACTCCACAACTTGTTTACAGCTCTCTGAACTGCAGGATTTAGAGAACAATAGACAAGAGAGTCGAACATGACTCTTCAAGACTAAGACATGACTGAGAAACTGAGCAGACACACAAGCAGGATGATAATGTTGACCACTTGTAATTAGGTAAAACTTTTGAAAATGGCCTTAATAATGATTTTTGTAATGACTTGAATAAGAATTTAATGACTTTGCAGAAAAATACTTGTGATAGTATTAGCTATACTCCTAAAAATATTAACCTAATGCATGATGAATGTTGTTTTAACATCACAGTGTTAATTTATAGTTCCTGCTAAGTAATGCACATTTAACAAAATGTGCCTTAAATTTCAGTGTTAGGACATTTCACCGTTGGTTTATTTAGTCTGTAGGATACTTTTCATCGCATATTTTATTTCCTAAATGTCTTATGCACAATATATACAAATGGAATCGTTTAAGTAATCTGTCAGGACTGAAAGTGATTTTATCATCATCAGCTAATCTGGAATGTCTAAATCACCATGCCAAGAATGTTCTGCCCAACAGGAGCTACTTAGACCAAGCAGAATTTAAGGAGACCTAATTAGTCTAGCCTCAGGATGCATCTCATCTATTAAATGTTAAGTCAAGTTATCAAACTTCTCTCATTTTCCATGCATTTCTGCTGCTTATTTTACCTTCTATTTTGCCAAGAAACATAGTCAATATAAATTAATTTTGAATAATGACTTCAGGAGAGATCTTTGAAAAAGGTAATTATATAAAACAGCTCACTTAAACAAGATCCTAATTAATAGCATGATTTTTATTACAAAGATCAGTACCAAATAGTCTGTCTTAAGCAAAAGTAGAACAATTTACCAGTTACACCAAACTTATCATTTCACCTAGCTCATGGTGAATATTTTAGTGAAGCTGAAACTAAAAACATTTGGTGGCACATATGCATAGAAAGATAATAATTATTCACAATGGAATAGTTTATTTTGAATATATTTTATTGTTTTTCTCTCTTTAACTTGGTGCGGACCTATACTAACAGTTAGGATCCAAAGTAAATATAAATTGAATATGTGTTTTAAAGCAATAAATGTGAATAAATCTTTTATTTACTCATTCACAAAGATGTTCATATTGAAAGAATTTGGAGAAATTCATACCAGACTATTAATTGATCATCTATGAAGATGGAAGTGGCATTTGATGGAAGAAGAAAAACTGAGAAGGATTTTTGTTTTTTCCTGAACACTTGCAATTGTTTTCAATTTTAAAAAAGGATAACGTATTATTATGTCAAAGAAATTACATTGTAATTTAATGACCTGGTATTTTAAAATAAGGACTTCCCAGATGGCTCAGTGGGTAAAGAAAGTCCCTGCAGTGCAGGAGACCAGGAGATGTGGGTTCAACCCCTGGATCAGAACAATCCCCTGGAGAAGGAAAAAGCAACCCATTTCAGCATTCCTGCCTGAAAAATCCCATGGACAGAAGACCCTGGCGGGCTACAGTCCACAGGGTCACAAAGAGATACAACTGAGCACAAGCACAACACGTATTTAAAGAAGAAAAATTATACACCATCTCCTGGACTTTGTGCAAACTCATGTCCATTGAGTCGGTGATGCCATCCAACAATCTCTTCCTATGTTGCTCCCTTCTCTTCTGCCCTCAATCTTTCTCAGCATCAGGGTCTTTTTCCTGATGAAGTCAGGAAAAAGAAGTCAACTCTTTGCATCAGATGACCAAAGTATAGGGGCCTCAACTTTAGCATCAGTCCTTCCAATGAATATTCAGGGTTGTTTCCTTTTAGGATTGACTGGTTTGATATCCTTGCTCCCCAAGGGACTCTCAAGAGTCTTCTCCAGCACCATAATTCAAAAACAGAAATTCTTTGGTACTCAGACTTCTTTATGGTTCCTCTCTCACATCTGTACGTAACTACTGGAAAAAAACTGTAGCTTTGACTATACAGACCTTTGCCGGCAAAGTGATGTCTCTGCTTTTTAACATGCCTTCTAGGTTTGTCATAGCTTTTCTTCCAGTTAGCAAGACTCTTTTAATTTCATGGCTCTAGTCACCATGGCAACCCACTCAAGTGTTCTTGCCTGGAGAATCCCATGGATGGAGAAGACTGATAGGCTGCAGTTCACGGGGTCGCACAGAGTCGGACATGACTGAAGCAACTTAGCAGCAGCAGCGGCAGCAGTCACCATGTAGAATGACTTTGGAGCCCGAGATTGTTTTCACTTCTAATTGCCATGAAGTGATGGGGCTGGATGCCATGATCTTACATTTTTGAATGTTGAAATTTAAGCCAGCTTTTTCACTTTTCCAGAGAAGGAAATGGTCACCTACTTCAGTATTCTTTCCTGGAGGATTTCCTGGATAGAGGAACCTGGCATGCTATAGTTCGTGGGATTGCAGAGTCAGACACAACTGAGCAACTAACACTTACACTTTCAGTCTCCTCTTTCACATTCATCAAGAGACTCTTTAGTTCTTCACTTTCTGCCATTAGAGTGGTATCTGCATATCTGAGGTTGTTGATATTTCTCCTGGCCATTTTGATTCCAGCTTGTTTTTCATCCAGCCTGGCATTTTGCATGATACACTCTGAAAAGAAGTTAAAGAGCAGAGTGATGATATACAGGCTTGATTCACTCCTTTCCCAATTTTAAACCAATCTGTTGTTCCATGTCCACTTCTAGCTGTTGCTTTTTGTCCTGCACACAGGTTTCTTAGCAGGTAGGTAAGATGATCTGGTATTTTCATTTCTTTAAGAATTTTCTGTAGTTTGTTGTGACCCACACAGTCAAAGGATTCAGTGTAACCAATGAAGCAGAAGTAGGTATTTTTCTGGAATTCCTTTATTTTTGTAGGATCCAACAGATGTTGGCAATCTGATCTCTGGTTCCTCTGCCTTTTCTGAATTCAGCTTGTACATCTGGAAGTTCTCATTTCACATACTGTCAAAGCCTAGCTTGAAGAATTTTGAGCATCACCTTGCTAGCATGTGAAATGATTGCAATTATATGGTAGCTTGAACATTCTTTGGCATTTCCTTTCTTTGGGATTGGAATGAAATGTAGTAAACTAAAAGGTAATTAGGAGTCTGATTATCTGTTACTTTCATTTTTAATATAGCAGTTAACTTTAAGTTTACATTTCCTTTGATTTACTTTTCAGTAACATATCTAAAAATCAGCTTGAGAAATTCTTAGAAACTTAACAACTAACTTTGGTAAGCCAGTTCTAGTTACTCCTAGCACATCACTGGTCCTTTGTCTCTTTGTTTCCATGATTGCCATGTTCCCTCAAGAGCCCATACATCAGTCCTGATTAGCACCTTGTCCCTGAGTGAGGAAGAAAACCAAACTAAACCATGCAGGGTGCAAGAAAAATATTTCTGCTTTTCTGGTATAATTGCTATCAACGTGAACTTTTAATGGCAGAGAAATCAGAGGTATAGGTATTTTAAATTATGCTGTTGTCTTCATAAGTTGAAATAAAACAGCCAGAGTACACTGCTGCTGCTGCTGCTAAGTCGCTTCAGTCGTGTCCGACTCTGTGCGACCCCATAGATGGCAGCCCACCAGGCCCCCCAGTCCCTGGGATTCTCCAGGCAAGAACACTGGAGTGGGTTGCCATTTCCTTCTCCAATGCATGAAAGTGAAAAGGGAAAGTGAAGTCGCTCAGTCATGTCTGACTCTTAGCGACCCCATGGACTGCAGCCTACCAGGCTCCTCCATCCATGGGATTTTCCAGGCAAGAGTACTGGAGTGGGGTGCCCTTGCCTTCTCCACCAGAGTACACTATCCACCTGTTATATATTATCAATCTGTAAGTGCTGTTGATGTGTCTTTGTGCATGTGTGTATGTGATGTCTTAGTTTTCTTTGTCTATTCTGATCCTGGGCTAGATCATGAAAATCCAAGCTAAGGTTCACGATTATGCTGGAGATATCAGCAATACATGTGATTTTCAACTTAGTATGGATTTTTTTTTTTTTTTTTTTCAGAGCAGCATGCAACATGCAGGGGTTAAACATCTAAGTGGGAAGTTTGGCAGGATGGTAGACAAAGTAGATGATCCTGCATGCTCCACAAAGAAGGTCTGTGCATTCATGAGAGTAGATGGATGTCACGTCCCAGAATTCAGTTGCTATCAGTGTGAAAGTGAAAGTGAAGTCTTTCAGTCCTGTCCGATTCTTTGCGACCCCATGGACTCTAGCCTATCAGGCTCCTCTGTCCACGGGATTTTCTAGGCAAGAGTGTTGGAGTGGATTGCCATTTCCTTCTCCAGGAGATCTTTCCAACCCAGGAATGGAACCCCGGTCTCCCGCATTGCAGGAAGATGCTTTGCTGTCTGAGCCATAGCTTCTGAATATCTTAGGTCTAGCGAGTTCTGCTCAGAACTCACCCAAGTGAGTAAATAAACATCTTCTCTGGTTTGGTTTGAATGTGACCATTTTCCTTATAGAATCGTGCCTTATAGAATTGAGTCTTGATAGCTTATAGTGAATGATGTTGGTTTTGTGATTTCCAAAGAAGATTTAGCTTTGGGACCAGGGACCAGGCTTGATCACTCAAGAGCTTTGGCATAGCAGAGTTTTATTAAAGTGAAAAAGGGACAGAGAAAGCTTCTCACATAGTCATCAGAATGGGGACAGAGAGTGTCCCCCTAGCTAGTCTTATCGAGGCCTTACTGCTTTTACCAGACCCACTCCCACAACATACATCTTAAATTAACAAGATTAGAACTAACAATAGAAAGTTCTTACCAGACCTACTCCCACATAAAATAACAAGATTGATATACATTGTTGCTATATAGTCCTTAGAAGAGAGTTTAAGATGAGCTGGTTTGTTATGTAATCATCATCTCTGGGCTTAAAGAAAATGATGTCTTATGTGACTAAAACTAAAGGATGTAGAAAAAAAGGTTTGTCCTTTTCTCCTCCTAAAGATCCCTGGCCCCTTCCTCCTTGAGTGCCCTAAATTCCTTATCAAGAATTCTTCCTACCTAAGAATTAACTCTCCCAGTTTAGGTAGAACCTCTTGAAGTGGTTTAGCCTGTATAGCAGCACGTGTGCATGCATGTTAAATTGCTTCAGTCGTGTCTGACACTGGGCAGCCCTATGGACTCTAGCCTGCCGGGCTCCTCTGTCCATGGGATTTCCCAGGGAAGAATGCTGGAGTGGGTTGCCATGCCCTCTTTCAGGGATCTTCCCAACCCAAGGATTGAATCTATGCCACTTACATCTCCTGCATTGGCAGGCAGGTTCTTTACCAGTAGTGCCACCTGGGAAGCCCAGATAGCAGCATGCATCAACCTTGAAAATATGGCTGGTTAAAGTTGTTGGACAACAAGGAGATCAAACCATTCAAATCTTAAGGGAACTCAACCCTGAATACTCATTGGAAGGACAGAGACTGAAGCTGAAGCTCCAGTACTTTGATCATCTGATGCAAACAGCCAACTCATTGGTAAAGTCCCTGATTCTGGGAAAGATTGAGGACAGAAGGAGAAGAGGGCGTCAGAGGACGAGATGGCTGGATGGCATCACTGATGCAATGGATATGAGCTTGTGAAAATTTGGGGAGATGGTGAGAGACTGGGAGGCCTGGAGTGCTGCAGTCCATGGGGTCACAAAGAGTCTGACATGATTGGGTGACTGAACAGCAACAACAGTGGTAATTTAATCATCTTATATTCATGTGGAGAAGTGTCAGTAATCTTACCAAAGTACATTGATTTAACCTTACTTTTTTCTTTCAAATGGATCTATGTAGTCTATAATACACTATAAGAGAAGTGTGACAGATATATATATACATATCTGTCTATATATAGTATATATATATATATTTCATTATGCATTTCATTCATAGATTTCACTGCCCATAGAGAAAATACCAACCTCAAATAGTCATGAAAATGACTCCTTCAAACACAAAGTACAGAATTTCATCTTTTTATCTTTCTGTATTTCTAGTTTAGCAGGAACATGAAAACAGATATGGCCAGCAAGAGAAAGCCTGGATTTGGGAAACTTTTGTGTTTTTGTCCTTTACAAGATGGCCAGAAAGTTGCTTATGATGATGTGTCTGAGAGACTTGCATGTTTCAATCCTTAGATTAGAAATTATAAAATTATAAAGAAAATGGATCTCACTTTTCCCTAGTAAGAAAATTGGGTCGAAGGGATCCTTCAGAGAAATTCATTTTCTCATCACTTGAAAATAACTATAATATGATTCAAAGATGGATTTGTGTTTTCCATCATCATAAAAGTGAAGAGTAGAAAGACTATATTAGAAGACATTTTAAGTGATTATTTTATATACTGAATTTCTTAAGGGTATTCAAATAAGGAACATTGAATTTTATAGCTATTGCACAAGTTAAAAATAAAAACATAAATTTAATCCAAATTTCTATGGGGAAAAAAAAAAAATTGGTACGATGAAATCTTCCCCCTTTAAAGTCACAATTTCCCCCAATATCTTTCTTCTAAATGTCTAAATCAGTCATAGGTAACAGTTTTTCTTCTCCTCTATGAATATCTGATTCACACAAGCAATGCATTTCTCAAGTTCTAAATAAAGCCAGAAATTTGGGGGTGTGAGTGAGGGTGTGATCAAGTGGCTCCTCCCCCACCAAGCACATATTTTCCCCAAGAATAATGCTCCCTTCTCAGTAGAGAGTTAATAGACTAATCCTGTCATAAGCATATTTTTTACATATTTCTTTACTGTTTCACTAGTTTATTTACTTAACAATCATGCTTTGAATGTCTAATAGGTTACTAGCATAGGACACAGCACTGGAGATAAAAAGATTAGTCAGATGTGGTCTTGTTCTCAACTATTAGCAATTCCAGCATGCATAGAGGAGATATGAAAATGGACAAGCGCAACAGAGGAAGAGAAGAGACCTGATAAGACGATGTGGTGGAAAATCTCTGAGCAACGTCACCACACCTGAGATGAAACAGACAAACTTACCTCTGGGGCTAAGCCTTAAAGAATGAGCGCTGCTTAGTCACTTCAGTCGTGTCCGACTCTGTGACCCCATAGACGGCAGCCCACCAGGCTCCCCCATCCCTGGGATTCTCCAGGCAAGAACACTGGAGTGGGTTGCCATTTCCTTCTCCAATGCATGCAAGTGAAAAGTGAAAGTGAAGTTGCTCAGTCGTGTCCGACTCTTCGCGACCCCATAGACTGCAGCCCACCAGGCTCCTCCGTCCATGGGACTTTCCAGGCAAGAGTATTGGAGTGGGGTGCCACTGCAGAGTTAGGAAAACAGGAAAGTAAAGATAAATTGAAAGGTGACCATAGCAATATGGAAATGATGAAAGCATTTGCCTTGATCACGTTTGTGACCCATAAACCTGGAAAAATTGTTAAAATATTGGTATGTGGAACATATATGTGTGTGTGTGTAGCATTCTTTCTGGTTTCTGCTAAGTATCAACAATTATGACTTAGTTCTCAGAAGATCAAGTCCGTCTCTTTCTGGGAGCCAGGCAATGCCTTGGTTGATAGGCATTCAAACATTCATAAGAAATGGCCCTAATTTCAGTGAAGTTATACTCCCATGGAAGATTCATCAAATTGCTCTTTACTTAAGGAACACTAAACAGATAAATTTTACTAAGTGAAAACTATAAAATAGTCCTTAGCAGAATTCTATCATTCTTGTTCTTAAATTTTATGATTTTGATACTACGAAAATTCAATTTATAGTATCACAGTAGTTACTCCATACCTCTATTTTTTAAGATTAAGTACTTCCCCTATTGAATTTGCATTAAATTCTTTTCGATACATTTTTAGCAGACTTTGTATTACACTCTCTTATTTGGATACATCTGAAGATAAGCTCAAAAACCAAGCCAACCAAAAAACCAAAAGAAAAACTCTGGTTATCTCCAACTAGAAAATGTTACAGTGGTTCTTTGAATTCTCTAAAATACAAGATCATATGTTATGATATATTTTATAATATATCTATTAGCGATTGTTTTGGGTTAGGAATACCTCCTATAATAACACAGATAATGAGAAAAAAATCTTCTTTTATACTTTTATTTAATCTAATATAACTAAAATAGTAGCAACAAAATAAAGGTCATTTATCCAAATATATTATGACATTGTACATATTATACACACAAAACAATTTAGAAATATGGCTCATAATATATTTTCCCCTCATAATTAAGTTTTATCTTGCTGGTGTATTGTAGTTGATGAAAAAATATGACTGTATTATAAAGTCTTACATCCTAATTCCCTTAAAACAAATTATTTTTCTTAGTAGTGTTGAAATGAGTAGTATGCATAATTTTTCTTAATTAGATTTTAAATCCCATAAAACCAGGAACTACATTTGGCATCTTTTGTAAAATGTAAACTTAACCATCACAGAAAACAAAATTAATTCTATCTACATGAAAAATTGACAAAGCTTTCTTTTTACTTACTTGTAAAGGTCAGTTGTTTGTTTAGTAATATGGTTATGCAGCAAATTTTGTAATCATGTTTAGAAACAAAGGGATGCCAAGATTTCACATAAAATTGCTTCACAGAAGATATACTATTTAAACTAAGTGTTTTGATAGGCTGAAAGGGAGCAGACATGATAATCCGTGCCCCTTTACTTTAACAAACGTTTTAAAATTGTATTTTAGTGAGGAGGTAATGGTATCACCAATGAACTTTTAAATTTTACCATTATTTATTGAATGGTTATATTTCAGAGACAGATAATCCATTAGGAAAGAGATGCCAAGAGCTCCAAAACAAGAGTTATCTTGATTTATAGCACATTATGGAATTTAGTAGCAGCACCAACAGTTATTACATCAGTAAAATGCTAGCTTAAGGTATTTCTTGATGTATTATCTATCACATTTATGAGGTAAACTTTTCAGTTTTACTTCTAAATCATTGACTCTATTTCGTGCACATTGAATAAAATCGGTTTACATAAGAATAATTTAGCAATATTATTTTATTCCATTTGTATGGCAGCTATTACTGTAAAATAAATTCTCAATGCCTACCAGCATGCATTTAAGATCTTATTATGGAGGTAAATGTGTGACAATCCTGCTGCTGCTGCTAAGTCACTTCAGTCGTGTCCGACTCTGTGCGACCCCATAGATGGCAGCCCACCAGGTTCCCCCATTCCTGGGATTCTCCAGGCAAGAACACTGGAGTGGGTTGCCATTTCCTTCTCCAATGCATGAAGGTAAAAAGTGAGAGTGAAGTCGCTCAGTAGTGTCCGACCCTCAGCGACCCCATGGACTGCAGCCTTCTAGGCTCCTCCGTCCATGGGATTTTCCAGGCAAGAGTACTGGAGTGGGGTGCCATTGACAATCCTGCTAGAGAGGCAAAATACTTCTTCGAGCATCTTTCCCCTTCTCATTCTTAAGTAAATGGGTTAATAAGAAAATGAGTTTGCAACCAACACTTTTTCAGAATGTTTCTAAGTTGGTTCTTTCACAGGCTACCTTCTGGTAATTTGTGTTTAAATTGTATCTTTATTTTTTCTTGTAATCATTATAAGAATTTATTATGGGAGGCTAGATTCAGGTTATACAGCAGTGTTAACAATCATAGCCAATGCCTTGTAAATTTGCATCATAGCAAGACTAGTAGGTAACAAGTTAGTTGCTTACATATTAAAGAAAAATGATATGCATCTTCAAAAATTTAGAATCTGCATGTGAAAATAAACTTTTGATTTTTCTTTTATATCTCTTCATATTTCTTATGGAGAGCATCCCAGGTGTCACTAGTGGCAAAGACATGCCTACCAGTGCAGAAGACATAAGAGAAGCAGATTTGATCCCTGGGTCGGGAAGATTCCCTGGAGGAGGGCATGGCAACCCACTCCACTATTCTTGCCTGGAGAATCCCATGGACAGCGGAGTCTGGAGGGCTACAGTCCATGGGGTCACGAACAGTCAGACAGGACTGAAGCGACAGCACACTCATATTTCTTATATAACACTCATTTGACATAATATGTTTTATTTTTAAAAAGAAAAACCCTTTAAAGCCACAGAGTACTTTGAAGCAATAATATGTTGTTATTATATTTTGCCAAATTTCAAGATGAAAAGTAATAGTATAAGAAATAGATTAGTTTTCACACTGACTCAGTGCTTTGCTTTCATTGTGGTGCAGGGCTAACGCAATTTTCAAAAATTTTAGATGTTTATTTTGTGTGATTTCCCTAGACCAAACTGTATCCTCTTTAAATTTCGGTACTTTATAATGAGAAACAATTTTGCAGCAGATTTAACTGCTTGAATTGTACAGTTCTTCCTTAGAGGATCTTTCCTGCCTCCTTTTCTTTCATCAAACCGCAATTACCCGCAGTCCACACGCCATATTACTTGATCTTTCTTTTGATGAGACCTTCTAGTCACACAGAAAAAGTAATAATTTTCCTTCTCCATGTTCTATTATAGAATTTTCCTTTCACAAAGCATCTATCTATGTTCTCTATTATGCCGATTAGAATCAGTTTCATGTAGTGCCAACAGGAGGATCATTTCTCTCCCTCAAAGAACTATTGTAAACACATAATCTCTTTATATCATTCCTGCTGTTTAAGCCTTCCTTTATAATATCTCTGATTCTAGGGTCACATTGTCATGCCCCGGATCTTTATTAGGTGCATCGGGTCTTTCATCTTGCTCCAATATTTGCTTTAGAAATGGATGAGATTTGATTTTGACTCAGGGAGTCCATACTATAGACAGCAGTGACTGACTTTTCAGTATCCAAACTCTGCCACCACCATCTGTGAGGAGTTGGCATGTCTAAAGTAGACAGCAAATCAGATTACAAGGTCTTCTCTGAACACAGAGACTCAGAATCAAATCTGAGTTCCCGTCACAGGCTTCATCACCTTAGAAATGTTCCCGAATGTACTGCCTCCTAGTTCTTTCTCTCTATTCCCTTTACTTTATAAAAATATACTTTACTGCACTTCCCATCTTGGGCAGAACAATATGGACAGCCCTCTCATGGCACCAGGCTTGCCAGCTTACTAGCAGGAAGACTCCTCAGGGAATAAAATTTCCCATCACTCCTGCCAACCACACTCATTCTTTAGAGGCTCATGCTCTGTGACAGAGGTCTGTCTTCTAACTAGGTAAAATTGGGCTTGTGTTATGATGTTTAACACTGTCTTAAAAAGACAGACCTGCTCAAATAGAAGCAGATTCTCTTCCTCTAGTCAGGGGTTCTGAAGGATTAAGGGGAAGATATACCAAAATACCAGAGCTCAAAATCAGGTTTCATTTTGTATTACCTAAGTGATTTGGAAGGAATGATGCTACAGCTGAAACTCCAGTATTTTGGCCACCTCATGCAAAGAGTTGACTCATTGGAAAAGACTCTGATGCTGGGAGGGATTGGAGGCAGGAGGAGAAGGGGACGACAGAGGATGAGATGGCTGGATGGCATCACTGACTCGATGGATGTGAGTCTGAGTGAGCTCTGGGAGTTGGTGATGGATAGGGAGGCCTGGCGTGCTGCAATTCATGGAGTCGCAAAGAGTCAGACACTACTGAGTGACTGATCTGAATAACTTTTTGACATTAATGATTCTGAGTTATGCATCTTTCTTTCTATGGTGACCATGTTGATGATATAAAAAATGATAGTTGACATGTACCTTGACTTATTTTTAACACAATACTTTATTTTTATTTATATCATCATGCATTTTTCAGAATATGGAAGTAAAGCACAATCAATATCTAGTATTGTATAATATTTCATATACCGCACTCAAACACACCTCCTAATGAGTACATGTGTGCTGTCGTTTCAGTTGTCTCCAACTCTTTGAGGCCCCATGGACTGGAGTCCATCAGATTCTTCTATGGATGGGATTTCCCAGGGGAGAATGGGAATGGGTTGCCATGCCTCCTCCAGGGGATCTTCCTAACTTACAGATTGAATCAGCATCTTTTACGTCCCCTGCATTGGCAGGCAGGTTCTTTACCACTAAAGCCACCTGGAAAGCCCAGAAAGTACATTACATTCAGTTCAGTTCAGTCACTCAGTCGTGTCTGACTCTTTGTGACCCCATGGACTGCAGCACATCAGGCTTCCCTGTCCATCACCAACTCCCAGAGCTTGCTCAAACTCATGTCCATCGAGTAAGCGGTGCCATTCAACCATTTCATCCTCTGTTGTCCCCTTTCCCTTCTTCCTTCAATCTTTCCCAACATCAGGGTCTTTTCCAATGAGTCAGTTATTTGCATCATCTGTGAATGGAGTTTCACCTTCAGCATCAGTGCTTCCAATGAATAGTCAGGACTGATTTCCTTTAGGACTGACTGGTTGGATCTCTTTGCAGTGTGAGGGACTCTCAAGAGTCTTCTCCAGCACCACAGTTCAAAAGCATCAGTTCTTCGGTGCTCAGCTTTCTTTATAGTATATTACATACTAATTTACATTATATACTTAGTATGTTACATACTAAGTTATTAATTCATTGGCTCTTAAATACTTTATATTTTGCAGATGTATCTTCTAGATTTTCATTTTTATTGAAATATGTCTTCACAATATTTGGAGACACCTGTTGAGATTCTTGTATGGGCTAGAATACATTGTTATTTTTTTTCCTGCAATGAATGAATGGAATATGAGCTCTTGCTATCTGAATATTCACTAACATGATTTTAGAAATGGACTTCCCTTGTGGCTCAGACAGCAAAGAATTCAACTGCAATGCAGAAAAGAAGTTTGATCCCTGGGTCAGAAAGATTGCTTGGAGGAGCGCATGGCAACCCACTACAGTATTCTTGCCTATAGAATCCCATGGATAGAGGAGAATGGTGTGTGTGTGTGTGAGGTGAGGGTGGGAGGAGGGGACAGTACTGGGGGGATGAGGCACAGCTACAGTACACAGGGTCGCAAGGAGTCAGCTATGATTGTGCAACTAACATTTTTAACTTCTACTTCATACCGTAGGGATTTTATTTTCTACCTCATTTAGACACCTTCAAGCCATCATACTCTCTGTTGATCTTTATTTCACCTTCAAGTTCTCAAGGAATAGAGTACTGATTCCCATTTGTCTACTTTTTTTACACGCAATTCCAAGCACTATGACAACTTTTTCATCTTCTCCTTTACTATCTTTATTTCTTAAAATTGACTAATGCCCACTAAGTCTGTCATTAATCTTTATCTGTATATATCTACAACATTTGATATTACTGACCTCCCCTGGCTTTGATTCTCTTTTCCTCATCTCTCTGACCTGAGAAAGTTGCTTTTTGTTTGTTTGTTTGTTTAGTTGGTAGCTAGCTCTTCATTCTATTTTTTTTTTTTCTCTAAAAAGGCCTGTCTAAGTATAAATGCTTTCCTCAGCTAGTTTTCTTCCTGTGGACCTCAACTTGTGTGTTTAACAATTGCTTTCCAGCTAGATGCCCCTACAAGCTTAGGGATACCTCAGGTTCTCATTTCAGGTTTTTATGTACTTCCATGATAATTCCAGAATGTCTCATAGGCATCGTAAATTAAAAATAAAACCAAAGATATTTTTTTCCCCACAAGCCAACTCCTATATTTGATTATTCTATTTGTATTCCTGGTGTTATTATTCTCCTAGTCATCCAGATTTGAAAACTTAGTCATCACAAACACCTACTTCCCTTCATTTCATAAATAATCAATCTTTGTATCCACTTAAATATATATTAACATCTCTGGAATCTATCCCTTAATTTTTATCTCAATTTCAGCACCGTAACTGAAACCCCTATTGCACTGTCCTAGCTTACTGCAGTAATATCCCAACTGATTTTTACTGTATCTGAAGATTGGTCAGACTTTCACAGTGAAAGATAAAAGCAGGAATTATGTACAAGGATACCTTTCTTTGGAGGGACTGATACTGAGGTTCCAATACTTTGATCACCTGATATGAAGAGCTCACTCATTGGAAAAGACCCTGATGGTGAGGAAGATTGAAGGAAGGAGGAAAAGGGACAATAGAGGATGAGATGGTTGGATGGCATCACTGACTCAATGGACAGGAGTTTGGCAAATTCTGGGAGATGGTGAAGGACAGGGAAGCCTGGCATTCTGCAGTCCATGGGGTTGCAAAGAGTCGGACATGACTGAGTGAGCGAACAACAACAAAAATAACTTTATTTGAAAATCTTGAACTCGTTTTGGAAACTTTAAACAATAGTAATTAAAGTGGTTTATACAGGTGGAAGAATAATGAAATCTGAAATGTACCTGGGAGTAAAATCTTAAATCCTAGACAACTGAGGAATTTTAGTGAATATGCTATTATCTATAATGTTGAGGTTTTTTTTTTCCAGGATTTATAGTATCTAGCAAAATGCTTTATATGTTTCAGATGCTCAAGAAATCCTTGTTTCAGGAAACATGGGCAATATTATAAACATATTAAACTTGTGCAATGATTTATACCTTTTGGAATATCTAGAGTGCATAAAATATCTTTATTGTGCTCCTACAGTTCAGTGTTTAAGTATGTAAATAATAATATAAATATTAATGCTTTTCTTAATCATCATGGTGTCACATATACATATAATACACATATGTACTTATGTGATGAATGTTTTACATGCACATATATGTCTATGTGCTGTGTTCAAAGATAAGTTAATGATTAATTGGAAAAGATTTTCTGGTGTCAGAGTTTTGCTTTGCTTTTCAATTCTTAATTTCAGTCTGCTCTGTTTAGAGAATATCCATCTTCATTTAATAATTGAAGAATCTACTGAGCTAAAAATAGAAACTTCTGGAAAAGAACTCAGCTCTTGGTACTTAGCCATATGGTTCATTTTATATGGCTGATACATTTATAATGCAATGATTCAAATACATGTGGCTTTAAAAATTTTTTTCAGAAAATATTAGGTCATAATCATAGATTAATATCCTTCTCATGCCTTGCCCTCCCCCATCTATACACAAATGTCTTTTGTGGTTAGCGATGCTGATCCATTCCTATGGTTTTGCAGTCCAGGAGAATATAGTATAGTTTCCTGGTTTAAAACAAAAAGGCTTATGGTGTTCTTTGGCTTTCCATTCCCTTGGCTCTCTGCAGAGTCCAGCATCCATGGGAGGGATTTGCTTTGTTTTTCTAATTATCAACAGCTGGATGAAACAGTGTCCAAAATGGAGAAAAGCAACACAGAGAGCTAAGCCATGTTAATAACAGGTGTTCTCAAGTATCAAGTTCTCAGACAACCCTAGGAGTAAGATGAGATACACTTTACAGCTAAATTGTCTCTGATGGCAGATGAAAAAACATTAGGAATTTGCATACATAGCTGATTTGGTTCACTTCACAATCTATTAGGTGGATTTAGCAATTTGTCAGAAGGAGAGTTTGGGTGAAGAAAATGAAAGGTGTGCTAACGTGGAATGATGACACGAAATAATTTCCTCTGGACTTGATTGGCTACTCTTCTTTCCCTAATCACATCTCCACCACAAGCACACATGTGGACACACAGACACACACTTGCACAGAGATTCATGTATGCAATCGTGTGCATGCAATGCACATGTACTTGCTGATAACCTTGTCTAAATTCTTGCAATAATATACAGATTCATTTGTTGTAATTTAAGTTATACATTAAATAGAATTCAGAGAAGCATGAGAACACTTTGTAAAATAGCTTCTTGGGCTGATTCTGAGTTGCAAGTCTCTTTATATTATTTAGAAAATTATCCTGACATTCTAAGAGCTGATAAAAATATTAGTATGATAGATATAAGCAAAGAGAGGCAGAAACTATTCAATATCTTCTCATGAAAGTATTCTTAAATACGAACATAGGCATATATCAAATTTATAGCAAAGTAATGATCCTAAGAATGCAATCCCTCTTATATAAGGTGCTGATGTCATAGTTTGGCAACATGTATGTACCTTCTACCAGATGGCTCAGTGGTAAAGAATCCACTTGCCAATGTTTGGACATGTGGGTTCAATCCCTGGGTTAGGGAGATCCCCTGGAGAAGGGAATATCAACCCTTTCCAGTATTCTTGCCTGAGAAATCCCATGGACAGAGGAGCCTAGCAGGTTACAGTCCCTGGGGTCACAAAGAATTGGACATGACTTAGTGACTAAACAGCAACAGCAACCTTCTACCAGAGATTTTAGAAGGTGGGTAAGCTTCAATCACCAGCAGGATTCATCAACATGTGAAATCTGCTACCTTACAGTGACCCAGAGTGCATCAAGGCCAATCAATATTAGAGGAAAAACCAGTGACAATAAGAAGAATGAGCACTACAAGAACAGACAGCCAAGAAAACAGACACATCCCTTTGGCTCACATTTCTCCCCACTCCAGTGCACTGAGCAGAGCAAGGAAGATATGGTTCAGAGCCAATCCTCACCTCTCCCAACTCCAGCTTCCTGCAAACCCTGGGGCTTCAGCTCAGATCCAGGCTACTTTAGGAAAAGTTGATTTTTCACCCTGAATTTTAGATTAAATTTTAAAAGGTGTATGTTTTAATAATGTTTTAGAACCTGCTCAAATACCTCTAAAGGAAGAGAAACAATGATTGACAAAATATGCCTGAAGACAGTGATTAAAACAAAGTAAAATCAAATCACCCCAGTTGATGACCAAATCACTCCACTCATGTAGATGAGCTTGAGCAGTCCTCTTCTCAGGGAATCTCATAGAGTCTTGAAGTGACCTTGTTTTTTTCTTTATTACCTCTTTAACAGAAATGTAAAAGAAAATGCCTGCTTTTCTGGGCAGAATGCAAAACTTGTATTTGAGACTGCTAATTATTACTCAATGACTAGATCCAAGTTCCACTTGTCATGCCATTTTTAATATCATTAAGTGTTCTGGACACTCAAGTTCTTTATGAGTTTGTATTGTATGTGAATCCATTCTGTATGAATCTTGTCTTTTTCTGCTTTTTTAATTTTCAGTAACAAGAAAACAAAATATGGCTTGCTGTTCCCCAAATTAACTCCTTTCTTCTTCTTGTGATTCTTCTCATTCTCTTTTTCTTCTCTTTTTTTCTTAAAATAATAACAATAATAATTATTGTATTACCATCATCATTATCATCATATTCATTACTTTGCCAACTCTTTTCTTTTAGAATTGCTTTGGGAGGAAATGTTATTGCTAGTGTCAGGCACAATATTCTTGCCCAGCTTTTGCTAAGATTTTCACCTTTACCTTTTAACTAACTCTATGTTTTTGCAACTTTTGTTAAATAAGCTTAACTTTCTCAAATATTTTTTTCTGTGTAATCTGAACAATGTCTTGATGTATAGGTGCCATGAGTGAGTGAGTGAGTGAAGTCGCTCAGTTGTGTCCAACTCTTTGCGACCCCATGGACTGTAGCCTGCCAGGCTCCTCCATCCATGGGATTCTCCAGGCAGGTAATATTTAATATATAAACAAGGTTTATATATTTAATATATAAACAAGGTTTATATATTTAATATATAAACAAGGTTTACCAATTAGTAGCATTTCCCAGGAAGAAACATAATGTTTCTAATCATTTTCACCAGACAAATTCTGTTTTCCTAAAGAAAGCTATTTATTAACATAAGAGTTTGGGAAAGAGTGTTTCTGAAAAATGTTTAGGTCTATTGACCTAAAGTCCCCACAAAGAGAACTTAAGTTTCTCTGTAACCTAAATGGGAGGTGTGGTGGCCACATCAACCTTTTCTTTACTATGTGGCATCTTTCCTCAAAGTACATATTTAAAGAAATTCTTCAAATTTATAGATTTTACTCTATTGAGAATCTAAGTCTCCTGGGCTCACTCAATTCAAATTTATCTTTACTCCACCAAGATCCTGAGTATAATATATGTGTCCAACTCTTTGTGACCCTTTAAAGAGTAGCTCACCAGAATCCTCTGCCCATGGGATTTTTCAGGCCAGAATATGGAGTGGGTCACCATTTCCTCCTCCAGGGGATCTTCCTGACCCAGGAATTGAATCTGTGTCTCCTGCATTGCAGGCAGTTTCTTTATTACTGAGCCATCAGAGAAGCCGAGTATAATATATCCAAATGTAAATGTAGTCATGCAAATAAATCAAGCAATAAATAATCTTGAGTATATTTACATGTATTTCAAGACTCCCTTCCATTAGCAGTTTACAGGTAAAATGTAGTAACAGGGCTTCTGCTATTTGTAGGTTGTTAAGTCCAATAGCTCACATTTGACCTCATATAAAAATTTGTATCCACAGAGTTGCTTTGAGTGTTCTTATTTGCCTGGCTTTTCCCGTCTCTAGATGTTTTCTAATTCCTATGTTCCTGCTGTACTTTGACTATTTCTAGTTGCTATTCAAGACTTTTCAATCGTTTGAGATTTTCATTTTTCTTCTTCCAGCCATTTCCTTATATTGCAGCTCTTCCTCTCAGCTTACAGATTTCCCCACTTGTGTCAGCTTTCCTTATCTTCTGAGCTCTGGTCTTTGGGTGGCTCTGTTTTTCTAGCCTTTGGTTCATTGGTTAGCTAACCAGGTCCACTACTCCTTCTGATTTACGACCTTCTTGATTAGTGAACTGAACAATCACCGTATTTTCTTTATCTCAACTTTAATGAACTTTATTTGAACTACGGTTTCTACTTATTCCTTTGACTACAACTTTTGCCCTTGGAAAAAAGACAGCCATGACTCGAGGGTTCTGCTTAATCAAAATGTTAGCATATTTTAAAAAATGGTTGAACGTAAATGAATCTGGCACCCAAGAAGCAACATAATTATACTTTCAAACTACTTTTGTAGAATATTAAAAAAAAATAAATAAATACTATGGCAATGCTTTTTTAATTCAGTCAACCAAATAAAGTCTCCTTTCTTTTTCTTCTTTTTCAAAAGGCTTGAGCTCAGTAAAATACACACAAGACTGCCAAACAATTTTTTTTTTTTTTAATTTTTAAACCCATGGGTATTTGAAGGGAAATTCAACCCACATGTTTCTGATTCATTTACACTTAATTCATTAAAATGTTGTTTTGTAAGAGCTATTGAGGTCCAAGGGCCTTATGTGTCTTTTTAGATGACTTTTTATGCCATTTTTCCTCTCAAAAACAGGAAGTGCTATCTTGCTAAGAACTCAAACTTCAGAAAGGGTGTATTTCATATGAATCACATGGAGTACACCAAGATGATTGTACACCTCCAGGGTCATCTTTACTATGAAAGAGTACAAAAATAGTTATCTACTTTAGGTCTCTCAAGTTGGGGAGACTTCCAGTCACCCTGCAAAAGGGAATGCAAATTGAATCCATTTAATTCAATATGCATATGAATGCAATGTTATTAATTAAAACAAGCTAAGTGTTAGAGTGGAGACATCTGCCATATGATGGCCTCAGGATATCACTGAAGTCTGTTTACTAAAATCTAAGTTTCCTTCTTTCCTCACCTCACCCCAAGAAAGGAACATTGTATGAAAAGCAGGCAAGAGAGAGGGAGAAAGAGAACATAATAGATTATGCAAACAGAGTGTGTGTGTGCACTGACAGTGAGGAACACTCTAATAGACAGCATCACTTAGTCATGCTTTCTAAATTGAAAGGAAAATTTCTCTAACTGGAGATGGTTAGATAGCAGGTCTGCAGCATTTACTTTGTGACACATGTTGGAATACCTGTGTAGCGAGTCAAAATTTCCTTGGATCTGCTTCCTTTACTAGCACAACACTGAAATTGCTTCTCTAGAACTTTCAAGAGCAGCTCTACTGCCTCTACGTGAAATCCATCATCTAAGCCACTCCAAGACTCGTTCAAATTAAAGTGTAGGCAAATCTCATGTTCTGTGTGCTGTGCTTAGTCGCTCAGTTGTGTCTGACTCTTTGCAGCCCCATGGACTGTATAGCCCGCCAGGCTCTTCTGTCCATGGGGATTCTCCAGGAAAGAATACTGGAGTGGGTTATCACCTCTTCCTCCAGGGAATCTTCCCAACCCAGGGATCGAACGCAGGTCTCCTGCATTGCAGCAAATCTCATGTAGGAATCCAAATACCACTGAGAACAACCCATAATGCTAAACTGGATCAAATCTTCTGCAGCCAAGATAAAAACTACTTTAAACACTAAATTCACTCATAACCAAATAGTGTAACTTGTCCAGGTCTGGACTTAATTCCAGGTAAGATAAGTGAGTGCTCACATTCACATTCTAGTGCTCACATTCTAAGTGAGTCCTTTTAGTTTCAATTTTGAATAAAATATCTAAAATAGTTATTAGTCATGAAATAAAATAACCAATACATTGTGATTAACATTTTATACACACAAATTTTTTTTTCAAGACACAAAAATTACAATCCTAACCTCAGACTATTACTAGAGACATAGAAAATGAATTAAAAAGTTCCCTTCTGAGCTCCCATGAAGGGGGGTGCCTAACGCCATATTTAACATATGAATTGAAGAAAAATTCATACTCTACATTCCAAATGAAAGCTAAAGTTAATGTCCTTTGTAGAACTTGAGAGGGTAACAGGCAGGAAGGCCAGGGGTCTCCAAAAGGAGGAAAATTGGCTGCAAGTGTCAGACACTTTTATCTCTCTTAAGTGGCAGAAGAAAACAAACTAGCAATATTTTTTTTACTTCTCTATACAAATTTAAAAGGATGCTTCTTTTAAAGCACTGTATTGCCATAATGACACCTGGTTTCATCTAAAGTTAACTATTCTGAAACCTTGAGTTAATCAATGCATTTTTCATATGAAAATGTTTGTCTTAAGCTATGTTAATGTACTATGCATTTAGCCCAGACTCTGTCTTCGGGTTGGTTCTGCCTAATGGCTCAGAACCTACTTAATAAACCAGTATGTTATACTCACATATTGTTCCCCTAATCTATGTAAATGAAACTATTTGTATGGTAATCTGCCCTTCTACAAGATTCAAGTCAATCTTTTACACCCAGGATGAATCACCTGGTGCCAAGATTATCCCAAAATGCATCTTATGAATGAGGGGCCTGGTGCCATTATGGGTTTAAGACATTCCTTTCTGTCATTAACAGACTGCTAGTGATTATATAACATCCAGCTGAAGACTAGCAGGGGAGTACTCTTTCTGCCCCCTTCTGATGCCTATGTCAGAAGCTTTCTTTATCTTCTTTATACTTTAATAAAATTTTATTACACAAAATCTCTGAGTGATCAAGCCTCGTCTCTGGCCCCAGATTGAATTCTTCTTCTCCGGAGGCCAAGAATCCAATTGTCTTTTTGTTCAGCAACAACCTTTCAAACTCATTAAGCAACACTGAAAACTAAATATGATGCTTTGGTCAAAGAATACTACCAGATCTTGTTCAGTATGGTGTTCATGTATTCATTACTGTATTTTTTTTTTTTTTTTTAGATCACTGGATTAGCAATGCTGTCTAACAAACTACCCTGATATTTAGTGGTTGAAGCTATATACTTTTCTCATTGTTCACAAATTAAAATTTGGCTTACTGGGTTTACTAATCTGGTTCATTCTTGACCGATCTTTGTTGGATTTCCTCATGCATCTGAAGTTAGTTATCTGTTCTGGGAGAACTTCTACTAACATGATCAGAGTATCTTCTTCATGGTCTTTTGGACTCCAACAAGCTAACTAGGACTTAATTTCATGGCAGTAGCAGAAGTCTAAGAATATAAACAGAATCCCTATAGCACTTTTTCAAAGCTCTGCTGGCATCACATTAATTAATTTGCAGTCTCATGGCCACACCTGGATTCAGAATAGAGGAAATCTACAAAAGTTATAGGAGAAAGAGATGGACTCAGAAAACTCTTAATTTGAGCCACTAATACAATTGATCTATCTTACTTACCTAGAAAAATCTTTAAAATGTTTTTAAAATATTTTTTTCTCAAACTTTTCTTTGTGAGTTAGCATGGCAAGTGATATATATGATTAACTTGAATATATCATATTTTCACTTTAATCTGTAGCATTTTCTGCATCTTATTTTATCCCTAAGTCAGGATAGTAAAAGTATACAATGCAATTTTTATGCTACTTCTCTTCCTCAAGGAGCTTTTCTTTCTCTGATTGTCTAGATTAGTTCATCTTTTCTCTGACTTTTTCTTCCCTTTCCCCAAACTCTTTACTTGAATCTTATTAAATGAATGTCTTTAAGATTGCAGCTGTTTTATAGAGAATATGCCTTTCATTTTTCATTCCCATTTCTTTACCACTTAGCTAAATTTGAGGTGTATATTAGCACTCAGCATGTAGTTAAGTAAAATTTGGAAAACACAGTGGGAATATGAAAGGCAATGGAGACCCAAAGAGAGAAATTACAGAGAACATACAAAAGATATCAGCTAGGCCAGAAAGGAATGTGGTTAGATTAATTCAGTGTAAGAGGACACAATAATATGGAGACTGAACAGAAGGAGACAAATTACTAGAAGTAGAATGGATCAAGTCTGAAGCAGAAGAGGAACCTGTAAAAGAGTAAAGAAACACAATAAACTGGTAGAGGGGAAACAAAAGCAAATAATAAAGCTAAAGCTGTGTTTACTTAAATCCAAAATATTTGGCTTACTCTTTGGAAATATTAGAATCTCTAAGTAAAGCAAACGGAAGGACTGCAATAATTCGCGCATCCTCAAAGTTCTTCCACACTCTACTATTCACTATTGAGTCACTAGATGGCTACCAGTGCCAAACCCTTCATGTGTATATGCTGTGCTCAGTTGTATCTCTGTGACCCCATGGACAGGCAGGCTCCTCTGTCCTTGGGATGCTCCAGGTAAGAATGCTGGAGTGGGTTGCCTTTCCTTCTCCTTTTTCATGTTGCATCGTTTAACAAGCACTGAAACTAATATCTTGCAAAGCACTCATATCAGCATTTCCGTAGAAATCTTCTAAACACAATATGCTGCTGCTGCTAAGTCACTTCAGTCATGTCCAACTCTGTGCGACCCCATATTCCAGGCAAGAACACTGAAGTGGGCTGCCATTTCCTTCTCCAATGCATGAAAGTGAAAAGTGAAAGTGAAGTCGCCCAGTCGTGTCCGACTCTTCGCAACCCCATGGACTGCAGCCCACCAGGCTCCTCCGTCCATGGGATTCTTCAGGCGAGAGTGCTGGAGTGGGGTGCCATTGCCTTCTCTCTAAACACAATATGGATTAATTTTAAATGCAAATGGTTATCCCTTCTACACAACCCTCCTTATTCTGACACCAGTATAGTTCTCATTACCCCCAAACCATAAATATACCATATAAATATCACTCTTCATGGTTCTCTTATTCTCCACAATGTTTCATGATGTGGGCCTTTAGCACTGATCCATTATTCTGATTTTTTAATAGAAAGTAAATCTCATGAGAAAATAAGTACCACATGATTGGCAATAGTGTCATATGTTTATTAATCTCTAACTGTGCCAAGTTAATGTTCTTAAACCTTTTAAGAAATAGAACTACATTTAAGATTCATTTTTTAAAGAGCATTGCAATTCACTGGAGTTGAGAGGCATGAGAAAAAATATAATTTTAGACAATATGTTAAACTTTATAAAAGAATGCAAGCATATTTCAATAGACACCAAAAATTTGTGACATGGTTCTAACTGGAGACACTAGGGATGGCTTCAAGTTAGAACTGGCATGTAAATTAGAAATAATTTTAGTTTTAATAATGTTGATTTTTTTTTTTTAGAAAAAGGGTTAAGATTCTATGAGTGGAAAAGAAAAGAAAGTTGAATAAAAGCAGATAAGCAGAGAACAAAGCAAACTGGAATGAGTAGTAAAGTACATCTACTGGGAAATCATATTAGAAAGCCGAATGGGAGCTGTGTTGTTGAAGGCCATGGCTGTCACACTAAGTCATCTGAATCAGGTCACTAGGCCACAGGACAGTAGCAAATCCTTCTGAAAACAGGGGGAAATCGTATTTTTGGGTCTCTGACTGCAGTAAACCATCGCTGACAGATATGTTTTCTATTTCTACTGTCATAAAATGCACTGATGCTTAAACTAGAATCTATGAGTTTCAGAACTTCAAGAACCTCCTGTCAATGTATAAAAATATTTGGTGTGAACATTTTTTGGAGCAAGTTTCACAGCTTTCATCATTCCCTTTACAGAAACCAGGAGATTCATCTTAAGGATCAAAGGGATGGGTTGGGAGGCATCTCTTGAATAATTTTATGTTTCTCCATTATCAGAGCTTTCTAAGCAAAAGAACACTGGCAATAACTGAAGGATAAGGAACAAATGGAACTGCAAAAATAAATAAAAACAAACAAACAAACAAAAAATTGTTGAAGCCACGCGTTTCAGGAAACAAACTCACTCAGAAGGACAATGCAGATAGTGGAGTGCAGTTTATTACACTGGCTGGCCAAAGGCAGAGTCTCCTCTTAGTCAAGGATCCAACCAGCATTTGTGAAAATCTTTTATATCCTATGTGTACGTGTCTGAACCCACTACTCCAAATTCCTTGAGACTTACATAAATCAAGGAAAATACAATCCCAATAACCCCATCATTCACGTGCTATGTGCTCATGTGCTCAAATAGTCAAACAGTTAGCCAATAATCAATAAACCTGAGGTTACACTCCAATAGATACACAAAAATTTATGGCCTGTCTGGAGGAAGGGGTGATTAGTGTATGTTTTCTCTTAGGCAATGAGTAACCTAGATACAATCTTCAAGGTTTCCCTGTCTGGAGGGGTCTTATCCTTCTGTTGTTTTCATAGACACTAAACACAGAGTTCAGAGTCCATTGGAAAGGTGGCCAAGCATGATCAGCATGAACAGGCCTAAGATGAAGTCCAGGCCCTATGAATTCCTTCTTCAAACCCAGCACAGTCTCTTGGAGTTACAGTTACAGGAGGTACTTCTAGAGGCTTACAGGGATTTATCTCCTTGGAAGCATTTGTTTGTATCTCAGAGCGGAAAAGTAGGACTCTTCTCCTTTTCCACAGAGTTTGTTTACAATGATTTCTACTCTAAAACAAGGATCTCTTTTTCTTTCTTTCTCTCTTTTCTCTCCCTCTCTCGCTTTCCATCTCTCTCTTTTTGTTTCCATGTATGTCTTCTCCCTTTTAGCTGAATTGACAGGACCTCCATGCAAATGCCATTTTTCAGAGCAGTGACATCCTCACTGCATACATAGGTGTGTTGAATTTTAAGAGTTCTTTATATATTTTGGATAACAGTCCTTTATCATATATGTCTTTTGAAAATATTTTATCCCAGTCTATGGCTTGTCTTTTCATTTTATGGATACGGTCTTTTACAGAGCAGGAATGTGTAATTTTAATGAAGGTCCAGCTACTAAATTTTCTTTCATGATTGCACCTTTGGTATTATAATTCAGAAACTCAAGGTCATCGAAATTTTATCCTATGTTATCATCCATGAGTTTTACAGTTTTTCTTTTTATATTTAGATCTATGATCCATTTTGACTTCATTTTTGTGACGGGTGTAAAGTCTGTGCATAGATTGATTTTATTTATTTACTGTGCATGGATGTCCAGTTGTTCCAATGCTAGTTGTTGATGAGATGGTCTTTGCTCCACTATATTGCCTTTTCTCCATTGTCAAAATCAGTTGATGACATTTATGGGGAACTATTTTGGGAATCTCTGTTCTGTTTCATTGAACTATTTGTTTGTTCTTTAAAAAAAAAAAATGCTGTCTTGATTATTGTAACTTTACAGTAAGTACTGATGCCAGACAGTGTCAGCCCTTCAACATTTTTAATATTGTAATTTTTATTATGGGTCTTTTGCCTCTACATGTATATTTTGTAATCACTTTGTATTCACAAGATTATTTTCTAGGATTTTGATTGAGTGTCATTGATTCTATAGATCAAGTTGGCACATTATGTGGGTTTGTATATTGTTAAGGTTATTGGTAGAAAAAGGAAAAATTTGGCATTACACATTAAGATGAATGTTACATTTATTCTTTTGATACAGTAATTATACCATAGAATTCTATTCTGCAAGGATTTTTAAACATAGGCAGAAAGATGAAATTACATGTGATTTCATCCCAGAATTATTCACTGTTAACAAAACTTGGCAATGCCCTAAATGACTTTTAAGAGGAAAATGAATGTGTGTGTGTATGCAAATACACAGAAAAGGACAGGAAGACATGACTTCTGATAAAAAAGTTTTACTGGTAGAAAGAAAAAGGAGAAATAGCATAACCGAATTGAGAAAGGGAAAGCTTCGGTTTCCAATGGCAATGATTATTTGTAAGCCCCTGACTTTGCCTTTGGGTCTTTGGTCTGCTTCAGAGACTGAAATCCATAGATCCAGTGGGTTTGCTGTTAATGGAACGGTGGCAAGTTCTTCTCATGTGTTCAAAGAGTATGAAACACAGATACGCAGATCTTAGCAAGTCACAACCCGAGATAGGATACCCTTATTTTATAGCAAATGCAAAAAAGAAAAAGTGGAGATCTGACTTAAGGTGGAACTCAGATCTGAGTTCCAGGTGACTCATTGGTAAAGAATTCACCTGCAATACAGGAGATGTGGATTTGATCCATGGGTTGGGAAGATACTCTAGAGAAGGAAATGGAAACCCACTCCAATATTCTTGCCTGGAAAATCTCATGGACGGAGGAGCTTGGTGGGCGACAGTCCATGGAGTCACAAAAGAGTCAGACATAATTAAGTAACTAAACAACAGCAATAGAAGCTGTTACTGAAAGAAGGGAAGAACAAATATGAATGGATTTGAAATGATACCACTGGGGAAATAGCCTTCATACTGGAACTATGTAGTCCAATTTAGACAGATGAGAGGGCTATTTTGGTAGATAAAGTTCTCATTCTTCTAATTCTGGTGTTCACAAGTCTCACTGACAAATTCCTTTAAAGATTCCACATATGTGATTATTAAAACAAGAAAGTCAACCACATAATAGCAATGAATAAATCTATTCTCATTTTATCTAAAAGAGCTTTAAGAATTATTATAACTAAGTTTATTATTAATTTAGAATGATAAAGTATATAGCTACTAATTTAGAAATAAATGTTAGAAACTGCTATCAGTAACGTTTATTGATAGAAAAAAAAGCAGAGGTAAACTTCAGAATCACATAAGCTATCCTAGCCTGAGACTAGCTAGGAATAGACCAACTAGTAATACATTGGCAATAAGGGACTTTGCCAAATTACTGAACTGGTACTGAAAATAATTCGAAGATTTGTCATGGCTAACATGTCACCAAGATACCTGCAGTGAAGAGCTGGATTATATTGATAGTTTACAATGTACACTACTCATGTTTCTATTTATTCATTGTTCATTCTTTACTTATTAATCTCATATTATTAATATGTGACTAGCATTCTACCAGACATACAGTTCCTGCCATCAGATCAGATCAGATCAGTCGCTCAGTTGTGTCCAACTCTTTGCGATCCTATGAATAGCAGCACACCAGGCCTCCCTGTCCATCACCAACTCCTGGAGTTCACTCACACTCATGTCCACTGAGTCAGTGATGCTATCCAGCCACCTCATCCTCTGTCATCCCCTTCTCCTCCTGCCCTCAATCCCTCCCAGCATCAGAGTCTTTTCCAATGAGTCAACTCTTCGCATGAGGTGGCCAAAGTACTGGAGTTTCAGCTTTAGCATCCTTCCTTCCAAAGAAATCCCAGGGCTGATCTCCTTCAGAATAGACTGGGTGGATCTTCTTGCAGTCCAAGGGACTCTCAAGAGTCTTCTCCAACAACACAGTTCAAAAGCATCAATTCTTTGGTGCTTAGCCTTCTTCACAGTCCAACTCTCATATCCATACATGACCACAGGAAAAACCATAGCCTTGACTAGACGGACCTTTGTTGGCAAAGTAATGTCTCTGCTTCTAAATATTCTATCTAGGTTGGTCATAACTTTCCTTCCAAGGAGTAAGCGTCTTTTAATTTCATGACTGCAGTCACCATCTGCAGTGATTTTGGAGCCCAAAAATTAAAGTCTGACACTGTTTTTACTGTTTCCCCATCTATTTGCCATGAAGTGATGGGATCGGATGCCATGATCTTCGTTTTCTGAATGTTGAGCTTTAAGCCAACTTTTTCACTCTCCTCTTTCACTTTCATCAAGAGGCTCTTTAGGTCCTCTTCACTTTCTGCCATAAGGGTGGTGTCATCTGCATATCTGAGGTTATTGATATTTCTCCCAGCAATCTTGATTCCAGCTTGTGCTTCTTCCAGTCCAGCGTTTCTCATGATGTACTCTGCATAGAAGTTAAATAAACAGGGTGACAATATACAGCCTCGACGTATTCCTTTTCCTCTTCGGAACCAGTCTGTTGTTCCATGTCCAGTTCTAACTGTTGCTTCCTGACTTGCATACAAATTTCTCAAGAGGGAGGTCAGGTGGTCTGGTATTCCCATCTCTTTCAGAATTTTCCACAGTTTATTGTGATCTACACAGTCAAAGGCTTTGGCATGATCAATAAAGCAGAAATAGATGTTTTTCTGGAACTCTCTTGCTTTTTCCATGATCCAGCGGATGTTGGCAATTTGATCTCTGGTTCATCTGCCTTTTCTAAAACCAGTTTGAACATCAGGAAGTTCACGGTTCACATATTGCTGAAGCCTGGCTTGGAGAATTTTGAGCATTACTTTACTAGTGTGTGAGATGAGTGCAATTGTGCAGTAGTTTAAGCATTCTTTGGCATTGCCTTTCTTTGGGATTGGAATAAAAACTGACCTTTTCCTGCCATACACGGTACTAATAATGAGTTGCAAAGATATGATAGAGTTACATGGATTGACTGACATGGCCAGGAAACTTATTACTGCATAACAATCCCTTAGCAAAGGTAGAGGGTTTTACGTATGGGCATTATTAATTACATCACCATGTTATAGAATAAAGTGTTGTCTAACTAGGTGTTTTTAATTCTATCAGCAATGAATTTGGACTGGAGTTATGGAATTCAGAGGGACCTTGACCTTAGAACAGTGTCAGGGCTTGGGATGGAAGGTGGTACTAGTTTGTCTTGTCTAGTAGATTGTAATTTTGATAAAGAGGTAAGTTTGTTTAAATGAATTTGCTCTCTTTATAGTAATTATTAAGATTTAAAAAATGGTTTTATTGAGATATAACTGATATGCAATATAATTCACATAAAATATACTATTTATTGTGCTTCCCCGGTCACTCAGACAGTAAAGAATCCACTTGCAATATGGGGATCATAGGTCCAATCCCTGGGTTGGGAAGATCCCCTGAAGGAGGGCATGACAACCCACTCCAATATTCTTGCCTGGAGAATCTCCATGGATAGAGGAGCCAGGTGGGCTACAGTCCATGGGGTTGCAGAGTCAGATACAATTGATCGACACAGCACAGAACATATTATTCAGTAATTTTCTGTTTATTCACAAAGTTGTGTGACCATCACTAAAATCAATTTTAGAGTATTTTCATCAGTCTCAAAGAAATCTTGTGCCATTTACCAGTTACATCCCTTTCTGTCATCCTCACTAGACCTAAGAAGTATTAGTTAGTCGCTCAGTCATGCCTGACTCTTTGCGACCCCATGGACTGCAGCACACAGTCTCCTCTGTCCATGAGATTTTCCAGGCAAGGATACTGGAGTGGGTTGCCATTGTCTTCTCCAGGGGATTTTCCCAACCCAGGGATTGAACCCGTGTCTCCTGCATCGCAGGCAGATTCTTTACCAATTGAGCTACAAGGGAAGCCCTAGGAAACCACCAATATATTTTACCTCTTTAGATTTGCCTCTTCTAGATATTTCACATAAATGAATCATACAATGTGTAGTCTTATCTAACTGGCTTCCTTCACTCAGCAAAACATTTTTAGGTTAATATTGCATTCAATAGTCCTCTACAATTTATTGACAAATTTTAACTCTCCATTGAAAGAAAACACTACATTTATAAGTGCATCAGCTGGTAGAAATTTGGATAATTTCCACTTTTTGCTTGCTATAAATAATGCTACCATAAATATTTACATACAAATATTTTTGTGGATATCTATTTTCATTTCTCTTGAGTGTGTATCTAAATGTGGAATTTTCAAGTCATATGGTAATTGTGTTTAAACTTTGGTTGAACTGCTAGACTCTTTTCCAAAATGGCTGTACTATTTCACATGTTCACCAGAAGTATAAAAGGATTCCAATTTGTCCATATTTTTGAAGAACTCCTTGTTGTCTTTTAAAATTATAACCATTATGACAGATGTTAATTCAGGGAAGCCCTAATGGTGTTGAGAAATGTATTAACTTTAATATAGTTGTAAATTCAGAGGCTATTAGAACATCATGTGTAATTCTGCATTCTCCCTTCAATAGTTGGTTATATGTGCTTAGTCATTCAGTCATGTCTGATTCTTTGTGGCCCCACGGACTATAGCCTGCCAGGCTTCTCTGTCCATGGGGATTCTCCAGGCAAGAGTACTGAAGTGAGTTGTCATGCCCTTCTCCATGGGATCAAACCCAGGTCTCTTGCATTGAAGGAGGATTTTTCACCATCTGAGCCACCAGGGAATCCTGGTTGTATGGATAAAGCAAATACATTAATTGCCTTTGGAGTGATAACAAATTGTTTTTGTAAATTGCATATTAACAGAAATTTAAATTAATCCATATAACTTAATTTCATTTGAAAGAAGAAAAATTCTAGGCTTGTAATTAACAATGAGTGATATGTAAAAGAGGTTCATATTAAAGTAGTAATTATGCCTCAAAATCCCCAAAATACCAGTCAATTTAATAATAGCTTGTGTTAAAAGTGATCCTAACTTAAAAAAAAAATCAGATATATAATGGCTATTATTTTCCTATCATTGTGATAATGTCTCAGACATAAAACTGTCATTGAATGAGAAAGATTTTGAAAAAAATAAATAAATAAAATCATTGTAGAGCAACCTCTTATAAGGAAGAATTATATATAGTAATTTGAATATGTTGTGCTTACATTTCAATTGACAATATTTTCCATTTGCATTTCAAGCTCTTAGAATATTGGATATGACGGAGAAAGCATTTGAGAATATATATAGAATTTTGTCTTTGAAAAGTATCCAAATTTTATAAGAATATCAGACACAGCATGAAGATACTTTTCCATACAAGGTAAATATATTCCCTTTTTCTGTGGCTGCAGTGCTATTCCATGTAAGATACTCAGTCCTCCAGCCCTTGTCGGCTTTATGAAATTTATTGTATTTTTCCACTCTTCAACTTATAGTCTGTTTTATTCCCTCTTCTCCACTTCCTTCTCATAATTCAACCTGCAGAGATGTGTAACTAGCCTGTGGAACATTATCCTTCAACATACGCAGTGACTGAACACGATTCTATATCCCTGTTGCTTTGATCATCCCAAGCTAAAAGAATGAAATGTCATTATTGGGGATCTCTTCAGAAAGATCTTAAATCATGGATATTCCATCTCTTTTCAGGAGGAATGATTATCTACAGAAGCCAGGAAGGTGAGAAGAACACATAAAATCCCTGCTCACGTATGTTCATCTTAAGAAGGTTGCAGGATTTGAACACCCATATGACTTTATGCCCATAGATAATGATAACAAATATAGAGCACATTATAGATTGTAAAATATGTTCCAGTTGTGTCATTTTGTATAGCAAACATCCTCCCCTTTTAAGGAACAAAACCACAGTGTAAACCTTACCCCCAAATGCACACACACCCTCACTCTCATCATTCTAAAAGCAGTTGCTAGACCATTCATCTTGACTTGCCAAAGGATTGTCTAAAACACTATTCTGCTGTTTTTTTTTTTTTTTTATTTTGCTTAACTTTACAATCTTGTATTGCTTTTACTATACATCGAGATGGATCCGCCACCAGTATACACGTGTTCCCCATCCTGAACCCTCCTCCCTCCCCCGCTTCCCACACCATCCCTCCAGGTCATCCCAGTGCTCCAGTCCCAGGCATCTGTTATAGGGCATCATACCTGGACTGACTTGTTTCAGATATGATATTATACATATTTCAATGCTATTCTCCCCAATCATCCCACCCTCTCCTGGTCCCGGAGTCCAAAAGTCTGTTCTATACATCAGTGTCTCTTTTGCTGTCTCGTAAATAAGGTTATTTTTACCATCTTTCTAAATTCCATATATATGTGTTAGTATACTGTATTTGTGTTTTTGTTTCTGGCTTACTTCACTCTGTATAATAGGCTCCAGTTCCATCCACCTCCTTAGAACTGATTCAAATGTATTCTTTTTAATGGCTGAGTAATACTCCATTGTGTATATGTACCACAGCTTGCTTATCCATTCATCTGTGGATGGATATCTAGGTTGCTTCCACGTCCTGGCTATTGTAAACAGTGCTGCTATGAACATTGGGGTACATGTGTCTCTTTCAATTCTGGATTTCTCAGTGTGGATGCCCAGCAGTGGGATTGCTGGACCATAAGGCAGTTCTATTGCCAGTTTTTTGAGGAATCTCCATACTGTTCTCCATAGTGGCTGTACTAGTTTGCATTCCCACCAACAGTGTAAGAGGGTTCCCTTCTCTCCGCACCCTCTCCAGCATTTATTGCTTGTGGACTTTTGGATCGCAGCCATTATTAGTGTATTAGCCATTATATGATACAAAGTAAGAGAATGAGAGTTTGTTCTGAGGAAATATCCTTTGACATTCCATTCATCCATCACCATCCATAGGGATAAGAAGAGGACATTTCCTTTTTAACATAAGTCAAATGACAAAGGGAATTTCAGGTAAATAAAACAAAACACAAAACCCTGAGAATAAGATTTCACACCTGGGCTTCAGAATACAATGGGGATGTTATATGTCACAAGGATAAAGTGACTGTTTCTGTGTATGTGTGTGTGTGTGGTAGCAAAACAAAAGAATGGATTTCTCAAGCACTAGATGTAAAAATATGCTGAAATCCTATTATTGTATAAGGCATTTTAATCAGGAAAATGATCAAGAGAGGAAATGTAACCCCAATAGTAGGGAAAGAGGATGTGAAATCTTATGACTTGCTTCAGATAATCGTTATTGAAAAATCTCAGAAAGGATCTCTGAGGAATCTTTGGAACATCCCATTGGAGGACAAGACCGGTTTTGACACTGACTGATTCAAATATCGTCACCACCACGTTGCAGTTGTACTTTACACATAAGCCTATGTCCATTACTTTAATACCACCTTACCTGGGTTTTCTTCTTACACTGCAGGCTCCTAGGGCTATAGGCTCAGGATCGGGGAGGCAAGACAATCAATAGGTAGTTGTTTGAAATCTGGATTTCTACACTGGACTAAAATAAAGTTACTGAATGGGTTGGACTTTGCTTGATACCAAATCATGCATGCTCAGTCATTTTGGTCATGCCCAGCTCTTTGCAAACCTATGAATTGTAGCCCATCAGGCTCCTCTGTCCATGAGATTCTCCAGGCAAGAATACTGGAATGGATGACTATGCCTTTCTAGGGGATCTTCCGGCCAAGGGATAGAACCTGAATCTCTATTGTTGCATCTGCATTGTCAGGAGAGTTCTTTAACGCCACCTGGGAAGCCCCTATACCAAATCATAGGTTTTGATTACTGACCATCTAAGTGTTAGGAGTGGTATGTTCTGCTGGAGATTTTGCTTAGTAAACTTTTGGTCAAGACAGAATGAAATGAATACAATTGATTTCTCCTACATACCAAGTAATCTAGAATGTTTAATTTATATTTCTAGAAATACTACTTTTACATTCAAGCATTGGTAAAGAATCCACCTGCAATGCAGGAGACCAGGTTCAATTCCTTGGTTGGGAAGATCTGCTGGAGAAGGGATAGGCTACCCACTCCAGTATTCTTGGGCTTCCCTGTGGCTCAGATGGTAAAGAATCCGCCTGTAATGTAGGACACCTGGGTTCGATCCCTGGGTTGGAAAGATCCCCTGGAGAAGGGAAAGGCTATCCACTCCAGTATTCTGGCCTGGATAATTCCATGGACTGTATAGTCCATGGGGTTGCAAAGAGTCGGACGCAACTGAGTGACTTTCACTTTCAGACAGATTCACATAAGTCCATTTCTCACAGTATATATGTGCGTTTTGGCATTTATAAAGACTGGGAGCAGCAATTCCTTATTTCTGTTCTTCATCAGATTTTATGGGCTTATTGATCTATCCCAAATCCATTGATCTATGCTAAATACACCAAATATGTGCATCTCAGTTCAGATATATTGCAATCAGATGATTCCACAAGTCAAACACACTGAGAGATGGATATTTAATAACATATGGGACATTTTTATGAAACCCTGCTTTTTGTAATTTTAACAGTAAATGTTACTGAAGATGTAAGGGATTTAAATTTTTGTTTTAACCATAATATTTTCAAACTAAAAAGTTTCATTGTAAATAGTGAAAGGGAAACATATACACAAAAACTTGTCAATGAAAAGGAATTTTATGTTATCACAACATGAACACATTTGATAAATATTGAATACATTGAAAATATTTAATCTTACTGATATGTTATAGCTTGTTTTCAAAGAGTCAAGAAGCTCAAATTGCTGATTTTATCTCCAGTGGGTAGCAGGTATTGGATATTTACAAATTGATTCCTAGTTATTTAATAGAAAAGAAAAAAACAATAACAGAAATTAACAGGACAAGGCAGCTAAAAAGAAAGGCAGTACAGAGTTTTAATATTTTAGTATCATTATTCAATTCAGAATTGAATTTATATTGCATATTCCTTTTAAGTCTGTTAGTTCCCTAAAAGCAAACATACTCACCCATTTTAGGCTTATCAATCAAAAATATTTATTGAGGACTATCACAGGCCAGGCACTCTATTCAGGCTATAATTCTTTCACTATTTGAAATGAGGTTTAACTAGAAAGTTTACATGGAGTTTAAAAATGACCAAATATTTAAAATGACTCAAACTGAATAAGCTCTTGTTTAGTTCAGGTCTGTTAAATATCAAGGGTGGAGATGCCAGCCTTATATAAGCTCAGCACTTAAATCAGTCTGCTATCTCCTACAGATAAATAACACAAAGGCAAAGATAACAGTTTAAACAAAATGGTCCCAAGAAGGTGAAGGCTGGATTTTCTGCAAGTAAATCTGTAAAGACATACAGACACACACACACAGAGACACACATATGCAGCCCTCTGTCTCTTTCTCTATATGTCTCTGTATCTGTCTCTCTCTTGTGAGCGTGCATGTGCAGGCACCCGTGCACGCGCGCACACACACACACACACACACACACACACACACACACACACACCCTCATTCCTTCTCAGAAAATAATTTCTCCCACTGACAAAATACACATTTGGGGAAAAGAAACATGAAGGTAGATAAGACAGTCAGTTTTAGGGGTAGAAAAAGAAAAAAACTTGGCTCTTCTTAAACAAGATACTTGGGTTAGAAACAAAGATCGTGCTGGAAAAGGATTTTAATTATCACCAGCCTTCTCAAAGCAAGACACAAAACAACCTCTGTGGGATTCTAGCTTCATCAGCAATCTCTCTTACAATTCACTCATCGCAAGGCCCCAGGATTTAAGTAGCACTCAGACTCTAGCACTTCAAAGACCACAGGAAAACCCACCTCTTCAACAAAAGTCTCTTTGAACCCATGTGGAGTGTTTCTTTCTTTTTTCCTAACTCTTCATCCTGGAGGTTAATTCCAGGGTTTGCTGATATAATAATCTTCAACAGTAGGTATTGCAAACCTAAATACTTCCTGGCTGACCTTCTTTCATTTGAAATAGAGAAAGTTATTTTGGTTCAAGTTACATTTTAGGTGTGTCGATTTTTATAAAAGCCTATGATTCAGGAGCTGAAATTGGTTAATTTGGTTCCTTCTGTGACTAACAGATTAACCTGTAGCAATAGAAAATGAAAAAGCAGTATTTGTTAGTAGTTGCTTGGGTTTCAGGGACTTGTGATTCATCTCTGTGACATATATCCTAAGAATCCATGGCGTGGGCCTTTTAAATAGATGGACAAAGTATTTATTATCACTTTGCAGGTTCTCTTGGACACGTCTTGAAGGAGGAAACAGACAGAACAGGCTCTATCTTGAAAGCAGGACTCCATCTTGGGCCAGACTGTGGACTTTGAGCTATATGCCTGGTATCTATGAAAACGATATACCAACTGGAAAACCAGGCCCCAGGTATGGAAGAGCCCCAGGGCTCGTACCTAGACTCTCTGTTGTCTAAAAGATTACCCTAATTATCTGTGCAACTGAATATAATCATACATTCTATTATGCTTATTGGGGCATAACCACAGGCCTATTGATAATTGTCCATTGTTAACTATCTTGGCTTAAGGCATATGAATCATGGATTACTTTTGATTATATTTTTCTTTTCCTTTATTCAGACTAGCTTCAGGGAATTTGGAGAGGAGGGTTTGGGCATGTACACTTAGGGTATATAAGGTTTTCAGAAAAGCTGGTCAGGGTCCTTGGCTAAGAGGAGACTCTGTCCTGGGCCTGCCTGTGTAAGAAACTGCACTGTACTCTCTGCATTGTCCTTCTGAGTCACTTTATTTCCCTGAATGTGTGGCTACAACATTTGGTGCATGGGCCAGGAAACTCCTCACTTTGAGAAGACAAGTCCCATTTGGGGCTACTCTGAGGCCTTGTGGCTTGAGTCTTCTAGAGGGGGAACGTGCCTCGCCTTTCTGGAAGTATTCTGCTTCTCAGTGCCCGGACCTTTCATGTTAGAAGGTAGTGGACGGCAGCAGGGGAACTGAGTGCTCAGATGAGGAGGAACCCACCCAGTAGGATGGAAGAGGGGGGGCCTCATCACCCCCCTGGGAGGGATTAGAAGGGGCACAGACCCACAGGAGCCTGGAATAGACAGGTGGCAATGATTGCTTGGTACACAGGTTGATGAGCGTGTTAAGGCTTACGAAGGAAATTTGTGAAGGTCATTTAGGAGGTGGTGTCCATGCCATCTTGGGGAAAATTATTACCAAGCAATTGCCAGGGGATTTTTAGAAGAAACGGTTTTTGTGTGCTCGTATTCTGCCCTCCCCAAGGAGGTGTCCCATCTGCTATGAAATTCTTGACCCCTCGGAATAGTCAGGCTAGAAGGAGGAGGATACAGAAGTAAGTGCAAATTGACCTTTCCAGAGACAGCCTGGAACGTGGGATATTTAACTCATCTGTATTTTCATCTACACCTAATCAAGCCCACCAAGGCAGAAGGGACCTTAAAAGTTAAGGGAGAAACAATATTGGATCACGTGGTGTTCTGGTTCAACTGTGATGACCAGCAGGTGAAGGCAATCTGATCCCCCTTCTCCCTCTGGGATCTGGCAGGTAAGGCTCTTCTCATCTCAATTAGGAAGCAGGCAGAATGGCAATTTAAATGTCATTGAGTGGAAATATCAGAAGTACATAAGGTACTGAGAACTTTGTAGACAGAACAAAAAGGAAAAGTAGAAGAAGGTCTGAGAAGGTAAGCAAGATGGGGGGAAGGGAATCTAAGGCAACTGTATTGGAGTGCATGATTTAAGAAGGGATTTGGGGGAGACTATGGGATGAAGATGAAGCCTAACTGCCTCCACATACTCTGTGAGGTTGAATGGCCCCCTATGGGAGTAGGATGGCCACCAGAGAACACCATGAACTTAAAAATAGTGGAAGCACTCTATACAGGAGTCACAGGAGAGCCATGACACCTGGATCAATATCCATATATTGAAACTCATGGCTAGGGTTAGCTCAAGACTCTCCTACTTGGACCAGGTTCTGTATCCAGAAAGGAAAGGGAAAAATAGTAATGACACAAAAATTGACTGATGATAAGAAAAGGATATTCTACAGGATTTGGACGGGGATGACCCGACCCCTCCTATATATGGATAATGACATGCCTGCCTCCTAGTGCTCCACCAGGACTGGAGGGTGCCTTAATGCCCAAGCCAGGGCCAGGTAAAGTTGCTGCAGCAGTCACTGCTCTTCACCAGCTCTCCTGGAGTTCATGGAGCCGTCGTTTTGGCAGGCTCCAATCCCAGCAATGGAGACCTCTGGTCAATGCCCCCAGAATTCCACCTCAGCTGTACCTCCTAGATTGTATCCATCTTTCCCAATCTGCGCTCCGCCAAGGAACAGGGGGAAAGAACCCCACCATGGATGCCCCTCAGAGAGCTACAACAGCCTCCAGTTCAGGATACATGGGGGAGTACCATCAGCCCCCTGTGGCCTATTATTACCGCCATTTTCCTCTATGTATATATTAAACTGGCAAAGACACGCCGTTCACCATACTCAGGGGAGCCACAAGTCATGATTAGGCTAATGGAGACTATTTTTTGAACCCACCGCTCTACAGAGGATGACATAATCCAACCACTAGTCTCCCACTTCAGCACTGAGGAAAGACACAGGATCCTAACTGAAGCCAGAAAATGGTTAAGAGAAATGGCAGCTGCTGCTGCTGCAGCAGAGTTGCTTCAGTCGTGTCCAACTCTGTGCGGCCCCAGAGATGGCAGCCCACCAGGCTCCCCCATCCCTGGGATTCTCCAGGCAAGAACACTGGAGTGGGTTGCCATTTCTTTCTCCAATGCATGAAAGTGAAACGTGAAAATGAAGTTGCTCAGTCGTGTCCAACTCAAAGCGACCCCATGGACTGCAGCCTACCAGGCTCCTCCATCCATGGGATTTTCCAGGCAAGAGTACTGGAACTGCAAACCCACAGCAGTGGGCAAAACTAGCCACCCCCGATAAGAGGCTCAACTGGGACTGTAACACAGAGGAAGGGAAGGGCCACCTGGAGAGATATTGGGTGAGTATTTTACAAGGTCTCAAGAGGGGGGCCTGAAAAGCTCTGAGTACACAAAAGCCTCCAAAATGATTCAAAGGGAAAGTGAATCACCCTCTGAGTTCTGTGAAAGACTGTGCGAGGCCTATAGATTCTATATACCAATAGGCCCAGCCAGAGGCTGCTGGGTCTCAGATGGTGGTAAATGTAGCCTATATGTCTCTAGCCTATATGTCTCTAGCCTACCCTGAAAATGTCAGATGGGGGGACATCAAGTGATTCATAAATTTTTATACATCCCTGAATGCCCAGTACCTATGTTAGGAAGAGACTTGCTGTCTAAATTGGGGGCACAAGTGACCTTTCCCCCCACGAAAGACCCACTGTTCGAGTAGGCTCAACCACCTATTTTCTCTTCCTCTCAGTAACCCCTCAAGATGAATGGAGGTTGCACAATCCCCTGGAAAGGACGCCCGAAGGGTTAAACAGTCAAGAAAGTGAAAGTGAAAGTGAAGTCGCTCAGTCGTGTCCGACTCTTTGCAACGCCATGGGCCCTAACCTACCAGGCTTTTCTGTCCATGGGATTTTCCAGGCAAGAGTACTGGAGTGAGTTGCCATTTCCTTCTCCAGGGGATCTTCCTGACCCAGGGATTGAACCCGGGTTTCCACATTGCAGGCAGACGCTTTACCATCTGAGCCACCAGGGAAGTCTAAACACTCAAGAGAGAGAGTTAACTCAAAAGTTACTGAGGTCTGGGAGGAAGAAAACCCCAGCCCCCCAGGCTTGCAAAATAAGTCCCACTGGTACTAGAACTCAAACCCGGTACAATTACATCAGCATCCCCCTTGGGCCTGCCAGAACTTGCTAAGCCATATACTCTTTATGTGACTGCAAAGGACAAGGTGGCTATGGGAGTGGTATCCCAGATTACGGGGACATGGGACAGACCAGTGACTTACCTCTCATCATCTGGACAATGTTGCCACTGGGTGGCTGGGATTCTTATGGACAGTTGCTGTAGTTGCCTTACTGGTCCCGGAGGCAACCAAGCTGACTTTGGGCCAAGATTTGTTCGTAAAAGTCCTGCATGAGGTCAAACTCTCCTGCGAGGGGATCCCCATAAATGGCTGTCAACATCCCAGATTACTTAATACCAGGGACTGTAATGTGAGAACCCCCATGTCACTACTGAGCCTTGTCAAGCCCTGAATCTGGCCACTCGCTTACTTGTGGGAGAAGGTGGGCCCTCACATGATTGCGAGGAAATATGCCAGCAGACCTGACTTGAGAGACCAGCCAATCCCGGACCCAGATTGGGTCCTGTACACCAATGGCACCAGCCTGGTGAAACAAGGACAATGACTGTTGGGATATGCAGTAGTCATGGAAGAAACCATCATTGAGGCTAGCTCTCTCCATCACACTGGTCCACTCAACAGGCCAAACTATATGCACTAATCCAGGCCCTCCAGCTGTCCAAAGGTAAGAAGACAAACACTGACACAGACTCCAGGTATGCTTTTGCCACATGACAGGGCTCTGTATAAGGGAGAGGCCTTTGACAGCTAGTGCAAAGGATATTAAAAATATGGAAGAAATTAAGACCCTATTAGACGTTGCCTGGGAACCAGAAAGGGTTGCAGTCAGACACTGCTGAGGACGTCAAGAAGAGGATACCCTCAGGGATCAGGGAATACACTGGCAAATAAGACCGCTAAACAAGCAGCCGAGTGCTTGGGGGTGACAAGTGAAGCCCCTGTGAAAGCTCTCCTATTGTCAGAGCTACCTAACACTAGACTCTCCAAAATACACTGAAGTCCAAAACCAAATAGCCAAAGTAGAAGGGACCATCAAGACTGAAAAGGGATGGTGGGAATTGCCAAGTGGCAAATTATTGGTACCAGAGGAGCTGACACCCACTCTGGTAAGCGAAACATGCCAAGCGACCCATCTAGGCCATGATAAACTGAAAGAGCAAATTTGAAAATATTTTTGGTTCCCCGCCTCTCTTCCCTATGCAAGACAAAATCTCAGAACTGCACTGCCTGCTCATAGGTCTGTGCTGCCCCTCTGCATAGACAGAAACCTCCAGGGATTCAGGTAATAAACATGCTACCGTTTGAACATCTGGGAGTGAACTTCACTGAAAGGAAACCTCATCCACACTACCATTACCTGCTGAGCATAGTATATACGTTCTCGGTATGGGTAGAAGTTTTTCCTACCCGGACTGAAAGAGCATAAGAAGTAGCCCGGTCCCTGCTTAGGGAGATAGTTCCCAGATGGATTCCCTACCAGCATTGGTTGAAATCATTCATTCCAATCCCAAGAAAGACAATGCATTCATTCGAATCCCAAAGAAAGGTAATGCAAGAGGATGTTCAAATGACTGCACAATTGCACTCATCTAACACGAGAAGGAAATGGCAACCCACTCCAGTGTTCTTGCCTGGAGAATCCCAGGGACAGGGGAGCCTGGTGGGCTGCTGTCCATGGGGTCGCACAGAGTCGGACACGACTAAAGCGACTTTGCAGCAGCAGCAGCAGCAACACGTTAGTAAAGTAATGCTCAAAATTCTCCAAGCCAGGCTTCCGCACTATGTGAACCGTGAACTTCCCGATGTTCAAGCTGGTTTAAAAAAGACAAAGGAACCAGAGATCAAATTGCCAATGTCCACTGGATCATCGAAAAAGCAAGAGAGTTCCAGAAAACATCTATTTCTGCTTTATTGACTATGCTAAAGCCTTTGACTGTGTGGATCACAATAAACTGTGGAAAATTCTGAAAGACATGGGAATACCAGACCACCTGACCTGCCTCTTGAGAAATCTGTATGCAGGTCAGGAAGCAACAGTTAGAACTGAACATGTAACAACACATTGGTTCCAAATAGGAAAAGGAGTATGTCAAGGCTGTATATTGTCATCCTGCTTATTTAACTTCTATGCAGAGTACATCATGAGAAACGCTGGGCTGGAAAAAGCACAAGCTGGAATCAAGATTGCTGGGAGAAATATCAATAACCTCAGATATGCAGATGATACCACCCTTATGGCAGAAAATGAAGAGAAACTAAAAAGCCTCTTGAAGAAAGTGAAAGAGGAGAGTGAAAAAGTTGGCTTAAAGCTCAACATTCAGAAGATGAAGATCATGGCACCTGGTCCCTTCACCTCATGGGAAATAAATGGGGAAACAGTGTGAGACTTTATTTTTGGGGGCTCCAAAATCACTGCAGATGGTGATTGCAGCCATGAAGTTGGAAGACGCTTGCTCCTTGGAAGGAAAATTATGACCCACCTAGATAGCATATTCAAAAGCAGAGACATTACTTTGCCAACAAAGTTCCATTTAGTCAAGGCTATGGTTTTTCTAATTGTTCGTCATGTATGGATGTGAGAGTTGGACTGTGAAGAAAGCTGAGCACTGAAGAATTGATGCCTTTGAACTGTGGTGTTGGACAAGACTCTTGAGAGTCCCTTGGACTGCAAGGAGATGCAAGGAGTCCATCCTAAAGGAGATCAGTTCTGGGTGTTCATTGGAAGGACTGATGCTGAAGCTGAAACTCCAATACTTTGGCCACCTCATGTGAAGAGTTGATTCACTGGAAAAGAGTCTGATGCTGGGAGGAATTGGCGGCAGGAGGAGAAGGGGATGAAAGAGGATGAGATGGCTGGATGGCATCACCGACTCGATGGACATGAGTTTGAGTGAACTGCGGGAGTTGGTGATGGACAGGGAGGCCTGGCGTGCTGCAATTCATGGGATCACAAAGAATCAGACACCACGGAGGGACTGACCTGAACTGAACTGAACTGAACCAGCATTGGATCGGACAATGGCCTGGCTTTTGTAGCTGATTTAGTACAACAAGTAAGCAAAACTTACATCAAGTGGAAATTACATACAGCATATAGGCCCCAGAGTTCTGGGATGGTGGAAGGAACCAACCGGACACTTAAAGAGACACTCTCCAAGTGGATCTTAGAGACTGACTGTTCCTGGGTGGACTTGTTTCTGACAGCTCTGTTCAGGCTCAGGATGACCCCATAGTCCCATGACTCTTCTCCATACAAAATTGTGTATGGGAGGCCCCCTCCCATAATAAAATGGGTGTCAACAAAACAAATTTGTCTCAGGTAAGGGGAGATGATATTTCACAGCAGATGGAACAACTGGGTAAGGTAATAAATCAGGAAACTAAGTTTGTACAAGAAAGGGTGCTGTTCCCCTCAGGGAACAGATTCACGAATTTGTGCTCGGGGATCAGGTGTGGTCAAGGACCGGAAACACGACTCCTTGGCCCCACACTGAAAGGGTCCATATACTGTTGTTCTAACCACCCTTCTGCAGTTAAAGTTGCAGGTATCACTCCCTGAGTCCACCACATGAGGGTGAAGAGGGCATACCACACAGACCCGGAGGACGCCAAGCGGAATACACAAAAGGACCTCACTGATTCCTGTGAAACTAAGATCATCTTAAAGAAGAAACAGAGATGAAGCTCTATGATCAACTGCTGCTACACGGACTTGCTGGTATCATCTTGAAACTAGCCATAGTTTCAGTACAAAGAGGGACCTGTGCTATAATCAAAATTGAGTGTTGTGTATATATTCCTGATTTATCTGGCTATATATCAGCCACCCTAGATGACATGAAAGGTCAGGTAAAAGTTATGTCTGATAACAATCTTCCTTTTTGGACTTTGGTCCTATCTTGGGTGAAGGGTGATTGGTGGAAAACTATATTTACCATTGTTATAGCTGCCTTGATAGTTCTGCTTTGTGGACCCGTTATTTTACAATGTATTATGAATTTTGTAACCCAAAGGTTGACGTCGTTCTCCCAAACTGGAGGTGGGTCAGAGAGTCAGGGTGCAATATATCCCTATGAATAATGCTCATACTATGAGACAAGAGCATCAGGAGGGGGGAATGAAGGAGGAAACAGACAGAATAGGCTCCATCTTGAAAGCAGGACTCCATCTTGGGCCTGACTGTGGACTTTGAGCTATATGCCCAGTATCTATGGAAACAACATGCCAACTGGGAAACCACGCCCCTGGATGGAAGAGCCCTAAGGCTTGTACATAGACTATCTGTGGCCTAAAAGAATACCCTAACTATCTGTGTAACCAAATAGAATCATAAATTCTATTATGCTTATTGGGGTATGACCACAGGCCTAATGATAATCGTCCACTGTTAACTACCTAGACTTAAGGCCTATGAATCACGGATTAACTTTGATTGCATCTTTCTTTCCTTTGTTCAGACTAGTTTCAGGGAATTTGGGTAGGTGGATTGGGCACTTACACTTAGGGTACATAAAGTTTTTAGAAAAGCTGGTCAGGGTCCTAGGGTAAGAGGAGACTCTGCCTTGGGCCCACCAGTGTAAGAAACTGCACTCCACTCTCTGCATTGTCCTTCTGAGTGAGTTTGTTTCCCGGAACGTGTGGCTACAACATTTGGTGCATGGGCCAGGAAACTCCTCACTTTGAGGAGACAAGTCCCATTTGGGGCTACTCTGAGGCTTTGTGGCTTGAGTCTTCTAGAGGGGGGAATGTGCCTCGCCTTTCTGGAAGTATTCTGTTGCTCAGTGCCCGGACCTTTCATGTTAGAAGGTAGTGGACGGCAGCAGGGTACCTGAGCGCTCAGGTGAAGAGGAGCCCACCCATTAGGGTGGAAGAGGGGGCCTGATTACCCCCCTGGGAGGGATTAGAAGGGGCACAGACCCACAAGAGCCTGGAATAGACAGGTGGCAATGATTGCTTGGTACACAGGTTGATGAGCATGGTAGGGCTTAAGAAGGAAATTTGTGAAGGTCATTTAGGAGGTCGTGTCCACACTGTCTTGGGAAAAATTATTACCAAGCAATTGGCAGGGGATGTTTAGGAGAAGAAACTTGATTTTTGTGTGCTCGTATTCTGCCCTCCCTAAGAAGGTGTCTCATCTGCTGAAATTCTTAACCCCCTCAGAATAGTTAGGCTAGAAGGAGGGGGATACATAAGTGCGTACAAATTGGCTTTTCCGGATACCACCTGGCACGTGGGATATTTAACCCATCTGTATTTTCATCCAGACCTGATTAAGCCCACCAAGGCAGAAGAGACTTTAATCAAGGGAGAAACAGTCTTGCATCATGTGGTGTTCTGGTTTGGGCTGTGCTGACCTGTAGGTGAAGACACCCAGATCCCCCTTCTCCCTCTGGGAACTGACATGTAAAGTTCTGCTGTCACCTATTAGGAGGGAGGCAGAATGGCAATTTAAGTGTCATTGAGTGGAAATTGAAGAAAGTAGGGAAAACCACTAGACCATTGAGGTATGACCTAAATCAAATCCCTTATGATTATACAGTGGAAGTGAGAAATAGATTTAAGGGCCTAGATCTGATAGATAGAGTGCCTGATGAACAATGGAATGAGGTTCGTGACATTGTACAGGAGACAGGGATCAAGACTATCCCCATGGAAAAGAAATGCAAAAAAGCAAAATGGCTGTCTGGGGAGGCCTTACAAACAGCTGTGAAAAGAAGAGAAGCGAAAAGCAAAGGAGAAAAGGAAAGATATAAACATCTGAATGCAGAGTTCCAAAGAATAGCAAGACGAGATAAGAAAGCCTTCCTCAGGGATCAATGCAAAGAAATAGAGGAAAACAACAGAATGGGAAAGACTAAGGATCTCTTCAAGAAAATCAGAGATACCAAGGGAACATTTCATGCAAAGATGGGCTCGATAAAGGGCAGAATTGGTATGGACCTAACAGAAGCAGAAGATATTAAGAAGACATGGCAAGAATACACAGAAGAATTGTACAAAAAAGATCTTCACGACCAAGATAATCACAATGGTGTGAGCACTCACCTAGAACCAGATATCCTGGAATGTGAAGTCAAGTGGGCCTTAGAAAGCATCACTATGAACAAAGCCAGTGGAGGTGATGAAATTCCAGTTGAGCTATTTCAAATCCTGAAGATGATGCTGTGAAAGTGCTGCACTCAAAATGCCAGCAAATTTGGAAAACTCAGCAGTGTCCACAGGACTGGAAAAGGTCAGATTTCATTCCAATCCCAAAGAAAGACAATGCCAAAGAATGCACAAAGTATTGCACAATTGCACTCATCTCACACGCTAGTAAAGTAATGCTCAAAGTTCTCCAAGCCATGTTTCAGCACTACATGAACCGTGAACTTCCACATGTTCAAACTGGTTTTAGAAAAGGCAGAGGAACCAGAGATAAAATTGCCAACATCCTCTGGATCATGGAAAAAGCAAGAGAGTTCCAGAAAAACATTTATTTCTGCTTTATTGACTATGCCAAAGCCTTTGACTGTGTGGATCACAATAAACTGTGGAATCATAATAAACTGTGGATCACAATAAACTGTGAAAAATTCTGAAAGAGCTGGGAATACCAGACCACCTGACCTGCCTCTTGAGAAACCTATATGCAAATCAGGAAGCAAAAGTTAGAACTGAATATGAAACAACACACTGGTTCCAAATAGGAAAAGGAGTACATCAAGACTGTCTATTGTCACCCTCTTATTTAACTTCTATGCAGAGTACATCATGAGAAACGCTGGGCTGGAAGAAGCACAAGCTGGAATCAAGATTGTTGGGAGAAATATCAATAACCTCAGATATGCATCCTTATGGCAGAAAGTGAAGAGGAACTAAAAAGCCTCTTGAAGAAAGAGAAAGAGGAGAGTGAAAAAGTTGGCTTAAAGCTCAACATTCAGAAGATGAAGATCATGGCATCTGGTCCCTTCACCTCATGGGAAATAAATGGGGAAACAGTGTCAGACTTTATTTTTTGGGGCTCCAAAATCACTGCAGATGGTGATTGCAGCCATGAAGTTGGAAGACGCTTGCTCCTTGGAAGGAAAGTTATGACCCACCTAGATAGCATATTCAAAAGCAGAGACAGTGCTTGCTAACAAAGTTCCGTCTAGTCAAGGCTATGATTTTTCCAGTGGTCATGTATGGATGTGAGAGCTGGACTGTGAAGAAGGCTGAGCGCCGAAGAATTGATGCTTTTGAACTGTGGTGTTGGACAAGACTCTTGAGAGTCCCTTGGACTGCAAGGAGATGCAAGGAGTCCATCTTAAAGGAGATCAGTCCTGGTATTTCTTTGGAAGGACTGATCCTAAAGCTGAAACTCCAATTCTTTGGCCACCTCATGAGAAGAGTTGACTCATTGGAGAAGACTCTGATGCTGGGAGGGATTGGGGGCAGGAGGAGAAGTGGACGACAGAGGATGAGATGGCTGGATGGTATCACCTCTCAATGGGCATGAGTTTGAGTGAACTTCGGATGTTGGTGATGGACAGGGAAGCCTGGTGTGCTGTAATTCATGGGGTCGCAAAGAGTCAGACACGACTGAGATCTGAACCGAGCTGAACTGAAATGAATGGAAATATCAGAAGTACGTAGGGTACTGAGGACTTGATAGACAGAACAAAAAGGAAAAGTAGAACAAGGTCCGAGAAGGTAAGCAAGATGGGGGGAAGTGAATCTAAGGCAACTGTATTGGAGTGGATGATTAAAAATTTAAAGAAGGGATCTGGAGGAGACTATGGGGTGAAGATGAAGCCTAACCACCTCCACATACTCTGTCAGGTCGAATGGCCCCCCTATGGGAGTAGAATGGCCACCAGAGAACACAATGAACTTAAAAATAGTGCAAGCAGTCTATACAGTATTCATAGGAGAGCCAGAACACCTGGATCAATACCCATATATTGCCTCATGATTAGGGTTAGCTCAAGACCCTCCTCCTTGGACAAGGCTTTGGATCCAGAAGAGAAAGGGAAAAATGTTAATGGCACAAAAATTGACTGATGATAAAAAAGGATATTCTACAGGATTTGGACGGGGATGACCTGACCCCTCCCCCATATTATATATGGATAATGACGGGGTACCCCTCCTATATATGGATAATGACATGCCTGCCTCCTAGTGCTCCACCAGGACTGGAGGGTGCCTTAATGCCCAAGACAGGGCCAGGTGAAATTCCTGCAGCAGCCACTGCTCTTCCACCAGCTCTTCTGGAGTTCATGGAGCCGTTGTTTTGGCAGGCTCCAATCCCAGCAATGGAGACCTCTGGTCAATGCCCCCAGAATTCCACCTCAGCTGTACCTCCTAGATTGTATACATCTCTCCCAATCTGCGCTCCGCCAAGGAACAGGGGGAAAGAACCCCACTACAGATACCCCTCAGAGAGCTACAACAGTCTCCAGTTCAGGACGCATGGGAGAGTACCATCAGCCCCCTGTGGCCTATTATTACCAGCCATTTTCGTCTACGGATATATTAAATTGGCAGTAACATGCTCCACCAAGCCATGATTAGGCTAATGGAGACTATTTTTTGAACCCACCGCTCTACAGAGGATGACATCATCCAACCATTAGTTTCCCTCTTCAGCACTGAGGAAAGACACAGGATCCTAACTGAGGCTAGAAAATGGTTAAGAGAAACGGCAGCTGAGGGTACTGCAAATCCACAGCGGTGGGCAGAACTAGCCATTCCTGATAAGGGCCCAACTGGGACTGTAACACAGAGGAAGGGAGGGGCCACCTGGAGAGATATCGGGTGACTATTTTACAAAGTCTCAAGAGGGGGCCCAAAAAGCTCTGAGTACACAAAACCCTCCAAAATGATTCAAAGGGAAAGTGAATCACCCTCTGAGTTCTGTGAAAGACTGTGCAAGGCCTATAGATTTTATACGCCAATAGACCCAGCCAGAGGCTGCTGGGTCTCAGATGGTGGTAAATGTAGCCTATATGTCTCTAGCCTACCCTGAAAATGTCAGATGCAAGGACACCAAGTGACTCATGAATTTTTGTACTTCCCTGAATGCCCAGTACCTTTGTTAGGAAGAGACTTGCTATCTAAATTGGAGGCACAAGTGACCTTTCCAACCACGAAAGACCCACTGTTCGAGTGGGCTCTATCACCTATTTACTCTTCCTCTCAGTAACCCCTCATGATGAATGGAGGTTGCACAATCCCCTGGAAAGGACGCCCGAAGGGTTAAACAGTCAAGAAAGTGAAAGTGAAGTCGCTAAGTCATGTCCGACTCTTTGCAGCCCCATGGGCCCTAACCTACCAGGCTCTTCTGTCTATGGGATTTTCCAGGCAAGTGTACTGGAGTGAGTTGCCACTTTCTTCTCCAGGGGATCTTCCTCACCCAGGGATCGAACCTGGGTTTCCGCATTGCAGGCGGATGCTTTACTGTCTGAGCCACCAGGGAAGTCTAAACAGTCAAGAGAGAGAGTTAGGCTCTAGGTACTGGGCATTTAGGGATGTATAAAAATTCATGAGTCACTTGGTGTCCCTCCATCTGACATTTTCAGGGTAGGCTAGAGACATATAGGCTACATTTACCACCATCTGAGACCCAGCGGATGCATGTTGATGTATGGCAAAACCAATACAATATTGTAAAGTAAAAAATAATAATAAAAATAAATAAAAAAAGAAAAAAAGAAAAGAGAGGAGAGAGTTAACTCAATAATTTCTGAGGTCTGGGCGGAAGACAACCCCAACCCTCCAGGCTTGCAAAATAAGTCCCACTGGTACTAGAACTCAAACCCCATACAATTACATCAGCATCCCCCTTGGGCCTGCCAGACCTTGCTAAGCCATATACTCTTTATGTGACTGAAAAGGACAAGGTGGCTATGGGAGTGGTATCCCAGATTATGGGGACATGGGACAGACCAGTGACTTACCTCTCATCATCTGGACAATGTTGCCACTGGGTGGCTGGGATTCTTATGGGCAGTTGCTGTAGTTGCCTTACTGGTCCCGGAGGCAATCAAGCTGACTTTGGGCCATGATTTGTTCGTAAAAGTCCTGCATGAGGTCAAACTCTCCTGCGAGGGGATCCCCATAAATGGCTGTCAACATCCCAGATTACTTAATACCAGGGACTGTTATGTGACAACCCCCATGTTACTACTGAGCCTTGTCAGGCCCTGAATCTGGCCACTCTCTTTCTTGTGGGAAAAGGTGGACTCTCACATGATTGCGAGGAAATATGCCAGCAGACCTGACTTGAGAGACCAGCCAATCCGGGACCCAGATTTGGTCCTGTACAACAATGGCACCAGCCTGGTGAAACAAGGACAATGACTGTTGGGATATGCAGTAGTCATGGAAGAAACCATCATTGAGGCTAGCTCTCTGCCATCACACCGGTCCACAACAGGCCAAACTATATGCACTAATCCAGGCCCTCCAGCTGTCCAAAGGTAAGAAGACAAACATTGACACAGACTCCAGGTATGCTTTTGCCACATGACAGGGCTCTGTATAAGGGAGAGGCCTTTGACAGCTAGTGCAAAGGATATTAAAAATAAGGAAGAAATTAAGACTCTATTAGACGCTGCCTGAGAACCAGAAAGGGTTGTAGTCATACACTGCTGAAGATGTCAAAAAGAGGATACCCCCGGGCTCAGGGAACAGACTGGCAGATAAGACCGCTAAGCAAGCAGCCAAGTGCTTGGAGGTGACAAGTGAAGCCCCTATGAAAGCTCTCATATTGGCGGAGCTACCTGAGCTAACGCTAGACTCTCCAAAATACACTGAAGCCCAAAACCAAATAGCCAAAGCAGAAGGGGCCATCAAGACTGAAAAGGGATGGTGGGAATTGCCAAGTGGCAAATCACGGTACTACAGGAGTTGGCGCCCACTCTGGTAAGCCAAACACACCAAGCGACCCATCTAGACCATGATAAACTGAAAGAGGCAATTTGAGAATATTTCTTGGTTTCCCACCTCTCTTCCCTATGCAGGACAAAATCTCAGAACTTCACTGCCTGATCAAAGGTCAATGCTGCCTCTTGGCACAGACAGAAACCTCCAGGGATTTAGGTAAAAGGCACGCTGTCCTTTGAACACCTAGAAATGGGCTTTACCGAAACGAATCCTCATCCATACTACCATACCTGCTGGTCATCATATGTACATTCTAGGGATGGGTAGAAGCTTTTCCTACCCAGAATGAAAGAGCATAAGAAGTAGCCTGGTGCCTGCTTGGGGAGATAGTTTCCAGATTTGGATTTTCTACCAGCATTGGTTCCAATCATTCATTCCAATCCCAAAAAAGGCGATGCATTCATTCAAATCCCAAAGAAAGGCAATGCCAAAGAATGCTCAAACTAGTGTACAATTGCACTCGTCTCATATGCTAGTAAAGTGATGCTCAAAATTTTCCAAGCCAGGCTTCGGCACTACATGAACCGTGAACTTCCAGATGTTCAAGTGGTTTAAAAAAGACAAAGGAACCAGAGATCAAATTGCCAACATCCGCTGGATCATGGAAAAAGCAAGAGAGTTCCAGAAAAACATCTATTTCTGCTTTATTGACTATGCCAAAGCCTTTGACTGTGTGGATCACAATAAACTGTGGAAAATTCTGAAAGACATGGGAATACCAGGCCACTTGATCTGCCTTTTGAGAAACCTATATGCAGGTCAGGAAGCAACAATTAGAACTGGACATGGAAAAACACATTGGTTCCAAATAGGAATAGGAGTACGTCAAGGCTGTATATTGTCATCCTGCTTATTTAACTTCCATGCAGAGTACATCATGAGAAACTCTGGGCTGGAAGAATCACAAGCTGGAATCTAAATTGCCAGGAAAAATGTCAATAATCTCAGATATGCAGATGACACCACCCTTATGGCAGAAAGTGAAGAGGAACTAAAAAGCCTCTTGATGAAAGTGAAAGAGGAGAGTGAAAAAGTTGGCTTAAAGCTCAACATTCAGAGGACGAAAATCATGGCATCTGGTCCCATCACCTCATGGGAAATAGATGGGGAAACAGTGTCAGACTTTATTTTTTGTGTGCTCCAAAATCACTGCAGATGATGATTGCAGCCATGAAGTTGGAAGACGCTTGCTCCTTGGAAGGAAAATTATGACCCACCTAGATAGCATATTCAAAAGCAGAGACATTACTTTGCCAACAAAGTTCCATCTAGTCAAGGCTATGATTTTTCCAGTGGTCATGTATGGATGTGAGAGTTGGACTGTGAAGAAAGCTGAGCACTGAAGAATTGATGCTTTTGAACTGTGATATTGGAGAAGACTCTTGAGAGTCCCTTTGACTGCAAGGAGATCCAACCAGTCCATCCTAGAGGAGATCAGCCCTGTTTGATTTCTTTGGAAGGATTGTTGCTGAAGCTGAAACTCCAATTCTTTGGCCACCCCATGTGAAGAGTTGACTCATTGGAAAAGACTCTGATGCTGGGAGGGATTGGGGGCAGGAGGAGAAGGGGACGAAAGAGGATGAGATGGCTGGATGGCATCACCGACTCGATGGACATGAGTTTGAGTGAACTCTGGGAGTTGGTGATGGACAGGGAGGCCTGGCGTGCTGCAATTCGTGGGGTCACAAAGAATCAGACATGACTGAAGGACTGACCTGACCTGAACTGAACTGAACCAGCGTTGGATAGGACAATGGCCTGGGTTTCATAGCTGATTTAGTAAAACAAGTAAGCAAAACTTACATCAAGTGGAAATTACATACATCATATAGGCCCCAGAGTTCTGGGATGGTGGAAGGAACCAACCAGACACTTAAATAGACACTCTCCTAGTGGATCTTAGAGACTGACTGTTCCTGGGTGGACTTGTTTCTCACAGCTCTGCTTAGGCTGAGGATGACCCCACAGTCCCATGGCTCTTCTCCGTACAAAATTGTGTATGGGAGGCCCCCTCCCATAATAAAACAGGTGTCAACAAATTTGTCTCAGGTAAGGGGAGATGATATTTCACAGCAGATGGAATAACTGGATAAGGTAATAAATCAGGTAACTAAGTTTGTTCCCTCGGGGAACAGATTCACGAATTTGTGCCTGGGGATCAGGTGTGGTCAAGGACAAGAAAAATGACTCCTTGGCCCCTGGAAAGATCCGTATACTGTTGTTCTATTCATGGGATCGTTCACAGTAGGATACGACTGAACGACTGCACTTTCACTTTTCACCTTCATGCATTGGAGAAGGAAATGGCAACCCAGTCCATTGTTGTTGCCTGGAGAATCCCAGGGACGGTGGAGCTTGGTGGGCTGCCGTCTATGGGGTCGCACAGAGTCGGACACGACTGAAATGACTTAGCAGCAGCAGCAGCAGCAGCAACCAGCCCTACTGCAGTTAAAGTTGCAGGTGTCACTCCCTGAGTCCACCACATGAGGGTGAAGAGGGCATACCACACAGACCTGGAGGACGCCGAGCGGAATACACAAAAGGACCCCTCTGATCCCTGTGAAACCAAGATCATCTTAAAGAAGAAACAGAGATGAAGCTCTATGATCAACTGCTGCTACACGGACTTGCTGGTATCATCTTGAAACTAACCATAGTTTCAGTACAAAGAGGGATTTGTGCTATAATCAAAGTTGAGTGCTGTGTATATATTCCTGATTTATCTGGCTATATATCAGCCACCCTAGATGACATGAAAGGTCAGGTAAAAGTTATGTCTGATGACAATCTTCCTTTTTGGACTTTGGTCCTATCTTGGGTGAAGGGTGATTGGTGGAAAACTATATTTACCATTGTTATAGCTGCCTTGATAGTTCTGCTTTGTGGACCATTTATTTTACAATGTATTATGAACTTTGTAACCCAAAGGTTGACGTCATTCTCCCAAATTGGAGGTCGGAGAGTCAGGGTGCAATATATCCCTATGAATGATGCTCATACTATGAGATAAGAGCATCAGGAGGGGGGAATGAAGGAGGAAACAGAACGGGGTCCATCTTGAAAGCAGGACTCCATCTTGGGCCTGACTGTGGACTTTGAGCTATATGCCCAGTATCTATGGAAATGACATACCCTTTGGAATCCAGGCCCCCTGGATGGAAGAGCCCTAGGGCTTGTACCTACACTATCTGTTACCTAAAAGAATATCCTAACTATCTGTGTAACCGAATAGAATCATAAATTACATTATGCTTTTTGGGTATGACCACAGGCCTATTGATAATTGTCCACTGTTAACTATCTCGGCTTAAGGCCTATGAATCACGGGTTAACTTTGATGGTATGTTTCTTTTCCTTTGTTCAGACTAGTTTCAGGGAATTTAGGGATGTGGGTTTGGGCACGTACACTTAGGGTAAATGTTTTCAGAAAAACTGGTCAGGGTCCTTGGCTAAGGGAAGACTCTGCCTTGGGCCTGTCAGTGTAAGAAACTGCACTCCACTCTCTGCATTGTCCTTCTGAATCAGTTTGTTTCCCAGAACGCGTGGCTACAACATTCTTGGTGTCAGGAATGTAATATTTATTCACTCCCACTTGTTTTTCTCTTTGCTCATTTCTTTTGTATATTCTCATAAAATGACATTGGATTTGAAGACTCTGTTTCTTTAATGTTGGAAGCCACCAGGCTTCCTTGGTGGGTGAGGCAGGAAAAAAAAAAAAAAAAATCTGCTTGCAAAGTGGGAGACCTAGTTCCATCCCTAGTTTGGGAAAATCTCTGAGTGAAGGGAATAGCTATGCACTCTCATATTCTTGGGGCTTTACTGGTGGCATAGAAGTTAAAAACCTTCCTGCAATATGGGAGACCTGGGATCAATCCCTGGGTCAGGAAGATTCTCCTGGTGAAGGGAATGGTTACTCACTCCAGTATTCTAGCTGGAGAATTCCTTGGACAGAGGAGACTGGCAGACGACAGTCCATGGGGTCAGAAAAAGTTGGAAATGACAAAGCAACTGGCACTTTTTTAATATATGTATAGTAAAAGGGCTGATGATTCACCACCTATGGACACTGTACAAATTAATCTTCACCTCATAAAATAGATGCTAAGTTTTACTCTGTTATCATTTTGTTTAAATAAAATTATATAAATCTGAATTATGATGAATTGAGTCACAATGCTTTTCAGGTCTACGATATCCTTTTACTTCTCTGTTTAGCTCGACTTCCCTTGTGGTTTAGGTGGCAAGGAGTCTGCCTGCAATGCAGGAGAGACCCAGGCTTGATTCCTGGGTTGGGAAGATTCCCTGGAAAAGGAAATGGCAACCTACTCCAATATTCTTGTCTGGAGAATTCCATGGATGGAGGAGCCTGATGGGCTACAGCCCATGGGGTGGCAAGTGTCGGAAACGACTGAGCGACTTCACTTCTCTGTATATCCATTCTATTAATTTTTTAGAGTTCAATATTAAATCTCCAACTAAAAATCTTAATTTGTCTACTTAAAAAGTAGTTGCAATACATAGTGGAACTACATATAACCTTGTTCTGTATTTTCCAAGTCTCCTATAAATGTGTTATTGTATTTTAAAAATAAAAATTCAAAGCCTCTTTAAAAGCATTTAGAATTGAAACAACTCTGTATCATTCTTCTTTTGATATTAGAAGCAAAGATTCTAGACTAAGATGAATTTCCTCGCTGCCCCCACCCCCCCATTAATCATAATTTTCTCAAAAATTTCCATTTCCAACCACTAGATGTCATACAGAGACCATGAAGTAGAGTATCTTGAACTTCTTCCACATTACTCATTACCAGTTCCCTCAGCTTCAAGATTTAAGGTGGTTTGGGAAATTTAGGCACTGGGCATTAGAGATGCAGGTCAGTACAATTTTTTTCATGGGATGCATACACACACTTTAGGTCAATACCATATAGAATGTAAAGTGCTACCCCATTCACTGAAAAGCATTTTTTTAGGAATCTGGAAAATTAATGAAATGGGTCCATGAGAAAGATTCCACAGCCTTCTTCAAGCAGTAGTCTTGTACTTTACCCTGGGAGGGGAAACCTGGAATTCAAACAACTGGAAAGAAAATATCATATACTAGGAAAAAAAATCAAAGGATTTGGACTCAGGAAGCTTTTGGATTAAATACTAGCTTGGCAATATGCTAATTGAGTAAATCTGGTACAACATTTAACTTCTGTGAGTATCGGTTTTCTGGTCTGTACAGTGAAAATAATACCTAGCAAACAGGAATTGTGACAAACTAATAAAACTCTATATGTCTGTCATTTAGAAGGGTTCTCGTCATGTTGTTAGTGCTCAATAAATCTTACCCATAGTTTAGATGGAGTGTCTTTTCAAAATTAAAATATAATGAAAACATATTATAATAGAATGATAACATTTTAAACCTGTATGGGAACTTATAGTTTAGAAAAGAAGGGGCAAGGACGGTTCACAGATGAAGTGAGTCGTGAATTCAATCTCAGAGGATGGATAGGCAATGCATCGAAAGAGGAAGGAGATTCCAGGCGATGAGAGTGATAAGGCTTTGGTTGAGGAGAAGTGACTTTTTTTTTTTTTTTTAATAAATAGCAAGGGGTTTGCTATGCCTGAAATGGGAGTAGATGTTAAAGAATCTGCCTGCAGTGCAGGAGACCCCGGTTCGATTTCTGGGTCAGGAAGATCTCTTGGAAAAGAGACAGGCTACCCACTCCAGTATTCTTGGGCTTCCCTGGTGGCTCACATAGTAAGCAATCTGCCTGCAATACCAGAGACCTTAGTTTGCTCCCGAGGTTGGGAAGACCCCCTGGAGGAGGACATGGCAACCCACTCCAGTATTTTGCCTGGAGAATCCCCATGGACAGAGGAGCCAGGCGGGCTGCATTCCATGGGGTTGCAGAGTCGAACATGAATGAGCTACTAAGCACAGCACAGCACAGTGAGTGAGTAATGCATGTGTGGGTATGAGAATAGGAAGTTTTCATCAGATAGGAGGAAAAACTATAAAGTTTTATGTAGCCTAAGGTTTTTTGTTTGTTTCCTCCTGGCTGCCCCTTAAGTCTTGAGGTACCTTAGTTCCACAAGGAGAGATCCATGCCCCCTGCAGAGAAAGCTCAGATTCTTAACCACTGAACCACCGACGAAGTCCCTATTGTAAGCCATTTTAAGGAATCTAGATTTTTCTTTTCCTTTTTTTTTTTTTCTTTTTATAGTCAGCAGTGTATTTTGTATTTTGGAAGAATTGAAAATTAGAGGAGTCACAGAATTAGATTCACATTTAATAAAGATATCCTTGTGTTCAGTGTATAAGTTGTGTTTGAGGGGTCTAACATTAATTGGTTGCAGCAATGACTTAGGGTCTACAAGGAGGAAATGTCCATGTGATATAAATGGAGTGAATTTGGAAGATTCAGATGGATCAAAGGTTATGGAAAGTGAAGAGAAGAATTTGACTCAGAGTTCAAGGTTTGGGCTTGGGGAGGAAGTGAGAGAAATATTAACTGAGATGGTGATAAAAGGAGACTCTACCAGTTTAAAGGTGAGGACATGGGATGACTTGCTCCATGACGTAACTGTCAATATGTGTTTGGATTGCAGAAGAGAGTTATAGGTCTGATAAGTGAGAGCTGAAGCCACTGGAGAAGATTAGGTTGCTCAAAAAGATGGCTTTAGATGGAAAATAACGTGGTTTTAGGCATAGAAACAGTTTAGAAATAAGCTAGTGAGAGAAGAGAAAGCGTCCGCAAAGAAAACTGAGTGTATAAGCAAAAAGAGAATTTCAAGATTAGTTCTTGCTTGTTTAGAATTCAAAAGGCCTGCATTAGTGGGAAGGGAGAGAAAGAAGATAGGATAAAGGGGAAATTGACCAATAAAAATTCCCGAAGAGGCGAAAGGAGATGAGATCCAAACCCAGACAGAGCTGATTGGCAAGATAAAGGATCCCTCCTAACATATAATTTAAAATATAAACAATAATAAACCAAAATAAGTGTAAGGAAGGCCAGTGAAGTTTGTGGAAAAAAAAATAAAACATCCCACCCACCATCCCACAGAACAAATTTTGAGTCAAGAGAGAATTTATAAAAGAGAAATCATGACCTTTTTTACTAAGAATCATACTAGGCATAAAAAACTCTCTGTAGTACATGAGATATACAACTATATATATGCATATATTTATATCTTACATATAAAATATATCACACTTATAAATATGTTCTATACATATATGTAACATATGTATGTAATATGCTATATATAACTATTTTGAAAAATAAAATCATAAAGAATTTCTCCTTTTATATATTCTTGCACATATCCATAAATTCTGCATTCAGTTGTTAGGAAATGGCCTGTTTTCCTCGAACACTGTACCACGTGGCCTACATAATCAATTTGAAAAAGTTGGATTAATTTTTTTTATAAAGCAAATTAAAAGTAATTTTTATGTTAAAATTATTTGAATCTTGATTTAAAAATAATATTGAGATTATGGATCTAGAAAACTGTATTAAATGTTAAAAATGGCCTTTAAGTAACATGCTCTTGTCATTTAATAGTGCACTAAAATATGAAGGACTTAAATTCATTTCATATTTTAATGCATTTAATATAAATAACTTGTAATTTGTGGTATACCATGTAAAGGGTAGGACAAGGGATTTTTAAGTGTAAAAAAGAAAACCACCAAGAAAATTAATACGTTAGTAATAAAGACAGATACTGAGATATGTCAGTTACTTTTAAGTCTTCAAACTTTCTTGGTTTTCAATATGCTTTCCAAAACATAAACACATTTGATAGGCTTTGTGATTCATTGAAGTTACTGGACTATTTGATAGAATTGTTTACAATGAGCACATTGATCACACATTTCTTAGCAATCTCTACTTTACTGGACTATTTGATAGAATTGTTTACAATGAGCACATTGACCACACATTTCTTAGCAATCTCTACTTCCTCTAAAGTATATGTTTGCACCTTAAATTCCTGTTAATAAGGATTTTGGTGACCACTTCTTAAAAAGTAAGAGGAAAGGAAGGCAGAAAAAACTGATTTTATTTCTACTCAGAGCGCGATTGCAAATATGCACACCCCAACTACGTAATTCTGTACACAAGGATCTCATTGTTTATTTTCATAGTTGCTGCTTTATTTAAAATTTTGTCTCTAAAGTTTATATTTGGTAAGACCATTAATGAAAATAAGCTGGTTTATATTTTTCTTTATTCCAAGGTGTGCATGTGTATGCGCATGTTTTAATTTCTTATGGTTTATTCAGATGAGGGTATCAGTCTTAGAGACACGGCAACTCATGTAGAGTGTTTATAAACAGTGGGGTCGGGAGGATCAACCAAGTCCAAATTCCATTTAGATCAATTTCACCTTGATAATGTTTAAAACTGTATGGCTCTTCCTAGTTTTTCTATTTCCCCTTTTCTCCTGAACTTTTACTCAGAAAAGCATTAAGTTCAACTCAGGTGTACTTATTAATAAAATGCTTCAATTTCAAGTTTTTAAAGTCATTGGAAGCAGAGCCCATGTCCTTATAAATTTCCACAATAAAACATTCACTTGCATGAGTTATGTGTATCTAGATGGTAGTGTTATTGTTAGGAGGGAAAAAAAAAGAGAGAACATTTGGTAACTATGGCAACAGAGATGTTTCGAAAGAAATATGAACTCTTTTTCCTTGAAGAAATTAGATATTTTCCTTGACTGGTATGTAGGGATCCAAGTCTAGAGAACGGATACCATTGTTTTTAGGTTCACTATTTTAGTCTTTTTTCTTTTCCTTTGGAAGTTGTTCCCCAGTAACATCTGACAAAATAAAGGATTTAATTTGAGGCTGCAGAAACAAAATAGCTGTTGAAATTTGCCAACATCTAGACCACATGAGAGTAAGCAGTCATAGTAGATTCCCATTTATCTAAAATTTAAGTAATGGTACGGCTCAAAAAATGATTTAATTTTTCTTTCTCTAAAAGATACACAGAGAAGAATCATTCTTATTACCAAGATTAATTGCAAAAGTCACTTCTGGTGTAAGTCACTACCTAATGGTTCAACCTAAGTCCCGAGTCAATAGTTTTGAACAATTTACTGTTTTCACTACAAAGATCCAGAGATATTATATGACTATGAATTTCCTGAATCACACACTTTTTTTGTACATATTTTTAGGGTTGAATGTGCATTATTCATATATAAAGTCTTTTAAAATGATGAGAATATGTATGGTATGCTTCTAGCCATCACTGTGTAAAAGAGACCTCATTGTGAGCTCATGCAGGAGGCGAACACACTAAAGTGTAGGAGTGCAGGGTAGTGTTAGTGTAAAAGGAGAACTTAAATAAGACAAGAGAATAAAACTTAATTGAGTAAAAATGAGTCAGAAATAGGACAAAAACATTCAATCAGTGCACAATAAGGCATCAAATTTTACTGTGCCTGTGAATAAGACCCAGAGTTAGTAAATGCATTCACATATAGTCTGACAGCAGTTAATTTAAAAGTAACTTAAAGTAATTTAAAAATAAAAGGCAGAAACTGGGGTTGTTGTACCAGTAATTTTGTGGGATTTCAATAACTATTTCTAGGATTTGATTTTTAAACATTTCAGAAATTTTATATTATTTGTATATAGGTATAAATCCTTGAACACATTCACAGACATTTACAAAGATAAACCACTCTCTAAGCATAGCTTCTGCTTTCAGGGTGTGTCTTCCAAATGCAGTTTGCTTTTCCTTCCTCTGAATTCTACCCATCCCCCTTTTTGCAATAACAGTTATATCAGAACCATCTTAATTTATCTGGAGACTGTTTTTGTTGGAGGAGGTCATCAAAAAGATGTGACCACTGGTTGGCCCATGAGATGGAGCCAGGCTATCATAGATTATTCACTCCCTCCCCTTGTCCTTGGAATAAATGTCTCAGCAGCTATTTCAAGGACACAACCTTGAGAGAGCAATGTGTTGTTCAAACCATCTGAACTGGCACTCAGTTAAAGACTCCATACAAACTTTAAGATTCTAGCCGATGGGTACAAAGAACTGCTTATTAAGCCTGCCATTACCAATCTAGAGTGGTCTTTTGGTGGCTGTCCTCCAGGCATGGGTGAAACCTGTTCCAAGTTTCACCTGAGGAACTCCCAAGACTGCAAACCCACACTCCTATAAGTCCAAGTAATATTTTTTAATAATCATGCTTTTAAAAATCTATTATGTCAGACAATGCTTTAAGGGCTTTCTATCATGTCATTTAACTTATCAATGATACTATGATGAATCGTTATCTACATTTTATTTATTTATTTTTAAAATTTTATTTTATTTAACTTTACAATATTGTATTGGTTTTGCCATATATCAAAATGAATCTGCCACAGGTATACATGTGTTCCCCATTCTGAACCCTCCTCCCTCCTCCCTCCCCATACCATCCCTCTGGGTCGTCCCATTGCACAATAAAGAAACTGAAGAAAAAGTAGTTCATGTGAATTTCCCAGCACAGACGTTGTAACAGACAGAGATAGCATTTGAGAATTCCAGCTTCTAATTGCAGAGTTGGTACTCTTACATAGTTAAATTCTCACTGGAAGTGAAGGAAGATTGCTCCTATACATTCAACTCTAGAGGTATAACTGATGGAGTAAGCTAGATAAAATGACTGAATTTCCCATGGCTGATTCATGTCAATGTATGGCAAAAACCACTACAATATTGTAAAGTAATTATCCTCCAATTAAAATAGATAAATAAATTTAAATTTTAAGAAATGACTGAATTTGATAATAATTATAATTTGCAATTGAACATTCAGTTTAATATAGCCATATAAAGACATTTTTTACCTTCTAATGAAATATTTAAGCAATAAGATATTAATTCTACTGTCAACCTGAGGGTTACGTAACTAGGAGGAATATTTGGTGATGGTTAAGGTTGATAATCTATTTATGAAATAAAAATCACATACACAATTCTAAGTATTAATGTAAGTGCTCATTTGATCAGTTTTAGTATCTGAATATGGATATATTCACAGCCTGAAGATAATTATTTTCTTTACATTGAATGTAGAAAAATAATAAATGATCTGAACAAAGAAACTTTAAAAATTCCTTTACTGTTTATGTATGTCACAGAAGGAAAATTACTTTAAGATAAAATTTATTTTTAGAATACATTTAAAGTTACAGAAAAATTGTGAAGATAGATACAAAAACTCCACACCCAGTTTCCTCTATTATTAACAGCTATTTGTGGTCTTCTGTTTTTCCATATAAGCTATAATCTATTGATATCTACAAATGGCTTTCTGGGATTTTGATTAATATTGCATTGAATCTACACATCATATAGGGAAGAATTAACATCTTAAAAATATTGATCTTTCCAAAACATGAACATTGAATATTTTATGATTTATTTAGATCTTTTATTTCTTTGATCAGAATTTTGTCATTTTTCACATATAGACTTTGTACCTCATGGTTAGATTTTACACCTATTTCTTCTTTCTTATGCTATTGCAAATATAATTTTTTTAATTTAAATTGCCTCTAATTATTCTTTGCTGAAATTCATAAAAGCAATTAAAATAAGAGATACTGGTCTTTAGTTTTCCTTTCTATAATATCTTTATTTGCTTTTAGTATTAGGGTAATATAGGCTTCACAGAATGAGTTAAAAAGTGTTACCTCTGCTTTTACTTTCTGAAAGAAATTGTAGATAATTGGTACTGTTTCTGTTTTTAAAGATTTAGTAGAATTCACTATTGAAACCATCTAGGTTTTGGGTTTCCTTAATTAGGGTTAATAATTATGAATCCCATTTATTTTTTAAATATAGGATGTTACAGTCCAAAATATGTCTTATGAGGCTAAAATCAACATGGAAGCAGAAGTGAATTTCTTCTAGAAGGTCTGTGTAAGAACACAGCTACTACTTGGCTCATCGACATGTCAAGCCAACCCTGTCTCCTTTATCACAGCTCCTTCCTATGATTCTTGTCTACATGTCTCCCTCATAAGAGCCTTTGAAATTATACTTATTCTGCAGAGTTAATCCAGAATCAGATCAGATCAGTTGCTCAGTCATGTCCGACTCTTTGCGATCCCATGAACTGCAGCACGCCAGGCCTCCCTTTCCATCACTAGCTCCAGGAGGTCAATCAGACTCACATCCATTGAGTCAGTGATGCCATCCAGCCATCTCATCCTCCGCCGTCCCCTTCTCCTCCTGCCCCCAATCCCTCCCAGCATCAGAGTCTTCTCCAGTGACTCAACTCTTCACATGAGGTGGCCAAAATACTGGAGTTTCAGCTTTAGCATCATTCCTTCTAAAGAAATCCCAGGGCCGATCTCCTTCAGAATGGACTGGTTGGATCTCCTTGCAGTCCAAGGGACCCTCAAGAGTCTTCTCCAACACCACAGTTCAAAAGCATCAATTCTTCAGCGCTCAGCCTTCTTCACAGTCCAGCTCTCACATCCATACATGACCACAGGAAAGACTATAGCCTTGACTAGGCAAACCTTTGTCAGCAAAGTAATGTCTCTGCTTTTGAATATGCTATCTAGGTTGGTCATAACTTTTCTTACAAGGAGTAAGCGTCTTTTAATTTATGGCTGCAGTCACCATCTGCAGTGATTTTGGAGCCCAGAAAAATAAAGTCTGACACTGTTTCCACTGTTTCCCCATCTATTTCCCATGTAGTGGTGGGACCAGATGCCATGATCTTCGTTTTCTGAATGTTGAGCTTTGAGCCAAGTTTTTCACTCTCCACTTTCACTTTCATCAAGAGGTTTTTTAGTTCCTCTTCACTTTCTGCCATAAGGGTGGTGTCATCTGCATATCTGAGGTTATTGATATTTCTCCCAGCAATCTTGATTCCAACTTGTGTTTCTTCCAGTCCAGCATTTCTCATGATGTACTCTGCATATAGGTTAAATAAACATGGTGACAATATACAGCCTTGACGTACTCCTTTTCCTATTTGGAACCAGTCTGTTGTTCCATGACCAGTTCTAACTGTTGCTTCCTGACCTGCATACAGATTTCTCAAGAGGCAGATCAGGTGGTCTGGTATTCCCATCTCTTTCAGAATTTTCCACAGTTTATTGTGATCTACACAGTCAAAGGCTTTGGCATAGTCAAGAAAGCAGAAATAGATGTTTTTCTGGAACTCTCTTGCTTTTTTGACGATCCAGTGGATGTTGGCAATTTGATCTCTGGTTCCTCTGCCTTTTCTAAAACCAGCTTGACCATAAGGAAGTTCATAGTTCACATATTGCTGACGCCTGGCTTGGAAACCTTTGAGCATTACTTTACTAGCATGTGAGATGAGTGCAATTGTGCAGTAGTTTGAACACTCTTTGGCATTGCCTTTCTTTGGGATTGGGATGAAAACCAACCTTTTCCAATCCTGTGGCCACTGCTGAGTTTTCCAAATTTGCTGGCATATTGAGTGCAGCACTTTCACAGCATCATCTTTCAGGATTTGGAATAGCTCCACTGGAATTCCATCACCTCCACTAGCTTTGTTCGTAGTGATGCTTTCTAAGGCCGACTTGACTTCACATTCCAGGATGTCTGGCTCTCGGTCAGTGATCACACCATCATGATTATCTGGGTCGTGAAGCTCTTTTTTGTACAGTTCTTCTGTGTATTCTTGCCACCTCTTCTTAATATCTTCTGCTTCTGTTAGGTCCATACCAGTTCTGTCCTTTATCGAGCCCATCTTTGCATGAAATCTTCCTTTGGTATCTCTGATTTTCTTGAAGAGATCCTTAGTCTTCCCCATTCTGTTGTTTTCCTCTATTTCTTTGCATTGATCGCTGAAGACTTTCTTATCTCTTCTTGCTTGCTATTCTTTGGAACTCTGCATTCAGATGTTTATATCTTTCCTTTTCTCCTTTGCTTTTCACTTCTCTTCTTTTCACAGCTATTTGCAAGGCCTCCCCAGACAGCCATTTTGCTTTTTTGCATTTCTTTTCCATGGGGATGGTCTTGATGCCTGTCTCCTGTACAATGTCACGAACCTCATTCCATAGTTCATCAGGCACTCTATCTATCAGATCTAGGCCCTTAAATCTATTTCTCACTTCCACTGTATAATCATAAGGGATTTGATTTAGGTCATACCTGAATGGTCTAGTGGTTTTCCCTACTTTCTTCAATTTAAGTCTGAATTGGTCTAGTGGTTTTCCCTACTTTCTTCAATTTAAGTCTGAATTTGGCAATAAGGAGTTCATGGTCTGAGCCACAGTCAGCTCCTGGTCTTGTTTTTGCTGATTGGATACAGCTTCTCCATCTTTGGCTGCAAAGAATATAATCGATCTGATTTCGGTGTTGACCATCTGGTGATGTCCATGTATAGAGTCTTCTCTTGTGTTGTTGGAAGAGGGTATTTGCTATGACCAGTGCATTTTCTTTGAAAAACTCTGTTAGTCTTTGCCCTGCTTCATTCCATATTCCAAGGCCAAATTTGCCTGTTACTCGAGGTGTTTCTTGACTTCCTACTTTTGCATTCCAGTCCCCTATAATGAAAAGGACATCTTTTTTGGGTGTTAGTTCTAAAAGGTCTTGTAGGTCTTCATAGAAGCATTCAACTTCAGCTTTTTCAGCATTACTGGTTGGGGCATAGACTTGGATTACTGTGACATTGAATGGTTTACCTTGGAAATGAACAGAGATCATTCTGTCGTTTTTGAGATTGCATCCAAGTACTGCATTTTGGACTCTTTTGTTGACCATCATGGCCACTCCATTTCTTCTGAGGGATTCCTGCCCGCAGTAGTAAATATAATGGTCATCTGAGTTAAATTCACCCATTCCAGTCCATTTTAGTTTGCTAATTCCTAGAATGTCGACATTCACTCTTGCTATCTCTTGTTTGACCACTTCCAATTTGCCTTGATTCATGGACCTGACATTCCAGGTTCCTATGCAATATTGCTCTTTATAGCATCGGACTTTGCTTCTATCACGAGACACATCTTCAGCTGGGTATTCTTTTTGCTTTGGCTCCATCCCTTCATTCTTTCTGGAGTTATTTCTCCACTGATCTCCAGTAGCATATTGGGCCCCTACTGACCTGGGGAGTTTCTCTTTCAGTATCCTATCATTTTGCCTTTTCATACTGTTCATGGGGTTCTCAAGGCAAGAATACTGAAGTGGTTTGCCATTCCCTTCTCCAGCGGACCACACCCTGCCAGATCTCTCCACCATGACCCGCCCATCCTGGGTTGCCCTACGGGCATGGCTTAATTTCATTGAGTTAGACAAGGCTGTGGTCCTGGTGTGATTAGACTGACTAGTTTTCTGTGAGTATGATTTCAGTGTATTTGCCCTCTGATGCCCTCTTGCAAGACCTACCGTCTTACTTGGGATTCTCTTACCTTGAGCGTGGGATATCTCTTCCCTGCTGCTCCAGCAAAGCACAGCCATCGCACCTTACCTTGGACGAGGGGTCTCTCCTCACTGCCGCTCTTCCTGACCTTGGAGGAGGGGTATCTCCTCACTGCCGCCCTTCCTGACCTAAGTCGTGGGGTAGCTCCTCTTGGCCGCGCAGCCGGCGGGGTGCTCTTAGTGCGCCCTAGTGTGCCGGTCGCTGGAAGGCGAGGCACTCTTAGTATAGTGATCCCATTTAGAGACCCTTAATCCAATGTGCAAAGTCTGTTTTGCTTGTTAGGTAACATATTAATTAGTTAAGAGGATAAGGACATATATTTATCATAGTCTTTCTTCTGGAACTCATATATTCGTATATATCACACATGTAAAATGCACTCAGTCCATCCCAATATTTTTCAAAGTTTCAACAAAATACATAATCAATTTAAAAGTCAAAAACCTCACCTAGATCTCATCAGCTCAACAGTTTCAAATTTCATCATCTAAATCCTTTAAATCATGTTGAATTAGACTTCGAGTATGATCCATTCTGGGGCAAAATTCTTCTCCATTGGTACATCTGTGAAATCAGAAAATATGTTATTTACTACCAAATACAATGTTGGAACAACCATCAAGTGCAGGCATCTTCTCTGAGAAATGGAGAAAACTGAAAGAAAATGGAGTCACTAGTCTCAAGACATTTAAAAATCCAGGTAGGAAAGTAACATCAGATTTCATGACTTGGGAATAAACCTCTGTGGGATCATGGCCTTGCTTGCTAGGATCATGGCTCCAAATTCTGTCTGCTAAGCTCAGATTTCCACTCTTAGAATCATCTTTGTTTTTCTTTTTTTTTTTATAAAAATTAAAACATGTGTGCAGAGTTATCAACCTGTTTTCCACCTCTAGAAATTTGGGGATTCCAAAGCCTTCTCTAAACTTCATTCTTTCTGTCTCTTTTAGGCCAAGGTGTCAATGTTTCTGGTGGATTAAAATTATCAAGAACCTTGTGGATCTCGTATATAGGTAGTGAGGATTTATTGAACAAGGGGCTTCTGTAAAGATTTTTTCTAGGTAATCTCATTTCTAACTTCTACTGAGATGTTTGACTGTAACTAGGAGTCACAGGCTAAATCTTTCCAAAGAAATTTCTGTGAAACAGAATGCTCTGAACTTTTAATTTTTCCAAGGTAATAGAAAAATGTTGTCCAGCCACATTCTCATCATCTTCGCTTTTTGAATGTTGAGTCTTAAGCCAGTTTTTTCACTCTCCTCTTTCACTTTCATCAAGAGGCTCTTCAGTTCCTCTTCACTTTCTACCAAAAGGGTGGTATCATCTGCATATCTGAGGTTATTGATATTTCTCTCTGCAATCTTGATTCCAGCTTGTGCTTCATCCATCCCAGCATTTTGCATGATGTACTTTGTGTATAAGTTAAATAAACAGGATGACAATATACAGCTTTGACCTACTTCTTTCCCAATTTAGAACCAGTCTGTTGTTCCATGTATGGTTCTAACTGTTGCCTCTTGACCTGCATACAGATTTCTCAGGAGGAAGGTCAGGTGGTCTGGTATTTCTATCTCTTGAAGAATTTTCCACAGTTTGTTGTGATCCACCCTGTCAAAGGCTTTGGTATAGTCAATAAAGTAGAAATAGATGTTTTTCTGGACCTCTTGCTTTTTGGATGATCCCAACGGATGTTGGCAATTTGATCTCTGGTTCCTCTGTCTTTTCTAAATCCAGCTTGAACATCTGGAAGTTCTCAGTTCACATACTATTGAAGCCTGGCTTGGAGAATTTTGTGCATTACTTTGCCAGCATATGAGATGAGTACAATTGTGTGGTAGTTTGAGCATTGTTTGAAATTGCCTCTGGTGGGATTGGATTGAAAACTGCCCTTTTCCAGTCCTGTGACCACTGCTGAGTTTTTAAAATTTGTTGGCATATTGAGTGCAGCACTTTTGCAGCATTGTCTTTCAGGATTTGAAATAGCTCAACTGGAATCCCATTACCTCCACTAGCGTTGTTCATAGTGTTGCTTCCTAAGCCCCACTTGACTTTGCATTCCAGGATGTCTGGCTCTAGGTGAGTGATCACACCATCATGATTATCTGTGTCTTTAAGATCTTTTTGTATAGTTCTTCTGTGTATTGTTGGCACCTCTTCTTAATATCTTCTGCTTCTGTTAGGTCCATACTATTTCTGTCTTTTATTGTGCCCATCTTTGCATGAAATGTTCCCTTGGTATCTCTCATTTTCTTGAAGTAATCTGTAGTTTTTCCCATTCTGTTGTTTTCCTCTATTTCTTTGCATTGATCATTGAGGAAGGCTTTCTTATCTTTCTTGATATTCTTTGGAACTCTGCATTCAAATTGATATATTTTTCCTTTTCTCCTTTGCCTTTAGCTTCTCTTCTTTTCACAGCTATTTGTAAGGCCTTCTTAGACCACATTTAGCCTTTTTGCATTTCTTTTTCTTGGGATTGGTCTTGATCACCAACTCCTGTACAATGTTACAAATCTCCATCTGCATGTTTCTTCAGGCACTCAGTTTATCAAATCTTCTATATAAGCTGCCCAAATTATCAAGTTCTGTTTTCTTTTTATCAATTCTTCTTTCAATTTATCTCTTTTTGCATCTACATATAAGCTGTAAAGAGAAAGAAAACCATACCCTCAACACGTTCTTAGATATATACTCAGCTAAATGTTTAATTCATTACTTTTGCATAATTTAGGATGCAATTCATTCATACTTTCTGCCCCTATAAAACAAGGATCTCTTTTCTTCCAACTTCTAAGGAAATGTTCCTCGCTTCTTCCTAAACCTTCACTAGTGCTCTTAATACCCATATTCCTACCAAAGATTTATGGTGCTGTAAATATTCCCGTAGACAATATAGGTAATTCTCTAGAAAATTTATTACTTTCCTATAAGCTCTCACTAGCAGATTAATGAATACTCATATTTATACCAACAGTGTTCAAGGTAATCTAGATTTTTCTATCATGCTTCTTAAAAATACCTTCTATATTTACTCATGGCTCAATTTCAAAGTCACGTCCCTGTTTTAAGTATTTATTCTATCAGGACTTCCCTGGCAATCCAGTGGGTAAGATTCTCTGCTTCCAGTGCCAGGGGTATGAGTTTCATCCCTGGTTGAGGGACTAAGATTCCACCTGCTACCTGGAACAGCAAAAAAATGGCAGGGGGAGGGGGGATGTATATATTCTATCTATCTACCATCTATGTTCTTTCCAGGTACCAAAAATCTGTGTTATTTTCGTGTTTCTGTTTAATGAGTTATCAAAAGCTTGGAGAAGAACTTGGCATCCCACTCCAGTACTCTTGCCTGGAAAATCCCATGGACAGAGGAGCCTGGTAGGCTGCAGTCCATGGGGTCGCTAGGAGTTGGCGACTGAGCAACTTCACTTTCACTTTTCACTTTCATGCATTGGAGAAGGAAATGGCAACCCACTCCAGTGTTCTTGCCTGGAGAATCCCAGGGATGGTGGAGCCTGATGGCTGCCGTCTCTGGGGTCGCACAGAGTCAGACGTGACTGAAGTGACTTAGCAGCAGCAAGCTTAGTAGTTCGTGACAATTTATTATCCTGTTGCTTCTTATCTCTATTTATAGTAAGACATATTTAGTAAGATAACATCAAATGCATCATCTTACTTCTCAGAAAAACAGAAGCCAAAACATGTAAATACACGACAAAAATCAAAGTTATCTCAAAGCTACATCCCCTTTAAAGGTTCTAGGTGAGAATTTATTTAATCCCTTTTCCAGTTTCTAGAGCCTGCTCTCTCTCATTCTTTGACTCATACTTGTATCATTATGACAGTCTCTTTAGTTCCATATTCTTTTCCAATTCTTCTACCTCCCTTTTTCCCTTACATGGTCCTTTGTGGTTACATTGGACATGCTTGGATAATAATTACTCTATCTCAAAATTATTGTTTTAATTACATGTGCAAAGTCCCTAATTGCATATGATAGCATATTCACTGATTCACGGAATTATAATATCTTTAGAGGGTTGTTATTCTGCCTGGCACATTGATTTATATCATTTTCCTTCTCTGTGAAGAACTTTTAAAAAAACCGTTCTTAGGGGGAGTTCTGCCAGTTATGACTTTCTTCAGTTTTTACTTTTTATTTTTGTGAAAGAATACTTATTTCTTCTTTACTCTTGAAGGATAATTTCACTTGACATAAAAATATAGTTCGGTGGTTTTTTTTTTTGCATACTTTACAAATTTTTAATCTGCTCTCTCCTTGTCTACATGGTTTCTGATAAGAAGTCAACTGTAATTTGTGTTCTTATTCCTCTCTAGACAGAGTTTATTTTTCTCTCTTCTTTAAAGATTTTGTCTTTGTTGCTTGAATATAGTATTTCCACATGTATGTTTGCTCTGCTTTGCATTTTCTGTGCTTCTTGGATCTGTGGTTTGGTGTTTGTCATTAACTTTGGAAAATTCTTGGCTATTATTACTTCAAATATTTCTACTACTCCATTATTTATTTTTTTCTCTGGTATTTTGTGTGTATGCTACATTTTTCAAAATTCCTCACAGTTCTTGAATGTTCTGTTTTCCTTTCCCACTTAAATCTTAGTTTATGAAATTTCTGTTGACATATATTCAAACTTATTGACTGGTTCTTTCATGTCCAGTCTACTCTTGAGTTCACCAAAACAATTATTTGTGTTACACAGTTTATAATTTCTTTTACTTTCCTTTGATTCTGTCTTATAGCTTTCATCATTCTGCTTATGTTACCCATTTTTTCTGCCTAGTCTACATTTCTGATCACCTCTTAAAGTATTAATCATAGCAATTTAAGATTTCTTATATAATCCCCAAATCTGTGTATTCTCTGAGTCTGAAGCTGTTGCTTGCTTTATCTCTTAAAATTGGGATTTTTCCTATATTTAGGATTTCTTGTAATTTTGTTTTTATAGCTAGTATGATGTATGGGATATAGGACCTGAGTTAAAATAAGTAACTAAGGTGAAGTTTTATAGTAGCATGATTAGGATTGAGTCTTTGTTTAATACTTAACGCTAGCTATAGATGTCAAAGACTTCAAATTTACCCAGTGACTATTTTGTCTCATCTGTTGTCTTCAGTTCAGTTCAGTTCAGTCACTCAGTCATGTCTAACTCTTTGCAATCCCATGAATCACAGCACGCCAGGCCTCCCTGTCCACACCAACTCAAACTCAGGTCCATGGAGTCGGTGATGCCATCCAGGCATCTCATCCTCTGTCGTCCCCTTCTCCTCCTGCCCCCAATCCCTCCCAGCATCAGGGTCTTTTCCAATGAATCAACTCTTCGCATGAGGTGGCCAAAGAATTGGAGTTTCAGCTTGAGCATCAGTCCTTCCAATGAACACTCAGGACTGATACCCTTTAGGATGGACTGTTTGGATCTCCTTGCAGTCCATGCTTTCTTCACAGTCCAACTCTCACATCCATCTATGACCATTGGAAAAACCATAGCCTTGACTAGTTGGACCTTTGTTGACAAAGTAATATGTCTGCATTTCAATATGCTATCTAGGTTGGTGACAACTTTCCTTCTAAGGAGTGAATGTCTTTTAATTTCATGGCTGCAATCACCATCTGCAGTGATTTTGGAGCCCCCCAAAATAAAGTCTGACACTGTTGTCTTAGGTTTTCACTAAGAAATCCTTCTCTGATAGAGCCTTTATCTTTTAGCTCTTTCACTTATAATTCTCTGTTATTATGCTGTTTTTGTACATATACGGTACGGGAGATGGGAAACTTTCTATCTTTTGATACATTTTAGTTTTTTAGTGGGCTGAGACAATGTCCCTAAGCTGTAATCCTTACTAGTGTTTCTTAGTTTAGTTGTATTCCCTCTTAGCAGGTACAGGATGGGTAAACAGATTGGAAATGAAAAAAAAATTGTAATTTTCTGAGATGGTGTAAGTCTGGGTGAAGTGTTTTTCTTGCTCTAAGACTAGAGCTACCAAGGACACTTTCTTGACTCTTTAATGTGAGACCAAAGTTAAGCTTGTATCAATCTTCCTAAGACTCCCTAGGAATTTCTCATTCATCCCATGTCCAGATTTCAGCAATTTGTCAAAAGTATCATTTAGACTTTCATCCCAGTTTATGGCTCCACTGGCTTCTTTTTCAAGTAAGTAGATCTCTGCTATTGGTTCTCTGTATTTCCCTCTCTCTCTAGATGTCAGGGATAATTTGATGAGTCCAAAAAAAAGTAATTTATTTTCAGCTTGTCCAACTTTTTATTTTTATAATGGGGGAAGTGAACAGAAATGAAATGTTTCAGAATATAGACCAGACTGGGATCAGTTCATTTCAGTCATTCAGTCGTGTCTGACTCTGCAACCCCATGAATCGCAGCACTCCAGGCCTCCCTGTCCATCACCAATTTCCGGAGTTCATTCAAAAGCATGAATTCTTTGGCGCTCAGCTTTCTTCACAGTCCAACTCTCACATCCATACCTGACCACTGGAAAAACCATAGCCTTGACCAGACTGGCATGGATATATTTAAAGAATTAGAGCACAGGCTGTAATGGATTTAGTAATTTGAAAATGTACTCTAGGGGGAAAATTTTATTGTTTATATCTTTCTCTCAGTTCAGTTCAGTTCAGTCACTCAGTTGTGTCCGACTCTTTGCAACCCCATGAATCACAGCACGCTAGGCCTCCCTGTCCATCACCAACTCCCAGAGTTCACCCAGACCCACGTCCATCGAGTAAGTGATGCCATCCAGCCATCTCATCCTCTGTCGTCCCCTTCTCCTCTTGCCCCCAATCCCTCCCAGCATCAGAGTCATTTCCAGTGAGTCAACTCTTCGCATGAGGTGGCCAAAGTACTGGAGTTTCAGCTTTAGCATCATTCCTTCCAAAGAAATCCCAGGGCTGATCTCCTTCAGAATGGACTGGTTGGATCTCCTTGCAGTCCAAGGGACTCTCAAGAGTCTTCTCCAACACCACAGTTCAAAAGCATCAGTTCTTCAGCACTCATCCTTCTGCACAGTCCAACTCTCGCATCCATACATGACCACTGGAAAAACCATAGCCTTGACTAGATGGACCTTTGTTGGCAAAGTAATGCCTCTGCTTTTGAATATGCTATCTAGGTTGGTCATAACTTTCCTTCGAAGGAGTAAGCGTCTTTTAATTTCATGTCTGCAGTCACCATCTGCAGTGTTTTTGGAGCCCCCAAAACAAAGGCTGATACTGTTTCCACTGTTTCCCCATCTATTTCCCATGAAGTGATGGGACTGGATGCCATGGTCTTCCTTTTCTGAATGTTGAGCTTTGAGCCAACCTTTTCACTCTCCACTTTCACTTTCATCAAGAGGCTCTTTAGTTCCTCTTCACTTTCTGCCATAAGGGTGGTGTCATCTGCATATCTGAGGTTATTGATGTTTCTCCTGGAAATCTTGATTCCAGCTTGTGTTTCTTATAGTCCAGCGTTTCTCATGATGTACTCTGCATATAAGTTAAATAAGCAGGGTGACAATATACAGCCTTGACGTACTCTTTCTCTTTATCTTTCTCTAGGGTAAAATAAATAATTCTTTGGCAGAATTTTGGTCTAACTTCATTTGTTAGGCAGTTCTACAGTGGGAGGATTTTTTTTAAATGTGTTTTTATATATTTGATGCATATTTTGATAAATATTCCTGAAGGAAATGGAGAGAGAGAAAATCCTAATTAGTAGAAAGGAAATATCTCTCAGAAGTGTTGGCAATTAAAATAATATGTAGGTGAGCTGTTATAGCATTGACCACTAGGTATCCAGGAATATATTCTTCACTTTGACCATAGTCCAATTCTCAATGGAAGACACTACTACCTCCAGTTAGGTTTTCCTCTTATTCTACAGGCTTTTTAGGCTACAGGAGTGTGGATAAAATAGCCACTGTTATTCCTTAAATGACTTAATAAGGAGACGTCTAACATGGCTCAGATTAGTTGGAAAAAGTATGAGCAAAAATATGTCTATCTTATTCAAAGCAACTAAAATGCCTTACGAAAGACCACATTAAATATGGACTAAGCATGGAAAGTATGCAAAACTACCAGAGCAAAAATAAAGACAGGCATGAACTACAGAAAAGACAGAAGAATTCGTTTTATAAGAAAATTAAAGTGAAAAAGAAGCAAGTTTCCCACAGATGTTTCAGGCCATAGAAAAACTTAAAGAGCCTATGTTTTTAATGAGGGAAGACATAAAATATGAGATAATTAAAAGTGTGAATAAGCTGAAAAGAGAGATTGTAAATTAAGTGTTTAGAAGACCAAATTATACCATTACAGAGCTATTTAAGTAGAAACTCCAGGGAACAGATTAGACAGTGTGGGAAAATAAAATTAGCAACAGAAGAAAGCCATGAAATAGTCCCAGTAAACGAAGGACAAAAAGATAAAATAAGTAAAAGGAAGTTACTATCCATGGTGTATATGAAATGTTCATCCAAGATAGAGGCAAATGGTGAGAGCAGAGTGAAAGCCTATCAAATTAACATTTAAAAGTATATGTAATAGTAAAATACATTTTTTGAAATTAAAAGCAATACTTCAAGATAAAAAGCACACTCTTTTCAAAAACTTTATTACAAAAATAATTTCATGACATTCTGGTAAAGCGATTGAGTATCAAGAAAGAATTCATTAGGTTTCCAAGAACTTACAAAGGGAATAGATCTGGTTGGACTCACCTACATCCATGGAAAAATGAAGTGCCAGAAGATAATAGAACAATATTTACAAAATTCTAAGGGAAAAGCATGTCTTGAGAATCTTATAACCAAGGATATCCAGTCTCTCAGTCGTGTCCGACTCTTTGTGACCCCATGGACTGCAGCACACCAGGCTTTCCTGTCCATCACCAAATCCCAGAGTCCACCCAAACCCATGTCCATTGTGTCAGTGATGCCATCCAACCATCTCATCCTCTGTCGTCCCCTTCTCCTCCTGCCTTCAATCTTTCCCAGCATCAGGGTCTTTTCCAAGGAGTCAGCTCTTTGCATCAGGTGGCCAAAGTATTGGAGTTTCAGCTTCAACATTAGTCCTTCCAATGTATATTCAGGACTGATTTCTTTTAGGATGGACTAGTTGGATCTCCTTGCAGTCCAAGGGACTCTTAAGAGTCTTCTCCAACAACACAGTTCAAAAGCATCAATTCTGCACTCAGCCTTCTTTATAGTCTAACTCTTAGATCCATACATGACTACTGGAAAAACCATAGCTATGACTAGGTGGACTTTTGTTGGCAAGGTAATGTCTCCACTTGTTAATATGCTGTCTAGGTTGGTCATAGCTTTTCTTCCAAAGAACAAGCGTCTTTTATTTTCATGGCTGCAGTCACCATCTGCAGTGATTTGGAGCCCCCCAAAATAAAGACTGTAGCTTTCAGGGCTTCTCTGTCCACAAGATTCTCCAGGCAAGAATACTGGAATGAGTTGCCATTCCCTCCTCCAGGGGATGTTCCCAACTCAGGAATCGAACCCTCCTCTTTACAAAATGATAATACTAGCATAATTAATTATGCAAAAAAACTCAGAGAATATCTTATCCCTCAGCCATCTTAGAATGAAATTATGTAGGAGACAAATGAAGAAAACACTGTAAAAGAATTGAATAATGAATGAGAAGGAAATCCAGAAATGAGGGGATATATGTATGTATATAACTGATTCAATTACCTATATGGTAGAAATCAACACAACATTGTAAAGAAACTATATTCCAATAAAAAAATAAGATAGAAAAAAACCTGAAAAAAAAAAAAAAAGAACTGAATGGTGAACATTGAACCCATGTATACAAAATATGGAGTAAATAGTGTGGGAAATATTTTTTAGAATAGCAATTTAATCAATCAGCAAAAAAGTAATATATTAAAAAAGAATAATAGTTGTTAACTTTTAGATTAACATTCTATAATACGGTTGATAAATTTTCTTAATGCATAGTTTGTAATATGATAAATTTTTAAACTAATTCAATTATTTATTTAAAATACAGGGATTTATTATCTGAAGAAAGGCAATTTCATGATATGAACATCACTTAATTTTATGAAATACAGAATGTTAATGAAACTTATTATAGCATCTTACTGTTTAGGAAAAACATCTTGCATATACCAACCCTGTATAAAGATTGTAAGTTTCTTAGATGGTTTAGAAAAAGCCAGAGGCAAAACTCTTAAAAATACTTAAAGCTATTTGGCAAGCATCTTACCCACAGGGCTAGGCATTAATTTAGTGGTTATTTATTTAGAGCTCAAAGATGCAAGGTGCTATGCTAAGCATTTTGACATTCTGTCCTTAAATCCTGAAGTTCACTTTGGACTATAAGACTTCTTACATAAATAGTTTCAAACCAAGGCATTTTGTTCAGTTTCTTAAAGTTAGCCTAGGTAGCAGGTACAGTGAAATGCCTGCAGTGTCTGAAATGACTTTTTTGTTGTAGTGGTTTGGCCAAACTTTGTAAAAAAGTGGAACTTGAGTTGCACTTGGATGAATTGTTGGGTTTGGAAAGGCAGAAATGAGGGTGGAGTGTTAGAAATTTGGAAGACAGTATAGTAAAGGCACAATGGAAGAAAAATAACTAGGTTCATTAAAGGACTAGAGTAGAACAGTGGAAAAGTAAATGGAATATGGTCCAATTGTCAAGAGCCTTGAGAGATTGTGAAATAATTTGGACTTTCTAGAACTGGTGGTATGGTCTTTGCATAGTTTAAGTGTGTATAAAGGATCAAAAGAAGATAATGATTTTGTTAAGATTAATCTACTGACAGCGGAAGCAGCTGTTAAATAACTTTATTAATTAATTCACAATCTGGTTGTAACCGTTTCTATGAGGCAAGGATTGTCTTCCACCATTCACTGGGTTTCCTGTGAAATAAACACAGACTTGATTTTTCTTTCTTTCTTTCATTATTCTGAGGGGGTACACAAATGTTTAAATTTAATGTCAAATTATTGACAATTTATTTATTTATTTTTTGGCCATGTGGTTGGTGGGAATCCCAGTTCCCTGAACCTGGGCCACAACAGTGAAAGTACCAAATTCTAACCACTAGAACACCAGGGAAATCTCCCCATTATTTTTATAACTCAAAAGTTTGTTTCCATCTCTGAATTAGTTGAGTATTCACTTACAGTTTTTCTGTTTATGATTATTTCTAATTGTGCTTAGTTCTCTAATCTATTACGAATATGCTTTGTTAAAAGTTTTCAGATGAAGATATATTTTCATAGCTACTGTAACATACTTAGTGAATTTTTCTACTTTTTCATATATATGTATGATCTATCTGTATTATTTATTACAAATATTTACATGGAAAGATGTATTTCAGGGATATATCTTTCTTTCCATCTATCTTCTTGAGCTCTCTAGGTTGTGTATTCTATTTCTCCACCATGTTTAGTTCAGTTCAGTCACTCAGTCATGTCTGACTCTTTGCGACCCCATGAATCGCAGCACACCAGGCCTCCCTGTCCATCACCAACTCCCGGAGTTCACTCAAACTCACATCCATTGAGTCAGTGATGCCATCCAGCCATCTCATCCTCTGTCATACCCCTTCTCCTCCTGCCCCCAATCCCTCCCAGCATCAGAGTCTTTTCCAATGAGTTCACTCTTTACATGAGGTGGCAGAAGTACTGGAGTTTCAGCTTTAGCATCATTCCTTCCAAAGAACACCCAGGACTGATCTCCTTTAGGATGGACTGGTTGGATCTCCTTGCAGTCCAAGGGACTCTCAAGAGTCTTCTCCAACACCACAGTTCAAAAGCATCAATTCTTCAGCGCTCAGCTTTCTTCACAGTCCAACTCTCAAATCCATACATGACCACTGGAAAAACCATAACCTTGACTAGATGGACCTTTGTTGGCAAAGTAATGTTCCTGATTTTGAATATGCTATCTAGATTGGTCATAACTTTCCTTCCAAGAAGTAAGCATCTTTTAATTTCATGGCTGCTAAAGTATAATTACAGCTTTATTGTCTGTATGTTTACATACATTTACATATTCTTAGTGAAGAAGGCTGAGCGCCAAAGAATTGATGCTTTTGAACTGTGGTGTTGGAGAAGACTCTTGAGAGTCCCTTGGACTGCAAGGCGATCCAACCAGTCCATTCTGAAGGAGATCAGCCCTGGGATTTCTTTGGAAGGAATGATGCTAAAGCTGAAACTCCAGTATTTTGGCCACCTCATGCGAAGAGTTGACTCATTGGAGAAGACTCTGATGCTGGGAGGGATTGAGGGCAGGAGAAGGGGACGACAGAGGATGAGATGGCTGGATGGCATCACCGACTCGATGGATGTGAGTTTGAGTGAACTCCGGGTGTTAGTGATGGACAGGGAGGCCTGGCGTGCTGCAATTCATGGGGTCGCAGAGTCGGACATGACTGATCGACTGAACTGAACTGAGTGGGATTCATGGACCAGTAGCGTCAACATCTCCTAGGAGCTTACCGAAAAACGGACCCTTGGATCCCAGCCTGAACAACTTAATTAAAAATTGACATTTAAAAAAAGGCCTCTGTATTGCTGATCCTGTTCATGATGCCAATTGTCTTGCCATTCACACTGTTCGCTGAACCTAGGGTAGGTAAGGCACTAACAGGGAAGGTGGAAGAAGCCATGAGAAGCCAAAGGCACTGCAGACCCCTTTATTCTCCCCTGGCTGGCATGGTGGCCATGCCACAGACTCTCCTGGCTGATGCAGCAGCCATAGCAACAACCACAACCTAACCATAGTTAGCCACAGCATAGACACAGCATAACCTCATATAACATAACCGTGATGCCACTCAAATGTGGCCCCAATGCAGCAGCAGCCAGGGCTTTCATGGGGAAGCTCATACAGGCATACCACACAAAGTAGCCCACGACCAAGTGAGTGCCCCCTGATGCACATTTGCAGTGTTCTAAGTGATCTCAGCTGTTCCATAATTATTATTTAGAAAGCATGGGGCAAGAGCCAGAGGCCATCGGAGGGGGAGAGAGACTGACCACACCATCTTGGCTAATTTGCTCTTTCCCCACAGCCCTCTCATAATCTGAGTGAACAGTAAAATTTGAAAAGCCCTACTTAACTAGACTACAGATCATTGGGGGGAAAAATTGTTTATCTTGTTCATCATAATATCTTCATCTCCTTGGACAATGCCTGGCATATAGTGTTTGCTCAGTAAGCATTTGAGTAAATAAATGAATTAGGTAGTTTAATAATATCAATAAAGAAGGTATTTGTGAATTATTACTAAAGAACATAAGCATGCCTATTTAATGAAGTGAACACAATTTAGAGGAGTGTTTATGAATGCTTATTGTGCTGCTGGAAAAAAAAAAAAAAAAGAGGTATGGATTGTCACAGCATCATCTTTTGAAATTTTGTATAACATGATTCATAGGTATTTATTTTTACCATAGCACAAAATTTCACAAGATAGCACTAATTTGCTTCAGAGTTTGTCCAACTCTTTGTGGCCCTATGGACTGTAGTCTGCTGGGTTCCTTTGTCCATGGAATTTTCTAGGCAAGAATTTTGGAGTGGGTTGCTATGCTCTCCTCCAGGGTATCTTCACAACTCAGGGATCTAATCCACATCTCTTATGTCTCTTGCATTAGCTGGTGGGTTCCTTATCACTGGTGCCACATTAGAACATTCAACCTGTCTACACATAAAGGTTGAGTTTAAGACTTCCATTTTTCCCAAGGCATGAAAAACTATGGAAATTGTTCCTTAAATTTTTTCAGGAACCTTCCATTTCTGATGATGCATTCATTCTCTGTATTCTTTTTTTTTAATTTTTTTTTTATTGAAAGATAATTGCTTTACAAAATTTTGTTGTTTTCTGTCAAACTTCAATATGAATCAAACATAGGTATACATATATCACCTCCCTTTTAAACCTCCCTCCCATATCCCCCAATCCCACCCCCTCCAGGTTGATAAAGAGCCCCTGTTTGAAACACTCTCTGTATTGTTATAGTCATTGTCCTCATTTCTTCTGCCCCGCTCACAGCTTAGTTTATTTCTTACATTATCCTCTCAAAGACAGGGATGTTTTCTAATTATTTTTGAAACTTCAGACTGAGACTAGCTATGTATGAATTTATTTCATTCTTAGAAGAAAATTATTATTCATTTTATAAAGATTATAGGGGAATATACAGATATTTTTTATTTTCCCAATTTGATCATTGTTAGATGGTGATTGCAGCCATGAAATTAAAAGACGCTTACTCCTTGAAAGGAAAGTTATGACCAACCTCAGTTCAGTTCAGTTCAGTTCAGTTGCTCAGCCATGTCTGACTCTTTGTGACCCCATGAATTGCAGCATGCCAGGCCTCCCTGTCCATTGCCAACTCCCTGAGTTCACTCAAACTCATATCCATCAAGTTGGTGATGCCATCCAGCCATCTCATCCTCTATCGTCCCTTTCTCCTCCTGCCCCCAATCCCTCCCAGCATCAGTCCAATGAGTCAACTCTTCGCATGAGATGGCCAAAGTACTGGAGTTTCAGCTTTAGCATCAGTCCTTCCAATGAACCCCCAAGACTGATCTCCTTTAGAATGGACTGGTTGGATCTACTTGGAGTCCAAGGGACTCTCAAGAGTCCTCCCCAATACCACAATTCAAAAGCATCAATTCTTCCTAGATAGCATATTAAAAAGCAGAGACATTACTTTGTCAACAAAGGTCCATCTAGTCAAGGCTATGGTTTTTCCAGTGGTCATGTATGAATGTGAGAGTTGGACTGTGAAGAAAGCTGAACACCGAAGAATTGATGCTTTTGAAATGTGGTGTTGAAGAAGACTCTTGAGAGTCCCTTGGACTGCAAGGTGATCCAACCAGTCCATCCTAAAGGACATCAGCCCTGGGTGTTCTTTGGAAGGAATGATGCTAAAGCTGAAACTCCAGTACTTTGGCCACTTTATGAGAAGAGTTGACTCATTGGAAAAGACTCATTGGATAAGCCATGGAGATAAGACTGAATTTTCAGCTTCAGACTCTAAATGTTGAAACATTTTTATTTCATAATGAGATAAGTTATATTATGCTTAAACTAGAGGGTTGAATGGTTTTGTTATAGAAGGAGTTCTGGAAACAACATGAAACAAGAAAACAATGCTTGGCTCTTCTGGGAACTGTATTATGTTGTAAAACAATGACAATAAATAGTTTTGAAGATAAAGAACCAGCTTAGAGATAAATCATCTTCTTGAGGCTTACCTGGTGAGTCAGTAAATAATCTGCCTGCCATTGAGGGAGGCATGGGTTTGATCCCTGGTCCAGGAAGATCCCACATGCTGTGGAGCAGCTAAGCCCGTGTACTGCAACTACTGAATCTGTATTCTAGAGCCCAGGAGCTACAACTACTGAAGCTCATGAGCCCCAGAGCCCATGCTCTACAGCAAGAGAAGCTGCCACAATGAGAAACTTGCACACCACAACTAGAGAGTAGCCTTCTCTCCCCAAAACTAGAGAAAAGCCTATGCAGCAATGAAGACCCAGCACAGTTAAAAATAAATAAATAACACATTTAACATGGTTACATTGGTTACAAAGGGCCATCTAGTCAAGGCTATGGTTTTTCCAGTGGTCATGTATGGATTTGAGAGTTGGACTGTGAAGAAAGCTGAGCACCAAAGCATTGATACTTTTGAAGTGTGGTGTTGCAGAAGACTCTTGAGAGTCTCTTGGACTTCAAGGAGATCTAACCAGTCCATTCTAAAGATCAGTCCTGGGTGTTCTTTGGAAGGAATGATGCTAAAGCTGAAACTCCAGTACTTTGGCCACCTCATGCGAAGAGTTGACTCACTGGAAAAGACTCTGATGCTGGGAGGGATTGGGGGCAGGAAGAGAAAGGGACGACAGAGGATGAGATGGCTGGATGGTATCACCGACTTGACGGATGTGAGTTTGAGTGAACTCTGGGAGTTAGTGATGGACAGGGAGGACTGGAGTGCTGCAATTCATGGGGTCGCAAAGAGTCAGACACAACTGAGCAACTGAACTGAACTGAACTGAACTGAATAAGTCCGAGGTTAGGCTTCTGTTTTTCATGGACTCAAAAATGTCATCATTTATAAAACTTGTTATTTTAATATTGAATTTGATGGCAGCACCATTTCACTCAACATATGCCAAACTTTTAAGATGTATTCCACTTTCAGAGAGGCTTCCCTAGTGGCTCAGATGGTAAAGAATCTGCCTGCAATGCAGGGGACTTGGGTTTGATCCTTGGGTCAGGAAGATTCCCTGGAGAAGAGCATGGCAACCCATTTCAATATTCCTAACTGGAGAATTCAATGGACAGAGGAGCCTGGTGGGATATAGTCCATTAAACACAGAGCAGTTTTATGAAAGAGGAAATGCAGTTTTCATTCTGCTACTGGCATGAAAGTGACTAAGCCAACCAGGGACATTTGCTCTTTGTAAAGTATCTGCTGCCCACTTATCCATTTCAGTGTATATTTAGAAAGCATCACCAGTGCTAACTAAAGGCATCAACTGAAACCAACATCCTGGCAACACAAATTGATTCCTTATGTGGAAAAAAAAAGAATCCCTACACTACTGGTGGACAATGTAATACCTTAGTTACTTCCTGAAAGTTACTTCCCTGGAACCTAAAGTAAATTAATCAGGATATGGTTCACTGTTCAATATGACTCAGGATTTTACTGTATCATTTTGTCATCGGATGAATAAATTACTCAGAAGCAATTAACATCAATGACGTGATCATAATGATTACTCCCTCAGTTGAGAGGTTTTCAGCTTCAAGTCATCAAATACACAACACAAGGTAGACATTAATTATATCAGAGAACACAAAGTACAGATGCAGAGTGGTTCTAAGGGTGGTTTAGCACCACGTTGGTGTGATCTATACCCTGGGTGCTTTCCATCACCCCACTTTGCTGCAGGCCTGTCAGCCCTGGGCAAGTGCCTATTTCCAAAATGGCCACAGCCATTCAAGGCTCAGCAGGGATGCATGGTGGTGACCAGGTCCTCTGAAGGAGACGAAGAGAATGTTCAATTTTTATTAAAGCAGAAAATCTACTGATACATTCTCAGCCTTCACCCTGAAGACAATCTTTTTTTTTCCTTAAGAGTAATTAGTTTTGTTGATTTGACAGTCCATTGTGATCACGAGCCCCTGACCTCGGACATGGGGTAGCTCCTCTCAGTTGTGCTCTGTGCGCTGTGGCAGAGGACCCCATGCCCGAGGGGTGGCGGCCGAGAGGAGCTACCCCACGTCTGAGGTCAGGGGCAGTGGCCAAGAGTGCCAGGCTGCGACAGTGCAGGAGCATCCGAGAGGAGCTACCCCCTGCCTGAGGCCAGGGGCGGCGGCTGGGAGGAGCAGCCCCACATCCAAGGAGCAGTGGCTGCATGGGCAGGCACCGGAGGGCCTAGAGGAACTATTCCACATTCAAGGTCGGGAGGGGTGGCATTGAGGAGATACCCCTCATCCAAGGTAAGGAGCAGCAGCTGAGCTTTGCTGGAACAGCCATGAAGAGATATCCCATGTCCAAGGTAAGAGAAACCCAAGTAAGACAGTAGGTATTGCAAGAGGGCATCAGATGGTAGACACACTGAAACCATAATCACAGAAAACTAGTCAATCTAATCACACTAGGACCACAGCCTTTCTAACTCAATGAAATTAAGCCATGCATGCAGCCATGAAATTAAAAGATGCTTACTCCTTGGAAGGAAAGTTATGACCAACCTAGATAGCATATTCAAAAGCAGAGACATCACTTTGCCAACAAAGGTTCGTCTAGTCAAGGCTATGGTCTTTCCTGTGGTCATGTATGGATATGAGAGCTGGACTGTGAAGAAGGCTGAGCGCCAAAGAATTGATGCTTTTGAACTGTGGTGTTGGAGAAGACTCTTGAGCGTCCCTTGGACTGCAAGGAGATTCAACTGGTCCATTCTGAAGGAGATCAGCCCTGGGATTTCTTTGGAAGGAATGATGCTAAAGCTGAAACTCCAGTATTTTGGCCACCTCATGCGAAGAGTTGACTCATTGGAGAAGACTCTGATGCTGGGAGGGATTGAGGGCAGGAGGAGAAGGGGACGACAGAGGATGAGATGGCTGGATGGCATCACTGACTCGATGAATGTGAGTCTGAGTGACCTCCGAGAGCTGGTGATGGATAGGGAGGCCTGGCATGCTGCAGTTCATGGGGTCACAAAGAGTCAGACATGACTTAGTGACTGATCTGATCTGATCTGATCTGTGCCACCCAAGACGGGCAGGCGTGGTAGAGAGGTCTGACACAGTGTGGTCCACTGGAGAAGGGAATGTCAAACCCCTTCAGTATTCTTGCCTTGAGAACCCCATGAACAGTATGAAAAGGCAACATGATAGGATACTGGAAGAGGAACTCCCCAGGTCAGTAGGTGACCAATATGCTACTGGAGATCAGTGGAGGAATAACTCCAGAAAGAATGAAGGGATGGAGCCAAAGCAAAAACAATACCCACTTGTGGATGTGACTGGTGATAGAAGCAAGGTCCGATGCTGTAAAGAGCAATATTGCATAGGAACCTGGAATGTCAGGTCCATGAATCAAGGCAAATTGGAAGTGGTCAAACAAGAGATGGCCAGAGTGAATGTCGACATTTTAGGAATCAGCAAATGAAAATGGATGGGAATGGGTGAATTTAACTCAAATGACCATTATATCTACTACTGCAGATGGGAAACCCTCAGAAGAAATGGAGTGGCCATCATGGTCAACAAGAGTCCGAAATGAAGTACTTGGATGCAATCTCAAAAACAACAGAATGATCTCTGTTCGTTTCCAAGGCAAACCACTCAATATCACAGTAATCCAAGTCTATGCCCCAACCAGTAATGCTGAAGAAGTTGAAGTTGAACGGTTCTATGAAGACCTACAAGACCTTTTAGAACTAACACCCAAAAAAGATGTCCTTTTCATTGTAGGGGATTGGAATGCAAAAGTAGGAAGTCAAGAAACACCTGGAGTAACAGGCAAATTTGGCCTTGGAATATGGAATGAAGCAGGGCAAAGACTAATAGAGTTTTGCCAAGAAAATGCACTGGTCATAGCAAACACCCTCTTCCAACAACACAAGATAAGACTCTATACATGAACATCACCAGATGGTCAACACTGAAATCAGATTGATTATATTCTTTGCAGCCAAAGATGGAGAAACTCTATACAGTCAACAAAAACAAGACCAGGAGCTGACTGTGGCTCAGATCATGAACTTCTTTTGCCAAATTCAGACTGAAATTGAAGAAAGTAGGGAAAACCACTAGACCATTCAGGTATGACCTAAATCAAATCCTTATGATTATACAGTGGAGTGAGAAACAGATTTAAGGGACTAGATCTGATACAGTGCCTGATAAACTATGGAATGAGGTTCATGACATTGTACAGGAGACAGGGATCAAGACCATCCCCATGGAAAAGAAATGCAAAAAAAGCAAAATGGCTGTCTGAGGAGGGCTTACAAATAGCTGTGAAAAGAAGAGATGAGAAAAACAAAGGAGAAAAGGAAAGATATAAGTATCTGAATGCAGAGTTCCAAAGAATAGCAAGGAGAGATAAGAAAGCCTTCCTCAGTGATCAATGCAAAGAAATAGAGGTAAACAACAGAATGGGAAAGACTAGAGATCTCTTCAAGAAAATTGGAGATACCAAGGGAACTTTTCATGCAAAGATGGGCTCAATAAAGGACAGAAATGGTATGGACCTAACAGAAGCAGAAGATATTAAGAAGAGATGGCAGGAATACACAGGTGAATTGTACAAAAAAAGATCTTCATGATCAAGATAATCATGATGGTGTGATCACTCACCTAGAGCCAGACACCCTGGAATGTGAAATCAAGTGGGCCTTAGAAAGCATCACTATGAATAAAGCTAGTGGAGGTCATGAAATTCCAGTTGAGGTATTTCAAATCCTGGAAGATGATGCTGTGGAAGTCCTGCACTCAATATGCCAGCAAATTTGGAAAACTCAGCAGTGGCCACAGGACTGGAAAAGATCAGTTTTCATTCCAATGCCAAAGAAAGGCAATGCCAAAGAATGCTCAAACTACTGCACAATTGCACTCATCTCACACGCTAGTAAACTAATGCTCAAAATTCTCCAAGCCAGCTTCAGCAATATGTGAACCGTGAACTTGCTGATGTTCAAGCTGGTTTTAGAAAAGGCAGAGGAACCAGATATCAAATTGCCAACATCCGCTGAATCATCAAAAAGCGAGAGAGTTCAAGAAAAAACATCTATTTCCGCTTTGTTGACTGTGCCAAAGCCTTTGACTGTGTGGATCATAATAAACTGTGGAAAATTCTGAAAGAGGTGGGAATACCAGACCATCTGACCTGCTTCTTGAGAAACCTATATGCAGATCAGGAAGCAACAATTACAACTGGACATGGAACAACAGACTGGCTCCAAATAGGAAAAGGAGTACATCAAGGCTGTCTATTGTCACCCTGGTTATGTAACTTATATGCAGAGTACATCATGAGAGACGCTGGGCTGGAAGAAGCACAAGCTGGAATTAAGATTGCAGGGAGAAATATCAATAACCTTGGATATGCAGATGACACCACCCTTATGGCAGAAAGTGAAGAGGAACTGAAAAGTCTCTTGATGAAAGTGAAAGTGGAGAGTGAAAAAGTTGACTTAAAGCTCAACATTCAGAAAACGAAGATCATGGCATCTGGTCCCATCACTTCATGGGAAATAGATGGGGAAACAGTGGAAACAGTAACAGACTTTGTTTTGGGGGGCTGCAAAACACTGCAGATGGTGACTGCAGATATGAAATTAAAAGATGATTACTCCTTGGAAGAAAATTATGACCAAACTAGAGAGCATATTGAAAAGCAGAGACATTACTTTCCCAACAGAGGTCCTTCTAGTCAAGGCTATGGTTTTTCCTGTGGTCATGTATGGATGTGAGAGTTGGACTGTGAAGAAGGCTGAGTGCTGAAGAAATGATGCTTTTGAACTGTGGTGTTGGAGAAGACTCTTGAGAGTCTCTTGGACTGCAAGGAGATCCAACCAGTCCATTCTGAAGGAGATCAGCCCTGGGATTTCTTTGGAAGGAAGGATGCTAAAACTGAAACTGCAGTACTTGGGCCACCTCATTTAAAGAGTTGACTCATTGGAAAAGACTCTGATGCTGGGAGGGATTGGGGGCAGGAGGAGAAGGGGACGACAGAGGATGAGATGGCTGGATGGCATCACTGACTCAATGGATGTGAGTCTGAGTGAACTCTGGGAGATGGTGATGGACAGGGAGGCTTGGCGTGCTGTGATTCATGGAGTCACAAAGAGTCGGACACGACTGGGCGATTGAACTGAACTGAAGTGAACTATGATCATGAGCTACGAAGTTCAGGAAATTAGTAAATATATTTAAAAAAGTAAACATTTTTTTCTCTCATATCTAATATCTCACAGCAATCTATCTCAGCAAATAATTTGTGAAGTGCTATTGTAACCTCTCAAAGTATGTCTAATTTCATCTGCGAATTGAAGGAAGTATAAATGATAAAGTACTCAATAAAGAGTTAATGGTCAGTGAAGAAATGCCAAAATTCTTTTTCTCCCCATGAGTTCTATCACAGTGATATTAATCTGAACAGTGTTTATATATAATCATATTGATGCAGAAGGCATTTTCATGTTTCTTTTCCTCCCTTCCTTTATCCCTCCCTTCCTTCCTCCATTCCTTTGATCCTCTCTCCCTCCCTCCACTTCTCTTTCTTTCTTTCTTTGCCATTTAAGGTAATATTGACAAGTTTGAGGAACTGGGACATAAGGTATTTTTTGGGTGTTACTTTTTGGCCCACCACACACTGATTCACTTATTCACCTATTTATTCATGCATTTAACAAACCTTTAATGAGTAATCACAATGGTTCAGGCATTGCTCTGATGCTGGAGATATAACAATGAAGCAAATAGGCAGTTTTTGCATTCTTGGAGTTTGCATACTAGCGTCAAGGTTGGTAACATTTTTCATAAAAGATCAGACAGTAAATATTATTTGAAGACCATATAGATGTCTCTGTTGGAAGTATTGAACTCTGCTATTGTAAGCAGGGAAAGAACCCCCAAATTCAGAAATGAATGGTGTATGCGTATTCCAATAAAGATGAGTCCTTTCAGTGTTCACTTGAAACTATCACAGCATTGTTAATGGGCTATACCTCAACACTCCACGACATGGTGAAGGACAGGGAGGCCTGACATGCCGTAGTCCATGGGGTCTCAAAGAGTCGGACACAACTGAGAGACTGAACAGCAAAACCTTGGCACAAAATAAAAAGTAAGGCTGATTCATATTGATGTACGGCAGAAACCAATACACTATTGTAAAGCAATTATCCTCCAATTAAAAATAGATAAATAAAACTTTACATTTACTATGATGAACCTAAACAGTATATTAAAAAGCAAAGACATCGTTTTGCTGACAAAGGTCTGTATAGTCAAAGCTATGATTTTTCCAGTAGTCATGTATGAGTGTGAGAGTTGAATCATAAAGAAGGCTGAACGCTGAAGAATTGGTGCTTTCGAATTGTAGTGCTGGAGAAGACTCTTGAGAGTTTCTTGGACGGCTGCTGCTAAGATGCTGCTAAGTCACTTCAGTCATGTCCGACTCTGTGCGACCCCATAGACAGCCCACCCGGCTCCCCAATCCCTGGGATTCTCCAGGCAAGAACACTGGAGTGGGTTGCCATTTCCTTCTCCAATGCATGAAAATGAAAAGTGAAGATGAAGTCACTAAGTCATGTCCGACCCTCAGCGACCCCATGGACTGCAGCCTTCCAGGCTCCTCCATCCATGGGATTTTCCAGGCAAGAGTACTGGAGTGGGGTGCCGATCAAATCAGTCAATCCTAAGGGAAATAAACTCTGAATACTCCTCTTAAGGACTGTTGCTGAAGCTGAAGCTCCAATACTTTGGCTAACTGATGGGAAGAGCCAACACACTGAAAATGACTGAGGCTGGGAAAGATTGAAGGCAAAAGGAGAAGAGGGCGACAGAGGATGAGCTGGTTGGATGGCATCACTGATTCAATGGACATGAACTTGGGTAAACTCCATCCTGGAGATAGTGAAGGACAGGGAAGCCTGGCATTCTCCATGGGGATGCAGAGAGTCAGACACGACTTAGTCACTGAACAATAACAACAGCGCTTGAATAAAACTATTCAATAATGAAAAAAAAGTTCAAAAAATGAAAAATAAAATCAAAAAATAAAAAAATGATTATATATATGCCTTGTATATTTGCATATATGCATATATTTGCATATATGCATGTGTATGTGCACAAAAATACAAAGCATGCTAGATTTCTCCCATAGATTGTCATTTGCTGACCCTTGTTCCAGACAGATAACATGGGGGAAAACAGTACTCAAATACAAAATAGGTCAGATTGTGATAAGTGATAAAAGTAAAGAATATTCAGAGGAATGGGAAGTTCTAAAGGGAGGGATGTTGTTAACTACCGTAACAGATCAATTGCAAAATAGCAGTGATTTCATAAATAGTTGTTTCTCAGGGTTTATATGAAGTTCCATACTGAAATTTCTGATGAGTGGGAAGTCTTCCATATGGTCATTCAGGAGCCCAATCTCTTGTTCCCTGGCATCTTGCCCTCTGGAGAACTGTAGAATTCTCGGTATAAAGTTGGTAGCTGAGGACAGGGAGTCAAAGGCATACAGAGAAACTTTAATCCAACAGAATTGGAAGGGTTGATCAATTCCACTCGCATTATATACACTTAACATCCCTACAACTCAATTTCCTGACCTCACTTAACTATAAGAAAAGGAAAAAATATAGTTGAGCTAGGTGTCCAGGAGCACAAAAACAAACAAACAAAAAGGATTGATAACCAGTTAGCAATACCCTTCAACTTAGAGGGTGTTGAAGTTTTAAATAAGGCGTGCGTAGGGTTGCTCAGTAGTGTTTGATTCTTTCTAACCCCATGGACTGCAGTCCATCGGTCTCTTCTGTTCATGAAATTTTCCAGGCAAGAATATTGGAGGGCGCTGCCATCTACTCCTTCAGGAGATAAAATGAAATTCGTGTAGTGCCACTGTCAGATGTTTTTTTATCGAGGTATAGTTGATTTATAAGATTTTATCAATTTCAAGTGTGTATATGTGTGTGTGTATGTGTATGTATTTCTTTTAAAATTATTTTTCCATAGAGCTTATTCCAGAATATTGAGTTGAGTTCCCTATGCTATACAGTCAATCCTTTTTGTTTGTCTGTTTTATATATAGTATTGTGTATCTTTTAATCCCCCAAACACCTAATTTATCTCTGCTACCCACTTTCCCCTTTGGTAGCTATTTTTTTTAAGATGTAAATAAATTTATTTACAAAACAGGAATAGATCCACAGCAATTGTCAGACCCACATCCAGTGACAGGTATCATCTTCCTCAGTTAGCAGATTTATATCAAAAGGGAGACAGGGTCTACCTTTCATTTAAAAGTGATAGTTTTGGCTCTTTTACTGAGACATGATGTGAAGGGAAGTGAAAACAGAGAGGCCTTTTAGGAAAGTATTGTAATATTTTCCTAAAGTATTACCTGCTTTCCTAAAGCAGGTAAAAGGTGATGATATCTTAGAACAGATGGTTTTGGTGCTGCGCTGTGAGAGAAAAGGATAAATCAAGAGAAAGCATTCAATTATCCACAACAACATATGGAAGAGAGAGTTTGCTGCTAACCAAGAAGACCTAAAACTTTTATTGGGAGGAGGGAGATGAGGAAGACAGAACATGGACATGAGATGTATTTTAGACATATTTAGAGTAGATATTTCAACCTGAAAATATAACTTTGGAAATCAGCAGCATGTACATGATAAAAGACTGGATGATTCCAGTAGGGTAGTAAGTGTTTTAAAAGAAAAGATATTGATGGGCTGAGTTCTCAGCACCCAGAATCCAGAGGCTGGAGAGTTAAAGAAGATCAAACAAATAAGTCTTTGGAGAGTAGGAGAAGAATCAAGAAATGTGCATCCAAGAAATCAGTTATAAAACATGTTTCAAGAAAGAGACAGTCTTAGTTAATTCCAACATCGCTGTGAGATAAGTAAGATAACTGGAGGCTAACCTCAGTTTAGCAACTCAGGGTCAAGGGTGGTATTGACAGGAGATATTACGGTAAAGCCATGGAACTGAGAGCCTTTTAAAACCAGATAAAGGAGAGAATTGTGAACAGGATACAGAACTTTTAAAGTTTTGAAAAACTTTAAAATAAACAAAGGGCTTCCCTGGTGGCTCAAATGGTAGCCTGCAGTGCAGGAGACCCAGGTTTGATTCCTGGGTTAGGAAGACCCCATGGAGAAGGAAGTGGCAACCCACTCAGTATTCTTGCCTGGGTAATTCCATGGATATAGGAAACTGGCAGGCTATAGTCCATGAGATTGCAAAGAGTAGGACATGACTTTCTTTCACGGTAAAGAAAAGATTAATGGGAGAGAAAAGGGAAAGAGATCTTGGATCAAGAGACTTTTTTTTTTTTTTTTTTTGCTGTGAGCTAATATAGGGTCGCAAAGAGTCTGACACGACTGAGCGACTAAACTGAACTGAACTGAATATAGCTTTATATTTATAGAAATTCTTTAAAAAAGAAATAAGTTGGTTATACATGTGTAAATGAGGACAGATGCTAGAATAGAATTAGTGGAATCAAATGAGGAGAGCTTCTCTTTGAATGTGGTGCTCAGTTGCGTCAGACTCTGCCTTTGGGCTATAGCCTACCAGGCTCCTCTGTCCATGGCATTTTCAAGGCACTGCCTGGAAATGGAGTGTGCTGCCATTTCCTTCTCCAGGGGAATCTTCCTGATCAGACCCTTGTCTCTTGCATCTCCTGTTTGGCAGGTAGATTCTCGCTGGTGGCTCAGCAGTAAAGAATCCACCTGCAATGCAAGAGATGCCAGAGACATGGGTTTGATTGCTGGATCTGAAAGATCCTCTGGAAAAGGGAATGACAACCCAGTATTCTTGCCTGAAAAAATCCCATGGACAAAGGAGCCTGGTGGCTACAGTCCAAAGGGTCACAAAGAGTTGGAGACAACTGAGCAACTAAGCACATTGACACCTAGGAAGCATTCTTTTTTGATAGAAGCACAGAAAGAATCTTTCACAGTGGCAGGAAGGAGAGCCAAGTGGGACAAATATAAATTGGAAAGAGAGACAAATTGGGACAAATAACCGATACAGGTACAGTGATAGTTTTCATGGTGGAAGTTTGTACAGTTTCCTCCTGATCTTTACTATTTTCTCTGTAACACAGGAACCAAGGTCATTTAATAAAATAGATATTAGCAGGTAAGGAGAGGAGGTAGGTAAAAGATTTAAAATCATCTAGGGAAGTGAAAAAAAACAAGAGTGAAGATAACTTTGGTATTTGTGGCTATTGATAGCAGCCCATTTGATGTTCTTGGTTAGCAATTAAAAGTGAAGTCAGGTGGCATGGCCATGGGCTTTAACATATGTGTTTGACAGGTGTGAGAACAGACAAAAGAGTTAGATTTAACCAGGTGGGAATTGTGCCAGCCTTCTATGACAAAGGGAGAGCAAGGTAAGGGAATTGAGATCCAATATTAATAAATGAATGTCACTTGATGAAGACAAAGCATATGTTTATTATGCTCACTGATGTGAATCAAGCACCTAAAAGAGTGCCAAGTATGTGTAAACATAATGTTTGTTGAATGAATGAATGAAATAGAATCCCTCGAAATATTAGTTGGTCTGGGGAGCACAGGAGATGTGGAGGGAATTGTGAGAGAAAGAGTGAATGATTTAGAATTCATGGATTATGAGTATCAGAGACACAGGAGATATTTAAATGTGGATGAGTGACTTATTCTTGAGGCTTTTGTCCTCAAAAGTAAAACTGCAATATAATTACATGGAATCACTTCAATAACTTATGAAAAATATTTAGCACAGTCCCTCGTACGTAGTAAGATTCACTAAGCAGTCTCTGTCACTGTTATATAGAGAGGGATATGTACTATTTTTTCTTTAATTCCTTGTCTTAAAAAAATACTTGTTGGTATCTTATATGCCTGAGTATTTCTATATATTTTTGTCCAAACTATACTTTTATGACTAAAATAAAAAGCACCTTACTGAATTGAGAGGAAATATTAAGTCAAATGCATTTCCCTGGTGGCTCAGCAGCAGTGCAGGAGATGTAACAGGCATGGGTGCAATTTCTGAGTTGGGAAGATCCCCTTGAGGAGAGCATGGCAATCCACTCCAGTATTCTTGCCTGGAGAATCTCACGGGCACAGGAGCCTGGCAGGCTACAGTCCATAGTGTTGTGGACAGTCGGACATGACCGAAGTGACTGAGCATGCAAGCACATTAAATTAAATATATGATTGAGAGACTCCAAGAAAAACCAAAGGTCCTTTATTATTTAAAGTTAAAATTTATATGAAACCATCTTCTAAAATTTTAGCATCCTCTACTATGTAAAGCCCTCCTAAAAGTTTCTATTCTGGGTTATATATTTTACCAACCTGTGTCTACAAATGCTATGAACTGGAGCCAACCATGGTGGCTGACAATATCAGTTTTAGTAGAATGGATTAGATTCCATGTAATTAATACAGATCTCTGAGAGATGTGCAGAATGATTAGGGTTGCACAACTACATAAGGAAGCTGTGTTCCTCAGCTTCTCCTGCTTACTTGCCATCTCTCCATCATTCATGTTTAATTAAAAGATTAGTGGATAATTTGGGGGGAAAAAAAAACAAGGGAGGAAGTTCCTGTCTCCTTCTATGGTTTCAGGTAGTTGTGTTATTAAAAGTAAGAACTTCTTGCCAGAAAGACTTGGATAAAAACAGATCTCATCTTTTCATATCTGTGGCTTTTTTTTTTTTTTTTTGCTTTGACCTGTGTATTGAAGTTATAAATCAGTAAGAAACATGATGAGATTTACTCTGGGCATGTGTGTGTGTGTTTTCTGTATCTTTGATTTTTTTTTTTTTTTTGGTATTTAAGTTATTGTGTTAATCACTCAGTCATGTCTAACTCTTTGTGACCCCATGAACTTTAGCTTGCCAGGCTCCTATGCCTGTGGGATTTTCCAGGCATAATTAAGACTACTACAGTGGGTTGTTGTTCCTTTCTCCAGGGGATCTTCCAGACTCAGGGATCAAATCTGGGTCACCTCCATTGGAGGCAGATTCTTAAATATATGGACCATGAGGGAAGCCCTTTGTATACTTATATTTAATGTTAATCTCTTGATGGAAACTGAGTTAGGTTTATATTTTGAATCTCTGCATTAAAGTAGGTCAGACTTGCTCACCCAACTTACTAGCCATCTCTAATAATATTTGACAGTCTTTTGATTATGATTATTCAAGTTAGCTAACTACTAAATTCAGTTGAAATAGATAAGTCAAAAGGGCAGGAGTGCATGAAAATTTTACAGTGCCTTGGAAAGAGCATTGAATTAGACATGAGACTTTGGTCTTTATTGTGTTTTCGCAGCAACACATTGGGTTTTACTTCCTTAGGCTTTAAGTGAGAAGTTAATTGATGCTTTTGAATTGTGATGTTGGAGAAGACTCTTGAGAGTCCCTTGGACAGAAAGGAGATCCAACCAGTCCTTCCTAAAGGAAATCAGTCCTGAATATTCATTGGAAGGACTGATGCTGAAACTGCAATACTTTGGCCACCTGATGCGAATAACTGACTCATTGGAAAAGACCCTGATGCTGGGAAAGATTGAAGGTGGGAGGAGAAGGGGACGACAGAGGATGAGATGGTTGGATGGCATCACAAACTCAAAGGACATGAGTTTGAGTAAACTCCCGGAGTTGGTGATATACAGGGAGGCCTGGCGTGCTGCAGTCCATGGAGTCACAAAGAATTGGACATGATTGAGTGACTGAAGTGAACTGAACTGAGAAGTTAAGATGAAGGTAGCCAGTGGTTCTTCCAAAATCAATATTTTAGAGGGGTTACATGAATGTGGGTTGACTAGTGAGGTTGATCTAAAAATGTCTGTAGGTGTGTCATAGGTCCCAAAAAGAGTGGAAAAGGAAGGTTAAGGCTGAGTGTGTTGTGTCTGTGTCTTTATATTTGTGTAGAGAAATGCTCACTCCAGTATTTCCACCTGGAGAATCCCATGGCAGAGGAGCCTGGCAGGCCAATGGATTCTCAGAGAGTCAGACACAAATGAGTAACTGAGCATATAGAATATGCAGCCATCACACACACATACACACACACACACACAATATACATGCATATATATAACCCAAGGCCATTAGCTACATTTTCAACAAAAGGTCAATGCTGGGTAATTTATGAATCATCTTTTTGGAAGGCAACTGAGAATGCTGAAGAAGTATTTTACTCCCTCAGGAATAAAACTGAAGCAATAGTTTCTATTCTTATTTTTTTCCTTTCCTGGCCACACCCCAAGGTATGCAGGATCTTAGTTCCCCAGCCAGGGATTGAACCTGCACCCCTTGTATTGGAAGGCAGAGCTTTTAACCATTGGACCCCCAGGGAGGTCTTAAGGGTCTTTCTTGTTGCCTCAATCTCACTTCACATCCACAGACCCTTGAAGACAAAGGCAAGGAGGAGGTATGTCCCAGCTATGCCTAGAGAACCATTTACCTCAGGTCACATGTCAATGTATGGCAAAACCAATACAATATTGTAAATTAGCCTCCAGTTAAAATAAATTTATATTAAAAAAGAAATAATTTACTGGAAACTAAATACGTTTTCAATTCTTTTTGTTTTGTGTGATACACTTGCATGCGTTTCAAGTAGTCTGAAGTTAAAGAAGCTATTTCAAGAATTCTTTACAGAAAAATATCTGTATTATTTTAAGTGTCTCTGTTAGTCATTTAGTCTCTGAATCTTTGTGACCGCATGGACTGCAGCCCACCAGCCTCCTCTGTCTGTGGGATTCTCCAGGCAAGAATACTGGAGTGGGGTGCCATTTCCTTCTCCAATTATTTTTCATATGTTCATGTAAAATATTAGTGTGTCTTATATTCAATAAGACTGCTGCTGCTGCTGCTGCTAAGTCGCTTCAGTCTTGTCCGACTCTGTGTGACCCCAGAGACGGCAGCCCACCAGGCTCCCCTGTCCCGTTCCTGGGATTCTCCAGGCAAGAACACTGGAGTGGGTTGCCATTTCCTCCTCCAATGCATGAAAGTGAAAAGTGAAAGTGAAGTCGCTCAGTAGGGTCCGACTCTTAGCGACCCCATGGACTGCAGCCCACAAGGCCCTCTATCCATGGGATTTTCCAGGCAAGAGTACTGGAGTGGGGTGCCATTGCCTTCTCCCTCAATAAGACTAATATTAATTTATTAGCATATATTAACACTAAGTATATTTTAAAGTCACTGCTTTTATAATGGTAAATTCTGGAATTTAGATAGACCAGAATGCAGAGAATGGTATCTCTTGCTCAAAGGCAAAGGGAACAAAGCCAATGTCAGTGACTTCACACAGGGGTCCAGGCTGACTGGCACTCTGCTGACTTCATTATACAGCTTCCTAAGTCATCCTGGTTATCATCTTGGACCCAGAAAGGTAGACTTGGAAAGAGGATGGAGGAATATTAGAGGGAGGTTTTAATGAGTTAGGGTCAGAAGTGGTTAATATCATTTTTGCTTGACATCCCATTGGCTGGAATGGAATTAATCCCATGGATGCCCCTACTGCATGGAAGCCTGAGAAACATGATTAAAACATATGCCCAGGAGGAAGAGACTAAAGTGGATCTGAGTGAATTACTAGCAGCCTCTGCCATGAGTATTATATATGCTAAGTTTGATTATCACAAGGAAGACCAATCTCCATGATTTATTAGGACAATTTTGACTACTAACAATATTTTAAGGTTACTGATATTCAATATTCTAAGCAGGCCAGTCATCTGGAATAGTTACTGCTAAAAATAAAATATAGTAAATCATGTCAACAACTTGATACAATGGAATTTTGTTGTAAATACTTATTAATTTATATGGCTTATCATTATTATCATTCTTATAGTTGGAATAGTAATAATAGTAAGGTTTAAACTTAATCCAGGCTCTTATCAAACTTAAGCACAATAGAATAGGGAAAGAAGACCATTGCTAAGATATCTGCATGCACAGTTAAGAACAAATCTTAAACTTGCATCTGTTCGGTATCTGATTTTTATTTTGTTTTTGTAACACAACCTGATGATGGAAAAAAGACATAATAGTAAAAATGTATATGCATTTTTAGAATTTTTTTACACATTGACATTATTAATTATCTGTCTTTGATTTTATATCATTTTGGTCATTTTATATCATTCCTTCTGATATGAATAATCACAACATGGTGAAAAAACAAATTTATCGGTAAATAAAATTTATGATAATGCAACTGCTTAATGAAAATTTTATTTATATTAGTAAATTAGGCATCAAATATATATTTCTAATATATTAGAGAAATAACTTTTTGGATGAAGACAATGGAAATTTCTTTGAAAAGAAATGAATCAACAGGAAAAGTATTGTAAAAAGGTAAAATTCCCATTAAAAGTCCCTAAAACAGTTTATATCATTCCTTATTTGCCATTTAAATAGCAAAGACCCTAGTGTGCATGCATGGGTGCATACTCAGTTGTGTCTGTCTCTCTGCAACTCAATGGACTGTAGCCTGCCAGGCTCCTCTGTCTATGGAATTTTCCAGGCAAGACTACTGGAGTGGGTTGCCATTTCCTACTCCAGGGGATCTTCCCAACTCAGTGATCAAACTTGCATCTCTTGCATCTCATGCATTGACAGATTCTTTATCATTGTAACACCTAGGAAGAATTTTAAATTACATTTTAAAAAGGCATTAATTTGAATGAGAAACTGTGATATTCTTATAAGAAACCTAACTCTACACCTAAAGCAACTGGAAAAGGAAGAAATGAAGCACCCCAAGGTTAGTAGAAGGAAAGAAATCCTAAAAATTAGGGCAGAAATAAATGCAAAAGAAACAAAAGAAACCATAGCAAAAATCAACAAAGCCAAAAGCTGGTTCTTTGAAAGGGTAAATAAAATTGACAAACCACTAGCCAGACTCATCAAGAAACAAAGGGAGAAAAATCATATCAATAAAATTAGAAATGAAAATGGAGAGATCACAACAGACAGCACAGAAATACAAAGGATCATAAGAGACTACTATCAGCAATTATATGGCAATAAAATGGACAATGTGGAAGAAATGGACAAATTCTTAGAAAAGTACAACTTCCCAAAACTGGATCAGGAAGAAATAGAAACTCTTAACAGACCCATCACAAGCACGGAAATTGAAACTGTAATCAGAAATCTTCCAGCAAACAAAAGCCCAGGTCCAGACGGCTTCACAGCTGAATTCTACCAAAAATTTAGAGAAGAGCTAACACCTATCTACTCAAACTCTTCCAGAAAATTGCAGAGGAAGGCAAACTTCCAAACTCATTCTATGAGGCCACCATCACCCTAATACCAAAACCTGACAAAGATCCCACAAAAAAAGAAAACTACAGGCCAATATCACTGATGAACATAGATGCAAAAGTCCTTAACAAAATTCTAGCAATCAGAATCCAACAACACATTAAAAAGATCATACACCATGACCAAGTGGGCTTTATCCCAGGAATGCAAGGATTCTTCAATATCCGCAAATCAATCAACGTAATACACCACATTAACAAATTGAAAAATAAAAACCATATGATTATCTCAATAGATGCAGAGAAAGCCTTTGACAAAGTTCAACATCCATTTATGATAAAAACTCTCCAGAAAGCAGGAATAGAAGGAACATACCTCAACATAATAAAAGCTATATATGACAAACCCACAGCAAACATTATCCTCAATGGTGAAAAACGGAAAGCATTTCCTCTAAAGTCAGGAACAAGACAAGGATGCCCACTTTCACCATTACTATTCAACATAATTTTGGAAGTTTTGGCCACAGCAATCAGAGCAGAAAAAGAAATAAAAGGAATCCAAATTGGAAAAGAAGAAGTAAAACTCTCACTGTTTGCAGATGACATGATCCTCTACGTAGAAAACCCTAAAGATTCCACCAGAAAATTACTAGAACTGATCAATGAATATAGTAAAGTCGCAGGATATAAAATTAACACACAGAAATCCCTTGCATTCCTGTACACTAATAACGAGAAAATAGAAAGAGAAATTAAGGAAACAATTCCATTCACCATTGCAATGAAAAGAATAAAATACTTAGGAATATATCTTCCTAAAGAATCTAAAGACCTATATATAGAAAACTATAAAACACTGGTGAAAGAAATCAAAGAGGACACTAACAAATGGAGAAATATACCATGTTCATGGATTGGTAGAATCAATATAGTGAAAATGAGTATACTACCCAAAAGAGTTTATAGATTCAATGCAATCCCCATCAAGCTACCAACGGTATTCTTCACAGAGCTAGAACAAATAATTTCTCAATTTGTATGGAAATACAAAACACCTCGAATAGCCAAAGCTATCTTGAGAAAGAAGAACGGAACTGGAGGAATCAACCTGCCTGACTTCAGGCTCTACTACAAAGCCACAGTCATCAAGACAGTATGGTACTGGCACAAAGACAGAAATATAGATCAATGGAACAAAATAGAAAGCCCAGAGATAAATCCACGCACATATGGACACCTTATCTTTGACAAAGGAGGCAAGAATATACAATGGATTAAAGACAATCTCTTTAACAAGTGGTGCTGGGAAAACTGGTCAACCACTTGTAAAATACTGAAACTAGAACACTTTCTAACACCATACACAAAAATAAACTCAAAATGGATTAAAGAGCTAAATGTAAGACCAGAAACCATAAAACTCCTAGAGGAAAACATAGGCAATACACTCTCTGACTTACATCACAGCAGGATCCTCCATGACCCACCTCCCAGAATATCGGAAATAAAATAAAAAATGAACAAATGGGACCTAATCAAACTTAAAAAGCTTCTGCACAACAAAGGAAACTATAAGCAAGGTGAAAAGACAGCCTTCAGAATGGGAGAAAATAATAGCAAATGAAGCAACTGACAAACAACTAATCTCAAAAATATACAAGCAACTTCTACAGTTCAATTCCAGAAAAATAAACGACCCAATCAAAAAATGGGCCAAAGAACTAAATAGACATTTCTCCAAAGAAGACATACAGATGGCTAACAAACACATGAAAAGATGCTCAACATCACCCATTATCAGAGAAATGCAAATCAAAACCACTATGAGATACCATTTCACGCCAATCAGAATGGCTGCTATCCAAAAGTCCACAAGCAATAAATGCTGGAGAGGGTGCAGAGAGAAGGGAACCCTCTTGCACTGTTGGTGGGAATGCAAACTGGTACAGCCACTATGGAGAACAGTATGGAGATTCCTCAAAAAACTGGGAATAGAACTGCCTTATGATCCAGCAATCCCACTGCTGGGCATATACCCTGAGAAAACCAGAATTGAAAGAGACACGTGTACCCCAATGTTCATAGCAGCACTGTTTGCAATAGCCAGAACGTGGAAGCAACCTAGATGTCCATCCACAGATGAATGGATAAGCAAGCTGTGGTACATATACACAATGGAGTATTACTCAGCCATTAAAAAGAATACATTTGAATCAGTTCTAAGGAGGTGGATGGAACTGGAGCCTATTATACAGAGTGAAGTAAGCCAGAAACAAAAACACAAATACAGTATACTAGTGCATATATATGGAATTTAGACAGATGGTAAAAATAACCCTATTTACGAGACAGCAAAAGAGACACTGATGTATAGACCAGACTTTTGGACTCTGGGAGAGGGAGAGGGTGGGATGATGGGGGAGAATAACATTGAAATATGTATAATATTATATCTGAAATGTATTAATTGTTCAAACTAAACACTGTCATGTTACAATTTGTTCATATTAGATGTTTGTAATGTTTCTGATAATCAATAAAAGAAATTCTTGATAATAAAAAAAAAAGAAGTTAAAAGAATTAGCTCAATATATATTCCATCAGATCAAATCAGATCAGATTAGTCACTCAGTCATGTCTGAGTCTTTGCGACCCCATGAATCGTAGCACGCCAGGCCTCCCTGTCCATCACCATCTCCCAGAGTTCACTCAAACTCACGTCCATTGAGTCGGTGATGCCATCCAGCCATCTCATCATCTGTCATCCCCTTTTCCTCCTGCCCCCAATCCCTCCCAGCATCAGAGTCTTTTCGAATGAGTCAACCCTTCACATGAGGTGGCCAAAGTACTGGAGTTTCAGCTTTAGCATCAATCCTTCCAAAGAACACCCAGGGCTGATCTCCTTTAGAATGGACTGGTTGGATCTCCTTGCAGTCCAAGGGACTCTCAAAAGTCTTCTCCAACACCACAGTATATTGCATAGGAACTGCCAACCTTCTGCATCTTGACTTGATTTTGTGGTACTCTGTTATTTCTTGTCTATATTTTATAGAGACAATTATATGCTTTGTAAATTTGAGATTTTATAAAGTTCTCTGGATTGCTCCTGAATGGCCAAAGTTTACTTTATTATGGGTTTTGATATTTTGGGTTATTTTATGAATCATGATCTATTTATTGTTAATAGAATTTTAAATGATAGGAAAAAAATGTGGCAGTGAAGATATTATTCCCAAGATGTTTGTTTATTTGTTTTTTCTCTTCATTTTTTTGTTTTGTTTTTTTGGTAAGAGGATAACCAGTGGCTAGTGCAGAAAGATATAACTAGGAAACCATGTATGTGGAGGGTGTTTATGACCATATGTATTACATAGCATCCATAGTATCAAATTTTACTATCATTAAGTAGAATTAGACATGGTAGATTTTCAGACATTCCACCAAGTTTCATAAATATAATCTTTCTTTCTTTGGAATGAAGAAGTACTCACTGTTTTCTATTTTGGACAAAATATGTTGCACTAATAATTCTCCTGTCTAGGTTAACAAAATCTCTTAAAGGACTGTAACTTAAGAAACAAATGAAAGGCAAATATATCTGGGGAAGAGAATCAATTTCTACCCTAATAAAGTATTTACAATAGTGTTATTTTATACTTTAGAATATTTTCCAAATGAATCTTAAAGAGCATGCTGAAGCCAAGATTTTCTGCAGTCACCTTTATAAGCAACCCTAGACTAAATCTTGAACAGTTAAAACCAAACTCAAGTCCTGGCCACATTCCCTGCCACCTTGTTTCTTGTCTGTTCATTGCTTAGTCATTTACTCAGTTCTCCAGACTTAATTAGCTACCATCTTCTGGGATATCTCTATTTTTTTTTTTTTCAGGAGTCATACAGAGAGCAATTAAATTAATTACATGAGACGTAAAAGCCTCTCAGGTGGAGTTAGTGGTAAAGAACACACCTGTCGATGCAGGAGACACAGGAGAAGCAGGTTCAATCCCTGGGTCAGGAAGAGGCCCTGGAAGAGGACATGGCAGTCCACTCCAGTATACTTGCCTGGAGAATCCCATGAACAGAGGAACCTGGCAGGCTAAGGTCCAAAGTTTCAGACACAACTGAAAAGAGTCTTCAAAGAGTCAGATACAACTGAAGTGATTTAGCACTCTTACAAAAAGGTATGTTCAATCTTATTCCTTAGTCTTAGTAATCTGGCTTTTGCCTTGCTAGAAACCAGTTTAACCCCTATGGCTTAAGAAGAGTTCTCCCTTCCACCTGTTTCCTCTGTGCTTGAATTCCTGAATTGGTGTTTTGACTCCTATTCCTTAGCTGTCGAATTGGTGAGAATTCTGCTTCCTGGACTCAGGACTCCATTTTTGTCCATTGTTTACATTATGACAATGCCATTTTCCCTATTTCTCTAATTACTTGCAAATCTGTTGGAAAATTGCTAATTTTTGCTGGACTTCCTGGATGTTACTTCTTTGGCAGAACTTTATTTTCGCCACTGCATGTCTGAGCCAGGATTGATTTTCTACAGATACTATCAGAGAAAGCTTCTCTGGTAGTTCAATTGGTAAAGAATTTGCCTGCAGTGCAGGAGACCTGAGTACAATCTCTAGGTTGGGTAGATCCTCTGGAGAAGGAAATGGCAATCAACTCCAGTATTCTTGCCTGGAGAATTCCATGAACAGAGGAGCTTGGCAGACTACAGTCCATGGGATTGCAAGAGTCAAGACACGTTTAGCAACTAAACCAACACCACTATCAGAGAGCTAATGTTAGATTTTGTTGATATACAGATATTTTCTGGGGATTTATCTGAGGCACTATCTCTATTCTATCATTTTTGAGTGCAGTTATAAATTGAAAAATTAAGCCAAATGAATTATCTGGAAATTTCCCATACTTTTTTCTCATATTTCAGTGTCCTTGGTATCAGTTAAGTCTACTACAGTTTTACTTAGCCAAGCTATCAAGGCCCCTATACAATAATAAAATACTTGCCAAAAATACTTTTTTGTTGTAAAATAAAAAAATAAACAGAACAAAACCAAAGTTGTGTAAATGAAGTCGCTCAGTTGTGTCCGACTCTTTGCGACCCCATGGGCTGTAGCCTACTATGCTCCTCCGTCCATGGAATTTTCCAGGCAAGAGTACTAGAGTGGGTTGCCATTTCCTTCTCCAGAGGATGTTCCCAACCCAGGGATCGAACCCGGGTCTCCCACATTGTAGGCAGACGCTTTACTTGTCTGAGCCACCAGGGAAGCCTAAGTTGTGTAAGGGAGACTTAATCACGTTATGAACTGACTGAAGGAAAAGTACTACAATTTTTTCTTTGTTATCATAAATGGGGGAAAGAGAGCATTAAAGGCATTAAGGCATTATCTAAGAAACTAGAAACCAGGTATTAACTGGAGTCTTCCTCACATTTTACTCTGATTTCTCACCTAAGGTATATTCAAAGGCACATGTTTATGGCTGCTGGACATTTGCCTGTTAAATTCAGATTTATGGTTCACTAGGAATTAAAAATAAAGTTGTGTGCCAAATTTCACACACACACACACACACAAAATTGCACCCATGATTATATACTGGGGTTACTGATCCAGTAGATCTTGCACTTCCTGTGTGTGAGGTTGTATCATCATAAGAACAATGCTCCCTCTTTCCAAAATTACCATAATTCTATGTGCTTTTATTTTCTCTTCAGTCTTATTTTATGAGTCAAGTTACATGTTAAAGTAGCTGAAGGATATATTGCCTTAATAATAATCTTTTTATATTTTCAAAATGGTTTTCACTTATATATTATCGGGTATAATGGCTAAATTGGGCTACAGTACCCAGATATTTGCTGTTGCTGCTGCTGCTAAGTCACTTCAGTCGTGTCCAACTCTGTGCGACACCATAGATGGCAGCCCACCAGGCTCTCCCATCCCTGGGATTCTCCAGGCAAGAACACTGGAGTGGGTTGCCATTTCCTTCTCCAATGCATGAAAGAGAAAAGTGAAGCCACTCAGTCGTGTCTGACTCTTAGCAACCCCATGGACTGCAGCCTACCAGACTCCTCCATCCATGGGATTTTCCAGGCAAGAGTACTGGAGTTGGGTGCCATTGCCTTCTCCGACCCAGATATTTGGTCAAATGTTATTCTAGATTTTTTTTCTTTAGATGAGATTAACATTTAAATAAGACAACTTAGAGTGAATCAGATTACTTTTCATGATGTGGGTAGACCCCATCCAATCAGCTGAAAGTCTTAATAGAAAAAGGCCAGCTTCCTTCAAAGAAGAGATAACTCTGCCAGAAGACTACTTTCAAACTCAAACTGCAGCATCAATTCTTCCCTGGCTCTAGATTACCAGTCTACTCTGCAGATTTTGAACTTGCCAGTACCCACAATTGTATTAGCCAACACCTTAAAATAAATCACTCTGTCTTTTATTCTCTCATATTTATAGGGGCTTCCCTGGTGGCTCAGATGGTAAAGAATCTGCCTGCAGTGCAGGAGACTCAGATTCCATCCCTGGGTCGGGAAGATCCCCAGGAGAGTAGAATGGAAACCCAGTCCAATATTCTTGCCTGAAGATTTCCACAGACAGAGAAGCCTGGCAGGCTATAGTCCATGGGGTTGCAAAGAGTCAGACATGACTGGGTGAGTAACACACTTCACACACACACACACACACACACACACACACATTGTATATGATACACCCACACATATTGTATAGGTTCTGTTTCTCTGGCTAATCCTGGCTAATACAATATGCCAGGTAAAAAGTTTAGCAGTTTTACAAATATAAATAGTTGTAAATGGCTCTTCTAGCCAAAATTATCACCACTCAGTGAGTACAACTTCTCCATCTCTCATAGGTGCACTAAATTTTCATGTTTTATTGGCAAGAGTGACAGTACTCTAATTCCTGTGCACTCATTATCAGCTTAGTGCAAATCAATCTGTCATAACATTTTGACTCAAGAGTTTGGGCAGGAGGATTGGCTTAATTACCACTAAGTGACTAGAAAAAATCAGATCTACAGAGCATAAAAAGGAGGACTTCTCATGAGTTTGCTACCCAGGAAACCCACTGAGGATGAGAAGAAAACAGGATAGATTTCCTGCTGTGCTCAGATGAGCCTCATGGGGGGAATTAACCAAAATAAAATAAAACTCTGACCAAATATCAAGAGAGGATGAAAGCGCTGGATCGGTTTAGTGTAGTAATCCACCGTTCAGAGCAGTGCCTGATGAGAAAGTGATAAACATAGAGTCAAACCAAGAACCGTTTCCATAAAAGGCAGTTGCAGTGTAACAACAAGCAGTATCAATTCCAAGGTCTAGACGTGATTTGCGATTCAATAAAATTAAACAAGTTAGTTACTTCCTTTGCTGCTGCTGCTAATTTGCTTCAGTTCAGTTCAGTCGCTCAGCTGCTACCCCATGAATCGCAGCAAGCCAGGCCTCCCTGTCCATCACCGTCTCCCAGAGTTCACTGAAAATCATGTCCTTCGAGTCGGTGATGCCATCCAGCCATCTCGTCCTTTATCGTCCCCTTCTCCTCCTGGCCCCAATCCCTCCCAGAATCAGAGTCTTCTCCAATGAGTCAACTCTTCGCATGAGGTGGCCAAAGTACTGGAGTTTCAGCTTTAGCATCATTCCTTCCAAAGAAATCCCAGGGCTGATCTCCTTCAGAATGGACTGGTTGGTCCTTGCAGACCAAGGGATTCTCAAGAGTCTTCTCCAACACCACAGTTCAAAAGTATCACTTCTTTGGTGCTCAGCTTTCTTCACAGTCCAACTCTCACATCCATCCATGACCACTGGAAAAACCATAGTCTTGACTAGAAGGACCTTTGTTGGCAAAGTAACGTCTCTGCTTTTCAACATGCTATCTAGGTTAGTCATAACTTTTCTTCCAAGGAGTAAGCATCTTTTAATTTTGCTTCAGTTGTGTCCAACTCTGTGTGACCCCATAGACGGCAGTCCACCAGGCTTCTCTGTCCCTGGGATTCTCCAGATAAGAATACTGGAATGGGTTGCCATGACCTTCGTCAATGCATGCATGCATGCTAAGTCACTTCAGTCATGTCTGATTCTGCTACCCTATGGACAGCAGCCTACCAGGCTCCTCTGTCCATGGAATTCTCTAGGCAAGAATACTGGAGTGGGTCGCCATTTCCTTCTCCAGTTACTTCCTCAGAGTTTCAGTTTTCTCAATTTGTTTTGTGCTAATATTAAGGTTGCAAAATTTAGCAAATTTGACACATAAAGTATTCATTAGTTCCCAAACCTGAGTGTGCAATAGGCCTTAAAAAAGACTGAAGAATTCTTTAAAATTTGCTCTGTGGCTCAGGAAAATCAAACAGGGGCTCTGTATCAACCTAGAGGGGTGGGATAGGGTGGGATATGGGAGGGAGGTTCAAAAGGGAGGGGATATATATATATATATATATATATATATATATATATATATACCTATGGCTGATTCATGTTGAGGTTTGACAGAAAACAGCAAAATTCTGTAAAGCAATTATCTTTCAATAAAAAAATAAATTAAAAAAATTGCTGTTTCTTGGGCTTTTCCCCAGATATACTGAATAGAATTTCAGAGGTGTGAAATCCCAAACCTCTCCCTGGAAAAATGACTTCAGGTGACACGATTGTAGGTGGTAAATGGATGGATCTGCCTTTGAAAATCATTGAGCTCTAGTGTCTCATTCACTCCCTGGTCTAAACACAATGCCCACAGAAGGATGAACTTGAATATGTGGTACAAATGCATGGGTTGTATGCCTTCGTTATATTCTTATTCTCATTCTCATTGGCTAGAATTCAGAGGGGGTGAATGTTCCCTTAGCTGAATCAGAACTGGCCTACATAGACCAGCACTGAAAGAATAGCTGGTTCCTATTGTGTCTGAAAATCTGTCCAGTACTCCACAGTTGTAGAACTTAGTTGGAGGATGTGACTAGACACAGCTCCCTATTCACGAGATGATTTTTTAAGTCAGTTATCAAAAGTAGTAGCCAGTTCTCCTGGTGCTAGTTCTTCCCATCCCTCTCACTTTCCCCCTGTGAATTTCTTTAAACCTTCAGTAACTAAGCTGAACACTGAACATCATATGTGAAAAGTGAAAGTGAAAGTCGCTCAGTCATGTCTGACTCTTTGCGACCCCATGAACTATATAGTCCATGGAATTCTCCAGGCCAGAATATTGAAGCAGGTAGCCCTCCCCTTCTCCAGTGACTCTTCCCAATCCCAGGAATTGAACCCAGGTCTCCTGCATTGCAGGTGGATTCTTTACCAGCTGAGCCATAAGGGAAGCCCAAGAATACTGGAGTGGGTGGCCTATCCCTTTTCCAGGGGATCTTCCAGGTCCAGGAATCAAACCTGGGTCTCCTGCATTGCAGGCAGATTCTTTACCAGCTGAGCTACCAGTAAAGGAAGAACATTATATTGATAATACTCTAAATTAAGAAATAATTTGGAGATGAAATTAAAAGTAGGACCTATATTGCCTGACACATGGAATTTTCAGATCGTGAATAGGGAGCTAAAATACATTGTTTTGCCATATACAGCCAGCTATATTTTGTATATTACGCTATATATAATCTAACTTTATAAATAAAACAATTTTATTGACTGGTCCTCTTGAGAAAACTATTTCATGTGAGAAGTCACACATTAAAAAGAAAGGACAGAGGAAGATATGTTATTATTTTTAATAAGGAGATAAAAATGCTACCATTCCACTGAAATACCCCTTCATGTGCTTATATGTGACCACCTTCTTGTTAATATCAAGCTGTTCTCTATTTGTGATCACTCTTCCAATCTTATTTATTATTGGTCACTTACTCCTTCTGAAAGTATATCACTTTCTCAGCTGTCCTTAATGGTAACTGGATTCCTCCCAAGGCTCTGCTGGCTTCTCCCCTGTGTCCCGCACTTCTCACATGCCTCTCCCGTCTGGCCTCCTTTCAGTTTACACTCCATCATTGAATGCAGTCGCTATAATGGCATATGGTTACCTGCCCCAAATCTTTATTTTTCTTCTCTAGCTCTCAGAGTTATCCATCGTGGTACTGTTTGACCAGTCCCCCATGCTAGCTAAATCAACAAATTCACCTTTGATCTTTTATTCTCCCTCATTCTATAAATCCACTATGTCATGAAAACCACCTTTTCTATTTGGGGGGAAAAAACTATAAAACTACAATTATCTTTCAACTTTCACATCTCCAGTATTAAGTTAAATCTATATCAACTTGTTCCTGGGTCATTTTAGAAGCTCCTTCCCAAATTTTCTTGAATCTAGTTTACCCCAGCAACACAAACCAGTGTTGACAATTTTTCCAAATTAATTTTCACACATCAATTGCATAATCTAATCAACATGAGCTAAATACCCACTATTCACAGAATTCTGTGTTTTACATTATATGATACACAAAGCCAAAAAATAAAAATAAAAAAAGGATCAAGAGACCCAACCTTCAAGTAAAGTACTATTCATTCCTGGGGTAGTAAAAGTTCAATTAGATAGCTAGAAAACAAAGAGAAAATGAAAGTGTTAGTTGCTCAGTCATGCCTGACTCTTTGTAACCTCATGGACTGTATAGCCTGCCAGCCTCCTCTGTCCATGTAATTCTCCAGGCAAGAATACCAGAGTGGTTGTCATTTCCTCCTCCAGGGGGTCTTCCCAACCCTGGGATCGAACCCTGGTCTGCATTGCAGGCAGATTTTTTACCATCTGAGCCATCAGGGAAGCCCAGGAAACAAAATGGAATACAAAAAATTACATAATAGATAAATACTGGTCGATTTCTAAGAAAATTATAACATCAAGGAAGAAGAGGACATGCCAATATCTATAGATTTTAAAAAATACATTAATATGTTGCATTTAAGTGGCAGGATTCTTAGAATAAATATTCAGCCTATGAGGTGCAAGTAAAGCAAATTAGGAATTGTGTGCAACATTAAAAAAACATCATTTAATAAACCTTCACTGAGGTAAAAGTGGGGTAGAAATAGAGGATCAAAGATTGAAACTGACGGTTGAGGCTAGATCATTGACATATTGAATGTAAATATATATACATATATATAGATAGATAGATAAGTATATGGATCAGTTCAGTTCAGTCACTCAGTCGTGTACAACTCTTTGCGACCCAATGGACTGCAGCACACCAGGCCTCCCTGTCCATCACGAACTCCCGGAGTTTACTCAAACTCCTGTCCATTGAGCTGGTGATGCCATCCAACTGTCTCATCCTCTCTTGTCCCTTTCTCCTCCTGCCCTCCATCTTTCCCAGCCTCAGGGTCTTTTCTAATGAGTCAGTGCTTCGCATCAGGTGGCCAAAGTATTGGAGTTTCAGCTTCAGCATCAGTCCTTCCAATGAATATTCAGGACTGATATCCTTTAGGATGGACTGGTTGGATCTCCTTGCAGTTCAAGAGACTCTTAAGAGTCCTCTATGATATTTAGATACAAACAAAAAAGATATACAAGTGTTAGATACATGAAACAATAGACAAATGGATGGATAGATGAGTGGATTAAATAACAGGTACATAAATATAGAAAGAACATTATGCATAAAGATGAAGAAATTTAAAAGGCTCCAAGAAGATATTCAAGGAAATTGTTTTGAATAAGTTTTAAAATTTTAATTATTTTAGGATGAAGTGTCACCTGCTGATGTTTGAGTAAAAAGACAGGGACTGAAGATTTCCCCAGACATTAAACTCAGCGCAGAATTTCCAGGGACTATGTTATTTTAAGTAATAGAAACAGGTACGGGTGAATCTAGAGATATTTTTATTTATAGGGGAGTTCGTGAGAAATTGAAAGGGTTTCCTATAGGGAATCTGTAGTTCAAAGTTCAAGAATAGAAGGCATTTCACTGAGGACCATGTCAAAAGCTGAGAACTCATTTTCTGCCCCCTCTCTTTTTTTTTTTAAGATAGATTACAGCATGGTTATGTCTCACATTTTAAAAATCTCTCACAGTACACACAAGTTTTTTTTTTTTTTTTCTTTAGGTATTTGAGTGCAGTGATTGTATGTCTTCCTAAGAGTCTATCTAAAAATAAGAAGACCCATTCCTGCTTTAGTATAATTTCTGGATAAAAGGAAAGAATAAACATTTTTCATTCTGTTTATCCATTCAAACCCTGACAAAAGTCTGTATGTACACATCTACAGTGAATGCTAACCTTCTACTATAAATAAGATATTTTACATTTTCTAAATCTTATGCAGACAAGTAAAAAGAATTGTTTATTCAGTCACCCCTCTTATTCATTTGTTGATATAAAAATCTAGTCTCATTTGGATATTTTCAGCCATGGTATTTATGGCCAAAATCATATTAGTGAATAAAAATTCTAAACTCATTAATATTAAATCACATTGTTAAAAACAAAACAAGACAACAGGTCTCAAATGGAGTCAGTTATGCTAAGTTCCACATCACAAATCCAAGACTTATTAATTATAGTGTTAGCAATCCTGGAAGTGGAATGTTAGACCAGTCAAAGAGGAATCTCCTGGTCAGCACCAGTTAGGTTATCTTATGGCAGACCCCTGCCACCCCATAAAGGAAAGTGACCTTGTGATAACCAACTTGAGTTTTTTAGCTTATATAACTACCTTGTTCCCGCTCCCTTATAGCTATAAAAGTCTTTCACATTGTACAACTCCTTGGTGTTCTTTTCTGTTAGATTGGATTCTGCTTGACTCAAATAAACTTAAGCAAATTTAATATCCTCAGTTTACTGGGATTACCTAGTAGCTCAACTGGTAAAGAATCCAACTGCAATGTAGGAGACTCAGGTTCAATTCCTGGGTCGGGAAAATCTGCTGGAGAAGGGACAGGCTACCCATTCCAGTATTCGTGGGTTTTCCTAGTGGCTTAGCTGGTAAAGAATCTCCCTGCAATGTGGGAGATGTGGGTTTGATCTCTGGACCAGGAAGATCTCTTATCACCATCAAGCTGAAAGTTAGACTCAAACTCCCTAAGTGATATGGAACAATATTTACTGTGATAGATGTCTAACTAGTGCACATCTAATATAGTTTTACCCAATGTGATTCTACATTGGCCTCAAAATAAGTAATACACTCTTTTCCAGCCTCTTAACAGCAGCCAATCTGTAAGGAAAGGAAAAATTGCCGTAAGAATAATTCAAGTAAAACAGTTGATGAAGGGATACATATTGAGCCCGTGTATTATACATGCAATAATTTAGACCAATGCTTAAGATCAGGTGGCAAAGTAGACTTTTAGTCTTCATTTAACATTTATGTTTCATCTAACTGGTATTGCTAGAAAATACTTTTGCTATATTTAGCTACTTTATAATCTCAAATATATAAGTTCTGTTTGACCTTCTAAATATAAAGAATTTTCTTCTTCTCTGTCTATATCAAGTTTCTAGAAACAAAATCAGCAGTGCAGCTCCTTCCAAATATCATACTAATATTGCTTATGTAGAAAAATTCCTTGAAATGATTTATTCTTGACATTAATGTTAAGGATTGAATAGATCTAGCAAATGATTAACGTGCTAACCTTCTGACCATTTTAGGGCAATGTTTGCACATGGCTAAACAAATAGATCTTTGCAGAGCATAATAAGATATGCGTCTGCTCTCTGCTTTCTTGATTGATTTGGCTTGCTGTACAATTATTAAGCTGAAGTTCCTCTTAAAGGATAGAAAGGACTTCTGGCAGGGAGCCACTTTGGCAGAGTCTCCTGTGTTGTGGTCTGTTTGGTTCATCGGCAGAGACATGGATTAAGATAGAATTATAGGAAATCCTATTGAGGTAAAGGCCTACTGGATAAGAGCAGGGAAAATTAATTTAAGCCTCTCTACTCCTTCAACATAACCTTTTAAAATACCAGGTTACAGTCTGTTCATTTCACTTGTAATTCTGATATAAGATACTAATGGAAATGACATTTGAAAAGGGATTGACTTTTGTGTATAAACTGTCACTGGTAGGTCCTAATAGTACCTTTCCATGTGGGCCTTAAATATGATAATATTTTCCAGGTTGTGAGCACAGATGAGATGCTTTTAAATTCTAAACCTGTGCAGAGATGCATGTATAATCTTTATCAAGAGTAAAGAGTTCTGAAATGTTGATTTAGAGATTAAAATATTAACCCAGCACTGTTACAGATATCACAGTTTTGTAGCTGTTTCTTTAATGTGGATGGAGCCTTCAAAAGACATCATTGTTCTTCCTTTTCCTTTAAAAACCCCACGGTAATGATACCAACTGCTGCTTTCAAGGGAGAAAAGAGCAATTTAGCTAAGAGATCGCCTTGAACTAGTTAATTGGATTCCTTCAGCATATGCCCTTTCATCCAAGTCAGCCATAGATTAGGGGCCCTCTGACCTCACAGTAATAACAATACGTATAGCATCCTTGCCCCTCACAGAGTCCTTTAATAGTGTTGATTCTGTAGATAAGCTGCCAGGATCTGAGAGAATTTAAATGACTTTTCTAAACTCACAGGATCAGTTGGTAATGGGGCTAGAAGACAAGTTACAAATCCGCCTGAGATCAACTCTAGTATTCTAGTAGTGTCAGCTATAGATGCAGCTCATATTGTTTTGGGGATTAAAGAAAGAAGAAAAAGAGGAGACAGGAAAGAACAGAGAAGAAGTAAACAGCTCCTGGAGTTTTGGCAGAACAATCCCTGATGCCCTGACATAAAGGCGAGGTCTCAGATTCTGAGGACGCAGATGTGTGGCCTGCAATAAAGTGGTCACTGGCCAGACAGCCAGATACCCATCCAGAGAAGGCTGTGTTCTGGGGCTAGGAGAATAAAGTGGGGGAGGGGCACTAAATGACTGGTGTGCCCAATAAAACCAAAAAAAAAGCCAGAATGTTGCTTGGTCAGCTCGCTTACTATTTTAACCAAACTTTTGGACGCCATAGCTAATGAAAGTATCCAAAAAAACGTTTGAATAGCTGCTGTTTGAAATGGGCTGGAAAATGAGAGTGGAAAGACAAACAGAATAAAAGATACCATGGGTCTGTGTGTGTCCTTCATGGTGCAGTGAGACTGTCTCAGCAAACTGGAAACTTCCAGGGAAGACGGCAACATCTTAGGAGCAATTGCCCTTGGTCCTTTTTCCAAGTGTTTCTATCCTTTGATCAACCTAACAATTTTTAGCCTCTAGTGAAGAAATGGGCAACAGAAATATGGAAGCAGAAAAAAAATCAGAATTCATATTTTTAAAGACTAAAGATGTCCTCTTTGCTTTAGAAATAGCCTGTGTTTAATTAACTCAAAATGACTTCAGACTTGGGAGGAAGCTTTCTCGTTTCCACATAACATTCATTCTGAATTGATTTATATTTCTTTATCTTTTCTTCATTGATGTGTATAATTGGGAGTGGTTAGGCTAAGAGTCGGACACAACTGAGCGACTTCACTTTCATTTTTCTCTTTCATGCATTGGAGAAGGAAACGGCAGCCCACTCCAGTATTCTTGCCTGGAGAATCCCAGGGGCGGGGGAGCCTGGTGAGCTTCCGTCTATGGGGTCGCACAGAGTCGGACAAGACTGAAGCGACTTAGCAGCAGCAGCAGCAGCAGGGTAGGAAGGGAAAAAAGGAGACTGCACTGTGCAAGTGTAAGCCTCTGTTCCATTTATTCTGTTTAAAATGAACAGAGCAGGTACTTCAAAATTTGCAATCAAAACTTATTATGTGACATAAATAATATACAATATTCAACAAGTCATTAGAATAAAATATCTTTAGTTGACATACTGTTTAAACATAGTGTGTGGGTGATGTGTTTGTGTGGGGTATGTGATGTTTTGTGTGGTGTGTGATGTGGTGTGTGTCTGTGTGTGTGTGTGTGAGTTGCAGTATTTATCTATCTAATGATTATTAAAATCGACTATATTCACTATCTACATGCTCAGCGAAACTGAAGCATTGCTGATATTGCTGATAAGCATATATATATGTGTATATATATATATATATATATATATATATATATATATATGATTTATTTGCAAGGAATGATGCTAAAGCTGAAATTCCAGTACTTTGGCCACCTCATGCGAAGAGTTGACTCATTGGAAAAGACTCTGATGCTGGGAGGGATTGGGAGCAGAAGGAAAAGGGGACAACAGAGGATGAGATGGCTGGATGGCATCACTGACTCGATGGATGTGAGTCTGAGTGACCTCCGGGAGTTGGTGATGGACAGGGAGGCCTGGCGTACTGCGATTCATGGGGTCCCAAAGAGTCGGACATGACTGAGCGACTGATCTGATCTGATCTGATATGTACATTCTATATAGATGTCAGAGAAGGCAATGGCACCCCACTCCAGTACTCTTGCCTGGCAAATCCCATGGATGGAGGAGCCTGGTAGGCTGCAGTCCATGGGGTCGCTGAGAGTCTTGGACACTACGGAGCGACTTCACTTTCACTTTTTACTTTCATGCATTGGAGAAGGACATGGCAACCCACTCCAGTGTTCTTGCCTGGAGAATCCCAGGGACGGGGGAGCCTGGTGGGCTGCCGTCTATGGGGTCGCACAGAGTCGGACACGACTGAAGCGACTTAGCAGCAGCAGCAGCATATAGATGTACTAGAATACACTAAAATTTTCAAGAGTGTTTAAATACCGCTTCTCAAGAATAATTATCTGTTTAACAGAAAGTGGGAAAAAAGACATGGATGCTTGTTATACTCTAATCCAAGTCTATTTAAGACTGCCAGAAGATGCTCTGAAGGCCACAGTGAAAGGAAGCTTTGAGGAACTCACCGTGGGTTCCTATAGTGAACTGTGAGTGTTTTGGAAACTGACCCTATGGATCCCATAGTGACTAGTTCCTGCTTTTTCAGGTAACATTTGAACAGAACTTTCAGTTCAGGCAGGCCACAGGCTACAGGATGTGTGGAGGTGGTCGGAGTTAGCTTGGCTAATGAACCAGTTCAAAAAGGATGGCAGGCAGGACCAAACAAATCCAGCCAAGGGTCTACACTGGGTCATACCGACAGAGTAGAAGACAAGTAGGAAGAGGTGGCTGTGGAGGGCATTGCTTGCTTCAGAGAATTGCAGGATGTTAGTTCTCAACGGGGAAGTTGTCAAATAGCCTTCAAAGGCACTCGTGGGGATAAAAGACCAATATTTGAAGTTGACACCCCAGAGAGCAGTGACAGTAGATTACAAATGCACCTGTGAGGTAGGGCGTGCCCTTTCCCTCCCAGCCAGCCTCTCCGGTAGCTTAATGAGTTGGCAGGAACAGAAGAAGAAAGAGAAAAAACAGTAATAAATACACACACCTATATGCATGCACATATGTACATGTGTGCACAAATCCACACACATATTCCAGTCCTTTTGGTTACTGCAAGATTTCAAACTGAGGTCAAGAGGTTTGGGTTGGATTCCTGTGTGTGTCCTTGTGTGTATGTAGAATCTTTGAAATGGGTGTGAGATAAAAGTGAAGGTTTTATGTTTGACTTTGTTTAATTTGAGAAAAATCAGAAAGCATTTCCAGCATTTTAATTTACACTGTGACACACATATACCACATGTTTATATCAATACATGAATCATCTAGTTACCTGTTTGCTTGTGCTCTAAATATACATTAGAAGAAGCATGTTTGCTTCATAACACATGCACACAACAAAGTTTCATAGAATAAACATTTTGGGAGGGGGTAATTTTTAAGGAAAGTTATGACCAACCTAGATAGCATATTCAAAAGCAGAGACATTACTTTGCCAACCAAGGTTCGTCTAGTCAAGGCTATGATTTTTCCTGTGGTCATGTATGGATGTGAGAGTTGGACTGTGAAGAAGGCTGAGAGCCAAAGAATTGATGCTTTTGAACTGTGGTGTTGGAGAAGACTCTTGAGAGTCCCTTGGACTGCAAGAAGATCCAACCAGTCCATTCTGAAGGAGATCAGCCCTGGGATTTCTTTGGAAGGAATGATGCTAAAGCTGAAACTCCAGTAGTTTGGCCACCTCATGCGAAGAGTTGACTCATTGGAGAAGACTCTGATGCTGGGAGGGATTGGGGGCAGGAGGAGAAGGGGACGACAGAGGATGAGATGGCTGGATGGCATCACTGACTCAATGGACGTGAGTCTGGTTGAACTCTGGAAGTTGGTGATGGACAGGGAGGCCTGGCGTGCTGCGATTCATGGGGTCACAAAGAGTCAGACACGACTGAGCGACTGAACTGAACTGAACTGAATTTGTTGATATTTATGGTTAATATATACCTGTAAATGGCTAATTTTAAAATTTAGTGAGAAATTGTAGATTATCTCACTCTTCTTGAATTGGACAGAAGCTATTCTTGTGAGATTTCCTGTATAATCTTCAATTTTTTTTTTCTCCCAAGTAAAATGAGAAAGTTGACTTGTAAATAAGCTTTTTCTGCTTGAGATTTGTGCTTTAAAGATAAATATTGGATGCAAACAATTCTCTCATTTATACCATGTCTAATTTTATTTGAAATATTTCCCACTATAGTAACATTTTTTTTATATTACTCAAACGTAATTTTTAATGGGTTTATCTTTTGACTGTAAAGGCTATTAGATTTTTTAAAAAGTTATGAGGATAATTCTTAAGTCATTTTTCACTAAACCAAACAATCAATTGAGATGTGAATTTTAAAGCTAGTTGGATAAAGACCATTACTAATTGGGAAATGTGAAAGAAGATGAAAGTCTTCAAAATACACATGTGTAATCTCCTCATATTGATGCCACTATTTACACATAGGTGATTCATCCATGAATTATGAAGCATGAATAATTTCAGAAATGAGGAGGAAAAAATGCATGTCATGACCACCACCTGAGGTCATGACTTATATATTTTTGTCATTAACCAGCAGGCTTCCCTGGTGGCTCAGACGGTAAAGAATCAGCCTGCAATGTGGGAGACCTGGGTTTATTCCTGGATAGGGAAGATCCCCTGAAGGATGGCATGGCAACCCACTCCAATATACTTGCCTGGAGAATCTCCATGGACAGAGGAGCCTGATGAGCTATAGTCCATGGGGTTGCAAAGAGTCGGAAATGACTGAGCGACTAAACACAGCAGCATAATGTATTATTATGTTCAAGACTTTTGTTTACTGATTGATTATCCCTTCCTAGGGGAAAAACATTAAATAGCAATTTGATTTTCACCTATTCTTGGTTAATATTCCTTAGTATAAAATGGATTTGGTTAAATTCAAAATGTGTCATTTGAAATTTCTTGGTTTTACTTGCTGTTCTTTATTTAACCCAATAGATTAGGTTTATTATATTAAAAAATATTTTTTACAAGTTAAATGTATGCTTGTCATATTGAGGAACATAGGTCTTTAAGCCCTTGTGATAGAGAAGATTCTTATTATGTCCCCTTGTTCCTTTATTTTCAGTCTATGTGGTTTGGATTCTCATCTCTACTGACAGTGTGTGGACAGTACCTCTAGAATTTCATTTTAGTTAACATATCTCCAATCTAAACAACAGGACAGCTTGAAGTGCTGCACTTCAAGCAGGCACAAGTGATATCGCAGAGGCACTGGCTGTGGTTTGCCGGAAAGGCCAGTGGTAGGTGACGAGACATTTTGGGACTGACGGGTGATGAGAGATTGTTGCTGTCACAAAGCAAGATGTCAAGAAGGCTTCACAGCTGTTTGCCAGATGACAGACTGGTTGGGAATATTTGGTATGAAATAGTCATTCTCATTCACACTCAAACATTTCAGCAATAACTTCAGCATTTCCTCTAGAGATAAATAAAAAGAACATGTAGGAGCAGGCATCTGGTCTACCTTACAGAGAGCATTAGAGGTTTTCCTATTTTCTAGCTATATATATTTCCTTTTAATGGTTGTTTTACATGATGTGGGGTTTTTTTTTTATCTCATTACAAGTAATGCCTGGCCTAAAAACTCTTAGTTCTACTGCTTTGAGATTGATTTTGGCATTTCACTTTGTTGGCTTCTAAAAACAAAACTACTTTTTTTTTTTTTTTTAAAGGAATGTCTAAATATCTCTTGGAATAAACTCTATCCAGATTTTTAACCTATCCTTTTCTTTTTTTATCTTTAGGGTAATGCTGACATCATTGCTTAGGAGTTCGGGTATGAATGCACAAAAACAAACTCTTAAATGCACTCACGTTAGCAGCTCACCCTAGAAATAAGCTGTTCAATTGACAGTGGTCCTTTCTTGCATGAAAAACTTGAGATAATTGACAGAGAAAGCAATTCAAGAGTATACAGAAAGGCTCCTGGTGTGCCTCAAAGGTAACTGAAAATGTCTCAGTAAACAGAAATAAAAGACGCACATAGTGCAAGATCAAGTACTGAAAGACCAAGGGATTATAAAGTTGAGACAAGATTAGCACATTTAGGCAGAAGCTTATCAGAAAATTAAAATCACATCTTTGATGAAAGAATGATTTCTAACTGCAACATAAGAATCTCTATTAAATATTTTTCATCTTTTAGTTGCTGTCTAGTTATGATAGTATTCAAAATTCTAAATGTAAATTATTCTTAGACTTTGGTTTACTCAATATATACATGCAACATAACTGCTATTACACAGGAAGGCAGAATGAGTTGCTCACATATTTACATGAATTCTCACTTATAAACATCTATATCAGCAGGTCCCTCATAGGAACAAGTTTGCCCTCTGTGAGTACTATAGATAACAATTAATTAGTTAACTTGGATACATGATAAAATTAATATTTTGTAGCATTAGATATATAGAATACTCTGGTCAACAAACCTAAAATGCAAAGAGTTCATTGAAGTATTATAGGATTTTTCTCCCCAAGGCTAACACTGAAGAACTGTGTTTCATTTGTTGATACAAAAGCTATATCTGGCTTGAAAAATGGCAAAATCTCTTGACGTAAAGCCCATGTACGTCACCAGTTGCACACTGCTTCTTTCTAATGTTGAAGAGAAGCCAAATCATAATGTTTACATAAACCTGTTCATTTACTTCAAGACGCCCACAAAAAGAAATGTGACAAAATTTAAACAGCCATACTACTATTTAGATTTTTTTCCATGAAAATCAAGCTAAGCTTATTTTACTAAAATTAATCCCTAAAGAAAGCAGGGCTTTACCTTATCATGTTAACATGGGAATTTTCCATGAAAGATTGTAAAGTACATGTAGGATTTAAAAGGCATATTACAGTATATTACTATTCAAAAATGCCTTTAAACTGTTTTAAAATTCCAGTGCTGTACCTCCATGCAACACTCTTAATTGCCTTACAACTCCTTTATAAATCTGGTGGAAAAAAGGAAATGTGTAACAGGAAGTCTAAATATTCGTTCCTTCATGTTATAATTCATAAATATAAAATCAGTGATATTAGCATAAATTGTTGTTTGCTTTCATTGGGGAATATATGGACTAAAAATGCTCTTATCATATGCTTTATCCTCAGCATAGCAGTCGATTGCTAAGGAGAATATAAAAGAAGTTCTCATTTGAGAAAATTACTGATTTGCTAAATGACCCAACTGTAAGATAAGTGGTTCCAGGACTTGAATTCAAACACACCATGGTATTTAATATCCAGGGTAAACTATCTCACCTATAGTTTAACAGAAGCCTACAACACACCCATGGTCTTTGGCCTAATTTGATTATTCTCAAATATTCACAATTAAATGTTATTATATATTTTTGTCAAATAATAATTACTGAAGTGTAACCAAGTATTGGTGGAATTTGAGTTCACAAATTATTTAAGGTCATGAGAAAACTGTAAAAATCTGAACTGCAATCCAGTCTTATCTTTTTTTCCTCTTCACTAAATTTAAGAAAGCATGTGAGTGTGTATATTTGCATTTTAAGTTGTTGACAATAAAGGAAATTGGAATATACAGGTTCTCACATGGCTACAAGGAAGAGATTACTTTGGATGTAATTTAAACAAGTCATTTTATTAGGAGAAAGAGAAGGAGGAGGGGAGAAAAATAGAATAAGGAAACAGAAGGAAATGCTAAAGAAAAGGAATTTGTGAGTCAATCTGGAATTCTTAAGTGCTTCTTTGGGAAGAGGTAGCAGCCTTGCTGAAGTGAATCAAAGGGATTGTCATTACCTTATATGTAGCAATGGAATGAGTGATAAGGCTTTCTTGATGTTCATTCATTCATCTGACAAGTATTTATGAGCCTGAGCTCCTGTATGTGATAGGCATTGTTCTAGGTTCCGGGGCTATAGTAATTAACAAAATCAACAAACATCCCTGACCATATGTAATTTATTTTTATGGGGGAGGGGTAGAGGGACACATATTAAAATACTTAAGTTATATAAGTGTGTGTTTGTTAATTGCTCAGTTGTGTCTGACTCTGTGATCCCATGGACTGTAGCCTGCCAGGTTCCTCTGTCCTTGAAATTCTCCAGACGAGGATACTGGAGTGGGTAGCCTTGGCTACTACTCAAGTATTCTGGCCTGGAGAATTCTGTCGACTGTATAGTCCATAGGGTTGCAAAGAATCAGACATGACTGAGTGACTTTCACTTTCACATATATATATACACACATATGGTGGGCTGCCATCTATGGGGTCGCACAGAGTCGGACATGACTGAAGCGACTTAGCAGCAACAGCATATATATAATGACATTATGACAGATGGTGACAACTAAAATAGAAAAAAATAAAAGCAGTAATAAAGTAGGTTAAGGAATACTAGAAATGAAGAAAACTTAAATAGTTAAGTAAGAGAAACCCTCTTTAAAAATGTAGCATTTGAGTCAAGTTCCAAAAGAAATGAGAGAAGGAGCCATGTGGATATTCGTGGGGAGGATGTTTGCAGATGAAAGGAAACAGAAAACTTAAAGGCTTGGGTTGGAAATAAACTGGCATGGATAAGGCATGATGCACAAGCCAGTGTGTCTTTAAAGGAGTAAGCAGAATGAGAGTAGTAGGAAACAGACTGAGCATAAAGAGAAAAGAAACCCAAGTTAACAAAGCACAATTCTCTTATTTCAACCAATATATAATTATATCAAGAGCAGTCGAGTTACAGAGCACCCTGACTTTTTTTCATTTCTCTCATCTTAACTTCCCTCAGTGGAAATTTGATAATGCCATTTAGTCTTCTAGCCCAGGAGTAGGTCATTTAGGGAATAGAAGGCCATTGTGAGGCAGCCAATGATGGCTTAGAAGAGAGAAAATCATGATCTGACTTGGATTTTTTGAAGACCACTCTTGAGGGCTATGCCAAGTGTCGATGGCATAGACTGAAAGCAAAAGCCAACTAGGAAGCCATGGCAAAAATTTGAGTGAGAGATGATGGAGACTTGGACTAAGGTGGTAACAGTGGAGGTGGTGAAAAGGATTGAATCCAGAAATGTATTTTCTGAAGGTAGAGGAATTGGAAGGATAAAGTTGTTGATGACTGAGATGGGAAGGGCTACAAGAGGATCATATTATGGTTAAAAAATTAGAATTCATTTTGGACATGTGGAATTTGTAATACCTATTATTAGGCTACCGGTTCCAGTGAAAGTGAGTATACTGTTGACGGATATGTAATTGACACAAAATTGCAACTCATTTGTATCACTCATTTGTTCATTCCACAATATTTGTTGAAGACTTACTATGTGACCAACACCATGGTTGGCACAGATGTGTCTCAAGAGCAACAAAAATGTATTTAAAGAAATTGATAGTAAAGACAAAATTAAGAGAACAATCAAAAATATATTCACAGTACCATTGATTGTAGCTTGAGGTTTAGTAGGCTTCAATGACATATATTATCCTATCTAATTGATAAATGAATAACATCTAAGAAGTGATCACCTACCACTTCTGTATCTATTTCTCACTTACTTCATTTATACCTATCCTTTCAGTTTACAGGTTTATCTGGCATCAAGAAGGAGAATTTATTTGGCCCCTAAAACTTCTGGCCACAACGACTCCCTAGAACCTATGAACAAGTTGTGAAAAAACTTTTTCAAAATAAATTCGTACTAAAGATAGAAGAGAATTAAAAGGAACTCAAAATGAATCCAGTACTGTTTTCATATTATCAGAGATCAGATCAGATCAGTCGCTCAGTCGTGTCTGACTCTTTGCGACCCCATGAACCCCAGCACGCCAGGCCTCCCTGTCCATCACCAGCTCCCGGAGGTCACCCAGACTCATACCCATCAAGTCAGTGATGCCATCCAGCCATCTCATCCTCTATCATCCCCTTCTCCTCCTGCCCTCAATCCCTCCCAGCATCAGAGTCTTTTCCAATGAGTCAACTCTTCGCATGAGGTGGCCAAAATACTGGAGTTTCAGTTTTAGCATCATTCCTTCTAAAGAAATTCCAGGATTGATCTCCTTCAGAATGGACTGGTTGGATCTTCTTGCAGTCCAAGGGACTCTCAAGAGTCTTCTCCAACACCACAGTTCAAAAGCATCAATTCTTCGGCGCTCAGCCTTCTTCACAGTCCAGCTCTTACATCCATACATGACCATTGGAAAAAACATAGCCTTGACTAGATGGACCTTTGTTGGCAAAGTAATGTCTCTGCTTTTGAATATGCTATCTAGGTTGGTCATAACTTTCCTTCCAAGGAGTAAGCGTCTTTTAATTTCATGGCTGCAGTCACTATCTGCAGTGATTTTGGAGCCCAGAAAAATAAATTCTGACACTGTTTCCACTGTTTCTCCATCTATTTCCCTTGTAGTGATATATTATAGTTTAATCAAAATTTAACTATATTGAGACATGATGTTACATACATTCTCTAACTTTTTATTTCTCTTTTCCTAATTTTTCCTGCCTGATACTTGATCATTTCACTCGAGTCTGTAGCTCAAGAGTCATTTAAGACTCACTTCTTTGTTTTAGAGAGATTTCAGTTTCTGATAGATTTGACTGTTAGTCTTTTCTGTAGGTATAAACCAACTCTTAGGAAAATGCTGCATCCATTCAGACCCTTCCCCCTCAACCTTTTTTTCCCCCATGTACTGAATATTCTCTTTCATTTGTCAAGAGTATATTCAATAGCCACATTTAAATGGGCTCATCAACTTTGGTGAAACTTGGCTTCATTGTGGAACCTGTTTTCTAAACTTATGTCTACACTATGCTTATTTTTTTGGTCAAACATGAAGGCCAACGACATTGGGTTTGGGAATAAACCTGCTCAAGTCTTTGCAACAGTCATGCCAGAAACTTTCATTTTAAATGCTTTTCTCTTTCACTTACAAGTCCTTGAATGTACCGTCAAGATTCTCTGAGGAATACTTCCAGTTCTCAGGTCATTTGCAGCTTTGTTTGGTTCAAGTTAATACTCCCACCTACTTCTCCGTGTTTACTCTCTGTCCCTCTAAGCCACAGTTACACTAAGATTGATTTTTTTTTTTTTTTCAGACAACTAGTATTTTAAACATGAAGCATGCTGAGTAAGTTCTTTTAGAAATAATACACATTATTAAGAAACGACGCATACTATTACTTTTAGGCATGAACTAATCTCTACTTATATTAATCTAAAACTGTAAAACAGTTGTACCTGTTTATACAACTTACATATCTACAGATAAAGTGTTGTGTCAGCAGGTACTTCTGTGTTTTGACAAGTTGCTTCTGATGGTAAAGTCACTAAGTGAAATGGAAAGTATTTGGTAACAATCATAAAAAATGATTTACTTTACTGCCTCTGACAAGGACCTCTTGACTGAGGTACACTTTTGGACACTGTTCGAAAAAACTAAGCAATGATTCATTGAGGGCTCTGCAAACACCCTGTTAACACCAAAAATCTTATTAATTTGTTAACAGCTATATATAATTCTTATACTTTCCTTGAAAGGAAACCACTATACCACTATGTAAACATGTATTCTAGTTATAAAAAATAATTTATGGAAAAAAAATTTTAAAAACATGTGAATTCATTATAAAGCTGTAAAAGTTTTGTATGCTTTATGCAGAAGAACAGAACTTGGAAGCTTATATAATCACACAAAAATACATTTTAAGATGTTTCAACTTAAGATAAAAACTAGCTATAATAATATTATTATTAATATAAAATAAGCATTATCTTAATATTAAATTTGTATTAATATTGTATGTCTTTTATTTCAATCCATATGTTAACATAAAGGCATGAAAATAATAATTCACATCATATAAAATATATATATAAATAACTCACATATTTATCCATTAGGCAGACTTTTTCTTGTCCACTCCTGTTGCTGCTGCTGCTGTTAAGTCGCTGCAGTCGTGTCCGACTCTGTGCGACCCCATAGACAGCAGCCCACCAGGCTCCCCCGTCCCTGGTATTCTCCAGGCAAGAACACTGGAGTGGGTTGACATTTCTTTCTCCAATGCACGAAAATGAAAAGTAAAAGAGAAGTCTCTCAGTTGTGTCAGACTCCTAGCGACCCCATGGACTGAAGCCTACCAGGTTCCTCCGTCCATGGGATCTTCCAGGCAAAAGGGTACTGGAGTGGGTGCCATTGCCTTCTCCCCACTCCTGTTGAGGAGGTTCTGGGACCACTAAGGATGGTGAAAAATTACTCTACTAGGAATTAGATCTTTAGGATGCACCAAAATTTAAAGAGTAACATTGGGGATATTTGTAGAGTTTCTGTAGTTTCTATGGAATTAAATAGAAAAATTACAGAGTCAATTTTTTGCTGCAATATTGGTTTCCACAGAGAGAAGGAAGAAAGTTGGAAGGTGAAACAGTATGAGGAAAAGCAAAGAGATTCTATAGAGAGGGCTCAATAGAGAAGAGAAACTCGTGAAAGAAACCTTTGCAAAAATCTGGAAAAGAGAGTGCAGACATTAAGTTTGAGGAGCTATTGACATTTCTCAGAATTAGGACCCCAGCTAGGTTTAGGATAATGGTGAGAACATAAGACTGGAAAAGAAATCCCAGATGAATTCTTTTTTTTTAATTTTTTTAAAATTTTATTTTATTTTTTAACTTTACAAATTCTTTAAGTACTACATAGAAGGTTTTAAAGAATCTAGGTTATTATTATTATTTTTTAAGCACACTGTGCATATGTGTGTGTATGTGTGTGTGTGTATGTGTGTGTGTAGGGGGTGGCAGTCAATGATGTATGAAGAAGAAATTGGGAAGGAGGCAGGTTATTGATAGGATTTATATTTCAGGGAATTCCCTGGTGGTCCAGAGTTGACTCTACACTTCAACTTCAGGGGCCGTTGGTTTCATTCCTTGTCTGGGAACTAAGATTCCACATGCCTTGGAGGCGCACCAAAGGGGTAAAAAAGATAAGTTATATTTCAGAAAGTTTCTTGGATAAAGTGTAGAGATTCTTGGATATAGTGTAGAGAATGGCATGGGTAAGAATATGATAAAACAAAGTAATTTGGAAATAATTTAATTCAGAACTGATATAGAGATGGAAAGAAAGTATTTGTGGAATGGAGGAATTCATCCTAAAAGAAATAGCCAAGTAAGAATTACAAGTTGCAACTATAAATGGATTTTTTTTAAAGACAAAATTTAAGACTACTTTCCCTGAGTGCAAGATTTATTTGAAACAGTCAAGGAGAAGCAGTCTATAGGGAGCACTAAGTCCTGTGAAACTGCAGAGTAGGTAGGAAATGTCCCAGGTGGAGAATATACACATGGGTATTTGACACAGAAAAGTCAAGTTTACTTACTTCATAATTTGGCTTTATGGTGGCTCCACTTAAGGAAAATGGGATAAAGAAACCGTCTAACAACTTTCGTGATTTCAAAAAATCACAGAATCAACACTCAGTAACAGGAAGTATCCCAATTATCTGTTACTTTGTGACATTCCCTCACCTAGAAATAAAACCTTAATTTCCTGAAATAACAACAGTCGTTGATTTTGCTTACGAATCTACAACTTGTGAAAGATTAGGTAAAGACAATTCATATCCGATCCTCACCTAATCTGACTCACATTCCTAAGAGCTGGAATAACTAAGGCTGTTTGGATATTTTCTCTCTCAAATCTCTCTCTCTTCAGATCATCTCAGGATTTTTCACAGGTTTCTTCAGCAGCAGATGTCAGTCCAGCTTCTTACAGGGCATCCCAGAATTCTGAGAAACGTTGTTCAAAGTAATCTAGTAGAAGATTTGAGGTGTCTTCTGACCTAGGTTAAGAGGTCTAAGGCAATCACTTCTGCTGCCTTCTACTGGCCACACAGACCACTACAGCCAGCCCATATTCAAGAGAAGAATTAGACGCCACCTCTTAAGATAAAGGGTAGAGAAACACTTCTGGTCAACCTTTCACGGAAAAGCATTTGCTTCTGCTTCACTGACTATGCTAAAGCCTTTGACTGTGTGGACCACAACAAACTGTGGAAAAATTCTTAGAGACCTCTTTAAGAGACCACCTTACCTGCCTCCTGAGAAACCTATATGCAGGTCAGGAAGCAACAGTTAGAACTGGACATGGAGCAAAGAACTGTTCCAAAATTGGGAAAGGAGTGTGTCAAGGCTGTATATTATCACCCTGCTTATTTAACCTATATGCAGAGTATGTGCTTATTTGCTCAGTCGTATCTGACTCTGTGACCCCATGAACTGGAGCCAGGCTCTTCTGTCCATGGGATTCACCAGTCAAGAATACTGAAATGGGTTGCCATTTAATACATCATGTGAAATGCTGGGCTGGATGAAGCACAAGCTGGAATCAAGATTGCTGGGAGAAATATCAATAATCTCAGATATACAGATGATACCTCCTTTATGGCAGAAAATGAAGAGGAACTAAGAAGTCTTTTGATGAAAATGAAAGAAGAGAGTGAAAAAGTTGGCTTAAAATTAAATGTTAAAAAACTAAGATCATGGTATCCAGTCCCATCACTTCATGACAAATAGATAGGGAAAAAAAGGAAACAGTAACGAACTTTATTTCCTTGGCCTCCAAAATCACTGTGTGTGGTGACTATAGCCATTAAATTAAAAGATGCTTGCTCCTTAGAAGAAAAGCAATGACAAAACTAGACAGCATATTAAAAAGCAGAGACATTACTTTTCTGGTCAAAGCTTTGGTTCTTCCAGTAATCATGTATGGATGTGAGTGTTGGACCATAAAGAAGGCTGAACACTGAAAAATTGATGCTTTTGAACTGTGGTGTTGGAGAGGACTCTTGAGAGTCCCTTAGACTGCAAGGGGAACAAACCAGTCAATCCTAAAGGAAATCAACCCTGAATATTAATTAGAAGGACTGATGCTGAAACTGCAGCTCCAATACTTTGGCCACCTAATGCGAAGAGCTGACTCATTGGAAAAGACACTGATGCTGGGAAAGATTGAAGGCAGGAGGGCAAGAGAACGACAGAAGAGGAGATGAATGGATGGCATCACCAACTCAAGGGACATAAGTTTGAGCAAGCTCTGGGATATGGTGAAGAACAGGGAAGCCTGGTGTGCTGCAGTCACGGGGTTGCAAAGAGTCAGACATGACTGAGCAACTGAACAACAACCACCTTTCACTAGGGTGAATCACTGGAAATTTATATTTTTAAACTCTTCCTCGTAAAGGGGAATGGTTTACTAGTGTCAACTTCGAAAGATAAGATTAGTACAACACAATTACAATATATTAGATTATTTATTTATTATAAGCTATGAACAAGAAATTGACCTGGGCTGGCTTTACTAAGGGCATAGTGAGAGTTCCTTATAAAAACGACCAATTCCTTCTCTTGAAAAGTGAGAGAATATGAGGAAACTTGACTATTATCAGTACTTGCTATAGGAAAATAATCATTTGTTGTTGTTTTGTTGTTGTTTAGTTGCTAGGCAGTGTCTGACTCTTTGGTGATTCCATGGACTGTAGCCCACCAGGCTCCTCTGTCCATGGAATTTCTTAGGTAAGAATACTGAAGTGGATTGTCACTTCCTTCTCCATGGGATCTTCCTGAGCCAGGGACTGAACAGGAGTCTCTTGCAATGTAGGCACATTATTGCTGAGCCACCAAGGTAGCCCGAAATGATCATTTATTTACATGGCAAGAAATGTAAACATTCTCTTAATCACTTTAAGATGGCTCATAGAGATAGATATTCAAGATGTGAGGAGAAATATGCGACAAAGTTAAAGATCCAAGAAGCTGAAGGGCTAAATGGTTTTAATCCGATCATCTCCCTGATAGAATGAGGAACAAAAGGGTACAGTGGCCCTGTAATGGACAAATAGTGGTGATAAGAGAAGGACCTGGATGCTGAGTGGTTACCTAGAATCAGTGATGTTGTTTAGTGATGGAATGCAGTTAGTCAGGACCACGCGGTTTTAAAGAGCATGGCAGAGACCAAGTTCCAAAGGAGCACGTAAAGTTTTCAGTAGTCCTGAGCCAAGGAATTGGCAGGAGTTTGGATTGTTGTGCAACCTGGATGTCTTTGCCATGCATGTGTCAGGGCTGAAAGCTTGCTGCACTAGAAAGGAAGAAATTTTCCCAACAGTAAGCAGTATTCAATGTTGAAATGTTCTACCAGCAGCCTTTAAATAGAAAAAAAAAAAAAAAGTCAACTCTTAGTTGTGATCCTGTCGGAAATTAGAATGAGAGACATTTGATTTTTTTTTTTCCTAAACCACAATTTTAATTTACCCAAAACAAAACAAGACATATTTAGACTTTAGCATCTTGGTTTGCAAACGTTCACATTTATTCACACGAGGTAGACAATTTTCAAATATTTATTGAAGTTGAACACGATTTTTCTAAACTAATCTTTTTGTAAAGTTGAAGACCTCTATAATTCTATTCAAAAATATTAATGAGATGTATATATTTTTTTGAATGAAGTCTGTTTCTAGGATCACTCTGTGAGAAAGTATAATGGTTTTGCTTTTATTTCTATTGAAACGAAAATCAGAGTTGTTCTATTAAAAACATGCTTTAGAAAATTGTAAAATGTAGATTGGATATTAAAATACGTTCTTCAAATAATCAGAAACATAGTAGATATAGAATTAGAGAACTGTTCCAGCTCCTGTGTTAAATTATTGAAATAGGTATACAGTGTTGAACTACCCTGAGGTCATTTTTAAGCAGTTTACTGAAGAAACCTCATATAACTCTTTGTGTATTCTTTCCCTGATTCTTGAAGATTAAGCAAAGAATGTGCCTCAAGTCTAGGCTTAATGTCAACACTGCAAATTAGCAGGAAGAATATAGCCAAAAGTAGAGGAAGTAAGAGCGATAAGGGTATGCAGGAAGAGAAGGATGTCAGGAAAGAAAGAGTAAAATTCAAAACGGAAACATTACAAACAACTTATTTTTTTTTTTTTTTTTTTTGGTTTGTTTTACCTCACACTTAAGTGCAGATTTATTAGCTATTCATTAACTTCTAGTGAACCTGTGAGAATGTACTTTAGTGAATTACACAGTTTGACTATCTAAGATATGGTTACAGCTTTAAAGGAAAAGCAAAGGCAAAACTCAGCACCCAGATATCATAAAGTAATTTCAACTTGGTTTAATTTCAATTTGGTTTAATATACAATAACAACTTAGTGAATAAGAAATGTATTAAAAGAAAAATACATTCAAGCCTTCATGGATCCAAATTCAATTTCTTCTGGTTTGTGGAAAGGCTCAGAGTAACTTATTTTGGCTCACTTAAATCTTATATACAGTCAGAAATATTTTCAGTCCACTAATTGGTAAAATATTTCCTTAGATGATAGAAAGTCCAGACAATATCTAATGCACAACATTCCCAAGCCATGGAATATTTTAATCAGTAAGAAAGAATACAGCCTGTCTTATTAATTAAACTGCAAGAGACTTGAAACTAGAAACCTAGTCTTAGCAAGATCTGTATCCATCTCCCTGACTCAGAGCACATACTGATCACTATTTACTGAATTGGATGAAATCTTGATAAGTTCAGCTTTATGAAAGCATTATCTCATTAAATCATAACCTAAGGGAACCTTTACAAAAATTAACTGAAGTAGCTGTATTTGTAGAATCTTACGCTACAAGACACATACAGGTACAGAAAATGAAAGGCTAGAAAGAAAATAGCCATTTGGAAAGACTGCGCTAGAATTTTAAATGGTGTGTTTAAGCTTCAGAATTGGCTCAAAAACAGAGATAGAGCCCCAGAAATGATTGATTTCTCTAATGTGATTCCAATCAATCAACCCTGTTTAAATAAGATAATCTCATCTGAATTATGAATGCCACTATTTGGTGATTTTAATATGTTTTTCTTCACAATGGAGCTCCTCCTGCTAGATACAATGGGATGAAAGAGAAGGGCCCGGACTGTAAATATATTTACTTTCCAAGGATCTCCCAAAGCCTGGCTAAAGAAAAAACTGTCTACCCAACTTCCTTTTTTTTTTTTAATGGCAAACACTTTTTTTTTTTTTGACTAATTATCCCCAGCTGTACCAGATTCTTCATTTCTTATTTTTAACTTTACATCTGTGTGCTTCTTGTATGGAATATTGAATCTTAAAATGGGAAATCCTTTGGGTGGGGTGAGTACAGTTATGATTGTCTATAAAGAAAAAAAATATGAAAACTCGAAGCTGAATAATAGTTCTTTCTATTCTTCCTATCCACTGCCAGTCAACTCCTTAAAGCCGTTATATCAATATTTACCTACAATAGCAAAGGAGAATGCACTTTTCAAATGCTAAGAATTTTGGTATAATTCAATTTTTAAAAAAATCTCATATTTTCCTATCTCTTAGTTTTCTTTCAGAGGAAATCAATTTGCCAATCTATAAGTTTAAATGCACCAACTGCAGATTTTGCCTACAATATTTAAATTTCTTCGGAAGAGTCTTCACATTCTCTGATAGAGGAGAACAGTAAAATTGTAATAAATAAAGTTTTGGGCTTGTCATTATACACTGTTTGAGTGATGAGGATAAAAACCCAAAAGAGGTACATAGCCCAATTAGGGTTAAATTGCAGAGATTCTACTACTTTTAGAGTTACTACTTTTCCCTGGAAGCACAGAGTACTTTTGTTATAAACAACAAAGCACAGAATAGACTGTGGAGAGTGGTAATGAGTTAGATTCCTGCTCAGTTTGTGTTTGCCTGGGTTGACATTATTCTTTTCTTGCTTTGGTAGAAATTTCATCATTTATACTTAAGTAAAAATAATGAGAAGGCTGAGTGCTGAAGAACTGATGCTTTTGAATTATGGTTCTAGAGAAGATTCTTGAGAGTCCTGTGGACTGCAAGGAGATCAAACTACTCAACCCTAAAGGCAATCAATCCTGAATGTTCATTGGAAGGAATGATGCTGAGGCTTCAGTACTTTGGCGATCTGGTGTAAAGAAACGACTCATTGGAAAAGTCCCTGATGCAGGGAAAGATTGAGGGCAAAAGGAGAGGGAGTGGCAGAAAATGAGGTGTTTAAATAGCCTCAAGGACTGAACGGACATGAATTTGAGCAAACTCTTAGAGATAGTGGAGGGCAGAGGAGTCTGGCTTGCTACAGTCCATGGGGTCTCAAAGAGTCACTAATGACTTAGTCACAACAAAAGTAATGAAGAAAATATAACAGTAATTCCTTTGACTTTTAAGCTGGTGCATTTCCTCTTAATTAAAAAAAATTAAAAACACCAATTTGAGTGAATGTTAAAACAATATGCATTCCCATAAGTTGTAATCTAATTCTTTGTAAATAGCAAAAACACATTGACCTTTTAATCAGGAAAACTTGCTAATTTGAAAACCATGGAACCCAGACAACATTACCTTCTCCAAAATGCTTCATGTGAATACCAATAATAAAATTCAGTCATGTTTGATATTTTGCAGATGTGCTTAGTGCAAAAATGATAGTTTTATTTTTGTAACTTTATCTTGAATGAAACCACTTTGTTGAATTCTCGTATTTGTTTTAAATGGTCTGTCTAGATTCTTTGGGCTTTTTGTGTAGACAAAAATATCTTTGGCCAATATGACAATTTTTACAAGCCTTCAGTTCAGTTCAGTTTAGTTGTTCAATTGTGTCCGACTCTTGGCGACCCCACTCACCACAACACACCAGGCCTCCCTGTACATCACCAACTCCTGGGGTCCACCCAAACTCATGTCCATGGAGTCCGTGATGCCATTCAACCATCTCATCCTCTGTCATCCCTTTCTCCTCCTACCTTCAATCTTTCCCAGCATCAGCATCTTTTCAAATGAGTCAGTTCTTCTCATCAGGTGGCCAAAGCATTGGAGTTTCATCTTCAACATCAGTCCTTCTAATGAACACCCAGGACTGATCTTCCTTTAGGATGGACTGGTTGGATCTCCTTGTAGTACAAGGGACTCTCAAGAGTTTCCTCCAACACCACAGTTCAAAAGCATCAATTCTTCGGTGCTCAGCTTTCTTTACAGTCCAACTCTCACATCCATCACATGACTACTGGAAAAACCATAGCCTTGACTAGATGGAGTTTTACAAGCCTTAAACTTCTATATTTCTCCCTTTACTTCCTATATTCCATTGGCCATATTCTATTTTATGTTAAGAAGTGACAAGTAATTGAGAAATGCTGTTTGCTTGCTTTTTATATTATTGAATTTTTCTATTATATGTTTGTTGCAGGTCTACCGATTGGTATATTACATGGCTAAAATTGTATAGTGTTGATTAATTTTTGTATTATTGAGATAAATTTTACCTTAGCTTGATTTTTTTTAAAAATTCCATAATATTTATTTATCTAGTATTCCATTTGAGATTTTGTATTTACACTTTACAACGAATTTTATATTTCATATTTTTACCAGTTTTGGAAACAGTTACATCATTGTTTTGAAATAAAAAGCTGGACAGAATTTATGATCTGAACAATATAAGAATAGATTATTGTTTGAGCTGTTGTAGAACTCAGGAATAAAGCTGTATAATCCTAGGGCACCAAGGAAGGGGGAATTAATTTGGTTTTAAATTATCATTTAAAATTCCTTAATTCTATTTGCTCACTCAAGCTCCCAATTTTCAAGTGCCACTTTCTCATTTTACAATCAAGAAATGTATTTATTTCTTCTAGGCTTACAAACATATTAGTGAACTGTTCAGCACCATGTCTTTTATCATATTTAAAAATTTCTGCTGTTTAGTAAAATACCTCCTCTATATTTTGAAAATTTTGTTTATTTATTTTTACTTGGTTGTGCTGGGTCTTTGTTGCTTCGTGGGCTTTTCTCTAATTGTGGCCAGCGGAGGCTTCTCTCTAGTTGTGGCTTCTCGTTTTGGTGGCTTCCCTTGTGGCAGAGCACAGGCTTTAGTGTGGGCTCAGTAATTGCGGTGCACAGACTTTCTTGCTCTGAGGCCTGTGGGATCTTCCCGGACCACAAGGCATTGACCTGTGTTTCTTAATTTGCAGGCAGATTCTTTACCACTGGGCCACCAGGGAAGCCTTCTATAGTTTTCTTCGCATATCCTCCTGTTTTTTCACAATGTTTGCCAGAATCTATTTTATTACGTTCTTTAAATATTTTGGTTTATCTTTCTGCCTTTGCTGATATTTTTTAAAATTTAATTTGAACATTTAGCTCATTCTTACTACACTGACTTTCAAGTGAAAATTTGGCTACACACAAAATTTGTATTAAATATTCTTTTCCTTCAACATGTGAAAAATATTGCTTTATTGACTGTGTATATTCTGGTTTCTTGTAAAACTACTGTTGTCTACCTGATTACTCTACCTTTATTGGTGATTTGTTATTTTGGGAAGCTGTATATTTTCCCTTTTAATTTATGTTCTTTTTTTTTATTTTTTTATTATTATTATTTTTTTAATTTTTCTTAACTTTACAATATTGTATTACTTTTACTGTACATCGAGATGGATCTGCCACCAGAATACACGTGTTCCCCATCCTGAACCCTCCTCCCTCCCCCCTTCCCACACCATCCCTCCAGGTCATCCCAGTGCTCCAGTCCCAGGCATCTGTTATAGGGCATCGTACCTGGACTGACTCGTTTCAGATATGATATTATACATATTTCAATGCTATTCTCCCCAATCGTCCCCTCCTCTCCCAGTCCCAGAGTCCAAAAGTCTGTTCTATACATCAGTGTCTCTTTTGCTGTCTCATAAGCAGGGTGATTGTTACCATCTTTCTAAATTCCATATATATGCGTTAGTATACTGTATTTGTGTTTTTCTTTCTGGCTTACTTCACTCTGTATAATAGGCTCCAGTTCCATCCACCTCATTAGAACTGATTCAAATGTATTCTTTTTAATGGCTGAGTAATACTCCATCGTGTATATGTACCACAGCTTGCTTATCCATTCATCTGTGGATGGACATCTAGGTTGCTTCCACGTCCTGGCTACTGTAAACAGTGCTGCTATGAACATTGGGGTACATGTGCCTCTTTCAATTCTGGTTTTCTCAGTGTGTATGCCCAGCAGTGGGATTGCTGGGTCAATTTATGTTCTTAAATTTCTTTATATGTCTAAGTATGGGCTTAGACATCTATGATGTTTTTCAATCTGAAGTCTTTCTTTTTCTATTAATTCCAGGAAATGTGGTATTATTTCCTAAGACATTTTCTTCTTTCCAGTAGTATTTCCTTCATCTTTCTAGTACTCTATAGCCCAGATATTGGCATATCTATTGCTGTCTGCAATATTGGTTAGTTTTTCTCTGTATAGTTTGTTTTACTTTATGCTCTTTCAGGAAGAGTTTCATTACATGATATTCCAGTGTACCAGTTTGTTCTAAGCTGTATATATCCTGTTACTTATTCCATCTGGTAAGTATTTATTTAAACACTTATTTAACTCAGATCTAGTATGTCAACTTTTATTTTATGTAAGTCCTTGTTCTTGATTCATTATTGCTGACATTTTTCATGATCTCTTGAGAACAGTTTATATCTTACAGAAAAATTTTGGACCATTTGGTTCCAAAATTCTGCTTTAGATGTTGTATGGTGTACAATTTTGTATGCTTTCTTTCAGTAATCAGGAGTTGAAAAATTACAGTTCAAAATCCAAGACTGGATCACCACTTGTATCTATAAAAGAAAATTGTTATTGGAATACACCAACACATATTCGTTCATCCATTGTCTGTGTCTGATTTCACACACAGCAGAGTTGAGTAGGGTTCCCAGATGATGCTAGTGGTAAGAATCTGCTTGCTAATGCAGGAGATTCAGGAGACGTGGGTTCTATCCCTGTGTCAAGAAGATCCCCTGGAGGAGGAAATGGCAACCTACTCCAGTATTCTTCCCTGGGAAACCTCACAGATAGAAGAGCCTGGCAGGCTGGAGTCCATGGGGTTGCAAGGAGTCAGATATGACAGATGACATTTGAAAATGGAGGAGAAGGGTTGAGTAATTGGGACAGAAACTGTATGGCCTACAAGGTCTAAAATATTTACCACCTGCTACTTTAAGGAAAGATTTTGCCAACCGTCAGTGTAGTTAATTTCCCCTTCAACTTCTATTTTATGTGGGGATTGGCTTCAGTTCAGTTCAGTTGCTCAGTTATGTCCCACTCTTTGCGACCCCATGGATTGTAGCACACCAGGTTTCCCTATCCATCACCAGCTCCCGGAGTTACTCAAACTCATGTCCATTGAGTTGGTGATGCCATCCAACCATCTCATCCTCTGCCATCCCCTTCTCCTCTTGCCCTCAATCTTTTCCAGCATCAGGGTCTTTTCAAATGAGTCAGCTTTTCACATCAGGTGGGCATAGTTTTGGAGTTTCAGCTTCAACACAGTCCTTCCAATGAACACCCAGGACCGATTTCCTTTAGGATGGACTGGTTGGATCTCCTTGCAATCCAATGGACTCTCAAGAGTCTTCTCCAACACCACAGTTCAAAAGCATCTATTATTTGATGCTAAGCCTTCTTTATGGTCCAACTGTTAATGTGTACTGGGGAAGATTGAAAACCTGGCCCTAATTTGCAGCATCCTTAAGCATAAAGAGTATATGCCTTTACCACCAAACATATATTCTGGCTAAATACTTACCTTGAATTTCTTTGAAAGAAGTGTCCTGAAGGAACTATCAGATCAGATCAGATCAGATCAGTCACTCAGTCGTGTCCGACTCTTTGCGACCCCATGAACCGCAGCACGCCAGGCCTCCCTGTCCATCACCAACTCCCAGAGGTCACTCAGACTCACATCCATCGAGTCAGTGATGCCATCCAGCCATCTCATCCTCTGTCGTCCCCTTCTCCTCTTGCCCCCAATCCCTCCCAGCATCAGAGTCTTTTTCAGTGAGTCAACTCTTCGCATGAGGTGGCCAAAATACTGGAGTTTCAGCTTTAGCATCATTCCTTCCAAAGAAATCCCAGGGTTGATCTCTTTCCGAATGGACTGGTTGGATCTCCTTACACTCCAAGGGACCCTCAAGAGTCTTCTCCAACACCACAGTTCAAAAGCATCAATTCTTCGACGCTCAGCCTTCTTTACAGTCCAGCTCTCACATCCATACATGACCACAGGAAAGAACATAGCCTTGACTAGGTGAACCTTTGTTGGCAAAGTGATGCCTCTGCTTTTGAATATGCTATCTAGGTTGGTCATAACTTTCCTTCCAAGGAGTAAGCGTCTTTTAATTTCATGGCTGCAATCACCATCTGCAGTGATTTTGGAGCCCAGAAAAAGAAAGTCTGACACTGTTTCCACTGTTTCTCCATCTATTTCCCATGTAGTGATGGGACCAGATGCCATGATCTTCGTTTTCTGAATGTTGAGCTTTAAGCCAACCTTTTCACCCTCCACTTTCACTTTCATCAAGAGGCTTTTTAGTTCCTCTTCACTTTCTGCCATAAGAGTGGTGTCATCTGCATATCTGAGGTTATTGATATTTCTCCCAGCAATCTTGATTCCAACTTGTGTTTCTTCCAGTCCAGCATTTCTCATGATGTACTCTGTATATAAGTTAAATAAACATGGTGACAATATACAGCCTTGACGTACTCCTTTTCCTATTTGGAACCAGTCTGTTGTTCCATGACCAGTTCTAACTGTTGCTTCCTGACCTGCATACAGATTTGTCAAGAGGCAGATCAGGTGGTCTGGTATTCCCATCTCTTTCAGAATTTTCCACAGTTTATTGTGATCCACACAGTCAAAGGATTTGGCATAGTCAATAAAGCAGAAATAGATGTTTTTCTGGAACTCTCTTGCTTTTTCCATGATCCAGCGGATGTTGGCAATTTGATCTCTGGTTCCTCTGTCTAGAAGTTATTAATGAGATGCTACTCATGTTCCACCTCAGCTACTGGCAATTTTTCCTGCATCTCTCTCTAAAATGCTGTTATCCTAAGGGAGCTGCCCTACCTTACTAACGGTCCCTAGTGACTGATATCCAGTAACTGATCACTGAAGTGTTCAAATTCCTGAATACTTGATGATATTAAGAGACATCTCTGCAGGGGTACTTCAACTCTAGGATTCCTTGTGACTGACATTGCTGTAGCAGTTGCAAAGCATTTCATTTTTCTTTCTCAGCTTAGCTCTGTTTCCCTTGCTCTTTCCTAGTTGGTGCTCCAGAGAATACTGCCCACATAGAGATTTAAGTTCAATCAGTTTCCTGAGACTGCCCTGAGATGAGAAATTCTCCTACCTTGTTTGTTTGTTGTTTGTTTTTTAAGTGCTAGACTCAATATGTCAGAAAATTTGGAAAACTCAGCAGTGGCCACAGGACTGGAAAAGGTCAGTTTTCATTCTAGTCCCAAAGAAGGGCAAGGCCAATGAATATTCAAACTACAATACAGTTGTTTTCATTTCACATGCTAGCAAGTTAATGCTCAGTATCCTTAAGGTTAGAATTCAGCAGTCCGTGAAGCATTAATTTCCAGATACAAGGTGGATCTAGAAAAGGCAGAGGAGCTAGAGGTCAAATTGCCAACATTTGTTGAACCATGGGAAAAAGCCAGGGAGTTCCAGAGAAACATCTATTTCTGTTTCGTCTTCATCAACTACACTAAAGCCTTTGACTCTGTGGATCACAACAAACTGTGGAAAATTCTTAAAGGTATAGGAATCTTCTTATACATTATACACACACACACACACACACACACACACACACATATATATATATATATGTCTTTCCAATATTCTTTGGAAAGACAGTTGCTAAAGCTGAATCTCCAAATCTCCTTACCTGGATCCTGAGAAACCTGTATGGAGGTCAAGAAGCTGCAGTGAGAACCAGACGTGAACTGACTCCAAATTGGGAAAGGAATACGTTAAGAATCTATGTTGTCACCCTGTTTATTTAACTTCTATGCAGAGTAAATCATGTGAAATGCTGGACTGGATGAATCACAAGCTGGAATGAAGATTGCTGGGAGAAATATCAACAACCTCAGATATGTAGGTGATATCTACATATCTGATGACAGAAAGAAAAGAGGAACTAAAGAGCCTCTTGATGAAGGTGAAAGAGGTGGGTGAAAAAGCTGGCTTGAAACTCCACATTCATAAAACTAAGAGCATGGCATCTGATCCCATCACTTCATGGCAAATAGATGGGGGGAAAAGTGGATGCTGTGACAGACTTTATTTTATTGGGTTCCAAAATCACTGTGGATGGTGAAATTAAAAGATGCTTGCTCCATGGAAGAAAAGCTATGACAAACCTAGACATCATATTAAAAAGTAGAGACAACACTTTGCCAACAAAGGTCAGTATAATCAAAGCTTTTTTTTTTTTTTCCCTCATATCAGGGCTTCTTGGTAGTTCAGAGGGTAAAGAATCCATCCACAAAGCTGAAAACCTGAGTTTGATTCCTGGGTTGGTAAGAACCCCTGGAGAAGGAATGGCAACCCACTCTAGTATTCTTGCCTGGAGAATCTCATGGACGGAGGACTTGGTGGGCTACAGCTGATGGGGTTTCAAAGAGTCGGACACAACTGAGTGACTAATACAACAGTATTTTTTTTTCCAGTAGTCATGTTCTGATGTGATAGTTGGACCATAAGGAAGGCTGAGGGCTAAAAAATTGATGCTTTCCAATCATGGTGCTAGATAAGACTCTTGAGAATCCCTTGGATTCAAGAAGATCAAGTCAGTAAATCCTAAAGGAAGTCAACCCTTTATATTCTTTGGAAGGACTGCTGCCAAAGCTGAATCTCCAATACTTTGGCCACTTGATGCAAAGAGCTGACTCATTGGAAAGTCGCTGATGTTGGGGAAGATGGAAGGCAAAAGGAGAAGGGAGTGGCAGAGAATGAAATGGTTAGATAGCATCACTGACTCAATGGACATGAATTTGAGCAAACTCCAGGAGATAGTGGAGGACAGAAGATCTTGGTGTGCTGTAGTCCACGGGGTCACGAAGAGTCATATATGACTTAGCAACTGACCAACAACAGCGTCCTTGAGGGGATAAGAGTGAGGGGACTGAGAGAAAAAAATAATGGAAGGGAAGGCATTCAGTTTAGTGTAGTATATATCAGCTCCTTACAACATTAATTTCCTATGCATCCCTAAATTTTGCTCAGTAACACTGGGGAGCTTGCCATCTTGTAGAGATTCCCATAATGTGAGATGGAAATTATCTTTCCAAGGCTACTTCAAGAGATAGGAATGGAAATCCAAAGCTCCTTTCTAATCTTTCCTCCAACTGCTATAATTACAAACCTTTTTACCCTCACAGCTGATACCCACTCTTTGACTTCCAACTCCTGTCACTTCCCATGCATATAAGTCACCTTAAAATAGTTTCAATTTCCCAGATGCTACGATACTTTTCATTTATTTTGATTCCAGGAACTCATGCTTCACTCTCACTCACAAACACAAAGTTTATTATATTTTAGGGAAGGGAATGTAATTCAGGTATAATGCCATATTGAAAGCATTCACATATAAACTTATGTTTTCAATTAACAAGCCTGAGCTAATAATGAGGCAATCTTTCTTTATTGTAACTGAGATTTTAAAGAACTCCTAAAATCTCAATAATGCAACACTAGTCAATAATGTGAGCTCTCTATGTTCCCCAGAAATGGATGCCACCCTCCATTAAAATATTTTGGTTTATAGCCTTCTTCTGAATGGAGGTTGAAAGTTGCAAGCTTCACCTAGCTAGCACACTGTTACCCTAGATAATGTGCTTGCCCATACTACACAATCAGTTCAGTTCAGTTCAGTCGCTCAGTCATGTCTGACTCTTTGTGACCCCATGAATTGCAGAACGCCAGACCTCCCTGTCCATCACCGACTCCCGGAGTTCACTCAAACTCACTCTTCCCCAACTTATCCATCCCACCCTGACTTTCCACCTCAGACCCTTTGCCTTCACCCTCCACCTTGCAGATGGCTGTGATTTTAATCCCAGAGGAAGGAGAAACCATTAGAGCATCCTATTAAAATTTACTTTCCCATTAGCAAAATATAGTGTCAGAATATATTGTCTCAACTCCAGACTGACACAGGTAGTTACTATCTTACATACACTTTGATGTCCCGAAGGCTGTGTTGACTCAGTCTATCTAAACCATAATCAAGATCTTCACTGTTCAATCTGATTCTCTTGTTTCTCCCTCAGCATTTCTGCTCTTGCTGTAAAACACAGTAACCCATCTTACTGTTGAGGTTGGAAATCTAGGTGTTCATACAATACTCTCATATGCATTTATCAATAAACTATGACAGTTTTACTTATCAATTCCACTTAAATCTTTTCACTATTGCCAGTATCCTAGTATAAGCAATAAATTCTCTTACCTGTAGTGACATGACAGCCTCTTCATTGGCCTTCCCACTGACATTTATTTCTACTTCTTCCAATATATATTTCATATATTCTAATTGAAAGCATCTAAACTTTTACTTCCTATGCATGAAATAAAGTGAAAGTGTTAGTCGCTCAACCATGTCTGCCTCTTTGAGACCCCATGGACTGTAGCCCACCAGTCTCCTCAATCCATGGAACTCTCCTGGCAGGAATACTGGAGTGGGTTGAATGCTCTTCTCTGGGTTTTCTTTCAGAACCAGGGATCGAACCCAAGTCACCTGCATTACAAGCAGATTCTTCACTCTCTGAACTACCAGCAAAGCCCATTAATAAGTTGCGTATTTTATATATTTAAAAATATATGATTTAAGATTAAGACAAAGGAAACCATTTGCCACAATCAGAAATTTTAAAGGAGGAAGAAGACCAATATTGCCATTCCTAAGAAAAGATACTTTCATTCCTGGGCAGCTGGCTGTCACACAATTGCTTGGCACAAAGAAAACAAAGCAAGATTGGGTTTGACCTTGGCATCTGCCCCACTGTCTTCACTCCCCTTCCCTTGATCATCTTTCTCTAAAAACTAATAGGATAATCAGAAAGGGAAACAGGGAAACAGGATCGGAGTGTGTTGGACATTTTGTTCCATTGGATTTTGTAAATGTCTGTTATGCTACCGGTCCAACTGAGCATCTGCTGTGCCCCTAGGATAGGTTGCTTTGCGAGTTATCAACCAGCCCAAGAAATCTCTGAAGTCTCTATGACCTCTTCTCTCTCTCACTTGCTCCCTTATTCTTTCTCCATTTCTTCTAACTCCTTTCATTCTCTGTCTGTCTCTCTCTCTCTCTTCCTTTCTCCCTCACACACTCTTAAATCAAAAGCTATAAATCCAAAGTGTTTCTTTCCATGTTATGCTTTCCTCCCACAAAATAAAAGATCTGTTTCTCGACAGTTGGATATTTCCCTTTTAAGAAAACATTTGTATTTTTCAAAATTACTTCAATAAGTATATTTTATAAATTAAAAAACCCTACCAGACAATTTCTGCCAGTATTGATGAGGTTATAGTAAAATGTGCACAGTCATACTCTGCTGATGGAAGAGGCATTCCAAGAGATCCTTAGGAATGGAAGTTGGAGGCACAATGTGAGACTCAAATTACTTGCTTACTTAGGTCTCAGTCTCTGCGTTCATTTTAGCTTTAGAGTTAGAAATACCACGTGCCTATGTAAGAAAGGGGCTCCCCTGGTGGCTCAGATGGTAAAGAAACCACCTGCAATCGGGAGACCTGGGTTCAGTTCCTGGGTCAGGAAGATCCCCTGGAGGAGGGCATGACAATCCACTCCAGTATTCTTGCCTGGAGAATCCCCATGGACAGAAGAGTCTGGCAGGTTACAGTCCATGGGGTCTCAAACAGTTGGACATGACTGAGCAACTCAGCACACACATGTAAAAAAATGTGTTGGTGGGTGCACAGATTTATTAAAAGAAAATTTATATAAGTAAGATCAAAGAGAATATTTTAATAAAAGCACAGTAGGAGTAGAGACTTGGGCTTAGGCTTCACAGCTTAAGGAAATGTAATAAGCTTGCTGATGCGCCTCAGTTAATGAACTTTAAAAGCTTAGTTTTAGGCTGTATTAAAAATATACTTCCTATGTTTGTGATACTTGGGCCCATTTTTTACATGACTCTGCTTTTCGCCAACTGTTAGTATTTAGAAATGATATTTTAATATAATTGAAAAATAATTTCATTTTATAAGAAATGGCAAGATTTTGGCAGCAAAAACAAAAAAGTACATACAACTCCATCACTTGATGATATAGTATAAATATTTTATAGTATTTCTATAAATACATGTGTAATATGCATATAAATTATGTAAATATAATTATCAATTGGTACATATAATTACTTTTAAATACTCCACTATGATTCTTCACCTGTGTCTTTAAATATTCTTCTACTACATGAATTTTCATGTCTGTATATATCCTATTTTATAAATATTCCATGATTTGTATCATGTCTGTACTATTGAAAATTAAAATTATTGGAAATAAATTAATTTATAGATAGAGAACAGACTTGTGGTTGCCAGATGTGGGTTTAGGGGTTGCATACAAATGCGTGAAGGGGTTCAAAATGTATGAAATTCCAGCTATAAAATTAAGTAAGTCCTGAAGATGTAATATGTAACACTGTGACTATAGTGAATACGGTACTGTGCACAGGAAAGTTGCCAAGACAGTAAACCTTAAAAGCTCTCATACAAGAAAAAAGTGGTAACTGAGTATGCGGACAGATGCTAACTAGACATCCTGGTGATCATTTCGCAATAGATGCAAATATTGAATTATTAGGTTGCACTTAATATGTTAACTATATCTTAACTTAAAAAAAGAAACATTTTTTACAGTAATATTTTGCCATTATAAATGAGCTGCAATACACAGTATATCAAAAAATGTTTACATTCCTTTCCGATAATGTCTTTAATATAAATTGGTAGAAATGAAAAGCTAGATAAAATGGTGTGAATATTTTAAGACTTTTGAGATGTGCTATCAAACTATTCTCCACTATGATAAACACATACTACTTCATATTCTTACAGCATGCTATATATGTATATATTCATACAGACGTATCCTTTAACAACATTGATATATACACAGAACTCCTGGTTTTTACCTGTTTCTAAACCTCGATCAGAAGTGTGCATCTGGTTCAGACATGCCCAGGCAGGCCTGTGGAGTTTCACATGGCTGCTTTGGCTCCTACCTCGACCTCTTCTCCAAAAATTCTAGAGGTCTAGTAATCCTCTGGTCATGAACTCCGTAGAAGATTATCACAAAGCTCTACAACTAAAAAGAATTGAAGTTAATTAGCTTTCATTTTTTTTTTCTTCCCATTGTGTGATGTTTTAAAGAGTTTGCTGCTTTAATTTAAAATTGCTTACAAAAGCAACAGGGCATTTGCTATTTTTTAAAATATCTTCCAACATTCTGATCCTTTAAACTCTGTCCAACAGCTTTACACAGCACATGATTCTTGTTAGAAGTCAACCACTAATGCTTGATGGCATTACTTTCACCACTGATTATATCAAAATAAATTGGATGCTCTGTACACTTACAAATGTATTAAAGCTTAAAAAATGTTGGCTTATTTGTCTCTTCACATCTTTTCACTGTCATGAGTTATCTATCTTTGGAAGTAACCCTGTGACTTATTCACATATACCTTATAAACGCCTCATAATAACTGAAGTAGTCACTTCATTACCAAAGAGAGTAAAACTTCTAAGATTAACTTAGCCTCTTACAGTAAGGGATCTAAGCCTACACTAGCTCAATCCTTACCATTTCTCACCAGTACAATGTCAAATGCTCAAATGCCTCTTCCTTCTGCCATGTAACGTGTGTGTGATCCTTCACTATTTTAAGTGGTCACATGACTTTTTTTTTAAATTTGTGTAAAAATTTATTTGTCATATATGTGTAAAAATGTATCTACGTGACATGACAGAGGTTTTCTGGAAAAGTAAAGTTTAGTTTGGTAAAGTCTCCACTCTAACTTTTTGGTTACACAAACCTGGAAAATTAACTTTGACCCAGTAAGCCTTAGAGAAGAACAGAGGAACCTGGCATGCTACAGTCCTTGGGGCAGATACAACTTAATGACTGGATAACAAAACCTTAGTTTCCTCACTTGTGGAATAGAAATGATGATTTAGTTACCTTTTATCATTATTATGGTATTTGATCAGGTACTATTGCATTCTGGAAACTCGAACTAGATCAATGTTTCTTTGATTTTCCATCCCAATATAAAGAACATAGAAGAGCAACTTATTCCCAGAAGCTAGGAGGTGAAAAGTTTAGCAGTCTGTTACAAATATCTAATCTAATTAACTTTCCAAGTTAATTTTTCATAGACTCTTTACTGTTTATCTTCATAGGAATGTGATACATTCTCTACTCCCACACCCCTGCTTCTGCAACCTAAACAAAAATTGATACTCCAGGAAAGGGCATCTTGTTTGTGTTATTTCAAAAGTAGAGTGATTCATGTATGCCAACCATTATTATTACTGATCTTGTACAAGATTTATCAAGTTTTGGCTTTGAACCCCCAATCTTCTCTTGCCTGGCTGCATTCCTGTTCACACTTTATGTTAGATCTGAATGCCCACCACTCTCACCACCCTTCATCCCATTTCACACTGTTGTTCACAGAGTGGTCTGCAAGATCATTACTTTAGGAAAATTCCTTTACTTGGAATATTCCTAAGAAGCTCTTAAATATCCTGGATTAATATTTATATTCACAATTTCTCTTTAAAAGCTCAAATACATTTGTAGAATAAAATACATCAATACAAGGTTTTATATTTCAGTGTAAGTTAAAACTTTAACTTCTATATAAGGTCAAGAGGTTCAAGCATTTAAGAAGAAATAGTCTTCTTTAGGAAACTTAACATTTTCACCTAATGCAGTTTCTGAACCACAAAAGCCAAAAAAAAAAAAAAAAAAAAAAAGGAAACAAAAAGGAACAGGTATTTATTAAAAGTGGGTACCACAAGGGAATCACTATTGAAGGCAATCACTCTATACTTTAGACTGTCAAATCAAGGAGATAAATATCAGTTATCAACCAAATACACAGATGTTGGCTTTGAACATCAGAAGGATTAATTCATTTTATCAAGGTCATAGGGCTAAAGAAGATTAGGGAAAAATCTCTTAAATGTAATAGTTAACCTAAGTATTCGACTTTTCTTTGACCTTGAGTGACACTGCACACTCTGGTTGCTCTTGTTTATCACCAGTATCAGGCAGCATATAAGAGGTACAAAGAGATGATAAGGTGTCTACACATGAAATTCTTCCCCGACCATCTCCTATTTCAACTATGAGTCTATTCTTAAAACTGTGGATATTAATAAAGAAGAATATGGAAACATAATAGCAGACAAAGGTATTATATTGAAAAGTTTATTCAATGGAATTTAGCAATAGTGACACTTGAATGATTTCCACTTAATTACTCAGTTGAGTTAAACCAAGCTATTAATAAACTATCCTCAATTTTATTTGAAAGAAGATGGCATTCTTAAATGAAGTATTATAGAATAAGACTAAATACATCCTATGTAATGGTAACATGCTTAGAAAAAGAAGAACTATGTAGACCTTACCAAATTATAAATTATATGTATTTTCTGTTCTGGGTCTTGCTTTCACAAACATGTTGATTGATCTGGCTTGGAACACCTTCTGGATATTCAACTAAAATTGGCTGTAAAGACACAGGGAGGGAAAAATGCCATATAAATATTTGCAAGTTAATTTTAGATTACTACAAAATTCAAAATGTTTTTGCAAAAGGCTATCATTAAAACATTTATGAAAAAATGTTTTTTTGATGATTTTACTAAGATGACTCTTAATATTTCTTAAACAAAAAACAAAAGCAAAGTCCTTGTTTCTTCCTCTCCTGCTTCCTTCACTTCCTTACTGGTTTCTTTTGGGAGAACTTGCTTATTAAATCACTGGTTCTCAAATCCTAGGCTCAGAGTCTGCTTCTCAAAGACCTTGACCTAAGATGGCCTCAGAAATGCTGACAAGCACATTCAGCACCTTCTTCTTTTTTTAAATATTAATCAATCATGTGACAACAATGTCTATAGTAGACCCAATCTGTCAGGACAAGGAAAACTGATACAATTAAAAAATAATTATGTCCTCAACTCAATTTCTTGGTTCAAAACTTTAGCAACTACTTTTTTCCTAACAAGAGTATCTTATGTTTCACCATTTATTTGTATATCTAGTTGATTTGCTATACTTTATGAGGAAAATACAGTTCACTAATTTCCTGTCTTAACTGAGCTTTGGATATCATAAATCATTGGAAGAGCAAACAACTGGATGGAAATTTGAGCACTATAGCTACTTTTATATGATCACTGTAAATTATCTTAAGATGCATATGTATTTTTTTATAAGTTCCAAATAAAGTATTTTGTACACACAAATAGATTTGTATAAAATTAGTGTTTGATGAAGCCATGTAGTGAATAGTGTGGACATATTTTATTTGACAGAGCTTTTTTTAAAACTTAACTTTTATTTTGCTTTTATAACTTTAGATTTCTAAAATAGATATAACTTTATATGATAGGCAACAACCCTCAGTCCCCAAAGTATTAGGTTAAGATATAAGCAATTAAGAAATACTTTGAAATGATAGACTTATAGACAGTTCAGATCTATATAGCATGCCTCTGTACTTTCCTGAAATACACAAGAGCTTTGAAATTCACTTGGCAAGTGATTCAATTGGCAAATAGCTCTTACTTACTTTTCCCCTTCTGAACAGGATCTAACAAGGTCTATGCTCTGAAAATCCCTAAGATCTCTAAAATCAGCAGTGACTCTTGAAATAAGACATTTCCTTTGGTGATGACCTTATTTGAAAGGTCAAGTAGCAAATAGGAAATTCTTAGAGACTGAAATGGCATTGCCAAAAGAAGGAAGAAAATCACTTTTGAAGGACTTTTTTGTTAGAAGGTCAGATTAGGGCTTTCCACCCTGGTTTTTTTTCCCTCATAGATTCCTGTGCCTCAGGTGCATTTTCTCCAGATCAATTTTAAAAAGAGTTCCAATAGTTGGTATGCAATTAAAAGAACCTGAAATAGATTATTTAACTGATCATAGCATATTTTATATATGTGACATCAAATATGCCTTTGTTTTAAAACATAACTATTTGATATTATGCAAAGAACATTTCCCCTACATGCTATTTAAAATTTTTTTTATCTGTTTAAAATGAGAAGCATCAGTTTTATTTTACCTAAAATTGTGTTCAGTTGTTGTTTAGCTGCTTACCCATGTTAGCAGCTAACTACAGTCTTTGCGACCCCATGGACTGTAGCCAGCCAGGCTCCTCCGTCCATGGGATTTTCGAGACAAGAATACTGAAGTGGGTTGTTGTTTCCTTCTGCAAGGGATCTTTCCAACCCAGGGATCAAGTGATCTTCACGACCCAGCATCTCCTGCATTGGCAGACAGATTCTTTACTGCTGAGCCACCAGGGACTTCCCTACAATGCAGAGAAAGTACTAAAAGGGGGGAAAAAAACCCAGAATAATAAATATACAACTTTGAAGCCTCTGTCCTTGTCCTGGGTTGGCTGTAGAGGCACCACTGACTATATGACACTTTAACAGGCTGACATTCATTATAAATAGACCACCACTGACATGCAAGATAAGACCTATGTATCTTCCCTGATACACAGCTGCTAAGTTATTTTTGGCAAGAGTTTATTAAAGTAAGATATTTAGTTTCCCAAAGAAAACAAAAATTTTAAGAGTTCCCTCCTATCTCAAGAATCAGGAATCCCCCCAAACAGTATCTTCTATATATTTACTTCCCCAAAAGTGACGGAAGTATAATCAGTGGGATGAAGAATTAAATTTTTAAAATTATTTTATTTTCATATGATTTTTTACATTATATAATTAAAATACTTTTAAACAAACATTTACTATCCTATCTTGGTGGGAAAAATATAACCAGAATTAAAGATATTTCAATAATATATTTTCAAAAGTATTGTATGGTTGTCTGTGAATGCAATTGTGTACAAAATGAAGGATATACCTCAGGCCTAAATTCTGTACTTTCAACAATTCGGACATCTCTCTGTAAGTGTAGAAATGGTGCTTGATGAAAGTGGGAAAAAGAGAGACTCTGGGAAGCTGTGACCATCATTAAATCTCTCTCCCATATCTCACCATTTGGGGGCAAGCTGGAGAAAATGGCATTTTTTCATTAGCTGTTACCATGTACTAAATACTTCACACACACTATGTAATTTAATAGTTTCAATCAGCCTGTGAAGTATATGTTACAGGAAGTAACAGCATCTATAACAGCAGATAAGAGTTCAACTTGGAACTATTAAATCACTTCCCCAAGGTCGATCATCACATTCTAATAGACTAAAATTGTATAAGGTGTGTGAGTTTGGTACGGGTGCTGAATGGAGTTGAACCAGTTAGTGTGTGTGACTCATCACATTTGTGTCCTCTGGTTTTTACACATGAAAGTGAGAGAACAAGACAGTGTCCTTCCTGATCCAATTCAGAGAGCACGGTGGAAAATAAGAGCATGTGTCTGAATTCTCTTCAGAGGGACATGGAGGATGACAGTTTGATCATCCAGGAAACTTAACCATTATAACTAGAGAGAGAGCTTCTCAATGGGTTGACGGTTCCAATGATAGAACTTCAAGTAGCAAGCTAAAGAAAAACCTTTTTAAATTATTTCATTTTTGCTAAGTCTTCTCCTACATTGGTAGATGGAAAATATGTATAGGAGGTAATAGTTATGAACAGACTATTTTCTCTTGAAGTCTATGTGATTGTCATTTCTCCCTTCATGAAGAGAGGGAAGCAGGTGACCTAAATATAACATTAGCATGATGCCTGGAATATGCTAAGTGCTCAGGACATGTTAGCCATTTTCCCCTATTTGCTTTCTCTTCTGTGAAGCAGAAATGCTAACTCAGATACTTGTGGGTCATGAGACTGCTTCTTTCCAGTATTATGGGTTTTGGGAAAGCTTAGGCATATGAGTATTACTTGCATGCTAATCAAAATGGTAACTTAATTTAGAGTTCAAGATCAAGGGATTTTAGTATTGAGTTTAAAGCTGAGTTACACTTCATTTTAGGCATTTTCTGGGGCATCATGTATCATTCCAACTTCCCACAAAGCCAGGTGTCTTTACCGTAAAGGGCACATTTGTGATTATTTTATTTGGTGCACACATGTTCTATGCACATGTCAAAAAAAACAGAGCAACCACTGAGAGCAGATCTGCATCTGGTGATGATCCACTTACCTCCCCCTAGGGAAAGCAAGATTCACAATATTGGCTCCTCAGACTCTTCCCCTCCTCCCCCCTCCCCCCGTAATATCCACATTGAAAAAGAGCTTTCTTATCTATCTTCAAGGATATTTTTCAAAGTGACATTTCATTGAATTGACTCATTCGAAAGGGAAAGTGACATGCCACTTGTTGATGAAGACACTGGTATGTATAGAATTATGTAGAGTGAATGATAAAAAAAAAAAAAAAAAAAAAAAAAGCACAGCAACACCATGCCATGAAAAGTCTGCTTGAAATTGCCTGATTCAATCACTAAGTATTAGAAAAGCCATAACTGCATGTCAAACACTTATTGGTCAGGCAGAAGTGCCAAGTACTGAGCCTGATTGTTTTATCAAGGAGCTTAAAGAATGCCCAGTCTATAGACTGTAAAGTTGATCTCTAATCTTATACCAAGAGCCATTTGTTCAGTTTCAAATGCCTACCACAAAGTCAACAACAACAACAAAAATGAATAGTTTTGAATGAATGAATAAAAGAAAAATTACAAAGCCAATATGTGCAGAAACATCTTCCTTTTATGTAAAGTGCCATGATCATAATTATTGCTAGAGCCAACCACATATGGCTGTGTACACTAAGAGACAGTGATTTACTTCTATTTCTGAATATTTTTTATAAGATATCTAATAAAATTTAGAAAACTCAGCAGTGGCCACAGGACTGGAAAAGGTCAGTATTCATTCCAATCCCAAAGAAAGGCAATGCCAAAGAATGTGCAAACTACTGCACAATTGCTCTGATCTTAAACACTAGTAAAGTAATGCTCAAAATTCTCCAAGCCAGGCTCCAGCAATACGTGAACCATGAACTTCCAGATGTTCAAGCTGCTTTTAGAAAAGACAGAGGAACCAGAGATCAAATTGACAACATCTGCTGGATCATTGAATAAGCAAGAGTTCCAGAAAAACATCTATTTCTGCTTTATTGACTATGCCAAAGCCTTTGACTGTGTCGATCACAATAAACTGTGGAAAATTCTGAAAGAGATGGGAATACCAGAACACCTGACCTGCCTCTTGAGAAACCTATATGCAGGTCAGGAAGCAACAGTTAGAACTGAACATGGAACAACAGACTGGTTCCAAATAGGAAAAGGAGTATGTCAAGGCTGTATATTGTCACCCTGCATATTTAACTTCTATGCAGAGTACATCATGAGAAACACTGGGTTGGAGGAAGCACAAGCTGGAATCAAGATTGCCAGGAGAAATATCAATAACCTCAGGTATGCAGATGACACCACCCTTATGGCAGAAAGTGAAGAAGAATTAAAGAGCCTCTTGATGAAAGTGAAAGAGGAGAGTGGAAAAGTTGGCTTTAAGCTCAACATTCAGAAAACTAATATCATGGCATCCAGTTCCATCACTTCTTGGCAAATTGATGGGGAAACAGTGGCTGACTTTATTTTCGGGACATCCAAAATCACTGCAGATGGTGACTGCAGCCATAAAATGAAAAGATGCTTACGCCTTGGAAGGAAAGTTATGACCAACCCAGACAACATATTAAAAGGCAGAGACATTACTTTGCCAACAAAGGTCCGTCTAGTCAAGGCTATGGTTTTTCCATTGGTCATGTACGGATGTGAGAGTTGGACTATAAAGAAAGGTGAGTGCATAAGAATTGATGCTTTTGAACTGTGTTGTTGGAGAAGACTCTTGAGAGTCCCTTGAACTGCAAGGAGATCCAGCCAGTCCATCCTAAAAGACATCAGTCCTGGGTGTTCATTGGAAGGACTGATGCTAAAGCTGAAACTCCAATTCTTCGGCCACCTGATGTGAAGAGCTGCCTCTTTGGAAAAGACCCTGATGATGGGTAAGACTGAGGGAAGGACGAGAAGGGGATGACAGAGGATGAGGTGGTTGAATTTCATCACCAACTCAATGGACATGGGTCTGGGTGAACTCCAGGAGTTGGTAATAAACAGGGAGGCCTGGCATGGTGTGACTCATGAGGTTGCAAAGAGTCGTACACGACTGAGTGACTGAACTGAACTGAATTGAACCTTCCAGTTAAAACTATTGTGGTTGAAAATTGTTCTTATGTGATGGTATCCATGTGCTTCCTCTATTTTTATTAGGAAATACGGGAATTGAAATACACTTTGGCTTTAAATTAAGTCCACCCATTTAATTACAATGAAGTACATGTTTGGTATTCAATCTTTTGTGCCTTTTCAAATTTTGAGCAATCATAGCACTGATACTGTCTCTAGAGCATCTGGGTCTGTAAACAGAATGTTATAGTTTGTGTGACTGTTCTACCAGGAATATAAACTTGTTACAAGCATATATACACATGGGTAAGACCTTACCAAGGAATAGTTTTCAGCAATGGGAAGACTCTGATTCTCCCTTTGCGTGTGCAGGTGTGTAGAAATATTTACTAACATTGTTACCTATCTGTTATCTAATTTTAGATGAGTGTTCACAATCTTTAGAAGCAAAATATGTATCTCTGTTTAATAATACTGAATAAATATAAGCCTGACAATGAGATTCAACTTGTAAGATGCTCTATTCCCAAGCAAACAACTAGGTTATATAGAGTTAATGTTAATGGGCTTCCCTGATGGCTCAGCTGGGAAAGAATCCACCTGCAATGAAGGAGACATGGGATACATGGGTTTGCTCCTTGGGTCAGGAAGATCACATGGAGGAGGAAATGACAGCTCACTTCAGTATTCTTCCCTGAAAAATTCCATGGACAGAAGAGCCTGGTGGGCTACAGTTTATGGGGTCACAAGTTTTGGGCATGACTGAATTTAATATTACTATAATAATATTAATTATCTGCCTTTTTATTAGAAAACTTTTTTCTTATGAATCCTATGAGTTTTGTGAGTTATATGGGGAAATTTTTACCATAATTCCTGTTTTGTTGAGTCCAGAGCCTGTGTGCTAAACATGTTTTTCTCAAAACTTTCACATATGTGTCAAAGAATATTTAATCCTTATGCTTTTTATTTTTTTACATTTACTCTTAAGGTCATCAAAATGTTGTTATATAAGAATGTTTTGAATTCCAAGAGAATTTACAGGGCTCCCAACATCCCAAGGAAACACTCTATGAAACTATTTTATCTTCTTCAGTTCAGTTCATTCGCTCAGTCGTGTCAGACTCTTTGCAACCCCGTGGACTGCAGCACGTCAGGCCTCCCTGTCCATCATCAACTCCCGGAGTTTATCCAAACTCATTTCCATAGATTCGGTGATGCCATCCAACTATCTCATCCTCTGTCATCCCCTTCTCCTCTCGCCTTCAGTCTTTCCCAGCATCAGGGTCTTTTCAGTTCTATGCATCAGATGTTCATTTTTCTATTTTAATATATATTCTAAGAAACAAAACTAATATGCAGATTGTATTCTCCTTTCTCTTTTTGACTGGAATAATTCAAAGCTAATATAAATTTTAAATAAATAATTAAAAACAATGTGGATTGTGACTAACCAATTTTGCATCTTATTACTCTGGCTCCAATATTCTCATGGTTATAATTCTGAAAATATGTACATAAAACTCACTGCACATGATGATTAACTATTCATATACATTCATCAGCCAATGTTCAGTAACACAAATACAGAAGACAAGAAAAAAAGAAGAGTGCATTATCCATTTTTAAAAGATTTAAAAAATATGGGAGTAGTGGATAATGAGAACACATAAGAAGCTAAGCAGAGATGGCTAAGGCTTCATATAATAGAGGAGAAAACTTCAGTGCAGATAGCAGACATTCTTATTTGACATAAAGCCTCAAAATCTAAAGAAGATTAAAAAGTACTACATATATGTAAAATCATGAATATTAATTGATGCACTGTGTAAGAAACAATTTCACCATCCCCAGGTCACTTTCTTCCATAGTTGCTGATGACCCAGAGGCATCTTTTTGAGAAGTGGGAAAAAAGTAAGTACATTTTTTTAAGTCTTGATGATGTGCTATTCACTGCAACAAATACATTTTTTCAAGTCTTGATGATCTACTATTCACTGCAACAAGTAAATCTGTATAAGGAAAACGCGCATAAGACTTGACCTCCTACCCTCATGAAGGTAGCTAGAAATTCAAAGGAAAGAGAGCAATCTCTTCCAAAGAAATAGTGGATACGCTTTCCAAAGATATGCAACTTCTTCTTTTAGTTTGCAGATGATGCACACATAGATTTTCTCTTTGGATTTGTTTTCCAAAAGCAAAAAACCCCTAATTAGCAGGCCAAGTGCTGTCTAATAAGTCAGCCAGAGTTCTCATTTAAGGAAGAACTTGGCAGAAAACTTACTTATACAATAATATCTATCCATACATGTTAAAAAAGTAAAACCTCAACAAAGATATTCAAGGACATAAAGAGCATCAACATGAAATACTAAGATATAGACACAGAACAATTAATCCAAATTATACAGACATAGCCCAGTAAACAGAATAAACCTAAATAATTCAAGAACTAAAATGGAAGACAGGGGAGAAATTATCTGCCATATAATGGGAATAGAAAGTTGAAAAAGGTATGATCAAAGTAAAAACTCTTGGAAATTACAATATAGTTGCTAAAGTTAAAGAGTGGAATCAATAGATGAATAAGGGGAAAAAAAAGGAGAGAAAATTTCCCAGCAAAAAAAGACGTGGGGAGGGAAAGTAAAGAGAAAGGTTAAGTAAGAGACATATCATCAATCTAGGGGAGTGTTTTTCAATATTTATTTTTTGGATGAACAATTCTTTGTTAATTGCTGGACATTTATCACTGGTGTTCAGAGGCTTGGAATGGCACTCATTATAACATGTAGAACTTCTCTATGTGTTTCAAATCCTTCCTAGTGGGGAGACTTCTCTGTCAGTTGACACACACAGATCTAGGATGTCCATACACAAACTTATATGAGCTCAAGGGGACACACACATACACACACACACACACACACACACACACACAAGTGTATACACATAGAAGGGGCTAGAACAAATATCTTGCTCTAGAAACACAGTCAAGTGATAATTCTGAAAAACCCTTCTGCTATAAAAGAATAGATTAAAATATAAATACAGTTTTTTAAATGCATAACTGCTTGTGAGTGAGAAGTTAAAGGAAATTCCTAGCAATGCAAAATAACAAATCAATTCCAAAGGCAAGATAGACCTGAAGGTATTTTCCAAACCCAGGAATACAAAAAATAGTTTTAAATGCAGCTTTAATATGCTAAATAGCACACTTAATATATATGAGTATAATAATGCAATAATTTTAAGACCTAGAAGTTTATATAAAATTCTTGGCTCCAGTATTTCTCTTCCATCCTATGCCAGAGTACCTCTCAAAGACAGAATATTTTTCCTGAATACTGTTTGAAATTCCCTTATATATTTTTAAAAAAACAAAAACAACAAAGAACTACCTCTGTATCTATGAGATTTGTTTACTTGTGAGATTTGTAGATATAGTTAAATAATGATGCATATGAGTTGAACAAATAATCCATTCAGGTTTTTTGTAAGATAGTATGGAAAATCCTGAACAAAGTATTTGGCCAACCTAATAACACACTGTATAATAGTTCCTGAACTAAATTTTGTGTATTTAAAACTCTTAAGATTCATCTATTTGACAGCAGGAAACTGTCCCTCTCGAGTTTTTACACTGACACAGCACTCCGTTATGTGCCCTGTAGGTTTCCCTTTATCAGTTCAGTCAGTTCAGTCGCTCAGTGGTGTCCGACTCTTTGCGACCCCATGGACCACAGGACACCAGGTCTCCCTGTCCATCACCAACACCCGGAGTTCACTCAAACTCACGTCCATCGAGTCAGTGATGCCATCCAACCATCTCATCCTCTGCCGTCCCCTTCTCCTCCTGCCCCCAATCCTTACCAGCATCGAAGTCTTTTCCAATGAGTCAACTCTTCACATGAGATGGCCAAAGTACTGGACTTTCAGCTTTAGCATCATTCCTTCCAAAGAACACTCAGGACTGATCTCCTTTAGAATGGACTGGTTGGATCTCCTTGCAGTCCAAGGGATTCTCAAGAGTCTTCTCCAACACCACAATTAAAAAGCATCAATTCTTCGGCACTCAGCCTTCTTCACAGTCCAGCTCTCACATCCATACATGACCACAGGAAAGACCATAGCCTTGACTAGGCGAACCTTTGTTGGCAAAGTAATGTCTCTGATTTGAATATGCTATCTACGTTGGTCATAACTTTCCTTCCAAGCAGTAAGTGTCTTTTAATTTCATTGCTGTTATCATCATCTGCAGTGATTTTAGAGTCCCACAAAATAAAGTCTGACACTGTTTCCACTGTTTCCCCATCTATTTGCCATGAAGTGATGGGACTGGATGCCATGATCTTAGTTTTCTGAATGTTGACCTTGAAGCCAACTTTTCCACTCTCCTCTTTCACTTTCATCAAGAGGCTCTTTAGTTCTTCTTCACTTTCTGCCATAAGGGTGGTATCATCTGCAAATCTATAGATGTACATTTAAATCACAATATTATTGTTATGAGCAATGCTGCTACCGACATTCTGTGGCTTGAAAATGGCTGTAAATAATTTGGCACTCTTTCCATGAAAGAATGTGGACTATTTTCTCTCTTCTTGAAACTGGGTTACTGTGTGATGCTTTAGCCAGTGAAATGTGGGGGTGTCATCTACATATCTGAGGTTATTGATATTTCTCCCAGCAATCTTGATTCCAGCTTGTGTTTCATCCAGCCCAGAATTTTTCATGATGTACTCTGCATAGAAGTTAAATAAGCAGGGTGACAATATACAGCCTTGACATACTCCTTTTCCTATTTGGAACCAGTCTGTTGTTCCATGTTCAGTTCTAACTGTTGCTTCCTGACCTGCATATAGGTTTCTCAAGAGGCAGGTCAGGTGGTCTGGTATTCCCATGTCTTTCAGAATTTTCCACAGTTTATTGTGATCGACACAGTCAAAGGCTTTGGCATAGTCAATAAAGCAGAAATAGATGTTTTTCTGGAACTCTCTTGCTTATTCAATGATCCAGCAGATATTGTCAATTTGAACTCTGGTTCCTCTGCCTTTTCTAAAGCCAGCTATATTTCTTAGTAAAACTCATGTTCACAGTCCATTCCCTGGTGTCTCAGACGGTAACACATCTGCCTACAACACGGGAGACCCGAGTTTGATCCCTGGGTCGAGAAGATTCCCTGGAGAAGGAAATGGCAACCCACTCCAGTGTTCTTGCCTGGAGAATCCCATTGATGGAGGAGCCTTGTGGGCTACAGTCCATGGGGTCGCAAAGAGTCAGACATGACTGAGTGACTTCACTTTTATAGCATACCAAGAGTGGTTTGATAACCTATTGCTACATAACAAAATACCTCCTAAACTATAGTTTAAAACATTCACTTTATTATGAACTTAATACTTTGGGTTAAACATCAGTAAGGCCTTAGTTTAGTGATTCTTCGGCTCCAAGTGCCATCAATGATGTGACCCAGTGATGTCCCATTGACCTGAAGACTGTCTGGCGTTTTCACGAAAGCCTGATGTTGTGAAAGGGGCAGTTGGTGGCTGGCCATGAAGGAATGGGCTCCCCAGCTTCTCTCCTCATAGATCCTAGAACCTCTCTACTAGATCTTTTCAGCAAGATAGTCAGCTAGTTTCTGACCACACTGCAGCTCAGATCTAGATGATACATGGCTGATGTATCTAGATGATAAAAGGCTGAAACTGTAAGTCCTCTTCTGAGCTAGAACTGAGACTAGCAAGGTATGCTTTCCCCCACATTTCATTGGTTAAAGCATCACAGGATAACCCAGTTTCAAGAAGAGAGAAAATAGTCCACATTTTTTCATGGAAAGAGTGCCAAATTATTACATCCATTTTCAAGCCACAGAATGTCAATAGCAGCATTGCTCATTACAATAAATATTGTGATTTAAATGTACATCTATAGATATGCAGATGACACCACCCTTATGGCAGAAAGTGAAGAAGAACTAAAGAGCCTCTTGATGAAAGTGAAAGAGGAGAGTGGAAAAGTTGGCTTCAAGCTCAACATTCAGAAAACTAAGATCATGGCATCCAGTCCCATCACTTCATGGCAAATAGATGGGGAAACAGTGGAAACAGTGTCAGACTTTTTTTTTGGTGGGGGCGGGGAGGGGCTCTAAAATCACTGCAGATGATGATTACAGCCATGAAATTAAAAGACACTTACTGCTTGGAAGGAAAGTTATGACCAACCTAGACAACATATTAAAAGGCAGAGACATTACTTTGTCCACAAAGGTCCTTCTAGTGAAGGCTATTGACTAGTGGTCATGTGTGGATGTGAGAGTTGGACTGTGAAGAAAGCTGAGCACTGAAGAATTGATGCTTTTGAACTGTGGTGTTGGAGAAGACTCTTGAGAGTCCCTTGGACTGCAAGGAGATCCAACCAGTCCATTCTAAAGGAGATCAGTCCTGAGTGTTCTTTGGAAGGAATGATGCTAAAGCTGAAAGTCCAGTACTTTGGCCACCTCATGCGAAGAGTTGACTCATTGGAAAAGACTCCAATGCTAGTAAGGATTGGGGGCAGGAGGAGAAGGGGACGACAGAGGATGAGATGGCTGCATGGCATCACTGACTCGATGGACGTGAGTTTTGAGTGAACTCCGGGTGTTGGTGATGGATAGGGAGGCCTGACGTGCTGCAATTTGTGGAATCAGACAGAGTCGGACATGACTGAGCGACTGAACTGAACTGATATTTAGTAAAATTTTTGAGTCACAGACTATGCACATTATCAAATTTACAAGGTGATAAAATTTTTATTTCCAAAGTGATTATGCCAAGTTACACTCCCACCAGCCATATAAGATCGTCAACCTTTCCTATGATTATTCCCATTGTATTATTCTTTTTCAGTACAAGGACTCTTTCTGCCTTTTTGCCCATTTTAGGTTTAGTTTATTTCTTACAATTTGTAAAAGTTATAGATTTTAAAAATACATCATCTCTTTATAATAATGCATCTCTCTCTCTCTACATATATATATATAGAGAGATGGATAGATAAATATAGATATAGGTGTGTGTATGTTTCCAAAATGCTTTGAAGAACAGAAGGTCTTACTTTTTATCTACTCAAATTCATAAACATTTTCTTTTTTTTAATTTTATTTTGCTTAACTTTACAATATTTTATAGCTTTTGCCATACATCAAGATGGATCCACCACAAGTATACATGTGTTCCCCATCCTGAACCCTCCTCCCTCCTCCCTCCCCATACCATCACTCTGGGTCGTCCCAGTGCACCAGCCCCAGGCATCCGTTATCAGACATCATACCTGGACTGGCGACTCGTTTCAGATATGATATTATACATATTTCAATGCTATTCTCCCAAATCATCCCTACCCCACCTCCCACAGAGTCCAAAAGTTTGTTCTATACATTAGTGTCTCTTTTGCTATCTCATAAACAGGGTTAATGTTACCATCTTTCTAAATTCCATATATATGCGCTAGTATACTGTATTTGTGTTTTTCTTTCTGGCTTACTTCACTCTGTATAATAGGCTCCAGTTCCATCCACCTCATTAGAACTGATTCAAATGTATTCTTTTTAATGGCTGAGTAAAACTCCATTGTGTATATGTACCACTGCTTTCTTTATCCATTCATCTGCAGATGGACATCTAGGTTGCTTCCAAGTCCTGGCTATTGTAAATAGTGCTGCTATGAACATTGGGGTACACGTGTCTCTTTCAATTCTGGTTTTCTCAGTGTGTATGCCCAGCAGTGGGATTGCTGGATCATAAGGCAGTTCTATTTCCAGTTTTTTGAGGAATCTCCATACTGTTCTCCATAGTGGTTGTACTAGTTTGCATTCCCACCAACAGTGTAAGAGGGTTCCCTTTTCTCCACACCCTCTCCAGCCTTTATTGCTTGTGGACTTTTGGATCGCAGCCATTCTGACTGGCGTGAAATGGTACCTCATAGTGGTTTTGATTTGCATTTCTCTGATAATAAGTGATGCTGAGCATCTTTTCATGTGTTTGTTAGCCATCTGTATGTCTTCTTTGGAGAAATGTCTATTTAGTTCTTTGGCCCACTTTTTGATTGGGTCATTTATTTTTCTGGAATTGAGCTGTAGGAGTTGCTTGTATATTTTTGAGATTAGTTGTTTGTCTGTTGCTTCATTTGTTATTATTTTCTCCCATTCTGAAGGCTGTCTTTTCACCTTGCTTATGGTTTCCTTTGTTGTGCAGAAGCTTTTAAGTTTAATTAGGTCCCACTTGTTTATTTTTGATTTTATTTCCAATATTCTGGGAGGTGGGTCATAGAGGATCCTGCTGTGATGTGTGTTTGAGAGGGTTTTGCCTATGTTCTCCTCTAAGAGTTTTATAGTTTCTGGTCTTACATTTAGATTTTTAATCCATTTTTGAGTTTATTTTTGTGTATGGTGTTAGAAAGTGTTCTAGTTTCATTCTTTTACAAGTGTTTGACCAGTTTTCCCAGCACAACTTGTTAAAGAGATTGTCTTTAATCCACTGTATATTCTTGCCTACTTTGTCAAAGATAAGGTGTCCATATGTGCGTGGATTTATCTCTGGGCTTTCTATTTTGTTCCATTGATCTATATTTCTGTCTTTGTGCCAGTACCATACTGTCTTGATGAGTGTGGCTTTGTAGTAGAGCCTGAAGTCAGGCAGGTTGATTCCTCCAGTTCCATTCTTCTTTCTCAAGATAGCTTTGGCTATTCGAGGTTTTTTGTATTTCCATACAAATTGAGAAATTATTTGTTCTAGCTCTGTGAAGAATACCATTGGTAGCTTGATGGAGATTGCATTGAATCTATAAATTGCTTTGGGCAGTATACTCATTTTCACTATATTGATTCTACCAATCCATGAACATGGTATATTTCTCCATCTATTAGTGTCCTCTTTGATTTCTTTCACCAGTGTTTTATAGTTTTCTACATATAGGTCTTTAGTTTCTTTAGGAAGATATATTCCAAAGTATTTTATTGTTTTCATTGCAATGGTGAATGGAATTGTTTCCTTAATGTCTCTTTCTATTTTCTCATTATTAGTGTACAGGAATGCAAGGATTTTCTGTGTGTTGATTTTATATCCTGCAACTTTACTATATTCATTGATTACATCTAGTAGTTTTCTGGTGGAGTCTTTAGGGTTTTCTACGTAGAGGATCATGTCATCTGCAAACAGTGAGAGTTTTACTTCTTCTTTTCCAATTTGGATTCCTTTTATTTCTTTTTCTGCTCTGATTGCTGTGGCCAAAACTTCGAAAACTATGTTGAATAGTAATGGTGAAAGTGGGCATCCTTGTCTTGTTCCTGACTTTAGAGGAAATGCTTTCAATTTTTCACCATTGAGGATAATGTTTGCTGTGGGCTTGTCATATATAGCTTTTATTATGTTGAGGTATGTTCCCTCTATTCCTGCTTTCTGGAGAGTTTTTATCATAAATGGTTGTTGAACTTTGTCAAAGGCTTTCTCTGCATCTATTGAGATAATCATATGGTTTTTATTTTTCAATTTGTTAATGTGGTGTATTATGTTGATTGATTTGTGGATATTGAAGAATCCTTGCATTCCTGGGATAAAGCCCACTTGGTCATGGTGTATGATCTTTTTAATGTGTTGTTGGATTCTGATTGCTAGAATTTTGTTAAGGATTTTTGCATCTATGTTCATCAGTGATATTGGCCTGTAGTTTTATTTTTTTGTGGCATCTTTGTCAAGTTTTGGTATTAGGGTGATGGTGGACTCATAGAATGAGTTTGGAAGTTTACCTTCCTCTGCAATTTTCTGGAAGAGTTTGAGTAGGATAGGTGTTAGCTCTTCTCTAAATTTTTGGTAGAATTCAGCTGTGAAGCTGTCTGGACCTGGGCTTTTGTTTGCTGGAAGATTTCTGATTACAGTTTCAATTTCCGTGCTTGTGATGGGTCTGTTAAGATTTTCTATTTCTTCCTGATTCAGTTTTGGAAAGTTGTACTTTTCTAAGAATTTGTCCATTTCTTCCACATTGTCCATTTTATTGCCATATAATTGCTGATAGGCTAGGCTAGGCTAAGTCACTTCAGTCGTGTCCAACTCTGTGTGACCCCATAGACGGCAGCCCACCAGGCTCCCCCGTCCCTGGGATTCTCCAGGCAAGAACACTGGAGTGGGTTGCCATTTCCTTCTCCAATGCATGAAAGTGAAAAGTGAAAGTGAAGTCGCTCAGTCGTGTCCGACCCTCAGCGACCCCATGGACTGCAGCCTTCCAGGCTCCTCCATCCATGGGATTTTCCAGGCAAGAGTACTGGAGTGGGGTGCCATTGTCTTCTCCATAATTGCTGATAGTAGTCTCTTATGATCCTTTGTATTTCTGTGTTGTCTGTTGTGATCTCTCCATTTTCATTTCTAATTTTATGGATTTGATTTTTCTCCTTTTGTTTCTTGATGAGTCTGGCTAATGTTTGTCAATTTTATTTACCCTTTCAAAGAACCAGCTTTTGGCTTTGTTGATTTTTGCTATGGTCTCTTTTGTTTCTTTTGCATTTATTTCTGCCCTAATTTTTAAGATTTCTTTCTTTCTACTAACCTTGGGGTGCTTAATTTCTTCCTTTTCTAGTTGCTTTAGGTGTAGAGTTAGGTTATTTATTTGGCTTTTTTCTTGTTTCTTGAGGTATGCCTGTATTGCTATGAACTTTCCCCTTAGGACTGCTTTTACAGTGTCCCACAGGTTTTGGGTTGCTGTGTTTTCATTTTCATTCGTTTCTATGCAGATTTTGATTTCTTTTTTGATTTCTTCTGTAATTTGTTGGTTAGTCAGCAGCGTGTTGTTCAGCCTCCATATGTTGGAATTTTTAATAGATTTTCTCCTGTTATTGAGATCTAATCTTACTGCATTGTGGTCAGAAAAGGTGCTTGGAATGATTTCAAATTTTCTGAACTTACCAAGCTAGATTTATGGCCCAGGACGTGGTCTATCCTGGAGAAGGTTCCATGTGCGCTCGAGAAAAAGGTGAAATTCATTGTTTTGGGATGAAATGTCCTATAGATATCAATTAGGTCTAACTGGTCTATTGTATCGTTTAAAGTTTGTGTTTCCTTGTGAATTTTCTGTTTAGTTGATCTATCCATTGGTGTGAGTGGGGTATTAAAGTCTCCCACTATTATTGTGTTATTGTTGATTTCTCCTTTCATACTTATTAGTATTTGTCTTACATATTGCAGTGCTCCTATGTTGGGTACATCTATATTTATAATTGTTATATCTTCTTCTTGGATTGACCCTTTGATCATTACGTAGTGACCTTCTTTGTCTCTTTTCACCGCCTTTGTTTTAAAGTCTATTTTATCTGATATGAGTATTGCTACTCCTGCTTTCTTTTGGTCCCTATTTGCATGGAAAATCTTTTTCCAGCCCTTCACTTTCAGTCTGTATGTGTCCCCTGTTTTGAGGTGCGTCTCTGTAGACAACATATGTAGGGGTCTTGTTTTTGTATCCATTAGGCCAGTCTCTGTCTTTTGGTTGGGGCATTCAACCCATTTACATTTCATTTAAGGTAATTATTGATAAGTATGATCCTGTTGCCATTTACTTTATTGTTTTGGGTTCAAATTTATATACCCTTTTTGTGTTTCCTGTCTAGAGAATGTCCTTTTGAATCTCATTTATTGCATTATTCATTATATATTGACTCTTTTTTATTTTTTCTAGGTCCTTGTTAAACCTTTCTTGCATCTTCTCAATGTTTTTCTCCAGGCTATTTATCTGTGATTCCATTTTGATTTCCAGATTTTGGATTAATTTCACTATCATTATTCGGAATTCTTTATCAGGTAGATTCGCTATTTCTTCCTCTTTTGTTTGGTTTGGTGAACATTTATCCTGTTCCTTTACCTGCTGGGAATTCTTCTGTCTCTTCATCTTGTTTAAATTGCTGATTTTATGGTGTCCTTACTGTATTCTGGCAGTCTGTGGAGTTCTCTTTATTGTGGCCTTTCCTCACTGTGTGTGGGTTTGTACAGGTGGTTTGTCAAGGTTTCTTGGTTAGGGAAGCTTGTGTCAGTGTTCTGGTGGATGGAGCTGGATTTCTTCTCTCTGGAGTGCAATGGAGTGTCTAGTAATGAGTTATGAGATGTCTATGATTTTGGGGTGACTTTGGGTAGCCTGTATATTGGAGCTCAGGGCTGTGTTCCTGTGTTTCTGGAGAATTTGCTTGGTATATCTTGCCGTGGAACTTGTTGGCCCTTGTGTGATGCTTGGTTTCAGTGTAGGTATGGAGACATTTGATGAGCTCTTGTCAATTAATGTTCCGTGGGATCAGGGTTTGGATTTAAGCCTCCTGCTTCCAGTTATCCATCTTATTTTTACAGTAGTCTCAAAAACTTCTCCTTCTATACTGCACTCCACAACTTGACCGCTCAGAGATGTTCACGGAGTTATACAGAGAAGAGAAGAGAGAGGAAGGAGACAGAGGTGGTCAGGAGGATAAAAGGAGGGAATGAAAAGGAGAGAGACAGATCCAGTCAGTAATCAGTTCCCTAAGTGTTTTCCTTTATTTGGAACACTCAGAAATTCACAGAGTTGGATAGAGTAGAGAGGGGTTAGGGAGGAGACACAGGTGAAATGGTGGAGAAAAAGGAGAGTCGGGAGGTGGAGAGAACAGTCAAGCCAGTAATCTCGCTCCCTAGTAAAAAGTGGGTACTGAAGATTAGGTTCTTAAACGTACAGAATTGGTAACAAATACCTAAAAGCAAAAATTACAAATCTAGAGTGCAGTTTGGAGATTCAAAAATACAGTGTTAAAGAAAAGAAGAAGGAAAAGAAAGAGAGAGAGAGGAAAAAAAAAGAAGTCACAAAAGTTATAAAGAAAATATAGGTACAAAATGATCAGATCAGATCAGAGCAGTCGCTCAGTCGTGTCCGACTCTTTGCGACCCCATGAATTGCAGCACGTCAGGCCTCCCTGTCCGTCACCAACTCCTGGAAGTCACTCAGACTCACATTCATCGAGTCAGTGATGCCATCCAGCCATCTCATCCTCTGTCGTCCCCTTCTCCTCCTGCCCCCAATCCCTCCCAGCATCAGAGTCTTCTCCAATGAGTCAACTCTTCGCATGAGGTGGCCAAAATACTGGAGTTTCAGCTTTAGCATCATTCCTTCCAAAGAAATCCCAAGGCTGATCTCCTTCAGAATGGACCAGTTGGATCTCCTTGCAGTCCAAGGGACTCTCAAGAGTCTTCTCCAACACCACAGTTCAAAAGCATCAATTCTTCGGTGCTCAGCCTTCTTCACAGTCCAGCTCTCACATCCATACATGACCACAGGAAAGACCATAGCCTTGACTAGGCGAACCTTTGTTGGCAAAGTAATGTCTCTGCTTTTGAATATGCTATCTAGGTTGGTCATAACTTTCTTTCCAAGGAGTAAGCATCTTTTAATTTCATGGCTGCAGTCATCATCTGCAGTGATTTTGGAGCCCAGAAAAATAAAGTCTGACACTGTTTCCACTGTTTCTCCATCTATTTCCCATGTAGTGATGGGACCAGATGCCATGATCTTTGTTTTCTGAATGTTGAGCTTTAAGCCAACCTTTTCACTCTCCACTTTCACTTTCATCAAGAGGCTTTTTAGCCCCTCTTCACTTTCTGCCATAATGGTGGTGATAACCAATATTAAAAAGCAAAAGTTAAAAATCTAAAGTAGACTTTGAAGTTTCAATAATACAGTGTTAAGGAAAAGAAGAAGAAAAAGAAAGATAGAAGGAAAAGAAGAGAAAAAAAAAGAAAGAAGGAAGGAAAATAAAAACAAAACCAAAAACCAAGAAAGTCACAAAAGTTACAAAGAAGATATAGGCACAAATTGATTACATATACCAGAAAGCATAAATTAATGATCTAGATTAGAGTTTGGAATTTCAGGAATACAGTGTCAAAGAAAAGATGAAAAGATAGAAAGAGGGAGGGCAAAAAAAGTCACAAAAGTTATAAAAAAAAAAAAAAAGAATAGGTACAAAATTGATAGCAATTACCAATAAGCTAAACTTATGAATCTAGAGCAGAGTTTCAAGTTTCAAAAATACAATGTTAAAGAAAAGAAAAAAAGAAAAGAAAAAAAAAAGAAAGCAAAAAAAAAAATAGTCACAAAAGTTATAAAAAATATATATGTGAAGTTTGGTTCTTTTTTTTTCTTTTTAAAAAGAAGGGTCTTTTATTTATTTATTTATTTTTATTTATTTATTTTTACAAAATAATAATAGGTTCTAAAAGTGAAAATTAAAGGAGTACTAGAGGATAAAAATTAAAAAAATAAAAATTAAAAATAATTTTTTTAATTAAAAAAAAAAAGAAAAAATGATGTGTGTAGCCTCCCTGCCCACTCTACTCAGGCTCTCTGTTTCCCTGCCGGAACCATTCGTGACCGGCCCTGGGCTGCTTGCCCCTCCCAGGTCTAAGCCACTCAAGTTCAGGCACTCGGGTAGTCCTCAGAGGCCCAGGCTTGGTTGGGCCTGCGTTTTGTGCCCTTCGCAGAATCCAGCACCGCAGGTAATGAGGTGTTTAGCAAGCATGGCTTCTGTGACTTATCGCCTCCCCGCCACTCGGTTTTCTAGGTGTACAACCAGCGCACTTTCTTAGGCGGATGTTAGCCGACCAGAGCCCCAAGAAGTCTTAGTTAGCAAAGAAGCCTGCTTACAGTTTTGTGGATAATGTCTCTCTGGGGCTGCGATTGCCTCCCTCCGGCTCTGGCTGCCTGTCACTGGAGGGGAACGGTCTGCTGCTGGCTATCTCTGTACAGTCCTTTGATCTGTGCGCGGGCCTGGTGGTGTCTTGGGTTAGGGCTGGCTTTTCGTGTGGTAGGTATCCCACAGTCTGGTTTGCTAGCCCAAATTATTTCGCTCAGGTAGCGCTTGGGATATTCAGGCCAGATGCTTACTCTAAGCGATGCAGCCCTCGAATCAGCCCATGCGGCGCCTCCCTGCCCAGCCCCCGCTTGCTAATGGCAGATGCAGGCATTTGCATTGCTTCTCCGCTGGGGAAGTTATCATAGGGCTCGTAGTCTGTGGGTTTTAATTGTTTATTTATTTTCCTCCCTGTTATGTTGCCCTCCGTGCTTCCCAGGCTCGGCACAGACTCGGCAGTGAGAGAGTTTCCTGGTGTTTGGAAACTTCTTTTTTTTTTAAGACTCCCTTCCCTTGACAGAGGTCCATCCCTCCCTCTTTGTCTCTTTTTTGTCTTTTATATTTTTTCCTACCTCCTTTAGAAGGCAATGAGTTGCTTTTCTGGGTGTCTGATGTCCTCTGCCGGCATTCTGAAGTTGTTTTGTGGAATTTACTCAGCGTTTAGATGTTCTTTTGATGAATTTGTGGAGGAGAAAGTGTTCTCCCCATTCTATTCCTCCACCATCTTAGCTCCCCATAAACATTTTCTTTCATTCTTTACATATCTTGTACATTTTGTAAGAAATATATTTCTAATTTAAAGTCAAATATATTTGCCTATATTTTCTTCTACAAGGTTAGTATTTGCTTTTTATATTGTCTCTAATCTGTCGACAACCCAATATGTATGTTTTGAGGGTATATGCATGTAGCAATTGATGTGGGTATCAAGTCTTATTTTCTTTGGAGGATCAGTGATACTAGCAGTATTTGTTTCCTTTTCCAATTAGTCATATATCAAATATCAATACATGCAGTAAAAATATAATCAAGTATCAATATATGCAATATCTGACTTTGGCATCAATATTCTCTTTAGTTTATCTCCTTGTTTACCTCTCACCAATACTATACTGTCTCTACTCTGTTAGAGAACTCAGGAAATAATAGATATTCAACAAATATTTTTTCAAAGAGTGAATTAATACTGATTTGCAATAAGTTCTGAAATGTGGCAACATAAGCCCTCTCACTTCACTCCTCCTTAGGAGAACCTTGCCTGATTTTGGGTCTTTGAGCAATCCTATACATTTCAGATTCAGTTTGTTAAATAACTCGAAGTATAATATTGGCTTTGCAATCTTAAATATGAAAACCTAATCATTAATCTTCAACATTATAAATACTTTTAAATTATGTTTCATGTGTTCTTTTTCCCTAAAATATTTTAAAACAAATCTCAGACACCATTCAGTCTTGTCAATACATATTTTGATATTCATCTTTAAGAAATCTAGACTTCACATATAATGCCATTATCAAGAAAGATGAAATTAAACAATTCCTTAATATGATATTGGGTTGGCCAAAAAGATCATATGGGTTTTTCATAACATCTTATGGAAAATTGTGAAGGAATATTGTAGTCAAGCTAATACATACTTCATTTTCAAATTTACCCAATTGTATCTCTCTCTTTTTTATTTTTATTTTTTTTTACATCCTTGATTATTTCAATGAAGTCTCAAACATGGACAACACATTGCTTTTGGCTGTTAGGTTTCCTATGTCTCTGTCTCTTCCGCCATTAAAAAATCATTTTCAAGACCAATTTTTGATTTTTACTTTCAATTAGTTCGAAGTATTGGGTACCTAGAATGTTTAAATAAATAGAGAGTGATAATGGGGTTTCAGTTGTTGGACACAGGTGCAAGAACTCAGTCAAGGTATTGTTAATATTAGGGTTCATCCTCTAGGATCATAGAAGTGATTGATATTTTGTCAAATGGATATAGTGTTTGTTTAATGTCTCATAATTGACAATTCTCATGAGTATATACCTTCTCATTCCCTCAATTTCTACCCCCACCGCCAGCTTCATCTTTTCCTATTAAGGAAATTCTTTCAGTTTCCATTCTATCTGAGCCATAAATGTACTGACAAGAGACAGCAGTGATAAACAACAACAAAAGCCACTCAAACTTTCTCCAGGTTACTTCCCAGGATATGTCCTAATCACAACCGAGGACTCAAAATATATATGCTTCTTTTTGTGTGTGTGTGTGTGAAAGTGAAAGTCGCTCAGTGGTGTCTAACTCATTGTGACTCCATGGACTGTCCATGGAATTCTCCAGGCCAGAATACTGGAGTGGGTAGTCTTTCCCTTCTCCAGGGAATTTTCCCAACTCAGGGATTGAACCCAGCTCTCCCACATTGCAGGCAAATTCTTTACATGCTGAGCCACGAGGGAAGCCCAAGAACACTGGAGTGGGTAGCCTATACCAACTGAGCTAACAGGAAAGCCCTTTTTTGTGTGTGTATTTGTACTATTTTCAAATTTTATGATAAAGATTTTAAGCCAATTTAGGAATTAACCATCAAACTCTTTCTCTTCAATGAAGCAAAAGGAACAAATTGTTTTTTAAAGAAATGAACTATTCCAGAACATTCTGTTATTTGTGATGGCTTTTATTTACACCAAAGCCTGATATCTACTTCAACTAGAATTTGCAGGTTGAAGGACTGATAATTATTATTATTAGATTTCTAGCATCATTGAAATTTGAAAGTTTAAATTGACATGAGCGTGCATCACAATGTTGAATTTCTTAAATGGACATGCTTTTGAGAATATATGATGATTTGATTTACGTTTAAAACCCCATGCTCTTGAACTGTAGAGCCACTTGCTTGTTAATAAGACTGCTAAAAATACATGCAAGCTTATCAACTCTTAAGACTTCAGGTCATCCTGCACAGGCCCCATCATTTTGCAATAGAGTCATTTATTTCTTCTCAATTTGAATAGCTTTAATCAGATCAAAATATTCCCTTTAAAGACTTGTTTTCAATTCAAGGAAAGAATCCAAACTTTCTTTTAGAGGGTCTTTACAATATACCACATTGTAATTTACTTTGCACGAAAAAAGTGCACATAATAAAAATACTCAAATTCTATGTTGAATGTCGGAACATAGTGAACTAGTCCAGAACCTGATAAGAATTATATATTTCTTACTTTTACTTTGATAATACTGGCAATATGTTTTAAATAGCCCACTATATGATATCTGTTTCAAAGCTAACAAATTATATAACTATTTAATCTTGGCATACTCTGTTTTGAGTTGGTTCTTGTGGTTTTCTATGCTTTGAAAGCAAGAACTTTGACGAAGATAACTATTTGTGCATTGACCATAAGTTTATGATTCCATTTGTGAAATGATTCATTTGAAAAGGGGTGGGAAAAGGCTATTCATAATTTCTCAGGATATGAGGCACAATCCAGGACTATCGGGACTATACTGGTATGTATGGGCATTATACTTATAAAGGCATTTTGTAGTATATTAATAAATATTCCAAAGACTAAATATACCAAATTCCAAATTTCCCCCTATGTTAAACACTTAAGCAGTTTTCTCCTAAAAATTCACTTAATTGTTTCTCTCATATATGTATATATATATATATATATATATATATATATATTTAAGGTTTAAAATCTGTTTTTTAATGTATAATGTTAACTGTTGGTTTATTTGTTAAACTTAGTTTACCTTCCCTGGAATCACTAAAATGAAAGCCCATGACGATTAAGCTATAAGATTCAATGTGTTTTCCTTTTCCTTTTGCTCCAATGAAAACTATTTCTATTTAAAATAGTTTACATGTAAGAATTAATGGAAGGGAATATCACTCCAGGGCCAGACCATAAACATTCCACATAATGATGTTAAATAACTGTTGTAAGAAGCTAAACAGTTGTATATTCCACATTTTGAGAAATGACAGCAACCACTCAACATATAATGATGGAAACTACTGTATTCAAAGCACAAAAAGAAGCAGATGGAAACAAAATATCCAGCCCTAACCACAAAATAATTGTAATCTTATTAAAGTTGAAGACATGCTTACAACTACAACAGGAACAGGAACAACAAAGTAATATGAAACAATAGATGACAATAGAAAAAATAAACACCAGGAAGGAGTTTCCTGTGTGGGTAGGGGTAATCATGGACCTGATTTGAAGCTGGTCATGAAGAATTGTAAGGTTTAAAATAGAAGATGTTTTAAAGCATAATTGAAGGTCAAAAGCATAAAAATTGCATTTTAAAGTGTCAGTAAAATGTGATCTTAAAAATACCTAGGCAACAAGTTTCAACCCATTTGGGTTAAGAAGAAAACTTGCCTTGCAGCAAGGTAGATGTACTCTAATGTTGCTCTGAAAAGAAGACTCCTCCAAGGATTGGGGAAGAATTTAGATTATCTCATCTGCATTCCACCCCTCTCCACTCTGAGAGAATGGAATGAACTGAACTGAAGAACAGGTCTGGGACAATTTGTTCAATTCAGGCAAGCTACAAAGAAACCATCTATGGGTGACTAGTTTTGCATGAAATTTTGAATAAACTTGAAGTAATGTCCTAGAGACAAGATTCTCTTCTTTCTCCATCACAAGCAATCTTGAAACTAAAGGGCCTCCAGGTAGAATTGACTCACTGGAAATGTGCAAACAACTCCAATTGGCTCTTCTTTATCTGCCTCTAAATATGCATTTTTTCTCCTTCAGATCAGATCAGATCAGATCAGTCGCTCAGTCATGTCAGACTCTTTGCGACCCCATGAACTGCAGCACGCCAGGCCTCCCTGTCCATCACCAACTCCCGGAGGTCACTCAGACTCACATTCATCGAGTCAGTGATGCCATCCAGCCATCTCATCCTGTGTCGTCCCCTTCTCCTCTTGCTCCCAATCCCTCCCAGCATCAGAGTCTTCTCCAATGAGTCAACTCTTCGCATGAGGTGGCCAAAATACTGGAGTTTCAGCTTTAGCATCATTCCTTCCAAAGAAATCCCAGGGTTGATCTCCTTCAGAATGGACCAGTTGGATCTCCTTGCAGTCCAAGGGACTCTCAAGAGTCTTCTCCAACACCACAGTTCAAAAGCATCAATTCTTTGGTGTTCAGCCTTCTTCACAGTCCAGCTCTCACATCCATACATGACCACAGGAAAGACCATAGCCTTGACTAGGCGAACCTTTGTTGGCAAAGTGATGTCTCTGCTTTTGAATATGCTATCTAGGTTGGTCATAACTTTCCTTCCAAGGAGTAAGCGTCTTTTAATTTCATAGCTGCTTTTTCTCCTTAACTTGCTAAAAAAATTAAATTTATATTAGACACTGTCTCTTCTCTCCAATACATTGGTTGCTTTAAGGCTGATCAACTTGAGATCTCAAAGTTGATTCTGAAGCTATATGAGGGACTAAATTTAGATGGTAACATCTGGATTAAGGTTAACTGAGCAAGAATTCTTTAAAAAAAAATGGTATTTCAGGACAAAATAGGGTACCTGTCTTAAGGTCGTTTGCCCATCCCCCAAGGATTGTGACTTTGCAATTTTAAAGGAGTTTGCAATTAGAAAGGGATTCAAGAATGTAAGTGAACACAGTATAAAAGCAGCCCTTCTTATGTTGGTGTTTGAAACATAGATAGATATAATTTTATTAGAAATATTTAAGAATATAAAATTTAGTAAAATACATGTTTAGGGATTTAAATACTTTTACACCCCTTGACTCTGTAATTCTCAACTCTGTAAAAAAAAAATGTTATCTTCATGAATAAGATACCTTCAGAAGAAAATATTTTTAAAAAATTGAAATACTTATCTATAAGTGATAGAATTATGAGTGATTTTTTTTTCTTCAAAATTTCAAATCCATTCTCTGTAGCTTTTTAATCAAGAGATCTAACAAATGGGATGGTTCTTTCCCATTGCTATTTTCATTGTTCTGAAGCATATCTAAAAAGTTTCTTCATTATGTACACAGACACACAAAAACTTACCTCCTCAAAGAAGACAAAAACTTTCTAACAATTTGATCTAAAGTATTTCCTTTTTGAATGGTGAAGTGGTTTTTAAAAGATTATTGATTTCTTTCATCAGTGTTTTATATTTTTGTGTATAGAGTTCTTTCATCTTCTTAGGTATGTTTGCTTCTAGGCATTTTATTATTTTTGTTGCAATGGTAAATAAGGTCAATTTCTTAATTTCTATTTCTGATTTTTCATGGTTAATATATAGGAATACAAGGGATTTCTGTGTATTGACTTCATATACTCAGATTTTAGTAAATTCACTGATTAGCTGTAGTAATTTTCCCAGGCAACATAAACAGATGGAGAGACATACCATGTTCCTGAATTGGAAGAATCAACATTGTGAAAATGACTCTCAAACACGAAGCAGTCTACAGATTCAATGCAATCCCTATCAAATTACCAATGTCATTTGCCCACAGAACTAGAACAATTTCACAACTCATATAGAAACACCAGTGAAGTTGCTCAGTCGTGTCTGACACTTTGCAATCCCAGGGAGCCTACCAGGCTCCTTCACCCGTGGAAATTACTGGAGCGGATTGCCATTTCCTTCTCCAGCGGATCTTCCTGACCCAAGGATCAAACCCAGGTCTCCCCCATTGCAGGCAGATGCTTTACCATCTGAGCCACCAGGGAAGACCATATAGAAACACAACTGATCCCAAATAGCCAAAGCAATCTTGAGAAAGAAGAATGAAGCTGGAAGAATCAACCTCCCTGACTTCAGACTATAGTACATAATACACTTTTCCGGACAGAATGGTACTGACACAAAAACAGAAATATAGATCAGTGGAATAAGATAGAAACCCAGAGATAAACCCACATACCTACATACACCTTATCTTTGACAAAGGAGGCAAGAATATACAATGAAAAAAATAGATTCTTCAATAAATGGTTCTGGGAAAATTGGGCAGCTACATGTAAAAGAATGCAATTAGAACACTTCCTAACACTATACACAAAAATAAACTCAAAATGGATTAAAGACAAATATAAGACCAGAAAACATGTAGAGGAAAACATAGGCAGAACACTCTTTGACATAAATTACAGCAAGGTCCTCTATGACCCACCTCATAGAGTAATAGAAATAAAAACAAAAATATACAAATGGGATCTAATTAAACGTAAAAGCTTTTGCACAGCAAAGGAAACCATAAACAAGATGAAAAGACAACTCTCAGAATAGGGGAAAACAGTTGCCAATGAAGCAACTGAAAAGATTAATTTCCAAAATACACAAGCAGCCCAGGCAGCTCAATATCAGAAAAACAAGCAATGCAATAAAAAAAAAAAAAAAAAAAAGGGGCAGAAAACCTAAACGGACATTTCTCCAAAGAAGATATACAAATGGTTAATAAACACATGAAAAAATGCTCAACATTGTTTATTATTAGAGAAATGCAAATCAAAACTACAATGAGATATCACCTCACATCAGTCAGAATGAAAGTGAAAAGTCAGTGAAGTTGCTCAGTCTTGTCTGACTCTTTGCAACCCCGTGGACTGTAGCCCACCAGGCTCCTCCGCCCATGGGATTCTCCAGGCAAGAATACTGGAGTGGGTTGCGATTTTCTTCTCCATGACCATCATCAAAAAGTCTATAAACAATAAATGCTGGAGAGGATGTGCAGAAAAGGGAACTCTATTGCATTGTTGGTGGGGCATGTACATTGATATAGACACTAGAATTGTATGGAGATTTCTTTTAAAACTAGGAATAAAACTACCGTAAGACCCAGCAATCCCACTACTGGGTATATACCCTGAGAAAACTACAATTTTAAATACATGTGTACCCCAGTGTTCATTTCAGCACTGTTTACAATAGCCAAGACATGGAAGCAACCTAGATGTCTTTTGACAGATGAATGGATAAAGAAGTTGTGGTACATATATACAATGGAATATTACTCAGCCATAAAAACAAATGAATCTGAGTCAGTTCTAGTGAAGTGGATGAACTTAGAGCCTATTATATAGAGTGAAAAGTGAAAGTGAAACTTTCTGACTCTTTGCGATCCCATGGACTATGTAGTCGATGGAATTCTCCAGGCCAGAATATTGGAGTGGGTAGCCTTTCCCTTCTCCAGGGGATCTTCCCAACCCAGGGATCAAACCCAGGTCTCCCACATTGCAGGCAGATTCTTTATCAGATAAGCCACAAAGGAAGCTCAAGAATCCTGGAGTGAGTACCCTATCCCTTCTTCAGTGGATCTTCCCAACCCAGGAATCAATCCAGGGTCTCCTGCAATGGAGGTGAATTCTTTACCAACTGAGATATCAGGGAAACTGGCATTTTAATAAAGTCAGAAAATCAGTTTGTAGCACTTATTCAAGCTTCCAATTTGATCAAATAAGGATATTTAATTTGTACTCATAGCTTCTGCAAAAGGATAAAAATCTGTTGTCTGGGAGCTCTGGTAATGGGTCCCCAAATCAATATGACAGCAACAAAAGTTATGTAAATTGACATAAATAGAAAACTTTCAGGAAAAGTAAGTTACAGAAGAAATAATTTGTATAACCATTCATCGTTGGTATTTATTAGAGGATCCTGGCAAGCTGTAGTCCATAGGGTCTCAGAGCTGGACATGACTGAAGTGACTTAACATTTATTAGAGTACAAACATTTTTTAAAACTTTCAAACTCCTGATATATAAACTAAAATATATGTAATGAACTCTGAACATTTATAAACTACTTATATTAGTCACATATTCTATATATAAATGTTAGTTCTAGAAAATGTAATAACGAAAAACCTTTGTATTCTATTAGAAGTTAATCACTAAAATGTTGCTGCCTATAAGTTGAATTACACATAATCACACATCTTTGGGAATCCTGACTCCCATGTAATGAGTGTTAAGCTAAAGTACCTTTGTTTAGGTCACAGGGAACATCCTTACCAGTCCCACCTGTGAATGACTCAAGGAAGGAAGAAATACACACATCCCCTCTGGGGTCTGACTAGAATCAGGACTTCACTTCCTCCTCTCTAGTATTAGAGAAGCTTGGATTCTAACTCAGGGAAAATGGTTCTTTTAAACTAGTCCACCGTCTTCTTGGTGTGCTATGTTTCTGAATAAGGTCTCTATTCTTTTCCCCAACATCTTGTCTCTTTATTATTGGCCTGTCATGCAGCGAACAGCATGAACTTAAACTCAGTAACAAATATATCATCAAAAGTGTCTACTCTAAAGAAACACAATTGTTTGAGATAGTTATTTTTATAAATAATCATATAACTGATACCAGATAAGAGAGTAGAATCCAGGATGCCACAACCCATTCAAGTATTTTCCAAAATGTGCAAGATAATATTCTAAACTCTGGGAGGTTATTAAACTAGAGACAATGTCATGCAATCTCAAAACTAACAAGCAAATACAGATTCTCCTCTCATTTTGTGCCCAAAGTCAAAGCGGAATAAAATGATGGAAGATCTACTAAGCTACACTTTCTCTACATGACACTTTAAATGTTTATCCTAATTACTTCTCACAACCACCTTTAGAATGATACATTGCAATCCCTGTGGCACAAATAAGAATACTGAGATTCACAGATTCAAGTCACAACCTTAAAATAGCAAAATTGAAAATTTAACCAAATGGTCTGATTTTAAAAGTGTCTTGTCCCTACTGAGTCAGAAGGTATCCATGACTCTTTAGTAAAGTATTTAGCTTACGATTCAATACCTTAGTATTATTATTATTATTTTCTTTAGAGAGAGGGGCCAATGTCATCCTATTGAATAGAAAAGTTAATAAAATAAAATAAAATCAGACCATGTGGTTAAATTCTGATTTTGATGCTTTAACTTTGTACCCTGAATCTGTGAATATCAGCATGTAAGAGAGATGTTTTCCAATCACCTACAAGAGGGCTTCCCTGACAGTCCAGTGGGTAAAGAATCTGACTGTGATACTGGAGACACAGGAGACCTAGGGTTGATTCCTGGGTCAGGAAGATCCCCTGGAGGAAGAAAATGGCAACTCAGTCCAGTATTCTTGCTTAAAAGATCCCATGGACAGAGGCAGCTGGCAAGCTATCATCCAGAGTGTCACAGAGTCAGACATGACAGAGTGGTTACACATGCACAGGTAAAGGATTCATATTTGGTTTTATCTTTATAAAATACTTGAATTAGGAAATAAATATCACACTCAAGATAATTTTAAGAAACTTTACATGCAATGACATTAAACAAAGGTGTTGACTAACTACAGGAGAACCTCAAAGGTAGCTAAGCTCACAGCAGTGAAATTGGTCAGATCAGATCAGATCAGATCAGTCATTCAGTCATGTCTGACTCTTTGCGACCCCATGAACTGCAGCACGCCAGGCCTCCCTGTCCATCACCAACTCCCGGAGGTTACCCAGACTCACATCCATCGAGTCAGTGATGCCATCCAGCCATCTCATCCTCTGTCGTCCCCTTCTCCTCCTGCCCCCAATTCCTCCCAGCATCAGAGTCTTCTCCAATGAGTCAACTCTTCACATGAGGTGGCCAAAATACTGGAGTTTCAGCTTTAGCATCACTCCTTCCAAAGAAATCCCAGGGCTGATCTCCTTCAGAATGGACTGGTTGGATCTCCTTGCAGTCCAAGGGACTCTCAAGAGTCTTCTCCAACACCGCAGTTCAAAAGCATCAATTCTTCAGCGCTCAGCCTTCTTCACAGTCCAGCTCTCACATCCATACATGACCACAGGAAAGACCATAGCCTTGACTAGGCGAACCTTTGTTGGCAAAGTGATGTCTCTGCTTTTGAATATGCTATCTAGGTTGGTCATAACTTTCCTTCCAAGGAGTAAGCGTCTTTTAATTTCATGGCTGCAGTCACCATCTGCAGTGATTTTGGAGCCCAGAAACATAAATTCTGACACTGTTTCCACTGTTTCTCCATCTATTTTCCATGTAGTGATGGGACCAGATGCCATGATCTTCGTTTTCTGAATGTTGAGCTTTAAGCCAACCTTTTCACTCTCCTCTTTCACTTTCATCAAGAGGCTTTTGAGTTCCTCTTCACTTTCTGCCATAAGGGTGGTGTCATCCGCATATCTGAGGTTATTGATATTTCTCCCAGCAATCTTGATTCCAGCTTGTGTTTCTTCCAGTCCAGCATTTCTCATGATGTACTCTGCATATAAGTTAAATAAATATGGTAACAATATACAGCCTTGATGTACTCCTTTTCCTATTTGGAACCAGTCTGTTGTTCCATGTCCAGTTCTAACTGTTGCTTCCTGACCTGCATACAGATTTGTCAAGAGGCAGATCAGGTGGTCTGGTATTTCCATCTCTTTCAGAATTTTCCACAGTTTATTGTGATCTACACAGTCAAAGGCTTTGGCATAGTCAATAAAGCAGAAATAAATGTTTTTCTGGAACTCTCTTGCTTTTTCCATGATCCAGTGGATGTTGGCAATTTGATCTCTGGTTCCTCTGCCTTTTCTAAAACCAGCTTGAACATCAGGAATTTCATGGTTCACATATTGCTGAAGCCTGGCTTGGAGAATTTTGAGCATTACTTTACTAGCGTGTGAGATGAGTGAAATTGTGTGGTAGTTTGAGCATTCTTTGGCATTGCCTTTCTTTGGGATTGGGATGAAAACTGACCTTTTCCAATCTTTTGGCCACTACTGAGTTTTCCAAATTTGCTGGCATATTGAGTGTAGCACTTTCACAGCATCATCTTTCAGCATTTGGAATAGCTCCACTGGAATCCCATCACCTCCACTAGCTTTGTTCATAGTGATGCTTTCTAAGACCCACTTGACTTCACATTCCAAGATGTCTGACTCTAGGTCAGTGATCACACCATCATGATTATCTGGGTCGTGAAGCTCTTTTTTTGTACAGTTCTTCTGTGTATTCTTGCCACCTCTTCTTAATATCTTCTGCTTCTGTTAGGTCCATACCATTTCTGTCCTTCATTGAGCCCATCTTTGCATGAAATGTTCCTTTGGTATCTGTGATTTTCTTGAAGAGATCCCTAGTCTTTCCCATTCTGTTGTTTTCCTCTATTTCTTTGCATTAATCGCTGAAGAAGGCTTTCTTATCTCTTCTTGCTATTCTTTGGAACTCTGCATTCAGATGTTTTTATCTTTCCTTTTCTCCTTTACTTTTCGCTTCTCTTCTTTTCACAGCTATTTGTAAGGCCTCCCCAGAGAGCCATTCTGCTTTTTTGCAAAATGAAGTTGTTAGCAAAGTGAAGTTGTTAGCAAGCCTCAACTAAAAACAGGGACGGGTTACAGAAACCTGGAGAAGTGTTGCCAAAAGCAAGCTGCTATGAGAGGATTAGTGACCTGTGCCTGGAGGCAACCCCACAGGAGGGCATCCCAGAGTTTTATCTAATACCCTAAGCTTACCCTCTTTCTTCCCTCTGATGGTTCCTTGGTACTCACTTGATCATAAACTCTATGCAAACATGTTAGGTGATTGAGTGCCAGTAAAGTAATACCCATTTGGTTTGATTAGTAGAAAGACAATTTTCAGAACAAAGAGCGTGTTGGTACACACTATTCCACATGATGATATAGCACATTTTTGCTTATTTGTGGGAAATCCATTTTGTGAAAATACTGGAAAAAAAAAATGCAATACTTTGAAAGGAATACACCACTTTGGTAAATAGTCTAGAGTAAGCTAGACACTGAAGGAAAAGTAAAGGAAGAGTATGATAGAGACAAAGACTATAAAAAGCTCATCATGGCTAATGAAGGAACAGAAATATCACTTAAATTACTTTAAGGAAAAAAAGGGAGATTTTGATTCAGTTAAGGAAGAAGATCAGGAACGGTCCTGGTTTTATACTGCTATTGCTAGAGGTTATCTAACATTTAAATATACGAAGCAATCAATAAAAGAACCATTGTATGAAAAACACTAGTGTCTCTACTAGACAACTGTCTCTACTAGAAACACAGTATATACTCGGATCACTCCAACCACATGCCACTGAGATCTGAGATATAGTCTACCAAAGGCCAAAAGGAGTAAAAGAAGCAAAGAGAGCTTGAAGAAGGGCTGTGTGTAGAGGAAAACAACATATTCACTATAGGTCATGAACTGTGTTCCTGAAAGATACTTGTGAGAAAACAGTTAGAGCTGGTCTCTGTAGGTTCATAGGACTTAAATTGGGAGCTTTAGAGGGTCCATTATTGACTAAATTATCTGAAGAAATTACGCTTTTAAAATCTTATACTGGAGAAGACTCTTGAGAGTCCCTTGGAGTACAAGGAAATCAAACCAGTTAATCCTAAATGAAATCAACCTTGAATATTTATTGGAAGGACTGACGCTGAAACTGAAGCTCCAATACTTTGGCTACCTGAGGTGAAGAGCCAACTCATTGGAAAAGACCCTGATGCTGGGAAAACTGAGGGCATGAGAAGGGGGTGAAAGAGGATGAGATGGTTGGAGGTCATTATCCACTCAATGGACATGAGTTTGAGCAAACTCCGGGAGTTGATGATGGACAGAGAGGCCTGGTGTGCTGCCGTCCATGGGGTCGCAAACAGTCAGACACGACTGAGCAACTGAACTGAACTGAACTGAAAGGAAAGCAAACAGATATCATGAACAAAAATTTCAAGTGTTCATTAATGCATATTTTATTTGAGACTAAAATTAATGATGCACCTGAAAGTTAATGATGCTGTACTTTTCTAAGATGAAGTTTATTAAAAGGTTATTAATCTTTGATAAGCATGCATGATTATACACTAGTGCTTTTCATACAATTGTTCTTTTATTGATTGCTTCATATCTTTAAATGTTAGATAATCTTTAGCAATAGCAGTATAAATACATTGTGTATTCTTGGGACTTTTTAAACAGTTTTAAGAATGACTTAGATTATTTATTTCATACATTTATTCATTCATTTATTTTATACATTTATAAATTAACTCAAATGATAATGCGTTTAGTTTTCTACCAAAATGCTCTGTGATGATACTTAACTGTTTATACCTTTCATTTGTCAATTAGTCATGATAAAACCCATGATGACTCAGATGGTAAAGAATCTACCTGCAATCCAGGAGACCTGGGTTCAGTCTCTGGGTTGCCCCTTGGAGAAGGGAGGGGCAATCCACTCTAGTATTCTTGCCTGAAGAATCCCATGGACAGAGCATATTGGTGGGCCACAGTTCATGAGGTCACAAAGAGTTGGACACAACAGAGCAATTTCCACTTTACTTTGGTGAGAAGATGTTTCTCTACTTCACAGGAATCTTGAAGGACTAACGAGTTATACTGAAGTTATACTATATTCAGTTATACTGAAGTTAGTATTTTCATCAGTTATACTGATGAAAATTCAATGACCTTCTCGGAAAAAATTCTTATAAATATTTCTAAGACATTCTTGTTATTATAAAACCACTATTGACTGAATTACTCTGGGAATAGGATGTTCCAGTTAATTTAATTTAATACTCAGTTGAACTAAGCATTAGTGGGTAAAACTGCTTAATTTCTGTCTACATTGTTAAAATCGTTTATAAAACCTCTTGGGGTATTTTTCTTGCCTAAACTCAGTCCAGTGAACATAAACAGCCATCCAAATGATAATTTACAATTTGATACTTTATACAGCATCTATAAAGTATCAAAAATTGAATTAAGCTTACATGGACAGCAACTGAGATATGTTGTTGATTGACTATGCTTGAAATAAAGTTGTCTTTGTCAATTTACCCTCTTTTTTATTTTAAGATTATATTCATTTGGATTTTAGTTTGACTGTTATCTATTACATTAAAAGCAATTGCTATATCCTGCTAAGTCTCTTCAGTCGTGTCCAACTCTGTGCCACTCCATAGATGGCAGCCCAAGAGGCTGCCCCATCCCTGGGATTCTCCAGGCAAGAACACTGGAGTGGGTTGTCATTGCCTTCTCCAATGCATGAAGTGAAAGTGAAGTCGCTCAGTTGTGTCTGACTCTTAGTGACCCCATGGACTGCAGCCTACCATGCTCCTCCGTCCATGGGATTTTCCAGGCAAGAGTACTGGAGTGGGGTGCTATTGCCTTCTCCCAATTGTTACATAGGATTGGCCAAAAAGTTAGTTCTGATTCTTCTACACAATGTAATGGAAAATTCTGAACGGACTTTCTGGCCAACACTAGTACAAGCTCATTGAAAATTTCAGGAAGAAAACACTCTGAAATTTGAAAGAATTCCATGGAATATTAAGAAAAATAGTAAATATGAGCAATCTAACAATTTTAAAAATATGGGCAGCAGTGGGGGAACATTCATTATGATCAAATGTCTATTCTACTAATACTTTCGCTTAATAGCCAAATTTGTTTGAGATCTCACCACTTCTCTCTCATTTCTCTATCTAGTGGCTGATGCTAAACAACCATTTTCCTGTACTTTGAATAGGCAGTAGATTATATGATTTTACTGAAAGTGTAGAGTAGAAATCCTATTGTCCACAATGTCTGCCCTTTCTAACTTTGTTTAATTTATTTAAATAATTTGGATATTTTAATTTAAAAATTAAATTAGGAAATTAGCATTAGAAAGCTAGTAAGTGCTAGTTCACTTTCTTAGTTCAGCATTGTTATTGTTCAGTTGCTAAGTCCTGTCTAACTCTTTGGAACCCAATGGACAGCAGCATGCCAGGCTTCCCCATTCTTCACCATTTCCTGGAGTTTGCTCACATTCATGTCCATTGAGTAGATGATGCTATCAAACTATCTCATCCTCTGTCACCCCCTTGTCCTTTTGCACTCAATCTTTCCCATCATCAGAGTCTTTTCCAATTAGTTGGCTCATCACATCAAGTAGCCAAAGTATTGGAGCTTCAGCTTCAGCATCAGTCCTTCCAAAGAATATTCAGGGTTGATTTCCTTTAGGATTCACTGGTTTGGTCTCCTTGCTGTACAAGGGACTCTTGAGAGTCTTCTCCAACACCACAATTTGAAAGCATAAATTTGTCAAGTCTCAACCTTCTTTATGATCCAACTCTCAGATCCATACATAATTACTGGAAAAGCCATAGCTTTGACTATACAGACCTTTGCTGCATATTACTTCATTAACCTTTAGATTATGTGGCTATAGCCAGAAAAAATAGATTTCTGCTTCTAGCTAGGATGTAAAAAGCTGGAAGGAATATTGCATCCATTCTAACCATAATATAAATTCAAATAAACTTTGAAATCATAGTTTTTCTCAAGTCTATCAGAAATATGAGGTTGTAATACAACCAAATTATTTAAATTTCAAAGAGAAAAATGCCACTATGAGATGGAATGGGACGCAGCACTCACTCATCTGGGTCAAAGCATTGAGAGATGAGACTGATTAGCAGCCACTATAAAAATAAATGAGGGAACAAGATGGCAGAGGAGTAGGTGGACATGAAGTATATCTCTCTTCACAAATACATCAGGAATACATCTTCAGACACAGAAGTGCATGCAAAACACCAGCTGAGAGTAAGCAGGAGTACCTGACCAGCAGAAGAGAATATATAGACCTGCACAAAACTCTGTAGGATGAAGGAATTAGGAAAAACAGGAGTGTTAGGAAGACTGGACCTGCCCTCATTGGTTGGGGAACTAAAGCAGGAGTCTGTTCCCCACATAGGGGATCTGAGTCAGAGGAGAAACATTTAAGACTGAGAATAAAACACCTGATCTGTGGCAGCCTAAATGGAATGATAATCTGACAGTCCTTGCACAGCCATACATACCCTAGATAGGTGCAGGGGCTGGGAGCTGGAGTTTAGGGATTGTGGCTCAATCCCAGGATGAGGGCTGCTGCTGACTATGGAGAGACTGATCAAGGGGATGCGAGGGAGGAGATTGTGGCAGGAAATGCCTGTGGAGGAGGAAAGTTGGCAGGCATGGAAGCAAGGCGATACTGCTGAGTCATGCATAGGGGATGGAGCCATCACCATAGCCTCTCTCCCCCAAACGTGTCAGCATTGGCAGCTGAACAATAGAGAGAGGCAGGCCCATCAAATGCCTGTTGCACTGAACTACAGAATAGGACCCCCACTCAGGGTGCTCCTTTAAATGACTGATGCTCCAAACAACAGAGAAGGACCCCAGACAAGGGAGCCCTCTAAGTGCCTGACTGGGCAGAGCTAGGACAAAGACTAGCCAAAGAGGACTTCTGATAGCCCGCTCCAAGAAGCTCACTAAACGACTCTGATAGGGCCATAACTCCTGCAGTGGAGGCAGTCCGTGTCCCTGCACATATGGTGCCTTCAGGGTCCCCACAAGCCAAGCAGCTGCACCAACTTCACACTCAACTCTCACTGAGGCAGAGCTGCCACAGGCAAAAAAGTCTTGCATCTATGCACACAGAGTTGCTTTATTCATGTTCAACTCTTTGCAGCCCTGTGGACTGTGGCCTGCCAGGCTTTTCTGTCAGGGAGGGGGTTTCTCCAGGCAAGAACACCAGATTGAATTGGCTAATATGGTTTCCATACTCTTCTAGAGCACTATATTTCCTGCTGCCCTAGCTGCCAACCCCCCTGAGTACCTGGTGTTGTCAGAACCCTTGCAGAAGAATGAATCAGTGAGATGGAAGATAAAATGATAAAAATAACTTCTGAAGAGCAGAACAAAGTAAAAAGAATGAAAAGAAGAATGAAAAGAACTGAAGATAGTCTCAGCGGCCTCTGGGACAATATCAAACACACCAACATTTGAATTATAGTGACCCCAGAAGAAGAAGTGAAAAAGAAAGTGTATGAAAACATTTTTGAAGAGATTACACTTGAAATTTTTCCCACCATGGAAAAGGAAATAGTCAATCAAGTCCAAGAAGGACAAAGAATACCGTACAGGATAAATCCAAGGAGAAACATGCCAGATCAGATCAGTCGCTCAGTCGTGTCCGACTCTTTATGACCCCATGAATCACAGCACGCCAGGCCTCCCTGTCCATCATCAACTCCCGGAGCTCACTCAGACTCACATCCATCGAGTCAGTGATGCCATCCAGCCATCTCATCCTCTGGCGTCCCCTTCTCCTCCTGCCCCCAATCCCTCCCAGCATCAGAGTCTTCTCCAATGAGTCAACTCTTCGCATGAGGTGACCAAAGTACTGCAGTTTCAGCTTTAGCATCATTCCTTCCAAAGAAATCCCAGGGCTGATCTCCTTCAGAATGGACTGGTTGGATCTCCTTGCAGTCCAAGGGACCCTCAAGAGTCTTCTCCAACACCACAGTTCAAAAACATCAATTCTTTGGTGCTCAGCTTTCTTCACAGTCCAGCTCTCAAATCCATACATGACCACAGGAAAGACCAAAGCCTTGACTAGGCGAAACCTTATTGGCAAAGTAATGTCTCTGCTTTTGAATATGCTATCTAGGTTGGTCATAGCTTTCCTTCCAAGGAGTAAGCATCTTTTAATTTCATGGCTGCAGTCACCATCTGCAGTGATTTTGGAGCCCCTCAAAATAAAGTCTGACACTGTTTCCACTGTTTCCCCATCTATTTCCCATGTAGTGATGGGACCAGATGCCATGATCTTCGTTTTCTGAATGTTGAGCTTTAAGCCAACCTTTTCACTCTCCACTTTCACTTTCATCAAGAGGCTTTTTATGACCAACCTAGATAGCATATTCAAAAGCAGAGACATTACTTTGCCAACAAAGGTTCGCCTAGTCAAGGCTATGGTCTTTCCTGTGGTCATGTATGGATGTGAGAGCTGGACTGTGAAGAAGGCTGAGCACCGAAGAATTGATGCTTTTGAACTGTGATGTTGGAGAAGACTCTTGAGAGTCCCTTGGAGTGCAAGGAGATCCAACCAGCCCATTCTGAAGGAGATCAGCTCTGGGATTTCTTTGGAAGGAATGATGCTAAAGCTGAAAGGCCAGTACTTTGGCCACCTCATGCGAAGAGTTGACTCACTGGAGAAGACTCTGATGCTGGGCGGGATTGGGGGCAGGAGGAGAAGGGGACGACAGAGGATGAGATGGCTGGATGGCATCACTGACTCGATGGATGTGAGTCTGAGTGAGCTCCGGGAGTTGGTGATGGACAGGGAGGCCTGGCGTGCTGCAGTTCATGGGATTGCAAAGAGTTGGACACAACTGAGCGACTGATCTCTGATCTCTCACTTTCTGCCATAAAGGTGGTGTCATCTCCATATCTGAGGTTATTGATATTTCTCCCAGCAATCTTGATTCCAATTTGTGTTTCTTCCAGTCCAGCGTTTCTCATGATGTATTCTGCATATAAGTTAAATAAACAGGGTGAAAATATACAGCCTTGATGTACTCCTTTCCTATTTGGAACCAGTCTGTTGTTCCATGGCCAGTTCTAACTATTGCTTCCTGACCTGCATACATATTTCTCAAGAGGCAGATCAGGTGGTCTGGTATTCCCATCTCTTTCAGAATTTTCCACAGTTTCTTGTGATCTACATAGTCAAAGGCTTTGGCATAGTCCATAAAGCAGAAATAGATGTTTTTCTGGAACTCTCTTGCTTTTTCCATGATCCAGCGGATGTTGGCAATTTGATCTCTGGTTCCTCTGCCTTTTCTAAAACCAGCTTGAACATCAGGAAGTTCACGGTTCACATATTGCTGAAGCCTGGGTTAGAGAACTTTGAGCATTACTTTACTAACGTGTGAGATAAGTGCAATTGTGCGGTAGTTTGAGCATTCTTTGGCATTGCCTTTCTTTGGGATATGAGATGAAAACTGATCTTTTCCAATCTTGTGGCCACTGCAATACATACTAATCAAACTAACAAAGGCTAAACAGAAAGAAAGAACATTATTAAGCAGCACGGGAGAAGCAACAAGTAACATACAATGGAAACCCCATATGCTTAACAGCTGATCTTTCAGCAGAAACTCTGCAGGCCAGAAGGGAATGGCAGGATATATTTAAAGTTTGAAAGGGAAACATCTACGACCAACATTACTGTACATGGCAAGGATCTCATTCAAAATTGATGGAGAAATAAAAAGCTTTTCAGACAAGCAAAAGCTAAGAGAATTCACTACCACCACACCAGCTTTACAACAAATGTTAAAGGGACTTATATAGTCAAGAAATACAAGAGAACAAAAAAAGATCTACAAAATCGACCCCAAACAATTAAGAAAATGGCAATAGGAACACATATATCAATAACTACTATAAATGTAAATGGATTAAATGCTCCAACCAAAAGACACAGACTGGCTGAAAGGATGTAAAACAAGATCCTGTCTTTTATATATGCTGTCTACAAGAAACCCACTTCAGACCTAAAGATGCTTATAGACTGAAAGTGAGAGGATGGAAAAATATATTCCATGCACATGGGAAGCAAAAGAAAGCTGGAGTAGCAATCCTCATATCAGACAAAATAGACTTTAAAATAAAGATTACAAGAGATAAGGAAGGATTCTACATAATGATCAAGGGATCAATCCAAGAGGAAGACATAATGATTGTGAATATCTATGCACCCAACATAGAAATGCCTCAATACATAAGACAAACAGTAACAGACATAAAAGGAGAAATTGACAGTAACACAATAATAGTAGGGGACTTTAACACCCCCACTCACACCAATGGACAGATCATCAAAACAGAAAATTAATAAGGAAACACAAGCCTTAAATGATATATTAGATGAGATGGATCTCATTGATATCTTCTGGATATTCCATCCAAATGCAGAAAAATACACTTTCTTCTCAAGTGCACATGGAACATTCTCTAGGATAGACTATATCTTGGGTCACAAATCAAACCTCAGTAAATTTAAGACAATTGAAATTATATCAAGCATCTTTTCTGAACACAATGCTACAAGACTAGATACCAATTACAAGAAAAATACTGTGAGAGAAAAAAAAATACATTGAGATTAAACAGCACATTTCTAAATAACCAATAGGTTACTGAAGAAATCAAAAGGGAAATAAAAAAAAAAAAATTCTAGAAACGAATGACAGTGAAAACATGGCAACTCAAAAGCCATGGGATACAGCAAAAGCAGTTCTAAAAGGGAAGTTTATAGCAATACAATCCTACCTCAAGAAACAAGAAAAACAACCTAACTTTATACCTAAAACAACTGGAAAAAGAAGAACACACAACCCACAAAGTTAGTAGAAGGAAACAAATCATAAAGATCTGAGCAAAAATAAGTGACAAAGAAATGAATGAAACAAGAGTAAAGATTAATAAAACTAAAAACTGGTTCTTTGAGAAGATAAACAAAATTGACAAACCTTTAGCCAGATTCATCAAGGACAAAAGAGAAAAGAATCAAATCAACAAAATTAAAAATGAAAAAGGACAAGTTATAACAGACAAGGGAGAAATACAAAGGATTATAAGAGACTATTATGAACAATTATATGGCAATAAAATGAAAAACCTGGAAGAAATGGACAGATTCTTAGATAAGTTCAATCTTCCAAGTTTGAACCAGGACGAAATAGAAATTTTGAACAAACCAATTACAAGCAATGAAATTGAAGTTGTGATAAAAAAAATCTCCCCAAAAAACAAAATAAGACCAGATGTCTTCACAGGAGAATTCTACATGATAATGCCTATCCTTCTAAAACTCTCAAAAAATTGTGGAAGGAACACTTCCAAACTCATTCTATGAGGCCACCATCACCTTGATACCAAAACCAGACAAAGACAACACACCAAAAAAGAAAACTACAGGCAAATTTCACTGGTGAACCTAGATGCAAAAATCCTCAACAAAATTTTAGCAAACAGAATTCAGCAACACATCAAAAAGCTCATACACAGTGATCAAGTTGGGTTTATTCCAGGAATGCAAGGATTCTTCAATATACACAAATCAAATAATGTGATACACCATATTAACAAATTGAAAGATAAAAACCATATGATTGCCTCAATAGATGCAGAAAAAGCCTCTCACAAAATTCAGCACACATTTATGATTAAAACTCTTCAAAAAATGGGCATAGAAGGAACCTACCTCAGCTTAGTAAAAGCCATATATGATAAGCCTACAGCAAACATTATTCTCAGTGGTGAAAAACTGAAAGTATTCCCCTTAAGTTCAGGAACAAGACAAGAGTGTCCATTTTCACCACTATTATTCAACATAGTTCTGGAAGTCCTAGCTACAGCAATCAAAGAAAAAGAAATAAAAGGAATCCAGATCAGAAAAGAAGAAGTAAAGCTGTCACTGTTTGCAGATGACATGATACTGTACATAGAAAATCCTAAAGATATTATCAGAAAATTACTACAGCTAGTGAATGAATTTAGCAAAGTTGCAGGATACAAAATCAATACACAGAAATCACTTACATTTCTGTATACTAACAATGAAAAACCATAAAAGAAATTAAGGAATCAATCCTATTCACAATTACAACAAAAAGAATTAAATATTTTGGAATAAATTTACCTAAGGAGACAAAGGAATTGTACACAGAAAATTATAAGACACTAATGAAAGAAATCAAAGATGACACAAACAGAGGGGAGATATTCCATGTTCCTGGGTAGGGAGAATCAATATTGTGAAAATGACTATACTACCAAATGCAATCCACAGATTCAATGTGATCCTTATCAAATTACCAATGGCATTTTTCACAGAACTAGAACAAAAATTTTCACAATTCATATAGAAACACAAAAGACCCCAAATGGCCAATGCAGTCTTGAGAAAGAAGAATGGAAATGGAGGAATCAACCTTCCTGACTTCAGATTATACTACAAAGCTACAGTCATCAAGACAGTACGATATTGGAACAAAAACAGAAATATAGACCAATGAATCAAGATAGAAAGCCCAGAAATAAACTCATGTACAAATGGGTACCTTATTTTTGACAGAAGAGGCAAGAATATACAATAGGGCAAAGACAACCTCTTCAATAAATGGTGCTGGGAAAACTGGACAGTTGCATGTAAAAGAATGAAATTAGAACACTTCCTAACACCATACACAAAGATAAGCTCAAAATGAATTAAAGATCTAAATGTAAGACCAGAAACTATAAAACTCTTAGAGGAAAACATAGGCAGAACACTCGATGATATAAAGAAATATCCTCTATGACCCACCTCCTAGAGTAATGGAAATAAAAACAAAAGTAAACAAGTGGGACCTGATTAAACTTAAAAGCTTTTGCACAGCAAAAGAAACTATAAACAAGGAGAAAATAATAGCAAGTGAAAGGATTAATTTCTAAAATATACAATCAGCTCATACAATTCAAGCCAGAAAAACAAACAACCCAATCAAAAAGTGGGAAAAAGACCTAAAAAGACATTTCTCCAAAGAAGACAAACAGATGGCTAGCAAACACATGAAAAGATGCTCAACTTCACTCATTATTAGAGAAATGCAAATCATAACTACAAGGAGATATCACCTCACACTGGTCAGAATGACCATCAAAAAGTCTACAAATAATAAATGCAGAAGAGGGTGTGGAGGAAAGGAAATGCTCTTGTACTGTTGGTGGGAATATAAATTGATACAGCCACTATGGAAGACAGTATCCAGATCCAGATCCAGATCAGTGGCTCAGTCATGTCCGACTCTTTGTGACCCCATGAACCACAGCACGCCAGGCCTCTCTGTCCATCACCAACTCCCGGAGGTCACTCAGACTCACATTCATTGAGTCAGTGATGCCATCCAGCCATCTCATCCTCTGTCGTCCCCTTCTCCTCTTGCCCCCAATCCCTCCCAGCATCAGAGTCTTCTCCAATGAGTCAACTCTTCCCATGAGGTGGCCAAAATACTGGAGTTTCAGCTTTAGCATCATTCCTTCCAAAGAAATCCCAGGGCTGATCTCCTTCAGAATGGACTGGTTGGATCTCCTTGCAGTCCAAGGGACTCTCAAGAGTCTTCTCCAACACCACAGTTCAAAAGCATCAATTCTTCGGCACTCAACCTTCTTCACAGTCCAGCTTTCACATCCATACATGACCACAGGATAGACCATAGCCTTGACTAGGTGAACCTTTGTTGGCAAAGTGATGTCTCTGCTTTTGAATATGCTATCTAGGTTGGTCATAACTTTCCTTCCAAGGAGTAAGCGTCTTTTAATTTCATGGCTGCAGTCACCGTCTGCAGTGATTTTGGAGCCCACAAAAATAAAGTCTGACACTGTTTCCACTGTTTCTCCATCTATTTCCCATGCAGTGATGGGACCAGATGCCATGATCTTCGTTTTCTGAATGTTGAGCTTTAAGCCAACCTTTTCACTCTCCACTTTCACTTTCATCACGAGGCTTTTGAGTTCCTCTTCACTTTCTGCCATAAGGGTGGTGTCATCTGCATATCTGAGGTTATTGATATTTCTCCCAGCAATCTTGATTCCAACTTGTGTTTCTTCCAGTCCAACATTTCTCATGATGTACTCTGCATATAAGTTAAATAAACATGGTGACAATATACAGCCTTGACGTACTCCTTTTCCTATTTGGAACCAGTCTGTTGTTCCATGACCAGTTCTAACTGTTGCTTCCTGACCTGCATACAGATTTCTCAAGAGGCAGATCAGGTGGCCTGGTATTCCCATCTCTTTCAGAATTTTCCACAGTTTATTGTGATCTACACAGTGGAAACAGTGTCAGACTTTCTTTTTCTGGGCTCCAAAATCACTGCAGATGGTGACTGCCGCCATGAAATTTAAAGATACTTACTCCTTGGAAGGAAAGTTATGACCAACCTAGATAGCATATTCAAAAGCAGAGACATCACTTTGCCAACAAAGGTTCGCCTAGTCAAGGCTATGGTCTTTCCTGTGGCCATGTATGGATGTGAGAGCTGGACTGTGAAGAAGGCTGAGCGCCGAAGAATTGATGTTTTTGAACTGTGGTGTTGGAGAAGACTCTTGAGAGTCCCTTGGACTGCAAGGAGATCCAACCAGTCCATTCTGAAGGAGATCAACCCTGGGATTTCTTTGGAAGGAATGATGCTAAAGCTGAAACTCCAGTATTTTGGCCACCTCATGGGAAGAGTTGACTCATTGGAGAAGACTCTGATGCTGGGAGGGATTGGGGGCAGGAGGAGAAGGGGACGACAGAGGATTAGATGGCTGGATGGCATCACCGACTCGATGGACTTTGGCTTGAGTGACCTCCAGCAGTTGGTGATGGACAGAGAGGCCTGACGTGCTGCGATTCATGGGGTCGCAAAGTGTCGGACACGACTCAGCGACTGATCTGATCTGATCTGACACAGTCAAAGGCTTTGGCATAGTTCATAAAGCAGAAATAGATGTTTTTCTGGAACTCTCTTGCTTTTTCCATGATCCAGCGGATGTTGGCAATTTGATCTCTGGTTCCTCTGCCTTTTCTAAAACCAGCTTGAACATCAGGAATTTCACGGTTCACATATTGCTGAAGCCTGGCTTGGAGAATTTTGAGCATTACTTTACTAGTGTGTGAGATGAGTGAAATTGTGCGGTAGTTTGAGCATTCTTTGGCATTGCCTTTCTTTGGGATTGGGATGAAAACTGACCTTTTCCAATCTAGAGCCAGACATCCTGGAATGTGAAGTCAAGTGGGCCTTAGAAAGCATCACTACAAACAAAGCTAGTGGAGGTGATGGAATTCCAGTGGAGCTATTCCAAATCCTGGAAGACAGTATGGAGATTCCTTAAAAAACTAGGAATAAAACCACTATATGACCCAGCAATCCCACTCCTAGACATATACCCTGAAGAAATCAAAATTGTACCTCATAGTGGTTTTGATTTGCATTTCTCTGATAATGAGTGATGTTGAGCATCTTTTCATGTGTTTGTTAGCCATCTGTATGTCTTCTTTGGAGAAATGTCTATTTAGTTCTTTGGCCCATTTTTTGATTGGGTCGTTTATTTTTCTGGAATTGAGCTGTAGAAGTTGCTTGTATATTTTTGAGATTAGTTGTTTGTCAGTTGCTTCATTTGCTATTATTTTCTCCCATTCTGAAGGCTGTCTTTTCACCTTGCTTATAGTTTCCTTTGTTGTGCAGAAGCTTTTAAGTTTGATTAGGTCCCATTTGTTCATTTTTGATTTTATTTCCGATATTCTGGGAGGTGGGTCATGGAGGATCCTGCTGTGATGTAAGTCAGATAGTGTTTTGCCTATGTTTTCCTCTAGGAGTTTTATGGTTTCTGGTCTTACATTTAGCTCTTTAATCCATTTTGAGTTTATTTTTGTGTATGGTGTTAGAAAGTGCCATTTCACGCCAGTCAGAATGGCTACAATCCAAAAGTCCACAAGCAACAAATGCTGCAGAGGGTGTGGAGAAAAGGGAACCCTCTTACACTGTTGGTGGGAATGCAAACTAGTACAGCCACTATGGAGAGTAGTATGGAGATTTCCTCAAAAAACTGGGAATAGAACTGCCTTATGATCCAGCAATCCCACTGCTGGGCATACACACTGAGAAAACCAGAATTGAAAGAGACACATGTACCCCAATGTTCATAGCAGCACTGTTTACAACAGCCAGGATGTGGAAGCAACCTAGATGTCCACCTGCAGATGAATGGATAAGAAAGCAGTGGTACATATACACAATGGAGTATTACTCAGCCATTAAAAAGAAGACATTTGAATCAGTTCTAAGGAGGTGGATGGAACTGGAGCCTATTATACAGAGTGAAGTAAGCCAGAAAGATAAACACAAATACAGTATACTAACGCATATATATGGAATTTAGAAAGATGATAAAAATAACCCTGTTTATGAGACAGCAAAAGAAACACTGATGTATAGTACAGACTTTTGGACTCTGGGAACAGGAGAGGGCGGGATGATTTGGGGGAATAGCATTGAAATATGTATAATATCATATCTGAAACGAGTCACCAGTCCAGGTACGATGCCCGATAACAGATGCCTGGGGCTGGCGCACTGGGATGATCCGGAAGGATGGTATGGGGAGAGGGGAGGGAGGAGGGTTCAGGATGGGGAGCATGTGTATACTGGTGGCAGATCCATCTCGATGTATGGTAAAAGCAATACAATATTGTAAAGTTAAGCAAAAAAAAAAAAAAAGAAGCATGGAAATAAAGAAAAAGACCAATAAAAAAAAAAAAAAGAAATCAAAATTGAAAAAAACATATGTATCCCATCGTTAATTGAAGCACTATTTACAATAGCTAGAACATGGAAGCAACTTATATGTCCATCAACAGGTAAATGGATAAAGAAGTTGTGGTACATATATACAGTGGAATATTACTCAGCCATAAAAAGGATTGCATTTGAGTCAGTTCTGATGAGGTGGATGAACCTAGAACCTATTATACAGAGTAAAGTGAGTCAGAAAGACAAAGATAAATATTGTATTCTAATGCACATATATGTAATCTAGAAAAATGGTACTGAAGAATTTATGTACAGGGCAGCAATGGAGAAACAGACATAGAGAATAGATTTATGGACATGGGGAAAGGTGAAGAGAGGGTGAGATATATGGAAAAAGTAACATGGAAACTTACATTACCATATGTAAAACATATGGCCAACAGGAACTTGCTGTATGGCTCAGGAAAGTCAAAGGAGCTCTGTATCAACCTAGAGGGGTCAGATGGGGAGGGAGATTCAAAACAGAGGGGATATATGTATACCTATGGCTGATTCATATTGAGGTATGACAGAAAACAACAAAATTCTGTAAAGCAATTATCTTTCAATAAAAAAGTAAATTAAAAAAAAATAGTTAACCTCAAAAACCCTCCAAAAAAATAAAAATAAAAAATAAATGAGAAAAGACAAAATCAGCTGCAATTTTGGCAAATTAATGAAGGTCAAATGTGAACTAAGACTGGAAGAACTGGGGCCCAAACATCATCTTACAAGCTTTTTCTTTCTTTATTTATTTTTAATGAACCTCTCTCAGTAACTCTAAATAACTCTAAAGAATATTTGAAGGCAGGGCTGGAAACAAACAACAACAACAACAATAAAAAGCCTCCTCTCCTTGCTGGAATCTTGCATAAAGTGATTTTTAGCTGCATAGTGACTGTTAGTTGCTTAGCTATGTCTGACTTGTTGTGACTTCATGGACTGTAGCCAGCCAGGCTTTTCTGTCCATGGGATTTTCCCAGGCAAAAATATCAGAGTGTGTTGTCATTTCCTTCTCCAGGGGTCTTGAACCCAGCTCTCCCATGTTACAGGAAGTTTCTTTACCTTCTGAGCTACCAGAGGAGCCCTAGCTGCTGAGGGGAATATACAAACCCTAAACTGTTTCTCCTAAACTCTTTTCTCCTATGAGGCAAAAACCTGCAGCTTCTGGAGGAAGCTTAAAGGGAACAGTGTAGACACACTGATACTGGGGAATGAGCAGAGGAGAAATTCCTGTACTCCAGGGAGGTGTTAAGAAAGCCATGCTGGCCTTAGAATTCTATATCTGTGCCCACTTAGAGATTTGCATCCAGTGGGGTAGGGTTAGGGAATGCGTGGTAAAGATCAACACAGATCAAGGGCATCGTTTGGGGCACATGGGGAGAAAAATGCTGAGACTATTCTCCTATCTTGCTCCCCATGAGGCTGGACATGGGGATCTGCCTAAACTGGGGCTGCAGCTGGACAATAGTAAATTCTTGCCAGCCAGAATCCAAGGACAGGCAAAAGAGATCTACACTGGGGAAGAGGGAGATCCTGGAGTGAGTGCCCCTGTAGTGCTCGCATGTAGACAGGATGAAAGTTGAGGGTGGAACACAAACATTGAGAAAAAAATTTTTTTTTTTTAATTCTGACTCTCCAGCTACCACTTTGAGCAGAAAGCCGTAGTGCTGATAAATGTATGTGAGGACTGTAAGATACGGTAGAGAAACAACAATGGGAAAACCCAAACTATGTTTAACTGAAAAGAGTTTAACACAAAAGTCATCAGAAAAGGGTAGGGGTAATGATGAAAAGCAAAGGCAAGACAGAGCCAACAAAAGAAGCTGGTAGACATAATTCCAAATATCAATAATTATGTTAAATGCAAGATACCTAAAAATTAATTAAATTTTAGAATAGCTAAAAAAAATCCAAATATATCTGCTTGTTAAAAAGCCCCTTAATACAATGATACAAATAAATTAAAAGTACGAGGATGAAAAAGGGTAAATCACTGAAACAATAGAAAATGAAGTGAGTAAGTGAGTATCAGACAAAGTAGACTTCAGAGCAGAACAATTTCCCAGGAACAGAGAGATATTGCACAGCAATAAAAGGGTTAATTCATCTCACCAAGAAGATAGACAAGTCTTAATTGTGTACAACAATAGAGCTTCAAATTCTGTAAAGCCTAAACTGTTGAAACTGATACTACTGAAAGGACAAATATACAGATCAACATTACAGTTGGAGACTTCAACATTCTTCTTTCAGTAATCAATAGAGTTCATGGAAAGAAAATAAGTAAAAGATGGGCTTGCTGTACAACCCTTGAGTTGAAAATACTGAAGTCTAATTACTATACTAGATAAATCTGGAAACTTAAATACTGATTAGCTTCTATTTCCACACTATTTCTGTGTGAAATTAGTAAAATATCTAGTAGTTTTGCTCTTGCTGAATTATACAGTTAAATCAATGACTTGCACACATACATACCTCTTCATCCCCACTTTTACACACACACACACACGTCCTTCTAACCCTCTCAACAACTTTTAAAAACTAATAGTAATTTTTGCTTTCATGTATAAAACACTAAGATATAAAACAATAAGGTAATTCACTGCAGTGGTTTTATTTTTTATTTATTTTTTTAAATTTATTTATTTTAATTAGAGGCTAATTACTTTACAATATTGTATTGGTTTTGCCATACATCAACACTGGGATGACCCAGACGGATGCTATGGGGAGGGAGGTGGGAGGGGGTTTCAGGATTGGGAACTGCAGTGGTTTTAATGCTTACTCTCTAAGCCTCAAGCAATTTACATTTGTAAATAGAGAGCAGTATGAAAAAAAATTAATAAATTTTAGAGCTGATCTTAGAAAAGTCTATAGTTGGGTTGCCTGCCTTTGCCAAGGGTTGTCAGTAAATTTAAATTGTAATAGCTGAAGCTTGTAGGGACAGAATCAGATGATCTGCTGTGTCCCAATGTGGGCAGTAATCTGGTGCTTGTCTAACCAATCTTCTCAAATTTTTGGCCCCACATTTATTTGGAAGAGAGTCTGAGTGTTGTGTTGGTGAGGTATGAAATTGAAGTGCCCTGTTGGCTACTCTTAGACTCCTCTGCTGTGTTCCTGCTATAAACTTGAACGGCCCACTAAGCAAAACAAAGAACTCCAGACCTATTTTTCTAAGGTCCTTTACTGAGATCTGTTCTTGCCCAATCATGCCTCTTTCGCCAATCCCCCAAATTACCTCCCTTGAGAAAAATTCTGGTAAATAGTTTTTCTACCTCCTAAAAGTTCAAATGAGTCCCAGGATAACAGGTGAAAATCAATGGTTTCTGCTCACAAGACATCCTACTCCCTTCCCCAAATGAGACAACTTCCTGTTTTGTGTGTTCTAGCTAGTGCCTGTAAGGCTCCCTCCCTGCTCTCCCACTCATCCTGTCAGCAGAGGGGACTTCTGGGAGAAAGATTAAGTAGCAGAAAGAGCTTTCATCTTTTTGTTTCTATTGAATATTGCAAGGGTAACACGGGGGACTCACTAGCACATGATTTCAAACGACCAGATGGTGTGATTGCAACACTCACCTAACATGAACAACAAGAGTTCAAGCATGCAGTTATCTTTTTTGGGTATCTACTGATGCCCCTGTAAAGATATCTTTATAGTGGCACTTAATTAATGTTTTAAAAATTCATTTTTCAAAAGAAAAATCAAAATGTCCCTGTTTTCCTCTCCGCTCTCAGAAATTTTAACTGAACTTGTTTAACTGAACTAAAATTCTTTTGCTTGTAAGAGGACAGGAAGAGGGCATCTCACTTGTTTATTGTTGTTGTGAATGCAAATCATACAAAAATAGGTGGGGGCGTTTTGTACTAATTATACAACTTTTGGTAGTGTGTGTGCTCAGTGGTGTCCAACTCTTTGCGACCCTTTGTACTGCAGCCCACCCGGCTCCTCTATTCATGTGATTTTTCAGGCAAGAGTACTGGAGTGGGTTGCCATTTCCATCTCCAGGGGATCTTCCTGACCCAGGGATCAAACCCAGGTCTACTGGTGGATCGTGCATTGCAGGCAGGTTCTTTACCGTTGAGCCACCAGTGTGCCAGCTGGCTAAGTTTGGTTGCTGGTGGCAATGTTATAGCAACATTGTAGAAAGCATTCCAATCCAAAGCAAGTTCTGCTGAAAACTGAGAGAAGTGAAATAAGGCTGAGACTAGTTAAAAAAGAAAAAAACATAGACAGCTAAACATTAAAGTGTAACTCTCCTCCGGAGAAAAAGATCTCAATGGCCAGAAGTTAAATAATCAGAAAAAGCCCACTACCCACTCTTCAATAGCTATATACTAGCACAAAATCAATAGCTATATACTAGCACTAGCATAAACTTTATCATTTATGAATTATTAGCCATATTTTTGTAATTGGGTTTCTTGTTCTATATTAAGTTACAGATTTGACTCGTTTATGTAATATCTTCTTACGGAATTTCATGGTAAGTCCACATGGTATTGGGCTTCCTAGGTTGCTCAAATGGGTAAAGAATCTGCCTGCAAGGCAGGAGACACAACAAACCTGGGTTCAATCCCTGGGTCAGGAAGCTCCCCTAGAAGTGGCCAAGGCAACCCACTCCAGAAATCTTGCCTGGAGGATCTCATGGATAGAAGAAGCTGGCAGGCTACATTCCACTGCACCGTAGAGTCCGACATGACTGAAGTAACTGAGCATGTCTGCATGCACATGGTATTAATAGCTTACACATTGGATATCACAGGAAAAGAAATGTTATGATTAAGATGAAAAAAATCTTTATTTTACATTTTAAAGTATTGCAAAAGGGAGAAATTTCACTATGTGTTATTTACATTGGGAGTCAGAATTATGAAGCTATTCAAGATTTTAAAAATTATTTCAACATCTTTATAATACAGATAAGAAAAAAAATTAAGCTTCAGAGTTGTTTACCCAGGAGGTTAGGAGTAGAAGAGTGACTAGACCCAGAGTGTTCCGATTCCTTGACCGGCAGTGCCATGCTGATTCTAAGCTACAATAAGTGTCTAGAGATTTCTAGAACAAGAGATTTTAGTTGGAAGGAATTCTTTAGCCATATTAAAGAGGATGAGCAAACCTCAGTGGAAACACTGTGAAGCACCATTTTGCACATTGCATAATAAATGGATGTGTTAACTTTCCATCCTGTTTCTCCTCTTTCACTAACCTAATTTTGGAATCCAAATTTTAATAGTTTTCAGCCAGAGCTTCTGTTCAGGAAAATAAGATCATTGTACATGAAAAAGAGTCTTGGATTCTTCCTTACATACAATTGTTAAGAAAGTTAATAAGAAACCAAGTGAATTAGGAAGTGATATGAACAAATAAAATACCTCTATATATTTATGATTAAAGATATATATCTAGGGCATGCATGCATGTGTACTAAGTCACTTCTGCCATGTCTGACTCTTTGTGACCATGTGGACTGTAGCCTGCCAGGCTCCTCTGTCCATGGGGATTCTCCAGGTGAGAATACTGGAGTGGGTTGGCACGTCCTCCTCCAGGGGATCTTGTGGATCCAGGGATCAAACCTGCACCTCTTATATTTCCTGCATTGGCAGATGGGTACTTTACTACCAGTGCCACCACCACTGCTGCTGCTGCTACTCAGTTGCTTCAGTTGTGTCCGACTCGGTGTGACCCCATAGACGGCAGCCCACCAGGCTGCCCCGTCCCTGGGATTCTCCAGACAAGAACACTGGAGTGGGTTGCTATTTCCTTCTCCAGTACATGAAAGTGAAAAGTGAAAGTGAAGTAACTCAGTTGTGTCTGACTCTTAGCGACCCCATGGACTGCAGCCCACCAGGCTCCTCTGTCCATGGGATTTTCCAGGCAAGAGTACTGGAGTGGGGTGCCATCACTACTACTGCACAAATATAGCAAATTCAGAAATCTGCCTTCTGAAACCAGTGATCTAGTTTATGAAATCCTATATTTTGAGTAAACTATTTCTGTATATCCTGTTTAATAAAAATGACAGTTGCTACTTCCAACTTACAGTAGTCTTAGGGCATAGGAATGATGAGGGAAACTAAACATGCTGGCCTCATAAAAGGTGGCTGGCAAGTTGTGTTTATCTTGATTCCAACTAAAGAATAAAAGGCAACAACCTTTACCATGCAGTTTTTATATAGCATTTGATAAAGTCAGATGCTTAACTCAGCAAAATTGAATGACGGATATCAATCAAGATTCTCTCACAGAGAATGCCAGGAGCACAGGGTACCACTGGGGCACAGAAGTGGACTTGGAAGAATTACTGGAGGAGGGAGGAGCAGTAACAAAAAACGAGGAAAGACTGTGCTGTAACTTAAAGTGAAGCAAAATTTTACTCTTTTTTTCTAAGAAAATAGGGCCAAACAGTATTTCATACATATTCCCTTGCTTTCCACACTGGATTCCAACACCCTCCACCTCGGCAAGACTGTTTGTCCTCTGCCTGGAACCGACATAGAACTGTTCTTTCTTCTAATTGAAACAGACAGGGGTATTACTGATTAGAGGTGGAGAAGCAGAAAAGTGTTTTCATATTCCAAATTATTTTGAACTCACCCAAGATCAAATGAAACCTAGATTTGGGAAAACAAACAGACCGCAAACAAGTCCTTTGTTGACCTGATGCCATTTCTCGGAAGTAAAATAACAGTGACCCTCCAAGAAGCTGACTCAGCAACCATGACACTGGCAAGGGTCAGCCATGAAGCTTCCCTGTCTTCAAAAGTATGTTATAAAAAGTAGGTTTTAATAACACAAAGTCCAATCAGAATATTCTCAAAGGTTCAGGCACAAATGGATCCACATTGAAATGTGTGCACCTACACGCAAGCATTCACACACACACATACACACACATCCTTTGCCCACATGCAACAGTTTACTTGCCTGGGGCTTTTGCTCATGTAAATCTGATCAGGACATCTCTTAACTACTAACAGCTCAGACTCTTAGTAGGATGCTTGAGTCAAACAACTTCCTTCCAGGTTTCTCCTGCTTTCTTACTGTATTTGAAACATCAGGCTGTCTTTGGTAGAATCAATTACTTTCATGTTGTTTCTTTTCATTTCTATTCTGTTTTCAGTGTGATGCTAAAAATCTACTCCTCCAAAGTCCAAAAAATTTCAATTGCTTTTCCTTGAATCCCAGGTGCTGGTTACAAAATAGTAGAACTAAAACAGAGGATAAGAGAGTATAGGAGTAAACAGTTTGAGTTTGTAAATATTGCTAAAGTTTAGATTAACAGTTTATTGACCAGAAATGTACTAATATGTCTTGTGTTACCTGAATGTTTTTCACCAGAATGTTTCAATATTCACTTAACAAATTGCTGGGAATAGGTATTAGTTTCCGCAAAAATCCTCCAGCCAATAATAAGTTAATATAAACATGCCCCAAAGCAGACTTATCTGGTGTAATATAAATACTTTTCTCCCTGATTCTAAATAAAGTCCAATATATCACAGTGTGGGCTTCCCCAGTGGCTTGGTGGTAAAGAATCTGTCTGCAAAGCAGGAGACTCAAGAGACATGGGTTTGATCCCAGGGTCAAGAAGATCCCCTGGAGTTGGAAATGGCAACACACTCCATTATTTTTTCCTGGAAATTCCATGGACAAAGGAGCCTACATTTACATATTGAATTGGAGGCTTTGATAGCCACAAAGGGTAGCTTCTTTTCGAAGGTTTACTTTGGTTTTCTGGAGGAAGGCATGGCAACTTACTCCAGTATTACTGCTTGGAGAATCAGCATCCCAAGAACAGAGGAGCTTGGCAGGCTATGCTCCATAGGGTCACAGAGAGTTAGATATGACTTTTGAAAAATAAACAGCCTGACAGATATGAATAGAGGTTTTCAGAATTCAGTATTTCATAAGATGTTTAAATTGTTTGGTGGTCCCTTAAATCTTCTTTGATAGAGTTTGGACAGAGTTTCTCTCCCAGAGAATTTTTGACACTAAGTTGAACAGATGAAATTAATGTATTCTCAATAAAATTTTCAAGCTATTTATTTCATAGCATCTTCTGAATTCCTGACAGATGAAGATCACAAAATGAAACAGAAAGAAGAACAGAGAATGACACTTTATCCAAAATTTAAAATAGTGGTTTTAAAGACAAGTGTCTGAGACAATCTGTCTTAAGTGTGATTTGTATTTTATCTTTCACATATTATTCAAGAAATGCAACTTAATATTAAATTTATTTCACCTTTAATTTATTTAGAGTTGATGCTTCATTTCTTTTATTTAAAAAGCAAGCCTAAAAAGCAATTCAAGTGTATATAAGTTTCCAACTTATTTTCCCTTCTTTTTTCTGAATCTCTGAGTTAAATAATGGACATGTAATTGTTTGTCCTGGTCCTTAATCACTGTGTAGTTTAATACTTAGACTGGCAGACCCAAATAAAGTGATATGGAAGGAAAGTCAAGAGAGACAGTATTAGTATAAAATGGAGCCAGGGGGCCATTGAGGAAGTGTGATGTTTGTACTGGTCCTCACCTTGAAAGAATCTGATTTTTGGACCACTCAGTGTCCTAGCAAAGGCACCCAGAACATCTTCCAGAAACTCAAGATGTTTATCAAACTCTTACCCTGAACCCACTAGAGACAACATGCCTTAAGAATTAATGTTTCCTCTCTTATGTCAGAGTACAGCTTGGTGGCTTTTGCATTTATAAGCCCCTGACTGTTTCTCTTCTTTGAAATACTCTTTAGGCTTCACCCAAATCTATGCCCCCAAAGTGTAGTTTTTAAGACCTCCAGCTAAACTCTCTTCTTATTTGCAGCCTTCTGTGCGAGTCTTTTGTTTTTGGTTGGCAGTAGGATGTCAAATGGAGAAGGCAATGGCACCCCACTCCAGTGCTCTTGCCTGGAAAATCCCATGGACCCAGGAGCCTGGAGGGCTGCAGTCCATGTGGTCGCGAAGCCTCGGACACGACTGAGCGACTGCACTTTCACTTTTCACTTTCATGCATTGGAGAAGGAAATGGCAACCCACTCCAGTGTTCTTGCCTGGAGAATCCCAGGGACGGGAGAGCCTGGTGGACTGCTGTCTATGGGGTCGCACAGAGCTGGACATGACTGAAGCGACTTAGCAGCAGCAGCAGGATGTCAAAGACTAGTGATAATGTTTTTTAAAAAAATCACATATTCTTCTTATAATTTAGTATAAAATGTCTCATTGGTAAAAAACATGTATATATATATATATGTATGTGTATACACACACACACACATAGAAGCTTAGCAAGTTTTAAATGAACTCAGAGAAAGAGAAGTTGTTATGACATCAAATTCATTTTTCATTGCTGCATAACTGATTACCAAAATTTAGTGACCTGAATGGCACCCCACCCCAGTACTTTTGCCTGGAAAATCCCATGGACGGAGGAGCCTGGTAGGCTCCAGTCCATGGGGTCGCTAAGAGTCGGACACGACTGAGCGACTTCACTTTCACTTTTCACTTTCACGCAATGGAGAAGGCAATGGCAACCCACTCCAGTGTTCTTGCCTGGAGAATCCCAGGGACAGGGGAGCCTGGTGAACTTCCGTCTATGGGGTCACACAGAGTCGGACACGACTGAAGTGACTTAGCAGCAGTGACCTGAATAATGCAAAACAATGATCAGAAGATCAACACAGGCTAAGATTCTCCAGGCTAAGGTCAAGGTACTGCAGGCCATATTCCTCTCTGAAGGCTCTAAGAGAAGATCTGCTTTCTTCATCTGTTTTCTCATTCAGATTATTGGCAGAATTTAATTCCTTACCAATCTTGTAGGACTGGGTTTTGCATTTTCTTACTAGCTCTCAGGCGAGGGCCATTTCCAGCTTCTCGAGAACACCCATATTCTTCAGCTTCTGGTCCCCTTTCTCCATCTTCAAACCAACAACATCAGTTCTCTCCACTTTTCATTCTTCAAATGCTTTTCCTTTTCTCCTCCTGTCTCATGTCTTCTAACCCAGGAAAAGTTTTTTGCTTTTTTAGGGATCATATTGAAAGGTAGCAGAATATGCCATCCCCAAATATATCTCTTAGCAAAAGGAGGCAAGAATCCTGGGATCCTTTTCCAGGGGATCTTACGATGACCCTGGGATCAAACCCTCATTTCCTGCTTGGCAGGTAGATTCCTTACCTCCTGGAGAGCTGCATATATGACATATACAAGCCAATAAACTGTTTCTTTCTTAATCTGTCTTTTGCTTTTAGGGTTTCCAGCTAAGAATTTAGAAGAGAATTTTGCCTCTTCTTTAATGTCACTAGACTGTGCCCACTGAAAAAATCCAAAATGCCCTCCCTATCTCAAGAACTGAATTATATCAGGAAAACATGCTTTCATGCAAGGTGGTATATTATCAGCTTCTAGTGTTTAAGTCATTGGCTATATTTAGGGAAGCTGTTAATCTCCCTAATATAGGCTGTAAATCATGTTAATTTGTAAAAGAAGTAGATGGATTTGATGAGCACATATAATTTCTGAGGGAAAATACTTATAATTTGAGACTATCATTATAATGGAATATCACTGCTATATTAGTCTCCCACAAGTACAAGCATTAATTTTCCTAGGCAATGAGTTATATAATGTATAAAGGTTATTTGTCCAGAGTGATGAGCACCAAACAGTACTTAGGAAAGAAGCAATTTGTACAATCTATAGTTTAAAATGTCAGGAGGGACTTTTTAAAATTGTATTTCTTTTATTGTATTACATTTTTAGTTTTGGCTGCATTCACTAATTAGCTACCCTAGACTCAGGGTCTACAGAAAATAACAATGCACAAAAATTAACAGATGCCATGAGGGATAATAAGTGTATTTACAAGTGAATACACAGACTCTCAGTCCCCATGGAATTATTTATCTCTTTAACTCGTGTTTGCATGAACTTAAGCTAGGTGATTTGATGATTAAATTCTCAATACATTTTTTTAAACTTTTATTTTTTACCTATTTATCTGTGATTCAGGGTAAATACGAAAGAAATACTGTTACTGAATAAGTAGATGAATTAATCCCTATGCAAAAAAACATGCACTTGAAAATTTTATTGTTATTTGGTTGCTAAGTTGTGTCCAACTCTTTGAGACCCCATGGATTGTAGCCAGCCAGGTTCTATGTCTGTGAAATTGTACAAGCAACAATACTGGAATTGGTTGCCATTTCCTCTTCCATGGGATCTTCTTGACCCAGGGATCAAACCTGGATCTCTTGAATTGTTAGGCAGATTCTTTACCACTGGGCTACTGGGGAAGCTACTTGAAAATTTAGGGCCACTGAAATGTTTTAGCAAAAAAAAAAAAAAAAAAAATCATCAAATTATTTGTGAGAAAAATTCTGAGTATATTCATTTTGCTCAATTCTAGGGATGAAATTATAAAAAGCAACAATGTATGTATTATGTATTGACTTTTTTTTTATGCCTTACTCAAAAAAAGTTAAGGAAATGCATGTCTTTGAAGTAGAGTTCAGTGAAGGACACTAATGTAAATATAGTGTAAACTTAAGTCTGAGAGGAATATAACTACAGCTTCATTCTTGTTCCTCAGGGTTTCTTTACCAATTCTGGGTCTTTTATGGTTCCACATACATTTTAGAATTATTTGTTCTAGTTCTGTGCAAAATGTTGTGGGTAATTTGATAGAGATCACGTTAAATCTGTAGATTGCTTTGGGTTGTATGGCCATTTTAATAAAATTAATTCTTCCAATTCAAGAGCATGGGATATTTCCATTTCTTTGAATCAGAGTTTTATAGTCATCATATAACAAAGGGAACCCTCCTACCTTATTGGTGCAAATGTAAATTTTTGCATCCATCCTGGAGAATAGTATGAGGTTTCCTTAAAAACTAAAAATAAAGTTACCATATGATCCAAAGTACTACTCCTAGGCATAAAACCAGCAAAAACTAATTCAAAAACATACATGCACCCCATGTTCATAGCAGCACTGTTTAAAATAGTTAAGACATGGAAGCAACCTAAGTGTCCATAGATAGTTGAGTGGATAAAGAAGATGTGGTATACATATATGAGTGCTTAGTTGCTAGGTCACGACCAACTCTTTTGCAACCCCATGGACTATAGCCCTGCCAGGCTCCTCTGTCCATGAAATTTCCTAGACAAGAATATTGGACTGGTTTGCCATATCCTTCTCCAGGGAATCTTCCAGACCCAGGGATCAAACCTGTATCTCCTGCATTGGCAGATGGGTTCTTTACCACTGAGCTGCCTATGAAGCCCATTAGCAGATACAAATTATTAAATATGAAAAAAAAAACAATAAGAACTTAATATGTAGCACAGGGAACCCTATTCAATATCTTGTAATTCAAAAGAATCTAATATATATATATATGTAAAATTGAGTCATATTTCTGTATACTAGAAACTAACAGAACTTTGTAAATCTACCATACTTCAAATAAATAAAGACCAAATTTTCCTCCCTATTGTGGGGACATGGTTTGAATAGTAGTGTCAAAGAGCTGAATTCTTCAATTTTTCTCTCAAAGTTCAAATACTTATTTGTGCATGTTTATTCTGTGCCATTTACTGTTCCTTCCATATCTTAACTCATATAATTCGATAACCTATTTATCCTCATTTTAGAGATGAAGAAACTATAATACCAACAACTTAAATAATTTGCTAAATCAATGCCACATAGCTAGTAAGTGCTGGAAATAGGATTCCAAATTACTTTTAAAAATGAGAAAATAGAAATAAAAAGAAATATTAGTAGAGCCATATAACCTTAGTATTAGAAAAGACTTTAAAATGATTTATTATTTCTTTAATTTGGGTGTAACTTCATTAAAATTCTTTTTGAAAAGTTATTCTGCTTCTTTTGAACATCTCCAGTGATGAGAAATTTACTACCAGCTAAGGAAGTTCATATCATGTTTCTCATGTCCAAGTCCGTCCAATTTTTACATGTTTATTAACAATTTCACTCCATTTATCTTAGCTCAACAGCATCCCCAGAGACTATAGACAGCACATACAATGTCTTTTTACATGACACCTTTTCATATGTTTGGAGATATTTGCCTCAGTCGACACTGTGATCTCTTTCTTTTGAACATGATTCAAGAGGCCTATACCTTCTTTGAGGTGCTGCCTGTAAAATTAATATTACTAACATCATAGGAAGAGAGATGACTGGACCAGCAATTTCCATTAGATTATATTCATTTTTTTCCCAGGAGTCAGACCACATTGTTCATATTATATTTAAATTGCTGTCAAGTGTAACTTCTGAGTCTTTTTTCCTCTATCCCCCTACTCTTTTATATTATTCCTCTTCAATACCTTTGAAATTGGTTTTGGATATCCAGAGGCTTTGTATAATTTCCTCTTGTCAGAGTAATTGTATTGCATTAGTCTGCAAAGCAATGCATTGCTATACATCCAGTAAGACCTTGCTGCATCACAAGTTGATCACCCGACTGATGAGCATTCTATTATGATTTGGAGTCCCCTATACACTTGACATACATGTACGTGAGGTCTTCAGCCAAGTCAGTGAAATGAAATCCTGAGCAGTATAGTGCTGAATCCTTTGGAGTATCCTTTTGTACACTTTGAGCACTCTTACATATCAGACAAATATTCTTCACACAATGATTATGAGCTGAACATAACCAGTCACATGAGATATGCCTAAGCAAGACCATAGACATGGTGTCTTTCAATAGGAAATTAACAGGGTAGCTTCCACTTCCTAAAAAAAAGAATCCCCTTTCAGATTCAAATAGATTTACTACTAATTAATGTTTAGATATGATCATTAAACTGGTAATAATCTACCCAACATAAGAGACCAGGGTTTGGTACCTGGGCTGTGAAGATCCCCTAGAGAAGGAAATGGCAACCCACTCCAATGTTCTTGGCTCGAAAAATCCCATGGACAGAGGAGCCTGGCAGGCTACAGTCCACAGTGTGGCAGAGTAGGACACAACTAAGCCCTTGTCAGCAAATCTGCAGCAAGCAGTTAGAATAACCCTAGGAAACGCTAAGTTAGCAAATGTCCAAGTCTCTACATGGGGTGTCTCATGGCCCTAACAGCCACTGTGATCTGAGGAAGGGGCACTGAGTTTCCCAGCTAGCCCACTGTCAGCCAGCCAGCTAGGTAACACTGACTGCCCTGATGAGTTTCATAGGCCCTGAGGGCCTTCCTAGACATGAAAGGGGTACATAAGTAAGAAGATGGAATTTTAGAGACTTTTCATTAGCTCAAATAGTAAAGAATCTGCTGGCAATGCAGGAGACCAAGATTCGATCCTTGGGTTGGGAAGATCCTCTGGAGAAGGGAACGGCAACCCACTCCAGTATTCTTGTCTGGCCACACAGTCTACCCAACTGCACTATAATTCAGTCTGAACTCTGCACCCTGAAGCTTAAAATATAAGACATTATAATTTACCAGTTACTGAACAAGTTATATTTCACATTTTTCCTGAGCTAAAGACTCTCTAAAGAAAAACAACTCTAATCACATACGGCTTATGTTCATTTTGAACCTGCCTTTGCTGAAACACTTCTGTTTTGAAGCCACGTTGGCTTTTCTTCTGCTTTTAGGTAATATTTCATTACCCAACTCAAGGAAAGACAGTAACTCATCATCCTTGGACCTGGAATACAACTCAGAAGCATTTTTATTTGGTTATAGCATTGTTTTTGTCTGTTTTTTTGTAAATCTTTTGTGTGATATCAGATGTTCAACTTTGTTGCACTTACAAGTACTTGCACTTCCTTGAAACATTCAACTGATTTTTGCAGTGTTATTTTTTGAGACATCTCTTAATTTTACAAAAAAAAAAAGAAAGAGACTGAGAAAAATTAATCTGCATATAGTATACCAGGAAATTTTAATTCAGCTTACTCAACATTGAGATATAACTATTCCAGGCTATTCATCTTCAAGGTAATGAAATGATTCATCAGGCATCTAGAACAGAAAAAGAGAACACAAATAAGGAAGAAAAATCAGATAAGCCCAATAGTATATCTATAGCAATATTTTGTAACTGAAGGCAATAGCAATGTTTATAAATACAAAGAAAAAGGATTATAGCCCAATAATTTTATAGCCAGCAAGATTGCTGAGAGAAATATCAATAACCTCAGATGTGCAGATGACACCACCTTTATGGTAGAAAGTGAAGAGGAATTAAAAGCCTCTTGATGAAAGTGAAAGTGGAGAGTGAAAAAGTTGGCTTAAGGCTCAACATTCAGAAAATGAAGATCATGGCATCTGGTCCCATCACTTCATGGGAAATAGATGGGGAAACAGTGAAAACAGTGTCAGACTTTGTTTTTTTGGGCTCCAAAATCACTGCAGATGGTGACTGCAGCCATGAAATTAAAAGACGCTTACTTCTTGGAAAGAAACTTATGTCCAACCTGGATAGCATATTCAAAGCAGAGACATTACTTTGCCAACAAAGGTCCATCTAGTCAAGGCTATGGTTTTTCCTGTGGTCATGTATGGATGTGAGAGTTGGACTGTGAAGAAGCTGCTGCTGCTGCTAAGTTGCTTCAGTTATGCCTGAATCTGTGCGGCCCCATAGACGGTAGCCCACCAGGCTCCCCCATGCCTGGGATTCTCCAGGCAAGAACACTGGAGTGGGTTGCCATTTCCTTCTCCAATGTGTGAAAGTGAAAAGTGAAAGTGAAGTCGCTCAGTCCTGTCCGACTCTTAGCCACCCCATGGACTGCAGCCGACCAGGCTCCTCTGTCCATGGGATTTTCCAGGCAAGAGTACTGGAGCTGGGTGCCATTGCCTTCTTCAACTGTGAAGAAGGCTGAGTGCCAAAGAATTGATGCTTTTGAACTGTGGTGTTGGAGAAGACTCTTGAGAGTCCCTTGGACTGCAAGGAGATCCAACCAGTCCATTCTGAAGGAGACCAGCCCTGGGAGTTCTTTGGAAGGAATGATGCTAAAGCTGAAACTAGTACTTTGGCCACCTCATGCGAAGAGTTGACTCATTGGAAAAGACTCTGATGCTGAGAGGGATAGAGTGTGGGGATATTTGAGAACATGAAAAGCCCAAAGATTAATGTGACTGACATAGAATTAACAAATACACATTACAGCAAAGACTAAAACAGATAAACAACAAAGACTACTGCACAGCACAGTCTGCCCTCTGTCTTTTTTGGTCTTCTTTTCTGCACTGGAAGCTAACTCCTTGGACTCTATCATCTGGCTTTCTTATTGTTTGGCATCAGATTGCTGAGTTTGGTCAATGGGATGCACTGGCAGAAGTATCACAGGACAAGAGGGAAGGCTGGGATATTTGTTTTCCACTTCCTACCATGTTTAGCAGCATTTTCTATTTGTGTTTGGTACTGTCCACAACTGCAGCTCCCATCAGGCCATACCTACATTAAGCTTCTCATTTTCCTGGGTTTGAATTTGACCTTCCTTTGCTCTTCAGATTGAGGTGATAATGGCTTCCCGCTCATGCTAAACTCTGAGTGCCTCAACACTCAGATTATCTTGGTGAAGTTATTTTACTATCTGAGCTGCATCTTGTTTACTGAAGGACTCATAGAATAACTAATTAATGATATTTTGTTCTGTATTTTTCTAATATTTTAATTGTTTATTCACATTTATTGTGGCAGACTGTAGGTTTTTATTTTAACCTCAGAGTTGTATAAATATGACTCAATTCTAGGGAACAAAAATGAGCATTTTTTATAGTAAATAGCAAAAAAAAGTTATGTGCACAGATACAGTATTTCACAAAACTATGCAAGTACTTTATTGCACAGATTGGAAATACTTATTTGTGGATTTCATTTTAAAGGATGAATACTACTTATTACTTTTTATCATGTTAGAGTTAAGATAAAGTAGGATAAAATTTTGCTTGGCCAGTTAGGCGTTCTGTGGTGTCTAATATGTGGTTACATAATTTACACAGAGCTTTATAATACTGTTTCTCAGAAAAGATTTTCACTTCTACTATCAAGGCATTTCATGAATGCTACAGTGAATTGATATATGCTGAAATATTTCATGTAAACTGGCAGGAGATAACACTGAATGGAGGAGATATACACTGGATGAAACATATTAGTTCTCCCCCCTCCCCCCACTACCATCAATTCCTTTTCCCCTTTACCTCTTAAAGTCTTTGAATTCAGCTGGGATTTTAGGTAACTGCTGGGAAGTATTAAAACGGGTTATTTCGTTGACCAGAATATTTGCCCTGTCTTATTTTCCAATAATGCTCTTTGAATGATTTCCTTAATACTTTAAAAAAATGTGTGGCAGTGCAGGAGAGTGCTACATAGAACAGGAATTATGGTTATCGTTTCAGATGAGGTGTGTTGAAAGGTTTCAGGATGACGCAATTGGCAGCATTCAGATCTTGCCTCCTTATTGTTACCATCTGTGTCAACTTGGAACCTTCATTACAGAGAGGATCAAAAAAAAAAAAAAAGAATCTGTGATTGTGTTTTGGGGAGGTTTTTTTTTTTTTTTTTTTCCTATTACGATTGACCCTGGTGTACATACTAAGTAGGTGAATGAAACTGAAACATCGTTTCAAGCTTTGCTGGCTATCTTTCATAACTATCTGTGTATATCAATCAATATCTAAAAGCTTTCCCCTGTACACAATCTTTTACATGTATCTCTTAAGAGAAATAGCAATAGTGATGATAAAAATATATCATGTTCTTTGTGGGACTTGATGAAATTTGCAATATAACATTTATAACAAATGCATTATTACTGGCAAAAAAAAAGTGGCTCATTTTTATAACAATGCACATTGGCAGCAGAAATGAGAAAAGAACAAGTATAGTGCAGCCTATATGAAGTGCTTGGAGTACTAAACTATTTGGAAGGAACCTGACTCATTTCAGGGAACTTATGTAGGTCAAAATCAACCACAAAATGAAGAAAGCAAATAAAATGCTGAGAGTCAAATTTTAGGTTTCTCATGTTGGATTTATAAGTAGATGACATCATTTAAAGACTTTATTGTAAGAGCACATGGAAAAACATCAAGTGAATATTTAAGTCATAGGGATAAGAAAATTGAGTAGTTTATTCTTCTAAACAATACACACTAAATTATTTTCATCCAGAAAAACCAGAATAAGACTTTTTTTCCCCAGCAACAAATGATAAGTTATATATGAGAAAGGTACAGAATTTAATAGCAGAAAAACACTGGAGAAGTTTGTTTATATATAATTACACTCAGCTTAAACAGTTAATAAAAGGATACACTTCTAATTACAGAAAATGGGCCTACTCACCAACCCACATTTTCATTGCTGATGAAACACCCTAAATATCGGATGCTAACTATCATTTATTAAAACCAGGTTCATCTAAATAAGAGATAATATTAAAATTCAAAAGAATAAACATGAAAAATTTAATTGGTGTTATTCCTAGTATCATGTATCATGTGATAAAATAGTTAACAAAGCACCGGTTTGGTATTACAATCAAAATTACAGTTGAAAGACCTCTGAAGAGTCAGCATGATCTCTGTTAGCAGTGGATCCTGTTATCACTTATGTTTGAAAATCTTGCAATGTTTTATGGCTCTTTAACTTTTTAAATTTAATGTAGTTTAATTTTTAATTGATATACAGTTGATTTATATTATTTTGCATAATATAATTTTATGTAAATTTGCATAATATAAAATTACATAATTTAAAAATACATAATTATTTTACAATGTATAGTTGATTTTACATAATACAACATAGTGATTCAATATTTTTGAATTGCATTTTGAAAATTTTTATAGATTATACTCCATTTAACATTATTACAGAGCAATGGCTATATTTCTGTGTGCTTTACAAAACATCCTGGTTGTTTATCTGTTTTATAATTAGTGGTTTGTGCCTCTTACTCTCATTCCCCTATCTTGCCCCTTCCCTCTTCCTTCTCCTCACTGGTAATCATTAGTTTGCTCCCTATTTCGATAAATCTGTTTCTATTTTTTAAAATACAATTTTTAAAAATATTTTTTAGACCCCAATATAAGTATTTTAACACAAAAAACATAGAGTCTTTTTGTTCTGTCTGACTTATTTCACTTAGCATAATACTCTCTAAGTCCATCTATGATTCATTCTATTAAAAAGTCAAATAGAAACATCTCAAAATTCACTCACAAAAATCATCATCATTTTTAAGAAATATCTATCTTGAGCTAGAATAAAAATTCCAACAAGTGTGGAAATAAATACTGGTGGAAATGCTGGTTGAGTTGATGTGATTCAGATAAAATGTTATATGAAGAATATAATCATATAATATCTCCTTCCTAAAATATCAGTAGATTCATTGATTTTCAATGAATCAATTCATTCAATTTCAATGAATCAATTCATTCACTGATTTTTTTAAATGAAGCATTTTAGCCTATAAGAAGTATGAATCCTATTCTTCTGACATACATTGTCTTCTCAGATGGAAATAAGGGAGTGAATCCAATAGGAGACAGCATGGAGGGGAAAAAAATGAGGAATTCCCTAAGACAACATGAAGGAGATTCTGGAAATAAAGATGTATGAAAAAGTCTTACATGCAGGTATAAAACAGTGGTTTGAAGCTACATATATTAAGAATCTTACTTGAGTTCATTCTCAACTACATACATGCCCATATAAACCCAAATGATGCTTTTAAAATACAACCTATAGCAGAAAGATACAACAGGCATTACAGGTTACATGAGTAGATAACAAATTGCTCAAATAATGTCTGAGATTGAAGATTCCTTACTGTATCAAGTGTTAGGTTGAATACGAGTCGCCAACATGATGGTTGGGTGCAATTTTAAGTGATAAGAATTGAATGATAAAAATATTTTAATCACCAAATTACAAAATGTATGTGTATATGTGTGTGTGTGGTGCAAGGGAGGAAGTTCTCCACAAAATACAATTCTTCAGATGCCAGCTGTATGTATTCAACTCAGTTCTAACACCATCTACTTGAAGCCCAGCATCAGTTTCACAAGTTACAGGCTCAGTCCCACAAGACAACCCACAAGACTACCCTCGACTTCAGACAGTAGCACAATGCCAGTGTTTCTGATCTGTGCACAACACTGTGTTTCTTATCAGCTGACTATAAATGGAGGTTTCCATGACCACTTCCTTGGGCTTGATTAGCTTGCTAGAGAGGCTCACAGAAGGCACACTCCCAAGATTACCAGTGTGTTATAAAGGGGAGCGGAGAAGGCAATGGCACCCCACTCCAGTACTCCTGCCTGGAAAATCCCATGGCCAGAGGAGCCTGATAGGCTGCAGTCCATGGGGTCGCTGAGGGTCAGACATGACTGAGTGACTTCACTTTCACTTTTCACTTTCATGCATTGGAGTAGGAAATGGCAACCCACTCCAGTGTTCTTGCCTGGAGAATCCCAGGGATGGGTGAGCCTGGTGGGCTGCCGTCTATGGGGTCACACAGAGTCGGACACGACTAAAGTGACTTAGCAGCAGCAGCAGCAGTAAGAGAGTACACAAACATTTGCTGAATTAAATGATTAAAATCACCAAAGAATTTTTGAAACAGGTTTATTACTCACAAATTCTAGAGGGTGGAAGTCACACTTTGGGTTAAAACAGAGAGGCTGCGGATAGAAAGAGAGAGAGAGAGAAGACATGGGGTTCTTTTTATTGACATCAAAGGTGGAGTACTCAGGATTTTGCAGGTTTACTTTTTATGTGTGAATTTAAAACATAAGGGCAAGGGGACTTTCAAATCAGTCTTGCAATGCAGGGGACATGGGTTCCATCCCTGTTCAGGGAACTAAGATCCCACATGCCATGCGGCAACTCAGCCCACACACAGGTGCCTTAATGAAAGATCCCACATGATCTAAAGATCACTCAAGCCTCAACTAAGACCTGAGGCAGCCAAATAAATAAATATTTTTAAAAAGAAATTAAAGAAATAAAGCATAGGAGCTGGTGGTAAAGTACAGGAATGTAAAAGCCAGAAGTCAGTCAAATGGTCACTTATCTAAGTCAATCAGAGCTATCATAAAAAAGAAGAACCTTATGTGTAAAATGTTCTGGCTCTTTATCTAGTTGTGTAGCTGACACTATGTTTATTCCAGATGGTATATTTGACATGGATGGAATAATAATCAAAAGCTTAATGTAAGCACTTACATTTCAATCAAGAGCTAATCATCTGATATGTACACTACAAAAATTCATGCTGGATAGAAAGAGAATATAACCACCTCACTTGTAAGTTTCCATAAATGCAAATAATGATTTTGAGCTACTTTATGAGATTAAATGAACAGACTTGTGTCCCATTAACTTTTAAAACCTTTTTTGCAGGGAAGTTTTAGATTTACAACAAAATCGAGAGGAAAGTAACACAGATTTCCCATAGACTCTCTGACCTCACAGCTCATAGCCTCTTCCTTTATTAACATAATGACTAGAATGGTGTATTTTCTTTTTCTTTTTTTGTTTTAACCAAGGAAAAATTTACAATGACATATCTTAATTACTCAAAGTCCAGAGTTTATACCTTTGATTTCACTCATAGATTTGTACATTCTATGGGTTTGGACAAATGTATAATGACATATCGTTATAATAAAGTATGTATTATGTTATTCATTCCCCACCCATCACCCCAATAGGAATCACTGATTTTTTTTTTTTCTCCATTGTCTAGTCTTTTCCAGAATGTCATATAGTTAAAATAACAGAGGATGTAGATGTTTCTGCTTGGCTTCTTTCACTTAATAATTATGTACTTAAGGTTCCTCCAAGTCTTTATACAGCTTGACAGCTTATTTAATTTTGTGCTGAATAATTGTGTACCACATTTTATCTACTTATTCATCTACTGCCTGTTTACTTATTCACCTTTGCCAACAAAGCTATGGCTTTTCCAGTAGTCATGAATGGATGTGAGAGTGAGTGAGTGAGTGAGTGAGTGAAGTCGCTCAGTCGTGTCTGACTCTTTGTGATACCATGGTCTGTAGCCCACCAGGCTCCTCCATCCGTGGCATTTTCCAGGCAAAGTACTGGCGTGGGTTGATGTGAGAGTTGGACCATAAATAAGACTGAGCACCGAAGAACTGATGCTTTTTGAACTCTGATGTTGGAAAAAATCTCTTGAGAGTTCCTTGGATTGCAAGGGGATCAAACCAGTCATTCCTAAAGGAAATCAATCCTGAATATTCATTGGAAGGGCTGATGCTGAAGCTGAAACTCCAGTACTTCGGCCACCTGATGCAAAGATTCGACTCATTGGAAAAGACCCTGATGCTGGAAAAGATCGAAGGCAGGAGGAGAAGGGGACAACAGAGGATGAGATGATTGGATGGCATCACTGACTCAATGGACATGAGTTTGAGTAAGCTCTTGAAGATGGTGAAGGACAGGAAAGCCTGGCTCACTGCAATCCATGGGGCCGCAAAGTGTTGGACACGACTGAGCAACTGAACAACAATCACAAATTCACCTACCAAAAGACATATTGGTTTCCTTCAAGGTTTGGAAATTGTTAATAAAACTTCTGTAGACATCTTGTGCAAACTTTTGTTTTGACATAAGTTTTCCACTCCTTTGGGAAAATATCAAGAAGCATAATTGCTAGATTGTATGGTAAAGGTTTGCTTAGTTTTGTAAGAAGCCATCAAACTGTCCTCTAAATTGTCTGTGCCAGTTTATTAGCTCAATAACAGTGTAGGAGAATTCCTGTTGCTCCACACATCTTCTCTCATTGTTAATGTCAGTGTTCCAGATTTTGGTCATTTTAATAAGAATTTAGGTATCTAATTACTGTTTTCATTTGCATTTCTTTGATAAAATGATGTGAAACATTTTTTAATTTGCTTGGCTTTTTTATCTGTAGGTGCTCTCTGGTGATATGTCTGTTAAGGTCATTGCTTTTATTTAAAATTTTCAAGTTGTATTTAAAAAAAAAAATTATGCCCAAGGTCATCTAAGTTTTCTCCTGTGTTATATTCTATGAGAATTTTATAGTTTTGTGCATTTAGGCCTCTGACTCATTTTGAGTTAATCTTTCCTAAAAGGATGTGATATTTATATCTGGATTCTTCTCTCTTCTCCAGTTGTTCCAGTACCATTTGTTGAAGAGACTGTCTTTACTTCATTATGTTGTCTTTGCTCTTTGTCAGTTGACTGTATTTATGGGTGTCTTTTTGTGGACTCTTCATTCTGTTCTGTTGATCTCCTTGTCTGTTCTTTTGCCAATACCACACTGTCTTGATTACTGTAGTTTTATAGTAAGTCTTGAAATTAGGTAGCAACAGTTTTCCAACTTTTTTCCTCTATCATGTTAATTTATTACTAACTTTAGCTTAATCAGAACCACTTTTAAAATACAAAATTGCTTACAAACAGCCAACAGATGTATAGAAAGATAAAAGAAAAAGAATATATGTACAATAATTCAGGTCATGCCATGTCATAAGTCATGGTGAATTACTAAAGAATTGATTCAAGGTTTTCCTGATTACTACCAGCTGGAAAATAAGAACCAATCTAACCTTCCTTAATGTTCCCTATATCAAAAATAGTCTGTGATTGATCAATTCTGCAAAGGAAACACTCTTGATATTTCTTTCTTATATCATCCTTCATATCAGATGTATCACAAAGGCCTGTCAATTCTACCTGTTGTGAGGGTGAATAGGGAGACTAAAAAAACTGACTTGACATTCAACATTAAAAAAACTAAGATCATGGCATCCAGTTCCATCTCTTCAAGGCAAATAGAAGGGGAAAAATCAGAAGCAGTGACAGATTTTATTTTTTTGGCTCCAAACTCACTGTGGATGGTGCCTGCAACCATGAAATTGAAAGACACTTGCTCCTTAGAAGAAAAGCTATGACAAAGCTAGAGAGCATATTAAAAAGTAGAGATATCACTTTGCCAACAAATGTTCCTATAGTCAAGGCTATGGTTTTTCCAGTAGTCATGTACTGATGTGAGAGTTGGACAATAAAGAAGGCTGAGTACTGAAGAGATGATGCTTTCAAACTGTGATGCTGGAGAGGACTCTTGAGAGTCTCTTGGACTACTAAGAGATCCAAATAGTCAGTTCTAAAAGAAATCAATCCTGAGTATTCTTTGGTAGCACTAATGTTAAAGCTGAAGCTCCAATACTTTGGCAATCTGATATGGTGAGCTGACTCATTGGAAAAGAACCCTGATTTTGGGAAAGATCATAGGTAAGAAGAGAAGGGGGCAACAGAGGATTAGATTATTAGGTAGCATCACCAACTAACATGAACTTGAGCAAACTCCAGGCAATAGTGAAGGATAGAGGAGTCTGGCATGCTGCAGTCCATGGGGTCTCAAAGAATCAGAAATGATTTAGCTACTGAACAACAACATGTGTCTTAAATCTGTTCACTTTTCATTATCTCCACCATCACTAGTGAGCCAAGCCATTACCTCTGACCTGAACTATTGCAAAAGCCTCCCTTTCAGTTCATTTTTCATCTTGCTGTGAGAAATGCATCCATACAAGGCAAATTAGATCATGTCATTGCTCACAGTTTCCTCAGCTCAACTTACTTCTGACTCTATCCTCCTTCCACACTGTATTATTTTCACCTTCAAACATCTAACATCATTTACTTACCTATTGTTTTTGCTAACACATATTTGCAAACATCCAAACGGTGCCCGATCATAGATTGACATTATATATTTGCAAAATGGTTGTTGAATGCTCTTACAATGAAAACCAAAGCTCTTTACATTGTAAAGAAGTTTCTACATTGTCTCACCTGCTTTCCTCTCCATTCCCATATCACCCATGCCTACTCCTCATTTTTTTGACTCTAAATTCCCTAGTCTTCTTGATCTAGTACCAAGAATTCAGTAAAATGCAGCAGGATAGGGGATAGAGATTCTTACATTCTTGAGCAACTATCTGTGAGGCTGCAAACAAAACAAAACAAAACAAAACAAAAACAAAATGCAGTTGGTAGTAGCTTATCAAAGTGTGCAAAATTGCATAATGCAATTGACAGAAGCATTTAATCTTAGCAGTGTTACTGAATCTTTGGAAAATCTCAAGTTCTTCCTTCAGTAATTTCCAAGCAGTTTATGGTTCCTTTATCAATCATCAATTTTTTTATGAAATCTTCCCAAAGAACAGAATACTGTTCTTTCCCAAAGAAATCATTTTTAATTTATAGCTATACCTGATTTCATTGTGAAAGTTGTCATCTCTATTGGAATACAAGTTTCATGAAAACGATTCCATCTTTTATAGTCTTTGAACTAGAAAATAATTAATTAGTATTTACTTATATCACTTGCAAACTTTTGATTACAAGGGAAAGAAATAGAGACAAAAATAATAGCATATCAATCAGTAGTCATAATTCCCAAAGAAAATAAAGAATGCTTTCTCTTAGCTGAAAGCAAAGAAATAATTGTAGAGAAATTATCACATATATTCATCTGTTTCATATTCATTTTAAATATTTCTTTGGAGATGCTAACACAATATAATAGAAATGATGAAATAATGAAAACAGGTTTTCAGTGAAATCCCATGACAAATATCATGTATGAGAAAGATAAAAGAAGATGAAGGAGGAATGACCACTTGGAGACTTCATTTAGTCTCTTCAGGTTTCCCTGATGGCTCAGCGGGTAAAGAATCCACCTGCAGTATAGGAGTAACAGGAGATGTGGGTTCAATCCTTGGGTCGGGAAGATCCCCTGGAAGAGGAAATGGCATCCCACTCTAGTATTATTGCCTAAAAAATGCCATGGGCAGAAGGGTCTGGAGACTTAGAGTCCAAAGACTTACAAAGAGTTGGACACTACTGAGCACACATGTTAGTTTCTCCATCATCGATAGTTTTAATCCCATTACTCTGAGTAATATTATGTAAAGAATTTACTTTATATATATATGTACATATATAAGGAATAACACAATAGATACTTGCTATTAACCACTGAACACTGCATTTATGCATGTGCGTATAGTGCAAATCCTTTCAACAGTCAAATTTTGATGCACTGAACCTTGAAATACATGATTGATGGCCTTCTTGCAGGTTGATAATCCTTTAAAAGTAACCTCAGAGTTATTGTTTCTTGGTTCCATGTGGTTCTATAGTTAAGTCCCTAGGAATGCAGGAAATCAACAAAAACAGCTGTGGACATGAGATACCCTTCTGATGACCCCCATATCTGAATCTGCACTGAAAGAAAGCATAGGGAGTATGAAGATTTGAATGACTGCCAGATGTAGCAACCAAACACTGTGAGGTTAAAATGTAATATTTTGAAATTTTTCCCATAATGAGCTGAGACATTTAAATTTGCCTCTTCGACTTTATTTCTATGGACTACTGCTTAATGAATTATTATTTTTGCACTCAATTTAACTATCTATTTCCTATTGGCTAATACCATCTCTATGAATTTTATTTCTAATTCATTTCATCTGAAAGTTTCTGAATTTTTATTTCTTGGCCTCATTTTGATTTTGGTTTAAATCTCCCTTTACTACTTTTTTCTTAGGGTCCTGCACTCAGTCCAGGACTGTATCATAGAATATCATACTATAGTAGTCTGATATCATAGACTCAGTTTGACTTGCTTTTCTTGTATTGTCCAAGTATAACTCTCTTATCTTTTGTAGGAAAAACAAAAATATTGGTCGCGTTCATTTTTATGGATTGGAAATCACTTATTTCACAGGATAAATTTGTTCTATCTCTGCTTCAGGAATCATAAGAAATATCCTTAAATTATTGAAGACTGTGGAGAAGATGTATTCATATAAAACAGCAAGATAATACCCTTTCTCCACTGCAAACTCCAATAATCACTGCCAAGGAAGGAGGACTTTTAGCAATGCTTTTTGTTTTGCCAAATTTGATGAAAGGTAGATATGTACGATGAGAGGATTCCTAGCAGGACTTTTTGCTTTACTGAATTCAGTGAAAGGTAGATATGTAGTTGGAAAAAGGTTTGGTGGGACTTAATCACAGAATACTGAAAAGAAGTCACCTGAGAAGATGGTTGAAAGAACCTGGGAGAAAGCATAAATACGGCAGCTGTCATAAATGAACACTTGGGAAAGCAAAATATATTTATATATATATATATATATATATATATTTAAGGGTGTTTATAGGAAGTGCTTTTTTTGGTAATCCAATGGATGTTGACAAATTGATCTCTGATACCTCTTCCTTTTCTCAATCCAGCATGAACATCTGGAAGTTCACGGTTCATGTATTGTTGAAGCTTGACTTGGATAATTTTGAGCATTACTTTACTAACGTGTGAGATGAGTGCAATTGTGCGGTAGTTTGAGCATTCTTTGGCGTTGCCTTTCTTTGGGATTGGAATGAAAACTGACCTTTTCCAGTCCTGTGGCCATTGCTGAGTTTTCCAAATTTGCTGGCCTATTGAGTGCAACACTTTCACAGCATCATTGTCTAGGATTTGAAATAGCTCAACTGGAATTCCATCACCTCCACTAGCTCTGTTCCTAGAGATGCTTCTTAAGGCCCATTTGACAGACTTTATTTTCTTGGGCTCCAAAATCACTGCAGATGGTGATAGCAGTCATGAAATTAAAAGACACTTGCTCCTTGGAAGAAAAGCTCTGACCAACCTAGACAGCATATTCAAAAGCAGAGACCTTTGCTGACAAAGGTCCGTCTAGTCAAAGCTATGGTTTTTCCAGTAGTCATGTATGATGTGAGAGTTGGACTATAAAGAAAGCTGAGTGTGCTGAAGAATTGATGCTTTTGAACTGTGGTGTTGGAGAAGAATCTTGAGAGTCCTTTGGACTATAAGGAGATCCAACCAGTCCATCCTAAAGGAGATCAGTCCTGGATGTTCTTTGAAAGGACTGATGTTGAAGCTGGAACTCCAATACCACCTGATGGGAAAGAGCTAACTCATTTGAAAAGTCCCTGATGCTGGGAAAGATTGAAGGCAGGAAGAGAAGGGGATGACAGAGGATGAGATGGTTGGATGGCATCACTGACTCAGTGATTGAGAGTTTGGGTGGACTCTGGGAGTTGATGATGGACAGGAAGACCTGGCATACTGCAGTCCATGGGGTCGCAAAGAGTCAGACACAACTGAGCAGGTAAACTGAACTGATAGGAAGTGCTTTAGTGTAAAGTAATTTCCTCTTCCATCTTTTCATAAAGCCTTTAGAATTTTAATATATTCATTAATATCTTCAAAGTTAGATATATGTATACACAAATGTATGTGTGTATGTATTATATGAAAAGTTTCAGTCTTATGTGAAAAGACAGTCACCTAGATGGGACTGGGTGAGAACAGTGCCATGCTCCATACATTTTAGACCCCTTTATTCTGTAACAGAAGTCCCTGGACCAGTACTCCTGTCAAATCAGTAAAGGCATTAGACTAGAAATAAAGTGTACAATAAATGAAATGCATTGAATCACCCTGAAACTACACCCCCCTCCCATGACTCCCACTCCCCCTCACTGTCCCTAATTTGTGGGAAATTGTCTTTCATGAAACTTATCCCTGGGGCCAAAAGGTTAAGGAACACTGTTCTATTAATAGCACATGGTCATTTTATAATAAACATAATGTCAACACCCATTTCTTCCACACATATTAACTAAGTGTCTACTACACTCCAGAATACTTTTCTAGGTGCTTGGGATACATCACCTGAACAGAACAGACAAAAACATTATCCTTGAAGAACTTACATGGCAACTGGGGAAAAAGACAATAGAAAGTAGAGATCATAAAATAAAAAGTAAATTGCATAATAGCTTAGGTGGTTCCGTGCCTGCTCAGTTGCTTCAGTTTTGTCCAACTCTTTGCAACCCTATGGACTGTAGCCCTCTAGGTGCTCTGTCCATGAGATTGTCTAGGAAACAATGCTGGAGTGGGTCGTCATGCCCCTAGGGTTCGTATGAAAGAAGGAAAAGACATGCAGGGGAAGCAGGATCAGGCATTGTGAGGGGGAGAGGATGACATGGAGTTTTAGACAGGTCAGTGAGCTGACATCTGAGAAAAATTCCTAAAAGTTGTGTGGAAGCAGGCCCTGGGAATCTCTGAGAAGAGTTCTCCATAGGAAGGAACCATCAGTGCAAAGGCATTAAGATGGGAGTGACTGGTAAGTCTAAGGAAAGCAGGGACAGCTCCACTGGATTAGAATGAGAAAGGGGAGAGTAATGGGAGATGCAGGTAGAAAAATAAAAGGAAGAGAGAAGGGCAGATTACACAGGACTCTAGAGGGCATTTTAAGGATTTTGGCCTTTGCCTTGAGAGAAACAGAGTTATTGAAGGTTTTCACTAGAGTGATATGACCTGGCTTATATTTTTAGAGAATCTCCATTAACTTAAGCACTGTAAGATATTGCACTGACCCATATGGGTTTCCCTGGTGGCTCAGAGGGTAAAGAATTTGCCTGCAATTCAGGAAATATGGTTTTGATCTCTGTATTGGAAAGATCCCTTGAGAAGGGAATGGCAATCCACTTCAGTATTCACGTCCAGAGAATTCCATGGACTGAGGAGCCTGGTGGGGGCTATAGTCTATGGCATTGCAAAAGTTGGTCATGATTGAACGATTAACACTTTCACTTCATACATCCAAAACCATTTTGCTAAACCATAAAACAACTTTCTGACAATGCAAAATCTAGTTGAAGCGGATATAATGACATGCTCCAGTTAATCTGTGCTTGTCTTATTAGATCAGCACACACCAGGGATCAGGTAAACTTGGGTTCTAGTCCTGATGTGGCTCCTAAGTGGCTCTTGAATTGATCTATTCTTTTCATTTTTATAGAATGTAGGCCTGTCAAGTTCAAGACAAACCTGCGGGACCAAGTTGGCTCCCTAGAGTTTCTCATTTTCATCCACACTTATTATAGAATGTAAGCTCCGTGAGGCATTGAGTTCGTTGTGTTCTTTGCTGTCCTTCCCAGACAGAACCCATGTCCTTCCCAGACAGAACCCGTTGTTCACCACCTAAAAAGTACTTCTGCTGCGAGTGCACACTTTGGCTGCGTGCTAAGTCTCCAGTCATGTCCAACTCTTTGGGACCACATGGAGTGGAGCCCGCCAGGCTCCTCTGTCCATGGGATTCTCCAGGCAAGAATACTGGAGTGGGTTGCCATTCCCTTCTCCAGGGGATCTTCCTGACCCACAGATCAAACCCACATCTTTTATGTCTCCTACACTGGCAGGTGGATTCTTCGCCACTACGGCCACCTGGGAAACCCTGAATAGTTTTTGTCAAGTGAATTCTAGGTTTGGCCAGAAGCACTTCATAAATGAAATTAATGTAAAAGAATTAATAACTCATGAATATAATTCTTCACCAATGCACAAAATTTAGAAGTAAACACATCTTATGAACTATGTTAGCAGTCATATCTGATCACTGAATTTGAAAGGAGCAGCTGTGGAAAAATATAGATTTTATTTTGCTATTTTTATCCTTGTAATTGTCCAAAGCATGTGATGTATATCCAGGAGAAAAAGGTTGCCCTCTGCACAAATGAAACTAGTTTTTTAAAACAAACAACAACAAAACCCTCAGTATCTTTTAGAAACTATGAGTATGTTTCTGCTGCTGCTGCTGCTGCTGCTATGTCGCCCTAGTCGTGTCCAACTCTGTGCAACCCCATAGACAGAAGCCCACCAGACTCCCCCGTCCCTGAGATTCTCCAGGCAAGAACACTGGAGTGAGTTGCCATTTCCTTCTCCAATGCATGAAAGTTAAAAGTGAAAGTGAAGTTGCTCAGTCGTGTCCGACTCTTAGCGACCCCATGGACTGCAGCCCACCAGGCTCCTCCATCCATGGGACTCTCCAGGCAAGAGTACTGGAGTGGGGTGCCATTGCATCCAAGTTTAATTGCTTGTTCACAAAATATAATATTGGCAAATGAAGTTCATTCAGTATACCATCCAGATAGCTTGAAATTTTATTATTTCAGAAATTAAGCCTAAAGGCATGTAATGAGTCTGTGATAAGGTTTCAAAGCTGTCAATAAAAATTGTATCTGATTCATGTACACTCTTTTCAGCCATGTATGATTTTATACAGTAAAATGTCAATAGGAAAACAAACAAACAAACAAAAAAACCCCTATCACTTTGATTCTTAGCAAAAGCATACAACTATTGTGGTTCTGTGGCTCCTATAAGCAGTAAATAAATAGAAGACTGCATTACTTAATAGATGTCATCTACCATGAACTTGATTATTCTTTAAATATCTTTGAGACATTTTTTAATATTAAAAATATGTATGGTTTCTATTTTAAAGAGCTGCTTCTTTAAAAACAAAACAAAACACTTTGCCCAAACAAAAGACCTTGTTTCTAATGTTTGCTGATTTTCCTGGTATAAATAAACCATAGCTGATAGTAAGTTATCAACATGGCACCCAAGTAAACCTGGAGTTGGGAAGAGATGCACAAATTTAATATTTCAAACCAGGGTGAACTGGCTGTAGCATACCTCTGGACTAAGATAAATTTAGAATTAATCATTTAACCCCATGGATGACCACCCTTATTCTCTTCCTCTGTGTGGAAGCGACTGAGGTTACATTTTGAAGGTAGGCAACATCTTGAGATGACAGGGACGTACAGTCTCAAATTCTGTATCAGCCGATGATATGAGTGAGAAATAGATCTCATTATTAAGCCACTGGAACTTTGAGGATGTTTATTGTTGCTCTGAGTGACCTCCGAGAGCTGGTGATGGATAGGGAGGCCTGGCGTGCTGCAGTTCATGGGGTCGCAAAGAGTCGGACACGACTGAGCGACTGATCTGATCTGATCTGATTGTTGCACCACAGCCTAGCCTGTCCTGACTTTATCCTGACTGTTACTGTTGCTATGAAACATTGATTTATATTGATGATGATACCCAACAGATGATGATCCTTATCAAAATTTGTTGTATCTGGAAGGAAATGAAACAGCAACCAGTCCTCAGCTAGATACTAATGCTTCATGGGACAGCAGTAGAGGCCAGGCAGAACAGCAAGATTCTTGGTTAAAAAAAAAAAAAACAAACCTGGCAATGACTGGTCACAAAGCAAAAATTTGCATTCACAGTAAACTTATGTTTATGAGTACACATTAAATAGTAAGTAGAGAATTCCTGGAATAGTTAGGATTGGACTCCAGAGAAGCTTACTGTTTGTCTTATGTAGGTTGGGTTATGAATCAGTATTTTCTATGAATGCAGTATTATTTATACCTACAGGAGGTTAAGAATGGAAATCACACTTGCTCCTTGTCTTTTTTGATGATTGTCATTTGGACAAATGTGAGTTGGTGTCTTATTGTGGTTTTGATTTGCATTCCCCTGATGATTAGTGATGCTGAGCATCTTTTCACATAAGCCTAATTTGTCACATGTTTCCAATTTTAAGCAGGGAAAACAAGTGCTGCTATTTAGGTCTCACTCCAAGACTAAAATAACACACTGTGAATCTCCTTTATAGTTTTTAGTACAATATATTTGCAAGAAGAGACAAGTATGCTCTCTCTCAGCTGTGTTTCAATGGTGTACAAACTACCAACTAACAATATTAAAGTGTCTGAACCAACTGCAAACAACATCAAAAGATGCAGTTGAATGTCCAATGAAGAATTCTTTTTCAGATGATAACAGAAGTCCCTGATTCACAGATACGCAGATTTCGTTGGGAATGCCCATTGATAAAGAGCTGTTGCAACTACACGGAAGTATCATCTTACTAAATGTTTAGAAAGAAAACAAGAGAGTTTAGAGAGAAATGGTAAAGAGCTCTGCCTTGTTGGACTGAAGTTGTAACTAATCTGATGGATATTTGAAGCAATAATATTAACTCAGTTATTTATAGCTTTATGTTACGTGAAGTGAATACGGCAAAGTGACAGTGGTAGGGTGGAGGGATTAAGAATTCTTTATAAAACCCATGCATCACAAATGAAGTGCTATATGCAGCGCCATTTGCAGGTGGAGTTTATTTACTTTAAAATGCATAGAGTAAATCTTATAGCAACTATTAAAATAATTTTGAAAAGAATATAAATGCTAAGTGAAGCAATAAAATGGAATAATATGTAATGCTTAACCAAAAATAGAAAAAGCAGAACAAGAGCAGAAATGAAATATGGGACAAATGCAGGAAATAAAACCACTTACACATGCTGGATATTAATCCAAATATATCAATACTTACTTTTCATGTAAATGGTATAAATATACTCTTATAGGCTGAATATCTGTGTCCCCACAAAATTCATTTGATGAAAATTAATCTCCAATGTGATGACTTTTGGAGGCAGAGGTCTTTGGGTCTCCTGACTCTCCAAAAACATACCCAACAAAACCCTGACAGTGCCAGCTCCTGGTCTTAAGGAGGGTGAGAAACTGAAACTCTCATTCCTTTCTGATGGAGATGTAGATGGCACTTTACCTTTGTAAGACACTTTGGCTGTTTCTTGCAAAGATATATTTATAGCACCTTTGTTCATTATTATCAGAAATTGTAGCAATCAAGAGGTAATTCAATAAGCAAAGGTATAAACAAATTATAGCACATCCATATGAAGAAATGCTATTCAGTGAAAAAAGAAAAGAATTATCAAGTCATGCAGGAGACCTCAGTTTGATTCCTAGGTCAGGAAGTTCCCCTGGAGAAGGGACTGGCAACCCACTCCAATATTCTTGCCTGGAGAGTTCAATGGACAGAGGAGCCTGGTGGGCTACAGTCCACGGGGTTACTAAGAGTCAGACACGACTGAGCAACTAACACATCAAGTCATGTAAAGATATGGGTGAATTTTAAGTTTGTATAACTCAGTGAAATAATCCAGTCTGAAAATGTTACCCAGTGAATGAATACATGTACATGTCATTCTAGAAAATACTAGAGACAGTAAACAAATCTAGTGGTTGCCAGGGGTTCAATAGAGGTGAGTGGGAGAGAAAGTAAAAAGGGTTGGTCACCCAGTCACATCCAACTCTTTGTGACTTGATGGATCATAGCCCACCAGCCTCCTCTGTTCATGGAACTCTCCAGGCAAGAATACTGGAATGGTAGCTGTTTCCTTCTCCAGGGGATCTTCCCGACCCATGGATCGAACCCAGGTCTCCTGCATTGCAGACAGATTCTTTACAGTCTGGGCCACCAAGGAAGCTCATTAAACATTAATATAGAACAATTAAAAAATAGCAAAAAATAAAATCACTCATTCTTTTAAGGAAAGTTAACCAAGGCAAATATTTTATTTTTTATAGGCTTTCTAGATTCAGTCAGAATTTATAATTAGTGTGTTTTTTCTTTACTTATTGATACAGTACAATTTAAAATAGTTTCTGGGATATCAAGGAACTTTTCTTAGATCTCTGCAGTGACCTAAGTGGGAAGAAAATTTTTTACAAAAGGGCTACATATATACCTGTAGCTGATTCAATTTTCTGGACAATAGAAATTAAGACAACATTGTAAAGAAACTATACTCCAATAAATGTTTAAATATGTATATCTTTCACACATATATTTAATAGCTAGAAAATACTGCAAAATTTGAATAGACCTTAATTTAGATGTTACCTTAAAAACAATTGGCTATTTTCTTTCCAATTATTTGCAATTTAAAGTAACACTAATCTTTGCACACAAAATGTTTCTGTGTGGTGGTGGTGGCAGAGCAACCACTCTGCCAAAAGGTATTGATGAGCTCAGCTTCTTCGATTGACATGAAGGTTAAAAGGCAATTTATTAATAATATCTCTAACAGGACAAAATCACTGCAGATGGTGACTGCAGCCATGAAATTAAAAGACGCTTACTGCTTGGAAGGAAAGTTATGACCAACCTAGATAGCATATTCAAAAGCAGAGACATCACTTTGCCAACAAAGGTTCGCCTAGTCAAGGCTATGGTCTTTCCTGTGGTCATGTATGGATGTGAGAGCTGGACTGTGAAGAAGGCTGAGCGCCGAAGGATTGATGCTTTTGAACTGTGGTGTTGGAGAAGACTCTTGAGAGTCCCTTGGACTGCAAGGAGATCCAACCAGTCCATTCTGAAGGAGATCAGCCCTGAGATTTCTTTGGAAGGAATGATGCTAAAGCTGAAACTCCAGTATTTTGGCCACCTCATGTGAAGAATTGACTCATTGGAGAAGACTCTGATGCTGGGAGGGATTGGGGCAGGAGGAGAAGGGGACGACAGAGGATGAGATGGCTGGATGGCATCACTGACTCGATGGATGTGAGTCTGAGTGACCTCTGGGAGTTGGTGATGGACAGGGAGGCCTGGCGTGCTGCGGTTCATGGGGTCACAAAGAGTCGGACACGACTGAGTGACTGGTCTGATCTGATCTGAACAGGACTTACGGGCTCTTTGCCCTAATAAATCCATTTTCTTTGGCAGTTTGGTGTTTTGTTATTTGATTTTAAATTCACAGTATCTCATTAAAAATAACTCCTTTTGTGTCAGTAAACTCCTTGTTACCTATAGAAAGATGCTGTGTAACATCCAGTGATCGATTTTCGTAGGCACACTTGTAATTTACAGGCACTTTTATAATTTATACTGCCAAGAGTATGAGAATATTGGCTGAAAATTCTATAATGTCATGCAGCTTTTTGTTCTTTTTAATTCAAAGAATAACTTTAAAACTAGCTGTTGAGTGTAAAAACAAAACACATCTATTCTTCACACATGATCTTACCAAAAGGCCAAGAAGTAATACAACCATTCTTAAAAGCAGTCATTTAAAAAGCAAGTCTCCATTTTAAGTTTGACTGAGCTTTCTTCTCAGATAAGAGTAAAAGAACTGCAGCAATTGAAGAAACTGTAATTTTTAACCATATAATAAAATCTCAATAAATGTTCAGCCAATGTTACTAATATATATGTATATTCAGCAAATTTAATTCATTCATACATTGACTTAAATGTCATCATTTCATAAAGCAAAGTCAATCTGGCTAGTCTTTCAAACATTGTAAATACTTTATGTTGATTATCCAAATACATTCCATGTAAGTCATAGTTAGCATGTAAGGATTAACTCAGCTAGTCCACTGTACAACCTGTAACTGCTCTAATAAAATCACGACCTGGATTTGAGACTATTGGAGGATAAAGAACACTAGCGAACATACACAAGTGAATTAGACATAACAATCATGCATTTGTTCTTCAGAAAATCTGTACTTTGTTTGTAGCTTCTCCTAGTATTGTGTGGGACTAAAATGTACTTTCCACTTATAAATGAAACGAGAGACCTGACACAGTCATTACACAAATTTCAGCCTGCAAGTGTGCTGGTTTCATGTTTTCCATTTCCTCTGACCTTTTCCCTCCCATCAGAACTATAAATGGTGAACAGCATGCTTATTTTTATTTGTTTTACTGTTTGAGGCTTTTGATATGCAGTGCAATTCACTTTAGGCACAAGGTTTTGATCCAAATTAAAAACAATAATAATAAAAAGACTTAATAAGAAAGGAAGGCATAATTACAGGAAATCAAAGAGTTTAAGAGAGTTCAGAGATTGCAAAATGAAGAAGGAAAGAAAACAGAGCATAAAATTAAATAATTTAGCAAATGAAAAGAAACTTCTTTTTTAAGAGTGTTAAAGTGTTTCAGTGAAAGGAGGTAAAATGAAAATTATAGTTTTTGAAAAACCTAATTTATTTATGCAAAAGACAAAGATCACATCATTTTTTAAAAATCTCAAAATAAAGGAACCACAAAACAGAACTTCAAGTTATGCCAGTGACATTTTCAATGTGGCAGGTAATAGAATGTTATACTGAACCTTTGGGAAGTAGATTTAAAGAAGGATATTGTGGCTAGTAAAGATATTATCTAAAGATAGTAAAGATACTACCGTGGCTTTCCTTTTTGGCTCAGTTGGGAAAGAATCTGCCTGCAATGCAGGATACTCAGGTTCAATCCCTGGGTTGAGAAGATTCACTGGAGAAGGGAATAGCTACCCACTGCAGTGTTCCTTCCTGGAGAATTCCATGGACAGCAGAGCCTGGAGAGCTACAGTCCATGGGGTCGCAAAGAGTCAGGCCCTACTGAGCAATTAACACTTTCACCTCACATTAAGATATTATTACCACAATGTTTCTTTTATGATTAATGATGATGGGATTTTTAAATTTAAAAGCATTACTACTTTATTAGAAACATAAGCACCATTAAGAGCTCTTGTTAGAAAAATTTTGTCACATTCAAGGAAAATCACATTTTATATGTAACATAAGACAGTTAAATAGCATAAAATTATATTTTGAAAATATAAGGTTTGCTAATATACAGTGCTTACTTGATGGAAGGTAAAGAACAGAAAGTGTGCTCCAGAATAGTACATGCTAAGTGCAGACTTTTACATAAAGCAATTCTTTTACATATATAGCACTTCTTTGGAAGGATCCTTAAATTCACACATATGCAAACCCACACACACAAAGTTGCTTCTATTGTCTGACTCCTGGGTTGGCTGCAAGAGATGGGTAAAAAGGAGTTTTGACTTCTACTCATTTTTCTTGCCAAATTGTCTTGGTTAGAACCTCTAGTTCAGTGCTGCATGGAAGTGGTTAAAATGGACATCCTTCATTTGTCCTGAACTTAAAGGTAAAGCATGTCGTTCTTTCAACTTTAAGTTTATGCTGCCTTTCTGTTTTACATAGAAGTCCTTTATTAGATTCAAAAGTCTCTTTTTCTAGTTATATTTTATAAATTTTTAATATTGCTTTAAATTATTTTTAGTGTTGGATTCTGTCGAATATTTGTGTGTGTGTGTCTATTGAGATGTTTGTTTTTTTGTCCTTTATTCTATTGATATATTATGTTGACTTTTAAAATGCTAAACTATGTTTTTCTCCCTAGGATAAATCCTACTTGGTCATGGTGGATGGGACTTCCTAGGTGACTCAGTGGTAAAGAATCCACGTGCCAAGCAGGGGATGCAGCAGACAGAATTTTCGATCCCTGGGTTGGGAATATGCCCTGGATAAGGAAATGACAACCCACTCCAGTATTCCTGTTTGGGAAATCTTATGGACAGAGGAGCTTAGCAGACTGAGTCCATGGGGTGGCAAAAAGTCAGACACAACTTAGCAACTAAACAGCAGTAGCAAAGGAGTCTATTTTACCTAAATTATATAATCTGTTAGCAGTTAGCATACAGTTGTTCATAGTATTCCTTTACAAACTTTGTGTGGGGTCTGAAAATTCAGTAGTGACGTTTCATCTTTTCTTTTTTTTCAAATTTAAGTGATTTTAGTTTTCTTTCATTTACTGCTCAGTCTAGCTAAAGCTTTGTCATGTCTGTTAATATTTTCAAAGAACTATCCTTTATTTCATTGAGGCTTTTTTTTCTTTTTTTCATTCTCAAATTTATTTATTTCTACTATAATCATTATTTCTTTCCCCCAGCTTGTTTTGGCTAGAGGTTCTTCTCTTTTAGCTTAGTAATATGCATTGATTTGAGATCTTTGTTTTCTTCTTTATTACAGGCATTTACCACAATAAATGTTTCTTTACACACTGTTTTAAGTACATCCCCTAAGTTCTGGGTTGTTGTGTTTCCATTTTCATTCATCTCACACTATTTTCTAATTTTTTTTTATTTCTTCTTTGATCCAATGATTATTTAGGAGTGTGTTTTTAGTTTCCACACATTTTGACAGTCTTAGTTTAATTCAGACTGCTATAACAAAATACAGTAGACTGGGTAGCTTATTAAACAGCAGAAATTTATTTCTCCCAGTTCTGGAGGCTAGAAGTCCAAGGTCAGGGTATAAGAATGGTCAAGCAAGGCCTCTGTTCCAACATCTTATTGTAGTCTCACATGGTGGAAGCACTAGGATCTTTCTGGATCTTCTTCTATAAGGAGCTAATCCCATCCATTTGAATGTGTTTCCTCAAAATTCACATGTTCAAATTCTAAGCCCCAAATGTGATGATAGTGGAACCTTTGGGATGTGTTTGAGTAATGAGCTTCCCTGATGCTCAGTTGGTGAAGAATCTGCCTACAATGCAGGAGGCCTGCATTTGATCCCTGGGTAAGGAAGCCAACCAGAAGAAGGGAAGGGCTACCAACTCTAGTATTCTTGCCTGGGGAATTCCATGGACAGAGGAGCCTGGCAGGGGCTACAGTCTGTGGGACTGCAAAAAGTTCGACATGCTGGAGCCATTTTCACTTTTCAACTTTTTCTAAATAATGAGAGCAAAATCTTCATGAGGGAGATTAGCGGCGGTTTATTTGCTCAATCATGTCTGACTCTTGAGAACCTCACCAAGCTCCTCTGTCCATGGAATTCTCCAGGCAAGAATAATGGAATGGGTAGCCATTCCCTTCTTCCTGACCCAGGGATTGAACCTGGGCCTCCTGCATTACAGGCAGATTCCTTACCGTTTGAGCCACCAGGGAAGCCCATTACTTACCAGACCTTTCAAAGGCCCCACTTATCATCACCTTTGGGTCTTAGAATTTGAACATACAAATTCTGAGGAAACATAAACATTCAGATTATAGCAGGAGTTTTTCAAATTTCCTTCTGTTATTGGTTTGTAATTTCATTGCACTGTGGTCAATGAATATAATTTGTATGAATTCAATCATGTGTATTTACAGAGTCTTATTTTATGACCTAATATATAATTTATAAGAGAGAATGTTCCGGGTGAACATAGGAAGAATCTGTATTCTGCTGTTTGCTGGTATGGTTATTCTTACGGCTTTTAGTTCCCGCTGGTTCTTAGTGTTGATTCATGTTAATTTTTGCCTAGTGGTTTTAACCATGATTGAAAATGGGAGTACTGAAATTTCCATCTATTAAGTTATCTGTTTTCCTCTTCAATTCTGTCCAGTTTTGTTTCATATTTTAAATCTCTGTTTTAAGGTGTATGCTATGCTAAGTCACTTCAGTCGTGTCCGACTCTGTGTGACCCCATAGACGGCAGCCCACCAGGCTTCCCCATCCCTGGGATTCTCCAGGCAAGAACACTGGAGTGGGTTGCCATTTCCTCCTCCAATGCATGAAAGTGAAAAGAGAACGTGAAGTCGCTCAGTCATGTCCGACTCTTAGCGACCCCATGGACTGCAGCCTACCAGGCTCCTCTGTCCCTGGGATTTTCCAGGCAAGATAATTGTATGTCTTGCTAATTACTTTACCAATCCTCTTATCACTTCAAAATGTATGACTCTGCTAACAATTTTTATCTTAAATTCTATTTTGTCTATATTAGGACAACCACTCCAGCTCCTTTTTGGTTACAATTGGCATAGTACATTTACTTCCATTCTTTTAATTGACCTATTTGTGTCTTTGAATATGTAAAATGTGACTTTTAGACAGCATATAGTTGAATCATATTTATTCTTTTTTTTTCTTCTTAATTTCTGATTTTTTTATTGTTTCTAGAATATATAGCATGTTAAACCGCTGATTTTTGGAGAGCAAGGCAGGACGGCAGTTGGATCAGTATTGATTGGACTGTGTATCAGTTACCATAAATAAGGCCAGAGGGCTTAAAAATATTTTTTTTTGTAACAGTTGAACTTGTGTCAGATGAAGTTTTATTTTTGTTTGGAGGTAAGAGCAGCTGTCAGAGAAGACAGTGGCACCCCACTCCAGTACTCTTGCCTGGAAAATCCCATGGACGGAGGAGCCTGGTAGGCTGTACTCCATGGGGTCACTAAGAGTCGAACATGACTGAGTGACTTCACTTTCACTTTTTCACTTTCATGCATTGGAGAAGGAAATGGCAACCCACTTCAGTGTTCTTGCCTGGAGAATCCCAGGGACGGGGGAGCCTGGTGGGCTTACGTCTATGGAGTAGCACAGAGTCGGACACGACTGAAGTGACTTAGCAGAATATTTTTATTAAATGTAAATCTGGTGTTGTTGCTTTCCCATTTAAATTAACCAGGATAACTTAAACAAGATAAAATCAGCTTCGGAGAATAGCAGGTTGACTCATTAAGATCAGACCCTCACTTTTTCCACTTTACTTTTCTTTTAACCTTTGTTTACTGTGGTAGAATATACATTTAAAAAGTTTGCCGTATTAGCCATTTTTTATGTACAATTTAGTGGCTTTAGTTACATTCTTAAGCAACCATCATTATTATTTCTAAAAATTATCATCACCAAAACAAAAACTCTCAACTGAAACATAAATCTGTTAAGCAATCATCTCCATCCTCCATTCCTCTGAAAGTGAAAGTTGCTTAGTTGTGTCCAACTCTTTGCAACCCCATGAACTGTAGCTGGTCAGGTTTCTCCATGGAATTCTCCAGGCAAGAACACTGGAATGGGTTGCTATTTCCTTCTTCAGGGGATCATCTCAACCTAGGGATCGAGCCCAGGTCTCGTGCATTAGAGGCAGATTCTTTACCATCTGAGCCACCAGGGAAGCCTCTTCCTTAGACTCGAGTAATTTCTAGTTTAGTTTCTTTCTCTGTAAATTTGCCTATCCTGGGTAATTCATATAAGTAGAATTATACAATATTTGCCCATTTGTGTGTGACTCATTTCACTTAGCATAATGTTTTCAAGGTTCATCCATGTTGTAGTATGGGTCAAATCTTCAACTCTTTTTGTGCCTGAATAATACATACATACACATATATATATATATATATATATATATATATATATATAAAACACATATTTATATCTATTGGTGAACATTTGATTTACTTCTACCTTTTGGCTATTGTGGATAATCAATGCTAGCATACAAGTGTCAGTTTGAGTCATTGCTTTCAGTTGTGGCTGTTCAGTCACTAAGTCGTGTCTGACTACTTGTGACCCCATGAATCGCAGCATGCTAGGCTTCCCTGTCCTTCACTATGTTTGAGTTTGCTCAGACTCCTGTCCATTGAGTCAGTGATGCCATCCAACCATCTCATCCTCTGTGTTCCCACTCTCCTGCCTTCAATCTTTCCCAGCATCAGGGTCTTTTCCAATGAGTCAGTTTTTCCCATCAGGTGGCCAAAGTTTTGGGGCTTCAGCTTCAGCATCAGTCCTTCCAATGAATATTCAGGATTGATTTCCTGTAGGCTTGACTGATGTGATCTCCTTGCTGTCCAAGGGATTCTCAAGAGTCTTTTCCAGCACCACATTTCAAAAGCACCAATTCTTCAGTGCTCAGGTTTCTTTACAGTCCAACTTTCATATCTGTACATGACTACTGGAAAAAACATAGCTTTGACTATTCAGACCTTTGCCAGCAAAATGCTGTCTCTACTTTTTAATAAGCTATCTAGGTTTGTCATAGCTTTTCTTCAAAGGAGAAAACATCTTTGAAATTCATGGCTGCAGTCACTGTCAGCAGTGAATTTGAAGCCCAAGAAAATAAAATCTGTCACTATTTCCATTTTTGCCCCATCTATTTGCCATGAAGTGATGGGACCGGATGCCACACTCTTCATTTGTTGAATACTGAGTTTTAAGCTAGATTTTTCCTCTCTTCTCTTTCACTCTCATCAAGAAGCTCTCTTCACTTTCTTCCATTAAAGTTGTATCATCTGTATATCTTAGGTTGTTGATATGTCTACAGGCAATCTTGATTCCACTTGTGAGTCATCCAGCCCAGCATTTCACATGTTGTACTTGGTTGGGAAGATCCCCTGGAAGAGAGCATTGCAACCCACTCCAGTATTCTTGCCTGGAGAATCCCCATTGACAGAGGAGCCTAGATGGCTATAGTCCTTGGACTCGCAGAGTTGGACATGACTGAGCAACTAAGCACAGCACAGCACAAAATTGTGAATATAAGTTAAATGAGCAGAGTGGAAATATAGTTTTGTTGTACTCCTTTCCCAATTTTGAACCAATCTGTTGTTGCATGTCCAGTTCTAGCTGTTGTTGCCTTCCATTATTTTGGGTATATACCTAGGAAAGGACCTGCTGGGTCACATTGAAATGACCGTGTTCTTGCTTGTGGAACCAAAGAATGGAATCCATGACCATGCAAACATTCACGGTAGCAAGTAAATAGGATTTATTAAAGAGAAGGAAACTACAAAGCTCTCTGCATAGACACTGAGAAGGGGTGAAGAGACCCCCCAAAAGGCAGGGAATACAGCAGTTTTATATCTTTACCAGTATTAATCTGTACATTTTTGGTTGGCTCTTGTTCTTAAAACACATTATTTTTAACCAATCATTTCAAAGGTCAAGATGCTTAATTAACATCTTTATGGTTTCTCTTGATCCTCTTATTAAGTTACCAGTCTTTTTTATGCCCCCTGGCCAAGCCAGGCTTCAGCAATATGTGAACCGTGAACTTCCTGATGTTCAAGCTGGTTTTAGAAAAGGCAGAGGAACCAGAGATCAAATTGCCAACATCCGCTGGATCATGGAAAAAGCAAGAGAATTCCAGAAAAACATCTATTTCTGCTTTATTGACTATGCCAAAGCCTTTGACTGTGTGGATCACAATAAACTATGGAAAATTCTGAAAGAGATGGGAATACCAGACCACCTGATCTGCCTCTTAAGAAATCTGTATGCAGGTCAGGAAGCAACAGTTAGAACTGGTCATGGAACAACAGACTGGTTCCAAATAGGAAAAGGAGTACGTCAGGCTGCATATTGTCACCATGTTTATTTAACTTATATGCAGAGTACATCATGAGAAATGCTGGACTGGAAGAAACACAAGTTGGAATCAAGATTGCCGGGAGAAATATCAATAACCTCAGATATGCAGATGACACGACTCTTATGGCAGAAAGTGAAGAGGGGCTAAAAAGCCTCTTGATGAAAGTGAAAGTGGAGAGTGAAAGGGTTGGCTTAAAGCTCAACCTTCAGAAAACGAAGATCATGGCATCTGGTCCCATCACTGCATGGGAAATAGATGGGGAAACAGTGGAAACAGTGTCAGACTTTGTCTTTCTGGGCTCCAAAATCACTGCAGATGGTGACTGCAGCCATGAAATTAAAAGACGCTTGCTCCTTGGAAGGAAAGTTATGACCAACCTAGATAGCATATTCAAAAGCAGAGACATCACTTTGCCAACAAAGGTTCGCCTAGTCAAGGCTATGGTCTTTCCTGTGGTCATGTATGGATGGGAGAGCTGGACTGTGAAGAAGGCTGAGCGCCGAAGAATTGATGCTTTTGAACTGTGGTGTTGGAGAAGACTCTTGAGAGTCCCTTGGACTGCAAGAAGATCCAACCAGTCCATTCTGAAGGAGATCAATCCTGGAATTTCTTTAGAAGGAATGATGCTAAAGCTGAAAGTCCAGTATTTTGGCCACCTCATGCGAAGAGTTGACTCATTGGAGAAGACTCTGATGCTGGGAGGGATTGAGGGCAGGAGGAGAAGGGGACGACAGAGGATGAGATGGCTGGATGGCATCACTGACTCGATGGATGCGAGTCTGAGTGACCTCCGGGAGCTGGTGATGGACAGGGAGGCCTGGCGTGCTGCGGTTCATGGGGTCGCAAAGAGTCGGACACAACTGAGCGACTGATCTGATCTGATCTGATCTGATGGTTTCTCTTGATCCTCTTATTAAGTTACCAGTCTTTTTTATGCCCCCTGGCCAAGATGTATAGGCTTAAGATTAATGATCACTAGTTGTTTTTCCCTTTGGAATATGAAACAGAAGTTAATTACTGCCCTTCCCTGGATCCGAGTGCTGATATTTTATCAGACCAAGGACACATTCCTGGAATTTGGGACAAAGGATATTTTAGGTTAATGGAGTGAGATGTTTACTGAAAGCAAGACTGTGGTCTCAGAGCTCTACATTGACTGCCTAACAATTTCTGCCTCAACATGTACATTCTATGTTTAATCTTTTTAGAAACTGCTCAACTATTTATACCATCAGCTTCACTATTTTACATTCCCATAAGCAGTGTGTGAGAGTTCAAATTTTTCCACATCCTCATCAACACTTGGTATTACCCCCTTTTTTATTTTGTTTATAGTCATTCTGGTAGGTATGATGTGGTATCTTATTGTGGTTTTGAGTCACATTTTCCTCATGACTAATAATGTAAGACATCTTTTTGTGTGGTTATTGACCATTTGTATATATATATTTAGTTGCTTTCTTTTTGTATTTCTATTGCTTCGTTGTAGGTATTCTGTGGGGAAATTAACAAGATGGCACTAGTCGGGTTCTCACCCCATGTTCTGTAAACAAACTTTGCAGTTTATGTAACAGTGGATATCACAGCACTGTGCGTTCGCATCATAAGGTACTTGATGGTCACACCCTATTTTGCGGTGCTCATGAATGAGCTCCACCTAAAAAGCAGCAGTATTTACTGTGTCCCTTGGCTCAGCCATGAGAGGAGAGAATATATCGTGTCTGCTGCATCATCCGGAAGAGGATAAACCTGTCTGCTATTCCTAAGGCTCCTCCAGTTTTCTTTCATTTTCTTAGCTCACGCCTTGCCTACCCTGGCTTCAGCGAACAGTGCAAACACTGTGACAACAAGACAATTGGCGTCACAAACAGGATGAAGAGCAATACATATTCTTTATATATTCTATTAAAGCTTTATTAGATATATGATTTGCATATATTTCTCTTATTCTGTAAGTTTTTCACTTTTTTGATAATGTCCTTTGATGCACAAAATTCTTAATCTTGGTGAAGTCCAATTTGTCTGTCATATGTTTCTCTTACATTTGGCATCATACCAAACAGATGAGATCAGATCAGATCAGTCACTCAGTCATGTCCGACTCTTTGTGACCCCATGAATCGAAGCACGCCAGGCCTCCCTGTCCATTACTAACTCCCAGAGTTCACTGAGACTCACATCCATCGAGTCAGTGATGCCATCCAGCCATCTCATCCTCTGTCGTCCCCTTCTCCTCCTGCCCTCAATCCCTCTCAGCATCAGAGTCTTCTCCAATGAGTCAACTCTTCCCATGAGGTGGCCAAAGTACTGGAGTTGCAGCTTTAGCATCATTCCTTCCAAAGAAATCCCAGGACTGATCTCCTTCAGAATGGACTGGTTCGATCTCCTTGCAGTCCAAGGGACTCTCAAGAGTCTTCTCCAACACCACAGTTCAAAAGCATCAATTCTTTGGCACTCAGCCTTCTTCACAGTCCAGCTCTTACATCCATACATGACCACTGGAAAAACCATAGCCTTGACTAGACGAACCTTTGTTGGCAAAGTAATGTCTCTGCTTTTGAATATGTGATCTAGGTTGGTCATAACTTTTCTTCCAAGGAGTAAGTGTCTTTTAATTTCATGGCTGCAGTCACCATCTGCAGTGATTTTGGAGCCCAGAAAAATAAAATCTGACACTGTTTCCACTGTTTCCACTGTTTCCCCATCGATTTCCCATGAAGTGATGGGACTGGATGCCATGATCTTCATTTTCTGAATGTTGAGTTTTAAGCCAACTTTTCACTCTCCTCTGTCACTTTCATCAAGAGGCTTTTTAGTTCCTCTTCACTTATTGCCATAAGGGTGGTGTCATCTGCATATCTGAGGTAATTGATATTTCTCCCAGTAATCTTGATTCCAACTTGTGTTTCTTCCAGTCCAGAGTTTCTCATGATGTACTCTGCATAGAAGTTAAATAAACAGGGTGACAATATACAGCTTTGACATACTCCTTTTCCTATATGGAACCAGTCTGTTGTTCCATGTCTAGTTCTAACTGTTGCTTCCTGACCTCATACAAATTTCTCAAGAGGCAGATCAGGTGATCTGGTATTCCCATCTCTTTCAGAATTTTCCATAGTTTATCGTGATCCACACAATCCAATGTCAAATACAAGAGTGGGAAAACTAATTCATATGTTTTCTTTAAGACTTTTATGACTTTGATCTACATCTCAGTCCTTAATCAAATTTGAATTAGCTTTTACATGATGTGAGGTAGGGTCCCAACTTTGTTTTTTTGCATTCAGAAATCCAGTTTTCCCAGCACCATTTGTTGAAGAAACTATTGTTTCTCCATTGACTATACTTAGAACCCTTTTGAAAATCAATTGTTCAGAAAAATTTCTATACTATTAACTTTATTCAATTGTTATTTCTGGGCTTTCAATTTTATTTATTATGGGTGGTATTTGAATTATAACAATATTCAATTTGACCCTGGGCTTTTCTTAGTTGGAGGATTTTTATTATTGGTTCAGGCTATATAATTAGTATAGGATTATTGAGATTTTCTATTTCTTATTGAGACATCTTAGGTAATTAATGTGCTTGTAAGAATTTGTCCATTTTATTTTGACACCTAATTATTCATAATATTTTCTTAAAATCTTTCCTATCACTGAAGACATGTTTTAATTGATGAAGAGAAAATTGTGAGGTTTTTCTCTTTCTACAATTGTCAAAAGAAATGATTCTGTTCTTAAAAATTTTTATTGTGCCTTATCTCTCAATCTTAATATTGTACCTTATTGGGGATTTTAATGGTTAGCATCATGTTGTTGTTCAGTCATCAAGTCGTGTCCAACTCTTTGTGACTCCATAGACTGGAGCATGCCAGGCTTCCCTTTCTCTCACCATCTCCAAGAGTTCGCCCAAGTTCATGTGCACTGCATTGATGATACCACCCAACCATCTCATCCTCTGTCACCTTCTTCTCTTCCTGCCTTCAATCTTTCCCAGCATCAGGTTTTTTTTTTTTTTTTTTCTCCATGAGTCAGCTTTTGTACCAGGTAGCCAAAATATTGCAGCTTAACTTCAGCATCAGTCCTTCCAAAGCATATTTAGGATTCATTTCCTTTAGGATTGACTGGTTTGATTTTGCAGTCCAAGGGACTCTCAAGAGTCTTCTTCAGCACCACAGTTCAAAAACATTAATTCTTTGGTGCTCTGCCTTCTTTATTGTCATACAGAATTAAAAATTTTGAAATCTGATTTTGGAAAATTGTTGAAAATATTCTGGCTGGTGGCAGACACTAGGGGAAATTATTGACAAAATTCTTACTAGTGTAAGAAAATTTTATTCTTAGTGAAACCATTCAATAGATTTTCATCTTTATACTACTACAATTAGTAATCAAAGGTAATGTGATAACCAATGCCAATATATTGGTTGCCAAAGATAAAATGTAGAAATAAATACATTCTTTCTTTCATCCACCATTCAGGGAACTGTGAAAAATATAGATAATCTTAGATAAATCTCTCTTGTCACTTTATTATTTGATTATGTGTTACAGCTCCACCCCCTCCCAACACACACAGTCCTAACCAGAGATTAGTGTCTTAACACAATACAAAGTGGCCTTCTTTCAAAGATCTTTAACAAGTTCCAGGTGTTGAAAATTTCAACGAAAGGAAAGATTTGGATGAATAATTCTGTGATAAAGGGTGCTGGCAATGGCACCCCACTCCGGTACTCTTGCCTGGAAAATCCCATGGACAGAGGAGCCTGGTAGGCTGCAGTCCATGGGGTCGCTAAGAGTCGGACACGACTGGGCGACCTCATTTTGACTTTTCACATTCATGCATTAGAGGAGGAAATGGCAACCCACTCCAGTGTTCTTGCCTGGAGAATCCCATGGACAGAGGAGCCTGGTGAGCTGCCATCTATGGGGTTGCACAGAGTTGGACACGACTTAGCAGCAGCAGCAGACACTCAGAGGTACTAAACTTTGCCCAGGTAGAGAAATGATTTGAATGCTACCTGTAGATTATATCATCACGTTCCTAAACTGGTCAAATCCCAGATGATCAGTAAGTTTTCCACTGTGTGGAAAACACTGACTGGATAATGACTCAGATTTTCTTCCAGTCTTAAGTTTCTGTCATTTAAAATAAGTCCGTGGTGTCTAGGGTTATGAGATCAAATTATGTTTCTTTGTCACTGGAAATCCCCACTTCAAATCTAAGAACAGGCCATTCAAAAACTCTCACTGAGGCAACACACTTAGTAGAAAAGCATGACTTCATTTGGCATGGTTTGTCTTCAAATCAGGTCAGTGATTTAGATGTGAATGAGTGAATTGTTCATGGGCATTGGATCAAATTAGACTTTCATTTATTTTTAGAAATTCATTAGACCAATTATGAGAACCACAGAAGGATGTCTTATGACTGAGAAGTGCAAATTATAAGAATAGTAATATTCATTGTTAAGTGTGAGATGAAAATTTTTGTGTAGCTTACTCATTAAAACCTGTTTCCTTTTACAGAAATGTATTTTAGATAATGCTGATATCAGGTAAAAGGCACTGTACCAAAGCATAATTACTGAGTGTACAACATCCTAGTAAACTTAAATTGTTTATAAAATAAATTCAGGTCAGAATTTATAAAGAAAATGGAAAAAAATAGTTTCTCTTTGTTATTCTGTTCTCAATTGTGGAAATGCACTAATTGAGGTTCATATATGTAGAAACAGAAACTAAAATTATTATGTACTTGGTACTTTGTTGCCCACATTTAAGCAATTCCGGTAAAAATATTACTAGGGTGATACATACCCTAGTCTAGGAAAGGGGGCATAGACTTTGTAGTCTGACTCATTTATGTCTAATTCTAGTGCTCTTTAACTTCTGGCATCTCTCTTAGATTCCTCAACTTTAATATACTCACAGTAAAATAGGGACAGTTGTCTATTTTTTTAAGAATAAAAAGTCAATCGTATGAAAAAAATATGTCTCTTATATACCTAACATCTAATTGGTTCTACATACACAATAGCTGACTTAATCTAACATCATGTAATTAAGTACATAATAATAAATGGAAAATATCAACATTGAATTTATACTTTTCTTTACAAACCCTTAGAAATATTACAAAACAGAGCTACACTATTTATACAACTACTTTTCATTTGTCATGGTTAACCATTTTCTAATCATTTAAATCTCAACAAATAGAAAAGTGTGTATAAGAATTTCTAAATGCTATTGGTATTGAAAAAAGTCTTCCCTAGACTTTGTATTTTGTTGTAATCAAAACTTCCAGTTAAAGAGAAAACATCAATCCTTTACCAGACTGAAAAACAACCTACTAATATATTCACAGCCCACACAGAAGGATTTGAGGTTTAGAGATTTTTTTTTTTAAGTTGGAATTAGCAACTTAAGTTTCTTCATGTTTATCACAGCCAAATTACTGAGGAAACTAGAAAAAGAAACTTTTGAATAGCACTAGTCTCCCTTAGCTAAACATCAGATTATGGAGACATCTTGACACTTGTCTATAACTAAGCAATTTAATAAAGAACAGTTTATATAATAATATATTTTATTTGGTGATTTCAGTGAAAATGCCTGTACAGACAGCTATTACAGTACAGTTGCAGTGTATATGCTTGACTTGAGGAATTCTCTTGCAATTTGAACACTGTGTTTGTAAAGCAAATGTTTTATATTGAAGAAACAAAACAAGGCAGCGTTTATAGGAATTGGAAGCCAATGTCACTGTATAGAGTAAACTTGTCAAGTGAGACTGTCTACAAATAGAGTTCTAGGTTCCAGTTCCTTTAATTATGAGACCTGTTTCAGATTAATACTATTATCCATATAAAATTGATGATATGAGATGGGCTTTTCAGTCATGTTAACATGACCTCAAATTAGGGGTTCAAAGAATTCAGTTACTGTAGCTTCCTTTTCCTGAAATTGAATAAACTCCTGGTTTTGTTGAGGATGATGATGATTGATAATGATCTTAATAGAATTGTTAGGTAGCAGACTGGAAAACAACAGAGACTGAACACCTTTTACAGGCTGCTGGATGACTATTCAACTTCCTTTTTCTTAGTTTGTTGTTTATGAGTGATTTGATTATAACTGTTACTCAGATTTCCAAGGCCTTTACAACTAACAAAGAAGCTGTGGTTTCCATTGACCGGACCCTTGGGTAGGCGTATAAACATGGAAAATTGTTTTAAAAAAAAGCCTGCATCAGTAGCCAAGACAGTAATCAGAAAGCATGTTTGCATGTAGATTTCTCAATTGGATTAGCTTGACAAGAATGTACCAAAAACCAAGTTACATTCTGATGAGGTATTTTTTTATAGAAATAGAATAATACTTCAAATAAAGCAGACTCAGTGTCTGCTTAGGACCTTGTCTAATTACCTGTAGCAAAACAAGGCAGAGTGGAAAAGACTCAGAGATCAAATCATCCTACACCCTGTAGAACAGAAAGCACTAAAGTGACAGATACCACCTTTTTGAAAACCAAAGCCTAAGACGCCAAAGTGTAACAGAAGCTTGAATTCCAGATAAGCAATCAGAAAACTAAGGCAGAGGGCAGAATCCTCTAGAAAGAAGGGGGTAGGGGGTATTAGCCAAGAATACAAGGCCACACACAGAAAATAACTTCCTTCACAAATGTCAATTGGCACTTGAGAAAAGAAAGTGCAGACTGAAGTGTCCAGGCCTCTACTAAAAAAGGAACTCAGACCCAAGCTGTAAGATTGAGGTCAAGGACAAATTAAAAAAAAAAAAAATCCATTGTCTTTTACATCTTTGGTGATTAGAGAGGATGATATACTTTCTATCATTTAGGCAAAATGTCAGCCAACTATTCTTGTAGAGGTCCAGATAATAAATATTTTAGGCTTTGTGAGCCATACTATTTTTATCACAACAGGAATTTGGTAAATGAACATTCTTGGCTGTACTCCAGTAGCTTTTTGTTTTTTTTTTTTTTTTTTTAAAAAAAACAAAAACAAGAGGTTGGGCAAGATTTTTCTAGTGGGACACAGTTTGCAACCCTGGATTTAGGTACTAGAACAAAAATATTACCTGTCATGTGACAACTTTGTGTTATTCTATGCTACTTAGACTAACATGGTCAGCAAAATTCTTTTGGAATCATGCTGGAATTTGGAATCAGACTGAGTCAGTGCCAAGAGTAGTCAGTTATCAGCCCTCATTTCTTCTCTGGCCTCACCTCTTACTGCTCAATTCCTGGGTTGTTCTAATTGGCCATGCAAGCCTTCTTGTTGCTTAAATATCCAGGGAAAGCTATAATTTCAGGGTCTTTGATCTTGCTTCTGCCTTTATTCAAAATATTCTTCTTCTAGTTACCTCCCCTCAAATGTTTGTTCAAATATGCCTATAGTTGTCAAGGGTGTGTCTGGAAACAGATTTCATCTCAGATGTTCAAATGAGGAAAACTTAGTTAACCCACGTAGTTGTGGGAAAGATGAAAGGAACAGGCAAAAAGTGACATGCAGGATCTGACAAGAGCAGAAAGGGAGGATCAAGGGAGGAATCTCAGTACTCTGAACTAAAAGAACAATGAAAGAGTCCCAGTACTTGAGTGAGAATTAAGAGTAGAAAACACTGGTCTTCATTCCATTGATTTCCTTGACTATGGGAAAGAAAAATCATGTAGATAAACACAGAGAATTGGGTAGAAAGTGTGTGATTTGTTATTTGTATCCTTCAGAGACACTCAGTGAGAGTAGACCCTGAACAACTGGGAGAATAGGATGACTGGTGTCTTGTAAGTCAACCTTTTTTTTTTTTTTGAATTTAAAATTTTTCATTTATTTTATTTTTTAACTTTACAATATTGTATTGGTTTTGCCATGTATCAACATGAATCCACCACAGGTACATACATGTTCCCCATCCTGAACCCTTTAGGGCCAACCGTACATACGTACAATGGGCTTATGGTGGAGGTAGCCACGGTGGCTACTGACAAACACGGTAGTGAGGGCTCCTTCTCACAAAGGCTGGTAGAGCTCCTACTGCTGCAAAATTCTGTCATCATCAGAGACTCATACTAGGGCCTCAATAGGATACTCCTTTGAGGAGGTCAACCAACCACTTGGCTACACGTTGATTAATTTTGATTCTTTCATGAAAGGTCAGCAATCGGTCCTGAGCAGGACTCAGGTAAAAGCTTGTTCTTGCTCTCAGTGTGTAGGATAGTACCACTACCTGAGCGTTCTCAGGTATTCTGATATACAGCTCTGCATTACGTACCTCAGGCAGGGAGCCTGTTTTATGGTGAAAGAGATGCAACAATGGGCACAAGCCATTGCATACTAAATACTGCATCCTCCAAAAAGAGGTGACCTGAGAAAGTTTTGTAATAGATTTTTTTAATCATTATTATGGTACAAATGAACCTATTTCCAGGGCAGGAACAGAGACACAGAAGTGGTGGACAGACCTGTGGACACAGGGTTGGGAGGGAAGCAGGGTGGGATGAATAGGGAGATTGAGTCGGACATATATACATTACCATGTGTAAAATAGATAGTTAGTGGGAACCACTGACTACTACAGGGAGCTTAGTTCAGTGCTCTTCACTTGACGCAGGAGGTACATGACCACCCCTCACCCCAGGGTAAAGCGAATAGAGATTCATTCCCTGTGGACTGAAACTCCAAGACAAGAATATCAGGACAATTAAGGGACGAAGCTAGGCCATGCCTGGACCACCTTCTCATCCATGAAGTTCTCCCCAACCACACATGTGCAGAAAGTCTCCTTGGAGATCAAAGAGGAGTGACGCTAACTAATGCCAGGCTACTCATAAGCCTTTGTGGAGAATCCATCATGGCGAACAGATGAGAGAGTCTTCCCTGGTGGCTCAGACAGTAAAGAATATGCCTGCAATGCAGTACACCTGGGTTCGATCCGTGGGTCAGGAAAATCCCCTGGGGAAGGGAATGGCTACCCACTCCAGTATTTTTGCCTTGAGAATCCCAGGGACAGAAGAACCTGGTGGATTATAGTCCAGGTGTCACAAAGAGTCAGACACAACTGAGAAACGTTCACTTTCACTTCACAAGAGATGAGCACGCACACAGGGGAAGATCCTGAGATATATACCACTACGGACTATGAACCAGGCAAATTAAAATGATTGCTGTCAAAGGGCACAAAGAAGAAATGCCCCATATAAGTGATTTAAACTGCCATGGTAGTGTGAGTCAGGGTCTCTCCCTCTGAGTCTGCCCATGTGTCTATCCACACATACTGTTCTTTTTCCTTTTAACAAATTATTTGCTTCACTACTTTCCATCTTTGCATAAATTCTTTCTGCAAAGATGAAAGGCCAGGGCCTGTATCACTGATCCCTGGCCTAGTGGTTAGGATTTGGTGTTCTCACTGCTTTGACCCAGCCTCAATCTCTGGCTGGAAACCCAAGTCTCACTCCAAGCTGTTGCAGGCCAAAGTTGCCCAAGATCATGGTGACCTAAATAGGTGGCACAGTGGGTGAGAGGGAGGTCTAAGAGGAAGGGGATATGTGTATATATATATATATATAGCTGACTTATTTTATTGTACAGCAGAAACTAACATAACATTGTAAAGCAACTATACCTTATTAAAATACAAATAAAAGTAAATATCTAGAAAAAATAAAAGTGAAGCTAAGCACAATCTTGACAATAATATTCATGCAGTTGGAATGCTGTCCTTTGAGATGCAGAGTGTAACTTCTTGACTCAATGGTCATTTAACCAATAAGATAGGCCATAGAGGCTAGGAGCCACAGGCTAAAGGTAGGTCAGATCAGATCAGCTCAGATCAGTCGCTCAGTCGTGTCCGACTCTTTGCGACCCCATGAATCACAGCACGCCAGGCCTCCCTGTCCATCACCAACTCCTGGAGGTCACTCAGAGAAGTCTCCCTATTTTCTTTACTCCTAGAGCCCAGTGCTTACTTTCTAAGAGCTGGCCAAGGGCCAATCTTGAAAATAAGCATTTGGGGTAATGTGAATGATTTGAACTGATTGAATTAATTCTTTCTTACATAATTATTTAGAAATATGGAGGAAAATATTAGATTAATACAAAAAAAAATCAGAAAATGCTGAAGTATTTGTTTCTATGTGGAAATATAGGGAGATGTAAAAGGTTGAGCTTTAAAGGAAGATCCCCAGGAGGAGAGCATGGTAACCCACTCTGTTATTCTTGCCTGCAGAATCCCCATGGGCAGAGGAGCCTGGTGGGTTACAGTCCCTAGGGTCTCAGAGTTGGACACGACTAAAGCAACTTAGCACAAAAGGTTGAGCATGGTATTCCTGGTTTGAGTAATAACTTGTGAGTGGCAACGCTAGAAGGTATAGTCACTTAAGCCATATAGAAAACAGTTATATGCTTCTTAAAAGTATATTCTAAAATAAACTATTATATTTTATATAGAGTTAAATGATTTACTGTGTACATCACAATAAACTGTGGAAAATTCTGAAAGAGATGGGAATACCAGACTACGTGACCTGCCTCCTGAGAAATCTGTATGCAGGTCAAGAAGTAACTGTTAGAACTGGACATGGAACACCAGACTGGTTCCAAATTGAGAGAGGAGTACATCAAGGTTGTGTATTGTCACCCTGCTTATTTAACTTATATGCAGATCAGATCAGATCAGATCAGTCGCTCAGTCGTGTCCGACTCTTTGCGACCCCATGAACTGCAGCATGCCAGGCCTCCCTGTCCATCACCAGCTCTCGGAGGTCACTCAGACTCACATTCATCGAGTCAGTGATGCCAACCAGCCATCTCATCCTCTGTCGTCCCCTTTTCCTCCTGCACCCAATCCCTCCCAGCATCAGAGTCTTCTCCAATGAGTCAACTCTTCGCATGAGGTGGCCAAAATACTGGACTTTCAGCTTTAGCATCATTCCTTCCAAAGAAATCCCAGGGCTGATCTCCTTCAGAATGGACTGGTTGGATCTCCTTGCAGTCCAAGGGACTCTCAAGAGTCTTCTCCAACACCACAGTTCAAAAGCATCAATTCTTCGGCGCTCAGCCTTCTTCACAGTCCAGCTCTCCCATCCATACATGACCACAGGAAAGACCATAGCCTTGACTAGGCGAACCTTTGTTGGCAAAGTGATGTCTCTGCTTTTGAATATGCTATCTAGGTTGGTCATAACTTTCCTTCCAAGGAGTAAGCATCTTTTAATTTCATGGCTGCAGTCACCATCTGCAGTGATTTTGGAACCCAGAAAAATAAAGTCTGACACTGTTTCCACTGTTTGTCCATCTACTTCCCATGAAGTGATGGGACCAGATGCCATGATCTTCGTTTTCTGAATGTTGAGCTTTAAGCCAACCTTTTCACTCTCCACTTTCACTTTCATCAAGAGGCTTTTGAGTTCCTCTTCACTTTCTGCCATAAGGGTGGTATCATCTGCATATCTGAGGTTATTGATATTTCTCCCAGCAATCTTGATTCCAGCTTGTGTTTCTTCCAGTCCAGCATTTCTCATGATGTACTCTGCATATAAGTTAATAAACATGGTGACAATATACAGCCTTGACATACTCCTTTTCCTATTTGGAAGCAGCAGAGTACATTATAAAAAGCGTTGGGCTGGAAGAAGCACAAGGTAGAATCAAGATTGCTGGAAGAAATATCAATAACCTCAGATATGCAAATGACACCACCGTTATGACAGAAAGCAAAGAAGAACTAAGGGTCTCTTGATGAAAGTGAAAGAAGAGAATGAAAATTTTGGCTTAAAACTAGACATTCAGAAAACTAAGATCATGGCATCTGGTCCCATCACTTTATGGCAAACATATGGGGAAACAATGAAAACAGTGACAGATTTTTTTTTTTTTTTTTATTGGTTCCAAATCACTGCAGATGGTGACTGCAGCCATGAAATTAAAAGATGCTTACTCCTTGGAGGGAAAGTTTTGACCAACCTAGACAGCATATTAAAAAGCAGAGACATTACTTTGCCAACAAAGGTCCATTTAGTCAAGGCTACAGTTTTTCCAGTGGTCATGTATGGATGTGAAAGTTGGACTATAAAGAAAACTGAGCACGGAAGAGCTGATGCTTTTGATTTGTGGTGTTGGAGAAGACTCTTGAGAGTCCCTTGGACTGCAAAGAAATCCAACCAATCCATCCTAAAGGAGATCAGTCCTGGTGTTCATTGGATGGACTGATGTTGAAGCTGAAACTTCAATCCTTTGGACACCTGATGTGAAGCAGTGATTCATTTGAAAAGACCCTGATGCTGGGAAGGATTGAGGGAAGAGGGAGAAGAGCATGACAGAGGATGAGATGGCTGGATGGCATCACGGACTCAATCGACATGGTTTTGGGTGGACTCTGGGAGTTGGTGATGGACAGGGAGGCCTGGCATGCTGAGGTCCAAGGTGTAGCAAAGAGTCAGACACTATTGAGTGATTAAAATGACTGATACATTTTAAAGGAAAAAAGAATGAACTATTGTGGCTTGATGACCTATTTTTACTCTGTTCTTATGATCAAAAGTGACTCTTTCATAGTCAGATCAGATCAGATCAGATCAGTCACTCAGTCGTATCCAACTCTTTGAGACCCTATGAATCACAGCATGCCAGGCCTCCCTGTCCATCACCAACTCCTGGAGTTCACTCAGACTCATATCCATCGAGTCAGTGATGCCATCCAGCCATCTTATCCTTTGTCGTCCACTTCTCCTCTGCCCCCAATCCCTCCCAGCATCAGAGTCTTTTCCAATGAATCAACTCTTTGCATGAGGGGGCCAAAGTACTGGAGTTTCAGCTTTAGCATCATTCCTTCCAAAGAAATCCCAGGGCTGATCTCCTTCAGAATGGACTGGTTGGAACTCCTTGCAGTCCAAGGGACTCTCAAGAGTCTTCTCCAACACCACAGTTCAAAAGCATCAATTCTTCGGCACTCAGCCTTCTTAAAAGTCCAACTCTCACATCCATACATAACCACAGGAAAAACGATAGCCTTGACTAGGCGAACCTTTGTTGGCAAAGTAATGTCTCTGCTTTTGAATATGTGATCTAGTTTGGTCATAACTTTCCTTCCAAGGAGTAAGCATCTTTTAATTTCATGGCTGCAGTCACCATCTGCAGTGATTTTGGAGCCCAGAAAAATAAAGTCTGACACTGTTTCCACTGTTTCCCCATCGATTTCCCATGAAGTGATGGGACCAGATGCCATGATCTTCGTTTTCTGAATGTTGAGCTTTAAGCCAGCCTTTTCACTCTCCACTTTTACCTTCATCAAGAGGCTTTTTAGTTCCTCTTCACTTTCTGCCATAAGGGTGGTGTCATCTGCATATCTGAGGTTATTGATATTTCTCCCAGCAATCTTGTTCAGCTTGTGTTTCTTCCAGTCCAGCATTTCTCATGATGTACTCTGCATATAAGTTAATAAACATGGTGACAATATACAGCCTTGACATACTCCTTTTCCAATTTGGAACCAGTCTGTTGTTCCATGTCCAGTTCTAACTGTTGCTTCCTGACCTGCATACAGATTTCTCAAGAGGCAGATCAGGTGGTCTGGTATTCCCATCTCTCTCAGAATTTTCCACAGTTTATTGTGATCCACACAGTCAAAGGCCTTGGCATAGTCAATAAAGCAGAAATAGATGTTTTTTTCTGGAATTCTCTTGCTTTTTGGATGATCCAGTGGATGTTGGCAATTTGATCTCTGGTTCCTCTGCCTTTTCTAAAACCAGCTTGAACATCGGGAAGTTCATGGTTCACATATTGCTGAAGCCTTGCTTTGAGAATTTTAAGCATTACTTTACTAGCGTGTGAGATGAGTGCAATTGTGTGGTAGTTTGAGCATTCTTTGGCATTGCCTTTCTTTGGGATTAGAATGACAACTGACCTTTTCCAGTCCTGTGGCCACTGCTGAGTTTTCCAAATTTGCTGGCATAATGAGTGCAGAACTTTCACAGCATCATCTTTCAGGATTTGGAATAGCTCAATTGGAATTCCATCACCTCCACTAGCTTTGTCCATAGTGATGCTTTCTAAGGCCCACTTGACTTCACATTGCAGGATGTCTGGCTCGAGGTCAGTGATCACACCATCGTGATTATCTGGGTCTTGAAGATCTTTTTTTGTACACTTCTTCTGTGTATTCTTACCACCTCTTCTTAATATCATCTGCTTCTGTTAGGTCCATACCATTTCTGTCCTTTATCAAACCCATCTATGCATGAAATGTGCCTTTGGTATCTCTGATTTTCTTGAAGAGATCTCTAGTCTTTCCCATTCTGTTTTTTTCCTCTATCTTTGCAGTGATCGCTGAAGAAGTCTTTCTTATCTCTTCTTGATATTCTTTGGAACTCTGCATTCAGATGTTTATATCTTTCCTTTTCTCCTTTGCTTTTCACTTCTCTCCTTTTCACAGCTATTTGTAAGGCCTCCCCAGACGGCCATTTTGCTTTTTTGCATTTCTTTTCCATTGGGATGGTCTTGATCCCTGTCTCCTATAAAATGTCACGAACCTCATTCCATAGCTCATCAGGCACTCTGTCTAACAGATATAGGCCCTTAAATGTATTTCTCACTTCCACTGTATAATCATAAGGAATTTGATTTAGGTCGTATCTGAATGGTCTAGTGGTTTTCCCTACTTTCTTCAATTTCAGTCTGAATTTGGCAATAAGGAGTTCATGGTCTGAGCCACAGTCAGCTCCTGGTCTTGTTTTTGCTGACTGTATAGTTTCTCCATCTTTGGCTGCAAATAATATAATCAATCAGATTTCCGTGTTGACCATCTGGTGATGTCTATGTGTAGAGTCTTCTCTTGTGTTTTTGAAAGAGGGCGTTTGTTATGACCAGTGCATTTTCTTGGCAAAACTCAATTAGTCTTTGCACTGCTTCATTCCGTATTCCAAGGCCAAATTTGCCTGTTACTCCAGGTATTTCTTGACTTCCTTCTTTTGCATTCCAGTCCCCTATAATGAAAAGGACATCTTTTGTGAGTGTTAGTTCTAAAAGGTCTTGTAAGTCTTCGTAGAACCGTTCAACTTCAGCTTCTTCAGCGTTACTGGTTGGGACATAGACTTGGATTACTGTGACATTGAATGGTTTGCCTTGGAAACGAACAGAGATCATTTTTTCATTTTTGATAATGCATCCAAGTACTGCATTTCAGATTCTTTTGTTGAACATATGGCTACTCCATTTCTTCTGAGGGATTCCTGCCCGCAGTCGTAGATATAATGGTCATCTGAGTTATATTCACCCATTCCAGCCCATTTCAGTTCACTGACTCCTAGAATATCAACATTCACTCTTGCCATCTCTTGTTTGACCACTTCCAATTTGCCTTGATTCATGGACCTGACATTCCAGGTTCCTATGCAATACTGCTCTTTACAGCATCGGACCTTGCTTCTCTCACCAGTCACATCCATAGCTGGGTATTCTTTTTGCTTTGGCTCCATCCCTTCATTCTTTCTGGAGTTATTTCTCCACTGATCTCCAGTAGCATATTGGGCACTTACTGACCTGGAAAGTTTCTCTTTCAGTATCCTATCATTTTGCTTTTTCATACTGTTCATGGGGTTCTCAAGGCAAGAATACTGAAGTGGTTTGCCATTCCCTTCTCCAGCGGACCACATTCTGTCAGATCTCTCCACCATGACGCGCCCATCTTGGGTTGCCCCACCGGCATGGTTAATTTCATTGAGTTAGGCAAGGCTGTGGTCCTAGTGTGATCAGATTGACTAGTTTTCTGTGAGTATGGTTTCAGTGTGTCTGCCCTCTGATGTTCTCTTGCAATACCTACTGTCTTACTTGGGTTTCTCTTAACTTGGGTGTGGGGTATCTATCTCCTCACGGCTGCTTCAGCAAAGCGCAGCCAGTGCTCCTTACCTTGGAGGAGGGGTATCTCCTCATCGCCACCCTTCCTGACTTTCAACGTAGGATAGCTCCTCTAGGCCCTCCTGTGCCCACACAGCCACAGCGTGGGGTTGCTCCTCCCGGCTGCCACCCCTGGCCTCAGACGTCGGGTAGCTCCTCTCAGCCTTTCCTGTGCCGTTGCAGTCCGGCACTCTCGGCTGCTGCCCCTGACCTCGGATGTGGGGTAACTCCTCTTGGCTGCCGCCCTTCGGGTATGGGGTCCTCCTGGCTTCTGACCCTGACCTCGGATGTGGGATAGCTCCGCTAGCCCACGCTTTACCGCGCCGGTGGCAGTCGCCTGCATTTTTTTTTCTTTCATAGTACTGTATATAATTATTTGATTTTTTTTCTAGAACTAAGAAGACCTTGAAAAATATGATTCTATCATTTTAATATTGTTGCAGTCCATATGCTGGTTGGGAAAGAATTTCCAGACATGAGGCAGAATGATAGGAGAATAAAGTTTAGATTAGAGTGAGAGAACAGTAGACAGGCTCAAGGAAGGGCCAAAGGCTTTCTCAGGCTTGCAACCTCAAGGCAGAGAAAATTCCTGATAATGCTGGCATTAAGTGATGGGCTAGGATGCTACAGGGTGGATAGTAGGGTGGGTATTTTACATAAAGGAATAGGCTGGTTTAGATCCAGAGGCTCATGGCAACAGTTGCTATGGGGCTTGGTCAGTTTCAGAGATTTTTATCCTGTGAACTTGGTACAGGGCTCCACACCTGTGACCTTGGTATATGGCTCCACAAGTATTTGTGTCTATATGTGAATAAATGAGGCTGAAGCTTTGAGTATGAATGTAAAGTATTCTACTTTTGTGTTATATATTATAATACATATCAAAATAGGTTTTTATAATCAAACATTTCTTGGAGAAAATATTGTCATGGTGTTGGAGAAGACTCTTGAGAGTCTCTTGGACAGCAAGGAGATCCAACCAGTCCATCCTAAAGGAGATCAGTCCTGAATATTCATTGGAAAGGCTGATGCTAAATGCTGATGCTAAAGCTGAAACTCCAATAACTTTGGTCACTTGATGCAGAGAAATGACTATTTGAAAAGATCTTGATGCTGGAAATGATTGAAGGCAGGAGGAGAAAGGGAGGGCAGAGGATGAGATGGTTGGATGGCATCACCAACTCGATGGACATGAGGCTGTGTAAACCCCAGGAGTTGGTAATGGACAGGAAAGCCTGGCGTAGTGCAGTCCAGATCAGATCAGATCAAATCAGTTGCTCAGTCGTGTCCGACTTTTTGCGACCCCATGAATGACAGCACGCCAGACCTCCCTGTCCATCACCAACTCCTGGAGGTCACTGAGATTCATATCCATCGAGTCAGTGATGCCATCCAGCTATCTCATCCTCTGTCGTCCCCTTCTCCTCTTGCCCTCAATCCCTCCCAGCATCAGAGTCTTCTCCAGTGAGTCAACTCTTCGCATGAGGGGGGCAAAGTACTGGAGTTTCAGCTTTAGCATCATTCCTTCCAAAGAAATCCCAGGGCTGATCTCCTTCAGAATGGACTGGTTGGATCTCCTTGCAGTCCAAGGGACTCTCAAGAGTCTTCTCCAATACCACAGTTCACAAGCATCAATTCTTCGGCGCTCAGCCTTCTTCACAGTCCAGCTCTCACATCCATACATGACCACAGGAAAGACCATAGCCTTGACTAGATGGACCTTTGTTGGCAAAGTAATGTCTCTGCTTTTGAAAATGTGATCTAGGTTGGTCATAACTTTCCTTCCAAGGAGTAAGCGTCTTTTAATTTCATGGCTGCAATCACCATCTGCAGTGATTTTGGAGCCCAGAAAAATAAAGTCTGACACTGTTTCCACTGTTTCCCCATCTATTTCCCACGTAGTGAACGGACCAGATGCCATGATCTTTGTTTTCTGAATGTTGAGCTTTAAGCGAACCTTTTCACTCTCCACTTTCACCTTCATCAAGAGGTTTTTTAGTTCCTCTTCACTTTCTGCCATAAGGGTGGTGTCATCTGCATATCTGAGGTTATTGATATTTCTCCCAGCAATCTTGATTCCAACTTGTGTTTCTTCTAGTCCAGCATTTCTCATGATGTACTCTGCATATAAGTTAAATAATCAGGGTGACAATATACAGCCTTGACGTACTCCGTTTCCTATTTGGAACCAGTGCAAAGAGTCAGACATGACTGAGCAACTGAACTGAATTGACTGAATTCAAAGGATAGAAGTACCAATAAAAGAGATAGTCTCAAGTAATTGCTTAAAAATGTTAATACTCATACATACTGAAAAGAAAAAGTAGGTTTTTTTAATGGAATAGGATTTCTAATATTCTACATAGTTTTGTATTTTCATTAGATCTTCTACTTTAATACTTTTCAGATTAATTTTCTTTCTCCCAAGTCTCTGCTCTAGTAAGTGTAATAAGAAAAAATGCAAGCCTGTGTCAAAAATGGACTCTCGGAAATTATAGAAATGCTGGCATGCCTTCATTTCTTATGAAGGATAATGTCCTCAAATGATCAAGTAAGCCACGTAGAAGCAGAAAAAAAAATGTTTATTGGAATGTCAAATATAAAATGCTATTACAGAAACAGCAAACGTAATCCTAGTTTAGTTCCAGTGTACTGTATCTCAGTTTCAAAAGGTTTTCTCTTATGAATAAAGAAATAGTACTTTTGAAATGTTGTAGAAATAAAGTCTCCAATAACTAGTGACTTTGCAATGGTTAGGGTAGTATACAGTAGAGTCTATTTTTCTCTATGTATTTTTCCATACTGAAATAGTTTATTTTTTATTTATTTAGTGAAGGAAGTAAAAGAAGCAATATAATGCAAATTCAGGAAAACAGAGATTGCTGAAGAGATCAGATTTGCATAAAATTAAAATAAAATGTTGACTGATACTTGTGTAATGGTTTAATATAAATTGTCATTCTTGTGACTATATGAAGATGAATATTTTTTTTAAATAAAAAGATAATTTTATATCAGAGCATTAGATTCTTGTCTGCTTGTGGGTTCTATAATTTTACTTCAATTTTAATTTGACTGAGAGAATGAAATATAACCCTTTATAGCAGGTTGTATGTGTGTGCATGCGTGCTCAGTCATGTCTGAATCTTCGTGACACTATGGACTGTAGTTCTCCAGGCTCCTCTGTCCATGGAATTTTCCAGACATTAATACTAGAGCAGGTTGCCCTTTCCTTCTCCAGGGGATCTTCCTGACCCAGGAATCAAACCCTTGTTTCTTGCATCTCCTGCATTGGCAGGGGTTCTTTACCAGCTGAGGCACCAGTATTAAGACTAATTAAATCAAATGTGGAATCTAAAAGTTGTTTTTATTTTGGGATATTAAGAAGGAAATGAAAATTATGCTAAATAGCTGAAAATTGTCCTAACTGATTAGCCCAAAATTTTCATTCAGTTCTTACTTTGTTGTGTGTACATTCATTCTCCTCAATAACAGGATGCTTCTGAAACATGAAGCCAAGGATGGCTAGTATGCTAGGATAGAGTGTGATCTAAAAACCAAAACAGTTTCCCTTGAGGATTGTTGTTTCCCTGTTTATTCTTAAATATTGTGTTTATATGTATAAGAAAGCAGAATCTCTCAAGAACCACGTGCCATCACATCTAGTTCTTGTTCAGTGTTACTCAGCAGCTTTGGAGAGACTTTGAGAGACATTCTCTTTTTAAAACTGTCACCTCAGTTCAGTTCAGTTCAGTTGCTCAGTCGTGTCTGACTGTGACTCCCAGACTGTCACACGCCAGGCCTCCTTGTCCATCACCAACTCCCGGAGTCTACTCAAACTCATGTCCATTGAGTCAGAGATGCCTAGGTGCCATCTACAACTGGTAAAATCACATAAATATCAGTATTTTTACTGCCTAATGATTTGCTCCATTTCTCTCTTCTTTCTTTTTCTTTCTTCCCTCCTTTTTTCTTTCTTCTTTGCAAGGCTGTCTGAAAAGCAAAATATAGACAAGCAAACAAATATTTTGTGATATCATTGAGTCTGCTTTGGAGTCATGAAAAAATTAATACCATTATAAATCATTATACATAGCAAATCAAACATGTCACTATACAGTTGTGTTACAGCGAAATCAATAAAGCATTTTGAATTTTTATGGGCTTTTAAAATCTTTGGAACTAAAACTAAAACAGGAGACAATATTATTAAATGACATATATTTACACCATTATTTTTATAGCATCACAAAATTTAACTTCCTCAAATAAAGGCTGGTAGTAAATGTAGTCTGCATTTTAGTTCATGACATTAGCAGTGAATTAAATTATTTCTGCACATGATAAAATGGTTGAATAATTTATAACCAAAAAAACCCTCCTGATTTCTATCCTTTATAACACTACATGGCACCTCCATCAGATCAGATCAGATCAGATCAGTCGCTCAGTCGTGTCTGACTCTTTGCGACCCCATGAACTGCAGCACGCCAGGCCTCCCTATCCATCACCAGCTCTCGGAGGTCACTCAGACTCACATTCATCGAGTCGGTGATGCCATCCAGCCATCTCATCCTCTGTCATCCCCTTCTCCTCCTGCCCTCAATCCCTCCCAGCATCAGAGTCTTCTCCAATGAGTCAACTCTTCGAATGAGGTGGCCAAAATACTGGAGTTTCAGCTTTAGCATCATTCCTTCCAAAGAAATCCCAGGGCTGATCTCCTTCAGAATGGACTGGTTGGATCTCCTTGCAGTCCAAGGGACTCTCAAGAGTCTTCTCCAACACCACAACTCCATAAAATAATTTAAATAGTAAGTTTTAGGAAGCTAATCTGGTAGGAATTTATCTCTTTCTTCCCTTAATAATACTTGAGTCTATTTTCTTTACTGTCTTATTTTGCTTTTACTTTTCTTTCTAAAATCACAAATAGCCTCTGTATTGTGTAGTTTATGTGAGGGAAAAAAAAAAAAAAAAAAAAGAGTGAAGCATACACTTCCCTTGAAGTGGGAAAATGAAATTTTCTTCCCCTTAGAGAATACTATAATATCCAAATTTAATAGTTTCTCCAAGAAACCCTTTGTTTCTCAATGTAAAAGAAAGAATGTCAAGATGTCTTTAATAATCAGGACCTGCTTCTTGCTGTCTTTATGTGTACTAGAGTCAAGGGTTCATGAGGTTTAGTCATAGCACACCTCACGTTTTCCTGGGGGACCAAAGTCATGAAAAGGAAAATTTATGTTTAAAGTAAGTTTGAACATTGGGGTACACATGTCTCTTTCAATTCTGGTTTTCTCAGTGTGTATGCCCAGCAATGGGATTGCTGGGTCATAAGGCAGTTCTATTCCCAGTTTCTTAAGGAATCTCCATATTGTTCTCCATAGTGACTGTACTAGTTTGCATTCCCACCAACAGTGTAAGAGGGTTCCCTTTCCTCCACACCCTCTCCAGCATTTATTGCTTGTAGACTGTTGCATCTCAGCAATTCTGACTGGCCTGAAATGGTAAATTGGTAGCTCATAGTGGTTTTGATTTGCATTTCTCTGATAATGAGTGATGTTGAGTTCATCACAGCACTGTTTATATTAGCCAGGACATGGAAGCAACCTAGATGTCCATCCGCAGATGAATGGATAAGAAAGCTGTGGTACATATACACAATGGAGTATTACTCAGCCATTAAAAAGAATGCATTTGAATCAGTTCTAATGAGGTGGATGAAACTGGAGCCTATTATACAGAGTGAAGTAAGCCAGAAAGAAAAACATGAATACAGTATACTAACGCATATATATGGAATTTAGAAAGATGGTAACAATAACCCTGCATACGAGACAGCAAAAGAGACACTGATGCATAGAACAGTCTTTTGAACTGTGGGAGAGGGAAAGGGTGGGATGATTTGGGAGAATGGCATTGAAATATGTATAATATCACATATGAAACGAGTCGCCAGTCCAGGTTCAATGCATGATACTGGATGTTTGGTGCTGGTGCACTGAGATGACCCAGAGGGATGGTATGGGGAGGGAGGAGGGAGGAGGGAGGAGGCTTCAGGATGGGAAACACGTGTATACCTGTGGTAGATTCATTTTTGATATACGGCAAAACCAATACAATATTGTAAAGTTAAATAAAATCAAATTAAATTAAAAAAATTAAAAAAAATAAAGTAAGTTTGAAAATATCTTGTCTTTTTTCTATCAATTAGAGCTAATATGAAACCTATATAGACTTTATTTGACTTACACACACTCCAAGGAAGAATATCATATTTCACTTTATTTTCCTTTTGAAAACTCATGTGTACCTTCCTAAATATACTTATTATGCAAAGCAACCACTGAAAAATTTAGCAAAGGGATTAAAATAGGGAAAAATAATCACTGCAAGAATTACAGTAATAAAAATTAAACAGTATTGAAGGTATTTGCTAATTAAACATTAAACTTATCTCAGATTTCCCCATGTAGTATATGAATTAACTTCAATGAAATCTTTGAGATGTATGAGTTGCCCATGTTCCAAAAACTTATCTGATGGCCTTGGCCTCATAGGAAAGTGCAAGAGATGATAGCAGTGTCAACCACACCTAGATCAAGGGAGAGTCAATTAACAGTTGATGTATTGCCTAAGATGCTACTCCATGAAGACAGCAACATTTCTACTTAACATATCTGACTAGAAAAAAAAAAAATTTAAACTTTTTGCTTGGAAATTCCAAATATCTAGCTCTATTTGTGCATGTTCTTCAGGCTTCAAAATCTGGAGATGGAATATCCTCTTTGAAATCATGTGATATTAACCCACATAATAGGGAATCTACCTTTGTAGGTATAATCCCAATAGGGACTCTACCTTTTTTCTGCTAAAACACTTAGTTTAAGGCTCTGGTTATCCCCATTCACCTCCCAACTATTTAGGAGTAGAGTTAACAGCAGCACAGTGAAAGTGTAGACACGGTTATTATGAGGTTGTTAAACGGGCTATCCCGACGGATCTTCTTCCTGTTTACTCCAGTTTTAGGCTTTGTTCTTAAATAAAACCACAATTAGGGGGGAAATAAATCCTCTCCTTGTCTTTAAAGAGGTTGAGGGTGTCAAAAACTTTTGGGTATAAAATCCAGTGGATTTCAGTGCCTTATTTAGTACCCATACATCCCTGCCATTCACTCACACTCCTTCGTCATATGGGATTCCCTTAACTTACCCATACCTGGATGCTTTCTGCTCATGTAGCCCTCATCAGATTTCAGTTTATTGTGAAATTTATAGACAGAACACTGTGTTGTGCTACTTGTGGCAATCCCTCAAGCTAAATTCTTAAAGTTTTTTGTAAATCTTATTTTTCTATTATTTCAGATGCTCTGTTGTGAAGTGATAACTTTATAATAATGCTACTTATAATATATAACATACTATATATGATATACACTGTATTTTAAGATATACTATATCATATGTAATAAAATAATAATTGCTACCATTGATTGGATATATACATATACATATAGATAGATATATACACATATGTATGCATATATATATGTATGTGCAGATATCCTGAATATTCATTGGAAGGACTCATGCTGAAGCAGAAGCTCTAATACTTTGGCCACCTGACACAAAGAGCCAACTTATTGGAAAAAATTTATGTCAATGGACATGAATCTGAACAAATTCTGGGAGATAGTGATGGACAGGGGAACCTGGAGTGCTGCAGTTCATGGACTGCAAAGAGTTGGATGTGACAGCATCTGAATATCAACAAGAATATATTAATATATGCCATGCATTTTTAAAGATATGTAGGTACTCTTTAATTAATCTTCAGAGCAACTGTATGAAGAAATTATTGTCTGGAGGCAGTGCCCCATGCATAATGGATGACTAGTGAATGCTTATAGCCATGGTAGATGCTATGATATGCTTTCCAGTTCTTTTTCTGAAGGACTTACTCCCCCAGCTGAGAATGTTGCCCAGTGGAAAAGCCTCAAGTGTCAGCTTTCTCAAGAAATTGTCCTTGAGTAATGAACACTCTCTTGTCAAGACCACTCTAATCTTGGGGCTAGATCTGGTGCAGTGAGTGGGTTGATGTAGTAGCGTAAGGACCCGAACATAACAACTCCAAAGGGTCATTCCAATGTCGGAGCTCCCCATTGGCTTCTTTGGAGTTCTTGTTCCTCCCTTTGCCCTATCGCACTTTCTTTCCTCCCACCTTTGGTAGAGGTCCAGAGAGCATATCCCAGTAAATGTCCAGCAAGCTCATCTCTGACTTAAAATCAGCTTGGTCACTGCAACAGTGATTGTGCAATTTATTGTCCAATCTAAGTCTATTTTGTAAGTGAAAGTGTTAGCTGCTCAGTAGTGTTCAGTTTTTTGTGACCCCATGGACTGTAGCCCACCAGGCTCCTCTGACTATAGAATTTCCCAGGCAAGAATATTAGAGTGGGTTGTCATTTTTCTTTGCCAGGGCATCTTCCTGACCTAGGGATGGGACTTGGGTCTCCTGCATTGCAGGTGGATTCTTTAGTGAAAGAGCATGCTAAACAGATGGAATGCAGGGACATCAAGCATAGACTAAAATCGTCCAAGTGAACTGAGACTTAAAGTCACTCTAGGTTTGGGGTAAAGTAACTATGCGTTCAATACCATCTGAGTAACTCTAGACTGTTGGGCTGCTTATTAACATCTCTAAATCTCACTCTCCTCATGAAACAGATGATACCTGTTTCAGTGGTGAATGCAAGATTTGATTAAGATAAAGTATGTGAAACACTGGTGTAATGCATGGGGCATAATACATAGTACCTCTTGTGATCATTATAACCAATTTACAGATGAAAATGTGAAAATCAGAGAGACTAAGTAAATCTAGATGTTACCCATCTTGTTAAGTGGGATAGTCAGAATTCAAATTCAGTTTTCTGACTCCAAAACATATCCTAATAACCAAGTTACTCACTTATCTTTTTTTATGTACTTTTTTGATCATTATAAGAGTTCATTCTTTGAAACCTCATAAACTACTTCTCAGTGATCTGATGCATCAAGTACTCTTTTGACTGCAAATGACAAAAGCAAAACAACAAAAACAAATCTTAAATAACCAAAACAGGAATGTGTTTACTCTAGTAAAAGAACAGTTTAGGGAGAGTTCTGTGTTCAATTCTCATTTTGGGATGCTTTTTTTTCAGTTCTGGCTTTATTTGCAATCACACTTTCCCAAATGTTTGGAAAGATGGCTACTAACAGCTTCAGGCCAGTGTAGCATGTAATTCCTGAGTTGAAAAAAGGAAAACACTTTCGTAGTCCCTTACAAGACTGTTTTGATCCTCTTTGGCATCTATGCCCATCAGAATTTTATATTTTCCGTTCTCTCTTTAAACCTCCACCATTTCCTTCCCTTCTTCAGCTGATGACCTAATTATTTATTTCACTGATAAAATTAAAGCAAAAGAGAAAATGTCCTGATGTTTCCACCATCAAACTTGTCAGCATATCTACAACTGAAATCATGTATCTTGCTTTCTTTTCTTTGAGAGTGGTTGGTCTGTTCATGCTCCTTCCAAAGATCAAACCACATCCCATCCTCTTACTAGAGAACTTTTCTTGAAGATTATCCTTTCTGGCTTCTCCAGCTACTGAATCATCCCCGCCAGCATTTGTATTATAGGAAGTACTATGATTCAAACATCTCTTTTAATTCAATAAATGAAAGAAAATTGATGCTTACTGTTAGCCTTAAAGATTGATTCAGAATGTGAAAATAGCTTTTATACTGAGTTTGAGTCTACTGAAATACTGTTTTAAAAATATAACTGTCCAAAGATGCATTTCATTGCTCCTCATTTTTTTTTCTCTTTCTTCCTCTAAATAAAAATACCTGCTGCTGCCCTATTTTCTATTTCCCAGATCTTCATTTTTCACTGATTGAGAGTGAACAGCAATGATAATTAAACAATTGGGTGAAAACCAACTCCTCTGATTGTGCTAGCTATTTATTAGGTAACACCTCCTACTCAAATTACTGAGAAGCAACTTACTTTAAAACTGTTGTTTAGTTGCCAAGTCGTGTCTGTATCTTTGCAATACCATGGACAGTAGCTTACCAGGCTCCTCTGCCATGGGATTTTCTAGTCAAGAATAGTGGAATGGGGTGCTAGTCCCTTATCCAGGATATCTTCCTGACCCAGTGATCGAACCCATGTCTCTTGCATTGGGAGGTGGAGTCTTTAACACTGAACTACCTGGGAAGCCCACTTTAAAACTACTGACTCCAAAAGAAGTTTAAGTAATAAGTACGAAGGAGATGATTTTAGGTAATACCTGTGAGTCTATGAAACAATGTGTCCAAGCAAGTTTCTAGACCCTTATGTTTTACCAGATTTGAGACATGGTCAGTGTAGAGAAGCTGGGGGTAGTTAGTGAGAGATATCTGCTGTGGAAAGTGAATTGAATATAGAAACTTTTTCTTGAGTACACATAATCACGACATAAAATGACCATGACGGTGCAGGATGAGTAGCTCATATGATGAAGTTTAACCTACAATTTATATTTTATTAAGATGGAGAAGGTATCAGTGAAGAAATGGTGGTTTTCAAAGAGAAGATAATGCTCCATGCTAATATTAATAACAAATGAGATTATACTTTAGAGTATGCAAAGTTCACTCATGTTGGTTACCTACTCAAAATTGACAGAATCTTGTGAGGAGAAATTCGATATAAAGGTGTAGAAATTAAGAAAAAGTGAAGTAAAGCAACTTTATTAAAGTCATCCAATATATGAAACAAACCTATGTTATGAGTGAAAAAAATGTATGTGACTTTAGATGTAAGGGCCCATCATTATAGCATGCTGTGATTAATCTAGATGTGACTATTAATGAAACTGGTAATAAAGCCTGGCTCTCTTCAGAGTCTCAGGTAAGAAAATTTAGTATTTTATTATTATTACTTTTTTTTGTAAGTAGCAAAATTTTACTGATACATATAGTATTACTGGGAAGCCTGGTATGCTGCAGTCCATGTGATTGAAAAGGGTTGGACACAGCTGAGCGACTGAACAAAAACAACAGTATTATTATGGGTAAAAATACAGGAATGGGAGAATGTAGTCCTATACACAAGAAGCAAATTATGTTTGAATTAATGAGTAGAATTTGAGTGTGAGTCATTTACCATATGTCATTTTGTATCTATTACATATGAAAATTGTTCTCAGGTGTGGGGATCTGGGGCTGAGTAAAATTTGCAACTATTGTCTACATGGGGCTTATCATTAATGTTTATCAAATGAATGATGTCTATTTAAGTAGCTTTTACTGGCATAAATGGAATCAATATTTTCACTCTGATTATTAGAAGTCATCATGATAATGCTTGTGGTAGCAAGGATTCCATATATTGTGAGTTTAGTGGCAAAGAATTTCTATTTGGGTAAAATCATAGCATAAAGAGTCATTTTATGATTCCTGTGATTAATTTTGAAAATTCTATTATATTATTTGATTACAGAGAAAGGGAGAAATAGCTAGCTTGCTCTTACAAGATAACAAGTACCTAAGTTGACCCTTATTGCCAACATCTGTTGAATCATCAAAAAAGCAAGAGTTCCAGAAAAACATCTACTTCTGCTTTATTGACTATGCCAAAGCCTTTGACTGTGTAGATCACAACAAACTGTGGAAAATTCTTCAACAGATGGGAATACCAGACCACCTGATCTGCCTCTCAATAAATCTGTATGCAGGTCAGGAAGCAACAGTTAGAACTTGACATGGAACAACAGACTGGCTCCAAATAGGAAAAGGAGTACATCAAGGCTGTATATTGTCAGTTTATTTAACTTATATGCAGAGTACATCATGAGAAACGCTGGGCTGGAGGAAGCACATATCAGATCAGTCGCTCAGTAGTGTCCGACTCTTTGCGACCCCATGAATCGCAGCATGCCAGGCCTCCCTGTCCATCACCAGCTCCCGGAGGTCACTCAGACTCACATCCATCGAGACAGTGATGCCATTCAGCCATCTCATCCTCTGTCGTCCCCTTCTCCTCTTGCCCTCAATCCCTCCCAGCATCAGAGTCTTCTCCAATGAGTCAACTCTTCGCATGAGGTGGCCAAAGTACTGGAGTTTCAGCTTTAGCATCATTCCTTCCAAAAAAATCCCAGGGAAGATCTCCTTCAGGATGGACTGGTTGGATCTCCTTGCAGTCCAAGAGACTCTCAAGAGTCTTCTCCAACACCACAGCTTAAAAACATCAATTCTTTGGCGCTCAGCCTTTTCACAGTTCAGCTCTCACATCCATACATGACCACAGGAAAAACTATAGCCTTGACGAGGTGAACCTTTGTTGGCAAAGTAATGTCTCTGCTTTTGAGTATGTGATCTAGGTTGGCCATAACTTTCCTTCCAAGGAGTAAGCATCTTTTAATTTTATGGCTGCAGTCACCATCTGTAGTGATTTTGGAGCCCAGAAAAATAAAGTCTGACACTGTTTCAATTGTTTCCCCATCTATTTCCCATGAAGTGATGGGACCAGATGCCATGATCTTCGTTTTCTGAATGTTGAGCTTTAAGCCAACTTTTCACTCTCCATTTTCACCTTCATCAAGAGGCCTTTTTAGTTCCTCTTCACTTTCTGCCATAAGGGTGGTATCATCTGCATATCTGAGGTTATTGATATTTCTCCCAGCAATCTTGATTCCAACTTGTGTTTCTTCCAGTCCAGCATTTCTCATGATGTACTCTGCATAGAAGTTAAATAAACACAAGGAAGCACAAGCTGGAATCAAGATTGTTGGGACAAATATCAATAGCTTCAGATATGCAGATGATACCACCCTTATGGCAAAAAATGAAGAAGAATTAAATAGCCTCTTGATGAAAGTGAAAGAGAAGAGTGAAAAAGTTGGCTTAAGGCTCAACATTCAGAAAACTAAGATCATGTCATCCGATCCCATCACTTCATGGCAAATAGATGGGGAAACAGTAGCTGACTTTATTTTTTTGAGCTCCGAAATCACTGAAGATTGTAACTGCAGCCATGAAATTAAAAGATGCTTGCTCCTTGGCAGAAAAGTTATGGCAAACCTAGCCAGACTGTTAAAAAGCAGAGATATTACTTTGCCAACAAAGGTCCATCTAGTCAAGGCTATGGTTTTTCCAGTAGTCATGTATGGTTGTGAGAGTTGGACTATAAAGAAAGCTAAGTGCTGAAGAATTGATGCTTTTGAACTGTGGTGTTGAAGAAGACTCTTGAGAGTCCCTTGGACTGCAAGGAGATCCAACTAGTCCATCCTAAAAGAAATTAGTCCTGAATATTCATTGAAAGGACTGATGCTAAAGCTGAAACTCCAATCCTTTGGCCACCTGATGTGAAGAAATGACTCATTTTAAAAGACCCTAATGCTGGGAAAGATTGAGGGCAGGAGGAGAAGGGGACGACAGAGGATGAGATGGTTGGATGGTATCACCAACTCAATGAACATGAATTTGAGTAAACTCTGGGAGTTGGTGATGGACAGAGAGACCTAATGTGCTGTAGTCCATGGGATCACAGAGTTGGACATGACTGAGCGACTGAACTGAACTAAACTGAAGTTGACCCAGATTAAGAGTGGTGAAATATCAAATTTGATGGCACCCCACTCCAGTACTCTTGCCTGGAAAATCCCATGGATGGAGGAGCCTGGTAGGCTGCAGTCCATGGAGTCACTAAGAGTCGGACACGACTGAGCAACTTCACTTTCACTTTTCACTTTCATACACTGGAGAAGGAAATGGCAACCCACTCCAGTGTTCTTGCCTGGAGAATCCCAGGGACGGGGCAACCTCACGGGCTGCCATCTATGGGGTCGCACAGAGTCGGACACGACTGAAGCGACTTAGCAGCAGCAGCAGGGGAAAAAAATGAAACGGACACTCATCTGCACTGATTACTTCCTTCTTATTTTGTTGCTGTTGTTTAGTTACTAAGTTGTGTCTTACTCTGTGGTGATCCCATGGACTGTAGCCTGCCAGGCTCTTTTGTCCATGGGATTTCTCAGGCAGGAATACTGGAGTGGGTTGCCATTTCCTTAGGGAATTAAATATGAACTTGTTTTCCATGAAAATAATTTGCTTTACTTTCTTGACAATAAGTGAAAGGAAATAAAGATATTAGTAAAATGAGTTTATCAAGTTAAAACATATATAAACACAGAATCCACTTTATGAGAATATGAGCACTGCTTTTTCAGCACGAGAGCCTGAAATTTCAGAAATTATACCATTAAAAAGCAACTTGAAGGAAATATGGTGTGGTATAGCCAAACCAAACAGCAACCCTTAAATAAAAGCCAAAAACCTATAGTTTGAGAGAAAGGAAAGAATCTTTTTTCAGCTCCACAGACTAATATGTGGCCACAGTATATCATATGTAGGAGGTTTACATCTAATTACTCATATGTTTGTAAGTCACTCCATGAGTGTTGATCTCTGAAAGGAGACAATCATGAGAGTCAGATAATTCTAAAGTATCAGAGAATTTAGAGGAAAAATTTGTTGAAGGAAAATCATAAGGAAATAAACTGTACACAATTGTTTACAGCTAAATTCGGTTATGAATATTGAAGAATATTTCCTAAGATACCAAGTTTAAGACTGAGTCTTGATTATAAATTAGACTTAAATCATATATATGTATGTGTGTTTGGTTGTGTCCAATTCTTTGTGACCCTTAAACTGTAGCCCTCTAGGCTTCTCTGTCCATGGAATTTTCCAGGCAAAAATACTGGAGTGAGTTGCCATTTTCTACTCCAGGTGTTCTTCCTGACCCAGAGATTGAATTCTCCTCTCTTGCATCTCCTGCATTGGCAGGTGGACTCTTTACCACTATCCCACCTGAGAAACTATATCTATATCTATAAAATTTTATCTTATACATAATACTTTTTTGCAAGTTAATGAAAATATTTTTGTTTCATAATAAATTTCTTATAAAATGAAAGGGAAGTGATATTAGTGAAAATGGTAAAGAGAGGGCATCTGAAAATGATTTCCTTGGTAAAAACAATGAAAAAACTGGCAAAAATAATCAGAACCAACTTTTATAGAACTGTGGAATTGAATCAAATACTTTCAGGAGTCTAGACAGGGTTTATTATTATTATTTTTTAATTTATAAAGGTTTAATTTGGGGGAGAAACAGTGAGATTTTTTTAATGTTTTTTACGTGCCTTATTCCCATTCTTCTGTCTATCGTGCCATGGTAGCCCTAAAAACAAATATCTCTCAATCACTGGACACTAATGATCAGGCAGCCACCAGTCTTATTCCCAGAGAATTATCACTTTTTGACGCGGTGAATACTCACTGGAAGACCTGACTTACTCCTTTCTTTCTGTGACATAACTTGGGCCTTGTCCCATGTGTGAAGCCTTTTCCCCAGGACATTTGTTGAAAATATTAAGAGGCAATTTTAAAATTTCATAGTAGCCAGAGGTGGTAGATAACAGCAATAATAACAAAATAATAATAGACAGTCATGAAGTTTAAAAGAAAAAGTTATTGAATGAGAAGTCCATTGGGATTTTGAAAAGTCCTAACACGTTACTGAGAATCAGATAAAGTAAGCCCACTCACAGGTGTGTGGTGGTGCACATTCCAAGCACAGTGCCTGTGTTTAAGACAGGCATGAGAAGACTAGCTCTCACCGCTGGCTGACCTGGAGGCTGTGGGACAGCTGGAAGTGAAGGACAAGACATTTTCAGCTGCCAGGCTAGGTGTTGGAAGTGTGGCTCAAAATGGGCACAGAGCCTCTCAGCAAAGACTGGCAGAATGATTGGATCCAAGCACTTAATGAAATCTCGGTCCAGTTATTCGCTGACCACTAATCTAACAGAGCAGAGACTTCAGTGTCCAAACATGGCAAAGAATAAAGCTTTTGGAGAATTGATTCAAGAAAGGTACTACACAAACATCCTACAATAACAACAAACTACAAGACTCTAGGCCTTGCGGAAGACATAATTTTCAGGGCTTGGGAATTTTATTATTTAAAATGTTTTAACATTTTTTATTAAATGCAAAAGCACATATAAGACATACGAAGAAAAAAAAGAAAGTATGGCCCATAAATAAGTGAAATAAAGCAATCAGTAAAACTGTCCATGAGATATCTTAGATTTTGCTTATTAGACAAAGATTTAAAATTAGCTATAAAGAACTAAAATAAACCATGTCTAAAAGAACTAAAAAAATGAGATTAATATCTCACCACGCAACTATCAATAATACACAGATAGAACTTATTAAAAAGGAACAGTGCAAGAGGGTTCCCTTTCCTCCAATCCTCTCCATAGTTTATAGATTATAGATTTAGAAATCATTTATATATTATAGATTATATAATGATGACCATTCTGATCATACCTCATTGTAGTTTTGATTTGCATTTCTCTAATAATGAGCCATGTTGAGTGTCTTTTCATGTGCTTTTTGACCATCTGTATGTCTTCTTTGGAGAAATGTCTGTTTAGATCTTCCTCCCATTTTTCGATTAACTTGGTTGCTTTTCTGGTATTGAGCTGTATGAACTCCTTGCATATTTTGGAGATTTTTTTTGATCGGTTGTTTCATTTACAATTATTTTCTCCCATTCTGAGTGTTGTCTTTTAATCTTATTATTTTCTTTGCTCTACAAAAGCTTTTAAGTTTAATTAAGCCTCATTTGCATACTTTTGCTTTTATTTCCATTACTCTAGGAGGTGGGTAAAAGAGGATCTTGCTGTGATGTATGTCAAAGAGGAAGGGAGACTGGGAGGGGGTTCAGAAGGGGGAGGACACGTGTCTACCTGATTCATGTCGATGTATGGCAGAAGCCAACACAGCACTGTAAAGCAATTATTCTCTAATAAACAGAAAAAAATAAAATGGTGAAATTAAAAAATATAGTAACAATGAAAGTTTTCTGAGAAGAACTTGACAGTAGATTTGGACAGACAGAAAATAATGAATCATCTAACTTGCAAAAAAGGTCAATGAGATTCTCCAGTCTAAGGAATAGAAAGAAAAAAGAAAAGAATGAATAAAAAAATAGAGTCTCAGAGACTTGTGAGACACCACCAAGAATATAAAGATGCAAATATATGCAAAGTGGGAGTCCTGAAAAAATATATAAAGATATGCAAACTGGAAGTCCTGAAAAGAAAGGAGAGAGAGAGAGAGAGAGAGAGAGATGGACATAAAATATATTTGAAGAAATGATGGTTGAAAGCTTATAACTGGATGAAAAACATTACCTAAACACCCAAAAAGCTCAATGAATTCAAAGTCAGAAAGACTCAAAGAGACTCAAAGTTATATCATAATTAAACAGGTGGAAGTCAAAAACAAAGATAGACTCTTGAAAACAACACAAGAGAAATGATTCATGATGTACAACAGAGTGCCTGATATTTTTTTTACTGATTTTCCAATAGAGATTATGAAAACTAAATGAGTCTCAGAGGACACAGTATTCAAAGTTCTGAAAGAAAATGGCAACCATCAACAAAATAAAAACACAACCTATTACATGGAAGAAAATATTTGCAAATCATTTATCTGATGAGATTAATACTCAAAACATAAAGAACTCATGCAACTCAGTAACATAAAAACAAATAATCTGATTAAAAAATGAACAGGGAATCTGAATTGACATTTTTTCAGAGAAGTTATGCAGATGGTCAACAGATACATGAAAAAGCACTCAATATCACTAATCAACAGACAAATCAAAACTACAATGAGATGTCTCCTCACACCTGTTAGATGGCTATTATCAAAAAGATAAGAATTACAAGTTCTAAAGTTTTATGACAATCAATAAATGGAAATATTGAGGAAAAAAAAAAAAGATAAGAATTAAGTGTATTTAGCCATGTGAAGGAAAGGAAATCCTTATGCACTGTTGATAGAATCTAGGTTGATGCAGCCACTAAGGAGAGTAGTATGGAATTTCCTCAGAAAATTAAAAACAGATCTACCATACAGATCCAGCAGTTCCACCTCTAGATATTTACCTAAAGGAAATATAAACACTAATGTGAAAGGGTATATTCACCCCCATACTGACTGCAGCACTATTTACAACAGCCAAGATATGGAAGCAACCTGAGCGCTTGCCAACAGGTAAATGGAAGACGTGACACACACATATATGCACATGGAATGTTGTCCAGCCATAGAAATCTTGCCATGCATTGTGACAACATGGTAAAATCTTGGAGGGTGTTATACTAAACGAACTAAGTCAGAGCGAGAAAAATACCATATCCTAACTCATGTGTGAAATCTAAAGAACAAAAACAAACAAAAAAAAAAAATGAACTCATAGATACAGAAAATAGATTGGTGGACCCCAGAGATAGGAGGTGAAGGTGGACAAAATGAGTAGAGGTAGTAGGTATAGTTGACTCAATGTGTAATAAGATCTTTCTTAAGCAGGAATAAATCAATAAAATGAAGGCTCTTTCTGCAAGTCTAGAAACTTTTATCAATTGATTTGCAGCAGGATAAAAAGAGAACACTTATTTTGGATAATTGATAAGTATTTAATAAAGAAACTAATTACACAGTTGTGGCAGGATTTAGTGAAGTTGATGAGGGATGACCCAGTAACCTTGGGCAAGAAAGACAAGGGGATCCTTACTGCTCCTCAGCCTGACAAAGTTAGAGGAAGGAAGCAGAACCATGTGAGAAAGTAACTGCACCAATAAGGCTGTATAACATGATCAGATCAGATCAGTCGCTCAGTCGTGTCCGACTCTCCGCGACCCCATGAACTGCAGCACGCCAGGCCTCCCTATCCATCACCAGCTCTCGGAGGTCACCCAGACTCACATTCATCGAGTCAGTGATGCCATCCAGCCATCTCATCCTCTGTCGTCCCCTTCTCCTCCTGCCTCAATCCCTCCCAGCATCAGAGTCTTCTCCAATGAGTCAACTCTTCACATGAGGTGGCCAAAATACTGGAGTTTCAGCTTGAGCATCACTCCTTCCAAAGAAATCCCAGGGCTGATCTCATTCACAATGGACTGGTTGGATCTCCTTGCAGTCCAAGGGACTCTCAAGAGTCTTCTCCAACACCACAGTTCAAAAGCATCAATTCTTCGGCGCTCAGCCTTCTTCACAGTCCAGCTCTCACATCCATACATGACCACAGGAAAGACCATAGCCTTGACTAGGCGAACCTCTGTTGCCAAAGTGATGTCTCTGCTTTTGAATATGCTATCTAGGTTGGTCATAACCTTCCTTCCAAGGAGTAAGCGTCTTTTAATTTCATGGCTGCAGTCACCATCTGCAGTGATTTTGGAGCCCAGAAAAACAAAGTCTGACACTGTTTCCACTGTTTCTCCATCTATTTCCCATGTAGTGATGGGACCAGATGCCATGATCTTCGTTTTCTGAATGTTGAGCTTTAAGCCAACCTTTTCACTCTCCACTTTCACTTTCATCACGAGGCTTTTGAGTTCCTCTTCACTTTCTGCCATAAGGGTGGTGTCATCTGCATATCTGAGGTTATTGATATTTCTCCCGGCAATCTTGATTCCAGCTTGTGTTTCCTCCAGTCCAGCATTTCTCATGATGTACTCTGCATAGAAGTTAAATAAACATGGTGACAATATGCAGCCTTGACGTACTCCTTTTCCTATTTGGAACCAGTCTGTTGTTCCATGACCAGTTCTAACTGTTGCTTCCTGACCTGCATACAGATTTCTCAAGAGGCAGATCAGGTGGTCTGATATTCCCATCTCTCTCAGAATTTTCCAGAGTTTATTGTGATCTACACACTCAAAGGCTTTGGCATAGTCAATAAAGCAGAAATAGATGTTTTTCTGGAACTCTCTTGCTTTTTGGATGATCCAGCGGATGTTGGCAATTTGACACGAACTGTGGCCTTTAATAAAGTGACACAGTCAACCTACTGCTATCCCCAGTCAGGGGATAGAAGCTAATCAGTTCAGTTCAGTTCAGTTCAGTTCAGTTGCTCAGTCGCATCCGACTACTTGCGGCCCCACGGACCACAGCATACCAGGCTTCCCTGTCCATCACCAACTCCAAGAGTTTACTCAAACTCATGCCCATCACATTGGTGATGCCATACAACCATCTCATCCTCTGTCATCCCTTTCTCCTGCCTTCAATCTTTCTCAGCATCAGGGTCTTTTAAAATGAGTCAGTTCTTCACATCAGGTGGCCAAAGTATTGGAGTTTCAGCTTAAGATAATAGTTGACAGGTATTTAGCTTTATGGTATAAATTCTCTTAATGGCTGAAAAAAAAAAATCAGCCTTTACCTAAGGAAGAGGGTAATATCTGCTCTAGGTTGTATGTAAAGGCCACACAGCCTGAGAAAGGACTATTGGGTCTTGCTTCAGCATCTGCTCTCCTACCTCCATCCCAGAGCACACGGCTGTCTTGATACCTTGCTCATTGCTACAGATATTACATTAATTATTGAGTTAATTGTTGGGCTTATCCTTCTCTCATGCATGAAACTATATGGGTGGATATTCTGTATACTTTGTGTATTAAAGCACTTTGACCTTGCAATTCATTTCCATGGTGACAGCAGTTATATTGCTAGAGGAAAATAAAAAAACGACAACAAAAGTCAGCAGTGTGGATTAATACAAGAAGAGCCATGATGCCAGAAATGGAGATGCAGACTGATGGACTACAGAGCATCAATCAAAAGTGGGTTGCTAAAGAAATTATGCAAAAATGGAACTTTGGGGATTCAGCACAATTAAGGGTCATTACCAGCTATAACCAGCTAAAGAACATGTTTTTTAAAACAGAAAAAGAGGGAAAGGAATTAAGAAAATGAACTGGGAGGACTAATATGACAAAACATGTTTCTGATAATAATAATAATAATGAGGGAACATCTTGTGTTCTCTGAGACAAGCATTTAGAATGTTTAAAGACCGGCAGTGATGGGCTTGGTTTAAATGACTAGGTTAGCAGTAAAACCCATCAGCATTCATTCTCAGTCTTCTGATGATATTTTTTGGCACTGTGTCTACATCTTAAAGTCAGAAAAAAAACTCACTTGAAATTCTCATGACTAAGCTAATTTCACTGACTAGGTCACAAGTGTGCTTTCCAATATTACTGTACAGCACAATCTTTGATAAAGAATGGCTCCGAAGGCTTAATATTTTATCCTAATTCAAATCATACAGTCCATAATTTCCTGTTATCCAAACAAACCCAGTGGGCAGGCATGAACACAATTTGGCCACAAACAGTAGTAATCACTATTTTTTCCCCAAGCTTTAATAAGACGCCTGTGGCTACAATGCCATTTGCCAATGGACAAAAGCTCTCATATTGACCTCAGGCATGAATTCGATTTATTTTAAAAAGGAGCCATCTGGGTAAAATCCACTGCCTGTGGTATGAACCTTGACCAACCCAGCAAAGCCACCATCTCACACCAAAATCCCCGAGTAAAGAAAAAAAAAAAAAAATGGAATGAATAATAAAGAAAATGTGGGTAAAAAGAAATAAAGTAACTGTGTTTGAATATTTGTCAGAGTCGATGTTTCTAGACAATAACAATTCTTTTGTCTTGAGAAAGTAGAAAATCAGTCCTTCCAGTTGGCTTTGTTCATACGTCCATCAGCTCAGTTGTACCAACATGCTACAGATCTTAAACTTGCATCTGAGGAATAGAGGTGATCATTTCAGAGCGTCTACCAGATGGTAGACTATTATATGAATTTCAGCATAACTTACCTCATTGAATCAAATAAAAACAATATAGTTTTAAGAATACTTAAGTGCTGTCACCTTGGAAATTAATTGCAAGGTCAAAGTGCTTTAATACACAAAATATTTCTCCTATTGCCCATGAAGAATTATTACTGCCAGAGTTAACCTTCCTTTGCGAACATGTAGAAATCCAGAAAAAGTCTATCCACAGGGCTGCAACAGTAAGCAAATAAATATGTTTTCATCCATTAAACAACAGACAACACAAGATTGTGATCTATAAGAAGGGAAAGAAATTTTGCCCTGGATTGCATCAGTTTCTCACTGAAATCAGCTGCCAGCCTGCTACATAGGGAGGGGAAATCCAAAAGAGAACAGCATGATTTGCAATATGTGAGAGTCAGATATCAAGGTCTAGGGAGGCCAGGGCAGCCCAAATCAGCAGAACAGACTATCAGAGGGAAGTGGCTTCCCAAAGAAACAGTGGCGTATGTCTTCAGAGAGATACCCTGGAGTCCTTGGATAAGTACAGATGTGTGCTTGCATGATATAAAACTATGTGAGAAGGAAAAAAAAATAGTACCACTACAAGCTATAGGTCAAAAGAATTCCTGGAGCTCATATGGACCTGTGAAGAGCTTACATTTGCTCCAGTCAGGGAAAAAGACATACAATACACAGAGTATCAGGTGGAGTTGCCAGAAGAATCACGTGTTAGTAGTGGGCTAATTTACCTCTGGAGTCAAGGCTGCTCTGAACTCACCATAACCAAGCTTACATGTGAGACACACAATCATGCAACTCATCCCATGTACATTGGTTGCATACCAGAACAAAACCTATCTCTCTTTGAAGAAATAGGAAGAACTCTTTCACTCAATAGCATAAAAATTCAAAACATCCAGTGCACATTAAAAATTATGAGAAATGTAAAGAAGCTGGACAGTTTGACCCATAAGAAGAAAAATCAGTTGATAAAAACCAGACTTAGAGAACACAGACATGATTGACTTAGCAAAAAAATAGAAATAAATATCTCGTCAGATAGTATGTGCACTATAAAGTACTCAAGTTATAAAGGAAAGCATAAATACGATGAAGAGGAAACTAAGAGATATAAAATTGATTCAATTGGCACACTTTGAGACAAAATGTATAATATCTGAAAATGAAAGACAATAATAATGAAGCAGATGAAATACTGTAGAAAAAAATCAGTGAACTTGAACAGATAACACTAATAGCCACCAAAATGTGGCACAGAAAAAAATAGAAAAACTTAGAAAATCAGTGACCTTATAATATCAAGCAGTTTAACAATGTTTGTAATAGGAATCCCAGAAAATGGGGGGAAGGCTAACAGTGTTTGTTCAACTACTGATTATAAGATAATTACAAATATGATAAAACTGTAAACAAGAAATAAAAGAAGCACAGTTCCCTCAAAGCAGAATAAATATAATAAGCAAATTGAAGAAACATAGTTATAGATAGAAAAGAGAAATAGACAAAGAACAGACACATATATTTTGACAAAAGATCTAATATAATAAATATTTCTCAGTGTAAACATTCGTCTCATTACACAATGGAGAAATATTTTAGTATTCAAAGTAAAATAAGCAAACAAAAGTTAATCTATAAAGTTATTCAAATACAAATTTTAAAAATCAAAAAGAAAAATTAAATGAAGCCATTTTCAAAAATGCAAAGCTGATAGATTTTACCATGAGCAGACATGTACTATAAGAAATGATAAAGAGAAAGTGACATGAGATTGAAAGTGTAGATCTTTATAAAGCAATAATGAATGCTGGAAATGAAAAATACAACACACATTTTCATTTTTAAACAATGCTAAAACATACTCAACTATTAAAACATAAATAATAATATACACATAATATATATACTGAACTGAACTGAATATACCAAAGGGAACAATATAAAGAATATAAACAATATAAAGAACTGTAATTAGGGATGTAGAGAAAAAAATGGAAGAATAGAGCTGTAACGTTTTAAAACTATATTTGAAATACTGTACTTATTGAAAGATTGACTGTAGTGAATAAAAACATTTATACAGATACAGAAGACATAAAAGACATAATTCATGACAGAAAAAGTTGACAAGCTAGACTTCATTAAAATCAAAAACTTCTGCTCTATGAAGGACAGTATCAAGAGAAATTAGGGCTTCTTTATCTCCAGATAATAAAGAATCTGCCCATACTCCAGGAGACCTGGGTTCAGTCCCTGGGTCGGGAAGATCCCCTGGAGGAAGTCCTGGCACCTCACTCCAGAATTCTAAGAGAATTCCATGGACAGAAGAATTTCTGGAGAATTCCATGGACAGAAGAGCTTGGTGGGCTACAGTTCATGGGGTGGCAAAAAGTTGGATATGACTGAGCACGATACAACATATGACTTTATGGAAAAGGCAAAACTATGAAGAAAGTAAACAGAATAGTGGTTGCCAGTTGGAGGGATAAATATTTGGCTAACAGTATTTTTAGGAGATAAAAATGCTATATGATACTAGAGTGATGGATGTGTGTCATTTCATGATTTTCCAAACCCACAGGCTGTACAACACCAAGAAAGACCCTAAGGTAAGCTATGGACTCTGGATGATAGTGAAGGGTCAATGTAGGATCATTAGTTTAAACAAAGGTACCACCATGGCATGGAATGTTAATAATGAGGGAAGCTATGCATGCTTGGGGACAGGGGTACATGGGAAATCTCTGTATCTCCCTCTCAATTTTGCTTTAAATATGCATTTGGCATATAAGCAATAGTGAGAGAAACATATTGATCAAAATATGTAAAGGGTCCACATTCCTTCAAGGTAATTAAAAGTATAAATTATATCATGCAAATAGAGACCCCACTGAAAGAGTGCGCTTCCTTGGCCTTCATGACTGAACTAAGATTGGTACCCTTCTTATGAAAAAAGAGTCCCTCCTCACCCTTATTGCAAAATTTCCATTACTGTTGTGGGATAAAGGCTTTTGGACAGGTAGTTTATTCACAAATTAATCTCAGAAAGCATTAGTTAGGGTGGAAAAAGTGAGACAGGATATGGAAAAAAGCCAGTATGAATGAGTGATTATTACTATGTGGCCAGTCTTACTAGAGACATCTAGAACATGCTTCCAAATTATTTCATAAGGAGACAGGAAAACTGGAGCATTTTCAAACCTACTCTCACCTTACATTGGCTGAGGGATTCCTAGGAGGCTTTAACACTCCATTCCTAACTCCCTCTTTGATTCTATTCAGTTGCTCAGTCATGTTTGACTCTGTGTGACCCTGTGACTGTAGCCCAACAGGCTCCTTTGTCCATGGAGTTTCTCCAGGGAAGAGCACTAGAGCAGATTGCCATTTCCTACTCCAGGGGATCTTCTGGATCCAAGGATCAAAACTGAAACTCTTGCATCTCCTCCATTGGCAGGCAGGTTCTTTACCACTATGCCACCCAGGAAGCCCTACTTGAAGCTGAGCAGCACTGATTAGCTGGAAGGAACTCACAAGCCTGTAATAAAAAATCAGATCAGATCAGATCAGTCGCTCAGTCATGTCCGACTCTTTGCGACCCCATGAACCGCAGCACGCCAGGCCTCCCTATTCATCACCAGCTCTCGGAGGTCACTCAGACTCACATTCATTGAGTCAGTGATGCCATCCAGCCATCTCATCCTCTGTCGTCCCCTTCTCCTCCTGCCCTCAATCCCTCCCAGCATCAGAGTCTTCTCCAATGAGTCAACTCTTTGCATGAGGTGGCCAAAATACTGGAGTTTCAGCTTTAGCATCATTCCTTCCAAAGAAATCCCAGGGCTGATCTCATTCACAATGGACTGGTGGGATCTCTTTGCAGTCCAAGGGACTCTCAAGAGTCTTCTCCAACACCACAGTTCAAAAGCATCAATTCTTCGGCGCTCGGACTTCTTCACAGTCCAGCTCTCACATCCATACATGACCACAGGAAAGACCATAGCCTTGACTAGGCGAACCTTTGTTGGCAAAGTGATGTCTCTGCTTCTGAATATGCTATCTAGGTTGGTCATAACTTTCCTTCCAAGGAGTAAGCGTCTTTTAATTTCGTGGCTGCAGTCACCATCTGCAGTGATTTTGGAGTCCAGAAAAATAAAGTCTGACACTGTTTCCACTGTTTCCCCACCTATTTCCTATGTAGTGATGGGACCAGATGCCATGATCTTCGTTTTCTGAATGTTGAGCTTTAAGCCAACCTTTTCACTCTCCACTTTCACTCTCATCAAGAGGCTTTTTAGTTCCTCTTCACTTTCTGCCATAAGGGTGGTGTCATCAGCATATCTGAGGTTATTGATATTTCTCCCGGCAATCTTGATTCCAGCTTGTGTTTCCTCCAGTCCAGCATTTCTCATGATGTACTCTGCATATAAGTTAAATAAACATGGTGACAATATACAGACTTGACGTACTCCTTTTCCTATTTGGAAGCAGTCTGTTGTTCCATGTCCAGTTCTAACTGTTGCTTCCTGACCTGCATACAGATTTCTCAAGAGGCAGATCAGGTGGTCTGGTATTCCCATCTCTCTCAGAATTTTCCACAGTTTATTGTGATCCACACAGTCAAAGGCTTTGGCATAGTCAATAAAGCAGAAATAGATGTTTTTCTGGAACTCTCTTGCTTTTTTGATGATCCAGTGGATGTTGGCAATTTGGTCTCTGGTCCCTCTGCCTTTTCTAAATCCAGCTTGAACATCAGGAAGTTCATGGTTCACATATTGCTGAAGCCTGGCTTGGAGAATTTTGAGCATTACTTTACTAGCGTGTGAGATGAGTGCAATTGTGCGGTAGTTTGAGCATTCCTTGGCATTGCCCTTCTTTGGGATTGGGATGAAAACTGACCTTTTCCAATCTTGTGGCCACTGCTGAGTTTTCCAGATTTGCTGGCATATTGAGTGCAGCACTTTCACAGCATCATCTTTCAGGATTTGGAATAGCTCCACTGGAATTCCATCACCTCCACTAGGTTTGTTCCTAGTGATGTTTTCTAGGGCCCACTTGACTTCACATTCCAGGATGTCTGGCTCTAGGTCAGTGATCACACCATCATGACTATCTGGGTCGTGAAGCTCTTTTTTGTACAGTTCTTCTGTGTATTCTTGCCACCTCTTCTTAATATCTTCTGCTTCCGTTAGGTCCATGCCATATTTGTGGCCTATAGTTTCAGATATTCAAAGGCTTTTATCAGGTAGAATATTCCTAGGCTCACAGGTTATACCCCAAGTGTTGATGGAGAGATAGTCCTGAAGATCTTTAGAATGTGTCGTGTGTAGACAACCTAGGTATACTGAATTGACCCTTTAGTGCATGCCTTCCAAGACACTTACGACCTTTTCGTACCATTAATAACTTGCTAACCAATGGCACCCCACTCCAGCACTCTTGCCTGGAAAATCCCATGGATGGAGGAGCCTGGTAGGCTCCAGTCCATGGGGTTGCTGGGAGTCGGACACGACTGAGCAACTTCACTTTCACTTTTCACTTTCACGCATTGGAGAGGGAAATGGCAACGTACTCCAGTGTTCTTGCCTGGAGAATCCCAGGGACAGCGGAGCCTGGCGGGCTGCCGTCTATGGGGTCGCACAGAGTAGGACACGACTGAAGCAACTTAGCAGCAGCAGCAGAAGCAACCAAGGTTAAGTTAACTAGTAACAACAGTGAACTCCAAATTTGAGTCAAAGACCAGTCTTCCTGATCTATCCTTCCTTTGCACCTTTTTAAGAAATACTTTGTTTGATGTAGACCATTTTTAGTCTTTATTGGATTTGTTACAATATTGCTTCTGTTTTATGTTTGGGTTTTTGGCCACAAGTCATGTGGGATCTCAGCTCCCAGACCAGGGATAGAACCCACACTCCAGGCTTTGGAAGATTAAATATTAACCACTGGACCAGAGAAGTACCTCATTTGTAAACTTGCAACTTAAATGTGGTTTGTGAACCAGCAGTAGTGGCTTTGAAGAGGAGCTTGTTAGAAAAGCAGAATCATAGGCCACCTTACAGAACTTACCAAAGCAGAATCTGCTTTTGAACAAGATCCTGGTTAATATACCTAAGTTGAGATTTGAGAAGCAAAGTCCTAGCAGGCCAATTTGTTAAGCTACTGTGAGTTACATTGCAGTAGCTTTTTGATAATGTTATCTTAAGCAAAGTGTTTATCTCTCTGATCACATTATTTCATCTACAATGCATGTATAGTTTACACACACTCAGACTCACAGGTACACACACACACATATATTACATATATGTGTAATATATATGTATATGAATCTTGCAGAGACATGTCAAAGATCAATTTTAAAATATGTATAAAGTATCTAGAACAATGATTGATTCTTTTGTGGTAGATATGACAATTATGATCATGATGGTATCCATGAATACAGACAGTGGACGGAGAATATAGGAATACATACAGAAATTACTGCTTTGAAAGAGGTACATAGAGAAAAAAGACAGAAAAGTGTAAAAAAAAATTCAAAGTGTAGAGTTTTAAGAAGGAAAAGTAGTTGTGTCATGAACCAGTTCAGTTCAAAATAGGAAAAAAAATTGCGAATGGATTTCTATAAGACATTGGAGCTAGTTTTAAAGACTTAGTTCAATATACACCTTTCAATACAGTAGAGCCTTCTCTAGAAAAATTTGCCCCTCTTTTTTAAAATATTTTTTTGGCTTTAATCGAAAGAGACATGTGTATCTCAGTGTTCATTGCAGCACTGTTTACAATAGCTAGGACATGGAAGCAACCTAGATGTTCTTAGGCAGATGAATGGATAAGAAAGCTGTGGTACATATACACAATGGAGTATTTCTCAGCCATTAAAAAGAATGCACTTGAATCAGTTCTAATAAGGTAGATGAAATTGGAGCCCATTATACAGAGTGAAGTAAATCAGAAAGAAAAACACCAATGCAGTATGCTACTGCTGCTGCTAAGTCGCTTCAGTCGTGTCCGACTCTGTGCGACCCCATAGACAGAAGCTCACCAGGCTCCCCCGTCCCTGGGATTCTCCAGGCAAGAACACTGGAGTGGGTTGCCATTTCTTTCTCCAATGCATGAAGGTGAAAAGTGAAAGTGAAGTCGCTCAGTCGTGTCCGACTCTTAGCTACCCCATGGACTGGAGCCCACCAGGATCCTCCATCCATGGGATTTTCCAGGCAAAAGTACTGGGGTGGGGTGCCATTGCCTTCGCCGATAGGTCAGGATTAGGTTTAGCTGAATGTGACAGAACACCCAAAGGTGGCTTACAGACAGTTTATATAAGGGAGGCGGCAGTACATGACCCAAGGGACCAGGTATCTTCCATTTGGGGTATTCCATCATCTTACTTTGCCAACAAAGGTCCATCTAGTTAAGTCTATGGTTTTTCCTGTGGTCATGTATGGATGTACGAGTTGGATTGTCAAGAAAGCTGAGTGCCAAAAAACTGATGCTTTTGAACTGTGGTGTTGGAGAAGACTCTTGAGAGTCCCTTGGACTTCAAGGAGATCCAATGCAGCATATTAACACATAGATATGGAATTTAGAAAGATGGTAATGATGACCCTATATGCAAGACAGCAAAAGAGACACAGATATAAAGAATAGACTTTGGGACTCTGTGGGAGAAGGCGAGGGTGGGAAGATTTGAGAGGATAGCATTGAAACATGTATATTACCATATGTGAAATGGATCCCCAGTCCAGGCCCGATGCATGAGACAGGGCGCTGAGGGCCAGTGCACTGGGACAACCCAGAGGGACGGGATGGGGAGGGAGGTGGGAGGGGGGTTCAGGATGGGGGACACATGTACACCCATGGCTGATTCATGTCAATGTATTGCAAAAACCACTACACTATTGTAAAGTAGCCTCCAATTAAAATAAATAAATAAAATTTTAAAAAAGAAACTATAAAAAATGAGAAAACAAAAAAAGAAAAGATTATGTAATAGAAAAGGATGAAAACATTAATATACTTCCTATTTCACTGATCCTAGGATGCACATTTTCTACATTTTAATACCTCTAAAGTCAGAGTATCTACTTTCCAAACTTACTTTTCCAAATTTTAGCAGTGGTACTTGGGATCTTTGTTACATTATGTAGGAACTTTTGTTGCAGCACACGGACTCTCTAGCTGTGGCAAGCAGGCTTAGTATGTCGATCAGAGATCAAACAGATGTTCCCTGCGTTACAAGGCAGACTCTTAACCACTGGACCACCAGGGAAGTTCCCCAAATGAGCTCCTTTTCATCCCCAAATGAGTCATGTCATAAACCACCTGGAATCTGCATCACTTTTCTTTTTCTGATGAAGCAGAGCTGTGGATTTTTGACATAATGATTTTGTTTGATTTTAGCATTATTTCCTTTAGACATGTATAAGTAAATATTAGTTACCAAGTAGAATTGCAAGAGTCTTTCCTCATCTCTTTGACTTCAAAGTCTACTTTTTATATAAAAATAATAAATTCTTATTGACAATGTGCTTGAAATACATGTAAAATAATATACTCTTACACATAGACCTAAAGTGCTTTCACCAATATGCTAACAAAGAACTGATTAATAGAGCAAATCCTTTTGAATGCCCACGTTTATCACATTTTAACTTCTGAGAACTGTCCTTTTCATTTTTACATAGTTTATAAGCAATGTCTATATGTTTTGCCAAAGTATAATTTTAAAAAGTTAAGGCATGATTTACATTGACATGTAGAAGGCACATGTGTCAAAATGCCTTCAACTGATCAATAAGAGAGCCAACATGTTGATAATGGTGGGATAAAGAGATTTGGAGGAATGGGTATTAATAGACAATTTGAGAAAGGAATATTAGAAGACTGCAGTGGAAGATAAGAACTGGTTAATGTCTTAAAGAGCAATAATTCATAGTCTTTAGAAACATATACTCTCCTGGAAAAAAGTCTCTCAGTTTATATGCAATTTCATAATGTCTGATCTCTGACCAAAGAATAAATCATAAGGTCAGAAGCAGAAAACATTTCCTAGGAAGTTAAATAATCCTATTAAGCAATGCACTAGTATGATGTCAAAAGGCCATGTTACTCAATCTTGGTCTACTTCTCAAGTTCTAAATAATTTTTTGCTATATGCACTTGAATCTTCAAACTGTGGTGTTGGAGAAGACTCTTGAGAGTCCCTTGGACTGCAAGGAGATCAAACCAGTCAATCCCAAAGGAAATCAACCCTGAATATTCTTTGGAAGGACTGATGCCAAAGCTGAAGCTCCAATACTTTGGCTACCTGAGGTGAAGAGCCAACTTATTGGAAAAGACCCTGATACTGGGAAAGATTGAAGGCAGAAGGAGAATTGGGCAGCAGAGGATGAGATGGTTGGATGGCATCACTGACTCAATGGACATGAGTTTGAGCAAACTCAGGGAGATGGTGAAGGACAGGGAAGGCTGGCAGGCTGCAGTCCATAGAGTCACAAAGAGTCAGACAGGACTGAGCGACCGAATAACAACAACAACAAATGGACTCAAGGATTTAAATTTCATCTGTATTAGTTTATCCTCCCCCACTTTTTTTTTTTTTTTTACTATAGAAGTAAATTTTAAAATTGCTTACTAATCAGTAATTCACAGAAGTGTGCATTAGTCAAGCAGTCATGTTCAATTCTTTGGGGTCGCATGAACCGTAGCCCTCTGCCCATGGGATTTCCCAGGCAAGAACACTGAAGTGGGTTGCCATTTCCTTCTCTGGGGATCCTCCTGACCAAAGGCTCGAACTCATGCCTACTGTGTCTCTTACATTGGCAGGTGAATTCTTTACCATCTGAAACACTAGGGAAACCTCAAAGAAGTATAGACTCTTAACTAGCATCTTACAAGTGTCATATTTCTTAATGAATTTGAGAGAAATTATCAGAGACTTTGGAGACAGAACTCAGCATCAGGAAGCATTAAAAGCTTCTCAGGTTATTTCAGTTCACAGCTAAGACTGCAATCCACTATCTCTTCATCATACTCCTTCACATTCTTTGCTGAGAAGGAGTAAATAATTGGCTTTGGGAAGCTCCAGCCCTCCCCAACAGCACAGACCTCTGAACCCTTAAGTCTACACATTTGGGATGCCTGATATCCTTTCTGTAAAGGCTCAATATCAGTGGTTCATACTCACTTAGTGAGGCAGAAATTATTATCTGATAATTCAAACATGATTTAAATTATGTTTAACTCTAGTATATGTTTCTCAATTTACATCTTACTGATCTGTACATAAAATAAATTGATATAAAGATAAATTAAACACTGCTGCTGCTGCTGCTGCTGCTAAGTCTCTTCAGTCGTGTCCGACTCTGTGCGACCCCATAGACGGAAGCTCACCAGGCTCCCCTGTCCCTGGGATTCTCCAGGCAAGAACACTGGAGTGGGTTGCCATTTCCTTCTCCAATGTATGAAAGTGAAAAGAGAAAGTGAAGTCGCTCAGTCATGTCTGACTCTTAGCGACCCCATGGACTGGAGCCTACCAGGCTCCTCCGTCCATGGGATTTTCCAGGCAAAAGTACTGGGGTGGGGTGCCATTGCCTTCCCCGAATTAAACACTAGCAATTTCTATATATTAATGGAATTTTCTTTGAATGAGAAAATAAAACGAGGTTAAACATATATAGAGAAAGTAAAATGAAATGCTGAAAGTTCAGGCATTTAGCATTAACTTTTCTCATTGCTACCATAACTAAGGAAAAATCTCAGAATACACACTACATAAAATAATCATTTAATAATGCATACTGCTGGAAGAACTTTTTATCCTCTAAATTTGCAGGCAGAGAATTACCAAAAAATTAGGCTATTTAAGTCCAATGCTTTAAATTTTAGTCATTTTACCTAGTTATTTCTCTTGCTCTTTTTCTTATCTTGTGATTTTAAAGAGAAAACAACCTCTCAAGTATATAAAAAAAGTTAATTTTTTTTTTAATTTTAGAAAAAAGTTGAATTAAAAATCTGAGGTTTAGTTAACATGAAAGACTATGTTAAATTATTAATAAGGAAAAAACAGTGCGTCTGCTTATTATAACACATATCCTGAAGTGGGCAGAGCCAGATCATGTAAAAGCCAAGATTCTGCCTGTATTGGCTTTGAAGTTTATTGTAAAACATTTCTGAGCCAAGGACATTTAGAGGAGCAATGCCAAGTTAATATGAAGGTGCCAATGTAGAATAATCTTTGAAAGATGGAGGCTCCAACACTGGAGTAGCTGAAAGTACTATTCATGTCACGTCAATTTAACTGGAGACAGCTGTTAGCAAGATACAGAGCATATCTGTCTATTAATTTCTAAGCTGAACTGTTCAGGTTGTGCTCACTCACTTACTTTTAATAAAGGCTCTATAAAAACTTCTTTTCAAATGCTATTTTTTATGAACCCAAGTTTCAGTCTCTGATAGTCTTGGTCATTATGTGAGTTTAAAGTATAGGTAGAAAGAGTGGCACCCCACTCCAGTACTCTTGCCTGGAAAATCCCATGGACAGAGGAGCCTGGTAGGCTGCGGTCTATGGGGTCGCTAGAGTCGGACACGGCTGAGTGACTTCAATTTCAGTTTTCACTTTTGTGAATTGGAGAAGGAAATGGCAACCCACTCCAGTGTTCTTGCCTGGAGAATCCCAGGGACGGCGGAGCCTGGTGGGCTGCCGTCTATGGGGTCGCACAGAGTCGGACACGACTGAAGCGACTTAGCAGAAAGAAGATTAAACTAAGTTACTAACAATCAAGCATCTTTTCCTTGGTAATCCTGACCAGATGCATGTCGTCCATTTCCTTGTAAGACCCACAATTTGTTGATGCTGTTTAGTCACTAAGTTCTACCCAACTCTTTGTGGCCCCATGGACAGGCTCCTCTGTCCATGGGATTTCTCAGGCAAGAATACTGGAGTGGGTTACCATTTCCTTCTCCAGGGGATCTTCCCCACCCAGGGATTGAACCTGCATCTCCTGCATTGGCAGATGGATTCTTTACCAATTATCCACTAGGGAAGCCCCAGAAAAAGATAAGGGGGTTCAAAAAGAAAACCCTCACCCCCACTGGAAACTTATTTTTTCTCAAAAGATGCTGTTTTATTCAATATTTTACCACAGCAAGACCTTGTATCCTTCTTGTTACCAGATGCCTATGCATTCCTTGGTTGTCTATTTTGTTCATTTTGGATATCCTTTGAACTGGTTCACAATATGAATTTTAATAAGTGTTTGCTCAGTGAGTATCAGTGAAAACCCCAGGTTTTTTATAAAAGTAGAAATAATGAGTAGGTTAATGATAGACTTTCTGAAAAATCAAAGTCTTGCTAAATAAGATACTGAATTTGTTGACGAAGAGACACATTAACAGTAACAAATGCAGTGTTTGGACAGATAATTATTGGAGACCCATCAGTGGGTAGAATCTCACATCTTAAGCTATAAATAGCTCATTCAATTTTTTTCTTCAACAATTGATTCATCATAATTCAACTAAGCTCCCCAACTGTCACAAATCACACTTAAAATAATGTCTTCTCACCATATAACTTGTGCTCTGATGTGTTCTGAAACTTCCAGAACAAGCAACAAATCTATTATCCATCATGAAACACATCAGCCCATCCCCCAAAACACAAAGGCAGTAATCAGTCCGGAGCTCCCTAGCATCTCATATCATTCAGAGCTAGTAAGTATTTTCAGTCATTGCTTCAGGCAAGTTCTTTTGTGAAGGGACTGACATTGGTATTGAATAGGCAGCTCATAATGTACAATTCTGTTCTAGTGTCCAATATCAGTAAAAACTTCACAAATTGTGCATATATAGGTTACATCCATGCAGGATTGATTTTAAAATAAGTCAACCTGACTTAGAAGAGTTCTACTGGCCCTCTATAAGGGCTAATGTTGAACAGATAATTACCTATTCAATTTATTGCAGGTGTTTCCATGGTGGCTCAGGAGTAAAGAATCCACCTGCAATTCAGGAGATGCAGGTTCAATTCCTGGGTCTGGAAGATCCCCTGGAGAAGGAAATAGAAACCCACTCCAATATTCTTGCCTGGAAAATCCCACGGACAGAGGAGCTTGGTGGGCTACAGTCCACAGGGTCTCAAAGGATTGAACACTATTTATTTAGCAATAGCAACCAAACAGCAACAAAAATAAATCATAAAATAATGCAGGCTTTTCTCTGGCTCTACAGCAGGCTTTTTAAAACTTAGTATTTCAGTTGCATAGCATTATTTTAAAGTATCAATTAAAGCATTAAATTATCATCACTTGCTCATTAGGTCTGTGTGGATTTTACATATTTTTGTCTGTTAATATGAAGTTTTGTAGTTAAATATGGAACATGGTATTAAGTGACTGTCAAAAATCCAGGTTCTCTCAAACAAGGATATTACTGGATATTGATTAAAATATCTTAAGTAGAAACCTGTTTTTATTCTTTCTGGCTTTAAGCAGTGATGTTAAGGCCAATTGTTTGGAAAGTTAATATTTAGTGTTAGATGACTGAAAACTCTGCTGTATATTTAGGTAGTACAGTTAAATACAGGTTTGTACATTAAATTTAGTTAGTTGGACTGAAAAGTGACATCAGATTTAGGGGAAAATAAAGTGTACACTTCCAACTACTCATGCAAACCCCTGCATGAGGGCAAGGCTAACTCAACAGAACAGACATGATTTTTATATTTCATTAGCATCTGCCAGTTTCTAGGCCAAGGGTAAGCTTATATAGTCAAGTAAAAACTATATTTTCATTGTAATTTTTAAATTTTATTCTTAAGTTAACTAGAAAACAAATTTGAAATAAGTTTAACTGTTCTTTAATATCAAGTTTTCATCTAATCCCCCTATGTAGTCTTTGAAATTATATTTTAAAAACTGAGACTACGTATTCACCAAATCAAGGTAGTCATCAATCTCCATTTTTCAGCAGGAGCCTCTTAAGTTCACTGGGGAGATACATAAATTAAATAATAAAATACTTTTAGCGTGCTTTAAAAGAAAACACTTTAGAGAATTATGTGGAAAACAATCCTTTGGAAAATACCAGTATCAAGATCAAGCTGTGAAAATAACTTTAACTTCAAGCCTATTTTATTATTAATAGGTGAATTATTTTATTGTAACTGTATTTAAAAGTGTAAATGAGCTGTATTTTCAACTTGTGACCATTTCTCTCTCTTATGCTGTAATTGCCAAAACCACCGATGTCAGGAACAACAGCCTAACTGTTCTCCAGGTGCCCTCTTTGACTTGGGACACAGAAATGAATCATTACTTACTACTCAGTATGCAGATTTTGAATCAGAAGTTGCCTTAAAGTCACCCCACCACTAAGGTGACAGGAAGTGCTCCAAGTTAACCCTAAGTTCTGGTTTAACCTCCAGCATAAACACACAGGTGTTGACATTAAAAATAACCTCTTATTATAAAAAAAAAAAAAAAAAAAAACAAAACATGAAAAACTACTTCTGTTAAATCACATATTTAGGGGTAAAGAGGACAAGGGAAAGTAAAAGACAGCATAAAACCTTATATCATTATGAAGTTAAAAGAAAAAACATGCCTTAGAACGACAATTTTGATATCAGCCCCTACCTCCTGCTCAGTTTTATATACCATTGAAGAAAATGAATAATGAAATCCTAACTCTATAATAATTTTCAGGGATATAAACCTTTTGTATCAAATCACACAAGAAATGAAGCTCATATATAAATCAATGAATTAATGTTAGAAATAAATCTATTTTTTAGCTAGTAAAGAAGAGAAGTTAGCAGTTATATATAGTGAGGGGTGGAGAGGTAAATAAAATACTGCCCTCCTCCAGGGGATCTTCCCAGCCCAGAGATGGAACCTGTGTCTCTTATGTCTCCTGCCCTGGCTGGTGGGTTCTTTACCACTAGCACCACCTGGGAAGCTTTGTAATGAGATGATTAATTTTCAAAAGTAAGAGCTTTTAAAAAAGTGTTTCATTAAGCAATGGATGCTTCATTTAACAGGTGAAATGTCTGTTGATGGTCACATAAATGCAACCATTAAACTGGGCGATAGTGGCAGATTTCTTCTGGTACCCAGGGCCACATTCCCTCGGTCCACCAGCTTCAGTGTAGTGGTGTTGTTTATTTGCAGGCAGTTTTCCAAGGTTCTACTCTCAGTGAGTATTGTGAAGACTTTCTAGGTTTCTCTGCCTCAGGCCTCTTTTTTGAAATCCAAAAGGCTCCTCAGTCTGCACATAGACACAGCCAAGAAGTACTAGGAAGTTAGAGCCTCTGACTGGCTTCCTTGGTGGCTCAGATGGTAAAGAATCTGCCTGCCATGCAGGAGGTCCAGGTTCCATCCCTGGATTTGGAAGATCCCCTGGAAAAAAGAATGACAACCTACGCTGGTGTTCATGCTAGAGAATTCCATGGATAGAGGAGCTGGCCGGCCTCAGTTCATGGGTTACAAAGATTTGGACTCAAACAAGTGACTAACACTTTGACTTCAGGGCCTCTGAGAGCAAATTTCAACTAATGTGAGGCCCCATATCAAGAAATAGAAAGTCACCCTCTCCGTTCTCCAGGGGCATAATTGTGAGATATGTTCTAGAGAGTTCTTAAGAGGGTCAGTTGCAGGATGGATCCCATTTGCCCACATTGGTAACCAAATCAGTAATTCCTCCTTTGTTGACTTTTCTCTATGTATTGTCTTACTTCACCTACTATTTTATTTATACTTCAAAGAATACATAAATAAAATACCCATGCTCTGATCCTTTTGCAGCTTCTAAGGAACCCAAGTTATGACAATTATGTAGCCTAATACCATTCCACAACATATTACTTAGAGAAACTGAACCACTAATAACACTGCTTGGTAAATGGAAGCTCATTATTCCTGAACCATTAATTCTGTGGCCGTGATAGACATCTGCTATGAAACTGTCATCACTAAGGTAATGTTACAGTCATGAATTCACCCACATAAAAGTCCCCTCACATGTCTAATACATGTCTTCATCATACAGATCATGTCTTATTAAAGACTGTATTCTTACTAGTTAACATCAGCCTTGGTATATAATGCTGCTGCTGCTGCTGCTAAGTCGCTTCAGTCGTGTCCGACTCTGTGCGACCCCATAGATAGAAGCTCACCAGGCTCCCCCGTCCCTGGGATTCTCCAGACAAGAATACTGGAGTGGGTTGCCATTTCCTTCTCCAGTGCATGAAAGTAAAAAGTGAAAGTGAAGTTGCTCAGTCATGTCCGACTCTTAGCGACCCCATGGACTGGAGCCTACCAGGCTCCTCCATCCATGGGATTTTCCAGGCAAAAGTACTGGGGTGGGGTGCCATTGCCTTCCCCGTGGTATATAATAACCATCATGAAATGATTTATAAATGAGATGATTAATTTGGTTACATTTTATTTTGTGTTTATAAGATTAGCTGTCACTAAGTAGAAAATGGCAATGATTAAGAATCAATTCAGTGAACCCAGATATGGACAAATATTAAAAATGGTTACCTATTTATCTATGTAGAGCCAGCTTAAAACTAAATAGCAGTAAAAAACAAAACTAAGATCATGGCCACTGACCCCATTGAAAGTGAATGTGAAAGTCACTCAGTCGTGTCCAACTCTTTGCCACCCCGTGGACTGACTATGCAGTCCATGGAATTCTCCAGGCCAGAATACTTGAGTGGGTAGCCTTTACCTTCTTCACGGGATCTTCCCAACCCAGAGATCAAACCCAGGTCTCTCGCATTGCAGGCGGATTCTTTACCAGCTGAGCCACCAGGGAAGCCCAAGAATAATGGAGTGGGTAGCCTGTCCCTTCTCCAGTGGATCTTCCCGACGCAGGAATCAAACCAAGGTCTCCATTACTTCATGGCAAGTAGAAGGGGAAAAGGTGGAAATAGTGACGGGTTTCCTCTTCTTGCACTCCAAAAATCACTGCAGGTTGTGACTGTAGCCATGAAATCAGAAGACGATTGCTTCTTGAGAGGAAAGCTGTGACAAATCTAGACAGTGTGGTGAAAAGTAAAGACATCACTCTGCTGACAAAGGTTGTATATTCAAGACTAAGAGTTGGACCATAAAAAAGGCAGAGTGCCAAAAAATGGATACTTTTAAACTGTGGTGCTGGAGAAGACTCCTGAATGTCCCTTGGACAGCAAGGCCACCAAACCAGTAAATCTTAAAGGAAACTCGCCCTGAATACTCATTGGAAGGACTGATGCTAAAGCTGAAGTTCCAGTATTTGGATCATCTGATACAAACAGATGACTCAATGGAAAAATCCCTGATGCTGGGAAAGATTGAGGTGGGAGGAGAAGAGGACATCAGAGGAAGAGATGGCTGGATGGCATCACCGATGCATTGGACATGAACTTGGCAAATTTCAGCAGGAGATGGTGAGGGACAGGGAGCCCTGGTGTGCTGCAGTCCATTGGGGTCACAAAGAATTGGACATAATGGGCGACCAAACAACAAGATTAATTGTCTGAAATATAACATATAATCAGACCACTTATGCTTTTTTTGTTAAAAAAAAAAAAAAACTTTATTACTAAATAAAGTACATAAGCCCAGTCTGATTTCAAATACCTAAAGCATAGTGTTATTCCTGGTTTGTGCTCAGTTGCTAAGTTGTGTTCAACTCTTTGTGACCCCAAGGACTGGAGCCCACCAGGATCCTCTGTCCAGGGTATTTCCCAGGCAAGAATACTGGAATGTGTTGCCATTTCCTTCTCCAGTGGATTTTCCCTATCCACGGATCAAACCTGTATCTCCTGCACTGCAAGTGGATCCTTTGGAATATACTGCTTGAGCCCTTGGGGAAATCCCATGTAGATAGTGGCAAGATGCAGAATGATGAAGCTGCCTGTGAAAATACTGGTCTTGCAGATTCTCACTTCTATGACCCAAGTATATAATATACTCCACAAAATATAGTAAGTGCTTAATAAATATTTGGTACTTTATCTTTGATTCATATATAGGATACTGTAATTTTTTTTTTTTTTTTTTTTTGCTGATTGCTAATCATTCTTCAGAACATTTTTTTAGTTTTTTTTTTTTCAGTTTTTTTCCTCTCTAGATTTTGGAAGATATACTACATGTCTTATTAATTTAATTTTAGAGAAATTTTTTTTTATTTAAAAAAATGAAAATGACATTTGTTAGCATTCTAATATTGTTTACAGGAGTAGATTATGTAGGTCATTTAAGTTGAGCTGACATTTTAGTATTAGCTCCCAGTTGTCATACTTCATGGCCAGACAGTGCAGCTGTTCATTTTATTGGAACTCCTTTCAATTTCAGTTAATGTACTTACGAGTGTTCCAAGAATTATCTGCCAAGGTTTTTTTTTTTTTTTTTTTTTCTGTTATTGTCAGATTCTTTTCTTTTGTGTAAAATGCTACAACACACCTACTAAAGTCCATTGAGATTTAATTATTAAAAGTTATATATTGATTGTAGATACAACTGAGAGTGGAGTACTCAGTAATTTATTGAAAATCATCTGAGAATTTATAGAAAATGACAGAGCAATGATGCTCATGTGTGCACATAAAACCAGGAAATACAATCAGTGAGGAAAGAAGATGAGCTTTTTATCTCCTGCATAGTTTTACATTTCCCTAGATGATTAAACAAGTTATAATCAAATAGAGTGTAGGTCTAAGAAATATTTATTAAAAGAAGTGGTTGGGCATTTTACTAAGTTCTTTATTATTATTATTATCATTTTACTTTACAATATTGTATTGGTTTTGCCATACATCAACATGCATCCGCCATGGGTGTACATGTGTTCCCCATCCTGAACCCCCCTCCCAACTCCCTGTCCATACCATCCCTCTGGGTCATCCCAGTGCACCAGTACCAAGCTTCCTGCATCCTGCATCAAACCTGGACTGGTGATTCATTTCTTATATGATATTATACATGTTTTAATGCCATTCTCCCAAATCATCCCTACCCTCCCCCCGACAGAGTCCAAAAGATTATTCTATACATCTGTGTCTCTTTTGCTGTCTCACATACAGGGTTGTTGTTACCATCTTTCTAAATTCCATATATATGTGTTGCTGCTGCTGCTGCTAAGTCACTTCAGTCGTGTCCGACTCTGTGCGATCCCATAGACGGCAGCCCACCAGGCTCCTCCGTCCCCGGGATTCTCCAGGCAAGAATACTGGAGTGGGTTGCCATTGCCTTCCCCATATATATGTGTTAGTATACTGTATTGGTGTTTTTCTTTCTGGCTTACTTCACTCTGTATAGTAGGCTCCAGTTTCATCCACCTCATTAGAACTGATTCAAATGTATTCTTTTTAATAGCTGAGTAATACTCCATTGTGTATATGTACCACTGCTTTCTTATCCATTCATCTGCTGATGGACATCTAGGTTGCTTCCATGTCCTGGCTATTATAAACAGTGCTGCGATGAACATTGGGGTACACGTGTCTCTTTCATTTCTGGTTTCCTCAGTGTGTATGCCCAGCAGTGGGATTGCTGGATCATAAGGCAGTTCTATTTCCAGTTTTATAAGGAATCTCCACACTGTTCTCCATAGTGGCTGTACTAGTTTGCATTCCCACCAACAGGGTAAAAGGGTTCCCTTTTCTCCACACTCTCTCCAGCGTTTATTGCTTGTAGACTTTTGGATCACAGCCATTCTGACTGGCGTGAAATGGTACATCATTGTGGTTTTGATTTGCATTTCTCTGATAATGAGTGATGTTGAGCATCTTTTCATGTATTTGTTAGCCATCTGTATTCTTCTTTGGAGAAATGTCTGTTTAGTTCTTTGGCCCGTTTTTTGATTGAGTCATTTATTTTTCTGGAATTGAGTTGCAGGAGTTGCTTGTATATTTTTGAGATTAATTCTTTGTCAGTTGTTTCATTTGCTATTATTTTCTCCTATTCTGAAGGCTGTATTTTAACATTGTTTATAGTTTCTTATGTTGTGCAGAAGCTTTTAATTTTAATTAGATCCCATTTGTTTATTTTGCTTTTATTTCCAATATTCTGGGAGGTGGGTCATAGAGGATCCTGCTGTGATGTATGTTGGAGAGTGTTTTGCCTATGTTCTCCTCTAAGAGTTTTATAGTTTCTGCTCTTATGTTTAGATCTTTAATCCATTTGATTTATTTTTGTGTATGGTGTTAGAAATTGTCCTAGTTTCATTCTTTTACAAGTGGTTGGCCAGTTTTCCCAGCACCACTTGTTAAAGAGATTGTCTTTTCTCCATTGTATATTTTTGCCTCCTTTGTCAAAGATAAGGTGTCCATAAGTGCATAGGTTTATCTCTGGGCTTTCTATTTTTTCCCAATGATCTATATTTCTGTCTTTGTGCCAGTACCATACTGTCTTGATGACTGTGGCTTTGTAGTAGAGCCTGAAGTCAGGCAAGTTGATTCCTCCAGCTTCATTCTTTTTCTCAAGATTGCTTTGGCTATTCAAGGTTTTTTATATTTCCATACAAATTGTGAAATTATTTGTTCTAGCTCTGTGAAAAATACCATTGGTAGCTTGATAGGGATTGCATTGAATCTATAGATTGCTTTGGGTAGTATACTTATTTTCACTATATTGATTCTTCTGATCCATGAACATGGTATATTTCTTCATCTATTAGTGTCCTCTTTGATGTCTTTCATCAATGTTTTATAGTTTTCTATATATAGGTCTTCAGTTTCTTATAATTCTTATGATTTCGGCAAATAAGACATGAAAGGTCTAAAATTTCATATGAGGAAAAGATATAACTGTGTGTGTGTGTGCCCGTGTGTGTATTTGTGTGTGTGCATGCTCAGTTGTATCTGTCTCTTTGCAACATTTTGGACTATAGCCTGCCAGGCTTCTCTGTCAATGAGATTTTCCCCGACATAAATGACAAAAATACTGGAGTGGTTGTCACTACCTCCTCCAGAGTATCTTCCTGACCTAGGGTCTGAACCCGAGTCTCCTGTGTCTCCAGGAGTTCAGGCAGATTCTTTACCTGCTGAGCCATCATGGGTATGAGTCTAGTATATATGTGTAAGTTATATCCAAAAAATAAGAAAATATTTGATCTGTTTTTATTCACATTTTATTGACCTTAAGTTTGATATACGAAGGAGTCCATTGTAAGAGAATCAGTATAGAAGACAGACTTTTTCACGTTTAATACACCTAACTCTGAATAAAGCTAATTCTTAAGAAAAGTGCTCCATTCCAAATCCTAAATATATTTTGAAAGATATTGTAAGAATTTATAAACTTTTCTTATCCTCTTAGTGGATTTTATTGCTTCTTTCTTTTCTTTTACTGTGTGTATTTCCTTAATCTGCACTAGTCTTGAAGATTCCAAAATTTATTTCATGGGAAGTAAGCAGATAACATCTCACGACACCAAAATACAAATTTTTTTTATCTCTTCTTTCTGCCCCAAATTGACAAAGATGGCTCAAAACATGTAGGTTTTTTTTTTTTCTTTTTCCTCATAACAAAATCAGTCACCTAGATCTTAGGATCTTAGAAGGAGCTTTACAATTTTACTATCAATTAGGACATGTCTTCAAATCCTTTGTACCTTTTAAAAAACTGTTATTTTATCTCAGTTCTACAGTAAAAAGGTACTTGTTAGACTAGTCAAGCCAATCTTATATCATCTTCATTTTTTTAAAATATTTTGATCATTTCAGATTCCTACAGTCTAACTTTTTCTGGAAAAGTTACATTCTTCCAAGTCAATAACATCTTCTTTTCCTTAATGGTATAGCAAGTTGCCCAAACATTTCCTTTGGGGTATTTGGATTGTTTCTATTGATATTTTTTCTCTCATTCAAAAGCTGAGAATTAATTTGCAATTTCAGTTAGTTCTTGCTTTCTCTGCCATAAACCAGCTTTTCATCTCTCACCTAACACTCTTAGTCATTTTCTAATTAGTGTTTTCCTCATCTAGATTCTCCACATTCAATACTTTCTTCACTCTGTCTGGGACCATCTTTCTAAACTATAGAACAGTCTACAGATTTAAGTTATGCGTTCATAGCATGGAATATAAGTCATTCACAATCCCACCTCAAAACAGTTCTGAATCCTCATTTCCCATTGCTCCTCATTTGTTCCTTTCTCATTTTCTGAAAATACAACTAGATTACAGAGGCCTGGGGTTACTAATAACAATTCTGGGATTCTATGTGCCTATACCTCCATACTTTTGCATAGGTTCATCCCTCTGTTGAAACTGAATGTGCTTTCTGAATCTTTCACATGTGGCCCATTTCTATGTAATGCTTGAAAGTTCAATGCAAAATCCATTGTTCCACAGACTCTTTTCTAAATATCTAAACATAATCGGCTCTTTTCTCTGCATTTTGAAGTTTGAAGTATACCTGTAGTATACACATTTTAAAAATAAACACTAGAGTATCTTAAATATGTGGACTACATTATTATAAGCTTCTGTTCCATTAAATGATGATTAAATGATGGTGCTTAAGCAGTATCATTTTAATTTTCAATCTTTCAGGTATGAAGTCTCACATGATCTGAGAAAATATGCATATATTCTTCTCTAAGTGTATTAAACAAGCAGCTAAGATTTTCTACTAAAAAAGAATAACATCATTTTCATATGCATTTATATGTATTCATACATGTTAAGAATATTTTATCAATAAAATTAAGAACATTGGAGGAAAAATGTATACATATAATTCTTTAATGCATTTGAATAAAATATAACAAAATGTTTGGCTTCAATATCATTTTCAATGTCATTCTGTAAGAATTTCAATCATTAATTGGATTCTAGCCCTACAACTTCTAGGAAATCTAATTCCATGCGAGTGAAGAGAAGAAAATCTGACACTCAAAAAACTTAAAAGCTTGTTTATTCCAAAAATGAGTCAGGTAATATTAACTGTTAAAATATCGATCTTTGCTCATTCAACAGCTTCACTCTACCGCACGTCCCTACATACCCTGTAGTCATTTATAAATGACTATAGAATGACTATAAATATATAATAACACTCCAATAAATGGGATAGTTTTGTGAGAGTTGTTAGCATTATTCTAAAAATGTGAATATATCTGGAATTTCATTTTCTATTAGCATGATATATGTTAATGTGTTTAACTAAATACTGTGGTTTCTTTAAATCTGTGCTAGGAATCAGTGTGTTCACCTACTTTTTTGTATAGGCAAGAATAAGAAAGCAAAGAGGTGGATGTATTTGAGGTAAAAATCAAATAGAGGATTAACACTGCTTAAGAATAGAAAGGTCTACCTACAGACAGATAGAGTTACAGAGCATTCTCCCCGCCCTCACACTGTAAGGTCTACAGAGAGATAGAGTTGCAGAGCCTTCTCACTGCATTCACACTGTAAGGTCTACAGATAGATAGAGTTACAGAGCCTTCTCACTGCAATCACACTGTACGGTCTACAGACAGAGTAATAAAGCGTTTTCCCCGCCCTCACAATGTAGGTTTTTCCAGTGGTCATGTATGGATGCCAGAGTTGGACTGTGAAGAAAGCTGAGCGCTGAAGAATTGATGCTTTTGAACTGGTGATGGAGAAGACTCTTGAGAGTCCCTTGGACTGCAAAGAGATCCAACCAGTCCATTCTAAAGGATACCAGCTCTGGGGTTTCTTTGCAAGGAATGATGCTAAAGCTGAAACTCCAGTACTTTGGCCACCTCATGCGAAGAGTTGACTCATTGGAAAAGACTTCGATGCTGGGAGGGATTGAGGGCAGGAGGAGAAGGGGACGACAGAGGATGAGATGGCTGGATGGCATCACCGACTTGATGGACCTGGGTTTCAGTGAACTCCTGGAGTTGGTGACGGACAGGGAGGCCTGGTGTGCTGCGATTCATGGGCTCCCAAATAGTCGGACATGACTGAATGACTGAACTGAACTGATAGAGCATTCTCCCCGCCCTCACACTGTAAGGTCTACAGATAGAGTTATAAAATGTTATCACCGCCCTCATACCTTTTACAGCTTTATCTACAATGTAATCTTCATAAAAGGAACTGACTACAGTTATTTTGGGCTAAATAAAATGTTAGTTTCATATAATTTAGCTTTTATTTCAATAATGATGAGGGAACTTTTAATTAAAGTATGCTATGGCTATTGGTTAGTCAATTTTTGTTTACTTTTTTCTTTCTATATATCAACTATTTATTTGCTGCATATGAAATGTTTTAGCTTATTACACAGGAGAAATATTATACTATAACCTTATAAACTTCACAATTATTACAGAAAATTCAAAACCATTTTTTAGCAAAAGATCAGTCTAGGTAGATTGGCTGTAGAAATTGTAAAATGACCCTCAATGGCCCACACCTTTCTGTAATCTCTTCCTACTGAATGAGGACAGAACCTCTAATTCTTTTGTAACTATTAAAATGGTTATAATAACATCTATATAATAATAACCTCTGACTATGTTAACATTAAATTGCAAAGGTGAAGAGATTGTGCAAATGTAATTAAGGTTCCTAATCAGTTGACTGTAAGGTGATCAAAAGGGCAATTACTGTAAGTGTGCTGATGATAATCAGTTGAATTTGTTAATCAGTTGAATTTGTTACAAAGGATGTGGGGCATGGATATTAGAAACAAAAGAATTCAGAGATTTTCTCTCTTCTTTGTCTTTACAGAGGCAAATGGTTATTAAGGATAGAACTATATGTAAGGAATGGCAGGAGGTCTCTAGGAGCCAAAGGCTTTCGGTTCCATAACCATAAGAAATAAGTTGTTCCAATGATCATATGAGTTAAAGAGTACTCAGAGCCTCAGATAAGATCCAACTATAGCTGATATATTGATTACAACCTGTGAGATCCTGAGCAGAGGACCCAGCTAAGCCATCCTGAATCATGGGAACTGTAAGGTATTAAGTAGGAATTGTTTTAAGCTGCTATGTTTATAATAATTTTATGCAGTAGAAAAAAAGTAACATCTACAGGAGGTTCTACTCTAGGCGTTAAGTGAAAGTGGGAGTGAAAAAGTTGGCTTAAAGCTCAACATTCAGAAAACGAAGATCATGGCATCTGGTCCCATCACTTCATGGGAAATAGATGGGTAAACAGTGGAAACAGTGTCAGACTTTATTTTGTGGGGCTCCAAAATCACTGCAAATGGTGACTGCAGCCATGAAATTAAAAGACGCTTACTCCTTGGAAGGAAAGTTATGACCAACCTAGATAGCATATTCAAAAGCTGAAATATTACTTTTCCAGCAAAGGTCCATCTAGTCAAGGCTATGGTTTTTCCTGTAGTCATGTATGGATGTGAAAGTTGGACTGTGAAGGCTGAGCGCTGAAGAATTGATGCTTTTGAACTGGTGTTGGAGAAGACTCTTGAGAGTCCCTTGGACTGCAAGGAGATCCAACCAGTCCATTCTGAAGGAGATTGGCCCTGGGCTTTCTTTGGAAGGAATGATGCTAAAGCTGAAACTTCAGTACTTTGGCCACCTCATGCGAAGAGTTGACTCATTTGAAAAGACTCCGATGCTGGGAGGGATTGAGGGCAGGAGGAGAAGGGGACGACAGAGGATGAGATGGCTGGATGGCATCACCAACTCGATGGACTTGGGCTTGAGTGAACTCCTGGAGTTGGTGACGGACAGGGAGGCCTGGCATGCTGCGATTCATGGGGTCGCAAAGAGTCGGACATGACTGAGCGACTGAACTGAACTTATAGATACATTATATGAGAATTTAAAATACAAAGTAAAATTATGTAAGCATGATAGAACAGATAAAAACACCTTGATGGGAATTTAGAAAAAGGAGTGTGAAGTTCTTTCTGAAAGAATTAAGACACTTCATAAACTGGCAGTTCTGTGTTCATTTAAAAATGAAGGTAAACATGGGAAGGCCGTTCAAGCTGAGGATTTACATAAATGAAGGCGTCTTGGCTGCTGTGTGCAGATCTGCTATTTATATATGAAGTATGTGAAGGGGAATAGTGAGCATTCAGGTTAAAAATTAGTTTGGAGACTTCTAAATATTTTACTTCCTAGGTGTTATTACTGAAGATGGTTTTGATCGGGAGGAAACTGAGATGGTTTTCCACTTCCTAACTTTTGTGACCTGGCACAAATTACTTCCCTAGGCCTCACTCTTTTCATCTATGAAATGGGTAAAAAAAGACCTGCTGGGTAGAGTGGTTTATGCAATGACAAAGGCAGTCGTTGCTTAATGCTGAGAAGAACAGGAGGTTGTTACCTACAGAAAAGAACAAAGAGGATAAATTGGAGGGAAGAGGATGATAAAGGGAAATTAGAAGGTGCTGTGCTGGTTTTGGACCAACCTCTGTTAGCAACAGTAGGAATAACATGAGAGAGATAGATATGAGATACTGGAAAGATACAAACAACCACACATACTTTCTACTTCTAAAAGTAACAAGAAAGCATCACAAGATAGTAAAAGTTCAAACTTTAAAAAAATGAAATTGTAAAACATTTTTGCTTTAATTTCTGGGTCCAGTATATTGTTTGCTGTCATCAAACAGAGTTTTGTTTTGTTTTTGCTATTGGAAGTGATTGAATATTAAGCATTTTGAAACATTGAATGATGTGATCACGTGTGTTCTTAGAGAACATGAACATCATGACACATGAAGTGTAGACAGGAGCCAAGTGTGGCATCAGTGGTTAGAGCATTAAGTACTCCTGTCTAATCTGGTAAAGAAACCTTGAGAAGAGCTATGATGGGGATAATAGAAAGGGGATAGTAAGTTCTAGACATAATCCAAAGGTAGAATTTCAGAACATTGCTGAATGAGTGAATATGGCATATAAATATGGAAGAAAAAGAGGTGACAACCCTGGGGAGTAACTTTATTGACTCCCAAGAGCAGAATTTTCATATCTGTCCCCAGTTTCCTATGCAGAGATATCAAATTGTTACATCAATTAGCCCCAGCATTACACACATAACAGATTTGGACTATTTTTATAGGAAACTGGCTGTGAAACAAACGATTCTGAGTTTTCAAGTGAAAACTGAGCAGCTAGGAAGATGATAGTTCTATGAATTTAGAAAGGTTAAATCAAGAGAAGAAAAATTTGAGTTGAAAAAGGTAAGTGAAGTAAAAGAAACATGGCTTTCTGGTGGAGGAAGGGGAAATAGGTCAGTTTCTCTGAAGATGTCTTGGATTGAGATTCTAGAGGTTAGCATTGCATTTGATACTTGATTCTATACTCTCTTACTGTGGACTGAAAGCTGGAGAAGTGGAATCTGGAATTAGAACTGCAAACACATCTACACAGATGTGAACACAGAACCTGCCTGCTAATGCAGGAGACCTTAAAAGATGTGGATGGATGCAGGTTCCATCCCTGGGTTGGAAAGATGCCCTGGAGAAGGGCATGGAAACCCACTCCAGTATTCCTGCCTGGAGAATCCCATAGACAGAGGAGCCTGGCGGGCTATAATCCATAGGGTCACAAAAAGTTGGACATGCCTGAAGCGACTTTGCGCGCATGTCACACACACAAACACACACACACACACACACACACACACACACACACAATATAGAATCATCTATGTGAGTGTTACTTGAAGTAATAGCAAGAAAGGATTTCATGAAAAAAAAAAAAGTGTGGGATTTAAATAAGAACATAAAAGTCAGAAGTCTGACCAATTTGTGACCAAAGGCATATGAGAAGAAGGAGGTGAAAGGGTATTGCCACAAATGTAGTGAGGGAGGCAGGAGCTGGGATGAAATATAAATCACACAAGGGGTGAAATCTGAGAATCTGCCAGAGGGCCAGACAAATCGTGGTCTGTGAGATGCAAAGTTATTCAGACAGTGAGAGCAGAATGGACAGTTAAAGGTTCTCAAGATGTAGTAATTTATAAAAATTACCTGGAGGGTTTGTTAATGCAGATTTTGAGGCTCCATCTGTAGAGATTTTGATCCCATAGTGGGTTCAGGCAAGAAGTCTGCAGTCTATTGTTTCAGAAACATTGTAAAGGGGATTGAGAAATAATAGGAAATAAAATAATGGAACTGCAAGTTTAGGAGCACAACTTTCTCTTTCTTGCATCTTGGCAGTCACTAGAAAAGAGAGAGACTTTGGAATTTTGATTGGAAGTGGATTCTTGAGGTATATATTTTCAGGTACGGAGTGAACTGAATGTGTTGATTAAAAGTGTGCAGATCAGGGAAGAGAAAAAGATCAATGTTGGGCAAAAAAGAGGAGAAATAAGTGGAGAGGGGCTGTAGAGGAGGAAGAAGTGGTTACATACTTTTTGAGATGGCAAGGGAGAGGAAAAATGATGACATTAAGTAAAGAAACTTTTGTTAAAGGAAACACTTAAGTGTGGAGCACACTGTACCTTATTCAGTTAATACAAGTAACAGTTGTCATTGAATATGTCTATCAATACCAAATAAAAATATATTTGACAGGAAAATGAAGTTTTCCTTTTGAAACTTAAATTGATTAGTTTTCCACAAAGGTTTAAGATTCCATTCATACCTGAAGGCTTTATAATACTTTTATTTTCCCCCAAAGGATTACAGCTATAAGCAAAGATCTACTCTTTCCCTAAAAATGGCTGCATAATTAGGAAATCGCCATTTCATTTATACCACTCTGAAGATTTCAAAGAGAAAGATATTTTGAGTAGGGAATTGGTTAGGAAGGTGTTAGAAAGTCTGGAGGAGGAAGGAGCAGAAGGAGTTTTACCCAGAGTTTAGGAAGAATGGAGGCCATCTGCCTGCCCTGGGCACTGAGCTAATGGAAGCTGCTGGTGGCACTGTGATTGGCACCAAACTGGAGCCACCCTGCTGCCTCACCCCCTCCAGGAACTGCTGATGGTCCTGGTACCCACAGCTCCATCTACTGCACCTGCTCACACTAGAAGCATGATAATGTCTCCTTTCTTCTTGCTTCAAATCCACAGGCGCAATCCAGCTAACTTCCATTTTTGCAAGGGAGTCTTGGTAATACAGTTTGCAAGTTTCTGAATCCTTTGATACTGAGAAAAGCACAGGAAGGTAGGATGGGACTCAATGCCCAACAACAGACAATATCTGGCATACTCACATAGACCTTCCCAAAGGGGAAAAATAGAATGCTTGGAAATATAAAAAGACAGTTTGTATAATACAAGAAATGCTATAAATACACAATGTTAGAAGAGACTGGCTATGTCATAAGAGTTAGAAGTCTCTTTCTGCCTATCTCATTACATTTTTATCGGTGCCTTAATTCAGAACTTTTTTGTGACGATTGACATGCACATACATGTACACACACACGTACACATACATAAACATTTATATATATATCTGCCATCTATTTATGTCTTCATATTTGTGAAGCAATATATTTTTAAAATTTATTTTGTTGAAGTATAGTTGGTTCAAAATGCTGTGTTAATTTCTGCTGTACAGCAAAGTGATTCAATTATGCTTATATATACATTCATTTTAATATTCTTTTTCATTGTGATTTATCACAGGACATTGAGTGTAGTTCCCTGTACTATACTGTAAGGCCTTATTGTTTATCCTTTCTATATGTAATAGTTTGCATCTGCTAATCTGAGGCAAAGAGTTTTTTGAGAAACTTTTTAAAAAGCAGTTTATTTACATAAGAGTCACAACATAGATTTGATAGCTCACTGAGTTATTTAGGAACCAATTATGGATAGTTTTCTAGGTCCGATGGGAAATAAAATTGTTGATAATGCCAGCTAACACTTACAGAGAACTGATTGTGCTTAGAATTTTTAAGGCAGATGATATGTAGTATCTTAAGACATTCATGCAGCTACTCTATGAAGTAGGTACTCTGATTGTTCCCATGCCCTGCTGCTGCTGCTAAGTTGCTTCAGTCGTGTCCGACTCTGTGCGACCCCATAGACGGCAGCCCACCAGGCTCCACCGTCCCTGGGGTTCTTCAGGCAAGAACACTGGAGTGGGTTGCCATTTCCTTCTCCAATGCATAAAAGTGAAAAGTGAAAGTGAAGTCTCTGAGTCGTGTCCAACTCTTAGCGACCCGATGGACTGCAGCCTACCAGGCTCCTCTGTCCATGGGATTTTCCAGGCAAGAGTATTGGAGTGGGGTGCCATTGCCTTCTCCCTCCCATGCCCTAGATAACAGCAAAAAAAAAAAAAAAAAATACACAGCAGGCAAAGGGGAAGACTTTACAGCTTGCTTAGCATCACATTCCACAAGTGGTACAGTAGTCAGGGCAATAAGGATTTTACAGTATTATAAGGAAAATATGTTACACATAAAAACATTTTAAGAGAAAGTATTAATAAATGTTTCTATGTATCATAATAAACAGAATGAATTGAGGTAGTACTTATTTAGAAACAACTTTTTTCCATGTCGGTATGAATTCCAGCTGTGTAGTCAATATTCAAAAACCCTAGTTTATATTTGTATACTTTTTATGGAATATTATTAAAGCCACCAAAAAGAAGGGTGACTGTATGTGTGTGTGTGTGTGTGTGTATGACAAAATATAAACAATTTTTCAGGACAGCTTTTCTGAAGTGTTTACTTCCGAAGTGGTTGAAAAAGTTGCAATATACTTTTAGGAGGACAGTGATATGAAATTTAATGTTGACACTACTATAGAATTTCTGAATTTAGTAAAAAAATAAATGTTTTTGTATACTTTATGGTATGTTGAATTTTTGCAATGTGGCGGGGAGACCAGCCCCAGGAGAGAACAGGGTACCACTCCACTCCCATAAGATCATACTATTCTCTGTAAGTTCCTTCGTGTTGACCTTAGAATGCTAACCAGATCTCAAATCACACCCTGAGAAAGAAGGAAGCTGTTTGGTTTAATTATTTCTGACAGTTTGTACAAACATCTGGGCCAGATGTCTCAGACAAACTAACCAGAAACATAATAGTTTTAATTCAATTTCAGTGTTTAGACAATCAGACCCATTCCCACTGATAGAGTACATTTTTATACAGTTTTAAAATTGCGATTATCTATATAACTCATACACCAATTCATGGAGGCATTTTTTTAATGTGTTTTTTTTTTTTTTCTTACTTGTGATATGAACAAGCAAAATGAAAACATAAGCAATTATTTAATAGATTAGCCCCATAGCATCAGATAATTTTTGGTTAAGAATTAGATTTGATAGTGGAACTTAGAGAAATTATGAAAGAGAAAAATATATTACAATGTAGGAGATAATGATAGCTCTAGATTTTTGAGAGAGGTGGAGACCGATGTCTGTCCCTGTAAGTGTGGGGCTAAGAGTATGTGCCATGAAACATTCAAGTGTGTATATTTGTTTAAAGCTTAACAAAATAAATGAGTAGGCTTGAAAATGAGAGAGGAAGGGAAAGTGAGAAATTTCCTCTGAAATTTTGATCAAAAGTAACTGGTGTTTTGTTTTTTCCATCATCTCAAACCTTGGGTTGCATCTTATGTATAATACCTAAGAATGAATCATTAACTTGGAAGGTTTCTAATCTTCAAAGAAAGGAGCTCTTCCTTTTAAGGATAACAAGATGGGGGCTGAAAAATTTTTGATCCATGTGAGGGCCAAGCAGAATCAGTGTTCATGTCTGTTCTATTTTATATATTACTCTGGGGAAACTTCACATCTGTTTTTCTATTTTATCCTCACCATAACTCTGTGAAGTGGGAAAGACAAATATTACACTCCTCATTTTATAGATGGGAATCTGGGGTGCATTAAGGTCAAATAACTTGGCCAAAGTTGAACAATCAAGATTAGAACCCAGGCCTCCTAAGCTTCAGCTAAGACTCTTTCTAGCACACCCAATAACTTCTATTTAGACTTCTTGAAAGCAGCTTTGTGACATAAGTGTAAAATAAGTTTTCTTCTTTCAGACAAGTTCTTTTCATTTGCTTTATTTTCCTGAATTAGGAATTTTGAGAGAGCTAACACCTTAGTGTATGTACAATGGATTTTTCCTATTAGGTAACTCTGCCCTTTGCTTCACCCACCACACAGCTGGGCTAAGTAATTCTAAAGGAATGTTGTCATGCCAGAGACTCAAGGAAAAGTAGGTTGAGTTAAAATCAATTTATTAAAACAAATCCAGGCTTTTTCATTGGTTACACTTTTTAAGAGTCCCTTGGTTAAACATTAAGGTGTTCTTACCACAGAAATAAATAATAATTTTATGTGTTTGGATATATAGCAAAAAAAGTAAAAAAGATTACACTTTCTGAAAATGTGACTGTTTACAAAGACCTAGAATGTGTACTTTCAAAAAACTTAGAAACCAAACTCACGAAGACACAAACAACTGTGCTGTGACACATAAGAGTACTAGACTGTAGAGGAGTTATTTAGACTATTAAATTACAATGCCATCATTTTTTCTCTTAATGATTGACTTAGTTGATTTGCTTGGGAAGTCTCTACCCATCTCAGAGATGGATTTGTTCCAAGTGCTCATGAAAAAAAAAAAAAAACAAACAAAACTGCTCATCAAGCAAAGATTAAGTCTAGTTTTGTTTTCCTCTGGCCTAGAACTTGGCTTGTTTTGCTGCACATGAGGTGAAACTCGTGATTTTTTTTTTTTTTTTTTCCTTGCAATCTAATCTGTTCCTGTACAGAGGATTCATACAAGTTGGTTCAAAAGATCTGCTCCTCTCAAAAATGTGTTCCCTTTAAATAGAAGAACTTGAAATGACATTAGGGTTTATATTTCACTCATGGCAGATAAACATTGACAGTTTTGAATTAGAGTACTTGATTTTCTTCAAGGTTTCAGTGACTTTACATCGTTGAGTCAACTGAAACCTGAAAGAGAATGATATTGCTGCTCTACTAAGCACTGAGGGATAAGGTGGGTTCCTTTAATGATCCAGGGACAGATGATAATATATAACAGTTTCTACACATTAAATGTGACTCTAGCAGCAAGCTGTCTACTGGTGATTTAGTCGCTAAGTCATGTCCAATTCTGTGTGCCCCCATAGACTGTAGCCCACCAGGCTCTTCTGTCCATGGGAATTCTCCAGGCAAGAACACTGGAGTGGGTTGCCATTTCCTTCTCCAGGGGCCCTTCCCAACCCTGGAATTGAACCTGGGTCTCCTGCATTGCAGGCAGATTCTTTATCAACAGAGGTATGAGGGAAATCTTTAGTATACTAGATAGTACACAAAGCTTTAGTACATGGAGAACTAAGTAAGCAGACAGCTTTAGCCAGGATGCTCAAAGAAAGGAGTGATAGACTGTCAGAACAGAATGTAGACAAAACAAAAACTCAGCAAACTGGGAAAAAAGGCCCTGGTCTGTGTATTTGTTTTGATTTGCTTGATAAATATGGTTATGTTCTTGAGTAAAAGCAAAATAGTGAACTGAGGTATTAGTGAAGAGTAATCTGATCTACTTGTTTGTATGAAAATGAGAGTCATTCAGTCCTGTCCCGCTCTTTGAGACCACATGGACTGTACCTACCAGGCTCCTTTGTCCATGGAATTCTCCAGGCAAGAATACTGGAGTGGATTGCCATGCCCTTTTCCAAGTGATCTTCCCAACCCAGGAATTGTCTCTTGCATCGAGGGGCTTCCTCATTGGCTCAAGCCTTAAAGAATCTGTCTGCAATGAGAAGACACAGGATCAGATCAGATCAGATCAGTCGCTCAGTCGTGTCCGACTCTTTGTGACCGCATGAACTGCAGCACGCCAGGCCTCCCTGTCTATCACCAACTCCCGGAGATCACTCAGACTCACATCCATCGAGTCAGTGATGCCATCCAGCCATCTCATCCTCTGTCATTCCCCTTCTCCTCCTGCCCCCAATCCCTCCCAGCATCAGAGTCTTCTCCAATGAGTCAACACTTAGCATGAGCTGGCCAAAATACTGGAGTTTCAGCTTCAGTATCATTCCTTCCAAAGAAATCCCAGGGTTGATCTCCTTCAGAATGGACTGGTTGGCTCTCCTTTCAGTCCAAGGGACTCTCAAGAGTCTTCTCCAACACCACAGTTCAAAAGCATCAATTCTTCGGTGCTCAGTCTTCTTCACAGTCCAGCTCTCACATCCATACATGACCACAGGAAAGACCATAGCCTTGACTAGGCGAACCTTTGTTGGCAAAGTAATGTCTCTGCTTTTGAGTATGCTATCTAGGTTGGTCATAACTTTCCTTCCAAGGAGTAAGTGTCTTTTAATTTCATGGCTGCAGTCACCATCTGCAGTGATTTTGGAGCCCAGAAAAATAAAGTCTGACACTGTTTCCACTGTTTCTCCATCTATTTCCCATGTAGTGATGGGACCAGATGCCATGATCTTCGTTTTCTGAATGTTGAGCTTTAAGCCAACCTTTTCACTCTGAGGTGCAAATTCTATCTCTGAGTTGGGAAAATCCCCTGGAGGAGAAAATGGCAACCCACTCCAGTATTCATGCCTGGAAAATCCCATAGACAGAGCACCCTGATGGGCTGCAGTGCGTGGGGTCACAAGGAGGTGGAAAGTACTATGCACACAAGCATTATCATTATCTCCTACAATGTGGGTGGAGTCATTATCATCTGAGCCATGAGGGAAGCCTGGTTTGTTTGAATGGGTAATTTCCCAATTTGCTGAGTTACTGACTACACCAAAGCCTTTGACTGTGTGGGTCACAGCTAACTGTGGAAAATTCTTAAAGAGATGGGAATACCAGACCACCTTTCCTGCCTCCTGAGAAATCTGTATGCAGGTCAAGAAGCAACTGGAACTGGACATGAAAGAAAGGACTGGTTCCAAACTGGAAAAGGAGTACATCAAGGCTGTAGACCATCACCCTGCTTATTTAACTTCTATGCAGAGTACATCATGTGAAATACTGGGCTGGATGAAGCACAAGCTGGAATCAAGATTGCCAGGAGAAATATCAATAACCTCAGATATGCAAATGATATCACCCTTATGGCAGAAAGTGAAGAGGAACTAAAGAGCCTTTTGATAAAAGTGAAAGAGGAGAGAGAAAACATTGGCTTAAAACTCCACATCCAAAAAACTAAGATCATGGCATTTGGTCCCATCACTTCATGGTAAATTGATGGAGAAACAATGGAAACATTTTTTGGGGGGGGCTTGAAAATCACTGCAGATGGTGACTGAAGCCATGAAATTAAAAGTTACTTGCTCCTTGGAAGAAAAGCTATGACCAACCTAGACAGCATATTAAAAAGCAGAGACATTACTTTGCCAACAAAGGTCTGTCTAGTCAAAGCTATGGTTTTTCCAGTAGTCATGTATGGATGTGAGAGTTGGACCATAAAGATAGCTGAGCACCAATGAGTTGATGCTTTTGAATTGTGATGTTGAAGAAGACCCCTGAAAGTCTTTTGAACTGCAAGGAGATCAAACCAGTTAATCATAAAAGAAATCAGTCCTGAATATTCAATGGAAGGACTGATGCTGAAGCTGAAACTCCAGTGTTTGGGCACCTGATGCATCAAACTGACTCATTGGGAAAGACCCTAATGCTGGGGAAGATTGAAGGCAGAGAGAGAAGGGGACGACAGAGGATGAGATGGTTGGATGACATTATTGACTTGATGGACATGAGTTTGAGCAAGCTTCAGGCAGTCTGTGATCTCACAAAGAGTCGGACATGACTGAGCAACTGCACTGAACTGAATAGCTAAATGGTGAATTTTAAAATTTTATAGTACAAAGTAGGTTTGGAAGTCCAATAGACATCCCTTGAGGGTAACACACTGCTAGAAAACACTACAGCCCACTCAATATGTACAAAAGACATTTCTATTTTAAAAAAAGTACTAGGAAAGAAATCCCCAGCTCTCTTCATTCTCAGGAGTCATAACTGGGCATGGATTTCCAAGAAATCTCCATGTTCACCTGATAAAGAATCTTAGTTAGAGGTTTTCAAATCACCCTGCTCCTCAAGTCAACTTAGAAACTCTGAGATGAAAGTGATGTATTTCTCTGGTGGAATAAAGACAGTTTCTCCATTGATGACTCATCTTCAGATTCCTGGTGGTCATTTCTACTCCTTTATATATATACTTTAAGTTAATTAATTAATTTACTTATCTGGCTGCCTTGGGTCTTAGTCGTGGCACAGGTCTTCATTGCATCATGCACAATCTTTCATTATGGTGCATAGATTCTCCATTTGTGGTACACTGACTTAGTCAAGGCTATGGTTTTTCCAGTGGTCATGTATGGATGTGAGTTGGGCTATAAAGAAAGCTGAGTGCTGAAGAATTGATGCTTTTGAACTGTGGTGTTGGAGAAGACTCTTGAGAGTCCTTTGGACTGCAAGGAGATCCAACCAGCCCATCCTAAAGGACATCAGTCCTGGGTGTTCATTGGAAGGACTGATGCTAAAGCTGAAACTCCAGTACTTTCGCCACCTCATGTGAAGAGTTGACTTATTGGAAAAGACCCTGATGCTGGGAGGGATTGGGGGCAGGAGGCGAAGAGGGCGACAGAGGATGAGATGGCTGGATGGCATCACTGACTCAATGGACATGAGTCTGGGTGAACTCCGGGAGTTGGTGATGGACAGGGAGGCCTGGCGTGCTGCAATTCATGGATCACAAAGAGTCAGACACGACTGAGCGACTGAACTGAACTGAACTGAATTGACTCTGTAGTTGTTGCTCACAGGCTTAGTTGCTCTGAGACAGGTGGGATCTTACTTCCCTGACCAGGAATCGAATCCACATTCCCCTGCATTGCAAGGTAGATTCTTAACCATTGGAGCACCAGGGAAGCCCTTATTTCTACTTTTGAAAACCAATAATATTGTAAAGTTAAAAAAAAAAGAATATCTGCATACTATACAGGGAGATTATGGGGGCTCAGGTAATAGGCACTTCTGTTGAATCATTGCATGGAGATCAGGAAAATAATAGTATCTGAAGTCATTCAGTCGTGTCTGACTCTTTGTGACCCCATGGAATGTAGCCTGTCAGGCTCCTCTGTCCATGGGATTTTCTAGGAAAGAACACTGGAGTGGGTTGCCATGCCTTCCTCCAGAGGATCTTCCTAACAAAGAGATCAAACCCACATCTCTTGCACCTCTTGCATTGGTAGACAGGTTCTTTACTATTAGTGCCACCTGGAAAGTTCAGAAATGATCTTAGCTTATACATAATTTACATACAATAACTCACCCTCAAAATGACCCCATATTATAGAGAAAGCAACTGAGACACAGAGAAGGTGGGGCGTTCCCTCAAGGTCTGACAATGAGTAAATGGCAGAGCTGGGACTTCCTCCTGGTCTTGTGCCCTCGCTTGTGTTTAACCCCAGTATTCTGCAGCCTTGTGGGAAGTGTGGAGAAGAGCTCCATTGTGTTTTATGGTGCCTTCCTACCTCTGTGATGCAGTAGCAACACTTCCTCAAACACCTCTAACCTGGAGATTTCTATACTAAATCTGCTGTTTGTCTATGCAACTTATAAATATTGTCTCATTTAAAGGTTTTCATTCCTCAAGTGTTCATTCTCCAGAAATACAAAACATAGGAAAACTCTATTCCTTCAGTAAAATGGAACCCAGTTGTAGGGAGTAAAAGGCTTTTGACTAAATGGATTCTTCCTGAAAGATACTGGCAAGCTTGTATTTGAATTATCAAAAGGAGAAGAGCTGTTCAGTTAATCTCGAATAGATGGAATTTCAGGGAAGCTCTGCAAGGTTTAAAATGTATAGGTATATTAGGTTAAATGGGTGGTTTAATGGTAAAGAATCCAACTGCAATGCAGGAGACCCAGGTTTGATCTCTGGGTGGGGAAGATTCCCTGGAGAAGGGAATGGCTGCCCACTTCAGTATTCTTACCTGGAGAATTCCACGGACATTGGAATCTTGTGGGCTACAGACCATGGGATCACCAAAGAGTCAGACACTACTTAGTAATTGAGCAAAGCACATATACATATGTATGCCCCCCTACACACAGGCACACAGTATTGTCCTTGAAATGGTCCCCAAACCAAGAGGTAAACATCCAAGTGTCCAGATGTTCCATATCCAAACCAGATTGTTCTGTATGTACAATGTATGGACAAGGATAATCCAACTTCATAAGGCTGCTGCTGCTAAGTCACTTCAGTCGTATCTGACTCTGTGCGACCCCATAGACGGCAGCCCACCAGGCTCTCCCATCAGTGGGATTCTCCAGGCAAGAACACTGGAGTGGGTTGCCATTTCCTTCTCCATCATAAGCTACAAAGATAGTTTTAAAACCCTGTTGAATCAATGAAGAAAATCTAAATTGAATTCCAAAAGATTTAAGTGTTAACTCTGTTTTGAGCAACAGTATTCAGGGCTTTGAGAGGATTACATTTTCAGCTACTTTTCATACCTCAAGAAAGTTTGACTTTGAATCATTCTTGATCAAAGAGCCTTTTGTTCTTTCTCCACAGGTAAGCAGGCTGCAGCTGAATATAGAAAGTATGGTCCCTCAAAGTGCTGTTTTGATCTCAAGAAGACTGTCCATGTTTTATCTTATGGGATATGTTTGATTTTCTCTATAGACCCCAGTAAGGAGCACATCAAATACTAGGAATAGCAGCATAACCTTAGAATAAACTAATATTCAACTAGCTGAGCTTGTAGGCACAACTCACAGGCACAGAGTCAAGTAAATAATTGTAAGAGTTGTATTTTTTGTATAAGTGTTTTTTTCTGGTCAGTCACTCTCTCTTCATTTTGGTTCCTGTTAGCATTTACTAGATGGTGCAGTGGTTAAAAAAAAAAAAAAAATCTCCTTGCCGATGCACGTGACACAGGAGACATGGGTTCGATTCCTGGATCAGGACAATACCCTGGAGGAGGAAATGGCAACTCACTCCAGTATTCTTGCCTGGAAAATTCTATGGACAGAGGAGCCTGGTGGGCTACAGTCCCCAGGGTCACAGAGTCTGACACAACTGAGCATGCACAGAAAACACAGGTGATTTCTCATGAAAAACAATTCCAGTGCTATTCAGCTGTCATTATCTACTGAGGTATCTTTGGGGATCATGCAATTAAAAAAGAATAAATCAAGAAATAAATCATTTCAATCATGTAATGTCTCTAGGCTTATTCTAAGTGGGGGAAGTGTTCACTTTAGAAGAAAGTAAGAAAAAATCTATGACCCTGACTTTTTTTTTTTTTCCTGCCTGACCTGCTTTCTCTACCAAAAGAAGCATGTGGTAAAGTGCTTGTTCCACAAACACTGGCCTTTTCTTTTTGTGGAAAAAGGCACTGCTGTTTTACAGTGGCCTGGAGGCCAGGAGGAACTTGCTGCCAGGGGCTGCTGCCCTAATGGCTTCACCAAGCAGGCAACACCAGCTGGGGAGCCCAGGGAGCTGGGTCTGCTCACCGTTTATTTGCCCAGTAACCTGGAGCTCAGGCTGTCTGTTCTCCAGAAACCTCCCCTCTCTTTCCAGTTCCCTTCTTTCTTTTCCTGTAGTGCCACTTAATCAGAAACTTCACAAAAAGTTTATCAGAGGTTTCCCATTGCAGTTGGAGAAGGCAGTTTTCTTGCATTTTCATTTGACTTGATATACCTAGGATGTAATATAGATGCATCAGGTTATTATATTCAAACCCTTAGGTTTTAGCTACATTACAGACCTTTGGTTTCTCTGCTATTGCTGCAATTTTATTTTTAATATTAGCCATAAGATTTAGTGAGAAAAGTGTCTGCAGGATTGTCAGGCTCTGAAATATATCTTGGTTCAGGGCCTTGTCAACTTTCCTGGGCCACTATTACTACATCTGCAAAATGCGGGACTGAGATAAATATGAAAAGATTATGGACGAAAGAGCCCAGTTTAAATATGGCATTCATGCCTCTTTGTTTTTTATGTTATTAGAACATGAATTGTATGGCATGCTGAAGAAAACTGGAGCTATCTTGTGGCTCTTATAAAATATTAACAAAATACATAAAATGTTTACCCCATTCAAACTCATTTCATTTTATCATGTTAAAGTATTAAATGAGAATATATTTTTTCAATACTGGAAAAATAAAGGTTATTTTAAATCAGATTAAATTTAGAGATAAATTTTCAAATAAATCTAAAGTGGGTTTTTTTCAGCCCTAACACAAAGTAATTTATATCTATAATTTGCTAATAGATTTTCAAATTTGGAAATGTCTTTTAAAAATCTCTGAAACTTATAAGGAGAGGGTGGAATGAATTGAGAGAGTAACATCGTAGCATTGATACCTGGAGAAGGGAAAGGCTATCCACTCCAGTGTTCTGGCCTGGAGAATTCCACGGACTGTTACAGTGCATGATGTCGCAAAGAGTTGGACATGACTAAGCAACTTTCACATATATATCACCATGTGTAAAACAGATGGCTAGTGGGATGTTAGTCTATAAACCAGGGAGCTCAGTCTGGGATTCTATGATGACCTGGAGGAGTGGATTTAGGGTGATGTAGGGAGGCTCAAGAAGGAGAGGAATATATATATATATACTTATGGCTGATTCAAGTTATTATATGGCAGAAACCAACACAACATGGTAAAGCAATTATCCTCCAATTAAAAATTTAAAAAAGAATGGATTTTATATATGTATTTTATATTACTTGATCCTTGCTCTTCACGATGTGACTCCCAAACTAGCAACATTGGCATTACCTGGGAGCTTGTTAGAAATACAGTATTTCAGGTCCAGATCAGGACCCGGGTGGCAGACTCTGCCTTTCAGCAAAGTGATCACCCCTAGTGCTTCTTATGCCCACTATTTAGCCTTATGTATAATATTACATCTGTAGATGGGACACTCATTTAGCATTGTCTGACATACCAAGTGAGGAGAAAGACATTGCGTCCTGAGGCAGTTCATAGCACTAGCAGATAATCTAGTAATTAGAAATTTCTTTCATGTTGGTCAAAATGACTACTTTTCTGTAACTTCCAGTAATTTAGTTGTCTTCTTATTGCCAAACAAAGCAGTCACAATTCAGAAAAGTGGCACTTTCGTTCAGAAAAGTGGCACTAAAACATTTTAAGAGGGAAAAAAAAATCACATTTTCAATTAGTCTTTTTGCTTTAGATTAGGGATGGACAAACTACTGCTCAGGGCCAAATCTGGCTGGCTGCCTACTTTTGTAAATAAAGTTTTATAGAAACACAGCAATATTCATTTGTTTATACATTGACTCTGGCTGCTTTCATGCTACCAGTGTTACCAAGACAAAGTCAAGTTGCAGCAGAGACACTATGGTCTAGAATGCCTAAAACATTTACCATCTGTCTTTTTACAGGAAAAAGAAAAGGGTTTCTGGATTCTGGTCTACATGAAGCATTCCTATTTCTCCAACAACAGTTTTTGTTTTTTTTTTTTTTTAATCAAACCTCATGTTTATCAGGCACTGTGCTAGAGATTGAAGTTTCAAAAATAGAATGAAACCCTGCCTTCAAGCATACCATCCTCAGCATAGTCGTCCTTTTGTACTATTACTTGTAAATATCATCTTAAATATGATACCTAGATCTAAACTTCAAATGAGATTTAATGAGTATATAATAGCAATATCTTTACTAAAACAGGGTATGTACAGAAACAAATATTCATTCTGATATAAATTTGCAACTTCTCTTGCTGACATAGTATCATTTTGTATATTTAGCTTGTATCCAAATTTTTAAAGAAGAGACATTTCCAATTAGTAGGTACATGAGAATATGTGTGCACATATGTGCTTGTGAAGTTCTTTTAAAGCCAGTTCTCTTTCATCTTGTCTCTGTGGAATCATGTACACCCGTGGCAGATTCATGTCAATGTATGGCAAAACCAATACAATATTGAAAAGTAATTAGTCTCCAATTAAAATAAATAAATTTATATTTAAAAAATAAATGCAACATAATGAAATAGAAGTAACCTGTGGAGTTGCTGCTGCTGCTGCTGCTAAGTCGCTTCAGTCGTGTCCGACTCTGTGCGACCCCATAGACGGAAGCTCACCAGGCTCTGCCATCCCTGGGATTCTCCAGGCAAGAACACTGGAGTGGGTTGCCATTTCCTTCTCCAATGCATGAAAGTGAAAAATGAAAGTGAAGTCGCTCAGTCGTGTCCGACTCTTAGCGACCCCATGGACTGGAGCCCACCAGGCTCCTCTGTCCATGGGATTTTCTAGGCAAAAGTACTGGGGTGGGGTGCCATTGCCTTCCCCTGTGGAGTTAGGTGGACCTAAACCTTTGATGAGGGTCAATGGCACCCCACTCCAGTACTCTTGCCTGGAAAATCCCATGGATGGAGGAGCCTGGTACGCTGCAGTCCATGGGGTCGCTAAGAGTCAGACACGACTGAGCGACTTCTTTCACTTTCCACTTTCATGCATTCGAGAAGGAAATGGTAACCCACTCCAGTGTTCTTGCCTGGAGAATCCCATGGACGGAGAAGCCTGGTAGGCTGCAGTCCATGGGGTCGCACAGAGTCAGACATGACTGAAGCGACTTAGCAGCAGCAGCAGCAACTGTGCCTTTCAGTATTTTTGTTTTGGGGGACAATACTTTTTAAGAACTCTGTTTCCTAATTTACATAAAAGGAATAAAATTAATAACTTTCTCACAAGATTTTGGGAAATAGTAATAGAGACGGTGTTCTGCTGCTGCTGCTGCTAAGTCGCTTCAGTCATGTCCGACTCTGTGCGACCCCATAGACCGCAGCCCACCACGCTCTGCCGTCCCTGGGATTCTCCAGGCAAGAACACTGGAGTGGGTTGCCATTGCGTTCTCCATTGTGTGAAAGTGAAAAGTGAAAGTGAAGTCGCTCAGTCGCGTCCGACTTCTAGCCACCCCACGGACTGCAGCCTCCCAGGCTCCTCCATCCATGGGATTTTCTAGGCAAGAGTACTGGAGTGGCTTGCCATTGCCTTCTCCGAGAGACGGTGTTCAGTTGTACAGAATTATTGTCTGGCCCTAAGAAGGTCTCAATAAATAGAAGCTTAACACATCCAGGCACTTTTTCTATTCTGTGTACTCATAGTAAATCTTGAGTACTAATTCTGTTAGCTATGCATGCAAAACTGGATGAGTTTGCTTTCTAAATAGTCAATCAATTTAATCTATAAATGTTCACAGAAAGAAAGTCCAACAGCAGAACTTGAAGTATATCAACTATTTCTTTCTTCTAGGCAGTGATTTTTCTCAACCTTTCATTTTGACATAATTGTGGATTCTCATATTACTGTAAAAAATAATAGACAGAGGTCTCTAAATTGGTTCTCCAGCTTTATGCAATGGTAACTAAGTATAGCTCAATATTACAAGGAAATTGTCATCCATTGACTTACTCACATCACCAGTTTTACATGTATTTATTTCAGTATATGTTTGTACCTATGTTTAGTCCTTTTGTTCTTTTATCACATGTGTAGATTCCTGTGATTACCCTCATGTCATGATACAGGATATTTCCATCTTGTGTCCCTTTTTTGAAGTCACATTTACTTCTCTACCACCCTATTTCCTTTTTAACTCTTGACAACTACTAATTAATTCTTCATTTCAATAAGGTTTTCATTTCAAGAAAGTTGCATAAATGAAGTCACACAGTTTGTAACTTCTTGGGGCTGCCTTTGAAATCTACTTAAGATGTTATATGTATCAATGATTTATTTTTAGTGGCTGAGTTGAAAAAATATTTCTCTTATTTAGAAACTTCAACTATCAGTGGTGCTCCTGTGGATGATGCTGGATAAAGGGTTCTGAGCCCAGTTTCATGGTTTCTACCTGGCCCCTATTCAGGAGTCTAGCACTTCTGGACAAAATGGGATAAAATCAACTCCTCTAAATTAATTATGATATATTTCAGTTTGAAATTAAGAAATACAGTGCCTCTGGTATTCGCTGTTTTATAAGTTTAATAACTCTCTTAAAAAGGTAGAAAAGGTTAGTTTGTCCTGACTTTTTCTTAGTCAACTCACCCTGGATCTAGTGACCTTCTCTTCTTTCTTTCTGAGGAAGGAGGGTGTAAGGGATCATGAGAGGAAATACTTTTAGCAACATTCAGCAACTTGTCCAGCATTAGGCTCATGATTCTGACTCCACTACCAAGCAAATCTCTGATACCAACCAGAAGTCCTACAGTTCAACCCAGTTCTGACATTATCTACCTGGAGACAGCATCGTATTCTACAAAGTGAAAGCTCAGTCCTGTAAACTGACCTCTCCTTCAGATGCAAGTTGAGATGTTACTGTGCTTTTCTTCAACTGTTATAAGTCAAAATTTTTCATAATCCTCTCCTTGGGTTCAATTAATTTGATACAGCAGCTTGCAGAAGACAGGAAACAAGCTTACTCATTATATTATCAGTTTATTATGAACGTTTTCAAAGGATATAGAATCAAGAGTGTAGGATGAAGAGATACCATGGAGTGAAGTCCAGAACAAAGGAACATCCATTCTTGTGGAATCTGAGACCTGCCATGTAGCTTGCAGAAGTATTTGAGTTCACCAACCTGGAAACTCTCCAAACCCATCCTTCTTTTTTTTTTAAATTGTTTCCTGAATTCTCTGTTAAATAACCCTGATATAACCTTACTGAACGGATATAATATAATTATTACCAAAGGCAGAGGAAGGTGATCAGACAGAGTGATGAAATACCAAGAGTTCGATTTCTGTTTATGCTAACTTAGCATGCTGCTGCTTCTAAGTCGCTTCAGTCATGTCCGACTCTGTGTGACACCATAGACGGCAGCCCACCAGGCTCCTCTGTCCATGAGATTTTCCAGGCAAGAATACCGAAGTGGGGTGCCATTGCCTTCTCAACTTAGCATGATTCCTGCTAAAAACTGGGCTATGCTAGCCAGACAAGGATGCAGATCAAGGTGGAAGCTTAGTGAAAAAGTTGGCCAAATATATATGCCAAATTCATTTATTATCTCATGAATTTTTACAGGAACCAAATTAGATGGATTCCACCTCCATTTTACAACTGATAATAATGAACAAATCTGTTACTCAAATCTACGTGCACAGACTCTGAGGTTGGTGATCTTCTTATTCTGTATCCCTGTCATAAGTAAGCTGTATCCCTGTCATAGATTGGGCAATTGCACCAGCATCTCCTTCCATCCTCTAGGGCCATAAAGTAGCCTTATTGTGGCAGAACATATATGTTCATTTTTTTTTCTCATGACTTTGGATGTAATCATATGACTGGCTTTGATCAATGGCATGAGGATATTAAGTACAGTATTAAGACATTTTAAAAGACCTTGTGTGATTACTTGCTTTATTATATCTCTGTCAGCCTGGCTATTCTTTTGATCCAAGAAGGCTGAGAAACCCAGCTAACCCATAGACCTACAGAGAAAAGTATAGGCACTTACTGCCTCAGCCTGAAGCAGAGACAAGCCCAGACAAGAGCATCCAAACTCAACATGGATGGATGGATGAGAAATAAAACCTCACTATCACATGCCACTGAGATTTTGTGGATGTCTGTTGTAAAGTATTGAGAAGAACAACTAAGTAATACATAGGCATTTGTATTAGTGTTAGTTTTATTATGATGGTATATATAGTATTTATATATATATTTATAATAAAAAGCCAATGTTCCCCAGAGAAACAGAACCAATTGTGGTATATGCATATATGTATACATATATGTATGTCTGCATGTATGCATGCTAACTTTCCTTAGTCATGTCTGGCTCTTTGCTGCCTTATGGACTGTAGCCTCTGTCCATAAAATTTCCCAGGCAAGAATACTGGCGTGGGTTGCCATTTTCTCCTCCAGGGGATCTTCCCCACTCAAGGATCAAAACTATGTCTCTTATGTCTCCTAAATTGACAGGCAGGTTGTTTACCACTAGCGTCACCTAGGAAGCCCCATATACATATTCATATATATATATATATATCTCAACTGATTTTGTTTCTCTGGAGAACACTGACTTTTTATTATAAAAGACTTTTCTTCACACCATATGATATGTACTTGCTCCTAATTTTGAACAAGGAAGTTTTAATAAATATTAGTTCAATAAAAGTGTATTTATTATACTCACTAAAATCCATGAAAGCCCCCCAAAATAGACAAGCTAAGGAGAAAAATACCAAATCAATAAATCTTGGAAAATTTCAAATGCCCTAACATTTGAATGCAATTAACTTCAATAGAGAAAAATTTGGACCAAATTTAGGGAGGTTGCCTAGAGCTGATCTAAGCTCAATTGTAAAAGACTAGAAGCATTATGAATTGAACATAATTTATATGTCATTTTAGCACTTGGAACCTTCTGACATGGGTGTGTTCCTCACTTTATGTATCACAGTGGACCCTAAAGATTGACTTTCACTGTAGAAGCCAAATCCAAAACAAAATCAAACAAGAAAACAAAAGAGACACTCATTTCTGCATATACACACACCCACTTCTTGCAGTCAAACGTGGCCAGTTAAACAAAACTTGCTCAGATTTAGATTACAGACCTGGAAATATGCAGAACCCCTGCCCTGGCAATGATGACTGTGCAGCAACAACTCCCAGATCATCGGGACCACCATGACCATGATGCCAATGATGGAATTTAGTGATCAGTAACCTGGGCTAGGGTCATAGGATGGACAATACTGTCTCCAGTATCTGGGTGTTTGGCAATGGTATCATAGTGTCCTCACTGAATTTTCTTCCTGGCACCATTTTGCCTAACCTCTTTGGTTTCTGCCTGTTTTCTCAGTTTGATTACCATTGTGCTAAGTTGCTTCAGTTGTGTCCAACTCTTTGCAATCCTACTGACTTTAGCCTGACCGGCTCCTCTGTTCATGGGATTCTCCAGGCAAAAATGCTGTAGTGGCTTGCTATGCCTTCCTTATTCAGTCATTGAACCTGTGTCTCTTCTGTCTCTTGCTTTGGCAGAAGTGCTTTAGTACTTAAGCACTAGTGCTACCTGGGAAGCCCATTAGATCCAGCAATACTGTGAGCCAGTTGATATCCTTTCAATAAACCCCTTGTCTGTCAAAATTTGTTTTACTACTTCAGATCAGATCAGATCAGTTGCTCAGTCGTGTCCGACTCTTTGCGACCCCATGAATCGCAGCACGCCAGGCCTCCTTGTCCATCACCAACTCCCGGAGGTCACTAAGACAGACTCACATCCATCGAGTCAGTGATGCCATCCAGCCATCTCATCCTCTGTCGTCCCCTTCTCCTCCTGCCCTCAATCCCTCCCAGCATCAGAGTCTTCTGCAATGAGTCAACTCTTCGCATGAGGTGGCAAAAGTACTGGAGTTTCAGCTTTAGCATCATTCCTTCCAAAGAAATCCCAGGCTTGATCTCCTTCAGAATGGATTGGTTGGATCTCCTTGCAGTCCAAGGGACTCTCAAGAGTCTTCTCCAACACCACAGTTCAAAAGCATCAATTCTTCGGCACTCAGTCTTCTTGACAGTCCAGCTCTCACATCCATACATGACCACAGGAAAAACCACAGCCTTGACTAGACAAACCTTTGTTGGCAAAGTAATGTCTCTGCTTTGGAATATGCTATCTAGGTTGGTCATAACATTCCTTCCAAGGAGTAAGCGTCTTTTAATTTCATGGCTGCAGTCACCATCTGTAGTGATTTTGGAGCCCCCAAAATAAAGCCTGACACTGTTTCCACTGTTTCCCCATCTATTTCCCATGAAGTGATGGGACCGGATGCCATGATCTTCATTTTCTTTTTACAGCTAATAATATATTCTCATTAATGGTCGCAAAAAGATAAAAAAGTTTCTCTCTGTAACAGCTAATATTTGGTGAAATTATTGAAGTATGATCAATACACTAAAACAAAACAAAACAATCCAAGTATTACCAAAAGTTTGACAGGCAGGTGGTTGCTTATCTATAGATGATAGGTAATGGGAATTTATTTTTGAACAAATATAGAGTTTTGTTTTACAAGAAGAAAAGACTTGGAAACTGGCTGTAACGCAATGTGAATCCACTTGACACTGCTAAACTGTACACTTAAAAGTGGTTGATGGTAAATTTTATATTATGTGAAATTTGCCATCATTTAAAAATATAAATTAGAAAAAATTTTGAAAGGTCAAATTATTGTTATTTATAAAATATGTACTTTTTTTTCTGAAACTAATCAGTCAACCAAAAATATGAACAACACTTTATATATATATATATATATGACAATAGGTAAGTAATCTAATAGTTTAAAATAGCTACTTTATAAAAATAATGCTTTAATAAATACTATAATAGAAAAAAACCTATCTTCAATAATACTCAAGAGTTTAAATATCTATTAAATATGGTGAATTTATAAAATAAAACTTGAGTAAAGCAGAAAAGAGACCTTATTCTTGTTTACTTAGATTCATTCTTGGTAGATGATTCACTACAGTAAGGATAGAAGTTTGTAAATTATACTGTAATTCAGTGCAATTGCAGGTAAATAACCAACACATTTTCCTTTTAGAATTTGAAAAAATACTGACATTTAATAAAAAAATAAACATGCAAGATAAATAAGAATTTTTTAAAAGAAAAAAATGAGCTGTGAATGCTGCTGCTGCTGCTAAGTCGCTTCAGTCGTGTCCGACTCTGTGCAACCCCATAGACGACGGCAGCCCACCAGGCCCCGCTGTCCCTGGGATTCTCCAGGCAAGAACACTGGAGTGGGTTGCCATTTCCATCTCCAGTGCATCCAAGTGAAAAGTGAAAGTGAAGTCGCTCAGTCGTGTCCGACTCTTAGCAACCCCATGGACTGGAGCTTACCAGGATCCTCCATCCATGGGATTTTCCAGACAAAAGTACTGGGGTGGGGTGCTATTGCCTTCCCCGGAGCTGTGAATGGGCAATATATTTACTACAAAGCTATAAGAATTAAAATGTGTTAACACTTGTGATCCACTGGAGGAGGGAATGGTAAACCACCCCAGTATACGTGCCATGAGAACCTCATGAACTGTATAAAAGACCAAAAATATATGACACCAAAACATGAGTCCCCCAGGTCTGAAGGTGTCCAATATGCTACTGGGGAAGAGAAGAGGAGAATCACTAATAGCCCCAGAATGAATGAAGTGACTGATCCAAACCAGATACGACCCTCAGTTGTTGATGTGTCTGGTTGAAGACAGTAAAATTTGATGCTGTATAGAACAGTATTGTATAGGAACCTGAAATGTTAGGTCCATGGATCAAGGAAAATTGGATGTGGTCAAGCAAGAGATAATAAGAATAAACATTGGCATCTTAGGAATCAGCAAGCTACAATAGACAGGAATGGATTAATTTAATTCAGATGACCATTATACCTACTACTCTGGGCAAGAATCTCATAGGAAAAACAAAGTAGCCCTCATCATCAACAAGAGTCTGACATACAGTGCTTGGGTGCAACCTCAGAAATGACATTATGATCTTGGTTTGTTTCCAAGGCAAGCCATTCAACATCACAGTAAGTGATGTGCCAAGTCTATGCCCCTACCACCAATGCCAAAGAAATTGATCAGTTCTATGAAGATCTGAAAGACCTAGAACTAACAACTAAAAAGGGTGTTCTATTCATTATCAGGGATTGCAATGCAAAAGTAGGAAATTAAGATATACCTGGAGTAACAGGCAAGTTTGGCCCTGGAGATCAAAATGAAGCAGAGCAAATGTTAACTGGATTCTGCCAAGAGAATGCACTAGTCATAGCAAATACTCTTTTTCAACAGCAAAAGAGATGATTTTACATATGGACATCACCAAATGGTCAATCTCAAAATCAAACTGATTACATTCTTTGTAACAGAAGAGGGCTTCTCTGATAGTTTAGTTGGTAAAGAATCTGCCTGTAATGGAGGAGACCCCAGTTTGATTCCTGGGTTGGGAAGATCCGCTGGAGAAGGGATAGGGTACCCACTCCAGTATTCTTGGACTTCCACTGTGGCTCAGCAGGTAAATAATTTGCTTACAATGAAGGAGATATGGGTTTGATCCCTGGTTTGGGAAGATCCCCTGGAGAAAGGAAAGACTACCCACTCCAGTATGAAAAGGCAAAAAGATACGGCACTGAAGGATGAACTCCCCAGGTCAGTAGGTGCCCAATACGCTACTGGAGATCAGTGGAGAAATAACTCCAGAAAGAATGAAGGGATAGAACCAGACCAAAAACAACACCCAGTCATGGGTGTGACTGGTGATAGAAGCAAGGTCTGATGCTGTAAAGAGCAATAATGCGTAGGAACCTGGAATGTTAGGTCCATGAGTTAAGGCAAATTGGAAGTGGTCAAACAAGAGATAACAAGAGTGAACGTCAACATTCTAGGAATCAGTGAACTACGATGGACTAGAATGGGTGAATTTAACTCAGATGACCATTATATCTACTACTCTGGGCAGGAATACTTTAGAAGAAATGGAGTAGCCATCATAGTCAACAAAAGACTCTGAAATGCAGTACTTGGAGGCAATCTCAAAAATGACAGAAAGATCTCTGTTCATTTCCAAGGCAAACCATTCAATATCACAGTAATCCAAGTCTACGCATCAACTAGTAATGCTGAAGAAGCTGAAGTTGAACAGTTCTATGAAGACCTACAAGACCTTTTAGAACTAACACCCAAAAAAGATGTCTTTTTCACTATAGGGGACTGGAATGCAAAAGTAGAAAGTCAAGAAACATCTGGAGTAACAGGCAAATTTGGCCTTAGAGTACAGAATGAAGCAGGGCAAAGGCTAATAGAGTCTTGCCAAGAGAATGCACTGGTCATAGCAAACACCTTCTTCCAACAACTCAAGAGAAGACTCTACACATGGACATTACCAGATGGCCAATACCGAAGTCAGATTGATTATATTCTTTGCAGCCAATGATGGGGAAACTCTATACAGTCAGTAAAAACAAGACTGGTAGCTGACTGTGGCTTAGATCATGAACTCCTTATTGCCAAATTCAGACTTAAATTGAAGAAAGTAGGGAAAACCATTAGACCATTCAGGTATAACCTGAATCAAATCCTTTATGATTATACAGTAGAAGTGAGAAATAGATTTAAGGGACTAGATCTAATAGACAGAGTGCATGATGAACTATGGACGGAGGTTCATAACATTGTACAGGAGACAGGGATCAAGACCATCCCCAAGAAAAAGAAATGCAAAAAAGCAAAATGGCTGTCTGCCTTACAAATAGCTGTGAAAAGAAGAGAAGCGAAAATCAAAGCAGAAAAGGAAAGATATACTCATTTGAATGCAGAGTTCCAAAGAATAGCAAGGAGAGATAAGAAAGCCTTCCTTAGTGATCAATGCAAAGAAATAGAGGAAAACAGTAGAATGGGAAAGACTAGCGATCTCTTCAAGAAAATTAGAGATACCAAGGGGACATTTCATGCAAAGATGGGCTCGATAAAAGACAGCAATGGCATGGCACTGACAGAAGCAGAAGATATTAAGAAGAGGTGGCAAGAATAAACAGAAGAACTGTACGAAAAAGATCTTCATGATCCAGATAATCACAATGATGTGGTCACTCACCTAGAGCCAGACATCCTGGAATGTGAAGTCAAGTGGGCCTTAGAAAGCATCACTATGAACAAAGCTAGTGGAGGTGATGAAATTCCAGCTGAGCTATTTCAAATCCTAAAACATGATTTGGTGAAAGTGCTGCACTCAATATGCCAGCAAATTTGGAAAGCTCAGCAGTGGCCACAGAACTGGAAATGTCAGTTTTCATTCTAATTCCAAAGAAAGGCAATGCCAAAGAATGCTCAAACTATTGCACAAATACACTCATCTCACATGCTAGTAAAGTAATGCTAAAAATTCTCCAAGCCAGGCTTCAGCAGTATGTCAACTGTGAAATTCCAGATGTTCAAGCTGGTTTTAGAAAAGGCAGAGGAACCAGAGATCAAATTGACAACATCCGCTGGATCATCAAAAAAGCAAGAAGGCTCCAGAAAAACATATATTTCTGCTTTATTGACTATGCCAAAGCCTTTGGCTGTGTAGATGACAATAAACTGTGGAAAATTCTGAAAGAGATGGGAATACAAGAACACCTGACCTGCCTGTTTAGAAACATATATGCAGGTCAGGAAACAACAGTTAGAACTAGACATGGAACACCACACTGGTTCCAAATAGGAAAAGGAGTACATCAAGGTTATATATTGTCACCCTGTTTATTTAACTTATATGCAGAGTACATCATGAGAAATGCCGGTCTGGAAGAAGCACAAGCTGGAATCAAGATTGCCGGGAGAAATATGAATAACCTCAGATATGCAGATGACACTACCCTTATGGCAGAAAGTGAAGAAGACTGTCTTTTCAGCTTGCCTATAGTTTCCTTTGTTGTGCAGAAGCTTTTAAGTTTGATTAGGTCCCATTTGTTCATTTTTGATTTTATTTCCGATATTCTGGGAGGTGGGTCATAGAGGATCCTGCTGTGATGTAAGTCAGAGAGTGTTTTGCCTATGTTATCCTCTAGGAGTTTTATGGTTTCTGGTCTTATATTTAGCTCTTTAATCCATTTTGAGTTTATTTTTGTGTATGGTGTTAGACAGTGTTCTAGTTTCATTCTTTTACAAGTGTTCAACCAGTTTTCCCAGCACCATTTGTTAAAAAGATTGTCTTTAACCCATTGTATATTCTTGCCGCCTTTGTCAAAGATAAGGTGACCATATGTGCGTGGATTTATCTCTGGACTTTCTATTTTGTTCCATTGATCTATGTTTCTGTCTTTGTGCCAGTACCATACTGTCTTGATGACTGTAGCTTTATAGTAGAGCCTGAAGTCAGGCAGGTTGATTCCTCCAGTTCCGTTCTTCTTTCTCAAGATAGCTTTGGCTATTCGAGGTTTTTTGTATTTCCATACAAATTGAGAAATTATTCTAGCTCTGTGAAGAATACTGTTGGTAGCTTGATGGGGATTGCATTGAATCTATAAATTGCTTTGGGTAGTATACTCATTTTCACTATATTGATTCTACCAATCCATGAACATGGTATATTTCTCCATCTATTAGTGTCCTCTTTGATTTCTTTCAGCAGTGTTTTATAGTTTTCTAAATATAGGTCTTTAGATTCTTTAGGAAGATATATTCCTAAGTATTTTATTGTTTTCATTGCAATGGTGAATGGAATTGTTTCCTTAATTTCTCTTTCTATTTTCTTGTTATTAGTGTACAGGAATGCAAGGGATTTCTGTGTGTTAATTTTATATCCTGCAACTTTACTGTATTCATTGATTAGTTCTAGTAATTTTCTGGTGGAATCTTTAGGGTTTTCTACGTAGAGGATCATGTCATCTGCAAACAGTGAGAGTTTTACTTCTTCTTTTCCAATTTGGATTCCTTTTATTTCTTTTTCTGCTCTGATTGCTGTGGCCAAAACTTCCAGAACAATGTTGAATAATAATGGTGAAAGTGGGCATCCTTGTCTTGTTCCTGACTTTAGAAGAAATGCTTTCAGTTTTTCACCATTGAGGATAATGTTTGCTGTGGGTTTGTCGTATATAGCTTTTATTATGTTGAGGTATGTTCCTTCTATTCCTGCTTTCTGGAGAATTTTTATCATAAATAGATGTTGAACTTTGTCAAAGGCTTTCTCTGCATCTATTGAGGTAATCATATGGTTTTTATTCTTCAGTTTGTTAATGTGGTGTATTACGTTGATGATTTGCGGATATTGAAGAATCCTTGCATCCCTGGGATAAAGCCCACTTGGTCATGGTGTATGATCTTTTTAATGTGTTGTTGGATTCTGATTGCTAGAATTTTGTTAAGGATTTTTGCGTCTATGTTCATCAGTGATATTGGTCTGTAGTTTTCTTTTTTTGTGGGATCTTTGTCAGGTTTTGGAATTAGGGTGATGGTGGCCTCATAAAATGAGTTTGGAAGTTTGCCTTCCTCTGCAATTTTCTGGAACAGTTTGAGTAGGATAGGTGTTAGCTCTTCTCTAAATTTTTGGTAGAATTCAGCTGTGAAGCCGTCTGGGCCTGGGCTTTTGTTTGCTGGGAGATTTCTGATTACAGTTTCAATTTCCGTGCTTGTGATGGGTCTGTTAAGATTTTCTATTTCTTCCTGATCCAGTTTTGGAAAGTTGTACTTTTCTAAGAATTTGTCCATTTCTTCCATATTGTCCATTTTATTGCCATATAATTGCTGATAGTAGTCTCTTATGATCCTTTGTATTTCTGTGCTGTCTGTTGTGATCTCTCCATTTTCTTTTCTAATTTTATTGATTTGATTTTTCTCCCTTTGTTTCTTAATGAGTCTGGCTAATGGTTTGTCAATTTTATTTACCCTTTCAAAGAACCAGCTTTTGGCTTTGTTAATTTTTGCTATGGTCTCTTTTGTTTCTTTTGCATTTATTTCTGCCCTAATTTTTAAGATTTCTTTCCTTCTACTAATCTTGGGGTGCTTCATTTCTTCCTTTTCCAGTTGCTTTAGGTGTAGAGTTAGGTTATTTATTTGGCTTTTTTCTTGTTTCTTAAGGTATGCCTGAATTGCTATGAACTTTCCCCTTAGGACTGCTTTTACAGTGTCCCACAGGTTTTGGGTTCTTGTGTTTTCATTTTCATTCGTTTCTATGCAGAATTTTATTTCTTTTTTTATTTCTTCTGTGATTTGTTGGTTATTCAGGAGTGTGTTGTTCAGCCTCCATATGTTGGAATTTTTAATAGTTTTTCTCCTGTTATTGAGATTTACTCTTACTGCATTGTGGTCAGAAAAAATGGTTGGAATGATTTCAATTTTTCTGAACTTACCAAGGCTAGATTTATGGCCCAGGATGTGGTCTATCCTGGAGAAGGTTCCGTGTGCACTTGAGAAAAAGGTGAAATTCATTGTTTTGGGATGAAATGTCCTATAGATATCAATTAGTTCTAACTTGTCTATTGTATCATTTAAAGTTTGTGTTTCCTTGTTAATTTTCTGTTTAGTTGATCTATCCATTGGTGTGAGTGGGGTATTAAAGTCTCCCACTATTATTGTGTTATTGTTTATTTCTCCTTTCATACTTGTTAGTATTTGTCTTACATATTGCGGTGCTCCTATGTTGGGTGCATATATATTTATAATTGTTATATCTTCTTCTTGGATTGATCCTTTGATCATTATGTAGTGACCTTCTTTGTCTCTTTTCACAGCTTTTGTTTTAAAGTCTATTTTATCTGATATGAGTATTGCTACTCCTGCTTTCTTTTGGTCCCTATTTGCATGGAAAATCTTTTTCAAGCCCTTCACTTTCAGTCTGTATGTGTCCCCTGTTTTGAGGTGGGTCTCTTGTAGACAACATATGTATGGGTCTTGTTTTTGTATCCATTCAGCCAGTCTCTGCCTTTTGGTTGGGGCATTCAACCCATTTACATTTAAGGTAATTATTGATAAATATGATCCCGTTGCCATTTACTTTGTTGTTTTGGGTTTGAATTTATATATCCTTTTTGAACAACTAATCTCAAAAATATACAAGCAACTTCTACAGCTCAATTCCAGAAAAATAAACGACCCAATCAAAAAATGGGCCAAAGAACTTAATAGGCATTTCTCCAAAGAAGACATACAGATGGCTAACAAACACATGAAAAGATGCTCAACATCGCTCATTATCAGAGAAATGCAAATCAAAACCACTATGAGATACCATTACACGCCAGTCAGAATGGCTGCGATCCAAAAATCCACAAGCAATAAATGCTGGAGAGGGTGCGGAGAGAAGGGAACCCTCTTACACTGTTGGTGGGAATGCAAACTAGTACAGCCACTATGGAGAACAGTATGGAGATTCCTCAAAAAACTGGGAATAGAACTGCCTTATGATCCAGCAATCCCACTGCTGGGCATACACACTGAGAAAACCAGAAGGGAAAGAGGCACGTGTACCCCAATGTTCATAGCAGCACTGTTTACAATAGCCAGGACGTGGAAGCAACCTAGATGTCCATCCACAGATGAATGGATAAGCAAGCTGTGGTACATATACACGATGGAGTATTACTCAGCCATTAAAAAGAATACATTTGAATCAGTTCTAATGAGGTGGATGGAACTGGAGCCTATTATACAGAGTGAAGTAAGCCAGAAAGAAAAACACAAGTACAGTATACTAACGCATATATATGGAATTTAGAAAGATGGTAACAATCACCCTGCTTATGAGACAGCAAAAGAGACACTGATGTATAGAACAGACTTTTGGACTCTGGGACTGGGAGAGGGTGGGACGATTGGGGAGAATAGCATTGAAATATGTATAATATCATATCTGAAACGAGTCAGTCCAGGTACCATGCCCTATAACAGATGCCTGGGACTGGAGCACTGGGATGACCTGGAGGGATGGTGTGGGAATGGGGGAGGGAGGAGGGTTCAGGATGGGGAGCACGTGTATTCTGGTGGCGGATCCATCTCGATGTACAGTAAAAGTAATACAATATTGTAAAGTTAAGAAAAATAAAAAAAATAAAAAAAATAAAAAAAAAAGCTTACTAATAAAAAAAAAAAAAAAAGTGAAGAAGAACTAAAGAGCCTCTTGATGAAAGTGAAAGAGGAGAGTGGAAAAGTTGGCTTAAAGCTCAACATTCAGAAAACTAAGATCATGGCCCTGGTCCCATCACTTCATGGCAAATTGATGGGGAAACAGTGGAGACAGTGTCAGACTTTATTTTTCTGGGCTTCAAAATCACTGTAAATGGTGACTGAAGCCATGAAATTAAAAGATACTTACTCCTTGGAAGGAAAGTTATGACCAACCTAGATAGCATATTAAAAAGCAGAGACCTTATTTTCTCAACAAAGGTCTGTCTAGTCAAGGCTATGGTTTTTCCAGTAGTCATGTATGGATGTGAGAGTTTGACTATAAAGACAGCTGAGCACAGAAGAGTTGATGCTTTTGATTTGTAGTGTTGAAGAAGACTCTTGAGAGTCCCTTGGAAGGACTTATGTTGTTCATTGGAAGGACTTATGTTGAAGCTGAAACTCCAATACTTTGGCCACCTGATGCGAAGAAATGATTCATTTGAAAAGACCCTGATGCTGGGAAAGGTTGAGGTTGGGAGGAGAAGGGGATGACAGAGAATGAGATGGTTGGATGGCATCACCGACTCAATGGACATGAGTTTGGTTAACCTCCGGGAGTTGGTGATGGGTAGGGAGGCTTGGCGTTCTGTGATTCATGGGGTTGCAGTTGGACATGACTGAGCAACTGAACTGAACTGAACCCACTCCAGTATTCTCGCCTGGAGAATTCCCTAGACTCTATTGTCCATGGGGTAGCAAAGAGACAGACATGACTGAGAGACTTTCACTTTTACTTTCCAACTGAAGATGGAGAAGCTGTATTCAGATAGCAAAAACCAGACCTGGAACTGACTGTGGCTCAGATAATCAGCTTCTCAAAGCAAAATTAAGGCTTAAACTAAAGAAAACCAGGAAAATACCAGGGCAACCAGTTATGACTTAAGTCAAATCCCATGAATTCACAGTAGAGGTAATGAGTATATTCGTGGGACTAGGTCTAGATAACAGTGTGTCTGAAGAACTATGGACAGAGGTCTGTAATAATATACAGGAGGTGGTGAACAAAATTATCCCAAAGAGAAAGAAAGCCAAGAAGGCAAAGTGGTTATCTGAGGAAGCTGAAGAACACAGAATGAAGACAAGTGAAAAGCAAAGGAGAGAAGGGTTACATCCAATTAGTTGCAGAGTTTCAAAGAATAGCTAGAAGAGAAAAGAAGGCTTTCTGCAATGAACAGTGTTTAACAATAGAAGTAAATAACAAAAGGAGAAAGACTAGAGATCTCTTCAGGATAATTGGAAACATCAAGGGAGCATTCTGCTCAAAGATGGGCACAATAACTGATTAAAAATGGTAGATAGCTAGTAGTTGTTGAAGAGCTCAAGAAGAGATAGAAATAATACATGGAAGAACTGCATAAACTGGGAAAGATCTTAATGAAATTACTACAATGGTGTGGTTAGTCACCCAGAGCCAGACATTCTGGAGTGCAGAGTCAAGTGGGCCTTAAGAAACACTACTGTTAATAAAGCTAGTGGATGTGATGAAATTCCAGCAGTGCTATTCACATCCCTAAAAAGGATGTAATCAAGGTTTTGGATTCATTATGTCAGCAAATCTGGAAGACTCAGCAGTGGCCACAGGACTGGAAAAGGTCAATCCTTATCCTAATTCCCAAGAAGGATAGTACCAAAGAATGTGCTAACCATCAGACCATTGTGCTCATATTTCATGCTAGTAAGGACATGCATAAAACCTTGTATGCCAGGCTTTAGGACTAGGCAAACCAAAAACTTCCAGATGTCCAAGCTGGGTTTAGAAAAGGAAGAGGAACTAGAGATCAAATTGCCAACATTCGCTGGATTATGGAGAGAGCAAGGGAATTTCAGGAAAACATCTACTTTTGTTTCATGAAATTGCAAGATGTCATGAAATTAAAAATGCTTACTCCTTTGAAGGAAAGCTATGACAAATGTAGACAGCATATTAAGAAGCAGAGACGTCACTTTGCCAGCAAGGATCTTCAAAGCTATGTTTCTTCCAGGAGTCATGTATGGATGTAGGAATTGGACCATAAAGAAGGCTACATGCTGAAGAATTGATACTTTTGAAATGTGATGCTGGAGAAGACTCTTAAGAATCTCTTGTACAGCAAGGAGATAAAACAATCAATCCTAAAGGAAATAAAGTACAAATAGTCATTGGAAGGACTGATTCTAAGCTGAAACTTCAATACTTTGACCACCTGATAAAAAGAGCTGACTCATTGGAAAAGACCCTGATGTTGGGAAAGATTGAAGGCAATTGGAGAAGGGGGTGGCAGAGGATGAGATGGTTGGATAGCATCACCGACTCATTAGACATGAATTTGAACAAACTCTGGAGATAGAGGAGGACAGAACAGCCTGGTGTGCTACAGCCCACGGGGTTGCAAAGAGACAGACACGACTGAGTGACTGAACAACAACAATATCTTCTTTATCTGTCAATGGACATATAGATTGCTTCCATGTCCTGACTATTGTAAATAGTGCACTGTAATAAACATAGATTTATTTAAATACCTGGAAGTGGGATTGCTAAGTTATATGGCAGTTCTATTTTAATATTTTGAGGGAAACTCCCTAATATTTTCTGTAGTGGCTGAGCCATTTACATTTCCACCAATAGCATACAAGGATTCCTTTTTCTACATATCTTTATCAAAACATGGTTATCTTTTGTTTTCTTAATAATAGCCATCCTACAGATGTGTGATGAAATCTCACTGTGGTTTTGATTTGCATTTCCCTGATAATTAGTGGTGTTGAACATCTTTTCATGTAACTCTTGGCCATTTTTATATCTTCTTTTGAAAAGTGTCTATGTATGTGTTTTATCCATTTTTTAAATTGGATTATTGAACTCTTTGCTTTTCAGTTGTATGAATTCCTTGTATATTTGGATATTTACCCCTTATTATATATATTTTTTGTACATATTTTTTCCTATTTTAGGATGCTGTTTGTTTTTCTGATAGTTCACCGTGCCATCCAGAATCTTTTTAATTAAATGAAATCTCATTTGTCTATTTTTGCTTTTATTTCCTGTGCATTTGGCATAATACAAAAAAAAAAAGGACAAAAACAAACAGAAACAAAAAGTAAAATACTGCTGAAAGCAATGTTAAAGAGATTTTCTCTGTTTTCCTCCACGAGTTGTACAGTATTAGGACTTAGATTTATGTCTTTAGTCCATTTTGAGTTCAGTTTTTTTGTATATAGTCTTAGATAAGGGTCATATCTCATCCTTTTTCATGTAGTAGATACCTAGTTTTTCCAGCATCATTCCTTGAAAAGAGTATCCTTTCTCCATTGTGTATTCTTGGCAACATTGTTAATGTTGACAGTGTACAGGCAGAGCTGTTTCTGAGCTCTCTAGTTGGTTCCATTGATCTATATGTATGTTTATATGTCAGTATATGCAGTTTAGATTACTGGAGATTTACAATGTAATTTTAAAATTGGGAATTGTGATGATTTCAGCTTTCTTCTTGCTCAATACTGCATCAGATATTCAAGGCCTTTTGGGATTACAATGTTATTTTTATTCCTCTTAAAAACTCCATTGGGATTTTGAAATATGCAAATCTTGATATCATCATTTTATATTATTATATTTTATTTTATTTCTTATTTATTTTTTAATTTAAATTTATTTATTTTAATTAGAGGCTAATTAATTTACAATATTGTATTGGTTTTGCCATACATCAACATGAATCCACCACAGGTGCACTCCTGTTCCCCATCCTGAACCACCCTCCCAGCTCCCTCCCCATACCATCCCTCTGGATCATCCCAGTGCACCGGCCCCAAGCATCCTGTATCCTGTATCAAACCTGGACTGGAGATTCATTTCTAAAATGATATTATACATGTTTCAATGCCATTCTCCAAAATCATCCCAACCTCTCCCTCTCCCACAGAGTCCAGAAGACTGTTCTATACATCTGTGTCTCTTTTGCTGTCTCAAATACAGGGTTATCATTACCATCTTTCTAAATTCCATATATATGCATTCAGTTCAGTTCAGTTCAGTCATTCAGTCATGTCCAACTCTTTGTGACCCCATGAATCTCAGCACACCAGGCCTCCCTGTCCATCACCAACTCCCGAAGTTCACTCAAACTCACGTCCATCGAGTCAGTGATGACATTCAGTCATCTCATCCTCTGTCGTCCCCTTCTCCTTCTGCCCCCAGTCCCTCCCAGCATCAAAGTCTTTTCCAATGAGTCAACTTTTCGCATGAGGGGGCCAAAGTACAGGAGTTTCAGTTTTAGTATCATTCCTTCCAAAGAAATCCCAGGGCTGATCTTTAGAATGGACTGGTTGGATCTCCTTGCAGTCCAAGGGACTCTCAAGAGTCTTCTCCAACACCACAGTTCAAAAGTATCAATTCTTCAGCACTCAGCTCTATTCACAGTCCAACTCGCATTCATACATGACCACTGGAAAAACCATAGCCTTGGCTAGATGGACCTTTGTTGGTAAAGTAATGTCTCTGCTTTTGAATATGCTATCTAAGTTGGTCATAACTTTTCTTCCAAGGAGTAAGTATCTTTTAATTTCATGGCTGCAGTCACCATCTGCAGTGATTTTGGAGCCCAGAAAAATAAAGTCTGACACTATATCCACTGTTTTCCCATCTCTTTCCCATGAAGTGATGGAACCAGATACCATGATCTTAGTTTTCTGAATGTTGAGCTTTAAGCCAACTTTTCCACTCTCCTCTTTCATTTTCATCAAGAGGCTTTTGAGTTCCTCTTCACTTTCTGCCATAAGGGTGGTGTCATCTGCATATCTGAGGTAATTGATATTTCTCCCAGTAATCTTGATTCCAACTTGTGTTTCTTCCAGCCCAGCGTTTCTCATGATGTCCTCTGCATAGAAGTTAAATAACCAGGGAGACAATATACAGCCTTGATGTACTCCTTTTCCTATTTGGAACCAGTCTGTTGCTCCATGTCCAGTTCTAACTATTGCTTCCTGACCTGCATATAGGTTTCTCAAGAGGCAGATCACGTGGTCTGGTAGTCCCATCTCTTGAAGAATTTTACACAGTTTATTGTGATCCACACAGTCAAAGGCTTTGGCATAGTCAGTAAAGCAAAAGTAGATGGTTTTTTGGAACTCTATTGCTTTTTCGATGATCCAGCGGATGTTGGCAATTTGATCACTGGTTCCTCTTGCTTTTTCTAAAAACAGCTTGAACATCTGGAAGTTCACGGTTCACGTATTGCTGAAGCCTGGCTTGGAGAATTTTGAGCATTACTTTACTAGCATGTGAGATGAGTGCAATTGTGTGGTAGTTTGAGCATTCTTTGGCATTACCTTTCTTATGGACTGGAATGAAAACTGACCTTTTCCAGTCCTGTGGCCACTGCTGAGTTTTCCAAATTTGCTGGCATATTGAGTGTAGCACTTTCACAGCATCATCTTTCAGGATTTGAAATAGCTGAACTGGAATTCCATCACCTCCACTAGCTTTGTTCGTAGTCATGCTTTCTAAGGCCCACTTGACTTCACATTCCAGAATGTCTGGCTCTAGGTCAGTGATCACACCATAGTGATTATCTTGGTCGTGAAGATCTTTTTTGTACAGTTCTTCTGTGTATTCTTGCCACCTCTTCTTAATATATTCTATATCTGTTAAGTCCATACCATTTCTGTCCTTTATCGAGCCTATCTTTGCATGAAATGTTCCCTTGGTATTTCTGATTTTCTTGAAGAGATCTCTAGTCTTTCCCATTCTGTTGCTTTCCTCTATTCTTTGCATTGATCATTGAGGAAGGCTTTCTTATTTCTTCTTGCTATTCCTTGGAACTCTGCATTTAGATGCTTATATCTTTCCTTTTCTCCTTTGCTTCTCATTTCTCTTATTTTCATACTGTATTGGTGATTTTCTTTCTGGCTTACTTCACTCTGTGTAATAGGCTCCAGTTTCATCCACCTCATTAGAACTGATTCAAATGTATTCTTTTTAATGGCTGAGTAAACTCCATTGTGTATATGTACCACAGCTTTCTTATCCATTCATCTGCTGATGGACCTCTAGGTTGCTTCCATATCCTGGCTATTATAAACAGTGCTGCAATGAACACTGGGGTACACCATGACCAAGTGGGATTTATCCCAGGGATGCAAGGATTCTTCAATATCTGCAAGTCAATCAATGTAATACACCACATTAACAAATTGCAAAATAAAAGCTGTATGATTATCTCAATAGATGCAGAGAAAGCCTTTGATAAAATTCAACATCCATTTATTATAAAAACTCTCCATAATGCAGGAATAGAAGGAACTTACCTCAACATAATAAAAGCTATATATGACAAACCCACATCAAACATTATCCTCAATGGTGAAAAATTGAAAGCATTTCCCCTAAAGTCAGGAACAATACAAGGGTGCCCACTTCCACCACTACTAGTCAACATAGTTTTGGAAGCTTTGGCCACAGCAATCAGAGCAGAAAAAGAAATAAAAGGAATCCAAATTGGAAAAGAAAAAGTAAAACTCTCACTGTTTGCAGATGTCATGATCCTCTACATGCTGCTGCTGTGCTAAGTTGCTTCAGTCATGTCTGACTCTGTGCGACCCCAGAGATGGCAGCCCACCAGGCTCCCCCATCCCTGGGATTCTCTAGGCAAGAATACTGGAGTGGGTTGCCATTTCCTTCTCCAATGCATGAAAGTGAAAAGTGAAAATGAAGTTGCTCAGTTGTGTCTGACTCTTCACAACCCCATGGTCTGCAGCCTACCAGGCTCCTCTGCCCATGGGATTTTCCAGGCAAGAGGACTGGAGTGGGTTGCCATTGCCTTCTCCAGATCCTCTACATAGAAAGCCCTAAAGACTCCACCAGAAAATTACTAGAGTTAATCAATGAATATAGTAAAGTTGCAGGATATAAAATTAAAACACAGAAATCCCTTGCATTCCTATACACTAATAATGAGAAAATAGAGAAATTAAGGAAACATTTCCATTCACCATTGCAACAAAAAGAATAAAATACCTAGGAATATATCTACCTAAAGAAACTAAAGACCTATATATAAAAAACTATAAAACACTGGTGAAAGAAATCAAAGAGGACACTAAGAGATGGAGAAATATACCATGTTCATGGATTGGAAGAATCAATATAGTGAAAATGAGTATACTACCCAAAGCAATCTATAGATTCAATGCAATCCCTATCAAGCTTCAAGCTACCAACGGTATTTTTCACAGAGCTAGAACAAATAATTTCACAATTTGTATGGAAATACAAAAAACCTTGAATAGTCAAAGCAATCTTGAGAAAGAAGAATGGAACTGGAGAAATCAATCTGCCTGGCTTCAGGCTCTACTACAAAGTCACAGTCGTCAAGACAGTATGGTACTGGCACAAAGACAGTAATATAGATCAATGGAACAAAATAGAAAGCCCAGAGATAAATCCATGCACCTATGGACACCTTATCATTTTAAATTATTTACTTCTGTGTGTAGGAGTTGAGGAGAAATCATTGATGTAATATTGGTATATTTTGGACTTTATTATCAATTGTCTAAACTACCTGTTGGTACTGTTTGCTTATGTCTCTTCTGGCTTTAGTTGTGTCTGATCTTGTCAGTATCACTCTCGTCTTATGATGAATGGTGGCTGGACCATTCAATCTTTGGACATAGTCTAATAGAACACACCTCCTCTTGGTCAGTTTTGAATGCATGGTCACTTGCTATCCATGGCCATTTTGTCCCTATGTGCCCCAACAACAAACGAAGAGTTACTTTTCAAATGAAACTTAAGTTTCTAGGGTAGTTCATATGGTAAAGAATCTGCTCAGATGATAAGGAATCTGCCTGCAGTGTGGGAGACCTGGGTTTGATTCGTGGGTTGGAAAGATTCCCCTGGAGAAGGACATGGCAACCCAGTACAGTATTCCTGCCTGGAGAATCCCATGGGCAAAGGGATCTGATGGGCTATATAGTCCACGGGGTCGCAAAGAATCAGACACAAGCGACTAACACGTCCACTTCACTTCCCTAAGTTTCTACTGAGTATGGCTTTATTAAATATAGGTTTCTATATTTTTATTAGAACCCTATTTTCTTATTCTGGTTCATTCAGTACTGTCAGCCTTCCAATGCTATCCAAAAAAAGATATCCATAGAAGTAATGCTTTCAAGAGTAGCACATGGTGCCTTTGAACGCTAAGGTATGTAGTCAGCTTTGGTCTTCTTTCCTAGTGCTGGGATGTGCAAGATGTAGTACTCAATTCCTGTATTTGGAAGGTATGTTTTGGAATATGCAAAATCACTGAACCTAAAAAGTTTACTAATACGACAAGCAGTAAGAATGTGTACCTCTTTCCTAAAAGTAGGATCTGGGTGACACACTAGAGCATCCACTAGAGTCTTACTACTTTAAATATTGTATTATAGACTCTTGTATGCATCCTGTGTCCTCTGTTAGAGTAAAGAAAAATTTGGTGATTTGCTAGGGTATTTACCAAAGTATTTAATGATAATATACTTTCTTATACATGGTAGGGGCTCAAAGAAAATTGCTGAATATTAAACATCTGCCCAGCCATATTTAACTTTGTAGCCACGAGTTGTTCTGTAATGAGTATACATGGAATGAGAGATTGTGTCATAAATATATTTCCACAATCAGATGACTTCTTAAATGGGTCCATAATAATGCTCCAAGGGCTTCCCTTGTGGCTCAGCTAGTAAAGAATCCACCTGCAATGAGTGAGATCTGGGTTCGATCCCTGGGTTGAAAAAATCCTCTGGAGAAGGCAAAGGCTACCCACTCCAGTATTCTGGCCTAGAGAATTCCATGGATTGGATAGTCCAAGGGGTCGTAAGAGTTGGACATGACTGAACGACTTTCACTTCACTAATAATGTATTGCTTAGTGGTAAAGAATCTTTCTGCAATGCAGGAGACACAGGAGATGTAGGCTCAATCATGGGGTTGGAAAGATCCCCTGGAGGAGGACATGGCTGTCCACTCCAGCATTCTTGCCTAGAAAATCCCATAAACGGAAGAGCCTGGAAGACTCTAGTCCATGAGGTCACTCAGAAGAGTTGGGCGTGACTTAGCAACTAAACAACAACTTAAAAATGCTATAGAAATTGTGGTGCAGCTAACTTTGTTTTCCGTGAATATATTAGCTTAACTATTATTGCAAACTAACAGTATTTTAGAGTTGACTTAGAGTTACAGAAAAATTGTGAAATAATACAGAGAATTCCAATTCATCCCACACCCAGATTACCCTTTATTAATATCTCACATTAGTATGATGCATTTATCATGATTAATGAGTGAATAAGGCAATGGCAACCCACTCCAGTCCTCTTGCCTGGAAAATCCCATGGGCAGGGAGCCTGGTAGGCTGCAGTCCATGGGGTCACGAAGAATGGGACACAACTGAGCAACTTCACTTTCACTTTTCACTTTCATGCATTGGAGAAGGAAATGGCAACCACTCCAGTGCTCTTGCCTGGAGAATCCCAGGGACAGGGGAGCCTCGTGGGCTGCCATCTTTGGGGTCACACAGAGTTGGACACTACTGAAGCGACTTAGCAGCAGCAGTAGCAGCAATGATACATTATTATTAACTATGATTCAGATTGATTTCTGTAATTTTTACCTAAGTCTTGTCTTTTTTTTTTTTCTCTTCCAGGAGCCCATCTAAAATAGGACATTTTATTTAGTCATGTCTCTGTAGTCTCCTTTTGACTGTGATAATTCCTCAGATTTTCTGTGTGTTTGATGATCCTAACAGTTTTAGAGAGTGCCAGTCAGATACTTCCTAGAACATCATGTGAATAAGCTTTTGATGTACTGAAGCATAAAAATGGTGACCCAAGCGCCAGTTTCCTATTTGAAGCCTTGTCGTCAATCTTCATGTCTTCTGAGTGGGGTTTTCCTGTTTTATTTTGGCTCTGCTAGCATTTCTGGAAGTGGTCACAGTGAATAATGAAATAAAAGCAAACCAGATGTTACATGAACTTTGCAGTCAATAAGAGTGTCTAAATTGTAAAGGGAAGAGAAACTTTGAATGTTGTGTTCTCTGTCAAAGTTGATGATCAATACATGTCTGCTGATTTCATTAATAAACACCCCTTTCCTGACTTCTCAATTTTAGAGCCAAAAGCTATTCAATGTTTCTTTAAAAGCGCCTCCCCTCTTTTTGGTGACAGTTATAAAGTGAAAATATTTTGCAATTCATGCACAACTCTCCTTGCTTGTAAATCCTCTCCATTTAAAATAATTACTTAATATAGTCATATCTTACAAGAACTGTTTCAGTCTCTTTCTCCCATTTACCCAAACACCTTCTTACAATATTTTTATCAGAATGTTTCTCCTAGACATTGCTAATATGGTACTTTCGGGGTAGTTAGCTGGGGTTTCCCAGGTGGCACTAGTGCTAAAGAACCCACATACCAAGGTAAGTGAGGCACAAAAGATGTGGATTCAATCCCTGGGTTGGGAAAATCCCCTGCTGTAGGAAATGGCCACCCATTCCAGTGTTCTTGCCTAGAAAATCTCATGGACAGAGGAGCCTGGTGTGCTACAATCCATGGGGTTGCAAAGAGTGGGACATGACTGAGCACACATAGACACACAGGGTATAGTTAGCTACCTTATAAAAATACACCTTGTATGCTTTCAAATGTTCTAGTTTTTGCTAAATACAGTATGATATGTTTTTAGAGTGCTGGGTATTTATTATATGAAATTTCAGGTGAGTTTGGCAGTGGAGGGCTTCCTGGTGGCTCAGACAGTAAAGAATCTGCCTGTAATGTGGGACACCTGGGTTCATTCCTCCTTGGATTGGGAAGATCCCCTGGAGGAGGAAATGGCAACACACTCAGGTATTCTTGCCTGGGAAATCCCATAGAGAGAGGAGCTTGGTGGGCTACAGTCCATGGGATCACAGACAGTCAGACACATCTGAGCAACTAACACTTTGGTAGTAGAAACCTTCTACTCATATGCCTTTCTCTCCTGGGTATAGGACGATGGGGTTTACTAGTAAAATTTACTAGTAAACCCATGTCAATTGGGCCTTATGGTGTAGGATTTATTCACAATATCCTTAACCTTTGTTATGTTGGTCTCTCCAGCAACAAATAGATAGGGATATGATGGAGCTTTATACCTTTCACCCAAAGTTGAATTTAGTTGACTGAAAGCCTAGGGATTTGCCCATCCGATTATGGTGAGAAGTTGGAAAGGGTGGTCTTGCAAACACACCCTGCTTATTTTGCCTGCTATGGTAAGAAACTAGCAGCCACTTCGATTGGACTTTACTTGTGAGCTTCTTGTGTACGAGTAAGAACCTTCATTACCTTCCCACACATTGTAGTTAATTCCCCCGCTCCCCCCAACCCCCGCCACACCCAGGGTGCCAAAGAATTGATGCTTTTGAACTGTGGTGTTGGAGAAGATTCTTGAGAGTCCCTTGGACTGCAAGGAGATCCAACCAGTCCATTCTGAAGGAGATCAGCCCTGGGATTTCTTTGGAAGGAATGATGCTAAAGCTGAAACTCCAGTACTTTGCCACCTCATGCAAAGAGTTGACTCATTGGAAAAAACTCTGATGCTGGGAGGGATTGGGGGCAGGAGGAGAAGGGGGTGAGAGAGGATGAGATGGCTGGATAGCATCACCAACTCGATGGACATGAGTCTGAGTGAACTCTGGGAGTTGTTGATGGACAGGGAGGCCTGGCATGCTGTGATTCATGGAGTTGCAAAGAGTCAGACAGGACCGAGTGACTGATCTAATCTGATCTGAAAGTCAGGAGGGTGGTTATACCTGGGTGAGGTATAACCTGGTGATTATACATGGAACCGAAGGGGTATTTATCAAGGGAATAGAGGAGGCTTTGGGGTTGCTGGTAACACTTAATGGTTCTGGGTGATTGATATATACACCCATGGGTGAAATTTGGAAATCTCTCCCCATCCCTCCAACCCCTAGTTAAGCATTTGTGATTTGGGCAGTTTCCTGTGTTTGTGTTAAACTTCAGAATTTTTTTTTTCTTAAAAATGTGGTATATTCCCATTCTCTCTTTCTCTCCCTCTGCCCTTTTATGAAAAGTGCAAGTCTTTCAGTAGTGATCAATTCTTTGTGACCCCAGGGACTGTAGCCTACCAGGCTCCTCTGTCCATGGAATCTCTAGGCAAGAATACTCTAGTGAGTAGCTCTTTCCTTCTCCAGGGATCTTCCCAATCCAGGGATCAAACCCAGTTCTCCCGCATTATAGGCAGAGTCTTCACTCCAGTTGAGCTATTCCAAATCCTGAAAGATGATACTGTGAAAGTGCTGCACTCAATATGCCAGCAAATTTGGAAAACTCAGCAGTGGCCACAGGACTGGAAAAGGTCAGTTTTCATTCCAATTCCAAAGAAAGGCAATGCCAAAGAATGCTCAAACTACTGCAAAATTGCACTCATCTCACATGCTAGTAAAGTAATGCCAAAAATTCTCCAAGCCAGGCTTCAGCAATATGTGAACTGTGAACTTTCTGATGTTCAAGCTGGCTTTAGAAAAGGCAGAGGAACCAGAGATCAAATTGCCAACATTTGCTGGATCATCAAAAAAGCAAGAGAGTTCCAGAAAAACATCTATTTCTACTTTATTGACTATGCCAAAGCCTTTGACTGTGTAGATCACAATAAACTGTGGGAAATTCTGAGAGAGATGGGAATACCAGACCACCTGATCTGCCTCTTGAGAAATTTGTATGCAGGTAGAGAAGCAACAGTTAGAACTGGACATGGAACAACAGACTGGTTCCAAATAGGAAAAGGAGTATGTCAAGGCTGTATATTGTCACCCTGCTTATTTAACTTATATGCAGAGTACATCATGAGAAATGCTGGACTGGAAGAAACACAAGTTGGAATCAAGATTGCTGGGAGAAATATCAATAACCTCAGATATGCAGATGACACGACTCTTATGGCAGAAAGTGAAGAGGGGCTAAAAAGCCTCTTGATGAAAGTGAAAGTGGAGAGTGAAAAGGTTGGCTTAAAGCTCAACATTCAGAAAACGAAGATCATGGCATCTGGTCCCATCACTACATGGGAAATAGATGGGGAAACAGTGGAAACAGTGTCAGACTTTGTTTTTCTGGGCTCCAAAATCACTGCAGATGGTGACTGCAGCCATGAAATTAAAAGACGCTTACTCCTTGGAAGGAAAGTTATGACCAACCTAGATAGCATATTCAAAAGCAGAGACATTACTTTGCCAACAAAGGTTCCTCTAGTCAAGGCTATGGTCTTTCCTGTGGTCATGTATGGATGTGAGAGCCGGACTGTGAAGAAGACTGAGCACCGAAGAATTGATGCTTTTGAACTGTGGTGTTGGAGAAGACTCTTGAGAGTCCCTTGGACTGCAAGAAGATCCAACCAGTCCATTCTGAAGGAGATCAATCCTGGAATTTCTTTGGAAGGAATGATGCTAAAGCTGAAACTCCAGTATTTTGGCCACCTCATGCGAAGAGTTGACTCATTGGAGAAGACTCTGATGCTGGGAGGGATTGAGGGCAGGAGGAGAAGGGGACGACAGAGGATGAGATGGCTGGATGGCATCACTGACTCGATGGATGCGAGTCTGAGTGACCTCCGGGAGTTGGTGATGGACAGGGAGGCCTGGCGTGCTGCGGTTCATGGGGTCGCAAAGAGTCGGACACGACTGAGCGACTGATCTGATCTGAACTTGGTAGTCCTAAAAGCCCATAGCCCTCATTTAACCATGAGAAAAACAGCAGACCAAACCAAACTGGGGGACAGCCTATGAAATCCCTGGCCAGTACTGTTCAAAAATGTGAAGAAAAAACAATAAAATTCCAAGAAGCTGTCACAAGCCTGAGAAAGCTAAGGAGATGTATGTGCTTCATCGCTCAGTCCTTTCCCACTCTTTGCAACCCCGTGGGCTGTAACCCGCCAGGCTCCTCTGTCCATGGGGATTCTCCAGGCAAGAATACTCGAGTGGGTTGCCATGCCCTCCTCCAGGAGATCTTCCCAACCTAGGTATCAAACCCAGATCTCCCGCCTTGCAGGCAGATTCTTTACCACCTGAGTATATTCCTACCCTTAATTCTTAACTCTTCTTTCTCCCTAGGCCCATGGCCACTACTTTCCTATCTCAATATATTGCCCAAACCAGTTCTGCTGCTTCTGCTGCTGCTAAGTCACTTCAGTTGTGTCTGACTCATTGTGACAAATCAGACCATTCTTCTCCATAGTTCAGACAACCTAGTGATTTATTATGTCACATAAAATTCGAATTTCTTATTATGAGACAAAAGACCCTCCATAATCTACCTCCATGCTTTCTGTCCTCATCTTTTTGGACTTTGGCCTTGTAACTGCTCCTCAAACCTATTTAGCATCCCTCTACCTGAGGTCCCTTTCCCCAGATATCACAGCATCCATTCTTCCCCTCTTTTAGTTCTTTAGTTAAATTTTACCCTTTCAATGAGGTCCCACTAGAGTTCAACACTTTATTGCCTCAAATTTCCTAACCTCTTCACTTCTATTTTACTTTAGCACTTATCGTCTGGTATCCAAAACTTACAGTGTTTATTTTCAGTTTATCCCATAGGAATGCAAATTCTGTGAAGACAGGGATTTCTTTTTTTCCTGTTGTGATTTTTATATCCACAATGTACCAGATATAAAATATGCTTAAAAAGCAGTAGTGGAGTGAATGAAGGAAGAAGCAGAACAAGAGATTAGACAGGCTAATCTTAAGAGTGATGATAATGTTAAGATGATCACTTCCAGGTGTTTGGACAAAATACCTTACATGCTGCCTCAGGTTAGAAGCATTCTGGTTACATACTGCCTTAGCTGAATCATCTATATACTTTTCACTGCTAAAGAAAAAACCAAGTGAAATAGTTTGTCCACAGCTTGTAACTTTATGAGGTATAAGGGAGCCTCCTGAAATTCAATGGCTTAATTTCAAATTTTAATTTTTAAAAATGGGGATAATATACAAATTCTTGTTAATCTGGGATTCTAATCTGCTGAACTTATTTTGAACTTTAAATGAAAATACTCACCAAAAAGAAAAAAAAATACTAGCAAAATTGCCCTACCTTAGAAGTCTGCCTATTCTTGGAGTAAAGTATTCTTTTCACACATATGACAAAATCCCAAAGTAATTGAATTACTAGAGGGATTTTTAGTATTAAAATGATATTTTTCCAGGCTCCAAAATGCCATTTTGAAAAGAACTGATAATATAGCTTGAAAAGTTCTTTGCTAAGCAGAATCTTTCGAGAGCGGTAATTTGGATAGGACTGAAGCAGAATTAAGTCACAACAGGAGTTAGGGAAAAAAAGCCAAAAGCCAAATAATATGAGCTTTACTGGAATTTGGTTAGGGAGTAGCTGAGAAGCTTGTCTGATTCATTTCCAGTTATAAAAAGGATTTTTGCATTGCCCTTTCAAGGAGATTTAACTTCAAAGAGTTTATTACCAACTGTCCCTGGGACGGTGTGGGAGAGACCCCTTGTTCACACTGTAGTTTTCAAGAGTATGAACCCCCTTACCATTTCATAACAATTAATTAGATGGTTAGAACAGGATCTTGGCCTCTGTATGAATATTTTAAATGTAAAACATTCTTTAGAGCAGTTTTCAATCCAAGATGCCAACATGCACACTTGGGAAGTTTAAAAAAATACAGCTGATGGCCAGCTTTCTACCTCTTGATTCTGATTTTATATTTTCCAGGAGTAGAGCCCAGGTATTAGAATTGTTCTCACATCTTTTCACACTTCAAAGCTACATTGTGGTTTTTATTCAATTAGTTATCTGTGTTCAGGCTTCTGAGTTCTTCAAAGTTTAAAGAAGCACCAGGAATTGAAATTCACTGCCTTGATGTGAGTTATGACTTTATTTCTGAATAAAATATTTGAAATTATTTGATAGTTAAAGCCAATTGTGGTTAATGCACCTGTATGTGTAGAGGATACAATTGAATAATAACTATTACATTTCAGTATAAAATTACAAATAATCTATTGTTTTCCCATACATGTTAGTTTTATCTATATAGATGGATAGATAATTTCTGTCTATCAGCATTTTTCATGTAAATAAAATGAAATTACTCATGGTAGAACTCTTTTAAGGAGAACATAAAGATGATTTGCTTTTGTAACAGTTTAAACATTTCTTTTTCTTGTCCATCATAAGGCATTCTTACTTAGCAATGGGATCATTTTATTTATAAGAAATGTTACTTCAGTCTTTCCCTAGAATTATTACAATTGTTTAGGGATAAAATTTAATAAAAAACAAATTGAATCCATGGCACAGAAAAACTACCATCAATGACCAGCTAGTAACCTCATTTTCATCAGAAATGCAGGATGTAACTTAAGACATATGTGAAGAAATGTGGTCATTTTTAGTGGTGTCAATTACAACTACTCGAATACCCAAGGCTCTGCACTCTTGAGTCATTCCTGGTAAAAGGGTTTCATCCTTGTTATTAAATTTCTCATCATGAACACATTACTCCAGGCAAATCTTTCTCTGTAGCCAATGGAAAAATCCTTTGAGTAAGAGTCTTAGCACCTTTCCATGACATAGATCTCTTTTGGAAACTCCTTGTTTCAGATCCCTTTCATGTCTTAACTCCTCAATGCCAGCTCCTAGGCTACACAGTTAATTAAGGTTCTGAACATGATTTACTCCTTTATTCATTGGCACATACAGTTATTCTTCACCTTGTGGAATGCTTTTGGGTTGTGAATCTATTAATAGTTTCTATCCCTGCCTTGTCTTTGGACATGTAATTGCTCTCTAAAATCTCGTGAGAGTATAGATTGAATTAGTAATTTTTCTCTTCTGTGAAGGGAAGTTTGCTATGTGGAACAGAATGTCATTGTTTAACTTGGCATTTCGCCAGACCACTGGGACTTGTGACCTGGCTTGAATGAAGTGTTGAGGGATTTTTTTTTCCTAATCACAAATAGTCAAAGATGCTTTATGTAACTCATGGAGTGTTCTTATAGCATGCTAGGATCTAGCTTAGTGCTGACTTGAACGGGAAACTTTCAAAGACAAGGCTGTACATACACATTCCCGACAGAAGTGAACTTTCCTGTCTGAGTTAAGTGTGATAGTTTCTGTAGCTTATGGAATAATTACTCTAGATCATATATCCTAGGGGTGCTGTGCTTAGTTGTTCAGTCCTGTCTGACTCCTGGTCACTCTGTGGACTGTAGTCCACCAGGCTTATCTGTCTATGGGATTCTCCAGGCAAGAATACTGGAGTGGGTTGCCATGCCCACCTCCAGGGGATCTTCTCAACCCAGAGATTGAACCCAGGTCTCCTGACTTGCAGGCAGTTTCTGAGCCACCAGGGAAGCCCATATATCTTAAGTGCCTGGAGACAAGTTGAGGATTCTAGGAGAATAAGTCATTTTTAAATGTATATTTACTGGTATCTACAGCAGCAGTCCCCAACCTTTTTGGCACTGGGGACTGATTTTGTGGAGGACAATTTTTCCATGGATTGAGATCAGGATGGTTTTGAAATGAGTCAGGCGCTTTACATTTATTGTGCACATTATTTCTAATCTAATGCTGCCTCTGGGTGCCAGGAGGTACTAGTACATGGCCTGGAGGTTGGGGAACCCTGATCTACAGAATTAAAAGAATTCATTTACGACCGAGACTTATAATCATAAAAATAACACGATTGACAAGACAGTCTTTTTTTTTAGTATACTTCAAGCAACATATTTGTATTATTTTATGCATTTATACAATCTAAATCTTGCCAACTTTAATTATCTGAAAATTAGAGCTAAGCAATAAATAATCACAATAATATTGAACACTAATCTTGCTGGGCACTATGATAACTGTTCTGATCTCCCAGACCCAGAAATTGAGCAGAGGTCTCCTGCATTACAGGAGGATTATTTGTCCACTGGGTTGTCAGGGAAGCCCCTGTATACTTTGCCTCATTTATTTTGTGAAACAATTCTATAATAGGTCTTTAACTACACTTAAACATGAAGGAAATTCTGCAAAAACATGAATCAACTTGCCTGATACAGTTATTATTGGATTATCTGGGTTGATGAGTATATGACTTTTGACTCCGAAGTTCAGGCATATTTCATAATGAGGCTCTCCCACTATGTCTTGGGTCCTTTATCTCTTACTGACAAGGGGGACTAAACATTGAGTGTAGAGATTCATCTAGTACTAGCAGAATAGCATTATTTAGTTAAATCCTTTTAAATCCTGCTTATAGAACATATAACCCATAGTGAAAGCAAAGTCGCTCAGTCATGTCTGACCTTTTTTGACCCCCATGATCTGTAGCCTACCACGCTCCTCCATCCATGGGATTTTCCAGGCAAGAGTACTGGAGTGAGGTGCCATTGCCTTCTCCAGAGGATCTTCTGAAGATAGTGGAGTGGAGTGTCCATTTACTGACATATGGTATATCTCTAATAATTGACTTAGACAAACAACTGATAAGTGGTGAAAAAGAGTCAGGCAATTTATTTGATTATACGCAACTTGATATAACAAAATCAGGACTAGGATGCCAAGAAATGACCTTTAGTCCAGGACAGTGCTAATTTAGTTTGTTTACTTTGTTTAAGTTTACTTTGTTGCATGACACTTTTACACCAGGCACAAGTGCTCGTGTAGAAAAGACAGACTTGTGGTTTCCTGTCATGTGAACATCCAAATAGATTTTCTAGCCGCCCCCCGCCCCTTTTTTTTAATGACTAGGCCATACTTCTCTTTGAAAAAGTCAAAGGTGATGAATGCATCATCTTCTGATTCAACATCAGAGACAGCAGAATGATGAAGGAAAGGGAATGTGAAGGGCACGTGCCCTCTCCTTTAAGATTCAGACCCAGAAACTGAACAACAAAATCATTCACAGTCCAAAGGCCAGGACTCCATCCCATGGCAAATCCAAATTCAAGGAAGACTGGAAAATTCGAGACATTGAAACAACGGACAATCAAACAAACAGAATGAATGATACAATGAATGTAAAGGCAAATGATCATCTCTACTGAAAAGGCACAGAATATATTAGATGTTTACTTGGATATATTTATTTTCTGATATTTTTACATTTAGTAAGTACCACAGGTATGTGTCATATAAAAAGAAAGTCAAAAAGTCATGACCTTTAATATTTTTGCCCCTTCAGTAATTATCTTCATTGGCTAGCTGATATCTAAGTGGATAAGGTGGGATAAGTAGTACTTAGAGTAAACTGATAAAATTTAAATTAAGTATCTTAGAATGATGTTACTCTCATCTTATTAAACAAAATTTAAATTGCATTTTTTCATGACATTTGAATTCCTAATTACTCAAGGAACTAACTTTATTTACTAGTGAATGTAGATAGCACATTATTACCAACAGAATTTTAAAAGAGCTGTAATAAATTATTAATTCAATGACTTTGGAATTTAATATGCTTCTAAGGAAGCTATCTATCATTTGACAGATATTGCCCTCTGGGCTCATATTTTTTTTAAAACCAATTATTTGTTTAAAGTGCAAGAACATTAATTTTAAAATACAAAGTACTGTCTTCAGGTAATTGAACTATACAATAAGATTAATGACAAAGTAACCTATTATGGAAAAATATAATTGATCATTTTTTCCTGAAATGCAAACTTTTTCTTCTGTTCTAATAGCAAACTTATGAGCTTTTCATCCATAAAAATATGCAAGATATACATTGTAGTTAAGTATCTTAGCTTTTTAATGTACACAGAATATTCCTGGTATAATTCAGTTCCTTTTTTCCCTCTTAAACCTGAAAAAATGTGGCAGGATGATTTGATTAGATGTTTGATATTCATATTAAAATTATATATTATACATGTATGCTATAATGTAATATTTGCTGCAGATCAAGAAACTTATCAGTTCAGTTCACTTGCTCACTCTGTCTGACTCTTTATAACCCCATGGACTGCAGCATGCCAGGCCTCCCTATTCATCACCAACTCCTGGAGTTTCCTCAAATTCATGTTCATTGATTCAGTGATGCCATCCAACCATCTCATCCTCTGTCATCCCCTTCTCCTCCTGCCCTCAATCTTTCCCAGCTTCAGGGTCTTTTCCATGGGTCGGTTATTAGCATCAAGTAGCCAAAGTATTGGAGTTTCAGCTTCAGCATCAGTCCTTCCAATGAATATTCAGGACTGAATTCCTTTAGGATGCAGTGGCTGGATCTCCTTGCAGTCCAAAGGACTCCCAAGAGTCTTCTTCAACACCACAGTTCAAAAACATCAATTCTTCGGTGCTCAGTTTTCTTTGTAGTCCAGCTCTCATACATGCCTCTCATCCATACATGACTACTGGAAAAACCATAGTTTTGACTAGATGAACATTTTTGTTGGCAAAGTAATGTCTCTGCTTTTTAATATGCTGTCTAGGTTGATCATAACTTTTCTTCCAAGCAGCATCTTTTAAATACATGGCCGCAGTCACCATCTGCAGTGATTTTGGAGCTCCCCCAAATAAAGTCTGTCACTGTTTCCATTGTTTCCCCATCTATCTGCCATGAAGTGATGAGACCAAATACCATGATCTTAGTTTTCTGAATATTGAGCTTTAAGCCAAGTTTTTCACTCTCCTCTTTCACTTTCATCAAGAGGCACTTCTTTGCTTTCTGCCATAAGAGTGGTGTCCTGCATATCTGAGGTTATTGATATTTCTCCCAGAAATCTTGATTCCAGCTTGTGCTTCATCTAGTCCAGCATTTCTCATGATGTACTCTGCATATAAGTTAAATAAGCAGGGTGGCAATATACAGCCTTGATGTACTCCTTTTCCTATTTGAAACCAGTCTATTATTCCGTGTCCAGTTCTAACTGTTGCTTCCTGACCTGCATACACATTTCTCAGGAGGCAGGTAAGGTGATCTGGTATTCCCATCTCTTTTAGAACTTCTAGGTTGGCTGTGATCCACACAGTCAAAGGCTTTGGCATAGTCAATAAAGCAGAAGTAGATGTTTTTTGCTGGAGCTCTCTTGCTTTTTCAATGATCCAATGGATGTTGGCAATTTGATCTCTGGTTCTTCTGCCTTTTCTAAATCCAGCTTGAACATCTGGAAGTTCATGGTTCATGTACTGTTGAAGCGTGGCTTGGTGAATTTTAAGCATTACTTTTCTAGCGTATGAGATGAGTGCAATTGTGTGGTTGTTTGAGCATTCTTTGGCATTGCCTTTCTTATGGACTGGAATGAAAACTGACCTTTTCCAGTCCTGTGGCCACTGCTGAGTTTTCCAAATTTGCTGGCACAGTGAATGCAGTACTTTCACAGCATCATGTTTTAGGATTTAAAATAGCTCAACTGGAATTCCATCACCTCTACTAGCTTTGTTTGTAGTGATGCTTCGTAAGGCCCACTTGACTTTGCATTCCAGGATGTCTGGCTTCAAGTGAGTGATCATAGCATTGTGATTATCTGGGTCATGAATATCTTTTTAGCATATTTCTTCTGTGTATTATTGCTACCTGTTCTTAATATCTTCTGCTTCTGTTAGGTCCATACCATTTCTGTCCTTTATTGTGCCCATCTTTGCAGAAAATGTTCCCTTGGTATCTCAAATTTTCTTGAAGAGATCTCTAGTATTTTCCATCCTATAGCTTTCCTCTATTTCTTTCCATTGATCACTGAGGAAGACTTTATCTCTCCAAGATATATATAGTGTATATTTAAATAATATATAATAAGTGTATATATACTTTTAAAATCTGTTAGTTTGGCCACCTGATGTGAAGAGCTGACTCATTTGAAAAGACCCTGATGCTGGGAAAGATTGAGGGCAGGAGAAGAAGGGGAAAACAGAGGATGAGGTGATTGGATGGTATAACAGACTCGATGGACATGGGTTTGGGTGGACTCTAGGAGTTGGTGATAGACAGGGAGGCCTGGCATGCTGCGGTTCATGGGGTCGCAAAGAGTCAGACACAACTGAGCGACTGAACTAGACTGAACTGAATATGCCATCAATTAGTAATTTTACCACTGTGTGCTCAGTTGATAAGTTCTGTCCAACTCTTTTGTGACTCCATGCCCTGTCGCCCACTAGACTCCTCTGTACATTGGACTTCCCAGGCAAGAATACAGGAGTGGGTTTCTGTTTTCTTCTCTGGAGGATCTTCCCCACCGAGGGATCAAACCTAAGTATGATCCTGTGGCTCCTCCATTGGCAGGCAAGTTCTTTACAACTGAGCCACCAGGGAAGTCTACTTTTACTATTATCCCACTTTTATTTATTTACTTTAGAATCAATCTTGGTTTGTGTGATAATTAAATGAAAAATGTTACTTCATTTTGCAATAGGTGAATCAAATTCAAAATTGAATTTGAACTCTGCCACATGATCTACTGTTTTCAAAGCATATGACTGATCTCAACCAATGCATAGAATTAAATAAAGACATTCGAATGGCACATTCAACTTTTGTCAGCAAAATAAAGCTTGGAGCTGTCTGTTTTAAAAGGCTAGAAAGGGGCAATAATATCCTTCACTGATTGTACTGCTGTAATTTTTGTCCTTTTGTTAACATAACAACACAGTCTTATCACTCCGGCCTTGTTTCTCCACAGTTACCTGTAACTTGTATGCACACGTTCTACCTTGTTATACTACAAGCCAACATTTTTTTAAGCCACCAAAGAATGTAGTGAAAGTTGACTGATACAGAATTCTATCAGAAAGGATAATGCACCATTTTTTTTTAAAAAAGAAGAGACTATTTACAGGTACATTTTAGAAGAAATAGAAGAGTGAAAATTATTTTAAAAGATGAAGTGATGGGAGTACTCAATGTCTAACATGACTTGGTGGAGGAAGTCACATGAGTTAGTAATCAAGTTCCCTGGAAATCCCAAGGGCAGACAAGGAATTACATGCAGTATGTGAATTGCTTAGATTACACTAACGGATATATCAATGAAAAATGGTGGAAGAATAATTGTTTCACTGTACAAAGTGAAGGGCATAATGGACCCCATTCCTGTATGACAGAAGAATGGAAACAGGGCTTTCATAGAAGAAGGGAAAACAAAAAGTCTAATATTTATTGTTTACTAGATTGCTTACTATTGTTGCCTCTCTGACCAGCACACACTCACCTCTGTGCTGCAAGTGAATTTTTCATTTTTCATCTGTAAGAAATTTTCTTCTATTAAAACAACGATAAATAGGCAAATGCTTTTTAAACGCAGAATTACAGTGCCTTAATAGATAGAGTGCCTGATGAACTATGAAATGAATTTGTGACATTGTACAGGAGACAGGGATCAAGACCATCCCCATGGAAAAGAAATGCAAAAAAGCAAAATGGCTGTCTGGGCAGGACTTACAAATAGCTGTGAAAAGAAGAGAAGTGAAAAGCAAAGGAAAAAAGGAAAGATATAAGCATCTGAATGCAGAGTTCCAAAGAATAGCAGGAAGAGATAAGAAAGCCTTCCTCAGCTATCCATGCAAAGAAATAGAGGAAAACAACAGAATGGGAAAGACTAGAGATCTCTTCAAGAAAATTAGAGATACCAAGGGAACATTTCATGCAAAGATGGGCTCGATAAAGGACAGAAATGGTATGGACATAACAGAAGCAGAAGATATTAAGAAGAGGTGGCAAAAATACATAGAAGAACTGTACCAAAAGGATCTTCATGACCCAGATAATCACGATGGTGTGATCGTTCATCTAGAGCCAGACATCCTGGAATGTGAAGTCAAGTGGGCCTTAGAAAGCATCACTATGAACAAAGCTAGTGGAGGTGATGGAATTCCAGTGGAGCTATTCCAAATCCTGAAAGATGATGCTGTGAAAGTGCTACACTCAATATGCCAGCAAATTTGGAAAACTCAGCAATGGCCACAGGACTTGAAAAGGTCAGTTTTCATTCCAATCCCAAAGAAAGGCAATGCCAAAGAATGCTCAAACTACTACACAATTGCACTCATCTCACATGTCAGTAAAGTAATGCTCAAAATTCTCCAAGCCAGGCTTCAGCAATATGTGAACCGTGAACTTCCTGATGTCCAAGCTGGTTTTCGAAAAGGCAGAGGAACCAGAGATCAAATTGCCAACATCTGCTGGATCATGGAAAAAGCAAGAGAGTTCCAGAAAAGCATCTATTTCTGCTTTATTGACTATGCCAAAGCCTTTGACTATGTGGATCACAATAAACTGTGGGAAATTCTGAAATAGATGGGAATACCAGACCACCTTTTCTGCCTCTTGAGAAATTTGTATGCAGGTCAGGAAGCAACAGTTAGAACTGGACATGGAACAACAGACTGCTTACAAATAGGAAAAGGAGTACGTCAAGGCTGTATATTATCATCCTGTTTGTTTAACTTCTATGCAGAGTACATCATAAGAAACGCTGGACTGGAAGAAACACAAGCTGGAATCAAGATTGCCGGGAGAAATATCAATAACCTCAGATATGCAGGTGAAACCACCCTTATGGCAGAAAGTGAAGAGGAACTACCAAGCCTCTTGATGAAGATGAAAGTGGAGAGAGAAAAGTTGGCTTAAAGCTCAACCTTCAGAAAACGAAGATCATGGCATCTGGTCCCATCACTACATGGGAAATAGATGGGGAAACAATGGAAACAGTGTCAGACTTTATTTTTGGGGGCTCCAAAATCACTGAAGATGGTGACTGCAGCCATGAAATTAAAATACGCTTACTCCTTGGAAAGAAAGTTATGACCAACCTAGATAGCATATTCAAAAGCAGAGACATCACTTTGCCAACGAAGGTTCATTTAGTCAAGGCTATGGTTTTTCCTGTGGTCATGTATGGATGTGAGAGCTGGACTGTGAAGAAGGCTGAACACCATAGAATTGATGCTTTTGAACTGTGGTATTGGAGAAGACTCTTGAGAGTCTCTTGGACTGCAAAGAGATCCAACCAGTCCATTCTGAAGGAAATCAGCCCTGGGATTTCTTTGGAAGGAATGATGCTAAGGCTGAAAGTCCAGTACTTTGGCCACCTCATGCGAAGGGTTGACTCACTGGAAGAGTCTGACGCTGGGAGGTATTGGGGCAGGAGGAGAAGAGGACAACAGAGAATGAGATGGTTGGATGGCATCACTGACTCGATGGACGTGAGTCTGGGTGAACTCCGGGCGTTGTTGATGGACAGGGAGTCTTGGCGTGCCGCAATTCATGGGGTCACAGAGTCAGACTCGGCTGAGCAACTGAACTGAACTGAACCTTCTTTGATTCTGCTCCTATTTTCTTTCTTGTAAACTATCTCCTATTACTGGTTTATTTCTACTAGGTTATTTTGGCAAAATGTATTCCTGAAATCTTTAAAATCTTCCTGCCATAGCATTTTGTGGAAATGAACAAAATCTAGCAGTTCTCTCAAGCAGTGGTTCTTGAATCCACTGATCCTATACTTACTTTAAGCTCAATAGACACAATCAAGGAATGCCTCTGTCTGTGAATGTCTCTGGCTCTATGAACTCACACCAGGCTTATCTGATTACTACTCTTTGTCCAGTTTGTATTTGATTCATCAATGAGCTCATAATTTTTTACATCCAGAAGTCTGGTTAGTTAGTCACACACTGATTTACTTTCTCCCATTAAAGAAATATATAGAAACTCACTACATCTGTTCTCAAGTATTGCTGCTGCTGCTAAGTCGCTTCAGTCAGTGTCCGACTCTGTGCTACCCCAGAGATGGCAGCCCACCAGGCTCCCTCATCCCTGGGATTCTCCAGGCAAGAACACTGGAGTAGGTTGCCATTTCCTTCTCCAGTGCATGAAAGTGAAAAGTGAAGGTGAAGTTGCTCAGTCGTGTCTGACTCTTCGTGACCCCATGGACCACAGCCTACCAGGCTCCTCTATCCATGGGATTTTCCAAGCAAGAATACTGGAGTGGGTTGCCAGTGCCTTCTGCATGTCCAATATTAAGTCTTTTATTTTTTATTTTGACTGTAATGGGTCCTCATTGTGGCCCATGTGTGTTTCTAGTTGCCATGATGCATGTGGGCATCATCTCTTGTTGCAACCCATAGGATCTCTGGTTGTGTTACACAGGCTTAGTTGCCCCATGGCATGTGGAATCCTAGTTCTTCAACCAGGGATTGAAGTCCAAGTCTCCTATGTTGAAAGATGGATTCTTTAACACTAGACCCTCAGGGAAATCCCGTTTTCAAGAATTTAAATGTACACCTCTCTCTCTTCAAACTCACTGAAGTGATTGTTTCATTTTCCCCCTACCTAAGAGGTATTCCACTTAAATATTAATAAATATCTATTTATAAACATGCTAATAAATATATCTCTTTATTACCTTGAGCTCATTGAATTGAATATGTTACAATTATCTTCCAGATTATTTACCATACCTTGAGCTCATTGAATTGAATATGTTACAATTATCTTCCAGACTATTTACCATTTCACATTTTACTTTTTATGATGATGTCACAAGTTTTTTTAATAGTACTATAATGTGCTCTGTTGCTCAGTTACATCCAACTCTTTGTGACACCCACCAGGCTCTACTGTCCATGGAATATTCTAGGCAAGAATACCAGAGTTGCCATTTCCTTCTCAAGGAGACCGTCCCAGCACAAGGATTGAGCCTGCCTCTGGTGTGTCCCTTGCTTTAGCAGGCAGAGTCTTTATCTCTGAGCCACCTGGGAAGACCCATTTTATTTTTTTTTAATATCTATGTTTAAAAACATTGGTATCATTTTGGCTTCCATATCTTTCTTATCCATCCTCCAAAAATATCATTTATTCTCCTGTGAAGGCCAATCTCAATGGATAGAGTCTGTTTTATATATATGTAATTAATATTTTGTTGTTTTATTTTTATTTCTGTTATACTGCTTCATAATGACCTCTTTTCCTTAAAGCAGCCAAGATTGCAGATTTTAGCTCCAAATTTTAGGTTCTTTGCTGGTCCAAACAGTGTTGGGATTGATCCAAAATTCTTGGATCATTTTAGTCTTTCATTGTAGATAAAATCATGGAATTTGGGGGGTGTGTGTGGTAAATAGGAGGGAGTTGTTTCCGAGCACATATGCCTAAGCAATTTCTTAAATGACACAGATTAATTTTTAGATTCTGGACATGGAAGATACCAAGTCACCCTAGGAGTCATTTCAAGTTCAATACCTGACCCAGCTAAGTCATAACAGTGTTACTATTTTTAATGTAATAATGCAAGGGTGAGCAGCTTTTAACTGCTCCTTATAATTTTTCAAGATGGCAACAAAGAGAACAGAGCAGTCAATTTCTAGATTCCAGGACAATTTAGCCAGCAATATTCAATAAAATATTTCTTTGCTCCACCACTACAACCATACCTCTGCTTTTACCTAAATATCTAGTTAGGTCTTTTCTGATTATTAATAGAAAGATTTCCAGAGAGATGTGTTTGCTCTGGACTGTTGGAATGAATATTATTTTTTTCTTCTCAAGCTGTTTAGATGTAATTTTTATCAATTTCAGTCTGTGTCTATTTGCTGTTGTTGTTCTTCATTTGCTAAGTTGTTGCCCACTTTTTGTGACCACATGAACTGCAGCACACCAGGCTTCCTGTCCTTCATTGTCTCCCAGGGTTTGATCAAATTCATGTCCATGGAGTGAATAATGCTATCTAACTGTTTCACCCTCTGCCACCCTCTTCTCCTTTTGCCTTCAATCTTTCCCAGCATCAGGATCTTTTCCAATGAGTTGGCTCTTTGCATCAGGTGGTCAAAATATTGGAGCTTCAGCTTCAGTATCAGTCCTTCCAGGGAATATTCAGGATTGATGTCTATTTAGTAATAGCAATTCTGACTTCACAATTTACATTTGCCATATTCTTTCAAATCTTCCTAAGATCTTCTGTCATTTAAGGATGGCAAGTTTTTCCACAGAGGAAAATAGGGGTTTCCCTGATGGAAAAGGTGGTAAAGAATCTGCCTGCAAGATCTGACTCCCTAGTTTGATCCCTGAGTCAAGATCGCCTGGAGGAAATGGCTCCAGTATTCTTGTCTGGATATTTCCAAGGAAAGAGGAGCCTGCCAGGCTACAGTCCATGGAGGCTCAAAGAGCTGCAGAGGATTTCCACAGGGAAAAATAAAGTAAGTCAAATTTGGTTTAATATCCCCCATGGGAAATGGTGTGACAACAGCAGTTTAACAGATAACAGAAAGCAAATGGTGTCAGAGGTAACTTGACCTAACTACTGATTTAATTTTAGCTGAATTAAACTATAAATAAAAATCCACATTTTTGTCCAAATTAAGAAAGGAAATGAATCAGGCAAGTAAGATAAAGTTGGGTTTGAGAAAATTCAGGAAGCGAGAAACAAATCTATTTCCATTCTTATTGTTATTTGAAACAATAAGTTCCTTCCTACTTTGGATTTGTATCATTCTCAAAAAGAAAAATAAATAAATAAAAGCACAGAACCCTTTTATATCAAAGGGTTTAAGACAAAAGCATAGCTCACTTAAGATTTTTATGATTATGTATTTATTTCCGGCTTGAAATCATCTTTTGAATGAGGAATTTTGCTGGTAGAAAAATGGGCCCTTTGGCACTAGAAGAGGTAAGAACTCTTAATTCCAACTTTGTCAGAGACAATCTGTGTGGTCTCATTGGCAGAGCCCATTCAGGATCTGCTTACCTACCTCAGACAGGATTCACTTGTATTTGAAGACTGCTCAAGGGTGTAAAACCCTAATTAATAGTGCTATTATTTTATAATTAACAGATTTTCTTTTCTTTTCAATTCTCTTTTTCTCAATAAAGCAATAATGCTCACCAATTGTGGAACCTAATTATTTCTTTAGAAAATGTTTTATCATTAACCTATGGAGAAGAATATTTCTTCAAAACCATTTTAACATATGATAAAATCTCTTCAGAATCATTTTCTTTAATTTAATTTGACCTGATTCTTCTTTACAGTAATAATGTGTCTCTTAAAATAACAATGGCGCCAGAGAGATCCTTTCATAGGAGTAACCCCCCAAATAATTTCTCTATCTTTACTAGCTGGCCTTCCTTTTGAAACTTGTGATGTCCTAAATGGTTCCTGTAGGAGATGATAAAAATAACGTAGGTCCTAATGAGAAAACAGTCTCCCAAGCATTATTCAGAGATTGTCATCCCCTGGGTTGTGTTTGTGTGTGACAGGGTTCTATTGTTTTATGTCATTATTCATGATCTCAAACTGTCTGTTCTAATTTCCAAGAAATGGTAAGCAAAAAAGGAGGGTTTCAAATTCAGGAAGAAGCTTTTCCCCTTTCACTGAAAATGGAATTGTAGCTGGCAACATGGTTGATGAGATAAATGACACTTGTTTACTTGTGAATTTCTATAAATGCTACTGAGCATTCTTTGTTTCAAAGATGAAAAGGTACCATTTGGGCAAAGGTTAGTCATAAGAAATTTTCCTAAAACAAATAAAAAACAGATGCAAAATGTTTCCTTGCTGGTTTTACAGTAAATCTGTTGTTTTTAACGTACATTTAAAAAGTCATGCACTTTTATATATATGTACAATTGAGTCTCTGAATAACGTGAAATAAATTTGCATTGTAGTATGAGAAATGAAACTGTATTTTTATTTTCTGATACAGTAATTAAAAAGCATTTAGATTCTCTTAAGAATGGTACTCTTTTAAATACCAATTATTGCAGAAAAGTATATTTATATAATTTTGGCAGATATTATCAGACTGTGAAAAACACCGGGACAGTGCTAGTTAGAATTTTAATGAGTAAAACATACTTCAGTTAGCATAGCTATTCAATTTTACAACATCTAAAGATCTGTTCTATTGATATTTTTGGTTATTGTGGACTGGCTTGTTATGTCAAAATCAAATTTAGTTCCATGCATAGCTTGGGGAAAAAGATAATGAAACCATTGTATTGAGAACCATTGGTATGCAAAACTATTTGGTGGCTAGTCGTGTTTTAACTTGTCCTCAGGTCTAATTTATCAAATCATTACATAATCTCCAACATTCAGTGCACTGGAAGTAAAGGCAGTGTAGGTAAGCACATCACCACCCATAGACAGGTGTACGGCCATCCTGAAATGTACATTATCCAAATTTGGAGAAGTCAAGATTTATCTTAAACAGTATTCAAAAGACTATTTTATACATCTGTGTCTCTTTTGCTGTCTCGCATACAGGGTTGTCGTTACCATCTTTCTAAATTCCATATATATGCGTTAGTATACTGTATTGGTGTTTTTCTTTCTGGCTTACTTCACTCTGTATAATCAGCTCCAGTTTCATCCACCTCATTAGAACTGATTCAAATGCATTCTTTTTAATGGCTGAGTAATACTCCATTGTGTATATGCACCACAGCTTTCTTATCCATTCATCTGTTGATGGACATCTAGGTTGCTTCTATGTCCTGGCTATTATAAACAGTGCTGTGATGAACATTGGGATACACGTGTCTCTTTCAATTCTGGTTTCCTTGGTGTGTATGCCCAGCAGTGGGATTGCTGGGTCGTTTGGCAGTTCTCTTTCCAGTTTTTAAAGGAATCTCCATGCTGTTCTCCATAGTGGCTGTACTAGTTTGCATTCCCACCAACAGTGTAAGAGGGTTCCCTTTTCTCCACATCCTCTCCAGCATTGATTGCTTGTAGACTTTTGGATCACAGCCATTCTGACTGGTGTGAAATGGTACCTCACTGTGGTTTTGATTTACATTTCTCTGATAATGAGTGATGTTGAGCATCTTTTCATGTGTTTGTTAGCAATCTGTATGTCTTCTTTGGAGAGATGTCTATTTAGTTCTTTGGCCCATTTTTTTGATTGGTCATTTATTTTTCTGCAATTGAGCTGCAGCAGTTGTTGTATATTTTTGAGATTAGCTATTTGTCAGTTGCTTCATTTGCTAGTATTTCCTCCCATTCTGAAGGCTGTCTTTTCACCTTGCTTATAGTTTCTTTTGTTGTGCAGAAGCTTTTAATTTTAATTAGATCCCATTTGTTTATTTTTGCTTTTATTTCCAATATTCTGGGAGGTGGGTCATAAAGGATCCTATTGTGATGTCTTTTGGACTCTGTGGGAGAAGGAAGGGGGGATGATTTGGGAGAATGGCATTAAAACATGTATAATATCATATAAGAAATGAATCACCAGTCCAGGTTTGATGCAGGATACAGGAAGCTTGGGGATGGTGCACTGGGATGACCCAGAGGGATGGTATAGGGAGGGAGGTGGGAGGGGGATTCAGGATGAGGAACACGTGTACACCTGTGGCAGATGCATGTTGATGTATGGCAAAACCAATACAATATTGTAAAGTAAAAAAATAAAATTAAATATAATAAACAGTATTCAAATATTAGAACAATTTAGGATCTGGCATTGGCAGCCAGTCATTTCAGCAAAACTTGCACTCAGTATTAAACCTGTCTCAAATATTTCTTGTCATAAGAGTCAAAGAAAAGAAAAGAGTTACTACTTTGTATAGTGTTTATTTGTAATTTTATCTGAATACAGTGTAAAAATATCAACAAAAAGTTCATCTCTACCATTTTTCTTGATTTCACATATATATGTTAATATACAATATTTGTTTTTCCCTTTATGACTTACTTCACTCTGTATGACAGGGTATAGGACAGTCCATGTCTCTACAAATGACCCAATTTTGTTCCTTTTTGTGGCTAAATTCCATTGTATATACTTTTGCCACGTCTTATTTGTCCATTTGTATGGAGAAGGCAATGGCATCCCACTCCAGTACTCTTGCCTGGAAAATCCCATGGGCAGAGGAGCCTGGTAGACTGCAGTTCATGGGTTCACTAAGAGTCGGACACGACTGAGTGACTTCACTTTCCCTTTTCACTTTCATGCACTGGAGAAGGAAATGGCAACCCACTCCAGTGTTCTTGCCTGGAGAATCCCAGGGACAGGGGAGCCTGGTGGGCTGCCATCTATGGGGTCACACAGAGTCGGACACGACTAAAACTAATTAGCAGCAGCAGCAGCAGCAGGGCAGAAATAGAGACACAGACATAAGGAATATCAGGGAATGGATATGTAGAATGAGCAGGCAGAGTTTGTGGAGAGAATTAGGGGACTGGAATTGACATATATACATTTAGTTCAGTTCAGTGGCTCAGTCATGTCCAACTCTTTTCAACCCCATGGACTCAGCACGCCAGGCCTCCTTGTCTATCACCAACTCTCAGAGTCCACCCGAACTCATGTCCATTAAGTTAATGATGCCGTGCAACCATCTCATCCTCTGTTGTCCCCTTCACCTCCTGCCCTCAATCTTTCCCAGCATCAGGGTCTTTTCCAATGAGTCAGCTCTTCGCATCAGGTGGCCAAAGTATTGGAGTTTTAGCTTCAACATCAGTCCTTCCAATGAACATCCAGGACTGATCTCTCTTTTTTTTTTTTTAATTTATTTTTTAATTAAATTTTATTTTGCTTAACTTTACAATATTGTATTGCTTTTGCCATACATGGAGAAGGATCCACCACAAGTATACACATGCTCCCCATCCTGAACCCTCCTCCCTTCTCCCTCCCCATACCATCCCTCTGGGTCGTCCCAGTGCACCAGCCCCAGGCATCCATCATCAGGCATCGTACCTGAACTGGCGACTCATTTCAGATATGATATTATACATATTTCAATGCCATTCTCCCAAATCATCCCGCCCTCTCCCGTTCCCAGAGTCCAAAAGTCTATACATCAGTGTCTCTTTTGCTGTCTCGTAAACAGGGTAATTGTTGATCTCTTTTACAATGGACTGGCTGGATCTTCTTGCAGTCCAAGGGACTCTCAAGAGTCTTCTCCAATAGATCACTAATGGGAACCTGTTGTACAGCGCAGGGAGCTCAGCGTGGTGCTCTGATGACGATGACTTGGATGGGTGGGATGGAGGCATCTGGGAGGTAGGTCCAAGAAGGATGGGCTATTTGTATACATATAACTGATTCACTTTGTTGTACAGCAGAAACTAATACAACCTTGTAAAGCAACTATTCCCCAATTTAAAAAAAAATCAAAAGAAAACTTGCTTGTATTCACTGGAAATTTAACTTCCCTTCTTGTGAATAAAATAGAAAACTCTTCTTGGGCTGTTTGAAACTTATCTAGTCAGACTTTTCACTCTTATAAACCTTCCCCAGTTTTCTACCTGGGCCCATATTCTTGATTCAGCACTCTCATTCTATTTTTCTGTACCTTTAGAAACTTCCAACAAGATCAAGTATCTCTTTCTTTCTGCAGATGTTTCTGGCTTCGTCAAGTAGTAAGTACTGCTTTGCCAATATTTTACTTAACTTCTGTCTATTTTGTCCACTAAACTGTGGGCTTTTCAAGAACTATGACTGTGACTTATTTTTTTCTTTGCATTTAAAAGTATCAAAACACCTAGGGCACAAAATATCAGTCATGAATATTTGTGGATTAATATATGGATCAAAGAATTATGAAGCAGTTCTCTCACCCCTGAAAAAACATGTGGCTTCTACCGGGCGGGGTGGGGATATTTACATTTTCTATTCTGTATTATAGCCATAATATATAAGAAGAAGATACTTAGTAATGATATTAACAACAATGTTTTAGTGATAATGTAGCCTGCAATCCATTAAAGCAACTGAAGATCTTTGAAAATACTGGAAAATACTGTGTAAACAAAACAAAGCCTTACCCATGAACAGCTTCAATAGGTGGCTGCCATCCACTGCTCAAAGAAGTGTTGTTTTGAACAACTTTTGAAATTGAAAATTCTTGAAAAGTGGTAACTGTGGAGATCACTTTCTTTGTTAATCTTAATGGCACTGAAGTGTTTCTATACTGATATGTCATTTATGAAACAATAGTTCTTTAAGCTTACTTATAACACTGTCTTCCTCCTTCCGTTTCTAATTACAACTTGGTGACTAATGATTCCTCAGTTTATATTAAGTCCAGGGCTGGCAATCAAATTGTGTGAAACTAATGCTAGGCTGTTACATGAGGCATGGCTGACATCCTATGTCTTTTTTGTGTTTATTTATAATAATGGAAATTCCCATCTAGCGATCACCCTCGTGACAATTCAGCTGCTTCTTCTACTAGTTTTAGAGAATGTTCCTGTCTTGCTCCTTGACCTTTGCTGCAGCTTTCTGGTCTCCTGTGTGGGCTCCTTGCAGTGCCTGGTGAGTCGGTGTTATATTCTCTGACTCAATGACAGTTGTCCTCTGAATCTTTCTTATTATTACTTTGTTCACCAACTTATGATTCTTAAAGTAGCTCACCACAAAGGAGCCATCCTTTCCCAACTTCTCATGCTAAAATGGAATTCCTCTTATATTTATCTGTCCATTTTGATCGTCTCATATGGACAATAGCATAAGGTTGTTCCTAAAAGTTCTCTGTAATCAGAAGTTAACAGCGAACTTAAAGTGAGCTTGAGTTTCTCTTTCATCTCCCAGACTTAGTTGTTATTGTTCAGTTGCTAAGCTATGTTCAGTTCTTTGCAATCCCATCAACTGCAGCATGCCAGGCTCCCATCCTTCACCACCTCATGGAGTTTGCTCAAACTCATGACTATTGAGTTGGTGATGCCATCCAACCATCTCATCCTCTGTCGTCCCCTTCTCCTCCTGCCTTCAGTCTTTCCCAGTATCAGGGTTTTTTTTCCAATGAGTTGGTTCTTTGCATCAGATGGTCAAATTATCGGAGTTTCAACTTCAGCATCAGTCTTTCCAATGAATATTCAGCATTGATTTCCCTTTAGGACTGACTGGTTTGTTCAAATTACTTTCCTCTTTAGTTTCATAATCAACCCTAAATGAGTTTGACATTACCTAAGATTGAAATAAATTTCTATCAAACATTTATATGTATGCCTGTGTGTTCTGCATACCAGAAGTACATCTACAAAGAAATGTTTAGATCTGTTTAATCTTGTGATAGAAGGTTGTAATGATGAGGATTATCAGAATATTTACATTTATAAACATAACCAAAAACCTTTCAGCAGTGAAAGTACTTAATATAAATATATGATGGAAAATATCATGCCAGTATTGTCTTAGAGTTTAATGAAACAATACTTATTTTATTTTAAATAAATCCTATACATTGGGTCAATGTCTACCCTCTTGTCTTTCACATCATACATTCATCTATCTCTAGCCATCAAGATATTTAGACTTTCACTCCTGAGTGTAAAGACGGTCCAGGAGCCACTAGCAGATAAATCTGGCAGATGCAGATACTTAAAACATGGTGTACTGGGAGAAACAGTTTCTATCTTGACTCTGCTTCCCACCTGGCTGGATGATCTGAGACAAGTTGTCTACCTCTTGTTATCTATATTTATCATCCTTAAAAGGTGAAATTCGGATTAAAAATCTTTAAGGCCACTTCGTTGTTTAGACACTAAGTTGTATCCCACTCTTTTGTGTACCATAGCCTGCCAGGCTCCTCTGTCCAAGGGATTTCCCAGGCAAGAACACTGGAGTGGGTTGCCATTTCATAAGGCCTCTTGCAAATTCTATATTTGTAAGATTTTTAATTTATTTTTGTTGGAGTAAGATAAAGCTTATTCTCTTAACCATTTTAAAGTATACAGTTCAGTAGTATTAAATATACCACATTGTAGTGAAACAAATTCCTAGAGATTCTTTACATCACAAATCTGAAATGTTATACCCATTAAGCAATGACTTCCTTTCCCTCCTTGGTAACCACCATTATATTAATAGGTTTTGTCTCTATGAACATGTCTATTTTAGATACCTTATACAAGTAGGATTTAGTATTTGTCTATGTGTGGTCATCTTATTTCACTTATCATGAAGTGTCCAAGTTTTAACCATGTTGTAGTATCTGTCAAGATTTCCTTCTATTTTAAGGGTCATTAATAGTTCATTGAATAAATATACCACATTTTTCTTACTCATTTGTCAATGAGTGCATGTTGCTTCCATCGCTTTGCTATTGTGAACAGTGCTGTTACGAGTATAGGCGTGCAGATATCTCTTCAAGACTTTGCTTTCAATTTTTGGATATACACCCAGAAGTGGGATTGCTGGATCATATAAAAGCTTTATTTTTAATTTTTTGAGGAAACACCGTACTGTTTTTCATAGTTGTGACACTATTTTACAATCTCATATACAAACAGTATATAATTCTCACCAGCACATATTTTTTTTTAATTTTTTAGATTAAAATTTAAATGTCTTAATAGTTGTCATGCTAATAGATGTGAGTGAAGTGATATTCTAGTGTGATTTACATTTTTCTCTTATTGATTTTGAACATTTTTTCATGTGCTTTTTGTACATTTATATATTATGGTTGGTTAAATGTTTTTTCAAATCTTTTGCCCATTCTTAAATTGGGTTATTTGAATTTTGTAAGGTCATAAGTTTCTTTTTACATTTGTAATATTAATTCCTTATCAGATATATAATTTGCAAATATTTTCTCTCATTTTAGAAACTGCTTTTGTTAATTGTCATTTAATGCACAAAAGTTTTTTTTACTTTTGATGTATGTAAGTCCCTTTTGTATATATTTTCTTTTGTTGCCTGTGCTTTTGAGGTCATATCCAAGAAATCTCTGTCAGGTCCAATTACACGAAACAGGTGCCTTGTGTTTTCTTTCAGGAATTTTAAATTTGTAATGCTTAAAACTTTGTTTATTTTTTTAATCAGAGAAGAATTTTCTCATTTATGATTGATCATGAAACTAAAGAGGAATATAATTTAAAGAAACCAATCAGTCCTAAAGAAAAATCAACTGATTATTCATTGGAAGGACTGTTACTAAAGCTGAAGCTCCAATACTTTAGCCACCTGATGCAAAGAGCCAACTCATTGGAAAAGACCCTAAAGCAGGGAAAGACTGAAGGTAATAGCAGAAACGGGCAACAAAGGATGAGATGGTTAGATATCATCACCAAATTAATAGACATGAATTTGAGCAAACTCTGGGAGATAGTGGAGGACTGAGGAGCCTGGTGGCTAACAGCGCATGGGGTTGCAAAGAGTTGGACATGACTTAGCAAAGAGTCCGAAATGCAGTACTTGGATACAATCTCAAAAACGACAGAATGATCTCTGTTCGTTTCCAAGTCAAATCATTCAATGTCATAGTAATCCAAGTCTATTCCCCAACCAGTAATGCTGAAGAAGCTGAATTTGAACGGTTCTATGAAGACCTACAAGACCTTTTAGAACTAACACCCAAAAAAGATGTCCTTTTCAATGTAGGGGACTGGAATGAAAAAGTAGGAAGTCAAGAAACACCTGATGTAACAGGCAAATTTGGCCTTGGAATACGGAATAAAGCAGGACAAAGACTAATAGCGTTTTGCCAAGAAAATGCACTGGTCATAGCAAACACCCTCTTCCAACAACACAAGAGAAGACTCTACACATGGACATCACCAGATGGTCAACACCGAAATCAGATTGATTATATTCTTTGCAGCCAAAATGGAGAAGCTCTATACAATCAACAAAAAGAAGACAAGGAGCAGACTGCGGCTCAGATCATGAAATCCTTATTACCAAATTCAGACTTAAATTAAAGAAAGTAGGAAAAACCACTAGACCATTCAGGTATGACCTAAATCAAATCCCTCATGATTATACAGTGGAAATGAGAAATAGATTTAAGGGCCTAGATCTGATAGATAGAGTGCCTGATGAACTATGGAATGAGGTTCGTGACATTGTACAGGAGACAGGGATCAAGACCATCCCCATGGAAAAGAAATGCAAAAAAGCAAAATGGCTGTCTGGGGAGGCCTTACAAAGAGCTGTGAAAAGAAGAGAAGTGAAAACCAAAGGAGAAAAGGAAAGATATAAACATCTGAATGCACAGTTCCAAAGAATAGCAAGGAGAGATAAGAAAGCCTTCTTCAGCGATCAATGCAAATAAATAGAGGAAAACAACAGAATGGGGAAGACTAGAGATCTCTTCAAGAAAATTAGAGATACCAAGGGGACATTTCATGCAAAGATGGGCTCGATAAAGGACATAAATGGTGTGGACCTAACAGAAGCAGAAGATATTAAGAAGAGATGGCAAGAATACACAGAAGAACTGTACAAAAAGATCTTCACGACCAACACAATCACAATGGTGTGATCACTGATGGCTAGAGCCAGACATCTTGGAATGTGAAGTCAAGTGTGCCTTAGAAAGCATCACTATGAACAAAGCTAGTGGAGGTGATGGAATTCCAGTTGAGCTATTCCAAATCCTGAAAGATGATGCTGTGAAAGTGCTACAACTCAATATGCCAGCAAATTTGGAAAACTCAGCAGTGGCCACAGGACTGGAAAATGTCAGTTTTTATTCCAATCCCAAAGAAAGGCAATGCTAAAGAATGCTCAAACTACTGCACAGTTGCACTCATCTTACATGCCAGTAAAGTAATGCTCAAAATTCTCCAAGCCAGGCTTCAGCAGTATGTCAACTGTGAAATTCCAGATGTTCAAGCTGGTTTTAGAAAAGGCAGAGGAACCAGAGATCAAATTGCCAACATGTGCTGGATCATCGAAAAAGCAAGAGAGTTCCAGAAAAGCATCTATTTCTGCTTTATTGACTATGCCAAAGCCTTTGACTGTGTGGATCACAATAAACTGTGGGAAATTCTGAAAGAGATGGGAATACCAGAACACCTGACCTGCCTCTTGAGAAATCTGTATGCAGGTCAGGAAGCAACAGTTAGAACTGGACATAAAACAACAGACTGCTTCCAAATAGGAAAAGGAGTACGTCAAGGCTGCATATTGTCACCCTGCTTATTTAACTTACATGCAGAGTACATCATGAGAAACGCTGGACTGGAAGAAACACAAGCTGGAATCAAGATTGCCAGGAGAAATATCAATAACCTCAAATATGCAGATGACACCACCCTTATGACAGAAAGTGAAGAGGAACTAAAAGCGTCTTGATGAAAGTGAAAGAGGAGAGTGAAAAAGTTGGCTTAAAGCTCAACATTCAGAAAATGAAGATCATGGAATCTGGTCCCATCACTACATGGGAAATAGATGGAGAAACAGTGGAAACAGTGTCAGACTTTATTTTTCTGGGCTCTAAAATCACTGCAGATGGTGACTACAGCCATGAAATTAAAAGACGCTTACTCCTTGGAAGGAAAGTTATGACAAACCTAGATAGCATATTCAAAAGCAGAGACATCACTTTGCCAACAAAGGTTCGCCTAGTCAAGGCTATGGTCTTTCCTGTGGTCATGTATGGATGTGAGAGCTGGGCTGTGAAGAAGGCTGAATGGGGAAGAATTGATGCTTTTGAACTGTGGTGTTGGAGAAGACTCTTGAGAGTCCCTTGGACTGCAAGGAGATCCAACCAGTCCATTCTGAAGGAGTTCAGCTCTGGGATTTCTTTGGAAGAAATGATGCTAAAGCTGAAACTCCAGTACTTCGGCCACCTCGTGCAAAGAGTTGACTCATTGGAAAAGGCTCTGATTCTGGGTGGGATTGGGGGCAAGAGGAGAAGGGGATGACAGAGGATGAGATGGCTGAATGGCATCACTGACTCGATAGACGTGAGTCTGAGTGAACTCCGGGAGTTGGTGCTGGACACTTTGTGACCCAATGGACTGCACCTTACCAGGCTTCCCTGTCCATCACCAACTCCCAGAGCCTACTCAAACTCATGTCCATTGAGTCAGTGATGCCATCCAACCATCTCATCCTCTGTCATCCCCTTTTCCTCCCACCTTCAATCTTTCTCAGCTTCAGAGTCTTTTCAAATGAGTCAGTTCTTTACATCAGGTGGGCAAAGTATTGGAGTTTCAGCTTCGGCATCAGTCCTTCCAATGAATATTCAGGACTGATTTCCTTTAGGATGAACTGGATGGTACTACTTGCAGTCCAAGAGACTCTTAAGAGTCTTCTCCAACACCACAGTTCCAAAGCATCCGTTCTTTGGTACTCAGCTTTCTTTATAGTCCAATTATCACATCCATACATGACTACTGGAGAAACTGTGACTTTGACCTAATGGACCTTTGTTGGCAAAGTAATGTCTCTGCTTTTTAATATTATGTCTAAGTTAGTCATAACTTTTCTTCCAAGGAGCAAGCATCTTTAAATTTCATGGCTTCAGTCACCATCTGCAGTGATTTTGGTGCCAAAAAATAAAGTCTGTCACTGTTTCCTTTGTTTCCCCATCTATTTGCCATAAAGTGATGGGACCAGATGCCATGATCTTAGTTTTCTAAATGTTCAGTTTTAAGTCAACTTTTCCACTCTCCTCTTTCACTTTCATCAAGATGCTCTTTAGTTCTTCAATTTTTGCCATAAGAATGGTATCATCTGCATATCTAATATTTGGGCTTATTTATATTTCTCCCAGCAATCCAGCTTGTGCTTCATCCAGTCTGGCATTTTGCATGATGTACTCTGCACTGAAGTTAAAATAGCAGAGTGACAAAATATGACAACAATTATAGAATTGTTTTATATTTTGTCTTACTGTTCATGGCTGTAACAAACTAATCAATCTTTTGCTGCGCATGTAGTAAGCTATTACTGGAAGTGTTGATAATTTATTTCAGAAGTGGAAAATTTTTTCAGTTAAATTTTATATGTCATTGGCCTAAGTTGCTTCAGTTGTGCCCAACATTGTGACCCTATGAACTGTAGCCCACCAGGCTCCTCTGTCCATGGGATTCTCCATGGGATCTCCAGAATACTGGAGTAGATTGTCCTTCAGGGCATTCTCAAGGGGGTCTTCCCAATCCAGGGATGAACCCACATCTCTTACATCTCCTGCACTTATAGGTGGGTTCTTTACCACTAGAGCCATCCCACCTCGGAAGCCCTTATCTGTTATTAGTGGGTCACATAAAATTATTGAGTATTTTTATAAGAATTCTCTTGCATTTTTTCCTCTGTACTTCTTTCAAATACTCCCACACATCTGTAAGTCAAGCCTTCCTACAAGGTCAAGATACATCCCTGCTCTTGAAGTCTTCTATTTCTTCATTCCATGTGGATCCCTTTTCTAAGTTGCTTTATATGTATTTCATTTTTATGTCTTAATTCTATGTATGCTAACTGCTCTAGATGCAGTTTTATTTATAAATTAAGGAAGTTGAATAAAGTAGAAATTGACTTCTGTGTGCTTGAAGGGAATCCGCACTATTGTCCCCTGAGATTTCTTTCTATTAACCATAAGAATCAGACACCAAACTGTTTCTAGCAGCCTGAGATTCCATCATGCCTGTGGTAGCAGCACTATGGATAGATTAAGGAAATAGTTTCAGGGAAAGGCAACAACAGCTTCCCCATCAGATGTGATTTAACTCTGGGTCCCATTCTAACTGAGCCCTTAGATGAATCAGAGCATCTCTTGTGGTAGGAGCAGCGACAGGTGCAAATCCAAGACCAGTGTAATTATACATAGAGGAAATTACACAAATTGTTAGCATGCATTATCTCTGAATTATGAGTTTACACATGAGTTTTCTTTTTTCAGGCATTCTATAATAAGTCTATAATGTTTTAATGGTCAGGAAAAAAGTTAATTAAATACTTTACTTCTAATTAAATAGGAGTAAAGGAATTATAATACCTGACAGAGTTTATAATAGAGAATTAGAATCACATTTTTTTTCTCCACTGCAGAAATTTTAATTGAAGAGTGGTATGGAGGGGCATATGTGTTTGTGTATACATGTATGGGTGTTTTGAAAGTGAAAAATGGAGTGTTTACACTGGAGATGGCTAAGATTTTAGTGATTGTTATATGTTAGCAAGATCTCAGTCACTTGAATTTGCTTTTGTGTCCTTCTTTAACTGGTGAGTTGGGAATAACAAATTTAAATCTCTTGAATACCTTTATCTAGATTGCAAATTCTATAAATTATGATATTAATTATATTTATCTTTAAAATTTATTTTGTGTTGGAATATAGTTGATTTGCAATATTGTATTAGTTTCAGATGTCTAGAAAAGTGATTTAGTTTATGTTATTTTCCAGATTCTTTTCCCATATAGGTTATTACAGGGTATTGAGTAGAGTCCCCTGTGCTATACAATAGATCCTTGTGATTATTTTATATGTAGTAGTGTGTATATGTTAATCCCAATCTTCTAGATTCTTCAAATTAAGATGAATTCTTAATAATTTTAAACTCAATGGGTCAGACACGACTTTGTGACTAAAACAACCACCATCTAGTGTCTAAAGGAATGGATTTCTTTCTTTTACAAGTAATTATTAAGCAGCACTATATCACCTTGGGTTCAACCAGAGAGAGAAATTCACACAGTTATTTGAAATGAATTTCTAGATTCTATAAAATATAGAATTAGCAGACATAAGGGGTAGGGTGTGCTTTTTATGTCTTCTTATTGTGAGAACATTAACATGTTCATGAACATGACTACCAAACAAGACCATTATATTGCATAGAAAGATAAGAAACAAAAAATATATAAACTTAAAAATAAGCTTACAAACTGATGTATCAGTATTCAGTCTGCTTGCACTTACCCAGGTGCCCAGCAGCTTAATGCTTAAACAGATTCCAGCACAGGTTTTTGCACTGATACCAGTTCAACAATGTTCGGGCTGCCATGGGGACCTGAATCAGGATTTCTTGGACTATTTTAAGTCTGGAATCAAGTGGACTTTATGGGAGTAGATTGCTGACCTGAGATCCATTGCAACAAGCAGGACTGAATAAACTCATAAGGAGGATTCACTTGTTATTTGTTGTTTATTTGGCATTGCTTTAAATAGTCTATTATTTATAAATATTTGAGACAGCTCTTTTTCTTCTTCACCCATGTCTAACCCTCTGTTTAGCAACTTATGTGTTTAGAAAGTGAAATGAGCTATTTATAATGATACCTGAGTCCAACTAACCTACTTAGAGTCCAGAAACAGATACTTTCCTTGAGTCTCCCTTGTTTTCATGGTAATACAGTTCTTCACACACGTTCCAAAAGGCCTGTCCTTCTTTTTACTAGTGTGAAAGTATTAGTCACTCAGTCATATTTTACTCTTTTGAGATCCCATGAACTGTAGCCCACCAGGCTCCTTTGCCCATTCTCCAGGCAAGAATACTGGAGAGGGTTGCCGATTTCCTAGTGTTTCTATTGTTCACTCGCTGAGTGTATCTGACTCTTCATGACCCCATGGACTGTAGCACACCAGGCTTTCTTGTCCGTCACCATCTCCTGGAGTTTACCCAAGTCAAATGTGCAATCAAGGCATATAGGAACCATTGTATCTGAGAAGGATTGTTATTTCATGACACATGACAGAGTCACTATTAAGAATAAGCAGTGATTTGTATTTAGAATCGATTCTTAGGAATTCCAACTCAAAACTTGCTTCATTCCTGGCTTATCAGTTCAGTTCAGCTCAGGTCAGTCACTCAGTCATGTCCAACTCTTTCTGACCCCATGGACTTTAGCCCATCAGGCTCCTCTGTCCATGGGAATTCTCCAGATAAGAATACTGGAATGGGTGGCCATGCCCTCCTCCAGGGGATCTTCCCAACCCAGGGATCAACCCCAGGTCTCCTGCATTGCAGGTGGATTCTTAACCAGTTAAGCCACAAGGGAAGCCCATAATTTTGAATATGGACCTTTTATAGTTATGTTGGGCTGTCCAAGTAGGAAATTCTGGTAGAAAGTTAGACTTACAGGATTGACTCTTAGGCAAAAATATTAATTTTGTAGATACACTGCTTTTTTTTAATTTTTTTAAATTATTTTTTTCAATTGTGAAATTCTCTGTAATAAAATTATAAGCCAATGATAAGGCATCCCATTAATTCTTATTTAAGACAGAGATTACATAAAGCAGCACTGGGCACAAATGGAGTCAAATTACAAGGGGTTCCTCTGGATCCAATCACACAGTATTTGAGTTTGCCAGCTGGCACAAATAACAACCTGGTTTAAGCTGCTGAAGCTTCGGTTTATTACTGAAACAGGAAACAAGCATTGCCTAAGGTATATGAGTGAAGAATAAGTGTGAATAAAGAATTTAAGGGACAATGCCACTAAAATGAGGTAGCAACCACCTCAGCGCTTAAGAAAAACCCCAGCTGCTTCACAGTTATGTACTTGAGGCTCCCAAGTTGTGCTGTGACATTAGCCATGGCCTTCAAAGGACCCTACAGAAATAAAGTTTCTAATATTTGTACTATGATATGCCAAAGCATATTTATGAATAAATAGATTTGAGGTTCTGGTTAAGAACATAACTCTGGAGTCAGACTGAATGAATTTGAAACTTGGCCCTGTCATTTGCCTGCCTTATGACTGTGGGCAAGTTACTAATCTTCTCTGGGGCTTAATTCCTCATATGTGTAATGAGATAATAATAGTACTTTTCTCAAAATTGCTGGAAGGATAAAAGCAGTTGACATTTGTAGAGGTTTAAACAGTGCTTGGCATAAATGAAGTCTTCAAGAAATACTCACTATTACTGAAACATATTACCCGGAAGAGTAGGCTACACCCATTTCACACTACTGATAAAGATGTTATACAGACCCCAAGAAAATGTAGTTGTAAAGTCCAAAGGCAGAGCTAAGAAAACTCAGAGATTCTGAGCCAGATGATTTTTGCCTCCATCTGCCTATCCTCTGTTTATCAAAATTTACACATGAGTTTCACTTGAAACTCATTTGTCTCTAGATAAAGCAATAGTCAAAGGATAAATGAAAATCAAGAATATTTTCATTATGAAGTGAATTAATTGCACAATCATAAAATGTTCAAATTTGTAGTTTGGGATAAAACACTTTACTCCAAGTTAATATAATCAATATGACATTAGGTATGTACATAATACAATGTCATTATGTTTTCAGTCTTAACATCCCAATGACAAATCTAAGTCAGTGTAGAAGATGATATATGCCTCTGGTATAGGATAGAGCAGAAAAGGAGTTAAGAGGAGTGGGTAATTATTTTAATTTAGAAGAATCAAGGATAAAATTTGAATTAGGTTCTGAAGACTGAATAAACACAATAGAAACATGAAGAGAAAACAGCATGAAAATACATTGGAAGCAGAAAGGGAGAATACAGAAATATAATGAAGAATTATAGAGGAAGAGAAAAGAAGGGACAAGCAGAAAAAGAAGGTAAAAGAGTAGTGTATGGAATTTAAAGAAATAAGAAGAGAACCCAGAGAAAGGAGGGTTTTCTCTCTCTTAGAGAATTAAAGGAATACGAAGTAACTCTCAGATGATACATTACCATTATTTTGGATTCTGTAGACATAGATTATCACTGCCTGTTAAAGAGATGATTAGATAATGGAAACCTTTTCTAGATTCTACACATCCCACTGTATCTTAAGTTTTAGCTGTTCCTACTTGAATAGACGTTGTTGTTTTCTCAAGGAAATATTTTTTATTGGCTAAAAGGATATCAGGCTGGGTAAAGATGAGTCTTTGTGATTTTCACATTCCTATCTTCCACAAACAATATATAATAGACTGAATTAAGATTTATACAGCTCTTACCAAGCCCCCTCTTTGGATATTGTTATCTTTATGTAAAGTATCAATGCTGCAATGCTAGCAGAGGCTGGACATATAATCACTGAGCCTTCTGGAATCTGCATGTCTTAAGTACATCTGGAATACCTAAATATTGAATATATGTATGTATATATATTATTTTACTTAGCTGGAGGGAAAATAACTAGCAAAAAAACAATAAAGCGTGGGAGACTGAATTCATAAATATTTTTATTAGACTTTGTATTAGACAGACTCCCATAGGCACAAATTACAGAAAATTCCGATCAAACTGGACTAACACTACTTCATGGGAAGTTATTATCTCACATACCATGATCCCCCAGACACAAGGAGACTCCAGCCATGGTAGTTGAAAACTCCAGCTTCTTTTCTCTCTAGTCCTCTTTGCATTTTCTCTTCTACATGTGGTCTTTACCTTTAGCATGATATCACTGTGGCTGCCACTGTTTCAAGCCTCAGTTACAGACATTCAATACCCAGAAGAAGAAACAAGAATGCCCTTTCTTATGTGTGAGGAAACCTACTTAAATGATTCACCTTAACATATCAGATCAGATCAGATCAGTCGCTCAGTCGTGTCCAACTCTTTGCGACCCCATGAACTGCAGCACACCAGGCCTCCCTGTCCATCACCAGCTCTCGGAGGTCACTCAGACTCACATCCATCGAGTCAGTGATGCCATCCAGCCATCTCATCCTCTGTCGTCCCCTTCTCCTCCTGCCCTCAATCCCTCCCAGCATCAGAGTCTTCTCCAATGAGTCAACTCTTCTCATGAGGTGGCCAAAATACTGGAGTTTCAACTTTAGCATCATTCCTTCCAAAGAAATCCCAGGGCTGATCTCCTTCAGAATGGACCAGTTGGATCTCCTTGCAGTCCAAGGGACTCTCAAGAGTCTTCTCCAACCTTAACATATACTCATATATTATTGGTCAGAACAAGCAAAGAAAATCTGGCTACTTCACTGGCTCAGCCAAATCAGGAATCCATCTGCTTCTTTCCTTCATACTTTAAGAAGCCTAATACATGTAAACACATGGAATAGAACCTAGGAGAACTATGTGCCCAACTATAACCATGCTGAAGCTGAAACTCCAATACTTTGGCCACCTGATGTGAAGAACTGAACCATTGGAAAAGACCCCAATGCTGGGAAAGATTGAAGGCAGGAGGAGAAGGGGATGACAGAGGATGAGGTGGTTGTATGGCAGCATCAACTCCATGGACATGAGATTGAGCAAGCTCCTGGAGTTGGTGATGGACAGGGAAGCCTGGTGTGCTGCAGTCCATGGAGTCACGAGTCAGACACGACTGAGTGACTGAACTGAACAGATAACCATGGCCATCACGGCCGCCTGGCTAAAGATTTCTCCAACCTCTCCAACAAGCTAAGTCTGATGACTGTGACTAAATTCTTGTCAATCTGTGACAAAAGAAGTGGCATGAGTGACTTCTGGGAAGTTTTCCTAAAGGGTACGTGATTGGCTCTTCTGTTCTCTTCCTTCTTTCTGTTGGAGAATGGTGACATGACAGCTGGAGTTGGAGTACCATATTTGACCATGGGGTGAAAGTTGTGTGTTTAAGGCTGTTAAGAAAAAAATAGATGTTTCCTACTCCCCTATTAAAGTACACTATACATACAAGCTGTGAACAGACTCCACTTATGTGAGAAAAGTAAAATTCTGCATAATTTGGGTCACATTATTTAAGACTTGCTGTTTTTTTGTTTCCAAACCTAATATTAATTAATACATGTAAATGTATTATGGAGAAGCTAAGATCATAAATGATCCACTTCTACATAGAGATAGCAATCCTTAGTACCTCCTTGCAGCTCAAAGCTGAAGACTTTATTCACTACATATACACCATTTTGGGTCACTTTATCTTATGAGAATACAGCATTATCTTAAATGATACTTATTTCAGAAATTAGTGTAGCAATGTAAAACATTTCAAATAATCACTTTATAATATATTAAAAAAAAAGATGTTTTAAAGTTGGGGAAAATACCTGCTCTTTCTTAAAAAAAGAGGATTTTTAAAAATCTCAATGGAGTTATGTAGCAAGCAATCTTTTACTTGATAATTGTAATCTTAATGTGCTTTATCCCTGAATAGACTCAGTGTTGATTTGGTCATGGTTGCAAAATTTGCTTACTACTTAGAGAAAACTATATAGGTATTTGTCTTTAAGTTAAATGGTAAGCTATTAAATGTTTTCATAATAGTTTAACAACTATTGATGTCTATTCTATAAGCAGTGACAGAAATGTATGCCTTAAAAATGTTTAAATTGGTTTAAAAACCAATTTAAATTATTTCTATACTTTTCTTAGAAATAAAACTTTGATTATGTGATAATGTATTTCAGTATTGTGGTGATGGGCAATCACCACAATCACCCAGCACCTAGTATTTATATATAGAGATTTTATAACATGGGAATTATTTCTTCTTTGTAAAATATGGCACAAAATTTAAATTAATATGCTGTGTCACTGTAAGAGTTTTCCAGAAATGGGAAAAGTATATCATTGTTTTCAAATGGAAGTCTAATTGCATGAATACTATTAAATAATCACAAATCACTTGGGATTCATAGGGGTAAGTAGCAACACAACTAGGTTAGCCAGAGTTATCACATTTTTTTTTTTTTTTGTATTTTATCAGACAGTTCCAAGTACAGAACTTTTAATTAATTTAATCATTCTGATTAGTCAGTGTGACCTTCATATTTCTAGATTAAAATTCTTTAGTTCAAGGGGAAAGGAAGTGAATTATCATTTATTAAATATTATATGGCAGGCACTGTTGTGTGTAAAATTTTTAGAACATAATGCTTCCGTCCTGATCTTAACACTATGCAAACTGGCATCCCCAGTTTGTAAATGTAAGAAAGTCTACTTGAACATTTATGTTGATTATCCCAAGACCCCACAGAGAAAGGAGGAAACTTGACATCTACACTCAAGTTTGTTGGACTTCAGATTCTTTTCATTTTTGAACAAGGATTAACCATTGCCCTTTGAGTTCTGTTTGTGCTCTTTTGACACCCTTCTGTGAGTCTCCGGAAACTGGTGTTTGTGAAAGTAAATTGTTTGGTCCCTTTTTCTTTGGCGCCTCATTGGGTTCGGCTAATGAGGGTTATCAGCAGGTGATTAGGGAAGAAACTTCAGGTCTTAATAGGAGCAGACCGTGGAGGAAAGGAAATAATTAGGATACATTTATCCTAGTTTGTAATTTAATGAGTTATGTATTGTTGTATCCAGAGTTTTCAGGGAAATTCTGTCATTTAACACATTGTTAAATGTATACTCATATTACTGAAGGATATATATCTGAAAAAAAAAAAAAAAACAAAACACAACAACAACAGCACTAATTCAAAAGGGTACATGCATCCCGATGTTCAAAGCAGCACTATTTATAATTGCTAGCATGGAAGCAACCTACATATTTATCAACAAATGGATGAATAAAGAAGATTTGGTATATGCATGTAATGGAAAATTACTTGATCATAAAAATAAAATTTTGCCTTTTGCAGCAACATGAATGGGCTTGGAGGGCATTATTCTAAGTGAAATAAGTCATAAAGAGAAAGACAAATACTGTGTGGTATCACTGATATATGGAATATAAAAAATACAACAGACTAGTGAATAAACCAAAAAAGAAGCAGACTCCCAGATATTGAGGACAAACTAAAGGTTTCCAGTAGGGAGAGGGAAGTGGGATATAGGAGAAAAGAGACACAAGGATATAGGGAGAAGGGTTATTATATAAAATCACATGTGTGAAACTTTTTAAAATTGTCAAGCACCATAGAATTTAAAGAATCATTAATTCATTACAGAAAAACAAGCAAAAAGCAAATGAACTGACTCTCATGGGGCCTTTGGTTATGTGGAAGCAGTAAAATAAATTTTTGTAAACACTATTGACTGAAGACTTCCCTGGTGACTCAGATGGTAGAGTGTCTGCCTACAGTGCGGGAGACCCGGGTTCAATCACTGGTTCAGAAAGATCTCCTGGAGAAGGAAATGGCAGCCCACTCCAGTATTCTTGCCTGGAAAATCCCATGGATGGAGGAGCGTGGTAGGCTACAGTCCATGGGGTCACAAAGAGTTGGACACGACTGAGCAACTGCATTTTCGCTTTCAGACACTATTAAATATGATTGCAAATTATGATAATGCTTTGAAGAAAAACTACAGATAAAACAAGCAATTAAAAAATAAAGATTTGACTTACAAAAGATTGTCCAGGAATCACTCCTTAGAAACTACCACTCATTCTGAGGTCACCGTGATCAGTAGCATCAATTGAAAAAGGCAGAGGAAGAACAGTATTCAAGAGAGAGTCAGGAAACAACAGAGATGAAGGGAAAAACTATAGCAGGTCCTGGGGTTAAAGACATAAATAAAGAAGAAATTGTGCAGATCTATTTTGCTGGGAGAGTTTGGGGATAATAGGAGTTTACTTTTATACAACAAAAGTTGGACATACAGAGCCAGAGTTTGCAAAGACAGAGAGTCTGGAGAGCCAAATTACAAAGAATAATTATATTGAGGAACAGATCAAAAACAAGCATGTATATTCTAACTTTTAGTACCAAATCTTTGGCAAACAGTTTTAAAGTTTTCAATAAGCCTGATGTTTATTCCTCCAGTATTCCTAGAGTAAAGCCATAAAGAGAAACATACTGAACCTGAAAAGTCTGGTCAGCAATAAAATCAATATTGTTAAATCTCTATTCCCGCATTTAAGATGAGCTATAATGCATCCGATAAATCAGATAACTTGGTCTCTTTGATCTTATCATGCTTTCCAAAGCCAAACCTGCATGATGCCATATAACTGTTTAGTCTAGGTTCAGAAGTGTTTGGCACTTTTCTACACAGTAGCAAACAAAATACGTTTGAGGAAATAAACAATAGCTTGGGTGGCCCCATCTGCATGTTCAAACTGGAATTAATATCCCTAGAGTTCTCTGAAGCCCTGACTTTAAAAACATAAACAAACAAGGAAAGATATCAGTGGTTGTAACCAATGAAACATAAAATTTACCAAAGAAAGTTAAGCTGCTTCAGTGAATATGCAATGAAAACAAACACATGAAAGTAAGTGAGGAAAAGCAGCCAAATTAATGTCTTCTTGTAATGGTTTATCACCAGATACAGTAAACATACACTCATAGACATCCAGATATGCACATGCACGCATATATACCTACAAATAGTGTTTTTAGTTGAAACTTGGAAGTGTCCTTGATGTGGCCCCATCAAGGAGAGGAGAATCAAGTAGAGTGGAAGATGGGACTTTAGAATTAGATTGGTGTGTGGATTGGGCTAGGACCTGAGGAAACAGATCCTGATGGATGTTACTAAAGTTTAGTAAGATCTCCTGGAGTAAGATCTCCTGAACTGGCAACCCACTCCAGTATTCTTGCCTGAAAAATTTCAGGGACAGATGAGCCTGGTGGGTTAAAGTCCATGGGGTCGCAAAGAGTCAGACATGACTGAGCACAAATGTAGGCACATTACTAGTGATCTTGGGGCAGAATGAAGGTCCAGCTAAAGGGAAGTCTTTTCAAACAGACAGTGACATCTAAAAGTTGGATTTCCACACAGGCAGACCATACCAGGAATGATTTTTATATCAGGTAGCGAATGTTAACCCCCAGATGGAAACTTACGATTAGAACTTAAGTACTCGGAGGGAAGCAGAAAGAACAAGATGCTTTGATTCAGGCTTAAAAGTATACAACAGAAGACCAGAGACTAGAAATGAGATGTGAGGTGTAGCTCTCATCTCTGGAAAAAGTATTAGTGTAAGTATTAGGATACCGTAAAAAGTTAAGGTAACAGGATTGCCAACAATAGAGGGTAAATTCAAGATTTTTATTTTTTCCCTGAATGTCCATAGCGTTCATCTTAAGGAGGACAGAGAACCAAAGCTATCAGTGAGAGTTTCCGTGTTCAGCTGTGGAAAAAGAGTTCTGTAGAGATTGGGTATCAAAAATGGTTCTGACTGGTAGCTTATGTTACAGTGACCAGAAACTAAAATGAAAGAAGAAGGTCACTTTATCAATTAATCAACTTTCATAGACAGATAAACAAGGACTACAAATACATATGTAGATATATATATATGTGTGTGTGTGTGTGTTCTTTTATATGTTAAGCTTTCATTAAATGCAAATCATTTATCATAGTCTCTCAGATATTAACTGATATCTTTATGTAACTAATGTTCAAATGTCTTAAACACGAATTTTCCATAGTCATGAGCTGTGTTCTTTTTGACTCCACCACTGATGCCAGGATGTTTTGAAACTGACATAAAGTGAGACTCTCAGCCAATATCACTGGGCTGTGAGAGAGTCTCTACATGGAGTGAGCCTATGAGCATTACACAGGTAAAAAGAAAAAAATGCATCATGGCTCTGACCTAGACTTACATTCTAAGTAGTTTGAATTTATGTTTCCTCACCTTAACTTTTCACTTCACCTTATTTAGGGATTGCTCAGGTGGTAAAGAGTCTGCCTGTAAAGTGGAAGGCCCAAGTTCAATCCCTGGCCCTGGAAGATCCCCTGGAGAATTAAATGGCAACCCACTCCAGTATTCTTGCCTGGAAAATTCCATGGGCAGAGGAGCCCGGAGGGCTACAGCCTCTGGGGCCTCAAAGAGTCGGACACGACTGAGCAACTGAGTACACCCAGACACACACGATTTAGTGGCTGACTCATCAAGAAAGGCTGGAAACAAATGCTGATGCTCACAAGTCCATAAGCTTTCCCCCTAGTCCAGCATTTGTATTTCTGTCTTCCAACTGAATGGAAGAAGTGCAAGGATATAAAGGATGAGAGGAAACTTAATCCCTAAATGATCACTTGGAGAGAAGACTTCCAGGAGAGTTGTTGAACCTCAAAGATTAAGTCTGTGTTGAATGACTCTGTGAAGAAGAAACAGTCTTTTATCTTGTAAAATCAATGAATTATGGGGGTTTCTCAGCCTACCCTTACCTCTAAAAGTCAAATTTTATTATCATCTAAACCTAAGTAGACAAAAGATTTTAAAAGTTGTTTTAAAAACTCTAATAACACCAGAGGATGTAAAAGCTAGCAAGTCTTACAGTCCTTTTGTGGTCTGTATTTAAATGTCTAACAACTGAACTTTTTTAGAAAACATCAGCAAAATATTACAAGTGATTGAAGCTAAACTCTTTATTAAATCTTAAATTATCAGTGAGTATACTGTCTGTACATTTTGTTAATGAGAACAAATCCATCTCTTTGTATTTGAATGGCTTTTAAATAAAAGTTATGTGGTATAATACAGGGAGTCACTGGTTCCAGCAAATAAAGTAACTATAAATTCTAAGTGACCAAGTAAACAATATTTTTAAAGTTACAAATTGAAAAAAAAATACACATGCACAGACTTGCTAATTAATACAATGTCAAAAGAAAAGTGATAGTGAAAGGAGAAGTTGGCTACACATGAAAGACAAAGAATTCATATCACCAATAAAGAATTTCTATAAATCATTGAGGCACAAGTCATGAATAGATAATTAAGCAAAGGATGTTTATTACAGCCAATGAAAAGCAAAGACCCCAAACAAATGAAAACATAAAATTTTAAAGGTAGTCAAAGAATTGTGTTAAAACTAACTTCAATGTGTCATGTACATTTTAAAAAAATTATAGTATTTTCCCCTCAGCATTCTTGATGCCAGACTGCCATCCTTTTAAACACAATGGTACCAGTATGCAATAATTTTTATGATGATAAATCCTTATTGGCAGAAATAGAAACATCTCTAATGTACAACAGTGGGGCAGAGACTGAGTAAATCATGATGTATCTCTATTCCTTCCTTGCAAATAGGTTCATCAATACCATTTTTCTAGATTCCATCAGGTCAGATCAGATCAGTCTCTCAGTCGTGTCTGACTCTTTGCGACCCCATGAATCGCAGCACACCAGGCCTCCCTGTCCATCACCAGCTCCCGGAGTTCACTCACACTCACGTCCATCGAGTCAGTGATGCCATCCAGCCATCTTATCCTTGGTCGTCCCCTTCTCCTCCTGCCCCCCATCCCTCCCAGCATCAGAGTCTTTTCCAATGAGTCAACTCTTCGCATGAGGTGGCCAAAGTACTGGAGTTTCAGCTTTAGCATCATTCCTTCCAAAGAAATCCCAGGGCTGATCTCCTTCAGAATGGATTGGTTGGATCTCCTTGCAGTCCAAGGCACTCTCAAGAGTCTTCTCCAACACCACAGCTCAAAAGCATGTTTATGTATTAATGTAATGTATATGTGCATTAATATGCTTTATTTGTTTTTCTGACTCTTTTTACTCTTAATGGAGACAAAGATGCAGAGAATGGACTTGCGGACACAGTGTGGGTGGGAGAGAGTGGGATGAATGGAGAAGGTAGCATCAGCACATGTACACTTACACTATTAGGTGTGAGATGGATACTTGGTGAGACGTTGCTGTGCAGCACAGGGAACTCAGTCTGGGGCGCTCTGATGACCTGCAGGGAGGGGACGGGAGAAGGGAGAGAGGGGATATATGGATAATTATGGCTTATTCTGTGTATTGTCGCATGGTAGAAACCAACACAACATTGCAAAAATTAAAAATACAAACAAAAATTGTGATGTCTCTTCCTGATGTGATATTGTGTAACTTAAATAATAAGAATGCACTCTCAATACATATCACGGAGGCATATTGATCATTTATATGAACAAGCAAACAAAAATGAACATACAAAGGCAAGTGTGAAAAAACATAACACTAAGAAAAAACTTACAGGTATATGCAAAGAGGTACACATTCACCCTAGAGTCATTCAGGGCCTGTGTTCTAGGTAATATTAGAATACATTAGTGAAACAAAGAGTAAAACAAAAGGACTGAGTGTAGAAAACTTACATTTTATTAGGAAGAGACAATAACGATAAAAATAATGAAGGTAAAATGTAAGGTCCGTTAAAAAGCTTTATGTGTTATGAAAGGACAGAGCAGCATGCAGGGGCGGTGGGTAATGCCGCAGGGCAGGAGCACTGCTATTTTGAATACAGTGATGAGTATTTGTTTTAGGTAACAGTTTCTTACTGGCATGGGTCCTGGCAAATTTTAAGACATGAGAATTAGGCAATGAAAAGTCAGATCAATAAAAATACAAAAGCCTGCTATAAACACAGCTTACTTAAGATTAACATTGTGGATCCTTCCTTAATAATGAAGAAGTGAATGCCTCTTTCAAGATATTGCTTGCTTGAAACCCCATAAAGCTGCTGCAGACTGTCAGAAATAGTAAGCTAAAAAAATAGCAAAAATAACTAGAATCTGTAAATTTTCTTTTTAGAAATGTGGAAAAAGGATAAAAATTAAAATTTTAAAAATAATATTCCAAATAATTCCTCTAACTTCTATAAGTCAGTAAGAGGAAAGAGAAAAGATGAAATTTTATCCCAAATATTTTGATAGAAAATACAGTATGATTTTAGATAATGACTGTCATCTATTCCTATTTAAATAAAAGGATGCACTAAAATTGCTAAATGTAAACAGACAAATTAAATTTCATGATGCTAAAGCTTAAACTCCAGTATTTTGGCCACCTGATGCGAAGAGTTGACTCATTGGAGAAGACTCTGATGCTGGGAGGAATTGGGGGCAGGAGGAGAAGGGGACGACAGAGGATGAGATGGCTGGATGGCATCACTGACTCGATGGATGTGAGTCTGGGTGACCTCCGGGAGCTGGTGATGGACAGGGAGGCCTGGCGTGCTGCAGTTCATGGGGTCGCAAAGAGTTGGACAGGACTGAGCGGCTGATCTGATCTGATCTGAAAATAAAATGAAGAAGACACTTTGAAAAGCCAGTGAAGCATAATACAAAAAATAAATAGGTTAAAGAATTCAAGTTTTAAGTAAGGAAAAATCCAGTTCAAAGTAACTTAGCCCTTAAGAAAATATATTGCCTCAACATCAAAGTTCAGTTAACATCAAGCTTCAGGCAGAGCTTAGTCAGAGCTCTTGTGTGCTTCCCCAGTTCCTTTCTCAGTATTTTCATCTTATCAGGTTGAATTTGATTTCAGCTTCACCTCTCTCAAGGTAGTAAAAAAGCTGAAGCAGTTATATAGCTTACAGATACAAGCTCTTAACACTATTCAGAAGAAGAAAGAGTTCCATTTCCACAGCTTGGCTTCAGTCTGATTGGAGCAAATGAGATGAAGTGTCCAACCTTAAATCAGTTATTCCAGGAAGATAACATTTTATGGTTGCATTGTACCACTCAAGTTCCATTGCTGGAGCTAAAAGAGTCAATCAATCAAACATGCAAATCTCAGGACTCCTACCTGGTGAGGGTTGGTGGAATGGATGGCGGGAAGTCAACCAACTGTGCCCAATAAAATCACCATCAGAAGCAGTAAATAGCAAAGGCAATGCTGTGGAAAACACAAATTAGAGAGCAGAAAGACCAGAGAAACTTCCAGAGAACAGAAGAAATTAATGGGAAACAAGAGAATCCTTGGTATATAGTAGAAGAGGTTATGAAGAAGTAATCTGCCAATAAATAAAACGGAATACACATAACAAGAATGATAATCAATAGCATAATGGAAAAAAAATAACTTTCCAGAATGGAAAGAGAACTTAGATTGGAATGCAGAAAATATCATAAAATATAATGTGATAAAACTGGTAAATCTTAATGAGAATGAAACAATCAAGTGTCTCAAGTAGAAATTGTTCTCAACTGAGTTGAGTTAGGCACTTTATGACATGTATTTTCCATACACAACCTTACCTAGTTTCAATATCCAGTATTACAAAGCAGTGAGCAAAGCTATCATCTCCCCTTGAGGCTTGAGGAAACTTGAGGAATTGAAGCTGCAAAGGATTTAAACAGCACAACTGCTAGAGTTACCCAGCTTCCATTTGAACCAAGGCCCACTTAAAATCGGCATGTCTTCAATTGTCCCATTTAAGAAAGTAAAATGAAAGGCCGACTTGGCAGAAGTTTGAATAAGTAGAAGTCTGTTACAGCACTCTTGCTGTTGCTGTGAACTTGCAATGACCATGGAAACCAAATACTCATTATACAGATAAGGGAATAGCAACACTGTCCTCTCCTCTCCCACTGAGTGACTTTCCATTAACCAGAGCCAAAACTGAGTTTTCACTAACTCATGCTCAGCAAATGAACAGTATCCTACAGTGAAGAATCTCTCCTCTGTGTTCCTGGTAATAGATGCACCTAACAGACAGGTAAATATTCATAAGCTTCTCTACAACTAATAAAAGGATATATTCAGTCCTATTAAAACAAGTTAAAACATGGCAGTGGAAAGATATTTTAGCAAAACTATTTCTAACTATTTCCAACTGCCAAACCACTAGCTTCCTTTAATTTGGGCTTGCCCTTATTAATGTACAATATTCTTAGTGGCTGGAAAATCTTCAAACAAAAACCAAGAAAGAAAAAAAAATAAGTCAAACAAAAAACTTTTTTTTTTTTTTTTTAATGCCAAAGAGCATGAAAGATATAGAATAATTTAAGCAAACAAATATGCTTTGGCATAAAAGGAGATAAGATACTTCATTTTTACTTGTTCCCAAACCCACCAGATACAACAACATATTGGTTTGGGAAAAACAGTCTTAGGATAGGAAGCCAAACAGAATTTGCTTGTTGTGGTGGGTTACCTAGTGCTACTATTGTTGTTGAATGAGGTTTTTTTCCCCTGAGTTACCAAATTGTGCTTAAGTAAATGTTTATTCCTTGTACAGAGACCACTTATTCAAACACAAACAAAAGACAAGCAGCACTTTATTCAACACCAATTGTATGTGTTGTGGTATGAATTGAATCTCCCCTACCCACACCAATCCATATATTGAAGTCCTAATCCTTAGTCCCTCACAAGGTGATTTTATTTGTAAATAGTCTTTGCAGGTGTAATTAAATGAGTAAAGATTAAGTCATATTGGAGTACAGAGGGTCCCTACTCCAATATGACTGGTATTTTCTAAAAAGGGGGAAATTTGAAGACAAAGTCTAAACTATCCAGAGATTTGGACACAGGAGGAGGACATCATGTGAGGAGGAAGGTAGAGATCAGAGAGATGCAGCAGAAACCAAGGAATGCTGAAAAGTGCTAGCAAACCTCCAAAAGCTAGGAGGGAATCATGAAACAGATTCTTCCTCATACCCCTCAGAAAGGAACGACTCTGGATACTTTGAACTTTTAGCCCCTAGAACTGTGAGACAACATACTTCTATTGTCTCAGTCATACACTTTGTGGTACACTGTTTTGGCAGCCCAAACAAACAAATACAGCGTGTAATATACTATTCCTTGAAAGGATGTTTAGAAAAAGATGACTAATGTGTGTCAGCAACAGACCACAATACAGGTGTAAATGATATTTACTCCCTGGGTGGGAAAAAGAGACAAAAATCAGAGGAAGACATAGAAGCCAGTAACTGCATTCTGGACACAGAGTATATGTACATGTGTGTGATCCGTCGCTCAGTCATGTCCAATTCTTTGTGACCTCATGGATTGCAGCCCACCCACCAGGCTCCTCTGTCCATGGAATTTTCCAGGCAGGAATACTGGAGTGGGTTGCCATTTTTCTCCTCCAGGGATTCTTCCCAACCCAGGGATCAAACCTGTGTCTCCTGCATCTCCTGTACTGGCAGATGGATTTCTTACCACTGTGCTACCTGGGCAGCCCAGGCACAGAGCATACTCAGGAATACAGACATTTCCAATCATATAAGGCTGTTTTGGTTGTAGGTGCAATAATCTCAGTGAACAGGGTGAAAGAGCTTTACAGGGGCTTATGGGAATACTTGAAATGGTAAGAAAAAAACATAAAAACAAATCCATCTTTAATCTATATACACACTGTCACAAGAGAGAAATCTTAAAATGCTAATGAAATTCCCACACATGCAGCATGTAAACTTGGTGAGTAAGAAGGGAACATTCAAAAGAAGTTTATAATACTTTAAAAGTATGTGAAGGTTAGATTATTCTTGACTTGGCAGGAACTTTCAAGACTATATGATAATGTTCAAGAAATGAAAACCAAGCACAAAGTAAACAGAACACATTCATAGTTCACATAGCAATTTCAAAAGAAAAAATATATATATAATTCTGTATTTTCAAACATACACTAATATTTGTTTTGATATGAGAATATGTTTTGATATGTGTATATACGATATTACAAAGGACCTCCAAGTGTTATAATGCCTACTGTCTTGTGACTCTTGAAATGTAGTGTATGTGGGATCCAATGGAATATTTAGTAGTGAATTTATGATCATTCATCTTATCAGTATGTGAAAAACTAATTTAAAACACTGGAAAATGCTAGCATTGACAAGGAAATAAGTTATTAGCAAACTGAAAATGATTCTCTTTGAAGTGAAGTGTTTGTTGCTCAGTTGTGTCTGACTCTTCACTACCCTATGGACTACAGCCCACCAGACTCCTCTGTCCATGCGATTCTCCAGGCAATGATACCGAAGTGGGTTGCCATGCCCTTCTCCAGGGGATCCCTCTGATCCAGAAATCAAACCTGTGTCTCCCTCTGGCTCCTGAACTGCAAGTGGAAAAGGCTACCCACTCCAGTAACCTGGCCTGGAGAATTCCATATACATATATTCCATGTATAGTCCATGGGGTCGCAAAGAGTTGGTCAGGACTGAGCAACTTTCACTTTCATTTCTGTACCACTTAGCCAACCCATAAGAAAAGAACTTTATATTTTCAGTTGAAAAAAGAACTGAATACATAAGACATTTACATCAACTTTAAGTGAAAAAGATGAAATTTCCATAGAATTTTTCTTAATATTAAAAAAAGAAGCTCCACATTAGCCCTATAGATTTTGAATCAATGCAACATACAACTAAAATAGGAAAGATTTGGAATATTTCCAAAATTTGTTTCCTAGAGTGATTTTAGGTGAAAAAAAAAAAAAGTAGACTTTCCAAAATTAACAGAAAATCCAGGAGATATCCTAAACTATTTCAGGTGAGTGAACTTCATGTTCCTTAAGTATTTTTTGTTGCTAATATTTTCATCAAATCAAATATTTGACTTGAAAGTTGCTTTTGTCTTCTTTTGTAAACTGTTTTCACCAATCAAAATAATGCTGATGAGGAGTATGTCAAGGCTGTATATTGTCACCCTGTTTATTTAACTTATATGCAGAGTACATCATGAGAAACTCTGGACTGGAAGAAACACAAGTTGGAATCAAGATTGCTGGGAGAAATATCAATAACTTCAGATATGGAGATGACACCACCCTTATGGCAGAAAGTGAAGAGGAACTAAAAGGCCTCTTGATGAAAGTGGAGAGTGAAAAAGTTGGCTTAAAGCTCAACATTCAGAAAACGAAGATCATGGCATCTGGTCCCATCACTTCATGGGAAATAGATGGGGAAACAGTGGAAACAGTGTCAGACTTTATTTTTCTGGGCTCCAAAATCACTGCAGATGGTGAGTGCAGCCATGAAATTAAAAGACATTTACTCCTTGGAAAGAAAGTTATGACCAACCTAGATAGCATATTCAAAAGCAGAGACATTACTTTGCCAACAAAGTTTCATCTAATCAAGGCTATGGTTTTTCCTGTGGTCATGTATGGATGTGAGAATTGGACTGTGAAGAAGGCTGAGGGCCAAAGAATTGATGCTTTTGAACTGTGGTGTTGGAGAAGACTCTTGAGAGTCCCTTGGACTGCAAGAAGATCCAACCAGTCCATTCTGAAGGAGATCAGCCCTGGGATTTCTTTGGAAGGAATGATGCTAAAGCTGAAACTCCAGTACTTTGGCTACCTCATGCGAAGAGTTGACTCATTGGAGAAGACTCTGATGCTGGGAGGGATTGATGGTAAGAGGAGAAGGGGACGACAGAGGATGAGATGGCTGGCTGGCATCACTGACTCGATGGATGTGAGTCTGAGTGATCTCCGGGAGTTGGCGATGGACAGGGAGGCCTGGCGTGCTGAGATTCATGGGGTCGCAAAGAGTCGGACACGACTGAGCGACTGATCTGATCTGATCTGATCTGATGATGAGTATTTTGACTTAAAAGAATTATCATTGATGTCTAGATTGGTTCTCAGTTCCCATTTTATGTTCCTTCTATTTGAAGTGGCTTGAAAGATTAAATCATATTTCCAAGACTTTGTTGAAGTTTGGGTACTGAAAGTGAATTAGGGTCATCTAAGCAGAGGCACTCAAGCACCATGGGGAGAAAGATATGAGTCACAGACATTGTCCCTTCAATTTCTTAACATTGGTGATGCTTGGAAAAGTTCAGGAGATAACAGGATACATTCTTCAGAAACCCTGGATATTTAAAAAAAAAAAAAAAATACACTATTGGTGTGGCTTCCTTACTTTCACAATGAGGCTTTGGAAATCCAATTCTTCAGGTTCCTGATTTTGAAACCAGCGTGACTTCAGTTGTGGCCATAAGCAAGTAAGTCTCTTTTTGGATCCATTTCAGAATGTGTTCCTTCCACATTTTCAATTGCTATACATCTACATTACACTGACAACCTACATTATGTCTCTTTCTCCTTAAAATAGTTAACATGGTTTATATTTGCTAAACTGAACTCTTACTAATTCCTGGGTGCCTTAGTGGTAGAAGAATCTGCCTACAATGCAGGAGGCCTGGGCTGGATCACTGGGTTGAAAAGATTCCTTGGAGAAGGAAATGGCAACCCACTCCAGTATTCTTGCCTGGAAAATTCCATGAATGGAGAAGACTGGCGGGCTGCAGTCCATGGGGTCTCAAGAGTTGGACATGACATAAAGACTAAACCACAACCATCACCCTTACTAATACATACATTTAAATTAAACTACATCAATAAGTATTTCAAAAGTTTGAGAAATATGGTCTCTATACTTTCGAGTGAATTTAAAAGGTGCCATGAGCTGAAAATGTTTAATTGTGGACCACTGCATCTGTGATGTGGAAATAATGAATAAAACTTTAAAAGTAATGATGAGCACGGGTATTCTGGTGGCGGATCCATCTCGATGTATAGTAAAAGTAATACAATATTGTAAAAAAAAAAAAAATAAAATAAAATAAAAGTCTATCCATTTAAAAAAATAATAAAAAAAAAAAAAAAAAAATAAAAGTAATGATGAGTCAAAAACAATGATGTCAAGTGAGATATTTTAAAAAAATTATTTTCTAGAGGTTTTTTTAAAAGAGTTTTTAAAAATCTTCTTTTGTAGCAATTCATTTTTAAGAAAATTATCTATTTAGTCTGTTCATTATTGCTTAGAATGAAATTTTTGAGTCTTTATGTGGGAAAGAGTAAAGCAGAAGGGGGAAAAAAGAAATAATAGTACACTGCTACTACACTTTTTTTCTTTTATTGCAAAAATAAATAAATACATGAATAAGGACTCTTGTGACCTCAATTCCAATTTAGCTTTAGGTCTCATTATATATACACAACCCTCTCTTCACATATCCAACTCAGTATAATATCAATGCTCAAAAGTAATGATTCTTAGATGTCAGCAACATGCAATAAACCAGATAATGCTTATGCTGGTAGCTGAACATGGTGATCACAAGTGCCTTATTTAGGAACAGAAGCATGAGTACTCTGACATTCTTGGTCAAAGCCACAGATCTATCTATAGTCCAAGAGTAGACCAGCATCTTGCTATAACTGTATTCATTCTACTAGTCACATGGTCTCGTCTGGTCAGTGGGCTCTGTTTAATTAGAAAGATCCTTTCATGAATGAGGCTAGGTGAGTAGATACCAAGCGTACTGTTTGAAGGTATAGTCATCTTTCCAGCATTTGGAGAACAATGAGCAAATACGAGTTTAGGGAAAGAGAATACCACACAGATATTTTGGAAAAGAAAAAAACTATGACTACCCTTGTTCTGCATAAACACTTCTGTGACTATGTTTGATTCACCTCAGTTACAGAAATGATTATAGTGTTTCCCAGTGAATATATTCTTGAGTCACTCTTCCCTGGAGTTCAGCACCTAAACTTCCCCATGAGCTAAAGAAAATCATTTTACTGCTGCCTTTCTTTCTTACCAGGTCTAAAGAACACTTGTCTAGTGTTTGTTTTCTGCCCCACACCTGGCTGTTTTCCAAGATGACTGTGCTTAAGATAATTGCAACTCATTTCATGGAAAAGCATTCTCCACTTACGGAAGGTGTTCTTCTCTTAAGACAGTGAATAAAATCAGTCAGAACACATGAATCCTACGTATCACTGCATTTGTCCATATCTGAGCTATTTCATATGAAGATAACTCTATAAATGTGTCCTTAATTGTAGATTCTACAGTTAACATCAGCGATCATAGTCCAGCTGTCTTCATGCCTCAGCTAGTGTGGGATCCACATATATTGCAATACTCTTGCTTTCAATATCTTGAGCAAATACTAGAATGAGACTAGGCACACCATATACTTGCCAAGAAACAATAAGTATAATTAAGAGAAGTACAGACTAAATTCACATTTATAACAGAAACGTTTTGAAGTAGGATCCTAATCTTCAGACATAACAAATGAAGAGGTCTTTATATTATTTGGTAGACAATTTAGCTTCTTGGAGCCAGGATGTCTGGAGAATCAACATACCAGAATGGGGACTCCTTTTAAATATTGCATCATTAAGAACCCATTAAAGTGATTATCTATAAACAGTAAACTTCCCTGCCCTGAATGTAAATTCAAGCCTCAAATTCAAAATTCGTAAACCAAGTTTATAGCTTCTAAGTGACAAATTTTTCTGTTTGCTAATCATCAAAGTTAAAAAAAAAAAAAAAGTCAAAACACTTGGTATCCAGGATCAGCTGTTGGGTACTGAAACGCTACACTTTTGACAATGGCAAGGTATTGCAAAAGAGCAACCAAGCCAAAGGGAAAGGATTAATCTCAAGACTGAGACAGCAAAATAAAATGCATTCACCCAGTAATAGTTAAGCCTTCCCAAGTGTTTAGTCATTGCTGTTTTCATATAGACGCTGTAGGCTCTTACCTTCTTATTTAGTGTATCTTCTATGTCTTATATCAGTCTGATAGAGCTGTCATTGGAAAGTACCATGGACTGAGTGGCTTAAACCACAGAAATTTATTTTCTCACAGTTCTGAAGGTTAGAAGGATGAGATCAAGGTGTGAGAAGAGTTGACTGTGAGCATTCTCATTGACTTACAGATGCCATCTTCTCTCTGTCTTCATGGTGCCTTCACTTGTGCCTATGTATCTACATCCTTTTTATAGAGGCACTAGTCATATTGATTAGAACCACACTAATTCAATTAATTCATTAAATGTTGTTGGAGGACCCTGGTGGGCTGCAGTCCATGGGGTCGCTAAGAGTCGGACAGGACTGAGCGACTTCACTTTCACTTTTCACTTTCATGCATTGGAGAAGGAAACAGCAACCCACTCCAATGTTCTTGCACCGTCTATGGGGTCGCACAGAGTCGGACACAACTGAAGCGACTTAGCAGCAGCAGCAGTAGCAGCTGTTCAGTCACTAAATTGCATCTGTCTCTTTGCAACCCCATGAACTGCAACATGCCAGGCTTCTCTGTCCTTTGCCGTTTCCCTGAGTTTGTTCAAAATCATGTCCATTGAGTCAGTGATGCCATCCAACCATCTCATCTTCTGTCACCCACCTTCTCCTCTTGCCCTCAACCTTTTCCAGCATCAGAGTCTTTTCCAAGGAGTCAGCTCTTTGGAGCTTCAGCTTCAGCATCAGTCCTTCCAATGAATATTCAGGTTTATCTTAAACACAGTCACTGTCGAGGTACTGGGAGTTACTGTGTGGGAAGGGGGAATACTATTGAATCTTTGGCCTCAGCAAAAAGTAATTGCTAAAAATAATGTGCTATAAATATCAAAATATTTCATTTTTTCCTCTCTTCAAGCTACATATCCCATTAAGTCTTCTACATGCAAAGCCAAGCCATGAGTCTTAAATAGTTCATGATAGCAGGGGTCAACTAATAAACAACTGAAAAACAATCATGCTTGAAAATTCAGATATGGTAGATACAAAACTTTTTCAAAATACTGAAAATCAAACTTAAAACGTACAGGTCATGTGTTTAGAGCTGTATTGATTAATGTGAAGATGCTGCTGCTTCTGTAATGGCCTTAAAAACAATTTTGTGTAATGAACTTCATATTGGTTGATTCATATTGGCTCATATTGATGATATTTTAACAAATACCTAAAAAAGCATTTCAATTTTCAGATTCATATGAGATTCTTTTAACATTGCTGTTATGATCTAGTAAAGATCCATCCATTTCAGAAAATGTTCAAAACAATCAGTAGCTCAGCTGATGAAGAATCCACCTGCAATGCAGGAGACCTGAATTCGATCCCTGGGTTAGGAAGATCTCCTGAAGAAGGGAAAGGATGCCCACTCCAGTATTCTGGCCTGAAGAATTCCATGGACGGTATAGTCCATGGGGTCACAAAGAGTTGGACACCACTGAGTGAGTTCTGCTTTCACTTTCACTTACTTCAAAACAATCACTTAAAATAAATGTGTTTATTATAGTACTATTATTTAAAGTTGTAGTTTTTAAAAGTAGATGCTTCTTTCTTGTTGTGGCACAAGAAGGTGATAATTTGGTAAAAATGTAAGACCCGAATCTTCACTCAAGCATAGGAGAGTATAGTACTCAATCTTTTCCTTAATATCAGTTACAAAGCTTTTCTAAGCCAATCATCTCCAAAATTTATCCAAATATCCTCTTTACTCAAAATTTCATGGCAACACTATAATCACAGGAATGTATAGCTAAAATAACTTAGGTATAATCTAAGCCATCTAGATAGAGTAGGATTCTTGGAAGAGGGGGAAATATATATATATATGGACAGGAGAAAGAAAGTAAAATCTGTACTATCCCAAGATGTGAGCTTCATTAGAACTATCAGGATAGAACACAAAGAGCAAGATCCTAGGCAAAAAAAAAAAAAAAAAAAAAGTTTACAGCTGAATAAAACAATAGAAATGGAACTATAATTTAGTGTGGTAGAAATGTAAGTAGAATTTTCTTTTCTTCAGTCTCTTGCTCCTTCTCCTCTTTTTATGATAAGAACTACCAGACAAGGCAACATTTCCACAGTGCATTCTTCAGAGGAAATCTGTACATGCAGCCCACTTTTAAGGAGGGTAGAGATGCACTTCCTCCTTTAGGGTGTGTGGTGTCCCACTTCTTGGGGTTCCTGCTCAAAAGCCAGTAAACAGGCCATGTTGGTGGAAAGGAAAGTGTGCTTTATTTCAGATGCTGGCAACCGGGGATGGGAGAGAGGGTGGCAAACATATGTCCAAAGACTGACGTCCTCAACCATGATAAGCAGGGAGTGAAAGCTTTTATAGATAGAGAGAGGTGGGGGAGCTACATGAAGAAATAGCGCAGTCATCTCTAACAGTCATCTTCAAATTGATCATCAGTGATTTGACTAGCATCATCTTGGTTGTTTTAGGTACAGTTCAGGGTGCACTGGTTTCCATTTCTTTTTGGTCAATTTTTGGAATTGTGGCAGCTCAGTTCCTGGGTCTTCATGTAGTTAACTTCTCCACCTGGGGTTTTAGTATCTATAAGACAGCTCACAGGAAATGGCTCAGAATATTATCAACAGCCCTTGAGAAAGAACTAGAGGTCCTTGACTATGCTTAATGAGTATGTTATTAATATTTACTCTACTTAGACTGTTCTCTTTTGTTTCAACATTTCCCACTTCTCTGATTAAACTTACTCTCTGATTGAAGCTTTCCACAGGCAAAAGGAAGGCAGAGGACATGGTGAAGGAGCAAGGACCATATGGTTCTGCTCTGTTCCAGTGAGGTACCTACATCAATTACAGAATTCTTCTGCATTGAAGATTTGTCACATTTTCCCCATATATTAACATATTGAATCATTTATTTGGTATTCCCAGGTGGCACTAGTGGTAAAGAACCTGCCTGTCCATGCAGGAGACATAAGAGATGTGGGTTTGGTTCCTGAGTCAGGAAGATACCCTGGGGGAGGTCATGGCAACTCACTCTAGTATTCTTACCTGTAGAATCCCTTGGACAGAGGAGACCGGGAGGTTACAGTCCATGGGTTGTGAAGACTGGGACGTGACTGAAGTTACTCAGCATGCACACAATAATTTATTTATATCAGTATGGATTTATACTTTAGATGATAAGATAATCTACTTTATTTTCTTGCCCAAATCATTCCCACTTTAGACTTTAGAAACTCTTTCAGTTGATTACCCAAAATGTTTATTTTTTCAAACATTTTTTCAAATAGTTGAAATAATTTTGAAATATTTGAAATTTTTGAAAAAGTTTCAAGTATTTCAATATTTTTTCAAACACATGCGGTATATATTTTTTCAGTTCCTTACATCTCCCATGAGAATTCTTTTTTATTAAGTAATTATGAGCAATGCTTCCATTATGCCTTGACATACTTGACATAAATTTACTTTGAATTATCTATCTTCTCGGAGAAGGCAATGGCACCCCACTCCAGTACTCTTGCCTGGAAAATCCCATGGATGGAGAAGTCTGGTGGGCTCCAGTCCATGGGGTCGCTAAGAGTCGAACACAACTGAGCGACTTCCCTTTCACTTTTCACTTTCATGCATTGGAGAAGGAAATGGCAACCCACTCCAGTGTTCTTGCCTGGAGAATCCCAGGGATGGTGGAGCCTGGTGGGCTTCTGTCTCTGGGGTCGCACAGAGTCGGACACGACTGAAGCGACTTAGCAGCAGCAGCAGCATCTATCTTCTAATTCTAACATCTATGAAGTTTCAAGGTGTTTTTATATTGACTGATTTGCATCTGGACTAAGTGTCACCTTTCTCATTCTTTGCATATCCAGATTTTTTTTTTTAATAAAAGATACTACCAAGGACATTTTGTAAAGATTCCAGATTCTGTTACCTACTTTTGAAAAATGTTAAGTTTTGTTGTAGTTTGTCGTTTAAGTTGTTAACTAGTCAGTAAGAGATTAATCACTCTTCCTTTGGCCTTCCTTGGTGGCTCAGACAGTAAAGAATCTGCCTGCAATGTGGGAGACTTGTTTTCAATCCCTGGGTTGGGAAGACCCCCTGGAGGAGGGCATGGCAGCCCACTCCAGTATGCTTACCTGGAAAATCCCCAAATACAAAGGATTTTGGCCGGTTACAGTCCATGGGGTCACGAAGAGTCAGACATGACTGAGCGACCAAGCACAGCATAGCACAACACCGTTCCTTAGGAGGTTTGATTTTATGTTTTATGAAGGTATATCTGTTTCAGGTTTAACCCAGATCTGTTAATTTCGGTACATAGTGTTTTCCCACCATGCCAGGGTGACATTTTACCTAGATCTTCTAATGTAACAGGACTCAAAATTTAATCTCTCTTCAATGGACAAAAAAAAAAAAAAAATTACTGGATTTTCATTTTCTAGCTTTGATTATTGCTAACTCACTTCAGTTTAGCTCAGTTCAGTTGCTCAGCCACGTCTGACTCTTTTCAACTCCATGGACTGCGGCACGCCAGGCCTCCCTGTCCATCACCAACTCCCAGAGTTTACTCAAACTCATGTCCATTGAGTCAGTGATGCCATCCAACCATCTCATCCTCTGTCGTCCCCTTCTCCTTCCGCCTTCAATCTTTCCCAGCATCAGAGTCTTTTCCACTGAGTCAGTTCTTCGCATCAGATGGCCAAAGTATTAGAGTTTCAGCTTCAGCATCAATCCTTCCAATGAATATTTAGGACTGATTTCCCTTATGATGGACTGGTTGGATCTCCTTGCAGTTCAAGAGCCTCTCAAGAGCCTCCTCCAACACGACAGTTCAAAAGCATCAATTCTCCGGTGCTAACTAGTTCAATTATTACTGGATTCCCTTGTGCATATTCAGTCCAAGGTCAGTCAAGTAGTTGAGAAGAGTTTATATACAAGCTCCCCTTTTCTGTGGCAAACCTCCTTTCTGGGATTTCTTTCCTCAATGTAAAGTCATTCTAGACCCAAACCTGTCCCCTGACACTTCAATACAAAAATACCAATGACTGATGCTTAATAGACTTTTGGTGTCCTCAAGGATGAAGGATATATAAATGAGGATCTCACCATTGCATCAGTGGGCTTTCTTTTTCAAGGGTCAAAGCCCATACACTCTTTTGCCCATTTTTGTTAGTTTCCAGGGCCTTCGGATATCTCTTTTTGTTATATTTGTCCGAAAGTTTTTAAATTATCTGCTTAAGGAGTAGTGATACAAGTTAGTCTGTAATTTCGGGTATCCAAACTCCCACTTGATTGCTTTTGCAATGATATTTAGAAATGCGTTTTGAAAATCTGTGAAAGTGGTTTTGAAAATCTGTAAAAGTGTGGACAATTAACTTTTATCATAGTTTTTTTTTTTTTTAATAACAAGTGCAATATGTTTTTGCAGGAGAATAAATCTCCTGAATCAAAACTTCTAATGTATGTTTCATGAGAGGGCTGGAGAGAGGTTGCTAACTCAGACTTAGCAACTTTGGTAGTAGTTTCACCGTCTGCAGCAAAACGTAAAATGTTTTCCTATTTTTATTAACAGCTACTGATTTTACTATCTTTAGCCGATGTAAGGACTCCTGTATGCAAAGTGCTTTTGGTTCAGAAAAGGGACCAATATCCTTGAATGAATATCCTTGAACCAAAATCCAGAAAAGGAAGAAATGGATTCCTTCAGGGCCCCTGACTTTGACTCAGATACGTAGTTTGAATCAGAAATCTGATTTCTGATTCAGAAATCCTAGCTCTACAACCCTAGGAAACAATTAAAGTCTCTTTGAACCTTACATTTTTCATCTATAAACAGGAAACATAATATCCATGGCAGTTTTGAATAGAAGATTCAGTCCTAGACTATAATTGGCACCCTATAATTGCAAATGTTCTTATGGCCCAAAATATGCCATAACATCCTTTCTAAGCCTACCTTAAGACATGCAAAGGCATTTTTAATTTGTATGATTAATTCCAAAGAGGTTTGACAAGCAATGTACTGTCTGTGTTGCTAGTCATGCTGATAGATGTCTCAGAAACTGGGTGGGCTTACTCCTGTATCTGGGTCCCAGCCAGCTGCTGAGGTAACAGGGAAAAAGTCCAACTTCCGAGATCGGAGGATATCAAGTGAAGGTTTGATGTCTACTACTTGATGGAGATGAAGGATTTGGGCAAAGAAAAGCCTGAGTGGATAGTGGCTACTGAAAATTAATTGAAATGTTAAAATGTAGCATGGTGGCATTTTTCACTGGAAATCCTAATTTAGGATTCTTTTAAACAATGGGATTTTTAAATAAAGAGGAAAATTAGTGAAAATGTTTTCAAAATTAGATTTCACATAGCATTATTTACATACCAAAATTAGAATATGTTCTAAAGTAACCCAATTACCTCTCTTTGGTAAAGAAAAGCAAAATCTAGTAAATAAGCAAAAAAAAAAAAAAAATATTCTGGATATGAAAGTCATCTAAGGGATCATGCGTCTATGAAAGACAAAGCTGAACCATTACAAAACTTTAGGATAAAACAACAATTCAAAATTATATAGAATTATTTGGTAATAAGTTAGAAAAAAAGTGCTAAAAGATTAATACCCTACACAAATAGATTGCTTGTATGTTATACATTCATTAGTTCAGATAGAGTAGAACAATGATGCTTGCATATCTTGTACTATTTTGTTTTTGTTGATGATGATGTTTTAATTACAGTAGACCCTTGAGACGGAGAAGGCAATGGCACCCCACTCCAGTACTTTTGCCTGGAAAATCCCATGGACGGTGGAGCCAAGTAGGCTGCAGTCCATGGGGTCGCTCGGATTCGGACATGACCAAGCGACTTCACTTTCACTTTTCACTTTCATGCATTGGAGAAGGAAATGGCAACCCACTCCAGTGTTCTTGCCTGGAGAATCCCTGGGACGGGGGAGCCTGGTAGGCTGCTGTCTATGGGGTCACACAGAGTTGGACACGACTGAAGTGACTTAGCATAGCATAGACCCTGGAGTACACCAAAGATAAGGATTCTGTGTTATCTTAATAGGAATTTGCTTTTAGTTTGAAATATCCAGCAGTTAGGAAAAACCTGCTATTCTCAATTAAACACATCTTCCATTCATTTATTGAAGGTATCTAATTGACAGCAAGAGAAAAACAATTAAAATTAATAGCACAATAAATTATAAGTAGATAAGGATTAGATATATTCCTATCTAAATCTTTATGGAATATTTTGTCTTTACCAGAGTGCTAGAAATATGGAATTATCAAGGAATACTTGCCAAATGAAGAAATAAATTAATAAATAAGCATGTATGGTTGTTGTATGGCAGCATCATAAGAACTATGTTTATGAAAAATTAATTTCTACCTATTTCCTTGTATTCTATTTCTATTTTTTCACTATGTTGACAACAAAGAAATTATGACTATTTCCTAAAATCAGAGCTGCATGTGGGGTAAGTCACTTCAATCATGTCCAACTCTTTGCAAGCCTATGGACTGTAGACAGTCACGCTCCTCTGTCTGTGGAATTCTGCAGGCAAGAATACTGGAGTGGGTTGCCGTGCCCTCCTTCAGGGGATTTTCCCAACCCAGGAATCAAACTCACAGTTTTTACGTCTCCTGCATTTGCAGGTAGGCTCTTTGCCACTAGTACCATCTGGGAAGCCCTGAAATATAGCTGCCAGATATTAGAGTCTAAAAGGAAAATAAAACAATCTGATGATGAGCTATCCAGATCTGAATGGTGGTATGAATAGACATGCAGTGTATTCTCTCTTTTCCAGCGGAAATGAGTAACATTGGGTAGATCAGAGAATTAAGAATGAAAAGAAATAAGAACCACTTATTAGATTGCTTCCATGCCCTTTCTATTGTAAACAGTGCTGCAATGAACATTGGGGTGTATGTGTCTCCTTCAATTCTGGTTTCCTCGATGTGTGCACCCAGCAGTGGGACTGCTGGGTCATATGACAGTTCTACTTCCAGTTTTTTGAGGAATCTCCACACTGTTCTCCATTGTGACTACACTACTTTGCATTCCCATCAACAGGGTAAGAGGATTCCCTTTTCTCCACACCCTCTCAAGCATTTATTGTTTGTAGACTTTTTGATAGCAGCCATTCTGATCAGCGTGAGATGGTTTTTTATTGTGGTTTTTATTTGTATTTATCTGATAAATGAGTGATGTTGAGCATCTTTTCACATGTTTGTTAGCTATCTGTATGTATTCTTTGGAGAAATATCTATTTAGTCCTTTGGCTCATTTTTCCCATCAGCAGATGAATGGATAAGAAAGCTATGGTACATATACACCATGGAATATTACTCAGCTATTAAAAAGAATGCATTTGAATCAGTTCTAATGAGGTAGATGAAACTGGAGCCTATTATACAGAGTTTAGTTAGTCAGAAAGAAAAACACCAATACAGTATATTAACACATATATATGGAATTTAGAAAGATGGTAACAATGACCCTATATGAGAAACAGCAGAAGAGACACAGATGTAAAGAAGAAACTTTTGGACTCTGTGGGAGAAGGAGAGGGTGGGATGATTTGAGAGAATAGCATTGAAACATGTATATTACCATATGTGAAGTCCAGGTTCAATGCATAAGACAGGATGCTCAGGGCTGGTGCACTGGGATGACCCTGAAGGATGGGATGGGGAGGGAGGTGGGAGGGGGGTTTCAGGATGGGTGACACATGTACACCCATGGCTGATACATGTCAATATATGGCACAAACCACTAAAATATTGTAAAATAATTAGCCTCCAATTAAGTAAATTTTTTAAAAAGAACCACTTTTTATTCTCCAACTCAAGAATAAACTCCACAGCAGCAAAGAGAGGCAAATATATATATGTAAACACACACACACACACACACATATTTGCAGCCATGAAATTAAAAGATGCTTACTCCTTGGAAGGAAAGTTATGACCAACCTAGATAGCATATTCAAAAGCAGAGACATTACTTTGGCAAAAAAGTTTCATCTAGTCAAGGCTATGGTTTTTCCTGTGGTCATGTATGGATGTGAGAGTTGGACTGTGAAGAAGGCTGAGCACCAAAGAATTGATTCTTTTGAACTGTGGTGTTGGAGAAGACGTTTGAGAGTCCCTTGGACTGCAAGGTGATCCAACCAGTCCATTCTGAAGGAGATCCGCCCTGGGATATCTTTGGAAGAAATGATGCTTAAGCTGAAAGTCCAGTACTTTGGCCACCTCATGCGAATATTTGACTCAATGGAGAAGACTCTGATGCTGGGAGGGATTGAGGACAAGAGGAGAAGGGGACAACAGAGGATAAGATGGCTGGATGGCATCACTGACTCGACGGACGTGAGCCTCAGTGAACTCTGGGAGTTGGTGATGGACAGGGAGGCCTGGTGTCCTGCGATTCATGGGGTCACAAAGAGCTGGACACGACTGAGCGACTGATCTGATATATATATATATATATATATACATATATCCCACACACACACACACACACACACACACACATTTATCCTGTTGTCTGAATGATATTGGATATCATTGTGGCTCACACCCATTTTGGGACTGTTTGGATCAACCATCTAATAAAAATATCTAACCCAAGAAAGAAACAATTATTCTTTTCCTTCCCACCTGGCTCACTTGTGGTGGAGAATCTTCTCCATCTAATTTTTAATGGTGAATAAAGAGAAGAGAGAGCTATACAAGGAGGACACAAAGTTAGTGGAGATAATAGAGGATCTCCGAGGCAACTTGGAAAAACTTGCATCCAAAGAAGAAGGAAGGGAACCACTATGGGATTGAGAAGAGAGCTGTGTTAGAACAGAATATGTATCCCCCACCCTTAATTCTAAAGTGGGGAAAACTTCTATAGTCTCCAGGGAACAAAAGTATAGTACAAGTAAATATGTGTTTTTCTTTACTGCTCACTCTTCTTTCCCAAGGAGAAATGGTACCCAAACTGTCTGGTAGTGAGATAAGAAATCAGAAATGTAAGCATGAATCACCCTATTCTGTGTTCCCCGTGTTTTAGCAATACTTGTCTAGTATCTTCTTTCTCATTACAAAAAGATTGCAATTGCTGACTCTGAATTTCTGGGTAGGGTCGTGTTATTCATGGAGTTAGGTGTTTTGCTTGTAATAGCCATGAATAAGTCTGATATGTAAGAAAAGAAGATATTTTAATCTATCATCTTTGACCCTTGTTTTTCAACTTCCAAACCGGATTGTTTTACCTTTTCATTTAACATTGGAGAATAGCCAATTAACAATGTTGTAGTAGTTTCAGGTGGGCGGCAAAGGGACTCAGGCCTTTAACATATGTCTGTTCACTTCAGTTGCTCAATCCTGTCTGACTCTGTAACCTCATGGACTGCAATGGCCCAGGCTTCCCTGTCCATTATCAACTCCCAGAGCTTGCTCAAACTCACGTCCCTCGAGTTAGAGATGCCATCAAAGTATCTCATCCTCTTTCATCCCCTTATCCTCCTGCCTTCAGTTTTCCCCAGCATCAGTGTCTTTTCCAAGGAGTTGATTCTTCACATCAGGTGGCCAAAGTATTGGAGCTTCAGCTTCAGGTCTTCCAATGAATATTCAGGACTGATTTCCTTTAGGATTGACTGGTTTGATCTCCTAGCAGTCCAAGGGATTCTCAAGAGCCTTCTCCAACACCACAGTTCAAAGGCATCAATTCTTCCACATTCAGTTTTCTTTATTGTCAACTCTCACATCCATACATACATGACTACTGGTAAAACCACAGCTTTGACTAGACAGAAATTTGCTGGAAAGTAATGTCTCTGCTTTTTAATATGATGTCTGGATTGGTCATAACTTTTCTTCCAAGGAGCAAACATCATTTAATTTCATGGCTACAGTCACTATCTGCAGTGATTTTGGAGCCCAAGAATATAAAGCCTCTCACTGTTTCCCATCTATTTGCCATGAAGTGATGGGACTGGATACCTTCATCTTAGTTTTTTCAATGTTCAGTTTTAAGCCAGCTTTTTCACTCTCGTCTTTCACTCTTTTGTTCTTCATTTTCTGCCATAAGGGTGATGTCATCTGCATATCTGAGGTTATTGATATTTCTCCCAGCAATCTTGATTTCATCTTGTGCTTCATCCAGCCAGGCATTTCACATGATGCATATAAGTTAAATAAGGAGGGTGACAATATACAGCCTTGACGTACTCCTTTCCCAATTTGGAACCAGTCCATTGTTACATCTCCAGTTCTAAGTTGCTTCTTGACCTGCATTCAGATTTCTCAGGAGGCAGGTCAGATGGTCTGGTATTCCTATCTCTTGAAGAATTTTCCATAGTTTGTTGTATCCACACAAAGACTTTGATGTAGTCAATAAAACAGAAGTAGATATTCTTTCTGGAATTCTCTTGCTTTTTCTCTGATGCAATGGATGCCGGCAATTTGATCTCTGGTTCCCCTGCCTTTTCTAAATGCAGCTTGAACATCAGGATGATTCTGCCCAGCTCCTCTGTACATGGAATTCTCCAGGGAAGAGTACTGGAGTGGGTTGCCATTTCCTTCTACAGGGGATCTTCCCGACCCAGGGATCGACCCCAGGTCTCCTGCTTTACAGGTAGAATCTTTACCAACTGAGCCACTAGAGAAGCCCCTTTTACATATATACATGTATCCATTCTCCCCCAAACTTCCCTCCCATTCTGGCTGCCACATAACATTGAGCAGAATTCCCTGTGCTATAAGGTAGGGCCTTGTTGAATATCCATTTTAAATATAGCAGTGTGTACATGTTGATCCCAAGTTGAAAGTAAAGTGGGCAGAGAAGAGATTGATTAAATATGACCCTTTTATTGTAGTATTTGTCTAACTTTTCACCTTCCACCTTTGCCATATTTCACTGGGGATAGAGGGTAATTCTCCATCCTATTTAAGCTGTGCTTGGCCATATGAATGCATTGTTGAATGAAATATGGAAACAGTGATAATGGGCTGTTACATATTTTTCATTCTCTTCCCAGATTTCTGCTATCCACTATGAGAAGAGCAGAACCCAATTAATTGCTGAGTCTGCTGCCCTTGGAGCAGACTTGAACTCATCATACTTCTGGGCTGGGCTGCTCCAGCTGACCCTGCACATTCAGAAGAAAATAAATGTTATTTTAAATCAATAAGAATATAAGGTTGTTTATGATGCAATTAAAACTTCTACAAAGAGATAGGTGCCTCAGAGGCAATGCCAAGGAGTTGCCTGGGAATCAAGCTAGTTCCAATTGCTGTTCTTGCCAGAAAAGAAAGGAGGAGAAGAAAGAGTAAACTGTATTCTCTTCCCATCAGCAAATGGTGAACTACCACCTAGAAAATGTGTCCTTTTTTGTGGGTGCAGAGTTGAACCTTGAAGGCCAGGATAGGACTAAGAAGAGGAGAAAAACTGACTGATGTGGAGTTGTGAGCCAGGCTGCCACTGACCAACAATCCTGATCTGATCTAGGAATTCTCAGAAAAAGACAAATAGAAGAACCATCCTGAACTAGTTCACAGGGTTCACTTTAGGCAAGCAGAGCCCTCAAGTCAGAAATTAAAGTCATATCTAGAAATAAAGAAAATATATTACTTAGACATACTCAAATAGTAAACTGTCAATAACACACCCAACACATTTTTAAAATAGGTTATAATATCCTGAGTCCCACAGTCTTTAGATGCACTAAAGAAAAAATTTCCTAATGTGATTTTCAGCAGAGAAAACCTAAGGCCACATAGCATGGCCATGATTTATTTGGTTGTGAGTGGTAACCACTCAGATGACCTGTTTGTTTCTGTTGGCATGCTTAGCCATCTTCTTCCTGGTGAACAGATCCTTTGAAATCCCTCAACAAACCTGGGCATACTCAACTCTTCTGGGGATCTCAGATATCATCAGGAAATGTCTAAGAAAATTGTTTCATTGATCTGGTCAGTAACTATATTTTCTCAAGAAAAATATATAGCTTTAGGAATCACACAGACATAGGGAATTTTTTGTTTTCCTTTGTGTGATGTATTGTGCATTGTTCAGCCAGGGAAACATTCACTTAGTGATATGGAAGGTAGAGTTTCTTAAATATTGGCATATTGACTACTATCCCCTGAATGTCATGTCCCTTCTAAAATTTGTGTGTTGAAATACCTATGCTCAGTGTCACAGTATTAAGAGACGGGACTTTGGAGATTCTGCCCTTATGAATGGATTAATGTCTTATAATAGAGGCTCCAGATCTCTAGCCCCCTGGACCATAAGAGAGCTCAGTAAAAAGGCACTGCTCACAGGAGCCAGGGAAAGAATTCTCACCAGAATGCAACCATGCTTGCATTTTGATCTTAGACTGCCTATCCTCCAAAACTGTGATAAATAAATTTCTATTGTTTACAAGCTACCCAGTCTGTGTGAGTTTGCTGTTGTTGTTCAGTTGCTAGTGAGTGTTAGTCTCTCAGTCATGTCTCACTCTTTGCTATCCCATGGACTGCAGCCTGTCAGGATCCTCTGTCCGTGGAATTCTTCAGGCAAAAACACTGGGGTGGATTGCCATTCTCTTCTCCAGGGAGTCTTCCTGGCACAGGGATTGAACTTGGGTTTCTTGCATTGCAGGCGGATTCTTTACCATTTGAACCACCTGTGAAGCCATCCAGTTGCCAAATCGTGTCTGATTCTTTGCAACTCCAAGGACTGTAGCACACCAGTCCACCCTGTCGATCACTATCTCCTGGAGTTTGCCCAAGTTCATGCCCATTGAGTCAGTGAGGCCATCCAACCATCTCATTCTCTGCTGCTCTCTTCTCCTCTTGCCTTCAGTCTTTCCCAGCACCAAAGTCTTTTGCAATGAGTCAGCTTTTCGCATCAGGTGGCCAAAGTATTGGAGTTTCAGCTTCAGCATCAGTCTTTCCAATGAATATTCAGGACTGATTTCCTTTAGGATTGACTTGCTTGATCTCTCTGTTGTTCAAGGGACTCTCAAGAGTCTTCTCCAGTACCACAGCTTAAAAGCATCAATTCTTCCGTGCTCAGCTTTCTTTATGGTCATCTATACACGACTACTGGGAAGAACAAGGCTTTGACTATATGGACCTTTGTCATCAAAAGGATGGTCTTTGCTTTTTAATATGCTGTATAGGATTGCCATAGTTGATAGTCATAGTGGTTTGTCACAGTGGTAGTTTGTTACATCAGCCCAACTAACCAGTTCATTGATATGGTCCCATTCCTTGGAGCATATGTCTCCCTGCTCTTTCACTTAAACATTAATCCTATTTTCAATTGGATGTCTGCCACTATACCTCAATGCTTTTATTTTCTGTTAAAGAAAACACACACACACACAAACAGAAAGCTCTTACAAGATGAGTCACATTTTAGCCCTGAGGCTAAATATAAATAATCAAAGCAATATAAATAATGGTCAATTTACTCCCATGAGGCATAGGGATTCATTAAGAAAATTAAGAACACATACATGAAACAACCTCAACAGTTACCATATGCTATGTTGACAAAAATTAGTCTATTTATCATCCTATCATTAGTATAATTCAAAATATTAAACAAATCAAGCACTTTTGAGTTTTATGAGCTAAGTAGAAAACACAAAGTGCATATTAGAGCAAAATTGATGTTGTTTTTTTTTTTAATTTCCAGGAAAAATTTGAAAGTAACACCATCATGAGCTGAAATGCTTCTGCTGTTGTAACACTCATGTTACGTGTCAGTGTCTGAACAATGTCATTGCCAACTATGTCCATCTAGGAATCCACCTAGGTGTTGGCTCTGGTAACTTCAGATGAGAGGGCTGTCAGCACTGCTGGCTGAGCAGAGGAAGACAAATAAATATTCATACTCTGCTCCCTTCATGTGACACTTGAGTTGTGAAATCAATGTCTGCATTTCAAAAACAACATCACCCAAATTTACCTCTTCTGCTCAGAAGAGGAAGCCATTTGCAAGCACTCTTCTTAGTCATTTAAGGATTCAAAAAAGGAGTAAGAACATGTGAGGATTCTGGGATTATAATTTCATTGCAAGGAGTCACACAATGGAATTCTGAGGATTAGTCATCAAGGGTAGAAATATGGCTGTGACATATTAAGAAGGCTTCAAAAGAAAATAAAAATATGTTATAAATCCCTCACTGGTCTACTTTTCATTAAGTTACTGCAAAATATTTTGCCAAATATGGAGCACTGATAGCACTCTTCGTGTCAAGTTTCTATTAAAAATATTCTGAGGAGTTAAAAATGTATATGATTTGGATTTTTTGGATGTGTGGTAAGGTATCTAAAAATAGCACCAACAATGCCAATCATGTAAGTAGAGCTAACAGAAAATATATCAGCTCATTCAAGAGGTGGCTCAGATATTGTCAGATTCCATTTTGAAAGTGGAGTGCTTGGAATATACATAGAGACATTCTATATATATATACACACCAATGTAAAGGCCAAAATGAATTCTGTGGTGTTTTATGATATTTTACACAAGCCTCTCTTTTCCTATGGTCTTTTCACTTTCCTGTGGTCTTTTGTGTAATTTCATGAAGAGTTTCAAAAACAAAGCAATCAGTGAAATGGTCAAACTACAAAAATAGTTGCTTCCATTAACACTTCTCATTTACAGCTCTTTAGAAAGAGCAAGTTGAGTGGGTTCCCATGTGTGCCTGAGAAACTGGAAAGATGGAAAGGTGGCATCAACCTTGAGAATTCTTTTATCTTCTGCCCTGGGTAGAAATTCAAGGGGCAATTGTCTCAGGGCAAAGCCCATTTAGAACTGTTACTATACTTAAGGGAGAGGGGAGCAAAGTAGAGAAGGAAGAAGGAAAAGGGTATAATCTATGGAGGAGTGTTTGCTCTCCCTCGCACAGATCCTAATGCTTTAAATCAGGGGTCCCTGGGCCATGGGCTGGTAGCAGTCAATGATTTGTCAGGAAGTGGGCCACACGGCAGGAGATGAGTGGCACGTAAGCCAATGAAGTTTCATCTGTATTTATAGCCACTCCCCATCACTCTCATTACTGCCTGAGCTCAGGAAAACAAGCTCAGGGCTTCTACTGATTCTGCATAATGGTCAGCTGTATAATTATTTCATTAGATATCACAATAGAAATAAAATGCACAATAAATGTAATGCACTTGAATCATCCCAAGACCACCTTCCACTCCCTATCCATGGAAAAATTGTCTCCCATGAAACCAGCTCCTGATGCCAAAAAATTGAGGACCACTGTTTAAATCACTGGTTTTCTCCTAAGAGATCTATAAAGACATTTTAACAACAGAAGCCAAGGATGTCTTTTGTCACCTTGTTACCTTTGGAACAAATTTTTTCTAGTCAGCTAGCTTGTGTAAGTTCAAAGTAGTATGTGTGCATGCATGCTAAGTCACTTCTGTTGTGTCCAACTCTTTGCAAACCTATGGACTGTAGCTCACGAGGCGCCTTTGTCCAAGGGATTCTGTGAGCAAGAATACCGGAGTGTATTCCCCAGGGCTTCCTGACCCAAGGATTGAGCTCACGTTTCTTACTTTCCTGCATTGGCAGGCTGTTTCTTTACCATTAGCACCACTGTATATACTAAGTTGCCTCAGTGGTGTCCAACTCTTTGTGACCCTTTGGACTGTAGCCTGCCAGATTCCTCTGTCCATGGGATTCTCCAGGCAAGAATACTGAAATAGGTTGCCATACCCTTCTCCAGGGATCTTCCTGACCCAGGGATGGAACCCACCAATCTTATGTCTCCTGTATTGGTAGGTGAGTTCTTTACCACGAGGGCCACCTGTGTATGTTCTAGTATATTTAGCTAGTGAGGATGTCTTTTGGATGGCGCTTATATAAGCTTTCCATGAGCTGTGTGTATGCTTGCGTGCAAAATCGTGTCAGAGGCTATTTCCCAGGCAAGAATGCTAGGGTGGATTGCCATTTTCTCCTCCAGGGGATCTTCCTGGCCCAGGGATTGAACCTGCGTCTCCTGCATTGGCAGGCAGATTCTTTAGCATTAGCACCGCTGATGAAGCCTTTCATGAAGCTAGTAAATGACTATTTGTGTCACATAACTCCTCAGAAAGCATAAGATGCAGCTAGTTGTAGATTCATCAATAACTTTTTCATTTCAATAAGGGGAAAAATAATTCTATCACCTGTTATAAACCCATAAGTCAAGTGCTGTCATTCAGGATATCAGACACTGAATGATGAAATCTACTCTAAATAGGATATAATGGTATAGTAACAAGTACTATAAACTATTTGTTTATTAGACAATTGGTTACCTAAAAAGATATTCAATGGCCATGTACCAAAAATAGTATGGAAGTTTATGGAAATATATATAATGCAAGTAAAAATAAATTTTAAGATACAAATCTGTGAAGTTGTTCAACAGCTCAAGGTGGGCATATATAGGAATTTGCACGGATGCTGAAGAAAGAGTGTGGATATCCATCAGTGGTCCAGGTCACTTGAATGAGCTGCATTTCCAGTCTAAAGGTAAGCCTGGGATGAAAACCATTGAAAGCAGACTGGGATGTGTGTACCATTATTAGTAATGGGTAAAATACAGTAATTACACATTTGTAATGTCTATAAATACTAAAAATTCCCATTGGTATCTATCAGAATGAATGTCTCAAGCAGAAAAATCATCAAAAATCAAAGTTTCTTATTTTATAACATTTTGCAAAAAGCATTTATTTGCAAGAGGAAACAGAAAAAGTGGAGGAGGAAACAGGTGATGATTGACATGTATTTGTCCATAAAGCTCTTCGACATATCTATAAGACCAGGGCTTGTTGAGTTTCTACTTTCAGAAAAGCATAATTTAAACATTTCATTAATTAGGCTTTTGAAATTTTATATAAAATGTTATTTATAGTCTAGTTTTTAAAGTAATTTTAGCAATTAGAGCATTTATAAGGTTATGCAATAGATTTCTAAAAATTTTTATTACTTTTGCCAATTTTGTAGAAACATACTTTTAATTATTTATTTTAAAAAATTTCTTGTCCATTGTGCTGTCTCTTGTTAAGAATCTAAATTAAGAAAAATATATCATGTAGAGGAGACATAAAATTCCTCCAGTAATTCAGAAAGCTCAGTCCATTGCTTTAGTGTTATTTTCTAACTTTTAATTTTAAGTGTAGGAATGCTATTGAAATGTATTAAGATTTTATATGTGGTAACTCTACTCATTTTCAATGTTCTCAATTTAAGCTACATATTTTTCCTGTCAGTTCTTTACTTTTGTTGCACAAGTTCACATATTTTTGTTGCTACATTTCAGATCAGAGGTGCCAAATACTGAGTAACATCCATGGAAATAGCCCCTCTTAAATGCTGTAAAACATAGATAAGAGATTGTGCAACATTTTCAAGTGTATGAGACACAAGAGGTCATCTCTAGGTTTCTTTTAAAGGGTGAACAAAACCTCACAGCCACAAAGTTTTGCTGGCATGCTAAGTCATACAGCTGGTATACAAGTAACAGAATCAAAGGTAGGAACCAGATTCAATAGGTATTAGTGATTTTTTTTCACTGTATCATCATCCTCAGTCTTCAAATTCAGCCCTTTGAGAAAATATCTTAATTAGAAGATATTACATTAGTCAATATGCATCTTTAGAATTGTTTATATTATAATATTGTTTTATATTGAAATGAATGGCTTATCTTATTGGTGAGTTAACCACACACACACACACACACACACACACACACCTCAGATCCTGCATAAGGGTATATCACTAGGTAGAAGAATGAGCCCGGCTTTTGGAGTCAAACATGCCTGGATTCAAATTCCACTACATCATTCTACTATCTTAGGAAAGTCCTTTGTTTCTTCTCTCCTGCTTCCTTTTACTCCTTTTTTACCCCTCTCTATTTCTCCCTTGATTCCTCCCTCATTTCTTCGTTTCTTTCTTCCTTTCTGAATAATCGAGCCAAAAAACCTGTCAGGTACACCAAGTTGAGAACCTGGATTGGCAGGAGTGCCCAAAAGTGAGTGAAAAGGGTCCAGCAGGGTCAAGACCTCAGGTACACACGGGAAGACTGAGCAATAGGTACGTTGAAGAGAATAAGGGCTAGGTTTCTCACAACCAAAGGAAATGTACCTAGACTACATTTCCCATTCTCCCTTGCAATTAGGTGCAGTCATGTGCATCAAGAAATGTGGGCTGAAATGATACCTTCATTAAAACCTTCAAGTGTTTTCAAATAATCTTTTACTTTTTAACTGCCTAGAATGGGCACAAAGCCTAGAGCAAACTTTGAAAAAAAAATTGAAAAAGTAAGGTCAAGTACCCCTTAAGAAAGGGGGAGCACTGTGCCAGAGGCTAATTGGAAACATTGGCATGCATTCTGTTTTAAATATAGAAATGAAAACTAAGACAGACACAGAAATAGAGATGTAAAAGTGTGTGTGTGTGTATAGATTTTTAGCACTGCTCACTATGAGGGCCCGGAGCAGTAATGTTCAAGTTGTTGTTGTTATTAAATCACTAAGCTGTGTCTGACTCTTTGCGACCCCATGGACTGCAGGATGCCAGGTTTCCCCATCCTTTACCATCTTCCAGAGCTTGTTCAAATTCATGTCCATTGAGTCAGTGATGCCATTTAAAGATCTCATCATCTGCCACCTTCTCCTTTTGCCTTCAAACTTTCTCAGCATCAGGATCCTTACCAATGAGTTGGCTCTTCACATCAGGTAGCCAGAGTATTGGTTTCAGCTTCAGCATCAGTCCTTCCAATGAATATTCGGGTTGATTTCCTTTGGGATTGACTGGTTTGATCTCCTTGCAATCCAAGGAACCATAAAAGTCTTCTCCTATATACTCTAGTAGCAACAAATAAACCTAGACCCATGATCTTGCTTTTTAATATATACTAATCCTCACTGAAGGCAACCAGAGCTTCTTGGAAAAAAAAAAAATATATATATATATATATATAGGTCCGAAGATTAGGTCAGAAAAAATTCAAGAGGGAGCATCTTGTTTGTTATGAAAATAATGAAGCACTCAATGAATGTGGAAACATGTCCAAAAGACACAGAACCCAGTTTTTATGGCCAAATCTGGGAAAATTCATGGTATCTTATTATGGATTCTTTTGAGTAAGACATAAATCTACAAGTGCACAATGTGATAAATAAATAAATGGATACATTGAATGAGAGAAGGTTATAATAGTTGAATGATCATTTATATACACTGATGGAGTGAATTAGGATGATACCATTTAGCAATAATCACAGCTTAGTTTGCTTAGCATAATGTCTTCAAGATTCATAATGTCTTAAAGGTTCATCTCCTATGTGGTAAGATATGTCATAATTTTATTTCATTTTCAGGCTAAATAATATTACACTGTATGTATATATTACATTTCATTTGTTTATTCATTTGTCAATACACATTCAGGTTGTTACTCTTTTGGCTATTATGAATAGTGCTGCTTGGGAACACTGGTGGAAAAATAACTCTTTTAGTCTCTGCTTTTAATTCTTTTGGACATTTATCAAGAAGTGGAATTGCTGGATCATATGGTAGTTTATATTTAATTTATTGAGGTTCCATCATACTGTTTTCCACAGTGACTGCACAATTTTATGTCACCAACAGAAATGCACAGCATTCCAATTTCTCGACCTCTTCACCAGCAGCTGCTTTTCCCTTTTGCTCTTGAGATAGCCGTGTGTATGTGTGCATGCTAAGTCGCTTCATTCGTGTCCAACTCTTTGCCACCCAATGGACTGCAGCCTTCCAGGTGCCTCTTTTCATGGGATTATCCAGGCAAGAATACTGGAGTGGGTTGCCATACCCTCCTCCAGGGAATCTTCCCCACCCAGGGATCAAACCCACATCTCTTATGTCTCCTGCGTTGGCAGGTGGGTTCTTTACCACTAGCGCCACCTGGGAAGCCCTGAGACAGCCATACTTACTTATTTAACCTACTGAATTCTCTAAAGCAGAAACATTTCTATAGAATAAGATAAATTTAATTGTCCATGTCCTCTGTGATATTAGCAACTTATAGAACTTATCCTATGAACCAAGCACTTCTGTCAGTTATGAGAGGTATGAGTAGTCCATTGGCCTGAAGCTCATGAGAATCTGAATTCTCATTAATGACTCTTTTAACAGGACTTGAGTATCAGTGTCAAGGTTGTTGACAATATATATATACCAAAATACACTTCTGATGAACAAAACTGAATCATACTATATTTCACTCAATAAATATCTCTTAAGTGTTAAGTACTTTGGTGCTAGGGCAGTTTGGCAGGTGAAAAGAAAATAGCTTTACCCATCATGGTATTTACAAATTAATAGAGACACCAATCTGACAATGACATAAACAAATATAAAATTGCAGTGATAATAATAGCTAAGAAGAGTGTCTAATAATTCATAACCTGGTCTGAATTTTTCTTCCTCTCACATTAATGAAAAAGAGTCTTTATTAAGTAATTTTTAGTATCAGAAAAAATGAGGTTTTTATAATTTTCCTTTAGATAAAATATATAATATCAGTGCTTCGATCATTTTAAATTAAAGGTCCTTTATCATAAAATACATGATTTAAACTCTAGTCAAATTGAATTTATAACCCCTATGACTTTCCTACATAAATAACAAAAGAGTGTAATGAAATCAGTAAAAAACTAAAATTATACTGACCATTGCTTTTAGTTTATCATGTTTAGAAACAGTGCACACGTCTAATATATGTCTATTCCTAAACGTTGCACACTATGCATGTTTCATTAACATGCACAAAATGAAAATAAAATGCATGCTTGGTGAACTTTCATTCATATCTGTAAGATAGCAGTTTAAGATTAGGTTTGTTTTTTTTGACAGTTTAAGATAAGGTTTTAGCACTGGCATCCAATTAAGCTACAAGCAATTAGCAGTTAGCATTACTTCAAGGTAAACATTTTATACTGAAAAAAAATGAAAATAGAAGCCATTATTTGTAAACTTTTATATGAGATGTAATACTTCAAATAGAAATTTAAAACATCTGTCTATTAATTAATCAGTATTCATAGGATTCTTTACCTTCTGAGCCACCAGGGAAGCCCAAGGAGGAATGAGCCCTTGGTGGCACAGATGGTAAAGAATCTGCCTGCAGTTTGGGAGACATATATTTGATCCCTGGGTTGGGAAGATCCCCTGGAGAAGGGAATGACGACCCACTCCAGTATTCCTGCCTGGAGAATTCCGTGGACAAAGAAGCCTGGGTGGCTACAGTATGTGAGATCACAAAGAATCAGACACTGACTGAGTGACTAACACACATACATAGTCTAGGGCTTCCCTTGTGGTTCAGCTGGTAAAGAATCCACCTGAAATGCAGGAGACCAGGGTTCAAACCCTGGGTGGGGAAGATCCCCTGGAGAAGGGAATGGCAACCCACTCCAGTATTCTTTCCAGGAGAATCCCATGGACAGAGGAGCCTGGTGGGCTAAGTCAATGGAGTCGCAAAGCATTGGTTACAATTTAGTGACTATGTATGCATACATAGGGTATCAATGTTTTTTGTACTGAGCAGAAAGCAAAAGATTGTTTTGTGTTCAGATAATAATGCCTTTAAAATAATTAGTAGGAAAATTCACCAGTAAGATGTTTTTCCTTCCATTGCCAGCACAGACCAAATAAAGCTTTCCTAAAACAGTCACATAAAACTGAGATCTATATGACAAGTAAGAATTTATCTTCGAGAAGGGCGAATGGGGGATAAAGAAAACAGTTTTCTAAGAAAAGGCAGCAAAGTCCTTCTAAATGGAGGGAACATGATGAAGGACTTTGCCACCTTTTCTTAGAAAACTCTTTTCAAAGAGTTGATGAAAGGAAGCTCATTTGAGTTGGATGAAGAGTGAGTGGGTTGTTACTGTTAGTTGCTAAAGCATGCCTGACTCTTTTGCAATCACATGGACTGTAGCCCACCAGGCTCCTCTGTCCAGGGGATTTCCCAGGCTGGAATACTTTAGTGGGTTGCCATTTCATTCTCCAGGGGATCTTTCCAACCGAGGGACTGAACCCATATCTCCTGCATTGGCAGGTAGGTTGTATATATCCCTGACACACTAGCAAAGCCCAAGGAGAGAGAGTGGGTATTTGGTGCAAAATAAGTCTTCTGATCAATAAGAAATAAATTATGCAAAGCCTCGCAGTCCATGTGAAAAGGTTCTATCATTTTGTGATAAAGCTATGAGAATGTATGAAAGAGCTTTACGTCAAAGATGTGTTTTAATTGTCAATGTGAAGAAGTCAGGCAGTTGGAATATCATGTCAGGTATACAGAAGGGAGATCTAAGAGGTAGAAATGAACTTAGGAATACTAGCATTTAATTTGTGACTAAAGTCATATGTATAAATGGGATTTCCAGGAACAGGATTTAGAATCCGAGGGAAACAGAAACAGAGGTCAAACCTCACAAAATTCTAATCACTGATGGTCCAGATGAGGAGGAGAATGAGATATAAAATAAGCAACCAGTAAGGAAAATCCCATGGATGGAGGAGCCTGGTGGGCTGCAGTCCATGGGGTCGCTAAGAGTTGGACACGACTGAGCGACTTCACTTTCACTTTTTCACTTTAATGCATTGGAGAAGGAAATGGCAACCCACTCCAGTTTTCTTGCCTGGAGAATCCCAGGGGCAGGAGAACCTGGTGGGCTGACGTCTATGGGGTCACGCAGAGTCGGACACGACTGAAGTGACTTAGCAGCAGCAGCAGTAACAAGACAAAATGTGACATACATATACATAAAATGGAAGGGAAGACAAATTCAGCAAAATATGGTTGTTATTTAGTTGCTAAGTCATGTCCTACTCTTCATGACCCCAGCACACCAGCCTCCTCTGTTCTCCACAATCTCCCACAGTTTGCTCAAATTCAGGTCCATTGAGTCAGAGACACTATCAACTAAAAGGTGGAAATTCAAATTTAAAGAATGGAGTGTTTTTGAAGAGCACAGCTAATGATCTCACAGTGCTGCCTGTGACTGGGATGTCAAGTGAGGTGAAAACTTAAAACCTTCCACTGGATTTATTCTGATTCCCTGAGGTAGGAACTTCCGACCTTATTTTTATAAATATTAAAAAAAAGTTTTATTGAGCTGATATACAAATTATATACAAGCACTGCAGGTTTTTAATGTATACAATTAAGTGATTTTAGACATATCCATGCACCTGTGACGCTGTTAGGATAACTATTATGGAGATAACAACCAAAGACAAAAGACAAGTATTGGCAATGATATGAAGAAAATGGGACACTTGCAAATTATCAGTGGGAATGTAAATTGATGGGACCACTATAGAAAGCAGTATGGAAAAGACTCAAAAAAATTAAAAATAGAAATACCATGTGATCCAACAATTCCACCTCTAGGGACACATACTAGAGAATTGAAATCAGTATTTCTAATATATAACTGTACTATCACCTTCATTGCAGAACTGTTCACAGTAACCAAGTTTTTGACATATTATTAACACATAGGTCTTTTGTTGTAAATGTTTAAGTGCCCAAAGCTAATGAATGATTGCTTAAATGACATGTTCTTAAATGACCTCAAGTTTTTAATGGTGTTTTTAAAATTATAATAATAATAAGGGCTTCTCAGGTGGCCAGTGGTAAAGAATCCATCTGCCAAGGAAGAGACACGAGTTCAATTCCTGGGTCAGGAAGATCCCCTGGAGAAGGAAATGGCAACCTACTCTGGTGTTCTTGCCTGGGAAATATGACTTAGCAACTAAACAACAACAACAAATAATAATAATAATTATTAAACCATTTTGGAAGGAACACAAATGTAAAATTTCAGACTTTGGCTTCAGTATTTCAGAAAAGGATGAAATTATATGATTCATGTTGAGCAACATAAAAACATCCAAAGCCAACATAAAAGACATACAGTGTTGTCAGTGTAGGCTAAGTATTCTTACTTTTGCCCTAGAGTATTGTTATCGTTGAGTTCATTTTTGAGCCACCCAAACAAGGTCCTTGTAAACACACTCCTTACTACAAGTCTTCCTGTTTGCATCAGTACTGCTTCTTATAGAAGAATAAACATGCTTTCCTGTCTTAAAAATAATAAATGTGTGCTCAGTTGTGTCTGACTCTTTGTGGCCTCATGAACAGTAACCTACCAGGCTCCTCTGTCCATGGAATTCTCCAAGCAAGAATGCTGGAGTGGCTTGCCATTTCCTCTTTCAGGGGATCTTCCTGACCCAGGGATGGAACCCATGGCTCCTGCAACTTCTGCATTGTAGGAGGGTTGTTTACCACTAGCGCCACCTGGGAAGCCTAAAATACTAGGCAGCAAAGACGACAAGACTTTCCCCTAAAGCAGGAGATTGGTGATTCAGTCAGCCCTCTCTGACAAAGCAACTCTCACTCTCCACATCTCCATCTCACATCTTCTCTTTGGAGTCTCCTAATTATTCTTTTTTTTTTTTCCAAAATTAAATGAAAAATACTTTGATAAATATTTTATCAAATACTTACTTGCTTACTTGACATGGAAGATCCAATAGCTTTTAAAATGGATGCTTGAACACAATTTTCTTGAATCTTGGTGAATAAAATTGATCAGATTACTTTTTATCAAAGACTCTTCTTCAAATTTGTCATATATAATTCTTATTTATTTATTTTTTAAATTAAGAGTGTGTTGAGAATTTACTCAATTTCAGTTTCTCTTTTCTCTCATTATGTATCAGACTACTTTTCATTTTACCTTTAAGCACACACGGTGGTTTTGAGTCACTAGTGGAAATGCTTGGAGCACTGAAGTAAAACCGACTTCCAGTATTTTCATATTTTCATTTACAGGTTACTTCTAAACAGTTTTTGAGGAGGACACTGCCTGAGTCCCGTTTGGTATCAGCAGCAGGTCCCAATCAGACACCAGGGGGCAGGCTTGGATCACAAAAGTTTGTCAGCTCTTTCAGGAATAAGTATATGACTGTGCATACAACGGTGGTACAATCAATGTATTTAACAGATTGCATCTTCAATAAAAATAAGCCAATTTGTTGTATCAATTTAAAATTTTCAATAGGTACTTATATAAAATTTTACCTTCTATATTTTTGTAAAATTAAAAAAAATCTTGTCAATTCCAGTGTTCCAAAATTCTATGTATTTAATTTTACTCATAATATATTGATATAGATTAAAATGCTATTAAAAGATGGTTAGCTGCCTTCTAAATATTAACTCTAAGTGACATTAAAAAAAAATAACAAATAAATAGAAAATAATAAGATATAAGCAAATAATTTGGAATCATAAACCTTTTTAAAATATCTCATTTGTTCTTTATCCATTTTATCATGGAAAACATAGAAATTATTAATGTGCAAAAAAGGAGAAAATACTAAGAAGTCTTCATTTCCAGTATTCAAAGAAAACAAATGTGAACTTCTTTTAAGACTGCTGTTATCATTAAGATGCCTCTATATATCTTAATCTAACTTCCCCAAACATGAGATCAAGGTATTGTGTGATCTGCTTCTATCTTTTCCTTAATAAACTACTGTTGACAATTTTCATGTCATTGAATATTCTTTCATATTTGATGTGTGACAACTTTATAGTTTTCTACTATGAAGTGAAGTGCAGTAAAGTCAATCAGTCGTGTCCGAGTCTTTGTGACCCCCATGGACTGTAGCCTGCCAGGCTCCTCCATCCATGGGATTTTCCAGGCAAGAACACTGGAGTGGGTTGCCATTTACTTCTCCAGGGGATCTTCCCAACCCAGGGATTGAACCCCAGTCTCCTGCATTGCAGGCAGACTCCTTACCCTCAAGTACATATTTATATACTTTAAGTTATTTAGATTATTTACAACTTTTTGATAAATCCCTTTTAAATAAAAAACATATTCTTTGGTTTATCAAATAAATGGACCATAATACATGTAACATTTTTATTTTCAGAACATTTTTGTTAATTGAGAACAATATCAGATCAAATCAGATCAATTGCTCAGTCGTGTCCGACTCTTTGCAACCCCATGAACTGCAGCACGCCAGGCCTCCCTATCCATCACCAGCTCTTGGAGGTCACTCAGACTCACATCCATCGAGTCAGTGATGCCATCCAGCCATCTCATCCTCTGTCGTCCCCTTCTCCTCCTGCCCCCAATCCCTCCCAGCATCAGAGTCTTCTCCAATGACTCAACTCTTCGCATGAGGTGGCCAAAATACTGGAGTTTCAGCTTTAGCATCATTCCTTCCAAAGAAATCCCAGGGCTGATCTCCTTCAGAATGGACCGGTTGGATCTCTTTGCAGTCCAAGGGACTCTCAAGAGTTTACCTTCAAAAAAGAACTTGCCTAAAGATTAATTTCAGATATGGATAGTACACTAATTACAGCATTTTGTGGAAAGGTGAATCACAATTTAAAGGCTAGTTTTCACACTCATTTTACGTATTAATCATCTAATTATCTTCCTGAGAGCATTCAGATTCCATTAAATCACATTTAATAACCACTTGCCAAAAGAAGTCATTTGAAATGTGGTTCCTCGCTGTGACTAAGAACATGATGAATTTACCCAGTTCCCATTATTTAAGTCATTTTTATTTGATACCACTTAACAACATCTTAATGGAATGTTTTCCCACATTTCAGGGGATGTTCCTGTGTTGATGACTGTATAGGTCAGTGCCAGTGAAAACTCTAGAATACAGTGTTAGAATAACTCGAACTCATAAAAGTGAAATTATCGAGGACTACTCTGCTTTTTGAAATTTATAACTGAACTTTCAAGGTGTTTGTGCTGATATGGGTTGTGCAGTTATGAAATTCTATACAATCAGTGCTGACAATCAGTGTGATCTTGAGCAAGTTTTTCAAAACATTTATATACCCCAGTTTCCTCTTCTCTAAAGCCAGAGATAAGGGCTGTAAAGCTTCTTATGTAAAGCTCTGGCTAAAGGATTGGCCAGGGCTCTCTTTGCAAAGTCACAGTGAGTGCTAGAAATCTTTGTTTATTAAAACTGAATCACGTTGCTGTACTAAAACGAAAACAGAGAACTAACTGTGTTAACAATAAATTAACTATACATCAATTTTTCCCTGGTGGCTCAGAGGGTAAAGAGTCCTCCTGCAATGCGGGAAACCCAGGTTCGACCCCTTGGTCTGGAAGATCCCCTGGCAAAGGGAATGGCAACCCACTCCAGTGTTCTTACCTGAAGAATCCCATGGATGGAGGAGCCTGGTAAGGCTACAGTCCACGGGGTCACAAAGAGTTGGACACAGCTGAGTGATTTTGCTTGGCTTTTATTTTTTTTAATGGTTAAAAAAGAGAAGGGTTTGTTTATAATGAATCTGACCTGGCCCCCACTAACACACAATGAAAGTGAGGGAGGCCTCCACACTGTGTAACATTCAACTGCCCTAGAGTCTCATGTTCATTGAGCCTTGATCTTAAACTCTCCCTCGGTCCCCATTAGGATCCAGAGTAAACCCAGGCATTGGGTCTTAGATAATGGCATATCTAGATTTTCAACCCCAACTTCAAGGGTGGCTAGGAGAACCACACTCTAGAGTTAAGACTGGCCTTCGCTTTGCCTCCACTTTGATTTTTTGTTTAGTTGCAAAGTTGTATGGACTCTTTCACAATACCATGGAATGTAGCATGCCAGGCTCCATTAATGGTGGTCAAATGTTACTGGTGGGAATGTAAGATGGGGCCGTCATATTGAAATAAAGTGTCACAGGTTTACAAAATAATAGATGTAGAGTTACCATACAGCTCAGTGGTTCCACTCCCTGTTATATGCACCCAAAAATAGAAATATATATGCACAGAAATTTTGAGCATACATGTCCATAGCACAATGATTCTTAATTGCCCCCAAATGGAAACAACCTCAATCTATCTCCTAATGAGTGGACAATTAAAATGTGTTATATTTGTAAGTGAAATCAAATCTAGCAATAAAAAGGAATGGACTACTTATACATTCTACAATGTGGATGGACCTTGAAAACATTATGCTAAGTGAAAGAAGCTAGCATAAATACCACATATTTTATGATCCCATTCATATGAAATGTTCAGACCATGCAAATGCACAGTGGCTGGGAATGGAAAGGTGGGAGAGAGATTTGAGAATAATGCTAATGGATTCACAGTTTCTTTCTGGGTTGAAGAGAATGTTCTAAAATTACACTGTAGTAATATAATAATCCTGTACATGGGTCCATAAGAAACAGTTAGAACCCTGTATGGAACAACTGATTGGTTCAAGATTGAGAAAGGAGTATGACAGGGCTGTCTGCTGTCACCCTGTTTGTTTAATTTATGTGCTGAACACATCATAAGAAATGCCAGGCTGGATGAGTTACAAGCTGAAATCAAGATAGGTGGGAGAAGCGTCAATAACCTCAGATATGTGGATGATAACACTCTAATGGCAGAAAGCAAAGAGGAACTAAAAAGCCTCTTGATGAGGGTGAAGGAAGAGAGCAAAAGAGCTGGCCTAAAACTAAATATTTTTTAAAATTAATATTTTAAAATTATTGAAATAATTTTTAATAGCACCTGGCCCCATTCCTTCATGGCAAAAAGAAGGGGAAATGTGGAAGTAGTGACAACTTTCCTCTTCTTGGGCTCTAAAATCACTGTATATGGTGATTACAGCTATGAAATCAAAAGAAATTTGCTTCATGGCAGGACAGTTATGACAATCTTAGACAATATGTTGAAAAGCAGAAGCATTATTCTGCCGATAAAGGTCATATAATCAAGGCTATGGTCTTCCCAGTGCTCACGTACAGTTGTGAGACCTGGGCCATAAAGAAGGCAGAGCACCAAAGAATTGAAGCCTTCAAACTGTGGTGCCAGAGAAGACTCCTGAGAGTCCCTTGGACAGAAAGGAGATCAACCCAGTCAATCTTAAAGGAAATCCACCCTGAATACCTGTTGGAAAGACTGATGCTAAAGCTGAAATCCCCGTATTTGGTTATCTGATGCAGACAGCTGACTCACTGGAAAATTTCCTGATGCTGAGAAAGGTTGAGGTCAGAAGGAGAAGAGGGCATCAGAGGATAAGATGGCTGGATGGCATCACTGATGCAATGGACAAGAACTTGGGCAAACTTCAGGAGATGGTGAGGGACAGAGAGACCTAGAGTGCTGCAGTCCATGGGGTCACAAAGATCAGACATGGCTGGGTGATTGAACAACAGCAAAGGTTGCACCACTGAGTGTACTAAAAATTATTGAATTGCACACATTAAATGGGTAAATTGTATTGCATATTAATTGTGTGTTAGTTGCTCAGTTGTGTCTAATTCTTTGTGACACCATGGATTGGGGTCTGCCAGCCTCCTCTCATCCATGGGATTTTCCAGATAAGAATACTGGAGTAGGTTGCCATTTCCATCTCCAGGGAATATTTCCAACCCAGGAATTGAACCTGGGTTGATGTTGGAGCTAGTCAACTCTCCCCACCCCCTATTCCCCAAACTAAAGGATACCCCAAGACTTTCCTGAACTTTTTACCAGGAAAGATCTTCAGTTTAGTCACTCAGTTGTGTCTGACTCTTTGTGACCCCATGGGCTGCAGCACGCCAGGCTTCCCTGTCCATCACCAACTCCTGGAGCTTACTCAAACTCATGTCCATCAAGTCAGTGATGCCATCCAACCATCCCATCCTCTGTCATTCCCTGCTCCTTCAGCCTTCAGTCTTCCCCAGCATCAGGGTCTTTTCAAACAAGTCAGTTCTTATTATAGATATATCTTATGATATTCTTTACTCCTGTTATTTCAGGTACTGCCAAAACTCCTAGAATAACAGGTAAGTTTTTACTTTTTCATTCTAATCACTTAAAGAATATATTGTAATGATAATATTTCATCTGTATTCAATTAAAATATGTTCATAAAAAAGTCAGAAACAACAGTAACAAAAATAAAATAATTTAGCCTTTCTTCTTACTTTACTAAAAATGTAGAAACATATAAACACACGTGGGTCTTATTTATGACTCACATCATATTTCTGTTAGGTGGTATTGTCCTAGAACTTGACATTACTAATAACTGATCAGATCAGATCAGATCAGATCAGTCGCTCAGTCGTGTCCGACTCTTTGCGACCCCATGAACCGCAGCACGCCAGGCCTCCCTGTCCATCACCAGCTCCCGGAGGTCACTCAGACTCGCATCCATCGAGTCAGTGATGCCATCCAGCCATCTCATCCTCTGTCGTCCCCTTCTCCTCCTGCCTCAATCCCTCCCAGCATCAGAGTCTTCTCCAATGAGTCAACTCTTCGCATGAGGTGGCCAAAATACTGGAGTTTCAGCTTTAGCATCATTCCTTCTAAAGAAATTCCAGGATTGATCTCCTTCAGAATGGACTGGTTGGATCTTCTTGCAGTCCAAGGGACTCTCAAGAGTCTTCTCCAACACCACAGTTCAAAAGCATCAATTCTTCGGCGCTCAGCCTTCTTCACAGTCCAGCTCTCACATCCATACATGACCACAGGAAAGACCATAGCCTTGACTAAGCGAACCTTTGTTGGTAAAGTAATGTCTCTGCTTTTGAATATGCTAGCACTTCATTATTCCAGTTTCATGCCTTCAGTTCTTAATGGCACTTCCTATATTTAATGTTACAACCTCCTGTGGTGGCCAAACTTTAAGACTTATTCAACTACACTTAGATCTCCAACTTAACTGATTCTGTGAGACTTTTCCTTTCATTCATTACTTTAACTTCCTTTTTTTTCGTCTTTCTATGCGGCCTGAACTATATGGACAATGATTTATAACGGCCTTGTGTTCCCTTGCTCTTCTCTCCCTGCATTGAACTTACTTGAAAAGCCACAACCTTAGTTTTATGCAAGTTCCCACCTACTCCTCCATGTCTCTGCTGCTGCTGCTGCTGCTAAGTCGCTTCAGTCGTGTCCGACTCTGTGCGACCCCATAGACGGCAGCCCACCAGGCTCCCCTGTCCCTGGGATTCTCCAGGCAAGAACACTGGAGTGGGTTGCCATTTCCTTCTCCAATGCATGAAAGTTAAAAGTGAAAGTGAAGTCGCTCAGTCGTGTCCCACTCTTAGTGACCCCATGGACTGCAGCCCACCAGGCTCCTCCATCCATGGGATTTTCCAGGCAAAAGTACTGGAGTGGGGTGCCATTGCCTTCTCCGACTCCTCCATGTCTCAGCACAGCCAGATACACCTGAATAATGAAATGTTACCATGTTAGTGTCATCATGTTATTTCTGGAAACTGCCAGGAACACTGTGATCAACCTTTCCAGGAATGACATCTTCTAGATATTCCCAGGCTAACTCCTTCATCCCCTCATGTCTTTGTTCATATTTAACTTTTCTAATGAAAATTGTTCTAATCACTCTAAAGTTGCAGTCTTTACCTCCCTCTGATCTCTCTGAATTCTCCTTAAACTTCTCAGAAATTTTTTGGTTTGTTTGTTTCATTTACTTTTTTAATTCTTTTTTTACTCTAATTATTTTCCTTTTATCAAAGTGAAATACACGTTATTGTTGAATGCCATCTGTACCAGAACGTGAATCTTGTTTTGTTCCTTTATGGAGAGAGGCCAAGTTTCTGGCACAATAATTGCCAGAGTATGGTGCTCAACAAATTTTGAATAAATAAGTTAACATATAAAAAATTACTTTTCACGTGTAAAACTAATATTCATGTCACCAAAGTCCATACACATTTAAAATAATGTGTGCCTATTTTAGAATAGTTTCACATTTTTTAACTTTCTTAAGGTAATAAGCAAAAATTAGGTATTTTTTCCCATTTCCCTTTGAGCTCACAGGCAGGAATACTGATTGAGATATTTGGAAACATCGACAAGCCCATATACATAAAAATATTCATACAGATGATAAAGTATGATTATATTTTTAAGGAGTGATAGATCAAAGATATACTCCCAGTGTATTAATATATATTCAATAAATTTTTTAAGAAGGACATTATTTCATGACTTTCAAAAAGAACTAAAGGATTAAACGTATACATTTCATTTGGAAATTTTAAGATATCTACAGCCACAATTGTAACTGTTGATTTAAAAAATATATACAACTGTCCTGAAATGTTTATGTAAGTTTATATTCAGTATAACAATACCTTTAAAAAAAGCTATATAGATTGTTAATTTAAAAAAAGATAATATGTAACATTTTTGCTTAAAATGAAGTTTGTAAAGAATGAATATGGGGTTAATAACATTTCATTTCCTTCCTGAGCAAAAATCCACTAGCTCCCCACAACATTTATAAGATCGACACCTGCATGACATCAGGGGTCCTTAGATCCGTTCCCTGCCTAGATCTGCAGCCTTATCTACAGTGACAGTACACCCTCTCCTACAGTGAAAATGGTATCTTTTTATTCTATCTTAAAAATTTTAATATCTTGGTGGAGGTGGTGGTAAAGAATCTGTCAGCCAATGCAGAAGAAGTAAGAGGTACAGATTTGATCCCCGGGTTTAGAGGATACCCTGGAGAGGGACATGGCCATCCACTCCGGTATTCTTGCCTTTAGAATCCCATGGATAGAAGAGCCTGGTGGCTACAGTCCATACGGTTGCCAAGAGGTGGACAGGACTGAAGCCACTTAGCATGTGCACGTGTATATTTAAGTTCCAGGATAACCCTGGGAACTTTAAGTTTCGTAAATGTCTCCTGGTGGAGAAATACCATAAATGGAAATTCTATACAAACGTGAGATTTTTATCATCTTATCATTGAATTTCATTTTAAGCAAAGATGAAATGTATTATTTTTTAAAGACAATGTATAGGCAATCAACATGAGATGGGAATTACTAAAGCAATTAAAATATTTGTAATATAAAATGTGTAAATCACTGGTTGTATGTTTAAAATTTTGTTCAGTCACTAAGTCCTGACTTGTTTGTGCCCCAAGGACTTCAACGCACCAGGCTTTCCTGTCCTTCACTATCTTCCAGAGACTGCTGAAACCATGTCCATTGAGTCAGTGATGCTCTCCTCCTGCCCTCAATCTTTCGCAGCAAATGTAATTGTCAGAAATAACGATTATTTTACTTTTTGATTGATGTATAACTTGTGGCAATCTAATTCTTCTCTAACTTCACATTTCAAATATTAATTGACAATTAAATTGAAATCAAATCCTCACATGTAGAACTTCTGATATTTCAAAAATACCACTTTTTCCACTAGAAGTGTTTCAAATGTCATATACTCTATTTAAAAAAATGTGTCTACCAGGCTATTTTATAATATATGAATAAATATAGTAACAAAATATACTATAAATTTTCATATAAAAGAATCAATTTTTGTTATTAAATATATTTCTGCTTTATATACTATCTCTTAATCCCTGTATCTTCGCTGGCAGCAAGCCTCAACACACACAAATAATGACAATCTCTTCCCCCATCACAATGTATTTTGTACCTTTAAATACTGACTAATATAAAAGGAACAGAATTCCTGAAGTTGTTAATGATAAAAAAATTAGTTAAAAACAGAACCACAAAAATTTAAAGTTTCAACAGAAATATCAGTTCAGTCCAGTCGCTCACTCGTGTCTGACTCTTCACAGTCCCATGAATCACAGCACGACAGGTCTCCCTGTTCATCACCAACTTCCGGAGTTCACTCAGACTCATGTCCATCAAGTCAGTGATGCCATCCAGCCATCTCATCCTCTGTTGTCCCCTTCTCCTCCTGCCCTCAATCCCTCTCAGCTTAGAGTCTTTTCAAATGAGTCAACTTTTCACATGAGGTGGCCAAAGTACTGGAGTTTCAGCTTCAGCATCATTCCCTCCAAAGAAATCTCAAGGCTGATCTCCTTCAAAATGGACTAGTTGGATCTCCTTGCAGTCCAAGGGACTCTCAAGAGTCTTCTCCAACACCACAGTTCAAAAGCATCAATTCTTTGGTGCTCAGCCTTCTTCACAGTCCAACTCTCACATCCATACATGAACACAGGAAAAACCATAGCCTTGACTAGACGGAACTTTGTTGGCACAGCGATGTCTCTGCTTTTCAATATGCTATCTAGGTTGGTCATAACTTTCCTTCCAAGGAGTAAGCATCTTTTAATTTCATGGCTGCCGTCACAATCTGCAGTGATTATGGACTCCAGAAAAATAAAGTCTGACACTGTTTCCACTGTTTCCCCTTCTATTTCCCATGAAGTGATGGGACCTGATACCATGATCTTCGTTTTCTGAATGTTGAGCTTTAAGCCAACTTTTTCCTCTCTACTTTCACTTTCATCAAGAGGCTTTTTAGTTCCTCTTCACTTTCTTCCATAAGGGTGATGTCATCTGCATATCTGAGGTGATTGGTATTTCTCCCGGCAATCTTGATTCCAGCTTGTGTTTCTTCCAGTCCAGTGTTACTTATGATGTACTCTGCATAGAAGCTAAATAAGCAGGGTGATAATATACAGCCTTGACGTACTCCTTTTCCTATTTGGAAGCAGTCTGTCGTTCTATGTCCAGTTCTAACTGTTGCTTCCTGACCTGTATACAGATTTCTCAAGAGGCAGGTCACGTGGTCTGATATTCTCATGTCTTTCAGAATTTTCCACAGTTTATTGTGATCTACACAGTCAAAGGCTTTGGCATAGTCAATAAAGCAGAAATAGATGTTTTTCTGGAACTCTCTTGTTTTTTGATGATTCAGTGGATGTTGGCAATTTGATCTCTTTTCTCAAACCAGCTTGAACATCAGGAAGTTATGGTTCACATATTGCTGAAGCCTGGCTTGGAGAATTTTGAGCATTACTTTACTAGCATGTGACATGAGTATAACTGTGGGGGTAGTTTGAACACTCTTTGGCATTGCGTTTCTTTGGGATTGAAATGAAAACTGAACTTTTCCAGTCCTGATTTGAAATAACTCAACTGGAATTCCTTCACCTCAACTAGCTTTGTTTGTAGTGATGCTTCCTAAGGCCCACTTGACTTCACATTCCAGGATGTCTGGCTCTATGTCAGTGATCACACCATCATGCTTATCTGGGTCGTGAAGATCTTTTTTGCACAGTTCTTCTGTGTATTCTTGCCACCTCTTCTTAATATCTTCTGTTCCCGTTAGGTCCGTACCATTTCTGTCCTTTATCAAGCCCATCTTTGCATGAAATGTCCCCTTGGTATCTCTAATTTTCTTGAAGAGATCTCTAGTCTTTCACATTCTATTGTTTTCCTCTGTTTCTTTGCATTGATCACTGAGGAAGGCTTTCTTATCTCTTCTTGCTATTCTTTGGAACTCTGAATTCAGATGCTTGTGTCTTTCCTTTTCTCCTTTGCGTTTTGCTTCTCTTCTTTTCACAGCTATTTGTAAGGTCTCCCCAAACAGCCATTTTGCTTTTTTGCATTTCTTTTCCATGGGGACGGTCTTGATCCCTGTCTCCTGTACAATGTCACGAACTTCATTCCATAGTTCATCAGGCACTCCATCTTTCAGATCTAGGCCCTTAAATCTATTTCTCACTTCTACTGTATAGTCATAAGGGATTTGATTTGGGTCATACCTGAATGGTCTAGTGGTTTCTCCTACTTTCTTCGATTTAAGTCTGAATTTGGCAATAAGGAGTTCATGGTCTGAGCCACAGTCAGCTCCCAGAAGAACTGTACAAAAAAGAGTTTCAAGACCCAGATAATCATGATGATGTGATCACTGACCTAGAGCCAAACATCTTGGAATGTGAAGTCAAATGGGCCTTAGAAAGCATCACTACGAACAAAGCTAGTGGAGGTGATGGAATTCCAGTGGAGCTAGTCCAAGTCCTGAAAGATGATGCTGTGAAAGTGCTGCACTCAATATGCCAGCAAATTTGGAAAACTCAGCAGTGGCCACAAGATTGGAAAAGGTCAGTTTTCATCCCAATCCCAAAGAAAGGCAATGCCAAAGAATGCTCAAACTACCGCACAATTGCACTCATCTCACACGCTAGTAAAGTAATGCTCAAAATTCTCCAAGCCAGGCTTCAGCAATATGTGAACCGTGAACTTCCTGATGATCAAGCTGGTTTTAGAAAAGGCAGAGGAACCAGAGATCAAATTGCCAACGTCCGCTGGATCATGGAAAAAGCAAGAGAGTTCCATAAAAACATCTATTTCTGCTTTATTGACTATGCCAAAACCTTTGACTCTGTAGATCACAATAAACTATGGAAAATTCTGAAAGAGATGGGAATACCAGACCACCTGATCTGCCTTTTGAGAAATCTGTATGCAGGTCAGGAAGCAACAGTTAGAACTGGTCATGGAACAACAGACTGGTTCCAAATAGGAAAAGGAGTACGTCAAGGCTGCATATTGTCACCATGTTTATTTAATTTATATGCAGAGTACATCATGAGAAATGCTGGACTGGAAGAAACACAAGTTGGAATCAAGATTGCTGGGATAAATATCAATAACCTCAGATATGCAGATGACACGACTCTTATGGCAGATAGTGAAGAGGGGCTAAAAAGCCTCTTGATGAAAGTGAAAGTGGAGAGTGAAAAGGTTGGCTTAAAGCTCAACCTTCAGAAAACGAAGATCATGGCATCTGGTCCCATCACTGCATGGGAAATAGATGGGGAAACAGTGGAAACAGTGTCAGACTTTGTTTTTCTGGGCTCCAAAATCATTGCAGATGGTGATTGCAGCCATGAAATTAAAAGACGCTTACTCCTTGGAAGGAAAGTTATGACCAACTTAGATAGCATATTCAAAAGCAGAGACATTACTTTACCAACAAAGGTTCGCCTAGTCAAGGCTATGGTCTTTCCTGTGGTCATGTATGGATGTGAGAGCTGGACTGTGAAGAAGGCTGAGCGCCGAAGAATTGATGCTTTTGAACTGTGGTGTTGGAGAAGACTCTTGAGAGTCCCTTGGACTGCAAGAAGATCCAACCAGTCCATTCTGAAGGAGATCAATCCTGGAATTTCTTTAGAAGGAATGATGCTAAAGCTGAAACTCCAGTATTTTGGCCACCTCATGCGAAGAGTTGACTCATTGGAGAAGACTCTGATGCTGGGAAGGATTGGGGGCAGGAGGAGAAGGGGACGACAGAGGATGAGATGGCTGGATGGCATCACTGACTCGATGGGTCTGAGTCTGGGTGACCTCCGGGAGTTGGTGATGCACAGGGAGGCCTGGCGTGCTGCGGTTCATGGGGTCGCAAAGAGTCGGACACGACTGAGCGACTGATCTGATCTGATAAAGATTCTCCATCTTTGGCTGCAAAGAATATAATCATTCTGATTTTGGTGTTGACCATCTGGTGATGTCCATGTGTAGAGTCTTCTCTTGCGTTGTTGGAAGAGGGTGTTTGGTATGTCCAGTGCATTTTGTTGGCAAAACTCTATTAGTCTTTGCCCTGCTTCATTCCATATTCCAAGGCCAAATTTTCCTGTTACTTCGGGTGTTTCTTGACTTCCTACCTTTGCATTCCAGTCCTGTATAATGAAAAGAACAGATATATATATATATAAAATTTCCTAGAGCTTATAAATATCTTTTGTTCATTTTCAGTAATATTCATCAACTCAAGGGCATCCTCTAAGGGAAGTGACTGTAGCAGTTAAAAAAAACACACTCAAGCTTGTGAGGGCCTGTCTGAACAGTGTTGTTAGTAGGATGTGTCACCACTAATCCTTGGCCCGATGTAAAACTGAATTTTGAAATGACACATATTTCCTCTGTTCTCCAGCTAACCAGAGATTTCTTTTGGGCTTTCCCTTTTTTTTTTCTCTTAGTCATCTGTGGAAGAAAAAATGAGGGGTTCTAGAAGACACCCAAAGAAGCAGAGATAATTGTCTTAGTTCATTCAAAATGCATTCTTCTGCTCTTCCAGCCACTTCCAAGAAGGTCTGCCTAGTTTTCCTAATAAGGAGAAGTGGCTAAGAAACTCTAGAGCTGTGGAAGAGTATTGGAGGCCTTTCTGTTTCAGGCAGAGACATAGACTATGAAGGTGTGGGTAGTATAAATACATAGAAAATCTATAGGATAATAAAATTTTTGACTGCTGGTAGATGAACACAAAACAAAATATCCTTATGCTGTATGACTAATATAGGGAAAAAGCAAGAGCTAAAGCATTAATTACATTTGTTCAAAGAGGGGAATATGTATGTGAAAATTGTGTATTTGTGTCTACTATTTGTATTTTATAATTTTGTGAGTTATCATTATTGAAATGGGGAATGGTTTGAAGCCAGACTTTCGAATGGTGGATCCCTGATCTCCTGCCTTTTGAAAAGTCAAAATTGCCACCTTTTTACACCTAGTCACACTGGATCACCTGTCTGAGTCCATTCTTTCAGGATGAATTCTTTCTATAGAAACATTATCTGTAGAATAACATACATTTCCATTTTCCTCAGGCCCATCACATACACTCTCATGCTCTCACACGTATACACTCACACACAAGTGATGAGGCTTAAGTGAGGCAATTAGAATGTGAAATTATACATGTGCTGAAGTAAAGAGGTAAGAGAGAAATTATTTGTACAGAGAAAAAAGTAGGCAGAGAGATTGCCAATGTCAGGACCATTATCTGCCTTCATACCCAGACAGTTCAAACCCTGGTGATATGGAACATTAAAATAAAATTTGACTACTTCATCAGGAATTGTACTCTGAAGGATTTTGAAGGGATTTGCCATGAAAAACAAAACAAAAAAGTTGTTTATTATCACAATATTCTTGTATGTCTAGTCAATATGCTTGACTTTATATATAGTCCCGTATAATGCTTGACTTTATATAATCATCACCTTTATACTAAAAAGTCGTGGACCAATGTTTATATTAAAGACTAAGTAAGGGCATTCAGAGTTGGACTGTGAAGAAAGCTGAGCACTGAAGAATTGATGCTTTTGACATGTGGTGTTGGAGAAGACTCTTGAGAGTCTCTTGGACTGCAAGGAGATCCAACCAGTCCATCCTAGAGGAGATCAGCCCTGTTTGATTTCTTTGGAAGGAATGATGCTAAAGCTGAAACTCCAGTACTTTGGCCACCTCATGCAAAGAACTGACTCATTGGAAAAGATCCTGATACTGGGAGGGATTGGGGGCAGGAGAAGAAGGGAATGACAGAGGATGAGATGGCCGGATGGCATCACTGACTCTGTGGATATGGGTTTGGGTGGACTCAGGGAATTTGTGATGGACAGGGAGGCCTGGCATGCTGTGATTCATGGGGTTTCAAAGAGTTGGACACAACTGAGCGACTGAATTGAACTGAACTGAACTGACGGGCATTCTGGGAAGCCCTAGTAGCTCAGTGGTAAAGAATCTGCCTGCAGTGCAGGAGACCTGGATTTGATACCTGGGTTGGGAAAATCCCCTGGAGAAGGAAACGGCAACCCACTCCAGTATTCTTGCCTGGAAAATTCTATGGAGAGAGGAGCCTAGTGGGCTACAGTCCATTGGACTGAAAAGAATTGACACAACTGAGCACACCTGTACACAGAGCGTTCTGCCTGTAGTTAGGGGAATCAAGATAGTATTCATAATTGGGTCAATCTTCTCTTCTTTTGGGCTATTAAAAAAAAACACATATATTTGTTTATCAGAAAAAATTTTGAAGGAGTTTTAGCACAGCCTGAAGTAAAAGGAAAGCATCACCTTAATAACTTTACTTTCTTTGTAAGTGGGACATATAAAATGTAAATTATATTATCCACTTCACATTGCTATTTTTTAATGAGAGCATACTACTGATGAGAAAATTTGTCCTATAACTTTTTTTTTTCTTAGAAGATGTGAGTCACTAGGTGTAGAAACGAATGAGTAATTACCACCTACACACTACTATCCAGTTATTTTGAAAATCAAAATGCTCCCTCATATCTCTCAGACTTTCCACACTGGAAGGAATTCCACCAATTGACTTGAAGAAAAGTAGTAGTCTAAAGAATTATCAAGAAAGATGCCAGTCAATCCATTTGAGATTACTATTTGATTTCTGATTTTTCTTTCCAAGGGAATTTATCTGCCTTCACATAAATACATAAACACACACCATTTATTCTAGAAATTGGAATTAGACAATCAAACAATGTGTTTAAAAATAAAATAATTTCTTTTTCAGGAGCAAAGTCTATTAACATGAATTTCACTGGGGATTTCTATAATAACTTAAATTATGGCATAAAAGTATCCTTTAAAAAAATGTACTTCCTCACAATTTAATTCCATTATTTCCTATGTTTCTTTTGTGCTGAATTTCTCTACTTTCTAATAGGCGTGATATGTGCTGCAGTTAGAACTCTAGCTGAGTGAAGTCTTGAGGCTAGAAAAACACTGAAATTTCAAGAGTCATGATCTTGTAAATTATTATCACAATGTCTTACAAAAGACAGTGCATGCTATGCATTTCATGTAGCATCCAAGACAATAGTTGGGCTGTTATTACAGGCTATGTATAAGCTGTAGAACTTCAATCATTGACTTATTTCTTCATTTTAAATTAAATGTGTTATACAAACACTAAGAGGTTAAACTTGAGCATTTCTTCTATATGCATGTTGCAAAGACAATTTGCTGAAAAGCAGAGTTGGTATTTAGTAACAGTGCTGTGAAGTTAAAAGACACTTACTCCTGGAAGGAAAGTTATGACCAACCTAGATAGCATATTCAAAAGCAGAGACATCACTTTACCAACAAAGGTCCATCTATTCAAGGCTATGGTTTTTCCAGTGGTAATGTATGGATGTAAGAGTTGAACTGTGAAGAAAGCTGAACACCAAAGAATTGATGCTTTGGAACTGTGGTGTTGGAGAAGACTCTTGAGAGTCCCTTGGACTACAAGGAGATCCAACGAGTACATTCTAAAGCAGGTCAGACCTGGGTGTTCTTTGGAAGAAATGATGCTAAAGCTGAAACTCCAGTACTTTGGCCACCTCATATGAAGAGTTGACTCATTGGAGACGACTCTGATGCTGGGAGGGATTGGGGGCAGAAGGAAAAGGGGATGACAGAGGATGAGATGGCTGGATGGCACCACTGACTCGATGGATGTGAGTTTGAGTGAACTCTGGGAGTTGGTGATGGACAGGGAGGCCTGGGGAGAAGGCAATGGCACCTCACTCCAGTACTCTTGCCTGGAAAATCCCATGGACAGAGGAGCCTGGAAGGTCACAGTCCATGGGGTCGCTGAGGGTTGGACACGACTGAGTGACTTCACTTTCCCTTTTCACTTTCATGCATTGGAGAAGGAAATGGCAACCCACTCCAGTGTTCTTGCCTGGAGAATCCCAGGGACGGGGAAGCCTGGTGGGCTGCCGTCCTTTGGGTCAAACAGAGTCAGACATGACTGAGGTGACTTAGCAGCACCAGCAGCAGCAGGGAGGCCTGGCGTGCTGAAATTCATGAGGTCGCAAAGAGCTGGACATGACTGAGAGACTGAACTGAACTGAACTAAACACTGCTTTAGTAATTAACAAGCACTTATTAAAGGAGATTTAATGATCATAACTGTGTGCTCTCATATTTTCTATAATACTTAATTAATGGACAGATATATTTATCACAGTTGTCTTAGGGAATAGGCATTGTCAAATCAGATCAAATCAGTTGCTCAGTTGTGTCCGACTCTTTGTGACCCCATGAATTGCAGCACGCCAGGCCTCCCTGTCCATCACCAACTCCCAGAGTTCACTGAGACTCACATCTATCAAGTCAGTGATGCCATCCAGCCATCTCATCCTCTGTCTTCCCCTTCTCCTCTTGCCCCCAATCCCTCACAACATCAGAGTCTTCTCCAATGAGTCAACTCTTTGCATAAGGTGGCCAAAGTACTGGACTTTCAGCTTTAGCATTAGTCCTTCCAAAGAAATCCCAGGGCTGATCTCTTTCAGAATGGACTGGTTGGATCTCCTTGCAGTCCAAGGGACTCTCAAGAGTCTTCTCCAACACCACAGTTCAAAAGCATCAATTCTGTGGTACTCAGTCTTCTACACAGTCCAACTCTCACATCCATACATGACCACAGGAAAAACCATAGCCTTGACTAGACGAACCTTTGTTGGCAAAGTAATGTCTCTGCTTTTCAGTATGCTATCTAGGCTGGTCATAACTTTCCTTCCAAGGAGTAAGCATCTTTTAATTTCATGGCTCCCGTCACCATCTGTAGTGATTTTGGAGCCCAGAAAAATAAAGTCTGACACTGTTTACACTGTTTTCCCATCTATTTCCCATGAAGTGGTGGGACCAGATGCCATGATCTTCGTTTTCTGAATGTTGAGCTTGAAGCCAACTTTTTAGCTCTCCACTTTCACTTTCATCAAGAGGTTTTTTAGTTCCTCTTTACTTTCTGCCATAAGGGTGGTGTCATCTGCAAATCTGAGGTTACTGATATTTCTCCCGGCATTGTACACAATAGCAAAAATAATGAAAAACTTGGGGCTTCCCATGTGGCTCAGTGGTAAAGAATCTGCCTACCAAGCAAGAGACATGGGATGGGACGATCTCTGAGAGAAGGAAATCTTCATGAACCCACTCCAGTATTCTTGCCCGGGAAATCCTATGGACAGAGGAGCCTAGAGGGCTACAAGAGTCAGACACAACTTAGTGACTAGACAACAACAACAAAGGAAGACATAGTAGAAAAAAAAAATATATTACATTTACTTCTATGAAAATACTATTACCTTCTTTTCAAAATTATTATACAGAATTATATAAATAGTATGATGCTTTGATATGAAGTCCTATAAGGGGCCTATCAGATCAGATCAGATCAGTCGCTCAGTCGTGTCCGACTCTTTGCAACCCCATGAACCGCAGCACGCCAGACCTCCCTGTCCATCACCAGCTCCCGGAGGTCACTCAGACTCACACCCATCAAGTCAGTGATGCCATCCAGCCATCTCATCCTCTGTCGTCCCCTTCTCCTCCTGCCCCCAATCCCTCCCAGCATCAGAGTCTTCTCCAATGACTCAACTCTTCGCATGAGGTGGCCAAAATACTGGAGTTTCAGCTTTAGCATCATTCCTTCCAAAGAAATCCGAGGGCTGATCTCCTTCAGAATGGACCAGTTGGATCTCCTTGCAGTCCAAGGGACTCTCAAGAGTCTTCTCCAACTTTGCCAAACTTTGTTGGCAAAGTGATGTCTCTGCTTTTGAATATGCTATCTAGGTTGGTCATAACTTTCCTTCCAAGAAGTAAGCGTCTTTTAATTTCATGGCTGCAGTCACCATCTGCAGTGATTTTGGAGCCCAGAAAAATAAATTCTGACACTGTTTCCACTGTTTCTCCATCTATTTCCCATATAGTGATGGGACCAGATGCCATGATCTTCGTTTTCTGAATGTTGAGCTTTAAGCCAACCTTTTCACTCTCCACTTTCACTTTCATCAAGAGGCTTTTTAGCCCCTCTTCTCTTTCTGCCATAAGAGTGGTGTCATCTGCATATCTAAGATTATTGATATTTCTCCCAGCAATCTTGATTCCAAGTTGTGTTTCTTCCAGTTCTCATGATGTATTCTGCAACCAGTAACACTGAAGAAGCTGAAGTTGAACGGTTCTATGAAGACCTACAAGACCTTTTAGAACTAACACCCAAAAAAGATGTCCTTTTCATTATAGGGGACTGGAATGCAAAAGTAGGAAGTCAAGGAACACCTGGAGTAACAGGCAAATTTGGCCTTGGAACATGGAATGAAGCAGGGCAAAGACTAACAGAGTTTTGCCAAGAAAATGCACTGGTCATAGCAAATACCCTCTTCCAACAACACAAGAGAAGACTCTATACATGGACATCACCATATAGATGGTCAACACCAAAATCAGATCGATTATACTCTTTGCAGCCAAAGATGGAGAAGCTCTATACAATCAGCAAAAACAAGACCAGGAGCTGACTGTGGCTCAGACCATGAACTCCTTATTGCCAAATTCAGACTGAAATTGAAGAAAGTAGGGAAAACTACTAGACCATTCAGGTATGACCTGAATCAAATCCCTTATGATTATACAGTGGAAGTGAGAAATAGATTTAAGGGCCTAGATCTGATAGATAGAGTGCCTGATGAACTATGGAATGAGGTTCGTGACGTTGTACAGGAGACAGGGATCAAGACCATCCCCATGGAAAAGAAATGCAAAAAAGCAAAATGGCTGTCTGGGGAGGCCTTACAAATAGCTGTGAAAAGAAGAGAAGTGAAAAGCAAAGGAGAAAAGGAAAGATATAAACATCTAAATGCAGAGTTCCAAAGAATAGCAAGAAGAGATAAGAAAGCCTTCTTCAGTGATCAATGCAAAGAAATAGAGGAAAACAACAGAATGGGAAAGACTAGGGATCTCTTCAAGAAAATCAGAAATACCAAAGGAACATTTCATGCAAAGATGGGCACGATAAAGGACAGAAATGGTATGGATCTAACAGAAGCAGAAGATATTAAGAAGAGGTGGCAAGAATACACAGAAGAACTGTACAAAAAAGAGCTTCACGACCCAGATAATCATGATGGTGTGATCACTGACCTAGAGCCAGACATCCTGGAATGTGAAGTCAAGTGGGCCTTAGAAAGCATCACTACGAACAAAGCTAGTGGAGGTGATGGAATTCCAGTGGAGCTATTCCAAATCCTGAAAGATGATGCTGTGAAAGTGCTGCACTCAATATGCCAGCAAATTTGGAAAACTCAGCAGTGGCCACAAGATTGGAAAAGGTCAGTTTTCATCCCAATCCCAAAGAAAGGCAATGCCAAGGAGTGCTCAAACTACCGCACAATTGCACTCATCTCACACGCTAGTAAAGTAATGCTCAAAATTCTCCAAGCCAGGCTTCAGCAATATGTGAACCGTGAACTTCCTGATGTTCAAGCTGATTTTAGAAAAGGCAGAGGAACCAGAGATCAAATTGCCAACACCCGCTGGATCATGGAAAAAGCAAGAGAGCTCCAGAAAAACATCTATTTCTGCTTATTGACTATGCCAAAGCCTTTGACTGTGTAGATCACAACAAACTCTGGAAAATTCTGAAAGAGATGGGAACACCAGACCACTTGAACTGCCTCTTGAGAAATCTGTATGCAGGTCAGGAAGCAACAGTTAGAACTGGACATGGAACAACAGACTGGTTCTGAATAGGAAAAGGAGTACGTCAAGGGGCCTGTATGGGGTCGCAAAGAGGTGGGCAGGACTTAGAGGCTGAACAACAACAGTAAGAGAACAAGACATACATTCTATTCAAATTTAGTATTTCCGTTGCTTCTGGTCAGGAGCTAGCAGAATCATGAGATAGTAATTTCTTTTATGCCAGAGGAGAGAATACCTAAAATCTTTGTGCCACATGAATATACCCAAACTCAGTACAATTTCTACACATATAACATTGACATTACATTGTGCTTTGCCTATCTTGCTAATTACCCTCTCAACCTGAAATATATATAAAGTTATTGTATGTGGAAATATCTTTTGATCACCTTCTTCATTAAATTTCCAAATGGTATTCTAAATAATTTGAAGTGTTTGATTCTTAGATTTTAAAATATAAAATGCCTGATGGGATGCTTTCTGAAAATGATGGCTTCCTCATAATTTGTCAGATCTTCTTTTGTTGATGAGGAAAAATAGAAACATAAAGACATTGATACAAACAAAAGAAAAAGGGACATTTTTTGAATATCTTACTTAACTAATAGAATTTTGTGACTTACTTGGTAACCATGAAAGTCTTAGTCTTTGAAAGCAGTATGTGAATGTGTGTGGTGACATTTTCCTCAAAGTTTCACTTTCTTGCTCTAACTCATGTTCTTTTCTGAGAAAATACTATAAAATGCTTGGTAAAGCCAACACATTAAAATAGTATGAAAATGAAAGTGCTAGTCCTTCAGTGCTGTCCAACTTAAACCCATGTCTCCAGCGTTACAGGCAAATTCCTTACCATCTGAGCCACCAGGAAAGCTCCCCCCAAATAATATACAATCTACTTACTGTTGACTTCCCAAGAGGTGTCTAGTATGTTTGAATTTTATTTTCCGTCAGCATCAGAACTTTGACAACATTTATTATCTAGTAAGCTTAGAACTCAACAAATTGTATTTAATGTTCATGTACTAAACATATTTCATTTTTTAACTTTAAATCATAGTTAAGTTTGATGGCTAAGAAGTATAAAAACTTCATCGGTGAAAAATCATATGGATTTCTTTGTCTTCATTGTATTATCCCAAGATAGAAGTTCACTACAATAACAATTGAATCACAATTTTATCATACTAACACTCGGGGAAAAGAATCCTTTCTTTTTCAAAAATTCTTCAAAAAAATTATGGTATAAATGCTCAACTTGAAATAACTAACAGAAAGAAAAGAAATGTATATGTTCATATACTTTACAGCCTGTGTTATTCATACTAATATCATGGCAAATGACAAATAGGTCATTTTCTGATCATTTTAAGAATAATAAAATTGAAATTTTCTACCCAAGGGCACATAATAATTATATGATAGAGAGCAACCTAGAATTTACTTCTCCTGAGTTTACAGCCAGGCTTCTTTTTACCACAACTAGTTGCAATTTTCTGGATACTTACCATCCTTCTGGAGACTTACCATCCTTCTGGAGACTAGACATCCTGGGTTTTGGGTTACTTTATATGTGAAACCTACAGACTGGAATATTTTTTAAATGAAATACAGTTTGAAATGTGAAGTGCATTTTCCTCGTGTAAATATTTCTATATAAGGAATTATATGAATAAAAGTTCATTTGAAAGAGTGCAACATGAGGTAGAACTTTCAGAATGGTGAAGTAAGGGACTCCCAAAATACACTCTTTCATAAAAGCAATAAAACATCCACCAAAATTGCCAAAATCAACTCTTTCAGAACTCCTAACTAAAGACATAGAACAGTCCAGGGAGTATTTATTTCAGTAAAATTGTTTAAAAGTGCTATCCAGGTAAACTATCTTCTTATTTATTTTTTCCCTGCTTGATCTATCAATTAGTGATATAGAGGTGCTAAAATCTCTATCCATAAAATAGTGGATTTATTTGTTTTGCTTTTTATTTCTATCCGCCTTGTTTCATGAATGTTTCTCTTTTTTTAGGTGTACATATGTTTAGGATTTTATGTCTTTTCAGAGAATTTATCCCTTTATAATTATGTAGCATTGTATTTTTTCAGACAAAAATGTATGGTTATTTATTTTAAAGATCACTTAAATTGTTATCAAACATATTTAGATTTAAAGTTTGCCAATATTGGATAAATTAAGGAATCACATTCTAGCCCTAATTTGCAGATGGTGAATTGGTAAGAAGTGATGTCTTTTTTAATACTTGATAGTCTTTCTTATTCTGAAGTTTGATATGTCTGATATTAATGTAGCTCATCAGCTTCCTTTTGATTATTGTTAACAAATTGAGATCAACCAATTGTAGCAACTTATCGTATCAACAGGCTAAACAAGAAAAGTTATGCGATTATATCTGTTGGTATAGAAAAAAAAAATCATTTGACAAAATCCAACACCCATTCACTAAAAGAAAATCTTAGCAAAGTAGAAATAGAAGAGTGTTCCTCAACTTTATTTAAAAAAAAAACTACAAAAAGCTACATTAACATCATCCTTAATGATTAAAGACATCATTTGTTCCATTCCTATCAGGAACATATCAGTGAAGTCCTTTCCCACCACTCCTATTCAGCATCATGTGATGTGAGTGAGTCGCTCAGTCCTGTCTGACTCTTTGTTGACCCCATAGACTGTAGCCCACCAGGTTCCTCTGTTCAGGGAATTCAGAGAAGCATACTGGAGTGGGTAGCCACTCCGTTCTCCAAGGGATCTTTCCAACCCAGAGGTTGAAGCCAGGTGTCTTGCATTGCATGCAGATTCTTTACCATCTGAGCCACCAGGGAAGCCCATATTTAGATTAAAATCTTACAAATTATGTTCTTATACTTACACAATAAACTACAAAATAATGACAAAAGTAATCAAAAAAGATTTAACTAAACAGGAGAATAGTCCGTAATCTATTACTGGAGACTCAATTCATTCAGGGTTTCCTTCTCACATCCATAGTTTTATTATTCTATCTTTGATGAAAACCTTAAAAATAAAATCATATCTTCCCAACTTCATCTATAAATCAATGGAATTCTAATTAAAATTCTAGGAAAATAATTTTAAAGATGCCAAAAAATTAATTCTAAAATTTTCATGGAAATGTAAAGGATGTAGAATAACCAACATAGTACTGAGGAAGATGTTCAACTTTCTGAAGTTGAACATAAACTGCATAATTCAAGATATGTTGTTGTTCAGTTGCTAAGTTATGTGCAACTCTTTGTCCATAGACAGCAGCACACTAGGCTCCCCTGTCCTTCACTATCTCCTGGAGTTTGCTCAAACTCATGTCCATTTATTTGATGATGCAATTCAAACATCTAATCCTCTGTTGCCTCCTTCTCCTCCTGCTTTCAGTCTTTCCTAGCATCAGGGTCTTTTTCAATGAGTCAGCTCTTAGCATCAGGTGGCCAAAGTATTGGAGTTTCAGCTTCAGCATCAGTCCTTCCAATGAATATTCAGGACTGATTTCATTTAGGATTGACTAATTGGATTTCCTTACAGTCCAAGGGACCCTCAAGAGTCTTCTCCAGCATCACAATTTGAAATCATCAGTTCTTTAGTGCTCAGCTTTCTTTATGGTCCAACTCACTCTGTACATGACTATTGGAAAAACCATAGCTTTGATATATGGACCTTTGTCAGCAAAGTGATGCCTTTGCTTTTTAATATGTTGTCTAGGTCAAGAGATAAAGGCAGAGTAACCATGAGAACATGAAGTTGGCAAAGGAATTGCAAATATATTAATGGATCAGAATACAGAGCCAAAAGTAAATCCACACATATTATCAGCTGAATTTTAACAAAGAAACAAAGTCAGTCCAATGTAGAAAGTAAAGCTTTTTCTTAATCAATTGGACACCTGTACATGAAAAAAAAAAAAAAAAAGAACCTAAAAACAGAACTTACACCTTCAAAAAATTAACTCAAAATGCATAATGGATCTAAATGTAAGGTTTGAAACTATAAAAAACGTAGTAAAAATCACAGGAGAAAATGTATATGACTCTTGAGTTTAATGATTAATTTTAGGTACAAAGCAAAGATGAAATCCACCAGAGAATATTAATAGATAGGTTTAATTTGCTTAAAATAAAAAATTTTTCACTCTGAGAAAGACACCATTAAGAGAATGAAAGTATAAATCATTGAGAAGAAAAAAAAATATTTGTGATAAACACTTTTTAACCAAAATATGCAACAGGCTCTTGCAAATGAATATTAAGAAAATGAGCAACCTAATTTATAAAAAGCAAAATATCTAAACAGGCATCTCACCAAATAGCTATACAACTGGCAAATAAATATATTAGAACAAGGTTCAACATCATTTGTCTTAATGTGATTCCACTGCACACCTATTGGAATAACCAACGTTCCAAAAAATAAATAAATAAAAAGACAATACAATTGCAAGTAAGAAAATGAAGGAACAAAGTTTCTTATTTATAACTAATGGGAGTGCAAAATGGCACAACCATTTAAACTTTGTCTGTGATCTGTTTCTGGTTAGTTGCTCAGTAGTTTCCAATTCTTTGTGACCCTGTCCATGGGGTTTTCCATGCAAGAATACTGGAGTGGGTTGCCATTTCCTCCTCCAGGGAATGTTGCCAACCCAGGGATCAAACCTGAGACTCCTGCTTTCCAGGCAGATTCTTTACCTGCTGAGCCATCAGCGAAGCTCCAGAACAAACATTATCTGTGATAAAATCCAATATTTATGCTTTTAGGTTGCTACTCAATTGATTTGAAAATGCATGTTACAATGGTTGTCAGCTTTATTGTTCATGGCAATACTGGTAGTGACCAAGATGTAGGTTAATCAATAAATAACTTAGGGAAAAACTGTACAATGTATTATTATTCAGCAGTAAAATGAAGTGAGTTATCAAGCAATTTGGTCTATTAGGATAGATATGTGACATAAATTAATAGAATACTTCTATGACGTTAAAGTAGCAAATGTTAGATAATTATTTTTAATTTAATGTCTAATTTTAAGAAACTATCAAATGTCCTTTATGCTATGCTATGCTAAGTCACTTCAGTTGTGTCCGACTCTGTGTGACCTCATAGATGGCAGGCCACCAGGCTCCCCCGTCCCTGGGATTCTCCAGGCAAGAACACTGGAGTGGATTGCCATTTACTTCTCCAATGCATGAAAGTGAAAAGAGAAAGTGAAGTCGCTCAGTCATGTCCGACTCTTAGCGACTCCATGGACTACAGCCTACTAGGCTCCTCTGTCCGTGGGATTTTCCAGGCAAAAGTACTGGAGTGGGGTGCCATTGCCTTCTCTGTGTCCTTTATAATGACAATCATTAAAAATCAAGCCTTCTTAATTAATTGAAGAACAATCAAATTAATCGAAGAATATATCTCGTTAGAAATGCATACTAAATAATCTGTTAAAAAGATGAAGTATAAAACTGTATATTTAACACAAAGTATATGTTTTAGATAATATACCAATATATATAAACGTATAGGAAGAATTCTGGCAGTGTTTGGGGGTTCTTAACTATCTTTAAACTATGGGCTTCTTCTTATGTGTATCTTTCTAAGCTAAGGGGTCTTCTAGCTTTCATTCTAGTCTCAGAGTATTCCACAATCCAAAAAGTTAATGATCACAAAACTCCTTTTCAAGGACTGTTTAGAGCTGTTAAAAGAATTTTATCAGGGTTTAAAAAAAGGTAATCCAGAAAATTTCAAGACTTGAAGGCAGGTTTCCTGTCTCTGTGTGATGTCTTCAACTGACTTATATTGCTGCTGAGCAGTTTAAAAATATATCAAGTCATTTAAAATAATTTAGATAAAACTATAGAAAATTTATTTTTCTGTTGATTTCTATGTAAATATTAAGCCACTAGAATGTTACCTATTTTTACCTGCAGAATCATACTGTTCCAATTTCAGTTTGCCCTTTAAATTTTATTCTCAAAATCACATCACAGATGCTATTTGCTGGAGGTCTTGCATATTTGGTTACAAATACAAATTCTTACTTGACTAAGTGGGCTTTCTCTTCTATATGAATAGATAAAGAGATAGAGATTGTGCAGTTAATATAGATACTGATATAGATAATATAGAAGTAGAGAGAAATCTCACTTCTTAAATTTTGTTTACTAGTTTGTAAGTCTTGTTTTAAGCAATTGCATAATGTTTGTCCTATATTCTATATGAACTATACTAATTACAAGTGAGTTACTTCTAAAATAATTGGTATTTCTCATCCATCTAAAAGAGCAAGTTGGTTTCCATTACACATAGTGTCATGTTGCATTTAGGAGTTACTGGAATCAAATAATACCTTGCCAGGAATCAGTTTGGCTGTGAAGATAACACCCCCATAACCAGATTGTTTCTGCTGCCCTTTTTGTTTTTAAACAATGGCTTCACATTTAAGATGCTTTTAGACTCATGACTTCTTACATAAAGCTCAACTGTACATGCCAATCATACCAACATTGATTAATATGATTTTTTTAGGTAAAAAGAGTGAAATAAAGCACAGAATTTGAGAGAATATCAACTTTGCTCATTAACTTTCAAGTATCTATTATGATGTAATGTGAAACTTCCTCATGATTAAAATGACAGATGTAGTCATCCTTGACAACTGATTTTCAGTAAAGATGAGGTTGTCAGTAAAGTGAAAAGGAATTCATAAATCAATGGTGAAAAGCAACATGTGATGACTGGCAGCAAGATGTATTAACTAACTGGAATTGACAGAAGTATTCATTGATACACTGCCCACATGTGTCATCAAAGAAAGTGCCACGTGTCACATGAAGAATAGGGAATGACTGGGCACCAAATGTAGCAGATAATTAAGCAAAACAAAACAATTCTAAAGTAATAATAAAATTTAATCTACTTTGTAAAAGAAAAATAGAGTATGTTCCTTTGATATGTAGGGTGAATAATAAGTTTTAAGATTAATGAATTTACCAAAATTTATTATTCTATATTTATTGGGTTGACCAAAAAGTTTGTTCTGGTCTTTCCATAATGGAAAACTTAAATGAATGTTTTGGTCAACCCAATATTATTTGGTATGTTTTAATTTCCATGATAATTTTATTTCTTTTTTTTAAATTTTATTTTAACTTTACAATATTGTATTGGTTTTGCCATATATCAAAATGAATCTGTCACAGGTATACATGTGTTTCCCATCCTGAACCCTCCTCCCTCCCCATACCATTCCTCTGGGTCATCCCAGTGCACCAGCCCCAAGCATCCAGTATTGTGTATCGAACCTGAACTGGTGACTCGTTTAATATATGATATTATACATATTTCAATGCTATTCTCCTAAATCATCCCACACTTTCTCTCTCCCACAGAGTCCAAAAGAGTGTTATATACATCAGTGTCTCTTTTGCTGTCTCGTATACAGGGTTATTGTTACCATCTTTCTAAATTCCATATATATGTGTTAGTATACTGTATTGATGTTTTTCTTTCTGGCTTACTTAACTCTGTATAATAGGCTCCAGTTTCATCCACCTCATTAGAACTGATTCAAATGTATTTTTTTAATTGCTGAGTAATACTCCATTACTCCAAATGTGGAGTCCAAAGACTCCACACAGCCTTTGACTGTGTAGATCACAATAAACTGTGGAAAATTCTGAGAGAGATGGGAATACCAGACCACCTGATCTTCCTCTTGAGAAATCTGTATGCAGGTCAGGAAGCAACAGTTAGAACTGGTCATGGATCAACAGACTGGTTCCAAATAGGAAAAGGAGTACGTCAAGGCTGCATATTGTCACCATGTTTATTTAACTTATATGCAGAGTACATCATGAGAAATGCTGGACTGGAAGAAACACAAGCTGGAATCAAGATTGCTGGGAGAAATATCAATAACCTCAGATATGCAGATGACACCACCCTTATGGTAGAAAGTGAAGAGGAACTAAAAAGCCTCTTGATGAAAGTGAAAGTGGAGAGTGAAAAGGTTGGCTTAAAGCTCAACATTCAGAAAACAAAGATCATGGCATCTGGTCCCATCACTACATGGGAAATAGATGGGGAAACAGTAGAAACAGTGTCAGACTTTATTTTTCTGGGCTCCAAAATCACTGTAGATGGTGACTGCGGCCATGAAATTAAAAGACGCTTACTCCTTGGAAGGAAAGTTATGACCAACCTATATCGCATATTCAAAAGCAGAGACATCACTTTGCCAACAAAGGTTCGCCTAGTCAAGGCTATGGTCTTTCCTGTGGTCATGTATGGATGTGAGAGTTGGACTGTGAAGAAGGCTGAGCGCCGAAGAATTGATGCTTTTGAACTGTGGTGTTGGAGAAGACTCCTGAGAGTCCCTTGGACTGCAAGGAGATCCAACCAGTCCATTCTGAAGGAGATCAGCCCTGGGATTTCTTTGGAGGGAATGATGCTAAAGTTGAAACTCCAGTATTTTGGCCACCTCATGCGAAGAGTTGACTCATTGGAGAAGACTCTGATGCTGGGAGGGATTGGGGGCAGGAGGAGAAGGGGACGACAGAGGATGAGATGGCTGGATGGCATTACTGATTCGATGGATGTGAGTCTGAGTGACCTCCGGGAGTTGGTGATGGACAGCGAGGCCTGGCGTGCTGCAGTTCATGGGGTCACAAAGAGTTGGACACGACTGAGCGACTGATCTGATCTGAATACTCCATTGTGTATATGTACCACTGCTTTCTTATCCATTCATCTGCTGATGGACATCTAGGTTGTTTCCATGTCCTGGCTATTATAAACAGTGCTGTGATGAACATTGGGGTACATGTGTCTCTTTCAATTCTGGTTTCCTCAGTGTGTATGCCCAGCAGTGGGATTGCTGGACCATAAGGCAATTCTATTTCCAGTTTTTTAAGGAATCTCCACACTGTTCTCCATAGTGGCTGTACTAGTTTGCATTCCCACCAACAGTGTAAGAGGGTTCCCTTTTCTCCACACCCTCTCCAGCATTTATTGCTTGTGGACTTTTGAATCGCAGCCATTCTGACTGGCGAGTAATGGTACCTCATAGTGGTTTTGATTTGCATTTCTCTGATAATGAGTGATGTTGAGCATCTTTTCATGTGTTTGTTAGCCATCTGTACATCTTCTTTGGAGAAATGTCTATTTAGTTCTTTGGCCCATTTTTTAATTGGTCATTTATTTTTCTGGAATTGAGCTGTAGGAGTTGCTTGTATATTTTTGAGATTAGTTGTTTGTTGCTTCATTTGCTATTATTTTCTCCCATTCTGAAGTCCGTCTTTTCACCTTGCTTATAGTTTCCTTTGTTGTGCAGAAGCTTTTAAGTTTAATTAGGTCCCATTTGTTTATTCTGGAAGATGGGTCATAGACGATCCTGCTGTGATGTATGTCAAAGAGTGTTTTGGCTATGTTCTCCTCTAGGAGTTTTATAGTTTCTGGTCTTACATTTAGATCTTTAATCCATTTTGAGTTTGTTTTTGTGTATGGTGTTAGAAAGTGCTCTAGTTTCATTATTTTACAAGTGGTTGACCAGTTTTCCCAGGACCACTTGTTAAAGAGATTGCCTTTAATCCATTGCATATTCTTGCCTCCTTTGTCAAAGATAAGGTGTCCATATGTGCGTGGATTTATCTCTGGGCTTTCTATTTTGTTCCATTGATCTATATTTCTGTCTTTGTGCCAGTACCATACTGTCTTGATGACTGTGGCTTTGTAGTAGAGCCTGAAGTCAGGCAGGTTGATTCTTCCAGTTCCATTCTTCTTTCTCAAGATAGCTTTGGCTATTCAAGGTTTTTTGTATTTCCATACAAATTGTGAAATTATTTGTTCTAGCTCTGTGAAGAATACCGTTGGTAGCTTGATGGGGATTGCATTGAATCTATAAATTGCTTTGGGTAGTATACTCATTTTCACTATATTGATTCTGCCAATCCATGAATGTGGTATATGTCTCCATCTATTAGTGTCCTCTTTGATTTCTTTCACCAGTGTTTTATAGTTTTCTATATATAGGTCTTTAGTTTCTTTAGGAAGGTATATTCCTAAGTATTTTATTCTTTTCATTGCAATGGTGAATGGAATTGTTTCCTTAATTTCTCTTTCTATTTTCTCATTATTAGTGTACAGGAATGCAAAGGATTTATGTGTTGATTTTATATCCTGCAACTTTTCTATATTCATTGATTAGTTCTAGTAATTTTCTGGTGGAGTCTTTAGGGTTTTCTATGTAGAGGATCATGTCATCTGCAAACAGTGAGAGTTTTACTTCTTCTTTCCAGTTTGGATTCCTTTTATTTCTTTTTCTGCTCTGATTGCTGTGGCCAAAACTTCCAAAACTATGTTGAATAGTAATGGTGAAAGTGGGCACCCTTGTCTTGTTCCTGACTTTAGAGGAAATGCTTTCAATTTTTCACCATTGAGGATAATATTTGCTGTGGGTTTGTCACACATAGCTTTTATTATGTTGAGGTATGTTCTTTCTATTCCTGCTTTCTGGAGAGTTTTTTTATCATAAATGGATGTTGAACTTTGTCAAAGGCTTTCTCTGCATCTATTGTGATAATCATATGGTTTTTATTTTTCAATTTGTTAATGTGGTGTATTACATTGATTGATTTGCGGATATTGAAGAATCCTTGCGTCCCTGGGATAAAGCCCACTTGGTCATGGTGTATGATCTTTTTAATGTGCTGTTGGATTCTGATTTCTAAAATTTTGTTAAGGATTTTTGCATCTATGTTCATCAGTGATATTGGCCTGTAGTTTTCTTTTTTTGTGGCATCTTTGTCAGGCTTTGGTATTAGGTTGATGGTGGCCTCATAGAATGAGTTTGGAAGTTTACCTTCCTCTGCAATTTTCTGGAACAGTTTGAGTAGGATAGGTGTTAGCTTTTCTCTAAATTTTTGGTAGAATTCAGCTGTGAAGCCATCTGGACCTGGGCTTTTGTTTGCTGGAAGATTTCTGATTACAGTTTCAATTTCCGTGCTTGTGATGGGTCTGTTAAGATTTTCTATTTCTTTCTGATTCAGTTTTGGAAAGTTGTACTTTTCTAAGAATTTGTCCATTTTATTGCCATATAATTGCTGATAGTAGTCTCTTATGATCCTTTGTATTTCTGTGTTGTCTGTTGTGATCTCTCCATTTTCATTTCTAATTTTATGGATTTGATTTTTCTCCCTTTGTTTCTTGGTGAGTCTGGATAATGGTTTGTCAATTTTATTTATCCTTTCAAAGAACAAGCTTTTGGCTTTGTTGATTTTTGTTATGGTCTCTTTTGTTTCTTTTGCATTTATTTCTGCCCTAATTTTTAAGATTTCTTTCCTTCTACTAACCCTGGGGTTCTTCATTTCTTCCTTTTCTAGTTGCTTTAAGTGTAGAGTTGGGTTATTTATTTGACTTTTTTCTTGTTTCTTGAGGTATGCCTGTATTGCTATGAACTTTCCCCTTAGGACTGCTTTTACAGTGTCCCACAGGTTTTGGGTTGTTGTGTTTTCATTTTCATTCATTTCTATGCAACTTTTTATTTCTTTTTTGATTTCTTCTGTGATTTGTTTGTTATTCAGCATCATCTTGTTCAGCCCCTATATGTTGGAATTTTTAATAGTTTTTGTCCTGTAATTGAGATCTAATCTTACTGCAATGTGGTCAGAAAAGATGCTTAGAATGATTTCAATTTTTCTGAATTTACCAAGGCTAGATTTATGGCACAGGATGTGATCTATCCTGGAGAAGGTTCCGTGTGCGCTTGAGAAAAAGGTGAAACTCATTGTTTTGGGATGAAATGTCCTATAGATATCAATTAGATCTAACTGGTCTATTGTATCATTTAAAGTTTGTGTTTCCTTGTTAATTTTCTGTTTAGTTGATCTATCCATTCATGTGAGTGGGTACTAAAGTCTCCCACTATTATTGTGTTATTGTTGATTTCTCCTTTCATACTTGTTAGTATTTGTCTTATATATTGTGGTGCTCCTATGTTGGGTGCATATATATTTATAATTATTATATCTTCTTCTTGGATTTATCCTTTGATCATTATGTAGTGACCTTCTTTGTCTCTTTTCACAGCCTTTGTTTTAAAGTCTATTTTATCTGATATGAGTATTGCTACTCCTGCTTTCTTTTGGTCCCTATTTGCATGGAAAATCTTTTTCCAGCCCTTCACTTTCAGTCTGTATGGCTCCCCTGTTTTGAGGTGGGTCTCTTGTAGGCAACATATGTAGGGGTCTTGTTTTTTTATCCATTCAGCCAGTCTTTGTCTTTTGGTTGGGGCATTGAACCCATTTACATTTAAGGTAATTATTGATAAGTATGACCCCATTGCCATTTACTTTATTGTTTTGGGTTCAAATTTATATACCCTTTTTGTGTTTCCTGTCTAGAGAATATCCTTTAGTATTTGTTGGGGAGCTGGTTTTGTGGTGCTGAATTCTCTCAGCTTTTGCTTGTCTGTAAAGCTTTTGATTTCTCCTTCATATTTGAATGAGATCCTTGCTGGGTACAATAATCTGGGCTGTAGGTTATTTTTTTTTATCACTTTAAGTATGTCTTGCCATTCCCTCCTAGCTTAGAGAGTTTCTATTGAAAGATCAGCTGTTATCCTTATGGGAATTCCCTTGTGTGTTATTTGTTGTTTTTCCCTTGCTGCTTTTAACATTTGTTCTTTGTGTTTGATCTTTGTTAATTTGATTAATATGTGTCTTGGGGTGTTTTGCCTTGGTTTTATCCTGTTTGGGACTCTCTGGGTGAATCACTCTTTGAGTGATTGGGATTTATCCTGTTTGGTTACCAATTTATCCTGATTGGTTTTATCCTGTTTGGGACTCTCTGGGTGAATCACTCTTTGAGTGATTATTTCCTTCCCCATTTTAGGGAAGTTTTCAACTATTATATCCTCAAGTATTTTCTCATGGTCTTTCTTTTTGTCTTCTTCTGGGACCCCTATGATTTGAATGTTGTCGTGTTTAATATTGTCCTGGAGGTCTCTGAGATTGTCCTCATTTCTTTTAATTCATTTTTCTTTTTTCCCCTCTGATTCATTTATTTCTACCATTCTATCTTCTAATTCACTAATCCTATCTTCTACCTCTGTTATCCTATTTGTTGCCTCCAGAGTGTTTTTGATCTCATTTATTGCATTATTCATTATACATTGACTCTTTTTTATTTCTTTTAGGTCATTGTTAAACCTTTCTTGCATCTTCTCAGTCCTTGTCTCCAGGCTATTTAGCTGTGATTCCATTTTGATTTCAAGATTTTCAATCAATTTCACTATCATTATTCGGAAATTAGGTAGATTCCCTATCTCTTACTCTTTTTTTTTTTTTTTTTTTTTTGGTGGGCATTTATCCTGTTCCTTTTCCTGCTGGCTATTCCTCTGTCTCTTCATCTTGTTTAAATTGCTGAGTTTGGGGTGTCCTTTCTGTATTCTGGCAGTTTGTGGAGTTCTCTTTATTGTGGCGTTTCCTCACTGTGTGTGGGTTTGTACAGGTGGCTTGTCAAGGTTTCTTGGTTAGGGAAGTTTGTGTCGGTGTTCTGGTGGTGGAGCTGGATTTCTTCTCTCTGGAGTGCAATGAAGTGTCCTGTAATGAGTTGTGAGATGTCTATGGTTTTGGGGTGACTTTGGGCAGCCTGTATTTTGGAGCTCATGACTGTGTTCCTGTGTTGCTGGAGAGTTTGTTTGGTATGTCTTGCCCTGGAACTTGTGTGGTGCTTGGTTTCAGTGTAGGTATGGAGGCATTTGATGAGCTCCGGTCAAATAATGTTCCCTGGAGTCAGGGTTTGGACTTAAGTCTCCTGCTTCCAGTCATCGGTCTTATTTTTACAGTAGTCTCAAAACTTCTTCTATACAGCACCATTTATAAAACATCTAGGTTAAAGATGAAAAGTTTCTCCACCATGAGGGTCACCCAGAGTGGTTCACAGCATTACATGGAGAAGAGAAGAGGGAGGAGGGAGTTAGAGGTGACCCGAATGAGATGAGTTGGAATCAACAGAGGAGAGAGTGGGCTAACCAGTAATCACTTCCTTCTGTGCACTCCACAACTGGACCACTCAGAGATGTTCACGGAGTTATACAGAGAAGAGAAGAGGGAAGAAGGAGACAGAGGTGGCCAGGAGGATAAAAGGAGGGAATGAAAAGGAGAGAGACAGATCCAGCCAGTAATCAGTTCCCTAAGTGTTCTCCACCGTCTGGAACACACAGAAATTCAGAGTTCGGTAGAGTAGAGAGGGGTTAAGGAGAGACACAGGCGTAGTGGTGAAGAAAAAGGAGAGTCTGAAGGGGGAGACAGCAGTCAAGCCAGTAATCCCACTCCCTAGTAAAAAATGGGTACTGAAGATTGGGTTCTTAAAGGTACAAAATTGGTAACAAATACCTAAAAGCAAAAATTAAAAATCTAGAGTAGAGTTTGGAATTTCAAAAATACAATGTTAAAGAAAAGAAGAAGGAAAAGAAAGAGAGAAAAAGAAAAAGGAAAAAAAAGTCACAAAAATTGTTAAGAAAATATAGGTACAAAATTGATAACAAATACCAAAAAGCAAAAGTTAAAAATCTAGAGTAGAGTTTGGAATTTCAAAAATACAATGTTAAAAAAAAGAAGAAGAAAGAGAAAAAAAAAGTCACAAAAGTTACATAAAAAAAAAAAAAGGTACAAAATTGATAACAAATGCCAAAAAGCTAAAATTAAAAATCTAGAGCAGAGTTTGGAATTTCAAAAATACAATGTTAAAGAAAATAAGAAGAAAAAAAAAAAAAAAAGAAGAAAGAAAGAGAAAAAAGAAAAAAAAAGGTCACATCACAAAAGTTATAAAAATATATATATATATTAAGTTTGCTTTTTTTTAAAAAAGGGGTCTTTTTTTTTTTTGAAAAGTAATAGTAGGTTATAAAAGTGAAAATTAAAGGAGTAATAGAAGACTTAAAATTTAAAAAAAAATTAAAAAAAGAAAGAATGATCGTAACAATAGTAAAAATATATATAGGACTTTCTCTGATGTTGTTGTGGGTATTGTGGGTTCAGTTCATTTTCAGCTAGTTCCTTGTTCCGGCTTATATTTCTCAAGATCTATAGGCCCCTTCCTATGTAGTCAGTACTAACCACGGGGTTTTAATCTAATGCCTGTCGCTTCCAAAGCGGTTCCCTCTGTTATAGCTTCTTCTGTTTGCTGGTCTCTTCAGTGTCTGATTTCTGCCCTGATACAAAGTAGGCAGTGGTGGACACCTTTTTTTTTTTTTTTTTTTAAGGCTCACTTGTTCAGTTGTGCTGTGGTGAGGAAGGGACATTGCAAATAAATAACACTGACGTGTGGTCGCAGTGCCTCAGCCACAATGGCCCTGCCCCTGCTCACAGCGCATGTAGCCTCCCTTCCCACACTGCTCAGGCTCTAGGTTGCTCCGCGGGTAACCATCCACAGCCAGTCCTGGGCTGCTTGCACCTCCCAGGTCTAAGCCGCTCAGGTTCAGGCACTCGGGTATTCCTCAGAGGCACAGACTTGGTTGGGCCTGCGTTTTGTGCCCGTCCTAGGTCCGAGCAGCACAGTTGATGAGGTGTTTGGCAAGCATGATTGCTGCAACTTATCGCCTCCCTGCTGCTCAGTTATCTGGGTGTACAATCAGTGCACCTTCTCAGGCGGATGTTGACTGTCCAGAACCCCAAGAAGTTTTAGTTAACGAAGAAGCCTGCTTCCAGTTTTGTAGATAATGTCTCTCTGGGGCTGCGATTGCCCCCTTCCGGCTCTGGTTGCCTGTTACCAGAGGGGGACAGTGTGCAGCCGGCTATTTCTGTACAGTCTTTTGTTCCATGGGCTGGCCTGGCGGTGTCTTAGGTTAGGGCTTGCTTTTTGTGTGGTAGCTATCCCACAGTCTGGTTAGCTAGCCCAAATTATTTCGCTCAGGTAATGCTGGGGGTATTCAGGCCAGATCCTTGCTCTAAGAGATGCAGCCCACACCGGGCCTCCCTGCCCAGTCCCCGCTCGCTAATGGCAGATGGAGGCATCTGCACTGCTTCTCCACTGGGGAAGTTACCGTAGGGCTCATAATCTGTGAGTTTTAATTGTTTATTTATTTTTCCTCCCTGTTATGTTGCCCTCTGTGCTTCCCAGGCTTGGCACAGACTCGGCAGTGAGAATGTTTCCTGGTGTTTGAAAACTTCTCTCTTTTTAAGACTCCCTTCCTGGAACGGAGCTCTGTACCTCCCTCTTTTGTCTCTTTTTTTGTCTTTTATATTTTTTCCTACCTCTTTTCAAAGACAATGGGTTGCTTTTCTGGGTACCTGATGTCCTTTGCCGGCATTCAGAAGTTGTTTTGTGGAATTAACTCGGTGTATAAATGTTCTTTTGATGAATTTGTGGGGGAGAAAGTGTTCTCCCCATCCTATTCCTCTGCCATCTTAGCTCCTCCCCTCCGAGAATTTTATTTCTTAGCTTCTGAGAACAACAAAACAAAGACAACTTCAATCCTATTACCTCTGGTCATTTCCTATGAAGAAATGAAATTCTAATATAAGTACAAACCAAACGTTTCCTAACTCTGCTTCCTCTTCGCCTCTCCTTGTCATTCTACCATCTTCACCTACCCTCTATCATGGACTATCTGGTCAATTTTACATCTCTGAGACAAGCTACAGTGTCTTGAACCCAACTTTAACTCTCTGATGCATTTCTAGCCCCAATTCTAGAAGTGGTAGACTAACTTTTCCTCTTCAGTGTGACATGTTTACTAGCCAATCAGAACAGAGGTCAATCAAGCTAAACTGTCCCTCCTGTGTGTGCTTTTTTTTGGTAATGTTCTATTTCAGAGCAGCATTTGACACAAGTGAGTCCTCCTTCTTGAAATACCCATTTCCCTTGGTTTTATACATACCAAATACTTTTGTCTATATTTCTATCTCATTAAATGCACCTTTTCAGATTCTTCTTTTCATTCCACATTTTCTCCTAGCTTTTTGGGGTAACTGAAAGTTTAACTTTCAGAATTTTTCATTTGTTCATTAATGAGTCTTAAGAAATTTCATCTAGCCTTATGTCTTTAAAACTATCTATACTTTGAATACTGGTAGGCTGCAGTCCATGGGGTCACTAAGAGTCATACACGACTGAGCGACTTCACTTTCACTTTTCACTTACATGCATTGGAGAAGGAAATGGCAACCTACTCCAGTATTCTTGCCTGGAAAATCCCAGGGACGGGGGAGCCTGGTGGGCTGCCGTCTATGGGGTCGCACAGAGTCAGACACGACTGAAGAGACTTAGAAGCAGCAGCAGCATATGCAGAGTACATCATGAGAAATGCTGGGCTGGAGGAAGCACAAGCTGGAATCGCGATTGCTGGGAGGAACATCAATAACCTCAGATATGCAGATGACACCACTCTTATGGCAGAAAGTGAAGAAGAACTAAAGAGCCTCTTGATGAAAGTGAGAGGAGACTGAAAAAGTTGGCTTAAATCTCAATATTAAGAACACTAAGATCATGGAATCTGGTCCCATCACTTCATGGCAAATAGATGAGGAAACAATGGAAACAGTGGCTGACTTTATTTTGGGGGGCTCCAAAATCACTTCAGATGGTAATTGCAGCCATGAAATGAATAGATGCTTACTCTTTGGAAGGAAAGTTATGACCAAACTAGACAGTATATTAAAAAGCAGAGACCTTAATTGTCAACAAAGGTCCATCTAGTCAAGGCTATGGTTTTTCCAGTAGTGATGTATGCATGTGAGAATTGGATTATAAAGAAAGCTGAGCACCGAAGAATTGATGCTTTTGAACTGTGGCGTTGGAGAAGACTCTTGAGAGTCCCTTGGACTGCAAGGAGATCCAACCAATCAATCCTAAAAGCGATCAGTCCTGGGTCTTCATTGAAAGGACTGATGCTGAAGCATCAGCTCCAATACTTTGGCCACCTGATGCGAAGAGCTGACTCATTGGAAAAGACCCTGATGCTGGGAAAGACTGAGGGCAGGAGGAGAATGGGATAACAGAGGATTAGATGGTTGGATGGCATCACTGACTCGATGAACATGGGTTTAGGTGGACTCTGGGAGTTGATGATGGACAGGAAGGCCTGGCGTGCTATAGTTCATGGGGTTGCAGGGAGTCGGACATCACTGAGCAACTCAACTGAACAATGCTCACCAATTAAGATTCTTGGGCTTAGTTATACATTCATACTCAAAACACTATCATAAACCACATGAGAGATCAATCTGCTCAGAAGATTATCAAACAGGAAACAGCATGACAGCAACTCAACATCGAGCATTTCTTGCAGGCATAGTTCTTTCAGCAGTCCATGAAACACTCTACAGAATCGCCTGGAAGGAATCAACTCAGATGATAGTTCAGTAGGGTTGAGACCACTTTGGGTAGCTGGGGAAACTTCTCTGGTTTAAAAGCCTAATGTCATACAGGCCTCCTCAGGTGGGATACTGGGGAAATCCATCTGCCAATGCTATCCACCTGCTAAGGCAGGAGACGCTGGAGACTTGGGTTCAATCCCTTGGTCAGGAAGATACCCTGGAGAAGGAAATGGAAACCCACTCCAGTATTCTTCCCTGGAAATCTCATGGACAGAAGAGACTATAGGTGGGCTACAGTCCTTGGGGTCGCAAAGGGTTCAGACATAATTGAGTACACGCATGCACACACACACACACACACACACATTAATATCCCTATAGGCATAGTTTCCCGTCCCTGCAAGAAACATGCCAGTCTCAAGAGTCATTGCTCAATGTATAACACTATGGAGTGTTCATAGTTCCTTGTCTAGGTGCAAATTAGGGGTAATTTCTGTTTTAGTAACATTGCCTGGAGATGGAATTTAACTCTTATCAGATTGCTATGGGAACAAGCCTGAAGGTTAACTGAGGGTCAAATTCTCATGTAAAACTACAAACACTTGGCTCATCTTTGCCTATAACTCTAAAATTTTTAAACTTTTTCTCTGAATGTCATATTCATATATCCTACTGCCTACTTGACAATTTCACTTGAATATTTAACTGATGATGACAATTGAAAATCTCTACATTTGAATTTTTTACTTTCCCTGACAAACACATGCTACCAAACACATTCTTCCAGTCTTCCCAATCTCACTAAATGAAAATATTTTTTCAGATGCCAGCATCAAATTTTTGGAGTCAAATTTTTGGGTAGCTTCTGTCTACCCCCTGTACTCCATATCCAATCTGCAGATACTGAATATCCAAATATGAAATATTTTTCCCAATGTCACTGCTACTGCTCTACCTCACATAGCCACCACTTCTTACAGGTTATTGCAATACATAAATTACTCTAAGGTCATTCTGCTTCAGTCTCTCCTTCAAAGCTAAGCACGATTTTACTCAGAACCTTTGCAAAATCTATTCATTCTGCCTAGAATTTTCTTCTCCAAAATATCCTCATATTTGCTTCTCACTATTTTAAGTTTTCACTAAAATGTCAGTTTATTGGAAGGCACTAATGAAAATGAAAGTCGCTCAGTCATGTCTGACTCTTTTTGACCCCACAGATTGTAGCCTGCCAGGCTCCTCTGTCCATGGGATTCTCCAGGCAAGAATACTGGAGTGGGTTGCCATTTCCTTCTCTAGGGGATCTTCCCAACCCAGGGATTGAATCAGGGTCTCTTGTATTCCAGATGGAGTCTTTACCATCTGAGCCACCAGGGAATCATTGCCCTGACTTAAAACAGTCACCTGCTCTGAAATTCATATTCTCTTCATATATTTTATTTCTCTTTCTAATAGTAATCAGCTTCCAATATTGCATGCACTTACATTTTTAGTTTCCTTGTATATGGTATGTCATGATCATTAAAAAATAAGTAATATGAAGTAGAAATGTGCTTATGGTACAAATGTTATATCTAAATCAGGACCTGGGGCAAATAGTTTCTGAATAAATGATTGAGGAAATGAATACATAAATAGGTGACGTGAAATGTGTGTCTTTATATGCCTGTGTGCATCTATTTTGAGTTCATCAATAAGTATGAAAATATCTGATATAATTCTTTCCCTCAAGAACCGTATCTCCATAGGTTGGAATTGAAACTTCTAGGTAACAAATATTGAAATAATTTTTATGCATCTATCTCATCTGGCAGCTACTTAGTCCAGGCTTTTTAAGGCCCAACTCTCTTTGCGTGGTTCTGGTGCTGCTGCTGCTGCTGCTAAGTCGCTTCAGTCATGTCCGATTCTGTGCGACCCCAGAGATGGCAGCCCACCAGGCTCCCCTGCCCCTGGGATTCTCCAGGCAAGCACACTGGAGTGGGTTGCCATTGCCTTCTCCAACGAGTGAAAGTGAAGTTGCTCAGTCGTGTCCGACTCTTAGTGACCACATGGACTGCAGCCTACCAGGCTCCTCTCTCCGTGGGATTTTCCAAGCAAGAGTACTGGAGTGGGGTGCCATTGTCTTCTCCTACTGAGGTTAATTCTTAAAAACATGAGCCGGTGATCTTTCAAAAGAGCTCCCAAACTCTTGGGCCCATAGTTTGCTTCTCTTCCAGGATCTTGATATCTCATATTTTCTTTTCTAAATCCAAATGTCACATAAGGAGGAACAACTTATAGCACTGTGCCTTCTGATAGTATACTGGCTACTTAGATACTGTTGTGAATTTTCATAAATAACGAGTGACATGACATAAATAATGGGTGACATTTTTGGCTATAAAATTGCCATTTGGAAGGGTGTACATTGATATCTGCCTTTTAGGGAACCAATATTTATCTTTGGGGTAGATTTAACCTGTATTCTGAGATGAGCTGCTTAATATCATAAGCACGTAAGTTAAAAATACAATTAGAGAAGGAACCCAAGTATGTGCTTTATGTGGAGATGATCAGAACTCTACTTCATAATAAGTTCAGTAGAATGTCTTCATCACATGATAGAATTGTTGGAAAAACACAAAGAAGATGAAAAGTGCTTATTCAGAGTACAGCAAACATGTAAAGTACATTTTTTAGGAGTATTATAAGATGGTTAGATAGCAACATCAACTCAGTGGACATGAGTTTGAGTAAACTCTGGGAGCCAGGGAAGCACAGGGAACCTGACATGCGTCTGTCCACTAGGTCACAAAGAGCAGGACATGACTCATGACTAAACAACAGCAACATATATCTTATTTGCTTGTTTGTTTTGGCCCCATTTACTCAAAGTAGTGTGGGGGCTAAAATCAGACTAAAGTGGGAAGGATTTGGGGGTTTAATCTTACTGTTACTGAATGCTAGAAGAAAATCCATGTGAAGGAGGTGCCTGAGTCTCATTAGAAGATACTCTGGGCCAAAGGAGGGTGATACATACTGTAAAATTAAGATAATATTACTAAACTTTGCATAATGTAATGTCAACTATTAGAGTCTCTTTTTTTCTGAACATTGGATCCAGGCAATTTCCTGTTGGGAGAAACTCCCAGTGTGTATGATTTATTATTCTTCATAAATTATGTGACATCTGTGGCAGAAAATGAGGTGAGACTTGAAATTGGAAGACAATAATGTTATTTTTTAGTTGAAGATGTGGAAGGTGAAAGAAAATATTCCTGAACTTGTCAGGCTAAGCTGGACACTTCTACATGCAAACCTTTCAGAAGCCTAAGATTATGGGCTTTGAGTATATAACAGTATTTATAAGCTACTTTTCTTTTTAATTTCCATTCTCTCTAAGTTTTGTCAAATCTTACTAGAAGGCACAGTATTGTCTCTATTGTATAACATGAGTCTAAGGAAAATAATGTCTCTCTTCCCTCTTTCAGAGGTCACTTAAGGGCATCCATCAGATGGTTGCTAATAGCTATAAGTTCTAAATGTGTGGCTATATCAAAAGATTTTGCAACACTGAAAAAGTAGTACTATGCCATTAAGATGAGAAGACCAGAGAGAAAGATATTTTTCCTAGAAACAAATGAGGCAGATAGCATAAAATTAACAAATAACTGGGGAGTCAGGTTTTTAAATCAAGGCCAGTGTGAATTCTGACAAATTAATTTAAAATAAAACAGATACACTAATTCATATTACAGAATATTAGTGAAAGCCAAAAACAAATAAACACGATTTCTATGCAGATTCTATTCAATGACCTTCAGAATTGTCCTGCAGTTTTTTGTTTGTTTGTTTGTTTGTTTTTTGGCAATTCCACAACATCTACTCTGCTAGCTGTTTCTTTAGCTTCTTTGGTGCAAAATATGAACTAGAACCCTTCTCTAGGCTTAAATATACATTTATCTAAGTGTTGTTTCAGAGACTGTCTCCTTAAACTGCTTCTTTCCTTCAGGAAGATGTATTTTAGAATTTCCATGAGACTTGGTACTTTCTAAACATGTTCCCTAATAGAACCTTTGGGTTTCTCAGATGACGCAGTGGTAAAGAATCCACCTGCCTGCCAATGTGGGAGACCAAAAAAGGTGGGTTTGATCCCTGGGACGGGAAAAATCCCCTGGAGGAGAAAGTGGCAACTCTCTCCAATATTCTTGCTTGGAGAATTCCAGGGACAGGGAAGCCTGGTGGGCTGCATTTCCTAGAGGCTCAAAGAGTCGGACGCTACTGAGCAACTGAGCATGCATGTATACATAGGACCTTCATATTCACACGCAAGCTCCCTCTTGAGTGTAGTCTTAGAAACCAGACCCCAAAGGTAAATGCCACTCTAAACAAAAGTTCTGTTTGATCATAAAATATGCAGAAATCACTTCTAAACTATTTCATGCTGTCAGGATATAATTTTTAAAAAGTAAAGGAAAGATTGAAGGTTCAAGAAGGGGACGACAGAGGATGAGATGTTTGTATGGCATCACTGACTCAATGGACATGAATTTGAGCAAACTCTGGGAGTTGGTGATGGACAGGGAGGCTGGTGTGCTGTAGTCCCTGGGATCACAAAGAGTCTGATATGACTGAGCAACTGAATTGAACTGAAACAGATTAAATTCAGAATCATATCTGAGCGGTTAATTTACTCAATTCATCTAATTGTATTAAATGCATGTAATTTAAAGGCAATCTATAAAAAGCTGTATTCAAGGTTATCATGTCCTAATATTATGTGTTAAGTGACATGAATTGTGTCCACTTTTTGCGACCCTATGGACTGTGTCGCCTGCCAGGCTCCTCTGTCCATGGAATTTTCCAGGCTAGAATACTGGAGTGAGTTGCCATTTCCTATTCCAGGGAATCTTTCCAACCCAGGGATCAAACCTGCATCTCTTATGTCTCCTGCATTGGTAGGCAGGTTCTTTACCACTAGTGCCACCTGGGAAGATCCCTAATATATAAATGTGCAAAAACAAGAATTTGCCAAAGTTCAGATTTAGATCAGATCAGATCAGTCGCTCAGTTGTGTCCGACTCTTTGTGACCCCATGAACCACAGCATGCCAGGCCTCCCTGTCCATCACCAGCTCCCGGAGGTCACTCAGACTCGCATCCATCGAGTCAGTGATGCCATCCAGCCATCTCATCCTCTGTCATCCCCTTCTCCTCCTGCCCTCAATCCCCCCCAGCATCAGAGTCTTCTCCAATGAGTCAACTCTTCGCATGAGGTGGCCAAAATACTGGAGTTTCAGCTTTAGCATCATTCCTTCCAAAGAAATCCCAGGATTGATCTCCTTCAGAATGGACTGGTTGGATCTCCTTGCAGTCCAAGGGACTCTCAAGAGTCTTCTCCAACACCACAGTTCAAAAGCATCAATTCTTCGGCGCTCAGCCTTCTTCACAGTCCAGCTCTCACATCCATACATGACCACAGGAAAGACCATAGCCTTGACTAGGCGAACCTTTGTTGGTAAAGTAATGTCTCTGCTTTTGAATATGCTATCTAGGTTGGTCATAACTTTCCTTCCAAGGAGCAAGCGTCTTTTAATTTCATGGCTGCAATCACCATCTGCAGTGATTTTGGAGCCCAGAAAAACAAAGTCTGACACTGTTTCCACTGTTTCCCCATCTATTTCCCATGCAGTGATGGGACCAGATGCCATGATCTTCGTTTTCTGAATGTTGAGCTTTAAGCCAACCTTTTCACTCTCCACTTTCACTTTCATCAAGAGGCTTTTTAGCCCCTCTTCACTTTCTGCCATAAGAGTGGTGTCATCTGCATATATGAGGTTATTGATATTTCTCCCGGCAATCTTGATTCCAACTTGTGTTTCTTCCAGTCCAGCATTTCTCATGATGTACTCTGCATATAAGTTAAATAAACATGGTGACAATATGCAGCCTTGATGTACTCCTTTTCCTATTTGGAACCAGTCTGTTGTTCCATGACCAGTTCTAACTGTTGCTTCCTGACCTGCATACAGATTTCTTAAGAGGCAGATCAGGTGGTCTGGTATTCCCATCTCTTTCAGAATTTTCCATAGTTTATTGTGATCCACACAGTCAAAGGCTTTGGCATAGTCAATAAAGTAGAAATAGATGTTTTTCTGGAACTCTCTTGCTTTTTCCATGATCCAGCGGATGTTGGCAATTTGATCTCTGGTTCCTCTGCCTTTTCTAAAACCAGCTTGAACATCAGGAAGTTCACGGTTCACATATTGCTGAAGCCTGGCTTGGAGAATTTTGAGCATTACTTTACTAGCGTGTGAGATGAGTGCAATTGTGCGGTAGTTTGAGCACTCCTTGGCATTGCCTTTCTTTGTGATTGGGATGAAAACTGACCTTTTCCAATCTTGTGGCCACTGCTGAGTTTTCCAAATTTGCTGGCATATTGAGTGAATCACTTTCACAGCATCATCATTCAGGACTTGGAATAGCTCCACTGGAATTTCATCACCTCCACTAGCTTTGTTCGTAGTGATGCTTTCTAAGGCCCATTTGACTTCACATTCCAAGATGTCTGGCTCTAGGTCAGTGATCACATCATCATGATTATCTAGGTCTTGAAGCTCTTTTTTATACAGTTCTTCTGTGTATTCTTGCCACCTCTTCTTAATATCTTCTGCTTCTGTTAGGTCCACACCATCTCTGTCCTTTATCGTGCCCATCTTTGCATGAAATGTTCCTTTGGTATCTCTGATTTTCTTGAAGAGATCCCTAGTCTTTCCCATTCTGTTGTTTTCCTCTATTTCTTTGCATTGATCACTGAAGAAGGCTTTCTTATCTCTTCTTGCTATTCTTTGGAACTCTGCATTTAGATGTTTATATCTTTCTTTTTCTCCTTTGCTTTTCGCTTCTCTTCTTTTCACAGCTATTTGTAAGGCCTCCCCAGACAACCATTTTGCTTTTTTGCATTTCTTTTCCATGGGGATGGTCTTGATCCCTGTCTCCTGTACAATGTCACGAACCTCATTCCATAGTTCATCAGGCACTCTATCTATCAGATCTAGGCCCTTAAATCTATTTCTCACTTCCACTGTATAATCATAAGGGATTTGATTCAGGTCATACCTGAATGGTCTAGTAGTTTTCTCTACTTTCTTCAATTTCAGTCTGAATTTGGCAATAAGGAGTTCATGGTCCGAGCCACAGTCAGCTCCCGGTCTTGTTTTTGCTGATTGTACAGAGCTTCTCCATCTTTGGCTGCAAAGAATATAATCGATCTGATTTCGGTGTTGACCATCTGGTGATGTCCATGTATAGAGTCTTCTCTTGTGTTGTTGGAAGAGGGTATTTGCTATGACCAGTGCATTTTCTTGGCAAAACTCTATTAGTCTTTGCCCTGCTTCATTCCGTATTCCAAGGCCAAATTTGCCTGTTACTCCAGGTGTTTCTTGACTTCCTACTTTTGCATTCCAGTCCCCTATAATGAAAAGGACATCTTTTTGGGTGTTAGTTCTAAAAGGTCTTGTAGGTCTTCATAGACCCTTTCAACTTCAGCTTCGGCGTTACTGGTTGGGGCATAGATTTGGATTACTGTGACATTGAATGGTTGGCCTTGGAAACGAACAGAAATCATTCTGTCATTTTTGAGATTGCATCCAAGTACTGCATTTCGGACTCTTTTGTTGACCATGATGGCCACTCCATTTCTTCTGAGGGATTCCTGCGCACAGTAGTAGATATAATGGTCATCCGAGTTAAATTCACCCATTCCAGTCCATTTTAGTTCGCTAATTCCTAGAATGTCAACATTCACTCTTGCCATCTCTTGTTTGACCACTTCCAATTTGCCTTGATTCATGGACCTGACATTCCAGGTTCCTATGCAATATTGCTCTTTACAGCATCGGACTTTGCTTCTATCACCAGACACATCCAGAGCTGGGTATTCTTTTTGTTTTGGCTCCATCCTTTCATTCTTTCTGGAGTTATTTCTCCACTGATCTCCAGTAGCATATTGGGCCCCTACTGACCTGGGGAGTTTCTCTTTCAGTATCCTATCATTTTGTCTTTTCATACTGTTCATGGGGTTCTCAAGGCAAGAATACTGAAGTGGTTTGCCATTCCCTTCTCCAGCGGACCACACCCTGTCCTATCTCTCCACCATGACCCGCCCATCCCAGGTTGCCCCTCGGGCATGGCTTAATCTCATTGAGTTAGACAAGTGTGTGGTCCTTGTGTGAGTAGATTGACTAGTTATCTGTGAGAATGGTTTTAGTGTATTTGCCCTCTGATGCCCTCTTTCAAGACCTACTGTCTTACTTGGGTTTCTCTTACCTTGGGCGTGGGGCATCTCATCCTGGCTGCTCCTGGCTGCTCCCGGCCAGCGAAGCACAGCCATCGCACCTTACCTTGGATGAGGGGTCTCTCCTCACCGCAGCCCTTCCTGACCTCGGTCGTGGGTTAGCTCTTCTCGGCCGTGCTTAGTGCGCTGGCCCTCACCACCGTCCTTCCTCGGTCGTGGGGTAGCTCCTCTCGGCCACGCTCTTCGTGCGCGACGCAGCCGGCGGGGCGCTCTTAACTGGCGCGCCGGTCGCAGGCAGGCGAGGTCGCTCTTAACTGGCGCGCCGGTCGCGGGCAGGCGAGGTCGCTCTTAACTGGCGCGCCGGTCGCGGGCAGGCGAGGTCGCTCTTAACTGGCGCGCCGGTCGCGGGCAGGCGAGGTCGCTCTTAACTGGCGCGCCGGTCGCGGGCAGGCGAGGTCGTCACGTATTAAATTCAGAATAAAAATCAGTTTATTAAGTTGAACAAAGATTGTCCTCCTTTTTAGTTTCTCTTTTATTTAAAATATCTTGATAATAATTATATTAGTCAGATTTGGCTTTGGAAAAAGTATTCCAGCAATTATTGGGGGAAAAAAAACACAAAACATATATTTGATCCTGATTCTGAGTTTCAGCTGGGTGGTGTTTCCGGCTTACATTCACTTGACTGATTTTTGCAGTTAACTGGTGGAAAGATCTAAATAGATGGAATGACCAGATAACTGGATCCTCCCTCCTACTTTTCTCACATCATGTGGGATTCTTGCCTGGACTTGTTCATATGGTGGAAGAAAGGTTCTCAGCAATGATTGGATGAGCCCCATGCACAAGCATCTTTCATTTGTCATTCTCCCTTTGCCCAGGGAGGTCACATGGGCCAAGCAAAGTTCAGTATAGGAAGGTATTCTCCCAAAGCATACATTCAGAGAAAGAATATTTGACAATAAATTTGCAAACAATCCCTTGGTAGACATGTTTAACATGGGTGAATTTCTAGTAAATGAAGAAAAACAGAAACAAAAGAAAATGTAAGTTTGAACATAAATACACTTTATGGATGTGATCTTCAATCTCTGAAGTATATTTCTTACTCCATACTGTTTCTTTCCATATTTGCATCTATGTAATAAAATCCATGGGCTTAATTTTGGCTGACATGTTCATTACCAGACCCAGTGAAAGGTACTTCCATAATCAGTGAAAAATATGACTACTAATTAGTATGGGATAAATTTATTTCACTTGCCTTCTCATGAATCCAAAAGTAATTAATATTGATAGAAAATCATCAGAATTTATATATATATATATATATATATAAAAGACATCGTTTGTATGAGTATTATTCTTTAACGTATTAATAATATCTAACTGGATATCTCTGAAGTTATCTTAAAAGCCAATGAAATCTCCTCAGACAAAAAGTGAAAGTCACTTAGTAGTGTCCAACTCTGTGACCTGGCTCTGTCTATGGGGATTCTTCAGGCAAGAATACTAGAGTGGATAGCTGTTTCCTCCTCCAGGGGATCTTCCCAACCCAGGGTCTAACCCAGGTCTCCCACATTGCAGGTAGATTCTTTACCAGCTGAGCCACCAGGGAAGCCCAATAATACTGGAGTGGGTAGCCTGTCCCTTCTCCAGTGGATCTTCCCAACCCAGGAATTGAAGCAGAGTCTCCTGTATTGCAGGCAGATTCTTTATCCACTGAGCTACCAGGGATCTGAAGTTATCTTAGAAGCCAAATAAATCTGTTCAGACAAAAAGATAGTATCAAAATCTATAATTTGAGTTGGTTATAATCACTTTCACTGAAAATTTCACTGTTTTAGAGAGAGTTCTGGATTTTTTTTCAGTTACATTTGTGGTTGATGCTGCTACTATTCTTTGCTTAAGGAGACAGTATTATGAAAGAGATAAGTACCATCAATGAAATCACAACTACCAGAAAAAACATGAGGTAATAAAGAGAGAAAGTTTGGGGTGTGTGACCCATTTTCATTTGTAACCACCTATATAGCTTCAGGACATAGCTGCCAGAAAGGAATAATAAATAACATGGCCTACTTAGAAAATAATGCCAAATTATATCATACCATATGGGTTGATTGCTGGGATCCAATCAGAAGCTCTTAAGTAATGTGAGAAAATTTTGTTCTGGGTCGTTGTACACTGCATTGTTTTTAAAGTTGAGTTTTGTTGAGGCATGAGGGCTGGCATATACAGTGAGTGTAAAATTCCATTTCAGAGTATTGAATTCTTGCAGGAAAATATCTGAACAATGTGTGAAATATAATCCTTGCCAAAAATCTGTAATATGAAAACAAGATTACATTGTTAGCTAACTAAACTTAAATCCATAACTTTGTCTATAACTTCTCTTGGGAAATTTTACAACTTCTATGGTATGTAGTTTTTTTAAAAAATAGAGAACATTCCATTTCAAAATAGATGTAACATAAATGTAATGAGCTCAGTACAATTTTCTTCTGGGATTTCTAAATAATATGAATATTGTTTTGCTTCATTTCCACATCATGTATTACAGGAATATAAAACACATACAAATCTTAGGATTTTCAAAGCACTTTCTCGTTTGATTTTCATACCAACTTGTGGTGTTCAGTAGTTGAGAAGACTAAATGGAGTTGAAAGGATTTGAGTTACTTTTCAAAGTCATTCAATAAGCACTTGTGATTTAATGAAGGTCAAATTTCAAATCTTTGTGTATTCCAAATTTCTTTTAGTTCTTATTTATAAGAATTAAATTCTTACAAATCCATGTTTATAAAAACAAAATATAAATCTCTTGTCATGAGAATATAACACTTTGAAAGACTTTAGATATTCATTTTCTTTTTGAAAATCTTTCATGCTCCTTGTGAACTTTCAATTGCAACATGAACTGTAGAATTGGATTCAATTCTATTTTGGTTACTGAAATGATAGTATTTTGTTACACTTCTGTTTAATAGAAAACCTTATGTATATGAGGAAAAAGATCCTAAACTGCCTTACTTTAGCATTTATTTAGATAGCTATATATGTCTGTTAGGACATTTATATAAGTTTGAGTCATTAGAAATTTAGAGTCAAATTTCCAGTTCTTTAATATTTAAGATAGTAATGACTTCTTTTTTGAAAAACTGTTTCATGACTTACAATTCAGAAGGTGAAGTAGAAATTTACATACAAGTAATTATTAAGATCAGATCAAATTAGATACAGTGTCCTGGAAAGAGTAGTCTCCTAATAGATAATTTTTAATAAATAATGTAAGATCAAATATTATGATAAAGGGAAAGCAAACAGAATATGTAGATTTATTTCTGTTACCTTTATATGGATGCTTTAAAACTATTTTGTAATGTGTAATTTTAAATATTATATATTGTACTATATTAGTAAACTATTACTTTAATTTTAAATACATAAACATAAACATTATTGTATGCTAGATATAAAAATCTTTGCCTTTTTAACAGATGTAATTTAATTTCCTACTACATTTCTGCCAAGTAAATTAAGTTTCTAAAGGGGATTAGCTTTTATTATTGCACAATTTGAAATTTACAATTTTAAATGAGCCAAAGTGATTTACAAGACTTCTATTTTCTAACGGAATTACTATAAAGGATGTTAAAGAGAATGTTTAACAGTGGATTGGCAATCCTAAAATAAAGTTACTCAAAACATGGGTCCCAAGTGTCCATTTTAATTTTAATTCCCTGAATAATCTCAAAACAAGGAATAAAATTGGAAGTCTAACTGTATGACACACAATTCCATTGTAGTTTATTGACTTGTATTAGAACTTGAGTTTCCAAATGCAAGCTATCACCAATGCTTTACTTTGACATTTACAGTATGGATTTAAGACTTATACATGAAAGGTAAAGTTGTGAAATATTTCAATGTAACTAAGAGAAAATTTTGTGTCTTTGTAATATTAAAGGACTTCTTTCAAAAAGGAACAAAAAAGGAAACCTTACTAAATTTCTGTATATCATAAAAATGTTAAGAGAGACACCAGATACTGGGCCAACAAACATGTGATTGACAGAGAATTATTATAGAGCAAACTTAAGGAACTTCCACTAATCAGGAAGAAAAACATACAGCGCAACATAATAATTGGTATAGTGTATAAGCAGACATTTTGATAAATGTCTCATAACTGTATAAAAGGATTTCAATCTCTTTTGTAATTAGGGAAATTCCAATTAAAACCACAGTGAGATGCCATTTCACATCCACCAGATTGGCAAAACTTAACAAGTCCAAGAACATGATGTTTTGGCAAGGATATAGAATAACGGGAACTCATACAAACCAGATAGACTGTGTATTAGTGCAAACATTTTTGAAAGCTATTTGGCATCTTCTAATGAAGCTGACAATGTGAAGTGTGAATTCATAATTCCACTCCTGGGGCTATATCCTAGAGAAACATTGGCCTCTGCTCACCAGGAGTCAAGTAAATAAATGAATGCTGAATGCTCATAACTGTGGCATTGTTTGTATGAGCAAAACAAAGAAAGACTAACAGATGAACATAATGCCGAGATATGCATTGAAAAGAAAGTAGATTAATATATAGTATTGCATTCTTATAATGCAAATCTGTTGCAGAGAATAGCCAATTCTGATTCCATATTGGAACTATTTCTTTGACTTTTCATTGTTATTGTTATTATAATCATAAAGAATGGGCTGCCTCAGAGAATCCTGACCCTTGGCCTGACTGTGAAACCAAAATGCCTTTGTTCAGGACCCTGTCCACCTGTGGATGGCAGGATGGAAGAAATTAACATATCGTCTGCCAGAGGCTTGCCATTCTAGGAGATATTTGCAAGGTTAGTGGCCTTTTACTTTGTTTCCTCATTTCCTCCCTGTCTCTGTTATCTAAAAGAAACCGGCATCCAGGCCCCAATATGATGGTTATTTTGAGACATTAGTGTGCCATCTTTTCAGTCAGCAGACTTTCCAAATAAAGTCGCATTCCTTGCTTCAGCACTTCATCTCCCATTCTTTGACCTGTTGTGTGGTGAGCAGAGTGAGCTTGGAGTCAGTAACAAAACTGTTCTGTTGTTAAAAAAAAAAAAAAGTAATGAACTGTAGCTATCAGTTATCACTGTAACTAAATTTCACAAAACTTATGCTGGTTAATAAAAAGCAAGTTGTAAGAAGAGCAGTGACTGCAATCATGAAATTAGAAGATGCTAGCTCCTTGAAAGGAAAACTATGACAAATCTAGACAATGTATTAAAAAGTAGAGACATCATTTTGTCAACAAAGATCCACATAGTCAAAGCTACAGTTTTTCCAGTAGTCATGTACAATTGTGAGAATTGAACCATAAAGAAGGTTGCATGCCAAAGAGTTAATGCTTTCAAATTGTGGTGATGGAGAAGATTCTTGCGAATCCCCAGGACAGCAAGGAGATCAAACCAGTCAGTCGTAAAGAAAACCAACCCTGAATATTCTTTGGAAGGACTGATGCTGAAGCTGAAGCTCCAATACTTTGGCCACTGATGCAAAGAGCTGACTCATTGGAAAAGAACCTGATGTTGAGAAAGATTGAGCACAGGTGGAGAAAGGTATGACAGAAGTTGAGACGGTTAGATAGCATCACCTACTCAATGGACACAAGTTTGAGCAAACTCCAGGAGACGGTGAAGGACAGGGAAGTCTGGCATCCTGCAGTTTATGGGGGTAACAAAGAGTCAAACACAACTTAGTGATTAAACAACAACAGGAAGGGCAAAGAAATACAAGCAAAGATATTCACTTATATAACCACTACTATCTGGTTTGAGGGAGAAACAAAGAGCAGGAGAGTGGATGAAATTAAGAATGGACATAGAGGAAATTTCATAGTACTAATTAAGCTTGATTTCTTGGACTTGTTAGTGGGTGTTGAAGTCTGTGTTATATTTTTTAATGGGTTACCTGTATATATATTGACACCCATTTATGTTTTCAGAATTAAATAAAAATTAAGAGTAATTGTAAATAGATATTCCCATAGTTTCTTGTCACCCCTTATATGTTTTAAGTCAGAAGAGATACAACAGCAAGAATAGATAAAACAGCAAAAATCCCTATATGTACAAGTGCAAAATAGTCCTGATTCTTAGGAAGATGCTCAGAAAGTACTGACAAGATCCAGAGTCAAACCTGAAGATTAGGGTGCTACTCTACTAGAGTTTGTGGTCATTCTATATGAATCTTTACTTCCTCAAGTGATTCTGAAGTAGGCTATCTGAAAATAAATTTTCGAGAAACTCTGTTGAAAATGATCATTCTTTGACTAGTTTCTGGATCTCTCCAAAGATATTATGAAACAATAATATGAACACTAATACATAGCCTTCAAATGTGGCACTAATTAGGAGAATTTTACCAGAAATGAGTGCTCTAGGCTAGTTGACAACCATTCAACCTTACTTGGCTCTTTTTATGTAATATCTTCCCTTCCTCTTACCTTCTTCCTGTGCTTGAGAATCTGAGATTAGGCTTAATTGTTTTGGCTACTCTAACCTAACAGATTTTCCACAGAACTTTCATAGATTATATCATCCTAAGAACTATTTTGAACTCAGATTAGTGACTGGAGTTTGGCAATTGTTCCAACACATGTCTCTAAATAATTTAAACTGTTAAGGATATTACATTTACATTGGGATGTGGCTCTGAATCTCCACTATTCATCACCATGTGGTGACTGCACCAGCCACTCTGAGATGATCACTATTCTTTCTGATAAAAAGCAAGATGTTAAATTGAAATTTTGGTCAAGCTGTATAAAAATTCATACTGATGTCATACTGACAAATGTGTCTGTGAATCAATACCATATTCATTTAAAAAGAAAGCAAATTCTCAGGCTAACAATACCTTAAAATCAGTATAGTTTCAGCTAGTGTACAATCCTACTAATTAAATATATTTGACTTGGTTGCTTGATACATTAACTTATTCTTATTAAGATAGGTCCTCCCTGTAGATAAGATGGTAAAGAATCTGCCTGCAATGCAGGAGACCCAGGTTGGATCCCTGGTCCAGAAGATCCTCTGGAGGAGGGACTAGATGCTTGCTCCTTAGAAGAAAACAATGACAAACCTAGACAGCATATTAAAAAAGCAGAGACATTCCTTAGTTTACAAAAGACCATATCGTCAAACTATGGGTTTTTCCAGTAGTCATGTATAGATGTGAGAGCTGGACAATAAAAAGGCTGAGCTTCAAAGAATGGATGCCTTTAAACTGTGGTGCTTGAGAATAGTCTTGGACATAGAGAGTCCCTTGAACAGCAAGAAGATCAAACCAGTCAATGCTAAAGGAAATAACTCCTGAATATTCACTGAAATGACTAATGCTGAAGCTGAAGTTCCAATACTTTGGCCACCTGATGTGAAGAGGCAACTAACTGGGAAAAAAAAAAAAAAAAAAAAAAAAACACCTTATGCTGGGAAAAATTGAAGGCCGGAGGAGAAGGGGACAACAGATGAAATGGCTGGATGACATCACCGACTCAATGGACATGAGTTAGAGCAAACTCTGGGAGATGGTGAAGGACAGGGAAGCCTGGAGTGCTGCAGTCCATGGGGTTGCAAAGAGTCAGACAAGGCTCAGCAAGTGAACAACAACAAATTTATTAAGAAGTTTTAAAGATTGCTTTAAAGAAAAGGCAGAGGAACCAGAGATCTGCTGGATCCTGGAAAAAGCAGGAGAGTTCCAGAAAAACATCTGTTTCTGCTTTATTGACTATGCCAAAGCCTTTGACTGTGTGGATCACAATAAACTGTGGGAAATTCTTCAAGAGATGGGAATACCAGACCACTTGACCTGCCTCTTGAGAAATCTGTATGCAGGTCAGGAAGCAACCGTTAGAACTGGACATGGAACAACAGATTGGTTGCAAATAGGAAAAGGAGTATGTCAAGGCTGTATATTGTCACCCTGCTTATTTAACTTATATGCAGAGTACATCATGAGAAATGCTGGATTGGAAGAAACACAAGGTGGAATCAAGATTGCTGGGAGAAATATCAATGACACCACCCTTATGGCAGAAAGTGAAGAGGAACTAAAAAGCCGCTTGATGAAAGTGAAAGTGGAGAGTGAAAAGGTTGGCTTAAAGCTCAACATTCAGAAAACGAAGATCATGGCATCTGGTCCCATCACTACATGGGAAAGAGATGGGGAAACTGTGGAAACAGTGTCAGACTTTATTTTTCTGGGCTCCAAAATCACTGCAGATGAAGACTTCAGCCATAAAATTAAAAGACGCTTACTCTTTGGAAGGAAAGTTATGACCAACCTAGATAGCACATTCAAAAGTAGAGACATTACTTTGCCAACAAAGCTCCATCTAGTCAAGGCTATGGTTTTTCCTGTGGTCGTGTATGGATGTGAGAGTTGGACTGTGAAGAAGGCTGAGTGCCAAAGGATTGATGCTTTTGAACTGTGATGTTGGAGAAGACTCTTGAGAGTCTCTTGGACGGCAAGGAGATCCAACCAGTCCATTCTGAAGGAGATCAGCCCTGGGATTTCTTTGGAAGGAATGATGCTAAAACTGAAACTCCAGTACTTTGGCCACCTCTTGCTAAGAGTTGACTCATTGGAAAAGTCTCTGATGCTGGGAGGAATTGGGGGCAGGAAGAGAAGGGGATGACAGAGGATGAGATGGCTGGATGGCATCACTGACTCAATGAACGTGAGTCTGAGTGAACTCTGGGAGTTGGTGATGGACAGGGAGGCCTGGCATGCTGCGATTCATGGGGTTGTGAAGAGTTGGACACGACTGAGCGACTGAACTGAACTGAAAGATTGCTTAGAACAGAGAGGTGGAGAGGATTCAGCAGAAAACTGACAATTTTTCTCAAAAAGTATCAGTAGGCTTCATTGTTTTATTCTTTATAAAATTATTTTTATTAAAGGATAGTTGACTTGGGCTTCCCTCATAGTTCAGTTGGTAAAGAATCCACCCACAAAGCAAGAGACCCCGGTTTGATTCCTGGGTTGGGAAGATCCCCTGGAAAGGGGAAAGTTTACCCACTTCAGTATTCTGGCCTGGAGAATTCCATGGATTGTATAGTCCATGAGATCACAAAGACTCGGTTATGACTGAGCAACTTTCACTCACATAGTTGACTTACAATGTTGTTAATTTCTGCTGTACAGCAAAGTGTCTCACTCATATGAATACAGACATTCTTTTTCTTATATCCTTTGCCATTATGGTTTATCATAAGGTATTGAATATAGTTACCTGTGCTATACAGTAGGACCTTGCTATTTTTTCATTCTATATGTAATAGCTTGCATCTACTAACCCAAGCTCCCAATCCATCCCTCCTCACCATCCTCCCCCTCAGGAACCACAACTCTGTTCTCTACATCTGTGAGTTTGTTTCTATTTCATAGACAGGTTTTTTTGTGCCATATATTAGATTCCACATATAGTGATATCATATGGTATTTGTCTTTCTCTGGCTAACTTACTTCACTCACTTCACTTATAATCTCTGGTTGCATCTTAAATATTTCTATCTTAAATTTGGCATAAAAGGATGAAGGGAGAAACATATATTTAGTTAGAATTTTGCTAATCAAAACAATTACTATAAGTACCTGGCACATCTCAGTTTTCTATCAATACTTGCTTATATAAAAAAGTATATAAAAATCATATCAAATATTTTTATTGCTTTACCATCACTCTTAGGACCTTTTATTATCTCCATTTAGTAAAGGATAGTTAACTTGTTTAAGGTCCTACAGCTTTTCAAAAGCAGAGCTTTAATTCACACTATGTTTATTCTAGAGTCACAACAGGATATCTTAGATATTATGTGAGAGATGAATCTTCTACTGTCCCCATCATATTTATCCCTGCCTCATTCTGGGGAGTTGTATTTTGAGGCACTGTTCCCATGTCCAGAAAAACTTTTCAAATCAAGACAGGTTTTGCTTAGTAATCAACTAGTAATATCTCAATAATGCAGCATTGTACACCCACAAAATTTTTCCTGACCCAGAAACCTACCTCTGTTTTCCACGGTCCTGTCTAAACTCACACCTACCTTCTTAATTCTGGCAGCTTAAAAGTGGAATGATGCATTTCATGTTTCCTCACTTGGATGGAATTCTTTCCTGTCCTCCTTGCCCTATTCTGCCCTCTGTGATCCATGTCCCAACCTGTAAGCCTTGACCATAATTCACCGCTACTCCCTTTGACCCCTTAGAAAACCCCAACCTCTCCCATCCTGCCCTACACTCTGTCCCTGAACATTCCATTGTCCATTTCTTGGCTGCCTACAAGCCTAGCCTGACCTTTAGGGCTGAGTTTCTTGGCTTTGCTCTTCTACTGGTTATATTAGATTTGTTATTGATATTGAAAGGATAGTATTCTGGGAAATTGTATTTGCTATGTGAATGTCAAACACATAATACATGGATATCCTTTTTTAAAGTATACATTTTTTCCCCTTGTCTAAAGAGGCAGTTTGGCTAAATGATTAAACATAGAGAAAAAAAAGCTAGACTCAAACTGTCAAAGTTCAAACTCTAGGTCCTTAGCTTTCAAGCTGTGTAACCTTGGACAACTTTCTTTGCTTCTCTTTATAGCTCAGTTTCTTCCTAAAATAAAATATTAGCTATTATATCATTGTTTAGATGATTATAAGGAGTTGATATATGGAAACCATTTAAAGTCTTCTTGGCCTTGGAAATGGCATCCCACTCCAGTACTCTTGCCTGGAAAATCCCACGGATGGAGGAACCTGGTAGGCTGCTGTCCATGAGTTGGACACCACTGAGCAACTTCACTGGCCTTGGAAAAGTGCTAAAACTTTAATGTTATTTGGGACAACAGAATGTTACAGTGATTTAACTATACATTTTTCATTTTCAATTACAAATTTTTCAAATTATATCAAGTAGAATTTTTGTAGTTAAATTCACTTGTCCATGGTGGGCTCTCATGTACCATCTATGGTGAAGGTACATATATAGTGATTTAAAGGGATTTTTTAAAATATCCATGTCTTTAATGAGAAGACTGTGTCATGGTCACTTTGGTTAATGAGCATAAAATCTCCATATTGGAAAACCTGAAATCTGTGTTTTTAACAAACAAGCAATGGATGGAACAACACTTTGCCTTTGGCAGCAATGAGAAAATCAGGCTGCTTGAAGTAAAGTGTCCATTATGAGAAATGACTGGAGGTGAGAGAAGCTGCCTTGATAAAACAAGTTTGACTTTTATGCAGGGGAAATGGTAAGTGGGAGATGGGGCAATGCATGGTCATATGAATTCCAATAGTAGGGCCTCATTTCATTTTAGAAATACTTCTCAGATGGCAATGTGAGGATAGTCAGAGTCCCTTTGGTCAGGTGGAATGTGATTTCTGTGATTCAGAGCTGAAGCACTAACAGCCAGGAATTAGGTAAGAGAGAAATTATTAAGAAGTGGAATCTATAAACCTAGTGATTGATCCAGTGGAGAAAAGGAGAAAGCTAGTATTCTATTTCTCAGAAGGGAAATTATTAACATCTCTAGTAAATGATTAACATTTGCTTTTATTAAACGGAAACTATAGGAGGAAAAACCAGTTTTAACATAGAGTATTTGATTATAGATTTAGAGATGTTGAGAAGGAGGTGGCATATTCCCTGTTGCAGATGCAAATCATTCTTGTACCTGGTTGAGAATAATTAAACAAGGGCATAGCAGAGAAAGCAAGATGTACTTGTAGAAACATTTCTAGTAAGTATTGAGATCAGAGTTCAAGGCTGGAGATCACTAATGACAGAGTTGTCAATCCCTGCCATTCTGTGATATTGTAAACCAGTCAAGTTGTTGAGATGTTGAAACAAAAGGGAGCATAGATACCTTTATCCAGCCATAAATAATTTTTTTAAAAACAGGTAAGATACTATTAGAGGAGGTCATCAGGAGGACCTGACTACTGGTTGAACTTTGAGCAAGACCATAGCAATCAGAGGCACCTCACCCCATCCCCTGCTCTTGGAACAAATAGTCTGCCCCCTGTTCTTATGGTAGGAGCCATTTTCAAGGACACAGACTTGAGAGAGCAAGAGGTTTTTGAGACCATCATAACTGAATACATGACTGAACCTAGTTGAGGTCTCTGTTTAAACTTTTAAGATTCTGGCAGACGAGTGCAAAATCTACTCATCTTTGCAGTCACTCAAGACAAGCCTTCTATGAAAGCTTCCTTGTTTATTAAACTTGCCTCCTACCAGACCAGAGTGGTCTGTTTCTTGCCTTGGCCTTGCTCTCCATGCATGGCAGGCTAGTTTTTGAACCAACAGATGCAGAGGCAAACCAGCCAGGTTTAGTGGTGAGAGACTCATTGTAGTGATCAAACACAAGGTTTGGCCATGAAGCCACATGGTGCAAAACCAAGTGGGAAAGGGACCTGAAATTAACTGAGGGAATGTAGGGAACAAAGACAAGCACTGAGGCAAGCAAGGAGGAGAGCAATGGCGGTAAGAATGAGCCCAGAAGGACAGGAAAACTGATTCTGATATTAGCGTATCAAAAATTAAGATTTTTAGATGTGGAAGTGGTTTTGGATTTTAGGATATTGGAAAGGTCACAAGGCTATACTGCAGAAATGAAGAGAAGCACAAGGTCCCTGTCACTACAGAGCAAATAGCACTGCAAGGCCACTGCTTTGAGCTGCACTCTACAAGATTTGCTGGGAGTGTAACACTAAATTTTGAAGGTGAAGCTACACTAATTATTTGAAGGTCTAAGGGGATATTGGGGTCACATAACATAGGGGGACTTTCTGTACAAGCCTCAGGAACAGCAGAGGATAAGCGACCTAGGTCTGTGCCTAGCAAGCACATTTCAGTACACAATTTATAGCCAGTGGCTATGCTGAGACACCCCACAGGCCAGAGAATGGATGTAGAAACTCCTTAACACTCTGAGATAGGGAGCTAAGCCAACAATTGACATGGTCACTTAATTCAGATTAAAACTGAAATAACAGGAGGTAGGTCAGGCCACATCTGATCTGATCAAAGGCAACACCTTGAACAATTATTCCTAGAGACCTCAGTGGTATCAAGTGGCTTTTTCAGACATCAGTTGCTTCTGGAGGCATTGCATGGGTTTTGTACAAAGGGCTCTCTTCTTTGGTACTTTCACTGTGACAGACTCACATGAATTCAAGAGAGAAATTCCTTTTGCCTGGGGCCAGTGAATTTACTCTTTTAGATTAAAAGGTCTCTGCGTTTGGAATCAGAATATAGATGCAGAATTGATGGTCCGACTCTGATTACTTCTGCCCTCAGACTGGTTATGTAATCCCAACAATGTGATTACTGATCATTGAGATGTCTTGGAGCCACCATCAATGTCATCACTAGAAATCAAAGACACTGGACAGCTCTATTGAGCAAGCTGCTGCCTTGTGGTCCATGGGGGTCAATGAACAATCTACGAGAATCCACTGCTAAGGTCCCCGAAGCACCAAGAGATATAACATAGGAGGCAGCAGGATATGAAGACCATTATGCTACCTGTGGGACTTCCCAGGTAGCTCAGTTATAAAGAATCTGCCTCCAAGCAGGTGATGGGGGTTTGGTCCCCGAGTCAGGAAGATTCCCTAGAGAAGGAAATGGCAAAGCACTCCAGTTTTATTATCTGGACAATCCTATGGATGGAGAAGCAAGGTGGACTACAGTCCATGGTGTCGCAAAAGAGTTGGACATGACTTAGTGACTGAGCAGCAACATCATGGAACCTTTTGCCCACGTGGATATGACATCAGTATATCTGAAAATAATGGTTATTTCCTGAAAACTGACACATCCACTTTCTTCAAACCATTTTAAGCTTTCCTATAAAGATCAGAGTCCCAGTCCTCATTGTTTACTTAATCTAACAAATGCAGAAGACAGATTTTATTGTTTGATCATTTATTTTTCAGTAAGAAATAGCAGTATCATATTTCTTTTCAATTCTTTCTGCTGGGCAAAAACAAAATTAAACAAAATAATACTTATAACTTTCAGTTTTTCTTAGTCACTTTTATTTTTCCCATCAAACAATTCACATGCTATAAGAATCATGCAGAGAGAAGTAATGATTTCATATATACAACTTAGAGTCTTTTGCATCATTTTGAGACCATGTTATGTAATGATTAAAAGCAAAAGCTCTGGTCCCAGACAGTCTAGAGTTAAAAATATCAGTTCTGTCACTACTAGTTACATGAAAAAACAAAAAATTTACTTTGACTTATTCGACTTCAGTTCCCTCTGAAGTAGACTTTGCAATAATAGATTTAATTTGTGAGAGTATTGTGAAGATTCAATGTAAAACATTAACAATAGTGTCTGAAAAAAATAACCACTGAATAAGTGTTAGCCCTTAGTATCAAAATATATACTTCTATATTTTAAGCCTATATGTTTTAGCAAATGCAATTTTCAAGGGGCCACTCAGCTTCTATTCATGATTTCATTACTCTTTCAGATGGGATGAATTAGTAGCATTATATCAATAGACTAATTATTATAGAAATTCCCTCAATATGTGAAGATTATAAAATTTTTATAATTACTCTTCCTCTGATCTCTCCACTTACATCTGCTAAAAGATTTAGGATTTAAAGCTAAATCCCTTTGAAAGAGATTTGGGGAGGAAGTTGAGATTAACTCTAAACATGGTTAATAGACTTCTGGATCTCTATAAACCAAGATTTTCTCTTCCCTCTGTTATGAACCACAGGAAAACATTTCTCCTGGAGGCTTTCAGAGCACTGTATAGACAGCTGTGTGCTGAATGATTAGTGTGCAAACAGAAGACATAAGAAAAGCTGCTGAAATCAGTAGCAGAGTTAAAGGTCTTATACAGGACTAAATGTTCTACTCTTCTATAAATCCTCTCACAGAGGTGCCATGATTAATTTTTATGGGCTAGGATGAAATTGGCATATTTTTTGAGATTATAAGGGGACTCCCAGATCCCAGTGCAATTTGAGAAGACAGCTATTAAGAGAGGATCTGGCTGGAAGACTATCAAAGGAACTGAAGTTACGCAAAGCAACATAGATAAGATAAGTCCTAAGGGATTGGTTCACGAATTAGAAACTAAGCAAACAAAATGAGCCCATCCGGCAGAAATGAATACACTCTGGAGTTACACGATTGTTAGATATTAAATGATTTTCAGTGTATCATTATAGAAAGTTTTTCTCATACATCAGACCCTCACTTATTGATGGGGACTTTTGGTCCACTGCCATTAGATGTAAGAGGAATGTAGCCATAGGGCAGGACAATGACTTTTTAAAATTTATTTAATAAATAATTATTCAACATCTAAAACAGAGCAAGTGCTCTTTTGAGCATTGATAGTGGTTTGTGTGTGCACATGCTAAGCCACTTCAGTCATGCCATCCTCTGTGAGACCCTATGGACGGTAGCTCACTAAGCTCTCACTTCATGGGATTCTCCAGGCAAAAATACTGAAGTGTGCTGCCATGCCCTCCTCCAGAGGGTCTTCTTTAAGCAGGGATCGAACCTGTGGCTCTTATGAAACTTGCACTGGCAGGTGGGTTCTTTACTGCTAGTGCCATCTGGGAAGCCCCATATTGGTTTATATACACTTTAATTATTGATTTCAATAGACATTTGCTATTACTCATACTCTTTCACAGTAACTTTTTTATTAAGTAATTTTGAACTGAAAAGTAAATACTAAAACATATTTTATTTAAAAGTTGGGGGAATTGATAAGTATGTTGGAGTTAAGTTTATACTCTGACAAGAGACTATAGATATGGAGAATTAATAGACTTTAATTTTTTCATTTATATAAACTGTTCTGAGAGATCTAAAAATAGGATAACACAACAATATCAGCAATAAAAAGTACCCTAGGCATTATTTCTTATTTAAACCAACTTGATTGAGGTGTAGATAGCAAACAATAAAATGTACACATTTTATTGTTTAAAATGTGTTCATCAAAGTGTTTAGTTTGATGAAATTTCAGAAATGTAGAAGAACTGTACAAAAAAGATCTTCACGACCCAGATAATCACGATGGTGTGATCACTGACCTAGAGCCAGACATCTTGGAATGTGAAGTCAAGTGGGCCTTAGAAAGCATCACTACAAACAAAGCTAGTGGAGGTGATGGAATTCCAGTGGAGCTATTCCAAATCCTGAAAGATAATGCTGTGAAAGTGATTCACTCAATATGCCAGCAAATCTGGAAAACTCAGCAGTGGCCACAAGATTGGAAAAGGTCAGTTTTCATCCCAATCCCAAAGAAAGGCAATGCCAAAGAGTGCTCAAACTACCGCACAATTGCACTCATCTCACATGCGAGTAAAGTAATGCTCAAAATTCTCCAAGCCAGGCTTCAGCAATATGTGAACCATGAACTTCCTGATGTTCAAGCTGGTTTTAGAAAAGGCAGAGGAACCAGAGATCAAATTGCCAACATCCGCTGGATCATGGAAAAAGCAAGAGAGTTCCAGAAAAACATCTATTTCTGCTTTATTGACTATGCCAAAGCCTTTGACTGTGTAGACCACAATAAACTGTGGAAAATTCTGAGAGAGATGGGAATACCAGACCACCTGATCTGCCTCTTGAGAAATTTGTGTGCAGGTCAGGAAGCAACAGTTAGAACTGGTCATGGAACAACAGACTGGTTCCAAATAGGAAAAGGAGTACGTCAAGGCTGTATATTGTCACCATGTTTATTTAAATTATATGCAGAGTACATCATGAGAAATGCTGGACTGGAAGAAACACAAGCTGGAATCAAGATTGACGGGAGAAATATCGATAACCTCAGATATGCAGATGATACCACCCTTATGGCAGAAAGTGAAGAGGAACTCAAAAGCCTCTTGATGAGAGTGAAAGTGGAGAGTGAAAAGGTTGGCTTAAAGCTCAACATTCAGAAAACGAAGATCATGGCATCTGGTCCCATCACTACATGGGAAATAGATGGAGAAACAGTGGAAACGGTGTCAGACTTTATTTTTCTGGGCTCCAAAATCACTGCAGATGGTGACTGCAGCCATGAAATTAAAAGACGCTTACTCCTTGGAAGGAAAGTTATGACCAACCTAGATAGCATATTCAAAAGCAGAGACATCACTTTGCCAACAAAGGTTCGCCTAGTCAAGGCTATGGTCTTTCCTGTGGTCATGTATGGATGTGAGAGCTGGACTGTGAAGAAAGCTGAGCACCGAAGAATTGATGCTTTTAAACTGTGGTGTTGGAGAAGACTCTTGAGAGTCCCTTGGACTGCAAGGAGATCCAACCGGTCCATTCTGAAGGAGATCAGCCCTGGGATTTCTTTGGAAGGAATGATGCTAAAGCTGAAACTCCAGTATTTTGGCCACCTCATGCGAAGAGTTGACTCATTGGAGAAGACTCTGATGCTGGGAGGGATTGAGGGCAGGAGGAGAAGGGGACGACAGAGGATGAGATGGCTGGATAACATCACTGACTCGATGAACGTGAGTCTGAGTGACCTCTGAGAGCTGGTGATGGATAGGCAGGCCTGGCGTGCTGCAGTTCATGGGGTCGCAAAGGGTTGGACACGACTGAGCGACTGATCTGATCTGATCATGCGAAGAGTTGACTCATTGGAGAAGACTCTGATGCTGGGAGGGATTGAGGGCAGGAGGAGAAGGGGACGACAGAGGATGAGATGGCTGGATGGCATCACTGACTCGATGAATGTGAGTCTGGGTGACCTCCGGGAGTTGGTGATGGACAGGGAGGCCTGGCGTGCTGCGGTTCATAGGGTCGCAAAGAGTTGGACACGACTGAGCGACTGATCTGATCTGATCTGATCTGATACATCTGTGTTATCAGAAATACAATCATGATGCAAAATACTTCCATCAGTTCCAAAATGTTTACCTGTTCCCCTTTTAGTCCCTCTCTTCTTTCCATATTCTGCCCCAGGCAAACAATGTACTCTCTGTTCCTATATATTAGATTCACCTTTAATATAGTGCCAATTATTTATTGCATATGTATGTCATTAGCAAAAAATAAAACACTCAATTATTGAAATATGTTGTTTCAAAGTCTAATTGAGAATTCCAAATATCTTACAGAATGATTTCACAGTAACTGTAGCTTTACAATCACAAAGGGTGGTCAGGGACTACATTCAGGAGACTAGATCTACTGGAAAGGCTCATGCTATATTTTTTCTTATGTGATTCGCCTTGCAAGGCTAATAATGTAAAATACTTGAGTAGGAGAATCATAGAATATTAGAACAGGAGGACATTTAAGACAACAGATTCTGAGTGTAGACAAGGCAGCTAAAATTGAGCCCTTCAAAACCTGACCAAAAATCATCTAAATAGTAAGAGGAAGCAAATGGAAGAGGAAATTTATTCCAGTAATAGTCCTCAAGTTGTGTATTTTGGAAAATAAGTTAAATGTTTGTTTCTTTTTCTCTAGGGCAACAGAATTATATATTTCTAATGCTATGCTTTTCTTCCCCTTAATAATCTGTCATTTCTAATCTCCCATTGTAGCTATTTATGTAAACTTGAAATGTTTTACCTTGTTTAGCTAAAATAATCATAGCAATGCTTTCATTACTCCATGACCCTTTAATGTTAGGAAGTCACACAGCTTATAAATGACTCTAGTCTGGCTAGTGTTTATTGATAGGCATATTGCCATTATGACACTGTAAACCAATTTTGGTTGAACTCAACAAACATTTGATAATAACATCAGCTCCAAGCTTGCGTTTATGGAGGATTTAAAACGTCATAAACCACATACACATACATTGTCTCAAAATATTATCTCCCTTTTTCTGAAATGAGAAAACTGACACTGGCTGGATGAAGATTTTCCTGGGATCTTAGAGGTGTGAGAGATTCAGTGAGGAAGACTAGAACCACATTCTTCTTACTTCTGCTCTGGGACTTTCCTCAAGGTTCCAGTAGAAGTTTCCATCACTTTCACTCATGTTTAACCCTGTCTCCCCCAAAGTTCCCTCTCTACTCATTAGCTATACATTCCTCCCTTCTCACATTTCTACATGGTGACAAGTTAACCCTGTGTTAGTTATTGATACATATTTTAAATATGTTTGAATATCAGTCAAAATTTCTGACCATGCAAATTTTTTTTTCCTTTTTTCTCTGCAGCTGACTTTTGAGATTAGCACTGTATTTCTTAGCCAAAAATGGCATTTGTTTATGTTTTTGAAGTCCATAGTAATATTTATGGCTCAGCATGATCCAATTTTGATTTTAGGAATAGGAGAGACTTGGACTAAGATCAGGGTAAGATTAACTCTGCCTGGCGTCTGTGTCTCCACTTCTGCAGGGGTCAGGAGCTGCCCTCCACTCTTATTTTCATGAGGCATCTTGAGTCCTAAACATATTTCATTTAAACAACAAAAGGAATTTCCCTCCCAGCCTGTATAATGCCTAATTGGAACTTTCAGCTTCCTGTTTGTATTAACTCTTTCACTCTCTCTCTCTATCTCTCTCACAATGACAATAGACAAACCACATATTGATGTAGAGTTCCTATAAGGCTGATAGAGCCAAAGATACTGTCAATCCATAAAAGAAAATTGACTAAAGAGTAGTTTAGATAACAAGCAGACTTTATGGGAACAAAAGATAATGATCAATTTTGGAGGTCTAAGATACTGAGATTTGGAAGTCAATTTTTTTACTATAACTAAACCAATCCTGTCTTGATGATCAATTATATTTTAGTGTAATTTTTTCAAAAATATTTTAATAAAATGATATATAAGAACATTTTATTGTTTCTGCTGTATTATTACTCATATTAACAGATTTTATACATTAACTCACTCAGAAAAATCAATAAAACTTTAAATATTTTGAATTGTTTACTTAAGAAAAGATAATTCTGCCCTATCAGTTGAAGATATTGTCATGTAAGAGATGTAATTTTTGAGTAAAATAAATATTTTTAAAAATATAGAAGAAAAAACAAGAATGCTCACACATTTAAAATATATATTGAAAGATTTCTCACTGACTCCAAGTTATCAGTAAATATTGTTCAACAACGGGTCTTAAATGATGCTGAACCCATGAGTATAAAACATACTTATTAAATGTGATAATCCTAGCCATATAATGGAGAAGGCAATGGCACCCCACTCTAGTACTCTTGCCTGGAAAATTCCATGGGCGGAGTAGCCTGGTAGGCTGCAGTCCATGGGGTCGCTAAGAATCGGACCCGACTGAGCGACTTCACTTTCACTTTTCACTTTCATGCATTGGAGGAGGAAATGGCAACCCACTCCAGTGTTCTTGCCTAGAGAGTCCCAGGGACGGCGGGGCCTGGTGGGCTGCCGTCTATGGGGTCGCACAGAGTTGGACACGACTGAAGTGACTTAGCAGCAACAGCAGCAGCAGCCATATAACATGTATAGTTGATGCTTAAACAACATGAATTTGAACTGTTTGTGTCCACCTATGCTCATTTTTTTCAATAGAAAATATTACATTACTACATAATTCAAGGTTGGTTGAATCAAGGATGTGAAGAGTGCATATGGAGGAATCACCTAACAGGAAGGCCAACTACAACTTCTATGTAGATTTTCAACTTCACAGAGGGTTGGTACTCCTAACCTTCAGATTTTTCAAAGGACAACTATGTATCAAGTCTTTTAATTTTGTTTTAAATCATAGTCAGCTAATTGACTTTTTATTGTTTAGTCACTCAGGAATACGTGTATACCTGTGGCAGATGCATGTTGATGTATGGCAAAACCAATACAATATTGTAAAGTAAATAATAATAATAATAAAAAGAATACTGAAGTGGGTTGCCATTTCCTTCTCCAGGAGATCTTCCCAGCCCAGGGATACAAGCTGTCTCTCCTGCATTGGCAGCAGGTTCTTTACCTCTGAGCCACCGTTAAATAATTCTACTGCTGTTTTCATGATATATGGTGGAAATCTGTCATTTGAGCCTATGCATTTCACCTGTGTTATTTGGTAGCAACATCTCTTTTTTTTTTTTTGTGAAAATCATCGGTGGTGCTTACCTTGGACAATCTTACTCCCTCTGTAAGGTTATGCTGACAACTCAGAACTGATAAAGTATGATCAAACCACGGCTGTGATACATGTTACAGGACAGGAGATAACAGAAGCAAATTTAAGTAGAATTCTTCATAAAGTTTTCAATTGTTAAAAAAAAAGACTTGCTCTTTCTGCTATGATTGTTGACCAGCTATTTTCTAAATTTGAATGTGTCTTCTGGCAACTAGCCTATACTAGAGAAGAACTCGAAGAGAAAGGAAAAGACAGATTCATAGTGAAACCATTGTAATTTTTCAGATCAGATCAGATCAGTCGCTCAGTCGTGTCCGACTCTTTGCGACCCCATGAACCGCAGCACGCCAGGCCTCCCTGTCCATCACCAGCTCCCGAAGGTCACCCAGACTCATATCCATCGAGTCAGTGATGCCATCCAGCCATCTCATCCTCTGTCGTCCCCTTCTCCTCCTGCCCTCAATCCCTCCCAGCATCAGAGTCTTCTCCAATGAGTCAACTCTTCGCATGAGGTGGCCAAAATACTGGAGTTTCAGCTTTAGCATCATTCCTTCCAAAGAAATTCCAGGATTGATCTCCTTCAGAATGGACTGGTTGGATCTCCTTGCAGTCCAAGGGACTCTCAAGAGTCTTCTCCAACACCACACTTCAAAAGCATCAATTCTTCGGCGCTCAGCCTTCTTCACAGTCCAGCTCTCACATCCATACATGACCACAGGAAAGACCATAGCCTTGACTAGGCGAACCTTTGTTGGTAAAGTGATGTCTCTGCTTTTGAATATGCTATCTAGGTTGCTCATAACTTTCCTTCCAAGGAGTAAGTGTCTTTTAATTTCATGGCTGCAATCACCATCTGCAGTGATTTTGGAGCCCAGAAAAACAAAGTCTGACACTGTTTCCACTGTTTCTCCATCTATTTCCCATGTAATGATGGGACCAGATGCCATGATCTTCGTTTTCTGAATGTTGAGCTTTAAGCCAGCCTTTTCACTCTCCACTTTCACTTTCATCAAGAGGCTTTTCAGCCCCTCTTCACTTTCTGCCATAAGAGTCGTGTCATCTGCATATCTGAGGTTATTGATATTTCTCCCAGCAATCTTGATTCCAACTTGTGCTTCTTCCAGTCCAGCATTTCTCATGATGTACTCTGCATATAAGTTAAATAAACATGGTGACAATATGCAGCCTTGACGTACTCCTTTTCCTATTATTTGGAACCAGTCTGTTGTTCCATGACCAGTTCTAACTGTTGCTTCCTGACCTGCATACAGATTACTTAAGAGGCAGATCAGGTGGTCTGGTATTCCCATCTCTTTCAGAATTTTCCATAGTTTACGGCACCCCACCCCAGTACTTTTGCCTGGAAAATCCCATGGACGGAGGAGCCTGGTAGGCTCCAGTCCGTGGGGTCGCTAAGAGTCGGACACGACTGAGCGACTTCACTTTCACTTTTCACTTTCATGCATTGGAGAAGGAAATGGCAACCCACTCCAGTGTTCTTGCCTGGAGAATCCCAGGGACGGGGGAGCCTGGTGAGCTTCTGTCTATGGGGTCGCATAAGTCGGACACGACTGAAGCGACTTAGTAGCAGCAGCACACAGTCAAAGGCTTTGGCATAGTCAATAAAGCAGAAATAGATGTTTTTATGGAACTCTCTTGCTTTTTCCATGATCCAGCGGACGTTGGCAATTTGATCTCTGGTTCCTCTGCCTTTTCTAAAACCAGCTTGAACATCAGGAAGTTCACGGTTCACATATTGCTGAAGCCTGGCTTGGAGAATTTTGAGCATTACTTTATTAGCGTGTGAGATGAGTGCAATTGTTCGGTAGTTTGAGCATTCTTTGGCATTGCCTTTCTTTGTGATTGGGATGAAAACTGACCTTTTCCAATCTTGTGGCCACTGCTGAGTTTTCCAAATTTGCTGGCATATTGAGTGCAGCACTTTCACAGCATCATCTTTCAGGACTTGGAATAGCTCCACTGGAATTCCATCACCTCTACTAACTTTGTTCGTAGTGATGCTTTCTAAGGCCCATTTGACTTCACATTCCAAGATGTCTGGCTCTAGGTCAGTGATCACATCATCATGATTATCTGGGTCTTGAAGCTCTTTTTTGTACAGTTCTTCTGTGTATTCTTGCCACCTCTTCTTAATATCTTCTGCTTCTGTTAGGTCCACACCATCTCTGTCCTTTATCGTGCCCATCTTGGCATGAAATGTTCCTTTGGTATCTCTGATTTTCTTGAAGAGATCCCTAGTCTTTCCCATTCTGTTGTTTTCCTCTATTTCTTTGCACTGATCGCTGAAGAAGGCTTTCTTATCTCTTCTTGCTATTCTTTGGAACTCTGCATTTAGATGTTTATATCTTTCCTTTTCTCCTTTGCTTTTTGCTTCTCTTCTTTTCACAGCTATTTGTAAGGCCTCCCCAGACAACCATTTTGCTTTTTTGCATTTCTTTTCCATGGGGATGGTCTTGATCCCTGTCTACTGTACAATGTCACGAACCTCATTCCATAGTTCATCAGGCACTCTATCTATCAGATCTAGGCCCTTAAATCTATTTCTCACTTCCACTGTATAATCATAAGGGATTTGATTTAGGTCATACCTGAATGGTCTAGTAGTTTTCCCTACTTTCTTCAATTTCAGTCTGAATTTGGCAATAAGGAGTTCATGATCCGAGCCACAGTCAGCTCGTGGTCTTGTTTTTGCTGATTGTATAGAGCTTCTCCATCTTTGTCTGCAAAGAATATAATCGATCTGATTTCGGTGTTGACCATCTGGTGATGTCCATGTATAGAGTCTTCTCTTGTGTTGTTGGAAGAGGGTATTTGCTATGACCAGTGCATTTTCTTGGCAAAACTGTTAGTCTTTGCCCTGCTTCATTCCGTGTTCCAAGGCCAAATTTGCCTGTTACTCCAGGTGTTTCTTGACTTCCTACTTTTGCATTCCAGTCCCCTATAATGAAAAGGACATCTTTTTTGGGTGTTAGTTCTTGGTGAGAAGGTCAGGGCCTCTCTAACATCAGTTGAATGATTAGAAAAAATTGCAGTTTAAAGGTGCTTTGTCTGAACTTCCAAAATCATGGAAGCAAGAACTGCCTCCTTCCTCCAAACAGAAACAGTACTTTTGGCAATGAGATCCTAATCTAGTTGAGATAAGTTCTGTTTATTATGGAAACCTTATGTATTTTTATTATTAGCATAACAATGATTATATGATCTCTTTATTTTGTATAAACAAGACAAATGGGGAAATGTACTTCACTAAATTTTAAGTGAGAGATCAAGGAAGGAAAGAAAACTTAATGACCTAAAGTAAAATAAAATTTCAGTAGAAAATAATAGGGAATTAGATTGGCAAACATGTTACTTACTTCTTAGAGTGATGTCTTTTTATCTCTATTACATACATTTTTTATTGTTTAGATATGATTGTGCTTGGGTATATGTGCTTATACTTTGACATTTTCAGCTGTTATTCACATTAGAATCCATTGCATCCCAGTACTATATTTCCAACCTATTATGAATGCTTCAGAATTCTGTGCAACTGGATATTGCATACATGTTTGAGACAGTCTTCTGTGAACCATGTACAGGAGTGTTAGCCCATAACTTTGAAATATTCCACATGGCTGGACAGATATTTTGTGATTTACTTGCAGTTTGAGGAACATTGATAATCAACTAAGAGGTAAAATGTTATTTGTATGTGTCATTCTACAAATACATAAGAATATGTGTACACTTACTTGCATGCTTTCTAGAACATTATCAATATATCTTGCAGAAGACTAAAATCATTTGTTTATAAAATTAAATTATCAATTTTATTCTAAAAATTTGTTTCCATAAAAAAAATCCTAAACTAACAATACATATACTTGCAAGCTCAGTCATTTCAGGAGTATCCAACTTTTTGCAACCCTATGGACTGTAGCCCACCAGGCTCTTCTGTCTATGGTATTTTCTAGGCAAGAAAGCTTTAGTGAGTTGCCATGCCCTCCTCCCAATCCAGGAATCGAACCCATGTCTCCTGGATATTCTGCATTGCAGGTGGATTCTTTACCACTGAGCAACCAGGGAAGCCCAACAGTACATATAGATCAACCTAATAACATTCTGTTACTGTTTTATAAGGTGTACCCAAAATATTGCTATACTTTCTCTTTGCTTCAAAATGCTTATGTCAGATTTCATTATGTTAACCATTTGTATTAAAACTAGTAGCTTTATCAGAATTATGCTTCTCTATCTTTTCTTAATGTTATGCTAGTAATAGCCTTATTTCAGTAGTTCCATGACGGCATTAAAAAGCCTGCAGAACACTCCCCAACATTTGTTTTTAATTAAGATTCTTTAGAAATTAGATAGCTGAGCATAAGCTCATAGCATGGACATCTGCCAAGAATTAACAATAGTTACGTTACTGAACTATGTTGCTTAGTAACAAAAGCAATAATAGCATTTTCAAAACATTTTAATAATACATTCAAATTGTCCCAATGTTCTCATAACCAAATATATGGCAAAAATACTCACATTCATTACATAAGCATCCTTGTGAAATATGCAGTTTGTCTTTTGTTATGTTCCTTTTTTATTTTTTGTCAGTTTTCCACTTTATCTTGGTAATGTGTTCTGTGCCACAGTATATACCAAATGGAGACATAGAAACAACAAAAATGTAATCTAGAAGCGATAATTTTAGAACTGAAAAATATATTTTCTGAAATAAAGAGATTTTCATGGATGGACTTAATAGCTAAATAGACATGACAGAGGAAAGATGAAAGAACTTTATAATAAGTCAATGAAAATTATCTAATGTAAAACATGGGGAGAAAAATAAATAAACAGAGATTTGTTTGTTTGTTCAAAGAGAACAACATGTGTAAATGGAATAGTACAAGGACAAACAGTTGAGGACAAAAATATTTAAGAAAAAATGTTTAATATTTTTCAAATTTGCTGAAAAACATGTACTTGCAAATATTGCTTTCTCGGTGGATATCAGGTTGGAAAAAGGAAATAAACCGCAAAGTAGTGTACATCATATTCAAACAGTTGAAAGCCAAAAATAAAAATTAGATATTGAAAGTAATGAGATAATTAATATATACAACAGAGACACAATTACATTTAATGACTGAGTTCCTTTCAGAATTCTTGTAGGGAAGAAAAGATGGAAACAACATTTTTAACGTGCTGAAAGAAAAAAAAAAGTCTGACAACACAGGATTCTATATCAATCCAAACCATTCTTCAATTATTAAGGTGAGATAGAATATTTTCAGGTATAAGAAAACCAGAGGACTACATTACCAATTGATCTGTTCTAAAAGAAGCATTAAAGGGAAATTCTTCAAGCTGTAAGAAAATGATAGCAGAGGAAGGTCTATGTTCTCGGAAAAGAAGGAAAAATATCTAAAATATGAGAGTAGTTAAAAAAAGATTTTTTTTTTCAAAGTATGCCATTTTCTTCTCAATCTTGATTGCTATGGTTTTTCAGTCACTCAGTCGTGTCTGACTCTTTGCAATCCCATGGACTGCAGCATACCAGGGTTCCCTGTCCTTCACCATCTCCTAGAGTCTACTTAAACTCATGTCCATCGAGTTGGTGATGCCTTCCAACCATCTCATCCTCTGTTGTACCCTTCTCCTCCTGTCTTCAATCTTTCCCAGCATCAGGGTTTTTCCAATGAGTCAGTTTTTCGTATCAGGTGGCCAAAGGAGCTTCAGCCTCTGTCCTTCCAATGAATATTCAGGGATTATTTCCTTTAGGATTGGACTTCCCTTGTGGCTCAGCTGGTAAAGAATCTACCTGCAGTGGGAGAGACCTGGGTTCGATCCCTGAGTTTGGAAGATCCCCTGGAAAAGGGAAAGGCTATCCACTGTAATATTCTGGGCCAGAGAATTCCATGAACTGTATAGTCCATGGGGTCACAGAGTTGGACACAACTGAGTGACTTTCAATTTCACTTTTTTCTTTCTTTACGATTGACTGGTTTGATCTCCTTGCTGTCCAAGGAACTCTCAAGAATATTCTCCAGCACTGCAGTTCGAAGGCATCAATTCTCTGTGCTCAGCCTTTTTTTGTATTGTTCAGCTCTCACATCCGTATATGGCTACTGGAAAAACCATAGCTTTGTCTATATGGACCTTTGTTTGTAAAGTAATTCCTCTACATTTTAATACGCTGTCTAGGTTTGTCATTGCTTTTCTTCCAAGGAATAAGAACCAATCACATCTATATCTATATTCATACCTCTATCTGTCTGTGACTATATCTATATAAAGCATAGTTTTATAGATTTGTAAGTATATAAATTAGGGCAACAGCTGTGACAAAATTTTAATGTTTTAGGATAAGTACTACAGAAATATACTATAAAGTTTACTACAATACATAAATAAACTATAAAGATTTAAGTTTTTACATTGTAATCCTTATTTCCATCTTTAAAAATGAAAAAGAAAAATCTACAGCTAAAAAATCAAAACTGAAAAATATAAATGAAAATCTAAAACATGTTTAAATAATCCAAACATGATATAAAGAGAATCAAAAGCACAAAAATAGAGATGCAAAGCAGAAAACACAAAAAAATTAATCAAAAAACAATCATGTCAGATACATTAGTTGTTAACAGATTAAGCAATCCAAGTAAAAGTAAAACTTTAGGATGGATTTAAAAAAGCAAAACCAACTCCCTGTTATCTACAAGGAATATGTTTTAAGATAATTTTAATTTAAAAGAAAGTGAATGGAGGTCTAGATATATGCACACATACTTCAAGCTTTAAGCATAAGACTGAAACACTTGAGTAAAATTTTTCAAGACAATATGTGCTACTAAAAATTTCATAAATGATAAAAGATACATTCATCAGAAAAGCATAGTAATCATAAACATCTATGAACTCAGTAGCAGAACTTACAAAGGCATGAAGAAAAGAGAGGACAGAGAAAACTGGGCAGTCTCATCATCACAGTTGGAGTTATTAGCATCCATTTCTCAACAACTGATGGAGCAACGAGAAACAAAATCACCCAATTCATAAAGCTCTAAATTATGTTTTCAACACTATCAGCCTCCTTTACTTAACTGAAGTTTAGAAAATAAAAGGAAAATATATATTCTTTTTAAATTCAAAAGATACATTTACCAGGATAAACAGTATTCTTGGATATAAACAATTCTTGATAACATTTAAAACACTGAAATTATACAGAGTACTTATTGATATCAAAGAGTATATACATATGATGGAGTTGAGTTAGAAAAAATAAAAATAATATAACTAAGAAAGGCCCTAGTACCTGAAATTTATTTATAATTAAACCATGGTCAAAGAAGAAATCACAAGAAAAATTAGAATATATTTCAAATTGAACACTGATGGAAGCATGTACCAAATTTGTGGGATACAGTTAAGGAAATGTTTAAAGAGATCTTTATAGCTCTATAATTCATATATATAATTCATAATGGGTTTTATAAAATAATTCTATAAAAGACTTGCTAAAACTTAATAATTGAATCTTTCCCATTAAAATTTTGGAGAAAAAGATCAAATTAAATGTAAAGTAATTTAAAAAATATAAAGATAATAGATATCAATGATAAAGGAAATAAGCATATGATATATAGTAAATTAACACAAAAGGTGTATTCTTTGAAAAGGTTAATAGTATTGATAAGCCCTAACAAGTTTTCATAAAGAAGAAGGATAGTCATGCAAGAGATTATGTAAATAGAGATGCTATATGTTTTTGAAAGGATTCTAAAAGAATATCATTAACAACTGTATGATAATACATATGGCAACTTAGATGAAATAAACAACCCATTCAGCAAGTGCTGCTGTGAAAGCTAGCTTCACACAAGTTACTATGATCAAAACTTGCTTCAGCTTGCTTTTTGCTCCAAAGATTTTTGTGTGTTTTGGCTCTCCCACACTCCTGAACACCAGAAAGTGCAAGTGTGGTACCACCCATAACCTTGGCCAGTGGGAAATGAGGAACAAGAGCCAAGGGATATGTACTCTCCTTTTTAATCTTTTCAGATGACAACTAGGGTAGGCATTCTACACCAATTCTCAGATGCCTTAATGGATCCCAGTGGAGTTAAGCCTCCATCAATCACAACTTAATTAGAAATTCTTACATTGGCTTTGTCTTTTTCCTTCTCTTGTTCTTCCTAGTTCTCTATCCCAGTTTCCTGACATTACAAACACAAACAAACTACCCATAAGCAAACTAGTGTCTTAGACTCAGATTTCTGGGGAAAATATGACATCAGTGAGACCAGAAAATCTGAGACATATCTGGAAAGTAGCAACTGGAATTGGGAGTGACAGGAAAGGAAAAAAAAAAAAAAAAGGAGCAGAATAATCATTTGCTAGTGATCTCCAAATGAATAACTCAAAAAAAAAAAAAAAGGGGGATATTTTTCCTTCTCAATTTTCCTATCCATCAGGACTCAGACATAGCTCTGACCCACATCATCTTCACACAAAAATATGTTTGGAAGAAATATTTTCTCTCTGGAATAATGACAATGTCATATCACAGGGATAAGGAAAGTGTAACATTTTTACTCACATTTTGTTATACAAAGCTTGCCACATGGCCACATTGTATTCAATTGTACAAGATATATAATCCTGCAGTAGGAAGAGATTCCAAATACTTATTAAAATTGATAGACATTCAACTCAGTAAAACTCACGAAGAAGTTAATGGCAGAACAACAACAAAAGTTGACCAACGATTTGGTCACAAGATTACTTGCAGTTTTTTAAAAAATGTAGATGATGAAAAATCTCTCTAAATGTAGTAGAATAAATTTTAATAAATTTTAAATAAGGATACCTCAATTTCAAAAGTGAAGCATTGTTTCCTTTTGGAGGTTACTTTTCCTGTAAAAGAGATGGTTTGCAATGAAAGTATTTGCACCAAAAACAAACAAAAATTTAGCACTGTAAATTTTTCTTCTTGTCTTAACAGTCCCAACATTTATTACAAGCTTTCTTGTAACTTATATTTTATTTTCCTAAACAAAAATTTTTGTTTGGTGAAAAGTTATTATAAAAGATATATTTTTCATAGAAATAAAATGAAAATTGGAGTAGGAAATGGCAACCCACTACAGTATTCTTGCCTGGAGAATTGAGGGACAGAGGAGCCTGGTAGCTACTGTCCATGGGGTCGCAAAGAGGTGGACATGACTGAGCGACCAACACACACAAAACAGAAATAACTTCTAACAAAATATGTTACAGTATTTGTAGGCTCCATAAATATCAGCTGAATGTTAAAAAACTTGTAATTTTAAATTGTAGTTTATTTCATTGATGACACTGGTTGCTGATAACATCTGCATTAGGATTTATGCATTTTCATAAGTAAATTAGCTTTCTGAGTGGGTTTAAAATGTGCTTATTTTAATAAAAGAATAGTCTTGAAATCTTAATGACACTTTTCACTCTCAAATTTACTGAGTGAATGATTATATTATTTTTAAAAGGAATTATATTGCCTAAAATTCCATTGGTAACTCCACCTCAAATAATGCCAGAAAATCACTAGCTTGACCTTAAAATGTCAACATGCCTTCATTGTATGAGATTAAATTTGTGTCATATATCTGGTACTGATTTTAGCCAAACTATTCTGGAATTATAGATGTCATCATACTGTTTTGAAGACATGCAGTTTCATGTTCCCAACTAAGTCCTCAATGTAGTAAATGTGCAGATATCAAACAGCTACAGCTTCAAGTACTTACCCAAAAGGATCCATGGTATTTAATTAGCTGTTTCTCCTAACTTCTAACAACCTTGCACATCTACTAGGAAAAATGAATATTTATATTAAGAAAAAAAATATAAAGTTTGTAATCACCACCAGAGAATGTTGATTGAGGCAAGCATAATATTGGATGGGAATACATTTTCATTTAATCATCTTGAAAGTTTTAAGGAAAACACATCTTGAAGCTAGGTCGAGGTGAATACTTGGAGCAGAGACTCAGAGCTTCTTTTGAGCCAGAAAAGATGGATAATATGTGTGACTTCAAACCATTTATTTGAGCACTGCACTTAATTATACTCCCCAGGCTAAGAGAAGGCAGTATCCTGTCATAATGTCTGCAATACCATGATTCGCCAAACACATATTTTTAAATAATGGATTTAAAATGCCTCATAGATATTGCATAACTATTCTAGTACTTCTCAACAGGGTGGGCTGGTCTGAATTTGATAATAGCTACTGTTGGGATCCCTCAGCTAATAATTTAAGTTTAGCTTGTTGAATCCCGTCCTTTTGTTTTATAACTTTAGTTTGTTTTTCATTTGCATGTGTAAGTTGGACATCTGCTTTGGTGACAGAGAGGAGGTGGCCAAGAAAAGGTTCTCATACCAAGACTGCAGTGCTGAAAGCTTTATAAATCAATCGGATTCATGTAAACATTAGATGTGGCATTACTGATAATGATTTATTATGATTATTTTTATTTTCAACACAAAAGCATGGAGGGGTTTGAAATCACAGTTTATTTTCTTTGCTTACTGTGCAGTCCCATTTGTAACTGTATTTTTTTAAGTTTCAGGCCTGATTGTTCAGATGAGTGTGCCTGGCTGAAATATGTACATTATTTGAAGACAGTACTTCTAATTACTAGTATAACTGGCCTCTGCAAATATTAGCAAAGACCATCAGCTGTATATTTCATCATTCTCCTTTTGCATTGCCTCTAATTTTTACTTCTTTGAAAATAAGGGATCAGGGGAAGCTTGCTTCCAGTTTGGGTGGAATTGTGAAGGATGCCCTTCCAACTTGGAGTGGATCCTTTCTTGCTAGTTTCCATTTCTACCGATCTTCTGGAATTGCCTGGGTATATTGCCACCCTACTTATTTAACTTATATGCAGAGTACATCATGAGAAACGCTGGGCTGGAAGAAGCACAAGCTGGAATCAAGATTGCCGGGAGAAATATAAATAACCTCAGATATGCAGATGAAACCACCCTTCTGGCAGAAAGTGAAGAGGTACTAAAAAGCCTCTTGATGAAAGTGAAAGTGGAGAGTGAAAAAGTTGGCTTAAAGCTCAACATTCAGAAAACGAAGATCATGGCATCTGGTCCCATCACTCCATCATTTCATGGGAAATAGATGGGGGAACAGTGGAAACAGTGTCAGACTTTATTTTTCTGACAGTGATTTTTCTGCTACAAAATCACTGCAGATGGTGATTGCAGCCATGAAATTAAAAGACGCTTACTCCTTGGAAGGAAAGTTATGATCAACCTAGATAACATATTCAAAAGCAGAGACATTACTTTGCCAACAAAGTCTGTCTAGTCAAGGCTATGGTTTTTCCTGTGGTCATGTATGGATGTGAGAGTTGGACTGTGAAGAAAACTGAGGGCCGAAGAATTGATGCTTTTGAACTGTGGTGTTGGAGAAGACTTGAGAGTACCTTGGACTGCAAGGAGGTCCAACCAGTTCATCCTAAAGGAGATCAGTCCTGAGTGTTCATTGAAGGGCTGATGTCAAAGCTGAAACTCCAGTACTTTGGCCACCTGGTATGAAGAGCTGACTCACTTGAAAAGACCCTGATACTGGGAAACATTGAAGGTGGAAGAAGAAGGGGGTGACAAAGAATGAGATGGTTGGATGGAATCACCCACTCAATTGACATGAGGTTAGGTAAATTCCAGTCATTAGTGCTGGACAGGGAGGCCTGGTGTGCTGCTGTCCAAGGGGTTGCAAAGAGTTGGACAGAACTGAGCGACTGAACTGAACTGAACCGAAATCATATAAACAATCTAAAACATGCAGTTTCAGTCCTGTCTGACTCTTTGCAAACCCATGGACTGTAAGCCCACTAGGCTCCTCTACCCATGAGATTCTCTAGGGAAGAATACTGGAGTGGGTTGCCATACTCTCCTCTAGGAGATCTTTACAACCCAGGGATTGAACTCCTTCAGTTCAGTTATGTGCTCATTTGTGTCTGACTCTTTGAGATCCCATGGACTTCAGCACGCCAGGCCTCCCTGTCTATCACCAACTCCCAGACTTTACTCAAACTCCTGTCCATTGAGTTGATGATGCCCTCCAAACATCTCATCCTCTGTTGTCCCCTTCTCATCTCACCTTCAATCTTTCCCAGCATCAGGGTCTTTTCGAATGAGTTGGTTCTTTGCATCAGGTGGCCAAAATATTGGAGTTTCAGCTTCTGCATCAGTCCTTCCAATGAATATTCAGTACTGATTTCTTTTAGGATTGACTGGTTGGATTTTTTTGGAGCCCAAGGGACTCCCAAGATCCTTATCCAATACCACAGTTCAAAAGCAACAACTCTTTGGCACTCAGCTTTTTTTATAGTCCGACTCTCACCTTCATACATGACCACTGGAAAAACCATAGCTTTGACTTGACAGACCTTTGTTGGCAAAGTAATGTCTCTGCTTTTTAATATGCTAAGTTGGTCATATTTTTTCTTCCAAGGAACAAGCGTCTTTTCATTTCATGGCTTCACTTACCATCTGCAGTGATTTTGGAGCCCTCCAAAATAAAGTCTCTCACTGGTTCCATAGTTTCCCTATCTATTTGACATTAAGTGATGGGACCAGACACCATGTTCTTAGTTTTTTGAATGCTGAATTTTAAGCTAGCTTTTTCACTCACTTCTTTCACTTTCATGAAGAGGCTCTTGAGTTCTTTGCTTTCTGCCATAAGGGTGGTGTCATCTGTGTGTCTGATGTTATTGATATTTCTTCCTGCAATCTTGATCCCAGCTTGTGCTTTATCCTGCCCATCATTTTGCATGATGGATTGCATATAAGTTAAATAAACAGGATGACAATATACAGCCATGGCATATTCATTTCTCAATTAGGAACCAGTCTGTTCCATGTTCTGATCTAACTCTGGCTTCTTGACCTGCATACAGATTTCTCAGGAGGCAGGTCAGGAGTCTGGTATTTCCCATTTCTTGAGGAATTTTCCACAGTTTGTTGTGATGCTGCTGCTGCTGCTAAGTCACTTCAGTCGTGTTTGACTCTGTGTGACCCCACAGACGGCAGCCCACCACGCTCCCTCGTCCCTGGGATTCTCCAGGCAAGAACACTGGAGTGGGTTGCCATTTCCTTCTCAAATGCATGAAAGTGAAAAGTGAAAGTGAAGTCACTCAGTCATGTCCGACCCTCAGCGACCCCATGGACTGCAGCCTACCAGGCTTCTCTGTCCGTGGGATTTTCCAGGCAGAAGTACTGGAGTGGGGTGCCATTGCCTTCTCCAGTGTGTTGTGATACACACAGTCAAATACTTTGCATAATGAATAAAGCAAAAATAGATATTTTTCTGGTATTCTCTTGCTTTTTCAATAATCCAATTAATGTTTCTAACTTGATGTCTGCTTCCTCTGCCTTTTCTAAATCCAGCTTGAACATCTGGAAGTTCATGGTTCACATATTGCTGAAGCCTGGCTTGGAGAATTTTGAGCATTACTTTACTAGCACGTGAGATGAGTGTAAATGTGTGGTAGTTCGAACATTCTTTGTCATTGCCTTTCTTTGGGATTGGAATGAAAAGTGACCTTTTCCAGTCCTGTGGCCATTGCTGAGCTTTCCAAATTTGCTGACATATTTTGTGCAGCACTTTCACAGCATCATCTTTTATGATTTGAAATAGCTCAACAGGAATTCCGTCACCTTACTAGCTTCATTCAGAGTGATGCTTCCCAAGGTCCACTTGACTTCACTTTCCAAGATGTCTAGCTTTAGGTGAGTGATCACACCATAGTGGTTATCTGAGTCATGAAGGTCTTTTTTGTATAATTCTTCTGTGAATTGTTTCCACCTCTACTTAATATCTTCTGCTTCTGTCAGGTCCATACCATTTCTGTCCCTTTTTGAGCCCATCTTTGCATGAAATGTTCCCTTGGTATCTTGAATTTTCTTGAAGAGATCACTAGCCTTTCCCATTCTATTGTTTTCCTCTATTTTTTTGCACTGATCACTGAGAAAGGCTTTCTTGTCTCTCTTTGCTATTCTTTGGAACTCTCATTCAGATGGGTATATCTTTCCTTTTCTCCTTTCCCTTTAGATTCTCTTCTTTTCTCAGATACTTGTAAGGACTCCTCTGACAACCAGTTTTCCCTTTTTCATTTCTTTCCTTTGGAGATGGTCTTGATCACTGCCTATCACATTTAACCCCTTAAATCTATTTGTCACTTCCAGTGTATAATCTAAGGGATTTGATTTAGGTCATACCTCAATGGCCTAGTGGTTTTCCCTACTCTCTTCAATTTCAGTCTGAATTTTGCAATAAAGAGTTCATGACTGGAGCCAAATTCAGCTCCTGGTGTTGTTTTTGCTGACTGTATAGAACTTCTCCATCTTTGGCTGCAAAGGATATAGTCGATCTGATTTCAGTATTGACTGTCTGGTGAGGTCCATAAGGACCTTCTCTTGTGTTGTTGGAGGAGGATGATTGCTATCACTAGTGTGTTCTTTTCGCAATACACTATTAGCCTTTGCCTGGCTTCATTTTGTACTCCAAGATCAAACTTGCCTGTTATTCCAGGTATCCCTTGACTTCATACTTTTGAATTCCAGCTCCCTAAGATGAAAAGGACATCATTTTTTCATGTTAGTTCTAGAAGGTCTTGTAGGTCTTCATAGAACCATTCAGCTTCACCTTCTTTAGCATTACTGATCGGGGCGTAGACTTGGGTTACTGTGATATTGAATGGCTTACCTTGGCAATGAACAGAGATCATTCTGTTATTTTTGAGATTGCACCCAACTACTGCATTTTGGACTATTCTGTTGACTATGAGGGCTACTCCATATCTTCTAAGGTATTCTTGCCCACAGTAGTAGATATAATGGTCATCTGAATTAAATTTGCCCAGTCCAGTCCATTTTAGTTCCCTGATTCCTAAAATTTCAACATTCACTCTTGCCATCTGCTGTTTGACTACTTCCATTTTACCTTGATCCATGGACCTAACATTCCAGATTCCTATACAATATTTTTTTTTACAGCATTGGACTTTACTTCCATCACCAGTAACATCCACTACTCAGCATTGTTTTTTTTTTTTTTTCTTTGGCTCCATCTCTTCATGCTTTCTGGAGTTATTTCTCCACTGTTCTGCAGTAGCATATTGGGTAGCTACTGACCTGTGGAGTTTTTCTTTCAGTGTCTTATCCTTTTGACTTTTCCTACTGCCATGGGGTTCTCAAGGCAAGAATACTGAAGTGGTTTGCCATTCCCTTCTCCAGTGGACCACGCTTTGTCAGAACTCTCCACCATGACCCGTCCATCTTGGGTGGCCTTACATGGCATGGCTCATAGTTTCATTGAGTTAGACAAGGCTGCGGTCCATATGACCAGTTTGATTAGTTTTCTGTGATTGTGGTTTTCATTCTGTCTGCCTTCTGATGGATAAAGATCAGAGGCTTATAGAGGCTTCCTGTTGGGAGAGACTGACAGTGGCTAAGAGGGTCTTGTTCTGATGGGCAGGGTCATGCTCAGTGAATCTTTTATCCCATTTTCTGTTGATGGACAGGGCACTGTTTCCTCCCTGTTGTTTGACCTGAGACCAAACTATGGTGGAGATAATGAAGATAATAGTGACCTCCTTCAAAAGGTCCCATGCAGGCACTGCAGCACTCAGTGCCCCTGACCCTGCAGCAGGCCACTGCTGACCCACACCTCCGTTGGAGACTCCTGGACACTCACAGAAAATTCTGGGTCAGTCTCTTGGGGTCACTGTTCCTTTTTTCTGGGTCCGGGTGCATAGGTCCTGGTCATCTACTCAATATTTCTATGGTGGGGTTAATGATGAGCTCCTCCAAGAGGGCTTATGTCACAGGCTGTGTTACCAGGTCTCCTGCACCCAGAGCCTCTTGGCCTGTGTCAGGCCACTACTGACCCGTATTCCCCTCCCCCTCTCAGGGAGATTGAACTCCTAACTCCCCCTTTTACTGCTGAGCCAACAGGAAAGACCTTAGAACATGCTACACTTCCCTACAGTGCATGATATGCTCTGTTGCTGCTGCTGAGTCACTTCAGTCGTGTCTGACTCTGTGCAACCTCATAAACGGCAGCCCACCAGGCTCCCCCATCCCTGGGATTCTCAAGGCAAGAACACTGGAGTGGGTTGCCATTTCCTTCTCCAATGCGTGAAGGTGAAAAGTGAAAGTGAAGTCGCTCAGTCACGTCTAACTCTTAGCGACCCCATGGACTGCAGCCTACCAGGCTCCTCCATCCATGGGATTTTCCAGGCAAGAGTACTGGAGTGGGGTGCCACTGCTCAGGAAGCATAATTACAGTTGATTTTTAATCTCTAATATATCAATATTTAATCAACTGTGCCCTCACTACACATGATTATTTTGGGAAAGCTGGAATAACTAATCAACCTTTTTTTTTAACACTGACTTTCTGTGAAATAAGAATGTATAATTTTTTTCTAAGAAGTACAGGGCCTCCAAGAAATGTATATATGTGTGTATGTGAGTGTATGTGCATGAGTGCACATGTGCATCTATTTACACAACTAATATGCTAGTCACTTTAGCTGTAGTTTCTCTTTCATTTCTCACTGAATTCTATTGGAGGTAGGCAACTGTTATCAGCCTAAGCAGATACCAGACTTATATGTAGAGAGATGTGATTAAGGACATGGATGTGACCATCTATAACTATCCAGATTGAGTCCCTTAATCCAAACACGATGAGTCACAAAAAGTTATTTGTTTCTAATTTTGTATATGTTTCTTGTTCTGGCAAAGCTTCCTAGATCCTACCGATTTACTGCTCAAGGTAAATTGTTCTTTGAAGCTGTAAGATATTAATTTGGGCTCATTTTCTTTGAAGTCAGGTCCTGTCTTACCAGCCTGTGTACTACGAGTCTGTAATGACTATAATCATACTGTCATGACTATGATTCACCATGCCTAGTTGCTGGCCACAGTATTATGGAAACTTCAGAGTCTTACCGTGTGATGACCCATGTACTATTGACCAGGTTTCCTGTGGTCTAGACAGTGGCCTGAGGGAAAGCTAATTTTTGTTAATGTCTATTCCCTGAGCCATAGTATGTAAATATTGCTTATTTGGTACTTATTCAAAATTATCTCAGGAAACTTCTTTCCAATGTATTTGAAATGTTTGTGTCTACTCAGCTATGTCTGACTCTTTGCGACCCCATGGGCTGTAGCCTGTCAGGATCCTCTGTCCATGGAAATTTCTAAGCAAGAATATTGGAGTAAATTGCCATTTCCTACTCCAGTTATCAATCCCGAATGCCTTTCATCTCCTGCATTGGCAAATCGATTCTTTACCATTGTGCCACCTGGGAAACCGAAGTCATCATTTAATAAGTTATAACTCTGAATATTTAGTATGTGTTTCTTATTTACTAAAGCACATTTTAGAAAGCATTTCATTAAGGAAGATAGTTATCACTTTATTATATTGTTTTTATATAACATAGTCAGTCATTTTAGAAGTACAACTATCATTCCGATAAATCTGTTTGAATCATATCTAATACTCAAATATGGACCCGTTTTCTAAGATAGCAAAATCTGCTAGTGCTCAATGTGTGGGAATTTTTTATTTGAAATATTTTCTTTTTGAATGAATGTATTTATCTGTGTATCTAACTACTAATATACACCTACTTATCTATCAGGGCTTCCGAGGTGGCTCAGTGGGTAAAGAATCTGCCTGCAGTTCAGGAGACCCAGGTTCTGTCCCTAGGTTGGGATGACCGCATGGAGGAGGGCATGGCAAGCCACTCCATCATTCTTGCTTGTAGAATCCCATGGACAGAAGAGTCTGGTCAGCTACAATCCATACAGTTGCAAAGAGTCAGACAGGACTGACGTGACTGAGTGTGCACATAGGCACTTATCTATCATTCTTTTCTTTATTTCTCACAGATCATTATAAGAAGATCTAAGATAAAACTACTGATTTAACAGTCAAATTAGATCTGAATGATTTACTTCACAAAACAACTTATTGCAAGTTTGTCTAGAGCCTTGAACAAATAATCAATTTACTGTAATTTCACTTAAGTAATTTCTTTCAAGAATATCTTAGTTACATTTCAAGAATAACTTAGTACATTTCTAGGTGCCATTCATATTTCCACGGGGAAAACAAAATAAATCAGCCTCTGTTCCTGGGCATGTGAGCTAACTAGATGGATAGTCAGATGGGTAACATGAAAGTATAGCTGTTCAAGTGGTTTTTAAAGTAATTTATCTGTTTGTCATATAAAGGTCATATAAAAGTATGCCTTTTTTTTTTTGAAATCAAATTTGGGAGAATGGCATTGAAACATGTATAATAACATATATGAAACGAGTCGCCAGTCCAGGTTCGATGCAGGATACTGGATGCTTGGGGCTGGTGGGCTGGGACGACCCAGAGGGATGGTATGGGGAGGGAGGTGGGAGGAGGGTTCAGGATGGGGAACGCATGTATACCTGTGTCGGATTCATTTTGATGTATGGCAAAACCAATACAATATTGTAAAGTTAAAAAAATAAAAATAAATAAAATGGAAAAGAAATCAAGGGATTACTATAATTTCCTTAATCATAACCACTCTGAAACTGCTAACAATCATGTTAGAGCTGAATCACTCACTTTATAAAATAACTTACTGTTAAGTTAACCTAGTGCCTTTAACAATCACTTTAGGAGTTTCTTATTCCTGCATGAATTCCTATAATATTGTTGAATATTCTCCTTTTGCCAGGGGAATGATAGGAAGAAACTTCTTAACAGTTAGGCACATACCTTTTTCTCAGTATCCCTTCCATTCCTTGAAAGTTGTTAGAATCAGAGTGGGAACAAGTAGAGTAGTTTAGTGGACTAAATGCCAAGCTAAGACAGGCAGTTAGAGTCAAGCCTCAGAGAGGTGTCAGAAGCTGAACATTGGAGTATGTAAGATGCTGCAAGTGGACTAGATGCAAAAGTCATATTGTCATCAGAGTCTTATGATACTGTAGCTTTAAAATTTAGAATCAAAATTCATAGACTGCCAGACAGTAGATCAACATAGAGATGAGATGGTTTCATTCAAACACCTGCCTACAAAGAATAGAGCAGAAAACCCAACAGGCTCCAGGGCATGGAGTTTTATCTTTATTTCCTGTTGATTCAAAGTACTTATACAAACTGACTAGGAAAAAGTTCTGCCCTAACTTGCATAATCTCAGTATTTCTATTTATAGTCATTTTGGGAACTATGAATCAGTAAAACATTTATTTCTGGTTTAGAGTTACAATATTTTGCTTTTGTGTGATCACTTTCCTCATTTGAATCTTTTCTGCCATAAGCTTTCAGTTCAGTTCAGTTCCTCAGTCATGTCCAACTCTTTGCTGCTGCTAAGTCACTTCAGTCGTGTCCCACTCTGTGTGACCCCATAAATGGCAGCCCACCAGGCTCCCCCCGTCCCTGGGATTCTTTAGGCAAGAACACTGGAGTGGGTTGCCATTTCCTTCTCCAATGCAGGAAAAGTGAAAAGTGAAAGTGAAGTCACTCAGTGGTGTCCGACTTTTAGCGACCACATGGACTGCAGCCTACCAGGCTCCTCCATCCATGGGATTTTCCAGGCAAGAGTACTGGAGTGGGGTGCCATTACCTTCTCCGGTTCGACTCTTTGTGACCCCATGAATTGGAGCACGCCAGGCCTCCCTGTACATCACCATCTCCAGGAGTTCAATCAAACTCATGTCAGTCGAGTTGGTGATGCCTTCCAGCTATCTCATCCTCTGTTGTCCCCTTCTCCTCCTGCCCCCAATCCCTCCCAGCATCAGTCTTCTCCAATGAGTCAACTCTTTGCATGAGGTGGCCAAAGTACTGGAGTTTCAGTTTTAGCATCATTCCTTCTCTGGTATATATTGTGTTTCATTCCTTCTCTGGTATATATTGTGTTGGCCAAAAAGTTCGTTCAGATTTTTCCAAAATCTTATGGAAAATCCTGAATGAACTTTTTGGCCAATCCACTATTCATAATCACAACTTAATGTTTTCTTTATGTTGGGATGCTTTGTGACAGTTACAGTATTTAAAATCAGAAGAAATTGCTCTCAGTTTCATGAAAGTGTCTGACATTGGTAGTTTATTTTCCCCCACTAGTATTTCCTGTAAAGCATCTGGCACTTACATCTTCCAGTACCCAGTGGCAATTACTCATTTCTGTTTTAATTACCCAGAGGACATAATTCAAGCTCCAGCAAGTTTTCTCTCCCCCATATCCACTGTAATATAATTTATTATATTGGCAATGTCTCTAAATATTTAATCATCTAGCTTGTATGCTTCATCTTCTTATTGCTGGGAAATTTAATCTTATTTTAGAATTTCTTCCTTCACCAGTGTGAAATAATAGGATCTCCTTAATTATAAGCTGATGATGTGCAGCTTTAAATTGAAATATAAAATATTTTAAATTACATTTTAAAACATGTCACATTAAAAGCTAATCATTAGAATTTGCATACAAAAAATAACTTCACATTTAACACAATTATCCTGGTAGGTCTGAGACTTCTGATTTCAATGACAATATTCTTTTATCCTTACCTTTCCTACCATTGTGTGTTGGGTGTGTTGTTGGCGCATCAAATGCATCAGGTGCAAGAAACTTCATCTGCACCTCGGCCTAAATTAGCTTGAGATTCCAGACGCTGAGCCTCAGCTTGAAGATAACTATAAGGAGATGAGACCTTTGTAGGATCTTGGGAAGGGGTGAAAGTACTTTGCCTGTGGAATAAACAAGTAGAAGTAAAAGTTGGTTGACAGAAGTCAGACCTTGGTGGCCACAAATTACTTGAAACTCTTTCAACATGAGGTAGGAATATTTCCTTTTCCAGTGAATTTGGGCAGATCACAGCTGCAACCAACATAATATAGCAGTGATGCTAAACTTTCTAAGCTATATAATAAAATGCCATGCCTCTTTTGCCTTGTTCAGTAAGGAGTCTATCTGGGAACCATAGTCTCCCATGTAGGAAGAACTGATAACCTAACATCACCCTGTTACATGGAGCTTGTGACAGCAGTACCAGTGTAGGAACCTCAATTGGTAGCTCCCACTAAGCCTGGCCTTTGAGTTTCTCCAAATTAATTTTGTCAGCATACTGTGTGAAAAAAACTCTCTGGACTCCAGTTACTCACAGCCTTTGAAGTCTTCCTGGTTAAGTCTCCAGATACCAGAGATCAGAGCCATTCCTGCTGGTCCTTTGTTTAAAGTCCTCACCTACAATATCTGTTGTGTGTTGTTGCTCAATCACTAACTGGTGTCCGACTCTGTGTGACCCCATGGACTGCAGCACTCCAGGCTTTCCTATTCTTCATCAACTCCTGGGGTCTATTCAAACTCATATCCATTGAGTTGGTGATGTAATCCAACCATCTCATCCTCGGTCACCCATTTCTCTTCCTGTCCTCAATCTTTCCTAGCATCAGATTCTTTTCCAATGAGTTGACTTATTGCATCAGGTGACCCAAGTATTAGAGCTTAAGTTTCAGCATCTATCCTTCCAATGAATATTCAGGGTTGATTTCCTTTAGGATTGACTAGTTTGATTTCCTTTCTGTCCAAACGACTCTCAAGAGTTCTCTCCAGTACCAAAGTTCAAAAATATCAATTCTTCAGTGCTCAGTATTCTTTATGGTCCAACTCTCACATCCATACATGACTACTAGAAAAAAAAAAATCATAGCTTTGGCTATATGGAACTTTGTCTGAAAAGTGATCTCTCTGCTTTTTAATACATTGTCTTGGTTTGTCATAACTTTCTTTCCAAGGAGCAAGCACTTTGTAATTTTGTGGCTGCAGTCACAATCTGCAGTGATTTTGGAGTCCAAGAAGATAAAATTTGCCACTGTTTCCATTTTTTTTTTCCTATCTATGTATCATGAAGTGTTGAGATTGGATGCCATTATCTTAGTTTTTTGAATGTTGAGTTTTAAGCCAGCTTTTTCATTCTCCTCTTTCATCTTCATCAAGAGGCTCTTTAGTTCTTCTTCACTTTCTGTCATTAGGGTGGCATCATCTGCATACCTGGGGTTGTTGATATTTCTCCCAGCAATCTTGATTGAAACTTGTGATTCATCCAGCCCAGCATTTCTCGTGATGTACACTACATAGGATTTAAATAAACAGGATAAAAATATGCAGCCTCGTTGTACACCTTTCCCAATTTGTTATCAGTCTGTTGGTCCATGTCACTTCTAACTCTTATCTTCTGGACCTGCATACAGGTTTCTCAGCTGGCAGGTAAAGTGGTCTGGCATTCCCATCTCTTGAAGAATTTTCCACAGTTTGTTATGATCTACACAGTCAAAGGCTGTAGTGTAGTCAGTGAGGCAGAAATAAATTTTTGGAAATTCTCTTTCATTTTTTATGATCCAATGGATGTTTTCAATTTGATCTCTGGTTCCTCTGCCTTTTCTAAATCCATCTTGGACATCTGGAAGTTCATGGTTCATGTATGGTTGAAGCCTGGCATGGAGAATTTTGAGCATTACTTTGCTAGCATGTGAGAAGAGTGCAATTGTAAGGTAGTTTGAGCAGTCTTTGGCATTGTCCTTCTTTGGAATTGGAATGAAAACTGACCTTTCCCAGTCCTGTGGCCACTGCTGAGCTTTCCAAATTTGTTGGCATATTGAGTGCAGCACTTTCACAGAATCATCTTAGGATTTGAAATAGCCCAGTTGGAATTTAATCATCTCTACTTGCTTTGATCATATTAAGGCTTCCTAAGGCCCACTTGACTTCACATTCCAGGATGTCTGGCTTTAGGTGAGTGACCATGCATTCATAGTTATCTGAGTCATTAACACCTTATTTGTGTAGCTCTTCTGTGTATTCTTGCCACCTTTTCTTAGTCTCTTGTCCTTCTGTTAGATTCTTGCCATTCCTCTCCTTTATTGTGCCTATATTTGCATGAAATATTTCCTTGGCATCTCTAATCTTCTTGAAGAGATTTCTAGTCTTTCCCATTCTATTGTTTTCCTCTATCTCTTGGTATTGATCACTTAAGAAGGTTTTCTTATCTTTCCTTGCTATTCTTTGGAATTCTGCATTTAGTTGGATGTATCTTTCCTTTGTTCCTTTGCCTTTTGCTTCTTTTTCAGCTATTTGTAAAGCCTCCTCAGAGAATCATTTTGCCTTTTTCCATTTCTTTTCTTGGGAATGGTTTTATTCCCTGCCTCCTGTACAATGTTATGAACCTCTGTTTTTCGGGCACTCTGTCTATCAGATCTAATCCCTTGAATCTATTTGTTACTTCCACTGTATAATCATAAGCAATTTGGTTTAGGTCATACCTGAATGGCCTGGTGGTTTTCCCTACTTTCTTCAATTTAATTCTGAACTTTGCAATAAGGAGCTCAGGATCTGAGCCATAGGTCACGCCCAGTCTTGTTTTTGCTAACTGTATAGAGTTTTTCCATCTTCAACAGCAAAGAATATAATCAATCTGATTTCAGTTTTGACCCTCTGATGATGTCCCTACGTAGAGTCATCTCTTGTGTTGTTGGAAGAGGGTGTTTGCTATGATCAGTGCATTCTCTTGACAAAACTGTTAGCCTTTACTCTGCTTCATTTTGTACCCCATGGCCAAACCTGTCTGTTACTCCAGGTATCTCTTAACTTCCTACTTTTGCATTCTAGTCCCCTATGATGAAAAGGACATTTTTTTTGGTGTTGGTTCTAGAAGGTCTCATAGAATGGTTCAACTTCAGCTTCTTCAGCATTAGAGGTTGGGGCACAGACATGAACTACTATAATTTTGAATGATTTGTCTTGTAAATGAACCAAGGTCATTCTGTCATTTTTGCAACTGCACTCAAATACTGCATTTTAGACTCTTGTTAACTATGAAGGCTACTCCATTTTTCTAAGGCATTCTTGCCCACAGTTGTAAATACAGTGGTCATCTGAATTTATTTCACCCATTCCCATCAATTTTAATTCACTGATTCCTAAAATGTTGATGTTCACTCTTGTCATCTTCTGCTTGACCACAATCAATTTACCTTGCTTCCTAGAACTAACATTCCAGGTTCCTATGCAATATTGTTCTTTATAGAATCAGACTTTACTTTCAGCACCAGACATATATATATATATATAACTGGATGCCGTTTTTGCTTTGGCTTAGCCTCTTCATTCTTTCCGGAGCTATTTTTTTCACTCTTTCCCAATCCCAATAGCGTATTTGACACTTACCGATTTGGGGATAGGAGGGGCTCATCTTCCAGTGTCATATAGTTTTGCCTTTTTATACTGTTCATGGTGTTCTGTTCACAGTATCTTTTACTGACCTAAAAGGGATTTGTCAGATATTTCTCCAGCAAGAATGGATTTATTCAAGATCAGCAGATAATTGCAGTTCAGGATCTACTAGTGTATTGAGTCACAAACATGTCCCCACATGATCAGGGAAGAAGTAGCTTTCATCAGGTGGCAAAGGAAGTTGGGAGGCAAGGCTGCAGTAAACAAAGAAACCATGACTTTTCAGTGGCTGAGTTCTTGCCAGGAAAGAAAAGGAGTCATTTTTTCCTGTTTAGCTCTGTTATCCTCAGAGGGCATGAGAGTGCTCCCTTCTGATTGCCCCATTGTACTTTACTGAGTATTGGTAAAGATAACACCTGCCAGTGCAGAAGATGTAAGGGATGTGGGTTCAATCCCTGGGTCAGGAAGTTCTTCTGGAGGAGGAAATGGCAACCCACTGCAGTATTCATGGAGGATCTTATGGGCAGAGGAGCTTAGTGAGCTACAGTCCATGGGATCACAAAGAATCACATCTGATTGAAGCGACTTAGCACAGTCGTAGTGCAGTCCGTTCACTAACCTTTCATACTATGAACATAGTAAAACGTTCTTTTCTTTATACTTCAGGTTTGGTTTGATTTGTCACGCAATATTTGGTAACTGTAGGACATACTCAGCATAAATCAACAAGATGAAGTTCAGGATCTGTTCATCTATATCAGCTTTGAAGTAGGAGTTGTCATTTCAGTCATATCCATCACTTGGAAAATTAAACAAAAGCTCACACTTTTTTCTTTACATTTATTTTCAAAAATATATATTTATATGTAAATAGAAACTTTGATTTTTTTAGCTATTGTTAAATAATAGTTGCGCATTTTGCTTTACTAATAGATATTGAATACTAATCAATTGTTTTACCTGAGTTTCTTAAAGTTAACTTGCTTTTAACACCCAAAGAACAGAAGTATCCCATAAGGTATTATTTACAAAAAAAATGGAAAGCTGTACCCCAATAAACCTTTCCTTTTTTTGTTCTTATTTATTCTATTTCTATTCTAATCCATATTACTAACACAAATGATCATCATTTGACATACACAATATGAATAATTTTTAGGGATTAAGCTCCAGATTCTAAAGAAAATGAAATATAATCATACATATGCACACAGGGTTTCCCGGGTGGTACTAGTTGTAAAATAATCCACCTGTCAATACAGGAGAAACAGAAGACTTCAGTTTGATCCCTAAGTGGGGAAGATCCCTTGGAGTATGAAATGACAATCCACTCCAGTATTCTTGTCTAGAAAACTCCATGGACAAAAGAGTCTGGCAGGCTACAGTCCATAGAGTTGCAAAGAGTCCATAACAACTGAGAACACATGAACTAGACACAGAAAATTTTTATTATTAGTAACACTGATGTCTTTCTTGAGAAAATCCCCCCAAAACAAACTACCCTTAGAGGATTTGCACAAGTAGGAGGAGAAATAGATTTAATTTTTATCTCTCTTTTGCCTGTGGTAAACAGTATGAAGCATCTTTTAAGAAATGATCTATAGATTTGACAGTTTGATTTGATTGTCAGCATCTATTTTCCATTATAAGAATTGTAATGGTATTCATTAAAAACATAGAACTGCCTTCAGTTAACAGAGTATGAGTATTCTAAGACTGCTTTTGGAAATTATACTCAGATGGAAGAAATGTCATGTATACAGAATAGGAAAAATTGGAATTGCACAATGTCGAATCTTCTTCAAAATCTAAGTATTGGCATAAATAAAAAAGTTAAATTCTTTTGGAGTAATCAATTATAATAATTCAGTTGTAATTATTATAGATTTATTTCACTTCACTAAAGCCAAAACCATCTTCACAAATGACTGTCTATAATTTACAATTAATAAATTTCATTGCCCATGATAAATTTCATATTGGTTTCTTGAAACTTTGTGTTTTAAAAGTCATTATTTTCTTCCTTCATATTTTTATCCATGGAAAATAGTGCTACATTTGTCACTAAAGAGAAAGAAACAAAAAAACCTAAAAAATGGTTTAGTTGCATCATATTATATTAGACCAACTCCCCTCCATATTAATTGAATAAATGTGTTTATTTATATATATTTATATATATAAATATATATATAATATATATATTATATATATATTTATATATATAAATATATATATATTTATATATATACATGCTTCCTGGTTTCTTAGATAATAAAGGATCCACTCAGATGCAGGAGACCCAGATTCAATCCCTGAATCAGGAAGATCCTATGGAGAAGGAAATGGCAACCCACTCCAGTATTCTTGCCTGGAGAATCTCATGGACAGAGGAGCTTGGCAGGCTACAGTCCATAACATTGTAAACAGCTGGACAAGACTGAATCACTAAGCATATATATATGCTTACATATATATATATATATATATATATAAGTTGTCTTCTCCAAAATGCACTTTATGGTAGGCCATCTTAAAAATTAAGTAGTATCAAATAGCAACAGCATTAAAAGGAAAATAAACTTACAAATGATTGAACATATTACATTTTTAACTGCAAATTTCTAAAATGTTCATGCTTTTGCAAGAAAAATATGTTACAAGCTAATAAATATATAACCCGACACACATTTTTTATCTTGTTTTCATCACTTTTAGCAGAAACTTTGGCAAGTTCGCTAATATTTTGATCACTCCTTTCACTACAAAATGGTTCTGTTATCTCTCAGGGTTGTTATGAGGTTTTCTGTAGAACACAAATATTGAGTAAAATTTGTCACATTTTCTTTTCCTTCACTTGGAGCAGGGTCAAAGTTTTACAGATCATACTTAAGTACTTTAGTGTCTTGAAAACAGAGGACAGGAAGTAAATACTTGTAAATTTATATTGACTTATTATTGAATTTACCGAATTTTAGCTGGATATCTTAAGTAATTCTGACTTATATATTAAAATCAAAGTGACTCGTAGTTTCATAACAGAGATTATATTTAACATTTTAGTGTTAAAGAATCCAATTTACTTTAACCCCAAAATTAAACACTTAATATGATCAATATGGAGTCAAGATTGCTGGGAGAAATATCAATAATCCCATATATGCAGATGACCCACCCTTATGGCATAAAGCAAATAACTAAAGAGCCTCTTGAAAGTGACAGAGGAGAGTGAAAAAGGTGGCTTAAAACTCAACATTCAGAAAACTAAGATTGTAGCATCTGGTCCCATGACTTCATGGCAAATAGGTACAGAAACAATGGAAACACTAAGAGATTTTATTTGGGGGGCGGGGGGGGGGGCTCCAAAATCACTGCAGATGGGTGACTGCAGCCATGAAATTAAATATCCTTGCTCCTTGGAAGAAAAGCTATGACTAACCTAGACAGCATATTAAAAAGCAGAGACATTACTTTGCCAACAATGTCTGTCTAGACAAAGCTATAGTTTTTCCAGTAGTCATGTATGGATGTGAGAGTTGGACTATAATGAAAACTGGGTGCCAAAGAGTTAATGTTTTTGAACTGTGGTGGTGCAGAAGACTTGAGAGTCCCTTGGAAGACTTCTCAAGGCCCAAGAAGACTTAAGAGATCCAACCAGTCAATCCTGAAGGAAATCAGTCTTGAATATTCATTGGAAGGACTGTTGCTGAAGCTGAAACTCCAATACTTTGCCAATCTGATGTGAAGAACTGACTCATTGGAAAAGACTCTGATGCTGGGAAAGATTGACGGCAGGAGGAGAAGGGGACAACATAGGATGAGATGGTTGGATGGTATCACCAACTCAATGGACATGAGTTTGAGTAAACTCCAGGAGCTGGTGATGGACAGGGAAGCCTGGTGTGCTGCAGTACATGGGGTTGCCAAGAGTCAGACAAGACTGAGCAACTGAACTGACTGAATATGATCATTGTAATTTAGAGTAGTAAAAGTTGTGAAAAGTAATATATATGAAAAGTAAACAAAACATAGCATAATTTTAAGAAGTGTCCATCCTTTACATTTGGAGAAGGAAATGGCAACCCACTCTAGTATTCCTGCCTGGAGAATCCCATGGATTGATGAGCCTTGAGGTCCACAATCTATGGGGTTGCAAAGAGTCAGACATGACTGAGCGATGAACACTTTACCTTAATCTGGCCTTAAACAGCTGAAAAATAGCAGACTATACAGACCCATAGACTATGGTTAATCAAGTCTACTCTAAGAAAGAAGGTTATTAATATTCTCTGTATTAATTATCCTGTGGTTTGCAATACTATAACTGTTCAGTTCATTTCACTTCAGTCGCTCAGTCGTGTCCGACTCTTTGTGACCCCATGAACTGCAGCACACCAGGCCTCTCTGTCCATCACAAACTGCCAGAGTCCACCCAAACCCATGTCGATCAAGTCTGTGATGCCATCCAACCATCTCCTCCTCTGTTTCCCCTTCTCCTCCTGCCCTCAATCTTTCCCAGCATCAGGGTCTTTTCAAATGAGTCAGCTCTTCACAGCATGTGGCCAAAGATTTGGAGTTCCAGCTTCAACATCAGTCTCCAATGAACACCCAGGACTAGCCTCCTTTAGGATGGACTGGTTAGATCTCCTTGCAGTCCAAGGAACTCTGAAGAGTCTTCTCCAACACCATAGTTCAAAAGCATCAGTTCTTTGGTGCTTAGCTTTCTTTATAGTCCAACTCTCACATTCATACATGACCACTGGAAAAACCATAGCCTTGACTAGATGGACCTTTGTTGGCAAAGTAATGTCTCTGCTTTTTAATATGCTGTTTATGTTGGTCATAACTTTCTTTCCAAGGATTAAGCGTATTTTAATTTCATGGCTGCAATCATCATCTGCAGTGATTTTTGTACCCCCAAGAATAAAGTCAGCCACTGTTTCCCCATCTATTTGCCACGAATTCAAGGGACCGGATACCATGATCTTAGTTTTCTGAATGTTGAGCTTTAAGCCAACTTTTTCACTCTCCTCTTTCACTTTCATCAAGAGGCTCTTTAGTTCTTCTTCACTATCTGCTATGAGAGTGGTGTCATCTGCATAGAGGAGTTATTGATATTTCTCCTGGCAAACTTGATTCCAGCTTGTGCTTCTTCCAGCCCAAAGTTTCTCCTGATGTACTCTGCATATAAGTCAAATAAATAGGGTGGCAATATCCAGCCTTGACATGCTCCTTTTCCTATTTGGAACCAGTCTGTTCCATGTCCAGTTCTAACTGTTGCTTCCTGACCTGCATACAGATTTCTAAGAGGCAGGTCAAGTGATCTGGTATTCCCTTCTCTTTTAGCATTTTCCACAGTTTATTGTGATCCACACACTCAAAGGCTTTGGCATAGTGAATAAAGCAGAAATAGATGTATTTCTGGAACTCTCTTGCTTTTTTGATGATCCAACAGATATTGGAGATTTGATCTCTGCTTCTTCTGTCTTTCTAAAACTAGCTTGAACATCTGGAAGTTCACGGTTCACATATTGCTGAAGCCTGGCTTAAAGAATTTTAAGCATTACTTTACTAACATATGAGATGAGTGCAATTGTGCATTGTTTGAGCATTCTTTGGCATTGCCTTTCTTTGGGATTGGAAAGAAAAGTGACCTTTTCCAGTCCTGTGGCCACAGCTGAGCTTTACAAATTTGCTGGCATATTGAATGCAGCACTTTCACAGCATCATCTTTCAGGATTTGAAATAGCTCAAGTAGAATTCCATCACCTCCACTAGCTTTGTTCGTAGTGATGCTTCCTAAGGCCCACTTGACTTCACATTCCAGGATGTCTGGCTCTAGGTGAGTGATCACACCATTGTGATTATCTGAGTCATTAAGATCTTTTTTGTACAGTTCTTCTGTGTATTCTTGCCACCTCTTCTTAATATCTTCTGCTTCTCTTAGGTCCCTATCATTTCTGTACTTTATTGTACCCATCTTTGCATAAAATATTCCCTTGGTATCTATAATTTTCTTGAAGAGATCTCTAGTCTTTCCCTTTCTATTTTTTTCCTCTATTTCTTTGCATTGATCACTGAGGAAGGCTTTCTTGTCTCTCCTTGCTATTCTTTGTAACTCTGCATTCAAATGGGTATATCTTTCCTTTTCTCCTTTGCTTTTCACTTCCCTTCTTTGCACAGCTATTTGTAATGTCTCCCCAGACAGCCATTTTGCTTTTTTACATTTCTTTTTCTTGGGGATGGTCTTGATCCCTGTCTCTTGTACAATGTCACAAATCTCCATCCATAGTTCATCAGGCACTCTGTCTATCAGATCTAGTCCCTTAAATCTATTTCTCACTTCCACTGTATAGTCATAAGGGATTTGATTTAGGTCATATCTGAATGGTCTAGTGGTGTTCTCCACTTTCTTCAATTTCAGTCTGAATTTGGCAATTAGGAGTTCATGTCCTGAGCCACAGTCAACTCCTGGTCTTGTTTCTGCTGAGTGTATAGAGCTTCTCCATCTTTGGCTGTAAAGAATATAGTCAATCTGATTTTGGTGTTGACTATCTGGTGATGTCCATGTGTAGAGTCTTCTCTTGTGTTGTTGGAAGAGGGTGTTTGCTATGACCAGTGCGTTCTCTTGGCAGAACTCTATTAGCCTTTGCCCTGCTTCATTCCGTATTGCAAGACCAAATTTTCCTGTTACTCCAGGTGTTTCTTGACTTCCTATTTTTGCATTCCAGTCCCCTATAATGAAAAGGACACATTTTGGGGGTGTTGGTTCTAGAAGGTCTTGTAGGTCTTCATAGAACTGTTTAACTTCAGCTTCTTTAGTGTTACTGGTCAGGGCATAGACTTGGATCACCATGATATTGAATGGTTTGCCTTGGAAACAAACAGAGATCATTCTGTCGTTTTTGAGATTGCATCCAAGTACTGCATTTTGGACTCTTTTGTTGACTATGATGGCTACTCCATTTCTTCTAATGGATTCCTGCCCATCATAGTAGATATAATGGTCATCTGAGTTAAATTCATCCATTCCAGTCCATCTTAGTTTGCTGATTCCTAGAATGTCTATATTCACTCTCGTCATCTCCTGTTTGACCACTTTCAATTTGCCTTGACTCATGGACCTAACATTCCAGGTTCCTATGCAGTATTGTTCTTTATCATCGAACCTTGCTTCTATCACCAGTCACATCCACAACTGGGTGTTGTTTTTGCTTTTGCTGCATCCCTTCATTCTTTCTGGAGTTATTTCTCCACTGATCTCCAGTAGCATATTGGGCACCTACCGACCTGGGGAGTTCATCTTTTTATGTCCTATCTTTTTCCCTTTTCATACTGTTCATGGGGCTCTCAAGGCAAGAATACTGAAGTGGTTTGCCATTCCCTTCTCCAGTGGGCCACATCTGTCAGACCTCTCCACCATGACCCACCCATCTTGCATGGCCCCACATGGTATGGTTTAGTTTCATTGAGTTACAATGGTCCATGTGATCAGATTGGCTAGCTTTCTGTGATTGTGATTTCAGTCTGTCTGCCCTCCGATGCCCTCTCTCAGTGCCTACCATCTTTCTTGGGTTTCTCTTACCTTGGACATGGGGTATTTCTTCACAGCTGCTCCAGCAAAGTGTAGCCACTGCTCCTGACCTTGGATGTAGGGTAGCTCCTCTTGGCCACTGCCCCTGTCCTCAGACATGGGATAGCTCCTCTTGGCTGCACTTGTTTGCCATCACAGCTGCCCGCCCTTATATATACAATATAAACAATATGATACATAGTATATAATTATATACAATATAAACAATATAATATATAATTATATATACAATATAATATTTTTAGATAATTATCAATTTTATTTAGTATGTATGCATTAAGTCCTATCATATAAAATAAAGCATCTACTTAAAATACCATTTACCTTCCCCCAACTTCCAGAATTTGAGTAATTGTAAAATTTGTATTTTCAGGTTTTTTGTTCATTGACTCATTCATTTAAAATCATTTTAAGTACATATTATATATCTATCTGGTGGCTCAAATGGTAAAGAATTTGCCTACAATGTGGGAGACCTGGGTTCAATCCCTGAGTTGGGAAGATTCCCTGGAGAAGGGATAGGCTAACACTTCAGTATTCTGGCCTGGTGAATTCCATGGACTGTGTAGTCCATGAGGTCATAAAGAGTTGGACACAACTGAGTGACTTTCATTTCACTATTCTATATCAGTTACTATTTCAGAATATAGAAATGCAACAATCAACAACACTGACCTGGTGCCTGTGTGGAGCCTGAATTTTAAGGAAAGAAACAGATAGTGAAAAGTAAATGAAATGACTTGCCTTTATAGAGACTTTTGAAGATAACAATTTGAGTGAATTGTTGAACTTAATTTCTCCTAAGCTTTAGCTTATAATCTGAGACTAAAAGTGAGAAGGTAGGAGCCAGGAAAAGACTGGAGTCATAGACCATACCCCATAAAGGAAGCTGCAACCACATAGCAACATTCCAAATGTGGTAAAATCATGATCGTTCAAGGGAAAGAGCAGAAATCAGAGGTTCAAATTATAATGTCAAAGTTTTGTCTTTGTCTCTCTGTTCCAGGTTGTATGCATGTGTATTTGAGTAGCTGTCACTTCATGGTGGCCCCATAAATCTCAACGCTTACATGCTTTAACCTCGTCCACTCCAGTAGAATAAAGTTTTCTTTTTTTCTAATAACTGAAGGAGAAGAACTAGCCAGTCTTGCACTGATCAGAACTGATTCATGTAATTGACTAAACATGAGCTATCAGCTGATGTTTGGAGCAGGCAAAAGAATTAACCAAATCTGAACCACATTGGATGAATGATGAAAAAGTGGTATCCTAAAGGATAATGGAAGTTTTATTTTTTTTTTTTAATTACAAAATGGGTGAATAGACATTAATCAATTAGTGTCACTATAAGAGTCTCAAAACATGAAGATAGACATGTTAGTGGGTAATCTGGAGCTCGAGTGTCTAGATGCATATTGTATATTTTTTTAAAAAGTGATATCATACCATGTACAAAAGTAAACTTGCAATGGACTAAAAACTTAAATGTAAGACCTGAAAGAAAAACACCACTACAGTATACTAATGCATATATATGGAATTTAGAAAGATGGTAACAATAACTCTGTATACGAGACAGCAAAAGAGACACTGATGTATAGAACAGTCTTTTGGACTCGGTGGGAGAGGGAGAGGATGGGATGATTTGGGAGAATGGCATTGAAATATGTATAATATCATTTATGAAACGAGTCACCAGTCCAGGTTCAATGCATGATACTGGATGTTTGGGGCTGGTGCACTGGGACGATCCAGAGGGATGGTATGGGGAGGGAGGAGGGACGAGGGCCCAGGATGGGAAACACATGTATACCTGTGGCAGATTCATTTTGATATATGGCAAAACCAATACAATATTGTAAAGTTAAATAAAGTAAAATTGAAAAAAAAAAAAAAAAAAGACCTGAAACTATAAAACTCCTAGAAGAAAACGTATGTAGTACACCCCTTGACATTCATCTTGGATATATATATATACACATATACATATACATATACATACATATGGATCTTCCCTGGTGGCTCAGATGGTAAAGCGTCTGCCTACAATGTGGGAGACCTGGGTTCAATCCTTGGGTTGGGAAGACCTCCTGGAGAAGGAAATGGCAACCCACTCCAGTATCCTTGCCTGGAAAATCCCATGGACGGAGGAACCTGGTTAGGCTACAGTCCATGGGGTCGCAAAGAATCGGACACGACTGAGCGACTTCACTCACTCATACATACATATATCTTTTTTTTTTTTTTAATATGTCTCCTCAAGAGAAATAAAAGCAAAAATAAGCAAATAGGACTACATTAATCTAAAAACAAACAAGCAATCAAAAACCTTTTTCACTGTGCGGGTAACTATCTGTATCATCAGATCAGATCAGATCAGTCGCTCAGTCGTGTCCGACTCTTTGCGACCGCATTAACCGCAGCACGCCAGGCCTCCCTGTCCATCACCAGCTCCCGGAGGTCACTCAGACCCGCATCCATCGAGTCAGTGATGCCATCCAGCCATCTCATCCTCTGTCGTCCCCTTCTCCTCCTGCCCTCAATCCCTCCCAGCATCAGAGTCTTCTCCAATGAGTCAACTCTTCGCATGAGGTGGCCAAAATACTGGAGTTTCAGCTTTAGCATCATTCCTTCTAAAGAAATTCCAGGATTGATCTCCTTCAGAATGGACTGGTTGGATCTTCTTGCAGTCCAAGGGACTCTCAAGAGTCTTCTCCAACACCACAGTTCAAAAGCATCAATTCTTCGGTGCTCAGCCTTCTTCACAGTCCAGCTCTCACATCCATACATGACCACAGGAAAGACCATAGCATAATAAGGCCATTTACTAAATGGGAGCCAAATATTTGCAAACAATATATCTGAAAAGGAGTTAATCTCCAAAATATACAAAGAATTCCTACAACTCAACGTCAAAAAACAAAAAACCGGATTAAAAGATTGGCAGTTGACCTGAACAGACTTTTCCAAAGGAGACACAGATGGTCAATAGGTACATGGAAAAATGCTCAGCATCACTAATCATCAGAGAAGTGCACACAAAATCATGATGAGAAATGACCTCACACCTATTAGACATATCAAAAAGACGATCTATAACAAGTATTGGGGAGGATATGGAGAAAAGGGAACATTCTTGCACCTGGAATGCAAATTGGTGCAGCTATGGCAGAAAACATTATGGCATTTCCTTAAAAAATTTAAAAATAAAGCCTCCATATCACTCAGAAATTCTACCTCTGAGTACTTATCCAAAGAAAACAAAAACATTAATTTTAGAAAATACGTGCATCTCAAAGTACACTGCAGCGTTATTTGCAATAGTCAAGATATGAAAACAAGCTAAGTGCCCATAAACAACATAGGCAAATCCAGAGAGTATTGTGCTAAGTTAAATAAGTAAGAGAGAGACAAACACTGTATTATTTTATTTATATGTGGGATCTAAAAATCAAAACAAATTTCCAAACATAACAAGATGGAAACAGAGTCACAGATACAGAGAAGAAACATGGTTGTCAGTGTAGAGGGCATTGGAGAGAGGAGATAAATAGGTGAGGGAGATCAAGTGGTACAAACTTCCAGTTACAAAGTGAATGTCATGGATATGAAATATGCAAGTGGGAAATACAGTTAATAAAAAACGGTGGTCATTAACAGAGAGATGATACCCAAGAAATGTGAAAAGTTTAGAGAAAGTAGGAAAATGTATAGAGCAGATGTAACAACATAAGGCCTAGCCTTATGGGACTCCAATTTAGAGGTTGTGTAGATGGTATGAAGCCTGCAGAATGGTCTAAAAAGGAGTGGTCTGCTCTTATGTAGAGCTAAATCTGGAGAGGTACAATAGACTGGACTCTTTTGTAAACAGTTCTGGGCTTGATTCTCCTTAGCATTGCTTCCTGTGCTTTGTGCACACTCACCGAGAGTTTCATGATTTTCTGGGCTACAGTTGGGAAGGATTCTCTCCTGTGCAATCACCTTCTGTTGCCTATTTGGGATGGTAACTGCTCTACTCAGTTGCTCCTCCAATCCAATACCAATGCTGCATTCCAGAAATTTCTCCAGGATAGTGAAATGCATTAGTAACATACTTCTTTGCTTTCTGGAGCCATATTTTGGATTTACACATTCTAAAATAAAATTTCCTTCCTTTCCACAGGATATTGGAAGGAAAGGAGGTTAATGTTTTTCCTCAAGGTGCCACCTTGAGGTGGCACTAGTAGTCTAAACGTTATTTCTATAAAATAATTTCCTGAAAATTTTATATGTTAAAAAAAATCCTGCTGTGTAAATTTAAGTAATCATTTACCCCTGCAAACCGAGATTGGGAATTGAGTAAAATTAGCACTTAACTAATTTGTTTTCTTTCTAATTTATTAAAGCTTTTAAGGCAAGAGCAGCTCATTTATTATTTTCTAAAACACTTTTATTATAATCAACCTACTTAAAGTAACACTATAAATTCCTGATTTTACCTAGAAATAGTACTTCTGCCTTTGTACCAAAATAGAAATAAATGATTTTTAAAGTCTTATCTCATTGAAAAATGAATGCATGCATGTACCTATCCTCTTATTGACTATTTTGCTTTAAAAATTTTGAATAGATTATAACTCCTTAACTGAATTTTCTTTTAAAACTTTAGGAAAAAGAATCTTCAACACAACTATAGCAGAAGTTAGAATACTCCCTTCAAAATCTACTATCATTAATAAACAGTTTTATTCTGTGTTTCAATTCACTTCTCTGTCAAAAGCAGGTCATTTATAAAATTTCTTCATAGGGTTATTGTGAGTCTAATGTTATAAAAAGGAAATATATCATAGCCACAGGCACATAATAATACTTAATCCATGTTTGCTGACTCAAATAAAATTAGTTTCGCAAACAATTCATGGATTTATGGCTGGAATGTTTTATTTTTTTTTAAATTTTTTTGAATGTTTTATTTATTAGATATTTTTCACACTCCTGGAAAAGATATTTAAGAATCTTATATAAAACCAGTGTATATGGTTCACATTCATTTTAAAAGCATATATTTTGTTCATTTCTTTTTTTTGTTTGTTTCTTTTCTGGCACTGCTGAAAACCAGATGATATTACACCATGAAAAATGAGTTGGATACTAAGCTTTTCCAGCTGTGACAAAGGAAAAAGGATCTCACACTTTTTAGGCACCATGTATTAACATTTTTATGGCAGGTAAATACACACCATGGGTCTTTACTACCACTAGGTGAGGATCTTGTTTGAAACTGTTCTTAAAAATGATTGTGACACTAATGCGAGTTCAAGTGGTCACGCAGGAATACCTTTTGACTTCATGACTGTTTCAATTACGACCCTTATGCTTAATGTAAAACAGGAAAATTTCCACTATGATAAGAACTGATGGTATCTGGTATGAGACTGGCACAATAGCTCAAACTCTGAATAGAAATACCTTCATTCTCATTTAATCTGTTTATTCAATACTATTGTGTCATTGGCAAGCTCCTTCTCTTTCCTAAACCTCAATTTTGTCATTTCTAAATATGAATAGTTCAAGCTCACCTCCTTATTTGCTGTGTGTATTCATGTGCTAAAGCATCTGACTTAAGACAGATAGTAATCTCATGGCACATGTGAAAGCTGTTTATATTCTTGGTCTTATTCTTGCTCTATAAGAAGGGATGATGATTCAAAACCAAGCCATTTAACTCTTCATTAAACTGTTTTTATTTTGGACTTTGTCAGCATTCCACATGCTATGTTTTCAGATATTCAGATGTTCCATTTCATAACTTATAGTGATAAGCTTTTCATGGAAAAATACATTTTTCTCCAACAGGACAAATAAGCAGTCAAGTTTTGATGAAGCTGAAGTATTCTGTTGTTTCAAAATAAGCCAACAAAAACAGTAATCTATAGAGGGAAGAAATTCATATTCCTTCTGTGTTGTATTTTTGGTTTCTAGGATACAATATCTTCCTCTTTTGGAGCCTTCTCTTTGAACGACATACCCTTCAAGGGCATCCTGGGAAAGAGTATGTGGAATGAATTTTGGACTTATTTATGTCTGAAATTTTTTTTTCTTGCATGCTGGATTAATAGTTTGAATGGACTGTTCATTTCATATTGCCATTTTAACAAATTATCCCAACTTTAATGGCTTAAAACAATATAAATTGATGTGTACTGACTCGGTGACTATGGCTTTGGAAAATCAGCCTCTTCTAGAATTTCTTGAGAGGTTCTTGCGCCTGGACCTCCTACTGTGACTTCTAGGGAGACTGATAAATGAAAGCTTTATTCAAGCTTAAGCTCACATGGACACAATAAATATAGATTATACATATAACAGAATGGGACACCAAGCCCTGGAATGGCACTCATCAATTTAATCTGCTGCCTGTGTGGTCCAATGTGCACCTTGATGATTTCTTTTATATTAAGGATGAGGGGCTCTTGTGGGAAACCAATCCACTCACTCCAGACACCAACTTCCTTTATTGAATCACTGAGATTATTTGCTTAAAGTTTACTGCAAAATCCATGTAATAAGATCTGTTGGTTGCATTAAATTGCTGGCTTCTGTCTCCATCTTTCCTATTTCTCCATCCCAGAGCAAGTGGAAGGGTGAGGGGAAAAAATGGCTGGGGAGACAAGGGTCTGGTTGGGGAGAAGAAATCATAAATTCAGTGGCTTAAACAACAGAAATTTATTTTCATACAATTCTGATAAATGATTGTCTAAATAGGTCAGCAGAACTGCCTTCCTTCTAAAACTTTTAAAGGGAAATCCATTTTATTGCTTTTCTGAGTTTCTAGAGTCCTCTATATTTCTTAACTTCTAACCTCATCTTACATTTTCAAAGCCAGCAGCACATATCTTTGAATCTTTCTCTCAATTTTTATCATCCCATTGTCTTTTTCCGATTCTCATTTTTTTGTCTCCCTCTTATTAGGACCCTTAATCTTATATTGGGCCTATTCAGATAACTCAGAATTTTTCCCATCTCAAGATTCCTAAACTAACACCTCCAAAGTCACTTTTGCCATGTAAGGTTTCAAGAATTTGGATGTGGGCATTTGAAATGTTATTACTCTGTCACAGACCCTGAAAGATTCAAGTCCATTCTGCATGCCTGAAACACATCCACCCCGTTCCAAGGTCCCCAACAATCTCAAATCATTACATTAACATCTTAAGTCCAGAATCTCATCTAATTCTCATCATCACAAAGACACAAATTCAATTATCTAAATCATCTAAATTAGGTATAGGTGACAGAGGATGAGATGGTTGGATGGCATCACTGACTCAATGGACATGAGTTTGAGCAAAGTCCAGGAGTTAGTGAAGAACAGGGAAGCCTGGTGCACTGCCTGGCTAGCAAAAAGTCAGACCTCAATTAGCAACTGAACAACAGCAGGTATAGGCAAAACTCATTGTACAATCCATCTGAGGGCAAAAACATTACTCTCTGTATGTGAAACTTAAAAATATCTGCTCCCAAACTACAATGGCAAGATAGCAATAGGATATGTGTTATCAATGTGCCAATTCACAAAAGGAGAAAACAGAAAGAAGAAAAGAGGTCTCCAGTCTTAAGTAATTTCAAAATCCAGCTGGGCAAGCAACCTTAGGTTCCCAATAATAATGGGAATAATCCTCCGTAGTCTGGTTCTGCTCTCTAAGCCAGAGGCTCTACCGTCTGGCCAAGCCCCCACACTAGGAGTCTCCTTTCTTTTTGGAAAAGTGAAGGGCTGTATGTGTTTGCAGCTGAGTGGTTTTATCAACTTGTTTCCTGCCAGTAGAATCTTGGGAGCCCAGCAGTCTTACTTTGTTCTTTCTGTTTCTTTCAGTCCAAGCTGGCAGTGTGGCTGCTGGCAGAGTATTCTCAAGAACCTTGTAAATCTCCCTTCAGTTTCAGGGGTTCACTCTATTAGACCAAAGGCTCATCTGCTCATCTTTCTTGGATAATCCCACTTCTGTTCTTGGCTTTTGTTTAGACAGTGAGGAGACCTGTGAGTTACTAATATAATCTCTCAAAGAGCCACATGTGTAATTGAACATTCTGCTCTTCTGATCCTCCCAGAGCACAAGAAAAAGGTTGTGTGGCTACATCCTTAGCCTTCTCTTCAGAAAAGGCTTCTTGAGAATCTGTTGCTATTGTCCCATTACTCTGTCATATCTGACTCATTGAGACCCATGGACTGCAGCACACCAAACTTCCCTGTCCTTCACCATCTCCCAGAACTTGCTCAAACTCATGTCCATTGAGTCAGTGATGCCATCCAACCATCTTATCTTCTGTAGTCCCCTTCTCCTCCTGCCTTCAATCTTCCAATGTGATTAAAGTGGTAATGTTTCCTAAATTCATATGTAGATCCCACAATATTCAAATCAAAACACCAGTATTCTTTATTTATATTCACAAGGCAGTTACAAAATGCAGATGGAAAATAAAGAACTGGGAAGAGCCAAAACCATTTTAAGTAAGAGTAAATTTGGGGGAACCTGTAGTGAATTCCAAGTTGCCCTGCTTTTTATAAGTTAAATTTATAGTGAACACACTCAGTATGTTATCAAACTTCTTTAGTGGGGGCTTCCCTGGTGGCTCAGTTGGTAAAGAGTCTGCCTCAATGCAAGAGACCTGAGTTCAATCCCTGGGTCAGGAAGATCCCCTGGAGAATGGAATGGCTACCCAATCCAGTATTCTTGCCTGATTTCCTTGAACAGAGGAGCCCGGTGGGCTATAGTCCATGGGGTTGCAAAGAGTTGGACATGTCTGAGCAACTAACACACACATATATTGCTATGATTGTCCCATCTCTAATGAGATTGGTTTTCAGTCCTAGGAGAGGGTAGCCTTTTGTGTGAGTGTTTTATTTCTAGTCCTGGGGTAATGGCTTCTCCTGCTGTCTATTGCTATATTCTTTAGAGTTCTAGTTGCCTCTTATAAGTCAAAGTTCAATACTCCAATTCTCATGTTAAATATTTTTATATTAAAATTATCCTCCCAAATCATCCCCCCTCTTCCCTCTTCAGGTTTGATGCAGGATACAGGAAGCTTGGGGCTGGGGCACTGGGAACACCCAGAGGGATGGTATGGGGAGGGAGGGGGTGGGAGGGGGGTTCAGGATTGGGAACATGTGTACACCTGTGGCGGATTCATGTTTCTGTATGGCAAAACCAATACAATATTGTAAAGTAGTTAGCCTCTAATTAAAATAAATAAATTTAAATTAAAAAAACTAAATAAAACCAATACACAAGGAAAAAAAAAATAAAAAAGAAAATAAAATTATCCTGTTCAAGTTATTGTGTGGCTTCTGATTGATGCATTGTCAAAAACAAAACAACCTTGAAAATAAACCAATACAACAGAATATTTATTAACAATAAAACAAAATACACTCTTGACATATTATATTGGCATATTATAATATTATATTATAACATAATATTGCATATTATATTGGCAATTATATTGGTAAATACAACTAGTCTCAAAAATATACAAGCAACTCCTACAGCTCAATTCCAGAAAAATAAATGACCCAATCAAAAAATGGGCCAAAGAACTAAATAGACATTTCTCCAAAGAAGACATACAGATGGCTAACAAACACATGAAAAGATGCTCAACATCACTCATTCTCAGAGAAATGCAAATCAAAACCACTATGAGGTACCATTACACCCTAGTCAGAATGGCTGGGATCCAAAAGTCCACAAGCAATAAATGTTGGAGAGGGTGTGGAGAAAAGGGAACCCTCTTACACTGTTGGTGGGAATGCAAACTAGTACAGCCACTATGGAAAACAGTGTGGAGATTCCTCAAAAAACTGAGAATAGAACTGCCTTAGGATCCAGCAGTCCCACTGCTGGGCATACACACTGAGAAAACCAGAAATGAAAGAGACAAGTGTATCCCAATGTTCATAGCAGCACTGTTTACAATAGCCAGGTCTTGGAAGCAACCTAGATGTCCACCTGCAGATGAATGGATAAGAAAGCAGTGGTACATATACACAATGGAGTATTACTCAGCCATTAAAAAGAATACATTTGAATCAGTTCTAATGAGGTGGATGGAACTGGAGCCTATTATACAGAGTGAAGTAAGCCAGAAAGAAAAACACAAATACAGTATACTAACGCATATATATGGAATTTAGAAAGATGGCAACAATAACCCTGTTTACGAGACAGCAAAAGAGACACTGATGTATAGAACAGTCTTTTGGACTCTGGGAGAGGGAGAGAGTGGAATGATTTGGGAGAATAGCATTGAAATATGTATAATATCATATCTGAAACGAGTCACCAGTACAGGTACGATGCCTGATAACGGATGCCTGGGGCTGGTGCAATTGGACGACCCGAAGGGATGGTATGGGGAGGGAGGGGGGAGGAGGGTTCAGGATGGGGAACACATGTATACTTGTAGTAGATTCATTTTGATCAATGGCAAAGGCAATACAATATTGTAAAGTTAAGCAAAATAAAATTTAAAAAATAATAATAAAAAGAAAAAAAGAGAGAAAGATGCCATAAAGAAAAGACTACCTATGCAAAATTTAATTTACATATTTCTGAAAAATGAAACAGGGAAGAAATCATATCAATTATTTTGAGAGGTAATTATTACAAATCCACATAAGCGTAGGTTTGTGGATACAGCAAATATTCCATACATCATTTGTCCAGTGGTCGAGAACTGCATATATTTGTCAACAGTTGGGATGATGAGTGGAAAATCAACTCTGATTCGTTTGTTGACTAGGTATTTTCTTCTCTTGGAAGTTTTTAGTTGCTAATCCAAAGGGATGTCTTAGGTGTCAATCTGCATATCCGTTATTCTTTTTCATTTTTCTAGAAGTTTGATTAGGCCCTTTCACTTTGATCAGCTTCCCTGATACCTTAGATGGTAAAGAATCTGCCTGCAATGTGGAAGACCAGGGTTCAATTCCTGGATTGGGAAAACCCCTTGGTGAAGGGAATGGAAACTCACTCCAGTATGCTTGCCTGGAGATTCCCATTGACAGAGGAGCCTGGTGGGCTACAGTTCCTAGGGTCACAAAAAGTTAGACTTGACTGAGAGACTAATACACACCCTTTCACTTTAAAAGCTTGTTTAATGCTCAGGACAATCTCCTAAAATGGATTCTTTAATAGTTTGTTCTCTTCTATTTCATGAAGGCCCTTTATATTCCCACTTTTCTGGAACCATTGCTCTTTCTAGTAACTCTTCTCCCAACATTATCCTGTATTTTGTTGGGTTACTGTCATATGGTGTGACCCAATGTACCTTGTCTGAAGAAGGGAATGGCTACCCACTCAAGTATTCTTGCCTGGAAAATCTCATGGACAGAGGAGCCTGGTGGGCTACAGTCCAGGGATTTCAAAGAGTCAGACATAATTGAGCAATGGAGCATGCATACAATATAGCCTGAATGCAGTTGGTTGTTCCCCGGAAGACATGTGAATTAAATTAACATGGCACTTTTAGAAAGCAGTATAAAGCTATTTTTGTTTCCAGGAGTTGAATCCTAGGTTGCAGAACTCAGTGTTTACATTTATCACTATGAAGAGAAAGTCATGATGAGGAATGAGTTATACCCATACCAACATCTTTATCTGTATCTCCATCTTCATTCTATATCTATCATCAATTTCTGCATGAAACAGACCGATGTCTATATCTTTAACAGTGGTTTTCAGCAAGGGAAAACTATGTCTCCAAGGAACACTTGGCTGTCACACTGGATGAGGTGCCCTTGGCATGGAGAAGGTAGAGGGCAAAGATTGTGTTCAACATCCTGCAGGCACAGACAACCTCCCCCTACAAGGAATTCTCCAGCTCACAAGGTCCACAGTGCCAGGTTTGATAAAACTTGAACTAGAGAAATCTTTAGAAAAATGGGATCCCCTGGTTCTTCTCCCCAACTGAGTACTAATCACCTTTTATTCTTATTTTCTTTCTTTTTTTTTTTTTTTGATTGATGCTGAAGCTGAAGCTCCAGTATTTTATTTTATTTATTTATTTTTTTGGGGGGGACGACCCAGAGGGATGGTACAGGGAGGGAGGAGGGAGGAGGGTTCAGGATGGGAAACATACGCATACTTGTGGCAGATTCATGTTGATATATGGCAAAACCAATACAATATTGTAAAGTTATTCTTATTTTCTGAAAATATTCCATTATCTAAAGTTCACTCCTCTTTTTTGCTTAATGCAATGTAAATGAATTTTCAGTTTGTTTCAACAAAGAAGGACAGAACTACCAATGGCTTTTTCTATATGTTTTAGTGTGTGTTAAGTAGTGGAAGGTAACAATACATCGAAATGATACTGTTCCTTCTTTAGTTGCCCTGAGTGCTTGTACTTGAAACAGTACCAGGTTTTACTGGAACTGAGAAAACAGAAGTGCAAAAAGTTTACCTCTAAAGGTACTGCAGTGTTACTTTACTATTTTGAGCATTCACATTTTTTATTTGTTATGATGGTGAAAGAATTTTAACTAAATAGAATACAAATATAAAAATATAACTCAAACTGAATTATCACATTATTGTACACTGACAACTAACACAACATTGTAAATCAAGTATATTTCACATTTTTTTAATAAGAAAAAAGTAAAGATCAGTGTAAAAGTCATAAACATATAAAACTTCTTTGCTTTCAGAACTCATGACTCAGTGTCTGCCAACCTGAAGATGCTGGTGTTCATTAGCAGCCAAAATTTGTTCTGAATCAGAAAATAATGTTTGATTTGAAGTCAAGATTTTCCCCATAAAGGCATTTCTGAAATTTGTTCTTCTCTAGCAAGTAGCAAACTTTCTGTGAGATTAGTGAAAACCTGATGCCCTCATTGTGTGAATTGGAGAAGGGAACAAGCATGAGAAAACATGAGCATGAGAAATGGAAAAAAGTTATACATTATTAAGTAGTTAAAAATATTTTTCCTCTTAGAAGGAAGGAAAAACAACTATTCAAGAGTTCTTGCACAGATTATCAGTGCATATGTGTATCTTTTCTTTAAAAATTTCTATTAAAAATTTAGATGCTAATATCTGCATATCATCTGTTTTTAAAATAAGTGCTTTACTGACATTTGATTTAGGTCATACCTGAACGGTCTAGTCGTTTTGCCTACTTTCTTCAATTTAAGACTGAATTTGGCAATTAGGAGTTCATGATCTGAGCCACAGTCAGCTCCGGGTCTTGTTTTTGCTGACTGTATAGAGCTTCTCTATCTTTGGCTGCAAAGAATATAATCAATCTGATTTCGGTGTCGATCATCTGGTGATGTCCATGTGTAGAGTCTTCTCTTGTGTTGTTGGAAGAGGGTGTTTGCTATGACCAGTGCGTTCTCCTGGAAAAACTCTATTAGCCTTTGCTCTGCTTCATTCCATACTCCAAGGCCAAATTTTCCTGTTACTCCAGGTGTTTCTTGACTTTCTACTTTTGCATTCCAGTCCCCTAAAAGGAAAAGGATGTATTTTTGGGGTGTTAGTTCTAAAAGGTCTTGTAAGTCTTCATAGAACCATTCAAATTCAGCTTCTTCAGCATTACTGGTTGGGGCATAGGCTTGGATTACTGTGAAATTGAATGGTTTGCCTTGGAAATGAACAGAGATCATTCTGTCATTTTTGAGATTGCATCCAAGTACTGCATTTTGGACTCTCTTGTTGACCATGATGGCTACTCCATTTCTTCTAAGGGATTCCTGCCCACAGTAGTAGATATAATGGTCATCTGAGTTAAATTCACCCATTCCAGTCCATTTTAGTTTCCTGGTTCCTAAAATGTTGACATTCACTCTTGCCACCTCTTATTTGACCACTTCCAATTTGCCTTGATTCATGGACCTAACATTCCAGGCTCCTATGTAATATTGCTCTTTACAGCATTGGACCTTGCTTCCATTACCAGTCACATCCACAACTGGGTATTGTTTTTGCTTTGGTTCCATCCCTTCATTCTTTCTGGAGTTATTTCTCCACTGATCTCCAGTAGCATATTGGGCACCTACCGACCTGGGAGTTCCTCATTCAGTATTCTATCATTTTGCCTTTTCATACGGTTCATGGGGTTCTCGGAGAAGGCAATGGCACCCCACTCCAGTGCTCTTGCCTGGAAAAATCCCATGGGCATAGGAGTGTGGTAAGCTGCAGTCCATGGGATCGCCAAGAGTCGGACACGGCTGAGCGACTGCACTTTCACTTTTCACTTTCATGCATTGGAGAAGGAAATGGCAACTCACTCCAGTGCTCTTGCCTGGAGAATCCCAGGGATGGGGGAGCCTGGTGGGCTGCCGTCTATGGGATCGCACAGAGTCGGACACGACTGAAGCAACTTAGCAGAAGCAGCAGCAGCAGCATGGGGTTCTCAAGGCAAGAATACTGACGTGGTTTGCCATCCCCTTCTCCATTGGACCACATTCCATCAGACCTCTCCACCATGCCCACCCGTCTTGGGTGGCCCCACACAGCATGGCTTAGTTACACTGAGTTAGACAAGGCAGTGGTCCGTGTGATCAGATTGGCTAGTTTTCTGTGATTATGGTTTCAGTGTGTCTGCCCTCTGATGCCCTCTCGCAACACTTATCATTTTACGTGGGTTTCTCTTATCTGGGACGTGGGGTATCTCTTCATGGCTGCTCCAGCAAAGTGTAGCCGCTGCTCCTTACCTTGGACAAGGGGTATCTACTCGTGGCCACTCCTCGTGGCCACTCCTCCTGACCTTGAAAGTGGAGTAGCTCTTCTTGGACCTCCTGCACCCGTGCAGCCTCCGCTCCTTGGATGTGGGATTGCTCCTCTTGGCAAAGAAAAATGGCTGTCTGAGGAGGCCTTACAAATAGCTGTGAAAAGAAGGGAAGTGAAAAACAAAGGAGAAAAGGAAAAATATAAGCATCTGAATGCAGAGTTCCAAAGAATAACAAGGAGAGATAAGAAAGTCTTCCTCAATGATCAATGCAAAGAAATAGAGGAAAGCAACAAGATGGGAAAGACTAGAGATCTCTTCAAGAAAATTAGAGATACCAAGGGAAAATTTCATGCAAAGATGGGCTCGAAAAAGGACATAAATGGTATGGACCTAACAGAAGCAGAAGATATTAAGAAGAGGTGGCAAAAATACACAGAAGAACTGTACAAAAAAGATCATCACAATCCAGATAATCACGATGGTATGAACACTCACCTAGAGCCAGACATCCTGGAATGTGAATTCAAGTGGACCTTAGAAAGCATCACTATGAACAAAGCTAGCGGAGGTGATGGAATTCCAGTTGAGCTATTTCAAATCCTAAAAGATGATGCTGTGAAAGTGCTGCACTCACTGTGCCAGCAAATTTAGAAAACTCAGCAGTGGCCACAGGACTGGAAAAGGTCAGTTTTCATTCCAATCCCAAAGAAAGTCAATGCCAAAGAATGCTCAAACTACCGCACAATTGCACTCATCTCACACACTAGAAAATAATGCTCAAAATTCTCCAAGCAAGGCTTCAGCATTACGTGAACTGTGAACCTCCAGGTGTTCAAGCTGGCTTTAGAAAAATCAGAGGAAACATATCAAATTGACAACATCTGCTGGATCATTGAAAAAGCAAGAGAGTTCCAGAAAAACATTGATTTCTGCTTTATTAACTATGCCAAAGCCTTTGACTGTGTGGATCACAATAAACTGTGGGAAATTCTGAAATAGATGGGAATAGCAGACCACCTGACCTGCCTCTTGAGAAATCTATATGCAGGTCAGGAAGCAACAGTTAGAACTGGACATGGAACAACAACTGGTTCCAAAGAGGAAAAAGAGTACATCAAGGCTGTATATTGTCACCCTGCATATTTAACTTCTATGCAGAGTACATCATGAGAAACGCTGGCCTGGAAGAAGCACAAGCTAGAATCAAGATTGCTGGGAGAAATACCAATAACCTCAGATATGCAGATGACAACACCCTTATTGGAGAAAATGAACGTGAACTCAAAAGCCTCTTGATGAAAGTGAAAGTGGAGAGTGGAAAAAGTTGACTTAAAACTCAACATTCAGAAAACGAAGATCATTGCATCTGGTCCCATCACTTCATGGGAAATAGATGGGGAAACAGTGGAAACAGTGTCAGACTTTATTTTGGGGGGCTCCAAAATCACTGTGGATGGTGACTGCAGCCATGAAATTAAAAGACGCTTACTCCTTGGAAGGAAAGTTATGACCAACATGGATAGCATATTAAAAAGCAAAGACATTACCTTTCCAACAAAGGTCCATCTAGTCAAGGCTGTGGTTTTTCCTGTGGTCATGTATGGATGTGAGAGTTGGACTGTGAAGAAAGCTGGGTGCCGAAGAATTGATGCTTTTGAACTGTGGTATTGGAGAAGACTCTTGAGAGTCCCTTGAACTGCAAGGAGATCCAACCAGTGCATTCTGAAGGAGATCAGCCCTGGGATTTCTTTGGAGGGAATGATGCTGAAACTGAAACTCCAGTACTTTGGCCACCTCTTGGGAAGTGTTGACTCATTGAAAAAGGCCCTGATGCTGGGAGGGATTGGGGGCAGGAGGAGAAGGGGACGATAGAGGATGAGGTGGCTGGATGGCATCACCAACTCCATGGACATGAGTTTGAGTAAACTCTGGGAGTTGGTGATGGACAGGGAGGCCTGGGGTGCTGCGATTCATGGGGTGGTGAGGAGTCCGACATGAATGAGCGACTGAACTGAACTGAACTTACTGACATTATATCAGTTAACATGTTGTGCCTTTAGATGAAAGAAAATGAGCTCGATTTTTCTGCAATGACTAGGAGAATGTATTGGCTCACCAAGTTAAATGCCTAGAGGTGATTCTATCTTCTGGGCTGGTTCATTTGACAGTTCAAAGATGTTACTGAGTTCCTTTTTCTTTCTCACCATTCTAGCTTCTAGTGTCAGGCTTATCTTCAGGCAAAGTACTCAGGTTACTCCCAAGATGAGTGCCAATAATCTTATGGGATATAATATATGCTTCTTCTCACACAAATAGAGAGAAGAGAGAGTGCATGTTTTGGAAGCTATCTCAAAGATCAAGGTTTCTTTCTTCTCATTTGCTATTGGAAAGAACAATTTAGTTCATATGCTTCCACACTAACTAGCATAGGACAGATGTCACAGTCTTTTACGTAAATATAAATGTAAATAAACATCACCTTTGGGCCCTTCAAAGTTCAGATTCTTATTCAGAAGGTCTGGGTTGAGGTGGAATAATTTACATTTCTAACAGGTCTCTATGCAATATTCATCTATATTGCTGGTCCTCAAATCTTTCAAATGGTAAATGTTTCTCACCTTTTTTCCCTATCAGAGATAATGGCTTGTGATCAAGTCTTATTTTGGCACACAAAATAAAGAGTGCTTTTTCCTGCTTCAAAGAAAGAAGTCAGCATTTAATTCTGCTCTCTCTCTCTCTTTCTCTCTCTCTCTTTTTTTTTTAAGCAGCAATTTATTTTATTTTTTTTAATGTTTTTAAATTTTATTTTACTTAACTTTACAGTATTGTATTGGTTTTGCCATACATCAAAATGAATTTGCCACAGGTATACATGTGTTCCCCATCCTGTACCCTCCTCCCTCCTCCCTCCTCCCTCCCTCTGGGTCTCCCAGTGCACCAGCCCCAGGCATCCGGTATCAGGCATCCAACCTGGACCAGTGACTCGTTTCAAACATGATATTATACATATTTCAATGCCATGCTCCCAAATCATCCCACCCTCTCCCTCTCCCAGAGTCCAAAAGACTGTTCTATACATCAGTGTCTCCTCTGCTGTCTCGTATACAGGGTTATTGTTACCATCTTTCTAAATTCCATATATATGCGTTAGTATACTGTATTTGTGTTTTTCTCTCTGGTTTACTTTACTCTGTATAGTAGGCTCCAGTTTCATCCACCTCATTACAACTGATTCAAATGCATTCTTTTAAATGGCTGAGTAATACTCCATTGTGTATATGTACCACTGTTTTCTTATCCATTCATCTGATGATGGACATCTAGGTTGCTTCCATGTCCTGGCTATTATAAACAGTGCTGCGATGAACATTGGGGTGCACGTGTCTCTTTCAGTTCTGGTTTCCTCAGTGTGTATGCCCAGCAGTGGGACTGCTGGATCCTAAGGCAGTTCTATTCCCAGTTTTTTGAGGAATCTCCACACTGTTCTCCATAGTGGCTGTACTAGTTTGCATTCCCATCAACAGTGTAAGAGGGTTCCCTTTTGTCCACATCCTCTCCAACATTTATTGCTTGTAGACTTTTGGATCCCAGCCATTCTGATTGGCGTGAAATGGTATCTCATAGTGGTTTTGATTTGCATTTCTCTGAGAATGAGTGATGTTGAGCATCTTTTCATGTGTTTGTTAGCCATCTGTATGTCTTCTTTGGAGAAATGTCTATTTAGTTCTTTGGCCCATTTTTTGATTGGGTCATTTATTTTTCTGGAATTGAGCTGTAGGAGTTGCTTGTATATTTTTGAGATTAGTTGTTTGTCAGTTGCTTCATTTGCTATTATTTTTTCCCATTCTGAAGTCTGTCTTTTCACCTTGATTATAGTTTCCTTTGTTGTGCAGAAGCTTTTAAGTTTAATTAGGTCCCATTTGTTTATTTTTGCTTTTATTTTCAATATTCTGGGAGGTGGGTCATAGAGGATCCTGCTGTGATGTATGTCAGAGAGTGTTTTGCCTATGTTTTCCTCTAGAAGTTTTATGGTTTCTGGTCTTACATTTAGATCTTTAATCCATTTTGAGTTTATTTTTGTGTATGGTGTTAGAAAGTGCTCTAGTTTCATTCTTTTACAAGTGTTTGACCAGTTTTCCCAGCACCACTTGTTAAAGAGATTGTCTTTAATTCATTGTATATCCTTACCTCCTTTGTCAAAGATAAGGTGTCCATATGTGCGTGGATTTATCTCTGGGCTTTCTATTTTGTTCCATTGATCTATATTTCTGTCTTTGTGCCAGTACCATACTGTCTTGATGACTGTGGCTTTGTAGTAGAGCCTGAAGTCAGGCAGGTTGATTCCTCCAGTTCCATTCTTCTTTCTCAAGATAACTTTGGCTATTTGAGGTTTTTTGTATTTCCATACAAATTGAGAAATTATTTGTTCTAGCTCTGTGAAGAATACCGTTGGTAGCTTGATGGAGATTGCATTGAATCTATAAATTGCTTTGGGTAGTATACTCATTTTCACTATATTGATTCTACCAATCCATGAACATGGTATATTTCTCCATCTATTAGTGTCCTCTTTGATTTCTTTCACCAGTGTTTTATAGTTTTCTATATATAGGTCTTTAGTTTCTTTAGGTAGATAGATTCCTAAGTATTTTATTCTTTTCATTGCAATGGTGAATGGAATTGTTTCCTTAATGTCTCTTTCTATTTTCTCATTATTAGTGTACAGGAATGCAAGGGATTTCTGTGTGTTGGTTTTATATCCTGCAACGTTACTATATTCATTGATTAGTTCTAGTAATTTTATGGTGGAGTCTTTAGGGTTTTCTATGTAGATCATGTCATCTGCAAACAGTGAGAGTTTTACTTCTTCTTTTCCAATTTGGATTCCTTTTATTTCTTTTTCTGCTCTGATTGCTGTGGCCAAAACTTCCAAAACTATGTTGAATAGTAATGGTGAAAGTGGGCACCCTTGTCTTGTTCCTGACTTTAGAGGAAATGCTTTCAATTTTTCACCATTGAGGATAATGTTTGCTGTGGGTTTGTCATATATAGCTTTTATTATGTTGAGGTATGTTCCTTCTATTCCTGCTTTCTGGAGAGTTTTTATCATAAATGGATGTTGAACTTTGTCAAAGGCTTTCTCTGCATCTATTGAGATAATCATATGGTTTTTATTTTTCAATTTGTTAATGTGGTGTATTATGTTGATTGATTTGCGGATATTGAAGAATCCTTGCATTCCTTGGATAAAGCCCACTTGGTCATGGTGTATGATCTTTTTAATGTGTTGTTGGATTCTGATTGCTAGAATTTTGTTAAGGATTTTTGCATCTATGTTCATCAGTGATATTGGCCTGTAGTTTTTTTGTGTGTGTGTGGCATCTTTGTCAGGTTTTGGTATTAGGGTGATGGTGGCCTCATAGAATGAGTTTGGAAGTTTACCTTCCTCTGCAATTTTCTGGAAGAGTTTGAGTAGGATAAGTGTTAGCTCTTCTCAAAATTTTTGGTAGAATTCAACTGTGAAGCCATCTGGACCTTGGCTTTTGTTTGCTGGAAGATTTCGGATTACAGTTTTAATTTCCATGCTTGTGATGGATCTGTTAAGATTTTCTATTTCTTCCTGATTCAGTTTTGGAAAGTTGTACTTTTCTAAGAATTTGTCCATTTCTTCCATGTTGTCCATTTTATTGCCATATAATTGCTGATAGTAGTCTCTTATGATCCTTCGTATTTCTGTGTCGTCTGTTGTGATCTCTCCATTTTCATTTCTAATTTTATTGTTTTGATTTTTCTCCCTTTGTTTCTTGATAAGTATGGCTAATGGTCTGTCAATTTTATTTACCCTTTCAAAAAACCAGCTTTTGGCTTTGTTGATTTTTGCTATGGTCTCTTTTGTTTCTTTTGCATTTATTTCTGCCCTAATTTTTAAGATTTCTTTCCTTCTACTAACCTTGGGGTGCTTCATTTCTTCCTTTTCTAGTTGCTGTAGGTGTAGAGTTAGGTTATTTATTTGACTTTTTTCTTGTTTCTTTAGGTATGCCTGTATTGCTATGAACTTTCCCCTTAGGACTGCTTTTACAGTGTCCCACAGGTTTGGGGTTGTTGTGTTTTCATTTTCATTCATTTCTATGCAAATTTTTATTTCTTTTTTGATTTCTTCTGTGATTTGTTGGTTATTTATCAGCGTGGTTGTTCAGCTTCCATATGTTGGAATTTTTAATAGTTTTTGTCCTGTAATTGAGATCTACTCTTACTGCATTGTGGTCAGAAAAAATGCTTGGAATGATTTCAATTTTTCTGAACTTACCAAGGCTAGATTTATGGCCCAGGATGTGATCTATCCTGGAGAAGGTTCCGTGTGCACTTGAGAAAAAGGTGAAATTCATTGTTTTGGGATGAAATGTCCTATAGATATCAATTAGGTCTAACTGGTCTATTGTATCATTTAAAGTTTGTGTTTCCTTGTTAATTTTCAGTAATTCTGCTCTGTCTCTTTATGACCTTTCTTACCTCTCCATTCAGAGGAAGAGGTTACAAAGTTGCCATTAAACCAAGTGCTGCTAACCTAGAACATCTTTTATAAGAATTTTGAGAAAAGGGATCTTTAAAGATAATCTCCACATTATTTCTTCCTGCCACTGGTTTGAAAATCATATTAGAGAAAAAGAAATATTCTGAGAAAATATTGTCCAAGATTTCAGAATAATGTAATGAAAATGTTGCGGTAAAATTTAATGTTTTGAATAAGTCATCCCATTCTGGTGTAACTTTGTGATATTGACATTAGGAAGCTATTTTATAACCAAATGAAAAGTATGTCATAACCTTTTTAGGGGTTCATTTCGGTTGTGACCCAAAGAAAGAACTGGTGTCATTCCGACATAGCATTCTAAAATCTGAGTATCTCCTCTGCTCTAAGATTTTAGTTAAAGCTCATTACTTTCAGTAGTTTATTCCCTTCTTCAAATCTTTCAGTGATTTTTTTAGACCTTAAAACACATATGACCAGATGAATGTATACAGTACATTCAGTATAGTATCTTCCTCTGGCATAATTTTTGACCATTTTTTTTCTCTTCTCCTCTAACATTCTTCTATAGAAAAACCTAATTTCTTGATGACTGATCTACATAACTTCCAGTAGTTAATTTACAGATTTTTCTTTCATTGCCTTTCAAAACTCACATATGGTCCCACTCTTGGCCATTCTCCTTCCTTCTTGGAATTTCATACCCATATTTCAAAACTTGCTGGTATGTCTATCACACTCAAGCCCATAGCAATCTTTCCTTCATCTTTTGAAATACAAACTTTTAGAACATGTGAATCAGTTACAAAATGCATTGTAATTTTTGTTTTATTTCCTTTTACTTACATTATTTAACTTATGCTCTATTCTCAAACACTATTTATGCTGCATGTCTTTTCCTAGTATCCTTCCTTCTAAAAAATATTGAATTGGCTGATTACAAACAATCTTTAAAAAATTACAATTTTGACAACTGCATTTTGAAAACATGGCTTGGGCAAGCTTTATCTATAGAATGTTTTCTTTACTACATTGTTGGAAGCGTATCCTGTAATAAGAAATATAAATAATTCTCCATGTTAGGAAACATAAACTTAAATTTCAACATGGAATGATCTATTTGAAATATTTATATCTTTCAGGTTGACTGCTTAAGCATTCTGCAAAATTTAGAACTATAAAGTATTCACCTTTTCACCACTAGCAAGAGAGTTCCAGAAAAAAAAAAAAAAAAAAAAAAAACACATCTATTTCTGCTTTATTGTCTGTGCCAAAGCCTTTGACTATGTGGATCACAATAAACTGTGGAAAATTCTTCAAGAGATGGGAATACTAGACCACCTGACCTGCCTCTTGGGAAACCTATATGCAGGTCAGGAAGCAACAGTTAGAACTGGACATGGAACAACAGACTGGTTCCAAATAGGAAAAGGAGTTTGTCAAGGCTGTATATTATCACCCTGTTTATTTAATTTATATGTAGAGTACATCATGAGAGACGTTGGGCTGGAAGAAACACAAGTTGGAATCAAGATTGCGAGGAGAAATATCAATAACCTCAGATTTGCAGATGACACCACTCTTATGGCAGAAAGTGAAGAGGAACTAAAAAGCCTCTTGATGAAAGTGAAACAGGAGAGTTAAAAAGTTGGCTTAAAGCTCAACATTCAGAAAATGAAGATCATGGCATCTGGTCCCATCACTTCATGGGAAATACATTGGGAAACAGTGGAAACAGTGTCAGACTTTATTTTTCTGGGCTCCAAAATCACTGCAGATGGTGACTGCAGCCATGAAATTAAAAGATGCTTACTCCTTGGAAGGAAAGTTATGACCAACCTAGATAGCATATTGAAAAGCAGATACATTACTTTGCCAACAAAGGTCCATCTAGTAAAGGCTATGGTTTTTTCCAGTGGTCATATATGGATGTGAAGGTTGGACTGTGAAGAAACCTGAGCGCTGAAGAACTGATGCTTTTGAACTGTGGTGTTGGAGAAGACTTTTGAGAGTCCCTTGGACTGCAAGGAGATCCAACCAGTCCATTCTGAAGTGGATCAGCCCTGAGATTTCTTTGGAAGGAATGATGCTAAAGCTGAAATTCCAGTACTTTGCCCACCTCATGCAAAGAGTTGACTCATTGGAAAAGGCCCTGAAGCTGGGACGGATTGGGGACAGGAGGGAAAGGGGACGAAAGAGATGAGATGGTTGGATGGCATCACTGACTCGATGGACATGAGTCTGAGTGAATTCCGGGAGTTGGTGATGGATAGGGAGGCCTGGCATGCTGTGATTCATGGGGTCGCAAAGAGTCAGACATGACTGAGCGACTGAACTGAACTGAACTGAACTGAATTTACATAAAACAATTGCCTTCAAATTAGTCAAAAAGATGACAATTTGCAAGTATCTTTCATAATGTTTTAATGAACCTCTTAAGGTTTCAAAAACTATATCCTTGGACATATATTTAGATTTTTTTAATTCCCTAAATATTTGCATTCATCCTCCCACATCATGTTTTACAAAGTTTAAAAGTGACCAAAAATATCTCTGGCCAAAGACAGAAGCATAATGGGAAGTTCCTTGTGCTCGTATTCCACAGTCTGAATTTAGATGAGTTTCGTCCTATTGATAGATCATGAGACACAGGACTTCCTAATTATTCTACAAGAATCTTGTTACCCTGGATGCACACTAGCCCTCTCTGAGAAGCTTATTAAAAAATTCTGATATCTAAGAATTATTCTACAGAAGGCAATGGCACCCCACCCCAGTACTCTTGCCTGGAAAATCCCATGGATGGAGGACCCTGGTGGGCCACAGTCCATGGGGTCGCTTAGAGTCGGATACGACTGGGCGACTTCACTTTCACTTCTCACTTTCATGCATTGGAGAAGGCAATGGCAACCCACTCCAGTGTTCTTGCCTGGAGAATCCCAGGGACGGGGGAGCCTGGTGGCCTGCCGTCTCTGGGGTCGCACAGAGTGGGACACAACTGAAGCGACTGAGCAGAGCAGAGCAAACCTAAATATCAGTTGGCCAAAAGTTTTAAGCATAGGTATTTTTAAGTGTCCTTCAGATGATACAAGTGTACAGCAGGGTTAAGATTAATTGACCTAAGAAATAATTAGTAAGCAAGGATGTTAAATTCTTAAACGGTATGAGAACCATCATTTGGACTATTACCCAAGGGTTGCAAATGTAGGGGAAAGCCTGACTTTCCTTGCCTTTCGATTTACATTTCTGCTTCAAGCCCAAAGAATTGACTCCAATGCTTAGTTATTGAGCCAATCTTTCAATCCCTTGAAACTTTATTAATGCTACCAGTGAGGTAAGTATTCTTTTTGCTGCGAGCCTATTAATTGTTTTCAAGTGAAACTTTTCAATTTTTTTTACTGTTTTTTTTTTATTAGTCTTTTTGTGGATTGAATTAAATTCTAGATGCCCTCAATGATATATTCTGGTAAGTACAATCCACCAGGTTAAAGTTGAATTCTAAGCATATTCTAAAGTTTCCTTTTCCTGGGAATATCTTCTCTTACTCATGGAAAGCTAATGGGGAGAAGAGTCAGAAACTTCACTCTTGCTCCTACAAAGAATGAAGCAGTATGCATTTTGAGACTTTTGATTTTGTTGTTGTTGTTCTTCTTCAGGCTTCTCACAGGCAGAGAATGTGCAGGCAGTGACAATAACAACAAAAATGGTACTTGCCCTTCTTCTGTGAGCTCTGTCTCATGGAAAAAGACACTGTTTTTTATATACATTATGCCATTTCTTCACATGACTGTAGTTAAACATTTCACCTTGAAGGAGGTCCTTTAAAGATGTGACTAATTCTATAATAGTACCCAGTACTAACTGTTCCATAAAGAAAACTAATGATAATAACATTTGGCAGAGGATGAGATAGTTGAATGGCATCACTGACTCAATGAAAATGAGTTTGAGCAAACTCTGGGAAATGGTGAAGGACAGGAAAGCCTGACATGCTGCCATCCATGGGGTTGCACACGACTTAGTGACTGAAAAGCAGCAATGACAAATTTCACTAAAATAAATATTCTTATTGATATTCATCGTTCTACTATTGGAGATACTCCTCTCTCTTTTCCAGAGCCTCATCCCATACAGTATCTTCTTGCATGCATGCTCAGTCGCTTCAGTCATGTCCAACTCTTTGCTATGCTATGGACTGTAGCCCACTAGACTCCTCTGTCCATGGGATTCTCCTGGCAAGAATACTGGAGTGGGTTGCCGTGCCCTTCTCAGGGGACCTTCCCTATCCAGGGATCAAATCTGCATCTCTTCAGTCTCCTGCATCTGCAGGCAGAATCTTTAAAGTTTTCCTTAATTACTGATGCTTTTTCTAGGTACATGTAGATCTCCCCTCATATTAATAGAGAAAACTGCAACTTTACTCCCGGTTCCCTTCCCAGCTGCTCTCTATACCTCATCTTCCTCTACCAACCAGGAGTAATAAACCTAAATTCTGTGCTCAGAGTTTCTACCTCATTCTTTCCCTTCAAATTCCCCATGTGTTATAACTTGGCTTGCACTCCAATTCCTTTAAACCTGCCTTAAATGCCAAGTGAAGTTCTTATCTAACTTGGTCTCTAAGACATTTAACAACATAGACACTTTTGCAATCCCTTTAGTTTCTTTGATTTCAGTCACATTTATTTTCATTTTGTATCTCTGATCATTTCTTTGCCTTTTTATTTTTCAGGCACTATTATCTCTTCCCATGACTTGAAAGTTGTCATTCCATAAAATTTTGTCTTTAAAATTTTCTTCTCATCAATTTTCACACTTTCCCTAAATAATTCCTTCCACATCATTGGTTTGAGTTATATCTTCATCAAGTGATTTTAATATTAAATTTCATATAAAATTTTTATTTTATAAGATGTTGTAATCAAATTGCCAAAAGCCAAATTCATCTCCCTCCTTCTATTTTTATTCTTTAATCCATTATTGAACAGTTACTTACTGAACATCTATATATAAAGTATTATTTTAATTACTTTATAGTAATTTGCCATGAGCAAAAATGTCATCAGTGCAAATTCTAATAGTAATGGAGTAAAGGATGACTTGAGTGAGAGTAAAGGGTATGATAAAGAGGCAATTTTATGGTGTACAAGTTTGAGAGGGAACATTTGGAGTTTGATTTTGTAGAGGATAAACTTGAGTAGTTTATTAGACAATGAAATACAGGAGTCCCATAGAGAGTTAAATGTGGATTTAACATTCACATGAGAGATCTTAGTTGTCTGTAATAAATAACAGAGAAATCAGAACTTAGATGTTAAGATTCATGGAATAGAATAAAAATCAAGGAAGTGATTATAGATAGGGAGTATCAGATATCTGTCTGATTTTTGAGACACGACAACCAGGTATTGGAAGGACGAGAATGGAAGAGTGAAATGTCAGTGAAAGGTAAGAGAATAAAGAAAGAATGATTTTCTGGAAGGGAAACTACATAGGTATTTCAAAGAGGAGGAATTAGGAGTTAAAGTTGGAAATGCATATAATATTTTAAGTAAAGTACCCTCTGAATATTTCTACCTGCTAGAAATAAGAAATTCACTGGTGTCCACTTTATGTCTTCATTAAGATATCTGTAATAAAATGTAGAGTGCTAGCTTGCTTGGAATAGTTTAAATAAAAGGTAAATGGAAAAAAATCCACAAAAATCCATTAATTAATGACTACATTTTTGAGAAGTTTTATAATTAAAAGTAATAGTAAAATAAAGGGGTTTCCTTTGTGGATCAGTGACACAGAATCCACCTGCAAAGTAAGAGATACAGGAGACATAAGTTTGACCCCTGGGTCAGAAAGTCTCTTGGAGGAGGGCATGGCAACCCATTCCAGTATTCTTGCCTGGTAATCTCAAGGTCAGAGGAGCCTGGCAGGCTATAGTCCATAGGGTCGCAAACAGTTGGATATGACTGAAGTGACTGATCATACACATATGCACAGTGAAATAAAGCGTAGTTAATAATATACATGGGTTAAAGAGAGAGATTTTGTTTTCTTTTGAAGATGTGTAGAATAATAAAATGATTTAATGGTTAAGGGAATGACAATAGGAAAAAAAGAGAGAGAGATATGCAGAAAAGAGAAGGAGCATTGCAGGACTGGCTTTCTTGAAAAGGTAAAAGCGAATGAGCCCTATCACATAAGTGGGGTGGTCAGTGATAGGAAGGACTATGAAATATTGATTCACAAGTATAAGAGAAAACACCAAAAATGCAGTGAGCTAGTGGATGTGATGGTATTAGCGTATGGAATTTTACTTCTGAGTTCACCTGTTAACATTTCACCAAGAGGCTGGATGCAATGTCATCATGTGACCATGTTAGTGGGAAACAAGGAGGAGAAAGGAATGTAGAGGGGAGAATGCAGCCAAATAGTCATTTAGGGCAGGAAGGGATTCTGGGTGAACTGAGTAGGGGACTGTCACAGGACTGCTATGCTAAGGATGCTCTTGAAATTAATGGTCATGAATTATGAATCCAATTGGTATCGCATTTTACAGCATCAGATACCTTTTTTAGGGGGTGGGTGTGGATCTGGCCATTGACTAGACATAATGTTAAATTTAACCAGAGTTTTGAGTTGTTTTTCCCAAGAAAACATAATTAAGAAGTTTGGTAAATAAGTTGAGTATTCGAAAGGAAACTCATACATCCTGCACTCCATAAAAAGAGAAGTTAAATGAAGAGGCTATAAAACATTGGAAAAGAATTGAGGACCATCACTAAAGACCATCAGAGATGAGGTAATCTGGTATATAACAAGGAATAAAAAGTTAGCAATTGGAGAGTAGACTCTTGAGTCTGAGATTTTGGTACAACTTTTGGTAATGATATGTTCAAGGTTATGATAAGACGGGAAAGTTGTAACTGGAGTGAAGAACAAAGTAACTATCAGTTCAGTTCAGTCGCTCAGTCATGTCCGACTCTTTGCCACCCCATGAATCACAGCACCCCAGGCCTCCCTGTCCATCACCAACTCCCAGAGGTCACTCACACTCACTTCCATCGAGTCAGTGATGCCATCCAGCCATCTCATCCTCTGTCGTCCCCTTCTCCTCTTGCCCCCAATCCCTCCCAGCATCAGAGTCTTCTCCAATGAGTCAACTCTTCGCATGAGGTGGCCAAAGTACTGGAGTTTCAGCTTTAGCATCATTCCTTCCAAAGAAATCCCAGGGCTGATCTCCTTCAGAATGGATTGGTTGGATCTCCTTGCAGTCCAAGGCACTCTCAAGAGTCTTCTCCAACACCACAGTTCAAAAGCATTAATTCTTTGGCACCCAGCCTTCTTCATAGTCCAATTCTCATATCCATACATGACCACAGGAAAAACCATAGCCTTGACTAGACGAACCTTGGTTGGCAAAGTAATGTTTCTGCTTTTGAATATGCTATCTAGGTTGATCATAACTTTCCTTTCAAGGAGTGAGCGTCTTTTAATATCATGGCTTCAGTCACCATCTGTAGTGATTTTGGAGCCCAGAAAAATAAAGTCTGACACTGTTTCCACTGTTTCCCCATCTATTTCCCAGATAGTGATGAGACCAAATGCCATGATCTTCGTTATCTGAATGTTGAGCTTTAAGCCAACTTTTTAACTCTCCTCTTTCACTTTCATCAAGAGGCTTTTTAGTTCCTCTTCACTTTCTGCCATAAGGGTGGTGTCATCTGCATATCTGAGGTTATTGATATTTCTCCTGGCAATCTTGATTCCAACTTGTGTTTCTTCCAGTCCAGCGTTTCTCATGACGTACTCTGCATATAAGTTAAACAAGCAGGGTGACAATATACAGCCTTGACGAACTCCTTTTCCTATTTGGAAGCAGTCTGTTGTTTCATGTCCAAAGTAAGTATCAGATCAGATCAGATCAGATCAGTCGCTCAGTCGTGTCCGACTCTTTGCGACCCCATGAACCGCAGCACGCCAGGCCTCCCTGTCCATCACCAGCTCCCGGAGGTCACTCAGACTCGCATCCATCGAGTCAGTGATGCCATCCAGCCATCTCATCCTCTGTCGTCCCCTTCTCCTCCTGCCCTCAATCCCTCCCAGCATCAGAGTCTTCTCCAATGAGTCAACTCTTCGCATGAGGTGGCCAAAATACTGGAGTTTCAGCTTTAGCATCATTCCTTCTAAAGAAATTCCAGGATTGATCTCCTTCAGAATGGACTGGTTGGATCTTCTTGCAGTCCAAGGGACTCTCAAGAGTCTTCTCCAACACCACAGTTCAAAAGCATCAATTCTTCGGCGCTCAGCCTTCTTCACAGTCCAGCTCTCACATCCATACATGACCACAGGAAAGACCATAGCCTTGACTAGGCGAACCTTTGTTGGTAAAGTAATGTCTCTGCTTTTGAATATGCTATCTAGGTTGGTCATAACTTTCCTTCCAAGGAGTAAGCGTCTTTTAATTTCATGGCTGCAGTCACCATCTGCAGTGATCTTGGAGCCCAGAAAAACAAAGTCTGACACTGTTTCCACTGTTTCCCCATCTATTTCCCATGCAGTGATGGGACCAGATGCCATGATCTTCGTTTTCTGAATGTTGAGCTTTAAGCCAACCTTTTCACTCTCCACTTTCACTTTCATCAAGAGGCTTTTTAGCCCCTCTTCACTTTCTGCCATAAGGGTGGTGTCATCTGCATATCTGAGGTTATTGATATTTCTCCCGGCAATCTTGATTCCAACTTGTGTTTCTTCCAGTCCAGCATTTCTCATGATGTACTCTGCATATAAGTTAAATAAACATGGTGACAATATACAGCCTTGACGTACTCCTTTTCCTATTTGGAACCAGTCTGTTGTTCCATGACCAGTTCTAACTGTTGCTTCCTGACCTGCATACAGATTTCTTAAGAGGCAGATCAGGTGGTCTGGTATTCCCATCTCTTTCAGAATTTTCCATAGTTTATTGTGATAAAGTAAGTATAGAAGAAGTGAAAAAAAAAATGAGATAGCCACATAAGAATTTTCTAAGTAGATATTTAGAGCAAGAAGAATTATAAAATGAACCATGTTGAAAAATAATAAAGCAGGTTGAAAAATATTCATGGAATGTGAGTTAATGTGACCAAAAATCTATAAGCAATTAAAGCAAAGAGTTGTGGTAGGTGATATAGAAGAGTATTAATAATAGGTGGTATATAAGTTATTTTCATTGACATATAGTTGATTTACAATGTCATTTTAGTTTTAGGTGTATAGCATTGAGATTTGATATTTTTATGGATTATACTCCATTTAAGGTTATTCTAAAGTATTGGTTATAATATCTGTGCCATCCATTACATGCTTGTATCTTATTTTATACCTAGGAGTTTGTACTTCTTAATCCCACCCCATTATATTGTACCCACATTTCTCTTTCCATTAGTAACCAACCACTAGTTTGTTTTCTGTATCTGTGAGTCTGTTTCTATATGAGTTTTAAAAGTGGGGACTTGGCAAAAAGAAGGGCGTTCCAAAAGGGTAGATAATACTATCAAGAGCAAAGAGGACACTTATCTAGTTTCTCTCCGTGGTCTTACAAACACTGTGAAAGACAAGCAAGCAAACACAGCTGTAAGAAAAATATTTCCACATGAAGGAGAAAAATTTCAATTAGAGCAAGAAGGTGAAGATAATATTCAATACAAGCTTAAGGAGGTAGAGGCTTGCTTAGTCTGGACATCAGGAGGAGCTAGTGTTTCACATATGAAGCAGACCATCCTTAGGGCTGAGATATGATTCCAGGTAATGAGGACTCTTGAAATCTTGAGTGTCTTGTGGCAGTGATATAAAACAAAAATTGGGGTGTGAATGGCATTAATCTTGTATAGTTTTAGCGATGCAGTAGGCTATAATTTTTCCTGTGGTCATATTTGGATGTGAGAGTTGGACTGTGAAGAAGGGTGAGTGATGCCTTTGAACTGTGGTGTTGGAGAAGACTCTTGAGAGTCCCTTGGACTGCAAGGAGGTCCAACCAGTTCATTCTGAAGGAGATCTGTCCTGGGTTTTCTTTGGAAGGAATGATGCTGAAGCTGAAACTGCAGTACTTTGGCCACTTCATCAAGAGTTGACTCATTGGAAAAGACTCTGATGCTGGGAGGGATTGGGGGCAGGAGGAGAAGGGGATGACAGAGGGTGAGATGGCTGGATGGTATCACTGGCTCCATGGCTGTGCATCTGAGTGAACTCCGGGAGTTGGTGATGGACAGGGAGGCCTGGCGTGCTGCGATTCATAGGGTGGCAAAGAGTCAGACACGACTGAGCGACTGAACTGAACTGAACTGAATGAATAAAACTTTACCTTTCTTGCCATTTCTGCAAGTAGATTTCTAGTAGTTCAAAACATAACCTGATGTCTTTATAAACTTCTTCCTCTTCCTTTCTACTAAAACAACTTTCTGCTAAAAGTATTTTGCACTCATTCAAGCATTCCTGCCCTAGGTTTTTTCTACTAGCCTAGATTTTTTCTAATCGCCGCTTTGCTTTTTCCTTTGAGTCTTGTACAGCATGCTCTCTGCTTGCCCTAAGCCAATCACTCTTTCATAGTGCTAAAGACAGACAGATTTTTCTAACATGAAAATTTATCAATTTCATTGTCAAGCTCAACATTCTAATGAGTTAAAAATCTAAACACATTTCACAATATTCAAAGTATTTTGTAATCTGGCCTATACTCTCTTTAACTCACATTAACCATTTTCCAGTTATAATTTTCTGCAGTTAGATGTGGAACCATACCTGTACACATGCCATCTTTTTGAAATCTTTTCTTACTATTTTCCTGTAAAGCTAAATCTGATTTATACATTTATTTCCAAATAAAGATAAATCCTCTGTGTTCTCACACCTAGGTATCCAAAGCTGATTTACTCTCAGTCCCTCCTTTTCCTCTGGTGCTCCAGGGCAGGAATTATCTCTTCTCCTTCTAATTTTCCATTGGCATAGCTCCATTAATCAGTGGGCTCCTTCAAGAATGATTTCATTTGATTTTTTTTTCCTTTTTCCCCCACTTGGTTAAAAATGCAATCTTGTCAGGTAGAAAGCTTACAGTAGATGCTTTAGGTAGACACATCATTAGATAGACACTTCATTAACTGTGTACACAAAGAACAAGATAACTTTAAGCATTACCATGCAATTCACTCAAATATAGATTTTTGTTTGTTTGTTTTATTCTGTTTTTCAGAAGAAAACATTTGAATAAGGGGGTAAAAAACTGGTTAAGGGCTTCTAGTAACTTTAAGGACAAACTAAAAAAAGTTATTATTTTAAAAATATAGATAAATATCAGTTGATCATGACAAATCTTTTTAATTTATTCCAGGTGTACCATGATCAACACAGAAGGGAGATTCATCCTTATTGTTAGAAAATTGATTTTGAGATCATTGTGCCTTCTCTTATTTCAGTATGTGGTATCAAGGTAAAGTAGCTCATAGTAGGTGCAGTGAATTGCACTACTGGTCTCTTCATTAGTAGACTGGTAGGTTAACCTTCAGACAAGTGGATGATTCCTAATTGATATGTTTTGTGTAATTGAAAAGGAACATTTCTTCTTGGTTTGTCTTCTACATTCTAAAGAAAAAAGTACATACAAATATGTGAACCAAAATGACTCTTCTATGAATAGTTGACAGGTGTCCTTAGCAACTGAAGGTGCATACTTTTTAACTTCTGGAAATGATGCCTTTGACCAAGTTATTTTTTAAAAGAGACACTAACAAGATTAAGAATCAGACTTGATAGTTGGCTAGGAGTGTAATTTGATGACTTAGTATGTCAGCGATATTTTCATTTTTTCTTTAATATTCACAGCACTGTCTCTGGATTATTACACTTGTTTTAGTGTACATGCATCCTTCATACAATCTGTGTTTTATGATGAAACACGGGTGCCAAAGCTGAGCTAACTGGCATAATATTAATCAGTATCCATGGGACTCAGCAAATGAGACTAGAGAAAACATTTCTAAAGTAGTATGCTCTCTCTGAAACTTTCAAGGTGGGGCATGGCAGAAATGTGCATACTGCTATGGTTATCTTCTTTGTCAGGAGTAAATAAGCCTTAGGATAAAAAGAGCTCATTATGAGAGGCAAAGTAGACTCATAAAAGGATCCTGCTTCCCGATGCGGTAGCAACGCAAATAACAAATAAAACATGAGCCTTTGAACTCTGCAGATAGCAGAGACAGTAAATCCACTTTATTGCTTGAACTAATTGGAGTTACATTTTCCATTATGTCAAAATGAAAGACTGATAACGATTATACAGAGGGTTGTTATGAATTACCATAGCAAGGCTGTTGTTTTCTGGAGGCAGTTGGTCTTAAGACATATTTCAGATCAGATAAGATCAGTAGTTCAGTTGTGTCTGACTCTTTGCAACCCCATGAATCACAGCACGCCAGGCCTCCGTGTCCATCACCAACTCCCGGAGGTCACTCACACTCACGTCCATCGAGTCAGTGATGCCATCCAGCCATCTCATCCTCTGTCATTCCCTTCTCCTCTTGCCCCCAATCCCTCCCAGCATCAGAGTCTTTTCCACTGAGTCAAATTTTCGCATGAGGTGGCCAAAGTACTGGAATTCCAGCTTTAGCATCATTCCTTCCAAAGAAATCACAGGGCTGATCTCCTTCAGAATGGATTGGTTGGAACACCTTGCAGTCCAAGGGACTCTCAAGAGTCTTCTCCAACACCACAGTTCAAAAGCATCAATTCTTTGGCGCCCAGCCTTCTTCACAGTCCAACTCTCTTATCCATACATAACCACAGGAAAAACCATAGCCTTGACTAGATGAACGTTTGTTGGCAAAGTAATGTCTCTGCTTGAATAAGCTATCTAGGTTGGTCATAACTTTCCTTCCAAGGAGTGAGCATCTTTTAATTTCATGGCTTCAGTCACCATCTGCAGTGAATTTGGAGCCCCCAAAATAAAGTCTGACCCTGTTTCCACTGTTTTCCCATTTATTTCCCATGAAGTGATGGGACTAGATGTCATGATGTTCGTTTTCTGAATGTTGAGCTTTAAGCCAACTTTTCACTCTCCTCTTTCACTTTCATCAAGAGGCTTTTGAGTTCCTCTTCACTTTCTGCCAGAAGGGTGGTGTCATCTGCATATCTGGGGTTATTGATATTTCTCCCAGCAATCTTGTTTCCAGCTTGTGCTTCTTCCAGTCCTGCGTTTCTCATGATGTACACTGCATAGAAGTTAAATAAACAGGGTGACAATATACAGCCTTGACGTACTCCTTTTCCTATTTGGAACCAGTCTGTTGTTCCATGTCCAGTTCTAACTGTTGCTTCTTGACTTGCATACAAATTTCTCAAGAAGCAGATCCGGTGGTCTGGTATTCCCATCTCTTTCTGAATTTTCCACAGTTGACTGTGATCCACACAGTCAAAGGCTTTGGCATAGTCAATAAAGCAGAAATAGATGTTTTTCTGGAACTCTTGCTTTTTCCATGATCCAGCGGATGTTGGCAATTTGATGTCTGGTTCCTCTGTCTTTTCTAAAACCAGCTTGAACATCTGGAAGTTCATGGTTCACATATTGCTGAAGCCTGGTTTGGAGAATTTTAAGCATTACTTTACTAGCGTGTGAGATGAGTGCAATTGTGCAGTAGTTTGAGCATTCTTTGGCATTGCCTTTCTTTGGGATTGGGATGAAAACTGACCTTTTCCAGTCCTGTGGCCACTGCTGAGTTTTCCAAATTTGCTGGCATATTGAGTGTAGCACTTTCACAGCATTATCTTTCAGGATTTGGAATAGCTCCACTGGAATTCCATCACCTCCACTAGCTTTGTTCGTAGTGATGCTCTCTAAGGCCCACTTGACTTCACATTCCAGGATGTCTGGCTCTAGGTCAGTGATCACACCATCGTGATTATCTGGGTCATGAAGATCTTTTTTGTACAGTTCTTCTGTGTATTCTTGCCATCTCTTCTTAATATCTTCTACTTCTGTTAGGTCCATACCATTTCTGTCCTTTTTCAAGCCCATCTTTGCATGAAATGTGCCTTTGGTATCTCTGATTTTCTTGAAAAGATCTCTAGTCTTTCCCATTCTGATGTTTCCTCTATTTCTTTGCATTGATCGCTGAAGAAGGCTTTCTTATCTCTGGGGTGATGACAAAGACCATGTTTTACCAAAACATAGATTTCTTCTATTTGATCAAAGTATAGAAATTCCATAAAGGCATTAAATATTTTGATGTTGAACACAGAGAGCAGTCCTGACAGAATGAGGGGAAAGGACTAGTACATTTCAGTGGGAAGGATATGTAATTTAAAAAGCTTTTGGTTTCACTAAATTCTGTAGGTGTTTGGACAATGGAGAGCTGTGGAGGAGGGTATCTGGGGAAGATTATTGCTGGGGCCTCCAGGGCGTTTTGGATGAAAAGGATGTGTGGGTCCCAAATCACACAGATTGCTTTTCCCTCAAAAGCAGCCCCTCTTTATATGCAGTGCTTTAAGTTGATATAGATAGGTGGAAAACATAATCAAAATTTAACAGTATGAAATATTTGTACCAAAGTTAATTTTTTGAGTGTTTGTACTCTTTTAGAAACTGGAATTTTATAAAATAAATTTGTATTTTTCTGTTGAGTAAAACAACATATATTTGGTTTTAGCAACATTAAAAAAAGTAGATTGAAGTGGGTTATAATTGAATTCCCCAGAATATTCTTGCCTTTATTATTTGAAAGTTCTTATTATGACTTACAATTAAGAATTTCCGGAGTACTATTATGAATTTTCAGTGGAGTCTGAATCAGGGTTAGAATTTTGTTCTTTTTTAAGTCCCTTGGGTTGTTTGAGTATTTTTTAGGGTAAGGCCTGACTGGGGCTTCCCAGATGGCTAAGTGGTAAGGAATTTGCCTGCCAGTGCAGCAGATGCACCAGACACAGGGTTGATCCCTGGGTTGGAAAGATCCCCTGGAGCAGGAAATGCAACCCACTCAACTATTTTTGCCTGGAAACCCCCATGGACCTGGGTTTTTTTGTCAGTTTTTAGAATCAGGTGGCCAAAGTATTGGAGTTTCAGCTTCAGCATCAGTCCTTCCAATGAATATTCAGGCCTGATTTCCTTTAGGATGGCCTAGTCAACTTTTATCTCCATAAGAGTGTTGTTTATAACACGACCTTACTCTATCAGCTGCTTCCCTCTTTTCACTAATTAATTTTCATAGCATCCACCAACCTAAATGAAAGCTCAAACTGTATGATAAGTGAAGATTGTTATTTGAGGGGAACGAGCTCCGCCCATGGCAAAGGTCATGAAGAAGGATGCTCAGCATATGCAAAACGAGATTTAGCCTCAGGAGCCCCACTGGAAATTCTCGAGCATCTACCCCCAAAACCAGAGTCTGTCTACTTTCTGCTTTGTGCTCTCACCTACACCTCTGACTTTACAGGGGGCTGTCCCCCACTACCTCTCTCTGAAAAAAGAGTTAACTTACAGCTCCAGTTAATAATTCCTGGATGTGACAGTGTTTCAACCTACAAACTCTTTTGGAAATCCTCTAGACTGCCTGAATAGGCTTTTCCGGCCACATGTGATTGTTCAGAGCCTCCCAACTGTGAGAGGCATGAGATGTTCTAAACTATCTAAATACAAATTCCTTTGGGCAGTTAAAAGATTGATTAGACATTGTATTGGTGAAGGGTTTTTCACTTGTTGGGTGAATGTTTGCTGCTAAGTCTCCATAACCCTTACCTACTATGTCTTTGGCAGTGTATTGATTGATTATAGAAATGTAAGTAGTAGCCTTAATGTTTGTAACCTTGGACCCTTGAGTTAATTCTTTTCTTGATTGAGCCCACCTCACCTTTGCCCTATAGGAATGCAGCTTTATCTAATGCTTTTGGAGGGTGGCGCCTGACTTTAGAATAATCACCTTTAGAAAAAAATAAGTTTCTTAAAATGTTAACAGGCCTTCTGGCCAGAAGATGATGTAATTCACCTAAACTTTTGCATGTGACAAGTTTGAAAGCCTGGCTCAGGGACTGCTGTCCTTGCATGACTCCACCCCTTCCCCCATTATCCTCTATGCAAAACTTAAGGTATAAAACTACTTTGGAAAATAAAGTCTTCCCTTTTTGGACCGCCGAATTTTGGTGTCTCCATGTCGTTCTTTCTCTCACCTTCTGGCTAAATTTTCCTCTGGGGTGGGGAAGCTCGTCAAGCCTACTAATTTTGCCTGGGCTTCTAAGATCGTATTGGGGAAGCCTTAGTGTCTCCTCTCCCTTGGGAGAATGGGAGGACGCATATGGCCTACATAGGTGATGTAAACTCCTTGCTTTGGAATTTTATTCAGCCTCTTTCCTTCACTAAATTTCCTACTGAGCTATCCTCATTCTATTATTCTTTATATCTTTAATTAATACTTAATTAAGCAATTGTTTCCTGATCATCACCAACACCGTCCCCACTTCGAATTCCCTGGATCCACTGGGGCTGGACCCCAGCAGTTATTGTCACATTCAAACTTGTTACAAATGAGGATAAACACTAAATGACACATGAGTTCAAGATGTGAGTTACACTTAATTGTTTACCTTTGTGTGGAGAGCAGTATTCAGAAAACCCCTTTCAATTTGTTTATTCATCATTCTGATGCTTGAGAAAAAGTCATATAAATAAATAAAATAAATATATCAATAACATTCTTTTCCATCTATTAAGTATGATGAAAAATAGATATTTAATAGGTAAAAGCAAAGTTCTCAAATTCAACTCTTTTGGCCTAACACATTTAAAAAATTTATGCAATCTGTTTAATATATACTTAATGCTAAAGAAGGTACTCAAATATTTTATTTTATGGATTTTCATATAAAATACTAAATGTCTTTAACTCATATTAGGACTTTTTCTTTATTTTTATTAAATTTATTGTGATTTACTATTTATGTGCAATGATAAAAAGAATTTAACTTCATAAAACCAGCTCCAAGGTGCCAGTATTTCCTAAACTGATGAAAATCCAAATTACGTAAGTAAAGACTTGAGTATAGTTATATACTTTTTGGAAAAATAAATATGTTCTCAGAAATTTCAATTCTTTTCCATTCAGTTCAGTTTAGTTCAGTTTAGCTCAGTCTCTCAGTCATGTCCGACTATTTGTGATCCCATGGACTGCAGCATGCCAGGCTTCCCTGTCCGTCACCAACTCCCAGAGGTTGATCAGACTCATGTCCATCAATTCAGTGATGCCATCCAACCATGTTATCCTCTGTCGTCCCCTTCTCCTCCTGGCTTCAATCTTTCCCAGCATCAGGGCCTTTTCCAATGAGTCTTTTTTTACAAAAAGAAAAAGCTATGAGCTGGATTTGTCATGTCATAAGTCATGGTTTTCTGACCTCTGATCTAGATATGTACAACATCATTTTCTAATTTCTTAAGTAGACGAATGTATTCAGTCTGCTTTCAGAATATGTATGTATCCATAAATATATCTACATATTTTATATACATAGACATGTCGGGGGGATGTTGCAGGAGGGGTTCCAGATCACCACCATAAAATGAATAAATAAAAAAGCAATTCATGTGAAATTTCTGGTGCTAGTGTGTATGAAAGTTATGTTTGGACTATTCTGTAGTCTACTAAGTGTGAAATAGGATTATGTCTTAGAAAATGTACATAGTTCAATTTAAAACATGCTTTACTGTTAAAAAATGCTAAACATCATCTGAACCTTTGCTGCTACTGCTGCTAAGTCGCTTCAGTCATGTCCGACTCTGTGCTACCCCAGAGACGGCAGCCCACCAGGCTCCCCCTGTCCCTGGAGTTCGCTAGGCAAGATCACTGGAGTGGGTTGCCATTTCCTTCTCCAATGCATGAAAGTGAAAATAGTAATTTTTTTTGTTGTAGAGGATTTGTCTCTATGTTTTGAGTGATCAGGGTGGTGATCACGTGAGGATTGGAATGGCTGTAGAAAATCTTAAAATAAGACAATGAAGTTTTCTGCATCAGTTGATTCTTCCTTTAATAACAGAGAAGAGCAATTTGATGCCATGTTGGATACTCCTTTAGCTCTAACTTTTGTGCTCTGTCATCTGTGCTTAGTCATGCTGGCTCTGAAACGTTGTCTAATAGAATGTTTCCTATAACCTGAAATATGCATATAGATGTTTACCAAGGCTCTGCCTCCAGGCTGGGCCTTTAAAGCCATAATACTTTTCATTCACACAGAGAAAAATTGTTGCAGAACAGAAAATGACATTTGTTGTATTGGGGGTTTGCAGGAAAACAGTGACTAGATTTAACTGGACAGCTGCAAGAACAAAGGATTATCACATACCCTCTAGAGTGTTTCCGGCACCAAGAAGTCTGCAACAACCAGTTATGCCTGCCCTCGCCACTAGCTCTTATTATAAAAGAAGCCTGAATTTTAACTCAGGTAAAATGTTTCTTTAGACACTAGCTTGCCATCTATTCCATCTGCTGGCTTTCCCTGTAAAACTGCTGTTTCTTTTCTCAACACCTCATCTCTTAGTGTGACCAAAAAGAACATGAAAAGATGCTCAATATCACTATTAGAGAAATATAAACCAAAGCTACCTAAAGGTGTCACTTAAAGTCAGTCAGAATGGCCAGCATCCAAAGGTCTACAAGCAACAAATGCTGCAAAAAGTATGGGGAGAAGGGAACAATCCCACGCCTGGGCATATGAATACCCAGAGAAAACTACAGTTCAGTAAGATATATGCACTCCAATGTTCACTGCAGTGCTATTTGCAATAGCCAGGACACGGAAGCAACCTGACAGGGGGCTGACATATACACACTACTGTATATAAAATAGATAACTAATACAAACCTGCTGCATAGCACAGGGGACTCTGCTCAGTTTAGTTCAGTTCAGTCACTCATTCATGTCCGACTCTTTGCTATTCCATGAATCGCAGCACACCAGGCCTCCCTGTCCATCACCAACTCCCGGAGTTCACTGAGACTCATGTCCATTGAGTCAGTGATGCCATCCAGCCATCTCATCCTCTGTCGTCCCCTTCTCCTCCTGCCCCTAATCCCTCCCAGCATCAGAGTCTTTTCCAGTGAGCCAACTCTTCACATGAGGTGGCCAAAATACTGGAGTTTCAGCTTTAGCATCATTCCTTCCAAAGAAATCCCAGGGCTGATCTTCAGAATGGACTGGTTGGATCTCCTTGCAGTCCAAGGGACTCTCAAGAGTCTTCTCCAACACCATAGTTCAAAAGCATCAATTCTTTGGCGCTCAATCTTCTTCATAGTCCAACTCTCACATCCATACACGATCACAGGAAAAACCATAGCCTTGACTAGACGGACCTTTGTTGGCAAAGTAATGTCTCTGCTTTTGAATATGCTATCTAGGTTGGTCATAACTTTCCTTCAAAGGAGTAAGTGTGTTTTAATTTCATGGCTGCAGTCACCATCTGTAGTGATTTTGGAGCCTGAAAAAATAAAAGTCTGACATTGTTTCCACTGTTTCCCCATCTATTTCCCATGAAGTGATTGGAACTCTGCTCAATACTCTGTAATGACATGTCAGAAAAGAATCTAAAAAAAGAAAAAGTAGATATATGTATAACTAATTCACTTTGCTATGTAACTGAAAAAAAAAACAACATTATAAATCAACTATACTCCAATAAACTTTTTTTAAACTACTATAATGGAAATATTTTAAAGTGGTAATTTTTTGTCTTTTCAATCACATTTGCCATCAAAACTGATAATATTAAAAAAGGAGGTCCTGATGTTGTCTAATATATAAAGAGCCTAGAAGTTTTCACTGCATAGTTATAATAATAAAAGGCTGAGTAAATTGAAAACTAAAGACTTTTCTTAGACTTATTAGAGAAATCAAATTGAAGTGAAAAACACTAGACTGTAATCTAAAGAGACAGAAAATTTGAGAGTCATAGTGAGGTCTCCTAATCTGGGATAGACACTGCTCAAACCAATAGCTAGGAAACTTGAATGGGAATTTTGACAAATTTCTGAAGACTAAATGTCACTAGTGTAAAACTCAGAAAATCTCATGTGGCATTATCTTTGGATTTTTATAGATCCCACTTTTAAAAATCGTACCAGATTATTATGGTGATGGCTCAAGAAAGATTGTATGTGGCTCTAGCCAGGAGAGGGGATAGGAGACATTAGAAATACACTCAAAACCTTATAATAAAGCCAACTTTCCACTGAAAAGGATTTTACCAGAACCTTGTCTGATTGATGACAAGGCACCTGCTGAAATCCAGCCCCTCTAGTCTTCCTGTTTTACCTAAGGATGGGGTCAGTGGGGAGTGATAAGACACTGGTTAAAATCACAATTAAGGTTGGTTACAAATCAAATTAAATACTGAGATTTAAACGTAAAATTATAGAACAATTATCCTCTTCCACATTCTACTCCAACACTAACAGAGCTCCAAGTTATAACTGTAGATTACAGATGAAAAGACTGCAGGACACAGACTATCTGAGAGAGATCTCTTAGCAAATCCCAAAGAGAATATGAGAGACAAAATCTAAGATACCAGAGGACTTTGAAAACTTTGGCACCTTCAGTTACATCAAGCAATAAACTCCTAGATAAACATACACCATCACACCAAAGACTTATTTACCCAATACATCAAGTCTAGATTTTAACAAAATTGCAAAATGTGCTAAAAGCCAAGAAAGAGTCTGAAGAGACAAAGCAAATAATCAGAAATGGACTGATATGAAGCAGATGTTGTAATTATTAGAGAATTTAAAATAGCTATGATTAACTTGTTATGAACCCTAATGGAAAAATATTGACAACGTGGAAGAACAGATGGGTTAGACGGAAACACTAAGAAGGAATTAAGAGTAAATGCTAGAAACCAAAAACACTGGAACAGGTTTGAAGAATCCTTTGATCATCTCATCAGTAGACTGGACACAGCTGAGGAAAAGATCAGTGAGCTAGAATATGTGACAATAGAAACCTCCCAAACTTAAACACAGGGAGAAAAAGGAATAGGAAAAAAGAAGAAGAGAGAGAGAGACATAGGACAATTTCAGAAGATGTAACTCATGTGCAATTAGAATACTAAAAGGAGAAAAAAACAGAATGAAGAGAAAGATTTTTAGCCAAATATTTTCCAAAATTAATGACAAATGATAAAGAATAGATGCAGCACATCACTCATTATCAGAGAAATGCAAATCAAAACCACTATGAGATACCATTTCACGCCAATCAGAATGGCTGCTATCCAAAAGTCCACAAGCAATAAATGCTGGAGAGGGTGCGGAGAGAAGGGAACCCTCTTGTACTGTTGGTGGGAATGCAAACTGGTACAGCCACTATGGAGAACAGTATGGAGATTCCTCAAAAAACTGGGAATAGAACTGCCTTATGATCCAGCAATCCCACTGCTGGGCATATACACTGAGAAAACCAGAATTGAAAGAGACACGTGTACCCCAATGTTCATAGCAGCACTGTTTGCAATAGCCAGAACGTGGAAGCAACCTAGATGTCCATCCACAGATGAATGGATAAGCACGCTGTGGTACATTTACACAATGGAGTATTACTCAGCCATTAAAAAGAATACATTTGAATCAGTTCTAAGGAGGTGGATGGAACTGGAGCCTATTATACAGAGTCAAGTAAGCCAGAAAGAAAAACACAAATACAGTATACTAATGCATATATATGGAATTTAGAAAGATGGTAAAAATAACCCTATTTACGAGACAGCAAAAGAGACACTGATGTATAGACCAGACTTTTGGACTCTGGGACCAGGAGAGGGTGGGATGATTGGGGAGAATAGCATTGAAATATGTACAATATTATATCTGAAATGTATTAATTGTTCAAACTAATCACTGTCATGTTACAATTTGTTCATATTAGATGTTTGTAATGTTTCTGATAATCAATAAAAGAGATTCTTGATACAAAAAAAAAAAAAAGAATAGATGCAGGAAGCTAAGAGAATATCAAGCAAGCTAAATACTTAAATACTGAAAAATCTACAGTAGGGATAATGTATTTAAATTGAAGAAAATGAAAATATTTAAAAAGACAGAGAAATAACACCTTATTTGCAGAGGAAGAAACAGAATTATATGGGACTTCTCAACAGATAACTCACAAGAAGTGTGCTGTGACTAATTTCATTCTTTTTTTTTAAAGCTAACAACACAGAATTCTTTGTCAAGCCAAATCATGCTTCAGAAGTAAAGGAAAAAAAACTTTCTCAGAAAAACAAAAACTTAGGATCAGATCAGATCAGTCGTTCAGTCGTGTCCGACTCTTTGCGACCCCATGAACTGCAGCACGCCAGGCCTCCCTATCCATCACCAGCTCTTGGAGGTCACTCAGACTCACATTCATCGAGTCAGTGATGCCATCCAGCCATCTCATCCTCTGTCGTCCCCTTCTCCTCCTGCCCTCAATCCCCCCCAGAATCAGAGTCTTCTCCAATGAGTCAACTCTTCGCATGAGGTGGCCAAAATACTGGAGTTTCAGCTTTAGCATCATTCCTTCCAAAGAAATCCCAGGTCTGATCTCCTTCAGAATGGACCAGTTGGATTTCCTTGCAGTCCAAGGGACTCTCAAGAGTCTTCTCCAACACCACAGTTCAAAAGCATCAATTCTTTGGCACTCAGCCTTCTTCACAGTCCAGCTCTCACATCCATACATGATCACAGGAAACACCATAGCCTTGACTAGGCGAACCTTTGTTGGCAAAGTGATGTCTCTGCTTTTGAATATGCTATCTAGGTTGGTCATAGCCTTCCTTCCAAGGAGTAAGCGTCTTTTAATTTCATGGCTGCAGTCACCATCTGCAGTGATTTTGGAGCCCAGAAAAAGAAAGTCTGACACTGTTTCCACTGTTTCTCTATCTATTTCCCATGTAGTGATGGGACCAGATGCCATGATCTTCGTTTTCTGAATGTTGAGCTTTAAGCCAACCTTTTCACTCTCCACTTTCACTTCCATCAAGAGGCTTTTAGTTCCTCTTCACTTTCTGCCATAAGGGTGGTATCATCTGCATCAACAAAAGAAATATCTTGAAAGAAATTTCAAAAAATGATTTGGGGAGAATTGAAAATATATGGGTTAGATACTCAAATCTATGTAAAGAGAGGAAGAATGTCAAAAAATAAATAAAATAATTTTTAATTATTTCTTTTTAATGGTATAAAAATAACTTTAAAATAAAAATAAGTACAACATATTTTGTACTTATAGATTATGGCTGAGTCTGAAGTTTAAGGGGCTTCCCAGGTGTCCGAAAGAATCTGCCTGCCCATGAAGGAGACTCGGGAGATGCAAGCTCAGTCCCTGGATCAGGAAGTCCCCTGCAGGAGAAAATGGCAACTCACTTCAGTATTCTTGCCTGAAAAATCCCATGGACAGATGGAGCCTGGCTGGCTACAGTCCATGAGGTTGCAAAGAATCAGGCATGACTGAACACATATACACGTGTCTATTGGGCGGGTGGTAACAGAAGGTCCCTATAAACCATGAGATTTAAATGGTAAACACAACGAAAAAAGGAAGTGTAAACAAAAACATATGATGGAACCAAAATTCAAAACCTACCTACACGTTTAAAAATAAAAAAGCCATTTAAGCACGTAAACACTGAGTCACCCTTGTTCCACCAGTAACATTCTTATTCTTCTTCTTCTAAGTCGTTTCAGTCGTGTCCGACTCTGTGCGACCCCATAGACGGAAGCTCACCAGGCTCCCCTGTCCCTGGGATTCTCCAGGCAAGAACACTGGAGTGGGTTGCCATTTCCTTCTCCAATGCAGGAAAGTGAAAATTGTAAGTGAAGTCGCTCAGTCGTGTCCGACTCTTAGCGACCGCATGAACTGGAGCCTACCAGGCTCCTCCGTCCATGGGATTTTCCAGGCAAAAGTACTGGGGTGGGGTGCCATTGTGTACTCTCAAATATGGATAATCTTAGAATACTCTTGAGGATATCTATGATAACTTACTCCAGTGTTCTTGCCTGGAGAATCCCAGGGACAGGGGACCCTGGTGGGCTGCCATCTCTGGGGTCGCACAGAGTTGGACACGACTGAAGTGACTTAGCAGCAGCATAGCATTTTATGACATAAAGTAAGTTATAAATAATAGCCAACTAATTGTAGCTTATTCTTCTACTTGCCAATAATTCACTTACCATAAAAATACACTTTGTATATCCTACTACATTTTTATTCATTTATCAAATATCCAGTGAAAACTAAAACTGCATCATAGAAATATCTTGCAGACGTTTTCTGGCATGTATTATGTAGTGACCAAGTTTGAAGAGTCTGAAAGTTTCATATCCTGGAGCCATCACTTATAAACCAGGTAAAGAAAAGTGAAGTCGCTCAATCGTGTCTGACTCTTTGTGACCCCATGGACTGTAGCCTACTCGGCTTCTCCATCCAAGGGATTTTCCAGGCAAGAATACGGGAGTGGGTTGCCATTTCCTTCTCCAGGAGATCTTCCTGACCCAGGGATTGAACCCTGGTCTCCCAACTTGTAGGCAGACGCTTTACTGTCTGAGCCACCAGGGAAGTCACTATACATCCCATGGAATTCTCCAGGCCAGAATACTGGATTGGCTAGTTTTTTCCCTTCTCCAGCAGATCTTCCCAACCCAGGAATCAAACCAGAGTCTCCTTCATTGCATGTGGATGCTTTACCAACTGAGCTATGGAATTCTCCTATAAACCATGTGGATGTGGGCAATTTGTTTATCCTTTCTGTACTTCACTTTCCTAATCTGTGTGCTGTGTCTTAAGTCGCTTCAGTCGTGTCGGTCTCTTTATGACCCCATAGAATATAGCCCACCAGGCTCCCCTGTCCATGGGATTTTCTGGGCAAGAATACTGGAGTGGGTTGACATTTCTTTCTCCAGGGGATCTTCCCAACCCTGGAATATCTCCAGGACTGAAGGACTGCAACTTTTCACTTTCATTGATATGAATATAACATATTTGCAGAAGAGGACACATACTATTTAGTTTTACAAAGTTACTCTAAGGAAGAAAACTTTGAAACAGATCAGCTTCTCAATCCTAAAATTTTCCTTTTCCTACTCATCTCCACAGTACAGGGTCAGGAGGAAACGTGTTGCCAAAGGGGGTCCATTTCTAAGACATGACCCTGTAGAAATGATAGATCAGATCTGGAAGCAAATAGAAAGCCTTTTTAAAAAATTGGAAAACGTCTGATTTTCCCCTCCTGCATCCTACCTCAGGCCAGAGATACATTAGATGCTGAAATATTTGGGGCACTCAACAATTCCCTGAGGTAATGTGATAGCATCTTTGTTTCAGTGACTGTGTATTTATTGACTGTATGTTGATTTTGGTTGCTTTTGTGTTGTTCTTGTTCAGAAAATGCTGTTTTATACTTTGTTGGAAATAGAAAGAGAGTTTAGGTTCATTTGACCTATTAGCCTTACTATGACACTGTGTATCAGATTTTCCAATGCCTGATTATTACGGAAAAATTTATGAAAGTGTTAAGACTTTCTGGGAACTAATTGGCTGTTGCCAAAATTTCTATATTTTCTTAACCAGTGTCTGGGTATTTTGGTATTATTATTTGGATGGAAAATGATGCAAAGAATATTAATTTTTTTCTTTTTGCTTCAATGACTGCCAGATATTAAGCAATGGTTAGAATGTACTTCCTTTGAAAAAAAAAAACCCACACACACAGACACTGTTCAAGTACTTTTTACCACAAAAGGAAGATTAGCTCCATTACACCCTTAAGCAAACATATGTGAAACTCAAATTCATTTTAGAAAATAACTACAATTAAGAAGTAATTCAGATCTTCCCTTTATAATTGCAATATACCAAAGATATGCATTTATAATATTTTTCAAGGCTACAATTGCTATTCAGTTTTATAGAGACACTTGTTATAAAAGCACTTGGAAGGATTTATATTCTCTGAATATATTCTAAAAGTAAATTTCCATTATGCAACAGCTGGACAGAGAATCCAAAAAATTGGCAATTCAAACTCTTTAGTAGAGGCCATTAAAGTTTATCCAAATGAGAAAGTGTAGATTTGGCTGAACCACTCCCTTACCTTCATAGAATAATCACTTAGAAAGAAAAACTCCCTGGATAATTCAGATGATTTGGAAAAGATGTTCTTCCTCAGAAAATTATTTTAAACTCTGAAACAGAAAGTCAAGTTTCCCACACTATCTCACACACCCTGAAAGGAACTAGTTTGTAGCCAGTGGTTACACCCTTCCCCTCTCCTATCTGAGTCTTTGGAAATTGATTCCAGGGTTCTAAATATACTGGATCTCTTCTTTAAAAACTTTAAAAACTCAAAAGGAATCTCTAACTTCCTAAGGACATATCATGTATCTGCTAAACAAGAGAAGAGCTTTAAAGACAAGTTCATTTCCTCAATGTCAATCAAAAAAGTATACAGAAACCATAAAAACAACTGAAGACTCCAGAAAGATGATGCTGTCAGTGACCACGGAAAACTCAGTCTGTGACTTACAGGGTGGCCGTCTGCTGGATCTTCACTGAGGTGATGAGCAACGCAAAAGTGTCAGCCAGTTTGTTCCCAGGGCTTGTGTAACTGTTTTCAGATGGATGCTTGTACAAAGTTAAAAAAAAGAAGAAGAAAAATGAATCTTCTTCTCAGAAATTGCTCTTACAACAACTTTGCTCTGAAATGTAGCCACAGTGGAGTATTTCTTGGAAAACATGAAAGTCTATATAGTGGATAACTTACATGAATAAAGAAAACACATATGATAGTGGAACACTAGAGAAAACTTAACACTCTGGCAAGGGACTCATGGTACATCAACACAGAGACCTGTGCTTCTTTACAATGTGAGCTGTTGATGAACAGGCAGTGGGTGAAAAATAAGTCTCAAACACATTAAAGATAAGGGCAGTGAATGGGAGAATGGATCTCGATAAGGATCCTACAGGGTAATTGAAGAATTCAGTGGGTGGAAAACAGCAACTGGCTTTGGAAAGGGCCAGAGACATTTCTGTCTTAGGGTATTGTTTACATCATATCCTTACAAATAAGATGGAGATACATAGAAATATGAAATTATAGGTCAGCCATATCATCTTGCCTTGAAAAATGTTCAGAAATGGAAGGCTGCGCACATATATTTCCACCTATCTATCCATTCATTAGTATCTCTACAGGAGGAGATAAAAAGTAAATAAATAGGAAATAACAACAACAACGAAAATGAATGAGACAAGTGACTAGGTCTAAACTGGAGTGAAGTGACACTATACCAATGGATTTCTATATTTGGAAGGTAGACTAGACCTCCTAGGAGGTGGCAGCTAAAAAAACTCTGAGGACAGCAAAGTAGTCATGTGACGATCAGGGACCGCATATTTCAGGAAGAAGAAAATAAGGTCTTTGAGTTCAATCAAGCTTGGTTTATTTAGAAAGCAGAAAGAAAGAAGAGAGTAACAGGAAGAAAAGTGATCTCTTTCAAAATAGTCATGAAAAGTTGGGAGCACCAGTTTTCTCTCCATGATGCACTTATTTTTAGCTTATTTCTTTTTTAAAATAAATTTGTTTGCTTTTAATTGAAGGATAGTTCTTTACAATATTTTGTTGGTTTCTGTCCATATATCAACATGATGCACTTAAAAATCAACCAACCAATTACCACAACCAGTAATAACAACAAAAGCAACTATGTCCAAAATCAAAACCAATGAGCTGGATTAAAAACCATGATGCAGGGAAGCAATATAGAAAGAAAACAAACTATTTGGTGAAGGAGGATTAGAGTCCACTCAGTGAAGCTGAACTACGGTCTGGACTGGTCAGAGTTTTGATTGAAAGAACATCTTATTGTTTCTAGTTTTTGTGTTTCTTTAGATCAAAGATGATTTTTTCTTAAATCTGATTGTGTCAGGATGAACTCAACTGAATACGTCCAACTTGAAAAAGTGAATTAGATCAAGTTTTGGGTTTGAACCTCTACATTATAAGATATGATGCTTAAAATTTTCAGTTTAGGGGTGAGCACACTCAAAAGGAGCTGAATGATTTTAACCCTGTTAATTAATTATCTTTTAGGGGGAAGGCAATGGCACCCCACCCCAGTACTCTTGCTTGGAAAATCTCATGGACGGAGGAGCCTGGTAGGCTCTAGTCCATGGGGTCGCTAAGAGTCGGACACGACTGAGCGACTTCACTTTCACTTTTCACTTTCATGCATTGGAGAAGGAAATGGCAACCCACTCCAGTATTCTTGCCTGGAGAATCCCAGGGACAGAGGAGCCTAGTGGGCTGCCATCTATGGGATCACACAGTCGGACACGACTGAAGCGACTTAGCAGTAGCAGCAGCAGCACACAAGAAGGTCAAATTCAGGTGGAAAGCCAGGAAAGTATCATAATAGTACAATAAGATTAGAAGGATAACCTGAAAGAAAAACATCTCTGAATAAGGTATGAACACAGAAGTGTTTTAATGACTGTCAAGGTAAGGTTCACCTACAAAGATGCTTCAGTTCAGTTCAGTCGCTCATTCGTGTCCAACTCTTTGCGACCCCATGGACTGCACCATGCCAGGCCTCGCTGTCCATCGCCAACTCCCGGAATTTACTCAAAGTCACACCCATCGAGTCGGTGATGCCATCCAACCATCTCATTCTCTGTCGCCCCTTCTCCTCCCACCTTCATTCATTCCCAGCATCAGGGTCTTTCTAAATGAGTCAGTTCAATAAAGATGCTTACAGAATTTACAATCTCCAAAGAGCACTGACTGAACATTGAAGCAGATAGGCAAATTCTTACCCAAGACCATACTAATTGCTTCACGTTTCTTTATTAATTATGCAATTATTTTTAAACTTGAAGTATTTTGATGTATTTATTGAAAAGGGTATTATTCAACTGATAAAATAAATGCTTCTAAACTTTTCAGAAATTTGAAAGTGCCTGCACGTATGTATTTCATGTTCATGTTTCAGTTAAGACACAAACATAAAAGTTTTCAAGAAAATTATGAGCTGTAATATATAATAATTTCATGACTGAAGGTACTTTTAAAATTGTAGAGCAATATACCAATTTTAGTATTAGTATGCTTTCTTGTTGTCACTAAGTCGTGTCCAAATCTTTGTAATCCCATGAAGTGCAGCACGACAGGCTCCCCTGTCCTTCACTATCTCCCAGGGTTTGCTCAAATTCATGTCCATTGAGTCAGTGATGGTCTCCAACCATCTCATCCTCTGTCATCCCTTTCTCCTCGTGCCTTCAATTTTTCCCAGCATCAGTATCTTTTCCAAAGAGTCAGTTCTTCTTCACATCAGGTGGCCAAATTATTGGAGCTTCAGCTTCAGCATCAGTCCTTCCAATGAATAGCTGGTGTTGATTTCCTTTAGGATTGACAGGTTTTATCTCCTTGAAGTCAAAGGGAATCTCAAGCATCTTCTCCAGCACCACTGTTTGAAACATCAGTGCTTCAGCACTCAGCTTTCCTTATGGTCCAACTCTCACATCTGCACATAGCCACTGGAAAAACCATAGCTTTGACTATATGGACCCTTGTTGGCAAAATGATAATTCTGCTTTTTAATATGCTATGTTTGTCATGGGGTTCCCTAGCAGCTCAGTTGGTAAAGAATCTGCCTGCAATGCAGGAGACCCGGGTTTGATCCCTGGGTTAGGAAGATACCCTGAAGAAGGAAATGGCAACCCACTCCAGTATTCTTGCCTGGAGATTTCCATGGACAGAGGAGCTGGGCAGGCTACAATCCATGGAATCACAAAGAGTTAATGTGTGAATTTCCTTTTCCCTTTTCTTTTCTTCCAAGGAACAAGCCTCTTAATTTCATGGCTGCAGTCACTGTCTGCAGTGATTTTAGAGCCCAAGAAAATAAAATCTATCACTGTTTCCATTTTCCCCCAGTCTATTTGGAATGAAGTAATGAGACCAGATGCTGTGATCTTAGTTTTTTGAATGTTGAGTATTAAGCCAGTTTTTTTCACTCTCCTCTTTCACCTTCATCAAGAAGCTCTTTCGTTCTTCTTCACTTTCTATTTTAGAGTGGCATCATTTGTATATCTGAGGTTGTTGATATATCTCTTGGCAATTTTAATCCAGCTTCTGATTAATCTAGCCTGGCATTTCACGTGATGTACTCTGCATATAAGTTAGATAAACAGGATGACAGTATACAGCGTTGACATACTCTTTTCACAATTTTGAACCAGTTAGTTGTTCATGTCCGGTTCTAACTGATGCTTCTTAACTTGGACTACAAGGAGATTCAAACCAGTCAACCTAAAGGAAATCATTCCTAAATATTCATTGGAAGGACTGATGCTAAAGCTGAAGCTCCAATACTTTGGCCACCTGATGTGAAGAACTGACTCATTGAAAAAAATCCTGATGCTGGGAAAGACTGAAGGCAGGAGGAGAAGGAGACAACAGAGGGTGAGATGGTTGGATGGCATCACTGACTTGATGGGCATGAGTGTGAACAAGCTCTGGGAGTTAAGGATGGACAGGGAGGCCTGGTGTACTGCAGTACATGGGGTCACAAAGAGTCGGACACGACTGAGTGACTGAACTGAACTGAACCTACATACAGGTTTCTCAGGAGATAGGTAGGGTATTCTGGTATTTCCATCTCTTTAAAAATTTCCACAGTTTGTTCTGATCCACACAATCAAAGGCTTTCACATCATCAACGAAGAAGATGTAGATATTTTTCTGGAAATTCCTGGCTTTCTCCATGATCCAGTGGATGTTGTCAGTTTGATCTCTGGTTCTTCTATCTCTTCAAAACCCAGCTTGTACATCTGAAAGTTCTTGGTTCACATACTACTGAAGCTTAGCTTGAAGGAATGTGAGCATAACTTTGCTAGTATGTGAAATGAAAGCAGTGGTATGGTAGTGCAGTGATTCTTTAGGGTTGGAATGAAAACTGACCTTCTCCAGTCCTTTGGCCACTGCCAAATTTTCCAAATTTGCTAATATATTGAGTGCAGCACTTTAACAGCATCATCATTTAGGATTTTCAATAGTCATTTCATTCCTTCTGAAGCTATTAGTAATTGCCCTCTACTCTTTCCTAGTAGTACTCTGGACTCCTCCCAACCTGGGGGTGCTCAACTTCTGGTGTCATAGCTTTCTGCCTTTTCATACTGTTCATGGGGTTCTCCTGGCAAGAATACTGGGAAAGTTTACCATTCCTTCCTCCAGTCAGAACTTCTTTGTCAGAACTCTTCACTACAACTGATCCATCTTGGATGGCCCTGTGTGGCATGGCTCATAGCTTCCTTGTTACACAAGTCCCTTCACCATGACAAGGCTGTGATCCTTGAGTGGCATTATTATGCTTAGCTTCTGATAAATGATTGGAAATAACTAATTCAAGTTACTATGGAATCTTGTCCAATCAAACACTTCATTACTTCTAGTTCCTGTTGTGAAGGCTCCAGAATCTCATGCTTCATTTTTTGTAACTCCTTTGAGGTCTGTCCTTAAATGTTTTTATTCTATTAAGATTACCTGTATGGTCTACATCTTTCTTCATTCCTCACTTAGAGTCTCTGTCCTCACAAACCAAGTCAAATATCTGAAAATAAAGTATTAGCCCCAACATTTCTTATTTCTAAAATGTTTTTGTATCCCACGATTTTTTAAATAAATATCTCACATATGTTATTTCTAAGTTATGAGGTTTGTTGTTGTTGTTGTTCCTGTTATTCTAAGATTCCTACCAATTAGTAAATTCAAGAATGTGATGAGCAGGATGGCTTTCTAAAGCTTTCCAGTCTCTAAACATTTGACTAGGTTATATTAAATGACACACACACACACACACACACAATCTATAGATAAAATTGAGATCATGACTTCTATTAATAGATGAGAAGATTATCATGGATAATTCAAGTGGGTAATGGGGTAATGGAAGCAATGGAATTCCAGTTGAGCTACTTCAAATCCTAAAAGATGGTGCTGTGAAAGTGCTGCACTCAATATGTCAGCAAATCTGGAAAACTCAATAGTGGCCACAAGAGTGGGAAAGTTCAGTTTTCATTCCAATCCCAAAGAAAGGCAATGTCAAAGATTGTTCAAACTACCACACAATTGCACTCATCTCACACTCTAGTAAAGTAATGCTCAAAATTCTCCAAGCCAGGCTTCAACAGTATGTGAACTGTGAATTTCCAGATGTTCAAGCTGGTTTTAGAAGAGATCAAATTGTCAACATCCACTGGATCATGGAAAAAGCAGAGAGTTCCAGAAAAACATCTATATCTGCTTTATTGACTATGTCAAACCTTTGTGTGAATCACAACAAACTGGAAAATTCTTAAAGAGATGGAAATACCAAATCACCTGACCCGCCTCCTGAGAAATCTGTATGCAGGTCAGGAATAAACAGTTACAAACCTGTATGAATGTCAGGAAGCAAGAGTTACAACAGTTAGAAGCAATAGACTGGTTCCAAATTGGGAAAGGAGTACATCATGGCTGTATATTGCTACCTTACTTATTTAACTTATATGCAGAGTACATCATGTGAAATGCCAGGCTGGATGAAGCATAAGCTGGAATCAAGATTGCCAGGAGAAATATCAGTAACCTTAGATACACAGCTAACACCATCCTTTTAGAAGAAAGTGAAGAGGAACTAAAGAGCCTCTTGATAAAATTGAAAGGGAAGAGTGAAAAAGTTGGCTTAAAACTCAACATTCAGAATACAAATATCATGGCATCTGGTCCCATCACTTCATGGCAATAGATGGGAAACAATGGAAAGAGTGAGAGACTTTACTTTTTTTTGGGAGGGGTGGGCTCCAAAATTACTGCAGATGGTGACTGCAGCCATGAAATTAAAAGACGCTTGCTCCTTGGAGGAAAAGCTATGACCAACATACACAGCATATTAAAAAGCAGAGACATTACTTTACCAACAAAGATGCATCTAGTCAAGGCTATGGTTTTTCCAGAAGTCATGTACAGATGTGAGAGTTGGACTATAAAGAAAGCTGAGCACCAAAGAATTGATGCTTTTGAACTGTGGTGTTGGAGAAGACACTTGAGAGTCCCTTGAACTGCAAAAAGATCCAACTAGTCCTGACTAAAGGAAAGCAGTACTGAATATTCATTAGAAGGACTGATGCTGAAGCCAAAACTCCAATACTTTGGCAACCTGATACAAATAACTGACTCATTTGAAAAGATCCTGATCCTGAGAAAGATGGAAGGCAGGTGGAGAAGGGGAGGACAGAGGATAAGATGGTTGGATGGCTTCACCAACTCGATGGGCATGAATATGAACAAGCTCCAGGAGTTGATGATGGACAGGGAGGCCTGGTGTGCTGCACTCCATGGGTCACAATGAGTTGAACATGACTGAGTGGCTAAACTGACTGATTCAGGTGGGTTCAGTATAATTATAAGAGCTCTAAAAAATAAGAAACTTTCTCTTACTGCAGAAAGATATAAAGAAGGCAGATAGGTGCAAAGTGTAAAAAGAATGTGTTATCCTGCCATTGATTCTGAGAAGTAGCCATCCATACAACAATGAGAGAGAAACATCTAGAGACTAAAAGCAGGACTCACATGATAGCCAGTAAGGACGCTGAGATCTTCCACCTACAGGCACAAAGAACTTCATTCTGCTTGGAACTGAGATGAATTTGACAGTGGATTCTCCTTCAAAGTTTTCAGATAATAGCCCTTGCTTACCGACACCTTGGTTTTGGCCTTGTAAATTCAGAGTGTATGATCCAGTGAGCCCACTTAGCCTTCTGACCCTCAGAACTGTGAGATCATAAATGGGTATTGTTTAAAGTTCTAGGTTTGAGAGAGTTTGTTACAGCAGCAAGAGAAAACTCATGTAAGTGAAACCATACACCTCAGATTTGGACTTGATCCACATGCCAAGACTTGAACCTATAAAACCCTAATTGGCACTTGAGTCCATAGTCTCCCAACTGAGATTATATATGTGGTTTCAGCACTTAATGAAGCTCAGTTTCTTGATGTCTTATTGCACAAAGAATTCAGTGAGAGACAAAGTGATAGGTAAGAAGTGGATTTACCTAGAGAGAAAACACTTCACAGTTGGAATGTCGGCCATCTCAGAGTGCAAGAGTGGTCTCAAACTGTGGTGTGGTTAGTTTTTATGGGCTAGGTAATTTCATAGGCCAACGAGTGGGAGGATTATTCCAATTATTCTGGGGAAGGGGGCAGAGATTTTCAGGAATTGGGCCACTGCCCACTTTCTGGTCTTTGATATTCCATGACCAGCCTTGGGACTGTCATGGTGCCTCTGGGTGTGTCATTTAACTTGTTGATGTGTTACAATGAACATATACTGAGGTTCAAGGCTTAGTAGAAGTCCATTTGTCTGCCTGTGGACCCATTTGTTTCTAATCAGTTTATATTGTGTCCTGGGCCTGTGCCATCCTTTCAAAGCTTGTACCCTGCCTCCTTCCTTCCTGATTCACGAGAATTCAATGTTCCTAAATAACCTTTGGTTATTATTAACAAGATTAATTGGAGATGAGGGGTACTAAAACTACTAGCACTGATGGGAGATTTTCTACCACTGTGATAAGAAGAATATTAAAGAGCACAGAAAAGAAAAGAAGTTAATAGAACCTGAGTATTTTTTGGAAGCCATTTATATTCAGGGCAAAATGTCAGCAGCAATTACCCCTAGTATGTCTTTAGAACATATTTACATCAAAGAGGGTATTTCTTTTGTTCTCATTAAGAAGAACTATGGCAAGTTCATGTAACTGAAAGCCCTACCTCAGTTGGTTTGATTTTTTTCCCCCAATATATCAGTCATTACCAATGCAGTTCTTAAATTCCCACAAGAAAAAAATAAGTACTGAGCTGACAAGCAATTTTTTTTTTTCATAAGCAAAAAGCTAAGCAATTCTCTTCTTCCTGTTTTACCCTAAACTCTATTATGATGTGTTGGTTTTTCCTTTAATGCCATCAAAGATTGCTGTTGTTGTTTAGTCTCTAAGCCATGGCTGACTCTTTTACAACCCCATGGAATGTAGCCCAAAAAGTTCCTCTGTTTATATGATTTCCCAGGCAAGAATACTGGAATGGGTTTCCATTTCCTCCTTCAGGAGATCTTTTCAACTCAGGGATCAAACCTTCATCTCCCGCATTAGCAGGCAGATTATTTAACACAGAGCCACCAGGGAAGCCCTGTCATCAAAGATTATTATAAAGTAAAAGCTAAAAACTTGCATTTAGCTGCTTGTATATGTAAAATAAATGAGTAATTCCTTTTTTCCCCCTTATTTGCTGCTGCTGCTGCTAAGTTGCTCCAGTCGTGTCCGACTCTGTGCGACCCCACAGACGGAAGCTCACCAGGCTCCCCCGTCCCTGGGATTCTCCAGGCAAGAACACTGGAGTGGTTTGCCATTTCCTTCTCCAATGCATGAAAGTGAAAAGTGAAAGTGAAGTCGCTCAGTTGTGTCCGACTCCCAGCGATCCCATGGACTGGAGCCCACCAGGATCCTCCGTCCATGGGATTTTCCAGGCAAAAGTACTGGGGTGGGGTGCCATTGCCTTCCCCCTCCCCCTAATTTAGTCAGTATCTAATTTAAGACCCATCTCCCACTTACTGATTTTATTCACTTTTTAAAACAACTTTATGATACAATGAAAATTGACTAAAAAGTGAAAATTCTGGAGTTAACTGGGAAAGTGTTAAACTATTTTAAAATATTAAGGCAAATTTTATTGCCACCAATAAAGCAATTTTAGAAAAATACTTTGATATTTTGTTAAAGCCTTTGACTCTTGAGAGTCACTTGGACTGCAAGGAGATCCAACCAGTCCATCCTAAAGGAGATCAGTCCTGGGTGTTCATTGGAAGGACTGATGTTGAAGCTGAAACTCCAATACTTTGGCCACCTGATGCGAAGAGCTGATTCATTTGAAAAGACCCTGATGTTGAGAAAGATTGAGGGCAGGAGAAGAAGGGGACAACGGAGGATAAGATGGTTGGATGGCATCACCGACTCAATGGACATGGGTTTGAGTGGACTCCAGGAGTTGGTGATGGACAGAGAGGCCTGGTGTGCTGCAGTTCATGGGATCACAAAAGTTGGACATGACTAAGTGACTGAACTGAACTGAACTGAATTGAATTTTGCAACTTTCCTTTATACAAAATTCCCCATCCTTTTTATATTCCAAAAATACTTATTATAGGTAAATAATAACTTCATTTCACACTTTTTCACATAACTTTTCTGCTCTTGAGATATCTCTGAATCAATACCTGTCATGAAAAAAGTATTAATAAGTGCTTTGTGAGTAGTTAGGATATGATAGTATTTAGAAGCAGGAAATCTCTAACAAATTTGGCAGACTGCTTAAATTGTTACAAGATAGTTTTGAATTGTATGTAGGCAAAGAGTGAATGAGGTGGCACTAGTGGTAAAGAACCCACCTGCCAATGCAGGAGACATAAGAGATGCAGGTTCAGCCCTTAGGTCAGGAATATCCCCTGGAGAAGGAAATGGCTACCCACTCCAGTATTCTTGCCTAAAGAATCCCATGGACAGAGGGAACCTGAGGGGCTACAGTCCATAGAGTTGCAAAGAGTTGGACATGACTGAGGTGATTTAGCATGCAAAGAGTGAATATGTTAGTTGCTCAGTCGACCCTGACTCTTTTGTGATCCCATGTACTGAAGCCCACCAAGCTTCTCTGTCCATGTAATTCTCCAGGCAAGAACACTGGGGTAGGTAACCATCCCTTCTCCAGGGAGTCATCCCAACCCAGGGATGGAACGAGGGTCTTCTGCATTACAAGTGGATTCTTTACAGAGGATGAGATCGTTGACTAGCATCACCAACTCAATGGACATGAGTTGAGCAAACTCTGGGAGATAGAGACAGAAAAGCGTTACGTGCTGCAGTTCATGGTGTCATAAAGAGTCAGACACAACTTAGCAACTAAGCAACAACAAAAGAGTGCATAAAAAATTTAAAAGTATCATAAATTCTTAACTTCAATTTCTATATTAATTTTTTATGTTCTGATGTGGTTATAATTCTGCTTATTTTAAAATATTTCTTATATAGGAAAATTAAGAACTCAAATTTATAATATTCTTATCTATAATATTCTTGGAGCATTATTTAATTTTCACCTATCCATTTGTTCATTCATTTATCCAGCAACTATTTAATTTAGCATGTCTTATATAGTAAGCGGAGAAGGCAATGGCACCCCACTCCAGTACTCTTGCCTGGAGAAGCCCACGGACGGAGGAGCCTGGTGGGCTGCAGTCCATGGGGTCGCTGAGAGTCGGACATGACTGAGCGATTTCACTTTCTCTTTTCACTTTCATGCATTGGAGAAGGAAATGGCAACCCACTCCAGTGTTCTTGCCTGGAGAATCCCAGGGATGGGGAAGCCTGGTGGGCTGCCGTCTATGGGGTCGCACAGAGTCGGACACGACTGAAGAGACTTAGCATAGCATAGCATATAGTAAGCACTTTTCTAGATTATGGGGGTATGCTGCTGCTAAGTCACTTTAGTCGTGGCTGACTCTGTGTGACCCCTATGGGGGTATAGTAAAGGTAATAAAATAGCCTCCCAAATCCTATCTTCATTGAAGTCACATTATCATTGACAGAGAGGTTCCTAATTCAATGAGTGTTTACAGCCTAGCTCAAAAAATATTATTCATGTGAATTGCTATATACCTGATTTAATTTAGTTCATCTCCAATTATTTCACTTTTTATCTGGCAACCTTTAGAAACTAAAATATCAATCCCATTATGCTCTTAAAGTTGTTATTAAAAAAACAAAGAAACAAATATACATGAACACTAACCCAGACGATAGCAGGATCAACTTACTCTGCTTAACTTGAATGAGGAAACATTTTTTCCCATTTTACAGCTGGAAAATAAGGGACAGGCAAATGTTAAGTAACTCGCCTGAGGTCAGTCAGCGAGGATCAGTTGAGTCTGGGCTGTAACTCAGAAGTTCCTGATTCCCTGTGGTTGGGCCACAAGTTCATAGCCGCTGGCTCATAGCAGCTTCCGGAATAGAACGAAGTTTTCCTGTAAGCTCTAGAGAGTTAGGCTGACACATCAACATAAGTGCTTTCAGAAACCAGGCTCCAAGGAAGGTCAGTGACCACAGGTTCTTATTGCTTTAACCTTTCTGTCCACGTTGAGGAAATTCACAACAAGGTAAGTCTTGCCAAGAAAAGGAAAGCAAGAAAGATAACTGTACGAAATGTTGTGCCTAACATTCCATGGGTGAAAATTTAGGGTTCACAAAGTCTGGGAAAATTAACTTTTCTGCAGCAGAAGTTGTGAAATTAAATTTACCACTCTTGGCAGTTTTCTGACAAATATTTTTGCTTTTTCATTAATCCCAAAAGAAACAGTACTAACTCCAAGTTAAAATAGAGCCAGGCCAGTGAACAGGCTGTGAATCTTTATACCTGAGAGTTTAATGTGCTATAGATTTAAACAGTTAAGCCTGGGAGTCTGAAGAATAATCAACTTGGATTCAGGTGCAGCTAAATCAATTCCAAAAACTCTGGTGCACAAAATGCAGGGTTTTCTGATTTGATGGATTGCAGTGCACTTGGGTGGGCTCAAAAACTATGAGAGAAAAACAAAATGAAATGCTTTTAAATTGACTCAAACCACTGGACTGCTAACATTCAGCACATGAAAATAAGGACACAGTATTGAAAAGTTGCATTGCAAAAAAAAAAAAAAAAATCAACACAATAGAACAAAAACAAACAAAACATAAAAATCATACTCAGTTCAGTTCCGTTCAGTCGCTCAGTTGTGTCCAACTCTTTGTGACCCCATGAATCACAGCACGCCAGGCTTCCCTGTCCATCACCATCTCCCGGAGTTCACTCAAATTCATGTCCATCGAGTCAGTGATGCCATCCAGCCATCTCATCCTCTGTTGTCCCCTTTTCCTCCCGCCCCCAATCCCTCCCAGCATCAGAGTCTTTTCCAATGAGTCAACTCTTCTCATGAGGTGGCCAAAATACTGGAGTTTCAGCTTTAGCATCATTCCTTCCAAAGAAATCCCAGGACAGATCTCCTTCAGAATGAACTGGTTGGACCTCCTTGCAGTCCAAGGGACTCTCAAGAGTCTTCTCCAACACCACAGTTCAAAAGCATCAATTCTTTGGTGCTCAGCCTTCTTCACAGTCCAACCCTCACATCCATACATGACCACTGGAAAAACCATAGCCTTGACTAGACGGACCTTTGTTGGCAAAGCAATGTCTCTGCTTTTGAATATGCTATCTAGGTTGGTCATAACTTTCCTTCCAAAATCATACTAGGAGGATTCAATTCTCTCAATCCCTGAAGATTACAGATTATCCAGTGTGATTACTTTGCTGCTGCAATGGCATTAGAGAAATAGAACAAACCAAACATTTCCAAAGAGAGATGGAGTTGTTCACTTATCAGCAGAATCCTACTCCCTATGGTACAATTAGACACCCAACATATAGAGACACACTTAATAGCTATTTAAATGCTGAGGTATTTAGATGTAATGTGTATCTTTGATGTGCTCATCACTACTTTAGGTACTGAGAGAAGTGCAATGGACAAAAAAGGAAGAAAACACCCTTTAGGTATAAATTATTCTCATGGATCTTACATATAAATTATATGAATAAAAAAAGTTAGATAAGATGAAACAAAACATCTATAAAGAAAATCAGGTCAATGATGTCTTGTTTTGCAGTCGCTCAGTCACATCTGACTCTTTGTGATCCCATGGACCACAGCTCACCAGACTCCTCTGTCCTCCGTCATCGCCTGGAGTTTGCTCAAACTCATGTCCATTGAGTTGATTTTGCCATCCAACCATCTCATCCTTTGTCACTCCCATCTGCTCCTGCCCTCAATCTTCCCCAGCATCAGGGTCTCTAGAATATATATTTGTCATAGACTCAGGGTCAGTATTCAGAGAAGGCAATGACACCCCACTCCAGTACTCTTGCCTGGAAAATCCCATGGACAGAGGAGCCTGGTGGGCTGATGTCTATGGGGTCACACAGAGTCGGACGTGACTGACCGACTTCACTTTCACTTTTTACTCTCATGCATTGGAGAAGGAAATGGCAACCCACTCCAGTGTTCTTGTCTGGAGAATCCCAGGGACAGGGGCGCCTGGTGGGCTGCCATCTATGGGGTCACACAGAGTCATACACAACTGAAGCAACTTAGCAGCAGGGTCAGTATTAGGTTACAGGTAGAGTTGAGCAGGTATCTTGAAGCCATGTGTGTATAGTGACATCACTGCTTCACCTAGGATATAAATTTAGTGTGAGTAGCTGAAGGAGGAAGTTACTGATGGAGATAATCAGGGAGAAGGGGGATTAAAGATCCCTAAATGCGTCCCTGAATTTATCCTCTATATACCCACTCTGTCCTCTAGCTGAGTGTATTTAATATTTTAGATAAATTGTTAGATATAAGAGTTTCTTCTGCAGTTATATTGACAGAGAAGGAAAAAACAGCCTTTGGCCAATTATATCACATGTTTCCTGTGCTTTCCATAAAAATAAACATTGTTTTCTAAGAGACTTTAAATGATATGACTAAAAATCTAGAAGTCAGGCTTTCGCTGGTAGCCAGTGTTTAAGAATCTGCCTTCCAAAGCAGGGGACGCGTTTGATCCCTGGTTGGGGAATCAAGATCCCACCTGCCACGGGGCTACTAAGCCCATGCACTGCAACTACTGGACCTACATGCTCTAGGGCCTCTGTCCCCCAACAAGAGAAGCCCTCTTGAAGCAACTAGAGAAAACCCATGCGCTGTAACGAAAGAACCAGCAAAGCAAGGAAAGGAAAGAAAGAAAAGTCTCAGAGCCATCACTCTTGTACACGTAGTTATCAAGTTCTTTTATCTGGTGTTTGTATTTTCAGCTCTTACCATACACATCACCATAAGGTACAAGGATTGCGACTAAGCCTGTAACACATTCCTCTGGCCCCCTTTTGCTATCCATCATTTTGTCTTAGGTCTTCCCAGGTGGCGCTAGTGGTAAAGAACCCTCCTACCTGCCAATACAGGAGACATAAGAGACGCGGGTTCTATCCCTGGGTTGGGAAGATCTCCTGGAGGAGGGCATGGCAACCCCTCCAGTATTCTTGCTTGGATAATCTCTATGAACAGAGGAGCCTAGCAGGTTACAGTCCATGGGGTCACAAAGAATTGGAAAAAAATTCTAGATGATGTAATGCCTTCAATTTTAACTCTACTGCCTGGCACCAATCAACTAAGCACACACTGCCTCTCGCACTCTGTACTCATAGCTCCAGCTGAACCTTGCTTTTTCATTCATTCCCCCTGGAATATAACCTATTACATAGCTTTCCTCCCTCCCTCCTTTCTTCCAACTTCTTTCCTTCTTCCTTCGTCACTCTCTACTTTCTTTCTCCATTTTTTTCTTTCATTTCCTTTCCTTTTTTCTAATCACCTATCCTTTCCTCTCCTCTCTTCTCTCTTTTCCATCCCTTTCTTTCTTCCTCCCTCCTTCCATCCCTCCCTCTCTTCCTTCTTTCCATTTTCCCTTCTTTTGTTCTTTTATTTATTTATTTACTTATTTTGATCTTCATTAAGACACCTCAGGTGCCAAGTCACTTTACATAGGTTTAACATCAACCTCTCCTATTAACACAGAGAAAAAAACAATGCATACTACTGGTTTTCTCTTTTATGGCTTGGCTGAGATTAAAAACAAAAAGATTGATAACACACTTAGGTGCTGAGAGACTGAGAAGCAGGAATTTATATAATTGGATTACATTAGTAATATTTGGTAAAACCTATGGGGAGAGAAGGAGAAGGCAATGGCAACCCATTCCAGTACTCTCGCCTGGAAAATCCCATGGACAGAGGAACCTTATAGGCTGGAGTTCATGGGGTCGCCAAGAGTTGGACACGACTGAGCGACTTCACTTTGACTTTTCACTTTCATGCATTGGAGAAGGAAATGGCAACCCACTCCAGTGTTCTTGCCTGGAAAATCCCAGGGACAGGGGAGCCTGGTGGGCTGCCGTCTATGGGGCCGCACAGAGTCGGACACGACTGATGTGACTTAGCAGTAGTATTTTACAAATATATGCACACATGTGCAATAAATGCTTATTCTTTGTAGGGTTTTTGCTTTGCAGCATAGCAAAGATTTATATAGTAAGTATTTATCAAAAGAGACTGTTTAGATTAATGAATTTCACACATGGAATACATCTGACTAAATGACATGTATTTAAATAATTATGATTATTTTTTAAACAAAATTAAATAATACTTATTCATCAATTTAAAAAAGAACAAAATAATTTTCTGTTTTAAAGTGGAAGCATATGTCCAAAATATATTGATTAGAAAACTGAAACAATACCAATAACAAAAATCAAACTGCTGAAAAACATATATATGCTCCAATTTTCTGAAAAAAAAAAAAAAAAAAAAAGAAAGAAAGAAAGAAACTGGAGAAATTAAGTATATATTTAAATTTACTTGTATATCCATGGATATATTCTGCAAGAGTACACAAGAAGTTGGAAACATTGCCATTAAAGAAGGGAATTGGAGCAGACTAGGAGGGGAACTTTTCACTAAGTGCCCTTTTGAAATTATGAACATTGAAAATGTACTTTTGAAGAAAGAAGTCCTTACTAAACACTCACCTGAAACCTGAACTGTTTTTTCTTGTCACCATATGCTTCAGTTACTGAAAATTAATGTGGATTTCATCGCTAAGGTCTAAGTGTTGCTTAAGCATGCTGCTAAGTCGCTTCAGTCGTGTCCGACTCTGTGCGACCCCATAGATGGCAGCCCACCAGGGTCCACCGTCCCTGGGATTCTCCAGGCAAGAGTACTGGAGTGGGTTGCCATTTCTTTCCATGTTTAAGCATGATGGTGATCAAAAAGCTCAGAAACTCCTAGGACTTATTTCAAATTTCAAGAGTTACATGTTTTGGTGTCTTGGAAGATTTTCAACATCATTTCAGTGATTCTTCACGTGGCTCTAGCTTTGACAGGATGTGGCAAACTTGCCACGTTTTGTGGACCGTTGCATATTCAGGAATCCACCATTCGTCAGTGAATATTTCCTCATGTCGGTATTTTTGTTTTTGAAAATTACCAAAGACTGAAGACACGTTAGACCACTAAACATTCCAAAACCTATGATTCTAAGGTGGTTTCCAAAGGAAAATAAAAGTAAACATAAAGGGGAAAATTGATGACATAGCATTCTTGATATAATCCATTATGATTATGGTTTAAAAGGCAACATGTACATTTTTGTGAATTAAACATTTGACATATAATCAAGCATCATTCCGAATATGAAGAGAAAAATTTGTTCTTTGGGCAGTTTTCATTTTTATAAAGACACTTAAATCAAAAAAGAAAGTTACTATTGCATGGAAATTTTGTGTTCTTGCTTATATTTTCTGCATACACATTTTTCAATGAAAATTTTTTTTCTCTTTGGACTGAAGGATTTAACTTAAATTTTCAATCCCTCTAGAAAATTTCCAGGGAATATTTTATTTTGTTTGGCATTATGTAAGCACTGGGAATATTTACTGAGTAGGAACCAAACCACAAAGATCTACAGCCAACTTCAAACTGAGTTAACTAACTCCTAGAAGCTTCAATATAGCATATTTTGTATGTGATTTCTTTTGCATTACTTATCCTCTTGTTTATATATCTCACTGCAGTAAATTTGAATGCAAAACTGTATATATGCAGCAAAAGAGGAAAAAAGATTTTAAACTATATGTGAAAACTATTTATGAATTACATTTCTGTTTCTTCAAAGATCAAAGGAAAACATACTAACCATATCTTGATCTTAGTAAAAATAAAGTTTGATAATATGCTGCCATAAATTATTTAAAGTTTAAAAGTCATTCTTTCTGGTAATGTGATGATTTTACCATGAATTGCCTTCCCTTTTGATTGCTTGCTAGTGTTTAAACTAATTTTAAACACATACATGGAGAAGGCAATGGCAACCCGCTCCAGTACTCTTGCCTGGAAAATCCCATGGAGGTAGGAGCCTGGTAGGCTGTAGTCCATGAGGTCGCTGAGAGTCAGACACGACTGAGAGACTTTACTTTCACTTTTCACTTTCATGCATTGGAGAAGGAAATGGCAACCCACTCCAGTGTTCTTGCTTGGAGAATCCCAGGGATGGGGGAGCCTGGTGAGCTGCTGTCTATGAGGTCACACAGAGTCGGACACGACTGAAGCGACTTAGCAGCAGCAGTAGCAAACACATACATATTAAGAAATGTTTACCTTTTACCCTTGTAACTAAATTTTTAGCCATACTGAAAAATGAAGATTATCCTACCTAAAATTAATTCTTTTATTTTACTTCTTAATCCAAATTCTGTTGATGGTTTAGGATTATCCTTTAGGATAATTTCAGAATTTCTAAAAATAGATACATACAAAAATATCATTTTAAAGATACACATGTAGTTCTAATATGTAAAAAACATATTTTAAAAAACATATTTAAGAAAATTTGAGAAATTTTTTGTGTGAGGTGGAGGATATAATTAAAGGATGAGCAGTGTTCACGCATCATGACCAAATTTCAGACAGCAGTTGAAGCCATGTTCTTGTGAATTGGGATTATTATTTTTTAGTATGGGATTACATTTTGTTATTCTCTCCCTATCTTCTTGAAAACATGTTAAGGATCAGTGTATACTAAAGTTTTAATTCTCATTTAATAATTGTTATTTAGCAGCTAAGTCATGTCTGACTCTTTTACAACCCCCTGGATTTTAACCTGCCAGGCTCCTCTGTCCATGGGACTCCCCAGGCAAGAATACTGGAGAGGGTGGCTATTTCCTTTTCCAGGGGATCTTCCTGACTCAGGTATTAAACCCAATAGACGTATTTATGCCGGAGTCCAGCCCCGGTGGATCCAGGGAATTTGAAGCGGGGAAGGCGTTGGCGACGATCAGGGAACAATTGCTTAATTAAGTATTAATTAAAGATATAAAGAATAATAGAAATGAGGATAGCTCAGTGAGGAGGAAATTCAGTGAAGAAAAGCGGATGAAATAAGGATAGCTCAGTGAGAACATTTTGTGGAGAGAAGAGGCTGAATAATTCAGCCAGAAGGTAAGAGAAAGAACAACATGGGGAGACCAAGCTTCGGTGAACAAGGCCCCGCACTTTATTTTTCAAAGTAGTTTTTATACCTTAAGTTATGCATAGAGGATAATCGGGAAAGGGGGTGGAGTCACAGCAGTCCCTGAGTCAGGCTTTCAAACCTATCTTATGCAAAAGTTTAGGTGAGTTACATCATCTTCTGGCCCGGAGGCCTATTAACATTTTAAGGAACTTATTTTCTCTAAAGGTGATTATTCTAAAGTCAGGCACCAGCCCCCAAAGGCATTGGAGTTGCATTTCTATAAGGCAAAGGTGTGGTGGGTTGTAACAAGAAAAAGAATTAACTCAAGGGTCCAAGGTTACAAACATTAAAGCCACTACTTACATTTCTAGAAACCAATTATATCAATCAATACACTGCCAAGGACACAATAGGTAAGGGATATGGAGACTTAGATGGAGAAGGCAATGGCAAGCCACTCCAGTACTCTTGCCTAGAAAATCCCATGGATAGAGGATCCTGGTAGGCTGCAGTCCATGGGGTCGCTAGGAGTCGGACGCGATTGAGCGATTTCACTTTCACTTTCACACAATGGAGAAAGCAATGGCAACCCACTCCAGTGTTGTTGCCTGGAGAATCCCAGGGACCGCAGAGCCTGGTGGGCTGCCGTCTATGGGGTCGCACAGAGTCGGACACGACTGAAGCGACTTAGCAGCAGCAGCAGCATGGAGACTTAGCAGCAAACATTGGCCCAACAAGTGAAAAACCCTTCACCAATACAATTCTAATCAATCTTCTAACTGCTCAAAGGAATCTGTGTTTAGACAGTTTAGAACATCTCATGCCTCTCACAGTTGGGAGGCTCTAAACAATCACCTGTGGCCGGAAAAACCTATTCAGGCAGGCTAGAGGATTTCCAAAAGGAGTTTGTAGGCTGAAACACTGTCACACCCAGGAATTATTAACTGGAGCTGTAAGTTAGCTCTTTTTTTCAGAGAAAGGTAGTGGGGGACAGCCCCCTGTAAAATCAGAGGTGTAGGCGAGAGCACAAAACAGAAAGTAGGCAGACTCCGGCTTTTTTGGGGGTAGATGCTTGAGAACCTCCAAGGGGCTCCTGAGGCTAGATCTCGCCCTTGCATGTGCCAAGCCTCCTTCCTCATGACCTTTGTCATGGGCGGAGTGCTGATCCAAGTATAACGCTGATTTAAATACAACCAGCTACTTGAAATATTCCCATTGAAGGGACTCTCCTAGCTTTAATAACAGCAGCCTTAGCACAAGACACAGCCATCACTGTTGTATTTCCCTCTGATTTGGGGGATCAACTTCACCATCATAACTAGAGTTTCACCTTTCTTCTGGATCACCTCCTCTTTCAGAAAGACTCAAAATGTTGTGTCTACCTCTGCCACTGTACAGAACTAACCCCTGCCATGTTGCTTTACTGTCATGGCCATGGCCTCAACTCTGGTACTGAGAAGCCCAATTCATTAATGCTAAATAGTCCCTGCTCATCTTGTAATTTGGCAGATATTAGATACTATTGTATCCAAATATGTCTAGAATGGCCTTATGTCCAGTGGAAATGGCAAACAGAAAAAGAGCTTTAAATCAGATGATAGTGACTATTTGGCTAAGAGAATCAGGAATACAATAAGAGAAAGTGGCAGCCCATCTCCATCATTGCTAGTGTCTGAGATTACCACCAGATCCAGAGAATCAGTACAGGTCTGCAGGGAATAATGGTCCAAAATCAATAGCTAGTGCCTCTGTGTTCCTATTAGTACATTGAAAAATGAATCATTCAGATCTTGTGATCTACACAGTCAATGGCTATTGTGCAGTCAATGAAGCAGAAGTAGATGTTTTTCTGAAACTCTCTTGCCTTTTCGATGAGCCAGTGGATGTTGGCAATTTGATCTCTGCTTCCTCTGCCTTTTCTAAATCCAGCCTGAACATCTGGGAGTTCTTGATTGAAGTTCTACTATTGAAGCCTGGCTTGGAGAATTTTGAACATTACTTTGCTAGCCTGTGAGAGGAGTGCAATTGTGTGGTAGTTTGAATATTTTTTTGCATTGCCTTTCTTTAGGATTGGAATGAAATTGACCTTTTCCGGTCCTGTGGTCACTGCTGAGTTTTCCAAATTTGCTGGCATATTGAATGCACTGAGAAACGCTGGGCTGGAGGAAACACAAGCTGGAATCAGGATTGCTGGGAGAAATATCAATAACCTCAGATATGCAGATGACACCACCCTTATGGCAGAAAGTGAAGAAGTAAAGAGCTTCTTCATGAAAGTGAAAGAGGAGAGTGAAAAAGTTGGCTTAAAGCTCAACGTTCAGAACACGAAGATCATGGCATCTGGTCCCATCACTTCATGGGAAATTGAAGGGGAAACAGTGGAAACAGTGTCAGATTTATTTTTCTGGGCTCCAAAATCACTGCAGATGGTGACTGCAGCCATGAAATTAAAAGATGCTTACTCCTTGGAAGAAAAGTTATGGCCAACCTAGACAGCATATTAAAAAGCAGAGACATTATTTTGCCAACCAAGGTCCGTCTAGTCAAGGCTATGGTTTTTCCAGTAGTCATGTATGGATGTGAGAGTTGGACTATAAAGAAAGCTGAGCACCAAAGAACTGATGCTTTTGAACTGTGGTGTTGTAGAAGACTCTTGAGAGTCCAAGTCCCTTGGACTGCAAGGAAATCCAACCAGTCCATTCTAAATGAGATCAGCCCTGAGTGTTCATTGGAAGGACTGATGCTAAAGCTGAAACTCCAATACTTTGGTCACCTGATGTGAAGAGCTGACTCATTTGAAAAGACCCTGATGCTGGAAAAGATTGAGGCCAGGAGGAGAAGAGGATGGCAGAGGATGAGATGGTTGGATGGCATCACTGATACAGTGGACATGGGTTTAGGTCGACTTCAGGAGTTGGTGATGGACAGGGAGGCCTGGGGTGCTGCGATTCATGGAGTCGCAAAGAGTCGGACACAACTGAGTGACTGAACTGAATTGAACTGGAGTGCGGTGCTTAAACATCATCTTTTAGGATTTGTAATAGCTCAGCTAGAATTCCATCACCTCCACTAGCTTTGTTCTTAGTGATGCTTCTAAGGCACACTTGACTTCACATTTCAAGATGTCTGGCTCTAAGTGAGTGATCACACCATTGTGGCTATCTGCATGATTAAAAACTCTTTTGTACAGTTCTTCAGTGTATTCTTTCCATGTCTTCTAATGTCTTCTGTATCTGTTAAGGCCATAGAGTTTCTGTCCTTTATTGTGTCCATCTTTGCATGAAATATTTGCTTGGTATTTCTAAATTTCTTGATGAGCTCTCTAGTTTTTACCACTATTTTTTTTCTCTATTTCTTTGCATCGGTCACTTAGGAAAGCTTCCTTATCTTTCCTTGCCATTGATTGAAAATCTGCATTCAGATGGATATATCTTTCCTTTTCTCCTTTGCTTTTAGCTTCTCTTCTTTTCTCAACTATTTGTAAGACCTTCTCATACAGCCATTTTCCCTTTTAGCATTTCTTCTTGAGGATGATTTTGATCACCGCCTCCTGCACAGTGTTACAAACCTCGTTTATAGTTCTTCAGGCACTCTATCAGATCTAATCCCTTGAATCTATTTCTCACTTCCACTGTATAATTGTAAGGTATTTGATTTAGGTCATACCTGAATGGTCTAGTGGTTTTTCCCTACTTTCTTCAATTTAAGTCTGAATTTGGCAATAAGGAGTTCATGTTCTGAGCCACAGTCAGCTCCCAGTCTTATTTTTACTGACTGTATAGAGCTTCTCCATCTTTGGCTGCAAAGAATATAATCAATCAATCTGATTTCAATTTTGACCATCTGGTGATGTCCATGTGTAGAGTCTTCTCTTGTATTGTTGGAAGAGGGTGTTTGCTGTGATCAGTGTGTTCTGTTGGCAAAACTCTGTTAGCCTTTTCCCTGCTTCATTTTGTATTTCAAGGACAAACTTGCCTGTTACTCCAGGTATCTCTAGACTTCTTACTTTTACATACCAGTCCCCTATGATGAAAATGACATCTTTTGGGGGTGTTAGTTCTAGAAGGTCTTGTAGGTCTTCATAGAACTGTTCAACCTCAGCTTCTTTGGAATTGAAGCATAGATTTGGATTCCTCTGATATTGGATGCTTTGCCTTGGAAACAAACAGAGATCATTCTGTCTTTTTGAGACTGTATCCAAGTACCACATTTCGGACTCTCTTGTTGACTATGAGGGCTACTCTATTTCCACTAAGTGATTCTTGCCAACAGAAGTAGCTATAATGGTCATCTGAATTAAATTCACCTGCAAAGAGTAAAAAATGATTCCATTTTTTCCATATCCTCACCAACATTAATCACTTGTTTTTATGATGATAGTTATTCTATCAAGCATAATGTGTTATCTCATTGTGTTTAATTTACATTGTCCTAATGAACAAAGCTAGTGGAGGTGATGGAATTCCAGTTGAACTATTTCAAATCCTAAAAGATGATGCTGTGAAAGTGCTGCACTCAATATGCCAGCAAATTTGGAAAACTCAGCAGTGGCCACAGGACTGGAAAAGGTCAGTTTTCATTCCAATCCCAAAGAAAGGCAATGCCAAAGAATGCTCAAACTACCACACAATTGCATTCATCTCATACGCTAGTAAAGTAATGCTTAAAATTCTCCAAGCCAGACTTAAGCAATATGTGAACCGTGAACTCTCAGATGCTCAAGCTGGTTTTAGAAAAGGCAGAGGAACCAGAGATCAAATTGCCAACATCTGCTGCATCATGGAAAATGCAAGAGAGTTCCAAAAAAACATCTATTTCTGCTTTACTGACTATGCCAAAGCCTGTGACTGTGTGGATCACAATAAACTGTAGAAAATTCTGAAAGAGATGGGAATACCAGACCACCTGACCTGCCTCTTGAGAAATCTGCATGCAGATCAGGAAGCAACAGTTACAAATGGACATGGAACAACAGACTGGTTCCAAAGAGGAAAAGGAGTAGGCTGTGTATTGTCACCCGGCTTATTTAACTTATATGCAGAGTACATCATGAGAAACGCTGGACTGGAAGAAGCACAGCTGGAATCAAGATTGCCGGGAGAAATATCAATAACCTCAGATATGCAGGTTTCTTTCACCCTTCTGGCAGAAAGTGAAGAGGAACTAAAAAGCCTCTTGATGAAAATGAAAGAGGAGAGTGAAAAAGTTGGCTTAAAGCTCAACATTCAGAACACGAAGATCATGGCATCTGGTCCCATCACTTCATGGCAAATAGATGGGGAAAGAGTGGAAACAGTGTCAGATTTTATTTTTCTGGGCTCCAAAATCACTGCAGATGGTGACTGCAGCCATGAAATTAAAAGATACTTACTCCTTGGAAGGAAAGTTATGACCAACCTAGACAGCATATTCAAAAGCAGAGACATTACTTTGCCAACAAAGGTCTGTCTAGTCAAGGCTATGGTTTTTCCAGTGGTCATGTATGGATGTGAGAGTTCGATTGTGAAGAACCCTGAGCGCTGAAGAATTGATGCTTTTGAACTGCGGTGTTGGAGAAGACTCTTGAGAGTCTCTTGGACTGCAAGGAGATCCAACCAATCCATTCTGAAGGAGATCAGCCCTGGGATTTCTTTGGAGGAAATGATGCTAAAGCTGAAACTCCAGTACTTTGGCCACCTCATGCAAAGAGTTGACTCATTGGAAAAGAGTCTGATGCTGGGAGGGATTGGGGGCAGGAGGAGAAGGGGACGACAGAGGATGAGATGGCTGGATGGCATCACTGACTCGATGGACGTGAGTCTCAGTGAACTCCAGGAGTTGGTGATGGACAGGGAGGCCTGGGGTGCTGCCATTCATTGGGTTGCAAAGAGTTGGACAAGACTGGGCAACTGAACTGAACTGAACTTACTGACATTATATCAGTTAACATGTTGTGCTTTTAGATGGATGAACTGAACTGAATATATATATATATATAAACATATATATATATATATATATATATATATATATATATACCATTCAGCAATATGTGAACCGTGAACTTCCTGATGTTCAAGCTGGTTTTAGAAAAGGCAGAGGAACCAGAGATCAAATTGCCAACATCCACTGGATCATGGAAGAAGCAAGAGAGTTCCAGAAAAACATCTATTTCTGCTTTATTGACTATGCCAAAGCCTTTGACTGTGTGGATCACAATAAACTATGGAAAATTTTGAAAAAGATGGGAATACCAGACCACCTGATCTGCCTCTTGAGAAATCTGTATGCAGGTCAGGAAGCAACAGTTAGAACTGGTCATGGAACAACACACTGGTTCCAAATAGGAAAAGAAGTACGTCAAGGCTGCATATTGTCACCATGTTTATTTAACTTATATGTAGAATACATCATGAGAAATGCTGGACTGGAAGAAACACAAGTTGGAATCCAGATTGCTGGGAGAAATATCAATAACCTCAGATATGCAGATGACACGACTCTTATGGCAGAACGTGAAGAGGGGCTAAAAAGCCTCTTGATGAAAGTGAAAGTGGAGAGTGAAAAGGTTGGCTTAAAGCTCAACATTCAGAAAACGAAGATCATGGCATCTGGTCCCATCACTACATGGGAAATAGATGGGGAAACAGTGAAAACAGTGTCAGACTTTATTTTTCTGGGCTCCAAAATCACTGCAGAAGGTGAGTGCAGCCATGAAATTAAAAGACGCTTACTCCTTGGAAGGAAAGTTATGACCAACCTAGATAGCATATTCAAAAGCAGAGACATCACTTTGCCAACAAAGGTTCACCTAGTCAAGGCTATGGTCTTTCCTGTGGTCATGTATGGATGTGAGAGCTGGACTGTGAAGAAGGCTGAGCACCAAAGAATTGATGCTTTTGAACTGTGGTGTTGGAGAAGACTCTTGAGAGTCCCTTGGACTGCAAGGAGATCCAACCAGTCCATTCTGAAGGAGATCAGCCCTGGGATTTCTTTGGAAGGAATGATGCTAAAGCTGAAACTCCAGTATTTTGGCCACCTCATGCGAAGAGTTGACTCATTGGAGAAGACTCTGATGCTGGGAGGGATTGAGGGCAGGAGGAGAAGGGGACGACAGAGGATGAGATGGCTGGATGGCATCACTGACTTGATGGGTGTGAGTCTGAGTGACCTCCGGGAGCTGGTGATGGACAGGGAGGCCTGGCGTGCTGCGGTTCATCGGGTCACAAAGAGTCGGACACGACTGAGCGACTGATCTGATCAGATATATATATATATATATGTATATATTACCACATCTTCTTTATCTGTTCCTCTGTTTATGGACTGCAAGATTGCTGTCATGTTTCTGGCTATTGTAATTAGTGCTGCGATGAACTTGTGGTACATGTATCTTTTTGAATTATCTTTCTCCTAGATAAGGGAGGAGGTTTATGATTTGAGTTCTTGGGAGCTTTGAGGTTTGAGTTCTTACATTTAAGTCTTTAATCCATTTTTAGCTAATTTATGAGACTAGCATATGACACAAGTACAGTGTCTACCCAGTTTCCCCAGAACTTTTTAATAGAGACTATCCTTTCTGAAGGAGATCAATCCTGGATTTTCTTTGGAAGGAATGATGCTAAAGCTGAAACTCCAGTATTTTGGCCACCTCATGCGAAGAGCTGACTCATTGGAGAAGACTCTGATGCTGGGAGGGATTGAGGGCAGGAGGAGAAGGGGACGACAGAGGATGAGATGGCTGGATGGCATCACTGACTCGATGGATGCGAGTCTGAGTGACCTCCGGGAGCTGGTGATGGACAGGGAGGCCTGGCGTGCTGCGGTTCATGGGGTCGCAAAGAGTCGGACACGACTGAGCGACTGATCTGATCTGATCTGATCTGATCCTTTCCCCATCAAGTATTCTTGGTTCTCTTGTCACGAGAGAGTTCACTGTGAATTTTCAGTTCTGCTCCATTAGTCAAAGTGTCTTTTTTATACCAGTTACCGCACTGATTTTGCAATCAGGAAATGTGTTGCCTTCAGTTTCATACGTCTTTCTCAGTATTGCCTTGGTTGTTCAGGGTCTTTTTTGACTCCGTACAAATCGTAGGATTATTTTACTCTGTTTATACAAAAAGATGCTATTGGAGTTTTGATAGGGATTGCATTAAATCTATAGATATCTTTAGGGAGTATGGGCATTTTAACACAATTCTTCTTATTCATAAACATTTTCCATTTTTTGTATTTTCTTCATTTTCTTTCATCAAATCTTGTTTTCAGTGTACAGATTTTTCACCTCCTTGGTCAAATTTATTCTTAAATATGTGTTATTTTGTGTGCTAATATGAATCAGTTCAGTTCAGTACAGTTGCTCATTCAAGTCCAGCTCTTTGCTACCCCGTGAACCACAGCACACCAGGCCTCCCTGTCCATCACCAACTCCCGGACAACTCCCTACCCATCACCAACTCAAGCTCACATCCATCGAGTCGGTGATGCCATCCAACCATTTCAGCCTCTGCTGTCCCCTTCTCCTCTTGCCCTCAATTTCCCCAGCATCAGGGTCTTTTCAAATGTGTTAGCTTCTTCGAGTCAGGTGGCCAAATATTGGAGTTTCAGCTTCAGCATCAGTCTTTCCAATGAACACCCAGGAATGATCTCCTTTAGGATGGACTGGCTGGATCTCCTTGCAGTCGAAGGGACTCTCAAGATTCTTCTCCAACACCACCGTTCAAAAGCATCAATTCTTCTGTGCTCAGCTTTCTTTATATTCCAACTCTCAGATCCATACATGATTACTGGAAAAACCATAGCCTTGAATAGATGGACCTTTGTTGACAAAGTAATGTCTCTGCTTTTTAATACGCTGTCTAGGTTAGTCATAATTTTCCTTCCAAGGAGTAAGCACCTTTTAATTTCATGGCTGCAATCAATATAAGCCCTTAAAAACAGTTTCAGAGTCCCATATTTGAATAATTGATGGCTCCAAATCTCATTCTAAGAGTTTTATTCATTTTTTGAGACTAGGGATAAGAAGAAATTTTCCTTTCAGACCAATTTGTCTTTCTAATTTCTAATTCTTTCTAGATCTGATAATAAACTCAGCATTTATTTTAGTTGGTATCTCCTTTTTCATATCTTATCAAAGAAAAACAAAGAAACTGATATTTTGAACATTCTATGATATTTTGAACATTTATCTGGAAAGTGTCTTGGCAGGATTTGCTGGATAATTCTTTTAGGTGTTTTGATGTCATAGTATCCCAAAGTAGTTTTTTCCTCTGCTGTATCAATCTTCATTAATAAACATCTATCATTTTTCAGACCTCAACCAACAGCTAACCAATCATGAGAGGGAAAGCTATCTAGCAAATAATATCATCTATCTAGAGATATGAATGTGCCCAGCTAAGAACAGCACAGGAACTTCACAGTGAAGTCCAGTAAAAATTGCAGTACATAATTTTATGAGCTAAACAGCTTTTTTTTTAATTAATTAATTTTTGCCGAAGGATTGTTGCTTCACAGAATTTTGTGTTTTCTGCAAACTTCAACATGAATCAGCCATAGGTATAGATATTCCCCCTCCCTTTTAAACATTTTAAGTTTTATAGTGATTTTTCACTTAGATAGTGAAAATATTTTTCTAATTACACTATTTTCACTTCAACATTCTAGCTCTAATGCATTGTTTATTTATTTTGCTTATACTTTTTTTTTTTTTTCTATGGCATGACATAAGTCTCTGAAATCATGTAGATTTGTTTTTGAGGGATGGTTCTATCAGTTATTAGCTATGGGCAATCAGATCAGATCAGATCAGTCACTCAGTCGTGTCCGACTCTTTGTGACCCCATGAACTGCAGCACGCCAGGCCTCCCTATCCATCACCAGCTCTCGGAGGTCACTCAGACTCACATCCATTGAGTCAGTGATGCCATCCAGCCATCTCATCCTCTGTCGTCCCCTTCTCCTCTTGCCCCCAATCCCTCCCAGCATCAGAGTCTCCTCCAATGAGTCAACTCTTCGCATGAGGTGGCCAAAATACTGGAGTTTCAGCTTTAGCATCATTCCTTCCAAAGAAATCCCAGGGCTGATCTCCTTCAGAATGGACCGGTTGGATCTCCTTGCAGTCCAAGGGACTCTCAAGAGTCTTCTCCAACACCACAGTTCAAAAGCATCAATTCTTCGGTGCTCAGCCTTCTTCACAGTCCAGCTCTCACATCGGACATGTTAATTAACTTTTTGGATTTTCAATATTCTTAATCGTAAAATAAGGATACTCCTTCCCACATAGAGTTTATATTATGATTAATAAAAGAAGATATGTAAAATACCTGAAATATAGTAACCACTTAATAAATATTAGTCTCTCTTATCCTTTCAGCCTTAAATAAGTGTTATAGTAGATGAAAAAGTAGCCACAGTTTTTTAAGGGTGTATGCACACCCTTTTACAATATGACTTTGCTGTTCCTCTCAGAAAATGATAGGGTATGATTCTTCACTTTCTTGAATTTAGTCAGATTTTTTGACTAATGGCAGTTCCCTGATAGCTCAGTTGGTAAAGAATCTGCCTGCAATGCAGGAGACCCTGGTTCAATTCTGGGGTTGGGAAGATCTGCTGGAGAAGGGATAGGCTAAAGATATATTGTAGAAGTGATGTTGTAGGGTTTCAATGACAAGCTTTAAGAAACCTAGCATTCTCACACTGTTAGAAACCAGTCATCAGTCCAAGTTGGCCTTGAAAGAAAACTGAAGTGGCCTCGGTAGCTTGAGCCAACTTGCAGACATGTACATGAGGCCATCCTGGACCAACCAGCCCCCGACCAGCCTGCTCCCTGACCACAAATGCATGAGTGATCCCAGATGACACCACATGAAACAAATATGAGATCGCCCAGCTGAGCCCTACCCTAATTACGTACTTACAGAATCATCAGCACATACATTTTTTTTTGTTTTACCACTGACTTTAAGAGCATTTTTCCATACACCAAAAGCTAATTGAAATACATTTACAGTATGCATTGTTAATATATCTGGTATCATATTTAAAAAAATTTTTAAACCTTATGTTTAAAAAGGAGCTATCACACATTCAACTCTTTGGACTGTTTTTTTAAATTTAAATTTATTTATTTTAATTAGAGGCTAATTACTTTACAATATTGTATTGGTTTTGCCACACATCAACATGAATTTGCCACGGGTGTACACGTGTTCCCAATCCTAAACCCCCCTCTCACCTCCCTAAAAAAAAGATGCAAGATGATAATATATGGAAAAGTACTTTATAGACTAAAAACATATTCAACTATCAACTTTCCAATCACTTTTTAATGCACATTTCATGCAATTGTTCTATGCTTATTTATATCACTGCTTGTTGTTAATTTATATTATTTATATCATTGCTGAACATCACAATATTCAGTAGGAAACTTGATACCAAGAAAAAGCTTCAGCAGTAGTAGTAGACACAGACAACGAGTAAATAAAAATGTTTTAGGACAAATTCTAAAGTATAGTACTGTGTCTGCAAGCAGGAGAGGTGTCTAAACCAGTGCTATAAGGATAGTAAAAAAAATTCATCATGGTGGTGGTGGTGCTGCTGCTGCTAAGTCACATCATGGTGGTAAAAATTATCAAAAACCTATAAAGCAGAATCCTTCTTATTTGGGAGGAAAAGACTACACAGTGGAGGGAAGTACATTATGCACACACTACAATGAAACATATCTGATCTATAAGATATAAAGTAGTGTGAGTGGTCATAATTGTGCAGTATTCAATGGGGATAAGTTAATACTATCTTTTTCTTCTCCTTTCCAATCAGGGTTCATAAATTGATAGCTATAAGATGATGCAGCTTGAAACAACAGTTTAATATGAAATAAGCTGGATTGAAGATATGATTTAAAAACTTGATCAAATGTTTAAAATCTCCACTATATTACACAGTGTCTACTGCAAACACGGGCAAAACTAAGGCAATTATGAGTTTCTCTCACAGATACAGACCTTTCCTCACTAAGATTAATGCAAGACAAGAGAGCAAAAACAAATTTGTGTCACATGAGAAGAGGAGAAGGAAAGGGGTTGGTAGAGGTATGCTCAATTTCTTCCCCCCAAGCTTACTCTTCAGTTAAGTAATTTTTGCCATGGAGAGAAATGAATGACAATTATAGAGAAAAGTCAGAAATGTTATTAAAGATGAAAACTCTTCCATCTATAAATATGAAACTAAAGAAATCAAGATATGTTGTTAATAATAAATACATGGATATCTCAATTGAGATTAGGCAAAATAATTAATTCACAAAATTAAAGAAGGAAATGTTAACAATAAAAATAAAATTTAGCTTAATGGAAATATTCACTTGAAGATAACTGTCACAAGTGTAAGTTTCAGTGAATAGCTGTGCCTGGAATTTTCAAGATCCCTTCTCATTTGTTCTGATCTGCCTAGCTTAGATTCAGCTCAGTTCAGTTGCTCAGTCGTGTCCGATTCTTTGCGATCTCGTTGACTGCAGCACTCCAGGTCCATCACCAACTCCCGGACTTTAGTCAAACTCATGTCCATTGAGTTGGTGATGCCATCCAACCATCTCATCCTATGTTATCCCCTTCTCCTCCCGTCTTCAATCTTTCCCAGCATCGGGGTCTTTTCAAATGAGCCAGTTCTTCAGATCAGGTGACCAAAGTATTGGAGTTTCAGCTTCAACATCAGTCCTTCCAAAGAACACCCAGGACTGATCTCCTTTAGGATGGACTGGTTGGATCTCCTTGCAGTCCAAGGGACTCTCAAGAGTCTTCTCCAACAACACAGTTCAAAAGCATCAATTTTTTGGTGCTCAGCTTTCTTTGTAGTCCAACATTCACATCCATACATGACTACTGGAAAAACCATAGCCTTGACTAGATAGACCTTTGTTGGCAAAGTAATGCCTCTGCTTTTTAATATGCTGTCTAGGTTGATCATAACTTTCCTTCCAAGGAGTAAGCTTCTTTTAATTTCATGGCTACAGTCACCATCTGCAGTGATTTTGGAACCAACCCACTCCAGTGTTCTTGCCTGGAGAATCCCAGGGACGGAGGAGCCTGGTGGGCTGCCGTCTTTGGGGTCACACAGAGTCGGACACGACTGAAGTGACTTAGCAGCTTAGCAGTCATAGTCATAGTGTTAGTCACTCAGTCAATGTCTGACTCTTTGTGAACCCATGGAATGTAGCCCACCAGGCTCCTCTGTCCATGGGATTCTCCAGGCAAGAATATTGGAGTGGACTGCCATTCCCTTATCCAGAGGATCTTCCCGACCCAGAGACTGAACCCAAGTCTCCTGCATTGCAGGCAGATTCTTTACTGTCTGAGCTACAGAGAAATCCCTAGTTTAGAAAAGGATGATGCAATCCCCTGTAAAGATTAAGTAATTAGCTTACTCCAGAACCTGGGTTGCAATCAGCTCTACCCAATCACAAGCTCAAAGATGTAGATCCAAGTGTTACTACCTGAAGGGATAATAGATGCTAAGTGGTTTGAAGAAAATGTGTCTTGTTCTTGTTGAATTCTTAAGTTGGGTCTGACTCTTTTGTGACTGCATGGACTATAACCCACTAGGCTCCTCTGTCCATGGGATTTCCCAAGCAAGAGTATTGGAGTGGATTGCCATTTTCTTTCCAGTGGAACTTCCTAACCCAGGGATTTAACCCACATCTTCTCCATAGGCAGGTGGTTTTTATTTATTTATTTATTTATTTATTAAATTTTTATCACCAAGCCCACAGAGAATACCATGAACTCATGTCTACTAAAACATTTTTCATGAGAAGCCAACTAAATGAAAACATAATAAAAGTGCAATCGCAAATATTTAAAGAGTGGAAAATATAATTAGTCTTTGTGATAACCTATATCATAAAACTATAATATTTTATGCTTTGATATTAAGATGCATAGTTCTAGAATATATTCTTTCAAGAAAGCAAATTATTTTCACCTTAAGTATATTTACATATACTTATATATACATATACTTATATGTACATATATGTACATATATAGAGAAATATAATCTCATATATGTTTAGAAACAATTTGGTGTTGAAGATTTAAGAGCCTCAGATCTAAGTGCATTTATATAATTTAAATGAATGCTATGATTTTAAAAATTGACCCACATTTAGATATCAATGTGTATGTGTGTAGAGCATTTAAGTTATACTTTGAAAAATAGGCTGACTATAAGGGATAAGTATTGAGGTCAAAATGAATCCTAAAGAATTGACTTCATTGAAAATATGACTTTCTCAAAGTTTCCATTCTGCCTTGCTATAAAGGTGTATCATTAAAGATGTGTCACAGACTTTGTTTCACTGATGAGTAACTCACAATTATATACTTAAAAGAGGAGAGGCACACTCATTGAATGCTTTCTAACTCTACCTCTACATTTTATATGAAATAGTAATGTATAAAACCCCTTGTAACTAATAGTTCTTTAATACAGATGACTCATAACCAACACTGTTAACTAAAATACCACTTACAAGTTGAGCAGTATGAATCAGGAGGTGAAAGTTTCATATGTGAAATTTCCTCTATAAATTAAGAATAGCATAGAATAGCATATTCTTAGGTAGAGAACAGGTCATATTTCCCTAACGGATGTTGTAAAATTTTAATATCAGAGAAATACTGTGTGATTCATGTCAGAAATATTTAGTTTCATTTCATTAAAAATACATGTGTTGTAAGGTCTTAAGGTGTTTCTAGAAATACATATTATTTACACTAAATTAGATATAACTTATCAATTGGATTTTTTTAATCTTCTCAATCATTTAAATGTTCCAAACAGTCATTTTTATTAAGTAATTAAAAGTCTTAGTTAAAAGAAAAAATATATGGACTACATAGAAACCTAATTCTACAATGAAACACAAATGGTTTATTTAATTAACATTAATTAGCATATAGTTCCATTAGTATACATTTAAAAAAAAATATAGCTCCTCAAAGTGAAAAAGAAAAAGAAATATATATCTTGCAAGTAGTGAGAGCAAGAGAAAATCATCATTTTAAGACACCACTTTTGAACACTATGTCAAATTTTTACTACTTTACATCTCAGCTCTATTTCATAAATTTTATGTCTTAGGAAATAGCTGTACTTTATATTCCAAGGTGAAAATAGGTGTGATAAGCTACAACATCCCTTCATTTTTGTTTTTCCTACTTCTGTGGTTACCTCAGTAGCTCCTATACTTAGTAGGACTCTTTCATATACACACCTGTATCTATTCACCTTTCTCTTCCTTACATAATTTTGCTCTTCATCCAACTCATATCTTTGAATTTTTAATCTTTTTCTTCCTTATGACTTATTTCAAATAATTAACATGCTCAAAACTCTACTGAAAAATCAAAATCTAATAAATAACCTTTTTATTAACCTAACCTCTTTTTTTATTATAGTCTCTCCTGTGTCCCTTTCTTTCTTTGTAATCAAAGTTATTGAAGGCATCCAGAATCAGTCTTGAGGCTAGCCAGTTAGTCTCAAGCAATAACAACTTAGATTAAAGGTCTCAACCTACAGCAACTGCCTATACCACATTGCTTATCCCATGGCCTTGAGCAACTGTTACTTTTGCTATCCTTGGACAGTCTGGTTCTCAAAACAGAAAGAAAATGGAAAAACAGAGCAAAGCTTGCTAATCCTGATCACAAACTTGTCAAATAACCCCATCTTGGGAAATATTCCTGAGGAGTTGTGAAAAGCCAGAGATGTTCCACTACTGGAGTAACCTTCATGAGGAGGGAATGAACAGGAAAGCTAAACATCCCCTCCCACTCAAAACAGTGCTCTAATTTGTTCTCATAAACCACTGGGCTTCTCTGCCAAAACTATGGTCACTTGAGTTTGTGGCTCTTAGGAAAAGGTTTTTATGTCCATATTGGAATGCCCAACCCCTCCAACTCCACCACTATTTCCACCTCCATCTCCACCTCCATTTCCACCTCTAACTCCACCTCCACCTCCATCTCCTGGTTGCCTTCACAGAATGCTTTATATTGTTTTGTGATTCCAGGTCTTTGAATACTTTATTCTGCTGTTTCAGCATCCTTCTTTTCCCTTTTTCACTTCAAGCACACCTCAAAGATATTGATGGCTTGGTTCTAGACCACAGCACTAAAATGAATATTGCAATAAAGTGAGTCACACAAAATTTTTGGTTTGTCAGTGCATGTGATAATTATGTACACATTATACTAGTTTACTAAGTATGCAATAGCTTAATGTCTTTACAAAAAGTTATATTCCTTATTAAAACTTTTACAAAAATTGGTAACCATCATCATATTCTTCAGCAAGTCATAACTATTTATGAGTGGAGGATCTTGCCTCAGTGTTGATGGCTGCTGACTGACCAGGGTCATGGCTGCTGAAGATTGGGGTGGCTGTGACGACTTCTTAAAATAAGACAATAATAAAATTTGCTACATCAATTGACACTTTCAACATGAGTGATTTCTCTGTGACATGTAATGTTGTTTGATAGCACTTCACCCACAGTACAACTTATTTTAAAATTGTAGTCAATCCTCTCAAACTCTACTGGCTACTTTACTGGCTAAATTTATTTAATGTTGTGTGTGTGTGCACTAAGTTGCTTCAGTTCTGTCTGACTTTTTGCAATTCTATGGACTATAGCCCACCAACCTCCTCTATTCATGGGTTTCTCCAGGCAAGAATACTGGAGTGGGTTGTCATGCCCTCCTCAGTGTTGTAATAGGGAAGAACAAATCCGACTCCATGTTAGATCTGTTCCATTTACTTTAACCTTTATGTTGTATTGCCTGTGCTTACTCATGCTGTACCTTTTAAAAAGAATGTTGACTATAGCTTGAAATACATAGGAATGTTGTGACCTGACAGTAACCTAACCTAAACAGAAAACAGCATTTGTCTTGTTGGAGGTTTACAGGAACATCTTGACCTGATCGACATGGCCAGCAACAAGAACAAAACATCTGACACCAAGAAGTTTGCAAGAACTAACCACAGTCTGCAGTCACTTTGCTTTTTGAAGGGCTTTGCTGAAAGCTTTCAAACAGTTCAGGATTTTTAAGTCATGAGCCACTTGTCTCCTGGCATGGCCCTGCAATAAGAGTTTGGCATGGCCCCAAACTCTGATGTTTCAGTATTGTTTGGCCTCATTGAGCATCAGGCATGACTTGGATTCAGTAGCAATATCCTAAATCTTTTGTTGTTACTTCAACAGTTTTCACAGCATTTTAACCAGCATTTTATGGTCATCAATAAGAAGTAGCTCCTAATCTCTTAAAGATTTATCATGAAATTGTAGTAATTCAGCCATATCTTCATGCTTCACTTCCAATTCTAACTATGTTGCTATTTTCACTACATTGAGGTTTTTTTATTTCACTGAAGTCTTAAGCTCCACATGTCCATCTGTAGGATTGTAATTAGAAATTTCCATTAATGTTGATATTTTGACCTTTTCCCATGAATCACAAATGTTCTCAGTGGCATCTAGAAGGGGGGATTTTTTTCCAGAAGGTTTTCAAATTACTTTACACACATCCAACAGAGAAATCACTATCTATAGCAGCTTTAATTTTACTAAGTGTACTTATTACACAATAAGGGGCTTCCCTGATAGCTTCCAACACTCTGGCCACCAAATGGGAAGAACTGACTCATTGGAAAAGACCCTGATGCTGGAAAAGATTGAAGGCAAGAGGAGAAGGGGACACAGGAGATGAGATGGCTGGATGGCATCACCAACCCAATGGACATGAGTTTGAGCAAGCTCTGGGGGTGGTGATGGATAAGGAAGCCTGGAGTGCTGCCGTCCATGGGGTCACAAAGAGCTGAACATGACTGAGCGACTGAACTGAACTGAATTGGTAGCTTAGCTGGTAAAGAATCTGGCTGCAATGCAGGAGACCCCAGCTCAATTCCTGGGTTGGGATCCACTGGAGAAGGGATGGACTACCCACTCTAGTATTCTTGGTCTTCCCTGGTGGCTCAGCTGGTAAAGAATCCAAGTGAAATGTGGGACTTTTTGGACTCTGGGAGAGGGAGAGGGTGGGATGATTTGGGAGAAGAGCATTGAAATATGTATAATATCATATCTGAAACGAGTCGCCAGTCCAGGTACGATGCCTGATAACAGATGCCTGGGGCTGGTGCACTGGGACGACCCAGAGGGATGGTATGGGAAGGAGGAGGGAGGAGGGTTCAGGATGGGGAACACATGTATACTTGTGGTGGATTCATTTTGATGAATGGCAAAAGCAATACAATATTGTAAAGTTAAGCAAAATAAAATTAAAAAAAAAAAAAGTCACAATCTTTGAACCAGAATGGGCTTCAGGATGGATGTTGTGTTAACAGTCATGAAAAGAACATTAATCTCATTGTAAATCTTCATTAGATTTCTTGGGAAATAAAGCACATTGTCAATGAGCAATATTTTGAAAGGAATATTTCTTTCTTTCTTTCTTTTCTGAACACTAAGTCTCAACAGAGGGCTTAAAATATTTAGTAAACCATGTTGTAAAAAGATATGCTATCATTCCACCTTTGTTGTTTCATTTATAGAACACAGTAGATTTAGTATAATTCTCTTTTTCTAACTGTTTCAACTATATTGAAAACCTGTTGTTTAGGTGCCTTCATTAATGATCTTACTGAGATCTTCTGGGTAACTTGCTGTAATTTTTATGTCAGCACTTGTTGCTTCACCTTGTATTTTGACATTATGGAGATGGCTTCTTTTCTTAAATCTCTCAGGCTAAACTTTTTAACTTCAAACTTTCTTCTCACCTCTCAACCTACATAGAATTGAAGAGAGTTAAGACTTTGTGCTGAATTAAGCTGTGGTTTAAGATAATGTGGTGGGTTTGATCTTCTATCCAGACCACTAAAATATTCTCTAAATCAACGGCAAGACTGCTTTCTTATCTTCCATGTGTTCACTGGAGTACCATTTTATTTTCCTTTTAGAACTTTTATTTTGCATTCACAACCTGGATAATCTTCGGCACAAGAAGCCTAGCTGTCAGCCTATCTCAGCTTTCAACATGCCTTTCTCACTAAGTTTAATCACTTCTAGCTTTCACTTTTCACTTTCATGCATTGGAGAAGGAAATGGCAACCCACTCCAGTGTTCTTGCCTGGAGAATCCCAGGGACAGGGGAGCCTGGTGAGCTTCCGTCTATGGGGTCGCACAGAGTCGGACACGACTGAAGCAACTTAGCAGTAGCAGCAGCAGCTTTTGATTTAAAGTGAGAGACAACTGCCACTTTCACTTGAACACTCAAGGGATGTTTTAGGGCTATTAATTGGACTAATTTCATTATTGTTGTGTTTCAAGGAATAGGAAGGACTGAGGAGAGGGAGAGAGACAGAGAATGACTGGTGGGTTGAGCAGCTAAAACATACACAACATTTATCTGTAAGCTCACCTGTCTCACATGAGTGGGATTCATGGCTTTCCCCAAACAATGACAACAAACATCAAAGATCACTGATCATCATAACAAATATAATAATAATTTTAAAGACTTGAAACATTGTGAGAATTACCAAATGTGATACAGAGGCATAAAACAAGCAGAGGCTGTTAAAAACAAGTTGTATAGACAGACTTAGTAAGTGCAGGGTGGATACAAACTTTTAATTTGGAAAAAAAAAATGCAATATCTGTAAAGTTCAGTAAAGTAGAGCACAATAAAACAGGAAAACTAGGTATGCCTGTATTTAATCTTTAGTTAGCATCTGTGCAGGAAAGCTTTTCTTCAACCCAATCTTCCAACACATCACACTTATTTTAACTCTTCTGTGTCTCTCCTATGTCATGAGCTGTCTGTAGTAGAGAACTGAGGATTATATTTGTTGATTAGGTGGATTTTATATTCAGTACAATTCCTGGGTTGGGAAGATCCTCTGGAGAAGGGAGTGACAGTCCACTCCAGCATTCTTGCCTGGAGAATCCCATGGACAGAGGAGTCTGGCAGACTACAGTCCATGGGATCGCAGAATCCGACAAGACTGAAGTGACTAACACTCTATGACGTTACTATAATTTAAATGCATATTGTGACTTTCAAAATGTTCAGTGCAATTAGATCCAGGTAAAAGTCATTTTACTAAAATAATAAGTGCTAATGCCTGTTTTTATATTTACCTTTCCAGTTATCACAAAAGTTTGCATATTTACATTTATTAGATGTAAAATGAAGTTGTATAAGTTTGGCATTAATTTTTAGAGAAAAAAATCAAGAACTCTGACTTAAAAGACATTTATAAATGGCAGCTGTTTAATCTTGATGTTCGCTTAAAAATATGATCAATATATAAATTCTGGCTAAACCCTTATTTAAATAATATTTATATTCTACATCTAAATCTTATTTTATTAAAATGCATTTTATATTATGTTCTCTTTTCTTCAAGTTAATGTTATTTTAGTCAAAAATCACTTTTTTTTGGACAAGTAGTTTCACATTGATGCTTCCAATGTGGAAATCATGACACATAAAATTTTAAATGCTTAGTCTATGTTAATGATTCAACAGAATATTCACTGGTGCAAAACTGCTTTAAAAGTCATTCCTGGAGAATTATCTCATTTTCAAAATATGGGTCCATGACTGAAGACAATCCATGATTCTCAAACGGAGGTGGAAAGAAAATGTGATAGCAGTGGCTTGGAAAGAAAAAAATTCTCCAAGGAAAAAAAGAAATAGTCACAGTACTAAAGAACTGTTTATTTGGTTGATTCTCTTGTGTCCATTGTCATTTGTATAAGAACATTATGTGTTTCTATTCAATCTTCAGAAAACACACATATGCATTTTTTGAAAAATAAACCATAGTTCCTTTTTTGTATGTGCAGCCTAATTGCAAAAAGAAAGAAAAAAAATGAGATTCAAAATAATCACAGTTTTATGCAATGGCAAGAAAATTTTGTCCAAGCAAGGTAAATCTATTTTTTGAAGGTTAGTATCTGCCACTAAAGCCAGGTAAAAACTCTAAAGTCAATCTATTTGATCAGCCAACTCCCACAAAGTGTATCAGCAGTTCACTTGGTTTGGAATGGGCCTGAACAACTCCTTTGATTTTGTGGGAATGGCTATTTGCAAAGAAGCTTTTCTACACAAAAATAAATGGAACACAAAATTCTTAAAGTTGCTCATTTCAAAATGACGCACTATCAAAAAATGTTTCTCAGGCAGTATCGAAGAATGTATAATTATAGCTACAAACATCATAGATTTGTGTTAAAAAAAAAAAAAAAAAGATCTGTATGTTTTAACCAGCTGCCTACCTCATCTTCTTTATGACTGGGATGGGCAGTAAAATTAATTGGGAAAAAAGAAACACTTTTAAAGTCATACAATGAAAGTGTCAGATGGTAAAGCATATTGCTCAAGCTCGAATAGGTAAGTGAAGGCTAAAATGACACATTTTGCCAACTAGACAAAAAACCACAACAGCTGTGAGTGAAACATTATTCACACATCTGAGGCTCTGTCATTCATTCTTCAACAATGTGAAGTTTTCCACTTGTGTAAGCTTGTTTTGTTGGTGTTTTTAACCAGGAGACAATTTGATTCACTGATGAAATATTCTAGCTATGCAAAGCCTTCCTCATAGGCTGACTGTTAGAAAAGTTAGAATATCCAACTAAAAGAAACTGAGGTCCATTGGTAGATTGATGATCAACTTTAGGGGAAATATGAATAATTGTCCACAGCTGGGAAAAATTAAACTGCATGAGGTGTTACCCTACAAAGAAAATCAGTAATAGAGTGCAAAATTTCCAATAGATATGTTCTATAATTACAGTTTTTCTTACACTGGAGATTGCAGGACTATATAAAATAAGCTATAAAAAGTCATAAAGAGAAGGAAAATCACTTAAAGAATATTTTTGAGTTAGGCCATTGCTTAAAATATACTGATTTTAGGCTTACATACTGAATTTAAACTTCAGTTCTTCTATTAATACCTATGATCCTTAAAATATAAAATTTGATTTACCAATAGATCTATTATTAGTATCACTGTCCTTAAATCCTCAAATTATGATAAACCTTTTTTTGACTCATCACATAAGAGAAAAAATTTAAAACTATGCACTACACAGTGATATCAAGTAGTCAAAAGGAGTCATCAAAAAACCTTATTATTCCTCTAGAATCTTAATATATTTACTTCAGCCAATTGATTAGCAATACAATGGCTTTTAGTAGATTGTTAGATTATTTAAAACCTTAGTTTCAAAACTGATACCTGTGACCATCGATGGATATATTGCCTCCCCTCTGTTACACGCTTTGATATATTCAGCAGCAAGAAATGCTCTACTCTTAATGTGTGTTCCACAAATGCATATGGGAAGACTATTAGTTTCTGGTCAGTCATTTAAAGCTGTGGAATGAGATATGACTTGGCATCAAGCTTCTTGCCATTTGTGTTCATTCCTTACCTCCATTCCTGAACCTTACTTTCCTTAACCAATCAACTCTTTCTGTCGCTTTGGGCTTTCCCATTATATTCTATGGCTTCCCCAGTGACTCAGATGGTAAAGAATCTTCCTGCAGTGCGAGAGATCAGGTTCAATCCCTGGGTTGAGAAGGTCTCCTGAAGGAGGAAATGGCAACCCACTCCAGTATTCTAGACTGGAGAATTTCATAGACAGAAGAACCTAGCAGGCTACAGTCCATGGGGTCGCAAAGAATTGGACACTACTGAGTGACTAACGCACACTTTTCATTCTGTATCAGTGTCTTAAGTCTGCCATAAAGACATACCATTATATGAGTGGCTTAAAAGAACAGGAATTTATTTTCTCGTGGTTCGGAGGCCAGAAGCCTGAAATCAAGATATTGGCAAGGTCATATTCCTGCCAAAAGCTGTAAGGGTAAATCCTTCCTTGATTCTTCCAACTTCTTGTGGGTCCTGACATTCCTTGGCTTGTGATAACATAACTTTAGTCTCTGCCTCTATCTCTGCACAGTCTTAATTCTGAATGTTTCTGTGTCTTGTCTTCATTTTATAAGGTCACCTGTCTTTGGATTTGGTGCTCAAGCTCAATCTATATTAATTTCATATCAAGATCCTTAGCTAATTCAATTTGAAAAGATTTTGTTTTCCTAATAAGACCATATGGGGTTCTGGTAGACTTGAATTTGGGAGGGTGAGTATTCAACTCTTCAGCATGTTATTAATCCCTTTCTTCTCAGTTATTTAGAATTAATTCAGCAGAATTCTCAGACACCAGTGAGTAGCTCTTTGTGAAAAAAATCAACAATCCATCTTTGGCAAAGGACTGTACAGAAGTACCAATTTCACTTTTCCACTTATCAGGAGAAATGAACACTTTTATTTCTGCCACCCACACCACTGTTGGGATATTAAGCTATGCCCGTGGCTAGTATTTGGATTTCACATCCTGAGAATTCTTATTGCATGATGGAATGTGCCAGTTGGCAGGCCTGCAGAATTGTAGCTCCTAGTGCAACAGCTGCAACTTGATGTGTTCCCCTAATTGGAAGAAGGGCTCAAGAGCAATTCTTAACTGCTTCCAAGGAAGGAACATAGTTGGACATGAACATCTGCTGCTGCTGACATCAGAGAAATGAGCATGTGACTTGGAAGGGCCTTTGTGCCTGTGCAGTGGTAGAAGGGTTATGAGTTAAAGCACCCTTAACAAATAAAGCCTGAAGCAGTTTTTGTTGAAACACTTTAGGAAGGGGTGCAATTTTATGTCACAAAAGTAGAGGGGGGAAAAATCACATTTGAGGTGCTATGTTATTGAGTTGGCCACATGACACACAGCTGTTTGCTGAGTGCTGTTTGGTTGGTGGAAAAGCTATTGGAAATAATTCCCCAAAGATGACTCTTTGAGGGTTAGGGAGGATGTGAGTAAATGTGAAGAAATAGTATGTTTGCGCCTCCATTTCTCCTGACTCTCAGCAATCATATTTTATCCCCAAAGCCTGAAACCCCCAACACTGTTGCACTGTGCCACCGAGTTCCCCCTGACAGTAACTGGGGAGGCCGCACAGAGCTCGTGAAGCTTTGCACAGAGTACTGGAGTTCCTACAGCTTCCACCACAATAGGTAAGAATGATGCAGTGCTTCTGTCTAGCCCATTTCACAAGGAGGTTGAGATAGCCAGTGATGCTATGAGATGAGACACAGACACTCACCAGACTATGTGGAACAAGTAGAAGAGATCTGGCACAACAAGTTGGGTTGACCAAATACCTTAGGAAATACCACATGGACATGTGTACTACACAGGGAGGGGACATGTGTATACCTATGACTGATTTATGCTGATCTGTAACTGAAGCCAGCACAATATTTTGGAGTAATTATCCTCCAAATAAAAATACATAAACTAAAAGAAAAATAATAAACAAAATCAACTCACCTCTGATAGCCCATATACCACTATCCCCTGATTTTCAGAGGTACTTACCTTGAAATCATTTAACAGCTTTTAAATTCATTTTTATTTTGAGTAATTTACATAAATTACTTCTTGATCTTTGAATTGTATACATCATTGACTTTGTAGTGTGCAGAAGAGACGCCCACCACACATATTCCGTTTCTAGCTTCCATTCATTCAAGATAATCAAAACATAATTTTTATTAGATTAAGGTTCATTTTTCAGATGTATACCATGTATACCATGATTTCCTTTTCTACATATTTTACAGTCTCTATTGTTAATATACATCTTACTTTATATGTTTTGTTTCCTTTTAAGGTTAATTATTAATCAATTTCTATTTCCTTACCCTTCACTTAAATCTCCTCTAAATTAATTCAAACATTTTTAGGTACTCAAATTTATTTTGCATAAAAATTTTTTTATGAGAGCCTGCTGATAAGTTTCAAGAAAGACCAATTATTCTTTCATATTTGACCTGTAAATTCTTCTTGCCTCTGTCTTACTGGATGTCATGCCTGGATCCTGTGTTTTCTGATTCCTTGTTTATTCCTTTATTTTAGACACATACTTTACTAATATCTCAAGAGAAATGCAAGTGCTAAAATGTGGAAGCCTCCTATGTATCTAAATTCTACTTTGAGACTGATGCCAAACTAATCACTGGAGTGGGTTGACATTTCCTTCTCCAGAGGATCTTCTCCACCCAGGGATCAAACCTGGGTCTCCTGCATTGCAGGTGGATGACTGACTCCAGCTGAGCCATCAGGGAAGTTGATCAAACTAATACATTTAGCTTTTTTACAGGCCCATCACTGTATGGGGCAGATTTAAAAACAAGCTTCCAAGAAAGTATTCACAAACTTCTTGACTCAAGTATCTCTGCCAGTCATATCTGACTCCTTATCTCCAGGATTGAAATTTAACTGATAACAAAGAAGTCACAGTAAATTTTTATACTATTAAAGAATTCCTACATGAGTTTCATTCTAATAGTTCAGATAAACAAGCCTACCTACAGAGAGAAAAACAAAAAAACTATTAAAAAAACTTAAATTATTCATTAGTTTAGCAGAGCATTAGATAATTAGATAACATCACTGATCCAGCGGACATGAATTTGAGCAAACTCTGGGGGATAATGAAGGACAGGGAAGTCTGGCATGCTGCAGTCCATGGGGTTGCAAAGAGTAGGACATGACTTAGCAACTTAACAACAACATTGAATCAACTATATTCAGTACTGGAGAGACTGGAAGCAATAAAGACACAACCTCTGATCTCAGAGAGCTTACGGCCCAGCAGGGGAAGGTGGCTCCAGTGGTGGGAGGAGGTAAACATTCAACAAATCAGGTTTTCAATATATGTGATAAGAATTAGAAGGAGAAACACAGGAATTTGTTAGATTGAGGAGAGTGAAGTGATCAGAAAAAGAATTCATTGAGGAAATGATATTTAAATTGGGAACCTATGGGTGAGAAGGAGCAGAGAGGATGTGGTAGGGAGAAAAGAATCCAGGCAGAAAACAACAGAAGATGTTTAGATTTGAAAGTGAGAATGAGTTTGGTAATTAAAAGAATTATATGTGTTTTTAAAATGAAACAAAAGTAATGTGGCTAGAATAAACACAGAGGGGGCTGATGAAAGATGTGGCTGGAGAACCAATCCAAGTCTGGAACGTACGGAGCACTGACTGTTGTTGTTTTTCAGTTGCTAAGTTGTGTCTGACTCTTGTGATCCCATGGACCACACCAGGCTTCCCTGTCCTTCACTGTCTCTCAAAGTTTGCTTAAACTCATGTCCGTTGAGTTGGTGATGCCATCCAACCATCTCATCCTCTACTGCTTCCTTCTCCTTTTGACCTGAATCTTTCCAAGCACAGGGTCTTTTCCAATGAGTCAGCTCGTCTCGTCAGGTGGCCAAAGTATTGGAGCTTCAGCATCAGTATCAGTCCTTCCAATGAATATTTAGGGTTAATTTAATTTACGATTGACTGGTTTGACTTCCATACTGTCCAAGGTACTCTCAAGAGTCTTCATCAGCACCACAGTTTGAAAGCATCAACTCTTTAGTGCTGAGCCTTCATTAAGGTCCAATATTCAAATCCATACATGGCTACTGGAAAACATAGCTTTGACGATACAGACCTTTGTTGGCAAAATGATGTCTCTACTTTTTAATACGCTATCTAGGTTTGTCATAGCTTTTCTTCCAAGGAGCAAATGTCCCTGAATTTTGTGTCTGCAGTTACCATCCGCAGTGATTTCAGAGCTAAAGAAAATAAAATGTCACTGTTTTCATTTTTTTCACATTTATTTATCATGAAGTGATAGGACGGGATGACACGATCTTAGTTTTCTTAATGTTGAGTTTTAAGCCAACTTTTTCACTCTTCTCTTTTACCATCATCAAGAGGGTCTTTAGTACCTCTTTTCTTTCTGCCATTTGAAGGGTATCATCTGCGTGTCTAAGGTTGTTGATATTTCTCCTGGCAACCTTGACTCCAGCTTGCGAGTCACCCAGCCTGGAATTTTGCATGGTGTGCTCTGCATATAAATTAAATAAGCTGGTTAAATAAGCCTTTTTTGTACTCTTTCACAATTTTGAACCAGTTCATTCTTCCATACCCATTGTAACTATTGCTTCTTGACCTGCATACAGGTTTCCCAGGACACAGGTAAGGTGGTCTGGAATTCCCATCTCTTTCAGAATTTTCCACAGTTTGTTGCCATTCACACAGTCAAAGGCTTTATTCAGCAAAGTCAATGAAGCATAAACATCTGTTTTTCTGTTTTTAATTTGTTTGTTTGTTTGTTTTTTTTTTAATGATCAAATGGGTGTCAGCAATTTGATCTCTGGTTCCTCTGCCTTTTCTAAATCGAGCTTCTACATCTGGAAGGTCTTGATTCATGTACTGTCAAAGTCTAGCTTGAAGGATTTTGACCATTACCTTGCTAACATGTGAAACAAGCATCTTTGTATGGTGGTTTAACCATCTTTGCACTGCCTTTCTTTGGGACTGGAATGAAAACTGACCTTTTCCAGTCCTGTGGTCACTGTTTTTTTCCAAATTTGCTGACATAATGAGTGTAGCACTTCAACTGTATCATCTTTTAGGATTTGAAATATCTAAGATTGAACTCCATCACTTCCACAAGCTTTTTTTTTTTTTTGTAGTAATGCTTTCTAAGGCCCACTTGACTTCACACTCCAGAATATTTGGACCTAGATGAGTGACTACACCATTGGGGTTATCTGAGTCATTAAGGACTTTTTGTACAGTTCTTCTGTGCATTCTTGCCAACTCTTTTTAAAATCTTCCATTTCTGTTAGGTCTTTGCCATTTCTCTCCTTTATTGTGCTCATCTTTGCATGAAATGTTCCCTTGGTATCTCCAATTTTCTTCAATAGCTCTCTAGTTCTTCACATTCTATTATTTTCCTCTATTTCTTTGCATTGATCACTTAGGAAGGCTGTCTTGTCTCTCCTTGCTATTCTCTGGAACTCTGGATTCATTTGGATATATCTTTCCCTTTCTCCTTTGCCTTTGGCTTCTTTTCTTTCTCAGCTATTTGTAAGACCTCCTCAGACAAGCACTTTGCCTTCTTTCATTTCCTCTTTTTGGGCATGATTTTGGTAACCACCTCCTGCACAATCTTACAAACCTGTGTCCATAGTTCTTCAGGTAATCTATCTACCATACCTAATTGGCTGAATCAATGAATCATACCCACTGTATAATCAAAAGATATTTGATTTTGGTCATACCTGGATGACCTCGTGATTTTCCCTACTTTCTTCAGTTTAGGCCTCAATTTTGCAGTAAGAAGCTCATGATCTGAGCCAGAGTCAGCTCCAGGTCTTGTCTTTGCTGACTGTATAGAACTTCTCTATCTGCAGCTGCAAAGAATATAATCAATCTGGTTTTGATGTTGACAATCTGGTGATGTCCATGTTTAAAATCATTTCTTGTGGTGTTAGAAAAGGATGTTTGTTCTGACCAGTGCATTTTCTTTGCAAAATTCTCTTATCCTTTGCCTTGCTTCACTTTGTACTCCAAGGCCAAACTTGCCTGTTATTCCAGGTATCTCTTGAGTTCCTACTTTTGCGTTCCATCTCCAAGGCCAAACTTGCCTGTTATTCCAGGTATCTCTTGAGTTCCTACTTTTGCGTTCCATCTCCTATGATTTCTTTTTCATCATAGGAGATGAAAAAGGTCTTGTGGGTCTTCATAGAACCATTTGACTTAAGCTTCTTCAGTGTTAGTGGTTGGGACATAGTCTTGTATTACTGTGATATTTAATGGATTGCCTTGGAAATGAACCGAGATCATTCTGTCCTTTTGGAGATTGCACACAAGTACTGCATTTCAGACTCTTGTTGACTATGAGGGCTACTCCATTTCTCTAATGATTATTACCCATATTAGTAGATATAATGTTCATGTGAACATATTCACCCATTCCCAGTTTTCCCAATAGCCAGTCCCTCCTGTTATGAAGATTGCAAAAGCCTCTCATTCCCATCCATCAGAAGGCAGACGGAAAGTACAGAGCTTTAATCTCACAGAATGAAAACCACAATCAGAAAGCCAACCAAAATGATCATATGGATCATTGCCTTGTGTAACTCAGTGAAGCTCTGTGACATGCTGAGCAGGGCCACCCAAGATGGATGGGTCATGGTGGAGAGTTCTGACAAAATGTAGTCCACGGAAGAAGGGAATGGTAAACCACTTCAGTATTCTTGCCTCGAGAACCCCATCAACAGTATGAAAAGACAAAAAAAAAAAAAAAAAAATGACAGCAGAAGATGAGCCCCCCAGGTTGATAGGTGTCTCATATACTACTGGGAAAGAGTGAAAAAGTAGCTCCAGATAGAATGAAGAGACTAGGCCAAAGCAGAAATGACCCTTAGTTGTGGATGTGCCTGGTGGTTAATTAAAGTTCAATGCTGTAAAATACAATAGTGCATAGAAACCTGGAATGCTAGGTCCATGAATCAAGGTAAATTGGATGTGGTCAAGCAGGAGATGGAATAGTGAACATCAACATTTTAGAAATTCGTGAACAGAATCCTAGAGGGCTCATTAGAAGCTATGCATTTTAGTTAAGGATACTTAGAATTAACTGCAGGTTTTTTGCTTTTTTTTTTTTTTTTTTTTGTTGTTGTTGTTTGTTTGCTTTGTTTGTTTATGAAAGATGACTCTTAAAAGAAAATAAAATATTTTTCAAAAGCCATTCATTCAGATTTTGCTCCAATCCTCAAATCTCACTGCAAAGAGGCCTGTACTGCCTCGTCTATTTAATACAGTAATCTATCCTTACCCATACGCCAATCCTCTCAAATGCCCTAAATCCATTGCATTTTTTTTTTCTGCCTCCCACCGAGCAAATTACTTATCCTGTTTGTGGTCAGTTGTGAGTCCCTGGTCACTAATACAGGACCCACAGAGCAGAGAGCTGTTTTGGTGTTTGCTGCTGTATTAAAAATAGCTTCATAGGAGCACTTAGTACATGGGAGAAAATCTACTTGATAATTATTTACTCAGGACATGAATTTCCCTCTTGGCTGAATCGCTTATTAAACTTTTAACCTTTCTCACAAATTCACACTAGACAGCTTAAACTTAATTGAATAGTGCATAAAATAAGCTGTTTCTTTTTTCCTTCCTTTAGATTTTTTTCCAGTGAAAAATCTTAGTATTATTTTTAAGCTTTGTAGCAGACTTGGTCACAAATTCAGCAGAGAGGTCATGGACCAAATATTTTCAACCAAGAAGATATTTTCTTTAGATCACACTCAAGAGGTACAATATTGGCAAGTCAGCATGTGCAATGTTTTTCTGGGCCTGTTCTCACATATATCAATTTCTTTTCACAGTCCACAGTATGAACTTCACATTAATGGGAGGTACTTTTTAAGTTCACATAGAGACCCCTCAGATATGTACTCAAACTCAACCTGTTTAAAGAGTCTGAAGCAGAAATTCAACTATTTTTTAAGTCCTAAAATATCAGAGATGCCATGGACCAGAAAATGGCAGACTTGCATTTTTAAAAGGGCATTGGCCTTTTTTCCAGAGGGTCTGAAGTCTTGACCAGTAGAGGGCAGCTGCAACTCTTCAAAACTGGCTCCATATCCTGACCATCAGGAGACACATACTTCACTCATCATTTATACAGAAGTTATGATTGCTTTCAGTATATGTAAATCTTACAATATTACTGATTTTTATACGAGTAATACAAGTAAACAGATTACTAAAAAGAGAAAAAGAAAATCACTGATATCACCCTGAGATAACATAACAGCTATTAATATTGATTGATGTACTCCAATTATATATTCATATAAATTTCATTGATTTTCCAAAAATAGAATCCTACCGTGAACTATAATATCTTTTCAAAACAGAATAAATATGCACATTGATGGGATGATGTCAAAGAGACAGAGGAACCAACTGAGAGAGCTCTGAGTGTTCAAAGCTGAATCCTTTTGGGCAGTAAAATGAAGTAGTATTGGACTACAATCTAAGGTATGAAATAAACATCTGAGTCTCCATATTGATATCAATATTGACTAAATTGATTAATTAATGTAGAAAAGAGACAAATCTTTGTAGAAGAATCCTAAAAATTGGGAATAATTCATCACTTAAGTGTAGGCTGTGCACGACTTTCTTTTAATGAGTACAGCATAAGAAGAAAGGAAAAACCTGACATACTATGTTAGATAGGTATCAAGATCAAAAATAAAAAAGAATGTTGATAGTATGTAACCTTGATATGTTTGATGCACTTTACGTCTGTGGTGGACCTTCTAGAACTTGATAACCTAGAAGAAATGGAGATCTGGAAAGACCAAAGACAAATTTGAAATTGCCTGTAGAGAGTTCCAGAAAAACATCTATTTCTGCTTTATTGACTATGCCAAAGCCTTTGACTGTGTAGATCACAATAAACTGTGGAAAATTCTGAAAGAGATGGGAATACCAGACCACCTGACCTGCCTCTTGAGAAATCTGTATGCAGATCGGGAAGCAGCGGTTAGAGCTGGACATGGAATAGACTGGTTCCAAATAGGAAAAAGAGTACATCAAGGCTGTATATTGTCACCCTGCTTATTTAACTTATATGCAGAGTACATCATGAGAAACGCTGGACTGGAAGAAGCACAAGCTGGAATCAAGATTGCCAGGAGAAATATCAATAACCTCAGACATGCAGATGACACCACCCTTATGGCAGAAAGTGAAGAGGAACTAAAAAGCCTCTTGATGAAAGTGAAAGTGGAGAGTGAAAAAGTTGGCTTAAAGCTCAATATTCAGAAAACGAAGATCATGGCATCTGGTCCCATCACTTCATGGGAAATAGATGGGGAAGCAGTGGAAACAGTGTCAGACTTTATTTTGGGGGCCTCCAAAATCACTGCAGATGGTGACTGCAGCCATGAAATTAAAAGATGCTTACTCCTTGAAAGGAAAGTTATGTCCAACCTAGATAGCATGTTTAAGAGCAGAGACATTACTTTGCCAACAAAGGTCCATATAGTCAAGGCTATGGTTTTTCCTGTGGTCATGTATAGATGTGAGAGGTGGACTGTGAGAAGGCTGAGCGCTGAAGAATTGATGCTTTTGAACTGTGGTGTTGGAGAAGACTCTTGAGAGTCCCTTGGACTGCAAGGAGATCCAACCAGTCCATTCTGAAGGAGATCAGTCCTGCGATTTCTTTCGAAGGAATGGTGCTAAAGCTGAAAGTCCAATACTTTGGCCACCTCATGCAAAGAGTTGACTCATTGGAAAGAGTCTGATGCTGGGAGGTATTGGGGGCAGGAGGAGAAGGAGACGACAGAGGATGAGATGGCTGGATGGCATCACTGACTCGATGAACGTGAGTCTGGGTGAACTTCGGGAGTTGATGGACAGGGAGGCCTGGCGTGCTGCGATTCATGGGGTGGCGATGAGTTGGACACGACTGAGGTAATGAACTGAACCTAATTGACCATTAAGTATTGGAGAGAAGGCTAAGGCAGTTGAAGTATCTCAGAAGAAAGTTGACAATGGACAACTGGATAAAAGTAGATCTACTCTATTAACTTGTAAACAAAATGCATAATCAATTACACACAAATGTTCGCTGTAATATATACAAATACCAGATGCCCTGGGAAATGACGCTGACCCCATCTGATGGACAGAGTATTGGAGTGTTCTAAGAGATCACCTGAGTAATAGAAGAACAATAGTCTTGCTGTTAAAGTTATATAGTCACCTTTTAAAAAGTAGATATAAGTGGAAAACATCATGGAGAAAATCTTGGGGTCAAAATCCAACTCTGCTGTTGTAACTTTGGGGCAAGAAAGTGATGACACAAAGTGGAATAATACCTAAATTTCACAGTTGTTATGAGACTTGATGAAATTATATAAAAGAGCTATAAGAAATCAGATTCCCTTTTCAAAATTGAAAGAAAAAAAGAAATCATAATTATTATTAGCTGTCAGGTATGACAGAAGGAGGATATATCTGATTACTGTTAAAATGGGATGATGACAGATAATCCGCATCTCCACACCACCCTTCTACTATAGGTGATATTTTTATGTTGATCTTAAATTTAATAACCCTACTTTTAACTCTCTAGTTACTACAATAGCCATTCTATCATAAAAAATAATTAAGACTTCAGAGAGTATCACCATTAGTCTTCTGACCTTTATGCCATAGAACAGAAAAAAAAAATATATCCTTCTAAGTTTTGAAGGATTAAAAAAAAAAAAAAAAAAGAAGACCATCTTTTATTTAGCTAATATATGAAACCCTAGTCAGGTAAGCAAACAGTTTCCATAACCAAACCAGATAATTTAAAGTCACATGGAAGTTTTGGTCATTGTGCCAAAATATCCATTTACAAGTAGAAGATAAAGTCTGGCCTTAACTAAACTGGCAGAAGGAATATGAACCTATATGAATAGGTTCGCTTGCACAACCAAAGGTGATAAGAAAAAGAAACCTTGAGAAAAATTCTTAATGGGAACTACCCAATCAGGTTACTTCTTGAGTTGGGAGATATCCTTAGGCTAATGCAAACTTTCTAGTTGCTGTAGTAGAATTCAATCTGTGCAGCTTATATCCTAGTTATTCTATTATATTTCTATAAGTATGAGGACAGTTGATGTGATACTATAAATGATGGGGAATGGGCACCTATGTCCTAAGTTAATCTGGGAATTTATTGGAGTCAATAATGATTCCCAAATCATATTGGAAGAAACATGTCCATAAGAGACATTAGAATACTCTGGAGAAAATATAATACAGACACAAAAAGCAGATCAATGGTGGCAGAGTTTGGAGAAATGTGGGAGGGCTTAATTATACAAAGGCATTCCAAAAAGATTTTGAGGATGACGGAATTTTTATGAATGTAATTGTAGAGGCAATTACATTGCTTTACGCATTTGTTAAAACAAACAAAACTATAAACCACAAAGTGTAATTATTATTGTACATAAATATTAAAAATACCAGTCAGCGTATGGAGGAAATGTGGAATGCAGACCATGACAAATGAATCTAACTGTATCACAAATGAATCATATAACTACACTAAAATTGATGGAGAAGAAAGGGTAATTTTGGAAAATAATATTTTGATTGACAAATTACAGAAGTACTGTATTCTAGTTCATAATGGATTAGCAATTAATTTACATTATATGTATAAAATTGTTGAAAAATAAGTAAATATGCTATTAATATCAACACACTGTTGACAGCCAGGTTTATCAAGAAGTTATCAATTAAATAGTGAGAAGTTTAGAATTAATTTTGTGGTGTGGAAATGAATTATGTGTGTGCATATGTGTATGGAAATGCATGTATTTCACATACATGCATGTATTTCCTGTCTGTATCCACTAAGAACTATTAAAAACAATGACATCCCACTAGCAATGAGCATACTTAATCGCCCAGTTTGCCGTTTCTAATAGCATTTCTTAACAAAAGGGATTCCTGGAGACATGGATGATTTTAGGGCTTGTGTAGGGAAATTATAAAATGATCCTGGGGTATCTTGTGGTGCTATAAGTCTAGGAAGGGCTCAAAACAAGCAAACAAGAAAACAAAAAAAGGGTGGAATAATGCGAAAATGGCATGTGAGCCAAACTGAAAGACCAACTGCATAGAAGTTCTGTTGCTCAAGTTGAACAACATTAATGACAACAACAAAATGAAAAAATAGTCTAAAGAACAAAGCAATCATACATGATTCCATGCTGATAAAAAGAAAATCAAATAAATACATAAATAATAAAGGAGAAGGAACATCTCTTTCAAAAATTACAAAATAACTTGAACAGTACATGTAGGAGAAATTGGATAAAACAGAAAACCACTATTAAAACACCATTCTTGCAGACAACATTCACCAATGGATAAGGAAATTAGTGGACAAAAGTTTAAGTGAGAAGAAAATACTTGCATAGATTCAAATAATTTTCCCCTAAATATTTAGTAAGTATGAAGGGACACATCAGATCAGATCAGATCAGTCGCTCAGTCGTGTCCGACTCTTTGCGACCCCATGAACCGCAGCACGCCAGGCCTCCCTGTCCATCACCAGCTCCCGGAGGTCACTCAGACTCGCATCCATCGAGTCAGTGATGCCATCCAGCCATCTCATCCTCTGTCGTCCCCTTCTCCTCCTGCCCTCAATCCCTCCCAGCATCAGAGTATTTGCTAAGGTTCTATAATTAAAATCATTATGTGAAGGGACACATAATGATTTTAATTATAGAACCTTAGCAAATATCATTTTAACCAAGTGACTGAAGTTAACATCTCTATAATACATGTTGGCATCATGTACCCACTGATGTGATGCAGAAAGACGGGCATATTACCTCCATAGTATCTTTGTCAATAATGCATGACTTCAGCATAATGATGAGGATATATAAGCGAGGTGCAAACTGATAGATGTAAAATAACTGAGCAATACTAATCAAGTGTGTCAGAGAAAAAGAAAAGTGTGTCAAGATCAGGAAAGAAAAGGAAACACTAAGAGAGTGACACAGACTGAAACACTTAGGAGACGTAAATGAATACAATGCTAAACTGGAGTCAAGAACAAAAATGAGTTATTAGTGGGAAATAATCTGTAATTTGCCTTGATTCATGGACCTAACGTTCCAGGTTCCTACACAATATTGCTTTTTACAGCATCGAACCTTGCTTCTGTCACCAGTCCCATTCACAGCTGGGTGTTGTTTTTGCTTTGGCTCCATGCCTTCATTCTTTCTGGAGTTATCTCTCCACTGATCTCTAGTAGAATATTTGGCACCTACTGACATGGGGAAATCTCAGTGTCCTATCATTTTACCTTTTAATACTGTTAATGGGGTTCTCAAGGCAAGAATACTGAAGTGGTTTGCCATTCCCTTCTCCACTGGACCACATCCTGTCAGGCCTCTCCAAAATGACCCCTCAGTCTTGGGTGGCCCAATGTGGCATGGCTTAGTTTCATTGAGTTAGACAAGGCTGTGTGGCCCACATGATCAGATTGGCTAGTTGTCTGTGATTGTAGTTTCAGTCTGTCTGCCCTCTGATACCCTCTGTCAGTGCCTACCATCTTACGTGGTAAATAAAAAAAGCAAAATGGCTATCTGAGGAGGCCTTACAAATAACTGTGAAAAGAAGTGAAAAGCAAAGGAGAAAAGGAAAGATATACCCATTTGAATGCAGAGTTCCAAAGAACAGCAAGGAAAGATAAGAAAGTCTTCCTCAGTGATCAATGCAAAGAAATAGAGGAAACCAACAGACTGGGAAATACTAGAGATCTCTTCAAGAAAATTAGAGATACCAAGGGAACATTTCATGCAAAGATGGGCTCAATAAAGGACAGAATTGGTATGGACCTAACAGAAGCAGAAGATATTAAGAAGGGTGGCAAGAATACACAGAAGAACTGTACAAAAAAGATCTTCACGACCCAGGTATCACGATAGTGTGATCACTCACTTAGAGCCAGACATCCTGGAATGTGAAGCCAAGTGGGCCTTAGGAAGCATCACTACGAACAAAGCTAGTGGAGGTGATGGAATTCCAGTGGAGCTATTTCAAATACTGAAAGATGATGCTATGAAAGTGCTGCACTCAATATGCCAGCAAATTTGTAAAGCTCAGCTGTGGCCACAGAACTGGAAAATGTCAGTTTTTATTCCAGTCCCAAAGAAAGGCAATGTCAAAGAATGCTCAAACCACTGCACAATCACACTCATCTCACACACTAGTAAAGTAATGCTTAAAATTCTCCAAGCCAGGCTTCAGTAATATGTGAACCATGAACTTCCAGATGCTCAAGCTGGTTTTAGAAAAGGCAGAGGAACCAGAGACCAAATTGCCAACATCCACTGATCATTGAAAAAGCAAGAGAGTTCCAGAAAAAACATCTATTTCTGTTTTATTGACTATGCCAATGCCTTTGACTGTGTGGATCACAAAAATCTGTGGAAAATGCTGAAAGAGATGAGAATATCAGACCCCCTGACCTGCTTCTTGAGAAACCTCTATGCATATCAGGAAGCAACAGTTAGAACTGGACATGGAACAACAGACTGGTTCCAAATAGGAGAAAGAGTACGTCAGGGCTGTATATTGTCACCCTGTTTATTTAACTTATACGCAGACTACATCATGAGAAACGCTGGACTGGAAGAAGCACAAGCTGGAATCAAGATTGCCGGGGGAAATATCAATAACCTCAGATATGCAGATGACACCACCCTTCTGGCAGAAAGTGAAGAGGAACTCAAAAGCCTCTTGATGAAAGTGAAAGTGGAGAGTGAAAAAGTTGGCTTAAAGTGCAGCATTCAGAAAACGAAGATCATGGCATCTGGTCCCATCACTTCATGGGAAATAGATGGGGAAACAGTGGAAACTGGCTATATTCCTGGGTCCAAAATCACTGCAGATGGTGACTGCAGCCATGAAATTAAAAGACTCTTACTCTTTAGAAGGAAAGTTACGACCAACCTAGTCAGCATATTAAAAAGCAGAGATATTACTTTACCAACAAAGGTCCATCTAGTCAAGGTTATGGTTTATCCAGGGGTCATGTATGGATATGAAAGCTGGACTATAAAGTAAGCTGAACGCTGAAGAACTGATGCTTTGGAACTGTGGTGTTGGAGAAGACCCTTAAGAGTTCCTTGGACAGCAAGGAGATCCAACCAGTCCATCCTAAAGGAGATTAGTCCTGGGTGTTCATTGGAAGGACTGATGTTGAAGCTGAAACTCCAAAAGAGCTGACTTTCAAAAGAGCTGACTGATTTGAAAAGACCCTGATGCTGGGAGGGATTGAGGGCAGGAGGAGAAGGGGATGACAGAGGATGAGATGGTTTGATGGAATCATCTACTTGATAGACATTTCGGTAGACTCCAGGAGTTGATGATGGACAGGGAGGCCTGGTGTGCTGTGGTTTATGGGGTTGCAAAGAGTCGGACACGACTGAGTGATTGAACTGAACTGAACTGAATCTGCAGTTTAGTCACTATAACTGTACCAAAATACTTTCTTTGTTTTAATAATCATTTAGCTCACGTAAGAAGTTAACATAAGGGGAAAAAAATATTACATGAATACCAGATTTCTTTGTATTGGGTTTTGTAACTCTTTTGCAAATCTAAAATTATCTAAAAAAAAAATTAAAAATGTTTAAGTCAAAATTTTTGGCATATTAGTTATTATTTTAAGAAGATAGTGTTATAAAAATCTCTGTAATAATTATGTGAGGCTTAGTAGGATATTTTGGCCACTGCTTTTAGCATGAACCGGGTTTAAAAGAAATTCTTTAAAAATGTATTTTTTTTAATTTCTTTTCCCAATATCTTGTTTACAGAGGACAAAAATAAGAATACAACTATAAAAGGGTAATGGGAATTAATAATAAAGCAATATTGGTAACATATCCAACTGAGTATTAAAATGATATTCAATAAAACTTTTTACCATGGATTTTGTACTTACAAACAATAGGAATATTTGAAATCACATCACAATGAACCTTTGGGTAATGGTGTGTAGGGCAGAGGCGGAGAAACAGTTCATTTTAAAAGTGTTTAATAAAAATAAAGCTTACATGTGAATTACATCTGATTTTGTTCTGAGTTAAGAGAGTTTTGAGCTCATTGAAATTACTGGAATGATAATTTTCTTATAAATATGTAATGTAAAATAGAAAGTTATTTTAGAAAGAAGTAGTATACTATTGCAGACATATTTAACAAAGCTCCATGAAAGTGTAGAGTTTTGAGCTCATTGAAATTACTGGAATGATAATTTTCTTATAAATATGTAATGTAAAATAGAAAGTTATTTTAGAAAGAAGTAGTATACTATTGCAGACATATTTAACAAAGCTCCATGAAAGTGTATTTTATTAGAGTGCTGTCCTATTAAAGAACTGTTTTAGGGTGCATCTAGATTACTATTACATTACATCCTGGGAGAAAAACAATTAAAATTGGATTTTTCATTTCAACCATTTAGAATATATGCCTAATGCACAAGAAACTGCACTAGGAACGTAGAGGAAAGAGTACAAGAATAGAAAGCAGCCAGCTAACAGAATAGGATAGAACACAGCAGTAATTTTTTGCTTTGGATTGGTCAAAATCCATTTAAGATTCTAGTTGAGAATACAGATCAAACCAATTTCTCTACCTCCACTAACAAAATATACACAAGTTCATACCATCAAAATTTTGCCAGCTTTCAAGAATTCAGAAACACCTTGAGTCCCATCCATGGAATTAGGCTGAAAAATTCATGGTATAAGGAAAGTTAGTATCTCATTCAGTTCAGTTCAATTGCTCAGATCAGATCAGATCAGTCGCTCAGTCATGTCCGACTCTTTGTGACCCCATGAATCGCAGCATGCCAGGCCTCCCTGTCCATCACCAACTCCTGGAGGTCACTCAGACTCACAATTGCTCAGTCGTGTCCAACTCTTTGCAATCCCATGGACTGCAGCACGCCAGGCTTCTCTGTCCATCACTAACTCCTGGAGCTTGCTCAAACATGTCCATCATGTTGATGATGCCATCCAACTATCTCATCCTCTGTTGTCCCGTTCTTCTGCCTTCAATCTTTCCCAGCATCAGGATCTTTTCCAATGAATCAGCTCTTCACATCAGGTGGCCAAGGTATTGGAGTTTCCACTTCAATATCAGTCCTTTCAATGAACATTCAGGACTGATTTTCTTTATTGACTGCTTGGATCTCCTTGCAGTCCAAGGGACTCTGGAGAGTTTTTCCCAACACCACAGTTCAAAAGTATCAATTCCTCCGCACTCAGTTTTCTTTATAGTCCAACTTCCACATCCATACATAAAGTGAAAAGTAGCTCAGTAGTGTCTGGGTCTTTGCAACCACATGGACTGTAGCCTACCACGCTTCTCCATCCATGGGATTTTCCAGGCAAGAGTTCTGGAGTGGGTTGCCATTTCCATCTCCAGAGGATCTGGATCCATGTATGGATCATGTCATATCCATACCTGAGTACTGGTTAAGCCATAGCTTTGACTAAATGGAATTTAGTCAGCAAAGTGATGTCTCTACTTTTAAATATGCTGTCTAGGTCAGTCACAGCTTTTCTTCCAAGGAGCAAGCATCTTTTAATTTCATGCCTCCAGTCACCCATTTGCTGTAATTTTGGAGCCCAAGGCAATAAAGTCTGTCACTTTTTCCATTGTTTCCCCATCTATTTGCCGTGAAGTGATGGGACCAGATGCTATGATCTTAGTTTTCTGAATGTTGAGTTTTAAGCCAGGTTTTCACTCTCCTCTTTCACTGTCATCAACAGGCTCTTAAGTTCCTCTTTGCTTTTTGCCATAAGGGTGGTGTCATCTGCATATCCGAGGTTATTGACATTTCCCCCAGCATCTTGATTCTAGCTTGGGCTTCATGCAGCTTGGCATTTTGCATGATGTACTCTGTATATTATTTAAACAAGTAGGGTGACAATGTACAGCCTTGATGTACTCCTTTCCCAATTTGGAACCAGTCCAATGTTCCATGTCCAGTTCTAACTGTAGCTTCTTGGCCTGCATACAGATTTCTCAGGAGGCAGATAAGAATTTTTCACAGTATTTTTCACTGATACTTTGCAATCTCACTGTTTCATGAACATAGAAGGGATGGCAATGTTGTCCATTGAATTTAGAGCTGTGAATGCTATAATATTTAAACGTGTTACTTCAATCATCTAAAAGGTTGATTTAGTTTGTTTGTCTGGCTGGCAAGCCAGCTGCTTCACCTTCATAATTCTTTTCATTGTCAAATTGGTGATTGACATAGAGAACAGCCATCCGTAAAAGAATAGAATTGGTCTTGGACAAAGACATGTGTGTTCTTTTGTTCTCCATCTGCCACAGAAATTTTGAAGTTTTTGATGTTTCTAAAATCTTTCCCACGACACGTGAACACAGTGGACATTTTAACTTCAAGATTGAGATCACAGATAACATGCATATTATGGACTTGTCGTTTGTCTCCACATCATTAAAAGGAGGACATTTTTCTCACTGACCTCCAGTATTACTAAGGTATTAAACAGGGCTTAAGTGTTAATGTCTACTTTGTGATTGGTTATATTATTTTTATTATAGTTAGCAAGCTCAATGACACTTGATTACATTTTTTTTGTATAATAAATATGTGCCCTATAGCTAGACAAGGCTTAAAGTAAGGATTTTTGATATAATGAAGCTTTAACTTGTTGATATTTGACTTAACAACATACACAGTTAAAACAATCACACATTTGGCAAATGTTCTAAGATCCAAATATAGCAGATATTTCAGTGTAATTTGACTTATGATCAGATTTTCCTTACACTAGGGACACAGCAAGAATTCTGTTTTACTTTATGACCTAAAGAAGACAGCTGTTAAATATGGGATGTTTCCCCATAGGAACCAAGGAGAGTTTTTAGTAGGAATATTGCAAACAAAGTAGGCTAGAAAAAAACAAATATTTCTCTTTCATCTTATGTAATGTTAAATCACTATAGTGCATCACCATTCTAAAATGTTACATTTTTATTGGAGCCTGGCTTAAAACTTAAGCAAGTTTAAAAATCAACATTCAAAACACAAAGATCATGGCATCCAGTTCCATCACTTCACGGTGAATAGATAGGGAAAAAATGACAACAGTGACAGACTTTATTTTTCTGGGCTCCAGAATCACTGCAAATGGTGACTGCAGTCATGAAATTAAAAGACACTTACTCCTTGGAAGAAAAGCTATGACCAACCTAGACTGCATATTAAAAAGCAGAGACATGACTTTGCTGACAAAGGTCCCTCTAGTCAAAACTACAGTTTTTCCAGTAGCCACATATAGATGTGAGAGTTGGACCATTAAGAAGGTTGATTGCTGAAAAACTGATGCTTTCACATTGTGGTGCTGGAGAAGACTTGTCAGAGTCCCTTGGGCAGCAAGGAGATCAAATCAGTTAATTCTAAAGCAAATCAACCCTGAATATTCATTGGAAGGACTGATGCTGAAGCAGAAGCTCCAATGCTTTGGCCACCTGATGTGAAGTACAGACTCATTGGGAAAGACCCTGATGCTGGGAAATATTGAAGGTGGGAGGAGAAGGGGACAACAGAGGATGAGATGGTTGAATGGTGTCCAATTCAATGGACATGAGTTTGTTTAAACTCTGGGAGATAGTGAAGGACGGGGAAGCCTGGTATGCTGCAGTCCATGGGGTCACAAAGAGCTTAACATGACTGAGTGACAGAGCAACAATATTGAAACAACAGCAATGGATGATGAATGTAAAGTGCTCTTTAATATGAGTAAATTACACTAATTATTAAATCTTTATCAGACACAAGATGAATGACATTATCACCCACCAGTCCACTGAACAACTTCTGAATATAAAGTGGCATGAATATTAATAAAATAAAGTTATTCAAAGAGAGACAAAAGATATGATGTTCATTTCAACCATGAGTTTGTAATTTTCAACAATTTAAAATGGCATAATCTCTTTGTTTTTCCAAAGTAAAACAACATTTGTATTGAGTGAATTTTTTGTTGTTATCAGAGGACTTTCAAATATTCAAGATACATTAGAGAGCATAGTTAATTACCATGAATATGTTCATTTATCTTTTGAAATAAATGCTAAATATTAATACATAATAAAATATTATTTATTTTATTGGTTATTTGCCTGTTTTTAATAATGCAATTTTTGATGTGCTATAGGAGAGTTTTTATTGTGTTGTACATTATTTTTCATAGTGGAGGAACACCACAAAGAGATGGACATAATTGTTTCAGGGCAGTCCTGAGCTGAACAGAAAGAAAAACAAACTGGCAATCAAAGACTAAGTAAAGTGATACTTAAAAGACAATGCCAGATGTCCTGATGGGGGTTGTTTTATCTAAATGTATTAGAAAATGGGAATTCTGCAAATATTCAGGAATAAAAACCAACCAGGGCAGGGCTGATATCACATGTAAACATTTTAGCTCATTAATCTGGACAGCCACTGTATATGAGTGGGACTAAGTTGTTATACAGTCATAATCTAAACATCATAAGCTTTGTTCTTGGCACTTTGCTAATACACATTTCTCCCACTTACAGGGGTCTTTGCAGTTTTCACCACAGCACTCCAGGCTTTTCTCAGAGGTAATCTGATATAGAAAGATCTAAATGAGATGAAAACTCAGAAAGCATCCAAAATAAACCTCATAAATAACAGTAATTCCCTTATTCTGATTTCATATTTGACCAGATGGGTGAAATTTAGAAGTAAGATAAAGAAAGTAAAAATATTTTATAAAACTGGATGGACTCTGGATTAATATTTCATTACGCCTTTAAACCTTTTCAGTTGAACATGGTATGCTCAGAATCTGGAAACAAACACGATTTTACAGTACAAACGTTGTCATGTCATTCATAAACATTTGGTTAAAATGAGGAAAATGTCAGTCTGTGGTCTCCTTCACCTACATTCACTTCTTTCTTCCTCTTTTGTCTCCTTTTTCCTTCTATTTACTTTCTTCCTTACTCTGAGAATAGCAGACATTGCTTTCAACTTTGGGGTCTCAACCTCAGTGATGGAATTCACAAAGCTCTGCCTAACTTGCTTATTTAATCATAATGCTCCTAAAATACAGATTGCTATAAAGGTCAGAATTTTTTGTTCTTCTTCAACACATAAGTACTCATGAGAAAAAGAAAATTTCTTTAATGTCTGCTCTGTCCATGCAGTCCAAGTTTGAACTTCAAACCTCTAATCTTACAGGATTAAAGAGGTGAGATAGGAAAGAAAATTTCAATCACCTGACATATGCTTATTACTAGTATCCAGTGTCTCCCATGCTCACTCATGATACCAATAAATTTTAGGGTGAATATAGATGGTTTAATTCACCAAGTCTTGACACAAAGTGAAGATTTAATCCTTTAATGCAAGCAGAGGTCATGAGATAAGAGGTCAGAGAGAATAGAAGGCTTGTCAAAGATATTTAGAAGACTCAAAGACAGAAAAATGAACAAGGACTCACACAAACATGTACTATTTTATCTCTCATCCTGATTATGACTGTAATGAAATTAGATCAGAATTTCTTTCTCACAGTACTTAAAAATTGAATCTAACTTTATTTATTCACATCAAAACAGATGAGCATGTTAAAATGCATAGAATCTCTAAAAATATTTGGAGTTTCTTAAAATTTGACCAGATTTTGAAATTTCTAAACTCAATGCAGTGCAAACAAGACTTTCTTTACTTTTTTCTCCCTTAATTAATTCCCACGCATTCTCAGTCTCTTAGTCGTGTCCGACTCTATGAGACCCCATGGACTGTAGCTAGCCAGGCTCTTCTATCCATGGGATTTCCCAGGCAAGAATATTGGAGAGTGTTACCATTTCCTTCTCCAGGGGATCCTCCTGACCCAGAAATCAAATCTATTCTTCCTGCCTTGCAAGTGGATTCTTTACCACTGAGCCACTGAGGAAGTCCTTAATTTTTATGGTTTTAGATCACATCTCTTTTCTCAGCCCCTGGATGAGAAGAACACAGGAGAGTTTCCATGTTTAAGGTCACATTCAGTTGCAAATATATTATATATATATATATATATATATAATTGCCATTTTCTCAGGGATTTAAATTTCAAATCTAACCCAAAACATCAAGCATAGCTAACTCAAGGCTTCCTCCCTCTCCTGTAGTTGAAGTCTAATTCTTAGCCAGTGAACTCACAGTGGAGGAAGTGTTAAAACCCAGGGTTTTGTTTGTCAGTTTTGTTGTCTTCTCCTCCCTTGATATTCTGGATCCTTGCAAATTGAAAGAAAAAGAGAATGTCAGAGGAAGAGGGCAAAATTTTTTACATCTTAGTTGGGCTATTTGCAAATTTTCTTTCATTGTCAATGCCTACGAATGCAGCAAGCACCCAAATGCTCTGTCTTCCAAGGGCAGTGTTCATAGATTCTACAAAATTTCCCCTGTGAATACTCATATACTGTAATTGCCTAATATTCACTCTCTGGTGGCCTCTGGTAACTCACCTTTAGTTCTGACCTCTGGTAATCTCCCTCTAGACAGGAAGGTCAGGCAGTCAACCCTCGCTGGTGAGATCACATCGAATGATCCCAGTTATGTGCCATGGCATTTGCTTGACCCAAAAGGAAGGCATGGCTTCTTGCCAGAGTGCATTTACTTTATGGTTTATGAGATTAGCTGTGCACTGAACAAGTTGAGTGAATGACCATATTGTTGTGTAACAGTGTACTGCTGCTTGCCACGACTATCACGGGGAAGTAGGCAACTTCCTGTCACTTCCAGGAAGTTCCAGAAAATCTTCCATCTTGGGCCTGCAGAGAACTAAGAATAAATACTTATGTTCATATATAATCTAGAACTCTCTTCTATGGGATGAGGGAAGATGTTAGGTTCCTTTTTAATCAACTTAAGTCAAGGTGTATTTAAGTTCTGCATGTTAGTGGCTAGCTGTACGTCTCTTTAGAATATCGGTGAGCTTTTCAAAACTATGGTTTTTCCAGTAATCAAGTATGGACGTGAGAGTTGGATTATAAAGAAAGCTGAGCACTGAAGAATTGATGTTTTTGAACTATGGTGTTGGATAAAACTCTTGAGAGTCCCTTGGACTGCAAGGTGTTCCAACCAGTCTATCCTAAAGGAAATCAGTCCTCAATATTAATTGGAAGGACTGATGCTGAAGCTGAAACTCCAATACTTTGCCCACCTGATGTGAAGAACTGACTCCTTGGAAAAGACCCCGATGCTGGGAAAGATTGAAGGCAGGAAGAGAAGGGGACGACAGAGGATGAGATGGTTGGATGACATCACTGACTCCATGGATATGAGTTTGAACAAGCTCCAGGCATTGGTGATGGACAGGGAGGCCTGGTGTGCTGCAGTCCATGAGGTAGCAGAGAGTTGGACATGACTGAGTGACTGAACTGACTAAGCTTCTCTAATATACTTGTTCTTTTGGGACTTTCAGAGGCAAAATGTTGAGGAAAATGGTAAATACCGCATTCTGCACCCATTAATGTTTATAAATTAATATTATAATTTTGGCATAGTCCAGTCTTGCTGTATATATTATGTTTTGCTTAAATCTATTTTAAACAAATGAGTTAAAAGCTAATGCCTCAAATAGTCTGCCAACAATTAGGCTTGCTTCAAGATTTAAAAAGTTTCATTTGAATTCTACTTTGTATTTATTTTATTATAAAAATGTGCTTTTTAAAAAATGTCTTTGCTGCATCTATTGAAATGACCACCTGTGTTTCAACCATTAGGTCTATTAATGTGGTGAATAATATTTATTTATGTTTAAGATATATCAGTTAGGAGTGCTGTCACTTGCAAATAATCACAAAATTAAACTAGCAACAATATAAGCAAATTTTCCTCCACATAAGTCAAGAGATGGCTGCTGCTGCTGCTAAGTCGCTTCAGTCTTGTCTGACTCTGTGCGACCCCATAGACGGCAGCCCACCAGGCTCCTCCATCCATGGGATTTTCCAGGCAAGAGTGCTGGAATGGGGTGCCATCGCCTTCTCTGCAAGAGATGGCTAGTAGACAAAATTAATAATTCATTACTTAAACATGGAGTCTGGGATCCAGGCTTTTATTATCTTTTCACTGTGCCGTTCTTAGTTTATTGTATTTCATTATCATAATTTTACCTAATAGTTCCAAGGTAGCTACTAGAGCTTCAGACCTCATGTCCTCATTCAATAAAGAGATGGAAAAGGGTGACTTTAAATCACTGTCCCTTTTGTTGAAAGAGAGAAAAAAAAGTATTCCACTCAAATGTTCTGATAGATTTAATAGTATTTCATTGGATACAACTGTGTCAAGTAGCATCTTTGCAAAGATATGAAAGTGAAATTTAAAGGAGAAATTACTTACCAGGTAAATAGAATTTTTATTAGCAAGCAAGAAGAAAAGAATATATATTAGGTAGGTGTGTAATTTGTCTGGGTTTCCCTTTTGGCTCAGACTGTAAAGAATCTGTCTGCACTGCAGAAGACACAAATTCAATCCCTGGATTGAGAAAATCCCCTGGAGAAAGGAATGGCTACGTACTCCAGTATTCTTGCCTAGAGAATTCCATGGACAGAGGCGCCTCATGGGCTACAGTTCATGGAGTTGCAAAGAGTCAAACACAACTAGGTGACTAACATAAACACACACAAGTCTTGTCTACAAAGCCATCCTTGCATTTTTAGGTTAGAGCCAAACTGACTAGCGTGAGGATTTTTATGTTAATATTGTTAGTTTTTTTCATGTATGGAATATTTAATTAATATTTAATTATTTTTCAGAAATGAGATTGACCTAAATTCTTTTTTTCTGACTTGGGTATCAAGATTATATTAAATTTATAAAACAATTTTAGGAGTGTTCCTTTATTTCTATAGTCTCAAAGGCTTTATGCAGTCCTGAAGTTTTACCTTAAAGTAAGTTAGTCAGCCTGAAATACACTATATCTCAGGGATAAACATAATGCATCCAACATTATGGGGCTTTCCTTTCTTAAAAACTGTTTAGTTAGTACCCTAAAAATAAAAATGCATTTGTTTAGCCTTCCATTTTTATAATATATTCCTAGGTATTTGTTCATTTGCCTTTCAGAAAATTGGCTTTCTTGGATGGTTAGATAGAAAGCTCCTCAATGAAACAAAATGTTTGGTTTGGTTTGGTTTTCTTAAAAAAAAAAAAGAAAAGAAAAGAAAACTCCACAGATCTCTCCTTGACAAGGCTAGAATCACACAGTGACAAACAGTTCACAAGACCATTTAATCATGCCCTTTGTACTTTTCCTCCTCTTTATGTCAACTAGCCAGGTAAATACATCTTCAATAGACCAGTCCAGAATTACACTAAACATAATACAGAAGCTAAGGACAGCTGATTGTAGAGGGAGAAACAAAAAAGGATACATGAGGATTTGTTTGTCATATGATCATAGATGTGTCATTATATTTATTAACAGACAAAGATATCTAAAGTATATACAAGACCAAAACACCAGAGGCAACTTGCTGTCCCAATGTCATCAGATTCTTTAATCTAAAGCATACATTCTCACCTCTAGCTAACAAGGAACATGTCTCTCCACCTAATTCAAACACCAGTGTTTTTAAATTGTTCCCATTTTATATCTTTAGGAAGAAGTATATTCCTCTTATGGGGTGTAAGAACTGAGCACCTATACCACTTTTTTACTGAATATTGGTTGGAGGGGAAATATGAAGAGGGCTACTGCTATTCTTGGTCATATTTGGCATTATATTCATGATTGCAAAATAACTACAAAGGCCCCTACTTTTCTGCTTTGTGCCTTAGCATCTTGTAGGTCAGTATATTCTCTGAATTTTTAAAATTTTTTATTACATTATATTTTGTATTTTGGTCATGCCACAGGGCACTCACGATCCTAGTTTCCTGACCAGGGATTAAACTGTGCCCTCTGCATACAAAGCATAGAATCTTAGCCACTGGACTGCCAAGTAAGTTTCCCCAACTACATTTTTAGCTTTCTCACCTGCTATGCAACATTTGTCAAAATAGGTGCTTCAATCTTTCCTTAGATGTGTGTTGACTTTTCACCTTTGCTTATTCATTTCCTTGAGGCCTAATTATTAATTTTTCTATTTGTAGACAATTGAAACTGTGTGCAATTTTAAAGACCAAATTCAATGTTGTATTTATTCAAGAGTCTTTTCCTGTTGCCCTCTCTATGCTTATGCTTCTATGTGTGTTTGTGTGTTAGTCACTCAGTCATGTCCCCCTATTAGTAACCCCATAGACTGTAGCCCACCAGGCTCCTCTGTCCATGGGATTCTCCAGGCAAGAATATTTTAGTGAGTAGCCATTCCCTTCACCATGGGATCTTCCCAGCTCAGGGACTGAACGCGGGTCTCCTGCATTGCAGGCAGATTCTTCCCCCTCTCAGCCACCAGGTTAGCCTTTATGCTTCTATGGGGCATATGATAACCTAAGATTTTTTCCCAACCTGGGCTCTAGACTTAAAGCAGAAGAGATCAGTCTCGCCTAGGCATTCAATATTCCATGGAATTCTACAACAGTATGACTCTTTGTAAAACCTCAGAGATGGTCTCTGGATCTCACATTTTGTCATTAAGGATTCAACTGTCCTGAGTTCTTCATTATTCTTCTGCAAGATATTAAGGCAACTTGTTCCTTCCACACCTTTGAAATAACTGGATCACTATATCAGACAAGGAGTTCTCTGTCCCTGGGGATGTTTTCCAAAGGCATATTTTAGCATATTTTATAGAACTGGGAAAACTTTTTCCAAGTTTTCAAGCTGGAAGATGAGCCATTCATTTGCCAAAAAAAATACCTTATAGTCTATCTGATCAATTTTGCTTCCAACAGTGTTAATGCACATCTTCTAGGAAACAGACTCCAAGATGAAATAAGAAGTGAAAGAAATTTATCAGAGAGGTGTTTATAAAAAGTCTAAGGGAGAAGGAGCAAAAATGAACAGAAGGTTCCCTGTTTTATTTATTATATGTCAATCCCAATCTCCCAATTTAGTCCCCTCTTATCCCCTGGAAAAAGAATCTTAAAAAGAGTGCATATATGAATATGTATAACTGATCCACTTTGCAATACACCTGAAATTAACACATTGTAAATCAATCATACTCAAATAAAAAAAAATTGATTTACAATATTCTGGTGGCTCAGATGGTAAGGAATCTGCCTGCAGTGCTCAAGACCCAGGTTCGATTCCTGGTTTGGGAAGATCTCCTGGAATGGTTACCCACTCCAGTATTCTTGCCTGAAGAATTCCACAGACAGACGAGCCTGAAGGGGTACAGTCCATGAGGTCACAAAGAGTCAGACATGACTGGGTGACTAAAACTTTCACTTCGCTTTCCAAAATAAAGTTTTTAAAAAAGTAAAATTAAATAATAAATGAAAGAGAGAAAAAAAGAATAAGCAGAGATATGCCATAAGTCATGATGTAGGCCTGAGACTTGAGACAGAAGAAAGAAAGAAAAAAATCAAAGATTAGGTAGTGAGAGTCTCAGATGGCCAGGTAGTTCTGAGGAAGTCTTGGGTGGGCTGCTGGGAAGCCCCAGAGCAAGTAATGTCCACTTCAGGAATCCTTAGTTGAGTAGAAATGGACAGGTTTTTGTACCCCACTGTGGATACACTGGCTAGTGGCAACTCCGGCACTGTGTGGTCTCAGTTAAATGCTGCAGGAAATCCAAAGGCAATCAATTAATTACATTCTTTAGATTGTGGTTTTCTGTTGAAAATCTGAGAAGCACACTTTCATAGCTTCTTCGGTTCCTTACACAAGAGTGAATGCAACCAAAGGAACAGATGTGAATAATAATTAAAAATAATAATAATAATGCCTACAAAACAACCAGTTGAAGAACTGAACTTTGCCAGCATCTTAGAAATCTCTTGTGTCCCCAAGCAAGCATGACCCTTTTATTCTTCCTCATTAATTTGACTTCCAATACCATGCATTTTTATCATCTATTATGGGACATCATACATAAAGTTGGAGAAGGAAATGGCAACCCACTCCAGTGCTCTTGCCTGGAGAATCCCAGGGACAGGGGCGCCTGGTGGGCTGCCGTCTTTGGGGTCGCACAGAGTCGGACACAACTGAAGCGACTTAGCAGCAGCAGCAGCATACATAAAGTACTTTCTCCTGTGTTGACTGATTTCACTTAACATTACTTTTTTAGATTCGTATACATTGCTGTATGCAGTTATCAAGGATAAACTTGTTATGAAAAATCATGCCAATGACTTGAGTTCCTCATCCCAAATTTTCCCTTGGAGCTCTTCATTAGAACTATGGTGTCTTAAGGATTATGTATCTTCAACTTCAGTGGCTAATGTTAAAATATTTTCCAAAGGGGCTGTGCCAATTATCCTTTCTTGGGAGGATGTAAGAAAACAGTTGCTCTGCATCTTTAACCACTTCAAGAGTGTGTAGTGGTGTCTCTTTGTGGTTTTAAATAATATCTTTAAGATGGCTATCTTTATACATTCAAATCTTTCAGTCTTTTCCTTATGAATAATTCAACATATTTAGACTTTTGTTTAATGGCCCTCTATATGAAAATCAAATAAATATAAATGTGTTCTTTTAATTCAAACAGTTATTGCTATTTTATTTTGATTTCTTTATTTTTCCTACAGTTTGCTTACTACAGAGAAATATTCTGAAATTTTGTCTGGAGTAACTAGGCAATTTTACCACATTGTTTATAAAAATACAATTTAATCTCCTTCAAATTGTGTTGTCTCAATTATTTTGTTAAGTAGTTATGTAGGCTTCATAAAGTTCAGGACTATTCTATTTCAATGATACGTCCATGATTAAGGCCATATAAGTTTATTTATTGTGATTTTAATATATTCTTTATTATTTATCATTCGAGCAATATGTTTATATAGTTATATCAGCTGTTCTTATTTTATTCCCACTTAATAATTATCAGCTCTTTCACTTTTTCATTGTTGTATACAAATCTTGTGTTTAAAAAGAGTGGATGTCATTTTGAATTACATTAAATATATTTGGGAAAGTGCTTTTAATATAATATCCTCCAATCCAAGAAAATAGCAGTTTTACCAATATTCTCAAGTTTTTCTCTCAACTCAAGGCTGTAATTATTGATTTTTGTTTTGCTTTTAATGCTTATATCAAACTTTTATTCTTGGATGATTTCCTATTTGTATATAATAGTGGATTTCTATTGCCTGCTGTCCTTTAATTTCTTTTATTGAGATCCCAGCTGATCTCCAGATGTTTTCTTGGCAAATGTTTAACATGGACAAACTAAGTAGGTCATCACAACTCAGTCTTTTATTGCTGCAGAATTACTTTATGTGGCTCCCTCAAGGGAAAAAATATCACTGCAATAAATTCTAATCATAGGTAAAAACCAAGTGATTACTGTGTACTAGACACTACACTAACTGATCTACATCTGGTAAGTCATTAATTTCTTTATTATCGTGAAATTTACTGTTATCAGCTCCATTTCACAGATGAGAGAAATGAAGCACAGAAAAATTAACTTTTCATGTTTCATACAGCTTATAAGTGATGACAGATTTTAAAGCTATATTGACTTGTGTTGCTTGTGCACTTCTCATCAGCACACTGTATGTTATTTTTATGTTTAAAAACATATATAGCACATTAATTTTGTAACCTTAAAATTAGACAGAGAAGGATAAATTTAAACACAAGAGAAAGCATGTCTGAAATGGTATAGATTTCACTGAAGGAGGAGATAATGGTAACAAAATAAGAAATGATAAAAAATTAATCATTCTGTAATTGGGAAAACTTAGGATGGTAATAAAAAAAGGTAAATATTGGCGAAATATCATAGTCAGAAGATTAATGTTCAGTCTAACCATGTCAGCTTTGAAATAAGGTAGATGAAACAATGGATAGATCTTGATGATTATTTAGGAAAAATATAGATGTATGCAAATTTCTGTAATGCTGCTGCTAAGTCGCTTCAGTCGTGTCCGACTCTGTGCGACCCCGTGGACTGTAGCCCACCAGGCTCCTCCGTCCATGGGATTTTCCAGGCAAGAGTACTGGAGTGGGGTGCCATTGCCTTCTCCATCTGTAATAGATATAAATAAAATTATTTTTTTTTAAAAATACAGTTTTCTACATGAAATAAAATCATAAAAATCAGAAAATTTAATAGGGTAAGATTTAGAGAGTACTGGATTTCACACCTAGACCAGAATTCACTATAAAAAAAAAATCCATTTTACATTCTGATACATGTCAACAACAGCAAAATAATGCAGGAGAAAATAATGCAAATAAGAAAGAAGTATATCTGGGTTCTTAATGATAGTAATTCAGAAGGCACAAATGTGGGTAACCCCCATGTTTTCAGGATTTGAAAGAGTCAGAGGCTTATAAAGACAAAACACCATGAGAGTATTAAAATTTGCCCAGCAACAATTGTGATTGACCCTGATGTGAGTTGGAAAATACCTTTCCTTAAGGAAACATGAGTTATTTCAGGCTAGGGGTTCAATAAGGAGAAGGGCTGTCACTAGTTTCTGGCAGATGTTTTAAATTACTTCATTAGGTCAAAAGGTCAGATTCCATCCAGGCTGAAACGTGCAAAGTTGCACTCCCTTAATGGCTCTCTTGGCTTAATTTTAGAAAACTCTCTCAACAATACTGATTTCTTTTTGATTTTCCTTTTATATTTTTTCCCTTCTGATTAACATCTTTCTTTAGAAAGCACTGATGATCAACCATTGTGTTATTTGGCACCAGTATCAACTCCCTTGGCACTGGGAAGTCTCATTCTCAGAGTCATGTCCCAAGGAGGAGAAAAAGAAGTGGTTGGGAGAGAAATACACTTTTAGAGAGTTTATGTTAACATTGGAACAATAAGGAATCATTTGGAAGTGAGTCTTAGGCAGTATCTAAAATGGCAGAAATGTATTGATCTACATTAGGAGGGATTATTTAAGGGTAGTCAATCATCTCCAGACATCAAACTATGATTCTTCTTGTGGAGGATGTCAGCCTATAGCAGCATTATAGTAACAAGTGATACAAAGTGCGACTAGTTTAAAAACAACAGAGAGTAGAAATTAAAACAATAATTAGCTTAAGTAATTGCAACCTGGGTGACAATAAGTCACCAAATCCAGAGGAGAGTCAGCTAAAGATATTTAGATGTCAGGGTTGAACCCTATTTTGACATTTCATGAAATGTCTCTCATGACGTCATCAGGGATTTAGTTAAAGGGCAGTTTTAATTCTCAATGATTCCAAATTAAAAGGTTGAAATGAAAACTGGAAACATTAGTTTGGAGAGTAATAGCGACGTATCAAAGAAAACTAGAAAAATTCAGGATGAGTTTCATTTGCAGATAAAATAAGAAAATTTCAAAAACAATTAATAACATTTGAACCTAATATCCAGAAAGGTATTTAATACTAAAATGCAGACCAAGAAGCAACAATTAGAATCGGACATGCAGCAAAGGACGGGTTACAAATCAGGAAAGAAGTACATCAAAAATGTATACGCTCACCCAATTTATTTAACTTTATGCAGAGTACATCATGCAAAATGCTGGGCTGGATGAATCACAAGCTGGAATCAAGATTGCCTGGAGAAATATCAAAACCACAGATATGCAGATGACACCACATTAATGGCAGAAAGCAAAAGGAACCAAAGAGTCTCTTGAAGAGGGTGAAAAAGGAAAGTGAAAAAACTGGCTTAAAACCCAACATTCAACAAAAGAAAATTATGGCATCTACTTCCATCACTTCATGGCAAATAGATGAGGAAAAAGTAGAAATAGTGTTAGATTTTATTTTCTTGGGCTCCAAAATCATTGCAGATAGTGACTGCAACCATGAAATTAAAAGACACTTGCTCCTTGGAAGGAAAACTATGATGAATCTAGATAGCATATTAAAAAGCAAAGATACCACTTTTTAACAAAGGTCTGTCTAGTCAAAACTATGGTTTATTCAATAGTCATGTACAGATGTGTGAGTTGGACCATAAAGAAGGTTGAGTGCCAAAGATTTGTTGTCTTTGAATTGTGGTATTAGAGAAGACTCTTGAGAGTTTTTTGGACATCAAGGAGATCAAACCAGTCAAACAAGAACTCAGCACAAATCTCACCCTATACGAAGCTTATACAAACAACTGGACCAACGTTAGTAGGGCAGAAACCAAAAGGAAAAAATAATTCAATCTTGAAGCCTGGGAAAAGGAAACCTCAAACACAATAAGTTTTAAAAAAAAATGAAAAGGCAGAGAAATACTACACAAATGAAGGAACAAACAAGAAACACAGAAGTCCAAATAAATGAAGAGGAACTAGGCAAACTCCCTGAAAAAGAATTCAGAATAATGATAGTAAAGATGATTAAAAACCTTGAAAACAAAATGAAGAAAATTCAAGATCAACTAACGAATACCTAGAAGAAATAAAGAATAAACACACAGAGACAAACAACAGAATTACTGAAACTAAAAACACTCTAGAAGAAATCTAGAACTATAGTGTTGGAGAAGACTCTTGAGAGTCCCTTGGACTTCAAAGAGATCAAACCAGTATATCCTGAAGGAAATCAGTCCTGAATATTCACTGGAAGGACTGATGCTGAAGCTGAAGCTCCAATACTTTGACCACCTGATGCCTGATGACCACCTGAAGGCTCCTTGGAAAAGACCCTGATGCTGGGAAAGATTGAAGGAGGAGAAGGGGATGACAGAGGAAGAGATGACTGGATGGCATCACCAACTGGATGGACATGAGTTTGATCAAGCTGAAGGAGTAGGAGAAGGACAGGGAAGCCTGGCATGCTGCAATCCATGGGGTTGCAAAGAGTCAGACACGACTGAGTGACTGAACTGAACTGAAATTCTTATTGAACTTATATAGATAACTATATTATAATGAAAATAATTCTAAGAATTTCCAAATTCTGGATGGTAAAGTAGGGATGAATATAAGCATTTAATCTGTGTTTGCAAAAGTTTACTTATCAAATCACTCTTTTAGAGAATGTGTTTCCATAAATCAGGAAAAGCAAAATGTAAAAGAACAATATTTCAATTAAAATGTCATTAAAATTATAATCATTCTTATCAGGTCATTCATTCCCATGTAATTAATTCTTGATCTTAATCATTTGTTAGCTGGTTATAAAGCTATCAGTTTCTTCATTAGATCTCTGTAATTTTTACCTAGTTCAATGATATGATATAAAATTTATCAGTAACCTACATTCTGTGGTGTCAGAGTCCTTTGCATGAATTTTTCTAAAGATGAAATGTATTTATAATCGTTTCAAAGTAAAAAATTCATTTTGTCTATAAATAGCAAAGACTTAAAACAACAAGGTTAAAGACTGTATTACAATGTAATTGACAAGAAAATTAAGTTCTTTCTGTGCCATGTTTTTGTAGTTCAGTCGATGAGTTAATACCAACTCTTTGCAACCGCATAGAGAGGCCAGCACAACAAGCTTCTCTATTGTTCACTATCTCCCAGAATTTGCTCAAATTTTTTTTCCCATTGAGTCAGTGATGCTATATAACCATTGGCTCCTCAGCCAACTTCTTCTTTTGCCTCAGTCTTTCCCAGCATCAGGGTGTTTGCATCATCTGGCCAAAGTATTGGAGCTTCTTCTTGAACATCAGTCCTTCCAATGAATATTCATGGTCAATTTTCTTTAGGATTGACTGGTTTGATCTCCTGTCAGTCCAAGGGACTCTCAGGAGTGTTCTCCAGCACCATAGTTCAAAAGCATCAATTTCGTTGAACACAGCCTTCTTTATAGGCCAACTCTTATATCTGTACATAACTACTGGAAAAACCACAGATTTGACTATATGAACCATTGCCACCAAAGTGGTATCTCTGCTTTTTAATATACTGTCTAGGTTTATCCTAACTTTTCTTCCAAGGAGCAAGCATATTTTGATTTCACAGCTGCAGTCATCATTTGCAGTGATTTTGGAACTCAAGAAAATAAAATCTGTCACTGTTTCCCCTTTTCCCCCATCTATTTGCCATGAAGTGATGAGTTGGTGATGGACAGGGAGGCCTGGCGTGCTGCAGTTCATGGGGTCACAAAGAGTCGGACACAACTGAGCGACTGATCTGATCTGATCTGATGGAACAATATGCTGTAATCTAGTTTTTGAATATTGAATTTTAAGCCAGCTTTTTCACTCTCCTTCACTGTCATCAAGAGGCTCTTTAGTTCCTGTTCACTTTCTACCATTAAAATGGTATCATCTATATACCTAAAGTTATGATATTTCTCCCAGAAATCTTGATTTCAGCTTGTGATTAATCCAGCCTGGCATTTTGCATGATGTACGCTGCATGTAAGTTAAATAAGCAGGCTGACAATATACAGCTTTGTCATACTCCTTTCTCAATTTTGAACCAGTCCACTGATCCATGTCTGGTTCAAACTATTGCTTCTTGACCCGCATACAGGTTTCTCAGGAGACAGGTAAAGTAGACTAGTATTCCCCATTTGAGAATATTCCACAGTTATGATCGACACAGTCAAAGGTTTTTATGTAGTCAATGAAGCAGAAGTAGATATTTTTCTAGAATTCCCTTGATTTCTCTATGATCCATGGAATGCTGATAATTTGATCTCTGGTTCCTCTGCCTTTTCTAAACCCAGATTGTACATCTGGAAGCTCTTGGTTCATGTACTGCTGAAGCCTAGCTTGAAGGATTTTTACAATACTCTTACTTGCATATTAAATAAGATCATTTGTACAGTAGTTTGAACATTCTTTGGCATTGCCTTTCTTTGGGATTGGAATGAAACTGACTTTTTAAAATCCTGTGGCCACTGTTGAGTTTTCCAAATTTGCTGACATATTGAGTGTAAGTTTCATAGGATCATCTTTTTGGATTTGAAATAGCTCAGCTAAAATTCTATCGCCTCCACTATCTTGGTTCATAGCAATGCTTCCTAAGCATCACACTTCAGAATGTCTGACTCTAGGTGAGTGACCACACCACCATATTTTTCCTAATCATTAGTAATTTTTTTTGTATAGTTCTTCTGTGTATTCTTGCAACTTCTAATCTCTCCTGCCTCTGTTTGGTCTTTACCATTTTTGTCTTTATTATGCCCATTCTTGAATGAAATGTGTTTTTTTATATTGCTAATTTTATTGAGATCTCTATACTTTCCTATTCTATCGTTTTATTCTTATTTCTCCTTGCTATTCCCAGGAACTCTGCATTCAGTTGGGTGTATCTTTCCCTTTCTCTATTGCTTCTCACATCTCTTCTTTCTTCAGCTATTTGTAAAACTTCCTGAGACAATCAGTTTTCCTTCTTGTGTTTCTTTTTCTTGGTGATGGTTTAGGCACTGCCTCCTGTACAATGTTACAAACTTCTGGTCATAGTTTTTCCGGGACTCTATCTACAAGATCTGATCCCTTGAATCTATTAATCACCTCCACTATATAATCATAAGGGATTTGCTTTAGGTCATATCTCAAGGATGTAAAGTTTTCCCTTCTGTCTTCAACATAAGCCTGAATTTTTCAGTAAGGAGCCCATGATCTGAGCCACAGTCAATTTTAGGTCTTGTTTTGCTGACTGGATAGAGATTCTCTATTGTCACCTGGAAAGACTATAATCAAGCTGATTTTGGAATTGACCATTTTGTGATGTCCACGTGTAAAGTCATCTCTTGTGCTATTGGAAAAGGGTATTTACTATGACCAGTTTGCTAAAATCAGAGTTTTTTCTTGGAAAAATACTGTTAGCCTTTGCCCTGCTTCACTTTGTACTCCAAAGCCAAACTTGCCTTTACTCTAGGTGTCTCTTGACTTCCTACTTTTGTATTCATATCTCCTATGATGAAAAAGACATTTTGATGTTGTTGTTAGTTCTAGAAGGTCTTGTAGGTGTTCATAGAATGGGTAAACCATCTTTGGCATCAGTGGTTGTGGCATAGACTTGGATAACTGGGATGTTGAATGGGTTTGCCTTGGAAACAAACTAAGATCATTCTGTCACTTTTGAGGTTGCACCCAAACACAGCATTTCAAACTCTTTGTTGACTATGTAAGCTACTACATTTCTTCTAAAGAATCTTGTCCACAGTAGTAGTTATAATGTGTAGTGTTAGTCGCTCAGTCATGTCCAACTCTTTGCGACCCATGAACTATAGCCTGCCAGGCTCCTCTGTCCATGGGATTTTCCAGGCAAGAATACTAGAATGGGTTGCCACTCCCTTCTTCAGGGGACCTTCCCCACCCAGGGATCGAACCCAGATCTCCCACATTCCTGGCAGATTCTTTACCATTTGAGCCACCATGGAAGCCCCTGTGGATATAATGGCCATCTGAATTAAATTCACCCATTCCCTTCTATTTTAGTTCACTGATTGCTAAGATATTTATGTTCACTCTTTCCATCTCCTGCCTGACCATGTTCAATTTACCTTATTGGTAACATCCCAGGTTCCTGTGTAATGCTATTCTTTACAGCATCAGACTTTACTTTCACCACCAGACACATCCACAATTTAGCATCATTTCCACTTTAACACAGCCACTTCATTCTTTCTGGAACTCTTAGAAATCATCCTCCACTCTTCCCTAGTACCATTGGACACCTTCAGACCTGGGGGAGCTCATCTTCTGGTGTCATATCTTTTTGTTTTTTTCATACTGTATCATAGAATATTTAAAATAACTAGACTTATGACTGACAATGTTATACTGCTAAGTCGCTTCAGTAGTGTCCGACTCTGTGTGACCCCATGGACCGCAGCCAACCAGGCTTCTCCGTCCAAGGGATTCTCCAGACAAGAACACTGGAGTGGGTTGCCATTTCCTTATCCAATGCATGAAAGTGGAAAGTGAAAGTGAAGTCATTCAGTCGTGTCCTACTCTTAGCGACCCCATGGACTGGAGCCTACCAGGCTCCTCCATGCATGAGATTTTTCAGGCAACAGTACTGGAGTGGGGTGCTGGTGCCTTCTCCCAATGTTATACTAGGACATATCAGATTTCCAGAAATTTAACATTATTTTTGAAATACTTCTGATGTATGGTCGTGGTTTAGTCTTTAAGTTGTGCCTGACTCTTGAGACCCCATGGACTATAGCCCATTAGGCTCCTCTGTTCATGGAATTTACCAAGAATAATACTAGAGTAGGGTGCCATTTCCTTATCCAGAAGATATTCTCAACCCAGGGATCAAACCAATTGTCTCCTGCATTGCAGGCAAATTCTCTACTAGCATATACCTATACAGATATAACAACAACAAAAAAGGCAAATATTACCTCTTATTTGACAATGCTTCCTATGTAATTTAACATATCAAATAACCCTGATTAATTTGTTAATAAAGAGAGAGTAAATCCTTGAGATATTTCAGGGGTTCTCTGAAACATCCTCTATTTCATAATTAGCTCTGAGTCAAAAAGATCATTTAGAATTTGATTTTGGAAAGTTTTTAAAAATATCATAAGTTTTTCTTCTTTTTTAATGCTTAGTTAAATAAGATCACAATTCATTATAAAGCAATGCTTAATTTCCCATTTTACCATAGTAACATTTGAAGGCTTCATAGGGCTAATATGAAAGATTTTATAGTTGTAAAAACCCTGGGTGCACAATATAAAATCTTTGTTTTTTTCTAGACAAATTTCATTAAAAGCAAACAACAATAAAAGAAAATTCTTTACAATTTCTCATTAAGACTAGAAGAATAATTAAGGAAACTAACAGAGAAAAAAAAAAAAAGCCAATGTTTAATTTTTCACTAGCTTACTTTTCATGTTAAAGCTCATCTACTTAGCTAAATTTATTCCAATCTTTGCCAATCCTGACAACATATAAATTCCTTTCTAAAGATGTCTTTGTCTCACAAGCCTTTTACAACTTTCTATGTCCATGTTAATGTGTCCTTTGTTTTCTTCCCCATTTAAGAAAGTCAGATTTAGGATAGCATCACTTTTTTTTTTCCATTAACAAAATGTGTTTCCATTTTTGTACTTAAAAATTTTATTTCAGTATGAAGATGCTTGTCTTATTGATTTTAGTAGTTTTAATTATGTATATTAATGAACATGTATAACCCTTATAAACTTCAATATCTAGTGAAACTAGGAAGGAAGAAATTTTGAACACTTACTTTAGCAATCTATAGACTGGCAAACTTATGAATACATTTTATAATTTCATGCTTTCTTGTAGACAGGTTCTTAGTGAGGCACTGAACACATTTGCCAATATTCCCAAGTTTATTTAGTTTTCTGTAAAAGAGAGCCTGAAATTTGAAGGTATTAGCTGCTCAGTCATATCCCACTCTTTGGGACCCCATGGACTGGAGCCTGCCAGGCTCCTTTGTCCATGGAATTCTCAAAGCAAGAATACTGGAATGGGTTGACATTCCCTTCTCCAGGGAATCTTCCTGACACAGCAATCAAACCTGGGTTTCCTGCTTTGCAGGTGGGTTCTTTACTGTTATTCCCCACCAGGGAAGCCCATGTTTCTTGGGTCTCCTGCTTTCACAGGAAGGGGCTTTACCACTAGCACCATCTTGGAAGCGCGAAGGAAGCTTATGTTTAGTAGTTAATCTCTCAGTATTTAATTTCACTTGAGAATGATCTCTGGCTTCCCTAGTGGTTCAGATGGTAAGGAATCTGCCTGCAATGCTGGAGATATGGGTTCGATCCCTGGGTCAGGAAGAGTTCCTGGAGTCACAGTCCACTCAAGTATTCTTGCCTAGAGAATCCCACGGACAGAGGAGCCTGGAGGACTACGGTCCATAGCGTCGCAAAGAGTTCGACATGACTGAAGCAACTTAGCATGCAGCATGAGAATGATCTAGATATGTTGCAGGAAGCGGGACCTCTTCCAGGGCCTGAGAATGGGTTCTTGTCTGACTCTCAGAAATGAATTGTCCAAGGAGAAGCATGTGTTGAACACAAAAGACTATATTGTTAAGGGATGCCTGGGCAGAGAGCAGCAGGGTAAGGAAACCCAAGAAAACTGCTTTGCTATGTGACTCACAGTCTAGGAGTTTATGATAAGGGGGTTAGTTTCCAGGTTGTCTCTGGTCAGTCATTCTGACTCGAGGTCCTTCCTGGTGGTGTGTTCATCGCTTAGCCAAGACTGGCGAGAAGGATTCTGGGAAGTTGGTAGGACATATGGACTGACATTGCCTTTCTCTTTTTGACCTTTCCCAAAGTCTTCTAGTTAGTGGTAGATTGTAAGTTCTGCATTCCTTACCAAGACCTCCTACTGTAATATGCCTCATGAAAGTGGTTACTATTAAGCCTGGCCAGCATGATTGGTTTTGATTAGCAGTCCTTACCCAATATATATTTTTATCATTTAACTTAGGTTAGCAAAACTATAAAATTTTTTAATTTGCCAAAATGTTGAGGGAAATTATTTTTAAGTAGAAATACTATAAATGATTACTTTTAAAGAGTTCACTTAAAAACTTATTACATTTATATTTACTTAATCTATTTACATTTACTTATTTATGAAATATCTTACCAAGTTATTTTATGCTGATAAATTTTATAACAGACATAACACAAACTAGACTTTTAGTAAATCTAAGTACAATAAAACTATTATAATTAATATTACTGCTTCTAAAGACATGCTTGTATTAATTATACCTAATATTTCCTAATTCATGTGAACATGAAAGTCATTTTAGTTAGGTTGATTTGTATTTCTGAGAATTTATATAAGCATTTACTTTTTAAGCCAGTTGCATAGGGCTCTTTACAAATTAATTTTGCTAATACAATGTGACAGTAGAAACATACCAGATACAATGCACATACACACATATAGATAGATACAGACAGAAATTTCATATTTTTGTTTATTTTGAAGCTTTAGTTATAAATAATGTACAACATAAAACTCACTAATTTATAAATAAAAGCTGGAATAAATTAAATCTACTTCTCAGATGGCTGTTGTCATTTCTTATTTATGGAAAAGATTTTAAGATTTATATTTGTCCTTGACAAGCAATTTTAAGGAGGCAGTTTGGGCAAGAGAGTTCACTGAAAAATTTTAGTTTAAATGTCTTCTTTTCCCCTTTTATTTTATTTTTAAATGTTTATTTATTTTTAATTGAAAGAAAATTGCTTCACAACACAGTGCTGGCCTCTGCCATACTCTCTACCATGACTCATCAACATGAGTCAGCCACAGGTATACATATGTCCCCTCCCTCTTGAATCTCGCTCTCAACTCCCACCTCTTCCCACCTCTCTAGGTTGTTACAGGGCCCCATTTGAGTTCCCTGAGCCATACAGCAAATTCCCATTGGTTATCTATTTTACATATGGTAGTGTATATGCTTCCATGTTTATCTCTTCATTCCTCTTTTATTTTTTACCGTCTTGGGAATCAGAGATGATTTAGGCAAGTGTTCTCAGAGAAGACCAAGTAGAACATATATGTCTCAAAGGCACAGAGAAAGAAAAGCAAAGTCCTTTTCAAAAGACCTTTAGAAAAAAAAAATATATATGTATATAGTTTTTTCAGAATGTTTATCATAATCACAATGGATATCAAATCATATCATATCAGACTTTTCCATCATCATTAGATATATTGTTACCTTCTGTGAGAGATCAATTTTACTATTATACAAAGGTGATTGATAGCAAAGAAGAGAGCCTTCATAAAAACAGGAAACATCAGAAAAAGAAAGAGAGTTCTCAGAAATCTCAGATAATTTTTTTTTTTTTTAATTTGGAAATCATTTGAGAAAATTATGAGTTAGTTTCTCTGGTGGAAACAATAGTGAATTCACAGTTAGGCATGGATACCAATTAAAATATACTTCCATTGTCTAATTTTTTTTTTTTTTTCTAATTGACTGCTCAGATAAACTAATTTAGAAATTTCAAAAGAGCTCCACGTCAGTCAGTTCATTTCAGTTCAGTCACTCAATTGTATCTGCCTCTTTGTGACTCCGTGGATTGCAGCATGCCAGGCCTCCCTGTCTATCACCAACTCTTAGAGTTTACTCAAACTCACATCCATCGAGTTGGTGATGCCATCCAACTATCTCATCTTCTGTCGTCCCCTTCTCCTCCCACCTTCAATCTTTCCCAGCATCAGGGTCTTTTCAAATGAGTCAATTCTTTTCATCAGGTAGCCAAAGTATTGGAGTTTCAGCTTCAGCATCAGTCCTTCCAATGAATATTCAGGACTCATTTCCTTGTCAATTAATTATAAACCATCCAGTAATCATTGTCTGGCAAGACAAATGCTTACAAGACTCGGGCCTATAGCTCTTATACATAAAACCAGTGCAAGTTCCAGGAAAAGGCAGCTCTGCAGCCTTGTCCCTAGGGAATGAACTCCCATATTTCAAGAGAATTACTCACAAGAAAAAAAAAAGATAAAAAAGCAATACAAACTAACAAAACAGGAAATGAAATCCTGAAAACAGAAGCTGGCAACAAAAACTAAACAGGAAGCAAAGTCTCAAAGGCTACTCATAAAAACTTGGAAGCGAAATCCCAAAAGCTGCTTGAACAAAACATAAAAAATGGAAAGCAAAATCCAGAAAATCATTCAAACAAAAACAGGAAGTGAACTCCTGAAGGATACTTAAACAAGACAAACAAAACAGGAAGTGAAATCTCAGACTATACAAACAAAATGGGAAGTGTAATCCCAGAAGACACCTAAACAAAACAGACAAACCAAAGGACATTTAAATAAAACAGAAAGCAAGATTCTAGAGCACAATAGCAAGCAACAGAGGATACTCAAACAAACTAGAACCTCTTCCAAGACAGGAGGTTTGAGTACAGGAAGACTCTGATGATACAGTCTGGGACCACTGAGGAGACAATAGAGCACAGTGAATTCTTGCACGTATCTTACATTCATCTAAGGGGGCAGGTGAGGGCCGGTGCACAGAGTGCTCTATATCCTACTTCCAACACTATGTAATGTCAACAAAAACAAAAATAAGGCAGGAGGATGCAAATTAAAAAAAAAAAAAGTTTGTAATCTTAAGAAATTCAGTTATGTTAAAGACTTGAGTCACCCCAAAAGAGTGTTTCAAAGAGAAAAGGTTAGGGGTTTATCAAGACAAAAAACCGTGAATTGTTAAAAGCTGCCTGGTTAAAATTGTGATTGACTTTGACACACGTTGGAAACATTTGTCCATAAGGAATCAGAATTGTTTTAAGGTAGGAGTTTGATAAGTACCTAAACTGTCAGGAGATTTTGGCAGATATTTTGAATAACTTCATCATGTTAAAAAGTCAGCTTCCATTCAGGCTGAAAAGTGCATAAGTCCCTCTTTCTTAATAGCATTTTGGCTCTTAGAGGGCAATCTTTGCAGTGCTTACTAAATTTTGATTTTCCTTTCACACCCAGTATACCTACAAATACCACATAATAGAACACACACACACACACACATTTCACAAAGCAATGATACTGTTACCATATGCTGACTACTCTGATTGTTTTGATTCTATTTTATTTTTATGGTAACCACACCCCATTTTGCTGAAATAATGACTTCCTAATAGCTTTAAGTGGCAGCATAAAGATATATAAAGGAAAATGACAGAAATACAAATAAAAGTGAAAAGGGAGAAAAACATTAAGTGACACTAAACTGAATAGGATCAAAGATACACAGACATCTGTATACTTGTTAAAAATCTTATAAGAAGTTTGCAATTAGAGCTGGATTATAGGTCAGACAATATGAAAAGTAGAGGATAGGAAGTAGACACATGAATTGCTATATCTTGTACAAAATAATCTCATCAAAGTGATAAAGACAGAATGGTAGATGATGACCTTTGAACTCTGATTTTTTACATTTTTATACTTTAAATGTTTGAGGGACCAAACATGCTATTTTTGAATCAATTCAAGAGATTTATAAACTAAGCCAATAATTCTTAAGAGTAAAATACATGAAAACTTGGAAAATATGGAGTTGGATAATCTGAATAGAATTTTAGAAAAAAAAATTCCTTTAAGTGATCTTTTAGGCTTTTTAAAGGATGTGTATTTTTCTCTCTGAGGTCTCTGCCATGAAGGCACCTGAGCAGAAGCTGAAGTTAATTGAGGACAAGGAAGTGAGCCTAGAACTTCAGCAACTGTTATCTAGAATTTTTGGATATTTTCAGCAATGACATTTTCCAAGATCATTATTCAATAAATGATCCTTTTTTTTTTTTTTTTTTTAAGAAATCTATATGCCAGAAAAATAATCACCAAATTTTTATACTAAGTGAGTTTGACCTGCTTTACTTCATTTACGTTAACTTTATTTCAGTTAACTTCCTTAATGAGTAGGTTTACATCATTCAAAAGAAATGTAAATACTATATGGATTTAACTTTATTTTAGCCTCAGTTACCTTTTTTAGGTAGTGATTACATTTTGATTGCAACCCACTCCAGTACTATTGCCTGGAAAATCCCATGGACAGAGGAACCTGATAGACTACAGTCCACGGGGTCACAGAGAGTTGGACATGACTGAGCGACTTCACTGTCAATAACAACACCACTTTGAGAAAGCAGCCACACTAGATGAGCTCCATCTACTAGCTATTTTACAAACTGAAGGGAAAGGCCAGATCTTACCAAGTAGGAAAATTCTCTGTGATTGTTTTATGTGTTTATAAACATTAATATTTCTTCTGAACTGTTCTGAAATTACCCTTCTATGGGTAAAATAGAATTTAACTAGGATACTTAGGATAAGAAGTGCTGATTTTGATCAAGTTCTGAAATGCTTCAGACTACAAAATAGATAAATAAATACATAGTCAGTGAAATCAAACTTACAATATGGAAGGCGGAGGGAAATTGAGTCTCTAGTGTTATTTTATCACTTAGAAACATATAGTCTTTTAAGTGGGGCTTCCCTTGTGGTTCAGCTGGTAAAGACTCCACCTGCACTGTGGGAGACCTGGGTTCAATCCCTGGGTTGGGAAGATCCCCTAGAGAAGGGAAAGGCTACCCACTCCAGTATTCTGGCCTGGAGAATTCCATGAACTGTATAGTCCAGGTTCACAAAGAGCTGGGCACGACTGAGTGACTTTTACTTTCACTTTCTCTTAAAAACATGTATTAAATTGCTTAAAGCATTATAAATGAATATCTAAGGAAACTGATGGCTGCTTACTTCCTAGATTACCAATGTCTCAGTTAACTCAAGATAACAAATCATTGTGCTCAGTTTTATTTTTATAAAAATTGATTCCGAAAGGCAATTGAATTTCTTGGTGCTAGATATTTTATATGGAATGGTACAATTAAATATGTTCACACATCAATCTTACATTTCTCATGTTTAGAAAAGTCATTGAACCAATGGCTTTCTAATAGTTTTATCTAGAAAATATCTTTGTGAAGTTTTAAAAAAGCCTGAAAATGTTCAGCACCAAACAATCTTAGGAAGAGATGAGCATAGCTGCTACATTAACTGTCACTAATTGAGACACTAGATAAGAGTTATCCCAGAGTGAAAAGCATTGTTTTAAATGCTATTGAACATTTACAACAAATTATATACTTGTTTTCATATTTAAAATTTTAATGATAATTTGATTTTATCTTAAATATGATTATAGATGTGATACACTGAAAAATATAAGCTAAGTTTATAAACACAACAAAGTATAGCTATTATAATAATTCCCCTTATAAGCTTCTGACATTTGAGGTATTAGATCATAAGTGCAGGATTACTTACTTTGGCTGTAAAAGGAAAACCTCTTCCTTTATTCCCACATCTCTTTCCTAGGCAGAATTGTCTATGTGCTAAGCAAAAGAGACCACCCTGCAGTCCATGGGGTCATGAAGAGTCGGACACGACTGAACAACTTCACTTTCACTTTTCACTTTCATGCATTGGAGAAGGAAATGGCAACCCATTCCAGTGTTCTTGCCTGGAGAATCCCAGGGATGGGGGAGCCTGGTGGGCTGCCATCTATGGGCTCGCACAGAGTCAGACACGACTGAAGCGACTTAGCAGCAGCAGCAGTGGTTTCAAAGAATATCCATGTTGAACAATGTGTTTTTAATATTTTGTTACTTAGCTCTCCTTGAAGGGAAGGAAGAGAAGTTTCATAACTCTAATTCTACACTGTTTTATATAATGTCTCTCCATTAAAAATAAATAAATATATATATATATACAATGACTTCTATTTGCCTAGCAAATTAAATGCCTGTCCCACTTCCTCCACTATCATCTTAACATTTAAGGTTCTAAACTACAAGTAACCACCAGAGGATGAAAGGTGGCAAGTGCTTTATGGCCATCACCACATTTGATCTTCTCACCAATGCTCTGAGGCAGCTACTGTTATTATTCCCATTATTCAGGAATCTGAGGCCCAAATAGGTTAAGAAACTTAATCATAAACATAGTGAGACACCTGGGCTTCCTAGCCGACGCTAGTGGTAAAAAGCCTGCCTGCCAATGCAGGAGGCATAAGAGATGCAGGTTCGATCCCTGGGTCAGGACGATCCCCTGGAGAAGGAAATGGCAACCCACTCCAGTATTCTTGCCTGGAGAATCCCATGGACAGAGTAGCCTGGCAAGCAACCATGGGGTCACAAAGAGTCAGATAGGACTGAAACGACTGAGTAGGCACGCATAGAGAGAAACAGAACCAGTTTGGAATCTAGATTTTAATTTGACTTAGTTTCACCAGGGTAAGCTTCAGTGCATTTATTCATACTGTTCTTCCATGGACAAAGATTTAGCAACCTCTCCCATTCCTGAGAGAAATCATCCATTCACAACTGGATGTTTTCTCTCACTCTTCTTGAGTCCACTGAGATCATTTCCCATCTCACTGTGTAACACATTAAGATCCAGTTTGCTTTAGTTATACCCAAGTTGATTTGTGCTGCAACCGATATACTGATATAAGCTTGGAATGAACATTTTGTTTGAATATATAGAAACTTGGGTTCGTTAGCATTGCAATAATGTCAACAAATATCCAGGGTTTTCAGAACTTTGCTCCTTTTCTTAAGGTATTGTTATGTTACTGAGTCCAAGCTTGCCATAGTCAGGCCAATGAATCAGAGATGAGGTGTTGGGGCAAGGAATATGACTTTATTCAGATAGTTGGCAGACTGAGAAAGTGGCAGGATAATGTCTCAAAATAATTATTTTATTGGGATCTGGATGCTAGATTAATTTATAGAATGGAGATGGGGGAGCTGAGGAAATACAAAAGTTGTTATTTAGACACTAATTTGTGTCTGACTCTTTTTGACCCTACGGACTATAGCTTGCCAGTCTCCTCTGTCCAAGGTATCTTCAGGCAAAAATACTGGAGTGCCTTGTCATTTCCTTCTTGAGGGCATCTTCCCAACCCAGGAATCAAACCCATATCTCCTGCATTGCATGCAGTCTCTTGCATTGCAGGTGAATTCTTTATCATGAATTCAACATAAAAGTCCTTTAATCTTGCCAGTACCTCCTGGAATGAATGCCCAGCCTTCAGAAGGGGGTGTATTTATTTCTTCCCTCCTATAGCCATTCACTGATGGACAGGTCATGAACAAAGGATATTCGGTTTAGCATCAAGTAGAGGAGTAGGTTTTTCCAAGTCAAGCCATTGTGTATGGACAGTATCCCTTTAGTGAAAAAAAGAATCCAAAAGCAAAAGTTAAAGTAACATACCCAACTTGGCATAATAATTGGCTCTTCCCTGTAATATTTAATGTCCCTGCATATGGTTTTTAAAAAGCTCCAGAGTTTCTAAACATCATGTCCTCACAAACAAGTATCTAAACATAGGAAAGAAATGAATTTTTGCATATTTCTTATTTTTCATCAAGGAATCTCCCTTCTCAGACCTCTGAAGTTGTTCTATTGGCATGTATTGATTGGCTTAACTAATTGTGCCTAGTTGATTATAATCAACAATATTTATTATATTCTTTGCATCCAAAGATGAAGATTAGATCAGATCAGATCATATCAGTCGCTCAGTCGTGTCCGACTATTTGCAACCCCATGAACCGCAGCCCGCCAGGCCTCCCTGTCCATCAACAACTCCCGGAGGTCACTCAGACTCACATCCATCGAGTTAGTGATGCCATCCAGCCATCTCATCCTCTGTCGTCCCTTCTGCTCCTGCCCCCAATCCCTCCCAGCATCAGAGTCTTCTCCAGTGAGTCAACTCTTCGCATGAGGTGGCCAAAATACTGGAGTTTCAGCTTTAGCATCATTCCTTCCAAAGAAATCCCAGGGCTGATCTCCTTCACAATGGACTGGTTGGATCTCCTTGCAGTCCAAGGGACTCTCAAGAGTCTTCTCCAACACCACAGTTCAAAAGCATCAATTCTTCGGCGTTCAGCCTTCTTCACAGTCCAGCTCTCACATACATACATGACCACAGGAAAGACCATAGCCTTGACTAGGTGAATCTTTGTTGGCAAAGTGATGTCTCTGCTTTTGAATATGCTATCTAGGTTGGTCATAACTTTCCTTCCAAGGAGTAAGTATCTTTTAATTTCATGGCTGCAGTCACCATCTGCAGTGATTTTGGAGCCCAGAAAAATAAAGTCTGACACTGTTTCCACTGTTTCTCCATCTATTTCCCATGAAGTGATGGGACCAAATGCCATGATCTTCGTTTTCTGAATGTTGAGCTTTAAGCCAACCTTTTCACTCTCCACTTTCACTTTCATCAAGAGGCTTTTGAGTTCCTCTTCACTTTCTGCCATAAGGGTGGTGTCATCTGTATATCTGAGGTTATTGATATTTCTCCCAGCAATCTTGATTCCAACTTGTGTTTCTTCCAGTCCAGCATTTCTCATGATGTACTCTGCATATAAACTTGGTGACAATATACAGCCTTGATGTACTCCTTTTCCTATTTGGAACCAGTCTGTTGTTCCATGACCAGTTCTAACTGTTGCTTCCTGATCTGCATACAGATTTCTCAAGAGGCAGATCAGGTGGTCTGGTATTCCCATATCTTTCAGAATTTTCCACAGTTGATTGTGATCTACACAGTCAAAGGCTTTGGCATAGTCAATAAAGCAGAAATAGATGTTTTTCTGGAACTCTCTTGCTTTTTCCATGATCCAGCGGATGTTGGCAATTTGGTCTCTGGTTCCTCTGCCTTTTCTAAAACCAGCTTGAACATCAGGAAGTTCACGGTTCACATATTGCTGAAGCCTGGCTTGGAGAATTTTGAGCATTATTTTACTAGCGTGTGAGATGAGTGCAATTGTGCGGTAGTTTGATCACTCTTTGGCATTGCCTTTCTTTGGGATTGGGATGAAAACTGACCTTTTCCAGTCCTGTGGCCACTGCTGAGTTTTCCAAATTTGCTGGCATATTGAGTTGTAGCACTTTCACAGCATCATCTTTCAGGATTTGGAATAGCTCCACTGGAATTCCATCACCTCCACCAGCTTTGTTCCTAGTGATGCTTCCTAAGGCCAACTTGGCTTCACATTCCAGGATGTTTGGCTCTAGATTAGTGATCACACCATCATGATTATCTGGGTCGTGAAGGTCTTTTTTTGTACAGTTCTTCTGTGTATTCTTGCCACCTCTTCTTAATATCTTCTGCTTCTGTTAGAAGCTCTATACAATCAGCAAAAACAAGACCAGGATCTGACTGTGGCTCAGACCATGAACTCCTCATTGCCAAATTCAGACTGAAATTGAAGAAACTAGGGAAAACCACTAGACCATTCAGGTATGACCTAAATCAAATTCCTTATGATTATACAGTGGAAGTGAGAAATAGATTTAAGGGCCTAGATCTGATAGATAAAGTGCCTGTTGAACTATGGAATGAGGTTCATGACATTGTACAGGAGACAAGGATTAAGACCATCCCCAGGGAAAGGAAATGTAAAAAAGCACAATGGCTGTCTGGGGAGGCCTTGCAAATAGCTGTGAAAAGAAGAGAAGCGAAAAGCAAAGGAGAAAAGGAAAGATATAAACATCTGAATGCAGAGTTCCAAAGAATAGCAAGAAGAGATAAGAAAGCCTTCTTCAACGATCAATGCAAAGAAATAGAGGAAAACAACAGAATGGGAAAGACTAGGGATCTATTCAAGAAAATCAGAGATACCAAAGGAACATTTCATGCAAAAATGGGCTCGATAAAGGACAGAAATGGTATGGACCTAACAGAAGCAGAAGATATTAAGAAGAGGTGGCAGGAATACACAGAAGAACTGTACAAAAAAAGAGCTTCACGTCCCAGATAATCATGATGGTGTGATCACTGAGCTAGAGCCAGACATCCTGGAATGTGAAGTCAAGTGGGCCTTAGAAAACATCACTAGGAACAAAGCTAGTGGAGGTGATGGAATTCCAGTGGAGCTATTCCAAATCCTGAAAGATGAAGCTGTGAAAGTGCTTCACTCAATATGCCAGCAAATTTGGAAAACTCAGCAGTGGCCACAGGACTGGAAAAGGTCAGTTTTCATCCCAATCCCAAAGAAAGGCAATGCCAAAGAGTGATCAAACTACCGCACAATTGCACTCATCTCACACGCTAGTAAAGTAATGCTCAAAATTCTCCAAGCCAGGCTTCAGCAATATGTGAACCGTGAACTTCCTGATGTTCAAGCTGGTTTTAGAAAAGGCAGAGGAACCAGAGACCAAATTGCCAACATCCGCTGGATCATGGAAAAAGCAAGAGAGTTCCAGAAAAACATCTATTTCTGCTTTATTGGCTATGCCAAAGCCTTTGACTATGTAGATCACAATCAACTGTGGAAAATTCTGAGAGAGATGGGAATACCAGACCACCTGATCTGCCTCTTGAGAAATCTGTATGCAGGTCAGGAAGCAACAGTTAGAACTGGTCATGGAACAACAGACTGGTTCCAAATAGGAAAAGGAGTACGTCAAGGCTGCATATTGTCACCAAGTTTATATGCAGAGTACTTCATGAGAAATGCTGGACTGGAAGAAACACAAGTTGGAATCAAGATTGCCGGGAGAAATATCAATAACCTCAGATATGCAGATGACACCACCCTCATGGCAGAAAGTGAAGAGGAACTCAAAAGCCTCTTGATGAAAGTGAAAGTGGAGAGTGAAAAGGTTGGCTTAAAGCTCAACATTCAGAAAACGAAGATCATGGCATCTGGTCCCATCACTACATGGGAAATAGATGGAGAAACAGTGGAAACAGTGTCAGACTTTATTTTTCTGAGCTCCAAAATCACTGCATATGGTGACTGCAGCCATGAAATTAAAAGACGCTTACTCCTTGGAAGGATGGTTATGACCAACCTAGATAGCATATTCAAAAGCAGAGACAATACTTTGCCACCAAAGTTTGCCTAGTCAAGGCTATGGTCTTTCCTGTGGTCATGTATGTATGTGAGAGCTGGACTATGAAGAAGGCTGAGCACCAAAGAATTGATGCTTTTGAACTGTGGTGTTGGAGAAGACTCTTGAGAGTCCCTTGGACTGCAAGAAGATCCAACCAGTCCATTGTGAAGGAGATCAGCCCTGGGGTTTCTTTGGAAGGAATGATGCTAAAGCTGAAACTCCAGTATTTTGGCCACCTCATGCGAAGAGTTGACTCACTGGAGAAGACCCTGATGCTGGGAGGGATTGGGGGCAGGAGCAGAAGGGACGACAGAGGATGAGATGGCTGGATGGCATCACTAACTCGATGGATGTGAGTCTGAGTGACCTCCGGGTGTTCCCTGGCGTGCTGCGGTTCATGGGGTTGCAAAGAGTCGGACACGACTGAGCCACTGATCTGATCTCATATGATCTGAATTGTACATAGACTTTAGCATCTAATACTTAAGGTCTTACTTTATAAAAACTAAGTATTATTAGCAGTGAAGATTCATTCATTAACAAAGAAGAAACATCTTGCTTTCATGAGGTTTGAATTTCAGTTGGTAAAGACAGATGCTAAACAACAATATACATACATATGTCAGGATTAAATAAATAAGAAGGAAAAGCATGTAAAGGATAAACTATAATATGTTAGATGCACTAATAATATTCAGACATCAAGTATTACAGGCTTAAAATAAGGTGTAAATGTTTGGAAATTACCTGCACCAGCAGTGGTGAGAGAGTTTGTAAAGAAAAATAAACCCAAATTAGGTTTGAAGAATAAAAGAACTGAGAGTTCAAGGAAGTGCCCTTGATTCTGCAGTAAAGTGCTTTGGGAGACATTAATGTTATTGGTGGGGAAAACTGGAGGTTTTGTCTCTAAAAAAAATTGAAGGACTTCACTAGGAAACACAAAAGCAGCTAACTATTGCAGATATTATTGTCCCAAGACACAGTCAGCCATCATATAGCACTTGTCCTGACTATATGCTCTCATGCTCCTCAAAATAAAATTTGACAGTTGACAAATTTCTGCCATATGCTTAGAACCCTAATTAGCCTTTATACCATCTCATAATTTAGTCTGAGAGGAAAAAAAAAATATTCTTGGGTATATGTGTGAGACTGTCCTCAGAGACCAAATAATCTGACCTGAAAATAATAATCCCAGTGAAAACAGAAATAAAACAACAGAAAATACTTCAAAACACTTCCAAGTAATATCCAATAGAGGCTTGCTTTGTTCGTTTACTTCTTCCTGGGTAGTGCAGGTGGTAAAGAATCTGTCTGCCAGTGCAGGAGACACAAAAGTCATGAGTTTGATTCTTGGATCAAGAAGATCCCTTGGAGGAGGAAATGGCAACCCATTCCAGTATTCTTGCTTTGGAAATCCCATGGACAGAGGAACCTGGCAGGCTGCAGCTCTTAGGGTTGCGAAGAGTTGAATACTACTGCTACTGAGCACAGTAGCATATGAATTTCCTAAGGCCTCCATAACCAATTACCACAAACTGAATGGCTTAAAACAACAGAAATTTATTTCATCACAGTTCAGGAAGCTAAAAGTTCAAGTTATCATTAGGGTATGTGCCCTATGAAGGCTGTAGGGAATAATCCTTCCTTGACTTTCCCTAGCTTCTGGACACTCATGGTAGTCCTTGGTGTTCTTTGACTTATGACTTAATCATTCTAATCTCTGCTTCTGTCTTTACAAGGACATTTTCTGTGTGTATATAACTGTGTGTCCTTTCCACTTCCCATAAGAGCACCAATCATTGGATTTAGAGAAAATTTTAATTCTTGTGACTTCATCTCAATCTAACTAATGATGTCAATCTAACTAATGATGTCGTCAATCTAACTAATGATGTCGTCAATCTAACTAATGATGTCATTTCAATCTAACTAATGATGTCTGTAACTAATGATATGTGTTCCAAATATATTCTGAACTTCCATCTGAACAGAAGTTCTCAACTCATTACACTTGTGAAGGTAAATATCATAACAGAATGAAAAGGAGACTATCAGGGAATAGGAAGGAATACATACATTTTAAAAATACATCTAATTAAAGAAAAAATTAAATCTAAAAGGTGAGATAAGAATATCAGAGTACCTCTGGACATGTAACTAAGAAACAAAGCAGTAAGTCATGAGAGAGAAAAATATTATAATTTACTTTAAAAAATAGGCAATCATTCCAATGAATAGACATTATTTAATGATTAATCCAACTAATAAGGCTTTTGGAAGTATCATCTAAAATTTTCATATTGTAAACTTGTAATTTTTAGAAAGATCAATTAATAGAATAATTATCAAGATTAACTAATAGTTCCAGAAATCCAAATAATAGGAAATCTAAAAAGATAAGAAGAAAAAATTGGAAAATTATTAAATGATGAAAAAAACAACCTCTTAGAGTGCTATGAATCTTCAAACAGAAATATTCTATGATTTATTGTTAGACTCAATGAACGAATTAAGGAAAATTTTCTAAACATTTCTTAGAGAAAAAACAAGTCAGCTGCAAAGAAATGAGAAAGTGTAAAACTTTTATCATAAAACTGGATGCTATATTCCACTGACATTTGCCTTCAGATTTCTAAGAGTAAATTTTTTTTCAGTTAAAACTTCCATAAACTATCAATCAAGTCCAGGAATGGAATAAGTATATTTCAGACTATTTCAGAAAGCTCCCCCTCATGCACTTTCACTGAAAGATATTTCAAATTATATTACAATAAAGTTTAATTTAAATAAACATAAAAGTTTTTATTCAAGTGGTGACACAATGTGACATTTAAGCTAAAATATGAATGATCATATAAAAATTCAGGGAAGAATATTCTAGGCAGAGGATATTTAGCTAGTTATGTAAAGAAGTTGTATAGCATGGCCACATGGTCAGAATTGGTGTGGATAAGGAGTGGAAGTTTCAGAAGAGTGAAAGTACTCAGAATGAGTAAACAATAAGAAAAAAGTTGATAAATTGGATTCTGAGAACCACTAAGAGCTCATATGAAGTTAATTTGCCACTGAACTGATTTATATAGTCCCACTTCACTGAAAATAAAGATATACTCTACCCAACTGTCAGTTTATCCAGTCATTCTCTAATCAGGATTGAATAATGAGAATCATTGGTATAAAAACTATGTAAAGAAATTACTGCAATTGATTTCAATAAAAATCTTTATCCTCTTTTTTTTTTTAATCAACAAAACACTTTAAATTACAGCCTGAAAACACACATGCTTAAGATGCCACAGTGATCAAGAATACAGTTTAATTCGATTTAATACGATATTAGCTGATTCAAAATTTCAGATTCACTACTCCCAAATAACAAAATAAGATATGAATTTAGTAGATGGGGAGATAGGATTTCACATATTACCGTGATTTCATAAATACACAACTTTAAAACAAGCTCTGGATAAATGTACATATTTTTCCATATGGTTTAAATTTTAGAATGCCTTCCCCACTCAAAAGAAAATGTTGAAACTGAGTAATTTGTCTTTTAAAATCCACCAGCAATCAATTCAACTTTGTACCTGGGCTAGTCTACCATATTTTAGATTTTTCTTGCTTCCAAGATTTCTAATTGATTTTCTTTTTCACATTGGGAGAAGGAATGCCTGTTTTTTTAATCAAATCTTTTTTTAACTATTTATTTTATATTGGAGTAGAGTTGATTAATAATATTTTGTTAGTTATATATTTACATGTACCTACGGGATGGCATCACTGACTCGATGAATGTGAGTCTGAGTGACCTCTGGGAGTTGGTGATGGACAGGGAGGCCTGGCGTGCTGTGGTTCATGGGGTCACAAAGAGTCAGACACGACTGAGCGACTGATCTGATCTGATCTGATCTGACTCTTAGTTGGGAGTTTAGGTTGACAGGTACACACTATTATTTAAAATGGATAATCAACATCTATTGAATCATAGAAAATGCAAAGGAATTCCAGAAAAATATCTACTTCTGCTTCATTGACTATGCTAAATCCTTTGACTGTGTGAAAGTGAAAGTGAAATCGCTCAATCATGTCCGACTCTTTGTGACCCCATGGACTGTAGCCTACGGGTTTCCTCAGTCTATGGAATTTTCCAGGCAAGAATACTGGGGTGGGTTGCCATTTCCTTCTCCAGACCACAGCAAACTGTGGAAAACTCTTAAAGAGATGGAAACACTAGACCACTTTACATCTCTCCTGAGAAACTTCTAAGCAGAGCACATCATGTGAAATGCTGGGCTGCATGAAGCTCAAGCTGAAATCAGGATTGCTGGAAAAAATATCAATAACCTCAGATATGCAGATGAAACCACCCTTATGGCAAAAAGCAAAGGGGAAATAAAGAGCCTATTGATGAAGGTGAAAGCAAAGAGTTAAAAAGTTGGTTTAAAACTCAACGTTCAAAAGACTAAGATCATATCATCCAGTTCCATCACTTTATGGCAAATAGAGGGAGGGAAAAAATGAAAACAGTGACAGACTGTATTTTCTTAGGCTCAAGAATCACTGCAGATTTCATGCCTTTTAATTTCACAAGCATGAAATTAAAAGATGCTTGCTCCTTAGAAGAAAAGCTATGACAAATCTGACAGAGTATTAAAAAGCAGAGACATCACTTTGCCAACAAAGGTCCATCTAGTCAAAGCTATGTTTTGTTTGTTTGTTTCTTCTAGTAGTCATGTATGGATGTGAGAGGTGGACCATAAAGAAAGCTGAGCACTGAAGAATTGATGATTTAGAAATATGATGCTGGAGGACTCTTGAGAGTCCCTTGGACTGCAAGATCAAACCAGTCAATCCTAAAGGAAATCAACCTTAATATTCTTTGGAATGACTGATGCTGAAACTGAAGCTCCAATATTTTGGCTACCTGTTTTAAAGAGCTGACACATTGGAAAAGACCCAGCTGCTGGGTAAGATTGAAGGCAGAAGAAGAAAGGGACGACAGAAAATTAAATGGTTGGATGGTATCACTGATTCAATGAACATGATTTTGAGCAAACTCTGGGACATATTGAAGGACAAGGAATCCTGGCATGTTGCAATCCACAAGGTTGCAAAGAGTCGGACTTGACTTAGCAACTAACCAACAACAATGAACATATAATTTTTACTTTATATATATAGGTAATAAATAACTCAGTTGGTCACTCAGTCTTGTCTTACTCTGTTATCCCACCATGCTCCTCTGTCTCTGGAATTCTCTAGGCAAGAATACTGGAGTAGGTGCCTATTCCTTTCTCCAGGGTATTTTCCCCACCCCGGGATCGAACTTGAATCTCCCACAGATTCTTTACCATTGAGACACCAGAGAAGAGAATAAAGATATGTGTATATATGTATGTGTGTGTATATATATATACACACACATACATATATATATATAACACAAGTATATATATGAATATGATATATATAAAACAGACTAGAATATATATATGCATATGTGTATGTATTTTATCCGTTGACCAACACTGAATTTGCTTTCATGTTTGGCTATTGTAAATAATGCTGCAACAAGCATGGAAATGCAGGTATTTCTTCAAGATCGTGGTTTCATTTCCTCATATATATATGTCCAGGAGTGGTATTGCTGTATCATATGGTAGCTCTATTTTTAATTTTTTGAGGGCCCTCCATATTGTTTTCACAGTGACTGTACCAATTTACATTCTGCCCAATAGTGCATAAGGGTTCTCTTCCTTATATATTCTCACCAGCATTTGTATTCTTTTGTCTTTTTGATAATAGCCATTTTAAGATATGTGAGATGCTATTTAATTTTGGCTTTGATTTTATTTCCCATAATGATTAGTGATGTTGAATACCTTTAAATGCACCTGTTGGCAGTGCATTCTTGAGACAGAATTCCATAGAGCAGATCAAGGAGTCTGAAAAATCAGGTAGGGTCCCTATGTTGTAACCTCTAGGGCAAAAACCGTGAACTTACAGATATTCAAGCTGGATTTAGAAAAGGCAGAAGAACCAGAGATCAAATTACCAACATCTGCTGGATCATTGAAAAAGCAAGAGAATTCCAGAAAAACATCTACTTTTGCTTTATTGACTATGCCAAAGCCATTGATTGTGTGGATCAGAATAAACTGTGGAAAATTCTTGAAGAGATGGGAATACCAGACCACTTGAACTTCCTCCTGACAAACCTGTATGCAGGTCAAAAAAAAACAACAGTTAGAATAGGACATGGAACATCAGACCGGTTCCAAATTGAAAAAGGAGTATGTCAAGGCAGTAAATTGTCACCCTGCTTATTTAACTTATATTCAGAATACATCATGTGAAATGTCAGGCTGGATGAAGCACAAGCTGGAATCAAGATTTCTGGGAGAAACATCAGTAACCCCAGATATGCAGATAATAACATGCTTGTGGCAGAAAGCAAAGAGTAACTAAAGAGCTCCTTGATAAAACCGAAAGAGGAGAGTGAAAAAGTTGGCTTAAAGCTCAAGATTCAGAAAACTAAGATCATGGCATTTGGTCCTGTCACTTCATGGCAAATAGATGGGGAAACAATTGAAACAGTGACATATTTTATTTTGGGGGCTCCAAATTCACTGCAGATGGTGACTGCAGCCATGAAATTAAAAGACACTTGCTCATTGGAAGAAAAGCTATGACCAACCTAAACAGCATATTAAAAAGCAGAGGCATTACTTTATCAACAAATGTCTGTCTACTCAAAGCTATGGTTTTTCCAGTAGTCATGTATGGATGTGAGAGTTGAACTATAAAGAAAGCTGAGTGCCTCTTACACTGTTGGTGGGAATGCAAACTAGTACAGCCACTATGGAGAACAGTGTGGAGATTCCTTAAAAAACTGGAAATAGAACTGCCTTATGGTCCAGCAATCCCTCTGATGGGCATAAACCCCGAGGAAACCAGAATTGAAAGAGACACGTGTACCCCAATGTTCATCGAAGCACTGTTTATAATAGCCAGGACATGGAAGCAACCTAGATGTCCATCATCAGATGAATGGATAAGAAAGCAGTGGTACATATACACAATGGAGTATTACTCAGTCATTAAAAAGAATGAATTTGAATCAGTTCTAATGATGTGAATGAAACTGGAGCCTATTATACAGAGTGAAGTAAGCCAGAAAGAAAAACACCAATACGGTATACTAATGCATATATATGGAATTTAGAAAGATGGTAACAATAACCCTGTATGCTGCTGCTGCTGCTAAGTCACTTCAGTCATGTCCGACTCTGTGCGACAACATAGACGGCAGCCCACTAGGATCCCCCGTCCCTGGGATTCTCCAGGCATGAACACTGGAGTGGGCTGCCATTTCGTTCTCCAATGCATGAAAGTGAAAAGTAAAAGTGGTCACTCAGTCGATAACCCTATATCAGATCAGATCAGATCAGATCAGATCAGATCAGTCGCTCAGTCGTGTCCGACTCTTTGCGACCCCATGAACCGCAGCACGCCAGGCCTCCCCGTCCATCACCAGCTCCCGGAGGTCACTCAGACTCACACCCATCAAGTCAGTGATGCCATCCAGCCATCTCATCCTCTGTCGTCCCCTTCTCCTCCTGCCCTCAATCCCTCCCAGCATCAGAGTCTTCTCCAATGAGTCAACACTTCACATGAGGTGGCCAAAATACTGGAGTTTCAGCTTTAGCATCATTCCTTCTAAAGAAATTCCAGGATTGATCTCCTTCAGAATGGACTGGTTGGATCTTCTTGCAGTCCAAGGGACTCTCAAGAGTCTTCTCCAACACCACAGTTCAAAAGCATCAATTCTTCGGCGCTCAGCCTTCTTCACAGTCCAGCTCTCACATCCATACATGACCACAGGAAAGACCATAGCCTTGACTAGGCGAAACTTTGTTGGTAAAGTGATGTCTCTGCTTTTGAATATGCTATCTAGGTTGGTCATAATTTTCCTTCCAAGGAGTAAGCATCTTTTAATTTCATGGCTGCAGTCACCATCTGCAGTGATTTTGGAGCCCAGAAAAACAAAGTCTGACACTGTTTCCACTGTTTCCCCATCTATTTCCCATGCAGTGATGGGACCAGATGCCATGATCTTCGTTTTCTGAATGTTGAGCTTTAAGCCAACCTTTTCACTCTCCACTTTCACTTTCATCAAGAGGCTTTTTAGCCCCTCTTCACTTTCTGCCATAAGAGTGGTATCATCTGCATATCTGAGGTTATTGATATTTCTCCCGGCAATCTTGATTCCAACTTGTGTTTCTTCCAGTCCAGCATTTCTCATGATGTACTCTGCATATAAGTTAAATAAACATGGTGACAATATGCAGCCTTGACGTACTCCTTTTCCTATTTGGAACCAGTCTGTTGATCCATGACCAGTTCTAACTGTTGCTTCCTGACCTGCATACAGATTTCTTAAGAGGCAGATCAGGTGGTCTGGTATTCCCATCTGTTTCAGAATTTTCCATAGTTTATTGTGATCTACACAGTCAAAGGCTTTGGCATAGTCAATAAAGCAGAAATAGATGTTTTTCTGGAACTCTCTTGCTTTTTCCATGATCCAGCGGATGTTGGCAATTTGATCTCTGGTTCCTCTGCCTTTTCTAAAACCAGCTTGAACATCAGGAAGTTCACGGTTCACATATTGCTGAAGCCTGGCTTGGAGAATTTTGAGCATTACTTTACTAGCGTGTGAGATGAGTGCAATTGTGCGGTCGTTTGAGAACTCCTTGGCATTGCCTTTCTTTGGGATTGGGATGAAAACTGACCTTTTCCAATCTTGTGGCCACTGCTGAGTTTTCCAAATTTGCTGGCATATTGAGTGCAGCACTTTCACAGCATCATCATTCAGGACTTGGAATAGCTCCACTGAAATTCCATCACCTCCACTAGCTTTGTTCGTAGTGATGCTTTCTAAGGCCCATTTGACTTCACGTTCCAAGATGTCTGGCTCTAGGTCAGTGATCACATCATCATGATTATCTAGATCTTGAAGCTCTTTTTTGTACAGTTCTTCTGTGTATTCTTGCCACCTCTTCTTAATATCTTCTGCTTCTGTTAGGTACACACCATCTCTGTCCTTTATCGTGCCCATCTTTGCATGAAATGTTCCTTTGGTATCTCTGATTTTCTTGAATAGATCCCTAGTCTTTCCCATTCTGTCGTTTTCCTCTATTTCTTTGCATTGATCACTGAAGAATGCTTTCTTACCTCTTCTTGCTATTCTTTGGAACTCTGCATTTAGATGTTTATATCTTTCCTTTTCTCCTTTGCTTTTCGCTTCTCTTCTTTTCACAGCTATTTGTAAGGCCTCCCCAGACAGCCATTTTGCTTTTTTGCATTTCTTTTCCATGGGGATGGTCTTGATCCCTGTCTCCTGTACAATGTCACGAACCTCATCCCATAGTTCATCAGGGACGCAGCCGGCGGGGCGCTCTTAGTGTGCGACGCAGCCGGCGGGGCGCTCTTAATTGTGCGCAGGTCGCGGGAAGGCCAGGTCGCTCTTAAATTGTGCACAGGTTGCAGGAAGGCGAGGTCCCTCTTAAATTGTGCGCTACCCCACGACCGAGGAAGGACGGCGGTGAGGGCCAGAGCACTAAGCCCGGCCGAGAAGAGCTACCCCACGACCGAGGTCAGGAAGGGCGGCGGTGAGGAGAGACCCCTCGTCCAAGGTAAGGTGCGATGGCTGTGCTTCGCTGGCCGGGAACAGCCAGGAGCAGCCGGGATGAGATACCCCACGCCCAAGGTAAGAGAAACCCAAGTAAGACAGTAGGTCTTGAAAGAGGGCATCACAGGGCAAATACACTAAAACCATTCTCACAGAAAACTAGTCAATCTAATCACACAAGGACCACACCCTTGTCTAACTCAATGAAATTAAGCCATGCCCGAGGGGCAACCCGGGATGGGCGGGTCATGGTGGAGAGATATGACAGGGTGTGGTCCGCTGGAGAAGGGAATGGCAAACCACTTCAGTATTCTTGCCTTGAGAACCCCATGAACAGTATGAAAAGACAAAATGATAGGATACTGAAAGAGAAACTCCCTAGGTCAGTAGGGGCCCAATATGCTACTGGAGATCAGTGGAGAAATAACTCCAGAAACAATGAAAGGATGGAGCCAAAACAAAAAGAATACCCAGCTGTGGATGTGTCTGGTGATAGAAGCAAAGTCCGATGCTGTAAAGAGCAATATTGCATAGGAATCTGGAATGTCAGGTCCATGAATCAAGGCAAATTGGAAGTGGTCAAACAAGAGATGGCAAGAGTGAATGTCGACATTCTAGGAATTAGCGAACTAAAATGGACTGGAATGGGTGAATTTAACTCGGATGACCATTATATCTACTACTGCGGGCAGGAATCCCTCAGAAGAAATGGAGTGGCCATCACAGTCAACAGAAGAGTCCCAAATGCAGTACTTGGATGCAATCTCAAAACTGACAGAATGATCTCTGTTCGTTTCCAAGGCAAACCATTCAATGTCACAGTAATCCAAATCTATGCCCCAACCAGTAACGCTGAAGAAGCTGAAGTTGAACGGTTCTATAAAGACCTACAAGACCTTTTAGAACTAACACCCAAAAAAGATGTCCTTTTCATTATAGGGGACTGGAATGCAAAAGTAGGAAGTCAAGAATCACCTGGAGTAACAGGCAAATTTGACCTTGGAATACGGAATGAAGCAGGGCAAAGTCTAATAGAGTTTTGCCAAGAAAATGCACTGGTCATAGCAAATACCCTCTTCCAACAACACAAGAGAAGACTCTATACATGGACATCACCAGATGGTCAACACTGAAGTCAGATCGATTATATTCTTTGCAGACAAAGATGGAGAAGCTCTATACAATCAGCAAAAACAAGACCAGGAGCTGACTGTGGCTCAGACCATGAACTCCTTATTGCCAAATTCAGACTGAAATTGAAGAAAGGAGGGAAAACTACTAGACCATTCAGGTATGACCTAAATCAAATCCCTTATGATTATACAGTGGAAGTGAGAAATAGATTTAAGGGCCTAGATCTGATAGATAGAGTGCCTGATGAACTATGGAATGAGGTTCGTGACATTGTACAGGAGACAGGGATAACCCTATATATGAGACAGCAAAAGAGACACTGATGTATAGAACAGTCTTTTGGACTCTGGGAGAGGGAGAGGGTGGGATGATTTGGGAGAATGGCATTGAAATATGTATATTATCATATATGAAACGAGTCGCCAGTCCCGGTTCAATGCCCGATACTGGATGCCTGGGGCTGGTGCACTGGGACGACCCAGAGGGATGGTATGGGGAGGGAGAAGGGAGGAAGGTTCAGGATGGGGAACACATGTATACCTGTGGCAGATTCATTTTGATATATGGTAAAACCAATACAATATTGTAAAGTTAAATAAAATAAAATTTTAAAAAAATTAAAAAAAAAGAAAGCTGAGTGTCGAAGAATTGATGCTTTTGAACTGTGGTGTTGGAGAAGACTCTTGAGAGTCCCTTGGACTGCAAGGCAATCCAACCAGTCCACCCTAAAGGAAATCAGTCCTGAATATTCATTGGAAGTACTGATGCTGAAGCTGAAACTCCAATAATTTGCCTAATTGATATAAAGAACTGACTCATTGGAAAAGACCCTGATGCTGGGAAATATTGAAGGTGGGAGGAGAAGGGGTTGACAGAGAATGAGATGGTTGGATGGCATCACTGACACAGTGGACATGAGTTTTTATAGGCTCCAGGAGTTGGTGATGGACAAGGATGACTGGCGTGCTGCAGTCCATGGGGTCACAAAGAGTCAGACACAACTGAGCGACTGAACTGAACTGAATTACATGAAACCTCCCTGCATTGTTGTTGTTCAGTGGCTAACTCGTGACCCCAGGTACTGAAGCATGCCAGGCTTTCCTGGCCTTCACTGTCTCCTGGATTGTGCCCAAACTCATGTCCACTGGGTCAGTGATGCCATCCAACTATTTCATTCTCTGTCTCCCCCTTCTCCTCTTGCCTTTAATCTTCCCCGGCATCAGGGCCCTTTCCAATTTGTCTGCTCCTCGCATCATGTGGCCAAATTATTGGAGATTCAGCTTCACCATCAGTTCCCACAATGGATACTCAGGGCTGATTCCTTTAAGAGTAACTGGTTTGATCTCCTTGTGGTCCAAGAGACTCTCAAGAGTCTTCTCCAGCGCCACATTTCAAAAGCATCAATTCTTCACTGCTCTGCCTTCTTTATGGTCCAGCTCTCACATCTATACATGACTACTGGGACTGTGGACTTTCATTGACAAAGTGGTATGTCTGTTTTTTAGACTGTCTAGGTTGGTCATAGCTTTTCTTCCAAGGAGCACGCATCTTTTGATTTTGTGGCTACAGTCATCATCCAGAGTGATTTTGGAGCCCAAGAAAATGTTACTGTTTCCCTTTTCCCCCTCTATTTGCATAAATGTGGCACTTGTGGTAATGAACCCACCTGCCAATGCAGGAGATTGAAGAGACGTGGATTCGATCCTTGCATCAGGAAGATCCCCTGGTGGCTGGCATGAAAACCCACTCCAGTATTCTTGCATGTAAAATCCCAAGGATGGAAAAGACTGGCAGGCTGTAGTCCATGGGGTTGCAAAGAGTCAGACACCACTGAAGTGACTTAGCACCATGGGACCAGATGCCATGATCTCATTTTTTTAATGTTGAGTTTTAAGCCAGCTTTTTCACTCTCCTCTTTCACCCTCATCAAGGCTCTTATTTCATCTTCTCTCTCTGCTGTTAGAGTGATATCATATGCATATCTGAGGCTGTTGATATTTCTCCTGGCAATCTTGGTTCCAGCTTGTGATACTTCCAGTCTGGCATTTTACATGGTGTTCGCTGCATGTAAGTGAAATAAACAGGCTGACAATATACAGCCTTGATATACTCCTTTCCCAATTTTGAACCAGTCCATTGTTCCATGTCCAGTTCAAACTCCTGCTTCTTGCCCTACATACAAGTTTCCCACATTATGGAAAGTAATTTAATTTACTCAAAGTCTACTGACATAAACATTAATTATATCTAAAAATATTATCACAGAAACTTATACACTGATATTTGATTTAAAAAATTGGGCACCATGTCCACAGAAAATTGACACCTAAAATTAGCCATTATGATAATAGGAAAAATATACTTAAGTTTTAAAATTGAAATGAATACTTAAGTAGAACAAATTTTGTTCTACACCTAATAAATATTAGCTCCTTTAGTCATCACACATCTCTATAAGGTAATAACTACCATTCAGATCAGATCAGAGATCAGATCAGTCGCTCAGTCGTGTCCGACTCTTTGCAACCCCATGAATCGCAGCACACCAGGCCTCCCTGTCCATCACCAACTCCTGGAGGTCACTCAGACTCACATCCATCGAGTCAGTGATGCCATCCAGCCATCTCATCCTCTGTCGTCCCCTTCTCCTCCTGCCCCCCAATTCCTCCCAGCATCAGAGTCTTCTCCAATGAGTCAACTCTTCGCATGAGGTGGCCAAAATACTGGAGTTTCAGCTTTAGCATCATTCCTTCCAAAGAAATCCCAGGACTGATCTCCTTCAGAATGGACTGGTTGGACCTCATTGCAGTCCAAGGGACTCTCAAGAGTCTTTTCCAACACCACAGTTCAAAAGCATCAATTCTTTGGTGCTCAGCCTTCTTCACAGTCCAGCTCTCACATCCATACATGACCACAGGAAAGACCATAGCCTTGACTAGGCGAACCTTTGTTGGCAAAGTAATGTCTCTGATTTTGAATATCCTATCTAGGTTCGTCATAACTTTCCTTCCAAGGAGTAAGCGTCTTTTAATTTCATGGCTGCAGTCACCATCTGCAGTAATTTTGGAGCCCAGAAAAACAAAGTCTGACACTGTTTCCACTGTTTCTCCATCTATTTCCCATGTAGTGATGGGACCAGATGCCATGATCTTCGTTTTCTGAATGTTGAGCTTTAAGCCAACCTTTTCACTCTCCACTTTCACTTTCATCAAAAGGCTTTTGAGTTCCTCTTCACTTTCTGCCATAAGGGTGGTGTCATCTGCATAACTGAGGTTATTGATATTTCTCCCAGCAATCTTGATTCCAACTTGTGTTTCTTCCAGTCCAGCATTTCTCATGTTGTACTCTGCATATAAGTTAAATACACATGGTGACAATATACAGCCTTAACGTAATACTTTTCCTATTTGGAACCAGTCTGTTGTTCCATGACCAGTTCTAACTGTTGCTTCCTGACCTGCATACAGATTTCTCAAGAGGCAGATCAGGTGGTCTGGTATTCCCATCTCTCTCAGAATTTTCCACAGTTGATTGTGATCTACACAGTCAAAGGCTTTGGCATAGTCAATAAAGCAGAAATAGATGTTTTTCTGGAACTCTCTTGCTTTTCCCATGATCCAGCGGATGTTGGCAATTTGATCTCTGGTTCCTCTGCCCTTTTTTTTTTTTTTTTTTTTTTTAATTTTTTTGCAGGGGAAAATGGACAAAGAAAATGATCAAGAGGGTGGGAGGGAAATGGGAAGAAAGAAGAGGAGTGATGGTGGGGAAGAGTATACGTAATTTCTTAACTAATGGCTTTCTGTTTTTAATCACAAAGAACACTTAAAAAAAATCATGTTGAATTCATCCTATATTAGGAGGTTTAATCTGGAAATGAAAAGTTCAGGAAACTAAAATCCAATTTGGGTGTCCTCATGTTAGGCACATCTTGGTATTTTGTATTGGTAGGTCTATCTTTACCACAATATATTATTTAGGACAGGATCACATTTGACACTTCTTCCTCCCTACTACCCAAAGTGGTACCAGACCCATAAAATAGTCAATAAACCTTTACAGAGTGAACAAATAAGTCTAATTTTTTTAAAACCCTCCTGAGTGAACTGAATTTTTTAAGGCTCATAAGTGAATATGTTTTCCTCTTTACTTTGTCTATTACAGTCAGATTTTATAATGATGAGTGGGGTATTAAAGTCTCCCACTATTATTGTATTGTTGCATATTTCTTCTATCATATTAATTAATGTTTGTCTTAGATATATAAATGCTCCAATTTATATATGCATATATGTTTATAATTGTTATAACTTCTTTTTGGATTGTTTCTTTAAGTCGTTACGTATAACCTTGATTGTCTCCTTTTCAGGATCTTTAAAGTCAATTTTATCTGATATGAGTAATGCTACTCCTGTTTTCTTTTGGTCCATATTTGCATAGAAAATCTTTTTCCAGCCCTTCATTTTCAGTCAGTATATATCCCCTATTTTAAGGTGGTTCTCTTGTAGACAACATATATAGGGGTCTAGTTTTTTTATCCATTTGACCCATTTTAGTCTTTTAGTTGTCTATTGTAGACAAGGTATGTAGGGGTCTTGTTTTTGTATCGATTCGGCCAGTCTTTGCCTGTTGATTAGGGCATTCAGCCCATTAACGTTTAAAGCAATTATTGATAAATAGGATTTACTTTATTGTTTTGGGTTCGAATTTATACACCCTTTTAATGATTCCTATCTAGAGAATGTCCTTTAGTTTTTGTTGGAGAAATGGTTTAGTGGTGCTAAATTCTCTCAACTTTTGCTTATCTGTGAAGCTTTTGATTTCTCCTTCATATTTGAATGAGATCCTTGCTGGATACAATAATCTAGGCTGTAAGTTATTTTCTTTCATCATTTTAATTATGTCTTGCCATTCCCTCCTGGCTTGGAGAGTTTCTATTGAAACATCAGCTGTTATCCTTATGGGAATTCCCTTGTGAGTTATTTGATATTTTTCCCTTGCTGCTCTTAATATTTGTTCTTTATATTTAATCTTTGTTAATTTGATTAATATGTGTCTTGGGGTGTTTCGCCTTGGGTTTATCCTGTTAGGGACTCTGGATTTCTTGAACTTGAGTGGTTATTTCCTTCTCCATTTCAGGGAAGTTTTCAACTATTATCTCCTCAAGTATTTCCTCATGGTCTTTCTTATTATCTTCTTCTTCTGGAACGCCTATGATTCGAATGTTGTAGCGTTTAATGTTATCCTGGAGGTCTCTGAGATTGTCCTCATTTCTTTTGATTCATTTTTCTTTTTTCTCCTCTGATTCATTTATTTCTAGGATTCTATCTTCTAATTCACAAATCCTATCTTCTGCCTCTGTTATTCTACTATTTGTTGCCTCCAGGGTGTTTTGGATCTCATTTATTGCATTATTCATTATGTGTTGACACTTTTTATTTTTTCTAGGTCCTTGTTAAACCTTTCTTGCATCTTCTCAATCCTTGTCTCCAGACTCTTTAACTGTGATTCTATTTTGATTTCGAGATTTTGGATTAATTTCACTATCATTATTTGGAATTCTTTATCAGGAAGATTCCCTATCTCTTCCTCTTTGGTTTGGTTTGGTGGGCATCTATCCTGTTCCTTTAGCTGCTGGGTATTCTTTTGTCTCTTCATTTTGTTAAAATTGCCAAGTTTAGAGTGTAAGACTATATTCTGATAGTTTATTGAATTCTCTTTATTGAGGCCGTTTACTGGTCTTTTCAATATCTGATCTCTGCCCTGTTACACAGGGGGTGGAGATGAACACCCAAATCTAAGCCGGCCAGGTTCAGGCACTGCGATAATCCTCAGAAGCACAGACTCGGTTGAGTCTGCATTTTATGCCCTTCCCAGATCCGAGTAGCGCAGGTGATGAAGTGTTTAGCAAGTGCAGCTGCTGAGACTTATCGCCTCCCCTCCACTCAGTTTTCTGGGTATACAACCAGCGCACTTTCTCAGGCAGATGTTGACCATCCAGAGCCCCAAGAAGCATGAGTCAGCACAGAAACCTACTCACAGTTCTGTAGACAGTGTCTCTCTAGGGCTGTGATTGCCCGCCTCTGGCTCTGACTGCCTGTCACTGGAGTGGGACGGCCTGCAGCCGGCCATCTCTGTGCATTCCTATGTTCCGTATGTAGTCCTGGTGGTGTCTTAAGTTAGGGCTGGCTTTTGATGTAGTAGATAACCAACAGCCTGGTTACTTCACTCAGATAGCGCTCGAGATAGCCAGGTCAAATCCTTTCTCAAAGCGATGCAGGCCGTGGTGCTCCTCCTAGCCCAGCTCCCGCTTGCCAATAGCAAATGCTGGTGTCCACGCCACTTCTCCCCAAAAAGAGTTACCGCAGGGCTTGTTTTCTCGTTTTGAAGACAATGAATTGTCTTTCTAAGTGCCTGATGACCTCTGCTGGCATTTAGAAGTTGTTTTGTAGAATTTATTCAGCATTCAAATGTTCTTTTAATGGATTTATGGAGGAGAAAGTATTCTCCCCATCCTACTCGTCCGCCATCTTAGCTCCTCCTCCTCTGCCTTTTCTAAAACCAGCTTGAACATCAGGAAGTTCATGGTTCACATATTGCTGAAGCCTGGCTTGGAGAATTTTGAGCATTACTTTACTAGCGTGTGAGATGAGTGCAATTGTGCAGTAGTTTGAGCTTTCTTTGGCATTGCCTTTCTTTGGGATTGGGATGAAAACTGACCTTTTCCAATCTTGTGGCCACTGCTGAGTTTTCCAAATTTGCTGGCATATTGAGTGCAGCACTTTCACAGCATCATCTTTCAGGATTTGGAATAGCTCCACTGGAATTCCATCACCATTATCCCTTCTTTAAAGATTTGAGGGGGAGGTTTGTTAATAACTTGTTCAAGATGAAAATAGAGAGCTAGGATTCAAACTCAGTCTTGCTTCAGCTATCATACTGTATTATCTCTTGGATGATCAAGCCTAAACAATTGTCTCTTAACAGCAGAAGTAAAAATTTAGGAGTTCTCTATCCTTCTCATTAAAGGATATACACACCAAAGATATGTGAATCTCTATGAGGCTTACTCCATTACTATTCCAGTGTCATTCCCACATGATCAAAAAGTTGAAGCACAAATGGTTGAGCTAAGTCACTGTTATCAACATTTTAAAATACAAGGATATCCTTAGAATAGACTGGGAAAAAAATAAAACCAATATGGCAGTCACTGAAAAGTAGCCAAGGGTTCACACTGCATCAGTCTCCACGTAAATAACTTTGGTTGCCCAAATGTTACACTCTTGCTAAAACAAAGTACAATATTTGTCTTTTGTGCATTTAAATCATTGTGTTCTTATTGTTTAGAATGTATATAAACACTTAATTGTGTTTATTTCTTTACTTAGGGGTGACTGACATTGCCAGCAATCCAATCTGTCCTTCTACAGAAGTAAAAATACCCGATGGCTCTATATTTGTCTGCACATAAAGTTCACTGAGTATGAAAACCTCTTGCTTTTCTTCTTTTATATTTGCTGTATTGTGTACCTGCAGTGTTCTCAATCTCTTTTTCCTGGATCCTCAATTTAGATTTTTTTTTTATTTTTCATTTATTTTCTGGGGGAGCATTTCAACTCACACTGACAATCTAAACTTATGTTTCATTCACTTTGACTAACACAAGATATTTATTTTCTTTACTACTTTAGTTAGAAATTTGCTGACCCCCGAGTTTATAATATCAGAGGTGCTGGCAGGAAATATACACAATGACATCACCCTCAAAATTCACTAGAGCCATATGTTACTTCTTCCAAATTGAAAACACTTCATCATGCCAGATAAAAATTGAGTGTATTGTGCTTCCCAAGTTTGCTTTTACATTTTCTGAAAGTCAAGTTCATCTGGTGGTTATATTCTGACAGTAGAGCTTCTTGTATTCCCATGTGGCACTGTATAGACATCATGGATTTACAGTGTGTTGAAATGGACACAACTGACTCCTTTGTTTTTGTTCAATGATAAAGACAGTATGACTAAAGCAAACTTTTTCAAGTGTTTATAAACTAGTAACACATGGCATGAAGTGTTTCCACTCATTTTCTTGTATCAGCATGTTTTTTAGTACAAGATGGAAATTAGATAATGAAATATACTAGTCATCGAAGTTAACGCATTTCTTAATTTATAACATGGTGAAGTTCCTCAGATTTCAGAATGAATCCTAGGAACCAAACAGTAAACAAATAATTAAAAGCCAAATATTCTCTTACTAAAAAGAATGGTAGGCTGATAGTTTAAAATTTAATAAAACATGATGCAGTGTGTAGACTGACCCTAAAGTTTGTTCTGAGTGTATAACTTAGTCATATACTCATTGGCCATTTTTGTTTGTTACCACTGAGACAATATTTTTAATTTTTTTCTACATAATGTGTGTACATCTTAGTGAAATATATCTAAAGAATGGATAGAATATCTTTTTTGCCTTTAAAAAAATTCTGATCATTTCTTATGAAGAATCAACTACTATTTAATCAATACTAATTATATGGCTGGCAATTCCCTGGTGGCTCAGATAAAAAAGAATCTGCCTGCAATGCAAGAGACTCAGGTTCAATCCCTGGGTCAGGAAGATCCCCTGGAGAAGGGAATGGGAACCACTCCAGTATTCTTGCCTGGAGAATTCCATGGACAGAGGAGTCTGGTGGGCTACTGACTGATACTGGAAACTTTTACAAGAATTGTTGTAATGGAATGACGAGTAGAACAAATCTTCCTTGAGGGACTCATCTGCTTCTACCTTTTGCCTAAACTCTTTCCTCATAAATGGCTTTTTATCACCTATTTTTGCAATCTTGCCACATGTTCTCTTCATGCAGCCTGAGCAATCTTTATAAGAGAGAAATGTCTGATCAAGTGACAATTCTGGCACACTCCATTTGTGGCTTTTCATGGACTTTGGAATAAAAGTTGAAATTCCTGACACTACATACATGTTTTGATTCCTGTAATGTCTCCAACCTCAAATGATCATCTACTTTACCATCATCTCTCAATGTCCAGTGTATTGGCCTCTACCCACATTCATCCACAATCAGCTTGTATTAAACCTTCAAATTTTAGCGCAAATGTCACTTTCCCAAGATAGTTTTTCTGACCTATTAGATTAGAACAGAGTTCTCAATTTTGTGTGATTCTTTGTGTGTGTGTGTGTGTGTGTGTGTGTGTGTGATATTAGTTTTTTGTGTGATATTACTCATCATAGTTGTAGGGACATGAAAAAAAGTATTGGAAAAAAAATGTAGATCAAGAGCCAGTCATCTCAAACGTCCAGACTATTTGACTAAATTCCTAAGCTAAAAAATGTGTGATTTCACCTCAAACACTAATTGGGACGGCTGAGCGCCGAAGAATTGATGCTTTTGAACTGTGGTGTGGGAGAAGACTCTTGAGAGTCCCTTGGACTGCAAGGAGATCCAACCAGTCCATTCTGAAGGAGATCAGCCCCAGGATTTCTTTGGAAGGAATGATGCTAAAACTGAAACTCCAGTATTTTGGCCACCTCATGCGAAGAGTTAACTCATTGGAGAAGACTCTGATGCTGGGAGGGATTGAGGGCAGGAGGAGAAGGGGACGACAGAGGATGAGATGGCTGGATGGCATCACTGACTCGATGGATGTGAGTCTGAGTGACCTCCGGGAGTTGGTGATGGACAGGGAGGCCTGGTGTGCTGCGATTCATGGGATCGCAAAGAGTCGGACACGACGGAGTGACTGATCTGATCTGATATTTCTTATAAAACCCAAGAAATGTGCACAAACAAACAAATTCAGATAAGGATTAACTTACTGTGTCAAAAGCCCTGGGCTAAATGCACAATAGGACAATCAACCAATATAGATCCTCATAAGGAAAGAACAAATTGGTGGGAAAGATTTAAGGCTTGTTGAATTTTAAATCTATTTTGAAAATCCAACTGAGAATATTTGAGTTAGACACATGTACAGAACTAAGACCTAAAGAGCTCTATTCAGACATGGAAAAATATTAGTAACCAAAAATATATGGAAACAGCTATACTCTCCAGGGAAACTATTTTTAATAAGAAAAGATAATGGCCAGAAACCACGAGTCACCAATAAGATGACTGCTTTCCCAGAGTTAAAGACTATGTCCTCTTTTTAATGGAAGTACTTTAAAAAGTATGTCATTTTTCAAAGTACTTAATAAATATTTTTATAAATAAATACATAAATCAACTTAGAAAAAATTAAGAGAGGATTATTTTGTCTTTATTACTAAACAGAGGGCTTTCCTGATAGCTCAGCTGATAAAGAATCCACCTGCAATGCAGGAGATCCCAGTTTGATTCCTGGGTTGGGAAGATCCCTGGAGTAGGTAAAGGCTACCCACTTCAGAATTCTTGGGTTTCCTGGTAAAACCTGGTAAAAACCTGCCTGCAATGCGGGAGACCTAGGTTTGATCTCTGAATTGGGAAGATCCCATGGAGGAGGACATCACAACCCCTTTTCAGTATTCTTAACTGAAGAATCTCATGAACAGAGGAGCCTGATGGGCTGCACACTCCAACATTCTTGCTTGGAGAATCCTATGGACAAAGGCACCTGGCAGGCTGCAGTCCATGGGGTCAGAAAGAGTCAGACATTACTGAGTGACTAAGCATACCTACACTAAGCAGAAAAGTCTGATGGAAAAGTCTGTTCAGGAAAGGAGTCATTTTTATGATATTATATTGCTTTGATTATTAAAGTCTTGATTTTGTATAATAGTAAACATTTTCAAAACCTTTTCCTTTGTATTTAATACTTAAGTTGCACTGTTGAAATATTTCATTTACTGGCTCAAGTATATTTGGAAGGAATTGTATTTTAAATTGAACAAATGTTCCTTCATTCTGCATTTATTATTTTAAGATAGAATTCACAGAGAAATCCTAGTTTCATTCAGAAATGTTAAAAGAAAAAAATCCTATGCATAAATTATTTCACAGTGAAGATTCATTTACTTAAACTGGCATGTATATTTCTTCTTCAACAGGCATTTTAAGAAATATTATTGATGTAACTAAACACAGTTCTGATCTGGATAATCAGAAATGGAAAAAGGCCAAGGGAAAAAAAACAATATTAAAAGATAAAGTTGGTTTTTTAATTTTCAAAATATTAAAATAACTGTTGTGTTTTAGCATCCAAACTGCCTCTCTACAGAAAATTATACTTGCATGAGTGTAGGCAAATTATTCATAGCATTAACAGAGTAATAGATCTAGCATACATGTGAAAAAAATCAGTCTCTGTCAGTATGTTATAGACCTAGAAAAAGTGTTTAATTATTAGTGTACCAATATATTTCACTATAAGTCAGTCTCACGTAAATGCTTATTCAATTGCATGGATCTAAATGTTTATATAACCCTGAAATTCTAAGATAACAGACTAAATATAGCATGCTCCTTAAGTTATGGAGGCCATGTTATACTATTTTGCTAATCCTTTAGACAGTATGATTTTAAGATCTACATAACTATAAATAAAATATATTTTTATTTTAATTTTTACCACAATTCAGTTGAGTTGTCGTTCAGTTGTGTCCAACTCTTTGCAACCCCATGAATTGCAGAACGCCAGGCCTCCCTGTCCATCACCAACTCCCGGAGTTCACTCAGACTTACTTCCATCTAGTCAGTGATGCCATCCAGCCATCTCATCCTCTGTTGTCCCCTTCTCCTCCTGCCCCCAATCCCTCCCAGCATCAGTCGTTTCCAAGGAATCAATTCTTCGCATGACATGGCCAAAGTACTGGAGTTTCAGCTTTAGCATCATTCCTTCCAAAGAAATTCCAGGATTGATCTCCTTCAGAATGGACTGGTTGGATATCCTTGCAGTCCAAGCGACACTCAAGAGTCTTCTCCAAGCCCACAGTTCAAAAGCATCAATTCTTCAGAGCTCAGCTTTCTTCACAGTCCAACTCTCACATCCATACATGACCACAGGAAAAACCATAGCCTTGACTAGACGGACCTTTGTTGGCAAAGTAATGTCTCTGCTTTTGAATATGCTATCTAGGTTGGTCATAACTTTCCTTCCAAGGAGTAAGTGTCTTTTAATTTCATGGCTGCAGTCACCATTTGCAATGATTTTGAAGCCCCCCCCCCCAAAAAAAAAAAAAAAGTCTGACACTGTTTCCCCATCTATTTCCCATGAAGTGATGGGACTGGATGCCATGATCTTCGTTTTCTGAATGTTGAGCTTTAAGCCAACTTTTTCACTCTCCACTTTCATTTTCATCAAGAGACTTTTCAGTTCCTCTTCACTTTCTGCCATAAAGGTGGTGTCATCTGTATAACTGAGGTTATTGATATTTCTCCTGGCAATCTTGATTCCGGCTTGTGCTTCTTCCAGCCCAGCATTTCTCATGATGTACTCTGCATAGAAGTTAAATAAACAGGGTTACAATATACAGCCTTGATGAACTCCTTTTCCTATTTGGAACCAGTCTGTTGTTCCAAGTCCAGTACTAACTGTTGCTTTCTGACCTGCATATAGATTTCTCAAGAGGCAGGTCAAGTGGTCTGGTATTTCATCTCTTTCAGAGTTTTCCACAGTTTATCGTAATTCACATAGTCAAAGGCTTTGGCATAGTCAATAAAACAGAAATAGATGTTTTTCTGGAACTCTCTTGCTTTTTCGATGATCCAGTGGATGTTGGCCATTTGATCTCTGGTTCCTCTGTCTTTTCTAAAACCAGCTTGAACATCACGGTTCACATATTCCTGAAGCCTGGCTTGGAGAATTTTGAGCATTACTTTACCTACGTGTGAGATGAGTGCAATTGTGCAGCAGTGTAAGCATTCCTTGGCATTGCCTTTCTTTGGGATTGGAGTGAAAATTGACCTTTTCCAGTCTTGTGGCCACTGCTGAGTTTTCCAAATTTTCTGGCATATTGAATGCAGCTCTTTCACAACATCATCTTTCAGGATTTGAAATAGCTTCACTGGAATTCCATCACCTCCACTAGTTTTGTTCGAAGAGATGCTTTCTCTTTTTTTTTTAATTTAATTTAATTTTATTTAACTTTACAATATTGTATTGGTTTTGCCATATATCAAAATGAATCTGCCACAGGTATACATGTGTTCCCCATCATGAACCCTCCTCCCTCCTCCCTCCCCATACCATCCCTCTGGGTCATCCCAGTGCACCAGCCCCAAGCATCCAGTATCGTACATCGAACTTGGACTGGTGACTCATTTCATATATGATATTATACATATTTCAATGCTTTCTAAGGCCCACTTGACTTCACATTCCTGGATGTCTGGTTCTAGGTGAGTGATCACCCCATCATGGTTATCTTGGTCGTGAAGATCTTTTTTGTACAGTTCTTCTGTGTATTCTTGCCACCTCTTCTTAATATCTTCTGCTTTGTTAGGTCCATACAATTTCTGTCCTTTATCGAACCCATCTTTGCATGAAATGTTACCTTGGTATCTCTGATTTTCTTGAAGAGATCTCTAGTCTTTCCCATTCTGTTGTTTTCCTCTATTTCTTTGCATTGATCCCTTAGGATAACTTTCAGTGTGTGTAATCAGTACTGTTATGTGTTCCCATGTTATGGTTTTACTGAGATGTGCCTGGCACTATGCCAGAGGACTGGAGTGAAAAAATGAATAAAAAGAAACATTTGATCTTTTCCCTCAAGGAATTTACACATGGAGGTATCTTTAGTAGAATAAGTTTGGTGTGCTTTTAAACCCAAAGCCTGTATATTTGAATTACCTGTACTCAGAAATCCATCTGCAAAATTTTCCATCTTGCAGAAGCTTGATGTGCAAATTGAATTAATATTTTAATGTCTGATCAAAAGAGAAACTTAATTCTGAACATTGTTGAATGGTTTCAATTTATAAAGGGTTGAACAATAACTGGTTATCTATTGCTGTGTAAGAAATCACTCCATAACTAAATGGTGTCAATCACACATTGGCATTTGCTGTGGGTGCTTGCCATCCACCTCTACAAGGATTAAATCATTTGCTGCTGCCACTGCTGACCTTCAACAGCCTCTGAAGAGACTCAGCTTGGAGAGCAGAAATGAGTCATTCTTTCCAGGTGGCACTAGTGGTAAAGAACCCGCCTGCCAATGCTGGAGACATAAGAGATGCAGGTTCAGTCCCTGAGTTGAGAAGATCCCCTGGAGAAGGACATGACAACCCACTCCAGCGTTCTTGCCTGGAGAATTCCATGGACAGAGGAATCTGGTGGGCTACAGTCCACAGGGTCCAAAAGAATTGGACACGACTGAAGCAACACTTTCATTTTTCTTTTTTAATTCGATTCAGTGGGAGACGACATAAACCATACGTCTTGATAAGAGGAGTGTCAATTTCTGGCCATGTTGGGAAATATGCATATTTTTTCTATTTAACATTTTTAGAAGATATTATTTGTGAAAATGGTTAGCCCTCCAGAGCTGGAATAATATAACTTTTGAATTCTGTGGTATGTGCTTGTGCTATTCAGTATATGAACTATGTTTTGTCAAAGTTGAAAAATATTCATTTTATCTTGATATCTATTTGTGCAACAAAAATAGCCAGGTTAATTTCCATAAGGTCACTTGGCATGAAGGTGTTTGGGAGCTGTCTATAAAGATGGAATAGTCATTGTATAGTAGCTATTTATTTGGGATCAAAGTCTCTGAGTTTAATTATCAGATTGGAAAATAACTTGAAAGAGTTAATTTCTTTATTTTCCAGTTTCCTCATCATTATGCTGGAGGCCAAATTATTACTAAACCTAGGGTTTCTGTGAGGATTAAATGAGGTAGCATAACTATAGGCACTTAGCACACAGCCTTGTACTTGGAAAGAGCGCAACCAGTGAGATAATTTCCTGGGTCAGCAATATGATTTCTTTAGCAAGAGGAATTCTATTAAAGAGCACAGATAATGACAAGGATTCAGCCAATTTTGCACATTCTTCAGATTTGAAAGAAAGACATCGATACAAACAAGAGCCTACTGGAAATAATTTTCTCACCTAATCTTTGGCTAGACTTTTATTTGAAGCAAAACGAATCCCAATATCACTGAGAACAAAGGCTGAGTTCATAGAATATCTTAGCGATTGGCTCTGATTTGTACATGTTTACTCTTTATTTATCTCTATGGTTGAGTCTGGCTGGGCCAAATAGGCTCTTAATTTTCATGTGATCTACAGAAGTCAATGGCCAAGCATTTTCTTTATAATAGTTAGACTATAATAATGTTTCACTCCAAATATTCAGTTGGTTGAAGTTTACAGGGTGAATTTAGCAAATGTAGATCAGCCTGATTGAGACTGCATACCTGGTGGGTACAGGTAGAAAAGACTCCAAGATTCAAAAATTTGGGTTCCATAAGGCGGCTCCTAAGCTTGCCAGCAAAGCTTGCCATATGGAGCTGCCTTATGGAACCCAAATTTTTGAAATAGTGAATCACATCTGTAATCGGCAAGTGCCTTACACTATAGTTTGGCATCATTAAAGTCTTTAATGCCATCTGGAAAGGAAAAGAGCAAAAGGTTTCCTAGTAGGTGGCTTATAAAACTCTTAAGATATTTAGTGATCACATGTAATGTTTAAAATATTTAAGGCACATTTAAAGGAGCTATTTGAAGCACTCCAAATGGTTACCTCTTCTAATTCACCAAGTACTTGCAAGATTAGGTTTTTAACAAGCAAGACTGGTTTTGATTTATGAAGTGCAAAAAAAGAACCTGAAAAAAATATCTACTTGAAATTTTGTTTCTTTTTAAAAAGACCTGAAAGAGGGTTTTGTAAAAAAAAAATAAAATAAAATAAAAATAAAATAACATGAATTCTCTTGAGCTAATATTTTACATGCCAAGTAGAGCCCAAGGCTCATTTTTACAGTTGTTTTATGAGTCTTTAAAATAGCAATTTATAATGGAAAAAGTGACACAACCTTAATTATAGCATGATGTACCAGGTATTATAATGAGCAAAGATAGTTTTCTCAAACATGTATAGTATTTAACTTGTGCTAAAAGGCTAGGGGTATGTTCCTTATGATTATAATTCTCAAGTATGCCTAGATCCATTTCTACAGAGTTTCTTTTCTTAATACCTATTATCTTCCCTTTATTTCTCTTTTTATCAGTGAAATGCTGCAGCAAAATACTCTTGAAAAATGATACTTCTAGTCTAACTACATCATAATATAAAAATATTATCAAGTAATACAACTTGCAAAATTCAACAAATTACACTATGACAACTATTTCCTGATTTTATTTTATAACTGCCCATTTTACCTACTGATAATAGGCCCTGGGGTAGCACTAGCATAACCTCTCTGATCATAGACATTGGTCATCTAGCAGAGAAGTTTGCTGCAGAGGGCATAAATGCTTGGAGAAGCCTTGATTCCCCAGGTGCTGAGATACTGAGAAGAGAAAGACAAACAGGAAAGAGACCCTGATTCCTAAAGTAGAAGACAATTCCCATTGGTCCATCTACATCCCTGACGTAGGGATTGAACACAAGTCTTCTGCATTGCTGGCAGATTCTTTACCATCTCAGCTATCAGGGAAGCCAGGTAGATAATGAGTTAATGTCATACTAATGCACATTGTGCAATGTGTCTTTTTCTCCTTTAAAAAGATGATATATTCCCCATTCCTATAATTTCTAAAATAGAAATGATTTGATGGAGATTTTTGTTGTGAAGATGGTACTCATTTCTTTCTGTAGAAAAAAAGATAAACTATGATTATATTTATATGATATGATAATTCCCTTTGTTTGTCATCCCTAAATATAAAATAAAAATCAGATCAGATCAGTCTCTCAGTCGTGTCCAACTCTTTGCGACCCCATGAATCGCAGCATGCCAGGCCTCCCTGTCCATCACCAACTCCCGGAGCTCATTCAGACTCACATCCATCGAGTCAGTGATGCCATCCAGCCATCTCATCCTCTGTTGTTCCCTTCTCTTCCTGCTCCCAATCCCTCCCAGCATCAGAGTCTTTTCCAATGAGTCAACTCTTCGCGTGAGGTGGCCAAAGTACTGGAGTTTCAGCTTTAGCATCATTCCTTCCAAAGAAATCCCAGGGCTGATCTCCTTCAGAATGGACTGGTTGGATCTCCTTGCAGTCCAAGGGACTCTCAAGAGTCTTCTCCCACACCACAGTTCAAAAGCATCAATTCTTCGGCGCTCAGCCTTCTTAACAGTCCAGCTCTCACATCCATACATGACCACAGGACTTAATAATCTTGTCTTGGATCTTGTGTGTGGTCAGTCACGTCCAACTCTTTACTACCCCATGGACTATAACTTATCAGGCTCCTCGATCCATGGAATTTGCCATGCCACAATACTGGAGCAGGTTGTCATTCCTTACCCCCAGGGAATCTTCTACACCCAGGGATCAAACCCAGGTCTCTTGCATCTCTTACATTGGTGGGCAGATTCTTCACCACTGTGCCAACTAGGCAGTCCTTAATAATAACAAAATGCAAACATTTAACAAAATAGAAGCATGCATCTAAGTATAAAACTCAGAGCAATCAGAAGCTCATTCAGGAAAATGGTAAGAATCTCACAGATATTTTCTTGCTCAGTTTAGAAAGCAATACTAATTTACAATTGTAACTCTCACAGAATGCCTCAGGTCATTGAGTAGACCATATCTTACTTACTTACCCACTTTATTTAAATGTAGCTCAAAGCAATTATAATGGGTTGCATCATAAAAATGTTTGTATAATGTAACTTATTGTTACAGCCACCAGCAAAACAATGATCATATTATAGGTAGTCTGAGTAAAGCTGGTTTTCAATGGGAATGCCCCCTAATTTAGTATTGTTTAAAGAAATGTGGGCAAGTCAAATAGTTTTCCTGAACAATCTGCAATTCACTGAGTAGACTTTTAATTACTGATTAAGATCAGGAAATTACAAAGACTAGTTCAAATCAGGAAAATTTAAGAGAAAAAGCTCACCAATTTATTATAAGTGGTTTGGATAGATACAGTTTGTACTTTTCCATGGTTGTCCTATTTACTAGTTTTTTGCACTTTGACTTAGAGCACCAATATGCTGTAATGAACTTTTATAGTGTTTAAGTAATGCACCTTAAATGTCTAATATGTGTCAATATTGGTGAGAGGCAATGGAGACCTACAAAGGAAGGAAAGGATTAGGCAAAATTGCTGTCATCAAGAGTTCAGAATACATCGGCATTTCTCTTGAAACAAGCTTCAACAGTACTATTTACAATTTCTAAGATATGGAAGCAACCTAAGTGTTGATCAGTGGACTAAGGGATTAAGAAATTGTGAGATATATATATATATATATATACACACCACACACAATGGAATATCACAGATATACGTGTGTGTGTGTGTGTGTGTGTGTGTGTATACACACACACACACATACTGCTGCTGCTGCTAAGTCACTTCAGTCGTGTCCAACTCTGTGTGACCCCATAGACAGCAGCCCACCAGGCTCCCCCATCCCTGGGATTCTCCAGGCAAGAACACTGGAGTGGGTTGCCATTTCTTTCTCCAATGCATGAAAGTGAAAAGTGAAAAGTGAAAGTGAAGTCGCTCAGTCATGTCTGACTCTTAGCGACTCCATGGACTGCAGCCTACCAGACTCCTCCATCCATGGGATTTTCCAGGCAAGAGTACTGGAGTGGGGTGCCATGGAATACTACTCAGTCATAAAAAATGTTGTTGCAGTAACATGGATGGATTTGGAGCGCATTATGCTAAGTGAAACAAATCAGACAAAGATAAATACATGTATGTATGATTATTACATACTTCCCTGGTGGCTCACATGGTAAAGCGTTTGCCTACAATGCAGGAGACTCAGGTTCGATCCCTGGGTTGGGAAGATCCCCTGGAGAAGGAAATGGAAACCCACTCCAGTACTCTCGCCTGGAAAATCCCATGGATGGAGGAGCCTGGTAGGCTACAGTCCTACCAGGGGTCGCGAAGAGTTGGACACGACTGAACGACTTCACATTATGATTATTACATACATGGAATCTAAAACACACAACAAATTAGTGATTATACCATAAAGAAGCAAATTCACAGATATAGATAACAATCTAGTGGTTACCAGTGGGGAGAGGGCGGGACAATAGGTGGGTGGAGAGGTGGAAAGTACAGATTATTCAGTGTAAGATAGGCTACAAAGATGTCCTGTGCAACCTTGATAATATAGCCAATATTTTGTAATAACTGTAAATCGGGTGTAGTCCTTAAAAATATATATACTCTGCACCAAGAATAACATAAGAATATTAATCATAAGCAGAATTTTAAAATTTTGATTATCAATAAAGTGAAAGTCACCCAGTCATGTTTGACTCTGCGATCCCATGGACTATACAGTTCATGGAATTCTCTTCCAAATATTAAATATGTAGAATTATTAATACAGTATTGGTTTTTTGCCCTTATACTCTAACTTAATACAATGACTTATTTTTTTTTCTCACACAACCTGTGGGCTGAGTGGACTCAGCTGAATATTTGCTCTTGGATTCTTCATGTGGCTGAAATCAGACTGCATTTGGAATTGGTCTGGCTGTCCAAGATGGCATACTCACTCGACTGCCTCCTGATTGATAATGACTTGGCTTGGGAGCTAACTCAGACTACTGACCAGGTTGTCTACACTTGCTTTCTCCACATCACGTGGACTTCTTACAATATGACAATTATTTTCCAAGAACTCGTATTCCAACAGTCAGAGCCTACTACTAGAAGCTGCCAGACTGGCGCAGCTTCCCTCCCCCATATTCTGTTAGGGAGCTTCCCAGGTTCAAGGATAGGGGGTGGAGACTTGGCTTGGATCTTTTTGGATTCATGTTTGAAGTCCTTGTTTGGAACTCTCTGAGCTTGCTGGATCTTGATGTTTGTTTCCTTCCCCAGGTTAGGAGAGTTTTCAGCCATTACTTTTTAAAATAAACTTTTGTCCCTTTGTCTCTCTTTGCTTCTGAAAGAAATTGAAGGTGAAGTCGCTCAGTCCTGTCCAGCTCTTTGCAACCCCATGGACTGTAGCCTGCTAGCTAGGCTCCATCCATGGGATTCTCCAGCCAAGAATACTGGACTGGGTTGCCATTTCCTTCTCCAGGGGATCTTCCCGACACATGGATCGAACCAGGGTCTCCCACACTGCAGACAAACTCTACCCAGACGGTCTGAGCCACCAGGGGCTCCTTTTTTCTTCTGAGACTCCTATTATTCAAATGTTGTTACACTTGATGTCTCATAGGTCTCTTAAGTTATCTTCATTCTTTAAAAATACTTTTTGGGGCAGGGGATGGTCATGTACACACTGCTATATTAAAAATGGATAGCCGCCAAGGGCTGTGTTATAGCACATGAAACTCTGCTCAATGTTATGTGGCAGCCTAAATGGGAGGGGGTTTGGGGGAGAACAGATGCATGTATACGTACGGCTGAGTTCCTTTGCTGTTCACCTGGAACTATTGCAACACTGATAATTGACGATACCCCAGTGCAAAATCAAAAAATTCAGAAGAAAAAAAAAACTTACGTCGGACACTTTGTCTGGGTGAGTTCCACTGCTCACTCTTGCATCACTGATCCTTTCTTGTGCTTCATGTAGTCTGCTGATGAACTCTTCTAGTGCATTTTTTCAGCTCAGTTATTGCATTCTTCAACTGTTTGACTTCTGTTTGGCCCTTATATTATCTAATCCTGTTGCTGAAGTTCTCTCTGTGACGATCCATTCTTCTCTTGAGCATCTTAGGTGAACACCTTTTATGATCATTACTTTGAACTCTGTCCGGTAAATTCCTAATCTCTGCTTAATTCAGTGTTTTTTGAAGGCAGCGTATTTTATCATGTTCTTTCATTTGTAACACATTCCTTTATTTCCTCACTTTGATTGATTTTATGTTGTTTTCTACATATTAGGCAAGACAACAGTCTATTCTAATTTTGAAGCGAGGGGCTGGGGCAGGGGGACAGGTCATTATTTGTCTGCTGTCTATGCGGTATTCAGAGAGTGGTAGCCTGCCAAGGACTCTTTTATTTTTTTAAGTAGCATAGGGCCCAGAAATGTAAGTTCTTCTGACCATCAGAGCCAAGCATTTATGGAGCCTCCCTTGGGTGGACTGGGCTTCCCAGGTGGCTCATGTGGTAAAAACCTACCTGCCAGTGCAGGAGCTGCGGGAGATGCTGGTTCAATCCCTGGGTTGGGATCATCCCCTGGAGGAGAAAATGGAAGCTCACGCCAGCATTCTTTCCAGGATAATCCCAAGGATAGAGAAGTCTGGCAAGCTATAGTCCATGGGATAACAAAGAGTTGGACCCGATGGAGAACTCTGGATGGACTACCTTCATCCATAGGCTTTTGTAGGGCATAGGGATGCACCAGCTGAGGCAGGCCTTATAGCTGGATTCAGTGGGGCAAGGATGCTCAAGAGGGCACTGGCAAGGAAAGTGGCATTAGCAAAGAAGAAGAAAGCAAAAATGGTGCCTGCCAGCAGCAACACTAGCAAGGTAGAAAAAAGGCCCCACAATGTAAACCGCTTATGCCTGCATCCCCAGAGAGAGCTCCAATAGCCACCTGACCCTCTGGCAGATGCTTTAAAATGGGTAGCACAGTGGTAAAGAATCAGCCTGCCAATGCAGAAAACACAGGAGACACAGGTGTGATCCCTGAGTCAGGAATATTCTCCTGGAGGAGGAAACACGCTCCAGTATTCTTGCCTGGAGAATCCCATGGACTGAGGAGTCTGTCAGGCTCAAGTCTGCTGGGTTGAAAGTCAGACATGATTGTGAGACTGGACACACACTCAATGAATCTCTTTCATATATTGTCTAATCTGTTGCTTTCGTTATCAAATTGTCAGTGACTGACTCTATACACAAGTGTTGTAAGGCCAGGATCTTAATTTCCTGTAGACTTTTGGGTCTCCTGGACATAGGCACTTTCAGTTTTCAAATCTGGGTACTTGGGGGCTAATCCCAAGGGTTGAGATGCATGGCATGGATTCAAACTCTGCTCCACAGTGATACACTTTGTAACATTCCTCTTGTTTGTGAGTTGCTGAGCTGGAGATTTTGGCAAGACCACCTCTCTGCCTCTCTTATCCATTTGATGTGAACTTTTTTTTTTTTTTTTTGCCATGGAAAAGCTACTCAGCTAGTTTTCAGGTCTTTTGTTGAGAGAATTATTCTATATGTAGCTCTAGATTTGATTTGTCCATGAGAGGAGGTGAATGCAGTCTTCCTATGCCACTAATCTTAAATTTAGATAAAGAAATTCTTTGAAAATAATGATTGCATTTTTCAATATGTATGCTTATTTATTCATTTTTTACTGAAAATATAATATCAATATTAAAATGTTAAATATATAACTCAAAGCAGTTTTACCAAAATAGGTTTATTCCTTATTTTACATATATATGTTAATATACGTGTGTCTGTGTATATGTATGTACATACAAACATGCATGCTAAGTCACTTCAGTACTGTCTGACTCTTTGCAACCCTATAGACTGTAACCCACTAGACTTCTCTGTCCATGGGATTCTCCAGGCAAGAATCCTAGAGTGGGTTGCCATGGCCTCCTCCATGGAATCGTTCCAACCCAGGGATAGAACTCATGTCTCTTAGGTCTCCTGCCTTGGCAGGCAGGTTTTTTACTACTAGTACCACCTGGGAAGCTCATCATACACATACACACACACACACACGTATATCTCTATATAATATATGTACACTGAATGGCTAATTTTGACATTTATGAATTTGCACTAGTTTAGCTAAAATGTTTTAGTTGTATTTCTGATTTCAGCTGCCACTGCTTACACTTCTTGCCAAATCTTAAAACTCAAAGTGATTTCCAACTAGCACTTTGTTTATTGGCTAATTTCCAGTCTCATCTTCTTCCCCTCTTTCTCTCCTTGAAGCACAAATTTTTCTTTTAATCCTCAAAAGTATTTTTGCTTCCAGCCAATCTCTATTCATTCCTCATTGCCTGTTGATGCACATAATTAAATTATCTAGTTCACAACATCAGAGGTTTTCTAAGGTTTAGATATACTATGTCAAATGGGAAGAAATTAAAAATGCTTCAGAAGGAAATAATTCTGTTTCTTAGCAGGCATGTTACGTGTGTGTATGTTGTTGTTTAGTTGCTAAGTCATGCCCAACTCTTTGTAACCACCTGGACTGTAGCCCACCAGACTCCTCTGTCCATGGGATTTCCCAGGCAAGAATAGTGGTAGTTTGTTTATATTTCACATCTCAAAATATGTGGAGTCCATACCAGTTCATTGTTAGAATGAGAATCAATGGGTTAATTATTCCACAGATGGCACAATGACAGAGGTTCAGGTGCTCCTCTTAACAATAGCTTTCTGAACTTTGAGAAGGTAGGAACAAAATAAGTCACTGGGTCACCTTCTAGTCTACATAGCACAGTCAAAACGGATAGCAAATCATATTCTCTGAATTTATGCTGTCTTACTTGGGAAAGGCTTAAACTTACAATATTTCTTCTCCAGTGTCAATCTGTTTATTTTGGGACAAAAACATTTCCCTGCCTCTAAGTTTCACCTCAGAATCCCTTTGGAAAGTGATTGGAACAAGATGATGCATTCTTGGTAAATAAAGCAGAGTCCATAGCTAGCATACTTGGGGTTTGGTGTACATCCAAGTTTCAATAGCTGGCTCTTAAGGTACGTCCCACACTCATTTGTTCAGAGGCTTGGTCTTTTTGGTGGCTGAGGGCAAAGTGTTCTGCATAGCTGGCTAATGATTCTGTGTGTAGGTGGTTCTACCTAGAGTTGGCTCTCTTTGTCAGGAAGGAAAGGATTCCAGATTTTAAAGGGGGTTTTATTCAGGGTGATGAGTAATAAAAAGAACATAATTTTCAGATTCAAAATGATCCCACTTAAACAAATCTATAGTAAAGAGTCTATCAGGGGGTCACAAATTAACAAGTTTATGTTTAACAAATGGGACTGACTCTAGTACATGTGAATAACACTGCAGCTAACTCTGCAGCTTCATTGTAAAGAATGAAAAGTGAAAATATGTCCTTAGGGTTTCAATGTGAAACTTCACTGAATATTTTTATACCTTTTTCCTCAACATATGCTTTTGCCTGGGTTGGGAAGTTTCCCTAGAGAAGGAAATGACAACCCATTCCAGTAATCTTGCCTGGGAAATCCCACAGACAGAGAAGCCTGGTAGGATACAGTCAATGGAGATCACAAGAGTTGGATACAACTTAGCCACCAAATTACCACCTACCTCTTTTCATATTTCTAAACCCAAAATGGGCTTCCCACAAGGATCCTATCTCTTGACCAGTTACAGAAGTGTTTCTACTAATGAATCAAAACTAAAATGACTATTCCCTAGGCCAAGTGAAGGGAAAAAAGGAAGATCTTTCTGAGTGTAAAGATCAGACATATTCCCTTCATATTTATACTCTTTTTTTCTTCTATTTTTCAGTTTTGTCATTTTCCTTAAATTTTCCTAATCATGTTACATATTGTTTTTGAACACTAATTAATGCCAAGCAGTGGTGAGCACTTTACATGCATTAACTTATTCTATATTCTAATAACTCAGTGAAGTAACTACTGCAGATTTATAGTTGAAGAAATTGAAGCTTAGACATGTTAAGTAATATCCCCAAATTACAGTACTGATAAGTGTAGGAGAGGGATTTTGATGCCAAAAACTGTAATTTTTGCTGCAGAATTTGTGCTGAGCTTCCTTTAAAGTTGTATCACTTAATGAGATGATACAGGTTGTTTTGTTTAGTTTTGTTTTTTAGCCATCAGTTTAAAAAAATAGATGTATAGTTCAGTTTAAGTTGTCAAGGTATATCAAGTGAACTATATTTTGCCATCCCAATTTCTTTTTATGCATTCAGAAGCATTTTTACAGTGCAAGACTAATATTCTTTGAAATTCATTTTGAAAATTTAATAGCACACTTTAGTTCCTTGAGGCTGTAATAATAGGTTTAGTTATCTGGAGTAAGACAAGTGAAAATAGGTACTTTCATTACTTAAAATGAGTTCAAATAATTGCCACATCTTGAACTCAAAATAACCATGAAGAAAATAAATCAATATAAATATAACTACTTCAGAATCTTTAACAACTTTATCAAAAATGTCACAGTAGTGTTAGTCTTCACTTAGACTCCTTTAAGCCTAAGGCCTCCATCTGGAGGCACACAAATTGTTTGAAAGTTGCACTCTTTAGAATTTTCAATCAACACAATTATTGTAAATGTCATAAATAGTGTCACTAAAATCTAGTTACAAATCTAGAAGACAAAATTTTCATAATATTTTGATTACAGCCACTTATGTGGAAAAGCAACACAATGTTTAAAATCCTTCATCCTGATCCAAATTCTGTAAAAACAATGATCAATATGTATAATAGGTAGACTTCCATGAAAATAATGAGAAATTAAGTGAGTTTCACCATATTTATGCATGCTCTTATTGAGCAAATATTTATCTTGCTAATTTTGTTTGGTTTTTGCTCCTCTGATTATAATGCATCTCATTAAGCAAGACCTAATACAGAAGTGAACATCAGATGTGCAGAATGGTCTTAAGTTTACAAAACCGAAACTAGCCAGTTAATCATTTTGTTAAAACTGAAGATCCTATACCCACTTCTGGGTGAAGATTATCTTTGATCCATTAGAAAAATTGTGATGGAAGAGCAAGATGCTAAATTAAATTAAAAACTACTTCACAGGACTTCTCTGGGAGTCCAGTGGCTAAGGCTCTGCTCCTTGTGCAGGGGGCGCAGGTTCCATCCCTCGTCAGGAAATTAGATCCTACATGCTGCAGAAAAAAAAGATCTGGCATGCTGGGATAGTCCAGAACATGTTGGCCTTGTTAGTGTATCTTCATGGATAATTTGCAGACAATTTGTATTAAAATCAACCACAGTGCTCATTAAAATGACATATTTCCAAACCACACTCTGAAGCCTCTGATTTTCAGTTTCACAGAGTGGGCCTAGAAATATGCATTTTGCAAGTTCTCATAGAATTCTGACCTGGAGAAGGAAATGGCAACCGACTCCAGTATTATTGTTTGGAAAATCCCATAGAGAGAGAAGCCTGGTAGGCTACAGTCCATTGGGTCATAAAGAGTCAGACATGACTTAGCAACTAAGTAACAATGTGGAATTCTGAATCACAATATCTGAGATCCTCTGTCTTAAGTAATATGGTGAAGAGACAGCTCTACCTAATGATACAGAAAAACAGATGTGGCTGCTGATAATCAACAAAATGTAAATACAAACTTTTTCATTTTATGCTACGTCACTTCAGTCGTGTCCTTACTTTCAAAGCATAGCTACTAATACTCTTTCTGCTGCTGCTGCTAAGTTGCTTCAGTCGTTTCCAACTCTGTGCGACCCCATAGATGGCAGCCCACCAGGCTCCCCCCGTCCCTGGGATTCTCCAGGCAAGAACGCTGGAGTGGGCTGCCATTTCCTTCTCCAATGTATCAAAGTGAAAATGAAGACGCTTGGTCGTATCCGACTCTTAGCGACCCCATGGACTGCAGCCCACCAGACTCCTCCATCCATGGGATTTTCCAGGCAAGAGTACTGGAGTGGGTTGCCACTGCCCTCTCCGAATACTTTTTCTACATATGAGTTATTTTGAGTGACCAAGACTATTTCCAATCAGAGCAGAGATTACTTGGAGCTTGCAACATTTTAAATATCTAAAGATTTCTGAAAGCAATTAAAATCTCCCAGAAGAAATTTTTTTCAGCAGGAAAAACAATGTGGAACTCAGTATTTCCAACAATATTAAGAAATGTGTTTAGAAATAGATTATGGACATCCACATAGAATTAAGTAACACATTGTATTAATTAATATAAAATTAAAAGTTCATAAATTATATCCTAACTTTATGAACTTAAATAAGAAAAACAGCAAAATTCAACTTAATACCAAATTGGATAAAGTATATAGGGGAGCAAAATTTGTATTGAATTAATTTAATTTATAAAGTATAATTTGAGTAGTGATTCATCATGAACTTCAAAGATTTAGAACAAGAACATTTTCAGATGAGATAAAATTGATTTAATCTCCTTTCTTTAAAAAATGGAGACAGCACATGAGAAACATCATTTCTAATATAAACACTATAACAGTTCTCTCTGGCTTAAATTAATTACAGCTGCAAAGCAGAAAATGAACACATTAGCACTTTTGAGACTTCAGTAGAAAACCATTTAGTTTGGTGTTATAGGAAGATAAATTGACCTAGATGAAAGGAAATTGGACTACCATACTATATACAAGCTGAGAGAAATTAGGAAGCCAAAGGGACTGTGTAGTCAACTTCAAGCTCACTTTTTCCAAATGAATGTAACCATTCTTAATCAAGGAGAAGTATGTGATGGACACAAAGTACAATGTACTGTATCCAAGAAAATAGGCAATACTCCTTCCCAGGACCTAAGAATAACCTGGGTGGGTTTAACAATCAAGCAACTAGTTTTGCGAAGATGTGACTGAGCTTTCTCTTTAATTCTCCTGAGTTAGTTTTCATGAAAATTTGCATTTATTGGGAAGATTCTAAGCATGCCAAATGTATGTTTTGAAATTTAGGGAAGGGGATGCCAAGGACAGGATCAGATAGAGTGGGCACTAATAAAAACTGTTTTGTGAAAGGTCAATCCCAATTTAATGACCCACTTAAAACTCATTTGTAGGACTCTAAGGAAAGCATTTCCATTTCACACACTTTATCATCTCAATGTCACATCAGTGGTTTTGGCTTCCTTTCCAGGACATATCAAATCCCTTTGATGTCAAATTTAAGACCCACTCCCTTTTTCTTGGTAAGATTAGGTTCTATATTGCTATCAACCCACCTTCTTCTTTCTCACTATTGAATATCCTTCTTTCTTCTATCATGCATTCAGAGTACCTGGCAAGAAGACCAACTCAAAATTTTTCTTTGTAAACTTTTCAAATTTTTTTTTTCATATGCTATGTGAAGTTGTATTAACTATCCACGTCAGTAGGTCAATATTTTATAAATAGTAAGCAGCTAACAGTTGTAATCTTGTTTAAAACTCTAAAATCACATTAAAGTGGGTGAAAAAACTACTAATCATGACCAAATATATAGAGACAATATATATGTAGATATGAATGTATATGTTTACATTTCATTTTCAATTTTCAAACTCAGGAAAAAATGCATGAATAATAAAATGGATCATAATTCTGAATGTATATAAACATAAATGCCTACTACATTTACCCCCATACACTGGTATTATGCACCTATTATCATAAAAATGACGGTAATAGATTTCAGTTCAGTTCAGTTCAGTCATTCAGTCTTGTCTGATTTTTGTGACCCCATGAACCACAGCACACCAGGCCTCCCTTTCCATCACCAACTCCTGGAGTCAACCCAAACTCATGTCCATTGAGTCAGTGATGTCCTCCAACCATCTCATCCTGTCGTTCCCTTCTTCTACCCTCAGTCTTTCCCAGCATCAGGGTCTTTTCCAATGAGTCAGCTCTTCCCATCAGGGGGCCAAAGTACTGGAGTTTCAGCTTTAGCATCAGTCTTTCCAATGAACACCCAGGACTGATCTCCTTTAGGATGGACTGGTTGGATCTCCGTGCAGTCCAAGGGACTCTCTCAAGAGTCTTCTCCAACACCACAGTTCTAAAATATCAACTCTTCTGCACTCAGCCTTCTTTATAGTCCAACTCTCACATCCATACATGACCACTGAAAAAACCATAGCCTTGACTAGATGGACCTTTGTTGGCAAAGTAATGTCTCTACTTTTTAATATGCTATCTAGTTTGGTCATCACTTTCATTCTAAGGAGTAAATCTTTAATTTCATGGCTGAAGTCACCATCTGCAGTGATTTTTGTAGACCCCAAAAATAAAGTCTGACACTGTTTCCACTGTTTCCCCATCTATTTCCCATAAAGTGATGGGACCAGATGCCATGATCTTCGTTTTCTGAATGTTGAGCTTTAAGCCAACTTTTTCACTCTCTTCTTTCACTTTCATCAAGAAGCTCTTTAATTCTTCCTCACTCTCTGCCATAAGGGAGGTGTCATCTGCATACCTGAGCTTATTGATATTTCTCCCGGCAATCTTGATTCCAGCTTGTGCTTCTTCCAGACCAGCGTTTCTCATGATGTACTCTGAATATAAGTTAAATAAGCAGGGTGACAATATACAGCCTTGACGTACTCCTTTTTCTATTTGGAACCAGTCTGTTGTTCCATGTCCAGTACTAACTGTTGCTTCCTGACCTGCATACAGGCTTCTCAAGAAGCACGTCAGGTGGTCTGGTATTTCCATCTCCTTCAGAATTTCCCACAGTTTACTGTGATCCACACATTCAAAGGCTTTGGCATAGTCAATAAAGCAGAAATAGATGTTTTTCTGGAACTCTCTTGCATTTTTGATGATCCCGCAGATATTGGCAATTTGATTTCTGGTTCCTCTGCCTTTTCTAAAACCACCTTGAACATCTGGAATTTCACAGTTCATGTATTGCTGAAGCCTGGCTTGGAGAATTTTGAGCATTACTTTACTTGTGTGTGAGATGAGTCCAATTGTGCGGTAGTTTGAGCATTCTTTGGCATTGCCTTTCTTTGGGATTGGAATGAAAACTGACCTTTTCCAGTCCTGTGGCCACTGCTGAGTTTTCCAAATTTGCTGCCATACTGAGTGCAGCACTTTCACAGCATCATCGTTCAGGATTTGAAATAGCTCAACTGGAATTTCATTACCTCCACTAGCTTTGTTCGTAATGATGCTTCCTAAGGCCCACTTGACTTCACATTCCAGGATGTCTGGCTTTAGGTGAGTGATCACACTGTCATGATTATCTGGGTCATGAAGATCTCCTTGTACAGTTCTTCTGTGTATTCTTGCCACCTCTTCTTAATATCTTCTGCTTCTGTTAGGTCCCTACTATTTCTGTCCTTTATTGAGCCCATCTTTGCATGAAATGTTCCCTTGGTATCTCTAATTTTCTTGAAGAGATCTCTAGTCTTTCCCTTTGTACTGTTTTCCTCTATTTCTTTGCATTGCTCACTGAGGAAGGCTTTCTTTTCTCTCCATGTTATTTTTTGGAACTCTGCATTCAAATGAGTATATCTTTCCTTTTCTCCTTTGCTTTTAACTTCTCTTCTCACAGCTATTTGTAAGGCCTCTTCAAAGAGCCATTTTTCTTTTTTGCATTTCTTTTTCTTGGGGATGGTCTTGATCCTTGTCTCTTGTACAATGTCACGAACCTCCGTCCATAGTTCATCAGGCACTCTTCGTATCAGATCTAGTCCCTTAAATATCTTTCTCACTTCCACTGTATAATCATAAGGGATTTAATTTAGCTCATACCTGAATGGTCTAGTGGTTTTCCCCACTTTGTTCAATTTCAGTCTGAATTTGGCAATAAGGAGTTCATGATCTGAGCCAGAGTCAGCTCCCGGTCTTGTTTTTGCTGCCCGTATAAAACTTCTCTGTCTTTGGCTGCAAAGGATATAATCAAAGGATATAATAGATTTAGAAATTAATATATTGCTGGAATTTTTTTTCTTCTAGATTCTTGAACTTTCTGTTTAAGAAATTTAACAAAAAGCTTTTGTTTTTTCTTCTGTTTGGTAATAGTTTCCGCTGTGAAAAGTCATGTACTATGTGTTGTCATAAATTTAATATGAAGAAAGTTTCATTTGCCTATGAACAATGTGATTCTGGCAAGTAATATTATGTTTAATTATGCAAATGAGACACATGTAATAAAAGCATATTCATGTGTGATTTCTCTATTCTCCCTATATAAAATCCAAATATATTACAATTATATGCATATGCAGTTCATTGGTTACTGTTAGCAATAATTAGACAGGTGTGTGCATGCCCACCCCAGTACTCTTGCCTGGAAAATCCCATGGACGGAGGAGCCTGGTGGGCCGCAGTCCATGGGGTCGCTAAGAGTCAGACACGACTGAGCGACTTCACTTTCACCTTTCACTTGCATGCATTGGAGAAGGAAATGACAACCCACTCCAGTGTTCTTGCCTGGAGAATCCTAGGGATGGGGGAGCCTGGTGGGCTGCCGTCTCTGGGGTCGCACAGAGTCGGACACGACTGAAGTGACTTAGCAGTAGCAGCAGTGCATGCTCAGTTGTGTCTGACTCTTTGCAACCCCATGGACTATAGCTCACCCGGCTTCTCTGTCTGTGGGATTTCCCAGGGAAGAACTCGAGTGGGTTGCCATTCCCTTCTCCAGGGCATCTTCCCAATTCAGGGATCAAACTTACATCTCTTGAGTCTCTGCATTGTCAGGTGGATTCTTTTCTACTGTACCACCTGGAAGCCCCATTGTTAACTATTCATTAATTATTTCTGCCAATTTTAAGGCCAAATTATTCAAATTGAAATTAAAATAAATGACATGCTATCATATATTTGAGGATGTATTTGCAAAATCACTCAAGGTCTAAAAATTAGCAAGATTTAAGATACGTGCAGTTGATAAAACATTCACAGAAATTTTAAAAGCAAATAACATATATCAATTTTTTATATTTATCAATTTTTAAAACTGATTTTCTTAAGTTTTTATAGTCAGTAAAGTTTCCTAAATGTCAGTGCTGATAAGACAGCTTGTGTTAATATTGCATTACCATTTGTAAAGACAAGAACTAGACTAGTTATGCACAACACCTCTGGGAGGTCCATTCAAGAAATGCGCTTGTGTATGCTCACTTGCTTCGGTTGTGTCCGACTCTTTACGACCCCATGGACTGTAGCCCACCAGGCTCCTCTGTCCGTGGGATTCTCCTGGCAAGAACACTGCAGTGGGTTGTCTTCCACATTTTCTTCCTGATCCTGAAATCGAACCCATGGTCTCCTGCATCTCCTGCATTGCAGGCAGATTCTGTACTGCCGAACCATCAGGGCAGCTCATTCAAGGAGTAGCCTATTTGAATCCTGTCCCAAGAATTGTGAAGTACACAACTTACACACCTGTACATTATGGCTCTGGCAACCCTCACTATTCTCTTGAAAGTGAAAGTGAAGTCGCTCAGTCATGTCTGACTCCTTGCGACCCCATGGACTATAGACTACCAGGCTTCTCTGTCCATGGGGTTTTCCAGGCAAGCATACTGGAATGGGTTGCCATTTCCTTCTTCAGGGGATCTTCCTGACCTAGGGATTGAACCCAAATTTCCTGCATTGCAGGCAGATGCTTTACCCTCTGAGCCTTCTCCTAGAGACATGATTTTTCTTGAAATTCAGTGGCTGTCCCTTTGCATATGTCATGTATAAGGGTATTAGTGTTCTTTGTATTCTCTTTCATCTTTTAACTTAAAATAATCAGTTAGTTTGTAATGACTAAGTATTATTTACTGATTAAACCAATTCAAGTAATACAAAATATCACAAGGAAAAATTTAGTCTTTCATTCTTGCAGTTCAAGCTCATGTTCCTGAGGTAATGATTCTAAACATTTGATGTGCATCATCTTAGATCTTGCAATTCAATAGTTCACATTTATTATATAGATTGACCAAAATCGGATCACATCACACATTCTAATTTGACATTTTTTCTATCATTTTTTTAATAAAGTATATCCTGGGCATTTCCCTAAGTCATAATAGTATATTGATCTGTTTTATTTTTTACATTGCTGCAATCTGTTAATATCACAGATTGAGAGGAAGCAGGGAAAGAATGAACTTGGAAACACGGAGTAAAAGTGTAAATTTGTAAAGCCACATGGAAGTCATTCAGCAACTTTTAATGAAGATGAAAATGCCTAGAATTCTGATTGTGTGAGCATGCCACAGAGAAATTTTTGTATATTCTCACCAGAACACATCTTCAAAATAATATCCATCATATAAAGTAATAAGCTACAGTAGTAAAAAAAAAAAAAGTAAACAATATTCATGGATGTATTTACTACTAAGAGGTTGAAGGATAGAAAGCAATGTTGATTGCAAATGCATATTGTCATTAATTTTATAAAATTAAAACTGAGTAGAAAAAAAATTCAGTGCTATTGATTATTCATGTATACTCGTGTGCCCCCACCTGCTTCACATGTTCAGTAGCTAAGTGATTCAAAAATTTAAATTCGCAAATGAATTTTACATCAATATATCAAACAAAAAAGTTTTAAGTACATACATATTAAGAATAAATGTTTACCAAGCTACTCTTCAGTTTATATTAATGTAATATTCCACTTGGGAAATGGAAGCTACATATTTTCTTGAGAAGGAAAGAAGGAGTAAGAGGAGGAGGAGAATAACATTTTCCCTCCTCTATTGACAAATATAATACATTTAAAGAAAGGTAAATGAAACCTATAGCAACTATAAAACAATTTATAGTATCAAGAAATCAGTCTTTCACTATTTCTTGTCTGTATATAAACAAAGTAATTCAACACAGGATCTTTTTGCCAAAAATAATATCAGAAAAGACAAATAAACATCTTAAATGGCTTTTAACCAAACAGTACAGTAAATGAAATGTACCTAAAGCACTTTTAAAAACCATTTTAAATCTATTTACTTCCTCACTTCTTACTTATGCTTGCTTTTAAAATATGGAACTTTTAAACACATGTAATATCATTGAACATGTATAACGAATGTTTGTACAACTGTACATATGTTTCTTACAATTTTATCTAGGCTTTTTCTTTCTTGTTTGAAAAATTAAAAAAAAAAATGTGTATGTATATATATACATATCAGTTCAGTTCAGGTGCTCAGTCATGTTTGACAACTTGTGACCCCATGAACTGTAGCTCATCAGTCTTCCCTGTCCATCACCAATTCCCAGAACTTGCTCAAACTCAAGTCCATCGAGTTGGTGATGCCATCCAACCAGCTCATCTTCTGTCGTCTGCTTCTCTTCCTGCCTTCAATCTTTCAAAGCATTAGGGTCTTTTCCAGTGAATCAGTTCTTCTCATCAGGTGGCCAAAGTACTGGAGCTTCAACTTCAGCATCAGTCCTTCCAATGAATATTCAAGACTGATTTCCTTTAGGATGGACTGGTTGGATCTCCTTGCACTCTAAGGGACTCTCAAGAAACTTTTCCAACACCACAGTTCAAAACCATCAATTTTTTGGTGCTCAGCTTTAATATACATATATATTAATCCCATATATATATATTAGACATATTAATTCTATACTAATCATGGTTGTCACAAGCAAAAAAAAAAAAAATCTGCTTTCTTTTAACAAGGCTTGAATGTCGCTCATTGGAAGGATAAAAGCAAACGAGTTCTGAGGTAAGGTTTCAGTTCAGTTCAGTTAAGTTGCTCAGTTGTGTCCGACTCTTTGTGACACCATGGACTGCAGCATGCCAGGCATCCCTGTCCTTCACCAACTTCTGAAGCTTACTCAAACTCATGTCCATTGAGTCAATGATGCCATCCAACTATCTCATCCTCTGTCGTCCCCTTCTCCTCCTGCCTTCAATCTTACCCAGCTTCAGGGTCTTGTCAAATGAGTCAGTTCCTCACATAAGGTAACCAAAGTATTGGCGTTTCAGCTTCAGCATCAGTACTTCTGATGCTGAGGTAAGGTTTATGAGAAATTAAATTGAATATTTTCTTGACTATGCTATGATTATCACTGCCAGAATAAATGTATACATTTATGCTTGTATCAAGAGAAGGCAATGGCACCCCACTCCAGGACTCTTGCCTGGAAAATCCCATGGACGGAGGAGCCTGGTAGGCTGCAGTCCATGGGGTCGCCAAGAGTCGGACACGACTGAGCGACTTCACTTTCACTTTTCACTTTCATGCATTGGAGAAGGAACTGGCAACCCACTCCAGTGTTCTTGCCTGGAGAATCCCAGGGACGGCAGAGCCTGGTGGGCTGCCATCTATTGGGTTGCGCAGAGTTGGACATGACTGAAGCAACTTAGCAGCAGCAGCAGCAGCAGCAGCATGCTTGTATCAGGGACTTAGGAGTGTCCTCCTGCAGACTAGGGTAAAGAAAGGAGCTCTGAATTATTTCAAAAAAGCAAACTGGAAGATTTGCTAAGAGACTGTATGTTTGCTGTAGGAATTCACATGAAACAAGCTAAGGCTTTTTGACTTTCCCTCTTTCACTGATGCTGGTGTAAATCCAATCTGTCAATCATTTAGTTCCTAAGTATGCCAGTAAAGGACATATAATGGAATGCTGTTGATAAACATCAGGAAATAAAATACCATACATAACTATCTGTTCAAGAAGTAAAGTACGAAAGCTGCCTTCCAAAATATTTGTAAACCCAACTTAAGCCAGTACATATCAGAGTTAAAAGTCAAAGATTAAGTATAATTTTTCATTGGCAGTTCTAACATAGTTGTGACATATTTCAAGTCATCTTTAGCTGAATGTGAACCAGATGATACTATATAGATGATTAAGAAAAACTATGTGTGAACAGTAATAGATTAGAGAACGTATATTGAAATTTGTGACCTGATGGTCATTTTCCAATGAAAATAAACACCAGTGCACTCTCTGCTCTTTCTAAATTATGCTTCATGGCTCAATTCAAATAGTTTAGAGTCATAAACTTACCCTATGGGTAAAAATCTTTTAAATTAGAGTTTGGATCCACGTGGACCTTGTGAATGGAAAAGCAAGTTTTCCAATTAACTACAATTAAGTTAATATATGCACACACACATTTTGGTGATGGCTCTTTGCCAATCATGTTCGCTTTACATGAATTCTATTCTTTTCACCATTTATGTCCACAGCTATAGAGTCTACATGCCCTCACTGAATATTGCAGTCTCATAGACATTGCATTATTCTAACTTAACTGAAAGAGAAGAAAAGGAAACAGGTGTATGAACATACGTAAGAGTAGATTTTGCATGTGTTCACAGACTTTGGGACTCAAACTCTAGAGAAAAACACATTCTCAGCATGACAGCAAAGCTTCTCTCAATCATAGAGAAATAGCCAAGAGTTCCCTTTCCCTCAACCATTTGCTTCTAAAGGCTCTGGTAAGACCTGCACATGAGGAACACTCAAACCTACTAGATCAGAAACTTTTCAGTTAGAGCTCAGAAATAGGCCTTTTAGTAAGAACTCTACATGTTTCTAGTCTGTGCTAAAGTTTGGAAATGACTGTAAATTTCCCCTATTGAGTTATCAACCATTTTCTAAAATCACAGAACCACCGTATCAGTTTTAGGGACATTGCACTACTAGCTGTTCCTGTACATCAAACAACATGATTTTGCCTGAGCTATGGGAAGCCAATGTTGAGTTATCATCTGCCACTTCAGGTATGGAGCTCTGCCTATTTTACCAAGACATCCTCTGTGTGTATGTGTGTGTCCTCGGTTGTTTCCTGCTCTTTGTGGCTACAATAAGAGTCGACCGCCAGGCTCCTCTGTCCATGGCATTTCCCAGGCAAAAATATTGGAGTGAGTTGTCATTTCCTACTCCAGGGGATCTTTCTGACCCAGGGATTGAATCCTTGTCTCTTGAGTCTCCTTCATTGGAAGGAGATTCTTTACCACTAGCCCCACCTGGGAAGCCCCAGATATTTGTTTAAACTTCCCCCCAAGACCATCATTTTACTTCTTAGGAAAAAGTTTCATGGTGTTAGGAAGTGTTCTGATCTCATTCTCTTACATGTGGCTGTCCAGTTTTCCTAGCACTAATTATTGAAGAGGCTGTCTTTCAGCCTTTGTATATTCCTGTCTCCTTTATCAAAGATAAGATGCCCATACATGTGTGGGTTTATCTCTGGGTTTTCTATTTTGTTCCATTGGTCTGTATTTCTGTTTTTATGCCAGTACTATACTACCTTGGTTACTATAGCTTTGTGTATAGTCAGAAGTCAGTCAGGTTGATTCCTCCAACTCCATTCTTCTTTCTCAATATTGCTTTGTCTATTTGGGGTCTTCTGTGTTTGCAAACTATTTGTGAAACTTTGTTTTAGTTCTGTGAAAAATACACAAAGATAAAGTCAAGATGGATTATAAACCTAAATGTAAGACCAGAAACTAGAAAACTCCTAGAAGAAAACATAGGCCGAACACTCATCTAAGTAAATCACAGCAAGATCCTCTATGATCCACCTTCTATAATAATGGAAATAAAAACAAAAATAAACAAATGGGACCTAATTAAATTTAAAAGCTTTTGCGCAGTGAAGGAAGCTATAAACAAAGTGAAAAAAACAACCCTCAGAATGGGAGAATATAATAGCAAATGAAACAACTGACAAAAGATTAATCTCCAAAATATACAAGAAGCTCATTCAGCTCAATACCAGAGAAACAACACAGTCAAAAAGTGAGAAGAAGACCCAAACAGAACTTTCTTCAAAGAAGATATATACATGGCTAACAAACACATTAAAAATGCTCAACATTGCTCATTAGTTGCTGCTGCTGCTAAGTCACTTCAGTCGTGAAGGACTCTGTGCAACCCCACAGACAGAAACCCACCAGGCTCTCCCGTTTCTGGGATTCTCCAGGCAAGAACACTGGAATGGGTTGCCATTTCCTTCTCCATTGCGTGAAAGTGAAAAGTGAAAGTGAAGTTGTTCAGTCACGGTATCACCTCACACCAATCTGAATGACCACCATAAAAAAATCCACAAACAATAAATGCTGGAGAGGTTATGGAGAAAAGGGAAACTTCTTGCACTGTTGGTGGGAATGGAAACTGATACAGCCATTGTTGAGAATGGTATGGAGATGTCTTAAAAAAAAAAAAAAAAAAAAAACTAGGAATAAACCTATTATATAACCCAAAAATCCCACTGCTGGGCATATTCCCTGAGGAAAGCATAATTGAAAAGTGCATCTCATTTTTCATTGCAGCACTGTTTACAATAGCTAGGACATGGAAGCAACCTAGATGTCCACTAACAGATGAATGGGTAAAGAAACTGTGGTACATATACACAATGGAATATTACTCAGACATAAAAAGACCACATTTGACTCAATTCTAAGGTAGATAAACCTAGAGCCTATCATACAGAGTGAAGTAAGTCAGAAAGAGAAAGACAAATATCATATATCATATATTAGTATATATATGGAATCTAGAAGAATGGTACTAATGAACCTGTTTTCAGGGCAGCAACAGAGATGCAGACATAAAAAAACAGTCTTGTGGACACAGGGGAGAAAGGAGCGGGTGGGTTACATTTCCAGAAGAGCTAGTGGAAATTTACTGCATGACTCAGGGAGCTCAACTCTAGCACTCTGTGATAACCTAGAGGGGTGAGATGGAGTGGGAGGTGGAAGAGAGGCTCAGGAGGGAGAGAATATACATATGTCTAGGGCTGACTCATGTTGATATATGGAAGAAGCCAACACAATATTGTAAAGCAACCATCCTCCAGTCAAAAATAATTTTTAAGCTGTGGTACATACACACAATGGAATATTCAGTCAGTTCAGTTCAGTTACTCAGTCATGTCTGACTCTTTGCGACCTCATGAATCACAGCACGCCAGGCCTCCCTGTTCATCACCAACTCCCAGAGTTCACTCAAACTCATGTGCATTGAGTCAGTGATGCCATCCAGTCATCTCATCCTCTATCATCCCCTTCTCCTCCTGCCCCCAATCCCTCTCAGCATCAGGGTCTTTTCCAGTGAGTCAACTCTTCGCATGAGGTGACCAAAGTATTGGAGTTTGAGCTTCAGCATCAGTCCTTCCAATGAACACCCAGGACTGATCTCCTTTAGGATGGAATATTTTATTATTCAACCATAAAAAGACCACAGCATTCCACCAGCATGCTGGTGGAAGAAAATACTTTTATTTTTAATTGGAATTTTTCCAAGAGATTGCATGGGAAATGACACATTTCTATACAAAGTGGGGGAAAGCCCTCCCATACATTTTCTGTCATTCAAAGATAGAGACATAAGGAGTAGCCAAAGTCAGATGGAAGGTATTGCTGTGTCAAGGAGAGGTACCAAAATTGAGAAGTAATCATCATCATCTCACATTTTCAGAATGTTTGGAGTGAAATAGTCTTAGTTTGTCTTCCAGTCAATGAAGACTCCAACTGAGCAGCTGAAGACTTATTTCAGTGACTGAGAATCTCAGTTACTTTAATGGCTCAAATATTAAGAAAAAGCAATTCACATCAAGGACATGATACATAGGATGGGCCTGATTACTGGTCTACCAGGTTTTCATTTTATGGGTGATATACATTGATCATAATCTGAGGTGGAATCATTTATCTTAAAATTACCAATTTTTTTCCTCAAGTGTGTGCTAAGTCGCTTCACTCATGCCCTACTCTTTGCGACCTCACGGACTGTAACCTGCCAGGCTCCTATGTTCATGGGAGTCTCCTGACAAGAATACTGGAGTGGGCTATTTTTCTCAAGTATCCTTCCTTAAAACTTTTTTTCTTCAAGGTCAGTAATTCTTCATCATTAGTGAAATTATTTTCTACTGTGTTTTCTAGGAACTGGGTGGAGGGAGGTGCAAAGGAAGAAAGGGAGGGCCATTTAGGAATAACATGCTGCTTCACCAAATTGAAGTAGCTCTCTGAAAATGGAGGGAAATTTATCTACTTTGCTAGTGGCTATAATGCTGACACTGACAAAAGAATAGACATTGCAGAGCATGAGTGGTACATTATTGTTTTACTTAATTAATATTTTAATATTGATTGATTCAGTCTAAGCCACATTATTTCCCTCAGCACAAAAATGATTTGCCAGTTACACATTGCCATTTGTGGGATTATTTCAACCCACAAAATAACTATTATAAAACAGAACATAGATTACCTGATCCATCTCGATGTATGGCAAAAGTAATACAATATTGTAAAGTTCAGCAAAATAAAATTTAATTAAAAAAAAAAAAGAAAAGTAGTGAGTAAAATAGCTAAGGCCTTTGGGCTATAAATATAAGGTGCTATGAGACGGCTGGATGGCATCACTGACTCGATGGATGTGAGTTTGAGTGAACTCTGGGAGTTGGTGATGGACAGGGAGGCCTGGCGTGCTGCGATTCATGGGGTTGCAAAGAGTTGGGCATGACTGAGCGACTGAACTGAACCGAACGGATGGATTAAATGAGATGTTCATACCATATCAAATGCAATCACATATCAGGGGACTGAAAAGTCCTCTCAAAATTGGGGTAGGGGATTTATAAGGGAAGACTTCATAGAAATTATAACATTGATATGTCTAAAGGGGTAGGAGAATTTGAACATTTGCTAATAAGGAGAAGATTCAAAGTAAAAAAGTAACATGGAAATTTATGATGTTTGATCAGAAATACTCAAATCTGGACTCATCCAAGAATGATAGATCCATAATATGTGGGGCTTGATATAGGCACATATGTTTTTAAAAACTCCACAATTAATTTTAAGATAAATCCAGTGTTAGTAATTATGACTCAAAAAGAGATATGATGGTATTTGAAGGCTGATGCCAGGAAAAGTGAACCAATTTGTCTGAATGAAATTGGTATGGTAAGTCTAGTGCCTTAAGCTACCTCAAAAGGTCTTACTTAATTATATATACACAGGAGAAGGCAATGGCACCCCACTCCAGTACTCTTGCCTGGAAAATCCAATGGATGGAGGGCCTGGTGGTCTGTAGTCCATGAGGTTGCTAAGAGTCGGACACGACTAAATGACTTCACTTTCACTTTTCACTTTCATGCATTGGAGAAGGAAATGGCAACCCACTCCAGTGTTCTTGCCTGGAGAATCCCAGGAACTGGAGAGCCTCGTGGACTGCGGTCTATGGGGTCTCACAGAGTCAGACATGACTGAAGCAACTTAGCAGCAGCAGCAGGTTACTTGAAAGTCTGGCTCCTGATTGCCACTGAAGGTATTTGTTGGGACGAACAGTGGTCGGGGGAGAAATGCAGGATGACTTGCTAGGGTAAGGCATGTGAGGTAGAGAGAGAGGAGATTGAAGTTCACCTTTATAAATAACAGGTTGTGACCCATGGATATTTAAGATTAAATGGTGACAGCAGGAGAAATGTAACAATTATTCAAATGTTTGAACATAGATATAATAGGACCTAACTAATGTTTAGATTTAGAGGACAGGAATAATAAAGGGAAAAGTCAGACATCCTGTCAAGGAAAAAGCATGATAATACACGTGTGTGCTCAGTAGTGTCCAGCTATTTGCGCCTCCAAGGACTGTAGCCTCCCAGGCTCATCTATCAATGGGATTTCCCAGTCAAGAACTCTGGAGTGGATTGCTATTTACTTCTCCAGGGGATCTTTCCAACCAAGGGATTGAACCCATGTCTCTTGTGTCTCAGGGACTGGCAGGTGAATTATTTAACCATTGATCCACTTAAGAAGTCCTGGAATGTAATAATATTGGAGAAAGCAATCGTATGAGTGGAAAGGTAAGAAATTCAGTTTTTCCATAGTGTTAAAAAAATTTCAGAGTTGTTGGTTACCTGATTACTGTTTATGAAGAAATTAAACATTGCTTTATATCAATAATTTATTAATTATATCAATTCATTTTCACATTTATGATATGTCTTCTCTACCATACCAATTTTTCTAACACATGTAGGTAATTGGAATGAGCAATACACATAATGGATAATTGGCTTGCAAATGGATAAAAGTTAAACAAATTGCCATAGTTGAAATTTTGACTAGGAAAATTGACTAAAATTTTTCTCTGTCATTTTAGTTCAGTTCAGTCACTCAGTCCTGCCCAACTCTTTCTGACCCCATGAATTGCAGCGTGCCAGGCCGCCCTGTCCAGCACCAACTCCTGGATTCACCCAGGCTCATATTCCATTGAGTCAGTGATGCCATCCAGCCATCTCATCCTCCGTTGTCCCCTTCTCCTCCTGCCCCCAATCCCTCCCAGCATCACAGTCTTTTCCAATGAGTCAGCTCTTCGCATGAAGTGGCCAAAGTACTGGGGTTTCAGCTTTAGCATCATTCCCTCCAAAGAAATGCCAGGGCTGATCTCCTTCAGAGTGGACTGGTTGGATTGTTTTGTAGTCCAAGGGACTCTCAAGAGTCTTCTCCAACACCACAGTTCAAAAGCATCAATTCTTCAGCGCTCCACCTTATTCACAGCCCAACTCTCACATCCATACATGACCACTGGAAAAACCATAGCCTTGACTTGGCGAACGAACTTTTGTTGGCAAAGTAATGTCTCTGCTTTTGAATATGCTATCTAGGTTGGACATAACTTTCCTTCCAAGGAGTAAGTGCTTTTAATTTCATGGCTGCAGTCACCATCTGCAGTGATTTTGGAGCCCTCCAAAATAAAGTCTGACACTGTTTCCACCGTTTCCCCATCTATTTCCCATGAAGTGATGGGACCGGATGCCATGATCTTCGTTTTTTGAATGTTGAGCTTTAAGCCAACCTTTTCACTCTCCACTTTCACTTTCACCAAGAGGCTTATTAGTTCCTCTTCACTTTCTGCCATAAGGGTGGTATCATCTGCATATCTGAGGTTATTGATATTTCTCCCAGCAATCTTGCTTCCAGCTTGTGCTTCTTCCAGTCCAGTGTTTCTCATGATGTACTCTGTGTATAAGTTAAATAAACAGGGTGACAATATACAGCCTTGACATACTCTTTTTCCTATTTGGAACCAGTCTGTTGTTCCATGTCCAGTTCTAACTGTTGCTTCCTGACCTGCATACAGATTTCTCAAGAGGCAGGTCAGGTGGTCTGGTATTTCCATCTCTTTCAGAATTTTTCACAGTTTATTGTGATCCACACAGTCAAAGGCTTTGAGATAATCAATAAAGCAGAAGGAGATGTTTTTCTGGAACTCTCTTGCTCTTCCGATGTTGATGTTGGCCATTTGATCTCTGATTCCTCTGCCTTTTCTAAAACCAGCTTGAACATCTGGAAGTTCACCTTCCACGTATTCCTTGAGGCCTGGTTTGGAGAATTTCGAGCATTATTTTACTAGCGTGTGAAATGAGTGCAATTGTGTGGTAGTTTGAGCATTTTTTTTGGCATTGCCTTTCTTTGGGATTGGAATGAAAACTGACATTTTCCAGTCCTGTGGCCACTACTGAGTTTTCCAAATTTGTTGGCATATTGAGTGCAGCACTTTCACAGCATCATCTTTCAGGATTTGAAATAGCTCAACTGGAATTCTATCACCTCCACTACTTTGTTCATAATGATGATTTCTAAGGCCCACTTGACTTCACATTGCAAGATGTCTGGCTCTAGGTGAGTGATCACATTATTGTGATTATCTGGGTTGTGAAGATATTTTTTGTACAGTTCTTCTGTGTATTCTTGCAAGAATACACAGAATACTCCCTTATGGCAGAAAGTGAAGAGGAACTAAAAAGCCTCTTGATGAAAATGAAAGTGGAGAGTGAAAAAGTTGGCTTAAAGCTCAACACTCAGAAAACTAAGATCATAGCATTTGGTCCCATCACTTAATGGTAAATAGCTGGGGAAACAGTGGAAACAGTGTCAGACTTAACTTTGGGGACTCCAAAATCACTGCAGATGGTGATTGCAGCCATGAAATTAAGAAGACGCTTACTCCCTGGAAGGAAAGTTATGACCAACCTAGATAGCATATTAAAGAAGAGATATTACTTTGCCATCAAATGTCTGCCTAGTCAAGGCCTTGGTTTTTCCAGTGGTCATGTATGGAAGTGAGAGTTGGACTGTGAAAAAGGCGGAGCGCTGAAGAATTGATGCTTTTGAACTGTGGTGTTGGAGAAAACTCTTGTGAGTCCCCTGGACTGCAAGGAGATCCTGAACCTGGAAGGGACTGGGGGCAGGAGGAGGGGACAACAGAGGATGAGATGGCCGGATGGCCTTACTGACTTGATGCACATGAGTTTGAGTGAACTCTGGGAGTTGGTGATGGACAGGGAAGCCTGGCTTGCTGTGATTTTTGGGTTCTCAAAGAGTCAGACGCAACTGACTGAATTGAACTGAATTGGAAAATGAAAATAATTTATTCTTTTATTAACATTAATCTATGTGAAGTCAAGTGGGCCTTAGAAAGCATCACTATGAACAAAGTTAGTGGAGGTGATGGAATTCCAGTTGAGCTATTCCAAATCCTGAAAGATGATGCTGTGAAAGTGCTGCACTCAATACGCCAGCACATTTGGAAAACTCAGCAGTGGCCACAGGACTGGAAATGGTCAGTTTTAATTCCAATCCCAAAGAAAGGCAATGCCAAAAAATGCTCAAACTACCGCACAATTAATTGCACTATTCTCACATGCTAGTAAAGTAATGCTCAAAATTCTCCAAGCCAGGCTTCAGCAATACATGAACTGTGAACTTCCTAATGTTCAAGCTGGTTTTAGAAAAGGCAGAGGAACCAGAGATCAAATTGCCAACATCCGCTGGATCATGGAAAAAGCAAGAGAGTTCCAGAAAAAAACATCTATTTCTGCTTTATTGACTATGCCAAAGCCTTTGACTGTGTGGATCACTAAAATCTATGGGAAATTCTGAAAGACATGGAAATACCAGACCACCTGACCTGCCTCTTGAGAAATCTGTATGCAGGTCAGGAAGCAACAGTTAGAACTGGACATGGAACAACAGACTGATTCCAAATTGGAAAAGGAGTACATCAAGGCTGTATATTGTCACCCTGCTTATTTAACTTATATGCAGAGTACATCATGAGAAATGCTGGGTTAGAAGAAACACAAGCTGAAATCAAGATTACCAGGAGATGTATCAATAACCTCAGATATGCAGATGACACCACCCTTATGGCAGAAAGTGAAGAGGAACTAAAAAGCCTCTTCATGAGAAAGTGTAAGGGGAGAGTGAAAAAGCTGGCTTACAGCTCAACATTCAGAAAACGAAGATCATGGCATCCAGTCCCATCACTACATGGGAAATAGATGGGGAAACAGTGGAAACAGTGTCAGACTATTTTTCTGGGCTCCAAAATCACTGCAGATGGTGACTGCAGCCATGAAATTAAAAGCACTTACTCCTTGGAAGAAAAGTTATGTCCAACCTAGATAGCATATTCAAAAGCAGAGACATTACTTTGCCAACAAAGGTTCGTTCACCTAGTCAAGGCTATGGTTTTTCCAGTGGTCATATATGGATGTGAGAGTTGGACTGTGAAGAAAGCTGAGAGCCGAAGAATTGATGCTTTTGAACTGTGGTGTTGGAGAAGACTCTTGAGAGTCCCTTGGACTGCAAGGAGATCCAACCAGTCCATTCTGAAGGAGATCAGCCCTGGGATTTCTTTGGAAGGAATGATGCTAAAGCTGAAACTCTAGTACTTTGGCCACCTCATGCAAAGAGCTGACTCATTGTAAAAGACTGTGATGCTGGGAGGGATTAGGGGCAGGAGGAGAAGGGGATGAAAGAGGATGAGATGGCTGGATGACATCACTGACTTGATGGATGTGAGTCTCAGTGACCTCCAGGAGTAGGTGATGGACAGGGAGGCCTGGCATTCTGGGATTTATGGGGTCGCAAAGAGTCAGACACGACTGAGTGACTGAACTGAACTTAAATGAGCAAAGTTAATGCTCAAAATTCTCCAAGCAAGGCTTCAGCAGTATGTGAAAGGTGAATTTTCAGATGTTCAAGTTGGATTTAGAAAAAGCAGAGAAATCAGAGATACAATTGCCAACATCCATTGGATCATCAAAAAAGCAAGAGAGTTCCAGAAAAACACCTGCTTCTGCTTTACTGACTATGCCAAAGCCTTTGACTGTGTGGATCGTGACAAACTGTGAAACATTCTTAAAAGAGGTGGGAATACCAGACCACCTCACCTGCCTCTTGAGAAATCTGTATGCAGATCAAATAGCAACAGTTAGAACTGGATATGAAGCAAATAGACTGATTGCAAATAGGGAAAGGAATACACCAAGGCTGTATATTGTCACCCTGCTTATTTAACTTACATGCAGAGTAGTACATCATGCTAATGCCAGGCTGGATGAAGCACAAACTGGAGTCAAGACTGCTGGGAGAAATATCAATAATCTCAGATATGCAGATGATACCACCCTTATCGAAGAAAGCAAAGAGGAATTAAAGAACCTCTTGATGAGAGTGAAAGAGAGTGAAAAATTTGGCTTAAAACTCAACATTCAAAAACTAAATTCAGGACATCTGGTCCCATCACTTCATGACTAATAGATGGTAAACAATGGAAACAATGACACATTTTATTTTCTCGGGCTCCAAAATCACTGCAGATGGTGACTATAGCCATGAAATTAAGACACCTACTCCTTGGAAGAAGAGCTGTCACCAACCTCGACAGCATATTAAAAAGCAGAGACATTACTTTGCCAACAAAGGTCCGTCTAGTCAAAGCTATGGTTTTTCCAGTGGTCATGTATGGATGTGAGAGTTGGATTATAAAAAAAAGCTGAGTGATGAAAAATTGATGCTTTTGAACTGTGGTGTTGGAGAAGACTCTTGAGAGTCCCCTGAACTGCAAGGAGATCCAACCAGTCCATCCTAAAGGAAATTGGTTCTGCATATTCATTGGAAGGACTGATGTTGAAGCTGAAGCTCCAATACTTTGGTCACCTAATGAGAAAAACTGACTCATTGTAAAAGATCCTGATTCTGGAAAAGATTGAAGGCAGGAGGAGAAGGGGATGACAGAGGATGAGACAGTTGGATGGCATCACTGACTCGATGGACATGAGTTTGAGCAAGCTCCGGGAGTTGGTGATGGACAGGGAGGCCTGGCATGCTTCAGTCCATGGGATAGCAAAGAGTCAGACACTACTGAGCAAATGAATTGAGCATTAATCTTGAGTACAACTTATTCTTCACTCTTAACAACAGAAAATTGCCCCTTTTAATCCTCTTGATCTCATAGTTGAAAAGCAATTCATCACATGAAATCCTTGGGATATTAGCAATGGTGATGAACTATAAGAATATCTTGAATATTTCTCTCATTTCCTCTGCAATTTAGTGCTTCATGTGTATTACTAATTTTATTGAATTATTTTCACTTTAATTAATAATATAATAAATGCATTTTGTATGTTACTAAGATACTAAGCATTTATTTGTATACCTTGTAAAATCTTTCCCATTCTTGACTTTTGCCTTATATGATTTAATATGCTTTAAAAGCAAAAGGCCTTTTTTTTATATATATAATGGAGCATAGTTGATTAACAATGTTGTGTTAGTTCAGGTTACAGCAAAGTGATTCAGCTGTACATACACATCTATCTATTATTTTTTCAAATTTATTCCCATTTGCTATGCTATGCTAAGTCACTTCAGTCGTGTCCGACTCTGTGTGACCCCATAGACGGCAGCCCACCAGGCTTCCCCATCCCTGGGATTCTCCAGGCAAGAACACTGGAGTGGGTTGCCATTTCCTTCTCCAGTGCATGAAAGTGAAAAGAGAAAGTGAAGTCGCTCAGTCATGTCTGACTCTTAGCGACCCCATGGACTGCAGCCTACCAGGCTCCTCCATCCGTGGGATTTTCCAGGCAAGAGTACTGGAGTGGGGTACCATTGCCTTCTCCTTATTCCCATTTAGGTTATTACAGAATATTTAGTAGAGTTCCCTGTTCTATACAGTAGGCCTTTTTTGGTTATTTATTTTAAATATTGCAGTCGGTACATGTCCATCCCAAACTCCCAATCTTTCCCTCTTCCTCACTCTTCCCCTTGACAACCTTAAATTCATTTTCTGTCTAGGAGTCTGTTTCTGTTTTGTAACGAAGTTCACTTGCACAATTTTTTTTTTTTTTTTATTTTTAGAGTCTGCATATAAGTGATATTATGTGATATTTGTCTTTCTCTGTCTGATTTGCTTCACTTAGTATGATTATTTCCAGGCCCATCAATGTTGCTGCAAATGGCATTATCGTTCTTTTTTCCCCTCTCTCTTCACTATTCTTCTACATTTTAGACTATTTCTCACTCAGATTTCTTTTCAGATTTAATGCGGATCACTTTTTCATGCAACCTTCATGCAGTCAGTCTGGAAATCCTGTTGACCTTGACATCACTTGTTGCCATCACTTATCTCACTATGACCATCCTATTCAAACCACCATCGTCCTCACATGGAAACTTCCATTAGCTCTCTGACTGCTCTTACAAGCAGAAGTTTTAAAGATTTAAATCTGTTGAACCCCATTTCCTTTTCAGTTTGGTCTTTGGTATCACATTAGGCAAAGCCTACTAATTTGCATATGTTTTCAGTTTTTGTGTTTAGATCTTTAATCCTCTTGAAATTTACTTTTTGTAAAAGTTGTGAAACAGGGCTAGAACTTCCTGTTGTTTTGCTCCAAGTGTACAGCTAACTTTCTCAATTAGCAATCCATGTTCTCCTCATTTTTGAAATGCCACTTGAATAATTCATTTATTCAGATCTATGGAGTTGTGCTTTTCTGAATCCTTAATTGAATTATTTTGAGCTATTATTCATTTGTGTCTCAATGCCACATTGTGTTCAGTATTTCCATTGGATCTGGTAAGAAATCTACCCCATTAGCAGACACAGTTTTAATAAATATTTGAAACCCATCTCTATACAAGCCATTACAATAGGGAATGAATTTTACATGGCTACTATGTATTAAGGATTGTGTACACTTCACAAAGTTTTTCCCTGTTAGATTTTACACATGTATGGTGGACTATCATATCTTTCTACTATGTTTAAGAATAACAAACAGTTTCTCTTTAATAATTTTATAGACCCTTCTACAGGTTTTAAAAGATTCCTTCAATAAGAGAGTCCTTCTTGTTAAAAACAAAGTATCACTTATTGCTTTTTTCCTTAGCTAATACCTAATGACCTAAGAGTGAAATAAGCTGTCTTTTGTAAGCAACAAGATCAGCCACTAGAGGAAGTAAGTGCTTTGCAGTTCTGGGCAGCAACACAGTAACTGATTTATGAAAGAAAGTCACGGTCAAGATTCCTTTCCACCTTGAGGAATGTCCAGAAGCTCTAGAAAATGGATTCTGAACCATAATTTGGTAAGTAAGTGTATGTAAGTACATGTTTTAAAATAACTACATTTGACTCAAGGCAGTTATTAGAAAGTCCTTCATAGTATGTGAAAAGAACCAACATCTTGCCTTCTTGACAAGATCACACACGTTCAATTATTTAATTCATAAAAAGCATTCAAAACTCTCTACTTTCCTATCAATAAAATGTAATGTTTTTAATTGGATTTTTCTACCAGATGACTATAATTACTAAGAAGACAAAAACACAACTCAAAGTAATTTGCTTAAATGAAACTTAGAAGCAGTTGATGTGAAAGAGAATGAACAGTGGGGTCACAGCCTCACTACTCAGAAACAGTGTTAACCAAGGAAGCATAAAAACAACGAATGTCCTTCTGATATTCAATCTGAATGTGGTGCAGACCTACAGCAAATACCATAAAAAGAAAGGAAGACTAGATGGAAAAGGAAGGGAAAGGAAACAAACTTACCAAATCTCAAACCTGAGAAATTACCATTAACTTAACAACACAGTACTGAAGATTTCGGTAGCTAAAAATTTTACAGTTCCTTAAATGAAGGTCTTCTAGAGCATTTCTTCAAATTCAAAACCTAAAAAAAAAATTGAGAAGGAAGCAATTAGAAGAGTTGACACCTGTCAGCAAATGACAATCAGTCTTTTGACCAAACACAATGAAAACTGGTGACTTTTTACGTTTTCTTCTTGGGAGCTCTACAAGAGGCTGCAAGGGAGTCTGGGACGAGAAATACTTAGGTGTCCTGGGTGCCAGAGGCCCCTTATGCCTATTAATATATAAGACAATTAAAATGGAATTGTATGAAGAACTAACAATGAGAAAAATTACTTTCACTACAAAAGTAACATAAATATGTTGCCAGGAATTGAAGTACTAAGTCTATTTATTTAAGCCTTCCCTGGTAGATTAGATGGTAAAGAATTCACCTGCAATGCAGGAGACCTAGGTTCAAACTCTGGGTCAGGAAGATCATCTGTAGAAGGGAATGGCTATCCCCTCCACTATTTTTACCTGGAGAATTCCCTGGACAGAGGAGCCCCGTGGGCTACAGTCCACAAAAAGTTAGACATGACTGAGGGACAACACTCACTTACTATACTTACCTGAAAGCATTTAAATATGCATCAGGACATACAGACTTTAGACTGCTGCAAACTAAGAGGAACTGAAGAAATACATGCTTCTCGTGTGCTTGTCCTTATTTACAAAATGAGAATCATACTACAAGCTAAACTTTAATTATTTATTAAATGATAATCACATACAGTCTTTAATGGGCTGTCATGAGTAAATGGAAACTGTGTTTATTCATTAATAAAAACTTATCTAGTGACATTTAGAGCCTCCTACATGCCAGCCATGATGTTAAATATTTGACATCTGGTCCAAGAATATTCAAGCTTTATTTGTTCACACATTTACTATGACTATATTGTGTACTGGATACCGCAAGTGTTCTCTCCCAGTGGAGACACTTTTCCTAATTACTAGGTATTGAGCAAGTGATGTTTTTTTTTTTTTTGCCTGACATGATCTTCCCCCTTCAGTTACATTGATTGATTGGTAACTCATTTATTCTTTGGATTAAAATTTCAGTATCTCTCAGGGAAGGCAATGGCACCCTACCCCAGTACTTTTGCCTGGAAAATCCCATGGACGGAGGAGCCTGGTAGGCTCCAGTCCGTGGGGTTGCTAAGAGTTGGACACGACTGAGTGGCTTCACTTTCAGTATCTCTTCTCCTAAGAAAACGTCCCTTATGCAGCAGGCTTAGTTAAAATTCTCCTTATATGATAGCACCCTCGTGTCTGAATCATGGCATATGATATTATGATGGCCTGTGTAATCTTTTATAGTTTTCCAGTAGATTGTAAATTTCAAGAGAACATCATTCAGTCAAAAATGTTGATTGTGCATATTCAAAGTCCCAGTTACCAGCCTAGGTACTGGGAATATAAAAATAGAAATAGAAAAATTAAATTAAAGCATATATTTATCCTGTTTAATAGAGCAGGGTAGACTAATGCAGTATCTCTCCCATTGTATAAATGAGTCACAGGCATCAGCATCTCCTAGAATAGTTAATAAGAAAACACCTTTCTGGATGACTCCCCAAGGTTATCCCAAGCTTTTAGGTCCGATTATCTGATAGTATATCTCAGAAATCTACATCTTTGTAAAGTGCCCCAAATGGTCATTATGCATGCTGAGACTAGAGATCCCTTGGAGAACTTTCCCTTGGACAGCAAGGAGATCAAACGAATCAATCCTAAAGGAAATCAACCCTGAATATTCACTGGAAGGACTGATGCTGAAGCTGAAGCTCCAATACTTTGGCCACCTGATGTGAAAAGCTGATTCATTAGAAAAGATCCTGATGCTGGGAAAGATTCAAGGCTAAAGGAGATGGAAGTGGCAGAGGATGTGATGGTTAGATAGCATCACTGAGTCAATAGACATGAATTTGAGCAGACTCTGGGAGACAGTGAAAGACAAGGAAGCCTGGCGTGCTGCAGTCTATGGGGTTGCAAAGAGTTGGACAAAATTTAGCACCTGAAGAGCAAAAATGGAGAGATCATGTTCTATCTCATATACTCTTGTATCCTCAGCATGGAGTAGAGTACCTGGCACAAAGTGGGCTCTTGTTAACTAACTGTGAGTGAGGTGAATGAATGAGTTGCTGACAGCCTCAAGTGTCACTAGTTTATATAACCCACACACCACAGAGAGCAGATCACATTTTACAGATGCACATAGAAGGACATGACTAACTCTTTAGGAAGGTCAGATGACTTTCCTAGGAATATGTGATTTATACTATGAAGGGCAAGAAGTCTGGGAGACAGAAAGATCAGAGAAATAGTATTCCCAACAGAAAGGAGATAAGAGCTAAGGCAAGAGGATAAAGAGTTTTGGGTGTTCAGGAAACACTGAGTCTGTGTGTGTTGACTGACACATGTGGACACACAAAAAAGTTAAGATGAGTGAAAACCCTACTAGGCATTTGGTTTCTACTGTATGAATAGTAAGACACTGAATTCAACAAATATATTCCTAGATAAATGGACCTTGGTGATACTGTAGAGAATAGATTGTCTATTAGGAAGGCTATAGGAAAAAGTGTGAAGATAAATGGTCATCAGTTATATAAGGCGGGGGCGGGGGGGGAGGGTGTCATAGAAGGGACAAGAAGGACAGCATTGAGAGATATTTATGAAACAGAATCTTTCAGACATGATGACTGTTGTGGTGATACAGCAAGTGTAATTGATGTCAATATTTATGAAAAAATACTAATAATTGCTACAATAAAGTTGGAGATTTTAAGAAATTCCTTAGGACTAACATTAAAATAAGAAAGAGTTCAATAGTTAAAGTTGAATAAATTCTCCAATGTTTTTTGGCTCTAATACACTTTTTGCTTACATTACTAGTAACTTACTGAATTGGATACAACACTGTTATCAATATAAGTACAATTTTCCCCTAAAGTTTTACTCCATTTTTTCTACAATTCTATTGTGTGAATATTGCTGATTTCATTGAAATGGTCTGATAAAAGACCAGAATCTTGATCTCAATTAATAGTTTTAAAAGCAGAATTAAATATAGACCTTTAAGAATATTTCTTCTTTTAAAAAAATCCTCTAAAAATTGCCCTTTTCAGCTACATGACTACCTTGATAAAATATTGTTACAGATGATGAAAATCAGAAATGTTTAGGTGAAATTTTACCTCTGGTTTCTCTGGATGGAATAGATTGTCTAAATAATGTTCTTTTGTTGTCCTCTTTGGGAGACAGAATTTATGTGTTCTTGACTAGGAAAGAAGTCATAACCATATTTAACCACCAACAAAAATGAAAGCCCAAATATTGTCACCACCCCTTTCTGTTGCTTTGGCAAAGGTGTTGATTTCACTTTGGAATGCAGAAGGTGATGAGGGCAAAAAAGAGGATCAACCACTTTAAGACCAAGTCAAAGAGACAAGTTTAGCTTGTACTTTCCTTGACATTTCATCAAGAAAAATTGAAAGTCTTGCTTGCAGTGATTTTCTCTGACTCAGTTCTTCATTATGAAAAAACACTTTTAAATCATGGCTTTCAAATCTCAAGGAAAAAAAATACTGGCTCTACAGTCTAGCCTAATATTGGAAGCAAAACCTGAGTTCTAAAGAGAAATGTGGATTGAGAGAGCTCTCTCTTTATAATGCACATACACATATATGCATATCTTAAATGCTAATGAAATTGCCCTAAAACACTGAGTGAAATTGGAGACATTTGACTTAGTGCTTTGGAATGACTTCAGTGACTTCAGAACAGAGACTGAAAAGAAGATAAGAAAGCATAATATTAATTGTTCTTCTATCATCTCTACCAGGGCTGTGAAGTTTCATAGTGACGTGCTGAATGAAAGACTGTTCTCTCTTGCTTTAGATAACTGGACTGAAATACCCAAAGCACATGGAATTCAAATTGTTTAAAATACACAATAAAGATATTCAAACCTCTTGTATACTATGTCCTTCTCTTATCTGAACATACAGTTTGAAATAAATATTTTCAACTGTGATGTAAAGATGTGCCATGTTAGTAGTTCAAAATTTTAAATTCAGTTTTCTTCATCAGATGAAGACAAAATGATGTATAAGAAAATGAATTTAGATATAGGTTTTCTTTCTTTTCAAAGAATATGTAAAGTGAAATAAAAATATGCTTGTCTACACACTTTTTCTCTTCCACTCCGTTTAACTTTCCCAATGGTTTTTTCCACCACTATTAAAGACCATTAATTTGGAATTTAGTTAAGATTGCCTAGTATTCTGATAAATGGAGCAATATTAGAAATCCTAATTTCTATACACAGCTATTAAGTAATGTAATAAAAGGTTGTTGTTGAATCACGCGAAGACACCAGGATTCTTGGCCCCCGGAGAAGAATTCAATCCGGGGCCAGAGACAAGGCTTGATCGCTCAGAGCTTTTGTGTAATAAAGTTTTATTAAAGTATAAAGGAGATAGAGAAAGCTTCTGACATAGGCGTCAGAAGGGGGTAGAAAGAGTACCCCCTTGCTAGTGTTAGCAATGAAGTTATATACTCTAAAGAATGTCTCAGGTTGTAAAGACCTAATTTACATTTGAAGATTTCTCAGGCAGGATACATCCTGGAAAAGACCAGGTCTACCCCCCTAATTTACATTTTAAGATAACACTGTCTTCAGGCAGGATACATTATTATTGTATAATCCTAAGGAATATGGAGAAAGAAAAAAAAAAGCTTGTCCTTTCTTCCTCCTTGAGAATTCCAGACCCCTCTCTCCTTGGGGACCCCTAGACTCCTTATCAATCTGCCTAGGACATAACTCTCTCAGTAAGAGAAGCTTTCTAACATTAATTAGAAACAATTTGTGTTCACGACCTAAGAGCCATTCTCCTTGCTTCAGTACTGCATCAGATCCCCTTAGTTTTGCTTGTGTACAGGGACCTGTGTCACATGGTACCCGAGCCACCATTGACCTCTTTCTTTTCTTCCCGACTTCACAGAGGCACATGTCACAGTGAGCTGCTCCTGCCTGTGCTCTATGTATCTCTATTAAGTTTCCCTGGTGCAGGTAAAGTTTTTATATGTGTGTGGTATGAAATGGCTTCCCAGGTGACTCAGTGGTAAAGAATCTGCCTGACAATGCAGAAGATGCAGGAGACATGGGTTCCATCCCTGGGTCTGGAAGATCCCCTGGAGAAGGAAATGGCAACCCACTCCAGTATCCTTACCTCTGAAATCCACAGACAGAGGAGCCTGGAGAGCTATAGTCCACGGGGTCACAAAGAGTCAGACACGATGGAGCATATACTCACACAAGGTATGAGATACCCTGGAACATTTAAGATCCTACACAGGAGCAGTCCAGGTGTACCTTTAAAGGTATCCTCTTAAAGCACCATAGGGTATAACTTTCACAAATGAGACTCTCTACTAACAGAGGAATACTTTCCCTTTGTCTTTCAGTGATAACCCTGTGCTCTACTCTCTTAGAGAACGGTGTCGGGAGACCAAGTAGTTTGATGTTGGTCTGATCACAAATGGTACCCAGATGAAAACAAGCCTTTTTATTCACTTGCCCTCCTTCCCTGCTTCACTCTCCTTCTCATTAAACATCCTTCCCTGGAATTATCCTCCCTAATAAAGTGTTAGAAAGTATGATTTGCCAGAGACCTACTTTCTTCAATTCCGTGCTGAGGAATTATATGAATTAGGTAGCTTAAATTCTCAGTTCAGTTCAATCACTCAGTTGTGTCCGACTCTTTGCAACCCTGTGGACTGTAGTATGCCAGGCTTCCCTGTCCATCACAAACCCCCTTCAGCTTGCTCAAACTCATGACCATCCACTCGGTGATGCCATCCAACCATCTCATCCTCTGTCAACCCCTTCTCCTCCTGCCTTCAATCTTTCCCAGCATCAAGGGCTTTTCCAATGAGTCAGTTCTTCACATCAAGTGGCCAAAGTATTGGAGTTTCAGCTTCAGCATCAGTCCTTCCAATGAATATGCAGAACTGATTTCCTTTAGGATTGACTGGTTGGATCTCCTTGCTGTCCAAGAGACTCTCAAGAGTCTTCTCCAACATCACAGTTCAAAAGCATCAATTTGTCGGCACTCAGGTTTCTTTATAGTCCAACTCTCACTTCCATACATGACTACTGGAAAAACCAAAGCTGTGACTAGAAAGACCTTTGTTGGCAAAGTAATGTCTCTGCTTTTTAATATGCTTCCTAGGCTGGTCATAGCTTTTCTTCCAAGGAGCAAGTGTCTTTTAATTTCATGGCTGCAGCCACCATCTGCAGTGAGTTTGGAGTCCAAGAAAATAAAGTCTGTCACTGTTTCCATGGGAATACCAGACCACCTGACCTGCCTCCTGAGAAATCTGTATGCAGGTCAAAAAGCAACAGGCAGAACTGGACATGGAACACCAGACTGGTTCTAAATCAAGAAAGGAGTAAGTCGAGGCTGTATATTGTCACCCTGCTTATTTAACTTACATGCAAAGTACATCATGCAAAATGCTGAACTGGATGAAGCACAAGCTGGAATCAAGTTTGCTGGGAGAAATAACAATGGCCTCATGTATTCAGATGACATCACACTTATGGCAGAAAGCAAAGAAGAACTAAAGAGCCTCTTGATGAAAGTGAAAGAGGAAAGCGAAAATATTGTCTTAAAACTCAACATTCAGAAAACAGATCATGGCATCTTGTCCCATCACTTCATGGCAAGTAGATGGGGAAGCAATGGAAACAGCTTAAATTCTACCCAATGAAGAATCTCACTGTCTGCATTATCCAAAAGTGCATCCCCTTCTGATGACTACCCACTTGTCCCTGTCACTGCATATATTATATAATGCTTTGTTGCAATTGCCTGTCTCCTCTCCCTACAATATGGAATGTCTATTCCGACTAGAACAGACAATGGAGACAGATCCTTTTGTTCATTTAACAATCGATGTGTTAAGTTTTTCATGAAAGTCACTTCTGTGAGACCTACCCAGACCTTTCCATTTGAAATTACAATCCACTCTCTGCCCCTCTGCATTCTACTCAATAACCTTGGTCATTTTTATTTTTCCACCATTAATTAAAAACTATGTGTGCTCCTGGAGTAAGATCAGTACTCTTCTCTTATGTGTTAGTTCCTCTCAGCTTTAACTGTCTGTAGGAACCCAGGCTACATATTACTCCAGCCACTACTGATGCCACTGACCTCATGGGTTTTCCTCCCACCCACAGTGGATTATAGTCCAGAGCCTCAAGTCTGTGCTCTGTGTGTCTCTACTTACCATCTACCTCAAAGCTTCCCTGGTATGGATAAGTCTTCATAAGTTACTATATAATATACTTTTGTATGTTTTTAATTTACTGTGACCACCTCTCACTGGGCTTCCCTGGTGGCTCAGATGGTAAAGAATCTGCCTGCAATGCAGGAGACCTGGGTTCAATCCCTGTTTTGGGAAGATCCCCTGGAGAAAAATTTCCATGGACAGAGGAGCCTGGCAGGTTACAGTCCATGGGGTTGCAAAGAGTCTAACACACACCCCCACGCACCCCCACCACACACACACACACACACACACACACACACACACACACATACACACCCCTCACTGGCATGAAAGCTTTATAAAATCAAGTTCATTCTGTTCTGTTTTCCATGCATCCCAAATGTCTAAAATAGTGCCTGACACATAATAGGCCTTCTGTTGAATGAATAAGGAGTCTTTAACCTCAGAGGTATGAAAAGAAGTTATTGCTCATAGTTTCCACTGAACCAGAGAATCTGTGAGGTTTGTTCATATGCATTGATTTGTCTGTATTAGACACACAGAACGTTCAAATGAATTTAAGAAGAGGGAACTGACACATTGCATGCTATAAAAATACAACAAAATTTAATGTTATTATCACCACCATCCCTATTCACATTATTCTTCAAGAATTTTCTTTGACAGCGTGTTTTTCTTCTTTCCACCTCTTGCCTATGTTTGGTTCTAGTGTTTCAGTTCCTTCTATAAAATGTTATACAATGAAGATTAAACAAACTTAATCAGTATTGTTTTCATTTATGTAGAGACTAAAATACTCTAAGCTGTTTTCTTCTTTCACCTTGATTTGTAAGTTGGAATAGATATTTTTAATGGCAGTGCAAGTTACAGCTTCAACCCATACAATCTAGAGGTCTCCCTCCAAACATTTTGATTAAATCAGGCACAGTATAACCATAAAGACTTCATAAGAATATAACGAAAAAAAAAAAACACCCAATCATTACATCTTCAATAGTCTGCTTCTTTGCTCATCAACTACTAATATCCTTTAGTAGTAGTTTCAAACACTGTATAGTTACATGTTTCTCCATCTTTGCTTGTTCTACTAACCCAAGCAGATGGTGGATGAACATGGCAAACAGTAACCCAACCATGGGCAGGAACCCTGAAAGCACCAAACTTACCCCCCCAAGTCTGTCACTGTTACCAAGTCTGTTGCTCTAGAACCATATCCCTCCCCTTCCCTCAAATAAAAACTAATTTCCTATCTAAGTTTCAGGAGGAAGCTGCAGACAACAAAAGAACCGATTAGAATCAGCTAGGCCCACGATGGTGGAAAATTTGACTTTCACTATACCTGGATCCTGGAGAAGGCAATGGCACCCCCACTACAGTACTCTTGCCTGGAAAATTCCATGGACAGAGGAGCCTGGTAGGCTGCAGTCCATGGGGTCGCTAGGAGTCAGACACAACTGAGCGACTTCACTTTCACTTTTCATTTTCATGTATTGGAGAAGGAAATGGCAACCCACTCCAGTGTTCTTGCCAGGAGAATTCCAGGGACGGGGAAGCCTAGTGGGCTGCAGTCTATGGGGTCGCACAGAGTCAGACACGACTTATGTGACTTAGCAGCAGCAGCAGCATACCTGGATTCTCATTATGATGATAACGCATTAGCATGTTAAATGACACACCCACCAGCTCTGTGAAAATTGACAATTTCCATGACAATAATTGGGAAAGCCCATATTGGAACTGTAAAGGAGAATTGTATTAGTTTCAGATCTAAACAACATCCCCATTCTTGAATAACACATAACTAGTACTCCCACTCTTTCAAATCCCTTAGATTTATTTCAACTCTCCCACGTATTTGGTGTCTCTCTACCTAAAATGGATTGCAAAGTTGATTTTTGAAGTAGATCCCTGCTTCTCCATTTTTTTGTTTTGTTTTGTTTTTTAGCACTGAATAAAGTTTATACTGTTCCATTTTCAGCATTGGTTTCCAAATTGGTGGTGAGAATCTGATTGGGAATAGAATCTCCATGACCAAAACAGTGGAAGGGTCTCAGCCTGGACTGGGACCCCAGAGGAAGTCAGGTCAATCAATTTGGTAACATCACCATACATATAAATACCTCTATCAGTGCCAACATCCTTTTTGAATCCTTCTCTGATTAATCTTTGCGCACTGGCAACCCTAACTACCTTGGCCCTTGTGTATTTCTGCTCTAGTGCACATATGAAAATATGGTTTCATACTTTACTTCTCGTATCATTTTCTCTATTATCCTAATGCCATAAGAGCAGCTCTCAGTTTTGAAACTGCTGCTGCTAAGTCGCTTCAGTTGTGTCCAACTCTGTGCGACCCCATAGACAGAAGCTCACCAGGCTCCCCCATCCCTGGGATTCTCCTTCTCCTTATCACAAGAAGTCAACCAGACAATCTCTGTGTCCAGTTTAAATTAGTTTGCATTCCTGTCTCTTTAATTGAAATTTTTATGTCTCAAAAACGAAGCCCAGAGTTCCATCCTACTTCTTAACCTCCCACTCCCAACTCGTATGGAGTGTTCTACATACATTGTGGGTATCAGCGAGAAGTGTTGAAAATTTCTAAGAATGATTTCAAATAATAGGGGATTATATATATATATTTGTGTCAAGATTAAATATCTATTGATAACCTGAAGAGAGGAGTGTTAGTAATGATATCTTAGCTGAGAAATGTGATAAAACTTTGGGTTAAGGAGTAGTATCTCTTGTGTTAACAGCAAACCTGGAAAGAGCTCAGAATTGGTGAGCAGTAGTTATGTGAGTTAGCCAATATGAGACAATTCACCTCCAAAATAGTTCAGATGAACACAACCTAGACAGCTCAAGGAGATCAAGATGAAGTTTGATGGGAGGAGACTTTAGAAGTGTACTATGGGTTCTGTCCTGGGAAATAAAGGACTTTGGCAACAGTAGTGACATTTTTGTATCAATACCACCTTTGTTAAGTGGAATTTTGTATTACTAAGTAGAGAAAAACGGAAATCTGAAAAATGTGCAATTTTGGAGAATCGATATTTTTATTTGGGATTGTCGGGGAAGGCAATGGCACCCCACCCCAGTACTTTTGCCTGGAAAATCCCATGGACAGAGGAGCCTGGTAGGCTCCAGTCCATGGGGTCGCTAAGAGTCGAACACGACTGAGCGACTTCACTTTCGCTTTTCACTTTCATACGTTGGAGAAGGAAATGGCAACCCATGCCAGTATTCTTGCCTGGAGAATCCCAGGGACAGGGAAGCCTGGTGGGCTTCTGTCTGTGGGGTCGCACAGAGTTGGACACGACTGAAGCGACTTAGCAGTAGCAGCAGCAGTTGGATAGGTGCAAGTGTACTACTACATGTATTTACACCAATTTTGTTCTTTTAAATTTCAGGTATATTTATTTATCTTGAAAGTTAAAATTTATATTTTATAAATACACCTAAAAGAATTATTAAGACACATCCAACTCTTTAGAATTCTCATGTGAAAATCAAGAACCAGATAATTTAGGAGTCAGAGTGGACTAAATTAAGATTAAGTCTCATGTATCTAAAGCAGTCTTTATAAGTGTTGAGATGCATTTATATATGTTGAGTTAATTCAGAAATCAACACTCTCATGAATTTAAGATTAAGAAGGGAAATCTGATTTTTGGAAAGAAAAAATCAAAAACCCATTACAATTATCTCTAGTGAGGGCCATGAAGGCTATATCATTATGGATATCACCTTGTCATTATATTATTGGTGATGCCTGATTCCACTATCAGTCACAAAGTTGATCAAAAATCAATTATCAATAGCAGAGATATAATTGAAATCTGTCTCATAGAACAATAGATCAAGAAAGAGCCTCTTTTGGTCTAACATATATTTTTTCAATATTCAAGCAAATTTATCACTAGTAGTAAAGTGGCAGTACTTTAAATTTTATGTTATGGATAATTGATTGAGAAGTACAATATCAAATTGGGGATTTTTAGGATTCCCATCATAATTACTAAGATTATCTTATCTTACTGGGCTTCCTGGGTGGCTCATATGGTAAAGAATCTACCTGAAATTCCTGAGACCTAGGCTCAATCCTTGGGTTGGGAAGATCCCCTGGAGAAGGAAATGGCAACCCACTCCAGTATTCTTGCCTGGGAAACCGCATGGACAGAAGAGCCTGGTGAACTACAGTCCTTGGTGTCTCAAAGTCAGACACAGCTCAGCAACTAACACTTTCTTTCTTTTCTAAATTACGCTAACTTTAAAATGGCATTGCTGAGCACTTACTATGTTCCAGGAACTGTACTATGTGCTTAAGTACTAAATTAATTATGCAGTTTAACAACTTGTATAAGTTAACAAAGCAAATATTTGGATATTATTATCTTCATCTTACAGATATTGAAATTGAAGCTTATGGAGATTAAACAAACTGTCCAAAGTCATACAGGTGTAATGTGGCCAAGCTAGAGGTGTATATAGAGGTGTGCATCCTAAAGGAAATCAATCCTGAATATTCACTGGAAGGACTGATGCTGAAGCTGAAACTCCAATACTTTGGCCACCTGATGGGAAGAACTGACTCATTTGAAAAGATCCCGAAGCTGGGAAAGATTAGGGCAGGAGGAGAAGGGGACAACAGAGGATGAGATGGTTGGATGGCATCACCAGCTCAATGGACATGGGTTTGGGTGGACTCCCGGAGTTGGTGATGGACAGGGAGGCCTGATGTGCTGCAGTCCATGGGGTCACAAAGAGTCAGAAACGACTGAGTAACTGAACTGAACTGATGGATTGGGTACTTAAGTATTCTGATTCCAAAATCCTTGGCCTCTGCTACTATTTTATTTGGCATTATTGATATTTTGAGCTTGAAAGATTTTTTTTTTTTTTCTGGTGAGGAACTCTTCTGTGCATCTAAGATGCTTATTAGTATCTCTGGTTTCTATCTCTGAGGTGCCTTTAGCTTTGCTCATTTGTAGCAACTAAAAATGTCTCCAGACATTGCCACATATCTCCCCTGTGTGTGCATGTCAGGGAACAGCAAAAGCAGGCAGTTTTCCCCTTTCCTGGCTAGGGAATCAATGCTACTGGCTACCTGCATAATAATAGTAGTGGCTTAAGTAATAAAAGTTGATGTATATTACAGAATTTATGTGTTGAGTTGCCAAACCAGACTGAGTCCACAATAAACAAAGACTATAACTCACTTGCATAAAAAATTAATAATGGAATAATAAATCATCATCTCATTTTGACAAAACTATAATTTCACTGTTGTCTTCTCAACCATGGAAAGACAAGCTAATCCTTATTTGGAAGGCCAGGTGAGAGAGGATTATTGGATGGGTGATAGCCAGTAATTCACGCCAGACCCCTAGTCAGCTGACTTAACTCTAGCACAGTAATTATCTGTGCTTGAGTCACAGTTTCCTCAGCCAGCCCATGTGTTGGTTGTATTTATCATGTGTTTAAGTAGACAGTTTTGTGGCTGGTGAACATAACTCTACATAAATAAAAATCAAGAAAACTCTTGGCTGTCATTTCAAGCAGAGTAATACCTACCAAACCAGTAATTTAAACTTTTTTGTGTGTGTGAGTTTCCTTTCTCTTGTATTTTGCAAATTTATGTAGAAGCAAGTGGGGTACATGATAAATATTTCAATATACAAATGAAATATAAAAAGTAAAATGTTTCAAGATCCTTTATGTTCACCAGTTTACAATTATAGGGATTTTAGGTAAGTTCTGCAAAGCTATTGTTCAACAATGTTTGAGTATCCCAGTATGTCTTTACAGAAGAGGAAAAATAGTTGCATTAAAAAAATTAAAAACTTAATAATGTGCCTATTTTAAGGAATACTGCCATCTTAACAAACATTTACTGAGCTTATATGATTTCCAAAGAATTTGATTAAATATTGTGAGGAGCTACTATAAAAATTTGGGTGCAATTTCTATATTCAAGGGATTAACATTGAGTTAAGGGCATAAAGCAAATACAGAAATGACTGATATACTATAAGTGCCCTAAGATACATTCAAACAAAGAGCATTGTCCCAAGAGATTGTATTGAACTGGAGAAGTGGAAAGACTATAGATGTTTGACATGTGATGTGAAAGTGGTGTTTGACATGTGATGTGAAAGGATTGCAATCAAGATTGTCACGAGGCAGACTTCAGTTACAGTGTCAAATTAACTTTTTTTCTTGAATTTACACATACATTTTCTGAAGGGTTCTGTGAATTCTTCAAAAATACAATATATACTTTACTACTGCCAGAGAATATGTATGTCTTAAATTTGAGTTTTTGAACTCTCACATCTGTGAACATTTGAAATGCATTTATTTTGCAAAATCAAATTTTGAAATTAACATGGAATCTATATCTTGAAAATGTATGACAGCCTCAATATTTGGATGCCCATATTAACAAAAGCATAGGGATTTCAAATTCAATTTTGTGTTTTATTTTCTACTTATAGAGCAATTCTAGTGGTTTACAAATAAAATACATTAGCTTTTAATTAGCTAAATACATAGATGTTAAATTTTAGCTTTTAATTTAATTCTGACTTTGATAAAGAGAAAAGCTGTATTACAGGAAAACCATGGAATAAAAACCTTAACATATTAAAAAAAAAAAGAAAATGAGCTGGAAGCAAAAAAAATTGCCTATGAGAGCAAATTAGAAGGCAATGAAAGCACCAACTTCACGTAGCTTTTAAAGAGTAATAAGTAGAATGTGTTGGCTAGTCACTTAGTATACATTTAAAAAACAGGGGAAATCAGCACTGCAAAGACAAAGTGGACTCTATGAGGAAGGCCAGATGAAGGGTAACGGCTCTGCAATAACTGCAAATTCTTATCAATCAGAATGATAAGTCATTGAATCTGCATTTAAGAAAAATGATACTAGTGGGAGAAGAAAATTGGAGAGTGACCAATTATCAGATTTTCCCAGGTTACCAGTAAGATATAATGAAGTTGAGCTTGCAAAAGTTGTGGTAAAATAAAGGTAGAAATAAATTCAAGAGACTTTGAAGAAGTAGAATCCAGGTCCCTTGTTAATTTCACTGAATATATAAAAAGGGGGGAAAAAACATTATCTGAATAAAGATATATGTTACTTGACAGTTAATCCTGTCAATAAATATTTTTCAACTACATAAGTTAATTTGTAACTTAATTAGAAATCTAATTAAGGTAGACATGATAAGTAACATTTTTAAAATGGTTTGTTAATTACTGGTGCTTTGGCTATTTGGGAACAAATTTCATGTATATAACATGTATAATATATATACCCACAGATCATATATAAATAGGGCTTCCCTGGGAGCTCAGATGGTAAAGAATCCACCTGCAAGACAGGAGACTTGGGTTTGATCCTAATACACACAGATTATATATGCATACAATTGCATATAAATATACATATATGTATTAATTAATATATACAATCTATAAATTTAATCTCCCTGGTTGTCAAAAACTAACTCCATTTTAGATATATTAGACAAACTATATGAAAGTGCCACTATGCTATGGGAAGATCAAACCTTGAAAATAGTATTTATGATGAGAGTTTTTATGCTAATAGTATTAAAATTAATACAAAATGTTTGCTGAATATTTTCCATGTTCCAAGAACTATTCTGAGGACATTATGTGAAATATCTCCTTGAAACATGACAGCAAGTCTATGAGAGAGAGACTAATTTCATCCTTACTTTATAACAAAGAGAAATTTAGATAAGTTGTTAAACTTACAGAGTGTAAGAGAGAGACAAGAGACAACAAATTAGGCAGTTGATAGAAAATCTGTGTTGCTGATCTCACCAGCAGCTACTCTACTAAGCTGTCTTTAAGATAAGAAGAGACAAATCCAGAGATGACTCACAGAAGAGCTTCTATAAGAGTAAAGTGATGGCATAGGTCACATACAGAACAATGAATAGACCTTGGGAAGTTGTGTCTGGGAAAGAAATGTCTTAGACAGCAGTACAGGGCACAGTGTATATTTCTTAAGACTTGATCTAACAAGTCCTGTCTTGCTTCTAGAAAACAGACAACTAAGGAAATTAAAGAAAAGCAGAATTTAGGTGAACTTAAAATAGTTCTATAACAGCTAAAACTGTTCTGAGATAGAGTGAGCCCTATAAAGGGGCAGTTAGTTTCTCAGACTTGAAATACTAAACTTGAACAACACTTAGAAGGGGTGGTGTACAGAAGGTTTAAACCTCACAAAAGGGTTACAAGTAGATAACCTTTATATCCTAATTAAAAAAAAAATCCTAATTTTAAATCCTAATTTTCCCTAATGCTATAATTGTCAATTAAGAGAATGAGCTCCTCAATAAATAGGAATTCATACATTACTGTCAAAGTAATAGTGCAATTTGCATTACAGACATATTTTCAGGGATATAGGATATAATTTGTGTAAAGCACTTGACACATTGTCTAACATATAGTAACTGCTCAAAAAATATTGGCTGTTACTATGCTTTTTAACTCAGTCAGACTGCACAGTCGTGTCTGACTCTTTGTGACCCCATGGACTGCAGCACGCCAAGCTTCCTCATCCATCACCAACTTCTGGAGTTTACTCAAACTCATGTCCATCGAGTCGGTGATGCCATCCAACCATCTCATCCTCTGTCATCCCCTTCTCCTCCCACCTACAATCTTTTCCAACATCAGGGTTTTTTTCAAAGAGTCAGTTCTTTTTATCAGATGGCCAAAGTATTGGAGCTTCAGCTTCAGCATCAGTCCTTTCAATGAATATTCAGGACTGATTTCCTTTAGGATTGACTGGTTGGATCTCCTTGCAGTCCAAGGAAGTCTCAAGAGTCTTCTCCAACATCACAGTACAAAAGCATCAATTCTTCAACTCAACTTTCTTTATAGTCCAACTTTCACATCCATACATGACTACTGGAAAAACCATAGCTTTGACTAGACGGACCTTTGTTGGCAAAGTAATGTCTTTACTTTTTAATACGCTGTCTAGTTTGGTCATAGCTTTTCTTCCGAGTGTCTTTTAATTTTATGGCTGCAGTCACCATCTGCAGTGATTTTGGAGTCCCCCAAAATTAAGTCTGTCACTGTATCCACATCTATTTTCCATGAAGTGATGAGACCAAACGGTCATGATCTTAGTTTTCTGAATGTTGAGTTTTAAGCCAACTTTTTCACTTTCCTCTTACACTTTCATCAAGAGGCTATTTATCTCCTCTTCGCTTTATACCATAAAGGTGGTGTCATCTGCATATCAGAGGTTACTGATATTTCTCCCAGCAATCTTGATTCCAGCTTGTGCTTCATGAAGCCCAGCATTTAGCATGATATACTCTGTGAAGTATAAGTTAAATAAGCATGGTGGCAATATATACTCTTGATGTACTCCTTTCCTGACTTGGAACCAGTCTGTTGTTCCATGACCAGTTCTAACTGTTCCTTCTTGACCTGTATATAGATTTCTCAGGAGGCAGGTCAGATGGTCTGGTATTACCACCTCTTTAACAATTTTCCACAGTTTGTTGTGATCCACACAGTGAAAGGCTTTGGCATAGTCAATAAAGCAGAAGTAGATGTTTTTTTGGAACTCATTTGCTCTTTCAATTGTCCAACAGATGTTGGCAATTTGATCTCTGGTTCCTCTGCCTTTTCTAAATCCAGCTTCAACATCCAGAAGTTCATGGTTCACATACTGTTGAAGCCTGGCTTGGAGAATTTTGAGCATTGCTTTGCTAGCATGTGAGATGAGTGCAACTGTGTGGTACTTTGAACATTTGTTGGCATTGCCTTTCTTTGGGATTGGAATGAAAACTGACCTTTTCCGGTCCTGTGGCCACTGCTGTGTTTTTCAAATTTTATGGCATATTGACTGCAACACTTTCAGAGCATCATCTTTTAGGATTTGAAATAGCTCAACAGGAATTCCATCACCTCCACTAGCTTTGTTCATCATGATGCTTCCTAAGGCCCTCTTGACTTTGCATTCTGGCTTTAGGTGATGGTGATCACACCATCGTGGTTATCTGAGTCATGAAGAGCTTTTTTGTATAGTTCTTCTGTGCATTCTTGCCACCTCCTCTTAATACCTTCTGCTTCTGTTAGGTCCAGAAGATTTCTCTGTAAACTCCAGGAGATTGTTATGGACAGGGAGGCCTGCTGTGCTGCAGTCCATGGGGGTCTCAAAGAATCAGACACAACCGAGTGACTGAACTGAACTGATTCAAATTCATGTGAATAAAAATGTTAAAATATAATCTCAAATAAGATATTTCTAAAATGGTCTATATGTTTTAAAATATATAAATAAAGAGTACAAGCTAAACAAACAACCTATCTCTGTAAAAAGAGATCACACCAACATTTAAAATTAAGCAGATAACACCATGAAAAGCATTCTTGGTCTGCTTTTCTGACTTAGTATTAACTACATATTAAACTTTGTATTACTTTCCCCATAGTACCAGACAAAGCATACATGATGAGGAGGATTAAACTGTCTAGTCCTTAGTGATATTTTGTGGCAATGGAGTGGTTTCAAGAACAGTGAGTGCATTATTTCCAGCTGTAAACAGATCAGTCTTCATGCTGTGATAGGAGTGACTGGTATTTCCAGGTCTGTTTGATCATGCCATTAACTAGCTGATTCACTTACTATTTAACATTGAAATCAATTATTTTCTCTGTACCATGAGATGACTCTGCTTCTGTGCATCTTTCATTCAATCACAGGTAAGGATAAATGCATTAGCCAGAAATCAACTATCACATGCCTTTCGGAAACATCAATAAATTAGAAATTTTCATATAACTACCCCTTCATGTTTAATTTCTACAAAATAATTATTTTAGAATATTCTAAATAATAATATTTAGAATAATTAGTAAATATTATATCAATAGCTAATATTTATTGGGCACTTTTTATATATCAGGCAATGTGCTAAATGCTTTATATAGATTATTTCATGTATCCCTGAAAATAGCTTTATGATATGTAAATATGTAAAATTTATTTACATCTGGTAATTATATAAATGCTATTTAGTTATTGGTGAAGGGGAGTATAATTCTTTTATGACATTATATAATAGAATAAAACTAGAATTTAAATAAAATATAAAGCTCATATTCTTGAAAAGTAATGTGAGAATTTAACTTTTTAAGGTTCAGATTTGTTCAAATTTAATATTCAAGCATGGGGAACTCCCTTCCTCTGGTGGCATATGGGACAGTGGTAGGTTGGTGATGATCTTTTAAATTAATAAGGTGAAGTGTGGTATTTAGCAAGAAAAAAGGAGAACAAGATATAAGATATATGTAAAATATAAAAACATTTTTTTAGATTTATTTATTGAAGAATTATCACATTGAAAAAGAATTCAATCTTTTCTGCTTAGTTCTAGAAGAATAATTTAGAACTAATAAATGAATGTAGCTATAAACATTTTTTGATGTTATAAAATGTGAGAGATCCTAAATTCTATGTATATGATCTGTGAGAAAAAAAGAAAAGAAGATGAAGGAAGGGAGGAAGGAGGAGAGAAAGGGAGGAAGGAGGAGAGAAAGGAATGAAGGAAGGAAATGTGTCACATTGTAAGGTGACTGAGCTTCTGAAATGACCCAATTCATTTAAACATTAAAAGTCTGTTAATTGACTGTTACATAAGGTAAAGACTCCTGTGGGATTAAAACTAAGAAATTTATAATGCTCTTTTAAAGCTGAATATCTTATATGATTTTGTAGTACTCTAAAAGTTTGAAGAATTTTTTATAGTCAATTAAAGAATTTTTTTTTTACCCTCTAAATGTCTAGGTGGTTTAACCTAGACAAACTTAAGGAAATTTTACTAATAGTAAGTAGTAACATTCTGAAGAATTGATGCCTTCATACTGTGGTGTTGGAGAAGATTCCTGAAAGTCCATTGGACAGTAAGGAGATCAAATGAATCAGCCTTAAGGGAAATCAATGCTGAATGCTCATTGAAGGAGTAATGCTGAAGCTGAAACTCCAGTACTTTGGTCATCTGATGCAAAGAGCCAACTCATTGGAAAAGTCCCTGAGTCTGGGAAGGATTTAGTGCACAAAGAGTAGAGGGCATCAGAGGATGAGATGGCTGGATGGCATCATCGAAGCAATGGATATGAACTTGGGCAAACTTTGGGAGATGGTGAGGGACAGGGAGGCCTGGTGTGCTGCAGTCCCTGGGTTCGCAAAGAGTCAGACATGACTAGGTGACTGAATAACAAAAAGAAGTAGTAAAATTTAGAAAAATACTACTTTGCTGGCTTTGAAGGCAGAAATTTTAAGCCAATTGAATTTCCAATTTATGTTATATAGGGTGAAGAGTATGTGCCACCATTGTTGAATCTCTTGGATATATACAAATAACATCACTACAACCAAGAACAACAAACTGGCTAGGTATGTAGCCTTTGATTATTTGGCTCAGTTATTTGTCTGTTTATTTACTTTCTTTTCTTTCTGATGACTACACTGTCAGTTGAACTTAACATTGTTGTATTAATATTTCTTTGATAATCAAAGCACAGAAATTGAAAGATGAGAGTTCTAAGAAGGAATGTTACCCCAAGTTGTAACAAGAAGATACACTCTAATCAACCAGGAATAAGACTGGGGCAGCTGCTCAAAACAGAAATCTAGGCAAAGAATAAGATACATATTCTAGACTAAATGCCAGATGAACATTCTGGTTTCAGGTAAAAATGTTAACATGGTCAATAAGCCATTCAGTTCAGTTTAGTTCAGTTGCTCAGTCGTGTCCGACTCTTTGCGACCCCATGAATTGCAGCACCCCAGGCCTCCCTATCCAAAACCAACTCCCAGAGTCCACCCAAACTCATGCCCATTGAGTTGGTGATGCCTTCCAACCGTCTCATCCTCTGTCATCCCCTTCTCCTCCTGCCCTCAATCTTTCCCAGCATCAGGGTCTTTTCCAATGAGTCAGCTCTTCACATGAGGTGGCCAAAGTACTGGAGTTTCAGCTTCAACGTTAGTCCTTCCATTGAACACCCAGGACTGATCTCTTTTAGGATGGACTGGTTGGATCTCCTTGCAGTCCAAGGGCCTCTCAAGAGTCTTCTCCAACACCACAGTTCAAAGGCATCAATTCTTTGGTGCTCAGCTTTCTTTATAGTGCAACTTTTACATCTGTACATGACTACTGGAAAAACAATAGCTTTGACTAGACAGACCTTTATTGGCAAAGTAATGTCTCTGCATTTTAATATGCTCTCTACGTTGGTCATAACTTTTCTTCCAAGGAGCAAGCATCTTTTAATTTCATGCTGTCACCTTCTGCAGTGATTTTGGAGCCCCCAAAATAAAAATCTGTCACTGTTTCTTCAGCGAGTGCTGAAGAATGGATGCTTTTGAACTGTGGTGTTGGAGAAGACTCTTGAGATCCCATGGACAGCAAGGAGATTCAATCAGTCAATCCTAAAGGAAATCAGTCCTGAATCTTCATTGGAAGGGCTGATGCTGAAACTGAAACTCCAATACTTTGGCCATCTGATGAAAAGAACTGATTCATTGGAAAAGACCCTGATGCTGGGAAAGATTGACGGCGGGAGGAGAAGGGGACAATAGAAGATGAGATGGTTGGAGGGCATCACTGACTCGATGGACATGAGTTTGAGTGAACTCCAGGAGTTGGTGATGGACAGGGTGGCCTGGCCTGCTGTAGTCCATGGGGTAGCAAAAAGTCAGATATGACTGAATGGCTGAACTGAACTGAATTGATGTGCTAATCAAATACAAAGATGAATAATACAAAGCCCGACCTCAAGGAATTTACACTCTGGGTCACATAGAAGTCCGAGAAAAAATGTGAAGAGACCAATATCTGGGAAAATGCACACTAGACTGCTTGTCAATTTGAAGCTGCTGCTGCTGCTGCTGCTGCTAAGTCACTTCAGTCGTGTCCGACTCTTTGCGACCCCATAGATGGCAGCACACCAGGCTCCGCCATTCCTGGGATTCTCCAGACAAGAATACTGGAGTGGGTTGCCATTTCCTTCTCCAGTGCATGAAAGTGAAAAGGGAAAGTGAAGTCGCTCAGTCATGTCTGACTCTAAGCAACCCCATGGACTGCAGCCCACCAGGCTCCTCCGTCCATGGGATTTTCCAGGCAAGAGTACTGGGGTGAGGTGCCATTGCCTTCTCCGGTGAATTTGAAGGAACAATTCTAAAATAATGTCTGGGAAACTAGTAGAGGAACAAGTGTAGACTCTCGATTGTCTAGGGCCAATAGGAAGTAGCAGTGAAGTTAGGAGAATATCACGTATCTTATATCTAACTTTGTTATGGAATACTGAAAACATTCTCTGTGAGGAAATTAAAAGCAACGCCATTTATAAATGCCTCAAAAAATTGTATGTATGAATCCAGGTGTAAATGTGCTCTATCGTCTAAGTCACATATGACATCAACATTAAGAATTATTGGCTTAAGGACCATATTCTAATATTGAATATTAGTACTAACTAAGCTTATTCAGGTAGGTATTTTCAGAACACCGTGACTGTACTGCATAACTAATCATGACAGAAGTAAGGTGAAAAATGGAGGTGTGTAATTAGTAAGTCTTACTGAGTGAGAAGATAGAAGGTAAATTTCAATGTTAGAATGTAGGAGTTTAGCAATAATATTAGCCCTACAATATCAGAGGATGAGACGGTTAAATAACATCATAAATTCAGTGCACATGAATTTGAGCAAATTTGGGGAGATAGTGAAGGACAGGGGAGCCTGGCAAGCTGTAGTCCATGGGTTTGCAAAGAGCTAGACACAATTTAGTGACTGAACAGTGAACAACAGCAAAACCCATTATTTATTGGGTACTACTTTATCTAGCACTGTGCTAAATATAAAGATATTTACAGTTTTAGTCAATCTTCAACAATTTTATAAGGCCTATCTCTTATAATCATGTCCATTTGAGGGTTAATTAACTTGCCCTAGTCAGCAAGGGCAATTGCTTACTTATGAGTAAAGTTCTTTGAACCCCAAAGTTCATACTCATATCATACAAGGAAGGTATTAGTTTGAACCATATGAAATTGTCAAATTAATGTTAATCTAAAAATAATGGCAATTTCATATGGTATAAACTAATCAAAGCAACTGTCAGAATAGTCAGTAATGTCTTGAAAGGCTATCTACACTCTAAGATAATTTATAATGGGTAATTCAGAGTTATCTAGTCTGTCTCACTCCTAGAATGGAATTTTCTTGGATGATAAAAAATCTCAGGCTAGTTCAGGCAAGTTCTCACTAGGAGAAGAGAAACACTCTTAATTCCTCCAGGAACATTTGGAATACTGGACGAGCATAGTCCATGGCTGAAATTGCAGATCTATTATTGCCCTGTCATGGATTTATTCTGGTTGATTTATTTGCTATTTATTTTTAATCATAATATGAATTGACTTAACTATTTTTTCCATTTACACTTTAAATTTTTATGTCTAGTTATGGAAAATAAAACTTTGCTACACACACACACACACACACACACACACCACATACACATACAAGATTAGTTACTAGCAAATTAAAAAAAAAAAAAAAATCCAGGAGAGAGATTGATGAAATCTTCTTCTTTGGCTTCTAAGGTTATAGGTTTGGGTAAGGCTACTGATGAAGTTAAGCAACATGGAATGCTTTATTTCCCAATACATAAAAGAACCAGAAAGGATGGTTTATTGATTGCTCAGTCTAGACAACCAGAAAGGATGGTTTATTGATCGCTAAGTCTAGACAAATTTGTGGTGTGATAGGGAAGATTATACTAATGATGAAGTTGGAAGATCTAAGTCCTATTTCTCTGGGACTTAGGCTCAGGAAAATGGAGTAATTTACCATGAGTCTCTTTAAAATTAAATTAGGACTGGTAGTAATAATATCTCCATTTCATTAAAGTTATGAGGTTCAATGGAAATCTATAATGAAGATATATCTTCAATGTGACTGAAGTCTAGATCAACTGATGTCCACTATATATATATTAAAATAATAGGATATGTTCAATTTCTTTTAGAATATTTATAATATGCTATGTTTCATTGAAAATTCAACTGTGTTACATTTTGATAAATTTAAATTGATCTGCTTAGGAAACATGCATCAAAGAAGAGACTTTTTTAGATAGTTTCCTAAATGGATAGTATTTCATTTAAAACAAACACACTTAAAGATGGATAACTGTTGAACTTCTAAATTCTCATCTTCTAACCTGACACTTATTGAAATTCAATCTTTAATAATTTATGCATACACCTTAAGGAAATACTTTAGTTCACATCTTTGTTATAAATGCCACATACATTTCTTCTCATGATAAGTTTCTTTAGAAATTATTACATCATTTTGGTGTGGCTTAAATAAACATCCTTTGAAATCTCTGCCAAGTGAAATTTATTTTCTATCACCTGGATCATCGGAGTAATATACTGATTAAGAATGAGTGTTGTCTGAATTCAGACTTTCAGTCCCAGCCCTAAATTAAATCAGTCTCTTGTACCTAACTAAGGTAAAGACATTTCAAAATAGCTGTATCTTTTCGTATAATAATCTAAGGAAATCAAATTTAAATAAAAAAATCCATTGTCTGTTTCTAGTCTCACTTGTGAAACTGAGTCTTTTAGGGTGTAAAAAGCCTGAGTCACCAATATCATTAAGGAGAATGCAAATTCATTATCAGAACTATTAATACTAAGTTGCACCCATTTTATTGTGTGAGTAAAAAGTTTACTCCCTCCAGATGGTTTTCTTGATAGTACCAGGAGATATTTGTTGTAGACAATCTGGTAAGTGCGTCTTGTGTCATGATTGTTTATGTATTGATCTATTTCCCTAACAGATATGAAAATCTTTGAGAACAAATTAAGTGTATGTCTCAATTTAGAGTTCCACAAAGAATATATTTAAATAATATTTGTGATTAGGAAACTAATTATGAACTAATTGTAATATTCAAACAGCAAGGATAATTAACTTATTAATAATTTAAATAAGTGAACTTTTATCCAATTAAGCATTTACATTTGCTATAAGTGACAAAGGATAATAGAAATTATTTAACAAGAAATATATTCACTAATATTGAGAGAAGGTGAGTAAATAGACCATATTGAATTATTTGCCATATAATACTCAGTTCTACGTTAATTGTAGTTTATGTACTGAATTGAAATAAAGAAGGAATAATTTTCAAAAATCCTCATTTCCTGCCTTCTGGTCAATTCCTTAGACTTTCTTTAACAAATTAGTAATACTCTTTTCAGTGTCTGGTCCTGGAACCACTGTGGGTCTTTCAGTAGATCTATGTGGACACAATTCTTTCTTAAAATAATGTTAAGACATAATTGGTCTCTTTCGTGTCTCTTTCACGCTTATCTTCTTAAAAGAGTATGGTGGAATTTTCCAGAAGTTGTGACACATGGTGATGACATCAGTTTGGCTGACAATGGATGGTAATAATTGTGTATTTTTGTATTTTAAAACTAACAAGAGTATAACGGGGTCTTCAGAACAAAAGGCATAAAAGCCTACTACTGTGGATAGTATTCAGTGAGAAATACTATAATAGGAAGTTAGTACAACTATGTTACTTGACATTTACTTCTTACTTCTTAAGATGCAAGATCCTGGTCTTCCAAAATTACAAAAGGTGCTTTTGAGAATAACAGAGTTCCCAGATGATTTTAATCAAAACGGTAGGCATGCCTGATAAAAATTTGTTTGCCAAAAGAGAAATTCATGTACTAAGGGAAAATTATTTTTCTTATATTTAGTACAGATTACAAAATTTTTAATTTCAATGGCTCATCTTTTGTTCTCAAACAGATGAAAGACAAATTTGTCATCTTGTCAATCCCAAACCAATAGAAGTTGTATCCCTTACCCCAGACCCAATATTCGTTTAACCATAGATTTTCACACAGAAATTGAAGTAAAATATTAATTTATTTTAAAAACAAATCTGAGACAGCAGTTTCTTTTCCACTACTTAAAATATGTTCCTTCAAGAGAAGGGAACATCATGTCCGAAGCACTGGCTTCCTCATCGCGAAAACTTGGAGGGATCACTTTTTTCCATGGTGACAATATCCAGATCTGTATTTCTTCATCAAAGAAGCAGATTCCTTGCCATTGGCCAAACTTGAGTGTTCCAAGTATCATATCATGAATTTTTGACAGGAAAATCACTTCTTAAGGACAGATGAACATGCTTGGGTACACTTTCATATTTTCAGTGTTATATTTATTGCCTAATAAGCAGACATCATATTTTCTTTCTCCAAATGATTTGAGAAATTACTATCAAAGAAAATGAAATGACACTCACTTTTATTATTTTTTTTTAATTTTGTGACTACCACTGCTTTGATTAAAGTTTTTATAAGTTTTCAGACTCAAAAATACTCTTGTTGTTTAGCCACCGAGTCATGTTCAACTCTTTGTAACCCCATGGACTGCAGCATGCCAGACTTCCCTGTCCTTCATTGTCTCCTGGAGTTTTCTCAGACTTATGTCCATTGAGTCAGTGGTGTCATCCAACCATCTCATCCTCTGTCAGCCCCTATCTTCTCCTGCCCTCAATCTTTCCCAGCATCAGGGTCTTTTCCAATGAATTGGCTTTGCATCAGGTGGCCAAAGTAGTGCAAACATAATACAAAACTAAAAAAAAAAAAAAATAATACAAAATATAGAACAATTAAAAAATACAAAAAAGTGATACAAAGTAGCACATCATAATACAAAAGTACTATGAATATATATGATTAAAAACATTGCTAAAAAATACTGCTTTTGAATTATCTGACTGGTTCAACCCAATGGATGATAATCAGCATTCTTACTGTCCTTTCCAGATGCCTTTACTGCTGGGCCACTCTGAGAGCTGGAAATGTTTTGCAGTACACCTTGACTTCTTCAGAGAATTGCCTTAAGTGATGTCCATTTTCCTGGGAGGTACATTGGCCCTTACCAGAGGCCACCATTGACACGGTGGTGCCAAACTTCTGCACCCTTGAACATTTCTCTGTGATTTGGACTCTACTGAAGTCCTAAAGAAGATTGGGTATGACTTACAAACATGAGCAACTCACTAAGTTGACTACCTCACTGAGTATCTCTGCCTAAAGTTTTATTAACAACATTGCTGTTTAGTTGCTAACTCATGTCTAATTCCTTTGGGACTCCATGGCATGTAGCCAGCCAGGCTCCTCTATCCATGGGATTTCCCAGGCAATAACACTGGCATGAGTTGCCATTTCCTTCTTCTGGGAATCTTCCCAACCCAGGGATTAAACTAGAGTCTTCAGAATTGGCAGGTGGTTTCTTTACTGCTGAGCTACCTGGAAAGCCTCTAAACAATGATATTAATCCATTAATCATCAGAAGATTCCTTGAGCCCTCATTGTGTGTCTGACAGTATAGGCGTTGGGGAGAATGGTACAATTAAACAAAAGACCCCTGCCTTTGTGAAGTTTAAATTCTAGGGAGTGAAACAGACAAAAACATAGAGGCAAACACAATGAATTTCCATTTGGTTGTGACATGAAGGAAAGTAACAGGGACTACGTTACTAATAGGAAGAGAATTGCTTTAGATAGAGTAGGCAGCAAGGGCCTTTTTATAAGATATCCTCAAAAAAAAAAAAAAAAAGAGTGTATAACTATCAGAGCATAATACACCATTCAGAGCAAAAGATAAACTCAGAGATCATCTGCTTGTAAGAGTGAAGATTTGCTTCAGCCAGATTTGGAAGGGCTTGCAATCATCGGGTTCATAAAGGATGTGATAGCCTACAGTGAACGATGTTGGATTCATGATCTCCAAAGAAGATTTAGCTTTGGGACCAGGGACCAGGCTTTATTACTCAAGAGTGATAGCAGAGTTTGTGTAGCAGTTTTATTAAAGTATTAAAGGTGACAGAGAAAGCTTCTGACACAGACATCAGAAGGGGGCTGGAGAGTGCCCCCACTCATCAGTCTTATCAAGGCCCTATACACTATTGCCAGACCCACTAGCACAACACGCATCTTAAATTAACAAGACTCACAATAGACAGGTCTTACCCAACCCAATCCCACTATAAACTTCTTAAGATAACAAGATTAGTTAGAAGGTTCTTGTTAAGGAAAAACATGTCCTCGACCAAGATATATTGTTATATTGACTAAGACAAAGCAATGTAGGGAAAAAAAAAAGTTTGTCATTTTATCCTCGAGAGCCCCAGACCTCTTTCTCCTCCTTGGGGACCCTGCACTTCTTAGCAATCTACCTAGGAACTGACTCTCTCAGAGGGATACTTCAGGTCTGAGCTCTGAACAAACACATGTAATGATTATATCTTAGTGATGAAGCTCTGATTAAAGAAGGAGAGAAAAGAAAGAAAGAAAAAGTGCTCATGTCAATACAGATCTCCTGCAACAAAACAGACTAAAACGCACAAAAGATAATCCAGACCAGTCAGACATGTAGACTATTCTACACCAAGACTTCCCTGGTGGCTCAGACAGGAAAGAGTCTGCCTTCAATGCAGGAGACCTGGGTTCGATCCCTGGGTCGAGAAGATCCCCTGGAGAGGGAAATAGCAACCCAACTCAGTATTCTTGCCTGGGAAATCCCATAAACAGAGGAGCCCGGAAGGCTACAAGTCCATGGGCGGGCAGAGAGTCAGACACAACTTAGCGATTAAACAACAAATGACATAAGAAACTATAGTCTTATAAGATAAATGCATTGAGCAATTATGTGTGTATGTGTCTATGTATATGTGTGCTTATGTATAGTGCATGTATCTGTATACATTTGATCCATCTTAGAGACCTTTCTTTGTTTTTTGACAGAGGATTCTTTGTGTGTGTGTGTGTGTGTGTGTGTGTGTGTGTGTGTGTGTATACACTTGGTCGTTCAGTCGTGTTCAACTCTTCATGACCTCATGGACTATAGTCCATGAGGATGCTCCTCTGCCCATGGGGATTCTCCAGGCAAGAATCCTGGAGTGGGTTGCCATGCTCTCCTCCAGGGAATCTTCCCAACTCAGGGATTAAACACAGCTCTCTTGCATTGAAGGTGGATTCTTTATCATCTGAGTCACCAGGGAAGCCCATGAATACTGGAGTGGTTAGCCTATCCTTTTGCCAGGGGATCTTCCTGACCCAGGAACTGAACTGGTGTCTCCTGCATTGCAGGTGGAGTCTTCATCAGCTGAGCTACCAGGGAAACCATATTCATAAATTCCCATATTAAGAAACACTTTACCCCTGTATAATATATAAAGGCATACAGAAACAAAAACAAGCCTTACCAAATTACTACATTTCAACTTTTGATGTCTCTAAGGCCTAAAATCAGGTCAGCATATTCTCTTTTGGCAGAATTTCATTCTGAGGCTTAATGTTGTCTTGTAGTATTCATTTTATTCACGAACCCTTGGACCACCGGCATTCATTTGTCATATCCTAGCAAGAAAGCTATTTCCATGAGCAGGCATTGGACTTAACTGGGTCTCAGAGAATTTATTCTAAATTTTAATCCCAATACATTTAACAAAAGACATAATTAATAGTGATATTCACAGTAAGAATATAGAATCTCTTAAGTAAATTTGTCTTCATGAAACGTGTAGTACCTAGATGAAAACTGCGCTGAGAAAGTTTAATATAGCTTCCAGATGGAGACAATATATTCAAATCCAATGTTCAATGAATTCTCATTCTGGCTATGTGTTATCTCTAGTTCAGTTCAGTTCAGTTCAGTCGTTCAGTCATGTCTGACTCTGTGACCCCATGAACGCCAGGCCTCCCTGTCCACCACCAACTCCTGAAGTCCACCCAAAACCATGTCTATTGAGTCAGTGATGCCATCCAACCATCTCATCCTCTATTGTCCCCTTCTCCTCCTGCCGTCAATCTTTCCCAGCTTCAGGGTCTTTTCCAATGAGTCAGCTGTTCGCATCGGGTGGCCAAAGTATTGGAGTTTCAGCTTCAACATCAGGCCTTCCAATGAACACTCAGGACTGATCTCCTTTAGGATGGTCTCCTTGCAGTCCTTGGATCTCCTTGCAGTCCAAGGGACTCTCAAGAGTCTTCTCCAACACAACAGTTCAAAAGAATCAATTCTTCTGTGCTCAGTTTTCTTTATAGTCCAACTCTCACATCCATACACGACCACTGGAAATACCATAGCCTTACCCCCAGATAGTAAATATGTTTGCATCCCTCATAGTTATCTGTGATAATTAACAAATCTGCTTACTTTTGATTGAAATATGAATGAACTACTTTTTAAAATATTCTATTCTTGAACATTGATGCTTAATAGCTTGAATATTAATGTATCTTACCTGTGTATTTTATTCAATAATTGGGGTGAATTGATCATTTCTGTTTATTGATGAATTAATTTAATCCCTTCTCATTCTAAAGAAGAAATTAAAGCAGTTGTCATGTACATTTTCCATTACATCTCATTGTTTCCAGCTAGGATTGCTAGAACTCACAGATGAATCAGTATTTACTGTGTGTATTGTACTAATTTAGAATCTTACTCATTAGTTATCCTGCTATTCATCTCCACCTTCAATTTTAAAGAACTCCTAGAGGCAAAAATTACTGTTGAACAGCTCATGTACTTCAGCAAGTATATAAGAAATAATATTTAATTTAGGCGTTAATTTCATTTCAGCTATAAAAATAACAAAAGAAATGAACAAAAAGCTTAAAGTACCATAAAGTATCCTATTATACTAGCAATTTTATATTTCATGAATGTCATTATGAAATAAAAGAAAGGAAAATAAAATTAAGTAAACTAATTTATATAGCATCCTACAGGCTAATCATTAATTTATCAGTGTTAAGAAACTTGGAGAGATTTCCTATGTATACCAGCTTATTTCTTTTTTCTATCTTCATCTATTTATGAATATTTCATTCATATCTCTTCTTTATGTTATTGATGTTTTTCATTGTTTGTTAACGTTAACATTCTAAAGAATAATTTTGAAAGTCTTCTAATTGATAATTTCATACTTGTTTACTGCACGTTGTATAAATCTACAAATATCTTCAGGTAGTCATGAACTATCTTGGGTTCTTATAGCTATCATACTTTTTTTTTTTTTTTTTTTTTAGAGACAGCAAAATATTGTGAATAATTATTTGGCCCATCGGATGCCATATTTTCATCTACTTAGTAATCCACCACACATCACCTAGCAATCTAACTTTTGGAGCAGGGAATAATAACTGGTGAGACCTTGGAACATACTTTCTAGGGAGAAGTTAAATGAGTTTCACATGTAAGAATAGAAAGCAAAGGAATGTAGGGTACCATAAGAATGTACTGCAGAATAAAAACACCTTAAGAGACATTCACCAAAGAAGATATATAGGTGGCAGGTAAAAATACAAAATATATGTTTTGGGCTGGCCAAAAAGTTGCTTTGATTTTTAAGTAAAAATAAAAGACATAATTTTATTTTCAGCAAGAATTTTATTGAACAATATATTCAGTTTCGTTCCACTACCTTCTGCCATTTTTCAAGCAACTTCAAAATTCCATCTTTCCCAAAGTTTGTATATTTTTTAATCAAAGAATAATTTTCAAAGCTTGATTTGGATATTTGGAGTACATCAGTTTTCTCCTGTGTAGTATAATGTTAATTGTCCTCAATTAATGTTTTGATTTGATACCTATCAACTTCAGCTAGTCTACTAAACTGTGGAGCACCATTCAGTAAGAAACTTTGCAAATGACTTCGATCAGTCAGACCTTTTCCATACTTTGCACAAATCTTTTTTGCACTTCATTTGCATTTTTCCCTTTCTTGCAATAATCTTTTTTTTTTTTTTTTTTGCATTTCAGTTGCATGTTTACCTTTCTTGAAATAGTAAAGCATAATATGCCAAATGTTGCTTATTGCCTTCTATCTTCAATATTAAAATAGCTATGCAAAAATTCATCAATTTTGATTTTTTTAACCATGCACACTGATAAGACAGCTGTCACAATATAATCTATCAAAATTGTTTTGAATGATGTTAAAGATAACTAAAAATCATTGCAGATGGTGACTGCAGCCATGAAATTATAAGATACTTGCTCCTTGGAAGAAAAGTTATGACCAACTAGATCAGCGTATCAAAAAGCAGAGGCATTACTTTGCCAACAAAGGTCCATCTAGTCAAAGCTATGGTTTTTCCAGTCATCGTGTATGGATGTGAGAGTTGGACTATAAAGAAAGCTGAGCACAGAAGAATTGATTCTTGTGAACTGATGTGTTGGAGAAGACTCTTGAGAGTCCCTTGGACTGCAAGGAGATCCAACCAGTCAATCCTAAAGGAAATCAGTCCTGAATATTCATTGGAAGGACTGATGCAGAAACTGAAACTTCAATATTTTGGCCACCTGATGTGAAGAATGGACTCAGTGGAAAGGACCCTAATGCTGGAAAGATTGTAGGTGGGAAGAGAAGGGGATGACAGAGGATGAGATGGTGGGATGGCATCACGGACTCAAAGGACATGAGTCTGAGTAAACTCCAGGAGTTGGTTTTGGACAGGGAGGCCTGGTGTGCTGCAGTCCATGGGGTTGCAAAGAATTGAACATGACTGAGCAACTGAACTAAACTGAACTGAAAGATTACTAAGCACTACTAGAGCCAACTTACGGGGAAACAATAATAATAAGCAAACCTTTTGGCCAACCCACTATACTGTCATTGCTGTTGCTGTTTAGTTTCTAAGTCATGTCTGACTCTTTTGCAACACCATGGACTATGGCCCACCAGACTCTTCTGTCCATGAGATTTCCCAGAAAGAATACTGGAATGGGTTGCCATTTCCTTTTCCAGAGAATCTTTTCTGACCAGTGATTGAACCTGCATCTCTGCATTAGTAGGTGAACTCTTTACCACTGAGCCACCGGGGAAGCCAACCCAATATATAATATATATTAAATAAAAAAGCACTAGGACTTAATAAAATATATTCATTTATATTGATTTCAACTTATAAATAACTTGGTCATGCTAAATCAATTAGATAAGTTAAAGAACTTCATCTTCTATCATTCAGTGACTTTAAATGTCCATAGAATTCATCAATATATTCTTTATGTGATTACCACTAACTTGAGACCTATTATTTAATTATTGATCATGGGAGAGATGTAGTTATGCTTTCATATTCACTGATCATATTTCAGTAGAGAACATTTAACTCATGGGATGTTTCAATATAAAAACGCTCAATTTATTTGGAAGAGCCATTACTCACTGAAGTGGCTTTGGCTGCAAAGGGATCTTTAATTAATTCCTTATTGCATCTGTGCAAAAGAAATGGCTGACATTAAAAAAAAAAAAAAAAATCGAAGCTGTAACCTGTCATCCTATCATTTCAGTTTCATTCCTGAGAAACTTGACTCCTGTTTAAAGTTTATTTATTACACTTAAATTCTATGAGTTAACATTGTGTCTGTTAAACATGTCCACATACTATTTTAGCAAGAATTTATGGAAATTTGTTACACTATAAGTCAAAGCATGGGGAATAAAAGAGAATAGAGTTGATGAAATTGATAAAGCACGTGAAAGACCTCCAATGCAAATTGTGCCAAATCATAGAATTGCCTAAACTTAACAATCTTTAAAATAATGTGTCAGGTAATAAACAATTCAGAGACAGGAAGAGCTAGAGCCCGGCTTGGTCAGGATTCAACCAAAGAAGCCGAACTAATAGAAAAAACAGAACGTGTGTCTGTGTGTGAGACAGGGAGGGCAGATGGGGGGGGGGAGAGAGGGAAAGAGACAGGGAGAGGGCAGATGGGGGAGAGAGAGAGAGAGGGAAAGAGACAGAGAGAGGGGAGATGGGGAAGAGAGAGAGGGAAATAGACAGAGAGAGGGCAGATGGGAGAGAGAGAGGGGGAAAGAGACAGAGAGAGGGCAGATGGGGAAGAGAGAGAGGGAAAGAGACAGGGAGAGGGGCAGATGGGAGAGAGAGAGAAGGAAAGAGACAGAGAGAGGGGAGATGGGGAAGAGAGAGAGGGAAAGAGACAGGGAGAGGGCAGATGGGAGAGAGAGAGGGGGAAAGAGACAGAGAGAGGGCAGATGGGGAAGAGAGAGAGGGAAAGAGACAGGGAGAGGGGCAGATGGGAGAGAGAGAGGGGGAAAGAGACAGAGAGAGGGCAGATGGGGAAGAGAGAGAGGGAAAGAGACAGGGAGAGGGCAGATGGGGAAGAGAGAGAGAGAGGGAAAGAGACAGAGAGAGGGCAGATGGGGAAGAGAGAGGGGGAAAGAGACAGAGAGAGGGCAGATGGGGAAGAGAGAGAGGGAAAGAGACAGGGAGAGGGCAGATGGGAGAGAGAGAGGGGGAAAGAGACAGAGAGAGGGCAGATGGGGAAGAGAGAGAGGGAAAGAGACAGGGAGAGGGCAGATGGGGAAGAGAGAGAGAGAGGGAAAGAGACAGAGAGAGGGCAGATGGGGGAGAGAAAGGGGGAAAGAGACAGAGAGAGGGCAGATGGGGAAGAGAGAGAGGGAAAGAGACAGGGAGAGGGCAGATGGGAGAGAGAGAGGGGGAAAGAGACAGAGAGAGGGCAGATGGGGAAGAGAGAGAGGGAAAGAGACAGGGAGAGGGCAGATGGGGAAGAGAGAGAGAGAGGGAAAGAGACAGAGAGAGGGCAGATGGGGGAGAGAGAGAGGGGGAAAGAGACAGGGAGAGGGGCAGATGGGGGAGAGAAAGACAGGGAAAGAGACAGAGAGAGGGGGCAGATGGGGAAGAGAGAGAGGGAAAGAGACAGGGAGAGGGCAGATGGGAGAGAGAGAGGGGGAAAGAGACAGGGAGAGGGCAGATGGGGGAGAGAGAGAGAGAGGGAAAGAGACAGGGAGAGGGGAGATGGGGAAGAGAGAGAGGGAAAGAGACAGGGAGAGGGCAGATGGGAGAGAGAGGGGGGAAAGAAACAGAGAGGGCAGATGGGGAAGAGAGAGAGGGGGAAAGAGACAGAGAGAGGGCAGATGGGGAAGAGAGAGAGGGAAAGAGACAGGGAGAGGGCAGGTGGGGGAGAGAGAGGGGGAAAGAGACAGGGAGAGGGCAGATGGGGAAGAGAGAGAGGGAAAGAGACAGGGAGAGGGAAGATGGGAGTGAGAGAGAGGGAAAGAGACAGGGAGAGGGCAGATGGGGGAGAGAGAGAGAGGGGGAAAGAGACAGAGAGAGGGCAGATGGGGAAGAGAGAGAGGGAAAGAGACAGGGAGAGGGCAGATGGGGAAGAGAGAGAGGGGGAAAGAGACAGAGAGAGGGAAGATGGGGAAGAGAGAGAGGGAAAGAGACAGAGAGAGGGCAGATGGGGAAGAGAGAGAGGGAAAGAGACAGGGAGAGGGCAGGTGGCGGAGAGAGAGGGGGAAAGAGACAGGGAGAGGGCAGATGGGAGAGAGAGAGAGGGGGAAAGAGACAGGGAGAGGGGCAGATGGGGGAGAGAGAGAGAGAGGGAAAGAGACAGAGAGAGGGGAGATGGGAAAGAGAGAGAGGGAAATAGACAGAGAGAGGGCAGATGGGAGAGAGAGAGGGGGAAAGAGACAGACAGAGGGCAGATGGGGAAGAGAGAGAGGGAAAGAGAAAGGGAGAGGGGCAGACGGAGAGAGAGAGGGGGAAAGAGACAGAGAGAGGGCAGATGGGGAAGAGAGAGAGGGAAAGAGACAGGGAGAGGGCAGGTGGGGGAGAGAGAGGGGGAAAGAGACAGAGAGAGGGCAGATGGGGAAGAGAGAGAGAGAGGGAAAGAGACAGAGAGAGGGGAGATGGGGAAGAGAGAGAGAGGGAAAGAGACAGGGAGAGGGCAGATGGGGAAGAGAGAGAGGGAAAGAGACAGGGAGAGGGCAGGTGGGGGAGAGAGAGGGGGAAAGAGACAGAGAGAGGGCAGATGGGGAAGAGAGAGAGGGAAAGAGACAGGGAGAGGGCAGGTGGCGGAGAGAGAGGGGGAAAGAGACAGGGAGAGGGCGGATGGGGGAGAGAGAGGGGGAAAGAGACAGGGAGAGGGCAGATGGGGAGAGAGAGAGAGAGAGGGAAAGAGACAGAGAGAGGGAGATGGGGAAGAGAGAGAGGGAAATAGACAGAGAGAGGGCAGATGGGGAGAGAGAGAGGGGGAAAGAGACAGAGAGGGGGAGATGGGGAAGAGAGAGAGGGAAAGAGACAGGGAGAGGGGCAGATGGGAGAGAGAGAGGGGGAAAGAGACAGAGAGAGGGGCAGATGGGGAAGAGAGAGAGGGAAAGAGACAGGGAGAGGGGCAGATGGGAGAGTGAGAGGGGGAAAGAGACAGAGAGAGGGCAGATGGGAAAGAGAGAGAGGGAAAGAGACAGGGAGAGGGCAGATGGGGAAGAGAGAGAGGGAAAGAGACAGGGAGAGGGCAGATGGGAGAGAGAGAGGGGGAAAGAGACAGAGAGAGGGCAGATGGGGAAGAGAGAGAGGGAAAGAGACAGGGAGAGGCAGATGGGAGAGTGAGAGGGGGAAAGAGACAGAGAGAGGGCAGATGGGAAAGAGAGAGAGGGAAAGAGACAGGGAGAGGGCAGATGGGGAAGAGAGAGAGGGAAAGAGACAGGGAGAGGGGGCAGATGGGAGAGAGAGAGGGGGAAAGAGACAGAGAGAGGGGGCAGATGGGGAAGAGAGAGAGGGAAAGAGACAGGGAGAGGGCAGATGGGAGAGAGAGAGGGGGAAAGAGACAGAAAGAGGGTAGATGGGGAAGAGAGAGAGGGAAAGAGACAGGGAGAGGGCAAATGGGAGAGAGAGAGAGGGGAAAGAGACAGAGAGAGGGCAGATGGGGAAGAGAGAGAGGGAAAGAGACAGGGAGAGGGCAGAAGGGAGAGAGAGAGGGGGAAAGAGACAGAGAGAAAGCAGATGGGGAAGAGAGAGAGGGAAAGAGACAGGGAGAGGTCAGATGGGGAAGAGAGAGAGGGAAAGAGACAGGGAGAGGGCAGATGGGAGAGAGAGAGGGGGAAAGAGACAGAGAGAGGGCAGATGGGGAAGAGAGAGAGGGAAAGAGACAGGGAGAGGGCAGATGGGGAAGAGAGAGAGGGAAAGAGACAGGGAGAGGGCAGGTGGCGGAGAGAGAGGGGGAAAGAGACAGGGAGAGGGCGGATGGGGGGAGAGAGAGGGGGAAAGAGACAGGGAGAGGGCAGATGGGGAAGAGAGAGAGGGAAATAGACAGAGAGAGGGCAGATGGGAGAGAGAGAGGGGAAAGAGACAGAGAGAGGGCAGATGGGGGAGAGAGAGGGGGAAAGAGACAGAGAGAGGGCAGGTGGCGGAGAGAGAGGGGGAAAGAGACAGGGAGAGGGGCAGATGGGGGAGAGAGAGGGGGAAAGAGACAGGGAGAGGGCAGATGGGAGAGAGAGAGTGGGAAAGAGACAGAGAGAGGGCAGATGGGGGAGAGAGAGGGGGAAAGAGACAGAGAGAGGGCAGATGGGGAAGAGAGAGAGGGAAAGAGACAGGGAGAGGGCAGGTGGCGGAGAGAGAGGGGGAAAGAGACAGGGAGAGGGCAGATGGGGGAGAGAGAGGGGGAAAGAGACAGGGAGAGGGCAGATGGGAGAGAGAGAGTGGGAAAGAGACAGAGAGAGGGCAGATGGGGGGAGAGAGAGGGGGAAAGAGACAGAGAGAGGGCAGATGGGGAGAGAGAGAGGGAAAGAGACAGGGAGAGGGCAGGTGGCGGAGAGAGAGGGGGAAAGAGACAGGGAGAGGGCAGATGGGGGAGAGAGAGGGGGAAAGAGACAGGGAGAGGGGCAGATGGGAGAGAGAGAGGGGGAAAGAGACAGAGAGAGGGCAGATGGGGAAGAGAGAGAGGGAAAGAGACAGAGAGAGAGGCAGATGGGGAAGAGAGAGAGGGAAAGAGACAGGGAGAGGGCAGATCGGAGAGAGAGAGGGGGAAAGAGACAGAGAGAGGGGAGATGGGGAAGAGAGAGAGGGAAATAGACAGAGAGAGGGCAGATGGGAGAGAGAGAGGGGGAAAGAGACAGAGAGAGAGAGAGAGATGGGGAAGAGAGAGAGGGAAAGAGACAGGGAGAGGGCAGATCGGAGAGAGAGAGGGGGAAAGAGACAGGGAGAGGGCAGATGGGGGAGAGAGAGAGAGAGGGAAAGAGACAGAGAGAGGGGAGATGGGGGAAGAGAGAGAGGGAAATAGACAGAGAGAGGGCAGATGGGAGAGAGAGAGGGGGGAAAGAGACAGAGAGAGGGCAGATGGGGAAGAGAGAGAGGGAAAGAGAGAGAGAGAGGCAGATGGGGAAGAGAGAGAGGGAAAGTGACAGAGAGAGGGCAGGTGGGGGAGAGAGAGGGGGAAAGAGACAGGGAGAGGGCAGATGGGGAAGAGAGAGAGGGAAAGAGACAGGGAGAGGGCAGATGGGAGTGAGAGAGAGGGAAAGAGACAGGGAGAGGGCAGATGGGGGAGAGAGAGAGAGGGGGAAAGAGACAGAGAGACGGCAGATGGGGAAGAGAGAGAGGGAAAGAGACAGGGAGAGGGCAGATGGGAGAGAGAGAGGGGGAAAGAGACAGAGAGAGGGCAGATGGGGAAGAGAGAGAGGGAAAGAGACACAGAGAGGGCAGATGGGAGAGAGAGAGGGGGAAAGAGACAGGGAGAGGGCAGATGGGGGAGAGAGAGAGAGAGGGAAAGAGACAGAGAGAGGGGAGATGGGGAAGAGAGAGAGGGAAATAGACAGAGAGAGGGCAGATGGGAGAGAGAGAGGGGGAAAGAGACAGAGAGAGGGCAGATGGGAGAGAGAGAGGGGGAAAGAGACAGGGAGAGGGCAGATGGGGGAGAGAGAGGGGGAAAGAGACAGGGAGAGGGGCAGATGGGGGAGAGAGAGAGAGAGGGAAAGAGACAGAGAGAGGGGAGATGGGGAAGAGAGAGAGGGAAATAGACAGAGAGAGGGCAGATGGGAGAGAGAGAGGGGGAAAGAGACAGAGAGAGGGCAGATGGGGAAGAGAGAGAGGGAAAGAGACAGGGAGAGGGCAGATCGAGAGAGAGAGGGGGAAAGAGACAGGGAGAGGGCAGATGGGGGAGAGAGAGAGAGAGGGAAAGAGACAGAGAGAGGGGAGATGGGGAAGAGAGAGAGGGAAATAGACAGAGAGAGGGCAGATGGGAGAGAGAGAGGGGGAAAGAGACAGAGAGAGGGGCAGATGGGGAAGAGAGAGAGGGAAAGAGACAGGGAGAGGGCAGATCGGAGAGAGAGAGGGGGAAAGAGACAGGGAGAGGGCAGATGGGGGAGAGAGAGAGAGAGGGAAAGAGACAGAGAGAGGGGAGATGGGGGAAGAGAGAGAGGGAAATAGACAGAGAGAGGGCAGATGGGAGAGAGAGAGGGGGAAAGAGACAGAGAGAGGGCAGATGGGGAAGAGAGAGAGGGAAAGAGACAGAGAGAGGGCAGATGGGGAAGAGAGAGAGGGGAGAGAGAGAGAGAGGGCAGGTGGGGGGAGAGAGAGGGGGAAAGAGGCAGGGAGAGGGCAGATGGGGAAAAGAGAGAGGGAAAGAGACAGGGAGAGGGCAGATGGGAGTGAGAGAGAGGGAAAGAGACAGGGAGAGGGCAGATGGGGGAGAGAGAGAGAGGGGGAAAGAGACAGAGAGAGGGCAGATGGGGAAGAGAGAGAGGGAAAGAGACAGGGAGAGGGGCAGATGGGAGAGAGAGAGGGGGAAAGAGACAGAGAGAGGGCAGATGGGGAAGAGAGAGAGGGAAAGAGACAGAGAGAGGGCAGATGGGGAAGAGAGAGAGGGAAAGAGACAGGGAGAGGGCAGGTGGCGGAGAGAGAGGGGGGGGAAAGAGACAGGGAGAGGGCAGATGGGAGAGAGAGAGGGGGAAAGAGACAGGGAGAGGGCAGATGGGGGAGAGAGGGAGAGAGGGAAAGAGACAGAGAGAGGGGAGATGGGGAAGAGAGAGAGGGAAATAGACAGAGAGAGGGCAGATGGGAGAGAGAGAGGGGGAAAGAGACAGAGAGAGGGGCAGATGGGGAAGAGAGAGAGGGAAAGAGACAGGGAGAGGGCAGATCGGAGAGAGAGAGGGGGAAAGAGACAGAGAAAGGGCAGATGGGGAAGAGAGAGAGGGAAAGAGACAGGGAGAGGGGCAGGTGGGGGAGAGAGAGGGGGAAAGAGACAGAGAGAGGGCAGATGGGGAAGAGAGAGAGGGAAAGAGACAGGGAGAGGGCAGATGGGGAAGAGAGAGAGGGAAAGAGACAGGGAGAGGGCAGGTGGGGAGAGAGAGAGGGGGAAAGAGACAGAGAGAGGGCAGATGGGGAAGAGAGAGAGGGAAAGAGACAGGGAGAGGGCAGATGGGGAAGAGAGAGAGGGAAAGAGACAGGGAGAGGGCAGATGGGAGAGAGAGAGTGGGAAAGAGACAGAGAGAGGGCAGATGGGGGAGAGAGAGGGGGAAAGAGACAGAGAGAGGGCAGATGGGGAAGAGAGAGAGGGAAAGAGACAGGGAGAGGGCAGGTGGAGAGAGAGGGGGAAAGAGACAGGGAGAGGGCAGATGGGGGAGAGAGAGGGGGAAAGAGACAGGGAGAGGGCAGATGGGAGAGAGAGAGGGGGAAAGAGACAGAGAGAGGGCAGATGGGGAAGAGAGAGAGGGAAAGAGACAGAGAGAGGGGCAGATGGGGAAGAGAGAGAGGGAAAGAGACAGGGAGAGGGGCAGATCGGAGAGAGAGAGGGGGAAAGAGACAGAGAGAGGGGAGATGGGGGAAGAGAGAGAGGGAAATAGACAGAGAGAGGGCAGATGGGAGAGAGAGAGGGGGAAAGAGACAGAGAGAGGGCAGATGGGGAAGAGAGAGAGGGAAAGAGACAGGGAGAGGGGCAGATCGGAGAGAGAGAGGGGGAAAGAGACAGGGAGAGGGCAGATGGGGGAGAGAGAGAGAGAGGAAAAGAGACAGAGAGAGGGGAGATGGGGAAGAGAGAGAGGGAAATAGACAGAGAGAGGGCAGATGGGAGAGAGAGAGGGGGAAAGAGACAGAGAGAGGGCAGATGGGGAAGAGAGAGAGGGAAAGAGACAGAGAGAGGGCAGATGGGGAAGAGAGAGAGGGAAAGAGACAGAGAGAGGGCAGGTGGGGGAGAGAGAGGGGGAAAGAGACAGGGAGAGGGCAGATGGGGAAGAGAGAGAGGGAAAGAGACAGGGAGAGGGCAGATGGGGGGTGAGAGAGAGGGAAAGAGACAGGGAGAGGGCAGATGGGGGAGAGAGAGAGAGGGGGAAAGAGACAGAGAGACGGCAGATGGGGAAGAGAGAGAGGGAAAGAGACAGGGAGAGGGCAGATGGGAGAGAGAGAGGGGGAAAGAGACAGAGAGAGGGCAGATGGGGAAGAGAGAGAGGGAAAGAGACAGAGAGAGGGCAGATGGGAGAGAGAGAGGGGGAAAGAGACAGGGAGAGGGCAGATGGGGGAGAGAGAGAGAGAGGGAAAGAGACAGAGAGAGGGGAGATGGGGAAGAGAGAGAGGGAAATAGACAGAGAGAGGGCAGATGGGAGAGAGAGAGGGGGAAAGAGACAGAGAGAGGGCAGATGGGAGAGAGAGAGGGGGAAAGAGACAGGGAGAGGGCAGATGGGGGAGAGAGAGGGGGAAAGAGACAGGGAGAGGGCAGATGGGGGAGAGAGAGAGAGAGGGAAAGAGACAGAGAGAGGGGAGATGGGGAAGAGAGAGAGGGAAATAGACAGAGAGAGGGCAGATGGGAGAGAGAGAGGGGGAAAGAGACAGAGAGAGGGCAGATGGGGAAGAGAGAGAGGGAAAGAGACAGGGAGAGGGCAGATCGGAGAGAGAGAGGGGGAAAGAGACAGAGGAGAGGGGCAGATGGGGGAGAGAGAGAGAGAGGGAAAGAGACAGAGAGAGGGGGAGATGGGGAAGAGAGAGAGGGAAATAGACAGAGAGAGGGCAGATGGGAGAGAGAGAGGGGGAAAGAGACAGAGAGAGGGCAGATGGGGAAGAGAGAGAGAGGAAAGAGACAGGGAGAGGGCAGATCGGAGAGAGAGAGGGGGAAAGAGACAGGGAGAGGGCAGATGGGGGAGAGAGAGAGAGAGGGAAAGAGACAGAGAGAGGGGAGATGGGGAAGAGAGAGAGGGAAATAGACAGAGAGAGGCAGATGGGAGAGAGAGAGGGGGAAAGAGACAGAGAGAGGGCAGATGGGGAAGAGAGAGAGGGAAAGAGACAGAGAGAGGGCAGATGGGGAAGAGAGAGAGGGAAAGAGACAGAGAGAGGGCAGGTGGGGGAGAGAGAGGGGGAAAGAGGCAGGGAGAGGGCAGATGGGGAAAAGAGAGAGGGAAAGAGACAGGGAGAGGGCAGATGGGAGTGAGAGAGAGGGAAAGAGACAGGGAGAGGGCAGATGGGGGAGAGAGAGAGAGAGGGGGAAAGAGACAGAGAGAGGGCAGATGGGGAAGAGAGAGAGGGAAAGAGACAGGGAGAGGGCAGATGGGAGAGAGAGAGGGGGAAAGAGACAGAGAGAGGGCAGATGGGGAAGAGAGAGAGGGAAAGAGACAGAGAGAGGGCAGATGGGGAAGAGAGAGAGGGAAAGAGACAGGGAGAGGGCAGGTGGCGGAGAGAGAGGGGGAAAGAGACAGGGAGAGGGCAGATGGGAGAGAGAGAGGGGGAAAGAGACAGGGAGAGGGGCAGATGGGGGAGAGAGGGAGAGAGGGAAAGAGACAGAGAGAGGGGAGATGGGGAAGAGAGAGAGGGAAATAGACAGAGAGAGGGCAGATGGGAGAGAGAGAGGGGGAAAGAGACAGAGAGAGGGCAGATGGGGAAGAGAGAGAGGGAAAGAGACAGGGAGAGGGCAGATCGAGAGAGAGAGGGGGAAAGAGACAGAGAAAGGGCAGATGGGGAAGAGAGAGAGGGAAAGAGACAGGGAGAGGGCAGGTGGGGGAGAGAGAGAGGGGGAAAGAGACAGAGAGAGGGCAGATGGGGAAGAGAGAGAGGGAAAGAGACAGGGAGAGGGCAGATGGGGAAGAGAGAGAGGGAAAGAGACAGGGAGAGGGCAGGTGGGGGAGAGAGAGGGGGAAAGAGACAGAGAGAGGGCAGAGTGGGGAAGAGAGAGAGGGAAAGAGACAGGGAGAGGGCAGGTGGCGAGAGAGAGGGGGAAACAGTCAGGGAGAGGGCGGATGGGGGAGAGAGAGGGGGAAAGAGACAGGGAGAGGGCAGATGGGGGCCAGAGAGAGAGAGGAAAGAGACAGAGAAAGGGCAGATGGGGAAGAGAGAGAGGGAAATAGACAGAGAGAGGGCAGATGGGAGAGAGAGAGGGGGAAAGAGACAGAGAGAAGGCAGATGGGGAAGAGAGAGAGGGAAAGAGACAGGGAGAGGGGCAGATGGGAGAGAGAGAGGGGGAAAGAGACAGAGAGAGGGCAGATGGGGAAGAGAGAGAGGGAAAGAGACAGGGAGAGGGCAGATGGGGGAAGAGAGAGAGGGAAAGAGACAGGGAGAGGGCAGGGGGGGAGAGAGAGGGGGAAAGAGACAGAGAGAGGGCAGATGGGGAAGAGAGAGAGGGAAAGAGACAGGGAGAGGGCAGATGGGAGAGAGAGAGGGGGAAAGAGACAGAGAGAGGGCAGATGGGGAAGAGAGAGAGGGAAAGAGACAGGGAGAGGGCAGATGGGGAAGAGAGAGAGGAGAAAGAGACAGGGAGAGGGCAGGTGGGGGAGAGAGTGGGGGAAAGAGACAGAGAGAGGGCAGATGGGGAAGAGAGAGAGGGAAAGAGACAGGGAGAGGGCAGGTGGCGGAGAGAGAGGGGGAAAGAGACAGGGAGAGGGCGGATGGGGGAGAGAGAGAGGGGAAAGAGACAGGAGAGGGCAGATGGGGGCCAGAGAGAGAGAGGAAAAGAGACAGAGAGAGGGCGAGAGAGAGGGGGAAGAGAGAGAGGGAAATAGACAGAGAGAGGGCAGATGGGAGAGAGAGAGGGGGAAAGAGACAGAGAGAGGGCAGATGGGGAAGAGAGAGAGGGAAAGAGACAGGGAGAGGGCAGATGAGAGAGAGAGGGGGAAAGAGACAGAGAGAAAGCAGATGGGGAAGAGAGAGAGGGAAAGAGACAGGGAGAGGGCAGATGGGGAAGAGAGAGAGGGAAAGAGTCAGGGAGAGGGCAGATGGGAGAGAGAGAGGGGGAAAGAGACAGGGAGAGGGCAGATGGGGAAGAGAGAGAGGGAAATAGACAGAGAGAGGGCAGATGGGAGAGAGAGAGGGCGAAAGAGACAGAGAGAGAGGGAGATGGGGAAGAGAGAGAGGGAAAGAGACAGGGAGAGGGCAGATGGGGAAGAGAGAGAGGGAAAGAGACAGAGAGAGAAGCAGATGGGGAAGAGAGAGAGGGAAAGAGACAGGGAGAGGGCAGATGGGGAAGAGAGAGGGGGAAAGAGACAGGGAGAGGGCAGATGGGAGAGAGAGAGAGGGGAAAGAGACAGAGAGAGGGCAGATGGGGAAGAGAGAGAGGGAAAGAGACAGGGAGAGGGCAGATGGGGAAGAGAGAGAGGGAAAGAGACAGGGAGAGGGCAGGTGGGGGAGAGAGAGGGGGAAAGAGACAGAGAGAGGGCAGATGGGGAAGAGAGAGAGGGAAAGAGACAGGGAGAGGGCAGGTGGCGGAGAGAGAGGGGGAAAGAGACAGGGAGAGGGCGGATGGGGAGAGAGAGAGGGGGAAAGAGACAGGGAGAGGGCAGATGGGGGCCAGAGAGAGAGAGGGAAAGAGACAGAGAGAGGGCAGATGGGGAAGAGAGAGAGGGAAATAGACAGAGAGAGGGCAGATGGGAGAGAGAGAGGGGGAAAGAGACAGAGAGAGGGCAGGTGGGGGAGAGAGAGGGGGAAAGAGACAGAGAGAGGGCAGATGGGGAAGAGAGAGAGGGAAAGAGACAGGGAGAGGGGCAGGTGGCGGAGAGAGAGGGGGAAAGAGACAGGGAGAGGGGGCAGATGGGGGGAGAGAGTGGGGGAAAGAGACAGGGAGAGGACAGATGGGGGAGAGAGAGAGAGAGGGAAAGAGACAGAGAGAGGGGCAGATGGGGAAGAGAGAGAGGGAAAGAGACAGAGAGAGGGCAGATGGGAGAGAGAGAGGGGGAAAGAGACAGAGAGAGGGCAGATGGGGAAGAGAGAGAGGGAAAGAGACAGGGAGAGGGCAGATGGGAGAGAGAGAGGGGGAAAGAGACAGAGAGAGGGCAGATGGGGAAGAGAGAGAGGGGAAAGAGACAGGGAGAGGGCAGATGGGAGAGTGAGAGGGGGAAAGAGACAGAGAGAGGGCAGATGGGAAAGAGAGAGAGGGAAAGAGACAGGGAGAGAGGCAGATGGGGAAGAGAGAGAGGGAAAGAGACAGGGAGAGGGCAGATGGGAGAGAGAGAGGGGGAAAGAGACAGAGAGAGGGCAGATGGGGAAGAGAGAGAGGGAAAGAGACAGGGAGAGGGCAGATGGGAGAGAGAGAGGGGGAAAGAGACAGAGAGAGGGTAGATGGGGAAGAGAGAGAGGGAAAGAGACAGGGAGAGGGCAGATGGGAGAGAGAGAGGGGGAAAGAGACAGAGAGAGGGCAGATGGGGAAGAGAGAGAGAGGGAAAGAGACAGGGAGAGGGCAGATGGGAGAGAGAGAGGGGGAAAGAGACAGAGAGAAAGCAGATGGGGAAGAGAGAGAGGGAAAGAGACAGGGAGAGGGCAGATGGGGAAGAGAGAGAGGGAAAGAGACAGGGAGAGGGGCAGATGGAGAGAGAGAGGGGGAAAGAGACAGGGAGAGGACAGATGGGGGAGAGAGAGAGAGGGAAAGAGACAGATAGAGGGTAGATGGGGAAGAGAGAGAGGGAAAGAGACAGGGAGAGGGGCAGATGGGGGAGAGAGAGAGAGTGGGAAAGAGACAGAGAGAGGGTAGATGGGGAAGAGAGAGAGGGAAAGAGACAGGGAGAGGGCAGATGGGAGAGAGAGAGAGAGGGAAAGAGACAGAGAGAGGGAGAGAGATGGGGAGAGAGAGGGGGAAAGAGACAGAGAGAGGGCAGATGGGGAAGAGAGAGAGGGAAAGAGACAGGGAGAGGGGCAGGTGGCGGAGAGAGAGGGGGAAAGAGACAGGGAGAGGGCAGATGGGGGAGAGAGAGGGGGAAAGAGACAGGGAGAGGGCAGATGGGGAAGAGAGAGAGGGAAATAAACAGAGAGAGGGGCAGATGGGAGAGAGAGAGGGGGAAAGAGACAGAGAGAGAGGCAGGTGGGGGAGAGAGAGGGGGAAAGAGACAGAGAGAGAGGCAGATGGGGAAGAGAGAGAGGGAAAGAGACAGGGAGAGGGCAGGTGGCGGAGAGAGAGGGGGAAAGAGACAGAGAGGGGCAGATGGGGGAGAGAGTGGGGGGAAAGAGACAGGGAGAGGACAGATGGGGGAGAGAGAGAGAGAGGGAAAGAGACAGAGAGAGAGGCAGATGGGGAGAGAGAGAGGGAAAGAGACAGAGAGAGGCAGATGGGAGAGAGAGAGGGGGAAAGAGACAGAAAGAGGGCAGATGGGGAAGAGAGAGAGGGAAAGAGACAGAGAGGGCAGAGGGAGAGAGAGAGGGGGAAAGAGACAGAGAGAGGGCAGATGGGGAAGAGAGAGAGGGAAAGAGACAGGGAGAGGGCAGATGGGAGAGTGAGAGGGGGAAAGAGACAGAGAGAGGGCAGATGGGAAAGAGAGAGAGGGAAAGAGACAGGGAGAGGGCAGATGGGGAAGAGAGAGAGGGAAAGAGACAGGGAGAGGGGCAGATGGGAGAGAGAGAGGGGGAAAGAGACAGAGAGAGGGCAGATGGGGAAGAGAGAGAGGGAAAGAGACAGGGAGAGGGGCAGATGGGAGAGAGAGAGGGGGAAAGAGACAGAGAGAGGGTAGATGGGGAAGAGAGAGAGGGAAAGAGACAGGGAGAGGGCAGATGGGAGAGAGAGAGGGGGAAAGAGACAGAGAGAGGGGCAGATGGGGAAGAGAGAGAGGGAAAGAGACAGGGAGAGGGCAGATGGAGAGAGAGAGAGGGGAAAGAGACAGAGAGAAAGCAGATGGGGAAGAGAGAGAGGGAAAGAGACAGGGAGAGGGCAGATGGGGAAGAGAGAGAGGGAAAGAGACAGGGAGAGGGCAGATGGGAGAGAGAGAGGGGGGAAAGAGACAGGGAGAGGGCAGATGGGGGAGAGAGAGAGAGGGGAAAGAGACAGATAGAGGGTAGATGGGGAAGAGAGAGAGGGAAAGAGACAGGGAGAGGGCAGATGGGGGAGAGAGAGAGAGTGGGAAAGAGACAGAGAGAGGGTAGATGGGGAAGAGAGAGAGGGAAAGAGACAGGGAGAGGGGCAGATGGGAGAGAGAGAGGGGAAAGAGACAGAGAGAGGGCAGATGGGGGAGAGAGAGGGGGAAAGAGACAGAGAGAGGGCAGATGGGGAAGAGAGAGAGGGAAAGAGACAGGGAGAGGGCAGGTGGCGAGAGAGAGGGGGAAAGAGACAGGGAGAGGGGCAGATGGGGGAGAGAGAGGGGGAAAGAGACAGGGAGAGAGGCAGATGGGAGAGAGAGAGGGGGAAAGAGACAGAGAGAGGGCAGATGGGGAAGAGAGAGAGGGAAAGAGACAGAGAGAGGGCAGATGGGGAAGAGAGAGAGGGAAAGAGACAGGGAGAGGGCAGATCGGAGAGAGAGAGGGGGAAAGAGACAGAGAGAGGGGAGATGGGGGAGAGAGAGAGGGAAATAGACAGAGAGAGGGCAGATGGGAGAGAGAGAGGGGGAAAGAGACAGAGAGAGGGCAGATGGGGAAGAGAGAGAGGGAAAGAGACAGGGAGAGGGCAGATCGGAGAGAGAGAGGGGGAAAGAGACAGGGAGAGGGCAGATGGGAGAGAGAGAGGGAAAGAGACAGAGAGAGGGTAGATGGGGAAGAGAGAGAGGGAAAGAGACAGGGAGAGGGCAGATGGGAGAGAGAGAGGGGGAAAGAGACAGAGAGAGGGCAGATGGGGAAGAGAGAGAGGGAAAGAGACAGGGAGAGGGCAGATGGGAGAGAGAGAGGGGGAAAGAGACAGAGAGAAAGCAGATGGGGAAGAGAGAGAGGGAAAGAGACAGGGAGAGGGCAGATGGGGAAGAGAGAGAGGGAAAGAGACAGGGAGAGGGGCAGATGGGAGAGAGAGAGAGGGAAAGAGACAGGGAGAGGGCAGATGGGGGAGAGAGAGAGAGAGGGAAAGAGACAGATAGAGGGTAGATGGGGAAGAGAGAGAGAGGAAAGAGACAGGGAGAGGGCAGATGGGGAGAGAGAGAGAGGGAAAGAGACAGAGAGAGAGGTAGATGGGGAAGAGAGAGAGGGAAAGAGACAGGGAGAGGGGCAGATGGGAGAGAGAGAGGGGGAAAGAGACAGAGAGAGGGCAGATGGGGGAGAGAGAGGGGGAAAGAGACAGAGAGAGGGCAGATGGGGAAGAGAGAGAGGGAAAGAGAGAGAGAGGGCAGGTGGCGGAGAGAGAGGGGGAAAGAGACAGGGAGAGGGGCAGATGGGGGAGAGAGAGGGGGAAAGAGACAGGGAGAGGGCGGATGGGGAGAGAGAGAGGGGGAAAGAGACAGAGAGAGAGGCAGATGGGGAAGAGAGAGAGGGAAAGAGACAGAGAGAGAGAGGCAGATGGGGAAGAGAGAGAGGGAAAGAGACAGGGAGAGGGGCAGATCGGAGAGAGAGAGGGGGAAAGAGACAGAGAGAGGGGAGATGGGGAAGAGAGAGAGGGAAATAGACAGAGAGAGGGCAGATGGGAGAGAGAGAGGGGGAAAGAGACAGAGAGAGGGCAGATGGGGAAGAGAGAGAGGGAAAGAGACAGGGAGAGGGCAGATCGGAGAGAGAGAGGGGGAAAGAGACAGGGAGAGGGCAGATGGGGGAGAGAGAGAGAGAGGGAAAGAGACAGAGAGAGGGGAGATGGGGAAGAGAGAGAGGGAAATAGACAGAGAGAGGGACAGATGGGAGAGAGAGAGGGGGAAAGAGACAGAGAGAGGGCGAGATGGGGAAGAGAGAGAGGGAAAGAGACAGAGAGAGGGGCAGATGGGGAAGAGAGAGGGAAAGAGACAGAGAGAGAGGGCAGGTGGGGGAGAGAGAGGGGGAAAGAGACAGGGAGAGGGCAGATGGGGGAAGAGAGAGAGGGAAAGAGACAGGGAGAGGGCAGATGGGAGTGAGAGAGAGGGAAAGAGACAGGGAGACGGCAGATGGGGGAGAGAGAGAGAGGGGGAAAGAGACAGAGAGAGGGCAGATGGGGAAGAGAGAGAGGGAAAGAGACAGGGAGAGGGCAGATGGGAGAGAGAGAGGGGGAAAGAGACAGAGAGAGAGAGGCAGATGGGGAAGAGAGAGAGGGAAAGAGACAGAGAGAGGGCAGATGGGAGAGAGAGAGGGGGAAAGAGACAGGGAGAGGGCAGATGGGGGAGAGAGAGAGAGAGAGGGAAAGAGACAGAGAGAGGGGAGATGGGGAAGAGAGAGAGGGAAATAGACAGAGAGAGGGCAGATGGGAGAGAGAGAGGGGGAAAGAGACAGAGAGAGGGCAGATGGGAGAGAGAGAGGGGGAAAGAGACAGGGAGAGGCAGATGGGGGAGAGAGAGGGGGAAAGAGACAGGGAGAGGGCAGATGGGGGAGAGAGAGAGAGAGGGAAAGAGACAGAGAGAGGGGAGATGGGGAAGAGAGAGAGGGAAATAGACAGAGAGAGGGCAGATGGGAGAGAGAGAGGGGGAAAGAGACAGAGAGAGGGCAGATGGGGAAGAGAGAGAGGGAAAGAGGCAGGGAGAGGGCAGATCGGAGAGAGAGAGGGGGAAAGAGACAGGGAGAGGGCAGATGGGGAGAGAGAGAGAGAGAGGGAAAGAGACAGAGAGAGGGGAGATGGGGAAGAGAGAGAGGGAAATAGACAGAGAGAGGGCAGATGGGAGAGAGAGAGGGGGAAAGAGACAGAGAGAGGGCAAGAGTGGGGAAGAGAGAGAGAGGAAAGAGACAGGGAGAGGGCAAGGGTGGAGAGAGAGAGGGGGAAAGAGACAGGGAGAGGGCAGATGGGGGAGAGAGAGAGAGAGGGAAAGAGACAGAGAGAGGGAGAGATGGGGAAGAGAGAGAGGGAAATATACAAGAGAGAGGGCAGATGGGAGAGAGAGAGGGGGAAAGAGACAGAGAGAGGGCAGATGGGGAAGAGAGAGAGGGAAAGAGACAGAGAGAGGGCAGATGGGGAAGAGAGAGAGGGAAAGAGACAGAGAGAGGGCGTGTGGGGAGAGAGAGGGGGAAAGAGACAGGGAGAGGGCAGATGGGGAAAAGAGAGAGGGAAAGAGACAGGGAGAGGGCAGATGGGAGTGAGAGAGAGGGAAAGAGACAGGGAGAGGGCAGATGGGGGAGAGAGAGAGAGAGGGAAAAGAGACAGAGAGAGGGCAGATGGGGAAGAGAGAGAGGGAAAGAGACAGGGAGAGGGCAGATGGGAGAGAGAGAGGGGGAAAGAGACAGAGAGAGGGCAGATGGGGAATAGAGAGAGGGAAAGAGACAGAGAGAGGGCAGATGGGGAAGAGAGAGAGGGAAAGAGACAGGGAGAGGGCAGGTGGCGGAAAGAGAGGGGGAAAGAGACAGGGAGAGGGCAGATGGGAGAGAGAGAGAGGGGAAAGAGACAGGGAGAGGGCAGATGGGGGAGAGAGAGAGAGAGGGAAAGAGACAGAGAGAGGGGGAGATGGGGAAGAGAGAGAGGGAAATAGACAGAGAGAGGGCAGATGGGAGAGAGAGAGGGGGAAAGAGACAGAGAGAGGGCAGATGGGAAAGAGAGAGAGGGAAAGAGACAGGGAGAGGGCAGATGGGGAAGAGAGAGAGGGAAAGAGACAGGGAGAGGGCAGATGGGAGAGAGAGAGGGGGAAAGAGACAGAGAGAGGGCAGATGGGGAAGAGAGAGAGGGAAAGAGACAGGGAGAGGGCAGATGGGAGAGAGAGAGGGGGAAAGAGACAGAGAGAGGGTAGATGGGGAAGAGAGAGAGGGAAAGAGACAGGGAGAGGGCAGATGGGAGAGAGAGAGGGGGAAAGAGACAGAGAGAAGGCAGATGGGGAAGAGAGAGAGGGAAAGAGACAGGGAGAGGGCAGATGGGAGAGAGAGAGGGGGAAAGAGACAGATAGAGGGCAGATGGGGGAGAGAGAGGGGGAAAGAGACAGAGAGAGGGCAGATGGGAGTGAGAGAGAGGGAAAGAGACAGGGAGAGGGCAGATGGGGGAGAGAGAGAGAGGGGGTAAGAGACAGAGAGAGGGCAGATGGGGAAGAGAGAGAGGGGAAATAGACAGAGAGAGGGCAGATGGGAGAGAGAGAGGGGGAAAGAGACAGAGAGAGGGCAGATGGGGAAGAGAGAGAGGGAAAGAGACAGGGAGAGGGCAGATCGGAGAGAGAGAGAGGGGAAAGAGACAGGGAGAGGGCAGATGGGGGAGAGAGAGAGAGAGGGAAAGAGACAGAGAGAGGGGAGATGGGGAATAGAGAGAGAGGAAATAGACAGAGAGAGGGCAGATGGGAGAGAGAGAGAGGGGGAAAGAGACAGAGAGAGGGCAGATGGGGAAGAGAGAGAGGGAAAGAGACAGGGAGAGGGCAGATGGGAGTGAGAGAGAGGGAAAGAGACAGGGAGAGGGCAGATGGGGGAGAGAGAGAGAGGGGGTAAGAGACAGAGAGAGGGCAGATGGGGAAGAGAGAGAGGGAAAGAGACAGGGAGAGGGCAGATGGGAGAGAGAGAGAGGGGAAAGAGACAGAGAGAGGGCAGATGGGGAAGAGAGAGAGGGAAAGATACAGAGAGAGGGCAGATGGGGAAGAGAGAGAGGGAAAGAGACAGGGAGAGGGCAGGTGGCGGAGAGAGAGGGGGAAAGAGACAGGGAGAGGGCAGATGGGGAGAGAGAGAGGGGGAAAGAGACAGGGAGAGGGCAGATGGGGGAGAGAGAGAGAGAGGGAAAGAGACAGAGAGAGAGGAGATGGGGAAGAGAGAGAGGGAAATAGACAGAGAGAGGGCAGATGGGAGAGAGAGAGGGGGAAAGAGACAGAGAGAGGGCAGATGGGGAAGAGAGAGAGGGAAAGAGACAGGGAGAGGGCAGATCGAGAGAGAGAGGGGGAAAGAGACAGAGAAAGGGCAGATGGGGAAGAGAGAGAGGGAAAGAGACAGGGAGAGGGCAGGTGGGGGAGAGAGAGGGGGAAAGAGACAGAGAGAGGGCAGATGGGGAAGAGAGAGAGGGAAAGAGACAGGGAGAGGGCAGATGGGGAAGAGAGAGAGGGAAAGAGACAGGGAGAGGGCAGGTGGGGGAGAGAGAGGGGGAAAGAGACAGAGAGAGGGCAGATGGGGAAGAGAGAGAGGGAAAGAGACAGGGAGAGGGCAGGTGGCGGAGAGAGAGGGGGAAAGAGACAGGGAGAGGGCGGATGGGGGAGAGAGAGGGGGAAAGAGACAGTGAGAGGGCAGATGGGGGCCAGAGAGAGAGAGGAAAAGAGACAGAGAGAGGGCAGATGGGGAAGAGAGAGAGGGAAATAGACAGAGAGAGGGCAGATGGGAGAGAGAGAGGGGAAAGAGACAGAGAGAGGGCAGATGGGGAAGAGGGAGAGGGAAAGAGACAGGGAGAGGGCAGATGGGAGAGAGAGAGGGGGAAAGAGACAGAGAGAGGGCAGATGGGGAAGAGAGAGAGGGAAAGAGACAGGGAGAGGGCAGATGGGGAAGAGAGAGAGGGAAAGAGACAGGGAGAGGGCAGGTGGGGGAGAGAGAGGGGGAAAGAGACAGAGAGAGGGCAGATGGGGAAGAGAGAGAGGGAAAGAGACAGGGAGAGGCAGATGGGAGAGAGAGAGGGGGAAAGAGACAGAGAGAGGGCAGATGGGGAAGAGAGAGAGGGAAAGAGACAGGGAGAGGGGCAGATGGGGAAGAGAGAGAGGGAAAGAGACAGGGAGAGGGCAGGTGGGGGAGAGAGTGGGGGAAAGAGACAGAGAGAGTGGCAGATGGGGAAGAGAGAGAGGGAAAGAGACAGGGAGAGGGGCAGGTGGCGGAGAGAGAGGGGGAAAGAGACAGGGAGAGGGCGGATGGGGGAGAGAGAGGGGGAAAGAGACAGGGAGAGGGCAGATGGGGGCCAGAGAGAGAGAGGAAAAGAGACAGAGAGAGGGCAGATGGGGAGAGAGAGAGAGGGAAATAGACAGAGAGAGGGCAGATGGGAGAGAGAGAGGGGGAAAGAGACAGAGAGAGGGCAGATGGGGAAGAGAGAGAGGGAAAGAGACAGGGAGAGGGCAGATGGGAGAGAGAGAGGGGGAAAGAGACAGAGAGAAAGCAGATGGGGAAGAGAGAGAGGGAAAGAGACAGGGAGAGGGCAGATGGGGAAGAGAGAGAGGGAAAGAGTCAGGGAGAGGGCAGATGGGAGAGAGAGAGGGGGAAAGAGACAGGGAGAGGGTAGATGGGGAAGAGAGAGAGGGAAATAGACAGAGAGAGGGCAGATGGGAGAGAGAGAGGGCGAAAGAGACAGAGAGAGGGGAGATGGGGAAGAGAGAGAGGGAAAGAGACAGGGAGAGGGGCAGATGGGGAAGAGAGAGAGGGAAAGAGACAGAGAGAAAGCAGATGGGGAAGAGAGAGAGGGAAAGAGACAGGGAGAGGGGCAGATGGGGAAGAGAGAGGGGGAAAGAGACAGGGAGAGGGCAGATGGGAGAGAGAGAGGGGGAAAGAGACAGAGAGAGGGCAGATGGGGAAGAGAGAGAGGGAAAGAGACAGGGAGAGGGGGCAGATGGGGAAGAGAGAGAGGGAAAGAGACAGGGAGAGGGCAGGTGGGGGAGAGAGAGGGGGAAAGAGACAGAGAGAGGGCAGATGGGGAAGAGAGAGAGGGAAAGAGACAGGGAGAGGGCAGGTGGCGGAGAGAGAGGGGGAAAGAGACAGGGAGAGGGCGGATGGGGGAGAGAGAGGGGGAAAGAGACAGGGAGAGGGCAGATGGGGGCCAGAGAGAGAGAGGGAAAGAGACAGAGAGAGGGCAGATGGGGAAGAGAGAGAGGGAAATAGACAGAGAGAGGGCAGATAGGAGAGAGAGAGGGGGAAAGAGACAGAGAGAGGGCAGGTGGGGAGAGAGAGAGGGGGAAAGAGACAGAGAGAGGGCAGATGGGGAAGAGAGAGAGGGAAAGAGACAGGGAGAGGGCAGGTGGCGGAGAGAGAGGAGGAAAGAGACAGGGAGAGGGCAGATGGGGGAGAGAGAGGGGGAAAGAGACAGGGAGAGGGCAGATGGGGGAGAGAGAGAGAGAGGGAAAGAGACAGAGAGAGGGCAGATGGGGAAGAGAGAGAGGGAAAGAGACAGAGAGAGGGTCAGATGGAGAGAGAGAGGGGGAAAGAGACAGAGAGAGGGCAGATGGGGAAGAGAGAGAGGGAAAGAGACAGGGAGAGGGCAGATGGGAGAGAGAGAGGGGGAAAGAGACAGAGAGAGGGCAGATGGGGAAGAGAGAGAGGGAAAGAGACAGGGAGAGGGCAGATGGGAGAGTGAGAGGGGGAAAGAGACAGAGAGAGGGAAGATGGGGAAGAGAGAGAGGGAAAGAGACAGGGAGAGGGCAGATGGGAGAGAGAGAGGGGGAAAGAGACAGAGAGAAAGCAGATGGGGAAGAGAGAGAGGGAAAGAGACAGGGAGAGGGCAGATGGGGAAGAGAGAGAGGGAAAGAGACAGGGAGAGGGCAGATGGGAGAGAGAGAGGGGGAAAGAGACAGGGAGAGGGCAGATGGGGAGAGAGAGAGAGAGGGAAAGAGACAGAGAGAGGGTAGATGGGGGAAGAGAGAGAGGGAAAGAGACAGGGAGAGGGGCAGATGGGAGTGAGAGAGAGGGAAAGAGACAGGGAGAGGGCAGATGGGGGAGAGAGAGAGAGGGGGAAAGAGACAGAGAGAGGGCAGATGGGGAAGAGAGAGAGGGAAAGAGACAGGGAGAGGGCAGATGGGAGTGAGAGAGAGGGAAAGAGACAGGGAGAGGGCAGATGGGGAGAGAGAGAGAGGGGGAAAGAGACAGAGAGAGGGCAGATGGGGAAGAGAGAGAGGGAAAGAGACAGAGAGAGGGCAGATGGGGAAGAGAGAGAGGGAAAGAGACAGGGAGAGGCAGGGAGAGAGAGAGGGGGAAAGAGACAGGGAGAGGGCAGGTGGCGGAGAGAGAGGGGGAAAGAGACAGGGAGAGGGCAGATGGGGAGAGAGAGGGGGAAAGAGACAGGGAGAGGGCAGATGGGAGAGAGAGAGGGGGAAAGAGACAGAGAGAGAGGCAGATGGGGAAGAGAGAGAGGGAAAGAGACAGAGAGAGGGCAGATGGGGAAGAGAGAGAGGGAAAGAGACAGGGAGAGGGCAGAGGGGAGAGAGAGGGGGAAAGAGACAGGGAGGGGCAGAGGGAGAGAGAGAGGGGGAAAGAGACAGGGAGAGGGCAGATGGGGGAGAGAGAGAGAGAGAGAAAGAGACAGAGAGAGGGGAGATGGGGAAGAGAGAGAGGGAAATAGACAGAGAGAGGGCAGATGGGAGAGAGAGAGGGGGAAAGAGAAAGAGAGAGGGCAGATGGGGAAGAGAGAGAGGGAAAGAGACAGGGAGAGGGCACATCGAGAGAGAGAGGGGGAAAGAGACAGGGAGAGGGCAGATGGGGGAGAGAGAGAGAGAGGGAAAGAGACAGAGAGAGGGGAGATGGGGAATAGAGAGAGGGAAATAGACAGAGAGAGGGCAGATGGGAGAGAGAGAGGGGGAAAGAGACAGAGAGAGGGACAGATGGGGAAGAGAGAGAGGGAAAGAGACAGAGAGAGGGCAGATGGGGAAGAGAGAGAGGGAAAGAGACAGAGAGAGGGCAGGTGGGGAGAGAGAGGGGGAAAGAGACAGGGAGAGGGCAGATGGGGAAGAGAGAGAGGGAAAGAGACAGGGAGAGGGGCAGATGGGAGTGAGAGAGAGGGAAAGAGACAGGGAGAGGGCAGATGGGGGAGAGAGAGAGAGAGGGGGTAAGAGACAGAGAGAGGGCAGATGGGGAAGAGAGAGAGGGAAAGAGACAGGGAGAGAGGCAGATGGGAGAGAGAGAGGGGGAAAGAGACAGAGAGAGGGCAGATGGGGAAGAGAGAGAGGGAAAGAGACAGAGAGAGGGCAGATGGGGAAGAGAGAGAGGGAAAGAGACAGGGAGAGGGCAGGTGGCGGAGAGAGAGGGGGAAAGAGACAGGGAGAGGGCAGATGGGAGAGAGAGAGGGGGAAAGAGACAGGGAGAGGGGCAGATGGGGGAGAGAGAGAGAGAGGGAAAGAGACAGAGAGAGAGGAGATGGGGAAGAGAGAGAGGGAAATAGACAGAGAGAGGGCAGATGGGAGAGAGAGAGGGGGAAAGAGACAGAGAGAGGGCAGATGGGGAAGAGAGAGAGGGAAAGAGACAGGGAGAGGGGCAGATCGGAGAGAGAGAGGGGGGAAAGAGACAGGGAGAGGGCAGATGGGGGAGAGAGAGAGAGAGGGAAAGAGACAGAGAGAGGGGAGATGGGGAATAGAGAGAGGGAAATAGACAGAGAGAGGGCAGATGGGAGAGAGAGAGGGGGAAAGAGACAGAGAGAGGGCAGATGGGGAAGAGAGAGAGGGAAAGAGACAGAGAGAGGGCAGATGGGGGAAGAGAGAGAGGGAAAGAGACAGAGAGAGGGCAGGTGGGGGAGAGAGAGGGGGAAAGAGACAGGGAGAGGGCAGATGGGGAAGAGAGAGAGGGAAAGAGACAGGGAGAGGGCAGATGGGAGTGAGAGAGAGGGAAAGAGACAGGGAGAGGGCAGATGGGGGAGAGAGAGAGAGAGGGGGTAAGAGACAGAGAGAGGGCAGATGGGGAAGAGAGAGAGGGAAAGAGACAGGGAGAGGGCAGATGGGAGAGAGAGAGGGGGAAAGAGACAGAGAGAGGGGAGATGGGGAAGAGAGAGAGGGAAAGAGACAGAGAGAGGGGCAGATGGGGAAGAGAGAGAGGGAAAGAGACAGGGAGAGGGCAGGTGGCGGAGAGAGAGGGGGAAAGAGACAGGGAGAGGGGGCAGATGGAGAGAGAGAGGGGGAAAGAGACAGGGAGAGGGCAGATGGGGGAGAGAGAGAGAGAGGGAAAGAGACAGAGAGAGAGGAGATGGGGAAGAGAGAGAGGGAAATAGACAGAGAGAGGGCAGATGGGAGAGAGAGAGGGGGAAAGAGACAGAGAGAGGGGCAGATGGGGAAGAGAGAGAGGGAAAGAGACAGGGAGAGGGGCAGATCGAGAGAGAGAGGGGGAAAGAGACAGAGAAAGGGCAGATGGGGAAGAGAGAGAGGGAAAGAGACAGGGAGAGGGCAGGTGGGGGAGAGAGAGGGGGAAAGAGACAGAGAGAGGGCAGATGGGGAAGAGAGAGAGAGAGGGAAAGAGACAGGGAGAGGGCAGATGGGAGAGAGAGAGGGGGAAGAGACAGAGAGAGGGCAGATGGGGAAGAGAGAGAGGGAAAGAGACAGGGAGAGGGGCAGATGGGGAAGAGAGAGAGGGAAAGAGACAGGGAGAGGGCAGGTGGGGGAGAGAGAGGGGGAAAGAGACAGAGAGAGGGCAGATGGGGAAGAGAGAGAGGGAAAGAGACAGGGAGAGGGCAGGTGGCGGAGAGAGAGGGGGAAAGAGACAGGGAGAGGGCGGATGGGGGAGAGAGAGGGAAATAGACAGAGAGAGGGCAGGGAAGAGAGAGAGGGAAAGAGTCAGGGAGAGGGCAGATGGGAGAGAGAGAGGGGGAAAGAGACAGAGAGAGGTCAGATGGGGAAGAGTGAGGGGGAAAGAGACAGGGAGAGGGCAGATGGGAGAGAGAGAGGGGGAAAGAGACAGAGAGAGGGCAGATGGGGAAGAGAGAGAGGGGGTAAAGTGACAGAGAGAGGGGGCAGATGGGGGAGAGAGAGAGGGAAAGAGACAGGGAGAGGGCAGATGGGGGAGAGAGAGAGGGGTAAAGTGACAGAGAGAGGGCAGATGGGGGAGAGAGAGAGAGGAAAGAGACAGGGAGAGGGCAGATGGGGGAGAGAGAGAGGGGTAAAGAGACACAGAGAGGGGAGATGGAGAAGAGAGAGAGGGAAAGAGACAGGGAGAGGGCAGGTGGGAGAGAGAGAGAGGGGGAAAGAGACAGAGAGAGGGCAGATGGGGAAGAGAGAGGGGGAAAGAGACAGAGAGAGAGGCAGATGGGGGAGAGAGAGAGAGGAAAGAGACAGGGAGGGGGCAGATGGGGAGAGAGAGAGAGGGGGAAAGAGACAGGGAGGGGGCAGATGGGGAAGAGAGAGAGGGAAAGAGACAGGGAGAAGGCAGATGGGAGAGAGAGAGGGGGAAAGAGACAGGGAGAGGGGCAGATGGGGAAGAGAGAGAGGGAAAGAGACAGGGAGAAGGCAGATGGGAGAGAGAGAGGGGGAAAGAGACAGGGAGAGGGCAGATGGGGGAGAGAGAGAGGGAAAGAGACAGGGAGGGGGCAGATGGGGGAGAGAGATAGAGGGAAAGAGACAGAGAGAGGGCAGATGGGGAAGAGAGAGAGGGAAAGAGACAGGGAGAAGGCAGATGGGAGAGAGAGAGGGGGAAAGAGACAGGGAGAGGGCAGATGGGGGAGAGAGAGAGAGAGGGAAAGAGACAGGGAGAGGGCAGATCGGAGAGAGAGAGGGGGAAAGAGACAGAGAGAGGGCAGATGGGGAAGAGAGAGAGGGCAGATGGGGGAGAGAGAGAGGGAAAGAGACAGGAAGAGGGCAGATGGGGGAGAGAGAGAGGGGTAAAGAGACAGAGAGAGGGCAGATGGGGGAGAGAGAGAGGGAAAGAGACAGGGAGAGGGCAGATGGGGGAGAGAGAGAGTGGTAAAGAGACAGAGAGAGGGGAGATGGAGAAGAGAGAGGGGGAAAGAAACAGGGAGAGGGCAGATGGGAGAGAGAGAGGGGGAAAGAGACAGAGAGAGGGCAGATGGGGAAGAGAGAGAGGGCAGATGGGGGAGAGAGAGAGGGAAAGAGACAGGGAGAGGGCAGATGGGGGAGAGAGAGAGAGGGGTAAAGAGACAGAGAGAGGGCAGATGGGGGAGAGAGAGAGGGAAAGAGACAGGGAGGGGGCAGATGGGGGAGAGAGAGAGAGGGAAAGAGACAGAGAGAGGGCAGATGGGGAAGAGAGAGAGGGAAAGAGACAGGGAGAAGGCAGATGGGAGAGAGAGAGGGGGAAAGAGACAGAGAGAGGGCAGATGGGGAAGAGAGAGAGGGCAGATGGGGGAGAGAGAGAGGGAAAGAGACAGGGAGAGGGCAGATGGGGGAGAGAGAGAGGGGTAAAGAGACAGAGAGAGGGCAGATGGGGAGAGAGAGGGGGAAAGAGACAGAGAGAGGGCAGATGGGAAAGAGAGAGAGGGCAGATGGGGGAGAGAGAGAGGGAAAGAGACAGGGAGAGGGCAGATGGGGGAGAGAGAGAGGGGTAAAGAGACAGAGAGAGGGCAGATGGGGGAGAGAGAGGGGGAAAGAGACAGAGAGAGGGCAGATGGGGAAGAGAGAGAGGGCAGATGGGGGAGAGAGAGAGAGGAAAGAGACAGGGAGAGGGCAGATGGGGGAGAGAGAGGGGGAAAGAGACAGAGAGAGGGCAGATGGGGAAGAGAGAGAGGCAGATGGGGGAGAGAGAGAGGGAAAGAGACAGGGAGAGGGCAGATGGGGGAGAGAGAGGGGTAAAGAGACAGAGAGAGGGCAGATGGGGGAGAGAGAGAGGGAAAGAGACAGGGAGAGGGCAGATGGGGGAGAGAGAGAGGGGTAAAGAGACAGAGAGAGGGGGAGATGGAGAAGAGAGAGAGGGAAAGAGACAGGGAGAGGGCAGATGGGAGAGAGAGAGGGGGAAGGAGACAGAGAGAGGGCAGATGGGGAAGAAAGAGAGGGCAGATGGGGGAGAGAGAGAGGGAAAGAGACAGGGAGAGGGCAGATGGGAGAGAGAGAGGGGGAAAGAGACAGAGAGAGGGCAGATGGGGAAGAGAGAGAGGGCAGATGGGGGAGAGAGAGAGGGAAAGAGACAGGGAGAGGGCAGATGGGGGAGAGAGAGAGGGGTAAAGAGACAGAGAGAGGGCAGATGGGGGAGAGAGAGAGGGAAAGAGACAGGGGAGGGCAGATGGGGGAGAGAGAGAGGGGTAAAGAGACAGAGAGAGGGGAGATGGAGAAGAGAGAGAGGGAAAGAGACAGGGAGAGGGGCAGATGGGAGAGAGAGGGGGAAGGAGACAGAGAGAGGGCAGATGGGGAAGAAAGAGAGGGCAGATGGGGGAGAGAGAGAGAGGGAAAGAGACAGGGAGAGGGCAGATGGGGGAGAGAGAGAGGGGTAAAGAGACAGAGAGAGGGCAGATGGGCAGAGAGAGAGGGAAAGAGACAGGGAGAGGGCAGGTAGGGAGAGAGAGAGATGGAAAGGGACAGGGAGAGGGCAGATGGGGGAGAGACAGAGGGGTAAAGAGACAGAGAGAGGGCAGATGGGGGAGAGAGAGAGAGAAAGAGACAGGGAGAGGGCAGGTGGGGGAGAGAGAGAGAGAACGAGACAGGGAGAGGGCAGGTGGGGGAGAGAGAGAGGGAAAGAGACAGAGAGAGGACAGATGGGAGAGAGAGAGAGGGAAAGAGACAGGGAGAGGGCAGGTGGGGGAGAGAGAGAGGGAACGAGACAGGGAGAGGGCAGATGGGGGAGAGAGAGAGGGGTAAAGAGACAGAGAGAGGGCAGATGGGGGGAGAGAGAGGGGGAAAGAGACAGAGAGAGGGCAGATGGGGAAGAGAGAGAGGGGCAGATGGGGGAGAGAGAGAGGGAAAGAGACAGGGAGAGGGGCAGATGGGGGAGAGAGAGAGGGGTAAAGAGACAGAGAGAGGGCAGATGGGGGAGAGAGAGGGGGAAAGAGACAGAGAGAGGGCAGATGGGGAAGAGAGAGAGGGCAGATGGGGGAGAGAGAGAGGGAAAGAGACAGGGAGAGGGGCAGATGGGGGAGAGAGAGGGGGAAAGAGACAGAGAGAGGGCAGATGGGGAAGAGAGAGAGGGCAGATGGGGGAGAGAGAGAGGGAAAGAGACAGGGAGAGGGGCAGATGGGGGAGAGAGAGGGGTAAAGAGACAGAGAGAGGGGGAGATGGGGGAGAGAGAGAGGGAAAGAGACAGGGAGAGGGGCAGATGGGGGAGAGAGAGAGGGGTAAAGAGACAGAGAGAGGGAGATGGAGAAGAGAGAGAGGGAAAGAGACAGGGAGAGGGCAGATGGAGAGAGAGAGGGGGAAGGAGACAGAGAGAGGGCAGATGGGGAAGAAAGAGAGGGCAGATGGGGGAGAGAGAGAGAGGAAAGAGACAGGGAGAGGGCAGATGGGAGAGAGAGAGGGGGAAAGAGACAGAGAGAGGGCAGATGGGGAAGAGAGAGAGGGCAGATGGGGGAGAGAGAGAGGGAAAGAGACAGGGAGAGGGCAGATGGGGGAGAGAGAGAGGGGTAAAGAGACAGAGAGAGGGCAGATGGGGGAGAGAGAGAGGGAAAGAGACAGGGAGAGGGCAGATGGGGGAGAGAGAGAGGGGTAAAGAGACAGAGAGAGGGAGATGGAGAAGAGAGAGAGGGAAAGAGACAGGGAGAGGGCAGATGGGAGAGAGAGGGGGAAGAAGACAGAGAGAGGGCAGATGGAGAAGAAAGAGAGGGCAGATGGGGGAGAGAGAGAGGGAAAGAGACAGGGAGAGGGCAGATGGGAGAGAGAGAGGGGGAAAGAGACATAGAGAGGGCAGATGGGGAAGAGAGAGAGGGAGACAGATGGGGAGAGAGAGAGGGAAAGAGACAGGGAGAGGGCAGATGGGGGAGAGAGAGAGGGGTAAAGAGACAGAGAGAGGGCAGATGGGGGAGAGAGAGAGGGAAAGAGACAGGGAGAGGGGCAGATGGGGGAGAGAGAGAGGGGTAAAGAGACAGAGAGAGGGCAGATGGGCAGAGAGAGAGGGAAAGAGACAGGGAGAGGGCAGGTAGGGGAGAGAGAGGTGGAAAGGGACAGGGAGAGGGGCAGATGGGGGAGAGACAGAGGGGTAAAGAGACAGAGAGAGGGCAGATGGGGGAGAGAGAGAGAGAAAGAGACAGAGAGAGGACAGATGGGAGAGAGAGAGAGGGAAAGAGACAGGGAGAGGGCAGGTGGGGGAGAGAGAGAGGGAACGAGACAGGGAGAGGGCAGGTGGGGGAGAGAGAGAGGGAAAGAGACAGAGAGAGGGCAGATGGGGGAGAGCGAGAGAGAAAGAGACAGAGAGAGGACAGATGGGAGAGAGAGAGAGAGAGAAGAGAGACAGGGAGAGGGCAGATGGGAGAGAGAGAGGGAACGAGACAGGGAGAGGGCAGGTGGGGAAGAGAGAGAGAGGGAAAGAGACAGGGAGAGGGGCAGATGGGGGAGAGAGAGAGAGAAAGAGACAGAGAGAGGACAGATGGGAGAGAGAGAGAGGGAAAGAGACAGGGAGAGGGCAGGTGGGGGAGAGAGAGAGGGAACGAGACAGGGAGAGGGCAGGTGGGGGAGAGAGAGAGGGAAAGAGACAGGGAGAGGGCAGGTGGGGAAGAGAGAGAGAGGGAAAGAGACAGAGAGAGGGCAGATGGGGAAGAGAGAGAGGGAAAGAGACAGGGAGAGGGCAGATGGGAGAGAGAAAGGGGGAAAGAGACAGAGAGTGGGCAGATGGGGGAGAGGGAGGGGGAAAGAGACAGGGAGAGGGCAGATGGGGGAGAGAGAGAGGGGTAAAGAGACAGAGAGAGGGGAGATGGAGAAGAGAGAGAGGGAAAGAGACAGGGAGAGGGCAGATGGGAGAGAGAGGGGGAAGAAGACAGAGAGAGGGCAGATGGAGAAGAAAGAGAGGGCAGATGGGGGAGAGAGAGAGGGAAAGAGACAGGGAGAGGGCAGATGGGAGAGAGAGAGGGGGAAAGAGACATAGAGAGGGCAGATGGGGAAGAGAGAGAGGGCAGATGGGGGAGAGAGAGAGGGAAAGAGACAGGGAGAGGGCAGATGGGGGAGAGAGAGAGGGGTAAAGAGACAGAGAGAGGGGCAGATGGGGGAGAGAGAGAGGGAAAGAGACAGGGAGAGGGGCAGATGGGGGAGAGAGAGAGGGGTAAAGAGACAGAGAGAGGGCAGATGGGCAGAGAGAGAGGGAAAGAGACAGGGAGAGGGCAGGTAGGGGGAGAGAGAGGTGGAAAGGGACAGGGAGAGGGCAGATGGGGGAGAGACAGAGGGGTAAAGAGACAGAGAGAGGGCAGATGGGGGAGAGAGAGAGAGAAAGAGACAGAGAGAGGACAGATGGGAGAGAGAGAGAGGGAAAGAGACAGGGAGAGGGCAGGTGGGGGAGAGAGAGAGGGAACGAGACAGGGAGAGGGCAGGTGGGGGAGAGAGAGAGAGGAAAGAGACAGAGAGAGAGGCAGATGGGGGAGAGCGAGAGAGAAAGAGACAGAGAGAGGACAGATGGGAGAGAGAGAGAGAGGGAAAGAGACAGGGAGAGGGGCAGATGGGAGAGAGAGAGAGGAACGAGACAGGGAGAGGGCAGGTGGGGAAGAGAGAGAGAGGGAAAGAGACAGGGAGAGGGCAGATGGGGGGAGAGAGAGAGAGAAAGAGACAGAGAGAGGACAGATGGGGAGAGAGAGAGAGGGAAAGAGACAGGGAGAGGGGCAGGTGGGGGAGAGAGAGAGGGAACGAGACAGGGAGAGGGCAGGTGGGAGAGAGAAAGGGGGAAAGAGACAGAGAGTGGGCAGATGGGGGAGAGGGAGGGGGAAAGAGACAGGGAGAGGGCAGATGGGGAAGAGAGAGAGGGGGAAAGAGACAGAGAGAGGGCAGATGGGGAAGAGAGAGAGGGAAAGAGACAGGGAGAGGGCAGATGGGAGAGAGAGAGGGGGAAAGAGACAGAGAGTGGGCAGATGGGGGAGAGAGAGAGGGCAGATGGGGGAGAGAGAGAGGGAAAGAGACAGGGAGAGGGCAGGTGGGGAAGAGAGAGAGAGGGAAAGAGACAGAGAGAGGGGCAGATGGGGAAGAGAGAGAGGGAAAGAGACAGGGAGAGGGCAGATGGGAGAGAGAAAGGGGGAAAGAGACAGAGAGTGGGCAGATGGGGGAGAGGGAGGGGGAAAGAGACAGGGAGAGGGCAGATGGGGAAGAGAGAGAGGGGGAAAGAGACAGAGAGAGGGCAGATGGGGAAGAGAGAGAGGGAAAGAGACAGGGAGAGGGCAGATGGGAGAGAGAGAGGGGGATAGAGACAGGTAGAGGGCAGATGGGGGAGAGAGAGAGGGAAAGAGACAGGGAGAGGGCAGATGGGGAAGAGAGAGAGGGAAAGAGACAGGGAGAGGGCAGATGGGGGAAAGGGAGGGGGAAAGAAACAGTGAGAGGGCAGATGGGGGAGGGGGAGAGACAGAGAGAGGTCAGATGGGGAAGAGTGAGGGGGAAAGAGACAGAGAGAGGGCAGATGGGGGAGAGACAGAGGGAAAGAGTCAGGGAGAGGGCAGATGGAGGAAAGGGAGGGGGAAAGAGACAGGGAGAGGGCAGATGGGGGAGAGAGAGAGGGAAAGAGAGAAAGAAAGGAAGTTTTTACAATCGATCACTTGAGTGATTGCAGGGGCTGACATAGTAAGTCTAAAAGTCAAAAATCTCTAGGGCAGACTATCAGGAAAAGCTGACTAGGTTGATGAGGCACAGTCTGCAGTTACCACCCAGAGATTATTTTTCCTCAAGGAAACTTCAGCTCAGCTCTGTGTGTGTGTGTGTATGTAAATAAAATTATATATATATATAATTGTATGTATATTTTTTTTAGGCTCTCCTGGGTCTTCTTTGCCAAATGGGCTTTTCTCTCACTGTGGAGAGTGGGAGCTATTCTCTAGTCATGGCGCACAGGCCTCTCATGGCAGTGGTTTCTCTTTTGGGGAGCACAAGCTCTAGGGCACTCAGGTCAGTAGTTGCAGGTCTCAGGTTCTACAGCACAGGCTCAGTAGTTGTGGCACACAGGCTTGTTGCCTTGTTGCCCCATGGCATGTGGGATCTTCCCAGATCAAACCTGTGTCTGCTCCACTGGCAGGCAGATTCTTTACTGCTGAGCCACCATGAAGCCCGTCAGCCTTTAAGATCTTTCAAGTGACTGAAACAGACCTACGCAGATTCTCTTGGGTAATCACTCTTACTTAAATGGTGCTAGTAGTCAAGAACCTGCCGGCCAGTGCAGGAGACGTAAGAGACACAGGTTCCATTCTTGAGTCAGGAAGATCCCCTGAAGGAGGGCATGGCAACCCATTCCACTATTCTTAGGGATTCCCTGGTGGATCCGATTGTAAAGAATCTGCCTGGGTTCGATCCCTGGGTCAGGAAGATTCCTTGGTGAAGAGAATGGCAATTCCAGTATTCTTGCCTGGAGAATTCCATGGACAGAGGAGCCTGGTGTGCTAAAGTCTGTGGGGTCACAAACAGTTGGACATGACTGAGCGATTAACACTTTCACTAAAAACCAACTATTTATGGATTTGAATTATATCTATGAGCTACCTTCATAAAACTACCTGTGTTCGTATTTGAATAATTGGGAACTGCAGTCTAACCACACTGACACATAGGAAAGACCAACCTGTCCTGTTGAGGAGTCCAGGTCCCACACAGAATGGGATCCACTGATTAAGATGGTAGAATCTGATTACTTTGTGTTTTCCTTCCTGTGAACAGACAGACATATGGAAGAGTTTGTCTCATTGGGAGATAATACTGCAAGAGTACCAAAAGGAGCTAGGGTTACTGCTATAAATAGGGGAAAGGAGGATTGCATTTTGAACCCAGGGGATTCACTAGGCCATTGCTTAGTGTTTTCATTTCCAATGCGATTTGTAAGTGGACCATTGTAGCAACCCAGTTCAACAAATGTAAAGTGACTGAGGTCTAAACAGACAGTATTCAACTAACTCTTCAGTGTTGGGGCTTTAAGACAGACTGGTCTCTTCCTTGAGGGTTGTGGGATGAATTTGACTTTCTGTGTGTATGACACTCAGGATTTTTTTAATTCAACGGAGCTCATTAAGGACATCTCTTGTGTTTACCATAAAGGCTCACTTTCGCTCTAACTGTAGCAATCAGTTTCATAGGGGTGTACCCGAAAGCATCTTGCTTTAGCCTTAGCAATAATCTCTTAGTTTCTCTGTCTGTCTTCTTTGATGGGGTGAGAAGAAGCTGGTCCACGTGCAATACATTTACGGAAGTTAACACCCTTTGGCTCTATCTTTGACCAGTGGGAGATGGAAGCCAATGGGTAAAAGTTTTTCTTTTCCTTCCCACAGGCACACAATGTTAAGGTGCCAGTGGATGAAGCCCCTGATGACTAAAGTGATGATCAACTTTTACCTCATTTCCTGTTTCACTTTCCTCATCTCCAACTTCTGTTCTTTGGGGTCTCAACAAAAACCAGAGAAGCAGGAAATGAGATTAAACGATCTGTGTGCTACACTCTGTATGCATTTTGTGGGAGAAAAAAAAATTATAAACTAAGGAAATATCTCTCTAGAAATAAGAGCAAAATATCCACAAATTTTTTTCTAATAAAATATTTCTCCGTTAATTTACTTGTAAGATCCCACTATTTGAACAACCACCATAATTCACAAGCAAGCTAACTAATGTTTATATATTGTAAATATCTTACTTTTAGGCAAAGAGGCAACTATCTAGTTCCTAAAATAAGAATCTAGAAAGATTAGAAGCTTTAGAAGAGTTTGTCAATATTATAACATAGGAATTTAATCAAATTTACCTCCATTTGTATGCAAAAAAATCATCATTCAACAGAAAACTTTCATCTTTTTTGTCAGTTATTTTAAAAAGCACATTTATTTTTGCCAAAATTTAGAATATGTTTAAAATAACACAATCTTATCATAAATTATGTTGCTTTTGAAGTGTGTTATCTAATAAAAAGCATATTTTCCATTGGTTTAGGAGAATAGCACTTTACTGCCCACGAGGAAAAACAACTCAATCATAATAGAGCATTTTTTTCAAAACCAAATCACATTAGTGCTTCTCAAAAAGTATTCCTTTATCAAAGTGAAAATTAGCTCAATATATTTGGTTTAACTTGTTTTAAAACCTCTTTGAAACCTGTGTTATTTCAAACATTTTTCTAGGATAATGTCTACAGAGGACGATAACTCATTTGGGACAGTTCATTTACCGTCAAATATTGCCTTGAAATTTTCTTCATCTGTGGCATTGTAGAAAAGACTGTCTCTCAGCTTATCTTGCACTGCTCTGAAGGACAAAACACCCTGCTTTGTGAGATTTAAATTCATGCCTTCTTATTGCTTCTCTTTGCTCTGTTCGCCTCACTCCAACCATAAGATTTAAGATGAGGCAGCTTGTAGAAAAAAGGCTAGCAGAGTATAAGCATCAAGGAAGAAAAAAAAAATCTAGTGAACATATGAAATAGCATTTTATAGGTGTTCTAATTCAGGAATCATGCTCTATTCTTGAAATTTATCCAACTGGCTAAGATTTCCCTTTATGAGTCTAAACCCTGACATCTAGACCACGGGTAAGCATATAATTGTAGGATCTTCCGATTTCAGTAGAGGAAGGAAACTGCTCAGCCAGATGGACGTCAATTGCGCCGGAATTGTTGCTGAAAAGCTACTCAGCTCCAGCGGGAAGGAAAATGTGCTGTTGCTAAGCTACTGATAGGCTTTGCCCTTCCTCTGCTTAATGGGCAGTCACTGGGTCAAGGCACAAAGATGACGTTAAAGCTGACCGTTCCCTGTTGATTTAATGGTGACATAGGAAGTGGCTAAGTGTTTCCTTTAGATCAGCTATTACCCCTTGCTATTTTCTAGCCTTCACTTCTGGGGTGAAGGGTGGGAACACAGATACTCCTTAGTGTGATGGGAACCTGGAGATGGAAGGCATGGAAGATATGGTAATGGTAAAATTAGCGAATACAATACCTTTAGATATTAAAACTAGAAAAAGAGTGCATTTTAAAGTATTTAAAAGAACCCTTAGTAAAAAATATTGGGGGCAGGAGAGTCTATACCAAATACACTGATGTTTATCGCTTTTACTTGTCCATGTAATTTTTCCTAATGGTAAAAGATTGGGCACATTTATCCTTGGAATTTTGTGCAAATTTAACATGCCACCTCCCCCTGGGAATAACAAAGTCATCCTCAGAAATTAATAGACACAGCCTCAAGGCCTGGAATATGTAGCCTCCTGCAGTTAATTTCAATGTGTGTGATTTTTATTGATTGTCTCTGGCCCACTCACACACAGCAACACATCTTAGTGCTTAAGTTCTGGAAGCCACTTCTATCAAAGTTCTACACTTTGCCCTTAAAATTATTAGCCCTGTTTTACCCTCATATTTTTAATGAGTTTGTGTCAAAAATTCTGGTTGTAGAAAGATTCAAGATGTCCCCTTTGCAGCTGGAAGCTTCCTGGTGACTCAGACAGTAAAGAATCTGCGTGCAATGCAGGAGACCCAAGTTCATTCCCTGGCTTGTGAAAATTGCCTGGAGAAGGGAATGGCACCCCAGTCCAGTATTCTTGCTGGGAAAATACCATGGACAGAGGAGCATGGTGGGTTACAGTCCACGTGTTCACAAAGAGTCAGACACAACCGAGCAATCAACACTTCCTTCTTCTTCTTTTCAGCTGGGTAGGAAAGAGAAAAGTATCTTCAATCTTGGGGTTCCTACTATGTGCGAATATTGTGTTAAGAGCTGGGCCTACAGGAGAGGACAAAGGAAATGTGTAAAGGCTACTATAGTGTTTATAGTCATGCCCAGTCTGAAACTGGACTCATCCTGATGTTATCATTAGGATGACATTTAATAAAATTTGGGGAAAGTTTATTTTTAAGATGTTAGATGTATTGAGCACTGGGATGGGAACAGTGCTTTTACTTTTTTTATCCTGTGAGAGAGTTGTCCACCGATAGTTACTATTAAAAATTGTACTGGTGAAGACATTGTCATCATGCAGTAGCTTTCTTGCAGCTGTTTAGGAAGTTACTGAAAAGACATTATAAAACCACTAGCTATAAGCCAAATATCTTTGTAAATTCCTAAAGAATTTGTGACAAGACAAGACATTTAGTAAGGGCCGAACTTAGTGCAGATGAAGTTGTGCTATTTTCACAGTTGTATAGGTATCAGTGAGTCATCTGGATCTTAACATATTGGGTTTCCCAGACTTTGTGTTGTGTAGTTATTAAAGTTTGTGAAGATGACTGGTGTAGTTCTGACCTAAAACAAATAGAAGGGAAGAAAAATAAAGCCATTGAGTCCTAACACACATACACACATGCACCTATCCCCCACACTTCACATTCCAAGAGGGAAGAATGGGAAAGGGAAAGGAACAATGGGTTACTTCCTGTACCAGTATGAGTCAAAAGCAGATAGCTTGTTTGGGCACCAAATAATGCTGATTTTTAAATGTCTCCTGATTCAGTCATTGTAGCACTCTGGAGGCATATACACATATGGGTAACACAGAAACAACTTTATGATAAATTGGTGGTGCCAGCTTTTTGCCCATTTGCTTTTCCTCTAGGAAAACTGGGTGTAGTTACCTCTGGTTATACACATTTCAACCATTCCCCACTCTTATAATGCATTACATCTTATTATAAGAATATACACTGAATACTATATATATGTTCACCGTATATGTTTATACACACACACCATACTCATACATATACACAAACACACACAGGGAGGTAGTTTAGTCATTGGTAACAGTGGTTGATTTGTTCTTTGTCTTTATATTCTAATAATTGAGTTTGACAATGACTAACAAATAATAATCATGTAAGGGCTTCCCTCTTGGCTCAGATGGTAAAGAATTTGCCTGTAATGCAGGACCCAGGTTTGATCCCTGGATCGGGACAATCCCCTGGAGAAGGGAACTGCAGCCCACTCCAGTATTCTTGCCTGGAGAATTCCATGGACAGAGGAGCCTGGCAGACTACAGTCCATGGGTTCACAACGAGTTGGACTCAACTGAGTGACTAACACACAACAATAAAAAAATCAAATGTCGTTAAGTGTTCTGAAGAAATACAAAGCAGGGCAAATACAGGGAGTGATGGGTGTATACATTAGTTAGATGGCCAGGAAATTCATCTTTGAGAAAATGACATTTGGAGAGAAAGCTGAATGAATGAATTGGAAGCTGCCATTTGAAGGGCTCAGGTAAAATGATAACAGACAAAGACCTCAAGAAAGAGAGAAATTCATCTAGAATACAGTAAGCAGAGGAGATGGTAGTTAGGAATGATTTCAGATGAGTAGCTAGTGGTTAGGTGATGGAGACCCTTTTATGCAAGTTTTGCATTTTCTTCCTAACATTATGGGAGACGAATTAAGAGTAATATCCCTAGAAGTGAAGCAATTCGATTTGCATTTTAGGAGAATGCTGGTTACCACATAAATAGTTCTAGAAGGACAAGAAGTGAAGCAGCAAGCCCAGTTAGAATGCTGTTTCAGCTTCTGAGATGAGAGATGGTCTTAGTTTAGACTGGGATAATAATAGTGGAAACAGATAAAAGTGGTTGAACTATGTATGGACTTAGCTTCAAGATGGAGATTGCAGGTGTTTACATGGAGTTTGGGCAAAGAGTACAAAAAGAGGCTCAGGCTCCTTTAGCTGTCCAGGTGGCAGAAGAGGGGACTTGGAAATAGCTTGTATTTCAGATTCCAAGTTGCTGGCCATGAATAACCAATCCAACCCCAATTCTAAGTGACATCACCATGAAATGCTGGACCTCATTCTGGCTGAGTGGCTGCCTAGAACGAATAATCAGTCCCTCATGACAGATCAGATCAGATCAGATCAGTTGCTCAGTCGTGTCCGACTCTTTGCGACCCCATGAACCGCAGCACGCCAGGCCTCCCTGTCCTTCACCAGCTCCCGGAGGTCACCCAGACTCACACCCATCAAGTCAGTGATGCCATCCAGCCATCTCATCCTCTGTCGTCCCCTTCTCCTCCTGCCCTCAATCCCTCCCAGCATCAGTGTCTTCTCCAATGAGTCAACTCTTTGCATGAGGTGGCCAAAATACTGGAGTTTCAGCTGTAGCATCATTCCTTCTAAAGAAATTCCAGGATTGATCTCCTTCAGAATGGACTGGTTGGATCTTCTTGCAGTCCAGGGGACTCTCAAGAGTCTTCTCCAACACCACAGTTCAGAAGAGGTGTGTAATTCATAATTGAAACAAGGGAATAACGAATTTGTGATAGCCACAAAGGGGACAATGGCAGAAACAGCCTCCAATAGCTAATTGTCTTTTTTTCAGTATAAATATATTATTTATTGTTAACTTGGTCCTGGACCACACAGAAGAGAGCCCCAAATTCCCTGAGTTCCCTTGGAACTAAGTTATTGGCAGTTGAATGTGAGCAGATTTGATATGTGCAATTTTAGTACCATATCCTTCAAGGGAGGGGACTTTGTCCTTTGTTTCCTTTTTTTTAAATTTTATTTTATTTTTTAATTTTACAATATTGTATTTGTTTTGCCATATATCAAAATGAATCCACCATAGGTATACATATGTTCCCCATCCTGAACCCTCCTCCCTCCTCCCTCCCCATACCATCCCTCTGGGTTGTCCCAGTGCACCAGCCCCAAGAATCCAGTATTGTGCATCGAACCTGGACTGGCAACTCATTTCATATATGATATTATATATGTTCAATGCCATTCTCCCAAATCATCCCACCCTCTCCCTCTCCCAGAGTCCAAAAGACTGTTCTATACATCAGTGTCTCTTTTGCTGTCTCGTATACATGGTTATTGTTACCATCTTTCTAAATTCCATATATATATGTGTTAGTATACTGTACTGGCAGGGAAGGCAATGGCATCCCACCCCAGTACTCTTGCCTGGAAAATCCCATGGACAGAGGAACCTGGTAGGCTCCAGTCTATGGGGTCGCTAAGAGTCGGACACGACTGAGTGACTTCCCTTTCACTTTTCACTTTCATGCATTGGAGAAGGAAATGTCAACCCACTCCAGTGTTTTTGCCTGAAGAATCCCAGGGACGGGGGAGCCTGGTGGGCTGCCGTCTCTGGGGTCACACAGAGTCGGACACGACTGAAGCGACTTAGCAGCAGCAGCAGCATACTATATTGGTCTTTTTCTTTCAGACTTACCTCACTCTGTATAATAGGCTCCAGTTTCATCCACCTCATTAGAACTGATTCAAATGTATTCTTTTTAATGGCTGAGTAATACTCCATTACTGTGTATATGTACCACAGCTTTCTTATCCATTCATCTGCTGATGGACATCTAGGTTGCTTCCATGTCCTGGAGTTTATAAACTATTATAAATTGTTTATAAGCTATTATAAACAGTGCTGTGATGAACATTGGGGTACACATGTCTCTTTCAATTCTGGTTTCCTCAGTGGGTGTGCCCAGCAGTGGGATTGATGGGTCATAAGGCAGTTCTATTTCCAGTTTTTTAAGGAATCTCCTCACTGTTCTCCATAGTGGCTGTACTAGTTTGCATTCCCACCAACAGTGTAAGAGGATTCCCTTTTCTCCACACCCTCTCCAGCATTTATTGCTTGTAGACTTTTGGATGGCAGCCATTCTGACTGGCATGAAATGATATCTCATGGTGGTTTTGATTTGCATTTCTCTGATAATGAGTGATGTTGAGCATCTTTTCATGTGTTTGTTAGCCATCTGTATGTCTTCTTTGGAGAAATGTCTATTTAGTTCTTTGGCCCATTTTTTGATTGGGTCATTTATTTTTCTGGAATTGAGCTGTAGAAGTTGCTTGTATATTTTTGAGATTAGTTGTTTGTCAGTTACTTCATTTGCTATTATTGTATCCCATTCTGAAGACAGTCTTTTCACGTTGCTTATAGTTTCCTTTGTTGTGCAGAAGCTTTTAAATTTAATTAGGTCACATTTGTTTATTTTTGCTTTTATTTCCAATATTCTGGGAGGTGGGTCATAGAGGATCCTGCTGTGATGTATGTCAGAGAGGGTTTTGCCTATGTTCTCCTCTAGGAGTTTTATAGTTTCTGGTCTTACATTTAAATCTTTAATCTATTTTGAGTTTGTTTTTGTGTATGGTGTTAGAAAGTGCTCTAGTTTCATTCTTTTACAAGTGCTTGACCAGTTTTCCCAGCACCACTTGTTAAAGAGATTGTCTTTAATCCATTGTATATTCTTGCCTCCTTTGTCAAAGATAAGGTGTCCATATGTGCATGGATTTATCTCTGGGCTTTCTATTTTGTTCCACTGATCTATATTTCTGTCTTTGTGCCAGTACCATACTGTCTTGATGACTGTGGCTTTGTAGTAGAGCCTGAAGTCAGTCAGGTTGATTCCTCCAGTTCCATTCTTCTTTCTCAAGATTGCTTTGGCTATTCGAGGTTTTTTATATTTCCATACAAATTGTGAAATCATTTGTTCTAGCTCTGTGAAGAATACCGTTGGTAGCTTGATAGGGATTGCATTGAATCTATAAATTGCTTTGGGTAGTATACTCATTTTCACTATATTGATTCTTCCAATCCATGAACATGGTATATTTCTCCATCTATTAGTGTCCTCTTTGATTTCTTTCACCAGTGTTTTATAGTTTTCTATATATAGGTCTTTAGTTTCTTTAGGTAGATATATTCCTAAGTATTTTATTCTTTTCATTGCAATGGTGAATGGAATTGTTTCCTTAATTTCTCTTTCTATTTTTCTCATTATTAGTGTGTAGGAATGCAAGGGATTTTTGTGTGTTGATTTTATATCCTGCAACTTTACTATAATCATTGATTAATTCTAGTAATTTTTGGGTGGAGTCTTTAGGGTTTTCTATGTAGAGGATCATGTCATCTGCAAACAGTGAGTTTTACTTCTTCTTTTCCAATTTGGATTCCTTTTATTTCTTTTTTGGCTCTGATTGCTGTAGCCAAAACTTCCAAAACTATGTTGAATATTAATGGTGAATGGGGGCACCCTTGTCTTGTGCCTGACTTTAGAAGAAATGCTTTCAGTTTTTCACCATTGAGGATAATGTTTGCTGTGGGTTTGTCATATATAGCTTTTATTATGTTGAGGTATGTTTCTTCTTTCTGAATGTTGAGCTTTAAACCAACTTTTTCACTCTCCACTTTCACCTTCATCAAGAGGCTCTTTAGTTCCTCTTCACATTCTGCCATAAGGGTGGTGTCATCTGCATATCTGAGGTTATTGATATTTCTCCCAGCAATCTTGATTCCAACTTGTGTTTCTTCCAGTCCAGCGTTTCTCATGATGTACTCTGTGTATAAGTTAAATAAACAGGGTGACAATATACAGCCTTGACGAACTCCTTTTCCTATTTGGAACCAGTCTGTTGTTCCATGTCCAGTTCTAACTGTTGCTTCCTGACCTGCATACAAATTTCTCAAGACAGATCAGGTGGTCTGGTATTCCCATCTCTTTCAGAATTTTCCACAGCTTATTGTGATCCACACAGTCAAAGGCTTTGGCATAGTCAGTAAAGCAGAAATAGATGTTTTTCTGGAACTCTCTTGCTTTTTCCATGATCCAGCAGATGTTGGCAATTTGATCTCTGGTTCCTCTGCCTTTTCTAAAACCATCTAGAACATCAGGAAGTTCACGGTTCACATATTGCTGAAGCCTGGCTTGGAGAATTTTGAGTATTACTTTACTAGCGTGTAAGATGAGTGCAATTGTGTGGTAGTTTGAGCATTCTTTGGCATTGTCTTTCTTTGGGATTCATGGGAAATCGATGGGGAAACAGTGGAAACAGTGTCAGACTTTATTTTTCTGGGCTCCAAAATCACTTTGGATGGTGACTGCAGCCATGAAATTAAAAGATACTTACTCCTTGGAAGGAAAGTTATGACCAACCTAGATAGCATATTCAAAAGCAGAGACATTACTTTGCCAGCAAAGGTCCATCTAGTGAAGGCTATGGTTTTTCCTGTGGTCATGTATGGATGTGAGAGTTGGACTGTGAAGAAGGCTGAGTGCCGAAGAATTGATGCTTTTGAACTGTGGTGTTGGAGAAGACTCTTGAGAGTCCCTTGGACTGCATGGAGATCCAACCAGCCCATTTTGAAGGAGATCAGCCCTGGGATTTCTTTGGAAGGAATGATGCTAAAGCTGAAATTCCAGTACTTTGGCCACCTCACGTGAAGAGTTGATTCATTGGAGAAGACTCTGATGCTGGGAGGGATTGGGGCAAAGAGGAGAAGGGGACAATGGAGGATGAGATGGCTGGATGCCATCACTGACTCAAGGCACGTGAATCTGAGTGATCTCTGGGAGTTGGTGTAGGACAGGGAGGCCTGGCGTGCTGCAATTCATGGGGTCGCAAAAAGTCGGACACGACTGAGTGACAGATCTGGTCTGATCTGATGTTCCTTCTATTCCTGCTTTCTGGAGAGTTTTATCATAAATGAATGTTGAATTTTGTCAAAGGCTTTCACTCCGTCTATTGAGATAATCATATGGTTTTTATATTTCAATTTGTTAATGTGGTGTATTGCATTCATTGATTTGTGGATATTGAAGAAATCTTGCATCCCTGGGATAAAGCCCACTTGGTCATGGTGTATGATCTTTTTAATGTGTTGTTGGATTCTGATTGTTAGAATTTTGTTAAGGATTTTTGCATCTATGTTCATCAGTGATATTGGCCTGTAGTTTCCCATTTTTTCCTTTCTGTTCCTAGAGATGTGAACGTGAATAAAAGTAATCTTAGACTATGTGGCAAGAACATCATTTTAAGATTAAACAAACACACAGAAAATAATTCATCTAAGAGTAATATATATATATATATATCTTCAGCAGAGGCAGCAAGTATGGCCCACAACTGCTATATTTCTGAGTTTCAGCAGGAAATTTGATTTTATTTCTATGACTCTCTCTCTCACACACACACACACACACACACAGAAAAACAAGGCTCTTGAATAGACTTAGCAGAGATTCCACTTGTTTTGTCTCTAATAGAGTAAGTCACTAGTACTGATCCTTTGGAATGAACAAATATCCTTAAAGTTCTTAGATTTGAGGTTGGAGGGGAATTACTGTCTTTCTTGAGAATAGCAGGGTGGAAATTCTAAACTTTTATATTAAACATTGGAAACTTTTACTTTACTATGTATCAAAAGTTAGTACAACAAGACTCAACAATATGTTTTCTATTGGGGTTTCCCTGGTGGCTCAGATGGTAAAGAATTCACCTGCAATGTGAGAGAACTGGGTTGGGAAGATCCCTTGGAGAAGGCAATAGATACCACTCAAGTATTCTTGCCTGGAGAATCCCATGGACAGAGGAGCCTAGTGGGCTGCAGCCCACAGGGTTGAAAAAAGTCAGACGTGACTGAATGATTTTCACTATCATTTTGACTTTGCAACTATGATTTTGAGCTTGAGTAACAGTTGTGATTTAGGTTATAAAAAGAGCCAGTTAACATTAGATTCCTGACTGATTAAAAAGAAGAGACTATTTCAAAGTATTCATTGTTCTTGTGGAGAACAGTTGACAAAAAGGAAGTTAAAGTCGCTCATTCATGTCTGATTCTTTGTGACCCCATGGACTGTAGCCCACCAGGCTCCTCTGTCTGTGGAATTCTCCAGGCAAGAATACTGGAGTGGGTTGCCATTACCTTTTCCATGGGATCTTACCCACCTGGGGATTAAACCAGAGTGTCCTGCATTGCAGGCAGATTCTTTATTGTCTGAGTCACCAGGAAGACCCAAACAAAATTGGAGGAAAATTTTCAATAGGACTATAGACAAGATAAGTCAGAAATATACTTAAGGGAATTCTTATCACCAAATGTAATATAAATAAGTAGACACAGCACAGGTTTTTTAGGAGGGTCATTTAGCAGGAAAACATAAGAGGAGAGCTATACTTACAGAGGGATACTTTACACAAAAGGGTTGGAAGTTGGATATGCTCTGTGCAAATACCATTTATAATGGCACAATCATAGCTAGACTAGGTAAAAGCAAAAAAAAAAAACAACAACTTACCTAACATATTTATGTGATCAGTTCTAATTCATTAACTGTTCTTAGCTTATAAGAAGCCATTGCTATTGGAAGACAGTAGGTAGGATGAGCAGTAAGTTTCATTATTCCTTTACTCTCATCTCATATAGATATTCTCTATAAAGGCAACAAAGGTTTATTTATATCACTCTTAAGTGACATATTGGGTAGGTATTTTAAGTTTTATTCATAAAATTCATTCATTTAAAATGAATTTGAATTAGATTCTTTTGTTGAGTTTAAACATTAAGATGTGTTTCTAAGGGTCACATTGGAAGACAGAAAAGAAAAATTAAGAGTCGTAGCATTTCTGTATTTAATTTGCATTTCAGAAGATAGAGATGGAATTCAGATTCTAGTTAGAGGAACCTTTTTCCCTTAAGCATTTCCTCATCAATTCATTTACTGTATTTGAATCATTACAATAAAAATTACAAAATCTATATTTGCATCATAATTTAAATTAAAAAATCTGCTTCTGCTACTCAATCACAAAATTACTAATTTACCAGTTTATTAATTGTGCAAGTACACACAATAAATATTTACTATATTTAGAAAATTTTGATAAGAACTTTCTTCTTGTCCAACTCTTTGCTACCCCATGGACTATAATAGTCAATGGAATTCTCCAGGCCAGAATACTGGAGTGGGTTCAGTTAAGTTCAGTTGCTCAGTAATGTCTGATTCTTTGTGACCCCATGGACTGCAGCACGCCAGGCCTTCCTGTCCATCACCAGCTGCTGGAGTTTATTCAAACTCATGTCTGTTGAGCTGATGATGCCATCCAACCATCTCATCCTCTGTTATCCCATTCTCCTCCCACCTCGCCCTCCCTTCTCCAGGGGATCTTCCCAACCCAGAGATCAAACCCAGGTCTCCTGCATTGAGGGCAGATTCTTTACCAGCTGAGCCACAGGGGAAGACCAAGAATAATGGAGTAGGTAGACTATCCATTTTCCAGAGGATCGTCCCAATCCAGGAATCAAACCAGGGTTTCCTGCATTGCAGGCATATTCTTTACCAACTGAGCTATCAGGGAAGCCCATGATAAGAACTTTAATTAATAATATAACTTAATTCTTAAAATCATTCTATGAAGTAAATTGTATCACTAGTCCAGCATGCACATGGCAAAATAAGAGCTGAGATTTACCCAAATCAATCAAAATAATTCTGCCTTTAGTTTTAAATTTTACCAAAAAGCTTTATGCCTCCCAAACCAAGCAAGAGACATTTAACTTGCAAACAATTTCAACTGCTTTGCTGCTGCTAAGTCGCATCAGTCGTGTCCGACTCTGTGTGACACCATAGACGGCAGCCCACCAGGCTCCCCTGTCCCTGGGATTCTCCAGGCAAGAACATTGAAGTGGGTTGCCATTTCTTTCTCCAATGCATCAAAGTGAAAAGTGAAAGTGAAGTTGTTCAGTTGTGTCCAACTCTTCATGACCACATGGACTATAGCCTACCAGGCTCCTCTGTCCATGGGATTTTCCAGGCAAGAGTACCAGAATGAGTTGCCATTGCCTTCTCTTCAATTGCTTTAACACGTTTAAAAATAATGCTTAAAATTATGAACAAAGATAAATAACTTGCAAGTTCTATAGCTCCTTATTAGAACTACAAAAGGTTTGACTACTTAGTTTATTCAGCTTTACTTTGGAATCATTTAAAATAATAATTTGCATATTTGAAATTATGAAATGTTAGCAAATGTAGAACCTATGTTTCTTTACTTATACTAATGGCTATCTTTGCTACAAGAGTACCTGTTTATTCTAACATAACTTTGAAACCTAAAAGTGGAAATTTTCCTCAATGATTCTAGTTAAAGAGGAAGTCATCAAAAGAAAAAAAGAGAGATAAGAAATAATTGCACTATTCAAAAATCTCTACATTCATAGAATATTGTCATTTATTCATGTCTTTTTCAAACAACCATTATTGAGCACTTCCTGAGCACTTGTTTCAGTGCTAGATCTTGGAAGTTTAGAATGATGGTAGGTAAATTCTTAAAAATGATGTAAGAAAAAAATATAGCCCTCAAGGGAGTATTGATACAATGTAGTAAACAGATTTAAATAATATTAGTCTAGAGAACCTAGGAAATTCTCCAAACATGTCCTGATAACCATAACTTCCTTCTCTACTTCCCTGAAATCTTAAGGATGTACATTTACAGGAACACTAGCAAATGATACCATGCTAAATGTCACAAAAAGTATCCTGGGTAAAACAACTCTAATAACCATATAGCAGCACATGACTTAATCCTAAGACTCTAGTAGTGCCTCTTTCCTCCTTGTTCATAGTCACAATGCTACCATTTGCAATCTCCCGTGAATGGAGTAGGACATTTGGAAAGTGAGAAAAAGGAAGATGACTTTCTTGGGAGGGAGATGCTGGCTTGTCTGGAATAGACATGGACCACACATCCATGTCCTGGAGTCTGAACAACCTTATAAGAATCTCTACTCTAGAGAAAGAGGAACTAAGAAAAGGGAGGGAGGGGGAGAAGGAAAGTCCCCTGACTGAGGGTGATTTGCTAACATTCCTTGAGAGCCAACTGGAAGATGAACCTAACTTATCTAGGCTGGAAGGGAGAGTGGATAGTGGATGTTAGAAATGATAGAAAAGAAGTGATATATGCATCAAGTTTAGGGTAAAAACAAGCTTTGATAAAGCATTTGAGGATTGGGAGCAAGAAAGTGGCAGGCAGAAAGGGACTTGATTTTCCATGATTTTATCACAAAATGCAAAGTATGTATACTTAAAGCAGGAGAGGTAAGCAGGAGACAGACCATCAACAACTTTATATTGCAGGTGGAGTTTTATGTATCTGATAGTTTTCCAGATACTGAAAGAATTTAAGAATGTAAGTGTGTGTGCTCAGTCGCGTCCTACACTTTGTGACCCATGGACTGTAGCTCACCAGGCTCCTCTGTCCATGGGATTTTCTAGGTAAGAATACTGGATATTGTTGTCATTTCCTCCTCTAGGGGATCTTCCTGACCCAGGGATTGTACCTCCGTCTTTTGTGTCTCCTGCATGTCAGGCAGATTTTTTACCGCTCTAAGCCACCCATGAGTCAAATTACTTTTATTACACTGCATCTTTTATCTACATATGTATTGAGCTCTGAAGAATTGATGCTCCAAGGAGATCCAACCAGTCCATTCTGAAGGAGATCAGCCCTGGGATTTCTTTGGAAGGAATAATGCTAAAGCTGAAACCCCAGTACTTTGGCCATCTCATGTGAAGAGTTGACTCATTGGAAAAGACTCTGATGCTGGGAGGGATTGGGGGCAGGAGGAGAAGGGGACGACAGAGAATGAGATGGCTGGATGGCATCACTGATTTGATGGATGTGAGTCTGAGTGAACTCTGTGAGTTGGTGATGGACAGGGAGGCCTGATGTGCTGAGATTCACGGGGTCGCAGAGAGTCAGACACGACTGAGTGACTGAACTGAACTGAACTGATTGACTACAGAAACACTTTCAATATGAAATTATTTGTTGTTTTTTTTTTTTTTGCAAGAAACAGTGAATATTAAAGGAAGATATTTATGGAATTACTTCTTAAAAACACTTCAGTTTGTAATAATTGAAGAGAAATTCTTTAAAAATTTTAGTAATCATAATAAATATCATTTTCACCTTAATTTTTCACCTATCCAGCATGATGATAAAGTTTATATACATTAAAAATTCCAAGTGAATTTCGGTATTTCAATGTTCCAGTTAAAGAAAATAATATCACCATTGAAAATATTCAAACTAAGTTTTTCTCTTCTTTCCTTTCTTTCCTCCATCTTTTTTCCTTTTCATCCACCCATTTTTCAAGTAGTATTTCTGAGTATTTATGCCAAATTGAGAAGCTCTTGTAAAAAGAAGTCTTCAGTCTCACAGAATTTATAGAACTATACAAGGTCCAGAAAAAAAGTGTTAGTCACTCAATTGTGTCTGACTCTTTGTGACCCATGGACTATGGAATTCTCCAGGCAAGTATACTGGAGTGAGAAGCCATTCCCGTCTTCAGGGGATATTCCCAACCAAGGGGTTGAACCTGGGTCTCCTGCACTGCAGGCAAATTCTTTTCTATCTGAGCCACCAGGGGAGCTCAGAGGCTCCAGGAAATGAGGAGTTAAATGAATAAACACAGTAAGTGTGGAATGTAATGAGAACTATGAAGGCAATAAAAGAGAGTGATAAGATAGCAGATGACTAGGTGAAGGATACTGTGGAGACTTGGGCCAGATAAGCTTTCATACTGCTGCTGCTGCTAAGTCGCTTTAGTCGTGTCCAACTCTGTGCCACCCCATAGACACCAGCCCACTAGGCTCCTCTGTCCCTGGGATTCTCCAGGCAAGAATACTTGAGTGGATTGCCATTTCCTCCTCCAATACATGAAAGTGAAAAGTGAAAGGGAAGCCGCTCAGTCGTGCCCGACTCCTAGCGACCCCCTGGACTGCAGCCTACCAGGCTCCTCCGTCCATGGGATTTTCCAGACAAGAGTACTGGAGTGGGGTGTCACTGCCTTCTCCGAAGCTTTCATACTAAATGTTATTTAAATTGAGACATAAAGAATGTAAAGGAAATAATCATAAAAACTGCCAGGTGAAGAGCATCCCAGTTGGAGGAAATAGCACTTGCAAAACTCCAGGGGCAGAAATTCTGGTTTGTTAGAGTATCTCAGGAAAATCAACATGACTGAGGTGAGTGATCAAAGGAGCATGGTAAAAAGTTAATTTACAAACATGGTAAAAAGTTAATTTACAAACATGGATGATTATCCTGTCTTGCTAGGCCTTAAGATCAGGTTAAGGAGTTTAAAATTTGTTCAAAATTTGATTTTAAATCATTACAAAGTTTTGAACTTTAGCATTATCTGATCTGAATCTAAATTTTCAAACAATATTTCACATGCATTGCTGACCCATAGACTTGTAAAAGGGTAAGAGTCAAATTATGCAAGTTATCAAGATCCTAAAGTGATTCAAGTTAAACATATTGTTTTCTAAGACTAGAAGCTAACTGAGAAAGTGGTGAGAATTGCAAACGTTTAAGATATTTTAAAAGTCATTCAGAAAAGATATGCTAAGGGATCAGATGCATGGAGTTAAGGAAAGGTTGAATATAATTTTATGGCTTAAATAATTCAGTGAATAGCATAATTCTTCACTGAAATGGAAATGAATGAGGAACAGCAGATTCAGGAAGGGAAAAGAAGGATTATCTTTTAAACATGTTATGATTAAAATGTCAAATAGACAGATAAGTGCACTTCTAAATATATAGATGGATATATAAGTTTTGTAGTTGTTATGTGAAAAATAGAAATCTGAGAAACCTTAAAACCATGAAGCCGAAACTCCAATAATTTGGCCACCTGATGTGAAGAGGCTCTGGAAAAGACTCTGATACTGGAAAAGATTGAAGACAAAATGAGAAGGGGGTGATAGAGAATGAGATGGTTGTATAGCATCACTGATTCAATGGGCATGAATCTGAGCAAACTCTGGGATATAGTGAAGGACAAGGAAGCCTGGAGGGCTGCAGTCCATGGGAGGGCAAAGAGTCAGACACGACTTAGTGACTGAACAATAACAAGAGCTGTGAGATTACCTGTGGAGAGCTTTTAGCTGGAGAATACACGTGGCACAGCTCTGTGCTAAGGCACTTCATCTTTTGAGGTTCAGAAGAAGAAAATCTCACAAAGGAGAGCCAGGAAGTTGAGACTTTTTGGAAATCAAATGTAAAAAGTTTTCAAGAAGGAAGTGATGAATGTTTTGAAATACTATTGAGAAATGGAATGAAATGAGAATTAAGGGCTTTTTGGAGGAATGGAAGTTTTTGTCAACACTTTCAGTAGCATAGCGGGATTGAAAGTCTTACTGAGAACTCTAAAGAAAATGGTGCTGTGTGTTCAGTCACTCAATCATGTCAGACTCTTTGCACCTCATGGACTGTAGCCCGCCAGGCTCCTCTTCTTTGGGAGTCTCAAGGCAAGAACACCATAGTGGGTTGCCATTTCCTTCTCCAGGGATATTCCTGACCCAGGAATCAAACCGGGGTCTCCTGCATCACAGGCAGATTCTTTATCGACTGAGCTATGAGGAAAATAAAGTCAAATACAGCTAATTTCTTTTAGAGATTTTTACTACTAAGATAAGTGGGAGAATGGGGTAGTAGAGGTGTATATGTTTGCTGTTGCTTGAGATGGTTGCATTTTTTTGCCTGTTATTTTTATTTTTTTTTAATTTTTTATTTTGTTCAACTTTACAATATTGTATTGGTTTTGCCATACATCAAAATGAATCCGCCACAGGCATACGTGTGCTCCCCACCCCGAATCCTCCTCCCTCCCTGTACCATCCCTCCGGGTCATCCCTGTGTACCAGCCCCAAGCCTCAGTATCGTGCATCGAACCTGGACTGGCAACTCGTTTCATTTATGATATTATACATATTTCAATGCCATTCTCCCAAATCATCCCACCCTCTCCCTCTCCCACAGAGTCCAAAAGACTGTTCTATATATCAGTGTCTCTTTTGCTGGGAGAAATTAAGGACTGTGTGCTGTTAGAAATCATGCAATATAAAGAAAGACTTGATGAAGGAGGAGAGGATGATCACTGTAGGTGTAAAATTCTTGAACAGATGATAAGTTATGAGATGCAAGGAAACAAAAGAGAAGAGAGTAGTTGGCCTGAGATTAGGACATCAAATTTATTCTATTTTAAAAAGAGGAAAGGCAGTGAATGACGGAATAGAAATACATAGGTAATCAAAGTTGGCAATCTAATTTTCAAAATTATGGACACAAAAAGAGTCTGCTCCACAGAAAGAATGAAGCAGAGACTGAGAAAAAGAGAGATGGAAAGAGAGACATTTTGAATTCCCCGTTGCCTCGATTCCCTATTCTAGTTTGTTCCTGAGCCTTAGCCACATTCTGACCCCTGGGTGGTACCCCATGTTTTATGCTGTGTTCCCTTTTGTGAGTATGACATAAGCTCTAGGGACTGTCTGTTACTTATAACCAAAAACATTGTAACTAATACAAACAGGAACTGTATTTTTCATTATGTGAGATTGACTATAGGGAAATTCTAAGCTCCTCACCCCTCTATGAGACCCCTGACAGGGTTCTCATTTACCGCACATGGGGAGGGTGCACTCATAATTTTATGTCTAGATTTCCTTCTTTAGAGGGATTACTTGACAATATTTCCTATAACTTGTTTAAACATTGATTTTCATTATTGTACTAACATTAAAATTATGTGCGTTGTTGTTGTCCACAAGCCAATTTCCTTAAAGCCATTATTTTACTTCATTTGACTTGCTTCCATTTTTCAGAAGTGCATATTGACTTAGTTATAGAAATATGACTAGCAAGAGCAATGGCAATACAGCAGGCCTATAGATCTTAAACTGTTCAGTGATCCTAAGAATTTCCTTTCATTTCTAACCACACCAGTGAGATTTTCTTGGCCTTGAATGTATGAGAACTCGGTAGAATTTGGGTCACTGTAATGTCAGCACAATGTATTTTTATAAATCACTAAGTTCCCTGAAATCCTTCCACTTGAGAGTAAAGAGACTCTGTTTAGTATGAGCAATGCAAAGTGAGTAAGCATCGAGTAAGCCTGTGATACACACTCTAAAATAAATGGATTCCACCACCCCCACCTCCTGGGTATCCACAGAGGGAAGAATAGTAAAATCAGGTATTGTGACTTCTAGCTCATTTACTAATGAAAACCCTCCTGTGTATTGGTCCTTGCTTTGTGTTCTTGGCCAGTTTTCACTGAAATAGGGACACTATTTATTTTTTCCATGTATTTTCATCCCCAGGGAACTGTCTCCAATTCAACTATCTGGCAATTCAACTAACTTTAGTGCTAGAATGCTGATAACAAAGGAAATTTCAACTCGTATCTGAACCCTAAATATGAACCCTTTAAGTCAGCACTGCTGACTATTTTTGGCAAGTAATTTGTTACATCTGCCTGAAAAAATGATAGATGTGGAAAGTAAGAGAAACAAGAGGTCATGTGTAGCAAGTTAAGAAAAATATGTTTATTTTTTCCCTTCTCCTAACAGGTCTCAGGGAATTATCAAAAGTCTTTGGGAGGGAGACTATAGGATAAGATTCAGTCTAGGGCCACAGGATAAGATTCAACCTAAGGTCACCTTTGTGAGAGTGGCTATACCCAAGCCTATATCAATGTAACCCATAGTAGGGATCCCTATTACCCCATGTCTAATTCTAAGAGCTCCTTCATTTACAATTTGTTCAGTGAAATCTTCTATCAGAAGGTGAGGATGAATAAGAAATCTATTTCAAGTTAGTAAATGCCAGTTTGAATTAATAGGTTCATTAAAATATCATTGCACTTAACATGTTTTAGCACCCATAGTCTCTGGCTGTAGCAAAATTAACCTAAACCAAGATGTTCATTCACCTTCTTTGGGGAAGTAATCTGAAATCTCAGCAACTAGAGATATATAAACTGGCAAGCAGGTGAAACATCAGTCTACATCTTTGTGCTCTGATCTTGATTCTTCTATGAATGGCTTGTAAGACAAGCTCCCTCCAAAGTAGACATGATGTTATTTTAAATGGAAGGTTATACTGAAATATTTTAAAGAAAACTACACATAACACCAACAAGTCATAGGCACTTAGACATTTGTTAAGTGAATGAAGAGATATAAGCACACGCATTCAGAATGGTTTAGTTGCTCAGCCGTGTCTGACTCTTTGTGACCCCATGAATCGCAGCACGCCAGGCCTCCCTATTCATCACCAACTGCTGGAGTTTACCCAAACTCATGTCCATTGAGTTGGTGAGGCTATACAACCATCTCATCCTCTGTCGTCCCCTTCTCCTCCTGCCTTCAATCTTGCCCAGCATCAGGGTCTTTTCCAATGAGTTAGCTCTTTACATCAGGTGGCCAAAGTATTGGAGTTTCAGCTTCAGCATCAGTCCTTCCAATGAATACACAGGACTGATCTCCTTCAGAATGGACTGGTTGGATCTCCTTGCAATCCAAGGGGCTCTCAAGAGTCTTCTCCAACACCACAATTCAAAATCATCAATTCTTCAGCGTTCAGCTTTCTTTATAGTCCAACTCTCACATCTATACATGACTACTGGAAAAACCATAGCCTTGACTAGATGGACTTTTGTTGCCAAAATAATGTCTCTGCTTTTTAATATGCTGTCGAGGATGATCATAACTTTCCTTCCAAGGAGTAAGTGTCTTTTAATTTCATGGCTGCAATCACCATCTGCAGTGATTTTGGAGACCCCCCACATCCAGCCCAGCATTTCTCATGATGTACTCTGCAAATAAGCTAAGTATGTAGGGTGACAATATACAGCCTTGACGTACTCCTTTTCCTATTTGGAACCAGTCTATTGTTCCATGTATAGCTCTAACTGTTGCTTCCTCACCTGCATACAAGTTTCTCAAGAGGCAGGTCAGGTGGTTTGGTATTCCAGTCTCTTTAAGAATTTTGCACAGTTTATTGTGATCCACACAGTCAAAGGCTTTGGCATAGTCAATAAAGCAGAAATAGATGCTTTTCTGGAACTCTTGCTTTTTTGATGATCCAGCAGATGTTGGCAATTTGATCTCTGGTTCCTCTGCCTTTTCTAAATCCAACTTGAACATCTAGAAGTTCACAGTTCATGTTTTGCTGACGACTGGCTTGGAGAATTTTGAGCATTACTTTACTAGTGTGTGAGATGAGTGCACTTGTGAGGTAGTTGGCATTGCCTTTCTTTGGGATTGGAATGAGAACTGACCTTTTCCAGTCCTGTGGCCACTGCTGAGTTTTCCAAATTTGCTGGCATATTGAGTGCAGGACTTTCATAGCATCATCTTTCAGGATTTGGAATAACTCAACTGGAATTCCATCACCTCCACTAGCTTTGTTCGTAGTGATGCTTTCTAAGGCCCACTTGACTTCACATTCCAGGATGTCTGGCTCTAGGTGAGTGATCACACTGTCATGATTATCTGGGTCATGAAGATCTTTTTGTACAGTTCTTATGTGTATTCTTGCCACCTTTTCTTAATATCTTCTGCTTCTGTTAGGTACTTACCATTTCTGTCTTTTATTGAGCCCATTTTTGTATGAAATGTTTCCCGTGATATCTCTAATTTTCTTGAAGAGATCTCTAGGCATTCCCATTCTATTTTCTTCCTCTACTTCTTTGCATTGATCGCTGAGGAAGGCTTCTTATCTCTCCTTGCTATCCTTGGAACTCTGCATTCAAATGGGTATATCTTTCCTTTTCTCCTTTGCTTTTGGCTTCTCTTCTTTTCACAGCTATTTGTAAGGCCTCCTCAGACAGCCATGTTGCTTTTTGCATTTATTTTCCATAGGCATGGTCTTGATCCCTGTCTGCTCTACAATGTCACAAACCTCTATCCATAGTTCATCAGGCACTCTGTCTATCAGATCCAGTCCCTTAAATCTATTTCTCATTTCCACTGTATACACACACATTGGTAAAACTCATTAAACGTTCCTGGGACTGGCCTGGTATCTCAGCTGTATAGAATCCACTTGCCAATGCAGGAGATAATAGATTTGATCCCTGGGTCAAGATGATCCCCTGGAGAAGGAAATAACAACCCAACCCAGTATTCTTGCCTGGGAAATCCCAAGAACAGAGGAGCCTGGCAGACTGTATTCCATGGAATCACAGAGTTTGACACAATTTTGTGACTAAACAGCAACAACAACAACAAATAAAACATTCTAAACAGAGGGTGAACATGAAGAATGAAAAAGCTGGCTTAAAACTAAACATAAAAAAAACTAAGATCATGGCATCTGGCCCCATCCCTTCATGGCAAATAGAAGGGGAAAAGGTCAAAGGAATGACAGATTTCCTCTTCTTGGGTGCTAAAATCACTGCAGATGGTGACTGCAGCCATGAAGTCAGAAGATGATTGCTTCTTGGCAGGAAAGCTATGCCAAAACCAGACAGTAGGCTGAAAAGCAAAGACATCATTTTGCAGACAAAGGTCTGTATATTCAAGGCTTTGGTCTTTCCAGTGGTCAAATATGGTTGTGAGAGCTGAATAATAAAGAAGGCAGAACACCAAAGAATTTGATCCCTTTGAAGTGTGGTGCTGGAGAAGATTCTTGAGAATCCTTTGGAAAGCAAGGAGACCAAACCAATCAATCTTAAAGGAAGTCAATCCTGCATACTCATTGTAAGAACTGATGCTGAAGCTAAATTTCCAATATTTTGTTCATCTGATGATAGCAGCTGACTCATTGGAAAAGACCTTGATGCTAGGAAAGATTGAGGGCATAAGGATAAGAGAGTGTCAGAGGATGAAATGGGTGGATGTCATCACTAATGTAATGGGCATGAACTTGGGCAAACTCCAGGAGATGGTGAGGGATGCGGAGGCTTGGTGTGCTGCATACCATGAGGTTGCAAAGAGTCTGACATGACTGGGCAAATTAACAACAGCAACAGCAAACAGAATTACCTAATTATTAAAAGATAAACTTAAGGGCAAATAGAAGCTAAATTCATGCATGGGATTTGGTAGAAATAACTCAGTTGCCTGATGGGTATTACACATATCATGTCCAATTTTCTGTATTATATGGCAAAACCAACACAATATTGTAAAGTAAAAAAAAAAAAATAATAAGTTGTTATGAAGAAGAAAATAGAGCCATCTTTATTCTGTTTTCTTCCACAGACTGTGATAAGAAATTTAAATTTAGATTTGGGTTTAATGAGCTATCTTTCTTACTAAGGCTGGAAAGTTGTGAAGCAAGTTGTCTAGTCACTACCATAAAGGCACAAAGTTAAATCTGGAAATCTGTCTGAAATTTTCTTTTAATTCTCTGAGTTTTATTTCCTAAAATGGATGAATATTTTAAAAAATATTAAAAATTATATGCATATATTATGTATAAAGATATTATACACACATATGTATAGGCATATACATCATATATATAACTTACACAACATATGTACACATTATATAATATGTATACCTTATAGTGCAACATACTTATGTGTAACAAGTAAAAATATAATAGTGTGTAATAATGTAATATATTAAAATATATATTTTTTATTTATATATACAAATGCATATCATATATTTGTATCATATGCAATTATATATCTATCGATATAGATATAGATATAGGGAGGCCTGGCGTGCTGCAGTTCATGGGGTCGCAAAGAGTCGGACACGACTAAGCGACTGATCTGATCTGACACATTTTCTTTGGCTCTGTACTAATTTTGGTGTCAATAAACAAAAGGAATTGTGTTAGTTCCCTGATTTGGAAATAAATAAGTGAATACAGGAAATAAAATGAAAGAATGGACACTTCTGAAAACTCAGTGAGTGATTTAGAACATTAAATTTCAGTATTACCTCAAAACACAAAGTCACAATACAAAAACAATAAAACTGATGTTATAAGGTATGAAGTACAGGAAATTTCTAAGAGATTTCATGTAGAAATACTTGGAGATCCAGGAAAAGCAAAATGAGTAAAGGAATAAAAATTAATAACCAAATACACATCTTAATTTCTCAAACTGAAGACAGATGGAGATTGTAAAACAAAAAAATTCACTAAAGTCCAGAAATAACTAATAAAAGTGACAGGCATTTTTATATAGACTGGTAACATTCTTGATCTGTAAATATCAAGAACATATTTTCAGGTTTTTAGGATTATTTAAAAGTTTATTTATTTATTTATTTTGGGGAGGCTTCCCTGGTGGCTCAGATGGTATAGATTACTAAAATGGGTTGCCATTTCCTTCTCCAGGAGATCAATCTTTCCAACCTAGGAATCGAACTTTGTTCTCCTGGAGAGGGAAATGGCAATGCATTCTAGTATTCTTGCCTGAAGAGCCTGGCAGGCTACAGTACGTGGTGTACCAAAGACTTGAACACCACTGAGAAACTAACACACAACAGTTTATTCAATAAAGAAAGAAAATTAGTTTAACAGAAAGCTTCCTTTTCTATCCACATAGAAGCCAAAATTCAGTGGCAAAGCATTTGCAGTATTTTGACTGACCAAGGCAGCAATCCCCACATTACTTGCAGATAAAAGGAAAAGTTATAAGTAATTTCTGAGTATCTTATTTACAGAAGTATTTCAATGAAAATAAAATTAAATCATTTAGCAACTTCACGATGGAGAAAAATGAGTTGTGGTAGAAATATTCATCAGAGGAATGTATAGATGAATATTTATGAATCATTACAAAGTGACTATAAACTACAAAACAAATAAGACTGCATTCTTGGTACTTAAATACAAGAATGAAAAGAATGGTTATTTGTAGCTTTTTCATTGGCTGGGAATAAAATTCTGAATTTTTATAATTGTTGACACTTTTGCAGTTGCTTACTAGTTGTGTCTGACTCTCTGTGACCATATGGACTATAGCCTGCCAGGCTCCTCTGTCCATGGAATTCCAGGCAAGAATACTGGAGTGGGTTGCCATTTCCTTCTCCATGGAATCTTCTTATTCCAGGGATCAAACTTGTGTCTCTTGCATTGGCAGGTGGATTCTTTTCACTAGGCCACCAAGGAGGCCCTTATTTTTATAATACCAAAGAAGAAACATTAAATATAACTTAAAAAATAATTGTCAAAGTAGTAAAGTTGTTTCTCAAGTGACTGAGGAACTTGGTCAGATTTTTAAAGTTCTACAATCATTGAAAGTGAAAGTACTAGTTGCTCAGTTGGGTCTGACTCTTTGTGACCCCATGGACTCTCAACTACCAGGTTCCTCTGTCCATGGAATTCTCCAGGCAAGAATGCTGGAGTGGGTAGCCATTTCCCTTCTCCAGCATTAACAAGTAACAAAAGAGAAAGTACAAGGATGTATGTGGGTATAAAATAACAGAGAAGGAAAAATCCAAGAAATATTTTCACTAGTTAACATGAATGCAGTAGATTTACAGCTTCAAGAACATTCAAATCAGATTTAGAAAGTCCACTTTTAAAAGTCTCAAAAAAGCCCGCTTAAAATAATATTAAAAAGGCTGAATATTGAAGGGTAGTCTGAATTGAAAAGAGCAAATGTAAATGCAAATATAAGAAGTAGAGTAGTATTACATACCTAACAAAATGGTACCTAGGTCAAAAACTTTTCAAGAAACTATGATAGATATTTTATAATGGTAAAATGTAGAACTAACTATAGAAGATATAAAAAGCATAAAAAACAGTGAGCTGAATAGTCAAGCTTAAAATATCTGAAGCATAAATAAAATTAGTTTGAAAAACTATCTCTTTTGATTACAGTTTTCTTAGGTACAGGTACAGTAGTGGGGTTGTGGGGTCATGTAGTAGTTCTATTCCTAGTTTTTTAAGGTAGGACATGGAAGTAACCTAGATGTCCATTGACAGATACATGGATACAGAGATTGTTGTACATATATACAATGGAATATTACTCAGCTATAAAAAGAACACACTTGAATTCATCTTAATGAGGCAGATGAACCTAGAGCCTATTATACAGACTGAACTAAGTCAAAAGTAGAAAGACAAACATTGTATATTAGCACATGCATATGAAATCTAGAAACAATGTACTAATGAATCTATTTGCAGGGAAGTAATGGAGATGCAGACATAGAAAACAGACTTATGGACACAGTGCTGGAAGGAAATTCAGTTCAGTCACTCAGTCGTGTCCAACTCTTTGCGACCCCATGAATCGCAGCATGCCAGGCCTGCCTGTCCATCAGCAACTCCCAGAGTTCACTCAGCCTCACGTCCATCGAGTCAGTGATGCCATCCAGCCATCTCATTCTCTGTCATCACCTTCTCCTCCTGCCCCCAAACCCTCCCAGCATCAGAGTCTTTTCCAATGAGTCAACTCTTCACATGAGGTGGCCAAAGTATTGGAGTTTCAGCTTTAGCATCAGTCCTTCCGAAGAACAGCCAGGACTGATCTCCTTCAGAATGGACTGGTTGCATCTCCTTGCAGTCCAAGGGACTCTGAAGAGTCTTTTCCAACACCACAGTTCAAAAGCATCAATTCTTTGGCCCTCAGCTATCTTAACAGTCCAACTCTCACATCCATACATGACCACTGGAAAAATCATAGTCTTGACTAGATGGACCTTTGTTGGCAAAGTAATGTCTCTGCTTTTGAATATGCTATCTAGGTTGGTCATAACTTTCCTCCCAAGAAGTAAGCGTCTTTTAATTTCATGGCTGCAGTCACCATCTGCAGTGATTTTGGAGCCCCCCCAAATAAAATCTGACACTGTTTCCACTATTTCCCCATCTATTTTCCATGAAATGATGGGACCATATACCATGATCTTCATTTTCTGAATGTTGAGCTTTAAGCCAACTTTTTCACTCTCCACTTTCACTTTCGTCAAGAGGCTCTTTAGTTCCTCTTCACTTTCTGCCATAAAGGTAATGTCATCTGCATATCTGAAGTTATTGATATTTCTCCCAGCAATCTTGATTCCAGCTTGTGTTTCTTCCAGTCCAGCATTTCTCCTGATGTACTCTGCATATAAGTTAAATAAGCAGGGTGACAATACTCAATATCAATGAATTTAATATTCTCAGAGTATAACATAGTCAAATTAGAAGTTGCCTACAAAATATGGGAGACCATAATAGAGATGAGTAGGACTGATAAAGGATTCATTGATGGCTGAATAGTTAGATCAGTGAATGGGTAGGTGGATGAATGAATAAATGGATGGATAGATAGATCAATAGATAAACAGTTACAATTTCTCTCAGTTTGCTTTTTAAACAAAATACATGCATGCATATACTCGTTCACTTAGTCATGTGCAAGAACTGGTGACCCTCCTCTGTGCAGGGATTTCTCAGGCAAGAAATACTGGAAAGGGTTGCCATTTCCTCCTCTGGAGGAAGTTCCCGACCCAGGGATTGAACGTGAGTGTCCTGTGTCTCCTGTATTGGCAGATGGATTCTTTGCCACTGTGCCACCACACACTATTCCAATTAACTCATGGGATAAAGAAAAAATTAATACTATAAGTACTGTTATAGAAACATTATTTAGAATTGAATATATTATATTTTCAAAAACTGTGTAATGTGGCTAAGACAGTTGTTAAAATCAAATTAGCCTTCAAAACACTTATGAAAAGCTAAAAAAATGGAATATTATCATTGAACTTAAATATTCCACAATAGAATGTTATGGAATAAAAAATTAAACATTTTTATAAGTTTAGACAGAACTGGTGATAAATATTTATGTCTATCATGTTTCAATAGAAGTAATTTCATTAGATTAAATATCTTTGCCAACATGTTACCAAAAAAAAAAAAGTAGTCTAAATGTACTATAATATGACACGATCATGCTAAACACACACACTGTTTTCCAATTACTTGTGAAATAAGGGCAACATATTTACTTTCTTTTGTATTGTTTTCATTTTAATTTGCCTATCAAAACACAGTACTTTCCTTATCAGGAATTTGCTGTTAGGCATTTGTGTGTGCTCAGTCATGTCTGACCCTTTACCACCCAATGAACTGTAGCCTATGAGGCTCCTCTGTCCATGGAGTTTTCCAGGCAAGAACACTGGAGTGGGTTGCTTTTTACTACTCCAGTGGAAATTACTGACCCAGGGATCAAACCCATGTCTCTTGTGCCTCCTGCGTTGGCAAGCAGGTTCTTTACCGCTGTGCCACCTAGGAAGAGCATCAGAATTTCAGGGTAAACCTATTTAATATAAGTTAAGAAACTTTATTGAAGAAAACTGAAATCTTTCTCAGCAAAACAGGGAAAACTGACAGTTTTAGAATTTTTTTTTTTAATACTATGCTACTAAGCATAGGAGTTCCTTATTTATTGTTGCCAAAAATTTTAAAGCAAGATAATTTTTCCTAATTATATCAATATTCATCTCTGACTGATGCTGCAGGATAATAGATAAGACAAACTCAAGAACCATGTCCAGTCACAGCCCACAAGATACTTCACCAGAACTATAGACAGGTTAGTCTTGGTTCATTTATAATAATGTAAATACCACATTCTAGCCAGAGGGTAGGATATTTTCAATTGGGTAAACTTTGTGAGTCACAGTCCAACAAGAAGGTGAGCAACTGGTTTCCAGAGAATGTCCACATTTTCTATTGATTTCTTAGGAATGAGGTTTTCTCTTTCACCAATGAGCATTATTAGAAGAAAATGAGATTCCCCTCCTGGTTTAATGCAGTTCCTTCCCACTTCTTTTTCTTTTTCTTTATTTGGCTATTGTATTCTGTTTGCTCTTTATTTTTGCTTTTCCCTAGGAAATACCTAATGCTTCCAACGACCTTTTAATGGGTACTTGAAAATGGAATGACTTTTAGCAAAGCTAGTAATCCAGGTCAGAGAAGGCAATGGCATCCCACTCCAGTATTCTTGCCTGGAAAATCCCATGGACAGAGGAGTCTGGAAGGCTGCAGTCCATGGGGTCACTGAGGGTCGGACACGACTGAGCGACTTCACTTTCACTTTTCACTTTCATGCATTGGAGAAGGAGATGGTAACCCACTCCAGTGTTCTTGCCTGGAGAATCCCAGGGATGGGGAGCCTGGCGGGCTGCCGTCTATGGGGTCACACATAGTCAGACACGACTGAAGTGACTTAGCAGGAGCAGTAATCCAGGTAAAAATCAATGCAATGCTTTCAATTCAAAGCACTTCCTTAATGTTTTTCACCATAACTCTGTGAAAGTTCCATTTGGGAATTATTTTTATGTAAACTGGATGTGCTTTTTCAGTGCCAAGAATGACAAAGGTTAAATTAACACATCCAGCTGTTTCCCACATGCTGGGCTTAGAGAGGACAGTTTTCAACTTCCTTCCCCTGCTGATCCTGCCCCTGGGTTCTTATCTCCTCCCCACCCCCTCCACACATTTCCACAATGACAGGCCCTGGCTTGATCTGGGCTGGGGTAACTGCCATGAAGCAGGTTTTGATAAGAGGCAGGATGTGTGATGTTTCCCATAAAACACAACTGGATTCAAAATACACTGTCCCCTCTCATACACCAGGGATAGCACTAATTCATGCTCGTGACCATCTCATCCATTTCCCAATTACCTGCCTAGAGAACTGTATCAACAAGCAAAATCACAACTTTGAAAAAGAAAGAAAATCCCATGATCAAATTCCCAGAGGGATCACATTAGTAAACATCTGGAAGAGGATTTTTTTTTTCACCAATATCATATTTTTTCAGTTCCCAACATCACGTGTTAAATAGATATTAGATAGATGGAAAAAGAAAGAATAAAGATGATTATCAGAGCCATCTCATCCTCTGTCGTCCCCTTCTCCTCCTGCCCTCAATCCCTCCCAGCATCAGAGTCTTCTCCAATGAGTCAACTCTTCGCATGAGGTGGCCAAAATACTGGAGTTTCAGCTTTAGCATCATTCCTTCCAAAGAAATCCCAGGGCTGATCTCCTTCACAATGGACTGGTTGGATCTTCTTGCAGTCCAAGGGACTCTCAAGAGTCTTCTCCAACACCACAGTTCAAAAGCATCCATTCTTTGGCACTCAGCCTTCTTCACAGTCCAGCTCTCACATCCATACATGACCACAGGAAAGACCATAGCCTTGACTACGCGAACCTTCGTTGGCAAAGTGATGTCTCTGCCTTTGAATATGCTATCCAGGTTGGTCATAACTTTCCTTCCAAGGAGTAAGCGTCTTTTAATTTCATGACTGCAGTCACCATCTGCAGCAATTTTGGAGCCCAGAAAAATAAAGTCTGACACTGTTTCCACTGTTTCTCCATCCATTTCCCATGTAGTGATGGGACCAGATGCCATGATCTTCGTTTTCTGAATGTTGAGCTTTAAGCCAACCTTTTCACTCTCCACTTTCACTTTCATCAAGAGGCTTTTTAGTTCCTCTTCACTTTCTGCCATAAGGGTGGTATCATCTGCATATCTGAGGTTATTGATATTTCTCCCCGCAATCTTGATTCCAACTTGTGTTTCCTCCAGTTCAGATGATTATAAATATATGTATATATGAGTGTATATGGGCTTTCCAGATGGTTCAGTGGTTAAAAAATCTGCCTGCAAATGTAGAAGAAGTAAGAGATGCATTGATCTCTGGGTCAGGAAGATCTCCTGGAGTAGGAAACGTCAACCCTCTCCAGTAATCTTGCCTGGAAAATTTCATGGACAGATTAGCCTGGTGGATTACAGTCCATGGGGTTGCAAACAATCCGACACGACTGAGCAACATGGGCATACATATATGTATACATTGGGTTGGCCAAAACGTTCATTTGGAAATCCCAATATGTTTGCTTTAAAAAGAGAGTGTGTTATCTTGAATAATTGCAAACCCCCCTCCCACTCACCTCTGCCCCACCAAAATTGCCTATAACCCATAGACCCTGTGAATAGTTTATGGTGTGTGTATGGGTATGCATGCACTCAGTTGTGTCCAATTCTTTTCAGCCCCATAGACTGTAGGCCTCCAGGATCCTCTGTCCATGGAATTTTCCAGGGAAGACTACTGGAGTGGGTTGCTACTCTGGGGAAACTTCCTGGCCAACGTATCAAATCTGCATCTCTTACTTTACTTGTATTAAGCTCTAGATTATGGTATGTGGCAAAAAGAGGGCTTGCAGGTATAATTTAAGACTACAGATGTTACAATTAGGGAAGTTATCCTGAATTATATTAATAGGTCCAATCTGATCAAATGGGTCCTAAAAGCAGAGAATTATCTCTGGCTGATGTTGTAGGGATGCAGTGAAAGAGGGAGACAGCAGAGAAATTTTCAAATGTGAAAATGACCCAACTCAAACATGCCTCTGCTGGCTCTGATGTAGGTGGCCATTTTGGAGGACCAGCAGGAGGACTCTAAAAGAATGGCCAGTCCTCAGACGACAAAGAAGGAAATGGGAACTTCAGACTTACATTCAGTCAATAGTCTAAATGAGCTTGGAAATCAATTCTTTCCAACTGCTTCAGGTAAAGAACCTACAAATCCTGATACCATGCTCTTCACCTGTTAGCTTCTCAACCTAAGGAATAATGATGCAGAATTGTACCAGGTATTTGAATTTTGTCTATCAAATCAGACACACTGACACCTAAAATTTAAAAAGAAATATTTAAAATATACTTCTTAACAATGTATATGCTTTCTGTTTTCTCTTCACTCACAAAAACCCACATTATAATAATCTTTTGGCTAAAAGGGATAGTCAATTAGAATTATTGACTAATAATTTCTTATTAGTCAATTAAGAAATTCATACCATTTCTCCTCTTTTACATTTAAAAGAAAAGGAAGCAAAAAAAAAAAGTTATACAAATAAATATTAGTTTGGTGTGAAAATATTTGTGGGTTTTGCATTGTTGAAATTTGCCTTTAATATTGGAATACATTCTTAATAAATATGGTTGTGTTATACATCATTTTAATATGTATTTCTTGCTTTGTGTTTTTTGACTAATGGTGAGAAGTGTAGTGGCCAGTCATCAGAAGTTGACAAGGACCAATTGAGAGCAATCATTGAAGCTGATCTTCTCATAACTACATGAGAATTTGCCCAAGAACTCAATGTTGACCTTCTATAGTCATTCAGCTTTTGAAGCAAATTGAGTGAGTGAGTCAAAGTCATTCTGTCGTGCCCAACTCTTTGTGACCCCATGGACTATACAGTCCATGTAATTCTCCAAGCCAGAATACTAGAGTGGGAAGCCTTTCCCTTCTCCAGGGGATCTTCCCAACCAATGGATCAAACCCAGCTCTCTCGCATTACAGGTGGATTCGTTACCAGCTGAGCCGCAAGGGAAGCCCAAGAATACTGGAGTGGGTAACCTATCACTTCTCCAACAGATCTTCCTGACCCAGGAATTGAACCAGGGTCTCCTGCATTACAGGCAGATTCTTCACTACCTGAGCTATCAGGGATGCCCTTATACAAACTGGAAAGCTGAAAGAGCTCAATAAGTGGGTGCCTCATGAACTGACCACAAATTTTTAAAAATCATCATTTTGAAGTGTCATCTTCTCTTAGTCTATGCAACAACAATTAATCATTTCTCCATTGGATCATGACCTGCAATGAAAAGTGGATTTTATACAACAGCCTGTGATGATCAGTTCAGTGGTTGGACCAAGAAGAAGCTCCAAAGTACTTCCCAAAGCCAAACTTACACCACAGAAAGGTCATGGTCACTGTTTGGTGGTCTACTCCCAGTGTGATCCACTACAGCTTTCTGAATCCCGGTGAAAACATTACATCTGGGAAGTATGCTCAGCAAATTGGTGAGATGCACCAAACACTGCAACAATGCAGCTGACATTGGTCAACAGAAAGGGTCCAGTTCTTCTCCACGACAGTACCCAAGTGCACATTGCACAACCAGGGCTTCAGAAGTTGAATGAATTGAGCTGTGAAGTTTTGCCTCATTTGCCATATTCACCTGACCGCTAGCCAACCAACTACCACTTCTTCAAACATCTTGAGAACTTTTTGCCGAGAAAACATTTCCACAACCAGCAGGAGGCAGAAAATGCTTTCCAAGAGTCTGTCAAGTTCTGAAGCACAGATTTTCATACTACAGGAATAAACAAACTTATTTCTCATTGGCAAAAACTTGTTGATTGTAATTATTCATATTTTGACTAATAACGATGTGTTTGAGCCTAATTATAATGATTTAAAATTTATGGTCTAAAACCACAATTATGTTTGCAGTTCAGTTCAGTTGCTCAATCATGTCCCACTCTTTGCAACCCCATGAATTACAGCATGCCAGGCTTCCCTGTCCATCACCAACTCCCAGAGCATGCTCAAACTCATGTCCTTCGAGTCGGTGATGCCATCCAATCATCTCATTCTCCATCATCTTCTTCTCCTCCTGCCTTCAATCTTTCCCAGCATCAGAGTCTTTTCTAATGAGTAAGTTCTTCTCATCAGGTGGCCAAATTATGTTTGCACCAACCTAATAACTTTAGCATCATCCTCTCTGAAAGCATCAACAATAGCATCATGTTATGAAATTACCTGAGTGCATTTGGCCCTTCCTTCTCTGATTAGTGGAGAAGGAAATGGCAACCTGCCCCAGTACTCTTGCCTAGAGAATCCCATGGACAGAGGAGCCTGGTGGGCTGCTTGTCCATGGGGTCACACAGAGTTGGACATGACTGAAGTGACTTAGCATGTGTACATTCATTGGAGAAGAAAATAGCAAACCCACTCCAGTATCCTTGCCTGGAGAATCCTAGGGACAGAGGAGCCTGGTGGGCTGCCATCTATGGGGTCGCACAGAGTCAGACATGACTGAAGCAACTTAGCAGCAGCAGCCTCTGAGTAGATATCTTCCTCTAATGCAGAGTACATCATGAGAAATGCTGGACTGGAAGAAACACAAGTTGGAATCAAGATTGCTGGGAGAAATACCAATAACCTCAGATATGCAGATGACACCACTCTTTTGGCAGAAAGTGAAGAGGGGCTAAAAAGCCTCTTGATGAAAGTGAAAGTGGAGAGTGAAAAGGTTGGCTTAAAGCTCAACATTCAGAAAACGAAGATCATGGCATCTGGTCCCATCACTGCATGGGAAATAGATGGGGAAACAGTGGAAACAGTGTCAGACTTTGTTTTTCTGGGCTCCAAAATCACTGCAGATGGTGACTGCAGTCATGAAATTAAAAGACGCTTGCTCCTTGGAAGGAAAGTTATGACCAACTTAGATAGCATATTCAAAGGCAGAGACATCACTTTGCCAACAAAGGTTCGCCTAGTCAAGGCTATGGTCTTTCCTGTGGTCATGTATGGATGTGAGAGCTGGACTGTGAAGAAGGCTGAGCGCCGAAGAATTGATGCTTTTGAACTGTGGTGTTGGAGAAGACTCTTGAGAGTCCCTTGGACTGCAAGGAGATCCAACCAGTCCATTCTGAAGGAGCTCAATCCTGGAATTTCTTTAGAAGGAATGATGCTAAAGCTGAAACTCCAGCATTTTGGCCACCTCATGCGAAGAGTTGACTCATTGGAGAAGACTCTGATGCTGGGACGGATTGAGGGCAGGAGGAGAAGGGGACGACAGAGGATGAGATGGCTGGATGGCATCACTGACTCGATGGATGCGAGTCTGAGTGACCTCCGGGAGCTGGTGATGGACAGGGAGGCCTGGCGTGCTGTGGTTCATGGGGTCGCAAAGAGTCGGACACGACTGAGCGACTGATCTGATCTGATCTGAATCTAGGTAAATCTGGGAACATAGCACACACAAGGAGCATTTTATCAGGATAATCAGAGCTCTGGGACCATGCAATGGAAAATAAAATACCTTTGAACTGCTTTTGCATAGTGGCTCACATAAAGAATTTTTCCAGCCATCATCATTGATTTTAAGATGATTGAGGTAAGTTGAAATGTTCTGACCAGAGAGTGAGCACAGCCAGGGGTGTTGCTGGGTTCCATCTGAGAATTCACTGTCCTAACATTACAGGAGACCTGAATCAGATTCGAAACTTGTGCCAAGCTGTCCCTGTAGCTTGGTGCTCATCAGCTGACCTCAGCTGGAATTTGCAGGCTGGTGGAAAGCAAGGAAGAGAGTGCTGTGGCTGTTCTGTAGCCTGGAGGAGTCCTGCTGTTGGCAAGGGTAATGGCATAGCAAACACTTTGCTACTGACAATCTAGAGCAGCTCTCTTGCCAATATTCTGCCAAATGAGGTTCAAGAAGTTCAAAATGCACCACTCAGAACAGTTAAGACTATGGAGCATTTTAGAAGGAATAAAGCAATAATATATGTGAGCTATTTGGCTCTACAAACATGAAATGAGAATATAAAAAGTATCAATAAATGCTTGAAAGGACTAATTTATGGGAAGGGATATGAGATCATTAAGTAATAAAAATTATAATATGTCACTGTACACCTAAGTTTAAGATAAGTAAGTATAAGAAGCTAAGTTATTTCAAAGTTAAAACTACCTTAAAAAGGTACACAAAGCATTAGCACTTTATCCTTCTATTAAAGAAAGCTTTAGAGGATATAATCAGGCCCTTCTAACTCTTAATATTTCTGAGATAGTCCAAAAAATGCAAACATAATGCATTGCTTTTGAAACTAGGACACTGCGTGGAGACACATCCGTGAGCACTCAGCATGTAGCATGGGTAAGCCAGGATGCATTTTGAGGAAAAGCTGATTCATTGTGCCATAAACATTTGGAGAACACTCTTTTGGTATTTCCAGACAAGCTGAAAGCCAACCCTGTCAACTGGCATCAAAGTCGTTAGCAAGCTACTGCTGAGAAAGAGATCACATGTCACTGGAAAGGAGTGCTTCAACATTTCCCCCAAAACTGGATGGCAGAGTGATTCATCTCCCGCCTCATTCTGTTCCAATGCAAAATCCCTCATCCTTCAGGAGGAGTCCAGGATCTGCTGATGTGAAATTTTACTCTGACTTTCTATAATTTCCTCAGAAAACAAAAGGATAGACCCATTTATGGTAGAAAACCAAACCCAATGGTGGGTTTTCACCACAAAGCAGAGACTCAACCACAGGTCCAAACACATGTTTTTATCTTTTCTTTCTTTTCCCAAGTACAATTCCATTGGTTATGACATAAGCAACTAGGGAACACGGTGTTTGTTGTCTTGGGGAATCTGTTTGCAAGAATTTACCAAATGATTCTCAAATGAGCACGCCACACAGTATTTAAAATGTAAGGAAAAAAAAGTTTTTGGCCTCCAAATAAAGATAGGAGATTGGTGTTAGTGTTAGTCACTCAGTCATGCCCAACTCTTTGTGACCCCGTGGACTGCAGCCCACCAGGCTCCTCTGTCCATGACATTTTCCAGGCAAGGATACTGGAGTGGGTTGCCATTTCCTTCCCCAGGGGATCATCGCAACCCAGGTATAGAAAAGAAATTTATTTTATGTATATAAATATTTATGTGGGAGTATATAAACATGTTTGTACGTTTACTTAGCAACCTCAATGTTTCTGACTGCTTTGAGTTTCTTTAGTTGACACTTTATGCTGTTTTATAATATATGTCCTATTTGCATAATAGTCATTAGCCAAAGGGGCTTTGCTAATACAAAGCAAGTATACAGCAAGTATCTAAGAATGTTATTTTCAGTTTAGCTCAGTATTACATCAAGGGAAGAGAAGGGAATGACAGAGCATGAAATGGTTGGATGGCATCACCAACACAATGGACATGAGTTAGAGTAAACTCCAGTAGTTGGTGATGGACAGGGAGGCCTGGCGTGCTGCAATTCATGGGGTCACAAAGAGTCGGATATGACTGAGCGACTGAACTGAACTGAACTGAGCACCAAGGGAACCCACATCCATCCACAGTGTATTGCTGTTCTGAGGAAGAGAAGACTATCCAATCAATCAAGGAAAACATGAATGACTACAAGTAGTGAACATATTCTGAAGTATCTAATTAATATACCACTGACGCTAAAGCTTAAAAATGAATTTTTAGTCAAGACAGAAAATGTTGATAAATAAAAAAAAATTGCCCTAGTGATTTTTCAAGTTAGACAGTTTTATTTGATAAAGTTGCTACAAATTCATAACCTTCCTTTAAGGTCTTTTCTTCCAACTCTTCCACCAAGTGAGAGAGGGAAAGAGTATCAGGACTTCACAAAGTGGAAGCTGAGAGTCATCCCTCTTTTCTCAAAGGTAAAGGATACTTCCTTTTGGTTTTTATTTTTTAATAATTTTTATAAGTCAATATTTTTACTGAGGTATCAAAGAGTTGACTTATTGGAATAGACTCTGATGCTGGGAGGGATTGGAGGCAGGAGAAGAAGGGGACAACAGAGGATGAGATGACTGGATGGCATCACTGACTCGATGGACGTGAGTCTGAGTGAACTCCGGGAGTTGGTGATGGACAGGGAGGCCTGGTGTGCTGCGATTCATGGGGTCACAAAGAGTTGGACACGACTGAGCGATTGAACTGAACTGAACTGAACCAGATAACAAACAATGTTGTGATATTGTCATGTGAACAGCAATGGTATTCAGCCATATATATGCATATAGCCATTCTCTCCCCAAATCCCTTCTATGCAGGCTACCACATAGCATTGAACAGAGTTCCCTGAGCTATGCAGGTCCTTGTTGATTATCCGTTTTAAATATAGCAGTGTGTACACACTCACCCCAAACTCCCCAACTATCCCTTCCTCCATAAGAGATACTTCCTTTTAAAAGGATCATTATGGTCTCAGGTTAGTTATACATGAAAGAGATGACCTCATACTTCTCAAATTAATATCCGCAGTACTTATTATAACCTTCCTTCAAAATTACTTGTTATCACTAAACTTCCAGTGGAAAACAAGTATGCTAGACTATTTACTGAAACATGTGACTCACAGCACAGGTCCTCATGATGTGCAAGCTCTGATCTGAGCTTGCCCTGTATTCATATTTTCTCCCTAAGTGTGCTACATCTTCAATGACATAGTTTTTCCTGTCATTATGTAGGGATTGTTGAAAAACTGCCCTAAGTTCTTAAAAAAAAAAAACAGTTAATTATCCTATTTATACATGAGACATATATATTATGACATGGTCAGAATTTCATTATTATGTCAAAATATCCTTACCCTGAGACAGAGAAAATTTTCTGTGGCTATTGCAAAAATAATTCCCGTTACTCTGAAATAGATTCTTACTATTTCATTGCTCCAGGAAGTTATTTACCTCATTGAAGACAGAAGTTAACTCTCTTTTCACCCGCTGATTGAACCTGACCCAGAGTTTGTCAATTGCTTCATCTTAAGATTTGAAAGTTTATCATATAGTACTTGAAATATATCTCTTCTTTTTTGGACTTTTAAGTTACTATTTATGGTACATTCCAAAATATTAAACTGAAAAAGAATTGTTCTCTGGTAAAATGTTTCCAAGTCCTTCATTAACTGCCTTTCCTTTGGTTGCTTAACTTTGATTTTATTGCTTTTCATTTTGTGTGTAAGTGTTTGGTTTTTCTCTTTCACAGCATATACATGTTACTGCCCTTCTTAAGTTTTCCATGTTGTACTGTCTTTAAAGAACTGACTCAAACATATAAACACATGAATGCTTGTGTTTATATGTTTGAGTCATCACAGCTACCATAGATTAAAATTTAAGAAACACATAATCAAGTTAAAACTCAAGTAAAAGTTACAATTCTAATATTAGAACTCATTTCCTTTGCATACTAATATTTCTGGAAAAAGTAAAAGCCGAGTACCTCATTATTCCAGCAAACTTTTAGTATTTTCCAAAGCTTGTTCTTAGAAGGCTTGCCAAAGATGTTTTGGATCAAAGTTTGATAAATATTTTTTGAGGGTTGGGTCAGTCTAGCAAAGATTAAAGAGTACTGAACTGCAACATTTTTGCTGAATTAGGGCAAACCACTTAACCAATTTGGATATCCATTTCCTTTTCGGTAAAATAAGAGATGGGATGCCTGCCCCTTTCTGAAATCTATTATTTAAAAATAAATACATGCATACACTGTGCTATTAAAGTAAGGCCATAATTCTTAAAGCACTTTTTCTTTGTAAGTTAGTATGAATAAATAGTATTAACTTCAGTGGAAAATATGCCAAACAGTATCATAACTATCTTTCAGTATTTATCATATTAACAGATAATTATTTAATTATAAAATATGGCATATAGAGATTGAGCAAAATTTAACATATTTTAAAATAAGATACACTCTTAACTTAAGGATAAGTCTGATAAAAAATTCCTCCTACAGCAAAGATACTTCCAAATATAACCACAGTTTATCCAGTAATCCTGGAGTTCTAGGAACCCTACAAATTTAACATTAACATAGGCTGGAGAATAGGGAAGGGGTGACAAGTTCTTTTCCCAAATTCCAAATGAAAAGTGATTTTGGTAATTGTTAGCAATGATAAAATTGCAAAACACATGAAATAAGCTATCTGCATTTTCAAATATAATCACGATATTCCAGGTTTAAGAAAGCAACCATACACAATAATATCTTAAGACCACAGATAGATGTAAATATGAGCCATCTCAGTGTTAAACACTATTCCATGCTCTACAATGGATGTTCACATCATGTAACTGTCATTATCTCGGAGAATCTGCCACAAACAGTAATAAGAACATTATGTTAGATTTTTGTTGTAGTCATCAGATTTTTCATCTCTTTTGTGCAAGATATTGTTATGTTTTCATTATTATAGATTAATTTTAACCATCTGATCCCTGTTATATCAAATTACCCACCATCCAGCTAACAAATGCAAAATCCGTGTCCCTGCTCATGCTAACTGTCCCCATAGAATGTTGCACATATGTATTTGACTTGAAAGCTTCTTGACAACTAATTGAGCACTAACAAATTCCCATTCCAGAAAAATTAATTGTCTTTCATAGAAGGTATCTTAGAACATTAAGATACAAGTCATTCAAGGAACAAATTCAATCCAATAATTCCCTGAATATTCATTATTTAGAAAAATTATTTATTAAATATTAATATTTTGGCTTCTCTTCTTGATACTATTAAAATATTGATACTGAAGTCTTTCATATTCTCCTTGCTTGCTTCATTCATATTTCTGTATATCTTCATAAACAAATGATAGTAACTTTTTGGGGGAGGGAGACTTCCCCGGTGGCTCACACAGTAAAGAATCCGCTTGCAATGCGGGAGACCTGCATTTGATCGTTGGGCTGGGAAGGTCCCCTGGAGGAGGGCATGGCAGCCCACTCCAGCATTCTTGTCTGGAGGATCTCCATGGAAAGAGGAGCCTGGTGGGCTACAGTCCATGGGGTCATAAGAGTCAGATATGACAAAGCGACTAAGCACAGTACAGTAACTTCTTACAATTTCTAATAATTATATTTTCCCAGTGGGCTATAGTCATCTAGTTATTAATATATGATCAACAACCTCTAAAGACTGAAAACTATGAAGTCAGTTTACAGTTTTTGATGATAATTTTATGTTCAGCTCAGTCATGTCCATCTCTTTGCAGCCCCATAAACCGCAGCACGCCAGGCCTTCCTGTACATCACCAACTACCAGAGTTCACCCAAACCCGTGTCTATTGAGTCGGTGATGTGATCCAACCATCTCATCCTCTGTCGTCCCCTTCTCTTCCTGCCATAAATCTTTCCCAACATCAGGGTCTTTTCAAATAAGTCAGCTCTTCGCATCAGGTGGCCAAAGTACTGGAGTTTCAACTCCAACATCAGTCTTTCCAATGAACACCCAGGACTGATCTTCCTTAGGATGGACTGCTTGGATCTCCTTGCAGTCCAAAGGACTCTCAAGAGTCTCCAACGCCACAGTTCAAAAGCATCAGTTCCTCGGCGCTCAGCTTTGTTTATAGTCCAACTCTTACATACATACATGACTACTGGAAAAACCAGAGCCTTGACTAGACAGACCTTTGTTGACAAAGTAATGCCTCTGCTTTTGAATATGTTATCTAGGTTAGTCGTAAGTTTCCTTCCAAGCAGTAAGCCTCTTTTAATTTCATGGCCGCAATCACCATTTGCAGCGATTTTGGAGCCCCTCAAAGTAAAGTCTGCCACTGTTTCCACTGTTTCCCCATCTATTTGCCATGAAGTGATGGGACCAGATGCCATGATCTTTGTTTTCTGAATGTTGAGCTTTAAGCCAACTTTTTCACTCTCCTCTTTCTCTTTCATCAAGAGGCTCTTTAATTCTTCTTCACTTTCTGCCATAAGGGTGGTGTCATCTGCATATCTGAGGTTATTGATATTTCTCCCAGCAATCTTGATTCCAGCTTGTGTTTCCTCCAGCCCAGTGTTTCTCATGATGTACTTTGAATATAAGTTAAATAAGCAGGGTGACAATATACAGCCTTGACATACTCCTTTTCCTATTTGGAACCAGTCTGTTGTTCCATGACCAGTTCTAACTGTTGCTTCCTAACCTGCATACAGGCTTCTCAAGAGGCAGGTCAGGGGGTCTGGTATTCCCATCTCTTTCAGAATTTTCCACAGTTTATTGTGATCCATGCAGACAAAAGCTTTGGTACAGTCAATAAAGCAGAAATAGATGTTTTTCTGCAACTCTCTTGCTTTTTCAATGATCCAGCAGATGTTGGCAATTTGATCTCTGGTTTCTCTGTCTTTTCTAAAACCAGCTTGAACGTCTGGAAGTTCACAGTTCACATATTGCTGAAGCTTGGCTTTGAGAATTTTGAGCATTACTTTACTAGTGTGTGAGATGAGTGTAATTATGTGGTAGTTTGAATATTCTTTGGCATTGCCTTTCTTTGGGATTGGAATGAGAACTGACCTTTTCCAGTCCTGTGGCCACTGCTGACTTTTCCACATTTGCTGGCATATTGAGTGCAGCACTTTCACAGCATCATCTTTTAGGATTTGGAATAGCTCAACTTGAATTCCATCACCTCCACTAGCTTTGTTCATAGTGATTCTTCCTAAGGCCCACTTGATGTCACATTCCAGGATGCCTGGCTCTAGGTGAGTGATCACACCATCGTGATTATCTGGGTCGTGAAGATCTTTTTTGTACAATTCTTCTGTGTATTTTTGCCACCTCTTCTTAATATCTTCTGCTTCTGTTAGGTCCATACCATTTCTGTCCTTTATGCTCAGCCCTCATATATTACATAATCTATTAAAATTAAAAAGAAGGATGGATGGATGGATGGATGCATGAATGAATGAATGAGAATCCACTCAGTTCTTCAGATTCTGTCTAGCTATGGAATATTCTCACTGCCAAAAAGCCAGAGAGAGCTTATTAGTAATCATATCACTGTATAATAAACATAATTACCTTACTAAAGTATATGATAACCTTAATATTTTGATTAAAAAATTCATATTTTATTCACTCTAGAGTTCACTTACTTTATGTACTTTCCTTTGAGACGCAAAACACATATGTTTTCTAGATAAAATGCTAAATTTTTAAAAATATATTTGCTACAATTAGTTTCAACATTTTTAATTTTTTCTCTAATCCTTTTCAAATCATCATATTCCTTCCTAAAAAGACAAAGTGCCATTGAAAAATCTATATTAGTATCTTTGGTCAGCTTCATTAGAAGTAGTTGTAAAGATGAAGGTTTAGTCTTAAGGAATTTATTCAGAACGTGCTCCTAGCAGGTATTTGAAAGGAGCAGAAGAAATGGTACCCAGAAGCAGAAGTATCCCAAGCAAGTGTATGTTTTCAGACAAGTTCCCAATCTAAGCTTGATCTACAGAGGAGCTCTAGGGCACACACTGAACCGCAGGTCTCTCCCAGGTCGTGAATGTGGACCTTGTCCATTTCTGCACCAGTCCCTGATTGTATGGAGGTGGCCAAAAAGTTCATTTGGGTTTTTCCATAAGACGTGGAAAACTTCAAATGAACTTTTTGGCCAACCCAATACGAACACTCAGGTACTTCAAGTCACTCTGCCAGTGAGTTATGGGTTCCAGGAGCCTAAAAACTATCCTTTGAAGAAGTGTATGATCATAAGACATTAGATTCAAAACACACAGGAGAGTTCATGGACATATATTCATTCCCAGGAGAGCAATCAGAGACACCCAGTGTGGGGCACCAGCAGTGTTTACTACAAATATTAACAGTAGCTTGCAATCAATATTAGATTTATCATTGTTACCAGATATGCTAAATAATGGGAAACTGGTTAATTGAAAAAATACATTCTTTAAAGAATTACAATGCAAGTGTTTGAATGATAATGGGAAATTATTTGTATTGACATAAAAGTATCTTCAAAATATATTACGTGTAAAAAGGCAGGTTACAAAACAATATGTATAGTACAATCATTAAATTTTAATTTAATGGCATGCTAGAAGAAATAGAAAAATATTATCAATGGTGGGATGACTTGTACCATTCATTACTATTTTATTTGAAAATGTTGTAGACAAGATGTGTGTCGCAATATCTTTTTATAATTTGATTTTGAAATCTAGCAACTTACATCATGATTTAGAAACAGATAAAGTGGACCTGATTTCCAAGTAAGATTGCATCTTTAAAGGGATATAACACAGAAGGAGGTAATCCAGTCTTCGTCAGTTTTAAGAAGTTGTGGCATAAAAGTTTTCCAGTGAATTTTTAATATATACTAAGGTATTAAGCAGTTACAGTAAACATCATCAGCTTGATCAATCAGTTAAAAAATTATAGGCTGAATATGAACACTTTTCCTATAAGAAATATTCCAAGGATAAAGTTCAATGCCTAGCAGGATGATGTTTCCATTGATTTAGTTCTAGTTCTAGAATTAGTGCAGTGCTCCAGCCTTAAAGAAAAATAAGCATTCATACTTAGGAGAAACTTCTGTTTATGGATGGGGGTCTTACAAAAGAGCAAAATACGTTGTGTCATGAACTATCACTACGGAGGAACTGGTATCATACCTAAGGGCATCAGGCCTTTTGTCCCGAATTAGAGCTAGAACAATACTGCCATGTTACTGGGACAAGTGGTTTCAAGTTTTCCAAGGTTAATTAATTTGTATGTTAGGCTTCCTTCCATTACAACTAATAGAAAATTCAACTTAAATCATCTTAAGAAAACATCAACAACAAATTAAAATCAGGATTTCTCAGGACAGCTGGAGCAGGCAGTCGGAGCCAGGGGCGGGGATCAGGGGCGGGAGTTAAGGTTTTCAAGCTTCAGTTTCATTCTATGTCTTGGTTGTACACTGAGAACTTTTTTCTTTCTGCTCCATTTTGCTGCAGACTTTCCATTCCTGGTGAGAAGATTCCTGCACAATCATCCAGAAATGCTCCTTACCTTTCTAACATTTTTCTGTAGAAAGAATAATATTCTTTTTCTACTGTTGCTGCTGCTAAGTCGCTCCAGTTGTGTCCGACTCTGTGCGACCCCATAGACGGCAGCCCACCAGGCTCCCCCGTCCCTGGGATTCTCCAGGCAAGAACACTGGAGTGGGTTGCCATTTCCTTCTCCAATGCATGAAAGTGAAAAGCGAAAGTAAAGTCGCTCAGTTGTGTCCGACTCCAAGCGACCCCATGGACTGCAGCTTATCAGGCTCCTCCGTCCATGGGATTTTCCAGGCAAGAGTCCTGGAGTGGGTTGCCATTGCCTTCTCCATTCTTTTTCTAGTTCTCTAAAGACTACCAACCAAGTCTCCTTGCAGTGGGTTGAGTACCATGCCCCTCTCAGAACAATCACAGTGGTGATGGGGCTGTAAAGTTCCGATGTCAGTGTCAGGGTCACGTTCTGCCAAAGGGATGCCCTGTGGAATCAGCGGCATCCGTGCCCTGTGGTCTGAGCATGCTGAGCACTGGAGGAAAATCAGGACACCATGTCCAGAAGGACAAGCAAAACAGGGTGAGCACATATTTTTCAAATATGCTTCCTTCCTCACATGCAACTGGAACAGAGAATGGAATGACACTAAATTTCCTCGTGAGGAACATCAAAGAATCAACTTGATGAAGCAAAAGGGTGAGACAACACGGCACTGTTGAAAATAGCTAGAGTTATTTATAAATTTTTTAAAAGAGAGTTAACTATTTTGGGATCAGATACACAAATATGTCTTTTCTCTCCCCCCCGCCTTTTTTTTTAATTTCAGTTTCCTGGAGTGTGATTCATTTAGGATGCTTTTACTCAATAGATGTAAAAGTATTTTTCTTTATGGTTTTACCTATCTTAATCTTCATTTCTAAGTTTAGAAGGTACTGCACTTGAGCTCTTGAGTGCTAATTGTAAAAAGTAGGTAAAGCATACCTTAGCACAAGCCCACTTTTTTTTTAAGAAATTGTACTTTCAGCACTGATATTTTTATTAGTTATGGTTTAAAAGATATACACTTTTTCCTTTCATAACTTTTTTCATTTGTATTATATTTAATTATTAGAATACATTATTAGAGTTTTAATGTTCTAATTTTAAAGCAATCATTAGGATTTTATTTATAATAATGTAGCATATGTATTGTTTAAGAGTGGACTCCAGTTTGAACATTATTCTTCCTGTCATAATCAAAACTGGATCATAACTGATGCCTTGTCCAGAACCAGGCAGAGCTGTTATTAGCAGAAGAGTAGAATCAGTGGAATTACTATTTAACAGCACTGAATGCAAATTTACATAAAACGATACAGTTGCCCTTCAACTTCATTAGTTTTTTCTTTAGTGTAAAGTGAAAATGAAGTCACTCAGTTGTGTCTGACTCTTTGCTACCCCATGGACTGTAGCCCACCAGGCCCCTCTGTCCATTGGATTCTCCAGGCAAGAGTACTGGAGTGTGTTGCTATTTCCTTCTCCAGGGGATCTTCCTGACCCAAGGATCGAACCTAGGTCTCCCACATTGCAGGCAGATGCTTTACCATCTGAGTGAATTAGCTGTCAATCTGATTCATTTCACACCAAACAGAAAAAAAGAGAAGATAGTTGCTTACTGACTAAAAACAAATATGTGATGAAAACACATTTTTATCTTATATTGATATTGTTTTAATTGCTAAGTTGTATTTGACTCTTTTGTTCCACAGGCTCCTCTGTCCAAAGGATTTCCTAGGCAAGAATACTGGACTTGGTTGCTTCTCCAGGCAAGTTGGTTCCCTTCTCCAGGGAATCTTCCCATCCCAGGAATCAAACCCACATCTCCTGCATTGCAGGTGGATTCTTTACCACTGGGTCACCTCGGAAGCCCATTTTAATCTATAGAATGATAAAATGTATATAATCATACATTTCATTAATTAGTCTAAATAGTCCATCATATTGACCAAGAAGATGTTTCAGTTACATAGGTGGCCAACATCTGCTAGCTGGGGAATGTGTACTTGGCTCTGGGTACCTCTGAAAAGAAAGATGTGTAATGCAATTCCAGTGAGATCTTCCATGAAACTGACTATTATTTTAAGAGATTGAAAATTCAGTACAAGTTAAAATATTTAATAAAGTATATATGAATAGTGTATAGTGGAGAGTGAAAAAGTTGTCTTAAAGCTCAACATTCAAAAAACGAAGATCATGGCATCCGGTCCCATCAATTCATGGGAAATAGATGGAGAAACAGTGGAAACAGTGTCAGACTTTATTTTTGGGAGCTCCAAAATCACTGCAGATGGTGATTGCAGCCATGAAATTAAAAGACGCTTACTCCTTGGAAGGAAAGTTATGACCAACCTAGATAGCATATTCAAAAGCAGAGACATTACTTTGCCAACAAAGGTCCATCTAGTCGAGGCTATGGTTTTTTTCCTGTGGTCATGTATTGATGTGAGAGTTGGACTGTGAAGAAGGCTGAGCACCTAAGAATTGATGCTTTTGAACTGTGGTGTTGGAGAAGACTCTTGAGAGTCCCTTGGACTGCAAGGAGATCCAACCAGTCCATTGTGAAGGAGATCAGCCCTGGGATTTCTTTGGAAGGAATGATGCTAAAGCTGAAACTCCAGTATTTTGGCCACCTCATGCGAAGAGTTGACTCATTGGAAAAGACTGTGATGCTGGGAAGGATTGGGGGCAGGAGGAGAAGGGGACAATAGAGAATGAGATGGCTGGATGGCATCACTGATTCAATGGATGTGAGTCTGGGTGAACTCTGGGAGTTGGTGATGGACAGGGAGGCCTGGCGTGCTGCAATTCATGGGGTCGCAAAGAGTCGGACACGACTGAGCGACTGATCTGATCTGATCTGATCTGATACATGAATAATAATGTAGCATAAATAATTCTGAGTGTTGAATGTGGATGCTTTGGGAAAGAAGATTCACCCATTTAATCCTGTCCAGCAAGGGAGTACTGGATACATAAAAATATGCAGAAGCTATCACAATTCAAAAGTAGTTTAAGGAACTGAGAATACATAGCCTGGAAAATAACAGAGCTATTTTTCTATCTTGAGATAACCTCTACTGACCTGTAGGAGTAGGCAGAGACTACTGCTGGGAAGCTCAAGATCACACTGAGAAGCCCAGACAAGAAAGAAAATAAGGAATACTGTAAAAATAAATAATAAATAAAGACTAAAGTTCAGATGGTAAAGAATCTGCCTGCAATACAGGAGATTTGATCCCTGGATCCGGAAGATCCCCTGAAGGAGGGCATGACAACCCACTCCAGTATTCTTGACTGGAGAGTTCCATGGACAGAGGGACCTGGCAGGCTACAGTTTAGGGTTGCCAAGAGTCAAGCATGACTGAGCAATTAACACACACACAACTATATACCAGTTCAGAAGTGGAACCTGCTGATTTGAAAGTTAATGGGTTTTCCCAGAAATGGAAGGAACAAATAAATTTGTATTAATTAATCAATTTCTGCTGGTCTTCATAATCTACATGCTCTATATACTACATCATCACCCTTTTCACAAACCTAGTCCCGAGGCTAATAGTTCCCTCGTTTAGATGAGGAAAAGATATTCAGGAGGCTATTCTTTACCAAAACACCAGGGACAAGTGTAGTCAAGATGTAGTAAGTTGTGTCTGATTCTTGCAACCCCATGGACTGCAGCATGCCAGGCCTCCATGTCCATCAGCAGCTCCCGGAGTTTACTCAAACTCATGTCCACTGAGTCAATGATGTCAGAAACATCATAAAGGAGATTCTTTCCCCAGTTGGTGATAAGTAGATTATGGAATAGATATTGCTTTTTCAAACTCTGAAATAGTATGATTGGGGAAGAAGCACAGATTTAAGCTTTATTTCAGGCCAATATGCAAATTTTTTCAAAGTCTACTCAGTGGACATGAGTTTGAGAAAACTCCAGGACATAGTGAAGCACAGGGAAACCTGGTGTACTACAGTCCACATGGGTTGCAAGAATTAGACATATCTTACTGACTTAACAACAACAACTTTTAACTAGCTGCAGGGCTGGTTAATAATATTACTGGTAAAATATATAAACTATCAAGTATAATACCACCAGTATTAAATACAGCATATCATTTATATTGCATTATATCTTGTGACAGGTAGCTATATAGAGATACAGAAAGAGAGAAGGACGTCTTGCCAAGGCTATCTCACCTAGCATGGTCAGGATAGCTTTGATAGGGGTTAACATTCTTCAAAAGAACTTTTCTTTCAAATGGAAAAGCCAGCTGAACTTTACTTTCTAGGCATCATGGTTTATAGCTTTGGCATCTTCACACATGATGATTGATCAGCTGAAGAAAGACTTAGAATCAATAAACCATTTCCTTCACTATGAATTGACAAGAGGGCACAAAGGTACCCACATTAATGAGGATTCGCCTTCCCAGAGATGATTGACAAGGCTCCGTACAAGCTGACCATTCCACCAATAGAAAATCGCTTTGGCCTATTCTCAGTCTCATTTAAAGGTAGAACCTTCTCATATCTAAGAATATATTAAAGTATGTTATGCTGCTGCTGCTGCTTAGTCTCTTCAGTCGTGTCCAACTCTGTGCGACCCCATAAACGGCAGCCCACCAGGCTCCCCCATCCCTGGGATTCTCCAGGCAAGAACACTAGAGTGGGTTGCCATTTCCTTCTCCAATGCATGAAAGTGAGAAGTGAAAGTAAAGACACTCAGTGATATCCGACTCTTAGTGACCCCATGGACTGCAGCCTACCAGGCTCCTCCATCCATGGGATTTGCCAGGCAAAAGTACTGGAGTGGGTTGCCATTGCCTTCTCCAATGTATGTTATAGACAGTGTTTAAAATAGTAGACATTTGCATATGCGTGTATAAAATTATTTTCACGTAAGCCACTGAAATCATACCATTTTTAATCTTTATGTTTTGAAATTTAATGGAGTATTTTTCTATCAAAAAACTTAATTGGAATTATAATATGCTCAGGTAATATGCCAAGCAGGGTTAATTTCCTAACAAGGCACTGGGTTCAAACCTGATGGGTTGATGAACAGTGTATACAAGAGCTGAGTGAGCAAAGAAGAGGACATTAAACAACTTGATTAGAAAGCATGGTGAATATTTTAGTAATAATTATATTAATTCTTCAAAAGTTTTACTAGAGCCTGATTTTAATTTTTCTTCTTATAATATTTTATCACCTTAAGCTAAATATAGTTAGGAGGTGTGGAGAAACAAGAGAAGTAAAGAAAGAAAGAAATGAGGCTGTTTTCTAATAGTATTTCATTTGTGCAGACAGGAAAAAGTTAGAAATAAGAACAGGAAGCCTTAAGAACACAAAAATGTGCAAGAAGGGAGGCCAGGATGACTCAGAGAGGGGAATGTCACTCAACACCTTTCTCTGCTACTACTCTGACTTGAACCTTCTTTAGTGCATGAAATATGATAACTTATTTTATTAATGATTCAGCTACATTTATTTTAATTTCTAAAGCAATTCTCATTTGTTTTTCAACTGCATTCACAGTGGTCGGAATCAAAGGACCTCTCAGCATTTCTTCATGTTTACTTTCTCAATAAATACATTAAAAATGGCCAAGCACATATATCTGAGTCTATCTTTCAGGCATGTATCTCTCCATCTCTTTTTCTTTCATACATGCAGAACCTCACTTTGGCTTTGCCAGGGAATAATTCTGCTCTTGGCTAAGTTGGAACATCTGGGTCCTGATCTCATGGTCCTTGGAAGATAAGCAAAAAATAAAATTGTTCTGAATTTCTAATGCCTCCCCTAGTAAGCATTTTATGAGAATAATAGTCTCTTTGGGAAATGGAAAAATGATTGAAAGGATCACATTCAACTCTGGACTAAAGCCTTAATGAGGGACCATCTGACAAAGGGGAGTAAGCTTGCACACAGTGCAGGGGCTCCGCCATTCGTGCAAAAACTGAAGGAAGAACAGGAAGAACCAGTCACAGAGAGATGGAAATTTTTGGCACTTAGCAAAATACTTCTGGCAAATTAGCAAGTTTTTGTCAAATCACTGAAACAAGTCTATTTGGAAAACATGAAATGCTGCATATTATAAAATTTTAGCAGATCCATTTTACATGCAAACAAGAAAACATCTGCTCAGCAGAAACACCCACAGTGTATCCTAAAGTTTAGAAAACATGGCTATACAAAGTTGTTATTTTTCCATTTAGAGGGAAAATGGCAAATTATTGTAGTAATTTGATAATAGAAGTATCTAAGCTAACCTAGCTGGTACAAACCAAATACATATTCAACATAATTTTCTTCTTTTACAATGTCAAGTTGGCCACATTATGGGAGAAACTTGCAGTCTGGTGCAAAATGATATGTGTTTACTGTTAGGTTCTTCCTCATTAATATTTCAGCCTTTCAAATAATCTATTCAGGCCACATTACAATAAACATAATAGACTTTACACATGTGGGTGAACTTTTGCTTAGGTTGCTACTTCTCTTATATTCTTTTTGAGAGATGAAACATTGATAAAAAAATTCGCAAGAGAAACAAAAATATCTCTCTTCTCCTTCACCCAGATCCCCTAGTTCTTAAGGTTTTACCATTTTACCCACACAACTCAATCTCTCTATATCCATCTTTTTCTCTGACGTACATACACACACACATGCACATATACACAGCCTTTGCGTTCTTCTTTTTTCACATTATTTATAGCATCTTATAATTTATGCTTTACATGCAAAATAATAAAATTTATAAACTTTTTAAAATTTTAAATTGTGCCATTCAGGAACAGTAAGTACATTCACAGCACCGTGCAAACATCACTACAGCTTAGCTTCAGACTACTTCATTCCTGCAAAATAAAATCTTGTATTCAAAGCATGCACTCCTAATTTTTCCCTCCTTTAGCCCCTGACAACTCCTAAGCCTCTTTCTTTCTGTTTCTTTACCTATTCTGGGTATTTCCTGTAAATGAACTCTTACAAAAGGTGTTTGTGTGTGTGTGTCTGGTCTGTCTGCCTACATATTTTAAGAGAGGACTGGTGAAATTTTGTTTTTACTTAAAATGGAATTTTTTTTATTTAAAAGAGAAATCCAGATGGATTAAAGATGAAAAGTGCAAAATGAAAGCCAAATAAAAAAGAACAGAGGCAAGACCCATATCCCCGAGGGTAAGGGATTAACATATACACACTACTACATATAAAATAAAAACCAACAAGAATCTACTCTAGCACTATAGCACAGGTAACTATACTTAATATTTTCCAATAACTATGAGGGAAAATAATCTGGAAAACAATATATATATTCTTTTATATAAATATATATATATATATATATAGTATGTGAATCACTTTGCTATATAAATGAAACTAACACATTATACATAACTATATTTCAATTTTTAAAAATGGAGTATAAGTTTATGTTTTTCAGCTGCAGGTAAAGTCAAAATAAGGTACAGGTCAATTGGCACAAATTACCTAAGAAGTAATGTGGAGTGAGGTCTTGGCAGGCTCTGATTCATATTAGAACAAATTTTGGTTTATCCTTAGTGGAAAGCCCAAATATTCTCTCACATGAGACTCTCTTCTTTTAAGAAGATCTGACAAAGGCCCAAATGTGTTTCCGCATTTCCATGTTCCCACATGTGTACGTGTTGGTGTATTTCTGTGTGTTTGCATGTGTGTGCATGCTTATGTCTTTGTATGTACATATACGTATGATAGTTGCTCAAGTGTGTCCGACTCTTTGCAACCTCATGGACTGAAGCCCACAAGGCTCCTCTGGCCATGGAATTCTCCAGGCAAGAGCACTGGACTGGGTTGCCATTTCCTTCTCCAGGGCATCTGACTAACCCAGGTCTCCTATATTGCAGGTGGATTCTTTACCATCTGAGTCATGTGTAATTAAGTAAGCATGAGTTCCTATTTCTGTGTGTGTATGGTGGTAGACATCTGTTTGAGTGTTTATTATGTATTCATGGGTCTATATGGTCATGTTTTTAATTTATAAGTGCAGCACTTTAGTTCCCCAGGATTCATTTTGATTAAACCACACCAAGGTGTCTACCATCATCATGAACTTCCTCTCAAACTCTTGACATTTATCAAATGCAATGAAAATACCAGCATGAAGTACTTTAAAAGAAGAAATAACATCATACATTGAAGTTTGAAAAGCACAAGTACAGGAAAAGACATATTTTCTTAAATTCAAGTTTTGGTTTGTTTGCACTTTCATTTTGGCATCCTTTTCCCCCTCACAAGCATCTTGGAAGCCCCTATGGTAGGATACTTTACCGTTATAGAATTTAAGACATTATGAGGTTGAAACTAGAAGACAGAAATCTCTCTGTGGCTCACAGACATATTTCTTCGGTTTACAATGTGGTTTTAAGACAACTGAAAAAATTTTAAATGGGGCATGAGCTCTGAAGCTTATCAAAATCTCCATCACTCTCTATCACACTCTAACTAAGAGTAAGAGGCATCCTCTACTTGGTTTCTCTGGTTACAGCAGAAGCTGCTTAAGTTTGTAACCCTTGACCTAAGAGTGGTTGGGAGAGAGGTTCCTGGTTAATCTTTTTAAGGTTGCCCAGTGGTTAAGAACATGCCTGCCAATGCACGTTCAATAGGAGTTCGAACCCTGGTTGGAGAATATCCCACATGCCAAGGAGCAACTAAGCCCAAGGGTTGCAATGACTGAGCCCATGCACCCTGCTAGAGAGTCCATGCACCCCAATGAAAGATTCTGCCTGACCAAACAAAGATCCCTGTGTGCAACAACTAAGATCTGATGCAGCCAAATAAGTAAATATTTGTAAATGGTTTATTTAAAAATGTTTATAATTCATGGAAATAAAATTATACAGACAACATATAAGATGTAAAGCATAGAAACTTTATTTGATGTATCTTTCACTGTTGTTCAGTTGCTCAGTCACGTCTGACCCTTTGCGACTTGGATTGCAGCACTCCAGGCTTCCCTGTCCTCCACTGTCTCCCGAGGTATGCTCAAACTCATGTCCACTGAGTCGGTGATGTCATCCAACCACCTCATCCTCTGTCATCCCCTTCTCCTCCTGCCTTCAATCTTTCCCAGCATCAGAGTCTTTTCTAATGAGTCAGCTCTTCACATTCGGTGTCCAAACTATTAGAGCTTCAGCTTCAGCATCAGTCCTTCCAATATATATTCAGGGTTATTTTCCTTTAACCCTGAATTGACTGGTTTGATCTTTTTGTCCAAAGGACTCTCAAGAATGTTGCATAGACAATAATTAATAGTCTAGGATTAACTTCATTTCACCTTTCTTTTCTTCCTTAGGTAGTTGGAATGAGAGGCTTAAAATTCTGTCTGTTGCAGATAGTGTGCATGAATGAAGCTAAGAAGCTTCCTTCTCTGCAGGGTCTGGCTTTCCATGAAAATATTTAACGTCTTCCTAAACATGACTTCAAAGTTTGATTCTATTAAGACACATATGTAATTTGAACATTCAAGGTGATAAAAGTTTCCTGTAACCATATTAACCCATACTGCGCTTAGCCACTCAATTGTGTCCGACTATTTGTGACTCCACGGACGATAGCCCACCAGGTTCCTCTGTCCATGGGGATTCTTTAGGCAAGAATATTGGCATGAGTTCCATGCCCTCCTCCAGGGGATTATCCTAACCCAGGGATCAAACCGAGGTCTCCCGCATTGCAGGGGGCTTCTTTACCATCTGAGCCTCGAGGGAAGCCTGATTAAGCACAGCCAGGTGAAAAAAAAAGTTTCTTGTAACCATTTTAACCCATTTAGTTTGCTACAGTAAAGTAAGTGTTTTATCAACCATCCTTGGCTAATAACAAGGGCACGGGGTCTTAACTTGCCAGACTAAGTAAGGTGCCTCGTGCCAGGGGAGTGCTGCGACCTGGCTCTCAATCCCTTTAATAAATGTCTTAGCTCACTTCCTGCAAAAAGATTCTGAGTACAGTACTTCCTTTCTCTATCCACAGCTGCTTTGGCAAAATCTTTTGTCCTACTGTTTTGTCTCCTTTCCTCTTCCCGTCTCCTGATTCCATCTTTTTCTAATTATCAATCAGAATGACCCCAAGTCCACATACAATTAAAGTGAAATTCTTGAGGTCAGGGACAAAGAATTCAGGAGTTAATGTGCATGTTTTAAAATGTCATGTAACAGTAACTTGAGGCTGGGGAGATGCTGCTGACCTAAAGCATACATGATAACACAACTATGTTGGAAGACATGGAAAAATGCCTTGAAAGTTGCTTGTGGATCAATGTGCCACTTTGTTCTTAAGATTATTTATCCTTTTTTAATTGTCTTTCCCATCCATCAGCCCATGCGTGAATCACCCACCTTCTCAGCTCTTCCCTAATTTCTCTGTGTTCCTTTCCCAGGCTTCTCCTTGGTTTTGAATTTGAAGTGTGAATTCACCTAAGTGTTCTCTAAGTGTGAAATCCACCCTTCTGCCTGTCTGGTTACTCATTGGTTAAGTTTTATGTTTAATGGTTCTGTGTATATTTTTAAACTAGATTTGGTAAACACATCCCTGGGGCATTACTAAGTCTGAATTCACTCACAGTTAACTTCTTCTCATCAGCTGTGTTTGGTGTGTCCGACTCTGTGCAATCCCATAGATGGCAGCCCACCAGGCTCCCCCGTCCCTGGGATTCTCCAGGCAAGAACACTGGAGTGGGTTGCCATTTCCTTCTCCAATGCATGAAAGCGAAAAGTGAAAGTGAAGTCGCTCAGTCGTGTTCGACTCTGCGACCCCATGGACTGCAGCCCACCAGGTTCCTCCGTCCATGGGATTTTCCAGGCAAAAGTACTGGAGTGGGGTGCCAATGCCTTCTCCAAACCAGCTACTAAAAGAATACAAATGATTGGGTGGCATTTTCAGGCAGAAGAACACACTGCTGGAGAAGAATCTAGGGGCCTCTGCATGTTTGACCTTTCTCAAATTATGCCGTGCCTCTCTCTGCTTCCTATGCAGATGTTGAAAAACAGTAATAATTATATTTCTTAGGTGGAAAAATTGAAAATATACATTTGTCTCTAAGATTCTGAGTACTCTGTTTCTACAGCATTGTCATTTTTCCAGCATTTTGCCATACAATATAAGTGTGGGCTTGGATATTAACCTCCACGTCAACTTCTAACTCTCTTTCCCATAGTGTGAATACCATTGGTATTTGTGTTGGAAATAACCCAAGCAGGGTGTGCGTATGTTAGTATAGGCCAACCACATGTGGGTGGGATAATAAAAACAAAACCTCAGCACGGCATACCTTGAGAAAAAGATGGATCAAGAGAGATAAAGTGTGGTATAAATTAAAAATGACCTCAGATGGAAATTGTGTGGATGTTATAAAAACATGAAAACAATTCATCTGTCATCACAGAGTTTACTCTAATGGTGAACCTCTCATTCTTCACATCTTAAACTGATCCCTTCCTATCATTCTGGAGCATAACTCACATTTGTGACATTCTTTGTTTATTGTCTATGGAACCAGGGGCACCGTATAGAAACTGGTATTAACTGTGAGTGTCTTTGCCAGTTTTATAATGTGGACAACTTTTCAGGGATCAAAACCATAAAGCCGCCAAATATTTTGAGACCAGTTCTCCAAGATACCAGATTGATGAAAAAACTGTTAAAAGGGAATCACACGCAATGCCTTTGTTGGTATAAATTATATACCTGTTATTTCTATGTTGAAGAGCAGAGAGGTTGATAAAATCCTGCAGAAGGCAGCATGAACTGTGAGAAAGAACAACGTTACTCTGGTTCAAATGCCTGTCTCTGGGTCTTACAGCGGATGAACTGGAAAAATTATTTAAATAAGTCCAGATCTCAATATTATCAACTATAAAATTACATCATGAGATCTGTCTTAAAGGTTGGTTGTAAGTATCAGGGTTAATATAATCTTTTAGCAATTATAAGTCTGTGTGATAGATGATTATTCTTAGTATTATTTATTTTATGGAAAAATCTATACAATTAATTGATTTTTTGTGAAAACCACCATAAAACATTCATGAATAGAATTACATACATAATTATATTTATAAATCATCTGTAATCTGTCTTGGGCATCATCTGTAATCTCTTAAACAGTCATAGTAATACCATATCTATTTCAGTAGAAAGGCATCATTTTCCCATGAGTTCTTGAGCCTCTTTTGGCTCTCACTGTAATTCAACAGCAGAGAGGGGTTCAAGCTGTCTTTCCAACTCTTTGCCCTTTCTTAGCAAGCTTTCCAATTTGTGGTACTTGGTTTAGGCACATCCTCGGAGTTGACTTAATTCATATCTTGTCTTGAAAATGACGTTTGATCACGATCTTCATGTCTCTTGATAATTGAGACACTGATTTTATGTTTTACTGGCTTCTAACAAATTTACCTCTTTGTCTAAAGATGGTGATATACTCAGTAAATGTAAAATTCTTATTGTCAAGCCTCAGAATATGCTCAATAATTGACTTATATTAATTATATCATTACCATTGACTATTTTCCTGCCCTTTCTCTTTGCTGACTTATATGTAAGTCATATAAGTATAATATATGTCAAATAAACATAATATAAGTCAAATAAACAATGGTCTCTCCATTATCAGTTTATTGCCTTTAGTCTTCTCTCCCTACGTTCTTCTGAAGAAAATCAGCCACTTACTTGATCTTATATATGAATGATATTAATATATAACTCTCTAGCCCTAGGTACGTACTAAAGCATGAGTTTCATATTTCTATCCACTTTCAAAATCTTAACTCAAAATATCATAGCATCATCTACAATTGAACAAATACACACTGACTTGGATTCTCTTCCATTTGCTTTCTTCCCAACCTATCACCAACTTGGCTATCTTTACCCCATTCCTCTCATTTCTCTGTCAAGAGATACCAAGTCCTCATATTTCTTGGATTTGTCTTCTTTATCATTAAATCAATTCAACTGTCTTTATTTTCTTGGGCTCCAAAATCACCACAGATGGTGACTGCAGCCATGAAGTTAAAAGATGCTTTCTCCTTGGAAGAAAAGATATGATGAAGAAAAGACAGCAAAGAAGACATACAGATGGCTAATAAACACATGAAAAGATGCTCAACATCACTCATTATCAGAGAAATGCAAATCAAAACCACAATGAGGTACCATTTCACGCCAGTCAGAATGGCTATGATCCAAAAGTCCACAAGCAATAAATGCTGGAGAGGGTGTGGAGAAAAGGGAACCCTCTTACACTGTTGGTGGGAATGCAAACTAGTACAGCCACTTTGGAGACAAGCATGGAGATTCCTCAAAAAACTGGGAATAGAACTGCCTTATGATCCAGCAATCCCACTGCAGGGCATACACACTGAGAAAACCAGAACTGAAAGAGACACGTGTACCCCAATGTTCATAGCAGCACTGTTTACAATAGCCAGGACTTGGAAGCAACCTAGATGTCCATCCACAGATGAATGGATAAGAAAGCTGTGGTACATATACACAATGGTGTATTCAGATCAGATCAGTCGCTCAGTCGTATCCAACTCTTTGCGACCCCATGAACTGCAGCACGCCAGGCCTCCCTGTCCATCACCAGCTCCCGGAGGTCACTCAAAACCACACCCATCAAGTCAGTGATGCCATCCAGCCATCTCATCCTCTGTCGTCCCCTTCTCCTCCCGCCCTCAATCCCTCCCAGCATCAGAGTCTTCTCCAATAAGTCAACTCTTCGCATGAGGTGGCCAAAGTACTGGAGTTTCAGCTTTAGCATCATTCCTTCCAAAGAAATTCCAGGATTGAGCTCCTTCAGAATGGACTGGTTGGATCTTCTTGCAGTCCAAGGGACTCTCAAGAGGCTTCTCCAACACCACAGTTCAAAAGCATCAATTCTTCGGCACTCAGCCTTCTTCACAGTCCAGTTCTCACAACCATACATGACCACAGGAAAGACCATAGCCTTGACTAGGCGAACCTTTGTTGGCAAAGTAATGTCTCTGCTTTTGAATTTGCTATCTAGGTTGGTCATAACTTTCCTTCCAAGGAGTAAGTGTCTTTTAATTTCATGGCTGCAGTCACCATCTGCAGTGATTTTGGAGCCCAGAAAAATAAAGTCTGACACTGTTTCCACTGTTTCTCCATCTATTTCCCATATAGTGGTGGGACCAGATGCCATGATCTTCGTTTTCTGAATGTTTAGCTTTAAGCCAACATTTTCACTCTCCACTTTCACTTTCATCAAGAGGCTTTTTAGCCCCTCTTCACTTTCTGCCATAAGAGTGGTGTCATCTGCATATCTGAGGTTATTGATATTTCTCCCAGCAATCTTGATTCCAACTTGTGTTTCTTCCAGTCCAGCATTTCTCATGATGTACTCTGCATACAAGTTAAATAAACATGGTGACAATATGCAGCCTTGACGTACTCCTTTTCCTATTTGGAACCAGTCTGTTGTTCCATGTCCAGTTCTAACTGTTGCTTCCTGACCTGCATACAGATTTCTCAAGGGGCAGATCAGGTGGTCTGATATTCCCATCTCTCTCAGAATTTTGCATAGTTTATTGTGATCTACACAGTCAAAGGCTTTGGCATAGTCAATAAAGCAAAAATAGATGTTTTTCTGGAACTCTCTTGCTTTTTCCATGATCCAGCGAATGTTGGCAATTTGATCTCTGGTTCCTCTGCCTTTTCTAAAACCAGCTTGAACATCAGGGAGTTCACGGTTCACATATTGCTGAAGCCTGGCTTGGAGAATTTTGAGCATTACTTTACTAGCATGTGAGATGAGTGCAATTGTGTGGTAGTTTGAGCACTCTTTGGCATTGCCTTTCTTTGGGATTGGGATGAAAACTGACCTTTTCCAATCTTGTGGCCACTGCTGAGTTTTCCAAATTTGCTGGCATATTGAGTGCAGCACTTTCACAGCATCATCTTTCAGCATTTGGAATAGCTCCACTGGAATTCCATCACCTCCACTAGCTTTGTTCATAGTGATGCTTTCTAAGGCCCACTTGACTTCACATTCCAAGATGTCTGGCTCTAGGTCCGTGATCACACCATCATGATTATCTGGGTCGTGAAGCTCTTTTTTGTACAGTTCTTCTGTGTATTCTTGCCACCTCTTCTTAATATCTTCTGCTTCTGTTAGGTCCATACCATTTCTATCCTTTATCGAGACCATCTTTGCATGAAATGTTCCTTTGGTATCTCTGATTTTCTTGAAGAGATCCCTAGTCTTTCCCATTCTGTTGTTTTCCTCTATTTCTTTGCATTGATCACTGAAGAAGGCTTTCTTATCTCTTCTTGCTATTCTTTGGAACTCTGCATTTAGATGTTTATATCTTTCCTTTTCTCCTTTGCTTTTCACTTCTCTTCTTTTCACAGCTATTTGCAAGGCCTCCCCAGACAGCCATTTTGCTTTTTTTGCATTTCTTTTCCATGGGGATGGTCTTGATCCCTGTCTCCTGTACAATGTCACGAACCTCATTCCATAGTTCATCAGGCACTCTATCTATCAGATCTAGGCCCTTAAATCTATTTCTCACATCCACTGTATAATCATAAGGGATTTGATTTAGGTCATACCTGAATGGTCTAGTAGTTTTCCCTACTTTCTTCAATTTCAGTCTGAATTTGGCAATAAGGAGTTCATGGTCTGAGCCACAGTCAGCTCCTGGTCTTGTTTTTGCTGATTGTATAGAGCTTCTCCATCTTTGGCTGCAAAGAATATAATCGATCTGATTTCGGTGTTGACCATCTGGTGATGTCCATGTATAGAGTCTTCTCTTGTGTTGTTGGAAGAGGGTATTTGCTATGACCAGTGCATTTTCTTGGCAAAACTCTGTTAGTCTTTGCCCTGCTTCGTTCCGTGTTCCAAGGCCAAATTTGCCTGTTGAGTAATGGTGTATTACTCAGCCATTAAAAAGAATGCATTTGAATCAGTTCTAATCAGGTGGATGGAACTGGAGCCTATTATACAGAGTGAAGTAAGCCAGAAAGAAAAACACAAATACAGTGTACTAATGCATATATATGGAATTTAGAAAGATGGTAACAATAACACTGTTTATGAGACAGCAAAAGAGACATTGATGTATAGAACAGACTTTTGAATTCTGGGAGAGGGAGAGGGTGGGATGATTTGGGAGAATAGCATTGAAATATGTATAATATCATATCTGAAACGAGTCACCAGTCCAGGTACGATGCCCGATAATGGATGCCTGGGACTGTTGCACTGGGACGACCCAGGGGGATGGTATGGGGAGGGAGGAGGAAGGAGGATTCAGAATGGGGAACACATGTATACTTGTGGTGGATCCATCTTGATGTATGGCAAAAGCAATACAATATTGTAAAGTTAAGCAAAATAAAATTTAATTTAAAAAAATAAATAAAAAGCAGAGACATTACTTTGCCAACAAAGGTCTGTCTAGTCAAAAGCTAGTTTTTCCAGTAGTTAGGTATGGATGTGAGATTTGGACTATAAAGAAAGCTGAGTGCCAAAGAATTGAAGCTTTTGAACTGTGGTGTTGGAGAAGACTCTTGAGAGTCCCTTGGACTGCAAGGATATCAAACCAGTCAACCCTAAAGGAAATTAGCTCTGCATATTAATTTGAAGGGGTGATGCTGAAGCTGAAACTCCAATACTTTGGCCACATGATGGGAAGAACTGACTCATTGGAAAAAACCCTGATGCTGGGCAAGATTGAAGGCAGAAGAAGAAGGGGATGACAGAGGATGAGATACTTGTATGGCATTACCAACTCTATGGACATGAGTCTGAGCAAGCTCCAGGAGTTGGTGATGTACAGGGAAGCCTAGAGTGCTGCAGTCAACGGGGTCCCAAACTGTTGAACACGACTGAGTGACTGAACTGACTGACTGGATTGCCTTTTTTTTTTTAAATTTAACTTATATTTTTTAATTGGAGGCTAATTACTTTACAATGTTCCCTTCCTGGAGAATCTTTCCCATTGCTCTTCTATCCCACCAGGCCCAATTCTACAGGGTGCATTTCTATAAGAATGATTTTTTTTTTTTTTTTTTTTTTAGTATAATTGCTTTACAATGTTGTATTGGTTTCTGCTGTACAATAGAGTGAATTAGTTATATGTACACAGACACACCCTCCCTCCTGGACCTTCCTCACAAGCATATCCCATCCATCTAGGTCATCATAGAGCATGGAGCTATTTGAATGTCTGATATGTTTTTGTTTAATTGTTTCAGAGCCTACAAATATACTTTAACACCATCTATATTACATTAATGGAGAAGGCAATTGCAACCCACTCCAGTACTCTTGCCTGGAAAATGCCATGGACAGAGGAACCTGGTAGGCTGCAGTTCATGGGGTCGTGAAGAGTCGAACATGACTGAGTGACTTCATTTTCACTTTCATGCATTGGAGAAGGAAATGGCAACCCACTCCCGTGCTCTTGCCTGGAGAATCCCAGGGGTGGGGGAGCCTGGTGGGCTGCTGTCTATGGGGTCGCACAGAGTCAAACACGACTGAAGCGACTTAGCAGCAGCAGCAGCATATTACATTAAAGTTTATCTACAATTTTGTTGTTAATAATGTCTGCAACTTCTATCTATCCACAATCATTTCCCCTAAAACTACCCTGTATGACCATTTAGTTTCAATCAATCTGGGTTCTACCAAGATTTTAGAACCTGTAGCTGAACTGTAGCTTAAGTTCAGTTAAGCTGTTTATTCGTGTCCAACTCTTTGTGACCCCATGTACTGCAGCAGCCAGTCTTCCCTGTCCATCACCAACTCCTGGAGCTTGCTCAGACTCACATCCTTCAAGTTGGTAATGCCATCCAACAATCTCATCCCCTGGCATCCTCTTCCCCTCCTGCCTTCAGTCTTTCCAAGCACCAGGGTCTTTTCCAAGGAGTCAGTTCTTCATATCAGGTGGCCAAAGTGTTGGAGCTTCAGCTTCAGCATTAGTCCTTCCAATGAATATTCAGGATTGATTTCATTTATGATTGACTGATTTGATCTCCTTGCAGTCCAAGGCACTCTCAAGAGTCTTCCACCACACCATAGTTCAAAAACATCAATCTCTTATGCTCAGCTTTCTTTATGGTCTAACTCTCACATTCATATATGACTTCTTGAAAAACTATAGCTTTGACTAGACAGACCTTTGTTGGCAAAGTAATGTCTCTGCTTTTTAATATGCTGTCTAGGTTGATCATAACTCTTCTTCCAAGCAGCAAATATCTTTTAATTTCATGGCTACAGTCACAATCTGCAGTGATACAGTCTGTGAGTGTTTCAACTGTTTCCCCATCTATTTGCAATGAAGTGATGGGACTGGATGCCATGATCTTTGTTTTTTTGTTGTGTGTTTTTTTATTTTATTTTTAAATTTTATTTTGCTTAACTTTACAATATTGTATTGCTTTTGCCATACATCAAAATGGATCCACCACAAGTATACATGTGTTCCCCATCCTGATCCCTCCTCCCTCCTCCCTCCCCATACCATCCCTCTGGGTCGTCCCAGTGCTCCAGCCCCAGGAATCCGTTATCAGGCATCGTACCTGGACTGGCGACTCATTTCAGAAATAACATTATACATATTTCAATGCTATTCTCCCAAATCATCCCACCCTCTCCCTCTCCCAGAGTCCATAAGACTGTTCTATACATCAGTGTCTCTTTTGCTGTCTCGTAAACAGGGTTATTGTTACCATCTTTCTAAATTCCATATATATGCATTAGTACACTGTATTTGTGTTTTTCTTTCTGGCTTACTTCACTCTGTATAATAGGCTCCAGTTCCATCCACCTGATTAGAACTGATTCAAATGTATTCTTTTTAATGGCTGAGTAATACTCCATTGTGTATATGTACCACAGCTTTCTTATCCATTCATCTGTGGATGGACATCTAGGTTGCTTCCAAGTCCTGGCTATTGTAAACAGTGCTGCTAAATGTTGAGATTTAAGCCAGGTTTTTAACTCTCCGCTTTTGCTCTCATCAAGAGGCTTTGTAGTTCTTCTTTGCTTTCTCCCATAAGGGTGGTGTCATCTGCATATATGAGTTTATTGATATTTCTCCTGGCAATCTTGATTCCAGCTTGTGCTTCATCCAGCCCAGCATCTCATGATGTACTTTGCATTTAAGTTAAATAAGCAGGTTGACAATATACAGTCTTGACGTACTCTTTTCCCCACTTGGAACCAGTCTGTTGTTCCACGTCCAGTTCTAACTGCTGCTTCTTGACCTGCATACAGATTCCTCAGGATGCAGATAAGGTGGTCTGATATTCCTATATCTTGAAGAATTTTCCACAGTTTGCTGTGATCCACACAGTCAAAGACTTTGGTGTAGTCAATAAATCAGAAGTAGGTGTTCTTCCGGAACTTTCTTGCTTTTTCTATGATCCAACAGATGCTGGCAATTTGATTTCTGGGGGTTCTACCACACCTCCCCAAACCAGGGCAGTTGACTGTTATTTCTGGACCACTGGCTCATGCTTTGACTCCCTCCATGGAAATTCTTCCACATAGCCTATCAACCTATTTATTTTTGTGTTTCCTTTTTATCCCAGCTTGATTTTCACTGTTTGTACAGCCTTTTTAAATAGCTTTTTTCTTAAAAGTTTGGCATGTGCATTCTTTGTATGCTATTTCTATTACAGTATCTTCTAGGCTAAGTATTTATATGAACTTCATAAGATGTACTTTGTATTATCCCCACATAACATCAATAGTCTCTTACTTCATTGTAATTCCAATTGCTTAAACCAAAGTCCAGGTCCTTTTAGTTTTTTCCAGAAACCATCACCTCTGGCTCCCTTATATTCAATATCTGTTTTCCTTGAAATTTGTTATATTGTTAAATTTCTGTGTCTAAAACTATTTCATTTACAAAGCTGTTCATAGTAAGAGTGACAGAGAGTGGTCTCTTACCTGTTCAGTAAATATCTTTGGTTATGAGCCTCAGATATTTTTTACTTTTTAAAAAAAAATTATGGTAAAAGTCACATAATATAAAACATACTTCTTTAACCATATAAACTGTACATTTCAGTGGCAGTAAGTACATACACATTATTATGCAACTCTCACCATCTTCCAGCTCCCAAACTTTTCACCGTCCTAAGCTGAAATTCTGTCCCCATTAAACACTAACTCCCCAGTCCTCTCCCCATCTTATTCTCTGGGCCCCTGACATCTACCTATGTATTTTAGCTCTGTGAATTTGATTTTTCAAGGTAATAAGTATAATCAAACAGTATTTGTCTGCATCTAATATATTTGCACAAACAGAATCTTATGTGTGAACCAGGATCCAGGAGAAAGGAGCAGTAACCCCACAAGAGACTGACCCAGAGTTGCCCATAAGTTTCCAGGAGTCTCCGGCAAAGGCATGGATCTATGGTGGCCTGCTGTAGGGTTGGGATACTGAGTGCAGAAGTGCATGCATGGGACCTTTTGAAAGAGGTCATCATTACTTCCACCATATTTTGGCCCCAAGTAAATAACAGGAAGAGAACACAGGTCCACCCATCAATAGAAAAATGGTTTGAAGATTTGCTGAGCATGCCCCCTCATCAGAAGAAGACCCAGTTTCCCCCTCAGTCAATCTCTTCCATCAGAAAGCCTCCATAAACCTGTTATCTTTCTCCATCAGAAGGCAGACATAATAAAAACCACAATCACAGAAAACTGACCAAATTGATCACATGGACCACAGCCTTGTCTAACTCAATGAAACTATGAGCCATTCATTAAAAGGCCACCAAAGATGGATGAGTTATAGTGGAGAGTTCTGACAAAACGTGGTCCATTAGAGAAGGGAATGGCAAGCCACTTCAGTATTCTTGCCCTGAGAACCCCATGAACAGTATGAAAAGTCAAAAAGACAGGACACTGAAAGATGAACTCCCCAGGCCAGTAGGTGCCCAATATGCTACTGGAGATCAGTGGAGAAATAACTCCAGAAAGAATAAAGAGACAAAGCCAAAGCAGAAACAACACTCAGTTATGAATGTGATTGGTGATAGAAGTAACGTTCGATGCTCTAAACAGCAATATTGCATAGGAACCTGAAATGTTAGGTCCATGAATCACGGCAAATTGAAAGTGGTCAAATAGGAGCTGGCAAGAGTGAACATCAATATTTTAGGAATCAGCAAACTAAAATTGATTGGAATGGGTGGAATTTAACTCAAATGACTATTATAACTACTACTGTGGGCAGGAATCCCTTAGAAGAAATGGAGTAGCCCTCATGGTCAACAAGAGTCCAAAATGCAGTACTTGGATGCAATCTCAAAAACGACAGAATGATCTCTGTTCCTTTCCAAGGCAAACCATTCAATATCACAGTAATCCGAGCCTATGCCCTTAGAGTAACACTGAAGAAGCTGAAGTTTAACAGTTCTAGGAAGACCTACACACCTTTAAGAACTAACACCCAAAAAAGATGTCCTTTTCATTATAGGGGACTGGAATGCAAAAATAGGAAGTCAAGAAATACCTGAAGTAACAGACAAGTTTGGCCTTGGAGTATGAAATGAAGGAAGGCAAAGGCTAACAGTTTTGCCAAGAGAATGCACTGGTCATAACAAACACCCTCTTCCAACAACACAAGAGAAGACTCTACACATGAACACCACCAAGTACATTCTTTTCAGCCAAAGATGAATAAGCTCTATATAGTCAGGAAAAAACAAGACCAGGAGCTGACTGTGGCTCAGATCATGAACTCCTTATTGCCAAATTCAGACTTAAATTGAAGAAAGTAGAGAAAACCACTAGACCATTCAGGTATGACCTAAATCAAACCCCTAACAATTATACAGTGAGAGTGAGAAATAGATTCAAGGGATTAGATCTGATAGACAGAGTGCCTGAAGAACTATGGAAGGAGGTTCATGACATGATACTGGAGGCAGGGATCAAGACTGTCCCCAAGAAAAAGAAGTGAGATAAGCCAAAATGGCTGTCTGAGAAGACCTTACAAATAGCTGTGAAAAGAAGAGAAGTGAAAAGCAAAGGAGAAAAGGAAAGATATACCCATTTGAATGCAGAGTTCCAAAGAATAGCAAGGGGAAATAAGAAAGCCTTCCTTAGCAATCAATGCAAATAAATAGAGGAAAACAATCGAATGGGAAAGACTAGAGATCTCTTCAAAAAAATTAGAGATATTAAGGGAACATTTCGTGCAAAGATGGGCCCAATAAAGGACAGAAATGGTATGTATCTAAAAAAAAAATCAGAAGATATTAAGAAGAGGTGGCAAAAATACAAAGAAGAACTGAACAAAAAAGTCTTTACAACCCAGATAATCACTATGGCATGATCACTCACCTAGAGCCAGACATTCTGGAATTCGAAGTCAAGTGGACCTTAGGAAACATCACTACAAACAAAGCTAGTGGAGGTGATGGCATTCCAGTTGGCTATTTGAAATCCTAAAAGATGATGCTGTGAAAGTGCTACACTCAATATGCCAGAAAATTTGGAAAATTCAGCAGTGGCCACAGGACTGGAAAAGGTCAGTTTTCATTCCAATCCCAAAGAAAGGCAATGCCAAAGAATGTTCAAATTACCTCACAGTTGCACTCATCTCACACACTAGAAAAGCAATGCTCAAAATTCTCAAAGCCAGGCTTCAACAGTATGTGAATTGTGCACTTCCACATGGTCAAGCTGGTTTTAGAAAAGGCAGAGGAACCAGAGATCAAACTGCCAACATCTGTTGCATCATCGAAAAAGCAAGAACGTTCCCCAAAGACATCTATTTCTGCTTTATTGACTATGCCAAAGCCTTTGACTGTGTAGATCACAATAAACTGTGGACAATTCTGAAAGAGATAGGAATACCAGACCACCTTTCCTGCCTTCTGAGAAATCTGTATGCAGGTTAAGAAGCAACAGTTAGAGCTGTACATGGAACAACAGACTGATTCCAAATAGGGAAAGGAGTATCTCAAGGCTGTGTATTGTCACTCTGCTTATTTAACTTATATGCAGGGTACATCATGAGAAACACTGGACTGGATGAAGCACAAGCTGGAATTGAGATTGCTGGGAGAAATATCAACAAACTCAGATATGCAGATGACACCATCACATGGCAGAAAGCGAAGAACTATAGAGCCTCTTGATGAAAGTAAAAGAGGAGAGTGAAAAAGTTGGCTTAAAACTCAACATTCAGAAAACTAAGCTCATGGCATCTGGTCCCACCACTTCATGGGAAATAGATGGGGAAATAGTGGAAATAGTAACAGACTTTATTTTCTTGGGCTTCAAAAATCACTGTAGATGATGACTGTAGCCATGAAATTAAAAGACACTTACTCTTTGGAAGAAAATTATGATGAACCTGGATATCATTAAAATGCAGAGGCATTACCTTGGCAACCAGAGTCCGTCTAGTCAAAGCTTTTGTTTTCCAGTAGTCTTGTTTGGATGTGAGAGTTGGACTATAAAAAATGCTAAGCACCAAAGAATTGATGCTTTTGATCTGTGATGTTGGAGAAGACTCTTGAGAGTCCCTTGGACTGCAAGGAGATCCAACCAGTCCATCCTAAAGGAAATCGGTTCTGAATATTCACTGGAAGGACTGATGCTGAAGCTCAAACTCCAATATTTGGCCACCTTATGGGAACAATTGACTCATTTGAAAAAACCCTGATTCTGGGAAAGATTGAAGGCGGGAGGAGAAGGGGGCAACAGAGGATGAGGTTAATGGATGGCATCACTGACCTAATGGACATGAGTTTGAGTAAACTCCGGGAGTTGGTGATGGACAGGGAGGCCTGGTGTGCTGCAGTCCATGAGGTCTCAAAGAGTTGAACTCAACTGAGCGACTGAACTATACTGAACAGAACTGAATGTATTTAGAATACATTTTTAAGGTCAACTTAGTATATGTAGTACAAACAGGTTATACCCTGCTTGTTTTTTTTTTCCCCCTTTGTGGACATATACCTGGAGAAAAAATGTAATTCTAGATATTCCTAAATGTTTTTGAAGTGCTTGAAAAACCTTCCAAACATATATGTAAGCCTTAGAATTCTATTCTTAAAAATCCTCTATCAGCACATCTTATTTAATCCTTTTATCTTCTTTACTTCTGAGATCTGGTTTCATTTTTCCTTATTTAAACTTAGTCACTTAAGTTCTCAAATCAGGATTAGTAGAACTGCCTCATGAGGATGCCTTGTTTTCCTGTAATATCCCACCTCAACTCTTCCTGATGCTACTGCAGTAATGACTACCCCAAAGTGCATCCTCTTGATTCTCTTAGAGCACTTCCCATTCTGTGCCTGGTTTCATAACCATGTGATTATCTTTCTTTTGCTTCCTACTAGATAATAAGTGACTCAGAGTCTATGCGTGCATCATTCCTGTATCTCCACAGAAGAACATGTACCATCCAAATGACAGAAAATGAATAATCATTACTATACAATAAAGTGTGTAAACATTTTAAAATGGTGTTCAGCTAAAAGTATACAGTTTCATCATTACAAACATATGTGGATCAATCTACTGTTTATATTTAATGCAACCTCTTTAAAAATGTTGTTGAATGCCAGGCACTGTGTATTAAAAGAATAATTATGTGTATATATAATTCATAACCTATATGGGAAAAGAATCTGAAAAAGAATATATATATATATATATGTGTGTGTGTGTATGTGTGTGTGTGTGTATGTGTGTGTTTATACAGTAATATGGGCTTCCCTTGTAGCTCATCTGGCAAAGCATCTGCCTGCAATGCAGGAGACCCCAGTTTGATTCCTGGGTCAAGAAGAGCCCCTGTTGAAGGGAAAGGCTACCCACTCCAGTATTCTTGCCTGGAGAATTCCATAATCAGAAAAGCCTAACAAGCTACAGTCCATGCATTGGACATGCCTGAGTGATTAAGCACAGCACATATAGTTATATGTATAGAATTCAGTCATATGTTATACATATATATATATATATATATAATATGCATCTGAATCCCCTTGCTGTACATCTGAAACTAACACAACATTTTAAGTCAACTACACTTCAATTAAAAAAATTAAAGAAGAACATAATTATAACATAACTTTTCTACTGTTGAGGAGCTCAATGTATAGTGAAGGACAAAGTCTATAACATGATAAAGTCAGAATACATTAAAAATATAAATGCAAAGAAAGGTCAGGGGAAGAAAAGACAGCAGATGGAGACATGGAACACATGTATGTTGCTCTAAGTATGATGGGTCTTAAAAGATGAGATCCTCTTCAAGACTATTATATATTAGCTAAGTAGAAGATATGGACTATTTCTAAATTCCCAAATGTCTACTTAGACAATTGGTGACATTCAAATTAGTTCTGTGAGATATTTAACTATATAGTATTAATGTTAATTTTCTGTTTATGATGGTTATACTGTGCTAAAATTGTAAAAGATATTAACATTTAATGCAACTTGTGTGAAGTTTATACCAGAACTCTGCATAATTTCTCAAACTTTAAAAAAAAATTCTAAAAGAAAAAAACTAATGTTTAGCATATTTAAAAATTGAAATAATCAAATATCAAGTTCTTGCATTCTTTTTAAAATTAATTAATTTATTTTAATTGAAGGTAATTACTTTACAATATTGTGGTGATTTTTGCCATACATCAACATGCTGCTGCTAAGTCACTTCAGTCTTGTCCGACTCTGAGCGACCCCATGGACTGCAGCCTACCAGGCTTCTCCGTCCATGGGATTCACCAGGCAAGAACACTGGAGTGGGTTGCCATTTCCTTCTCCAATGCATGAAAGTGAAAAGTGAAAGTGAAGTCCCTCAGTCATGTCTGACTCTTAGGACCCCATGGACTGCAGCCCACCAGGCTCCTCTGCCCATGGGATTTTCCAGGCAACAGTACTGGAGTAGGGTGCCATTGTCAGACATAAATGCACACTTATTTTTCTGCTGTGCTTATATGCTAGCTTCCCCAAGTATTTTTAAGATAAAATGCTAACCTTTCTCTTCTCAGTTAGATTTCGTTCTTTTGAACATACAGGAAGCTGAACACTTTCATATTCCACTTGTAAGTTCCATCTTCAGCTTCTGAAATTGAAAGAATCCATAATTATAAGCTTTCTTTGTGGTTTCAATGACAAGGATGGATGTTTTTCAAGTAAACAAAATCATCTGCCTGGATAAATGTCAAACCTAGAATTCAATCTCTAAATTATAGGCTGCCTACGAATCTCTTTATGTTTATTCTTCTCTCCTGCCAACACCTTTCATGTATAGCATTTTTTTGCTCTGAACATGAGGTAAACAGAGTGCGTGTATGAGCCAAATGAATGGGATGGAAGCTCTAGAGATTTCATATTTTGTGGATTAAGATCACCAAGATATTCTAGATGCTCATACAAGATCTAGTCACCTCCTAGAAAGAGTAAGTAGACAGTAGGGGGAAGTTTGGAAGGATGAGTCTGAGAAGCCAGTTGGCCAGAATTCATATCCCAACTCTGCCTCTAGCCAACTTACTTAAGCTCTCTCTGCAAAACACAACTCCTCTGTGTCACCATATGTTTTGCCTAACAGATTTTTGATGTTAAATAGATAAGCAACACTTACACTTTGACTTATAATAATCATTTAATACATTCAAACTACTTTTATTATATTCATATTTCAAGTTTCTAGTCACCAGACTTATTGTCAAGATTTTTTTAATTCAATATGTAGATATGTGAAGCTATAATTAATTCTGAGCTTTTCTTAGTTCTTGCCTCCTAAGAATTAATTGACACATTTAGAGCAATGATTAATAAAGATTCCCTGTCTCTTGGTAAAATTAAACTTTTCTTACCTTCCGCAGATAATCTTACAGCCTGTTCCCTTTCATTCAATAAATGAAATGCTAATTTTGCTTAAATCTGTTAAATTATATTAGCACATATTACCTATACATTTACACTTATTTATTTATTTATCCTTTCTTATCCCACTTGCTGAAATGAGTGAATTGTCTGAATGGCTGAAGATAGCATTCTCTGCATGCTTCATGCAGATCACAATAAATTTTGAATACGTTAGAAGCAATAGGTAAGTTATAGTTTTGCATAGTGAAAAACAAGTATGGTTGTGCAAGTTAGGAACTCTGTGGCAAAGCCATATAATTCAGGTTCAGATTTTTCTGGGATGGCTCAGAAAATTTATATTTTAAAGTACTCAATTTGTACTGTCATATAAATTTAGAGCTACATAAAAACGACATTTCATTTAGAACTGTCGAAACTGTGAGTATATAAAAGGATATTTAACAGTTTTCATTTTCATTACTGCAACTCATTAAAAAAGAAAACAACTTTTTTCCAACAAAAATATCTCCCTCAAGAAAGTTTTACAAAAATTCTGTAGGGTGGCAGCATTTTCATGTAATATGCCAACACATCTTTTGTAAGCTCATATGTTTATGGTGTGGCAAGAATGTTAAACCATAATTCATAAAGTGAAAAGGCTAATGGAAAATCTCTCTTGTATTTCTGAAACCAGCCAGCTGCTTAGACCTACATATTTTAATTCATAAATTATGACCTCGCATCATATAACTCTGTATATTGGACATACTTTCGATAGGAAAAATGTGGACATCTTCCCTCATAGACCTTATTAAATTAAAAACAAGGCATAAAATGTAGATTCTATGTTAGAAATATAGCAGTGACTCCATCCTTGAACTTTAATTCAATAATCATGATATGCTTACTACTCTTAGAATGGATACTATACTTGATCTTAACCAAAAGGCTGAGAAGCTATAATGATAATTATCTAGCAACTCTTTTCCCAATATGACATCAAATAAGAGAAGGACTGTTATAGATATATAAAAACTGAACCTGAAAGATGATATACCAAAATGGTATTGGTGCTTAAAAGAATATGATCATGGGATTTTACCTTATAGCTTATGCATTTCAGTACCTTTAAGGTGCTTTTTTTTTCTTTGAACTTGAACATAGATAATTTTAGAAATTGGTGTAGCAGGGGATGCAATACCACTCCTTTTTAAATGTATTTTATTCTCGCATTTAATCTTTGGCTTTGTGTGTCTAGGGATATAAGTTTAACATTTGAGAATACTTAGTGTTCATTTAAACCATGAAAAAAAATCAGTTTATTAACAAAGAACTTTCAATCAAGCTAGGTGTGATCAAACAACAAATCTGCTAAAAACTGATGAAAATGTGTTTACGTTTAAAGAGCTACAATATTGTAAAGTTAAAAGAGAAAATAAAAATTAAGAGCTAATGACATATACACTATTTAACAGTTGTTTAAAGCAACTGTAAATTATTTACAACCAAAACCTCCAAGGTCTTAATTCAATGCCTCTGCTATTGTTATCTTAGTTAACCAATACTTTAATACTGTGGAACCAAGTACCTGATATTGATGTCTTTTTTGCTCTCTCCCTCTCAGGACTTATTCTCTTCTTAAATTTTATTTTATATTGGCATATAGTTAACAATATTGTGTTAGCTTCAGGGGTAAAGCAAAATGATTTGGTTATGCATATATGTGTATCTATTCTTTTTCAAACACTGCTATATTTAAAATGGATAGCCATAAAGGTCCTACTATGAAGCACAGGGAACTTTGCTCAACTTTATGTAACAATGTAAATGAGAAAAAATATCTGATATTAGTATCTTGCTCCCAAGTTAGCAGGTAAGCTTGAGAGGCTCTCCTCCTTTTTGCTGTCTTTATTTTGAGACTAGAAGTTCACTTGAAAGTGAAAGTAGCTCAGTCATGTCCTGACTCTTTCTGACCCCCACTATACAGTCCATGGAATTCTCCAGGCCAGAATATTGGAGTGGAGAGCTGTTCCCTTCTCCAGGGGATCTTCCCAATCCAGGAATTAAACCCAGGTCTCTCGCATTGTGGACATATTCTTTACCAGCTGAGCCACAAGGGAAGCCCAAGAATACTGGAGTGGATAGCCGATCTCTTCTCCAGTGGATCTTCCTGACCCAGGAATTAAACCGGGGTCTGCTGCATTGCTGGTGGATTCTTTACCAACAGAGCAACGAGGGAAGCCCAGAATGATCCCAGTAGGAGTGGTTGGAAGCTTCCAAAAACATGGGGAAGCCATATGCTCATTGAGACCTCAATTAGAATACACTGGTACCAGCTACAGTAGAGAAATGTATCCCTCCTATGGAGGTGGGGTTGTAGCACAAGGAGAAACTTTTGGTAAGAAATAATGAATATGGGCTGCCCTGGTGGCTCAGTGGTAAAGAATCCACCTGTCAATACAGAAGACTCGGGTTCTATCCCTAGGTCAAGAAGATCCTCTGGAGAAGGAAACACAACCCATTCCAGTATTCTTGCCTGAGAAATGCTATGAACAGAGGAGCCTGCCAGTCCACAGTCCATGGGGTCGAAAAAGAGTCAGACTAAAAGAGTCAGTCACTCAGGTGACTAAAAATTAGCACCAACAATAATGAATGTACTGCAGCTGTGTTTACCATGATGCTAGGGATAAGAGGTATAAACCTTCCTAAGGGATAAGAGGTATAAACAACACAGTGTTGGGTGGTAAATGTAGATTATTAATGTTATATGGGAAATATGGAATCAGAAAACCAGATATTACTTACATTCTTTGGAGAAAATCTGGAAAATCTTTTTGGAGTCAATAATAATAGAAGAACAGTGTGAGTTCACAAAGAGAATAGATAGGTGAGACCATACAGAGAGCATAGCTTACACCAAAAAAAAAATGGAATTAGAGTCACAGAAAGTATTAATTGATTAAGAAAACTTGTACAGTATAAGAATTGAGACTGGATTGTCCGGAGAGAAGTAGCAGGACTGAGACTGAAATGGAGGCTTAGAGAGAATTGCAAAAGATTTGATTATAATGTTACAATTTGTGAAATCTACCTATGGATTATAAAATATACATCAAGTTACTTTATACTGCAGACCAGTCTATTACACAACATAGTGGCTTAAAGCAACACCATTTATACAGTTAATAATTCTATGCATCAGCAATAGGGACCAGGTTCAAGGCGGTGGCTTGTCTGATCTCTACTGGCTCATCCATGTGGCTGCAGTATTTCCGGGTAAACAGAAGACTAGTGTGACTAGGAGTCACATGAAATCAGATCCTTCATTGGATTAGCCCAGGCTTGTTTACTTAGGGAAGACAGATAAATCCCAGGAGAAATAGTGGGATTGTTGAAAGTGTCTCACAACCTAGATTTGGGAACTTCATGTTGATACCTTTCTATGTCATTGCATTGGCCAAAGCAACTCATAAGATCAACTGAGGGACAATAGAGTCCAATTCTTGAGAGTAAAAGCTTAAGTCATATTGCATGTGGAATGGAAACCGAAAAGAGCAAAAGACTGTGTCCATGTTTGCAGCGTACCAAAAGGGACATCTGAATGATTATATTGGCACAGTGGGTGTAAACTCTGTGCTGGATTCATTTTGAATCTCCTCACCTGACTTCAGGGTAATCAAATCTTGAAAGAAGAAAAAAATAAAGGGCTATAGGAACTAAAAATATACATTTGAATCAGTTCCAATGAGGTGGATGAAACTGGAGCCAATTTTACAAAGTAAGCCAGAAAGAAAAACACCAATACAGTATACTAACGCATATAAATGGAATTTAGAAAGATGGTAACGAAGGCAATGGCAAGCCACTCCAGTACTCTTGCCTGGAAAATCCCATGAATGGGGGAGCCTGGTGGGCTGCAGTCCATGGGGTCGCTGCGAGTCGGACGTGACTGAGCGACTTCATTTTCACTTTTCACTTTCACACAATGGAGAAGGCAATGGCAACCCACTACAGTGTTCTTGCCTGGAGAATCCCAGGGACGGCAGAGCCCGGTGGGCTGCCGTCTATGGGGTTGCACAGAGTCGGATACGACTGAAGTGACTTAGCAACAAGGATAACCCTGTATGCGAGACAGCAAAAGAGACACAGATGTATAGAACAGTCTTTTGGACTCTGTGGTAAAGGGATAGGGGGATGATTTGGGAGAATGGCCTTGAAACATGTATAATATCATATAAGAAACGAATCGCCAGTCCAGGTTCGATGCAGGATACAGGAAGCTTGGGGCCGGTGCACTGGGATGACCCAGAGGGATGGTATGGAGAGGGAGGTGGGAGGGGGTTGAGGATTGGGAACACGTGTAGACCCGTGGCAGATGCATGTTGCTGTATGGCAAAACCAATACAATATTGTAAAGTAATTAGCCTCTAATTAAAATAAATTTGAATTTAAAAAATAGAGTATTCCTAAGAGTAAGTATGAGAGATTTTTTTTTCTTTTTCAATTTCCTCCTAAGGGACTCTGAAACCAAGGCAGCCCAATGTTCTCGCCTCTCCCATTGGCCAAACAGAAAACACTCACAGGTTTAAAAAAAAAAATCACTCACATTGTTTCTCATGCAAATAATATCAAAAATAAAAATTAATTTCAATTAAAAACTATTTTTAAATCCTTGTGCATATTAAGAAAGGTATCTAGTATTTACATATGAGCCACATTTAGCATAAATCGGAATAGAAGTGTAATTCAGGGGCTGTGTATTCGACTACAACTGGTAGGAGAATAAACCTGATGGTGAGATACTAATAAAAGTGTGAATCCTGTTTTGAACCTGTTCACTGTTTACCGTTGTTATTTTCTAGAAATGGGATTGGGGGAGAGTCAGGAAAAGGAAGATTACCAACAGAGGGGCAGGATGTGACGTGAAAGTTGCTCAGTTGTGTCTGGCTCTTTGCGACCCCATGAACTATATACAGTCCATGGAATTCTCCAGGCCAGGATACTGGAGTGGGTTGCCAGGTCCTTCTCCAGGGGATCCTCCCAACCCAGGGATCGAACCCAAGTCTCCCGCTTTGTAGGCAGTTTCTTTACCAGCTGAGCCACAAGGGCAGGATACAGCACCTCTAATATCATTTTTCCTCAGACAAGAGTGCCAAGAGGTTTCTAAGCAGAGTGTAAAGGGAACTGGAATGGAGCGAGAGGGCCATAAAGACTTTGGCCCTTGATGTGGTTAGTTTTTCTTCTGAGATCCTTCTTAATTTATTTAGGTTGTGTGACATGTGGGATCTTATTTCCTGGATCTGGGATTGAACCCATGCCCCCTGAATTGGAAATGCAGATTCTTAACCACTGGACCACCAGGAAAGAACCTGAGATCCTTTTAATGATAATTTGCAATGACTGCTATCTCCTTTCATGAAGCTTATAGAAGGAGACTTATGCTATTTCCAGATACAGACTGGTTTAAGTTTTCTCTTAAGTATACCTCTTTCTACATTTTTAATTAAAACAACCATGTGTTGGACAAGAAAGTATTTTGGTAGCAACCTTTCTCCTCTCAACATACACTGGATTTTGAAAACTGAATGTTTTTTTTAAGTGGAGCTGACCCACATTCCTTCCCATGTATCTATTGACACACATGAATACATAGAAAGTTAAAGGAGCCTCCTTCCAGAACAGAGAACAATATAACAAATATATGCATCAAGTTGGCCAAAAACATAACATTTTATGGAAAACCTGAACAAACTTTTTGGCTAACCCAATGTCTACACTGTGGCTCAGCAGTAAAGAATCTGCCAGCCAATGCAAAAGATGCAGTTTCTATCCCTGGTTCAGGAAGATGCCCCAGAGAAGGGAATGGCAACTCACTCCAGTATTCTTGCCTGGGACATCCCATGGATAAAGGAGCCTGGCGGGCTACAGTCCATGAAATTTCAAAGAGTCGGACACAACTTAGTGACTGAACAACAACTATATACATATATATATACATATATATATATGTATATATATGGAAATTCCAATGTATTGAAACAAATTTTGAGAAAAGAAAGAAAGAAAGGCTTTTATTGAAGCCATGATATAGGAAAAGACTACAATGTGTCATCTTCCAGAACAAGCTTTTTGAAGTGACCCTGGTTCTGGGCACAGAGTGGAACCTGTACTATAACTCATTTTGGTGAAAATGTTGCATATTTTAGAACAAGTGTGTTTTATCCATGGGCCCTTTGAAGAAAGACATTAACAGTTTGAGAAAAAAAACATTTTAAACCTAGATACAACCAGAGGGATTATGATTAACGAATCACATTATTTTTTTATTATTATAAATTTATTTATTTTAATTGGAGGCTAATTACTTTACAATATTGTATTGGTTTTGCCATACATCAACATGAATCTGCACAGGTGTACATGTGATCCCCATTCTGAACCCCCCTCCTCACCTCCCATCCCTCTGGGTCAACCTAGTGACCCAGCATCCTGTATCCTGCATAGAGCCTGGACTGGCGATTTGTTTCTTAAATGATATTATACATGTTTCAATGCCATTCTCCCAAATCATCCCACCCTCTCCTTCTCCTACAGAGTCCAAAAGACTGTTCTATACATCTGTATCTCTTTAATGCAGATTTGGAATATGGAGAGTAGTTTATATCTTTTGGATGGACAAGCCAAAGCAGAGGAAAAAAGCAGCTTGGACAGGAGTGGGAAACCAGTGCATGGATGCTGGTCATCTTGCTTCCATGTGGATTTCCAGAGACTTTCATCTCTGAGTTGTAATTTATTGTGGGGCTTCCCTGGTGGTTCAGTAATGAAGATTCCACCTGCCAATGCAGGAGACACAGGTTCAGTCTCTGGATCTGGAAGATCCCCTGGAGAAGGAAATCATAACCCACTCCAGTATTCTTGCTTGGCAAAGCCCATGGAGCCTGGCAAGCTACAGTCCATGGGGTGGCAAAAGAGTCAGACATGACGTAGTGTAACAACATAACTTGTCATACATACAGAGACACTTTTGAGAGCACAACAGAAGTACATGGAGGCTTTCCTGAGTAAAAATGAACATGCGGTCACACTATTCAGAGAGAGATTTCTAACAGGGTACAGAAGTGTGCTTTGGGAGGTAATCAGACAGTTGTAGGAAAAAGTCTAAGAAGAGCTGGGAATCTGGACTCCTCTCCTGTCCCTGAAAAGAGAGCTTATTGTAAACTTTGTTCCAGCCAAAGGCCTGATATCCATTGTTGTATGAACGTGTGAAATATTTGCCTCAGACACAATCTTCCTTGTTCTCTAATAAGTGAGAGTAAGCATGAATTAAGGAAAGATGGATCGCCAATCAGGACAAATAGTTTGGGCACATTTTGTTCAATATTTGGTAGAAGACCATGTGGGAAAATCTGGAATTTCTGTTTAAGGAATAAAAGGAGGGTTAAGTTTGTTGTATTTTGGTGAAAATGTCACTTCATTTTTACTTATAAACTGGCAAGGATAGAACATCCTCATTACAATTCATTATGAGTTTTTGCACATGAGTTTCTAGGGACAAGTTAGGTGGTGAGTGTAGCAAGTCCACATACCGAGGAAACCAGAATTGAAAGAGACACATGTACTCAAATGTTTATTGCAGCACTGTTTATAATAGCCAGGACATGGAAGCAACCTAGATGTCCATCAGCAGACGAATGGATAAGAAAGCTGTGGTACATATACACAATGGAGTATTACTCAGCCATTAAAAAGAATACACTTGAATCGGTTCTAATGAGGTGGATGAAACTGGAGCCTATTATACAGAGTGAAGTAATCCAGAAAGAAAAAAACACCAATACAGTATACTAATGCATATATAAGGAATTTAGAAAGATGGTAACAACAACCCTGTATGCAAGACAGCAAAAGAGACACTGATGTATAGAACAGTCTTTTGGACTCTGTGGGAGAGGGAGTGGGGGATGATTTGGGAGAATGGCATTAAAACATGTATAATATCATATAAGAAATGAATCTCTAGTCCAGGTTCGATGCAGGATACAGGAAGCTTGGGGCTGGTACACTGGGATGACCCAGAGGGATGGTATGGGGAGGGAGGTGGGAGGGGGGTTCAGGATGGGGAACACGTGTATACCCGTGGAGGATGCATGTTGATGTATGGCAAAAGCAATACAATATTGTAAAAAGATTTAAAAAAAATGTCTAGGTTCTTTGGCATGCACATAAAGAAAGAGGTACATCAAATGTCAGGTATATTTCTAAGAAGAGTGCCCTCAACCTTGTGATTATGTTATGTATAATATAAAGACTTCCTAAAAATGATCACACTTAGTTATCTTACAAATATCCAACAAAGATCAACAGAATCAATGAAAGAACTATTTTTCATGTCAGACTGGTTAGGAGAAAGAGATGAAGTTGGATTTGAGGCATGTGGCCTCTGACAGAGGAAGGGACATAATAGAGACAGGGCAAGAAATTTAAGCAAGATGCTCACCATCTGAGGAGTTGCATTCTATACAATAGGTTTGCCTAAGACAAGCCTTGTCTTCTCATTGTCCCTGAAATTTTCTGATGGAAAAAATATAGATCAGATTTTTATGAACTTCAAATAGTAAATGGGGCTTCCTTGGTGGGTCAGCAGTAAAGAATTCACGTGCAATGCAGGAGAAGCAGGAGACACGGGTTCAATCCCTGGGTCAGGATGATCCCCTGGAGGAGGGCATGGCAACCCATTCCAGTCTTCTTGCCTGAAGAATCCCATGGACAGAGGAGCCTGGCAGGCTACAGTCCATTGGGCTGCAAAGAGTGGAATATGACTGAAGTGACTGAGTGTGCATGTCCTGATTGTCAATAGGCCTTAGTGCTCCATTAGCAAAGGTGAAGGAAGAGAAGAACACACACAACCTGCCTGCTTTCCTGCTCTTAGAATGTGTGAGAAGCTGAATGGGGTGAGAAAATGAATGCAGATGAGCAAATTCCTATCTTGCTGTTGTAGCTAAGTCCTGAAGCAAAGGGAGCCTTCCTCTGCTTGACCTGGTCCTTCCTTTATCCCCAGATGGCTGAGCCCTGTTTTCAGGGTTTCCTTTCTCCTCCCTTCCTCTTCTTTCCCTTCAGTTGCTGAAGGCCTAAAGGTATATTGGCTGTGTACAATAAAGCATGCACTTTCCTCTTGGACCCTAAAGAGCAGACTAACGGGAAAATACATTTCAATCATCACAACACATCATTGAGCAGTTGCTGATTTCATCCATCTGTACTACTCTATTTCTTTTGGTGTGGTGCACAGAATTAGAAAAATATTGTTAATCCAGAATGTGTGAATCAGCAAGAGAATCTGGTGAGGCACATTTTCTCACACATGAGAAGTCAGTGGATTCACCTGGTCCTTCCGATCTCACACTCAGATCTTACCATCCCCTTCCCAAGAGCTGTGTCAGGAATTTTAGCTTTTCCTATTTCTGCTTTATTGTTTTAAGACCTTCTTCTCACCTTAAAGTAAACATTTCCACATCCTGCTTAATGAAGACACGCCTTTGGAGATAATGCCTGGAAATCATAGTTATTCTGTGTCATCAGTCTTAATACTTGGTACACTAGCTTATCAGTTTTTAAGATATGATAACAAAAAAAGTGCTAAATGCTATGAACATTGGTAGTAACATGTGAATTTTGAATAAAACATAAATTAATTTTTGTGTAGATATTTGTAATTCTTTTATATAACTGGCTAATTAGACTACATGATTATTAAATTGCAAGGGCATCTCATTAAATGATATTGCAGCCAAAAAAAGGTAGAGAAAAAATAGTTACTAAATGGGTCACACTTACCACTAGCTTCCAAACTCACTTCTTCATTTGAATAAGTTTAATTTACCCTGTTATTAAAAGTTCACAAAAAGTATCTTATATTTATTGGGACAGAAAATTGTTTGGAACTCAGAGGTGTGGGCCCAAATATATGCATTTTCCATTATGCCCTGCTCTCTTTATTTACAATGTCTATTATTAACAAAATGCAGCAACTGCAGTTATTGTAAAAGTGGCCATTTTTTAAAATTAATTTCATATCTATCAGATGCTAAGTTTTAGTCTGTATGCTGACAAAATATTCCTCTTATGAAACCTTTGAAATACTCTATTGAGCTAATACTGCTGCTGCTAAGTCACTTCAGTTGTGTCCGACTCTGTGCGACCCCATAGACGGCAGCCCACCAGGCTCCCCCATCCCTGGGGTTCTCCAGGCAAGAACACTGGAATGGGTTGCCATTTCCTTCTCCAATGTATAAAAGTGAAAAATGAAAGTGAAGTCGCTCAGCTGTGTCCGACTCTAGTGACCCCATGGACCGCAGCCTACCAGGCTCCTCTGTCCATGGGATTTTCCAGGCAAGAGTACTGGAGTGGGGTGCCATTGCCTGGAAAAAAACAACAACAACAACAACAACAGAGTTCTAGTCTGACTCTCTTATTAAATTACTGTACCATTCTGGACATACTGCATATTCAATCAGATCCCATTTGTTTATCACCAAAGGAGTTGACAAAATTAAATAAACTTTAATGTACTTCAAACTTTAAAATTCTATTTTTATAATATATGGGTTTCTCTTCATATTTTGTTTTAAAACTTAGAGTAACAGATAAAATATTTTACATTTCTTAAAAATATTTTTATTTTCTTATGGAAATATATATAGATACAGATATAGATAGATAGATAGGTAGATGAAATGAGAATCTTTGCCAATGACCAATAAAAATGATGGCTTGATAATCAGAACATCATGTGATTTTTCAGTTCAGTTCAGTCTCTCAGTCGTGTCCGACTCTTTGCTACCCCATGGACTGCAGCACGCAAGGCCTCGTTGTCCATCACCAGTTCCCAAAGTCCACCCAAACCCATGTCCATTGAATCGGTGATGCCATCCAGCCATCTCATCCTCTGTCATCCCCTTCTCCTTCTGCCCTCAGTCTTTCCCAGCATCAGGGTCTTTTCCAATGAGTCAGCCCTTCATATGATGTTGCCAAAGTATTGGAGTTTCAGCTCCAACATCAGTCTTTCCAGTGAACATTCAGGACTGATCTCCTTGAAGATGGACTGGTTGGATCTCCTTGCAGTCCAAGGGACTCTCAAGAGACTTCTCCAACACCACAGTTCAAAAGCATCAGTTCTTCTGTGCTCAGCTTTCTTTATAGTCCAGCTCTCATATCCATACATGACTACTGGAAAAACCATAACCTTGACTAGATTCCAGCTAATTTGCATAGTTGGCAACTTTCTGATGAAAAGTAATCACAGCATAGATCTTAATAGAATATAAACTTTCCAGTTAATTTAATAGAATGAAAAAATGCTCAAGCAGAAAAGAGTTATTCTATTTATAAATGATGACTACTTTATCACTATATGGGAAATCTCACATTCACTCACACCATTAGTCACTACTTTGTTTATATATTTGTGAATTCATTTCAGAAATATCTGAACAGATTCATTCCATTCCGTCACCCTACAAATTCTGTTTAAATCATTTTTTGTTTCTTTGCTTCTTATCTAGATTTTGTACAATAAAGGATATAAATCAATTGTTATTTTCTCAACCAAACTGAGATTTTCCTGGTTTTTCATACAGTGAGTAATTATGGATTGTATTCTGCACAATAGAGATTTGAAAGGCATCCAGTTTCCCATCAGAAAATATAGTGGCCCAAGGAAATATGACAGTATCTTTAAATGCTGAAAGAAAAGACTTTCAACTCAGAATTTTATATCTGGTGAAAATATCATTAAGGAATGAAGATCAAAGACATATTTTTATAAAGTAAGAAGATTAACTGATTTCAGTGATCCACTCAGAAAACTATTGAAGGACAATTCTTAAGCAGAAGTGAAATTATACTAGAGGGAAATATGGAACATCAGTAATAAAAGCAACAGCAATGATTAATACTGAGTGAATGTGAAAAACAAATATCTTCCCCTTGACTTTTGAAATGTGTTTTATAGTGAAAGAAATTGACATTGTTATAGGATTTTCATTGTATGTAGATATAATACATACGACAATTCAAAATAAATGTAGCAGATTAAAGGACTCTTGATGGCTAGCATTCTGCATTCCATGTAAAGTGGCAAAATATTGATTGTAATTGAGTATCAAAAGCTAAGTATGTATATTATAACTTTAGAGCAAACATTGAAAAGACCAAAAAAAATTACAGTTAAAAACACAATGTTAAATTAAAATAAATAAGAAAATAAAGCTCAGATCAGATCAGATCAGATCAGTCGCTCAGTCATGTCCGACCCTTTGAGACCCCATGAACTGCAGCACGCCAGGCCTCCCTATCCATCACCAGCTCTCGGAGGTCACTCAGACTCGCATCCATCGAGTCAGTGATGCCATCCAGCCATCTCATCCTCTGTCGTCCCCTTCTCCTCCTGCCCCCAATCCCTCCCAGCATCAGAGTCTTCTCCAATGAGTCAACTCTTCGCATGAGGTGGCCAAAATACTGGAGTTTCAGCTTTAGCATCATTCCTTCCAAAGAAATCCCAGGTCTGATCTCCTTCAGAATGGACCGGTTTGATCTCCTTGCAGTCCAAGGGACTCTCAAGAGTCTTCTCCAACACCATAGTTCAAAAGCATCAATTCTTCGTCGCTCAGCCTTCTTCAAATGACAATAAAAATGAACAAATGAAGTATGCAGAAAATAAGTAATATAATGGTAGATTTAAATCCAAACATTTTAACAATTATATTAAATATAAATGGTTAAACATATCAATTCAAAGACAGATTATTTTATGGAAAATGGTACATCATGCATATGAAACCAATAATCAAAAGAAATCTGAACTAGCTGAAGGCAATGGCACCCCACCCCAGTACTTTTGCCTGGAGAATCCCATGGATGGAGGATTCTGGTGGGCTCCAGTCTGTGGGGTCGCTAAGAGTCGGACACGACTGAGCGACTTCACTTTCACTTTTCACTTTCATGCATTGGAGAAGGAAATGGCAACCCACTCCAGTGTTCTTGCCTGGAGAATCCCAGGGATGGGGGAGCCTGGTGGGCTTCCGTCTATGGGGTCACACAGAGTCAGACACGACTGAAGCGACTTAGCAGCAGCAGCAGCAGCAAGCAGACTTCAAAGCAAAGAGAATTTCAATATCTCTGCATTAGAAGAGTACACTATCACACTCAGAAGGATCATCATGAAATTACTAATGACTACTCTCTAATCCAAACCAGGTGTGACACAGAGATATAGCAAATAATTGTGTAGAAATCAAACTAAGAAATGTTACTTGACAAGGAAAATGGCAAATTATATACTATATAAATGCCCTTGCAAGCACACTTCTATTTTTTTTTTTAGCGTCTTCAAACAGCTTTTTTCTTTGTTTTCTTTCACCCAAAGACCAAAGAACATATCAAAAAAGACATTTTTAGTTATTGAGCCAAAATAAAATTACTGGGTTGGCCAAAATGTTCATTTGTGTTTGTTTGTTGTTTTTTTTTCCCCCCGTAAGATGACTCTGGCCAGGATTAGTTGTCTTTAACTTCATTCAAAACAGTTTGGTTAGATTGCATTGCAGCTGTCATATCAGTGTGCATTTGAAAAAAAAAAAAAAAGCTGATCAAAATTGGTGAATTTTTAGTAGCAATTTCAATATTAAAGATGGAAGAAAAAGCAATATTTTCAGCATATTATGCTTTATTATTTCAACAAAGGTAGCAATGCAACTGAAATGCAAGGGAAAAAAAAGTTTTGTGCAATGTATGGAGAAGGTGCTGTGACTGATCGAATGGGTCAAAAGTGGTTTGTGAGGTTTCATGATAGAGATTTTTTGGTGGATGATGCTCTGCAATCAAGTAAACCAATGAGGTTCTAGTGATCAAATCAAGACATTAATTGAGAGCAATCAACATTATACACACCAGAGATAGCCAACTTAAAATATCCAAATCAAGCTTTGAAAAATATTTGTACCACCTTGGATATGTTAATCACTTTGTGTTTGGGTTCCACATAAGTTGAGAGAAAAAAATCTTCTTCACTGTATTTCTGAATATGATTCTCTCCTTATATGTTAACAAAAATGCTCTGTTTTTAAAATAAATTGTGAGGATAATGAAAAGTACATTCTGTAAAATAATGTGAAGTGGAAGCAAAATTTTGCTGGGACAAGCAAAATGAACCACTGCCAACTACACCAAAGTCCAGTCTTCATCCAAAGAAGGTGATGTATGTATATGGTGGGATTGGAAGGGAGTCCTCTATTATGAGTTTTCTGGAAAACCAAACGATTAATTCCAGCAGTACTGCTCCCAGTTGGGCATCCCTGGTGCCTCAGGGGTGGTAAAGAATCCACCTGCCAGTGCAGGAGACATGGTTTCAATCCACGGGTTGGGAAGATACCCTGGAAATGGAAATGGCAACCCACTGCAGTATTCTTACCTGGGAAATTCCATGAACAGAGGAACCTGTTAGGCTACAGTCCATGGGGTCTCAAAAAGAGTCAGACACAACTTAGTGGCTAAACAACAACAAAAACTGCTCCTAATTAGATCAACCAAAGGCAACACTCCACAAAAAGCATCCAGAAGTAGACAACAGGAAATGAATAATCTTCCATCATGATAATGAAAGATCACGTTTCTTTGATAATTGGGCAAAAACTGTTAGAGTTAGGCTGTAAGTTACGATTCATCCATCATTTTCACTAGACATTGCACCTTGGAATTTCCATTTATTTAGATCTTTACAAAATTCTCTTAATGGAAAAAAAAAAATTCAATTTCCTGGAAGACTGTAAAAGGCACCTGGAACAGTTCTTTGCTCAAAAAGACAAAAAGTTTTGCAAAGATGGAATTATGAAGTTGTCTGAAAATGGCAGAAGGTAGTGGGGTAAAATGGTGAATGTGTTATTTATTCAGTATAGTTCTTGGTGAAAACAAAAAAAATGTGTCTTTTATCTTTACTTAAAAAAACTGAACTCAATTTGCCAAACTCAATTGCAAATTCAACTTTTTATGAAAATTGCCTTTATCATTCAACATTATGTTATAGATATGCTTTCAATTCAACTGCTATAATTGTAATTAGTTCTTTATAAATGGCTTCACAGTATGAATGCACTGTAGTTTATTCAACTTTTCTCTTTCAAATGATTGACGATTTATTTTATTTATTTTTTTCTGCAATGAACAATACTATAATAAATATTCTTCCACATGTATCCTTTCATAGAATTGCTCTAATCCCTGTAAGGTAGATTCTGAGGGATACAATTTTGAGTATATAAAACTCATTCAATAATATATTTTTAAGAAATTATTGAAGAGTTTGCTCTGGGTTCTTTCTTAAAACCATCTCTTATAACACCTAAGTTTTAAACTCTTCTATTAAATGGTGAACTCTTAGGACATTATTACAAAATGACATCAATATTCCTCAAATATCAAGGATAAAATTTACAATGAATTTGCCTCTTTAAAATAATACAATCTTTAAAATTATCAAAAAGGAGGAAATAATAAAAAGAAAGACCAAAGCACCTTTAATTGCAACTAGGTAAAAATGCAATTTCAGACTAAAGCAAACTTTATATAGAGTTTCTCTATCCAGGGACAATCTATAAAAATGTAATTTCTCATATAAGATTGGATACATTATGCCGTTTTAAAAATTTAGTTTTCATAGAGATACAAACATGTCAAGATTACAATTCCCACGTCTCCTGAAGGACGAATGGAAGGTTAGTACATACTTGTAAAACAATCCCCAGGTTGGTTGTTTTTCCAGACAGTTCTTCATTTTGCATTGAAGGAAATAATGGGAAATATTTCGTATTTAAAAGGCAATTCAGAAGAGAAAAATGGCTGTGGGAAAGCACATAAATTGAACCTAGATTTCAGGGAGCATTAAATGAAGGATTTTAGACTGAGTGTAACTGTACATTACGGGCAGAATAAGAAGACTGAGCTGCTGAAGCCGATGAATCTGGCATTCAAAGAATTCATGGACTAAATGTCACACCTCTCAACTGGTTTGACATATCATAAACGTTTGTGGAGACAGTGCCTTCCATTTCATATGCTTTAAATGTGCACTGTTATTCTTTTTAGTCTTGCACAGTTCTGAAAGTCTTCTTGACTTATAGGAAGTGAGAGTGTTTTCATCCCAAGTATACACACAAAAAGTAACACTTAAAAAAGGAGAACTATTTATTGATGGTGATAATATCTTGTTCTGCAGGAGAGAAAAAAAGGTAAATGCCCACTAATGCAATAAAACTAAAACCAGTTGTAAAGTCAAATTCCTGTATATTTTGTCTGGCATTAGGATCTCCTTATTCATCATATCTCTCAACACATACACACATACCCATGAAAAATTTTAAATTTAGAATTGATAAATCTCCCCAAGATCAACTGCCAGAAATCCTACAAAAAATTTTTCCCTATTGAGTTACACTAAGCCTGTGATTTAAATACTACCAGCTTGGAGATCAGTTATGTTTAGGCTGGTGTCTATAAGAATACCTCTTTTACAGAGAGCAGTATGGGAGAGGGGAAAGAGCACAGTTTTGGAAATGAAAGAGCTTGACTTTATTTCTCAAGTTTTCAAACTCTTAATCTTATATCTTAAATTAGAGATACCAATGGAATATTTCATGCAAAGATGGGCAAAATAAAGGACAGAAATGGTATGGACTTAACAGAAGATAAGAACAAGTGGCAAGAATATGCAGATGAACTATACGAAAAAGATTTTAATGACCCAGATAACTGAAATGGTGTGATCACTCACCTAGAGCTAGATATCCTGGAGTATGAAGTCAAGTGGGCCTTAGGAAACACGACTATGAACAAAGATAGTGGAGGTGATGAAATTCCAGTTGAGCTATTTCAAATCCTGAAAGATGATGCTGTGAAAGTGCTGCACTCAATATGCCAGCAAATTTGGAAAACTCAGCAGTGGCCACAGGACTGGAAAAGGTCAGTTTTCTTTTCAATTCCAAAAAGGCAGTGCCAAAGAATCTTCAAACTATCACACAATTGCACTCATCTCACACACTAGCAAAGTAATGTTGAGAATTCTTCAAGCTAGGCTTCAACAGTACATGAATTGAGAACTTTCAGACATTAAGGCTGCATTTAGGAAGTGCAGAGGAACCAGAGATCAAATTGCCAACATACATTGGATCATACAAAAATCAAGTGAATACCAGAAAAACATCTACTTCTGCTTCATTAATTACAGTAAAACCTTTGACTGTGGATCACAACAAACTATGGAAAATTCTGAAAGAGATGGGAATACCAGACCACCTGACCTGCCTCTTGAGAAGCTTGTATGCAGGCCAGGAAGCAACAGTTAGAACTGGATGTGGAACAACAGACTGGTTCCAAATCGGGAAAGGAGTACGTCAAGGCTGTATATTGTCACCCTGCTTATTTAACTTATATATGCAGAGTATATCATGAGAAATACTAGGCTAGAATAAGCAATAAGCTTGTATCAAGATTGCCAGGAGAAATATCAATAACCTCAGATGTGCAGATGAAACCACCCTTATGGCAGAGAGTGAAGAAGAGCTTAAAAAGCTTCTTGATGAAAGTGAAAGAGGAGAGTGAAAAAGCTGTCTTAAAACTCAACATTGAAGAAACTAAGATCATGACATCAGATCCCATCTCTTCATGGCAAATAGATGGAGAAACAATGGAGGCAGTGAGAGACTTTATTTTCTTGGACTCCAAAATCACTGCAGATGGTGATTGCAGCCATGAAATTAAAAGACGCTTTCCTTGGAAGGAAAGTTATGACCAACCTAGACAGCATATTAAAAAACAGAGACATTACTTTGCCAACAAAGGTCCATATAGTTAAATCTAGCCTCTTGATGAAAGTGAAAGTTGAGAGTGAAAAGGTTGGCTTAAAGCTCAACATTAAGAAAACGAAGATCATGGCAACTGGTCCCATCACTACATGGGAAATAGATGGAGAAAGTGGAAACAGTGTCAGACTTTATTTTGAGGGGCTCCAAAATCACTGCAGATGGTGACTGCAGCCATGAAATTAAAAGACGCTTACTCCTTGGAAGGAAAGTTATGACCAACCTAGATAGCATATTCAAAAGCAGAGACATCAGTTTGCCAACAAAGGTTCGCCTAGTCAAGGCTATGGTCTTTCCTGTGGTCATGTATGGATGTGAGAGCTGGACAGTGAAGAAGGCTGAGCGCTGAAGAATTGATGCTTTTGAACTGTGGTGTTGGAGAAGACTCTTGAGAGTCCCTTGGACTGCAAGGAGATCCAACCAGTCCATTGTGAAGGAGATCAGCCCTGGGATTTCTTTGGAAGGAATGGTGCTAAAGCTGAAACTCCAGTATTTTGGCCACCTCATGCGAAGAGTTGACTCATTGGAGAAGACTCTGATGCTGGGAGGGATTGGGGGCAGGAGGAGAAGGGGACGACAGAGGATGAGATGGCTGGATGGCATCACTGACTCGATGGATGTGAGTCTGAGTGATCTCCGGGAGTTGGTGATGGACAGGGAGGCCTGGCGTGCTGCGGTTCATGGGGTCGCAAAGAGTCGGACACGACTGAGCGACTGATCTGATCTGATCTGATGGTTTTCCAAAGAATTGAACATAACTGAGGGACTAGACAACAAGAAAGGATTAATGCATGGACACTTCATAATTACCAAGATACCCAGTTCATCTTCAGTTATTTCAGTTCAGTCACTAAGTCATGTCTGACTCTGAGATCCCATGAACTGCAGCTTGCCAGGTTTCTCTGTCCTTCGCCATCTCCTGGAGCTTGCTGAAACTCATGTCCATTGAGTCAGTGATGCCATCCAAATATCTTGTCCTCTGAAAATAAAATTATACTGACAACATATAAGATTCAAAGCATAGAAACTTTATTTGATGTATCTTTCACTGTTGTTCAGTTGCTCAGTCATGTCCAACTCTGCAACTTGGACTGCAGCACTCCAGGCTTCCCTGTCCTTCACTGTCTCCTGAGGTATGCTCAAACTCATGCCCATTGAGTCGGTGAAGTCATCCAACCATCTCATCCTCTGTCGTCCCCTTCTCCTCCTGACTTCAATCTTTCCCAACATCAAGGCCTTTTCTAATGAGTTTGCAGTTCGCATCAGGTGGCCAAATACTGGAACTTCAGCTTCAACGTCAGTCCTTCCAATGAATATTCAGAATTGATTTCCTTTAGGATTGACAAGTTTGATCTCCTTGCAGTCCAAGGGACTCTTAAGTCTTTTCCAACAGCACAGTTCAAAGCATCAGTTCTTTGGCACTCAGTCTTCTTTATGGTCCAACTCTCATCCAGACATGACTGTTGGAAAAGTCATAGCTTTTACTATAACCCTTGGTTACTCCTTGGTTTAAAAAAAGAAAAGAAAAATACCACTGTTGATAATGGTTATACATGTGAGGTGAAGGGGTTATGGGGAATTTCGAACCTTGTTGATTTTGTTCTAAACCAAAACTGCTTTAACAAAAATTCTTAAAAAATTAAAATTCAGGGTAGATGTTTTTGGCAAAACTTTTGTTTCACTTTCATATATGTATATGCTGCTGCTGCTGCTAAGTCGCTTCAGTCATGTCCGACTCTGTGCGACCCCATAGACGGAAGCCCACCAGGCTCCCCCGTCCCTGGGATTCTCCAGGCAAGAACACTGGAGTGGGCTGCCATTTCCTTCTCCAATGCACGAAAGTGAAAAGTGTAAGTGAAGTCACTCAGTCGTGCTTGACTCTCAGCGACCCCATGGACTGTAGCCCACCAGGTTCCTCTGTCCATGGGATTTTCCAGGCAAAAGCACTGGGGTGGGGTGCCATTGCCTTCCCATATGTATATATATATATGATATATGTGTGTGTGGGTTTCTTGGCCTGTGATGCAAAATGTATTTTTTAGATCAAAAATTTTATAGCCCATTGTAGTTAATTATACCAGCAAATAAAAGCACAAATTAACCTCAAAAAAGAAGCATGCTAACTTTTCAACTGAAGTATTGGTTATAGAAGTAAACTCACAAAAATGTGATTTATGATTAACTAAACTATAAGTTTTCAGTGAAACTCTAATTACACAACAATGGGTCTCCTCACTCAGAAACTTCTTACTCAGATCAGAGATAATAAAATATCAACACAATGGGAATAGTTTAAGGTCATTAGAGTGAAGATTTTGTAAGTAAGATTGCTGGTGTGGGACACTCTATTCCTTCTCACAAAGGCAATGGGTGGAGGTGGGACAATTCAGAAATCACCCCACGCCTAGTGAAAAGAGTTTTAGCAGGTGTACTAAGTAATCTTCAGAGAAGGCAATGGCACCCCACTCCAGTACTCTTGCCTGGAAAATCCATGGACAGAGGAGCCTGGTAGGCTGCAGTCCATGGGGTCGCTAAGAGTCAGACATGACTGAGCGACCTCACTTTCACTTTTCTTTTTCATGCATTGGAGAAGGAAATGGCAACCCACTCTAGTATTCTTGCCTGGAGAATCCCAGGGACGGCAGAGCCTGGTGGACTGCCGTCTATGGGGTCGCACAGAGTTGGACACGACTGAAGCGACTTAGCATTAGCATTAGCATAAGTAATCTTGATACGCATTCCCACAAGTGGGAGACACTGAGTGGACTCATGCCTGAAGACAACACATTCTTGGCGCAGAGACGGTTACTGCATCTGCAAAGTAACTAAACTTGCAGTCAAGAACAGGAGGTTAAAGTGCATGAATCCCAAAGACTATGTGTGACACATGCAGAAGGAAGTTTCCTGGGGGTCATTCAGTATGGTGCTTCTTCAAAGAGAAGTCTCCTATAACCAGGAGATTACAACAGTAAGTGGTTCCTGGAGGTGAAGGCTAAAGGCCAAGCAGCCCGAGGCTCTCATTGTTCCCTTCATGGGAACTATAGTCCATGAATACCACTAAATGACTAAGTTACCTTCAAAGAACCCACAAAGAAAGAGAAACCATAGCGTTAAATACCTTTTAGGCAAAGGATGCATGAACCTTGCAGGCAGTACTAGTACCAGTTATGGAGGAACTTTCTTAGCCTCCTTTTTCATCTTCCCTCCCCTACAGAAGGTTAGAAATAACATCTAGTAGTGGAAGTAGATTTGAATGACTAGAAGAGTGAAGTCTAGGAAGATTCCTTTTTTTTTTTTTTTTTCCTGGTAGTTAGAAGTCCTTCTGAGGCTGTCCCTAATTGGCAGACAAAAGGGAAGGCAAATTATGCTGACTAAAGGTAAAAACATTAATTAATATAAGTCAATGGACACTTGAATTTACTGAAATAATGAGATTGTGTTGCAACTTAAAGTGACAAAGGATGCTGCCTTATCTAATAGCAATTAGAAACCATTAGGGTCCTCATCAAGCTTTCATCCAGCGGCAGAATAAAAATGCCCCTCTCTGTAAAGGTTTCAGCTGTCCATGTGACGTCTCTGAAAAAGTTAGAAAGCTCTACTTCCCCCACGTCAAGCCTTGATTTCGCCTCGTCAAGCTGAGGTCTGACTTCCTCACCTAGTCCGGAACAAGCCACTGCCACGTGTTGGGCTGATTTCCAAAATCTCTTTGGGGTTCTGTTAGATGTTTGCTTGATCATAAAGGCTGTGGTTGAATCAGACACTTCCACGTGGTGACAGTGCTGATCAGAACTGCATTGAGAACTCATGAGCATTGGCAAAAGCCTCGTGAATATGCTCACCTTGGAAACTGAAAGACTTTTCCAGTCCAGAATCATGTAACTCAGAGGGATCCAAGGTTCAAAGTGAAACTGTAAAATGTTGGAAGTGCATCCATTTGTAAAGATCTAAGTCCAGGTCACCAGCCTCCGCCAGACAGAGACGACTGCATCCCTCATGTGAGGAGCATCTGGACCATCAGCTACCGTATAGGAGACAAGACAAGACAGGACTTCCTGTTTGCTCCGCAGAAACTTGGGCAAACTGATCATCTCAGGAAGATGTTGTGGGGGGTCACTAGAAGACTCAACTTGAGAGGTCACTGTCCTCTCTGTAAGAATAGTTTCGATACCCGCTGGAATTGTCCTTGTGGGATAACAATTTATCTATCTGTAAGTTTACCTCGGACTGAAAGTCCTTATGATGATATAAAATTCACTTGCCTGGTGTTTTCAAATATAAACAAGAAAAACACAACCTCAGCTTCAAATGCACAGCTGTCTCTGCCCCACATATTTTGATCTGTCTTTCTTGGGAGACTGTTGACTATTTTTATATATAAGTGTTTATGAAGTGCTAAATAAATATGTAATTATTTAAAAAAAAATAAAAAAATAAAGAGACAGTGGAAAGAAAAAAATAAATTAGTTCTTTATTATATCTAATGAGTCCTGCTTGATTAACACATAAATTATAGATGTACATTCACTCTCCTTCACCATGATGTATCAATGATTTTCTAAAACAAAACTCTAAAATGTTAAGCAAGTAGAAAGAGAGAGATGGCAATGGTAGATAGATGACAGATAGATAGATAGATAAAGTATGTATATCCATATGCAGGCGTCTTCACTTATCCAAAGTGTACTTTCTGAAGTTTCAGTTACTGCAGTCAACTGAGTTCCAAAAATGTTAAATAAAAAAATTCCAAAAATAAAACAATGCGTAAGTTTTAAGTTGCATGCCACTCTGAGTAGTATGATGAAATTTCTCACAGTCTTGCCCAGGATGTGAATCATCCCTTTGTCCAGGGCATCCCACCCATTAGTCACCCAGTAGCCGTCTTGGTGATCATATCTATAGTCACAAGATTGTGGTCCTTGTGTCCAAGTACCAATTATTTTGCTTATTAATGGTCCCACAGTACATGAGTTGTGATGCTGGCCCTTGAGATATGCCAAAGAAAACTGTAAGTCTTTCCTTTAAGTGAAAAGGTAAAAGTTCTTGACTTAAAAAAGAAAACAAATCACATGCTGAGATTGCTAAGATCTACAGTAGGAAGGAATCGTTTACTCAGGAAATTGTGAAGAAGGAAAATTTGTGCTATTTTTGCTTATGCAAAAGTTATGGTTGCCATATGTAAGTGCTTAGTTAAGATAGAAAAAGCATTAAATTTTAAAATAAGATATTTTGAGAGAGACCACATTCACATAATTTTTATTACAATATATTGTTCTATATATTCCATTTCGATATATTGTTCTTGTTATTATTGCTAATCTCTTACTGTGCCCAAATTATAAATTAAAGTTTATCATACATACATGTATACACATATATACGGGTAAAATGAGCTTCCCTGATGGCTCAGGGCTTTCCCTGGTGACTCAAGAATCTGCTTGACAATACAAGAGACATAGGTTAGACCCCTGGGTTGGAAAAATTCCCTGGAGAAGGAAATGGCAACCCATTCCAGTATTCTTGCCTGGGAAATCCCATGAAAAGAGGAGACTGGCCAACTACAGTTCATGGACTCCCAGAGCTTTGGACATAACTTAGCCACTGCTGCTGCTGCTGCTAAGTCGCTTCAGTCGTGTCTGACTCTGTGCAACCCCATAGACAGCAGCCCACCAGGCTCCCATATCCCTGGGATTCTCCAGGCAAGAACAATGGAGTAGGTTGCCATTTCCTTCTCCAGCGCATGAAAGTGAAAAGTGAAAGTGAAGTCACTCAGTCGTGTCTGACTCAGCGACCCCATTTACTGCAGCCTACCAGGCTCCTCCATCCATGAGGTTTTCCAGGCAACAGTACTGGAGTAGGGTGCCATTGCCTTCTCCGCTGTCTAGTCTAGGCTATTGTTTTTCCAGCAGTGATGTATGCATGTGACAGTTGGACTCTAAAGAAAGCCGAGTGCAGAAGAATTGGTGCTTTTGAACTATGGTGTTGGAGAAGACTCTTGAGAGTCTCTTGGACTGCAAGGAGATCCAGCCAGTCCATCCTAAAGCAGATCAGTCCTGAATGTTCATTGGAAGGACTGATGTTGAAGCTGAAACTCCAATGCTTTTGCCACTTGATGCGAAGAGCTGATTCATTTGAAAGACCCTGATGCTGGGAAAGATTGAGGGAAGGAGGAGAAGGGGATGACAGAGGATGAGATGGTTGGATGGCATCACTGACTCAATGGACAGGAGTTTGAGTAAACTCTAGGAGTTGGTGATAGACAGGGAAGCCGGCTGCTGCAGTTCATGGCATCACAACGAGTCAGACAATGACTGAGCAACTGAACTGAACTGAATATTCCCTTGTGTCTTAGTGATAAAGAATTCACCTGCCAATGTGGATATATATGGGTTCGGTCCCTGGATAGGGAAGATCCCCTGGAGAAGGAAATGGCAACCCTCTCCAGTATTCTTACCTGGGAAGTCCTATGGACAGAGGAGCCAGGTGAGCTACTGTCCATGGGGTCACAAAAGAGCTGGACATGACTTAGTGAGTAAACAACAGCAACAATCTTTTGAATAACTACGCTTCATTTTAGAATTTCACTTGTCCCACTTTGCTACATGAGGCATACCTTTGAAATAGATCAAAACCTTGAATCCATTAATATTCCATTGTTTTTTCCCTAGTTTTCCACCCCTCAATTTTCCTCTTCTTGACTCTTGAACTTGGACCTAATCAATCATTTTACCTCCACTCTGTTCTGGGATCTAAATTCTGTCCAACTTATTACAGAGCCACACCTGCCCCTTTAAGCTTGCAAACTCTAATCGATCTCACATTTGTTTTCTATTCATTGACTCCCTAGAGGCTGAACATTGCTTGGGAATATTTCATCAGCTTGCTGATTGACACTTTTTTCAGGTTATTATTCAACCTCAGCCGCTCTCTCAGCCTTGGAAAGTTATTTTAGCAAATCCTCAATCATATTCTTTATCAAACCACTAAAAGTTCACTAACATCAAACGGCCTTCTCATTTTTAATCGCTGTTTTACTTTTACTTCCCTGGTTAAAAAACAGTTACTAGGACACAAAACCCTTATCTTTACTCATCCTTCCTTTTGTCATCCTTCTCTTTATTACCTTTTAAGATTGACCACCTCCATGCTATTTCTCATAAAGTTACATCATTTTCTACTGCTGTGTTTTATTTTCCCCTACTCTTAACTATCACTGCTTTGTTTCCTCAAAATGGTGCTTTTCAATTATGGCTTCAGTTCAGTTCAGTTCAGTCGCTGAGTCGTGTCTGAATCTTTGCGACCCCATGAACCACAGCACTCCAGGCCTCCCTGTCCATCACCAACTCCTGGAGTTCACACAAACTCATGTCCATTGAGTCGGTGATGCCATCCAACCATCTCATCCTCTGTAGTCCCCTTCTCCTCCTGCCCCCAATCACTCCCAGCACCAGGGTCTTTTCCAATGAGTCAACTCTTTGCATGAGGTGGCCAAAGTATTGGAGTTTCAGCCTCAGCATCAGTCCTTCCATTGAACACCCAGGACTGATCTCCTTTAGGATGAACTGGTTGGATCTCCTTGCAGTCCAAGGGACTCTCAAGAGACTTCTCCAATACCACAGTTCAAAAGCATCAATTCTTCTGTGCTCAGCTTTCTTCACAGTCCAACTCTCACATCCATACATAGGGGAGAGCAATTTTGTCCTTATGGGGACATCTGCCAATGTGTGAAGATGTTTTCAGTTTTCAGGAGTGAGTAGGTAGAGCTATCAGCATCTAATGCAGTGGGGCTAGGAAGGCTGTTAACTTCCTAACATTCACAGAACAGCCAGTCCCCACAACAAGAAAATACCAGGTCCAAGGAATCAACAGCGCTGATGGTGAGAAATCCTGCCCTAACTACATGACGTCATAAGTCTGCTTTTAATAACAAACAGACGCACATGTATGTGTGTGCACACTTGCTAAGTCACTTTAGTCATGTCCGACTCTCCGACCTTATGGACCATAGCCCTCTAGGCTTCTCTGACCCTGGGATTTTGAGGCAAGAATACTGGAGTGGGTTGCAATTTCCTTCTGACAGAGAGAAAGAGAGAAGGAGACAGCTGTCTTTCTTTGATAATATTAATGTTCTCCTGTATAATTCTACCATGACTGTTTCCTTTTTACCACCTCTGAATTTGTTTTTTTAAAAAATCACTGTATGCAGTTTATATCTTTTTATTTCACCGAAATACTGCTAATTAAACTCTCATTAAATTTATTTGTTAAAACTTACTAAATATGGCCCTAGTTCCAAGGTGTCTAACTACTCACTGATGATATTTGACTGTAGAAAAGTACTTTCTGTAGAAACTCCCAGTGTCCTTTCTCATGATGTAGTGAAAAAGGCATAGGCTTTGAGCCAAACTTTCAAAAGGGCCTGAACTTTACTGCCTGGGTGACTTGGATCAAGCTCTTTAACCTCACTGAATTCCATGTTCCATACCCTTCTCCCTTTGGATTCAGATCATATATTGTTTTTGCATCTTTTCTCCTGTTCCCTAACATTTTACTTGGCTGATAGTGAGTGTTCAGTAGGTTGAAAAATGTACTGAATATATCCATGGGCACTAGTCCTACCCTCACTGTGTCCTTCCTTTTGATGTGTTTGACATGTAGTTTCAAAGTCATTTCCAAGGAGCTCTGAAAGGTCACTATGGTTCACTTTGTGTCTGTGTGTTCATTTCTTCTGCAATTTTGTAGTATCATTAATCACAGGCCCTCCCTTGGATTTTATCGACTGTTGTGAAATAACTGAAGAGATGATGTGTTTTGACTTATTCTGTATAACGTCAGAATACAGAAGTAAAATCAGCATTTTAAAGAATAAATTACTCCTGTTTAAGCTATTCAAAAATGAAAATGATCAGTATGTGTGAGTTAGTGATCATCCTGTTATCAGAAGTAGATGAACAGAACCTAAATGCTAACCTATTAGTTGATTCAGTTCAGTTCAGTTCAGTGGTTCAGTCATGTCTGACTCTTGGCGACCCCATGAATCACAGCACGCCAGGCCTCCCTGTCCATTACCAACTCCTGGATTTCATTCAAACTCATATCCATCAAGTCAGTGATGCCATCCAGCCATCTCAGCTTCTGTTGTCCCCTTCTCCTCCTGCCCCCAATCCCTCCCAGCACCAGGGTCTTTTCCAATTAGTCAACTCTTCACATGAGGTGGCCAATGTTCTGGAGTTTCAGCCTCAGCATCAGTCCTTCCAATGAACAACCAGGGCTGATCTCCTTCAGAATGGACTGGTTGGATCTCCTTGCAGTCCAAGGGACTCTCAAGAGTCTTCTCCAACACCACAGTTCAAAAGCATCAATTCTTTGGTGCTCAGCTTTCTTCAGAGTTCAACTCTCACATCCATACATGACAACTGGAAAAACCATAGCCTTGACTAGAGGAACTTTTGTTATCAAAGTAATATCTCTGCTTTTCAATATGCTATCTGCTGCTGCTACTGCTAAGTCGCTTCAATTGTGTCCAACTCTGTGCGACCCCATAGATGGCAGTCCACGAGGCTCCCCCATCCCTGGGATTATCCAGGCAAGAACACTGGAGTGGGTTGCCATTTCCTTCTCCAGTGCATGAAAGTGAAAAGTGAAAGTGAATCCTCAGTCATGTCCAACTCTTAGCGACCCCATGGACTGCAGCTTACCAGGCTGCTCTGTCCATGGGATTTTACAGGCAAGAGTACTGAAGTGGGGTGCCATTGCCTTCTCCGAACATGCTGTCTAGGTTGGTCATAACTTTCCTTCCAAGGAGTAAGCATCATTTAATTTCATGGCTGTAGTCACCATCTGCAGTGATTTTACAGCCCCCCAAAATAAAGTCTGACACTGTTTCCACTGTTTCCCCATCTATCTGCTATGAAGTGATGGGACCAGATGCCATGATCTTCATTTTCTTAATATTGAGCTTTAAGCCAACTTTTTCACTCTCTCACTTTCATCAACAGGTTTTTTAGTTCCTCTTCACTTTCTGCCATAAGGGTGGTGTCAGTCTCGACCAAATGATTAGAAGGGAATCATGATTTAATGTCAAAACCAATGGACTCAAATGGATGCAACATGGTTAGGGTCCATTTGCTTGCTTGGCCAATTCACCTTGACCAAGTTATTTGATTTCTCTAAACTTTAGTTTCTCATCTGCTCGGTCTTAGGAAGTTTGATGTCAAGATTGAATAGATGGATAGTAAGATATTTTGTAATATATGAAGCACTATATTTTTAAGTTGTTAAAACTTTAAGGGTTTATACGCACATTTGAATTCACTATTGCAGTGGTGACAGCTATATATTAGTAGTAATGGCTGAAAATAGATATTTTCTGCACATATGTATGTGTGCATCTATTTTCATTCTTATATCTCAATGAAAGCAATATGGAGCACAAAAATTAACTATTCCTATCAAAAAATAATACTAGCAATAAAAAATGGCAGAAATTTCTTTTGAATTACTATGGCACATTTCATAAATATCATATTTAGGCATGAAAAAGTATCTGTGATACATATGGGTTATTTTTTTATCCCAAGTTAATATGATCATTGTTATAAAGAAAATACTTTAGAATTTCAGTCTTTTCAGATATTTCTAACTTCTCACCTAACCTCTTAACTTTTAAGTCATTAAAATTGTCACTTAAGTTCTGTTTATTTAATTATAAATATATAATAAATATATTGAGGAAACCTATATACAGGTCAGGAAGCAACAGTTAGAACTGGACATGGAACAACAGACTGGTTCCAAATAGGAAAAGGAGTACTTCAAGGCTGTATATTGTCACCCTGCTTATTTAACTTATATACAGAGTACATCATGAGAAACGCTGGCCTGGAAGAAGCACAAGCTGGAATCAAGATTGCGGGGAGAAGTATCAATAACCTCAGGTATGCAGATGACACCACCCTTATGACAGAAAGTGAAGAGGAACTAAAAAGCCTCTTGATGAAAATGAAAGAGGAGAGTGGAAAAGTTGGCTTAGGTTCAACATTCAGAAAACAAAGATCATGGCATCTGGTCCCATCACTTCATGGGAAATAGATGGGGAAACAGTGGAAACAGTGTCAGACTTTATTTTTGGGAGCTCCAAAATCACTGCAGATGGTGATTGCAGCCATGAAATTAAAAGACGCTTACTCCTTGGAAGGCAAGTTATGACCAACCTAGATAGCATATTCAAAAGCAGAGACATCACTTTGCCAACAAAGGTTCGCCTAGTCAAGGCTATGGTCTCCTGTGGTCATGTATGAATGTGAGAGTTGGACTCTGAAGAAAGCTGAGCACCGAAAAATTGATGCTTTTGAACTGTGGTGCTGGAGAAGACCCTTGGGAGTCCCTTGGACTGCAAGGAGATCCAACCAGTCCATTCTGAAGGAGATCAGTCCTAGGTGTTCATTGGAAGGAACTGAGGCTGAAACTCCAGTACTTTGGCCACCTCATGCAAAGAGTTGACTCATTGGAAAAGACTCTGATGCTGGGAGGGATTGGGAGCAGGAGGAGAAGGGGACAACAGAAGATGAGATGGCTGGATGGCATCACTGACTCAATGGACGTGAGTTTGAGTGAACTCCGGGAGTTGGTGATGGACAGGGAGGCCTGGCGTGCTGTGATTCTTGGGGTCCCCAAGAGTTGGACATGACTGAGCGACTGAACTGAACTGAACTGATATAATAAATTTTATTTCTCTAGAAAAATTAAACATTAAAAACGCAAACAAAATATCAATTAAGCAAAAACGTTAACAAAAGTTTATTCTGACACTCTAAGACTTTTCAGACACTACTCTAAATTACAGAAAAAATATTTGAAAAATGTAGATGTTTCTCCTTTTTGCTGCTTCCTACTCTGCCTTCCTAGTCTGCTTTGCCAAACTGCAGGATCATTTGGCACTGTTTTAGCATAATCTGTTGAAAAAAACAAGAACATGGTTTCTATCTCAACTTTATGTTTCCAGAACTTGTTGTTGCCACATCCCTTCTTGTCTGAGTTAATCATAAGGGTGGGGATACAGGCCACTTCTGACTTCAACAATGATTCCTTCTGCCTTATACTCATGGGACACGTCTTTTAGATAAAGGGATGATGTGCAGCACGTTGAATGTGCCTCCTGACCAACCCTGGAAGAAGAAACGGCAGAGGAAGGATATGCTTGGAATTGCTGGTTCATTATAACCCTTTTCAAAAACTAAATCTGCACTGGATTTTCATAAACTGAAAAAAAACCTCATGATTCAGCATTCATTTTTAAAAACTAAGCAGAAACCAAAAGTGTTGTTGATTGTTGTTGTTTTTACCGTCCAAGAAATCCTTTGACATGCTGAATGCTCATAGTCTTTATGGAAAAGATTTTAGGTCTTTATTAGCTTTGAAAAAGTTTTGTCATCGTTTGTGTTGTTACTGTTCATTTCAAATGCAGGTTATTATTAAAACAATTATCTGCTTGGCCTGTTGACATTCTGAGTGCATTATTCTCTCTTGTAACCTCAGCATATTGTCATGAAATGCCTTTTCTAAGTATCTCAAATTGTAAAAGCAGGATGGATTTAGCCAGCCTTAAAGACCCTGATGCTGGGAGGGATTGGGGGCAAGAGGAGAAGGGATGAAAGAGGATGAGATGGCTAGATGGCATCACTGACTCAATGCACGTGAGTCTGAGTAAACTCTGGGAGTTGGTTATGGACAGGAAGGCCTGGCGTGCTGTGATTCATAGGGTCGCAAAGAGTTGGACACGACTGAGCGACTGAACTGAAATAAGCTTGAGCAGACTTCCAAAATCGATTTGAGACGTGTCATGTTCTACCACATTGCTAAATCTTTCCTGTGTTGGTCTTATTTTTCTGTGTGTGATATTCTTCTGCATTGTCTTCCCTTTAGAAATTGTTCTGCTTGTAAAGAGCATTCATTAAACCATGTTAATTGCTTTTGGCATGCCATATTCATGTACAGCTGATTCTTCCAAATATATACTTGATTGAAGCATTTTTTGCTTTAGGTTACCATGAAAATTTCCTATGATTAAACAATGGGTGAATAAAAACAAAGTTGTGGGTTGTTTTGCATATAGATTAGACAAAATAAACTTTTTCCAATAAAATCGTTCAATTTTAGTTTAGTTTCTAGACTAAAAACATCTGAATGTTTAGGCTTCCTTTATAAACACAGCTCATATTTGTATTATTGAAGCAAACTAACTATGCTTTGATTAAAATTTTGATGAAATGGATCTGGAAAGTTCTCATCACAAGAAAACAAAATTTTGGGAAAAATTTTATATTCAGAGTAACAGTTGTTTCAAAGCAGAAGTAGAAGGCCATATATTGAAACTCAAATGGATAAAAAAAAGGAAGTAGGAAGATAAAATGACTTAGATTAACAAAAATTAACAATGTCAAAAATTAAATCATTTATTTAGAACATGAAAGAAAATGATGTTGCCACTCTTCAGGATGAAGCCAAAAGTCTTTGTCTCTTTATTTCATCCCATCTATATACCTCTACACTGTCATTCCAGTCTTGCTATTTTGATTATTTGGAGTAAAGAAAGAAATCTGGGAGTATAACAACTTAGTTTTCACCAAGAATTATGTCTGTCTTTAGATTTTAGGCAATTTATTGTCTACCTGTAAATTTACAGTTTCTATCTCTTGCCTGGAAAATCACACAGACGGAGGAGCCTGGTAGGCTGCAGTCCATGGGGTCGCTAAAAGTCAGACATGACTGAGCGACCTCACTTTCTTTTTTCCCTTTCATGCATTGGAGAAGGAAATGGCAACCCACTCCAGTGTTCTTGCCTGGAGAATCCCAGGGATGGGGAAGCCTGGTGGGCTGCCGTCTATGGGGTCACACAGAGTCGGACACGACTGAAATGACTTAGCATAGCATAGCATAGCATAGCATAGCATAGCATAGCATAGATAATTTAAGTGTAGATCAGTAAATTGGATTTAAGAGATAATTTGTTACACTAAGAAAATTTAATTTGCGTTAAAATATGAAAAAATAATCTTATTTGAGAAGTAGTCATTCCATATACTTTGGGAAAACAGACTTTAAATATTCTTTATATTTATCTTTAATTGAACACTATATCCACGAAACATAAAAATTAGAAGGTATATTTTCCCCCAAAAGTGCCAAGACAATTTCTTACCCATAACTCACATATCTTTTAATTGACTGTTAGAAAATTTCATTGAAAAATGATATTCAGTGAAGTAATACAACCCTATTCAAATGTTTCCAGTGTTTGTATCTAAGTCTTAAGCTAGCTTTCTTATATTAATGAGCTAACAGTTTTATGCCTGAAAATAACTATTTATTTTTTATAATTTATGTAACATTTTTCAGATCTTGAATCATGAATCTCCTTCTTGGGGAAGCTACACAGTCTTCTCTGAAATTACTCTCCATTTATGCTAAATTTCCTTCATATGACTTATAAAAATCTGTGGAAATCTGTAATACAGAAGTTGCCTCTCTTTATCTATTTTATTCATATGTCTCACAGCTATGCACTATGCTCCTGGAGGAAAGAGTCTATATCAGTCAAATTTCAACCAGCATACCAGAACCAGTAGAAGCTATATGTTAAAATGTTTATGGCAAGTAATTAGATTACTTGATTCTGGAGTGTGCTGCTGCTGCTGCTGCTGCTGCTGCTAAGTCGCTTCAGTCGTGTCCAACTCTGTGCAACCCCATAGATGACAGCCCACCAGGCTCCCCCGTCCCTGGGATTCTCCAGGCAAGAACACTGGAGTGGGTTGCCATTTCCTTCTCCAATGCATGAAAGTGAAAAGTGAAAGTGAACAAGTCCAAAGACTTCCCTGGTGGATCAGCGGTAAAGAACCTGCCTGCCAACGCAGGTGATGCAGGTTCAATCCCTGGGTCAGGAAGATCGGCTGGAGAAGGAAATGGCATCCCATTCTAGTATTCTTGCTTGGGGAATTCCATGAACAGAGGAGACTGCTGGGCTACAGTCCATGGGGTTACAAATGAGTCAGACAGGACTTAACAACTAATCCACAAGGCAAGTCCAAAGTCCATAAGACAGGAAGGGTAAGCTAGAACTCTAGGATAAGAAGCTGAAATTTCAGTCACAAGCAGAATTTCTTCTTCAGTTTCCTTCTAATTGATGCCTTTCAACTGACTGAATCAGGTCTAGCCATTTCAAAGACATTAGTCATATTTGCAAAGTATCTTCACAGCAACAGCTAGATTAGTGTTTAGTTAAATAGTTGGGTACTATAGCTTAACCATGTTGACCAAAAAAAAAAAAAAAATGGACCAACACAGGGTCTACGTCTTTTTTCCTACTTTCATAATAAAACATTTTAAACCATCAGAAAAGTGAAAAGAAATTTACAAGAAACACCCACATACTCCCTATCTAGATTTAAAATGTGTTAACATTTTAGCAAATCTGCTGTTATATGTCTGTGTGTGTGTGCACATTTTTGAAATTATTTGAAAATACATTGCAAACATCACCATGCTATATATCTAAGAACTTCAGCCTGTATCTCCTAAGAATGATATTCTTCTTCTGTACATAACCACAATTACATTATCCCCCTCCCTGAAATGAATTAACAATAATCTTGTAAATTATCTAATAATTAATTACATTCAGCATTTCTCAATTATTCCATGACAAGGAAGGAAAGAAGGAAGAAATGAAGGAAAAGAGAAATGAATCATGCAAATAGCAATAAACAAAGAGGAGATATTGAAGGTTTTTTTGTCCAAGATTTAAGATCAGCTTAAGGGATGCATGTTTAATATATCCCTTGTGTTATACTCTCTGGGAATCTGTGTTTAGTATTAGGTAAGCTCAACCTGGAATGGATCCAACAGAAGAGGGAATGATGTTGCCTCCAGCTTCTACAAACCCCTCTGAAATTTTCATAGACTACAAAGTAGTACATATATTAAACCTAAATCTGAAATATATATATATATATACTTAAATATTTCATGCATTTATAGCCCTAAGTTAATTTACATGTGTGTGTGCTAAGTCGCTTCAGTCATGTCTTGCTCTTTGTGACCCTATGGACTGTAGCCCTTCAGGTTCCTCTGTCCATGGGATTCTCCAGGCAACATTACTGGAGTGGGTTGCCATGCCTTCCTCCAGGGGATCTTCCAGACCCAGGGATCAATCCCACGGATCTTATGTCTCCTGCACTGGCAGGCTGGTTCTTTACTACTAGCTTCACCTACCACTAGCACCACCTGGGAAGCCCATTTAAATTCATTTAAGTGGAATTCTTTTGCTAGATATCAGTTGTTGAGGTCCTAACATGTACCACTGTATGGTAATGATCATAGATTATATCTTAAAAGCTTTAATTTTTCTCTGTACCAATCATTTTATATTTATTTTTACATCATCTGTCTCAAGAGTAGCATTATTTGAGTAAATAGGATCTTTCAAGTGACTTGTATTATTAAAGCAGAGTCTTTGCTCATTGTTTTCAGGTATGCTTACCTTTAATTTTACAAACATTTAAGACAAAAAAATTATTTGTCACAGTACTGTTTCTTTATCAATTTGAAATGTTGTGAATATTTAGATTATTTAGAATATTTACAATATTATTAGAATATTTAGATCAGTATTGCAATATTTCGATTAGTACTATTTTTATTGATAATATGAATATGTTTTATGTAGTGCTAATGCTAATACTTTGGCATGACTGAGCGACTTCACTTTCCCTTTTCACTTTCATGCATTGGAGAAGGAAATGGCAACCCACTCCAGTAGAATCCCAGGGACGAGGGAGCCTGCTGGGCTGCCGTCTATGGGGTCGCACAGAGTCGGACACAACTGAAGCGACTTAGCAGCAGCAGCAGCAATGCTCCCATGCTCAGTCATGTCTGACTCTTTGTGACCCTATAGACTGTAGCCCACCAGGCTCCTCTATCCACAAGATTTTCCAGGAAAGAGTACTGGTGTGGATTGCCATTTCCCACTCTAGGCGATCTTCCAAACCCAGTGTTCGAAACTATGCCTCTTTTCCTGCATTGCAGGCATATTCTTTACCACTGAACCACTGGGGAAACCATGCTCCATGTAATATTGGAAGTAATTTGTATGTAATTCATAATTATATTTATCCTTTATTCAAAAAGGAAAACTCAATTGCTATCAAGCTGCTTAATAGAACTCAAAATGAGTGTATTACATAGTCTTCATGATGAAGGAAGCTAGGCAAAGTAAGGATAAAGATAGAACCATGGACTAGGTCCCATTTGTTCATTTTTGATTTTATTTCCGATATTCTGGGAGGTGGGTCATAGAGGATCCTATTGTGATGTAAGTCAGAGAGTGTTTTGCCTATGTTTTCCTCTAGGAGTTTTATGGTTTCTGGTCTTACATTTAGCTCTTTAATCCATTTTGAGTTTATTTTTGTGTATGGTGTTAGAAAGTGTTCTAGTTTCATTCTTTTACAAGTGTTCAACCAGTTTTCCCAGCACCACTTGTTAAAGAGATTGTCTTTAATCCATTGTATATTCTTGCCTCCTTTGTCAAAGATAAGGTGACCATATGTGCGTGGATTTATCTCTGGACTTTCTATTTTGTTCCATTGATCTATATTTCTGTCTTTGTGCCAGTACCATACTGTCTTGATGACTGTGGCTTTATAGTAGAGCCTGAAGTCAGGCAGGTTGATTCCTCCAGTTCCATTCTTCTTTCTCAAGATAGCTTTGGCTATTCGAGGTTTTTTGTATTTCCATACAAATTGAGAAATTATTTGTTCTAGCTCTGTGACGAATACCGTTGGTAGCTTGATGGGGATTGCATTGAATCTATAAATTGCTTTGGGTAGTATACTCATTTTCACTATATTGATTCTACCAATCCACGAACATGGTATATTTCTCCATCTATTAGTGTCCTCTTTGATTTCTTTCACCAGTGTTTTATAGTTTTCTATATATAAGTCTTTAGATTCTTTAGGAAGATATATTCCTAAGTATTTTATTGTTTTCATTGCAATGGTGAATGCTCAATTCCAGAAAAATAAACGACCCAATCAAACAATGGGCCAAAGAACTAAATAGACATCTCTCCAAAGAAGATATACAGATGGCTAACAAACACATGAAAAGATGCTCAACATCACTCATCATCAGAGAAATGCAAATCAAAACCACTATGAGGTACCATTACACGCCAGTCAGAATGGCTGCGATCCAAAAGACCACAAGCAATAAATGCTGGAGAGGGTGCGGAGAGAAGGGAACCCTCTTACACTGTTGGTGGGAATGCAAACTAGTACAGCCACTATGGAAAACAGTATGGAGATTCCTCAAAAAACTGGGAATAGAACTGCCTTACGATCCAGCAATCCCACTGCTGGGCATCCACACTGAGAAATCCAGAATTGAAAGAGACACGTGTACCCCAATGTTCATAGCAGCACTGTTTACAATAGCCAGGACATGGAAGCAACCTAGATGTCCATCCACAGATGAATGGATAAGCAAGATGTGGTACATATACATAATGGAGTATTACTCAGCCATTAAAAAGAAGACATTTGAATCAGTTCTAAGGAGGTGGATGGAACTGGAGCCTATTATACAGAGTGAAGTAAGCCAGAAACAAAAACACAAATACAGTATACTGACACATATATATGGAATTTAGAAAGATGGTAAAAATAACCCTATTTACGAGACAGCAAAAGAGACACTGATGTATAGAACAGACTTTTGGACTCTGGGACCGGGAGAGGGTGGGATGATTGGGGAGAATAGCATTGAAATATGTATAATATCATATCTGAAATGAGTGAGTCCAGGTATGATGCCCTATAACGGAAGCCTGGGATTAGAGCACTGGGATGACCTGGAGGGAGGGTGTGGGAAGTGGGGAGGGGAGGAGGGTTCAGGATGGGGAACACGTGTATACTGGTGGCGGATCCATCTCGATGTATAGTAAAAACAATACAATATTGTAAAGTTAAGCAAAAAATAAAATAAAATATTAAAAAAAAAAAAAGAACCATGGACTAGAAAAGATGGAAAATCTAACACATAAACAGTGTATTTCTGTCTCCACTGGGCAATTTCAGCCCCCTTCTTCATTTAAACTTGCTTCTTGTAAATCCCCACCCTCTTTTCTGCCACAAGTTAGGAATTACTTAGTTTAACAATCCTCCATCTGTATGTACAGGCATTATGAAGAGGAATTCCTTAGTCATTCCATTAAAGATAACAACTTTGCACGACAAAATTCATTTTTCCCTTTATCCATTTAATTCCACAAGATGTTTATCCACTTACCCATTATTTAAATCTAGTTTCAAATAGGATTTGAGGAAGGATTACTTTAAAGAATGCTTTTTGAGACATTTTAAAATGGTAATTGATGACAGGAGTATTTGCCTAGTGAGGCTGGCTCTTTGACTTTGGAGAACACTCTGTTCCCAGGAGGTAGTCTCACTATATAGCAAGTGCTTAAGAAAACAGAAGGAAAAAGTAAACTTTCTGAAAATTGCTAACCTTGTGCAATTTCAAGTCAACCTCAAAATTTTATGGCAAGATTCTAAGAGTTACAAATAAACTGGATTTATTCTCATCCTTCACAATTTGAGGAATTTGAGTTTCTTAGAGGTTCAGTTCCAGGCAAAAGAAGCCTCACCCTAAGCTCTGGCTTGGCCTTCCCACAATAAATTGAGGTCCTGAACCATGGCCATTAATGCATCACTACAGTGTAGAGGCTTTTCCAAGGGTTATAAATTCAAAGTCATGGTATTCCCACCTCCTAAACTGCCCTGCATCACAACCTATGTGGGACTGGATTTATTAAGTCCTGGTTTTGGCACAACATGAGGAAAGAGAGCTTAAGAACTGGATATTTGGGTAAGAAAGGATGAAGAAAGACTTTTTGGATAGAAAAGATCAATAAAGTAGTTACTTCCGAGTGAAATGCATCATTCAACACTTTAATAATTAGTTTTTTCCTTCATAGACTTAGTGGACTTAATATGCATTCCAAAATTTATGAATTAAGATCCTATGCTAATATCAAAGAAATTGCATTGACTTTGATAATTTTGATGTATACTTCCTTGTTCTTTGTCCATCTTACATATTCTTATATCTCCAAAGGGGGCTGTAACTAAATCCTTTCAATCAAATACAATTGATATAAATATGTTCCACATCCAGTTTGAAGTGTTTCTTAGTTTGGAAATAAACAAGCCCCATAAAGATTTTGTATCTCCACAAAAGGACTACATTTTCCCCTTATGAAATTTTATATCTACCTAATCCATTGATTGATTGTTTGCATACACAAACAAGAATAATTTCAGACACTTGCAGCATTTAACTCCTGAAACTTCGGTTGACAGTTCTGTTCTCTTTCCTTTTTGTTTATATGAAAAGTCTGTGCTGCACGCACGTGTTGTTGTTCTCATTGCTGTTCTGTTTATGAGAGAGAGATTTTGGTTTGGTTTTGAGAGTACAGTTTCTTAAGCCTGAAGAGAAAAAAGATGTGTTAGTTACTACACACACTGGAGCAATTTGAAATAACATATATTTATAAAGCTTCCATTCTGATCATCATAATTGTTTTTATGATTTATAACTTTACCTGGAAGTTATTCCATTTTAACTAAAAATTATTATTATTATATTTTTTTACTGAACCACTGGAAAAAGAATATGTTAGCATATTTTCACACCATAACTAGGATTTTGTTTCTGTTGGGAAAAATGTCTATTGGGAATACATCACTAAACAAACAAACAAAATAAATGAAAATTTGGTGCCAAGCACCATCTTATGATAAATTCCACTAGTTTTGCCATTCATGGTCAAGGATAAAATACCTTGCCATGAAGAAAAACAAAATAAATGTGAAACTTAGAGATAAGAATGGGCATCTAATAAAAATATTCAAATATTATTAATTTGGGTTCTATATTTGTACTATTGTTTAGTCACCAAGTCATGTCTGACTCTTTGAGACTCTGTGGACTGCAGCATGCCAGGATTCCCTGTCCTTCACTATTTCCCTAAGTGTGCTCAAACTCATGTCCATTGAGTCAGTAATGCTATCCAACCATCTCATCCTCTATCGCTCCCTTCTCCTCCTGCTCTCAATCTTTACCAACATCAGGGTCTTTTCCAATGAGTGGGCTCTTCATATCAGGTGAGCAAAACATTGGAGCTTCAGCTTCAGCACCAGTCTTTCCAATGAATATTCAGGGTTGATTTCCTTTAGTATTGACTGGTTTTATCTTGCTGTGCAAGGCACTCTAAAGAGTCTTCTCCAGCACTATTCACTATATATATATATATTCATTTGGAGAAGGAAATGGCAACCCACTCCAGTGTTCTTGCCTGGAGAATCTCACGGACAGGGGAGCCTGGTGGGCTGCTGTCTGTGGGGTCGCACAGAGTCGGACACGACTGAAGCGACTTAGCAGTAGCAGCATATATAGTGAAATAAGTATATATTATAAATCACTAGGGTTATCTAGTGATTTATAATAATAAACAAAAATAAATAGTTTCTCAAAGTATTTCTGTTAAAACTCTAATTGTTGATGTCCTCCAGCGTCCTGATCTTTCTTCTCTAAACTCTCTGGATCTCATCTAGTCTCATGGCTTTATATGCATTCTATCAATCAGTTCAGTTCAGTCACTCAGACTCACTTGAATAATAACAACATGCTTCTCTTCTCTGATATTTAGAACAGTACATCCCCTCCCTATGGGACAATCAAACTTAATCTTAACAAGTAGATCAAGTCCACCATATCAATTCCTTATCTAATACCCCTGCGGTGATACTTGGTATCATCATCTGCCCAGTTATTTATCCAAATTTTAGGAGTCCGTTCTTCATTCTCACTTTTAATCAATAAGCAAATCTTCAGATACTTTTACTAAATTTACCTGCTCTCTCTTTACTACTCTACTGTCATTGCAAGACTCCAGTCCTCCATATTGCTTACTTGGATGACCACCATGAACCACTAGACTTCCTGCTTTAAAATTCACTTCTTTTAACTTCACTTGTATTGTGTACTTGGATGACCGTCATCCACTAGTAGACTTCTTGCTTTAAAATTTACATGTTTCTGAAGCAAACATGACCTTCTGAAAGTTCAAATTGCTATGCCTAAAACTGCTAAAACCACCCGACTGTTTTCCATTTCACTTGTAGCAAAATCCACACCTTTCACAATGACCAGTCACAGGATCCGGTCCCTGCTTCACTCTTTGGTTACCCAGGGTACCAGCTAGACTTTGCGCTCTGTAGGAAGCCTCACTGGCTTTCTTTCTAGGTTTTCAAGCACTCTGAGTTGGCTTCCACCAGCACAAATAATAAAACTATTGTGTGAGCAGCAAACAGCTCTGTTGTTCTGATTTCTAAAATGAAATCTAGACAATAAGTGTCAACTTTTTTCAGATGTCTCCCATTCTAGTAGAGATTGAATAATTTTAGCATACTTTAGATTGATTCTTCATACTGATCTTCATAAGTAAGAATTCCAAAAATGTTAACCAGCTGCTATTCATACAGATAAATCTAGTCTGTAAAGCTAAAAGATGTCAGCCCCCCAAAAAACATGAGCTGCCATGACCAAGAATGTGAATATTGAAATGTATTAGATAAACTGAAGAATAAGATACAGAGAATAAAAATAGTCACTAAACACAATACTCAACCTTGTGGCTATAAATGATCTCAGAGATATTTTAGCTAGTGACATCTGCATTCAAGGAAAAAATATTAATTTATAAGCCCTTGACATATTATTTTGTAAGCACATTAAGTATCTTTTTGTTTGGATTATCTTATCTAACATACTTAAAAGTGAAGTGCCAAAAGACTTTCTTTCTATAGTCTTCATATTAGTTTCCAAAATTACACCAAGATTACTCTGAATATTTAACTTCCTGCAATTCATTTTCCTCTCTGCTGCACAAATCACTTTAATGTAAAACTAATAACAAAAGAAAGTTGGCGCCACAGTGCAGCTGAGCTGAGCCCTTAACATGTGACAAGTATAAATCAGCAGGGACACTAAGCAGAGCAACATTGTAAACACATATCGCATGCTGACCTTGCATCTTCCTGATTCTATTTCTGCTACTTCCAGCTCCTATTTGAAAGAACTGAAAATACCACAATTGTGCCAGTGTTAATTTCAGTGGTCAGCAATCAAATGGAATTAACAAAAAATACAAAGTGATTTTTAAATAAACACCTGAAAAAATGCTCAACATCACTCATTATTAGAGAAATGCAAATCAAAGCTACAATGAGCTATCACCTCACACTGGTCAGAATGGACATCATCAAAAAATCTACAAATAGTAAATTCTGAAGAGGATGTGGAGAGAAGGAAATCCTCTCACATGCTTGGTGGGAACGTAAATTGATAGAGCCACTATGGAGAATGGTATGGAGATTCCTTTAAAAACTAAGAACAAAACTTCCATATGACCCAGCAATCCTACTAGTGGACATATACCCTCAGAAAACAATAATCCAAAAAGACACATGTACCCCAATATTCATTAAGCACTATCTATAATAGCTAGGACATGGAAGCAACCTAGATATCCATTGATGGATGCATAGATAAAGAAGTTGTGGCACATATATACAATGGAATATGATAGCTATAAAAACTAGATTTGAGTCAGTTCTAGTGAGATGGTTGAAACTAGAGACTGTTATACAGAGTGAAATAAGTTAGAAAGATAACAAATAAATATCATATATTAATGCATATATATGGAATCTGGGCTCCACCAGTGGCTCAGATGGTAAAGAATCCACCTGCAATCTAATTCTAATCCATTCTAATCCCTGGATCAGGAAGATCCTATGGAGACAGGAATGATTACCCACTCCAATATTTTTACCTGGACAATTCCATGGACAGAGGAGCCTGGTAGGATACAATCTATGGGGTCTCAAAGAGTCAGACACAACTGAGAGACTAACACACACTCACATATGGAATCTATAAAAATGATATTGATGAATCTATTTGCAGGACAGGAATAGAGACACAGACATAGAGAACAGATTTATGGACACAGTGAGGGAAGGAGGGGTGTGATGAATTAATAGAGTAACATTGAAACATACACATAACAAAACATACAAATTTTATATTATTTATATAAAATAGCTAGCTAGTGGAAAGATAACACAGGGGACCAGACCCAATGCTCTGTGACAACCTAGAGGGGTGGGATGGGGAGTGGGGGATGAGAGGGAGGTTCATGAGGGAGGGGACAAATGTATACTTATGGCTGATTTATGTTGCTATATGGCAGAAACCAGTACAATAGTATAAAACAATTACCTCCACAAACTAATTAATATCTATTGCATTTGCTAATTAATAGCTTCTAAGCAATGTCCAAATAATCTAAAGTGTATTCAACCAGCTGGAATTCATCAAATTCCTATCTACTTTAAAGAAAGAGGCATGAACGATTTGCATTTGCCAAACAACTACTTTTAAACTACAAAAGGGTATCTCACGGCCCTAAGAGATGAAGGAAGCCAGAGCCTTCATGCGAAGATAAGCTCTAAACCAAGAACAGTAAACAGCAGTATTGGAGGTGCTTATATGCATAGTAAGAATTTCAAACTTGGGGGAAGAGAGAACTGGAGAAAAAGGGAAGGAGCACGGAAACAAGGAGGCAAGATTCATGCATGTCTTTTCTGTGGGTCAGCTTCTGCTTAAAATTCTCATTTAGAGTCCAGCAATGTCTGCTAAATATCAGCTTTTGGTTTCATTAAGGAGCAAGAGGCAAAACAAATAACCGTATTATTGGAACCCATGGTGTGGCTCACAGATTTCCCCTTTTAAAACTGAAATACCTCATATGCTTATAGCTCAGAGCTTTGTCTAAGCTATGCTTAGAGCTTTGTCTGCAGTTAGTTCAATTTGAGGCTTTCTTCAGGAATTGCCTACAGCCAAGTAGAGCCACTTTGCTCTCACTCAGTCTGAAGACTTGTTCATTGTTCAGTTGCTAAGTCATGTCAGACTCTTTGTGACCCCTATGGACTGTAGCACACCAGGCTTTCCTGTCCTTCACTATCTCCCAGAGTTTGCTCAAACTCATGTTCATTGTGCCAATGATGACTTGCAACTATCTCATCCTCTGTCTTCCCCTTTTCAACCTGCCTCAGTCTCTGCCAACATCAAGGTCTTTTCCAATAAGTCAGGTCTTCACACTAGGTGGCACATATTCACTGACAAGTCAGTGCAGAGTACAAAGGTTTGGTCCCTTTTCCTCTATTAAGTATATCTCTGAAAGGTCATGGCAGGGCTTAGAATTCCCCATGGATTTAGCCAAGACTTCTGTGATGAAAGTGAAAGTGGAGAGTGAAAAGGTTAGCTTAAAGCTCAACATTCAGAAAACGAAGATCATGGCATCCAGTCCCATCACTACATGGGAAATAGATGGAGAAACAGTGGAAACAGTGTCAGACTTTATTTTTCTGGGCTCCAAAATCACTGCAGATGGTGACTGCAGCCATGAAATTAAAAGACGCTTACTCCTTGGAAGGAAAGTTATGACCAACCTAGATAGCATATTCAAAAGCAGAGACATCACTTTGCCAACAAAGATTCGTCTAGTCAAGGCTATGGTCTTTCCTGTGGTCATGTATGGATGTGAGAGCTGGGCTGTGAAGAAGGCTGAGCGCTGAAGAATTGATGCTTTTGAACTGTGGTGTTGGAGAAGACTCTTGAGAGTCCCTTGGACTGCAAGGAGATCCAACCAGTCCATTCTGAAGGAGATCAGCCCTGGGATTTCTTTGGAAGGAATGATGCTAAAGCTGAAACTCCAGTACTTTGGCCACCTCATGTGAAGAGTTGACTCATTGGAGAAGACTCTGATGCTGGGAGGGATTGGGGGCAGGAGGAGAAGGGGACGACAGAGGATGAGATGGCTGGATGGCATCACTGACTCGATGGATGTGAGTCTGAGTGACCTCCGGGAGTTCGTGATGGACAGGGAGGCCTGGTGTGCTGCAGTTCATGGGGTCGCAAGGAGTCGGACACGACTGAGCGACTGATCTGATCTGATCTGATCTGTCTCAGCTGCAATCACATTTCGGCTCTGCCTAATCCTGCTACCTATGCTTCCTTTCAGGTGTTGTTTCTGAATGCACTCCACATAAGCCAAATGCAGACACAACTCCCTCTTTATATGTGGTTCCTAGAACATGATAAAGAAAACTTTCAGTGTTAAGAGCAGACTTAGAAAAGAATCTACATGGGAATCATGTAGCTGTGTCATTGGCTAGATGACTAGTAGTTGGGGCATAGAGAACCTCTAGTAGGTAACAGTTCAGTTCAGTTCAGTTCAGTCACTCAGTCGTGTCCGACTCTTTGTGACCCCATGAATCGCAGCATGCCAGGCCTCCCTGTCCATCACCATCTCCCGGAGTTCACTCAAATTAGTAGGCAATAGTAGTGTAATATTAAACTTTTCTTGATGGATGAAAATGCAACACAGTTTGGTACATTCTGGTGCATGCAACACATCATGCATTTGAGAGTTCATTGGAAATAGTCATTATAGGGATCATAGAATTGGCTGGTTTTTGCTGGGGGTCTCAGTTTTAGAAAATGCTAATGAAAGGCTGAGGGTAATTGATCATTGATTTCAGGCCACATGTGAAAGTCAGAGGTCATCTCTTATGGCCAGAAGACATAAAAAAAGTTGAATATTCAGTCTGGAACCTGATTATAAAAATATAAGCAGAGCTCTAATAATGAAGGTTGAAATTTTTTAAATTAGCAAGTCTGTGAAAGCATGCCCAAGTTCTTATTCAAGAGGAGTGAAATCCTGCCACTTGATATGGGGAAATGTGGACAATGCCTTAAAAATCTTGAATCACAGATTATTCTAAACACTGCTGCTGCTGCTAAGTTGCTTCAGTCGTTTCCAACTCTGTGCGACCCCAGAGACAGCAGCCCACCAGGCTCCCCATTCCCTGGTATTCTCCAGGCAAGAACACTGGAGTGGTTTGCCATTTCCTTCTCCAGTGCATGAAAGTGAAAAGTGAAAGTGAAGTCACTCAGTCGTGTCCAACCCTTAGCGATCCCATGGACTGCAGCCCACCAGGCTCCTCTGTCCATGGGAGTTTCCAGGCAACAGTACTGGAGTGGGTTGCCATTTCCTTCTCCAATTCTGAACACCGAACCTGCATAAATGCCACACTCTTCCTAATTAATGTTTAGCCAATCCCCTTGCAATGGGAACACAGCATAGTCCTTTGCTCACATATTGTTTGTCTTCTTTCATACCACAGCAAAAGAATTGAATAACTGAGAAAGAAACTCCATGACCCTTAAAACTCAAAATGTTAACTCTAAGTCCTTTTAAGAACAAGTCTCCCAGTTCCTGATCTAGAGGACTTTGTCACTCCAATTCTGTAACACCCTCCTATACAATGAAGAACAATGAACTCCAGGACCAGGAATGGCTCATCCAGTGGTAATTTCTGTGGTCTCAAGATGTGTAATTGAAATTATTACTTTGATAGTTGGGAGAATCTTACAACGCTACTTATCCTGTAGGATGAGACCTAAAAGTAAGGTAACTCAAGTGGAAAACTTTGAGGTTGCTATACTACCCCAGTCTAGTCAAAAGAGTAAATCAAAACATTACTTCTCAAGGACAAACAGCAGCTATTACTCAAGTATTTTTCCTCAATATATCCATATCATCAACTAGTTCTCTATGAAATTTGGAAACATCTTTTAAAATATGAGTGGACTACTGTAAATTCAAGGTGGTCACAGTCCTGATTGCAGCTGTACTGAGGGACATATTTTCTTGGGCAGAGTAGATATGTATGGTCTCAGATATATCATACCTTTGAAGTATAGTGAATGAGTTTTTTGATTTCCATCAAGGAATAGAACAAGACACAGACACATTCATATGGGAAAGGTTGTTTACAGTTTTCCTTCTTGAGTTCAGTTTACAACTCCACCTGCTATCATAATTGAATCTGAAACCGTTTGGAATATCAGGACACTCCAAAGAATATCACATAAGTCTACTATATCTATGGTACCATATCAGTTCAGTTCAGTTCAGTTCAGTTGCTCAGTCATGTCTGACTCTTTGTGACCCCATGAATCGCAGCACGCCAGGCCTCCCTGTCCATCACCAACTCTTGGAGTTCACTCAGACTCACGTCCATTGAGTCAGTGATGCCATCCAGCCATCTCCCATATAGAAGCTTTGATAACATGAAAGTGCTCCAGAAGGTGGAAGATATAAGCTACAATGATAAAAGATCTCACTATGTCAGAGAACATTTAAGGAACCAATGATCTGGGGGGTGCTAGAATATATGTATCAAAATAATGTATCAATACTGTGTTTCTAACTTTCCACAATTAATAAAACACAAAACCTTCTTTGGGCTTCGAAGATAACATGTTCTATACTTGGGAAAATAATCCAACCTATTCACTGAGTGTCATGCAATTTTTGCAACTTTGAATAGGACCCAGAGAAAGAAAAGTTCACCATCAGGTCCTGGTTGTGATGAAAACGCTTCTGACACTTGAGTCATATGTTATGGACTGTATATATTAGAAGGATCTTAGTGGGCAGTTGTGTGACACGTTCTAGCTCACAATTGAAACAGAGAACTCTGGGATTCTGGATCAAAACCACATCATATGAATTTACGTATTTAAAAAGCATCTCCTAGTCTGTAACTGGGCTGGAAGCAGAATATCTGATCAAGGGATGCCAAGTGATCATGTGATCACAATTGCTCACATTGCGCTGGGTATGTTATACTCACAAAACCACAAGATCCCAAAGGCTTTGTAAAAAGTTGCCCCATCAACATCGACCTAGGATTCTGCATAGAATCTCATTGGATATGGGGATTTATTTTACACAAATTGGGTTAGGAGAGTGAGAACACAGCCCTGGAACTCACTGGTCACATCACAAGCTGCATTGTATATGCCAGAAGCTGTCAGCTGATGGAACAATGGAATGATCTTCTTAAGGCACAGCTAAGGCTCCACACTGTAGACATGTTGGAGATACACTCCACGGGTATGAAGCACCATCTTCCAGGATGAAGTACACACCCTAAAGCGACAGCTGTTGCATGGTACCATATCTCCAATGGAGAGAACATGGGTCTGGAAACCAAATGGTTGAAATAGAAGCTGACTCATTTAAACTTACTCTGAACTGTGGTGTTGGAGAAGACTCTTGAGAGTCCCTTGGACTGCAAGGAGATCCAACCGGTCCATTCTGAAGGACATCAGCCCTGGGATTTCTTTGGAAGGAATGATGCTAAAGCTGAAACTCCAGTATTTTGGCTACCTCATGCGAAGAGTTGACTCATTGGAGAAGACTCCGATGCTGGGAGGGATTGAGGGCAGGAGGAGAAGGGGACGACAGAGGATGAGATGGCTGGATGGCATCACTGACTCGATGAATGTGAGTCTGAGTGACCTCCGAGAGCTGGTGATGGACAGGGAGGCCTGGCGTGCTGCAGTTCATGGGGTCGCAAAGAGTCGGACACGACTGAGCGACTGATCTGATCTGATCTGATCGGTGATCCACTTGGGAAATTTAAAATTTGGGTCCTCGTCACCATGTTTTAAGAGTCTAGAAGTATGGATTTTCAGTGGATAAACAGTTCTGCCAGTGGGCAAAAGGAGTGCTATTAAATTTTAGACTCATCACTTTTCCGTTCATAATCCTTGAGCCAAGAAATCTGCAAACTAGTAAAGGAAATATTATCTTGGTACAATGACATCAGAGAAGAAAATATTTGGCAGCCAGAGGATCCCCAGGAGCACCTCTTGTTAACCCTCTACTCATATTTGATAGCAAATGAAGAATATCAGCAGTTATATTCACAGAAAGGTATGGTCATGGGGCTTAAGGACCTCTTAAGATTAAGAGCCTAGGTGACCCAACTATATAAGTCATCAAGTCAACTAGATAAGGTGAACTGAGATATGAGCTGAGGATAAGGAAATCTAGAATGAGTAGTAAAGGAGGGCAATGAGGTATATCAGTTTCTAATTCTGAGACCAGAGCTGTCACAAACAGTGAAGACTCTGAAATTTTATCAGACATACAAGATAATGTCATCTTGCTATAGATTCATGGAAGTTGACAGCAGACAAATCACTTCTCACCAGAGACATTTTTTGCTCAAAGAAAAATCATTATCCAGAGAATCAGCATATTTTTTTTTTGCCAAACATCTGAGCTGCTGTGTTCACAAGGCAAAGTGGAGAATCAGATGGCAGTTTTAGATGTATTGGGGCATGTGAAGGAGAAGATCATTGAGTTTGTTGGCAGTCTACCTTTTTTATAATAAGTAATGAGTGAATCAGGTCTTTGTCTCAGAGGGATATTACTTGCTCCTTAACAGTTATTTGGTGAAAACTCAGTCTTAAGCTTTGTATAAAGGATACTTTTTCTTCCATTCCTGACATGCATGGCAAGATGTATAGGAGTGCAAAAAACCCATGGAGTATTGCCCTCTAATAAGTGGTAAGGCTTGTCGTTTGCTTTATTTTCCAGGACACTTGGAATCTTGAGGCAGCTCTTTTCAGATTAGCTAAAATTATCATAAAATCAAGTATAATTTGGCAGTAGTGTGAACTGAAGTAGGTACTTGAGGTTTCCCCCAGATGTGCACTCACTCCACCAACTGCTTAATGTGCTATCTAATTATGGCTCATAGATAAATTTCTTCCTAGGAATTTCATTTAGTGAAAGAAAGCTTCACCCAAATTTCTTCCTCTGACCAATTTGCCTTAGTTTACTTATTTACAGATACTACTCCTGAGATAGTTCTGAGAGAACTATTCAATCCCTGCAAGTCTCAGTCTCAGAATCTGTTTTCAAAAGAACTCACCAAAGAGAAGACAAAAAGGCAATAACTGCAATCCCACAGCCTCCAGAATGAAAATTACAATCACAGAAATCTAACCAAAATGATCACATGGATTACAACTTTGTATAACTCAATGAAGCTATGAGCCATGCCATGCAGGGCCCCCCAAGATGGACAGAGTCATGGTGGAGAGTTCTGACAAAATACGGTCCATTGCAGAAGAGAATGGCAAACCATTTCGGTATTCTTGCCTTGAGAACCCCATGAACAGTATGAAAAGGCAGAAAGACACAACACTGGAAGACTAGACCCCCAGGTCTGTAAGTGTCCAATATGCTACTGGAGAAGAATGGAGAAAGAGTTTCAGAAAGAATGAAGAGGCTGACCCAAAGCAGAAATGATGCTCAGTTGTGGATGTGTCTGGTGGTGAAAATAAAGTCCAATGCTGTAAAGAATAATATTGCATAGGAACTTGGAATGTGAGGTCCATGAATCAAGGTAAACTGGAGGTGGTCAAACAGGAGATTGCAAGAGTGAGCATCGACCTTTTACGTATCAGTGAACTAAAATGGATGAGAATGGGTGAATTTAATTCAGAAGACCATTATGTCTACTACTATGGGCAAGAATCCCTTAGATGAAATACAGTAACCCTTAGAGCCAACAAAAGAGTTCAAAATGCAGTAATTGGGTGCAATCTCAAAAATGACAGAATGATCTTGGTTTGTTTCCAAAGCAAACCATCAACATTACAGTAATCCAAGTCTACACCCCAACTGCTGATGCCAAAGAAATTAAAATTCAATGGTTCTAAGAAGACCTACAAAATCCTCTAAAAATAACAACAAAAAAAGATGTCCTTTTCATCATAGGGAACTGGAATGCAAAAGTAGGAAGCTAAGAGATACCTGGAGTAACAGACAAATTTGCCTTGAAGTACAAAATGAAGCAGGGTAAAGGCTAACAGAGTTTTGCTAAGAGAATGCACTGGTCATAGCAAACAACTTTTTCCAACTACAGAAGAGAGGAAGAGACAACTCATCAAATGAACATCACCAAATGGTCAATACTGAAATCAGTACCAACAATCTTTGGTCAATACCGAAGACATTATATTCTTTGCAGCTGAAGATAGAAATGCTCTATACAGTCAGCAAAAGCAAGACCAGAAGCTAACTGTGGTTCAAATAATGAACTCCTTATTGCCAAATTCAAACTTAAATTCAAGAAAGTAAGGAAAACTACTAGGTCATTCATGTATCACCTAAATCAAATCCCTTATGGTTATACAGTGGAAGTGACATATGGATTCAAGGGATTAGATCTGGTAGACAGAGTACCTGAGGAACTATGGGTGGAGGTTCGTAACATTGTACAGGAGGTGGTGACAAAAACCACACTAAGAAGAAGAAATGCAAGAAGGCAAAGTGGTTTTATTACAAATAGCTGAGAAAAGAAGAGAAGTGAAAGGCCAGGAAGAAAGGGAAAGATATACCAAATTGAATTCAAAGTTCCAAATAATAGCAAGGAGAGATAAGAAAGCCTTCTTAAGAGACCAATGCCAAGAAATAGAGGAAAACAATAGAATGGGAAAGACTAGAGATCTCTTCAAGAAAATTACATATACCAAGGGAATATTTCTTGCAAAGATGGACACAATAAAGGACATAAATGGCAAGAACCTAACAGAAATAGAAGACATTAAGAAGAGGTGTCGAGAATATCCAGAACAACTACAGAAACAAGATCTTAGTGAACCAGATAACCACGATGGTGTGGACGCTGAACTAGAATCAGACATTCTAAGGTGTGAAGTCAAGTGGGCTTTAGAAAGCACTACTATGAACAAAGCTACTGGAGGTGATGAAACTCCAGCTGAGCTATTTCAAATTCTGAAAGATGATGCTGTTAAAGTGCTGCACTCATATGCCAGCAGAATGGAAAAACTCAGCAATGGCAACAGGACTGAAAATTTCAGTGTTCATTCCAATCCCAAAGAAGGGCAAAGATAAAGAGTGTTTAAACTACTATACAATTACGCATATTTCACATGGTAGCAAGTTAATATTAAAAATCCTTCAAGCTAGGCTTCAACAGTACTTGAACTTAGAAACTCCAGATGTGCAATCTGGTTTTAGAAAAGACAGAAGAATTAGAGATAAAATTGCCAACATCTGTCAGATATAGAAAAAGCAATGGCATTACAGAAAAGCATCTACTTCTGCTTCATTGACTGTGTGAAAGGCTTTGACTGTGTGGATCACAGCAAACTGCGGAAATTCTTAAAGAGATGTGAATCCCAAATCACCTTACCTATTTCCTGAGAAACCTGTATGCAGGTCAAAAAGCAACAGTTAGAACTGTACACGGAAAAAAGGACTGGTTCAAAATTTGGGAAGTAGTACATCAGGGCTGTATACTGTCACCTTGCTTATTTAACTTATATGCAGGGTAAGTATATCATGTGAAATGCGGGGCTGGATGAAGCACAAGCTGGAATCAAGATTGCTGAGAGAAATATCAGCAGCCTCAGTTACCCAGATGATACCACTCTAATGGAAGAAAATGAAGATGAACTAAAGAGCTTCTTGATGAGGGCAAAAGAGGAGAGTGAAAAAAACACTGGCTTAAAACTCAACATTCAAAAAACTAAGACCATGGCATCTGATCATTACTTCATAACAACCAGATGGGAAAAAAGTGGAAACAGTGGTAGATTTTATCTTACTGGGCTCCAAAATAACTGGGGACACTGACTGCAACCATGAAATTAAAAGGCACCTGCTTTTTGGAAGGAAAGCTAAGACAAATCTAGATAGTGTATTAAAAACCAGAGACATAACTCTCCTGACGAATGTTCGTATAGTCAAAGCTATGGTTTTTCCAGTATTCATGTATGGATGTGAGCATTGGATCATAAGGGTGAGAGTCAAAGGATTGATGCTTTTAAACTGAGGTGTTGGAGAAGACTCTTGAGAGTCCCTTGGACTACATAGAGATCAGACCAGTCAACCCTAAAGGAAATCAACCCTGAGTATTCACTGGGAGGATTGATGCTGAAGTTGAGGCTCTAATACTTTGGCCACCTGATGTGATAACGTAATAAGAGCTGACTTATTAGAAAGGATCCTGATTCTGGGAAAGGCTGAAGGCAAAAGGAGAAGAAGGTGACAGATGCTGAGGTAGTTGGATAGCATCACAGATTCAATGGACATGTCTTTGAGCAAACTCTGGGAGATAGTGAAGGACAGGAAAGGCTTGCTGCTGCATGGATTAGTGACTGAACAACAGCAACAACATCTATCAGTTCAGTTCAGTCGCTCAGTCATGTCCAACTCTTTGTGACCCCATGAATCGCAGCACACAAGGCCTTCCTGTCCATCACCAACTCCCAGAGTTCACCCAAACTCATGTGCATCCAGTCGGTGATGCCATCTAGCCATCTAATTCTCTATTGTCCCCTTCTCCTCTTGCCCCCAATCCCTCCCAGTATCAGGGTCTTTTCCAATGAGTCAACTCTTTGCATGAGGTGGCCAAAATATTGGAGTTTCAGCCTCAGCATCAGGACTAGTCTCCTTTAGGATGGACTAGTAAGATCCCTTGCAGTCCAAAGGACTCTCAAGAGTCTTCTCCAACACCACAGTTCAAAAGCATCAATTCTTCAGTGCTCAGCTTTCTTCACAGTCCAACTCTCATATACATATATGACCACTGGAAAAACCATAGCCTTGACTAGACGGACCTTTGCTGGCAAAGTAATATCTCTACTTTTCAATATGCTATCTAGGTTGGTCATAACTTTCCTTCTATAGCATCAACATAAACAACATAACCACCTGAACATTTGAAGTTTTACACATGGGTACATCTAACAATCATGTTGATATTATGACTTTAGCCTAGTCTCTGACATTAGCTATTCCTGTTTTCAAAAATAAGAAAAAAGCATAAACAATTTTTTCCTGAAAAACAAATGGCTTGAAGTTTACCTCTCATATTTGTCTCCTGCACTTCTCAAAACACTGCTTGAATGAAAGCAACTATATTTTTACATCATGTGGTATTTACTTTGCAGTCTACATTCTTACACTTTTGTGTTCTTTCTTCTAAAGTATTGAATATGGAGAATCCTCTACTTCCTAATTTCTTTCATTTCTATTTTTCTACGTGGGAAGACAAGCCTGTAGAGTCAGTGATTAATTCGAAGAGGATTCTCTGAAGACTAATTCAGTCACTATTCTATTCTAATGTATTCTACTGTACTAGCTTCTTTGTCTGTTACCTAAAGTAAGGTAATTATGCTTGATCAAATCTAATCTCACCAGTAAACAAAATATCAGATTCCTGTGCCAAACAATGGTCTAGCAACTACAATAATCCAATTATAATATCCCAAGGAGAATATGGGTACTCTTTGCAGAAGTACACATAGGAGATTCAATCATTCAATTTTTTAATACTTCTGATGGATGTTATTATATTTTAAACTTTATATGTATATCACATATACTTTTTGCATGTACAAGATAATTTTTATAAAAATGTATATTGATATCTAATTCAGTTATATTTGATCCAAATGTCATCTGAAAATTCAAATTCTATGAAATTTAAGATTACTTATGACTGGTACATGATCAATCTTCTGAATGTTCTATATGTACTTTGAAATAATGTATTTTTTTTGCATTTGTTTAATATGCATGTAATAGCTATGTTCTATAAATGTACTAGGTCAAGTTAGTGGAGAATGTTGCTCAGTTATGTTACTTCCTGTTTTTCTACTTTTTCTATTAATACTAAGAGTGAGTATAAAAATGTCCAGCTCTCAATGGAAATTACTCTATTACAGCTTTCAGTTTTTACTTCTAGCATTTTTGAAGCTATGCTTTTTTTGTGAATACACATTTAAAACTATTCTGATTATTTGATGAATTGACTCTTTCATTACTATGAAATATTACTCTATTAATATTTACTAATACTCTTTGCCTTGAAGTCTAAGTTTTCTAATATTAACAAAGCTTAAGCTTTTTCATGGTTAGAGTTTCTATGATATTTTTCCTATCATTTTACTTTGACTTTTCTGTCTTTTCATAAGCAATGTACAGCTGAGACTTCCTTTTACTGAGATGTATTGATGTGTTTATGGCTGTGCTGGGTCTTCATTGCTGCACATGGGTTTTCTGTAGTTGCAGCAAGCAAGGGCCACTCCCCACCTGTGATACGCATGTTTCTCATTCACCGTGGTCTCATTCACCGTGGTCTCTCCTGGTGCAGAACACAGGCTCTAAGCACACTGGCTTCAGTAGCTGCAGTGCATGAGCTCAGTAGTTGTGGCTCCACTGCTCCAGTGCTCCAGAGCACCGGCTCAGAACTGGGTGCACAGGCCAGTTGCCATGTGGGATTTTCCCACATTGGGGATCGAAACTTGTGTTTCTTGCATTGGTAGGTGGACTCCTCCCCACTGAGCCACCAGGGAAAACAGAGATTGTCTTTTTCATCCTGCATAATAATCTCATGCCTTTAGCTCATGTTCAGCCTTGGAATGTGAAGTCAAATGGGCCTTAGAAAGCATCACTACGACCAAAGCTAGTGGAGGTGATGGAATTCCAGTGGAGCTATTCCAAATGCTGAAAGATGATGCTGTGAAAGTGCTGCACTCAATATGCCAGCAAATTTGGAAAACTCAGCAGTGGCCACAAGATTGGAAAAGGTCAGTTTTCATCCCAATCCCAAAGAAAGGCAATGCCAAAGAATGCTCAAACTACCGCACAATTGCACTCATCTCACACGCTAGTAAAGTAATGCTCAAAATTCTCCAAGCCAGGCTTCAGCAATATGTGAACCGTGAACTTCCTGATGTTCAAGCTGGTTTTAGAAAAGGCAGAGGAACCAGAGATCAAATTGCCAACATCCGCTGGATCATGGAAAAAGCAAGAGAGTTCCAGAAAAACATCTATTTCTGCTTTATTGACTATGCCAAAGCCTTTGACTGTGTAGATCACAATAAACTATGGAAAATTCTGAAAGAGATGGGAATACCAGACCACCTGATCTGCCTCTTAAGAAATCTGTATGCAGGTCAGGAAGCAACAGTTAGAACTGGTCATGGATCAACAGACTGGTTCCAAATAGGAAAAGGAGTACGTCAAGGCTGCATATTGTCACCATGTTTATTTAACTTATATGCAGAGTACATCATGAGAAATGCTGGACTGGAAGAAACACAAGTTGGAATCAAGATTGCTGGGAGAAATATCAATAACCTCAGATATGCAGATGACACGACTCTTATGGCAGAAAGTGAGGAGGGGCTAAAAAGCCTCTTGATGAAAGTGAAAGTGGAGAGTGAAAAGGTTGGCTTAAAGCTCAACATTCAAAAAACGAAGATCATGGCATCTGGTCCCATCACTGCATGGGAAATAGATGGGGAAACAGTGGAAACAGTGTCAGACTTTGTTTTTCTGGGCTCCAAAATCACTGCAGATGGTGACTGCAGCCATAAAATTAAAAGACACTTACTCCTTGGAAGGCAAGTTATGACCAACCTAGATAGCATATTCAAAAGCAGAGACATTACTTTACCAACAAAGGTTTGTCTAGTCAAGGCTATGGTCTTTCCTGTGGTCATGTATGGATGTGAGAGCTGGACTGTGAAGAAGGCTGAGCGCCGAAGAATTGATGCTTTTGAACTGTGGTGTTGGAGAAGACTCTTGAGAGTCCCTTGGACTGCAAGAAGATCCAGCCAGTCCATTCTGAAGGAGATCAGCCCTGGGATTTCTTTAGAAGGAATGATGCTAAAGCTGAAACTCCAGTATTTTGGCCACCTCATGGGAAGAGTTGACTCATTGGAGAAGACTCTGATGCTGGGAGGGATTGAGGGCAGGAGGAGAAGGGGACGACAGAGGATGAGATGGCTGGATGGCATCACTGACTCGATGGGTATGAGTCTGGGTGACCTCCAGGAGCTGGTGATGGACAGGGAGGCCTGGCCTGCTGCGGTTCATGGAGTCGCAAGGAGTCGGACACGACTGAGCGACTGATCTGATCTGATCTGAAGATTATTTATATTTCCATTTTATTTACTCTAAGCATATATGTATGTATACATATGTATAGATATAGATATTGATATAGATATATGTATCTTAAGTTTATTTCTAGTGGTTGTTGCAGAATTTGTGACATACATCTTAAAATATCATTAACTACCTTTACGTAATGTGTTGTCGCTTCACATACGATGAACAGCTTTATAATATATTTCTATTTCTCCCCTTTGTACTTTGCACCATTATGTTTGCATATTTCACCTCTGTATAAGTTATAAACTTCTCACAATACACTATTAAATATTTACGTTTTATAAAACAAATTCTTAAGAAAAATTTTTTTAAAAATTAAAAGTCTTTTCTATTTATATACTTATTTACCATTTCTAGCTCTGTTTTGAATAATAGTGTTTTGTTTTTTTTTTTTTTTCACCAGAAGAATGTTAAGATTAATCTCCTAGGAAAATTTTCTTGGCAATGAATTTTTGTTTTTAATTGTTAAAATGATATGTTTGTTGGAAATAAAATTTGATATCAAGGGCTTGTTTTGTTGTGTTTTCTCTCCTTTCTGCACTGAAGGATTTTGGTGAGCTCTCTTTTGATTTAAACACTAGATGTTTTTCTGTAGACTGTTATAGAGGATAAAAATGAAATCCTTTCTTATAATGGACTCTGTACTTGAAGGCCTAATAAAGGAAGAATACCAAAAAATACAAATAATAATGGGAAAATAGAGATCTTCTATATATATAGGAAATTAATGAGTTTGAAAATTAAGGAAACATTCCCCTTTACATCTTTGGTGATATGATTCTACAAATTCATCCATAAATCAGTTACTTTAGAAGAAGCCATATTCCTTTCAGAGAGCAAGAAAGCTTAGTTTTTCTTTTTTTTTTTTAGTACTAAAAATTCTATTTTTGAAATGTCTGTCTTGTCACTAGCAATTGATTTGACTCAAATAAGAACTCAAGTTCTTTAAAACTATATCCAGTTACACATAATAATAAGCTATGTAACACCTAATAATAAGTTGGTGACATTACTCTCAAAATCACCTTGTATTGAAATATAGCAAAAAAAGTAAATAAATAAATACACATTGACTTGTTAAAAAATTAAGTCTGATATAAAACCTGAGGTTGATAGTAGCAGAATAGATTATACATTCTTATAAAGTTAATATCCATTTACCAAACACTCAGAAATCCCACTTATAGGCAGATCTGAAAGAAAACTGAAAATGTGCTTATACAAATATCTATACACAGATGTTAATAGAAGTTTTATTCATAACCACCCAAAACAAACAAACAAACAAAAACCCTGTCCATCAGATGGGAAAATGTATACAAAGTATGATATATAATGGCATACAAAAATAATGAAACAGAATTATGGAGTTGAAATCTATTTTACTTATTTAAATAAATTAAATTCAAATGGTTATATTCAGTATGATTCAAGTTGCATGAAATTTTAGAAATGACAAAACTATGTGGACAGTCAATGACCATTAAGGGCTGTATATGAGAGACAGGTTTGACCACAAAATGGCACAAGAGAATTTTTTAGGACGATTAAATTGTTCTATGTCCTGATTGTGGTGATGGTTTCTTAAATATATACATTCGTCTTTCATAGAACTGTATAACTTAAGGGGGTGAATTTGACTGTGTGCATATTATATCTCAAAACTTAAGAAAAAAATAATTCAGTAACCCAAGCAGAACTTAGAAAATTTTCTATTGCATAGTAAGCATATAGAAAATGCTAGCTGCTATTGTTACTATCATCACCACTGTCATTATTATTGCAAAGACAAACATATTTTCAGCAAATGAATAACTATAATATAAGATATACTAGAGCGCCTCGCCGGTGGTGCAGCGCACTGAGAGGAGCTACACAATGACTGAGGAAGGACAGCGGTGAGGACCAGATCACTAAGCACGGCGGAGAGGAGCTACCCCAGGACTGAGGTCAGGAAGGGCGGCGGTGAGGAGATAACCCTCCCCCAAGGTCAGGAAGGGCGGCGGTGAGGAGAGACCCCTCATCCAAGTAAGGTGCGATGGCTGTGCTTTGCTGGACCAGCCGGGAAGAGATACCCCACGACCAAGATAAGAGAAACCCAAGTAAGACAGTAGGTCTTGCAAGAGAGCATCAGAGGGCAAATACACTGAAACCATACTCACAGAAAACTAGTCAATCTAATCACACCAGGACCACAGCCTTGTCTAACTCAATGAAATTAATCCATGCCCGTGGGGCAAGCCAGGATGGGCGAGCCATGGTGGAGAGATCTGACAGGGTGTGGTCCGCTGGAGAAGGGAATGGCAAACCACTTCAGTATTCTTGCCTTGAGAACCCCATGAACAGTATGAAAAGGCAAAATGGTAGGATACTGAAAGAGAAACTCCCCAGGTCAGTAGGGGCCCAATATGCTACTGGAGACCAGTGGAGAAATAACTCCAGAAAGAATGAAGGGATGGAACCAAAGCAGAAAGAATACCCAGCTGTAGATGTGTCTGGGGATAGAGGCAAAGTCCGATGCTGTAAAGAGCAATATTGCATAGGAACCTGGAATGTCAGGTCCATGAATCAAGGCAAATTGGAAGTGGTCAAACAAGAGATGGCAAGAGTGACTGTTGACATTCTAGGAATTAGAGAACTAAAATGGACACGAAAGGGTGAATTTAACTCAGAGGACCATTATATCTACTACTACGGGCAGGAATCCCTCAGAAGAAATGGAGTGGCCATCATGGTCAACAAAAGAGTCCAAAATGCAGTACTTGGATGCAATCTCAAAAACGACAGAATGATCACTGTTTGTTTTCAAGGCAAACCATTCAATGTCACAGTACTCCAAGTCTATGCCCCAAACAGTAACGCTGAAGAAGCTGAAGTTGAACGGTTCTATGAAGACGTACAAGACCTTTTAGAACTAACACCCCAAAAAAGATGTCATTTTCATTATAGGGGACTGGAATGCAAAAGTAGGAAGTCAAGAAACACCTGGAGTAACAGGCAAATTTGGCCTTGGAACACGGAATGAAGCAGGGCAAAGACTAACAGAGTTTTGCCAAGAAAATGCACTGGTCATAGCAAATACCCTCTTCCAACAACACAAGAGAAGACTCTATACATGAACATCACCAGATGGTCAACACCGAAATCAGATCGATTATATTCTTTGCAGCCAAAGATGTAGAAGCTCTATACGATCAGCAAAAACAAGACCAGGAGCTGACTGTGGCTTGGACCATGAACTCCTTACTGCCAAATTCAGACTGAAATTTTAGAAAGTAGGGAAAACCACTAGACCATTCAGGTATGACCTAAATCAAATCCCTTATGATTATACAGTGGAAGTGGGAAATAGATTTAAGGGCCTAGATCTGATAGATAGAGTGCCTGATGAACTATGGAATGAGGTTCGTGACATTGTACAGGAGACAGGGATCAAGACCATCCCCAGGGAAAAGAAATGCAAAAAAGCAAAATGGCTGTCTGGGAGGCCTTGCAAATAGCTGTGAAAAGAAGAGAAGCAAAAAGCAAAGGAGAAAAGGAATGATATAAACATCTAAATGCAGAGATCCAAAGAATAGCAAGAAGAGATAAGAAAGCCTTCTTCAGCGATCAATGCAAAGAAATAGAGGAAAACAACAGAATGGGAAAGACTAGGGGTCTCTTCAAGAAAATCAGAGATACCAAAGGAACATTTCATGCAAAGATGGGCTCGATAAAGGACAGAAATGGTATGGACCTAACAGAAGCAGAAGATATTAAGAAGAGGTGGCAAGAATACACAGAAGAATTGTGCAAAAAAGAGCTTCACGACCCAGATAATCATGATGGCGTGATCACTGACCTAGAGCCAGACATCCTGGAATGTGAAGTCAAGTGTGCCTTAGAAAGCATCACTACGACCAAAGCTAGTGGAGGTGATGGAATTCCAGTGAAGCTAATCCAAATGCTGAAAGATGATGCTGTGAAAGTGCTGCACTCAATATGCCAGCAAATTTGGAAAACTCAGCAGTGGCCACAAGATTGGAAAAGGTCAGTTTTCATCCCAATCCCAAAGAAAGGCAATGCCAAAGAATGCTCAAACTACCGCACAATTGCACTCATCTCACACGCTAGTAAAGTAATGCTCAAAATTCTCCAAGCCAGGCTTCAGCAATATGTGAACCGTGAACTTCCTGATGTTCAAGCTGGTTTTAGAAAAGGCAGAGGAACCAGAGATCAAATTGGCAACATCTGCTGGATCCTCGAAAAAGCAAGAGAGTTCCAGAAAAACATCTATTTCTGCTTTATTGACTACGCCAAAGCCTTTGACTGTGTAGATCACAATAAACTGTGGAAAATTCTGAGAGAGATGGGAATACCAGACCACCTGATCTGCCTCTTGAGAAATCTATATGCAGGTCAGGAAGCAACAGTTAGAACTGGACATGGAACAATAGACTGGTTCCAAATAGGAAAAGGAGTACATCAAGGCTGTATATTGTCACCATGTTTATTTAACTTATATGCAGAGTACATCATGAGAAATGCTGGACTGGAAGAAACACAAGTTGGAATCAAGATTGCTGGGAGAAATATCAATAACCTCAGATATGCAGATGACAACACCCTTATGGCAGAAAGTGAAGAGGGGCTAAAAAGCCTCTTGATGAAAGTGAAAGTGGAGAGTGAAAAGGTTGGCTTAAAGCTCAACATTCAGAAAACGAAGATCATGGCATCCGGTCCCATCACTACATGGGAAATAGATGGAGAAACAGTGGAAACAGTGTCAGATTTTATTTTTCTGGGCTCCAAAATCACTGCAGATGGTGACTGCAGCCATGAAATTTAAAGACGCTTACTCCTTGGAAGGAAAGTTATGACCAACCTAGATAGCATATTCAAAAGCAGAGACATTACTTTGCCAACAAAGGTTCGCCTAGTCAAGGCTATAGTCTTTCCTGTGGTCATGTATGGATGTGAGAGCTGGACTGTGAAGAAGGCTGAGCACCGAAGAATTGATGCTTTTGAACTGTGGTGTTGGAGAAGACTCTTGAGAGTCCCTTGAACTGCAAGGAGATCCAGCCAGTCCATTCTGAAGGAGATCAGCCCTGGGATTTCTTTGGAAGGAATGATGCTAAAGCTGAAACTCCAGTATTTTGGCCACCTCATGCGAAGAGTTGACTCATTGGAGAAGACTCTGATGCTGGGAGGGATTGAGGGCAGGAGGAGAAGGGGACGACCGAGGATGAGATGGCTGGATGGCATCACTGACTCGATGAATGTGAGTCTGAGTGACCTCCGAGAGCTGGTGATGGACAGGGAGGCCTGGCGTGCTGCAGTTCATGGGGTCGCAAAGAGTTGGACACGACTGAGCGACTGATCTGATCTGATCTGATAACACAGGATAAATTTTATAATGTAGGATATGTAATATATATTATAATATATAATATAGGATAAAAATTTTATAATATAGGATAAAAAGGTGCTATGATTTCACACAAATTCATTATCAAATATTGAAAGTCAAGTAAATAATTCTATAAAAGTCCAAGTAAAGTAAATAGTAAATTTGCATTAGAAATGAGTCAAGCATTATACATTTTGCTTTTACAACATTCTATCAAAATTTCTAAAGTAGATTAAGTGTCTATGTATGTATTTGATCTTGCTATATTTACTGATTTTTTACCATGTATCAGTTTTGTTTTTTGGGTGTTTTTTGCTATATATTGGGAATCTATTGGTTAGAAAGATCACTAATAATCTTTATCCTTGCATAATCTAGTGCACTGCATAATCAAATCATGTAATAATACTAAAGCCAAAATACTTAGAAATAGATCAAGCTAAAGACTGAATAGAGATATATTTGCATAATCTTCAAAGAAGAATATTTCTGTGCCACATGGTTGGTGGAAATCAAGTCAAATAGAGCAATTGGTGATGATGTATGTATGTAAACTATTATGTAAAGTTAACATTCGGAAAAAAATTAACAAAAGAACATTTAATGGGAAGTTGTGATATAAAATTACATTTGAATGAAAGATGGTCTAGCTACTATTGCTGCATAACAAATTATCTCAAAACTTGTGTAAATACACACACACACTATTTTAGTAGTGCTGTAGACTGGGATTTAGTCTAATGTAGGTTGGCATTATCTTAGCTCCACAGTGTTTTAAGGTTACACCACGGAAGACTTGCTAACTGGAGGCTGAAATCATCTAGTGGTGTCTTTACTGCTTTTTGACTGATACAGACTTGAGTCAAGCTGTTGATTGTGTGTGTGTTAGTCGCTCAGTCATGTCTGACTCTTTGTTTATGGACTGTAGCCTGCCAGGCTCCTCTATTCATGGGCTTTTCCAGGCAAGAATACTGAAGTGGGTTGCCATTTCCTCCTCCAGGGGATCTTCCCAACCAAGAAATAGAACCCAGGTCTCCTGCATTGCAGGCAGATTCTTTACTCTCTGAGCCACTGGGGAAGCCTGGTGATTAGACACATATCAAGGGCCTCTTTATGTCTAATTAATGTATAAGAAGTCACATTTGGACTTCTCAGCATGATGATGAGAATCAAATATCACAAGAGACCAAAGTGAAAATAGATCTCATTTTTATAATCAACTCGGGAATTTTATGGCATATGGCATCATTTCAGCCATATTCTACTGGTAGAAATAGTCATAAAAGTCTACACAATTGCAGGGCAGAGGGTGAGCAAGGCACTCTTTACATTATGACATACAATGGAAGGAATATCGAAGACACATTAAGAAGAGTATGAAGGATGGGCTGTTTTGGAAAATGCAACCTTCTACAAAACATGAAAGTTTGCCATAGAATTACACAAATATTGGTATAATTAGTGATTTGACAATTGCTCACTTGGAAATATAGCAACTGGCACCATAATTAGTGAGCATCACATATTTGACCTTAAATGTTTATCAATAGATTCTCAGTGCAATTAAGAATCTCTTAAATTATTTCCATTCTATAGGCCAGTTTTCTATTGATATTTATGTTCTAGAAGCAAGACTCATTATTTATAGCAAGCCAGAAATGCACTGTTTGGCAGAAATGTATTCACAACAGTTATCAAATGTTTATTATGTCCTCAGCACTAGTAATACTTCATGTTTTCCATATAAAACTATAATATTAAATACTTTGCCAATTCTGAGTATTTTTTCCTTATAATGTCATGTATTTTACTGCTATAGAAGAGTTTTTTTTTTTTTTTTTTCTCAGCCTACAAATGGTTGGATATTTGTCAATTTGATTACTACCAAGGAAGTTCAACTGAACTAATATGCCTTTTGGGGAATGGGCTGAAATGAGGAACTCAATGTATTTCTTACTGTTATCATTTCCCTGACAACATCATTCTATGAGATTGAATTTAAAATCACAGATTATCAGTTTATAATAACCAATAAATGTAACCTACACAAATCGAAAGTTAGAAAGCTTGCACAAGAGAATTACATATCTCCAAGCACAATATCCTCTGACGTGAAAATAGATATTCTCTTCCCCAACATAGGCAAAATTCAACTAATCATGACAATAACATAAGAATGCCAAATGTTTTTTCTCCAGTATCCTCTCCTGTAGCCAGTCTCTTCCTTCTTTGAAAACCATAAGTAGAAGATGGACTTAGTAAGAATGCTTGTTACTCACCAAATCTGTTTTATATTCCAGAATGACAAAAAAGAAAAATATAAGTAGCTCTGACTGATAGAATGCAGATGAAAATAATGTAAGTCATTTTATTAAAGGACTTTCTTCTCTTGTTCAATGTCCAGATGCAGGGATCAGCAAATGACTTTAATACTCCAGAGGACTTTGAAACATTTGATATCAATGGAGAGTACTAAATAGAAAGAATTTTGACCCCTGAATCACCACTGGGAAGAGATTTACAGAGGTTTTTCAATGAATATCTACATTGAACTTGGTGGAGCAAGGATAATTTTATCCTCTGTTGAAATCTGGGAGGTTGTGTTTTACATCAGTTAACCTACCTGGTCAACGCTGTTAGTACTGTGGGACAGGCAGACGTGAGGTTTGAGGTTTGTTATCCATAGTTTCAACACAAGTAGTTCAAGAACAACATTGTTAATTACATTTGAGGAAGGGTATGAAGACTTTTTTTAAAATAAATAAAATGGCTGTTTAGTAAACCTAGTTTTTGTACCCATAAGATCCTCTTAGGACCACCAGCTCATCTATACAGACTTTCTCCAGAGCTTGAGCCTGTTTCCCATGTAAGAGTTATATCTCGTGGACTGCCATATCTAAAACTTTCATTTTTCTATCACCTCTGGAGATTGGGGCAACCCTGATGCTCTGCATTGACCAATGAAGAAAGACTGTTCTACCATTACACTGGCTAGACTGGACCTGGGGGATGTTTCTGGCTTTTCCGGCTGCCCAGAAGAGACAAATTACACAGCTCAGAGGAATGAGCCAGGCAATGCTTCATAGGGCACACCGTGACCCATGAAAAACAGAATGTAGGATTTTCTTGTCAATAAGACCTTAGATATCCAAATATGAAGAATCAGATCAGATCAGTCGCTCAGTCGTGTCCCACTCTTTGCGACCCCATGAACTGCAGCACACCAGGCCTCCACACAAATCAAGCAAATGTTTCCCTATAAAACATCCACATTTTCTTGCATGTAAATAGGTTAAGTTGAAGATGTAATGCTAACATACAAAATTTCTCAGTACATAAAGGCTGATTTTCTGGTAAATAAACACTTTGACACTTAAGATGATGTAAAAAGTTTTAAACTTAAGAGAGCAGGTGCAGTTTTATACCTCTGGTAAATATTTGACTTCTGTGCTTTTAAATGACCATTATAACTTCAAAACCACTTTTGATTTAACCATGGAAGGTTTAAGAAACAAATCGCTGCCTAGGAAAGTCATAATTATAGAGAAGCTGTTGCATGTTAGACAGATATGCTATGCTATGCTATGCTAAATCACTTCAGTCGTGTCCGACTCTGTGTGACCCCACAGACGGCAGCCCACCAGGCTTCCCCGTCCCTGGGATTCTCCAGGCAAGAATACTGGAGTGGGTTGCCATTTCCTTCTCCAATGTATAGAACATTAATTGTGTGTGTGTGTCTGTGTGTGTGTGCGTGTGTTGGACAACAGTAAAGCATTCTGGTCTGTGCAAATCAAATACAGCTGACTGATGACCAGGGTAGTCATGTTTGTGTTCTTTCTACATCAACCTCATTAGAATTTTGGCTGATACCTATTCATAAAAATGTTCACCAAACTCAGATTAAACTATCTGTTTAGAAGTTTGCTTTCCTTTTGGGACTGATCATAAGCACTTAAAGTTAGAAAATGTTATTTATAAATATTTTTTCAAGTATTAACATTATATGAAGTGTCTGATAATTAGTAGAGGGTCAATAAATATGAATTAAGCTAATTTAAGAAAGAAAGGTAAACATTTGAGACTGAAAATAAGTAACTGAAAAAGGAAGTATTATGGGAGTTATCCTAAGGAATTGACATTTTTATTAATTCTTCAACACTACAAAAAAAAAAAAATATCTTGCACTGTCACAAATCTTTCAGAAAAATTGTGCAAGGATATCATACATTTAGAAATATCACTTAATGATTCCAGGAAATAATTGTTACTTGTAAAATGGTTTTCATCAGTGTAACATAAACTTTCATAGAACAGGATCACTTGAGGATAAGAATATTGGATTGCTGCAGAGCCATAAATTACAAATTTCCAACCAGTTAACAGATTCAGCATAAAAAGAGGAAAATGCAACTCAAAAGTTTGAAATGTAAATACGTTGCCCAAAACCCTTTAAAAATCAGTTTGTGTGATACTTTCAAAGTCGTTTAAAAAAAAAAAGTTTAAGTAAACAGTATTGCTTACACTTTGAAGCTAGTTCCTGAGAACAAGGAGTCTCATTTGTCTTATTCACCATGAAAATAAAAATATAAGATCTATTTCACATTCCTGCTTAACATTATCCAAGGTCTGCAGTTATGCTGTATCTACTGTGTCCTTCTAAACTTTTCCATATAAATCTGCTACCACAGGAGACCTCTTTCTTCAGTTAAGACCGTTCTAACTGATAATCATGCCATCATAGAAGAACTTATTTCTCATACCATATTAATGGGATTTAGTAAACAAGTCAAGACAATAGCAGGGGGTCAAAAGAATTAGAATTTTTATGGCTGTGACATAATCATTGAGGCTCTATGAACTGCTGAGTGTGATATCACTTTGGAAATATTTTGCCCTGTACTTGTTATTGAATAATTTTATAATCTGATTCTGGGACAAATCCCCCCACTATGTACTATTTTCACTTCTTTATTGTTGCAAGATTTAGTTATAGAGCCTTTATTTGTTTTGTTTTTTCTTTACTTGTGTGTTTGGTGAGGAGAGAAGAATTACAAACTGGACATGAAAGAACTTGGAATCTCATAGAGGAGATGACACAGGAGTCCAATTACAAAGGCACTGTAGAAAGTTCTCAGAGCACTTAGATCACTTAAGGCTCACATTTCTCTCATCCCTCTGTATACTTGTCTCTTTATTTCTTAGTTCAAAATTCTATCACAGGGATAGTGTCATAAGTTTCAGACATGTACACCTTTCTCTCTTTCAAATCAATCTCTGTATTAATTTCTGCCCACTTGAACACTTTCTCAACCTCCCTTGACCTTAAATACCATTTAATCTCTTAATTTTACCATTACCCAACTGATCTTTACCCAACTGTACCCTTCCTCTATGTTTTACCTCTACCAAACTTAGGTTTCACAATCCAATCTTCCAATTAATTTTGTAGTAATACTCAATCTCTTTGAGTTTTCCCACTTCCACAAGTCTGGCAAAACCTTTATCAGTTCAGACCCACATCATCATTCTCACTTTGCTTGCACATGTAAAGTTAAACATTGCATGTTGGTACCAGTATGAAGTCACCAACCTTAACCTTGATAAACTTTAGAGAGGCTGATAGTGAAAATGAAAGTGTTACTCACTCAGTAGTGTCCGACTCTTTGTGACCTCATGGACTGTACGGACTGTAGCCTGTCGGGCTCCTCTGTCCATGGAAATTTCCAGGCAAGAATACTGGAGTGGATTGACTTGTCCTTCTCCAGGGCATCTTCCCAACCCAGGGATAGAACGCAGATCTCCTGCAGTGTAGGAAGATTCTTTACCATTTGAGCCACCAGGGAAGTCCCAAGGCTGACAGTACTTCACTGTTTTTCTGCTTGGAAGCCAAGTACCCCATCAAGTTTATCTTGTTATCCAAAAATATCACTCTCCTGTGAATTGAATTTCTCTTTCTTTTTCTCATTCTGCTGTATGTCGACCACATCTATCTAGTTTTCAAAGCCAGAAATCTAGGTGACACCCATATCTGCCTTGTCCTTTACTTGACAATTCCAATTCATCATGTGTGCACGTGTGCTCAGCCAATTCAGTCATATCAGACTCTTTGTGGCACTATGGACTACAGCCACCAGGCTCCTGTGTTCATGGGATTTCTCAGGCAAAAATACTGGAGTGGGTTGCCATGCCCTCCACCAGGGGACCTTCCTGACCCAGGAAGCGAACTGACATCTCATTTCTCCTGCATTGCCAGGCAGATATTTTACACTAGTATCACCTGGGAAGCCCAATTAATCTTGAGGTTAAGTCATTTTGGTAGACACGTCCATCTCAGATCAGATCAGATCAGATCAGTCGCTCAGTCGTGTCCAACTCTTTGCGACCCCATGAACCGCAGCACGCCAGGCCTCCCTGTCCATCACCAGCTCCCGGAGATGACCCAGACTCATACCCAACGAGTCAGTGATGCCATCCAGCCATCTCATCCTCTGTCGTCCCCTTCTCCTCCTGCCCCCAATCCCTCCCAGCATCAGAGTCTTCTCCAATGAGTCAACTCTTCGCATGAGGTGGCCAAAATACTGGAGTTTCAGCTTTAGCATCATTCCTTCTAAAGAAATTCCAGGATTGATCTCCTTCAGAATGGACTGGTTGGATCTTCGTGCAGTCCAAGGGACTCTCAAGAGTCTTCTCCAACACCACAGTTCAAAAGCATCAATTCTACGGCACTCAGCCTTCTTCACAGTCCAGCTCTCACATCCATACATGACCACAGGAAAGACCACAGCCTTGACTAGGCGAACCTTTGTTGGTAAAGTAATGTCTCTGCTTTTGAATATGCTATCTAGGTTGGTCATAACTTTCCTTCCAAGGAGTAAGCGTCTTTTAATTTCATGGCTGCAGTCACCATCTGCAGTGATTTTAGAGCCCAGAAAAACAAAGTCTAACACTGTTTCCACTGTTTCCCCATCTATTTCCCATGTAGTGATGGGACCAGATGCCATGATCTTCATTTTCTGAATGTTGAGCGTTAAGCCAACCTTTTCACTCTCCGCTTTCACTCTCATCAAGAGGCTTTTTAGCCCCTCCTCACTTTCTGCCATAAGAGTCGTGTCATCTGCATATCTGAGGTTATTGATATTTCTCCCAGCAATCTTGATTCCAACTTGTGTTTCTTCCAGTCCAGCATTTCTCATGATGTACTCTGCATATAAGTTAAATAAACATGATGACAATATGCAGCCTTGACGTACTCCTTTTCCTATTTGGAACCAGTCTGTTGTTCCATGACCAGTTCTAACTGTTGCTTCCTGACCTGCATACAGATTTCTCAAGAGGCAGATCAGGTGGTCTGGTATTCCCATCTCTTTCAGAATTTTCCACAGTTTATTGTGATCTACACAGTCAAAGGCTTTGGCATAGTCAATAAAGCAGAAATAGATGTTTTTCGGGAACTCTCTTCCTTTTTCCATGATCCAGCGGATGTTGGCAATTTGATCTCTGGTTCCTCTGCCTTTTCTAAAACCAGCTTGAACATCAGGAAGTTCACGGTTCACATATTGCTGAAGCCTGGCTTGGAGAATTTTGAGCATTACATTACTAGTGTGTGAGATGAGTGCAATTGTGCGGTAGTTTGAGCATTCTTTGGCATTGCCTTTCTTTGGGATTGGGATGAAAACTGACCTTTTCCAATCTTGTGGCCACTGCTGAGTTTTCCAAATTTGCTGGCATATTGAGTGTAGCACTTTCACAGCATCATCTTTCAGGATTTGGAATAGCTCCACTGGAATTCCATCACCTCCACTAGCTTTGTTCGTAGTGATGCTTTCCAAGGCCCATTTGACTTCACATTCCAAGATGTCTGGCTCTAGGTCAGTGATCACACCATCATGATTATCTGGGTCTTGAAACTCTTTTTTGTACAGTTCTTCTGTGTATTCCTGCCACCTCTTCTTAATATCTTCTGCTTCTGTTAGTTCCACACCATCTCTGTCCTTTATCGTGCCCATCTTTGCATGAAATGTTCCTTTGGTATCTCTGATTTTCTTGAAGAGATCCCTAGTCTTTCCCATTCTGTTGTTTTCCTCTATTTCTTTGCATTGATCACTGAAGAAGGCTTTCTTATCTCTTCTTGCTATTCTTTGGATCTCTGCATTTAGATGTTTATATCTTTCCTTTTCTCCTTTGCTTTTCACTTCTCTTCTTTTCACAGCTATTTGTAAGGCCTCCCCAGACAGCCATTTTGCTTTTTTGCATTTCTTTTCCATGGGGATGGTCTTGATCCCTGTCTCCTGTACAATGTCACGAACCTCATTCCGTAGTTCATCAGGCACTCTATCTATCAGATCTAGGCCCTTAAATCTATTTCTCAGTTCCACTGTATCATCATAAGGGATTTGATTTAGGTCATACCTGAATGGTCTAGTAGTTTTCCCTACTTTCTTCAATTTCTTTTCTACAACTCCACGTTAACATCCTAGTCAAATGTTTTTTATAATTAGATGAGACTCAACTCATCCCCCTGATTCCAATCTTGCTTCTTACCAATATGTCCTATTCATTGAAGCCTGAGTAGCTTGAAAAATGATTTGATCCTTGTTCTCTTTTGATTAAAATACTTCAATAAGTTTTTATTTCATTTAGGAAAATGTAAGATCTCATGACTTTTAGACATCCCTATCCCTTGGCCACAGGTACTTACCCAGTATCATTTCTTATTACTCTCTTTCTTTATTTTCATGTATCTCCAGAAACATTGAATTTATATTTTATGCACTTTCATTGAAGTGTATTTGATTTACAATATTATATAAGTTTCTGATATACAATAGTGATTCAATATTTTCACTGATTGTAGTCCACCATTAAAGTTATTACCAGATAATGGCTATAATTCACTAAGAGCGCCCCGCCGGCTGCGTCACGCACTAAGAGAGCCCCGCCGGCTGCCTCGTGCACTAAGAGCACCCCGCCGGCTGCGTTGCGCACTAAGAGCGCGGCCGAGAGGAGCTACACCACGACCTAGGAAGGACGGCGGGGAGGGCCAGCGCACTAAACACAGCGGAGAAGAGCTACCCCATGACCGAGGTCAGGAAGGGCGGCGGTGAGGAGAGACCCATCGTCCAAGGTAAGGTGTGATGGCTGTGCTTCGCTGGCCGGGAGCAGCCACGAGCAGCCGGGACGAGATACCCCATGGCCAAGGTAAGAGAAACCCAAGTAAGACAGTAGGTCTTGAAAGAGGGCATCACAGGGCAAATACACTAAAACCATTCTCACAGAAAACTAGTCAATCTAATCACACAAGGACCACACCCTTGTCTAACTCAATGAAATTAATCCATGCCCGAGGGGCAACCTGGGATGGGCAGGTCATGGTGGAGAGATATGACAGGGTGTGGTCCGCTGGAGAAGGGAATGGCAAACCACTTCAGTATTCTTGCCTTGAGAACCCCATGAACAGTATGAAAAGACAAAATGATAGGATACTGAAAGAGAAACTTCCCAGGTCAGTAGGGGCCCAATATGCTACTGGAGATCAGTGGAGAAATAACTCCAGAAAGAATGAAGGGATGGAGCCAAAACAAAAAGAATACCCAGCTGTGGATGTGTCTGGTGATAGAAGCAAAGTCCGATGCTGTAAAGAGCAATATTGCATAGGAACCTTGAAATGTCAGGTCCATGAATCAAGGCAAATTGGAAGTGGTCAAACAAGAGATGGCAAGAGTGAATGTCGACATTCTAGGAATTAGCGAACTAAAATGGACTGGAATGGGTGAATTTAACTCAGAGGACCATTATATCTACTACTGTGGGCAGGAATCCCTCAGAAGAAATGGAGTGGCCATCATGGTCAACAGAAGAGTCCAAAATGCAGTACTTGGATGCAATCTCAAAAATGACAGAATGATCTCTGTTTGTTTCCAAGGCAAACCATTCAATGTCACAGTAATCCAAATCTATGCCCCAACCAGTAACGCCGAAGAAGCTGAAGTTGAAAGGCTCTATGAAGACCTACAAGACCTTTTAGAACTAACACACAAAAAAGATGTCCTTTTCATTATAGGGGACTGGAATGCAAAAGTAGGAAGTCAAGAAACACCTGGAGTGACAGGCAAATTTGTCCGTGGGATACGGAATGAAGCAGGGCAAAGACTAACAGAGTTTTGCCAAGAAAATGCACTGGTCATAGCAAATACCCTCTTCCAACAACACAAGAGAAGACTCTATACATGGACATCACCAGATAGATGGTCAACACCAAAATCAGATCGATTATATTCTTTGCAGCCAAAGATGGAGAAGCTCTTTACAATCAGCAAAAACAAGACCAGGAGCTGACTGTGGCTCGGACCATGAACTCCTTATTGCCAAATTCAGACTGAAATTGAAGAAAGTAGGGAAAACTACTAGACCATTCAGGTATGACCTAAATCAAATCCCTTATGATGTTACAGTGGAAGTGAGAAATAGATTTAAGGGCCTAGACCTGATAGATAGAGTGCCTGATGAACTATGGAATGAGGTTCGTGACATTGTACAGGAGACAGGGATCAAGACCATCCCCATGGAAAAGAAATGCAAAAAAGCAAAATGGCTGTCTGGGGAGGCCTTACAAATAGCTGTGAAAAGAAGAGAAGCAAAAAGCAAAGGAGAAAAGGAAAGATATAAACATCTAAATGCAGAGTTCCAAAGAATAGCAAGAAGAGATAAGAAAGCCTTCTTCAGTGATCAATGCAAAGAAATAGAGGAAAACAACAGAATGGGAAAGACTAGGTATCTCTTCAAGAAAATCAGAGATACCAAAGGAACATGTCATGCAAAGATGGGCACGATAAAGGACAGAGATGGTGTGGACCTAACAGAGCAGAAGATATTAAGAAGAGGTGGCAAGAATACACAGGAGAACTGTACAAAAAAGAGCTTCAAGACTTAGATAATCATGATGATGTGATCACTGACCTAGAGCCAGACGTCCTGGAGTGTGAAGTCAAGTGGGCCTTAGAAAGCATCACTACGAACAAAGCTAATGGAGGTGATGGAATTCCAGTGGAGCTACTCCAAATGCTGAAAGATGATGCTGTGAAAGTGCTGCACTCAATATGCCAGCAAATTTGGAAAACTCAGCAGTGGCCACAAGATTGGAAAAGGTCAGTTTTCATCCCAATCCCAAAGAAAGGCAATGCCAAAGAATGCTCAAACTACCGCACAATTGCACTCATCTCACACACTAGTAATGTAATGCTCAAAATTCTCCAAGCCAGGCTTCAGCAATATGTGAACCGTGAACTTCCTGATGTTCAAGCTGGTTTTAGAAAAGGCAGAGGAACCAGAGATCAAATTGCCAACATCCGCTGGATCATGGAAAAAGCAAGAGAGTTCCCGAAAAACATCTATTTCTGCTTTATTGACTATGCCAAAGCCTTTGACTGTGTAGATCACAATAAACTATGGAAAATTCTGAAAGAGATGTGAATACCAGACCACCTGATCTGCCTCTTAAGAAATCTGTATGCAGGTCAGGAAGCAACAGTTAGAACTGGTCATGGAACAACAGACTGGTTCCAAATAGGAAAAGGAGTACGTCAAGGCTGCATATTGTCACCATGTTTATTTAACTTATATGCAGAGTACATCATGAGAAATGCTGGACTGGAAGAAACACAAGTTGGAATCAAGATTGCCAGGAGAAATATCAATAACCTCAGAAATGCAGATGACACCACTCTTAGGGCAGAAAGTGAAGAGGGGCTAAAAAGCCTCTTGATGAGAGTGAAAGTGGAGAGTGAAAAGGTTGGCTTAAAGCTCAACATTCAGAAAACGAAGGTTATGGCATCTGGTCCCATCACTGCATGGGAAATAGATGGGGAAACAATGGAAACAGTGTCAGACTTTGTTTTTCTGGGCTCCAAAATCACTGCAGATGGTGACTGCAGCCATGAAATTAAAAGACGCTTACTCCTTGGAAGGAAAGTTATGACCAACCTAGATAACATATTCAAAAGCAGAGACATTACTTTACCAACAAAGGTTCTCCTAGTCAAGGCTGTGGTCTTTCCTGTGGTCATGTATGGATGTGAGAGCTGGACTGTGAAGAAGGCTGAGCGCCGAAGAATTGATGCTTTTGAACTGTGGTGTTGGAGAAGACTCTTGAGAGTCCCTTGGACTGCAAGAAGTTCCAACCAGTCCATTCTGAAGGAGATCAATCCTGGAATTTCTTTGGAAGGAATTATGCTAAAGCTGAAACTCCAGTATTTTGGCCACCTCATGCGAAGAGTTGACTCATTGGAGAAGACTCTGATGCTGGGAGGGATTGAGGGCAGGAGAAGAAGGGGACTACAGAGGGTGAGATGGCTGGATGGCATCACTGACTTGATGGGTGTGAGTCTGGGTGACCTCCGGGAGCTGGTGATGGACAGGGAGGCCTGGCGTGCTGCGGTTCATGGGGTCGCAAAGAGTCGGACACGACTGAGCAACTGATCTGATCTGATCTGATACAATAATTTCATCATTGCAGCCATGAAATTAAAGATGCTTACTACTTGGAAGGAAAGTTATGACCAACCTAGGCAGCATATTAAAAAGCAGAGACATTACTTTGTCCACAAAGGTCCATCTAGTCAAGGCTATGGTTTTTCCAGTGGTCATGTATGGATGTTAGAGTTGGACTATAAAGAAAGCTGAGTGCCAAAGAACTGATGCTTTTGAACTGTGGTGTGGGAGAAGACTCTTGAGAGTCCCTTGGACTGCAAGGAAATCCAACCAGTCCATCCTAAAGCAGATCAGTCCTGGGTGCTCATTGGAAGTACTTATGTTTAAGCTGAAACTCCAATACTTTGGCCACCTGATGTGAAGAGCTGACTCATTTGAAAAGACCGTGATGCTGGGAAAGATTGAGGGCAGGAGGAGAAGAGGACGGCAGAGGATGAGATGGTTGGATGGCATCACTGACTCAGTGGACATGGGTTTGGGTGGACTCCGCCAGTTGGTGGTGGACAGAGAGGCCTGGAGTGCTGTGGTTCATGGGGTTGCAACGAGTAGGACATGACTGAGTGACTGAAATGAACTAAACTGAATTTGTTTCTGTTCATGACACAACTGTAACTTGCCCTTCCCACCTTCCTTTTCTCTGTTAACCCTAGATTTGGTTTTTATATCTGTGAGTCTGTTTCTTGTGATTCTATAATTATTTTAAAATTAAGATTTATAATGAAAAACTAGTTTCTTTTTTTAATTTATCATGGAAGAATGCTTTGGAGAAATATAATAATATTATTAGAAAACAAAGTATAGATATATACATTCATTTTTAGGGTCAGGAAAAGCTTTATAAATATAATTGGAACAAATTGAATTATGTAAAAAATAAAATAATTTCAAATGCAACATGCACTGATTATTAAAAGAATGTGTATAGGCCATTAATATAGAGAATTGTTATTATACTATTTATCTCTCTACAATCCCAACTAGAGAAAATTTAGATTGAAATGTGGTTTAATATAATAAATACCAACATATACATTAAAAATACTTTGCATGTAAGTATTTAAAGATACTTAAAGAATTATCACATAAATAAATGATAAATTTAATTTTTTTTTCCTTCCTTGTTAACATGTCTAAGCTTTCTGACAACCATGCATGACATGATGGCTGTCTGTACTATTTTTAGATTTTATTTTAATTACATTCATTATATATAAATGCTTCCCAGGTGGCATAGTGGTAAAGAATCTGCCTACCAGTGCAGGAGACCCAAGGGATGCAAGTTCAATCCGTGTGTTAGGAAGATCTTCTGGAGTAGGATATGGAAACTCGCTCCTGCATTCTTGCCTGGAAAATTCTATGGACAGAGGAGCCTGGTGGGCTATAGTCCATGGAGATGCAAAGAGTTGGACATGACTGAGCATGCATGCAATCCAACTGTACAGAAACCAATCTCATAAATGTAAAGAAGAATGGGACAAAAGCCTTTAAAGTATGTTCAGAAAGCTCAGCTTATTTTTAACTTGCATCCAAAAGTAAAGCAAGTGATAGCATGTTTTCAAAACTCACCTGCAATAGATCATCATTATCTGGTTCTATCAGTTTATACTTCTATTATGTTTGGAGCCTTTGATAGGTTATACAGAAGCACTTCTAATGGTTTCTACTTGGCCTTCCCCAATATAATAATAACAGTCCTTGTTGCACAGATCAAAGGGCAAATGAGGAGACTGTGGAAGCTATGAAGTGTGTCTATTTCAAGTATGTATTTGGGAACTTGGAAAATAAAAGGATGGATTTGGGGTCCACTTGACTCACTGTGAGAAGGACTTGAGCAAAACTCCTTTGATCATGTTACTTCTGTACACCCCTACTCTGGGGGATGATGGTGACACTTTGGGTCTCCTGAAATTAGTGTCAGTTTAAAGACAGAAGTCCCTTAGGTATCTGATGATTTGCTTTCCCAATGTATTTGTTTTACCCTGGGAAAAGGCCATAGGTCTTTCGAGGAAAATCTAGGAGGATAATACATAGAATAAATCTACAGTACTTTAAGTAAATCTTCCTCAAAGAGACCTGACCACTTCTTAATTCAGGAGTTCTGAGTTTATGCATTGGCTCAACTTTAGGTTTTGGTTGAAAGATTGCGACTCCATTTTATGATTCAAATTCATTTGACCTAGAACTTTTCTGTTTATACAGATCAAGTAAGAATTTAATAGATTTCCTATTTATATCACTTTTAGAAACCCATGATTATCCAGCAAATGCCTTAAATCTGCATGAGTCAGACTATTTTGATTGCTGCTTTGACTCTGCTGTACATTATGGTAGCCACACCCACCTGGCCTTTTGGGATGGAAAGTTGCCATTTCACCCTATCACCTCTGCATCCAATTACTTTCATTCCTTTTATTTTCCCAATTCATGGCTGCAGTTCCTACTGTAAGGCCTGAACTATAGGAAAAAGTAGATATGGAGACTTTCAAGGATGTTGGGGTTCCCCTCATAAATTTATTTCTCAAAATATTGGTGAAAGGAGTGAGTATGTATTAACCTACAAATCTATTCTAACAGCCTAATTGACCTAAATCTTTCAATCCCTTCCTCTACGTGAAACCAAAGTAGGTGGGGAATTTCCAGTTCACTAAGGTGGATCATCTTATTGGTCCATGTTTCAGCCAATCAATCAAACTGTTAGAGCCTTGTATAACCTCTCAAACTGCAACGTTAAAGGCAGAATCTCTGCCTAAAGGGTCCATATCAATAAATTTTGCCTGATCCAAGTTTATCTAACACCCTTAGTGTCCCTTCCCATACACATTCCCTGGACTTCTACTTGTATAACTGAGAAAATTCAAGGTATGTTTCTGAAGTGTAGCAGAAACTCCTCATGGGTCATACTTTTTACCCCGTCTTCAGGGGCCTCTTGGGAACCAAGCCTGGATGGCAGAGTGGTAAAGAATCCACCTATCAGTGCAGGAGACACAAGAGACACAAGCTCAATCTCTGGCTTACGAAGATCCCATAGAGTGGGAAATGGAAACCCATTCCAGTATTCTTGCTTGGAAAACTCAATGGACAGAGGAGCCTCTGGCAGGCTACAGTCCCTGGAGTCAAAAGAGTTAGACAGGACTGAGTGCTGCACTCAATATGCAAGCAAATTTGGAAAACTCAGCAGTGGCCACAAGATTGGAAAAGGTCAGTTTTCATCCCAATCCCAAAGAAAGGCAATGCCAAAGAATGCTCAAACTACCGCACAATTGTACTCATCTCACACGCTAGTAAAGTAATGCTCAAAATTCTCCAAGCCAGGCTTCAGCAATATGTGAACCGTGAACTTCCTGATGTTCAAGCTGGTTTTAGAAAAGGCAGAGGAAGCAGAGATCAAATTGCCAACATCTGCTGGATCATGGAAAAAAGCAAGAGAGTTCCAGAAAAACATCTATTTCTGCTTTATTGACTATGCCAAAGTCTTTGACTGTGTAGATCACAATAAACTGTGGAAAATTCTGAAAGAGATGGGAATATCAGACCACCTGATCTGCCTCTTGAGAAATCTGTATGCAAGTCAGGAAGCAACAGTTAGAACTGGTCATGGAACAACAGACTGGTTCCAAATAGGAAAAGGAGTACGTCAAGGCTGTATATTGTCACCATGTTTGTTGAACTTATATGCAGAGTACATCATGAGAAATGGTGGACTGGAAGAAACACAAGTTGGAATCAAGACTGCTGGGAGAAATATCAATAACCTCAGATATGCAGATGATACCACCCTTATGGCAGAAAGTGAAGAGAGGCTAAAAAGCCTCTTGGTGAGAGTGAAAGTGGAGAGTGAAAAGGTTGGCTTAAAGCTCAACATTCAGAAAACGAAGATCATGGCATCCGGTCCCATCACTACATGGGAAATAGATGGGGAAACAGTGGAAACAGTGTCAGACTTTCTTTTTCTGGGCTCCAAAAACACTGCAGATGGTGACTGCAGCCATGAAATTAAAAGACACATGACCACAGGAAAGACCATAGCCTTGACTAGACAAACCTTTGTTGGCAAAGTAATGTCTCTGCTTTTGAATATGCTATCTAGGTTGGTCATAACTTTCCTTCCAAGGAGTAAGCGTCTTTTAATTTCATGGCTGCAGTCACCATCTGCAGTGATTTTGGAGCCCAGAAAAACAAAGTCTGACACTGTTTCCATTGTTTCCCCATCTATTCCCCATGTAGTGATGGGACCGGATGCCATGATCTTCGTTTTCTGAATGTTGAGCTTTAAGCCAACCTTTTCACTCTCCACTTTCACTCTCATCAAGAGGCTTTTTAGCCCCTCTTCACTTTCTGCCATAAGGGTGGTGTCATCTGCATATCTGAGGTTATTGATATTTCTCCCAACAATATTGATTCCAACTTGTGTTTCTTCCAGTCCAGCATTTCTCATGATGTACTCTGCATATAAGTTCAACAAACATGGTGACAATATACAGCCTTGACGTACTCCTTTTCCTATTTGGAACCAGTCTGTTGTTCCATGACCAGTTCTAACTGTTGCTTCCTGACCTGCATACAGATTTTCTCAAGACCACCAGATCAGGTGGTCTGGTATTCCCATCTCTTTCAGAATTTTCCACAGTTTATTGTGATCTACACAGTCAAAGGCTTTGGCATAGTCAATAAAGCAGAAATAGATGTTTTTCGGGAACTCTCTTCCTTTTTCCATGATCCAGCGGATGTTGGCAATTTGATCTCTGGTTCCTCTGCCTTTTCTAAAACCAGCCTGAACATCAGGAAGTTCACGGTTCACATATTGCTGAAGCCTGGCTTGGAGAATTTTGAGCATTACTTTACTAGCGTGTGTGATTAGTGCAATTGTGCGGTAGTTTGAGCATTCTTTGGCATTGCCTTTCTTTGGGATTGGGATGAAAACTGACCTTTTCCAATCCTGTGGCCACTGCTGAGTTTTCCAAATTTGCTGGCATATTGAGTGCAGCACTTTCACAGCATCATCTTTCAGCATTTGGAATAGCTCCACTGGAATTCCATCACCTCCACTAGCTTTGTTCGTAGTGATGCTTTCTAAGGCCCACTTGACTTCACATTCCAGGATGTCTGGCTCTAGGTCAGTGATCAGAGCTAAGTGGAAAGCCCACTACCACTGAGTGTGAAGATGGACCTCCCGCTGGGGGGTTTTGTTGTTATTCATTAGCTCAGTGTGTCCCGTTCTTTGCGGCCCCATGGACTGCGGCATGCCAGGCTTCCCTGTCCTTTCCCGTCTCTCAGAGCTTGCTCAAAGTCGTGTTCATTTAGTTGGTGATGCCATCCAACCATCTCATCCTCTGTCGTCTCCTTCTCCTCCTGACTTCAATCTTTCCCAGCGTTGCCACTTAGGGTGGGGAGGCTGATTCCACTGGGGTTAAGAGACCTCTGTAACTGGCAAAATAACTCATCAAAATTTAGAAGCCCAATATCCCCACTTCACCTGTATCTTCCCACAAGCCCCCTTCCCAATTTACAGAATCCTGTTCTTTCCTTATCAAGGAGTTCAATTTGTAATTCCTCCAGTTGCAGGATGAAATTCTGGATTTATTTTCCAGCAATTTAAGCCCTGTGGCTACAAGAGATAAGGGTCTCCTTGAGGACACACAAAGAAGCTCTTAAATCATTTATGCAGCACTTCAGCTGGGGATTCAGACCCCTGAGTTCATGTTTTCCTTTCATCACTCTGTCCAGTAACAGTAGGAGGAACCAATCATTTTCTTCCTATTTCTTCAGCTCAGTTCAGTTGAGTTCAGTCATTCAGTTGCGTCGGACTCTTTGCAACCCCATGGAGTGCAAAATGCAAGGCTTCCCTGTCCATCACCAACTCTCGGAGCTTACTCAAACTCATGTCCATATAGTCAGTGATGCCATCCAACCATCTCATCCTCTGTCATCCCCTTCTCCTCCTGCCCTGAATCTTTCCCAGCATTAGGGTCTTTTTCAAAGAGTCAGTTCTTTGCATCAGGTGACCAAAGTATTGGAGTTTCAGCATCAGTGCTTCCAATGAATATTCAGGATTGATTTCCTTTAGGATGGACTGGTTGTTTCTCCTTGCAGATTCCTTAGTTTTCCTAAACTGTTCCTTAGTTCTAGTTCATATTCCTTAGTTTAATCAATATTTCTTAGTTTTAGTTCATATTCCTTAGTTTTCCTAAAACGTTTCAAAGTATCAGACAGAGAGTAACTTAGCTGTGTGCCTTTGATGAGTGACTGTTGATTAGAAATATACAATGCAGTATTTTGTGTATCTCTTTAAACGTTCACACCATGCAGTATCAGTGTTCTCTTTATTACTGGATATAAAGGCATTAGCATATTTAAATCAAATTAGATTTTTATAACAAAGAATGAGTTTCAGAAAACTCATTCTTAAAATTCTGACCCTCTAAAACTACTTAGGAGCCAAAATATTTGCCAGAGAAAAAGAACAAGTAGAATACATATAGATATTTAAAAGAATGGCAGCAATGAAGTATTGGCTGACACAATTATGGATGCTGAGAAGTCCCACAATCTCAACCTGTGAGCTAGAGTCCCAGGAAAGCTGATGGTGTTGTTTCAGTCCAAACTCTAAGGCTGGAGAACCAAGGGAACTGATGTCAAAGTCCTGGTTAGTCCAAGTCCAAATACCGAAGAACCAGGAGTGCTGATGTCAAAGGCTAGGAGAAAATGGGTGGTCCAATTCAACTAGAGAGGTGAAATCACGTCTCCTCTGCCTTTTGTTCTAATCAGACCCTTAATGGATTAGATGATACCAACCCACATCTGTAAAGGAGCTCTTCTTTATTCAGTTTCTGGATTTAAATGCTGACCTTTCAGAAGCACCTTAACAGGCACTCTCATATGCCCTTAACTCAGTCAAACTGACATGTAAAAACCAGCACACCTTTAATTAAATTTTTGATGATAATCTTTTTGCACATATAAAATAGTAACATTAAGGTTTACTTTTTGACAATTGTTTTAACTTCATAATATCTGTAAAAACTGCTTTTACCAAGCTCCTAAGTGTGGTTTTTGCCCTCCAATCTTATCTGCCATTGAAAAACTTATGTCAGTTTTACAATTCCTAGGAATACTAATATCATTAAGTGTACATGAAACATCATATGCACAAGAAATCCTGTTACTATTATTTTCAAAAACTTGGACCCAGACTAGTTTCTTGTTTTACTGAAATACCATTTTCTTTAAGAACTTCAAATGTTTAACAAAGTTTTTCTTTGTAAACAGCACGCCTCTTCATGTAACAATATGAGTTTATAATCTTCTTCCATATTATCATTTGATAAAGAAAATAATCTCAAATTCAATTTATTAGTGTTTATTCACAAATGTTGCTATGCCACTAAGCACTATGTTTATTTAAGCTGACATTTTGTGCAGAGCAAGACTTTTGAGAAACAAAGCAGTGTCCTGATCTGCATTTTGGTGCAAGCTCAGCTCCGTATCTGACAAATTACTCCAGAATGTTTTCTGTCATAAATATTATGTTATCAGAACATGCTTTTACACAAAGTTTAATTTCCAGACTACTCTGGTTAACCATTTCTAGTTCTATACAGTTCAGACCTAGACATTTTAAGTCAGTGATGAAGTAAAAGAGTTCTACCCATCAAATTGAAAATGCAATATGGTAAGATAATTGCCATGTGAGCAGTATCTGTGCATAAGCCTAGTATCAATTTAGAAAGTTTCAATTAAAAACACTCTGCTAGCTTAGCCTAGTGGGCTGCTGTCTATGGGGTCTCACAGAGTCGAACACAACGGAAGCGACTTAGCAGCAGCAGCTTTATTATTCTATCTAATCACTAGATCCTAAATACAAAGTATCATTTGACAATGCTATCTGATTGAACTCATACCACAGATTCTTCTGAACAAATATCTTTTTTTTCCAAATATTTTTAATACCATATTTCACTAAAGAGTCAGCAATTGTGTATGTTTTATTTAGTCTCAGCAACTCAAAATGTTACTTTACAGGAAGCCCACATAGCATCAATATTTATATGTGAAATGATAAACATCTGTTTCTGTCAGTTTTTTAATGCGATAGTCTTTTTTACAAAGAACTCTTGGTTTTGAACATATTTATTTACATGTTTTATGTAAATATCACTTACATTTTGTTGGTTTGATCCCTTAATTATCCCATATATCTCCATAAATAATGCGCTGTGGTTTTAGTACATTATCATCAATTATGGTCTAAGAGAATGATTGCAATATGCTAAGAATTTCATTTCTGAGTAAATAAGGATGAACTCTTGGGTTTCAGCTCTTTATAATGAGTTCCATCAACATCACTTGGCCTATGTTCATGTAGCATTCACAGTATATATATTGCCTCTTTACCAGCCCAGTGCAGTAAATTCTCCCTATGTAAATTAGCTTTAAAAATAATTTCCTTATGATAACTAATATTGTTAAACTATAATTTGAAAAGAGTGTATCGGTAAAAATATACAGGCTTATAACACTAACAAATTATAAAAATATACATGCTTCTAACAAATTATAAAAATGTATAAAAGCTTACATTATCTCAAAATGCTACACATAGGGCACAAACTAATATTAAAATGTCACACGTTGCAGTGTAGTTCCACTGCATGTGACTAGCCTCATGTTTGTAGCATGTGTGACTCACAACACTCTGTTTTATATGCTGTCTAGAAATATTTAACTTATTAGAAACTTGGAAGGCCTGACCATGTCAAACTGTGGCAAATATTTTTTAAATACTTATCCCTGTCTCAATGCTTATCCCTACCTTTATGCTTATCCTTATCTCAAGGCTTATACTTTTATTGCTCCAAACTAGTAACAGAGCTCTCCACTGGCTCTAGTTCACAGGGTTGGCACTTTGAGTGTCCAAGTCTAAAAGGCAAAAGAAGATAAAATAATAAAAATGATTCCAATGTATTATAGATACAGATTATGACATGGCTATAAGGGAAAGCTATAGGGTGAGATGAGCTAAGAAAATAAGAATGCTATTTACATCAAAGAACGAGGAAAGTCCTTTCAAGAAGGATGAATGAATGAGGGAAGACTTCTAGGTACAAAATGAGAAATAATCAAATTGCATAGAATCTAGGGACTGAAAAGAGGGCAGAGTGGCCATGGGTTGTGACACTGCAGTAAGTCCTAGGAAATAAGCAATAAAAAGAAGGAACTCCAGAGCCTGCAGGCGCTGTAACCTGGGTAAATAAGTTTGAATTTTTCCCCAAAGCTATAACATATCATCAAAAAAGAACAAGATAGCTTGTGATTGTGGGGCATGATATAATATATATATTATATATATACAGATCTGCAGAACTTGGGACAAACTGGAAACACCTTTGTTAGAAGAAACCTGGAATCCAATATTAGTCTGAGTAGAAAGGGTAAGATTGAGAAAGAGGTCAAAGACGAAGCATTTTCATCTTTAGTAATTTGCTTGCTGTGCATGTGTTTTCATTTGTCTTTGTAGCATATTGTAGGAACTCAATAAATATCTTTTAATGAATTAATAAATTTATTCCACATGCTGTCCAAAAAGTATGACTTATTATCTTAATATAATATAGAATCAAATATATAATTTCTTCATAGAAGTATTAATATCAGTAATTCATACTGTATGGTGTTAGAAAGTGCTCTGTTCTGTGAAGTCGCTCAGTCGTGTCCGACTCTGCGATCCCGTGGACTGTAGCCCACCAGGCTTCTGCGTCCATGGGATTCTCCAGGCAAGAATATTGGAGTGGGTTACCATTTCCTTTTCCAGGGGATCCTCCCAACCCAGGGATCGAACCCTGGTCTTCTGCATTGGAGGCAGATGCTTTAACCTCTGAGCCACCAGGGAAGCCCCAGAAAGTGCTCTAGTTTCATTCTTTTACAAGTGGTTGACCAGTTTTCCAAGCACCACTTGTTAAAGAGATTGTCTTTAACTCATTGTATATTCTTGCCTCCTTTATCAAAGATAAAGTGTCCACATGTGCATGGATTTATCTCTGGGCTTTCTATTTTGTTCCATTGATCTATATTTCTGTCTTTGTGCCAGTACCAAACTGTCTTGATGACTGTGGCTTTGTAGTAGAGCCTGAAGTCAGACAGGTTGATTCCTCCAATTCCATTCTTCTTTTTCAAGATAGCTTTGGTTATTTTAGGTTTTCTGAATTTCCATACAAATTGTGAAATTATTTGTTCTAGCTCTATGAAGAATACGTTGGTAGCTTGATAGGGATTACATTGAATCTATCTGTTTATAATAGCCAGGACATGGAAGCAACCTAGATGTCCATTAGCAGATGAATGGATAAAGAAAGCTATGGTACATATACACAATGGAGTATTACTCAGCCATTAAAAAGAATACATTTGAATCAGTTCTAATGAGGTGGATGAAACTGGAGCCTATTATACAGTTTGAAGTAAGCCAGAAAGAAAAACACCAATACAGTATACTAAGGCATATATATGGAATTTAGAAAGATGGTAACAATAACCCTGTATATGAGACAGCAAAAGAGACACAGATGTATAGAACAATCTTTTGCATTCTGTGGGAGAGGGAGAGGGTGGGATGATTTGGGAGAATGGCATTGAAACATGTATAATATCATATATGAAACGAGTCACCAGACCAGGTTTGATGCACAATACTGGATGCTTGGGGCTGGTGCACTGGGACGACTCAGAGGGATGGTATGGGGAGGGAGGAAGGAGGAGGGTTCGGGATGGGGAACACATGTATACCTGTGGTGGATTCATTTTGATATATGGCAAAACCAACACAATATTGTAAAGTTAAAAAATAAAATAAAAATTAAAAAAATAATAATTCATACTGTTCCTGAGAAAGGATAAAATTAATTGCATCAAAAAAATTATAAACCTGTTCTGAAGGTGATGTTCATCCTCAGGTCATTTTAAGAATCACTCACAAATGTGATAGCATCATTGTTGATACTTAAAAACTGAACCAGCTTTTATATATTTATAGGATGACTTTATAGGTAAAATATAGGAGTAAATATTTGTGTTAGAGTGTTTCATTGAAGAGTTATTCATTCCTCCTTTCCTATAAGGGAATTGCATGCTGCTATACAAGTTGGAATCAAGATTGCTGGGAGAAATATCAATAACCTCAGATATGCAGATGACACCAACCTTATGGCAGAAAGTGAAGAGGAACTAAAAAGCCTCTTGATGGAAGTGAAAGTGGAGAGTGAAAAAGTTGGCTTAAAGCTCAACATTCAGAAAACAAAGATCATGGCATCTGGTCCCATCACTTCATGGGAAATAGATGGGGAACCAGTGGAAACAATGTCAAACTTTATTTTTCTGGGCTCCAAAATCACTACAGATGGTGACTGCAGCCATGAAATTCAAAGACGCTTACTCCTTGAAAGGAAAGTTATGACCAACCTAGATCACATATTCAAAAGCAGAGACATTACTTTGCCAACAAAGGTTCGCCTAGTCAAGGCTATGGTTTTTCCTGTGGTCATGTATGGATGTGAGAGTTGGACTGTGAAGAAGGCTGAGCACCGAAGAATTGATGCTTTTGAACTGTAGTGTTGGAGAAGACTCTTGAGAGTCCCTTGGATTGCAAGGAGATCCAACCAGTCCATTCTGAAGGAGACCAGCCCTGGGATTTCTTTGGAAGGAATGATGCTGAAGCTGAAACTCCAGTACTTTGGCCACCTCATGCGAAGAGCTGACTCATTGGAGAAGACTCTTGATGCTGGGAGGGATTGGGGGCAGGAGGAGAAGGGGACGACAGAGGATGAGATGGCTGGATGGCATCACTGACTCGATGGATGTGAGTCTGAGTGACCTCTGGGAGTTGGTGATGGACAGGGAGTCCTGGGGTGCTGTGATTCATGGGGTCGCAAAGAGTCGGACATGACTGAGCGACTGATCTGATCTGATCTGATCTGATTCATTTGGTTAGATATTTCCAGAAGAAAATGTTCTAGGATTCCTTATTTATTTTCATATATGGATAGTCATGTTTCCTAAAACGTTAAAATTTGAAGGGATTTATTTTGTTCAAATTCCGTATTTCAGATTTTTCTTGACATTTCCATTTAGTTTAATAAATATTTGTTGAGGGCTTGTGTATTATTCCAAAAACTGAGGGGAAGAAAATTCTGAATAGCTTCCTGATGATTTCATATCATCAAGAAACTTGAAGTCTAATTGGGAAGATAAAATAGATACAAAATTAGCAAATAAATAAGCCACCTTATGTGAGCAGTAGTTGTGGAAGGGTTACATGTCCATCTGCTGCTGCTAAGTGGCTTCAGTCGTATTCCACTCTGTGCAACCTCATAAACAGCAGCCCACCAGGCTCCCTCATCCCTGGGATTCTCCAGGCAAGAACACTGGAGTGGGTTGCCATTTCCTTCTCCAATGCATGAAAGTGAAAAATAAAAGTGAAGTTGCTCAGTTGTGTCCGACTCTTAGTGACCCCATGGACTGCAACCCAACAGGCTCCTCCATCCATGTGATTTTCTAGGCAAGAGTACCGGAGTGGGGTGCCATTGTTTTCCATATTCACCAGAAAAATGAAATAATGTTGCAAAATCTTGTCCACTTTTTTTAAATTAACATAAGGAAGAGTTTTATTGAGATAAAATTCACATAAGATTTACCCTTTTAAGATTTAGAATTCAGTGGCTTTTAATATATTCACAGATTTGTGGCTCCATTTCTACTTTAATTCCAGATCATTTTCACTGCCCCCAGAAGAGATCCCAAATGTGTCAGCAGTGAGCCTCCCTGATAGCTCAGTGGAAAAGAGTCCACCTGCCAATGCAGGAGATGTAGGTTCGATCCCTGGGTCAAATCCAGATCCCCTGGAGAAGGGATAGGCTACTCAGTCTGGTATTCTTGCCTGGAGAATCCCATGGACAGAGAAGCCTTGGGGACCACAGCACATGTGGTCACAAAAGAGTTGGACTCAACTTGGGCTTCCCTGGTGGCTCAGACTGTTAAGAGTCTGGCTGCAGTGCGGGAGACCCGGGTTCAATAGCTGGGTCGGGAAGGTCCCCTGGAGAAGGAAATGGCAACCCACTCCAGTATCCTTGCCAGGAAAATCCCATGGACCGAGGAGCCTGGCAGGCTACAGTCCATGGGGTCCCAAAGAGTAGGACACAACTGAGTGACTTCACTTTCAACTAGGACTAAACAATAACAACTTGTTGTCATAGAGTTCAAGGGGCTCTTTATGAAAGGACTCCCTGCTTTATTGACATTTGCCCTACAATGTGACGTCCCTGGGCCAATAAAATATGAATGGATATGATGTATATTGCGCTGGAAAAGAACATTGAAGAGGTACTAATAAATGTGGCCAGCTCATTTGTTTCTATTTCCTGTCTGGGTCTGGAATGGAAATATATGCATAGGATTGCATGTGACCGCAGCCTACATGTATCATGAACAAGAAATAATGTTGCTACATTGTTCTTCAGTTCAGTTTAGCCACTCAGTCCTTTCGGACTCTGACACCCCATGAATTGCAGCACGCCAGGCCTCCCTGTCCATCACCAACTCCCAGAGTTCACTCAAACTCACTGCAATTTTACGGCTGTTAGTTTCCTTAGAAAATCAGTTAAAACCATCTCTACTGTTACAATTTGGCTAACCGATCTTACTCTGTATGGCAGACACCCATCACCATTTGTTCATTGTTGAGTTTTCAATGTTTGGACATATAATTAGAACTCAATAAAGAATTTTAGAAGACTTAATGAGCAGTGAATTGAGTGGTAAGTAAGAAGATGGTCATCTTATTATTGGCATGCTTTGAAAATCAGGAAGAAATAGAAAATAAGGTCAGATGTAAAATGGGGTCACATCAAGGAAAGCCAGGAATAGCATATTAGTCATCTTTTATGCTATACAAAAGCATAATTATTTTAGAGTTTTAGTTATCCCTTAACTCATTCTAACTTATAGTTTCCCTCTACTAGTCCCCTACATGTCCTCCCAATGCAAATATTTAAGGTTTCATCTTGACACTTCAAATATGCTTACCAATCACAATTTTTTTTAATCAAGAATCTCTTTTATTGATTATCAGAAACATTACAAACATCTAATATGAACAAATTGTAACATGACAGTATTTAGTTTGAACAATTAATACATTTCAGATATAATATTATACATATTTCAATGTTATTCTCCCCAATCATCCCACCCTCTCCCGGTCCCAGAGTCCAAAAGACAGGTTTATACATCAGTGTCTCTTTTGCTGTCTCATAAATAGGGTTATTTTTACCATCTTTCTAAATTCCATATATATGCGTTAGTATACTGTATTTGTGTTTTTGTTTCTGGCTTACTTCACTCTGTATAATAAGCTCCAGTTCCATCCACCTCCTTAGAACTGATTCAAATGTATTCTTTTTAATGGCTGAGTAATACTCCACTGTGTATATGTACCACAGCTTGCTTATCCATTCATTTGTGGGAGAACAGTCTGGAGATTCCTCAAAAAACTGGGAATAGAACTGCCTTATGATCCAATCACGATTTTTTGAGACACCTTCTCCCTTTTAAAAGGCCACACTCTAGTGGCTTTCTACTAACTGCCCTTTTTCAGACATTAAATACTGACATTACTCACATCTTCACACTCCATACTGAACTCCCTAAATGACTTTATCCATAATCACAGCTTCAGTTACTTACCTACTCAGGGGTAACTGACACAGTTACATCTCTTATATTCACCTCTAAGTGGAGCCTTAGCCTCATATGACCATGCCTGTTTTTGACATCTGCAAGTAGATTTTTCCAAGACAGGAAGCAAAGTCAGAGTTATGGAGCGCTTCTGAAAGTTTACATAAAATGAGAAATGAACCCTACCCATTGAATTTAGCTACCAAAGAGTTGTTTCGGGGAAATGATAGAGGTAAAAATCTAAGTAGAGATAAGATGAGGAATTAACAATTGATGAGGATGTTGAATGAGTTAAAATGGACAAACTTGCTGAAGTATATGATGAGATAGGTTGGCAGCTTGAGGAAAAAGTGAATATGTTTAGATTCAGGTAGATTTCACATTTGAGTGATCAGCAGCACAAAACAAATGCTATAATATTAATGTATCTTTAAGAGGTAAGTACTATGTTAGAAGAATAAATACTATACTTTTGGCACACACTTTGGGTAATTTTGTCCCCAACTTGATATTGAAAATAAGGTCTTCCAATTTACATAAGTAAATGTTTTATAGACTGTCAAGGATTATTTATTGGTTTAATATACAGACTGACATTCTATAAGCCAGTTATATAGGCAGCTGAAACATTCTCAAATGTAAAACGTAAAAAATATAATTAAAACATGGTGCATAGACTAAAATAGTTTATTTCTAATAGAAATAGAGGAAAACAACAGAATGGAAAAGACTAGAGATCTCTTCAAGAAAATTATAGATACCAAGGGAACATTTCATGAGAAGATGTTAAAAAACTGAACATTGCCTGTGGCTTGAAAGTCCTGTAAGTTCCTTCCAAACTGCCTCTCATGCCTATTTGCAAACCAAGTGTATTATTAGGACTCTCATGAAAAGCAGTAGGATATAAGATGTGTGTACATTTATTAAGGAATTTTATATATATTCCTCAATATCATTTTAAGGAATTAGCTGTTTCAATGTGGAGACTGGCAAATCTGAAATCTACAAATTTGATAAGCAAACTGGATATTAGAAGGGCTGGTGTCATGGTGTCTCAGGAAACTTCAGTCTTTTGTCTTAAAGTTTTCAAAAAAATGAATGTGGTCCACTCAGATTATGAAGAGTAATCTACTCAAACTTGATGCTTTTGAACTGTGGTGTTGGAGAAGACTCTTGAGAGTCCCTTGGACTGCAAGGAGATAAAACCAGTCCATTCTGAAGGAGATCAGCCCTGGGATTTCTTTGGAAGGAATGATGCTAAAGCTGAAACTCCAGTACTTTGGCCACCTCATGCAAAGAGTTGACTCTATGGAGAAGACTCTGATGCTGGGAGGGATTGGGGACAGGAGGAGAAGGGGACCACAGAGGATGAGATGGCTGGATGGCATCACTGACTTGATGGACATGAGTCTCGGTGAACTCTGGGAGTTGTTCATGGACAGGGAGTCCTGGCGTGCTGTGATTCATGGGGTCACAAAGAGTCTGACAAGACTGAATAACTGAACTGAACTGAACTGTAGTTGCATAGATATTTATTTTACTAATATTCTTTAAAACATGTAATTCATATATATTCCCTCCAGTACTACTGTACTTCGCAATTGAAAAGTAAAATTATACTAGAATTGCTGTTTGAAATTCTAGTTGACTACACAGCATAGGAGAAGGCACTGGCACCCCACTCCAGTACTCTTGCCTGGAAAATCCCATGGACGGAGGAGTCTTAGTAGGCTGCAGTCCATGGGGTCGCTAAGAGTCAGACAGGACTGAGCGATTTCACTCTCACTTCTCACTTTCCTGCACTGGAGAAGGAAATGGCAACCCACTCCAGTGTTCTTGCCTGGAGAATCCCAGGGACGGAGGAGCCTGGTGGGCTGCCGTCTGTGGGGTCGCACAGAGTCGGACACGACTGAAGCAACTTAGCAGCAGCAGCATATAGCATATAATATATAAGAAAAAATATTGAATTATTTCATTTATGAGATGATATCCGTTCTAGTTATCTCTGTATATAAAACAGATAAGGTCTTAAAGAATCTCAGATATAACATTCTGGTCATGTGTCTGCTACTTTTTTTTCCTTCCTTTTCCTTTTATGGCAATTTTAGAGGTAATCTTCAGGATACTATGACATATGAAATAAAAATAGTTTGACTTTAAATATCCTTCAATGAATTTAAGTTGTGATTGAATAGACTTTTATTTTTCCTTTAAACCTTTTCCATCAAAACCTACTTAATTCCTTGAAATCTTGCTTAGCAATAGATAGTAAAGTGTTTAATTGAATAAAATTTTCTTTTTAATATGAACTAAGCCTTGTCTTTTAGCCCCCAGTTACCAGTCTCTTAATCCAACTCAAATGGAGCCCTTAATACATGTCTAATTCAGACAAACTTAGAAGCATTGCAATTAACTGGGGAAAAATTATTTGGGATGTTTGTCATTCTTTTAGGCACAACCATATATGCAGATCCCTCCTACACAGGGCTGGCAAAAGACCTATTTATAAACAGAATTGGCTGGAACCCTGGTATAAATCTTTCCATCTTTAGCCATGAACTGCTCAGGACTGTCAAAGAAAAGGAGAAAAATGAGGAATGCATTCCATTCTTTTCCTTCCTTAATCTATTTTGATTAAGGAAAGTCAACTAATTATAGCTACATTCATTGAATTTACATCCAAAACTATGCAAAGTTTGAGGATTTTGCTCATCTCCTGGTAATATCTGATTTAGGTTTCTCATCCCATAGGCCAGGTGATTTTTAAATAACACTACTTCACCTGCAACTATGGTGACCCATTGATTCAATTTGCTTTTTAACTATCAGAGACTTTATTTTGCAATAGGAAACTTGTATCCAACTCTGACCTTTAAAATGATGTTAGTTCAGTTCAGTTGCTCAGCTGTGTCCAGCTCTTTGAGACCCCATGGACTGCAGAATGCAGTTAAAATGATGTTAAGAACTGATTAAAATTGAAATATAAGTGCTTCACTACTACAATTATACATGTGCATCTGTAGTGATTCTGCAATAATAGGCAAACTGTATTTTGAGAAAAATATACTCTCACTAAGTAGTAATATGCTTTGATTCTTTTTTGTGCAATTCAAAATGAGTCAAAAAGATGAAATTACTGAATGTTAGGTTTCTTTCTTTATGCAAGATTTATGAACTGAAGCTATCACCCAGTAAGTTTACATTATCACCATTTATAGTAAAACGCCAAATTCAGTCATAAGAAAAAAAAAAATAACTGAGACTATGTGATCACAAAACATTTCATTCTGGACTTTAATATGAAAGTGGTTCTGAATTTGTTAAAATGAATTTCCTTTAGACACGTTCAGTTCACCTTCTGTGAGGTTTCCTTGTTTGCAAATTGGGCTGTTTGGCCAATGATAAGACATCAAGGAATGGATGAGAGAGCTGTTTCCATTTGCTCCAGTGGAAGTTCAGCCACATTCTTTGCAGGGGTTGAGTTGTTTTCCACTTCTAAATTCCAGTCACTCCTCATTGATCTTAGGAAAAAAGATGTTTATGTAGTGACAATATAACTATTTTACAAAATGTAACAGATTTTCCAGATTTTCTTTTCTTTTTTTTTTTTTTTTTTGGTAAATCTTTTGGCTTTGCTGTATTTTATTCCAAAGGCCTGTATAATAGAAAAAACAACTGAACAAACTGGAATAAAGTTTTACTTTTAATTGAGGTATGATTGATTTAAAATTATACTCACTTCAGATGTACAATGTAATGGTATGATATTTGTATATATTGCAAAATGATCATCATTATAAGTGTGGTTAGCATCATTCTCCGTATATAGTGACAAATGAATTTCTTTCCTGTCATGAATATTTTAAAAAGTTACTCTCTTAGCAAGTTTCAAATACATATCTTGATATTTTAACTATAGCCACCATGTTGTACATTATTTCCCCATGATTATTTATTTTATAACTGGAAAGTTGGAATAAAAGTCAATTTTTAATTCAAGTATACAATAAGCTGAATAAACTGAATCTTCAGTGAGTTTTATGTTGAATATTGGGGTGTTTTATTTGTTTTGCTGAGTTTTTTTCTGGTGAGCACTACATCTCAATTGCTTCCTAATTTTTGATCTAGAAGAAATCTAAGAATATCAGGGAAGTAGGTTATGGCTGGAAACTTCATTTCTCAAGTTTAAGTATAATATTAAAGTGAGGAATAGATAAAATTTGAAGTTTTAGGTCCTCACATTTCATCAGTTACAGGTCTAAACATAATGTAATTCAATCATTATAGTTACCTACAAGGTAATTATGATTATTCTCCTAATGTTGCAAATGAAGAAATAAAGTCAGAAAGAAGTAAAGTAACTTTCATTTTAAAAGCAATGAAAAAGAATTAGTTTACATAGTGGTCTATTTCAAATATCTGAGCATTTTAAAAAATAGGAATAGAAAAAAATGCAGGTTATTTATTCAGGAGATAAATGTGAACTTCTCTTACTACAGCTTAATTGCCAAAGTATATACAACAAGAGAAAAAAAAAATTTTTTTCTTGTCACTGAGATAATTTTAGTCTGCTTTTGCAATTCCATGTTGAAAATATATTCACTTATATTCAGCTTATTGACCTACCTTGTAAATTTTGGACTTGCTAGCCTTCATAATCACATAAACAAATTCCTTAAAATAAATAAATCTCTCTCTCTTATAAACACACTGCTGCTGCTACTGCTGCTAAGTCGCTTCAGTCGTGTCCGACTCTGTGCGACCCTATAGACGGCAGCCCACCAGGCTCCACTCTCCCTGGGATTCTCCAGGCAAGAATACTGGAGTGGGTTGCCATTTCCTTCTCCAATGCATGAAAGTGAAAAGTGAAAGTGAAGTCGCTCAGTCGTGTCTGACTCTCAGCGACCCCATGGACTGGAGCCTACCAGGATCCTCCGTCCATGGGATTCTCCAGGCAAAAGTACTGGGGTGGGGTGCCATTGTCATGAACCTCACTCCATAGTTCATCAGGCACTCTATCTATCAGATCTAGACCCTTAAATCTATTTCTCACTTCCACTGTATCATCATAAGGGATTTGATTTAGGTCATACCTGAATGGTCTAGTGGTTTTCCCTACTTTCTTCAATTTCAGTCTGAATTTGGCAGTAAGGAGTTCATGGTCTGAGCCACAGTCAGCTCCTGGCCTTGTTTTTGCTGACTGTATAGAGCTTCTCCATCTTTGGCTGCAAAGAATATAATCGATCTGATTTTGGTGTTGACCATCTGGTGATGTCCATGTATAGAGTCTTCTCTTGTGTTTTTGGAAGAGGGTATTTGCTATGACCAGTGCATTTTCTTGGCAAAACTCTGTTAGTCTTTGCCCTGCTTCATTCCGTATTCCAAGGCCAAATTTGCCTGTCACTCCAGGTGTTTCTTGACTTCCTACTTTTGCATTCCAGTCCCCTCTAATAAAAAGGACATCTTTTTTGGGTGTTAGTGCTAAAAGGTCTTGAATGATGCTAAAGCTGAAACTCCAGTATTTTGGCCACCTCATGCGAAGAGTTGATTCATTGGAGAAGACTCTGATGCTGGGAGGGATTGGGGGCAGGAGGAGAAGGGGACGACAGAGGATGAGATGGCTGGATGGCATCACTGACTCGATGGATGTGAGTCTGAGTGACCTCCGAGAGCTGGTGATGGACAGGGAGGCCTGGCATGCTGCAGTTCATGGGGTCGCAGAGAGTCGGACACGACTGAGTGACTGATCTGATCTGATCTGAGGTCTTCATAGAACTGTTCAACTTCAGCTTCTTCAGCATTACTGGTTGGGGCATAGACTTGGATTACTGTGACATTGAATGATTTGCCTTAGAAACGAACAGAGATCATTCTGTCGTTTTTGAGATTGCATCCAAGTACTGCATTTCGGACTCTTTTGTTGACCATGATGGCCACTCCATTTCTTCTGAGGGATTCCTGCCCGCAGTAGTAGATATAATGGTCCTCTGAGTAAATTCACCCATTCCAGTCCATTTTAGTTGGCTGATTCCTAGAATGTCGAAATTCACTCTTGCCATCTCTTGTTTGACCACTTCCAATTTGCCTTGATTCATGGCCCTGACATTCCAGGTTCCTATGCAATATTGCTCTTTACAGCATCGGACTTTGCGTCTATCACCAGACACATCCACAGCTGGGTATTCTTTTTGCTTTGGCTCCATCCCTTCATTCTTTCTGGAGTTATTTCTCCACTGATCTCCAGTAGCATATTGGGCCCCTACTGACCTGGGGAGTTTCTCTTTCAGTATCCTATCATTTTGTCTTTTCATACTGTTCATGGGGTTCTCAAGGCAAGAATACTGAAGTGGTTTGCCATTCCCTTCTCCAGCGGACCACACCCTGTCCGATCTCTCCACCATGACCTGCCCATCCTGGGTTGCCCCAGGGGCATGGCTAAGAGCGCCTCGCCAGCTGTGACCCGCGCATGAAGAGCGCGGCAGAGAGGAGCTACCCTACCACTGAGGTCAGGAAGGGCGGCGGTGAGGAGATACCCCTCCTTCAAGGTCAGGAAGGGCGGTGGTGAGGACTGGCGCACTAAGCGCCCGAGAGGAGCTACCCCACGACCGAGGTCAGGAAGAGGGGCGGTGAGGAGATACCACTCCTCCAAGGTCAGGAGGGGCAGCGCTGAGGAGAGACCCCTCGTCCAAGGTAAGGTGCGATGGCTGTGTTTTGCTGGAGCAGCCGGGAAGGGATACCCCACGCCATCTACCTCTGCTTCATTGACTATACTAAAGTCTTTGACTGTGTAGATCACAACAAACTGGAAAATTCTTAAAGAGATGGGAATACCAGACCACCTGACCTGCCTCCTGAGAAACTTGTATACAGGTCAAGAAGCAACAGAACCAAAGGTAGAACAATGGACTGGTTCAAAATTGGGAAAGGAGTATGTCAAGTTTGTATATTGTCAACATGCTTATTTAACTTATATGCAGAGTACATCATGTGAAATGCCAGGCTAGATGAAGCACAAGCTGGAATCAGGATTGCCAGGAGAAACATCAATAAACTCAGATATGCAGATGATACCACCTTTATGGCAGAAAGCAAAAGGAACTAAAAGAGCCTCTTGATGAAAGTGAAAGAGGACATTGAAAAAGCTGGGTTAAAACTCAAAATTCAAAAAATGAAGATCATGAGATCTGGTCCCATCACTTCATGGCAAATAGATGGGGAAACAATGGAAGCAGTGAAAGACTTTAGTTTCTTGGGCTCCAGAATCACTGTGGATGGTGACTGCAAATATGAAATTAAAAGACACTTGGTCCTTGGAAGAAAAGCATTGACAAACCTAAACAGCATATTAAAAAAACAGAGAGAGAGCAAGATGGTGGAGGAGGACATGGAATACATCTCTCTCCACAGATACATCAAGAATACACCTTCAGACACAGAAGCACATGCAAAACACCAGCTGAGAGCGGCCAGGAGTACCTGAACAGTGGAAAAGAATATATAGAACCACATAAAACTCTGTAGGATAAAGGAACTAGGGGGAAAAACAAGAGTGTTAGAGGGACTGGACCAGTAGGGGAAGTGAAGCAGGGGACCAATCACCACATCAGGGCAATTGTCTGAGTCAGAGGAGAAATATTTAAGGCTGAGAGGGAAACAGCTGATCTGCAGCAGCCTAAATGGAATGAGAATCAGACAGTCCTTTCCACAGCCATACATACCCTGGAGAAGGATGCTGAAAGGCACAGCAGCTGGGAGCCAGAGTTTAGGGATTGTGGAGCAAACCCCAGGTGAAGGCTGCTGTTAACTGCAGAGAGACTGACTAGGGGGATGTGAGGGAGGAGATTGTGGTGGGAAGTGCCTGTGGAGGAGGAAAGAGGGCAGCCATGGAAGCAAGTCAGTGCTGCTGAGTTATGCATAGGGGATGGAGTCATTACCATAGTCTCTCTCTCCCCACACTCCAGCATCAGCAGCTGAACAACAGAGAGCCTGGCCCATCAAATGCCTGCCGCCCTGAACTACAGAGCAGGATCCCACCCAGGGTGCTACTTTAAGTGACTGATGCCCCTAACTACAGAGTAGGATCCCACCCAGGGTGCCCCTTTATGTGCCTGATGCACAGGACCCCAACTAGGGGCACCCCTCTATGTGCCTGATGCACCAAATAACAGAGTAGGACCCCAGGCAAGGGAGCCCTCTAATTGCCTGAGCAGTCTGAGCTATAGAGAAAGACTGGCCAAAGAGGCCCTCTGATCACCAGCTACAAGAGGCTCAAAAAAAAAAAAAAAAAAAAAGACTTTGATTGGGCCATAACTCCAGGGGTGGAGGCAGTCTGTGTCCCTGCACGCTTGCACCTCCAGGGTCCCTGCAAACCAAGCAGCTGCACCACCTTCACACTGGGGCAGAGCTGTCACAGGCAAAAACAAACAAACAAACAAACTTGCATCTATGTATGCAGGGATGCTTTGGTCATGTCCAACTCTTTGTGATCCTGTAGACTGTGGCCTGTCAGGCTTCTCTGTCAGGGGGGTTCTCCAGGCAAGAATACTGGAGTGCATTGGCCAATACTGGTTGCCATACCCTTCTAGAGCACCATATGTCCAACCACCCTAGCTGCCAACCCCCCCGAGTACCTGGTGCTGCCAGAACCCCTGTGAGCCAAGCAGTGGCACCACCTCCACACCTGGCCCTCACAGGGACAAACACAAGTCTTCCAGGACAGCCCCAGGAGCAAACCCCAGTGGACGACCCACATGCAGAGGTGGAAATAAACCCACAATTGAAACCCAGGGCAGTGTGGCTAAGGAATAAGATTCAAAACCTTCCCACCAGCTTTACAAGCTGTAGATTAAATCCACATGATCAACTAGGCAGACTCTGTGACTGTGGAATACATAAAAGGTCACTGAGAGCTCCCACAAAAGAAAACACACTAGTTCTGATAGCTGTGGACACTGGAGGCAAGAACACACCTGGGCAGGACCAGATTAGAAACTGAGCTGCCCCCACAGCCGGTCCAGAGACCAGCACAGTGGTGGAGGACATCCTAGGGAGGAGAGGGGGCTGTGACTCCCAGCGAGGGAAAGGACTCTGACAGCAGTGACAAGAAAAACATTTATTCTTCTTCTTTTGACTTGTTCTGTAGATTCTTTTTTTTTTTTTTTTTGATAGGTTTTTGACATGCAACTTTATTTATTTATTTATGTATCTTTTGGATTTTTTTTTTCCTATTTCCCCTGCTATATGGTAGTTGTCAATTTTATTGGCACTATCAAATCTAATTAAGCTTTTGAGACTTTTTCTTCTCTGTCGCATTTTTTATTATTGTTATAAACCTCTGCTTCTACATTGGACTTTTGCAGTTCTGTGGAGTTTTCCTTTTTTTTCTGTTTCTTTTCTTTATTTTTATTTTTTAACCTATTATTATTTTTCTGCACTTATTCCTTTGTTTGCTTTTCCTACCATTCTTTTCCCCTTGCAGTTAATCTTTAACTTATATGAATCTTCTTTGTTTACCTCTATTTAACTTTGCATATCTAGTCTTTTTTTCTTTCCTTTCCTCTAAACATATTTGTTAGTTTTGTTTCATTACTTTATTCTTCAATTGGCACCTGGCTTTAGTTTTGTTTTCCAGTCTGTGCTTTAGTTAGTTTTGTTCTTAACTGGTAAATGTAATTCTTGATTTCCTTTCTTTGCCAGGTAAATCTACTTTATTATTTTTTTTTTTTTTGGACTGTTTTGACTTTGCTCATGGGTGTATATGTATATGTGTATATTCCATTATTTTAATCATTATTTGCCTGATTTTATAACTTCCGTTTGTCTGGGGTTCATTCCGGTTTCTCATTTTTGGATATTTGTTTTAATCTCACTTAATGCCATAACAAACCACTTGTGGAATTTTTGTTTCTCACCAGAGATCAACCCTGAGCCTTTGGAGTTGGAGCACTGACTCTAGACCCTAACCTACCAGAGAACTAACCAAGGGAGTATCAAATAGTGAGAACTCACACAAAGGAAACCACTTGAATACAAGACCTGGCATTACCCAACCACCAGTAGCACCCTGTGCAGGATGCCTCATGTAAACAACAAAGAAAAAAAAAAAATCATCAGCAGACAAGATTATCACTCATTCAGCTTTGCCCATCAGAGGAAAAACAAGCAAACAAAAATTCAGCACAAATCTCACACTGTAGGAAGCTTACACAAACCACTGGACAAACCTTCAGTTCAGTTCAGTCGCTCAGGCATATCCGACTCTTTGCGACCCCATGAATTGCAGCATGCCAGGCCTCTATGTCCATCACCAACTCCCAGAGTTCACTCAAACTCACATCCATCGATTCGGTGATGCCATCCAGCCATCTCATCCTCTGTCATCCCCTTTTCCTCCTGCCCCAATCCCTCCCAGCATCAGAATCTTTTCCAATGAGTCAACTCTTCGCATGAGGTGGCCAAAGTACTGGAGTTTCAGCCTCAGCATCAGTCCTTCCAAAGAACACTGATCTCCATTAGAATGGACTGGTTGGATCTCCTTGCAGTCCAAGGGACTCTCAAGAGTTTTCTCCAACACCACAGTTCAAAGGCATCAATTCTTCGGCGCTCAGCTTTCTTCACAGTCCAGCTCTCACATCCATACATGACCCCTGGAAAAACCATAGCCTTGACTAAATGGACCTTTGTTGGCAAAGTAATGTCTCTGCTTTTGAATATGCTATCTAGGTTGGTCATAACTTTTCTTCCAAAGAGTAAGTGTCTTTTAATTTCATGGCTGCAGTCAGCATCTACAGTGATTTTGGAGCCCCCAAATAAGTCTGACACTGTTTCCACTGTTTCCCCATTTATTTCCCACGAAATGATGGGACGAGATGCCATGCTCTTTGTTTTCTGAATGTTGAGCTTTAAGCCAACTTTCTCACTCTCCTCTTTCACTTTCATCAAGAGGCTTTTTAGTTCCTCTTCACTTTCTGCCATAAATGTGGTGTCATCTGCATATCTGAAGTTATTAATATTTCTCCCAGCAATCTTGATTCCAGCTTGTGCTTCTTCCAGCCCAGCGTTTCTCATGATGTACTCTGCATACAAGTTAAATAAGCAGGGTGACAATATACAGCCTTAACGTACTCCTTTTCCTATTTGGAACCAGTCTGTAGTTCCACCTCCAGTTCTAACTGTCGCTTCCTGACCTGCATATAGGTTTCTCAAGAGGCAGGTCAGGTGGTCTGGTATTCCCATCTATTTCAGAATTTTCCACAGTTTATTGTAATCCACACAGTCAAAGTCATTGGCACAGTCAATAAAGCAGAAATAAATATTTTTCTCGAACTCTCTTGCATTTTCAATGATCCAGTGGATGTTATCAATTTGATCTCTGGTTCCTCTGCCTTTTCTAAAACCAGCTTGGACATATAGAAGTTCACAGTTGACATATTGCTGAAGCCTAGCTTGGAGAATTTTGAACATTACTTTAGTAGCATGTGAGATGAGTGCAATTGTGCAGTAGTTTGAGCATTCTTTGGCATTTCCTTTCTTTAGGATTGGAATGAAAACTGACCTTTTCCAGTCCTGTGGCCACCACTGCGTTTTCCAAATTTGCTGGCATATTGAGTGCAGACCAACCTTAGGAGGGCAGAAACCAAAAGGAAGAAAGAATTCAACCTTGAAGCCTGAGAAAAGGTGACCTCAAACACAAGAAGTTTAAAAATATATGTATAATTAAAAGGCAGAGAAATACTACACAAATGAAGGAACAAACTAGAAACACAGCAGCCCAAATAAATGAAAAGGAAAGAGGAAAACTCCCTGAAAAAGAATTCAGAATAATGATAGTAAAGATGATCAAAAACTTTGAAAATAAAATGGAGAAAATTCAAGAATCAATTAACAAAGAGCTAGAAGAATTAAAGAATAAACATACAGAGAGAAACAACACAATTACTGAAATTAAAAATACTCTAGAAGGAATCAATAGCAGAAAATCTGAAGCAGAAGAATGAATCAACGGGCTAGAAGATAAGATGGTAGAAGTAACTTCTGAAGAGCAGAATAAATTAAAAAGAATGAAAAGAACTGAGGACAGTTCAGAGACCTCTGGGACAATATTAAATGCACCAACATTCAAATTATAGGGATCCCAGAAGAAGAAGAGAAAAAAGAAAGAGTATGAGAAAAAATTTGAAGAGATTATAGTTGAAAATTTCCCCAACATGGAAAAGGAAATATTCAATCAAGTCCAAGAGGCACAAAGAGTCCCATGCAAGATAAACCCAAGGAGAATCATGCCAAGACACATAATAATCAAATTTCGATATATGGCAAAACCAATACAATATTGTAAAGTTAAAAAATAAAATAAAATTTAAATTCAGTTAAAAAAAATTAAACCACTGTCAAAAAAAAAATAAAAAAGACTAAACATAAAGAAAGAATATTAAAAGCAGCAAAGGAGAAGCGACAAGTAACATAAAAGGGAAATCCCACATGCTTAAAAGCTGAGCTTTCAGGAGAAACTCTACAGTCAAGATTACTGTACCCAGCAAGGATCTCATTCAAAATTTATGGAGATATAAAAAGCTTTTCAGAAAAGCAAAACTTAAGAGAATTCAGTACCACCAAACCAACTTTACAACAAATGTTAAAGGGGTTTATATAGTCAAGAAATACAAGAAAAGAAAAAAGTCCTACAAAATCAACCCCTAACAATTAAGAAAATGACAATAGGAACATATATATATATATATAAATTTTTACTTTAAATATAAATGAATTAAATACTCCAACCAAAAAAACAGATTGGCTGAATGGATGCAAAAAACAAGACCCATATTATGCTGTCTACAAGAAACCCACTTCAGACCTAAAGACACATATAGACTGAAAATGAGAGGATGGAAAAATGTATTATATGCACATGGGAAGATGTAGTAGCAATCCTCATATCAGACAAAATATACCTTAAAATAAAGAATATTAGAAGAGATAAGGAAGAGCACTATATAATCATCAAGGGATTAATCCAAGAGGAGGATATAACAATTATAAATATCTATGCACCAAACATAAGAGCACCTCAATACAGAAGACAAACACTAGCAGACCAAAAAGGAGAAATTGACAGTAGCACAATAATAGTAGGAAGTTTTAACACCCCACTCACACCAATGGACAGATCATCAGAACAGAAAATTAATAAGGAAACACAAGTCTTAAGTGATGCATTAGATAAGATGGATCTCATTCATATCTTCAGACATTCCATCCAAATGCAGAAGAATACATCTTTTTCTCAAGTGCACATGGAACATTCTCCAGGATAGACTACATCTTGGGTCACAAATGAAACCTCAGTAAATCTAAGAAAATTGAAATGATATCAAGCATCTTCTCCAACCACAATATTATGAGACTAGATATCAATTACAAGAAAAAAAAAAAAAAACTGTAAGAAACACAAGCACATGGGGATTTAACAACACATTTGTATATAACCTACAGGTTATGATGAAATCAAAAGGGAAATCAAAACAATTTCTAGAAACAAATGACAATGGAAACACGACAACTCAAAACCTATGGGATACAGCAAAAGTAGTTCTAAGAAGAAAGTTTACAGCAATACAATCCTACCTCAACATACAAGAAAAACATTGAATAGACAACCTAATTTTACACCTAAAACAACTGGAAAAAGAAGAACCACCCCCCAAAAAATTAATAGAAGAAAAAAATCATAATGATCTGAACAGAAATAAATGAAAAAGAAATGAAAGAAACAGTAGTAAAAATTAATAAAACTAAAAACTAGTTCTGTGACAAGATAAACAAAATTGACAAACCGTTAGCCAGACTTATCAAGAAAAAAAGAGAGAAGAATCAAATCAACAAAATTAGAAACAAAAAAGGAGAGGTTACAAGAGACAATGCAGAAATGAAAGGAGTGTAAGAGACTATTATGAACAACTATATGACAATAAAATGGATAACCTGGAAGAAATGGACAGATTAAGCCCAGGACTAGATGGCTTCACAGGAGAATTCTATCAAACATTTAGAGAAGAGCTAATGCCTATCCTAAAATTCTTTCAAAAAATTGCATAGGAAGGAACACCCAAATTCATTCTATGAGGCCACCATCACTCTGATACCAAAATCAGAGAATGACAATACACACAAAAAAATAACTGATGAACAAAGATGCAAAAATCCTCAACAAAATTTTATCAAACAGAATTCAGCAACACATCAAAAAGCTCATATACTATGATCAAGTTGGGTTTATTCCAGGCAACAAGAATTCTTCAAAATATGAAAATCAATGTGATACACCATATTAACAAATTGAAAGATAAAAACCATATGATAATTTCAGTGGATACAGGAAAAGCCTTTGACAAAATTCAGTACCCATTTATGATTCAGTTCAGTTCAGTTCAATCACTCAGTCATGTCCGACTCTTTGTGACCCCATGAACTGCAGTACACCAGGCCTCCCTGTCCATCACCAACTCCTGGAGTCCACCCAAACCCATGTCCATTGAGTCAGTGATGCCATCCAACCATCTCATCCCCTGTCGTCCCCTTTTCCTCCTGCCCTCAATCTTACCCAGCATCAGGGTCTTTTCAAATGAGTTAACTCTTCACATCAGGTGGCCAAAGTATTAGAGCTTCAGCTTCAACATCAGTCCTACCAATGAACATCCAGGACTGATCTCCTTTAGGATGGACTGGTTGGATCTCCTTGCAGTCCAAGGAACTTTCAAGAGTCTTCTCCAACACCACAGTTCAAAAGCATCAGTTCTTCTGTGCTCAGCTTTCTTCACAGTCCAACTCTCTTCAAAAAATAAGCATTGGAACCTACCTCAACATAGTAAAGGCAATATATGATAAGCATACAACAAACATTTTTCTCAATTGTGAAAAACTGAAAGGATCCTCCCTAAGATCAGGCACAAGACAAGGATGTCCACTTTCACTGCTATTATTCAACATAGTTCTGAAAGTCCTAGCTACAGCAATCAGAGAAGAAAAAGAAATAAAAAGAATCCAGATCGGAAAAGAAGCAAAGGTCTCACTATTTGCAGATGACATGATGCTATACATAGAAAACCCTAAAGATAGTATCAGAAAATTACTAGAGCTAATCAGTGAATTTAGCAAACTTGCAGGATACAAAATCAATACACAGAAATGGCTTGACTTTCTATATACTAACAATGAAAAATTATAAAGAGAAATTAAGGAAGCTAGGAATAAACTTAACTAAGGAGACAAAGAAACTGTACACTGAAAATCATAAGACACTAATGAAAGAATTCAAAGATGACATAAACAGTTGGTGAGGTATTCCATGTTCCTGGGTAGGAAGAATCAATATTGTGAAAATAGCTATACTACCAAACACAATCTACAGATTCAACATGATCTCTATCAAATTACCAATGGCATGTTTCACAGAACTAGAACAAAAAATTTCACAATTCATATGGAAACACAAAAGACACCAAATACCCAAAGCATTCTTGAAAAAAAGAATGGAGCAGAGGAAGCAACCTTTCTGACTTCAGATTATACTACAAAGCTGCAGACATCAAGACAGTATGGTACTGGCACAAAAACATAAATATAGACCAATGGAACAAAAGAGAAAGTCCAGAAATAAGCTCATAAACATAGGGGTACCTTATTTTTGACGAAGGAGGAAAGAATATACAAAGGGGCAAAGACAGCCTCTTCAATAAATGGTGCTGGGAAAACTGGACAGCTACATGTAAAAGAATGAAATTAGAACACTTCCTAACACCATACACAAAAATAAAGTCAAAATGGATTAAAGACCTAAGTGTAAGACCAGAAACTATAAAACTCTTAGAGGAAAACATAGGCAGAACATTCAATGATATAAATCAAAGCAAGATCCTCTATGACTCACCTCCTAGAGTAACAGAAATAAAAACAAAAGTAAACAAGTGGGACCTGTTTAAACTTAAAAGTTTTTACACAGCAAAGGAAACTATAAGCAAGGTGAAAAGACAACCCTCAGAATGGGAGAAAATAATAGCAACTGAAACAACTAAAAAAGGATTAATTTCCAAAATATATAAGCAACTCACACAACTCAGTGCCAGAAGAACAAAACTACCGAATCCAAAAGTGGGAAAAAAAACTAAAACCAAAATTCTCCAGAGAAAACATATAGATGGCTAACAAACACATGAAAAGATGCTCAACATCACTCATTACTAGAAAAATGCAAATCAAAACCACAATGAGACATCACCTCACACTGGTGACAATAAATGTTGGAGAGTGTGTGGAGGAAAGGGAACCCTCTTGCACTGTTGGTGGGAATGTCAATTGATACAGCCACTATGGATGACAGTATGGAGATTCCTTAAAAATAAAACTAGGAATAAAACTACCATATGACCCAGCAATCCCACTTCTAGGCATATACCCTGAGGAAACCAAAATTGAAAAATACACATGTATCCCATGGTTCATTGCAGCACTGTTTACAATAGCTAGAACATGGAAGCAGCCTAGATGTTTATCAACAGATGAATGGATAAAGAAGTTGTGGTACATATATACAATAGACTATTACTCAACCATAAAGAGGAATGCATTTGAGTCAGTTCTGATGAGGTGGATGAACCTAGAACCTATTATACAGAGTGAAGTGAGTCACAAAGAGAAAGATAAATATCATATTCTAACACATATATATGGAATATAGAAAATTGGTATTGAACAATTTGTGCACAGGGCAGCAATGAAGAAATAGAGAATAGATTTATGGTCAAGGGAAAAGGGGAGGAGAGGGTGAGATGTGTAGAAAGAGTAACATGAAAACTTACATTACCATATGTAAAATAGATAGCTAATGGGAATTTGTTGTATGGCTCAGGAAACTCAAACAGGAGCTCTGTATCAATCTAGAGTGGTGGGATGGAGTGGAAGATGGGATGGAGGTTCAAAAGGGACGGGATATATGTATACCTATGGTTGATTCATGTTGAGGTTTGACAGAAAGCAACAAAATTCTGTAAAGCAATTATACTTCAATTAAAACAAACAAACAAAAAAAGCAGAGACATTACTTTGCCAAGAAAGGTCCCTATAGTCAAAATTATGGTTTTTCCAGTAGTCGCGTGGGAGCTGAACAATAAAAAAGACTAAGGGCTGAAGAACTGATGCCTTGGAACTGTGGTGCTAGAAAAGACTCTTGCAAGGCCCTTGGACAGCAAAGAAATCAAACCAGTAAATCTTAAAGGAAATCAATTTTGAATATTTGTAGGAAGGACTGATGCTGAAGCTGAAGCTCCAATACTTTGGTCAGCAGATGTCAAGAGCTGACTTGTTGGGAAAGACCCCGATGCTGGAAATTATTGAAGGCAGGAGGAGACAGGAAAGACAGACGATGAGATGCTAGGATGGCATCACCGACTCAATGGACCTGAGTTTGAGCAGTCTCTAGGAGCTGGTGAAGAACAAGGAAGCCTGGCATGCCACAGTCTACAGGGTCGCAAAGAGTTGGACATGACTGAGCAACTGAACAATAAGAACAATCACCAAGATTAGTGTTTTATTGAATAATTGGGAGGAACTATGGCTACTCACTGCAGTATTGTGGCCTGGAGAATTCTATGGACCAAACAGCCTGGCAGACTACAGTCCGTGGAGTTCCATAGAGTTGGACCTGACTGAGTGATTTTCATTTTCACTTTTTTCATGTTTATGCCGGGCTTCCCAGGTGGCACACTGGTAAAGAATGTGTTTGCCAATGCAGGAGACACAGGAGATTTGGGTTTGATCCCAAGGTTGGTAAGATCCCCTGGAGAAGGAAATGGCAACCTGCTCCAGTATTCTTGCCTGGTAAAGTCTAAGGACAGAGTAGCCTGGTGGGCTAGAGTCCATGGAATCGCAAAGAGCTGGACATGACTGAGGATAGCACACAGCATGGTATTTATGCTATAAAATTATGTTAATGCTCTAAACCGTGTTTATGTTTTTCTCTGATTTTCCACCTCCTATATGAGACTATTCTTTTAGCTTACTCTCTCCAGAAGCATTCTAGAAAGAGAATTCTAGGGAATATAGTTTAGCCTCACTGAGTTGTTAAATCATAAAGACATTGTAGGAAGAAGGAAGAGTATCAGAAACACTAATTAGACAACACCACAATAATCAAGACAAGAGATTATGGTGGCAGAATAGAAAAAAAAATTGTAAGAGGAGGGTCAGGGACAGACTCAAACAGTTTGATGGTCTCAAGGCCTATATCAATGGCTGTGAGATCAGGAGCAATAGAAAGCAGGGATAACCTCAGGATTCCAGAGAGTTTTGTAACCCTCTATTTATTGGAAACTTGGAGGCTGGGACAAGGATGATTTTGTATTTTCTGTTTTGTTACAGCAGAAACCTTTTGGGGGCCTCCCTACTGCTACTGCTAAGTCACTTCAGTCGTGTCCGACTCTGTGCGACCTCATAGACAGCAGCCCACCAGGCTCCCCCATCCCTGGGATTCTCTAGGCAAGAACACTGGAGTGGGTTGCTATTTCCTTCTCCAATGCAAGAAAGTGAAGAGTGAAAGTGAAATCGCTCAGTCGTGTCCGACCCCTAGCGACCCCATGGACTGCAGACTACCAGGCTCCTCTATCCATGGGATTTTCCAGGCAAGAGTACTGGAGTGGGGTGCCATTGCCTTCTCCTAGCCTCAATCTAACAAAATGCTCAGCTTCAGCTTCATCAATTCCTGGTTCCCCGTGTCTTTAGGGAGATTAACACATGCCTTTACACGTTTAGCCCTTAGTAAGCACACATAGCCTTTCCCTTCTACAGGGGCTCTTTCCAAACCAGGGATCGAACTCAGGTCTCCTGTGTTGCAGGCAGATTCTTTACCAGCTGAGCCACAGGGGAAGCCCTTCACACATGCAAGCACCAATTACTTATCATTACTGTCTTCAAGCCATCAAATTGGTATAGTCAGATTTCCCTTTTTAAGTAAATTATTATTGGATCAGCTTCCATAGAAATCATATTTTTGTTTTGCTTTAAATTGCAACAGAAGATCCCTGGAGGAAGGTTGACAATCCATTCCAGTATTCTTGTCTGGAGAATCTCATGGACAGAGGAGCCTGGTGGGCTATACAGTCCACGGGGTCACAAAGAGTCGGGCACAACTGAGCACATGCATGTACACACACACACACACACACACACACACACACACACACTGCAGTATTAGAACTTTTAAATTATTGAGGAGCTAAAATATGTTAAGGTCATAGTTTTGGAGCCAATAAAACTGAGTTTCAATCACAAGGCTGCAGTCTTTTATGGCTGGGCAATCTTGGGGGACTCACTTATTCCCTTTGCATCGTTCAATACCTGGCAGAGTTCTGAGGTAAAAGGAAATATCTACAAGACTTTGATTCATTGCAGGCTCCCAATTAATGCCATTTTCTTTTTTCTCTGAGGCCAATAAGGAGATGGCCTCCAGGAGCTCATTTCATCATTCCTATGGTAGGACCGAAGAACTGGCTCAGTGGAGCTAAAGTCCTCAGTAGAAAAAAAAGACTGATTCCAGCTCTTGATGTTCCCCTTTCTAACAAGGAACTTTTCTCCAACTAGGAAGCTTCCCTTTTGGTGCAGTCTATTCAGGTTCTTAAACTCTCACTTTATGGATACAGAGACAGAGGGTCAAGCTTCCCCCAACAGGCTTTCTCTTCTGTGACCCTAAGAACATACAGGGCATTGCAAGTCAGCAGCTTATGTGATCCTTGGTGTATTTCTGCTCATAGGTTTTTCCCCCTAGGTAAACTCATTTTGACAGTGAATGGTATGTCTCTAGCATCTTCCATGTGTGCATGAAGCTGTGTGTGTGCTCTCTGGCCTCTTTGATCAACTTGCTCCATCATTTCTTGTTCCTATGATGACTATTACGTTCTATGCATTTTCAGCTAAATAGCTAATACACAGTGAATCTTCTTTTTTTTTTTTTTAATGTTAAGCTTATTTCATTTAAATAAGGGCTAAGTGAATATATTCTCCCTATTAAATTACTAATTTTTAAATGAATGTCCACTATCTACATTTTAAACTACACTTTATTTTTTGAGAAGTTTTAGGTTCACAGCAAAACTGAGTAGAAAGTACAGAGAATTCCCATACCCTCCTGCTCCCCAGCCCACACACAGCCTCCCGTACTATCAACATCACACACAATAGTGGTGTATTTGTTAAACCGATGAACCTGCATTGAATTGACACATCATTATCACCCAAAGTCCATAGTTTACATTAGGGTTCATGCTTGCTGTTGTACATTCTATGGGTTTGTACAAATACAAAAAGACATGTGACCACCACCATAGTATCATACAAAACAGTTTCACTGCCCTAAAAATCCGTACCACCTGAGAAACCCTCATTCATTTCCCATTCTCCCTAAATTTTTGGCAGCTACTGATTTTTACTGTCTCCATAATTTTACCATTTTGACAAGGCCATATAATTGAAGTCATACAGTATGCAATCTTTTTAGACCAAATTTTTTCACTTGATGCTATGTATGTAAGCTTCTTTTATGTCTTCCCAGGTCCTGATATCTATTAATACTTTTTTTTTTTAAGTGCAAAATAACATTCCAGTGTTTGGATATATCACAGTTTATTTATTCATTCACTTATTGAAGGACATGTTGGTTTGTTTCATTTTGGGGCAATTATGAATAAAGCTTCTATAAATATTTATGTGCAGGATCTTATGTGGACAAAAAAACCTTTTTAGGTAAATGCCAAGAAGCAAAGTTGTTAAATAACAATCTATATTTTACTATCATATCAAAAAGTCTTAGTATTCTCTTAATTTTCCTACATATAGAATTTTAGCTAATAGATTCATTTGACAATTACCCGAATCTTCTAATAAATAGCAAATTGTCAAATCAGAAATGTAACATTATAGATAATACATATGGCCTGTGGTTTTAATTAACCTTGTGTAGAAAAAGCTTCGGAGAAGGCAATGACACCCTACTCCAGTACTCTTGCCTGGAAAATCCCATGGGCAGAGGAGCCTGGTAGGCTGCAGTCCATGGGGTCGCTAAGAGTCTGACACAACTGAGCGACTTCATTTTCACTTTTCACTTTCATGCATTGGAGAAAGAAATGGCAACCCACTCCAGTGTTCTTGCCTGGAGAATCCCAGGGACATGGGAATCTGGTGGGCTGCCGTCTACAGGGTAGCACAGAGTCGGACGCGACTGAAGCGACTTAGCAGCAGCAGCAGCAGAAAAAGCTGAATAAAGTGACATTTCATATGTTAGTACAATTGGATGGGGAAAAAACCCATACAATAATAATGAATGCCTATTGTTTTCATATTATTTTCTCTTTTTTACTTTATATCTTATATTTTCTAATCGTTTTCATACAAATATACACAAAAGTTCAGTAGTATGATTTTTCTTTTAGAAATTAAGATACTTAGAGAAAGAATGATTTAATAATTTGCCCAAGTTGAAACACCACAACTCCATCTTTCTGTCTCTGAGTCCATGCCTTTTCTAGGATACAATATTCACAATTATGAGGAAAGGAGATTTCTGCTTTATTATCTTATATCAGCTTATTTTCCAGAAAGAGCTTGTAAACTATAATGCCCTTGGGTCTATCCCATCTGTGAGATTTTTTTCTCTGTGTAAGTTCAGGGTAGGGCTGCAAATGATTTCATAATACACAATTACAGAATCTAAACCATATGACTGTATTCTATGTTTGCACAAACATATCATGCTATCTCCACACAACAGTAGCAGTACATATGTAATTGCATATTCAGTTATTACAGCAGGAATCCTTGCCCTCCACAAAGAAAACCATAACAATGTAGTTATTTAGAAATCATATATGACAAACTTCTGCATTTTTTGTTTATAATATACAAGTGAGTGAGTGAATGAATGAAGTTGCTCAATCGTTTCCGACTCTTTGTGACCCCATGGACTGTAGCCTATCAGGCTCCTCTGTCCATGGGATTTTCCAGGCAAGAGTACCGGAGTGGGTTGCCATTTCCTTCTCCAGGGATCTTCCTGACCCAGAGATTGAACCCGGGTCTCCCTCACTGTAGGCAGATGCTTTTACTATCTGAGCCACCAGAGAAGCATATTAATATAAAAGAAGTAGAATTATAAAAATATGGTTTCCTTAGGAATTAAAAATTATTTCCAACACAAGATGTTTTCATAATAATAAATTTTATACCAATGTTTTCATAAAAATGAATAAATACACTATGTTTAAGAATGTTTCCTTAGCAACAGCCTGTAATTTATATTTTATTAAATGCTCATCCAAAATGTCTCTACTGTTGCAGTAGCTAAATAGGCTTCTTTAGGAAAAACAAATGTTACACTTTCATAATTTACTGCAGCATTCAAATTTAGCATTGCTTGGATAAATAATCTCTAATGTCAAAAATATTTGTTGAAATTCCTTCAATCTTAGCTAAGTAAAGGAAAAGCTCTTCTAAGAAGAAGTAAAGGGAAGTTTAATACCCACAAGTATACTTAGGAGAGGACTCCCTGGAAAGACCCAACCCGTGGTATGACTCATTCAGTGAATGATGCCTAACTGACCTCACCTGCAAAAGAGAAATGATAACTCATACCCAGCAATGTCTGTGATGAATGTAAATTGCAGAGTAAGTGAGTCTTCCAACAATATATTTTGTCATTTGAAATTTCCTGTTTAATGCCAGAAACAAGTCATGGATATGCCAGAAACAAGTCAAAGAATAGATGCTCTTTGCCAATGAAACAGAAAAATCAACTTTTCTCTAAAATAATATTTGTGACAGTATGAAAGATTATATTTCTAAGCCAAATGTGATGGAATGAAGAATTTATACAATAGCCATTTTAATTAAGAAGAAACAGCAAGCCCTCATATAATTTAGCAGAAAAAATTTACTTTTTTTTTTTTTTTTCCCAAGGACATAAGCAGAATAGTAATGGGTTTGAGTGCATCTTAACTTTTTTACCCTTTGTCTGATTTGTTTACAGAAATGTTTACACATTTGGGTAATGAATTGACAATAGATACATGAACACTGAACAAAAGTGTTTGTCAATTTAATAACAAATTGCACTTGATTATTTTTAAATGATTCAATACTACTACCATCATAGAATCATGTACTTGAGTCATATAACATTCAACAATAAAGGGAAAGTAAATATTTGGAAAGGAAATATTTAACCAAAAAGCCACTCTAAGAATTTTGCATTATTCTCTTATGTGAGTACATGAAAGAAAGTGAAAGTCACTCAGTTGTGTGTGACTCTGTGACCCCTGGAATTCTCCAGGCCAGAATTCTGCAGTGGATAGCTGTTTCCTTCTCTAGGATCTCCCCAACCCAGGGATCAAACCCAGGTCTCCCGGCTTTCAGGCAGATTATTTACCAGCTGAACCACCAGGGAAGCCCTATCTCAGTGTGTGTATATATACATATATATATAATTAAGAGACCTTTTTTTTAAATAATCACAGTTTGAACAGTAATTTGATTATTTAATTCTAAAAAGTTCCAAGATGTATGGACTACTTTTCCCAATTCCATTACAATCCTATTGGGTTTTGAAATAATGAGAAAAGCCTCTTTAAAAAAAAAAGACCCGAAAGATATGAAAAATGACTGAGCATTTAGACAAACTCCAAATATAACATAAGGTGCTCCTCCTAAGTGCACAATTGGGTTAAGTCATAGGATTTCTGTACAAGTACACATTTCTTTTCATCACAGTGGTAAACAGACTCTACTAGACATAATAACACTTTGCATTTTCTCCTGCTACTAATATATATATATATATATATATATATATATATATATATATATTTTTTTTTTTTACTTAATTGAACAGTGAGTTAAAGAATGATATTCTAAAAGCTCTTAAGAAATTGAGAAAGCTGACACCCACTTTCAGTAGATTATTCAGTCAATTAGGTGTTCATTTGCTTGGTTTTGTTTGTTTTTTTAGTATATATTAAAGGCAGGGATGAGCTAGATAAGAATTATGACTTATTTTTATCCTCTAATCTTTGTTCCTGGATTTAGTCACTTGAACTCAAAGTATTTTCAGGAAGTAGAATTATACAGAATTTAAATTTTAGATTCATGCTATTGAAATTATAATATTCAAATTTAGCCTTTTTTATTTGCGAGGGTAATCACTAGGATTCAAATCATACTTGCCATATAATGTTCTCTACAGTTCAGAGTAACAAATCCACCCAAGTGGCAGAAATTTTCCAAACTCACATAATAGCATGTTGAAAATAGTGTTATTTTCCGTAATTTTGTAAAAAATGTGTTTATTTCACTTTGAAGTTGAAAGATGAGCAGTTCTCCTTTATCTCCACATTACATAAGAGACAGCTGTCAACTAGACATATGCTGTCCAAATTGCTATGGTTTGCTTTCTTAAAGTTTAAATCTGCATCTTCTTACATTCCTTTGTAACCTTTGAGATAGTCTCACTCTTCAATTTCTAAATTAAATTTTTCTCATCTTCACTCCATCACCTCCTTTGTTTCCTCACATCCAATCAGACTTCAGTCCTGTCAGTGTTCCAGATTTGAGAGTTAATTTCTTCTGCATTCTCTTTATCTCTGTAATCTAGATTATCACTTTATATTTTGATTATATCTTTAGAATGCACACAAAATATCACAATTTACTCCCATTTTACTCCTTTCCAAGGTGTTTTTCATCATCTGAAATCTCATGTCTTACCTCTCATATAATTCAAATCTAATCATCTATTAAGGGCAAACTGATATCACTTATGATAATCCTAGTAACTGAGATAATCTGGAGTGAAATATTGTCATTTCATTTATTTTGAAAAACTTAGAAGCATTTTGTTTTAACTAAAATGAATTTAGAATTTGATATTCAATTTTGTTTTTATATTTTTATAACTTTATACTATGACACAGAATTCATGATTAGAATTTTTTCTTTGCATACAAATTAAAAAATATGAAATAGTCCTTATCTAAAGGACTTCAAAGGTTTCCCTGGTTGCTCCACAGTAAAGAATCTACCTGCATAGCAGGAGATACAAGAGACTTGGGTTCCATCCCTAGGTGGGAAAGATCTACTGTAGAAGGGAACGGCTATCCACACCAGTATTCTTGCCAGAAAATCCCATGGACAGGGGATCCTGGCAGACTTCAAACCATAGGGTCACAAAAGGTTGAACATGACTGAACACATAAGCAAAGGACTTCAAAGTAAGTTTAATCAGAACCAAAAAAACTAAGCTTTGGCTGGCTGAGATCAATGTAAAGCTGCTACTATCATCTGAGAAACCTTTGCTTTTGTGCTACATATATTACGATATCATAAATCAATCATTAATCAAAGCTACTTGGGAAAGAATATCTAATTAAATAAGTAATTTATGTCATTTTATAGTGCTTAGTTGCTCAGCTGTGTCTGACTTTTTGTGACCACATGGACTGTAGCCCACCAGTCTCCTCTGTTCATGGGGATTCTCCAGGAAAGAATACTGGAGTGGGTTGCTATGCCCTTCTCCAGGGGATCATCCCAACCCAGGGATCAAACCCAAGTCTGCTGTATTGCAGGCAGATTCTTTACCATCTGAGCCACTAGAGAAGCCCAAAGACAGACTAACAGTGATAATTTTCATCTGCCAAATATGTTTGGAGTTTGTTTTGTTTACCTCTGTGCAAGAACCTCCAATAGATGATGTATGCTTCAATTATTTAGACAATAAATTTCTTCTATCTCTAGATTCTTTGGTTCTTTGATTATTTTTTAAATTCTAGCAATGCCAAAGGACCACACACACACACACAACCACATAAAACTAAAAAGCATAAAAATTCTTCATTTATAACATGCTACTTCAACTACAGCAAAAGTAAGGTTCTTTCCAGAAAACAAACAAAAATACTAGAATTCCTTCAAACAAATCCAAAATAAAAACATTAAAAACAGGAGGATTTATTAAGAAATCAGGATAATTTGGAACACAAAACATTAAAATAGGCTGTACATTATTATATACATACATACACCATGGGGGTTTTCCCAGGTAGCTCAATAGTGAAGAATTCGCCTAACACAGGAAATTCATATTCAGTCCCTGAGTTGGGAAGATCCTCTGGAGGACGGCATGGCAACACACTCCAATATTCCTGCCTGGAGAATCTCATGGACAGAGGAACATGCCAGGCTACAGTCTATAAGGTCGCAAAGAATTGGACATGACTTAGCAACTAAATAACAAAGGACCTCCAGGGTCATATTGTAGTCATCTTTGCATGTGCAGTCATCCCTGTCTTAAAGTTTCATCACTTCCAAACATACTCTCTTATAGAATGAAAAATATAATTCGGGTCATTGATGAAGCTGAATAATGGATGCGTCAATCTAAAATGCATCAAACACATTTGATGGAGAAAGATGATTGTTAATAGAAAGAAAAGTGGTACAACTTCTTTCTTACTGGAGCCTAATGAAACATGTTAGGCATGCAGTATTTTGGGAAGATTTATTATTAGTCGATTAGAATATGTTGAATAGGAATGAATAAATAAATCAAAGGGATTTATAGTCACAACTCTTGAGACTAGCTGTGATTAAGGTTCAGCAATACAAATCCCTAAGGAGATAGTAACAGAAGGAATCTAAGCTACAAGTATGATGAAATAAAATAGTTGCAATTGCAGATGGATTATTAGCTAATAACGACTCTTGCTCTAAAAGCTGTCAGAGCTTTGCTATGCAGTATTGAAACAGCTGGAAATGTTCTGTCAAGAAAGCATTGGGAGAAACATTTTACTTGGGTTAAAATATAAAATTAGATATTTGCTAAGAACATAAAAGTCATATATTTGCTCATGAGTCAGACAAAACCAAATATTTTTTAGTGTATTCTAAAATGTGTGTTTTTTTAATTCATCAAACCTTAATTAAGTACTTGCAAAGTGAAAAACTCTACAGATTCTGGCAGGTAAGTAACATACCAATCCTGCTGTTACAGAAATTGAAATCCAGGAAGCATTGAATTGATCATTTAAAAATTTCTATAATAATGGCATAAATAAAAGGCCTCATTGGTTAAGGAAAGCTAACTGTTGTAAAAAAAGATCTAAAGAGGGACTTTCCTGGTGGTCCAGTGGCTAAATCTTCACACTTCTAATGCAGGGGTCCTGAGTTTAATCCCTGGTGGAGGAACTAACATCCCACATGTCACAAAACACCACAGATAAAAACCCCAAATAAACAATTTTTTAAAAAATCCAATTAAAATAGAGAGATCTAAAGAGATAGAGGCTCAACTTAATGGAAGCTTAGTGAAGTCGCTCAGTCGTTTCCAACTCTTTGCGACCCCATGGACTGTAGCCTATCAGGCTCCTCTGTCCGTGGGATTTTCCAGGCAAGAGTGCTGGAGTGGATTGCCATTTCCTTCTCCAGGGGATCTTCCTGACCCAGTAATCGATCCTGGATCTCCAGCATTGCAAGCAGACGTTTCACCATCTGAGCAACCAGGGAAGCCCCTGATCTCATTAATATTTGTATTTTGGGTGAGAGGTCTGGGTTGAGGGATTTAGTTTTCATTGTTGCCACTCACGCACCATGGCCCCTTTTATTCTGCTATTCCACCTTTCCGTAAGTCCTCCTCCTCATCAACAACTAGTAAGAAGGAGAGCTATCTCATTGTAGTTTTGATTTGCATTTCTCTAATATTTAGGGATTTTGAGCATCATTTCATGTCCCTCTTGCTTATCGGTATACCTTATTTGGAGAAATGTCTATTTAGATCTTCCACCCACTTTTTTGATGGCCGTCATCAAAAATCCTATAAACAATACATGCTGGAGAGTGTGTGGAGAAAAGGGAATGCTCCTACACTGTTGGAACATAAATTAGTAGAGTCACTCTGGAGAACACTATGGGGTTTCCTTAAAAAACTAAAAATAAAGCTAACATATAATCCAACAATCCCACTCCTGGGCATATATTTGGATAAAACCATAATTCAAAAAATACATGTATCCCAATGTTCATTTCAGCACTATTTACAACAGCCAGGACATGGTAGCAACCTAAATGTTCATCAACAGAAGAATGTATAATGAAGATGAGCAATGGAATATTACTCAGCTTCAAAAAAAAAAATAATAATAATGCCAGTTACAGTGACATGGATGAGTCTAGAGATTGTCGTACTGAGTGAAGTCAGACTCAGACAGGCAAATATCATATGATGTCATTTATACATGGAATCTTAAAAAATGGTACAAATAAACATATTTTCAAAAGAGATATAGTCACAGATTTAGAAAACAAATGGGTACCAAAGGGGAAGGGGTAGACCAGAAATAAGTTAGGAGATTGAGATTGACATATACACATAACTATACATAAAATAGTAATTAATAAGAATTCACTGCATAGCACAATGAACACTACTCAATTCTTTGTCATGGCCTACATAAGAATAGAATCTAAAAAACAGTGGATATATGTTTATATATAACAGATTCACTTTGCTGTACAGAAGACACTAATACAAGATTGTAAATCAACTATACTCCAATGTTGTTCAGTTGCTAAATAATGTCCAACTCTGAGACTTCATGGACTGCAACATACCAAGCTTCCCTGTCCTTCACTATCTTCCAAAGTTTGCTCAAACTCATGTCCATTGTTTCAGTGATGCCATCCAACTTCTTCCTCTGTTGCCCCTTTCTCCTCCTGCCCTCAATCTTTCCCAGCATCATGGTCTTTTCCAATGAGTTAGTTCTTCTCATTGGGTGGCCAAAGTATTGAAGCTTAAGCTTCAGCATCATTCCTTCCAGTGAATATTCAGGGTTGATATCCTTTAAGATTGACTAATTTCATCTCCTTGCTGTCCAATAAAGAAAGTCGCTCAGTCATGTCTGACTCTTTGCGACCCCAAGGACTGTAGCCTACCAGGCTCTTCCGCCCATGGGATTTTCCAGGCAAGAATACTGGAGTGGGTTGCCATTTCCTTCTCCAGGGGATCTTCCCGACCCAGGGATTGAACCCGAGTCTCCCGCATTGTAGGCAGACGCTTTACCATCTGAGACACCAGGGAAGTCTAAGGGACTCTCAAAATCTTCTCAAGCACCGTGATTCAAAAGCATCAGTTCTTCTGTACTCAGCCTTCTTTAGGGTCCAATTTTCACATACATACATAATTACTTGAGAAGCCATAGCTTTCACTAAAAATTAATTTTTTAAAAAAGAAGAGGATAGACCACAAAGAAAGCAGATTCATGTCCTGAAGCCTTAATCCCAAAGAGGCACATACCACTTCTACTCTCATTCAGCTGGGTGATGTCTGGTTATAATGGCTCCTACAGATAGTAACAAAGGTGTGAATAATGGGGAGATGGGGAGGGAGGGGTGCATGCAAAGGTAGAAAATGTAATAATTGATTTAGCAGCTGCCTTCCAGATACAACTTTATAAGTATGAATGAAGAGACCAGATTTTGATAACTGTAAGACTGCAATAAGAACAAAACAGTCCAGGTTCGATGCAGGATACTGGATGCTTGGGGCTGGTGCACTGGGATGACCCAGAGGGATGGTACGGGGAGGGAGGAAGGTTCAGGATGGGGAACATGTGTATACCTCTGGCAGATTCACGTTGATATATGGCAAAACCAATACCATATTGTAAAGTTAAAAAATAAAATAAAATTTTAAAAAAAAGAACAAAACAGAAAGTATCACTTAGAAGCAAACATATCATATCCAGGCCTTTAGTTAATTATAAGGTTTTAATAATGCAAATGTTAGCTTAAAACTTTCAAAATATTTGATATACAAAAATGTTGTTAAGTGTTTTACATAGCATTTTTTTTCCAATCAAATTTTGACACATGCACACTACTATACATAAATAGGTAACTAATAAGTACTTACTGTATAGCACAGGGAACTCTTCTATATACTCTGTAATGTACTATATGGGAAAAGAATCTAAAAAAGAGTGGATATATGAATATATATGAGCTTCTCTGGTGGCTCAGATGGTAAGGAATCTGCCTGCAATCCAGGAAGACATGGGTTCAATTCCTTGGTTGGGAAGATCCCCTGGAGAAGGGAATGACCACCCACTCCAGTATTCTTGCATTGATAATTCCATGGACAGAGGAGTCTGGTGAACTCCATTCCATGAGGTTGCAATGAGTCGGACATGAGTGAGCAACTAATACGTCATTTCACTTCTTATGTATATATAACTGATTTATTTTGCTACACAGCAAAACTAACAACATTGTAAATCAATTATACTCCAATAAAAATAAATAGACATCATAAAGAATATTTCCTTTGTTAAATATCTCATTTGGAAATCGGGGTAATCTTTGCCTTCTTCAGAGATAATTTCAGCATTAGGATAACTGACTACTCAAGAAAAGAATTTTGAAGTGACCTAGAATTATTATATTAACATGAGCAGAAGTCAAGCAATTATAAAAATTTACAATCTCAAATTGTATTGAATCTCAAATTCAATCTTTCTGGTAATTTTAGAATTCTCTAATTTGTTAATGACAAGAATATCTTTATTTATTTTTTAATTTAATTTTTTTTTTTTTACTATATAATATTGTATTGGTTTTGCCATACATCTACATGCATCCTCCATGGGTGTACACGTGTTCCCCATTCTGAACCCCCCTCCCACCTCCCCTCCCCATACCATCCCTCTGGGTCATCCCAGTGCACCAGCCCCAAGCTTCCTGTATCCTGCTAGAAAGATGGTAATGACAATCCTGTATGCGAGACATCAAAAGAGACACAGATGTACAGAACAGTCTTTTGGACTCTGTGGGAGAGGGAGAGGTGGGGGATGCTTTGGGGGAATGGCATTAAAAGAATATCTTTAAGATCACAAGTACCTAGTATGAGATGTCTCTACTTTCCACTTTCATGCATTGGAGAAGGAAATGGAAACCCACTCCAGTTTTCTTGCCTGGAGAATCCCAGGGACGGGGGAGCCTGGTGGGCTGCAGTCCATGGGGTTGCACAGAGTCGGACACGACTGAAGCGACTTAGTAGTAGTAGTAGGTTATCACTGTTGTACTATACTGTACAAATCAACTTCTTTACAAAAGAGAAATAGACTCACAGACACAGGAAACAAACATGATTACTGAAAGAGATAGCAAGGCTTAGGGGGAGTGGTAGATAAATTATGAGTTTGTGACTAACACATACACACTATGATATATGAAAGAAGTAGACAACAATGACCTACCATATAGCACAAGGAACTGTATTCAATATATTATAATAAATCATAATGGAAAGCATTTGAAAAGAATATATATGCCTATGTGTGCACATATACATGTATGTATATATGCAAATACGTGTACGCATAACTGAGTCACTGCTGTACATCTGAAACTAACACAGCATGGTAAATTAACTATACAATAAAAAATGGTTAAAAAATCAAAAGTACTTGTTATTAGATGTCTCTAGATTATAATTGTCGTACTACATTGTAATTCAATGATAAAAAACAAAAACACAAAACTGTGAGATAAAGTGTAAGATGGTTGAGAAGACCAAATTACAGAGGGTAAGTAACACATGTAGAAGTATTTCATAGTTTACTTACTCAATTTCCTGAAACCTATAATAAATGCACCTCTTTGACATCCCACCTTTTCTTTTAAATTTCCATACATTTTAAAATGGCATTCATCTTTATAAACACAGCTAGCCAAAGTATCATAGAAGAGCTCGAAATCCACGCGAAATTAAGGTATGTATAAGCAGTAAAATGAATTAAATCTCTGTTTTGTTAGACACTGCTATCATTTCATTTCCTATGCACTAATACAACACTTTTATTTTTCCCCAAGGACTAAATGCCCCTAGACTGATTTGAATTAAAAAATGAAAAGGCAAAAATCATGATGGGTTGGCCTTTGTTCTCCACTCCCTCTACAGCTGCCCCTCACTGCAGCTTGTAATGATCATACAACCTTATCCTGAACAATGAGACCTGAGTAGAAGTCAGCTGGGAGTTTTCTAAAACAGGCACATTCTTGATAACAACACAGGTACAGCTACAAAAAGCCAAGGGTTGTTGTTCAGTTGCTAAGTCATGTCTGACTCTTTGCAACCCCATGGACTGCAGCACTCCAGATCTCTCTACCCTCCACTATCTCCTGGAGTTTGCGCAAACACATGTCCATGCCCTCTTCTTTTGCCTTCTATCACTCCCAGCATTGGGATCTTTTCCAGTAAGCAGGTTCTTCACATTAGGTGGCCAAAGTATTGGAGCTTCAGCATCAGTCTTTCCAACGAATAGTCAGGACTGATTTCCTTTAGAATTGACTGGTTTGATCTCCTTGCAGTCCAAGCAACTCTCAAGAGTCTTCTCCAGCACCACAATTCAAAAACATCAATTCTTCAGAGTTCAGCCAAGAGTACTTCACTTTCCCCCATCTTCTGGCTTTGAATATATATTAGTTTGCTAGGGCTGCCATAGCAAAGTACCACAAACTGCGGCTTGAGCAATAGAAATTGTCTCACAGTTCTGACTGCTTAGAAGTCAAACATTAAGTAATCACAGAGTGTGTTTTCTCTGAAGTTCATGAGGGAAGGATTTGTTCCAGACCTCTCTCCGTAGCTTGTAGAAAATTGCATTCTTCTCCCTGTGTCTCTTCATCTAATCTTTCCTCTATGCCTGTTTATATGTCCACATTGCCCCTTAGTATAAGAATACTTTGGATTAGTCCCCTATCAGTAAAGATCTTGTCTCCAAAATATCACATTTAGAAATGAACACGGTTGGGACTCTAACATACATATTTTTCTGGAACACAATTTAACCCCTGACAGAATTCAAACATAATGTGAAAGTAAGGCAACCATCTTGCTACCAGATGAAAATGAAATCCTACTACACCATAAGATATGAATGGTGGACAGAACCAGCAATTACCACTGATGGTGCTAGAAAGTATCAGACTCCCTTCTTCTTCCTTCAGAATTAACAGTTTCTCTAAACTGTATTTCCAAAGTGAGAAAACTAATTGATAATTTATTAATAATTAAAAAAATAAGTATTTCAGAAATTGTTGAAAGATTTGAAAAAATACAGAGTTTTTAAGGCGTATTTTATTGTTGTTGTCGTTTAGACACTAAGTCATATCCGACTCTTTGCAGCCCCATGGACTGTAACCCACCAGGCTTCTCTGCCCATGGGATTTCCCAAGCAAGGATGCTGGAGTGGGTAGCCATTTCCTTCTCCAGGGGATCTTCCTGACCCAGCAATCGAACTCATGTCTCCTGCATTGGTAAAGAGGCATCTTTACCACTGAGCCACCATGGAAGCTCAAGGCATAATTTACTTTACGTTTATTATATGAAAGTATGCTAATTAGAAAATAAATAAATCTTGTTATAACAGTTGATTTACATTTACATAGTTCCAAAAATGCTTCATAAAAGAAGCCATTACTTGAAGGCATTTGTAAATATTATTTAGTGTTGAAGAATCTAAACAAAGCATATCAAAGCAGCAATAGTTACCCTATTTTCTTTATTTACAAATGAAACAAAAATATTTTGCTTTTATATGATTGACTGTAAGTATGACTCCCAGTGACTTGTAAAGAATTTAATTTATGACACATTAGATTAAAGTATGGCATCCGACTCCAGTACTCTTGCCTGGAAAATCCCATGGATGGAGAAGCCTGGTAGGCTTCAGACCATGGGGTCTCGAAGAGTCGGACATGACTGAGTGACTTCACTTTCACTTTTCACTTTCATGCATTGGAGAAGGAAATGGCAACTCACTCCAGTGTTCTTGCCTGGAGAACCCCAGGGACTAGGGAGCCTGGTGGGCTGCCATCTATGGGGTCACACAGAGTTGGACACGATTCAAGCGACTTAGCAGCAGCAGCAGATTAGAGTATGTCTCTAAATGCTTTCACTTCTATTATACTTTTCAGTGCTCTATCCTTTAATGATCTTTATTTTTCTCTGCATAAGTGTTTAGCTTGATCCACATAACTATGTTAGACAAAACAATTTTACTCTCTAGCGACATTGGGGTATAAGACTTTAATTTCCACAACCTGCCTAAATTTTGATATTGTTATTTATAGTATTTGTGAAGCTTGTATTACAATAATAAATCCCTGCAATATGTGTATAATAATATGTTCCATCAGTTCTTAGAACACTTGTTGTCTGTTGTTTGGATTTCCAGCTGTGTGTAGGCAAACTGACCACATTTTTTTCCTATTCATATAAACAGAGTATTAAAATTATGTAAATACATTAACTTTTAAGTGATTATTATATTCCATTAGATCTATTTACTAGACTCACATAATTTTGAATATATCAAAGTTTGAAAGAAAAAGTATTAGATTAGGGAACTATTCTAAGACTAAACAACAATATATAAGCTTAATTTCATACAAGAAAGAGGAAACACAAATCATTTTTCAACAAGAAAAACCTGAAGGAAGTGCCGCAATGTAAGGTTACATTTACAGTTGGAATCACAGTCTGATACATCAAATAGAAACTGATGGAAACTAAGGTAAATATTTAAGGACTCATTAATATAATTTGCATGAATGTATCAATTGCCTGATTTGCTGGGGTTAAATGATATCTAAACAAAGTAATAAGTTGCTTTATTTTGTTTTTTACTTTGTGAAGAAGTAGAAAATTCCTCCTCACTCTCATATTTTGCCTTGAAAAGGGAGAACTGCTTTTTTTACCCATTTCATTCACTTGCCAAAACTTGGGATTGATATGAAAATTCTAAGATGTTTGTGAGAGAAGAGAAGTCAATCCAATGAATGGAATCAAGGTGAAAGTGCTTTGGAGAAAGGAAAAAGTTTTATTAACTTTTTAATGCTTTATGATATATCCTCTTTAATTCAAATGATTAATCAATATTATATACATTTTTGATGGTATTCAAATAATTTGAAATCATCATATATTTACAGTAAGAAAAATTAAAATAGGAAATTCCCTCACAAGAGTTATATAATTATGCTACTTTATAGTTGGAAATAATATTGGATATCATGCAAAGCACATTTCCCCTCAACTTGAGAATCTATTATGGGATCATACAGGTCCTTTCTTTCTCTTTTCCATTGTGCCTTGCAGCATAAAGGATCTTAGTTCCCTGACCAGGGACTGAATCCACGCCTTCTGCACCGAAAGTGAGGAATCTTAACCTCTGGATGGCTAGAGAAGTCCCAAAGTCCTTTTCAGTACTTCATCCAGGAAGGATTTCATTGTGATGGTAAGGTGACAAAATTCATTTCTGAATAATTCTGCTTGCAATATAGATTTGCTTAAGAAAATCTGCTTTTCCTCAAATATTACTAGATTTACTTTGCTGTATCTTTTAATATTCTGTAAATAAATTCAATCAATCTCAAAAATATAGTATATTTTTTTCACTAACCTAATGCCTTAATTCCTCATTTGAATTTAAGTGTCTGGAGGGCAGAACCATTGCTTATTTATCATTTACTATTTACTATTTCTATGGCCAAACTGATGATAGAGTTTCAATTATTTGCAGAATTACAAGGAATACTAGCTATTTACATAATAATCTAAAATGATTATCAGAACCACATAACTACATATTTTCACAGCATATGGGAGCTATTCATTGTCATCAACTGTGTTTTCCAAAATTGCTTTGAAGTTAGATTGAGCCTCCTTCTCCTTTTAAGTTGATGCCATTAATCTTATTTGTATCAATTTGACTTTCTTGTTGCTAAACTATTTTAAATATTTTAGAAGTCCTTAATTTTATATTTCATTCAATTGTATTTCATAAAATTATCTTTGGGAGACATAGAGCCATATTCCGTGTTGATTGTTGTGGTAGTTGATATAGTACAATACATAGGTGGTAGAGCTGAGTACTTGAAACACAGATATTTCAAATTGAAAAGTGTTGTAGGCATAAAACAAACACTGATTATGAAGACTTAGAAAACACACGTAAATGCAAAATATCTTAGTAATAATTTTAACATTGTTTTTGTGTGTGTGCGTGCTCAGCCATGTCTGACTCTTTGTGACCCAATGAGTATAGCCCACAAGGCTCCTCAGTTCATGGAATCTTCCTGGCAAAGAATACCGTACCAGATTGCCACTTCCTACCCCAGGGGATCTCCCTGATTCAGGGATTGAAGCCCTGTCTCTCTCATTTCCTGAATTAGCAGTGGATTCTTTACCACTGTGTCCCCTAGGAAGTCCTTTTACATTGTTTATATTGTTTAAAAATATTGTTCAAATAAAAATTTCTTGACTATAAAAAAGAACATATTTGAGTCAGTTCTAATGAGGTGGATAAAACTGGAGCCTATTATACAAAGTGAAGTAAGTCAGAAAGAGAAACACCAATAGAGTATATTAATGAATATATATGGACGAGTTGACTCATTGGAGAAGACTCTGATGCTGGGAGGGATTGAGGGCAAGAAGAGAAGGGGACAACAGAGGATGAGATGGCTGGATGGCATCACTGACTCCATGGATATGAGTCTCAGTGACCTCTGGGAGTTGGTGATGGACAGGGAGGCCTGGCGTGCTGTGATTCATGGGGTCGCAAAGAGTCGGGACACAACTGAGTGACTAATCTGATCTGATCTGATGGAATTTAGAAAAACAGTAACAATGACCCTATATGCAAGACAGCAAAAGAGACACAAATGTAAAGAACAGATTTTGGACTATGTGGGAGAAGGAAAGGGTAGGACAATATGAGAAAATAGCATTGAAACATGTATATTACCATATGTAAAATAGATGACCAGTGCAAATTTGATATATAAGGTAGGGCACTCAAAGCTGGTGCTCTGTGACAACCTGAGGGGATGGGGTGGGGAGGGAGGTGGAAGAGGGGTTCAGGATGGCGGGACACATGTACACCCATGGCTGATTCATGTCAATGTATGGCAAAAGCTGCCACAAAATTATAAAGCAATTAGCCTCAATTAAAATAATAAACTTTAAAAAGAAAAAAATTCTTGGAAATATTACACAAATTAAGCATATTATTGAAAATGTTTTTCAATAATATGTTTTTTATTTTTTTCATGTGCCATTTATTGTTTTTTATTTTTTTCATGTGCCATTTAGAAAAGATGGGCTTCCCACGTGGCACTCGTGGTAAAGAATCCACCTGTCAATGCAGGAGACTCAAGAGGGACAGATTAGGTCCTGGTGGGGAAGGTCCCCGGAAGTAGAAAACAGCACCCTGCTCCAGTATTCTCGATGGGATAATCCCATGGACAGAAGAGCCTGGCAAGCTACAGTCCATGAGATTGGGTCATGATCTTCATCCATAATTTTTATTGAGTTATTATAAATAACTTTGTTAAGAAATATTAGTGAAGTTTCATCATATGTTAATTCAAAGGATCTCTTTCCTCTGATAATCTAATATTGCTTACCAGTAGTGCTAGTCCAATTAATTATTTTTGTTGAAGACAATTTCTTCACAGATGCTGTGCAGTCTGTTATTAATGAAATAGATTACTTTTTGCAAGCCTCTTTTTCCTTCTGTTATATTCAGCATTTTCATCAACCATTCGTTACTCTGAGTGATATTCCTAAGTACATTATGTGATAACATTGTTTTTTTTTAACACAAAATACATTGTCCCTAACATATGGCTTAATTTCATCATGTGATTATAATAAGTATGATTTATTAGGATATGATCACTAGGAAATAAAATATTGCCGCTATGGGAGAAAATGCATATCTTTTCTGTTTTAATAGTTGCAGTTTCAAGAACTATGCTAAAGGTCAATGTTAAATCTGTTATTAATGTAAGGGCAATGTGAGAACAGAACTGCACTGATTTTCCAATACTCTGTCAGGGTTCTATTAAATGGGATTTCAAATGACATCATTGTATCAACCATTTCCAAAAAATAGGCAGAGATTCTTTAATGCATTTAATATTTAGTTTCCAAGTATCATTTTAAAAGAAACATATCCTCATTTCTGAGCTTTCTGGCTCCCAAGTTAAGCAAGAGTAATAAAATATTGCTGCCAAACTGAATTCTCTCAAAATTTCAGCAACACAATAAGCATTTTCTTTTAGGGAATCATGATCTGCAAGAATAAGAAAAGCCCTAAGACTTGACTCAATCATGTAATTATTGCCCGGGTAAGAATTACACTTTTGACTAATTCATCAACTTCTTTCTAACTCAACATAAACTATTAGATAAATACCTTCAACAAAACTTTAAACAAAATACATTGAGAACATTACCAAAGCTATCTTTATTCTAGTAAAAACAACCACATTAGAATACTTGTCAATATATCCCCTTTTAACAATAAAAGCTTAGTAAACTCAGGTCAAAAAAAATCTTGTGATGACATTTTAGAACACACAATCAACATACAATGTTAGCAAAGTTGAGACACATACGATATTTTAAGGAAAGTTTGTTTATACTTGGTGCTAGTCATAGTAGCCCATTTAAATAAAATTTATTTTTTCTCTTTATTCTTATTATTTTCAAAGTAGATTTTTATTTTATTGATTTCTTGGTTATTTCTCATTCCCATTGCTTTTTTATTTTATTTAAATTTTCAAAAAATTAACTTTCAATAAGTCAAGGCTACCCTATTACTTACTTTACTTATTGGTGCCCACCACATCCACATTCACATATTTAAATTCTTACAATGTTTTTCTTTTCCTAGAAAACACTGTATAAGTTCACATAACCCGATTTAAGCAAATATTGCTACAGAACTCTAAAATATAGTAGCTGGGAAAAAAATGAGGTTTAAAAATTTTGCCAGAAACCACATAGTAAAAATTATGGTTATATACCCCCCCATACACATACTCACACAAACACAAATCCACTGAGCACACTTTCAATCACTTTTCTACCTAGTGTGAGATGTACAGATATTGGGGTAAACAAGGTAAAGAAAATATGAAGAAACTTACATGAATGGATGAATTTTCAAAATTGAAAAGCATAGCAGTAGTGGAAGAACTATTATGTGAATATCAATATAGAAGTTCAACCCTATATCACTCCCTCATAATAATATCAACTTCAATATGGGAATCAACTCCTTTAACAAGAAAAGAGAAAACCTAAAGACTACTAAAGCTCATCAATAAATCCATTGATGCAAGAAGTTGAAAGATACAAAATTAATGTAGGAAAACATTATTTTCTATACATTAACAATGAACTACTGGAAAGAAAAATTAAGGAAACAATTCAATTTATCAGATCAGATCAGATCAGTAGCTCAGTCGTGTCCGACTCTTTGTGACCCCATGAAACGCAGCACGCCAGGCCTCCCTGTCCATCACCAGCTCCCGGAGGTCACCCAGACTCACACCCATCAAGTCAGTGATGCCATCCAGCCATCTCATCCTCTGTCGTCCCCTTCTCCTCCTGCCCTCAATCCCTCCCAGCATCAGAGTCTTCCCCAATGAGTCAACTCTTCGCATGAGGTGGCCAAAATACTGGAGTTTCAGCTTCAGCATCATTCCCTCCAAAGAAATTCCAGGATTGATCTCCTTCAGAATGGACTGATTGGATCTTCTTGCAGTCCAAGGGACTCTCAAGAGTCTTCTCCAACACCACAGTTCAAAAGCATCAATTCTTCGGTGCTCAGCCTTCTTCACAGTCCAGCTCTCACATCCATACATGACCACAGGAAAGACCATAGCCTTGACTAGGCGAACCTTTGTTGGCAAAGTAATGTCTCTGCTTTTGAAAATGCTATCTAGGTTGGTCACAACTTTCCTTCCAAGGAGTAAGCGTCTTTTAATTTCATGGCTGCAGTCATCATCTGCAGTGATTTTGGAGCCCAGAAAAACAAAGTCTGACACTGTTTCCACTGTTTCCCCATCTATTTCCCATGTAGTGATGGGACCAGATGCCATGATCTTCGCTTTCTGAATGTTGAGCTTTAAGCCAATCTTTTCACTCTCCACTTTCACTTTCATCAAGAGGCTTTTTAGCCCCTCTTCACTTTCTGCCATAAGAGTGGTGTCATCTGCATATCTAAGGTTATGGATATTTCTCCCAGCAATCTTGATTCCAACTTGTGTTTCTTCCAGTCCAGCATTTCTCATGATGTACTCTGCATATAAGTTAAATAAACATGGTGACAATATACAGCCTTGACATACTCCTTTTCCTATTTGGAACCAGTCTGTTGTTCCATGACCAGTTCTAACTGTTGCTTCCTGACCTGCATACAGATTTCTCAAGAGGCAGATCAGGTGGTCTGGTATTCCCATCTCTTTCAGAATTTTCCATAGTTTATTGTGATCTACACAGTCAAAGGCTTTGGCATAGTCAATAAAGCAGAAATAGATGTTTTTCTGGAACTCTCTTGCTTTTTCCATGATCCAGCGGATGTTGGCAATTTGATCTCTGGTTCCTCTGCCTTTTCTAAAACCAGCTTGAACATCAGGAAGTTCACGGTTCACATATTGCTGAAGCCTGGCTTGGAGAATTTTGAGCATTACTTTACTAGCGTGTGAGATGAGTGCAATTGTGCGGTAGTTTGAGCACTCTTTGGCATTGCTTTTCTTTGGGATTGGGATGAAAACTGACCTTTTCCAATCTTGTGGCCACTGCTGAGTTTTCCAGATTTGCTGGCATATTGAGTGCAGCACTTTCACAGCATCATCTTTCAGGACTTGGAATAGCTCCACTGGAATTCCACCACCTCCACTAGCTTTGTTCGTAGTGATGCTTTCTAAGGCCCATTTGACTTCACATTCCAAGATGTCTGGCTCTAGGTCAGTGATCACATCATCATGATTATCTGGGTCTTGAAGCTCTTTTTTGTACAGTTCTTCTGTGTAATCCTGCCACCTCTTCTTAATATCTTCTGCTTCTGTTAGGTCCACACCATCTCTGTCCTTTATCGTGCCCATCTTTGCATGAAATGTTCCTTTGGTATCTCTGATTTTCTTGAAGAGACCCCTAGTCTTTCCCATTCTGTTGTTTTCCTCTATTTCTTTGCATTGATCACTGAAGAAGGCTTTCTTATCTCTTCTTGCTATTCTTTGGAACTCTGCATTTAGATGTTTATATCTTTCCTTTTCTCCTTTGCTTTTCGCTTCTCTTCTTTTCACAGCTATTTGTAAGGCCTCCCCAGACAGCCATTTTGCTTTTTTGCATTTCTTTTCCCTGGGGATGGTCTTGATCCCTGTCTCCTGTACAATGTCACGAACCTCATTCCGTAGTTCATCAGGCACTCTATCTATCAGATCTAGGCCCTTAAATCTATTTCTCACTTCCACTGTATAATCATAAGGGATCTGATTTAGGTCATACCTGAATGGTCTAGTAGTTTTCCCTACTTTCTTCAATTTCAGTCTGAATTTGGCAATAAGGAGTTCATGGTCTGAGCCACAGTCAGCTCCTGGTCTTGTTTTTGCTGATTGTATAGAGCTTCTCCATCTTTGGCTGCAAAGAATATAATCGATCTGATTTCGGTGTTGACCATCTGGTGATGTCCATGTATAGAGTCTTCTCTTGTGTTGTTGGAAGAGGGTATTTGCTATGACCAGTGCATTTTCTTGGCAAAACTCTGTTAGTCTTTGCCCTGCTTCATTCCGTGTTCCAAGGCCAAATTTGCCTGTTACTCCAGGTGTTTCTTGACTTCCTACTTTTGCATTCCAGTCCCCTATAATGAAAAGGACATCTTTTTTGGGTGTTAGTTCTAAAAGGTCTTGTAGGTCTTCATAGAACTGTTCAGCTTCAGCTTCTTCGGCGTTACTGGTTGGGGCATAGATTTGGATCACTGTGACATTGAATGGTTTGCCTTGGAAATGAACAGAGATCATTCTGTCATTTTTGAGATTGCATCCAAGTACTGCATTTTGGACTCTTTTGTTGACCATGATGGCCACTCCACTTCTTCTGAGGGATTCCTGCCCACAGTAGTAGATATAATGGTCCTCTGAGTTAAATTCACCCATTCCAGTCCATTTTAGTTCGCTAATTCCTAGAATGTCGACATTCACTCTTGCCATCTCTTGTTTGACCACTTCCAATTTGCCTTGATTCATGGACCTGACATTCCAGGTTCCTATGCAGTATTGCTCTTTACAGCATCGGACTTTGCTTCTATCACCAGACACATCCACAGCTGGGTATTCTTTTTGTTTTGGCTCCATCCCTTCATTCTTTCTGGAGTTATTTCTCCACTGATCTCCAGTAGCATATTGGGCCTCTACTGACCTGGGGAGTTTCTCTGTCAATATCCTATCATTTTGCCTTTTCATACTGTTCATGGGGTTCTCAAGGCAAGAATACTGAAGTGGTTTGCCATTCCCTTCTCCAGCGGACCACACCCTGTCATCTCTCTCCACCATGACCCACCCATCCCAGGTTGCCCCTCGGGCATGGCTTAATTTCATTCAGTTAGACAAGGGTGTGGTCCTTGTGTGATTAGAATTACATCAAAAAGAATAAGATACTAAGGAATACACCTATATGGATTAAAAAGGAAACTATACCTATAATCAAAACTATAAGACACTGATGAAAGAGATTGAAGATGAAACAAACAGATGGAAAGATATACCATGTTCTTGGATTGAAAGACTTAGTATTGTTAAAATAATAATACCAGCCAAAGGAATTACAAATTAGATGCAATCCCTATCAAAATATCAATGGAATATTTGCAGAACTAGAACAAATAATTTCAAAATATGTATGGAAACACAAAATACATCAAATAGCAAAAATCATCTTGAGAAAGAACAGAGCTGAAAGAATCACACTTCCTGACTTCACACTATACTACAAAGTTACAGTAATTAGAACAGTATGGTTCTGTCACAAATACATATGCATAGATCAATGCAACTGAATAGATAGCCCAGAAATAAAACTCACACACTTATGGTCAATTAATTTGACAAAGAAGCCCAGACTATACAATGAAGTAAAGAGAGTATTTTCAATAACTGGTGCTGGGAAAACTAGATAGCTACATGTCAAAGAATGTTAATACATTACATTCTCTAACACCATATAAAAAATAAACCAAAATGGGTTGAAGAATTATATATAAGACAGAATACTATAAAACTCCTAGAGAAAAACATAGGCAGAACACTCTTTAAAATACATTGGAACAATATTTTTTGAATCTGCTATCTCAGGCAAGGAAAAAGAAGCAAACATAAACAAATAGGACCTAATCAAACTTAAAGTGTTTTGCATCACAAAGGAAATCAATAACAAAACAAAAAGGCAACCTACTAAATGGGAGAAAATATTTGCTTATGAAATGACTGATTAGGAGTTAATATAAAAATATATAAATAGTTCATACAACTAAAAAACAAAAATGCACACACATAAAACAACCAACCTAATTAAAAAATAGGCTGAATGCCTGAATACGCATTTTCCCAAAGAAGACATATAGATGGCCAACAGGCACAGAGGAGATGCTCAGCATTGATAATCAGAGAAATGCAATTTAAAACCATAATGAGATGTTAACTCATACCTGTCAGAGTGGCTACATGAACATCGATAGCAAATGTTGGCAAGAGCTTGATGTTGTTTTGTTTGGTTTAGAGAGCAAACCTAACAAACATCTCTAAACTTTTCCCTCTACATTTGATATTCAACTTTCCACTACACCATTGTTTTAAAAATGCTCTTCAACATGCTATTAGTTGCATTTCATACTATTTTATAAATGCAAATAAGCAAGAAAAGACAAATCTACCATGCTGTAAGTTTTGTTTCTAACTGCAAACAAAAAGGAGAAATGACTTTTTCCCAAATCTAAAAGGCAAACTTTTGTAAAAACCAGAGACTGTCCCAGGGGAAAGAAGTAACCTGCTTGAAAGAGTATTTTTGGCACCTGAGAACTCGATATCACTTTTTGATTCTTCCCTTAATAAGGACAACTTAGTGCCATTGGAATATTATCCTCTAATTTTCAATTGTTGTATGGGCTTTGGACATGCATTTGAAACAGTTCTTTAGTCGCTAAGTCACGTCCAACTTATTTGTGACCCTGCCAGGCTCCTCTGTCGGTGGGGTTTCCCAGGCAAGAAGGCTGGAGTAGATTGCCATTTCCTTCTCCAGGGGATCCTCTTGCCTCAGGGATCAGACCTGTATCTCTTGCATTGGCAGGTGCATTTTTTACCAATGAGACACCCGGGAAGCCCCATAAGCACTATTCAGATCAGATCAGATCAGTCGCTCAGTCGTGTCCGACTCTTCGCGACCCCATGAACCGCAGCACGCCAGGCCTCCCTGTCCATCACCAGCTCCCGGAGGTCACCCAGACTCACACCCATCAAGTCAGTGATGCCATCCAACCATCTCATCCTCTGTCGTCCCCTTCTCCTCCTGCCCTCAATCCCTCCCAGCATCAGAGTCTTCTCCAATGAGTCAACTCTTCCCATGAGGTGGCCAAAATACTGGAGTTTCAGCTTTAGCATCATTCCTTCTAAAGAAATTCCAGGATTAATCTCCTTCAGAATGGACCGGTTGGATCTTCTTGCAGTCCAAGGGACTCTCAAGAGTCTTCTCCAACACCACAGTTCAAAAGCATCAATTCTTCGGTGCTCAGCCTTCTTCACAGTCCAGCTCTCACATCCATACATGACCACAGGAAAGACCATAGCCTTGACTAGGCGAAACTTTGTTGGTAAAGTAATGTCTCTGCTTTTGAATATGCTATCTAGGTTGGTCACAACTTTCCTTCCAAGGAGTAAGCGTCTTTTAATTTCATGGCTGCAGTCACCATCTGCAGTGATTTTGGAGCCCAGAAAAACAAAGTCTGACACTGTTTCCACTGTTTCCCCATCTATTTCCCATGTAGTGATGGGACCAGATGCCATGATCTTCGCTTTCTGAATGTTGAGCTTTAAGCCAACCTTTTCACTCTCCACTTTCACTTTCATCAAGAGGCTTTTGAGTTCCTCTTCACGTTCTGCCATAAGAGTCGTGTCATCTGCATATCTGAGGTTATTGGTATTTCTCCCAGCAATCTTGATTCCAACTTGTGTTTCTTCCAGTCCAGCATTTCTCATGATGTACTCTGCATATAAGTTAAATAAACATGGTGACAATATGCAGCCTTGACATACTCCTTTTCCTATTTGGAACCAATCTGTTGTTCCATGACCAGTTCTAACTGTTGCTTCCTGACCTGCATACAGATTTCTCAAGAGGCAGATCAGGTGGTCTGGTATTCCCATCTCTTTCAGAATTTTCCACAGTTTATTGTGATCTACACAGTCAAAGGCTTTGGCATAGTCAATAAAGCAGAAATAGATGTTTTTCTGGAACTCTCTTGCTTTTTCCATGATCCAGCGGATGTTGGCAATTTGATCTCTGGTTCCTCTGCCTTTTCTAAAACCAGCTTGAACATCAGGAAGTTCACGGTTCACATATTGCTGAAGCCTGGCTTGGAGAATTTTGAGCATTACTTTACTAGCGTGTGAGATGAGTGCAATTGTTCGGTAGTTTGAGCATTCTTTGGCATTGCCTTTCTTTGGAATTGGGATGAAAACTGACCTTTTCCAATCTTGTGGCCACTGCTGAGTTTTCCAAATTTGCTGGCATATTGAGTGCACTATTAGATGTATTAAATTAAAAATGGCTTCTTTAGTGGAAAAGAACTTTGGTTTATATCTTTCCTGAGCTTCAACTTCTCCAGGAATTTTAGATATTTTTGGAGACAGTGGCTTTTTATAATATGAAAGATATTTTAAACATTTGTCTAGTCTTTACATTATTTAAAGTTTCCTGTAGCTACTATTTTTAACCTAATTTTATCCAATTCATATCAATTACCAAGAAAGAAATAAGAAAGGCATATCCAGTATCTTTTTATTAACTGATGCTTTTTCTTTGGAAACAAGAAAATGCTACTATATTGTAAATGAGGATTCAAAATCAAGACTAATAGATAGGTAAATAGATATAGATAGATATATAAATAATTATGGGGAAGGCAATGGCACCCCACCCTAGTACTCTTGCCTGGAAAATCCCATGGATGGAGGAGCCTGGTGGGCTCCAGTCCATGGGGTCGCTAAGAGTTGGACACGACTGAACGGCTTCACTTTCACTTTTCACTTTCATGCATTGGAGAAGGAAATGGCAACCCACTCCAGTGTTCTTGCCTGGAAAGTCCCAGGGACGGTGGAGCCTGGTGAGCTTCTGTCTATGGGGTCGCACAGAGTTGGACACGACTGAAGCGACTTAGCAGCAGCAGCAGCATAAATAATTAGGAAAATATATGTGAAACACATATTTTCTATTTAATTCTTAAGGGATTCTCTCAGGAAATAAGTTATGATTATATTGATGGTAAACAACAATCACCTTAATTATAGCTAGCATAATTTATTAATGGTTTGAATTTAGATGAGTCAATAAATAAAAATAGGAAATCTTTTAGTTAACTGAGTTGCCTAGCTTATAGTCAACAAGCAAACAATATTTGGTAAATTGAATTAAGAGGTGGAAGTATATCATGTGAAATCTTGAAAGAGGTCTTCCTTTCCTTTGTGAAATCAATCTTATTTCCACTACAACATCACCATCTCTTTCTTCTTCTAAAAGAGAAAAACAGGATTTTTTTTCCTATTAGGAACATACACACACACAAATGTTTTTGTTTTTGTTTTTTTTTAATTACAATCTACAATAGTTTGTCACAATGCTATTATAGATTGAATGTGTGTGTACTCCCCAAATTCACAAGGTAAAACTGATATCCTAACATGATAGTATTTGAAACTGGGGGATTTGGGGAAGTCATAAAATCATGAGGTCAGAGCACTCATACATAGAATAAACGGTACATAGAATTAGTACCCTTATAAAACAGATTCTAAAGAGCCCCTCAACTCTCTTCCTCCAGAAATGTGAGAAATTAACTACCGTTTGCAAAGTCATCCAGTTTATGGTAGTTTCTTATAGCAGCTGAAATTGACTAAGACATACAATGTGGGCACAGTACTTTTGCATGAAAACCAGGATCTTATTGCTAATAGAGATCAAACTCTCAAACCAAATCAAAGTTAATTGTGTTTGGCTTGTTCTTTGGAGTTAACTATTGCAGATTTTAAAAACAGAAATATTTCAGCTTTGGCTTTATCTTGCTTTAGTTTCCTTTTTCTGTAATATGTGGTTTTTAAAATAAATCAATTTTCAACAACAAACATGTATTATGTTTATAAAAAATATTTTTAATTACACTAGATGGTTAATAATATTTAAAGTTAAACATTATGAAGAGGCAGCAGTAGAGAAGAAATATAATTATTTCAGGCCCTCTGAGAAATAATTAAGGAAGGATAAATAAATGAGACGCTAAAGCTATGACTAATTATTTCCTAATGTACTTCCATTAATTTAACATAATGAAATGATTAAATTTAAGAAATATTACATTGAAAAATCTGTTACTAAACTTGAAAACAAATTGATCCTATATTTTTTCAATGTTGTTCTTTGAAATTGAGGTTTGCAGTTTGCATTGTACTTATATATACTTACTTGGTCAAATTACTTCTTTTTACTATCATGCTTCTCTACTCTAAACTTTCAAATGATCCAACCATCCATTCTTCATTTATTCATTTGGTTTGTTGTTCAGGCAACTAGTATTTATTGAGTACTTAATGTGTGCCATACTGTGTACTGTTGTACATCAGGTACTTGAGAAAAGGCTTCTAATCCTAGTACTTCCTCCTGAACTAGGTTCTCTTTATTTTTATTAAAAAAAAAAAAAAAAAAAACCTGATTGATGGCTATTTTAATCAACATCCAAATCTTTCATGACTTACATTTGTACATGGCAAGCCCTAGGTTTGTATGGGTCTGTCTTACACAGCATCCTTAAGTTGTTATAGACACACTTCACTACAGCACTAAGAAACCATACAGTAAGTTACCATCTTTTCCTATTTACTGAGGCCTGTTTCATTTTTTTTCTTTTCTATTAAGTTAGCTGCTGCTCTCAACGTTGTCAAAGTTGAATTTTTCCCTCTAGGGTACATTTGCATTTTCTTTAGAATCCTCTTCATCAATTTGTTGGGCTTTTAAGGAGTGATGAAGCTATTGGCAAAATTCAAAAAAAGGACAAGATATGCATTTTATGGGAAACTACATGGAAACTTAATAAAACAATTATGCAGATTAGGTGACAACATGGAATGCTCTCTCCTGATAGAAGTATGCCTCAGCCTTGTCCCAGTTTCCAAGATTCACTCGTGCAAAACCCTTAATGAAACTACCTCCTATAAGAATTTGAATAGAGTTAGAAACAGTTGTTCTATTCTGATTTTCTCACCTCCTACCCTATTATGCAAATATTCTAGTTACTCTGATTATGCGCTAACCTGCTGGTTAACTATAAGACTTGTGTTTAGATCTGTTCTGTATGCATCCTGATTAATTTTTATTCCAGATCTTTAGCCAATGCCTCTTGGGATTCAAAAATCTCCAAAATTTCCTCCTAAGTGTTTAACTTATTATGGATACTTTACAAGTTGCTAAGTCAAAAATTATAATCTTTTCCCCAAGACAAGTTTCTTCTCATTTTTATGCTATGCTATGCTATGCTAAGTCACTTCAGTCATGTCCGACTCTGTGTGACCCCAGAGACGGCAGCCCACCAGGCTTCCCCGTCCCTGGGATTCTCCAGGCAAGAACAATGGAGTGGGTTGCCATTTCCTTCTCCAATGCACAAAAGTGAAAAGAGAAAGTGAAGTCGCTCAGTCATGTTCGACTCTTAGCCACCCCATGGACTGGAGCCCACCAGGCTCCTCCGTCCATGGGATTTTCCAGGCAAGAGTACTGGAGTGGGGTGCCATTGCCTTCTCCATCTCATTTCTATAGAAAATGAATTTCTCACTCATACAACTCAAAACTTATATTAACTTTTACTCTTCAAACTCCTTCTTCTTGCCAACTGACATTATAGGAAAATGGTAAAGTTCATTTTAATTCAGTTGATCATTTCTTTTTATCTCACTACCAGGATCTTATTTCTTTGAACTTGAATAATTTTTAATTGTGGTTCAATGCATATGCTCTATAACTAGACTCCTTTGTTTTAAGCCTATGATAGTTTCTTAATTCTGTGATCTTGATCTGATGTTTTAACCTCTCTGCATCTGTGCTAATGCTTCTAAAATGCCTATGGCAACAAAACCAATATCATGTTTCTTGAGAGGATTAAATATGTTAATATATAAATAAATAATTTAAGCCAATGAGTGAAGTAGAGTAAAACTTTTAAAAGTTAGTTATAGTGACATCTTAACAGATTTATTGAACTTTAGTTGTTTTTTTTTTTATTTTTCATTTTGAACTTAACATGTAATTTTCCAAATCAAATTCCTAAAATTTGTCCCTAATTACATAATTTTTCTATAAATTTTTTCACAATTTTCACATTGGCTACTGATGGGACTACAAAATCCTTCATCTGAGTTTCCATGGGTTAACTAGAATCATCCTTCCAACTCTCTGGGGGTCAAGTACACATGGCAGATTCAAGTACTCATTTCATTAAATTAATATGTCATTGTAAGTTTCTCTACTTTATTAATCATATGTATCATAAATAAATTAATTCATGCTTATGTGCATACACACTTTTAGATTTTGGTAATAAAAAGTGCATTCAGTTCAGTTCAGTCACTCAGTCGTGTCGAACTTTTTGCGACCCCATGAACCGCAATACACCAGGCCTCTCTGTTCATCACCAACTCCTGGAGTCCACCCAAACCCATGTCCATTGTGTCAGTGATGCCATCCAACCATCTCGTCTTCTGTTGTCCCCTTCTCCTCCTGCTCTCAATCTTTCCCAGCATCAGGGGCTTTTCAAATGAGTCAGCTCTCTGCATCAGATGGTCAAAGTGTTGGAGTTTCAGCTTCAACATCAGTCCCTCCAATGAACACCCAGGACTGATCTCCTTTAGGACTGGTTGGGTCTCCTTACACTCCAAGGGACTCTCAAGAGTCTTTTCCAACACCACAATTCAAAAGCACAGTTCAAAAAAGTGTGTCCCTGAATGTAAATTTAAAGTATTTTAAATGAAAATCGCAAATGAGTGGAGAATTCAAGAGGCCAATAATGATAATGATATAAAACCTGTATGAAAGTGAAAGTTGTTCAGTCATGTCTGACTTTCTTTACAACCCCATGGACTCTAGTCCATGAAATTTTCCAGGCTAGAATGTTGAAGTGGATAGCCTTTCCCTTCTGCAGGGGATTTTCCCAACCCAGGGATAGAACTGAGGTCTCCCACATTGCACATGGATTCTTTACCAGCTGAGCCACAAAGGAAGCCCAAGAATACTGGAGTGGGTAGCCTATCCATTCTCCAGTGGATCTTCAAGACCAAGGAATCGAACTGGGGTCTCCTACATTGCAGGCAGATTCTTTACCAACTGAGTTATCAGGGAAGCCACTGATATTCAAATAAAATTCTTGAAACATTTCTCTAATTATATAATATCCAAGTCACTGATATCAGGAAAAACCTGTATAACTGCTTGTAATTCTTTTTGTAATTGATTACATTGAAGATTATTATTTAAAACAAGTGAAAGTATGTTTGTTTGATTTTTGTACCACCATGAATGGTATCCAAAAAACTGTGATGGTTTTGGTGATATACACAAACATATGCAAATGAAGCCTCTGTAAATCATAGAATTAATCTACAAGTGATTAAAGATTGTAAAAGGTTGCATCATCAAAATTAACCAGAAATTATCAATATTTTAAAAGTTTTAATAATATGTGCATGCTGAAAACTTTATCGATAAAGTATAGCTCCACATTTTTATGCATTTCACAGTAAGACAATTTGATGGATATACAGCAGCCATGAAATTAAAAGATAATTACTCCTGGGAAGAAAAGTTATGACCAACCTAGACAGCATATTAAAAAGACGAGACATTACTTTGTCAACAAAGGTCCATCAAGTCAAAGCTATGGTTTTTCCAGTAGTCATGTATGGATGTGAGAGTTGGAATATAAAGAAAGCTGAGCACTGAAGAATTGATGCTTTTGAACTGTGGTGTTGGAGAATACTCTTGAGAGTTCATTGGACAGCAAGGAAATCCAACTAGTCAATCCTAAAGGAAATCAGTCCTGAATATTCATTGGAAGGACTGATGCTGATGCTGAAACTCCAATACTTTGGCCACCCATGTGAAGAACTGACTCATTAGAAAAGACCCTGATGCTGGGGAAGACTGAAGGCAGGAAAAGAAGGGGACAACAGAGGATGAGATGGTTGGATGGCATCACCGACTCAATGGACACGAGTTTGAGTAAATGCCAGGAGTTGGTGATGGACTGAGAGGACTGGTGTGCTGCAGTCCATGGGATCACAAAGAGCTGGGCACGACTGAGCAACTGAACTGAACTGAACTGAAAGAGGGACAAATGCATGAATAATAATATGATAAAGCCAGTATTTACATGCTAAGTCACTTCAGTTGTGTCCACCTTTTTGTGACCTTATGGACCATAACCTGCCAAGCTCCTCTGTCAACGGGATTCTCCTGGCAAGAATATTGGAATGGGTTGCCATGTGGATTCCCTCCAGAAAATCTTCCCAATGCAGGGATCAAACCCGCGTCTGTTATGCCTCCTGAACTGGCAGGTGAGTTTATTACCAAAGTGCCATCCACAGTAAAATATTCATTGTAGAATGTAGGTTGCATATTGTTATCTGTGAGATTGCTATAAATGTTTTCCAGTTTTTCTATGTTTAACCACTTTCACAATAAAACATTAGAAAAAGCAATACTTCTGTAATCTATAGAGAACATTAATGATTGCAATTCAGTTGCTATAAAGGAAGAAAATTCTTTGTATCCATAAGAATCCATGTGGCAAAACAGTTTTAGGAAAAGTTGGGTTTATATTAAGTTTATCTGAATGAAGCTGTGATTTTAAAATCTTCATTATCAAGAACAATAATGTGAGTTCTATCTGTAGGTTTCTGGACTATACTATCTGCCTCAGCAACAGCCAATTCACAGGCCAGTCATGAAGCTTGGATGACAATGGAGAAGAGGCAGAGAAAGTCAGCCTTTCTCTGGTAAATTTTGTTGGAAACCATGACAAAACAGCAGAAGAGAATGCATTAGCATGGGGGTAGATTTAAGGTAAAGAAAAATCCAAGGACAGTCCATGGCAGTGAACAGCCAGCCCTTCCATGGGGAGCTTATAGTTTCAACATGGAAAGCATAATCATTAAAAATACTAACTACATAAATACAGTGACAGGTAGTGTTCAAAGAGATGAGAGAAAATTGAAGCTCTTGACCTCCGGGAGCTGGTGATGGACAGGGAGGCCTGGCGTGCTGTGGTTCATGGGGTCGCAAAGAGTCGGACACGACTGAGCGACTGATCTGATCTGATAAACGAGTAAAATTTTTTGTTGCTGCTGTTTTTCAGTCGCCAAGTTGTCTGACTCTTCACGACCCCATGGACTGCAGCATGCCAGACCTCACCATTTCCTGGAGTTTTCTCAAGTTCATGTCCATTGAATCTGTGATGTCATCCAACTATCTCATTCTGTCACCCTGTTCTTTCCCAGCATCAGTGTCTTTTCCAGAGTCAGCTGTTCGCATCAGATGCTCAAAGTATTGGAGCTTCAGCATCAGTCCTTCCAAATAGCATTTAGTGTTGATTTCCTTTAAGATTAACTGGTTTGATCTCCTTGCTTTCCAAGGGATGTTTAAGAGTAAAACAGAGAACATCAAATTAGATTAGGACTTCAAAAGAGGTCTCAATGAAAAAATAATTTGCCCCTAGACTCTGCTAGTGGGTAATTTAAGGCATCAAATTTCTCCCGCTGCTCATTTGCGCCAAAAGTAGTGGATAATTCTGGGACTTTTTGTCTCCACCTCCTCATCACCACTTTGTATTTTTCTCACTGGACAAAGTTTTCAACAACCCACCCAAGTTTCAGAATTACTTAAATATATGCTGTACAATAAATTTACAAAGCAACTAGGCACAAATGGCACCCCACCCCAGTACTTTTGCCAGGAAAATCCCATGGACGGAGGAGCCTGGTAGGCTCCAGTCCACGGGGTCGCTAAGAGTCAGACACGACTGAGCGACTTCACTTTCACTTTTCACTTTCCTGCATTGGAGAAGGAAATGGCAACCCACTCCAGTGTTCTTGCCTGGAGAATCCCAGGGGCAGGGATGCCTGGTGAGCTTCCGTCAATGGGGTCGCACAGAGTCGGACACGACTGAAGCGACTTAGCAGTAGCAGGCACAAAACTACTGATCAAATTGTTTTTTGCTAATGCAGTCAGAGTTTTTAATTCTTTCTGTATCCAAGTTTTGCTTAAGTTCCTGTGTTCACATAGTATGAATTAATAAGAATATTGGGATAGTTGCATTCATTAAAGCTAAGAAATGGGGCTGAAGCATTTTTATGTTGACAGCTTTAAAAAGCTCCAACTATCTTAATACTTAAAGACACAACTTTAAGTGTTTGAAATGTTTTCTTTTGAGGAGTGGACATGCATCACAGATGTTAAGACTGATATCCTTGTATTTGCATAATGTGCTAAAGAACACTCCTAAAACCACATTCACCAGAACATAATGTAATACATGCTTTGTAAACGACTTTTTACAGACACACTTAGTTTTTGTTACACCCTTTGGGGAGTTAACTGAGAAAGTGTTCCTGTAACACTCTCAAATGTTTGGGATGCATTTTTTAGAAATTAATATCTTATTGGCATGTGTGTCCTATTACCTCATATGCTTTTTTGCCTAAAACTTCATGACATTTTCAGGGGGGAAAATAGGAAAGAGTAGCCTATCAGCTATGTAAAAGCAAACTGCTTAGTGTTATGAATTTAGGAAAGAAGAACTCTCACAGCATGTCTTAAGAGTGAATTGCATCCCAAAGGAACAAAATTCTTGCTGGATTCAAACAATATGGTGAGGGGTAGGGTGGACTAGGGAATAAAAACCAATGACTTTGTTATATTGAAAATACTGAATATAAGTCAGAAATATAAAGACAAAAAGGAGAGGGGCTTCTTGAGCTCTTTCTGTCAGTGAAATCTATGCATTCCAACTTTTTTTTTTCTGACAGCAAATATTTTTGCACTACACGTTAAAGAGCCAGAGGAGAAGATAACTAACTCTTTATATGTGCAAATTCCTAAAACATGGATCAAGTCCAGTCCTTCTTTGTGAGGCTTTTGTTATCATGAAAGGATTTCAACTCACTTGTATTTCTCTTGCAATAAAAGTCACTTTTGTGAACTCTCTTTCCTCTCCTCTGGAGGAATGTGCACAGTTTGGTACATCTTGCAAAATCATGTATGTGTATTGGTAGACATACTTCCCTTTAAATTTGCCATATGCTGATAGCTTGTTCTCTTGGCATCAAATAAAAATAGAAACAGATTTTAATCTGAACTTCAATATAGTTGGCTAAAAAACTGAAATACAACTGAATTTAATTAAGCACAAAGGCAATGATTGGAAGACATTTTAGACGTGGAGGTTAAATACATCCAACTATTTTATAAATCTCAGCTCATGTGAATAACAGCTATTATAATTATTAACTAATAGCTGTAAAATCAGGAACATGAATGATTCAAGTCATTTTCTCCAACATACAATGTATGAAAGAAAAATTTGGCAGTCTCTGATGGGTAATTGACCATTAGCAAATGACAGAACAAAAGAGAAATCTAAATTTTTACAAAGATAGTCAACAGGAGAATCAAGACTACAGAAAAACAATAAAAATCAGTGGTACATTTCCCATTTACTGTTTACAAAGTATTTTTGCAAGCAAAGTCTCAATTTTCAAGCAAAAATAAAAATTAATATTGTTCCCTACTTCAGATACTAAATAGATACTGAATCTCAAGAGAAAAAGAGCAAGTTCATTGGAGATGCTGACGCTGATGATGGACAGGGAAGCCTGGTGTGCTACAGTCCATGGGGTTGCAAAGAGTTGGACATGACTGAGTGACTGAACTGAACAACTTCACCAAGTCTTGGTGACTGGATGTGTTAATACTTCTTGTGGCAGGATGGAGAAAGAGGCTCCAGATGAAACCAGTATTATGATTTTTACTAAATGATGTTTCAAATCTGGGAGAAAAATGGGGTTATTAGATAGGATGCCCTAGTTTTTACATCCAACAAGTTTATGTAGATTTTTAAATTCCCAGACAGAGTCAGAAAAACAGACAGAAACAGGAGGAATGTGGCGATGACTTTTAACAGTGCTTAGCCGCTGAAGATTTCCTGACTTGGAATGAAAGACAGCTTATAATCCTCCAACAACTCTTTGGACCCCTGATCAGGCAAGTGATATGCTCTAACATTCTTAAATGGCTTATGAAAATTAAATACTGTGGAATTTTTCAAGTCAGTTGGTAGCTTGAAATAGGCCATGGTAGATGTATTTATACCATCAGTTCAGTTCAGTTCAGTTCAGTCGCTCAGTAATGTCCGACTCTTTGAGACCCCATGAATCACAGAAATTGTGAAATACTAAAAATCAGTGTATTTTCTTTTGGTAACAATTTGTTACCAAACCACACCTGTGTATCTTTTTTTTTTTTTTTAATTTTATTTTGATTTTATTTAACTTTACAATACTGTATTGGTTTTGCCATGTATCAAAATGAATCTGCCACAGGTATACATGTGTTCCCCATCCTGAACCCTCCTCCCTCCTCCCTCCCCATACCATCCCTCTGGGTCATTCCAGTGCACTAGCCCCAAGCATCCGGTATCAGGTATCAAACCTGGACTGGCGACTTGTTTCATATATGATATTATACATATTTCAATGCTATTCTCCCAAATCATCCCACCCTCTCCCTCTCCCACAGAATCCAAAAGACTGTTCTATACATCAGTGTCTCTTTTGCTGTCTCATATATGGGTTATTGTTACCATCTTTCTAAATTCCATATATATGCGTTAGTATACTGTATTGGTGTTTTTCTTTCTGGCTTACTTCACTCTGTATAATAGGCTCCAGTTTCATCCACCTCATTAGAAATGATTCAAATGTATTCGTTTTAATGGCTGAGTAATACTCCATGAAGAGTAGTCTGAAGAGTAATGTGGACACCTCCATTATTAACACAGAGCTAAGCTATTGACTCTTCATTGCATTTATGGGGTTCACTACTTTTTGTGATGTGGGTAAAACTTTCCAACAATAGCTAATGAGCACCCTTGTTGGGCTTTCAGGCACTGTTTAAGAAGTCTACATAACCAATGATAGCCATAAGAGTGGCCATCCTTATCTTGTTCCTGATCTTAGAGGAAACGCTTTCAGTTTTTCATCATTGAGAATGATATTTGCTGTGGGTTTGTTGTATGTGGCTTTATCACATTGACATAGGTTCAACAGAGGATGAGATGGTTGGATAGCATCACTGATTCAATGGACATGAGTCTTAGCAAGCTCTAGGAGATAGTGAAATACAAGGAAGCCTGTTGTACAGTAGTCAATGGGGTAGCAAAAAGTTTGACATGACTTCTCGACTAAACAAGATTCCCTCTATGCTGTCTTTCTGGAGAGTTTATAAAAACTGGGTGTTAGATTTTGTCAAAAGTTTTTTTCGTGCATCTTTGAGATGATCATATGGTTTTTATTCTTCGCTTTGCTAATATGATGTATTATATTGACTGATTTGCATATATTGAATCTGGCAACCCTGGGATAAATACCTCTCAATCATGGTGTATGACCCTTTTGATGTGTTGTTGGATTCTCTTTGATAGTATTTTGCTGAGGATTTTTGTGCCTATGTTCATCAATAATCTTGGTCTCCAATTTTCTTTATAGTGATAACTTTCTTTGGTTTTGGCATCAGGGTGATGGTGGCCTTATAGAGTTAGTTTGAGAGTTTTCCTCTCTCTGCAATTTTATGGAAGACTTTGAGAAGGTTGGATGCTAGTACTTCTCTAAATGCTTGATAGAAATCACCTGTGAAGCCATCTGGTCCTGGACTTTGGTTTGGTGGAAGAATTTTGATCACGGTTGCACTTTCATTACTTGTGCTTGGTCTATTTATATTTTCTATTTCTTTCTGTTTCAGTCTTAAAAGGTTGTTCTTTTCCAAATAGTTGTCCATTTCTTCCATAGTGTCCATTTTACTGTCATAGAGTTGTGTGTAGTACTCTCTTATAATCCACTGTATTTCTACAGTGTCAGTTGCAACTTTTCCTTCTCTAATTACATCAACTTGAGCCCTCTCTTTTGTTCTTGATAAGTCTTGCTAAAGGTTTATCAATTTTGTGTATCTTCTCAAAGAACCATCTTTCAGTTTTACTGATATTTGCTATTGCTGTCTTTATTTCCATTTCACTTGTTTCTGCTCAGATCTTTATGATTTCTTTCCTTCTACTAACTTTGGGTTTTGTTTATTCTTCTTTCCCTAATTGCTTTAGGTATAAGATTTCTTGCCTCTTGAGGTGGGATTGTATTGCTATAAACTTTCCTCTTAGAACTGCTTTTGTTGCAAGGTTTTGGGTCATCATGGTTTCCTTGTCACTTGTTTTTTTGAGATATTTTGTGATATCCTCTTTGATTTCTTCAGTGATCCATTGGTTATTTAGTACATATTGTTTAACCTCCATGTGTTTGGCTCTTTTTAGTTTCCTTTTTTTTTTAATCTTTTTTGACAAAATTCAACATCCATTTATGATTTAAAAAAAAAAAAAAAACTCTCCAGAAAGCAGGAATAGAAGGAACATACCTCAACATAATAAAAGCTATATATGACAAACCCACAGCAAACATTATCCTCAAGGGTGAAAAATTGAAAGCATTTCCTCTAAAGTCAGGAACAAGAAAAGGGTGCCAACTTCCACCATTACTATTAAACATAGTTTTTGAAGTTTTGACCACAGCAATAAGAGGAGAAAAAGAAATAAAAGGAATCCAAATTGAAAAAGAAAAAGTAAAAATCACTGTTTGCAGATGACATGATCCTCTACATAGAAAACCCTAAAGACTCCACCAGAAAATTACTAGAACTAATCAATGAATATAGTAAATTTGCAGGATATAAAATCAATAAACAGAAATCCCTTGCATTCTTGTACACTAATAATGAGAAAATAGAAAGAGAAATTAAGGAAACAATTCCATTCACCACTGCAACGAAAAGAATAAAATAGTTAGGAATATATCTACCTAAATGCAAAGAAATAGAGGAAAACAACAGAATGGGAAAGACTAAAGATCTCTTCAAGAAAAACAGAGATACCAAAGGAACATTTCATGCAAAAATGGGCTCGATAAAGGACAGAAATGGTATGGACCTAACGGAAGCAGAAGATATTAAGAAGAGGTGGTAAGAATACACAGAAGAACTGTACAAAAAAGAGCTTCACGACCCAGATAATCATGATGGTGTGATCACTGACCTAGAGCCAGATATCCTGGAATGTGAAGTCAAGTGGGACTTAGAAAGCATCACTACAAACAAAGCTAATGGAGGTGATGGAATTCCAGTGGAGCTACTCCAAATCCTGAAAGATGATGCTGTGAAAGTGCTGCACTCAATATGCCAGCAAATTTGGAAAACTCAGCAGCGGCCACAAGATTGGAAAAGGTCAGTTTTCATTCCAATCCCAAAGAAAGGCAATGCCAAAGAGTGCTCAAACTACCGCACAATTGCACTCATCTCACACGCTAGTAAAATAATGCTCAAAATTCTCCAAGCCAGGCTTCAGCAATATGTGAACCGTGAACTTCCTGATGTTCAAGCTGGATTGAGATCAAATTGCCAACATCCGCTGGATCATGGAAAAAGCAAGAGAGTTCCAGAAAAACATCTATTTCTGCTTTATTGACTATGCCAAAGCCTTTGACTGTGTGGATCACAATAAACTGTGGAAAATTCTGAGAGAGATGGGAATACCAGACCACCTGATCTGCCTCTTGAGAAATCTGTATGCAGGTCAGGAAGCAACAGTTAGAACTGCACATGGAACAACAGACTGGTTCCAAATAGGAAAAGGAGTATGTCAAGGCTGTATATTGTCACCATGTTTATTTAACTTATATGCAGAGTACATCATGAGAAATGCTGGACTGGAAGAAACACAAGCTGGAATCAAGATTGCCAGGAGAAATATCAATAACCTCAGATATGCAGATGATACCACCCTTATGGCAGAAAGTGAAGAGGAACTCAAAAGCCTCTTGATGAAAATGAAAGTGGAGAGTGAAAAGGTTGGCTTAACGCTCAACATTCAGAAAACGAAGATCATGGCATCTGGTCCCATCACTACATGGGAAATAGATGGAGAAACAGTGTCAGACTTTCTTTTTCTGGGCTCCAAAATCACTGCAGATGGTGACTGCAGCCATGAAATTAAAAGACGCTTACTCCTTGGAAGGAAAGTTATGACCAACCTAGATAGCATATTCAAAAGCAGAGACATCACTTTGCCAACAAAGGTTCGCCTAGTCAAGGCTATGGTCTTTCCTGTGGTCATGTATGGATGTGAGAGCTGGACTGTGAAGAAAACTGAGCGGCGAAGAATTGATGCATTTGAACTGTGGTTTTGGAGAAGACTCTTGAGAGTCCCTTGGACTGCAAGGAGATCCAACCAGTCCATTGTGAAGGAGATCAGCCCTGGGATTTCTTTGGAAGGAATGATGCTAAAGCTGAAACTCCAGTATTTTGGCCACCTCATGCGAAGAGTTGACTCATTGGAGAAGACTCTGATGCTGGGAGGGATTGAGGGCAGGAGGAGAAGGGGACGACAGAGGATGAGATGGCTGGATGGCATCACTGACTCGATGAATGTGAGTCTGAGTGACCTCCGAGAGCTGGTGATGGATAGGGAGGCCTGGCGTGCTGCAGTTCATGGGGTCGCAAAGAGTGGGACACTACTGAGCGACTGATCTGATCTGATCTGAAAGAAACTAAAGACCTATATATAGATAACTATAAACACTGGTGAAAGAAATCAAAGCAGACACTAACAGATGGAGAAATATACCATGTTCATGGATTGGAAGAATCAATATAGTGAAAATGAATACACTACCCAAAGCAATTTATAGATTCAATGCAATCCAATGCAATCCCTATCAAGCTACCAATGGTATTCTTCACAGAACTAGAACAAATAATTTCACAATTTGTATGGAAATACAAAAAACCTTGAATAGCCAAAGCTATCTTGAGAAAGAAGAATGGAACTGGAGGAATCAACCTACCTGACCTCAGGCTCTACTACAAAGCCACAGTCATCAAGACAGTATGGTATTGGCACAAAGACAGAAATATAGATCAATGGAACAAAATAGAAAGCCCAGAGATAAATCCACACACATATGGTCACCTTATCTTTGACAAAGGAGGCAAGAATATACAATGGATTAAAGACAATCTCTTTAACAAGTGGTGCTGGGAAAACTGGTCAACCACTTGTATAAGAATGAAACTAGAGCACGTTCTAACACCATACACAAAAACAAACTCAAAATGGATTAAAGATTTAAGTGTAAGACCAGAAACTATAAAACTCCTAGAGGAGAACATAGGCAAAACCCTCTCTGACATACATCACAGCAGTATTCTCTATGACCCACCTCCCAGAATATTGGAAAGAAAATAAAAAATAAACAAATGGGACCTAATTAAACTTAAAAGCTTCTGCACAACAAAGGAAACTATAAGCATGGTGAAAAGACAGTCTTCAGAATGGGAGAAAATAATAGCAAATGAAACAACAGACAAACAACTAATCTCAAAAATATACAAGCAACTCCTACAGCTCAATTCCAGAAAAATAAATGACCCAATCAAAAAATGGGCCAAAGAACTAAATAGACATTTCTCCAAAGAAGACATACAGATGGCTAACAAACACATGAAAAGATGCTCATCATTTATTATCAGAGAAATGCAAATCAAAACCACTATGAGGTACCATTTCACACCAGTCAGAATAGCTGTGATCCAAAAGTCTACAAGCAATAAATGCTGGAGAGGGTGTGGAGAAAAGGGAACCCTCTTACACTGTTGGTGGGAATGCAAACTAGTACAGCCACTTTGGAGAACAGTGTGGAGATTCCTCAAAAAACTGGGAACAGAACTGCCTTATGATCCAGCAATCCCACTGCTGGGCATACACACTGAGGAAACCAGAATTGAAAGAGACACATGTACCCTAATGTTCATCACAGCACTGTTTATAATAGCCAGGACATGGAAGCAACCTAGATGTCCATCAGCAGATGAATGGATAAAGAAAGCAGTGGTACATATACACAATGGAGTATTACTCAGCTATTAAAAAGAATACATTTGAATCAGTTCTAATGAGGTGGATGAAATGGAGCCTATTATACAGAGTGAAGTAAGCCAGAAAGAAAAACACCAATACAGTATACCAATGCATATATATGGAATTTAAAAAGATGGTAACAATAACCCTGTATACAAGACAGCAAAAGAGACACTGATGTATAGAACGGTCTTTTGGACTCTGTGGGAGAGGGTGAGGGTGTCATGATTTCGGAGAATGGCACTGAAATATGTATAATATCATATATTAAAGAGTTGCCAGTCCCAGTTCGATACACGATACTGGATGCTTGGAGCTGATGCACTGCGACGACCCAGAGGGATGGTATGGGGAGGGAGGAGGGAGGAGGGTTCAGGATGGGGAACACATGTATACCTGTGGCAGATTCATGTTAATATATGGCAAAACCTATACAATATTGTAAAGTTAAATAAAATAAAATTTAAAAAAGTCTTTTTCTAAAATTTATTTATTTTTATTAATTTTTTTCAATATAAATTTATTTATTTTAATTAGAGGCTAATTACTTTAACTGGAGACTAATACAATATCATGGTAGGTTTTGGCATACATTAACATGAAATCAACCACGGGTATAGTTTTTGTCTTAAAATTGATTTCAATATCATAGCACTGATATGATATGATGACATAAGAAAATTTCAATTTTCTTAAGTTTACTGAAGTTTAATTTGTGGCCCACGATGTGATCTATCCTGGAAAATATTCTGTGTACTCTTGAGAAGAAAGTATATTCTGCTGCTTTTGGATGGAATGTCCTATAAATGTCAATTAAGTCTATTTGTTCTACTATATCATTTAAAACTTATGTTTCCTTATTAATTTTCTCTCTGAAGGGTCTGTCTATTGGTGCAAGTAGGGTGTTAAAGTCCCCCACTAATACTGTGTTTTTGTTGATTTTCTCTATTATGGCTGTTAGTATTTGCTGTATGTTCTGTGGTGCTTCTATGTTGGGTGCATAAATATTTACAATTACTATACTTCTTGGATTGATCCTTTGATCATTATGTAGTGTCTTTCACTGTCTCTTGTAACAACCTTTTATTTTAAAAGTCTATTTTACCTGATATGAGTGTTGCTAGTCCCGCTTTGTTTTGATTTCCATTCACATGGGATATCTTTTTCCAACTTCTCACTTTAAGTCTGTATGTGTCCCTAGGTTTGAAGTGGGTTTCTTATAGACAGCATATACAGAACACTATTATTCAACATAGTTTGGAAGTTCTAGCCACAGCAATCACAGAAGATAAAGAAATATAAGGAATTCAAATTGGAAAAGGAGAAGTAAAACTGTCACTGTTTGAAGATGACATGACACTATACATAGAAAATCTTAGATACCACCAGAAAACTACTAGGGCTAATTAATGAATTTAGTAAAGTTGTGGGATACAAAATTAATACACGGAAATTTCTTGCATTCCTATATACTAACAATGGAAGATCAAAAGAGATACTAAGGAAACAATCTCATTTATCATTGCAAGAAAAATAATATATTATCTAAGAATAAACCTACCTAAGGAGGCAAAAGACCTGTACTCAGAAAACTAAAGGATACTGATGAAATAAATCAGACAACACAAACAAATGGAGAGACATACCATGTTCTTGGATTGGAAGAATGAATATTGTGAAAACGACTAAACTACCCAAAGCAATCTACAGATTCAAAACAATCCCTATCAAATCACCAATGCAATTTGTCACAGAACTAGAAAAACAACAACAACAAAAAAAGTCTTAAAATTTGTATTGAGACACAGAAGACCTAAAATAGTCAAAGCAGCCTTGGGAAAGAAAAATTAAACTGGAGGAATCATGCTCTCTGACTTCAGACTACACGATAAAGCTACAGTAATCAAAGCAGTATGCTAGTGGCACAAAAACAAGAGAATAAATAAATGGAAGAGGATAGAAAGCCCAGAGGTAAACCCATGCACCTATGGCCACCTAATCTATGATGAAAAAGGCAAGAATACACAATGGAGAAAAAACTGTCTCTTCAATATGTAGTACTGGGGAAACTGAGATATATATATATGAAATTGAAACACTCCCTAACACCATACACAAAAATAAACTTAAAATGAATTAAAGATCTAAAAATAAGACTGGACACTATAAAACTCCTAGAGCAAATCATGTGGAGAACACACTTTGACATAAATCACAGCAAGATCTTTTTTGGCCCACCTTCTAGAGTAATGGAAATAAAAACAAAAATAAACAAGTGGGATCTAATTGAACTAAAAAGTTTTGCACAGCAAAGGAAATGATAAAGAAAACAAAAAGACTACCCTCAGAATGGGAGAATATATTTGCAGACAAAGCTACTGATAAGGGATTAAACTCCAAAATATACAAACAGATGATGCAACTCAATATCAAAAAACACAAACAACCCAATCAAAAAAAGGATCAGATCAGATCAGATCAGTCGCTCAGTCATGTCTGACTCTTTGCGACCCCATGAACTGCAGCACGCCAGGCCTCCCTATCCATCACCAGCTCTCGGAGGTCACTCAGACTCACATTCATCGAGTCAGTGATGCCATCCAGCCATCTCATCCTCTGTCGTCCCCTTCTCCTCCTGCCCTCAATCCCTCCCAGCATCAGAGTCTTCTCCAATGAGTCAACTCTTCGCATGAGGTGACCAAAATACTGGAGTTTCAGCTTTAGCATCATTCCTTCCAAAGAAATCCCAGGGCTGATCTCCTTCAGAATGGACTGGTTGGATCTCCTTGCAGTCCAAGGGCCTCTCAAGAGTCTTCTCCAACACCACAGTTCAAAAGCATCAATTCTTTGGCGCTCAGCCTTCTTCACAGTCCAGCTCTCACATCCATACATGACCACAGGAAAGACCATAGCCTTGACTAGGCGAAACTTTGTTGGCAAAGTGATGTCTCTGCTTTTGAATATGCTATCTAGGTTGGTCATAACTTTCCTTCCAAGGAGTAAGCGTCTTTTAATTTCATGGCTGCAGTCACCATCTGCAGTGATTTTGGAGCCCAGAAAAACAAAGTCTGACACTGTTTCTCCATCAATTTCCCATGTAGTGATGGGACCAGATGCCATGATCTTTGTTTTCTGAATGTTGAGCTTTAAGCCAACCTTTTCACTCTCCACTTTCACTTTCATCAAGAGGCTTTTGAGTTCCTCTTCACTTTCTGCCATAAGGGTGGTGTCATCTGCATATCTGAGGTTATGGATATTTCTCCCGGCAATCTTGATTCCAACTTGTGTTTCTTCCAGTCCAGCATTTCTCATGATGTACTCTGCATATAAGTTAAATAAACATGGTGACAATATGCAGCCTTGACGTACTCCTTTTCCTATTTGGAACCAGTCTGTTGTTCCATGACCAGTTCTAACTGTTGCTTCCTGACCTGCATACAGATTTCTCAAGAGGCAGATCAGGTGGTCTGGTATTCCCATCTCTCTCAGAATTTTCCACAGTTTATTGTGATCCACACAGTCAAAGGCTTTGGCATAGTCAATAAAGCAGAAATAGATGTTTTTCTGGAACTCTCTTGCTTTTTCAATGATCCAGCGGATGTTGGCAATTTGATCTCTGGTTCCTCTGCCTTTTCTCAATCCAGCTTGAACATCAGGAAGTTCACGGTTCACATATTGCTGAAGCCTGGCTTGGAGAATTTTGAGCATTACTTTACTAGCGTGTGAGATGAGTGCAATTGTGCGGTAGTTTGAGCACTCTTTGGCATTGCCTTTCTTTGAGATTGGGATGAAAACTGACCTTTTCCAATCTTGTGGCCACTGCTGAGTTTTCCAAATTTGCTGGCATATTGAGTGCAGCACTTTCACAGCATCATCTTTCAGGACTTGGAATAGCTCCACTGGAATTCCACCCCCTCACTAGCTTTGCTCTTAGTGATGCTTTCTAAGTCCCACTTGACTTCACATTCCAGGATGTCTGGCTCTAGGTCAGTGATCACACCATCATGATTATCTAGGTCTTGAAGCTCTTTTTTGTACAGTTCTTCTGTGTATTCTTGCCACCTCTTCTTAATATCTTCTGCTTCTGTTAGGTCCATACCATTTCTGTCCTTTATCGAGCCCATTTTTGCATGAAATGTTCCTTTGGTATCTCTGATTTTCTTGAAGAGATCCCTAGTCTTTCCCATTCTGTTTTTTTCCTCTATTTCTTTGCGTTGATCGCTGAAGAAGGCTTTCTTATCTCTTCTTGCTATTCTTTGGAACTCTGCATTCAGATGCTTATATCTTCCCTTTTCTCCTTTGCTTTTCGCTTCTCTTCTTTTCACAGCTATTTGCAAGGCCTCCCCAGACAGCCATTTTGCTTTTTTGCATTTCTTTTCCATGGGGATGGTCTTGATCCCTGTCTCCTGTACAATGTCACGAACCTCATTCCATAGTTCATCAGGCACTCTATCTATCAGATCTAGGCCCTTAAATCTATTTCTCACTTCCACTGTATAATCATAAGGGATTTGATTTAGGTCATACCTGAATGGCCTAGTGGTTTTCCCTACTTTCTTCAATTTAAATCTGAATTTGGCAATAAGGAGTTAATGGTCCAAGCCACAATCAGCTCCTGGTCTTGTTTTTGTTGATTGTATAGAGCTTCTCCATCTTTGGCTGCAAGGAATATAATCGATCTGATTTCGGTGTTGACCATCTGGTGATGTCCATGTATAGAGTCTTCTCTTGTGTTGTTGGAAGAGGGTATTTGCTATGACCAGTGCATTTTCTTGGCAAAACTCTGTTCATCTTTGCCCTGCTTCATTCCGTATAGAAGAACTAAATAGACATTTTTCTGAGAAGATATAGAGATGGCCAAGAGGCACATGAAATGATGCTAAACATCACTCGTTATTAGAGACGTGCAATTCAAAGCTACGATGAGGTACTACCTCAAATTGGTGCGAATGGCCATTATCAAAAAATCTACAAATGATAATACTGGAGAGGGAGTGGAGAAAAGGGAACCCTCTTATACTGTTGGTGGGACTGTAAGTTGGTACAGTCACTGAGGAGAACAATGTGGGCTTCCCTGGTGGCTCAGATGCAAACAACCTGCCTTTAGTGCAGGAGTCAGTTAGTTCCTCGTTTAATCGTGTCTGACTCTTTGAGACCCCATGAATTGCACCACACCAGGCCTCCCTGTCCATCACCATCTCCCAGAGTTCACTCAAACTCACATCCATAGAGTCAGTGATGCAATCCAGCCATCTCATCCTGTCGTCCCCTTTTCCTCTTGCCCCTAATCCCTCCCATCGTCAGAGTCATTCCCCACAAGCAGGGAAAGGAATCAGTGGGATGATTCAGAAGATTGGTATTGACATTTATAGACTACTATGTATAAAATATATGACTAACGAGAACCCATTGCATAACACAGAAAAGCCTACTTTGCTCTGTGGTGATATAAAAGGGAAGGAAACCTAAAAAGAGGGGTTACATGTATACGTATAACTGATTCAATTTGCTGTACCATAGAAATTGACACATTATAAATCAACTGTACATGAATAAAAATTTTTAAAAAGAACTCTACATAATCAATCAGCAATGAGGTTGGTTGGAAGAAACGTTTCTTATAGATGATAGGATATATTTCAAGATCAATTTCTCAGAAGTGGATTAAGGGATAGCTATAAAGGCAAGAAGTCCACTGAGTCTCAACATGGGGATCAGGGTGGTTTGTTTATCCTTACTGGACAAAGTTAGCTTCCTAGACCTTTAGTGGCTTGCTGCCAGATTTAAAAGGAAATATAAACTTGTCAAAATATGCATTTCCTTTAATTTTCATAGTTCAAATAATTCATTCTAGGAAATGATTAGATACTTGACAAGGAGAAACATTCACAGGCATTCATCTCAGGAAAAGTAAAATAGGAAACTGTTTAAACAAATTATACTTTTAAATGGAGTATTATACAAATACTGAAATATTGATGCATATTTATTTTCCATTAGACATGGAAATTTCTTAATATAATGTTCAGTCCAGTTCAGTCACACAGTCATGTCTGTTTCTTTGTGACTCCATGGACTGCAGCATGCCAGGCTTCCCTGTCCATCACCAACTCCCGAAGATTGCTCAAACTCATGTCCATTGAGTTGGTGATACCATCCAACCATCTCATCCTCTGTCATCCAATTCTCCTACTGCTTCAATCTTTCCAAGCATCAGGGTCTTTTCAAATGAGCCAGTATTTCACATCAGGTGGCCAAAGTATTGGAACTTCAGCTTCAACATCAGTCTTTCTAATGAATATTCAGGACTGATTTCCTTTAGGATTTACTGGTTGGATCTCCTTGCAGTCCCAGGGACTCTCAGAGTCTTCTCCAACACCACAGGACAAAAGCATCAATTCTTCAGTGATCAGCTTTCTTTAGGCTCTAACTCTCACATCCATGCATGATTACTGGAAAAACCATAGTTTTGACTATATTACTTTGTTGGCAAAGTAATGTTTCTGCTTTCTAATATGCTATCAAGCTTGGTTATAGTGTTTCTTCCAAGGAGCAAGTATCTTTTTTATTCCAAGGAGCAAGCAAAAATTGAAGATGGTGGAGTAGAAAGACGTGTGCTTATCTTCTCCTGTAAGAACTGCAAAATTGCAACTCACTGCTGAACAATTTTAGACAGGAGAATGTTGGATCCCACCAAAAAAAAGATACTGCGCATACAAGGGCAAAGGAGAAGCCCAAACAAGATGGGAGGAGAGGCGAAGTCACATTTAGAATCAAATTCCAAACCCACCAGAGACACTCAGAGGGCTCAAACCAAACCTTGTGCACACCAGAACCCAGACACCCTACAGAGACTGAGCCAGACCTGCCTTTGAGTGTATGAGTCTCTCCTGCAGAGGTGTGGGTCAGCAGTGGCCTGCTTAGGGATAGGGACTCTGGCTGTACAGACCTAGGACATGCAGCATGTGTCATAAGCCCTCTTGTAGCAGATTGTCATTAGCCCTACCATAGTGGCACCAAGCAGACAATTCATAAACTTCAGAATAATTATACCAAAAAAATTCTTGCACTGTTAAGAAAGTCTGGGATCCACAACTGATTTGCCAACCTGGGGATCCAGCAAAGGGACTGAGAACTCCCAGGAAATTTTCCTTTCAAGGGCAATGGGATTTGATTATAGAACTTCCACAGGACTTGGGAAACAGATTCTTGGAAGGCACAAACAAAATCATGTGTGAACCAGGAGCCAGAAGAAAGGAGCACCGTCCCCACAAGATACTGGGTCAGACTTGCCTGTGAGTGTCTGGGAGTCTCCAGTGGAGGCATGGGTCAACAGTGGTCTGCTGTAGGGTCAGGGACACTGAGTACAATAGTCCTGGTGTTATGACATAAGTCCTTTTTAAGGAGGTCTTCATTACCCTTACCATAGTCTGGCCTCAGGCCAAACAAAAGGGAGGGAATATAGCCCCACCCATTAACAGAAAACTGTATTAAAGATTTACTGAGCATCAAAACAAGATCCAGATTCCCCACAGTCAGTCTCTCCCATCAGGAAGATTCCATAAGCCTCTTATCCATGAGCAGGCAGACAGAATGAAAACCACAGTCACAGAAACCTAACCAAGCTGATCACATAGATCACAGACTTGTCTAACTCAATGAAACTATGAGCCATTCTTTGCTCAGTTCATTTCAGTAGTCACTCAATCATGTCCAGCTCTTTGCAACCTCATGGACTGCAGCATGCCAGGCTTCCCTGTCCATCATCAATTCATGAAGATTGCTCAAACTCATGTCCATCGAGTTGGTGATGCCATCCAACCATTTCATCCTCTGTCATCTCCTTCTCCTACTCCCATCAATCTTTCCCAGCATCAGGGTCTTCTCCAATGAGTCAGTTCTTTGCATCAGGTGGCCAAAGATTTGAAGTTTCAGCTTAATAGCATCACTCCTTCCAATGAATATCCAGGACTTATTTCCCTTAGGATTGACTGGTTTGATCTTCTTTCAGTCCAAGGGACTCTCAAGAGTCTTCTCCAACACCACAGTTCAAAGCATCAATTAGTTAGCACTCCGCTTTCTTTATAGTCCAAGTCTCACATCCATACATGACTACTGGAAAAACCACAGCTTTGACAAGACAGATCTTTGTTGGCAAAGTAATGTCTCTGCTTTTTAATATGCTGTCTAGGTTGCTCATAACTTCTTCCAAGGAGCAAGCGTCTTTTAATTTCATGACTGCAGTCACCATCTGCAGTGACTTTGGAGCCCCCCAAAATAAAGTCTCTCATATTTCCATTGTTCCCCATCTATTTGCCATGAAGGGATGGGACGAGATGCCATGATCTTAGTTTTTTGAATGTTGAATTTTAAGGCAACATTTTCACTGTTCTCATTCACTTTCATCAAGAGGCACTTTAGTTCTTCTTCACTTTCTGCCATAAGGATGGTGTTATCTGCACATCTGAGGTTATTGATATTTCTCACAGCAATCTTAATTCCAGCTTTTGCTTCACCCAGCCTAGCATTTCTCATAATGTACTCTCCATACAAGTTAAATAAGCAGGGTGACAATATACAGCCTTGACATACTCACTTACCTATTTGGAGCCAGTCCAGTTCCAAGTCCAGTTATAACTATTGCTTTTTGACATGCATACAGATCTTTGCAGGTCAGGTGGTGTGGTATTCCCATCTCTTTAAGAATTTTCCACAGTTTATTGTGATCCACACAGTCAAAGGATTTGGTGCAGTCAATAAAGCAGAAGTAGATGTTTTTCTGGAACTCTCTTGCTTCTTTGATGATCCAGTGGATGTTGGCAATTTGATCTCTGGTTCCTCTGCATTTTCTAAATCCAGCTGGAACATCTGGAAACTCATGGTTCACATACTGTTGGAGCCTGGTTTGGAGAATTTTGAGCATTACTTTACTAGTGTGTGAGATGAGTGCAACTGTGTAATAGTTTGAACATTCTTTGGCATTGCCTTTCTTTGGAATTGGAATGATGAAAACTGACATTTTCCAGTCCCATGGCCACTGTTGAGTTTTCCAAATTTGCTGGCCTATTGAGTGCAGCACTTTCACAGTAGCATATTTTAGAATTTGAGATAGCTCAACTGGAATTCCATCACCTCCACTAGCTTTGTTCATAGTGATGTTTCCTAAGGCCCACTTGATTTCACATTCCAGGATTTCTGGATCTAGGTGAGTGATCACACCATCGTGGTTGTCTGGGTCATGAAGACTTTTTTATATAGTTCTTCTGTGTATTCTTGCCACCTCTTCTTAATATCTCCTGCCTTTCTTCAGTCCATATCATTTCTGTCCTTTATCGTGTCCGTCTTAGCATGAAATGTTCCCTGGGTATCACTAATTTTCTTGAAGAGACCTCTAGTCTTTCCCATTCTATTGTTTTCTCCTATTTCTTTGCATAGATTACTGAGAAAGGCTTTCTTTTCTCTCAATGCCATTCTTCGGATCTCTGCATTCAAATGGGTATATATCTTTCCTTTTTTTCTTTGCTTTTCACTTGTTTTCTTTGCACAGCTATTTCTAAGGCCTCATCAGACAACCATTTTGCCTTTTTGCATTTCTTTTTCTCGGGGATGGTCTTGATCACTGCCTCCTGTACAATGTCATGAATCTCCATCCATAGTTCCTCAGGCACTCTATCAGATCTAATCTCAGGAATCTATTTGTCACTTCCACTGTATAATTGTAAAACTGAAAGTCACTGTTGTTTCCGACTCTTTGCCATCCCTTGGACTATGCAGCCCATGGAATTCTCTAAGCTGGAGTGGCTAGCCTTTCTTTTCTCCAGGGGATCTGCCCTAACCAGGGATCAAACCCAGGTTTTTTCACTTTGCAGGCTGAGCCAGCAAGAAAAAGCCCAATATTTTCAAGTGACAAAATGATAGAGATACAGGCACTCATTTTCTTCTGTGAGAACTCCAAAATTAAAACTCACTGCAGAACAATCATCCACAAGAGAATGTTGCATCACACACACACACACACACACACACACACACACACACACACACACACACACACAAACCCACATCCAGGGGCAAAGGAGAAGCCCCAGCAAGATGGTAGGGAGGCAAAATCACTTTGAGCATCAAACCCCATTCCTGCCAGAGACTCTCAGAGAAACAAAACCTTGTGCACATGAGGAGACCTCACAGAGACTGAGACAGACCTGCCTTTGAGTTTTTGAGTGTCACCTGCAGAGGTACAGGTCAGCAGTGGCCTGCTTCAGGGGCAGGGGCTCTGGGTGCTGCAGTACTGGGTGTGGCACAAGCCCTCTTGGAGCAGGTTGCCATTACCCACAGTAAAGCTGCCAAGCAGATGACCCACAAACTGCAGAACAATTATACCAAACAAATTATCGCACTGTTCTGTGACCCACAACGGATTTCCCAATGTGTGGATCTGGCAAAGGGACTGAGAACCCCCAGGGAATTTGACTTTGGAGGCCAATGGGACTTGATTACAGAATTTCCATAGGACTGGTGAAACAGACTTTTGGAGGATATAAACAAAACATTGTGTGGACCAGGACCCAAAAGAAAGGAGCAGTGACCCCACAAGAGACTGTTCCAGACTTCCTGAGGGTCCAGGAATCTCTGGTGGAAGTGTGGGTTGGCAGTGGCCTGCTACAGAGTCAGGGGCACTGAGTGTGGTGTGTGCAGAAGACCTTTTGAAAGGTCACCATTATCTTCATTACCTCCACCATAGTTTGGTCTCATGTCAAATAACAGGGAGTGAACACAGCCCTGTCCATCAACAGAAAATTGGATTAAAGATTTACTGAGCATGACCCCACCCATCAGAACAAGATCCAGTTTCCCCCACAATGAGTTTCTCCCATCAGGAAGCTTCCATAAGCCTCTTATCCTTATCATCAGATTGCAGACAGAATGAAAACCACAATCACAGGAAACTAATCAAACTGATAACATGGACCACAGCCTTGTCTAACTCAATGAAACTTTGAGGGCTACTCCATTTCTTTTAAGGGATTCTTGCCCATAGTAGTAGATATAATGGTCCTCTGAGTTAAATTCACCCATTCCAGTCCATTTCAGTTTGCTGATTCCTAAAATGTCGATTTTCACTCTTATCATCTCCTGTTTGACCACTTCCAATTGACCTTGATTCATGGATCTAACATTCCAGGTTCTTATGCAATATTGTTCTTTACAGCACTGGACTTTACTTCCATCACCAGTCACATCCACAACTGGGCGTTGTTTTTGCTTTGGCTCCATCTCTTCATTCTTTTTGGAGTTATTTCTCTACTCTTCTCCAGTTCATCTTTCAGTGTCATGTCTTTTTGTCTTTTCATACTGCTCGTGGGGTTCTCAAGGCCAGAATACTAAAGTGGTTTGCCATTCCCTTCTCTGGTGGACCACAATTTGTCAGAACTCTCCACCATGACCTGTCCATCTTGGGTGGCTCAAAGGGAATCCTACCCTTCTCTAGTGGGTACTACCCACTCCAGTATTTCTGCCTGAAGGAGTCCATGGTGCGCTACATGGTGGGCTCCACAAAGGAGCCTGGTGGGCTACAGTCTATGGGGTCACAGAGTCAGACACGACTGGACAACTAACACACACACACACACACGCGCGCGCGCGCGCGTGTGCGCGCACACACTGGTCTCATTGTTAATCCTGCATGAAGTTATCTTTCCTTACTCTCTGGGCTTGTTTTATGATGGATATTCTTGGCTTCTTTGTTTTAAGCTTATCTTATCTGGTTGTAAGTAGAAACATTTTAAGGCAATGACTTATAATTTATGTCCTGTTGAAGCTGAAATAATCATCTAAATTATATAGCTTGGGATTTTTTTTTTAATTAAGGATAAAATCTTGTATGTGTCATTCCAAATATTAACCTTTAGCCTTAGAAGCAAACAATTGCCTCTAATAATGATAATACATAAAATTTTTCATATGATGACAGAGAATATGACACAATTTAATCAATTCATAAATTAAAGAATAATTTAATATGGGGTTTGAGCACCTTTTAAAAAAGAATTAATTGCTTTAGCTTGACTTTCATCTCTTCACAGATTGTGATTCTTTCTAATGGGAATAAAAAAAAAAAATAATCTATTTCATGCTTTATGCACATAGTTAGAGTTACTTAGGGCTGAAAAAAAAAAAATATGGTCTAGCCATTAAAATATTCACAAGCAATGGATTTCAAACCAGTCTCCTTCCCAGAAGTTTGGAATTCTTTGGGAATTACTATGGAAATCCTGTAGAGAGGGGATTTTTTTTTTTTTTTTCCCCTCACAAACTAAGTAAGTCTGTTCAGGGAAACATGGAGGAATAATAACTCATATGGGAAAGCAATGGACAAAAATCAGACTGCTACCATTCTTCATGTAAAAGTGTCTAATATGATATTGTAGTGACCTAGTTTATTTGACATTAAATTCAATTAAAGATTGAGTGTGAGCTTAGGGTTTTGTTTAATTCTATCAGCAAATGATACTTTTAAAATTCATTTAAATTTAAAAATGTAGACATAAGTTTTTATTTAATCATTTCTATATAAATCAGGATAGATCAGGCTTTGCTTTAACCCCAAAATCTCAGCAACTGAAGATACGTAATTTTATTTCTTTTTTTGTAATACTATTTCTTATGTTTGTAAAGACCACCATGCATTTGGGTGACTTATCTACTCAGTACATCAGGGTGCTTCACTCTTTTTATGTTGTCATCTTAACAATGGCCTCTACATTTAGTATCTTGGAGGATGGGGTAGGCAGAAGAATTGCTACCTGGGACTATCATTACTGCAGCCCAGGAGTGACACTCATCACCTCTTTTATTTTTACTGGTCATCACCCTATAACCTGATAGAGATGTAGTTTCTTATATTGCCATGAAAGAAAGGAAAATCAAACACTGTTTACTCCCATTGTTTTCTCTCACTCTACTGAATAAATACTTATTTCCCCCTCTATTCATATCTGCTCACTGTATTTCACAACAATTTTTTCTTATTTAGTGTTCAAAACTTCTTGAAATACAACATTATCAGTAAGCTGGGCATTTGTGTTAAGTCCCCATACTCAAGACAAAAATTGGCTAATCAACTACTTTGAGACCTTGCTGGTTAGGTAAGTTTTATTCATGTTGGATACAGCTACCTTTACCAAAGAAATGGAGCTAGAAAGTGAACCAAACCTGGAGAGCTATGTCTTTTGGAAAAATAATCCCATTTTTAGGTTAAAAGATAACATCATTAAAGGCTAAGTAACCTGACATAATCACCCATGAAGTAAGTGGCAGTTCTACAAATCAGAGCTTCCTGAATGTAAATTTAAATCATTTCCAGAAAAGTTTATGAGTAGTCTTGCCTTGTGGATCTTGACAAATCAATTCTAAAAGTGCTTGAATAGTATATTTAGATTTGAAATGTTGAGCTCTGACTTTTAAAATATTAAATTTTGATACATGTTTTCAATGGACATCAATAGTCATTCAGGTTCATGCTCTCCTTGCTATACTATAGTCTGAATAAACATTATTCAATAAATGAGACTGATGTTTTATGACTAATTTTATTCAAAAGCAACATTTTCAACTTGCAAAATATGTTATTCCTAAACCTTACTTTTAATCTTGACCCCATCATCCCCAAATCAATGGCACAGCTTACATGGAAATGACTTTTATGAGCTTGAAGTGCAATCTCTAGGTTCAAAAGTTACATGGGAAAATACTTAGTTATTGAGGTGTGACTCATTTGGGAAGTCTTGGTTTTCTCATTTTAAAATCTACTAAGAAAAAAAAAATGATAGCTTCCTACAACTCCTGGATGAAGAATGTATTGAGTTTCTCACGTTGCTGAAACTCTCTTGGGACAGTCAGCTTTTTGTTCACTACACTGTTTGATGCATGGAAGCCAGTGCTGGAAGCCAAACCATTTCTAAGACAAAGTTCAGTATTTTTTAAATAAACTGGGAGGTAGTATCTTGCATCACTGTTATAGAGTACAGTATTTACTGAAGCTTCATCTTGATATATTCCTCTCTCTCTGCATACATTTCTTTCCCTGGAGTTATAGGTAGTTACACTTTTAAAGAGAAAAAGTGTGGTAGAGTTATGGTACTGAAAGAGCATTATTAATGTTTCCCAATTTTGAAAGTTTTTTGTGTAGTTTTTGAGTAACATGTGCCAACGTCCTTACTTACCTGGGTATAAATTATGAATTTATCTGGCCATAATCTTGTTAATTTGACTACAAAGGAAACAATATATACTGGTATCAAAAAGTTTTGGTTCAATTTTTCTGATAATGCTATCATAGTAACAGTCTTCCTTTGTTCAGGAAATGCAGTTGAGACTGTGAAACTCTGCATATACAAATCAAGAAAATATCAGATGTATGGCAAAACCAATATAATACTGTAAAGTTAAGTAAAATAAAAAAAAAGAAAATATCAAAGACTCAGTGGTACAGAATCCACCTGCCAATGAAAGAGACACACGTTTGATCTCTGATGGGGAAGCTGCCCCGGAGAAGGAAATGGCAACCCACCTTAGTATTTTTGCCTGGGAAATCTTGTGGGCAGAGGAACCTGGCTGGTTACAGTCCATCGGGTTGCAAAAGAGTTGGACCCAACTCAGTGACTAAACAGCAGCAATGCCAGTGAAGCCAAACACATAGGTTAAAGAAAACCTGTGGATGAAAGATAAAGAGGCAGAAGGCACATTAAAAATGTGTGGGAACAGACTTCCCTGACGAGCCAGCAGCTCCAATGCAGGGGACACGGGTTCAATCCCTAGTCAAAGATGTAAGATTTTACATGCCTTTGGGCAACCAAGCCGTGCACAGCAACTACCATGCCACAAATAGAGGGTCCTTAAAATCTGGCGCCGCCAAATAAGTAAAGATTTTCTTTCTTTATATATATATATATATATATATATATATATATATATATGTATGGGGAAGAAAGAATAAGACAGAATCAGAAAGTATATCATGATGCAGTGAGATTGTTACACATCCAGAAGTTTGGCAAAGACCTTTTGTCCATATCCTAGCTGGAAAATGTGAATCCCTTTCTCACAAAGAATAGGGTAAAAGAGTTAATTTTTGTATCCAATAGCCGAAGACACTGAATGGTGATTTCCTTTACTCACTGACTTTTGCTTTTTGTACATTGTGCATTTGGACTAGAGCAAATCTGTAAAATACAAACTCCAAAAGCTTAATAGATAGGTATAAGCTGCAGGGGGCTTCATCCCCATGAATCAGTGGTAAAGAATCTGCCTGCAATGCAGGAGACAAGGATTCATCTCTGGGTTGGGAAGATCCCCTGGAGGAGGGTATGGCAACCCACTCCAGTATTCTTGCCAGGGAAATCCCATGAACAGAGGAGGCTGGTGGTCTACAGTGCATGTGGTCACAAAGAGTTAGAAATGACTAAGCTCTCATGTAGGCACAAACTGCATGGTTTGACATTTTTGTTGTAGTCATAATTGTAAAAAATCTTCAAAGTGACTTAGAGATCTCTGATTATTCTTTGCAAATGCAATGGTGGTTCAATTAGCATATCTTAAGCTAATTTACTGGAAAGTTCCCTGTAGTCCTTCCAGCCACTGGGTACACTAGCATATGGAAATAGTGTGGGTGGAGCAAATGATGCCACCCAGAAGAGGAAAACAAACCCAGTGCCAGATGTTGGAGGAAGAATAGAACATATAATATGCAGAGATGCAGGGGGTAAAAAAAGAAAAGCAAATGCAGACAGGCAGCGGCCAAAACAGAACTCAAATACTGAAAAGGGAAGAAAGGAAGATATGTTACACCCACAATGCCACTCTAACAGCTTTCAAACCCAGAATCCTGCTGAGGGAATTTGAAAAAGCTGATATCCCATTTCTTAGCCTCACAACTCATCTGTAATTGGGCCAGGAATGTACTAAGCACCCAAATCTAGAACTGACAAACTCAGTTGAATCAGAATTCTGTGAGATAGATTGCTATGAAAGCTTAAGTTAGAAGAGCCTGACTGAATTTCATCTAAATTTTCACAAAAGTAAATGCCAGATACTGAGATTCCTAGCAGTTTTCAGTAGAAGTCAATAAACAAGCAAAAAAGTGGCAGATATGATACATGAGCAGAAACAATGACTAAGTAGACTTCAGGAAGTAAATAAAGATAGACTAGAATATGAGTTTGTCTCTTCAGAAATACCAGATATGGACACCCAGTCCCCTGTATTACAGGTGGATTCTTCACTACTGAGCCACAGGGAAGCTGGGTTTCATTATTACCTCACATATCTTCTGGACAGGGAGCTTTCGTGGTAGCTCAGATGGTAAGGAGTCTGCTTGTGTTTCAGATCAAGGTTCTGAATTAAGGGAGATCAAGGTTCAATCTCTGGGTCAGAAAGATCCCCTGGAGAAGGGAATGGCGACCCACTCCAGTATTTTTGCCTGGAGAATTCCATGAACAGAGGAGCCTAGAGGGCTATGGTCCATGGGGTCAAAGAGTCAGACATGAAAGAGTGATGCAACACACAGCATCCCAGGCAGGGTGTGGCAGGAGCCACCAAACAGCCAGTCCTTGTTCGCCTCTATGCTAAAAAAAAAAAAAAAAAAAAAAAAATTCAGAGAAAAGCCTATTTCCCCTGCTAAGTCACTTCAGTCGTGTCCAACTCTGTGCGACCCGGTAGACGACAGCCTACCAGGCTCCTCCGTCCCTGGGATTCTCCAGGCAAGAACACTGGAGTGGGTTGCCATTTCCTTCTCCAGTGCATGAAAGTGAAAAGTGAAAGTGAAGTAGCTCAGTCGTGTCTGGTGTCTGACTCTTCGCGACCCCATGGACTGCAGCCTACCAGGCTCCTCCGTCCTTGGGAGTTTCCAGGCAAGAGTACTGGAGTGGGGTGCCATTTCCTTCTCCAGGGGATCTTCCCAACCCAGGGATTGAACCTGGGTCTCCCACATGGTAGGCAGATGCTTTTACCATCTGATGTACCAGGGAAGTTAACTGCCCCCCTATTTCTTTCAAATACCAACAGGAAAAACTGCAACATAACTTCTCCCCATCCACATGTTAAGCAGGCCTGAGTGGGGAATTGACTTAAATCCCATGCTGCTATCTTGCAGAAGCAGGTAGCAGGGCTCTAATTTTCCCCTTCCCTGGTATCAGTGGGCCTGAGCAAATAACGAATCTTCCATTCCTGGCCTTGTTCAGACAGGGCAACTTCCATTTACCAGCTGGATGTTATCCAAAGGGCAGATCGTTTAACCCTCTCCTGGTAGAAGGAAGTAAGAACAACCTGATTCAACCACTGGCATAGAGAAGGATGGAGCAAACAAGACACTGAAAAATAAATACAAAATAATATATACATAATTTTCCAAGGAACTGATGTTCAATTATGTTATCTGCAATTTATTGGCATCAAGGAAATGAAGGACCAGGACTATTAATGACTGGTTTCTAATAGATATTTGGAGATGGGATGGAAAATAGAGTCTCACTGGATATGCTTGCTTATTCAAAAACTAGTTTACCACTTGCCACTTGTCAGGGTGCAGTGGTAAAGAATCTGCCTGCCAATACAGAAGATGCAAGAGATGCAGGTTTAATCCCGAGTTGGGAAGATCCCCTTTAGTAAAAAATGGCAACCCACTCCAGTATTCTTGCCTGGGAAATTCCACAGACAGAGGAGACCGTCAGGCTATCGTCCATGAGGTCTCAAAGAGTCTAACACAACTGAGCGACTGAGCACACACATACACACAATGTCCAAAAACTATCTTGCCACTAAATCAGTAACATTTGTCAAATGTCAGGAGACTCAATTAGCAATTTATTTTTATATTTTATTTTAGCGAGTTGAGAACATGCAAGATTTCAGTGCACTGCATAACTGTAAAAAAGATACTCATTTAGTTCCTTGTATAAGTTTAACATATGTTTCTTCATTGATACCACAGTTGTAGAAAATACCACATTTACATTTATCAAATACTTTTTCAGTACTTATTAAGTTATTATCTATATTCTTATACATATTGCAAGTGTATATATCTATATATGTATTGTAAGTGTGTGTAATTGTGTGTGTGTGTGTGTATAGTAAGCTGTTTGAATTTTCACAGACTAAGCACATCTTTATAACCAGCATGCAGATCAAAATCAGAGCTTCACTAGCCAGCCCCATATCTCCCAGCTCTGAAAACTGCCTTTGGACTTTGCCTCTTCCAGTAGTTCACTTCTATCCTGGATTCTAAGCAAATATATTTGTTGTTGTTTAATCCCTAAGTCATGTCACATTCTGACTGACCATGGGATTTCCTAGGCAAGAATACTGGAGTGGATTGCCATGCCCTCCTCCAAGGAATCTTCCCAACTCAGGCATTGACCTCACGTCTCCTGCTTGGCAGGCAGATTCTTTATCATTGTGTCATGCAGGAAGCCCCTAACCATACAGATTAGTAAGTTTGCCTATTTTTCTAATGTATGTAAATCATATAATGTCACTTTTCTTCACTTAACTTCATTTTGCTCACCATTATGTTTATGGGATTCTTCCATATCATCCTGTGTATTCCCCTCAGCAAATCTTAACTGACCACTTACTGTGTGCCTGCTACAGCTCTAGCTGCTCCTCTTACATCTGTGACTTATATCCCCATTACTAATGATCATTAGTGACTATTCATGCTGCTACTAAGTCTCTTCACTCGTGTCCGACTCTGTGCAACCCCATAGACGGCAGTCCACCAGGATCCTCTGTCCCTGGGATTCTCCAGGCAAGAACACTGGAGTGGGTTGCCATTTCCCCTCCAATGCATGAAAGTGAAAAGTGAAAGTGAAGTCGCTCAGTCTTGTCCGACTCTTAGCGACCCCATGGACTGGAGCCTACCAGGCTCCTCCGTCCATGGGATTTTCCAGGCAAGAGTACTGAAGTGGGGTGCCATTGTGACTATTCATAATTCATACTAAATGAAAAATCAAAAACCAGTACAAAAAGTTGGTAAGATCCCTGTGAAGATTTAACTTGGTAAATGAAGTTATATTTTGGCTGATCAACTCAGCCAGAGCTCATTTTTATACTTGGCTACATTTGAATTTGTATGAAACACAAAATGGAGAACAATGCATGTGGAGTCTGCCAAGCTGAAAACAGCACATATATACTATTTTTTTTTTTAATGGTAAAGAAAATATTCTTTCCAGAAAATAGTTACTAGCAAGATTTATTGTGAAAATCAACAGACTTTGGAAACTCAGTTGGAAACTCTAACACAATGTCTGCCGGGTCCTGAAGACAGTTCTGAGAGTCAACAAAACAGGGGATTGTACTATGGAACACAAAACCTTGCATAAATCCATTCCATGAATCAATTGCCATTTGAAATAGGTAGCCAATCAAAGTGGTTGTTTATAGAGTGGAAAAGTTTTCAGTAGGTACTATAACTTATGGTACCTATTAAAAACAGAACATTTATCAAGTTTTTCAGTACTTTTAAAAACTATTTAGCATACAAGTTACCAGAGAGATTGCGTGCATACTCAGTCACTCAGTAGTGTCCAACTCTTTGTGACCCCTATGGACTGTAGCCTTTCTGACTCCTCAGTCCATGGTAGTTTCCAGGCAAGAATACTGGAATGAATTGCCATTTCCTCCTCCAAGGGATCTTCCCAGACCAGGGATCAAACCCATGTCTCCTGCATTTCCTGCATTGGCAGGCAGATTCTTTACCACTGAGCAACCTGGGAAGCCCAACCAGGGAGATGATATCACCTTAATGAAAGGAAAGCGTAGAGTAAAGAAATGGGATAGCCTGTTCACCTACAAAACAAAGCGTCCCACTGTACCCTGTAGGAGAATCCTGTGTAAGCTGCATTCAATTATGTTTTACCAAGATAGAGACTGGTAGAGGCAGGCAGAGGAGGCTAGGGGGTGGATCAAAACTCAAAGTGATCAAACATGAAGATGCAGTTAGATGATGTCATCTCTACAGAACTCACTTTATAGAAACAGTAAGCCAAGTAGTGATTTACACGGGTACAGAAGCCCACTTACACTAGAATTCTCGAGATATTATATAATATAACGGAAATTTTAGTGGTGCAGGGAAATGGAGTTAGCTGGAATGCAGAACATAGTCAGAAAGACTATGTTGAGAATGTGAGAATGGTATGGATGAAACTTTCTAGAAAGTGAAAGTTGCTCAGTCATGTCAGACTCTTTGCAACCCCATAGACCTTATAGTTCATGGAATTCTCCAGGACAGAATACTAGAGTGGGTGGCCTTTCCTTTTTGCAAGGGATCTTCCCAACCCAGGAATAGAACCCAGGTCTCGCACATTGCAGGCAGATTCTTTACCACCTGAAGCCCAAGAATACTGGAGTGGGTAGACCTTCCCTTCTCCAATGGTTCTTCCCAACCCAGAAATCAAATCGGGTTCTCCTGTATTGCAGGCAGATTCTTTAACCAACTGAACTATTAAGGAAGCCCATCACTTTCTAGAAAATGACCACAGTATCGGAAATCCTTATGGTAGAATGAACATAATCTGAACAAAAGCCAATGACTAAAGTGCATACTACATTAGGGAAAGTCAAATGAGGTTGATTTGGTAGGCAGGGAAAAATACTGAAGTAACTTATGGGCCATGGAAGTGACTGGCCTTGATCTTGAGAGTAATTGAAATGTAAAGACAGGCTGTAAAAGAAGGAACAGGATCAGACTTGCACTTGTTAAGTACAGTATATGGGGTCCAGACTGAACAAAGACAAGAAAAGACAAACTAGACACACTTGCCATGCCTCTATGAAGTGCTGAAGCTGTGATGAATAGAGAAGAAACACCAAATGAGGTTCCAGTCTTTTCCCTCCAGTGAATATTTCCAAAGGCACTAAAAGTTAATTTCTCTGAGACTTAGTTTCTTCAACTGTAAAGTGATAATAATCTAAAATAAAATAAATAAAGCTTTTTTAAAAATCACTCAAATAAATGGAAAGGTACTGATAAAAACCAAAGAACATGGCTAGTTTATATTTTAATGATTATAAATTTACACAAGTAAAATGAATAAAAATTTGACAAAAATATGAAAATTTACCATAGAGTACATGTATAGTTACACCATAAAATTAAAGAATGTCAATGTTCCTAAAGAAATATTTTAACAACTCATTCAAAAATAATCAAGAAAGCTAGCTTAGGGCTAAAAACTCATATAAACTCATTCACTGGTGATATGAAAAGAATTGCACACTGATACACTCACACACACATATATTTTCCAGGTGTTAGAAGAGTTTAAGTTTTTTTTTTTAAGTAATAAATTAATTTACCACATTTAGAAATGTTTTACATCTTCTTGGAGCATAGCATAGATAATGGATGGCATGTGATTTGTCACATTGACTGGATTCTTAAAAAATCCTATCAAAGGAACAAGTATCCAAATTCCATTAAGTTCAAGTGATGACAGCACCTCTATTTTCTTTGGATACAAAAATCTCTCAAGCATGAGTGCTGGCATTCTGTGGAGTAAAATATGTTATTTAAACAGAATCTTAAGAAAATTAGTTTCCTCTTAGGATGAAATGGTGATTAATCAGTGGGAACAGAAAAGAAAGCAGGGAAAAAAAAAGAAACTGTTGCTTATATTTTTTAATAGAATGACAAGGGCACTACTGTTCTAACAGAACAAGTGTACTTTTAGATCTTTGTAATAAGAGGAATAATTTCCTATTGTTGTCCTGTAGGAAAATATTTTAGGAATATTTAAGTAAAAAAGAATATTCTTGATTGTTGTCAGAGATGTGTATTTGCTCATTTAGAGTGTAAATGAAAAGCATCCTTTCATTGCATAGAAGGATATGCTCATTAACATCAGACCTTGCTGACAGCAAAACAAATATTGTAATTAACTTCCAATTAAAATAAATAAATTTATATTAAAATTTTTGATATACTAAAAAAGAAAGATTGAAGGGTAAAGTGAATGAGAGAGTCAGAGGAGGGGAAAGAGAAAGGGAGAAAAGAAGTAAAAAAGAAATGGAGAAGGACGGAAGTCTAGCAGGAAGAAGAAAAGAAACAAAATATTTTTAAAATACATAAACAGGGCTCATATTTCACAACTCTCATTTCCAGTTCATAAGTTTTAAGGATAATTGGAGCTTTATGCTTTAAGTGAATACATAAATATATCAGATTAGATCAGATCAGTTGCTCAGTTGTGTCAGACTCTTTGCGACCCCATGAATCGCAGCACGCCAGGCCTCCCTGTCCATTCACCAACTCCCGTTCACTCAGACTCAATGTCCATCGAGTCAGTGATGCCATCCAGCCATCTCATCCTCTGTCGTCCCCTTCTCCTCCTGCCCCCAATCCTCCCAGCATCAGAGTCTTTTCCAATGAGTCAACTCTTCGCATGAGGTGGACAAAGTACTGGAGTTTCAGCTTCAGCATCATTCCTTCCAAAGAAATCCCAGGATTGATCTCCTTCAGAATGGACTGGCTGGATCTCCTTGCAGTCCAAGGGACTCTCAAGAGTCTTCTCCAACACCACAGTTCAAAAGCATCAATTCTTCGGTGCTCAGCTTTCTTCACAGTCCAACTCTCACATACATACATGACCACAGGAAAGACCATAGCCTTGACTAGGCGAACCTTTGTTGGCAAAGTAATGTCTCTGCTTTTGAATATGCTATCTAGGCTGGTCATAACTTTCCTTCCAAGGAGTAAGTGTCTTTTAATTTCATGGCTCCATTCACCATCTGCAGTGATTTTGGAGCCCAGAAAAATAAAGTCTGACACTGTTTCCACTGTTTCCCCATCTATTTCCCATGAAGTGTTGGGGCCAGATGCCATGATCTTTGTTTTCTGAATGTTGAGTTTTAAGCCAACTTTTTCACTCTCCACTTTCACTTTCATCAAGAGGATTTTGAGTTCCTCTTCACTGTCTACCGTAAGGGTGGTGTCATCTGCATATCTGAGGTTATTGAGATTTCTCCTGGCAATCTTGATTCCAGCTTGTGTTTCTTCCAGTCCAGCATTTCTCATGATGTACTCTGCATATAAGTTAAATAAACAGGTTGACAATATACAGCCTTGACGTACTCCTTTTCCTATTTGGAACCAGTCTGTTGTTCCATGACCAGTTCTAACTGTTGCTTCCTGATTTGCATACAAATTTCTCAAGAGGCAGATCAGGTGGTTTGGTATTCCCATCTCTTTCAGAATTTCCCACAGTTTATTGTGATCCACACAGTCAAAGGCTTTGGCATAGTCAATAAAGCAGAAATAGATGTTTTTCTGGAACTCTCTTGCTTTTTCCATGATCCAGCGGATGTTGGCAATTTGATCTCTGGTTCCTCTTTCTTTTCTAAAACCAGCTTGAACATCAAGAATTTCACAGTTCACGTATTGCTGAAGCCTGGCTTGGAGAATTTTGAACATTACTAGCATGTGAGATGAGTGCAATTGTGCGGTAGTTTGAGCATTCGTTGGCATTGCCTTTCTTTGAGATTGGTATGAAAACAAGGGATGCATATTTTTAAAAAAGTTAAAATTGCCTATTCACTGTTGTTCAGTCACCTAAATAGTAACCTAAGTAAAACTCAAAAATCTAAATATATCTGTACACTTCTTAAAGCAGAAGTGTGATTTTTGTTTTGTTTTATTTTGAAAGTAATATATAATGGCTCATTGAATGTTCAAATTTTATTTACAATAGATTTGGGAAGATTATCTCTTATCTATATATGTTGATAAAATATTAAAATGCTATATAATCAGTAGTCACTCATTGCAGAAATCTAGATACCAATAGCACAGTAGGCTTAATTTTTTTTAACTGAAGTGTAACTGACATATAATGTTATATTAGTTTAAGGTATATGACATAATGATTCAATATTTGTATATATTACAAAATAATCAACACAATAGGTCTAGATAACATCTGTCCCGACACATAGTCTGTTAGCCTCAATTCTTCATAAATATCATTCAGTATAAAACAATTTCTTATATAATTAGAGTTTGCAAGAAGTTAAAATATTTGTCTTTAAGTTTACCATTGTTAGTAGCTATGACAGTAATAAAACATATTTTCCAATAAAGCATTGCAGCATCTTAGTGGCAGAAAAGGAAATTCCTAAGATTTTTTTTACTGTAACATAACTTAAGGCATATATAACACCTTATATATAGGGTTTGGACTCAGGCCAAACAAATAAAATAAGAATAGGAGCACTGACAGTTTTGTTTCAAAATTGGCTTAACTTCTACTTTTAGGACGTCATAGTACTTTATGAAGCTGACTTCTGGATTCACTGTCTTTTACAGAATTCTACAAGATTGATATTATTTTTTATAAAGATTGATTCAGGAAGATCAAGGAGGTGTTAGGATTTGAAAAGTCCTCCAAGGAGATATAAATTCTATCACATGATATTAACTTTAATTACAAATAAATGGAAAATAAAATAAGTGAAAACTGAGACTCTTCCATCACCTTACAAATGTGATGAAACACAAATTTCTAAAGCTTTTAAAGTATGTAAAACTGAGTTGGGTGATTCTATTAAACTGGTAGGAATAAATTCCTTTATTTCATGAGAGTTGGCAAAATATAAAACTAATCATGAGGAACAAGTTGTTTTAGCCAGACATGGCCATTTAAAGCATATTTCCATTAGTTACATTAGCAGGGAAACATCAAACTACAATATAATTCTCTATAATTGTTTTCAGCCTGGTCATTCTGATCTTTTATAGAACTAGGCTTTTTTCCTCCAGAATTACCTATGTATATCCCCTTAACTTTCTTCACTGTTAGAATTACATCATTATTCTAAATAATTCTAAAAGTAAAACTGAGCCACCTAACTAAATTATTATGTTTTATGTGTATTTTATATGTGGTCTGATATTATGGGTTAAATTCATTTGAAATACAGTGAAAATTCACTCTACTTTTTTATAAGTATACTAAAGGAGCTATGTCACAGAGTAAATTATGTTTTGATGAATATTTATAAAAATTCTACTTTCAATATTACACGTTCCTTAAGATATGTACATTTATGATATGTTAACAATTCTTTGCAAGCTATTAAAATGGGATTTTGCTTGTTGCAAAGCTGTGTAAAGCTGAATTTTTTTCATCACTTAGCTCAATCATTAACAATCTAAGAGCTAAAACATTACAAAGTACTGCAAACCTTCAATCATAAAACAATTAATTCACTCACCTAAAGACCTATAGGCACTTTGGGACTATCAAACATATTTTTCCTGATTTGGGAAACGTTGTAGCAATTAATATTGAATGTCCATACAAATTAGATAGCAAAAATACAAAAGAAAAGTTTAAACATATTAGATAAAATAAAACCAAGTGAGAGTCCTTGGTTTAAGGACTTTAAAGTGGAAAAGCAAATCAGGGAAGGGATGAAAGCTCAGATGGAAGGTAAAAGAAATAAACACAGACCATTCATACCCCACAAAACACGTATGTGCATGCACTGAGGAGTGAGCAAAGAATAAGGAAGAGGAATTTGTTGAGCATGTGTAATGAGCTGACAGACATATACATTCTACCTATTTTATTTTTCATGAACCTTCGTAAACTGTTTCTTTTTAATGCCCTTTTTCAAATAAGGAAATGAAAATCAGAAAAGTTCAGCAGTTTATTCAAGATCATATCATTTATAAGCAAATTCAGGTGTATCTCACTCAAAATTGTATGATGCTTCTACTACATACACTTCCTTTCTAATACTTTATCAGAAAATGGCTAATCTTTGACAACTGGATAAACTAATTTTTAATAAGAATCAAAATAATACTTATAATTCTAATTTTTTTTTCTTTCTTTCCTTCTTTCTCTTCCATTTTCTCTTCCTTTTTTCCTTCCTTCCTTCACTTTCCTGTTTTATTTTGTTCTTTTCTTTTTTTAGGCTTTAATATCGACAGAATATCCCAATGAACTCTCTTCACTAATTTTTTTATAATTGAATATTAGTTTCCTTTACCAAGGGAAGACGCCTGGTTGCTCACCTGGTAAAGAATTGGCTTGCAATGTAGGAGACTCCGGTTGGATTCCTGCATCAGGAAGATCCACTGGAGAAGGGACAGGCCACCCACTCCAGTGTTCTTGGGCTTCCCTGGTGGTTCAGAGGGTTAGGAATCTGCCTGCAATGTGGGATACCTAGATGCGATACCTGAGTGAGAAGATCCCCTAGAGAAGGTAACACCTACCGTTTCCAGTATTCTGACCTGGAGAATTCCAGGGACAGAGGAGCCTTGTAGGCTACAGTCCATGGGGTCACAGTCAGACATGACTGATCAACTTTCTGTCGCTCACTCCTTTCCTAACTTAAAAAAAAGTGAACTCTAAAACTGATTTCCTTTTCCACTCCATGTACACACACACTGGTCCCTATGCATTCTGAAACAAACTTAAATAAGCAAACTGATTTAGGTGTATTCTCTTGCCAAATCTGGTAATCTGGGGAAATCAAGACAAAAGAGAAATGCATCTATTCTGGGGCTGGGGAAGAGAAGACAGATGCAGAAAAGTGGAGTAGAGGGTCCAATACCATTTTCCTAGATGCTCTTCACCTCTTATAAACCATTCCAGTACATATTTTAAGGACTGTTGAAACTGTCCAAATTTTGCTTTGCTTTCCTAAAAGCATCTGTGGGTTGATAACAGCTTAGCCCTGCCTCTGGCTTGCTGGAGAGAGATTTCTGGCTGGCTCAACTGACAGATCGTGCCTGTGGTTTGCATCTTGGTTAGGGCTGTATCCAAGGTGGACATTATGTCTAGCCTGGCAGGTTGACAGAAAGTTGCACTGTTGGCATAAGTCTGCTCTACTGGCCACATGTGGTAGGAAAATTAGTTTGTCACAACTAGAACCATCAAAGAACTAGAAAGAAGATTTCAGGAAAACATAACATCAAAAGCAAAGAGAAACTCCATGTGAACTCAACCCTCTCAAAGTGATTATGGCCAAGATAAACCTTATTACAAGGAGACGGGCAGCCAGAGAGAAATACAGACTCCAGCACTTGTAAGCATATGACTCTGACAGAAGAGAATTATTAGTTCAAGCTGCAAAGAGATGATTCAAATTGAGTGTTGGTAGTAACATGGAATTAGGTGAACATGGAATAGATCAAGGAGGAACAGATAGAACTGTACATGGAACAACAGACTGGTTCCATATGGGGAAAAGAGTAAGTCAAGGCTGTATATTGTCACCCTGTTTATTTAACATATATGCAGAGTACATCAAGAGAAACACTGGGTTGGATGAAGCACAAACTAGAATTAAGATTGCTGGGAGAAATATCAATAATCTCAGATAGGCAGATGACACCACCCTTATGGCAGAAAGCAAAGAAGAGCTAAAGAGCCTCTTGATGAAAGTGAAAGAGGAGAGTGAAACAGTTAGCTTAAAACTTAACATTCAGAAAACTAAGATCACGGTATCTGGTCCCATCACTTCATGGCAAATAGGTGGGGAAATAATGGAAATAGTGAGAGACTTTATTTTTGGGAGTTCCAAAATCACTGCAGATGGTGACTGCAGCCATGAAATTAAAAGATGCTTACTCCTTGGAAGAAAAGTTATGACCAACCTAGGCAGTGTATTAAAAAGCAGAAACATTACTTCACCAACAAAGGTCTGTCTAATCAAAACTTTGGTTGGTTTTTCCAGTAGTCATGTATAGATGTGAGAGTTGGACTATAAAGAAAGTTGAAGGCCAAAGAATTGATGCTTTTGAACTGTGGTGTTGGAGAAGACTCTTGAGAGTCTTTTGGACTGCAAGGAGATCCAACCAGTCCATTTTAAGGAAATCAGTCCTGAATATTCATTGGCAAGACTGATACTGAAGCTGAAACTCCAATACTTTGGCTAGCTGATGCAAAGAACCAACTCATCTGAAAGACCCTGATGCAGGAAAAGATTGAAGGCAGGAGAAGAAGGGGATGACAGAGGATGAGATGGTTGGATGGCATCACTGACTCAATGGACATGAATTTGATTAAATTCCGAGAGTTGGTGATACACAGGGAAGCCTGGCTTGCTGCAGTCCATGGGGTTCCAAAGAGTTGGACACAACTGAATGACTGAACTGAACTGGAATAATTAACTAAAATTGTTTGCTTAAAGGAATTCATTGATTTTTTGTTTGTGTACTTGACAGTGTAGGTACTTAAATGAGAATGTAATGCATGTCTAGCTTACTCTCTAGAACAAAGAGCAATGTTGTAAAAGTAAACATTATTTCTCTACTATTTGTCATAACATCGTATTACTTTTTGTCATTACTCTCTTCAAATTATTTCAGTTATAGTTAATTTCCAAGTAGTCAAATTTATCCTTTCAGCTCAAGAACACATTCAATTTTAAAGACATGCATTGTAATCTGTTAAAATATATTACACATCGCTTATTGTTCTTCATAATTTGAGTATTATAATGCCTAAATTATTATTTTTTCCAGGCGATAGTTATGACATTAAAGATTAATTTATTCAGGACAATTGGCTCCTTCTAGAATAACTGACATTTAACAGAGCTTTCTAAATTTTCAGGTCTAATATTTGTTACTTATCTTTATCCCCTTCTTTTATCCAATCTACATCCTACACATTTAGCATAACTCCATTTTGGGGGTACTCTTACTCTCTAATTTTCTACTGTAAGAAATATTATCATCAACATAGCCTGTAGGAGGAAAGTTGAAAGGAAACAAGTGCCTCAGATCAGATAAGTCGCTCAGTCGTGTCCGACTCTTTGCGACCCCATGAACCGCAGCACGCCAGGCCTCCCTATCCATCACCAGCTCCCGGAGGTCACTCAGACTCGCATCCATCGAGTCAGTGATGCCATCCAGCCATCTCATCCTCTGTCGTCCCCTTCTCCTCCTGCCCTCAATCCCTCCCAGCATCAGAGTCTTCTCCAATGAGTCAACTCTTCGCATGAGGTGGCCAAAATACTGGAGTTTCAGCTTTAGCATCATTCCTTCCAAAGAAATTCCAGGATTGATCTCCTTCAGAATGGACTGGTTGGATCTTCTTGCAGTCCAAGGGACTCTCAAGAGTCTTCTCCAACACCACAGTTCAAAAGCATCAATTCTTCGGTGCTTAGCCTTCCTCACAGTCCAGCTCTCACATCCATACATGACCACAGGAAAGACCATAGCCTTGACTAGGCGAACCTTTGTTGGTAAAGTAATGTCTCTGCTTTTGAATATGCTATCTAGGTTGGTCATAACTTTCCTTCCAAGGAGTAAGCGTTTTTTAATTTCATGGCTGCAGTCACCATCTGCAGTTATTTTGGAGCCCAGAAAAACAAAGTCTGACACTGTTTCCACTGTTTCCCCATCTATTTCCCATGCAGTGATGGGGCCAGATGCCATGATCTTCGTTTTCTGAATGTTGAGCTTTAAGCCAACCTTTTCACTCTCCACTTTCACTTTCATCAAGAGGCTTTTTAGCCCCTCTTCACTTTCTGCCATAAGAGTGGTGTCATCTGCATATCTGAGGTTATTGATATTTCTCCCGGCAATCTTGATTCCAGCTTGTGTTTCTTCCAGTCCAGCATTTCTCATGATGTACTCTGCATATAAGTTAAATAAACATGGTGACAATATGCAGCCTTGACGTACTCCTTTTCCTATTTGGAACCAGTCTGTTGTTCCATGACCAGTTCTAACTGTTGCTTCCTGACCTGCATACAGATTTCTTAAGAGGCAGATCAGGTGGTCTGGTATTCCCGTCTCTTTCAGAATTTTCCACAGTTTATTGTGATCTACACAGTCAAAGGCTTTGGCATAGTCAATAAAGCAGAAATAGATGTTTTTCTGGAACTCTCTTGCTTTTTCCATGATCCAGCGGATGTTGGCAATTTGATCTCTGGTTCCTCTGCCTTTTCTAAAACCAGCTTGAACATCAGGAAGTTCACGGTTCACATATTGCTGAAGCCTGGCTTGGAGAATTTTGAGCATTACTTTACTAGCGTGTGAGATGAGTGCAATTGTTCGGTAGTTTGAGCACTCCTTGGCATTGCCTTTCTTTGGGATTGGGATGAAAACTGACCTTTTCCAGTCCTGTGGCCACTGCTGAGTTTTCCAAATTTGCTGGCATATTGAGTGCAGCACTTTCACAGCATCATCATTCAGGACTTGGAATAGTTCCACTGGAATTCCATCACCTCCACTAGCTTTGTTCGTAGTGATGCTTTCTAAGGCCCATTTGACTTCACATTCCAAGATGTCTGGCTCTAGGTCAGTGATCACATCATCATGATTGTCTAGGTCTTGAAGCTCTTTTTTGTACAGTTCTTCTGTGTATTCTTGCCACCTCTTCTTAATATCTTCTGCTTCTGTTAGGTCCACACCATCTCTGTCCTTTATCGTGCCCATCTTTGCATGAAATGTTCCTTTGGTATCTCTGATTTTCTTGAAGAGATCCCTAGTCTTTCCCATTCTGTTGTTTTCCTCTATTTCTTTGCATTGATCACTGAAGAAGGCTTTCTTATCTCTTCTTGCTATTCTTTGGAACTCTGCATTTAGATGTTTATATCTTTCCTTTTCTCCTTTGCTTTTCGCTTCTCTTCTTTTCACAGCTATTTGTAAGGCCTCCCCAGACAGCCATTTTGCTTTTTTGCATTTCTTTTCCATGGGGATGGTCTTGATCCCTGTCTCCTGTACAATGTCACGAACCTCATTCCATAGTTCATCAGGCACTCTATCTCTCAGATCTAGGCCCTTAAATCTATTTCTCACTTCCACTGTATCATCATAAGGGATTTGATTTAGGTCATACCTGAATGGTCTAGTAGTTTTCCCTCCTTTCTTCAATTTCAGTCTGAATTTGGCAATAAGGAGTTCATGGTTCAAGCCACAGTCAGCTCCTGGTCTTGTTTTTGCTGATTGTATAGAGCTTCTCCATCTTTGGCTGCAAAGAATATAATCGATCTGATTTCGGTGTTGACCATCTGGTGATGTCCATGTATAGAGTCTTCTCTTGTGTTGTTGGAAGAGGGTATTTGCTATGACCAGTGCATTTTCTTGGCAAAACTCAGTCTTTGCCCTGCTTCATTCCGTATTCCAAGGCCAAATTTGCCTGTTACTCCAGGTGTTTCTTGACTTCCGACTTTTGCATTCCAGTCCCCTATAATGAAAAGGACATCTTTTTTGGGTGTTAGTTCTAAAAGGTCTTGTAGGTCTTCATAGAACCTTTCAACTTCAGCTTCTTCGGCGTTACTGGTTGGGGCATAGACTTGGATTACTGTGACATTGAATGGTTTGCCTTGGATACGAACAGAGATCATTCTGTCATTTTTGAGATTGCATCCAAGTACTGCATTTCGGACTCTTTTGTTGACCATGATGGCTACTCCATTTCTTCTGAGGGATTCCTGCCCACAGTAGTAGATATAATGGTCATCCGAGTTAAATTCACCCATTCCAGTCCATTTTAGTTCGCTAATTCCTAGAATGTCGCCATTCACTCTTGCCATCTCTTGTTTGACCACTTCCAATTTGCCTTGATTCATGGACCTGACATTCCAGGTTCCTATGCAATATTGCTCTTTACAGCATCGGACTTTGCTTCTATCACCAGACACATCCACAGCTGGGTATTCTTTTTGTTTTGGCTCCATCCTTTCATTCTTTCTGGAGTTATTTCTCCACTGATCTCCAGTAGCATATTGGGCCCTTACTGACCTGGGGAGTTTCTCTTTCAGTATCCTATCATTTTGTCTTTTCATACTGTTCATGGGGTTCTCAAGGCAAGAATACTGAAGTGGTTTGCCATTCCCTTCTCCAGCGGACCACACCCTGTCATCTCTCTCCACCATGACCCACCCATCCCAGGTCGCCCCTCGGGCATGGCTTAATTTCATTGAGTTAGACAAGGGTGTGGTCCTTGTGTGATTAGATTGACTAGTTTTCTGTGAGAATGGTTTTAGTGTATTTGCCCTCTGATGCCCTCTTTCAAAACCTACTGTCTTACTTGGGTTTCTCTTACCTCGGGCATGGGGTATCTCATCCCGGCTGCTCCTAGCTGCTCCCGGCCAGGGAAGCACAGCCATCGCACCTTACCTTGGACGAGGGGTCTCTCCTCACCGCCGCCCTTCCTGACCTCGGTCGTGGGGTAGCTCTTCTCCGCCCTGCTTAGTGCGCTGGCCCTCACCGCCGTCCTTCCTCGGTCTTGGGGTAGCTCCTCTCGGCCGCGCTCTTAGTGCGCGACGCAGCCGGCGGGGTGCTCTTAATTGTGCACCGGTCGCGGGGAGGCGAGGTCGCTCTTAAGTAGTCTCAAATAATAGCATGGTGTTGATACCTCAAATTGCTAATTAAAGAAGGCCCTTGACAAGCACAACTTTTAACAGTACACACTTCAGAATAAGACAGCTCCAAGCTCCTGCCCTAGCTCTGTCATTTCTGCTCATGTGGCTTTACACAAGTTATTAAACCTTCTAAGATTTGCTTTACTTACATGTAAAACAGGGATAATAACAGTGTTTACTTCATGGGATTAATGGGAGCTTTAAATATGATAATACACATAGAGCTTTGAGTGTAATATCTAACAGAATCAATTCAGTTCAGTTGCTCAGTTGTGTCCGACTCTTTGTGAGCCCATGGACTGCAGAATGCCAGGCCTCCCTGTCCATCTCCAACACCCGAAGTCTACTCAAACTCATGTCCATTGAGTCGGTGATGCCATCCAACCATCTCATCCTCTGTCATCCCCTTCTCCTCCCACCTTCAATCTTTCCCAACATCAGGGTCTTTTCAAATGAGTCAGTTCTTTGCATCAGGTGGCCAAAGCATTGGAGTTTCAGCTTCAGCATCAGTCCCTCCAATGAATATTCAGAAATATCCTAACAGAATAAGACCCCTAAAACAATTTTAGTCATGGAAGTAGTGGCATATAGTGAGGACATGTGCTTTTTTTTTTTAATCCTCCATTATGTGAAGATTTTATGTAACTACAAGTATGCTATGCTATGCTATGCTAAGTCACTTCAGTCGTGTCCGACTCTGTGTGACCACATAGACGGTAGCCTACCAGGCTCCCCCATCCCTGGGATTCTCTAGGCAAGAACACTGAAGTGGGTTGCCATTTCCTTCTCCAATGCATGAAAGTGAAAAGTGACAGTGAAGTCGCTCGGTCGTGTCCGACTCTTAGCGACCCCACGGACTGGAGCCTACCAGACTCCTCCGTCCATGGGATTTTCCAGGCAAGAGTACTGGAGTGGGGTGCCATTGCCTTCTCCAACTACAAGTATACTGGAATCTTATTATTTTACTAACCATGGAAATCCACACTAAAGAAACTGCTGTATAGTTATTTTCCCTTTTAGTTTTTAAATAATTAAATCAAAGTAAATGTGTCAATGAAAATTTTTAATATTGACTTTCAGTGTACCCTAATATTTGTAGAGCAATTCCTATCATATTTGTTTGATGAAGTTCTTTCACTTACTCTATGTGAAGAGTAAGTAAAAGACAATTATTTCTTATATATATATATATTTACAAATATTTTTAAATGTAGCATATTTAAAGGTAAAATATTTAAAACAGTGTATTGGTACACAGTCGTATAACTATAAAGCCTACATATGTTGTATTAATTTATTCAATAATACATGATAATTGAGAGCCAACATTATACTGGAGTTTAGGAATGCAAAGCGGAACAAATGGTGAGCAAAGTTCCTTCACGGAGTTTACCATTTAGATGAGAAAACAAAATTGTAAATGAATGAATAGTAAATAACTATACATTCCTTAAATTTTAAAGAAAAAAATAAAAGCAAGGATTTCTTTTATTGTAGAACCTAATGTAAACAGCATAGTCAGAGAAAACTTTTCAGCAGAGGTGAAATATAAGTTTATACCTGAAGAATAAGGATGAGCACATGGGACGTAAGGGTAGCAGTGCTCAGGGCAGGAAGGGTAGTCTATGCAAACACCCTGTGATGAGGAAGGACTCAGGAAGCACAAAGACAGAAAGAAGGATTTTGCAGATATAAAAATTCTGAAAGGAAGGCAGTAGCTCAGTCACATTGGATTACAGACCAAACAGACTTCAGTTTTAAACCAAATACATTGAAACACATAGGAGAATTGTAGTAAGGAAACCAACCTGACCTGTTTTTCAAGTTCTATTTGTGTCTGCTGAATGACCAAATGACTGGACAGGTTATGATGACAGTGAAAAATGCAGAGACTAGCTGGTGAGCTTCCGTCTATGGGGTCGCACAGAGTCGGACACGACTGAAGCAACTTAGCAGCAGCAGCAGCAGCAACTGTTCAGTTGCTCAGTCATGTCTGACTGTTTGTGACCCCATGGACTGCAGCACACCAGGCTTCCCTGTCCTTCACTGTCTCCTGGAGTTTGCTTTAATTCATGTCCATTGAATCAGTGATGCTATCTAACCATCTCATCCTTTGCCGATCCCTTCTCCTTTTGCATTCAATCTTTCCCAGTATTGAGGTATTTTCCAATGAGTTGGCTCTTCACACCAGGTAAGTATTAGAGCTTCAATTTTACCATCAATCTTTCCAATGAATATTTAGAGTTGATTTACTTTAGGATTGACTGATTTGATCTTGCAATCCAAGGCACTCTCAACAGTCTTCTCCAGCAACCACAGTTTAAAAGCATCAACTTCTTCAGTGCTCACCCTGCTTTATGATTCAACTCTAACACGCATACATGGCCACTGGAAAAATATAGCTTGTACTATATGGACCTTTGTTGGCAAAGTGATGTCTCTGCTTTTGGATATGCCATCTAGGTTTGTCATAGCTTTTCTTCCAAGGGGCAGCTGTTTTTTAATTTTATGGATGAAGTCACCATATGCAGTGATTTTGGATACCAAGAAAATAAAATCTGTCACTGTTTCCATTTTTTCCCCATCTATTTCCCATGAAGTGCTCATACCAAATACCATGATCTTAGTTTTTTGACTGTTAAGTTTTGCGCCAGCTTTTTCATTCTCTTCTTTCATTCTCATCAAGAGGATCTTGTTAATCATCTCTATTATTTTGATCCAAGTAAGAGAGGGGAGTTCCTCAGTTTATATTGGGAATATATTTTGAAGATAATACTTAAAGACTATCAGTCAGTTCAGTTCAGTAGCTCCAACTCTTTGTGACCCCATGGACTACAGAATGCCAGGCCTCCCTGTCCATCACCAACTCAAAGAGTTTACTTAAACTCATGTCCATTGAGTCAGTAATGCCATCCAACCATCTCATCCTCTGTCATCCCCTTCTCCTCCCACCTTCAATCTTTCCCAGCATCAGGGCCTTTTCAAATGAGTGAATTCTTCGCATCAGGTGGCCAAAGTACTGGAGTTTCAGCTTCAGCATCAGTCCTTCTAATGAATATTCAGGACTGATTTCTCTTAGGATTGATTAGTTTAATATCCTTGCAGTCCAATGGACTCTCAAGAGTCCTCTCCAACACCACAGTTCAAAAGCATCAATTCTTTAGTGCTCAGCTTTCTTTATAGTCCAACTCTCACATCCATACATGACTACTGGAAAAATCATAGCTTTGACTAGACGAACCTTTGTTGGCAAAGTAATGTCTCTGCTTTTTAATACACTGCCTAGGTTGGTCATGACTTTTGTTCCAAGGAGCTGGCATCTTTTAGCTTCATGGCTGCAATCACCATCTGCAGTGATTTTGAAGCCCCCAAAAATAAAATCTGTCACCATTTCCACTGTCTCCCCTTCTATTTGCCATGAAGGGATGGGATCAGATGCCATAATGTTAGTTTTCTGAATATTGAGTTTTAAGCCAATTTTTCACTCTCCTCTTTCATTTTCATCAAGAGGCTCTTTAGTTCTTCTTCACTTTCTGCCATAAGGGTAGTGTCATCTGTGTATCTGAGGTTATTGATATTTCTCCCAGCAATTTTGATTCCAGCTTGTGCTTCATCCAGCCCAGCGTTTTTCATGATGTACTTTGTATTTAAGTTAAATAAGCAGGGTGACAATATACAACCTTGATGTACTCCTTTCCTGATTTGGAACCAGTCTATTGTTCCATGTCCAGTTCTAACCATTGCTTCTTGACCTGCATACAGATCTCTCAGAAGGCAGGTCAGGTGGTCTGGTATTCCCATCTCTTTCAGAATTTTCAACAGTTTGCTGTGATCCACACAGTCAAAGGTTTTGGTGTAGTCAATAAAGCAGAAGTAGATGCTTTTCTGGAACTCTATTGCTTTTTTGATGATCCAGCAGATGTTGGCAATTTGATCTCTGGTTCCTCTGCCTTTTCTAAAACCAACTTGAACATCTGGAAGTTGATGATTCACGTGCTGTTGAAGCCTGGCTTGGAGAATTTTTAGCATTACTTTGCTAGCACGTGAGATAAGTTCAGTTGTGTGGTAGTTTGAGCATTTTTGGTGCCTTTCATTGGGATTGGACAAATTAAAAACAGAGGATTAGTGTAAGATAAAAAGGAACCTAAGTTTTAAATCTGAATCCTGTTCCCTACTTATACCTGATATGAACTTGAGAAAAATCACCTAACTTCTGTATATCTGTCTCTTCCCATTGATATATTTTAATAATGCTCATATCCATATTGCCTATTGGAACAATTTTCAATAAAATCAATAAAATTAGGTATGTGAAGTCCTCTGTTGGTTGAAACAACCCAGTAAATACTCATTTTCTATAGTCATATTGTTACTATTATAATTGCAATAAAAGTAATTACCATTATAACTTGAGCAAATATTGATGCCATAAGTTAAATAAGATGGTATGGAAAGCCTAAATAAATTGTTTAGCCAGTCCAATAATTTACACTGCTTGGTATCTTTGAAAATGAGAGTTTGAAGCAAATTAGTTTTAAGAAGTCTCTGCATACATAATATTCTAAATTTATCTAATTCATTTATGGCTAGAATTAAATATAGAGAAAAGAGAATGCCATTTACTAGTTAGGGCAATGCAACAATAAGTGATGATTATAATAGTTTTGAGTTACCTTGAAAATTGAACAACTTAAAGTAATACATTTAATACTCTGTTGGACTAAAAGGATTTATTTCAATAACTATTGTTGTTAGATTAAATCACTTCATGCTGAAAAATGAATCCAGAAAACTTGGAATGAACTGGCCAAGTGCCTCAAAATGAATATGAGAGAAGATATTTAAAGATAATACTAAATGACATAGAAGAAGATGAATAAATTCTCACAGAACTACTTGCTTACTGATGCCAGACCTTCTGGAAGTATTAAGCCATTGGGTGAGACAGTACTCTGTATTCAGCTGTTAATAACTGAAAAATTAACTAGATTTTCAATCTTGATCAGAAATTGAAAATATCAACACAGAGTACAAACCTTTTGACCCATTCATGAGAAACGCCTTCATTGATTTCTGGATCTTTACTATAACTCTCAAATGGAAATGTGTTATTTCTGAGTGATCCATCAAAGTCGCTCTAGAAGAAAGCCCTGCTTTGCCAAATTTGTTCAAAGCTAGCCAACTCTGGTTCTATTCACCCATGTAGGATAATCATGAAATACAAACACAACAAGCAAAGTATCATAGACAAAATAAGGGCTCTGGAGTAAGCTGGTCTGGGTTCAAATCCTGTCTCCAGCACTTACTGACTGCATAGCTTCAAGCAAAGTACCATAGACAAAGTAAGGGCTCTGGAGTAAGCTGGTCTGGGTTCAAATCCTGTCTCCAGCACTTACTGACTGCATAGCTTCGATTACTTCATCTGTAAAATGTCAATAATGGCAAAACTCTCACGTGAAGTTTTGCAGAACTGGATGAGTGAATACACATAATGAGCTTGGCACATAGTGTTTCTTCAACCTCTCAGGAATGTTTAGCTGCTATAATCATGTGTTAGGAAAAATGTATGCAGGTATCTGAGAATCTTACTATTTAAAAGTCAGCATTTTCTATTATCTGTCTACATATCTTATATCTATCTTCCAAGGACTTTGAATCACAGAGGTTATAGGTTATAAAATCTGGCAGGTTTATTAACTAGCTGACTTTCTGATCTAAAATCATGATAACTTTGTCTTAGAATATTTGACCACAGTTCATAAGCACTCCGTTCTTTCTTTTTACTTTAACGCTCCTATATCCAATAATGTTTTCCAGATCTTCTCCTATGATCTGGTTTAGATTATTATTTTTGTTCTTTAGATGCACAAAATTTTATTTATCTCTTTTAAAGAGCCAACATTTGTTTCTTCTCCTAATTTCAAAGTCCTTTGACTAATTTCTCAGTGCTTATGCCAGCAATTTAAAAGTACCACTTATTAGTAATGCTTATGTTCACAAATAAATTATCTTTTCCCTATTAAGATGTTAACGAAAATGAAACACCCTGATACATTATGGAAGATGCCAAAATGTAATGTTATCCAACCACACCCAACCAAATTCCCTGAATTTTTGTTTATCATTATCATATGACTTCAGAGTCAAAAGCTTTAAAACTCAAAGGGAGCATAGCAGTCATTTACTGCAACCTCCTCATTTTTACATCAGAATGTCAAAGCCTGCATTAGTTAGATAAATTAGTAAGTGAACTGGAATTATACACCAAGTCCTTTGACTGCATCCTGAATCATTTTCTGGTAAAACACACCAGCAATTTAATCACATGAATAAAATGACATAAAATGTGGCAAATAATTAGTAGGAAATAAGCAGGAAACCGATTAGTATCAAATATGTAACACATTATTCTATATGTTTAATATTTTTAATATTTTAGTAATGTGACAGGTTACAATGAGGTTAAATATTAGACTGAAAAACATGTAGAAAAGATAAGCTGCTTCCATTGTTTACTAAATGCAAAATTGAGAGATTTTTAAAGTTATGATTCTAGATGAGGAAAATAAGAAATAAAAAATTCCATAGGGAAAACATATTCTGAATTACTAATGAAGAAGCCTCTTACTGCTGGCATGAATTTTCCTTTAGATGATCATAAAGGTATCAATGTCAGATTCTAAGATTTTAATATTTTCTTTTCAATGTTAATAAGTCATTGATATAGCATTTGAAAAATCTTACCATTTTTTTCTCAAAAAGTCCCCCAATATCAGATTGTTTAAAAGTCTATGAGTAGCGACAGTTACTATAATAAATAAAAGTTTCTACTTTTTTAATTTTAACATTCTTCATATTCTTCAAGTTAGATCATTTTATTAAAAAATTCAATGTGACCTTAAATATTTCTTTGTCCTACCCATGAATTTTTAATACATGTATTATATGTGTTTATACTTAAATTTTAAAAAATTATATTAAGAAGCTTATTTTCAAATTACTTTATATCCAATTTAGACCAAAGCTTTTTATGTAGCACCACTTAGAAATTTAAAAAGTGAAAAATACATTGTAAGCTAATATAAAGATTGTCTGTTCAAATTGTTACAAGTCAGTAGTGTGATCATAACATGAGCTCTACTCTCTCTTACTAGAAATCAAAATACCTACCTGGCAAAATTTAAAGAATCTGGTTTAAACTTGTAATATGGTTACCCTCAAGTTAAAAGAAAACAAGATCATACTAGATCCAGGATACATTCTACTACGTAGACCTGTATAACAGGTCTAAGGGAATGTCCTGTTTTTCAGACAAGCCTTGGGAGCTTGATTAGGGGAAAACAAATTATTTATGTTGCTGAATAAACTGCACTTGACCTATATTCTCCTACAAGATTAGTTCAAGTTTCAGGACATTGAGCAGATATGCTTTTCTATGAGAGGTACCGTGGTACAAATGAACATACCAAGCTTATGACTGGAAATTAGATATTCTTGGGTTTTCAGTCTGTGTCTGTCACTTTTTAACCATATAGTCTTGGGCATGTTATATATCCACCCTAAGTCTTGATTATTTTTTTAGCTACAAAGGGAGACAACAATGTTTTTTTTTTTTTCAGAGTTGGTGCAAAAGTGAAAGAGGAATAAAAGTTGGGCGATACATAATAGAACTCAAAAATGGTAATATTTTTATGGTTATCCCCTCTGTAGTTGAAAAGCATGATGGTATTAAACTATTACACAGCTATTGAAGACAAGATCAACTTTAACAACCTAACATGCATCAAAGAATTTTAAAATTTTGATTTCCGTGTCAGGGCAATACCTGGAAAGTTTTAGCATGACAGAAGGACATGTCAATACTATACGTTGGCTCATATCAATTCTGCCTTGAATGGAGGCATCTGTTTTCTCTCACAATGCCCTTGATCAGCATAACAAATTAAACCTCCTTTCAACTTTCCTCGGGGTGCGAAGGGCGTGCTAAAGCGCAGGCGGCTGAAACCAGCGTGCTAAATGTATCCGAGAGGAGCCACCCCATGTCCGAGGTCAGGGGCAGAAGCCAGGAGGACCCCATGCCCGAAGGGCAGCGGCCAAGAGGAGTTACCCCACATCCGATGTCAGGGGCAGTGGCCGAGAGTACCAGCCTGCAACAGCGCAGGAACTGCCGAGAGGAGCTACCCCATGTCCGAGGTCAGGGGGGACGGCCAACAGGAGATACCCAGCTCCAAGGTCAGGGGCAGTGACGAGAGTAGTTACCCCGCGTCGGAGGTCAGGGGCGGCGGCCAGGAGGAGCTATCCCATGCCCCTAAGCCCGAGGCCAGGGGTGGTGGCTGGGTGGACCAACCCCATATCCAAGGAGCCGTGGCTGCTCGGGCACAGGAAGGCCTAGAGGAGCTATCCCACATTGAAGGTCTGGAAGGGCGGCGGTGAGGACATACCCCTTGTCCAAGGTAAGGAGCAATGGCTGTGCTTTGCTGGAGCAGCCATGAAGAGATACCCCATGCCCAAGGTAAGAGAAACCCAAGTAAGACAGTAGGTGTTGCAAGAGGGCATCAGAGGGCAGACACATTTAAACCATACTCACAGAAAACCAGTCAATCTAATCACACTAGGACCACAGCCTTGTCTAGCTCAATGAAACTAAGCCATGCCCATGGGGCAACCCAAGACAGGCAGGTCATGGTGGAGAGATCTGACAGAATGTGGTCCACTGGATAAGGGAATGACAAATCACTTCAGTATTCTTGCCTTGAGAACCCTATGAACAGTATGAAAAGGCAAAATGATAGGATACTGAAAGAGAAACTCCCCAGGTCAGTAGTTGCCCAATATGCTACTGGAGATCAGTGGAGAAATAACTCCAAAAAGAATGAAAGGATGGAGCCAAAGCAAAAAGAATACCCAGTTGTGGATGTGACTGGTGATAGAAGCAATGTCCAATGTTGTAAGGAGGAATATTGCATAGGAACCTGGACTGTCAGGTCCATGAATCAAGGCAAATTGGAAGTGGTCAAACAAGAGATGGCAAGAGTGAATGTCGACATTCTAGGAATCAGCGAACTGAAATGGACTGGAATGGGTCAACTTAACTCAGATGACCATTATATCTACTACTGAGGGCAGGAATCCCTCAGAAGAAATGGAGTAGCCATCATGGTCAACAAAAGAGTCCGACCGAAATGAAGTACTTGGATACAATCTCAAAAATGACAGAATGATCTCTGTTCGTTTCCAAGGAAAACCATTCAATATCACAAAATCCAAGTCTATGCCCCAACCAGTAACGTTGAAGAAGCTGAAGTTGAACGGTTCAGCTATGAAGACCTACAAGACCTTGTAGAACTAACACCCAAAAAAGATGTCCTTTTCATTATAGGGGACTGGAATGCAAAAGTAGGAAGTCAAGCAACACCTGCAGTAACAGGCAAATTGGGCCTTGGAATACAGAATAAAGCAGGGCAAAGACTAATACAGTTTTGCCAAGAAAATGCACTGGTCATAACAAATACCCTCTTCCAACAACACAAGAAAAGACTCTATACATGGACATCACCAGATGGTCAACACCGAAATTAGATTGATTATATTCTTTGCAGCCAAAGATGGAGAAGCTTTATACAGTCAGCAAAAACAAGACCAGATGTTGACTGTGGCTCAGACCATGAACACCTTATTGCCAAATTCAGACTTAAACTGAAGAAAGTAGGGAAAACCACAAGACCATTCAGGTATGACCTAAATCAAATCCCTTATGATTATACAGTGGAAGTGAGAAATAGATTTAAGGGCCTAGATCTGATAGATAGAGTGCCTGATGAACTATGGACTGAGGTTCGTGACATTATACAGGAGACAGGCATCAAGAACATCCTCATGGAAAAGAAATGCAAAAAAGCAAAATGGTTGTCTGGGGAGGGCTTACAAACAGCTGTGAAAAGAAGAGAAGCGAAAAGCAAAGGAGAAAAGGAAAGATATAAACATCTAAATGCAGAGTTCCAAAGAATAGCAAGAAGAGATAAGAAAGCCTTCTTCAGCAATCAATACAAAGAAATAGAGGAAAACAACAGAATGGGAAACACTAGGGATCTCTTCAAGAAAATCAGAGATACCAAAGGAACATGTCATGCAAAAATGGGCTCAATAAAGGACAGAAATGGTATGCACCTAACAGAAGCAGAAGATATTAAGAAGTGATGACAAGAATACACAGAAGAACTGTACAGAAAAGATCTTCACGACTCAGATAATCACGATGCTGTGATCACTGACCTAGAGCCAGACATCCTGGAATGTGAAGTCAAGTGGGCCTTAGAAAGCATCACTATGAACAAAGCTAGTGAAAGTGATGGAATTCCAATGGAGCTATTCCAAATCCTGAAAGATGATGCTGTGAAAGTGCTGCACTCAATATGCCAGCAAGTTTGGAAAACTCAGCACTGGCCACAGGACTGGAAAAGGTCAGTTTTCATTCCAATCCCAAAGAAAGGAAATGCCAAAGAATGCTCAAACTACTGCATAATTGCACTCATCTCACATGCTAGTAAAGTAATGCTCAAAATTATCCAAGCCAGGCTTCAGCAATATGTGAATCGTGAACTTCCCGATGTTCGAGATGGTTTTAGAAAAGGCAGAGGAACCAGAGATCAAATTGCCAACATCCGCTGGATCATGGAAAAAGCAAGAGAGTTCCAGAAAAACATCTATTTCTGCTTTATTGACTATGCCAAAGCCTTTGACTGTGTGGATCACAATGAACTGTGGAAAATTCTGAAAGAGATGGGAATACCAGACCACCTGACCTGCCTCTTGAGAAATTTGTATGCAGATCAGGAAGCAACAGTTAGAACTGGTCATGGAACAACAGACTGGTTCCAAGTAGGAAAAGGAGTACGTCAATGCTGTATATTGTCACCATGTTTATTTAACTTATATGCAGAGTACATCATGAGAAATGCTGGACTGGAAGAAACACAAGCTGGAATCAGTATTGCCGGGAGAAATATCTATAACCTCAGATATGCAGATGACACCACCCTTATTGCAGAAAGTGAAGAGGAACTCAAAAGCCTCTTGATGAAAGTGAAAGTGGAGAGTGAAAAATTTGGCTCAAAGCTCAACATTCAGAAAACGAAGATCATGGCATCTGGTCCCATCACTCAAATAGATGGAGAAACAGTGGAAACAGTGTCAGACTTTATTTTTCTGGGCTTGTCACTGCAGATGGTGACTTCAGCAATGAAGTTAAAAGATGCTTATTTCTTGGAAGGAAGGTTATGACCAATCTAGATAGCATAGTCAAAAGCAGAGACATTACTTTGCCAACAAAGGTTTGTCTAGTCAAGGCTATTGTTTTTCCTGTGGTCATGTATGGATGTGAGAGTTGGACTGTGAAGAAGGCTGAGCACCGAAGAATTGATGTTTTTGAACTGTGGTGTTGGAGAAGACTCTTGAGAGTCCCTTGGACTGCAAGGAGATCCAACCAGTCCATTCTGAAGGAGATCAGCCCTGGGTTTTCTTTGAAAGGAATGATGCTGAAGCTGAAACTCCAGTACTTTGTCCACCTCATGTGAAGAGTTGACTCATTGGAAAAGACTCTGATGCTGGGAGGGATTAGGGGCAGGAGGAGAAGGGGACAACAGAGGATGAGACGGTTGGATGGCATCACTCACTCGATGGACGTGAGTCTGAGTGACCTCCAGGAGTTGGTGATGGACAGGGAGGCCTGGCGTGGTAAAATTCATGGGGTCACAAATAGTCGGACACGACTGAGCGATTGATCTGATCTGAACTTCAACTTTGCTCATGGCCACATGTATGATATTTCTAGAACTCTGACAGAATTAGACAGAAGTAGAACAGTACAAGTGGATAATATAATACCTTACAGTGTGTTCCCCCCTACCCTCTTCTCATAATTCACATGCCTGACTTAAGCTTTGATTGCTGAAGCATCCATTTCAGAGAAGCATCCAATTCAAAGATGGTTAGCTCAAGTAATTTTTCCAGTAACTTGACTAGATAAAGAATTAGGCTGCCTCCCAACCCCAGGCTTTTTTTAGAGATCTAGATTGATTTGGGCTATTGGTTTTTACCTCTTTCCAAACTTTATGCCAGCTCTTATGTTTTAAATTAGCCAATAAAGAATGAGTTGAGAAACCCTATGTCCCTAACCTTCAATTTCCTCAAAAAACAACTTTCTGATGTAGCAAGGGAAGATCAAGAACACTGGAATAGGTAGCCCATCCCTTCTCCAGTGGATCTTCCTGACCCAGAAATCAAACTGGGGTCTCCTGCATTGCAGGCAGATTCTTTACCAACTGAGCTACCAGGGAAGCCCCCAGGTCCTGTGAGTAATAAAACTTTATCTTTGTAAAGTTTCCTGGTGGTCATTGCTAAAGGGGATGCTGCAATCATAATAAGAACCACAGGGCCAGTCCAACACGACCTTGGTTGTTGATAGGCTGAGACTGGCACAAAGCACATTTCCTTTAATCTTAGTTTATTATTTGCCTATTGTATCATGAAGTGGTTTAGTCCCAATCATTTCTATCCCTAGAAAAGGGGGAAAAAAGTGTTATTAATAGAGAAAAATACAAATCGCCAACTTCACAATTTTTTTGTTTTGCATGGTTTCATTTTCCAGGTGGCGCATTGGTAAAGATTCTTCCTACCTATGCAGGAGACTCAAGATAGGCTGGTACAATTCGTGGGTCAGGAAGATCCACTGGAGAAGAAAACGGCAAGCCACTCTAATATTCTCAGATAGAAAATCCCATGGACAAAGGAATCTGGCACTCTACTGTCCATGGGGTCACAGAGTTGGACATGACTAAGTGACTGAACAAACACACACACACATGATTTCATTAGCCTTCAAATAATTATGAAACACATCTCATCAATGAAAAAGCAATACATTTCCAAGTTATTCAGTACATCTGCCAAAGTCACTATGCAGGATTGCTCATATGTCTCTTACCATATAGGGATTGACCATACAAAAGTCTTTCCTCTCTTTCAGGCAGTGACCTCCACAAAGTTCTCAGCATTTATACAATAATGGATGTGATAATTGCTTTATAATGAAGACAAGAATTAACAAATAAGTGCAAAGAAACATGGCTGTGGGAGGTTGGAAAGGATCACCCACATTCTCATGTTTTAAAGGCTTATTAGTGAGAGTGTCATAAACCATGGGTGCAGAAGAGGATCTCTAGCTGAAATAGCATTACAAAAGAGATAACATGTATTGAACATAGATAGCTCTTAAAGGCTGAATATGCTGTGGGAAAGTACATTTAAGGAAAATATGCTCACGAGAAAGGATTTTGTGAAGAAAGACACTTAGGTGAAGACAGCCAACCAGTAGATGGAAAGTCAGGAGCCCCAAGAAAATGGAGTTCAAAGGACCCAAGGGAAGGATAGAAAAGGGAAAGTCTGGAAAAGTGAATTAGTGAAAGGAGCCAATCCTGTTGCATGTCCAAAAAGTCACATAAGAAAAACAGAAATCACAAGAAGATGTTCCACTCCAGGGAAAATATAATTTATAAACAAACCAGAAAATGGCTTAAATTTCCAAGGACCCTTATGAGTGTTAGTAGAGGCAGCAACTTTTTAAAATTAATGTTCTTTTTCAAAACTTAAAAAAGCTTTCCATGCTACTGACAGATTTATACTGGTATTTTTTTCATAGTCGCAAGTGGAGGTTAGGCTCATTTGATAAAAGAACAAATATAAAATGTAGAGACATGTAATGGGAACACTAATGAAATGACAGACAATGGGGCAAGTGGTAAATTTAAAAAGTGATGAGCAGAGGTTATTAAACACACAAAAGTAGAAATGTTCTGAATCACTGTTATAACTGAGCTTCATACAGAAAAGCATTTGCAAATCTAGGAGAAACAATCTTTAAGAATTTTCTTCATTTGCTTTTGTCCACAATACAGTTGCTAGTAGACAAAAGGCAACTTGAGGTACAAGGCTTCAGTTGGGTTGCCAAGTATATTATTCATCACAAATAGCACATTTCCCCCCAATTTAAAAGGGGAGACAATAAACTATCATTTTTTCCACTATAAAAATCATGATTTCTTGCTTGTCACCACTTGCTGTAAATCAGCTACTTTTCTAAGTAGTGATAAAAATCCCTTTGGAATGGAGACATTGTAAATTGTGATGTACCATTGCTGACAGGAGAGATTTTTATAAAGCCCAGTTATTGTACATACACAAAAATATCAGGGCATGAGAGAGACTTGTACACTCAAAGCTCTATTCATTTCCATGGGATCTGTGTCATATTTATGCTAATTAAAAATTCTTTCCATTTGGAGAGGAAAAAAAAGGTCAGAGAATGTGCCTTCTGAACACAGTAAACATGCAAATAATTATTACCATAGTTTATCAATTTCTTTTCTCTGTTGATAAATGATTCACTGTCTTTTACTCTCAGCAAGCATCTAAAAGTGAATTAAAGCTTGAGTTGTCTGAAAAGGAAAAATTCCATGACCTTAGACAAAGCTAAGTAATTTAAAAAAGAGACAGTGAATTTGCCTGAATAAATGGAGGGTTTAAAACAAAAGCAATACAAAAGCAAGATGGCAAGAATTATTTCTCTATATCACTCATTACAAAGATCTATCTTACTGGCCGGTTAAAATTAATCTTTAGTAAAAAATCCTTGGTAAAAATCCTTAGTAAATAGGAAAAATACATATCTCACAGAAGAGTCCCAGACTCAAAATTTTTTTTTTCAAAACAGTAACATTTCAAAGTTCTTACTGTTGTGAAATGGAGTATTTCTATATCAATAAATAAGGATGTCACAGCAGTCCATGATTCTGGCCCTCTGAATGTGAATTTCTGAGCCCAGGAGGTACCCAGGAAAAACAGTGAGGGCTATCTGGCAGAAACCAGCCACTCCCCACAGTGAGCACTGGCCCCAGATAGCTGAGATGCATATATAAAAAAAAATGCTTTCAGTAAGCCCAGACTTGCATCTTCTCATAAATAGAAAAATGCTAAATTCCTTACCTTGAGATATCTACTTTTCCTTAATTAACAATAGATTTTGATGTTCAGACTACGTGCTCCTTGTTGCAAACTTGTATATAACCTGACTCCTCACATCCCTCCCCCACCTATGGGACAGTTCTATTCCTGTTACTTGAGATGCTATCTCCTTGGCTTGAATTTCTAAAATCTTCTTATGAAAGAAAACATAACTCTCAGGAGTCAGGGATCAAGACCATCCTCAAGAAAAAGAAATGCAAAAAAGCAAAATGGCTGTCTGAGGAGGCTTTACAAATAGCTGTGAAAAGAAGAGAAGCCAAAAAGCAAATGAGAAAAGGAAAGATATACTCATTTGAATGCAGAGTTCCAAAGAATAGCAAAGAGAGCTAATAAAGCCTTCCTCAGTGATCAGTGGAAAGAAATAGAGGAAAAAAATAGAATGGGAAAGACTAGAGATCTCTTCAAGAAAATCAGAGATACCAAGGGAACATTTCATCCAAAGATGGGCTCAATAAAGGACAGAAATGGTAAGGACCTAACAGAAGCAGAAGATATTAAGAAGAGGTGGCAAGAACACACAGAAGAATTGTACAAAAAAGATCTTCACGACCCAGATAATCATGATGGTGTGATCACTGACCTAGAGCCAGACATCCTGGAATGTGAAGTCAAGTGGGCCTTAGGAAGCATCACTATGATCAAACTAGTGGAGGTGATGGAATTCCAGTTGAGCTATTTCAAATCCTGAAAAATGATGCTGTGAAAGTGCTGCACTCAGTATGGCAGCAAATTTGGAAAACTCAGCAGTGGCCACAGGACTGGAAAAGGTCAGTTTTCATTCCAATCCCAAAAAAAGGCAATGCCAAAGAATGCTCAAACTACCACACAGTTGCACTCATCTCACACACTAGTAAAGTAATGCTCAAAATTCCCCAAGCCAGGCTTCAACAATACGTGAAGCATGAACTTCCAAATGTTCAAGATGGTTTTAGAAAAGGTAGAGGAACCAGAAATCAAATTGCCAACATCCACTGGATCATCAAAAAAGCAAGAGAGTTCCAGAAAAACATCTATTTCTGCTTTACTGACTATGGCAAAGGCTTTTACTATGTGGATCACAATAAACTGTGGAAAATTCTGAAAGGGATGGGAATACCAGACCACCCGACCTGCCTCTTGAGAAACCTGTATGCAGATCAGGAAGCAACAGTTAGAACTGGACATGGAACAGACTGGTTCCAAATAGGAAAAGGAGTGTGTCAAGGCTGTGTATCGTCACCTTGATTATTTAACTTCTATGCAGAGTACATCATGAGAAACGATGGGCTGGAAGAAGCAGAACTGGAATCAAGATTGCCAGGAGAAATATCAATAATCTCAGATATGCAGATGATACCACCCTAATGGCAGAAAGTGAAGAAGAACTAAAGAGCCTCCTGATGAAAGTGAAAGAGGAGAGTGAAAAAGTTGGCTTAAAGCTCAACATTCAGAAAATTAAGATCATGGCATCCTGTCCCATCAATTCATGACTAATAGATGGGGAAACAGTGGCAGGCTTTATTTTTGAGGGGGCTGCAAATTCACTGCGGATGGTGATTGCGGCCATGAAATTGAAAAACACTTACTCCTTGGAAGGAAAGTTATGACCAACCTAGACAGCATATTATAAACAGAGACCTTACTTTGCCAATAAAGGTCCATCTAGTCAAGGCTATGGTTTTTCTAGTGGTCATGTATGGATGTGAGAGTTGGACTATAAAGAAAGCTGAGCACCAAAGAATTGATGCTTTTGAACTGTGGTGTTGGAGAAGGCTCTTGAGAGTCCCTTGGACTGTAAGGAGATCCAGCCAGTCCATCCTAAAGGAGATCAGTTCTGGGTGTTCTTTGGAAGGACTGATGTTGAAGCTGAAACTTCAGTACTTGGGCCATCTGATGTGAAGAGCTGACTCATTGGAAAAGACCCTGATGCTGGTAAAGATTGGGGGCAGGAGGAGAAGGGGATGACAGAGGATGGATTGCATCACTGACTCGATGGACATGGGTTTGGTGAACTCCGGGAGTTGGTGATGGACAGGGAGGCCTGGCGTGCTGGGGTTCATGGAGACGCAAAGAGTCAGACATGACTAAGTGATTGAACTGAACTAAACAACTTCTAGGTTGTGACTACTTCTGAAGTCGACACTATGTAAATGAAACTTGGTGTGATGCTATATGAAAATAATCTTACAAAGCTAAACTTTATAAGAAGAATAAAAATCCAATGGACTTTTTCATTTCCAGGGAGGAAGGACTAAAATTTTTAAAAGATAAATTTAAACCTGGGAAGGAGCGAATTCCTTTTAGAACCAGAATATATGACAAAAGTCTTAGTACAGAAAGGGACTACAGCTTGCTCATCTCAACTGTGTATCTAGTGTCGGAATGTCCTCTGGATCAGGGGTCTCCAATTCCAGGGCTCTGAACCTGTACCAATCCTTGGCCTGTTAGGAGGTGAGCGGTGGGCTATTTCTGCCTCTCCCCATCACTCCTCCCGGCTCTCGTTACTACCTGAACTATCCCCGTGCCACCTTCGTCATGGAAAAATTGTCTTCCATGAATCCAGTTCTTGCTGCCTAAAAGGCTGGGGACCAGTGCTCTAGATCAATGCTTCAATATACACAACCATCATTTGAGGATGTTGTTAAAACGTACATGTGAAAATGCAGGTTTGGGCTAGGGCCTGAGAGTCTGCATTTCTAATAAGCTTCTAGGTAATACCAAGTATGGTCTTTTGTGGGCCTCAGTATATGCAAGAATTGTCTAACCATTCCATTGTATGTTCCATAGCATGGCCTCAATTACTTCAAGAAGAAGCACTTTCCATTTGGAGGCCATCAAACTGTTTTTCCTTTAATTAAGTCAAGTTTTGCCTTTCCATATCTTCCATCCATTGATCCTGATTCCAGCCTCCAGAATCATAACTAAACTACTAAATCGAATTTCTTTTTTAGTTGAAGATTAAATTCAAGAAATACATCCCTCTTGATTCTCTTTCTTCTGAGAAGATGACATCTCTGATACAATCAGGGTTTCAAGTCCTCTCTGCCATTTTATTTGCTCTGCACTGGATATGTTTCAAGGATCATGTCCATCTAAAAGTGAGGTCCCATGGACCCAGGAGTCCAGTCCAGATTGTACTGATGGTCGTTATGTTTCCATAACACATATTGACTGTGTCTTAGTTTCTATAAAATTTGTGGACTCTGACCAAAACTGGCCCTGACTTTCGTTAATAATTCCCACAAAGGCAGCACCACTTAAAGAAAAAGAATGAAATAGCTAACCTAATAATTAAATAACTAATCTCCTCTTTTGCAGGGGGCATGGTGAACTCTCATTAAATCTTTTTTTCTGCTGGCTTCATCACCTGGTTCACAGCCTCACTCCCTCCCTTTCCCTATCATCATTCTCACCCTGTGGCCTCACACGTCTTAAAATTATCGAGCCCCAGTGACCTCCACCTCTGTGCCAACACAACCATTTTTTGGCATATCCACACCCTAGTTGTGTCCTCCCTTTAACTGCTTCTACTCAAGCTGTCAGATTCTGACCAGGCTTCACCCTGAATCCACATGCTACCCCACATTGCACACAGAATCCAATTTGTATCTTTATTGTACAAATCTCTCCATGCTATAGTAGTTCATCATTCCCCTTTAATTTCAATTTTCTTTCAACCCAGTTGGTGACTTCTTGTTAAAACAGTTTGAGAAGGTTCTTGCAGTGTCATCTGCAATGCTTCCTGCAGGGTTCACACTTATTTTCCCCCATCCTAGCCCTGGAAAATCCTCATTATATGTTTTCTTCACTCTTGTCTGTGCAAAAGTGTCTGGCTAGAGGGGGGAAAAAATCTTTCAACTTACTGATTTCATTAGAAATGCAAGTGATTCAAACTGCTTTTCACTCTGTATTTCATTCCCTATAGCAACAGATCCAAACCTTCTTCAACATCTTGAAGTCCCTAACACTCCCTGGAATCATAAATTTTAACCGATGAACAGATGATCTCATTGACAAGTCACTGAAATGATCAAGACCACCTGGCATGTGATCTCTCAACTTCCTTGTTCTCCTAAGAGTGTCTTTATATTTTTTCATGCTTTTCCTTCTTCATTCTAACTTCCTCAGAGGAAGACTATCCCTTTCATAAATGCTGAGGTTAAAATGTCTACAAATTTCTATTTAACACTTTCCTGCCTAGAACAATGTATTGCTTTATCAGATATACATTCTGTCAGTCTTCTTGCTGGATTTATACTCTTTACCTATTAGCATGCTAAAATGTTCTTATCCTTCTTCTCTTTCGCCTTTTTTTTTCACTTGTAAGCTTGGTGAAATAAGCCTGTATTCCCTGCTTCAATTTTAACCAAGTACATTCTTTGTAAGCTCTTATCATTTGATTCTCCTTTGCACCTTTCTCACTACCATCTCACCCACTGAAAGTAATGACTTGAAAGTTACCTCTGATCTAACTTAACATTATTTTGTCAGTTATGCTCCTTCTTGTTCTTTCTATAGCATTTTATGTTAGTGATTCCTCGTTCTGTCTTAAAACATTATTTTTTTTCTGAATTACATGATATTTTATTATTCTGGCTCTTCTGTCCCTCTGCTCCTGAGCCCAATTAATTAATTTTAAACAATCTGCCACATAGCAGATTTTTTCCTGTCTTTTCCGATTCTCCTTTAAGGCTCCATTTCCAGTCATCTTCTATGACTACCCATTAGTGATCTACTACCCAGGTGATATGATGACAACCACATTTATATGTTTTAGCCTATATTTCTTTCTATAATTCCAGAGGCAAAAAGGAATAAATCCACTGCAATAATCCCATGTGAAAATTCCATATGTGCTTCAACATATCCAAAATTTTTTTCAATTTAGATATGACACATAATCATTGTTATTCTATTTCCTCATTGTCTCCCAAATCCACTATTCTATTCAGTCCCTATTTCTCCATTCATTGCTTTAGTCTAGGTTTTCTTTTATCAGTTCTTGAAAGGTATATCACAATAAGGGTTTCCCAAGTGTCACTAGTGGTAAAGAATGAGCCTGCCGATGCAGGAGATGTAAAAGACACAGGTTTGATTCCTGGATTGGGAAGATCCCCTGGAAGAGGAAATGGCAACCCACTCCAGTATTCTTGCCTGGAAAATTCCATGGGCAGAGGAGCCTGGCTGGCTACAGTCGGATGCAACTGAGTGACTGAGTGTGCACGCGTGCACACACACACACACACACACAACAATAAGCTCTTAACTGATTTCTGACCTTTCATCCTTTGATCCATCTTTATTTATTTTTTTTTATTTTTTATTTTTTTTTGCTTTTTCTTTCATTTACAAATTTATTTATTTATTTATTTTTATTATTATTATTTTTTTAATTTTTCTTAACTTTACAATATTGTATTACTTTTACTATACATCGAGATGGATCCATCTTTAAAATTGCTACCACTGTTATCTTTCTGTAACCTGGCCTACTCGCAGATAGATTCTACACACTGCATGTGGCACACATAATCTTTCTTGGCCTGGCACCTACCATTCAGACAGTTTCCTACCTAACATTAAGTGACTTTCCAAATTCTGTATGCTTCAATTCACACTCTTAGCTTTGACTGAATGTCCCCTTCTTCAAAGCTGTTGGAATAGTAAATGTTCTTCATTTAGTTTACCCATCTCAAATTGCAGCACATAAAATACTAATCCTTTCCTGATTTCCACTACTGGGAAAAATACCAACTTTCTGTAAATACTCAGGAGCTCTATTTTGGCACTCAGTCATATACTTATTATTGTATGCACTCCTACTTTTTCTCTCCATTTAAATGGTAGTCATCCTGAGAATGATTGTACATCTTTCCATCTTGAATAATGCCAACAACATGCTCTTTTATGCCTGCTTACTAAATTAAATTGCCTTTTAGTGACATTTTATGCCCTGCATGTAAAAGCCTTAATGTAAAAAATATCCAGAAATAAAAAATATGATTACAGTTCCACTAAAAGAAAGACAGAAGGAAGAAAAAAGAAGAAATGAAAGCAGGAAGGAAGGAAAGTCCAGATTAAGAGTTTTGTCTATGAAATTTTGAATCATTCACTGAGAAACTCCAAATATCATATATCATATTGATAGATTTCATAATCTAAAAAAAAAGAAGTTGCAGAATATAGAGTAACTTCAGATACGACATAAACAGAGGCCCAACTTTGATTTCTATAGTGTCTCTAAATAGTTTCAGTTCAGGTTGCTGTGAATCCCAAAAGTAAGAAAATCAGCCGTTTTGAAGTATGATTGCTTTTCTCCAATGCAATACTATGGAAGTTGAATAACTTTTTTAGGTGCCACAGAGTAGGAATGGTACTGCTTCTACTTTTAATATTGAAACATAACACTTTATGTAATTAAGGACAATTTCCATGCTTTATTCTCTAGTGCTATTAACAAAATGTGCATGCATGTTCAGCTGTTCAGTTATGTCCAACTCTTTGCAACCCCACGGACTGTAGCCCACCAGGCTCTTCTATCCATGAGATTTTCCAGGCACAAATATTGGAGTGGGTTGTCATCCCCTTCTTCAGGGGATCTTCCTGAACCAGGGATTGAACCTGTCTCCTGCATTGGCAGGTGGATTCTTTACCACTGAGCTGCCTGGGAAGAAAAGTCATAGATATTATTTTCTGCTTAGATCACTTTCTACTAGTCTTTTCCACTGGAGGTCTTACATGCCTGTTGCTGTCCTTATATAATGGAGATGGCAGTTGACTACTTCTACCCACTTCCTCCTAGAATATTGTAGATATATATGCTGGTGAGCAGAACATTGCTTGAATATTCTGAAAATTTTCAACTTTCATTATAGTAAGAGGTGCGGGTGTATGTGTGCACCTGTGTGCATACATGTGCACATGACTAAATGCACATCAGTAGATGGAGAGTAATGAGTGTGACCTAACCATTTCTGCACTCACTGAGATAGAGAAATAAAGCTTTCCTACATGCTGAAGAATGCTTACCCTCCTCCTGAACTGATTCATCTAGACGTGAGCCAGGAAGAAATCAGATAAATTAATAAGTTATAAATGCTCATGGGCTTTACCCTAACCTAATCTCTGAAGTGACATCTCACCACTTTTGTTATATCCTAGTCCTTAAAAACAAACCTCTGAGTCCTGTTCACTCTCAAGGGACATAAACACCAAGAGACTGGGACCTCTGAGAGCCATCTCAGAAGCTGCCTATCACACACACCATTCACTTTCTCCCCGCTGTTGCTGCAGATCTTTCACATCTTTCCTTTGTAGGTTGGTTCTTCCAGAGGCCCACTTCAAAGTCATATTTCCCCCAAGAGCGGAATGGTACTAAGTGATATGACAGAGCAAATTCATCCTGAATCCCTTTATAGCTGTGTGTGACAGGGCTCCACCAGCAGTAATGAGTCACCTTGACATGTGTGCCTTGAAGTACTGTGATGGGTGGGGCGCATCCCCTCGGTGGTCTTTTTCACCAAAACCTTACATAAGCCCAACTCATCATAAAGGAAAAACATCAGACATACCCAAATGGAGCAGCATTCTTCATAACACCAGGCTGATCCTCAAAACCATCAAGGGCATCAGAAAACTAAGAAAGTCTGAGAGACTGTCTGTCAAGAATAATATAAGATGTAAAAATAATGTAATGTCTTGGATGATGTTGTGGAACAGAAGATTATTAGATAAAAACTAAGGAAATCTCAACAAAACAGGGACTTGAGTTAAGAAAAAATTATATTGATTCATTTAAATAAAAGCTGCATGTGCACTATTAAGTATTTATTAATTAATAGAGCTTTGGCAACAAATTCTTTAGAAAGGTCTGTCTTCTACCTATCCACACAGAGGCCCAGGGATAGAGACACATACATTGGTTTGCTCAATACTGCAATAAGAAGCTGTAAGTGCTTTTTGTGTTTCGGTGGTGTCATTATTAACAGTTTATTCTAGAGTTCAAATGAAGTAAATCTTTGTCTCAACCTCCTCTCTGAGAATTTTGTTGCTGTTTTCACTCATTAAATCATGTCTGATTCTTTGTGACCTCATGGACTGCAGCATGCCAGGCATCCCTGTCCTTCACTATCTCCCACAGCTTGCTCAAATTCATGTCCATTGAGTCGGTGATGCTATCTAAACCATCTCATCCTCTGCAACCCCCTTCTTTTGTCTTCAATCTTTCCCAGCCTCAAGGTCTTTTCCAACGAGTCAGCTCATCATATCAGGTGGCCAAAGAATACTGTTCTCAAATTTATAGACTGTTACGAAAATATCTAGTGTGTGAAGAACTGAAAGTGTGTTGAAATTCTCTTCAGAATTCATATGTTGAAACCATACCACCAATGTGATAATATTGGGAGATGAGGCCTTTGGGGAGTAATCAGTGTTAGATGTTAAAACTTGTGATGTAATATCCTATGAAAAGAGTATACTAAAGAGCATGCTCACACTTTTTTTCCCCAGCATGCATACAAAGAAGAGGTCATGTGAGCTTGACAGTGAAATGTAAGCCAGATACAAGCCAAGAGAAGATGCCTTATAAGGAAATTCGCCTTCGTGGCACCTTGTTCTTGGACTACTGGCCTCCAGAAATAAAATAAAGTTCTGAAAATAAAATTCTGTTTACATGAATCGAGAACTTCCAGATGTTCAAGTTGGACTTAGAAAAGGCACAGGAACCAGAAATCAAATTGCCAACATCTGTTGGATCATGGAAAAAGTGGGAGAATTCCAGAAAAAAACAACTACTTCTTCATTAACTATGCTAAAGCCTTTAACTTGTGTGGATCACAGCAACTATGGAAAATTCTCAGAGATGGGTATACCAGACAACCTTACCTGCCCTATGAGAAACCTTTATGCAGGTCAAGAAGCAACAGTTAGAACCAGACATGGAGCAATGGACTGGTTCAAAATTTGGAAAGGAGTTCGACAAGACTGTATACTATCACCTTGCTTGTTTAACTTATATGCAGAGTACAGCATGCGAAATGCTGGGCTGGATGAAGCACAAGCTGGAACCAAAGTAGCCAGGAGAAATATCAATAACCTTAGATATGCAGATGACACCATCCTTATGGCAGAAAGTGAAGAGGAACTGAAAAGCTTCTTCATGAAGATGAAAGAGGAGATTGGAAAAGTGGCTTAAAACTCAACATTCAATAAACTAAGATCATGGCATATTACTTCATGCCAAATAGAGGGAGAAACAGTGGAAACAGTGGCAGACTTTATTTTGGGGGGCTCCAAAGTCACTGCAGATGGTGACTGCAGCTATGAAATGAAAAAGACGCTTCCTCCTTGGGAGAAAAGCTATGACCAATCTAGACAGTATATTCAAAATCAGAGATATTATTTTGCCAACAAAGATTTGTACAGTCAAGGCTATGGCTTTTCCAGCAGTCATGTATGGATGTGAAAGCTGGACCATAAAGAAGGCTGAGGAACAAAGAATTGATACTTTAAAACACGGTGCTGGAGAAGACTCTTGAGAATCCCTTGGACTACAAGGAAGTCAAGCCTGTGGATCCTAAAGTAAAGCATCCCTGAATATTCATTGGAAGGACTGATGCTGAAACTGAAGCTACAATACTTTGGCCACTTGTTGTGAAGAGCCAACTCATTAGAAAAGATCCTGATTCTGGGAAAGTTTCAAGGCAGGAGGAAAAGGAGATGACAGAGGATGAGATGGTTGTTGGATGACATCACCGACTCAATGCACATGAGTTTGAGCAAGCTCCAGGAGATGGTGAAGGACAGGGAAGCCTGGCGTGCTGTACTCCATGATGTTGCAAAAAGTCGGACATGACTGAGGGCCTGAACTGCCTGACTGATATGTTTTAAACACCAGTATGGAAAACCAAACTAGACATGAGTCTAGTCTTGGAACCATTTTAACCATAAAGCATTAGTCCAACAGTTATTTATATTTCAAACATATCCTGGTGAATCAATTGTTTTTATTGGGCCTTGTATCAGATTTAATATTCCAACAGTGTGCCCCTAGTAATAGAATGTCTCAGTGAATGAATGTTAAGAAGAAAAACGAAAGCAAGTAAGATGGAGGGAGGGAAGGAGAAAGGAAGGAAGGAAGGAAAAAAGGAGAGGAAGAAATTGAATGATGAAACTTTTATTAACAGTACTTAAGTAGTCTTGGATATAGAGATGAAACACAAGCCTAATCCATTCATGACTTCTCTTTAAACTTAATGAAGAAGAAGTTTTCTATCCCTTCCTCATTTCCCTGAATTAGGTTGGTCTCTGACTGCTATCATTATTTTTCCCTCTAGAAAACACTGATTTTCTGACAAATTGCTATTTAGATGCTTTCCATAAATACGATCTCAAATTCACATGAAAATAGCTGAATCTTCTTTAATAAACCAAGAGTCAGCAAAACAGTTTCAAAGAGCCCCTTAGAATGGAATTTGGAAGGCATTCTGACAGGTGAGTTAACCCAATTTCTGTAACAGAAGGCCATTTAAACACAGACAATCAATGACAGGGCTAGGGAGAGAAGTGCTAAGCTCTCACCAGACATAATTGAAAGACAAAATTACATAATTTCAAATTATATAACGTTTATCCTACAGAGACAATAAATGTAAGAAACAAAACCTGGGCAAAGATTGGTGATGTGTGGTCTTCTTCCATTTCCTCCCTTCTAACATTTAGTTCTCATCAATACTTGGAATCGAGATCATTATTTTGCTGTGGTGCTGGCTGTAGATGCAGTGGGGTGATTTAATGAACATAAAATTACAAAACATGGCAGCTCTAATCATAAAACATGGTTTATGTTTAGACTTCAGGGTCTTGCCACTGATGTCGCCATATATTTAGTATAAGTTCTCAACTTGTGTTACCCTGACCCAGAGGCCCTGCTCCAAGGACCCCTGGAAAGTTTGTCCACCACCCCCTACCACCTCCACTGCTATGCTTCTTTGCCTTACGGCCATGCAGACACACTTGCAGTCACTTTATCTGTCCTTGAACTCATGATTATTTGCTTATGTCTTTCTGCATGATCACATCACCTACCGTGGAAGCTCCCTGAAAAATTTTATCTGTTTTCCTCAGTATTGTAATTCATAGATACCATGGTACCACTGTAGAGTCTATGAATTACAATACTGAGAAAAACAGATAAAAATTTTTAAGGGGTTTTCACTGCAGGCGATGTGATCATGCAACAAGACATAAGCAAATAATCACATATCTAGTACTTACATAAAAAATGTTCAAAAACTACACACATGTAAACAAATAAATTGATCCACATATCTTTCTATCAATCTGTTGCAGGAAGGGGAACCCCTTCCAAGCCCCAAAACTGGGCTCTTGTCTAACACTCAGAAATGAATTGTCGGAGGAGACACATGTGCTGACCCAGCAAGAGATTTTATTGGGAAAGGGCACCCAGGAGGAGAGCAGTAGGGTAAGGGAGCCCAGGAGAACAGCTCTGCCACATGGCTGGAGGTCTCGGGTTTTATGGTGATGGGATTATTTTCTGGGTAGTCTTTATTCAATCATTCTGACTCAGAGTCCTTCCTGGTGGTGCAGCCTTGTTCAGTCAAGATGGATGCCAGAGAGAAGGATTCTGCGAGGTGGCAGGACATGCACTGTCTCCTTCTGACCTTTCCTGAACCCTTCTGGTTGGTGGCAGCTCATTAGTTCTGTGTTCCTTACGGGAACCTCCTGTTGTAAAACAATTCATGTAGATGGTTACTATGGTGCCTGGCCAGGGTAGGCTGTTTCAATCAGTGTGCTTCCCCTAACAAATCAGTAATCAAAATAATCAAAATAACTCTCGAAGAGTTTTATTCTCCATCGCTTGTAGAGTTCAAAAGCAGATGTTACTTATGTAATAAACATGGCTACATGTACAGAAATTTAATAAGCTAATAGCATTCTAAAATCATACTTTAAGGGTAGGCCACTGAACTTACTTTATTCTTAAAAAAAATTAGTTTTACAGGGTCTTTGTGTAATTATTATTCATTAATTAGCTTTGTGAACCCTCTAATTAGCTGTTACAACTTCAGTTGTCTCATTGTAAAATGAGGGAGCTGAATTAGTGATAACATGAGAGGATGTATGTGAAAACACCTTAAGGATAATAAAATTTCTCTGCATAGGAATGTAGGGATGTGTAGAAATGTTATTATTACTGTTACTACTCTAAACTTCTCATCCAGGCCTGCAGTCCTCTGATTGGTGGCCCTGAAGAAGATATGTCTGGTAATTCTAACTTACGAAACTACTAATGTTTAAGGACACTTATTCAATACACAATGGATTAATGACTAATTTATAAACCTTTCGCTGTATTTTGTAATGTGTATGTTGGAGCCAACTGATAGTTCCTAGAATGACTTTAGATGGTATATTGTTTAGTCTTTAAGTCCTTCTTTTGTGACTCCATGGACTATAGCCATCAGGCTCCTCTGTCCATGAAATTTTCCAGGCAAGAATTCTGGAGTGGGTTGCTATTTCCTACTCTAAGAGATTTTCCTGACCCAGGGACTGAACCCATGTCTCCTGTGCCTCCTGCATGCGCAGGCAGATTCTTTACTACTGAGTAGCCAACTTCTGGCCGCTGACTTTCTTGGACTCATGACCACATCACTCCAAGTTATACACTTTTCTTCACATCACTTCCTCTGTGTGTCTCCTCTATATGTCTCTTAATTTGTCATTAAATTTAGGGTCTATCCAGGTAATGCAGGATAATCTTTCATCAAAATCCTTAGTTACACCTGCAAAACCCCTTTTTCCTAATGAGGTGATAGTCTTGAGTCCCAGGGATTGGAATGTAGATACATAGGCAGCTTTGGGCAAGAATGAGCTCTTTGCATAAAGTGCTCTCTGCAGGAGACCCCTTTTACTAATTATTAACTTTAAACCAGGCAACCCCAAGATCTACTCATCTCTGGCGCTAGCAGAGATGACATAGAAATCTATCAAAGACATAGAAATGAAGAATAAGTTATTAAGAGCTGACTAGATCTCTTCTATATCTTCCCCTTTAGTTATCTCTTGAACACATCATATGAACAAAGTAGCACCCAAAGAAAAATCACTCCATGACAAGCCTACACAGAAACCCACAGATAGTGGGGGATGGTGATGCTTTGACTGCCCCACCCCCATCTCAATGATAGCAATGACTTCCCTATTTCCCTTTAAAAGATTTCATGGCTGAGCAGAATCTTCAGAGGTGATTTTGGGGGACACTGAGTCCACAGTTTCCCCCAGATTGCTGACATTCTGATTAAAGGCACCTGTCCTTTCTACCAACATTTACCTCTCGAGCATTAACTTTTGGAGTGATGAGCAGCTGAACCTGATTTGGTAGACCATAGGGTCACAAAGAGCCAAACACTACTGAAGTGACTAAGCATGCACACAAAACTAGTTAATGAATTTCAAAGAAAGATTACCACAAAGATGCTGTAAAAATAATTTTTAAAGTTTTCACTTTTGTTTAACTTAAACAAATCAACTTATTTTTGCATTTCTTTTTTTATATCTGCATATCTACGGTGACATCCTAGAAGAATTTCTCACCAGTATTTTGGGAGCATTTACTGTTTTTTTTTTTTTTTTTTTTAATCTTTGTTTAGAAATAAGTAGTCATGCCATACTTGCTTATTAGTAATAGTTAATCTAGAATAAGCTCTGACTATGATGGACAGGGAGGCCTGGCGTGCTGCGATTCATGGGGTCACAAAGAGTTGGACACGACTGAGCGACTGAACTGAACTAAACTGAACTGATGGGCCAAGCATGACTTTTTACATGCATTACCTCATTTAAGCACAATGTATATAATGGTTCAAATATGACTTGGCTATTGGACAAATTTGAATTTAAATTCAACTTTAGCATTTACACATAAGGAGTCCTTCAATAAGGCAAAGTCTTGAATCCTTGTTTTCATAAATTAAAAATTGGGAGGATCACTTGACTTGTCCACACTGGATTGTCCTAAATCCAGATACCTGTAGCGTTTAAAATGGGGTGTGGATCTAGGCTCTCCACCTAGACTATGTGTTCTTTTGGACAGAAAGCAGTTTAGTTAATACAATTGCCTCATTCAGAACTAGATGTTTTCACTCATTTAACATTAGAGGGTATATTTAAAAATATGTATGTATATATATATAATGATATTCATAATAGTTAAGTACTTGCTCATATTCTGGACTTCCCTCCCCCATGCCTCCATCCCACCCCATCTGCACTCTTCTCCATAACACTTCTTTTCAAACAAAAGCACGCAAGGAACATTATTTTGGAAAATGTTCTTTGGAACCAGAGAATGGCTAACAATACTGTCCTTAGGCACAGCAAAGTTGCTCTTCACCCTAGAATAAATGCTCCTTCTAAATCAAGAGGAACCAGACATATACAAAAATACTTCCATAAAAATCTCCAACCTCAGTACTTATTGCAATGTCCCATAGGCTGGAGAAAGTCCAATCTCTACAAACAATTCTCTACTATTCACAAGGATGGCCAAGGCCCATTCTCAAAGGTTCGCTGAATATGTACATTGTGATGCAGATATAGTCTGTTTGGAAAAGATTCTTAAGAACTAAGACTCTTTATATCCAGGTGCCCCTTACTAGAAAAAGAGAGAAGAACTAAGATGTTATGGTGTCTAAAGAGACAACTCACTCAACTAGTTCTCTCTTTTGAATATGTCAGAAACAAAGGTTTGAACATTTTCAGTTGGTTTGCATGGCTTGCTGTTAACATATTCTGCAGATGGAAAGAAAGGGAAAAAGTAATTCATGATAATGGCAGAGTGTAGAACTGTGAGGAAGTCTCCCAGAGGACCCAGCCAGGATCAGCAAGAGAGCTTTATTTCACATAACATCTTCACCCATGGCCATGAAAGGGGAACAAACAGCTCACTAATTACCCTCATCAGAAGCATGATGCAAACAGCAGTAGGGGAGAGGATAATAAAAAGGGAAATAGAAGTGCTTAAAACTAGATGAAAAATAGAGTGAAATGGACCTAAATATATGAGCTAATAAATCTAGAGAAAAAGATTCAAATTCAAATATGTGTGAAAATCAGGATCTGGAAAGTGGGAAAAAATGATCTTAACATTAAATGATGGTGTGACTAAAAGGAAAAAAGAGTATTCAGATGGTTTTGAAACCAAACTAAAAGTGGTGTGATTAAATTGTACAAGGAAAGTTTGTCCAGACTATCAGAAAAACATTTCCTAGCAGCAAACTTTATTAAGCCTGAAATAACGTCTCCAGAGAATAGAAGTCGCTTCATCTGATTATTTTAAAATAAGACTAGACAAACCACTGGGAAACAACTGGTCCGAGGTTTACCCCATCCTGATGTGGCCAGGAAAGGCAGGCGAGATGATCTAATACGTTGATCCACCATGTAGCTCTAAACTGATATTAAATATGACTAACCACTTGTTTTGTTCATATTCTCATTTGCCTCCCAAAAACTGAAACTGGCAAATATAAATGTGTAAAACTACTTAACACATGGAATGCATTAAGTGTGTGCTCCAGGAAGAGGATTTTATAAGGCACTGAGGCACAGACATCTTCACCCTCATGGCAGAGCAAACTAAATAATAAAAGATGTAGCAAAGGAAAGCCAGAATTCCCTCCTACAATACTACCATAGTGTTCTGAGTCAGGTCCAAACACCTTAATGCGGTTAATGTGATGCCACATTGCCTAACATTCACAGATTTCAAAAGCTCCCACCTTCATTTTTCTTTAACATTCACTATTGTCATTCTTGTGACTTCCTAGGAGGAGCTAGTTGTAAAGAACCCACCTGCAAGTGTAGAAGATATAAGAGATGTGGGTTCAACTCTTGAGTCAGAAGGATCCCCTGGAGGATAGCATGGCAAAGCGTTCTGGTATTCTTGCTGGAAAATTCCATGGATAGAGGAGCCTGGTGGGTTACAGTCCATGGGGTCACAAAGAATTTGAAATGACTTAGCATGCACACGGAGAAGGCAATGGCACCCCACTCCAGTACTTTTGCCTAGAAAATCCCATGGACGGAGGAGCCTGCTAGGCTGCAGTCCATGGGGTCACTAGAGTTGGACACGACTGAGCGATTTCACTTTTACTTTTCACTTTCACGCATTGGAGAAGGAAATGGCAACCCACTCTGGTGTTCTTGCCTGGAGAATCCCAGGGACGGGGAAGCCTGGTGGGCTGCTATCTATGGGGTCGCACAGAGTTGGACACGACTGAAGCGACTTAGCAGCAGCAGCAACAGCATGCACACACCCATTGTCATTTTATTTTTTTTTTATTTTTTAAATTTAATTTAATTTTATTTAACTTTACAATAGATGGCTAACAAACACATTGTCATTTTAATCTTCTTTTTGCCCCTCAGGTATCCAGTGCTCTCTGATCACTCATCCTGTTAACTCTACTCGGGGTACATGCCACTCCTCCATATACTTTTTGCAAGACAAACTTCTACTGTGTATGTAGTCAACACTTCTTATGGAGAGTTTACACCAAATCTGCAAATATCAATGAGGCACCAATCTCATATGTTTCCATAGCATCATTTTCTGATCAAAAGACATGCATATTACATTGATATTATCCACTTATATGTCTCACTCTCTAGACTGTAGATTATGAGGTCATGTTTCACTGTTCTCTTGTCTTTTATCACCTTCTAGCTCCAGATCTGACATATATGTCCTAAACAAATTTCCTGAATGCATGTAGGTAAGCTATCGATTGCCACAATAGTGTCATGCAGCAAACTATCCTAAAAAATCAGTGATTTGCAACAATCACTTACTCACACTCTTGTGCCTGCTGGTCTGCGGGAAGTTGGCTGACTAAGCAGCTGGATTTGGTTAAACTTGGAACCAGACTACAGGTTGGAACTCTGTTCCATGTGTTTCTAATTCTCCTTGGATCAATGGGTCAGCCAGGGTATGTTCTTCTAATTGCAATGGCAGAAATGAAAGAGGAGGCATCAATGTGTAATGCCACTAAAGCCTAGTTTTGGAACTGCTGCAGTTGCTTTTACTCCTATTCCATTGAACAAAGCAAGACACTGGGCAGAATCCAACATAATGGGGCAGAGAAATATGGTTTATTACTGGTGAAAATGTGAGGTCATGCAGCAAAGAGAATGATAGTGGGAAGAGTGACAGATTGGAAGCAACAGTCAAATCTTACACAATATGAATACATAGCTGTCGTAAAATTATAATTATAACCTTGGTTGAATAGCAGCTTCTTCTTCTTGACATTAATAAATGAGTGTTTGCCTAATAAAAATATTATCTTATATAGATTTATTATCTATATGTATTAAATGACTAATAAGTTATCCATAATACAAGATAGCTTGAAGTGTTAATAATGTGATAAAATCTATTAATAGTCATTGCATGGTTTTAGTTCGACACAAAATTGACCTGTCAATTGAATTATACTTTTGCAGAGGACAGGCTATATCTTAGGATTGCTTTATATTATCCAGAGGAATAGAAAAAGAGAGAAATTTAGGTAATCAGTTTAGCTTTTTAGAAAATTGAACTACTAATCACCAAATTGAATATCTTTAATGTAGTTGTTAGTAGGATAATTCTGGGACTTTAAACCGTAAAGCTAAGAAAACATCTGGTTTTACATCCCAGACTGCTTCATAGAAGAGACTAGATGGGAATATAGTTTAATGGAAAGAGCACTAGTCCTCACTGGTTTCATTCTTGAATGAACTTATGTCTTGAATTAGAGTTGCCAGAGTAACAAAGAGTTTAAATGCATGGTTATTGTAGACACAAGTTGAGATCATCTGCTTACTAAGTTTGTGGTCAAGATCAAGTTATTCAATCTCTCTAGTCTTAGACGATAATGGCACAATCTACCTCTTATCATTTTGAAGGTTTAATGATAATCAATGAGAATAAAGAGGAAGACATGTCTTCAGCATCATTTCTATTCTAGCACTTAGTAGAGTATTTGGATAATAGTATCTGTGTTCAGTCACTAAGTCATGTCCAACTCCTTGTGACCCCATGGAGTGTGCTCACCAGGTTTCCCTGTTCATCACTATCTCCTGCAGTTTGCTCAAGTTCATGTCCATTGAGTCAGTGATGCCATCCAACCATCTCATCCTCTGCCACTGTCTTCTTCTCCTGCCCTCAATCTTTCCCACCATTTGGGTTTTTTCCCAGTAAGTTGGCTCTTTGCATCAGGTGGCCAAAGTATTGCAACTTCAGCTTCAGCATAAGTCCTTCCAATGAATATTCAAAGTTGATTTCCTTTAAGATTGACTAATTTGATATCTGTAGCTAATAGTCACCGAATATATAAATGTCTGTCTATGAAACTGGCACTTTTGCAGATTTATGGAGAAAGACAATCTTAAGGAAAATTATAGCAAAGTCACTTTATGATGTAAGAATAGAGGCATCTTTAAACAGGGCACAGAAAGCATACCATAAAGTAAAATACTAATCGATTCAACTACATGCATTTTGTCAAAATTACCATAGAAAGTGAAAGACAATTTAAAAGGGAAAGGAGCTATTTGCAAAACAAAAATTGAGAGCACATAAAGAACAGATAAAGAATTTTTTTAAAAAGTGTAATAACCGTAACAGAACAATAGGAGTATTTTTAAATTACTGAAGCAAAAGATAGTAAAATATTTGAACAGATATGTAACTGAAGAAGAAATGGAATTCACCCATAATATTTGAAAAGACACTTGTGATGAGGTGAATACAAATTAGTATCACAATGAATTATGATTTTGTGCCCATCTGACACTAAATATTCTGTGAAAGTAAGTTTGCATGACAACATGGAGAAACCAGTATAATTATATACTTCTGATGAGAAAGTAAATCATTACATTTGTTTCAGAAACAAACTAGTACTTTTGAGTAACACAGAGGAAACAGATGTCCTCTGTGGCAAAGATGAGGGCATTCACCAAATATTTATCAGTGTCACCAAATTTTCTGCTGTTTTATTTTCTAGTGAACTGTGGGCAAACAAAGCATAAACCAGAGAAAATACATAACACATTATCTCTCTCTTCTCTTGGAAGACGTCTTGACGAGTCTAGGTAGGTCTTTACTTATGTGGATCTGAACACCGTTCCTTTTCCACTGCAGAGTTTACTGTGAGTAAAATGTAAAATTTACTAGTGTTAAGACTCTTATATGTTGGGGCAATAGTTGGACCACAGCATAAATCACTTGGCCTTGACTAAAATACCCTAAGCTTACTAATTCCTCTTCTCAATATACTTGAGAGCAATGCTTGAAATCAAGATGGCGACTTGATATTTAGTCAAAGATCTATTGTGCCAAAATGAGAATTTTTTAAAAGGTAATTAGAAGTTAATTATTGGGCTTCCCTGGTAGTTCAGTTGGTAAAGAATCCGCCTTCAATGCAGGAGACCCCACTTCAATTCCTGGGTGGGGAAGATCTACTGGAGAAGAGATAGGCTATCCACTCCAGTATTCTTGGGCATCGCTGGTGACTCAGCTGGTAAAGACTCCACCCACAGCACGGGAGAAATGGGTTCGATCCCTAAGTTGAGAAGATCCCATGGCAAAGGCAATGGCTACCCACTCCAGTATTATGGCCTGGAGAATTCCAAGGATACAGCCCATAGGGTCTGAGCTACTTTCACTTTCAAATGGATTATATAGAATATATATTTTTAAAGGTACATTTTATGATTTTTTTCGTTTTAGTTTTATAAGCACAATCATAAGGGCATATGCAGATGCACTTCAAAATAGGTTTATATAGGATCACTAAATGAATCACATTCACTCGAGTGAAAAATATGAAAGTCAGTGTCCTACAGAACCTGTATACCTGTGCACCAAAAAGCATGTATAAAAGCCATTATTCCATTGATTTCAAAAGTAAACTCTTGAGGAATAAAAGCCATTCACAGTAGAGTAGATATATCTTAATGTATATGTATGTAATAGAATATAATCCAACCTGAAAAATTAATGAAGGATATGCAGAATTGCATCAGTAAATTATAGGATCATAAGGCTAAAATAAATAAATAAATAAAGGATAATATATTGAGTTGGCCAAAAAGTTCATTTAGTTTTTTTCTCTAAGATGGTACCAAAAACCTGAACGAATTACTTGGCCAACCCAACATAAAAAAATTCTTCCTATGTAAAGTACAGACTTTGAAAACCTAAATAATATGCACTTTGGGGAATGTAACACATGTGATGGAATAAAAAAACAAAGGGCAAGACATAATGAATGCAGTGTTTAGAATTGTGCTTACCTCTGAAATTTTCTGAATAAAGGAGAAAGAGAATGGGATAAGACAGAGACCCTAGGAGGGTTTCAAAATGAATAGCAATCAATTATAGTATACAGTATTCGATAACTATATTTTTAAAAGAACACAAATGTTTTGAATCCCAGTTTTGAAACCAATAACCACAGAAGTTTGTCTCTTTGCCTTCATTTCTTCAACTGTATAGTGGGATTAGTATTATCAACATGACAATGAGGTTTATAAAACAGCTAGCATATACTACCTCAACACCCTTTACAAAAAAAAAGAAAAATACCCCTTATACAGTTCCTTTTTTTTCTATTAGTGGAATGACATTTCACCTTGTGTTCTGGAAATGAAGGAATTCCAATCTGCTGTGCTTTTCAAGGAACGATATTAAACTAACCAATTAATGTAAGGAGAACAAAATTATCTCTTTAAAGGATAAAAACAGAAAAGATGGCAATGAAAATAACTTACATTGTTTAGTCTTGAGATGAAATAATTCTTTTCCAGTTTTAGATATAGTGCAATTATATACTACTTGGCTGAAACAAGAGTGATCTTGGAATATGACTATGCCTACAGTTAACTGGTAATTCCTAAAGGAAATCAACCCTGAATATTCATTGGAAGGTCTGTTAGTGAAGTTAAAGTTCCAATACTTTGGCCACCTAATGTGAAGAGCTGACTCCTTGGAAAACACCCTGATGCAGGGAACGATCGAAGGCAAAAGGAAAAGGGGAGAGGCAGAAGATGAGATGGTTGGATAGTATCACCAACTAAATGGACATGAATTTGAGCAAACTCTGGGAGATAGTGGAGGACAGAGGATCCTGGGGTTGCTGCAATCCATGGGGTTACAAAGAGTCAGACATGACAGCAACTGAACAACAACAACAGTTTCCTTGCTACAAGCAATGAAGAAGCCAAATTAGCAAAAAGACCAACTCAGGGATGAATGGGGGAAAACTCACTTAGGAGAAAAAGAGAATGTGATATCCTGTCAGAAAAGATATGAAATTACAGGACAATAAAATAGTACTTAGAGTTGGGATTGAGAAATCAAACAATGAGGAATCCGGGTAACAGTCCCAGCCATTGTGGGATGCATGGTTTAATATGAATTCCTACCTCTGAAATGTGTGTTCTCCATATGGGTCAGTCTCCGTTTACTTCCTCTTCTCTAAATCTACCTGGAAAATTCAAATCACTTTCAAGTTTTTTTGAGGGCAAGTTTTGTTAGTTTGATGTTAGAGACTCATTCGTCCATATCCTCCAAGGCTAATCAGACCGCAAATTTTTTTTCCTCCATCTTTTTGTTGAATTTTGCTATCTTCTACTAAGTGCATTTCAACGAATTATTTACAGATTTGTCCTTCTCCACTGGCCTTTCCTCTGAAGATTTTGATTTGGTCTATCAAGGCACAGGGAGCTGTTTATTTTTTAAAACTCTCCATTTAAGATCTCTCTTTTATATAATCTGTGACCCACACTACCACAAATGGATCGACCTCCTTTGTCCTGTTGTATTTTTCTTGTTCATAAATCCTCTTCTGGCAGGTTAGGATAGAACCAAGGTTTCACCTATAGCAGTCTGGCCTTTACCTCCCTTCCCATCTTATGTTTTATTACACCGTGGAACATTTTTTATTTCCATCTTCTTGATCATAAACATGCCTTACACAATCTAGCATCCACACTTCATTCATATTTATCACCACCCTGAAATGTCCTCCTCCTGCTTCCCCAACTACTTAAATCTTATCTAGACTTTGGATTTTAAATAAAACCCATCCTCTCTGATAAATCATTCTCAGACAGTCATGGACCTCACTGATTTCTTCCTCCCTTCTCTGAACTTTTAATGCCCCTGTATATTTTACTTCTAATTTGTCACTTGCCATACATTGAGATTAATTATCTGTTTTCTTCCCCCTAAAAGCATGTCTTTGATCTACCAAACTGACCTGTAAGAAAATCTTTTGCTTTTCTCTAAATGCCTTGTATGATATTTTGCACATAATACATTTCTAATAAGATGTCCATCTGTATATCTAGTTCTAATATGAAGCAATTGATGTCCCACAGAACTATAAATAAGAGAATCACACAGCTATCTGGGGTGTCATAAAATGTTATTTTTGCCTCTAAGTTGCCATTGAGTTGATCCTACCAAAGTTCATCTACAGCTCCCTGGGAGTTGATTTCTGCATTTACAGAATTTTAAGATTCCCCACCAAAAGCTGAGACTGTTCATGCTCCTTAATTTGATTTTCTTGTCCACAATCTTTCACTCTCAATTTGTGGTTCTTGTTTCTTTTTTGCATTTCTAGTTCCTCCTTTGTTCTTTGGCACTGCATTCTTCGGATCCCTATATGCCAATATGGATTTGATCACTGGCTTAGAACCACCATCTCAGGATGGTGAGAGATAGTGTTTGAGGTGAGGTGATAGTCTAGGTTAAAAAAAAAAAAAAAAAAATTGTTGATATATACAAATTAAAGGTGTGTCCCTTATCTCAATATCTTTAATACAGAATTGCTTATCTTGTAGAAGATTATAAGGATGGTAACACTTCTCCAAATTCTGCACAACATCTTGTAAAGCCCTTGTTGATTATCATCTTAGAAAACTCTTCATCCTGGCCACATCTTGTCTTCCCAACAGAGTGACTGATGATAAAGTGAAAATTCATGTCTCAGCTAAGCTGCATCAGATGTGATTCTATAAATAATCTGCTGATTCTCTACCTATATATAATTGACCCCTTAAATCACAAGGAAGTTCTTTCCATCTAAACAGCTCACTGAGTGTTATAATTTATTCAGTGACTCACCATGGAAAATTTGATCAACATCACATTTTGAGGATCTAATGTGTAAAAAACACCATGAGATGTGCCAGGACTGTAAGAATAATTGCAATCAGTCTTTGGTACTGAGGTGTTCACAAATTGCTTGCAATGACAGCCTGATAAAAAAGATGAAAGAATGATCAAGTGTGTTAGTCACTTAATTGTGTCTGACTCTTTGAGATCCCATGGACTGCAGCCCACCAGGCTCCTCTGTCCACAGGATTTCCCCAACAAGAATACTGGAGTGTGTTGCCATTCCCTTCTCCAGGGGATCTTCCTGACCCAGGGATCGAATCTGGGTCTCCCACATTGCAGGTGGAGTCTTAACCACCTAAGCCACAAGGGAAGCCTGAAAGAATACTACATGGGGTTAATGCCATGATCAGAATAGCAACAAAAATGCATTACTATGAGAACCAAACAGTTAAGATCTCACCTGCTGACTATATCAGTGATGGTCAGTAGATAGAAGAGATAATATATGATGAATTTCATTTGAGGTTCCTACTCAAGCTATGCACACTTCTGAAAACAGTCCCCAACCCTGGGGGCTTCATTCCTGCAGCCATATATACTATGAGATTGATCTTTGTGATGGTTAATGGGGTGGGCATGTGGTCTGAGAGAATCAGCTTTGGACAGAAAGTCTGAAGTACATTATTTGTGACAGTAGATCCTTTTAGTTCAGTCATGCTAAGTCATACGTGAAACTGTTTGTAACATCCAACTCTGTAACCCCATGCACTGTAGCCCTCCAGGCTCCTCTATCCATAGAATTCTCCAGGCAAGAATACTTGAGTAGGTTGTCATTTCCTACAGTAGTGGATATTCCTGACCCAGGGATAAAACCTGGGTCTCTCACGTTGCAGGTAGATTATTTAGCATCTGAGCCACCAGGGTTCATTTGTAGATGAACCCACAATCTGGGATGAAGAGAGCATCATGAAATGATCCTGAGTCATATAAGGAAGAAGCACCAATAAACTAAACAGTCTCAAAGAATTAGAGACAAATAGGGTGTTGCTATGGACTCAATGCTTATGTCTGTCTAGCATGCACAGTTTGAAACCCAAATCTGACTGTGATGCTCTTTGGAGATGAGCCCTTTGGGAGGTAATTAGGTTATAAAGGTGGAGCTCTTGAAGAAGATTAATGCTTTTATAAGAAGAGACATAAGAATGATAGTCTCTCCATCATGTGAGAATACAGAAATAAGGGAGTCATCTGCAAGTTAGGAACAGGGCCCTTACCAGATGTGGAATCTGAGTACCTTGATCTTGGATTTCCCAGTCTTCAAAATTGTGAAAAATAAATGTTTGTTGTTTAAGCCAACCAGCTGATAGTAATTTGTTATTTACCAAACTGACCGATATAGCTGCTTAGAATTGTGTTAGCTTTTAAATGCTCAGTAGAATGCTTAAACTACCACACAATTGCACTCATCTCACATGCTAGTAAAGTAATGCTCAAAATCCTCCAAGCCAGGCTCCAACAGTACATGAACCATGAACTTCAGATGTTCAAGCTCGTTTTAGAAAAGGCAGAGGAACCGGAGATCAAATTGCCAACATCCACTGGATCATCAAAAAAACAAGAGAGTTCCAGAAAAACATATATTTCTGCTTTATTGTCTATGCCAAAACCTTTGACTTTGTAGATCACAATGAACTGGAAAATTCTGAAAGAGATGGGAATACTAGACCACCTGACCTGCTTCACGAGAAATCTGTATGCAGATCAGGAAGCAACAGTTAGAAGTAGACATGGAACAACAGACTGGTTCCAAATAGGAAAAGGAGTATTTAAAGGCTGTATATTGTCACCCTGCTTATTTAACTTATATGCAGGGTACATCATGAGAAATGCTGGGCTGGAAGAAGCACAAGCTGGAATCAAGATGCTGGGAGAAATATCAATAACCTAAGATATGTAGATGACACCACCCTTATGGCAGAAAGTGAAGAAGAACTAAAGAGCCTCTTGATGAAAGTGAAAGTGGAGAGTGAAAAAATTGGCTCAAAGCTCAACATTCAGAAGACTAAGATCATGGTATCTGGTCCCATCACTTCATGGCAAATAGATGGGAAAACAGCAGAATCAGTGGCAGACTTTATTTGGGGGGAGGGGCTCCAAAATCACTGCAGATGGTGACTGCAGCCATGAAATTAAAAGACGCTTGCTCCTTGGAAGGAAAGTTGTGACCAACCTAGACAGCATATTAAAAAGCAGAGATATCAATTTGCCAACAAAGGTCCATCTAGTCAAGGGATGGTTTTCCAGTGGTCATGTATGGATGTGAGATTTGTACTATAAAGAAAGCTGAGCATTGAAGAATTGATGCTTTTGAACTGTGGTGTTGGAGAAGACTCTTGAGAGTCCCTTGGACTGCAAGGAGATCCAACCAGTCCATCCTAAAGGAGATCAGTCCTGGGTGCTCACTGGAAGGACTGATGTTGAAGCTGAAATACTTCAATACTTTGGCCACCTGATGTGAAGAACTGACTCATTTGAAAAGACCCTGATGCTGAAAAAGACTGAGGGCAGGAGGAGAAAGGGACAGCAGAGGGTGAAATGGTTGTATGGCATCATTGACTCAATGGACATGAGTTTGGGTAAACTCTGGCAGTTGGTTATGGACAAGGAGGCCTTATGTGCTGCAGTCCATGGGATCACAAAGAGTCAGACACGACTGAGTGACTGAACTGAATTGAATCATTTCTCACAATTCCTAATGACACATTCACTCCTTAGACTCTATGAAATGCCCCATAATGAAACTCTCTTTCCTTCAGTATTTCTGTTCATTGTAATTTGAAAATCAAACTATGCTCCAAAGGGTCACAAAAAGTTGGACACCACTGAGTGACTAAGCCCACACTCAGCACATTGCACAACTATGAAAGACTATGGGAGGGAGGACGGAGGAGGGTTCAGGGTGGGATGTATGCCTGTGGCGGATTCATTTTGATGTATGGCAAAACCAATACAATATTGTAAAGTTAAACAAGATAAAAAATTTAAAAAAAAGACTATGTGGAATAACATGATACAGAAAAAAATGTTGAGATGAATTCAGGTTACAATGGGGAGAGGAATCAAGAAGGATGTTTCAGGTCAAGAAAGAGTCTAGGATGACACCAACTGGTTAGCTGTTGGATAGATGTGAATGATCATCTTGTCCTTCCCTAGATTTCCCAATCTCCTCTGAAGGGACCTGCTATATAACAATGTGGAATTGATATAGGAAATACTAAAGAACTTCTGTCCTCTATCTGCAATCCCACCCTGAACTAGTAGAGTTAAATTTATCATTTGACTCAAAACAACGTATAGGACTAGATGACCATATCGGTCTCTCTTCTGAAGCCCTCTTTTAGTTTTCCCCTTTGGGAACCCAATCATGTGCCATGTGCTGTGTTTAGTTGCTCAATCGTGTCCAACTCTTTGTGACCCCATTGGCTCTAGCCCACCAGGCTACTCTGTTCATAGGGGTTCTCCAGGCTAGAATATGGGAGTGGCTTTCCATGCCAGCCTCCATGAGATCTTCCTGACCCAAGGATCGAACCCAGGTCTCCTACATTGCAGGTGGGTTCTTTACTGTCTGAGACACCAGGGAAACCCAATCATAACTACACTTATAAGACTGAATATCTCCTTTGTTTTCTTTCATTTTCCATCTAAACACCTATCTACCTCCTTTGGAGTATGTGGATTGAAAGTTTTCATGAATTCGCCCTCTGTTTTTTCAAAGATTAGAACTTATTTAATCAGAATTGTGTATATCCCACTCTTTTACATGTTGTAGAGTATTCAGATACAGCCTCAAACTTCAAAGTAGACCTCAGACCCAACTTTCTATTTTTCTTGTAGCTTCAACTGCTCCATTTTTTAATACATCTTAAAATTCAGGCATTTATCATATGAGGCTCTTTTGATAAAATGGTTGGACACAACTGAGCGACTGAACTGAACTGAACTGAGCCTCTTATTTTAGCTTTGGTACTAAATAGACATTTAATAACAGAAAATGATGTGTCTTTTTGTATCTCAGTGTATAAACCCTGTGAGTAACTCATATCATCCAAAGACTGCCATAACAGTATATTTTTCTATTATCAATACTAATTATAACAGAATACAATTTTCCTTCCTCTCCCACTGTTTGTTCCATTCTACTGAGTATGTCTAACACCATATTTAAAAACCGACATTTATTGATTTTGTACTGGGAGTTAACACTGTTCCCAGAAATGAGTATTTGTTCAATTAATTAGCTTTGTAAAAACCCCTTTATCATCATTAGCCACATTTTATACATGAGGAAACTGAGAGACAGGGAGATTAAATGACTTTTATGGTGATCATGTATTTAGGAAATAGATATTCAGAATTCAAATCTTAACTGTTGAACAGTAGGGTCTATATTTGTAGCCAATTACAGCACACTGCCTCTCATGTCAACTGTTATTTTTCTTACCTGATTTGTCTTGCTGGAAAGATATCATTTGCTAAAGTGAAGAATCCTGAGACAGCAGAGGAAAAGTTATAAAAGAGTATAGAAGTAGAAAATAAATGCTCACTTGTGTTCCAATTGAGTGTGTATGTTTTTTCTTTAATTTAACAAAACAGTTACAAGTATCTGAAGGTATTCATCATCTTTTCCTACGTTAACGATCGTGATGTACTCACAAATTTAAAGGTGCACTTTAGTGCAACTTCTTACTTACATAGAAAATGTACTGCAATTTTATTTCTTAAATTCTAATTTCATGTTTTTTCCCACCAAGACTAAATATGCTTGGGATAATAGTCTCCCTCTCCAACTTTGTAAGCAAAAAAAAAAAAAAGCAAGCACAATATTCAGACACCCAAACTTCACAAGTTGTATACATTATAGACTTAGAAATCACATCGTCTCCCGGTTGATATAACTGTACATGTCTGCTTGTATTTGTACTTTTTCCTAAGTTTGCTCAAATAAAAATCAGCTATTGGAGATTTAAGAAGTCTCCAGTTCTAAAAGGTTTTGGTTCTTAATTTGCTTTGAATGGCACCATATATAGAGATAGATATATCATTGCTGTTGTTCAGTCACTAAGTCATGTCTTACTTTTGAATCCCCATGGACTGCAGCTTACCAGGCTCCTGTGTCGTTCACTATCTCCCAGAGTTTGTTCAAATGTATGTCCATTGAGTCGATGATGCTCTCTAACCATTTCATCCTCTGTCACCCCCTTCTCCTTTTGCCTTCAATCTTTCCCACCATCAGGGTCTTTTCCAACAAGTCAGGTCTTCACACCAGGTAGCCCAAGTATTGGAACTTTAACTTCAGCATCAGTCTTTCCAGTGGATATTCAGGGTTGATTTCCTTTAGGATTGACCGATTTGATCATATATGTTATAAAGTAATTATTATTTTATTGTAATGTTGACTTAAAATATTTACTTTAAATTGTCAGACATAAAATTCACATGTAGAAGAGACTTTACAGTTGAATGGTAGGAAATAGAGAGTTCCTTTCCAACTGAGAGTTGCTTTACAAAGAGTATGCAAGATAAAAAGATTTTAGAGATCTACGCTGCTTATAGTTGTGCTTATACTTAGAAATTCCTTTAGAGGATAAATCTGGTGTTATTTTTTAAACACAAAATCATACTGAACTATGTTACTGTTAAATTTTGTAAACTTGGGTAGTAAGACCCAGAATAGTTAAGAGACTTTTCCAAGCACTTAATGGCTCACAAAGCCAAAATAACAGCATGCAGTACCCAAGCAAACTTACATGATGTAAACCCTGGGGTATAGTAAGAAAGCAATACGTTATAAGTGCACTATTATTTCCTTGTCCAGTAAATTTCTTCCTGCACTTCTTTCTTAACTAAAAACTAACCCAAGTTTTCAAACTAGGGCCAGAAACTGGCTGCTGCTTACATAGAAGTTAGTTAAAAGTCATGTCAGGAACAGATGTGCAGAGGGTGATAAGAATGCAGATGATGTGCTTGACAGATAACATCTTTACTGCACCAAAAAGCTGGATAAAAGCTGGATTAAGGAAGAAAACAATTGAGTAAAATGTCCAGATGTGTGATACAGATGCCCAAATGATTAATGCTTACACAGCCAAAACTATTGAAAAGCGATTTTTCAAGTTCTTATCCATCTGGACGTTCAAAGAAAGTACTAATAAACAAGTGATATCTTGTTGATGTTTTATCACTTTCTTCTTAAAAATATATTATATAACCTTATACAGAAATATGATAATATATGAGTCCATGAATCAGCTGCTTTACTTACTAGGAAAAAAATGTGATTTAGAAGAACCAAATGTCCCAGAGTCCCAATTTTGAAATATGTTGTCTCGTTCAGTGAAAGAACAAGGCATGGAGAACCACCATTTCACACAATTTTGATTACTAATATCCAGGAGAAAATTAGTCATTACTCAAGAGATGTGACCTTTGAAAACAAAATTATTTGAGAGTAGAGTCATCTTAAGAAGCTTAAATTTATACTTTGTACCAAATTCTTACATAGACCACTCCATAGAATATCTTGATGAAGGGATTTCTCTAATAAATTAATAAGCATTTTCTTATTAATCCTCGTGGAAATTCTTGTAGAAATTAGTATATGTATCAATCAAAATATTATTGACTAAATTTAATTGTTAACATTCAGCAACTGAAAACATTACTTCCTTAACCAGCTAGAGGTGATGATAGTACTTCTTCCCATCAGTAGAATGGTCTGATCTTTAGGAACTATAGTAGCTTATACTTTTGATGGTAAATATGGTGAAATTTATGCAGCCACTTAAAGCCTGGCTTTGGATGATTTTGGTCAAAATAGCCCTAAATCTAATAGCAGTTACTTGATAATTTCACCAATTAAATTACTAGCCTCTGTAAGTTAGAGCCTCTGTAAGTTAGTGTCCATGTGTTACAGCCTCTGCAAAGAGTTAGATGTTTACATTGGAAGCTCACGGGAGGCTAAAGAAATTAACATGGCTGAGTCAAGAAGCATTTGTACTAAAACAACTTATTTAATTTGGGTTTTGCTCACTTGATTTATTTTGCTTTGTAATATAAAATAAATGCAATAACTTTAAAAGTCTTTGAAATATAGGTATTTCAAAATGTTCTTAGGCCTTCATTGTTATGGTCAACTTTATTATAGATCAGAAAAAAATCAATTATTCTTCCTTGGGAAACAAGGTAAAGGTTTAAATGTTGTTGAATATTTAATAACATTTTACAGGGTAATCAGATGGTAAATAATTTGCCTGCAGTGCAAGAGACCTGGGTTTGATCCCTGGGTGGGGAATGTCCTGTGGAGGAGGGAATGGAAACCCACTCCAGTATTCTTGCCCAGAAAATCCCATGGACAGAGGAGCCTGGTGGGCTACAGTCCATGGGGTCACAAAAGAGTTGGATATGATTGAGCAACTAATATTCTATTTATGATAAAAGAGAGCCAATGAAAATATGTAACATAACAGCAAATTTATCTTTCCTAAATGCATATATGAACTTGTGTAGGCATTCAGTTTTAAAGCTAAACAATAACAACAACAAAAATTAAAATAAATTGGGGACAAAGAAATACATTCATTTATGAGATAGTTCCTTTAATGAGCTGGACAAGTGATATAAACAGCCAAATAGATAAGACATGCATTATCAACTATATTTAAAGATAAATTACATCTTGTTTTGGGAGTAAAAGTAATAAGATACCCTGACAGCAGCTGTAGGCTTAATGGGTTATTTAGTTGTTTTTTTTTCTTATCCAGTGTTTTTTCAGGGTTAATATATTTTAGCATCTACTTTTATTTTAGTAAAAAATCACCATAAAAACAAAATTTACTTACTACTCTACAGGGATAGAGTAGTTTCTTTTGAACCAAACATTTTACTATATGTGTTTTTTATATATATAAATGAAAGTGAAAATCTCTCAGTCATGTCTGACTCTTTGTGACCCCATGGACTATACAGTCCATGGAATTCTCTAGGCCAGAGCACTGGAGTGGGTTGCCTTTTCCTTCTCCAGTGGATCTTCCCAACCCAGGGATGGAACCCAGGTCTCCTGCGTTGCAGGCAGATTCTTTACCAGCTGAGCCACAGGAAAGCCCAATATATATATGCACATATATTACACATATATATTTAAAACTGTTTTCATCAAATATATTTATTTCTTTGGAAATCTTCCAAATGCTTAAAATCTCTTGGCTTCATAAACAAATTATCCAATGAATACTGCTTGAGTATTTTACACATAACAGTGGAAGAACTTGAGCAAAAAGCTTCAAGAATTTTTATTAGGAAGAAGAAATGTGTCCAGAGGTTTTTGTTGTTGTTGTTTATAACAAGAAAAGAGGAAAGGGAAAAAAAAAAAAAAAAGATGAAAGATGTTCCATGAACTTTTTTGTATAGGACATAGCAAGGTATAGGAGAAAAGTAAGGAAGATCAGTTAGGTAACAGACAAGGAGAAGGATGCTGTCTCTTAATGCATCTCTTCTGGTTGGTGGGCTAGTGTGCTAGTAGCTGAAGCTGTGGTGCCCTCTCTATCAGTGAGCAGACAGATGACTTTGGCAAGGGGCCAGGGGACAACTGGAGCTACCTCATCTGGGTTTTGTAATTGGCTCCCCCACTTTCTTTAGCCTTCTGTTGAAGAAATCTTCCTCCAGCTCCTTCTGATTACTGATCAAAGAGCTCTTTAGCAAAACTCTTGGCTTAAGGACTCATCCATATAAGCCTCAGTTTCTTCTTCTGTATACTGGGTGTTATAGAAACATCTAGTTCATCATAAATAAGCCTGGCCCTCCATGCATGATGCCTAGCACCACCGTTCACAGGTTGCTTGTGAACCTGGAGAAAACAGGCCCTAGTGCACTGAAAGTAGATTATCCCACACCCCTAATCTGTTGCTTCATGAGGACTAGTTGCAGACATACTGTTTTGAGCATTTGTGAAGAACATTCTGTCCAATCAGTAAATATTTATTTACTCATTAAATAAATGCATACATATAACACACATCTGTTAAGCTATATAGAACTTAGATAAAATAAATGAAAGCTATATAAACTGTTTTCTAAGAATTCACAATTCCAGATTGGGGAAAGATAAGCAAACAATTTAAAGATAATCTGTAATAGAAATTCAGACAATGAAAGTATACACAAATAATAATTTTGATTTGTGGAATATAGAAATGATTTATAGACAAATTAACATTTGAATTAGACTTTAGAACAAGAATATAATCATGGAAGCCAGCAAGAAAAAGAAAATAGAACAATGTTAACAAAATCATAACAAAGTATTTTGTGACTAAGAATGATCAGAGACCAAACGAAAATATGTGAGAAGAGTGGGCAGAGATGCAACAACAAAGGTTGGGCTTGGGTTCTAGAAGAAATTGACCATAGTGTTGAATCTTAACTTTATTGAATAGAATGCACAAGAAAAAAATTATCATAGGCTTATAGTCTGATAGGAGTAGGATGTAACATAATGAGCTATTGAGTCCAGAACAATATTCTATGGGAAATGGATATATATTGGGAGAGAAATGAAGGAAAGTTGCAAAGAACAGAAGTTATTGAAGACATGGAGACAAGTCAAAAAATATCTACAATAGTTTAGGGGAGAAAAGGCAGCCCTTGAAGTGGGCAATGAAAGGAAGATTTAAAAAGAAGTAGTTCAAAAGATCAATCAGAAGTATGGGAATCAAGGGAATGGCCACTAACACGTAACTGAACACTTGCTTACCATAAGGAACTAACTTAAGCAAGTATTTTATTGGCACCCCACCCCAGTACTCTTGCCTGGAAAATCCCATGGACGGAGGAGCCTGGTGGGCTGCAGTCCATGGGGTCGCTAGGAGTCGGACACGACTGAGCGTCTTCACTTTCACTTTTCACTTTCATGCATTGGAGAAGGAAAAGGCAACCCACTCCAGTATTCTTGCCTGTAGAATCCCAGGGACGGGGGAGCCTGGTGGGCTGCCGTCTGTGGGGTCGCACAGAGTCGGACACGACTGAAGTGACTTAGCAGCAGCAGCAGCAGCAGCAGGCAGTTTTACTTTCATTCCTAATAGTAAGTTGTGAGTTTTTGCCTGTGATTATGACAAGCATAAGTGATTGTAAACACAGAACATGAAGAAAATGCACATTATCCAAGAAAATGAACACTTCTTTTTCTCAGTTTACCATCAGTCAAATATATCACAATTGTGTTCCACAAACCTAATTTTAGATCAGCTGTGCTTTTAAGAGGAAAATATAAATCATGAGCTTGGAATACAGACAAAATTTTCTCATATGTGGAATTATTTCACAAACAATAATGTGGTATGTTGTTCAGGGACAACATACAACAAAAATATGTTTTCATGCCAAATCAACATTGGCGCTAGTGGTAAAAAATCTGTCTCTCAAGGAGACATAAGAGGTATGGGTTCGATCCTTGGATCCAGAGGATCCCCTTGGTATAGAAAATGGCACATGCTCCCGTATTCTTGACTGGAAAAATTCCACGGATAGAGGAGGCTGGTGGGCTACAGTCCATGGGGCTACAAAGAGTCAGATGTGATTGAGCAACGGAACCCACAAACAACATACAACAACAAAAATACATTTTCATGCCAAATTGACAGATGGCATTTTAGTGTAACAGCAGAAGTGTCTAATCTTAATAATACAAACACAGAAGTATTATTTTCAAAGTAACATTCTTTAATCTTCCTTCTATCAGTGGTCACCATTTCAATGGTTTCTCTATAATGATATTTAGCTAGATTTATTAATTCATTCAGTCAGCAAGTACTTATTGAATGCCTACTGTATTTAATAAATGCCTTTTGTATGCCAAGTTCCATTCGAGACACTAACAAGAAGGCAGACACACTCTGATGAGTTGTCAGAAAATGTGAATCATATTTGCAATGCCGAGTGCGATGTGCAGAATACTGGTAGGTTAGAGAGAGAAATATCCAGGGCTGGATAGAAGACTATTGTTTTCTAGAGGAGGAAATGCATTCAACCTTGAGCCAAGTCTTAAATGATATTTAGGAGTAATTCAAGAAGAAGAAAGCAGAAGGAGGACTACTTTCACAGATAGATCTGATAAGTTCAGAGGGAAAGCAGAGAGTTCCTAGGTGGAGTTAAGGGGATCAGGGAGGGAGAAGTGGAGAGATGAGCCTGGAGTTGAGCTAGGATTTTTTTCCTCTCTGTGGGAGAACTGCAAGGAAAGAGTAGAGGATATAAATCATAATGTGATTTGTGAGTGTTTATCTATGTGTTCATACATATACATCTCTCTCTCTCCATATATATATATGAGTTCAGAGGAGGAGCAGAATCAGGGGTGAGTTATTTTTTTAAACCATGAATTTCTTAATGGTTAACAAAGAGAAAGTAATCTGATACTAGACCTCATTGTATTGATAATAATCACAGCCTTTGGAATCTACTTCTCTAGGCATTTATTTTATTATTTTTAATACTTTCTTTATACGGTTGTTTTAAAGTTATTCAGTTCAATTCAGTTCAGTCACTCAGTCATGTCCGACTCTTTGCGACCCTATGAATCGCAGCACGCCAGGCCTCCCTGTCCATCACCAACTCAGGGAATTCACCCAAACTCATGTCCATCGAGTTTGTGATGCCATTCAGCCATCTCATCCTCTGTCATCCCCTTCTCCTCCTGCCCTCAATCCCTCCCAGCATCAGAGTCTTTTCCAATGAGTCAACTCTTCGCATGAGGTGGCCAAAGTATTGGAGTTTCAGCTTTAGCATCAGTCTTTCCAAACAACACCCAGGACTGATATCCTTTAGAATGAACTGATTGGATCTCCTTGCAGTCCAAGGGACTCTCAAGAGTCTTCTCTAACACCACAGTTCAAAAGCATCAATTCTTTGGGGCTCAGCTTTCTTCACAGTCCAACTCTCACATCCATACATGACCACTGGAATTAGGTTTTCTAAAAGTTAGTTCACTAAGGACTGAGTGACTTCACTTTCACTTTTTACTTTCATGCATTGGAGAAGGAAATGGCAACCCACTCCAGTATTCTTGCCTGGAGAATCCCAGGGACAGTGGAGCCTGGTGGGCTACTGTCTATGGGGTTGCACAGAGTCAGACACGACTGAAGTGACTTAACAAAAGTTAGTTCAATAACATATATTTTAAATAGTTTGATAATATCTGTAATTTTAAAGAAAGACTAATACTAAAATATAAAATAAAGTCTGTAAAAGAGCATACTCTAAAAATGGCTAAGTAATACATATGCATTTTTAATTAAGTTGGGGTCATAATATGAATACAACTTTATTTCTTTTTTTAATATAAATTTATTTATTTTAATTGGAGGCTAATTACTTTACAATATTGTATTGGTTTTGCCATATATCAACATGAATCCACCATGGGTATACACATGATCCCCATCCTGAACCCCCTCACCTCCCTCCCCATACCATTCCTCTGGGTCATCCCAGTGCACCAGCCCCAAACATCCTGTGTCCTGCATTGAACCTGGACTGGCGATTCATTTCATATATGATATTATACATGTTTGAATGCCATTCTCCCAAATCATCCCACCCTCTCCCTCTCCCACAGAGTCCAAAAGAATGTTCTATACATCTGTGTCTCTTTTGCTGTCTCGGATACAGGGTTATCGTTACCATCTTTCTAAATTCCATATATATGCATTAGTATACCGTATTCGTGTTTTTCTTTCTGGCTTACTTCACTCTGTATAATAGGCTCCAGTTTCATCCACCTCATTAGAACTGATTCAAATGTATTCTTTTTAATGGCTGAGTAATACTTCATTGTGTATATGTATCACAGTTTTCTTATCCATTCATCTGCTGATGGACATCTAGGTTGCTTCCATATCCTAGCTATTATAAACAGTGCTGCGATGAACATTGGGGTACATGTGTCTCTTTCAATTCTGATTTCCTCGGTGTGTATGCCCAGTAGTGGGATTGCTGGGTCATTGCTATGCTATGCTATGCTAAGTCACTTCAGTCGTGTCCGACTCTGTGTGACCCCATAGACAGCAGCCCACCAGGCTTCCCCGTCCCTGGGATTCTCCAGGCAAGAACACTGGAGTGGGTTGCCATTTCCTTCTCCAATGTATGAAAGTGAAAAGAGAAAGTGAAGTCGCTCAGTCGTATCCGACTCTTAGCGACCCCATGGACTGCAGCCCACCAGGCTCCTCTGTCCGTGGGATTCTCCAGGCAAGAGTACTAGAGTGGGGTGCCATTGCCTTCTCCTGCTGGGTCATTAGGAAGTTTTATTTCCAGTTTTTTAAGGAATTGCCACACTGTTCTCCATAGTGGCTGAACTAGTTTGCATTCCCACCAACAGTGTAAGAGGATTGCCTTTTCTCCACACCCTCTCCAACATTTATTGCTTGTAAACTTTTGGATAGCAGCCATTCTGACTGGCATGAAATGGTACCTCACTGTGATTTTGATTTGCATTTCTCTGATAATGAGTGATGTTGAGCATCTTTTCATGTGTTTGTTAGCCATCTGTATGTCTTCTTTGGAGAAATGTCTATTTAGTTCTTCGCCCATTTTTTGATTGGGTCATTTATTTTTCTGGAATTGAGCTGCAGGAGTTGCTTGTATATTTTTGAGATTAGTTGTTTGTCTGTTGCTTCATTTGCTATTATTTTCTCCCATTCTGAAGGCTGTCTTTTCACCTTGCTTATAGTTTCCTTTGTTGTGCAGAAGCTTTTAAGTTTAATTAGGTCCCATTTGTTTATTTTTGCTTTTATTTCCAGTACTTTATTTCACTTGAATATTTTCTTGACTTCCATACATTTGCATGTTTTTCCTTGACAGTTTAACTTCTTTAAAAATTTTATTGACATGTATTTGATTTACAATTTTGTGTTAGTTTCAAGTGTACAGTAAAGTGATTCAGTTATATATATATACCTATATTCATTCTTTTTTAAGATTCTTTTCTTGTATAGGTTATCCCAGAACACTGAGTAGATTTCCCTGTGCTATACAGTGGGTCCTTGTTGATTATCTATTTTATATATAGTAATGTATGTGTGTGTGTGTGTGTGTGTGTGTTCATTCCAGACTTCTGATTTATCCCCCACATTTCCCCTTTTGTAACCATAAGTTGCTCTCAATAGCTGTAAGTCCATTTATGTTTTGTAAATAAATTCATTCATTTTTTTTTAAATTCCACATGTAAGTGATATCATATGATATTTGTCTGTTATCTAACTTGTTTCATTTACTATGGTAATCTCAAAGTCCAACTAGAATGCTGCAAATCGTATTATTTCACATCTTTTTATGGCTGAGTAATATTCCTCTCTATATATAGATGTAGATACAGATATACACGTGTGTGTGTGTGAAATCTTTATTCATTCTTCTATCAGTGGATATTTAGGTTGCTTCAATGTCCTGTCTATGATAAATGGTGCTGTAATAAATATTGAGGTGCATGTATCCTTTCAGACTATGGTTTTTCTGGATAGGTGCTCAGGAGTGGGATTGCTGGATCACATGGTAGTTCTATGTTTAGTTTTTAAAGGAACCTCTAAATGGTTCACCATAGTAGTTGCACCAATTTACATGTCCACCAACAGTGTAGAGGTGCTCCCTTTTCTCCATACTCTCTCGAGCACTGATTGTGCATAGATTTTTTGATGATGGCCACTCTGACTAGTATGATATGATGATATCTCACTGTAGTATTTATTTTCATTCTCTGATAAGTAGTGATGTTGAGCATCTTTTCATGTGCTCTGTGTCCATCTGTATGTCTTCCTCAGAGAAATGTTTATTTAGATCTTCTGCCCACTTTGTAATTGCATTGTTTTTTTTTTTGAACTAGAACTGCATGAGTTGCTTGTATATTTTAGAGTTTAATCCCTTGTTAGTTGCATCATTTGCAAATATTTTCTTCCATTCTGAGGGTTGTCTTTTTATTTTGTTTATGGCTTCCTTTGCTATGCAGAATCCAAAAGCTTAACTTGGAATGATAGCATAATTTGTTATATTGAAGCTTATTTAATCATCTCTCTGTTTTTTGATATTTAGGTTGTTGGTTGCAGACTATTTCTATAATGACATGAAGATCACCTTGGTATATAAATGTCTGCCTCTACCTGACAAGTTTCTCATTCTTGTTTCCTAAAAGTTATTAAATGATAGAATATGAACATTTTAATGAATCTTACTTACCATTACATAGTACTATGCTTAATGAAGTAATGAAAAAATGCCAATTTGATAAGTATAAAATAGCATTGTTTTGCTAAAATTTACATTGATAAAAGCTAAACTTTTTTGGTTGTTGCTGACTATTAACCTTAATGCATCTTCTTTGTAAACTGCTCAAAGGCAAATTGTAACACATTCATTACAGGTTTTGACTGGAAAGTCAGATGTCATAGATCAAATCCTTGCCTTGCCAGTAACTGGTTCTGTAATTTTTAGCAAGTTAGTCTCTTTTTGTCTAAGATTTGTTTTGCTATTCTTGTTTGTCTTAAAATACTAGGAAAAAATACTAAATCTACTTTGTGGGGTTGTTGAGATGATCAAAAGCTTTGATACACATAAAATACTTAGAACATGAAAGGGCACTTACTAAAAGATCAATAAAGGTTAGCTATTGTTAGCTATTTTTAATAGACTTTACTTTTTCTTTAAAGAAAAAATTTTCCATTTTGATTGAAGGAGTTATTTGTGTATTACAAATAATTGAGTTCATCCCACATATCTGTTGCAAACATTTTTTTTCTTTCTAAATAATGTTACTTGAGATATGTGACAATTTTCATTTTAAGTGGTTATATTTCTTAGTAAAAAGACATTGCTTTAATCTTTCATATGTTTTCTAGGTCATTAATTATCTTTATACTGCTGCTGCTGCTGCTAAGTCGCTTCAGTCGTGTCCGACTCTGTGCGATCCCATAGACGGCAGCCCACTAGGCTCTGTCCCTGGGATTCTCCAGGCAAGAACACTGGAGTGGGTTTTCATTTCCTTCTCCAATGCATGAAAGTGAAAAGTGAAATTTATGTCGCACAGTTGTGTCTGACTCTTAGCGACTCCATGGACTGGAGCCTACCAGGCTCCTCCATCCATGGGATTTTCCAGGCAAGAGTACTGGGGTGGGGTGCCATTGCCTTCCCCCAATTATCTTTATAGATACCTCTAAACTGTTTTCAAATCATTTCCTATTTTTCCAAAAGACTGCTCTACATAGTATACATAAAATTAACAGGCATTGTAGTGCCTTGACTTTTTGGTGAAATTATGTCTTTTGTTGGGGAGAGGGAGAATTATCTATATATCTTGGGAGAGGGTGAAGTTATTATTTTTTACATCAAAGAATCAGGGTCCTTTAAAGTTTACACATATTATTAGACTTATATAAAATGGAGATTTTTCTAGAAATAACCAAATGGATGTGATTTGTTTCCGTTAAGACAATGATTTGTAATGCAGTGCTTTACTGACCCTATCAATGGCTTCTTATTGAAAACCTAGACCCACTCAGCCATCTCTTTTACTCACTTGTTTTCTCTAAACTTCTACAGTGGAGACCATGTCTGGGGTACTACTTCAGCTCTTGCTACGAGAACTGACTAATGACTTGACATGGGCACAACCCTTCAGCTCCTTCCCTGCTGTTGTTTTTCAGTCACTAAGTCATGTCCAATTCTTTGTGACCCTATGGAGCAGGTGCCAGGCTTCTGTGTCCTTCACTATCTCCCAGAGGTTTCTCAAGCTCATGTGCATTGACTTGGTGATGCCATCCAACTATTACATCCTCTGCCACCCTCTTCTCCTTTTGTCTTTAATCTTTCCCAGCATCAGGATCTTTTCTAATGTGGCTCTTCGCTTCAGGTGGCCAGTGTATTAGAGCTTCAGTTTCAGCATTAGCTGTTCCAATGAATATTCAGGGTTGCTTTCATGTAGGATTGATTGCAAATTCCCACTTTTCCTTCTGGAAGAAGTGCTGGGGAAGTAATTCCCAGAGGGGTAATCTGACCAACAAAATATGGGAACCCATGGGCTATGTCCTTCTTTTTGCCTAGTTGGCCCATGATAGAAATGCCATAGCCTGGGTGGCTTATAAACAACAATAGTATATTTCTCTGAATTCTGGAGGCTGGAAGCCTAAGGTCAGGATTCCAGTGTGGTTGCGTTCTGATGAGAGCCAGAGTCAGTCTGCTGACTTCTCCCTGTGTCCTCATGTGACAGAGTGCTTAGATTGGAAAGAAAACTCTCTTATAAAGGTACTAATCCCATCATGGAGACTTCACTTTTATGACCTCCTCTGGTCTTAATCATCTCCTAAAATCCCTTCTTCTAATGACTTCACACTGGGGAATACAGTTTCAACATATGAATTTTGGAAGAACGCATTCATTCCACAATATTCCCCATCCCACCACAGGCTGTCCTGAGAGATAGAGTTTCATGTGGTTTCTTGGCAGATATACAAAGGAAGCCATCCCTAATTCAAGCAGGGGCCAGCTGGTAGCATACTCTTGTTTGTTCTCTCCACTTTGTGTTCTCAGTAACTAAGTCATGTACAACTCTTGGGACTCCATGGACTGTAGCCAGCCAGGCTCCTCTGTCCATGATGTTTTCCAGGCAAGACTACTGGAGCAGGGTACCATTTCCTTCTCCAGGGGATTCTCCCCTCCTCGAGTGCCTTCTTTTTCCTCTCCTCTCATTTCCGCTTCCCTTGGACAGCAGTCTCTAATAAAACTGTAATACATAAATTTATGCCTCAGGCTCGGCTTTCTGAAAAAAAAAAAAAAAAGGATTAACAGTGGGCTATAAAAAATATCTTAGTAAAACCAGAGATAACATTCTCAGCAAAATCCTGCTTCAATTAAATTATACCTTCACGACTTTGCTGTCCAAGTCACTGTCATGCTTCTTTGATGAATTCAGTATCCTTTGTTATAATACAGAACCAAGTAATATAATTAAAGTAAGCTGAGAGTGTGAAAACTCAAAATCTTCATTATAAATGACATGAAGAGGTTAAATTATTAAAATAATTTTTTATGAGCTAGGTTGTCAAATATGTACTTTTATGGACTGTTAACAAATAATGTACTGCTATGTTTGGGGGCTGAGAAATGCATCTAGCTTTTTTGTTATTTTTTTAGAAGAAAACTAACTTTTTTTTTCTTTTTCTATGAACTTGTTTATTTTTGAAGTATAATTGACTACAGCACTCTGTTAGTTCCCGGTGCACAGCATAGTGATTTGACATTTCCATACATTTCAAAATGATCACCGTAAATCTAGTTACCATCTGTCACCATGGTTACTTTATTACTGACTATATTCCCCTACATTATTATCGACTGTATTGTTGATTATATTCTTAGTGTTTCATTTTAATCATTTTTATTGCTGTTTTCCCCCATGTTTTGTTGTGTTTTTTTTTTTTTTTTTTTCTCCACTTGGGTAACCTAAACAGTCCAGAATTGATAAGCTTATAAAACCTTGGCAATGTAAGATAACATTAATAAGTAGTCTTAAAACAGAATTTCCCTTTGTTTTTTAACAAAAGTGAGTGATTCACTATTTTTACAATGCTTATGAAATGTGTATTATTCTTAATTTACAGTCTAAGTAAAATAGCCAACTGGGAAAATAAAGAGACATGTTTTATTTAAAAAAGTAGTATAAAAAAGAAAATATTTGCCTGAAAAGTAATTATATGTATTCACATTCTATTTTGCAGCTTTAATAGAATTGTAAAGAGTCTTTCCCTTGAAATTTAGACAAGTAAATTATATTTTATGTGATGACTATTTGAAAAAAAAACTTGCTTTTCTTATAACTAATGATAGTTCATAAATGAAAGTTATGAAAAGATTGCATATTTAAGAGAACCATAATGTTTAAATCCAAGAGGTCTGGACATTTCTCCATAGATAGGAAAAGATTGGTAGAGCTGAAGCTCGTGAGAAACTATCACCCAAAGCAAAAGGAATAACATTCAAAGAACTACTCATGAGCATTACAATACTTTTATTATAATCCATGGTATTTTTCTTCTGTGGGAGGTATTGTAACATATCCTTCTCCACTGTAAATACTGCTGCGTAGGAGGTGATGTGGTGTGACAACAACAACCAAAAACAGGAGAGCGTACTCCATGACTTAGGAGCAAAGTGACAAAGGGACTTTGAAAAGTTATTTGAATTCACTGAACCTCAGGTTACTACTTTTAATAAAGAAATAAACGATAACTGTGTGTGTGTGTGTGCTAAGTCGCTTCAGTCGTGTCCAACTCTGTGGGACTCCACGGATCCCACCAGGCTCCTCCATCCAGGGGATTTCCCAGGCAATAATGCTGGAGTGGGTTATCATGCCCTTCTCCAGGGGATCTTCCTGACCCAGGGACAGAGTCTGCATCATTTGTATCTCCAGCATTGGCAGGTGGGTTCTTTACCACTAGCGCCACCTGGGAAGCCCAAACAATAACTATCCCAGTGGAATTCTGTGAATACTTGAAAAATAAAAAAGCAGCTCTCATTTTATGATGGAATAGTCAATGAATCTCAACCTTGTATCCCCTCGTGGTCAAGCATAAAGATACTACACAATATAGCCAGGGTTTCACTCATCATCTTTAGTAAGCAAGTTTAGTCGTAATAAAGTGGAATTGAAATGACTCGAGATGATACTTTTCCTGCTTTCTTCCTGGAAAACAGGTTGGACTCTATACATATCTGTATGGGTCACTTTTTCTCAGGTCGTTGCTGCATGCACCAGTTTTGCCTCAATGTCACTGCAGATGGTGACTGCAGCCATGAAATTAAAAGACGCTTGCTCCTTGGAAGGAAAGTTATGACCAACCTAGATAGCATATTCAAAAGCAGAGACATCACTTTGCCAACAAAGGTTCGCCTAGTCAAGGCTATGGTCTTTCCTGTGGTCATGTATGGATGTGAGAGCTGGACAGTGAAGAAGGATGAGCACCGAAGAATTGATGCTTTTGAACTGTGGTGTTGGAGAAGACTCTTGAGAGTCCCTTGGACTGCAAGGAGATCCAACCAGTCCATTCTGAAGGAGATCAGCCCTTGGATTTCTTTGGAAGGAATGATGCTAAAGCTGAAACTCCAGTATTTTGGCCACCTCATGCGAAGAGTTGACTCATTGGAGAAGACTCTGATGCTGGGAGGGATTGGGGGCAGGAGGAGAAGCGGACGCCAGAGGATGAGATGGCTGGATGGCATCACTGACTCGATGGATGTGAGTCTGAGTGACCTCCGGGAGTTGGTGATGGACAAGGAGGCCTGGTGTGCTGTGATTCATGGGGTCGCAAAGAATCGGACACGACTGAGCGACTGATCTGATCGGAAGCTAGCAGCAGTTTATCTGACTGCATTGCATGCCATTCTCCTTTGATCTTTGTTGCAGTGTGGGATCACCAGAGCTAATGTCCTGCAGGGCATCCTGGCATAAATCAGATGCCTTAATATATTTTTGCTGCATTAGGGCAAATGAAAAGGCAATTCCTTGACTGGATATTTCTGAGGCACATTCTAAAGAGCACTTCAGAAGTAACTGGCAGGATCCAAGCCCAGTTGAATATGGTGGTATCAATTCAGCTCAAGAATGTCTCCTGGCCTGGCCTTCATTTCTCCTCTCCTTTCACTTTTCCCAGTCACAGGCCAAAAAATTAAAAAACAAAACAAAACAAAAAAAACCTTACTTGATTCAAGTCTTTATTTTAGGCCCTTGGGAGCCAGTAGAATGGAGGAAATCCAGGCTAAAAAGAAGCCACTATGGAATTAATTAAAATATGTTAATAGGATGGCAACTTGCAATGTCCAAAAGAGGGGAAAAAAACATAATTACTTTGTTGGCACTGTAATAGTAATAATAATAAAAAATTAATAAAGTTAAAATTTGTTAATTTAAATATTTAAATGAAAATTTAGGAAGAACATTTAAACTTCCTAAATCTACTCCATTCTAAACAATCAAGAAAATTTATGTTCAAGTGATTATTTTCTAAGAGTGAAGGCTATCTGTTATTTTTCAATATATTCAAATGGAATAAAGCCAGAATATTGAAGTGTTATGGAATTTCTTTGCTGCTTGGCTTGGCAGAAATTCCTACTGCAATTCAAATCCACCTAACTCTAGTTTATGCTTTATCTTTTACATAAATCATGCACAGAGTTTCAGAAAGATGTGAGCTATTGAAAAACACCGAAGCCTTTTTTCCACAAAGCTTTCACCATCACGGTTGCTCTGAGCTTTTCTTGTTGTTGTTGTTTCTGTTTGATTCCCTGAGGACAAGGAAATTTGAACAACTAACAATTCAGATTATATTTATATAGTGCCTCATATGTTTTCACAACAACTAATGTATTCTCTTTAACCATTTTTGCCAAGTCCCATTAAAAAAAAATTCCCTTTTGATTCCCATGAGCATATGTACATAGTCACACAAAACACTTTTGAAAGCAACTTCTGAGGATGAAGTTCATAAAATTCAGGACACCAAAGTCAGGTATGCACAACACCCAAATGTCATTCACCTTGGTCTGTGATAGTGAGATCTTCCTGGAGATGGGCAGAAGACAACACTCAAAGCCTCTCTCTCCATCCTCTCAGCATGCTTCTTCCCCTTGCTCTATTCTACACTTCTTACAATAGAGTAATAGTCACAAATCCTCGTATACTGTATATTATATAAGTCAGTACTCTAAGGACTTTGCAAAAATCAGCTCAATGAATCTTCTTTAATGCCCTAAGAGGGTTGTAAAACTAAGACAAAAAGTAGTCAAATAACTCCCCAATGTTACACACTCAATAAGTTCAGGAGCTTTTTAGGATTCATACCCAAGTTGTTCAGCTCTGTGTTTAAGTTCTTAATGATTGAAATATGTTTTCTCTTCATGTAACTAAAGTCCTTGTCAGAATAAGAGAAATGTAAATGCAGAGTCAAAATCCAGTGACCATGTAGCAGATACAGAGAGAAAAGGAACTAAAGAGACGCAATGGCCATGTAGCCACTTTTTTAAAGTAACAACAGTTCTTTGAATCGTCCACAAGATCCATACATGCAAAAAAGAGTAAGAGGTAATGGAATCATGAAAATAGCAAGAGAGGTTGAGATGCCAAGAAGATTGCTGACATTTTGATCACTATCTCAACCTATACATCTATATTTACATGTTCCATATCAGTACTTGGTTACACTATGCAAGAATTCAAAGTAATTTTACCACTTATGTTATGGGAATTTATAACATATCTTCTCTCTTAAACTCTTATTTAATATAAGAGTGAAACATACAATGGTGCCTAGTCTTACTGATAACAATACATTCTGATGTTCTGTATACACATTATGTAATGAGGATTTGACTGTGCTACTACAACTGAACATTAAGAGAACTGCCCAATGTCAGTTTCAGCTATAAACAAACGTATAGTAAGCAAACTAGGTAAAGTCCCTCTCTATCAGTCTCCTGGAAGTGTGTGGTGAGAAATATTCAGGTAAAATGACAGAATAAATAAATTCTTCCTTTCAAATGAGTTGTGTCTTATTAACAAGCAGTATAACAATAAAGCCCTACCGACAAAAGTTAATGTGATAAATCAAAACAGGTCATGATAGCATTTGTCTACTTTTAGTTATATATCCACCATCTTATTAGTTAAGAATTCATTTTGAAAAGGGGGTGATATTAGTCACTTGATTCTGCTGGGGGAAGAAATTTCATCAAAGACCTTGGCAAGTGGGTGTGACTTCTGTGATTATATTATAGATACAACTATAAATAAAGATATAAATCAAAAATGTAGAGAAATATGTACACATATTAGTTTTATATGTATAAAATTTTTATATGAATTAGAAATACTAAATATGTCTATAAAGTCAATTTTCACTAATTGTATATAGTGAAATACAGTTTTCTATTTTTATTAGGCTTTATACATGAATACTACTTTAAAATATATTTTGTATATTTTGTATCCATTTAGTTCTGAAGAACTGATGCTTTTGAATTGTGGTGCAAAATAAGACTCTTGAAAGTCCCATGGACGACAAGGTGATCAAACCAGTCAATCCTAAAGGAAATCAATCCTGAACATTCATTGGAAGGTCTGATGGTGAAGCTGAAGGTCCAACACTTTGGCTACCTGATGCAAAGAGCCGACTCATTGGAAAAGACCCTGATCCTGGGAAAAGGGAGAAGGGGGTGGCAGAGAATGAGATGGTGGGAAATCACCAAATCAATGGACATGAATCTGAGCAAGCTCCAGAAGACAGTGAAGGACAGAGGAGCCTGGCCTGCTGCAATCCATGGAGTCACAAAGAGTCAGACATGACTTGGAGAGTAAACAGCAACAGCATCCTATTTAACTTTAAAATGCTTAAAAATGTTTAATATATTTGTGTGTAAAATTTCTCCTCTCTTTTAAGCAGTATTTTATGACAGTATTTTTTAAGTATGCCTGTCCAACAATGTAATCTCATGAGATAAACCAAAACTTAATATCCTCTTCCTTTTAAAGTAATATATGTATGCCAAACATTGACTTACTCAATATAGGATACCTGAGATGTCATGCTAACAATAATAAAATCTAAATTATGTTTTGAATTTGGTCATAGAATGGTATTGTATAGGTACATTTATTCTATTCATTTGACAAATATTTATTGAACACATTGTTATAAACAAGATAGAGTTTTGGGAAGGTTTGAGAATCCAAGTAATATTTAGACACAGACCCACTGTTTAGGGTCCAAGAGAAAATAAAATACATGTGTTCGAATAGCTATAAAATCAATTTATAAATACTATATTTACCCTTCTTTATGTTATTGAACACCTACACTGTGATAGGCAAAATTATATACACTATGTTTACAATAATGAAGAAACAGTCAAAATTCCTATTAATGGAGAGGAGGTTTTTGTTGGAAGAACCAGAAAATAAACAAAGTATATTAAGAAAACGCATGGTAGATTATATGATAGTAAGTGTTATAGATAACTAAAAACTTAAGGGAGTGAAGGCGAAGTGGGTTAGAATGCTCAATGGAGTGTTAAAGGAAGCCCCTTATCTTTGAGCCACTTTATTGCTCTGGTCAGAATGAAATGTACTCTCCTGGGAAAAGAGAGGAAGCAGGGAGACTAGTTAAGGCTATTTCAATAATTCAGGATATGACTGAAGATAGCTTGGATCAGAATGGTAGCTGAGAATTACGTGAATTATAGAAAAGTTTTGAAAAGGGAGCCAGCAGAGTTTATTGATTCAATAGGAAATATAAGAGAAAGAGGAGCCAAGGGTGACTTAGATTTTGCCTAAACAATTGGAAAAAGAAAACAGTCATTTTTTTATTAAAGCACTTTTTAAGGTTAAAAAAGAATAGTTGAAGGGTAGAGATGTGTGGGCCCAAGGGCACAGCAATATAATAAAAATCAATGGCATTTGTTCAGAGCTAAGACAACCAACCTACTGATTACTAAAATGAGGAGCTGACTTAATTTAATAGGCACAAAGATGGTGAATGAAGAGATAAGCAGATTTATTTTACAGGAGTATAAAGACAAATCACAGGCTGGGAGAAAATATTTCCAGAACACATATCTGATAAAAGACTTGCCTCCAATATATACAAAGAACTCTTTACATTCAGCAGTCACCTAGCAAACAAACCAGCAAAAGACTTGAACACCTCACAAAGGAGATACAGATGGCACATAAGCATATGAAAAGATTATCAACAATGTCACTAGGGAATTAATTGCAATTTAAAGCAATGTGCCATTCAACCAAATTCAAAACAGAATTTGGATTCTATGAGTGTTAGTGTGATATCTTGGATCTGCTTTGTACTAAGTCAACATCATATGTCATTAGAGAATTGCAAATTAAAACAACAGTGAGATATTATTACACATCTATTAGAATCACTAAAAATTTTTAGTACTGACAGATTCAAATGCTGGCAAGAATGAAGAGCAACAAGAATTTACAATCATTTCTGCTGGGAACACAAAAATTGTATACCCACTTTGGAAGACAATTCTTAACAAACCAAATATAGTCTTATAATAATATTCAGCCTTTCTGCTTCTGTATATTTACTAAACTGAGTAATAAACTGATGTCCACCCCAAATCCCAAACACAAATGTTTATAGCAACTTTATTCATCATTGCCAAAAACTGGAAACAATCAACATGCCTTTCACAGATTAAGTGAATAAACTAATTTTTTTTTGTATGTTTATGCAGTAGAGTACTGTTCAGTGATAAAAGGAGATATCTAGACATGAAAATACATGGAGGAAACTTAAATGCATATGGCTAAGTGCACAAAGCCAGTCTGAAAACAATGCATACCCTATAATTTCAACAGTATGATATTCTGAGAAAGGCAAAGAAATGGAGACAGTAAAAAGAATGATCGTTTCTAGAGCTTCAGGGAAAGGAAAAAGGAAAGGATAATTAAAGCCAGGAGATTTTTAGGACACTAAAACTATTCTGTATGACACTGCATTGGTGGGAATTGCAGGGAATTATACAGCTATAATGGAGAAGGCGATGGCACCACACTCCAGTACTCTTGCCTGGAAAGTCCCACGGATGGAGGAGCCTGGTAGGCTGCAGTCCATGGGGTCGCTAAGAGTCGGACACAACTGAGCAACTTCACTTTCAATTTTCACTTTCCTGCATTGGAGAAGGAAATGGCAACCCACTCCAGTGTTCTTGCCTGGAGAATCCCAGGGACCGGGGAGCCTGGTGGGCTGCCATCTATGGGGTCACACAGAGTCGGACACGACTGGAGTGTTTTAGCAGCAGCAGCAGCAGCATACAGCTATAAACATCCATAGAATTATGAAGTGTAAAGAATAAGCTTTGGGACTTTCCTGGTGGTCCAGTGGCTAAGACTACCTGCTCCTAATAAAAGAATCCTAGGTTCAATTCCTGGTTAAGGAACTAGATCCTATATGCTACAACTAAGAGCTCACATTCTTCAACTTAAAGATCCCACTTGCTGCAACGAATTAAATATTTTTTTTTTAAAGAGCGAACCTTAATAAAAGTAGAGACATTGGACTTTGATTAACAATGTATCAATATTGGTTGCTTAAATACAACAAATATACTGTATGTTATAGAGAAAACTGTTAGGAGTGAGGTTACATGAGAAACCTCTATGCCAGCTGCTTAGTTCTTCTACAAATTTGAGACTGTTTTAAAGAATGCTGTTGTTGTTCAGTCACTCAGTTGTGTCCAACTCTTTGCCACCTCATGAACTGTAGCACACCAGGCTTCCCTGTCCAACACCAATTCTGTGAGTTTGCTCAAACTCACGTCCATTGAGTCAATGATGCCATCTAACTGTCTTATCCTCTGTTATCTCCTTCTCCTCCTGCCTTCAGTCTTTCCCAGAATCAGGGTCTTTTCCAATGAGCTGGCTCTTCACATCAGGTGGCCAAAGCATTGGAGCTTCAGCTCTAGCATCAGCACTTCCAATCAATATTCAGGGTTGATATCCTTTAGAATTGCCTGGTTTCATCTCCTTGCTGCCCAAGGGACTCTCAAAAGTCTTCTTCAGAACCACAGTTTGAAAGCATCAATACTTCAGCATTCAGCCTTCTGTATAGTCCAACTCTCACATAGTACTTGATTACTGGAAAAACCGCAGCTTTGACTGGATGAACCTTTTTCAGTTAAGTGTTGTCTCTGATTTTTAATACATTGTGTAGGCATAAAGAATAAAATTCATTAATTTTAAGAAAATATAAGCAGATTTTTTATGAGGATAGCCAACCAAATATTTCTAGCATTACATGAATTTCCAAAGAAAAATGACATTTAAAAATAAATAGTTGTGAGGAATTTGTGTTGAGCTATCAAAGCAGAGACATTTTATTAAAGAAAAATTTCATCACAGAAGTCAAAAAAAAAGAAGCATAAAATATATCCTCTTCACTCATTTTTTCTTTTCCCCAAAACTTGCCCAAGAATTACTTACCTGAACTGGGAAGGACTTGTTATCTATTTCCAAGCTTTGTTCTTGATCCATTGATTGCATCCATACATCTAGGGACTGGCCTAATAATAAGTTGTGATTTCAATAGTGGTTGGAAGTAATTTTATCTTCAGGGAAGATGAAATATTATTCTACAGATGACTTGAAGAAAAAGCAAGGTGGGCTAGAAAGGAAAGTTGACAATATATGTGATAAAATAAAAACCTAGGAACAAAATAGTAGTCCATTCAAATGGGTTTATTGAAAACCAGTTGAAACCATAGTCTCTAGTTTTGGACTTTGTTAAGAGAGAAAGTGAAGAAGCACAGGCGTTCCAAATGCCTGATGGAAGTAGGTATAGGTGGATTAGGATGATACGGTAAAGAGAAGAGTCACTATTTCCTGAGACACAGAAGACAAGATATGGAAAATTTTGAAGTGGAGTGAAGGCGGTCCTCTTTTCGCTGTTGATTTTATTTGTAAAAGGTCACAGGCTGCTGAGAGGTGCTGAATTGCAGAAGGTCACAGCTTGCAGAGAGAAGAGAATGTTTGGTTTGTTCAGCATTGAAGAGCACAGTTGACTCTGAACAGCAAAGGGTAATTGAATTATTTGATCATCTCAGTAATTGTACTACTGTCTCTGCTTTTGTGTTCAAGGGCCAGGAATGAGGACATCTAAGAAAGTTACAGTAGAAGGACAAACCATGAAATTACTTTAAAGTGATTGGAAAAGTTTATTAGTATGGTGACTTTGCTTCAGGAGGCTAGACAGGACAGACTGAAGAGATGGAGGGAGTGGTTGAAGTACAGAAGGCTTTGATGGAGCAAAAGTAGGTTCACCAAGAGTGGGGAAGTGGGTTGTCATTAAAAAGATGAGAGGTTGTCATTAAAAAAGGGAGTTTGTCTCTTGAATGTTGGTTAAGACCCACCAGCAGCTAGAAGTGTTAACATGCATCAAGTAGGTACAACTTCATCCAGGTTCTGCATCAAATGAGCAAAATTCACAAGTATACCAGGACCTCTTTTCCAACTAGACAATAGAATGGTATTGCCAAATGTTGTGTTCTATGTCTATAGAAGTTAACTGGATCTTCTGGGGATCTAAGAAAGCATTAGCCTAGAGCACCCCTATTGAACCTCAACCATCTGTGACCTCTTCTGCCCAACTAGCTTTCAATCTATGTCCTTTGTTCCCATTATAGTCAGCCTCTGGAGGAACTGAGCCCTGAACCACCACCTAATTCACTCCTAATCACCTTCCATGGAGAAGGAAATGGCAACCCACTCCAGTGTTCTTGCCTGGAGAACCCCAGGGACGGGGGACCCTGGTGGGCTCCCGTCTATGGGGTCACACAGAGTCGGACACGACTGAAGCGACTAAGCAGCAAGCAGCAATCACCTTCCAAGGGAAGACCTACTTCAATTCCCTTTCCATCACAGTGTACATAAACTCTCTGATTACCAACAAAAATGTAGATTTTACTTTGTTAATCTTTGATATCCACCATCAATCTTTACTGGGAAATCTTCACATCAGATGCCTTAGATATGAACCACAACGAAATATAAAAAGAGTTGATCCAGTTCTTCTAGACTTAATCCTTTGTATACTAAGCTCTTCCCTGGGGGAAATTTAAGGATGTTGGCTCGTCTCTTTGGTTTATTTTTCTAAGTTTTATTCTTTACATTACCCACCTCTTTCTCATTTCCTAGATATCTGAGTGTACTGTATAGGCCAACGTAATTACATTTCATTATGGAAAATATTTATTGAGCACCCACTATGTTCTTGTGGGACTTCCCATGTAGTGCTAGTGGTAAAACAAAACAAAACAAAACAAAAAAAAACAAAATGCCTACTGGTTCAGAAGATGTAAGAGATCCAGATTCAGTTCTCAGGTCAGGAAAAATCTCTTGGAAGAGAAAATGGCAACCTACTCCAGTATTGTTGCCTGGAGAATTCCATGGACAGAGGGACAGAGGAGCTTGGTGGGCTCTAGTCCATGGGATCAGAAAGTATCAGATGTGACTGAGGAGACTTAGCAAGCACACACTGTTCTTGGTACTGGGTACTTATGGAATACATGCAATGTCTCCTTCCTCAATGAGCTTATATTTTGAGTGAGGAGAAGCACAAAACAACCAAGACATGTGATGAAAGTGGGCAATAAGTGTTTTAGAGAAAAATACAGCAGGTATGAAGTTTAGAGAACTTTCTGAGTGGGGAGCTATTTCTTCATGCAGCATGGTCAAAGAATGTTGAAGACAAATTTGAACTAAGATCTAAAGAAAGCAAGGGAGATAGCATTTTTATGCAAATCCATAACATAATTCACTATTCACATAATTAAATGGAGGAGTTCTAAGCTATAAAATAATATAGTCTGAGCTGTGCCTTGAGGGGAATCAAATGATGGCAGCAGGTTAAGAAGTTTTAAAGTAAAGAGAAATAATGAATTTTAAAGTATCTCAAGTTGATGGCAGAATAAAGCCATGAGAAGATGGAGAATTGATCATCAATCAATTTGGAAAAAGTCTAGCAGCTGATGTATGATTTTAGTTCATAGTATAATGAAATTCTTTGTCTTTGTCTTTTTCATCAACTTTTACTAGTGTAAATGGGCATTTTGGATGAAGCCATGGAGTTAACATCAATACAATTTACTTCTAATCACCTAAAATAACTGGACCATCAACCGGTCCATTTCAAAACAGCATCACTCATTTTTGGAGTAATTAGTGAGACTCTGGTCATCAGTATCATATCCAGGTGCTTGGATCATATTCTGCATAAAGTACCATATCTAATGGGTTGCCATTCACATGAAAGATTTATTCCTACTTTGAAAAAAATGTGAGGTCAGAGGCAGAGATTCCAAGTTGGCTGGCTAACCCCCTGGTTAGCAAGACAGAGCCCTCCTTCATAAGTCCCCAAGGCACACATCTGACCATACAGACATACAGGGAACCCACAGGCCTACAGTAGTCAAAGACTGCATGCTGACCTTACTCCCAGCACCCTCTGAGATCCCTTCTCTAGTATCCCTGCTGCCTGAACCTGAAGACAAATTGACTGGGTCATCCCACATGGAAGACAGGTGTGGAGGTGGCAGGATGTGTGCACATTGCTAGTTGTAAGAGAGTACATGGGAGGGAGCCAGAGCGTGTAATTTGCCTGCACCCAGCATCCAGCCACATTCACTGTCCACTAGCAAAGCTACCCTGAGTGGAAGCCACATTTCAGAAGGCTGCTTCATACTTTATTTAAAATTACTCTTACATTTTCATATGATATATCCAGTATTTTTTCAGCAAGTTATCAGTTGAGTCAATTTATATATAAGCAGAATAATTCTTTTTTTTCCTTGCCTTTGGAATCAATTAGCAGTACAAAGTTATTTGAGAGAATTTCTGTTAAAAATCATGAATAATTCCATTAGATGCTCATATCTATGGCATGAAGTAGATACAGTTATAATCCTCCTTTTAAATCAAAAAGAAAAATGAAGCTGAGAGTTCAATGATAGACTCCAAATCACAGAACTGCATATGAGAGAGTCAGAATTTGGTTCCAGATATTGGGGATGCAGAACCCACGAAGATTAAACTAATTCTGCTGTGCACTATGCTGACCCGATCTCATAAGAGAGTGCCCAGTGCACACTGAATAAATTGTGATTAGGTATAAATTGCAGTTAATTGTGTATTTACATTAAATTTAAAACATCAAATCCATCTATGTCAAAATGGCTTGACTCCATTAGTAACATTAGATGAGTTAAGAAATGATGTTACTTTAATGCAGAATAAATCAAATGCAACTCACCACCTCCCTTGAAAACCACAATATTTTAATTAGTACTACTAGATCTTTAATCCAAAAGCTCCTTAACCTTGTAAGAAGTAATTTCTAGTTATATTCCCCTTCTCAGAAATCCATGGTTGGCTTTCAAGATAGAAAGTCATACTTAAATAATTTTGCTGCCAAAGTCTTGAAAAGAATATTGTGATACGCATACATAGTATTCACTAGTTTCTATTTCAGTAGACATGTGGGAATCCACCAAAAATTTGCTTGAAGAAAGAAGCTTTTGATATGCAACCCCTTTCCCTCAACATATTAGATTCTTGATTTAGTGCCTAAGGTAGTAAACCAGAAAGGAGTATAAAAGCAGAGAGAAAGTAAGCTCATTGTTACATAGAATTAAAAATATATGTGTAATGCTCTTTTTACAAGGCATAAAAAATGTTCATAAAATGCATTCAGTTGCCCACACTTCTCAAAGTCAGAGAAAAGTGCAACTCAGCCATATTTTTACATTTCTCAAATATATATTCTTATGGAATTTTAGTATCAAACAGAAGAAATTACATCACCTAATCCTTCCTCTCAGATTTGTATTTCTTTACCTAGTAAAATTGAAGTTATTTTCAACTTTAAAACCTGAACTATTTTTGAGTCCAGCTGTTAAAGATTATATGTAAACTTCTGCAAAACCAACTTATATTGACTTTATGTTGGCAACCAAAGTTGACAGAAACAATATAACACATTTTAGGATTTACACTGCAAAACAAAAACTGGATTATAGTCGTACACACAGGTATAATAAATACTAATGAGTAGCCTCTCATTTTCGAAGGCTTTTGCCATTTAACAATGCAATCTACCTATTTATAATTGTTTTTACAAATTGTGAAGCCAAAAGAATAAGTGCAAAAGCAATTCATTTGAATTATTTGGGGCTTGGTGTTGAAAAACAAGTCTCCTACGTGTTTCAAGTAACAAAGTAAATTTCGTGTTCATTGGAAAGTCTGGAACATCCTGTCTTAATCAGAGCCCCAGGAACAAGTCTCAGCACATGGAATCCACCCTACACGTACCAATCACTTGGCCAGTCTGGACCCCACCAAACAGTATGTTTAATATGTTCAATAACATACTATTATAGTCTCAATCTAGGGACTTGGGACCTGGAACCATGGAAATGTTCCAAATCTAGGCAGAGAATGCAATTCACTTTTAGAATCCTAGCTGCTTGGGTACTTGGGATATGTAAGTGTTAACTTTCCATCCCCTGAAAATTCACTTTTAGAATCCTAGCTGCTTGGGTACTTGGGATATGTAAGTGTTAACTTTCCATCACCTGAAAATAGATGTTCAGCGGGAATCCAACAACTCTAGCAAAGATTTAAAGCATATTTCTTAACTGCTTTAAGAATCTAAGTATTAGTTTATTATTGAACATAAGCTAAACATTACTTCGCCAACAAAGGTCCATCTAATCAAGGCTATGGTTTTTCCTGTGGTCATGTATGGATGTGAGAGTTGGACTATGAAGAAGGCTGAGCACCGAAGAATTGATGCTTTTGAACTGTGGAGTTGGAGAAGACTCTTGAGAGTCCCTTGGACTGCAAGGAGATCCAACCAGTCCATTCAGAAGGAGATCAGCCCTGGGATTTCTTTGGAAGGAATGATGCTAAAGCTGAAACTCCAGTATTTTGGCCACCTCATGCGAAGAGTTGACTTATTGGAGAAGACTCTGATGCTGGGAGGGATTGGGGGCAGGAGGAGAAGGGGACGACAGAGGATAAAATGGCTGGATGGCATCACTGACTCAATGGATGTTGAGTCTGAGTGAACTCTGGGAGTTTGTGATAGACAGGGAGGCCTGGCATGCTGTGATTCATGGGGTCGCAAAGAGTCAGACACGACTGAGCGACTGATCTGATCTGATATATAATTAAATGAATAAACTCAATTTTATGACTCTATAATTTATATAATTATAAATATGTCTCTCAAGAAATACATGATTAATATTTTGGCAATTTGTAGTACCCTTGAGTATAGATTTAAAAACATGGCTGTTCAGTTGCTAAGTTATGTCTAACTCTTTGTAACCCCATGGGCTGCAGCCTTCAAGGCTCCTCTGTCCTCCACCATCTCCAAGAGTTTTCTCAAATTTATGTCCATTGAGTTGGTGATGCTATCTAACCATCTCATCCTCTGCTGCCTCCTTTGTTTGTCTTCAATCTTTGCCAGCATCAGGGGCTTTTCCGATGAGTCGGTTCTTTGCATAAGGTGGCCAAAATATTGAGTTTCATCTTTAGCATTAGTCCTTTCAATGAACATTCAGGGTTCATTTCCTCTGGGATTGACTCTCAAGAGTCATCTCCAGCACAATTTAAAAACATCAGTTCTTCAGTGCTCAGCCTTCTTTATTGTCTAACACTCACATCTCTACATGACTGCTAGAAAAACCATGTTGTTCAGTTTCTCAGTCATATCCAACTCTTTGTGACCCCATGGACTGCAGCATGCCAGGCTTCCTTGTCCATCACCACTCCCAGAACTTGCTCAAACTCATGTCCATCTAGTGAGTGATGCCACCAACCATCTCATCCTCTGTTGTCCCCTTCTCTTCCTGCCTTCAATCTTTCCCAGCATCAGGGGTTTTTCTGATGAGTCAGTTCTTCACATCAGGTAGCCAAAACATTAGCATTCCAGGTTCAGCATCAGTCCTTCCAAAGAATAGTCAAGACTGATTTCCTTTAGGATTAACTGGTTTGATCTTCTTGCAGTCCAAGGGACTCTCAAGATTCTTCAACACCACAGTTCAAAAGAATCAATTCTTCAACACTCAGCCTTCCTTATGGTCCAACTCTCACATCCATACATGACTACTGGAAAAACCATAGTCTTGACTAGACAGACCTTTGTCAGCAAAGTAATATCTCTGCTTTTTTAATACACTGTATAGTTTTGTCATACCTTTTCTTCCAAGGAGCAAGCGTCTTTTAATTTCATGGCTGAAATCACTATCCACAGTGGTTTTGGTGCCCAAGAAAATAAAGTCTGTCACTGTTTCCACTGTCTTCCCATCTATTTGCCCTGAAGTGATGCGACCAGATGTCAAGACCTTCATTTTTTGAATGTTGAGTTTCAAGCCAATTTTTTCACTCCCTTCTTTCACTCTTATAAAAAAGCTCTTCAGTTCCTCTTCACTTTCTGCCATTAGAGTGGTATCATTGGCATATCTGAGGCTGTTGATATTTCTCCTGTCAATCTTGACTCCAGCTTATGATTCATCCAAGCATTGCATATGAATTTTGCATAATATACTCTGCATAGAAGTTAAATAAGAAAGGTGACAATATACAGCATTGCTATACTCCTTTCCCAATTGGGTACCCGTCAGTTGTTCCATGTCTGGCTCTAACTGTTGCTTTTTGACCTGCATAAAAGATTCTCAGGCTATTTAGAAATTAATAAGGACCAATAATGCCAATTTCTGGAAAAGGCAAAAAGGTTTTGGCAGTCTTTAAGTAATTGCAGTGGCTTTTGACATTGGGGATGAGACCAGTAGGCCCTGTCTTACGGTCTGCTGAAGATGTCACATTCAAGACAGGCTTTGGTAGTGCAGATTCATGTAGGAACTAAGGACCAAAGAAATAACCAAAACACAGTATTTAAAATTACAATAATACTCTGGAAAACTACATTCTATCTCTCAGTGAGTTACTGTTGAAATTGTAGTGAGAGCAAATGTAGCACATTTTAGATGACTTGTCAGAAAAGCAAAGGATAAAACACAGTTAATGTGCTAAAACAGTTTAATGTCTAATGGCATTAAGGAAACTGCACATTTCTGAGAAATAATGCAAAATACTCTTTAATTATAATACACTGTAAGTATAATAATAATTTGACTTGTTTTTTCTTATTAAAAAAGATATTTTAAAACATTTTTGTGATATTTTTAATTGAGTTATTTTCAGGAAAGCTCCATAAATTTAAATTAGTTACCTTGACTCTGACGGGATTACTTTAGTGACTTTTCACAAAGCTGTATAAAGACTGGAGGCAAAATGACTTTCCCCATGCTTCTTCTTATTTTCCTCAGAGATTCTCAAAAACTTTTGAAAAATGCTCATCTGTACTCTTACAGTGGATTTTCTGTTTATTTCTTGGTCTTTAATGAAAAAAAAAGCAGCATATACTTTGGATAGAGTTTCTCACTGTATATTTTTTAATTAACAAACAAGTCAATAGTTTCAAATACTGTAAAGGGATTTTCTAGCATCAATTTGAGTTCACCTGAGGAGAAGGGGATGACAGAGGATGAGATGGTTGGATCGCATCACTGACTCGATGGACGTGAGTCTGAGTGAACTCCGGGAGTTGGTGATGGACAGGGAGGCCTGGCATGCTGCGATTCACGGGGTCACAAAGAGTAGGACACGACTGAGCAACTGAACTGAACTGTACTGAATGTTCTAAAACTTTGTGATGTCCACAATGAACTACTCAGTTAATATATTTAGTATCTTAAATGAAAACATATTTTCCAGGTTCAACAATCTTGCATATACCTAGTACATCTAATGAGGAGTGAGAATTGGAGAGTAGCATTGTTGAATACTAGAGCTTGGCTAGAAGCCTATCTCTGGAACTGCCATTTATTTCAATTTCAGTGATGAAATTAGCAGTCATAAAAATGTAAATTTTATAAAATAACTTGTCTCTTCACTGAAAAGCAAAACAAGCAAATTGGTACAAATACTATCTTAAAGCTGAAACCACAATAAACATAAATGGTATCACTAAAGATTTTAATATCCAGGCACTATAGATTATTTGTCACAATAGCTGAATGGGCTCATTAGTGATCATCTAGCTATTAATCCCATAGCAGGGAAAAAAATATTGTCAAAAAGCTCATTTTCTTATCTCTGTGGAAAATTAATTCAATGGTCTTGGCTTCAAGCATATTAATAAAAATAACTACCACTCATTAAGTGCCAACCATTTATGCTGCTGCTGCTAAGTCACTTCAGTCGTGTCCAACTCTGTGCAACCCCATAGACGGCAGCCCATCGGGCTCCTCTGTCCATGGGATTCTCCAGGCAAGAATACTGGAGTGGGTTCCCATTTCCTCCTCCAATACATTAAAGTGAAAAGTCAAAGTGAAGTCGCTCAGTTGTGTCCAACTCTTAGCGAACCCATGGACTGCAGCCCACCAGGCTCCTCCATCCATGGGATTTTCCAGGCAAGAGTACTGGAGTGGGATGCCATTGCCTTCTCCACCAACCATTTATATCATGCTATAAATATGCCTTAGTAAGCCTTTACAACAGTGTTACAAAAAATGGCCTTATCATGCTTACTTTGCAAATGAGGAAGCTATAGTGAAGTCATGCTAAGCAGCTGATTTCATAGCACATACCAGTAATATCATGGCCAAGAGCTCACCTATGTACATCTGTGTGGCTCAAAGATTATGCACCAAATCCAGATGCACCTCTTAGCTTGCACTCTACTGATACTCCAAAATGAGGGCCTTTCCATTTACCTTTGCAGGATGCCGTTAATCTGTCCTCAAAAATAGCATGAGCTGTCTTGCTGATCCTGTTTATGACACTGTGGGAGGGGGAAAGGGTGGGATGATTTGGGAGAATGGCATTGAAACATGTATAATATCGTATAAGAAACGAATCACCAGTCCAGGTTCCATGCAGGATACAGAATGCTTGGGGCTGGTGCACTAGGATGACCCAGAGGGATGGTAAGGAGAGGGAGGTGGGAAGGGGGTCCAGGATGGGGAACACGTTCACTCAAACTTGAGTTCACTCAAACTCACCCGTGGTGGATTCATGTTGATGTACAGCAAAACAAATACAATATTGTAAAGTAAAAAAAATAATAATAATAAATAAATAGATAAAGCCTTCTTCAGTAATCAATGCAAAGGAATAGAGGAAAACAATAGAATGGCAAAGACTAGAGATCTCTTCAAGAAAATTAGAGATAACAAGGGAACATTAAAAGACAGAAACAGTACGGAACTAACAGAAGCAGAAAATATTAAGAAGGGGTGGCAAGAATGCACAGAAGAGCTATACAGAAAAGATCTTTTTTTTTCATTTATTTATTTATTTTTATTTAACTTTACAATATTGTATTGGTTTTGCCATATATCAAAGTGAATCTGCCACAGGTATACATGTGTTCCCCATCCTGAACTCTTCTCCCTCCTCTCTCCCCATACCATCCCTCTGTGTCGTCCCAGTGCACCAGCCCCAAGCATCCAGTATCATGCATTGAACCTGGACTAGCGACTTGTTCCATATATGATATCATACATATTTCAATGCCATCCTCCCAAATCATCCCACCCTCTTCCTCTCCCAGAGTCCAAAAGACTGTTCTATACATCAGTGTCTCTTTTGCTGTCTTGCATACAGGGTTATTGTTACCATCTTTCTAAATTCCACATATATGCGTTAGTATACTGTATTGGTGTTTTTCTTTCTGGCTTACTTCACTCTGTATAATAGGCTTCAGTTTCATCCACCTCATTAGAACTGATTCAAATGTATTCTTTTTAATGGCTGAGTAATACTCCATTGTGTATATGTACCACTGCTTTCTTATCCATTCATCTGCTGATGGACATCTAGGTTGCTTCCATGTCCTGCCTACTGTAAACAGTGCTGCGATGAACATTGAGGTACACGTGTCTCTTTCAATTCTGGTTTCCTCAGTGTGTATGCCCAGCAGTGGGACTGCTGGATCCTAAGGCAGTTCTATTCCAAGTTTTTTAAGGAATCTCCACACTCTTCTCCACAGTGGCTGTACTAGTTTGCATTCCCACCAACAGTGTAAGAGGGTTCCCTTTTCTCCACACCCTCTCCAGCATTTATTGCTTGTAGACTTTTGGATAGCAGCCATTCTGACTGGCGTGAAATGGTACCTCATAGTGGTTTTGATTTGCATTTCTCTGAGAATGAGTGATGTTGAGCATCTTTTCATGTCTTTGTTAGCCATCTGTATGTCTTCTTTGGAGAAATGTCTATTTAGTTCTTTGGCTCATTTTTTGATTGGGTCATTTATTTTTCTGGAATTGAGCTGTAGGAGTTGCTTGTATATTTTTGAGATTAGTTGTTTGTCAGTTGCTTCATTTGCTATTATTTTCTCCCATTCTGAAAGCTGTCTTTTCACCTTGCTTATAGTTTCCTTTGTTGTGCAGAAGCTTTTAAGTTTAATTAGGTCCCATTATCCTCACGGTGAAAAATTGAAAGCATTTCCTCTAAAGTTAGGAACAAGACAAGGGTGTCCACTTTCACCATTACTATTCAACATAGTTTTGGAAGTTTTGGCCACAGCAATCAGAGCAGAAAAAAAAATAAATGGAATCCAAATTGGAAAAGAAGAAGTAAAACTCTCACTGTTTGCAGATGACATGATCCTCTACGTAGAAAACCCTAAAGACTCCACCAGAAAATTACTAGAACTAATCAATGAATATAGTAAAGAGGCAGGATATAAAATCAACACACAGCAATCCCTTGCATTCCTGTACACTAATAATGAGAAAATAGAGAAATTAAGGAAACAATTCCATTCACCATTGCAATGAAAAGAATAAAATACTTAGGAATATATCTACCTAAAGAAACTAAAGACCTATATATAGAAAACTATAAAACACTGGTGAAAGAAATCAAAGAGGACACTAATAGATGGAGAAATATACCATGTTCATGGACTGGCAGAATCAATATAGTGAAAATGAGTATACTACCCAAAGCAATCTATAGATTCAATGCAATCCCTATCAAGCTACCAATGGTATTCTTCATAGAGCTAGAACAAATAATTTCACAATTTGTATGGAAATACAAAAAACCTCAAATAGCCAAAGCTATCTTAAGAAAGAAGAATGTAACTGGAGAAATCAACCTGCCTGACTTCAGGCTCTACTACAAAGCCACAGTCATCAAGACAGTATGGTACTGGCACAAAGACAGAAATATAGACCAATGGAACAAAATAGAAAGCCCAGAAATAAATCCATGCACATATGGACACCTTATCTTTGACAAAGGAGGCAAGAATATACAATGGATTAAAGACAATCTCTTTAACAAGTGGTGCTGGGAAAACTGGTCAACCACTTGATTAAGAATGAAACTAGAGCACTTTCTAACACCACACACAAAAGTAAACTCAAAATGGATTAAAGATCTAAATGTCAGACCAGAAACGATAAAACTCCTAGAGGAGAACATAGGCAAAACACTCTCTGACATACATCACAGCAGGATCCTCTATGACCCACCTCCCAGAATATTGGAAATAAAATAAAAAATAAACACATGGGACCTAAACTTAAAAGCTTCTGCACAACAGAAAAGATCTTAATGACTCAGATAACCATGATGGTATGATCACTTACCTAGAGCCAGAAATCCAGCAGTGCAAAGATAAGTGGACCTTAGGAAGTATCAGGATGAATAAAGATAGTGGAGGTGATGCAATTCCAGCTAAGCTATTTCGGATGCTAAAACATGATGCTGTGAAACTGCTACATTCAATATGCCAGCAAATTTGGAAAACTCAACAGTGGCCACAGGACTAGAAAATGCTAGTCTTCTTCCAATCCCAAAGAAAGTCAATGCCAAAAACTGATCAAACTACCACACAATTGCACTCACCTCACACATTAGCAAAGTAACACTGAAAATTCTCCAAGCTAGGCTTCAACGGTTTGTGAACTGAGAACTTCCAGATGTTCAGGCAGGATTTAGAAAAGGCAGTGGAGGCAGAAAGCAAATTGCCAACATCCATTGGATCATAGAGAATGAAGAGAATTCCAGAAAAACATCTCCTTCTGCTTCATTGACTATGTTAAAACCTTTGACTCTGTAGATCACAACAAACTGTGGAAAATTCTTCAAGAGATGGGAATAACAGACCATCTTACCTGTATCCTCAGAAATGATTATGTAGGTCAAGAAGCAACAGTTATAACCAGATATGAAACAATGAACTGCTTCCAAATTGGAAAATGGGTACATTAAAGCTATGTAATATCACCCTGCTTATTTAACTTCTTTGCAGAGTACATCATGAGAAATATCGAACTGGATAAAGCACAATCTGGAATCAAGATTGCCAAGAGAAATATCAATAACCTCAGATATGCTGATGACACCACCCTTTTGACAGAAAGTGAAGAGGAACTAAACAACCTCATGATGAAAATAAAAGAGGAGAGTGGAAAAGCTGGCTTAAAATTCAGCATTCAAAAAACTAAGTTCATGGCATCCAGTCCCATCACTTCATGGCAAATAGATGGGAAAACAATGGAAACAGTGACGGACTTTATTTTCTTAGGCTCCAAAACCACTTCAGATGGTGACTACATCCATGAAATTAAAAGACGCTTGCTCCTTGGAAGAAAAGCTATGACAAACATAAACAGCGTATTAAAAAGCAGAGACATTAATTTGCCAACAAAGGTCTATCTAGTCAAAGCTATGGTTTTTCCAGTAGTCAGATATGGATGTGAGAGAAGGACCATAAAGAAGGCTAAGCACCAAAGAATTGATGCTTTTGAAGCATCAATTGTTGGAGAAGCATCAATTGTTGAAGAAGTGTTCCAGAAGACTCTTGAGAGTCCCTTGGACTGCAAGGAGATCAAACCAGTCCATCCTAAAGGAAATTAGTCCTGAATATTCATTGGAAGGACTGATACTGAAGCTGAAGCTCCAATACTTTGGCTACCTGATGTGAAGAACTGACTCATTAGACAAGCCCCTGATGCAGGGAATGATTGAAGGCAGAAGCAAAAGTGGGTGACAGAGGATGAGATGGTTGGATGGCATCACTGACTTGAAGGACATGAGTTTGAGCAAAATCTGGAGCTGGCGATGGCCAGGAATGCCTGGCGTGCCTCAGTGCATGGGGTCACAAAGAGTTGGACACCACTGAGCAACTTAACTCACTGAAAAATACTTATGAAACAAAATTAGAGATTAAGCTGTGAGAGCTCTAATTACTTGAAATAGAATAATGAGCAAGGCACAATAAGCACAAGTAACATCAATTCTAATATGAATATGCATACCTAAAGTTAGTAACACTAGGCCTATTAGCATAAATTCTCTATCTCCTTTCCTTACTAAATATGTTTCAGGATCTCCATCTCTACAACTTTCCATGCAATATCTGAAAACATTATGCCTGGTAGTGGATAAAATAGGCACTGATATAAAAAGGCATTTCCTCCCCCGTTTTTTTTTTTTTCCCATTTATCTTTCCTAATAAATTATTCAAAATAATCTCTCTAGCCCCTCAATTTCATTCCCAGGTCCTTTTTTCTGATGCTTGTTATGATCCCAGAGATTCAAAGAAATGTAAGAGTTTAACAAGGAAAAATAAATATTTAGATTAAGTGAGTACCATGTATATTATGTTACAACTATGTTTTAGCAAGCCTTTACAACCCTGAAAGACAGGTCTTATCATGCAAATTAAGAACTTTGCAGATGAGCAACTGTCTGGTATGTGGCAATGCTCTCACAGAAATGGAGCATTTAAGTGATGGGTGGGGGTTGGGGTGTCTTTGGACACAAATAGACTGTTGCCATGTAGAGTAGTCTTAACTGTCCCATTTGCTAGCTTAGGCAAATCCCTCAGAATCTGTGTGTCTCGTTTATCTCTAAAATCCAAGGGGACTTTGGCCCCGCCCATGGAGTGCAAGGACTTCCTCTAAGAAGGTGCAGTAGCTTTCTCACTTCACTGCTAATAAAATTAGAGCTGTATTCCAAGATATAAGTATCCTTCCAACCCAAAGTTCATTGATAAATACCACAATTTTCTTCTGTATCATCTGCTTTAGTTTCCTTCTAGTTTTAGCACATTTAGATAATAGAAATACAGGATACTCAATTAAATTTGAATTTCATATAAATAATATTTTTATGGCATCATAATCCCAAATATTGCATGAGACATACTTATGTTTTAAAAAAATTATTTGAAATTCAATTTAACTGAGCATTTTGTATTTTATTTGGCAATTCTCCATTCTTTTTCTAACTATTCCAAACAAGAATAATTAGAAATTTGGGGATTATTATTTTTTAAATTTGAGATCAAATAATATAGAAAATTCTACTGTTATAAAGTCAAATGTTACATAAAAACACTATATTTTGTAAAAATGACTCTAAACTTCATATAGTAAAATTTTATTTATCAAAGTGTACAAAGAATACGATTGCTCCTTTCCTCTCCCTAGCAAAAAGGAAATACTTTAAAATGTTAATGAACACAAAATATTTTTAAGTGAACTTTCAAATAATTGATCATGAAAACTGGTTCTCTTTTCACAGAACACATAAATTTGGTTTGCCAAATTATTTTATTTCATGTCTGAGTAATTTTTGAGCATAGATAAATGATAGGATTTGATAGCACAATGCACATGCCAACTAGTCAGCAACAGGGAAGCAGTACTGCCAAGGAAGTAACATTTCTCATGGCATTTAGAACTGTTTTTTTCTAAAAAATTGTTCCATTTTGGAATTTTATGTGTCTTAAAAGTAGCAACATACAGGAATTATCTCCATAGATCTCAAGTCAACAATTAAACTATTCACAGAGTTTTATTAGTTATTTAATGTTATAAACAAAATATGTTTATTGCTAGATAACTACCTTGGAAGGTAGAAATAGAATTAGTAAATCTTGAAGGGTACTACCCTTCTGGGAAAAGGGGAAAATCACATAAAAGTTATATATCTTGGTGTGCCCTCAGAGCAGTACTCAAATGAATGCTTTACTCAGTTTTTTTTTCAAATTTTATTAAAATACACTTGATTTACAATACTGTGTTAGTTTCAGGTGTACAGCAAAGTGATTCAGTTATTCATATATATGTGTATATATATATATATGTATATTTCAGGTTATTTTTCATTAGTTTATTATAAAATATTGAATATAGTTTCCTGTGCTGTACACTAAATCCTTATTTATTATCTATTTTTTATATGTAGTGTATACCTGTTAATTTATTTTGCTTTGCTACCTTGATTTTTTTGACTTTTTTTTCTTTTTGCAATAGTCACACTAAAAGAAAACATATTTTTAGGCTCAAGTGAATTGTTAAGTTAGGAACAAAATCTCACTGACTCTTGGATTTCAAAAGCATATCATGTGGGAATCTTAGAAATGTTTCAGTTAATTTTCCAGAGTCTTTGATACCATTTAACTCCGGGAATACATTAACATGTCAGAAAGGAAAAAAAGAAGAAGAAGAATTTAAAACTAATTGGAGAAAGCAAAATTTTCAAGAAATAATTTGGAAAGAACTTTTTAAATATCAAGAGAGGAGACAGAACTCCTCCTTTTAAAACTCTTGAGGATTCCAAATGAAAGGAAAACAGTCCGTATTAAAAGAGTGCTTACATATACCCATTGAGGAACAGACGTAAACCAAACCACCATGAGACTGAGCATCAAAAATTAAGGTCAGGTCACACAAAATACTAAAACTAAGGACTGAGGGATTTACCACACATGACCAACTTCAATGAAGCGTGAGGTTTACAGAATGCATCAGAGACATCACTTTGTTGACAAAGATCCATATAGTCAATGCTGTGGCTTTTTCAGTATTCATACATGAATCTGAGAGTTGATCCATAAAGACTGATCACCAAAGAACTGATGCTTTTGGATTGTGGTACTGGAGAAGACTCTTGAGAGTCTCTTGGACTGAAAGGAGATCAAGCCAGTCAATCCTAAAGGAAATCAATCCTGAATATTCACTGGAAGGACTGATGCTGAAGATGACTCTCCAATAATTTGGCCACCTGATGCAAAGAGTTGACTCACTGGAAAAGTCCTTGATGCTGGGCAAGACTGAAGGCAAAAGGAGAAGTGGATGCCAAAGTTTTGAGATAGATAGCAGACTCAATGGACATAAATCTGAGCAAATTTCAGGATATAATGGAAGACAGAGGAACCTGGTTGCTATAGTCCATGGGTTGCAAAGACTTGGACTTAGTGGCTGAACAATAACAGCAGAAACTTAAAAGGGCAGAGGCAGTTTGGAGAACTTCAATCAGAAATATTTGAGAATCGAATCAGGAAAGACACTATGGTCCAGGCTGACACATTGACATAGGAAGACATCCAGAGAGAAAGGGGACCAAAAACTGAATATTTTGACCTTTTTGTTGATTTCTCTTCTACCATATGACTGTGACTTCCAAATTCTCCCCATTATTATCCCATGAAATGAAGCCATGTAAGATATAATCTCCAAGAAAACATGAAACATATGTATTTCTTTATAGTTGAATCTGAATGTGTTTTCTTAGTTCATTTTCCTTTGTTATTGCCCCTAATTCTCATAGCCACCATGAAAGACAAGACTTATAAGTTTGAGCTGAGCCAAAATATGGATGTCCATTTGGGTTGCTATAACAGATTCCATATATTTCTCACAGTTGTGAAGTCTGGGAAGTCCAAGAGCAAGGTGCTGGATGATTCAATATCCAGCCAGAGCCCAAGGTCAGGTTTACAGTGGCCATCTTAGAAAAGGCAGAGGAACCAGAGATTAAGTTGTCCATCTGTTGACTCATAGTAAAAAACAAAAGAATTCCAGAAAAACCTCTCCTTCTGCTTCATTGACTATGCTAAAGCCTTTGACTGTGTGGATCACAACAAACTGTGGAAAATTCTTATAGAGACAGTAATAACAGACCATCTGACCTGCCTCCTGAAAAATCTGTATGCAGGTCAAGAAGCAACAGTCAGAACAGGACATGAAACAATGGACCAGTTCCAAATTGGGAAAGGAGTATGTCAAAGCTATATATTGTCACCTTGCTTATTTAACTTATATGCATCATGTGACTGGATGAAGCACAAGCTGGAATCAAGATTGCTTGGAGAAATATCAATAACCTCAGATATGATGACACCACCCTTATGGCAGAAAGTGAAGAGGAACTAAAGAGCCTCTTGATGAAAGTGAAAGGGGAGAATGAAAAAGCTGGCTTAAAGCTCAAGATTCAAGAAATTAAGATCATGGCATCAGATCCCATCACTTCATGGCAAATAGATGGGGAAACAATGGAAACAGTGACAGACTTCATTTTCTTGGGCTCTGCAGATGGTGACTATAGCCATGAAATTAAAAGACATTTGCTCCTTGGAAGAAAATCTATGACAAAGCTAGACAGCATATTAAAAAGCAGAGGTATCACTGCCAATAAATGTCTGTCTGGTCAAAGCTATGGTTTTGCCAGTAGTCAAGTATGGATGTGAGAGTTGGACCATAAATAAAGCTGAGTGCTGAAGAATTGATGCTTTTGAACTATGGTGTTGGAGCAGACTCTTGAGAGTCCCTTGAAGAGCAAGGAGATCAAACATGTCAATCCTAAGGAAATAAGTCTTGAATATGCATAATAAGGACTGATGCTGAAGCTGAAGCTGCAATACTTTAGCTATCTGATGTGAAGAACTGACTCATTAGAAAATATCCTGATGCTGGAAAGATTGAACGCAGGAGGAGAATGGGATGACAGAGGATGACATGGTTGGATGGCATCACTGACTCAATGGACATGAATTTGAGCAAGCTCTGGGAGTTGGTGATGGACCAGTAAGCCTGATATGTTGCAGTGCATGGGGTCACAAAGAGTTGAACATGCCTAAACTACTGAACTGAACAGATCTGTGTATTCCATGGGATAAAGAGCAGGAGTCTTTTTTACAATGGGGATAAATCTCATTCATGTGGCCTCTCTCTTCATGGCCCTGCCTCCAAATGCTGTCACAGATCAGATCAGATCAGATCAGTCACTCAGTCGTGTCCAACTCTTTGCGGCCCCATGAACTACAGCACGCCAGGCCTCCCTGTCCATCACCAACTCCTGGAGGTCACTCAGACTCACATCCATCGAGTCAGTGATGCCATCCAGCCATCTCATCCTCTGTCGTCCCCTTCTCCTCCTGCCCCCAATCCCTCCCAGCATCAGAGTCTTCTCCAATGAGTCAACTCTTCGCATGAGGTGGCCACAATACTGGAGTTTCAGCTTTAGCATCATTTCTTCCCAAGAAATCCCAGGGCTGGTCTCCTTCAGAATGGACTGGTTGGATCTCCTTGCAGTCCAAGGGACTCTCAAGAGTCTTCTCCAACACCACAGTTCAAAAGCATCAATTCTTCGGCGCTCAGCCTTCTTCACAGTCCAGCTCTCACATCCATACATGACCATAGGAAAGACCATAGCCTTGACTAGGCGAACCTTTGTTGGCAAAGTAATGTCTCTGCTTTTGAATATGGGTATTAAAATGTAACAGATGAATTTTAGGAGGCCATAGAAACAGATAAAATTTAGGTCACAGCAAAAGGTAAAAGTAGATTCAGGAGGATTAAGTAATCATTCTTATGTCCACAGCCTGTAAATGGGTCAGGGCTTCAGATGTTAACTATCTAAGAAAAGCACAAGTTACATATTTTAATTGCACTTTTAAAATTTGATATGGTAAATGATATATCTAAGGGTTAAAAGGAAAGACATGTGAAATTAGACAACTGAACTCTGGGAAGAACTCTCATGGGGATAAGGAAACCTGGGTCCTAAACTTAGTGTGGCCAAACTTAGAAAATAAAAATGTACAGACACCCAGGTCAATTGAAATTTCAGAAATAGATCACATTTTTTTTTTCTATTTAGCATTGTGTGTCCCGATATTTTGATCCATTTTACACTAAAATGCTATTTTGTTAGTTTCTGAAATTCAAACTGAATCAGGCATCCTGTGGTTTACCTGGCCACCCTTATTGAAATGTAGAGCCAATCAGAATTCTCAGCAGCCAATTTAGAATTCTCACTGCTGCAATACAACCTTACTTAATGTTATGGCCTGATCTTTAACTGTGAAAAACTGAAGGATTGTGTCTACAACGTAGATAACAATAGTGCAGTGGCAGGAGCACCACACCCTAAGAATACTGGTCTGTAGATGAAAAGTAAAGAATTAGAGCAGAGAAGAAGATGACCCAAGCTGATGGCCGAGAGGGCAAAGAGACCACTTGTGGCCTGGGGAAGCCCTCCCTGAGGTTTCCACAGATATACATGGGAAGGAAGACCTAGAGAAAGATTAGACTTCCCACAGAGGGGCAGAAAATGAGGTTGAATTATTGCTATTGGAAGGCTAAAGAAATATGGAACCTTAGGACTGGATAAATCTCTCCTTGTACATTAGTCTAGAAAGCGCTGTTTGCTAATACACCACAGCGACTGTGTCTGTCTGACCACTAATAAATATAGTATCATCAAGACGGGTGATGGAGGCAATTATTTGCACTAAGGTTTATTGTCTATCTCCCCATGGGTACTTAAACATCTTCACATGTTTTACATGGGGAAAACAGTATGTCATTTTCATAGTCATCTTACTCTACCCAAGATCTAGCTTCCTCACCTACAAAAGGGGAAAAATCTATCTTAAAGGAATTTAAGAGTAGATTTAAAGAAATAATACTTTTAAGGCACTTATAGAGGACTCAGCAGCTGAAAGTCCCTCCATTTTGCACTTACTTCCTCTTGTTTCTATTCCTACCATTCATTTCTCTACAAATTTGATCAAGCTACATTAGCTTTATAGCCCTTAGTTGTAGCCTAAGTACTGGAAGTAAATTATCTTTTAGCCTCCTTCACATCCAAGTATGTTATTTTTAAGGCAGAGGGAACCTTGAGGAGATCTGTATTCTACCATGAAATAAATATCATAAGTAAAATTCTATCAAGAATTAAAATTTTCCCCAAGAGCAGGAGAACATAAAAGGATTACAAAACAAAAGATTATCACTATGTGAGTTTTAATGATCTCTACTGAAATGAGTCTTAAAATAAGATAACATGAAGCATTTGGATTTAGAAATACAAAGAAAAAGATATATGACAAACCGTAGCTCTGACTATACAGACTTTCGTAGGCAAAGTGATGTCTCTGCTTTTTAATACGGTGTCTTGGTTTGTCGCAGCTTTCTTCCAAGGAGCAAGCGTCTTTTAATTTCATGGCTGCAGTCACCATCCACATTGACTTTGGAGCCCAAGAAAATCAAATCTGCCAACTGTGATATTTATTTTGCCCACACTTTCTCTAATTTGCTGCTGCTGATGCTGCCAAGTCACTTCAGTCATGTCCGACTCTGTGAGGCCCCATAGACGGAAGCCCACCAGGGGATCCCCCATCCCTGGGATTCTCCAGGCAAGAACACTGGAGTGGGTTGCCATTTCCTTCTCCAATGCATGAAAGTGAAAAGTGAAAGTGAAGTCGCTCAGTCCTGTCTGACTCTTTGTGACCCGATGGACTGCAGCCTACCAGGCTCCTCCCCCCACGGGATTTTCCAGGCAAGAACACTGGAGTGGGTTGCCATTTCCTTCTCTAATGCATGAAAGTGGAAAGTGAAAGTGAAGTCGCTCAGTCGTGTCCGACTCTTAGCGACCCCATGGCCTGCAGCCTACCAGGCTCCTCCCCCCACGGGATTTTCCAGGCAAGAGTACTGGAGTGGGTTGCCATTGCCATATAAATTTTAAGTAAATTTTAAAAATTCTGTAATTACTTGATTTTTCCTCTGGTTGGAGACTTAAAGAGATTCAATTCAGTGGAAAAAAATGTGAAAAGGAGAAAATTGTTGAATTACTCACATCTTAGCTCTGAGTCCAACAAATTCAAAGCAGAGCTTCAAAAAGCAAGTTGTTTTATTTAATGTATAAGAATTAAAACAACAAAAGTTAAACTAAATGTCAGTAAAATATATCACAACCTAGGTATCTCAAAACTGACCATTTGTAGAGTTCAAAATGTAAAATGATAATAATAAGTAATTTCAATTTTATTTCATGTATTTTGTGTAAAAGTGATTATTAATAATAAGAAAAAATGAAACAATTTATCAAGTAATATTACAACTGAAATGGATATCATGTGTCTAAAGTGAATTTTAATTCAAGCTATGCATTTACTTAATTTATTTTACAAAGGTGAAGCCAATATTTCCTTTAACATTGATTTGCTGCTGCTAACTGCTGCTGCTAAGTCGCTTCAGTCGTGTCCGACTCTGTGCGACCCCATAGACGGCCGCCCACCAGGCTCCCCCGTCCCTGGGATTCTCCAGGCAAGAACACTGGAGTGGGTTGCCATTTCCTTCTCCAATGCATGAAAGTGAAAAGTGAAAGTGAAGTCGCTCAGTCATGTCTGACCCTCAGCGACCCCATGGAGTGTGGCCTTCCAAGCTCCTCCATCCATGGGATTTTCCAGGCAAGAGTACTGGAATGGGGTGCCATTGCCTTCTCCCAACATTGATTTAGTCACCCATAAATAAATAAATAAATAAACACACACACACACACACACACACACACACACACACACACACACACACACCTCCTTTTTTGCCTAATATGATTCTACCCTACCTTTTTAGAACTTAACAAACTTACTTTTTAAAAAACCATGCAATATTGTCATAAAACTATTATGTGCTGCTTTTCAAATAATTTTCAATGTGTTTTTCAAGTCCATTTCAGAAATCATTAAAATAAATAAGGCCTGTACAACTCTATTCCCTATGTAGAACTATTAAAAATTACTCAAAACTTTCCAAATGAAATATTGACACTTCATACACCAATTAAATATTTTAATCATTTAAAATTGTAAGCACTCAAGTACTTACTTGTTCATATCATTTTAGCTCATTTTATGTTACAATGCTTTTCACTATTTGAAATAAAATTAAATTGATAGAAATGAAATAATTTCTTAGGAATCATAATTTTTTATGAATATACTGCTATAAAACTGAGTAACAAATTCTATACATTATTATATTTTTAGGATTTGGTAGTCATAATTCAAGATAAAAAAATTGATAAATAGTAATGCCTTTGAAGGAAGTGTGTAGGAATGTTGTTATCCTAACATATATCTTTAATACTATTATATTCTGGGCTTCCTTGATAGGTTAGTTGGTAAAGAACCCACCTGCAAAGCAGAAGACAATTCCTGGGTTGGGAAGATCCACTGGAGAAGGGATAAGCTAACCATCCCAGTATCCCTGGACTCCCTTGTGGTTCACTTGGTAAAGAATCTGCCTGCAATGTGGGAGACCTGGGTTCGATCCCTGGGTTGGGAAGATCCTGTGGAGAGGGGAAAGGCCACCCACTCCAGTACTGTAGCCTGGGGATTCCATGGACTTGTCCATGTGGTCACAAAGAGCCAGACACAACTGAATAATGCCTCTGAAGGAGGTATGTGGGAACATTGTTATCCTAACATATATCTTTAATACTATTATATTCTAGGAATATGTTAAAGTTCAAAATTTATTTTTTCAGTCTTGGAGTATATTTATGCTCATCAACAGAAATCAAATGAACTTCCAATCTCTGCATTTGGCTTCTTCTACTTGAGAATAACTGCATCATTTAAAATGTGTCACTTTCAACTATGTAAGTGATAATATATTGGTACCCAGAGTCTTAATTTTTAATGTAATACTTAGAGTTCAACTTGAAGACATTTATTATACTATCTTTAATGGTGTTAATCTTATTCTTCTATTGTGTAATATATACAAATTTCATAGATATAAAAAATCTAATTAATGTGGGAAATTTTATGGCTCTTGTCTTTAAAAATGATAACGTTTTTTGTTTTTGCATGTGGTGAAAAACACATTGTCTGCAAAGCACTTTTGAAGTACAGTTCCAGTGCACTGAGTCTACTCAAAATATTCCACATATGCTGCCTAATCTTCATAGTAACACTGTAAGCTAAATAGCATTATCTTCATATTATACATGAGAAAGTTAATTCCTAATTGAAATTAATGAAATTAAATAATTTTTCAAGTGCCCATACACAGTACGAGTGAACAAAGATTAAAACCCATTTATCCCCCTATTTAATACTCTAAATTCCATTACAAGAGAAAAGTGGCAAAATCATCTAAAGTCCAAGTCTCAGAAGTCAGAAGAATTTTAAATAATAGCACAGGTCTGAAAAGTCAACATTGGAGAGTTTGGAGCTGGCAAGGTCATCAAGAATTAATGTGCCTACACCATATAAAGAAGAAAAGGTGGAGAGAAATGGGTGTGACAGTAGGAGGTTTCTCATTTTGAGACATGTGCCAAATTGTTAAGCTTTATTGAGCAGAAAGTTTAGAAAATAAGCCAAAAGCCACTGAAATTCAGAGTGAAGTTTTGGTAAACTTATGTACTAAGAAGCCAAAACTGGAGTTCAGATCTGACCAAGGAACAAGGGCTTTAATAAACACCCCGAGAGCTCAGTTGGAGCCCATGGAGACCTAAATATTTAGAACAGTGTTAAAACAGAAATAGAATGAGCTTTATGAAAACTGCAAGCAAATCTTGACTCTGCTGAATTCCCAACTGGATTAAGGAGACTTGCTCCCAATCAGGCTACTTGCCAGCATTTAGGATCAGCCTTCTGTAGAAGACAACAGTATCCAGAGACACTAGAATTTTTTATACACTGCATCTTGTATTGCATTGTTCCAGGCAAAAGAAGAACAGACACATGACTAAACATATTACAATCAATACAAGTGGAAGAACCAATTATTAGAATAATAAAATGTTGATTTTGCTTAATACCATGAAAGTAATAGAGATGATAGCTGTGAAAATCACACGAACAAGAAAACTTAGAAAAACAGTGAAAAAATATATTCAGTTCAGTTCAGTTGCTCAGTCGTGTACGACTCTTTGTGACCCCATGAACCACAGCACACCAATATTAAAAGATGGATAATTTTGACCAAAATTTGGACTCAAAAATTATTCAGACTTTAAAACTAAGAATGAAAATCTAAAAATTAAAAACAGTGAATAGTTTTAAGAAAAGACTGGATATAGTAGAATACAGTTTTGACCTAAAAGATGTATCCGTATAAAATAAAGAGAATCACACACAGGAAAAGAAACTGGGAAAAAAATGAAAGAGAATGGAACATAAAATATCAATTGAAAATGACTAATATACATATAATCTGAGTGCCAGAATTTGAAATGACAGATAACATGGCAGAAGAAAATAGCAGCAAATAGTTTTCTAAATTCCACATTACAAAAATTCAGGGAACCTAAAGGAAGAAAAAGAAAAAAGGTGAAGAAGGATGGTAAATGCAGAAGGTAAATAGAAAGTAGGAACATAGGGAAAAATGCACAGTCTCTTCAAAGAGAAGATGGGTGCTGGATTAGCAGAAATGATGGATGCCACTGATAATGGTTGATCTACTGATGGGACTCTTTAATCTACAAGCTATCCTGAGTTTAAATCCCACTCTGAAACTATCACTGTAATTTAGAGCAGATTAATATTCCTTCTTGGAGGAGGAAATGGAAACCCACTCCAGTATTCTTATCTGGAGAATCCCATGGACAGAGGAGCCTGGTGGACCACAGTCCATGAGTTCCCAAGAGTCGGACTCAACTTAGCAACTAAACTACTACCATGTCGTTGGGGTTTAGTCGCTAAATTGCGTCCAACTCTTGTGAATCCATGGACTGTAGCCTGCCAGGCTCCTCTGTCCATTAGGATTCTCCAGGCAAGAATACTGAAGTGGGTTGCCCATGTTCCTTCTAAGCCTAAATTTCTTCCTCCCACCAGAGCCCAATTATTGTGCTAATCACGTATCAAAATTATTACAACACATTAAGCATTCTAACCCACCAAAGACATTCAAGAAATGCTAATATCCTTTTCTCTATTTAAAGCAAAAAAAAAAAAAAGGTGAAAAGAAAGAAAGTCTGAAAGTTTATTTTTTAAACTGACAGGCATTCAGTCAACTAAGTGTACAGTCCTTTGCTTTCAATCCCTCAGATCAGTAACAAGGACAAGACAATTACCTTATGAACAGTTGGCATTGACACACACAATAATGCTGTTGCCTCTTTGTCTCTGCCCACCCGCTCACTCAACTTCAAGTGTTACCTAATTTTCTTTCTGAATTATTTAAAGAAGGCTGACAACCAAAACAGATTCACCCAGGTGGCTCAGCAGTAAAGAATCCACTTGCCAATTCAGGAGACTCAAGAGACACAGGTTAGGTCTCTGAGTTGGAAAGATCTTCTGGAGGAGGAAATGGCAACCCACTTCAGTATTCTTGCCTGCAAAAATCCCATGGACACAAGAGCCTGGCGGGCTACAGTCCATGGGATCACAAAAAGTCGAACACCGCTGAGCCACTGAGCACACAGGCATGCACAACAAAGCCAGTGGAATAATTTTAAATTGAAGACACTCCTTGCTAACCTTTAAAATGCCTACTGGTTCCTTCCAAAGAGTCTCATTATTATTAATTTCTGAAATATTTATAGCACATCTCATGGAAACTAAAAATAACCCGTATTATTTTTTAAAAAGAGGGAGACGTTCCAAATTGATATGAATTAATTATTTAGTCTAAATGATAAATAAAAAATATTGATAGATGGCTTTAACAGGCATGCTAAGTATAGTTACATAAAGTCCAAAAGTACACTCAGTGCTTTTAATGGCTAGAAAGGATTTTAGCCAAGTTATTCTTTAAGCATAATGGACAGTTTAACGCTTCACTACTTCTTTTCCAGCTGTTAACTGCATGTTATTTTTGAAAGAGTGCTTCCTTTATCTGAAACATTTAGTCCAAACCATTCAAGTACACTCTGCTGCTTAAGGGAAAATGATGTTTTGAGTGACCCTTTTTTTTTTTTAAAGAACCTTAACTCAATTTACCATCCAAAAATGGAAAATTTTTGTCAGGTAATACCTAAATAGTCTAGTGTAGAATTTTCTTTTTTTCCTAAAAGCCCAAGCATAAAATCAATAGGCAAAAATTGAGAAAAGTTGTGTTTTATAAGTATATAAGAGCTATATAATAACATAGATCTCAGGAAATTCAGTGATTTTTTTTGATGGACAAATCAATTTGTGATGAGCTCTGAAGGAGATCGCTTTCAAGTTGATATGACCAGAATTCAGAAAAATGTTACATTAAGAAGGTGACTGATAAGAAATCCATCATCTGGCCATATTGATTCTTTGGTTTTTAAATGAACAGATGTGGCATCTTTAATGTTGCTACCAAATATAAATGAAAAAATGTAACGCTAGTTAATGATAGATAATGCTTTACTGGAACCAAGTAATTATTATTGTGAGATGAAAGTCAACAATATGCTTCATCATAAGACATGAAGGTACAACCTGGCCGCCAATGGAATCAAAAGAAGTTGCTTTCACTGTCTCTTGGGAAAAACCTGTAGTGAGCCAAATTCTGCACAGGAGCTATGAGCAGGGCTGTTCTAAAATGACCAGAATCTGTCCCTGACAATTTAGGGAGAGGCAAAATACTTGTGTATAAATAACTATGATACAAATAAACTGATACATGGAAACTTGTAAACATAATAGGATTCAGCTTTATTTATTTTGCTGGACTAGAAAGACTGGAAAAGCCCAGAAAGTTTTCTTGGATGTGATGAAGTTTGAGCTGGGATTTAAATAGCTCTTGTCAAAAGCTAGTGGGTTTATAAGTCCCTTGAGAATCTTGTTAATAAGCAGATTCTAGTCCACTAGGTCTAGATGTCCCTAAGATTCTACATTTCCAGCAAGCTCCCAAGTGAAGTCATTGCTATTGGTTCTGAGACCACATTTTGAGGAGAAAGGCTTTAAAGGACAAATAAAGTTATAAGTACTACCTTCCTTGGGTAGGTATGCATGCTTAGCTGCTCAGTTGTGTCCGATTCTTTGTGACTCTTTGGAGGCTCTTCTGTTCGTGGGATTCTCAGGCAAGAGTCCTCGAATGGGTTACCATTTCCATCTCCAGGGAATCTGTCTGACCCAGGGTTTGAACCCACATCTCCTGTGTCTCCGCACTGGCCAGAGGATTCTTTACTCACTGATTCATCAGTAAAGATGAATGCAGTCCCGGCATAGAGAGTCATTTGGGAACATGTGAAAAGTGAAAGTGTTAGTCCCTCAGTTGTGTCTGACTCTTTGCAATCCCATGGACTATAGCCTGCAAGGCTCCTCCACAGGCTGTGGAATTGTCCAGGTAAGAATACTGGACAAGGTAGCCATTCCCTTTTCCAGGGGAATCTTTTCAACACAGGAATATAACCCAGGTCTCCTGCATTGCAGGTGGATTCTTTACCATCTGAGCCACCAGAGAAGTTTAGGGAAATACACAGAGGAAATATATGTATATATATATATATTTTGTTTGTTTGTTTTGGAAGAAGAAATATCTAGTATGGTTGTTTTCCTAAGGAGATAGGATGTAGAATTGTTGCTTCTACTCCTAAATATCTTTTAAATTCATTTCTGTCTACCCTGTATATTTTCTTCAATTTCTAACTTAAGCATCTTGTACCTGAGTTATTATAGTAACTACTTTGCCCAGGTTCCTATCTTCTTTCCCATAGAATTCATTCTTCATAATGTTGCTTCAGTTATATTTCTGAAACACAAATTTTTGTCTCCCTAACTCATATCAACTAAAGTACAAATACTGGGGCAAAGCATGCCTAATGATAGCACTCTTTTGGAGAATTCATCATCTATATCTATCCCTGTGGACCACACGATAACAATGTTAAGGGACGTAGGGGTTTTCTTAATGAGTCACACAATTTCACACAACTATATATTTGCACATGCTGATTTTTAGCCTGAAACACACTTGCTGACTGGGATAATCCTACTCATTCTTTAAGATTAAGCTATGTTAAATATTCTAATTTTTTTTTTCACTCTCAGTCTTTTTCCCCCTGCCCTATGTAAGAAAGGACAGGGAAGCCTGGTGTGCTGCAGTTCACAGGGTCGCAAAGAGTTGGATATGACTTAGCAACTAAACAACAATAATGTAAGAAGAATGATTCACTTCCTCCTCTGTTCTCCTCTTTTCATTCATGTATTCATTTATGCAAAAACAATTTCTGAGCACTTGCTAGGTGCTGGACAATAAAATTGGTGGCTTAGAATCCATCGAGGAATGCAGGTGTTAAGCAAATGATTGCATGTCTGCTGTTCATAGAAAAAGACAAGTAAGACAGCTTTCCTTAAAAAGTTGTTTGGTCAAGAAACACCAACTCGATATTCTTTTGTGGAACAGTCAGCTAAAACCAATGGTGGCTTCCCACTTTAAAGAGGGTAGCACATGTTTCTAGTCCATAACACATTCCTATGTCAGTCTGGGTCATGCCACCCTTGGTTTCATGACTCCTTTACTTGTGTCTCCTGCTTTGCAGGCACATTCTTTGCCATGTGAGCCACCAGGGAAACCCTTTTAAAACAATAGCAAATTTCATGTTTGTACATCATGGGTCAAAGTATAAGAGCTGCTGCAAGGTAAACAGTTATGAAAACATTATTGCAATGGTCTTGGAAATGAATGAAGTTGGTATAGCTGAGGATGGTATGAGTGAGGATAGAAAAATGGGTGAAATACAAAGATATTTACACTGTAAGTTAGCAGTATTTGTTAACTTTTTACAGCCCATGATTTGAATAGGGAAGTAAAGAATGGGTGAAATGTGATATTTACACTGTAAGTTAGCAGTATTTGTTAACTTTTTACAGAGCATGATTTGAATAAGGAAGTAAAGAATGGCTCCCCCAAATCTAGTTTGAACCACTGGTACTTGCTGGTCATATAATGAGAAACAAAATACAAACTACTGACAGTTATGAAGTGGGGAAGAGATCACAGGTGTAGTTTTGTATATATTAACCTTCGACTGTAATATATTTGTATAGTAATGGAGATAAGAAAGTGGGCTTGGAGCTAAGAAAAGAAGTTAGTCTGATAGACGTATATTTGGGACTGGTTGGAATGTACATGATAGTCATACTTACGTAAAAGGATGAAACCACATAGAAATAGAGGTTAAATTAGAATAGGAACAAACTTAAGAAGATATTAAATATTGAATAATTGTGTGATAGGGAAGCAGATTAGCCTAAGAGACTTAAAAAAGAATGAAAAACTTTTCCCCTGAAAGAAAGTGTTAGTCGCTCAGTCATCCCCCACTCTTTGCGACCCCATGGACTATAGCTCACCAGGCTCCTCTGTCCATGGGATTTCCTGGGCAAGAATACTGGAGTGGGTTGCCATTGCAAAACGATTTTTAAAAAGCCAAGGAAAGCAAATATTAATATTTCAGAATAAGGAAGAGACATATAAAAGATCCAATAAACTGGGCCCAAAAAGTATCCAATGGAATGTTGGCATGGATCTAACAGATCCTGTTAATGACAGAAGTGATAGAGGAGATTAACTGGCATAAGCCAGATAGAGAAGGATGAGGAGTCTAAGATGGCAAAGAAATAGAGGCAATGAACATAAATAAATGTTTTTAAAAGGGACAAATAAAAATAAAAGTGGGGGAAGAGATAGTTTAAAACAAAATTTATATTTTATAGCAAGAAAAATTTAAACATGAAAAAAATTTCCTCTGCTGTTTGTCTTCCCCTTCCCCACCCCCACTGTGCACTGTGTATCTGCATTATGCATCTACCAAACCTCTTCATCCTCCCCACTGCAGAAATACCTGCTCAACCATTAAAAAAAAAAAAAAAAAATCTCCTGAGACCAGCAACTCCTTAAAAAATAACATTCCTTCTTGATCTTGTAAGAGGCCACGATGACCCCTGATCCACTACTCACTAGATTGTCTAAGCTGTCAATAATCCATCATTGACAGAGGCACACCCCTCCGCCTCAAAAACTTGTATTACTGTGCTTTGAACTTTAATGGATGGACCAGTTCTCAGAGTGGCTTTTCCCCTTGTTTCCAATAAAACTTTCTGTTTCTTTCTTAGATTGATTGATTAATTGTTGTTGTTATTGACAAAAAGATAGAAGGAGAAGCAAAGAATGGAATGTTAAAATGGAGGATGTTGGATATTTAAATACTGGAAAACCAGTAAGTGCTAGAGAAAGATGGGGCAAACATAAAGACATATCTTAATGACCCCATGGAAATGAGAGGGCATGGGAGAAAAGGAAAAGCATCAAACTTAGATGATCAAAGGGTACGATGCACTCATTAAAACCAAAAACGGATGGCTGCACATGCAAACTTTTTTAATTTTTTGTTTCTAGTACATTAAATTTACTCGTAAAACTTTCTAAAAATGTAGTTTTACTTTTTAACACATTATAATAAAACATAAAAACCTCCAAACAGAATACTTGACATTTACAATTCAAACTCAAATTAGCAATATATTAAATACTTACAAAACTGTATCTTTAAAAAAATATTTATAAAATTGCATGTCATTTTGTAGAAGTGACATAAAAGAGTAGCTCAAAAATGGGAAAATTTTCCTTCGTTCCTAAAATGAAAATATGTTCATTAGAAGCTGTGAAGGTTCTTGAGTACACTAGGTCTTCTATTTCAGTACCAAAGCCTGTTTTTGTGCGTCTTAGAACTTTACACATGTGAGGATCTGCTTACAGCACGGGGATGGGTGACTCTGTACTCCTCTCCCTCCAATAACAGTGTAGTAAGATTAGCCTTTGGGCTCCAGGTGGTGCTAGTGCTAAGAACCTGCTTGTCGATGCAGGAGACAAGAGATGCTGCTTGAGTCCCTCAGTTGCAAAGATCCCCTGGAGGAGAGCATGGCAACCCACTCCAGTATTCATGCCTGGAGAATCCCATGGACAGAGGAGACTGGCGGGTTACAGTCTATAGGGTCTCAAAGAGTCAAATACAACTGAAGTGACTTAGCACACACACATGCAACATTGACCTTTGGCCTCAATCAGCACAGTATGTAGTTTGTGAGTGTTGATTAAAGATATCCACTTTGATTCAGAACCTCAGAAATTTGCAGTATTGACCCTCTTCCGAACCCACTACTTAAATGGCACCTGCCTCATTCTTTATGAGGCATCTGCACTTTGGAAAGGATGGCCAAACCACTCAGTTCCCCGACCCATCCACTGGGAAGAGTGGTCAAGCCGAGCAAGGTCATGGTTTTCCCTTACAAACTTTAATACTCTTTAATATGAAATACCATCACTTACCAGTGTGTAAAACAATCAAGGCATCAAATAAGCCACCATAGAAAGAGGAAAAGTGGTCGACTAAGAAGTTTGGGCAACTTAACTGTGATTGTTTCAGTTTTCCCTATGATATAGGAAAGAGGTGACATCCTTAAAAGGTGAGAAAATAGAAACAGTAGTTCAATTCAGTTCAGTTCAGTTGCTCAGTTGTGTCCGACTCTTTGCGATCCCATGGACCACAGCAAGCCAGGCCTCCCTGTCTATCACCAACTCCCGGAGTTTACCCAAACTCATGTTTACTGTAGAAGCAGTAAACACTTCTCAAATTGTAGTCATCCACACTTAGAGTCAGTTAGGATGCTGACTTTAAGAGCTCTATAAAAATTAACAAAATGCCAGTCCTTCAATTTAATCAACTACATCATATAGTACTTAAACACAATGGAAGCTTGGCAATCACTAACATAAGAGCAGGAAATAAGTGAGTCATTTTATTCAGAGGTTGTCTAATTTCTTTAGGGAATAGTCCAAAGATATTGCTTTGAAATTTAGGCTTCAAATCACTCAACTTTTTTTTGTTTCCTTATAAGTAGGGACCTTTGTTCCCTTCCCAGTGTTAAGTCCTCCCTTGTTCCTCAGCCAACTGCTGATGGTTCCATGTCCCACTATGAGCTGGTGGCTTACTTGGCTCCACCCAGGGAGGCACCCTTTCTTAGCTTCTCCATGTCTGGCTCCTAAAAGAAAGCCTGAATGTCCTTTCCTTGTTTTTTCTTTTCTTTTAGTTCTATTATGGTTTTTCAAGCAGTGCTTTCTAAAAAGATGGCTAAAAGAAATACACTATGCTTTGATTATTGTTATTGTTCAGTTGGCATGCAGATTCTTCACCACTGAGCTACCATGGAAGCCCATTCGTAGTGTTACTTGAGTTAACTGTGATTATCAATTGCAAAAATATTTTGCTTTTGAATTATAAATCAGAATTAGTTTATTTTCACCAGGACCAATTTTGCTTTTTGTGGGTTGTTTGGCCAATCTGAAAACCTATATTGTATAATACCGTATACTTCTATCAACATAATTTTTGACCTATAAACTTAAAATACATAGACTTGAAAATATGTTTGCATTAGGGATCAAAATTGAATCAGCCTCATCCATATTGTTAAAGGTGATATACAGTTAATGTTTTAAAGCTAATATGATATGTGATATGATGTTGAGTTGTCTATGAATGCCAATTATTTAGACAAACTTGCAGTACATTGTAAAGGCATGTATGAAAATTACTGGTTATTGTAAAGTTTATAAGGCATTATTTTAAAATGAAAACAAAGCTGCTTAAACTTATCTTTCTTTAAAAAATGATCAATTATTTACATACGTGTTAAGAAATAGTTTATTACTATTCTTTAAAAATTCATTATTTCTATTTCTTAGATACAATTTGTTCTTTTTCCAAAAGAAAGTAAAAGGAGGATTACAGGGGATTATTTTTACCCCATTGAAGTCAAAAAGAACTATTTTCAGCCACAGTGTTTGTGAGTCAGATTCTGTGGGGATAGTCAAGGCTTGTCCTCTTTCATTTATGTTCTCCACAGGATTTGCAAAAGCTCTATGTGTGTGCTCAGCTATTCAGTCGTGTCCAGCTCTTTGTGAACCCATGGACCATGGACCATGTCCCAGAGTCTCTTCTGTCCATGGAATTTCCCAGGTAAGAATACTGGAGTTGGTTGCAATTTCCTTCTTCAGGGGATCTTCCTGACCCAGGGATCAAAATGGTATCTTCTGGATCTCCTGCATTGGTAGGCAAATTATTTACCACTGAGCTACCTGGGAAGCCCACCAAAGCTCTAAATAAACTCTAAAGCTCTGAGAAAGATTGCCAGAAAATTTGTATATGTGGGAATCACTCATTCAACACATAGCCAGTAAATGTCCAGATTGTTTATTGATCATAGGATTAATGACTTTCTCAGATGAAGGGTTTAAGAAACTGAACTAAGATCACAGTGAAGGAAGTGATCAGTTTTGGGTAGCCCCACCCTTGAATGATGTCTATTTTGGAGAATTTGCAAATACGTAATTGCACGACAGATTATAATGAGGAGATGTCCCAAAGCAGCAATGGTTGTAGAGGTAGTGGTCAGGTTCAACTGAGCCCCTCTGGTTAGGTAGGAAGAATCTGAAGCTTGTGTTCTTCTATAGGGACACCCAAAAACATATCCCTTCACCTACCCCAACCATACTTCTAGGGTCCCATATTGTTTTTCCATTTTCTCATGTCTTTCCTACTTTCACCTATTTCAAGAGCAGGAAAAGTTAGAGAGTTCTGAGATGGATGGTTGAGAAGGCTCATCAAAGTAAGAAAGATAAGAGATTTTATATGTATATGGATTTCTTTCTTTTTAGAGCCTATGCTCTAAATGTCTTATTATTTATTTATTGCCTTTGAATGTATCATAGCAATGGTAACAGATGGGTTTTAGTAATTTTTAATGTAATTCATTTGCATGCTTATTTAAAAATATGAACATATATGCCTGCACACACATGCATTCACTTACTCATATTTCTATAAAATATGGAGCAATTATTTCTCTTGAAAAAGCATCTGGTGGACACAAAATTGCAATAATGATAACACTTTAAAACTGTAATTTTAATAATAGATTTCATAAAGGAAAAACTATGGCTTGCTTTAAATAGCAAAAAAAAAAAAAAATCAACCAATAGAATGTTCTAATTATGGAGGAATAGATGGAGCCAAATACATTTGACAGGTGGGAGTTACTCTTAGATATGACTGAATTAGCCACAGCTGCTTTCCATAGAATAATGCCAGCATGCTCAGTAAAATGGAAGATTTCGTTTTTCTCACAGGGTAACATTGAATACTAATCTTTCAGGAGTCATGTTAATGTAAGCTAGCTCCATTTGTATCTGTGCACTAAAAATTCAGCACAGAAAAAACACACCATATGTGAAGGGAATTATGTTTATGACCTATAAGAATTATTCAAGGGAGTGACATTTAATGGAATTTGGACATATTCTATAAATCCTGATATTTCTCCTGATTCCTTCACACCCTCTGTATCTGAGGTTATCTGAGGACCTGATCCTTAACTAATAATTGACTTAAATATAACTCAGTTTCAATAAAAGAACCAGAGATTTGCCTTATTCGTTTGGAAATAATGAATTTAGTGCAAACCCATGGTATTCACAGCAAAAAGTGGATATGTTCATTTTGGACATATGGTTGCATTTTTCTCCCCATCATCTTCCAAATACTCAGAATCATTTCAACTTTAGTCATGTTTAGTCACTAGATATTTAGTGGCTTTATCATTTATAGACTTATTTTTATAATGAAAGTGTTAGTAATTACAGTGCATAAGAAAAAAAGTCAAATATATTTGATGCAAACAATGTTTGGATATCTTTACATACTGTGATTCCAGAATTAAAATTTAACTTGTCAGTTTGAACATTATTTGATTTGAATCACCATGAAGTGTTCTCTCAAAGCTTAAATGGTATTACAAGAGAATTATTTGACCCCATGCCGATTCAAAGATTCTCAAGAATGGAAAAATTCTTCCAATCAGTGCTGCCAAGTATGTTTTGTATGTAAAATAATATTAAGTTTTTAATCAAATGTGTAATAGTAAAGGGTAGGTGTGAACTGAACATATTTTATGGGAAAACACATCCTGTCTTCTCTCTATGCAAGAAGCATTTAGGCAAATGACAAAATTCGTATGCCTGTTAAAGAATCCATAGCTCTGTATAGCTGCCCAGGTGGCACAGTGGTAAAGAACTCACCATCAATGCAAGAAATGCAAGAGACACAGGTACAATCCCTGGGTCAGATAGATCCCCTGGAGAAGGAAATAGCAGCTCACTCCAGTATTCTTCCCTGGAAAACTTCATGGACAGAGGAGCCTGGTAGGCCACTGTCCACGGGGTCACAGTCAGACACAGCTGAGCATGCATGCATGTATACCAACCTTAGTGCTCATAAGCGGGTTATAGCAAGCTCCAGTGGCCTGAAGTAACAATAAACTAAAGAAGCAGCCTCTTTACTGCAGCTTTTTTGGGAAATTGGAATCCTGAAGTCAACGTTTCTCATTTTAAAAGCATGAATAGATTGGAATCATTAGGAAGCTGTATCTTCATTTTGCTGACATGTGGAGAAACTAAATATGACTTTATCTTTGATGGAGCTGATGAGTTCTGAACTTTCTCACACAAATATGCTTATTATGTCAGCAATGCAGGAAATGTTATCCAAATCCTAATAATAATTTCTGAGTTTATATTTTAACTTTGATTGTTGTTGTTGTTCATGCACTAAGTCCAACTCTTTGCAACTCTTTGCAACCCCTTGGATTGCAGCATGCCAAGCTCCACTATCCTTCACTATATCCTGGAATTTGCTCAAATTAATGTCCACTGAGTTGGTGATGCTATCTAACCATCTCATCCCCTGCTACCCTTCTTCTCCTTTTGCCTTCAATCTTTCCCCACATCAAGGATTTTTTACCAATAAGTTGACTCTTTATCAAGTGGCCAAAGTACTGGAGCCTCTGCTTCAGCATCAGTCCTTCCAAGGAATATTCAGGGTTGATTTCCTTTAGAATTGACTGGTTCTATCTCCTTGCTATCCAAAGGATGCTCAAGAGTCTTCTCCCAGCATTGCAATTCAAAAGCATTAATTCTTCAGCATTCAGCCCTCTTATCTTCCAACTCCAACATCAGTACATAACTACTGGAGAAACCATGAAGAAGTGAAGCAAAGTCACTCAGTCGTGCCCAACTCTTTGTGACCCCATGGACTGTAGCCTGCCAGGCTCTGCCATCAGTTGATTTTCCAAGCAAGAATACTGGAGTGGATTGCTATTTCCTTCTCCAGGGGATCTTCCTGAGCCAGATATTGAACCAGGATCTCCCGTATTACAGGCAGATTCCTTAATGTCTGAGCCACCAGGGAAGTCCTTGGGGAAACCGTAGCTTTGACTATACAGACTTTTGTTGGCAAAGTGATATCTCTGCTTTTTAATGCATTGTCTAGGTTTGTCATAGCTGTCCTTCCAAGGAGCAAGTGTCTTTTAATTTCATGACTGCAGTCACCATCTGCAATGATTTTGGAGTCCAAGAAAATAAAATCTGTAACTGCTTCCACATTTTCCACTTTTATAAACTTCAATACTATTTATTCATTCATAGGTTATGATGAAAATTTTACTATTCTAGTTAACAAAACATGAATCTTGATTCTTGTCAAAGTATTTTGAATTCTGATTTTTAACCATAGAGGTTCATTAAAATATAAAGAAAAAAGAGACAAAATATAAAGAAACAAACATTTTAAAACTCATTCTATGTGCTTTATTCTAGTTTATGAATTATTTTCCAGGAATTTTCTAAAATTTTTAGTCAAAAATCATTTAGAAATATTTCGAGAACAAAGTATTCAGTAAGATTTCTATACCTAAGAAGACATCCACACTGGTCTCCAAACTTATTAAATCATTTAAACCTCTTTTGCTATAAATTAATTTTATAATAAAGCACATATATTTATACATACTCCTATTCCAATATAAGCTACTAATTGTATCCTGTTATAAACAGTTTCAAGGAAGTAAGAGATTCTAACTTTTGATTTGTAACTTTTGTTTCAAACAAACAAAAATAAATAAGAGTCAATGGCACAAATAGGAAATTTACTAGCAATTCCTTCTCCAAAACTACCAACCCACCCTAACACACCCAGAGAAATGCTATTTCCTTTATACTTGACATAAAGAGGCCCATTCATAGCTCAGGACTTGATAGAACTGGTGGAGATCTTATTTATAGGCCTGATAGAAGTTCTCTGGTGCTTGAAAAAGATGTACTATTCTTCAATATCTATACTTGCATTCAAAATGGTTGCAAAAGGAGATTGTCTTCCTCAGGAAGAAAGAAGTGGGGAATCAGAAAGTTGGTGACACATTATGATGCACATATCAATAATTAAATACAGCATGAGCATATCAGGGAGTTTTGTTACAAAAACCCTGTTTTGTTTTTTAACTACACATTTTTAAAGATGGAATCAAAGCTGTAGATGTTTTAATAAAAGGACAAAAAATATTAAAACATATTAAAATATTCCTAATAAATTTCACTTTTTGCTTAAAAATCCAGTAGCAAAAAGGAAAGTGAAAGAGCAAAGATGCTTTGTATAACCCAGGAATAACAAGGCTAGGATTCAGTGAACAGCTGAGTATCTAGGGGGCAGCCATTAGCATTTAAACATCTGTTTCATCTGTTTAACAAACATATTTGAATATAAAAAAAAAAAAATCACTCCAGTTATGGACCATCATGATACATCTGAGTAAAATGAGTATGCTTTTTGAAGATCTCTGGGGTCCCACAGAGTCGGACACAACTGAAGCAACTTAGCAGTAGCAGCAGCATGGGGAGAAAGCGGAGAAGGGGATGGCGCCCCACACCAGTACTCTTGCCTGGAAAATCCCATGGACGGAGGAGCCTGGTAGACTGCAGTCCATGGGGTCCCTGACGGTCGGACACGACTGAGCCAGTTCACTTTCACTTTTCACTTGCATGCATTGGATAAGGAAATGGCAACCCACTCCATTGTTCTTGCCTGGAGAATTCCAGGGACGGGGGAGCCTGGTGGGCTGCTGTCTATGGGGTTGAACAGAGTCCGACACAACTGAAGTGACTTAGCAGCAGCAGCAGCAGCAGCAGCATGGGGAGAAAGGTCGGTTTTCATTGGCAGGGTAACATGCTCCTTGGCAGCTTGGAAAGCCTGGTATCTACTGAAGACAGGGGGATCAATTTACTTAGGCTAGGTCCTAGGGGAGCCATTGACTCTTTGCTGTACACCAGAAACTAACACAACATTGTAAGTCAACTATACTTCAATTTAAAAATAAACTTTTATCTTTGATAATTTTTTCTTCTAAGTGCTTTTTTTCTTTCTCTCTTTTTATTATTCTTTTGCCCTACTTATCAGTATGTGAACTGATTTTTAAAAAATTAACTTTCTAAATGAAAGTATGCTTATTTTTTGGTAAATTCTATAGCAAAATCATGCTGAAATAAAATATTAGCAGAGATCATGGCAAGATTTTCTAAATTCTGACTTATAGGAGAAACAGTAGCAGTCTTTACTGAGTGATTGCCATGATACCTGTTACTTGCTAAGCCCTAAATGTCATGTCATTTAATCTCCATGTAATATTGATGAGGTAGAAGTAGGGGTACAACATGTCTGTCTGCTGTCTCCCTGTTTTTTAATCTATTTGCTGAGCATATCATGAGAAATGCCAGGCTGGATGAGTTACAAGCTGGATCAAGAAACAACCACCTCAGATATGTGGATAATGTCACTCTAATGGCAGAAAGCGAAGAGGAATTATATAGCCTCTTGATGAGAGTAAAGGAGGAGAGTGGCTTAAAACTATTTAAAAAACTGAGATTATGGCATCTGGCCACATTAGCCCTAAGTCACTTCAGTCATGTCTGATTCTTTGTGACCCAACTGATTGTAGACCACCTAGCTCCTGTGTCCATGGGACTGTCCAGGCAAGAATACTGGAGTGGGTTGCCATGCCCTCCTGGGGGATTTTCTCAACCCAGGGATTGAACCAGCATCCCCTGTGTCTCCAGCATTGCAGGCAGATTCTTTATCACTAAGCCAGCAAGGAGGCCACCATTAATGGCAAATAGAAGGGGGAAACACGGAAGTAGTGATAAACTGAGGATGAGATGGTTGGATGGCATTACTGACTTGATGGACTTGAGTCTGAGCAAGATCCGGGAGTTGTGATGGACAGGGAGGCCTGGCATGCTGCAGTCCATGGGATCACAAAGAGTCGGACATGACTGAGCAACTGAACTGAACTTACTGAGTGACAGATTTCCTCTTCTTGGGCTGTAAAATCACTGTGGATGGTGACTGCAATTGTGAAATCAGAAGACAATTGCTTCTTGACAGGAAAGCAATGACAAACTTAGACAGTGTGTTGAAAAGCAGAGACAACAAAAGTCCATAATAATCATGGCTATGTTCTTCCCAGTGGTCATATACAGTTGTAAGAGCTGGACCATAAAGGAGGCAGAATGCCAAAGATCGATACTTTCGAATTGTGGTGCCAGAAAAGTCTCCCAGGGGTCCTTGGATACCAAAGAGATCAAACCAGTCAATCTTAAGGAAGATAAACCCTGAATACTCTTTGGAAGTACTGCTGCTGAAGCTGAAGTATTTTGGTCATCTGATGTGGACAGCCAATTCATTGGAAAAATCTCTGATGCTGGAAAAGATTGAGGGCAGATGGAGAAGAGGGCATCAGAGCATGAGATGGCTGGATGGCATCACTGATTCAATGGACAGCAACTTGGGCAAACTTCAGGAGATGGGGAGGGACAGGGAGGCCTGGTGTGCTGCAGTGTCAGGAAGAGTCGCACATGACTGGGCGACTGAACAAAAACAGGTAGTTACTGCAGTCCTCATTGTACAGCTGAGGACCCTGAAGTCTCATGGCAACAGTATAATAAGGTACCCAAAGCACATACTGCCAATTTTGCCCGGATAGGATTTGAACTCCGATCATCCAACTATGCAATTTTCGCAGTTAATAATGTTCAATGGAACTTTGACATGGTAGGTTCAAGCTATTGGTAGGCACTTCACAAAGAACTGTTCCTGTTAACTATGGAGACGGGTGTCCAGAAAGGAGACTCAAAGGAGATGATCATTAATGGCAAGAGGGCTTCTGATATCTTTTCTTGTATCAAAAAGAAAACCAACAACACTGGCATAAACTTTAATCATAGGGAGAAAACAAAATACAGGATTGCATTCTTCAATAAACCCAATCTATGACATAATTTTTTTAATGAAATACTGATTAGAACAAGCTGCTATTGCTGCTGCTAAGTCGCTTCAGTCGTGTCCAACTCTGTGCAACCCCATAGACGGAAGCCCACCAGGTTCCCCTGACCCTGGGATTCTCCAGGCAAGAATACTGGAGTGGGTTGCCATTTCCTTCTCCAATACATGAAAGTGAAAAGTGAAAGTGAAGTGGCTCAGTCGTGTCCAACTCTTTGCGACCCCATGGACTGCAGCCTACCAGGCTCCTCTGTCCATGGGATTTCCCAGGCAAGAGTACTGGAGTGGGTGCCATTGCCTTCTCTGTAGAACAAGCTAGGATAGGATATAATAGGAAAATTATTATTCATTTCAAGGTTACCAAGTTAACAACACAAAGCAATTTCATTTGAGGTTTTTTGTTTGTTTGTTTACTATATGTAAGGTAAATGTGAAATTAACTCAATTCATTGTGTGCACAGAATTGATGGTGTATAAGGAATGTGCATTAACAAATACCACCAGATTCAGTTATCTGAACTCAGTTTAACTCTGTTTTTGTGACTGTAAATCAGTTGGGAGGTCTGGCCTCGCCTCCCCGCATTAGTCACTGAGTCACCTGCACTGAGGGGTCAGTTACATGGCATGGCTTGGCTGATCTTGGCTAGGCTTTCAAGTGCCCAGGGCCTTGGCTGCAAGACTAAGCTGACACAGCCCTGCTACTCATGGTCTCAACCTCCACCATAGTGAAGACAAGGATCAAAGAGAAAAGGGAAGCACATAGGCTCTATGGACCTAGACTAGAAACTCGCGCCCCACTGCTTCTCTCCCATTCTATTGTTCAAAGCAAGTCACAAGATCAATGCAGCTTTTAGATTAGAGAAAACTATTCCTCATGATGAGAAGAACTGTAAAGATACATTGCAAAGTACGCAGACACAGATGGTGAAGAATTTAGGATCTTTTTTGCAATCTACCACAAATGGCTTTTGCCACTTGCATATCTTAAAGCGACTTTGGTTATGAGACACTTTTCCATACCTTTTTTATTTTTGAATAGTTTTAAAGTTACCAAAAAATTACAAATGTAGTATAGAGAATTCCATTATATCTCATACCTAGCTTTCTTATTAACATCTTATATTAGTATGGTACATTTGTGACATAATCAAACAATATTGAAACATTATTATCCACATTTAATTATAATAAATATTTGTTATCATAAGTGAAATGAAGTGAAAATCACTCAGGTTCATGTCCAGCTTTTTGATACCCCATGGGCTGTAGCCCACCAGGCTCCTCTATCTATGAGAATTCCCAGGCAAGAATACTGGGGTGGGTTGCCATATCCTTCTCCTTTATTATAATAAAGTCATGCTTTATTCAGTTCCTTAATTTTTACCTAGTGTCTTTTTTTCTGTTCTTGAGTTCTATCCAGGATATCACATTAACATTAGTTTCCGTGTCTCTTTAGGCCTGTGTTGGTTGTGAGTTTGTTGTCAGTATTTTTTTAAAAAAATCTGATCATATATTCAAGCAGAAATGGATTTTGTATATTGTAAGCAATTCTTCAGAAGTATAGATCCTTAAGCCAAGTGTATAGCAAAGAGTATCTATGAATTCCTCAAAGGAACAAAGCACCGCATATAGTCAAAAAATAAAATTTGCTTTTATTGACATACCTAACTTTTTAAAATGTTATTCCCCAAACATCTATAGCTACATGTGGGAAAAATTTGTATCTCATATGCTTTTAGACAGAATAAGGGACAGCTGAACCAAGGCCCTTGGTATGGTAATTTAAAATAAAGATGATAATCCAGAGAGCTTTCAAAATGACTCAGAAAGCCTTACAAAGCCTCACCTAATCAGATGCATTCATGGAACTCTTAAGCATGTGCTTGGGACTATCCTGAAACTATTCTAGGAATCACTTTAAATCATCTCCAAAATCTACAATTGAATTCAATTAAACAATGCAGTTAAGCAAGAACAACTGTCCTTAGCATGCCCAACACATAATGCAGTCCACACACACACACAAACACACACACACACAGATATGTATTTGTTGTTGTTGTTGTCGCTAAGTCATGTCCGAGTCTTTTGGGAATCCATTGACCATAGTCCACCAGGCTCCCCTATCCATGGGATTCTCCAGGCAAGAAAACTGGAGTGGGTTGTATATTCCCTACTCCAAAGGATCTTCTCAACCCAGAGATTGAACTGGTGTTTCCTGCATTGGCAGGCAGATTCTTTACCACTAAGCCACTAGAGAAGCCAGGGAAGCCCATAAAATAGTGCCCTAAATCATTAGCAATTAACCAAGAAGTGTTATTTTCTCTTTAAATGACAAGTAGAAAACCAATTCCTTTCAATCCAGATTTTGTTTTGTTTCCCACACCCTCCTATATAACAGCTTTCCAACAGGAAAAAAGTAAAGGGTCCTTTAATGAAATGGACATCTGTGTCCTCAGCCTCTCCCCTTGGCTCTTCAGGATTGGCCATTCCACTACGCTTGTCTGTATCTAAGAAGTAAGTGTCTATAGGACCCCTACACTATGCCCCACAAACAAGAACTTTGAAGAATGCTAGGGAATCAATTCTAGAAAAACGATAATCCTAAGGGATAGATTCTCCATCTGAGCCACCAGGGAAGCTCTCTTACTGAATAACAGAGATCAAAATTAAAAGCTTCTTAGTCTAAAATAAATAATTCAGAAAGTACCTGTCAGGAGAATGCTGACACATCTAGGAAGTAGCACATCCCCACTTTTCTTCTAAAGAATGTCTCTGATTACTGAGTGCCATGGGAAAGCCCCTGATATTTGGACAGAAGCAAGCCCATGGTCTTGAGAGTCACTTGCACAGCTAGGAGATCAAACCACTCAATCCTAAAATAAGTAAATCTTAAATACACATTGGATGGACTGATGCTGAAGCTAAGCTCCAATACTTTAGCCCTAATGTGAAGAGCTGTCTCATTGTAAAAGACCCTGATGCTGGGAAAGTTTGAGGGCTAGAGAAGGAAGTGACAGAGGATGAGATGGTTGGGTGGCATCACTGACATAATAGACATGAGTTTGAGCAAACTCTGGGCGATAACAGAGGACAAAGAAGCTTGGTGTGTATATTCATGGAGAATTAACTCTACCTGAATGTTGGAAATATAACACTCAAGGTGATCCTAAAAGGATGTGAACAACTGAGTGAGATAAGGATGAGAGAGGAACATAGAACCAGCATCAGAAAACTTTTAGTCTCCTTGTGTCATCATCTAGGTGTGCAGAGCAGGTGTCAGGTAGAGGATGTTCGTGGCATAGGAAGGTTGCAGAGGAAAGATGAGGTGTTGGTGACCCAGGAGGAGCTGGTCCTCCAGAAGATGCAAGTCACAGATCAGAGCCATAGCCAGGAGCAACCCGGAACATCAGCTCAAAATTTCAGAAGAACTTTAATTGACAAATAAAGACATTCTCCCCAGTGGCTCAGATGATAAATAATTCACCTGCAATGCAGGAGACCAGGATTCAATCCCTGCATCAGGAAGACCCCTGGAGAAGGGAATGGCTACCCACTCCAGTATTCTTACCTGGAGATTCCATGGACAGAAGAGCCTGGCAGACTACAGTCAATGGGGTGGCAAAGAGTCAGACATGACTGAGTGACTAACACTTTCACCATCTTTGAGCTATATAATCACTTGAAGAATTTGAGCCCTCTGGCTAAAAATTTGTCATGTTATTGTCAAATTTATGACCCTATTCTATGCATCAGAAGATTTTAGGTAATTTCTGTTATTGTACATATAACAAAAGATCTTTGAGACAGAGTTAGGGTAAAGGACTTTCCTTAATTGAACAATCAGATCAGATCAGATCAGATCAGATCAGTCACTGTCGTGTCCGACTCTTTGCGACCCCATGAACCGCAGCACGCCAGGCCTCCCTGTCCATCACCAGCTCCCGGAGGTCACCCAGACTCGCATCCATCGAGTCAGTGATGCCATCCAGCCATCTCATCCTCTGTCGTCCCCTTCTCCTCCTGCCCTCAATCCCTCCCAGCATCAGAGTCTTCTCCAATGAGTCAACTCTTCCCATGAGGTGGCCAAAATACTGGAGTTTCAGCTTTAGCATCATTCCTTCCAAAGAAATTCCAGGATTGATCTCCCCCAGAACGGACTGGTTGGATCTTCTTGCAGACCAAGGGACTCTAAAGAGTCTTCTCCAACACCACAGTTCAAAAGCATCAATTCTTCGGCGCTCAGCCTTCTTCACAGTCCAGCTCTCACATCCATACATGACCACAGGAAAGACCATAGCCTTGACTAGGCGAACCTTTGTTGGTAAAGTAATGTCTCGGCTTTTGTATATGCTATCTAGGTTGGTCATAACTTTCCTTCCAAGGAGCAAGTGTCTTTTAATCTCATGGCTGCAGTCACCATCTGCAGTGATTTTGGAGCCCAGAAAAACAAAGTCTGACACTGTTTCCACTGTTTCCCCATCTATTTCCCATGCAGTGATGGGACCAGATGCCATGATCTTCATTTTCTGAATGTTGAGCTTTAAGCCAACCTTTTCACTCTCCACTTTCACTTTCATCAAGAGGCTTTTTAGCCCCTCTTCACTTTCTGCCATAAGAGTGGTGTCATCTGCATATCTGAGGTTATTGATATTTCTCCCAGCAATCTTGATTCCAACTTGTGTTTCTTCCAGTCCAGCATTTCTCATGATGTACTCTGCATATAAGTTAAATAAACATGGTGACAATATGCAGCCTTGACGTACTCCTTTTCCTATTTGGAACCAGTCTGTTGTTCCATGACCAGTTCTAACTGTTGCTTCCTGACCTGCATACAGATTTCTTAAGAGGCAGATCAGGTGGTCTGGTATTCCCATCTCTTTGAGAATTTTCCATAGTTTATTGTGATCCACACAGTCAAAGGCTTTGGCATAGTCAATAAAGCAGAAATAGATGTTTTTCTGGAACTCTCTTGCTTTTTCCATGATCCAGCGGATGTTGGCAATTTGATCTCTGGTTCCTCTGCCTTTTCTAAAACCAGCTTGAACATCAGGAAGTTCACGGTTCACATATTGCTGAAGCCTGGCTTGGAGAATTTTGAGCATTACTTTACTAGCGTGTGAGATGAGTGCAATTGTGCGGTAGTTTGAGCACTCCTTGGCATTGCCTTTCTTTGGGATTGGGATGAAAACTGACCTTTTCCAATCTTGTGGCCACTGCTGAGTTTTCCAAATTTGCTGGCATATTGAGTGTAGCACTTTCACAGCATCATCATTCAGGACTTGGAATAGCTCCACTGGAATTCCATCACCTCCACTAGCTTTGTTCGTAGTGAGGCTTTCTAAGGCCCATTTGACTTCACATTCCAAGATGTCTGGCTCTAGGTCAGTGATGACATCATCATGATTATCTGGGTCTTGAAGCTCTTTTTTGTACAGTTCTTCTGTGTATTCTTGCCACCTCTTCTTAATATCTTCTGCTTCTGTTAGGTCCACACCATCTCTGTCCTTTATTGTGCCCATCTTTGCATGAAATGTTCCTTTGGTATCTCTGATTTTCTTGAAGAGATCCCTAGTCTTTCCCATTCTGTTGTTTTCCTGTATTTCTTTGCATTGATCACTGAAGGAGGCTTTCTTATCTCTTCTTGCTATTCTTTGGAACTCTGCATTTAGATGTTTATATCTTTCCTTTTCTCCTTTGCTTTTCGCTTCTCTTCTTTTCACAGCTATTTGTAAGGCCTCCCCAGAAAGCCATTTTGCTTTTTTGCATTTCTTTTCCATGGGGATGGTCTTGATCCCTGTCTCCTGTACAATGTCACGAACCTCATTCCATAGTTCATCAGGCACTCTATCTATCAGATCTAGGCCCTTAAATCTATTTCTCACTTCCACTGTATAATCATAAGGGATTTGATTTAGGTCATACCTGAATGGTCTAGTAGTTTTCTCTACTTTCTTCAATTTCAGTCTGAATTTGGCAATAAGGAGTTCATGGTCCGAGCCACAGTCAGCTCCTGGTCTTGTTTTTGCTGATTGGATAGAGCTTCTCCATCTTTGGCTGCAAAGAATATAATCGATCTGATTTCGGTGTTGACCATCTGGTGATGTCCATGTACAGAGTCTTCTCTTGTGTTGTTGGAAGAGGGTATTTGCTATGACCAGTGCATTTTCTTGGCAAAACTCTATTAGTCTTTGCCCTGCTTCATTCCGTATTCCAAGGTCAAATTTGCCTGTTACTCCAGGTGTTTCTTGACTTCCGACTTTTGCATTCCAGTCCCCTATAATGAAAAGGACATCTTTTTTGGGTGTTAGTTCTAAAAGGTCTTGTAGGTCTTCATAGAACCTTTCAACTTCAGCTTCTTCAGCGTTACTGGTTGGGGCATAGACTTGGATTACTGTGACATTGAATGGTTTGCCTTGGAAACAAACAGAGATCATTCTGTCATTTTTGAGATTGCATCCAAGTACTGCATTTCGGACTCTTTTGTTGACCATGATGGCCACTCCATTTCTTCTGAGGGATTCCTGCCCACAGTAGTAGATATAATGGTCATCCGAGTTAAATTCACCCATTCCAGTCCATTTTAGTTCGCTAATTCCTAGAATGTCAACATTCACTCTTGCCATCTCTTGTTTGACCACTTCCAATTTGCCTTGATTCATGGACCTGACATTCCAGGTTCCTATGCAATATTCCTCTTTACAGCATCGGACTTTGCTTCTATCACCAGACACATCCACAGCTGGGTATTCTTTTTGTTTTGGCTCCATCCTTTCATTCTTTCTGGAGTTATTTCTCCACTGATCTCCAGTAGCATATTGGGTCCCTACTGACCTGGGGAGTTTCTCTTTCAGTATTCTGTCATTTTGTCTTTTCATACTGTTCATGGGGTTCTCAAGGCAAGAATACTGAAGTGGTTTGCCATTCCCTTCTCCAGCGGACCACACCCTGTCATATCTCTCCACCATGACCCGCCCATCCCAGGTTGCCCCTCGGGCATGGCTTAATCTCATTGAGTTGAATTGAACAATGCTAACAGATTGAACAATGCTAACAGATATTCCTAACAAAATGCTATGCTATGCTATGCTAAGTCACTTCAGTTGTGTCCGACTCTGTGTGACCCCATAGACAGCAGCCCACCAGGCTTCCCCGTCCCTGAGATTCTCCAGGCCAGAACACTGGAGTGGGTTGCCATTTCCTTCTCCAATGCATGAAAGTGAAAAGAGAAAGTGAAGTCGCTCAGTCGTGTCCGACTCTTAGCGACCCCATGGACTGCAGCCTACCAGGCTCCTCCATCTGTGGGATTTTCCAGGCAAGAGTACTGGAGTAGGGTGCCATTGCCTTCTCCTAACAAAATAGCCCCTAGTAAATACTGCTAATATAATTAGTGTAGGAAAACCAGAATAAAGGAATGTCCTACAAAATGAGATGAAACTCTAGCCAATATTCTACTAAATCTTTTATATACTTAAATGTATTTAAGACAATGACCCCCAATATATATTGAATATTTGCCATTTTTTATATCTGCTTCTTGGCATCATCTTTAGAAAACTGCAGGCTTAACTCTAAACCTCTGTGCAAAATACTAGTTATAAAATAGAAATTATGTTTGTCTGTTACACATTGACATTTGGCCACACTTGCATAGTGTTTTAAAAATTGTCTTACTCCTTCTACTTTTAGAGACCTTAAAATGCCTGTGCCTAAATAAGTTTAGTTCCTTCAATAAGACATCACAGAAATTCCATGCTGCATTTGTGCCAAAATATTTCAGCTAATAATGAGCACATTTAAAACAATCTGAGCTAGTTCATATTATTTTAAAATTACCTCTCAAAATGTCATTTTCACATGTGAAATGGATAGCTTTATATAGTCTTATTTTAGCATCACTTTCATGTTTGGAATCTTCTCACACAAATCTGAGCATAAAGTCTGTGGGTGGGGGAAAGGCAGTTTTGCTAAATTCAGAAAGAATAATACACTTAATCTTAGGGGTTGACTTCAAAAGTGGACCCAGGCTATTTAGTGATCAAATTTATTTGCATGGACCAAATTTATTTTTTGTGATTTAAGAAGCATACTTTAGACTGGCCAATCTGAAAACACATGTAGCATCTCTTTCAGGATTTATCCCTGAATTAGATGGTCAGTGTTCCCCTGAGGTGCTTATCCAGTCTTGGAGTGTTTTGCTCCAAGACTGGGCTTCTGTGACATTCTTTGGAAAACTTTCCCTGGGATAAAGGATCTCTTCGAGCCAGAAGTACCTGGAAATTTACTTTCCCTGAGTTCCCTCTAGGTAGCCCCAGAACCAATAACTGACTGATCCTGGGAGAAAGGGAGACGCCCTTTCCCTGAGGAAAGTCAAGTGCTGCTGTCACATACGCTAGGAGCTCTTGGTGGGATTGCAGGAAAGATAAGATTTTGATCAATTTCTTTGCTCAATTTCTTCTTCTTCCCTGACTCCATAAAGGATTCTACTGTGAGCCTTTGCATAGGTATAAGTAAAGCTCCTGGGACTTCCCTGATTGTGAGTGGATAAGAATCTGCCTGCCAACGCAGGAGACACAGGTTTGATCCCTGATCCAGGAAGATTTCACATGCCACGGAGCGATTAACTACTGTTATTTGGTACTACATGCACCATAACGTGGGAGAAGGCAATGGCACCCCACTCCAGTACTCTTGCCCGGAAAATCCCATGGATGGAGGAGCCTGGTAGGCTGCAGTCCGTGGGGTCGCTAGAAGTCGGACACGACTGAGCGACTTCACTTTCACTTTTCACTTTCATGCTTTGGAGAAGGAAATGGCAATCCACTCCAGTGTTCTTGCCTTGAGAATCCCAGGGACAGGGGAGCCTGGTGGGCTGCCATCTATGGGGTCGCACAGGGTCGGACACGACTGAAGCGACTTAGCAGCAGCACCGTAACATGAGCCTGTGCTCTAGAGGCTGAGTCACAACTACTGAACATGCATGTGGCAACTACTGAAGCCCGTGAGCTTAGAGCCTGTGCACCACACAAAAGAGTAGGCCCCCACGTGCCACAACTTGAGAAAGTCCGGGTGCAGTAAAAAAGACCCAGCACAACCAAAATAAAATAAATTGATTTAAAAAATAATAAATCTCTTGGCTGGCTACCACAAATCTCAACTTAACACCTCCATTGATTTAACAGAGCTTCAAAAAGAGAAGGACGATCTCATATCTGGTTTAGTTAGTTGCTGTCGTGTCTGACTCTTTGCGACCCCGTAGACTGTAGCCCACCAGGCTCTGTCCATGGAATTCTCCAGGCAAGAATACTGGAGTGGGTTGCCATTCTCTATTCCAGGAGATCTTTCTGACTCAGGGATCAAACCTGGCTCTCCTACATTGCAGGTGAATTCTTTACCATCTGAGTCACCAGGGAAACCTGTAAAGATACCAGTGTAAAAATCCCAGGTCAATTATCAACAATGAAATTTAACAATAAAATGTTTTAAAATCAAGTAGCAGTAATTTCAGAGAAGCAAAAAATTCTAATAGAAGGTTTTGAAAATATAATTAACAACAGTAATTTTTCAAAAGAGAAAATTATAATATCATTATGATTGCTACATAATAAATCAAAATAGTAAATAGAATAGTAAAGATATTTATAAATTATAAAAATTAGTGTCAACCTTATACTTGCTTAAAAATACCTAAAAATATCCAATTAATAGAAGACTTCCTGGATTAAGATACATATCTCTTCCTAGTTTTCTAATTCTATGACAGTTCTACTCATGTATAATTTGTAAAAAAAAAAAAAATAGGAAAATAATATTGTATTATAAGATTGAAAAGGAGATCATTATAATGGCATAAAATAGAAAATAAATTGGATGAAATTATTAGAAAAGCAGTAAATGGCCATATCTATCATTTTTAAAATTTGCTGAGTTTATCAGAGCAAATCTTTCAAAATATCTTTTCTCTCAGTATTTTTACGTGTACAACAAATTTATTTTGCTTTTGTTTACTGATTATAAAAGATACTGCCACTTAAAGCAGATGATCTAACTAATTTTTCATGGGGTAAAAGTTTATTCAAGATTTAAAATAAATAACAACTCTGAAAATGTATTATATGTGCCTGTCTTTTTAAATGGAGAAGGCAATGGCACCCCACTCCAGTACTCTTGCCTGGAAAATCCCATGGATGGGGGAGCCTGGTAGGCTGTAGTCTTTTTAAAAATATTCCAAAATGATATGACTGAAGAAACTATTCATGACCTAGCTCTTCATGGCTCCTCAGGCACTTAAGCAAGAAAAGAAAATAAGATCATTAGCCCTAAACGATTAAACTTGTTTTAGAGGTGACTGGGAGTAAGGCAATTTTGTAAAAAGCATTATTTTAAATTTTAAAATGATAGGTTTTATACAAACAAACTTCCTTAATAAGGATACAAGAAATCAGAGGTGGGGGAAAAGTTTTCTTCTCAAACTAGTGAATTGTTAAAATCAGACTATAATACTACAAGTCACCAGTCAATGTGAGTGAATGCCAAACTTCCCAGGGGCAATAATAAGAAGAACAAGTATATTTCTAACATAGTCATTAAAAGAAAACACAAAGCAAAAATACACAAACTTGAACAGTAAATATTGTAATTCCCACTTTCCCCATCAGGAAACTGAGATTCAGATTCAGTGAGTAAAATATAGGCAATATATAGGTATTAACTTAAGCATTAACTTCTAAGGATCCTTTTTTTTTTTTTAAATTTATTGAAATAAAGTTGACTTACAATGTTGTGTTAAGTTTCAGGTGTACAGCAATGTGAATCATATTCATTCTCTTTCTTTTTTTTTTAATTTAATTTTATTTTATTTAACTTTACAATATTGTATTGTTTTTGCCATGTATCAAAATGAATCTGCCATAGGTATACATGTGTTCCCCATCCTGAACCCTCCTCCCTCCTCCCTCCCCATACCATCCCTCTGGGTCATTCCAGTGCATTCTCTTTCTTTTCCTCATAGAGCTTATTACAGTAGACTTCTCTTGTTATACAGTAGGTCCTCAGCAGTTATCTATTCTATATATAGTAAATAATATGTATATGTTAATCTCAATCTCCCAATTTATCACTTTCCCCCACATTTCCTCTTTGGTAACCATAAATTTGATTTTGAAATCTGTGTGTCTCTGTTTTGCCCATCATTTTTATTAGGTTCCATATACAAATTATATCATATGCTATTTGTCTTTGATATATTTCACTTAGTATGATCATCTCTATATCATCCATGTTGCTACAAATGTATTATTTTATTATTTTTTATGGCTAAGTAATGACCTATAATCTTGACACTATCTTAAGGATGATGGGCCAATCCCTGAAAAGCAGCCACATATTCTTTCTTTTCATTTCTCTCAGACACAGAAAGAGAGATAGCAAAACCATCAGAACAGCAAATTTTATTAAAGAAGCAAATAAGATGAGCTCTTGAAAACTTGAGAGACGTTTTTAGATTTAATAGGAGGGAGAATGCTCGTGACCTCAATGTGTGAGGACTTAAAAGACCACATAAGGAATGAAAGAACAGGCACCCCACAGAGATGATACAGGAAAAATTTCATGCAAGATCCTTACCCTAAGGGAACCAACAAACAACCCTACTAAAACCACATATTGTAGAAAATAATTTATTATTGTGTATTGCCTGTACTGGGCTGGATAATTTGTCCTTTAGTCCAACGTCTAAACAGAGAACAGAAAGTTTTTTCAGAAAAGACTATATAGTAAGATTTTGGATTATATATGTATATGTATATATCCAATAAAAATGTAAATATTTAAAGTTATTTAAAAATACTACTAACCCAAAAGCCACACAAAAATTAGCAGCAGGCCAAGATTTGACCGTAGGACTTTATTTTGCTAAACTTTGTTATATAGAGTATGAAAAATCAAGCAAGGGTTTTATGAAGATTACATATTTTCAAAATGTAAAATTTGAACATAGATGTACAAAAAAGATCTTCACAACCCAGATAATCATGATGGTGTGATCATTCACATTCACCTAGAGCCAGACATCCTGGAGTGTGAGTCAAGTGGGCCTTAGGAAGCATCTCTACGAACAAAGCTAATGGAGGTGATGGAATTCCAGTTGAGCTTTTTCAAATCCTGAAAGATGATGCTGTGAAAGTGCTGCACTCAATATGCCAGCAAATTTGGAAAACTCAGCAGTGGCTGCATGACTGGAAAAGATCAGTTTTCATTCCAATCCCAAAGAAAGGCAATGTCAAAGGATGCTCAAACTACCACACAATTGCACTCTTCTCACATGTTAGTACAGAGAAGGCAATGGCACCCCACTCCAGTACTCTTGCCTGTAAAATCCCATGGACTGGGGAACATGGTGGGCTGCCTTCTATGGTGTCACACAGAGTCGGACATGACTGAAGTGACTTAGCAGCAGCAGCAGTAGCACACGTTAGTAAAGTAATGCTCAAAATTCTCCAAGCCAGACTTCAATAATACGTAAACCGTGAAATTCCAGATGTTCAATCTGGTTTTAGAAAAGGCAGAGGAACCAGAAACCAAATTGCCAACATCCGCTGGATCATCGAAAAAGCAAGAGAGTTCCAGAGAAACATCTATTTCTGCTTTAGTGACGATGCCAAAGCCTTTGACTGTGGGGATCACAATTAACTGTGGGAAATTCTGAAAGGGATGGGAATACCAGACCACCTGACCTGCCTCTTGAGAAACCTGTATGCAGGTCAAGAAGAAACAGTTAAAACTGAACATGGAACAATAGACTGCTTCCAAATAGGAAAAGGAGTACATCAAGGCTGTATATTGTCATCCTGCTTATTTAACTTATATGCAGAGTACGTCATGAGAAATGCTGGGCTGGATGAAGCACAAGCTGAAATCAAGATTGCCGAGAGAAATATCAGTAACCTCAGATATGCAGATGACACCACCCTTGTGACAGAAAGTGAAGAAGAACTAAAGTGCGTCTTGATGACAATGAAAGAGGAGAGTGAAAAAGTTGACTTAAAACTCAACATTCAAAAAATGAAGATCATGGCATCCGGTCCCATGCCTTCACACCAAATAGGGAAATATTGGAAACAGTGACAGACTTTATTTTGGGGGGACTCCAAAATCACTGCAAATGGTGACTGCAGCCATGAATTAAAATATGTTTTCTCCTTTGAAGAAAAGTTATGACCAGCCTAGACAGCATATTAAAAGGCAGATACATTACTTTGCCAACAAAGGTCTGTCTAGTTGAGGCTATGGTTTTTCCAGTAGTCATGTATGGATGTGAGAGTTGGACCATAAAGAAAGCTGAGTGCTGAAGAATTGATGCTTTTAAACTGTGATGTTGGAGAAGACCCTTGAGAGTCCCTTGGACTGCAAGGAGATCAAACCAGTCAATCCTAAAGGAAATCAGTCCTGAATATTCATTGGAAGGACTGATGCTGAAGTTCCAGACTTTCGCCACCTGATGCAAAGAACTGATTCATTGAAAAAGCCCCTGATGCTAAGAATGATTGAAGGCAGGAGGAGAAGGAGATGACAGAGGGTGAGATGGTTGGGTGGCATCACCGACTTGATGGACATGAGTTTAAGCAAGCTCTGGGAGTTGGTGATGGACAGGGAAGCCTGGCATCCTGTAGCCCATGGGTTTCGCAAAGAGTCAGACATGACTAAATGCCTGAACTGAACTGAACTGAGAGCAGACAATACAAAACAAGAAGCATAAAGAGCCATCTATGATTCCTTTTGTCAGAAATGCACAGTAGGTGTAAAAATGTCTCTAAATTGAAGCTCCAAGGCCTCCTAATGGAGAAATATCCACCCCAGTGCAAGAGGGACGTGGTTAAGTTTTCTCCATCCATGCCTAGAGAACATCTCTGATGTGAAACAGAGAAGATATATAATCATAGCTCTATGGGTCTGAAATATGAATGTAAGCTTCACAGCATCAAAAGAGTATCCAAAGCTGAAGTTTTGATTCTATGTCTGGCTTACAATAAAAATTCAAATAAAAATGGAGGGTCCCCAGAAAGTAGCTAAAAGTTGGGGAAATATATCCTAAAGACATGTAGGATAATCAAACTCTATCTCAGATGCTAGGGTGAGGCTATTTTTAACCCTACTTTGTAAGGTCTGTAAATAATCCTTACTTATGCTCTGTATTTATTCTCCTTCATAGTGAATTTAAAATGAAGCACAATTTAAAATGAAGAAAAGTCCCCCACCCTCTCCCCTTCTGCCAGGTAAGGGTATAGCACTTCCTGCCAAAAGACCCCCAAGTAAATAAATTGCATTGAACCCAAGCTCTTGGATCTGGACAAATGTTTCCAGAATGCAACTATCAACCTGTCACCAAAGTAGGAGCAAGGAGCCCTTCTTATCTGGCAAGTATTAAAGAATGTTGGATGAATTAAGTTTACTACCACTATATCTCATGGGAGAGGGTAGGCTAATAAAACAAAAGTGTGGGCTGATTAATTCTTTGTGTTTATTGGCAGGGCCTTTCTAAGATATTCCACCACATACTCTCTGGGTTTATATTATGTTGGAGATGTCTAATATGTTTCTAAAATCCATTATTCAGAAATAGAGGCAGAAAAGTCTCCATCTTTTATGTGCCAGGCTATGAAAGAAAGTGATCATTGAAAAAAATACAAGAAGCCTTTGTCCTAGGTAAATTTCACATAAAATTCTGCATGTTAGTATTCGGAATTGCTTTGGAATCCTTCCAGGCAATAGCCCATGGGGTGACAGGACAAAATAAAGGAGGAAATGTGCTATCTAAGTTAATATGTGCATTTCTTAAAATGAGGTTCTATCTAAAGTAATTCAGAGTGCTTGCCCAATGGGTCAGCTTCCAAACAATTTCTGAAAACATTATTTATATTTGGTGAATAAAGAATACCAGGTTACAGACATAATACAGATTGCATTTAGAGAGCTAAGGATTGGTAGCTGGAAAACCAAATTGAACTGAATGTTTTTGCTATTATGGTATTATAAAGAAATTTCATTTCTAAATAAATCCCAACAGACTGAGCAACCTATTGGCATTATGAAACAATGAGTTTATTATTGTGTAATTCTTTCTTTAATTTATTTGTTCATTCATTCATTCAACAAGACTGTTTATATGAAGCCTTGTGCTTAATGCTGGAATATAGTCCTCAAGCTCATGCAATTTATATTTGAGGGTAATTTCTATCCACTCATCCTGAAGTTAAGATTCAATACATATAGTAATAGGGCATGAGTGTTCAGTAACTAAATTGTTTGTCTTTGCAACCTCTTGCACTGTAGCCCATTAGACTCTTCTGTCTATGGAATTTTCCAGGCAAGAACATGGGAGTGGGTTATTATTTCCTTTTCTAGGAGATCTTCCTGATCCAGGGATTCAACATTTAAGTCTCCTGCATTGGCAGGCAGATTCTTTACCACTGAGCTACAGGGGAAGCCCATACAGTAATAGTATATAAAGTAAATAAGAAAAATTAGTATTTGGGAATTTACATAAAGAATCACTCCACCTTAAGATAAGATAATGAACATAATGGGATATTGTTATAGTCAGAGGCCAGTTTGCTTGCAATTTAATGGCATTATTTTTGAAACCTGTATATATTTCTTCTGCTTTAGATTTTGATCAGTGAATTGAATAGATCGGTGTGAAGAATGGGCTAAGAAAACCAAGAACTCTTCAATAAAATGACATAAAACAAAGGAATTTTCATATCTTACATATTTCAGCTCTACCTGCTTTTCAAAGATCAGGAATCCAGGAGTCATAATCACTCCCTTCTGTTCCTTACCAGCTTCTCGATACCCAATTACCCCACCAAGCCAACCTACTAATTCTATGCTCTTAAAATACCTCAGAGACAGCCCCTACTCTCCATTCTCACTGTCACTATCTTAATTTTCCTTAGATTAACAAAATAGTCATTATGTGTATTTTCTGCCTTCTTTTGGTCCATGCTCTGTATTTATCTTCACATGTCACACAGATCTCATTCTGAAACCCATTCTTCTTTCTTTAATTAGAGTCCCCAGTGGCTATCCAAGCATAGAGTGCACCACATAAATTCCAAATGCTTTAGTGTCACAGACAGGGCCATTTCATGTCTATTCTCTTCCTGCTTTACGGGCCTCTAATAAACACCACAGTCCCATATAATACTCTGCATTCTGGTCCCTGAAGCATCTCAGTCACCATCATACATCTATTTTTTGTAATGCTTTTCTTCCTCAGTGGCTAATCCCCCTCAATCTTCATCCATCTGGTAAAAACTCAGTGTTCAAGACTCAGTTCAACAATCTGCCTCTCCTCAAACCTTTCTAAGCAAGACCTGCTCTCTAACATACTCTTCAGTGGAGAGTTAGCTACTTCCTCTTCTGTGCTCCATAGTAGTCACTCTAAAACTTTATTACAGGTACCTGTCTAAGGATTCAATGGGCATGAATCGAATCCTTTGATAGGATGGATTCAATGACAAGAATTTGTGCAAACTCCAGGAGACAGTGGAAGACAGAGGAGTCTGGCATGCTACAGTCCACGAGGCTGCAAAGACTTGGACACGGCATGGTGACTGAGCAACATGATTCGTCTAAATCATTAGCCTTCAAACTCCTTAGGAACATAAGCTATTGAATTAACAACTCTTTTCCCCATGCCTTGTGCAAAAAAACCTGATATATATGATTTTCAGCTCTTATTTATTTAAAAAGACAATCAGTGAACACATAAATATAAAATCCACTTCTTTTTTAATATAGTTCACCCAAAAGAGAGCAGGATACAAAATATATTCAGGTGACTAAAGAAACGTGAATATTTTCAAGTAAGGAATCTGAGATTTTTCTTTTTTCCTGTTTTAGAGAAATAATTGACTCTATAAGTTTAAGGCATACAGCATGATAGTTTGATATAACTATTTTGTGAAATGATTGAAGTAGGTCAGATAATATTCATCTTCTCATACAGATACAATAAAAAGAAAAGAAAGAAAGAAAGAGAAAAAGGGGGAAATTATTGTGATGAGAAGTCTTAGGATTTATTCTCTTTTCTATATATCCTGAAGCATAGTTGCCTATAGTCATGGTATGTACAGTATATCCTTATTATTCTTACAGCTGGAAGTTTGTATCTTTTGACCACCTTCCTTCAATTCCCCTTCAGTCACTTGGCACTTCTGATAATTAATCTAATCTCTTTTGCTATGAGTGCTTTGTTCGCTTTATGTTTGTATTTAGATTTCAAATATAAGTGAGATCATACAGTATTTGTCTCTCCTTCTCTGACTTATTTCCCTTAACATAATGCCTTCAAAATCCAACCATGTTGTTGCAAATGGAAGGATTCCTTATCTTCTTATGGCGGAATAATGCTCCATTGTACATATAATCACAATTTCTTTATCTAGTCATCCATCAAGAGACACTTACATTGTTTCCAGGTCTTGGCTATTAAAGATAATACTGCTATGAGCATGGGAATGTAGGTACCTTTTTGAATTAGTGTTTCCAATTATTTTGCATATATTCCAAGAAATGGAGTTGCTGGCCTTTGTGGTAATTCTGTTTTTAATTATGAAAAGTTCCATGGATGGGGGAGGATAGTGGGCTACAGTCCATGAGGTCACAAACAGTAGGACACGACTGAGCTACTTCAGTTCAGTTCAGTTCAGTTCAGTCACTCAGTCGTGTCTGACTCTTTACAACCCCATGAATATCAGCACATCAGGCCTCCCTGTCCATCACCAACTCTCGGAGTATACTCAGACTCATGTCCATTGAGTCAGTGATGCCATCCAGCCATCTCATCCTCTGTCATCCCCTTCTCCTCCTGCCCCCATTCCCTCCCAGCATCAGAGTCTTTTCCAATGAGTCAACACTTCAATTGAGGTGGCCAAAGTACTGGAGTTTCAGCTTTAGCATCATTCCTTCCAAAGAAATCCCAGGGCTGATCTCCTTCAGAATAGACTGGTTGGATCTCCTTGCAGTCCAAGGGACTCTCAAGAGTCTTCTCCAACACTACAGTTCAAAAGCATCAATTCTTCGGTGCTCAGCCTTCTTCACAGTCCAACTCTCACATCCATACATGACCACAGGAAAAACCATAGCCTTGACTAGATGGGTCTTTGTTATTTTTAATTATTTGAGGAAATTCCATACTGTTTTTATAACAGCTGTACTAATAGTGGTACCAACAATGCCTGTGTTCCCTCTCCTCCACATACACATCAGCATTCGTGATCTCTTCTTTTTTGGTGATGGTCATTCTATCAGGAAAGAACTGATATCTCATTGATATTTTAATTTGCATTACCTAGTAATGTTGAGCCTGTCTTTATGGCCCAGATGGCCTTTTGTGTATCTATTTTTGAGAAATCTTACTCAAGAAAGCCTTCCTCAGCAATCAATGCAAAGAGAGAGAGGCAAACAATAGAATGAGAAAGACTAGAGATCTCTTCAAAAATTAGAGATACCAAGAGAACATTTCATGCAAAGATGGACTCAATAAAGGACAGAAATGGTAGGAATCTAACAGAAGCAGAGATATTAAGAAGAGGTGGGAAGAATACACCACCTTTTGTACAGAGCTGTACAAAAAGGATCTTCAGGACCCAGATAATCATGATGGTGTGATCACTCACCTAGAGCCAAACATCCTGGAGTGTGAAGTCAAGAGGGCCTTAGGAAGCATCACTGCAAACAAAGCTAATGGAGGTGATGGAATTCCAGTTGAGCTCTCTCAAATCCTGAAAGATGATGCTATGAAAGTGCTACACTCAATATGCCAGCAAATTTGGAAAACTCAGCAGTGGCCACAGGACTGGAAAAAGTCAGCTTTCATTTCAATCCCAAAGAAAGGCAATGGCAAAGAATGCTCAAACTACCACACAATTGCACTCATCTCACACGCTGGTAAAGTAATGCTCAAAATTCTCCAAGCCAGGCTTCAGCAATACATGAACCGTGAGCTTGCAGATGTTCAAGCTGGTTTTAGAAAAGACAGAGGAACCAGAGATCACATCCTCTGGATCATTGAAAAAGCAAGAGAATTCCAGAAAAACATCTATTTCTGCTTTATTGACTATGCCAAAGCCTTTGACTATGTGGATCACAATTAACTGTGGAAAATTCTGAAAGGGATGGGGATACCAGATCACTTGACCTGCCTCTTGAGAAACCTGTATGCAGTTCAGGAAGCAATAGTTAGAACTGAACATGGAACAAGAGACTGGTTCCAAATAGGAAAAGGAGTACTTCAAGGCTGTATATTGTCACCCTGTTTGCTGCTGCTGCTGCTGCTGCTGCTGCTAAATCGCGTCAGTTGTGTCCAACTCTGTGCGACCCTATAGACGGCAGCCCACCAGGCTTCCCCGTCCCTGGGTTTCTCCAAGCAAGAACACTGGAGTGGGTTGCCATTTCCTTCTCCAATGCATGAAAGTGAAAAGTGAAAGTGAAGTCACTCAGTCGTGTCTAACTCTAGCAACCCCAAGGACTACAGCTTACCAGGCTCCTCCATCCATGGGATTTTCCAGGCAAAAGTACTGGAGTGGGGTGCCATTGCCTTCTCCAGTCACCCTGCTTATTTAACTTATATTCAGAGTACATCATGAGAAATGCTGGGCTGGAGGAAGCACAAGCTGGAATCAAGATTGCTGGGAGAAATATCAATAACCTCAGATATGCAGAAGACACCACCCACCCTTGCAGCATAAAGCAAAGAACTGAAGAGCCTCTTGATGAAAGTGAAAGTGGAGAGTGAAAAAGTTGGCTTAAAACTCATTCAAAGAATGAAGATCATGACATCCAGCCGCATGCCTTCACACCAAATAGATGGGGAAACAATGGAAACAGTGATAGACCTTATTTTGGGGGGACTACAAAATCACTGCAGATGATAGCAGCCATGAAATTAAAATACGCTTACTGTTTGGAAGGAAAGTTATGACCAACCTAGACAGCATATTATAAAGCAGAGACCTTACTTTGCCAACAAAGATCCGTCTAGTCAAGGGTATGGTTTTTCCTCTGGTCATATATGCATGTGAGAGTTGGACTATAAAGAAAGCTGAGCACCAAAGAATTGATGCTTTTAAACTGTGGTGTTGGAGAAGACTCTTGAGAGTCCTTTGGACTGCAAGGAGATCCAACAAGTCCATCTTAAAGGAGATCAGTCCTGGGTGTTCATAGGAAGGACTAATGTTGAAGCTGAAACTCCAATACTTTGGCCATCTGATGCAAAGAACTGACTCAATGGAAAAGACCCTGATGCTGGGAAAGATTGAGGGCAGGAGGAGAAGGGGAAGACAGAGGATGAGATGGTTGGATGGCATCACCAACTCAATGGACATGACTTTGGGTGGACTCCAGGAGTTGGTGATGAACAGAGAGGCCTGTCGTGCTGCAATTCATTGGATCACAAAGAGTTGGACAAGACTGAGCAACTGAACTGAACTGAATACATAACCCTAAAAGCAAAATCATTCATTTGAAAAAAAAATACATCTTAGAGTTTATTAAAATGCTAAAGAATGACTAACAGAATGTTAGATAAAAATTAGATGATAAATTTTGAACTTGAAAACTGCAAATAATCAGTCTGTTTACTTATCAAGATTGGAAAAGGTCAGTTTTCATCCCAATCCCAAAGAAAGGCAATGCCAAAGAGTGCTCAAACTACCACACAATTGCACTTATCTCACACGCTAGTAAAGTAATGCTCAAAATTCTCCAAGCCAGGCTTCAGCAATATGTGAACCGTGAACTTCCTGATGTTCAAGCTGGATTTAGAAAAGGCAGAGGAACCAGAGATCAAATTGCCAACATCCGCTGGATCATGGAAAAGGCAAGAGAGTTCCAGAAAAACATCTATTTCTGCTTTATTGACTATGCCAAAGCCTTTGACTGTGTAGATCACAATAAACTGTGGAAAATTCTGAGAGAGATGGGAATACCAGACCACCTGATCTGCCTCTTAAGAAATCTGTATGCAGGTCAGGAAGCAACAGTTAGAACTGGTCATGGAACAACAGACTGGTTCCAAATAGGAAAAGGAGTACGTCAAGGCTGCATATTGTCACCATGTTTATTTAACTTATATGCAGAGTACATCATGAGAAATGCTGGACTGGAGGAAACACAAGCTGGAATCAAGATTGCTGGGAGAAATATCAATAACCTCAGATATGCAGATGATACCACCCTTATGGCAGAAAGTGAAGAGGTACTAAAAAGCTTCTTGATGAAAGTGAAAGTGGAGAGTGAAAAGGTTGGCTTAAAGCTCAACATTCAGAAAACAAAGATCATGGCATCTGGTCCCATCACTACATGGGAAATAGATGGAGAAACAGTGGAAACAGTGTCAGACTTTGTTTTTCTGGGCTCCAAAATCACTACAGATGGTGACTGCAGCCATGAAAATAAAAGATGCTTACTCCTTGGAAGGAAAGTTATGACCAACCTAGACAGCATATACAAAAGCAGGGACATCACTTTGCCAACAAAGGTTCGCCTAGTCAAGGCTATGGTCTTTCCTGTGGTCATGTATGGATGTGAGAGCTGGACTGTGAAGAAGGCTGGGCGCCGAAGAATTGATGCTTTTGAACTGTGGTGTTGGAGAAGACTCTTGAGAGTCCCTTGGACTGCAAGAAGATCCAACCAGTCCATTCTGAAGGAGATTAGCCCTGGGATTTCTTTGGAAGGAATGATGCTAAAGCTGAAACTCCAGTATTTTGGCCACCTTATGCGAAGAGTTGACTCATTGGAGATGACTCTGATGCTGGGAGGGATTGAGGGCAGGAGGAGAAGGGGACGACAGAGGATGAGATGGCTGGATGGCATCACTGACTCGATGAATGTGAGTCTGAGTGACCTCCGAGAGCTGGTGATGGATAGGGAGGCCTGGCGTGTTGCAGTTCACGGGGTCGCAAAGAGTCGGACATGACTGAGCAACTGATCTGATCTGATCTTACTTATCAACAGGTATTCCCTGGTGGTGCTGTGGTTAAGAATCCACCTGCCAGTTTAGGAGAAGCAGGTTTGATCCCTGTGTCAAAAATTCCCCTGAAAGATGAAATGGCCACCCACTCCAGTATTCTTTCCCTGAAAGTTCCATGGACAGAGGAACCCCGTGGGCTACAGTCCATGCATTCTCATAGAGTCAGACACATGTCTGAGCAACTGACCACAACACGTACACATGCTCATGAATAGTCCTTGAGAATAAATACCTTTTTAAGACAGCATTCAATTGGAAACACATTCCTCTAAAATTCTAATAGATTATTATTTTAGAACTTAAGAAAAAAAAATTTAGTAGCAATATATTTTATATTATTGGAATTTATATAAAGTATGGAAGATATGAATATTTGATACTCTGAAGCGGTAGTAGTAGCTGGTCTAAACAACCATTAGAAAGGATTTTCAATCATGTGGTTATAAAACCTTAGAGAGGAACTTCCCTGGTGGTCCAGTGACTAAGACTCGGTGTTCCCAATGCAGGGGGACAGGGTTTGATCCCTGGTCAAGGATCTGGATCCCACATGTGGCAAGTAAGACCCAGTGCAATCAAATACATAAATATTTTTTAAAAACCTCAGAGAGCTGCTATAAGGCTTTGGTAAGGCTGCAGATGGTGATTGCCGCCATGAAATTAAAAGATGCTTACTCCTTGGAAGGAAAATTATGACCAACCTAGATAACATATTTAAAAGCAGAGACATTACTTTGCCAACAAAGGTCCATCTAGTCAAGGCTATGGTTTTTCCTGTGGTCATGTATGGATGTGAGAGTTGGACTTGAAGAAAGCTGAGTGCCAAAGATTTGATGCTTTTGAACTGTGGTGTTGGAGAAGACTCTTGAGAGTCCCTTGGACTGCAAGGAGATCGAACCAGTCCATTCTAAAGAAGATCAGTCCTGGGTGTTCCTCGGAAGGACTGATGCTAAAGCTGAAACTGCAGTACTTTGGCCACCTCATGCAAAGAGTTGACTCATTGGAAAAGTCTCTGATGCTGGGAGGGATTGGGGGCAGGAGGAGAAGGGGACAACAGAGGATGACATGGCTGGATGGCATCACTGACTCAATGGACATGAGTTTGAATGAACTCCGGGAGTTGATGATGGACAGGGAAGCCTGGCATGCTGCAATTCATGGGGTTGTAAAGAGTCAAACACGACTGAGCAACTGAACTGAAGGGTATATTTTCATTACCCTAGTATGGCCACTGGCACAAAATGAGTACTGGCACAGAATGAGTAATGTAAGTTTTTGTATAAAAACAAACAAAAAACTGAAATGAATATTTTGTTTAGGTTTAGGTCTGGGTGTCCTTGCATTGTTACATAATACATTGTTGGTAGACTGAAGAAAGAAGATTTAATCTCACCATTGCTGGTGGGCACCAGCCAACCCTGAGGGCCTGGGAGAGGAAGGATGATTTGCTCTACTTGAGCTGAGACATTCATCTTCTCCTGTGTTTGTACAAGGATGCTCCCAATCATCGGACATTCCAATTTGCGCTAAATTACACTATCAGCTTTCCTGGGTCTCCAGCTTGAAAACTGTGGAATTTAGCTCCCATAATTGTCTCAGCCAATTCCTATAAGTTTTCTTTATGCACACACAACACACACACACACATTCTACTAATTCTACTAGTTCTTTTTCTATGGAGAACCCTGACTAATACACCATCCAGTATTAAGATGATCAACATATTCATCACGTATAAGTTACCTCATCAATCTTGCTTTCACACTTCCCAAACCAAGAATTTCCTTATATAATTTCTGTCACTCTTGATTAGACTGTGACTATACCGAACTATACAGATCTATATACTATAAAAAGATCTTCACAACCCAGATAATCACGATGGTGTGATCACTCACCTAGAGCCAGACATCCTGGAATGTGAAGTCCAGTTGGCCTTAGAAAGCATCACTACGAACAAAGCTAATGGAGGTGATGGAATTCCAGTTAAGCTATTCCAAATCCTGAAAGATGATGCTGTGAAAGTGCTACACTTACTATGCCAGCAAATTTGGAAAACTCAGCAGTGGCCACAGGACTGGAAAAGGTCAGCTTTCATTCTAATCCCAAAGAAAGGCAATGCCAAAAAATGCTCAAACTACCACACAATTGCACTCATCTCACACACTAGTAAAGTAATGCTCAAAATTCTCCAAGCCAGGCTTCAGCAATATGTGAACTTCCTGATGTTCAAGCTGGTTTTAGAAAAGGCAGAGGAACCAGAGATCAAATTGCCAACATCCGCTGGATCATGGAAAAAACAAGAGAGTTCCAGAAAAGCATCTATTTCTGCTTTATTGACTATGCCAAAGCCTTTCACTGTGTGGATCACAATAAACTGTGGACAATTCTGGAAGAGATGGGAATACCAGACCACCTCATCTGCCTCCTAAGAAATTTGTATGCAGGTCAGGAAGCAACAGTTAGAACTGGTCATGGAACAACAGACTGGTTCCAAATAGGAAAAGGAGTTCGTCACGGCTGTATATTGTCACCCTGTTTATTTAACTTCTATGCAGAGTACATCATGAGAAACGCTGGACCGGAAGAAACACAAGTTGGAATCAAGATTGCCGGGAGAAATATCAATAACCTCAGATATGCAGATAACACCACCCTTATGGCAGAAAGTGAAGAGGAACTAAAAAGCCTCTTGATGAAAGTGAAAGTGGAGAGTGAAAAGGTTGGCTTAAAGCTCAACATTCAGAAAACGAAGATCATGGCATCCGGTCCCATCACTGCATGGGAAATAGATGGGGAAACAGTGGAAACAGTGTCAGACTTTATTTTGGGGGGCTCCAAAATCACTGCAGATGGTGACTACAGCATGAAATTAAAAGACGCTTACTTCGTCTTTTAGGAGAAGGGGACGACAGAGGATGAGATGGCTGGATGGCATCACTGACTAGATGGACATGAGTCTGAGTGAACTCCAGAAGTTGGTGATGGACAGGGAGGCCTGGAGTGCTGCGATTCATGGGGTCGCAAAGAGTTGGACACGACTGAGCAACTGATCTGATCTGATCTGATACCAAACTTTGCAGGCAAAGTAATGTCTCTACTTTTTAATACACTGTCTAGATTTGTCAGCGTAGTAAAGAAGAGATGTTACTTTGCCAACAAAGGTCTATATAGTCAAAGCTATGGTTTTTCCAGTACTCAGTATGGATGTGAGGGTTGGACCATAAAGAAGGCTGAGCACAGGAGAATAAATGCTTTTGAATTGCGGTATTGGAGAAGACTCTTGAGAGTCTCTTGGACTGGAAGGTGATTAAACCAGTCAATCCTAAAGGAAATCAATCCTGAATATTCATTGGAAGGACCAATGCTGAAGCTGAAGCTGCAATACTTTAGCCACCTGAGGCAAAGTTCCAACTCATTAGAAAAGACCCTGATGCTGGGAAAAATTGAGGGCAGGAAGAAAAGGGGACGAGGATGAGATGTTTGGATGAGATGTTGGATGAGGTGTTTGGATGGCATCACCGATTCAATGGACATGAGTTTGAGGAAGCTCCAGGAGATGGTGAAGTAAAGGAAGCCTGCCGTGCTGCAGTCCATGGGGTCATAAAGAGTCAGACATGGCTAGGCATCAGAATAGCAGCAAATTGCTTAATGTTGCTATGTATGTGGCTCCTTTCACTCAGTATAATTATTTTGTGATCCGCCTATATTGTTAAGAGCTTCCGTTGTGGCTCAGCTGATAAAAAATCCACCTGTACTGTGGGATACCTGGGTTCAATCCCTGGGTTGGGAAGATCCCCTGGAGAAGGAAAAGGCTGCTGCTGCTGCTGCTGCGTCTCTTCAGTCATGTCCAACTCTGTGTGACCCCATGGACTGCAGCCTACCAGGCTTCTCAGTCCATGGGATTCTCCAGGCAAAAACACTGGAGTGGGTTGCCATTTCCTTCTCCAGTGCATGAAAGTGGGAAGTGAAAGTGAAGTTGCTCAGTCGTGTCTGACTCTTAGTGACCCCATGGACTGCAGCCTACCAGACTCCTCCATCCATGGGATTTTCCGGGCAACAGTACTGGAGTGGGGTGCCATTGCCTTCTCCCAAGGAAAAGGCTACTCTCTCAGTATTCTGGCCTGGAGAATTCCATGGACTGCCTAGTCCATATGGTTGCAGACAGTCAGACACTGCTGAGTGACTTTCACCGTGTTGTTAAATTTATCAGTAGATGATTTTTTTTTTCCATTCAGCGTTTTCTTTCATTGTTAGGTTATATCACCATTTATTAATCCATGTGATGGATTATTTTAAGTTTTTAGTTATTACAAATAAAGCTATTCAAACACTGGTATACAGTTTTGGTTTTTTTTTGTATGGACGCCATTCTGAAGGAGATCAATCCTGGAGTTTCTTTAGAAGGAATGATGCTAAAGCTGAAACTCCAGTCTTTTGGCCACCTCATGCGAAGAGCTGACTCATTGGAGAAGACTCTGATGCTGGGAGGGATTGAGGGCAGGAGGAGAAGGGGACGACAGAGGATGAGATGGCTGGATGGCATCACTGACTTGATGGGTGTGAGTCTGGGTGACCTCCGGGAGCTGGTGATGGTCAGGGAGGCCTGGCGTGCTGTGGTTCATGGGGTCGCAAAGAGTCAGACACGACTGAGCGACTGATCTGATCTGATCTGATGTTTTCATTTCCTTGGGACAAGCACCTGGGAGTGGATAACTGGATCTTGTAAAAGCTACACATCTATTTTTAAAGGAAACTGCCAAACTTTTTTCCAGTGCAATTGTACCATTTTCTGTTTCCACCAGCAGAGTGTCAGTGTTCCAGTTCCTCCACATCACTGCCAATGATTAATATGTCCAGTCATTCTAAATATAGCCATTCAATAGGTGTGTAGTGATATCTTATTAAGGTTTACTTTTCATTTTCCTAATGACTAATACACTTAGTTATTATATATTTCCCATCAATATATCTTATTTGGAACATTATCAAGTGATGCAATTATTACCATAAATCAGTTTTAGAACATTTTTACAGTCTCCTTTAACAAGATCTCTCATAGCCATTTACAGTTAATCCCTATTCCCACCCTCAGCCTCAGGCGACTAGTCATTCAGTTTCTGGTCTATAAATTTGCTTTTTATAGACATTTAGTAAAAATAGAATCATAAAATATGTGATCTCCTATGCCCGGCTTTGTTCACTTGGCACAGCGGTTTTGAGGGTCAGCCATGATGTAGCATGTACCAGTTGTTCATTTGTTTTATTGCTGAATAGTAATCCATTGTAAGAATATAACAAAATTTTTATCCATTCACCTACTGAGGAGAATTTAGGTTGTTTCCAGTTTGGGGCAATTATGAATAATGCTGCTATAAACATTTAACCTGCAAATCTTTCTGTGGGCAGATATTTTGGTATAGATTGAAATTCACTTGTTTGCAAATGGATGTTGTCGTGGACTGAAGTGAATCCCCCCAAAATCCATATGTTGAAGTTTTAACTCCCCAGAACCTCATAATGTGACTGTGCTTGGAGATTGTGTCCTTAAGAGGTAATTAAGGTAAAAAAAAAGGGTGATAAGGGCATGCTCTAATGAAAGGAGGAGATTATGACACCACAAACATAGAGGGAAGACCTTGTGAACACAGCAGAAAAAGACAGCCATCCACAAGTTAAGAAGAGAGACTTCAGAAGGAGCTAACCTTCCTAACAACTTAACCTTGAACTTTTATGCTCCAACCAGTGAGAAGTAAATTTCTATTGTCTCTCGGTTCATAAAATTTTATATGGCAGCCCTAGCAAACTAACACACTGAGATCAATTTGTTCCCTTAACATTTGTTGAAAAAAGTAAATCTTTCTCCTCTGAATTGTCTATGTATGCATGTATGTCTTTGTCCATATTTGTGGATTTATTTATAAACTTTCTATACTGTTCAGTTGATTTAGATATTTACTTTGAAGTACTAAATTTTCTCAATTAATGCAGATATATATTGTCTTGAAATCAGATACTGTTCATCCTCTATTTTTGTTTTTTCCTAAGTTGCTTTGATTATTATTGGTCATTTACATTTCCATTCAGAATCAAATTGTTCAGAAATTCCTTCTAAGGTTTTAATTGAGAATGAAATGCATTTATAGGCCATTTTCAGAAGATTTGATATCTTAACCATATTGAGTCTTCTGAAACATGAAAAACAAGTATAACTTCCAACTCATTTAGATCTTCTGCACTAGTTGTAAAGAATCCACCTGCCAATGCAGGAGACTTAAAAGACGCAGCTTTGATCCCTAGGTGGGGAAGATCCCCTTAAAGAAGGCATGGCAATGCACTCCAGTGTTCTTGCCTAGTGAATCCCATGGACAGAGAAGCCTGGCAAGTTACTGTCCATCCAGTCCCAAAGGGTTGGACATGACTGAAGCAACTTAGCATGCATGGTAGTGTGTGTGTGTGTGTGTGTGTGTGTGTGTGTGATGTATGTGTGTGTGTATTAGTCCCTCAGTTGTGTTCCGCTGTATGTGACCCCATTACTGAAGCCCTCCTGGCTCCTCTGTCCATGGAATTCTCCAGACAAGGATACTGGAATGGGTTTCCATTCCTTTCTCCAAGGGATCTTCCTGATGCAGGGACTGCAGGCAGATTCTTTACTATCTGAGCCACCGGGGAAGCCTATAAATTTATATAGATGTGTATATATATACATGTGTATGTGTGTGTATCTATATATACGGAGAGAGGGCACAAAATGAAAAAGAATAAAAGAAATACAAAATGAAAGGCTATGTGCACTTGATAATTTTCTCTAAATACTATTTTTCTAGCTAGGATTTCAGTGCATACAAAGTTCATAAGGCATAGAGCCCTTAGGTATTTTAGATTTCTACTATAAAATAGAATGTCGGTTTCTCTTTTAAGCTACTTATAAAGATTACCAACTCAAAACTCAAAATATCATATTTAATTATGATATTTTTATTTTTTTATTTTTTAATTTAATTTTTTAAATTTTACAATATTATATTGGTTTTGCCATAATTATAATGTTTTTTAAAAAACGCTGTAGCAGAAACCATACTAATATTTTTCAAGTTCCTAATAATGAGTTCAAGATGGACTAACCACATGTCACTGAATCCTTGCAAATTTTGTATTGTCTTTAGGACAAGAAACTTGCACTTTCACAGTATGTTTTTCTTCAAGAGGCCTCAAGACACTGAAACTTTCTCCACCCTTCATGAGTCTCACCATGAAATGATTCACCATGGGTGGGGAGTGTGGATATCACCGTTCATAAGCCCACCAATGTGGTCTTGGAAGTTACTGGAATCTACTGCAAAATAGGACAGAACACAAGGAATCCATCATTTTATATATTTTACTGCACAGACACTGGTCTTGTAAAAACATGTAGCACCAATGTGAAAAGTCTTAAAAGTTTATAAAGCATATTTTTCGATGTTTTCTGTTTTATATAGCTGTTAATTCATATATTGAGTTTATCAGAAAATATCAATAATAAAACTTATTTATGGGAAGTTAGAGCCATTCTCTAAGACCACCAGACCAAACTCTTTCAGATTTTAAGATTTTTAATCCTGCCAAATATTGGCCAGCCAACTATTAGGGGAAGAGTCATTTTCCTGACAATAAAAGAAAGAAAAATCACACACACACACACACACACACACACACAAATAATGTAGTAACCAGCCCTTGCTCTCTGGCTTTATCTTGAAATTACATCAATGACTAGTCGTGATGATCAACAACTCATAAAACTGTGACAGGAGCAAATTTATATTCATTTAGCTCACATAAAAAAGTAAATTAGAACAGAACTGACTATAGCCAAATATCTTTCATATTAGTGTAAGAACAAGCAAATGTAAAATTTTAGATTGTTCTTTTGGATATCTCTATAAATTTCTGTAAACACTGCTGCACAATATTCACAGATTGTGCCATTAATGACTTTTGAAATCTTGAACAGAAAAAGAGAATTAACAGCAGAGTATCTGTTTTGATTTTAAGTGCCTGATCAATAGCCATGTTTTTCTTAAATGTAGGAACAGCCGAAAAGCCACAAGAATCAGCAGACATATGAAGGAGTTGAGCCTCACAATTACTACTAATAAAAAGTGAATCAAAAGAGGTGGCTTAGATGCAAGATCATGATTGAATTCCTGGCACTCCTAGCACTGTCATCAATAATTAGTCCCCAAATTCCTGGCTCCCCAACCAGGAGGGTACCTGTCTTACTCTAGGGTTCCTATAAAAGTGTAAAATAAGAGGTTTCAGAAAAGACTGAGATAAGTTTACTGAGTTTGCCTTGTTATATTTCAACAAATCATAAAGCACATGTTAATCTTTAGTGTATTTAATCACATTGCTTAAAAGCTACAAAACATCTGTTATTTTAACCTTAAAATTATGCTTCTTTCACACAGCACAGTGGAAAATAACAATAGTTTTAATTTCCTTTCTAAGTGAATGCCTTTAGCAGATAGATTTCACACTGTGAAAAATAAAATTTCAGAGCCAGCAATATCTTAGTGATATAAAATATAAATATCTCCCCTCACAAATGAAGAAGCTGTAATTCAGAAAGGATAAATGATTTGTCCAACATTTCACCAGCTTTTAGTGGCAGAAGTGGCATTGAAACAATTGCCTCCTTGCTTATGTATTTTCCTGGACTGTGAAACTTAACAAAAATTTCTCAGGGTTTCCCCCCACGACCATAAGTCAGACACAAGAGCTAGAGTGGGCAGGTCTTTTCACAGTCGGTTAGGCTCAGCTAATAGGCCAGGAGTTTCAGTCAGTTCAGTCACTCAGTCTTATCTGTCTCTTTGTGAAACCGTGGACTGCAGCACACCATGCTTCCATGTCCATCACCAACTCCTGAAGCTTGCTCAAACTCAGGTCCATTGAGTCGGTGATGCCATCCAAGCATCTCATCCTCTGTCATCCCATTATCCTCCTGCCTTCAATCTTTCTGAGCATCAGGGTCTTTTCTAATGACTCTGTTCTTCACATCAGGTGGCCAAAGTATTGGAGTTTCAACTTTAGCATCGGTCCTTCCAATGAATATTCAAGACTGATCTCCTTTAGGCTGGACTATTTGGATCTCCTTGCAGTCCGAGGAACTCTTGAGTGTCTTCTCTAATATCACAGTTCAAAAGTCTCAATTCTTTGGTGCTCAGCTTTCTTTATAGTTCAACTCTCACATCCATACATAACTACTCGGTAAACCATAGCTTTGACTAGATGGACTTTTGTTGGCAAAGTATTGTCTCTGTTTTTTAATACACTGTCTAGGTTGATCATAGCTTTCTTCCAAGCATTTCTTTTGATTTCATGGCTGCAGTGATTTTGAAGCCCAAGAAAATAAAGTCTGTCACTGTTTCCAATGTTTCCCCATCTATTTCCCATGAAGTGAGAAATATGGGACCAAATACCATGATCTTCACTTTTTGAATGTTGAGTATTAAGCCAGCTTTTTCACTCTCCTCTTTCACTTTCATCAAGAGGCTTTTTAGTTCATCTTCACTTTCTGCCATAAGGGTGGTGTCATCTGCATATCTGAGATTATTGATATTTCTCCCTGCAATCTTGATTCCAGCTTGTGTTTCATCCAGCCCAGCATTTTGCATGATGTACGCTGCATATAAATTAAATAAGCAGGGTGACAATATACGGCCTGATGTACTCTTCCCAATATGGACTCAGTCTGTTGTTCCATGTCAGGTTCTAACTGTTGCTTCTTGACTTGCATACAGATTTCTCAGGAAGCAGGTGAGGGTGGTCTGGTATTTCCATCTCTTGAAGAATTTTCCACAGGCACCACTTAACTCATTGTCCCTGAGGACAGGTCTTGTAAAGAATAACTATGCTCAGGAAATAAATTTTTTCCAGCATTTACTGTCAGAACCTGGCTGAGCTCCTGGGTGTAGTTCTGACAATCTCCCTGGAGTTTTTAACTCTCCTGCTTATATACACTGAGTCTCCAACAACTTGTCAATCTTCCCTGGCACCAATTCCAAGGATGATTTTGCTCATGAGTCTTTGTTTGGGGAAGTCATGAAGTTTATTCACCTGTCTTTCAGTTTCGAGAGCAATGACTAGACTTGTGGCCTCCCTCTACTATAGACACAAGCAGAGTTGCTGACTTTTTTTAGTCTGTCCAAGTTTTCTCTTGTTATTAGGATGGAGTGGGGACTTCCAAGTTCTTGAACCAGAAATTGCAGGTTCTACATTTTTTTCATATTTTATCTTTTCAGTAATGCCAGATGTTTATCAGATCAGATCAGATCAGATCAGTCGCTCAGTCGTGTCCGACTCTTTGCGACCCCATGAACCGCAGCACGCCAGGCCTCCCTGTCCATCACCAACTTCCGGAGGTCACTCAGACTCGCATCCATCGAGTCAGTGATGCCATCCAGCCATCTCATCCTCTGTTGTCCCCTTCTCCTCCTGCCCTCAATCCCTCCCAGCATCAGAGTCTTCTCCAATGAGTCAACTCTTCGCATGAGGTGGCCAAAATACTGGAGTTTCAGCTTTAGCATCATTCCTTCCAAAGAAATTCCAGGATTGATCTCCTTCAGAATGGACTGGTTGGATCTTCTTGCAGTCCAAGGGACTCTCAAGAGTCTTCTCCAACACCACAGTTCAAAAGCATCAATTCTTCGGTGCTCAGCCTTCTTCACAGTCCAGCTCTCACATCCATACATGACCACAGGAAAGACCATAGCCTTGACTAGGTGAACCTTTGTTGGTAAAGTAATGTCTCTGCTTTTGAATATGCTATCTAGGTTGGTCATAACTTTCCTTCCAAGGAGCAAGCGTCTTTTAATTTCATGGCTGCAGTCACCATCTGCAGTGCTTTTGGAGCCCAGAAAAACAAAGTCTGACACTGTTTCCACTGTTTCCCCATCTATTTCCCATGCAGTGATGGGACCAGATGCCATGATCTTCGTTTTCTGAATGTTGAGCTTTAAGCCAACCTTTTCACTCTCCACTTTCACTTTCATCAAGAGGCTTTTTAGCCCCTCTTCACTTTCTGCCATAAGAGTGGTGTCATCTGCATATCTGAGGTTATTGATATTTCTCCCGGCAATCTTGATTCCAACTTGTGTTTCTTCCAGTCCAGCATTTCTCATGATGTACTCTGCATATAAGTTAAATAAACATGGTGACAATATGCAGCCTTGACGTACTCCTTTTCCTATTTGGAACCAGTCTGTTGTTCCATGACCAGTTCTAACTGTTGCCTCCTGACCTGCATACAGATTTCTTAAGAGGCAGATCAGGTGGTCTGGTATTCCCATCTCTTTGAGAATTTTCCATAGTTTATTGTGATCCACACAGTCAAAGGCTTTGGCATAGTCAATAAAGCAGAAATAGATGTTTTTCTGGAACTCTCTTGCTTTTTCCATGATCCAGCGGATGTTGGCAATTTGATCTCTGGTTCCTCTGCCTTTTCTAAAACCAGCTTGAACATCAGGAAGTTCACGGTTCACATATTGCTGAAGCCTGGCTTGGAGAATTTTGAGCATTACTTTACTAGCGTGTGAGATAAGCATCACCAAACTTAGACAACTCCTGGTGTACATCTGTTCAATTTTTTATAACCCCAAGGAATTTGATTAAATTCAGTCTCCAATTTTACCCAAACTTGCATACATTTGATGCTTCATATTTGAATAATTTTCTCCTTTTTTATGTTTAAAAATGTTCTTCAATCCTTTAAAGATCAGTATGATTTTCTGGTTGGAGAGATGGCTTTCATTTTATCCTTCATAGCTATGTGAGTCAATTTCCCTGGAAATGCCAACAAAATATGAGTTCATCTTCTAAATGTTTCCCTAAATCATCATAAATGTTGTGTGTGGTTTTTTGTTATTGTTGCATCTCTGTTTTTTTTTTTTTTAATTGATTGAATACTTTTTAGTGATTGATAGAAACATCTTCAGGTTCTTTGCAATATGAAAATGCTCCTTATATCATGGAAAAGTTGTGTTTCTTTTCACTGTTTTAGAAAGCTTTTATTCATAGTCAGGGGCATATGCCTTTGCTCTCTATTATGTTTCTGTCCCACCACAAGTCCATCCTCTCCTCAGGGGAGTCTGAGTGTGAGAAAGTTGTGTCCCTCTTGCTCTGTGGGGCAAAAATTAAGCCTGAGGTGTCACTGCTTCAGGTCTCCCATCAACATTTCAATCATGATGTAAACTAAGGTAACTAAGAACCAAACCATTCCCTACCTACTTCGCAGTCTTCTGAGTATCACAGTGAATGGTTTAGAAAATTAGTCCCATTCATGATAGAGATAGTGTGTTTAAACAATTTGAAAGTGAAACCTTCAAATTTCTAATTATTTTCTAGCCACTTTAGAAAATCCCATGGGTCTATAATAGTAGATTCATTCTTTAACATGGTGCTCCTTTAGTCAGAAGGAAACAAATTCTCCTCTGGGGAAAAACGAGGCTGTATATTAGTCCCAAAAATAAAAACCAAAAGATCATATGAGTACATTGTCACTGTTTCAATAAATTTATATTTCAAATACATTTGAATGAAATATGCCATTCTTTTTATTCAAGATGAAAAAACTACTCTTGATGATTTAAAAACTGTATAAAAAGTACATAGCACAACTCAAAAATTTTACTACTACCTGTTTCTTATTGCATATACTCATAAAAAATATTTACAATGCAATTCATATATTCCACATGAAAATTAAATATAATTATTGTGGTAAACCCACTCTAGTGTTTTTGCCTGGAGAATCCCAGGGATGGGGGAACCTGGTGAGCTGCTGTCTCTGGGGTCGCACAGAGTCAGACACGACTGAAGCGACTTAGCAGCAGCATTGTGGTAAATAAAGAATCAAGGTAACTGAATTTTACTCTCATTAGTTTGCAAAGGCAAGCTACATGTTTATACTATTCATTTTTTTATTTTTAGTCTTTTACTAGAAAATTACGCTAGTTAAGGATAAATACCATCTATGGCATTCTTGTGTTTTAGTTTTTTAATAAAAACTTCACTCCAGTGTAAAGTATACTAACTAGAATGTTGAACTTAGCAGGAAAATGAACTTTCTATATCACATTAATATTTATTTCCTTAATACACTACATCTTTGGCAAGCCTTGATTGAAAAATAAATAGTAAGCCATATACTGATCAAAGGAATTAGAAGGTCTGTAATTAACATATGCACTTTATATTTCCTTTAAGAAAGAAGAAAAGAAGTAGAAATGGAAACACAATAATAACAGCTATAATTTAGTGCTCACTTACCCAAGGTTAGGCAATTCAATGAGTGACCTGCATTGTCACTAAACAAATCGTTGATTTATCAACTGTTTCTATTTATGTAAGTATAATCAAAACAGTTTACGTCATTTATTCCAGGTCACATCACCAGTAAATCTTAGAGCCACAAAACACTTTTTTTTTTTTATATTCACTCTCCCCTTAGCACTGATAGGAGAGATTAATCTGCTATAACAAAGAGGTTTCAAGTTCAACAACTTAAAGAAAAAAATGAAACTTTACTTCTCTTTCTTATAAGAAAAGCATGGTGGATGGTCATATAGTTCATCAATCATGAATGTCTATCTCTTTCATTTTGTGGTTCTGCCATTTTTAAGGCCTTGGTGTACAGTGTAAGTTAGGTCATCAGCAGGAACTATCAGCAAGATGCAAGAAGGGAGAACACAGAGGAGTCATAGTAATATGTTTTTTCTGATAGAATGGTAAATTAAAGGAAGGATAAAAAAATGGAGTCTAGCTAGGCAACCACGTGGGCAGTTCCCATTATATTACCAAGGAAGAAAGGAGGCAAGAACTTCCGTGCACAGCTGGGAGTTGCCACCACAACACAAATTCAAGTTACCTCAATTGAATATTAATTTTCTTGGCTATCAGAGGTGAATTTTTCTCATCATTTCACTCCACAGATTCAGAAGTCATTCACATACTTCAATTTGGATTTCTCATCATCATGTCAAAATCAGTAAGCTCCAAATCAATTTCATTTTAGCTTTTCTTTCCTGAGTCAAAACTATCTTCCAAATGTATCATTTCCAACAAAGACCAATGACTAGTTTTCTAATCAGGAAATCTTTAAATTCTTCATTTTGCCTGACTTTTATCTCCACATCATACCATTCATGAAGACAGGAAACTCTGTCCTGTAGGGAGTCTGGGTTTAGGAATAATGGCACTAATTTCAACTTTGGACTTATGAGTTTATAGCGACTTTTAGATACCCAAATAGACAAGTCTTGTAGTAAAATGGATTATATGAACTGGACATAAAAATTGTGAATAATCTGAATGTTTAAGTTTTAAATTCATGAGCATGAATAAAATTATGAAAAAGGACTGGCTAAAGAGGCTGGTCTAGCAAAGGGAAATGGGGAAGAATAGCTGGATAACTTGTGCCCAATTACTACCAAACTTTCATACTTATTTCACTTTGTTCAACTGACCTTACTATTCATCCTACATAGCGCTGTTGGTATAACTTCCTCTAAATATATTTATCAAAATGTCAACAATCCTGTATGCTGCTGCTTATTTTCTCTTACTCTGTGCATACATGTTTTCATAAAATATTATACTACATTTTACTATAGCAATTATTGTTGTTGTTCAGTTATTAAGTCATGTCCAACTCTTTGCGACCCCACAGACTGCAGCATTCTAGGATTCCCTGCCCAACACCATCTCCCAGAGTTTGCTAAAACTCATGTCCATTGAGTCGGTGATGCCATCTGGCCATCTCTGTTGTGCTCGTCTACTCCTGCCTTCAATCTTTCCCAGTATCAAGGTATTTTCCAATGAGTCGGCTCTTTGCCTCAGGTGGCCAAAGTATTGGAGCTTTAGCTTCATCATCAGTCCTTCCAAAGAATATTCAGGGTTGATTTCCTTTAGGATTGACTTTTTTTATCTCCTTGCAGTCCAAATAAAGTACAGTCTCTCAGTCATGTCCGACTCTTTGTGAGTCCCATGCAGCCCCATGGACTGCAGCACGCCAGGCTTCCCTGTCCAATACCAACTCCCAGAGCTTGCTCAAACTCATGTCCGTAGAGTTGGTGATGTCATACAACCATCTCATCCTCTGTCGTCCCCTTCTCCTCCTGCCTTCAATCATTCCCATCATCAGGGTCTTTTCCAATGAGTCAGTTCTCCACACAGATGGCTCAAGTATTGGAGTTTCAGCTTCAGCATCAGTCCTTCCAATGAATATTCAGGATTGATTTCCTTCCTTTAGGATGGACTGGTTGGCTCTCCTTGCTGTCCAAGGAACTCTCAAGATTCTTCTCCAACACCACAGTTCAAAAGCATCAATTCTTTGGAGCTCAGCTTTCTTTATAGTTCAACGGTCACATCCATATGTGACTCCTGGAAAAACCATAGCTTTGACTAGATGGACTTTGTTGGCAAAGTAATGTCTCTGCTTTTTAATACGCTGTAGAGGTTTTTCATAGCTTTTCTTTAAAGGAGCAAGTGTGTTTTAATTTCATGGCTGCAGTCACCACCTGCAGTGATTTTGGAGGCCAAGAAAACAAAGTCTGTCACTGTTTCTATCATTTTCCCATCTATTTGCCACAAAGTGATGGGACCATATGCCATGATCTTCATTTTTTGAAGTTTTAAGCCAGCTTTTTCACTCTCCTCTTTCACTTTCATCAAGAGATTCTTTAGTTCTTCTTTACTTTCTGCTATAAGGGTGGTGTCATCTGTGTTTCTGAGGTTATTTATATTTCTTCCAGTAATCTTGATTCCAGTTTGTGCTTCATCTAGCCCAGCATTTCTTATGATGTACTCTTCATATAAGTTAAATAAGCAGGATGACAATATACAGCCTTAATGTACTCCTTCCCCAATTGAAACCAGTCTGTTGTTCTATGTCCAGTTCTAACTTTTCTTCTTGAAGTTCATATAGACTTCTCAAGAGGCAGGTCAGGAGGTCTGGTATTCCCATCTCTTGAAGAATTTTCTACAGTTTTTTTGTGATCCACACAGTTTAAGGGACTCTCAAGTATCTTCTCCAACACCACAGTTCAAAAGCATCGATTCTTCTGTGCTCAACCTAAGCCCAACAATCATATTTACATAAAAATATCAATCTAAGAATAGTTAAAATAAATGCTCCATTACCCTTCTATCACCTTTTAACTGCTATTCTACAAACTGTAAAAGTTTCTTTCTCAGTGATAAAAGGTTTAACAGAATTTTTTTTTTTTTAAACCACACATTTCCTTGTCTTTGTTGTTACGGTTTATTTTTAAAGGTTATGCATAGAAATGGACTAACAATTTTGGTATTAAAGAAAACCTCATTCAAACTATTTTTCACTTTATCCAGTCAGAATTATACTAAAACAAAGCAAATGTCTGGAGACACAAAAGATCAGACATGACAAAGTGCAAGAGAAATCATCATGGTAAAAGAAAACCAACAATGCAGAAGTTTAGCACGACAATCTGTGTGGGATCTTTAAGAGTATCTATTGTCCCAACAGTGCAAGGTGTTCTGTCTTTACAGCATTATCTACTGTAAATCTATCCCATTTCAAGCCAACATTACCTGGTTGACTAATTTACTTTTGTCTAGACTTTATAGATTTCATCTCTTACATAAAAACAAACTCATGCAACACATTCAAAATTTATTTTCTAAGACAAGACAAATACAGGAGGTGGGGAGCAACTGACATTGTGGAGAATATTCAGACATGTTGATTTAAAAAATATTTATTGAGCAGATGTCCACTTTTCTACCTCACTGTATTCCTAGTTACAAATAGCATATTCATATTTTGATCATTTTGAGAAAGTTTTGTCACACAATTTGCAAAGATAAAGGCTGAAACTGATAACAATTAAAATTATTCATCATAATTATCGATTCAAAATGAACATAATTTGGCAATCTTATTAATAACATATGTGTCAAGGCTCCTTTTCTACATCATTCTACTTTTAAGTAAGTATTCTGAGTGAGTACATTGAAGAGACAAAAAATCAGGAACTGTTTTCAGTTCAGTTCAGTTCAGTCACTCAGTCGTGTCTGACTCTTTGCGACCCCATGAACTTCAGCACCCAGGCCTCCCTGTCCATCACCAACTCCGAGAGCATACTCAAACTCATGTCTATTGAGTCAGTGATCTAACCATCTCATCCTCTGTCATCCCCTTCTCCTCATGCCCTCAATCTTTCTTAGCATCAAGGTCTTTTCAAATAAGTCAGCTCTTCACATCAGGTGGCCAAGGTATTGGAGTTTCAGCTTTAACATCAGTCCTTCCAATGAACACCAAGGACTGATCTCCTTTAGGATGGACTGGTTGGATCTCCTTGCAGTCCAAGGGACTCTCAAGAGTCTTCTCCAACATCACAGTTCAAACCACAATTCTTCAGCGCTTAGCTTTCTTTATAGACCAACTCTCACATCTATACATGACTACTGGAAAAACCATAGCCTTGACTAGATGGATCTTTGTCAGCAAAATAATATCCCTGCTTTTTAATATGCTGTCTAGGTTGGTCATAACTTTCCTTCCAAGGAGTAAGTGTCTTTTAATTTCATGGCTGCAGTCACTATCTGCAGTGATTTTGGAGCCCCAAAAAGTAAAGTCAGCCACTGTGTCCACTCTTTCCCCATCTATTTGACATGAATTTGTGGAACTGAATGCCATGATCTTAGTCTTCTGAATGTTAAGCTTTAAGCCAACTTTTACACTCTCCTCTTTCATTTTGACCAAGAGGTTCTTTAGTTCGTCTTCACTTTCTGCTGTAAGGGTGGTGTCATCTGCATATCTGAGGTTATTGAGATTTCTCACGGCAATCTCGATTCCAGCTTGTGCTTCCTTCGGCCCAGCATTTCTCATGATGTACTCTGCATATAAGTTAAATAAGCAGAGTGACAATATACAACCTTGATGTACTCCTTTTCCTATTTGGAATCAGTCTATTGTTCCATGTTCAGTTCTAACTGTTGCTTCCTGATCTGCCTACAGGCTTTTCAAGAGGCAGGTCAGGTGGTCTCGTATTCCCATCTCTTTCAGAATTTTCCACAGTTTACTGTGATCCACACAGTCAAAGGCTTTGGCATAGTCAATGAAACAGAAATAGATGTTTATTTTTTTTTAATAAATTTTTCGAACTCTCTTGCTTTATCAATGATCCAGCTGATGTTAGCAATTTGATCACTGGCTCCTCTGCCTTTTCTAAAACCAGCTTGAACATCTGAAAGTTCATGGTTCATGTATTGCTGAAGCCTGGCTTGGAGAATTTTGAGCACTACTTTACTAGCATATGAGATGAGTGCAATTATGTGGTAGTCTGAGCATTCTTTCACATTTCCTTTCTTTGGGATTGGAATGAAATTGACATTTTCCAGTCCTGTGGCCACGTCTGAGTTTTCCAAAATTGCTGACACTTTCACAGCATCATCTTTCAGGATTTGAAATAGGTCAACTGGAATTTCATCACCTCCTCTAGCTTTGTTCATAGTGATGCTTCCTAAGGCCCACTTGACTTCACATTCCAGGATGTCTGGCTCTAGGTGAGTGATCACACCATTGTGAGTTCCTGACATGATTACCTGCATCAGGAACTGTTTTAGTTCTTATTTAGTGCTATTGTCATCATTATTTTAAATATATTATGCTAAATAACAGGGTAGTTAAATATTTTTCAGTTCTACATAGGATGAGAAATAAAATCAGCTGTTATTATCACATCTATTGAAAACACGCCATCTACTTACTACTACTATTGCTCCAACTATATATAATTTGAAATAACTTTGGGTTTCTAAAATTTTTATAAAGATAATTGACTTTTTAACTTTAAGGCAATAAGAAAGAGTACAGAAACTATTCTTTGAGAGGAAAGAAAAAAGCAACCAAGAAAACGTATCTCACCTGGGAGATTATTTTGCAGATATCTTGAATAAGGTATTTGTTAAAAGCTTACCTGACAGGTGTCATGTCTAATGGACTCAAATAACATTTAATTATGTTTAAAAAGGCATCAGATCAGATCAGATCAGTCGTTCAGTCATGTCCAACTCTTTGTGACCCCATGAATCACAGCACGCCAGGCCTCCCTGTCCATCACCAACTCCCGGAGGTCACTCAGACTCACATCCATCGAGTCAGTGATGCCATCCAGCCATCTCATCCTCTGTCGTCCCCTTCTCCTCCTGCCCTCAATCCCTCCCAGCATTAGAGTCTTCTCCAAAGAGTCAATACTTCACATGAGGTGACCAAAGTACTGGAGTTTCAGCTTTAGCATCATTCCTTCCAAAGAAATCCCAGGGCTAATCTTCAGAATGGACTGGTTGGATCTCCTTGCAGTCCAAGGGACTCTCAAAAGTCTTCTCCAACACCATAGTTCAAAAGCATCAATTCTTAGGCACTCAGCCTTCTTCACAGTCCAGCTCTCACATCCGTACATGACCACAGGAAAGACCATAGCCTTGACTAGTCGAACCTTAGTTGGCAAAGTAATGTCTCTGCTTTTGAATATGTGATCTAGGTTGGTCATAACTTTCCTTCCAAGGAGTAAGCGTCTTTTAATTTCATGGCTGCAGTCACCATCTGTAGTGATTTTGGAGCCCAGAAAAATAAAGTCTGACACTGTTTCCACTGTTTCCCCATCTATTTCCCATGAAGTGATGGAACAGGATGCCATGATCTTCATTTTCTGAATGTTGAGTTTTAAGCCAACTTTTTCACTCTCCACTTTCACTTTCATCAAGAGGCTTTTGAGTTCCTCTTCACTTTCTTCCATAAGAGTGGTGTCATCTGCATATCTGAGGTTATTGATATTTCTTCTGGCAATCTTGATTCCAACTTGTATTTCTTCCAGTCCAGCGTTTCTCATGATGTACTCTACATATAAGTTAAATAGACAGGGTGACAATATACAGCCTTGATGAACTCCTTTTCCTATCTGGAACCAGTCTGTTGTTCCATGTCCAGTTCTAACTGTTTCTTCTTGACCTGCATACAAATTTCTCAAGAGGCAGATCAGGTTGTCTGGTATTCCCATCTCTTTCAGAATTTTCCACAGTTTCTTGTGATCCACACAGTCAAAGGCTTTGGCATAGTAAATAAAGCAGAAATAGATGTTTTTCTGGAACTCTCTTGCTTTTTCCATAATCCAGCGGATGTTGGCAATTTGATCTCTGGTTCCTCTGCCTTTTCTAAATCCAGCTTGAACATCAGGAAGTTCACGGTTCACATATTGGTGAAGCCTGGCTTGGAGAATTTTGAACATTACTAGCGTGTGAGATGAGTGGAATTGTGCGGTAGTTTGAGCATTCTTTGGCATTTCCTTTCTTTGGGATTGAAATGAAAACTGACCTTTTCCAGTCCTGTGGCCACTGCTGAGTTTTCCAAATTTGCTGGCATATTGAGTGCAGCACTTTCACAGCATCATCTTTCAGGATTTGGAATAGCTCCACTGGAATTCCATCACCTCCACTAGCTTTGTTCGTAGTGATGCTCTCTAAGGCCCACTTGACTTCACATTCCAGGATGTCTGGCTCTAGGTGAGTGATCACACCATCGTGATTATCTGGGTTGTGAAGATCTTTTTTGTACAGTTCTGTGTATTCTTGCCACCTCTTCTTAATATCTTCTGCTTCTGTTAGGTCCATACCATTTCTGTCCTTTATCAAGCCCATCTTTACATGAAATGTTCCTTTGGTATCTCTGATTTTCTTGAAGAGATCCCTAATCTTTCCCATTCTGTTGTTTTCCTCTATTTCTTTGCATTGATCGCTGAAGAAGGTTTTCTTATCTCTTCTTGCTATTCTTTGGAACTCTGCATTCACATGTTTATATCTTTCCTTTTCTCCTTTGCTTTTTGCTTCTCTTCTTTTCACAGCTATTTGTAAGGCCTCCCCAGACAGTCATTTTGCTTTTTTGCATTTCTTTTCCATGGGGATGGTCTTGATCCCTATCTCCTGTACAATGTCACAAAGTGCTTTTCTCTCTTATCCAAAATGTATCCTGATGATCAAAATGATAAAGAAAGATCTACTTTCACACTCAAAAATGGTTTCTATTATGAGCTATGGTTTATTTTTTAAATTGATAAAGTGAAAAATATTAGCCAACCTGAAATAATTTAACCCTCACAATAATTTATAATTTAATCCTTTTATACAGGGAGAATAATCTTTAATTGTCATTATATATTATGTATTATATATATATGTGTGTGTGTGTATATTCTAGGTGGCACTAGTGGCAAAGAACCAGCCTGCCAGTGCAGGAGACATAAAAGACATGGGTTCAATCCCTGAGTTAGGAAGTTCCCTTGGAGAAGGAATGGCAACCCACCCCAGTATTCTTACCTGGAGAATCCCATGGAGATAGAAGCCTGGCAGGCTACACTCCATAAGGTTACAAAGAGTCTGACATGACTGAAGTGACTTAGCATGCACATGCACACATATTAAACAATTCTGACAAAACTGAGAGTCAGAAATTTTAAGAATTTCACGCAACTAGAAAGCTCAAGAGCTAGGATTAATCCGATTCACTAGAAAAACTCTGCTCTTATATGTTGCATTATTGAAAAATAACAGGGCATAAGGCAGAATTTTTGTTGTTGTTCAGTCGCTAAGTTGTGTCCAACTCTTTGCAACTGCATGGACTGTAGCATGCAGCACTCCAGCCTCCCCTGCCCTTCACTGTCACCCAGAGTTTGCTCATATTCATATCCATTGTGTCAGTGATGCAATCCTACCATCTCATCCTCCACTATCCCTTTCTCCTTTTGCCTTCAGTCTTTCCCTGCATCAGGGTCTTTTCTAATTAGTTGGCTCTTCTCATCAGTTGGTCAAAGTATTGGAGCTTCACCTTCAGCAACAGTCCTTCTAATGAATGTACAGGGTTTACTTCCTTTAGGATTGACTGCATTGATCTCCTTGCTGTCCAAGGGACTCAAGAGTCTTCTCCAACAGTATAGTCCAAAAGCATCTATTCTTCTGTGCTCAGCCTTCTTTATGGTCCAACTTTCACATTCACACATAACTACTGGAAAAACCATAGCTTTAACTATATGAACATTTGTTGGCAAAGACAGGATATATACATAAAATATTTTGTTCACTTAAAACTATGTGATGAATTAGATTATTAAATCATGCACACATCTTTTAAATTTTCTGTATGATGAAACAGAAATTGACATTTATCTTGTCTTTGTAATATCAAAGTAGAATGTTCACAATTATTAGAAAATACAATTGAAATATTGCTTTGCTGTCTAACTACCTATCTTACCTATTTTATTAATTATTTAATAAAAGCAATATATTGACAAATGAATACAAAAACAGATAGAAGATTCTTGTCCTCTCCTATTGAATACATTAGACAGAGTTGCAAGTATGTAATACGTCAATCTTCTGATTATTTACTATTTTGAAGAATAATAAGTATTTTTCATGAAAAAACATAATTTAATTTAATATACAATAGATTCATTAAAATGACTGTTTTTAAATAATTTAAAGGTATTTTTTAAGCTTTTCAGCTTTTACTTTCTTTTCTCTTATTCTAGTTTTATTGAAATAAAATTGATGTACAAGACTGTATAAGTTAAACCTTTTATTTTTAATTTCTAATGCAGAGAACATTGATAGAAATAAATAAAAGCATTATAACATCCTCAATGATTTTAGAGTGTAAAAAGACAGTGTTTGTGTGATAACTAATTAAGTTAAATGCTTTTACCTTCAAATCCAAACGATTAAATGGTAAATACATGTAAAGTGTTATTAGGAAGTAGCTTTGACCTGTCTTTTGCAAATGAGGAAATTCAGGTGAAATAGGAAAAACCTTTCAAGGAAGACATACCTACTGGCTGACTAATCTTTTAGTATCTTATGTCTGAAACAAAAGCTAACGCTTTTTTCCTTCACCAAGTGTTAAGTGTGTATACATGTATAGGATGGGACAAAATAATTGTAAGATATTTAGTATAGCTTTCTGTCCTATGTAGTGAGTCCTTGTTGTTTATTTATTTTATGTAAAGTAGTGTTTGTGTGTTAATCCCAAACTTCTAATTTATCCCTCCCCCAACCCTTTCCCCTTTGATAACCCTAAGTTTGTTTTCTACTTTTGTGAGTCAATTTCTGTTTTGTAAATAAGTTCATTTGTATCGTTTTTTCTCAGAACTTGTTTTTATTCAAACTGAACTGTGATCTGACCAGCTGGCAGCACCTCCTCATGTACAACTCCCATAAATTCATCAGTGTAGTTGAGAGGTTATCATCTGCAGCTGCAAAGGGAGACTTTGAAACAGTGAAATCTAACAAATAACATTTGAACTTAGTACAGAATTATGAAATGTGTCTATGGCAATATCACACAGAAGAATATTCAAAATTGCTTACGTTTTTGAAACAAATTTGTCAAATTTTAAGCCATCTGTGAACATGACCTTGATTTGAAGAGTTCTGAAATTTTTAAATAATTTTGAATTTTTTTTTTCCATCCAGGAGACCACAATCATAGAATTGGGGGGAGGGAGTCTTTTATTACTGGAATTGTACTAAAAATAAGCAATAAAATAAATAATAAAAACAGCGAGAAGAATGTGGAGACTATAACTGGACCAAAGTTAATGCTACAAATAAATACAGAATTATTGATTTCAAAGACCCCAATTCTAAGTGTTTATTGGAATACTTTAACTGTATGTGAGATTGCAAAAATGCAAGGGAAGTCCTTTGAATTCTTTACACATTTGTAAATGTTAAATATCTTACTATTCAAATGTAAAATGTGTATCCTACTTGACCCAGCACTTTCATTTTGGATATTTATCTTAAATAATAATTGAACAGGTGCATTAAAATTGGTTAAATATCAATCTATATATCTATAGTTGATAGATCAATTATATTATCAAAATCCAAAATATAGAGATCAGAAAGAGAAGATAAGCCAATTTATCTATTATAGTCATAGAAAAATAAGAAAATCAAGGTGTTCTTAAAGTCAAAAGAAGACCCAGTTTCAGGATAAGTGTCAAGAACTCAGATAATGTGCAAACATTTCTTTACAGAAATTTTTGACATGTTGAAGTTTGTCATAATCATCTTTTTGTTCATATTCCAATATGAAGTTATTTTTCCCCTCTCCCAGGTTTTTCCTGTAGTCATGGATGAATGTGACAGTTGGGCCATAAAGAAAGCTGAGTGCCGAAGGATCAAAGCTTTTGAAGTGTGGTGTTTGAGAAGACTTTTGAGAGTCTCTTGAACTGCAAGAAGATCAAACCAGTCCATTCTAAAGGAGATCAGTCCTGAATATTCATGGAAGAACTGATGCTGAAGCTTAAGCTCCAATATTTTAGCCATCTGATTAATGACCCAACTCATTAGAAAAGACCCTGGGGCTGGGAAACATTGAAGGTGGGAGGAGAAGGGGACGACAGAGGATGAGATGGTTGGATGGCATCACCAACTTGATGGACATGAGTTTGACCAAGCTCCAGAAGTTGGTGATGGACAGGGAAGCCTGGTGTGCTGCAGTCCGTGGGGTCACAACGAGTCTGACATGACTGAGTGACTGAACTGAACTGAACACACTTATTCAAATTTTCAAGTATCTAAAAATTGAAATATCTTTATTATATTATAAAAATAATATATAATCATAAACAGCATTCTACTTAATTGACTTCACATCCCATCACACTTACCCTCACCAACTATTCCTTTACTCACACCCAGCTTCTATTTGTTCCTGAAAATGTTTAGAACAAAACCCTATATTTGTGCCTTCCTCTTTCTAGAAAACAACTACTTCAGCTCTTCACATGGATGGACTGGTCTAAAGTTCTGGTCTCAGTACAGTTATCACCTTCTTGATAAGACACCTTTGACCACCACTAATAAATGTCTTTCTTCCCCTTCCCCATCCATCCCCTCATCCTGTTTTCCTTTCTTCATAGTTTATCACTATCTGGACATATATCTTTTATTCATTATTTTGACTCTCAATGGTTATTTTCCAGTACTACAAGTTCTATGTGCTCAGAGACTTTGTTATCTTTGCCTACCATTGCATCCCAACACTTAGAAAAATGGCTGGCAGCCAAGAGGTGCTCAATGAATTGTCATTTTTCAGTAGCTAAGTCAAGTCTGACTCTTTGCAGCCCTGGGGACTGCAGCATGCCAGAATCCCCAGTCCTCCACTATCTCTTGGATTTTGCTCAAATTCCTGTCCATTGAGTCAGTGATGTTATCCAACCATCTCATCCTCTGCCACCCCTTTCTCCTTTTGCCTTTAATCTTTCCCAGCATCAGGGTCTTTTCAAGTGAGCTGTCTCTGAACATGAGGTGGCCAAAGTATTGCAGCCTCAGCTTCAGCATCAGTTCTTCCAGCGAATATCCAGTGTTGATTTCCTTGCAATGAATATCTGCTAAATAAACAAATGATTGCAGATTTCTAGCTAAAGTCTCTACTGATCAATTTTAATTTGCTTTCATCTGCTGAAGACCTTGTCCCAGATCTAGAATAAAGTCACCCTCTGGACTCAAAGATAGCCTTAGACTTCCTTTTCTTTCTTTGAAAGTGAAAATGTTAGTCACTCAGTTGTGACTGACTCGTTACAACTCCATGGACTGTAGCCTGCCAGACTCCTCTGTTCATAGCATTTTCCAGACAAGAATACTGGAGTTGGTTGCCATTTCCTTCTCCAAGGCATCTTCACAACCTAGGGTTTGAACTTGCATCTCTGGTGTCTCCTGCACTGGCAGGCAGATTCTTTATGGTCTGAGGCATCAGGGAAGTTTCTTTCTTTATAAAATTGAATTTAAAATTCTTGCCCTAGGCATTCTACTCACTCCATACCAAACTATGTCTATATGATCCAAGATCAAACAGCCCTCCCCTCCCCACACACAGCACTAATGACCCATCTTTCCTTCCCTCTTACTGCTGCCATGAGCCCTGGTACAGAAAGGCAGTGTATACATGGTAACAAAGATTGACTCCGCTAAGCTTTGGTTTCTGCATCTGTAAATACAGATAGTAAAATTGCCCTTCTCATAAGGTTGACATGAGAACTAAAGCAATGAGGAGAGCTCTTTTACCATTACTGAAAAACAGTAATTTGCATACATAAAGAAATCAAAATTCTTTCAAGCTTTTTCCCTACCTAAAATTTTATAAATGGCATGTATTTACTAAGAATGTTGCACTGAACCATTTAAAAGAAAAACTTTCGTTAATAAGGTTAGGGTAGCTCACAATGCCTATCTCCTTACCTCATTATTATCTTGATAAAATTGTTGCCAATATAAAATCATGACAAAGCTATTTCATGGGTGTGAACCATGAGAAAACTACTTCAACATCAATTTTTTTGGCTTGGTTATTTTCACAGGTCATTTTTTTGTGGGTTTCAAAATCCAGTGATAGTTCCACTGAATAATCTGGCCTCCTGGGTAATCCTGTATTTTTGGGAGACCATCAAACTATTGATATTTTTACCAAAAAGAGATCAGTTTGAAATTTCCTTTGGTTTTGAGGTCCTCTAGCACACAGTATTTTTTTTACTTACTTTACCTAGTAGGCACCTATAAAAGATTTTAAAGGAAAATGAATACATTAGAGATAAATAATAGAACTCTTTTCCCAAATCCTTTTAACTTGAAAATGCTATTTTGCTTTAATGCCGAGAAAAAAAGTTTTAAGCGATAATAAAATTCAGGTTATTTTTAATGTGAATTCCATTCAATGCTAACAGGGTACCGATTAAAATTTATATAGTGTTAGCAAAATGAACGATTTTCTACTCTACGGGTTTAGGGGGAGGCAGAAATCATTTCTTGCATTCATATTATGGGAAGCTCTATTTTTGCAACATTAATACCCTTTCAATGCCAATATCCTTAAATATTCAAACTTCCTATATAAAACAAAGTTGTCACATACATGGTAGGAATTCATTTGCAATTTTAAATAAGAGTGCCTCATAGAGTTAAATATTTTCAAGGAAAATGATAACACACAAATTTTTCCAAAGGCTAATTAAGTGCAGAATATTTGGATAAGAAGATTCAACATCATACTGAATGCAGCATGTTCCTCTAAGAAGATAAAAATCTCACTTGCCTAAATAAATATTTTTTTACTTCTAGCTATCCATTAAAATAAAATAAACTACATTTTCTTAATAAGGCTGCATTTTACAGCTGATATTTATTTAAAAAATCAGATCAACTCAGGACTTCAATCATATTTTTTTTGGTGCTAAGTATAATATGTATACCCACTACCAACCCACTACTTCCTCACTTGGTTCTTCTAGCATAAAGCATCTGATACAACAATAAATGCCCCTGCCTTGCCCTGCCGTTCCCTGCCCTAGTGAGTTCAAGTCAGATATTCAACACTGCTTCAATGTGGTGGGTTTTTTTGAGGTTTAATTTCAAATTCAGTTCCATTTTTTTTTAGAATAGCAATAGTGCAACTTAGTATTACAACAACACAAAAAATCTCAGCCACATGGTAAAACCTGATCCAAAAACAAATGAGTAACATCAAAACCAAGCCAAAAATCATATCCAAAGAATTTAAAAAAAAAAAGAGAAGAAAGAAAGAAATCTAGCAATTTCAATGGAAACTTCTACACTGGTCGGGTTCATAAACACAAATTTAGGGTGGAGCAAGTCATTATTTTATTAACTCTGCTTAAGTACTGAAATTTAGAGACCAAGGTAAGCTTTCTTTCCCGATAGGAATAGCAGAGAACTTTTAAATTATAAGGCTATATTTTGCTACTCAGTGGTCTTTAAAAATAAGTCCTCTTGAAAGTATACTAACTCATACTAACAGTCAAGTAGCTTTCTGTTTACTTAAATCTTTTCCATCAGTTTTTGCCCTAATAGAACCTAATGAATAACATCTCTCCATCTTAACATCATCTACTCCCCTGAGCCATATAAAGATGGGACTGAAGCTAGCCTTTGTAGATGAAACCACTGACATCTTTTTTTTTTTTTTCTTTCAGATAGAATATGCTTGTGTGGTAGTACTATTTAATCGTGTTTGACTTTTGTGACCCCATGCACTGTAGCCTGCCAGGCTCCTTTGTTCATGGGATTTCCTAGGCAAAAATATTGTAGTGGGCTGCCATTTCCATCTGCAAAGATCTTCCCAACCCCAAAATCAAATCCACATCTCCTGTATTGCAAGTGGTCTCCTGCCTTGCAGGTGGATTCTTTACCTAGGAGACACCAGGGATTTCCAAACCAGTTCTTTAAATAACTATTGTTCTTCCTATCTGTAAGTTCAGATAAGAGATATCGTTTTCCTGGTAGGATAGTATTTTGATCAGAGTTTTCCAATAAACACTAATTGACTTCTATGTACTTTAGGAAATAGGGAGTAAGTCCAACATGCATTCATGTCGCTATAGCAAACTTTTTCAAGGACAAAAGCAGTGTATTTTCTCAGTCTTAAAATGGTCAGCAACTTACTTCTGGTTCAGACATGTGTATAGCTCTGGCTAAATTTCCTAATTTCTCAATATTGATTTTTCTTATCCATAACAAAATAAACATGGATTCTTAAAATTACATAGGTTCTTAGCAGTATATTATGAATACCAATAAAGTATGAGTACGACATGATATTATAAATATAAAACCAATCAGTACCACGACTAGCCAATAATAATATCTTTGCAAACTATGAACATCATGCAGAGGACTTACTTGGCACAAGAGATACTAGGCTAAGAAAACGTTTTTCAACAATTCTTCCAGAATTTTATTAGAAAAGATACATAATCAAGGGCTTTCAGAAACATCTCTGAATCATTTAAAGAAATGTTGCAATCAATTTTATATTTAACTAAAATTTCTATTCTAAATTAAATTATGCCCTTCATTATGCTTATAAGTCGTACTGTAAGTGAATTCTACAGTCTGTATCCTTTGATCAGATCATAAACATACTGGAAATATATTTTTTAAATAGAATGAATGCATGGATTCTCTCACAAATACAAAAGAGAATTTACTTTCAAGAATATGTGAAAAACATAAAGCAGATATGTTACAAACTAAGAGGAAAAGGATATCTTAGGACACTAGTGAGAGCCTGTGGATGAGAATAGCAAATAAAGTGGGAACAGTCACAAGGATTTCTGTGCCTGAAGATGGTAGATGGTCAGGCTGAGGGAGAGGCAACTGACAAGGGACCACCCAGTCAAAGTGGAGAAAGGATACAGAAGATTAGTTGCAAAGCCACTGTCTCATCATTTTCTCATCTTGTTGACAAAGTAAGGAACATGAACTCTGGCAGTTTCTACCTCTCATTTTGCTGCAAGAGGCACAGTGAAATTGTTAAGAAATTTTGAATTTGAAACTGTCAAACACCTCAAGTTATCTGAAAAGCATAAAGACCATAAAACCAGATAACAAACCAAAATACTCAAACACATGAAATAGTAGTACTAAAGCAATCAAAAAAAGACTTTAAAACAAGCTTAATTAATAAAGATCAAAGTTGCATCTGTGAAACAATAGCAGAAAACAAGTTGCCACAAAGATTAACCTTTTAGAGATATTAGAGATAAATATGTGGCAGTGGTAAGACGCTTCAGTCGTGTCCAGCTCTTTGTGACCCCATGGACTGTAGCCTGCCAGGCTCTTCTGTCCATGAGATTTTTCAGGCAAGAATATTGGAGTGGGCTGGCATGCCTTCCTCCAGGGGATCTTCCCAACCCAGGGATCAAACTCAAGGTTCTTAATTCTCCTGCATTCGTAGGCAGGTTCTTTACCACTAGTGCCATGTGTACCAGGATAAATACAGCTGTTGAGAAAAAAACTGATATATGAGCCAAATAATATAATGGTTATAGATGATGTAAGAATTAGTGGTCTGGAGATGCCATGGATAGTAGCTATCAAAAGTTGATATTAGCTTATTCAGTTCAGTTCAGTTCAGCCACTCAGTCATGTCTGACTCTTTGCGACCCCATGAATCCCAGCACGCCAGGCCTTCCTGTCCATCACCAACTCCCAGAGTTCACTCAGACTCACATCCATCGAGTCAGTGATGCCATCCAGCCATCTTATCCTCTGTCATCCCCTTCTCTTCCTGCCCCCCAATCTCTCCCAGCATCAGAGTCTTTTCCAAGGAGTCAACTCTTTGCATGAGATGGCCAAAGTACTGGAGTTTCAGCTTTAGCATCATTCCTTCCAAAGAAATCCCAGAGCTGATCTCCTTCAGAATGGACTGGTTGGATCTCCTTGCAGTCCAAGGGACTCTCAAGAGTCTTCTCCAACACCACAGTTGAAAAGCATAAATTCTTCAGCGCTCAGCCTTCTTCACAGTCCAACTTTCACATCCATACATGACCACAGGAAAAACCATAGCCTTGACTAGACGAATCTTTGTTGGCAAAGTAACGTCTCTGCTTTTCAATATGCTATCTAGGTTGGTCATAACTTGCCTTCCAAAGAGTAAGTGTCTTTTAATTTCATGGCTGCAGTCACCATCTGCAGTGATTTTGGAGCCCAGAAAAAGAAAGTCTGACACTGTTTCCACTGTTTCCCCATCTATTTCCCATGAAGTGATGGGACCGGATGCCATGATCTTCGTTTTCTGAATGTTGAGCTTTAAGCCAATCTTTTCACTCTCCACTTTCACCTTCATCAAGAGGCTTTTTCGTTCCTCTTCACTTTCTGCCATAAGGGTGGTGTCATCTGCATATCTGAGATTATTGATATTTCTCCCAGCAATCTTAACTCCAGCTTGTGCTTCTTCTAGTCCAGCGTTTCTCATGATGTACTCTGCATATAAGTTAAATAAACAGGGTGCCAATATACAGCCTTGACGTACTCCTTTTCCTATTTGGAACCAGTCTGTTGTTCCATGTCCAGTTCTAACTGTTGCCTCCTGAGCTGCATACAGATTTCTCAAGAGGCAGGTCAGGTGGTCTGGTATTCCCATGTCTTTCAGAATTTTCCACAGTTTATTCTGATCCACACAGTCAAAGACTTTAGGTAATTTTAATAGATAGTCACATGAACTTACTTGAAAGATCAGTCTAGATTTTTTGTGGAGAATAGAAAACAGTGTGGAATAAAGAAAACATATTGGGAATTTATATTATATCAGTTGTTGACAAGTCAGATTGTCTTGCTGGTGCCTATTTGGGACAAGAGATATGATGTAAATTTTATATGTATCCTATTATTCTGTCACCTGGAGGATTTTTTTTTTTTAGTTTAAAATTTTTTTTTTAATTGAAGCATAATTGTTTTATAGAATTGTGCTGGTTTCTGCCAAACGTCATGTATTCCATTATTTTAAAGCTAATTCTTTCTAGTTAACATATTTACATAATTTCACATATAATAGATAATTTTATTTTTCTCCTCAGACTATTTGGATTAGCATTATACTAATTTCTCAACACACATTCAACTATTTCTTTTGATGCCAAATAGCAAGACCTTGAAATATGACTTCAAGGATTTAGAAATACAGGGATTACAAAGTTAAAGAGTAGGAAAACAGATGACTCTCAGACAAAAATATCCCAAGTACATTCATTGGCCAATTAGTAGAACAAAGTGAGCACTATTTGTCGTATATTAAATTTAATCTAAATATAATTTATTTTGAATTCCTGAATTACAAGGGACTCTATGGACATGAGTCTGAGTGAACTCCGGAAGTTGGTGATGGACAGGGAGGCCTGGCATGCTGCGATTCATGGGGTCGCAAAGAGTCGGACACGACTGAGGGACTGAACTGAACTAACTGAAGTTACCTTTTCAATCTGCACTCTCAGATAAGAGAAGTTTCCCAAACAAGAGGAAAGAATATCTCTACTTTATAAGGGATTACAAAGTACTTAGCACCGTGTATAGTATTTTGCATATTTTATCTCATCAAATCATCATGACTATTTAACTACATCACTATTTCCATGTTACGTATGAGGAAGCTCTGTCTTAGAAAGACCAAATTCTTTCTTACAGCCAGTGGCTAATGTCAAAACTTAAATTCAAATTTAGGGATCTCTGACTAGATGGTGTCATAAGCATCATTTTATATTGCATCACATGAAGTCAAAAGAGCAGACCTGCTCCAAGACAGTCACCAATTAGTGGTGTGGTGTGGAGTGAGTTACTGAGCCAATTCAGGGTAAGTTTTTCAATTTGTAAAAGTATGAATCATAATGCAAACTTTATTATCATGTATGCATCAAACTAAATGAAATAACATTTGTGAAAAATCCATCACAAGGGACTTCCCCGGCAGTCCAGTGGTTAAGACCCTGTGCTTCCATTGCAGGGGACATAGGTTCAATCCCTGGTCAGGGAACTAAGATCCGCCATGTTGAATGGTGTGATCAAAAAATAAAATAAAGTTATATTTTGAAAAAAATCCATAACAGTGTCTGACAGCAGAGTTGAATTTTAATATATCGGCATATCCCCTCTCTTTCTAAAACAACTAATTTTCAGGGAAAAAAAATTATTGTAAAGCAAAAATCAAGTGTATCTGTCTTTAACCAAAGATACTCAGCGTAAATTTACCTTTTCTTCAAATGTAAGGACACATACTATTATTATGCCAAATGAAGGAGAAATATAGGAACATTTGCCATCATGCTAAGCACAGAGTTTTAACTCCAGTACTTTGGCCATCTCACACAAAGAGTTGACTCATTGGAAAAGACTCTGATGCTGGGAGGGATTGGGGACAGTAGGAGGAGGGGACGACAGAGGATGAGATGGCTGGATGGCATCACTGACTCGATGGACATGAGTCTGAGTGAACTCTGGGAGTTGGTGCTGGACAGGGAGGCCTGGCGTGCTGTGATTCATGGGGTCGCAAAGAGTCAGACATGACTGAGCGACTGAACTGAACTGAACTAAGCACAGAGTTTTACTTTTCTGTCCTCTTTTCTGTGTGCATGTGCATTCAGTCATGTGCATATAGTCATTTGTGATTCCATGGACTATAGCCTACCAGACTCCTCTGTCCATGGAATTTTTTCAGGCAAGAATACTGGAGTGGGTTGCCATTTCCTACCCCAGGGGATCTTTCAGACTCACAGATCAAACCCCTTGTCTCTTGTGTCTCCTGCATTAGTAGGCAGATTCTTTACTACTGGTACCACTTGGGAAGTCCTGTACTATTTTGTGTTCTGAATTTTTGACTCCCGGGTCAACTTTCATGTTATAACTCTGATATCAGTTGTCTTCCTCTAGCTGCTACCACTGCTTTACAGCCTTACACTTCTAATTTCTACTTCTTATCTATAGTGGGCTGAACAAGTAAATTTTATTTCTTTTGTTTTCTCTAAACTCTAAGATCCAGCTAACATCTAATGACAGTGATCGCTTAGCACAGAGTTTTATATGTGAAAACCGTTTTATAGAAGACAGTGTACCAATAAAGGTAAATAAAGTAACACAAATTACAGCTCTCAATCCTCATTTATTTCTCTATTCCTAGAGTTTCAGTCTCTGGCATATGGCAGGTGATAAGTAGAACATTACCTGACATGTAAGTAAACAAAGGATATCACAGTCATTTGCAATTGCAGCCAATACCAGATGATGAGCTGGAGAGTCCTGAGGGAACTCAAGAAGGAAAGAATGCCTGCCCTCTAACAATCATCAGACTGTAGCCACTCCCCACCGTGAACCCTGAGAAATCTCAGGATGTGAAAACACAGGATATAGGCCCCAGATAGCTGAGGTTCATATCAAAAGAATGATTTCAGTGAGCCCAGATTGTTGCATCTTCCCATGTATAGAAAAGTGCTAAATTTCTTAACTTGAGTTTTTTTTTTGTTTTTTTTTTTTAACTAACAGTAATCTCTTGCTCCTCACTTTTCACTTTCATGCACTGGAGGAGGAAATGGCAACCCACTCCAGTGTTCTTGCCTGGAGAATCCCAGGGACAGGGGAGCCTGGTGAGCTTCCGTCTATGGGGTTGCACAGAGTCGGACACGACTGAAGCGACTTAGCAGCAGCAGCAGCTGCCCTTTGTTGCAATATTCTAGTTTCCTCCTCATCTCCTCAGACCAGTTCTCTCAAGGTTACTTAAGATACTGCCTCCTGGACCTGAACTTCTAAAACCCCTCAACATTTAGGTTATGCTTTTTTTTTTTTTTTTTTCAGTTGACACAGGCATTCAGTAAATGTCTCTTGTGTGAGTGTGTGTGCTAGGTCTCTTCAGTTGTGTCCAACTCTTTGTGACCCTATGGACCATAAACTTCCTGGCTTCTGTGTTCATGGGATTCTGTAGGCAAGAATGCTGGAGTAGGTCACCAGGCTATCCTCCAGGGGATCGTCCCACACCAGGGATCAAATCCACATCTCTTATCTCTCTTGCAGTGGCAGGCATGATCTTTACCACTAGCACCACCTGGGAAGCCCAAATGTCTCTCGTAGTGAAGACTTAATACATGAACCTAAATGCTTTTCTGTGAGTTAATCTTAAGAAGATATTGTAGTTTTGAGTTTAGTTTTAATATCTTTGGTATTTTTATTTCATAAACTGTCAAAGATGTTACATGAATCACACGTAGTACCTTTTTAACTCCCCTGAAATTTATTTCATACTAATTTTTTAAAGGAAAGGTCAGGGAGGGGAGCTATAAATCTACAATGAGATCATGAGAGGGACTATCAGCTAATGGATTTCAACTAATTTATGGTTGGATGAAAAGCATGAGGGGATCATAACAGACCATTGGGGAAAATTCATTATTTTTAACTGATATTGGCAAGATCAGCTCATTATAAGAACAAAAAATATATTTAGGTCCATTCACATGACATCCCCAAATATACTTCAGATGGAATAAATATATCCATGTGAAAAAGAAAATTCCATAGCTAATGGGAGAAAATATAAGAGGAGATCTCTGTGGAGTCAGAGTGGGAGAGGAATCTTTTGGCTTAATCTAGTCCAAAAACTGTTCTCATTTTACAACTTAAATGATGTTTATTTCTCCTTAATCAGGAGAAAAGCCAGAACTGAGGGTTGACTCCCAGTTCTGCTCTCCATCCAAGGAATCATTCCTCATGTATGTATCAGTCTCAAATGAAACATATGTTATCTTTGAATCCTTCTGATCCTTGGAGATCTAGTTAAACACAGCCTGAAACATAATTTCATAGTATGTTGTTGTCCAGAGATCTCTTTACAGTTTCTGGAAGCTACTAAAGACTAGAGTCTTTAAGGTTTCCTCTAAATAAGTATGTTCCTGTCTGTGTGGACTTGTCCTGTTTCAGAACAGTACACAGCCCCTTTAATGGTTTATATCCAGAGACACATAGCACATATACACACACCTACTCACAATAAACATTTCTGAGTTTGGCAACTTCACTCAACATCTGGGGAATAATGGGTGGGGTGACTTTAAATTCCACACAACTTTCCACCACAGCTCCACTCCCTTCTTTGTCTCTCTGTCTCTTACATTGACAGGTACATTATTATTATTATTATTATTTTAAATCTTACTTAAAATATCTTAATCAATTTACAGGTCCCTGAAGATCTCACCTTCTCCCAATCACTTGTCGAGAGTTTTGTTTTGTTTTGCTTTTTTTCTGAATAAACACATTTGCTTTTTCTAAAAGTAATTCTGATGGTGACAGCTACTAAGATATTCCTGCCTCATGACAAATATGTATCTAACGTAACTAACATTGTACAGTGTGCAAAATATAATTAGTGACTCTGGAAATGACTCAGTCATTGTACTGAAAACTGAAAATATATTCCAACGTTCCATGACAGTCCTGGCCTGACTATATCAGGAGGGACAAGTAAATTTCCCTACCTGAGAGAGGACCTGATGATTGGAACATGGCATCTACTCAAGAAAGACACAGATGATCTTATCCCCCTACTGCCTCTTCCTCTGATCATAGAAATGTGTTCCATCAAGTAGTCAGAGCAGCGCAATGCTTGCCTGCCGGCTTGTGAACATTACAAGTCTCTATTCTAACATCACTTTCTCTATCATTTTGCCTCTCACTGAATTTGATTCTGCACTGAGCCATGAAGGACTGTGATGCCGGATCTCTTTACAGCCCTAGAAATGACACCTAACAGTCTCAGTACCAGACCTTTACCGACAGAACTGTCTACCGAGTTGCTGCTACTGCTGCTAAGTCGCTTCAGTCGTGTCCGACTCTGTGCGACCCCATAGATGGAAACTCACCAGGCTCCCCCGTCCCTGGGATTCTCCAGGCAAGAATACTGGAGTGGGTTGCCGTTGCCTTCTCCATGCATGAAAGTGAAAAGCAAAAGTGAAGTCACTCAGTCGTGTCCGACTCTTAGCAACCCCATGGACTGGAGCCTACCAGGCTCCTCCGTCCATGGGATTTTCCAGGCAAAAGTACTGGGGTGGGGTGCCATTGACCGAGTAGTAGTAATTAAATCACTGGGACTGCGTGGTGAACCTGAAGGTACTGATTTCAGCACAATTTGAGAGTTCGTTTTCCTCCCCATCTACAGAAAAGCACCCAGGAGACCTCCCTGGTGGTTCTGTGGTTAGAATCTGCCTTGCAGTGCATGGGATGCAGTTCAATCCCTGAAGGAGGAACTAAGATCTCACATGGCTCAGAGCACTAAGCCCAAGCTTCAACTAGAGAGAGTTCACAACGAAAGATGCCGTATGACCCAACAAAGACCCATGCACTGCAACTAAGACCTGATGCAACCAAATTGATTAACTAAAAATAGCTTTTAAAGGTAAAAATACCAAAAACAGCAAAAAAAAAAAAAAAAAAAAAAAAAACTAAAAAGTAAAGCATTAAGAACAACAACAACCAAACAATAATAATAGTAAACAGATGCTGACTTGCGTGACAAAAAAAGAAACTATATAGATCTCTTCAATACATTCATGATAAGAGTCTGTCACCATACTGATTCCTTGTTTTATGGAAAGGTGAAGAGGGAGACGTGCATGTGGAAGGTTGAGGGGACCTGGAGATAACTTCAGGGAAGTACAGGAAATGTGGGCTACCATTATTTATGTCCTCTACCATCATCTAACAGAGAAGGCAATGGCACCCCACTCCAGTACTCCTGCCTGGAAAATCCCATGGATGGAGGAGCCTGAAGGGCTGCAGTATATGAGGTCGCTAAGAGTCAGGCATGACTGAGCGACTTCACTTTCAGTTTTCACTTTCATGCATTGGAGAGGGAAATAGCAACCCACTCCAGTGTTATTGCCTGGAGAATCCCAGGGACAGGAGAGCCTGGTGGGCTTCCGTCTACGGGATCACACAGAGTCGGACACGACTGAAGAGACTTAGCAGCAGCAACCATCATCTAAACTCTATTCCATGAAGGTACAGACAACAAAAGACCATGTCAAAGAGACAAAAAAATTAAGGAAAAACACTGAGAAAATCTAGTTTCCAGAAATGAGATCTAACATCTCATTTTAGAGAATTTTAAGTGAACATATTTATACTGAAATGTTCAATTTAATCAGCTGATAAACCTCAACTCTTTCAAATTTACTTCATTTTAAAAATTAACTATTCTCCTTGAAATGTTGTTCTTTAGAAATCAATGAGGATTTTGAGTAAAAAGTAAACCATCCCAAGCCAAAGTTAGAAAGACATGCTTCTATCTTTCAGTGCAAACTATAGGAATCATATGTTTGAACTGTGAGATTTCAGGGAGTTGAAAATTAACATGAAATACTGTCTCCATATTGTCTCCAGAGCTTCCTTTGAAAGAGATTAAGAATATTTCCTAAAATCTACCATGATTTAGCTATTATAATATCATTTTAAATTTATAAACCAAAAGAATAATTGGAAAACATTGTTTTTAAAAAGATTTCTACTCTCAGAATATCAACAATAAAGGATTAGTATATGATCAACTGTAGGCTTCGCAGGTGGCCTGGTGGTAAAGAATCCACCTGCCAATGCAGAAGACACAAGAGAGCGAGGGAGCCCATCAGTCTTTGGCATCAGCGGACTTCTACAGCCTTTGTATAGAGCCTGCAGTTTTCACCACTGCTATCCCCTCTGACTGTTGCCACTCTGAGTGCCTGTGCACCTGACACCTGACCCAACACCAAGATGGTTCTCCTCAGTTAGAACTTCCCCAATGGACCAAAAGGCCATGGCAGTCTCCACCACCTAGGACCCCAAGAGCCCAAGCTGTCACTGTTACCACAGATACTTGCAGCCTGACTTGGTCACTGAGGACCCCATAGTCTTAGCCAAAGTTTACTTCAGATGACCAGAAAGCATGATGCACCCTCCCCACAACTGGAGATCCTGCACCCTACCCAGCTGGCGCCTTTACAGGCACATGCAGGGTTAAAGTTTCCCCAAAGGTATCCAAAAGGCTGGAAGAGATGAGTGCTCTCTCAAATGTGTAAACATCAAAGCAAAGTCACTAGAAACATGAAAAACACAACAACATGACACCATCAAAGAAACACAATGACTTTTTTGGTAAATAACTCCAAAGAAATAAAGATCTATAAATTACATGAAAAAGAATTCAAAATAATGACTTAATGAAGCTCAAGGGAGTTCAAGAGAGCACAGATAGATAACTCAATGGACTCGAGTAAACAATAAATGAGCAAAACAGGGAGTTCATTAAAGAGATAGAAATAATAATAATAAAGGAATCAAGCATAAATTCTGGAGCAGACGAATACAATGAATGAGATGAAAAATACCATGGAAGCTTCAACAGAACACTTGATTAAGCAGAAGGAAAAAAATCTAAAAACTTGAAGAGAGAGAGCTTCACATTATGAATAAAAAGAAAAAGAAATAATAAAAGAGTGAAAAAAGCCTATGCCATTGATGGAGTGCCATTTAACAATCTAATAAACAAATTATAGGCATTCAAGAGGGAGAAGGGTGAAGCAGGAAGTTTATTTAAAGACATAATGGCTGAAAACTTCCCAAATCTGGGAGAGATGAACATCCAAGTACATGAAGAATAAAGGTCCCTAACCTGAAGTCTCACAGAAACATTTTTGTGTGGAATCTTTAAAACAATGACACCAAAAAATAATGATATCATGGAGAAAACAAGTGAAATGGTAGAATGGTGATTGCGAGGGATAAGGGTGGAGGGGATGGGGAGATATAGGTCAAAGGGTACAAAGTTATGAGTAAGTTCTTAGATGAGTAAGCTCTGTGGATACATTGTACAGCATAGTGACTCTAGTGAATAATGTGGTACTCTGTAATTGAAATTTAGAGAATAAATCATGTGTTCTCAACACACACCAAAAAACTGAGATAAGTATATAAGCTGATGGATGTCTTAGTTAACTTGATTGTGTAAATCTAGTTAACATTGTGTTACAGTGTTTATGTACATCAAATCATAAGGTTATGCAATTTAAGTACATACAGTATTGATTATTCTGCAATAATGCTGTAAAACATAATATATTTGTACATGAAACTAGTGAGTTATTGAATTTCAGTCTCCTTATTTATATTTAAACTCATACTTTATTTGTAGAAAAATATAATCAAGCCACCTATTACTTTTAAATCACTTTTGTTTCTTTTAAGTTAATTAGAGATATCATGGTACCATTTATATGGAACTGGGAACATCGAAGCTCTACTGTAGCATTAATTTTAATAAAATGCTAGTGTCTGACTTTGGTTCATGGCAGAAAGGTGTAGAAAAACAATCAGTTGAGATAGTTAAGTTTACTTTTATAACATTTTGAAATTTAAGAGGAATAAAAATTGAATCTATCAAATTTATATTATATATAATGTATTCCTTCTAATTCTAATCTTTGAAATTTCTCATTCAATTTCACATCATCTTTAACATTAACAATTCCTGTCACTCTAGATTAAAGAAGATGAGCTTCCTTTCTTTTTTAATTAAACTTTTATTTTAAGAGTTTCAATATTTTAATGATAAATAGTAGACCAAAATTTCCAAACATTCATTTGGGTTACTCAACAGAGAAAATCCATAGCTAAGTTTTCTATATATGAAGAAGTTTTGCATTATACTAGAGAAATATTTATTTTGAAGTATTTTAAGTAAGTTACAGGGATATGAAAATTGAATGAGTTTTCATGACATCACAAGCTTTACAGCAGATTTGAGAGATTTTGTTTTCATACTGTTATTTTACTTTTTATTTTATTAAGACAAGAAGCTGGTCACAAAACATTCAAGAGGGCTAGAAGCCTATAATCAAGAAATTGCTTTAATGAACATTTCAAATTTATATAATTCACAAATAAGTTTGTTTGTTTTTTTTTTTGTAAAATTACCTTGAAGTTCTGGGAGTAGGGGCCAGGCTTGGGCAAGGACTAGGAGGAAAGTAATGGAAAAAGAATTCAGACCAGATAAAATCTCTTAACTTTTTAAAAATAAAAATTGAAGATAATCAGTGTGTGTGTGTGTGTGTGTGTGTGTGTGTGTGTGTGTTTCTGCACCCAAAGATCAATGTGTATATAGTGTGAGTTGGGTGGGGATGGGGTCCCTATAATCCCAGGCAATTCTCTAGACTCCCCTTAAGTGTCCTACAATTCAACCCAATTCTGACACTGTTTACCCAAAGACAACATGATATTTCACAGATTGAGAGCTCAGACCCCATGAGACTGCTCTCTTTTCCCTACCTCCCCCACTTCAGTCACCCGTCACCAACTGCAAGCCCAGAATTATTGCAGACACTTCTGACCAACAGGCTATAAACCAGAGAAGCCCATAACCTTATCCATGGGTTAGATTATTTTGTTATAGCAGCTCTCAGAACTCAGAAACATTTTATTGAGTAGATTACCAGTTGATTATAAAAATATATAATTCAGGAACAGCCTGATGGAAGAAATGCACAAGGCAAGGCATAGGGAAAGAGCCAGGCGTTTCTATGCCTCTCAGAGCATCACACTTTCACCACCTTTACATGTTCGCCAATCCAGAAGCTCCTGAAATCCTGTCTCTCAGGGGTTTTTGGAGATTTATTACATAGGAATAATTGATTAAATCATTGGTTGCTGGAGATTTTCCCATTTTCCCTCCTCAAAAGGTGGGCTAGGTAAAGAGGGGTGAGAAAGTTTCAACCCCTCTACCCCCAAGTCATTTCATTAATATAACTAGAGACACCTTTCTGGCTCTCAGCACTTAGTAAATTCCAGGAGATTTTGGAGCTCTGTGCCAACAGTAGGGTCAAAGAGCAACTAAATACTTCTTATTATAAATCACAATATCACAGTGCTATTTTTATACTTCAGTCTGTGACTATGATGTATTAAATAAAGGAAAGCTATTAAAATCAAGTATGTTTTCTAATTTTCCTCTCACTGGCTAAAGGATAATTCTGTTTTCTCAGCTAATACCATGCTATTCCAGTTAAGATTCAGATGTGTAAATAAACTGAGAAACTACCAAAGCCAGAAAAGCAGTATACTTTACTTCCTTCCATTTGTTAAATTAGGTTTGCAGAAGAAGTATTATTAGGAAAAATTTTATGTATATGAGAAATGGAATATTTCCTGCCATATCAGTAAATAAGGATGTCATAATCATCAGAGATTGCAGCTCTCCAACATGAGCTGGTCAGCCTTAAGGGCACTCAAGAAGGAGAAGAATACTTGTGATCTAGCAGCCATCAGACTGAAGCCACTCCCTAGAGTGAGTCCCAAGGGAGTTCAGGATGTAAAACCACAGGATGTACGTGTGCATTCTAAGTCACTTCAGTCATGACCAACTCTGCAAACCCATGGACTATAGCCCACCAGGCTCTTCTGTCCATGGGATTCTCTAGGCAAGATAGTGGAGTGGGTTACCATGCCCTCCTCAGGGCATTTTCCCGACTCAGGTATCAAACCTGCATCTCCTCCATTAGCAGGTGGATTCTTTGCCACTAGTACCACCTGAGAAGCCCCAAAACAGGATGCTGGCCCCAGTAGCTGAGATGCATACAAAAGGAATGATTTCAGTGAGCTCAGACTGTTGTATCTTCCCAAACATAGAAAAGTGTTAAATCCCTTAACTTGGGGTATCTAGTTTTCTTTAATTAACAATGATCTTTTGATGTTCAGACAATCTGTTTTTTGTGGTAAAACTTTTATATAACCATGCTCCTCCCCTCACCTTCTCAGAACAGTTCTCTCAGGGTTATTTGGGATGCTGTCTCCTGGGCTTGAAATATTAAAAATTCAGCTATTAGGTTGTAAATATTTTTTAAGTCCAAATATTCATATGTATATATATATAATTGACAGTATGTTATATATTATATATAATTATATATATATATATGCATATAATATATATGTTGTCTTTGTTGTTCTTGTTAGTCACTAAGTTGTATCTGACTCTTTGTGACCCCTTGGACTGTAGCCCACCAGGCTCCTCTGCCCATGGGATTTCCCAGGCAAGAATACTGGAATGGGTTTTCATTTCCTTCTCCAGGGGATCTTCCTGAGTCAGGGATCAAACTCGTGCTCCTGCATCTCCTGCTTGGCAGGTGGATTCTTTACCACTGAGCCACCTGGGAAGACTGTGTGTGTGTGTGAGTGTGTAGATATATATACCTTCACATGGACACCAGAACTAAATTATGGGTTTCTAAAGAGACTGTTTAGCAGAAGAAAAATGAGAAATTCTGAGAATAAAGGAAATAAACTCTTGAAAAATAGTTACTGCTCCCCGTGACCACTCTGTATGCTTTGTTCCATAGCTGCAATTCAGTTTCTTTTTTCTGTGAGACTCTTGGGAAGGGCCTGATTTTCCGATCACTGAGTTCTGTTTTAGTGGGCGGGGAGATCTTAGAAGGCCAAGCACAAAGACAAGAAAGTGTGTTCAATGGTGAAGCCAAATGAAGAACACTGGAGGCCCTAGTTCTGTCCCCCTCTGAGATGTTTGGAAGATATTGGCTCTGATCTAATACCTTTTGGCACTGCTCTGTCTACGGACATGCAAACCTGAAACCCAGCCAATCATAACAGTCCCTGCCCACTCGAGTAATCACAGGCGTTTCAGAGTTTAGCCTTACACTTTGGCCATGAGTTTATAATGAAAATATGCTACTCAGTGTTTGCAGAATGAGGAAAGCTAACTGGCCAGGTGGATTTTTCCAAGCTGTCAATTATTTCTGGAATTTAGAAGTATTTTCTTTTTTTCTCTCTCTTTTTAACACTGACACTTTGCTTGCATATAGTTCAGTTTACACTCCCTCCTTTTTATCATCTGATGTTTCTACAAGTAGAAATTTACTTTTATGAAAACCTTGTAGTTACCTGTCAAAATTATAAACCTAGTTAAGTGCAATTTTCTCTTGAAGAATCTCATGAATGCTGCTTTCTTAGGATAACCTTATATCGCAAAGGGTCTACTTTCAGGCATCACTGTTGCCAATCATGATCAATGACAAACCTATCATAACACCTTCCAGCAGTTTACTCCTTTCTTCCTGTATCATTCCTATATCATTTATTCAGCTCATGTATGCCGAAATTGTAGAAAGCAAGAAAGTGAAGTCAAACAGTCATGTCTAACTCTTTGTGACCCCATGAACTATAGCCTGCCAGTCTCCTCTGTCCATGTGATTTTCCAAGCAAGAATACTGGAGTGGGTTTCCATTTCCTTCCCCAGGGGATCTCCTTAACCCAGGGATCGAACCCAGGTCTCCAGCACTGAGGCAGACTCCTTGCCATCTGAGCCACCAGGGAAGCCCAAGTAGAAAGTAAGGGGCAGATCAACCATGATGGTGTCCTGGGTCACAAAGACTTTGTCCTGGATCCTTCCTGGGCCTTCTAGGAAGGCAAATTACGGGGAAAAGATAGATCAGTTCAGTTCAGTTGCTCAATCGTGTCTGACTCTTTGTGAACCCATGAACTACAGCACACCAAGCCTCCCTGTTCATCAACAACTCCCAGAGCCTACCCAAACTCATGTCCATTGAGTCAGTGATGCCATCCAACCATCTCATCCTCTGTCGTCCCCTTCTCCTCATGCCTTCAATCTTTTCCAGCATCAGGGTTTTTCAAATGAGTCAGCTCTTCACATCAGGTGGCCAAAGTACTGAAATTTCCCCTTCAACATCAGTCCTTCCAATAAACACTCAGGACTGATCTCCTTTAGGATGGACTGGTTGGATCTCCTTGGAGTCCAAGGGACTCTCAAGAGTCTTCTCCAACACCACAGTTCAAAAGGATTAGTTCTTCGGTGCTCAGCTTTCTTTAGATTCCAACTCTCACACACGTACATGACTACTGGAAAAACCATAGCCTTGGCTAGATGGACCTTTGCTGGCAAAGTAATGTCTCTGCTTTATAATATGCTGTCTAGGTTGGTCATAACTTTCTTTCCAAGGAATAAGCATCTTTTAATTTCATGGCTGCAATCACCATCTGCAGTGACTTTGGAGCCCAGAAATATAAAATCAGCCACTGTTTCCACTGTTTCCCCATATATTTCCTATGAAGTGATGGGACCAGATGCCATGATCTTAGTTTTCTGAATGTTGAGCTTTAAGACAACTTTTTCAATACACACACATAATATGTAATACATTTCCATAGATATGTTGGGATGAATGCTATTTTTTCCTAATTATTGCCATATGAATGGAGTTACATTTCCACACACTTATATTCTGTTCTCCCTAATCTAGCACTTTCTAGATCCACACTCAGGCAGGTTTACCCATTTCTTGCTGGTACATATTAACTTGGTCTGCAGTTATATGCTGAACAGTCCCTTTCTTCCCTTAGCAGAAACATGATTTTCATGGTCATGCCAAGTTAGGACTTCCAAAGTAGGGCTAGTGGTAAAGAATCTGCCTGCCAATGTAGGAGACATAAGAGATGAGAACTCGATCCCAGGGTCGGGAAGATCTCCTGGAGTAGGAAATGCAACCCACTCCAGTATCCATGCCTGGAAAATTCCACAGACAAGAGGAGCCTGGTGGGCTACAGACCCTGGGGTTGTAAGAGTCGGACCTGACTGAGCATATGCTCACATAAATAAAACAGGTTAAACCTTAATCTGTATGATTGGTTTAGAAGCAATGAGAAGAAGGAGTCAATAATGTCATCTTGAGAAGCATTATCTAGGGAGAATCCCTTGCATAGTTTTAGTCAATGCAAGGCTATCAAGATGGGAGGAGGGGTTATACCCCCTTCCTGGCTCATAGGGTTCAAGTGCATTCTCCCAAATGTGTTCATCCAGGTTCAGTATTCTACTACTCTGCTATCAGGGCTCAGAATTCAATATAGAAGAGTTTTCCAGGGAATATGAATTTAGCCTCCTAAATAACTCTGCTGCTGCTGCTAAGTCGCTTCAGTCATGTCCGACTCTATGCAACCCCAAAGACGACAGCTGACCAGGCTCCCCATCCCTGGGATTCTTCAGGCAAGAACACTGGAATGGGTTGCCATTTCCTTCTCCAATGCATGAAAGTGAAAAGGGAAAGTGAAGTCACTTAGTCGTGTCCGACTCTTCATGACCCCATGGACTGCAGCCTACCAGGCACCTCCACGAATGGGATTTTCCAGGCAAGAGTACTGAAGTGGGGTGCCATTGCGTTCTCCACCTAAATAACTAATAACTCTCCTAAAGAGTTAACTCTAACTCTTACTATTATCAACTAAAAATTGGCACTTGCCAAGAGCATTGCCAATGACTGAACATCAAGGGCATTTGCCATCTGTCTCTACGGAGATTGAACCCTCTGCTACTGTAGCTGTTGACCTTCAAAACCCTCTGGGGAGTACAGGGTGGAGCGAGGCACTCTGTGAAGAGAATCTTGTGGGACAGGTCTTTAGATAGTTGGATGTTTTTAGGAACAGTCTTTATGATCTCAATCCTTATGTTTTCTCATATCTAGCAAAGCACTGAATCCCTTCATGGTGACATCAGATCCTCCATCTTCTCCAAAACCTTACATATTGACTTTCCCCCATTGCTCTTTGGAACAATCTCTTAGAGCTAAGTTGCTGCCTCCCAGACTGCAGTCCTCATTTTGCCCCAAATGAAACTTAATTTGGGACTCTCAAGTTGTGCATCTTTTTTTAGTTGACACTATGAAATCCCAAGCCTGGTTTTCCATGCACTCTGCTCTTCAGCTAAAGATGTAAGTCTTTTAAAATGCTACAAAGGATAGGTTCTGGCTTTCATTCTGTGACTTCATTTGATAACCTATTTTATTCCTTCAGAGTATATATGGCCAGCAAAGCAGTTCACCAATTTACTAACCCTTATAATTAATATTTATCTCATGAATTCCCTATGAAGAGCTACAAAACCAATCATTAGCTCTTCAGTTGTACTTCAATCCACCACAGGTGGTGAAAAATGGGATACCAATAAGTTCAACTGGCCTCTTTGGATTTTGGAAATAATGCATACTGCACTTGAGAATATCATTTTACCCATGAATTTGAAGGACTCGGAGGGATCACAGTCCTAAGTGTGCCCCAGAGAAAGATGATTCTGCAGTAGTTTTAGGCTGTGGTACAAGTAACCCTTCTACTTAACTCAAATGATTTAGCCAGTTTCATGAGGAAAAGGTGGTTTTGATAATTAGGACAAGATGTCTCATCTCTGGCAAGCCCCACAGAAAACGACCTTGGTCTAGGGATTAGAGCAAAACCATACCATCTTTAGCAAAGAACAAGTCACCATTTGAAAAACAGCTTCTTATGTCCTACAAAACCCAACTAGATACTGAGCAACAGAACAGGTGACATCAAGTGGCGGTGTGATACGAGACATCCATAAAGAGCTGGTCGTTGTCTGATCCACCTAATCATGTTAGATTGAGCATGTTAATACCTATCAAATGATAGAAATAATGAATTTGGTATTGAGCCCAACCAATTCTGAAGGGCTTGGACAAATTATTCAAAATAGATGACCAAGATCTCAAGTCACCTATGTCTCTTTCCCTGACTCTTGTCCTTTTGGTCAAATCTATGACTTTATGAAAAATTCCCTACAACTAGATGATAGAGTAGAAAATCTGGTTCTCATTTATGGATGGATCAGTTTAACATGTTGCTGTGAGTCAAAAATGCATTGTTGTTATAGTAAATACAACTTTATTTAGAAATGACCATAAAAGACGCTGATTAGAGGGGAAAATGTCAATGGTCAGAAGTTTGAGTAGTTTTCATGGTCATAAAGCTCATGTTGAAAGAGAAGTGGCTGAAGTTAGTGGAATCCGGAGCAGTGCCTAATGGCTTGGCAGCAAAATCGGGAAGGCACTAATAAACCTGTACACAGGATGAGTCATCCAGTAGAAGTAAGAAAACCTTTGTCATCCGCCACTGCAATGTTTGCACAACGGGCCCATCCATAAGGAGCTGTGATAGAAGGGGTGTACATGGGCCCAGGAATAGAATCCTTTTCACCAAACTTGATCAAGCTTCACTGCTGCTAAATGTTCAGCCTGTTAAGAGAAGACTGAAACAAACCTCTGAGACCAAGCAGCCCTCTTTTATAAGCACTGACATGAGACACAAAAGATTTGTGTACTTCAACAATGAACTTAGGAAAGCTATCTTCCCTTACAGGGATTGGTATATTTTCTGCACATAGACTTGCCCATCAGGCTCACAGTGCCTGCACAAAAAAAAGCAAACACGAATTCTGAGTAACAGCAAATATTACTTTGAACCAAGGGATCAAATTTACAGAAAAGACCTGTGACCACACAGCCACAAGACTGAAAATTTGTAGCTTATACTTCATCACCATCTAGTAGTTTACTTGATGAGCTTTGAAAGGGATTTGAAAGGCACAGCTAAATTTTGATTACATATGGCAGTCTATAGGGTTGGGACATTTTTATTCAAGACGAAGTGTGTACTTTGAGTCCATGGCCGTAGCACAGTGCAATAACCCAGATAGAGTACATAGGCTTAGAAATCAAGAGGTGAAAAGAACTGTGACTCCTCACACCATCATTCTCAGGGACACATTGAAAAAAAATTATTTTTCTTTTCTCAGTGGCTTTAGATTCTGCTGAACTTGAAGTACAGATCCCAGGTGAAGGATGGGAGAAACTTTTGGGATTCTTTTACCAAGAGAAATAGTAAGGATTCAACTTAAAGTAATAAGGTTTAAACTTCCAAATTACTAATTCTACTTGAGCATTTTGGGCTCTTCATGGGGGGAGGAGTTATTGTACTGGCAGTTATCATCAACACAATTATTGTGAGAAACTTAGTCTGCTGTTAAAATATATATATATAGAGAGAGGTATAAATATCAGGGGATTCACCAGGACATGTGTAGATACACTTTAATGCATAGTCAACCCCACTTGGGCAAGGTGGAAAGCCCAGTTCTATAAGAAATCAGTAACCAGGAATTCACTCAAGGATGAAGATCTGCCCATGGAAAGATTTCACCACATCACTGTCTCTGAAGCCTGTGTTCAATGAACCTAAAGCATGTGTCTTAGTCAGCTCAAGCCTCTATAACAAAATACCATTTCCTGAGTGCCTTAAACAACAGACATTCATTTTTCACAGCTATGGAAACTGGGGAGTCTAAGATCAAGGTGTCAAAAGACTTGGTTTTTGATGACAGTTCCCTTTCGGTCTTCCAGATGGCCATCTTTTCACTTTTCAGTCATGTGGCAGAGAATAAGATCCTTATTACTTCCTCTTCTTATAAGGGCATTAATCCCATAATGGGGCTCTACTCTCATGACTTCATCTAAACCTAATTACCTGTCAAAGGCCACACCTCCTAATATCACCAACTTGGGGATTAGAACTTTAATATATAAACTCAGGATGATGGGGATGACACAAACATTCATTGCATAATAGTGTGACAGCCATTCATTTGTAGCTTTTACCCACATGTTCAGCTGGCTCATGAGGTAGGTATTTTCTTTTTCTGTTGGGTCATTGTAAAGTCCCTCCCTATAACTCAAAGAAAAAAGTGTAAAAAAAGGAAAGACAAAAGTACAACATAGGTACACAGCATGGAGATCATGCCCTCTGTACTTGTCTGATCTTACCTAGATTCCCTGGTCAATGATATAGGCAAGCAAATTGGACAAACAAAAGTGCTGTCAGAGGATAACAAAATCTAGAATGGATAGTAAGAAGAGAAAAATCATGATGTTGGGGTCAACTGCAGTAGTGGGAAGTATAGTTTATTTTATTCAATTTTTCTTTTGCAAGGCTTTCATTGTGACTGGCCACTACTAAAACACTCTCACAATCCTATATGTCAGCACTCAAGGAAGGCTATCAAAATTTAGGTGTTGGCCAATTTGGTCATTTATTTGGAGGTTCTGGTGGAAGAATGTCTTCTGAGCTTCTGAGTTTATCTAGGTTTTTGTGGAAACATCTAGTTCCTTGCTTCCCTAGTGGCTCAGATGGTAAAGAATTTGCCTGCAGTGCAGGAGATGCACGTTTTATCCCTGGGTTGGAAAGATCCCCTGGAGAAGGGAATGGCAACCCACTCCAGTATTATTGCCTGCAGTTTGGCAGGCTACAGTCCATGGGATTGCAAAGAGTCAGACTCAACTGAGTAACTAGCATTTTTCTAGTTCCTTGCAAGTGTAGGACTGACATCCCCATTTTCTTGATAGACAATTTAGGCATGCTCCACTATGCTTTCTTAATTTTCCTCAAATGTATTCCAGACTCTGCCCATTTGACTCCAAAGCGCCCGTCACATTTTTAGTTATTTGTTATGGCAGCAACCACTGCCAACTACCAAAATTGTCTATACAAGTCAGAATATAAGCAAAGATATAGAACCTGTAGAGGATATATGTGTGCATGCAAGAAATAGGTGATGATAGATAGATAAACAGATAAAGAGATGGTGTGGGAACTAACTAGCAAAATCTGAAATCCATAGATCAGGTGGTTAGGAAGCTTTGGAACCATGGTACAGGCTGAAATTTTCATCCATATGAAGGAAGATAGCAAGCAGCATGGAACTCCATGGGAAGAGGTTTAAAGTATTGCCTACAAGAATTTCTTCTGTGTGTCTTGGAGAAATTTCAGCCATCTTTTTTAAGGTTTTACAGCTGATTGACTCAGTTCCATTCAGATTACCCAGGATAATTCTATTTACTTATAGACCCTTTATTAGAAGCTTTAATTACATGCTCAAATTACCTCCACTGCAATACCTAGATTCGTGTGTGATGGAATAACTGGGAACTGGAGCCCAGTCAAGTTGACTCATCACAAAAGCCATCACAATATTAGTTCTTTCTGTGTAAGCTCTTAGTACTCACCCTTTTCACATGGGCAGTAAGTGATTCTTGTTCAAATTTTCAGCTAGTGACCAATCTCTTGTACTTTCTTCTCTGTGTAAACTAACGTTGAAGAAAACTCATCATCAGGAATAAATTGCTTCAGAAATTGTATGTAACTGGTTAAAGTTGCTAGGACATCCTGCTGCTGTTGCTGCTAAGTCACTTCAGTTGTGTCCGACTGTGCGACCCCATAGATGGTAGGACATCTTAGACCTCTCCAAATGAACTAGCAGCATTTGAGTCTTACTTGCCAAATGAATACATATCAGCAAAAATAGCATAAGTAAAGGATGCAGGCAGAGCTGTAGTTGAGAACAGTTAAGGTCACAATTAGGTTGGGGTGAGGCCAAGGGAAGGGAGAGAAAGAGTGTAAGTGGATCTTTTAAAAACAGATTCCTATGCCTGAAATCACCCAAAACAAACTGCTGACAACAGTGACTTATGGTAACTTTTAAGCATATTATTTTAGAAGGAAAAAAGAAAGAGAGTGACAGAGAGAGAAGGGACCAGGGAGAAAGAAGAAAGAAAGAAAAAAAGAGAATTAAGGAAAAAAGAAAAGAACACAGCCTGTAATTCAAACACAGAGAAATTCTGGACAAGCATATGTTATTGAAAAAATGTTTATGTATTTCTTTCACCAAAAGTTCACATGCTTTCCAGGTAGTCAGGGCAACTTCCTGCTTTATCATAAAACCTAATACTTCTATTTAATTTTCCCATATCCTCCAAGCAATGCATTAGGCCAAAGTTCTCATGAATTATTAAATCCCCCAGAACGTTTAAACTAATCCCTTTTTATAATTTGAAAGGGTTTCAAAAGCCACTTGCTCATGAATTTACCAAACCAAAATACGAGGCTTTATTATTCCAAATGCAGTTTGTGCTAAGGACTCAGTTAAGTGCTGAAGACATAATATCAAATAAGACATGTCTTCAAGAAACTTACACTTTTGAAAAACACACACACAGATGATGACAACACAGTGCAATAGATGTTGTTACAGAGCCAAGGCTGGCCAGGGTTATGTTAGCAGAAACAACAAAGCTCATGGAATGTGGCTGAGAGCAAGTAAACCACAAGCAAGAGACTGAGTCCTGTGATGTGTAATGGGAAGCTGTAAAATGCATGGCTAAAGAAATAGAGACAAGGTCATATGAAACGTGAAAGAATTTGTGCTCATAGGCAATGGGGAGGCATTAAAAAGCTTAACTGTAGGAACTGTATTTTTCACTTTGCATGGAACCCCAGGGAATGTATTTGGGAGCAGAGAACAGAAGCCATTGCAGCAGTTCAAGTGAGAATAAATAATACCTGAATTTGTACTGCAAAGAGATCAAACCTGACAATCCTAAAGGAAATCAGTCCTGACTATTCATTGGAATGACTGATGCTAAAGGTGAAGCTGCAATACTTTGGCCACCTGATGCGAAGAGCTGACTCACTGGAAAAGACCCTGATGCTGGGAAAGACTGAAGGCAGGAGGAGAAGGGGTGGGGACAACAGAGAATGAGATGGTTGGATGGCATCACTGAAGTGAAGGACATGAGCTTGAGCAAGCTCTAGGAGCTGGTGATGGACCAGGAGTTCTGGCTTGCTGCAGTCCACGAGGTCACAGAGTCGGACACCCTTGAGCAACTGAACTGAATTGAACTGGAGTGTCAGATTCTTTTCAACACCACGGACTGTAGCCTGCCAGACTCCTCTGTCCATGGAATTCTCCAGGCAAGAGTACTGGGGTGGGTTGCCATTTCCTTCTCTGGGGGATCTTCCCAACCCAGGGATTGAACCTGGTCTCCTGTGTTACAGGCAGATTCTTTACCGTCAGGGCTAATATATTTTGTATACATAAACACACACACATATTTCGAACTTATATCCAAAATGCAAAGAAAGGAGAGAAAGAAATAAAATGAACAGAAAAGATGTAGTTACTTTTCGTGTGATATTGTCTCACATTCATTTAATGGGGAGAAATTGTTTTTTTTTAAAGGAGAAATTACTTGATTTGACACTCATTTTTTCTTTTTAAATTAAACGGAAACAAAACCAAAAAAATAACCACAAAACAAACTTAGCAAATATTCCTGGATGCAGCTTAAGGGATCATAGACTATTGAACTGTGTTTCCTCAATTGGAAAAGTACAAGGGGTAGGTTACCCCAAGGAAAAATGAATGACTTCCCTCTAGGGCATTCTGTCCCTGCCCAAGAGTCTATATTTAAATAAATATTCTCTGTTAAGTAAAGGTCAGAAGTCTGTGGTTGTGGCTGCAATGTTAGGAATCGCTGGCCCTAACAAGTGAATGTGTGAAAGAAAGTCATGTGAAAAGAAACTAAAGACACAAAATATTTCTCAACACTTTTTCTCCTGTTCCTTTGGTTGAATCCAAATATTTTACCATCTTCTGCCAGCTTAGGATTCAAACATGCACTGTGAGCATCTGAAGAGCAAAATCTCAAGAGGCCAAGAAAAGCATGAGCTAATCCTGTAGGTTTCCCAGTCATTTGCAAAATAGCCTTTCACAGTAAGAAACATCCAGGAAGGTGAAAGGCTGAGCTGGTGTTTTCAGCAACAGGCTCAGAATGAAGACATACGATCTTTTTTCTTAAGACTGATGTTTACTCATTGATGATTTTTTTTTTTCTAGCCCCAAAAAGAAATTGAATTAAGCTTTTTTTCTAATACAATCAAGTCACTGAGATTTTTATAGGGCAGAGAAGTTATCGGAGGGGAGTTATGTAGGAGAACTCTTCCAAAGTCTGGTCCTTGGTTGGTGTCTCCATCCACTTCTCTAGCTGGTCCTTCACTCTACCTATAAGGTATGATTTGAACCTCTTCACACTGCTCCACTTCTCAAGGCTTGGTACATTCTGCCTGCTTCAGTGAGGTATCCCTTATTTTCTCTAGTATGAATAATCAGTCCTTTTATTAATCTAGACTTGCTCAGTCCAATATGGTAGCCACTAGTGACACACTGCTAAAAAGCACTTGAATTTTGGCTGGTCCAAATTGGGATGAACTGCAGAACTGTAAAACATATGCCAGGTTTCAAAGACTTAATAGAGAAAAAGAACTTAAAATATCTTATTAATCTTTCTGTGTATTGATTATATATAGAAATGAAAATATTTTATATGTGTTGGGTTACATGATATATCTCATTAAAATCCATTTCAGATGTTCATTCTCACCTTTTCACATGGCTAATAGAATTTGTAACTTACATATGTAGATCAGCATTCTACTGAGTATTACTACTCTAGAGCTTGTCTATCTCGATCGTTAAACTTCTACACAACTTCTATACAAAATCTAATACTTTGACATATCTCCTCCAATAGATTGATTTTCATTAATGGGAAGGGTCATGTTTTATTTATCTCTTGTCCTGTTGCCTATGACAACACCTAGAACTTACTAGATATATAATTTTTAAAATCTACAGGACAAGTGGAAATGGAAATGAAAGCATAAGAAAATATTTTACAAAAAAATTGTATTGCTCAAATTATTCAAAACGTTATTACTGAGTAAAATGGTATGGGATTACATTTTTCTTTCTGGTCTTTGGTGGGTATTTGCTAGTTCATTATTCAAAAGTTGTGAAATTCTACCACTAAAACTAGGTCCTACTTCTGTAAAAAGTTGGTGATATGCTTAATGTCAAGAAGAGATATTGATTTTTATCGGCAATCTGAAACATCTTAGCTAATAGATACCCTTTTAATCAAAAAATACTCCATGTTTTATAACTTTTCTCTTTACCTTAATAAGAGAGTATTTAAAAAAGTAAAACAATTTCATCATTGCCATCATTGTATTTGGCATACCAATTTCTCTCTAGGTTAAATTTAGGTACTTACGTAGCTGTTTAAATTCTTTCAAAGCACTCAACTATCATTGAGTAAATAATTATTCAGGATACTAGGTAGTATTCCAATAAAATAAAAGAACACTTGTGTTTTTTGTTTTTTTTTTTTTAAATAAGTTTATATCTACATAAATCAAGTGCTTGGTTACTTTTAAGTTTTTTATTCATTAGCATCAAGCACTTCAGACATAAAAACTACTTATTTTTAAGGGAGTAAAACTGACAAGGATTTTGGTGGTCCAGACATCTGAATGATCCTAAAACCTGGGATAAATCTAATACATAGTAATTGGATCTGTTTTAGAATGATGTTTATTTTGATGTGACTTCATTTGCAGTAACTTGCTCTCTGGAGAAATTTAGCTTAAAGGAAATGATGGCCTTTTGGAAGATGCTATTTCCATGGTTTGGTAAGGAACCAGGTCATGATACACTCACATATTTAAATATAATCACTTGAAAACTTTTGAATTGCTCCTTTCTGTTTTGCTTTCTACTCCATTCCTGTTTGGGGTTTGACGTCTTCATTCTCTTGTTATTTTTCCCCTTACTACTTGCTCCTTTTAAAAGTCCTTGTTAACACTCATTAATGAGTGCGGTCCAAAGGTGCAAAGCAAACACACAGCAGAAGAAAGGAGATGAAAGAACTGACGTTTTGCTCTCCTGGCAGGTGTCAGTGGATCTCAGCAGCAGCTGGGGCCCCAGCCAGTTTTTGTAGGAATTGCTACAAGGCAACCACCCTTTAGTCTCTATACAAGCATAACCAGAAATGCAAGAACTGGCTAAACATTTAAAAGCTGGCTTTTCTTAGACTTGGTTTTCCACAGCATCAAGGAAAAAAAAAAAAAACATATTTGTCTTCTCTGTAAAGATAAATTGTCTCCCTCTACACTGAATATTAAGCTTCCCTCCAAAAGATGACCACTTTCAAACCATTACCCAAAATCATGTAGGTTCTCAGCTTTTGCAAAAAACTGTAACCTGAGAGTCATTAACAAAGACATTGGTTTTTCTAGATGGCTATCAGATTGACTAGAAAGAAACCTCCGAGTTTAGTATTTTATTTGATTTTGCTAATCTCGTGAGAAAGCTTTGACTTTTAATCTCTTATGCATGAGAATGATACTTTATTTCCTTTACTGTTTGCTCACTTAGCATAATAGCCTTAGCATACTGGACATGGAACAACAGACTGGTTCCAAATAGGAAAAGGAGTTTGTCAAGGCTGTATATTGTCACCCTGTTTATTTAATTTATATATAGAGTACATCATAAGAAACGCTGGACTGGAAGAAACACAAGTTGAAATCAAGATTGCCGGGAGAAATATCAATAACCTCAGATATGCAGATGACACCACCCTTATGGCAGAAAGTGAAGAGGAACTCAAAAGCCTCTTGATGAAAGTGAAAGTGGAGAGTGAAAAAGTTGGCTTAAAGCTCAACATTCAGAAAACGAAGATCATGGCATCCGGTCCCATCACTTCATGGGAAATAGATGGGAAACAGTGGAAACAGTGTCAGACTTTATTTTGGGGGACTCCAAAATCACTGCAGATGGTGACTGCAGCCATGAAATTAAAAGACGCTTACTCCTTGGAAGGAAAGTTATGACCAACCTAGATAGCATATTCAAAAGCAGAGACATTACTTTGCCAAAAAAGGTTTGTCTAGTCAAGGCTATGGTTTTTCCTGTGGTCATGTATGGATGTGAGAGTTGGACTGTGAAGAAGGCTGAGCGCCGAAGAATTGATGCTTTTGAACTGTGGTGTTGGAGAAGACTCTTGAGAGTCCCTTGGACTGCAAGGAGATCCAACCAGCCCATTCTGAAGGAGATCAGCCCTGGGATTTCTTTGGAAGGAACGATGCTAAAGCTGAAGCTCCAGTACTTCGGCCACCTCATGCGAAGAGTTGACTCATTGGAGAAGACTCTGATGCTGGGAGGGACTGGGGGCAAGAGGAGAAGGGGACGACAGAGGATGAGATGTCTGGATGGCATCACTGACTCGATGGACGTGAGTCTGAGTGAACTCTGGGAGTTGGTGATGGACAGGGAGGCCTGGCATTCTGTGATTCATGGGGTCGCAAAGAGTCGGACACGACTGAGCGACTGATCTGATCTGATCTCATAGTAGCCTTAATGTTACTCATATACCACAGACGTTTATTTAGCAAATTAATTCCTTTTTCAACACATATTTATTGAGCTTATGCTACAGTACATATCAGAACCATTGTAGGTGCTGGAAACACATTGATGAACAAAACAGGAAAGAATCCTGCCTCTCATGAAGCGTAAGGGAAACAAACAATAAATATGTTAAATAAACATGATGTATAATACGGTAGATAATGTTAAGTGCTAAATGAACAGTAGAAAAAGGGAAGTTTAACATCTCTAGATTGCAATTTTAGGTAATGTATCAGGGAAAATCCATACGAGAAGATACCACTTAAAAAAAAGTTCTAAAGGAATAAGTATTACAAAATCCTTTGTCATAGTTACAAAAGGAATATGTGTTCCCTGAAGGGGGAAAAAGACAATTCAGAATCTGAGAGAAAATTGAAATAACCATCTGCAATTCTGTCATTCACAATTAATCTTTACTTAAAAGATGATATAGATTGATCCTAGTAGTTCTCTAGGGGTGGCTGGGTTTAACGTGTGTGTGTGTGTGTGTGTGTAATAGAGAGAAACCGTTATTCAGAGAACTGAAATACAACTCAGTTTCAACAATGTGGATCCCATTTTTATGTAAATAGTCTTCAAGAACAATTTTTAAAACTTTTCATATTATGTTGTTAAAATGATACTGAATATAATTGTGCATATTTTCTTTCAAATAATTCTTTTTTGAATAATGCTATCATGTAAATAGTGATACATGTAAATAATGCATAAATCCAGACACGTTAAAAAATTGTTTAACTTTAGAATTGTAGTCACTGATTATGTGATTTTTACTGCTATGGTCAGTGTTTCAGAGTGACTGTGGATCTTTATATTTGCCTATTTGGATACTTTAGGTATGAGGAAAAAATCTCTGATTCAGTGGGCTTAAACAATAATGAATTTATGATACACAAATAAAGCACACTATTAAGGGTTTTCAGAGTTGGCTAATTTAGGGGCTCGGTGTTGTCTTTTCCAACTCTGCTACCATCATAATGATGATTTTTTCCACAGACTTGAACAGGTGCTGGCCACTGGGCAGTAAGTAGTCTATCAACTTCAGATGCATACACTGAAGGTGCATACACGCTCGTACCCTGTGATGCTGGGGCTGGGATCTGCAGAGCCCGTTTCCCAGTGCTTGGTGGCTTCCTGTTAGGCTCTGCCAGTAGGGAGCATAAGAGGGAGACTGAACAGAGGCAGAGAAGTGGACGGCTCCTCTCCATTTCCTGTCTTGTCAGGTAAGTGAAAGTGAAAATCGCTCAGTCCTTTCCAACTCTTTGTGATCCCCATGGACTATACCGTTCATGGAATTCTCTAGATCAGAATACTGGAGTGGGTAGCTGTTCCCTTCTCTAGGGGATCTTTCGTACCCAGGGATCAAACCCAGGTCTCCCATGTTGCAGGCAGATTCTTTACCCTCTGAGCCACAAGGGAAGCCCATCCGCACAGGAACTCTTCTCACGAGCAACAGCCCTTCCTCCTAGCACCCCCAGATGACTGCAGTTTGGATGTGCTCCTTCAGTCCCTCAGCCAGTGTCCTTTCACCTGCTGAGGCAGAGAGCCCATCAGCTGGCATTCCCTCCTCAGGAGGCAGAATAATATTTGTTGGACCTTTCCCTCTGTTCCCTCAACTATAAGAGTAGTAGATATTTCCCAACAGTTAGCACTCTCATGATACCTTCATGTTCTTTCCTTAGATTTTTTTTTTTGCCTTTTCAGTTCCCAAATTCATGATTAATTATTCTTCTTACACTAAGTCCTCTATGTTAAAATAATCATTATGATTTCCAATTCCTTACTGGATCCTATCTGATACTATCCTCATGGTGACAAGATGGCTGCCTCAAATCCAGTTTCACTTCTTTACACAGCAATACCCTATGACCAGGAAGGAATTCTCTTTCTCAGTTCTTTTGAAAAACGAAGAAATTTTTCCCAGAGGCTACCATGCACAAATATTTTAATGTGTCATTGGCAAGAATTATGTCACAAGGACCTGTATAAATCAATTCCAGTCAAAGGGCATGGAATCACTATCTAAATAAACTAGTTAAGATTATTAGCCAAGTTTGGAGAAGACAGATTTTCCTGAAATATATGTAACAGATTAGATTCTTGATAAAACCAAGGGTTTATTTTAAAAAGGAAAGAAGGAGGGTGGCAAAAAGCTATAAAGTTGATAGCTAGCAGTGTCTTCCATCATAATTTATTGAAAATCTAGAAATTTTATTTCTCAAATAAAAACCTAGTAATATTTAGCTTTATTGGCATCTTTTGTTCTATGAATAGCTTCAGATGCTATAACTGTGAGAACTTAATATTGGATATGAAATTCCCATAGTTTGAAGAAATTCCACAGAAGAGGATGTTGGAAATTTTTATTTGAACTTGAATAAAGAGCATGTGGGCTTCCCAGGTGGTGCAGTGGTAAAGAATCTGCCTGCCAATGCTGGAGACATAGGAGATGCAGGTTCGATCCTCGGGTTGAAAAGATCCCCTGGAAAAGGAAATGACAACCCACTCCAGTATTCTTCCCTGGAAAATTTCATGGAAAGAAAAGCCTGGCAGGTAAGCCACAGTCCATGAAGTCACAAAGAATGTGATGCAACTGAGCATGTGTGCATGTAATGTATATAATCTCAGATATGATTATTTTGACAAGTGACAGACTTTATTTTCTTAGGCCCCAAAATCACTATAGATGGTCACTGTAACCATGAAATTAAGAGACGCTTGCTCCTTGGAAGAAAAGCTATGACCAACCTAGTCAGCATATTAAAAGCAGAGACATTACTTTGCCGACAAAATTCCATCTAGTCAAGGCTCTTGTTTTTCCAGTAGTCATGTATGGATGTGAGAGATGGAACATAAAGAAAATTGAGGGCTGAAGAATTGATGTTTTTGAACTGTGGTGTTGGAGAAGAGTTTTGAGATACCCTTGGACTGCAAGGAGATCAAACCAGTTAATCATAAGCGAAATCAACCCTGAATATTCATTGAAAGGATTAATGCTGAAGTTCCAACATTTTGGCCTGCTAATGCAAAGACTGACTCATTGGAAAAGACCCTGATACTGGGAAAGATTGAAGGCAGGAGGAGAACGGAATGACAGAGGTTGAGACAGTTGGATGGTATCACCGACTCAATGGACATGAGTTTGAGCAAGCTCTGGGAGTTGGTGATGGACAGGGAAGCCTGGCATGCTGCAGTCCATGGGGTCGCAAAGAGGCAGACACAACTGAGAGACTGAACTGAACTGAATGATTATTTTGGATTATTGGCCCATTTCACAGATGGGGTCTGAGACCCAGAACAATACAGTAGCTTTTCAAGACCTCAAAGTAAGGTAAAAGCAAAGATGGGCCAGTAGTCTCTCACAGTAACCCTAACTGCACAATGAAGTCATTTTATCATTTTCCCAATCTTGTTGTTTGTCAAAATAAAAGTGGCTTCTGAAAATGTAATGTGAAGTGTAGCCCTACAACATTTCTGACATATTTCAGTAAACTGAATTTAATTCCAAGAATAGCAGAAAAGAAATTTCATTTAAATAAAAAGTGATTGGCTTCAAGAAATGTAAAAAGACTATGCATACATAATTTTTAAAAGCAAATCCACATGCACAGATTTAAATACCTCAAGTCACAATTGGCATATAATTTATGTTTCATATTACATATATCTGTATCTACCTCTGTATCTGTAATTCAGATATTGGGAGACAAGCAAAGACATTCTTGCTCTTTATTTTTTTGTAAGTTTCCACATAATATAACCTTTGTTTACTATGCTTCATCATATTACATTGTTTTGAAATGTTATACCGATGCTAGTAAATATTACTTATATTTTATATATCTGGATATGAAGTGCAGGGAGACCATGTGCTTTACCCAAAATAGCAGCGGAAATTAAACAGCCAGATCTGAAATTCAAGCCTAGTACACAGGATACTTGGTCAGGCTTTTCATGTATATTTTGGAGAAAACAGCTGATAAGAAACCTGCATCAAATGACCAACTAGATTAGGTGACCTCAAGAATTTAGTTTATGTCTGAAAATCATGGCCTGCAGACCTTATGCATAACTGGAGTCATCAAGAGAGTCTGAGAGGTTTTAAAGCCTCTATCAATCAATGCATATGAAATACATCATAGCAAAACAGGCATTCAAATGAAAACTTTGATATAGCAAAGCCTTATGTTCAGGATAGTCAATCTTCTATGACACTGGGAAACAATTTTACTATACACTTACTTCTGTAATAATCAGAATATACTTTCATGAAGGCATTGTTTGGAAAGTATCTATGATTATTTATGAGCTCTGGATTTGAGAAACATAATATGGAAAATAAAATCTATCAAAATCATGTCAAATTCTTTCATGTTTATATCTTTTCAAAGTCTTAAATGGATAAAGCCTGATAGACAAGAGTTCCTAAGGAACAAGAGTTCCTTAAAATAAAAAGCTTTGATCCTCTGAACCAGATCTTAAAATTTTAGTCTATCAGCTAAAAGACATCTGAAAATTTCATAAGCAACTCACTATTCCAACTTACCATGTAAATAATTTTAAAAGGTATAGAGTTTCTAAATAAGCTTCCAAAGTTATCCGTTCATGTACAGTCAAAAAAGAACTTTAAAAAAAATTGATAGATCTATTCAAAATACCAAATAATAAAAAAAATGACTTTGATTTAAGGAACTATTTTGGATTCAGTAACAGGCAAGTTTTATTCTCTAAAATAGATTAAATAGGAAAGGTGATATATGCTCAAATGGTATAGAGAATCCTTTGTTATTCTAGCATATTCTTTCTCAGTTTGTTGGTTAATAGTTAATATTTAATCATTGAGAAGAGTGTTGATATATAATTTCTATGCATCACCTTGGTTGTCAGTCACTGAGTAACTCATTGTTAAAACTCACTTACTTACATTTACCATAAGTCATTATAGGAAAAGAATATGGAATCTTTTATTTTGAGCCCATTAGGTAGAATTCATTCCTGCTCATTGAGAGTGATTTGTGGGTTTATCTTAAATTGGTTTGTAACATAAATTAAGGGTTTTTATTTGTGATTTTTGTTATTATTAAATTTAACAGCAGAATCACCAGTAAAGGGAGTCTCTGGTGGCTCAGATGGTAAAGAATCTGCCTGCAATGCAGGAGACCTGAGTTTAATCCTTGGGTCTGGAAGATCCGCTGGAGAAAGGAATGGCAACCCACTACAGTAATCTTGCCTGGAGAATTCCACTGACAGAGGAGTGGGATACAGTCCACGGGCCTACAGTCCATGGGGTTGCAAACAGTCAGACATGATTGAGTGACTAACATTTTCACCAGAAAAAAGCATCACTTGAATGAACAAATGTAATAAAATAAAGCTGGTATAACTTACTACTCAAAGTATAATTTAACAACAATAGCTTGTGAGTTTCAGTGCAATTCAGAGTGAAATATTTATTCACTCATAACTTAAGTGAAGCTATGGTTTTTCCAGTAGTCATGTATGGATGTGAGAGTTGAATTATAAAGAAAGCTGAGCACTGAAGAATTGATGCTTTTGAACTGTCGTGTTGGAGAAGACTCTTGAGAGTACCCTGGACTGCAAGGATATCAAACCAGTCAATCCTGAAGGAAATCAGACCTGAATGCTCATTGGAAGAACTGATGCTGAAACTGAAACTGTAATACTTTGGCCACCTGATGCGAAGAACTGACTTACTGGAAAGGACTCTGATGCTGGGAAAGATTGAAAGCACGAGGAGAAGGGGACAACAGAGGCTGAGATGGTTGGATGGCATCACAGACTTGATGGACATGAGTTTGAGCAGGCTCCAGGAGTTGGTGATGGACAGGGAAGTCTGGTGTGCTGCAGTCCACAGAGTTGCAAATATTCAGCCATGACAGAGTGACTGAACTGAACTGAACTGAAGTGGTGGTCTCTTATATAAATTGTGCTATGAACCAAGTTATTTATTGTTATCATATATTTTTAAATTTTATAATGTGTTTTCTTTTTTGTGTATTTTCATTGATTAAACTTTTATTTCAAAAATAAACCTAAGTGTAAGGACTCACCATGGCACCATGATGAACTGAAGAAAATTTATGGCACTTGGTATTTCAAAAGTCTTTTCATGATCTTAAACCTTAAAAATCACTGTTTATTAAATTAGTTGAGTCTAAAGTATCAGACACAACCAGTTTGATCTTGCATATTACAAGGATCTTCTATAAATTTAATTTTCATCATGTGGTAATCAACTCACTTCCTACTTAATAATATTTTAAAGTTTCCTTAGACACTTTGAGAATTAGTAATAAAATATCCATAATATGAATTTTTAGAATTCTTTTCTACTTGCTGAAGTCTCTGGTCAGCACCAGCTACAAAGATTCAAGATTATTTGTATAAGGAAACTCTCTGAATTTGACTTAACAGCATTTAATAGAGTAATATCTAGTAATATTTGTTCATTTTCTTTTGTAGTGATAGGAGATAAGACAGGCTGGGCTAAGTCACAGAGAGAAGACAGCTATTTGACTTAAAAATGGCCTTTTACACAACCTGTTCCTAAGGCTTTTGTTAGTTGGTGTTTGAAGCATCCTTGAAACAACTTGAAGATAGACACATTCATTAGTCAATAACAAAGAACATTGTTCCACAGCAGGTTAACCCTAACATCATATATAAAAAGAAAAAAAAATAGACATCTTATACAAAGCAGAAGCCCTACTAGGCCTCTCATGTAATACCTAGAGGTCATTCTGCTTTGAAGTTGGATTGGGTCTCTTTGGGGAATATAATTGTTTTTTTAATTTTTAAATCAAATTTTTAAAAATGGATTATATATGCACTCTTGTTTACATTTCTACTGAAGTAAAATATGCCACAGAAAAGTACACATAACCTAAATATAAGGCTCAATATTTAATATATTTTACAAACTGACCACATCCCTGAAACCAGCACCAGATGAAGAAAGTCCTAGGCGATCCAAGTCCTGGGCAGGCCCATTGAATTCTGTTCCAGTCATTACCTCTCCAAAGTAATCACTATTCTAACTTCTAATAAAGATTTTTGCCTATTTTTCATAAGTAGAACCATAGAGTATGTACTTTTCATGTCTGGATTTTGTCACCCAAATTTGCATTACTGCTTAAATTCCAGGCAGTTCTTTCTCTTGCATTGTAGATTCTATTGTGTGACCAGACTATGGATTGCTTGTCCATGCTGCTGTTGATGATCATTTGGAGTTTCTGCTTTGGGGCTATTTCAGACAATTCTGCTATTAAGATACTGCTGCTGCTGCAGCTAAGTCACTTCAGTTGTGTCCGATTCTGTGCGACCCCATGGACTGCAGCTTACCAGACTCCTCCATCCATGGGATTTTCCAGGCAACAGTACTGGAGTGGGGTGCCATTGCCTTCTCATTAAGATACTAGTGCATGTCTTTTGGGAAAAAGCTATTTCAGGAATTGCAGGTCATTGGATTTGGCTTTGTCCAACTTTGATAGATACTCCCAAATCATTTCCCATGTGCCGGGCTGTACATTTTACGTTCCCACCAGTATTGTGTAAGATTTCTGGTTGTTTTACTTTCTGTCTAATGCATGTTAGTGTCTATGCTTTTCTTTTTGAGACATAATAGTTTTCCAAATATTATTTTTCATAGATTTTATAAACATACACACACTAAACTGTTTTTATAATTGCATCCATTTTAACTGATGGGTTTAGCATGGTAATGTTTTAAACTCTTTTCTGATTCCTATTCAAATTCCATTTCGATACTGACTCTTACTCCACATTTTTTTGTTGTTGTTTTCCCTGATGGTGTGCATGCATGCATGTAAGTTTCTTCTGTCCTACTCTTTGCAACCCTATGGACTGTAGCCTACCAGGCTTCTCTGTCCGTGGCATTCTCCAGACAAGAATACTGGAGTGGGTTGTTATGTCCTCTTCCAGGGGATCTTCCCAACCCAGAGTTCAAAACATATTAAATCAATATGTAAAATTTTATATAAAATATATAAACATCAAAAAGAAAACATAGTTATACAACAAACCATACTTTTAAAGCCATCAACAGTGCCAATTTCTGTATTCACATCTAAGTCTGCAATTGCAGATGGAACTCTTCCTAATAAGTAGAAGATCTATCCATTTTTCAATGGGAGTTACTTTATCTCTGAACTTGAATTTCAAATACATAAAAAAAATGCCCAATTTCAGGCCCACTTGTAAACTCTAAAGCTGAGTTCATCAACATACATCAAAAATGCATTTTGGATCTTTTCATATATAATTCTTGTATTTGTTCCATCAAGAAAACAAAACTTGTGAGAGAGCATTTTTGGTTTCTTTCAAGTGGGATTCAAAACACTTGTGACTTCTTCTAAAATATATCTTGTGAATAGAAGAGCTGGATTCTGAACTCAGATCTGCTAATTCAGCTTTTTCCCACTTATTTGGCCAAAAAAACCTCCCTTCACAGAGCACTTGTAAACACTGACAGGACCTATTTCCTACAAATAAGAGTTTAGAAAGCATTATCCTAATTCCAAATCCAATCAACTCTCCATTACTCCACAGATGTCCTAAACAAGCTATGATTAAACTATATTTAAAACACTACAGAAATTCAAGCTATCAAAATTAAATTAGTCTCAATATTTCACTCTGTAAAGTGAAGGACACAGTTAAAAGGATTACCTCAGAAATGTCCATATTTAAACATCTTTAGCTATTTTTATTCCAAACATTGACTTTCATAATTTGATTCAGAAATCATTAGTCCATTTATGCCTAATGCATGAAGATTTAAAAAAAAAGTCATCTCCTCAAAATTACATCTCTATTTCCTTAACCATTAGAGTCAGATGCTTGGCTGGCAGCCAAAACTAATATGCATCTTTACAAATGTATACAAGATGGGAAGGAGATGATAGTTCATGTTGTAATCTTAGAAATATAGTGTCAGGAAACAAGTTCATGGTAGAACGTACATGAGCACAAATGCCTAACTTACATGCATATTTTTCCATAATAATGACAACTAACACTCATGTAGAGTAGACTGGATGTCATGTAGTATTATAAATGCTTTCCATTTAGCAATTTATTGAATATTTCCAAGGCATGAGGTAGGTTCCATTATTGTTGCAGTTTGAGAGGTTAAAAAAAAAAAAAAAAAAAAAAGGAACCAAATTCTAAGTAACTTGACTAAGGCTGCAGTAGTAGATTCTAGTTTGAACAGAGGCCATTTGAAGCTAGACTCCACTCTCATACAAGCCAACTTCAGGAAGCTAATTCATGCCATTCCAGATAGTATAACTCTCTTCCTTTTCAAGATTCAAATAGATATTTCTCTCCCTCTCTCCCTCCCTTTCTGTCTCAGTTGTAACTGTATTTTTTGGAGAGACTGACCAGTTTATTTGGAAGTATTTAGCCTTGGCATTAGGAAATGGTTACCCACTCCAACATTCTTGCCTGGGAAATCCCATGGACAGAGGAGCCTGGCAGGCTACAGTCTATGGGGTCTCAGAGTTGGACACGACTGAGTACACACACACACACCACACAGGCTTGGCATTACCTTTCATTTAATCCCTCACGAAATCTATGAGATAATTATCAGAACTAGAAAGCACTCCTTCATCCTCTCAACGTGTAGAGGGGTATTTCTGCATAGTGAGGTCATAGACGCAGCGGAGCTGACAAACGCATACAGAAAGGACCCGTGAATGGTTCTTCAATTTCCTTAACTATTTCCTCTGCTGCACGGACAAAACGAACAATACATTTAGGTAACAGCCCTCTTGTAGGTAACTTAACATGGCTTTTTCTGGATAGCTTTGCACTGTTGTGGACAAGTTACTTATTCATAGCCTAAGCATTCATTTTTGGGGGGAGGGGGGAATAACCATGGCTAAACATTCAAGAAACAGCAAAAGAGCAAATTATTGTATCCAAGCCTGATGTGTCAACATTTCAAGGTCATTTCTTTGTCTTCTGAGGACCCCAGTAAAGGAAGAGGGTATATCCTCCCTTCCGGTGAAGGGTGGTCCATTCCATGAATCTTCCCAGTTAAACCCATAGGGAGCCTTGGTATCACCTGGTATCCTGCCCCAAGAGTAGGCTTTGGTCTGCTCAGCAATTTCACAGGGGTGGACGTGGAGTCTCTCTAGGGTCACATAGCTTCAGACTGTGGCTTTTTTTTTTTTTTAAGCAATTGATGCTCACTCTCCTTAATTTGGTGCCTTCCTATTTCTATGAAACGTGTTCTCAAATAGGCTAGGGCAGATATTTGCAAAAATCGTAGCTTCTCACTAATTTCCAGGAAATCAAGCACACTTTATTTTAAATGTTGAGAAGAAAAACTGCTCATCTTTATTCCAAAAGTATGTCCAGAGATGGAACTTACTGGCATTCTGACAAAGAACACTCTGAAAAGAAAATTTAATTGTCTTAAATGTGGAGAAGAAATAGCTACTGTTTCAGCTTTCACAGTAAATGCTCGAATCAAAAGATTTAGTATGAAAAGGGAGGGGATATATGTATACCTACGGCTGATTCATGTTGAGGTTTGACAGAAAACAGCAAAATTCTGTAAAGCAATTATCCTTCAATAAAAATAAATTAATGTAAAAAAATAAAAGAAAAAGCAAAGAGATTTAGTATGAAACTTATTGCCTCAGCATGAAAAAAGAAACATACATATTTCATATGTGATCATACATCCACTATGTGCATGGTTTCAAGGCTCAGATTAAATATATTCAGCTACAAAATTCCATTCTTTTGTGGGAGATAGTAATGCTTGGCTTTGTTTTTCTATTATTGTCATTATTTGTTTGATTTTTCCTTGGGAGCCAGTGCCTACTGAGTGCTTTCCCTACCCTGGGCACTTGACCTGGATTTCTCAACTAAATTCTCCCAGCATTGCTAAGCTAGGTATCAATGTCAATATCCTTACCACAGATGAAAGAACAGAGTTCAGGGGGCTAAGGAATATGTTCAAAGGCTCATAACTGGTCCCACCCTTATTCAAGTGCGGAATCCATCAGTTTATCACCATGTCACGCTGTTCCCAAGATCTGGCTTGTGTTGGAACTTAACACTGCTTATCGTTTCTTTCCCCAGATACTCCCTGGAAGTTCAAGGTGTTCCTTCACTCACGCCGCTGTCAACTCCCCAGTGACGCTGCCAGGTCAAACTTGTTGCTTCCCCGGCTGGTGTTATTACCACAGCTGCTGCCGCCACCCCAGCAGCTGGTACTGAACCTCAGGGTGGAAAGAATGTTTTCCCTCTGAGTGATTTCTGGTCTATACTTAAGACTGCCCACACTCCCCACATGTCCCTCCAAGTAATAGGGTTTCTTCAATTTCACAATCACCATACTCACCAAAAAAAAAAAAAAAACACACACATGAAAGAAAAAAACATGACCAGCTTCTCAGAGCAAAAAGTCATAATATTGTTATTGAGTGCTGGCCGTGTGATATTATTTCCCTTAATCTTCTCAGCTACTCTGTAAGTTACTTTACAGACTAGAAACAGAGGGTTAAGAAATAAGGGCAGAAATGGAAAAGAACTTAATTTCAGGCTCAACCGAAGCATCTCTCCATTGACTGAAGCCTGGTATTTCCTGCTGGGATGACATTTTTCAGCCGCTGCTTCCCTCAGGGAGGACCTGCCTTCTCAGGGCTCCTGTCCATCTTATAAGTTGACACATACTCTTTTCTTCAGGTTTGTTCATTTTAATATATTAGGAGTCTCACTGAGCACTCCTACAAAATGATTCTATGAAGACTATCCCTTAGTAATAGGGGGCACTCTTGCACATTGTAAAAAATAAATAACTACAGCAACTCTAGTATCATAGGCTATGATAAGACTACATTATTCTAAAGTGGATTCCAGAATTTTCATGACTTTGCCAATATAATTATTAAAACTAGACAAAGGCCTTTGTTGTTGAGTCTGGGCTTACCAATCATCTTTCTGATCTGCAATTTGACTTCACAGAAACCTTAACCAGAAGGAAAGTAGCCCAGTAGTGAATGGGAGTGCTTCAGTTCCCAAAATTCTAGAACATCAATTACTTTTGCAGCACCTTCACACATTTTGCCAAACCTGTATGTCACATTTTATTATATATTAAATATTTCATTTTACATTCTATCTCACGTTAAGTTGCATAATTTATGGGAAAAAGTAACAAGAAAAAACTTTAGACAAGTACCTAAATCATGATTATTATATGCCACTTACATTTCTAAATTCATATTTATTACCTAAATAAAAATTATCTTTAATGTTCATTAATATAACATTTATTAATAAAATCATCCCAGGAGCTACCAGTTGGCTGCAACACACACATTGTAAATGCAGCTAAGGTCTATAAATTCATCATTAATCCATTGTGATTAATCCATTGTGATGTATTGAATCCATTAATCCATTGTGATGTATTGAATAAGCGTCCTAACAACAACAGTTTGGTAAATTAGAATTACCAAAAACCTTAAAAACCTGAATTTTTAGGTCAAATTTAGTTTATGCCATTGCAAAGTTTAGAGGCAGGCTCTTACTATGGTCAAACCTAAAGTTTTTTTCCCTCCACTTTATCTCTCTTTTCTCAGTTTTATTGACTTGATTTTTCAATTTGGGCTTTGAAAAATGTCTTTATGTGTCTATAATGCTGGGAAACACCATGCAATCTGATTTTCCTTCTTACATATCTTCACAACCTAGCAACTTTTAAAATTTTCCCTAGTAATGGCCACTTGACTTGCTATAGTCTACACTATCTTTAATTTCCCTGTGATTCTTCACCTGTCAATCTGCATTATTAAAAACAATAGGATTCTATGTATAACTGAGTTAAATAGTTATTTAGCTTCGGCTTTGACAAAGTAGACATAAACCTAAAATAAAGCAAGTTTATGTTTCCCCAGAATTAAAAATAATATATGTATTTCTCAATTAAGGCTATGAGAAGTGATATAAATCTACTATGTTCAACAACTTTTTTTCAATTTGAAATATGGGCTCAGTACTAATATCACCCTTGCTAATTTCTCATTTTAAGCATTTGTGATCAAGTTTCCATACTTTATATATCTATCTGAAATATTTTAATAATTTAGAGAGTCAGTGGTAGACATGTAAATTCTCAGAAGCTTGTATATATAAATGTACATACACATTTAAACTACGGGTTTGAAAGCCGCAGTTCATGAAGTTCTCTTGTTATTTCCCGTAATTATACAAGTTCTTCTAATAATTACTAAAAGCCTTTGACTGTCATCATAATTCAATGGACAAATACTCTTGGAGCACTTACTCTGAGAAAGTCCCTGTGTAATGTGGTATTGACATGCTATCAGGCAACAATCCAGGTAGATAGATTTTGGAAAAGCAGAACAAGCTAGTATGCAAAACAACAAAATCATTCTGCATGTGGAAGGGATTTGAGCCTTTCCTGCTGAGTCATTAAAGTAGGTTCATCGGAGGCAGAGTACACCATAGGTAGAGAACTGTTAATTCCTGGGCAAAAACAAGGATCACTAGGCCAGTGCTAGAAACTCTGAAATGAGCATCTGATATGAAATCAATGCAGTAATTCAGAATTAAAAGCTAAAACAGAGTCCAAAAGTCTGTTCTATACATCAGTGTCTCTTTTGCTGTCTCGTAAATAGGGTTATTTTTACCATCTTTCTAAATTCCATATATATGTGTCAGTATGCTGTATTTGTGTTTTTGTTTCTGGCTTACTTCACTCTGTATAATAGGCTCCAGTTCCATCCACCTCCTTAGAACTGATTCAAATGTATTCTTTTTAATGGCTGAGTAATACTCCATTGTGTATATGTACCACATCTTGCTTATCCATTCATCTGTGGATGGACATCTAGGTTGCTTCCACGTCCTGGCTATTGTAAACAGTGCTGCTATGAACATTGGGGTACACGTGTCTCTTTCAATTCTGGATTTCTCAGTGTGGATGCCCAGCAGTGGGATTGCTGGATCGTAAGGCAGTTCTATTCCCAGTTTTTTGAGGAATCTCCATACTGTTCTCCAAAGTGGTTGTACTAGTTTGCATTCCCACCAACAGTGTAAGAGGGTTCCCTTCTCTCTGCACCCTCTCCAGCATTTATTGCTTGTGGTCTTTTGGATCACAGCCATTCTGACTTTTGGACTCTGGGATCGGGAGAGGGTGGGATGATTGGGGAGAACAGCATTGAAATATGTATAATATCATATCTGAAATGAGTTAGTCCAGGTATGATGCCCTATAACAGATGCCTGGGATTAGAGCACTGGGATGACCTGGAGGGAGGGTGTGGGAAGGGGGGAGGGAGGAGGGTTCAGGATGGGGAACACGTGTATACTGGTGGCAGATCCATCCCGATGTATAGTAAAAGCAATACAATATTGTAAAGTTAAGCAAAAAAATAAATAAATAAATAAATAAATAAATAAAGTTGAAAAATCAATTAAAAAAAAAAAAAGCTAAAACACAGAGTTAGGAATTGGATAGCCAAATCAAAGTCATTAGGTGGTTTTCACAATACGTGACTCTGACCTGAGAGTGACCCCTACCCTCACCAAAAATAAATTTCATGATAGGGCCTTTTAGGTACTATATCTTGGTTCAACAAGTATATTTTTAAATCTATCAGCAAACTCTCCCCACTACTCTTCCGTGCCCAGGTTGTGCAGTTTGGATTGTGTTATTCACATGTGTTTGTTTTTTTTTTTTTTTTAATTTTATTTTATTTAACTTTACAATATTGTATTGGTTTTGCCGTATATAAAGATGAATGTGCCACAGGTATACATGTGTTCCCCATCCTGAACCCTCCTCCCTCCCCATACCATCCCTCTGGGTCGTCCCAGTGCACCAGCCCAAAGCATCCAATATCGTGCACTGAACCTGTGTTTGACAGCTCCAAAGGAAGTGCCAATGAATCTATCAGACCCTGCTTTGTTTTCTGTCTTGGGACTAATTCCAAAGCTTGGATCAGCCACAATTATAAGCCCTGTTCTGGGAGAAGCATTTTATCATCCTCTGCAAGAGGCAGGAGAGTTCAAATAGTTCAAGCTCTAGGACCTAGTGGGTGCTCAGTCATTTGAGTCATGTCCAACTCTTTGTGATCCCATGGACCATAGCCCACCAGGCTCCTCTGTCCATGGTATTTCCCAGGCAAGAACACTGGAGTGGGTTGCCATTTCCTCTTCCAGGGGATCTTCCTGACCCAGGGATTCAACGCGCATCTCTTGCATTGACATGTGGTGCATTGACCACTGAGCCACCTGGCTTAATTGCCCCAATATGTATCTGTCCTTCGTGCTCAAGGTACCTTTGCCAGTGGTCAGTCCTCAATTTACCATCATTTATTAACTTCCTGATGGCTCAGAACAATGACTTGATGTTCTTTCAGTAATATAAAAAGTTGCCACTCCACCCAGTAGTATCCCATTTCCTCTGTAAGCTGAACTCCTGCACTGAGGCTCCGTCCATGTGATGGGAAAACCAATTCCTAAATATATAATTTTGCTCTTCTTTCCAAGTGCCACCCAGGGACCCAGATCCTGCCTATTCAAACCTACTTGGTTGGCATTTTTTTCCCCCTGCCTGGACAGACCTCCCAGAATTCTGACCTCATGCATACTGACTGAATTCCTGTGTATAATGACCCACCCACAGAACTGGTTGACCTACCCCATTCTGACTGTTCCCGGAATTAACTCTGAAACCTTTGTACCACCTCTTAAAATGGACCCCCACTGCGATTCCCTTTTTTTTTCTGAGCAGCTCTCTTTGGCAAGACCAAATTTTCTAACCCCCACAACTTCCACTAGCCAATTGACTTTTTAAAAAATTTTATCCACATGCAAAGGCTCTAATTCATGCTTAGAGCCAAAGATAAAGAGGGAAAACAAAACAAAATAACAACACACTCATAGATACAGCTTCTTTGGGTTGTATTTATAATACATTGTCTTGGTCCAAGAGGTCTAAATGATTATTTCTACAGAAATGCCTTATCTGTTCATTAAAATTAAAATAGCTATTTTATAACTTATTATATAAATTATATAATATATAATTTATCTTTTATGTTTATATTATAGACAATAAATACAAATGCATTTATTTCAAATAATTTAGGTAAATTATTTTTATAGGTTAAATTTTCACTTCATTTTAAAGTATGGAAACTATTTGTATTAATCGCCTTTGAAATTTATCCAGAGAAGATTCAAAGTCACAACAAGAAGCTTCTGCATCACCAGGCAGGGTTTCCTTCAAAATCCTTCTGAACACTTCTCAGGAACACAGAGCAGATCTCAATTTAGCAGCAGGAACTGGGCAATCCTAGCTATTGTCAGAATCTTCTCCACAGATGCCAAAGAGGTATTGAAAGTGAAAAAGTGAAAGAAAGTTAAAAAAGAAACTAAGAGAGAGAAGGAAGGAAAGAAAGAAATGAAAGACAATATGGCTTTCTTAGTTCAGTTCAGTCACTCATTCATGCCCAACTCTTTGCAAACCCATGGCCTGCAGCATGCCAGGCTTCCCTGTCCCTCACCAACTCCCAGGGCTTACTCAAACTCATGTCCATCGAGTGGGTGATGCCATCCAAGCATCTCATCCTCTGTCCCCTTCTCCTCCTGCCTTCAATCTTTCCCAGCTTCAGGGCCTTTTCAAATGAGTCAGTTTTTGCATCAGGTGGCCAAAGTATTGGAGTTTCCACTTCAACATCAATCCTTCCAATGGATATTCAGGACTGATTTCCTTTAGGATTGACTGGTTGGATCTCCTTGCAGTCCAAAGAAGTCTTAAGAGTCTTCTTCAACATCACAATTCAAAAGCATCAAATTTTCGGCACTCAGCTTTCTTTACTCACATCCATACATGAGTACTGGAAAAGCCATAGCTCTTACTAGATAGACCTTTGTTGGTAAAGTAATGTCTCTGCTTTTGAATATGATGTCTAGGTTGGTCATAGCTTTCCTTCCAAGGAGCCAGTGTCTTTTTATTTCATGGCAGCAGTCACGATCTGCAGTGATTTGGGAGCCTCAAAAAATAAAGTTTGTCACTGTTTCCATTGTTTCCCCATCTATTTGCCATGAAGTGATGGGACTGCATGCCATGATCTTAGTTCTGTGAATGTTGAGTTTAAGCCAGCTTTTTCACTCTCCTCTTTCACTTTCATCAAGAGGCTCTTTAGTTCGCTTTCTGTCATAAGGGTGGTGTCATCTGCATATCTTAGGTTATTGATATTTCCCCCAACAATCTTGATTCCAGCTTGTGCTTCATCTAGCCCATTCCTAAATTCATCATGGCATTTCTCATGATGTACTCTGCATTTAAGTTAAATAAGCAGGATGACCATATACAGCCTTGACATACTACTATCCAGATTTGTAATCAGTCTGTGTTCCATGTCCAGTTTTAACTGTCTTCTTGACCTGCATACAGATTTCTCAGGAGGTATTTCCATCTCTTTCAGAATTTCCACAGTTGCTTTCTACAGATGCTTTAAATGAAAACAAAAAATGGTTCCAAATCTATTAGGAGGATAGAAAGATTTCTAAAGTAGCTACTACTTGGTAGTTTAAAATATGATGCAGTTATGTATATTAAGCAAGTCATAAATCATACCATATGTTACTTTGTATTTTATTTACTAGAATAGGAGACTGCAAGCTTTTCTGTAAAAGGACAGATGGTAAATATTTTAGACTTCATGGCTTTGTCATACTGGTTGCAATCAACTACACAACTAATCAACTATGCTGTTGTAACATGAGAGTAACCATGGACAATATGTAAGCAAATGAAAGTGGCAGTGTTCCAATAAAACTTTATTTACAAAAGAGAATTGGCCAGTTCATGGGACATAGTTTTCCAATTCCTGGTACAGACTTTAAAATCATTTGATTATATTGTGAAATACATCATTGACATATGATATAATAAATATTTTCACAGGAAACATCATGTAAAATAGATATACTGAATCATGTATAATTAGCTTAGAAGGAATGGGGATTATCCTGTTTCAAGAAACAATTCTGATTGGTCAGTGCTATGTACTCTTTGAGTTTTGGCTGTTTCCTCAGTGGCTGAATTGATTAATGGAGAAGGCAATGGCACCCCATTCCAGTACTCTTGCCTGGAAAATCCCAGGGACGGGGGAGCCTGGTAGGCAGCCGTCTTTGGGGTCGCACAGAGTCAGACACGACTGAAGCGACTTAGCAGCAACAGCAGCAGCTACCCACCAGGATCCTCTATCCACGGGATTTTCCAGGCAAGAGTACTGGAGTGGGGTGCCCTTGCCTTCTCCAAGCAGCAGCAGCAGAGTTGATTAAATCCAAAGCAAGTTCTTTCAAAGTAAGTTAGTTAATAAATAAATAAATGTGCTGTTTTATTGAAGCACAGTGCACAATTTCACTTGTTTCTTTTCTTTAACATTTAAATTACCTATGTGTTTTAATTACCAAATTAAGTGGATAACAATTAGAGGCATTTTTAGTTTTTAATGGTCTATTTCCTATCTGCATTTGCTTTTCTCCATTTTAAGCAGAATAAATTAATTAAGCAGAGTTCAATGGACTGAATGTTAACAAGAAAATCATCTGTGTTCATCACACAATGCAATTGAATTACCAGTTCAACTTGCAGTTTCACTTTTGTTGCTCAATACTGAAGTCGCTCAGTTGTGTCCAACTCTTTGTGACCCCATGGACTGTAGCCCACCAGACTCCTTCATCCATGGATTTTCCAGGCAAAAATATTGGAGTGGGTTGCCATTTCCTTCCCCAGGGGATCTTCCCCACCCAGGGATCGAACCCGGGTCTCCAGCGTTGCAGGCAGATGCTTTTACCTTCTGAGCCACCAGGGAAGCCCCTGTTACTCAATAGTCCTCAGTTTTTATGGCACATTCATTCAATTGTTTGTCTTCCTTAGGAACCCTGAGGTGTCTCTCAAACAACCTGAAGTAAGGTTATATATGCAAAACCTCCAGCATTCACTCCCAAAGTATTAAATGAAAGAAACTGACTCCTTAAGAATGTACAAGCATTCAGCTCATAGTTCATGAAAACATTAAGTTTTCCAGAATATCAAACAGATATGATACATATGAACTTCTTAGGTGGCATTAGCGATAAAAAAAAAAAAAAAAAAAAAAAAACCTGCCTGTCAATTTACTTCATGGCAAATAGATGGGGGAAAAAACCTGGAAACAGAAACAGTTATTTTCTTGGGCTCCAAAATCACTGCAGATAGTGACTGCAGCCATGAAATTAAAAGATGCTTGTTCCTTGGAAGGAAAGCTATGACCAACCTAGACAGCATATTAAAAAGCAGAGACATCACTTTACTGACAAATGTTCATATAGTCAAAGCTATGATTTTCCCAGTAGTCATGTACAGATGTGAGAGTTGGACCTTTAAAGAAGGCAGAGTGCTGAAGAATTGATGCTTTTGAACCGTGGGGCTGGAGAAGACTCTTGAGAGTCCCTAGGACAGCAAGGAGATCAAACCATCCTAAAAGAAAGCAACCCTGAGTATTCATTGGAAGGACTGATGCTGAAGCTTAAGCTCCAATCCTTTGGCTACCTGATGCGAAGAACTGACTCATTGGAAAAGATCCGGATGCTGGGAAGGATTTCAGTCAGAAGGAGAAGGGGATGACAGAGTATGAGATGGTTGGATGGCATCATAGAATCAACGGACATGAGTTTGAGCAAACTCTGGGTGATAGTGAAACACAGGAAGCCTGGTGTGATGCCGTCCATGGGGTGGCAGAGAGTCAGACAAAACTGAGTGACTGAACAATAACAACAAAAGATTGTCTGCGTTTAATGAACTGATTTGATATGTAATTTCTAGGCCGATTTATGTTGCTGCAATGGAAGTATTTCATTCTTTTTTTTTCCTGAGTAATATTCCATTGTGTATATGTCCTTCTTTATCTATTCATCTGTCAATAAACATTTAGATAGTTTCCATGACTCAGCTATTGTAAATAGTGCAGTTATGAATATCGAGTGGTATATATATATTCTTGCCTGGAGAATCCCAGGGGTGGGGAAGCCTGGTGGGCTGCCGTCTATGGGGTCTCACAGAGTCGGACACTACTGAAGTGACTTAGCATAGCATAGCATAGCATAGTATATATATATAATTTTGAATTAGAAGGGGATTTTCCAAATATATACCCAAGATCAAGATTTCTGGATCATATGGTAACTTTATTTTCAGTCTTTTAAGGAACTTCCATATTGTTCTCCATAGTGGCTGCACCAATTTACATTTCCACCAACTATCTGGGAAGGATGTCCTTTTATTTTAGCACATTATACTTTCATAAAGAAGAGACAGCCAAAGAGACACTGATGTATAGAACAGTCTTTTGGACTCTGTGGGAGAGGGAGAGGGTGGGATGATTTGGGAGAATGGCATTGAAACATGTATAATATCATATATGAAATGAGTCGCCAGTCCAGGTTCGATGCACGATACTGGATCTTAGGGTTGGTGCACTGGGATGACCCAGAGAGATGATGTGGGGAGGGAGGAGGGAGGAGGGTTCAGGATGGGGAACATGTGTATACCTGTGGCAGATTCATGTTGATATATGACAAAACCAATACAATATTGTAAAGTTAAAAAATAAAATTTTAAAAAAAATGTGTTAAAAAAAAAAAAAGAAAAGTCTAGCTGCCTCATATGTCTCACTAGAGCTTCAAATTTCAAACATGTATAAGAAATCTTGGGTTTTTTTCCCCAGACATGAAGAGGAAAAAAATCATTAATTCTAATTTGTAGTTTTCTGCTTTTGTTTTTTTTTTCAATTACCAACAAATAATCACCAATAATCATCAGCTCTCTATGTTGCCCAAACTAATGACTTGAGGCCTCTGAAAGTATGCAAGTTCTGTTGGATAGTTTGGTCCCAAAGTCACTTGGCATCTCAGCGTTGTATGTACTGTCTTTATCAGTGCTCAGTAGTATGTCTGAAATGGTTTATAAAATATGTGTCCTTTCCTGCTGCAGATGTCACAAACTTGCTCTGGAGTGCTCTTTCTCAGACACGTCCTATCCTTTGCTACCCTTTGGACTGTAGCCAGGGTTCCCTGTCCATGGGATTTTTCATGCAGGAATATCAAAGTGGGTTGCCATTTTCTCCTCCAGGTGATTTTCCCACCCGAGGGATCAAACCTGTGTATCCTATATCTATATCTCCTACATCACAGGCACACACTTTACCTGCTGAGCCATCAAGGAATTTGCTCCAGGTGCCTGGGAACTTTCATTACAGGGCTCCTTTTGGAGTTTGTCAGAGACTTCACATGACATCTTTTTGTTTGAAATTACAGAAACCTCTAGAAGCATGGGGTCTACCGGATCATATGGTCTTATAGGCAGAGCTTCTTATAGTGGCCACCAAGCCATATCTTTCTCTGGGCTGCCACTTACAACTAGAGACCTTCCATATCACTTGATAAATGGGTTGGAGTAATGTCCCTAAATGTGGACTTGAAGTCTGTCAACTTTGCGCTTTTGTTTTAGTGGAAGAAGATGCAAAGTTCAGTACCTTGTCCTTGATGTTAGAAGGTGTTTCACTGCCTTCAAAGTCTGATTTCCAAACAACAGGAGTCTAAAATAACACCAATATAGTAGGCTGACTGCTTTAGAATTTGTTTTTCATCCTCTGGAGTGCACATTTCCTTCCAAAGCAACCAGAATTGGTATAACCTCCTATCAGTTCCAATCAACATGACTTCATCAATACTGTGGACCAATGAGGGTTCTACAGAATATCTAGATAGAACAAAGCATTTTAGGACTCGATATTGTGACCAAGACTGGGAGATTTAACAGCACTGGAGTAAGACAGTGGATGTGTGCCTGATTGCTAAGTTGCTACCGTCCTGTCAAACTCTTTTCAATCCCATGGACTGTAGTCTGTCAGGCTCCTCTGTCCTTGGGATTTTCTTGGCAAGAACACTGGCGTGGGTTGCAGTTTTGTCCTCCAGGGATCTTCCCAACCCAGGGATCAAAGCTGCATCTCCTGCATTGCAGGTGGATTATTTACCATCTGAACCACCAGGGAAGCCCAAGACAGTGGATAAATACCATTAATTACTATTTGTGAATTATTTCTAATCTGCTTTCCAGTGACTTTGAAAAAAATGTGTTCATTATATCAATAGCCACACCAGAGGCTGTGTGAATCTGCTTTAGTAAAGATACTGCAGCTGACACAAAACATTGATTTGGGATACTACTTAATTAAATCGCAATGGTAGTTATCATTCTAGCTGTGAGAAACATGAGGTAGGATGAATGATGGGGTAGGGATAGCATAAGGAGGGAAAGCAGGGAATAGAAGACTATAAGATGGATTTGGCAATAGTATTTTTAACAGGTTGTAGTGGAGGATTTCTCGGGAGTCTGGCTGTGATTGTAAAAGTCCCCAGCAGAAAGAAGCATTCCTCTTTAGCTGTGGCAGCGCTCTTCATAAAACCTCCTAGAAAGTCATTGGTATATGCAGAACTCTATGGAATAATAAAATCAAAATGAGCCTCCTGCTCTCAGGGAACTGACTAGTTCACAAGGAGATAAAGCGTATTCCATCAGAAATTAGGAGATGAAAGTATGCAAATAGCAGCAAAATAAAGTGTGTGTTTTATTTGACAGAGAGAATGATCAGTGTGAATCATAAGGGGCAGGAAGGCAGTGGGGGAGGGAAGGATTGCTTAAGTTGGATGAAGATACGTTAGTTTTATCATCGACATTTGATAAGGGAGAGCAAAGGAAATGAAGCTTAAAAAAATGTGCTTTACACTCTTTGACCATGGAAAAGTAATTTAATTGCTCCAAGTCTCCATTTCCTCTTCTGTGAACAAAGAGTTTGACACATGGCTTAACTCAGGTTCCAAAAACAGAGCCTAATATGAAGATTACACACTAAATTTTTTGGGTCTGGGATGAGGGGTGGGAGGCTCCATGTGAGAACCGCAGGAGTAAGGGATGAAGAAAGACATGGCAGACAAGGAAGGAAATCTATAAAATTGTTGAATTGGCCAAAGCTTTAAATGAGAAATATTTGTGGCTTAGACATGAAAATATTTGTGGCTTAGCCATGACTTCCCTGGTGGCTCAGACGGTAAAGCGTCCGTCTACAATGCGGGAGACCCGGGTTCGATCCCTGGGTTGGGAAGATCCCTTGGAGAAGGAAATGGCAACCCACTCCAGTACTATTGCCTGGAAAATTCCATGGACAGAGGAACCTGATAGGCTACAATCCATGGGGTCGCAAAGAGTCGGACACGACTGAGCGACTTCACGTTCACGTTCAGACATGAAAAATATCAATAACCTCAGATATGCATATGACACCACCCTTATGGCATAAAGTGAAGAGGAATTAAAGGGTCTCTTGATAAAGGTGAAAGAGGAGAGTGAAAAAACTGGCTTAAAATTCAACATTCAGAAAACTAAGATTTTGGCATTGGTTGCATCACTTCATGGCAAATAGCTGGGAAACAATGGAAGCAATGACAGACTTTATTTTCTTAGGCGCCAAAATCATTGCAGATGGTGACTGCAGCCATAAAATGAAAAGGCACTTGCTCCTTGGAAGAAAAGCTGTGACAAACCTATACTATGTATTAAAAACTAGAGACATTACCTTACTGACAAAGATTTATGTAGTCAAAGCTATGGCCTTTCCAGTAGTCATGTATGGATGTGAGAGTTGGACCCTAAATAAGGTTAAGCATCAAAGAACTGATGCTTTTGAACTGTCGTATTGAAGACTCTTGAGAATCCCTTGGACTGCAAGAAGTTCAAACCAGTCAATCCTAAAGGAAATCAACCCTGAATATTATTCATTAGAAGGACTGATGCTGAAGCTGAAACTTCAATACTTTAGCCACCTGATGCAAAGAGCTGACTCATTGGAAAAGATTTTGATGCTGGGAAATATGGAAGGCAGGAGGAGAAGGGGACAACAGAGGACGAGATTTTTGGATAGCATCACCAACTCAATGGACATGAGTTTGAACAAGCTCTGGGAAATAGTGAAGGACAGTGAAGTCTGGTTTGCGGTGGCTCAGACGGTAAAGCGTCTGTCTACAATGCAGGAGACCCGGGTTCGATCCCTGGGTTGGGAAGATCCCTTGGAGAAGGAAATGGCAACCCACTCCAGTACTATTGCCTGGAAAATTCCATGGACAGAGGAACCTGATAGGCTACAGTCCATGGGGTCGCAAAGAGTCGGACACGACTGAGCGACTTCACGTTCACGTTCGTTCATGGGATGGCAAAGAGTCAGACAGGACTAAGCAAACAACAACAAGAACAAGACGTGAAGTGTATCTCCAGGAAGGTCATATCTCTGGTTTTCAGAACACAATGTGGTTAAAAAGGGGGGCCAGGGCTTCCCTGTGGTCCAGTGGTTAAGAATCTGTCTTGCAATGCATGGGACACTGATTCAATTCCTGGTCTGGGAAGATTCCACATCCATGGGGTAACTAAGCCCCTGCACCACAACTCCTGAGCCTGTGCTCTGAAGCTCATGAAACACAACTACTAAACCCCTGAGCCCTAGAGCCTGTGCTCCACAGCAAGAGAAGCCACTGCAATGAGAAGTCCGCACACTTGAGGAAGCCCGTGCAAAGCAAAAGACCAAGCACAGCCAAAAATAAATAAATATTTTTTTAAAAGAAGAAGAACATATCAGCTGGCTCATTCCATTTTTTTCCAAACTAGTGAAAGTTTACACCAAAGGCTGCTAATGTCTCCCACACTGTTAGGTTCTCAAACCCAGTCTCTTTTAGCTGCCACTAGGGAAGTCAGATCTCACATTCCATGGGTTTTTCTGAGCCTACAAATGTAAAAGTAGCACAGCCAATGTGGTGCAGTGGGGTCAGACTTGGGTCCCAGCCTCAGTGTGGCTTCCATGTCATTAAGAACAGTGTGAACAGCAAAGAACAGTCTCACTCCCGGGCATGAGGAGTCAGGCACAGAATTAGAAGGCGGACACTGGTAACAGATGTCTTGGTCATGACAGGGGCCATGAGAAGCTGGGAGCTGGCTTACACTGGGTCAGATACAGATGAAATGATGTCTACGGCTTTTACCAATTTTAGGATTCTACAGCCATATGGGTCTCTGGTATGAAATCCCAAAGCACCCAATAATTAATTGAGAGGATTCCATAATTACAGAATAGCCCATTAATTTCCATTGGCAACATTCCAATGAATAGCAAGAGTTTGTGATGCTTTTTTTTTTTTTTTTCTGTAGTAATGTCTGAGCTCCACAAAATCAAGAAGTGAAATATGGAATCGTGTGCTTTAAAAAAAACATGTGCTACAGAGGCAAATCTGGCCTCAGTCCTGAATTCCATAGACAGCCCCTTATTGCTAACAGCTGTGCTGGTTTGGGTTTACACAGCAGCCCCACATTCTCCTATATGTGAAGTAGCTAACACGTAGAAATGACTTTCTTGGATCTGCTCAATGTATTTTTCATGAAAAGGTGACTGATTGTACTCCTTCTGCAAAAAATTTAAAAAAGTACTGTTTAAATGAATGAGAGCTTGAGAACTTGATAACATTTTTAGTTTTATAATCTTGTCCTAAACAGTCTTTACGGTTACATGCAAATGCTCAGTTCTAAGGAATTTAAGAAAGCTAGTCTATTTAAAGATTAAGTGGGGAGAATAGAAATAAATTGAGTAAATATGGTTAATGCCCTCCTTGTTCCCTTGGTTGCTCTTGGTAGTGTGCACAAATAGTTGATGTAATAGTCTATGCTTCTGCATATCAGGGAGAGGAAAGCATGACTACCAAAGGCTCCTGTATCTGTTTGCTTCACTCAGTTCTTCCTGGATGAAAAGGGGTGGAAGAAATAGCCCTGTTGTAGATGTCTGTGAATTGCACCTCCAAGATGTGCAGTGCGCAACATAAGTAGCCTTTTAGGCAGTCTTACGAAGAAATGTGTCAGTCCCTGGGGCCAATATTATGTCTATGATAGAGATCACTCTGCCAGTGAGGTGATTGGTAGCTAGAAAAATACTGAATGATTTGTTCATTAAAAAGGGAGAGTAGAAAATATCCTGTCTTCTGATTCCTGTTCTAGTATTATCTTGTGACTAAACCCTCAGAGAAAAGGAAGTTTAGTGTAATAGCATGTATTAATATGATATGCAGTAGAGATGAACACACATACTGACTAAAATATGACTTTAGACAGCAAGTTGTCCTCTTTCAGGCTACAGTACAGGCTTACTCCAGCTACCATTAGGGACAAACAAGACTCCACTTCAGAGAGGAAGTTTTCTTTCAAGAAGAGGGTGTATTCTGTATTTATTGTTCAACTATCCTTTGGGTCTATATTAATTTTATATCCCTGGGACTATACTTCAGATTTAGACAGTTGTTTGTTGATGTCAGAATTTACAGTCAATCTGAATTTTAGAAATATGAAAGAATTAACAAAACAGAGCATAAGAAAGAAAGACAGAAGGTAATTCAGTTCAATTTAATCTGTAAAATGACCCTTTCATTAAAGCATTTACTTTAGGAGAGCTTGAAACCATTAATACCAATAATAATCAGGAAGGCTTAAAGCCAAAATAAACCAAGTGGTCTTTTATTACATGGCACAGATCTAAGTGCTCACATATATTATTCTATGTGAGTCTTTTTTGAGAAAATGGTGAGGTAGAAACTATCATCCGTTCTTAATAAATGAAACATGAAAGCAAAAAGCTGTGCATGTGTGTGGTAGGGACATAGGGCAGGGGGTTGGAAGAGTCATTTCTATTAATATTTAACCTACCTGTATTGAATATCTACCATAATACACAGCAACTATATGTTTATTGCTGTAGGGAACAAAGATAAATGAGACATAGTCCCCAGCTCAAGATACTTGCCGTCTAGGGGATTAGAGAGGCATGTACATAATTACAGGATTGTGGATGTAACTTATTCATATTCTCAAAATCTCCCTTTATTATGGAAAATGGATGATCCAATATATAGAAACTAAATGAACTGTAGTTATGGCTGATGATGGTTAAAAGAATAAGTAAAATTAATGAACCCATTAAAAACAAGTCTTCGAGAAAATTCCACTGGTGCGTCAAATAAAAGCATATTAATAATTCCCCTTGACTCACCACATACACAAACAAAGAAATGGAAACAAAAAGTAAAATTGAGATGCTAACTTTTTTCAGTAATCTCTCATTCCATTACCCAAGCAAAGTCATTAAACAAATGGAAAGCAGACATAAAGAGGGTTTTGGAAGGTATTAGCTTCAGTAAAACCAGTTCAGTCACCACACTGCCATATCATGTATCCTCTAAAAGGTGTGGGTTTGAAGCTGATGGCTGATCATGATCACAGAGCAACCTTGTTTGAATGACATGACACTCAAGTCTCAAAGAGGAGACCAAGGAGGAAAATGAATTCAGGGTGAACTCTACATTCCATTAGAACATTTAGAGTCAAATGGCTCCCAGCTTAGAACTGCATCTATCTGTAGGATATTGCTACTTTCTTAAATATCTGGGAAAATCTTGGCATTGTGGGCTCAGGGCATTTATAACTCCTTGACAGTTGAATAAGAGTCTGTCCAATGTGAATGGATCATCAGCAGTCCCAACCATCTTGTTGCACTAGCTCATTGCTTTTGATATTTACAGAGGGTGACCAAATTTTACAGCATTTTGAACTGAATGATTTTAAAACTGTTTGACTATTTGGGAGAAAGCAGCAGCTTATGTTGGTAAAAAAAAAAAAAAAAATGGAGAATGTGGAAATGAAATTGTGATATGACTAGGCAACAGCAAGATCATTTTCCCTTTAGGAGAGAAAAAATAATGGCAAACTCTTTAATTGCTTCAGCTAGTGTATGCTCTCATAGCTATACTTTTTATGCAATTAGCTTGAATAATTAAAGTATATATGCTTTATTTACATAATTTCATTCATGACTGAGTCAGCTGAAGTTCATTATAGTTAAGAGAAAGTAGCAGAAATGGAATTGCTATTTTAAAATAGTGGTACTCAGTCTGTGTTTTCTGGGTTAGAGGCCTCAGCAGCCCCTGGAAATTTGTGAGAAATTAACACCTGGCTCCCCTGATGCCTCACCTGTAAAGAATCCACCTGCGGATGCAGAAGACGTGTGTTGGTTCCCTGGGTCAGGAAGATGCCCTGCAGCAGGAATGGCAATCCATTCCAGTATTCTCGCCTGGGAAGTCCCATGAACAGAGGAGCCTGGGAGGCTGTAGACCATGGGGTCTCAAAAGAGTCAGACATGACTTAACAACTAAACAAAAACGCAGCAGGTCCTATCCAAGGCCTACTGTTTCAGAAACTCTGGGGATGGGGTTAGCAATCTGCTTGAACAAGCCCTATTAGGTGGTCTCGACTGGGGTATGCTCAAGTTTGAAAACCACGGTTAGTGCTCTCAAAAACCAGAAGGGGTAAACCGCTTTGTGTAACTGGCTTGCAAAAGACAATTAAATGGTTTAAGCCATTGGCTTCCTGGAATCAGGGCCCCAGTTAAAAGCACTCACATTCACATTTTGTAAATCTCTATTATGGTCAAACAAATTATGTTTGCTGGTCAAACATAATTGTAGGCTGAATTTGACCCACTGACCCTTAGTTGTCAGCTTTGGTTTTAAAGACGTAAGTATTTGGCAACACAATTTTAGAAAAGGTTTACAATTTTAAAGCAGGTTTATCACAATTTACATGAAGAAAAATATTTTCCTTGCAGTTTACCATCCTGGTACCCACCTTGGAAGTCCATCTCTTACCTCAAAACTTCTGGAGTTGTAGATGCTCAACTGATATTTAAACTGGTTGCCTGGTCTGATGATGATAAAGAAATAGAGAAACTTATGTCTCCCAGGGATCAATGACTATAGGTATGTGTGTAGTTGGTCCAATCGGGATGGGCTGTATAATGTTTTAAAGGCAGTGGAAAATTGGAAAAAAAGAAAAAAAGCTGTGTTCTCCATAGCCCAAGCAAAGTTCACATAAAAGACACAAGTTTAAGAAAATAATTATTAAGAATTTCAAGATGGTAACAGTAGAATAGAGTTCTACTGATCATGGGACCTGTGTGGCAACACAGATGGTGCAACTATGGAGTCACTCCTGGATCCAATCTTTTTCTTTTTTTTTTCCTGTGGATACTATTTTTATATTTTACCAAAAACTATTAATAAGCAAAATTGGCTCAGGTGGTTAAGAATCTGCCTGCAAAGCAGGAGACCAAATTCAAACTCTGGGTCAGGAAGATCCCCTGGGGAATGGCAAACCACTCGAGTATTCTTGCCTTGAGAATTCCATGGACAGAGGAGCCTGGAGGGCTACAGTCCATGGGGTCGCAAAGAGTTGAACACAACTGAGTGACTAACACTTATCCTTACTTAAAGACAGGTTGTGGGAAGATAAGCTAGAATAGATAAGTTTTATACTATGAATGAGCTTCCCTGGTGGCTCAGCTGGTAAAGAATCTGCCTATAATGTGGGAGACCTGGGTTTGATCCCTGGGTTAGGAAGATCCCCTGGAGAAGGGAATGCTACCCACTCCAGTGTCCTGACCTGGAGAATTTCATAAACAGTATAGTCCATGGGGTCACAAAGAGTCAGATACTACTGAGCGACTTTCACTTTCTTTCACTTTCATACTATGGGATATGTGAATGGGTTTGTTGAACCTTGAAAAGGATTCCAAAAGTAGAATAGAACACTAAACAAGTACTGTAATTGATCTTAACATTTATTTCCAATAAGACTTTGCTCTTAGTTATATTTATATGTGGACGATCTTAAGTTGAAAGCTTCATAAGGACAAGAACTTTCTTATTCTTAATTACTTCTGTGACATGATTGATATCAATCTATAACACATTATACTGAGAATGACATTTGATAACCACATCTTTCAAATGAATAAATTAAGCAGTTTGGAAGCTTATACAAACTCTTTCAAGTGACATGGATACTGCACACATCACTGATGGAGTCAATGCTTCTTCCAGATTTCCTAAATTATCCCCCAAGTACAGCTTCTGGGAAGAAAACAATGTCAAGTCACCACCTCAGATTTAGGCAAAGTAGGTACTTGCCTACTTAATTGGGTTTAGAGGAACATGTCTCAGAGTCTTCCTTTCATGTTAGTGTGAGACATAGCTTTGCATAATGCCTGAAATTTCTTTCCTTGTAGAGCCACTAACTTGATTGAGGCATTACACTGTCAACAAACACATGCTCTTGACTTCATCCTGTGTCAGGACAAAACATTACTCCAGAATTGAGCAAACTGCAGATTTCACAATAGCATCTTCTTACCCTTGGAGCAAAATCCAAACATCTTATGATGTTTCCAGGACATTTTTTAAAAGTAGATTCCTCCCTACCTTTCCATCCCATTTCACATCATTCTACCACTTGTGGATCGGTCTCCAGACACACTGTCCTGGAACAGGTGGAGCCTTGTTCTCCTCGACTTTCCACCCAATGACTTTTATTTGACCTTCAAACCAAAACAGAAAAATTTCTGAGAGGCCTCCCCTCAACTTTTCTTTCTAATATGCTAATACGAATATCCCACCATAGGGACCAACCCTCATCACCCTCCATCAGCTCCACAGCAGCCTCCTTTTTGGTAATCACTGCAATCAGTGACCCTCTCTCATTTTTACTTAGTTATTTTGGTTGTTTATCGTCTCTAGTATATAAACTTGTTAAACACAAGGATCCCTGTCTTGTATATCTCCAAATCCTTAATGCCAATAACAGTGTCTGACTCAGAGCACATAATAAATATATAGTGACAAGTACTGAGTGAAATATACAAGAAGTATATTTGAGTGGATCTCGGGAAGGCGTGTTAGAGAAAGAAGATAGGGGACAGGAAATCATGGATAGAAAAGCTAGAGGGAAGGAGACATCCTGAATCTACATATAATTAGTTGAGGATGAACCATAAGAAGGTCCTGACACAGGAATGGGGAGCAGGCAGATGCTACATTCTCAGGAAAGAAGGAACAGCAGAAAAGGAAATTGAGAGGGAATGAAAATGCTTGATACCCCTTACAATAGTTTTGTGAGTTTAGTTTCATTAAAATCTGACAATATTGGGATTTCTCTGGCTATCTGGTGGTTAGGAGTCTTCGCGTCCACTGCAGGAGCAGGGGTTCAGTCCCTGGTCTGTGAATTAAGATCCCACAAGCCACACAACATGCACCCTCAAAATAAGCTGACAAAATTTATGACAAAGTATTCCCAAAATACTCTCTCATTCTAAGAGTGCTGCTAATTTATTTTCTTAAGATCCATGCAAAGCAAGCAATATCCTATTCTGAAGACTGGAAAACTAAAAATTTGATGTGCTGAATGAGGTTCGCAAATCACCAAAATCAGGTTTTCACTGAGGCTCATAGATCTAGCAATGGCACCCCACTCCAGTATTCTTGCCTGGAAAATCCCATGGGCGGAGGAGCCTAGAAGGCTGCAGTCCATGGGGTCGCTAAGAGTCAGACATGACTGAGCAACTTCACTTTCTCTTTTCACCTTCATGCATTGGAGAAGGAAATGGCAACCCACTCCAGTGTTCTTGCCTGGAGAATCCCAGGGATGGCAGAGCCCGTGGGCTGCCGTCTATGGGGTCACACAGAGTCGGACATGACTGAAGTGACTTAGCAGCAGCATAGATCTAGAAAGCTTTAGCAGTTTGGGCTTGGAGTTATTTTCCAAAAGAAGATACTTGGTCAGCGCTAAATTTTCAAAGTAAAAACCATTCTTCATCTACCTCCTTTACACTCAATTGCAACTTTTTAAAAGTACTTTGAGGAGAAGTTTTCCTTGTTTAGTCACAACTTGGAAGAATTTTATTTTTAGTTTTGACCTAAATCAAATAATGTTGAACCATAGGATTTTTTTTTAAGGGAGAGGGGGAAGGGAGAATTTTCCCTATTTTAAGAAACCTGAACTCTATTTGCACTCAGAAAAACAACACTCTCAATAACCTGAACATGAGAACTTCAAAACTTGGCAGTGTGGAAGAGTCTGAATTAAGGAAAAAAAGCAACCGAAGCCAAATCCGATGAAAACCTGTCTCATACTTTTAAAATCACCCAGATCTAAATAGAATAAAAGAATGTCTTGCCGTGAGAGGGGCCACAATTTCTTTCATTAAAAAATGTTATCTCCATTTATGATGGTTCAGTGAATGATAATGTAACTAGAAGGTTTGGTTTAGGATGCCATAACAATGATGATATAAATCAGAGCACTAGTTAAGGTGCCAGACAGCACTCACCAAAAAACAGTCTCCAGTGATGTTCTCCATCATCCTTTCCCATGAGCAACAGGTGATAATTCAGAAATCATTTTTAAGTTGTTCTGAATCCAAAGTCTGACTTCAAGTGTCAAGATCTTAAAATTATCACTACATTGATTGACATTTGGAAAAAACCTACTCAAAGTACATGCTATTTATTATCTCAGGGTTAGGACTTCTTCTAGGAATCAGTGTTTTTATTTTAAATTTTCTCATTGTTTTGATAGTTTATAAATGAATACTCTACCTACATAACTCTAAATAGCAAAAGAATTAAGATAACTTACAGTTGCATATCATGAGCATTCCCTCCTAGGTCACTGAGAATAGAATCAGTTCAGGTCAGTTGCTCAGTCGTGTCTGACTTTTCACGACCCCATGAATTGCAGCACGCCAGGCCTCCCTGTCCATCACCAACTCCCGGAGTTCACTGAGACTCACATCCATCGAGACAGTGATGCCATCCAGCCATCTCATCCTCTGCCGTTCCCTTCTCCTCCTGCCCTCAATCCCTCCCAGCATCAGAGTCTTTTCCAAGGAGTCAACTCTTTGCATGAGATGGCCAAAGTATTGGAGTTTCAGCTTTAGCATCATTCCTTCCAAAGAAATCCCAGGGCTGATTTCCTTCAGAATGGACTGGTTGGATCTCCTTGCAGTCCAACGGACTCTCAAAAGTCTTCTTCAACACCCAGTTTAAAGGTATCAGTTCTTCGGTGCTCAGCCTTCTTTACAGCCCAACACTCACATCCATACATGCCCACAGGAAAAACCATAGCCTTGACTAGACGGACCTTTGTTGGCAAAGCAATATCTCTGCTTTTCAATATGCGATCTAGGTTGGTCATAACTTTCCTTCCAAGGAGTAAGCATCTTTTAATTTCATGGCTGCAGTCACCATCTGCAGTGATTTTGGAGCCCAGAAAAATAAAGTCTGACACTGTTTCCACTGTTTCCCATCTATTTCCCATGAAGTGATGGGACCCGATGCCATGATCTTCGTTTTCTGAATGTTGAGCTTTAAGCCAACTTTTTCACTCTCCACTTTCACTTTCATCCAGAGGCTTTTTAGTTCCTCTTTACTTTCTGCCATAAGAGTGGTGTCATCTGCATAACTGAGGTTATTGATATTTCTCCCGGCAATCTTGACTCCAGCTTGTGCTTCTTCCAGCCCAGTGTTTCTCATGATGTACTCTGCATAGAAGTTAAATAAGCAGGGTGCCAATATACAGCCTTGACGTACTCCTTTTCCTATTTGGAACCAGTCTGTTGTTCCATGACCAGTTCTAACTGTTGCTTCCTGACTTGCATATAGATTTCTCAAGAGGCAGGTCAGGTGGTCTGGTATTCCCATCTCTTTCAGAATTTTCCACAGTTTATTGTGATCCACACAGTCAAAGGCTTTGGCATAGTCAATAAAGCAGAAGTAGATGTTTTTCTGGAACTCTCTTGCTTTTTCCATGATCCAGCAGATGTTGGCAATTTGATCTCTGGTTCCTCTGCCTTTTCTAAAACCAGCTTGAACATCAGGAAGTTCACAGTTCACATATTGCTGAAGCCTGGCTTGGAGAATTTTGAGCATTACTTTACTAGCATATGAGATGAGTACAATTGTGTGGTAGAGCATTCTTTGGCATTGCCTTTCTTTGGGATTGGAATGAAAACTGACCTTTTCCAGTCCTGTGGCCACTGCTGAGTTTTCCAAATTTGTTGGCATATTGAGTGCAGCACTTTCACAGCATCATCTTTCAGAATTTGAAATAGTTCCACTGGAATTCCGTCACCTCGACTAGCTTTGTTCATAGTGATGCTTTCTAAGGCCCACTTGACTTCACATTCCAGGATGTCTGGCTCTAGGTCAGTGATCACACCATCATGATTATATGGGTCATGAAGATCTTTTTTGTACAGTTCTTCTGTGTATTCTTGCCACCTCTTCTTAATATCTTCTGCTTCTGTTAGGTCCATACCATTTCTGTCCTTTATCAAGCCCATCTTTGCATGGAATTTCCCCTTGGTATCTCTAATTTTCTTGAAGAGATTTCTAGTCTTTCCCATTCTGTTGTTTTCCTCTATTTCTTTGCACTGATCACTGAGGAAGGCTTTCTTATCTTTTCTTGCTATTCTTTGGAACTCTGCATTCAGATACTTCTGTCTTTCCTTTTCTCCTTTGCTTTTCACTTTTCTTTTCACAGCTACTTATAAGCCCTCCCCAGACAGCCATTTTACTTTTTTGTATTTCTTTTCCATGGGGATGGTCTTGATCCCTGTCTCCTGTACAATGTCACGAGCTTCATTCCATAGTTCATCAGGCACTCTGTCTTATCAGGTCTAGGCCCTTAAATCTATTTCTCACTTCCACTGTATAATCATAAGGGATTTGATTTAGGTCATACCTGAATGGTCTAGTGGTTTTCTCTTACTGCAATTTGTTGAACTAAACTGAATATATTTTACAAAACATCTTATAATCAACATGACAGAGTGTTCCTTTCGTGGTTGACAGTATACTTACTGCTGAGTCTCTATACGTTCTTCACAGGCTGATACAATAGCAAAACTATTAGCAATTCAGGCTTTAGCATTAAATAAAAGGGATTTGAGTCTCAACTGTACTACTTGATATGTGAATTTGGGAAGATTATTCTAGAAGCCTAGATTTCTTTATCTGAAAATCAGAATGATAAAATCCTTAAGTCCTGAAAATCTGAAAAAATAATAAATGTTACAAAGTGTTTAACATACATTCTAGCAAATGATAGAATACTTGCACAGTAACGGTGACAATAGTAAGAAGTGATTGAAGCAGTATTACATGGTAGTAGCAGCAATGGTGGAAGGAGATAAGCTTGTCATATCATTAACTATAATACATATTATAATTACAGAACAATCTAGATTTTCATCAGAGTTGCACTATATAAGATAACTCTAATTTTGAATATTTCAGGGATGTCATTTGACTAAAGTAAACTGTACATTTAAAAGGCATTGTAGGTGTTTTTGGTATCCTGGTCTGTTGACAATGTCTCACTATAAGCTTATTGCTTTTCTGATTCATAAGAAAGAATTCTCTGCCATACCCTGTTAGCAAAACAGTTTCCAAAAGAAATAAGTAAAGTATGCATTATCTCATGTAAGAGACATACGGATGAATAAAATATAGCCTCTACTATCAAGAGAAGTTCAAGCCACAGAATATAGTGTGATAAAGAATTACAGATACAAAGGAAAATTACAAATCAATATGTGTGTTAAAAAAGAAACTCAAAATGCAACAGAGTTAAAAGGAGAAATATAGACTTCTTTGATGGAATCAAGAAAGAATGAAGGAGTAGAATGTGGGGTGCATTTTGAAAGACTGAACAAAGGAAAAGAATTAACACGCTGGGAGACAAACTTCCGTGGGTCTCTGACTTTTCTCCATGTCTCTTGGACACTGGTTGCTTTTATTCCAGACCATCCCTGTAGCTCAGACGGTAAAGAATCTGCCTGCAATGCAGGAGACCCAGGTTCAAGCCCCAGGTTGGGACAATACCCTGGAGAAGGGAATAGCAACCCATTCCAGTTTTCTTGCCTGGAGAATCCCATGAACAGAAGAGCCTGATAGGCTAAAGTCCACAGAGTCACAAAAAGTCAGACACGACTGAATGACTAACACTGCTACCTCTATTCTCTCCAAGAGATAATTATACAAACAACATTGAGGGATACAGTGCGGAGCAGAATACAGGTTTGTTTGCTTCCCAATAAAATAAAGATAATGTCTCCCACTGTGGCAAAGTTCAGACAGGTTTGCTTTCCGCACATTATGAAAGATTTGGGTGTTCCAGACTTAGAGTTCTTCAGGTATAGTGCAAATCTACTGTGTATGCAGCAAACTAAACTCAAGAGTAAATAGAAGATTACTATTAGAAAATTAATCAACCTAAATCTTGTAACATACAAGGTTATATCTGATATAAGAACAAATGGGAATGTAAGGAATGTGGTATCATCTAGTAAATCAATGTATAAACTTCAAGTTGCATTATTTTCTTTCTACTTTCTAATTATTTGACTTTAAGCTATTTTTAATAAGTGATAAATAATTTAAATATACTTTGAAAGTATGATTTTATATACTAAAAGTCCTTCTTCAAATTATATTTGCTTATAAAACAAATTGATAAGCTATCACTGCACATGGTAAATAAATATTATTTGATCAAACAAACTATATGTGTGTGTGTGGGTATTATAACCAAACATTAATTTAGCCTTCAGTTCAGTTCAGTCACTCAGTCATGCCCGACTTTTTGCAACCCCATGAATCGCAGCACGCCAGGCCTCCCTGTCCACCACCAACTCCCGGAGTTCACTCAACTTATGTCCATCAAGTTGGTAAGGCCACTCAGCCATCTCATCCTCTGTCGTCCCCTTCTCCTCCTGCCCCCAATCCCTCCCAGCATCAGATTCTTTTCCAATGAGTCAACTCCTCACATGAGGTGGCCAAAGTATTGTAGTTTCAGCTTTAGCATCAGTCCTTCCAATGAAGAACCAGGACTGATTTCCTTTAGAATGGACTGGTTGGCTCTCCTTGCAGTCCAAGGGATTCTCAAGAGTCTTCTCCAACATCACAGTTCAAAAGCATCAATTCTTTGAGCTCAGCTTTCTTCACAGTCCAATTCTCACATTTATACATGACCACTGGGAAAACCATAGCCTTGACTAGACGGACCTTTGTTGGCAAAGCAATGTCTCTGTTTTTCAATATGTCCTCTAGGATGGTCATAACTTTCCTTCCAAGGAGTAAGTGTCTTTTAATTTCATGGCTGCAGTCACCATCTGCAGTGATTTTGGAGCCCAAAAAAATAAAGTCTGACACTGTTTCCACTGTTTCCCCATTTATCTCCCATGAAGTGATGGGACCCGATGCCATGATCTTCGTTTTCTGAATGTTGAGCTTTAAGCCAACTTTTTCACTCTCCACTTTCACTTTCATCCAGAGGCTTTTTAGTTCCTCTTTACTTTCTGCCATAAGGGTGGTGTCATCTGCATAACTGAGGTTATTGATATTTCTCCCGGCAATCTTGACTCCAGCTTGTGCTTCTTCCAGCCCAGTGTTTCTCATGATGTACTCTGCATAGAAGTTAAATAAGCAGGGTGCCAATATACAGCCTTGACGTACTCCTTTTCCTATTTGGAACCAGTCTGTTGTTCCATGACCAGTTCTAACTGTTGCTTCCTGACCTGCATATAGATTTCTCAAGAGGCAGGTCAGGTGGTCTGGTATTCCCATCTCTTTCAGAATTTTCCACAGTTTATTATGATCCACACAGTCAAAAGCTTTGGCATATTCAATAAAGCAGAAGTAGATGTTTTTCTGGAACTCTCTTGCCTTTTCCATGATCCAGCAGATGTTGGCAATTTGATCTCCGGTTCCTCTACCTTTTCTAAAACTATCTTGAACACCTGAGAGTTCATGGTTCACCTATTCCTAAAGCCTGGCTGGGAGAATTTTGAGCATTAATTTAGTAGTGTGTGAGATGAGTTCAAGCAATTGTGTGGTAGTTTGAGCATTCTTTGGCACTGCCTTTCTTTAGGATTGGGATGAAAACTGACCTTTTCCAGTCCTGTGGCCACTGCTGAGTTTTCCAAATTTGTTGGCATATTGAGTGCAGCACTTTCACACATCATCTTTCAGGATTTGGAGTAGCTCAACTGGAATTCCATCACCTCCACTAGCTTTGTTCGTAGTGATGCTTTCTAAGGCCCACTTGACTTCACATTCCAGGATGTCTGGCTCTAAGTGAGTGATCACACCATTGTGATTATCTGGGTCGTGAAGATCTTTTTTTGTACAGTTCTTCTGTGTATTCTTGCCACCTCTTCTTAATATCTTCTGCTTCTGTTAGGTCCATACCATTTCTGCCTTTATCGAGCCCATCTTTGCATTAAATGTTCCCTTGGTATCTCTAATTTTCTTGTAGAGATCCCTAGTCTTTCCCATTCTGTTGTTTTCCTCTATTTCTTTGCACTGATTGCTGAGGAAGGCTTTCTTATCTCTTCTTGCTATTCTTTGGAACTCTGCATTCAGATGCTTATATCTTTCCTTTTCTCCTTCGCTTTTCACTTCTCTTCTTTTCACAGCTATTTGTAAGGCCTTCCCAGACAGCCATTTTGCTTTTTTGCATTTCTTTCCCATGGGGATGGTCTTGATCCCTGTCTCCTGTACAATGTCAGGAACATCCGTCCATAGTTCATCAGGCACTCTAATTGTGTTCTGAATCTAAAGTCAAAGTTCTTTGGAACTAACAGAGATGGATGACAGACATTTCAGTTTAACAATATCAAAGGGGAGCCTTGGTAGAATTCCAACAAGAAAGGTGGGAGGGAGGAATGAATGGAATGAAAGTGGGGGAGGTCTTTGACCCTCTGTCTCCCCTAGTCTACATAGTTCCCTGAGCAGTTAGTTACTAGAGGAAGCTGTCAGACACATTGACATCTCATTCTTAAGAAGACATGAGAAAATAGTAACAAAGACATTACTGTGAGCAGCTGCCAAAATGTTTATTTCCCAAGATATCTTAATCACACTCTCTTTAATGACTGGTGCTTATTATTGTCAATCTTTTTTAAACCATATTTATTCAGCATGACTCTGAGACTCTGTGTCCATGATAGTTGGGGAAAACTTAAGGGATCCTTTTTGCATTGCTGGGTAAGCCCTTTAGCCAGGAGTCACAAAACTCAAGTAATGTTTATAACAATCCATACCTGAAGTCTCCAATTTCCTCAGTAAGTGATCTTTTCATTTTCCAATCTTCAAAACTAAGATCATGAGGCTCTTTAAGATGGCTGTATAAAAAGATCCTGAACTCACCTCCTTTCAGAGATACAACAAATATAGTTATGCATGAAACAAATCATTCTGAAAAAAACCTGAGCATCTAGCACTTGCTATAAAATTAAGACTAAAAGGGCCACATGGAGATGTGTAGGAGAGGTAGAGACATATACTTATCAACTCTGCCTCCCCCAACCCCAGAGCAGCAATTCACAATCATGAGGGATCTCAAAAATAAACAAGTACATACATACATAAAATGGAGCTTCTCACACACCACCCACCTGAATCCCTGGGACCTGCGCCTGAGAGATGAGCCCTCAAAGTGTCTGGCTTTGAAAACCAATGGATCTGCTGTTCAGAAGAAACAGAAGGTTATCAAGAATGAAGATTTTGCATTTAAAGGGCTCATATAGAGACTCATTTTCCCTGGGACCCAATATAAAAAGGAGCAGTTTGAAAAGAGCCTAGACTTTATGTGAAGGAGAGTCACTTGCTGACAAAGCATCTGCCAGAGGGTCAGAAATCTCCCAGATCACTCTCCAGAAACAACACTGACAGATGCCGTTAGTGTGGGCTCCCTCAGCATGGCTGGCACTGAGGCTGGTGGAGGCCATCTTTTCCTTCTCACGCTGACTTGATTCCAGTGGTGAGTGGACATCCCCTGCCCGCTGCCCAGACCACTTGCACCTGACACTGATAGACGCAGACAGAAGGCAGCCTGCCCCCACCATGCCACCAGAACCAGTGGGCAAAGAGATTTGACCTGCCCCATGTCACACACAAACCCTGTCCAACTCAGCAGGCACACAGAGGGGACGCACCTTGAGTGCCATGCTCAGGTCAATAGAAGGAGTAAGATTCTGGACCCCATAGGGCTGAAATAAGTGGAGAGATAGTTTGAGAGACAACCAAAACTGTGGCACAGATAAACAGTAAAGCTCATCTCCTACAAAGGGCTACCCCTCCAAGACAGGGAAAGAGGATTGGAGGACTGTTTTCCATAATAAATACACACACACACACAACCACAGAGAGTCAAACAAAATAGGAAAACAGAAGAAAATGTCCCAGATGAAGAAATAAGATAAGACCACAAGAAAAAGAAACAATGAAATGGATATAAATAATTTACCTGATAAGGACTTCAAAATGTTGGTCATAACGCTCATGGTATCAAGGAGATTAATGTAGGAATACAAAGAGAAATTCAACAAAGAAATAGAAAATGTAAGAAAGTTCTAAACAGAACTCACAGAGCTAAAGAACACAATAACTGAACGGAAAAATACACTAAAAAGACATTTATAGCAAACTAGACAATGCAGAAACATGAATCAGTCACTTGGAAGACAAGGTAGTGGATATCACCCAAATAGAACAGCAAAAAGGAAAAAAAGAATTGTTAAAAGTGGGGGCAGTTGAAGAGAGCTTTGGAACATCAAGTATACTAACCTTCTCATGACAAGGGTCTTAGAAGGAGACAAGAGAGACAAAGTGGGAAAAGATACATTTGAAGAAATAAAAAAAAAAAATTCTATAACCCCAGGAAAGAAACATAGGCATTCAGGTCCAGGAAGCACAGTGTATCCCACACAAGATACACCCCAAGACATCCACATCAAAGCACATTATCATTAAGATGTCGAATTTTAAAAATAAGGAGAGAATCTTAAAAGAACCAAAAGAAAAACAACTAGCTGTGTTCAAAGGAACCCCCATAAAATCATCTCCTGATTCTTCAGCTGCAACTTTGCAAGACTGGCGTGATATAGTCAAAGTGTTGAAAGGAGAACACTGCCAACAAGGAATACTCTACCTGGCAAAATTATCACTCAGATTGGAAGGGGAGATAAAAGAGCTTCCCAGAAATCAAAAGCTTAAGGAGTTAATCTCCACCAAACCAGCCTTATAAGAAATTTTAAAGGGATTTCTTTTCAGCTGAAAGAATTTTCAGCTGAAAATTCAGCTGAAAATATTTATTTATTTTTAGAAATAAAAAGATATGTAAAAGAAAAAGCCTCACTGCAAAAGGCAAATATATAGTAAGCATAGTGGTGCAACCACTTTAAACACTACTTATGAAGGATAAAATAGTACAATCAACTATAATTATAATAATTAGTTATGTTGCTGTTTATTCACTAAGTCATATCTGACTTTTTTTGACCCCATGAACTGTAGCCTGCCAGGCTCCTCCATCCATGGGATTCTCCAGGCAAGAATACTGGAGTGGATTGCCATTTCCTTCTCCAGGGGATCTTCCCGACCCAGGGATTGAACTCAAGTCTCCTGCATTGGCAGGTGGATTCTTTACCATTGAGCCGCCAGGGTGTGTGTGTACTCAGTCAGCAGGAAAGCCATAATAATTAAGGAACACCAAAACAATTTTAATGAAAAATATGACATCTAAAAATAAAATGAGAGAGTGAAAATGAAGATCAAAATAAAATTTTGTTCATTTTAGGTGATTTTAATATGCTGTTTCCTGTACCTGGAATATTCTTTTTCAGAAAGCCCTTATCAGAGAAGTCTTGTTAATCACAACTATAACCCAGCATCTGAACTGTCAGATGCTGACAGTTTAGCTTTCCCTCTTTCCATTTACCTGTTTTACTTGTCTCTATGCTTCTTACATCATTGGACAGACATTTATTCATGTCCTTATCTGTTTAATGCCTATCATCTAACTCCACAAATGAGAGTAAACATCATGATATCATGGATTTTATTTTATATCAAACCCTAGAGCAGTGCCAGGCACAGGAATAGCCAGAAAGATTTTATTGAAAATAAATTAGGAATGAATATATAATTTAAGCAAGATTTAAGGGAGTGGGTAGCCATTCCATTATCCAGGGCATTTTCTTGACCCAGAGATCAAACATGGGTCTTCTGCCTGGCAGGCAGATTCTTTACCATCTAAGCCACCAGGGAAGCCCTTTTCTTACATATAATTTAAGCAAGAGTTAAAGAAACAAAATTGTAGTATACTTATTTAAGGGGATGTCTACTCAGCACTTTCATTTTTCTGAAAACTGTTTTGCTCCTTCATATTTTACCTCTCTTTGAATCTATCCTTATGTTTCCTTGGGGCTTCCCTCAAGCTCATTTGATAAAGAATCTGTCTGCCATGCAGGAGACCCCGGTTTGAGTCCTGGGTCAGGAGATCCAGGAGAAGGAAATGATAACCCACTCCAGTATTCTTGCCTAGGAAATCCCATGGACAGAGGAGCCTGGTGGGCTCCAGTCCATGGGGCCGCAAGAGTCGGACACGAATGAGTGACTAAAGCACCACCCTACATTTCCTAACAGCGCTCACATGTGTAATTAGTTCCCTAGCTCTTGTTCATAACAGCTTTGTGGCCTAGTGGTAAAGAATCTGTTTTCAATGCAGGAGATGTAGGAGACTTAGGTTTATCCCTGGGTCAGGAATATCCCCTAGAAGAGGGCATGACAATCCACTCCAGTGTTCTTGCCTGGAGAATCCCATGGACAGAGAGGCATGGCAGGCTACAGTCCATGGGGTTACAAAGAGTCAAACACGGCTGAAGCAACCCAGCACATACGCACAGTGATCATTGTCTGACCCAAGATGGTCAGTCTCTGTCTCCAAGATTCCACACCTGGACATAGCTGATTGATTAGAAATGAGTATCTGTCCTATGTTAGAATTTTTAGGAACAGTAGAAAGTTGAGTCTGTTTTTCCTTATGTGGTTAAAGTTTAGATAGTTAAGGCTCCTGTTGATGGCTTATTTTATTCAGAAAGATAGACAGTTGTGGGAAAACACAATGAAGCTAAAATCTAAAGACCATAGTACAAAATGGTGGACTCTTAAGTCAAAATCCAGAATCCTGATTTCCTGAGTAGTTCCTCAAGCAATAAAAACAGTTTTCAACAAATTCAGGGAAGAAATAAATTAGCACTTAATTCTTGAGCTGAAAAATATTAAACCATGACTTCATTTTTAATAATGCTTCCAGCATTTGTCTCTTTAGAGGTAAGAGCAATGCATCTATTTTAACATGGGTGTGATTTTTCTACAACTTCACCATTAGTTATAGCTCCAGGTCAAAAGAATTAGTTCTATTCTCTACGGGAATATCAAGGCTGAGTATTTTATTGTTGTTGAAGAAAGAACAGCAGCTGATGTAACTAACTAAATGCAAATATAGTGAGGCACATTTCATTTCATAGTGATCAAGTTATTCATGGAATTTTATGTAATCATATCCTGACTTAACGGCTGAAAGAGTGGATAAAAATGACCATTATCCTTATTTGGAACAAAACAATAATAGTTATCAGTGGTCCTATCGCCTAGTATCCAACTCCTGGAGAAATTGAACTGTAACTTACTTTAAAATGTCAAAATGGGCAGTAGAATTTAAAAAAAAAAAATCATTCTTAACAGCAGAGAAAGATGTCTCGATGTAAAATTTTCCATTTCATAACTTTGTCAGAGCCAATCCATTGTGTCATAACCACTGTCAGAATTATATTCTTCCTATTTTTACTGTTTTATTTCCCTTCATAGGTGTTGAATCTACATGAACAAGAGTTAATTATCTCCAACCATTATGTATGTTTGAACAGCTTAGTTGCTCTCCCTTTTCAACTCTTCTATGCAAGGTCTTAAGAGTTTAATGGGGCTTCCTTGGTGGCTCAGTGGTAAAGAACCCACCTGCCAAGCAGGAGACACAGGTTTGATGCTTGGGTTGGGAAGATCCCCTGGAGGAAGAAATGGCAACCCACTCCAGTATTCTTGCCTGGGACATCCCATGGACAGAGGAGCCTGGGAGCTACACTCCATGAGATTACAAAAGAGCTGGACCTGACTGGGCGACTAAACAACAACAAACATGAGTTGACAATGATCTTTAAATCTTTATCCCTTGAAGCCCTAGCTTCTAGGACACCCGAGTGTGACCTTATTTGGATATAAGGTCTTTATAGACGTAATGCATTTAAAATAAGAGCGTTAAGTTGGGTCTTCATCCAATATAATTGATGTCCTTATAAGACAAGGAAATTTGGGGATTTCCCTGGTGGTCCAGTGGTTAAGATTCTGTGCTGCTGATGCAGAGGGTGTGGGTTCAATCCCTGGTCAGTGAACTAAGACCTACATGCTGGGCACCATGGCCAAAAAGGTTAAAAAAAAAAAAAGGAAAGGAAATTTAGATATAGGAATGTAGAGAGGGAAGACAATGTAAAGACACACAGAGAAGATAGCCACCTACAAGCCAAGGAGAGAAGCATGGAATAGATTCCTTTTCAAAGCTCTCAAAAGGAAACAAACCTACCAATTCCCTTGATCACAGACCACTAGCCTCCATAACTATTTCTATTGCTTAAGCCACTTAGTTTGTGGCACTTCGCTACGGCAGCACTAATAAAGTAATACACATGATTAGAGTGTGGGGCGGGGGCGGAACGCCGCCCGGCCGCGGGTCGGGCGGTGTGTCAGCAGCCCAGCGGGCGCTCGGGCGAGACATGGCGGGCTGTGTGGCCCGGCAGGCCCTGACCGTGGGCAGTCCTTGGTGGTCCCGGTCGCTGACTGGGACGCGGGGGCCGAGGCCGCTCTGTGCGGCGGGTGGAGCTGGGGCCTTCCCACCCATGGCGACCACGACGACGCGGAGGCACCTCTCGTCCCGACACCGACCAGAGGGCAAAGTTTTGGAGACAGTTGGTGTGTTCGAGGTGCCAAAACAGAATGGAAAATATGAGACCGGACAGCTTTTCCTTCACAGTGTTTTTGGCTACCGAGGTGTCGTCCTGTTTCCCTGGCAGGCCAGACTCTATGACCGGGATGTGGCGTCTGCAGCCCCAGAAAAAGCAGAGAACCCTGCCGGCCACGGCTGGAAGGAGGTGAAAGGCAAAACTCACACTTGCTATCAGTCTCAGAGATCTCAGACAGAAGCTGTGACTTTCTTGGCTAATCACGACGACAGCCGGGCCCTCTATGCCATCCCAGGCCTGGATTATGTCAGCCACGAAGACATCCTCCCCTACACCTCCACTGATCAGGTTCCTATCCAGCATGAGCTCTTTGAAAGATTTCTTCTATATGACCAGACAAAAGCACCCCCTTTTGTGGCTCGGGAGACACTACGGGCCTGGCAGGAGAAGAATCACCCCTGGCTGGAGCTCTCTGATGTCCACCAGGAAACAACTGAGAACATCCGTGTCACCGTCATCCCCTTCTACATGGGCATGAGGGAAGCCCAGAATTCCCATGTTTACTGGTGGCGCTACTGCATCCGCCTGGAGAACCTTAACAGCGACGTGGTTCAGCTCCGGGAGCGACACTGGAGGATATTCAGTCTATCCGGCACCTTGGAGACAGTGCGAGGCCGAGGGGTGGTGGGCAGGGAACCAGTGTTATCCAAGGAGCAGCCTGCCTTCCAGTATAGCAGCCACGTCTCCCTGCAGGCCTCCAGTGGGCACATGTGGGGCACTTTCCGCTTCGAGAGGCCTGACGGTTCCCACTTTGACGTCTGGATCCCTTCCTTCTCTCTGGAAAGCAATAAAGACGAGAAGACACCGCCCTCAGGCCTTCACTGGTAGGCCAGCAGAGGCCCTGAGCACCCAGCCTCCGCCCCGAACAACAGCTCGCATCCCATGAGAGTTGCTGCAGAACTCTGTCACGGCCACAGTGGGTCTCTTAATCGTTTGTGCCATTTGATTGCGGGGTTCTTACTTTGGCGGGTGGAGTATAACTCTTCTCTAGAAGACCCACATGGGCCTCCTCCAAGGCCGGCCTTCCCTGTAAGCCCTGCCTACGCTGTGTTCCAGTAAACCTTTCCATCAGGAACTGTGTTCAGCTGCCATAGGTGTGGGGGTTGCCTAGCCTGTCACACAGTTGTTAGAATGCGAGGTTTGGGCAATAAACCAGTGCGCGCTTGGCAAAAAAAAAAATAATAATAATAAAGTAATACATATGATTAATTTTCTTATCCTTCAAGCAAAAAGGAAGTGTTCGTAGCTCAGTTTGTCTGACTGTGATTCCACGGACTATATCCTGCATATAACCTGCCAGGCTCCTCTGTCCATGGGATTTCCCAGGCAGGAATACTAGAATGGGTAACCATTCTCTTCTCCAGGGGATCTTCCTGACCCAGGGATCGAACCTGGGTCACCTGCATTGCAGGCAGGTTCTTTACCACCTGAGCCACCAAGGAAGCCCTAAATTTCGGCAGCACTGTACAACATGCTGGAATTGTTGTGCGGAGATTAAACCTGAGACTCCTGCACTGGGAGTGCAGAGCCTTAGCCGCTGGACCATCAAAGAAAACACCATCTCAGCTCTTTATCCTAAGCATCATGTTCATAGATTTAACTATGTGTCTTCCTACCTGTGCTCTCAGGTCAAGACACAAACCTTTCACATTCTATGTAACTACTCTGTCATCTGGCCCCTGTGGACCTATTTAGTCTGCTATGTGCCACCTTCCATTCTTTCTCACCACCATGTTCCAGCTGTACCAAACTACTATATTTTTCATTCCACAAATGGTCACTACTCTTGTGCCTCCAAGTTTTCACTCATGCCCTTTCCTCTGCTATGAATCACTTCTAGTCCCTCTCCTTATCCTCTTGCTCCTTTCTCTAACTGAATTTTAATAATCATTTGATCTCAGCTTATACAACTTCTGCTTGGAAATTTTCTTTGATGTCTAATTGTGACCTCATGGACTGCAGCCCACAAGGCTCCTCTGTCCATGGGATTTTTCAGGCAAGAATACTAGAGTGGGTTGCCATTTCCTTCTCCAGCAATAACTAGCTTACATATCTACTGTTACCAAAGCACAAAACAATTATCTTTCAGTCAGTTCAGTTCAGTTTAATCACTCAGTTGTATCCAACTCTCTGCGACCCCATGAATTGCAGCACGCCAGGCCTCCCTGTCCATCACCAACTCCAGCAGTTCACTCAGACTAATGTCCATTGAGTCCGTGATGCCATCCAGCCATCTCATCCTCTGTCGTCCCCTTCTCCTCCTGCCCCTAATCTCTCCCAGCATCAGAATCTTCTCCAATGAGTCAACTCTTCGCATGAGGTGGCCAAAGTACTGGAGTTTCAGCTTGAGCATCATTCCTTCCAAAGAAATCCCAGGGCTGATCTCCTTCAGAATGGACTGGTTGGATCTCCTTGCAGTCCAAGGGCCTCTCAGGGTAACACTATTTCCTTGTTTTTGTATCCCAAAAGATGCAAACCTCCTTGTAGCTAGGAATGTGTTCTGTCATGTTATTTCTGTGATCTAAAATAATATTAGGCTAGCAGCACATAATAGACAGTTTCTAAAGTAGGTACATCTTTGTAAAACCCTACCAAATTATTCCAGGTTTTACTATTCTGAATCCATTGTAATTTAAGTATTATATTTGTGTACTTGGTCAAAGACTTGTAAAGTATCTCACTTTTCATATGCCATTTAGTCAAACATTTAATTCACCTGCATAACTCTACTTGTTTTATGAGAAAATAGTGTTTCACCTTTTCCATATTTTGTTGCACAGTTCTTAATGTATTGTAAATATTCAAGATATTCATTAATAAAGAGGGACAAAGTGATTGCATAAAGAAAAGTAAGTTTCTGACTTGGTATTAGAGCTGAAAGCACCTTGGAATGACATCTGTTTGGACCCATTCTAGCAAAACTTAAAAACACACATCAAAGGGATAAAACAAATCTGCAAGTATTTGAACTGCCTACCAAAACAAAAGTCACACTCTTAAACAAACATTTAAAAAAATTCCAGACACTCAACCATCCGATTTCACAATAGTCAACATCTAATCAAAAAGCACTAAACATTCCAAGAAGCAGGGAGATACTCCTACAGCTAGGAGAAAAATCAATCCATATTAATATGGATACAGAGATATCTTAACAACATTTTCTAGTTTCTCTATTTGATGCTTTAATGTCCTGGGGCCTTGCTGACCCTGGAGGGACTCCCCCTCTGGGAGTCAGCCAATTCTAACGATAGTAAAAGATTCATCTTGAAACACACATTTCACATACAAACTAGCAAATCCTGAGTTCACACCCCAACCAGCTTCTTTCTCAGGCTGTCTCAGTTCAATGCAGTTCAGTCGTTCAGTCATGTCCAACTCTTTGTGACCCCATGGGCTACAGCACACCATGCCTCTCTGTCCATCACCAACACCCACAGCTTGCTCAAACTCATGTCCATTGAGTCGGTGATGCCATCCAACCATCTTGTCCTCTGTCATCCCCTTCTCCTCCTGCTTTCAATGTTTCCCAGCATCTGGGCCTTTTCTAATGAGTCAGTTCTTTGCATCAGGTGGCCAAAGTATTGGAGTTTCAGCTTCAGCATCAGTCCTTCCAATGAATATTCAGGACTGATTTCAATTAGGATGGACTGGTTGGATCTCCTTGCAGTCCAAGGGACTCTCAAGAGTCTTCTCCAACACCACAGTAGTTCAAAAGCATCAATTCTTTGGTGCTCAGCTTTCTTTATAGTCCAACTCTCACATCCATACATGACTACTGGAAGAACCATAGTTTTGACTAGAAGGACCTTTGTTGGCAAAAGGCTCTCTCAGGGCCACTATTTCACTGCCCTAATAAAAAACCCAGGGCCAGGTATGTACCAAAACTAGCTTAAATTATTCAAACTAGCCATGCTCAAGCCTTCTTACACCTCCTCCACTGTGCTTTCCTACAGAAACCACAATAAAAGTGCCCACGTTTTCCCCTCATTCTCTGTGCCCTGTGACTGACCCTGTGAGGCCCCTCATGGAATGGGATGCGCCTCTTCCTCTTGAGACTGTGAATACAGCAAACTCTCTCTTTAATGACAGCTGTCTTCTGATCCAATGGCCTTGTCATAACTGTAAAATTATATTAAACGCATGCGTATGGAATCTAGAGAAGAGGTACCAATGAACCTATTTTCAAGACAGGACTAGAGATGTAGACAGAGAGAACAGACTTGTGGACACGGGGCTGGGGAGAAGAAGGTGGGATGGATTGAGAGAGCAGCGTTAAAGCACATACCTAGCATATGTAAAGTAGATAGCTAGTGGGAAGCTGCTGTATAACACAGGGACCTCAGCCTGGTGCTCTGTGATACCCCAGCTGGGTGGGATGGCAGGATGTGAGGAAGCCTCAAAAGGGAGGGGGCTGATGTACACTTAAAGCTGATTCATGTTGCTATACAGCAGAAACCAACACAACATTGTGAAGCAATTATACTACAATTTAAAAAATAATAATAATTTGAATTTTAAAACATCAGAGATAATGTATTTAGCAGTCAAGCATGTCCAAAAACCTTTTATAATGATATTCAACTACTCCACTATTTAAATAAAAAAAAAACATGATGAGAAGAAAAGAGGAGAAAAGCTGAGACTTAAAAAGTGGAAATAGTAATAAAATCCATCCAAGATGAAATGCAGAGAGAAAAGGCTAATAAAAATGAATGACTTAAGGACTTTTGGAATAATACTAAGTGGTTTAACATCTGTGTAATAAAAGTGCCTCAAAGAGGAGAGAGCCAGAAAAATATTTAAAGAAATAATAGCCATCTTTTTTTTCTAAATTTGCTGGAAACTAACAACCCACATTTCCAAGAACGTCAACAAGCACTAAGCAGGGTAAACATACATGCACAGAAAAAAGAAAGAAGAAATAGCTCTGCAACCCTGAAGACTTTTTTCTGTGTTCATGCATAAATTCATCCTACACAGAGAAAGAAAGGGAGAAGGGAGAAAGGGAGAAAGGAAGGGAAAACCATTGAGTCTTATTATCAAATTACTAAGAACAATTATAAAGAGTAAATTTTAAAAGAATTCAGAAAGAAAGGACACATTACCTTCACATGAATAAGCATGAAAATAATTGCATTCTTCTCAACAGATATTAATGAAGCTAAGAATTGCATTTTTAACATCCATAAAGTAGAACCATGTCAGCTTAGAATTCTGTATCCAATCTCCCACACTCATAGAAAAGTCAGGCCTCTTAAAACTTACCTGGAAGAGATCCTTTGACTTCAAGGTAAGTAGAAAAAGAAAGAAGGAAAACAGTTTTTAAAAGCAAGAAAGCAAATAGACAACTAATATAGTTGGGCTTCCCTGGTGGCTCAGATGGTAGAGAATCTGCCTGCAATGCAGGCGACCCAGGTTCCATCCCTGGGTCAGGAATATCCCCTGGAGAAAGGAATGGCTACCTACTCCAGTATTCTTGCCTGGAGAATTCGACAGACAGAGTAGCCTGGAGGGCTACAATCCATGGGGTAGCAGAGTCAGACACAACTGAGCAACTAACATTTTCACTAATATAATAGTAGTTCCCTAGTCTCTGTATCACTTCATGGGAAATAGTTGGGGAAACAGTGGAAACAGTGTCACACTTTAATTTTTGGGCTCCAAAATCACTGCAGATGATGACTGCAGCCATGAGATTAAAAGACGCTTACTCCTTGGAAGGAAAGTTATGTCCAACCTAGATAGCATATTCAAAAGCAGAGACATTACTTTGCCATCAAAGGTCTGTCTAGTCAAGGCTATGGTTTTTCCTGTGGTCATGTATGGATGTGAGAGCTGGACTGTGAAGAAGGCTGAGCCGTGAAGAATTGATGCTTTTGAACTGTGGAGTTGGAGAAGACTCTTGAGAGTCCCTTGGACTGCAAGGAGATCAAACCAGTCTGTTCTGAAGATCAGCCCTGGGATTTCTTTGGAAGGAATGATGCTAAAGCTGAAACTCCAGTACTTTGGCCACCTCATGCAAAGAGTTGACTCCTTGGAAAAGACTCTGATGCTGGGAGGGATTGGGGGCAGGAGAAGGGGAAAACAGAGGATGAGATGGCTGGATGGCATCACTGACTCGATGGACGTGAGTCTGAGTGAACTCCGGGGGTTGGTGATGGACAGGGAGGCCTGCCGTGCTGTGATTCATGGGGTCACAGAGTCAGACACAACTGAGCGACTGAACTGATCTGAACTGAACTGAGTCTCTGTATCATCAACTAATTTACCTAAGAAGTGGGTGGAGCTCTTTTATTACAACTATAGTCTTTATACAAGCAACAAATAAGCTGAAGCATCAACTTTGGTAAATGCTAGATCATTCCAATTTATCACTATTTTGCATGCTATCAGTTTTTGTTAGAAAAATGCCAAGGAGTCATAAAGCAATTAGTTGGAAAACAAAACAGTGTATAATTCAATAAAGACACCAGGCAAATGCTTGGTCATACAAGTCAAACCTTTACCAAATATCAGATTGTTATTATTATTTCTTAGCAAGAAATAGATCAGACAGCTTGAAAAGTTACTATATATCCTATTTCTCTCAAAACTATGTTTAAAATAAAGCCTACATATTATTTATATTAAGTATCTATAACATAATGCTTCTGCAAACAAAAAATACATACACTCATAAACATACTGTGTTCAGTACTGAGGAGGGCTAGGTTAAAACAAGAATGCCTGAGTCAGATTGCTTGTGTTCCATTTCTGTTCCACAGTTACATAGCTCCATGACCTTGCCAAGTTACCTAACTTCTCTGCGCCTTATTTTTTAATATGTAAAGTACTAATAATAATAATAACATATTTATATCATTTTTGAAGTTAAAATTGATGTAAGTATTTCATGTACTATAGTTAGTCCATAGCAAGTATGCAATTAATATTAACTACTACTATTACTCTTGAGAGTTCCTTGGACAGCAAGGATAACAAACCAGTCAATCCTAAAGAAAATCAACCCTGAATATTTATTGGAAGGATTGATACTGAAGTTGAAGGTCCAATAATTTGGCCACCTGATGCAAAGAGCCAACTCACTGGAAAGACCTTGATGCTGGGAAAGATTGAGGGCAAGAGAAAAAGGGGGGTGACAGAGGATGAGATGGTTTGATGGCATCACTGACTCAATGGGCATGAGTTTGAGCAAGCTCAGGGAGACAGTGATGGACAGAGAAGCCCGTCATGCTGCAGTCCATAGGTTCTCAAAGAGTCGAATATGACTCAGTGAGTGAACAACTGCTGCTATTGCTGCTACTACCACAATTATTGAGCTTCCCTTATACCTCAGTTGGTAAAGAATCTGCCTGCAATTCAGGAGACCCCGATTCAATTCCTGGGTCGGGAAGATCCAATGGAGAAGGGATAGGCTACCCACTCCAGTATCCTTGGGCTTCCCTTGTGGCTCAGCTGGTAAAGAATCTGCCTGCAATGTGGGAGACCTGGGTTTTATCCCTGAGTTGGGAAGATCCTCTACTTCCCATGAGGGAAATGGGAAGGTGTACCCATTCCAGTATTCTGGCCGGGAGAATTCCATGGACTGTATAGTCTATGGGGTCACAGAGTCAGACACAACTGAGCGACTTTCACTCACTCACTCACCACAATTACTGTTATCACCACTATTAATACTGGTACCTGGAGAAGGGCATGGCAACCCACTCCAGGATTCTTGCCTGAAGAATCCCATGGACAAAGGAGCTTGAAGGGCTGTAGTACATGGGACCACAAAGTGTCAAACACAACTGAAGTGATTTAATACACAAACACAATACTGGCAAGTGTGGAACTCACATTTTCCTTTTGGAATGCTGGAGGATATTTAGGATTATTTTTTCCAGTTTTCCAGAACCTTTTCAATGTCCACATTTTTGTAAAATACTTGATCAAGTCATATATTATTTATTCTAAATCTAAGACTTTTATCTGTTTATAGCATCGGAGATATTTGCTTTTTCAATGTTTCTTTATCTTGAGTTTATGCTCATTCCTATCTATTTCCTTCTGCAGATTATTCTTATCAAATAATTCACAAGAAAATGAGAATAAATCAGCCCTTCTTTTTATCCCTCAGTGTTACATTACTGAGTATAATGTTTATCCTTTTCTAGTTCATCATATTGTTGTAATGGAAAAAATATGGTCTGTATGACCCTGCTCTATTGGGTTATGTCCTGCTTTTGACCATCTTAGTGTATATTTAGTAATTTTATAACATGCTTTGCTATTTGTATCCTATTACTTTTTCTTTTAAGTAATACCTTGAGGCTTCCCAGTGTTTACCACAGGCTGTTTGCTTACAATGACTGTACAGAAAGAAAAGGCAGAATAAATCTATTCTATAACCCAGGTCCTCTCCTGGTCAGTGTCGTGAGTAGGGAGACATAGAAATGAAGCCGAAAACTAATAGTAATGCCTATATTTTTTTTTTTCTACTTATGAAACGGGTATTCTGGTAAGTTCTTTACCCGTTTTATTCTCACTAAACCCTAAAATGTAGATAAAAGTATCTCTTTTCCTTCTTAGAAAGATAGGGAATGGCTACCCATTCCAGTATTCTTGCCTGGAGAATTCCGTGGACAGGAGAGCCTGATTGGGCTATAGACCTTGGGGTCACAAAGAGTCAGACACCATTGAGTGGCTAACACTTTCACCCACAGGCACTGAGAGGTTTAACTTGACAATATCTCTCCATGAGTGAATGCAATAATTAGCATTTAAACTTAGCCTGGTTCCAAAGTCTAAACATATTATGCTTTTTTATTTCCATAACTTCATTGTAGAGATACCATTTGTAAATATTCATCTCCCTTTATTTTAGAATCGATAATATCTGAGATTAGAATTAGACTTAGAACATTTTAAAGTTTATCTCTTCTCTTGAAACATTTTCTCTTTCAGAATTTCAAGCTATGAAATTAATTTATTCTGAACACTTTAAAACTGTCTTCCTAAAGAGAGCAGCTCACACTGGACTCTTCCTTCCAGCCCTTTGCTATCACAAACAGTAAAGTGAAATGATGGGACTTCCCTGGTGGTCCAGTGGTCAAGACTCTGTGCTTCCAATACGGGGCACACAGGTTTGATCCCTGTGTTTGATCCCTGGGAACTAAGATCCCATATGCCTCATAGTGTGGCAATAAATAAATAAAAAATAAAATGCGATAGCAGTAGCATAGATTAAAAAATAAAGTAAATAAAATGACAAGGTGTCTTCTCCCCAAGTTCATACTTTTCCGACCAGGAACTAATTTCTTACTTCCTGTTGATGAGAATCGTATAAACTGATGTAATTATTTTAATTCTTTCTGTTTTTTTCAAACAAGATTGGAAAAAGTGAAGAAGTTTTCAACCTCTTTGCATTTAGTGGCAAGAGATTTGTGCAAATAAACTTAGTGGAGGCTCCTTTTAAGAATTCTAATTCACTTTATATGTGGTAATGTCTCCTTCATTTCTTTTAGTTGGCTAGAAATCTAAAGTTAAGTCTTACATCTTTTCTCTTTCTCTCTCCTTTTTGTCTGGACATACCACACTTTATTTTTCTTTAATTCCTATGTTTTATGTGATTCTATACAGGTGTGTGTGTGTGTGTGTGTGTATGCATGTGTGTGCTTTGTCATGTTTGACTCTGCAACCCCATGGACTGCATCCTGCCAAGCTCCTCTGTCCATGGAACTTTCCAGGCAAGAATCCTGGAGTGGGTTGCCATTTCTTCCTCCAGGGGATCTTCCTGACCCAGAGATCGAACCTGAGTCTCTTGCATTTCCTGCATCAGCAGGCAGATTCTTTGCAGGAGTGATTGGAAAAGACAATTTCTCTTGGCTAAGCAGGCCTTAGATGAAATCTCCTTAGACCCTAGATCATTCTCAGCCTGTGGTCCTCAGTAAAATGCAATCTTCCCATTTTTGAGATACTTGTCCTCTATAGTGACTCAAAATCTGTGCTAAGCATTTTACACACATTATTCATTTAGCCTTCACAACCATACAAACAAGATTTTATAATCATTTGAAAGTAAGGAAACTGATGTAACAACCTTGTAATTACTGGTTGGGACTCTGACAACTTATCTGGTTCTAAGTCCAATTTTCTCCCCTTTAAACAATACTTTTTTCCCAGGTTTGTCATCTGTCCAGTGAAGGACTCTCAATCCCACTAGTCAATGAATCTAAGAAGTCAGTCATCAAAAGAACCAGATACCCAGAATAGAAAACTTTAGTGAACCTGGTGACCTAGAATCTATCTTTGAGAGCACACATCAGCCAAAAATGAGAGCAGAGTAGAAAATATATGGCCTGAGTGGTGGACAAGTAAGTAATCTTACTTGCTTGGAAAGATGGTGAAAAAAAAAGAGAAGTGAGAACAGGGAAAGAAAATAGCAAATATTTGGGTAAAGTGAAATAAATGCTACATAAAGAAACTGCCAGTGAGAAGGGGAATCTGTATGACTTTGCAAAGCAAATAGGAAATGTGGAAAAGGTCAGTAAAATTCATAGCAATTAAGCAGTCATTAAACCAGGGACCTTTGATCAAGACAGAAAAAGTGACACATAAGATATTAGTGAAATTGGATTTTCTCTCCTAGTCGAATTCCATCTCTTGGGATAACAATTGGTGGTATAACCTACAACCACAGTGTTGTAGCATTTTCAATATCAATTGCTTTTCTAAAACAAAGGAATAAATTGCCTTGTATTTTCTATAAAAGTATTATATTTTTCCTTTTCTATATGGATTTCATATTTTTTCTTATTAACAGTTCTATTGTCTGCAGATCAAATGATTTTGGGGAGGTTAGGATAAGGAATTAAAATTAAAATATGCTTGTGAAAATTATATTTATCCAAAAGTAACCATTGTGTACTATTCAACTTACAGTAATTCTGAAGGACTGCCCTAACTGCTATCTAGATAATTCCATAATTCCAGTAAGAAAAGCAGCAGAGTAGGCAAGAGTTGGCTCCCTGTATTCCCTCAGATGATGTTTAAAGGATACTGTATTGTCATCATTGAAAGTAATAAAGAAATAATTTGCTTGCAGTATTTTGTTATTGTCCTTTTCTATTATCAGTTGAACTAAAAGAATCAGAGTTATCAAAAAGCAACAGAACCTCTGGAAGGGAAGTCCAGAAGATCCTCATGCTTTTTCATAACTCTGGAATGTCAGAGTAAAGTCAGATAGATGGGGAGTGGGGGAGCGCGGGATGGCCTATAAACAGAAACCTCCCACAAAGAAAGTCCAGTAGTTTTCCACTCATCTTTGAATCCTAGCAGAAGTAAGCAGACAGAAAAAAAAAAAAAAAACAAAACAGTAAGTCTTAAACATTTGAAGAATAAACTCTGAACTCCAAAGAATACAGATTTAGCAGCCTAACTTATTAAAGAGAATGATTAAGAAGAAGGAAAAAAAATGAATATGCTCATTGAAGACAACACATTTTTATTTTTAAAATGATATTTATAAAGAAATACTGCAAATAATTTACAGCTTCTGAATCCCCCCTCCATCACATGATATTTACAATAAAAAAATAAGAGTTACAGCTGTTTACTAAGGAAAATTATGCAATCGCATAGTCCAGTCTTAGGCAATCTTTTATCTGCTGTTTTACCATTTCTCATAAATCCACAGGTATTACAATGCACGTGGTGTTTTAACGTGACTCTCTTGAAATCACAGTTGATCTTCCCAGTTCCATTAGCAGCAAAAGAAAAAACATGCCATACCTAAAAATCTAATTCAAAGCATCAATATTAAATCCAATATGGCACATTATAAAATGAACTCAGTGCTTCAGTAGATAAATTTATTTATCCAGGCTGAGAGAGTGTTAATAAATATAAATTGTCTTTGTATTAATTGTTTATTTGTTAAGGGCCAACCGTATAGTGCAGTTGGTAAAGAATCCACCTGCAATGCAGGAGACCCTGGTTTGATTCCTCTGTTGGGAAGATCTGCTGGAGAAGTGATAGGCTACCTACTCCAGTGTTCTTGGGCTTCCCTTATGGTTCAGCTGGCAAAGAATCCACCTGCAATGCGGGAGACCTGGGTTTGATCCTTAGGTTAGGAAGATCCCCTGGAGAAGGGAAAGGCTACCCACTGCAGTATTCAGTTTATTTGTTGAATTATCATTTTATTATCATACCATTCTTCAAGAAGGAACTTGGAAAATCAACTTCCTCACCAATGGTCTTTTCCCATGAAAGGCAGAAGAATGGTGGAAGCTTAAAATCTGAGATCAAAAGTTATTGCCTATATTTGTGACTTTCTCAAATGGAGATCGGAGAAGGCAATGGCACCCCACTCCAGTACTCTTGCCTGGCAAATCCCATGGACCTAGGAACCTGGAAGTCCATGGGGTCGCTGAGGGTCGGACACAACTGAGAGACTTCGCTTTCACTTTTCACTTTCATGCATTGGAGAAGGAAATGGCAACCCACTCCAGTGTTCTTGCCTGGAGAATCCCAGGGACGGAGGAGCCTGGTGGGCTGCCGTCTACGGGGTCGCACAGAGTCGGACACGACTGAAGTGACTTAGCAGCAGCAGCAGCAGCAAATGGAGATATTTTCCTTTCTGAAATCCATTTCTAAAGAGTAGTAATCAAGTTTGCTGATAGCCAGATAGAAGCAAGATTAAAAAAAAAAAAATTCTACAAAAGCACCAAGGAAAACACCTATTTGTAAACTGTAACCACTCATTTCAAATCCAGTGAATTTTTAAGAATTCATTGGCCCAGTTTCCAACCCTAGAGAGTTTAGTTGAGAAGGTGTTGAATGAAGACTTCCCAGTGTGATTCTACTGATTTTAGCAACACTTGAAAAACTGGAAATGCAAATTCCCAGACAGCATTCCAGGCCTACAAAGTCAGAATCTCTTGTAGTACGATCCAAAAATTTGTGTATTAACAAACCTTCCCTGTGATTCATATGTGTATGTGTGTGTGCGTGTGTGTGTTAGTTATTCAGTTCTGTTCAGTTCAGTTGGCCAGTCGCATTGAACTGTTTGCGATCCCATGGACTGCAGCACACCAGGCCTCCCTGTCCATCACCAACTCCTGCAGTTTACCCAAACCCATGTCCATCGAGTTGGTGATGCCATCCAACCATCTCATCCTCTGTCGCCCCTTATCCTGCCTTCAATCTTTCCCAGCATCAGGGTCTTTTCAAATGAGTCAGCTCTTCGCATCAGATGGCCAAAGTATTGAAGTTTCAGCTTCAACATCAGTCCTTCCAATGAACACCCAGGACTGATCTCCTTGAGAATGGACTGGTTGGATCTTCTTGCAGTCCAAGGGACTCTCAAGAGTCTTCTCCAACACCACAGTTCAAAAGCATCAATTCTTCGGTGCTCAGCTTTCTTTATAGTCCAATTCTCACATCCATACATGACTACTGGAAAAAGTCACTCAGTCATGTCCAACTCTTTGAGACCCAATAAACTGTATTCTACCAAGTTCCTCTGTCCATGGGATTCTCCAGGCAAGAATACTGAAATGGGTAGCCATTCCCTTTTCCAGGGGATCTTCCCAACTGAGGGATCAAACTCAAGTCTCCTGCATTACAGGCAGCTTCTTTACTGTCTGAGCCACCAGGAAAGTCCACAATTCTTAGAGCTATGTGAAGTCAGAAAGATGAAATAATGAAAACAAAGGAACTAGCAATATAAACCATCTTCTAATATTATTTTTCACTTTATCCAACCATGCCTTTAAGTCCTCTCTTATTACAGATGGCTTGTATAAATACCTGTGTTTCAGCAGCTGTGTGGTAATCTCTTGATAACAGGAAATTCCCAATTAGCTGAAAATTGTTTTTCAGGAAACAATGTTTGTTTGTTAAATGGCAGTGGTGATCAAGATGATAACAATCCGTCTTCTTATATGGTTATGTGGCTTCTGAAATTCTTCTTTTAAAATGAATCACTGATCTTGCGTAGCCAGGAGGCTAAAACAATACATCCCAGAAGTACTAGTTGTCTGCCTCTTGTCTGGGCTGCCTGCTTTTGAATGACAGATAGAGACAATTTGGCCCACAAAGGCAAATATATTTATTATCTGGCTCTCTGGATAAAAAGCTTACTGACTCCACCAAATCTAACATATCCAAGAACAAGCTCTCTAATTACATTTTCATAGTGTTTCCTCTTAAGAGAAAAACAAAAGTACATTCCTAACCTAGAGTACATTGATACAAGATTTGGATTCCAGGAGAATGAGATTAAATTCCCCATGCAAGATCCTGGCTATTTATAAAAAACCTGGGTGGATTCTATTAACCATGCCCTGTTCTATTTTAATGACATAAGTAATTTAGGGACCAGCGCTTGGTGGTCAGGTCCTATTCATTCCTAAGAGGACTGTTGATATTTTGATAAAAAATAGACATTTCCCACTGTAGAAACTACTCTGCTTGTATAAAAATGCAGTTTCCAGTATCATTAAACTGTGTTTATCCTCTATTAAAGAATGCTCAGAACTTACAAATAGGCATGCTGGATTTGATAGCTATCTGCTTCCACATTCTCCTGAGATCTTATAAATATGTCAACAAAGATTGTGTTTTTTTCCCCCAAAAAGATCATGCACCCACAAAAATAAAAAGTAATGGCAAAGATGAAATGATTAAATGCCAGCAAAATTTGAGAAGTGGGAAAACTCATGGGCAAATCCTAACTGAATTAATAGGCTACAGAAGGTAGACACCTAAGACAGTTATGTGAAATCCTTCAGCAAGCTCAGTTCCAGAAAGCCTCAGAAGCTGAAAACACCAGATGTGTGCAAAAGCTCAGGAGGATAGCTACAAATTAGAATTTTATTTGAAATTTCCTACTATCCTAGGAGCATAGTATCTTTCTTTTGAAATATATAATATATATTAGTCTGTGGACCACTAGTTACATCTAAAGATATTCACATGATCATGCAAGACATATCTAACCAAATTTCTGATGTTTATTTCTAAGTCTATCCTTTTATAACTTTTACAGATAATGACATACATATTTCATCAGAAAAATAACTTCCCACTGAAATTCAGGGACTACACAGTGTGATAATTCAAATATATTATGCATTTTTAAAAACCCGTATCTTTAAATTGTATTTTAAAATATAATTGTATTTTAAATCTTTTGTTTGTTTTTCTCTGATGAGAGTAAGCATCTTTTTTATGTGCCTATTGATCATCTGTTTACGTTCTTTGGAAAAATGTCTATTCAAGTCTTCTGCCCATTTTCAATCTAGTTGTCTGTTTTGTTTTTTTTTTAATATATTGGACTGTATTAGCTGTTAATATATTTTGAAAATTAACTCCTTATAGGTCATATCATTTGCCAATATTTTCTCCCAATCAGTAGGTTGTCTTTTGGTTTTGTTGATGACTTCCTTTGCTGTGCAAAAGCTTTTCAGTTTAAATAGGTCTCATCTGTTTCTTTTTGTGTTTATTTCTGTTGCCATAGGAGACAGATCCAAAAGAATATCGCTTCACACCTGTCAGAATGGTTATCATCAAAGAGTCTACAAATAACAAACATTAGCAAAGAGGCAGAGAAAAGGAATCCTAGTACTCTGTTGGTGGGGATGGAAATCGGTTCAGCTATTGCAGAAAACAGCATGGAGGTTCCTCAAGAAACTAAATATAGATCTACCATTGTTGCCGTTATTGTTCAGTTGCTAAGTCACGTCTGACTCTTTGCAACCCCATGGACTGCATCACACCAGCCCTCCCTGGAGTTTGCCTAAGCTCATGTTCACTGAATCAGTGATACTATCATTTGATCCAGCATACCATATGATCCAGCAGTTTCACTGCTAGGTAAACATCAGAAGGAAAAAAAAAAAAAAAACTAATTAGAAAAGATGCATGTACCCCAGTACTCACAGTAGGATTATTTACAATAACTTGGCTATGGACTCAACCTAGGTAAGTGTTCATCAGCAGATGAATGGGTAAAGAAGGAAGTTGCTGCATGTGTATAATTACATATATATTTATTTTTAGCAATAAAAAATGAGTAGACCCACAAATACAGGTAACAAACTAGTGATTACCAGTAGGGAAAGGGACAGGATCAAGTTAGGCACAGAGGATTAAGAGGTACAAACTACTCTTTATAAAATAAATACACAATGAGGATACATTGTTCAGCAAGGGAAATACAGAAATTAATTTGTCATAATTTAAATGAAGCATTGTCTGCAAAAATGTTGAATCAGTATGCTGTATGCTCAAATTTAATATTGTAAACTAATTATACTGCAAAAAGAATCAACATAAAATATAATGTGTATATCAAATTGTCTGATATTGCAAAGGAAACATGATATTTAGCAGTGGAAGAATACTAGGAAACTGCTTCTTGCTTAGAGATGATTCTGAAAATGTTGTTGTTCAATCACTTAAGCTGTATCCAATTCTTTGCAAACTTATGCTACAGTCATAGCATGCCAGTCTCCTCTGTCCTTCACTATCTCCTGGAGTTTGCACAAATTCATGTCCATTGAATCTGTGATTCTATCTAACCATTTCAACCTCTGCCAGGTCCTTTTTTTAGCATCAGGGTCTTTTCCATTGAGTCAGCTCTTTGCATCAGGTGGCCAAAGTATTGGAACTTCACCGTCAGCAACAGTTCTTCCAATGGACATTCAGGTTGATTTCCTTTAGGATTGACTGGTTGGATCTCCTTGCTGTCCAAGAGACTCTTAAGAGTTTTCTCCAACTCCACAATTTGAAACAATCAGTTCTTCAGTGCTCAGCCTTCTTCATGGTCCAACTCTCACATGTATATGTGACTACTGGATAAACCATAGTTTTGACTACATGAACCTTTGTCAGTGAAATGATGTCTCTACTTTTTAATATGCTGTCTGCTTCTGAAAATATAGACTCAGTATTTAATTATGGATCTCATTTTCCCATATCCACTGAGTGAGTCTTAAGACATCCTTAATTTCTGTCTGTCTTCGTTGGTGACACAAAAAATATGTTGAGTTACTTCAGAAGCATCTCTGGTTTGTTAACTTCATCATTCTAGTTACTTCTGTATTTGATCTGCACCCCTTCCTGTTTTCTGATCACTTTAATTAATATTTTATCATTTAAATTTTATGAAACAGATATAAAATTTTACTCCACATTCATAAAGTTGATAGAGGAGTGGAGAGCTAGAACGAAAAGATGCTTCACTAAGAGTTTTCTCACAGTCCTTGAAGGTAATGATCATACAAGGGTATATATTAGAAAGTTAAAGGAAAATAACTGCTGTTCATGGAAGTCTGTACTTTTTATTCAGACCATGGGTAATACTGTAGCGTTACCAATTCCTCATAGATATAGTGATAAGGGAAACATATACAAAACAAGATACCAGATACAGCTTCAGAATTTTCTACCATTCATCAACTCCTACTTTAACAGCTAACTATTGTGTCTTTGGGGGCTTCCCTGGTAGTTTAAATATATTTTTAAAGACACAACTTTATAAGTTGTGTGTTGATTTGGAAAAAAAATTCTCTGGATAAATAAGTCAAAGGCCTTTTAAAATGTGACATGAATTGATTTGACTAAGAAGGGATCCAATATACTGATATTAGTGAAAAAAAAAAGAGAACACAATTCAAGATCTCTCATGATTACTATGAAGAAGAAAATTGTTTAATGGGCAGGAATTCCAGGTTTCTGGGAGGATGCAACATTTAAATAAAGTCCCAGTTCTGAAACATATCTGTGAAATGAGCAGTCTTCCAATTAGTACAACACCAGCAGCAGTAAGAAATAAAACACAGCATTTCAATGGCTTAACATAATGGAAATGTAATGGGTTGGCTCCAATGTTCATTTGTATTTTTCCATAACATCTTTCAGAAAACCTAAACAACCTTTTTTGGTCAATCAAATGTTACTGTTTCACATAATATACCAACGCATGTATTCCTAGGGCGTCCCTTGTGGCTCAGCTGGTAAAGAATCTGCTGGCAATGCAGGAGATCTGGGTTTGATCCCTGGGTTGGGTTTCCCTGGTGGCTTAGGGGGTAAAGAGTCCGCCTGCAATGCAGGAAGCCCAGGTTCCATCCCAGGGCCTGGAAGATCCCCTGAAGAAGGAAATGGCAACCCACTCCAATATTCTTGCTTGAAGAATCCCATGGACGGAGGAACCTGGTAGGCTACAGTCCACGGGGTCACAAAGAGAAGAACACAATTGAGCGACTTCACTTTAAGTATTCCTCCGTTGTACACTTCTGCTCCATCTTCTTTTTAGGGTGCTAGCTGATTTTCAATCTGCTTTTTCAATGATTAACTTGTCAAATTGTCCTGTGCATGAAAAGCAGCTGATGAGGAAGAAAGAAAATATGGACCCTCACACTAGAAATCACCTACACTTATTTCTGCTCACATTCCATCCATGACCCTGCCAAAGTGCAAGGGAGCGTAGGGAATGAAGTCCTTGGGCAGGAAGCTGTTCCCTACTATCAGCTCTATATCAGGGGCTGAAAACTTACAGTGTTGGGCCACATCCAACCTGCTGCCTTATTATTTTTTTTAATGTGTCCTGCAAGTTAAGAATGTGTTTTGCATTTTTAAATAGTTGTTGTATAAATACCTACACTGTGTTCTGTCTTTTGCCCTTTGGACTGCAAAGCATCAAATATTTACCAGTTGGATCTTGACAGGAAAATTTGCTGACTCTTTCTTACACTACAGGGAAAAAAATAACCCTGACTTGGGTGTTTAGTCCTTCTAGCCTCCAACTTCCTATATGTAGACCTTTCCCACACAGAGAAGCTTTGCATTCTCTCTCAGGGAACCACATTGTGCATGATCCAGATATGGCATCCAGCTCAAGGTAGGTACGATCTCTACCTTCTGGTCCACATAGGGTTGCTCCTGATCTACAAAATCATAAAGGGCAAGTTATTATCTCACCTCTCCTCATTTCTTCATGTAACCAACATAAAATGATGATGTGAGATTAGCACAATTATCATCTATGACAAGGAAAAGCAGGAGACTTAACAGCAACATACAGAGAAATAATGAAAAGCCTCCTGTAGGTATTAATGTCCTAATGCTGGAAGCATTTCCTTAAGTAGACCCTGAGGAATGCCCTTGTCCATTGTTCTCACAGCTCTTAGCTCTGACTTCTGGAAGATTCTTCCTAAGCATTATTCTCCATGGCCACATATGAAGTAGGCATTAGGAAGCACTGCCTTTTTAGTGGGCTTCTCAGATTTCCCAACTCACATCCTTCTGATGCAACTTTGAAGCCTAAGTCTTGGTTTAAAAGTTCCAATACTCAATGATTTCTTTTGTTTGGGCTCATGGCTGCTTCATATTATAGTTCCTTTCAAAAGACTAAAAGTCTCTGAATTAAGGTTGCCAAATAAAATACAGGATGCCCAGTGAAATTAGAATTTCAGATAAACAACCTAACATAAGTGCACTCCCTGTTGTAGTTTCTATAATAAATATAATATGAATTTGAAGTATACTTGTTCTAAAATATTATTTACTATTTATCTGAAATTCTAATTTAGCTGGGTATTTTACATTTTCATTTTTAAATCTGGCAACCCTATCCTGAATTCTTCACATTCATGTTTCAATAAGTCCAAACAGTCTTTCTAGATACTACCCCAAAACCTGACTCATTCATTGGTTTCTTAGACCCAAGAGTTCTTCCTTCAAGTCTGTGGGGGCCATATTGCCACTGTACCAATAGGATGGAAGAGAAGATCCACAATTCATAATGATCTTTGATGCAGTGCTGAGTTTTAATGGGTCCTTAAAACTAAAAGATGTTTATGTCTGTAAACATTGGGCAATGGAGGCTTCTGAACCCATACAGAGAGACCCTATATTCTTGCACAATTTTTAGTCTCTTCTAAGTATACTCAGTCAAATCAATTATAGCTTGAGCTCATCTCCTTCTAAACTGCTAAACTCAGCAAATGACAGCCAACATAAGCTGTTAGCAGCTGACTTTCCCATTTTCTCCCCTACAGGCTTAGCCAAGAAGTAGTTGGTGCTCCAATGTATTACAGGCAAAATTTTACACAATGTTTTCAGTGTTTTCCAATTACAAGATATGGTTCCTTTGGCAACATAAGTTCTCTCTTTGATTGCTGTCTGATTTCTAAGTCAGTACCATATTTTAGGATTTTATTAAAGCAACACCCAACAAATATAACAATTTCTATATAGTTTAAGAGTAATGTCAGGTGCTTTACAAACGAACCATACAATCTCAGTGGTTTGACCCAGGAGAAGCTATTTCTCAGTTAAGTAACAGTCCCCTAAAGATGTTTTATCAAGAGGACTATGAGGAAAGTACCTCTGCCTAAGAATTGATGCTTTTGAACTGTGGTGTTGGAGAAGACTCTTGAGAGTCCCTCGGACTGCAAGGAGATCCAACCAGTCCATCCTAAAGGAAATCAGTCCTGAATACTCATTGGAAGGACTGGTGCTGAAGCTAAAACTCCAATACTTTGGCCCTCTGGTGCGAAGAACTGACTCATTGAAAAAAGCCCCTGATGCTTGGAAAGATTGAAGGTGGGAGAAGGGGATGACAGAGGATGAGATGGTTGGATGGCATCACCAGCTTGATGAACATGAGTCTGAGCAAGCTCCATGAGTTCATGGACAGAGAAGCCTGGTGTGCTGCAGTCCATGGGGTTGCAAAGAGTCGGACACAACTGAGTGGCTAAATTGAACTGAACCTCTGCTCCATTCACTCAGTAAGGGTTTCAGGTAGATAAAGATACATGATCTTCAGTAAGATGTTGGCTTGGGCTTTGGCATCCAAGATGCAGAAAGGAAGAACCAAAGGAGAAGGTACATGTGCTTTTTCCATTGTTGATCAGGAAAAAGCATACTAGCATACTATGACAAGGAGAAATAACCAAATGCCTTGCTTAGATCCAAGAGGACTGAGACACGTAGACCCTGATTAGGCAACTGGGAGTGGAGATATGAAACGTTGATGGATACCTGGTCATTTATGCTGCAAGTGCATCTTCCCATCTCATCCCAAACAGTCATACACAATGGAAACATCTATTGAATGCCTGTTATTTGCAAAGTACTGCAGTGAATGCTAAAAAAAATAAAATAAAATCAAAGAAAAACAAAATTGATGGTTCGTGCTGGACACTAGTTATATGCTGTGTTAGTTTGCTGGTACCACTATAAAAATACCACAGACTGGGTGGCTTAATCAACAGAAATTTATTTTCTTACAGTTCTGAAAGCTAGAAGCCCAAGATCAAGGTGTCCAAGGTTAGTTTCTTCTGAGGTCAGTGGGAGAAGGATCTTTGCCAGGATTCTCTCCTTGCCTTGCAGATGGCCATCTTCTCCATGTGTCTTCACTGGTCTTCCTTCTGTGTACATGTTCTAATTCCCTCTTCTTGAAAGCCTATCAGTCATATTTGGCCTGTGGCCCACTCTTCAGGCCCTTTAAAGACTCTGTCTCCAAATGCAGTAACATTCTGAGGTACATGGTATTAGGAATTCAACATATTTTGGGAGGAAATGCACGTCTTAGAAAATATATTTCATTACTTTATTTTTTTATTCCTTTTCCTACATGGAATGACTTATAAGAATTATCCCTCCAAGTTCAACATCCTGTGATGGTTAACTTTATGTGTTAACTTAACCGGGCTAAGCGCTGCTCAGAGAGTTGGTAAGACAAGATTTCTGGGAGTGTCTGTGAGGGGGTCTCTAGAAAAGACCTCTCCGCTTGAGCTGAGATATCCATCCAACTTCTCTGGCCCTCTGTTCTCCACAGATCCCTAACTAATACACTTCTGAAGTTATCATCTTTGTAATCAGAGGGAAAAAATTTCTTAGAGAAAAGAGGAATAATATTCCTAGATAAGAATAATTAAACTACAGTTAACTTAGAGAAAAAAAATAAAATCAACAATAATATAAGTTACTGTCCCTGTACCTTTAAGGATTAAAAAAAAAAAAAAAAAAACGCTGTTAAAACAGTGCAATGTCAAAGAACAAAGTTTGACTTTTCAATATAGAAAAAATGCAATAAATAATATACTAAAGTTACTTTGTTTAATAGGACTAATTTTATTTCTTTTAATTTGTAGTTTATGTAAAGAACAGACTTTCTAAGACTTTATCATGAATAAATACTTTTAATGAGTAGAGTATCTCTTCACTTTAAATATCTCCTTGTGTTAAACATTTCAGATATGGAAGGGCCTGAGAGGCTCCAGATGGTGTGAACTTTTTGTGGTCTTGAATTCCAGGATAGCTATTAAATACAGTCATAATAATGATTATACAAAAATCACTTTTTAAAACTTAAATAGGATTACAAAGTCCATACAACCAACACGTAAACAATTTGAAAGCAGAGAAATCAGACTTAGAATCCATGACTACATTTGAAGTTCCCTCAGATATAATGCAGTTTAATTGCAAGTAATCCTTAAGTCTTTCCAGAAGAGTGATAAGGAACTCTCATGCCAAGTGTGAAGAAACATCTGGGAAAGAAATGTAGAGAAAACTCTACAGTCTGAAATTAAAATGTAAGAACAAGCCTTCTGACTCTTACAAAAATCCACTATAATTGTCTCACAGTAATGAGGGCATGCATCTTACTTTGTTGTTGTTGTTGTTGTTTTTCCCCTAGTCTTCTTAATAAGTCTACCCACTTCCCATCATCTGTTTCCATTTTACTTCCCTGGCCATACATACCCACATTTCTGAGCTGACCCTTAGGTGTAGGTGTCAGATCTGTGGCCATAAAATAATTTCCCTGTGGCTGAAACAATCTTGCCTACATAGGAAGGAAAGGCACAATTTTGGTCCATGTAAAATAATCTCTAATGTGCAAGGCTTATTTGGCTCAATCTCTATAATCCATGAGAACAACTAAACAAATCAACAGAGCAGTAGTTGACAAGGCTCACTTTACATGCTGTAGTTTTTATTCCAAAAAATTCTTTAAGAAAATCCTCTTTCTGCAGGGCATTATTTTAACCAATGAATATAGAGTGAGATGTTTTCTTTGAGCTAATAGGAAATTGACCCAGCAGTGAACTATAGCAAGAACTTGATTTGGCACGTAGAAAAGAAATTTTCTGACCACTCAGCCAGAATCCATCATTTCATTGCCAGATTTTAAAAAAAGGAGCCTAAGAGTTACACAGGTGCTGCTGGTAGACTAATTATAGGTGCCAAGTCAAGTGAGTCTTCTTTGGCATCAAGCTGATTCAATTTTATGATGCCTTGACTCAGTTATAAAAATATACCCTTCCATTAGCAAGAATGTTACACAAAATGTGCAGCTTGGTGTTGTATGGAGTTTAATTCACCTGAAGTTTACCAGTCAACTTTGCACCTTCCCAATTAGGTAACAATAACATTTTCCAGAGATCTACAGATAAATCCACCTTCATAAAACTGCCATCAGACTAAATGAGGGTTTCTCAACCTCATCACTCTTGACATTTATGGCCCAGATAACTCTTTGTTGTAAAGCACTCCACTGCTCATTAAAAGATATTTAGCAGCATCCCTGGACTCTATCTGGGGCTTCTAATAGTTCAGAGGGTAAAGAATCTGCTTGCAATGCAGGAGAACTAGGTGATGCACATTTGATCCCTGGATTGGGAAGATCCCCGGAGGAGAAAAATGGCAACCCAATCCAGTATTCTTGCTTGGAAAATCCCATGGACCGAGGAGCCTGGTAGGCTATGGTCCATGGGATCACAAAGAGTCGGACACGACTGAGGGACTACACGTGCACCCACTGGTCTCTATCTATCCAACAGATGCAAGTCTTGTGCTTCCAACTGAGACAATAAAAAATGATTCCAGATATTGCTAAGTGATTCTGGGGGCAGGATGTAGGAGGGAAAACCACTCTGATTGAAAATTACTTATCTAATTATGAGGTTTGGATTAGTATATTCACACAGTTTTATATAGATCACCAACAAGGACCTACTGTACAGAACAGGGAACTGTACTCAGTATTTTTTAATAGCCTACAAGTGAAAAGAATCTGAAAAAGAATATGTATGTAATATATATATATATTATATTCATTTATAAAACTGAATCTCTGTGCTGTGTACTTGAAACTAACAATATTATAAATCAACTATGGTGGTGGTGGTGGTTTAGTCATTAAGTAGTGTTCGATTCTTTGCAACCCTGTGGACTGTAGCCCACCAGGCTCCTCTGTCCATGGGATTCTCCAGGCAAGAATACTAAAGTGGGTTGCCATTTCCTTCTCCAAGTTTCTTCCTGACCCAGGGATCGAACCTGGGTCTCCTGCATTGTAGATAGCCAAAAATCAACTATACTTTAAAAAAAAAAAAATCCCCCAAAACATGTTAAAAGCCCATTCATATAAAATAGGTTTACTACACAGGAATGTCTACATAGTGTCTGGGACCCAATGGAAAATAAACATCTGGGCCCCTTTCTCAAAAACATTAAGAATTCTAACACAGCCACAGTAAAGCTCTAAACTAAGCATTGGATCTTTCTAAGCACAAGGTCTTACATGACTACATAAGTCAGAAACTCATGAAACTGGCTCTGATGCTACATTATTCCACCCCATTCCTTGAGATCCCAATGCTAATAATAATTTGTATAGTTGTAACTTAGAGACCTGGCTCCCAGTTGTTTTCCACATGCTTCTCCTTTGTATTAATAGGTATAATATTAGATAGCTTCTTTCACCCCCACCTTCTCTACACTACCTTAATGTCCACGTTCATACTGTTTACCACCTTCCCAGGTACTAATTTCTTTACTTTTCCTCCCACTTCTTCATTTATGTGGTTACTGGAACCAGACAAGAGCATTCACCTTAACGACTAGTTCTCCTTCATTCATCACTCCACGGCCAACTCCCCACCCAATACAGAAGAGTCAGGCTGTCTTGGGCAACTTCTTATCTTCACTGCATGTCCACCCACCTCCCACAAAACGCTATGCACATCCCTATGTCCCTACCACAGCCCTGCCCCCGAGGAGTCCAAAATGACTGACCCAATCAGCTTGATGAACACAATTCCATGATGGTGACTATTTTGTTATGACCAAAAGCAGCCACTTGTTAAGTTCTTTTTGAAGTTTTAAACTTTAGTCTTGAAATACTATTATATTGGCATTTTGCAGGTGAAGAAACCAAGGATTTGCACAGATTAATAGGAAAACTAAAGCTTGCCTAAGATCACGCAGTAAAGCATAGAATTTGAAGTCATGTTTACTTAACTCCAAACCTTGAACTTAACCACTGTCTTACTTCCCCTTAACCTTTCTCCTAATTACTAAGTATGTTTTATTATGATTCCTCCTATTTGTTAGTTGTGAAGATGCATGTCAAAACCAAAGGGAGACTATCAGAAAAAATTTGGCTTAGTATTATTAACGATTATTCAACAGGAAGAAGCTATAGTATCAGGCAAGTCTGACACTGATGTTTTAATATTTTATCACACTTGTCAAAATAGGAAACAAAGCTGAGTAATCCCCAAACTAGTTTTTGAAGATATCAGCACTCTTTAACAAAAAACTTTGCTTCTGTTCCATAATGTATCAACATTAATAGTTGCTTTCCAAGTATATGTTATTATCAGCTCACTCAGAAATATAAAAATAATTTTAAAAGTGAAATGTATTTGATTTTATTTTTGTACTACAGTAATCACATTTTCTAAGATATAATTTCCTATGTACTTGTTCTTAGGTATTATCCTATATTTTTACACTCCCATCTAGAACTTTTCTTGATAATTTTATCTCAAAAGTTGTACACTGTTAATGAAGCATTTTTCCTTCTGAGACATACATGTATTAATTTTATACTAAAATTTGATTTCCTTGTTTATAGGTGACTGGCATTTTAGCAATCTGTTCTGTTAAAATAAATTTCTGTACCCTGAAGCCCTATGCCACCAGTCTTTTGCAGTAAATGCTGATCACTAAATTTAGCCATTGTGAAATAATCCCACGAGAAAAGAAGGAAAAATGTAGAATAATATAATAATGAACATCTTTGTATTTTTTTCAATGTATTGAATCTGCCACAGCCATCTGTAGGTCACAGGCCCTGCATGGGAAAAACACTCCATGGTTCAAGAATGTGTGAGAAAGTAAAGCCATTCAACATTCAACGTCAGAAGAGTCATTTGTTTCGTGCATATAGCCATTCCAAAGTCTTGAGAAGCTAGGAAAAATCTAAGAGGAAAAGAAATTCTTTTGTCAATTGAAATGGCTAAAATATGAGGAGCGTCTCTAAGCACTGGATGGAAAGATGTCCATCCATGGATCTCACCACTGTGGCAAAATGCAGAGTTGTATATATACAGAAATGGAAGTTGGGAGATAGCTGAGCAAGGACTATGAGCTGGATTCTGGATAAATTTTTATAAATAATAAAAATGTGGTCTTATATATTATTATTCATAGGACCAAAAATCATAATAAAGAAAAAAGGAAAAAGATAAAGTGATCAAAAGCCATTTATTAACATTTTAAGTATTCATATAGAGTTTAAATGCAGAAAAAAAAACTTCAGTATTACTCTAATGGTAGGTGTTTTAGGCCATTCATTTTTCTATGAGTTTTATCAACTTCCCTTTTTTCAGAAATTGTTGAAATTGTTAACATCTCCTTTTGAGCCAGTTTCCCATTTCTTCAGCTTATTAAATGCATTTTAGTTTACATAGCTCAACCATTCTAAAAAAGTAAATAAAAAATTAAAAAAAAAAACTCTCTTTCTTTTCTTCCCTTCATACTTTCATAATCAAATTTCTACAAAGAATATGTGTATTATCATTTTTATACCCATTTTCTCCTCAACCAATTGAAATCTTGTATTTGTCTCCATCATTTCATATGTATCAAATTCTTTCTAGTTCTTAACAATTTTGTATTATTTATAGAGTTTCTGATCAGTGGCCAGTTGTAAAGACTTTAGCTGTGGTCCCCTAGATTTCAAACGTGGCTCTGATACTTGCTTTCTGTGTGGTGGTAAACAAATTATGTAATTTCTTGGAGCCTCCATTTAAAGGCGATAATAATAAACAACTAGGATGGTTATGCATATTCAACAAGGCAGTGTGAGCAAAACAAGCGTCACAGTCATGGCACAAAATTGCAATGATTACTGATGGTTTTGTTAATACAATTAATGCAATTAATAGATTACTAATAATTACTTTTGAAACATCCTTGCTCTTCGAGTTCTAGGACAGTAACCTTCCTGCTTTATTTCCTGCTTTATCATCTCCTTTGTCACCTCCTTTTGCTCAATCTTAATATATTAGGATTGCCAGGCCTCTGACCCTGAGTATTTCCTTTCCACTCTGCATGCTCTCCCTGGCTCCATTTATTCCATAGATTTCAACTACTTCCTCAGTATTGATGATTCTCCAATTAATATCCCTGCCTTAGTTTTTCTTCTGAGGTCTGGTTCTACATATACAACAGACCAATGGAATCTTCACCTCATTGTCCGTGAGTTCCTTACAAATCCTCCTAACCCTCTGCCTAATAAAAGTTAACACATTGTCCCCAGTCACCATTACAGAGAAAGCCATGATCATTCCTCTAGTCACTCCAACTAGAAAGATGGTCCGGAGGAGTAACAGTCATCCAGGATTCCTCTCTAGCCAGCAAGCCCCCAAACCCATAAATTACCCCAGTCATCTGTCATCCCTTTGACAGCTCAATCCTCCTCCCCATTCTGCTGCCTGAATTCAGCCTTTCATCAGCTTTATCCAGGCAAATGGGAGTTCCCTCACCTGTCTCCTCATCTCTGATCTGAATTCCAATGGCTCGCCCTTTCTCTTGCTGCCAGAGTTACTGTCCTAAAACCCAAATCAGGTCACAGAATTTGATTTGACACCTAATTATTAATAAATATTGTTAGATATTTTCTCATTCCACAAGACAGTGTAGCACATAAAGCCCTGGCCTGGGCTTTGTTAATGTGTCCTTCCTTATTCCTTGCAACCTCTCAGCTCAAAGATAGTCTCATCTGTGACACTTGATTCATCTTTATAGGCTTGTGCTCAGTTGTGTCTGACTTTTTGTGACCCCATGGAGCATAACCCACCAGCCTTCTCTGTCCATGGGATTTCCCATGTAAGAACACTGGATTGGGTTGCCATTTCCTTCTCCAGGAGATCTTTCCAACCTAGGGATCTAACCCATGTCTCCTGTGTCTCCCACATTGGCAAGAGAATTCTTTACCACTGTGCCACATGCGAAGCCCTTGATAGGCTTAGAACTGCTCAGATGTCCCATGTCCCCCAGCTGAGACTGACATGGCTAAGAGCCTTCAGAATCTTGGCTGTAATCCTTCCAGCTATTTGACCTTAAACAAGTTTTAATCTCTGTTTCTTAGTCCTTGTTTGTAGAATTACTATAATTATACCATCTACTTCATAAAGTTGCTCTGAGGTGTAAATAGCATAACTCATATTAAAGGATTAGCACAGTATGTAGCACTTTAAATAACTCACCTAATGTTAATTATGATGAATACCATAATGGCTTACATATGCATCTCTCCACCAGAGGATTATTTTTGTATTCTGTGCAACTTAAACACTCTCTGCCACATAATTTCAATTCATTATGTTTATTGAGTATATGAAAGAGATAACTAAAAATTGAATCAACCACAATTTTAAGTCAGTAAACAGAAATCAAATATTTGGTCATTGCCCAAGAAATCTTTCATGTACTTTGCTATTGACTGCTAAGATTTATTTAAAATTTTAGCATTATCTAGTTTCCCTGCCTCTCTGACTTAAACTAGGAACTTGAAAATGTGCAGTAGAAATTGGGTAACCATCATCCTTTCCTCAAGTAGAAATATTGGTGACAAGATGAGGATTTAAAGAAGACTCACCAAATGTTAGGAGTCTTACTTCCGAAATAAGTATTAGTCAAGATTCTCCAAAGAAACAAAATCAATAGGAGATAAATATAAACATACATATTTTTATAAACAGAGAGGGAGAAAATGACTTGATCATTTGTTTCAAGGACTTGGCTCATGCAATTATGGAGGCTGGTAAGTCCAAAATCTGTGTGACAACCTGGCAAGCTTGAAACCCAGGGAAGTGCCCACACTGCAGTTCAAGTCTGAAGACTGTCTACTGGCAGATGGTCAGAAAGACTCTATTAGAAGAGTTCCATGGCTTTCTCCTCACAGATGAGAGTATTCAAGCTGAGAGTGATCACAAAGCTAGTTAGCAACAAAGCTGCAATTCAACCTCTCATCTCCCTGATTATTAAACCAAGTCACTGCCATTAAACCACACCGAAACTCTCCAGTGACTATAAACTCTCTCGAGAGAAAAAGAGAAGGAAATAAACATTCACAAATAGCTTTCTGAACATAAAGAGACATGAGTTTGAGTATTTTTGTATTTTCTTTTTTCCTAAATGAATAACCACAAAGAACAAGCTATTTCTGGCATGTCCATGGCAAATAGATGGGGAAAGGGGGAAACAGTGGCATATTTTATTTTGGGGGGTCCAAATCACTGTGGAACATGACTGCAGCCATGAAAATTAAAAGATGCTTACTCCTTGAAAGGGAAGCTATGACAAAGCTAGACAACATATTAAAAAGCAGAGAACATCATTTTGCCTACAAAGATCCATAGAATCAAAACTGTGGTTCTCCAGTAGTCATGTATGGATGTGAGAGTTGGACCATAAAGAAGGCTGAGTGCTGAAGAATTGATGCTTTCAAACTGTGGTGGTAGAGTCCCTTGGACAGCAAGATCAAACCAGTAAACCCTAAAGGAGATCAACTCTCAATATTTTTGGAAGGACTGATCTGAAGCTGAAGCTCCAATACTTGGGCCACCTGATGCAAAGAGCTGACTCATTGGAAAAACCCTGATGGGAAAGATTAAGGGCAGGAAGAGAAAGGGCGACAGAGGATGAGATAGCTGGATGGCATCACCAACTCAGTGGACACTGTGGGAGATAATGAAAGACAGGGAAGCCTGGTGTGCCACAGTCCATGGAGTCACAGAGTCAGACACGACTTAGTGACTGAACAACAACAACTTTTAATAATGGCTTTAAACCACACTGTGCAAAGCACAGTTTATTCCCTAAGTCAGTCTGCCTTTCAACCAAGTCAAATATTTCTGTCTCTGCCAGGGCTTCTATATGATTTGGAAACAAGAGTTGGAAGAGAATGTTTTGACTTACCTCTTACGTAGGATGGGCTTCCCTTGTGGCTCAGCTTGTAAATAATCCACCTGCAATGTCTGAGACTTGGGCTTGATCTCCGAGTTGGGAAGAACTCCTGGAGAAGGGAAAGGCTACCCATTCCAATATTCTGACCTAGAGAATTCCACGGACTGTATAGTCCATGGGGTCACAAAGAGTCGGACACTATTGAGTGACTTTCACTTTCACTTCAAATAGGATAATTCATCTCTACCCAAGACATTCTTGTCTCTTTCCTTGTGCTATTTTATCCTTGATACACTAGCCAGATGAATGTCCTCTTCAAAATTGTTCATCTCTTTGGTGATTTGGAGGAGGGATTGTGTTAGGTTTGAGCAATGAGATGCAAACAAGAATTCAGCCCACTGAAGCTAACAGAGAACCAGAGACAACTACCTTTATTAAAATGTTAGTCTTTCTTGCAAGACCTTCTGTCTTGCTATGAATGAACTCTATTGTTTCTCAGCCTCTCAGCATCTGATTGATACTATGCTATGCTATGCTAAGTCACTTCAGTCGTGTCCGACTCTGTGCAACCCCATAGAGGAAGCCCACCAGGCTCCCCCGTCCCTGGGATTCTCCAGGCAAGAACACTGGAGTGGGTTGCCATTTCCTTCTCCAATGTATGAAAGTGAAAAGTGAAAGTGAAGTCACTCAGTCGTGTCCGACCCTCAGCAACCCCATGGACTACAGCCTACCAGGATCTTCCGTCTGTGGGATTTTCCAGGCAGAAGTACTAGAGTGGGGTGCCATTGCCTTCTCTGCTGATTGATTCTAGAGATAACAAAATGAAACAAGCTTGTAGGTCCAGATGAGAATAATAAAAAAGACACAGTAAGCATTTAGCTGTCCTCACCAACTTTTAGCCATAATTTGGAAATTTATGCTGAGAGGTGGAGGGATATAAACCTAAGATTTTTTTCTCAGAAACTTTAAAGAGCCTATTTACATCACAGTGGGCAAGGTAAACCAGAATGAAATGGGCCACCCAGGAGATGAGTAGTCAGGTTCTGCATCACCATTCAAATAATTAGTTAAGTGTTAGCATTTCATTAGAGTGAGGATATTTGCTTCATTAAGCAGCATATGATGCTTATGACAGTGAACAAGTGTACCTGGCAACTTCCAATCATGGTGACATAGCAATAGACCCAGTAGCCTGTCACACAGATAAAATAGCAAACTGAACAGGGAAGCAAGTTCTAGAAAGTCTTACTTCCTGGAGGTACCTCACTTCTCTTAGTGCATGCATGCTAAGTAGCTTCAGTTGTATCCGACTCCATGAGACTACATGGACTGCAGCCCACCAGGCTCCTCTGTCCATGCGATTCTCCATGCAAGAATACTGGAGTAGATTGTCATGCCCTTCTCCAAGAGACCTTGCTGACCCTGGGATCAAATCCATGTCTCTTGCATCTCCTGCACTGGCAGGCAGGTTCTTTACTACTAGCGCCACCTGGGAAGCCCTCTCTCAGTAGTTGTACAGAAAGCTTTAGCAGGATCTCATTCAATCAACTATGTGAAATAGTTATTGTGTTCAGAAAATAAGGATTTTAAGGTTTAAATAACTCATCCAGTTTTGATCTTTAAAATAAGCATTTATGGAAACAAGTTTGTGATATTCACTGACAAGCATAAAAATAAGATACAATCTATAGGAACTCTACAGGTTCAGAAAGTAAACTCAGAAAACAAAATGACTAAGAGATTTCAAAAATAAGATTCTACTTTAGAATGAGGGGAGGCAGCTGTTACTTCTCTTTAAGGAGAACTTGGAAACTGAGCAGGGAGGCCCAGATGCTGGGAAATGCCCTCTGGGCTGCAACTCCGCTCCTTTTTAGGTATGTTAACTATCGAAGAGCAACCACGATGCATTTCCAAATGTTTCAGGGTATTTTTAGTTTAAAAGCATAGAATATTTTTCATGCCTGTCATAGCAAGTATTGATTGATCAATGACTTGGTACTACATAAATGCTAGGGAATGCAAGGCAAAGTAAGGTCACCCATGTCCTACCTCCCAGGACACTGGGCAGAAAAGTTGCATCCTCCAGAAATAGATGCTACGTCAAAACTTTGACAAGTGTGATGGTGTATCTGTTCCTAAATACTTGCTCCTTAGCTTCCCGTTAAGAACTTTGAATTCACATGGGTGGATAGGTAGATAGACAGGGAGATAGATAGATAGACAGATATGTATTCAAATGTATATTATCATTTGAAATATGGCTTCTTGATATTGTATGTATTTTTATGAAAGTGTCTACTCACCATACATTGGGAACTCTCCTTGGGGAATTGCCTCCCAAACAAATTTATTAGTCACAAAGCATGCCTTCTATTCACAAATGTAGGTTTTGACCAAAAACAATAGCATTATCCAAAATGAATTGGCAATTTAGTTTATCAAGCTTAGTTCCAATCAACTTTTCTACATTAAAGGAAAATCGACTCCACTCTTGAAGAACAAAATATCTTCTTGTTGAGAATATCCAAGAATGATATAAAATCAAATCTGAAGTGGGAATTTGTACACAGTTTAATTTTTTTAGAAAATGGCAAAAGTATCACTGAAGGAAATGTAACATCTCTCAAAATTAGTACTCTGAAAAAAAATATCACTTATTATAGTTCAGGGATTTAAGGCAGATATAAAACTTCAGACAAATTCTTTTCTATCCTGAGCCTTAATTTCTTCATCAGTAAAGTGGAAATAGTTGCACTTACCTCTCATTTTATCTCATGTGAGTATTGAATGAGGATATTAGTGGTTTATGACAATGCCTCACACCTACAAAGTATTCAGCAATGCTCTTGACTATTATTTAATAATAAGTACCTTGCAGCAGGCTTATTTTCAAGCCTACCCTGTTACTTATAGTCATGCATGCGTGTGTGCTAAAGTCACTTCAGTCATGTCTGATTCTTTGTGACCCTATGGACTGCAGCCCATCATGCTCCTCTTGTGACTTTCCAGGCAAGAATATTGGAGTGGGTTGCCATGGCCTCCTTCAGGGGATCTTCCCAACTCAAGGATCGAACCACATTTCTTACATCTCCTATGTTAGAAAGTGGGTTCTTTATCACTAGCACCACCTGGAAAGCCCCGCTTTACTTCCCATAGATTCCCTGGTGACTCAGCTGGTAAAGAATCCGCCTGCAATGCAGGAGATCTGGGTTCAATCCCTGGATTGGGAAGATACCCTGGAAAAGGGAAAGGCTACCCACTCCAGTATTCTGGCCTAGAGAATTCCATGGACTCTTTATTCTATGGGGTCGCAAAGAGTCCGACACAACTGAATGACTTTCACTTTCCCATAGCTTATGTATCAAAATTTGTACAAATTAGAAACTCTGAAATAAGCCCATATAAGGCACATTCTGTTATTTTAAAATATTTTAAAAACTGAGCAAAATGTTTTGGTCCCCATCAGTGTAAGTTTGAGAGTTAAACCCTGGTTCTCCCTAAAATATGAGTCTGGGACTCATCACCAGGTTGGGACTTTGTTCTGGCATGCACTAGCACGGACTCTGAGTTGAACGTTGTCTATAGAGTTTGTCCTGATGTAACTGTGTCTGTATGTTCTAACTGTGCAGTGATCCCACTCATGCAAGCCCAGACATTTTGTTAATTAATGTATTTATTCATGTTCATTGTTTTGCTTCCCAGGTGGCTCAGTGGTAAATCTGCCTGCCAACGCAGGAGATGCAGGTTCCATCCCTCTGTCAGGAAGATCCTTTGGAGGAGGAAATGGCAACCCACTGCAGTACTCTTGCCTGGAAAGTCCCATGGACAAAGAAGCCTGGCAGGCTACAGTCCATGTGGTGGCAAAGAGTTGGACAACTGAGCACGTAAGGGCACGTGGGCGGGGATGCACACACACACACACACATGCACGTTGAGTCATTTTAAAGCTCTAAGAATTCTATAAGATTGGTTTAGAGAAAGAGTAGAGGATTAATATTTTCCAGAGAATATGGAAAATATCCTTTAATAGATAAATTTTATATCAGTGCTGACTGATATCAGTTATGTGTTAACGTAACTAGGTTACAGGAGTGCTCAGATGTTTAGCTAAGCATTATTTCTGCATGCATCTGTGAGGCTGTTTCTGGATAAGATTAGCATTTAAATTGGAAGGCTGGGTAAAGCAGACTTCCTTCTCAAAGTGAGTGAAGCCTGAATAGAACAAAAAGGTAAAGGAAATGAGAATCCATTCTTTGCCTGACTGATGAGATGGGACATCAGTCTTCTCCTGTCCTCAAACTGGGACTTATACCGCCAGCACTCCTGGTTCTCAGGCCTGCAGACTGGGACTGGAACACCACCAGCTATCTTGAGTCTCTAGCGTGGAGATGTCAGACTGTGGGACTTCTCAGCCTCCCTAACTATGTAAGCCAATTCCTTACAATAAATCTCTTTATATATATATATATATAATCCTAATGGTTCTGTTTCTCTAGGGAACCCTGACTAATAGCACATTTGTGCCTCTAAATAGCATGTTTAAATGCTAAGCTTTAGATGTTTTCAACTAGTTGCCTTTCCATTAAAAATAAAGATTGACTTTGTTCACTTTCATTCGTCCCATAAACCCACCGCACAAACACTTTGCCCCATCAATCCATAAGAATTGTATTGTAGTTTAGATCAATAAACACTATATTGTCTATCTTAAGCTGAGCAATGTAGACAGTAATTATTTTTTCTTTCTGAAAAACATTTTCCTTTTCCTGAAGTTTATATTTGCCTTCTTTTTCTTTGTTTAGTTTACTCCCTTCTTATCTTTGATTTATTTCTAGATGCTGTCCCAAACATAAATCTCTCAGTATGGTTCATTTAAACACATTAAGCATCCTAAAAATTTAATCTTAAAAAATTCTTTCTCAGCTCATTCTGATGTGCTCCAAATAGCAAGTGCTTGATGTAGGGCTGTGTAAAGCTGTTGTCTTGGGACTTTTTCCTGGGAATTCCCACTGCTTCCCTTTTGTGTTAGACTATGACTTCCTGTTTCTTGGTTTTGCCCCGGGCTTTAGCAGAACACAATGTCTTGAAAGGTTTGCAGGGCTATGGAAGACTGTTTTTGAGTTCTTGCATATCTTAAATTATCTTGTCCCTAAGCTTACCCTGGATATTTAGTTTAACTGGTATAAATGTTTCACTGTACATCATTTTTGCAAGGAGTTTTCAAAGTATTTCTCCAATGTCTTCTGATTCCCAACTTTTTATTAAGAACTTTGATAACCTTCTGATACTTCATCTGTTGCATAAAATGTTCTTTCTGGAAGCTTCTAGAGAATTTTCTTTGCTTCAACTGCTCTAAAGTTTCACAACTATGGTTCTTGATCTGGGTTTACATTTACTCTGTGGGACACTTGGTGAGCCCTTGTGATTAGGAAACCTCTGTTCTTATGTGCTGCAATTATTTTTGAAATATATTTCTTTGATAATTTTCTCCTATTTTCTCCAATTTATCATTCTCAAACTTCTATCATTTGGATGTTGGATGTCCTAAACTGATCATATAATTTTCCTATTCTTTTCAATACTAATTTCTATTGGTTATCTTGCTCTTATTTCTAGGTAGCCTCAATGTTATCTTCCAACTCATCTACTGGGCTTTCCATTTCTACTGTCATGTCTTTAACTCCCAAGATCTTCTTTCTGTTTTCTGAAAAGTCACAGTGTATGTTTCCTGACCTGTGTTTGGTGATCTCTCTTGGAATGCTAATCATATTTCTGAGGTTTTATTCTACTATACAGCTCATTAACTGTTTATCGTCCTTATTCCTTTTTGCAGAAGTGCATCCCTATCGACTGATATCCCTTTCTATGTGTCTTTGCCAGTCCATTGTTTTACGACAAATTATTTGACTGCCATTTTGTTAAGATTTATAAAGTACCCCAGGCCAATTTACACATTCATTCCTCCAGTTCTCACTAACTCTTACACATTTGTCTCAAAAACCCTTCTCAAGTCTCATGCTTCAGAATTTAAATTCAGATTCATCTCCAGCATAATTAGATTAAAGCAATTTATTTGGAACTCCTTTTCCTCTTTCTTCAGGTATTGAATCCCCACTGCATAGCTGAGTGCATGATCTATTTTTCTTTCTCTTTTCTTGTTCAGTTTGTACTTTCAAATATCTAGACTTTCTTCAGAGTGCTCTTTCAAAGGCATGTTTCCATTTGAAAATGTTCCTTGTTTCCCTGTTATATATACTATGCGAGTGCTGTCTAGTAGAAACTTAATGTGAACCACAAATATGAGCCACATTTTAACTTAAAAATTTTAGAAACCACATAAAAGAAACTAAAAAGAACAGATAAAACTAATTTTAGCAATGAAATTTATTTAATTCAATATACCCTGAATTTTTAACATGTAATCACAATTAAAATGATTCATGAGATATTTTGCATTCTTTGTGTGTGTGTCAAGTCTTCAAAATCAAATGTGTATTTTACATGTATTGTGCCTTTCAACTTGGGCCAACTGCATTTTAATCCTCAATAAACACATGACTAATGTCTATTATATTGGGCAGCATAGTTCTAGGCACTTGCAGTATAAAATCTAATAAATCATGATACCTGCACCAAATAACCTCAGTCAAATAAGTCAGACACACAAGAAAAAACAAGGAAAACACTGTATAAGAGTTGCAGTGTTAGAGACTTGTTCAGAAAAAAAAAGAAAACCATCGAAATAAGATTGTAATTGCAGGAAAAGCATTCTTGAAGAAGGGATGCTTCCTAAAAGTGCTAAAACAAAGTTTATATTATTATAATAGTAAAGGGTACCTGAAGGACATGATGTGGGAGAGTTAATCGATGACAGATTTCATCAGCATTGCAGGCTAACCTAATAGTTTGAAATTTAGCTTGAAATCATAGGGAATAAATACTTTTAAAAGTGGGAAATTTATGATTAAATGCATGCTTGTGAAAATATTCCAATTGTGTAGTACAAAACCAGGTGAGAAAAGGGCCAGATTGGAAGATAGGAAATCAGATAAGAATCTTGGCTGGTAGGCAAGCAAGAGATTGCACAAGACTGAATTGCAATAAAGATTGTACCAGTGGAAGGTGAATCGGATTGGAGATCTTTGGACAAGGTAGACTCATAAGTTAGTAACTGCTTGAATGGGGTCGGAAGAGGGAGCGAAGGACATCATTATCACACTTCATGTCTGCTTTGGGAGAGAGGAGGATAGTGTCATACATCAACACATGAATTACAAGAGAGAAAAAAATGACTTGAAGTTTCCAATGATGTGTTGTCTTTGGACAGTGATTGCCTGTTGGAAAATCCAGTAGAAATGCCCATTTACTAACTAAAAGTGGATCCTGAATTAGGCAGACATACAGAAAGATAAACATGTCAGTAGCCAGTACACACAAACAAGAATTTTCAGTGGCCTAAAATAAGCTAGGATCTCAGATACAATATGGATGCTTTCAAAAAGATGAAAAGTGAATTGAAATCAAAAGAAACCATATAAGAGTCTTCAACGCAAACAATATGCAAAAAGATAGACATGAAACATTTTCCCAATGACTTGCATGTATATTTTACTTGGCAAGACATTAAATTTTCCATGTTAACAATATAGTAGATAAGTTTGTTAAATAAACCAAACAGACAGCCAAAGTCCTACTATTAAATTTTCTCAAAAGATGATTTAAAAGCTATTTGTATAGTTTACCAACTTGTGTTCAGAGCAAGATTATATAGCTGAGCAAGGGGAAGATTTGTCTCCACTAGTCACCTCATGTTAGCTTTGTGTGCCTCTGTGCTGTGTTTACACTTGACAATTCAACACCAAATAAAAGCGTTCTTTTCCTCCAAACACCACATACATGAGCTATTGGAAAACAATTTGGTTGAGCTCTTCCAAGCACAGTCCAGTTTGTTAATGCTTCAAGCAAAGAGGTCACTTGGGGCATGATGAAATAAGTCTGTAGTTAAGAAATCCGTATTTACATTTCTCTTGTGTGCAATTAAATGTATACAATAGGCTTGTCACACTGAAGAGGAATTAGAAAACAATACGACAGCATATGATCATCTAAACCCTGATGGGGAGGAAAAGAAAACAAAAGAAAGCAAAAGGAGCTGGGTTTTAGACCCCCAAACTGAACAGTTGAGCCAGTGACTTGCTTGGAAATTTTCAGAACTTTCATGCAGAACTTACTAAAGCATGAAATTAGCCTAGAAATGACACCTTGCAAAGAAAGAGGGGAAAAGCAGAGTAAAAGCTAGCTACCTCCTCTCCTCCCCCAAAGCTATGGGTTATGCCAAGCTGAGGAGGAGAGTTCTGTGTCCTGTGTTTCCAGATTATTTCATGGGATGGACTAAAAGATGATCCTATAAAAGTGCTACACTCAATATTCCAGCAAATTTGGAAAGCTGTGCAGTGGCCACAGGACTGGAAAAGGTCCGTTTTCATTCCAATCCCAAAGAAAGGCAATGCCAAAGAATGCTCAAACTACTGCACTATTAAACTCATCTCACATGCTAGTAAAGTAATGCTCAAAATTCTCCAAGCCAGGCTTCAGCAATAGGTGAACAGTGAACTTCCAGATGTTCAAGCTGGTTTTAGAAAAGGCAGAGGAACCAAAGATCAAATTGCCAACATGCACTGATCATCGAAAAAACAAGAGAGTGCCAGAAAAACATCTATTTATGCTTTATTGACTATGCCAAAGCCTTTGACTGTGTGGATCACAACAAACTGTGGAAAATTCTAAAAGAGATGGGAATACCAGACCACCTGACCTGCCTTCTGAGAAATATGTATGCAGGTCAAGAAGCAACAGTTAGTACTGAACATGGAACAACAGACCGGTTCCAAATAGGAAAAGGAGTACGTCAAGGCTCTATATCATCACCCTGCTTATTTTCTTTTTTTAATGATCCAGTCTTGGTTGATTGTATGTTACTAGGAATTTATATATATCTTTCAGATTCAGTTTGTTGGCATGTGCAGTTGATCCTTGAACAAAATGCAAGTTAGGGGCATTGAACCCCAATCACATAGTACAAAAAAATCTACAAATAAATTTTTTTTAATTTATTTTAATTAGAGGCTAATTGCTTTACTTTTAACTTATATGCACAGTACATCATGAGACACACTGGGCCGGAAGAAGTACAAGCTGGCATCAAGATTGCCAGGAGAAATATCAATAACCTCAGATATGCAGATCACACCACCCTTATGGCAGAAAGTGAAGAAGAACTTAAGAGCCTCTTGATGAAAGTGAAAGAGGAGAGTGAAAAAGTTGGGTTAAAGCTCAACATCCAGAAAACTAAGATCATGGCAACTGGTCCTATCACTTTATGGTAAATAGATAGGGAAACAGTGGAAACAGTGGCATACTATTTTGGGGGTCCCCAAAATTACTGCAGATGGTGACTGCAGCCATGAATTTAAAAGAAGCTTCCTCCTTGGAAGAAAAGCTATGATCAACCTAGACAGCATATTATAAAGCAGAGACATCACTTTGCCACCAAAGTCTGTCTAGTAAAAGCTGTGGTTTTTCCAATAGTCATGTATGGATGAGAGAGTTGGACTCTAAATAAAGCTGAGCACCAAAGAATTGATGCTTTTGAACTGTGATGTTGGAGAAGACTCTGGTGAGTCCCTTGGACTGCAAGGAGATCCAACCAGTTCATCCTAAAGGAGATCAATTCTGGGTGTTTATTGGAAGGATTGATGTTGAAGCTGAAACTCCAATACTTTGGCCACCTGATGTGAAGAACTGACTCATTTGAAAACACCCTGATGCTAGGAAAGATTGAAAGTGGGAGGAGAAGGAGACGACAGAGGATGAGATGGTAGGATGGCATCACCGACTCAATGCATATGATATAAGCTCTGAGAATTGGTGATGGACAGGGAGGCCTGGCATGCTGCAGTCCATGGCTTCACAAAGAGTTGGACAGGACTGAGTGACTGAACTGAACTGAACGCCAAAGGGAAACCTGAGAGCATCCATTGTCTTGAAATCACATGCTATTGAAGCTGGAAAGACTTCAGAACCATTTGGTCCAAAGTCACCACATTACAACCGAGGTCTACAGAACTTGTGTTCTTGCCAAAATTTACATAGTCAGTTCATGACAGAGGCAGGAAAAAGACCTGGTGTCCTTAATCTTATTGCTCCTTTGGCTCCTTTCTTTCCTGAAACAGATTTCCCATATGTAAAAAATAAATCTTCCAGCATCTCAACTGATTTTATTTATAAACTAATATCTGGAAATACCACCCAAAAAGTCCATGCATGTATCTGGTGAAAGTTCAGTTCAGTTCAGTCGCTCAGTCCTGTCCGACTCTTTGCAACCCCATGAATCGCAGCACACCAGGCCTCCCTGTCCCTCACCAACTCCCGGAGTTTACTCAAACTCATGTCCATGGAATCATTGATGCCATCCAGCCATCTCATCCTCTGTCTTCCCCTTCTCCTCCTGCCCCCAATACCTCCCAGCCTCAGGGTCTTTTCCAATGAGTCAGCTCTTTGCATCAGGTGGCCAAAGTACTGGAGTTTCAGCTTTAGCATCAGTTCTTCCAATAAACACCCAGAACTGATCTCCCTTAGAATGGACTGGTTTGATCTCCTTGCAGTCCAAGGGACTCTCAAGAGTCTTCTCCAACACCACAGTTCAAAAGCATCAATTCTTCGGTGCTCAACTTTCCTTATAGTCCAACTCTCACACTAAGACATGACTACTGGAAAAACTATAGTGATAGTGAAGTTGCTCAGTCGTGTCCGACTCTTTGCAACCCCATGGACTGTAGCCCACCAGGCTCCTCCATCCATGGGATTCTCCAGACAAGAGTACTGGAGTGGGTTGCCATTTCCTTCTCCAACAGAACAAAACAGCACCTTAAATGTAAAGATCACACTTGTTCAATCTGTTGATTATCCCTTCTTGCTGTGGTGCTTATTAATCTGGTTTCACCTAATCTTGTTCTAAAATTAAGGGCAAAAGAATAATTAATTTGTTTTTTTTTTTTTTTAACTTTACAATATCATATTGGTTTTGCCATATAACAACATGAATCCGCCACAGGTATACACATGTTCCTCATCCTGAACCCTCCTCCCTCCTCCCTCCCTGTACCATCCCTCTTCATTTGGTTTTTAAATAAATAGGAGCAAAAGGGAGGAAATGATTCATTACAAAAGACAGTCTTATAATTCCTTGGCAAATTCATTCTGTAAATTTTGCCACCATATCTCTAGCACTTTATTCCATCCCAGGCTCATGGACCTTGATTGCTGCTAGGTTGCCTCAAGAATATAATTTTCTTCATGTCAGTCCAACTGTACTTGGCTCCTGTTCCTGGCACTGATTCTTGGAATAGAGTGAAACTAAACCTTGCTCAAGATATCTGACATTGAGAATAGACTCTAACACCTTGGGGTTAGCATTTATCCAAACCATTGCATCTCAAGGGGATAAATGATACTATTCCTGAAGAAGTCCTGACAACAGTCACTGGAATAGGAGGGGAAGACAATTGCCCTCATATATCTCAGACCTGACACATATGTGTGTGTGTTCAATCGCTTCAGTAATATCTGGATTCTTTGTGACCTGTAGCTCACCAGGCTCCTCTGTCCATGGGATTCTCCAGGCAAGAATACTGGAGTGGGTTGCCATTCTCTCCTCCAGGGGATCTTCCCAACCCAGGCATCAAAACCACATCTCCTGCATCTCCCGCATTGCAGGCAGATTCTTTACCACTAAGCCACTGGGGAAGCCCACGTAAGGAGCATTACATCCAGTTGAGATTCAGTTGATCTTGAACAAAACATGGTGCAGCAAAATGAACCCATTTTTCTGTTTGTTGATAATCCTAACTGTAAGTTTACAATCTTGACTTCTGAAACATGCATTAGCTATTTTTTCTTAAGTTACCTAGTGGCTACCACCTATATAAGTAGCAGTATTATAGTGTGATTCATATCCACTATAAAAATAAACCTTTTAAAGATGGTGAAATGGAAGGCTATAAAGTGCTGTGCTTCTAGATGATATGGCTGAACTTTCAAAATAATCCTAGACCTTCCACCTCTGGACTCTTTATTAAGCAGATAATAATTTTACTTTTATCTGTGTCCACTTTTACTGTTTTACTTTGAATCTGAAAATATTCTTAATTGACACAGGGTATAGATGATAAATAAATGTAATATAATTCTTAGATATTATACGTATAAATATTTTGTATTTAAAATTTCACATGGATTATTCTTTCTCTGTAGCATCAGAACGTCTAAGGATAAAGGGGAGAGTTCAGAAAATTCTTTCTTTGGCTGCTATGGCATGCTCTCCAGGCTTGGCAGATTTTTGAAGATTACTCTTTATCTCACAGAAATATCTGCAAATTCTTTGGAGACTCCTTTGCTGCTGCTGCTGCTGCTGCTGCTGCTGCTAAGTCGCTTCAGTCATGTCCGACTCTGTGCGACCCCATAGACAGCAGCCCACCAGGCTCCGCTGTCCCTGGGATTCTCCAGGCAAGACCACTGGAGTAGGTTGTCATTTCCTTCTCCAATGCATGAAAGTGAAAAGTGAAAGTGAAGTCGCTCAGTGGTGCCCGACTCTTAGCGACCCCATGGACATCCAATTATAACTTCTCTGGTATAAGCAGGGCTGATGGGATCTCAGCTCTAGTTTAACCGCAACATACTTTACACAGAATTTTCTATTGGAGGAGATTCTTTTAGGAGAGACAGCTGCTTTGGGACTGGTTTGCTGTCCCACTTGGACCACACTTAATTAATGGAAAACACGCACTAGCCCTTAGCCCTGCTCCCAGCGGACAGTGAAGTTTCCCACTGAGTCTATTACAGGATCCCTGATATTCTCAGGAAAATATCAGGCACAAATGTGTCAAGTCCTCCAGCTTTATACCCATCAGGATCTCTGAGCAATGCTACTGAAGCCATTCACATTACACTTTACTTCAGTGGTAAAGGCCCGGACTTTCAGTTTTGCAAATCAGGTGGGACTCAGCTCTCCCACGGCCTTTTCAACAAACCCTCCTTACAAAATCTATCCTTCAAGTCAAGAAATCAGAATCTTTTCACACCAAGAATTTGGGGAGTTAATTGATTTTGGTTACTAGACATACTGTAAATATTAACAGTCTTGACATGAAAGTAAAGCTTTAGTAAATTGGAATAATGGTATGATGAAGAAGAGAGACAGCATGCAGAAAAGAATAGGGGAAATGATATTTTTATCTTAAAATGAGGTGTAGAAAGCTATGGACTGACATATATGCAGCACCGTGTGTAAAATAGCTAGCTAGTGGGAACCTGCTGTACAGTACAGGGATCTCAGCTCTGTCCTCTGTGATGACCTAGATGGGTAGGATGGGGGATTGGGTGCAGTAGAAGTCCAAGAGGGAGGGGGTACTCATATATGGAAAATAACTCAACATTGTAAACCAGCTATACTCCAATTAAACCAGAAACCAAAACTGGAGACATAATAGTACAAAGCTAACCACTTAAGAAACACAAAATAATAATAATACAGCTCTCAATATCTGGAGGGAAAAACACAAGATGAGTAAGGTTTTTGAACTAAATCATCATTCATCCTGAAACCCAGGAGATTTTGTTTGGATAAAGTGGAGAGACCAAGCAAAAGATGTATAGAGATCAAGATCACATTGGAAAAGAAATTTCCAATTGGTGTAGGGAGGAAGGAGGCTGGTGCTGTGACTCATACCCCTTTACATTATGGAATGGCTTATGCATATGTATTAATTTGATAAAGCATAACATTTAGAAAACAGACATAAATGCTTGCTGAACAGATAGAGATTACTTTATTTTGTGATTACAAATGCATAAAGTAATCTAAACAAATGAGCAAAATTTCATCATTTCAGAGGTAAACCACTAAAAATAAAAAATAAAATAGAGCAACTTACTCAATGAGAGTTATACTTGTTACATTATTATTATGTAAAAACTAATTCAAGTATATTAGGCAAAAACTAAAAATCTAATAGTAGACTTCGTAAAACAGTATTATTCATTCATAAGAACATGTATTCATTAAATGCATCACTCTAATAATACAATATCTTTGGGTTTAACTTAAAGTTGAGTACAGCTTTTTGTAGTCATTTAATCAAATTCTGGAGATAACTGGAAGCACATGGAGATATAGAACATCCTGAAATTGTTGATGACACAAATCTGCATTTTTCATCTTCTGGAAACACTGACAAACTGCAGGATGATGGGCCTGATGGAGGTGGGGATTGGGACTTACCAGAGGGAAACCAAGGCTGTATCTGTCTTAAAGAACTAACAAACACAGCTCCAAGATTTGCTGCTAAATCCTGATCTACCAACAGGATATTTCTCTTTTTTTTTTAATATCAAAGTATGTTTTCTAGAAAAAAAATTATATTGTTTCCATATTCCGTGCTCTTTCTAACCAAAACTTTAGCCAACCCATTTTCTCACTGAAATGTTTTCCCATGAAAGAAGAGAGAAATGATGATTGTGATCACATATATTCCCTTGACAAAATCATGTGTCTTACCTTAAATATGGAAGAAAATTGCAGTGTATGATCAATTTCAAGTTATTGGGAATAATATCTGTGGATCACTCTCCCAGCAGGAGTGGGATGGGAAGTCCAGTGGCTCACTCCACACATCCTTCAGTTCTTTCACATCCCAACAAAGGTGGAGTCAATGCCATGGTTGACCACAAGTCCTCAGAGCTTCATCTCAGTACACATTGTCTTTAGACTTAAAACTGATACAAAATACTGATGCTACTTTACAGTCCGTAAAATCTACTTTTATTAAGATTAAGTTTTCTTTCTCCTCAAACCAAAACAAGTCATACATCTCCTAAAAGTCTCTGTATGCATAGGGAATGGGGTTCATGTTTTCACTGAAAAAATGAAAAGACTGGTTTTCCACAAAAGACTGGGAAATCTAGTCCCAGAAGTTTTGCGAGAATGAGGTAACTTTACTACCTGGATTCCAAAAGCTGAGCATCCATTTTAGGAAGCGCAGTAAAGAATAACTTTCAGAAAGTTCTCTGAACACTTAGGAGGCTGTCTTATTCTTCTTGTGTATCTTCAGCAGTACCATCAAGAGTGCTGAATTCACAAAAATTGTTCAAAAAAAAACACTTCATTGAATAAGATGCATATAAAAGTCATAAGATTAGTGCAATTTTATGATTAATATATTATAAAATTAATATTTACTCATGTATCAGATGCATTCTATGAATAGAACATTGTTGACATATAATGCATATTTTAGGTATATCAGAGATCAGATCAGATCAGATCAGTCACTCAGTCGTGTCCGACTCTTTGCGACCCCATGAACCGCAGCACACCAGGCCTCCCTGTCCATCACCAGCTCTCGGAGGTCACTCAGACTCACATCCATAGAGTCAGTGATGCCATCCAGCCATCTCATCCTCTGTCGTCCCCTTCTCCTCCTGCCCCCAATCCCTCCCAGCATCAGAGTCTTCTCCAATGAGTCAACTCTTCGCAGGAGGTGGCCAAAATACTGGAGTTTCAGCTTTAGCATCATTCCTTCCAAAGAAATCCCAGGGCTGATCTCCTTCAGAATGGACTGGTTGGATCTCCTTGCAGTCCAAAGGACTATCAAGAGTCTTCTCCAATTCCACAGTTCAAAAGCATCAATTCTTCGGCACTCAGCCTTGTTCACAGTCCAGCTCTCACATCCGTACATGACCACAGGAAAGACCATAGCCTAACTATATGCAAAATTTCCTGTCAGAAGAAGTCTACTGTTCTGTCTTATCTCTTCATACAGAGTAATGTTTTGAGCAGCATTCTTACTTAATGTAAAGTAGTCAATGATATAACTATCTGGATATATATCTTAGTCTTGAACTTATGACTTTTCTCTGGGTTACTTCTAATTTAAGGTATCAAAACATATGTGCCCTTCCCATACAGCTGAAATTTTCCCCCAACAAGGGGCCAGTGTGAGAATCTGAAAGTGTTAGTTTAATGCAGTAGCCATAGAACTAATCGTGATGTGATTTCAGAAGTGAACTCCCAAAACAGGATAAGAAAAAGACTCCAGAGTTTGACTTTTCCTTTTATTCTAACATAAATCAAGTGACTGAACACTGTATTGCAATTCCCCTGAAACTAAATTTATTTTGGAATGGAGACAAAACAAGGATGACTTAGGAACTAAAGGACATTTTCCATTATACTCTGAATATATGTAAGCAATTCTCTTTGGAATGAGGCTGAAAAATCTATGTGCCTTCTGACCTAGACTTAGGGAGCTTTTTCATTGAAATGGTTTGCTACTACATAGAAAATAAACAAAACAAATTAGCCTCAGGGAACAAAAGAAGCCACGTTACAAACTCAAGTGATGAGTAATGAGATCCCATAGACAGTAATTCCTTAAAAGGAGCTTTCAAAATCCCTTTGTTCTAGGTTTATCAGCACAGGGAGCTTAATTTCATGAAGTTTTAGAGAGGAGGAAAATTGTAGCACATACTCTGCTAAGTTCAGATCTCTTAATCCTTCTAAATTGCTCTGTCTTGTTTAGAAGATCTGCTTACAACCGTCACTGTACAAGTGTAAACACAAGAGCTCTCAGATCCTTCTTTGTGCTTCAGTTCTGCCAGACATCATTCATGTCTCATTTTACAGGCAAACCCTTAGTACCACCGCAAGCTTGTCTAAAAAACCAAACCCTAACGCAAGGCGCATGTACAAATCTTTGCATGTCTGGCTTTCCCTATAAGGGCATTGGGTTTTATTCCAGTCACAATTCTTGTTTATAGCTCACTGAATTTATAGCCATCCTCTTAAACATCTGCAGTCATCATTTTTTTTTTTTCTCTTTTTTTCTAAGGAAATCACAACTCTCTCTATAGGACATAAAGCAGGTATTTTCTCCTATTAAACCTGAAAAGGAGATGTTCTTTCTGTGTTTTTTACTCCTGAACTAAGTAAAACATAAGCCTCCAAAGCTGTCAAGAGAATTAGGATAAGGCACTTGACACTAGACCTTAATATTTCTGGAAATTTCCATCAACTGCAAGTCAGGAAAACAGGGTCCTGAACCCACAATTTTTATTAATATGCTGTGGTTGACAGCAAATCTCTTCATTTCCCTCATGCTCCTAACAAACACAGATCTTGAATGCCAGGAGGAACTTTAGGGTTTCATGCAAAACACAGCTCAGAGTTCCTTATCCCAAAATGCGAATTCAGCCTCCCACAGGGAAAGCACGGGCACTTCTTTCCCGATCTGCTAATTTCACAGTGTGTTTACAGTCTGTCCCCTATGCCATGAGCCAGTTTCCTCAGCCAAGGCTTAATGACAGGTTTCCTATCACACAAAATATTTGACCTCGAAGTCTATCGAAAGAACATTAAGTGTAATCCAGATGGAAGCTGTTGCATGTCTCAAACTTAGTAATGGCTACAAAATGCAAGATTAAGTGCTCATTTAAGAGTTATTTTCAAATTTTTATAATAGTATGTTGTTGTTAAGAAACAGATCATCTTTCATGTTTCCATCATTGACAGGAAACTATAATGCATGTATTCTACATATATTCCTCATATATATGGAATTGCTGTGAACTGTATTGTGGATTGTGCCTCCCATCATTCATATACTGAAGTCCTAACCACCCCAGTACTTTTGCCTGGAAAATCCCATGGACGGAGGATCCTGGTAGGCTCCAGTCCATGGGGTCGCTAAGAGTTGAACACGACTGAGCGACTTCACTTTCACTTTTCACTTTCATGCACTGGAGAAGGAAATGGCAACCCACTCCAGTATTCTTGCCTGGAGAATCCCAGGGACAGGGGAGCCTGGTGAGCTTCCGTCTATGGGGTCGCACAGAGTCTGACACGACTGAAGTGACTTAGCAGCAGCAGCAGCAGCAGCAACCCCCAATATGATTATATCTGGAGACTGGGTCTTTAGGAAGGAATGAAGATTAAAAAAGTCATATGGGTAGGGCTTTAATCCAATATATCTAGTGGCCTTATGAGAAGCAAAACAATCTCTCCCTCTCTAATTCTCTCTCTCTCTTTCTCTCCACACTCAGTCACAATGAAAGGGAACATGAGGATGAAACAAGTTGGCAGCCATGTGCAAGCCAGGAAGGGAGTTCTCATAAGAAACTGAATACACGGAACTTGATCTTTGATTTCTAGCCTCCAGTACTGTGAGAAAATAAATTGTTTAAACCATTCACTCTGTGTAATTTTACTATAACAGACTAAGAGGACTAATACACTACTTCAAAGGAAACTACAGAAAAATGTAATTTAACAATCAAATTTTTGATAGATTGAAAAATTGATCAATTGGAAAATCCAAACCTCTGCTGAAAAGTATTTGGAAATATCTAAAAGGTCAGCTGTATAGGTCCTTTCCATGTCATTTCCTGATACATCTGGGTTTCAGAGTTTACCAACATGATGAAGAGCTGACTCATTGGAAAAGACCCTGATGTTGGGAAAGAGTGAAGGCAAAAGAAGGGAGTGGCAGAGGATGAGATTGTTAGATAGCATTACTGACTCAGTGGACATGAATTTGAGCAAACTCTGGGAAATAATAAAGGTTGGGGAAGTCTGACATGCTGCAGTCCATGGGGTCTCAAAGAGTTGAACGTGACTTAGTGACTGAACAATAATAACAACAAATATGACAGTATGATAATAGCAAAGATCACACAGATCAGATTCTTAGCATCATGGTTACATTCAGCAGAAAAACTCAGCATGCTTTATTCTAGAGCTATCAAAAATGTGGTTGTTGTATTGTCATTCTTTCTTCCAAAAATATAGCAGTGTGGGAGACAGGGCAAAGAAGCTCATTCTTTCATCATTAAAAGAGCAGGAACATCCTTAAATAAAAAAATTATCTTTTGTTGAGTTACCTCCTCCCACTAGTGAATGCTGGACTGGTCCCTAGTTGGAGCTGGTGATAGGAGACCACAATACTCAAGCCCTTTCACCCAGGACCAAGCATTTTAATAGATGAAACAGCCTGAGTAGTAATTATTTTCAAGGAGTTCCTTTCCTCTTCCTCTCATGCTTTAAGTTTTCAGTGTAATTTCTTTCCAATACTGTTTTGGGTTTTTTTTTTTTTTTCTTTTTTAGCTGCCAGAAAATCCAAGTTCTTTCTCAAAGATTAGACTATCAGTCAGTGATTTTCCTTTGTTGAAAAGACAAGCTTTCAAACAAAGGAGATGCCTTTCAGGTAAAACAAGATGTCTTAAAGCACTGGATCCCAAGGCCTAGGTATTTACAAACTTCATAAAGCTAAACAAGCTTGTAAACTGTTTTACCACAGATGTTAGTACTAATTTCAACCTTTCTTCTTGCAAAAATAAAAAAGAGAGAGAGAGAGAGAAAATAAAAAAAATCCTCTTATCCCTCCCTGCCTCCTCTCAAGAAAAAGCAATGCTATCAATAGCAAGTTTTTCTAATTTAAAATGCAATGGATTTCTTTACCATTTACTTACTAGAAAAACTCTGAAAATATTTTGCATCAAATAAATTGACTAATCTTCATATTTACACTCCACTGATTAAGCTCTTGGTTATTTTCATCAGTTTAAATTGTGTAGTAAAATCTAACAAAAGTGAAAAAATGTGGGCAATTTAGAACCTCCTCAATACTTTTCCCATGTATTTATTGCAACCACAAAAATGTTAAAGGATCTTTTTCTTTCATATCAGGAAGCACATGTTATTAAATTAATACATATCAAAAGACATTCTCTCTCCACTGTTTATTGCCTTGCCTGGAGTAGATTTGGAAGAGAACCATGGAGTATTAAGAAAAAATTAAAGAGGAAACATGGTATTCTTGCCAATTTCCTTTGCCCACTTCTAACAGAAGATGGTTCATTCAAAGTCCTATCTCAGAAAAGCAGAGCTATCTGCTTCAGTGGAGTCTTACAACCCATGACTCCTTTGATACGATGCATGACTTTCTCTCCAGTCCCTGTCAGCATCCTTGGTCTCCATTGCCCCATCCCAGTCCCAAAGCCATCCATTATCTTTCCATCTGAGCATCACCTTTTGCCTCCCTCTCCTAAAACCAACCTAAGACTCATACAATGCAAACCATTCACTCCTACTTAGCCAACCTTCTCTGAACTATTTTGCGTGGTAACTTGAACTTCCAGCTCCAAATCTCTCCCTTAATCTCATCTTCCCCCCTTCTCAAGATCTATCCTTTCACCAACACTCCTTTCTCAGACAGACTCTCTCTCATAGGCCCATAACTGCCTCAGACACTCAGTTTCAAACTTGAGTAACTCATTTCCATATCCATCCCTGACAGAACTTTCTCATTCTTCAAGCACTCCTGTTTCTTGAAAGATTGCAAGAACCTCATGGCTGTCTGCTTTTTACCTGTTTATTCCCAGATCCTACTTGTGCATCCTCTCAGCTCCTTAGGACCAAGGCCATAGCTCTGTCCTGCTGTGATTTCCTCCAAGCCAAAATATGTTGTTTAAGTTCAGTTCAGTTCAGTCACTCAGTCTTGTCTGACTCTTTGAGACTCCATGGACTGCAGCAAGCCAGGCCTCCCTGTCCATCACCAACTCCCAGAGTTCAGTCAAACTCATGTCCATTAAGTTGGTGATGCCATCCAACCATCTCATCCTCTGTTGTCCCTTTTTCCTCCCACCCTCAATCTTTCCCAGCATCAGGGTCTTTTCTAATGAGTCAGCTCTTTACATCAGGTGGCTAAAGTATTACAGCTTCAGCATCAGTGCTTCCAATGAACACCCAGGACTGATCTCCTTTAGAATGGACTGGTTGGATCTCCTTGCAGTCCAAGGGATTCTCAAGAGTCTTCTCCAATACCACAGCTCAAAAGCATCAATTCTTTTGTGCTCAGCTTTCTTTATATCCAACTCTCACATCCATACATGACCTGGAAAAACCATACCTTTGATTAGACAGACCTTTATTGGCAAATTCTTTAAAGACAGGATTGTCATTGTTGTTCAGTCACTCAGTCATGTCCAACTCTTTGTGACTACATGGACTACAGCATGCCAGGCTTCCCTGTCCTTCACCATCTCCCAGTGCTTGATTAAACTCTTGTCCATTGAGTCAGTGATGCCATCCTGGGGTCTCTGTCATCCTCTGTCATCCCCTTCTCCTACTGCCTTCAATCTTTTCCAGCATCAAGGTTTTTTCTAATAAGTCTAGTCTTCTCATTAAGTGGCCAAATTATTGGAGCTTCAGCTTCAGCATCAGTCCTTCCAATGAATATTCAGGGTTGATTCCCTCTAGGATTGACTGATTTGATCTCCTTGCAGTCCAAGTGACTCTCAAGAGTCTTCTCAAACACCACAGCTCAAAAGCATCAATTATTTGGTGCTCAGCTTTCTTTATAGTCCAACTCTCACATCCATACATGACTACTGGAAAAACTATATCTTTGACTATACAGATTTTTGGCAAAGTAATGTCTCTGTTTTTTAATATGCTGTCTAGGTTTGTCATAGATTTTCTTCCAAGGAACAAGTGTTTTTTAATTTCATGGCTGAAGTCACCATTGGCAGTGATTTTGGAGCCCAAGAAAATAAACTCTGTCACTGTTTGCAGACACAAATTATAATTGTGTGAAGTCTGGACCAGACCATCATGATAAAAATTATATTGAAGTCAGAGTCGCAGGACATTGGTCCATAAAGGACTGGTTTGCATTTGCTGTTTGAACCTTAAAGGAATTACCTAACTTTCTTGACTGTTCTCAGATTGTCTACAGACAAAAATGCTTCAGTCCGTCTGCTCCATCTCCCATGGATCACAGAAAAGAGGGCTGGGACTACTTTTCCCAGCATCCCTTTCTCAGTGTGGTTTCTAGTTTCTATCCCACAAAGACAGGTAAACATAGTTCATTGCTTGAGGATAGTGTTTGGGATTGTTAGATTGGATTTTGAGGCCAGTTACACAAGAGGTGCTTGGCTTATGTATGGCAGTATATTCTTAATTCTCATTAAGAGGAATCCTTCAGACCCTAGGCATGACAAGTGACCACTGATGTCAGGTTTACATCTATTTTTAGGTAGGAGGAAGAGGATCAATTGACTGCCACTTTAAAGACAGAAGGGGTCATATAACAAGTAGTGGTCAGTGTACATGAATGGAAGTGCCACATAAAACAAGATCCAGTAGACGTTTGCTTTTTTCCTTCTACAACCAGAAATGCTCTAGATAGTGGAGTCAGAGACTGAGTGAAAATGGTAACCTCACTGATGATAGAGGATGAATAAGCAATATTTTTTCTTGTTTTAAGTGCTTTTCCAGCTTTATTGAGGTATAATTTATTAATAAAAGTGATGTATCTTTAGCCTATGCAACATGATGATTTAGTATACGTGGTGAAATTATTGACATAATCAAGTTAATTAACACTTTCATCACTCCACATAGCCACTTTCTTGCACATGTGTGTGTTAGGGGTAAGAATACTTAAGACCTATTCTTTTAGCAAATTTAAAATGTGTAATACAATAGTATTAACTATAGTCACTATGCTATACATTAGAGGCCCAGAGTATATCTTATACTATATATAAGTGTATAGAAGAAGGCTGAGCGCCGAAGAATTGATGCTTTTGAACTGTGGTGTTGGAGAAGACTCTTGAGAGTCCCTTGGACTGCAAGGAGATCCAACCAGTCCATTCTGAAGGAGATCAGCCCTGGGATTTCTTTGGAGGGAATGATGCCGAAGCTGAAACTCCAGTATTTTGGCCACCTCATGCAAAGAGTTGACTCATTGGAAAAGACTCTGATGCTGGGAGGGACTAGGGGCAGGAGGAGAAGGGGACGACAGAGGATGAGATGGCTGGATGGCATCACTGACTCGATGTATGTGAGTCTGAGTGACCTTCGGGAGTTGGTGATGGACAGGGAGGCCTGGTGTGCTGTGATTCATGGGGTCGCAAAGAGTCGGACACAACTGAGCGAATGATCTGATCTGATAATTATATATACATTTACATATATATATATATATATATATGAAAATTTACCCCTTTTGACCAAAGTATCCCCATTTCTACCACCCACTAGCCCCTGAAACCATTGGATTCTAATCATTTGACATTCCCCAGCTCTGTCAAAGAATATGGATTTGTATTGAAGAATATCAGAAAAATTCGGCACTCATGACAACTAGTCAAAATTGAAGGTAGAATAACATGGTGAGAGCCATTAGATAAAATTAAGTCTGCACATTGAAAGGTAGTTCAGTCACTCAGTTGTGTCTGACTCTTTGCAGCCCAAGGACTGCAGCAGACCAGGCTTACCTGTCTGTCGTCAACTCCTGGAGCTTGCTCAAACTCATGTCCATCTAGTCATTGCTGCCATCCAACTATCTCATCCTCTGTCATCCCCTTCTTGTCCTGCCTTCAGTCTTGCCCAGCATCAGGGTCATTTCAAATAAGTCAATTCTTAGCATCAAATGCGGGGAAGGCAATGGCACCCCACCCCAGTACTTTTGCCTGGAAAATCCCATGGACGGAGGAGCCTGGTAGGCTCCAGTCCATGGGGTCGCTAAGAGTCGGACGCGACTGAGCGACTTCACTTTCACTTTTCACTTTCATGCATTGGAGAAGGCAATGGCAACCCACTCCAGTGTTCTTGCCTGGAGAATCCCAGGGACAGGGGAACCTGGTGAGCTTCCGTCTATGGGGTCGCACAGAGTCGGACACGACTGAAGCGACTTAGCAGCAGCAGCAGCATCAAATGGCCAAAGTACTGGAGCTTCAGCTACAGCATCTGTCCTTCCAATGAATATTCAGGACTGATTTCCTTTAAGAGTGACTGGTTTGATCCCCTGGCCTTCCAAGGGACTCTCAAGAGTCTCCTGCAACATTGCTGTTCAAAAGCATCAATTCTTCAGCATTCAGCTTTCTTTATGGTCCAGCTCTCACATCCACACATGATTACTGGAAAAACCATAGCTTTGACTAGACAGAACTTTGAAAGGAAAGTAATATCTCTGTGTTTTAATATGCTACCTAGGTTGATCATAGCTTTTCTTCCAAGGAGCAAGCATATTTTAATTTCATGGCTTCAGTCACCATCTGCAGTGATTTTTAAGCCCAAAAATATAAAGTCTCTCATTGTTTCCATTGTTTCCCCATCTACTTGCCATGAAGTGATGGGCCCAGATGCCATGACCTTAGTTTTTTTGAATGTTGAGTTTTAATTCAGCTTTTTCACTCTCCTCTTTCACTTTCATCAAAAGGCTTTTCAGGTTCTCTTCACTTTTTGTCATAAGGGTGGTGTCATCTGTATATCTGAGTTTATTGATATTTCTCCTGGCAATCTTGATTCCAGCTTGTAGTTCATCCAGCCTGGCATTTCTCGTGTTGTATTCTGCATATAAGTTAAATAAGCAGGGTGACAATACACAGCCTTGACGTGCTCCCTTTCCAATTTGGAACCAGTCTGTTGTTCCACGTCCAATTCAAACTTTTGCTTCTTGACCTGCATACATATTTCTCAGGAGACAGGTAAGGCGTTCTGGTAGTTCCATCTCTTTAAGAATTTTCCACAGTTTGTTGTGATCCGCACAATGGCTTTGGCATAGTCAATAAAGCAGAAGTAGATGATGTTTTTCTGGAACTCTCTTGCTTTTTCTATGATCCAATGGATATTGGCAGTTTGATCTCTGGTTCCTCTGTCCTTTCTAAATCCAGCTTGAACATCTGGAAGTTAGTTCACATACTGTTGAAGCCTGGCTTGGAGAATTTTGAGCATTACTTTGCTAGTGTGTGAAATGAGTGCAATTGTGCGGTAGTTTGAACATTCTTTGGCACTGCCTTTCTTTGGTATTGGAATTAAAACAGACCTTTTCCAGTCCTGTGGTCCTTGTTGAGTTTTCCAAATTTACTGGCATATTGAGTGCAGCACTTTCACAACATCATATTTTAGGATTTGAAATTGTTCAGCTGGAATTCCATCATTTCCACTAGCTTTGTTCATAGTGATGTTTCCTAAGGCCCACTTGACTTCACATTCCCGGATGTTGGCTCTAGGTGAGTGATCACACCATTGTGGTTATTTGGGTCATTAAAATCTTTTTGTACAGTTCTTCTGTGTGATCTTGCCCCCTTTCTTAATATCTTCTGCTTCTGTTAGGTTCATATCATTTCTGTCCTTGATTGTGTCCATCTTTGCTTGAAATGTTCCCTTGGTATCTCTAATTTTATTGAAGAGATCTCTAGTCTTTCCTATTCTATTTTTTTTCTCTATTTCTTTCCATTGATCACTGAGGAAGACTCTTATCTCTGCTTGCTATTTTTTGAAAGGTTGAAAGGTAAGACAACACTAGATCTCTTTATTAATAGCTCCCCAAATGAGCAACCTGGATTATAACTTGAAGCAAGGAAACGAGACAATTCCTTTCTTGAGAAATACATCACCTAAGAAAATATCCAATTCAGACTTTCCAATTGGGAAATTCATCAGTGGGCACAGTTTACAAAAATATTGTCACATCCTCACTCTTAAATATTTGTTTAAATTATTTTAGAAACAGAAAGAATTCATGGAGCAGAAAAGAACTTTCATGAAAAAAAATCATGGAGTTCCACAGAAAGATACTTAGAATAAGAAGAGGAGACCATAAAAATAATGGAAACATTTAACAACAATAACAAATAGTTCTGGAAATTAAAAATATGTAAGCAGAAATAAACATCTGAAGAGTTACAGATAAAGTTTAAGAGAAAATTATTTGTTATTGGGAATTATCTAGCCAACTTAATTCTCAATAAAGAATGGATCTAACAGCAATCAGAACTGAGAATAATTATCAGAATCTTGGCTTTTAACAATTGGTAGGACAGTGACTATGCCAGTAACCCAGTATGCTCACTGGAGAGTGAAAGGCGATGATGATACTGTGTTTTATGTGATTATGTGTGTACACATGACAGACAATGAGTGTGATGAAGAGATGAAGAAGCGGGATGCAGCATGATGAAGAAACTGAAGCTTTGCAAAATTAAATGCCCAAGATGATACCACAGACCTGCTGTAAAATGCACAAATAATTTGCATGAAGTTGCTTCTAGTTGACCTCCTCTTGTTCCCCAGAATGAGTGATTTATTTAGAACTTAACTATTTGGATAAATAATACAGGGAGCTCTACTCAATATTTTCTGATAACCTATATGAGAAAAGAATCTAAAAAGAGAATAAATATATGTATATATATAATTGAATCACTTTATTGTACACCTGAACTAACACAATATTGTAAATCAATAATACTCCAATAAAATTAAAATTAAAAAAGGCAGAGATTCTCCAAGAAAAAGAATGGAGGTACAACAAAGGCAATTTTGAAACAAGATCACCAAAAACAAATCAAATTAACTCCCTTCCCTATGCACACTTTTCACAAGTCTAAGAGTATACATTTCACTATTCAAAGAAGGAAACTTAGAAGAGAAAGACTTGAATCAGGAAGCAGAAGATCCAATTAAGAAAATAAAGGAGAGAGGCAGCGTGAAAAACTGCTGTTGCTGCTAAGTCGCTTCAGTCGTGTCCGACTCTGTGCGACCCCACAGACGGCAGCCCACCAGGCTCCACCATCCCTGGGATTCTCCAGGCAAGAACACCGGAGTGGGATGCCATTGTCTTCTCCTGCATGAAAGACTACGTGAAAGCAAACCCCAAATGACAACTGGCCAAGGGGCTAAGTGCAGACCACACAGGTTGGAGCAGGAAGGCCATAGGCTCCAGAAGACTAATCATTAAATAAAAAGTTTATGTTGAAAAAGATTCTTGGATATTTTTGAGCACATCATTTGGAGATTTGGACTTTTAGTACAAGGGACTACATTATTGGCAATCACATTTAAGACCAAAGCTTAAAAATAAAGAAAATTAAAGAAAATATACTAAAGAAATAAAATATAACCATGACTCACCTGAAAAGCAAAATTACATAAGCATACATTATAACTGTTAATTTTGGAATTTCAAATTATGATACAACTGTGATGGGGGTTGGGTGTAGATGTGTGTGTTTGGAGGACAAAGTAGGTTTATGAAGGCCATTTTTCAAATTAGAAAGTCATCAGTAGTACCTTAATGAAAACTCAAGGAATAGCACATAAACGTGTTAGATGGAACATGGAGGACAGTATTAGGAGAAACAGCTGAAAGATGGGAAAATGACCACATCTGTGGAATAGGAATGAAGTTTGCAGCAGAGATGCTCTTTTTTCTCATAACGTTCAAATTTAGTTTAGTTATGAACTCTAGAGAACAATTAGACGTTTGACACAAAGCACATTTTGATTTTGATTGAAAAAAAATAGATTCTTTAAATCTTTTTTTTTTTTTTAATTGGGGTATGTGCTTACTTGCTCGGTCATGTCCAACTCTTTAAGATCCCATGGACTGCAGCCTGTCAGGATCCTCTGTCCATAGGGATTCTCCAGGTATGAATACTGGAATGGATTGCCATGCCATCCTCCAGGGGATCTTCCCAACCCAGGGACTGAACCCAAGTCTCCCACATTGCAGGTGGATTCTTTACTATCTGAGCCACCAGGGAAGACTTTATGGGGGTATACTTGCATTCTAATATTGTGTTAGTTTCTGCTGTACAATGAAATGAATCAGCCATAGGTATACATATATCCCCTCCCTCTTGGGCTCACATCCCACCCTTCCAGGTCATCAAAGAGCACCAAGCTGAACTCTTTGCTATATAGCAACTTCCCAGTAGCCATCTGTTTTATACATAGTAGTGTATATCTGTCAATCCCATTGTCCCAATTCTTCCCATCTTCCCTTCCCCTCATGTTCACATGTTCATTCTGAACAAACTGCATCTCTATTCCTATTCATCTGTATCATTTTTTCTATATTATATATATATGGATTAAAAGATTTAAAATGTTTATATTATATATAATATAAACATTTTAAATGTTTATACATTTAAACATGTTTAAATGTATATGTAAATATATATTTACATATATATTGTAAATATGTATATGTAAATATATATTTACATATACATAAAGTATATGTAAATGTGTAAGTATATACATACATACATATATATGTATGTATGTATAAAGGGGCTGCCCAGGTGGTACTAGTAGTAAAGAACTTGCCTGCCAATGCAGGACACATAAGAATTTAATTCAGTGCAGTCACTTAGTCATGTCCAACTCTTTGCAACCCCATGAACCACAGCATGCCAGGCTTCCCTGTTCATCACCAACTCCCAGAGTCCACCCAAAACCATGTCCATCGAGTTGGTGATGCCATCCAACCATCTCATCCTCTGTCGTCCCCTTTTCCTCCTGCCCTCAATCTTTCCCAGCATCAGGGTTTGTCAAATGAGTGAGCTCTTCGCATCAGGTGGCCAAAATATTGGAGTTTCAGCTTCAACATGAGTCCTTAAAATGAACATTCAGGAATGATCTCCTTGAGGATGGACTGACTGGATCTCCTTGCAGTCCAAGGGACTCCCAAGAGTCTTCTCCAACATCACAGTTAAAAAGCATCCATTCTTCTGTGCTCAGCTTTCTTTATAGTCAAACTCTCACATCCATATATGACCGCTGGAAAAACCATAATACACAGGTTCAATTCCTGGGTTGGGAAAATCCCCTGGAGAAAGGCACAGCAACCCACTTCAGTATTCTTGCCTGGAGAATCCCATGACAGAGGAGACTGGTGGACTACAGTTCATAGGGTCACAAAGAGTTCGACACAACTGAAGCAACTTAGGGAGAATGAAATGACAACCCATTCCAGTATTCTTGCCTAAAAAATCCCGTGGACAGAAGAGCCTGGTGGGATGCTGTCCATAGGGTCACACAGAGTCGGACATGACGGAAATGACTTAGCAGTAGCAGCAGAAGCAACTTAGCAAAGCACATATATATTAAAGAATCTGAGACATAGTCTAACATGGAGTATACCCAGCACTAGGAAAGATACTCAGCAGGGAGAACAGTGAGGACAGAGGGCTTGAGAGGCATAACCTTAACAATAATGATAAGACCACCTACGAGCTCAAAAAAGACTATATTTTCAATTGTTGAAGTGTTAGTCACTCAGAATACTTAAGTATGTAGCCATTTTCTTCTCCAGGGGACCTTCCGGACCCAGGGATTGAACCCAGGTGTCTCTCATTGCAGAGAGACTCTTTACCATCTGAGCAACCAATAAAGATATTTATCAATCATCTTAGAAAAATCTCAAAAGCAAATGAAAGTTAACTGTTCTTTAAAGAGTTTCTAAAGTTTTTATTGGGGGCATAAAAATCATAAATCAAAAAAAGATGGAGAGTTAAATTGTTAATTTCTGAATAGAAAATAAAATCCTAATTTCTATTCAGATTCAATATTGTCTCATGTAAACTTATCAAGTATGCATATCCTTGAAAACATAAGACTTTAATAAAGTCATGTTCTTTATATTAATCTAAATAGCTTTCTTTCCTCATCTGACCCCCATGGAGATGTTTTTTTGAGAGAAGAAATGCTTTTATTTCAGGGAGTAAATACTTCCTGCAAATTTTGATGATCACTTTAACTGCACTCCAACACAAACAACATTTATTGCATGACTGATGTTTCACCTCCTTTCCTTGAATTAAATTTTAAGTTCATAATAGTTCCTAGAGCTCAAACTAACATAAAGATAACTGGTCTAATCCCATCATTTTTTAAATGAAGTCCAGGGAGGAAAATGGACTTGCCAAATGTTATACATCTAGTTAGTGATAAAAGATGAACCCAATTCTTTTTCTTAGTTCAAATCTCTTACCTATACATCAACTCAACTACTTTATTTACTAGGCAATATGGACACATTTTCTGAGCCCTGCTAGTTCTCCAGATATGTAAGAATGTTTGAGGCTGGAGTGGGGATATTGTTGACTTAAAAACATTTAAGAAAAGTGCAAGCCTGAAATCCATAAATATATTATTAAATAACTACATGGCATTAATTTAGGTCAAATACGAGTTTACAGCAAGAGTTACAATTTTACATAGTCATGTAAATTTTATTAAATTAATTACCTGTTTATTATTACATAGAATCTGGCCTACAATCCAATATAAAACAATCCTGATTATGTTGTACAGGTTGATTAAAAGGGGTTTTTAACTAGTGGTCTAGTTAAAAAAATCTAATTCAAGTTTTAAACTCTATCTATATAAAAATTCCAGATAATTAAAAGTCATCAAGTTTGGGGGTTTTTTGTCCTGATTATCTGGTCTGCCATTCTAGGGTATTGGGCACATAAACTATTTGATCTCAAAGGTTCCTATGGTTCTAAATTCTCTTAATTCTATTATGATCCTTTTCTTACGAAGATCAGTCTTCAAGAAGGAAAATCTTTCCTAAATCCCTGTAGGGGACACAGGGGCAGGTTGGCTATTGTTTTTAATGTCCTGAGTTCCTTCCTCTTCACTGCCTCATGCATCTGCTGATGTCAGGACTTTGACTGTGAAACATAAACTGCAACTGCCACAGATTTTCCAAATGTTAACATGTTAGGCAAATGCATCCTTTGTGGGAGCAGCAACTGCTGTGGGAAGGGAAATCTTGGAAGCACATTCCAGTTGCAGCCTGATTTAATTGAGGTAGTAAACATCATGGGAACGATGGTTGACATTGGCCAGGCTCCACCATAAGGTGGTGCGCAGAGTCGCAGGAGGACCAAAGGGGAAGTGCAGAAAATAAGGCAAAACATATGAAGCAGTGAGAGGAGAAGGGAGAGAGAACGCCAAGAAATCCAGACACATAAACAAATGAGTAATGCTTTTCATTGGTTGTTCAAATGTGTGTGTGTGTGTGTGTGTGTGTGTGTGTAAAAGTTCGGAGAGCAATTTATGCAACAAAATATTCAACAAATTATTCGCTTTCAGAGAAGAAATTTTCATACTATTTTAAGATGCTTGTTCTCAATACTCTTTTAAAAAGGATTAATTAACACAATATACAAATTACAAATACATTTACACAATTTAATCACAACATTTTAACCAAGCCAATCACTTGCCTTTTCTTAGTATATGTGAATTTGTGTACCCCATTCAAGAGTTTCCTTTGATCTCAAAGCTGCAATAAACTGATCAAGATGCTGAAGAGGCTTACAGTTTTTTTCACTCAAGCTTAAAGTTTGCTTTCTCCCTCCTCCAACAACAGCATCTTTGACATGTTAATTTTTTTTTTTAAAGATTATGAGTTAAGTTGTTTTTTTCTCTCTACTTTTAAAAATACCAATATTTATTAACACTCTTTATACATTGTTACAACCAATGTCACCAAAACTCTATTTTTCCCTTTGCTTCAATACTTTAGTATCTAGCAGTTCAGTACTCTTGAAATCTCATATCTTATTCCAACTATCCACATATTATGAATCAATAACGGTTCATACAAAGAGTTTGATAGTTGTTCTGTGCTATCTATTCAAACTTCTTCAATTTCTCGTGTTGGCTCTTTCCTGTGTTTCTAAATATATAAATGCTTCAGCTAACAGATGGCAAATGGAAGCACCAACGGGCACAGAAATCAATCCGAGGCTGTTAAGCATGAAATGTCCCTGAGGCAAGCAGCACAAGGAAAAAAAGGGAAGCTTAGATATTTTCAAAAGGAAGAAAGGACTGACTGTCCTTCTTTGTAGATTAGGGAGCCATTTAATAAATTGGCCAAATAAAATTGACCAACTGAGAATGAATTCATTTTATTGCCTGAATCCTGTTAATAGATCACATTGAATGTGGTACTAGGCTTTTGGTTACCCAATATGGTAAAAACTAAGTAATAGACTCTCATCTTGAATGCTAAGAAACAGTTTCATTGAAATGAGGACCAAAGCATCGCTCTAATTTTAAGGATTTCTGTGAGTGGCTGTATTAAAGCCTTCCAGATTCTCAGTTTTTTAATGTTTTATGGATGATATTTACTCAGTCTGTGGAGTCTTTGCAACTGTTAAAGAAAAGGTAGTAAGATAATCCTGAAATATGACCACCGCTGATCTTTCTTTCCTCACTAGTCATTCATCCCAGATAAATCTCTTTTTAATATATGACTCTTTTTAATATATGTTTGAAGTAAACAGTCCATGCCAAAGTATTTGAAATAATTTCAAGTGTCCTTCAGGCTGGACATGATGGCTGGTGAAGGTGAAAATTATGCTGCGTTCTTTTATCAGCCAAGAATCCAACTCAATCTTTTGAAGCATATTTAAATTTTAACTGTGATGTGCATTTCACATTACAAAAATTAATTCCTAAATTATGTCTTCACAATATAAAACTGAAGGAATAAAAATAAAAGTATACTAAGAACAGCAGATAAGCAGAACTAAAGTTCTATAATGACATCAATTTTGACTTGCTCTTTGTTGTAATTCCTTTTTTCTTTCCTCTAAATACTACTTGAGCTTTGTAAAAATTTAGATTGCATCCTCTAGACCTACAAAGAGATTTTGATAACAAATGCATTAACTTATAGAATGTTACAAACAAGGTTAGTTCACCATGGTTAGTTATGTGGTACGGTGGGAATCCCGGGGCTCCATGTTGGAATCCTGGCATAACAAGGTCAATAAGAGAGGTAAATTTTTTTTTATTTTTTTTATTATTTTTTTTTTTTACTTCACAATATTGTATTGGTTTTGCCATACATCAACATGCATTTTAGAAAGATGGTAATGAGAGGTAGATTTTTATTTTTAAGTAGCAACCCAATAATTCAAATGATATGAATTTACAAAAGTGCTCTGAACATAACATAGGGTTAAAGTATCTAATTAGGAGTTAGGGAAGAACTTTATTATTAGATAGAGGTTCAAGAAAGTCAAAAGTATGACATGAGGCCATGAGGGGAGGGCATGAGAACGTGCCAGCAGAGATCAGCATGAACAAAAGCCTCAAGTGGACAAGAGCTTCACTTAGTTCAAAAGTTAGAGCTCTTTCAACATCAGAGAAGTACAAGGGCAGAATTAAGAAGTAAGCAGAGGGCTGTTGATTGTATTATTAGCCAGAGGGATTTTTGTATTGAAAAAGATTGAAAAGTTTTAACATAGGAGTATGTGTTGGCTATCTATTTCTATCTCACATGCACCGCCCCCCCAATTTAGAGACTCAAACAATATGTATTACCCCCACAATTTCTATAGTTTTCAGAGTCCAGGCAGAGTTTACCCAGGACCTTTGGTTCACAATCTCTCATGGGGCTGTAATCAAAGTGCTGGCTGGGAATACAAACATTTTGAGGCTCAACCGGGGAAAGATCCATTTCCAAGCTCACTTATGTGATTGTTGGCAGAATTCAGTTTCATGTAGACTGTTGAACTGAAGGCCTCAGTTCCTTACTGGCAGTTGGCTGAAGGGCACCCTTGCTTCCTTTTCCCATGGGCCTCTCCGTAAGGCAGTTCACAGCATGGCAGCTTGCTTCGTTAGATGGTGTAATTGAGAAGAGCTCAAGAGAGAGAAAATAAGATAGAAGTCATAGCCTTCTGTAACCTAAGCTCAGAAGTGACATCCTATTACTCTTACTATAGTCTATTCATTAGATGTCAATATGTCCACCCAACTCTCAGGGGAGGGAATGGCACAACTGCATGGATATTAAGAGTTGGAGGTCATCGTGGGTTATCTTACTTAGCAGGCTGCCTACTATGAAATATCATTTTATAATTTAGAGAGATTACTAGTTCTGTGTGAGGAATGAGCAATAGGCATCAAAAGTGGAATCAGGCAGACTATTTAAGTATAAGCCTATAGTATTTGCAGATGTCTTAGATGTGCAGAGTTAGGGCAGGAGAGGATTCAAGAGCTTCTGGCTTTGGGAAATGACTTAATGATGATGTCATACTTTGGATGGAGAAGACAAACTTCAAGTCTAGATAGAAATTAATTGGAAATTTATGAAAAACCAAAATATATGTTTCAGAAATGTTCACTGAACACAATATATTGCATAGTTTATCATGTACTTAATTGTTTTTCAATTTGAATTTATCTAGAAGACCAAAAATATTACAAACAGTTAAAAATATATGTGGCTTTGTTTGAAATTAAACTTTTATTCTATGTGGCACCCCAGGGGAGAATTAAAAACAATAAATATATCTTACAGCAAAACAGGTTTTAGATTAGTATAGCAGTCTTCTAACAACTTAATAGAAGTCTATAAAAATTTAATAAAGTGCCCCATAAAATAATGAATTTCACATCTTTAGAGGTGTTAAAAGAGCATTTAGAAAACTATTGGCAATTCTATGTACAATTAAAGCTGAATTAACTTATTTTAAAAGATTCCCAAAACTTCTGTTCAATAATTCCATGACATATTGTGCAGAATTACATAAAATTATTAAATTATTGTATAAATAGAATGTCTTTTATTTTGCTTAAGTAATATCACATTCATGAATTCTGTACATATGGACCCGTCATAGGCTATGCTCAGTCACAGATTTTGATTGTAAATGCAGCAGTAGAATAACATAGCACTTTCAGTCTAACTTCCTTTATGCTTCATCTCATGTACTGGTGAGTACACAGTGAGTGTACTCACAGATTCTATGAGTCACACAGAATATGTATACATGCATGTCACAGAGCTCCATAGTCAGTGAGAGGACTACTATCCAAAAGTTCTATTATTGAGCAAATACATTTCAGGCCAGTGATCCTTTCCACATCAAGTTCACTTCTAAAATATTACTGAGGAATGGTAAGGCCATTTCCCATTATGTCACAAGTATAAAGGTCCAAAATGTCTGCACTTCTGCAATTTGAGAAGGTGAGAAATTTGACACGAGGAATGCAATGTATTAGCACCATATCTAGATGGTCATACATCCTCATCTCCTAAATGTGGGGGAAAAAAATAGGAATATGTGGCAGCTACAACATATTTCTTAACCCTTCTTTCTTTCCTTCCTTTTAAATAATTTTAATTCATTTTGTCTTATTTCTTTTATTGTGCCTTTGGTTGAATCATGTCATGTGTACTTTGATATTGACATATAACAAAATAGTCTTGATTGTGATCACTTTGACTTTATTTTTTAAGGTATAGTGGACATGTTTATAATAATGTCTTCTAGCTCATGAAAATGTCTTCTCGCTCATGAAAATGTCTTCTCTATTTATATATCATTTTCATTTATCTCAATAATTTTTTATATTGTAGGTATCTGTAGAGGAGTTTTTTTCCTACATCATTGATTTATTCATAGGTTTCTGATTCCTTTTGATACTATTATAAATAGATAAATAGTATTATACACATAACAAGCATTCCAAAAGACTCCTGGGACAAATTTGCAGGAATTAAAACATCAAGGTAACCACAATTGGGACTTCTAACATCACTGATTGGCTTTATTTTTATTTTTTGAAACTCTATATAAATGAGATCATAAAGTATGGTATACAAGCTTATTTTTCACAGTCAAGTTTATAAACCTACTCACGTTTATTATAGCCATGAGAATAGTCTTCAGTTTTGGAGGGAAGTTTTATTAACATATCTTTCACATTTAGATCTTCAGTTCATCCTGGAATCTTCATTCCATCTGGAATTAATTTTTATATATGACATGAGATGTGAGAAAAAGTTTAATTCAGTTTTCTTTTATTTGGATTTTCAACTGACCTAGCATCATCTACTAAAAACATGAAGTTTCACTTTTTTTCCATAGAAATATCCAATTTATCGAACATCATATATTGAAAATATGAGCTTTTCTTCATTACATTTCAGTGGCACTTTCGTAATAAACAGTGTGAATATTTATCATTCTGTACTCTTTCTGTGGTCCTTCTGGGCAATTTATCTGATTGTGTCGATGCCACACGGTCTTAGTATAGCTACAAAAGAAGGCATACAGTTTGCTAGTTTAGGATTGTCTTTGCTACTCTTTACTTTTTAAATTTTCACGTTCATTTTTAATACACACACACACAAATGCAGGGATTTTGATTGGTATTATGTTGTATGTACCATCTGGGTAGAAAGTAGTAGTCAATTTCTATAAACAATGAGTCTCCAGTACATAAACATAACTTTATTGCCTTTATTTGATCTTTTTCCTTTCTTTCAGTAATGTATGTTTTGTAATTTTCAATGTAGAGGTCTTTCATGTTTTATTCCTAGTGTTTGCTACATCTAATTTTATTTTGTTGAAATATCAATAACCTCAGATATGCCCATGACACCACCCTTATGGCAGAAAGTAAAGAGATACTGAAGAACTTCTTGATGAAACTGAAAAAGGAGAGTGAAAAAGCTGGCTCAAAACTCAAAATTCAAAAAGCTAAGATCATGGCATCCGGTCCTATCCCTTCATGGCAAATAGATGGGGAAACAATGGAAACAATGAGAGACTTTATTTTCTTGGGCTCCAACATCACTGTGGATGGTGACTGCAGCCATGAAAACACACTTGCTCCTTGGAAGAAAAGTTATGACCAATCTAGACAGCATATTAAAAATCATAAACAATACTTTGCCAACAATGTTCCCTATAGGCAAAGCTATGGTTTTTCTAGTAGTCATGTATGGATGTGAGAGTTGAACCATAAAGAAAACTGAGCACCGAAGCATTGATGTTTTAGAACTATGGTATTGGAAAAGACTCTTGAGAGTCCCTTGAAGTGCAAGGAGATATAACCAGTCAATCCTGTTATGGAAGGACAGATGCTGAAGCTGAAGCTCCAATACTTTGGCCACCTGATGCAAAGAGGTGACTCTTTAGAAAAGACTCTGACGCTGGGAAAGATTGAAGGCAGGGGACAACAGACGATGAGATAGATGTTTGGATGGCATCACTGACTCAATGGACATGAGTTTGAGCAAGTTGCGGGAGATGTTGAAAAACAGGGAAGTCTGGGGTGCTGCAGTTCATGGGGTTGCCAAGAGTTGGACACGACTGAGCAACTGAGTGACAACAACTACATTTTTGTCAGAAAATGCTATTTGTCAGAATATGTAATTACCTATTTGTCAGAAAATGAAATAAATTTCTTTTTAAATTCTTTGTTATTTGTTAGGACTTGCATTGTGGCCCAGCATGTGATGACCTATTTTGGTAAGTGTTCTATGCACCCTTGAAAAGAATGCATTTTGCAGTAATTTGAAGACAGTGTGTGTGTGTGTGTGTGGAGAGAGAGAGAATTGCATATATTACATATGATATGTATGTTACATATAATGCATATATACAACATCAAGTTGTTTAATGTTTATGTAGCTAAAATACACTGAAATTAGTCACTGAAGGAAGTATACATAAATATCAAATTATGACTGTGAATTTTTCTCTGTCCCATTTTAGCAATTTTGAGAACATAGATTTAGGGGTGTACAAATTTAGGCCTTGCATACTCTTCCATAGAAAAGAAACATCTTTTGATTATCTCTATTAGTAATCACTTCCTTCAACATTTGATATTAATATAGTTTTGCAGCTTTATTTTGGTTACATTTGCAGTATTCAGATTTCCTGGGCAGCACTAGTGGTAAAGAACCTGCCTACCAATGCAAGAGACATAAAAGACACAGGTTTGATCCCTGGGTGGGGAAGATCCCCTGGAGGAGGGCATGACAACCCCCTCCAATATTCTTGCCTTGAGAATCCCATGGACAGAGGAGCTTGGTGGGCTACAGTCCATAGGGTGGCAAATAGTCCGACACAACTGAAGCAACTTTTCCAAATTTTGCTCTCTTTTTCTTTCAACTATTCTGTGTCCTTATATTAAAGATGTAGCGTATGTAAGCAATACTGTCAGAGGAGGTAATTGACGGGTCATGACCTCTGGTTGATCTGCCAGCTGGACACGGGCAACCAAAAGCTCCTCTTCATCTCCCCTCTTTTGACTGTACATTCTGCCCCAGTTAGCACACTGGAAGTGTTCCAAGGATGCAGCCTTAAGAAAGCTAGGTGTTGAGATCATCTGGACTAGTACACCACTGACCCTCGTCATAGTCTCTATAACCTTTTAAGATTCTGGCAGGCTGGCTCAAAGATCTACTTATCCTGTGGCCACACAGGATGAGCCTCATATGTTGCTTTTCAGTTGCTCTGGCCTGTCCCACTCTGCAACCCCATGAACTGCAGCACCAGCTTCCACGGTAGCTCAGTTGGTAAAGAATCCGCCTGCAATGCAGGAGACCCTGGTTCAATTCCTGAGTCAGGAAGATCTCCTGGAGAAGATATAGGCTACCCACTCCAGTATTCTTGGGCTTCCCTGGTGGCTCAGTTGGTAAAAGAGTCTGCTTGCAAGGCTGGAGACCTGGGTTTAAGCCATGGGTTGGGAAGATCCCTGGAGGAGAGCATGGCAACCCACTTCAGGATTCTTACCTGGAGAATCCCCATGGACAGACGAGCTTGGCAGGCTAGAGTCCATGAGGTTGCAAAGAGTTGGACATGGCTGAGCAACTAAGCACAGCACAGCACAGAACTGCAGTACTCCAGGCTTCCCTGTCTTTCACCATCTCCTGAAATTTAATCAGACTCATGGCCATTGAGTCGATGATGTCAATCAACCATCTCATCCTCTGTCATCTCCTTCTCCTGTGCTCAGTCTTTCCTCATGTATTTCACTTGCTTATTAATGCTGCCACCTACCAACCTGGAAAGGCCTCTTTCTTTGGTTTCTCTTTGCTTGCTGCATGAGAATCGGTTCAAATTTCACCCAGGAACTCCTCAAGCTGCAAAACAACAAATGTATAGTTTTTTCATTTCTTAATTCAATTTTCTGATTAATACTGTTTATTACTTTGCATATGCTCAGTCGTGTCTGACTTTTTGACAGGACCCCATGGGCTGTAGCCCACAAGTCTCTGTCCATGGGATTCTCCAGGCAAGAACACAGGAGTGGGTTGCTGTTTCCTCCTCCAGGGGATCTTCCCGACTCAGGGGTCAAACCTGCATCTCCTGCATTGGCAAGTGGATTCTTTACTACTGAGCCACCTGGGAAGCCCATTTTCTATTGCATTTGGATATATCTCTATCAGCTTGCTATTTGTTTTCTAATTTGTCTTATTAGTTCACTGTTCTCTCTTTTTTTTTTTTCCTTGCCCTTTCTGGATAAACTATTTTTACTTTTTCACTCCTTATCCTCTATTACCTTGTTAGTAATACATTCTATTATTTTTTATTGTTATTAAGATTCTTTTTTTTTACCATTTTAAGTGTACATTTCATTGGCATTAATTACATTCACAGTGTTGTACAACCACCCACTTCCAGAACTTCTTTGATCTCATTCCATAGTCATTAAATAATAAATCCTCATTCCCTCCTTTACCCAGTTCCTAACAGCTACCATTCAACATTTTGTCTCTATAAATTTGACTACCCTGGCTACCTCATGTAAGTGACTAACTTATCTCAGTATAATGTCATCAAGGTCCATCCATGCTGTACATGTGAAAATTCTTTTACTTTTTAAGGCTAAATGATATTTCATTGCATGCGTACATTACATTTGTTTACCCATTCATCCATCAGTGGGCACTTGAATTGCAGCCACTTTCTGACCTTTGTGAATAATGCTATTATGAACATGAGAGTACAAATACCTATAAGTCACTGCTTTCAGTTCTTTTGGATACATACCCAAAAATGGAACTAATAGGTTACAGATACAATGACCTTCAATGTTTTGAGGAAACAGCGTACCATTTTTCACAGCATCTGCACCATCTTACATTCCTACCAGCAATATACAAGACTCCAGTTTCTTCACATTCTCATCAACACTGTTTATTTCTGCTTTTTTGATAAATAGCCATTCTAATGGATGTGAAGTGGTATATAATTATGGTTTTGATTCACATTTCCACAATGATTAGTGGTGTTCAGCATCTTTTCATGTGCTCACTGATTCTTTGTATGTCCTCTTTGAAGAAATATCCACTCAAGTACATTACCCATTTTATAATTAGGCTCTTTTTTTAAATTGTTGAATTGTATCATTGTTCTTTGTATTGTTATGTTAGAAGCTATGATATGTATCCATGACTTACCGGTTTTCACATTAAATTGATACTTCACCACTTTCTAGTCAATGTAATGACCTGATGGCATTTATTTTCTTTAATTTTTATACTATTTTATTATGACTTTTAATTCTGCATTTGTATGATTTAAGAAACATATAGATATTATTATTGATACTATTAATTATTATTACATTAAACAGTGAGTTTTAATTTAGATCTACCTACTTAGCCATGAATTCTAATGTTTTTCTCTTATGGCCGATTTACTATGCTTACAGCTGGGATAATTTAATTCTGCCTAAACAGACTGGTTCCAAATAGGAAAAGGAGTACGTCAAGGCTGCATATTGTCACCATGTTTATTTAACTTATATGCAGAGTACATCATGAGAAATGCTGGACTGGAAGAAACACAAGTTGGAATCAAGATTGCTGGGAGAAATATCAATAACCTCAGATATGCAGATGACACCACTCTTATGGCAGAAAGTGAAGAGGGGCTAAAAAGCCTCTTGATGAAAGTGAAAGTGGAGAGTGAAAAGGTTGGCTTAAAGCTCAACATTCAGAAAACGAAGATCATGGCATCTGGTCCCATCACTGCATGGGAAATAGATGGGGAAACAGTGGAAACAGTGTCAGACTTTGTTTTTCTGGGCTCCAAAATCACTGCAGATGGTGACTGCAGCCATGAAATTAAAAGACGCTTACTCCTTGGAAGGAAAGTTATGACCAACCTAGATAGCATATTCAAAAGCAGAGACATTACTTTACCAACAAAGGTTCGCCTAGTCAAGGCTATGGTCTTTCCTGTGGTCATGTATGGATGTGAGAGTTGGACTGTGAAGAAGGCTGAGCGCCGAAGAATTGATGCTTTTGAACTGTGGTGTTGGAGAAGACTCTTGAGAGTCCCTTGGACTGCAAGAAGATCCAACCAGTCCATTCTGAAGGAGATCAGCCCTGGGATTTCTTTGGAAGGAATGTTGCTAAAGCTGAAACTCCAGTATTTTGGCCACCTCATGCGAAGAGTTGACTCATTGGAGAAGACTCTGATGCTGGGAGGGATTGAGGGCAGGAGGAGAAGGGGACGACAGAGGATGAGATGGCTGGATGGCATCACTGACTTGATGGGTGTGAGTCTGAATGACCTCCGGGAGCTGGTGATGGACAGGGAGGCCTGGCGTGCTGCGGTTCATGGGGTCGCAAAGAGTCGGACACGACTGAGCGACTGATCTGATCTGAAAAATGTAGTATTTTAGTATTTCCAATCCTTCCTAAAGGGCGTCTTAATGTTTTCTCTTTCATTTTTTTCTTGAAGAGCTAGATATCAATTTTATTTTTGTTCCTTTGAAAGTAATGTATTTTTTCTCTTTGGTTGCTTTTAAACTTTATTTTTTTAATGGCTTTCAATAATTTTGGTATCATGTGAAGAAATATGTCTGTGTTTTTAATTGATTTGAGGTTCACGAAAGTCTCTAAACCCATGAGTCAAGGTCTATAATCAATGTTGGAAAAATCTATGCTGTTGTTTTTTTAAATGTTTTTTTTTTCTTTTCTGTAAGTTACTCCAATTGTATGTACATTAAAACTTTTCATTTTAATCCACATTTTTGTTTTATTCTTTTCATAGCATTTATTTTGTTTGTTTTCAATTATAGAATTTCTGTTTGATACTTCTCCAATTCTCTGATGATATTCTCCATCTTTTACTCTATTTTTTTAATGTATTGGTAATGTACCTTTTCCTATTTGGAACCAGTCTGTTTTTCCATGTCCAGTTCTAACTGTTGCTTCCTGACCTGCATATAGATTTCTCAAGAGGCAGATCACGTGGTCTGGTAGTCCCATCTCGTTCAGAATTTTCCACAGTTTATTGTGATCCACACAGTCAAAGGCTTTGGCATAGTCAATAAAGCAGAAATAGATGTTTTTCTGGAACTCTCTTGCTTTTTCCATGATCCAGCGGATGTTGGCAATTTGATCTCTGGTTCCTCTGCCTTTTCTAAAACCAGCTTGAACATCAGGAAGTTCACGGTTCACATATTGCTGAAGCCTGGCTTGGAGAATTTTGAGTATTACTTTACTAGCATGTGAGATGAGTACAATTGTGCAGTAGTTTGAGCACTCTTTGGCATTGCCTTTCTTTGGGATTGGAATGAAAACTGACTTTTTCCAGTCCTGTGGCCACTGCTGAGTTTTCCAAATTTGCTGGCATATTGAGTGCAGCACTTTCACAGCATCATCTTTCAGGATTTGGAATAGCTCAACTAGAATTCCATCACTTCCACTAGCTTTGCTTGTAGTGATGCTTTCTAAGGCCCACTTGACTTCACATTCCAGGATGTCTGGCTCTAGGTCAGTGATCACACCATCGTGATTATCTGGGTCGTGAAGCTCTTTTTTGTACAGTTCTTCTGTGTATTCTTGTTTATTTAACTTATATGCAGAGTACATCATGAGAAATGGTGGAGTGGAAGAAACACAAGGTGGAATCAAGATTGCCGGGAGAAATATCAATAACCTTAGATATGCAGATGACACCACCCTTATGGCAGAAAGTGAAGAGGAACTCAAAAGCCTCTTGATGAAAGTGAAAGTGGAGAGTGAAAAAGTTGGCTTAAAGCTCAACATTCAGAAAACGAAGATCATGGCATCTGGTCCCATCACTACATGGGAAATAGATGGGAAACAGTGGAAACAGTGTCAGACTTTATTTTTCTGGGTTCCAAAATCACTGCAGATGGTGACTAAAGCCATGAAATTAAAAGATGCTTACTCCTTGGAAGGAAAGTTATGACCAACCTAGATCACATATTCAAAAGCGGAGACATTACTTTGCCAACAAATGTTCGCCTAGTCAAGGCTATGGTTTTTCCTGTGGTCATGTATGGATGTTAGTGTTGGACTGTGAAGAACTCTGAGTGCCGAAGAATTGATGCTTTTGAACTGTGGTGTTGGAGAAGACTCTTGAGAGTCCCTTGGACTGCAAGGAGATCCAACCAGTCCATTCTGAAGGAGATTAGCCCTGGGATTTCTTTGGAAGGAATGATGCTAAAGCTGAAACTCCAATATTTTGGCCACCTCATGCGAAGAGTTGACTCACTGGAGAAGACTCTGATGCTGGGAGGGATTGAGGGCAGGAGGAGAAGGGGACGACAGAGGATGAGATGGCTGGATGGCATCACTGACTCGATGGATGTTAGTCTGAGTGACCTCCGGGAGCTGGTGATGGACAGGGAGGCCTGACATGCTGTGATTCATGGGGTCGCAAAGAGTCAGACACAACTGAGTGACTGATCTGAGTGTACCTTTTTATTTCCAGGTATGATAATTCTATAGCCCTAGTTGTATGATCTGTGCTTATTGTCTGCTTTGATTCCCACATTTCTCTTATCTCCTCCCCTTCAAAATCAGCAATATATCTGGGAAATAATGATATATAATATGTAGCTATGAATAATTTTTGAAAGGAAATATGGATTTCCAAAAAAATGGCTCACAACTAAAAAACAAACAACCAAAATTCACAAGTATTCAAAAAAACTGAAGCTAAGGGAAACTATAAGATTAACAAAGTTACTAAACTTACAATTAATCTTATCTTGGTGAGAAATAAGTAACATTTTCAGAAGTCTATCTATTTATCTATCTGTCTATCTAAAGGAATTTACTGAGCTTCCTAGGTGGCTGGCACTAGTGGTAAAGAACCCATCTGCCAATATGGAAGACCTAAGTAATGTGCGTTAGATCCCTGGGTCAGAAAGATACATGGAGGACTACGTAGCAACCCACTCCAGCATTCTTGCCAGGAGAATCCCATGGACAGAGGAGTGTGGCAGGCTACACATGGGGACACATGGGGTCACAGAGTCGGACACAACTTGAAGTGATTTCTCATGCAAAGAAATTTACTATTAAGATTTGGCTTACATGATCATGGAGGCTGAGAAGTTCAAGATCCTCAGTCACTAAGCTAGAAGCTCAAGAAAGTCAACAGTATAGTTCTAGTCCAAGTTAGAAAAACTGAGAACCAGAAGAGTCGGTGTTTTAAGTTCTAGTCTGAGTTTATTCCACAGGCAGGAGAAGACCAATGTCTCAACTCAAAGACGGTCCGAAAAAAGAGTGAACTATTTCTCACTATTTTCTTCTATTCAAGCCCTCAGCATATAAACGCCTTCATCAGATCAGATCAGTCGCTCAGTCGTGTCCGACTCTTTGCGACCCCATGAACTGCAGCACGCCAGGCCTCCCTGTCCATCACCAGCTCCCAGAGGTCACTTAGACTCGCATCCATCGAGTCAGTGATGCCATCCAGCCATCTCATCCTCTGTCGTCCCCTTCTCCTCCTGCCCTCAATCCCTCCCAGCATCAGAGTCTTCTCCAATGAGTCAACTCTTCACATGAGGTGGCCAAAATACTGGAGTTTCAGCTTTAGCATCATTCCTTCCAAAGAAATTCCAGGATTGATCTCCTTCAGAATGGACTGGTTGGATCTTCTTGCAGTCCAAGGGACTCTCAAGAGTCTTCTCCAACACCACAGTTCAAAAGCATCAATTCTTCGGCGCTCAGCCTTCTTCACAGTCCAACTCTCACATCCATACATGACCACAGGAAAGACCATAGCCTTGACTAGGCGAACCTTTGTTGGTGAAGTAATGTCTCTGCTTTTGAATATGCTATCTAGGTTGGTCATAACTTTCCTTCCAAGGAGCAAGCGTCTTTTAATTTCATGGCTGCAGTCACCATCTGCAGTGATTTTGGAGCCCAGAAAAACAAAGTCTGACACTGTTTCCACTGTTTCCCCATCTATTTCCCATGTAGTGATGGGACCAGATGCCATGATCTTCGTTTTCTGAATGTTGAGCTTTAAGCCAACCTTTTCACTCTCCACTTTCACTTTCATCAAGAGGCTTTTTAGCCCCTCTTCACTTTCTGCCATAAGAGTGGTGTCATCTGCATATCTGAGGTTATTGATATTTCTCCCAGCAATCTTGATTCCAACTTGTGTTTCTTCCAGTCCAGCATTTCTCATGATGTACTCTGCATATAAGTTAAATAAACATGGTGACAATATGCAGCCTTGACGTACTCCTTTTCCTATTTGGAACCAGTCTGTTGTTCCATGACCAGTTCTAACTGTTGCTTCCTGACCTGCATACAGATTTCTTAAGAGGCAGATCAGGTGGTCTGGTATTCCCATCTCTTTCAGAATTTTCCATAGTTTATTGTGATCCACACAGTCAAAGGCTTTGGCATAGTCAATAAAGCAGAAATAGATGTTTTTCTGGAACTCTCTTGCTTTTTCCATGATCCAGCGGATGTTGGCAATTTGATCTCTGGTTCCTCTGCCTTTTCTAAAACCAGCTTGAACATCAGGAAGTTCACGGTTCACATATTGCTGAAGCCTGGCTTGGAGAATTTTGAGCATTACTTTACTAGCGTGTGAGATGAGTGCAATTGTTCGGCAGTTTGAGCACTCCTTGGCATTGCCTTTCTTTGGGATTGGGATGAAAACTGACCTTTTCCAGTCCTGTGGCCACTGCTGAGTTTTCCAAATTTGCTGGCATATTGAGTGCAGCACTTTCACAGCATCATCATTCAGGACTTGGAATAGTTCCACTGGAATTCCATCACCTCCACTAGCTTTGTTCGTAGTGATGCTTTCTAAGGCCCATTTGACTTCACATTCCAAGATGTCTGGCTCTAGGTCAGTGATCACATCATCATGATTATCTAGGTCTTGAAGCTCTTTTTTGTACAGTTCTTCTGTGTATTCTTGCCACCTCTTCTTAATATCTTCTGCTTCTGTTAGGTCCACACCATCTCTGTCCTTTATCGTGCCCATCTTTGCATGAAATGTTCCTTTGGTATCTCTGATTTTCTTGAAGAGATCCCTAGTCTTTCCCATTCTGTTGTTTTCCTCTATTTCTTTGCATTGATCACTGAAGAAGGCTTTCTTATCTCTTCTTGCTCTTCTTTGGAACTCTGCATTTAGATGTTTATATCTTTCCTTTTCTCCTTTGCTTTTTGCTTCTCTTCTTTTCACAGCTATTTGTAAGGCCTCCCCAGACAGCCATTTTGCAAACGCCTTCATAGACTTACCCAAAAATAACATTTATCCAAATATCTGGGCTCCTGTGACTCAACCAAGTTGATATATAAAATTAACCATCACACCAAAGGTTGCATTTTGGTTTTTAGCTCTAAAAAACTTTTTTAAAATTTGAAGTATCAGTTCAGTTCAGTTCAGTCGCTCTGTCATGTCCAACTCTTTGTGACCCCATGGACTGCAGCATGCCAGGCCTCCTTGTCCATCACCAACTCCCGGAGTCCACCCAAACCCATGTCCATTGAGTTGGTGATGCAATCCAATCATCTCATCCTCTGTCATCCCCTTCTCCTCCTGCCCTCAATCTTTCCCAGCATCAGGGTCTTTTCAAATGAGTCAGCTCTTCGCATCAGGTGACCAAAGTATTAGAGTTTCATCTTCAACGTCAGTCCTTCCAATGAACACTCAGGACTGATCTCCTTGAGGATGGACTGACTGGATCTCCTTGCAGTCCAAGGGACTCTCAAGAGTCTTCTCCAACACCACAATTTGAAAGTATCAATTCTTCTGTGCTTAGCATTTTTTATAGTCCAACTCTCACATCCATATATTACTACTGGAAAATCCATAGCCTTGACTAGACAGACCTTTGTTGACAAAGTAATGTCTCTGCTTTTTAATATGCTGTCTAGGTTGGTCATAATTTTCCTTTCAAGAAGTAAGTGTCTTTTAATTTCATGGCTGCAATCACCATCTGCAGTGATTTTGGAGCCCCAAAAAATAAAGTCAGCCACTGTTTTCACTGTTTCCCCATCTATTTGCCATGACAGACTGGTTCCAAACAGGAAAAGGAGTATGTCAAGGCTGTATACTGTCACCCTGCTTATTTAACTTATATGCAAAGTACATCATGAGAAATGCTGGGCTAGAGGAAGCACAAGCTGGAATCAAGATTGCCGGGAGAAATATCAATAACCCCAGATATGCAGATGACACTACCCTTATGGCGGAAAGTGAAAAAGAACTAAAGAGCCTCTGGATGAAAGTGAAAGAAGAGAGTAAAAAAGTTGGCTTAAAGCTCAAGATTCAGAAAACCAAGATCATGGCATCTGGTCCCATCATTCCATGGCAAAATTTGAAGTATAATTACCAAGTATTGTTTATTTGACAAGAATTGGATCTGAAGAGTATAACCCTGTATATAGAATTATTTGTTTTTTTAGTTGTCTATCCATGACTCATTGTGAATGGAGAACAAAATGTCAGCTCTGATATCTATTATATGTTTACTTATATAATTAATATATATTTATAATTTACTCATATATAATGTTATATAATTAATTATTTACTTATATATAAATAAGTATATTACATCATTTATAAGATTGCCTCTGGTCCTGGGGTAGGGCGTTTCTGTGGGCTGCTAATTGACCCATTTAGAGTAGAGAAGAATGTTTGACTATGACATCATTAACACTCTAGTTTATTAGTTTAAGAGTCATGGGGTGTCCAGATTAAACAGATTATATTGATTGCTACTATTTCTGTTTGGACAGAAGGCTTCATGTCATCTTAGGGAAGTATTTGGGTTTCTCTGCAAAACAAACTCTAAAAAATCTATTTTCAAAGATCTTATTAATAAAAAGATTTAGCCAAATATTATCCCCAAAACTAACAACAAATAAAGTAACACTATAGTAACAGTGTATGACACTAAGATTATGCTGTCTTAGTGAAAGAGCCAAATAAAGTGATTTTAATTTAAATTAGATGAAACAGCTTTATAAATTACTTGTTTTTAAATTTTAAAGTATTATATATTTTATATAAACTTTTAATGAATTTTTATACAATAATTTTACCATATATATTTTATAAAAATAAAATTACAAATTTATCATAAAATTTTCCTATAATGTATGGCCTGTTAGTCCCTCAGTCATGTGTGACTCTTTGTGACTCCATGGACTGTAGCCTGCCAGTCTCTTCTGTCCATGGAATTCTCCAAGCAAGAATACTGGAGTGGGTTGCCATTGTCTTCTCCAGGATATCTTCCCAACCCAGCAATCAAACCCAGATCTCTTGCATTACAGGCAGATTCTTTATTATCTGAGCCACCAGGGAAGCTCATATAATATATGGTTAACTTTAAAATAGTATGTCTATTGAAATTAAAAAAATTTTATAATATAATTATGATAACTATTATCTATAAATTTAAGCATTAGGATATTATTCTTCAATTGAAATTAAGAAAATTTCTACACTTGATAATGAGGGTTCTTTACCTTCCAGAAAACTATATTTCTCAAGGTTACATTGTAAGAATATATTTGAAAGGATAAAATGTTCCATGATGAAATCACAATAAAATTTATGCATTAAAAATGACAGCTCCTAGGTGAAATATTTCATCAGGAATTTCAAATGCTCTACTAAAATGTCTGGCATTTCTGTAAAACCCTGAAAGGTATTTTTGATATAAACTAACATTGCCTTAAGGAATTCCCTTAAGCTGTCCCTCTTCATATCTGTTAACAAAGTTTTTGTCAGACATGGTCACGAAATGTGGCCTTGAGAGCTCCAACTCTTTCAATCAAAACTGATGATGCAAAGTTGTCATACAATATTACAATCGTGTTCCCACAAGGGAACTGAAAGAGTATTATTTCAATCCCTTTAAAATGCCACATGAAGGAACAAATTTAGAGAAGTGAAGATACGCGTTAGGTTTAAACAGTTTGTAGCAGAACTAATAAAAAAAAAAAAAAAAAAAAAAAAACGCTGCTCATTAGTTTCCAAATCTTTCCCACAAACACACATTTAGAAAAGAAATGGGACTTTGGATCAAGATGGTATAGTAGAGAAGGATGTGGAACTCACCTCTCTCCATAGACGCATCAAAAATACATCTGCCTATGGAACAATTCTCACTGAAAAGTAACTGGAAACTGGCAGAAAGGCTCCTGTACCAGCAAGGCTGTAACAAAGATCCACAGAGCACTGGAAAGGAAGGGAACTGAAGCAATGAGGTGGAGATCTGTGCCCCTGGGCGGGAACTCAGAGGAAAAGGGAAAACACACCAGAGGAGATCTGCCCAGGAGAGTGAGTAATTTGAGTCACATATTGGATGCCCCCATCCTGGAGTCCAACACAGGGAAGAAAAACCCCCTTGGCTGACTGGAGGGCCACGAAAACTAGCAGGAGGGCTATGGGGAGACTAGACTCCACATGAGAGGAGGAGCATGAGAGGGCCGGCTTGCTCCCCAAGCAGAGCAGAGAAGCTAGATTGAGACCTTCTCTGGTGGCTGCCTGGTTTTCCATAGCTGTCTTAGAGTATGTCTCCGTCTGAATTGAGCAAATGCTTCACCCCACTCACTTCACCTCACAAAAGAGCAAGGGCTACCAGCACAGGGAGAGGGCTTGGCTGTGGAACACAAATACAGCTTGAAACTGCAGTGGCATCTGATGCCGTGGGGATGGCCAATGCTGGTGCTTACTCAGGAGGCCCAGCAGAAGCAGTCCCGATCTCTGACGGTAGTCAGACCACCACAGTCCACCCCGTGATAAAATCTGCCAAGTGAGTCCCACCTGGCGCTGCAGAGTATCTCCCAACAGGGCAGAAGCCAAGTAGACTAGGAGGAATCACAGGGTGGAGGGACAAGGGAGACTCAGAGGCAGCGCAGTTGCCATTGCTGGTGACTGCACAGAGAGTGCCCCGAACCCAGCCTGGATCACTGTCTGTGGTTGACCCACCACAGCCCACACCTCCTCATCAGCTGAAAGCCCTCATGGGCCCCTCTTGCCCTGGCACAGCTTCCCCCCAGAGCAAAGGTGCTGTTGCTAGGAGATGAGAGATCACGCACTTGGTGAAAAGAGTGTCGGCTCAGACCTGACCCTCAGAACTTCTGCTCCTTCAACTTGGGATCTGACCCCACGCCCAAGAGGGTGGTAACAGCCACTGAGCAGAGAGAAAGTCCTACCTCACACTTGCTTCTGGCTCTAGCTCCTCTATGTCCAGCCCCACCTCCTACCAAGGTGACAGCTGACAGTACACCCTGAAGAAAGATGTCTTCTTTTCAGGTCATATCCAGTTCTGCCACCAAATATTTGGGGCCTATGAAGACTGTGGACACTCCTACAAAACCATACCCTTTCAAGACTGCAGTAGACAATGGTTTCATCTAAATATGTAGAGATTGAGAAAGTTAGACAAGGTAAAAAGACAGAAGAATTAGTCTCAAGTATAAGAGGAAGATAAAACTCCTGAAAAAATAGTGAAACAGAAATAAACAGTTTACCAGACAAAGAATTCAAAACATTTGTAATAAGAATGCTAAATGAATTAGGGGAAAGAATAGATAAACACAATAATAATTTTAATAAGGAATCAAAAAGTATAAAAAGGAAAGATAACTGAAAATATAATAATTTAAATGAAAAACACCCTGGAAGCAATGAATAGCAGCCTATATGATACAGAAGAATGTATAAATAATCTGGAAGATAGAATAATGAAAGCAATTCAATCAGAATAGCAACACTTAAATTTTCTTGGATAACATCAAAAGTACAAGCATTCACATTATTTCCGATCCATTATTTATTTTTTCAAGAAATGGTGCTGGGAAAACTGGACAGCTACATGTAAATGAACGCGATTAAAACATTTCCTCACACCTTATAAAAAAAATAAGGAAAAAATGAATTAAAGATCTAAATGTAAGACCTGAAACCATACAACTCCTAGAAGAGAACATAGGCAGAACATTCTTTGACCTAAATGTTTACAGTATTTTTTGGATCTTCTTCCTAAGGCAAAAAAAGAAATAAGAACTAAAGTAAATAAATGCAATCTATTTAAACTTAAAAACTTTTGCACAAAGTTGAAAACTATCAACAAATCAGAAACCTACAGAATGGGAGAAAATATTTACAAATGACAGATTGATAAGGGGTGATGGCTTCCTGGATGGCTCAACTGGTAAAGAATCTGCCTGCAACACAGGAGACACAGGAGATGTGGGTTTGATCTTTGGGTCAGCGAAGAGCCCCTGGAGGAGGAAAACTGCAACTCACTCCTGTATTCTTCTCTGAAAAATCCCATGGACAGAGGAGCCTTGTGGGCTACAATCCACAGGGTCACAAAGAGTCAGACACGACTGAGCAAATAAGCACACACACACAGACATCCAAAATAAATTAACAGCTCTACAGCTCAATTTCAAAAATTAAACAACCGAATTAAAAAATGAGTAGTAGACATGAATAGGTATTTTTCCAAAGAAGACAAACATAACCAATAGGCACATAAAAAGATGTTCAACACCACTAAATTTAAGAAATGCAAACTAAAACCACAATATCACCTCACACTGGTTAGAATGGCTATCATCAAAAGGATCACAAATAACCAATGTTGGCGAAAATGTGGAAAAAAGGGAACACATGCACACTGTTGGTAGAAAGGTAAGTTGGAGCAGCCATTAAGGAAAACAGTATGGAGGTTCTACAAAAACTAAAAACAGAACCACTGAAAGGGACAAGGTGGGACAAATGGAGAAAGTAGCATGGAAACGTAGACTCCATCATGTAAAATAGATAGCCAGTGGGAATTTGCTGTATAACTTGGAAACTTAAACTGGGGCTCTGTGACAAGCTAGAAGGATGGCAGAGAGGTTCAAGAGGGAAGTTCAAGAGAGAGGGGACATATGTATATCTATTGTTAATTCATGTTGATGCATGGCAGAAACCAACACAATATTGTAAAGCCATTATCCATCAATTAAAAATTAAAAAAAAGAACTACTGTATGATTCAACAGTTCCATCCCGGGGTATACAACCAAAAAATTAAATACACTATCTAGAAAAGATATATGTACTCCAATGTTCACGATAGCATTATTTTCAATAGCCAAGATATGGAAACAACCCAAGGGACCATCAACAGATTAATAAATAAAGAAGATGTGGATAAATTATACATAAAGATATATAATATTCCATTATATATACAATGAAATATTAGCCATAGAAAAGAATGAAATTTCTGCCATTTGAAGCAGTGTAAATGGACCTAGGGAGTATATGCTTTCAATGCCTATTGAAAAAGACCAGACATAGAAAAACACTCCATGTTGTCACTTACATATGGAGTCTGAAAAAGAGCACAAATGTGAACATGGATGAATGCATGGATGGAACAGAATAGAAAAAGACTTAACAGATAAGGGAACTAGTGGCTATCAGTGGGGACAGGGAAGGTGGAAGGGGCATGTTAGGGGTAGGGGGCTAAGTGATACAAACTGCTATATGTAAAACAAAGAAGCAATAAGGGTGTACTGTAGAGCACAGAAAAACATAGCCATGATTTTGTAATAACTTTAAATGGAATATAATCTGTAAAGAATGTTGAGTCATTTTAAGATCCCTCTGAAACTAATATAATAATTAAAAATCAACTATGTTTCAATAAAAATTAAAAAAAAAAAAAAAAGATGAAACAGACACCCTGAAGGTCTAGACTTATAAATGGTAGTGATTTATTCACAAGAAGCAGAACATTTCTTGGAGATTTCTAGAGCTGTGTGAATTTTTGAGCCAATGTGAAATATATCTTTTTAAATGTGAAAATGTTTTGTATTACTTTACTATATTACCAGTAAAAAAGAAAGAAAATCCAGGCAGAATTAAAGACAGTTAATACAATATTGTAGACACAGAGTTCAGATTTTTTTATCCTTGGCAAACTAATGTGCCTTCCAGAGCCTACATGCATCTGGGTTTTAGAAACAAAGAATGGCAACCTATTTCCTATATCATTAGTTTGATCAAGTCAGAGTGTGTCTGTGGATTGGGAGTAATTTTAAGAAGTCTAAATAACAGTATAAATGACACCAGATCTCAAAATAGACATTGGCAAATCTAGACCAATCTAAAATGCCTTAAGTTTTTATTAAATTCTACTATTCCATTAATACACTGAATTATTTGGCACACTTTTTCTCATAATATAAGCATTAAATACAAGGTATGGAAAAATGAAATTGTCCAACCCAGAGCAAAATCCTTAATGCTCATCCTTACTGCTTTGCATTTCTGTACCCAACCTTTCAGGATCTAAAACCTATCATTCTGCTTTTTCTTTTTAGATTTACAAGGCCCATACACTGTGAAGAGGCACCAAAGCTGTCCTTCTCCAAGTTTGCAAGGTTAGAAACCATCTTTTCTTTATTTTTCTTTCATTAAAACTTCCTGAAACTTCCCTGGCAGTCCAGTGATCAAGACTTCATGTTTCCAATGTAGGGGCACAAGTTAGATCATTGATCAGGGAACTAAGACCCCACATGCTGCAAGGAATGACCAAAAAAAAAAAAAAAAAATCCTATCTAATTTCTGCACATTTCAAGCAGATAATAGGAGGAAAGCAATTTGATTAAGTAAATTCAAATATAGCATATATATATTCAGTGATATGTATGCTACTGCTAAGTCGCTTCAGTCGTGTCCGACTCTGTGCAACCCCATAAACGGAAGCCCACCAGGCTCCCCCATCTCTGGGATTCTCCAGGCAAGAGCACTGGAGTGGGTTGCCATTTCCTTTTCCAATGCATGAAAGTGAAAAGTGAAAGTGCAATCGCTCAGTCATGTCCGACCCTCAGCGACCCCATGGACTGCAGCCCTCCAGGCTCCTCCGTCCATGGGATTTTCCAGGCAAGAATACTAGAATGGGTTGCCATTGCCTTCTCCAAGTGATATGTATATACATGTATAAATGCTATTCATAGCTTGGTAAACCCTTCCCAGAATTAGATGTAATTTGAAAGGATGACTTATCCCTAGTTTGAATGAATTTCCAATGAGCAGAGAATCTGAAACTTTCATTACAGCAGTAGGTCAGGTGGGGGTAGGGGGTGGGAGGATGCTGGCAAAATAGCAGGACTGCCTCAGTTTGAGAATTTTTTCTAAGATCTCTGTGTTTCCCTGTGTGATTTGCTCCTGTACTTTTCAATGCTTGTGAAATCATGGTTGCCTGTTTCATTATCCTGTAGATACTTTTTTGGGAGATTATGTTTCCTAATCTCTTTCAAGTTGGTGCTGCTCATGGACCCAGAGATGAAAAAATCCTTGTCTTTTGGGAAAAAAGAGTCCTGAGCAGTCTGTATTCGAGTAGTAGTTTGGCATAGCCTTCAACTTATCAGACAAGCGTTATCATGGTGTCACGCATGGTTTCACTATTATAGCCTTTTAGCTGGTTGCGAGGAATGAGAACAATTCATTCCGTTGGTAATATGGGGGCAATCAGGAGGGTTCACTTGATATGATAAAAGTTTTCTGTAAGGAGAGGTTATTAATGAAAACTGCTGATTTGAGTCCACATGTATTCCTTGAGGACTTAAGTCATTTCACCTGCTAACTAGCCAATACAGTTATGGATAATTAAAAGCAGGCATTTCACAAAATATTAACAGCCAACAATTTGAAATCTATAAGAAGGGTGTTGACCTATCTTCCCAATGTTTCCACCCTTTGGATACTCTGGAGAACTTAAGAAGAATTATTGGCTGATACTGATCCTTGCTGTAAAGACAATTTTTGTGGGTTATTCTGCCAAGAATCTGTTGTTCTAAGCAATTTGCAAGGAAGGCCCGATTGATACACATTCTCCCTACTTAAGTATTTCTGGTTCAAATTATTCCTTGCAACAATAAGTTCTGGCGGAGTGGTGGATTTACAGTGTACTGGTATTTAGAAGGTAGGAGTGGGAGGCTGTTTCAAATTCCAAGCTATATTGAGGAGTAATTAGGTGCTGCGGAATAGATCTTTTCAAAGATAAGGTCGATGACTTCCTCTTTAGAATGCTTTTCATCAGCAAGAATGTTTTCTTTTAAAAGTAGTCCATCACCATTCTCCTTTGTGTGTGTGCTTTTTTTCCATTTCTCATTTCTCAAATCCTAACACAGGATATCTTTGAGGTTACATTTATAATACATATTTCTTTACATGTGTAAAAGTACATAGTTATATCTGTTGTTTTACATACCAATGTACCGAAAGATTTTACCCTACAATTTGGGAGGAAATCTTAGTTTTGACTCTGTACTTATACAATGGAGGATATTTTAAACTCTTTATTATTAATGTTTCTCTGCCAGAGAAATTTAGTGACCTACAAACATTCTTGCACCATTATAGGAGTCTTACTTTCAAGAATTTCAGATTTTGCCCATTTCACAATTATTAGAAATGAAACTATTAGTTAGACTTTTTTAAGGCTTGATGTGGTGATAATGTCATTTTCTTAAATTAAAGCACTTATCTAGAACAACCAAAAAGAATCAGGTTTTTACCATTCTTTTGGAATCTGGGTTTATAAAAACTCTAAGATGGATTTAACTACTCTTTCTCTGTTAAAGATTTAGTCACTTTCTTCTTCACCTCCTCTTCAAGAAAATTCGGATAAAGTAAAGTACCAGCAATATTGGTGCTCTAATCTGTTCATCTGAACTTCTTGTTGTTGCTGATTTATTTACACTTGAAATAAAATTATTTGAATTAGTTATACAAGGAATGTATTTCTTTTCTCCCAGTGTGTTCTTCAGACATCAAACCAATTGAAATTTTGTACTTGTACATTGCCTAAAATAAAAGTAAAATTTTAAATTTGCTAAACTTTTATTTTCTACCAATTTTATATTTATCCATTGTAATCATAATCCAATGATGCCACAGAAATGATGCAGGGATATGATGAAGTTAGAAATATCAGGATAATACAGTCTTCATCTTACCAATAGCTAAAATAATTTCAATAATAAAGATTAACTAATGAAAATACACTTATGATTAATCTAATTTCTACCAAGTTTTATGAAAATATTATATATATATTTGTACTTAATCTGCAGATAATACAGGAAAAAGAGTGTTAGCTTTTCCCCCTAAGACTGATATGGAAACTGAATATCAGAGAAGTTGCAACATTTTTCTAAGGATTTTCAAGATGAGTATATAGGAAGGGAGTTTTCTGGCCGTGTTCTTCACCTCATACTGTCAGATTTTCTGTTGATAAAAATAATGTTCTTTAGTCCCTCCATTAACAAAATGTCATCAGTTAATTCCATAAACAAAGACTATAAATACACATAAAATGTGTAACTATTAATCACCTAAGTAAGAGAAATAATTATGAAAGGGAAGAGAGAATAGATCCTAAGGAGAAAAACAAGGCAAGGAATTAGGAGATGGCTTGGGATGGGGACTTCCATTTTAAGAAAAGTGAACTAGAGCAGCCTCACAAGTGTCCTTGTGAGTTCAGTCCTATGGCATTTGGGAAGAAGCAGAATAAATCTGAGGGGTAGGAACTTCCAATGCAAAATCCCTAAGTAAGAAATTAATGCAAATTAATAATGAGAAGTTTTCTGTTTGGGGCAGCATTGTTATCTATTGAAATAATTAAATAAATGTAATCCTACTGGGAAAATATCTCAATTAATATGTATTTGAATAATTATTAATTAACATATATCCCTGAATGATAAATAAAATTCCTTAATTAAAGAGCTCTGCCAGGACTTAATAGTTCGTTACTTATTTTAGCCCAAAGCTATTTAGACTAAAGCCCTAACTCAACAAGAACACAAATATTTGGATGACTAATAACAGCAAAGGAAAAATTCGGTCTGGATACCTCTTTTTTTTTTATTTATTTAGAAAACAGAATGACAAAAATAAATTTCAGTCTGTGTAAATGTATGTTATTAACTCATTTCTAGTTACTCTTCAGAATAACTGCTTTTTTTTTTAATCTCTTGATGGGGAAAAAAAAACAAAAAAGAACTCCAAATGTGTCAATTAACAAAGCAAAATAAAGTTCACACACTTTCATAAAAGAAGAATAAATGAATCTGTACGTTTGGTTGGGCAGTCTCCTCTCTGGTCAGTGACTGAAACCATTCTGTGTTCCTGTGGTTTTTCCCTTTGACATTGTTTACTCTGATTCTACATACATCATATTTTTCTCACCTTTACTATTTTCACAGATCTTGCTAAAAATTTGAGAATTGTTCAGCCAGCACATAGTTACAAAATTAGGGTTGGTAGTGTCATAGCTGTTTCAACCAAAAATGAAGGTGAATATGGACTGGTCACAAATATACACGTCTTCCTGCTGCCTTGTAAAGTGCAAACTCCCTGCCCTAACTAGTGAAGTGGAGGGTTATTCCAAAGTATTCATGAGTGAGGACTCTCCTTTTAAAATATGTGTTTTATTACACTTTGAAGAGTAGGAGGATCTTAGAGGCTGTCTCAGTATGACTGCCAACAGGAATTGCTTGTGGCTCAGGCATTCCTTCCCACACAAGCCCCAAAAGGCAGCTGTCTCCATAACAGGTTAATGCGTCCCTAAAAATGTTCCCTTGTCCTGAGTGACCAACATGAAATTTAAAAAGAGTCAGAGTAGGATGTGGGAAGGAAACAGTACCAAAAAAAAAAAAAAAAAGTCATGTAAACAGCTTCCACTCCCTGTCTCATCTCAAATGCTGAGCTTTGGTTCACTGCTTCTTTTCTAATCTTCAATGATGAGAATAAAAACTATCAATGGAGTTCTTTCAACGAATTATAAAAAAAACTCCCCTCTTCTACCACTTCAGATCTGACATGTATGTTATTACTTTATGCATATTTTATAGAAATGGCAGAGAAGGAAATAGCAACCCACTCCAGCATTCTTGTCTGGAGAATCCCATGGACAGAGGAGCCTGGTGGGCTACAGTCCACAGGGTCGCAAAGACTCAGACACAACTGAGCACGCACACATAGAAAAGGCATCAGAGATCCATCCGTATCAGAGGAAGTAAATTTTGTTTTAGACATTCATTATGGAAGCCATATAAAGTTTATTGATATGTCACCTTTTATCCTTCAATTTTTGTATGGGATGGTGATTCTGCTGGACTAAGTCTCCTGAGGGAATCTATCCTATGGATAGAAGAGTCCCACATCCTATCTTATGATTCCTTCCCTGTTGAAAAGCATGACGGTTTGTCTCTGGGCTTTCTATTTTGTTCCAATGATCTGTATTTCTGTCTTTGTGCCAGTACCATACTATCTGGGAAAATTGGTCAACCACTTGTAAAAGAATGAAACTAGAACACTTTCTAACACCATACACAAAAATAAACTCAAAATGGATTAAAGATCTAAACGTAAGACCAGAAACTATAAAACTCCTAGAGGAGAACATAGGCAAAACACTCTCCGACATAAATCACAGCAGGATCCTCTATGACCCGCCTCCCAGAATATTGGAAATAAAAGCAAAAATAAACAAATGGGATATAATTAAAATTAAAAAGCTTCTGCAAAACAAAAGAAACTATAAGCAAGGTGAAAAGACAGCCTTCAGAATGGGAGAAAATAATAACAAATGAAGCAACTGACAAACAACTAATCTCAAAAATATACAATCAACTTCTACAGCTCAATTCCAGAAAAATAAACGACCCAATCAAAAAATGGGCCAAAGAACTAAATAGGCATTTCTCCAAAGAAGACATGCAGATGGCTAACAAACACATGAAAAGATGCTCAACATCACTCATTATCAGAGAAATGCAAATCAAAACCACTATGAGGTACCATTTCATACCAGTCAGAATGGCTGCGATCCAAAAGTCAACAAGCAATAAATGCTGGAAAGGATGTGGAGAAATGAGAACCCTTTTCACTGTTGGTAGGAATGCAAACTAGTACCACCACTATGGAGAACAGTGTGTAGAGTCCTTAAAAAACTGGAAATAGAACTGCCTTATGATCCAGCAATCCCACTGCTGGGCATACATACCAAGGAAACCAGAATTGAAAGAGACACGTATACCCCAATGTTCATCACAGCACTGTTTATAACAGCCAGGACATGGAAGCAACCTAGATGTCCATCAGCAGATGAATGGATAAGAAAGCAGTGATACATATACACAATGGAGTATTACTCAGGCATTAAAAAGATTACATTTGAATCAGTTCTATTGAGGTAGATGAAACTGGAGCCTATTATACAGAGTGAAGTAAGCCAGAAAGAAAAACACCAATACAGTATACTAACGCATATATATATGGAATTTAGAAAGATGGTAATGATAACCCTGTATGCAAGACAGCAAAAGAGACACAGATGTATAGAACAGTCTTTTGGACTCTGTGGGAGAGGGAGTTAGGGGATGATTTGGGAGAATGGCATTAAAACATGTGTAATATCATATAAGAAACGAGTTGCCAGTCCAGGTTCGATGCAGGATACAGGAAGCTTGGGGTTGGTGCACTGGGATGACCCAGAGGGATGCTATGGGGAGGGAGGTGGGAGGAGGGTTCAGGATTGGAAACATATGTACACCCATGGTGGATTCATGTTGATGTATGGCAAAAACCAATACAATATTGTAAAGTAAAAAAAAATAATAATAAATAAAAAAGAAAAGCACGATGGTAAGGGAATATGTTGGAGTAGGACATGGCAACTCACTCCAATATTCTTGCCTGGAGAATTCCCATGGACAGAGGAGCCATCCATGGGGTCACAAAGAGTCAGCCATGAGTGACCACTCACTCCATGCCAAGAGAATATATATTCCCAACAGTTAGCATAGATTTTGTCTTTTAGGCAAAATTAAGCAGCTAAATTCTTTCCTATTTTTTAAGGTTTTCAGACTCCTAGCCTTTCTTTAGGAGAAGGCAATGGCAACTCACTCCAGTACTCTTGTCTGGAAAATTCCATGAATGGAGGAGCTTGGTAGGCTGAAGTCCATGAGGTCACTAAGAGTCGGACACAACTGAACGACTTCACTTTCACTTTTCACTTTCGTGCATTGGAGAAAGAAATGGCAACCCACTCCAGTGTTCCTGCCTGGAGAATCCCAGGGACGGGGGAGCCTGGTGGGCTGCCATCTATGGGGTCGCACAGAGTCGGACACAAAGCGACTTAGCAGCAGCAGCAGCAGCAGTCTTTCATTAGATATGAATGTCCCTGGGTCGCCATTGAATTTAAAGATTTTATCTAAAACTAGTTAAGTGGATAAGTCACTGGTAAAGCTTGTTGTTTTTGTGTTCAGTCATTGCAGCATGCCAGGCTTCCCTGTCCTTCACAGTCTCCCAGAGTTTGCTCAAACTCATGTCCATTGCATCAGTGATGCCATCCAACCATATCATCCTCTGTTGTCCCCTTCTCCTGCCCTCAATCTTTCCCAGTATAAGGGTCTTTTGCAATGAATTGGCTCTTCACATCAGGTGGCCAAAGTATTCGGTGCTTTGCTTCTGCACCAGTCCTTTCAATGAATATTCAGGACTGATTTCCTTAGGATGGACTGGTTTGATCTCCTTACTGTCCAAGGGACTCTCAAGAGTCTTCTCCAGCACCACAGTTCAAAAGTGCTAATTCTTCGGCACTCAGCATTCCTCACGGCCCAACTCTCAAATTGTTACCAATAACTTAATCATGCAAAACCTTTGAACAGGACCTGTTAGGTCCTCCCCTACACACATGCATATCCACACACTCACTCACACACACCTTGTATTTCACTAGTAAATGTTCCAGACCTTGCTTAAATGTTTCTAATTGCATATATCAAAAGGGAGTTTCTTTCCTGAATTAGTTGAATCAGAGTATAAAGAGGAAGTGTTGTCTGAGCTACTGAGTTTGGCTCAAGCTTTTCTAACAGCTTTAAAAATAAGGTGACTGCAACTGAATATATTGGTTAACCAGGACTGCTATAACAAGTACCACAAACGAGATAACTTAAACACTAGAAATTTTCCAGAATTTACAATCCCCAAATCAAAATGTTGGCAGGATTGGTTCCTTCCATAAGCTATGAGGAGGAATAAATTCCTTGCCTTTCTCTTAGGTTCTGGGGATTTGCAACATTTGTCCTTCCTTGACCTGTGGTAACATATCTCCAGTCTTCTTATGAAGTCCTCCCTACATGCCTGACTGTTCAAATTACTCGTTTTTATAAGGTCACCCATCATATTGGATTAGGGATTCACTGTATTCCAATAAAGCCTCATTTAAAATAAGGTCATCTGCAATAGTCCTGTTCCTGAACAAGTTGACATTCTGAAATCTGGGAGGTTAGAACTTCAGCATATAAATTTGGGGGATACAAAATTCAGCCCATAAACTGGTTACTATGTCCTTGGAAGTAACAACTTCTTAATTTATTATTTGATAGTGTTTCTAGTCTCCCAAATCCCAGTTGCTCCAGCTATTACTTGTGTATGTTCTTCAATACACAGAACTCCAATGCATTTTCATTTTCTTTTTGAAACCAGAACTGTCCTTTATTTAATCATTCAGTGAACATATATTTGTATCTTCTAGGTACAAGTTACATAGTGTAAAACAAACTCTGTACCCAGCTCTGATAGACTTAATGGTCAAATTAGAGAATTTGAAATAGTCAAAAGAGAATAGAAAAGCTTAGAATCAAGACATTTTAGATAGTAAAAGAAATACACTATGCTTTTTCTAGGTACAGAACACTAAGGAAGAGGTCAAGAACTTGCTTACTTTTCTTTTCATGAATTTCCCAAAGCCTAATTTTTATATTTAGTTATCAGTCTATGGGACAATCAACATTCCAAAAGGATTAGTTCCTAGCAAGAGGAAACAGACTCCACAATAGTGTATTGTGGAGTGGATCACTGAGCATCTGTGGGTCACCAGTCACAGGATTTTTTCCTGTCCTTAAGGCTTGAAGCAAATACTGCTCAGTAATATGAACAGAAAAGATTCACTCTAGAAATAATTTTCCTTTTATGCTTTGTTCTTTTCCACATGCAATTTAAGCAAACCATTATTTAAGTCACACTGGGATGAAATCCAAATGAACCACAGCATGGATGAGACTCATGCAAATGAGGAGAAAGAGGAGGAACCCATTAAGTACCAAAACAATAACAAGGATACAGAGAAGCTAGGCAAGACTGGATTCTCTGGTTTCAGGGTGACCATGACCCAGATGAACAAGATCCAATTATTAAACAAGAGTAGGTAGCTTAATATCACTGCCTGTTGTGCATTATTAGGAAACATCTGTATGAAGCAGCAGGCTTCCCCAGTGGCTCAGCAGTAAAGAATCCCCCTACAATACAGGAGATGTTCAGGAGGCACAGGTTCTGCCTCTGGGTGGGGAAGATCCCCTAGAGGAGGGCATGGCAATCCACTCCATTATTCTTACCTGGAGAATCCCATGAAGAGCCTAGTGGGCTACGGTCCACGGGGTCACAAAGAGTCAGGCATGACTGAATCGACTGAACACACACACGTGTGAAAGATGTCCTGCCTTTGAATTTTTTGCTGTTGTTTACAATTTTTTTTTAAAAAGCTATTATCTTTAAGAAAGTAACTACAAAAGAAACATTTCATTCTTTAAGATTTAGGAGGGCCCAAATATCTCACTTTAGTGATATTGGTAGTTCCAATGCAAAGGTATCTTCCTATTTTTTAAGAATGTCTGAATGGAAACAGTATCAGACTTTATTTTTGGGGGCCTCCAAAATCACTGCAGATAGTGACTGCAGCCATGAAATAAAAGACACTTACTCCTTGAAAGGAAAGTTATGATCAATTCTGGATAGCATATTGAAAAGCAGAGACATTACTTGGCCAACAAAGGTCCGTCTAGTCAAGGCTATGGTCTTTCCTGTGGTCATGTATGGATGTGAGAACTGGACTGTGAAGAAGGCTGAGTGCTGAAGAATTGATGCTTTTGAACTGTGGTGTTGGAGAAGACTCTTGAGAGTCCCTTGGACTGCAAGGAGATCCAACCAGTCCATTCTGAAGGAGATTAGCCCTGGGATTTCTTTGGAAGGAATGGTGCTAAAGCTGAAACTCCAATACTTTGGCCACCTCATGTGAAGAGTTGAGTCATTGGAAAAGACTCTGATGCTGGGAGGGATTAGGGCAGGAGGAGAAGGGGAGGACAGAGGATGAGATGGCTGGATGGCATCACTGACTCGATGGACGTGAGTCTGAGTGAACTCCGGGAGTTGGTGATGGACAGGGGGGCCTGGCTGTGATTCATGGGGTCGCAAAGAGTTGGACACGGCTGAGCGACTGAACTGAACTGAACTGATGCAATGAATTGTAGTCCAAGACACAAAGCTTAGAGTCTACAGCAACTGAGGCTGAGAGCAATTAAGATACATTAATCATCAGTCTGAAAGGGAGAGAAAGTGGCTAACACTGGGAAGATAATATAACCATAGCTTAACTTGACTAGTTATTGTCATGTTGCTCTGCAGAATGGGTACAACAGTCTTCACTTCCACTAGAAATACGTGAAAGTTCCCTTAATTCCACATGGGTGAGGACAGATGGATACTTCTGACCCATTAAACATGAGTAGAAGTGCTGTACTGTTTACTTGCCTTTGCAAAGCCCATTCCTTCATCCCAACTCCATCTCATCCGCAATCTCTACCCAGAGAGCTCTTCTTTTCCCATGTGCCTGGTGATCAGCAATGGTTAATGAGTTGTGCTCTAACAGCCTGAGTTTCTGAGTCTAGTGGACAGAGGGATACCTTCGACATCGTAAACCCTTGTGCATCCTGAGCAATAAATAAACTTTTGTGTTTTTAGCCACCAGGACTTTGGTGTGATTCATCTTCATAGCTTTTACTAGTTTACCCAGACATATTCCAAAACCATCCCAATATTTGACATTAGTTCTATCTGTAAAGTTTCCCAGTTTTAGATATATAAATGTATATTCCGATATTATCCTAATATGCTTTTCTCTGATACCAAATATTCTAATACTCTGTGTCTCTCATACAACTGTAAGATTTTGTGTTTCCTCTACAACTTTCCTGTTCATGGATACTGCCATATTATATTTCATGAATTATTCAAGTTTTTTGTTAATCCTTTTTCAGTTTCAGCCATTGCAAATATTTTCTTCCACTCTGGCAGGTTATCCTCAACTTCATCTGTAATATTGCCATTGACATTTTACTTAAGAAAGAAAGTAAACTGAAAGTCACTCAGTCCCATCCAGCTCTTTTGCAATCCCATGGACTATAGAATCCATGGAATTATCCAGGCCCGAATACTAGAGTTGGGTAGCCTTTCCCTTCTCCAGGGGATCTTCCCAACCCAGAGATTGAACCCAGGTCTCCTGCACTGCAGGCAGATTCTTTACCAGATGAGCCACAAGGGAAGCCTAAGAATACTGGAGTGGGTAGCCTAACCCTTCTCCAGTGGGTCTTCCTGACCCAGGAATAGAACTGGGGTCTCTTTCGTTGCAGGCAGATTCTTGACCAAATGATTTTTCACCCTTTCCAATTTGTAGGCTTCTAATAACATTATAGTTTTTTTTCTTCTCATATTTAGTTCTTTACTAGTCAAAAATTTCAGTTTCTTCCATGGGGGATGTAATACTCTCCATACCATGTGTTAAACTATCTGTCCTTTACAAATGATCTGTAGAGCCAGATAGTAGTTGCTGTTTAGGTACTGACTTGTGTCCAGCTCTTTTGTGACCCTATTGACTATAGCCCACCATCTCCTCTGTCTATGGGATTCTTCAGGCAAGAATACTGGAGTGGGTTGTCATTTCTTACTCCAGAGGGTCTTCCAGATGCAGGGACTGAACCCTAGTTTCCTACATTTCTTGCACTGCAGGCAGATTTTTTTAACCATTGAGCCACCATGGATTCTTTACCACTGAGTTAGATTACTTGTATACTAATTTCTCATATATTTGCAATATGTTTATTGATTAAAATTTGTTAAATGTTTCCCATTGGGCTCTCATTTGGCAAAGGCATCTCCTTTTTTTGTTGTGCATTTTTTGACTGTCAGTTCCTACCTACAAGAAATGAGAGATATGCAAATGAATACCTACAACACTTTTATCATGCATAACCAAGAGCATTTGTTGATACCCATTCGTATTAGGCTAAATAGATCAGCTAAATACCAACACTGCCTGAATCTTATATCCTATGTTAGGGAATGGTAAAGATTAAAATATCCTAAGGGTATTGCTTTAGCTTCCTTAAAAGAAAACCTCAAGACAAGAGTTTACACACAAGTCCTTTAATTTTTGGAGGTAAAAGAGCCCTGGTAGGGAAGTAGGAAAGTGAGACAAACAGAGAAGGTAGTTACTAAAGTTAGTTACCACTATGAGCCGTAGAGTTTAAGTCCACTGAGGAAATTCTGCAATTGAATGTCGAACACAAGTTTTACAGCTACCATACATGAGGGGTGAAAAATCTGGGGTATTTCTAAATAATAATCATTGTTTTAGAGCTGTATTCCTAGTCTTCAGTAGGCAGAAAAGGAGCTCCAGAATTAGCATAAAGCTCTTAGGCATGGATGCTGGCAGTTGGAAGGAGGCAGGGACATGTTATGAACTGAGAAGAAAAGATGATGGAAACCTGGTGGACCACCAATGGTGCTTGCTCTCATGGTGAATGTAGGTCATTACTGAATGGCCCTGTGTAGTAGAAAGGGAAATACAGAAACTGAGAGCAGAGCTTTTGAAGCTTGATTAACAAATCAACACTTTTGGAATCCTGATAAAGACTCTACAAAGTGGGTACTATTCATATTCCTCTGTTACATGTGAAAGACTAGCATATAAGGGGATTGAGAAAATTTCCCAGAATTTCAGAACCAGGTTTGATTCTTTACTCCTTTTTTCAGGAAATCAAGTCATTGGGATATTGAGACTTATTTTCACTTTTTGTCTGGATTCTCCCATTTCATTTGCAAAATAGTCTGTGGGAAAAAAAAAAATACAGGCATGTCAGTCATGAAAATGATTTGTTTGTACAAATTGAAAGAAACAAATAGGTAAAAGGTGAAACCCAAATGTTGAATTATTTTACGACTGAAATGTAATGACACAAACAGGAAAGTTTATGCAAGCAGTGAGTGCATCTCCTATTTAATGTTCTCTCTTATTATTTCCTCATACTGCCCACAATGAAAATAATCTTGCAAAGCTCTGCCCTGAGAGGATATTTGCTACACTCTGTCCTTAAAAAATCCTGTGTCAAATCTTGATTTTTAACTTTTCTAATTTAAACACAATGACAGATGCTAGTGTTTTGAGAATCCTTATTTTCCCCACACTCTAGTGTTTACTTAGAGTAATCCACTGCTCTTTCTTAAAAAGAATAAGATAGTGTGGCAGACTATCTTCTTGTTTATGTAGCTTCATATTCTATTTTGGACCTGCTACCAAACTCCTTGCAAAATAGCCCATGTTAGACAGTTTGGTCATTCCTCTACTTGTATTATTTCCCTTGGATGAATGGTAGGTTCTGAAATTCTTCTCGAGATTCTATTATTTTAAAAATAATAAAAGGAGATATGCATTTTTTTTAGTCATTAAAAATAACTTTTAACATGAAATACTCCAAAACTTCATAGATTAAAAAAGTTTGCCTGCAACAAGTGATTTTAGTTGCCAATATTTCATATATTTTCTACACTCATATGACATGGTCTCCACTCCAGACTACCATATAATGACATCACTGGTAATGTGATATATCTTTATTTTTTTGTTTTTTTTATGTGTGGATGTGTGTGTAACCAAGATATTTTAAAATAGAGTATCTTATTTCATCGTCAAAAAAAATATATTAGACTTTAACTAAAAAATTAAAAAATCTAGGTAGTTGTCTCAAAGAAGACTGCTGCTGCTGCTGCTATAAGTCACTTCAGTTGTGTCTGTGCGACCCCATGGATGGCAGCCCACCAGGCTTCCCCGTCCCTGGGATTCTCCAGGCAAGAACACTGGAGTGGGTTGCCATTTCCTTCTCCAACGCATGAAAGTGAAAAGTGAAAGTGAAGTCGCTCAGTCGTGTCTGGGGCTTAGAGACCCCATGGACTGCAGCCTACCAGGCTCCTCCATCCATGGGATTTTCCAGATAAGAGTACTGGAGTGGAGTGCCATTGCCTTCTCCACAAAGAAGACTAGTAATTGCAAAATGTACTAGCTGAATTCAGGACTGCTAACTCTAATATTAATGTAACATTCATATTCTTTCCAATAAGCCATGTTTCAAGACTATGTTTCCAAGTGAATTATGGGACACTATAAATTTAAAATATAGCCTGGATAGGAAATCTCATAGAAGTTCCTTAGGTTGATTGTAAGTGATCATTAGTTTCCGGATATTTGCTCCACAAATATTTCTGCCAAGTGAGGCATGAAATAGCACTTAACAAAAATGAGATATTTGTGTGATAATTACCACAAAGAATGTCTCTCAGTGATTCTTACTAATGAGGCAGCAAAAGAAAAATGTGCCATGAAATTTGTCAGCTAGAAGAATATATTGAAGAATAATCTGCTCTCAGAAAGTAAGTGGTAGTGAGAGTGAATTAAATGACTAATATTTCCTATATATCGCTATTACTTACCTATTGTTTTAAGGCATATTCTGCTGCTTGTTAAGTCACTTCAGTCGTGTCTGACTCTTTGCGACCCCATGGACTGTAGCTCTCCAGGCTTCTCTGTCCATGGGATTTCTCAGGCAAAAATACTGGAGTGGGTTGCCATTTCCTTACTCCAGGGGATCTTTCTGAGCTGGGAAGGCAGATACTTTACCACTGAGCCACCTAGGATGCCTAGTAGGGTCTGGCAAATATATGAAGAGCTAAAAGACGTCATCTTTGTCATCAAGAAACACAGGTCCATGCACACACACACCTGGACACACACACACATATAAAACCACAGTAAATCAGATGTGCTCACATATGTTTTGGAAATTTAGAAGAGATATTTCTATACACCAGTAAACAGTGGTGGTAAGACTACAGATTCTAAGAATGAGATTTCCTGAGAAAGAAGAAGAAAAAAAACATAGGTACTTGATATCTCTCTCCAAAAATTTCATTCATAAGTAATTAAGAGAGCTACAGAATGCTTAGCCAAGGAGAGGTGAAATAATAAACACAAATCTACCGTAAGCATTGCTTAATGCGAAGTCTTTATTTCATGTTAAATGCTCCCTGAAATTCAAGGACAGAATGCTGACAGGGCCATTAAAGAAAAGCTTAGCCTCATCTGCTTACGTTGCAGAAAGCTGTAGCTATGCCAAAGACTTGTGCCAAAAAGAAAAGGTCATCATTTTATGGAGTAGGAACCAAATCCTTCTAACCCATCTTAAGCTTGTCTATAATTTTCTGATGGCATCTTTTAGTAGCAGTTAAAGCTCCTCCAGTTTATTTGCTTTTTCCAACTAAAAAAAGGTAATGTAATAAAATTAAATTTTATTACTCAAGCTAAAAAATATCATTTACATTTTTGTTTTAGATATCTAAATTAGATAAGAGGGGAATTCACTGAAACTCAAGTGGATATTATTCTGGAGATGTGTATTATGTGTTATCTTTTATGTTTTGGGGTTACTTTATTCTATATTCAAATGATTTTGTGATTTTTTTTTTCTTATGTCAAAACTGTTTTGCTTGGAGAGAGGACTCAGAATGGTAATGTAGGAAGATCCTGAACTCACTTCCTCCCATGGACACAACAAATCTGCAACAATATTTTGGAATAACTCTTCCCAGAAGACACATGGAAACTGATAAACAGACCCTCCTCCACAAGGGGCAAAAGAACAACACCCAGAAAAAAGGAGGAGAGGCAGAGAGCTGGGCTCATCAAGGAAAATGTCATACTCTAGCTGTAGTAATCCACAGTGGAGAGGAACCACAAAAGTAAAGATCTTTTCCATGAGAAGTAAGGGATTCAAGCTCCAGATTAGGCATCCCAACCCCCAAATCTTGCACAAGAAAGACAAGCCCCTAAAGCGTCAGCCTTTGAAAATCAACAGGGAATACATCCAGGAAAGCTACAGAGTTTCAACAAATAGAAAATTCATCCTTAAAGGACTTATACACAGACTCACTCAACCTGAAAACCAATGCAAAATCTTCGGAGTGAAAAGTACATGGACTACAGGTGAAGAGAACAAGCTTATTAATGAAGCCTCTGCCAGAGATGTAGGAACAAGCTGGGATGCTTCCTGGGACTGAATCACTGCTGGGAGCCATTTATGTGGTTCAGTGGTACCTTGCTAATATTGGACCTGGCAGGCATCATTCTGGAAATGTCCATAAAAACTTTTAGCACTAGTGGGTGTGCCCAACCAGAAACACTGGCTTCCTCTGCACCTTGGCCAGATCTCATACGCAACCAAGGAACAGCCCAGCCCACCAATGCCCTGTGGCCTCTGCTGGGCCCCACGACCAGTCTGGGGTCAGGTCCACCCATCACCGCCCATGGAAGTCACAGCTTCGAGAAAGCACATGCAGCTCACCTTGCTATGTTGGTCGGGCAGAATTACATGCCTGAGTTCCTAAATAAGGGACTCTTTCAAGGTTGGGAGAAAGTAGCGGATATGCTGAATACCCAGAACCAAGCATGAGGATTAAGTAAAATGATGCAGGGGGACATATTCCAATTGAAAGAACAACACAAACCTCAGATAAAAGAACTAAGTGAAATGGAGATAAGTGATCTACAGATTCCATGCAAACCCTATCAAAATTCCAATGGCATATTTCATAGAACTAGAATAAATAATTATAAAATATGTATGTGACAGCCTGGATGGACTTTTAAGAGATTATGCTAAGTGAAATATCAAGACAGAGAAAAATAAATGCTGCATGATTTCACTTATAAGTGGAGCCTGCATTAAAAAAAAAGGATCAAATGAGCAAACAAAATAAAATAAAAACAAACTCATAGACACAGAGAACAGATTAGTGACTGGCAGAAGGGAAGGAGATTGGAGGATGTGTGAAATTTGGATGGAGGTCAACTCTATAGTGATGGATGGCAACTACATTTGTGGTAATGATCAGTTTGTAGTGCATACAGATGTTAAATTATAATTATGTTCATCTGAAACTTATATAATAATAAAAATAATACTTCCTGGTTGCTTGCTATCTCTGAATCAGAGTTGGTAACATGTGATAATTTGGTCATCAGTAAAACACACCCTACAATTGTTAAATAGATTGAAATAGCCATTATCTAAACAGATTAACCCAAATTTTAGCAGCAAAACTATTCAGTCATTAGCTTGGAAGAACTTAAATTTTCCTTAGTCTGACACCTCACTATGTATAAAAAAAAATATATCCTGAACAGGCAATATTATTTGTTCTGGGAAAGCCGAATTCAAAGATCGCTCGTGTATTTTACAAATAGCCATTGATTACTAAAACTGTTTCACATTCTTAGACGCACAGTGAACAAAAAGGTAAAGTCCTGTCCATTGTAGAATTTACAGCACAGGGCAGGAAGTTGGTCAAATACTTAACTCGTTTTCTATGATCAATAAAAATTAAGTTCATGCAGTATAATCAATTTCTAGTTTTCATTTGAAAGTGAAAGTCGCTCAGTCGTGTCCGACTCTTTTCAACCTCATGGACTATACAGTCCATGGAATTCTCCAGGCCAGAATACTGGAGTGGGTAGCCTTTCCCTTCTCCTGGGGATTTTCCCAACCCAGGGATTGAACCCAGGTCTCCTGCATTGCAGGAGGATTCTTTACCAGCTGAGCCACAGTAATTCATTACGATAACATGAAGGATCTAACAAAATAAGACATAAGAATCTTATTGTTGTTCAGTGACTCAGTTGTGTTCAGCTCTTTGTGACCCCATGAACTGCAGCAAGACAGGCTTCCTTGTCCTTCACTGTCTCCTGGAGATTGTTCAAATTCATGTGCATTGAGTCAGTGATGTCATTCAACAATCTCATCCTCTGTCTTCCCCTTCTCCTCCTACGCTCAATCTTTCCCAGCATCAGGGTCTTTTCTAATGAGTCAACTCTTCATATTAGGTGGCCAAAGTATTGGAGCTTCAGCTTCAGCATCAGTCCTTCCGATGAATAGTCAGACTTGATTTCCTTTAGGATCTCCTTGCTGTCCAAGGGACCCACAAGAGTCTTCTCCAGCACCTCAGTTTGAAAGCATCAATTCTTCAGCACTCAGCCTTCTTTACGATCCAATTCTCACATCCATACATGACTACTGGAAAAATCATCGCTTAATCTTACAGTGCTCAAGAACTTATCCATGGCACAACCACTTTCTATTTCATAAACTGCTGTCTTATGGCTAACTCCTGCTTTGTGTACTGTCTGTTGAATGAATAGGTACTGGGTGTTAGAGTTTAGAGGCACTACAGTAGCATCATGACTGTATCTTCCAGGTACCTAGGGTTGCAATCAATATCCCAGGTTTTGCAGTGAGCATTTCCTTGACTTGATAAATATTAATATGCTCATCTCAAGGGATGATCCAAGTTTTGGGAGTCTATAGCTTATTTATGAGGGTCTTCTTTCCAAAAAAAAAAGACTACACATTTTTAAAACAAAATTAAAAAGAGGAAATTCAAAGATGCTAGACTCCACCTGCCTAGCACAGGAGACACAGGTTTGATACATCAAAGATCCCACAGAGATCTTCAGTTCAAAAATATCAATTCTTCAGCACTCAGCGTTCTTTATGGTCCAATTCTAACATCCATACATGACTACTGGAAAAAACATTGCTTAATCTTACAGTGATCAAGAGCTTATCCATGGCACAACCACTTTCTATTTCATAAACTGCTATCTTAAATTGCTATCTTAAACAGCTATCATAAACTGATACTTCTCCCATGGAGAAGGAAATGGCAACCCACTCCAGTATTCTTGCCTTGGAAGTCCCATGGAAAGAGGAGACAGGCAGGCTACAGCCCATGGGGTCACAGAATAGTCAGACACAACTTGGAAAGTAAAAACAACAATGTAAGGGAAGCTCTGAAAGTTAAGCTTCATTAGCTTCACAATAAATGTTTTCACTAATAAATAAGAACAGAGTACACAGTCCCTCACACAGACACACTCATATACACATACAATCAAGTGTAGGACTCTCTCATCTATAAATAAATGATGAAAATTCTATGAAAATATTAGCAGATTTAATCCATCTGTAGAGTACAAATATATTATGAGAAACCACCAATCTTCCAAGTTGGCTTTACCGTTCTATATTCCCAGCCGCAATGAATGAGATCTCCTGTAGTTCCACAGTCTCACCAGCATTTGATGTTTTTGGTTTTCTGGATCTTAGCCATTCTAATTATTATTCTAATTATTCTAATTATTATCAACAATTATTATTGTTTTAATTTGCATGTACGTGACTATTTATGATGTAGGTCATCTCTTTGTGTGCATATTTGCCTTTTGGTAAAATGTTCCCTAAGGCATTTGGTACATTTGTTTTTATTATTTCGTCGTTTTCTTATTGAATTTTGACAGTTCTTTGTATATTTTGGACATGGTTCTTTACCAACTATGTCTTTGGGACATAGTTTTCTATGTCCAGTTTTCTCCCAATCTGTGGCTTGTCTTTTCATTCTCTTGACAGTGCCTTTCACAGAGCAGAAACTTTAAAAAGTCAGCTTATTAAATCTTTATTTCATGTATCATGCCTTTGGTGTTGAATCTAAAAGGTCATCATCAACCTAAAAGACATATATATATTTTTTCCTATAACGTACTCTTACCTAGGATCCAGCATCACATTACTTGGTATTTACCCAAAAGAGTTGAGAAATTTATGTTCGCACCAAAACCTGCACATAGATGCTTATTCATAATGGCAAAAACTTGAAACGAAGCAAGAGGTCTTCAGGAAGTGAAAAGATAAATAAACTCGGATACATGGAAACAGCAGAATGTTATTCCGCACTTAAAAGGAATGAACTATCAAGCCTTTGAAAGATATGAAGGGACTCTAAATGCATATTGCTAAGTGAAAATATCCTGTCTGAAAAGGTTACATACGGAATGATTCCATTTATATGATATTCTGGAAAAGGCAAAACTATGGAAACTGCAGTGGTTGCCAGTGGTTAAAGGAGAGTAAAGGATGAATATGTGGAACACAATGGGTTTATAGAGCAGTGAAAATACTTTGTGTGGCAATAAAACACATATGCATGTTCAGACCCATAGAAGGCCCAACACCAAGAGTGAACCCTAGTGTCAACTATGGACTTTAGGTGATGATGATGTGTCAAAGTACATTCATCATTTGTAACAAAGGTATCACTCTCTGGGGGATATGGATAATGCAGAAATTTGTACCTTGTGTTCCACATTGTTGTGGATCTAAAACATGCCTATTTACAGTATACATTATAGCTATGTAAAATTTATTCCAAGAATAAAAAATTTAAGAATCATTTTATTTTAAAAAGTATACAAATTTAAGTTACAATATTAAAACACTGAAGAAAATGATATATTATCAATTCAATAGGTGACAGAAATCACTTACTAATTTAAATATCCATTCCTGATGATCAAAAAATAAAATAATGTTCTTAGCAATCTAGACTTATCTGATAGACATCTACTAGAAGCCCATGTTATGATTCAGTTCAGTTCAGTTCAGTGGCTCAGTTATGTCCGACTCTTTGTGACCCCATGAATCATGGCACGCCAGGCCTCCCTGTCCATCACCAACACCCAGAGTTCACTCAGACTCATTTCCATTGAGTCAGTGATGCCATCCAGCCATCTCATCCTCTGACGTCCCCTTTTCCTCCTGCCCCCAATCCCTCCCAGCATCAGAGTCTTATCCAAAGAGTCAACTCTTTGCATGAGGTGGCCAAAGTACTAGAGTTTCAGCTTCAGCATCATTCCCTCCAAAGAAATCCCAGGGCTGATCTCCTTCAGAATGGACTGGTTGGATCTCCTTGCAGTCCAAGGGACTCTCAAGAGTCTTCTCCAACACCACAGTTCAAAAGCATCAATTCTTTGGCGCTCAGCCTTCTTCACAGTCCAGCTCTCACATCCATCCATGACCACTGGAAAAACCATAGCCTTGACTAGACGGACCTTTGTTGGCAAAGTAATATCTCTGCTTTTGAATATGCTATCTAGGTTGGTCATAACTTTCCTTCCAAGGAGTAAGAGTCTTTTAATTTCATGGCTGCAGTCACCATCTGCAGTGATTTTGGAGCCCCCAAAAATAAAATCTGACACTGTTTCCCTATCTATTTCCCATGAAGTGATGAAGGTTAATATATTAGGCTATAGTCAAATGTAGACAAAATGCATTTGTGGGTGTGGATATCTAGATAAAAGTTACAAAGTAAATCTGGGGAAATTACTGACAATGGTTGTCTCCAGGCTAACAAGAGGGTTTGAAGGTTTGGGGAAGTAGAGATTTAAGTGGTCCCCATGATTCTCATTTCTTATTGTTCATAGCCTCACTCCTAATATAAGCTGGAACTTTGGCTTGCTTTTAGTGAATAAAATAAGGCAAAGGTGATGGGATGTTCGTACTGTGATTATTTTACACTGCATACCACTCTTTGCTAGCTGACTCAGTCTAGGGATTCTCTCCCTCTCCGTTTCTCCGCTTCTTCTTCCCCCATTCTTTTTCCCCCTCCTCCTTCAAGCTGGCTTTGAATAAGCTGGCTACCGTTAATCCTACAACTACAAAGAAATAAATTCTGCCAGAAAACTGAGGGAGCTGAGATGCACATTCTTTCCCAGCAGTCCGGCCTCTGATGAGACCACAACCCGAGCCAACACCTGGACTGCAGCCTGGTTAGTCTGAATCAGAGAGCCCAGAAAGACAGTGTGGGACTCCAGACCCACAAAAACTGTGAGAAATAAATATGAGTTGTTTTAAGAGTGTCATAATTTGTTATGCACTATAGAAAACTAATGTACTTTTTTTACTCTAAATGTGTATGATTTGTGTTTTTACATGGAAGATGGAGATAAATGTAGCAATGGAGTTAACAATAAAACCCATGGTGTCCTTATGAAATTATTCTTATCCCCATTCCCTGAGCAGTCTTGTCATTCCCAAACCTCTTAAAGAGCAACAGCAGATACATCAGAGCCGCAGAGAACTCTACTACAACTAAGACCAAGGTTCCTAGCTTCTAATACAAAACTACCACACAGTTTAGGGAAAAAGAAAACTACCTTCTTTAACTTGGAAATTTTAGAATGGCAAGAAAGAAAACGCTTTTCTTCAGTAGAGTAACAGCTAATAAATTTAGAAAGAATGGTGTGATTTGAAAGTTATTATCTGGCAACCATAAGAATAACAAATAATTAGGGCTTTCCTGATAGCTTAGATAGTAAAGAATCTGCCTACAATGCAGGAGACCTGGGTTCAATTCCTGGATCACTAAAATCCCCTGGAGAAGGAAATAGCTACCCACTCTAGTATTCTTGTCTGTAGAATTCCATGCACAGAGGAGCCTGGCAAGCTAAAATACATGAGGTTGCTAAAAATCGGACAAGACTGAGCTAATTATACTTTCACTTCACCTTCTGATAAGATAATATTAACACTTTCTGTGAAATTCTTCCCAAAAATGGAAAATCTGAGTCTAATAATGAAAAAATAAGAAAAAAAAAATTGGGGTATAGGAACAAAACAAAACAAAAAAATATTCTGTAATTTTTAAATGTGCCAAGGCCTGAAGTCAAGAAAAGATTAAACTACTCATCCAAACTGAAGGAAATTAAAAAGACATGATCAGTAAAGGTAATGCATGATCCTTGAATGGTTCCTTCTGCTTTGAGGGGCATTATTGAGCAACTAAAGAAACCTGAAGACATCTGAGAATTTGACAGTAATTATGTATCATGATTGCCAGAAGAAATATCAATAACCTTAGATATGCAGATGACACCACCCTATGGCAGAAAGTGAAGAAGAACTAAAGAGCCTCTTGGTGAAAGTGAAAGAGGAGAGTGAAAAAGTTGGCTTAAAGCTCAACATTCGGAAAACTAAGATCATGGCATCTGGTCCCATCACTTCATGGCAAATAGATGGAGAAACAGTGACAGAGTTTATTTTGGGGGGCTCAAAATCACTGCAGATGGTGACTGCAGCCATGAAATTAAAAGACACTTGCTCCTTGGGAGAAAAGTTATGACTAACCTAGACAACATATTAAAAAGCAGAGATGTTAACTTTGCGAACAAAGGTCCATCTAGTCAAAGCTGTGGTTTTTCCAATAGTCATATATGGATGTGAGAGTTGGAATATAAAGAAACCTGAGGGCTGAAGAATTGATACTTTTGAACTGTGCTGTTGAATAAGACTCTTGAGAGTCCCTTGGACTGCAAGGAGATTCAACCAGTTCATCCTAAAGGAAATCAGTCCTGAATATTCATTGGAAGGATTGATGTTGAAGCTGAAACTCCAATACTCTGGCCACCTGATGCAAAGAACTGACTCATTTGAAAAGACCCTGATGCTGGGAAAGATTGAGGATGGGAGGAGAAGGAAACAACAAAGGATGAGATGGTTGGATGGCATCACCGACTCAATGGACATAGTTGGTGATGGACAGGGAGGCCTGGCATGCTGCACTCCATGGAATCACAAAGAGTTGGACACGACTGAGCAACTGAGCTGAACTGATGCATCAGTATTAATTCCCTGACTTTGATGACTACATGGTGGTTATGTACAACAGCTTCTTTGCTGAAATTATACACTAAAATATTCAGAGTTGATGGGGTATCAAACAGCAATTTATTGGGAAAGAGTTAAGGGTTAAAAAAATTCTGTTTTATTCTTGCAACACTGCTGAAAGTTTAAAAGTATTTCTAAATAAAAATGATTTTTAAGAATTTTAACCAAATCACAATGTTTTCAAAACAGCCATATCTGTGAATATTTTTATCCTTGCTGTTCAGTTGCTAGCTTGTGTCCTACTCCTTGTGACCCCATGGACTTCAGCCTGCCAGTTCCTTTCCCTGTCCTTCACTATCTCCAAGAGTTTGCACAGACTCACATCCATTGGGTCAGTGGTGATACCTAACCATCTCATCTGCTGCTTCCCCCTTTTCCTTTTGCCTTCAATCTTTCCCGGGATCAGGGCCTTTTCCAATGAGTTGGCTCATTGATGCTTATCAATTGGGAATTCTTTCAACCCCAAACCAAGACATTATTATTAAAGAAGTTTAATTTAATTTTATTTTTTAATTTTATTTTATTTTTTAACTTTACAATATTGTATTGGTTGTGCCATACATCAAAATGAATCCTCCACAGGTATACATGTGTTCCCCATCCTGAACCCCCCTCCCACCTCCAGTTTAATTTTAAAATCTGATTCTCTCTCAAAATGTTTGGATATGAGTAAACGTTTCCATCACCATCCACCATTCCATTCATCATTATGGAGCTAATAATTCACTTGAAAAGCAATTAATTGAATCCATGTATTGTGGAAGTTTATATAGGAAATAATCTGGGGATTAGGCAGTGGCCTCTTTACTTTGAAATAACTGTATGTTAGAAGTAAAAGTATCACTTTATGTAGAATCATCATAATCGTTTCCACTTCTCTTCTATTTTGTCACTGTATCCAGAAAATCTGTAAATAAAACCACTTTTTTCAAATTTCAAATATACACTGACATACACACACAATACACACATTTATATATATATCCATTACTCCTGCAATTGTAATAGGACTATGCCTTTCAAAATGATAGCAGTCTTTACTGTAACCCACCAGATCACTAATATGCTTGTGCTTGAGTTAGGGATGAGCAGATTCCCACATCCCTGTGGTTTTACAAGCTCATGCCATCTGTTTACCATTGAACATTTCCTAAGGCTGACTTCCCACCACTTTTAAGACACTCCATCAAAGGGAATATCCAACTGCCCTTCTAAACTGTAAATACTACAAATCATTCTACTTTAGCAAGATATTTTATTCCTCAGATTTCATGTATTAAACACTGTATAGCAAGGGCAGAAACAACAACCAAAAAGGTGTAATTGCTAAGTAGCAAAAGAAACGGGTTTTTATTATTGCTCTAGTTTGCCAATTTAGCATATTTTTTCTCTTACTTCACAATAGCTCCAGCTAGCCCATCATTCATAATTGTTAGGATGTTAGCTAAAAAAGTTTATTTTACACTCAAGGACAGTTGGATTTTAGCATGAGCTTCTAAATAAATTAAAACCCCTGAGACTTGGACAAATAAATATACTTTTAAGAAATGTCAAGCACCCTAATTATTTGGTGAAAGAATACTTGGAGCAGGAACCTTCCCAGAAATCACACTGAAAATATCCTCCTGCTTGACGCCAGTCACTAATCTAGGGGTAGTATGGCTGTGGAGAAAGAGCCCTGTTTTAACATCAGAAGGAATTAGGGTGTTGACTAGAAATATGACCAAGGACAAATGATGAAACCATTTTGATCATTAGCTTAGTTCAAAGCATAATGAGGATAAGAGGCTACCAAGGTTAAGAGGATATGGTTACTAAGTATAAAGGTGGGGGGCGATAAACTGGGAGATAAGGATTGACACATACACACTACTATATATATAAGAGATATCTAATAAGGACCTACTGTATAGCACAGGGAACTTTACTCACTGCTCTGTTATGGGATATGCAGGAAAAAAACTGAAAAAGAGTAGAGATATGCAGATGTACAGTTGTAAACCTTAAACTAGCATAACAATGAAAATCAACTAGGCTCCAATAAAAATCTTTAAAACTTAATAAAATTTTCAGTTTTAAAAAAGGGGATATTTTTATAATTGATCGTTGTTAAACATAGTGTTCCCATTTGCCTTTTCGTATTAAAGAGTAAGAGTGTGATCTGAATTGTCATAATTTGGATTCTCTCAACAACTTTATGACCATGTTACCTAATCCAAGTTCATATTGTTTACCACACCACAGGCCAATAAACCAATAGAGGATATCCTGGGGAAAGAATAGCAACTTTCTTCAGAAATCCAGCAGACCAAGAAGATAGTGAATGAGTGCCCCAGTGAACCATTTTACCAGAGCTAGAATTCAGGTTTCTGCTACACAAAAAGAAGAGGGATTGTTGCACACTACTTGGTGCTGGCCAGATACTAGAGGGGATGTGATAATTCTTTATTCTTGCAGCTATCCACATAGGTCTGGTCATGATGTCCCTCAATGCATTTCAGCTCAGTTGCTCAGTTGTGTCCAGCTCTTCTGCAACCCCATGGACTGCAGCACACCAGGCCTCTCTTTCCATCACCAATTCCTGGAGTTTGCTCAAACTCATGTCCATCGAGTTGGTGATACCATCCAACCATCTCATCCTCTGTCGAGCCCTTCTCTTTCTGCCTTCAGTCTTTCCCAGGATGATGGCCTTTTCCGATTAGTCAGTTCGCCCCATCAGGTGGGCAAATTATTGGAGCTTCAGCTTCAGCATCAGTCCTTCCAATAAATATTGAGGACTGATTTCCTTTACAATTGACAGCTTTTATCTTCTTGCTGTCCAAGGGAATCTCAAGTCTTCTCCAGCACCACAGTTCAACCGCATCAATTCTTCAGTGCTCAGCTTTCTTTATGGTCCAACTCTCACATCCATAAATAACTACTGGAAAACCATAGCTTTGATTTTACAGACCTTTGTTGATAAAGTAATGTCTCTGCTTGTTAATATGCTGTCAGACTGGTTCCAAATAGGAAAAGGAGTACGTCAAGGCTGTATATTGTCACTTTGCTTATTTAACTTATATGAAGATTACATCATGAGTAATGCTAGGCTGGAAGAATCACAAGCTGGAATCAAGACTTATGGGAGAAATATCAATAACCTCAGATATGCAGATGACACCACCCTTATGGCAGAAAGTGAAGAGGAACTACAAAGTCTCTTGATGAAGGTGAAAGAGGAAAGTGAAAAAGTTGGCTTAAAGCTCAACATTCAGAAAACGAAGATCATGGCATCTGGTCCCATCACTTCATGGGAAATAGATGGGGAAACAGTGGAAACAGTGTCAGATTTTATTTTTCTGGATTCCAAAATCACTGCAGATGGTGACTGCAGCCATGAAATTAAAAGACGCTTACTCCTTGGAAGGAAAGTTATGACCAACCTAGATAGCATATTCAAAAGCAGAGACATTACTTTGTCCACAAAGGTCCATCTAGTCAAGGCTATGATTTTTCCAGTGGTCAGGTATGAAGGTGAGAGTTGGACTGTGAAGAAAGCTGAGCACCAAAGAATTGATGCTTTTGAACTGTGGTGTTGGAGAAGACTCTTGAGAGTCTCTTGGACTGCAAGGAGATCCAACCAGTCCATTCTGAAGGAGATCAGCCCTGGGTGTTCATGGAAGGAATGATGCTAAAGCTGAAACTCCAGTACTTTGACCACCTCATGCTAAGAGGTGACTCATTGGAAAAGACTCTGATGCTGGGAGGGATTGGGGGCAGGAGGAGAAGGGGACGACAGATGAGATGGCTGGATGGCATCACCAACTCGATGGACGTGAGTTTGAGTGAACTCCGGGGGTTTGTGATGGACAGGGAGGCCTCAGTTCAGTTCAGTTCAGGCCTGGCTTGCTGCAATTCATGGGGTCACAAAGAATCAGACATGACTGAATGACTGAACTGAACTGATGTTGGTCATAGCTTTTTTTCCAAGGAGCAAGCATCTTTTAATTTCATGGCTGTAATCACAATCTGCAGTGATTTTGAAATCCAACAAAATATCTGTCACTGTTTCCATTGCTTCCCCCACCTATTTGCCATCAAGTGATGGGACTGGATGCCATGTTCTTAGTTTTCTTAATGTTGAATTTTAAGCCAGCTTTTTCACTCTCTTCTTTTTTACTTTCATCCAAGAGGCTCTTCAGTTCCTCCTTGCTTTCTGCCATAAGGGTGGTGTCATCTGCATATATGAGGCTGTTGATATTTCTCCCAGCAATCTTGACTATAGCTTGTGCTTCATCCAGTCTGGCATTTGTGCATGATGTACTCTGCATAGAAATTAAATAAGCAGGGTAACACTATATAGCCTTGAAGTACTCCTTTCCCAATTTGGAACCAGTCCAATGTTCCATGTCTGATTCTAACTATTGCTTCTTGACCCACATACAGATTTATCAGGAAGCAGGTAAGGTGGTCTGGAATTCCCACCTCTTCAAGTATTTTCCAGTTTATTGTGATCCACATGGTCGAAGGCTTTGGCATAGTCAATAAAGCACAAGTAGATGTTTTCCTGGAATTCTCTTGTTTTTTATATGATCCAAAAATGTTGGCAATTTGACCTCTGGTTCCTCTGCCTTTTCTAAATCCAGCTTGAACATCTGGAAGTTCACAGTTCACTTATTGTTGAAGCCTGGCTTGAAGAATTTTGAGCATTAATTTGCTACTATGTGCAATTAAACATTCTTTGGCATTGCCTTTCTTTGAGATTGGAATGAAAACTGACCTTTTCCAGTCCTGTGGCCACTGTTGAGTTTTCCAAATTTGCTGGCATATTGAGTGTGGCACTTTCACAGCATCATCTTTTAGAATTTAAAATTGTTCAGCTGGAATTCCATCACCTCCACTTCCTTTGTTAGTAGTGATGCTTCCTAAGGCCCATTTGATTTGGTACTCCAAGATGTCTGGCTCTAGGTGAGTGGTCACACCGTTGTGGTTACCTGGGTCATTAAAATCTCTTTTGTATAGTTCTTCTGTGTATTCTTGCCACCTCTTCCTAATATCTTCTGCTTCTGTTAGGTCCATACCATTTCTGTCCTTTATTGTGCCATCTATGTAAGAATTATTCCCTTGGTATCTCTAATTTTCTTGAAGATGAGAGGGTAACAGGCAGGAAGGCCAGGGGTCTCCAAAGGAGGAAATAGGTGGCAAGGGTCAGACATCTTTTTTCTCTCCCTTAAGTGGCAGGAAGAAACAAACTCTCTATATAAATGTTTTTTTCTTAAGTTATGCTAATGAGACTATGTATTTGCTTTGGAATTAGCCTTTCTTCAAAATGGTTCCACCTAAGATTAACTTTTCTTCTTTTTTCAAACCTTGGGCTGATAATAGCTCAATAAACCAGTAGTCACAAAAATTGTTTTATTGCTGGGGGATGACATACCTCATGCCATTCTATCTCAAAAATGCATATTGTGGGAGAGGGACCTGGTGAAACTCCATCAGCCTTGAGGTGTCTCTCTTATCTGATTAATAACTTTCAAACAGATGTAAAACAGCTTGCTAAAACTAGCAAATGGGGGCACTCTCCATCCCCCTTCGATGCCTATGTCAGAAGCTTTCTTTGTCCCTTTTATACTTTAATAAAACTCTACTATACAAAAGCTCTTATGGAATCAAGCCTGGTCTCTCGTCCTGAAGTTTAATCTTCTTTGGAGATCAGGAATCCAACACTGTTCACCGTAAGCTATCAAAGAGATTTCTAGTCTTTCCCAATCTGTTGTTTTTCTCTATTTCTTTGCACTGATCACTGAGGAAGGCTTTCTAATCTGTCCTTGCTATTCTTTGGAACTATGCATTCAGATAGATATATCTTTCCTTTTCTCCTTTGCCTTTCACTTCTTTTCTTTTCTCAGCTATTTATAAGGCCTCCTCAGACAACCAGTTGGCCTTTTTGCTTTTTCTTTTCTTAGGGATGGTTTTTATCACCGCCGTCTGAACAATGTTACAAACCTCCATCTATAGTTCTTCTGGCACTCTATCCATTAGGTCTAATCCCTTGAATTTATTTGTCACTTTCACTGTATAATCGTAAGGAATTTGATTTAGGTCATACCAGAATAGTCTAGTAGCTTTCCTCAAGACAAATACACTATGTTCTGCAACCTTTTATCTCTATATGAACAATAAGTCTTATACCTTTAAAGGACAAGCATGGGAGACAGAGCCTTGAGAAGGGGCTGTCTTACATATTTCAGGCTATTGGCTACATCCTTTTATAAAAGGTTCAGAGCCAGCATGGTTAAGCATAGGCAACAGAGTACAAAGGTTAAAACTAAAGGATAGATCTAATATGGAGTCAAATTTGTTCTTGTCAGTTACAAGGACAGCATAATATTCTACCCTTTAGAAAACGAGGTATTCATAAATTTGAAGTGAGCTTAACTGGAAACTTCTTGTTGCTTTGTTAACTGGAAATTTTTCTCAGTAGTAAAAACGTGTTTATTACTAAGTTTATTCCATTTCTACCTGGAGGGTGCATTTTATTTTTCTGGGCTCCAAAATCACTGCAGATGGTGACTGCAGCCATGAAATTAAAAGACGCTTACTCCTTGGAAGGAAAGTTATGACCAACCTAGATAGCATATTCAAAAGCAAAGACATTACTTTGTCAACAAAGATTTGTCTAGTCAAGGCTATGGTCTTTCCTGTGGTCATGTATGGATGTGAGAGCTGGACTGTGAAGAAGGCTGAGCACCGAAGAATTGATGCTTTTGAACTGTGGTGTTGGAGAAGACTCTTGAGAGTCCCTTGGACTGCAAGGAGATCCAACCAGTCCATTCTGAAGGAGATCAGCCCTGGGATTTCTTTGGAGGGAATGATGCTAAAGCTGAAACTCCAGTATTTTGGCCACCTCATGCTAAGAGTTGACTCATTGGAGAAGACTCTGATGCTGGGAGGGATTGGGGGCAGGAGGATAAGGGGACGACAGAGGATGAGATGGCTGGATGGCATCACTGACTCGATGGATGTGAGTCTGAGTGATCTCCGGGAGTTGGTGATGGACAGGGAGGCCTGGCGTGCTGCAGTTCATGGGGTTGCAAAGAGACAGACATGACTGAGCAACTGATCTGATCTGATCTGATAGATGATACTGATTTGCCAGGTTGCTCAGTGGGTAAAGAATCCACCTGCAGTGCAAGAGACACAGGAGATATGGGTTTGATCCCTGAGTTGGAGAGATCCCTGGAGAAGGAAATGGCAACCCATCCAGTATTCTTGCCTGGAGAATCCCATGGACAGAGGAGCCTGGAGGGCTACACTGCATAGGGTCACAAAAAGTCAAACATGACTTAGCAACTGAGTACACATACACACGGGGAAGGCAATGGCACCCCACCCCAGTACTTTTGCCTGGAGAGTCCCATGGAAGGAGAATCGTGGTGGGCTCCAGTCCATGGGGTCACTAAGAGTCGGACACGACTGAGCGACTTCACTTTCACTTTTCACTTTCATACATTGGAGAAGGAAATGGCAACCTGCTCCAGTGTTCTTGCCTGGTGAATCCCAGGGACGGGGGAGCCTGGTGGGCTGCCATCCATGGGGTCACACAGAGTCGGACACGACTGAAGTGACTTAGCAGCAGCAGCACACATACACACACACACACACAAATACACACACATAGGTGATATGAGAATTCTGCTGCTGCTGCTAAGTCGCTTCAGTCACATACATGGACTGCAGCCTACCAGGCTCCTCTGTCCATGAGATTTTCCAGGCAAGAGTACTGGAGTGGGGTGCCATCACCTTCTCCAATGAGAATTCTACATGGTTCCAAATTTCAATTTTTTATGTCTAATCTGAGAAGAAAATGAAAGAGGGAATGACTATAGATAGGACTTTATGTTGTCAATAAGTTCAACATCATTAAATTTGCCTCTATTCCATAAACTATATCTAGTTCCTTAACAGCACTTTATTTGTATAACTAAAGTCAAAAACAGGGAGAGGACGAAAAGGAAAAATAGTTTTGTTTTGATTTTAAAATTCTTTTGAAAGTGGCATTGTCCCATACCCCCTAACCCTAACCCTAATTCTAACCCTATTTTGAGAGAGGATAAAATCACAGAAATGTTCTATAAACCATTTATCCATAAACTAACGCTGAACTGGAAGAAACACAAGTTGGAATCAAGATTGCTGGGAGAAATATCAATAACCTCAGATATGCAGATGATACCACCCTTATGGCAGAAAGCGAAGAGGAACTAAAAAGCCTCTTGATGAAAGTGAAAGTGGAGAGTGAAAAGGTTGGCTTAAAGCTCAACATTCAGAAAACGAAGATCATGGCATCTGGTCCCATCACTACATGGGAAATAGATGGAGAAACAGTGTCAGGCTTTCTTTTTCTGGGCTCCAAAATCACTGCAGATGGTGATTGCAGCCATGAAATTAAAAGACGCTTACTCCTTGGAAGGAAAGTTATGACCAACCTAGATAGCATATTCAAAAGCAGAGACATTACTTTGCCAACAAAGGTTCGCCTAGTCAAGGCTATGGTTTTTCCTGTGGTCATGTATGGATGTGAGAGCTGGACTGTGAAGAAGGCTGAGCGCCAAAGAATTGATGCTTTTGAACTGTGGTGTTGGAGAAGACTCTTGAGAGTCCCTTGGACTGCAAGGAGATCCAACCAGTCTATTCTGAAGGAGATCAGCCCTGGGATTTCTTTGGAAGGAATGATGCTAAAGCTGAAACTCCAGTATTTTGGCCACCTTATGTGAAGAGTTGACTCATTGGAGAAGACTCTGATGCTGGGAGGGATTGGGGGCAGGAGGAGAAGGGGATGACAGAGGATGAGATGTCTGGATGGCATCACTGACTTGATGGATATGAGTCTGAGTGACCTCCGGGAGTTGGTGATGGACAGGGAGACCTGGCATGCTGCGATTCATGGGGTCACAAAGAGTCGGACACGACTGAGCGACTGAGCTGATCTGATCTGATCTGATGGCTATCTTACTATATCAGAATATGAGCCAAGTTTCCCGGAGAATTCCATGGACAGGGGAGCCTGGCAGGCTACAGTCCATGGGGTCACAGAGAGTTGGACAAAATTAAATGTCTAACACTTTAGATAGTTCTTGAATTATGCTTCCAAACTATGAAGAAACTAATATTTATTGATATCAAAACTTTGTTTTGTTTTCCTAAGTGAGTCCTGCTTTCCAGGTGGCACAAGGGAGAACGAATCTGCCTTCCAATGCAAGAGATGCATGTTCGATCCCAAGGTCAGGAAGATCCCGGGAGGAGGAAATGGCAACCCACCCCAGTATTCTTGCCTGGAGAATTCCATGGACAGAAGAGTCTGATAGGCTACAGTGCATGAGGTCACAAAGGGTCGGACACTACTGAGTGCACACACACACACACACACACACACGTAAGTCCTACTTCAAAGATTCTGAAGTCAGCTCAGTGTAATTTCTGTGAGCTGATTTTTTTGTGAATGTTCAGCAAGAAAAAATACAGTTATCATTTCAAGTTTTTTTCTGTACCACGTAATGTTCTAAGCACCACATTTAATCCTTAGATCAATCTGTATGATAAGTATTACTACCCTCATTTTTTAAAAAGAGAAAATTGATTGTTTTTAGAGATGAAAAAGCTTCATTATTCCAACATCACAAGGGTCGTGCCAGGACCCAATTAATCTGATTCCAAAGCTTCCATTCTCAATTCCTCTTGACAGTCATGAGTGTTTGCCCCGTAGATTCCATTTATTTTCAGATATGCTTTTAGTAGTGCTCTCACTTCTCTGCAAACTAGTGGTAGAGTCATCAGCCTCTATTATGGTAGAAGTGCCAAAAATTATTTGACCTTTGAATAATTCTCAGAAACTCCTGCCATAGCTTCACATGGGAAAACTACCAGAAAGTTAGAAAACAAAGTAAAGGCATCATCCAAATGAAAAAATAAAGCCACCTTCTAAATAGTTCTGGTGCACATTCATTAATCAGATTAACTAGTTGGCATCATGGGGAAGGATTCTGTTGTTAGCAAAATATGTCCAGCCGCCAAGAAAAGGTAAGCACTAATAAAGCTTTTCATCCTGCCCCGAAGGAACAAACCTAAGAAAGTAAAGTGGAGGGTTAGGCGCTATGGCAATAGAAACAAAAGATAATACAAGCAAAGGTTAGCCCCTTCATGTTTTCATTAGGACCATCTCTACTCACAACTGAAACCCTGGTGAGAGTATAGTTTGTGTGAACTATTATGTACACTTAGTTTTTTTTTTTTTTTTTTAATTGAAGGATAATTGCTTTACAGAATTTTGTTGTTTCCTGTCAAACCTCAGCATGAATCAGCCATAGGTATACATATATCCCCTCCCTTTGGAACCTCCTTCCCATCTCCCCCCTATCCCACCCCTCTAGGTTGATGCAGAGCCCCTGTTAGAGTTTCCTGAGCCATACAGCAAATTCTCATTGGCTATCTATTTTACATATGGTAATGTAAGTTTCCGTATTATTCTTTGCATACATCTCACCCTCTCCTCCCCTCTCCCCATTTCCATAAGTCTGTTCTCTATGTCTGTTTCTCCACTGTTGCCCTGTAAATAAATTCTTCAGAACCATTTTTCTAGATTCTGTATATATACCCTGAGGAATCCAGAACTGAAAGAGATTATCCACATATCCCATTGTTCATTGCAGCACTATTTACAATAGCTAGAACATGGAAGCAACCTAGATGTCCATCGACAGATGAATGGATAAAGAAGTTGTGCTATATATATGCAATGGAATATTACTCAGCCACAAAAATTAACACATTTAAATCAGTTCTAATGAGGTGGATGAACCTAGAACCTATTATACAGACTGAAGTGAGTCAGAAAAAGAAAGATAAATACCATATTCTAACACATACATTTGCTTAGTTTTAATAGAGACTTTGGTGTGAGTGTCAGTGCTTAGGAGAAATATGGTAAATCTAATGGATAGATGTCAATTTTTTTTCAACAACTATGTATAGTTTTATTTGCATAGAGTTAATCTCTCCATGGAGAAGGCAATGGCAACCCACTCCAGTACTCTTGCCTGGAAAATCCTATGGATGGAGGAGCCCTCCAGGAGGAGCCTGGTGGGCTACAGTCCATGAGGTCGCTATGAGTCGGACACGACTCAGCGACTTCACTTACACTTTTATGCACTGGAGAAGGAAATGGCAACCCACTCCAGTGTTCTTGCCTGGAGAATCCCAGGGACAGGGAAGCCTGGTGGGCTGCCGTCTATGGGGTCGCACAGAGTTGGACACGACTGAAGCGACTTAGCAGCAGCAGCAGTAATCTCTCCATGTATGTCCACATAGTCATCCTGGAATGCAGATAGAAAAAGAACATGTGTGTGACATGACAATATCAGATATGAATAAATCAATTGGCTTACCCAAGATTACATTGCCATTTGATAATTTTAAGAAAATAAGATAGAAGTTCTCAAACTTCTAGTCTGAACAAAATAACAGCAGATTTCTTTTTCTTTTTTTTTTAAAATAATTTTATTCATTCATTGATTGATTCTTGGCTGTGCCGCATCTTTGGGTCTTTGTTGCTGCACTGACTTTTCTCTAACTTCAGAGATTGGATGCTACTCTATAGTTGCAGTGCCCAGGCTTCTCACTGTGGTGGCATCACTTGTTGTGGAGCAGAGTCTCAAGGGTGTGAGGGCTTCAGGATTTGTGGCTCCTAGGCTCTAGAGCACAAGCCCAATAATTGTGGCACACAGGCTTATTTGCTCTGCAGCATGGTGGATCTTGCCAGACCAGGGATCTATCCGGCCTCTCCTGCCTTGGCCAGCAGTTTCCTTACCATTAAGGCACCAGAGAAGCCCAACAGTGGATTTCTTTCAATTTGGATTTCTAGGTACAACAGTAGAGATTCCTATTGCTGGGCTAAGGCTCTAGAATCTTCATTTTTTACAATACCTCAACTGTTTTCATGGCAAATGACTCAGAGTCTGTCTTTGAGAAACACTAGCCCAATGAGCTTCTTGGCCCACAAATGTTAAACTGATTAAGAACAGGCTTGAGGAATAATTGTGGCCTGAAGTTTCCTGGAGTGTTGGTCTCCCTTATGGAAATATTATTTACAGGACTTAATAAACTGTTTATAATGGCTTAAATCAAGCCATCTGCTAAGGAAATCCAGTACAAGACAGTGAGCAAAGGCAGGGGCCTCAAATACCTGTTTCCGAGGCCATCACAGGGAAGTCCTGTCCACAGAGAGTGAAGGCCTAGTGGATCACACAACCAGCTGCCCTACGCAGACCACCCCACATCCTTGGGCATTATCAGGTAGTGGTGTACTCGGGGTCAATTTTGGGTTTGCGGTCTTCTCCATTTTTCTCTCTTTAGGAATTGCTGCCTTTTTAATGAAAACTGTCCTAGGGGAAAATTTTGGTGTTCACAGGAAGCACTTGGAGGAGAATTAAACCAAAAATCTTTTGAAAAACATTTGACATTTTCTCTATAAAGTCTTTTCCTGATTCTGCCAGCTGAAAGCAATCATCTTTCTCTCATTTCCCATTGGATGTTCACCTCCAATTGACACCGTGATTGCTCTATGGGGCATGTTTATTTATGTGCCTTTTCTCTCTCTGAGCATGACTGTGGGCTCATTATGGACGAGATCCACAGTGGATTCAGTGTTTTATTCCTTCTCCCCATTACATGCAGCACAAAACTGGCTTGTGTGCTAAGATGCTTCACTTATGTCTGACTCTTTGCAAACCTGTAGACTGTAGCCCGCCAGGCTCCTCTGTCCACGGAGTTTTCCAGGCAAGAATACTGGAGTGGGTTCCCATGCCCGACTCCAGGGGATCTTCCCTACCATGGGATCTAACCTGCATCTTCTGAGACTCCTGCATTGCAGGTACATTCTTCACTGCCGGGGATTTGAATCAATGAAATTTTCATTTACTAGCGAGTAACTTCTTGCAGAACTGTTATTGTCAACCCTAAACAGATAATTTGAGAAGGCTGCCAAGCAGGTATTTTTCCAGATCCCATCCCTGCCAAAAGAAATACAGTGAAAAATCACATATATCAGATACCTTTTCCTCTGATCTGAGACTTGTGATACGATAATTTGCTGAAACAGTGAATCCAAAATTAAGTCCTTGGAAAGAAAGCCATTATTAAGAAAACTACAGTTCTAGTATCTTGAGTCTCTTCAGGGCAAGTGTAAGCAGAGTTTCCTTGGACAGGAATTTGGCAAGAAGAAATTGATCAAAGACCTTGGGTTATCTGCCAAACATGAATCTGAGCTTGATTGAGGGGAAGGTGATACAGAGATCATTGCAAGGCTAAGTGCATCTATTGAGTCTAAAGGTCTATTGTTGGGCAAAGGTGATACAATTCTCTTTTAGATGTTGCCAACAACAAAGTCTTGTGGGTTAGTCTTGGTGGTCAGAACTTACTTATTCCTTACTCATTTCCTAAAGGTTGATGGAGTCTAGTGTTGCTGTTTAGCAACTAGTCAAACCTGACATCTGTTTGTTACCTGGCTGGCATAAGAACGACGTGGTGGATGCTACAGACTGTGGCTTAGCCTCAGGGGCATGTGGGTCTGAAAGCTTATCTTGGCCCTGTATGATTCATCTTGGACACTTTGGTTATTCTCTGTAGTATACTGTTCTACAGGTAAGAGTTGGTGGTGTCTTAGCAGTACTTGCAACCTGGTAACATTTTTCCTTTGTCATTTAGTTTGATGAAGCTTTAGCTAGCTAATCAGAGCATAGTAGTGTCTTGTGAGGATCTAAGTGAAACTTGTTCTAGTACCCAGCTTTGATATATTTAGATAGTTGATCTAAAACAAGTAAGATTTAGAAAAAAAATTGTAATATGATTTCTTTGTGTAGGGGAGGGGGAAGGGGAAACCTTAGTATTCTGGTCAGTTTTTACTATAGTGCATGTCCAATACTCAATTTATGAGCTCTTCTTTCTCATAGGAAATGTCTAGTGGAATCCAGGACCCAGGGCCCAAAGTCTAATGAAACCTCAAATTTTAAGGCCTATACTTTAGGAAACTCCAGTTTGGTAATAAGACAATGGAGAGATGAATTGAGAATATCTTCAAGCATATTGATGAAGCCTATGAAGTCATAAGAAAGCTATCAATTCCTAGAGAATTCTCAATGTCTACTACTGCCTGCACATCTGTAGACTTGTGTATGGAATGTGGGATGACACACCAAAGACCATCACCAGTTTTAGGGCTTGAGTTCCTTCAGAGACTGTGGAAACATATGATTTGCTATGGTGACTCCATTGTTCTCTGACCATTAGTGGTGGCTGATGGTAGAGTAATGTGGGTGCTGCATTTGGGACCTGGCCATGGCATACCAGTGATTACACGCCCATGTTCCTGTGTGGGATGGAGTAATGATAGAGCTTGTAGATTGGGTAGTCAAATATATTCATAGGTCTGGACACAGGAATCATCTTGGTGCAGTAATTGTACAATTTCATGGTGAAGATGTAGCAGTGGCTTTATTTTACATAGATGGTGAAGTTTTTAGGAGGCGACTGATGAGGCAGTGATGCTTTTCCAATGGAAAGAAACTATCTGGGTGCTCAGGACCAAGATCTTTGTTAAATGACAAATATATCTTGGCCCCTACTGGTTAACTGCCATTCTCAAGCATATTTTTATTCCTGAGTGAAATTTATCCACTTTCAAACTGTTTATGACATAAATTCTTGGTGTCCTAACTTAGACTCCTTTTACTTAGCCACTGTACTCACCCCTCAGGAGCTATAGGGGTTGACTGCTAACGGCTCACATCAGCTCCCTTCTCCAGAAGATCACCCTTAGAAGCTGGGATCTGACTCACCTGGAGGGACTCAGGAGGTTAAACATGCCCCCCCCCCCCCCCACACACACACACACCTGTGGTGTTGCTTTATAGCCAGTGACAAATAGAACTAGGGTCTAACAGTCCATCCCCCTTGCCTCTGGGTAGGACAAAGTCTGTGATGTGATTCACATTCCAGGGTTTCCTATGGGTCACTCTAGACTTCTTCTGAACAACGTGTTTGCCTCGCTTCCGCTTGACCCATCCAATTTTCCTCATCCCCTTAAAAGTTTTTCCCAGGACCATTCCATTAATAAATTACTTGAACAGGAATCCTAGTCTCAAATCTCAGTTCTCTCTCAAAAGGAATACTATTAGGGGATTTAGGAAGGTAATGTGGACTGGATATCTTGAAGGGATATTGAGAGAGAAAAAAAAAAAGAACAGTAAAATAGTAATGCTAACAACATAAACCTAAAAGGAAGAAAGGATATTAACTACTGAAGTTGAAAGGTTGAGTACAAGATTCTTTAATTTTTTTTTTTTCATAATTTTATGTCCAAAACCTAGAAAAGAACCTGGATCAAATACATACTAAATGAAAAAATTAATCAACTAGTGAACTAGACATCCATCATTTATAAAGGGAAATTTGATTGCCTGAAGGAGTGTGCAGAGAACCAGCATCACAAATGGGGAAACATATGAAATAAAATAGATAGAAGCTAGACAGACCTGAGACGGAAATGTGAAAGTAAAGAATTTATTTTGGAAGAGAAGAATGCAATTATGGTCATGAAAGTTCAACCAGCCAACTTATGATGTGCATTTATCCTTTCTGGGTTTGTTAACAACATAGCTGTCCAAGGACTAAGATCTATAGTTAGCAAATATTTTAGTTTTTAGCATGGGAAACTGTTTACTAAAAAAGATCTCACTCACACACTTAGTAGAATTCATAAACATATAAAAGCAGTATTTATTTGCATTAGCTTGATAAGTCAAAATTTATGGCAAAGTCAACCAATATGAAAATGAAGCTGTGTTGAGTCACTGAAAAATGTTTAAGTGTTGATTGTGTTTTCATCTTACATGAACCTCAGTAAGTGTTTTGCCTCACTATACTGCTTTTGGTAAAATATAAATATATGCAGAAAACAAAGATCATGGCATCTGGTCCCATCACTTCATGGGAAATAGATGGGGAAACAGTGAAAACAGGTTCAGACTTTATTTTTTGGGCTCCAAAATCACTGCAGATGGTGAGTGCAGCCATGAAGTTAAAAGACGCTTACTCCTTGGAAGGAAAGTTATGACCAACCTAGACAGCATATTAAAAAGCAGAGATATTACTTTGCCAACAAAGGTCCATCTAGTCAAGGCTATGTTTTTTCCAGTAGTCATGTATGGATGTGAGAGTTGGACTATAAAGAAAGCTGAGCACTGAAAAATTGAGGCTTTTGAACTGTGGTTTTGGAGAAGACTCTTGAGAGTCCCTTGGACTGCAAGGAGATCCAACCAGTCCATCCTAACTATCAGTCCTGAATATTCTTTGGAAGGACTGATGTTGAGGCTGAAACTCCAATACTTTGGCCACCTGATGTGAAGAGCTGACTCATTTGAAAAGACCCTGATGCTAGGAAATATTGAGGGCAGGAGGAGAAGGGGACGGCAGAGGATGAGATGGTTGGATGGCATCACCAACTCAATGGACATGGGTTTGGGTAGACCCCAGCAGTTGGTGATGGACAGAGAGGCCTGGCATGCTATGGTTCATGGGGTCGCAAAGAGTTTGATACAACTGAGCGACTGAACTAAACTGAACTGAAGCATGAACAAGTAAGCAGTTGTAAAGACAACACATTTTAGAGCCTCACCTTGAAATCTCATGACAGTAAACCAATTTAAATTCTTGAAAAAAAGTCATACTGAGAAATTTCTATTTAAGAGCTGAAGTACTTAAAGACTAATTCTGTCATGCTTTAGCTGTAATAAAATCTTCTAACTCCTATAAAATTGTCACAAGGAAACTTTGTGGGATTACTTGTTATTTCATGACAAGTGAAATTAAACTATGATCTATTCATCTACTTTGTAAATGCCTTTGATCTTTTGTCTGACCACAAGTGTTGGAGTATTTTTTCTAATATTATTGTACTTTAGCAGATACACATTAGGCTGATTTGTTAAAAATTAGTGCAAAACTAAGACTTCTTAATAATATATTGATTAGACATTTAAATATGTATAAATATATTACAGAAAAAGGCTTCTTCTAAGATTGACCCTCCCTTACCCACTCCTGAAAAAAAGATACAATGCAGTGTTCAAGATAGCTTTAGTGAATTCCAAAGCAATATTGATAGACACCAGAGTCTGAGGGTCTTTGAAGCATTTAAAATATGTAAATGAAAGTTAAATCAAACATTGATAGACAATCAGAAGCAGTTCTATTGAAATCTCAAGTTTTACAGAACACAGTTTGAAAATTATGTAGAAGAAAGAGTAATCGGACGTTTAAGTCTTCTGTCCAATGCTCTTTGCCTTCCTATTTCTTCGACAGTGTCTTGTTTTAACAAAAATGCACAAAGGTCAGTGAGGGCATATCATATTTAGAGACAAAGCAGCAGTGTAAGAGGCAGGGAGTGGTGTGTATTATGCAGCTCTTGAAGAAGTCAATTTAAACATACAGAACTCTGTTTTTCAACCACTCCCATCACACTTCAAAATCACCTATGGAACTTTATAAAAAGACATATTACCAGGAAACATCTCATAGCAAAGGGCTTTCCCAGTGACTCAGCAGTAAAGAATCTGCCTGCCAGTGCAGGAGACATGGGAGGCACGGGTTCAATCCCTGGATTGGGAAGATCCCCTGGAGAAGGAGATGGCGACCCACTCCAATAATCTTGCCTGGAAAACCCCATGGACAGAGGAGTCTGGCCAACTATGGTCCACAGGGTCCATAGGGTCACAAAGAGTTGGATGTAAGTGAGCACAACACATTCCATATCAAACAAGTTGGAGTTTCAATGGCTGGAACCCAGATTTCTAACTTGTTTTTAAATGTTCATGGAATGGAGACAAGAATACACAATGGGGAAAAGATAGTTTCTTCGATAAGCAGTTTGGAAAACTGATCTGTGCTCTGATGTGCTTAGTCGCTTAGTCGTGTTGGACTCTTTGCAACTCCAAGGACTGTAGCCCACCAAGCTCCTCTGTCTATGGGGATTCTCCAGGCAAGAATACTGGAGAAGGTTGCCAGGGGATCTTCCCAAGCCAGGGATCAAACCTAGATCTCCCACATTACAGGCAGATTCTTTACTGTCTGAAATGCCACTATGTATAAAATAATGAAAGTAGAACATTTTTTCACACCATATTAAAAAAGAGAGAAACTCAAAATGGATTAAAGGTCTAATAAGACCAGATATCATAAAATTCTTCGAAGACAACATAGGCAGAACATTGACAGAGGCCTTAGCAATGAGTTTTGGCTCTGTCTTCTCAGGCAAGGAAACCATCAAGAAAATGAAAGGCAATCTACTGAGTGGGAGAAGATATTTTCAAATGATGTGTCTGATAAGAGGTTAATAATCAAAAATATATAAAGAACTCATACAACTCAACATCAAAAATTTTTTAAAAATTAAAAATGGGTAGAAGACTTGAATGAGCATTTTTACAAGGAAGACATACAAAAGTCCAGCAGGCACCTGAAAGGATGTTCAATATCACTAATCATGAGGAAAATGTAAATCTAACCACAATGAGATATCACCTCACATCTTCAAGAAGAGATATTGTCAGTAAGACTACACATAGCTTGTATTGATGAGAATGTAGAGAAAAGAGACTCTTGGTACACTGTTGGTTGGAATGTAAATTGGTACAGTCACTATGGAAAATGTACGGAGCTTCCTCAAAAAATAAAAATAGACCTACCATAAGATCCAGTAATTCCACTCCTGAGACCATATTTGAAGCAAATGAAAGCACTAATCCAAAGATACATGCATCTCAACGTTCATAGCAGCTTTTTTCCAGTAGACAAGACATGGAAGCATCCTAAGTGTTCATCAACAGATGAATGGATAAAGAGGATGTGGTATACCTATTGTTAGCAATAAAACAGAATAATTTGGCCATTTGCAACAACATGGATGAACCTGGAAGGTATTATGTTTGGTGAAATGAGTCAAAGACAAGCACTATAGGTTTTTGCTTACATGTGGAGTCTAAAAAATAAAGCACATGTATGAATATAACAAAACAGAAACAGTCTGATAGACACAGAGAACAAACTAATGGTTCCTGAAGGGTAGCGGTGTTGGGAGGGACAAGATACGGTGAAGGGGATTAAGAGGTGAAAACTACTAGGCATAAAATAAATAAATTATAAGGATGCAATTTACAACACAGGGAATATAGTCAGTATTTTGTAATAACTTTATGTGGAGTATAATCTATAAAAATATCAAATCACCATGTTATATACTTGAAACTGATATAATATTTTAAGTCAACTATGTGTGTGCTTTGGAGAAGGCAATGGCACCCCACTCCAGAACTCTTGCCTGGTAAGACCCATGGACGGAGGATCCTGGAAGGTTGCAGTCCATGGGGCCGCTAAGAGGCGGGCACGACTGAGCAACTTCACTTTCACTTTTCACTTTCATCATCGGAGAAGGAAATGGCAACCCACTCCAGTGTTCTTGCCTGGAGAATCCCAGGGACGGGGGAGCCTGGTGGCTGCCATCTATGGGGTCACACAGAGTCGGACACGACTGAAGCGACTTAGCAGCAGCAGCAGCAGCATGTGTGTACTAAGTCACTTCAGTCATGTCCGACTTTTTGCAACCCCATGGACTGTAGCCTTCCAGGCCCCTCTGTTCATGGGATTTTCCAGGCAAGAAGACTGGAGTGGGTTACCATTACCTTCTCCAAGGGATCTTCCCACCCCAGGGATCCAATCTGCGTCTCTTATGTTTCCTGCATCGGCAGGCAGGTTCTGTACAACTGGTGCCACCTGGGAAGTCAACTATACTTTAATAAAAACAAATGAGTCCCTAAATAAACTGCATGAATGATTATGATAGGCCAGGACTGGGAAGTATTGGCAAACAGCTTTATCGTTTTCAAGGTGTTTTTACCTGTGTCATACTTTAATTTCAATAATTAAAAATAAAAATGTATAGACTTTGAGTAATAAAGATAAATCAATGAAAATAAAGGGGTGAGTGACAAAGTAACCCTTACAGAATTAACATATCCTAAGTTAAATGGCTTTTCTGGGAACCAAACCCAAATTTGCACTTGAGTGCTGTGACTTTTCATCCCATGCTGTTCCCATCAGAAGATGTTCTCTTAAGTATCATGCAAGATCAGTGGTGAATGATGCCTGCAGTTACCAGACCTGGCAATTGTGGTCCAAAGAAATTTGATACAACATAGTAGGAAACTGAATGTATTTGGGGAGGCTGTGTCCTCAAGCAGAACCATCCTTCTCAGACTTCTATTCACACAAAGCATTCCATTCTCTTTTCTTAATTACAAACCTGAGATTACCTTGATATTACATATATTCATTGTCCATAGCAATTCATTGCACATGTTCATTGCCCATGGATACAACTGAGCGACTGAAAAATGAACAAATAAATGTCAACCAGCAAGTCCTAAGAGAGATATCCAAAGTAACTGAGTTGCATAGATGCAGAAGTTACCTAGAACCATCAGCCCAGTAAGTTTGGTCAATGCTGTGCCTCCTTTGTATCTTTGCTAAGCAGGGGCTTTTGACAGTCCCTTACATTTGTTTCAGATAATTTTCTGACTGTCCTTCCAAATCTATTTCTTATCCTTTTGACTCTGCTTTCTCTTTGGGGAGGCTTATCTGTATGGATTTTATTGGAGAAGGAAATGGCAACCCACTCCAGTATTCTTGCCTGGAGAATCCCATGGACGGAGAAGCCTGGTAGGCTACAATTCGAAGGGTCGCAAAGAGTCAGACATGACTGAGTGACTTCAGAAGAAGAATCTGTATGGATTATATTAACAGGCACCATTGCCCACTGGCTTCTGCTGAATTTGGTCAAAAAAAGGGAGGAAAGTAAATTTTAGATGTGTATGTGTGCTCAGTCTGGAATTTTCCAGACAATAATACTGGAGTGGGTTGCCATTTTCTTCTCCAGAGGATCTTCCCAATCCAGGGATTGAACCTGTGTCTTTTGCATTTCCTATGTTAGCAGGTGGATTCTTTACCACTTCATCACCTGGAAAGCCCTCTCTGATCTCCCCTCTTACGGGATTGCCTCAGTCTGGTTGCATTCCTTAACCAAATACCACTACTCCTCTCCTCCAGGTAACCCTCTCAGATTCTTTATTTCCCACATCATGGAAATGGATCCCACCTTTTTTTTTCTGTCACACAAGCCCAAGGTGCAACTGTTTATTACTGTTATTATCCCAAGTTACTATGAACTCTCCCTTGATTGCCCACACCTTGTCTACTTATTTGCAAGCAATCCTTTTAGTAAAGCTTCCTGGAATGATCATCATCAAAATGTGTTATTCGTTCCTGGCTGGATGACAGATAAACAGTACCATGCTCACTTTCAATGGCATTTTGAAAAGTAGCTGAAGCTTATCCCTGAGCTTAGCTTCTAGGGTTATATTTGTATCTCATCACAGTTAAGTGGATTTGATTTTCTTTTTATTGAAGTATAGTTGATTGTTGATTTACTGCTGAACAGCCAAGGGATTCAGCTATACACACATACATATATATATATATATATATATATATATATATATATTCTTCTTTAAATATTCTTTTCCATCATGGCTTATCATAGGGTATTGACTATAGTTCTCTGTGTTATTCAGTAGGACCTTGTTATTTACCCACAAAAGCTTACATTTGAGAACCCCAAGCTTCCATTCCATCCCTGCCCCAACGCCCTCCCCACTGCAACCTTCAGTCTGTTCTCTCTTCTCCATGATTCTGTTCCTGTTTCATAGGTAGATCCATGTGTATCATATTTTAGATTCTACACATAAGTGATATAGTGTTGTATTTGTCTTTCTTTTTCTGACTTACTTCACTTAGTATGATAATCTCCAGATGTATCCATGTTACTGCAATTGGCATTATTTCTTTATTTTCTATGCATGAATAGTATTTTTGGTCATTAGAAACTTGAGCATATAGACAAGCCAACATTGAGCAGTGATCACTGGATACCAGTTAGCTTGCTAACCTTGTAGGATTTAAACCTAAATTTCTGTCTTTTTTAAATATAAATTTATTTGTTTTAATTGGAGGCTAATTACCTTACAATATTGTATTGGTTTTGCCATACATCAACATGAATCTGCCACGGGTGTACACGTGTTCCCCATCCTGAACCCCCTTCTACCTCCCTCCCGGTACCATCCCTCTGGGATTAAGACTAATTAACTGAGGCTCATATAAAGCATTCAACACAATCCTCCAGTCATTCGGGGAGCAGTGTGGAGGCTGGATATGGGACAGAGCAATGGACACAGAGTCATGTACAAATAGACCTGATGGTGAAAAACAGCAGCAGTATGGTGGCAGAATAGAGGTAAACTCAGAGGAAACATCAGAGAAGGCAATGGCACCCCACTCCAGTACTCCTGCCTGGAAAATCCCATGGACGGAGGAGCCTGGTAGGCTGTAGTCCATGGGGTCGCTGAGGGTCGGACACAACTAAGTGACTGCACTTTTCGCTTTTCACTTTTATACATTGGAAAAGGAAATGGCAACCCACTCCAGTGTTCTTGCCTGGAGAATCCCAAGGACTGGGGAGCCTGGTGGGCTGCCATCTATGAGATCACACAGAGTCGGACACGACTGAAGTGACTTAGCAGCAGCAGCAGCAGAGGAAACACACTTGGGACAGACATTAAGTTGAATGGTGATAGAATAAAATAAAACAAGAGAGAGAAAAAAAAAGTCAAAATTCAGTAAGATTTTGAATTTAAAAGTAAGATTTAAGTTCAAAAGTAAGATTTAAGTTCAAGTGAAAACTAATTTAGGTGAAAAAAATGAAAGGAATCCCAGTGAATTCTACTTAGGGACTAGCATTGTGTTTGTTTCTGGAAAAAGTCTCTCTTCAGGGAGTAGAAAAGGAGAAGAATTCCAAAATAAATGGGGCTAGCAATTAAGGACACAATATAAAGAATTTGTTCCCCATTGATTACTCACATGCTGTTTGCATGTGCTATTTGTTAGTTATTTGAATAGATCTAACTTTTTGTTGAATTAGGAAAAAGGAGCAATGTTCACTTCTATTAAAGGTAATAAGAGAAATGAAAAATACATTTGCCAAACTTTCAATTTTCTGACCCATCTGAGTTTCAAATAGGGTTCAAAATTTTTCATTTAAATTAAAATACAAAAGGGGAAACATTTCTGGATTGACCAAGGCACAAGCATGGACTAGCATATGGATACTGTGAGTGTAAGATAATTATTAGAAACTATTTTATGAGTTATGTATAAATAAATAAGAAACATATGGACTGCATTTCCCTGGAAATACACTTGGGTTTGAAAATTAAAAAGAAAAAATAACTGCCTTGGCAAAAACCTGACAAGACTTTGCCAAACCCCAACAGTTGGAAAAATAGCTTGAAACATTTGAGGAACCCAAACATGGATGGGTCTGCCCTAGTTAGAAGGCCTTTTACGGTCAGATAAACGCGGGTAACAGTGCAGGAGGCAGGGTGGAAAGGAGAATCATGAGCAACACATGGTTTGGCATCTTTCCAATCAATTTAACATAAACTCAGATTAAAATACTCCCCATAATGTACCTGACTCAAATGTTCACACCAAACAAGATCAAGAATTCCCTGGGTAGTTGACCCAGTTTGAAATTAGAAGTTTTCACAGCTTAGTATATCCATATTGCTGGATATTCTACCCATAAATTATAGATTTAGTGACAGGAATTTTAAAAGTTCAGGGAAAAAAAGTGTAAAAATGACCACGTGAAACTATTAAGAGAACAGGTAATAGATAGAAGTTAAATTCTAAGTAAGTAATTAAAAACTATGCCCATGGAGATGAAAATATTGATTAACTCTTGGGCAGTTGAATATTTGCCAAGCAAAAACATACAAGAGAGAAGTGCTAGTTACTAGGGACAAATTATAGTTGATAAAAGGACTGGAAAAACTGAGTGCAAAACAAAGATTTTGAGAAATGCTAAAACAATAGAAACATTTCATCCATCCAACAATTGTTTATACTCTAAGAATCACAAAGATGAGATACATAATCAATAAGTATAAATTTAAGGGCTGGGATTCAAAAAGTAGAATGAACTACTCATATTATACATTATTTTCTTCATCCAAGTTGAAAATTTTCAAATTTAATAAAAGTCTTTTAGTTAAAACTGATGCCTTAAATTAGTGGGGTAAAAAAGCACATTAAAAGGACATTTTAAAAAAGACATTAAAAAAAAGCACGTTAAAAGGACATTAAAAAAAGGACATTAATTTTTCAATGTGTTACAATGTCTAGGCCTGATGAGTTGGTTTGCAGGGACTTGAGGAAAATTGCAAAAGACAAACCAAATCTCCAGTGGTAATCTTTGGTAATTTATGAGAAATAAGAGAACTAAAAGAGAATAACATATCATTTTCATTTTTGAAGTGATTTCAAAGACTGTAGAGTGGGGATTTTAACTTTGAGGGTGTGGTAAATTTACATGGAATATTTGCAATATTTTAGAATATTATTTAAGAATGGTTCATAGCTTAAGGAATTTAAGGATTTAACTTGTTTGATTTATTGGACGTTTTCTAGGAGAACCCAGAAAACTGTATGAAGGAAGTGCCAATCACTAGATAGCTACTCAGATTCATGATACTGGGAGGAAATTAAAATGTGGAAAAGATGTGAAATAGTAATTAATAAGAGAAATAGACTAATTTCAAATAAAAGGAAATGTAATTATTCAAATAACCACATTTTTGATGAGCAAAAATAAAATGAATCTGTTTGAAATTTTCATGACTTTATATCTATTAAATACTTGGGACTCACTAATGTCACTTCTTAACCAGATTTTCTATATCAGTGCTCAAGTAAACATGATGGTAAATTAAGACGAGGAACAACAACAACAACAAAAAAATTGTGCAGTGGGGCTGATCTAAGATTGGGAAATGGCATGGTCATAAGACAGAACTATGTTAGTGATTATTTAAGAAACCAACCATAAACTATAAAACTCTTAGAGGAGAACACAGGCAAAACACTCTCCAACATAAATCACAGCAGGATCCTCTATGACCCACCTCCCAGAATATTAAAAGCAAAAATAAACAAATAGGATCTAATTAAAATTAAAAGCTTCCTTTGCCAGAAAGAAAAACACCAATACAGTATACTAACGCATATATATGGAATTTAGAAAGATGGTAACAATAACCTTGTATACGAGACAGCAAAAGAGACACTGATGTATAGAACAGTCTTTTGGACTCTGGGAGAGGGAGAGGGTGGGATGATTTGGGAGAATGGCATTGAAATAAGTATAATATCATATATGAAACGTGTTGCCAGTCCAGGTTCAATGCCTGATACTGGATGCCTGGGGCTGGTGTACTGGGATGACCCAGAGGGACGGTATGGGGAGGGAGGAGGGAGGAGGGTTCAGGATGGGGAACACATGTATACCTGTGGTAAATTCATTTTGATACATGGCAAAACCAATACAATATTGTAAAGTTAAATAAAATAAAAATAAAATTTAAAATTAAAAGATTCTGTACAACAAAATAAATTATAAGCCTTCAGAATGGGAGAAAATAATAGCAAATGAAGCAACTGACAAATAACTAATCTCAAAAATATACAAGCAACTCCTGGAGCTCAATTCCAGAAAAATATATGAACCAATCAAAAAATGGGCCAAAGAACTAAATAGACATTTCTCCAAAGAAGACATACAGATGCCTAACAAACACATGAAAAGATGCTCAATATCACTCATTATCAGAGAAATCCAAATCAAAACCATAATGAGGTACCATTTCATGCCAGTCAGAATGGCTGTGATCCAAAAGTCTACAAGCGATAAATGCTGGAGAGGATGTGGATAAAAAGGAACCCTCTTACACTGCTGGTGGGAATGCAAACTAGTACAGCCACTATGGAGAACAGTGTGGAGATTCCTTAAAAAATTGGGAATAGAACTGCCTTATGACCCAGCAATCCCACTGCTGGGCATACACACTGAGGAAACCAGAATTGAAAGAGACACGTGTACCCCAATGTTCATCACAGCACTGTTTATAATAGCCAGGACATGGAAGCAACCTAGATGTCCATCAGCAGATGAATGGATAAGAAAGTGGTGGTACATATACACAATGGAGTATTACTCAGTCATTAAAAAGAATACATTTGAATCAGTTCTAAAAAGACGCTCACTCCTTGGAAGGAAAGCTATGACCAACCTAGATCACACATTCAAAAGCAGAGACACTACTTTGCCACAAAGGTTCGCCTAGTCAAGGCTATGGTTTTTCCTGTGGTCATGTATGGATGTGAGAGCTGGACTATGAAGAAGGCTGAATGCCGAAGAATTGATGCTTTTGAACTGTGGTGTTGGAGAAGACTCTTGAGAGTCCCTTGGACTGTAAGGAGATCCAACAAGTCCATTCTGAAGGAGATCAGCCCTGGGATTTCTTTGGAAGGAATGATGCTGAAGCTGAAACTCCAATACTTTGGCCACCTTGTGTGAAGAGCTGACTCATTGGAGAAGACTCTGATGCTGGGAGAGATTGAGGGCAGGAGGAGAAGGGGACGACAGAGGATGAGATGGCTGGATGGCATCACTGACTCGATGGACATGAGTCCGAGTGACCTCCAGGAGTTGGTGATGGACAGGGAGGCCTGGCATGCTGTGATTCCTGGGGTTGCAAAGAGTCGGACACGACTGAGCGACTGATCTGATCTGAATGAGGTGGATGAAACTGGAGCCTATTATACAGAGTGAAGTAAGCCAGAAAGAAAAACACCAATACAGTATACTAACGCATATATATGGAATTTAGAAAGATGGTAATGATAACCCTATATGCGAGACAGCAAAAGAGACACAGATGTATAGACCAGTCTTTTGGACTCTGTGGGAGAGGGAGGGTGAGATGATTTTGGAGAATGGCATTGAAACATGTATAATATCATATAAGAAACAAATCACAAGTCCAGGTTCAATGCAGGATACAGGAAGCTTGAGGCTGGTGCACTTGGATGACCCAGAGGGATGGTATGGGAAAGGAGGTGGGAGAGGGGGTTCAGGGTTGGGAACACACTGTACACCCATGGCAGATTCATGTTGATGTATGGCAAAACCAATACAATATTGTAAAGTAATAATAATAATAAAAGAAAAGGAGGAAAGAAAAAATAAATAAAATAAATCTAACAATACAAAAAAAAAAAAAAGAAACCAACCATAGAATCCAAGCAGCTCTATAGAAAGTCATGTAGAACTGAAGTATAGCTCATAGAGTGAGGCATCATCCATTTATTTATTTAGCATAAGTAAAATGAGAGCCCACTGCATTTTGGAAGCCGTCCTAACTCTATAGAGTACAGTGATAGTCAGCTTTATTCATTAACCTGACTAGGCTATAGTCCCAGTTCTTCAACCAAACAGGGATCTAGGTATTACTATGTAGGTCTTAGTGTTACCTTCTTTAATAACTGATTATTAAAGTTTATATTTAGCTAACTCTAAGCAAAATAGTTTACCCTTGATAAACTGGGTGGACCTAATTCAACAGATCAGTTTTCAGCTCACTTAATCAGTTTACTCTTAGAATAAACAGAGGAATTCCTGTAGAAGAGAAAATTCTGCCTGGGGTCTGCAGCTGCAGCCTATATTTGAGAGTTTCACCCTGCCCTTCCTGAAAGCCTGCTTTATGGATTTTGGATTGCCATAACCAGCTCCCACAGTTGCATTAGATAGTTCCCTACAATAAATATATAGCCTGCTATTCTGTTTCTCTGGTGGAAGCTTAACTGATACCGATTTTAGCTCCAGGACATTCAGTAACACAGTAACAAAGTAAATATGTTGAAATGGCTTTGGAGTTGGGCAGTGGATGGTAGAGACATTTTGAGACACATGATAGAAAAAAGCTAGATTGACTTAAACAAAAGAGCAAAGACTGGTTTCTTCTTGAGTCAAAGTGCATATCACAAAATTTGTCAGCTCTAATGGCAGTTTAAATGGATGGGAGAAATATGGATGTTAAAGGACACTTCTGGTAAACATAAAATTTTAATAGGAGGCTAATTACAATATTGTGGTGGCTTTTGCCATATATTCACATGAATCAGCTAATAATGATAGTAAATGTAGCTGAATTGTGTCCTACAGTTGTATGGAAAACAGAACTTGTAAATGATCAACTCGGATATTTAGCTAATGAGATTTCAAGCAAAATGTTGAAGATGTAACTTGTTTTTTCTTTCTGCTTATAGCAAAACATGAGTGGAAAGAGGTAAATTGAGAAAGGAACTCTAAAACAAAAATGAACCAGTACTTGATAACTGGGAACATTCTCAGCTCATCCAGATTGTAAAAAGATGCTAAAATTAGGAGATTCACTGTTAGGAAGTGTGTTCTGGAGAGAAGGTCAAAAGTGTGGCTTGAGAACTCTTTGCTGGTGCTGAAGAGATTAGACTCATGGATCTCCTTGGCCATCTGAGCAGAAAGTGAACTAGAAATGGTATTACACAGGAAAGATATCTGGAGAACACTTTGGTCTAATGGAGTGAATCCTCATGACATACACTGGAGAATCACAGCATTTTTTAAGAAAGTTATATCAGCAAAAAGCTATCAACTTGCATTGACAGAGAAAGAGGCAGGACAAAAGGAGAGTTGTCAGACTCCCAAAATTCTAGAAGCAAGCAACAGACTGATAACACTACTCAGATGCACACATGTGCTACCATTCAGGAAAAAAGAAATGTAACTCCAAAACTGTAGCCTTGATCCCAGAGGCCAGAGCCATGTGTGTAGATGTTAGAGCAGTGGACACAGGGACTAGAACTATAGGCCTAGAGAGTGGAGCCTCTAATCTTCTCAAAGAAATATTTCCAGGCCTTGAAATCTAATTGCATTTGCTAGATTTGAAACATATATATTACCATATATAAAATAGATAGCTAGTGGGAATTTGCTATATGACAGAAACCTGGTGCTGTGTGACAATCTAGAGGGGTGGGAGGGGATCAGAGGTAGGAGGGAGGTTCAAGACAGAGGAACATAGGTATACCTATGGCTGGTTCACATTGACATAACATGGTAAAGTGATTATCCTCCAATTAAAATTAAACAAAAGAAACTGAGACCAAAGTCCCTTTTCTTCTTCCATTTTCTCCCTTTGAGGATGAAAATTTTTATAACTGTTATATTATGTCTACCCTATCCTTATATTTTAGGAATAAATAATTTGTTTCCTAGTTTCAGGGGTGCAGAAATGGAGAAGGGTTTTGCCTCAAGATAGATCCTACCTGGAGTCTTATATATGCCTGATTTACATGACGTAGGGGATGAGATTTGAACTGATGCTGTATGAGTTGAGACATTTGGAAATGCTGGGATGGTGGGAGTACCTTTTGTCTATAGGACAGACATGAAATTTTGGAGATCAGAGTAGACGATAATGATTGAATGATTCCCAACAATATCAGGTCTTAGTTTGTAGAATCCATAAATGCTATTTTATTTTTTAAGTTATTTGCAGGTGTGATTAAGTGAAGAATTTTGAGAAGATTATCCTGGATATTCTGAGTGGGCCCTGAATTCCATCAGTTTATCCTGATATGAGGAAGACATAGAGAGATTTGACACAAAGTAGGAGAAGGTAATGTGACCAAGAGATTGGGGTGATGGCTACAAGGCAAAACACTGACAATCATCAGAGGTAGCTTCCCTCTGATGGGGCTTCCCTCATAGCTCAGTTGATAAAGAATCTGCCTGTAATGCAGGAGACGTGGGTTTGCTCCCTGGGTCAGGAAGATCCCCTGGAGAAGGAAATGGCAGCCCACTACAGTATTCTTGCCTGGAGAATCCCATGGACAGAGGAGCCTGGAGGGCTACAGTCCATGGGGTCATGAGAGTCAGACATGGCTTAGTGACCAAACCACCACATTAGAGGCAGATAAACAGATATTCCCCTCTAAAGCCTCCAGAGGAAGCACAGCTCTACTAATACAGTTTTTGGCCTAGTGATGCTAATTTTGGACTTCTGACCTTTGGAACTGTGAGAAAATAATTTTCCGTTGCTTTAAGCCACCAAGTCCGTGATCATTTGTTAAAGAAACCACAGGAAGCTAATACAGGTACAAAGAAGAGGAGGATGTGGATTCTCCCACAGAGGTGAGCAGTCTCATGGGGGTCAGGGGCAGGTCAAGAGTAACTACAATCTGTAAAATAGCCATTAGCATACAAAAGAGGAAGGACTCATTTCTTCTTGAGTAAAGTGCATATCACAAAATGTGTCAGCTCTAATGGCAATTTAAACACATCTTATCCAGATAAATAAGAGAAAGAAGGTTATTAAAGTTGTAGGAAATGGAAGTAAAAAAAAAAAAAAATACAGGGGCAATGAAAGCATAAAAGGTGTTTTAAAAAGAAAGGAATCCCGTTTGACTACAATATAGGATGAATGAAAGACTGGCAGTGAAGTATAAGAGGTAATCTGGGGCCTTGTTGATGTATTTTTATATGATACAAAAGATTTTGGACTCACCTATATAATAAATGGGGAAACTTTCAAGATGTTTAATGCAACAAGTCAATTTGTTGTTGTTGTTCAGTTGCTAAATTGTGTCTGACTCTTTGTGACCCAGGGAAGTACACCAGGATTCTCTGTTCTCCCCTGTCTCCCAGAGTTTGCTCAGATTCATGTTCATGGAGTCTGTGATGCTATCTAACCATCTTATCCTCTGCTGCACTTTTCTCCTTTTGCCTTCAATCTTTCCCATCATTCAGTTCAGTTCAGTTCAGTCGCTCTGTCATATCCAACTCTACCATCGAGTCAATGATGCCATCCAACCATCTCATCCTCTGCCATCCCCTTCTTCTCCTACCTTCAATCTTGCCCAGCATCAGGGTCTTTTCTGTGAGTCAGTTCTTCACATTGGGTGGCCAAAGTATTGGAGTTTCAGCTTCAACATCAGTCCTTCCAATGAATATTCAGCACTGATTTCCTTTAGGATTGATGGTTGGATCTCCTTGCACTTCAAGGGACTCTCAAAAATCTTCTTCAACACCACAGCTCAAAAGCATCAATTCTTCAGTGCTCAGCTTTCTTTATAGTCCAACTCTCACATCCATACATGACTACTGAAAAAACCATAGATTTGACTTGACGGACCTTTGTTGGCAAAGTAATGCCACCAGACCTTCAGGTATGACCTAAATCAAATCCCTTACCATTATACAATGGAAGTGACAAATAGATTCAAGGGATTAGATCTGATAGACAGAGTGCCTGAAGAACTATGGACAGAGTTTCATGACATTGTACAGGAGGAAGTGATCAAGACCATCCCCAAGAAAAAGAAGTGCAAAAAGGCAAAAGGTTGTCTGAGGAGGCCTTACAAATAGCTGAGAAAAGAAAAGAAGCAAAAGGCAAAGGAGAAAAGAATGCAGAGTTCCAATGAAAAGAAAGGAGAGATAAGAAAGCCTTCCTCAAGAAAGCCTTCCTCAGTAATCAATGCAAAGAAATAGAGGAAAACAATAGAACAGGAAAGACTAGAGATCTCTTCAAGAACATTAGAGATATCAAGGAAACATTCCATGTAAAGATGGGCACAATAAAGGACAGAAACAATATGGACCTAACAGAAGCAGAAGATATTAAGAAGAGGTGGCAAGAATACACACAAGAACTATACAAAAAAGATCTTCATGATCCAGATAACCACAATAGTGTGATCAATCACCTAGAACCAGACACCTTGGGATGCAAAGTCAAGTGGGCCTTAGGAAACATCACTATGAACAAAGCTAGTGGAGGTGATGGAATTCCAGTTGAACTATTTCAAATCCTGAAAGATGATGCTATGAAAGTGCTGCACTCAATATGCCAGCAAATTTGGAAAATCCCCATCATTAGTGAAGGAGTTTACAAACTATGATCCTTATTTTATATTTTAATGTGTTTACCCTGTGTAGAAAAGAAACGAGAGTAGGGTCAGACAGAGATAACAATCAGTCTCAACCTAATGTCTCAGGTGAGATAATATGACAAAAGTGACAGAGAAAAGAAGATGTATTTAGAGTTATTTTTAAGGTCAAATTGCCAGGACTTGCTGACCAAATAAATGTCAGGAATAAGGATGAACCTTTGTGTTTTGTTTTCTGCAGCAGATGAATGGATGCCAATGCCATTAACTGAAAACAGGATGATAGGGGTAGCTTGTGGGGCTGTTGACATAATTCATTCATTCACTTAATAAATATTTACTGTCCACCTACTTTGTCCAAGCTCTGGACTAGTGACGTTCAGTTTGGGGAGATTCCAGGACCTTAAGAAGGTCATGAAAAACAAAAACGGTGAGGAAGGAAACAAATCACTTAGTGAGTGTTTAATGTTTTGTGTTTGTTTGTTGTTTTTTTCATTTGTTGTTTTGTGTGAGTTGGCAGGATGGGAAGGAGAGATAGTACGTGAAGAAGGAACAATTTCAACAAAGTGGACGAGAAGAGTGTGAAGAGTTGTTTTAAAACCAGGGATAAATCAGCCATCAAGAAGAACTTTCTATCTCCCTGGAGCACAAACGAAACTTGATAACATTGTAATGATTGACTGATGTTGAAATGTTTTGGCTATAAGTATAAATAGCATATCATATACATCTCCTCCCCTTAGATGTGTTTTCTGGAGACTTTGTCACTGTATAAAAATGTACAATGGTTTATTGACATGTGCATTCCAATAAGTTTACAAGATAATGAGGTACACAGTCAGTCTCTATTGCACTTCATGAAAACTTCAAACTCAATCTTAACCTAGAAGTTAAATGAAACTTAATTTCTAATTAAGTAATTCTTATACAGGACAAATCTTGATATATTTATATACAATGAGATACTCACTACAATTATATACTGTCCAAACACATTTTTTAAAAAAATAACAGTCCAGGAAATAAGACAGAATATTCCCCTTTTTATCCTCACCCATGATGCGATAGTACAGAATTACAAAAAGCTATATACTATGAACAACGACCTTTTTTTTTTTTTTTTTTGGTATGAAATCCAGCATCATTTTTAGTCTATGGGCATGGTGATTCTATTATTTTAATTATCTATAAATGTCCAATGCCTCACAGATCAATGAAAGTAATGACTATATGCAAACATCTCATATGTGTGATGTCTTGGTTCAAAAGAAGATAAACTGAAAAAATGAAAAAGCTTTCTGTAGCAAGAATTATGTGCACAGTATTTGGCATCCTTCTCTGTGAATGGTTTCTTTTCATGGATGTAAAAATGGTCCATCTTGATCCTGAGCACTGTTTAAATTTCACCATATCCTCCAGGGAGACAAATCATAGAATAACTATTCTCTAATTCTGTAGCAAAGAAATTTCTAATTACTAAAGTCCTCCAAAGTATCTTCCACTATGTAAAAATGAATTCTGCTCCACCCAACATCGCTGAAAGTGAAATGTTATTGTAATAGATGTGGAAACTAGTAATTTTCTTATTTTAATAGATGAGGAAAATATTTTTGAACATTTTAATAGAAGAGGAAATTTACCTGGCAGAGTTGAGATTCAACCCAAACACGTGATTTGTCAATCCCCAAGCCAAGCTATTCCTAGCACAGCAAGCTACCTCATAACATCCCCAAATCGTCAAAATACTTATTGGGGTGGATTTCACTTGGGGCGTCTCAAGTGTAGCTTGTGGTAAAGAACCCACCTGCCATTGCAGGAGACAAGAGTTCAATCCCTGGGAAAATCCCCTGAAGGAGGAAATGGAAGCCCCCTCCAGTATTCTTGATTGGAGAATCCCATGGACAGAAGATCCTGGTGGGCTATGGTCCATAAAGTCGCAAAGAGTTGAACACAACTAAAGCAATATCATGCATGCCCGTACCCAGACTTAGTTTTGGGGGAAAAATACAATTATTCTATCAAACTTTAGCATATTTAGTCTACTTTTTGCTAGTTTAAAGGATAAGTAAAGGCAAACATGCTTACTTAACTAGAAATGCCGCAACTTTGGAATCCAAAAACCTTTTGTTTATTTTTAGCCAAGCTTACAATTTACTATAAAATTTAAGATAAATAAAAACTCATTTTAGATACATTTTTCATTTAGAAATGATTTTTGTTGTTCTTTAAGTATGCCAAATAGGCTCCATGTATTTACATTCACCCCATACCTTCACAAGAATATACTGAAATAAAATGACTAACCAATGTATTCTCCTGCTTTCCTAGATCTCCCCTCTCCTCAAATTTACAATATCTTTCTTCTTTTCTTCACTCTCAGTCAACAATCTTGCTTCCTACTTTGAGTATTTTCACAAACTACTGAGTTCATTTAAAATTTTTCTTTAATTCTATTGTGTAGGCAGGAGAAATGGATAGGAGAGCTAAAGTGAAAGTCACTCAGTCTTGTCGGACTCTTTGTGACTCCATGGACTATAAGGAAGAGATCAAATTTTAGCTACTGCAAGAAGATATTTGATGACGATTCAAACCACAATGGAAAAGAAAATGAAAAAGAACATATGCAAATATACATACATATATTGGAGAAAGAAAGGGCAACTCACTCCAATATCCTCGCCTGCAAAATTCCATAGACAGAGGAGCCTGGGGGCCACAGTCCGTGGGATTGCAAAGAGTCAGACATGACTGAGCAACTAACTCTATGTGTGTATGGGCTTCCCAGGTGGTGCTAGTGATAAAGAACCCACCTACCAATGCAAGAGACACAAGAGACACAGGTTCAATCCCTGGGTCAAGAAGATCCCCTGGAGGAGGAAATGACAACCCATTCCGGTATTCTTGTCTAGAAAACACCGTGGACAGAGGAGTCTGGAGGACTATCATCCAAGGGGCCACAAAGAGTTAGACACAACTGAGCAGCTAATACATATATATGTATGTATTTATATATATACATACATATATGTATATATACACGCATATATACAACTAAATCACTCTGTGGTACACCTGAAACTAACAAAACATTGTAAATCAACTATACATTAATAAAAGCAATTAAGAAAGAAAATTTATTAACATACCACCTGGAAATACAGAAGGAAATACCTAAAGAAACAGCTAAATATTTTGTAATAGTTGCTTCTGGGGAGTAGGACTATTGGATATAAAGGCTTGAGAATACTATGTTTTAACTCTAAGGTTTTTAGCATTAAAAAAAATCTATATGACCAAATGCAATTTGATAGAATTGTAAAATTAAAAGCTAGAATAAAATACACAAAATTGTAAATTCTCTGCTATTAAGATGTTCTAGGTGATAATTTTATCATGTTTTTCTCAACAATTTTAAATGTTACATATTTCATATAGATTACCAATAAATCATCATGAAGAATAATTTTTCATATTTTTAGTCTATTTTAGAAAACACTGTACGTGTTCTTCAAAAGAAATAACTTGGTAGTATAGAGAAGGGAGGGGCTTTCCAGGTGCGCTAGTGGTCAAGAACCTGCCTGCCAAAGCAGGAGACATGAGAGATGCAGGGTTGATTCCCCCAGCCTAGGAAGATCCCCTGGAGAAGGGCATGACAACTCACTTTCAGTATTCTTGCCTAGAGAATTCCAAAGACAGAGGAGCCTAGCTGGCTATAGTTCATGGGGTCTCAAAGGGGTAGACACAAATGACGTGACTTAGCATGCATGCGGCCATGGAGAAGGGAAAGTACATTAATACATTTCCATGTTTGTACATCTTAAATCTTACTTCCATATACAGGACAAGAGATGACACTCTACTGGGTCCATCAACACATGAAGAGAGGGGGGAAGTGTTTTCCAGGACTAAAGGAGCTGCTAGTTTTATCAGTAAATTTAAAACCCCAAGGAAAGTATGTCTCAAAGAAGATTGTCAGCACTGAAAAGTAGGTGGGCTAGGGAAATGAAAGGCCCAGTTTCTTATCTGCAAATTTAATTATCCAATTTTAGACCACGAAAATTCACCAGGTTTGTTTTCTCTGAGGCTCTTTTGGTAGACAGCAAGCAGACCTCAGAAGACAGTCCATTCACACCTCTGAATAATTAACCATCAGAATCCTAACAAAAGTTGTCCTTGATTGAGACAACTTCAAGATATAAGTAAATGGCTAGATTTATGAATCTCTGATCTTAGGTTAACTTAACACTAACTATACTCAGGAATTGAAAATGAAATTTCTCTTTCAAAGACTTTGTCTTCTACTCTATTCTTTCCTAGACCAATATAAGACAGTCCTCAAATTTACAGCTCATTACTTGAGCTGTTAATTAAATGATACCAGTTGACTTAGAAAAATATCAGTAACCTCAGATATGCCGATGACACCAGCCTTATGGCAGAAAGCGAAGAAGAACTAAAGAGTCTCTTGATGAAAGTGAAAAGGAGAGTGAAAAAGTTGGCTAAAAACTCAACATTCAAAAAAACTAAGATCGTGGCATCTGGTCCCATCATTTGATGGCAAATAGATGGGAAAACAATGGAAAGAGTGACAGACTTTATTTGGGGGGGCTCTGAAATCACTGCACATGGTGACTACAGTCATGAAAGTAAAAGACTCTTCCTCCTTGAAAAAAAGTTATGACCAACCTATGACAGCATATTAAAAAGGCAACAAAGATCCATATAGTCAAAGCTATGGTTTTTCTAGTAGTCATGTATGGATGTGAGAGTTGGACTATAAAGAAAGCTGAGCACCGAAGAATTGATGCTTTTGATTTGCGGTGTTGGAGAAGACTCTTGAGGTTCCTTTGGACAGCAAGGAGATCCAACCAGTCCATCCTAAAAGAAATCAGTCCTGAATATTCATTGGAAAGACTGATGCTGAAGCTGAAACTCCAATACTTTGGCCACCTGATGTGAAGAGCTGACTTATTTGAAAAGACCCTGATGCTGGGAAAGATTGAAGGCAGGAGGAGAAGGGAATGACAGAGGATGAGATGGTTGGATGACATCACCGACTCAATGGATATGAGTTTGAGCAAACTCCAGGAGTTAGTGATGGACAGGGAGGCCTGGCATGCTGCAGTCCATGCATTCATGAAGAGTCAGACACAACTGAGCGACTGAACTGACCTGAACAAGTTGACTTTGGTTTTCTCTCAGATAAAATCTTAAAATGGGGATGTTTCCTAGTCAACAATCTAATGCTTAATTTTCTTAAAAAGTGGCCATTTCTATTTAAAAAAATAATTGTCACTAAATCATAAAGGCATACAGTTCATAGTATAAAATTTTAACAGTGTATAGAGTCAGTATATGTGAAAAATATGGTTAACTAGACACATAAGAACACTTGGTCTTTACTGAAATTATAATTGGTAGAAATATTTTAAGGATAAAAGTGAACAATTAAGGCCCTCCTAAGGAGGGAAAATATATGTATGTGCTGTGCTTCGTTGCTCAGATAGCATATTAAAAAGCAGAGACATTACTTTGCCAACAAAGGTCCATCTAGTCAAGGCTATGGTTTTTCCAGCAGTCATGTATGGATATGAGAGGTAAACCAAAAAGAAAACTGAGTGCTGAAGAATTGATGCTTTTGAACTGTGGTGTTGGAGAAGACTCTTGAGAGTCCCTTGCCCTGCAAGGAAATCCATCCAGTCCATTCTAAAGGAGATCAGTCCTGGGTGTTCATTGGAAGGGCTGATGCTGAAGCTGAAACTCCAGTACTTTGGCCACCTCATGCGAAGAGTTGACTCATTGGAAAAGACTCTGATGCTGGGAGGAACTGGGGGCAGGAGGAGAAGGGGACGACAGAGGATGAAATGGCTGGATAGCATCACTGACTTGATGAACGTGAGTCTGAGTAAACTCCGGGAGTTGGTGAGGGACAGGGAGGCCTGGTGTGCTGCAATTCATGGGATCGCAAAGAGTCGGACACGACTGAGCGACTGAACTGAACTGAACTGAATTGTGTTTCATTGCTCAGTCATGTCTGGCTCTTTGCAACCCCATGGACTGTAGCCTGCCAGGCTCTTTTGTCCATGGGAATTCTCTAGGCAAGAATACTAGAGTGGGTTGTTATGCCATCCTTCAGGGAATCTTCCCAACCCTGGGATTGAACCCAGGTCTCCCTCATTGCAGGTGGATTCTTTATCATCTGAGCCATCAGAGAAGCCCAAAATATATGTATAATAAGGAATAAGGAAACAAGGCTTAGAGTCAGGACACTTGGATTAGTTCTGACTCTGCCATGGACCAGCTCTGGCTTTGTCCAAGTTACACATTGTTTTAAAATCTTAGTATATCTCTAAGCAAAATACAATTTGTAGCTTCTTTGTCATAGATTTCTTAAAGGGTTAATACACTCATCCATCCAAGTGACTACTACAGTGACTGTCACTTCGTAAATCCTCAGTCAATATTTGATTATTGGTACCAATTGGGGGAAGGAGAAAGGGAAGGGAAGGAATTGGGGAAGTGGAAGCAATGACAGATTTCTCTTCTTGGTCTTCAAAATCACTGCAGATGGTGACTGCAGCCATGAAATTATAATACACTTACTTCTTGGAAAGAAGGCTATGACAAACCTAGACAGCATATTAAAAAGCAAGGCTGCATATTGTCACCATGTTTATTTAACTTATATGCAGAGTACATCATGAGAAATGCTGGACTGGAAGAAACACAAGTTGGAATCAAGATTGCTGGGAGAAATATCAATAACCTCAGATATGCAGATGACACCACTCTTATGGCAGAAAGTGAAGAGGGGCTAAAAAGCCTCTTGATGAAAGTGAAAATGGAGAGTGAAAAGGTTGGCCTAAAGCTCAACATTCAGAAAACGAAGATCATGGCATCTGGTCCCATCACTACATGGGAAATAGATGGGGAAACAGTGGAAACAGTGTCAGACTTTGTTTTTCTGGGCTCCAAAATCACTGCAGATGGTGACTGCAGCCATGAAATTAAAAGACGCTTACTCCTTGGAAGGAAAGTTATGACCAACCTAGACAGCATATTCAAAAGCAGAGACATTACTTTACCAACAAAGGTTCGCCTAGTCAAGGCTATGGTCTTTCCTGTGGTCATGTATGGATGTGAGAGTTGGACTGTGAAGAAGGCTGAGAGCCGAAGAATTGATGCTTTTGAACTGTGGTGTTGGAGAAGACTCTTGAGAGTCCCTTGGACTGCAAGAAGATCCAACCAGACCATTCTGAAGCAGATCAATCCTGGAATTTCTTTGGAAGGAATGATGCTAAAGCTGAAACTCCAGTATTTTGGCCACCTCATGCGAAGAGTTGACTCATTGGAAAAGACTCTGATGCTGGGAGGGATTGAGGGCAGGAGGAGAAGGGGACGATAGAGGATGAGATGGCTGGATGGCATCACTGACTTGATGGGTGTGAGTCTGGGTGACCTCCGGGAGCTGGTGATGGACAGGGAGGCCTGGTGTGCTGCGGTTCATGGGGTCGCGAAGAGTCGGACACGACTGAGCGATTGATCTGATCTGATCTGATCACTTTGCCGATAAATTCCATATAATCAAAGCTATGGTTTTTTCCAGTATTCATGTAGGTCTGTGAGTATTAGACTGTAAAGAAGGCTGAACATTGAAGAACTGATGCTTTCAAATTGTGGTGCTAGAGAAGACTCTTGAGAGTCTCTTGGACAGCAAGATCAAACCAGTCAATCCTAAAGGAAATCAACTCTGCATACTCATTGGAAGAACTGATGCTGAAACTAAAGCTACAATACTTTGGCCACCGATTCAATGGACTTGAACTTGGGCAAACTCCGGGAGATGATTTGCCATCTCCCAGAGTTTGGGAAGCCTGATGTGCTGCAGTCCATGGAGTCACACAGAGTCAGACACGACTTAGAGACTGAACAGCAACAACTAAGTTAACAAATGAAAGAACATGTACACAAAGGTAGAGAACAAAGTTTTATACACTGGATCCTACATTATTGCTATTAATTATTGACAGAGAGTTTTTGAGATCAAGAGCCAAAATGAACCCAGGCAGAGGGTGCTGCAGATGCTTTCAGAAAGTCATCTGAGGTCGATGACCCAGACCACAGGGTCTTAAGTATTGATGCAGTTCAGAAAACAGACACTGCCAATGATGTAGCTCTGTGTAGCCTTCTGCCAGGGCTCTGAGTGCTGAACATATGACTCATTATAAGTCAAATTGCTGTAAGTGAGAAACCACCTGTAGTTAAAACAAGTGCCTCACTGAATGTTTCAGAGCAAGAGAAAACTTGAGGAAAGATTGATTTCTTTGATGCAAAAGAGCCTTCAGCTCTGACCTGCAGTTCCTTCTAGGAATTCTCTCTTGCCACACCTCTATAGTCAAAGTTTCTCTTCTAAGCTTCCTCTTTGAATGAAACTGGACTCTGGACCTGGGGCTGTCTATGGTGACTCTATACCCAGGCTCTTCTTTCTTTACAACATTATGGGTTACTCTAAAAAATCAAAAAGGGAGTTATTTCCCTTTAGCTTCATGTATAAACCATACTGAAACATTCTGTCTTACCTATTTAGTGTGAGCTCTGTTCCATGGACAGGCACTCTAATTCAATTTCCTCAACCAAAACACTATCACCATTCACAAAACCTGTTTATTTTCACTTTCCCTTCAGCTTGGCCAAGGTAATTTTCTCTTTTTAACATTAAAGTTAAATCCAGTTTGGATATGGCCACACATCGCTTGGCCATTTTCTGACTCTTCCCTCTTCACTGTTAAAGCTTTACAAGCTCACTAGTTCCATCTGTACCTCCAACTGGGCCTGGATCACTTTCACCTTCCCTTTCTAATTTTTATTCTATAGTTATGTTTCACTGAAAAGCTTTCCCCTGCTTTTTATTACACCCCTTCTTTTCTTCTCCTTTCTATGCTCTTAGCAATATCAGTCCCTCCCCTTTTCTCAGTATATTTTCCTCATGGCCACACTGAGGTTATAGATTTTTGGAAGAAAGATTATAGAGATAAAAGATGAAATGTCATTTTCATCACATCCCACCAAGGATACTTACTATCAGTGTTACTTATCACTGACATTGTTGATCCAGATCACTTGGTATGGCAGAGTTTGCAGAATTTCTCCACCGTAAAGATATAATTTCCCCATATCCATATTCCATTCATCAGATGCTGGTCAACTAAGTCGTAACGCATATTCAAGGGATGGAAAACTAAGTTCTATCAACTTAAGGGGCACTGTATTGGTATATTGTGTGGGAAATTTGTCTCTTTTCTTTTTATTTATTCAAGAGCATATTTGTATCAGGAATCACTGGTGGATCAGCAATAAGGAATCACCTGCCCATGCAGGAAACTCAAGTTGGGCTGATGGGCTACCATTGAGTCACAAGAGTTGAAAAAGACAGCAAATAAAATTTCACCACCACATTTGTATCAATATTAACTCATGTATATTAATTATACACTTTGGGCTATAATCCAATAATACTTTTTTTTTTTGCTGAAATTGCCCCATGTTCAGCCACTGAGAGCACTTTCAGCTTAGCTCCTGTATTAAAGATCATAGTAATTTCCCCATTTTATTATTTATTATTTTTATTATTTAAGAAAAATGTACAAAATATTATTTTTGCATTTATGTCAAAAATTCAATATATTAATCAATGCATGCTAAGTCACTTCAGTCATGTCTGACTCTTTGTGATCCTGGGACTATAGCCCACCAGGCTCCTCTGTCCATGGGATTCTTCAGGCAAGAATACTGGAGTGGGTTGCTATCTCCTCCAGATATTAATCAATATATTATATCAATTTTGTGTTTAGCATTTTGCCTTGTATTCTATGCCTTCTTTCTGTGCTGACCTTTCTTCCTGCTAGTTTTTCTACTTTAACCATAAGGGCTTATTGGTTAATGGAAAAATTTCATACATAGTCTTGGGAAAAAAAAAATTTATCTCTATTTTGCTCCCATTCTTGGAAAATATAGCTGGGTATGAAATTCTAGGCTTACAATGTTTTCCCTTTAGTCTTTTTAAGATCTTAATCCACTGTTTTCTGTTACCTATTTTTTGCTGGCCTAAAGTTTGGTAAATATTTATTTGAGTTTCCCTTCACTTTAGGGCTTCTCTTGTGGCTCAGTGGTAAAGAATCTGCCTGCCAATGCAGGAGACGAGGGTTCAATCCCTGGGTCAGGAAGATCCCCTAGAGAAGAAAATGGCAACCCACTCCAGTATTCTAGCCTGGCAAATCCCCTGGACAGAGGAGCCTGGACGGGCATAATCCATGAGGTTGCAAGAGAGTGGGACAGGACTTAGTGATTTAGTGACCCCTCTGGTAACCATTAATAATATATAATCCTTTGTGTTAGGAAGAGTCAGTAAAATAAGTCAAGCAAATTATTTTTATTAATTCATTTTGATTCTTGGAATAAATTTTAAACCTAATGAATTCTGGAAACATCAAATATTTTATCTTCATGGGAAATAGATGGAGAAACAGTGTAAACAGTGTCAGACTTTATTTTTCTGGGCTCCAAAATCACTGCAGATGGTGACTGCAGCCATGAAATTAAAAGACGCTTACTCCTTGGAAGGAAAGTTATGACCAACCTAGATAGCATATTCAAAAGCAGAGACATCACTTTGCCAACAAAGGTTCGCCTAGTCAAGGCTATGGTCTTTCCTGTGGTCATGTATGGATGTGAGAGCTGGACTGTGAAGAAGGCTGAGCGCCGAAGAATTGATGCTTTTGAACTGTGGTGTTGGAGAAGACTCTTGAGAGTCCCTTGGACTGCAAGGAGATCCAACCGGTCCATTCTGAAGGAGATCAGCCCTGGCATTTCTTTGCAAGGAATGATGCTAAAGCTGAAACTCCAGTATTTTGGCCACCTCATGTGAAGAGTTGACTCATTGGAGAAGACTCTGATGCTGGGAGGGATTGAGGGCAGGAGGAGAAGGGGACGACAGAGGATGAGATGGCTGGATGGCATCACTGACTCGATGAATGTGAGTCTGAGTGACCTCCGAGAGCTGGTGATGGATAGGGAGGCCTGGCGTGCTGCAGTTCATGGGGTTGCAAAGAGTCGGACACGACTGAGCGACTGATCTGATCTGATCTGATGCTTCTTCTCTACTATTCTCTCTGTTCCCTGAGTTTGTTGGATCCTTCCTGATTGATATATCTTTTACATGTTCTTTTGCTCTTATACCATACTACTGTGGTCTGCTGCTGCTGCTCCTGCTAAGTTGCTTCAGTCGTGTCTGACTCTGATTTCCCTTAAATTCATATGCTGATGTTCTAATACCCAGTGTGATGGTATCAGGGGCTGAGGTTTTTGGAAAAGAGTTAGGTCATTAGGGTGGAATCCTAATGAACAGATTTGCGTTCTTACAAAAGAAGCCATAGAGCTCCCTAGACACTTCCACACATGGCAGTGCAACAAGAAGCCTGTGGCCCATTTGACCACAGACTGAATAGTGAAAAAAAGAAAAAAAAAAATCAGTGTATATTTTCTAATATATTATTAAAATCTAACATTTAGAAAGACATTTAACAAGCTTCTATCTAGAGCCTAATAACAAATGGGATTTTCTTTCATCTTTATTTTTAACATACTATACATTATACAGTATAGCACACTGGTTAGAACCACAAGATTTGGAATAAAATAAATTCTGTTCCAAAAAACAACTCTGCCACTTTACGAGCTGTGTGTGACCTTTGCTGCTGCTGTTAAGTCGCTTCAGTCGTGTCCGACTCTGTGTGACCCCATAGACGGCAGCCACCAGGCTCCCCTGTCCCTGGGATCCTCCAGGCAAGAGCACTGGAGTGGGTTGCCATTTCCTTCTCCAATGCATGACAGTGAAAAGTGAAAGTGAAGTCACTCAGTTGCATCCAACTCCTAGCGACCCCATGGACTGCAGCATACCAGGCTCCTCCGTTCATGGGATTTTCCAAGCAAGAGTACTGGAGTGGGGTGCCTGACCTTTAGAATGTTATTTAATGTGACTCAGTCTTTCTTTTCATTTGATCATGACAGCATGTTGATCTTAAACATCCAGCCTCCAGAACTGTGAAAAATAAATGTTTGTTGTTTATAAGCCACTCAGTTTATGGTATTTTTTCCTATATAGCCACCTTAACAGACTAAAATAGATGCACTCTAGATGAATTCTTTAATACTGTCTTCCAAATTACTATCTTCAACTGCATAAAGAGCTTACAGATGTATTGTGTGTGTATGTATGTGTGTGTGTATATGTGTATTATACATATTATATTAAATATTTATAATTACATATTTATGTATATGTATATGTATAAATATGTATAATTATATATTTATAATATGTAATAAAATATGATATTTTAAAATCTTAAAAAACCTTTCTGGTTAGGCAGAGATTATACCTCACAGGGTTAGCTGACTCTTTTTTTTTTTCCATTTTACACAGGAGTTTTTATTAGGAACAAAACAAAACATGTGGTCAAACACCAAAAGATTACTGCTAGTCACAAAATGAAAACAGACATCTCAAATTAATAATGGCTCCTCTGATATGCATCTTAACTACGTAAGACCAGTATCCTGTTTTTCTCCACCCTGAATTCCCCTCAGAATGCATCATTGCTGGCTGCAGTGGCTGATGCCAACTCTTAGAGGTAGAAGGAGATGCAGGGATTCAGCCTAGGAACATACCTTTGATATGCAAACCAACCAATGCAAAGTTGCACCATCTCTATATGGTGATGCTAGGACCAAAGGGTACTAGGGATAGAAGTTCCTCTACTTGGCCTTTTTACTCACGTCATTTCAGTTCAGTTCAGTCACTCAGTCGTGTTCAACTCTTTGCGACCCCATGGACTGCAGCACACCAGGCTTCCCTGTTCATCACCAATACTCAGAGCTTGCGCAAACTCATGTCCATTGAGTCAGTGATGCCATCCAGTCATTTCATCCTCTGTCATCCCCTTCTCCTCCTGCCTTAAATCTTTCACAGCATCAGAGTTTTTTCCAAAGAGTCAGATAGTTCTTCACATCAGGTGACCAAAGTATTGGAGCTTAAGCTTCAGCGTCAGTCCTTCCAGTGAATATTCAGGACTGATTTCCTTTAGAATTGACTGGTTTGGTCTCTTTGCTGTCTGAGGGACTCTCAAGAGTCTTCTCCAACACCACAGTTCAAAGGCCTCAATTCTTTGGCCCTCAGCTTTCTTTATAGTCCAACTCTTACATCCACACATGACTACTGGAAAAACCATAGCTTTCACTAGATGGACCTTTGTTGATAAAGTAATGTCTCTGCTTCTTAATATGCTGTCTCAGATCAGATCAGATCAGTCGATCAGTCGCTCAGTCGTGTCCGACTCTTTGCAACCCCATGAACTGCAGCACGCCAGGCCTCCCTATCCATCACCAGCTCTCGGAGGTCACTCAGACTCACATCCATCGAGTCAGTGATGCCATCCAGCCATCTTATCCTCTGTCGTCCCCTTCTCCTCCTGCCCCCAATCCCTCCCAGCATCAGAGTCTTCTCCAATGAGTCAACTCTTCGCATGAGGTGGCCAAAATATTGGAGTTTCAGCTTTAGCATCATTCCTTGCAAAGAAATGCCAGGGCTGATCTCCTTCAGAATGGACCGGTTGGATCTCCTTGCAGAGTCCCTTGGACTCTCAAGAGTCTTCTCCAACACCACAGTTCAAAAGCATCAATTCTTCGGCGCTCAGCCTTCTTCACAGTCCAGCTCTCACATCCATACATGACCACAGGAAAGACCATAGCCTTGACTAGGCGAACCTTTGTTGGCAAAGTGATGTCTCTGCTTTTGAATATGCTATCTAGGTTGGTCATAACTTTCGTTCCGAGGAGTAAGCGTCTTTTAATTTCATGGCTGCAGTCACCATCTGCAGTGATTTTGGAGCCCAGAAAAATAAAGTCTGACACTGTTTCCACTGTTTCCCCATCTATTTCCCATGTAGTGATGGGACCAGATGCCATGATCTTCGTTTTCTGAATGTTGAGCTTTAAGCCAACCTTTTCACTCTCCACTTTCACTCTCATCAAGAGGCTTTTGAGTTCCTATTCACTTTCTGCCATAAGGGTGGTATATCTGCATATCTGAGGTTATTGATATTTCTCCCAGCAATCTTGATTCCAACTTGTGTTTCTTCCAGTCCAGCATTTCTCATGATGTACTCTGCATATAAGTTAAATAAACATGGTGACAATATACAGCCTTGACGTACTCCTTTTCCTATTTGGAACCAGTCTTTTGTTCCATGACCAGTTCTAACTGTTGCTTCCTGACCTGCATACAGATTTCTCAAGAGGCAGATCAGGTGGTCTGGTATTCCCATCTCTCTCAGAATTTTCCACAGTTTATTGTGATCTACACAGTCAAAGGCTTTGGCATAGTCAATAAAGCAGAAATAGATGTTTTTCTGGAACTCTCTTGCTTTTTCGATGATCCAGCAAATGTTGGCCATTTGATCTCTGGTTCCTCTGCCTTTTCTAAATCCAGCTTGAACATCAGGAAGTTCACGGTTCACATATTGCTGAAGCCTGGCTTGGAGAATTTTGAGCAGTACTTTACTAGCGTGTGAGATGAGTGCAATTGTGCGGTAGTTTGAGCACTCTTTGGCATTGCCTTTCTTTGGGATTGGGATGAAAACTGACCTTTTCCAATCTTGTGGCCACTGCTGAGTTTTCCAAATTTGCTGGCATATTGAGTGCAGCTAGGTTGGTCATAACTTTTCTTCCAAGGAGAAAGTGTCTTTTAATTTCATTGCTACAGTCTCCATCTGCAGTGATTTTGGAGCCCCCGAAATAAAGTCTATCACTGTTTCCATTGTTTCCCCATCTATTTGCCATAAAGTGATGGGACCAGATGCCATGATCTTCATTTTTTGAATGTTGAGTTTTAAGCCAACTTTTTCGCTCTCCTCTTTCACTTTCATTAAGAGGCTCTTTAGTTCTTCTTCACTTTCTTCCATAAGGGTGGTGTCATCTGCATATCTGTGGTTGTTGATATTTCTCCCAGCAACGTTAATTCCAGTTTGTGCTTCACCCAGCCTGGCATTTTGCATGAGGTACTCTGCATATAAGTTAAATAAGTGGGGTGATAATATACAGCCTGAGTATACTCCTTTCCCAATTTGGAACCAGTCCATTGTTCTATGTCCAATTCTAACTGTTGCTTCTTGATCTGCATACAGATTTCTCAGGAGGGAGGTAAAGTGGTCTGGTATTCCTATCTCTTTAAGAATTTTCTTTAGTTTGTCATGATTCACACAGTCAATTACTTTAGTCCACCCAGACTACTTTGGTATAGTCAATAAAGCAGAAGTAGATGTTTTTCTGAAACTTTCTTGCTTTTTTTTTATGATCCAAGGAATGGGGAGAATTTGATCTCTGGTTCCTCTGCCTTTTCTAAATCCAGCTTGAACAGTATGAAAAGACCTTCTTACTACAGATGACAATTTCCTTCTGCCTTAATCATACCAGGGCCAAGTATCAGACAAGTGAAGCCACTGAAATTATGCAAACTAGATAAGGTGCTATGGTCAATCATTTCAGACATGTCTAACACTTTGCAGCCCCATGGACTGTAGCCTACTAGGTTCTTATGTCCATGGGATTTTCCAGGAAAGAATGCTAGACTGAGTTGTCATTTTATTCCTCAGGGAATCTTCTGGACCCAGAGATTGAACTGCGGTCTCCTGTGGTTTCTTTACCACTGAGCCACCTGGGAAGCTCATGGAAACTAGCAGAGACAATAGTGCCCATTGACACCGCACTGTCTTTCCTCCTTCCCATGAAAACCCCAAAAAGAGTCATAGCTTAGGCACTTCCCAGCTCCTGCTTCTGCTTCCCGACTAAAACCTGGTGTTTCTCCAGTGGCCTTGTGATACAAGTTGTGCTTATCATTTCTAAGAAATAATGAGTAATTTAAACTCTTTTGTTTTCAATGGCATTACCTTTCTGTGCTGTCTCCAGTCATATGTGTAAATGAAGACCTGGGCCTAGAACAATAAAATTAATTTAAATATTTTCATATTTTAAAACTACATTTTTATTTTCAATATTTATAATTTCTTTAAAAATCTTGCCTATATTAGCATAAAATAGGTTTGTTATTATAAATGAATCAATAAATATCTATTTTTTTCAATTCTATTTTATATTATGGTAATTACGAAATATAATAACATACTGAAAACCCTGTACAAACCAAAGTTTTGGGGATCCTCAATCATTTTTAAAGGGACTCTAAAACATTTGAGATTCACTGCTTTCTAGAGAATGGAAGCTTTTTCCTTGTCTCAAGAGAAACATGAAGGAAAAAAAGTATAGACATAGTATTCTACTCTCTAGATACGCCAAGAAAACACTGAGAACCCACCCATTTTAAAATTCCATCTTAACACAGGTACTTGTGGACATTTTTGAAAGAAAAAATAAGATTTGGCCATGCTTCATACTGTTTTTAATGGATTGTCAATAAACATTAAGGCAGTTCTTATTCGAGTCCCTTAATGTTGGGAAATGACAGAACAGGAAAACAAGTGAGTCGTAATCCCAAAATATGCTACGCTGCCACAAAAGTAGATGAGTCAGTTTGTCCTTGGCCTCCTTAAATCCTTGTGTTTTCTTACCCATCTCACGGATGAATGAATATTTGGGAAGAAATTTTCTTTATTGAACATGTTATTTCTCCACTATGAGCTTCTCCACTTCAAGAGAACATTTCTGGGGCAATGAGTCAAGTTAACGTATTTGTTGATTTCACATTTGTCAAAAAATAAAATGTTTTGGGAAGCTTCAAACCAACATTCACTCTAGTCCAATTGCTACTGTCTTGCCTTCACCATCTGTAGCTCTGTTTGCACGCTTGACTTCTTCTTCAGCTTTATTTTAATGGAGATCCTCAAATTGTGTGCTTTTTATATATAACACATGTTGCCATCTTGCAACTTTTTCCACATGTTTATCTCACTGGTGAGTAAACCCTGGAATGCATGAGATACATGGAGTCACTGTCCCATCTATTTCCTTTTCTTAGACCTCTGAACAGCCCACGTGAAATTGTTTACACAGGAATCTGAGCCTTTATTGAATTCTCTTTTCAAATCTATCCATTTGTTTTCTAATTTAGAGAACAGCTGCTTTACTCTTATTTGTATTCACTTCTACCACCAATAAAAATAGTGACCTCCTTTGAAGAAATGTCTGTTTAAACAAAACAGGAAGTTTTAATCTCAGTTTTTTGGGATTTTTTTGGCCTATAACACTTGGCTCAGAAATTAATTTTCTCACATCCTGGAGGACAGAAGTCCAAAGTTAGTGTCAGCTGGGTCACATGCTCTGTAAAGGCGCTAGGGCAGAAACCTTTCTTGTATCTTCCTAACTCCTGGTAGGTGCCCGCAAACCTGGGCATTCTTCGGCTTATAGCTGCTGAATCAGTTCAATCTCTGCTTCATCTTCTCATAACCATCTTCCCTCTGTTTGTATATTCTGTATCTGTGTCTTGTAAGGACATCAGTTATTGAATTTGGGACCCACCCTGATCCCCTATGACCTCATCATAACTAATTACATCTGCAACAATCCTCATTCCAAATAAGGTCACATTCTGTGGTTTGGGGTGGCTTCTTTTAAAGAAACAAATACTTGGGGTTTTCATATTTTGCTTAATCTCTTTACCTTTTTATTGTGTGTCAAATACTTTACAAAACACAACAAACTAACAAAACCCAGAACCAAAAATGTCAAGCAAGTGCCTAAGCTACCATATTCCAAACTATGAATTTCTGTGTACTATGTATCTAAGTTCTTCCAGGAACCACTGAGAAACTGAAAATGTGAATATGATGTCCACTAATCCTAAGGCTCCCATATATTATATCATGTGATGAGAAAGATAAGAGTCAATAAGTCTTCCCTCCACTATCAACAACCCACACTGTATTGTTACCATCTCAACTCTCGACATCAGAGTCTAGAAAGCAAATGTTACTATTAAACAGAGTTACAGATTGTCAGGATTACTTTCATAAGCTGTAATCATTTCCATTTTCCTTAAACTCAGATCAAGATCAAAAAAAAAGAAACAGGAATTAAATAGTTTGTGCTTTATCTCTCACTTAAACCCTGTGGGATTAAAGGAGATGAATTTAATTCAAATAAATTAAAGCCAATGTTTGTTAAGAATTTATGAGGCCTGATGTTGTATGCACAGGAGGTGTGTGGAGATGGGTGTGACTGTCCTCACACTCTGGGATGGCACTCTAGAATGTGGCAGAAGGGACAGACAAAAAAGCACACAAATTACCTCAACATTATCAGGGAGTATACACACAAGAAGACATGAACAGAAGAAGTAAAATGCTTTTTTTAAATTCCTCTTTACAAGTTTAATCAGACATCAAAAGTAATGACCATGAGAAGAAGCATCTCTCTAGGCCCTTTTGGGGTTTCCACTTTGCATCGGGCTATTCTCCAAATTTATTACCTGGAATGCTTTAAATATTTTATTCTTCACAGCCTTAGTGATGTTCTTTCAAAGCCTCCTATAAAGACAAAGTTAGAGAGACTCTGAACCAACATACAAATGGACATGAAAGAGTTAAGGTAAAATCCACAACTGCTGTACTGGGATGAGAATAATTATAATTATAAGTATGTGCTCAGTCGTGTCCGACTTTTTGTGGCCCCATGGACTGCAGCCTGCCAGGCTCCTCTGCCCATGGAATTTTCCAGGCAAGTATAATGGGGTGAGTTGCCATTTCTTTCTCCAGGGGATCTTCGAGACCCAGGGATTGAACCCGCATCTCCTCCTGTCTTCTGCATTGGTGGGCAGATTTTTCACTGCTAGCGTCACCTGGGAAGTCCAATTACAGTTACAATATAATAATATGATAATAATTATAATAATTATTACTGTTATTATTTATTTGCTGTTTACCAGGCACTTCATATATATTTAAACCCTTAAACTTTCTAAGAACCCAGGAAGATATGTGTTACTATTGTCACTTTTTTTGCAAATGAAGGAATAGGTGCAACAAAAGGTCTAAATGATTTCTAAGTTACAAGGATCACAGACAGTTCCTGGCCTGAAATAGAAACATGGGCTTTTGTCGCGTTGCTGCTGTTTAGAGGGACAGGCTGAACTGGAGAGCCAGTTGGCACAGAGTAGACTTTCTGTCACTCCTGTGCCTCACAGTTTGGTAGAAGAATTTTCTTATGATATTAAACTTTGGAGGTTTTCTCTCATTACCAAGACCTGATCATGGAGAAAAAAGTTAGATGGCTAATGACCTGGGCAAATGTTCCAAGTGGGAATCCAGAGGGCAGAGCTCTTTATGGAACCCACCGATTTCTGTGGCCAGGTTAATGGAGTGTTCTGAGCTTCCAGGCTTGGTATCAAATGCCAACACCTATGGGAAAGGGGTAGTAATGGGATCAATTTTACACAAAGAATCAATTGGGTTTCCCTGAAAAGATGTGGTTTTATTGTTAGAGAAAGAATGGCTAAGAAAGATGACACAAATATCAAAAAAACACATGCACAAATACTTTAAAAAAATTAACATAGATGTTTTGTATAGTTAGCATAAACCTACTCATGTCTGCCATTTGCCAATTACCAAGATTGAAACTGCAGTTATGAGGTGATAAAGATGGGCATGCCTTCTGTCTTCATGGTACATACATTCTAGTGGAGAAGACAGACATAAAGAAATAGAGAGGGGACTTCCTGATTGAACAGTGGTTCAGAGTCCCCCTGCCACTGCAGGGGACAGCAATTTGATCCCTGATCCACACAGATTCCACATGCAGCAGAACAACTAAAGCCCATGCACCAGAACTACTGAGCCCACATTCTAGGGCTGACCAGCCACAACTACCAAAGCCTGAGCACCCTAGAGTCTGTGCTCCATGCAACAAAAGAAGCCACTGCAAGGAGAAGCCTGTGCAACACAACTAGAGAAAAGCCCTCACACAGCAGCAAAGACCCAGTGCCACCAAAAGTAAACATGTAAACTTTAAAAAGAAAGAAAGGGAGAAAGAGTGAGGGAAAAGGCGAAAGAAGGAGGAGAAAAAGGCCAAGAGTAATTCTGAGATATGGAGTTATCTTCAGCTTGCATAAAGTTGACTTGTCTAGGAGGAACACAACCATTAGACTTGTCAATGATCAAAGGCAAAAACAAAACAAGGTTCATGATAGAGAGGGAGGGGGAGGGAAATGAAGACAAAATTGCCTCAGTCTCAAGACACTGTTTTGTATTTTTAGGGAATAAATGGTTTGGCTCAAAGCTAGCAGAGAATCAGGATAGTTGCCCTTTTAATCCTCTGAATACCAGTATTTTAAAAAATTATACTCAGATTTTCTGAAAATTCTGTAGAGTTTAGCTATGAAATATACATGAAAGACTTTATTTTTAAATTTAATTTTAAATTGAAGAACAATTGCTTTATAGAATGTTGTTGTTTTCTGTCAAACATCAACATGAATCAGCCATAGGTATACATATATCCCTTCCCTCCCAAAACTCCCTCCCATTTCCCTCCCCATCCTACCCCTCTAGGCTGATTCAGAGCCCTGGTTTGAGTTCCCTGAGTCATAAAGCAAATTCCCATTGGCTATATATTTTACATACCATATTAGAGAAATCCAAGTAAGACAGTAGGTGTTGCGAGAGGGCATCAGAGGGCAGACACACTGAAACCATAATCACAGAAAACTAGTCAATCTAATCATACAGACCACAGCCTTCTCTAATACAGTGAAACTAAGCTATGCCATGTGGGGCCACCCAAGACAGGCTGGTCATGGTTGAGAGGTCTGACAAAATGTGGTCCCTTGGAGAAGGGAATGGAAAACCACTTCAATGTTCTTGCCTTGAGAACCCCATGAACAGTATAAAAAGACAAAATAATAGGATACTGAAAGAGGAACTCCCAAGGTCAGTAGGTGCCCAATATGTTACTGGAGATCAGTGGAGAAATAACTCCAGAAACAATGAAGGGATGGAGCCAAGGCAAAAACAATACCCAGTTGTGGATGTGACTGGTGATAAAAGCAAGGTCCAATCCTGTAAAGAGCAATATGGCATAGGAACCTGGAATGTTAGGTCCATGAATCAAGGCAAATTGGAAGTGGTCAAATAGGAGATGGCAAAAGTGAACGTTGACATTCTAGGAATCAGCGAACTAAAATGGACTGGAATGGGTGAATTTAACTCAGATGACCATTATATCTACTACTGTGGGCAGGAATCCCTTAGAAGAAATGGAGTAGCCATCATGGTCAACAAAAGAGTCTGAAATGCAGTACTTGGGGGAAATTTCAAAAATGACAGAATGATCTCTGTTCATTTCCAAGGCAAACCATTCAATATTACATTAATCCAAGTCTATGCCCCGACCAGTAACGCTGAAGAAGGTCAAGTTGAATGGTTCTACGAAGACCTACAAGACCTTTTAGAACTAACACTCAAAAAAGATATCCTTTTCATTATAGGGGACTGGAATGCAAAAGTAGGAAGTCAAGAAACAACTGGAGTAACAGGCAAATTTTGCCTTGGAATACTCAGTGAAGCAGGGCAAAGACTAATAGAGTTTTGCCAAGAGAACACACTGGTCATAGCAAACACCCTCCTCCAACAATACAAGAGAAGACTCTACACATGGACATCACCAGATGGTCAACACCAAAATCAGATTGATTATATTCTTTGCAGCCAAAGATGCAGAAGCTCTATACAGTCAACAAAAACAAGACTGGGAGCTGACTGTGGCTCAGATCATGAACTCCTTAATGCCAAATTCAGAATTAAATTGAAGAAAGTATGGAAAACCATGAGACCATTCAGGTATGACCTAAATCAAATTCTTTATGATTATACAGTTAAAGTGAGAAATAGATTTAAGGGACTAGATCTGATAGACAGAGTACCTGATGAACTATGGACAGATGTTTGTGACATTGTACAGGAGACAGGGATAAAAGCCATCCCCATGGAAAAGAACTGCAAAAAAGCAAAATGGCTGTCTGTGGAGGCCTTACAAATAGCTGTGAAAAGAAGAGAAGTGAAAAGCAAAGAAGAAAATGAAATATATAAGCATCTGAATGCAGAATTCCAAAGAATAGCAAGGAGAGATAAGAAAGCCTTCTCCAGCGATTAATGCAAAGAAATAGAGGAAAACAACAGAATGGGAAAGACTAGAGATCTCATCAAGAAAATTAGAGATACCAAGGGAACATTTCATGCAAAAATGGCCTCAATGAAGGACAGAAATGGTATGGACCTAACATAAGCAGAAGATATTAAGAAAAGGTGGCAAGAATACACTGAAGAACTGTACAAAAAAAGATCTTCAGAACCAAGATAATCATGATGGTATGATCACTTACCTAGAGCAGACATCTTGCAACATGAAGTCAAGTGGGCCTTAGAAAGTATCACTATGAACAAAGCTAGTGGAGGTGATGAAATTCCACTTGAGCTCTTTCAAATCCTGAAAGATGTTGCTGTGAAAGTGCTGCGTTCAATATGTCAACAAATTTGGAAAACTCAGCAGTGGCCACAGGACTGTAAAAGGTCAATTTTCATTCCAATCCCAAAGAAAGGCAATGCCAAAGAATGCTCAAACTACTGCACAATTGCACTCATCTCACACACTAGTAAAGTAATGCTCAAAATTCTCCAAGCCAGGTTTCAGCAATATGTGAACCATGAACTTCCTGATGTTCAAGCTGGTTTTAGAAAAGGCAGAGGAACCAGAGATCAAATTGCCAACATCCGCTGGATCAAGGAAAAAGCAAGAGAGTTCCAGAAAAACATCTATTTCTGCTTTATTGACTATGCCAAAGCCTTTGACTGTGTGGATCACAATAAACTGTGGAAAATTCTTCAAGAGATGGGAATACCAGACCACCTGATCTGCCTCTTAAGAAATTCGCATGCAGGTGAGTAAGCAACAGTTAGAACTGGACATGGAACAACAGACTAGTTTCAAATAGGAAAGGGAGGTTGTCAAGGCTGTATATTTTCACCCTGTTATTTAACTTATATGCAGAGTACATCATGAGAAATGCTGGACTGGAAGAAACACAAGCTGGAATCAATATTTCCGGAAAAATGTCAATAACCTAAGATATGCAGATGACACCACCCTTATGGCAGAAAGTGAAGAGGAACTAAAAAGCCTCTTGATTAAAGTGAAAGTGGAGAGTGAAAAAGTTGGCTTAAAACTCAACATTCAGAAAATGAAGATCATGGCCACCAGTCCCATCACTTCATGGGAAATAGATGGGGAAACAGTGGAAACAGTGTCAGACTTTATTTTTATGGGCTCCAAGATCACTACAGATGGTGACTGCAGACATGAAATTAAAAGACACTTACTCCTTGGGAGGAAAGTTATGACCAACCTAGACAGCATATTAAAAAGCAGAGACATTACTTTGCCAACAAAGGTTTGTCTAGTCAAGGCTATGGTTTTTCCTGTGGTCACGTATGGATGTGAGAGTTGGACTGTGAAGAAGGCTGAGTGCCGAAGAATTGATGCTTTTGAACTGTGTTGTTGGAGAAGACTCTTGAGAGTCCCCTGGACTGCAAGGAGATCCAACCGGTCCATTCTGAAGGAGATCAGCCCTGAGATTTCTTTGGAAGTAATGACGCTAAAGCTGAAACTCCAGTACTTTGGCCACCTCATGCAAAGAGTTGACTCATTGGAGAAGACTCTGATGCTGGGAGGGATTGGGGGCAGGAGAAAGGGATGACAGAGGATGAGATGGCTGTATGGCATCACTGACTCGATGGACGTGAGTCTGGGTGAATTCCGGGAGTTCAGGATGGACAGGGAGGCCTGACGTTCTGTGATTCATGGGGTCGCAAAGAGTCGGACACGACTGAGCAACTGATCTGATCTGATCTGAAAATCACTGCAGATGGTGATTGCAGCCATGAAATTAAAAGACACTTACTCCTTGGAAGGAAAGTTATGACCAACCTAGACAGCATATTAAAAAGCAGAGACATTACTTTGTCCACAAAGGTCCATCTAGTCAAGGCTATGTTTTTTCCAGTGGTCATGTATGGATGTGAGCATCAGACTGTGAAGAAAGCTGAGTGCTGAAGAATTGATGCTTTTGAATTGTAGTGTTGGAGAAGACTCTTGAGAGTCCCTTGGACTGCAAGGAGATCCAACCAGTCCATTCTGAAGGAGATCAGCCCTGGGATTTCTTTGGAAGTAATGATGCTAAAGCTGAAACTCCAGTACTTTGGCCACTTCTTGGGAAGTGTTGACTCATTGGAAAAGACTCTGATGCTGGGAGGGATTGTGGGCAGGAGGAGACGGGGACGACAGAGGATGAGATGGCTGGATGGCATCACCCACTCAATGGATGTGTATTTGAGTGAATTCCGGGAGTTGATGATGGACAGGGAAGCCTGGCATGCTGCAGTTCATGGGGTCGCAAAGAGTCAGACATGACTGAACGACTGAACTGAACTGAAATGATTGTGTTTCCATGTTACTCTCTCCATACATCTCACCCTCTCCTCCCCTCTCCCCCGTGTCCGTAAGCCTGTTCTCTTATGTCTGTTTCTCCATTGCTGCCCTGCAAATAAATGCATTGGTACCATCATTCTAGATTCCATATATATGTGTTAGTATATGATATTCATCTTTCTCTTTCTGACTTACTTCACTCTGTATTATAGACTCTAAGTTCATCCACCTCATTAGAACTGACTCAAACATACTCTTTTTTTTATAACTGAGTAATATTTCATTGTGTATGTGTGCCACAATTTCTTTACCCATTCATCTGTCCTTGGCCATCTAGGTTGCTCCCATGTACTGTTGCTGCTGCTGCTGCTGCTGCTGCTGCTGCGTCACTTCAGTCGTGTCCAACTCTGTGCGACCTCATAGACGGCAGCCCACCAGACTCCACCGTCTCTGGGATTCTCCAGGCAAGAACACTGGAGTCGGTCACCATTTCCTTCTCCAATGCATGAAATTGAAAAGTGAAAGTGAAGTCGCTCAGTCCTGCCCAACTCTTAGCAACCCCATGGACTGCAGCCCACTAGGCTCCTCCGTCCATGGGATTTTCCAGGCAAGAGTACTGGAGTGGGGTACCATTGCCTTCTCCCTCCCATGTACTAGCTATTGTAAATAGTGCTGCAATGAACATTGGGGTTCATACGTCTTTTTCAATTTTTGTTTCCACAGGGTATATGCCTAAAACTAGGATTGCTGGGTCATGTGGTGGTTTTTTTCATAGTTTTTTAAGGAATCTCCATACCATCTTCCATAGTGGTTGCGTCAATTTACATTCCCATCAACAGTGCAAGAGTGTTCCCTTTTCTCCACACCCTCTCCAGCATTCATTTTTTGTAGACTTTTTGATAATGGCCAGTCTGACCTGTGTGAGAAGCTTTCTTTATGTCATACTTTACATTTGTTGCTATGAAGGCCTCTATCTTATTTACATTCTCTCTGCCTCATTTTTCTCAACCCACTTTTCTAAAAGATATAATAAGCAAAGAGTCAGTAGAGTGTTAGTGGCTCAGTAACGTCTGACTCTTTGCAACCCCATGGACTGTAGCCCACCAGGCTCTGTGTCCATGGCAAATAGATGGATAAAATAATGATCTATATGATTACTGCTTTGGCAGAAATAAATGAGGATCTGAGATGCAGAAAAATAGGTTAGAGAGATTATACATAGCTTATTGTAAATATGTGTTTAACAATTCACAACCAACTACTAGTAATTAGTTCTAAAGTTATGAGTCAAAAGAACTCTTTCAGGTATAACTCGAGTCACCTAAAACACTTGGGCCCAAACTGGCGTGGACCATCGAGACTCTGATAATGTTTGTTTGTGAGCAAATATGGTGAGGACTCCATTTAGAGGATGATTTCAACATAGGTTTGAGTTTCCTGAAGGACAGCAGCACTGCCTCAGTCTTTCTCATCCAGTTCTGTTTTCAAGAAAATGTAATGACCCACATGCCTGAAGTTCAGGGGGAATCTTACTTCATCACTAACCTAAACTGAAAAGAGTGTAGATGGATTGGAAGAGGATCCCAAAAAGAAAAAAAAAAAAAATAGAGAAGCAAAGGTAAGACTCTGACTTTGGGGACAAATACAGGAAAATGTGGGTAAAGAGTGGGTCCTTCAACTGAAACTCTATCAAATTTCATTTCCTCTTCTCTTCCTGCTGTCTCAAGCACATCTGCTCTTATTTTCAAAGATGAGCGATTGAACCTTATTGGGACCCTGGGCCATGTCAGTAATGGTGAAAGGGGAATTTCCAACATGTCCAGGATGGGCCAAATGGAAGGAAAAAAGAGGGAGAGTCGATGGTGATTGTCATGTAAAGGGTTCCTTCCTGGAACTTATTGATAGACTAAAATCTTTATTCAGTCAGGCAGGCAGTGAATAATGGTGACATTGTTACTTCCTGTTAACTCCATGATTCAGGGCTTGGGAAGAGAAGTATGGGAAGAGTGTCATGATGCTTTTGAACTGTGGTGTTGGAGAAGACTCTTGAGAGTCCCTTGGACTGCAAGAAGATCCAACCAGTCCATTCTGAAGGAGATCAATCCTGGAATTTCTTTAGAAGGAATGATGCTAAAGCTGAAACTCCAGTATTTTGGCCACCTCATGCGAAGAGTTGACTCATTGGAGAAGACTCTGATGCTGGGAGGGATTGAGGGCAGGAGGAGAAGGGGACGACAGAGGATGAGATGGCTGGATGGCATCACTGACTTGATGGGTGTGAGTCTGGGTGACCTCCGGGAGCTGGTGATGGACAGGGAGGCCTGGCGTGCTGCGGTTCATGGGGTCGCAAAGAGTCGGACACGACTGAGCGACTGATCTGATCTGATCTGATCTGAAGTAAACACTGCAAGCTTTTCACCTGAACTCCCATACTCATGTAGGGTCATATCCAGGATAACTGCTCCACCCATCTGCTAGTACCTGCCTAGGAAAGGTATGTGTTGGACAGGTTTGTGTTAGTCCACGGACAGTCATGAAAAAAATGATACCATGTATCTCTTCTGAAACAATCTAAGCAACTTTCAGTGATCCCAATAGCATGGTTGTAAGGTACTCTTACTGATTAGATAGCTACTGTGTTCATTTCCTTACTAGCCAGGGGTGAATGAGGTAGGAAAAAATAGCTTTGTCTGGACTAACTTCTGCTTCTTACCTGACTGACCAGAATAAGGCAAATGAGCTTAATCAGGACTGACTTGTTTCTAGGGAGATTAAGAAACAGGAGAGCTTGAACAAGGTGTTGTTACCATGTAAGCTTAAAAAAAATAAAAACTAATTGTAGGCTTATGGAAAACAATTCCTAGCTACTACAATTACAATGGCAACTACTACTCATTAAGTAATTTGAAAGTTCTGCTTATATTTGTCATCATGAAGGGAAAAATTAAAACCTCAAATGTTTCAAATTACTCCAGGCTGGAAATTCCTGATTTTCCATGTGTTTCCAGTAATGTTTGACTCTGAGATGATTTCCTGAAAATAAAGAAAAGAAAAAAAAAAAAAAAAAACTTGAGTAATTCATAAAAGCAAGTAATACGCACATAATTGTGTGAGAAAAGCTAAAACAACATTTCACAGCTGGTCAGCATAAAACTGACTTGTCGGTTTTATTTTACAGATAGCACCTGTATGTCTTAAATAATACACATGTACATTATTCACGTGAAGACTTTCATACTGTATAAAATTTCTGTGTGTGAGAAAGATGAAAATCTAGCTTTCCCCAACATTTTTTTAATCAAATTAAGTAACACTGATTCTGAAGCATATGCTATCCATCACAGCAGATAGACTGTTCTGTAATCTGTCCTAGGCAGAGACAAAAGAAAATGATTTTGAGTTTTATCAGGAATGTGGCATATTTCCCTAAAAAAAAAAAAAAAAGTCTGCAATGCAGGTCTCAAGAAGGTTTGTTTTCTCTGCAAGGGGAAAGGAGGAGTGGACGTAATACCTCCTCCCATTTTCTCAGGACTTCCTACACTCTCATCAAGGCAGTACAGCCCACATGCAAAGCTGAGATAGAGCAGAGGGTACGTGTGAGTGCCTGCACAAGCTGATGTGTGTTGTGTGTCTCATTTGTGCAGGATCGTGCATGTGCACTCTCGTGTCATTGGGGCTTGTGGGAGGAAAATGGACAGGGAGATAAAGGGCTAGGAAAAAAGAGAAGATAGTTTAAGTAATAGTTTTCCCTTTAAAAAAAAATTAGGTTTAATATCAAAGCTAGCATAATATATTCACTCCCTTCCCTATTTCTAAATAGGTTTTCACCTTGTTTCATGTTAAGAATATTTAATGAAATCTACCATCAATACACTTCGAGAGTACAGTGTAGTATTGTTAACTATGTGCTCAGTTACATCTGACTCTTTGCGACCACATGGACTATAGTCCACCAGTCTCTTCTGTCCATGGGATTTCCAGGCGAGAATACTGGAGTGCATTGCCATTTCCTAATCCAGGGGATCTTCCCAACCCAAGGATGGAACCCAAGTCTCCTGCACCTCCTGTTTTGGCAGGCAGATTCTTTACCACTGAGTCACCAGGGAAGCCCCTATTGTTAACTACAGGCACAACGTTTTACAGCAGATCTCTAGATTTTAGTATTCTCTGAAACTTTACACTCTTAAAGAGGAACTCTCCATTTCCCCCTCCTGCCAGACCCTAGTATCATCATTCTTCTCTCCAATTTTAGAAATTTGACTCTATTGTGTGCACGACACAGGTGAACCTGAAGGACACTGTGTGTGTGTGTGTGTTAGTCACTCAGTCATATCCAACTCTTTATAACCACATGGACTGTAGCATAGCAAGTTCCTCTGTCCATGGAATTTCCCAGGCAAGAATACTGGAGTGGGTTATCATTCCCTTCTCCAGGAGATCTTCCCAACCCAGGGATTGAACTCTGGTCTCCTGCATTTGCAGGCAGATTCTTTCCCATATGAGCCACTAGGGAAGCTCTAAAGGACATGAGGTAAAAAATGAAGTCAACCAGTCATAGAATAGACACTGCATGATAGCACTTATATGAGACGTCTAAAATAATCTTTGCTTTTGAAGCAGATCTTCTGAGAATTTGCAAAGATGAGGGGCATTTGCAGGGAAGGGTGACCTAGAATCTTTAAAATGTGCATACAGGGCCTTAAGCAGCAGTGGAGCTGGTCTACTTGCTGCATCTAGCATCTGGCCACTCGGGGACATGACACTTGGGGACCTCAAATTCAGCAAGACCTATAAGGTAGGGACCATAATAGGGGAAAAACTATTATAGAATTGAAGGACTGAGATTCTCCAACTTGGGAGGTAAGGAGCAGGTGTTTGGCTGGAAGGGAATATTTTATTGTCCATTATTTCCTCACTCCTAGCATTAAAATCATAGATGGGGGAAGGGGAGGAAATAACACTTTAGCGAATGGAAATCTGAGAAAATATTACTTACAAGAACATACACATCCTTTGCAGGGAAGCTGTGCTGGAAATACACAGCTGAGAGCACCTGCAGAAGTTGTTCTCTTGCTTTTTTTTCCCCTCGCTGGTTGCATTTTCCAGTTTGCACTCCAAGTATTCCTTGGTACATTTGGCTATTTCTCTGAATGGTTAGCATCTCTGAATATTAATCATGGCTTATTCATCTTTATATGTCTCCGGAGAACCTCCAGTGGTTGCTTGGCAGGTATTTGTTACACTGGGTGGATTTTAAGAGATGTGGATTGAGCATCAAATTATGAGGAAAGGGAATTTAGCTTCAGGAGAGCTGGCCACTAGTGGACTTTTGGCTTACTGGCAGCTCATTTTGGTCTTGACTTTTATAAAATCTCTAGTTTCCAACTGATAACATTCTGGAGTCGAACATTTGTTTTCCTTTGGGGAAATGTGAAATTACACATTAGGGGTGTTCATGTACTCTAGAAATGCAGTAGACACCTCTCATTAAATATGCACAAATAAAACTGTTACTTAGAATAATGAAAGAATAAAGTAATAATTAGTCCCCCTAAACATGATGCCTCATATATTTTCTCTTTCTACTTTAAAAAATGAAAATAAAAATCCAGACTACTTCCATCCAGTGCAAATTATTTCCTTGGAGGGACCGACATTAATTTTTCTGGAACATTTCTGGAATTTTCATCCACAAGAGTAACATTTTAAAAGTGTTATGAGAGGAACTTCCTAAAGTGCCCAAGTTACTTTCACAGAAAAAAAAATATATCCAAGTAGAAGTTTTCTGAATGTGTAAGAATTTACTCATTGTATTTATAAGCTAATGGGGTCTAGTTTCTGCACTTGTAAATATGTGGTTATATTTATTATTTGATATTTATGTTTGAAGCTTTATCTGTTTCTACTCTGCTATTCAACATATCTCTAAACATTTAAATCATCTATCAAACCAGTCAATCCTAAAGGAAATCCACCCTGAATATTCACTGGAAGGACTGTTGCTGAAGATGAAGCTCCAATACTTTGACCACCTGATACGAAGAGTCAATTGACTGGAAAAGAAAGACACTGATGCTGAGAAGGCCTGAAAGCAAAAAAAAGAAAGGGTTGACTGATGACGAGATGGTTGAATTGCATCACTGACTCAATGGACGTGAGTTTGAGCAAATGCAGAGAGACAATGAAGGCCAGGGAAGCCTGGCATGCTACAGTCCAGGGGGTTGCAAAGAATCAGACATGACTTAGCAGCTAAACAACAACCTGAGTGCATATATCATTATGTAATTAAAACTGAAGGCCTAAAATTCAGAGACATGATTCATGAAGAAATGCGGTGTTTTGGAAAGAGGAGAAAAATGTTCACTAAGAAGAAAATTCATTTGGAATTTCCTTAAATGCTAAATAAGAAATCTGTGAATCCAAATGATTATAGTTAATTAAAGTACACCACTGTCATCTAAAATGCCTCTCTATTAAAATAATCCCTTGAGATTAACCACGATGAAAAAGTTAAAAGTATTGAATCCAAGTTGTTTTAGAGATGGTATTTAGTGACATATATTGAACTCTTTTTTACTGAAATTGGTAATAGCAATAGTAATAATAACAAATGTTATCTAAAGACACAAGACAATGGCCATTGAAGAGAGAATGGCTAGCACAAACTTGAAGACTATTGGAGGAAGAGGAAAACTGCAAGAAAACTAGGTTGGCCCCTTTATTTCCTGATCTTGAAAGTCTGCAGGTCCTCAAAATATTCAACTGGTAGTATTGGTCTTAGACTGAGAGCCTGAGGGATTGTGGAATTAAAAAGCAATGGTCCAATATAAATTTCCACTAACAGTGAAGGAGGGTTCCCCTTTCTCCACACCCTCTCCAGCATTTAATGTCTTTACACTTTTGATGATGGCCATTCTGAGTGGAGTGACAGGGGGTGGGGGAGTGGCGAAGGAGCTTCTCTTTTGGCTCAGATGGTAAAGAATCTGCTTGTAATGCAGGAGACCAGAGTTCAGTCCCTAGGTTGGGAAAATCCTCTGGAGAAGGAAATGGCAAGCCAGTCCAGTATTCTTGCCTGGAGAATTCCATGGACAGAGGAGCCTGGTGAGCTACAGTGTATGGGATGGCAAAGAGTTGGACATGACTGAGTAACTAATATTTATTTACTTATTCTGACTGGTGTGAGGTGATATCTCATTGTAGTTTTGATTTGATTTCACAGCTATTGTGGAGAACAGTATGGAGAGTCCCTAAGAATCTAAAAATAGAACTACTATATGATCAAGTAATCCCATTCCTGGGCATATATCCATAGAAAAGCAAGGTTCTAGAGGACATATGCACCCCAATGTTCCTCACAGCACTATTTAAAACAGTGAAGACATGGAAGAAACCTAATGGCCCATCAACAGATGAATGGATAAAAAGAATGAAATAATGCCATTTGAGGCCACATGGATGAACCTGGAGGTTATCATACTTAATGAAGTAAGTCAGAGAGATAAAGACAAATATCATACGATATCGCTTTTATGCTGCTGCTGCTGCTGCTGCTAAGTCGCTTCAGTCGTGTCCGACTCTGTGCGACCCCATAGACGGAAGCCCACCAGACTCCCCTGTCCCTGGGGTTCTCCAGGCAAGAACACTGGAGTGGGTTGCCATTTCCTTCTCCAATGAATGAAAGTGGAAAATGAAAGTGAAGTCGCTCAGTCATGTCCGGCTCTTGGCAACCCCGTGGACTGTAGCCCACCAGGTTCCTCGGTCCATGGGATTTTCCAGGCAAGAGTACTAGAGTGGGGTGCCATTGCCTTCTCCAATTGCTTTTATGAAGAACCTTTAAAAAAATGTCACAAGAACTTATTTACCAGACTCAGACTTAGAGAATGAATTTATGGTTAGTAGGGGATAACAACTGGAGGAGGGTTAGCCTGGGAGACTGACATGTATACATTGCTACATTTAAAATAGATAACCAACAAAGATCTACTCTGTAGGATCTCTGCTTGATACTCTGTAATAACCTAAATGGGAAAATAATTTGAACAAGAATAAATACATGTGTAAGTATAACTGAATCACTTTGCTGTACACCTGAAATGAACACGTTTTTAATCAACTATGTATGTGTCTATGTGCACATGTGTGTGCTCAGTCACGTCCTACTCTTTTCGACCCATGGACTGTAGCCTGCCAGGCTTCTCTCTCCATGGAATTTTCTAGGCAAGAGTACTGAGGTGGGTTGTCATTTCCTTCTCCAAGGGATCTTCCCAACCTACATGTCTTTCATCTCCTGTATTAACAGGCAGATTCTTTAGTGCTGTGCCAGCTGGGATTCAACTATACTCCAATATAAAATTTTAAAAATAAAAATTTAAAGGCAATGACCTTCAGCAATAGTAACTTCTTCCCAGACGTTGTGGTATTTCAGAATCCACTAGGGGTTATTGAGTGGTCCAGAAATCCCAAGGATCATTATAATCATTACAATGATAAGTGAGAGCTAACTCAGAAGTGTTTCACTCCTCCTCTCCTATGACTCCAGAGAGTGCTCCAGGTGCAAGGCAGTGGGCATCACTGCTGGGCAATTCTGGCATTCTCAGCTTCTTTGCTCCTCCGAGGACCTGAATCCAATTCAGGACCCCCCTGATCCCCTGAAAAAGTGATTAAATCTCTTGGCAAGTATACAAGAAACCATCAGCAGCTTGGCCAACACAGAGGTGCCCCTGCTATCCTTGGCATGCATCTTCTGTGAATTTAAGGTAGAAAGTAGATTCATTTTTCACTGTTGTATTCATTAATTTGCCTAGGAATAATGGGGAAGGAAGATGCTCTTGTCCCTACAGTAGACCTTTTAATCAGTATCAGTAGTGGTTAAAATATTTTTCCAGTAGTCATGTATGGATGTGAGAGTTGGACTATAAAGAAAGCTGAGTGCTGAAGAATAGATGCTTTTGAACTATGGTGTTGGAGAAGACTCTTAAGAGTCCCTTGGACTGCAAGGAGACCCAACCAGTCCAACCTAAAGGAGATCAGTACTGAATGTTCATTGCAAGGACTGATGTTGAAGCTGAAACTCCAATACTTTGGCCACCTGATGTGAAGAACTGACTCATTTGGAAAGACTCTGATGCTGGGGAAGATTGAAGGCAGGAGGAGAAGGGAATGACAGAGGATGAGATGGTTGGATGGCATCACCGACTCAATGGACATGAGTTTGAGTAAACTCCAGGAGCTGGTGATGACCAGGGTGGCCTGGCGTGCTGCAGTCCATGGGGTCGCAAAGAGTCAGAGACAACTGAGTGACTGAACTCAACTGAGTGGTTAGAAAGTCGTTGGATTTTCCTTTTCTTCTTTTCTTTCTTTTTTCTTTTTTTCTGCTAGATTTAATAATTTGAGGAAAGAAAGAGGAGGGACAAATAAAGTTGCAACTGGCACCCTTCCTTCCAAAAAACAGTCTTCTTTTTCACCTACAAGGAATTTTTAAGAATTTAGGACCAAGGATGGTGAGTGGTTGTTTTAAGAGAAACAAATATAAATATGGGTATTTATGGGCTTCCCTGGTGGTTCAGCTGGTAAAGAATCCACCTGCAAGGTGGGAGACCTGGGTTCGATCCCTGGGTTGGGAAGATCCCCTGGAGAAGGGGAAGGCTACCCATTCCAGTATTGTGGCCTGGAGAATTCCATAGAAGTCCCTGCGGTCGCAAAGAGTCGGACACAACTGAACAACTTTCGCTTCACTTCACTCATGGGTATTTATCGTGTAAGTATTCTTTTAGCTGAAGGAAAAAGTGAAGAGTGGGTACATTATTTTTTTAATCTTATGGTGGGCGGGGGGGGGGGGGGTGCGGAAGTGATTTAACGCTTTCAACCTGGCCGTCAGCAAGCAAAGCAAAGGAAGTTCCAGTCATCTAGGATTGAGTGACAGATTGCGGGCGCGGATGAAACGCGCGCTGGAGAAAGGCGGGAGCGCGCGGCTCGCACACAAAGGCGAGGAGTTCCCAGGCCTCCCGCGGCCCTGCCCGGGGACACCGCAGCGGCGCGCCAGCTGCCCGGCCCCTCTGCTGGAGACTGGGAGAAGTTAGTCACCCGAAACCCTAGCCTAGCGGGCATCCGAAAGCGACAGCGAAGAGTCTGGGGAATGTGGAGGGAGGAGATTGGTACCGGGAGCGCAGGGCGAGGGGGTGCACGGGAAGCCGAAAGCCCTTGGCTGGTGGATGCTCCTGCAAGGTCTGCGAGGCCGGCGCGCACCGGCCTGCAAAGAGAGGGGGAAAAAAACTTGCAGCAGGAACTTCCTACCGAGGGAAAGAAAAGCAGGCGAGAAGGAGGCAGGGAGAGACTTGAAACGTCTCAGTAACTTGAAAAGCACACCAAAAACACCCCTTCTGGAGATGAGGTAAGCCGAGGTTAGCCAACCCCATTGGTTGTGAAATATCAGACAAACCCCGAGCCGCTGTGGCTTTAAATGAGGCCAAGGAAATCTTCTGTTTTGCTTCCTCAAATACTTTTTACTCCCCCTTCGCCCTTGCTCTCTCCCTCCTCCCTCCTTCCACCTCGCCGGGTCCCTTCCTCCTCCGCGGTCGCCCTTTCCTCGATCAACCCCCCCACCCCATCCCAGGCCCGCCCTCCCCCATCTGATTAGGCGCGGACCAGGAAGGGTGGGAGTGGTGGGGGAAGCTCTCCCTTTAAGAGGCAGCTTGCAGTGACGAATTGTTGAAATTGCCATTGCAGGATGGCATGCCGCTATAAATTCATTGTTCCACCTCCTCGCATCTTCACAGCGCTCGCGCTGCTCTCGGCGCTCGCAGCGGCAGACTGGGGATGACGGCGGGCAGGAAGACACCGCATCCGAAGGGACCCAGACGCGCCGCTTCGCTGGCTTGCCCCAGGCCGCCCCTGGCATTTTTGTTTTAATTTTTCTGCCTTTTTTTCCCTCTTCTTCCCTTCTGGCCTGTTCCAGTAGAGTCAAGGAGACCCCCCAAATAAGAAAGGAAGCCGGCTCCGGAGCTGGGAACCCCGCGGCCGGCTGGTCGGGAGCAGCAAGGAGCCTGGAGGAAAGCATGCACCAGTCTTCCGCCTGGTGCGCGGCACCTTCCTGACTTTTCTTGGTGCCCCGATCCTGGCCGTGTTTGGGTTTTCCCCCCTTTTCTAGTACTTGCTGAATATTCGCAACCCGGCTTTTTTTTTTTTTTTTTTTTTTTCCTTTTCTTTCTTTCCTCTTCTTTCCGGAGCCCGAATCCAAACATTTTCCAAAGCAACAAAGAAAAGTTCGCACGCTGGCATCGCGGCCGGGACAGGCTGGCGCTGCTACCGGGTTTCCCCTCCCTCCGACACTAGACTCAACCTTGCAAGCAAGTGTATGTGTATCCCCACCTCCAACCCCGGTAACTTCCAGAGCTAATAACAAATAACCCATCAAGTGCCCCCCCGGCGCGCAGCCCCTCCCCGCGGGCAGCGCACTATGCTGCTCCGGTGGGCGTCCCTGATGCTGTGCGCGCTCCGCCTGCCCCCGGTGGCCGCCGGCCCCGCCGCGGCACCTGCCCAGGATAAAGCCGGGCAGCCTCGGGCTGCTGCTGTGGCTGCGGCCGCCCAGCCCCGCGGGCGGCGGGGGGAGGAGGCGCTGGAGTCGGCCGAGCCTCCGGGCCACCCGCACCCCCTGGCGCCGCAGCGCGGGAGCCGCGGGCTCGTGCAGAACCTCGACCAGCTCTACTCCGGCGGCGGCAAGGTGGGCTACCTCGTCTACGCGGGAGGTCGACGGTTTCTCTTGGACTTGGAGAGGGACGATTCGGTGGGCTCCGCTGGCTTGGTGCCCGCAGGAGGCGGGTCGAACGCGACCCGGCGCCACCGGGGCCACTGCTTCTATCGGGGCACGGTGGACGGCAGCCCGCGCTCGCTGGCCGTCTTTGACCTCTGCGGCGGCCTCGACGGTTTCTTCGCGGTCAAGCGCTCTCGCTACACCCTGCAGCCGCTGCTGCGCGGTCCCTGGGCAGAGGCGGAGGACGATGAGCGCGTCTACGGGGACGGGTCCGCGCGGATCCTGCACGTCTATACCCGCGAGGGTTTCAGCTTTGAGGCTCTGCCTCCACGCACCAGCTGCGAGACCCACGCGTCCCCGCCAGGTGCCCGCGAGCGCCCCCCGGCGCCCCGCCGCCCGGACGAACGCTGGGCTCTGGCCCCGCAGCAGCTCCTGGGCCAGTCGGCTCCCTCGTCCGACGGGAGTCAGGGACCACGGACGTGGTGGCGGCGGCGGCGCCGCTCCATCTCCCGGGCCCGCCAGGTGGAGCTGCTCCTAGTGGCCGACGCATCCATGGCGCGAATGTACGGCCGGGGCCTCCAGCATTACCTACTGACCCTGGCCTCCATCGCCAACAAGCTGTACAGCCACGCCAGCATCGAGAACCACATCCGCCTGGTCGTGGTGAAGGTGGTGGTGCTGGGCGACAAGGACAAGAGCCTGGAGGTGAGCAAGAACGCGGCCACCACGCTCAAGAACTTCTGCAAGTGGCAGCACCAGCACAACCAGCTAGGGGATGATCACGAGGAGCACTATGACGCGGCCATCCTGTTTACTCGGGAGGTAGGTCCCGCCTGGGTGAGTGGTTCAAGCCCTGGAGTAAGAGGTAGGTCAAAGGGACGGCCTTGTTGACAGCCTTCTTTCTCCCACGAACCGCCTGGCCCCTTGGGTTTGCTGATCTGCTCCTTGCAGGAAACCCATGACAGCCTCCCACTGTGCTCCTGTTTTCAGAGTATAGAGTCAGCAGCAAATCAAACCTTAAATGACCAAGTCGGGCTTAGTCATCAATCCATCAGGTTGGATGTCTCCAGTCTGAGATCTGGTACCACAGAGGTGCAAATAGGATAAAATGGGCTGGCCTAGCATGCTTGGGGATATGTGCACGGTTCCGTGGGGAGAAGGGGAAAGCTGAGTCTGTCTTTGGAATCAGGGGTCATCTACTTTCTAATGAACCCAAAGGTAGAACCTGATGGAAAGGACTGTGATGGGTGATTCACTGCAGTCACTCTTATCCACCATCTTCCTCTGTAAATGCCCAACCTTCTTCCTTGAACCTCTTTCGGGACATAAGTCAAAGGAAGACTTTCGAAAGGAAGGATTCATTTTCTCATCTGGCTTTCTAATGGAGTTCTTACATATCCACCTTGGTGGAAACTCGGTTCCTTGGATGGAAGAGATGTGGGAGGGCCAGCAGGATATAGAAACCAGTCTTGTGAGGTTCCTTAGCAACGCCTTTGCCTGGTTCTTCAGTGCACAGCAAGCTCTGCTAGGTTGTCCACAGCTGCCTGTCAAGGGTCACATCCAACTCGCATGTTTGGGTTTTGGATGAATGTTTCTGAAGTCCCAGAGCGGAAAGATCTGGGCAGAGAGTCAAGACATGAAGGAATGTTTTTCCAGGATTTCCCTCTTTTAAGGACGGAGGTAATGGGAGGGGAAAAAATGATCTTTATAGACTCAGAGGTTCTGGGAGTAACCCAGTACCTATGCAGACCACCACAAAAGTGTGACATTCGGATACAGTCTGAGCTGGTTTTGTGTTGGTTTTGCTGGGAGCTCTGAGCCTCCATTTTCACAGCTGTCCTCTGATTGGCAGTTTTGAGTCATGCTCTCAGATGTCTGGTAAGAATGGACCTTGATAGCACATTCTTTAAGTGCTTGAGATCCATCCAGGATAGAGGAAGGATTAGAAACTTTGGAATATTATGCAAATTCATGGTACAAAAGGGAACAAACAGAAATAGAACAGGAAATTCAATGACGGCTTGCAGGAGGTTTCAGAATCACACAGCTCCACCACCTAATTCTCCTATTTTTACTAAGGCACTCCTGGTATGAAGGAAAAGTGTTGATAAATTTGGAGTGAAGAAACACTTGTGGTTCATGGGGTGGACATAAATGCAAACCACATGTAAATAAAGACGCTGGAGGGCAGCAGTTAGGGAGACATCGACAGTACAGGGTGCTTTGCAAGATGGAAAATCTTTCTCTTCGTTAAGTGATCTCCTGGACACTATCCTTTAATTTTTCTGCACAACATTAATCTTTAAAACGGAAGAACATTCACTTTTGTAGCCTTCCATATGAAGTGAAGTTCTCCTGTAAAACTATCCCTTTTTATTTGGTTTCCAGGTCTTTTTTTTTTTTTTTTGGTAAGCAACTTTCCGTGTCTGGATTTCTTGCTTTGCTACATCACTAGAGGCTGCCAAGAAGGAGGCTTCAGAGAGTTTATGGAAGGAAGTTCTCCAAAGACAGAAGAAAAAATACTTTTGTAGGCATACTACTCCAAAGTGTTCCCTTTGAACATTGTCATGGTGCACTTTCATTTTTAATACAAATGCAGATTCCATAATTTTTTTTAAATAAACATAAATAGAAGACCCTATGATGCCCTAGTTCCTGCCCTATAATTTTCCTAATTGCGTCTTAGAATAAAAAGAAAAAAAGTAAAACTAGTCAGTGATTCTAAATGATTTGTCTGTTGCCTTTTCTGGATTTGATTGGTGTAGTTAACTTCCTATTTTCCAAGCTTTGGAATATATCAGTACCTTTTAATAGATAAGGAAGGAATAAATTAACATCTATCTTCATTTTAATAAGTACTATAAGGACATTCATTTTTCAAGCTAGTCTACACATGAAAATATTTTACATGGGCCCTCCCTGGCCTCCTTGCCAAGCAGAAGCAGTAAAGTAAATCTCATTTAGCTGGTGGCTGGCTCTCTGATATATACATCTAACTTGATGAGAACCAAATATTTGAAAAACATTATCATGATTATATGCATCTAAATTTAAAAAGCACAATTAATTAAGGGGCTGAAAAGAATATAGCAAGATTTTCACATAGCATTCACTGGGGAGTACTTTAAAATACATTGTCAGTCTCTGGTTAATACTTCAGAGTATGGAAACCAAGGTGAACTACAGAAGAACTGATCTGAGATCTTCAGTTTCATGGAAATCAGATATCTGGGATCTAAAGAAAAACTTTCATGGCTGGTTTTTTTTTCAATGAGAAATACCCGGAGTTGGCACCAGGATCCCACTTTTACAACTCTGTTTTGAATGTAAGAAGTACGTTGCTTAGCAGCCAGACGCCAAGCCATGAAATCCATGTTTTGATGGGCTCTGAGCACTGTTCAACTTCTGTATCCAGATGTCTTCTCCTAAATTGCTTGTTTTTCAGGCATGAAGCAAATGTGTGAGGATATGTTTTCCACCCCTGTTGACTAGCCCAGGCCACCTTGAATGCTGTGTCTAGGAGTCAGCAGAATACTGCTGGTAATTCATTTATCAGACTAACAGACTTCACTGTTAGGACGGTACCCCAGCACTTGGTGCTGTCCTAATTAGAGAATCTTAGCACCAGTCACCTTTTTTTGCAAGAGGAGCAGTTTTCATCTCGGAGTGGCACTTACACTGGAATTCACACGACTTCTTCCATCAAACAGTAGAAATCTGATCACCCTAGGATTTATTTTTGCCTTCCAGAATCCTTTTCTGGTTCTTGGCTTCCTCTTTTTTTTTTTTTAAGATAGTTTCTTTAAAGACAAACTCCTAAACCCACTTTGGGGGCCATGCAATTTTTTTTTTAGAGATAAAACACCTGCCTGCTTGAGAACACAGTGGGAAATTGTTTAATATTTTCTGCCCTCTGCACCACATCAATGAAAGCTTGACTTTTTCATGGATTGGAAGGGTTGGATCGAAACTGAACCAGCTATCAAACTATACAATAGAAATAGTTTTCATTTTCATGAATTATCAGTGTGCCAGTTAACAGGTAATTGTCTGTCAGTTAAAACCTTGCTCCTATAAATGGTCTTATTTTTTAAGTATTTTTTACACTGGTGTTAGTTTCAGGTATACAGCAAACTGATTCAATTATGCAAATACATGTATCTATTCTTTTTCAAATTCTTTTCCCATTTAGTCTATTACAGAGTGCTGAACAGAGTTCCCTGTGCTACACAGTGGGTCCTTGTTGGTTATCTGTTTCAAACATAGCAGTATGTACATGTCAATCCCAAATTGCCAATCTACATTCTGCCTTATAATGCTGTAAGGGGAACTCTTACCTTGTAACAGGGACTCCACTCAGAACTACTAGCTAGCTTCTTGCAAGATTATCATAATAGGGGGCCCTAGAAGAAGATTGGGAACTTGGAAGAGGGAGAAGGATGAGCTTTTTCTTATTTGCTTGTAGGCTAGATTAACTGATTCTCTCACACATTTGAGTTCAAATCCCATTTAAAATGACAAGGGAAGCCTTCTCAAAGAATCATAGCCAATAGGTCAATTCTAACTGGTAAGCTAAATAACTCAGAATTAGGAAGACAGGGGGCAGCTTCAGCCATTTAAGTTGACATTTAAATAATAAATTATGAATTGAAAATTGCTGAGAATAGGTCTTAAAAGTTCTACATCACGAGGGTAAAACTTTGTGATGTATGTTAAGTAGACTTACAGTGGTGATCAGTTTGCAATATGTGTGTCTATTGAATCATTAGTTTGCACACTTCAAACTAACATAATATTGTAAATAAATTATGTCTAAATTAAGTCATCGTGAAGAATATTCCACAAAATCAAAAGCCTTTAGATCAGAGACAATAAACCATGACACAGAGGATATATTTCACTGTCATCTCTCTTACATTCAGCTTAGGCATCTGAGCACCTCCTATTTGTGATACACTCATTTAGGGAGTTGAATGGAGTAGGAAAATATCTCATCCCTACCCACTCCAGCTTGTCACTAGGGGAGAGGAAGCAGACATATGCATGTTGTTGTTGTTTAGTCACTAAGGCATGTCCAACTCTTTGTGACCCCATGGACTGCAGCATGCCAGGCTCCCCTGTCCCCCACCATCTCCCACCATCCACCATTTGAGTTTGCTCAAATTCATATCCACTGAGTCAGTGATGCTGTCTAACCATCTCATCCTCTGCTGCCCTCTTTTCCTCCTGCCTTCAATCTTTCCCAACATCAGGGTCTTTTCCAATGAGTCGGCTCTTAGCATTAGGTGGCCAAAGTATCGGAGCTTCAGCATCAGTCCTTCCAATGAATATTCAGGACTGATTTCCTTTAGGATGGACTGGTTGGATCTCCTTGCAGTCCAGGGAACTCTCAAGAGTCTTCTCCAGCACCATAATTCAAAAGCATCAATTCTTCCAGCGCTCAGCCTTCTTCATGGTCCAAATCCCACATCTGTACATGACTACTGGAAAAACCATTGCTGTGACTATACAGACCTTTGTCCGCTTACACATATATATGTGCTGGGCCTGCAGGCTAAGTTGTTTCAGTTGATGCAGTGGGTTATAGCCTGTCCATGGGATTCTCCAAGCAAGAATGCTGAAGTGAGTTACCTCACCCTTCTCCAGGGGATCTTTTCAATCCAGGGATCAAATCCACCTCTCCTACACTGGCAAGCTGGTTCTTTACCACTAATGCTCCCTGGGAAGCTCACATATATGCATATGTCACTCTAATATTAGGAAAGCTCTAATAATTGCTGCAACTGAGCTATAAACAAAAGCTGAGAAAGGAAAGAGAAGGGAATAATCAATTCTGCCTCTGGATCTTTATGCAGGCTTTATTGTAAATGGAGAATTGAATTGGTCCTCAAAGGATGGATAGATTTTATTGGATTCAACCAGCTTTTGTTGAGCATTTCATAAGATGCTATTCATAGTCATAAATCATTTAAGAGTTAATTCTTTCAACAATCTGCATGCATCTGACATCTGATCCTATTATCATTTGACAGATAAGGACATGCATACAAAGAGAAACAGAGATAAACTTCTAGTAACAGCTGACAAATGGCTGAGAGGGAAGTTGTCCTATTAAGTGATCTCTAAGATAAAAATATTATAATGAATTTATGCAAACATTCAATATATTTCTAATAGGCAAAAAGCGATTCAGAGGTTTGGAAAGTGACCCTTTTCCTAAGAATCCTAATGTAGGAAACAGAAAAAGAAGTAGATGATTGTTCTACAGTGCAATGATGTTTTAAGAAATGTGGTCATTAAATGTCATGGGAGTACATTAGAATGTAGCCTAACCCATCTGAGTTCAGTTTGGAAGAAAGAGGAGAATTAACCAGATCCATAAGAAGGATATAGGCATTGTAGAAACACCAAATTAATTCTTGGAGTTGCCCAGAGGCAGCATGGCAATCCTGGAAAATATAATAAGGTTTAGGTGTGAAAGGACAGGAGCTTCCCAGGGGGCGCTAGTGGTAAAGAACCCGCCTGCCAATTCAAGAGACACAGGAGACACAAGAGACTCGGGTTTGATCCCTGAGTCAGGAAGATGCCGTGGAGGAGGGAGTGGCAACCCACTCCAGGATTCTTGCCTGAAAAATCCCATGGACAGAGGAGCCTGGCTGGCTACAGTCCATAGGATCACAGAGAGTTGGACATGACTGAAGCTACTTAGCATGCAGCACGACATCAGGATGCTAAAAGGTAACTTACTGTAGCGTATAGGTAGAGATCTCACAGGAGAAAAAGGACCCTTTAAAAGCCTTAAGTGATAGACAGGAAGGAACAATGAAATGAGCAAGAAAGAGAGGACAGCTACCTGAGACATCTCTGATTCACAGTGATGGATCTGATGTGGCTAGTGGGAGACAGGCAAGTTAATGAGGTCACCAGGTGTCTTATCCATCACTTTCAGCTTCTTTTCTGGAATATCTTTCTCAGTGCATTTCGTATGTATTGTACTGCGCCTTGTAGATTATTGAATTTCACCAGACATACCGTAGAGATAAGGATTATGCTTCCCAGGTGGCTCAGTGGTAAAGGATCCATTTGCCAATACAGGGACTGCAGGAGACACAAGTTGATCCCTGGGTTGGAAAGATCCCTTGGAGGAGGAAATAGTAACCCACTCCAGTATTCTTGCTAGGAAAATTCCAGAACAGAGTAGCCTGGTGGGCTATAGTCCGTGGGGTCACAAAGAGTCAGACATGACCAAGAGACTAACACTTTCACTTTTTTTTTTTTTTTTTAACATTGTCAAACATCTTTTCATCCCTCAAGATCCAGTGACCTCCTTTGAGACAGCTTTTTTGATTTCCCCAAGGAGAGTGTGTTATCCTCTTCTGAAATCCCTCAATAGTCTGTTCAGTCTGCCTCCCTCTTGACATGTCTAAATCATGTCACGTATCTTAACTGTTGAGATCAGATCTTGTTTTATTTACTCACTATACTGTCAGTACTTAGTACAGTGTCTGGTAGGTTGTGACCACACAGTAATTGTTTTAGGAATAAGTGTACCCAGGTCCCTTGGTCCCTAATCCAGCAGGGCTTTTTGTGTTTTGTGTCACCTTGCTGTATCCAGCACAGATGGAGATTGCGTAACATGGGACATTGTCTTGTTCTGCTTAACAGACCCAAATAATGTAGTCTCTGCTGAGGTCCACATAAGACCCTCTGTTATTGAGAGGATGCCATTTAGATAGCCAGAGAGGGAAATGACACCTCAAGAATCAGATCCAGGGGAAACTTCCCTGGCAGTCTAGTGACCTCACCTTCCAAGGCAGGGGGTGTCAGTTTGATCCCTGGCCAGAGAACTAAGATCCCACATTCATAGAGGCCAAAATACCAAAACATAAAACAGAAGCAGTATTATAACAAATTCAATAAAGACTTTAAAAGTGCTCCACATCAAAAAAAATCTTAAAAGAATAGGATCCCACAGGAAGAATATGAATTATGATGAATAAATGTATATCTGAGTTATACTGATGGCCATAATATGTACCACACCCTTTTCTCCTATCAATAATTCTTCTTCATTAAGAACTGGGCAGACAGATAGGCAGACATAAAAGGCTATGTAAACCCTCTTCTCTGCCCTTCCCTTGAGCTCCAGGCTTCTCCTCATGTGTGTTCTCAGTGGCTCAGTCATGTCCATTTCTTTGCAACCCCATGGACTATAGCCGGTCAGGCTCCTCTGTCTATGGCATTCTCCAGGCAAGAATACTAGAGTGGGTTGTCATTCCCTCCTCCAGAGGATCTTCCTGACCCAGGGATCGGACCCTCATCTCCTGCACTGGCAGGAGGATTCTTTACCACTGAGCCCCCAGGGAAGCCCAAGCTTGTCCTTATCAGTGGTAATATCTGTATAAATATTTAATAGAAAGTACTGTTACAAACACTAGGAGAAGCAAGGCTGAGCATCACTTCACCACAACTGTCGAGCACCTCAACAGCAATGACCAGCCGATCAACAATAGGTAGGGGTCTAGCTGAAAAGCCATGAGAAACCCAGACAGTGCATTACAAAGCAGAGACATAACTCTGCTAGTCTTTCCAGTGGTCATGTATGGATGTGAGAGTTGGACTATAAAGAAAGCTGAGTGCTGAAGAATTGATGCTTTTGAACTGTGGTGTTGGAAAAGACTCTTGAGAGTCCCTTGGACTGCAAGGAGATCCAACCAGTCCATTCTGAAGGAGATCAGTCCTGAATATTCATTGAAGGACTGATGCTGAAGCTGAAACTTCAATACTTTGGCCACCTGATATGAAGAACTGACTCATTTGGAAAGTCCTTGATGCTGGGAAAGATTGAGGGCAGGAGGAGAAGAGGGTGACAGAGGATGAGATAGTTGGATGGCATCACCAACTCGATAGACATGAGTTTTCATAAACTTTGGGAGTTGGTGATGGACAGGGAGGCCTGGTGTGCTGCAGTTCATGGGGTCGCAAAGAGTTGGACAGGACAGAGTCACTGAAGTGAACTGAAGTGTTAATTAACTCAGATTCCCCCTTACAAAGCACTCTGCCTTCATTCTGGCTGCTGTTCTGCAGATGTGATCAAATCTGCTCTTATCAGCCTGCGTGTTTCCTTCCTTCCCTCAGTGCGTTTGTGCTGCCTGAAAGACCAATCTCCCCTACATCTCTTGCTGTTACTTCCAGTTTGCACATTCATGTCTACTTAGTTCCTTTTCCCTACCCAGTACCAATTACTTTGATTTTCCAAGTTGTATTAGCTTCTGCTGCTGCTGCTGCTGCTGCTAAGTCGCTTCAGTCGTGTCCGACTCTGTGCGACCCCATAGATGGAAGCTCACCAGGCTCCCCCGTCCCTGGGATTCTCCAGGCAAGAATACTGGAGTGGGTTGCCATTTCCTTCTCCAATGCATGAAAGTGAAAAGGGAAAGTGAAGTCGCTCAGTCGTGTCCGACTCTTAGCGACCCCATGGACTGGAGCCTACCAGGCTCCTCCGTCCATGGGATTTTCCAGGCAAAAGTACTGGGGTGGGGTGCCATTGCCTTCCCCGGTATTAGCTTCTAGGCACCTGCATTTCAAAGTAGCGTCCGTTGCTGGCTCCTTGCTCCATCTGCAAGAATAGGTCTGGGACACTGTGAGTCCTTCTAAACTCCATGATGAATCACAGATACTGCCATATTCATGATATTGTAAATGGCCACCCCTAGTCACCATGTCAATGACCTCTCTGTCAAGCTTTCCCTGGTCTTGCTGACCATTCCAGCTCTATTTTAGGTACAGTGTCCCAGTCTTCCCCCAGCCAGGAACACCCCAGAAACCCCCTAGTTAAATCTCTGCATGCTCTTGCAACCCTTACATTATATTAAATTTTCCATTGCATCATTGTCTATACATATCAATATCATGAAATCAATCCTGCTTAAAAAGAACCATCTTTAACATAACAGATATAAATTAACCTTCAGATTTACATTGACTAAGCAGAAAAATCATTGTCAGCACTCTTAATTCATTTGACTCTTATGTGGATACCTTTTGTGATTTTCATTCCTTTAGTATGAAGTATGTAGTATGGTAGTAACTCCTACCTCCAGTTTTGGAAGATAGATGAATGTATGGACAGACAGGTAGATAGGTAGATATGCTATTGTCTCACTAGGATGCTTAATCCTGCCCTGAATTAAAAAAAAAAAAAAAAAATACCTATAATCTTCAAATAAGCTTTGCACCTGTAAATGTTGTTGTAAATCGTCATCAAAAAATAGAGACGACTTTGATGTGTTATATTCTTAATAATTTGATGCACAAGTTCAGTATTAGTGGATTGAAGTGAACGTTGGATCACAGAGAAACACAGGCATTCATTGTCAGTCTTGAGGAAGACACCATTACTGGGCTGCCATAATTTGAAACTGCGTAAGTAAAATGGAAAGGTTGCCAGTTCACATAATTACAGTTACAGAAATAAAGACTGTGGCTATGCAGTCAAGGGGTTTAATCAATGTGATTTTTTTTAAACTGCTTTTGTTCATAATTTTGTCACATGTACAAATTTCCATGGCAAAGGGCCAAATGCATTTAATGCAATTCAAGGATGACAAGGAGGGTTGATGGGCTCTAATGAGCAATTGATTATCAGTAAACAGAGAGAGATGAAGAATCCACATTAAACTCTCTGTAGAACAAGAGGTCATTTCCATTAGCTGTGACTCTTCATCCAAGCTTATTAATGAAGTAAAGCGTAAGAAGGGGAAACATTTCTTAGATTTTGTCATTTGAAGAAAATAACCCCAAACTGTGAAGGTAAACATAAATCCTGGTTTAAAAAAAAAAAAATTGCATGTGCAGAAATAACCTACAGTGTCCAGCAATTCACTTAAACCATGACCTGGGTCTTTGGTCTTAAAGCTACTAAAATGACTGGAGGAAAAAAAAATGGATTAAAACACGCATTCTACTATACAATTATCTCAAAGACCGATTGTTATGCAAACGTGTGTTCTAATTTCAATTTTAAAAACTACTAATTTGTTCTCAACAGTAGTAATTTGACATCCCACAGGATGGCATATGAGGATACCCAGCAGACTTTGGGAGGCTATTGTTGGTTTGGTGACTGGATTCACCAAAAGCTACTTGGCTGAGATTTCCACTGTCTGAAGCTGTAATGACATGGCGGCCACTGTACAGTTCATCACAGCTGGGATCTCATATGGAACACAATAAGGATCTGAAAAAGTACTAGGGAGGTTGTAGCGTATATCTTTTAAATATTATTCACCTTGGTTGAACTTCCATGCAACAAAATAGAGAAGAGTTAGAAGAGTATGTAGACATTGACTAGGCGGCATTGATTATATAGTAGTAACATCTCGTGTTGGCTTCCTGGAGTCTATTGCAGTCTTGTTAGCATACAGCATATTAAACATGTGTGACAATGTTCAATAAGGCAAAAGTCCACATAAGATAAACATCTTTTCTCTTCATCATGGCAGGATAAAAATATTAGCTTATGTCATCAAAATATAAATAACAAAAAATAAAGGCATGTGAGGTCTACATTGCATCTGACTATATGTCAGAATTCACCTTCAATTAAGCAAATGTTTGTTGAGTTCCTGTTGAAAGTCAGACACTGTGGTAGTTGGAGACACAAAGATAATAACTGCAATAGAAAGACAAATTTCGATTAGTAAACAGTCATCTTTCATAGTAATCAATATTTTATAAAACTCTTCTGCTGTTATTCACTTATGGCTTCTTTGATAGAAATATACACACTCTCAATTCATTTTCATTGAAAACAGGAGTCAAATTCAAGAAAAGCTAATGTCCATTAATATTCAAATAACATTTAGTGGAAAGTTTATCATTACAAATCCATATCATAAATTTTGGCTTCTATTTTCTCTTTATGCTTCATAATTTAAAATTGTCTTGTTAATGTCTCTTTCATCTAATTTGATCATCTTAACCATTAGTAACAGGCTTCCCTTATGGCTCAGCTGATAAAGAACCCTGCAAGGTGGGAGACCTGGGTTGGGAAGACCCTCTGGAGAAGGGAAGGGCTACCCACTCCAGTATTCTGGCCTGCAGTCAGTCCATGGGGTCACAAAGAGTCGGACACAACTGAGCGACTTTCACAACCATTAGTGAGGTGCGATCGTGTTCTCCTTTGAGAAACTCTTACAAGCTATACAACTTCTCACCAGACAAATGTGTACACTCATTTATATAACTACAATATATTACAGGGACTTCCCAGGTGGCACTAGTGGTAAAATCCTGCCTGCCAGTTCAGGAGACTCAAAGACTTGGGTTCAATCCCTGGGTTGGGAAGATCCCCTGGAGGAGGAAATGGGAACCCACTCCAGTATTCTTGTCTGGAAAATTCCATGGACAGAGGAGCCTGGTGGGCTACAGTCCATGGGGCCACAAAGAGTCAGGCATGACTGAGTGACTGAGCACCCACAATATGTTACCTATATTTTCTAAGGATTGATCGGATTGAGAAACACTACATTAAACACTATGGGAAAGATTGTATACATTTCTGAAATTACCACTGGATTTGGAAATTGAGATGATCTTTTGAGGAATTACCCTCATACATTAAAACTTAGTTTCCTACCCAAATGACTGAGAAATTTATATTCTGCCATAAATAGGTGACAGAATTGCATTTTTGCCCCTGTGATGGAAAATATTACGTTTGACTTCAGATACATTCAACATGAATTTAGGTCAGAATATTAAGGCTTTCTTAAGCATGACCCTATGTGAAAATGAGATACGTGCCTACATTTACATGATACAGCTTTGTTAAGACTGTGGCTACTTTTGTACCGGACAAGCCACAATCCTGGACATCTTTTAAAATGTAATTGAGTCCCATCATCCTTCTGTGCTTCTGGGGCCCAGAGAAAGCTTAGCAGAGTCAATGCCGTTAGTTTGTCTTTGGACCATTTCCAGAGCTGAGCAGGTGATACCATAAACAAATCCCAGTGTTGACATTTGGCGTGAGCAAGTGGTTCTACAAGGTGGCTCCTTCTGGATGTAAATTGACTTTAATGATTTCTTTTTCTCCTGGGCAGGATTTATGTGGGCATCATTCCTGCGACACCCTGGGAATGGCAGACGTTGGGACCATATGCTCTCCTGAGCGCAGCTGTGCGGTGATTGAAGACGATGGCCTCCATGCAGCCTTCACCGTGGCTCATGAAATTGGTATGCAGCGTCTTTTCTCTTCCTTGGCCAAATCAAACACTTGTAACAGCTGCAACAGGAACCGGCATACTTGGCAATTAATTCCAGATTTCTTCTGGTTCGGATAACCCTTGGGGATTATATTTGTTTATATTTGCACTTTTAGGGTTAACTCCTAAGAGGGATGGAAACCAAAGTTAGGCACACATGGTAGAGACTTTCTTTCTGTTGGTGCCATTTAAAAGTTTAAGAGAAAGTTACTACTGCCACTGTCTTGTAAAGTGTCCACCCAGGACCTGATGAGATAAAATCTGTCACAGTTGACAATGGAATGCAGAGATGTTTATCTTAGAAATCACTCTGTGGACTCATCCAGGGCAAATCAGTTTACACAGAAATTCATCAGGTTTTATTCCATTATCAGTGATACAACGACTCCTGGCAAAGGTAATGGATAGCTTAAGGTCACCATTCCAGTCTTGTTTTTAAGAAGCGAAGCACATGAAACAAAACCTGTCACCAGGGTTGATTGTAAAGTGTTCCTTACCTGGTGACATTAAGAAACTCATTTCAATCCTGAAACTGGAAATTTTAGACTAAATATGACAAATATCCCAGCAATTAGAAATATGTGTTTTGTAATCACTGACTGAGGCTACTAGACATATGAGAAGTTAATTTACTATTTAGGATTAGATTTTAGAATTAGATATATCTGGGCTCAGTTCTTGCTAAAGTACTTTCTGCCTGTGTCCTGTTGGTCTGATGATTTAAACTCTCTGAGCTTCAGTTTTCATATCTGAAATATAGAAATAATAGTGCCTATTTCATTGAATTATTTCAGGGACCAAGTTGGGTAAATTATAGATACCAGCTATTATTTATATTCATATCACTTCTGTTTTGCTTTTAAACTAACTAATTCATTTACTTATTAAATGTATCACCTTTTAGCATTATCTTTTTGGGGGCAAAGTATGGTGCAAATTATTGCGCCTTTTGCTGTATTTTATTAAACAGATGTAGTTTTCTTAAGCTAACACAGTAATTTTAAAATAGAAATTAAAAGTTTTCTTCCACTTTAGTAGGCAAAGAACATTTCACAATGTGTTGATTTTTGGCCGCTATGTTTTCTTTGGGGACTTAACTTCACATCAAAAGTGCAATTGCATAAGTCCGTATATTAGACCAGTAAAATAGAAATCAGTAGTTAAATTCCAATTAATATGTATTAATCATGATTTTAATTTTCTTAACTGACACTCTTCTTACCACGTAAGCAAAAAAAAAAAAAAAAAAAAAAGCACAAACATGACATCTTAATGTAAATAACTGTCCAAGAGTACCACTGATCAGAATCCAATTTAACACTTTGTTAATTGAGCCTCTTTAGCTTCGAGATGGACTCCCAGATGGTCTCCATGTTCTCTGTTTTATCTCAGGCAAGAGATTCAGGCAACGAGTCCCCATTTTTTCCCTAGAAGGTAGATCAGCAATGAATGAGATGGCCCTCTGGTGACTGCACTAGAAGACCTCATATGGCTGCAAATATTTTTAAGACACAGCTGCCATTTGAACTTCAGGGCTGGGATTATGCCTTCACCTATCTCTTACTCTTGCCTGTTAAACTGATTGATAAAAATACAACCTAGCACTGGTCTTTCATCAATATTTATTACATATATCTGTATGTGCACAAGTGAGTAAGTGGGAGAAACACAAGAGCCACCCAAGGCAATATTCTGATTTTTCAGCAAAGCTAAGAAGAATAAATTCAAATACTCAAAAGCATCGTAACTACCCAGAGATGATTTTCAAAGTACACCAGTATTTAATCACCATTATTCAGAATGGGAGAAGTTCCATAAGGAAAGTTCTAAGCCCTGGTAGGCAGAGGCTGGTTAAGGCATGATGAGGGATAAGCAACAAAGTGGAATTGTGGCATCAACCACCATAAGATCATGAGCCCTAATATTGACCTTCTAAAAAAGAGAGTCCAGATTCCATGAAGGAAGGGCTTTCTTCCTTCAATCCTCTTATTATTCTTCAGTTGCTAAGTTGTGTCCAACTCTTTGGACCCCATGAACTTCAGCACACCAGGCTTCCCTGTCCTTCCGTATGTCCCAGAGTTTGCACAAACTCATGTCCATTGAGTCAGTGTTGCCATCCAGCCATCTCATCCTCAGTTGCCCCCTTCTCCTCGTGCCTTCAATCTTTCCTAGCCTCAGGAACTTTTCCAATGAGTCAGCTCTTTGCATCAGGTAGCCAAGTATTGGAATTTCAGCTTCAGCATCAGTCCTTCCAATGAATATTCAGGGTTGATTTCCTTTCAGAATGGACTGGTTGGATCTCCTTGCTGTCCTAGGGCCTCTCAAGAGTCTTCTCCAACACCACAGTTCGAAAGCATCAATTCTTTGGCGCTCAGCCTTCTTTGTGGTCCAGCTAGTTATCTATTTTCACACACTGACAACATCTGGGAGGTTTCTTTGTAAGAGAACCACAGTGGCAGTAAATGCAGCTTCTTTGAGGTTTCATGGACTCTCAAAGCAACCGAATTGGAATGAAGAACCTTCTAGCACCACCTTTCTCAGCCCTCCTGAATTCCTACACCAAGGGATTACACAGGCAGATATAGCAGAGGGGTAGGAAGCCAGAAATGCTAATGAGAACAGGTGTTTTATTAAAACTATTTATGTACAATAAGAAGTTTTCTTTTCTTAAGTGAACATCATGGTTCTACAAGAGAATAATGTGGGAGAAATGTGGGTTTCTCTGCAAAAAAAATCAAACCTAAATCTTTGCTGTCTGACTACACTCCATGTTCCTTTTAATTTCTTGATTGGATCATTTCTATGTACTTTAGAATCCTGTGTAATTTATTCTCCAATAAAACAGTGCCTACTTCATTTCTCTTTATGTGTCACATGTGGCCTAATCTGAGAAATGTAAGTTCTGGGGAAAGGGGAATATGGGTTTAATTTCCCTTTCATAAAGGAATCTGGCTTTCATTCCTTTTGTTTTCTAATTGTTTTATTATTCTTTAATTTCACTTTTCACCTAAATATTGCAAACACGTGTTATAAAGTATGAGCCTTAAAAATTGTAGCAAAGATAACCTTACAAAATATTTCCTAATCATCTGTATACGATTACAGAGCTTTGCCTCTGCAGCCAGTGTGCTCTTGGGTCATGGAGTTCCCTGTTCTGTTTCCAGCGCTTTATTTTTAGATTGTTGCTTGTAGCCATCAGCCTGAGTTTATTATGCTCTGGATTCTAATTCTACTCTGTTCTTCTATGTAATTTCCTCCCTTTTTATTAGACATTTACTACTTTCCAGATCTGGAGGTTATATCCAGGCTATATATGGTGATAAAGTGCCACTGTGAAACCTCAGTTTTGCCAGAGTGTTTTGAATTCACTTGAGTCTATTCCAAAATGAGCAATTTGCTTCATGTGTATGGTAAATATGTTTCTGTGCTCAAAACATAAGATGTGGAGAAAATTTCCAGAATGTTCCCATGATTTTTCTACTTTATTTCATCTATCGGCAATGAAAGGTATAATTAAGAATCAGTTCAGTTCAGTCGCTCAGTTCAGTTCAGTTGCTCAGTTGTGTCCAACTCTTTGTGACCCCATAGACTGCAACACGCCAGGCCTCCCTGTCCATCATCCACTCCCAGAGCTTGCTCAAATGAATGTCCATCAAGTCGGTGATGCCATCGAAGCATCTCATCTTCTGTCATCCCCTTCTCCTCCTGCTTTCAATCTTGCCCAGCATCAGGGTCTTTTCCAATGAATCAGTTAGTTCTTCACATCAGGTGGCCAAGGTAGCTTCAGCATCAGTCCTTCCAGTGAATAATCAGGACCAATTTCCTTTAGAATTGACTGGCTTGATCTCCTTGCAGTCCAAGGGACTCTCAAGAATATTCTCCAACAACCAAAGTTTAAAAGCATAAATTCGTCGGCACTCAGCTTTCTTTATGGTCCAACTCTCACATCCATACATGACCACTGGAAAAACCATAGCTTTGACTAGACGGACCTTTGTTGGCAAAGTAATGTCTCTGCTTTTTAATATGCTCTCTAGGTTGGTCATAGTTTTTCTTTCAAGGAGCAAGTGTCATTTAATTTCATGACTTCAGTCACCATCTGCAGTGATTTTGGAGCTGAAGAAAATAAAGTCTGTCACAGTTTCCACTGTTTTACCATCTATTTGCCATGAAGTGATGGGACTGGATGCCACTATCTTTGTTTTTTGAATGTTGAGTTTTAAGCCAGCTTTTTCACTCTCCTCTTTCTCTTTCATCAAGAGGTTTTTTAGTTCCTTTTTACTTTCTGCCAAAAGGGTGGTGTCATCTGCATATCTGAGGTTATTGATGTTTCTCCCAGCAATCTTGATTCCAGCTTGTGCTTCATCCAGCCCGGCATTTCGCATGATGTACTCTGCATGTAAGTTCCCTTTAATTAACTGATTTAGCTTCTCATGGCATGTTCTAGTCACTATTTCCTCTTTTTATACTGCTGCTGCTAAGTCGCTTCAGTCGTGTCTGACTCTGTGCGACCCCATAGATGGCAGCCCACCAGGCTCCCTGTCCCTGGGATTCTCCAGGCAAGAACACTGGAGTGGGTTGCCATTTCCTTTCTATACTATAAGCATTTAAAACACACAGTCTTGAGAGTTGAATATAAAATTTTTTGTTCTTTTTTAATAATTTATTTCCTTGGGTCTTGGTTTCTTTGTGCAGGATCTTTCATCGGGGTCCACAGACTATGAAGTGTGCAGGCTCAGTAGCTCTACAGACATGTGGGATCATAGTTCCCAGACCAGGAATCCAACCTGCATCCCTTGCATTGCAAGGTGGATTCTTTAACCACTGGGTCATCAGGAAGGTCCCCCAAAGTTTTTTTTTGTTCTTTTATTCATTTTTACTTGCTCTTTCACTCACCACTGAAACATGTCCCTACATTGAGAATTATCATGTAAGACAGAGGCAAGCCTTAAGTCTTCATCGCGTACCTTTTCTGTCCATGACGTTAAAGTCATAATGAAGTGACTTAAATGAACAGTTCTGAGAAGTGATGCTTCTTGTGCCACGTGTGAATGGGGATACTTCTCTTTTCCTGCTTTCCTGTTCCTTCTTAACAGAAAGCTAGATTTTGGAGACGCAGTCCACTGATGTCAATACAGCTTTCTGGAAAATAGATTTTGATGCGTCTAGACACTGCCTAGGCAGTAAAGAATTGCCTTACTGCCTGCCTTCTTGCTATCTTATGGACAGGTCAACATTGGGTAAAGTGTTAGGATCTTTGAGAAAGTTTTTTAAACTGTCAAGAGCATGCTTCCCATCCCTGGACTATAGGTGGAGGTAAGAATGTGACTATAGCTGTTTTACAATCCAAATATGAGCTGTAGCAAGTTTCAAGTGAATGTAAGTTTACATTTAGAGTTTATGTTTTTAACTTGTCAAACTTTTATTATGGGCTTGTAATAATGATTTCACCTGCTGCACACATGGTTCTCCAACATAATTTTATTGATGTTGGGCCAGCCTCTAATGTGCTAGGGGAGCCATCTGATTTTATTTAGACTCATGATATCTGTAGTTTGCAAACAAGCTGAAGCTCTGCCTTAGAGTGGTTAATTATAAAATGTGCTAAGTGAATCTCTCCATCATGAAAGACTCCAAAAATGCTTCCTAAGCTAAAATCAGGCCCCTCAAAGAGTCAGGGCCAGATAGTCAGCTGAAAACTTAGGAAGTGGTGGAGACACAACAGTATGGCTGCCTGTGTTTTGCTGCGGTTGGAGGGAGTGCTCTGGTTCTGCTGATCTGCGTGTGACTCTGCCCCCGCCATCGATTAGATTAAACGAGGCCGTGTTTTGAAAGGCTGCTGAGGCCCTGGAAACACCATAGTCCAAAGCCAAGTACACAGAATCAGATGTCAGGACTGACTGTGAGATGTGAGGTGAAAGGAAGCCAGGATTAAACTTGGTGTTTACCCTCAAAACCCATAGCTTTAATCCACATGAACTGAGCATTTTTTTTTTTTTCTGTCCGGTTTGGAGCAGTGCCATACAGTGTCTTTCTTGGCCCGTAGATGAAAGGTGGGAATAGGTCTTTGCTCCGTGTCCAGAGGCAGCATTGAAAGATGTAGTTTTAGTATCAGTTGGTTTGTTTTTAAATCAAATCCCAATTCGTATTTCTCTAGGGAAAGCCTATGGGTTGTCTGCCATGGGTATGGAAAGCCAACAAGTTGAAGGTGACATAAAATAAATATATCACACACAACATGTAATTTTTTTTTTCCTTCTTAGCATTAGAAAATTTCCCCTTGTCTTCCAAATTGAGTGTCTGATTAGCAGACACTAGTAATCTAGTGTCTGCTAATCAGACACTAGTAATCTAGCATCTGGTGATCGGAATTTATCAAAAACTATATAAAATTAAACTACTCGTACATTAAAATTATAACAAACCCAAGATATCAGTGAGAACAATAAAGTTCAGTGACAATCACTGGGTCTTTATATTTCTCAGGCACATTTTCTAAGCACTTTGCAACTTTTATATCCTTTAAGCCTCACAAAATCCCATGAAGTGAGTACTATTAATGAGTCACCCAAGAAAGGAGGATGCTGACACACAGAGAAGTCTCTAAACTGATCTAAGGTCAACAGCTAGGTATACTGCTTGGAGAAAAGTTAAATCCAATTTATCTGGCTCCAGAGCCCAAAATTTGGACACTGCTAGAATGGCATCTTAGGGTCCCTTTTGAAAGATAGTGAATTTGAACCAAAAGGATATTGACACAGCTATTTATAAGGTGAAAAAAAATTATTTTCTTCCTTCTAAATTACATCACTGATAAAACATTTAGCATTTGTGTTTAGGGCTTCCCTAGTGGCTTAGATGGTAAAGAATCTGCCTGCCAATGCAGGAGACCCATGTTCAATCCCTGGGTCAGGAAGACCCCCTGGAGAAGGGAATGGCTACCCACTCCAGTATTCTTGCCTGGAGAATTCCATGGACAGAGGAGTTTGGCAGGCTACAATCCATGGGGTCACAAAGAGTCATACAGGACTGGGTAACTAACACAAATCTTTTTAAATGGGAGTTTAAGAGTTTTATCACTTCTCTTAAGGATTTGCATTTGAATAGATGTGTAGGATCCAATTACTGGGGATCCTGGTTTCCTTCACCAAGGATTCTAGGTCCTGATCCCCTGTGAGTTTTTGACTCCCTTTTCAACCCCTGGCAAGACCTTCCTGAACCTTAATAATCCCAGCTGGAAAATTAGGTAAAAATAAAAACATGACCTCATTAAGAAACAGATGCTTCATGAGCAGGGCTTTCTTAAGTAAACACATGACAGAGCTTTTTGTGACATTTTTTTAGGATGTGATGCTGTGGCCCCTTGCCTAGTGGCCAGTTTGGGGTCAGGACACCAGAGCTTGAAGTTCTGTTTAATTTGCAGACCAAAGTTTAGAAAAACAACCCAATTTCCTTCCTGAGGTTAATATTATAAATCAGCCCTAGTTGTACAGTAATACCTGAGTTGAATAAGAAGCTAAACCAACATTTTCCTGTAATATGTCTTCACCAGGGTGTCCATTATTTCAGATTTTCTGACACCAAATTCATGTGTGAATTAAAGGAGGCAAGATGCTTTTTAAAATCTACATTGTGAATATCCAAGATGAAATTGATTTAATGAAATTCTATTTACCAATTTTAAAAAATGATTGTTGTCCAAAAAAATTACCAGGTGACTAATAGTTTGCTGTTTCTGAACTAACACTTATAACTCAGACTCTTACCCTACAGACTTTGCTTTGACATAATTTACCCGAAACTCATTTCCTCTGCATAATTCAAATAAACTCTTTCCTGAGGTTACTTTGTGTGATGGGCACTCATTAGTAGGACTGTCATGTTTATGACATGATTTAATATCTATTAAGAATAGATGGGTATTTTCTACAGAAGCCCTTATAATTTACACCTGGATTTTTACTAATGATTTCAAACATCAATATACAGTTGTAAGAGTTGCATCACTTGGGAAAATAATGAATTGGACCCTCACATCACTGTAAATTTCACTCTGACTTCTGTAATACTTTTTTAAGAAATTTAGTGTATGAATGCCATTAACAAACTCACCCACTGCCTAACAGTGTTTGGTCAGTAACTGTGTTGGGATTTTACGTGAGAAGTGGCTCCCAATTACATCACTCAAGAATTAAAGGTTCACCAAGAAAGATAGCATTGTAAATAAGGTTGCTTAACTTAGTTAAGGCAAACAAACCACTCTTCAATCTTTTGCACGTCTACTGATTACAAATGGTTCCATATACAAATGCTAATGCTTCCTTGAAGCAAGACTTTGGAACCTCTCCTTTAAACCCAGATCTTGAATTGTGGTCCTTAATCCATATCAGCCTTGCTCCTTCACTAGGATTTTTCACATCCTGTTTTAGTAAGGGAGCTTGGTAGAACTTCCTCAAATCTCTTCCCTTACCTTTCAAAACTGCCTTGAATCTTGAATTCACTCTTTTCCCATACTTGGCCTAGAGAAAGAAATGTCTGCTTTCCAAGGGAAAGAATTGCCTTTCTCTGTGACTTTCTGGATCCTATCTCCTTGACTCTTCCTCTATCTTGCGCTAAGTCACTTCAGTCCTGTCCAACTCTGTGAGACTCTGTGGACTGTAGCCTGCCAGGCTCCTCCATCCATGGATTTTCCCAAGCAAGATTACTGGAGTGGGTTGCCATTTCCTATCCCAGGGGATCTTCCTGATGCAGGGATTGAATGTGTGTCTCTTCCATCTCCTGCATTGACAGGCAGGTTCTTTACCTCCAGCGCCACCTGGGAAGCCCACCCTTCAACTAACTCTGGTTTGCATTGCTCAAAAAACTCATCATAAAAAAGCCTTTTGATGAAAACAGTACATTATTTTAGGAGATGTCAACATTTTCTCTGGCACTGTTTTATCCTCTGGAGCACATGTGTTTAAATCTCAGCTTCACTAATCCTGCTCAAGGCTGCTTGTGGGAGAAGCGATTAATCTCTAATCCATGCCTGTCATTTTGCACATCTCACTGGATGATTTAGGAACAGATTCTCACTGGAAAAGGCCATCAGTGACATCATGATAAATTCTGGTCAAGCCCTTCACAACATCTACTTAAAATGTGTTGTTGTCAGTTGCAACAGAACATTCGAAATTTCCTAAGTTCCAGGCTTTTCTCTGTTAATAAGCATGTGATCTCTAATGTGAGTGTCCCTTGAAAATAACTTATGCTTTTATCTGTATCTTGCCATTCTAGGGCCCAAAGATCCAGGATGATTTCAGGCTGACGTAAGGTGTCCTAGCTTAATGATGAGGGGAGTCACATTTGAGAATGCCATTTCTTTGGCTGTCCGCAGCCTTTAGTATGCCTGTCACGTCTCCCTTGATGAGTGTCCAGACGTCCCGCACATTGTTCTTCCATTTCAATCCGTCTCCAGCTTCTGAAGGGAAGTCACATGGGTCTCTCTCACTGTGCCCTGGATCCAGCTCCTGTGGCACTGGCTGCCTGTTTCTCTGGGTGCTGAAACGGTCTTCACATTGCCCATGATTCTCCTGGTCCTGGGAAGAGCATTCCTCTCCCAGCCAGCTGACAGGCGTTCTTCATGGAGAACAGAGCATTCATCCTCACTCCAAGGAGTCTGTCTCTCTCAGTTGACCCGCAAGCAGTCCCTTTCTGACTGACTCTGGGAGATCTTATAAAATTCATTTCTCCTTTCAGCTCTTGCCAAAGTGGACCTCCAATTTGTTCATGCCCAGAGTGGCTGTCTTTTCTAATGACCATATACCTGTATCTTCAGCAACAAGTTATCACATTGATAAATTATCAATTCAGAGGCCAAAGAGTCTGCCAAAAGATTCATTTAAAAAGACCAGAGCATCTTAAAATAAATTGCTTTGCTTTCATAATTGATATTTAGCACATAGGCATCACCAGTATGTATAAAAGAAAAAAAAAATAGAGGTAGTTTCCTTGGCTCCTCAAAGTGAATTTGGTGTTTACCATGTGGCTGGTGTTTAAATGAAACTAAAATTTAGCAACCAGATGAAGTGAGTATCTCTTGAGGCAATAATACACATGCATACGAATAGTGTTTTTATCTAGATACATTTGGAGGAAAAGACTATTATTCTATTGAAAGTGCTAGTCACTTAGTCGTGTCTGACTCTTTGTGACCTAATGGACTGTGTAGCCCACCAGGCTCGTCTGTTCATGGAACTTCCAGGCAAAAATACAGGAGTGGGTAGCCATTCCCTTCTCCAGGGGATCTTCCCACCCAGGGATCCAATCCGGGTCTCCTGCACTGCAGGCAAATTCTTTACTGTCTAAGCCACCATTTCTCCATTAAATAAATATAAATGTCTTAAAAAATAGAGTGAAAAAATCACACTTTTTGAAGTATAAAACCTAGATTCATAATACAGAGGTTCCCTTGGGCCACTTTCTCTACTATGCCAGGGGGGAAAACTCAAGTGTGAAACCTCCACACTAATCCCATAGTGTTCACTGATAAACTTTCTACACTCTCAACATGTATTTGATGTACTAAGTAACTTTTAGCAGTTTTGAATAGGATGTGAATGAAAGGTACTATTTTTCTGTGAGTGCGGTAAAACTCAACATACCACCCAAAACTTGGACGAGCTCCTGCCAATCTTCTTTTGCATATTATTTGGAAGATATTTTATGAACTACACTGTGAGTTTATGCTGCTGACCAAATAGAACGTGAGTGGTGGTAAGAGGGTTTCCCACAGAGAACTGACTAGCTGAGTAAATGCCATTGAAGTAAATAACTGTATAAATAGCATCAAAATGTGAAGCTTAGAAGGTCACTGAGCCCTGGCCACTTAATTTCAACCACAACAGCAACCAGCTGCTCAGTGGACAATTTTGTTATGAGGTGTTAGTGATTTAACAAGTTGGCCCCAAGTAGTTGGAATTTGGCGTGAAAAATTTCATCTCTGTTGGGTTTTACTGCTGCACACTGGCCTTTTTCTTGGCAGAATGGCCAAAGTTCCTGCCTTTGGTATTCAGGAACCCAAGGAGAATGCAGTAATCACTTTTCTATGGTATTTTCCACTTTTTTTCGTGGGTTGTTTTTTTTTTTTTTTTTAGTGGTTTGTGTAGGGTTTTAAAAAGCTTTGCAAAAAACACTACTAGGATGTCTTGTTTACTGTTTAGAATCTCTCTAATCTGAATTTTACCATTGAAGTATATGCACCACCATGTGTAAATTAGACAGCTGATGGGAAGTTGTTGTATAACTACAGGGAGTTCAGGTTGTTGCTCTGTGATGACCTAGAGGAGTGAGATAGGAGGATGGGAGGGAGGCTCAAGACGGAGTGGATATATGTGTACTTCTAGCTGATTCACATTGCTGTATGGCGAAAACCAACAGATCATTGTAAAGCAATTATCCCCCAATTAAAAAAATAAAAACTAAAAAAAATATAGTATTTTAAATGTATTGTAGAATATATTCTACCTTTAAACCATGTGAAAAATTAATCCTATGTAATAAAAAAATTTTAGTCAGATTGTAAAAATGGGCTTATGTACTCTGTGGAATAATACCTCGCACGATAGAACGGGAGCACCAGTGTGGGGTCACAGAGAGTGTGTTTGGTAGACTTAAGCACAAGCACCACCTGAGTGATTTTGGACAATCACTTCCTTTCTTAGTATTTGTTTTCTCTCTAACGGCTAACACGTGGTGGGAGTCCTATTGGTGCTTTAGGCATTTCTTAAATGCAATTGGATATATCCTCCATATATACCATTTGCTTGCGGAACTAGTGAACATTCACAACTCACTGAATAACTAAAAGAAATGAAAAAGTGAAGCAAGCTAACATTTGCATGAAACCAGGAAGTTGCTAAGTTCAATTCTTTCTTTTCTCTTCTGCTACTGCTAAGTCACTTCAGTCGTGTCCGACCCTGTCATCGCTTATATGGCTACCTATTTATGTGGCCAAGAAAATGGAAGTCCCTGACCTTCAGATACCATGTATTAAGTGTTTGTATCTTGCAGAACATTGTGTTAAATATAGATTTTCCAGCAGTGGCTGGTGGGGAGTGGGGGGGTAGGGAATGCTCTCTGATCTCATGGAGCTTATAGTTGAGCACAGAAGATGGAAAATTAACAAGCATTCAAAATAATATGTTGTGAGGACTATGACATAATCCCACAGTTGCCTTGCAAATTCTAGATTCTAAATAAGGTCTGTTTCTACATATTCTTGAGCATGTGTGATCCAGATGGATTATGGGAACATCTTGTCTCATGTAATTTTTCAGTTTTCCCCAGAATGTTCACCAAAAGTGACCGCTCTGATGACATCCAGCTTTAATTTCCCTAGAGAAAGTCCAGTCTCTGGGTGAAAAGGCAGTTAAAATGAACTCATGTACAATTGGGAAGAGAAGAGTCAAGTGCTAGTTTAATTGCCACAGAAAAGAAAAATCGCTCATTATTTGCACTTCATCTATCCTGTCTTTTAGGACATCTGCTTGGCCTCTCCCATGACGATTCCAAGTTCTGTGAAGAAAATTTCGGCTCCACGGAAGATAAGCGCTTAATGTCTTCCATCCTAACCAGCATTGACGCATCCAAACCCTGGTCCAAATGCACCTCAGCCACCATCACAGAATTTCTGGATGATGGCCACGGTAGGTACAGTTCCACAGGCTCAGAAACAACACCTCATTGTATCCTCCTGGTGTTCACCTTGCCCTCTAAGACAATGGTTGCTGAGACAGTGTCAGAAAAAGGAACAAGGGGGTCTGTCTACTGGTATGGAATGCCAACATCCTTGGTGGCATTATAGCTATGGTATTTTTTGCTTTTGAATTGCCAAGTTCAAAGAGAAGCAGTGTGGGAGACCACACAGAAGGCCTCGCTAGTGCCCTGAAAGCCTGGTTTTTATTCCTTCTTTCACCACACCAGCCTCCTGTGAGAATGTTGGCATATATCTCATTTCCCTGTTATTAATAGGACTCTCAGAATTATTTGTTACACGCTTATTATAAAGATATGGTTAGAACGTAAGTGACAATTCCGTCAGATTCTTTTTATGGCAGCATAAAACCAAGAAAGAAATCTCTATAGATCTACACTCACTACAAGACTTGGCTTCATCCTGGCAGCCCGTTTTCCTGAAAGTGAAGTAAAAGCTGCAGAAACAGAAATAGAAAATCAATCTGAACCATGAGAAAACAGTTTAAGAACTTCAAAAGAAAATCTTTGGCTTTATCCTTTAAATGGAGTTCAAGAGCACAGCATACTTTATTAAGGTCTATTACATCTAGGATTAGTGCTGTGAATTATATCAAAATACCAAGGAAGTCACAGTTTTTAAAAATAATAAATTCTGACCCTGAAGTAATCTTTGAAGCAAGCTATTGCTAATTTCCTAGCATTCCTGTTACCTTAAAATATTGGAAACACAGGCAAATAGATGAGATAAATTTGGAAGAGATTTTCAGAGACCACAGAGTTCAAGTTTCTTATATTACATGTGTGTGTGCTCAGTCATTTCAGTCCGTACCTACTCTTTGACACTATGGACTTTTTGTAACCCTTTGGACTAACCCACCAGGGTTCTCTGTCCATGGGATTCTCCAGGCAAGAATATTGGAGTAGGTTGCTATTTCCTTCTCCAGGGGATCTTCACAACCCAGGGACTGAACCCACCTCTCCTGCATCTCCTGAGTTGCAGGCAGATTCTTTACCCTCTGTGCCACCTGAATGGACACATTCCCATTCCTTTTTCTTTCCTCTTAAAATTTATTTCTTTCTAAAACTGATGGTTGAAGTAAATGGGACAGAAATTTTTGATCATGATAATTGTTCACAAATTTATCTCAGGATATGGTTCAAAGCTGGATAAAAAGAATCTGGGGTAACTGGTTTTCCCTAGTTCCACAGCAGTATAGCTTGATATTTTTGTAATTTCTTAGTGAATTTGCTATCTTGAGCTTTGGCTACATAATTACAAGACAATTAATAAATTCAGTTCTTTTCAGACACAAAGAACTTCTACTATATAGCCTTTTGTTGTCTGATAGCCAAAATGTTCACAAGCTCATTTTTGCTATGTTAATGGTGAACTGATAATGCTTTAGCTACTTTCCACTATTTAAATTTCCTGTTCCTGAAAACAATACCTACCTAGCTTGCTTTAAAATTTCCCTTAACACAAAATAAATGTTCTTTGTTAGTTGAAAAGATGGCCTATTATCTCAAAGATTTTGAAACAATTTCAAGAATCGATGTATTAGGTTTATCCTAGACTAATAATAAAGTGGTAATTTTCTGTTTAGTTAACTCAGTTTAAAATGCTGAGTAAATGCAGAGTCCTGAGATGAATGCTAACCTAATTATCTGCCTACCTACATTGATCAAGTCCATATCTAATAACATTTCTTCTTAGGTGGAATCTTAGTTTCCACTCTTGATGTTACTTTTACTGTTTTGTTTTGTTTTTTTTTTTTTTTCAGCTTTTGTGAATATGGAATAACATTAATATTTTATTTTAGAATCCCACATTACACATTCCAAAAGGTTGAGCTAAACTTTGAATCACTAAATGAACAGATTTAGTTGCTAAGGCAGCAAATACTTATGGCTAAAATGGGACCAACATTTTTTTTCCTGTATAAGTATTAGGTCAGCTAATTACAATGCTGTGCAAAATCTTGTTCCTTATTGCCATATTTCTGGAATGATTCATTTATTTCATGTTTGTGGAATTCATGATTTTACTTTGCATGCAGTAAAGATGCTTCCAGTATTGTTTTCACTTTCTAAATCTCATTTCTGTATTTAAAAGAGTCTACACTCAGAATTTTAAAATTTTTGCAACAAATCTTATACATCTTTCTGCATCTGCTCCAAAGGATCTCCTGGTAGATAACCACCAAACTGTACTTTTACTAGAAATAGATCTCATTCATTTGCACCTAGAAAATCTTATCTAACTTTCCCGTCTATATGTTAAGTAAATAAATAAATTTCATTACCCATATTTGTTGGACAGGAAATTCTCATAATATAGTCATTCATTCATTCGTTTCATCAAAACCTAGACTTTCTCACCTTTGAATGTTGAGTAAGCAGTTTTGTGCTTTAGCTAACCCTTCAACCCCGCTCCGCCCACCAGAAGAAAACTGATTTTATGATGAAGGTCTAAGAAAGGCATGGTAGCTGTGACACAATGGCAAGACCAATTATATTCATTTCAAACCTAACCTATGTCTGCTCAGTCGTGTCCGACTCTTTGCAACGCCGTGACTGTAGCCCACCAGGTTCCTCTGTCCATGGGATTATCCCAGCAACAATACTGAAATGGATAGCAATTCCCTTCTCCAGGGGATCTTCCTGATCCAGAGGTCAAACTCGAGTTGCCTGTGTCACATGCGGATTCTTTACCGCTGAGCCACCAGGGAAGCAGTCATTGAAAAACATGCAGAATCGAAGCTACAATACTCTATGTAGCACTGTCATTTAAGCGTCACTTTAAATACCTTAATAACTTTTGGAGTGCAACCAAAACTGACTTACGTCAGTTCAACTGAGAGTGTGGTGATAGGAATTAGTCAGTGGGGTTTTGAGATGGTGGCAGTTCTGACATTTCAACTTCAGAGCTTAGGAGAGAATCAAGGGAACTGTTAAAGCCCAAGGCAATGGAAAGACAAACAAAAGCAAACAAACACACATCTTTGTTAGAAGACTAAGCTGATGTCATGAAACCATATCATCAAACCTTCCTTTTCCATCTACTACTTGCATGCAGAGCCCATTTGTTCACATGCAGTAGGAATGAAATAGTTGTTTTTCTGTTCTGATTTTCTAGGCCACTAACAATTTAGGGCTTCCCTCATAACTCAGTAAAGAATCTGCCTGCAATGCAGGAGGCCCGGCTTTGATTCCTGGGTTGGGAAGATCCCCTGGAGGAGGAAATGGCAACCCACTCCAGTATTCTTGCCTGGAAAATCCCATGGACAGAGGAGCCTGGTGGGCTACAGTCCATGGGGTCACAAAGAGTCGAATACAACTAAGTGAATTAGCATGCATGCATGCAGAGTACCTAGAAAATCCATTTATAATTGCTTACCTGTATCCTTCCCACCTCCAGCAATGCTGGAGAAATGAGTTCTTAGAGTACAATTTAATTTGTATCATTTGTTTTTAAAATTATTAGCCATAAGTAACTAGACATGTGTAGCACTCTACCACTGCCAAATTTAAATTTATTAATATTGAGTGCTTTCTGATTTAGTTCCAACAAGAAATGCACAGCAATTAAGTTATGACTGACAATTCAGTTTGCACACTCTAAAATAACTAGGCCTGCAAATTTGTGATTCAGAAAGGAAGAAGTCATGTCTTATGGGAGACCCACAACCCCAGCCTGGCCAAGATACTTGTAACTTTCTGTAGTGTTTATACAGCCTAGCTCTAGGCAAATTGGCTTAGGAGTAAGATCCTCAAAAATAAAGGTAAGCACTGGCAGAGAAATTGCTTAGCAAAAGCAAGTTATTAAATTTCCTTTCTCAAATGCTTAATAATCTTGAAGCCAAAAATAATAGCCGTGTCCTCTGGATCCCTGAGTCCCCAATGCCAGGTGATGAGAAAGGGCCACTGCCAAAGCAGATACAACTCAAGCACACCCAAGACACAGGCTGCTAAGGAAAAGCTATAGACATCTTTGAAAAATTCATATTTAAAGAACTAATTTGCAGCCACTTACTGAACACACAACTTTGGAGAAAAACTGGTATTAAAAAGCCATTCTCTTAATCCTTTGTAAGTATAGACAGTAAAGGGCGTAATACGATCTTAACATTTGGTTTTTAAGGTCTTATGAAATTCAAAGTGCACTATGGTAGCCTCTTGATTTTTCACAGTAAATGCGTTCTTTAACAGAGTCTGCAAGTAAGACATGAATTTTAAGTCCACAGTGACCTGTTTAAAAAGCTAATCTTCATCCTCAAATACAGAGAATTTTTAATCGAAATTTCCCTGGCATAGCATCTGCCAAACAGTGTACTAATGCTTCTCACAGTTTCACAAACTGATCTCGTGAATTACTTTGGCACAGTAATGACTGTGCCTTTGTCATCACTCAAGTTAGTTTAAGGGCTTCCTTAGTGATTTCTCTTTAGCTCAGATGGTAAAGAATCTGCCTGCAGTGCAGGAGACCTGGGTTCGATCCCTGGGTCTGGAATGTCTGCTGGAGAAGGGAATGGCAATCCACTCCAATATTTTTGCCTGGAGAATCCCATGGACAGAGGAGCCTAGAGGGCTATAGGCTGAGCAACTAACTACTGAGTCACTGACTCAATGGTAAAGAATCCTCCTGCCAATGCAAGAGATGTAGGTTTGATCCCTGGATCAGGAAGATTCCTTGGAGAAGGAAATGGCAATCCACTCCAATACTCTTGCTTGGGAAATCCTGTAGACAGAGGAGCCTGGCAGGCTACAGTTCACAGGGTCACAAGTAGGTCAGAAACGACTTAGGGACTAAACAACAAGCAACAAGTTAGTTTATCCATCACTGAACCCATGATGCATCAGTGTCTCTTTTAATGTTAGACATTCAAATAAAGACCTCAAAGAAGAGTTGCAAGACCACAGAGAGATGATGATAAAGAAACAATTTTGTAGTGTTATGAGGGTTCTTTGAATGAATTTCATTAAGAATATTAATTTATTTCTCCTAGGCCAAGAATCGGGGAAGGCAATGGCACCCCACCCCAGTACTCTTGCCTGGAAAATCCCATGGATGGAAGAGCCTGGTGGGCTCCAGTCCATGGGGTCGCTGAGAGTCGGACACGACTGAGCGACTTCACGTTTACTTTTCACTTTCATGCATTGGAGAAGGAAATGGCAACCCACTCCAGTGTTCTTGCCTGGAGAATCCCAGGGACGGGGGAGCCTGGTGAGCTTCTGTCTATGGGGTCGCACAGAGTCGGACACGACTGAAGCGACTTAGCAGCAGCAGCAGCAGGCCAAGAATATTTGGGCCATTGTGTGTGTGTGTGTGTGTGTGTGTGTGTGTGTGTGTGTGTGCATGCACACACGCTCTACTCAGGTTGCAGGATCTTGGTTCACTGACCAGGGATCCAACCCAGGCCCCTGGCAGTGGAAGCATGAAATCCTAACCACTGGGCCACCAGGGAATTCTCTATTTGGATAAATTCTTAATTTCATCATGTGTATTAAAAAGGAAGAGAAGACAGAAATAACTACAGTGCTAGAAATGAGGCGGGGGGGAGAAATAGAACAACTTACCTTCATTTGAGTGCAGCACTTTCACAGCATCATCTTTCAGGACTTGGAATAGCTCCACTGGAATTCCATCACCTCCACTAGCTTTGTTCGTAGTGATGCTTTCTAAGGCCCATTTGACTTCACATTCCAAGATGTCTGGCTCTAGGTCAGTGATCACATCATCATGATTATCTGAGTCTTGAAGCTCTTTTTTGTACAGTTCTTCTGTGTATTCCTGCCACCTCTTCTTAATATCTTCTGCTTCTGTTAGGTCCACACCATCTCTGTCCTTTATCGTGCCCATCTTTGCATGAAATGTTCCTTTGGTATCTCTGATTTTCTTGAAGAGATCCCTAATCTGATCTGATCTGATCTGACCTTCATTTGATAATTTTCATTAATCATTAATATGAAAGATAGACATTGGCACCAGTCAGATATAAAAAAGAAAAATCTTTCTGCTTCATTTCTTGGAGACCTGGCATACCTTCCGTCATCCAAAAGTGTACTTGGGATATGACCACATTATTCCCTTTATTTGTTCATCACAAATCACTGAGTCTTACTTTTTAAACTTTTCACCTTACTTAAAGCATTTAATTTAACATGGATAGTGAAAACAAATTTGCAACATGCACACATTTTCATTGTCTTTACACAGAATGTTAAGACAAAAGGGAAGAAGGAAGGAAAAGAGATGGGGAAAGAAAAGGGAAAAAGAACTTGGCAATTTTATGGAGCAAAATAAATAGACAAAATGTTGGCAGTGAAGTCCAGATAGGATTTCAGGTTAAGATAAATCTTAAAATATGTAAAGAGATGGTTGAGAATAAAAGTAGTAGAGATTAAGAAAAGTGAGCAATAGACTGAACACTTTTAGAGGTCAATATAAACGTATTAAAAGACTGATCAGTTTCCTTGTAACCCCTCCCCAAACTGTACACATTTTTAGATGAAAGATGTATATTCAATCCACTGTTACTCAGGTCTTAAGTATTTCATAAGTGAGACTCAGAATCAAACTGTATTTTGATTTTTTTTTATTCTTGTTCCCTGGCATCAGTCTGCCATTTGGTAGTGCTGTCTATACCTATTTTATCGCCAAACGACATCAACATATAGATGAAATCGATCAACTGTAGATTTCAGTGTTATCAGAAACTAATGTAGCAACATATCCTGATGTTGAGAACATTAAAGTCATAAGTAAAAGGCAAATCTGAATAAAGCTTTTTTTTAAGCAAGAATAGCTCATCTCCAAATGACCTCTAAGGGAAAACCACAGAGCTAAATATATATATTTTTTTAATAGTCAAGCAAATATGTTATGGCTCAGTGGGTAAAGAATCCACATGCAATGCAGGAGACACAGGAGGCACGGGTTTGATCCCTGGGTCAGCAAGATCCCCTGGAGAAGGAATTAGCAACCCACTCCAGTATTCTTGCCTGAAAAATCCCGCAGACAGAGGAGCCTGGCAAGCTACAGCTCAAAGGGTGACAAGCAGTCAGACATGACTGAGCACGAGACACACATGAGCTTAAATAAAGAGGGACCACATCTTGAAGCCTCCTTTGTTGTAAGTCAATTTCCAATTACCTTGTCCATTTCTTTTCACAAGTCATCTGTCAGTGATATATCCATGGGGAGGTGATCAGTTGTTTTGACTTGGGGAAAAGCAATGTCGACCCATGCCACAAGCACCCAGGCATGTTAAATACTTCCCAGCTGATACTTAATTACCCAGTGTTATAGTCTGTGATTTTCAGTGAAAAAAAAAAAAGATTCGTCAAACAGTACTTTTAAAGATCTGAAAAGCATTCTTGATGCCTCAGAAATCTGTTGACAGTCTTCTACCATCGTCAATCCACTAAGCATTCTCTGCTTTACACAAAGCTCTTTGTTATGTAGCAAGGAAGAGAATGCTTTTCCTGGAGTCCAAAGGGCCTCATCTCACTTTATCTTCTAAACAAAGCTTAGTGAGGTTTTACTATCATTCCTTCCTATTGACTTGCTGTTGATGTTTTTCTTTTAACTTGATGTTTTCCTCCCAAAGTTCTATTTGGCTGGATAGTAAGTTTTAATGCTTTTTCTGGCCTGCCTTAAGAAGCTTTACCTCTTCAAACGTTCTGGCTTAGAAGTTAAATAGGAACTTTGCTCTTTATTCATTTTCATATAATGCCTCCATCACAGATTGACAAATTTCAAGGTATTCGCTTTGAAGAAACTTGAGCGTAGTTGTAAAAACATTTGCAGTGTACTTAAAATGTGCTGAATATTCCATTTCTCAGTGGAAAATAGGATTTAAACATGGTTTTCTTTTGTTGGATAAAAAGAATAACTCAAAATAAATCTGAAATGTTGTTAAATATGTTGGGCATAGTACCAGTATGATTGTTTTATGTTTCTCTGGTCGCCCCTTAATAGCTCTGTGAGCTAATTTTGTCCCTCCAGTGTCACAGTGAGAAAAGCAACATTTCATAGATCTTGAAAATAAATTAGGGACGGTGAACTAATTTGGCCAAGAACACTCAGCCATTTAGTGTTTTGCCAGAATTAGACTTTAGACCGGGTGTTTCTACCATTAGGCCTGGTGTTACCGTTTAAAGGATTCGTACACATGCCTGCCCTTTAGCAATAAATAAGCAGCCTGTCCACATGGTAAGCAGAGTCAGATTTGTATATGATGAGAAGAGCAGGGTCTGAGCATAAAGCCCTAATAGCTATGAGACCTTAGGTAACTAATCCTTAGGTCTTCAGGTTCCTCAGTTTCCTTATCTGCAAAATAAAGAAAATAATGCTCGAGTTGACCAAAAATTCTGTTCCAGTTTTTCCATAACATCTATGGGAAAAAAAAAAACAACAAACGAACGAACTTCTTGGCCAACACAACAGAATCTGCAACGTAGAATTCTCGTAAAGATTGAATAAACTGATACTTTTAAAGAACTGAAAAGAGTGTCCTGCTAAGTCGCTTCATTCGTGTCTGACTCTTTGTAACCCTGTGGACTGTAGCCTGCCAGGCTCCTCTGTCCATGGAATTCTACAGGCAAGAATACTGGAGTGGGTTGCCATTTCCATCTGTAGGGGATCTTCCCAACCCAGGGACCAAACCTGGGTCTCCTGCATTGCAGGTGAATTCTTTAACCCTTTGAGCCACCAGGGAAAGCCCAAATGAGTGTTAGTGTATAACAAATATTCATCATTTTTAGTGTGTAAATAATCAGTGTGTCGGAGAAGGCAATGGCACCCCACTCCAGTACTCTTGCCTGGAAAATCCCATGGGTGGAGGAGCCTGGTGGGCTCCAGTCCATGGGGTCCCTAAGAGTCGGACACGACTGAGCGACTTCACTTTCACTTTTCACTTTCATGCATTGGAGAAGGAAATGGCAACCCACTCCAGTGTTCTTGCCTGGAGAATCCCAGGGACGGGGGAGCCTGGTGGGCTGCTATCTATGGGGTCACACAGAGTCGGACACAACTGAAGTGACTTAGCAGTAGCAATCAGTGTGTAAATCCTAAAATCAAGTAAATAGAAAGATACTAAAACTGATAGACAATATGTAAGCTCCTATACAAACTGAGGAAATTAACGGGGTTAACTCACTCAGAAGGAATTTCTTAGGGAAGCTTTCTGGGGAAGGAGAGGTGTATTTTAGCTTCTGAGTTTGCACTGTCTGTGTATCAGCTTCTACTGACTCCCCACTCCCTTTCTGATGCCCCCATCACTGTGTACTCAGACACCCTCCAAAGACCCAACAAATACCAATTGCACTCAACAACAGACACAAAGGGGAGAAAAGGAGGTGAAGAGTGACAAAATGGGCTCAGTTCCAAGTTATCAGAGATATTTTCCTTTCTTTTCCCACTGCTCTAATGCATGGTGCTTGAAAGCTCTTCATTAAAATTCTTTCAGTCTAAGAGAAAGACTTGACTTACTTTGCTTGCTTCAGTTTATCAGGAGTCCTTGAGGGGTGGATCTGGGTCATTTTTCTGTATTCCCAAATATCTGGTATGTTTGGTAGAACACGGTACATGCTAAGCAGATGCTTGTTGAGTGCAGCGATGACCAAGTGCAGCAATGACCATTGTTCTTTATTTATGGAATTAATGGAAAGGTGACATGGATGGGGAATGAGTGCATGAAAAAGAGGCAAGAATTTGGGTTGGTAGTGGACAAAGGGGCATAGAAAGGGCACAAGGACAAACTCTGTTTCTCAAAGTTGTGAACACAACTTTATTGTTGTTGTTGTTCTCGTTGTAACACCCAGGTGGCACCAGTGGTAAAGAACCCACCTGCCAGTGCAGGAGACGTAAGAGACATGGTCGGATCCCTGGGTCGGGAAGCCTCCCCTGGAGCAGGGCATGGCAACCCACTCCAGTATTCTTGCCTGGAGAATCCCATGGACAGAGGAGCTTGGCAGGCTACAGTCCATGGGGTCGCAAAGAGTGAGACATGATTGAAGTGACTTAGCACACACACACACACACATCGTTATTATACCCACTTTCTGATCTCTGCTACGTCCATCCCAGTTTCTTTTAGTCCTTCAGCATGATGGTTATTTTCACAGCTAATTATTGCAAAATTTTATTTAATCAAATAAAATTCACTGCCATCATTATGATACCATCATTATGGATACCCCAGGGCACATCATCCATCAGAAATCCTGGTGGGTGTTGGCGAGTTCACGGAAGTGCCCAGCCTCGTCCAGAGAGTCCCCTCACCAGGGGTCTGTGGATGCAATGTGTCTCCACACCAGCTGGAGTCTTGCCTCTTTAGATCCATCATTTTCAAAGTTGGAAACAGAAACGCAGAACAGTGGCCAATCTTGGTTGTTCTTGTAGGTAACTGTTTGCTGGACCTACCACGCAAACAGATTCCGGGGCCCGAGGAGCTCCCGGGCCAGACCTACGATGCCAGCCAGCAGTGCAACCTGACCTTCGGGCCAGAGTACTCGGTGTGTCCTGGCATGGACGTGTGTGCCCGCCTCTGGTGTGCCGTGGTGCGCCAGGGCCAGATGGTGTGTCTGACCAAGAAGCTGCCGGCCGTGGAAGGAACACCATGTGGGAAAGGGAGGATCTGCCTGCAGGGCAAGTGTGTGGACAAAACCAAGAAAAAATATTACTCGGTAAGTGCTTTTCTTGTCACGCAAGGCCCGGAGCCCTAAGGGCTAAAGTACATTCCTGTGACATGTGGAGGGGACTGTCCCCAGACGGCTCTGTTTCCTAGTTAAAATATTTTTCCTTGAGGGATCTATTTATCGCTTCCTCTTTTACCTTCAGGAGTCATCCTTAGCTGTTAATTACTGGAGAAAATGCCAGTCTCGGGTTATACCAATAATAAATAAGTAGAGAGCCCAGATTCTGTCTCATTGAGACCACAAGTAGAACCCTCAAGTTACCACTTAGGAGTTTGCTTTCAAACTGCTCTTCAAGTTATCGGAATACATTTGTTTAAATTCAGGAAGGGAATCACAGTAGAGCTGACAGATGATCCTCAGGAATACTTGGTCAGCTCCAAAATGGTCCTGTTTCCCTCATAGTGTGCCTGCTGCATGCTTAGTTGCTCAGTCCTGTCCAACTCTTTGCAAAGCCATGGACTACAACCCGCTAGGCTCCTCTGTCCATGGGATTCTCCAGGCAAGAATACTAGAGTGGGTTGCCATCTCATTCCTCAGGCGATCTTCCCAACCCAGGGATCAACCTGGGCCTTCCGACTTGCAGACGGATGCTTTAACCATCTGAGGCAATGGCAAGTCATCTAACTTCAGGAACTAAAGTAGCCGCACCTGCTGTAGGAAGGCACCCGACCTCCCTCCCTGTACACCCAGTCCAGCTTCAGGTCAGCCCCCCACCGCCTTCATTGTCAAGCAAAGCATTAGTTCCTTCTCACTTGCAACATTTTCAGATGCCCTGGAAGACCTTTGCCATGGGCTCATTGCTTGTTCTTTTCAAGGCTTACCAGCTAAGCTACCAGTCTCAGATACCCTGACACAGACATCCTGAAACATGCAGCCAGAGGAGGTTCCTCAGGAATGTCCTTGACAAACGAGTTTCTAATATCTTCCTTTTGGCGTCTCTTGGCTTCCTGCTGCAGCGTTTCCAGAAGAATCAACCTGGGATGTCATAACAGGGCTCTTCATTCCCTGTGGTGTTGGTCCATGTGATTGGGTGCTGTTAGTTTCTGTCTTGTTTCCTTTCTACTGGGTGTTATGAAGCCAAGCTCAGGTCAGATACGTTTACATGTGACAGATGGGCTGTGTGATGTCTGCAAAGGGACTGCAGAACTTGAGCGCTCAAGAGGGACAAAAGATGGAAGCATAATCAGCCTGGGATCATGCAGCTTCTTTAGCATCACACAGTTCTTTAAAGATGCAAAGTCAGAGTGGACACAAAGTGAACCATGATTCAATGGTGATTGACAGAAATACACAGTATCAGAAGGTCCTTGCAGCGTGCTTAGTACTTCAGGTGAAGTATTCAAACCCTCTGGGCTTCTCAGGTGGCTCAGTGGTAAACGATGCACCTGCCAGTGCAGGAGATGCAGAAGACACAGGTTTGATTCCTGAGCCAGGAAGATGCCCTGGAGGAGGAAACGGCAACCCACCCCAGTACTCTTGCCTGAATAATCCCATGGACAGAGGAGCCCGTGGTGGGCTACAGTCCATGGGGTCACAAGGAGTTGAACAAGAATGAGTGACCACGCACACACCCATTCAGATCCTCTAGTGCTGGGGGAGGTGGGGCAGGGGGCTGAAAAGATGGATTGTTTAGAATTGGAATCACATTGCAACTTCAGAGTGTTCAACATCTGTGACCATGTTAAACTCAGAGATGATCATCTTTTATCTGCAATAACATTTCCACGGAGTGCAAGTGATTTCTAAATGTACATTTTGAAAATCGTCCACCCTCCTGAGTAAAATATCTCCTGTTTTTTATTTTAGACATCAAGCCACGGCAACTGGGGGTCCTGGGGGTCCTGGGGCCAGTGTTCTCGCTCGTGTGGGGGCGGAGTGCAGTTTGCCTACCGCCACTGCAATAACCCGGCACCCAGGAACAACGGCCGCTACTGCACAGGGAAGAGGGCTATCTACCGCTCATGCAGCGTCACGCCCTGCCCAGCTAATGGTACGCTGCTCCCAAGTGTCAGCAGCCACCATATGTCAAGCGTAATTTGTATTCTGGGGCTTCTTTGGTGGCTCAGTGGTAAAGAGTCTGCCTGCCTATCCAGGAGACATGGATTCAATTCCTGGGTCAGAAAGATCCCCTGGAGAAGGGAATGGCTCCAGTATTCTTGCCTGGGAAATCCTCTGGACAGAGGAGCCTGGTGGGCTACAGTTCATGAGGTTGCAAAAGAGTCAGGCGGGACTTAGCAACTAGACAACAACAATTTTATTCCGGCCGTCGCCAATAGGAGAGGCTGAAGAAATATTCTGTTAATCTTGTACCACACTGTTCCACCAGTGTGCAAATCAGTAACAAATACATGAGTGGTTTTTAAATTATTATCATAAACAGTTGAGTATTCTGGGAGTAGGAAAAAATAATTGCTATTTTCAACTCTGTGGATAAAAGTCCTTCAACACTGGTGTGTCAAGAGACTGTAGAAAAAAGAAAAAAGTTAGCATCTTCTCCTTGAAAGTATTTACATGAATAAGAATGTATTTGAGTTTCAGAATAGAGTAATAAGGTGCTTTTTTTATTTTTAGGTAAATCTTTTCGTCATGAGCAGTGTGAGGCCAAAAATGGATATCAGTCTGATGCAAAAGGAGTCAAAACATTTGTGGAATGGGTTCCCAAATATGCCGGTGTCCTGCCCGGAGACGTGTGCAAACTGACCTGCAGAGCTAAGGGCACAGGCTACTACGTGGTGTTTTCGCCAAAGGTAACTGCTCACAGACTGTCCAGAAACAGTGGGTGTCCTTGGTGGAAATTACTTGGTAGAATGGAGGCTGCACATACCAAATGTAAACAGTCATTATTTGAGGGGTGGCTAGATTTTGGAAGGTTTTATTTTCACCTCTGTAATTTCTGTATTTTCAAACTTGCTACAATGAATCAAAAGGATTTTGTAAACAGAACAAGTAAATGTTTTAAAAGCTATTTTTTGAAAAAGCGTAACTCTGTCAAGAAGATGAGTTGTGACCTTAACTTCAAAATAGTATTCCCTAGGTACATTTATAATTTGTCGTGTCTGTCTCTTTGCAACTCCATGGACTGTAGCCCATCAGGCTCCTCTGTCCATGGAATTCCCAAGGATACTAGAGTGGGTTGCCATGTCCTTCTCCAGAGGATCTTCCCAACCCAAGGTTCAAACCTGCAGCTCCTGCACTGGCAAGCAGATTCTCTACCACTGAGGCACCTAGGAAGCAAAGATAATATAAAGGACACTTAAAGTTTGTATTCCCTCCTAGATGGAATGACTACTTCTCAAAAGAATACTTTTTCATATTTTTAGCACAAATTATATTTGTAAAGGGGACTATAAAACAAGAAAGTTGTCTATTTTTCTATGTTTTATTGAAGAATTCCATTGGTGATTCAGGAAGCAGGATGTCAACATCATTATCCCTGACCGAGACTTTAAAATGTCCTGCACTTTTAATATGAATCAATGTCGCTCTAGATATACACATCATAATATATACATCCTTTATTTTCCACAGAAGAGCATTTTCTAAATTACTGAAGTTTCACTTCTCACAATCAACATTATGCTATGACTTAAAATACTGTTTATCTAATTTGTAAATAGACATGATATTTAAAACCACCTCTGTAACAGATCTTCAGATATTTATGACATATTATTGAAAAATAAGTTAATGTCCCAGTTATGTACATTTTAAAACATTTCATCTTTTATTGAAAATTAATACATTTTATTTTAAAAATATTATATAAAAAATAAAAGCAAAAACCATTATCTGGAAATATAATCATCCAGAGAGTTGTTAACCTGTTGAAGAATACCCCACCCCAATTAATACACATCTGCTGCTGCTGCTGCTGCTGCTGCTAAGTCGCTTCAGTCGTGTCCGACTCTGTGCAATCCCATAGACGGCAGCCCACCAGGCTCCCCCGTCCCTGGGATTCTCCAGGCAAGAATACTGGAGTGGGTTGCCATTTCCTTCTCCAATGCATGAAAGTGAAAAGTGAAAGTGAAGTCCCTCAGTCATCTCCGACTCTTAGCAACCCCATGGACTGGAGCCTACCAGGCTCCTCTGTCCATGGGATTTTCCAGGCAAGAGTACTGGGGTGGGGTGCCATATTCATATACTCACAGACATATCTGACAAGAGTTTTGTTTATACACAAATACAAAATATGTACATTTATTTGTATGACTATGTGTGTTACTTACACAAACCACTAAGAGGTCATATATATACTATTTTATAACTACTTTTTTCAATATATGCTAATTCTTTTTTTCAAAAATATGCAGTCTCTTCCAGTAAGTACTTTTCTCAGACTTCCCCAGACTCCTTTTTTTACTCACTGCTACTGCTACTGCTAAGTCACTTCAGTCGTGTCCGACTCTGTGCGACCCCACAGACAGAAGCTCACCAGGCTCCCCCGTCCCTGGGATTCTCCAGGCAAGAATACTGGAGTGGGTTGCCATTTCCTTCCCCAATGCATGAAAGTGAAAAGTGAAAGTCAAGTCGCTCAGTCGTGTCCAACTCTTAGCGATCCCATGGACTGGAGCCTACCAGGATCCTCCGTCCATGGGATTTTTTACTCAAGTTTGTCTCTATTTGGGGCTTCCCTGGTGGCTCAGTGATGAAGAATCTACCTGCAATGCAGGAGACACAGGAGACTCAGGTTAGATCCCTGGAGGAGGGCATGGCAACCCACTCCAGTATTCTTGCCAGGACCAGCCCATGGACAGAGGAGCCTGCTGGGCCATGGACCGTGGGTTTGCAAAGAGTTGGACACGACTGAAGCAACTTAGCATACATGCACGCATCTCTATTTCAGCATCTCACCATTTCACACAATAGGGAATGCTTTCCAACATGACAAGGCTGTGCATATCTGGCATAGATTTTCAATTTTATGACATTAACAACATATGCAACCAGAAAGGATGCCCACATTCTTGAGCCTGCTCAAATCCTGCTCTCCCTCTCTCCACACAAGTGGCAAACAGTCCCACATACTGGGTGAAATAGTCTATCAATAGAAAGATAAGACTATACCATGGGGACTTAGCACAGACACAGAAATGGAGATGAGGACCTTGGGTCTTCTAACACATTCAGATTAAGCTTAAGAGAGAAAGAAGAAAGAAAGGGCATAACCCTGATTTATCCCAGTTCTTCTTCCTGCCAATATGTCAAAGATTTTCTACATAATACTCCTGGAAACCATGGCTTTTTTGGGGGGTGGGGGGTTGTTTGTTTTTCTTTTTTTGTTTGTTTAGTTTCTGATATAAAATTTATTCCAATCAAACTTAAAAGTCCCAAATTAAAACTTGATTTTATCAAAGAAACCACTTATGCAGACCCAGTATTTCCCTTCGCTAAGGTGTTTTTCATGATTCAGGTGACTGATGGAACGGAATGCAGGCCATACAGCAATTCCGTGTGTGTCCGGGGGAAGTGTGTGCGGACAGGCTGTGACGGCATCATTGGCTCGAAGCTGCAGTATGACAAGTGTGGCGTCTGTGGAGGAGACAACTCCAGTTGCACAAAGGTGGTTGGAACCTTTAATAAAAAAAGGTAATGTGAGAGAACCACCCTTAACTGACCTGAACAAGACTTTCAGTTCAGTCACTCAGTCATGTCCAACTCTGCGACCCCATGGACTACAACACACCAGGCCTCCCTGTCCATCACCAACTCCCTGAACTTACTCAAACTCAGGTCCATTGAGTCGGTGATGCCATCCAACCATCTCATCCTCTGTCGTCCGCTTCTCCTCTTGCCTTCAGTCTTTCCCAGAATTAGGATCTTTTCAAATGAGTCAGTTCTTTGCATCACCTGACTTCAGACTCTTACAAAATTGATAAAGGAGGACTCATTACATCCTAAGCTCTCTGTGGGCATGTTACCCACCAGGGTTCTTGGCCTCTGCCAAGCAATAGAAATTGACTAGAGGACATACAAGAAATTCAAGAAAAGCTTTACTGGGGCCCATACACAGAGAAGCAAAACAATAAGCAACAGTTTCCCTTGCTTGCTCACTTCCCTGCCGAGGGAGAGCTCATTCTTTATATGGGATGAGTAAGAATGTGTCTGTGGGTCAGCCAGAGGGGGACGTAGGTATTTTGCCCACCCTTCCGGTGGTATGACTCAGAGGGTAAAGAATCCGCTTGCAATTCAGGAGACCGAAGGTTCTATCCCTGGGTCGGGAAGATGCCCTGGCAAAGGGGGAATGGTTACCCACTCCAGTATTCTTGCCTGGAGAATTCCATGGACAGAGGAGGCTGGTGGGCTATAGTCCACAGAGTTGCAAAGAGTTGGACGCAACTGTGCAACTAATGCTTTCACTTTCTGGTGGTGTAGAGTGAAGGGGGGCAGGCACAGTACCCTGTTTTTGCTCCAAGTTCTTCAATAGTGGGTTTTTTGATCTCTTTGTATTTTTTTGCCCCAGAATTTGCCCCAGCTACACACAGTTGATCACACATGCAGTAATTTTTAGTCCCATACAGTTTCTTTGAGTTTTGTTGCTGGAGGAGAGGTGTGTCCGGGTGCAAGCATGGCAGCACTGCAGCGAAGCATCCCAGATCCCAGGCCTGTCTCAGAGGAGGTTTAGCCAGCCTCCCCTTATTAATGCTTTATGAATATGAGAAAGGGAGGCAAGGATGTGAAATGAGCCCTGGATGCCAACTGGAAACTTGTGGCACTTCTCAAAGCAAATGGAATCACAATGGCCGTGGCTCCAGGTTTTGTAGAGTGTGAAAAAGGCAAAGAAAAAAATCTGTGACATTCCACTTGAGCCATACCTTGCAGATCTGTTATTCCTGAAACACAATTTAGGAAGAGACGACTGGTTTCCATCTTAACTACTTTTTTTTTTTTTTTAAACAAATAAATTCTCTTTGGGCTCTATTTTTCTTGAGAAAACATTTTTCAAACCAAAATGTAAGTGATCTGCAGTGGTGTAGAGGGCAAGCCTGTTTTTGAGTGCACTACCCTGGTTTCTATCTACTCTATGAAGCATAATATCTGTTTCCTGCTCCCTCTCGTGGTCCTTGATTACACTCTTGCTTTAAAAATGTAAGTTTAGAAAGTAACCAGTTTCTGGCATGAAATATTATATGCTCAGCTAGGATGACTGAGTCAGCTAAAGAGTCTGCAGGAATGCAAAATTGTTTTTCCTCTTCACCAGACTACCCTTATGCTACGTGATATTGGTCAGATGGGGCTTCCCAGATGCCACAGTGGTAAAGAATCCACCTGCCATTGCAGGAGATGCCAGAGACACAGGTTCAATCCTTGGGTCAGGAAGATCCCCTGGAGCAGGAAATGGCAACACACTCCAATATTCTTGCCTGAAAAATGCCATGGATAGAGGAGGGTTACAGTTCCATGGTGAGCTACAATCCATGAAGTCACAAAGAATCAGACACCACTGAGTGTGCACACACACTCAACACATACATCGATCAGGTGCATCTGTATTCTTGATATATGTGCTGTATTGTCTGTAACTGGAGAGGAATATACAAACCAAGTCAACAAGAAGCATTTCTTAAAACAAATCCCATACCATGGTAATGTAAAAAAAAACTAAAAATGATCTTTGATATGATTAAAAAATATGTGGCTGGAGAATTTATTCTGTATTAAAATATTCATTCCTAATCTTGTTTGCTAGTGATATTATAATTATTCATCTAATGGTGTTGGACCATCTAGATCAAAAAGCCTGCAAGTCCAATTATATTCTGCATTTTGGTATATTTCAAAGGTGCAGGCACCTTTGAAAAGATCCCGTCTAATGTTTTGCTTTATAAATAAGGGATTTGGGACTCTGAAAGTTTAGATTTACGCAGTTTTGCATGACTGAGGAATGTCAAAGTAGAGGCTATAGTTTAGGTCATAAAAATAGGATGCACAGGCTATTTGTTAAAAAGAGAGAGAGAAGGAAGGAAAAAAATTCAGAACCAAAAAAAGAAATAAAAGTATTTTTTTAAAAATAGCTTATGTACTATATGCTATGTATTCTTCCTACATCAACTTATAAGACTCTTATAATGCTAGATTTAGCTTTTAGGTTTTTTTTATGTATTTACAGCAAATAAACATGTATTTGCTGTCACACAAAAAGATGAAGGTATTCATGATAGCAACAAGCAGGATGCACCATAAATCCTTGCAAACTGATTTGACCAAGATTAGAGTTTGTGATGCAAATGATCTGTTTGAGTATCCTGAATAAATTATCTTGACATAGTTGACTGATAAAAAGGAACATTGATATTGGAGCTGGAATATTTGCAATCCAGCTGTGATTTAGTAATTCACTAGCCACGTGGTCTTAAGGAAATCACTCAACTTCTTTTCTACTAACATCCTTGAAAGTAGAATGGAAATAATAGTAATTATCTTGCAAATAAATGTTTTTGTGAGGAACAAATGAGATTATGCATATTAAAATATTTCACTAAGTTCAAAACTCTTCAAGAACATGATCCTAATTTTAATTCACTCCTCTCTCAAGTTTCTTCATGTCACTAAAGGGCAATTCAGTCCTTCTACTGCCTAGGTCTAAAACTTTGAGCCATCTTTCACACCTCATGTTCTGTCACACCCCACATCCATTCATTTGCAAATCCGCTCAGTCCTACTTCTCAGGTGTGTCCCAGAATCTGGTTGCCCCTCACCACCAGGAGGGCAAGCACCATCATCGGGTGGTCATCCTCTTTGGCTGTATCAATCCTGCAGTCTTCCCAAGGGTGGCTTCCCAGCCCATGGGTCTTCATGGTCTCTTCTTACCTGAGTCAGATGGTGGCATTCCTGGCTCAATCCTTCAGTGGCTGCCAGCTCACTTCGAGTCAGTGTACAAGGCTGTTTTGTAACCTGGGTAATGCCAAAAGCTTTGGTCCCTGCCCTGCTCTGAGTCTCTCCTTCCTTGGCTTCTTCTCTTGTTCTGCTCTAACATCTTGGACTTCCCAACTTCCCAACGCTCTTCAAACAAGGCAAGCAGGAGCACGGGCGCTATTTCTTCTGCCTGGAACAGTTTTTGACAATGAATATAATCAATGTTTCCTCTAGAATTCCTTTAAATGTCTGCTAAATATAACCCCCATTGCTCCCTTAACTTCCTTAAGTTAATTGGAGGGTCTCTCCCCCTTCCTCCTTGTTCCGCTGTCTTCTTACTCTCCTCTCTTCTCCACAGCTCTTATCAACAGATATTGTCACATAATTTTATTTGGGGGTCTAACTCCCCCACTCCTGCTAGAATGTTACTTCCATGGCAGCGTGTGTAGTATGTAAGAATGCATATATTCCTTCATGACAGGTGCTGTTCTTTGTACTATGGAGAAAGCCCTGGACACAAGAAGATTCCTTTTGCAAATAGGTTCATCTGTACCATTTTTCTAGATTCCACATATATGTGTTAATACAATATTTGTTTTTCTCTTTCTGACTCCATTCTGTATGAGACTCACTAGGTCCATCCACGTCTCTGCAAATGGCACAATTTTGTCCCTTTATATGGCTGAGTAATATTCGTTTATATATATGTACCACATCTTCTTGATCCATTCCTCTGGACATTTAGGTTGCTTCCATGTCCAAAATGGGAAGGAAATCCAAAAAAGGGGATATTTGCATAAAGAAAAAAGGAGATTCCTTGCCCTGCCATCCACACTTTATACTTCATACTTGCATGAAAACAGCTGTGTTCATTCATGGTGACCAAGGAAACTGGTTAATGCCCAGAGTTTAAATGATACCAAGCAGGGTGAAAGAAAACAAATAAGGAATAAAAGGAAATCCTATTTTACTGAAGCATCAAAAAATCAGCACACAAATCTTCATACTGCCCAGTGCCTTGAGCTACTCAGTCTGGAGACCTGCATGGGCTGAGTTTCCAGTGATTCTCATGAGTATGAGTCAGACTCCAGGAACAAGGATTAAAAAAAAGTCTGTGCTGCCTGATTCTCTCAACCGACATTCTTTACTTTCTTGACACTCTGTTTGGTATCACTTAAACTCTGAACATTACCAGAACATATTTTCATTTAACTGTTAGTAAGTTCAGCTGATTGAGCTAAGGGTTCCATGCACAGAGACCTGGTAAAAGGAGCAGAAATTGGAAGTCAAATGTCCTAGCACTGCCACTGGTTAACTCTAGTGAATTTGGGCAAATTACTTTAATACATCTTCCCTGATAGGCTTTTTTTCCAAACATGTATTTGAGTTTTGTTTAGATTTGCAGTGTAATTCATTTACACATTGAATTTTTCTGCTTTCTCTTTTTTTAATTTATTTGTTTTTAATTGAAGGATATTTGCTTTGTAGTATTATGTTGGTTTCTGCCAAATACCAACATGAATCAGCCATGAGTAGACATATGTCCCCTCCCTCTTGAACCTCCCTCACCATCCCACTGGTCTAGGTTGTTACAGAGCCCCAGTTGGAGTTCCCTGAGTCATAGAGCGAATTCATGGTAATGTATGATTTTGTTGTTGTTGTTGTTGTTCGGTCACTTAAGTCATGTCCAACTCCTTGCGACCCCATGGACTGTAGCACACCAAGCTCCCCTTTCCTTCGTTATCTCCTGGAGTTTGCTCAGATTCATGCCCACTGAGTTGGTGATTCTAGCCATCTCATCCTCTGCCTCCCCCTTCTCCTTTTGCCTTCAATCTTTCTCAGCATCAGAGTCTTTTCCAATGAGTCGGCTCTTCTCATCAGGCAGCCAAAGTATTGGAGCTTCAGCTTCACCATCAGTCTTTCCAATGAATATTCAGGGTTGATTTCCTTTCAGATTGATTGGTTAGATATCCTTTCAGTCCAAGGGATTCAAGGGTCTTCTTCAGCACTGCAGTTCGAAAGCATCAGTTCTTTGGTGCTCAGCCTTCTTTATGGTCCAACTCTCACATCCATACATGACTACTGGAAAAACCATAGCTTTGACTAGATGGACCTTTGATGGCAAAGTGATGTCTCTGCTTTTTAATATGTCGTCTAGGTTTGTCATAGCTTTTTTTCCATGGAGCAAGCATCTTTTCATTTCATGGCTGCAGTCACTGTCGACAGTGACTTGGGTGCCCCCCAAAGTAAATTCTGTCACTGCTTACACTTTTTCCCCTTCTATTTTCCATGAAATTATGAGACCACATACCATGATCTTCATTTTTTTAATGTTGAGTTTTAAGCCAGCTTTTTCACTCTCCTCTTTCACCCTCATCAAGGTGAAAGGCTTTTTAGGTAAGATTGAATATTTTTCTCCTGGCTTTGTTTGAAGCCGTTGTAGAAACATCTCATCTCTTACTATTAGACACTTAAAAAAAAAAAAAAGATCCTGTGACAGAATTTAATCCAAAATGTACTACATAAATAAAGTTAATAAATCAAATTGAATAGGTAAGCCATATAGCCAACATTGCATTGTCTCTCTTCAAGACAGTAAGAAGTTCTGCCACATGCCTGGCCATCACTGTAGATCAGATGCCCAGTACAAAGGGGCCTTTCCTGGGAATAAGCCTTCTCTCCAACTCAGAGGAAATGCTTGAGTGGGAAACACACTTGGGTTTTCCATATATGGATCAGTTGCCCCATATCCTCTAAACTTGAGTAAGAATTTGAAAGTAAATAAATAAATTTCACACACATTAGTCAAACTGCACACGCAAAGTATTTATTTATATTTAAATAGCTAGGAAGATAAAACATATGGAGACATTAATTACTTAGACAAAGATTTTGGCAAAAGATGCCTCCTCTGCACTAGTGTAATGCCTTGGTGCTCAGTTAACTTCCATCCTAACCTTTTCTGCAACTTATGGGTATCAGAGCTACTTATACCTTTGCCCACTTTCCTGAGCAGAAGATGGATCATTAAAAATCTATCTCACTTGTTGCTCATCATAAAAGCCTCAGTCAGTCCACCATAAAGTTTTGCAGACCCTAATAATTCTGGGAAATTTGCTAAGGCATTAATGTTTCTTTTTTTCCCCCTTTTGATACCAGTAAGCTGTGGTTACCCAGTTACAGAATTTTATGTTGTATTTTGTGTCCTGCCCCAGCAAATCCAGAGTGTTAGGTAGAAACAGAATCAGAGCCCCTTTGCTGTCTCTGGTCTAACAAATAATTAAGCCCATGGTTTCTCAACTAGAATGTGCATTGGAACAGTGGGAGAAACTCCAAAAGTACTGCTGCCTCTGACCCATCCTGAAAGATGAGGATTTAACTGCCCTGGATTCAGATTTGCAGGCTCTGAACTTTTTCAAAGATCCCCATGTGATCTTAATGTGCATACAAGCTTGAGGAGCGTTAATTGAAAGATTTCTGTGAGATTAATTGAGGGTAGATTTTTGTTGGTTTCTGTTTACATGTATCCCATTTTGTGCCAAAAAGAACATAGAGTAACTTTGTAAATTTTGAACATCATAATAAAAATATATACAGGACATCCCTTCGAGGTTCAGTGGTTAAGACTGTGCTGTCACTGCAGGGGGCATAGGTTCAATCCCTGATCAGGGAACTACGATCCCTCATGACTCATGGTGTGGCCAAAAATAATAAGAGAAAATTTTAAAAATAAAAAAAAATCCTGTTGTTTAAAGAAATGTATACCATATGATAGTCTAAGTATAATTTTATCTTGTTATAAGAAAACCAACGTTTGAAAACAATTTTAAGCTTTAATAAATTTAAAATTTTAACACATTAAAACTGCACTAAGATAAGGTAATGTATGAGTGTTAATCATTCAGTTAGTGTCCGACTCTTTGTGACCCTATGGATTGTAACCCACCAGGCTCCTCTGTCCATGGAATTCTCCAGGCAAGAATATTGGAGAGGGTATCCATTCCCTTCTCTCCATTCCCTTTGATACCCACCCAGGGATGAAACCCGGGTCTTCCACACTTTTAGAGAAATTCTATTTGTGCATCTATTTGTTAAGCGTCTTACTTTTTTTTTTTTCCTTCCTCCTCCCTCCCCTGCCCCGCCTGCCGTTCCTTCTTTCTCCTCTGCCCGACATCTCTGCTTTCCAGTAAGGGTTACACTGACGTCGTGAGGATCCCCGAAGGGGCAACTCACATAAAAGTCCGCCAGTTCAAGGCCAAAGACCAGACCAGATTCACTGCCTACTTAGCCCTGAAGAAGAAAAACGGTGAGTACTTGATCAACGGCAAGTACATGATCTCCACTTCGGAAACCATCGTCGACATCAACGGGACCGTCATGAACTACAGCGGTTGGAGCCACAGGGACGACTTCTTGCACGGGATGGGCTACTCGGCCACCAAGGAAATTCTCATCGTGCAGATTCTTGCCACAGACCCCACTAAAGCCCTCGATGTCCGCTACAGCTTCTTCGTTCCCAAGAAGTCCGCTCCAAAAGTAAACTCTGTCACCAGCCAGGGCAGCAATAAAGTGGGCTCGCCCACCCCGCAGCTGCAGTGGGTGACGGGTCCCTGGCTTGCCTGTTCGCGAACCTGTGACACGGGCTGGCACACCAGGACGGTGCAGTGCCAGGACGGGAATCGGAAGCTGGCGAAGGGATGTCTCCTCTCCCAGAGGCCTTCCGCGTTTAAGCAGTGTTTGCTGAAGAAGTGTTAGCCCTGTGGTTACGACCGTCTACCGGGACAGCTGAAAGGATGGCTTGCAGATGCAGGCGTGGTGAACACAGGGTCCACCTAAAGGGCAGAAAGTCACACCCTGCCGTGTCATCGTCAAGGAGGAGTCCGATTATGGGCAGAATCTGCCCTCAGCGACCAAAAGGAAGGTGTGCACTGCTTTGTGGGACAGTGGTGACCTTGGAACGTGGAAACACTTGCGAGTTCTTGAACATCCCCTGGGCCGAAGAGATTGCAGAAATACGGATGAATGTAGAATCAGGGGACAGTCGAAGACGGCCGAGTAGGCTCTCCCTCGTCACCTACCTCTTATAGAATGTTTTCAAAGGCGTCATAATCATTTTCATGCATATTATTTACACAACAGCTTATTTTTATTGTTTGTAAATACATTCTTCCTTGGTATGTCACTTTATATCACTTGGTTCTATCAAAATATATATATATTTCTATTAAAAAAAAGTATTTGACCAAAGTAGGTCTGCAGCTATTTCCACACTTTCCAGTTTCCAGAAAGAGCTGTGGATGTTTTACTGGAAATTAAGAACTTGCTGCTGTTTTTAAAAGAGTTAGTTATACGTTCAGACTACGGGAGATATAATTTTTGTCAAAAACCATTTTGACAGCAAGCATCTTCTGAGAAATTCTGAAAAGAAAAAAGGGTCTCAATGTATCTAGTCATTTAAATATATGCAGGGGTCCATTTATTTAAATCACTAACTGCCTGTATTTTTTCAGGCAGCCAGACAAATTAATGTATCATGAGGAGGTAGAAGAAGTGTTTGTGTGTGCATCAGTATTCAAAGGTCTGAAAATTAATTTCCTCCTGTTAGAATTTAAAAGTAAAAACAAACAAAAAAATACCTGCTTCACCATATTTTCAAGTTATATTTTCACAACTGCTTTCTCTCTCTGTGGCTTCTATCTGATATCTCACAATGTGTTGTAGCCATTCAGAACACACAGCAAAGTTTTCAATCACATTCAACACTGGTATACCTCTTACCGGCAAGCCTTTATAGTGCATTTTGTTTTTGCTCATTTGTTTGCTTTGTTCAAGGGTTCTGAAGCTACGATGTTTTGGACTTGTTGACTTGATAGTCAGCCACATGTAGAAGTGGTTATCGTTAATGTGGCTAGTGCAAAAAAAAAAAAAAAAAAAAGTTAATATTAACAAGACTGTTTCCACACCATGGGCAATAATTCTCTGCATTTTTTTTAATCCAAGTATACTGATACTGTTAAGATTGTTCCCAGTTAGAAAGCATTTGGTTGTACCAGTGAGTGATGAAATGTGATGGCCTTTGCAAAGTTTGCTCTTATTTCCATAGCCTGTTTAGGTAGATTGTGAGTTGGAATAGTTAGACATGGAAAATTTTTCCAGTCACCTGCATAGAAACTTTACAGGCAATAAACCACATCCCTCTATGCCATGGTTCAAAAAAACTAAAATATTTCATTTTATTTGATTTTTCTTTGTGAAATAGCACAAACAATTTGCTTTTATGAAATTTTCTAATAATCCTACCAAATGTGCCCTATTATTAGAGATTTGCTTATAAGGATATTAGGGAACTACTATTTGAGTTTCCTTAAGCTCATGAGAGTTTATTTTTGTCATAACATATTTTTAACATAAAAGAATTATATAATTGATCTTGCTATAGCACATTCATTTCAGTAAACCAAGGGAATGGATGCCTCTGTGTTTCAAGTATTTTCTCAAGAAATCAAAAGTGTTAATCATCCTTTGGGTTTTTGTAGGCTGACTTTGCTTTAGACATGGTCCTTTTCTTAATCAAGTATGAGTTAGAGAATGGAGGCCTGTACAAGACTGGTAACCTCCATTTGATGAAAGTACCAGATATGAGGCACTGAGAGCAAAGCTGTTCCCATCAGTAGAAAAAATAAAAATAACACTGATCATTAGACTATGCTGAGGGAATTAACAGACCAGCTTTACTTTTTCCAATATTCAAAATAATTTGAATCAAGTAATTCAGCTATGTCAATTTTTTAATCTTTTGTGGTTGTATTGGCAGTAACATTAAAAAATAATTGAAGAGCAAATGTGATTGTCTCCTATTCTGCTTCTCCATGCTGTATTCATAGATTTTAAAATATGATTCATCAATGATTCCAATTTTCCCCAAATACTGAAGTTTTACACTTCTCATAGGAGCAATCCTAGAGAGTTTAAAATAAATAAACCACTATTCCATGCTTCTATCTAAGGGGCTTTTTTAGTTTTGTTTTGTTTTGTTGTTTTGTATGGGTATCAGTACATTGACTAAGGAATGTATGTCTAAACTCCTGAGAAAATATATAGACTGGAAACTGAAGTTTAGAGCAATGGAGTGTTCAGTAGACCCAGAGAATGATGAGCAAAGGGAAAATCCTCACTATATGCAAAGTAATTTAGTTCAGTTTCAAGTTGTGTTATGCCTTTTCTCTTTCCATAGTTGCATCTTGAATTAAGAGTGTAAAATTCAGGATGCTAGAAGCCACTTCCTAAAAAGAAAAGAATTTATAAGAGTTTGTCTGAAAATGCTCAGGTTAGTAAGAATCTAATCACACTCACAAAACTAAACACTCCAGATTGCTTCAGTAGATAAAAGGGAGCCCTGAACAATACAACATTTATTTCTTCTGGAACAGAAAATGTCAAATGAAGCCCTACCTTGTTGTTTAGAGGCTTAAGGACATTGTTTTAATTTATTCAACCAATTCAATTTCCTCTGCCTTCCTGTGGAAACAGTTTTAGCACATTAAGAATGAAGGGATTAATCACAGACAAAAAAAATTGCAGCACTGAAAAAAAAAAAAGTAATTTATTGTTTTTGCAACTGGTATGTGAATTTGTGTGATAAAATTATTTATTCTTATTTAACAAAAATATGTGCAAATTCTTCTATATTTAAGATGTTCTGCTGTTGTCCTACTTTTTAATTTATGCTTCATGTTTGTGTATAAAGTACACTTTGTGAGTTTACATAATATATGGCACTGGTTGCTTTTGTATTTTTTTTTTACTGAAAGCTTTCTGTGTGAAACAGGTGTATATGTGTATATTCCTCATGTATTCTTATTCTGATACTGTCCCTTTCCTTTCTAAGGACATTTTAAATTTAATCTTCCGTGGCTAGTAGTGTTCATCACTTGTAGTTATGTTAACAGGTCTTTGGGTTCCTAATCTTCCCAAACCTCAGTTAAGAAACACATTTATTCAAGGAACTAAGGTCTAAGTTTAAAACTAGAGTATATAGGTAGCCTGGAAGCTTCCAGTAGAAGCTAAGACAATTCAGAATCAGGTCCATACACTTTCACTGACAAACTTGGACAAGGAGTTGTTGATATATCACAGCCTCCAAATGATATCAATGATAATAAAGCAAAATAATGTCTTCTGCTGCTCTAGAAACCCTTCTTAACATTAATATCATTTCCTCTCAGCATCTTTAGGAATTTATAAATGAGAGTAAACAAATTGGATTTAAATGATTTAGAAGTTCGTAGTCATAGCTGTTTCTGCATAACTTTCTGTAGTCACAACTGTTTCTGGATCTCCATTGATATGATAATGTTTTACTATTACAAGTTAATATTTTAGAGGAATAATAGATTTGGGACAAGAAGGGGCACCTTTGATCACATCAGCTTGCCCCAGACTATAATTTCACAATCTGGTCACAGTAAGGCAAAGCACCTTTGGACAAGCAGTTGACCAGATCAATCTTTGGTTCTGATGTTTCTCCCCTTGGCTACTTTATTAATAAGGTCATTTTAATGGTTTAGAAGAGGACAGCCAGATCCAAAGAAGTTCAGGACTTGTGCTATAACTTAGAGTTCACTGTGAAATAAGATCGAACTTAACAACCACTGGATTTTGCTAATAGTTTGTGGCTGAGTATGAAATCTTATCTGCATGATCAGTGACTATTATTAATCTGTTAATACTCAAACTTGAAATCATAGAAACACCTTATATATATATATATTTTTAACATTTCAAAGTTAAGAATAAACCTCTGAGTTACTATTTTATTCTACATGAATGACCTTGAGAACAGAAATGGTCATTCAAGTGCAGGGTCAAGGTGATCTATCATAGACACACAGAAAAGGAACTTGTATGTTTTCGCTATTATTTTTCTAATTTGACAACAACCTGTAGTTTTAGGTTATCAAACAGGTAGACCAACTAAGTGGGTAAATCAACTAGCCCACTGAAAAATACAGTCTTTCTAATAGCTCCCTGTTAGCATGAACTACGGGGTTTCCTTTGTAGCTCAGCCTGTAAAGAATCTGCCTTCAATGCCAGAGATCTGGGTTTTGATCCCAAAGATAGGAAGATCCCCTGGAGAAGGGAAATACCCAGTCCAGTATTCTGGACTGGAGAATTCCATAGACTGAATAGTCCATGGAGTCACAAAGAGTCAGACACAACTGAGTAAGTTTCACTTTCACTAGCATGAATTACAGAAATGACTTTTCAAGTTACAGCTCTTAAAACACATCAGTCTATACTGCATACTGAATGTTCTATTCAATTAATATATGAGAACATATTGAAACACCAACCCATGCATCAGAAAATGAAAATACACATAGTGTTCAGATCAGGAAGGTATTCCATCTGGCTGTCCTGTTGCCATGATATCATAGTTGTCAATGCAGATTTTGCAGAAAAGATAAAGGAATGTGTTGTTAGAAAATGTTGGTTTTAAAATGGAATAGGACTGAAATATATATATATTCATTAATTTATACTCTCTTAATGTTCTCACACTAAAAGTAAGTTTGCTGTCTGTGGTCCATATCTCACATCTCCACCAACTGATCCATGTGCACTGTCAAGTGAAAAAACTAAATAATGGCCCATCATCGTATTGCGGGTTCAATCCTTGGTTTGGGAAGATCCCCTGGAGTAGGAAAATGGCAACCCACTCCAGTATTCTTGCCTGGAAAATCCCATGGGCAAAGCAGCCTCGTGGGCTACAGTCCATGGGGTTGCCAAAGAGTCGGACATGACTGAGCACACGCACACATCTTCCTATAAGGCACTGCCACAGCAGAATGATCCAAGTCTAACACTGTGAGGACAACTGTGATTTACAAATAAAACAGGGAATTTTTTTTTTTTTTTTTACTTTTCCTTTGGCACATTCAGTGAACAATTGCAATCTTTATCAAGGTGCTAGCATTTTCAGTGACCCAACTGCCAAATGCAGTATTTCTGAGTTACTATTTTATTCTACATGATTTCTTGGTTCGCAAGAAAGAGCTCTTTAAGTCTTTTTGTCAAGGCTGGGCACAACTTGATAATCAAAGTTTGGGAAATTGTACCTAATGGTCATTCAGATTGGCAGGGTTTAGTGACAGAAGCTCCATGTACATTGAGGATATTTAAGGTGACATCCAAACTTGAAAAGCATCAGGCCGCCATAGCCCAGTTTTAAATGAGTCACATTCCATCATGTACTAACGCATCAGCATTCCTTTCAAACAAACTTGTTTCAAGTTTCTTATACACAAAGGACCTTTTGTGTATATTTGGCTGGACTTCAAGTTTTGCAGTATTTTATGTCTGTATACTTGGCTACTCTATCTCCATCTTTTCTGTAACAATGCACAACATATTAGAAACATTTCACCCCATGCTGAGTATATCTAAGATAGAGTGTCATACTGCGTGACTTTGTAAAACTAGACTTTGGATTTATATTGTCTCTGGATGGTATTTTTGCATTGCACACTCCAGCATAACATAAATGTAGGAGTTGACAAATACTGCTTACATTTTAATAAGATCATTCATCAGAGGAAATCATGCATGTGCTTTGTAAATAGACTGCAGATAACTAAACAGATTGCAGGAATATGTTGGATTTGATGTGGGCAGTGGCCACAGATATTTGATTTCCATATTAGTGTCTGTGAGTCAAGTCAGGTAATAAACCAAAACAGATATAGAATTGATATTTTTAAGTCTTGAAAGATGCTTTCAAGGCAGAGTAAAATATTGAAGATTTATATGCTGTATACAAGCAGTAAAATGTAAGCTACTTTTTACTCTGTTTTCCAGAAGTGATGGCATTTTTTTCAGTGAATACAATGCTGTTGGAAAATCAAAAAAAAAAAAAAAAAAGATCTTGGAAAACGAAGACGGGTCTTGTTTAAAATGTCTCTTCAGCTTTGGCATATTTAAAACCTGAAACAACTATTGAAAGCATTACTGTGTTTTGTAGCCTACAATCCACAACAGCTCTGTTATTCAGGTAAACCACTTGAAATAAAATGTTTGGGACCTTTACTGTAATATTTTTCATTAAGGAACAATATCCTATTTTGTAAAGCATTTCCTTATGTGTGACTTTAAACTGTAAAATTAAACATTGGTTTTGTGGTTTCAGTGGGCATAATAAATGTAAATTGTAAAATAGGTTAAAGTATGTATGGCATATAATATGTTTTAGAGGTAGAAACTACTGTCTATTTATTCTTAATTTTCTCATTACAGCAATAGGACCAAGTTAGGTCTTGATGAAGCCCCAGGTTCTCTATAATTTCTACCACCTCTCATCCACTTTGGCACAGGCCTTTAATACTTTGTCGATCTTAAACTATAATGAACTTTTGCTTCAAGTTCTTCTTACTAGACCATCAACCCCTACATCTGTCTAGTATCAAACTTCTGATGTTAAATTGGAACCACAAGCAACATAACCTACCTACTTCATCCTTACTTTTATAAAGATAAATGTATTCTAGCTATAAAACTAAAAAGCCAAAATAATACAGCATGTACAGAAATTTAAAAGGTATTAATATTCACTAGCAAAAGACTATTTATTTGGTATCAAATTTATAGCATTAAGATTCTGAAGGACATGAATTCCTTCTCAAACTGAAATCATTACTAGTTAGTGTATATTGCAAACACTGAATTTCTCTCTCTTATCAAATAGTATTTCAGAATTGTACTTTAAATTTTCTTGGTAGGACGTATAGTGTTTAAAGAAATAATTAAAAACACTCAAACATTTAAAAGTCTGGCATATTATAATTTAAGATTATTGAACACCTCTTTGTGTCAGGCCCAATAGTAAATACCTCACAAACTGTCTCCCGGGTTTTTCACTCCATGACCCTTAGGACATTGATCTTAAGATCCCAACACTGCAGATGGCCCTCAAATCACAATAATTGTCAGTCGTCATCTAGCTGCCGCCAAGGACGAAGCACTAGCATAATAACCTTAGATATTTGTCATCAATTATTGGCTTCTTAAAGTACAAGGAGTCTGAGGGAGGGGTTGCAGGGTGCATGGAAGAATGCGTGAAATTGGGGGGATTAGGGGGAGAATTTAAATGACCTAATGTGTGGGCCTTTGAGTAAAAACAAGAGCTATCCTAAAATTCCAATTAAAATGGCATGGAAACTGTGGAGAATTGGGCAAATGGTGAGAATAGAGACAAGAGCTTAGAGTGTACAAAGAACTGTTGTTTAAGGAGAGAGAATTTGATTTAGAAAACCAGTAAATGGCTGGAAGGGGAAAAAGCACCTTGGTATTTAATTTTACAAACTTCTTCATGTTAATACTGAGCTGGCTCAGACAAAGTAGAAAGTGCAAAGTGGTCCAGAGGGTAGCTTTTAGATTAGGAGTAAAATGAACAAAGAAGATGGTTCAAAATGGAACTATAGGTATGTGAAAAGTCCAAACCATCTTTAATTCCTAGATTCTCTGGGGTCTTTCTTGATATATTGTGCTGGCCAAAAAGTTTTTTCAGGTTTTTCTGCAAAATGTTATGAACTTTTTGGCCAACTCAAAACATCTCTTGAGAGCACAGTCTTTTTGTTTGTTTCTTCTGTGCAATTTCCTCAGCTACCATGAAAGTACCTGGCAAAAATAAATACTCAATAAGTACTTGCCAAATGAAGGAAAGAGGGAAGGAATGAATAGCAACCAAGTAGATAATCATCACTAAAGGGATTCAGAAAATGGTCAAAGATATCTTAGCAAGTGGGGAGAAACAGGTAATGAAAATATTTTAAACAGGGAGCTCTGACATTTTAGACAAAAGGTCAAGGATGTAGGGAAACCAAAGTGGATGGTTGGTAGCCCCTTAGTTTCAAGACAGATCTTTAGTTCCTTTAGGATGACATGTTGTAAAAGAATTTTAAAAATGTCCCTCCATAATTCCCATCCTTTGATCATTCAATCAAACACTAATCCAGATACTGCTGTAAAGGCATTTTGCAGATGGAATTAATGCTACTACCCTCTCTAACTCAAGAGAGGAAGGTTATCTTGGCCTAACCGGGGGTGGGGTGGAGGGTTCAAAGTAATCATATGAACTCTTAAAGGCAGGAAAGAAAAGCAGAAGGGCAAGTCAGAGAAATTTCAAGATTGACAAGGATTCCATGCATGACTTCTGACTCTGAAGATGGAGAGAGGGAGTCAGAGGCCAAGGAACGTAGAAAGAGTCTAGAAGCTGAGAATGACCCCCCCCCCCCCCCCAGTTGACAGCCAGGAAGAAAACAGGGACCTCAGCTCTACACCTACAAGACATTGGATTCTGGGAACAGCATGAAGTTCAGAATCAGAGTCATCCTCAGAGTCTCCAAGAAGGAAGGTGACTCTGTTGACACCTTGATTTCAACCTGGTTACACCCAAACCAGAGACCCAACTGAGCCAAGCTGAGCCTGATGTTTTTCAGTTGGTAACTTATGTCTGGCTCTTTGGGATCCCATGCACTGCAGCACACCAGGCTTCCTTGTCCTTCACTCTCTCCCTGAGTTTGCTCAAACTCATGTCCATTGAGTTGGTGATGCCATGCAACCCTCTCATTCTCTGTCACTCCCTTCTCGTCCTGCCCTCAATTCTTCTCAGCATTAGGGTCTTTTCAAGGAGTCAGCTTTTGGAATCAGATGGCTAAAGGATTGGAGCTTCAGCTCCAGCATCAGTCCTTCAAATGAACATTCAGGGTTGATATCCTTTAGGATTGACTAGTTTGATTGCCTTGCTGTGCAAGGGACTCTCAAGAGTCTTCTCCAGGATCACAGTTTGAAAGCATCAATTTTTTAGCTCTCAGCCTTCTTTACGGTCCAAGTTTAAGTCTAAACATCTATTATTATCTCACCATAGAACTGTGAGATAAAAGAAAAAAAAAAAAAAAAAGAACTGTGAGATAATAAACTGGTGGTGTGTGGTGTTTTAGGCTCCCAAATGTATAGCAATTTGATATGGCACTTATAGAAATAGAAATATAGAGTGGAGTATTAAAAAAGCTACCAGTTTAGGCCAGCTTAGACAGTTCTAAGAAGAAATACAAGACCTTTTAGAACTAACACCCAAAAAAGATGTGCTTTCCATTATAGGGGACTGGAATACAAAAGTAGGAAGTCAAGAAACACCTGGAGTAACAGGCAAATTTGGCCTTGGAGTACAGAATGAAGCAGGGCAAAGGCTAATAGAGTTCTGCCAAGAGAATGCACTGATCATAGCAAACACCCTCTTCCAACAACACAAGAGAAAACTCTACACATGGACATCACTAGATGGTCAACACCAAAATCAGATTGATTATATTCTTTGCAGCAAAAGATGGAGAAGCTCTATACAGTCAGCAAAAACAAGACCGGGAGCTGACTGTGGCTCAGATCATGAACTCCTTATTGCCAAATTCAGACTGAAATTGAAGAAAGTGGAGAAAACCACTAGACCATTCAGGTATGACCTAAATCAAATCCCTTATGACTATACACTGGAAGTGAGAAATAGATTTAAGGGACTAGATCTGACAGACAGAGTGCGTGATTAACTATGGACAGAGGTTCATGACAATGTACAGGAGATAGGAATCAATAACATCTCCAAGAAAAATACTAAAAAGCAAATGGCATGTCTGAGGAGGCCTTACAAATAGCTGTGAAAAGGGAAGCAAAAAGCAAAGGAGAAAAGGAAAGATATACCCATTTGAATGCAGAGTTCCAAAGAAAACTAAGGAGAGATAAGAAAGCCTTCCTCATAGATCAATGCAAAGAAATAGAGGAAAACAACAGAATGGGAAAGATTAGAGATCTCTTTAAGATAATTAGAGATACCAAGGGAACATTTTATGCAAATATGGGCTCAATAAAGGACAGAAATGGTAGGGATCTAACAGAAACAGGAGATATTAAGAAGAGGTGGCAAGAATACACAGAAGAACTGTACAAAAAAGATCGTCATGACCCAGATAATCACGATCTCTCACCTAGAGCCAGACATCCTGGAATGTGAAGTCAGGTGGGCCTTAGAAAGCATCACTACAAACAAAGCTAGTGGAGGTGATGGAATTCCAGTTGAGCTATTTCAAATCCTAGAAGATGATGCTGTGAAAGTGTTGCACTCAATATGCCAGTAAATTTGGAAAACTCAGCAGTGGCCACACGACTGGAAAAGGTCAGTTTTCATTCCAATCTCAAAGAAAGGCAATGCTCAAACTACCACACAATTGTACTCATCTCACACACTAGTAAAGTAATGCTCAAAATTCTCCAAGTCAGGCCTCAACAATACGTGAACCATGAACTTCCAGATGTTCAAGCTGGTTTTAGAAAAGGAAGAATAACAAGAAATTAATTTTCCAACATCTGCTGGATCATCGGAAAAGCAAGAGAGTTCCAGAAAAACATCTATTTCTGCTTTATTGACTATGCCAAAGCCTTTGACTGTGTGGAGCACAATAAATTGTGGAAAATTTTGAAAGAGATGGCCATACCAGGCCATCTGACGTACCTCTTGAGAAACCTGTATGCATGTCAGGAAGCATCAGTTAGAAAACAGTTAGAACTGAACATGAAACAACAGACTGGTTCCAAATAGGAAAAGGAGTACATCAAGGCTGTATATTATCACCCTGCTTATTTAACTTCTATGCAGAGTACATCATGAGAAATGCTGGGCTGGAGGAAACACAAGCTGGAATCAAGATTGCCGTGAGAAACATCAATAACCTCAGATATGCAGATGACACCACCCTTGTGGCAGAAAGTGGAGAGGAACTAAAAAGCCTCTTGATGAAAGTGAAAGTGGAGAGTGAAAAAGTTGGCTTAAAGCTCAACATTCAGAAAACGAAGATCATGGCATCTGGTCCCACCACTTCATGGAAAATAGATGGGGAAACAGTGGAAACAGTGGCTGACTTTATTTTCCTGGGCTTCAAAATCATTGCAGATGGTGATTGCAGCCATAAAATTAAAAGACGCTTACTCCTTGGAAGGAAAGTTATGACCAACCTAGACAGCATCTTTAAAAGCAGAGACATTACTTTGCCAACACAGGTCGATCTAGTCAAGGTTATGGTTTATCCAGTGGTCAGGTATGAATGTGAAAGTTGGACTATAAAGAAAATGAGCACCAAAGAATTGATGCTTTTGAACTGTGGTGTTGGAGAAGACTCTTGAGAGTCCCTTGGACTGCAAAAACATCCAATGAGTCCATCCTAAAGGAGATCAGTCCTGGGTGTTCATTGGAAGGACTGATATTGAAGCTGAAATTCCAATACTTTGGCCACCTGATGCGAAGAGCTGACTCATTTGAAAAGACCCTGATGCTGGGAAAGACTGAGGGCAGGAGGAGAAGGGGACAACAGTTGATAAGATGGTTGGATGGCATCACTGAACCAATGGACATGAGTTTGGGTGGACTCCGGGAGTTGGTGATGGACAGGGAGCCCTGGTGTGCTGCGGTTCATGGATTTGCAAAGAGTTGGACACGACTGAGCGACTGAACTGAACTGAACTGAACTGGTTTAGACCATTAAGCCAATGAACAATGAACAAGGTTAGGAACTAGTTCTTGGGGTTATAGTATAAGAAGGGGAAACAGAAAAACACAGACTCTGACTGGCTAAAACAGGCACAAAGACTTGAGATCAGACCCTTATGTAAGCTCACTTTGACATGGAGTCACTTGGGCTGCTGGAAAAGTGGTCCATATATATACCCTTGACTCAAATACAGGATGAGCTAAAAACTTGAGTGGAAGTGAGAATCTGTAGCTACAGATTAGAACAAGCGAAAACAGGTTGAAAATAGGGGCAGAAGGGATAGGAGTTCATGAAATAGAGAAATCTATTGCCTGGAACCTTGTTCTCCAAAATGCAGCTAAGAAATCTTTTGTTGGCAATAAATCAGTGAATAAAAGTTTTGATCAAATAAGTCAAAGTTTTAATGAGGATGTTCTGAGTATAAACTGGTCTTCACAAACCATCCCCACATTTTGTGGTTTAAGACTAGAATGTATTGAACCTCATGACGTGGTGAGTCAGGACTCAGATAAGTGATATGCCTGCCTCACATACGAACTGGAGTTATTCCATGAGATTTATCTGTAGCTGGACGGGGCCGGAGGGTCCAAGACAGGTTCACTCACAAGTCTGGCATCTTGGCAAGGACAATGAGAAGGTCGGGTTCAGCTGGAGCCTTCCTTTTTATGTATCTCGGGGCTTTCCCTGAGGAAAGATCTTCTCAGCAGGTTGTGGTCAGTCTTCTTACAAGGTGGCTCAGAAAGCCAAGAGGAGGTGTTTCTAGAGAATCAAGTGGAACCTACATGGGTTTCTTGAGGCCAAGACTCTGAAGTCCCAGAACACTCTTTTTCAGCACAACTAATTAAAAATTTCACATTACAGGAATCAACAACATTCACAGATCCCTCCTTGATTCTTCTAAAGTTGAAAGATTATACGATATGCTCTTCTTTGTAGTTATCAACCTTTTAAAGTTAACTTTTCTTTGCAACCATGTCATTTCCACACAAATAAATGGAGGCTTTCATTTCAGGAAAAAACAATGTTTAGAATTACAAAGACATAATAGTTAACAATTAAGTGGAAATCATTACTCTTTATATTCGTGTGAGTACAAAACCAGTGGGCTACAGACAAGAAGTCACACAGTCTTGTAATTAACTTGGTATACCAGCCCAGACTCTAGGGAATCTTTCTGGTTGGGTGGGAAACATGAATTGATTTTTATTGTTTTGCTCTGTTTCAGTTTTGTTATTATAGTTTTCCCACTATGCATATGCTTTTCCCTGAAAAAAACATTTCAATGTGTCTTGAAAGGTTGTTGAAGCTCTGTGGACCAGGAGGGTCTGACTTAAGCAGGTCTCAAACTTAATATGGCAAAGAAATTTTAGGGTATTAGCTGTACACGTGGAATTAAGCAAATAATAAATAAATATTTATTTTCTAAAGTATGTTAAGCCACATGTATACAATAAAATTGTTCAATCATCTGCAGGTCATTTCATAAGCTAGTAAAGTGACCCCATGGACAATAACCCCCAGGCTCCTCAGTCCATGAAACTCTCCAGGCAGGAATACTGGAGTGAATAAGCTATTTGCTTCTCCAGGGAATCTTCCCATATCAGGGAGTGATCCCAGGTCTCCTGCATGGCAGGCAAATTCTTTACCATCTGAGCCACTAGGGAAGCCACTCTAATTAGGAGGATGAAGACTTAGGAAATGGGCTGTTTAGGAAATGTGAATAGCACCTTAATTTGTCTCTATTTAAGACTCCCCTACTGCCCTTATGGCAGAAAGTGAAGAGGAACTAAAAAGCCTCTTGATGAAAGTGAAAGTGGAGAGTGAAAAGGTTGACTTAAAGCTCAACATTCAGAAAATGAAGATCATGGCATCTGGTCCCATCACTGCAGGGAAGTAGATGGAGAAACAGTGGAAACAGTGTCAGACTTTATTTTTCTGGGCTCCAAAATCACTGCTGATGGTGACTGCAGCCATGAAATTAAAAGACGCTTACTCCTTGGAAGGAAAGTTATGACCAACTTAGATTCAAAAGCAGAGACATCACTTTGCCAACAAAGGTTCGCCTAGTCAAGGCTATGGTCTTTCCTGTGGTCATGTATGGATGTGAGAGCTGGACTGTGAAGAAGGCTGAGCGCCGAAGAATTGATGCTTTTGAACTGTGGTGTTGGAGAAGACTCTTGAGAGTCCCTTGGACTGCAAGGAGATCCAACCGGTCCATTCTGAAGGAGATCAGCCCTGGGATTTCTTTGCAAGGAATGATGCTAAAGCTGAAACTCCAGTATTTTGGCCACCTCATGTGAAGAGTTGACTCATTGGAGAAGACTCTGATGCTGGGAGGGATTGAGGGCAGGAGGAGAAGGGGACGACAGAGGATGAGATGGCTGGATGGCATCACTGACTCGATGAATGTGAGTCTGAGTGACCTCCGAGAGCTGATGATGGATAGGGAGGCCTGGCGTGCTGCGGTTCATGGGGTCGCAAAGAGTCGGACACGACTGAGCGACTGATCTGATCTGATCTGAAGACTCCCCTGGTGGCTCAGACTGTAAAGCATCTGCCCGCAATGCGGGAGACCTGGCTTCGATTCCTGGGTTGGGAAGATCCCCTGGAGAAGGAAATGGCAATCCATTCTAGCACTCTTGCCTGGAAAATCACATGGACGGAGGATCCTGAGTCGGACATGACTGACCGACTTCACTTTCTTTCACTTGTCTCTATTTAGTACAGACAACATCAAGTTCTAGTTCCTTTACAGTGATGGTCCTCACTCCTAATTTTATTAGTTCCTATGTCATTGATTCTATAGGAAGTTAGTGCATATTAATCACTCAGTTGTGTCTGACTCTGCGATCCCCTGAACAGTAGCCCACCAAGTTCCTCTGTCCATGGACATTTCCAGGCAAAAATACTGGAGTGGGTTGCCACGCCACTCTGCAGAGGATCTTCCCAACCTGGGGATCGAACTGGGGTCTCCCGCATCCCAGGGGGATTCTTTACCTTCTGAGCCACCAGGGAAGTCAGAGACTATGGTTGAATTAATATAAATCTATCAACACAGACTTTTAAAGGCATCTACTTCTGAAAATGGGTAGGGATTTGTAGAAAGGAAACCTGTCTGTTGCATTTTTCTCCTAGTGAAATAATAAAACTGTTTCAGTACTTGTGGAGTATTTCTGGAGCCCACTATTTTTGTTTTTATCATCCAGTAGAGTCCTGAACTTTCTATGGATTTTGACATTGGCAAGACACCAGTATATGAGCTCAGAGACAGAGTTTGACATGAAATCCAGAACTGTCATAGAAGATGCTGTGTTCTTTCTTCTCTTTCTCTTTTTCTTTCTGTTTTTTCTTCTTTTGGTACTACTTCAGGGTCATAGGAAGACAGAGATCTCTCCAAAATAGGCCCTTGCTGGTTGTGTTCATTTTCCTGAAAATAATTCTCTCAGAGAAATTTTCTTTTAATTTCTCATCTTTTTAAAAAATCTATATTGTATAGGAAGTTTAAAATTCTTAAGCCAAATATCATTTTAAGAATCTGATTAAAACTGTGGTTTGCTTCATAAGTGGACGTGCACACAAATATTATATACAATTACTAGAGAATTCACGGAACTTCAAAGCTAAACAAGAAATTTTAATGCAACAGAAATAAAAATGAATATGTTTTAAATGGAAATATTCTAATAAACAACTTTTGCAAGTGAAAAGTTTTAGATTAGAATATATTTGGTATGCATTGATAAGTTTTAAAAAAAATTTACTGTTCACTTAAAGAATATAGTCTGAAATGATATTAATAATATCATTTGCAATAATAAATAGTTATAATTCCTAAAGGAGATGCATATAGGTGACAAAGAAATTATATTGTGGTGTGACAGTTTCTCTGACAGTTAAATACAGAGTCAGTCATGTTGATATAGTTGCTAAAGAAGCAATTAGACTCTTGAAGTGTATTGATACAGTTGCATGCAGTGATTGTGTTCCTATTCTCCATGCTGCCGACATTGTTAATGTTAACATATTTCACCTTCCTCCTTGCTCTATATTAACAATAGTAGGGCAGAAGAGACTGTCATTGCAAAGCTGAACCAGTGCCAACAGTCAACTATCTTTGGAATACTTGTTCTACGAAAAAAATTTTTTAAAGGTTTAAATCCTTGTTGAATTTTCTCTTTGTTAAGACAAAAGCACTTCTCATTGACTCAAGTTCCCATTTCAACTCTGGGAACCATAATTTAAAAATAATATAAACAGACTGAAGTTCCTTTGGGGAAAGAAAGGAGTTGGAAAACTGAAGGAACTTACAACAATGTCCTACTTTGTATGGTTTTTAAAATAGTTGGAATGGGACTTTAGAACAATATGTATAGTATATGTATTCAAAGAGTTGATGGGTTATCAAGGGGAAGAAAAATTATAATTGTTTTGCATAACAAGAAAGGGTAAAATTAAAACCAATGAATTGGTCAAAGTAAAGACTAATGTAGGTGAAAGAGTCTACCATTTTCACATTGCAACTTTTATTCCAAAAACAAGTGCTCTAGAAGTACCGTAACTGGTTTATTTTTACCACTCCCCTCCCCCAGTGAAGTTTTCCAAAACCATCAGTGTACTGTTGGAGATATGTGTGATATATATATATATATATATATATACATATATACACACACATACACATGATGCTGACCCTGAAACCTGGAGTCCAATACTTTGGCCACCTAATGCAAAGACCTGACTCATTGGAAAAGACCCTGATGCTGGGGAAGATTGAAGACAAAAGTAGAAGGGGGCAGCAGAGGATGAGATGGTTAGATAGCATCACCAATTCAAAGGACATGAATCTGAGCTAACTCCGGGAGATAGTGGAGGACAGGGGAGCCTGGCCTGCTGCAGTCCACAGGGTCACAAAGCGTCAAACTCGACTTGGCAACTGAACAGCAGCAACAACAATACATACATACATAGATATGGGTATAATATATATATATATTACTTGTAAGTATGTTTAATAAGGGAATATCCCTTGGAGAAAAAAATGGCAACCCACTCTAGTATTCTTGTCAGGAGAATCCCATGGACAGAGGGGCCTGGTGAGCTATAGTCCAGGTGGTTTCAAAGAGTTAGACACGACTGAGCATCTGAGCACATGTTTCATAAATATTTATCTAATTGTTTCCTTTTATCCTATAGTCTGCTGTATACTTCAGGAATTCAGTGCACAATGCTGGCCAATTATAAGAGCCTAGTTTTACTTGTCCCTGGTACAGTAGTTCTCTTTCAGAGCAAATCCCCCCTTTCCCCAGGGGCATATTTGACACTGTTTGGGAATGTTGTTGATTACCAGAATGCAGGGGTCAAGAAACTACTAGTATGTAATGGAAAGAATCAAGAGATTCTCCAATGAACAGACCAAGCATTATCTCACCCAAAACGTCAGTAGTGTTGAGGCTAAGAGATAGCCCTAGTAGATGACTCCTGCTCTGCTCTGCCTGTGGAATACACATTCTCAGGAAACTACTTTTTACCTTCTAACAAGATGGGAGTCAACAGGCCTGTGACGCTCTTCTCCTCGGTGCTGTGATAGTTCGAGCAGTACGAGCTGGGGGCCATGCTTCATTTTGCATCATTGGCACTTGCTGTTTCTTCATACAAGAATCAAATAACCTCAGGTAGGTTATGAGTCCTGGGCATATGGGGGACAATTGATGGATTATGCAGGTGAGCATGACATAGACTGGTGATAGGCAATTACTATAAATCCCTGTTAGTCTGACTTCCAGCCACATGCAACCGATTGCAAGAAATGTGTGGAAACTAGCCCTGGTCCATCCATTTCAGAATATTACCATTGTGCCCAAAGCCACATATGCACATTTTCTGAATGAGCTAAGTGGAATATTTCCCAAATAGCCAAGTGAGAAGAATTGAGAAGAATGAAAGTTTTGTTCCTTCAAGTGTACATTTAAACAATAGTTTATTTTAGATGCAATAGCATATATTTTAAATAATAACTGCTATAAATGAGTATGTATTCCTTTCTAGGGAATTCTAGAAACACAAAAACTCTAGGAAATACAAAGACGAGGTGAAAATAAAAGTGTTAGTAGCTCATTTGTGTTCGACTCTGCAACCCCGTGGACTATAGCCCACCAGGCTCCTCTGTCCATGGAATTCTCCAGGCAAGAATGCTGGAGTGGGTAACCATTCTCTTCTCCAAGGGCTCTTCCCAATCCAGGGATTGAACTTGAGTCTCTGTATTGCAGGCAGACTCTCTACTGTCTGAGCCACCAGGGAAACCCTAGTACAACAGAAAATCCGAGTTCAGTTTTCCACGAGTCACTAGTAATAGATATGGTTTTATGTCTAAGAATAAGAGTTATATAAAGGTTTATATATGAAATTTCATGCCAAACTATACGTTCTCAAACTTGGCTCTTCAGGATAGCCTAAATGATATTCTAATTGACTACTGAGGGAGAGAAGTTTTTTTGTTTTTTGTTTTTTCTTAGTCATAATAAGTGAAGTAAGCCAGACAGAGAAAGAGACAAATATCATATGACATCACTTTTATGTGGAATCTAAAAAAATGATATGGTGAACTTATCTACAAAAAAAACAGACTTCAGTTCAGTTGAGTTCAGTCGCTCAGTCTTGTCCAACTCTTTGCGACCCCATGAATCGCAGCACACCAGGCCTCCCTGTCCATCAGCAACTCCCGCAGTTCACTCAGACTCACGTCCGTTGGGTCAGTGATGCCATCCAGCCATCTCATCCTCTGTCATCTCCTTCTCCTCCTGCCCCCAATCCCTCCCAGCATCAGAGTCTTTTCCAATGAGTCAACTCTTCATATGAGGTAGCCAAAGTACTGGAGTTTCAGCTTTAGCATCATTCTTTCCAAAGAAATCCCAGGGCTGATCTCCTTCAGAATGGACTGGTTGGATCTCCTTGCAGTCCAAGGGACCCTCAAGAGTCTTCTCCAACACCACAGTTCAAAAGCATCAATTCTACAGACTTCAAAAACAAATATATGGTTAAAAAAAAAGGGCAAGGTGGGAGGAGGGATAAACTAAGAATTTGGGATTAACATATACACTCTACTATGTATAAAATAAGGGCTTCCCTGGTGGCTCAGTGGTAAAGAATTTGCTTCCAATGCAGGAGACCTGGGTTCAATCCCTGAGTCGGGAAGATCCCCTGGAGAAGGGAATGGCAAACCACTGCAGTATTCTTGCCTGGAGAATTCCATGGAGAGGGGAGCCTGGTGGGCTACAGTCCGTAGATAATCAACAAGGACCTACAGTGTAGCAGAAGGAATTCTATTATACTATATAATAACTTATATGGGAAAAGAATATAAAAGAGAATGTGTGCTGTCGCTTCAGTGATGTCCAACTCTTTGCTTCCCCGTGGACTGTAGCCTGCCAGGGTTCTCTTTCCATGGAATTCTCAGGCAAGAATTCTGGAGTGGGTTGCCATGCCCTCCTCCAGGGGATCTTCCCTGCCCAGGGATCGAACCAGCACTTTCTGTTGCTCCTGCACTGCAGACAGATTTTGTACAGCTGAGCCACTGGAGAAGCCAGCGATAAAAGAATGGATGTATGTATAACTGAATCTCCTTGCTGTACACTTGAAACTAACACAATATTGGAAATCAACTATGCTGTTGTTGTTTAGTAGCTCAGTTGTTAAGTCATGCCCAACTCTTTCACAACTGTGTGAACAGTAACCCCCCAGGCTCCTCTGTTCATGGGATTTCCCAGTCAAGAATACCAGAGTGGGTTGTCATTTTCTTCTCCAGGGGATCTTCCTGACCCAGGAATTTAACCTGTGTCTCCTATATTGGCAGTCAGGTTCTTTACCAATGAGCCACCAAGGAAGCCTCTAATATAAAATAAAAATTTTAATTTAAAAAAGATTTTAGTGAGAATGAGATTCACAAGCATTTTAGTTAAGAGCAGGTAAGATCAGGGGAGGACACAGTGAAATTCTGCTTACATTTTCATGAGGTTATTATTCATTTTTAGATATATACAGTGTAGTTGCCACTGGGCTCCCTCCTGCCAAACCAGAAGGATTCCTGAGGTTCTTGTTTATTTCTGCTGTTCCAACTCATTACCTTCCACCTCCTAAAAGACTCAACACCACAGCTTTCAAGTCAAAGCCAAAAGTGCTCCATCGTTAGAAGCGAGTGTACAAATTGAAAAATGGTTACACTTTGATGTCTTTGTTTTTCTCACACAGAAATGACTTTCAGTTGTAAGAGTCAGTCTTGGCTCAATGCAAAACCTGATACACGATGACTGGTATGTTAACACACACAACTCATCAAAACTGACAGCCATCTCTAAAAACATGTTACCTTGCTTCTGACTCCCTGGGCAAGTGATGGAGATGAGAGAGTAAATAATTCCTTTTGTCAGTTCAAAGCTAAATTCTGGAGGCAACATGTTTTCCTGGATGCCTAACTAAATCTTCTTGGTTTGTTTACTAGTTCAGAGCTACAAGCTTCCAAAACACGGTTACATTTAGAAATGCAGTGGGCTCTTATTTGTGGGGATTCCATTCTTTGAAGAGTATTTACAGTTCAGTTCTTCACTGTAGAGGGCCGACTCTGGAATCCAGCAGAGGATGGCTACTCATAGCATTCCAAATCCAACCAACTTTTCCAGCCACATGTTCAACTATCATATCTGGTCATACACACTTATAGTTCCACCACAGAGCCTGCCATCTTTCTTATTTCCTCTGTGTACCTGAGTATCTCTACTTTTCCCACATTGTTCCTTCAGCCCGCTTGCCTTTCTATCATGTCTCTCAAAGACATCCTTTACAGGTAAAAACTCACATTTTTTATGAAGACTGTACAGATCTACTACACACACACACACACACACCTCCCAGTCAAAATCAATTACCATGTCATCTAAATGCCCACTTTATGGGTCTCTACATTATTATAATCTTCTATTTCTGCTTCTTTCCCTACCTCACTGACTTCACCAACCCATACTGAAATATAAATCTTTTGAAGATAAAGCCTATGTCTTAAATATCCTTATATTTTCAATCACTGTCAATTTATTGTATGAATGATGGCATGAGAACATATTTGAACATTACCTTGGACAAACACTAGACATTTTATAATACTAAGTCAATCTAAATTTTTTAATGAAATGTCCTTACATAGATTGTTGATATTTTGGTCTTATGGATTTTTTGCATTCTTTTTTAGATGCAAAACTAGATATTATTTTTCTTGATTATGAGTTTTTATGACACCCCGGCCTCCTTCTTAAATTTGGGATTGCATGCAAATTCTTCACTCACCTCATCAGAGTCCTTTTGCTGAGACGGAATCTCCATGAAATCTAAATAACTGCTGAAAAGTTAGCAAAATATGTTTTTGGTTGTATTTGTTGTCCTCAATGCTAATGAATTCCTGATACTGAATAAGAGTAATAAAAATATAATGTATCAGTTCAGTTCAGTTCAGTCTCTCAGTCGCATCTGACTCTTTGCAGCCCCATGAATCGCAGCTCGCCAGGCCTCCCTGTCCATCACCATCTCCTGAAGTTCCCTCAGACTCATGTCCATCGAGTCAGTTATGCCATCCAGCCATCTCATACTCTGTTGTCCCCTTCTCCTCCTGCCCCCAATCCCTCCCAGCATCACAGTCTTTTCCAATGAGTCAACTCTTCACATGAGGTGGCCACAGTACTGGAGTTTCAGCTTTAGCATCATTCCTTCCAAAGAATACCCAGTATAGATTAGAGAATTAACTGAACCTTAAATCATGTCATCCACCCTCTTCATCATATAGATAAAGCATCTGAGGGCCAGGGAATTTAGGAGAAAGTGGTCCAAGCTTACATTCCTACTTCTTTTTTTGTTGGTTATACTAGGGCTTCAGGCAGTTATTGGGGTCTGTGGATATGAACAAAGTTCAGTAGGCTTCTTTTTACATTAGACAAAGTTCAAAGTCCTTGTCTTTGGAAGCAACCTAAGTGACCATCAACAGAAGAGTAGATAAAGAAATTGTAGTACATATATACAGCGGAATATTACTCAGCTTTAAAAGGAGCAAAATTGTGGTGTTTGCAGAGACATAGACTGACATAGAGACTTCATACAGAGTGAAGTGAGTCAGAAAGATAAAAACAAAAATCACATATTGTCACTTATATGTAGAATCTAGAAAAATGATACAGATGAACTTATTTGCAAAGCAGAAATAGAGACATAGAGAACATATGTATGGAAACCAAAGGAGGAAGAAGGGTAGGATGAACTGAGAGATTGACATTGACATATACATATGCATATACAACTATGTATAAAACATAAATAATGAGAACCCACTGTGTAGCACAGGGAACTATATTCAATGCTCTGTGGTACCTAAATGGGCAAGAAATCAAAAAAAGAGGAGATACGTGTGTACATTTGCTGATTCACTTTACAGTAGGAACTAATAGAACTTTGAAAAGCAGCTAAACCCCAATAAAAATTAATTTTAAAAATAAATAAAATTAACTTTAAAAAGAAATTGCAAAATTACTTTCTAAATCACTAGCAAAAATCTACTCCCCAGAAATAATATATATCTGCCCCTTTTCTGGATTTTCACCAGAACTAGATACTGGAACACTTTTGAAGTTTTTTGCCAAGTGGTGGACCAAAAAATAGGATGTTTTTATTTTAAACTTCTAAACTATTAATCAAGTTGATCCTTTTTTTTTTTTTTTTTTTCATATATAAGCAGGTTTTGTTTCTTTCCAATGAAATGCTATTCATAGTTTTTATTATTAGTTCAATAAGATTTTTAAATCAATTCCTCCAAAAAAAACAAGGGTCCCTTTTATTACATGTGTTGTAAAATATTTACTTTTTCCCAGTCTGTCCTGTTTGTTTTGAAACTTTGCGGTATCTTGAATCCTTTTATTTTCTGCTTTCATATAGTCAAATACAGCTACTTTTACTAGATGGTTTTAGATTTTCCTGTATTTCTAGTCTTTATACTTTCCAGGTGGCATCAGTGGTAAAGAATCCACCTGCCAATGCAGGAGACACAGGAAACACAGTTTAAATCCCTGGATCAGGAAAATCCCCTGAAGGGTAAATGGCTACCCACTCCAGTATTCTTGCCTAGAAAATTCCACAAACAGAGGAGCCTGGCAGGCTACAGTCCCTGGGGTCACAAAGAGTCAGACACAACTGAGCATGCAAGAGTCATAATAGTCTTAATAAAGAAATTTTCTCTTAATACCAAGGAATAAAAATGTTTTCTTAAAAAAAAAAATCCTTGTCCTTATTAGTAATGCTTTCTATCAGTCTGCACTCAGACAATCTTGGAAGGACAATTCACTCTAAAATTTAAAAAGACACAAAGAAGTAATCTTCAACTAGATGTGGTTTTGGTTTATCTCATTTGCTGTTTGACTCTCAGGTGGATATGCATTTCCTTGGAGGATTTTAGAATATAAACAATATTGGAAAGTAATAGCGTTTCCAAGAGGGAGAGAGAAACACAATGATTCAATGCTTTATTGAATGTTTCTCTTCTACCAGACAAGGAAACTGAGACTAAGTGACAGGAAAGTATGTGTGGAAACATGTCCTTGCTATGGTGGATTCATGTTCATGTATGGCAAAACCAATACAATATTGTAAAGTAATTAGCTTCCAATTAAAATAAATAATTTTTTTAAAAAAATACCAATGCCCAGGCCTAGCTCCACATCAGTCACACTAGAAGTTCTAAAATTGAGGTCCAGGTGTTGATATTTGTGGAAAATCTCCTTGGGAGATTCATCATGCATCCGGAAAAACAAAACATTTCTACACATCTTTGTGGTAGCAGTGGTTTTAGTCTTAATTCTGTATTTTTTTTTTATAATAAATGCTTTGGTTAGTTTTCTTGTTAGCTACTCAGCTTTCAAGTCTATCCATACATGATCTTTGCAGTGAAGACGACAACCAACATCCACACACTCCCATCTCCAGCCATAAACCACTTGAATTTGAGGAGTTTGTCTCAATGAATCCAAAATCCAAGAGAAGATACAACAATGCATTGTTCTTCTTGTGGCACATGGGAGGAATTTATCTAAGGGGCACCTAGTGAGTTTGCATCTTCATCAGCCATAATGGTAGTTGCTATGACAACATGAGAATCAGTTGCAGTTCACAGCTCTTCTTCTAATCTTCGGGTGTTTCATTTGTCATCTCTGCCCACCTCTTACTTCCACTACCTCCTGGCCTTTTGTGGGCTGACATGTGTGGTCTCTGAATGAATGTCAAGAGAGAAATGGATAACAAACAATAGAAGAAATGAGAAAAGAGCTGGGCTCTGGATTTAATGAGTTTGGGTCTGAATACACTTACAACTTAGAAATTAATGTGCCTACTTGCTCTGCTGGCCTCTTTCTTGTCTGAGTTCAGAGATTGGAACTTAGCATATGTCACCCAAGACAGATCTTCAACTCCAATACACCTGAGATGAAATTCGAGAAAATTCTGCCTTTGTTCTCCTCTTGTGTTTAATTTATACTGCAGCTGCCACTCTGGGTATCACTATGGGCATTTTCAAGGGAAGCTAAGATAAGTTATAATATTAAGAATGTTTAGTTAAGTTCAGTCACTCAGTCGAGTCGGATGCTTTGTGACCCCATAGACTACAGCATGCCAGGCCTCCCTGTCCAACACCAATGCTTGGAGTTTACTCAAACTCATGTCCATCGAGTTGATGATGCCATCCAACTCTCATACTCTGTCATCCCCTTCTCCTCCCACCTTCAATCTTTCCCAGCATCAGGGTCTTTGCAAATGAGTCAGTTCTTCTCATCAGGTGGCCAAAGTATTGGAGTTTCAGCTTCAGTATCAGTACTTCCAATGAATATTAAGGACTTATTTCCTTTAGGATGGACTGGTTTGATCTCTTTTCAGTCGAAGGGACTCTCAAGAGTCTCCTCCAACACCACAGTTCAAAAGCATTAATTCTTCAGTGCTCAGCTTTCTTTATAGTCCAACTCTCACATCCATACATGACTACTGGAAAAACAGTAGCTTTTACTAGATGGACCTTTGTTGGTGTAGTAATTAATCATGTCTAGCATGCTAACCCTGAAATCTTATTAACTTTGATAATCACAAAAAATAATAAGACAAAACTAGAATTCTGGTGTCTGCCCTCCATTGTGTATCATTAGATTTAGTTTATGAGGTCTCCTTAGATGCGGTTTCCCAGGTGGCACTAGAGGTGAGTAAGTGAAAGTCGCTCAGTCGTGTTCGACTCTTTGTGACCCCATGGACTATACAGTGAATGGAATTCTCCAGGCCAGAATACTAGAGTGGGTAGCCTTTCCCTACTCCAGGGGATCCTCCCAACCCAGGGATTGAATCCAGGTGTCCTGCATTGCAGGCGGATTCTTTACCAGCTGAGCTACCAGGGAAGCCCCAGTGGTAAAGAACCCACCTGCTAATGCAGGAGATGTAAGAGATGCAGGTTTGATCCCTGGCTTGGGAAGATCCCTTGGAGTCTAAAATGACAACCCACTCCAGTATTCTTGCCTGGAAAATCCCTTGGATAGGGGTCCATAGGGTGGCAAAGAGTGGGACATGACTGAAGCTACTTAGCATGCACGCGTAACATACACTTGCACCCAGAAGCAGGCTGCTGCTGCTGCTGCTGCTGCTGCCAAGTCATATCAGTCTAGAGGTTCCCATCTCACATTCTTGCCCCCTCTCTGTCTAATGCCAGATCGCTGGATCTGAAGCAACTGTTGGATCTAAAGCATCTTTTACATCTTGTCACTGATGAAGCTTTGATGTCATTTCAACAGCGCTGGATCCAAATACTCAAGCTACAGATTTCAGCAAGTTCCCAACATCCCTGAGTCTTAGTTTCCCTTTTTTGCATAATGGGAAACCTGGTACCCCTATATAATACATAGCACAGAGGAATAGCTCCATAACTTCTGTGTTGTTTTTTTTTTTTTTTTTTTTCCTAGCTTGCCTCTTCACTATATACTTAAAACTGTCTACGTCTCTCAAGAACAAAATCTCCAAATAAAACTCTTAGTCCTGGCATTCTGGGGCAGGTATGAGTCTACTTATCACACTTTTTCTCCTCCTTTGCCTTTGTTGTGCATTATAAGGCCACCTCAGTCATCACTCACCTGAGATTCCCAGGTGGCTCAGTGGATAAAGAATCTGCCTGCAATGCAGGAGATGCCAGCAGACATGGGTTCCATCCCTGGGTCAGGAAGATCCCCTGGAGGAAGGCATAGCAAGCCACTCCAGTATTCTTGCCTGGAGAGTCCTATGTACAGAGGAGCCTGGTGGGCTACAGTCCATAGGGTTTCGGAGTCAGACAAGACTGAAGCTACTGAGCATGCACACACATGCACTCATCTAAAGCTATTAGGTCCTCTATCACTTAAGAATCCCATCCTCTCCGTCTAGAAGGACTCTACCCCATCCTTTTATTATTAAAGTCATGCCCTTTCTCTAAGGGCCAAGTTAATTGCCACTTCCTCCAGGAAACTGGGAGGACTTCACTCCAAAGGCATTCTTCTACATTTAGAGACTGAAATTCATCCCTTGCCATTTAAAATCAAAAGTCAAATAAACCAAGAACACACCAAGAACTTATTGAAATTCACAGTGGAGTCAACAAATGGAAGAAGAAAATAAATTGGCCCCCCACAAAAGATAATATTCTAAAACATGTTTTTAATAAAAACAAGTCTGATTCTCCATTCAAACATTTTTTTTTTTTCTAATTTTGAAATATCTGATAAGCTAAATGTCATTTGTTTCCTTTTAGCTTAACCTTTTCTCACTCTAAAAGAAGAGCATGTGTTTACATTAATTCTCTGTGTAGACGAAATTCTTAGATCCTCGAGGGGTCTGGTATACATCCTGTTTGCAAACTAAGATTTCTTTATGAATGAAGAATAAAATGTGCATAGGCAGGCCTGAAACAGAAACCTCGCCTTGGGGCACTGCTATTAGTTCCAATCTTTATAATCGGCATCTCTGAAACGTTCCACTTTACAAAGTACAAAGCCTGTTTTCATAGTTCTCTCATAAGTTGTTTTCCTAACACACTCCAATCAGTTTGATGCCAGTGAGTTTTTGCTGTGTTTATTATATTTTGTCTTCTTTCCACCAGGGCCCCCACCCTCAAATCCCACATTGTGAGCAAGCCTTTGAGCCACCAAAAGTTTATTAGCAAATTTTCCAGCAAATAGAATTTTTTTGAACTTTTTCCACCTTTGGTCGATGGGCTTACACTGAAATAAACCAGTCATGTTTGTGCTAAACTTCTAATGGAACTTCGCTTCCAGTCACATTTAATGAATGACAAACTGAATATACCAACAAAGTCAACTCGTGAGTAAAAATAGAGGGAGACAGAGACACACTGAGTAAAACAGAAAGAATTTGAGGAGGAGAAATTGGGAGAGGAAATGAATGCTCAACTCCTGTGATTCCTGTAACAAAAATTTAAAAAATACAGATTTCTGCCAGAAGGTGATATTGGGACAAATTGAGAAACTAGTATGGACATACATACACTATGTGCATCTGTTATATGTGAACCCATCAGTTGAGTTCAGTTGCTCAGTTGTGTCCAACTCTTTAGACCCCATGAACAGCAGCACACCAGGCCTCGTTGTCCATCACCGACTGCCAGAGTCCCCCAAATCCATGTCCACTGTGTCAATGATGCCATCCAACCATCTCATCCTCTGTCATCCCCTTCTCCTCCTGCCCTCAATCTTTCCCAGCATCAGGGTCTTTTCAAATGAGTCAGCTCTTCACATCAGGTGGCCAAAGGATTGGAGTTTCAGCTTCAACATCAGTCCTTCCAATTAACATCCTAAAGGACCGATCTCCTTTAGGATGGACTGGTTGGATCTCCTTGCAGTCCAAGGGACTCTCAAGAGTCTTCTCCAACACTACAGTTCAAAAGCATCAATTCTTCCGTGCTCAGCTTTCTTTATAGTCTAACTCTCACATCCATACATGACTACTGGAAAAATCATAGCCTTGACTAGACGGAACTTTGTTGACAAAAGTAATGTCTGTTTTTTAATATACTGTCTAGGTTGGTCATAACTTCCTTGCAAGGAGTAAGCATCTTTTAATTTCATGGCTGCAATCACCATCCACAGTGATTTTGGAGCCCAGAAAAATAAAGTCTGACACTGTTTGCACTGTTTTCCCATCTATTTCCCATGACGTGATGGGACCAGATGTCATGATCTTAGTTTTCTGAATGTTGAGCTTTAAGCCAACTTTTTCACTCTTCTCTTTCATTTCCATCAAGAGGCTCTTTAGTTCTTCTTCATTTTCTGCCATAAAGATTTGTTTCATCTGCATATCTAAGATTATTAATATTTCTCCTGGCAATCTTGATTCCAGCTTGTGTTTCCTCCAGCCCAGCGTTTCTCATGATGTACTTTACATAGAAGTTAAATAAGCAGGGTGGCAATATACAGCCTTGACGTACTCCTTTTCCTATTTGGAACCAGTCTGTTTTTCCATGTTTGGTTCTAACTGTTGCTTCCTGACCTGCATACAGATTTATCAGTAGACAGGTCAGGTGGTCTGGTATTGCACTTCTTTCAGAATTTTCCACAGTTTATTGTGATCCACACAGTCAAAGGCTTTGGCATAGTCAATAAAGCAGAAATACATGTTTTTCTGGAACTTTCTTGCTTTTTCAATGATCCAGTGCATGTTGGCAATTTGATCTCTGGTTCCTCTGCTTTTTCTAAAACTAACTTGAATATCTAGGCATTCACAGTTCACGTATTGCTGAAGCCTGGCTTGGAGAATTTTGAGCATTACTTTAGTAGTGTGTGAGATGAGTACAATTGTGCAGTAGTTTGAGCATTCTTTGGCATTGCCTTTCTTTGGGATTGGAATGAAAACTGACCTTTTCCAGTTCTGTGGCCACTGCTGAGTTTTCCAAATTTGCTGGCATATTCAGTGCAATACTTTTACAGCATCATCTTTTAGGATTTGAAATAGCTCAACTGGAATTCCATCACCTCCACTAGCTTTGTTCATAGTGATGCTTGCTAAGGCCCACCTGACTTCACATTCCAGGATGTTTGGCTCTAGGTGAGTGATCACACCATCATGATTATCTGGGTCGTGAAGATCTTTTTGGTACAGTTCTTCTGTGTACTCTTGCCACCTCTTCTTAATATCTTTGGCTCCTATTAGGTCCCTACCATTTCTGTCCTACATTGAGCCCATCTTTTCATGAAATGTTCCCCTGGTATCTCTAATTTTCTTGAAGAGGTCTCTAGTCTTTCCCATTCTATTGTTTTTCTCTATTTCTTTGCATTAATCACTGAGGAAGGCTTTCTTACCTCTCCTTGCTATTCTTTGGAACTCTGCATTCAAATGGGACAGACTGTAAACTGCCAGACTTTCTGTCCATGCAACTCTCTAGGCAAGAATACTGGAGTGGGTAACCATTCCTTCTTCTAGGGGATCTTTCCAACCCAGGGGTCGAACCTGGGTCTTCGGCATTGCAGGTAGATTCTTTACCATCTGAGCTACTAGGGAAGACTTCATATAAATATGTAAATATTTATATATTACACTATCAGATGTAAACTAGATAGTGAGAAGTTGCTAAATAACACAGGAAGCCTAGCCTGGTGCTCTGTGATGAACTAGAGGTATGGGATAGGATGAGGGGAGGAAAGCTCAGAAGAGAAGAGAGATATATATAATTATGACTGGTTTGTGTTCTTGTACAGCAGAAGCCAACTCAAACTTTTAAACCAATTTTCCACCAATTAGAAAATAAATAAAAATAAAATAAATAATTCCCCTGAAATTGATTATAAATACATGTATATCTGAGAGAATTAAGGATTTGAGAAGTTAAACTCATATTTATTTCCATGTAAATCATTCCATGGAGAAGGCAATGGCACCCCACTCCAGTACTCTTGCCTGGAAAATCCCATGGACCGAGGAGCCTGGTGGGCTGCCATCTATGGGGTTGCACAGAGTCAGACAAGACTGAGCAACTTCACTTTCACTTTTCACTTTCATGCATTGGAGAAGGAAATGGCAACCTACTCCAGTATTCTTGCCTGGAGAATCCCAGGGACAGAGAAGCCTGGTGGGCTGCCATCTATGGGGTCGCACAGAGTCGGACACAACTGAAACGACTTAGCAGCAGCAGCACCAAATCATTATATAAAATTGGTATCTCCTAAAGACACCAAAACACTGACAAATCTATCAACAATGTAAGTGTTAAAAGTCACAAAACGAACATGAGATCACAATTATCTGAATTCAAATACTAACTAGATATATCCAGGCAAATTAAGAAGTACACAAAGACAGTCTTACCCAAACATCAAACAAAATGCGATGCAGGCTTCCTTTCTTCTGAAAAGTCTCCAGGCCTCAATTATACTCACATTTTTAGCTTTGGGGCCCAGATCATTCCCTTTCATTTATTACTTTTTTAATATCTCTGTACCTTTCTTATTACCTTTTCAAAAAGTACTGAAGTATTACACTGAACTAAGATAAGCACCTGGAATCATTACTGACAGTGGGATTGTTGCAGAAATTAGCACCTTCAGCTGGCAATTTATTATGTAAGTGATAAAGTTGGGGTAACAAAAAATGTATTAATATGTCTCTGATCAATAATGTGTTAATAGCAATAAGAAAATTAGAGGGAAGAAAAGTGACCTGATAGAAAAATGATGACTTCAAAGCAAAAATACCTGGAAAATGGTCACATCTCCACTCTTTAAATTAGTTTTACATCTTGCCTCAACCTAAAATCATTTATTGTTAACTTCATTGATTTCTGTCCTAAAGATGTACTACGGACCTAGGAAATAAGAAGTCAAACTAAATATTAGGTTAGAGACAGTGGTTGGAATTCATGCAGTCAAATCAGAGATAAGGACCAAGCTTGTTGGAAGAATTGACGCACCAGAACAGCTGGAGTTAACTTATTTACCCATAGAAGAAAACATATACACAAGAAGGTGATCAAAAACTGATGACGAAAAAAAAAAAAAAAAAAACTGATGACGGCAAAAGTAATTAGAAAATGTGTGTTCACCCCCCACCCGCCCTGTTGCAGTTTTAGAGGAAGAGATCAAAAATTCATGTGTGTGCATGTACACGCACATGTGTTAGTTACTCATTCGTGTCTCTTTGCCACCCTGTAGACTGTAGCCCACCAGGCTCCTCTGTTTATGGAACTCTCCAGGAAAGAATACTGGAGTGGATACCCATTCCCTTCTCTAGAGGATCTTCCCAATTGAGGGATTGAACCCCTTCTCCTGCATTGCAGGTGGATTCTTTACCACTTGAGCCACCAGAAAAGTCCCCAATAATTTATGAGTAGAAGTCAAACAACCTGCCAGTGCTGTTAACAGCATCGTTTCATCTACTGATTCAAAGGGATCAAGTGCTTACATCCTCAGAACACTTCCCATTTCCATGTCACTTCAGCACGCTCTTCCATGGCAAGCAAGGTACTGTGCCCAACCTTGCTCTTGGTTTTCCCTCCTGCCACAAACACTGACCAAAACTAACACCACTTTGAGCTTCAGGAACTCACCAAGTACACAGAACTTCAGGTCTTCACTAGGAAACCTGGTATTTCCCAGCCATAAAGTCTTGGGCTGCCTTTGTGATGTGCTGGTCTGATTTGGGGCAAGAACAGATACAATATAAGAAATAAGAGCAGATTGTGCCGAGTGTTAAAAACATTGATTAGAACTCACTTTGAACCAGAAGGAAACTCTTTAAAGTTCAGTTTGGGAACAGAACACTATTTAAAGCTTCCCAAGAGTAACATTGAAATTCATCTTTACACATTATATTCCAGGAGACACCTAATGCTTGGTTGTTCCTTTTGTGTTATTTACCTGCATGGCAAAATATTCACTAACAGAGAGCAAAGTTTGGTTGCAATGCAGGATTTTTTTTTTTGCTGATGTTCTCATTTTTTCTTGCCTTGTTATTTGTGTTGAAATTTGATTCAAGAATATTATTTTAGTATATAAGAACAGGATAGAGGCATAAAAAATCTTCCAGTAGTACTCATTTATTCTTAGGAATATGAATTTCACTCTTAAAACCATAAATGAAAAGCTGAAACAAGCAAAACACAATTAGCTGTTTTGAGGCTGCTTTTGGAAATTTGTTTGCTTAAATGTTTCATTCTTCTTTTTTTCATCATCAAAATTGAGACCAGAGAGATCTAAGGATTTCCAAAATAAAAGCTTCTGTTACTAATTCCACTTAAGGTCAGTATATATGAGGAACATGTGGATTTTGGAAATAAACCACCCCAAATTATTGTTTTGACACATTTAAATTTCAAAAGAGAGATTAAAACTTGAACAAAGGACAGTCACTTCTGCCTGTGAAACAGTTACAGTGACTGGACTTGCCTGCTCATTACAAACAATGATTGGAAACTGAAAATATATGCAAAACTGCTGGTTTTAGGCATTGGGCAACTGGCAGTCCAGGACTGCCGTTACCTAAGAGAGGAGAAAAAAAAATGAACTATACACTGCAACTTTCCATTTTCTAAATTTCAAAGCGGGGAAGAGGAGTCCAGGCAAAGCATAGCAGTCCTGCTGAGCTGTTGGGGTAGAGGTTAAAGTTTTCAGAGGCTGAGAAAGCTGGATTTTCAGGGAAGAATACAAAAGATGAGAAATCTCCCAGAGAAATAGCTCCAGAAACAGGCACTGGCCTCCTGAGATTTTTGCTTAATACTAAGCAACACATGAGGGGTAAAACTAAGCGGTGTGTGGCAAAAATGATAAGCTACAAGAGAATTGCAAACTGAATAAATTAAAAAAAAAAAATCTCGCTCAAAGATGGGAGACTATTTTGCACTGGCTACCCAAACTGAAGGTATTGAACACCTGAGATATTCGATAGAGACTTCAGAAGTCTTCATGGTAGATCTACCCTGTGTCACTCTTAAAAAGCTGAAAGGTAAGTTCAAACTAATTCATAAGCAATTAAGTTTCCTGTGAAAATATACTTCAGTCCTCTCTAAGTGAAGACAGAAAATTCTATACACTTATCAGAGCAATATTCACAATGACTATAATCATTAAAAATTTTCTCTAAACATGAAGCAGGAAAATGAAGCTCATTGTTCAAGCTCATTGTCAGGAGAAATGCTTGCTAATAGCAACGAACTGAGAAATGACAGAAGTGATGCAGCTAGCAGACAAATACAGTAAAACAATGTTATAAATATTCCTAAGGATTGAAATGAAAACAAGAATCTAATGAGGAGAGAAATGAAAGATTAAAAAAAGCAAATATGGTTTATAAGGCTGACAAACAACATTTGAGTGGAAAATTTAACAGGAAGGACTTAATCACAGATTAGAGAGAGGGGATAAAAGGTTTAATAAACTTGAAGACACAATAGAAGTGGAAACTAAAGTACTGAGGAGAAAATGTTTGAAAAGTAAGTAAACAGAACCTCTCTTGCTTGCAGAACAACAAGGATTCCAGAAAAAGAAGAGAAAAGACAGATTAAAAGGGGAAAAGAGAGAGAGAGAGAAAACAGGTGAAATTTCAAAATGTCTTTAAAACCACTTTATAGAGGTATGATTGACCAACCCAAAGCAATGCATATTTAATGTAAAGGTCTGTGTAGTTAAAGCTATGGCTTTTCCAGTAATCAAGTACCACACCAATGTGAGAGTTGACTACAAAGAAGGCTGAGAGCCAAAAAATTGATGCTTTTGAACTGTGGTGTTGGAGAAGACTCTCAAGAGTCCTTGGACTGCAAGATCAAACCAGTCCATCCTAAAGGAAATCCAACCCTGAATACTCACTGGAAGGACTGATGATGAAGCTGAAACTCCAACACTTTGGCCGACTGCTGCAAAAAGCTGACTCGTTAGAAAAGACCCTGATGTTGGGAAAGATTTAAGGCAGGAGGAGAAGGGGATTAAAAGAGGATGAAATGGCTGGGTGGCATCACTGACTTAATGGAAATGAGTTTCAAAAAACTCCAAGAGATAGTGAAGGATGGGGAAGCCTGGCATGATGTAGTCTACGGGGTCTCAGAGTCCGACACAACTGAGGAACAGAACAACAACAGTGAACAACAGACCTAATGAGTTTGGAGATAAGTATATATCCATGAAATTGTCACCACAATCTATGCCATAAATATGCCTATCACCTCTGAAATGTTCTCCCTATTGTCTTTATTTATTCTTATTTTTGTGATAAGACCAAAAGTTTTAGAGTCTTACAAATTTTTAGTTTCCAATAAGTTTTATATTATTAACTACAGGCACTATGTTATACAGCAGATTTCTAGGACTTACATAACTCATACTTTGTATTCTTTGAGTAATACTTCTATAAATCCACAGAACCAGGAAATTCAAAAAACGGGATAAAGGCAAAGAAAATCATAAGAAGGCATATCTTCAGCTCAGTTAGTTCAGTTGAGTTGCTCAGTCGTGTCCGACTCTGCGACCCCATGAATCACAGCACGCCAGGCCTCCCTGTCCATCACCATCTCCTGGAGTTCACTCAAACTCATATCCTTCGAGTCGGTGATGTCATCCAGCCATCTCATCCTCTGTTGTCCCCTTCTCCTGCCCCCAATCCCTCCCAGCATCACAGTCTTTTCCAATGAGTCAACTCTTCAAATGAAGTGGCCAAAGAACTGGAGTTTCAGCTTTAGCATCATTCCTTCCAAAGAACAAGTCACATATTAAAAACCAGTGAAAAGGAGAAGCATCCAGAAAAAAACGCAACTTTGGTTCAAATGGTTTTAATGGTGAATTCTATGGAACACTGAAGGGAGAAAAAATAATCTTACATAAACCCAGAAATTAGAAGAGAAGGAAACAATTCCCAACTTACTTACAATTGTTTTCCTCAGATTCCCAGGGCAGAGATATTATAAGAAACCTACCAAGGTTTCTTAGGTAAAGGTAGAAACATTTCTACCAAACTTTCTTAAGAAACCTACGCAAAAACACCAAAGATTAGCAAACCTAAGTGAAAGTGAAAGTCACGTTGGACTCTTCACGACCCCAGGGACTGTATAGTCCATGAAATTCTCCAGGCCAGAATACTGGAGTGGATAGCCTTTCTCTTCTCCAGGGGATCTTCCCAACCCAGGAATCAAGCCCAAGTCTCCCACACTGCAGATAGATTCTTCCCCAGCTGAGCCACAAGGGAAGCCCAAGAATACTGGAATGGGTAGCTTATTCCTTTCTCCAGAGGATCTTCCCAACTGGTTATTAATCAATCTTGCATTCCTGTGATAAACTGATCATTTATTGTGTTAACTTTTTAATTGTTGTACCAAACCTAAGTTAACACAGAATAACTGATGTGTTATCACAGGAATGCAAGACTAGTTAATAATTCAATAGCAATCCAGGTTACTCATCATACTAAAAGAAAAAGGGGAAAACAACGTATTATCTCAATAAACAGGCAGAAAAAGCATTTGACAGTATTCAATATCTACTCATCATAAATGCTCTTAAACATAATAAAAGGAGACTGTCTTTATTTGTAGTTAATATGATAGTGCACATTAAAAAAAAAATCAGTCTAGCAAAAAAACCTACCTAGAACATCCTGATAAATTTACAATAATGTAACATCACAGGATGAAATATTGAAGATCAATATTAAAATTTAATATAAAATCTATTATAATTCTAGATACTAGCAGCAACAGTAGAAAAATATTTAAATACCATTTCCAGTAGCATAAAAATATAAAATACTCAGTTATATATATAAATATAGGTATGTAAGACTTCTATAGTGAAACTTATAAAACTTCACTGAGAGAAATTAAGAAAAATAAATGGAGAGGTACACTATGTTCATGGATTAGAAGATAATACTAACATATCAGTACTCCCAAATCAATGTACTGATAATTGCAATCAAAATTTCAACAAGGATTTTTTAAAAATAAAAACTCACAAACCGATTCAAAAATCTGGTTGAAATTTCAAAGGTGATAGCAAAAGCAAAATATTTGAGAACAAGCTGGAGAAACTGTACTGAATTAAAGACTTATTATAAAGCTTCAGTAATCAGACAGGGTAGTATTTTCAAATGTATAAACATATTGCTCAGTGAAATATAATAGAAATTTTAAAGATATATCCATACATATCAGATCAGATCAGATCAGATCAGTCGCTCAGTCGTGTCCAACTCTTTGCGACTCCATGAACTGCAGCACGCCAGGCCTCCCTGTCCATCACCAACTCCCGGAGGTCACCCAGACTCACATTGATCGAGTCAGTGATGCCATCCAGCCATCTCATCCTCTGTCATCCCCTTCTCCTCTTGCCCCCAATCCCTCCCAGCATCAGAGTCTTCTCCAATGAGTCAACTCTTCGCATGAGGTGGCCAAAATACTGGAGTTTCAGCTTTAGCATCATTCCTTCCAAAGAAATCCCAGGGCTGATCTCCTTCAGAATGGACTGGTTGGATCTCCTTGCAGTCCAAGGGACTCTCAAGAGTCTTCTCCAACACCACAGTTCAAAAGCATCAATTCTTTGGCGCTCAGCCTTCTTCACAGTCCAGCTCTCATATCCATACATGACCACAGGAAAGACCATGGCCTTGACTAGGCGATTATATGTGGAAGTGAGAAATAGATTTAAGGACCTAGATCTGATAGATAGAGTGCCTGATGAACTATGGAATGGGGTTCGTGACATTGTACAGGAGACAGGGATCAAGACCATCCCCATGGAAAAGAAATGCAAAAAAGCAAAATGGCTGTCTGGGGAGGCCTTGCAAATAGCTGTGAAAAGAAGAGAAGCGAAAAGCAAAGGAGAAAAGGAAAGATATAAACATCTGAATGCAGAGTTCCAAAGAATAGCAAGGAGAGATAAGAAAGCATTCTTCAACCATCCATACATATACAGTCATGTAATTTTCAATAAACATACTAAGGAAATACAAGGTCAAAATACAATAAATGATGGTGGAACAACTGAACATCCATGTGGGAAAAACAGTGCACTTCAATACATATTATAACATACAGACAATTTTATCAAAAATGAATTCTAAATCTAAATATAAAAGCTAAAGCTGCAAAACTTCCAAAAGAAAACACAGAAAAAAATAACCTTTGAGGACTTAAGGAAGACATTGATATTTTAAGATATAAACAAGTTGTTCATGCCCAAATAGTGTATGAATACTACTCAGTAATAGAAAGGAAGGAATTTGCATGACCAAATGACAACTTTCCAAAACACTCTCCTAAGGTTCAGAAGGCACACACTTGATGAAATGCACTGGTGACTGGTGCAGGACGCACAGGCACAAGGCCAAGGCTTGTCCAGTCAGAAGCATTCATCACTCTTCAGAACTGGAGCTTGTGAGACATAGAAACAGAGATATTAGGAAATCTGTTCCAAAACCAGCTGCACTACATCATTTTCCAGGGCATCAGTAGCAGTGGTGCCTCCAGTGGCATCCAGAAATTAGAGCTACAGTGGAGGCTATATAATCTGAGACAACAACTTGTACAGTGGAGGTAGCACCAGTGTCCTCTCTATAAAGAATCTGTGGCTTTATCAATGTGCAGTTCTGGCTAGCTTCCAGCCTCCTTTGTTCATGACAATTCCCTGAGCCTTGTTCTCAGGATTTTTGGCAAGTTTGTGAGTTAGTGAACATCCATTCAATGTTCTTTTCTTAAAACGGTTTCTGCTGGCTGTTCATTGTTACTGAAAACTCTAATATAAATTGCATCAACCATGTGTATAGTGATGATTTGAAAAGTTATATCTCTAGGTTTGACCTTATCTACAATCACACATTGTAAAATGTGATGATCGAAACCATCCCCAAGGGGGAAAAAATGCAAAAAGACAAAATGGTTGTCTGAGGAGGCCTTACAAAAAGCTGAGAAAAAAAGAGAAGCAAAAGGCAAAGGAGAAAAGGAAAAAAATACCCATCTGAATGCAGAGTTCCAAAGAATAGCAAGGAGAGATAAGAGAGTCTTCCTCCGGGATCAATGAAAACAGAGGAAAACAATAGAATGGTAAAGACTAGCAATCTCTTCAAGAAAATTAGAGATACCAAGGGCACATTTCATATAAAGATGGGCATAATAAAGGACAGAAGCAATATGAAACTAACAGAAGATATTAAGAGGAGGTAGCAAGAATACACAGAACTAAACAAAGAAGATTTTTGTGACCCAGATAACCACGATGGTGTGATCACTCACCTAGATCCTGGAGTCCAAAGTCAAGAGGGCCTTAGGAAGCATCACTACCAACAAAGTTAGTGGAGGTAATGGAATTCCAGTTGAGCTATTTCAAATCCTAAAAGATGATGCTGTGAAAGTGTTGCACTCATTATGCCAGCAAATTTAGAAAACTCAGCAGTGACCACAGGACTGGAAAAGATCAGTGTTCATTCCAATCACAAAGAAAGGAAATGCCAAAGAACATTAAAACTACCACACAATTGCACTCATTTCACATGCTAGGAAGGTAATGCTCAAAATTCTCTAACCCAGGCTTCAACAGTACTTCCATATGTTTAAGCTGGATTTAGAAAAGGCAGAGGAACCAAGGATCAAATTGTCAACATCTATTAGATGATAGAAAAAGCAAGAGAATTCCAGAAGAGGATCTACTTCTGCTTCATTGATCATGCTAAAGCCTTTGACTGTGTGGATCACAACAAACTGTGGAAAATTCTTAAAGAAATGGGAATACCAGACCACCTTACCTACTGCCGGAGAAACATATATGCAGGTCAAGAAACAACAGTTAGAACCAGACATAGAACAACAGAGTGGTTCCAAATTGGGAAAGGAGTATGCCAAGGCTGTATACTGTCACCCAGCTTATTCAACTTATATGCAGAGGACATCATGCAAAATACTGAGCTGAATGAAGCACCAGGAGAAATGTCATAACGTAAGATGTGCAGATGACGCCATCCTTATGGCAGAAAGTAAAGAGGAACGAAAGAACCACTTGATGAAGGTGAAAGAGGAGAGTGAAAAAGTTGGCTTAAAACTCAACTTTCAAAAAACGAAGATCATGGTATCCATCACCTCCTGGCAAATAGATGGGGAAACAACAAGAACCATGACAGACTTTATTTTCTTGGGCTCGAAAATCATTGCAGATGGTAACTGCAGCCATGATATTGAAAGACGCTTGCTTCTTGGAAGAAAACCTATGATAAACCGAGACAACATATTCAAAAGCAGAGACATTACTTTGCTGACAAATGTCCATAGAGTCAAAGCTATGGTTATTCCAGTAGTCATATATGGGTGTGAGAGTTGGACCATAAAGAAAATACAGCACTGAAGAATTGATGCTTTTGAACTGTGGTGTTGGAGAAGACTCTTGAGAGTCCCTTGGACTGCAAGGAGATCCAACCATTCAATCCTCAAGAAAATCAGTCCTGAATATTCACTGGAAGGACTGACGCTGAAGCTGATGCTGATGCTCCAAAACTCTGGCCACCTGATGCCAAGAGCTGACTCATTCGAAAAGACCCTGATGCTGGGAAAGATTGAAGGCAGGAGAATGGGACAACAGAGGACGAGATGGTTGGATGGAATCACTGACTCAATGCGCATGAGTTTGAGCAAGCTCCAGGAGATTGGTGAAGGTCAGGGAAGCCTGTTGTGCTGCTGTCCATGGGGTTGCAAAGAGTCAGACATGAGTGAGCGACTGAATAACAACAAAAACAGTCACATAAGCACCCTCCCCTTGAAATTTTTCTTAAATAAAACTAAGCACCTACAAAATAGAATTCTTGACCACTTCTTCCCACACAAAGTGGTAATCGGCCATCAAGGCTTAGTATTTTCTCTCTCCAGTACATCAGTTAGCAGGGACCAAACAACTCCATCTTTCTTTTTCGTTTTTTTCAGTTTTAATAATTTTCATTGAGGTATAGTTGATTTACAGTGTTAATTTCTGTTAGTTTCCGTAAAGTGACTCAATTATATATATATATATATATATATATATATATATATATACATATACATACATATACATATATATATTCTTTTTTAAATAGTCTATTCCATTATGGGTTATCGTACAGTATTGAACATAGTTCTCTGTGACTTACAGTAAAATCTTTTGCTCATCCATCCATCATTCTTACAATTATAATAGCCATCGAATTCTTTAGTTTTGTGTCTAAATCCTTTGTCGCTTGCATCCCTTCCCAGTTCACAGAAGGTAAACGTATCAACAAAGTTGTGCCATAGCAGGTAAGAAGTTGTCATCCCCTCACTTACCACAAACAACAGGACCTCTGTGTCATCTGCTCACTGTGTGATCCAATTCTAGAATGACATCCTGAAGGTCTGCTTCCTAGAACCCATTCTAGTACCTAAGATCAGTGACATTGGACTGGATTCCCCAGAAGCAAATGCAATGATGAGGAATTTTCAGAAAGCAATCTATTTGAAATATTTCCAGGACACAAGCGTAGGAGTGACAATATGAGATCAGAACAGGAAGTAGCACAAGGAAGGGTGTGGTAGCAACAAAAATTCCACAGAGTGCAATTTAAATGCAATAACTCAAAGGCATTTTGTGCTCTGTGAAGTCTCATGGAAGAGCTGCCCTGATTAAGGGATGGAGTGTTTATACTCACCCACATATCAGTCACTGGCTAGGAGCTGTTCTCAGGGAGAGCTAAATTCTCAGGCATTTCCCCTCTCTGTGCTTGCAGACAAGGCAGGTTCCAGGAGCCCGGCAGAAGCACAGCTGTTTGTTTTGTGCCTCTCCCACTAGTCTGTGGGTCGCATGAGGTCAGAACCCAAGTCAGCCTCTGCAGCACTGTGTGTAGGACCAAGAAGGGTGCAAGATGGCAACAGCGCTTTTGCATTCAATCAGAACTCTCCTGTATCCCAAGAAATGGAGTCTGAAATCACGAAGATGTTCCTTAAGAAGCAGTAATGTGAGGAAACTGTGGGTAGTAATTTAAATAAGGATTAACAAATGCATCTAGGATGTGATAATGAGAAGCAGAGGTTTAAGGCCAAGTTCAGAAATCCAAAGGAGTCCATAAACTAGCTGGATGGAAGCAGATTATATTAAGAGATCTTAGAGGCTGAGCACCGAAGAATTTATGCTTTTGAACTGTGGTGTTGGAGAAGACTCCTGAGAGTCCCTTGGACTGCAAGGAGATCCAACTAGTCCATTCTGAAGGAGATCAGCCCTGGGATTTCTTTGGAAGGAATGATGCTAAAGCTGAAACTCCAGTACTTTAGCCACCTCATGCGAAGAGTTGACTCATTGGAGAAGACTCTGATGCTGGGAGGGATTGGGGGCAGGAGGAGAAGGGGACAACAGAGGATGAGAAGGATGGATGGTATCACCGACTGCCTCTGAGAGGCATTATTCAATCAAAAATACAAGCATGTAAAGAACAAACTTATGGACAACAGGGAGGGGAAAGGGAGAAGGTGGGATGAATTAGGAGATTGGGAGTGATTTATACACATTATTGATACTATGTATAAAATAGATAACTAATGAGAACCTACCATATAGCACAGGGAACCCTACTCAGTGCTCTGCAGTGACCAATCAGACCAGATCAGATAAGTCACTCAGTCATGTCCAACACTTTGCAACCCCATGAACTGCAGCACGCCAGGCCTCCCTATCCATCACCAGCTCCCGGAGGTCACTTAGACTCACATCCATTGAGTCAGTGATGCCATCCAGCCATCTCATCCTCTGTTGTTCCCTTATCTTCCTGCCCCCAATCCCTCCCAGCATCAGAGTCTTCTCCAATGAGTCAACTCTTCGCATGAGGTGGCCAAAATACTGAAGTTTCAGCTTTAGCATCATTCCTTCCAAAGAAATCCCAGGGCTGATCTCCTTCAGAATGGACTAGTTGGATCTCCTTGCAGTCCAAGGGACTCTCAAGAGTCTTCTCCAACACCACACTTCAAAAGCATTAATTCTTCGGCGCTCAGCCTTCTTCACAGTCCAGCTCTCACATCCATACATGACCACAGGAAAGACCATAGCCTTGACAAGGCGAACCTTTGTTGGCAAAGTAATGTCTCTGCTTTTGAATATGCTACCTAGGTTGGTCATAACTTTCCTTCCAAGGAGTAAGCATCTTTTAATTTCATGGCTGTAGTCACAATCTGCAGTGATTTTGGAGCCCAGAAAAATAAAGTCTGACACTGTTTCCACTGTTTCCCCATCTATTTCCCATGTAGTGATGGGACTAGATGCCATGATCTTCGTTTTCTGAATGTTGAGCTTTAAGCCAACCTTTTCACTCTCCACTTTCACTTTCATCAAGAGGCTTTTGAGTTCCTCTTCATTTTCTGCCATAAGAGTGGTGTCATCTGCATATCTGAGGTCATTGATATTTCTCCCAGCAATCTTGATTCCAACTTGTGTTTCTTCCAGTCCAGCATTTCTCATGATGTATTCTGCATATAAGTTAAGTAAACATGGTGACAATATACAGCCTTGACGTACTCCTTTTCCTATTTGGAACCAGTCTGTTGTCCCATGACCAGTTCTAACTGTTGCTTCCTGACGGTCATACAGATTTCTCAAGAGGCAGATCAGGTGGTCTGGTATTCCCATCTCTCTCAGAATTTTCCACAGTTTATTGTGATCCACACAGTCAAAGGCTTTGGCATAGTCAATAAAGCAGAAATGGATATTTTTATGGAACTCTCTTGCTTTGTCCATGATCCAGCAGATGTTGGCAATTTGATCTCTGGTTCCTCTGCCTTTTCTAAAACCAGCTTGAACATCAGGAAGTTCACGGTTCACATATTGCTGAAGCCTGGCTTGGAGAATTTTGAGCATTACTTTACTAGCGTGTGAGATGAGTGCAATTGAGTGGTAGTTTCAGCATTCTTTGGCATTGCCTTTCTTTGGGATTGAAATGAAAACTGACCTTTTCCAATCTTGTGGCCACTGCTGTGTTTTCCAGATTTGCTGGCATATTGAATGCAGCACTTTCACGCATCCTCTTTCAGGATTTGGAATAGCTCCACTGGAATTCCATCACCTCCACTAGCTTTGTTTATAGTGATGCTTTCTAAGACCCACTTGACTTCACATTCCAGGATGTCTGGCTCTAGGTCAGTGATCACACCATCATGATTATCTGGGTCGTGAAGCTCTTTTTTGTACAGTTCTTCTGTGTATTCTTGCCACCTCTTCTTAATATCTTCTGCTTCTGTTAGGTCCATACCATTTCTGTCCTTTATCGAGCCCATCTTTGCATGAAATGTTCCGTTAGTATCTCTGATTTTCTTCAAGAGATCCCTAGTCTTTCCCATTCTGTTGTTTTCCTCTATTTCTTTGCATTGATCGCTGATGAAGGCATTCTTATCTCTTCTTGCTATTCTTTGGAACTCTGCATTCAGATGTTTATATCTTTCCTTTTCTCCTTTGCTTTTCGCTTCTCTTCTTTTCACAGCTATTTGTAAGGCCTCTCCAGACAGCCACTTTGCTTTTTTACATTTCTTTTCCATGGGGATGGTCTTGATCCCTGTCTCCTGTACAATGTCACAAACCTCATTCCATAGTTCATCAGGTACTCTATCTATCAGATCTAGGCCCTTAAATTTATTTCTCACTTCCACTGTATAATCATAAGGGATTTGATTTAGGTCATACCTGAATGGTTGAGTGGTTTTCCCTACTTTCTTCAATTTCAGTCTGAATTTGGCAATAAGGAGTTCATGGTCTGAGCCACAGTCAGCTCCTGGTCTTGTTTTTGCTGATTGTATAGAGCTTCTCCATCTTTGGCTGCACAGAATATAATCAATCTGATTTCGGTGTTGACCATCTGGTGATGTCCATGTATAGAGTCTTCTCTTGTGTTGTTGGAAGAAGGTATTTGCTATGACCAGTGCATTTTCTTGGCAAAACTTTATTAGTCTTTGCCCTGCTTCATTCCGTATTCCAAGGCCAAATTTGCCTGTTATTCCAGGTGTTTCTTGACTTCCTACTTTTGCATTCCAGTCCCCTATAATGAAAAGGACATCTTTTTTGGGTGTTAGTTCTAAAAGGTTGTGTAGGTCTTCATAGAACCGTGCAACTTCAGGTGACCTAAATGGGAAGGAAATACACAAAAAGAGTGATATATTCATATAGCTGATTCACTTCACTGTAGTAGAAACTAATACAACACTGTAAAGCAACTGTACTTGAATATAAGTTAATTATATATATATTATATTAGCAATGTATTATGTAAGCAAAGATATATGCTATATAAACAAAGATATATGTTATATAAGCAAATATATAAGCTTATACATATATATATTTATATATAAGCAAAAAATTTTCTAATGTCATGCTTATAATTTTTGGCATGGGTTATTCTGGAGAATTAAAGACAGCCAAGGAAGAAAGACATAGGAACTTCAAAGGGGAGAGGATATATGTATACCTATAGCTGATTCATGGTGAAGTTTGACAGAAAACAAACAAAAAAAAAAAATTCTGTAAGCAATTATCTTTCTTTTAAAAAATAAATACTTTTATTTAAAAAAAAAAGACATGGGAGGACATCCAATGACTTTGACTATTGATATTTAACTATTTGATAACTTGTTCTCAGAAAAAAAGAAGGTATTCTCTAAGGAACTGTGAAGTTACATGGCAAAATCAGAATGGAACTATAAGTCAGTTTGAAAAACATATATAATCGTCATTTTATGGGACAGAAAATGAGGAGATTGTGCATCTAGGTAATTTAGACATTTTTGAGCCTCTAATGAGTACAAAGTAGAACTAGACTGTCCAGTAGAAATACAATGCAAGCTTGTGTAATTTCAAGCATTTTGGCAGTCACATCAACAAAAAAGTATGAAGCAACAGGTGAAATTATTATGAATAATATGCTTTATTTAAACCAATGTATTTAAAATATTTCCTTCTTAACATATCATTAATATAAAAACATTCATGAGATATTTGGTGTTCAATTTGTAAATTTAAAGGAATTGAAATTAAACTGAAAATTCCATTTTTCTGTCTCACAAACTACATTTCAGGTGCTCAATGGTCACCCGTGACCCATGACTAATATATAGGACAATATATCAATAGTACTAAAAGCAAAGACTATGACAATGTGGGACTCTCTGAAAAACACTCTGAATTAAATGAATATCTATATCTAATGCTTCAGTTCAGTTCAGTTCAGTCACTCAGTCGTGTCCGACTCTTTGTAACCCCATGAATCACAGGATGCCAGGCCTCCCTGTCCATCACCAACTCCCGGAGTCCACTCAAACTCATGTTCATCAAGTCGGTGATGCCATCCAGACATCTCATCCTCTGTTGTCCCCTTCTTTTCCTGCTCTTATCTAGCCCAAATCAAGACACAGCAACACAGAAATGTAAATTCTAAAAATAAGGCAATACTTTAAATTTTTCTTATGGTAACTTACTATGATTACTTCTCCTTTCCTCCTCTTACCCTTGATGGGAAAAAAAAAGAATTACACAAATTCAACTTGTTGCATACTGGAATAAAACTATACCTGACAACCTTTTTTGTAGTTATAAATCTATTCCTCTATTACAAAATCAAAGATACTTATTATCTATGAAAAATTATCAGGAAATATAATTGAATCAAGCAAAATTGTGTAGGCTTTTCTCAGGGAAATTAGTTTTGATTTTGGTGGCAAGCTCAAAATGATTTCAGGATCAGTAGCTAAACCTCCCCTGAAATAATTACCCAATGCACAGAAAGTTGCACAATTTTGTTGCCAATTGTGGTCTGAATTAGTTTGGTTCAAGGAATTTCTCCAAATTATCACATACGTTTCATTACCTTCAATTAATGACAGCCTGAAAGGAGGGTAGAGTTGACTAAGAAAATGTTAAAATAAATCTTTGTAAAAATTTGACCAAGAAGAATTACCAAGTTTTCATCACCAACATGCCATTCTACATTTGATGTCAAAGTATTGATTTGGCCAAGAAGTTCATTTGGCTTTTTCAATAAACTCTTATATAAATATCTTGATTGCCATTTATGGGTTAATATTTCAGCATCCACTTCACTCACACTCTCTATCGCAGATTGAGATAAAGACTCACAAGACAAGCGAGGTTCTATCTTGGATTCTGTTTGATCTCCACACACCTGCTCATCTCATCTGTACTACAAAGAAGTGGACTGTGCTATATAAAGACGCTAGAACAAAATCATTTAACACTGATGCAACTGTATTCAAAGTGAAATGGGTTTCAACCAATAGCAGCTTTATAAATATCAACTATTTTTTCCCTTAGTTTGATAGTGTTAAGACATACACAAACTCTTCTAACACTCTCCAGAACCATGGAATCAAAAGCCAACTAATAAAGTGAAATTTTGAGATTTTTCTCTATCAATCAGTGTTACAGATCTGCAGAAAGCCACTTGTTTGCAACTTGTAGCTAATTCTACATTCAAATCTAGGCAGCCTTGGGAATTTGGGATTGGCATGTACACACTGTTTTATTTGCAGCAGATAACAAACAGAGACCTACCATATAGTACAAGGAATTCTATTAAATACTCTTTAATAACCTAAATGGGAAAAGAATTTGGAAAATGATATATGTATATGACCTCCGAGAGCTGGTAATGGATAGGGAGGCCTGGCGTGCTGCAGTTCATGGGGTCGCAAAGAGTCGAACACGACTGAGCGACTGATCTGATCTGATCTGATAACTGAATCACTTTTCTGTACACCTGAAACTAACACAATACTGTCGATTAACTACACATGTCCATGCACGTGTACTCAGTCATGTCTGACTTTCTGCAGCCTTATGAACTATAGTCTGTCAGGCTCATCTGTCCATGAGATTCTCCAGGCAAGAATACTGGAGTGAGTTGCCATTTCCTCCTCCAGGGATCTTTCCAATCCAGGGATCAAACCCACACCTCTCGGTCTCTTGCATCTCTTGCATTGGCAGGCACATTCTTTACCACTGCACCACCTGGGAAGCCCATCAGTCAAACTATACGCTAATACAAAGTTTTTTTAAAAAATTAATAAAAATAAATTTTTAAAAAGGTAAAACAAAGAAAAAAATTGAAAACCAACCAACAAACAAACAAAAAAATCTAGTCAGTCTGGCTCATATCCTTGACCACATCCCTGACAGCAGAAGTAACATAGATACAGTCAGCCCTCAGTATTCACAGATTCAGAACCACAGATAGGGAGAGATAACCTAACTATGCCATTTTATTTTTTATTATTACTTTACAATATTGTATTGGTTTTGCCACACATTGACATGAATCCGGCACGGGTGTACATGTGTTCCCAATCCTGAACTCCCCTCTCACCTCCCTCCTCATAGCATCCCTTTGAGTCATCTCAGTGCACCAGCCCCAAGCATCCTGTATCATGCATCAAAACTGGACTGGTGATTCATTTCACATATGATAATGTACATGTTTCAATGTCATTCTCCAAAATCATCCCACCCTCGCCCTCTCCCACAGAGTCCAAAAGATGGTTCTATACATCTGTCTTTTTTGCTGTTTCACATACAGGCTTATCATTAACATCTTTCTAAATTCCATATATATGCATTATTATACTGTATTGGTGTTTTTCTTTCTGGCTTAATTCACTGTGCATAATAGGGTCCAGTTTCATCCACTTCATCCACTTCAAGATGGAGAAGCTCTATACAATCAGCAAAAACAAGACCAGGAGCTGACTGTGGCTCAGACCATGAACTCCTTATTGCCAAATTCAGACTGAAATTGAAGAAAGTAGAGAAAACTACTACACCATTCAGGTATGACCTAAATCAAATCCCTTATGATTATACAGTGGAAGTGAGAAATAGATTTAAGGGCCTAGATCTGATAGATAGAGTGCCTGATGAACTATGGAATGAGGTTCATGACATTGTACAGGAGACAGGGATCAAGACCATCCCCATGGAAAAGAAATGCAAAAAAGCAAAATGGCTGTCTGGGGAGGCCTTACAAATAGCTGTGAAAAGAAGAGAAGCGAAAAGCAAAGGAGAAAAGGAAAGATATAAACATCTAAATGCAGAGTTCCAAAGAATAGCAAGAAGAGATAAGAAAGCCTTCTTCAGTGATCAATGCAAAGAAATAGAGGAAAACAACAGAATGGGAAAGACTAGGGATCTCTTCAAGAAAATCAGAGATACCAAAGGAACATTTCATGCAAAGATGGGCTCGATAAAGGACAGAGATGGTATGGACCTAACAGAAGCAGAAGATATTAAGAAGAGGTGGCAAGAATACACAGAAGAACTGTACAAAAAAGAGCTTCAAGACCCAGATAATCATGATGATGTGATCACTGACCTAGAGCCAGACATCTTGGAATGTGAAGTCAAATGGGCCTTAGAAAGCATCACTACGAACAAAGCTAGAGGAGGTGATGGAATTCCAGTGGAGCTATTCCAAGTCCTGAATGATGATGCTGTGAAAGTGCTACACTCAATATGCCAGCAAATTTGGAAAACTCAGCAGTGGCCACAAGATTGGAAAAGGTCAGTTTTCATCCCAATCCCAAAGAAAGGCAATGCCAAGGAGTGCTCAAACTACCGCACAATTGCACTCATCTCACACGCTAGTAAAGTAATGCTCAAAATTCTCCAAGCCAGGCTTCAGCAATATGTGAACCGTGAACTTCCTGATGTTCAAGCTGGTTTTAGAAAAGGCAGAGGAACCAGAGATCAAATTGCCAACATCCGCTGGATCATGGAAAAAGCAAGAGAGTTCCAGAAAAGCATCTATTTCTGCTTTATTGACTATGCCAAAGCCTTTGACTGTGTGGATCACAATAAACTATGGAAAATTCTGAAAGAGATGGGAATACCAGACCACCTGATCTGCCTCTTGAGAAATCTGTATGCAGGTCAGGAAGCAACAGTTAGAACTGGTCATGGAACAACAGACTGGTTCCAAATAGGAAAAGGAGTACGTCAAGGCTGCATATTGTCACCATGTTTATTTAACTTATATGCAGAGTACATCATGAGAAATGCTGGACTGGAAGAAACACAAGTTGGAATCAAGATTGCTGGGAGAAATATCAATAACCTCAGATATGCAGATGACACCACTCTTATGGCAGAAAGTGAAGAGAGGCTAAAAAGCCTCTTGATGAAAGTGAAACTGGAGAGTGAAAAGGTTGGCTTAAAGCTCAACATTCAGAAAACGAAGATCATGGCATCTGGTCCCATCACTACATGGGAAATAGATGGGGAAACAGTGGAAACAGTGTCAGAGTTTGTTTTTCTGGGCTCCAAAATCACTGCAGATGGTGACTGCAGCCATGAAATTAAAAGACGCTTGCTCCTTGGAAGGAAAGTTATGACCAGCCTAGATAGCATATTCAAAAGCAGAGACATTACTTTACCAACAAAGGTTCGCCTAGTCAAGGCTATGGTCTTTCCTGTGGTCATGTATGGATGTGAGAGCTGGACTGTGAAGAAGGCTGAGCGCCAAAGAATTGATGCTTTTGAACTGTGGTGTTGGAGAAGACTCTTGAGAGTCCCTTGGACTGCAAGAAGAGCCAACCAGTCCATTCTGAAGGAGATCAATCCTGGAATTTCTTTGGAAGGAATGATGCTAAAGCTGAAACTCCAGTATTTTGGCCACATCATGCAAAGAGTTGACTCATTGGAGAAGACTCTGATGCTGGGAGGGATTGGGGGCAGGAGGAGAAGGGGACGACAGAGGATGAGATGGCTGGATGGCATCACTGACTCGATGGATGCAAGTCTGAGTGACCTCCGGGAGCTGGTGATGGACAGGGAGGCCTGGCGTACTGCGGTTCATGGGGTCGCAAAGAGTCGGACACAACTGAGCGACTGATCTGATCTGATCATCCACTTCATTAGAACTGATTCAAATGTATTCTTTTTAATGGCTGAGTAATATTCTGTTGCTTATATGTACCACAGCTTTCTTATCATCTGCTGATGTACATCTAGGTTGCTTCCATGTCCTAACTATTATAAACAGTGCTATGATGAACACTGGGGTACACGTGTCTCTTTCAATTCTGGTTTCCTTGGTGTGTATGGCCAGCAGTGGGATTGCTGGATCATAAGGCAGTTCTATTTCCAATTTTTAAAGGAATCTCCACACTGTTCTCTGTAGTGGCTATACTAGTTTACATTGCCACCAACAGTGTAAGAAGGTTCCCTTTTCTCCACACCCTCTCCAGCATTTATTACTTGTAGACTTTTGGAGAGCAGCCATTCTGACTGGTATGAAATGGTACCTTATAATGATTTTGATTTGCATTTCTCTGATAATGAGTGATGTTGAGCATCTTTTCATGTGTTAGCCATCTGTATGTCTTCTTTGGACAAATGTCTGTTTAGTTCTTTGGCAAATTATTTGATTGAGTGGTTTATTTTTCCAGAATTGAGCTACAGGATTTGCTTATGTATTTTTGAGATTAGTTCTTTGTCAGTTGCTTCATTTGTTATTATATTCTCCCATTCTGAAGGCTGTCTTTTCACCTTGCTTATAGTTTCCTTCTTGTGCAGATCAGATCAGTTGCTCAGTCGTGTCCGACTCTTTGCGACTCCATGAATCACAGCACGCCAGGCCTCCCTGTCCATCACCAGCTCCCGGAGGTCACTCAGACTCGCATCCATCGAGTCAGTGATGCCATCCAGCCATCTCATCCTCTGTCGTCCCCTTCTCCTCCTGCCCTCAATCCCTCTCAGCATCAGAGTCTTCTCCAATGAGTCAACTCTTTGCATGAGGTGGCCAAAATACTGGAGTTTCAGCTTTAGCATCATTCCTTCCAAAGAAATCCCAGGGCTGATCTCCTTCAGAATGGACAGGTTGGATCTCCTTGCAGTCCAAGGGACTCTCAAGAGTCTTCTCCAACACCACACTTCAAAAGCATCAATTCTTCAGCGCTCAGCCTTCTTCACAGTCCAGCTCTCACATCCATACATGACCACAGGAAAGACCATAGCCTTGACTAGGCGAACCTTTGTTGGTAAAGTGATGTCTCTGCTTTTGAATATGCTATCTAGGTTGATCATAACTTTCCTTCCAAGGAGTAAGTGTCTTTTAATCTCATGGCTGCAGTCACCATCTGCAGTGATTTTGGAGCCCAGAAAAAGAAAGTCTGACACTGTTTCCACTGTTTCTCCATCTATTTCCCATATAGTGATGGGACTAGATGCCATGATCTTCGTTTTCTGAATATTGAGCTTTAAGCCAACCTTTTCACTCTCCACTTTCACTTTCATCAAGAGGCTTTTTAGTTCCTCTTCATTTTCTGCCATAAGGGTGGTGTCATCTGCATATCTGAGATTATTGATATTTCTCCCAGCAATCTTGATTCCAGCTTGTGTTTCTTTCAGCCGAGCGTTTCTTATGATGTATTCTGCATATAAGTTAAGTAAACAGGGTGACAATATACAGCCTTGACGTACTCCTTTTCCTATTTGGAACCAGTCTGTTGTTCCATGACCAGTTCTAACTGTTGCTTCCTGACCTGCATACAGATTTCTCAAGAGGCAGATCAAGTGGTCTGGTATTCCCATCTCTTGAAGAATTTTCCACAGTTTATTGTGATCTACACAGTCAAAGGCTTTGGCATAGTCAATAAAGCAGAAATAATGTTTTTCTGGAACTCTCTTGCTTTTACCATGATCCAGCAGATGTTGGCAATTTGATTTCTGGTTCCACTGCCTTTTCTAAAACCAGCTTGAACATCAGGAAGTTCACGGTTCACATATTGCTGAAGCCTGGCTTGGAGAATTTTGAGCACTACTTTACTAGCGTGTGAGATGAGTGCAATTGTGTGGTAGTTTCAGCATTCTTTGGCATTGCCTTTCTTTGGGATTGGGATGAAAACTGACCTTTTCCAATCTTGTGGCCACTGCTGAGTTTTCCAAATTTGCTGGCATATTGAGTGCAGCACTTTCACAGCATCATCTTTCAGGATTTGGAATAGCTCCACTGGAATTCCATCACCTCCACTAGCTTTGTTCGTAATGATGCTTTCTAAGACCCACTTGACTTCACATTCCAGGACGTCTGGCTCTAGGTCAGTGATCACACCATCATGATTATCTGGATCGTGAAGCTCTTTTTTGTACAGTTCTTCTGCGTATTCTTGCCACCTCTTCTTAATATCTTCTGCTTCTGTTAGGTCTATACCATTACTATCCTTTATCGAGCCCATCTTTGCATGAAATGTTCCTTTGGTATCTCTGATTTTCTTGAAGAGATCCCTAGTCTTTCCCATTCTGTTGTTTTCCTCTATTTCTTTGCATTGGTCGCTGAAGAAGGCTTTTTTATCTCTTCTTGCTATTCTTTGGAACTCTGCATTCAGATGTTTATATCTTTCTTTTTCTCTTTGCTTTTCACTTCTCCTCTTTTCACAGCTATTTGTAAGGCCTCCCTGGGCAGCCATTTTGCTTTTTTGCATTTCTTTTCCATGGGGATGGTCTTGATCCCTGTCTCCTGTACAATGTCACGAACCTCATTCCATAGTTCATCAGGCACTCTGTCTATCAGATCTAGGCCCTTAAATCTATTTCTCACTTCCACTGTATAATCATAAGGGATTTGATTTAGGTCATACCTGAATGGTTGAGTGGTTTTCCCTACTTTCTTCAATTTAAGTCTGAATTTGGCAATAAGGAGTTCATGGTCTGAGCCACAGTCAGCTCCTGGTCTTGTTTTTGCTGATTGTATAGAGCTTCTCCACCTTTGGCTGCAAAGAATATAATCAGTCTGATTTAGGTGTTGACTATCTGGTGATGTCCATGTATAGAGTCTTCTCTTATGTTGTTGGAAGAGGGTATTTGCTATGACCAGTGCATTTTCTTGGTAAAACTCTGTTAGTCTTTGCCCTGCTTCATTCCATATTCCAAGGCTAAATTTGCCTATTACTCCAGGTGTTTCTTGACTTCCTACTTTTGCATTCCAGTCCCCTATAATGAAAAGGACATCTTTTTGGGATGTTAGTTCTAAAAGGTCTTGTAGGTCTTCATAGAACCATTCAACTTCAGCTTCTTCAGCGTTACTGGTTGGGGCATAGACTTGGATTACTGTGACATTGAATGGTTTGCCTTGGAAATGAGCAGAAATCATTCTGTCATTTTTGAGATTGCATCCAAGTACTGCATTTCAGACTCTTTTGTTGACCATGATGGCCACTCCATTTCTTCTGAGGGATTCCTGCCCGCAGTAGTAGATATAATGGTCCTCTGAGATAAATTCACCCATTCCAGTCCATTTTAGTTCACTAATTCCTAGAATGTCGACATTCACTCTTGCCATTGCTTTTTTGACCACTTCCAATTTGCCTTGATTCATGGACCTGACATTCCAGGTTCCTATGAAATATTGCTCTTTACAGCATCGGACTTTGCTTCTATCACCAGACACGTCCACAACTGGGTATTCTTTTTGCCCTGGCTCCATCCCTTAATTCTTTCTGGAGTTATTTCTCCACTGATCTCCAGTAGCATATTGGGCCCCTACTGACCTAGGGAGTTTCTCTTTCAGTATCCTATCATTTTGCCTTTTCATACTGTTCATGGGGTTCTCAAGGCAAGAATACTGAAGTGGTTTGCCATTCCCTTCTCCAGCGGACCACACCCTGTCAGATCTCTCCACCATGACCCGTCCATCCTGGATTACCCCACAGGCATGTCTTAGTTTCATTGAGTTAGACAAGGCTGTGGTCCTAGTGTGATTAGATTGACTAGTTTTCTGTGAGTATGGTTTCAGTGGGTTTGCCCTCTGATGCCCTCTTGCAATACATACCATCTTACTTGGGTTTCTCTTACCTTGGGCGTGGGGTATCTCTTCCCGGCTGTTCCAGCAAAACACAGCCATCGCACCTTACCTTATTGTGCAGAAGCTTTTAATTTCAATTAGGTCCTATTTGTTTATTTTTGCTTTTATTTCCAATATTCTGGGAGGTGGGTCATAGAGGATCCTGCTGTGATTTATGTTGGAGACTGTTTTGCCTATGTTCTCCTCTAGTTTTATAGTTTCTGGTCTTACGTTTAGATCTTCAATCCACTTTGAGTTTATTTTTGTAAATGATGTTAGAAAGTGTTCTAGTTTCATTCTTTTACTAAAAGAAAAGTGATTGAGCAGTTTTCCCAGTACGACTTGTTAAAGAGATTGTCTTTTCTCCATTGTATATTCTTGCCTACTTTGTCAAAGATAAGGTGTCCATATGTGCATGGATTTATCTCTGGGCTTTCTATTTTGTTCCGTTGATCTATATTTCCGTCTTTGTGCCAGTACCATACTCTCTTGATGACTATGGCTTTGTAGTAGAGTCTGAAGTCATGCAGGTTGATTCCTCCAGTTCCATTCTTCTTTCTCAAGATTGCTTTGGCTATTTGAGGTTTTTTGTATTTCCATAAAAATTGTGAAATTATTTATTCTAGCTCTGTGAAAAATACCTTTGGTAGCTTGATAGGCATGCAATCCCTAGAATCTATAGATTGCTTTGGGTAGTATACTCATTTTCACTATATTGATTCTTCCAATCCATGAACATGGTATATTTCTCCATCTATTACTGTCCTCTTTGATTTCTTTCACCAGTGTTTTATAGTTTTCTATATATAGGTCTTTTTTTTTTTTAAGTACACATGGTGATTGCAGCCATGAAATTAAAAGACGCTTATTCCTTGGAAGGAAAATTATGACCAACCTAGATAGCATATTAAAAAGCAGAGACAATAGCAATACAATATTGTAAAGTTAAGCAAAATAAAATTTAATAATAAAAGGTAAAAAAAAAAAAAAAAAAAACAGAGACAATATTTTGGAACAAAGATCCGTCTAGTCAAGGCTATGGTTTTTCCAGTAGTCATGTATGGATGTGAGAGTTGGACTGTGATGAAAGCTGAATGCTGAAGAATTGATGCTTTTGAACTGTGGTGTTGGAAAAGACTCTTGAGAGTCCCTTGGACTGCAAGGAGATCCAACCAGTCCATTCTGAAGGAGATCAGTCCTGGGTGTTCATCAGAAGGAATAATGCTAAATCTGAAAGTACAGTACTTTGGCCACCTCATGCGAAGAGTTGACTCATTGGAAAAGACTTATGCTGGGAGGGATTGGGGGAAGGAGGAGAAGGGGACGACAGAGGATGAGATGGCTGGATAGCATCACCGACTTGATGGACGTGAGTTTGAGTGAACTCCGGAAGTTGGTGATGGACAGGGAGGCCTGGCGTGCTACAATTCATGGGGTCGCGAAGAGTCAGACATGACTGAGCGACTGAACTGAACTGAAATGAACTGATTCCTAAGTATTCTTTTCGTTGCAATGGTGAATGGAATTGTTTCCTTAATTTCTCTTTCTTCTGCTGCTGCTAAGTCTCTTCAGTCGTGTCCAACTCTGTGCTATGGCAGCCCACCAGGCTCCCCTGTCCCTGGGATTCTCCAGGCAAGAACACTGGAGTGGACTGCCATTTCCTTCTCCAATGCATGAAAGTTAAAAGTGAAAGTGAAGTCACTCAGTCGTGTCCAACTCTTCATGACCCGGTGGACTGCAGCCCACCAGGCTCCTCCATCCATGGGATTTTCCAGGCAAGAGTACTGGAGTGGGTTGTCATTGCCTTCTCCAAATTTTTCTTTTTATTTTCTCATTATTAGTGTATAGGAATGCAAGGGATTTCTGTGTGTTGATTTCATATCCTGTAACTTTACTATATTCATTGATTAGCTCTAGTAATTTTCTGGTGGAGTCTTTAGGGTTTTCTATGTAGAGCATTACGTCATCTGCAAACAGTGAGAGTTTTACTTCTTCTTTTCCAATTTGGATTTCTTTTATTTATTTTTCTGCTCTGATTGCTGTGGCCCAAACCTCCAAAACTATATTGAATGGTAATGGTGAGAGTGGGCACCCTTGTCTTGTTCCTGACTTTAGGGGAAATGCTTTCAATTTTTCACCATTGAGGATAATGTTTGCTGTGGGTTTGTCATATATAGCTTTTATTATGTTGAGCTATGTTCCTTCTATTCTTACTTTCTGGAGTATTTTATCATAAATGAATGTTGAATTTTGCCAAAGGTTTTCTCTGCATCTATTGAGATAATCGTATGGTTCTTATTTTTCAATTTGTTAATGTGGTGTATCACATGGATTGATTTGTGGATATAGAAGAATCCTTGTATCCCTGAGATAAAGCCCACTTGGTCATATGTATGATCTTTTTAATGTGTTGTTGGATTCTGATTGCTAGAATTTTGTTAAGGATTTTTGCATCTAGCTTCACAAGTGATATTGGCCTGTAATTTTCTTTTTTTGTGGCATCTTTGCCAAGTTTTGGTATTAGGGTGATGGTGGCCTCATAAAATGAGTTTGGAAGTTTGCCTTCCTTTGCAATTTTATGGAAGAGTTTGAGTAGCATAGGTGTCGCTGCTGCTGTTGGCTAGGTCGCGTCAGTCATGTCCGACTCTTAGTGACCCCATGGACTATAGTCTACCATGCCCCTCCATGCATGGGATTCTCCAGGCAAGAGTACTGGAGTGGGTTGTCATTGCTTTCTCCAGGATAGGTGTTAGCTCTTGTCTAAATTTTTGGTAGAATTCAGCTGTGAAGCCGTCTGGACCTGGGCTTTTGTTTGCTGGAAGATTTCTGATTACAGTTTCAATTTCCGTGCTTGTGATGGGTCTGTTAAGATTTTCTATTTCTTCCTGGTTCAGTTTTAGGAAGTTGTACTTTTCTAAGAATTTGCCCATTTCTTCCAAGTTGTCCATTTTATTGACATATAATTGCTGATAGTATTCTCTTATGATCCTTTGTATTTCTGTGTTGTCTGTTGTGATCTCTCCATTTTCATTTCTAATTTTATGGATTTGATTTTTCTCCCTTTGTTTCTTGATGAGTCTGGCTAATGGTTTGTCAATTTTATTTATCCTCTCAGAGAACCAGCTTTTGGATTTGTTGATTTTTGCTATGGTCTCTTTTGTTTCTTTTGCATTTATTTCTGCCCTAATTTTTAAGATTTCTTTCCTTCTACTAACCCTGGGGTTCTGCATTTCTTCCTTTTCTAGTTGCTTTAGGTGTAGAGTTAGGTTATTTATCTAACTTTTTTCTTGTTTCTTGAGGTATGCCTGTATTACTATGAACCTTCCCCTTAGCACTGCTTTACAGCGTCCCATAGTGTGTTTACATTTTCATTCATTTCTATGCATATTTTGATTTCTTTTTTCATTTCTTCTGTTATTTGTTGGTTATTCAGCAGCGTGTTGTTCAGCCTCCATATGTTGGAATTTTTAATAGTTTTTCTCCTGCAATTGAGATCTAATCTTACTGCATTGTGGTCAGAAAAGATGCTTGGAATGATTTCAATTTTTTTGAATTTACCAAGACTAGATTTATGACCCAGGATGTGATCTACCCTGGAGAAGGTTCCATGTGTGCTTGAGAAAAAAGGTGAAATTCATTGTTTTGGGGTGAAATTTCTTATAGATATCAATTAGGTCTAACTGGTCTATTGTATCATTTAAAGTTTGTGTTTCCTTGTTAATTTTATGTTTAGTTGATCTAACCATAAGTGTGAGTGGGGTATTAAACTCTTCCACTATTATTGTGTTATTATTAATTTCCCCTTTCATACTTGTTAGCATTTGTCTTACATAGTGTGGTGCTCCTCTGTTGGGTACGTATATATCTATAATTGTTATATCTTCTTCTTGGATTGATCCTTTGATCATTATGTAGTGTCCTTCTTTGTCTCTTTTCACAGCCTTCGTTTTAAAGTCTATTTTATCTGATATGAGTATTGCTACCCCTGCTTTCTTTTGGTCTCTATTTGCATGGAATATCTTTTTCCAGCACTTCACTTTTAGTCTGTAGGTGTCCCTTGTTAGGAGGTGGGTCTCTTGTAGACAACATATATAGGGGTCTTGTTTTTGTATACATTCAGCCAGTCTTTGTCTTTTGGTTGGGGCATTCAACCCATTTACATTTAAGGTAATTATTGATAAGTATTCCAAATCCTGAAAGATGATGCTGTGAAAGTGCTGCACTCAATATGCCAGCAAATTTGGAAAACTCAGCAGTGGCCACAAGATTGGAAAAGGTCAGTTTTCATCCCAATCCCAAAGAAAGGCAATGCCAAAGAATTCTCAAACTACCACACAATTGCACTCATCTCACACGCTAGTAAAGTAATGCTCAAAATTCTCCAAGCCAGGCTTCAGCAATATGTGAACCGTGAACTTCCTGATGTTCAAGCTGGTTTTAGAAAAGGCAGTGGAACCAGAGATCAAATTGCCAACATCTGCCAGATCATGGAAAAAGCAAGAGAGTTCCAGAAAAACATTATTTCTGCTTTATTGACTATGCCAAAGCCTTTGACTGTGTGGATCACAATAAACTATGGAAAATTCTGAAAGAGATGGGAATACCAGACCACCTGATCTGCCTCTTAAGAAATCTGTATGCAGGTCAGGAAGCAACAGTTAGAACTGGTCATGGAACAACAGACTGGTTCCAAATAGGAAAAGGAGTACGTCAAGGCTGCATATTGTCACCATGTTTATTTAACTTATATGCAGAGTACATCATGAGAAATGCTGGACTGGAAGAAACACAAGTTGGAATCAAGATTGCTGGGAGAAATATCAATAACCTCAGATATGCAGATGACACCACCCTTATGGTAGAAAGTGAAGAGGAACTAAAAAGCCTCTTGATGAAAGTGAAAGTGGAGAGTGAAAAGGTTGGCTTAAAGCTCAACATTCAGAAAACGAAGATCATGGCATCTGGTCCCATCACTACATGGGAAATAGATGGAGAAACAGTGGAAACAGTGTCAGACTTTGTTTTTCTGGGCTCCAAAATCACTGCAGAGGGTGACTGCAGCCATGAAATTAAAAGACGCTTACTCCTTGGAAGGAAAGTTATGACCAACTTAGATTCAAAAGCAGAGACATTACTTTGCCAACAAAGGTTCGCCTAGTCAAGGCTATGGTCTTTCCTGTGGTCATGTATGGATGTGAGAGCTGGACTGTGAAGAAGGCTGAGGGCCGAAGAATTGATGCTTTTGAAGTGTGGTGTTGGAGAAGACTCTTGAGAGTCCCTTGGACTGCAAGGAGATCCAACCAGTCCATTCTGAAGGAGATCAGCCCTGGGATTTCTTTGGAAGGAATGATGCTCAAGCTGAAACTCCAGTACTTTGGCCACCTCATGCGAAGAGTTGACTCATTGGAGAAAACTCTGATGCTGGGGGGGATTGGGGGCAGGAGGAGAAGGGGAGGACAGAGGATGAGATGGCTGGATGGCATCACTGACTCGATGGATGTGAGTCTGAGTGACCTCCAGGAGTTGGTGATGGACAGGGAAGCCTGGCATGCTGCAGTTCATGGGGTCGCAAAGAGTCGGACACGACTGAGCGACTGATCTGATCTGATCTTATCTGATGATTCCATTGCCATTTACTTTATTGTTTTGGGTTCAATTTTACACACCCTTTCTGTGTTTCCTGTCTACAGAAGATTCTTTAGCATTTTTTGGAGAGCTGATTTGGTGATGCTGAATTCCCTCAGCTTTTGCTTGTCTGTAAAGCTTTTCATTTCTCCTTCATATTTGAATGAGATACTTACTGCATACAGTAATCTGGGCTGTAGTTTATTTTCTTTCATCACTTTAAGTATGTCCTGCTATTCCCTCCTGGCCTGAAGCATTTTTATTGAAAGATCAGCTGTTATCCTTATGGGAATCCCTTTGTGTGTTATTTTTGTTTTTCCCTTGCTGTTTTTAATATTTGTTCTTTGTATTTGATTTTTATTAATTTGATTAATATGTGTCTTGGGGTGTTTTGCCTTGGCTTTATCCTGTTTGGGACTCTCTGGGTTTCTTGGACTTGGGTGATTATTTCTTTTCCCATTTTAAGGAAGTTTTCAACTATTATCTCCTCAAGTATCTTCTCATCATCTTTCTTGTTGTCTTCTTCTTCTGGGACTCCTTTGATTCGAATGTTGGGGTGTTTAACATTGTCCAAGAGGTTTCTGAGATTGTCCTCATTTCTTTTAATTCGTTTTTCTTTTTCCTTCTCTGTTTCATTAATTTCTACCATTCTATCTTCTACCTCACTTATCCTATCTTCTGCCTCTGTTATTCTACTCTTGGTTCCCTCCAGAGTGTTGAGGGTTGATCTCATTTATTGCATTATTCCTTATATATTGACTTTTTTTTTAAAATTTCTTCTAGGTCCTTGTTAAACCTGTCTTGCATCTTCTCAGTCCTTGTCTCCAAGCTATTTATCTGTAACTCCATTTTGTTTTCAAGATTTTGGATCACTTTCACTATCATTATTCGGAATTCTTTATCAGATAGATTCCTTATCTCTTTCTCTTTTGTTTGGCTTGGTGGGCATTTATCCTGTTCCTTTACCTGCTGGGTATTTCTCTGCCTCTTTGCCTTGCTTATATTGCTGTGTTTGGGGTGGCCTTTCCGTATTCTGGCAGTTTGTGGAGTTCTCTTTATTGTGGAGTTTCCTTGCTGTGGGTGGATTTGGACAGGTGGTGTGTTAAGGTTTCCTGGTTAGGGAAGCTTGTGTCGGTGTTCTGGTGGGTCCACCTTGATTTTTTTTCTCTCTGGAGTGCAATGAAGTGTCCAGTAATGAGTTATGAGTTGTCAATGGGTTTGGAGTGACTTTGGGTAGCCTGTATGTTGAAGCTCAGGTCTATGTTCCTGTGATGCTGGAGAATTTGCGTGGTATGTCTTGCTCTGGAACTTGTTGCCCATTGGGTGGTGCTTGGTTTCAGTGTAGGTATGGAGGCATTTGATGAGCTCCTATCGATTAATGTTCCCTGAAGTCAGGAGTTCTCTAGTGTTCTCAGGATTTGGACTTAAGCCTCCTGCCTCTGGTTTTCAGTCTTATTCTTACAGTAGCCTCAAGACTTCTCCATCTATACAGCACCAATGATAAAACATCTAGGTTAAAGATGAAAAGTTTCTCCACAGTGAGGGACACCCAGAGAGGTTCACAGAGTTACATGGAGAAGAGAAGATGGTGGAGGGAGATAGAGGTGACCAGGAAGAGAAGCTGCTGCTGCTGCTGCTAAGTTGCTTTAGTCATGTCCGACTCTGTTGGACCCCATAGATGGCAGCCCACCAGGCTCCCCCGTCCCTGGGATTCTCCAGGCAAGAACACTGGAATGGGTTGCCATTTCCCTCTCTAATGCGTGAAAGTGAAAAGTGAAAGGGAAGTTGCTCAGTCGTGTCCGACTCCTAGCAACGCCATGGACTGCACCCTACCAGGCTCCTTCATCCATGGGATTTTCCAGGCAAGAGTACTGAAGTGAATTGCCATTGAAGAGGGGGAATCAAAAGGGGAGAGAGCAAGCTAGCCAATAATCACTTCCCTATGTGCTCTCCACAGTCTGGACTTCTCAGAGATGTTCACGGACTTACAAAGAAAAAAGAAGAGGGAGGAAGGAGACAGAGGTGGCCAGGAGGATAAAAGGGAGAATTAAAAGGAGAGAGACAGATCCAGCCAGTAATCAGTTCCCTAAGTGTTCTCCACACAAAGAGATTCACAGAGTTCGGTAGAGAAGAGAAAGGGAGGGGCGACCTGGTGGAGAAAAAGGAGAGTCCAAAGCGGGAGAGAGCAGTACAGCCAGTAATCTAGCTCCCAAGTAAAAATGGGTACTGAAGATTGGGTTCTTAAAGGTACAAAATTTATAACAAATACCAAAAAGCAAAGATTAAAAATCTGGAGTAGAGGTTGGATTCTCAAAAATATAATATTAAAGAAAAAAAAGTCACAAAAATTATAATATATATATATCAGGTATGACCTAAATCAATATACATATATATATGACCTATTTAGGTCATATATATATATATATGACCTAAATCTATATCTATATATATATATATATATATCAGGTATGACCTAAATCAAATCCCTTATGATTATACAGTGGAAGTGAGAAATAGATTTAAGGGCCTAGATTTGATAGATAGAGTGCCTGATGAACTATGGAATGAGGTTCGTGACATTGTACAGGAGACAGGGATCAAGACCATCCCCATGGAAAAGAAATGTAAAAAAGCAAAATGGCTGTCTGGGGAGGCCTTGCAAATAGCTGCGAAAAGAAGAGAATCGAAAAGCAAAGGAGAAAAGGAAAGATATAAACATCTGAATGCAGAGTTCCAAAGAATAGCAAGAAGAGATAAGAAAGCCTTCTTCAGCGATCAATGCAAAGAAATAGAGGAAAACAACAGAATGGGAAAGACTAAGGATCTATTCAAGAAAATCAGAGATACCAAAGGAACATTTCATGCAAAGATGGGCTCGATAAAGGACAGAAATGGTGTGGACCTAACAGAAGCAGAAGATATTAAGAAGAGGTGGCAAGAATACACAGAAGAATTGTACAAAACAGAGCTTCACGACCCAGATAATCATGATGGCGTGATCACTGACCTAGAGCCAGACATCCTGGAATGTGAAGTCAAGTGGGCCTTAGGAAGCATCACTACAAACAAAGCTGGTGGAGGTGATGGAATTCCAGTGGAGCTATTCCAAATCCTGAAAGATGATGCTGTGAAAGTGCTGCACTCAATATGCCAGCAAATTTGGAAAACTCAGCAGTGGCCACAAGATTGGAAAAGGTCAGTTTTCATCCCAATCCCAAAGAAAGGTAATGCCAAAGAGTGCTCAAACTACCGCACAATTGCACTCATCTCACACGCTAGTAAAGTAATGCTCAAAATTCTCCAAGCCAGGCTTCAGCAATATGTGAATTGTGAACTTCCTGATGTTCAAGCTGGTTTTTGAAAAGGCAGAGGAACTAGAGATCAAATTGCCAACATCCGCTGGATCATCAAAAAAGCAAGAGAGTTCCAGAAAAACATCTATTTCTGCTTTATTGACTATGCCAAAGCCTTTGACTGTGTAGATCACAACAAACTGTGGAAAATTCTTCAAGAGACGGGAATACCAGACCACCTGATCTGCCTCTTGAGAAATCTGTATGCAGGTCAGGAAGCAACAGTTAGAACTGGTCATGGAACAACAGACTGGTTCCAAATAGGAAAAGGAGTACGTCAAGGCTGCATATTGTCACCATGTTTATTTAACTTATATGCAGAGTACATCATGACTGGAGGAAACACAAGCTGGAATCAAGATTGCTGGGAGAAATATCAATAACCTCAGATATGTAGATGATACCACCCTTATGGCAGAAAGTGAAGAGGAACTCAAAAGCCTCTTGATGAAAGTGAAAGTGGAGAGTGAAAAGGTTGGCTTAAAGCTCAGCATTCAGAAAACGAAGATCATGGCATCTGGTCCCATCACTACATGGGAAATAGATGGAGAAACAGTGGAAACAGTGTCAGACTTTCTTTTTCTGGGCTCCAAAATCACTGCAGATGGTGACTGCAGCCATGAAATTAAAAGACGCTTACTCCTTGGAAGGAAGGTTATGACCAACCTAGATAGCATACTCAAAAGCAGAGACATCACTTTGCCAACAAAGGTTCGCCTAGTCAAGGCTATGGTCTTTCCTGTGGTCATGTACGGATGTGCGAGCTGGACTCTGAAGAAGGCTGAGCGCCGAAGAATTGATGCTTTTGAACTGTGGTGTTGGAGAAGACTCTTGAGAGTCCCTTGGACTGCAAGGAGATCCAACCAGTCCATTCTGAAGGAGATCAGCCCTGGGATTTCTTTGGAGGGAATGATGCTCAAGCTGAAACTCCAGTATTTTGGCCACCTCATGCGAAGAGTTGACTCATTGGAGAAGACTCTGATGCTGGGAGGGATTGAGGGCAGGAGGAGAAGGGGACGACAGAGGATGAGATGGCTGGATGGCATCACTGACTCGATGAATGTGAGTCTGAGTGACCTCCGAGAGCTGGTGATGGATAGGGAGGCCTGGCATGCTGCAGTTCATAGGGTCGCAAAGAGTCGGACACGACTGAGCGACTGATCTGATCTGATCTGGTATATATCAAGTTTGCTTTTAAAAATAAGGTCTTTTTTTTTTTTTCAAAGTAATAGTAGGTTGTAAAAATGAAAATTAAAGGAATAATAGAGGACTTAAAACTTAAAATTTTTTTTTTTTTAATTTAAAGAATGATAATAGTAAAAATATATCTAGGACTTTCTCTGGTGTTGTTGTGGACAGCGTGGGGTCAGTTCATTTTCAGATAGTTCCTTGATCTAGCTTATACTTCTCAAGATCTGTAGGCCCCTTCCTATGTAGTCGGTGCTAACTACAGGGTTTTAATCTATTGCACCTGTCACTTCCAAGGCGGTTCCCTCTGTTTTAGCTTCTTCTGTTTGCTGGTCTCTTCAATGTCTAATTACCACCCTGACACAAGGGGGCGGTGGTGGACACTTTTTAGGCTTAACTTGTTCAGTTGTGCTGTGGGGAGGAGGAACACTGCAAACAAATAACACTGGCATGTGCTCACGGTATCTCGGCCACACTGGGTTTGCCCCCGCTCACGGCATGTGTGCTTTCCCTGTCTTCCCTGCTTAGGCTCTAGGTTGCTCTGCGGGGAACTGTTGTATGCACTTCCCAGGTCTAAGCTGCTCAGGTTCAGGCACTCAGGTAGTCCTCAGAGGTGCAGACTCGGTTGGGCCTGCATGCCCTTCCCAGGTCTGAACAGCTCAGGTGACCAGGTGTTTGGCGAGTGTGGTCGCTGCAACTTATCGCCTCCCCCGTCCCTGCCTCTCTGTTTTCTGGGTATACAACCAACACACCTTCTCAGGTGGATGTTGACCGTCCAGAATCCCAAGAAGTCTTGTTTAGCAATGAAGCCTGGTTACAGTTTGGTAGATGATGCCTCTCTGGGGCCGCAGTTGCCCCCTTCCAGCTCTGGCTGCCCTCCCTGCCTGTCCCTGGAGGGGGATGGGCCAGCCTGCAGATGGCTAGCTCTGCTCAGTCCTTTGTTCTATGAGCAGGCCTAGCGGGGTCGGTATCTTGCTGCTGCTGCTGCTAAGTCGCTTCAGTCGTGTCTGACTCTGTGCGATCCCATAGACAGCAGCCCACCAGGCTCCTCCGTCCCCGGGATTCTCCAGGCAAGAATACTGGAGTGGGTTGCCATTTCCTTCTCCAATGCATGAAAGTGAAAAGTAAAAGTGAAGTCGCTCAGTCGTGTCCGACTCTTAGCGACCCCATGGACTGGAGCCTACCAGGCTCCTCCATCCATGGGATTTTCCAGGCAAGAGTACTGGGGTTGGGTGCCATTGCCTTCCTCAAGGTTAGGGCTTTTCACAGGGTAGTCTGCTTTGATATCTCAAGTTAGTTGGCTCAGATTGCCCTCGGGGCATTCAGGCCCAGTCCTTACTCTAAGCAGTGCAGCCTGGTCCTCCCTGCCCTGTCCCGGCTTGTAGTGGCGGATACCGGCGTCTGCACTGCTTCTCCACTGGAGTTACTGTTGGGCACGTAATATGTGGGCTTTAATTATTTATCTATTTTTCCCTCCCAGTTTTGCCCTCTGAGGTTCTAAGACTCACCATAGACTCGCCAGTGAGAGTGTTTCCTGGTGTTTGGAAACTTCTCTCTTTTTTAAGACTCCTTTCCCAGGACGGATCTCCGTCCCTACCTCTTTTGTCTCTATTTTTATCTTTTATATTTTTTCCTACCTCCTTTCAAAGACAATGGGCTGCTTTTGTGAGTGCCTGATGTTCTCTGCTGGCATTCAGAAGTTGTTTTGTGGAATTTATGTTTAAATGTTCTTTTGATGAATTTGTGGGGGAGAAAGTGGTCTCCCTGTCCTATTCCTCCACCATCTTAGGACCTCCTCTCTGAACTATGCCATTTTAAAAGGGATCTGAATATCCATGGATTTTAGTATCCTTTGGGATCCTGAGCCAAATCTTCTACATACATTTGGGAAAGATTGTACTCATTTTGGGAATGAATTTAAGAGACTGTCTAGTCCAATGCACAAATAGATATTTAATATGCTCAATTTCACCCCTGACAGTGTATTAAATCTCCTAGAATTAAGGATAGGGAAATATTTCAGAAGCACAAGGAATATTTCAGGTCTTTTTCCTGTGTGACAAATTAAAATACTTTAAATTTACTCCTTAGCTCTCCTATATCATTTCCAAGTTTGAAGAACTGCTTCTTTCATTTGCGATTCCATAATCCTCTTTTCTACCAAGAGAATGAAAACAAAGAAGAAAAAGGATTACATCCACAAGAAGCAAAATAATAAAATTAAATAAGTGAACTATAAATCATTATTTTCTAGGACATCTCTAGCTTGGGAAAATAAAAGAAACTGAAAATATTTTTCAGAGAAAATTATAATATCAACTGCATAGATTGATATTAAACCAATTGTAACATGTCTAATACAATAACCACTTTTCTCACAAAAAAAATGCTAGTTAGGTTTTAAAAATCATGTCTAAAGTTTCATTTTTATTTTACCCTACCAAAGAATGTCAGCTTTCTCAAGATTGAGCTCATCATGGTTTGCAGAAAAATATTGTTATACTCTTCAAAAAATTATTAGAAATGAAAGAAAACAGAAACATCATCAAAATTGTATTTAAAATATAGATCAACTTATGACATTTACAGAGTTTTCAGAATCAATCATAATACCAGCTCCTTTAACTCATTTTCTCCTAAAGGGTAGTATAGGGAATCATCACAGTGATCTCTAAGCAAAACTTCTCTCCACATTTACCTAAACATCATTCAGGGTGATTTGACTTTGAGCACTAGGACTGTCCGGCATAGCAAACAAAGCCATAGTTGGCATAGCTATCTCCCTAGCTCTGGAATGAGATTAGAGATGGAGGAAATATCAACATCTACCAAGGCCAGTGAAAATAACTTTAAACTCTCTTCTACCACCAAACAAACAACCACAGCCACATCTTAAAAGCCACCATCAGGATGACTGATTCGGGTTCCACAGCCTGAAGTGGCTTCTTCCCATATCTTAGTCCTGTAATTAGTGGCGGGTGTTCCCTCCAGACACTCAAGAGTTAGAGATTCGGTTTGAATGTTGTTCTGAAGTGTATCCAAACAAGACTGGATTTTTCTTCTATGTGTGTTCCTCCCTTTTCTCATATGTTTTTCTTTCTCACTCCATCCCCCCCCCCCATCTATTCAAATTTCTCCTACAAAATCTATGTAATATTGCCCTCCAATTCTAGAATTCCCGATTGTCTCATTAGTTCAGTGTTTATGACCTACTGTTTTTAAAATATCTGTTTCTAGAAATAGAAGCTAAATAATAGACTTAATACTTTGTCAAAGAGCATAGCTAACTTGAAAAAGACCCAAGTTCCTTTTAGCCAGAAAATGAATTTCTCATGCCCATACTTCACAAAGCTTCCTTTCGTTTTAAGAATTTTTCTAAACAGAAAACAATAAAAGCTTGAATCAGGGGCTTTCTTGGTGGTCCAGTGGTTAAGAATCGCTTCACGAAACAGGGCACGCAGGTTTGATCCAGGTCAGGGAACTAAGATTCCACATACCATGGAGCAACCAAGCCTGCACACTGCAACTAGAAAGTCCATGCACCACAGTGAAAGATCCCATGGGATTCAGCAAAGACCCCCGAATGCTGCAGCTAAGGCCCAATGCAACCTGAATAAATTAATTTTTTAAAAATGCTTTGAGAAATTACCCCTTCTCTTGTTGTGGGACTACAATTAGGGCCTCAACCTTCTCCTAGCTAAGCAGTGGAGATGTTACTCAAGATTGCCAATAATTCAGAGGGTTCTGGAATGTGAATTCTGTGCAGACAAAGAGACCGAAATTTGTGGTTTCTTCTGTAGTTCTTGCTCTAATTTCTGAGCCTGTTTCTCCAGACTTTATGTTAAACTAAGAGCTTAATAACCCACCACAATCATCTTTGGTTCATGTTAGTCAAAGTCAGTTTCTATTGCATGCAAGCAAAAATCTCAACTTATACTCAACTGAGACCAGTCAGTCATTCTTTGAAAAATAACACCATGTACTGGATTCATTAAATTGCAATCAATTCATGGATGGTAACATCACACTTGCATGATAAATCCTTTTGTTGGTGCTGGAAAACTGAAAGATAAAAAAGAAAGATGATGACTTGCTCTTAGTGTGTTTATTCTATAGTTAAGATTAATCCACATGCAATGATTACAATTCCCAGGCACACAACAAACGCCGAGGGAATGCACTCACTATCCAAGCAATGACTTTTCTTGTCACCCACCTAGTTTCCCAAGCCTCAGCCTATAATTCATCCTCAACTTCTCCCCCTTCCTCACCCCACACATCTAATTAGTCACACTTCATTCACTGAGAAAATATTCACTAGCACATCATGTTGATTGTGTTTATTTTAAATCTCCTGCTTCTTCCCATCACCAAAGCCTCTCCTTTATTTCAATCCCTCACACTGCAGCAAATGATCAACTGGCCTCTCTGCCTTTGACTTGGTTCTTGTGATTCATCCTCTCCAAAGATGACAGATTATTTCCTAAAGTGCAAATCCTATCATGGTGTGCTCCGCTTGAAGCTTGCCATCGTGTTTGGGAGAGTTCCAAATGTCTTAGCATGGTATTCACAGCCCTTCAAGGCACTTGAAAACTCTTCTGGAACAAAGTGAACTGTAACTAAATGAACAATTGAAAAGGCAAATCCTATCATGGTCTGGCTCTTGCTTATCTCCCCAGATCCATCTCTCACCACCCTGTGCTACAAGCATACTGGGCTCCTTACAGCTGCTTCCAGCACCATCATCTCATCTCCTGGCCAAACAACCAGCTGCTCCTCTGCCTGAAATGTCCTTCCTGCTCCGTGCCTTCATTTCACCTAAGCAACTCCTACATGCCAACCCTCTTGGCCAAGTGATGCTGATCTTCTTTCACACCAGCACAGTAGTCACTCTATGTATCCCTCCTACACAAAATGCATCACTCTATAATATCATTTTCTGTTCCTTTGTATGTTTTCCCTTATAGAAGGCAGGTTGTATTCCTTGTGTTTGAAACTCTGATTCATCTATGTTTTCACTGTGCTTAGGAGAATACCAAGCACGTGAAAACATTCAATAAATGTTTTATTGACTGACTGAATACACAGAAAATATTTTCACAAATAATGCATCCAGTGTTTGCATACCCGAGTCTTTTACAGACCTGAGTAACAGAGAAGACTTGGATGGAATATGTTTCCATACAGTCTATTTGTAAACACAAGAATCATCTTTCTACCAAGATGTTGTAGAGTTTCAAGAGTCTCTAAAGATGCCAGTTCTGTATGTCAACAACAATCAGATGAAACTTTCCAGATTTATGTGAAGTTTCTCTTGATTCAATTTGCAAAGTCTCACAGAAACACTGAAAACAGAAGGTGTCCATAAACCTCTGGATTTTGCAGTGAAACACTTCATATAGTGATGTGTCAAGCACACGGGAGTATAAGCCAGTCCAACAGAATTGATTTTACAGAAGAAGATGAACATTGCATCAAAGAAGAAACATACATTTTGGACAATATTCTATAAGTAAATGAATTCAGACAAAAATAATGAAAATTGTACAAGAAATGGGAGGATAGTAGGCCTATTATGGCAGATATTCTCCTAGGATGGAGTGAAATGGAATAAATGCTGCAAACACACATGGTTTCATAGGTGTTTGTAATGAAAAAAGGCATCATGCATAATGTAAAGCACAAGATACGCTGGTAACAAAAGACACAATACAATCCTTTAAGAACTTGTCTTCCTTCTTCTACCATGAGCAGTCCTCAGTCATCAGCCTTTACTCCTTGCTATATCATAACCTCAGTAAGATAATTGCCCCTTCTATAATCACAGTCTTAGGGCATTAATTACCACCACTCAGCATTAATCCTGAATCCATAGCTCCTGTTATCACTTCTAATTACATTTTCGGTTTTTTGGTATATATATAACTGTCTTCTGTGCCATTTCCTCAAGCAAAATTTATTTGAGAGTAAATCAATCTTCAACCTAATACTAGTTCTTCGTTCCATCATCTATTTATGTAGAAATAAATGCTGGTCTTCCAAAATCATGTCAACATTTTTTTCAATACTTTATATCTGGCCTCTCTCTCACTCTCCCATCACCAAATGCTCCAGGAAATCAAGTAGTGTAGCTATAAAATAGCCATCACATACCCAATTTTTCTGATATCACCTAATTAGGTATAATATCATCTTATCAAGATGTCATATCACTGCTAACATCACCTTCTTGATGTACTGCCAGCTGCTTTCATCTTTCCACTTCCACCCCCCATCTTCCTCAAGGACATCATATAGATTCCTGACCCTAGACCCATCATACTTATAAGTTCATCTTGTATAGCTATAACTAGAACTCCTTGCTCCATTCAAACCAGTTTTACCATATCACATCTTTTCTCAGAGTCACCTGTTCAATATGTCTTCATGACTTTCTCAACTTATTCCAAAGTCTACCTTCCTTCTAAGAGCTAACATTTCACAATTATTTGTAAAGATTTGAACAATTTCATCATTTATAATTTCACAATTTGTATGGAAATACAAAAAAACCTCAAATAGCCAAAGCAATCTTGAGAAAGAAAAATGGAACTGGAGGAATCAACCTGCCTGACTTCAGGCTCTACTATAAAGCCACAGTCATCAAGACAGTATGGTACTGGCACAAAGACAGAAATATAGATCAATGGAACAAAATTGAAAGCCCAGATATAAATCCCCACACCTATGGACACCTTATCTTTGACAAAGGAGGCAAGAAGATACAATAGATTAAAGACAATCTCTTTAACAAGTGGTGCTGGGAAAACTGGTCAACCACTTGTAAAAGAATGAAACTAGAACACTTTCTAACACCATACACAAAAATAAACTCAAAATGGATTGAAGATCTAAACATAAGACCAGAAACTATAAAGTTTTGCTTATGCATCCTTAGAGGAGAACATAGGCAAAACACTCTCCAACATACATCACAGCAGGATCCTCTATGGCCCACCTCCCAGAATATTGGAAATAAAAGCAAAAATAAACAAATGGGATCTAATTAAACTTAAAGGCTTCTGCACAACAAAGGAAATTGTAAGCAAGGTGAAAAGACAGCCTTCAGAATGGGAGAAAATAATAGCAAATGAAGCAACTGACAAAGAACTAATCTCAAAAATATATAAGCAACTCCTACAGCTCAATTCCAGAAAAATAAATGACCCAATCAAAAAATGGGCCAAAGAACTAAATAGACATTTCTCCAAAGAAGATATACAGATGGCTAACAAACACATGAAAAGATGCTCAACATCACTCATTATCAGAGAAATTCAAATCAAAACCACTATGAGATACCATTTCACGCCAGTCAGAATGGCTGCGATCCAAAAGTCTACAAGCAATAAATGCTGGCGAGGGTGTGGAGAAAAGGGAACCCTCTTACACTGTTGGTGGGAATGCAAACTAGTACAGCCATTTTGGAGAACAGTATGGAGATTCCTCAAAAAACTGGAAATAGAACTACCTTATGACTCAGCAATTCCACTGCTGGACATGCACACTGAAGAAACCAGAATTGAAGAAGACATGTGTACTCCAATGTTCATCACAGCACTGTTTATAATAGCCAGGACATGGAAGCAACCTAGATGTCCATCAGCAGATGAATGGATAAGAAAGCTGTGGTACATATACACAATGGAATATCACTCAGCCATTAAAAAGAATACATTTGAATCAGTTCTAATGAGGTGAATGAAACTGGAGCCTATTATACAGAGTGAAGTAAGCCAGAAAGAAAAACACCAATACAGTATACTAACACATATATATGGAATTTAGAAAGATGGTAACAATAGCCATGTATATGAGACAGCAAAAGAGACAACTGATGTATAGAACAGTCTTTTGGACTCTGTGGGAGAGGGAGAGGGTGGGATGATTTGGGAGAATGGCATTGAAACATGTATAATATCATATATGAAACAAGTCGCCAGTCCAGGTTCAATGCACGATACTGGATGCTTGAGGCTGATGCAATAGGACGACCCAGAGGGATGGTATGGGGAGGGAGGAGGGAGGAGGGTTCAGGATGGGGAACATATGTATACCTGTGGTGCATTCATTTTGATATATGGCAAAACCAATACAATATTGTAAAGTTAAAAAATAAAATTAAATTAAAACAAAAATAAATAAATAAATAAAAATGATTCCATTTAATCCTTTCTGCTGGAATACTTGTACCTCCAGTGACATTTACCAACTAACTTGGATTATTCTTATATACAAAAGTTCCAGATAACTGTATTAGTCAAGATCAGCTAATTTGTACTATAGTAATAAATGATCCCTGAATCTCAGAGACATAACAGAAGTCTGTTTCTCACTCCCCTGTGGCTCATCAGAAAGCTGTACTGAACAGTCTCCCAAGTACACAGCAAACAAGCGCTCTAGTGTTTGTTACCATATTATCCTTCACTTCTGTGACAGGCAAAGAGAGAAACTAGAAAATTGTACAGAGGATTTTCATTGCCTCTGATTATAACTGCAAATGGGCCATAAAATGTAGAAAATCAACACAATATTTACAGAGCTTTATAGTTTCTATCACAATAAATTTGTATCCATATTCTCAGCTTAGCTGGTGTAGGAAAAGAAATTCTCAACACAAGCATTGCAATATTTCACATTGAAACTTTACCCAGTTCAGTTCAGTCACTCAGTCATGTCCAACTCTTTGTGACCCCATGGACTGCAACAAGCCAGGTTTTCCTGTCCAATCACCAACTCTTGGAGCTTGCCCAAACTCACATCAATTTAGTTGATGATGCCATCCAACCATCTCATCCTCTGTCACCCCTTTCTCCTCACGCCCTTGATTTTTCCCAACATCCTGGTCTTTACAAATGAGTCAGTTCTTCACATCAGGTGGCCAAAGTATTGGAGCTTCGGCTTCAGCATCAGTCCTTCCAATGAATATTCAGGACTAATTTCCTTTAGGATTGACTGATTTTATATCTTTGCTGTCCAAGGGACTCTCAAGAGTCTTCTCCAACACCACAGTTCAAAAGCATCAGTTCTTCAGCACTCAGTTTTGTTTTTGGTTTAACTCTCACATCCATACATGACTACTGGAAAAAACCATAGCTTTGACTACATGGACCTTTGTCAGCAAAGTAATGTCTCTGCTTTTTGATATGCTGTCTAGGTTGGTCATAGCTTTTCTTCCAATGAGCAAGTATCTTAATTTCATGGCTGCCATCACTCCAATGACTTTGGAATAAAAAAAATAAATAAAGTCTCTCCCTGTTTCCATTGTTTCCCCATCTATTTGCCATGAAGTGATGGGACCGGATGCCATGATCTTCGTTTTCTAAATGTTGAGTTTTAAGCCAGCTTTTTCACTGTCCTCTTTCATTTTCATTAAGAGGCTTTTCAGTTCTTCTTTGCTTTCTGCCATGAGGGTGGTGTCATTTGTATATATGAGGTTATTGGTATTTCTCCCAGCAATCTTGATTCCAGCTTGTGTTTAATCCAGTCTGGCATTTCATGTGATGTACTTTGCATAGAAGTTAAATAAGTAAGGTGACAATATACTCCTTGATGTACTCCTTTCCCAATTTGGAACCAGTCCATTGTTCCATGTCTGGTTTAACTGTTGCTTCTTGACCTGTTGCTTCTTGACCTGCACACTGAAACATTACTACCTATAGGTAAAAAGTGAGAATTGTGACTGCCTTTCTGAGTAGATCCACTTATGTCTCCTGCTGTCAGAGACCAGATGGAAAATAGCAAGGACAGAAACACAATATTAGAATCTTAAGGTCAAGAGCCTGGGTGCATCAGGAGCTCCCTACTCAGCATGGATGAAAGGCTACCACTTACTGATGTTGAGCTAAGCTGATCAATTAAAATGACCTAGAAGGTATCTGATCTGTTATAGCCAGATTCCCTCGAGTCTCTGGAAGAAAACAGAGATGGGAACTAGCAGTTATCATGTTTTGTTATTTTATTGCTTCAGATGTTCTCCTTAATTAGAGAGAATTCCATGCGTATAGGCATTTAACAAGATAAATATCCCCTCTCTTCCAAGACCTTATCATCAGGGAATACTCAAGGCTATTTTATAGTTGACAAGAACCTCTTCATTAGAAAGACCATTTGTTGTTCATCAACAAAGGAATGAACAAAGATATGGTACAGACATACAATGTAATATTACTCAGCCATAAAAAAGAGCAAAACTGAGTAATTTGTAAAGATGTGGATGGACCTAGAGACTGTGATAGAAAGTCAGGGAAAGAAAAGCAAATACTATATATTAATGTCAACTCACTGGAAAAGAGCCTGATGTTGGTAAAGATCAAGGGCATGAAGAAAAAGGGGTGAAGAAGATGAGATGGTTGGATGGCATCATCAACTCAATAGACATGAGTTTGAGCAAACTCCAGGAGATGGTGAGGGACAGGGAAGCCTGGTGTGCTATAGTTCATGGGGTTGCAAAGAGTCAGACACAACTGAGCAACTAAACAATAGGAACGTATGTGAAATCTGAAAAAAAAAAAAAAGTATAGATGATCTTATTTAAAAAGCAGAAATACAGACACAAATGTAGAGAAAAAAAAAACCTTGGACACTAAGGGAGAAAGCAGATGACGGGATGAATTGGAAGCTTAGGACTGACATATATACACTATTAACATTCAAATAGATACCTAGTGAGAACCTGCTGTAAAGGACAGGGAACTCTACTCAAAGCTCTGCGGTGATCTATATGGGAAGGAAGTCCAAAAAAGAGGGGATATATGTATATGTATAGCTGACTAACTTTGCTGTTCAGTGGAAACTAACGTAACATTGTAAATCAACTCTGCTGCTACTGCTGTTGCTGCTAAGTCGCTTCAGTCGTGTCCAACTCTGTGCGACTCCATAGACAGAAGCCCACCAGGCTCCCCTGTCCCTGGGATTCTCCAGGCAAAATCAACTCTAGTTCCATAGAAATAAGCAAAAGAAGAGAGGCCATCTGTAGATGGATGGGAAGCTCTTCTTTACTCCTGGTGTTTCCTTCTACATGGTGAGTGCTTCAGTGTGGTCATGCTCCCAGCTTCCCTCGCCTGCTCACTCATTCCCACACAGCTTATCTAATTAGGAACAGCCTATCTAACAGGCCAGTTTGGAAAGAAGACTCAGGCAAGCAGAGCCAGCACCTTCCTTTTCTTTTTCCCTTGAGAAATAGCTGCCCACATGTTTTGCTTTACTTCTCTGTGGGCCAGCTCTGTTCTCACAGGGAGAACCTGCCCAGTCAAGCATGGAAGACAAGTTCAGTGAGTTTGTATACATCTGGGGCTCATTGTTAAGAAATCCCCATTCTCCCAGACACAAAGCACATTCTTTCATCTCAGTTTTACCTGTAAGAAGGGTGATTTTTTTTTGTTGTTGTTCTCCACCTATTGACTCATTTATTGTATTTCTTAACTGATGAAGAATCTGAATGGGTAGGTACAATTTATCACATTCCCCAAATCACCTCAAAAGATAGCATATAGTTCTACATTATTTATTTAAATGCACTTGTCATCCACATTGATGATAGGCTTTTTTGTACTGTTGTTATACTACAACTACTGCTTTCATATGCAGTGATAGTAATGCATTTTTGTCAGTTATTAGGACATGTAACCACTGCAGTTTGTTCATAGAGAAAAATTGTATATATTTTTTTCATTTTATTTATTTGGCTGCTCTGGACCTCAGTTGTGGTGCGCAGGTTCCTCGTTACAGTGAACGAATTTCTCTAGTTGTGACACGCAGGTTTCTCTCTAATTGTGGTGTGCATGCAGGCTTAATTGCCCAACACCACTTGAGATCTTAGTTTCTCAACTAGGGATCAAATCCATGTCCCCTGCACTGGAAGGTGGATCCTTAACTACTGGGCCACCAGGGAAGTCCCTCACAGAAAATTGTATTAGCAATATGAAATAAAAGTGTCAATATACATGCATGATATTCTTAATATTCTTGTGCTAAGACTTGATTGTTTGCACAGAGGAAAAAACAACAATAAAAAAGCCAAAAATAAAAAATCCTGAAGATAACACTTTCTATAACTCATAGACATGTAGTAATGTATAAACTAGAATGTGGATAAGATCTGTCCATTTGGAGTTTACAGTAAATGCATGACTTGAAAGAAAATCAAATTAGCCTACCGATGATAAAAATTTAAAAAACTAGACTTAAAAGCTGAAAAATAGTAAATTAAATATATACAGCTACAATGCAAATAGATTTTAAATGTTTTATATTGGACTGGAAATAGAAAACATTCTTTAGCACCTTTACTGCTTATTATCTATAAATTGTTAAGACAATTTATGCACTTAAACAGAAAACAAGACTGAAGTTTATCTACCATCTCTCTTTTTTTTTTTCTCATTAAATTACATTTACTTAAAGGTCACATAATGACTATCTGTTTTTTAGTGCCACCTTTTGGGTGGTCTTGTTATTACATAACATCAAAATTGAAAAACTTTGAAAATTAAGTGTGTGTATATTGGGGGCAGGAGGAGAAGGGGACAACAGAGGATGAGATGGCTGGATGGCATCACTGACTCGATGGACGTGAGTCTGAGTGACCTCCGGGAGTTGGTGATGGACAGGGAGGCCTGGCGTGCTGCGGTTCATGGGGTCGCAAAGAGTCGGACACGACTGAGCGACTGATCTGATCTGATATATCCATTAATCAGTAACATATTAAGTGTACACCCTTAGTTTTTCACCGTAACTGTAGAGTGTTAGAATTGAATAGAAACTTTTATCACTTATGTTCTGTAATAAAATAAGAGTTGTAATGTTTCCTTATTACAGTTTTTGGAATCATGAGGTTCAACCCCTGTCACTCCCATTCACTATATCCTTGTCTCTCAGCACTGACATTCATATAAAGTTTGATCTAAAGTATGTCTGCTCTTTCCTTTTTAGGAAAGATCTTATAGAAGCTACACCATTCATTGACACAGCCAGAGATAGCAGCTTTTCTGAGGCTTTGTGATTTTCAAGTATGGAACTAAAATCAAACCCGGGTCTCATATGTCTAAATTCCATCAATTACATTTACCCAATTCAAAGAAGCTTTTGGCTCTAACAAAAATCCTCTGCTACTCCTATCTTGATTAAGTGGGTTGAACTCCAGGTAAGCTGAGAAATCTGCTCTCAAAATTTCACAACAAAATAACAGAATTGCTCACTCACATCTGGTTATTTTTAAAGTTACAGTTCTGAATGTGACCAATAGCAAAGGTCTCTCTGCTTTAGGTTAAAATCAGAAAATATCACCTACTGGGACCCAGCACATGCCATTGGCTCACACAAGTCATTCATTAGAGTCTACCTAGCATGTCATCCACCCATTCATCTAGATTTCCAAAGTCCTATTCCTATAACTAATGAGATCATTGAAAAGTAAGAGACTTAAAATATTAATTTAGTTGACATAAAAATATTTAACAAATTTATAACATAATTTTCAGCCTTCAGGCCAATAAAAACATCATTTCTTTAAGCATCACTTTAGAGATTTTTTGTAAAACCATAGTATTTCACCACTGAAATGTAACCACCACATTGCTTATGCAAGGCCCTCTTTTACATTTGATTTCTAAAAAAACTCTGCTACAAGTGAATTTGTATCATTTAAATTATTATGACTATAAAAACAAAATTAGCTTAAACCTCTTTGTTTCCAGACAAATTAAACTCTGTGCCCAATTATTATAATCAGATCGTCTCATGTACCAGTCACGTTTACTCTTTCTGCTCTTTGTTGTTGACCTCTGTTCTATTCTGATTTTATTCCAAATTATTCTTCTTTATGTTATATGTTCTTTTACAAATTGTCTTAAATCTTGTTGAATATAGCTCAAGCACCAAAATGTAGGACTCAATTCAGGTATTCCAGCAAGGAGGTTGTGGTTGCTGGACCTAGTATCAGACAGGAGCAATGTGGAAGAGTTAGCTGTTCATGAGACGTCCAAGACTTCACAGGTCTTAGCTGAAGCCATTGATAATTATTGCACAGGAGAGGTGCTGAAAAAACATATGCATCAAACATGTTGAAATACTATTCACAATAGCCAAGACATGGAAACAACATAAGTGTTCATCAACAGATGAAAGGATAAAGCAGATATGGTACATATATATACAGTGGAATATTACTCAGCCATAAAAAGGATGGGATACTGCCATTTATAGCAATGTGGATAAATCTAGAGACTATCATATTAACTGAAGTAAGTCATACAGAGACAAATATTATATGACATGACTTATATGTGAAACCTAAAAAAAATGATACAAATGAACTTGCTTATAAAACAGAAACAGACTCACAGACATAGAAAACAAATGTATGGTTGCAAAGTGAAAGGTGGGGGAGGGAGTGAAAAATTAGGAGCTTGGGATTAGCATAAACATGCCACTATGTATGGGCTTCCCTGGTGGCTCAGTGATAAAGGACATGACAACCCACTCCAGTGTTCTCACCTGAGAAACCCCAAGGAAAGGAGCCTGGTGGGTTACAGCCTATGGGGTCTCAAGAGTCAGACACAACTTAGTGACTAGATAACAACAAAACAACCACTATGTATAAAATAGATAAACAACAAGGATTTCCTCTATAACACAGAAAATGGCATTCAATACCTTCTAATAATCTGTGATGGAAAAGAATATGAAAAAAATGTATATGTATATGTATAACTGAATCACTTTGCTATATACCTAAAACTAACACAATATTGTAAATCAACTATAGTTAAGAAAATGTTTAATATGCTGATATAGCTTCCCAAGTGGCATAGTGGGAAAGAATCCGCTTGACAATGAGGCAGACATGAGTTTGATCCCTGGGCCAGGAAGATCCCCTGGAGAAAGAAATGGCAACCCACTCTAGTATTCTTGCATGGGAAGTCCTGTGGCTAAAGGAGCCTGATGGGCTATGGTCCATAAGGTCACAGAGTCAGACATGATTGAGCACAAATGCACACAATATGCTGATATAATAGGCAGGAAGACATGCAGTAAGATAATGACCAGAGCTAAATGTTCTTAAGAGAAAGCTTATGGAGCTTCCTGAAAAGCTGGATTAGCAGGAGTTTATCAAAGCAAAATAGTGTGTCTTATTGGAAATGGTCATGTACTTAGGATTCATTACACTGAACTATAGACTTGGCCCATCAGAGGGGGAGATAGTGTTTAATACAGCCCAGTGGTTCCCTTCTGAATGGATAGCCCTTCTGAGAACACTGCTTCAGTATGAGAAAGGAGTAATTGAAGCAAAGGAATAGTATGAACTTCTGTCTGTATGTGTTAGTCACTCAGCTGTGTTCAACTCTTTGCAACCCCATGGACTTAGTTCACCAGGCTCCTCTGTCCATAGAATTCTCCAGGCAAGAATACTGGAGTGGGTTGCCATGTGCTTCTCCAGGGACTATTCCTAACTCAGGAATAGTTAGGAATAGACTCAGGAGAACCCTGGTCTCCTGCATAGAAGGCAGATTCTTTGCCATCTGAGCCACCAGAAAAGCCCATGAATCTTTAATTAATTACATAAAGGAATACTTTTCATGCAAGAGAACAGAATTACATCATGTTCATTAAGATTCTCTTGCCTTTAGGATTATTTTTACTTGAGCCACATGGTGCAATGAACACAAATTTGTTTCAAAAGTTTTGTCTTCTGGAAGTGTAGTTTGTCTATTTCAGGATTGTACATTGACAAAAATTAGAGACAATCAGTGATGTACTAACATTTCACTCCATAGGATGGACAAGAACTCTGCTTGTAAATCAATATAAATGTTAAAAACATAGGAAAAGCTTCACAACTTTTCAGAGTTCTATTTGCTTTAAATTCAGTGTAGTATTTATCTTGAAAAAAACACACATTTAAATCACACAAATCTAACTACCCTCTATTTTTTTGGTACCTAAAGAAATTATTAATACCAATAGTAGAACAAAAATACATCTGTGATAAAATTATTATTTTTCTTTCCTATTTGCAAATGCTACAAATCAGTTTATTGTTTATACTTAAATAGAATCTCTATGCAGTTTTTAAACACCCTTATGCACTTGTCTTCAGAGCATATCAGACAAATCTATTATGTTTGTTTGATCTCTCACAAACAGGGAAATGTAGCCTCAGAAGTTACTTGATTTTTCCCAAGTTCATTTAAATCTGACTTGCTTATTAAACTTTAAGAAATCATGCTAAATTATATGCTGTTTTTATTTTTTCCATATATCTTTGTTAAAACCCTAAAAATACCAAAAGTTACCTGTACCACTCATTTGGACCCAAATAGAGGACCTAGTTGACACTTAGGGAACTTTATGCTGACTATGTAACTGGGCTCACCTAAAATATTATCCATCAAAGATAGATTTATATTTTCCATGTTCAATTATATATTCTGTATTACTTAAACATATATATTATGTGACATCTAATTACAAAGTTACATTAAATGTCAACCATTTTCCAGGAAAAACACTTTTTAAGCCTTGACGTGGTTTAATCACTAAGTTGTGTCCAATTCTTGTAACCCCATTGACTGTAGTCCACCAGGCTCCTCTGTCCATGGGATTTTCCAGTGAAGAATACTGGAGTGGGTTGCCATTTCCTTCTCTAGGGGATCTTCCTGACCCAGGGATCGAACCCGGGTCTCCTGCCCTGTAGGCAGATTTTTTAAGTCCAGGGAATTCCCTTTAAGTCTTAGTTCAAAACTAAAAATGCACATTCATTATTGTGTACTATGTAGGATAAGTTTATGCAATAGAAAAAACTCTAGTTGAAGGTTACCATTAAGTGATATTAAATAATTCCCCTAGAGATTGAATTTCTTGAAATGTATGGGATTTCTCCTTTTAAATAAAAAAAAAAACTAATAAAATTCAACATATATTAATTAAGTGGAATGAAGCTTTTAGTTAACAATAACATAAGATTATTTTCAAATAAATTTATCATTTTAAATACTTCCAGATTTTATAGAAGTTTTACAAAAGAGTTGCAAAGAAAACACAGAGTTCCCATATACTCTTCACTTAGTTTCCCTAATGTTACCCTCTTATATAACCATGGTTTAATTCTTGAAAAGTGAAAGTGGAAGTCACTCAGTTGTGTCCAACTCTTCATGACCCTGAATTCTTCAGGCCAGACACTGGAGTGGGTAGCCTTTCCCTTCTCCAGAACCAGGGATGGAACCCAGGTCTCCACATTGCAGGTGGATTCTTTACCAGCTGAGCCACAAGGGAAGCCCAAGAATACTGGAATGAGTAGCCTATCCCTTCTCCCGGTGTAGTTCTTTTTTTTTTAATATAAATTTATTTTAATTGGAGGCTAATTACTTTATAATATTGTATTGGTTTTGCCATACATCAACATGAGTCCGCCACGGGTGTACACGTGTTCCCCATCCTGCACCCCCTCCCACCTCCCTCCCCATACCATCCCTCTGGGTTTAATTCTTATGCTAATGAATTAATTTTGATACATTGATTCATTTAACTAAAAGCTTCATTCAAATTCCACCAATTTTCCCACTAATCTTTTTCTATTTCAAGATCCAATCCAGGATACCTCATTACATTTCATTACACTGAGTAAAAATATATTTATATTTCTTTTGAATAAACAAGATAAATATCAGTAATATAATAAGTATTCTGTGAATTACTATCAAAATATGTAGTATAAGTATACATCTAATACACAACTGCCATCAAGCTCTATAAAACTTAGAGAAATTTTTTAAATATGTCTATGACTTTAGTAACTTTTCTACCTCCAGTGTAATTATTATTTTCATCTTGCTCTCAGTATCTATTAATTTGCATTTGGTTTATTGTATAGGCACAAAATCAAATGGAAATACTGAAATAATGAATTTATACATGTTCTGAGAAAAAGGAGAATTTATATTTCTGTATATTCATTGCATTATTATTTGCATATTTTATAGAAAGATGTTTCCATGACTACAAACTGAGTTCAAATAAAAAGACTATCTGTGTAGTTAGCGATGATACCCTGAAATATTTGAGTAAATGGAGAGAGAGTGAGAAATTACAACTATACAAGGCTTGGATATATCTGGGGAATTGTGGAATAGAGAGTTACCTTGTTAACAATGTTTTTGGAAATTGAATTTGGAACCAATATAAATGGGTTGCAAACTGATACCATAGAGGGTACAGCACATAGACATTGAGTTCACCAACTCATGATATTCAAGAGAAGTCAATTTCTCAGCATTCTATAGAACAAGATTTTCAAGCCAAAAGATAAGGGAAATTCAGAGAAGAGCAGAGGAACACCGCAAATGTGACTAAATGACTTGAGAATGTGACCTTTAAGACATGGAATTATTAATTATCTACTCTAGAGAAAAAGAGCTAAAATCAGTCTTCAGTTTTCAGCTTGGCTACCACCCAGAGGATGTAATCACCCTATCAACTGGACCCAGACAGACGGAATTAATTGTATCAATGGAAAGATGTATTTGAGATTTTAAAAGTCTTCCAGCTGTTGAAAGTTCAATGGTGCTTTTGTTTTTAGCAAATAAGAAAATACTATACAAAAAAGCAGGTTTTTCATGGCTTCGATTTTCTTTAGATAATGGCAGCCCAGTAGTGATACGTACACTGGGAGCCCGGGTCTTGATTTCTAAATACCATTCTGCAGTGAAAGGAACCAAAGCTCCATGGTGAAGTATTAATAGCTGACTGGGCAGGGAAGTTTTGTGATGTGTTTAGAACAATTTATGATGCCAGAAAATAAGTCTTCAGAAAAATACCAACATGGATTATTACATAAATATAATATTGAACAAACAAAAGTGCATTGCAGAACATATGCAATATCATTCTGAGAAGTTTAGAAACATACAGAAGTGAACATATTGCTTAAGGATGTAAGCATATGTGGTGAGAAATCTTCTCAGTATGTATAGTACGAACATGTGTGCATGTATACTAACCCGTGCATACGTACACATTACATTTTTTTCTATGTTTATTTATCTGTGTGCACCTATATATAGAAAACATAAATATGTCATACAAATTGAAAACCAAGCATATATACATATAAGTTCATGCAAATGTCTCCAATTCCAACCCAATACCACAAGTTTCACTTATTTGTAACCTTTTTCTCAGACAATAAAAAAAGAAGCCACTCTCATTTTCTACAAGATATTTACTTACTTGATCAGTCATCAGATCAGATCAGATCAGTCGCTGAGTCGTGTCCGAATCTTTGCGACCCCATGAACTGCAGCACGCCAGGCCTCCCTATCCATCACCAGCTCTCGGAGGTCACTCAGACTCACATCCATCGAGTCAGTGATGCCATCCAGCCATCTCATCCTCTGTCGTCCCCTTCTCCTCCTGCCCGCAATCCCTCCCAGCATCAGAGTCTTCTCCAATGAGTCAACTCTTCGCATGAGGTGGCCAAAGTACTGGAGTTTCAGCTTTAGCATCATTCCTTCCAAAGAAATCCCAGGGCTGATCTCCTTCAGAATGGACTGGTTGGATCTCCTTGCAGTCCAAGGGACTCTCAAGAGTCTTCTCCAACACCACAGTTCAAAAGCATCAATTCTTTGGCGTAGTAGACACAAAAAGTAGTTTCAGAATTCCTAATGCATACCTCTATAAGAAACTACCTTAGTAATCACAATGAAATATTCTGCATATTGCTCTTTTGTGTTTGACTTTTAATTATCACTCTTTGTGGTATACAGTTCAAAGGCTCTTGAAAAATGCATAGACATGAATGCACCATTACAGCTGTGATACAAACAGGTTTATCACCCTCAAATCCTCCCAGGCTGCCCCTTTGTTGTCAACATTCCCCTCATTTCTTAACCCTGGCAACTGCAGGTCCTATCATTTATTTTTCAATAACATAAATGAGATCAAGCAATATGCTATATTTTGAGTTTGGCTTCTTTTTAGCAAAATGTATATAATATTTATCTCTATTGTATAAATCAATAGTTCTTTCCTTTATATTGCTAAACAAATATTTCATTTTATGGCTGTACTTCAGTTTTTTTATCCATTGACCTATTAAAGGACATCTGAGTTGTTTCTAGTTTGGGAAAATTATGAAGGAAGTTGATATAAACATTCATGACAAGACTTTTATATTGGTATAGTTTTCCATTTATTTTGTGAAAATACTGAAGAATAGTTTTTTGGGGTCATATGATAAGTATATACGTAACTTTATAAGAATATAATGGAATAGAACGTTCTGAAATAGATTCACATACAAACGTTCATTTAAATTATCATAACTGTGCCAATTTATTTCTTTAAATTTCTTTATTTTTAATTGGAGGATAATTACAATATTCTGTTGATTTCTGCTATACATCAAAGTGAATCATCTGTACGATGTAGGAAACTCAAATCCTGTGCTAATTAATTTAATGGGGAAAGAATGATCTTTACAATATGACTTAAAGATGGCCATGAATTTACTGGCACTCCTTCCATCAAGATGTGATCCCTTCCCTTGAATCTGAGCTTTCCTGTAGCCACTTTCTCCAGTAGAGTATGAAGGAAGTGACATTATGAAAGGTTCTAGACTTAGCCATAGTGGGTTGAGATCTGTTGAAACTGTGACCTGCTGCTGTGTAAGAACTTCGGCTACACTGAGGTATGCTCATTCTATGAGAATCTCAAGCCACATTAAGAAGTCCCAGAAAGCAAGATACCAGGTAGAGATAAAGAAGGGAGAGGAGAAGTTAAAGAACCTGAGCATTATACGTATGAGTGAAGAAGCCATTTTGTAAGTGGATCCTTCAGTCCCAGGAGCCCTAACCCTAACCCTAACTACATTTCCAAACCCTTCCCAACTTCCTGACCCAAATAATCATGATGTAAAAAAATAAAATGTAGTCTCTAATACCCTTTACCTATCCAAACTTTCACTGGAAATGGATTACAACTCTAAATGTTAAAGGTAAAATTATATAACAATCTAGGAAAAACACCAGAGAAAATCTTTACAACCTGAGATTAGGCAAAATTCCTTAAACAAGATTCAGAAAACACCTAACATAAAATGAAAAGTTGGTAAATGATACTTTATTAAATTAAAAACTCTGATTTTCTAAAGACACTGAATTTATAATTTTAAATGGTTTGCCACAGATGGGATAAGATATTCACAAAACATATATTCAGAGTTTTTGTTGTATATCTTTCTCCAGTTTTTATTTTCAACCTCTCTATATATTTTATACTTCTTAATTAAGGGGTGTCTCATGAAAAGATTAGGTTTCCCAGGTGGCTCAGTGGTAATCAGTCTTCCTGCCAATGCAGGAGGTGTAGGAGACATGGGTTCGATCGGTCAGGAAGATTCCCTAGAGGAGGAAATGGCAACCCACCCCAGTAGTCTTGTCTGGAGAATCCCATAGACAGAGTAGCCTGGCAGACTATAGTCCATAACTTTGCAAACAGCCAGACATGACTGAGTGACTGAGCACACACGCACACATGTAAAGATTATGTAGATGACACGAGTAAAGTAATGCTCAAAATTCTCCACGCCAGGCTTCAGCAATACGTGAACGGTGAACTTCCAGATGTTCAAGCTAGTTTTAGAAAAGGCAGAGGAATAAGAGATCAAATTGCCAACATCCACTGGATCATCGAAAAAGCAAGAGAGTTTCAGAAAAACATCTATTTCTGCTTTATTGACTATGCCAACGCCCTTGACTGTGTGGATCACAATAAACTGGAAAATTCTGAAAGAAATGGGAATACCAGACCACCTGACCTGCCTCTTGAGAAGCCTATATGCAGGTCTGGAAGCAACAGTTAGAACTGGATATGGAACAACAGACTGGTTCCAAATAGGAAAAGGGGTATGTCAAGGCTGTATATTGTCACCCTACTTATTTAACTTATATGCAGAGTACATCATGAGAAATGCTGGGCTGGAAGAAGCACAAGCTGGAGTCAAGATTACCAGGAGAAATATCAATAACCTCAGATATGCATATGACACCACCCTTATGGCAGAAAGTGAAGAGGAACTAAAAAGCCTCTTGATGAAAGTGAAAGTGGAGAGTGGAAAAGTTGGCTTAAAGCTCAACATTCAGAAAACTAAGATCATGGCATCTGGTCCCATCACTTCATGGGAAATCGATGGGTAAACAGTGGAAACAGTGTCAGACTTTATTTTTCTGGGCTCCAAGATCACTACAGATGGTGACTGCAGCCATGAAATTAAAAGATGTTTACTCCTTGGAAGGAAAGTTATGACCAACCTAGATAGCATATTCAAAAGCAGAGACATTACTTTGCCAACAAATGTCTATCTAGTCAAGACTATGGTTTTCCAGTAGTCATGTATGGATGTGAGAGTTGGACTGTGAAGAGAGCTGAGCACAGAAGAATTGATGCTTTGGAACTGTGGTGTTGGAGAAGACTCTTGAGAGTCCCTTGGACAGCGAGGAGATCCAACCAGTCCATTCTAAAGGAGATCAGTCCTGGGTATTCTTTGGAAGGAATGATGCTAAAGCTGAAACTCCAGAACTTTGGCCACCTCATGCGAAGAGGTGACTCATTGGAAAAGACTATGATGCTGGGAGGGATTGGGGGCAGGAGGAGAAGGGGATGACAGAGGATGAGATGGCTGGGTAGCATCACTGACTCAATGGACATGAGTCTGAGTGAACTCCAGGAGTTGGTGATGGACAGGGAGGCCTGGCGTGCTGCACTTCATGGGGTCACAAAGAGTCAGACATGACAGCGACTGAACTGAACTGAACTGAATCTGGTATAATGGAAGAAATGGTCTGCTTCTACTTCCTGTATCCTATCAGAAGTCCTTCATATTAATTTTTGTTATCAGATAAGTTCTCCTTTTACCAGCATATCAATGTGTCCCTCTTTTCTTCTACACAAATCTAGAATTAATTGGTCAAGTCTAATAAACTGTTGAGGTTTTTATTTTAGTTGCTTTTTGTTTATATTAATAGATCAATTCAATTACTAACTGCTTTTTTAAAATATGTCTTTAAATCTATGAATGTATTATAATCTCTTCATTTACTGAGATCTTCTTTAATGTCTTTTACCAAAGTCCTTTAACCAGGACTTACCTGGTAGCTGCCTACAATGTGAGAGACCTAGGTTCAATCTCTGTGTTGGGAAGGTCTCTTGGAGAAGGCAATGGCAACCCACTCCAGTATTCTTACCTGGAGAATCCCATGGACAGAGGAGCCTGGTAGGGTACAGTTCATTGGGTTGCAAAGAGTCGGACACAACTGAGCGACTTCACTTTCACTTTTACCAGAGTTTTACATCTTTAGAAGACTCATGTATATCCGTTATGAGTCTTATCCCTACAAATATTTTGTTTCCAATGTATTTATAAATGGCATATTTTATTTGACTTCATTTTCTAAATGTTTATTAGTAGAATATAGAATACAAATGCGTTTGTGTATTAATTTATGTGCAGAAATGTGTTATATTTTCCTATTAATGCTAATGACTTATAAATTAATTTGTTTTCTCTAATGATGATCATATAATTTGCATATAATTGTATTCTTTTTATAGTCCCCCAAATAAAGTTTTTTAAAAGTGGGGATATCTGTTAGTTCAGATATGGAATCGTTCCAAATTTCTTCACTAAGTTTAATTTTGCTGTAGAATTTTCATAGAAACCTTTAATCAGATCACAAAAGTTTCTTCTGTCCTTGGTGTCCTAAGAATATATTTACAATGAATGAATGCTAAATTTTACTTACTATCTTTCTGTATCTTTGATACAATTGTCAAATTTTCTCCTTAAAATTCTTCATGCAGTAAATTATATTCATTGGTTTTCTTGTATTAAACCTCTGTTGCATTTCTGAGTTAAACTACCTTCCAGGTGGCTCAGACGGTAAAGAATCTGTCTACACTTTGGGAGACCGCAATTCGATCCCTGGGTTGAGAAGATCTCCTGGAGAAGGAAATGGCAATCCACTCCAGTACTATTGCCTGGAAAATCCCATGGACAGAGGAGCCTGGTAGGTTACAGTCCATGGAGTTGCAGAGTCGGACACAACTGAGCGACTTCACTTTCACCTAACCAAGAGGTATTTGTCTTCTTTTTAATACATTGCTCAGTTAGGTTCATTATTTGACTAAAAAGTTTTGCACCAATGTCACGCCTAAGATGGCCTGAGATCTTCCTCATTCACTCTTTTGGGGGGGGCTTTTGGTATCAAATTTATGCTATTCTCATATAAGGAGCTGGAATGTTCTCCCTTTTTGTATATACTTCAGAATCATTGATGTTGATATTGAAATTGTTGATTAATTCCATAGGAAAAACTTCTATTTGAGACTATGTTCCTTCTTCCCAAAATATATATTTTCAGTTTTTTTTAGTGTTTACTGTAGGCAAACTATTTCAAGTTTTCTTTATCTTGCAAGGTTATTATGTTGCTTACGTTTTTGTCATTTTCTAGCATACAATTCTTCACTGTCAGGAATTTTCTTTCAGTATGTGTATTAAATATATCATTTCACTTTCTTCAAGCCTTTATTGTTAATGTGGAGACATCATCTCTCACCAACTGTTGTTATTCCCTAAATGTAACTATATATACTGCTTTCTGGGGTTTTACATTTTCTATTTATCTTTGGTCATCTGAAATTTTACTGTTATGTTTGGGCAGGAATTTCTTCCTTTTAAGCTTATGCCACCTTCCATTTTTCTTTAACCTATTTTCTCTAGTTTCCATTTTATGTGTGTGTGTGTGTGTGTTTGCTCAGTTGTGCCCAACTCTTTGTGACCCTATATACTGAAGCCCACAAAGCTCCTCTGTCCATAGAATTTTCCAGGCAAGAATACTGGAGTGTGCAGCCATGTCCTTCTCTGAAGGATCTTCCCAACCCAGGGACTGAACTCACATCTCTTGTGTCTCCTGTATTGGCCCGCAGATCCTTTATCACTGTGCCACCTGGGAAGCCCTTTCATACTATGGTCTCTATTATATTCTGAAAATTTCTCCCTTATCTCTCTCCAGTTCACAAATTTGCTCTTTACCTTTGTCTAATCTACTAATAAGCCCATTTTGTTCAGATTTTGTGTTTGGTTATTTTTATAGACTCATTTCTTAAATTTATTTTCAAACCATTATTTTCGATTTTGTGTCTTATTCCAATGATTAATATTTTTGCAGATTTGATTCTGGCTTTATTTTTTTTCTACTGGCTCTCACTCAACATGGCTTGCTTATTTTGTTCTGTTTTTTCTTGATTTTTGTTTTACTGTGAGCACAAATTACTGTAGATATTATTTGAGCCCTGACCTGCAGTAATTTTTATGAGAGAGGGCTTTTGTTTGGTCCTGCTAGATCCCAAGGGCACTACTAACCAAGGACCAGTTTGCCCTGAATACTTGTATGCTGAATATTGAGACCACCCAGGAAATATGAATTCAGTCCATAAAACTGAAATCAGATGGCTTGTGGTCATAAAGTCTAAAAGAAAGCTTTTCATTCTCCTCCATACAGTATCAAATTCAAGAGAGACTATTTTTCTCTTCCTTTCTTGAGAGGTAAATGTATGGGATGTGGAAAGGTGATTCCCTGTGAACATCTCATCTTGTATAGACCAGAGGTTTATCTGGCTTCCACACTTCCAGACAGTCTCTGAAAACAAACTTCACCCATATAGAAAATTCGTTCTAGGGGAACAGACTTAAGTTGTGTTTTCCTCATTGATTCCTTGGCTTCTTATTCCTTACTTCCCTGTCTGTTCATAGATGCATTCACAAAGATTTTATTTTTAGTATTTCCTCCATTTTTTTTAATTGTTTTCATCAAGAGGATTCTTAAGACAATCTAGTTCAATAGTACTACCTGAAATAGGAATAAAAGCCTACTAATTTTTAAATCCTTTTTTATAAATTAAATAACAGCTCTCAGTTATCATTCTTAAAGAGCTCTCACCTATAAAAATTAAACCATAACTTACCAATTGTTTTAAATTTTGAACCATAAAGGAAGACACTTTAAAAAAATCTGCCTCCAAATAATTTCTCCATCATAAAAATTCACTTAAAGAATTATACTCTCATTTGAATCTCATCATGGGCAAGCATCATTTCCACATTAGACTTAATAAGTTTCAGTTCAACTGATTTGAAGTAAACATTTGGTTGTCTAGATTTTCTTTTTCAAATGGCAAGTGGAGATAAGAGAATCCTTACCCTAGAGAAGTTTACACTCCAGTGGGAAAATTATATAAGTAACCAAACAATTACTACTGTTTGATAGGTCACAAAAAAAAACTATGGATACAGCAACAAAAATAGAAGAAAGACACTTGTTAAAACTTCAGCCTGTCTCTTTGTATGTGGGGGAAGAGCTGGCATCATCTGGCATTTTTTCACCATGGAGTCGTCATAGGAGCGGAGTATTGAGAGTAAACAGCTTCTCAGGCACACAAGAAAGTAATGGACATTCTGGGATTCAGGAGGGCAAAATAGAGTAGGTGAAGGGACAGAGATATAAAGCATCATTGTGTGTTCAGGAAACAATTAATAGTCTGGTGCCATGAGGATGTAAACGGCAAGAAGGTCTTGTGAGGACTGAGGCTACCCACATTGTCATGGGCTATGGGAAAGGAGATGGAATTCTGTCTCTAGATGACTCAGAAGCATTGTTTTAAGCTGCAAAGGGACAAAACAAATTTGTACAACAGGAATACCATTTTCAAAAGTTTTGGTTCTGTTGACTGCCTTTACCTCCTGATGTTTTGTCCCTGGCTTTAGGGGGAGCATTTTAACTTTTTGTTGAACTATGACCATTGTGTGAAGAAGAATAGAAACTGTGGTAACTAAAATGTATTCTGAGAAATGAGTACACTTCTTTTATCTGGTCCATTTTATGGGGGAGTGAGTCAAGCTAGGTTAGCGTTTGCTATTAATACTTTGGAGCACCACATGCCTTGCACTCCGTGTGATGTCTGGGACGTCAACAAGTTTTCTCAATTCCTGCTTGATCTTTGAAGTTCAGCAGTCTTCACATGTCTACACCACAGAGGGTTGTCTCTTTTTATCCTCTATTCCTCTCCCAAGCAGTTCTGACCAGAACAAGTCACTCTGCTCACAGTGTATTAAAGAAAGAAACACCTAACTTAGAGTGGTTCAGTTCAGTTCAGTTGCTCAGTCATGTCTGACTCTTTGTGACCCCATGTACTGCAGCATGCCAGGCCTCCCTGTCCATTACCAACTTCCGGAGTTTACCCAAACTCATGTCCATTCAGTCGGTGACTCCATCCAACCATCTCATCCTCTGTTGTCCCCTTCTCCTCCTGTCCTCAATCTTTCCCAGGATCAGGGTGTTTTCAAATGAGTCAGCTCTTCACATCAGTTGGTCAAAGAATTGGAGTTTCAGCTTCAACATCAGTCCTTCCAGTGAACACCCAGGACTGATCTCCTTTAGGATGGACTGGTTGGATCTCCTTGCAGTCCAATGGACTCTCAAGAGTCTTCTCCAACACCACAGTTCCAAAGCATCAATTCTTTGGCGCTCAGCTTTCTTTGTAGTTCAACTCTCACATTCCTACATGACTACTGGAAAACCATAGACTTGACTAGACAGACCTTTGTGGACAAAGTAATGTCTCTACTTTTTAATATGCTATCTAGGTTGGTCATAACTTTCCTTCCAAGGAGCAAGCATCTTTTAATTTCATGGCTGCAATCACCATCTGCAATGATTTTGGAGCCCCCCAAAATAAAGTCAGCCACTGTTTCCACTGTTTCCCCATCTACTTGCCATGAAGCGATGGGACTAGATGCCATGATCTTAGTTTTCTGAATGTTGAGCTTTAAGCCAACTTTTTCACTCTCCTCTTTCACTTTCATCAAGAGGCTCTTTAGTTCTTCTTCACTTTCTGACATAAGGGTGGTGTCATCTGCATACCTGAGGTTATTGACATTTCTTCCGGTAATCTTGATTCCAGCTTGTGCTTCTTCCAGCCCAGCATTTCTCATGATGTACTCTGCATCCAAGTTAAATAAGCAGGGTGACAATACACAGCCTTGACATACTCCTTTTCCTATTTGGAACCAGTCTGTTGTTCCATATCCAGTTCTAACTGTTGCTTCCTGGCCTGCATACAGATTTCTCAAGAGGCAGGTCAGGTGGTCTGGTATTCCCATCTCTTTCAGAATTTTCCACAGTTAGAGTGGTTAGGAAAGACAATGTTAATATGTTCTTAGAAAGAGCAGAGATGTAGATGGACCTAAAGATTGTCATACAAATATTGTATATTAATGCATACGTGTGGAATTTCGAAAAATGGTACAGATGAACCTATTTGCAAAGCAGAAACAGAAACACGGACAAAGAGAACAAATGTATGAACACCAAGGGTGGACAGGGAAGTGGGACAAATTGGGAGATTGGGACGGACATATATCCACCTCTACATATGAAATGGGTAACTGATAGGAATCTATCAGGAACTGGTTGTAGAGCACAGGCAATTCTACTCAGTGCTCTGTGGTGACCCAGATGGAATGGAAATCCAAAACAAGTGAGTATTAATTCATTTCGCCATACAGCAGAAACTAACACAATGTTGTAAAGTAAATACATCCGAATAAAACTTAAAAATATGAGAACCAGAAATATTTGGTGAACAACACTAATGACTAAATTCTCTCTGTACTATGAGACCTCGGACAGCTCAATTATAAGCATGTGATAATAATAGATCTACTTCACAAGGCTGTTTTGAGGGTAAGTGGCACCCACTCCAGTACTCTTGCCTGGAAAAATCCCATCGACAGAGGAACCTGGTAGGCTGCAGTCCATGGGGTCGCTAGAGTCGGACACGACTGAGCGACTTCACTTTCACTTTTCACTTTCCTGCATTGGAGAAGGAAATGGCAACTTGCTCCAGTGTTCTTGCCTGGAGAATCCCAGGGACGGGGGAGCCTGGTGGGCTTCCATCTATGGGGTCGCACAGAGTCGGACACGACTGAAGCGACTTAGCAGCAGCAGCAGCAAGCTAATATATGGAAAGTCTCCAGTGTAGTGCAATCAAAATGCTGTCAATAAATGTGAGTTATCATTATTATCATCACCATCATCATCATTTACATCCAAATTAATTTTATTCAAGTATTTCTAAATGTGTGTGTATGTCTTATATTTTAAATTATTCATGTATTTGACTCTTTTATTCATCAGAAGAATACAGATTTGACTATAATTATTGTTTCAATTCTTTCTGACTACTTCAGGACCCTTTGGCGCCTATATGTTAATGTCTTCTTTAGCTTCTACCAGAGATTGATTGAGGAAGAAATGTCATGTTGAATAACTGTTTCATTTAAATGGGACTTTTCAATCCTTCAAAAAAACTGCACATTAAAAATATATTACTCAAAGTGCCAATTCAGATAATATACTTAAAATAGCAGTATTGTCACAATTTGTAAAAATATCATTTAAGGTATATGTTGATTTCTCTAATATATATATGTGTATAATATCCTACCAGAAATCACAGAACAATTAAATTGTTTTTCACCAGGCACTTCAGTTTTCACATAAGCAGCTCCTTCTAACCTGGGAACAGAATGCAAAGGAATCTATTTTTCTTAGGAAGATAAGATTCTTCTCATATCTGCACTATTTTGAACCACCACTGACAAGAAAAGCAAGAAAATATCTTATTTCTTTTATTTCTTTTCTTATTTTAATCCCTTTAAAAATAAAAATCTATCACATATTAAAAAGAAGTGCTAAATATTTTAATATTAAATTGAAAGCTTATGGTATTTTTTGCTTTGTTTTTACAATGCCTCAGAGTCATTCTTTACACTAAATAATAACATTTTAGTGTTTCACTTTTATAGGCATCTCTAATTTTTACTGTTTACAAACAAGGAAACATTGATAAAATTCTTAAATGAAGTTGAAGAAAGTTTTTATAGAAATGTAGAAGAATGAATTAAACTGTAAAAACTATTCATTACATTTTTGAAATTAGATTTTAGCATATTTTTTCTCATTTCTTAAAAGTACAAAATGAATCTAAACTATTTCTCAGTAAGTCTGTAAATATCTGTGAGTTATCATATAGATCCTATGTTGCTTCTATCACAGAATAATGATAATTTAGTAGACTGTACAAAATACACCGTATAGAATAAACCAAATGACAAAAATTGAACTGAGAAATCTTTTCTGAAGCATATGGCCCTTTGCAGAATAGAGGATTTTTTCATAATTTTGTGTGCCTGCCAGGCTCCCCTTCCATGGAATTCTCCCGGCAAGAATACTGGAGTGGGTTGCCATACCCTTCTCCAAGAGATCTTTCCCACCCAGGAATCAAACGTAAGTCTCTTGAGTCTCCTGCATTTGCAGGGGGGTTCTTTACCATTAGTGCCACCTAGGGAGCCCTTCCCTTGGACAGGTCAATGGATCCATCCTCTATTCTTTGACCATATTCCCTGTATACTCCTAAGCATACTCAGGAGAAATTCAGTTCAGTTCAGTCACTCAGTCGTGTTCAACTCTTCGCGACCCCATGAACTGCAGCACGCCAGGCCTCCCTGTCCATCACCAACTCCTGGAGTTCACTCAGACTCACGTCCATCGAGTCAGTGATGCCATCCAGCCATCTCATCCTCTGTCATCCCCTTCTCCTCCTGCCCCCAATCCCTCCCAGCATCAGAGTCTTCTCCAATGAGTCAACTCTTCACATGAGGTGGCCAAAGTACTGGAGTTTCAGCTTTAGCATCATTCCTTCCAAAGAAATCCCAGGGATGATCTCCTTCAAAATGGACCGGTTGGATCTCCTTGCAGTCCAAGGGACTCTCAAGAGTCTTCTCCAACACCACAGTTCAAAAGCATCAATTCTTTGGCGCTCAGCCTTCTTCACAGTCCAACTCTCACATCCATACATGGCCACTAGAAAGACCATAGCCTTGACTAGATGGACCTTTGTTGTCCAAGTAATGAAATACAAATAAATTTAAATTTGTAGAAAATACTCAAGAGCAATTATTTAAACAAGCTTTCCTAAGACTGAAATTTCAGAGCACAGTGTGGACACCACCGGGCCCAGTGCAGCACCTTGAACAGTGCACACCTAACACGCACTAAAAATTAAACAGGAGGAGCAAAAGAGTGAAAGACAGGAAGGAGGGGAGGAGAAAGAAGATTGACAAAAAACCTCAGAGGAAAAACCTGATACAATTGTTAAAAAGTCATTTCAGTTGGTAGCAAACTTTCTTCTCCTCTCATTTTTTTTAATCTATTATATGCCTATTGCAAATTACTTGAAGCTTTCAACAGCCATCCACAGTTAATAACTGTCCTGCAAAAGAGCAAGATTGCTGTACTTGTTCAACAGCATCAAGTGGAAAATTTCAAGAAAGAAAGGAAAAAATACATAATAAAATCTTTTTCTTATGGGCATTCATTTTCTATATGCAAATTAACTGAACAGAGAGATGGGATTTGACAAGAGCTGATGGCAAAATTTTAATCTTTCTCTGTCTTTCTGGTTCTCGTGTTCTGAGTTTTCTATTATCACTAAAATCATCAAATCTGTTCTTAATGAGCTACTTTCCATCATGGCATCTGCATGTAAGACAGGGAATGGGTGACTCACAGACTCAGTTTTCTCTCAAAAACGATGTCTTTGAATCCCAGCTACTCAAAAATGACATCTGAATTACAAAGCTAATTCATTAAAATTCTTTCCTATTCTTTTAAAAGATTACTACATGGATTTGCTTACTTTTGGCTTATTCTGTATAATGTCACTAATTCCCCTTGATTTTAGTTCCTAAATTTGCAAGATAAATAAATAAATGATGCTTTACTTGCGCCTTCTGTCTACCTATAATATTTCTCATCTTTATGCCCCATGTGTTCTCTAGACGCTTCAGTTGCTGCACAGGTGTTCAGACAGAGCTCTGTGGTTAACACGTGCTTTTCCACAGATCTCGTGTAATGCTCCTTTGGCTTCACTTGCTTCCTTTTATTTCATCTCTAATCTCTGGTGAGAAGTATATATAGCCTGTACAGTTGCCTTGAGTTTGAATGAACGTCAGCTGCTCAGCAAGTTTGACAAGCATCACATTTTTCTTTAAGGTAGAAAAGTTGATTTATTCCAGTATAAACTTTTCCATATATTTATCCATTCTTAGTTGAAACTTTCTCTTGTAAGTTTAGGAGGGTTTTTGTTTGTTCGTTTTTGGTAAAACTGCAGTACATGAGAAAGGTGTAGGTCACTGTTTGAACATAAGGGCTTGATAAATATTAAGATTTGGATGGTGTTGATAAATTCCAGAAAGCGTTATATATACCTACTCAGAATCAGACACACTTTTTATGACTAAAAAGTCATAAAGATGAAATCTTTATTTTACATTTCCTGCCTCAGTGATACAATATGGAAATTTTTAATTCATTTTTTCTATATATATATATATGATATATATATGACATATACATATGATATATATATGCATATATACATGACTTTTTCAGTAATAGAATCCACAAAATGTAGCACTAAATTCTTTTGCAAACTAAAACCCTTTATACCATTATATTCTCCAGTTCTTTTCTAAGCTGAATTACATAAAACATGGATTACATCAGAGATCAGATCAGATCAGTCGCTCAGTCGTGTCCTACTCTTTGCGACCCCATGAATCATGGCACGCCAGGCCTCCCTGTCCATCATCAACTCCCAGAGTTCACTCAGACTCACATCCATCGAGTCAGTGATGCCATCCAGCCATCTCATCCTCTGTCATCCCCTTCTCCTCCTGCCCCCAATCCCTCCCAGCATCAGAGTCTTCTCCAATGAGTCACCTCTTCACATGAGGTGGCCAAAGTACTGGAGTTTCAGCTTTAGCATCATTCTTTCCAAAGAAATGCCAGGACTAATCTCGTTCAGAATGGACTGGTTGGATCTCTTTGCAGTCCAAGGGACTCTCAAGAGTCTTCTCCAACACCACAGTTCAAAAGCATCAATTCTTCAGCACTCAGCCTTCTTCAGATTCCAACTCTCACATCCATACATGACCACTGGAAAGACCATAGTCTTGACTAGGTGAACCTTTGTTGGTAAAGTAATGTCTCTGCTTTTGAATATGCTATCTAGGTTGGTCATAGCTTTCCTTCCAAGGAGTAAGCGTCTTTTAATTTCATGGCTGCAGTCACCATCTGCAGTGATTTTGGAGCCCAGAAAATTAAGTCTGACACTGTTTCCACTCTTTCCCCTGTTTCCCCATCTATTGTCCATGAAGTGATGGGACCAGATGCCATGAACTTCGTTTTCTGAATGTTGAGCTTTAAGCCAACTTTTCACTCTCCACTTTCACTTTCATTAGAGGCTTTTTAGTTCCTCTTCACTTTCTGCCATAAGCATAGTATCATCTGCATATCTGAGGTTATTGATATTTCTCCCGGCAATCTTGATTCCAGCTTGTGTTTCTTCCAGTCCAGCATTTCGCATGATGTACTCTGCATAGAAGTTAAATAAACAGGGTGACAATATACAGCTTTGACATATTCCTTTTCCTATTTGGAACCAGTCTGTTGTTCCATGTCCAGTTCTAACTGTTGCTTCCCAACCTGCGTACAAATTTCTCAAGAGGCAGATCAGGTGGTCTGGTATTCCTATCTCTTTCAGAATTTGCCACAGTTTATTGTGATCCACACAGTCAAGGGCGTTGGCATAGTCAATAAAGCAGAAATAATGTTTTTCTGGAACTCTCTTGCTTTTTCCATGATCCAGCGGATGTTGGCAATTTGATCTCTGGTTCCTCTGCCTTTTCTAAAACCAGCTTGAACATCAGGAAGTTCACGGTTCACATATCGCTGAAGCCTGGCTTGGAGAATTTTGAGCATTACTTTACTAGCATGTGAGATGAGTGCAATTGTGCGGTAGTTTGAGCATTCATTGGCATTGCCTTTCTTTGGGATTGGAATGAAAACTGACCTTTTCCAGTCCTGTGGCCACTGCTGAGTTTTCCAAATTTGCTGGCATATTGAGTACAGCACTTTCACAGCATCATCTTTCAGGATTTGAAATAGCTCAACTGGAATTCCATCACCTCCACTAGCTTTGCTCGTAGTGATGCTTTCTAAGGCCCACTTGACTTCACATTCCAGGATGTCTGGCTCTAGGTCAGTGATCACACCATCGTGATTATCTTGGTCGTGAAGATCTTTTTTGTAAATTACATAAAATAGCCTTATTTGATATTTTTTTTACCTCATTGTTTTCTGACACTGGTGACAATAATACCATCAGCCATGGTAGGTTTCTATAAACAGGAAAAAACAATGTATCTGATTTTCTAATTTAAATTATTTTTTTCATTAAGGAAAAATTTCACTGAGAAATAACTACCTCACCCACAACTCAACATATAATAAATTGATTATTCAGCAGAGATATAACATTAACACAAATAAACAGCAATTTGTACATCTACAGTTAATTAATATGTAATTAATTAAAGTGCTAAAATCATCTGAAAATTGATAGAAAATTTGAGCTGGAGCTATCCAACCTGCTCATTTTATACATTTAGGAACTCAAGTCCAGACAGTTTGTGATTCAGGTCACTACCAGATGATTGCCCATCTGAAATTAGTGCCCCTGACTCTTAACCCAGATCTCTTTCTTCTATATGTTTGTATGTTCTATAATCATATATATATATTGTATTAAAGGTTGAAAGATCAGATTACCTGACTCCATCAAGCTGTGTGGGCTTGGCCAAATCTCTTAACTTCTCTGTGCTTCAATTGCTTCATCTGTGATACAGATATATAAATAATAAAACTACATTAGGATAAATCATTGTATATACATAAGGTGTATATGGAATACAGTAAACACACAATGTGCGTGTGTGCCTATTCATGTCCAACTCTTTGTGACCCCATGGACTGTAGCCCATCAGGCTCCTCTGTCCATGGGATTTTCCTGGCAAGAATACTGGAGTGGGTTGCCACCTCCTTCCAAGGGATCTTCCCATCCCAGGGATCAAACCTGCATCTCTTACATCTTCTGCATTGGCAGACAGATTCTTTACCATTGTACCACCTAAGGTCATACACACAATAAATGGATATTATTATTGTCAGGATAAATTTCTAGAAAAATATGAATTCAGATGTAATCTCATTCACACCTGGCTGCCTTCTGTTGCCCAGTTCTCCGGAGTGCACTGAATTCTTAATTTAGAAGCAGCATAAAAGAGAAGGCACAGTCTGGCATGGGAGAGCAGGAAACTACTGCTCAGAAAACTGGGAATTGAGTCTACAAAGTGAGTTACCTTGCGCGCGCGCACACACACACACAGAAGCACACACCCTCAGCATTCTCCCAGCCCAATCTCCTGAGGTCAGATGGACAAATAGAAAGTTTCCTGGAATTGTTACTGCCAGCTTGGGAAGCTGATAAGAATCATCCCACTGACATTCATTCGTAATGGACAAGTACCTCCAAGTCCTCACATAGGGCAGCTGGGACTGTTCTATTTTGCTTATCACTTCCAGACCCCCAGAATTTCCTGTTAGCTAACTGCACATTCTCCAACAGGCCATACCATTAACGTTAAAGCAATGCAATTCTGCATTTTCACAATGGAGTTTTTGTGTGATGGCAAAATTTTCACGACAGTATATTAAACTGTTTTATACTGTCATAAGGCTATCTTAACCAAATATAATTTGACAATACTGCTGTTAATTAGTGCAATGTGTTTGGCTATGAAGGTTTCTGTTTTTTTAACTTAGAAAGTATTTGGAGGCCATAATTTGGGTCCATATTGTTTCTTCGAAAATTTCTTGAAGATATACCGGTTAATATATGATATTTGTTTTTTCTCTTTCTGATTTATTAACACACACAAACACACATGTGTGCACAGACACGCACACACATATATGTGGAATCTAGAAAAATGGTACTGATGAACCTGTTTTCAGGCCAAAACTAGAGACACAGATGTATAGACTTGTGGACACAGATGGGGAAGGAGAGGGTGGGATGAACTGAGAGAGCAGCACTGAATCATACGCAGCACCACTTATGAAACAGATAACTAATGGGAAGCTCCTGCTCAGTGCAAGGAGCTCAGCTCGCTGGTCTGTTATCACCCAGAGGGGTAGAATGGCAGGGTGGGATAGATACATAATTTTTAAAGATTTCTTCAAGAATAATTGTGAGCTTTGTGTAAGAGGCTGGGAATAAAGGAGACAGGGAAGATGTCGAGGAAGCAAGATTACTTTTGAGAAACTCTCGACTCTGTTGAGAACTGTAGAGGCAAAAAGAGGCTTCCTCCCTTGTGGCGAGGGAGCGACATCTATCTCTGACTGCCTGGAGGGTCCAGGAGAATGTGAAACTTCAAGCCTCTCAGGTTCATCCACCAAAATGGCTTCATCTCATTTTGCAGTTTCCATACTTTTTGTATGAAGACCCTAATTTGGGATAAGACAACTGTAAAATAAAGCATTTTCAGATTTTTCAGTATAGTCTGCTCTCTGACACAGGAAATAAAGGTGACTTTCAAGTTGTTGTTCAGTTACGTCCAACTCTTTACGATCCCATGGATTGCAGCATGCCAGGCTTCCCTGTGTTTCACTATCTCCCGGAGTTTACTCAAACCCACATCCATCGAGTCGGTGATGACATCCAACTATCTCATCCTCTGTTGTCTCCTTCTTCTCCTGCCTTCAATCTTTCCCAGCATCAGGGTCTTTTCCAATGAGTCAGTTCTTCACATCAAGTGGCCAAAGTATTGGAGTTTCATAACAGGTCTTGAAATTGAGTTAGAAAAATATATAGTTTCTCTTCTAAAATTTCTTTCACAATTTCCAAGGCCAAGATCAACAAACTTTTCTGTAAAGGCCCAGATAATAAATATTTTGGACTTGTGTCCTCAACTCTGCCCGGTAGCACAAAACCAATGATACTCAATACATAAACAAACGTTCCAGTTAAACTTTATTCACAAAAACAGATGGTCAAGCCTTCAGGCCATGGTCCACCAACTCCTGATCTGAAGTGACTATCAAAAGCCATCCAACTACACATTTGTTAAATTTCTCTTTTCCTCAGGCTTTTTAAGTGCCACTGTTGGTACCAAAACCTGAACCTCATCCCATAGCAAGAGTGTGCTAAGTTATATTGCCGATGCCTGCCATGGGCTGTTTCACCCACTGATCACCCGCAAAGGGTCCCTCATAGTTGTATGTGATCAGTGAGTGGGCCCATCCAAAGGGTGCTCTGATATTCAGTACTTTAGACTGAGTTAAGCCCAGGAAGCAGAGCTTGAGTCGGGGGAGCGGAGGGGTGGGGGTGGTGGGGCAACTTGTGTGCAGACAGCCCTGGAGGTTTTAGGCAGTGGAAGGAGCAGAGAAGTAAATTTAAGGAACAAGAGAGGAGGCCTGGCAAGAATGAGACAGGAAAAGAGGGAGGCAATGCCAGGGTGCTTTTTCAAGCTGGTCCTTCAGTTCAGTTCAGTGCAGTCCCTTAGTCGTATCTGACTCTTTGTGACCCCCGTGGTCTGCAGCACACCAGGCTTCCCGGTCCTTCACCAACTCCCAGAGCTTGCTCTAACTCATGTCCTTTGAGTAGATGATGCTATCCAACCATCTCATCCTCTGTCATCCTCTTCTCCTCTTGCCTTCAATCTTTCCCAGCATCAGGGTCTTTTCCAATGAGCCGTTTCTTCACATCAAGTTTCCAAAGTATTACAATTTCAGCTTCAGCATCAGTCCTTCCAATGAATATTCAGGACTGATTTCCTTTAGGATTGACAGGTTTGATCTCCTCGCTGCCAAGGGACTCTCAATAGTCTTCTTCAACACCACAGTTCAAAAACATCAATTCTTCGGTGCTCAGCTTTCTTTATACTGCATCATTCACATCCATACATGATTCCTGGAAAAACCATATCCTTGACTAGATGGACCTTTTTTGACAAAGTAATGTCTCTGCATTTTAATATACTGTCTAAGTTGGTCATAGCTTTTCTTCCAAGAAGCAAGCATCTTTTAATTTCATGGCTGCAGTCACCATCTGCAATGATTCTGGAGCCCAAAAAAATAAAGTCTCTCACTGTTTCCATTGTTTCTCCATCTATTTGCCATGAAGTGATGGGACTGGATGTCATGATCTTAGTTTTCTGAATGTTGAGTTTTAAGCCAAATTTTTCAGTCTCCTCTTTCGCTTTCAAGAGGCTCTTTAGTTCTTCTTCACCTTCTGCCATAAGAGCATAAGGGTAGTTCTTCTTCACTTTCTGCCATAAGGGCATAAGGGTAGTGTTATCTGCATATCTGAGGTTATTGATATTTCTCCTGGCAATCTTGAACCCAGCTTGTGCTTCACCCATATCAGTATTTCACATGAAGTAATCTGCATGTAAGTTAAATAAGCAGGGTGACAATATACAGCCCTGACATACTCCTTTCCCTATTTGGAACCAGTCTGTTGTTCCACGTCCTGTTCTAACTGTTGCTTCCTGACCTGCATATGGATTTCTCAGGAGGCATGTAAGGTGGTCTGGTATTCCCATATCTTTCAGAATTTTCCACAGTTTATTGTGATTCACACAGTCAAAGGCTTTGACAGAGTCAATAAAGCAGAAGTAGATGTTTTTCTGGACCTTGCTGGGGACAACTGGGGCTTGATTCTATCAACATTCTTGGAAGAGACCTATATCTCATTCCTCTCTTTCCCCAAGGGACAGAAAAGGACCCATTTAATCACTGACTACTATTCTGGTTAAGTGGCTATTAATCAACGCTGTTGGGCTTCCTATTTGCATTTGAACGGTTGTCATTCTGCAGCTTCAAGGAGCCCCAGGTAAGAAAGCATTCAAAATACAGGGTGTGACTGAAGGAAATTACTATGAGGTTACTAACATCTGCCTGAAAGTGGTCAGAACAGCAATGCCCAGAGCAAACATGGAGAAAGCAACTAAGTGTTGACACTGGTATTCAGAATGGCCCACCCACTGGAGAAGTCCGCTTACAGACTTAGCAGATCTAAAAACAATGGCAAAAAGGCAAAACCTACAGAGAACTCTTGGCAACTTTAACTCTGAGGCAACTCATTAACTGATAACTCTGGAAAGGCGTCTTACATATTCTTTTTTCAAGCTGCTGGCCTGCACTTTTGAAACTATTTTCCTCAGTTTTTTTTTAATTAATTATTATTATTATTATTTTTTCATTGCACTGGAACTTCGTTGCTGTGCTCAGGCTTTCTCTTCTTGTGGTGAGCAAAGCAGGGGCTACTCTTCATTTTGGTGTGCAGACTTCTCATTGCAGCTGCTTCTCTTGATGCAGAGCACAGGTTCTAGGCGCACGAGGGTCAGTAGTTGCAGCATGCAGATTCAACAGTTGTGGCTCACAGGCTGTAGAGCACAGACTCAGTAGGTGTGGTATGTGGGCTTAGTTTTTCCGAGGCAAGTGGAATCTTCCCGGACCAGGGATGGAACCCGTGTCCCTGACTTGGCAGGAGGATTCTTATCCACTCTACCACTAGGGAAGTCCTCAGTCCTTCTTACCCTGCTTTTTCTCCTACAGCCCCTGAGATCAATCAATGACTTCTCTTTATTGTTCTACACCTCTCCACCACAAACATCCTCCAACTGCCTCCAACTGTCATTTTCTGCTTTTGTGTGCTACTCACCATCAAGGTGATTTTACTAAATGGAAAGGATCAATCAGTTGCATTCATTTTAAAACGGGTGCCCACATCCTGCTCATTCCCACATTGAATTCTACAGCAGTGAGACAAAACTCTTGGTTAGAGTTCAGTATGTGCAGTCTCACTGATCTTTGTGACATTCTTTCCCCACTTTTAAAGTCTCCCATAATCATCAATCCTATTCCCTGACAGCTCTATGCCAATCATGTCTCTTAATTCTTGCAACGATGCTTCAAGTCAAGGATTATTATTATCTCTATTCTTTATTGAAATATCTTTGATTTATAATATTGTGTAAGTTTTAAGTGTATAGTAAAGTGATTCCATGTATTTTATTTTCAGGTTCTTTTCCATTGTAAATTATTACAAGATATTGAATATAGTTTCCTGTGTTGTATAGTAAAACTTTGTTGCTTATCTATTTTATGTAGAGTCCTTTGTGTCTGTTAATCTGATATTCCTAATTCATTCTCCCACCATCCCTCTCCCCTTTGGTAACCTTAAGTTTGCTTTCTGTATCTGTCTGTGAGTCTGTTTCTATTTCATATATAAATTCATTTGTATTATTTTTTAGATTCTATATATAAGGGATACCATATAACATTTGGCTTTTGCTATCTCACTTAGTTCACTAAGTATAAAATTCTCTAGTCCATTTGTATTTCTGCGAATGGCACTATTTCATTCTTTTTTTTGACTAAGTAACATTCCAATACTACATTTTCCTAAGTCAATCATCTGTTGGTGAGCACTTGCATTGTTTCCATGTCTTGGCTATTGTAGATAGTGCTGCTATGATTTGGGATGTTTTTACACATGAGGACCCTGAAATTCAGGGGAAATCTACTCCCTGAAGCCACAAGATAAGGATGTGGCCATGTGAGAATGCAGATTTTCAGTGTGGATTTGCCTTCCAGCTCTCAGTGCATTAAGTGCAGGAGATGGGAAGACATCCCACACGTGGGCATCAGGCTTCTCTAGAACTTCCAGACCTCATGTTCTCAACAGCCTACTCCTCAGACTGTCTGGGTCTCAGCATTCCAACAGATCTGCATGAATATAATCATGCTTCTCTAGAACTTCCAGACCTCATGTTCTCAACAGCCTACTCCTCAGACTGTCTGGGTCTCAGCATTCCAACAGATCTGCATGAATATAATCATGCTTCTCTAGAACTTCCAGACCTCATGTTCTTAACAGCCTATTCCTCAGACTGTCTGGGTCTCAGCATTCCAACAGATCTGCATGAATATACTAGTTGCTGAATATACACCATTAACTGGCTACAGGATACAGGTATGCCGAGACAGCACTCTTCTCAACTGGTTAGGATGGCCCAAGAGCCTTCTGGAAAGAGAAATCCCTGAGCCAGGGTTCTAATCAGCCAGCATCATTATCCGTTGACCTGAGTGGGAGATGCAAGTATAGTTTTCTGTGGGTGAGAAAGACTGAGAAGCATGTCCTAGGATTCTGAAGATAGGCAAATGTCAAGAGATTCTGAGCTATCCATTGTAATTGTCCTGGTGGATTATCAGTCAACCACAAGACATCATAATTCAGTCACTGTCTCTCCCTAAGATATAGAGGAGATTTGTGAAGTCTTAAATCCTTCCTGTGGGAAGGAAGCTTAGAAATCATTGTAAGTGCTGCTCTTTGTCATTGGCAATAATCACTTCCCAAACATCTGGACAACTGACTTCTAATCTCCATTCAGACAGCTGAATTATAGACTTTGGGAGGAGTAGGGGTGGACTATTTCTATCTCAATCAGCTAATCAATATGTTTTGAGCTGAGTAGGGGAGATTTTGCATCAAATTTCTTGTTCTACAGTCTCATGTGCCTCCTGCTGACTAAAATTATCCACTTTCAATTTTAGAGTTTATTTAACTAGGGATCCTGTGTTAATATTAATTCATTTTTGGTTAAGAACAAAGTCTCCAGAATACAATTTTAAGTTCATATGACACTAGGAAGTCACTTGTTTGGGGAGCAAGAAGTATGTGGACAGAAGAGATATTTGAAATTTTATCTTTTGTCACCACCTGGAGGTAGAAGATTTTCTCACATTTCATTTTTGCACTTAAAGTTCTTCGTTGATGGTAAGGAAAATCTCTAACCAAGAAAATGAGTTACCTTTAGCACTGAAGTCAAGTACTGACGTACACTCAGCATACTGTAGGTTAGTAAATATATTTAATGAATGAATTTTAATTTGCTTTAGTGAACTGTAATGTCTATAATTTTATCATTTGAATTACATAAGGCTCTCATGTGATGAACAAAAGTGATCCATAGTATTATCTCAAAGGTAGTTTTCTTAAGTTTAATTGCTTTTTGGTTTAAGTTAATAGAGCTACATGATTGAAACTAGTTGACTAAGGCATTTTATTATTTAAAAAATGAAAATACATTTAAAGTTACAATTTAACCAATATGTTAACCCAAAGTTAAAATTTGGTGAACATTTATGAAATACGATTGAAAAAGTGTAAGGTAAGTCACTTCAGTCGTGTCCGACTGTGCGACCCCATAGACGACAGCCCACCAGGCTCCCCCGTCCCTGGGATCCTCCAGGCAAGAACACTGGAGTGGGTTGCCATTTCCTTCTCCAATGCATGAAAGTGAAAAGTGAAAGTGAAGTCGCTCAGTTGTGTCCGACTCTTCGCGACCCCATGGACTACAGCCTTCCAGGCCCCTCCGTCCATGGGATTTTCCAGGCAAGAGTACTGGAGTGGGGTGCCATTATAAAACCTTTACAAATTCTCGAAAAACTGTCGGGGGAAAGAACAATAAAAACGGAGCTACACATCATTTGTTGTAGACCATCGCCACCTTGTGGACTGAGAAAGACATACTATAGGCTGTGAATCTGTTAAGGTGGAATTTTTTCTTATTGTGATAGAAAACTCCTATTCAAATTTTAAATTACATGTAATCATTGGAAACAATGATAACAAGCAATAACAAGCCTGACAACACACTTACCTACCAAACAATTAGACAGCTAAAATATCATAAGGAATTTGATTAAAAATATAAGTCAGAGTCATTTCTTAGCCCCCAATTTGGCTACACCATCCTAGGCAATAACAACCGTTTTGAGGTTCAGTTTCACATCTGCCAAACAAAGGAAGTAGATTGGAAAGAATCTTGCAAATGCGGGGCTTTGTATCACAGCAGTTGTAAATCCAAATGCAATATACATCCATTTCTCTGTTTTCAATATTTGTTATATTTCTGGCTATATAACCTGTTTAAAAGAAATGTTTTCTATTTTCTCACTTACAACCAAAAAATGATTCATTTTCCGATATTATTTTAGACCATAGTTTCCCAGAAGAAGAACTAATGCTAAACAGTTTTCCTATGCCTAATTATTTGTATTGAAAATATGAATAAATAGCATTACATGTTTATGATATAGGTACATTAATGTTTCTGGACATGATGTTTACACTAAAACAGTGTTAATAGCTCACATATATGACCAGATTCTCTCCTTTCATGGTTACTTGTTGAATACTTAATTTGAAAAACAATTCTCAAGAACTATCATTCCAGTATTGTGTCTTTGAAATGCGTGAAACTTTTTATTTTCTCTGTTAACAAAGGACAAGAAAGTTTTTTAAAAGGTCAAATTGTTCATTGTAAAAATATTTTTATGTCAAATACTTCAAATTTTACTAAGTCATCCCTATAAATAAGAAAAATTGATTAAGACTGATAAATTAGAATATATCAAGATTTATTTTACATAAGCATTTGTGTAGTCTATGCAAGGAAAATCAGAAATATGGCAGAGTTTAGGACAACATGAGTTTTTTTAGATACATGTTTAAATCAAATAGCAAACATTTTATAAGGGTGAGAATGTGATACTTATTAACTGACCCAATATTACATGTCAGGGCTTTCCTGGTGGCTCTGTGGTAAAGAACTCACCTGCCAATGCACGAGTTGCCAGTTTGGTCCCTGTGTCAGGAAGATACCCTAGAGAAGAAAACAGCAAACCCACTCCAGTATTCTTGCCTGGGAAATCTCATGGACAGAAGAGTTTGGCTGGCTATGGTGCATGGGGTCGCAAAGAGTTGGACATGAAGTAGGGACTACGCATGCATGTGATATTACATACCACTTTTACTAGTACCATGCACAAATTCGGCTCTGTTGGTCTTGTTTCTACAGAGAATTATTTTTTCAATTCACAATTTTCTTTATAAATATTCATCTATGTTATGTGCATATGTCTGTGTGTTAACCACAAATGCCCAAAGAGTGCTGATCTAGAAAAAAGTAAAATCGTAAGTAGATTAAATGTTCTTCTGAGTATGGATGAAGTTTTTCAAGCTTAATAACTGGCAGCTCTTACATCCATGCCTCTGTTGAAGCTATTAAAAAAGAATCATTTCCCAGAACTACAGGTGTACAACAGACTGGAATCATTACGCAAAAGAACAGAACTCTGGAGAGAAACCCAGTGAATAAAAAAGTCATGTTCCTGGCCACTTTCGCCTTTAGCTCTTTGTTTTTTCAGCTCTATTTGGATAGCCAACGTGAAATATGCAAAAATTATAATAGATTTGAGGTAAACCATTCAAGATTAGAAATGTATGCCTTGAGTTAAACAAACTCCCATAAGAATGCACTGGAGGCAGAAACGACCAAAAGGCCAAACTTGCATTAATACATTTTAAAAGCTAAAGTGTACGTAGGGGAGTTGACAGATTAGAATGCATTACACGAGTTTTTAGAAAACTACACATTTTCTGCGGGTCTTCTGAATCTGCCATCTTGTCCCAATTCATAAGAATCACACTTTCCCTTATGGATCTGTTAAGCCTCTCAGCCCCTGCCTGGGCCACCACAAGTGTTTGAAATCTCCATCTCAAAGTCAGTGTGGGGCCCAGCTGCAGGTCATCATGTTTCCAGAGCCCTGTTCTGAGCATGAGATATGAAAAGGTATTGATGACATTGCTATCACATTTTCATGATTCCATAGTCAAGATTTTTAAAGTGTTAAAAAGACTTTTTTTCCCAAATGTTCTCCTAAGTATATCTCATCTTTGAACTAGCTGGAGAGAAAGAACACATGAAATGAAAAACAGAACATTAAATAACTACTGTAACAGGGGAGAGAAGGGTTTACAAACTGAGAAGTAGGGGTAATCTGGGAAATGAAACTCTACAGAGAGAAATAAATTTTAGTTCAAAGATGAACAGAATGAGTTAGGCGAGATAGTGTAGAAATGAATGGGGCCACTCGTGAGTGTATGTCAGTATTAAATCTGAAGGAAAATGGGGTGAGAGATTGGACGAAAGGGGGAGGGCAGAAACAGGATCAAAATACTAGACAGTGTTAGAGTGGAGGAGGGACGAAAAAACTAGTCATTGAGATACCTTAATCTGCTGCTAAAATGTATGCAATTTCTGTTGTTAAAATATACATAATTCTTGGCTTATGCATTCATCTATGACAATGACCTCAGGAAAGGAAAATCACATTTAATGAAATTCCATGCTGACTAAGTTATGGACCAGGGGTTATCTTAAACCTTTTTAAGGGTGAAGCGGCTTTTTTCGCTTTCTCTGTGCCATTCTTTCCGATCCGATCTTTCCTAAAGAGTGGGAAGCAGAGGTTTTTGGTTTTTATTTTCAAGTAGGTGATCTAGAACTTCAAGAGAAAAGACGACGTTGGAAAGTTTTGTTTTGTTTCTCTGTATGCAAACACTGGAAAGGAGACGCGTGGGAGAACTTGCAGAGGACTAGAACAGAATGGATTTGGGACGATCTAGGGTGGAGGGAGGAAAAAGGTCGAGATCAAACTTGATGAAAACTAAGGGGGCGGGCGAGGGCGGCGAGACACAAGAGACGCGGCCGCGCGAGGAAGTGGGAGCGCGCGAGGGTGAAGGACTCGGTCGGCCCCGGCTTGGGGCGGTCGTTCTCACCATTGTCCCCGTGGTTTTCCGCCTGGGAAAACGTTATGAAACATTTCCTTCCTCTGTGTCACCGGGCCCCTCCCTCTTTTTCGATGGAAGAGCTTCTGGGGCTTTTGCTTTGAGACCTAGATAGAGGTGCAAAGGCTCAGCTTTTCTGGATTTCCGACTGCCTTTCCGCTTCCTCGGGGGAAAGCGAGGAGGGGTAGGGGACCCCTAATTTCCCCACCGCAGCCTTTCTAGCCCCAGCGATGCCGCCACTCTCTGGGTGGAAAAGTAGGGTTCCTGGACGTTTGTGTCCAGCTGGCCTCTGCCCCGCAGCTGCTAGTAGATGGAAGAAGGCCGACTGGGCGAGAGTGGAGTATTTCCCCCAAGAAGAGAATGCGCACTTCCCTCCCCAGGCTCCGGAGAATGGAACGCTTTCCAGATCACCTCTTCCGGAAGTGTGAACTCGGGTCTCAACCGAGAAGTCTCTAAGGCCCGGGGCGGAGGGGGACGGGATGGGAGTTGCGGGAGGGGAGGGTAGATGACCGGCGTGAAGGTCGCTGCCAAACGCGTTTTCAAATCAAGGCCCCTGGAAAGTGTCTCCTGGCCTCCACACCCAGGCACGCTTTCTAGGGGACGCGCTGGCCCTACCCAGCTTGCCAGAGAACAGTTGGGGCAAAGAGAGAGCACGCTGCAAACGGGCCTGAGGCAGGCCCGGGAGATGGAGAGCTGGAGTGGGGTGTTTTGCTAGAAAGGGGAGCCCTGGCTCATCTCCCGGCTTGAAGAGGAGGAGGCTGGCGGCGGGGGGTGGGGGAGGCGGGGTGGGGACGGGGTGAGCTGAGAGAAGAAGGCGGCGCAGGGACAGCTCCCGGGCGGGGAAACCTCGGAGAAGGGACTCCGCTCTCCATCCCGCAACTGGCATCCTCGCGCTCGCTCCCTCACGGGAGAGGGACCATGACCCGGCTGTCCGGGCAGAAGACGGCGGGTGGAAGGGGTGGTGGGAGAGAGGACCTTCTCTCAGCAGCAGCCCCAGACGTGCAAAGGGCTGGTCACAGGGCCCTTCCTGCGTCTTCCGCCCCCAGATTGACGAGCGCGTGGCGCTGAGCCAACCCCTTCCCCCGCCCGGGTTAGCGCACCGCTCTGTTTAGCCAGACTGAGTTTAGGGGGCGGGGTCCAGAGGATAGAAAGGCGGCCAAGAGGGAGGAGGGAAGGGGGGTCAGGGAGGGGCGGAGACTCAGTCTAAGATATAAAAAGGCGGTCCGGGCTGCTCTGTCCTTGCACTCGCTGTAAAGCGGCTCAGAGCCTGGGGTCTCTCATTGCCAGGGCGCGCAGAAGGGCCGAGAGGACCGAGCCCTGCGCAGAGCGAGGTGCACCGCGACCAAGGCGGAGACCGAAGGGGGTCTCCGGACGCCGATCCTCGTGTGGCCCGTCGCCCCAGCCCCAGAGGCGTCCCGGGGCGCTGCGCCTCTCCACAGCAGCCACCCCGCCAACGCCTGCTGCGCGGTGCCTCCAACTCTTCCCCAGAAGAACTTCCCGCGCGCCGACAGAACTACAGCGCCTGCTCTTTAAGTGACTCCAGGAGCCGTATCGGCGGCTGGGCTCTGCGCGCCCTTTTGCAAGAATCAGAGTAACTTGTTAACAGTCCCGAGCCAAGCTGGCGAGGCTCCGCGCTCCGGACCCGAACAATAGCCAGTGCGCTAAGCGCTCGGAGGCGCGCGGTTCCTCCCAAATGCAGCGCGCGGTTCCCGCGGGGTTCCGAAAGCGCACGGCAGGAGGCGACATGGGGCACGCGGCGCCGAGGGCTCGGGGCTTGCAGCCTGTTCCCTTACCGCTGCTGCTCCTCGCCGCGGCCGCGGCGCTGCTGGTCGTGCCGGGCGCGCATGGGCGCCCAGCCGAGGAGGACGAGGAGCTGGTGCTGCCGGCCCTGGAGCGCGACCCGGGACTCAGGACCGCGCACCTCCGCCTGGACGCCTTCGGTCGGCAGCTGAGCCTAGAGCTGCAGCTGGACCGCGGCTTCCTGGCACCTGGCTTCACGCTCCAGACCGTGGGACGCAGACCCGAGCCCGACGTGCAGCGTTCTGATCCTGTGGGCGACCTGGCGCACTGCTTCTACTCTGGCACGGTCAACGGCGACCCCAGCTCCGCCGCGGCGCTCAGCCTTTGCGACGGCGTGCGCGGCGCCTTCTACCTGCAGGGCGAGGAGTACTTCATCCAACCCGCGCCCGCCGCCGCCACCTTGAGCCTGGCCCCCGCTGCCTCCGCCGCAGCTGGGGAGCAGCAGCCGGCGCGGCCGCAGTTCCATCTCCTGCGGCGGAGAAGGCGGGGCGACGGCGGCGCCAAGTGCGGGGTCTTGGATGACGAGATCCAGCTGGCGGGGGGCGCGGGGCCAGAGGGCGAGGACGCCACTGTGCAGTGGGCGCCGTGGGACCGAGCGCCCCAGCGCCCGGGACACCGAACAGGTATCAGTCAGAAGAGCGGCTCCCACTTACCTCTCCATTCATCTCCCCCTTCCTTCCTTCTCTGGGCTGCAGGAGTTGAGGGTAAAGTCCTGTTGGCAGACGGAAGCCTGTGTCTGCGGACAGGATCGAGACGTGATGGTGGTGATTTGTGTTTTAAGATCTGGGCTGGTGAACTCACCATTTGCCCCGATCACGAATGATCAAGAGAGGACAGAAGTTATCAGTGGGTTGTTGTGGTGGTTTTTGTTGTTTTTTTGTTTGTTTGTTTGTTTTCTGCTAAGGAGAAGAGTTTGGATCTGGAAGGGAGAGCTGGTAACTCAGCCCTTCCCACTTGAGTCGACAGTGAGCTTGTGTGACTTCTTTCTGCCTTGTTAATTTCTTGCGAACGATCGTCCATGTGTCGTTCGGTCTAGTTATAACTGGCCGCTTAGTTTTGTAACCGCTGCCTGTTCGCGCACCCAGAGACCGGAGGAGGGCGGAGATGGAGGGCGGGGAGAGAGACCCTCGGAATGCGCAGCCCTCGAGCCTGGACAGCTGCTTTAGGACCTCTATTCTGCTGGCTGGTGTCCCCTTCCCGGCTTACCAGGCCGACCCCGACTGGCTGGCGGCGGCGGGGCCCCTCGGCTGGACCTGCCTGGGAGGTCTCTCCGCGCGGCTCGCCCCGCCTCCGCGCCTCCCGCCAGCCTCCCAGAGTGCGCTCCCTCCCGCGGCCACCCTTATGCTCCGAAACACTGTTGAAAAGTTAGTCACCGCGATCCTTCGTGCCACGCCTTCCTCGGACTCTCTGCTCTGTGCCTTGCTTCTGCTGTAGTTCTTTTCCTCCTGTCACTTTAGTCCCTTGTCGCTTTCTTCACTTTCTGCCCCCGGCTTGCAGAATGTAATTCTTCTCCCCCTGTCCGTCTGCTCCTGGAAGCAGTTACGTGATCAGAGCCCAGGGTAGGACTTCCCTGGGCAGGGGGCTGGTTCACGGTCAAGAGTCAGAGAACTCTTTTCTAAATAATTAACCGTGCCCCCCACCCCCACCCCGGAATCTGCAGCACGAACTTTCTTTCCGTGGGGCGGTAGGAGTCCTGGCCGTAGGCGCCGGGGCAGACTGGGTGGTCCTCGTGCCGGATTTGGCCTGAGCCGAGCACCCCCAGGAACCCCTGGAATGAGAGAGCCGAGCCGTGCAGGCTGAGATTCCTTCAGGCCCGGCCCCTTGGCAGAGATCCCAGCCCTGCCCGGGGCCTTCCACGTGGAGCCTGATGATCTCATTCAGGATTTGAGTCCTGGCCTGTGAAAGAGTGACTCAGGGGCTCTGCCTGCTCCCCTTGCTCCAAGATTTTACTACGACTGGAAAGAGGGGTGTGCATCCAGCCTTTTTCAGATTGCGTGATTTCAAAGAGGATTAAAAAAAAAAAAAATGCTATTAAAAAAAATGCTGATCCCCTCAAAGGAGCACATGGCCTTTACATTTACAGTAAGGAGAAAACTTTAAAAATAACATTTGCAGTGAACAGAGATGCAAATATTTTTGTTATTGTTTACCCCCCGGGTGTATTTTTGTATTATTTGCTTTGACTGGTTAGGCTTTCCTTATATACTCTAGGAAGGTAAACTATTCTTGGCGAGACTGTCCCCGAGCAAATGATCTTTCCTTGTGTCTTTACAGGAACTGGAAGCCTAAGAAAGAAGCGATTTGTGTCCAGCCCCCGCTATGTGGAAACGATGCTTGTGGCTGACCAGTCCATGGCCGAGTTCCACGGCAGTGACCTAAAGCACTACCTTCTGACCTTGTTCTCCGTGGCTGCCCGGTTATACAAACACCCCAGCATTCGGAATTCAGTGAGCCTGGTGGTGGTAAAGATCCTGGTGATCTACGAGGAAAAGAAGGGCCCAGAAGTGACTTCCAACGCTGCCCTCACACTGCGGAACTTCTGCAGCTGGCAGAAACAGCACAACTCGCCCAGTGACCGGGATGCAGAGCACTATGACACCGCGATTCTATTCACCAGACAGGTGAGAGGAAGACATCACCAGTCATGACAGGACTCCCTGGGGAGTCAGTTTGTAACAAATGTATGTAAGACATTTTACCAATATTTTCATACTTAAGTATTTTTTCATTGGCTAGCATGATTAATCTTTCCTAATTTTTAAAATATTTATTTTATTATTTATTTGGCTGTCCTGCATCTTACTTGCAGCATGCAGGATCTTTAGCTACAGCATATGGGATCTAGTTCCCTGACTAGGGATTGAACCTGGGCCCCCGGCATTGGGAACTTAAAGTCTTAACCACTGGACCACCAGGGAATTCTTCCATAGCTTTAACATCTCAAGTTTCACAGTCCTAGTTGAATGCATTAGGGGAAAATCTTAAAGTCACGCAAAATAATCCTAAAAGGGCTACTCAGAAACAAAGAATGTAGATGCTCCAAAGCACATGTGAGGCTACACCCTACCAAGCAGTTTGATCCCGAAGTTCACCCTGTGTGTGTATTAATAAGGGCAAATCTCTGCTTCTTGCAGGACCTGTGCGGTACCCAGACGTGTGATACTCTTGGGATGGCGGATGTTGGAACTATATGTGATCCCAGCAGAAGCTGCTCAGTCATAGAGGATGATGGCTTACAAGCCGCCTTCACTACTGCTCACGAATTAGGTAAGTCTATTTCAGAGTGCGAGTTAAGCGCAATTCATGAATTCAAGCTGATAAACTAGGTATTACTGTTAAAGGGAGCGTCTGCAGATTATATTGCCCTTTTAGGTGCCAGAGCTCCCTAAAATCTGCAGAAAATGCTTTTGTACGATTCTCAGCATGGTTATCTTTATTAGAATTCAGAATCAAAGAGTCGGAGCTAGGGACACATTTGGAAATTCACACATTGGTTCACACCCTGTGAAAAGTAGATACTGTCTCTAAAATAGATGGTATCCGGATACGTTTCTTCTTTAGAAATATCACTTTGAGAAAGATGAATCTCTGTTGGGGAAAAAAAAAAATGCTGCAAATGACATGTTTTAATGTGAGTGTTGGGATTTCTTCTTAGGTCACGTGTTTAACATGCCCCATGATGATGCCAAGCAATGTGCGGGCATTAATGGTGTCAACCGGGATTCCCACATGATGGCGTCAATGCTTACCAATCTGGACCACAACCAGCCCTGGTCCCCCTGCAGTGCCTCTGCGATTACAACATTTCTGGATAATGGTCATGGTAAGACACTCCAGCTACTCATTCTGGATGTTATCCAACCATCCGCGTGTTCATACAATACTTGTTAAACGAGCTCTTTCTTTTCTGTTCTTTTTCCTTTCTCCCTTCAAAATGACTTTCATTGTCAAAAGCATACATTTTTAAACCTGAATTTCCAATAAAAGAGAGTGCTTCTGGCCAAGAAGCTCCCAAAGTACATGAACTTGAGTGTTTAGCAGAAAAATGATTTCCTGACATTGTTAAGGCAGAAATAACTCATTAAGAATAACATCTTAACAATAATTTAAATCTCTCTGGCACATCTCTCCCAAACCCTTCAGCTTTCAAATCACTTTGCTGTGCTATGCATTATCTCTTATGATAAATCTTTTCTGAAACTGATCTGTCCCCTGTGTGCCTTTAGTTACTATTTGTTAACATTCATTGGTATTTTTCTTTGCAGGTGAATGTTTGCTGGATGAGCCCCAGCAGGTCATACAGCTCCCCTCCGATCTCCCGGGGACCTTGTACGATGCCAGCCGACAGTGCCAGCTCACATTTGGAGAGGAGTCCAGACACTGCCCGGACGCGGCCAGCACCTGCATGATCCTCTGGTGCACGGGCACCTCTGGAGGATTGCCGGTGTGCCAGACCAAACACTTCCCCTGGGCCGACGGCACCAGCTGCGGAGAGGGGAAATGGTGTGTCAATGGCCAGTGCCTGGACCAGACCAACAAGGAGCACTTTGATGTGAGTTATCCACCACAACACATGCTCCTTTGACATTCAGAAGGGAAAATGACCAAGTGATGCTCAGACATTTGATGCCACAGGAGCAACCTGACCTGTAACCTCTGACAGGGATACAGGAAAGATTCGCATCATTGATTCTGTGTCCCCTATCTTTCTCCTATATTTCCTGAAAGGGTTGTCACAGAGGATTCTAACGCTAATGATTTGTGTCTCTGTTTAGACCCCTGTTCACGGAAGCTGGGGACCGTGGGGGCCCTGGGGAGACTGCTCAAGAACGTGTGGTGGCGGAGTTCAATATACGATGAGGGAGTGTGACAACCCCGTGCCGAAGAATGGAGGAAAGTACTGCGAGGGCAAGCGCGTGCGCTACAGGTCCTGCAACATCGAGGACTGCCCGGAGAATAACGGTGAGCAGAGAGGAGGGGAAAAGCACGCTAGGCAAAGGGGCACTTGAAGATTGGAAAGGGATAACGTCATCATCTCCTTCTCTTTCCAGGAAAAACCTTTAGAATGGAACAGTGTGAGGCACACAATGAATTCTCCAGAGCTTCCTTTGGCAGCGGGCCCGCAGTGGAGTGGATACCCAAATACGCAGGAGTCTCACCCAAGGACAGGTGCAAGCTTATCTGTCAAGCCAAAGGCACTGGCTACTTCTTCGTTTTGCAGCCCAAGGTAGTGACTTTTCTTTGGACTGTTGGTCTAAGAACCCAAGCCCTGGCTTGCTACCTTTTCATGTATCCTTTGTTGTTTTATATTTTTATATCGACATGTTTATGTATAATATTTAATTATTATAAATATATTATACTTAATGTATTAAGTATATATTAAGTCAAAATTATATATATTAAATTTATATATCAGCACATTCAATTTCAAGTTAGGCCAACTTTGCTTCTGGATACATTGGTAACTGCCTGCTTTGAGTCTTGTGCTGTTTGGGGTTATGAATGAAGCTTGAATCCAATGCTTATGATTCCTGCAATGGCTTATTATTACTCTTATATATGAAGAAAAGCCCTTTACGCATGGATAGGTAAATCATATATTAACAGGAAAACCATCCCTTTGTTTTGGAAAATAGTTTAAGATAGTCAAAAGTACTTGTTACTGGGTGACTAGCAGCAGCATATGTAAATGGACTTTTACTGAAAGCCTGAGCATTGAGAACTCTTGTGTTTAAGAACGTATATTGAACTACTAGAAGCATAGCTTTGCTGTTTTGTTGAGGGGATAAATCTGGCTCTGAGATAGAAAATTGAATTGAATTTGGTTGAGATAATCATGAGTCATGATCACTGTAGGCTAGGAAAATAGTCCCCAGTTGCAGATTCAACATACAAGTGATTTATCAGCAGCAGCTCTTGCCGGGTAGCATTCTAGACACTGAGGATAACAGCAGTAAACAAATTGACTAAAAGCTCTGCTTTCGTTGACCTTAGCTAAAAGTGAGATAGGACACAGATAATCTAAAAATTTATATTTCAGATGTCTATGGAAAAAAAGAGAAGCCAGAGAAGGAGAGTGTGCAGAGTACTATTTTAATTTTGATAGAAATGTAATATTAATGAGGAAGACTTTCGGACTTATCCTAGCATCATCTCTTGGCCTTGTTAATTAACATGTGACATCAGGTACATGTTCTTCCTTTTTCAGGTGGTGGATGGCACCCCATGTAGCCCAGATTCCACCTCCGTCTGTGTGCAAGGACAGTGCGTAAAAGCTGGCTGTGATCGCATCATAGACTCCAAAACTAAGTTTGATAAATGTGGCATCTGTGGAGGAAATGGATCTACATGCAAGAAAGTATCAGGATCAGTTACCAGTGCCAAGTAAGTGTTGAAATGCCTTACTCCTGAAGGTTCTTATCATTTCCATGTAACTAACTTCTTACAGGTTTGGTTAAAAATTACTTTCTTACCTGATTCCCTGGTGTTTCAAGCTAAGTAACATAATGAGCCAGTGACTGAGAGATTTTTCTCTCTATTTTTCTTGCCTGCAGACCGGGCTATCACGATATCGTCACAATTCCAACCGGAGCCACGAACATTGAAGTGAAGCAACGGAATCATAGAGGATCCAGGAATAACGGGAGCTTCCTGGCCATCAAAGCTGCCGATGGCACGTATATCCTGAATGGCGACTTTACTCTGTCTACTTTGGAGCAAGACATCACACACAAAGGTAGTGTCCTGAGGTACAGCGGCTCCTCGGCAGCACTGGAAAGAATTCGAAGCTTTAGCCCTCTCAAGGAGCCCTTAACCATCCAAGTCCTGACAGTGGGCAATGCCTTCCGACCCAAAATTAAATACACCTATTTCGTGAAGAAGAAGAAGGAATCTTTCAACGCCATCCCTACTTTCTCAGAGTGGGTCATTGAAGAGTGGGGCGAGTGTTCCAAGTCGTGTGGGCTGGGTGTGCAGAGAAGGCTCGTGGAGTGCCGGGACATCAACGGACAGCCGGCTTCAGAGTGCGCCAAGGAAGTGAAGCCCGCCAGCACCAGACCTTGTGCGGACCTGCCTTGCCCCCGCTGGCAGCTGGGGGACTGGTCACCGTGTTCCAAGACTTGTGGGAAGGGTTACAAAAAGAGAACCTTGCAGTGTCTGTCCCATGATGGGGGGGTGTTGTCTCATGAGAGCTGTGATCCTTTAAAGAAACCTAAACACTACATAGACTTCTGCACAATGGTGGAGTGCAGTTAAGTACGAGTGGTGTTGAGGGACAGGGAGCAGTGGGGAAGGGCTGATGCACTGAAATCAAGAAGACTGGAGGAATCCAGGGCGCCTTGCCCTGGTGATCAACCAGGGGTGGCGGTGAGTTGGGAGGTAAATAGAGGTAGGTCGAAAAGAAGTTAGATCATCAGAATTTCCTGCCAGTTACAAATCTGATAGGGTAGTTTATGAGGACTATTCATATCTGACCAATGACGTAGCACAAGAAAGCCCCAGGGCATTATCATTTCTTTGGTGAGGTTCCGGACAAGTTCTTATGAAAATCGAAGTAATGGTCAAAAGTAAGTTTAAGAAATATGAACAATCCCTGCTTCCTGATGCTGATGAAATACTGTGTATCACGGAGGTTGAGAAATGAAATGCAGGAGGAAGGTGAGATTTTTGCTTTAAGACATGGCTTACTTTACCTCACTATCAATGGAGGGAGAAAGGAATGCACATGGGATCTTTGACCATCACTTTACCCGCTGCTATGGTTTCAGAGAATGTTTATGCCGTCTTAGAGTTAAGAATTCAGGACTGCCCAGCACGAGAAATGCTTCGCAATGTCCATGACTCACATGACTCCCATCTTTCCTCTCTTGTGTCGTTATTATGTCTTTCTTTGTGAATTCCTTTTGACGAAGAAACAATTGCATGTATTTGTAAACACATCATAAATTCTACAAGGGGTAAAAATAAAAAACAGCAGTGATGTATCAGATGCTGGTAAAAGCTAGAGGAGGCCTGATGAACTGGGGACCTCCTATATTTCTTCCCTCCTAATGTAAGCCAACTTAAGGAATGTGGATGTGGGGGAAAAAAAAAGTTTGTGTCTGAAGAGAGTCGGTAAGACACCAAAAAAAAAAAAAAAAAAAGAATGTAATGCCAGAACGAGAATGGGGTGTGTACAACAGGGTCCCCAGTGCTGGGGACCTTGAGATCAGATGTCTCGTGGTGGGGAAGCTACTGAGGGGTAGCGGCTGGTCCACCCCCAGCAGCTGGTCCAACAGTCATATCCTGGTGAATGTCTGTTCAGCTCTTCTACTATGAAAGAAAATAACTTTTTTTTTCCATATGTATATAGTAAAATACATTACTATAAATTCTATGTACTTTATAAGTATTGGTTTGTGTGTTCCTTCTAAGAAGGACTATAGTTTGTAATAAATGCCTATAATGACGTATTTATTTTTATACATTTCTTTCTAATGATAAAACTTTTAAGTTATATCGTGTTTGTAAAAGGTCATATAAAAATAGAGTATTTATACGATATATGTTACTAGAAATAATAAAAGGACACTTTTTGAACGTGTGTCTTGTTTTAATGAGAATTAACTCCTGTGAAGGAAATCTGAGACATAGGTAGTGAATTTGAAGACAGAATATTTTCTTAAGTATCTTGGAAGTAAGATTTGTTCTAATGAAATGTATTTTTTGTATCTTTGGTGTAATGTGATTGCTACAGAGAAAGATATCTATTATATCTTTGGTGATAGGTTTGTTACTAGAGTAATAATATACACCAGTGTTGGCCAACTTTTTCTGTTACGAGCCATATGGTAAATAGATTTAGTAGGTCATACCATCTCTGTCACAACTACTCAACCATGCTGTTGTAACATGTAAGTGACAGACAGTGCACAAGTGAATGGGCATGGTGGTGTATTAATAAAGCTTTATTTCTGAAACAGTGGGCCAAATTTGTTCTGTGGGCATTATGTATAACATATTAAATGAAAATAGATCGGGTTCAGGATGCATTTAAATTTATATCTTTTCCTCAATGACATCATGTATTGAGTTGCCCCAAAAGTTCATTCATTCTGTAAACTGTTACAGAAAAACATGAACAAACTTTTGAGCCAACCCAATATGTAAAATTATGTGAAATTGTTTAAGTCGGTGGGCTTCCCTGATGGCTCAGCAGTGAAGAATCTGCCTGCAATGTGGGAGACGTGGGCTCAAACCCTGGGTAAGGAAGATCCCCTGGAGGAGGGCATGGCAAGCCACTCCAGCATCCCTGTCTGTAGAATCCCATGGACAGAGGAGCCTGGTGGGCCAAAGTCCATAGGGTCGCAAAGAGTCAGATACAACTGAAACAACACACACGTGCATTTAAGCTGATGCATAGAAAACAGTGCTTCATAAATTACATTTGGGATAGGCATGCCCAGTGAGCCAAGCTCCCCACATGTTTCATTTGCCCTTTAGGAGTACACTGGATGTTCTGAAGAAACCGTGAAACATCCAAGCCACTCTCTCTCCGTACCTTTCGTAAGTCACTATATTTTAAATACTAAAATTGTACGTGGGTGACTTTAAAAGTTCAGATTGCTTCCAAAGTAACTACATTTTGCTCAGGAAATAGCATATTTACTAGAAGACTTGGATTATGTGGTTAACCACAGACATTTCCAACTTTACATTTTCATCCTCTTTTTCACCCTCCTTTCTCAAGTAGTTCTATATAACCTGCTAATTGCAGATTCCTGTGATAATTCTAACTTGCCCTCAGAATAACTCAAGGTGTTCTTCCCCTGAGCAGTTGAATTTAAGATTTTCAGGAGCCAGGTGCATGGGGCAGAGAAGGAAAGAGGTGTGCTAATCTCTGGTTAAGGTTTTTCTTACCTACTGCCCACCAGGCTGAAAGAGGAAAATCAAACTTCACACTTGAGCACTGGTTCCATACAACTTAGTTAAAGATAGAATTTAGCAATGCAATTAGGTGACCTAACATGCTTTTAGCACCAACAACCTTTACCACGTTATTTACCTACACTCAGTTCAGTTCAGTTGCTCAGTCGTGTCTGACTCTTTGCAACCCCATGAATTGCAGCATGCCAGGCCTTCCTGTCTATCACCAACTCCCAGAGTTCACTCAAACTCACGTCCCAGTCACTGATGCCATCCAGCCATCTCATCCTCTGTCATCCCCTTCTCCTCCTGCCCCCAATCCCTCCCAGAATCAGAGTCTTTTCCAATGAGTCAACTCTTTGCATGAGGTGGCCAAAGTACTGGAGTTTCAGCTTTAGCATCATTCCTTCCAAAGAACACCCAGGACCGATCCCCTTTAGAATGAACTGATTGGATCTCCTTGCAGTCCATGGGACTCTCAAGAGTCTTCTCCAACACCACAGTTTAAAAGCATCAGTTCTTCGGCGCTCAGCTTTTTTCACAGTCCAACTCTCACATCCATACATGACCACTGGAAAAGCCATAGCCTTGACTAGACGGACCTTTGTTGGCAAAGTAATGTCTCTGTTTTTTAATATGCCTACATTATCATGGTACAAATCCCCATAGTAAGTGACATGGAAGATGCACACACACACACATACGCACAATGTCCTTACCTTCAATTACTATACAAGCTGTTTGATATTAATAAAACCAAATAAATACAACTAGAATGGTAACTCATGCTAAAAAAAAAAAAAAAAAAAGTCATTTTCAGATCTTGCCTAATGAAATTCAGGACACAAAGTCATAAAAACAGCCACAAGATTTTCCACTGTTGTCTTTAATTCTCTGTCCAAGATAATGCCAACTAACTTCCCAAGTTGCCACATTGCTTTCTTCAACCTTCTGCTACTGAGATTTCCCTTTTATCAACCAACTGAGCTCTTTAAAATACTCTGTTTTGGCACCAAGAAGTTTAGTTTAAAATACACATGTGGTTCTGTGGGCTTAATAGGTCAGCTGCTTAAAAAGAGGAAAAATTTGTGCTCATGTCTGTTGTGGGTTCCCCGATAGCTCAGTTGCTAAAGAATCTGCCTGCCATGCAGGAGACCCCAGTTTGATTCCTGGGTTTGGAAGATCCCCTGGAAAAGGGAATAGGCTAGCCACTCCAGTATTCTTGGGCTTTGCCTGTGGCTTAGCTGGTAAAGAATCTACCTGCAATGAGGGAGACTTGGGCTCGATTCCTGGTTTGGGAAGATCCCCTGGAAAAGGGAAAGGCTATCCACTCCAGTATTATGGCCTGGAGAATTCCATGGACTGCATAGTCCATGGGGTCTCAAAGAGTCAGACAGGAGTCAGCGACATTCACTTTCACTTTGTGTTGTGGATACAAATGATAAGCTGGCATGATGCTGATGACCAATTCAAGCACCTAATTTTCAATGCATTCAATAGCCACTTTCTTTTCTAGCATTTCATACAAGCACAACTTTTGTATCAGAGCTTTCACACAAAAATCGACAAAACTGTTTCCAACGTTTGCTTTTTGTCTTCTAGAAGAGGTACTATAGATCTTCATGTGATCTAGGGAACAAGTACAACAGACACAATCTGCAAATCTCATTGGTTTTCCAAAAGAAAGATAAACAAAAGTGATTCATATGAAGGTTGGGAGTGCTAGACCTATCCAGAAAATTGGCCCAAAGCCCCTCCAGTATAGAAGTGTAGTCTGTTCTGTCATATGCAAACTTCTGTGACAGAAGTAAGCTCATAAGACATTGGCAGACATTGGAAAGAGTAAAATGTGGAAGATGCTTTGGCTTGGCAACAAGTTTTCCCAACCTATAAATGTTTTGTGCCTTCCGTTAAGAGCAGCTGAAGAGAAAATATCCTAATCCAGGAACATGGTACATCACAGAAGAATGTAGAGCTATACAGAAGGCCCACTCAAACCACTGGACTCCCTGCGGTCTCCATCTTGGAAGTTCCTTAGTGGTCTGTATTTAATTTGCTCTTGTATCCATAATTCAAAAGTTTGAACCTTTCCTTATGGCCCCTTCTATTAATCATACTGCCTTTGTTTTAGGCTAAGTTTGTATGATTACAAACAACTATTTGTAATTTAGTCTGTTTTGTGGGCGATCATGATTTCTTTTCCTTTAGGATTTATTATTGTTCTATGTTCTATTGTTCTTAAAAGGAACTATAAACCATATACTTGCTGAGGTGGGAAGGAAGTTAAGGGCAATTTTATGTAGAATAATGCAGGAGGGCTTTTTCAATGAGATGTTTGAGAGGAAATCACAAGGATGCAGGGGGACAGCTCTCCAAAAAGATGAGTTTACAATAGACATGTGTCTGCACAGATGAGAGTAAGTTCAACTTCTTAGAGGGGACAGCAAGAGGTCAGTGTGGCTGGAGCCCTAAGGAGAGAGGGGAAAGACAAGAGGGCAGTGGAGGGCAGTGGAGGGCAGCGAGCTTGTTCTGCACAGTTGGAAGTAAGTTTGGGTTTTGCTCTGAGTGAGATGAAGAGCCAGAGGAAGGACCTGAGCAAGGGAAAAACACGGTCTGACTTAACATTTTAGCCTGCAAGGAGATCAGACTGGAGTCAGATAGGAAACTGTTGCAATAATTACAGTGACCAATGATGGTCTGAACTGGAGTGACAGGCATGCAGGCGGTTAAAGAGATCCACTGGTGCACTTCAAGACTCTTGAGATTTGCAGACGGATACAGATGGGAGCCTGGTGGGCTACAGTCCATGGCATCACAAAAGAGTCTGACATGGCTTAGCAACTAAAAAACAGCAGCAAAATAGATGTGAATGGGGAAAATATATCATGAATGAGTCCAGGGAGTTTTTGTTTTTTCTGTTTTTTGCAATGAAAAGAGTGTTCCAAGCAACATTGATGATTATCACACTTCACTTAAATACCAACATAAATCAAAAATATAAGAATTTTAGTAAATATCAAAACCAGTTAAGCTTGGAGATAAACACAAGTAATTTTTTGAAAATATGGTTTCAAAATTAACCAAAAATATAAAAATAGTAGTTAAAGAAGATATATAATTAAAATATTTTCATAACAATAATAATTCAAGTCTAAAACCATATGTCATATTGACAAAATCATATGTCCCACTAGTCGTGTCTGACTCTTTACGACCCCATGGACGGTAGCCTACCGGGTTCTACCATCCATGGGATTTTCCAGGCAAGAATACTGAAGCCAACTGCCATTTCCTTCTCCAGGAAATCTTCCCAACCCAGGGATTGAACCCGGGTCTCCCGCATTGTAGGCAGACCCTTTACCGTCTGAGCCACCAGGGAAGTCAGAATTCATGTTAGGAGTTATCAAAAGACATCATTTTATTCTTGAATTAAGTAAGCAGGTAAATATAGGAGAATGATATTTCTTGAAAACAAATACCCCCAAAAAATATTTCTTCATGGAGAGAGAATATGTGTAAAATATAGCTCATAAAGAAAAGAATGGAAAGCAAAAAAATAAGGTAGCAGAATTCAAACCGCGTTATCATGGCAAGCCATTGTTTAAACTTTCCTATTAGAAGACAAATATCTTCAGGATGTGTTTAAAAATAAAATCCAGTAACATGATAGATAAAAAGGAACTACCTAAATCAAAATGACATTTCTTCAAAGAAGTCTGAAGATTTATCAGGCAAACAGTAGGAAAAAAATAGCAATAGAATATGAAACCAGCCAAAATGGTATTTAAGATGGAAAAACACTAAGCAAAAGAAAAAAATAACATTTCTTGTATATTAAATGTAGAATCTACAATAAGAAATACAGGTTCCAGGTAACAGAACACCTATATATCAATCTTAAATTGTTAAAAATACAAAGAATGATCAACAATAAGGATTATTCTATTTGTCTTTAAAATCTCTCTCTAGGTCCAAGCAGACCAAAACTGTAAGAAAAAAAACTAGGTATAACTTTACAAAGATAAAAAAGAAGACTTGAATAAAGTAGGAAAATACGATCTTTTTTTCTTTTACAATAAGTCATAAAGCTTTTATTTTGTTCTAAAACAATTAGATTTGATGAAATTCTAATCACTAGCCATTCATAAATTCAGGGAACTTGGTAACATAATTCTAAAGTTCATCTAGAGAAATAAATTCAGTGGAAATAAAAGGAAAAGCAATTCAACGGAAAAGCACAGCGTGAGGTCAGTTATCTGTTCACGAAGATTTGAAAATGTACCATAAAATAACAATTTTAAAAAGTAGTAGCTGTAGAATTATTGACAAGTGTATCTATGTGTGAAAAAGATAGCCCAGAAATAAAACTTGGTAACCATAGCCACAAAACATTAGAATATGATGAAATTGGCAACATAAATCTGTAAGCAAAAAAGAATCATTCCAAACATAGCCTCAAATTCAAAAGTAGAAATTTACTTGGAAAAAAAAATTTTAGAGCCTACTTTCAGACCATTTGTGAATGTAAATGCCAGATATATAAAAAGTTGAAACATTTCAATGAAACATTAAGAAGTGTTAACAGATGAAAAATATTTGTCTGATCCCTGAGTGTGGAAGGAAATCTGAACACAGAAACAGTGAAAGGTATTACATAGCCAAGACAGACACATACAAAGGGATGGATTTGGTTGGCTCCAAAGCTTCAAATTTCAGTGTTTCAGAAGAATTCTTTTTACAATATGAGGGAAAAAAAAAAAAAAGTTGTTTCATGAAACACAAAAGACAACAAAACTTGCTTCAGAGCTTTCCCAAAGGTCATTGGTTTTGATCTCAGGTGGGGAAGGGGGTGGGGGGAAGAAGGTCAGGGAGTCAGCTTGAAGCAGGGCTTGGGTTCCCAGTCAGAGACTGAGGCTGGGTCACAGCGGTGAGCGCACCAGATCCTAGCCACTAGTCCAGTGGTCAGTGACAAGGACCCCGGCCCTTCGGCTTTGCAGAAAAGAATCTCTGCAAAGATTAAAAGTAGTGAAGCAAGGAGAATATTCATTCAGAGGCCAAAGAGTACATTACGTGTGGACAGACACATGGGCGGTCTCAGGGACAGATAGAGTCGCTGAGTTGCACCATCATTGCAGTTTGAATTACTTTTATAAGGCATTTCTTCCGAGTTTCCTTTGACCAATCATTTTGATTTGCCTGATTCACAGTTCATATTTGGTATATCTCAGGATCCTCCCATGTGTGCACACGCATCTCTTAGCCAAGGTAGACTTCACTGAAAAGACATATGCATAGGGAACATCCCTTGACGCAACTCCACTTTGGCCTCCAAGGGGCCTTTTCTGTACATGTGTGGCCGGGGAGGTCTTCTGACTCTTAGAAAAGAAATATATGGTCTGGGCAGGGCCCAGTCTCCTCCCTTAATTGCCCTGCTAGTCTTGTCTTGGAGCTTCAGTCCACAGGGAATAAATCTCCAATTGCTTTACCCTGGGGGGTCCCATCTACCGCCTGCCTCAGTTTCATTCCAGGATTTCAAATGGCCAACCAGTTTGCCAGTGGTAACCTCCTTTAGATCTCAAACTAAAACGAACACCTTTCCAGGGAAACCCTTCCTAAAACCCTCAGGCTAGATTAGCTTTCAAGACACTCTGCATTTTCCTGTCTTACCACTTTTCACAGAAATCATATACTCTTTTTAGCTTTGTATTTGTTTTGCTTGACATTATTTTCCCAGTAATAGAACTGTGCCTGTGCAAAGGTTACTTTTATTTAATGAACAGCCCTCAAAAGTGGTCAAACGATTGCATATAGATATTTATACTCCTAAGACTTGATACTAAATAAATAATTCAAAAGATTCACAAAGATTTGTATATGAATGTTACATAAATATGAAAGCAGCCACCGAAGGAATACATTGAGCACTGAGTGTGTGCTCAGTCGTTCAGTCGTGTCTGACTCTGGACTGTAGCCCTCCAGGCTCCTCTGTCCATGGAATTCTCCAGGCAAGAATACTGGAGTGGAGCCATTCCCTTCTCCAGGGGATCTTTCCAATCCACAGACTGAACCAGAGTCTCCTGCATTGCAGGCAGATTCCTTACCATCTGAGCCACCAGAAAAACCCAAAATTCACATTTCAAATTCAAAACTGAATTTTCTACCATTTAACATTTTTCTACCTCTTTGTTTCTACTCTCAGTGAAGACGGTAAGTGAACAGTAAATCTTCAAGAATTTACAGTTACTGACACTTTTTTTTTAAGTGTGTACCTAGCAACCAGAGGAGAACCAAGAGAATCAAACTCATAAATTCCTATTAGCATAAAATCCACAAAGAGCTGTTATAAGTCTTATAATTCATCACTGTCTAGGGTGCAAAAGTAGCCAAATGTCACCACTGAGGAAAGACTGAACACAGCTCCACAAGACATTCTCAGTTATCTGATATTATTTATGAAACAAGAGGACTCACCAAATAATAAACTACAATGTTCCTGGCAGATAAACATATAAGGAATAAAGCCAAGTTGTGACCATGTTAATCTCCTTTACTACAGAAAGAAGTCATTTGATAAAAACAACTTTTTAAATTGCTTTAGCTATTCTTTTAAGTTCCCAGGTGGCTCAGTAGGAAAGAACCCACCTGCCAATGCAGGAGACTCGAGGTCGGCCCCTGGTTCAGGGAGATCCCCTGGAGGAGGAAATGGCAACCCACTCCAGGATTCTTGCCTGGAGAATCCCATGGACAGAGGAGTCTGGCTGACACAATCCATGGGGTCGCAAAGAGTCAGACACAACTGAGCACACACACATGCCATTTTACTAATGGAAACTGCCAAAGGGGCAGACCTTTATTTTCCTTTAATAGAAGAAAAGAATATCTAATAAGCACGAACTTAGTAACAGATTAGGATGGAATAATGTCTTATTAATGCAGTGGTATTTATTGCCTTGAACAACTCATCAGTGAAAAACTACAATTGCCTCATAATCTGGGGATATATTTCTGAAATTGCCTCTTGTTTCAAAAATCAAGCTGGGTACTGAAGTAAAATATGTCTGGAATTTAAAATTTTTCAAGCTAATAGAAAAGGTAAGGATTGATGAAAGTAGATCAGGAAAATTATGATAATCATTAAAGCTGAGTGATAGATAAAAATTCATTATACTTTGTTCTCTCTTTTGTATAAATTAAAACATAACCAGAAAACTAAAGAGAAGTTATTTTTTTTTGTCCAACTTACAAATCAAGTCAGTATTTGAAATAATTTAAGATATAACATACATTGATGTCCTTTTCTACTTTTCCACTTGTTTGGAGGCAGGGGAGAATAAACGTATGTCAACTAACCATGCTCAAAAACACAGAAGCACTCTAAAACAGCTTGATACAGAATGTAAGAGGAAATTATGCAACAGAAGGAAGGAAGGAAGGAAAGAAAAAAAGAGGAAAGGAGTGAAGAGGGGAAGAAGGGAGAAACACAGTCTTTTTATATGCAGTGCTATGCCACTGCTAAGTCGCTTCCGTCATGTCCTACTCTGTGCAACCCCATAGACGGCAGCCCACCAGGTGCCCCCATCCCTGGGATTCTCCAGGCAAGAACACTGGAGTGGACTGCCATTTCCTTCTCCATATACAGCGCTATAAAACAGGGCTATTAAATGAGTTTTCTGTTGTAATAGGCTGTGAACTTATCACTTTTTCTTAAAAGGCCTTGATTTAAACATTGTGATAACCTGTATAAATTTTGCAACTTTATAGTATAGACTGCTAGAACTTCTATTTTGCAACCAAGATAAAGACAACTAATCAAAGAGAAGGAAAATGGAAAGTCACTTTTGCTTGCAGATATTCAGAACTCAATGTTAAGGATTAAAAATATTATGGCTAATGAAGTACATACCAAGGGATTTAAAATATATGATGTGTATATACATACATAAAGCATGTAAAGTCTATTTACACATATATAGTATATTTGATAGAAAACTGAGTGAAAAGAAAAGAATTAACATGAAGACACTCGGAAGGATTCTCAGTTCCTCAGACTGAGTGAGGCAGGACCATTGGTGAAACAAGAACACGGTGATGGGCCCAGATACAGGCCACATTTGGCAACCTTGAAGTTGCAGATGAGGGATTAAATCAATAACCAAGTATCAAAGATTTCTGATTTCTAGCTGAAGCTTTTCACCAGATGTATTAGACTGTCCAAGTACAGTATGTCTCCTTTTTCTCCTTCAAAGAGAGCTAAGAATTTATCAGGTCCCCACTACATCTTGCATAAAAGCAGAGAAGTGGACCAAACAAAGAACACAGAAGCTGAGCAGCTGCCTGCAGCGAGGGCATTTCTAATAGTCTTCTGCTTTCTCATTTCCATTAAGTGGGTTGACTCAGTTCAGAATGTTCCAGAACCTTTAACCTTCAAAATTTTCACCATAGTTGTTAACAAGAGTAGACTCACCAGGCTTAGTTTTCATCTTCTGTCTTCTCAGAGTTTGCCAGCGGTAATGATAACAATAGGATTCATTCCAAAGGATCCTTGAGGGGAAAGGGGCATACACCATCCATCTGCTGGATAAACAAACCCTGAATAAGTGGAAGTTGGCTGGAGGCCTTCATCTCAAATAATACAGACACACAATCTCAAAAGCTAGATCTCCAAGTCTCAGGCAGGGCCTTTTGCTCCTAAAGATCTAGAGAAGTGATATCTAATTCCTGAAGTACAAGATATTCCGGAACATTCTCCATGACATTAGGACAGTTTCTTTTAGAAGTTGGATTTTAGTTAGATCATGTGGTTTCTTGATTAAAATGCTCTTGCACTAGCACTAATATGCTAATATAGGATGATTGCTAACATCCTATAAGAAGGCAATAGTCATAATGGAATTCCTTTGTACAGACTTTCAGCCTAACTTTAGCTTGGAACTCTGTATTTAAGATATAAGCATGCAAGATTGCTCAAGAAATATTCTGTTTATTTTTGGTCTATGCTCTTTTACCTATCTTAAGAAAAAAGCCATTGACTTTTCTACCAAAAGTCATAAGAGCATTCAATTTTTTTTTTTCTTTAAGAACCGTGTTCTTGTGAAACATTTAAAAGATTAAACTGTAAGAAGAGCTGAACACCTGGAAAAGCTTTTGATCCCATATAGTTGTAAACAGACTAAAAATCTCATCATGGGCTACACTAAAAATTACAGGCATGGTGTAACACAGTAATATTCATTTCTTAGCATGACTGGGAGATGGCAAAAGGAGCAAGCTTACAAAAGGAAATAAAGATATTGTTGAGAGTCCAGTATTAAGGAATTTCTATGAGGGATTTTGCCATCCACAACTGTGGGAGTTTAGGGGAGAAAAATACCATACTATTAATGCTTTCTAACATACCTGATTTAAACTATCTATAACCACAAGAAAGATGCAATCAAAAATGTGAAAGCTTGTTAATTGCAGAGCATTAATAATGATACAGTCTGTCTTCAGATTGCTGGATATTACACATTCATATTCAGAACCCAAAGGAGAGGGGAAACTAATACTGTTAAAACAAATGTTTACTTTTAAGTAATATTTTGAAGAATCAAAATGTCAACTCCAAAGGTTTTATGAAGCAAGAATGATCCGTTGAATTTTAACAACATATCTTTAAGAAAATCACCACTGAGAATATAGAGTGATTCTTGGCAATTCATTGGGCCTTGATCACTTTGAACAAATAATAAAAATGCCTAACTCGGGCTGTCTTTTCCTGTAATATGATTATATATCCTTTAAGAAGGATATGCTTAAAAAACAAAACAAAACAAAAAAAGAACAGTATTTACTTAAGAAAATTATAATAAAGAAGATAAATCTGCCAGGTGGGTGATTTGATCATCGTTCTGCTGATAGAGCAAATATAGGTAAGAATCAGTAAGTATGTGGACTTCTCTGGTGGAACAGTGGGTAGGAATCTGCCTGCCAATGCAGGCGACACGAGGTTGATCCCTGGTCAGGGAAGATCCCACAGGCTGGAGAATAAATAAGCCCTTGAGCAACTACTGAGCCCTTTGCCCTAGAACAAGAGAATCTGTACAGTGAGAAGCCCAAAGTACTGCAATAAAGAGAAACTAAAGAAACACCCACAACTAAAGTCCACACCACAGCAACCAAGACCCCAAGTGACCAAAAAGAAAAAGGATCAGCAAGTATCCCTGAGCCCTTATTTTGTCTTTGAGGTTGAGAAGGCACCACAGAAAGAGAAAAAGAGAAAGAAAAGATAAAAGGAAGGAAGAAAGGGTGGGAGGGAGAAAGGAAGGATAGGAAAAAAGACAACCTTCCCTGCAGTCTGACAATATAGCTGGAGAAATAACATGTCTACACGTGAAAAGTCAATTAGCAAGACAAGGAAGGGAGTCCAGTGAATTGTATGCATGATCTGGGTTCAGAAATACACAAGAGAGACGTTACTGCAGGTCAAAGTGTCAAGGAAGAGTTCGGGGAAGGAGTGGAGAAATAGACATGACACTCGAGACTGAATGGAATTGAAACAGGTAAGGATGTTGTCTTAGTTTGGGCTGCTCTGACAAAATACACAGACTGCATGGCTTATAAAGAACACACGTTTATTTCTTGCAGTTCTGAAAGCTGGTCATCTGAGATCAGAGCTCCAGTACCAGTGGGTTCTGTGAGAGCTCTCTTCTGGGTTGTAGACTGCCAACTTCCTGCTGTATTTTCCACACAGCAGCAATAGGGCAAAAATACACTCTAGGATCCCTTTTTAAAAAAAAACTTTTGTTTTATTTTGGAGTATTAACAATTGACAGCATTATGATAGTCTCAGGTGGACAGCAAAGGGACTCAGCCATACACAGACATGTATCCATTCTCCCCAAAATGTCCCTCCCATCCATGCTGCCACATAACATCGAGTAGAATTCTCTGTGCCATACAATAGGTCCTTGTTGGTTATCCATTTTAAATATAGCTGTGTGTACATGGCAATCCCTTTTATAAGGGCACTAATCCCCTACTGAGGGCTCTACCCTCAGGACCTAAGTACTTCTCAAAGGCTTCATCACATTGAGGCTTGGGATTTTAACTTGGGTGGAAAAAAACATTCATACCATTGCAGATATGCTCCAGATACTGGAGAAGGAATGTGTGTGTGTGTGTGTGTGTGTGTGTGTGTGTGTGTGTGTGTAGTCGACCATTCGTATCCAACTCTTTGCGACCCCATGGACTGTAGCCAGCCAGGCTCCTCTGTCCATGGAATTCTCCAGGCAAGAATACTGAAGTGGCTTGCCATTCCCCTCTCCAGGGGATCTTCCTGACACAGGGATAGGGGGTCTCCTGCATTGCAGGAAGATCTTTTACCATTTGATCCACCAGGGAGGCAGTAACCAAAGTGGCTGATCCACGTGATCTCTTCTGTTCTAGCTTCTCATAACAGCAAGTAGCATGTGTACATAATACCACCACTTGGATTAGGTAGAGTGGATTCCAGAGTGGATTAAAGAATAAAAACTGTTTGTAAGAGACCACAAAAGCTACTTCCTGCCTTGTAGTTTCATCCCAATTCACTCAACTAGATAGGTCAACTTAACTTACTAAAAAGTTACCTAGAGAAATTATTGAATAATATAAATTAAAAATAAATAAATCGAAGTTACAGAGGCAAGTAATGTGACCTTTGAAATTACATATTCCAAAACCCCTGTGGCTCAGCAGTAAAGAATCTTCCTGCAACGCAAGAGATGTTGAAGACTCCAGCTCAATCCCTGGGTCAGGAAGATCCCCTGGAGGAGGAGATGGCAACCTACTCCAGTATTCTTACCTAGAAAATCCCATGGACAGAGAAACCTGCCAGGCTACAGTCCATGGAGTTGCAAGGAGTCAGATACAACTGAGTGACTAGAGTTCCTGTTTGGAACAGTCCTCCCAGAGAATTCAGAGAAGCAACCTATCTTGTTGCCTCCCAGCCATGTTTCACTTTTGACCAAAAATGGCATCACCCAGCTTAGACACCCACCTTAGTCATTGTACTTGGCTGCAAAGGACTTTGGTTTGTCCAAAATAAAATCCTCCTTCAAAGCGAGATTTGCTTCCACAGAAGTTATTCAAAGAATGAGCTGCAGGCTATAAAGGTAATTCCAAAGGATCCATTCCAGAAATATTCAAGTTGTAGCAGCATAACTAGGCAAGGAGTACATACTTCCCAAATGACAGCCTTAAAGAGCCAGAGTCTTTGGAGTGAGCATTTTGTTTTGCCTGTTGAAAAAGATCCAGTCATATTAAGAGGCTGTTTGACATTGTGGCAGAACACGTAAAGTCTGGAATCAGACTGCTTGGCTTTGAATCTCTTCTGTCTACTTGTCTTACCCTTAACTGCTATACCTCAGTGCTCTATCTGTAAAATGGTAATAACTAACTTTATACGTTTGGTATAAGAATCCAGTTCTGTAATACCTGCAAAATTACAGAATTGGATACCTGCTGCTGCTGCTAAGTTGAGTGGGTTGCCATTTCCTTCTCCAGTGCATGCATGCATGCTAAGTCACTTCAATCGTGTCAGACTCTGTGCAACCCCATGGACAGCAGCCCACCAGGCTCCTCTGTCCACGGGACTCTCTAGGCAAGGATACTAGAGTGGGTTGCCATTTCTTTCTCCCATTGGATACCTGCTACTGCTAAGTCACTTCAGTCGTGTCCGACTCTGTGCGACCCCATAGACAGCAGCCCACCATGCTCCCCCGTCCCTGGGATTCTCCAGGCAAGAACACTGGAGTGGGTTGCCAGATACCTGGTATTTGGTAAATAATGGCTTCCCCTGTGGCACAGTGACAAAGAATGTGCCCTGCAAGGCAGGAGCCGCAGGAGATGTGGATTTGATCCCTGGATCAGGGAGATCCCCTAGAGGAGCGGATAGCAATCCACTGCAGTATTCTTGCCTGGCAAATCGCATGGACACAGGAGCCTGGCAGGCTAAAGTTCATGGGGTCATAAAGAGTCAGACACGACTGAAGTGACTTAGCACACAGGCACAGTAAACCGTCCTAAAGGCCACTACCACTAGTGGTGGTAGACCACTAAAGTAACAGTTACGGCATCAGACATTATTTCCAAAAAAGGTGGATGTGCAGGCAGTGGAATACTCAATGGTGTATATACTCTGCTCTGTTGACAAAGACCTTTGATGCCAACTTTGTTACTAGCTATACACAACTTTTTTCTCTATGATTGACTGCTTTCTCTCAAGGAACCATCCGCATTTCTGGACTATGCTCTCCATACTGACTGATGCATTTCAATGTGACAACAAAATCTACACCATAAAACATGTTTGTTTGTTTGTTCTGATGAGACCAAATAAGAGTGTAGATTTGTGGACAGAAAGAGTATTTTTCCCTGGAGGAGGAAATGGCAACCCACTCCAGTATTCCTGCCTGGAGAATCCCATGGAGAGAGGAGCCTGGTGGGCTACGGTCCTTAGGGTTGCACAGAGTTGGACATGACTGAGGCAACTGAGCAGAGTATATTTAGAGAACACATAATATACATGCGTATCACTGTGTCTGCACTCTGAGGAGATGGCTGTAGCTACTTGTCACATGTTGTAACGTGAGTGAAACCGCGAAGAATCCAGAGGCCCTTAGATGTATGCATTAAATCATCTGTTTTTGCCTTTAATCAGGTGCTTGTTAAGGCTCTCCATAGAACACACAGAATCCCCTCAAAAAATCTTTGTTCAGAAAGAAGCAATTAGTTCTCATGTGTACTAGTTTACTTTGCCTGCCAGTAGTTTCCCAGCATGGAGATCTTACCACGCTTTCATGCTAGAATCTAATGTCAAAAATGAGCCCTCTTCAGTCCTTTCTGCTTGCAGTCAATGGTTTTGAAATCCTGGCTCTCTTACTCACTAAACACAGGACCTTGAACAAGTGGCTTAATTTCTGCATATCTGAGGTATTTCTTTAGCAAGGTTAGAACATTGGATTAACTTCCCTTTGTGGTCTAAGATCTTTATCTTTCTTAATACCCCATGTCACTGGAGGACAACTTGGAAAGCCAAAGGCCATCTGTAATTAATTATATCCTGATATTAAACTTCAACTCAGAAAGATGAACACAGAGGCAGATATCACCGTGATGGCCCAGGCAATTTCCTTTAAAATGTCTTCTTTTTTTTCAATCCAATTTCCCCTTATTATACTGTCATTTTAATTGTGTACTACATAGAAATATCAGATTTGGTTTAAATGACCTTAGCACAGGATCACTTGAAGATTTTCACTTTCAGCTATATCACTTCTCATGGGGCTAAGCCCTCTAGCAGGCATGAATTCCCCATAATAATTTTCATCCGGATTTTATGCTTTTTTCTTATCTCTCTATAGGTGGATTTTATATTTCTTAATAATATAACCGCATCTTTTTCTTTGATAGCTCTGCCTCCTATAGAGTTCCTAGAATACTCCAAACATAATAGAAACTCAGTAACAGTTTTACTATTGACAAACACATGGGCTTCCTGCAAAGAGCAATCATGGTTTCAGATATTTACAGCATGTATGGGCTTCCTGATTTTAAGAGAAAAGAAAAAGGAATGGGAATACGTCCATTCAGGTGGCTCGGTGAGTAAAGAATCTGCCTGTCAATGCAGGAGACACAGGAGACATGGGTTCAAGCCCTGGGTTGGGAAGGTACCCTGGAGAAGGGAATGGCATCCCACTCCAGTATTCCTGCCTGGAGAATCCCTGTACAGAAGAGCCTGGTGGGCCACACTGCAAGGAGTTGGATATGGTTGAGAGACTGAGTTCACTTGTGTCAGTATGGCTGAAGTGGCCTTGCAGGGTACCCTGCCCCCTTGCTGCTACTGAAGTGAATATACTTGAGGTTCTAAATTTCCTTGCAAGCTCGCAAATTACTTAATCTCTTTGAGTTTAAGTTTCCTTATTTGTAAATGTAGATCTACCTGAAGGATGGGCTTACGATTGAAATGAGATTTTATATGTAAAGCTTCTAGCACACTAAGACATATTGCTATTCTTACACTAATGATCTTGATATTAATTGATTAATATTGATATTAGTATCTGGAGTTTTTGGACCCCAACTCTAACCTGATTGTTGCACACAGTTCAGCTATTTCAGAAGCTTTCTTTGTAATAAGAACCAATCTGACTCAAATTGGCCTTAAGAAGCTTCAAGAAGCTAAGAAGCTTATCAACCTCAACTGAAGCATAGACAACAAAAGTTATCAATGCATTAGAAACAAGTTATGAGTGAAAAATTTTTTTCACTCGTAAACCTCTTTTTATAAGTATTAAATTAAGAGTAAAAATATTGTTTCTTTTACTATTAAACTTCACCAATTTCCAACTTCATAAACATCAATCTGTGGAATTTTACTTTCATTATAATTGGGACTCTTTAGGTGATAATGATGGTTATCATAGATGACCCAGGTCCTGAACTATGATTTATACTAAGTGCTTGAAATAAAATTTCCACATTCTTCCTTTTCTTGGTTCATACTTCAGAATTTAATAAGCCCTTTACATATGAATCTTCATGTCGCAAACTTTGAAAGAGGCAAGTGGGTGTGCTCACGTCTAATCACCTAAGTTAGTTCACATGTCTGGTGTACATTTTCTTGTGTGCACCCTCTACAAGCGGTTGTGCATTTGTGTACATCACTGTACATACTATATAGAGTACACTAGTACAGTATCTTTATTTTAAGCTATGTCTGTAAAAGGACAACTTCATTGAACTTCTCGCTGTGCACCATGAGGAGCTAACTAATGAAGACCTGATGGAATTGGAGACCCAGAGAAAAGATGAAGAGAGACGAGAGGAAGAAGAGGTAACTGAAGAACCGAAGTGATTCATGATGCAAGATATGGCCAGGGGGCGTTCTTTATTTAGGTGGGCCCTGTTAGCTTTTCAGGCACAGGACCCAAATGTAAAATGGTGCATGAAGGTTATAGCAGCCTTTCAGGATGAAATCCAGTGTTACCATGTCATCTATGATGAGACAAAAAAACAGCTACTACCCAAGCATCACTGGATCATTTTTGCAAGAGGGCTGGTAGCACTGAATCCAGCAAGGAATCCGAAACTATGCCATCAATATCAGGCTTAAGTGAAACTGCATCTTGCCCTCAGTCTCCTACTGTTAATGATCCTTCAGCTCTACCACCTCTAGTCAGTAACTCTTCTTGCCTCTTCACTTGATGCCATGTATGCCAGCTGTTGTACTGTACTGCTGTGCTTTTCAAGGTACCACACTGTAAGATTAAAAAGGTTTTCTTTATTTTTTGTGTCTTTTAATGTATTATTTGTGTGAAAAGTATTGTAAACCTATTACAAAAAGTACTATATAGCTGATTGTGTTAGGTGGGTACTTAGACTAACTTTGCTGGGCTTACAAACAAATTGGACTTGCAAACCTGCTCTCAGAATGGAACTCATCTGTATGTAGGTGACTTACTGTAAATGATAATATAGCACACACTCTTAATCAGATTAATGACAGAGCTTCTAGAAATATCATATCATAGAAGAAGAAGTGAACCTGAAGATATATATATATATGTATTTTTAGTTTGCTACAAATGACCTAAACACATTCCTCACTTATTGTGAATTTATTTCACATAAAGGAAAGCAATGTTATCTCTATTTGTTCGTATACACAAAAAACATTGTGACTTTTTAAAAGTACTTCTGTTTTAACGATGCTATAATTGTAAGGGGAAATGTACAGCAAGAATTTAAACGATGGAAAAAGAAAGGTACTAGAATTTGTTTTTAATGGATTGCCATTTCCTTCTCCAGGGGATCTTCCCAACCCAGAGCTCAAACCCGGGTCTCCTGAATTGTAGACAGACGCTTTACCGTCTGAGCCACGAGGGAAGTTCAGAACTTGTGTTTATTTATAATGGATTCTAACAGTACATTTCTATGGCAATTTTAGGAATATTTTAGAAATATTTTGTTATCAAATCATCCACAATAGCAGTGTTTTAACTTTCCCTGGGGAAAAAAAAAAATAATATAAACTGAGACCTCTAGTGGAGGAAAGTGGGAACTGTCCCATTGACAGCTTCTTTTAATCTCATCACACTAACAAATTCTTTCCTAGAAAATGTAACGGTTTTCAATAACTTTTATAGACACGTTTTATTGAAGGATAATTGCTTTGCCATGTCGTGGTGGTCTCTGCCCTATATCAACACAAAGCAGTCATAATTATATATAAAACCTCTCCTTGAGCCTCCCCACTCCCCCGACTCTACCCTTCTCCGTTCAGTCCAGTCGCTCAGTCGTGTCCAACTCTTTGCGACCCCATGGACTGCAGCGCGCAAGGCCTCCTTGTCCATCACCAACTCCCGGAGTTTACTCAAACTCATGTCCATCGAGTCGGTGATGCCATCCAACCGTCTGATCCTCTCGTCCTCATCCACCCCTCTAATTCGTCACGGAGTGCACAGTTGGGCTCTCTGTGCCCTATAGCAGCTTCCCACCAACTATCAATTTGACACATGGTAGAGTATACATGTCAGTGCTACTTTCTCAATTTGTCTTACGCTCGCCTTTCCCCACTGTGTCCACCAGTCCATCTCTATGCCTGTGTCTCCATTTCTTCTCTGTAAAGAGGTTCATCAGTAGTATTTTTCTAGATTCCATATGCATATGTTAATATGTATTTGTTTTCCTCTTTCTGGCTTTCTTTCCTCTTATACTCTAGGTTCACCCACTTCACTACAACTGACTCAAATTAGTTTCTTTATATGACCGAATAAAGCTTAAAGCTCAACATTCAGAAAACTAAGATCATGGCATCCAGTCCCATCACTTCATGGGAAATAGATGGGGAAACAGTGGAAACGGTGTCAGAGTTTATTTTGGGGGCTCCAAAATCACTGCAGATGGTGATTGCAGCCATGAAATTAAAAGACGCTTACTCCTTGGAAGGAAAGTTATGACCAACCTAGCTGCTACTGCTGCTGCTAAGTTGCTTCAGTCGTGTCCAACTCTATGCGACTCCAGAGACAGCAGTCCACCAGGCTCCCCCGTCCCTGGGATTCTCCAGGCAAGAACACTGGAGTGGGTTGCCATTTCCTTCTCCAATGCATGAAAGTGAAAAGTGAAAGTAAAGTCACTCAGTCATGCCCGACCAACCTAGACAGCATATTAAAAAGCAGAGACATTACTTTGCCAACAAAGGTTCGTCTAGGCAAGGCTATGGTTTTTCCATTGGTCATGTATGGATGTGAGAGTGGGACTATGAAGAAAGCTGAGCACTGAAGAATTGATGCTTTTGAACTGTGGTGTTGAAGAAGACCCTTGAGAGTCCCTTGGATTGCAAGGAGATCCAACCAGTCCATTCTAAAGGAGATCAGTCCTGGGTGTTGATTGGAAGGACTGATGCTAAAGCTGAAACTCCAGTATTTTGGCCACCTCATGCAAAGAGTTGACTCATTGGAAAAGACTCTGATGCTTAGAGGAATTGAGGGCAGGAGGAGAAGGGGACGACAGGGGATGAGATGGCTGGATGGCATCACTGACTCGATGGACATGAGTTTGAGTGAACTCCGGGAGCTGGTGATGGACAGGGAGGCCTGGCGTGCTGCGATTCATGGGGTCGCAAAGAGTCGGACATGACTGAGCAACTGATCTGAACTGAATATTCCATTGTGTATATGTACCACAACTTCTTTATCCATTCATCCATTGATAGACATCTAAGTTGCTTCCATGTCCTGGCTACTGTAAATAGTACTACAATGAATTTTGGGGTACATGTGTCTGTTTGAATTATGGTTTTGGCATATGCTCATTAGTGGGATTGATGGCTCATATCGTAGTTTTATTCCTAGTTTATTAAAGAATTTCCATACCCTTCTCCATAGTGACTGTGCCAATTTACATTCCACCAACAGTGCAGGAGGACTCCCTTTTCTCCACATCCTCTCCAGCTCAATACCTTTAAAAACCTGCATATTTACCTTTTGTACACTTAGCAACTTTTTACTATCTCTTTATATTAAATACTTAACAATAAAATGAATATAAATATATGTATATATATATATATATAATTTGAAAAACTAACTGTTCTAACTGTAAATGGCTCAGGAAATTTAACATACAGTTTGAAAACTAAAACATCATTTGGATGGAAAGCACTTTAATTCCCTAGTAAAATGACTTACTGTGATTTTGTATCCTGGGGATGAAATGCACACTGGGAGTCTGGAATCCTGTAACAAGGATGATGCAGAGACTAAAAATACTTGACATTTATACATTGTTTGACATCTGGGACATGAAAGCCATGGTGAAGTGCTATATCCCTAACCCAGTCACAAACAAAATGATAAACACCGCAATGTACCGCCTGCAATATTAGGCCAACTTGCAAAGGAGAAATGTCTGAAGAGAGGTTACACCAAATATTAATAATGAGACAGTAAACGGAACCTAAAGGTCTGCAGAGATTTAAGGTCTGCAGCTGCACATGAGTTCCCTGCAGAAATACTTTAGATCATATGTTTTTCCACATACTTTAATTTATGGCTTTATTTATTTGCGCTGTAGAACAAAAACCAGACTGAGTCTGTAAAGAGAATCCCTAAGCTATCACTTATAGATAACTCTGGTTGGAGAGTGCCCAAGAGGACGTGAACTCTTCAGCTCAGTAAACACTGTATTGAAATAACATAGCTCTGAATTCAAGTGGGGAAGAAAGTCCCCCAAAGATAAAGCTTCAAGGTCATGAAAATGCCAGTACTTCAAAGTGAGAAAAATTTGTTCCCAAAGACACAGAAACGTAAAGTCTAAAGCATTGACCTAAAACGTACATCTCACTACAAATTCAAAGTAAAGGTCAGTAATATATGCGATGGATCTTAGACTGAGCAAGATCACAATATGTATTATTTGATTCATCCTTTTGAAAATATTTACTAATTATATCTCTTTATAGAGACTTTGCGGAAAAGGCAATGGCACCCCACTCCAATACTCTTGCCTGGAAAATCCCATCGACAGAGGAGCCTGGTAGGCTGCAGTCCATGGGGTCACTAAGAGTCAGACATGACTGAGCGACTTCCCTTTCACTTCCCACTTTCATGCATTGGAGAAGGAAATGGCAACCCACTCCAGTGTTCTTGCCTGGAGAATCCCAGGGACGGGAAAGCCTGGTGGGCTGCCGTCTATGGGATAACACAGAGTTGGACAGTACTAAAGTGACTTAGCAGTAGCAGCAACAGCATTTGATTTACTTATACTTTCTTTTTTTTTTTACTGGACTATGATTGCTTTCTCCAAGCCAGGCTTCAGGAATATGCGAACCGTGAAATTCCTGATGTTCAAGCTGGTTTTAGAGAGGAACCAGAGATCAAATTGTCAACATCCACTGGATCATGGAAAAAGCAAGAGAGTTCCAGAAAAACATCTATTTCTGCTTTATTGACTATGCCAAAGCCTTTGACTATGTAGATCACAACAAACTGTGGAAAATTCTGAAAGAGATGAAAATACCAAACCACCTGATCTGCCTCTTGAGAAATTTGTATGCAGGTCAGGAAGCAACAGTTAGAACTGGACATGGAACAACAGACTGGTTTCAAATAGGAAAAGGAGTTCGTCAAGGCTGTATATTGTCACCCTGCTTATTTAACTTATATGCAGAGTACATCATGAGAAATGCTGGACTGGAAGAAACACAAGTTGGAATCAAGATTGCTGGGAGAAATATCAGTAACCTCAGATATGCAGATGACACCACCCTTTTGGCAGAAAGTGAAGAGGAACTAAAAAGCCTCTTGATGAAAGTGGAGAGTGAAAAAGTTGGCTTAAAGCTCAACATTCAGAAAACGAAGATCATGGCATCCGGTCCCATCACTTCATGGGAAATAGATGGGGAAACAAAGGAAACTGTCAGACTTTCTTTTTCTGGGCTCCAAAATCACTGCAGATGGTGACTGCAGCCATGAAATTAAAAGACGCTTACTCCTTGGAAGGAAAATTATGACCAACCTAGATAGCATATTCAAAAGCAGAGATATCACTTTGCCAACAAAGGTCCATCTAGTCAAGGCTATGATTTTTCCAGTGGTCATGTATGGATGTGAGAGTTGGACTGTGAAGAAAGCTGAGGGCTGAAGAATTGATGGGTTTGAACTGTAGTGTTGGATAAGACTCTTGAGAGTCCCTTGGACTGCAAGGAGATCCAACCGATCCATTCTGAAGGAGATCATCCCTGTGATTTCTTTGGAAGGAATGATGCTTAAGCTGAAACTCCAGTACTTTGGCCACCTCATGCGAAGAGTTGACTCATTTGAGAAGACTCTGATGCTGGGAGGGATTGAGGGCAGGAGGAGAAGGGGACGACAGAGGATGAGATGGCTGGATGGCATCACTGACTTGATGGACGTGAGTTTGAGTAACCTCCGGGAGTTGGTGATGGACAGGGAGGCCTGGCGTGCTGCAATTCATGGGGTCTCAAAGAGTCGGACACGACTGAGTGAATGATCTGATCTGTTCTGATGATTGCTTTACAATGGTATGCTAGTTTCTGCTGTTATTTAGTCATTAAGCTGTATCTGAATTCTTTTGCAACTCCATGGGCTGTTGCTTGCCAGGCTTCTCTGTCCATGGAATTCTCCAGGCAAGAACACTGGAGCGGGTTGCCATTTTCTTCTCCAGTAGATTGTCCCGACCCAAGGATGGAACTCTTGTCTCCTGTATTGACAGGTGGAGTCCTTATCAGTGAGCCACCAGGGAAGCCCAAGTTAGTTTCTGCTATAACTTTTCTGTATAGTAAAGTGAATCCGCTGTGTATGTAGATATATATATATATACAGACACACATATTTATATTCTCTCTTTTTTGGATTTTCTTCTCATTTAGGTCTCCAGAGAGCAATGAGTGGAGTTCCCTGTGCCCTACAGTTGCTTCTCACTAGTCATCTGTTGGGACTGACAAATAGACACTATTGATATTATGTACAAAATAGACAACTTTTGAGGGATAGATGAGACTGACAAAGGAGTGAATTCCTCCACCCTTCTATTCTCCTTTGGGAAGTCAACTTCAGATAAAACTGCTGAGCAATAAAATGTAGATTATGCTTTGCTGCAACAGCGAGAGTTAGTGACAAAATGGGCATTAGAGTGGACAGATAAAATGGTCATTGGACAGAACAGAGTAGTATAGAGTGGGGTGCTTGAGAAAAGCTTTGAGAAAGAAAAAGAATTTGAAGTATGCCCTAAACTATGGGTGGGATTGGGAGAGGCCTAGAAAGGCATTTCTTGAGGTATGGCAGAAACGGAAGCAAAATTTTGGAGACAGAAATGAGTTTAGGACATGAGTTTCTTTTAGGGAAGTCATGAAGAGAAAAGGTAAAAAGTAGCTCATTAAACCATTTGGGGCTTGGGGTAGAATGGAGATAGTAAGTTGAATCTGTAAGGATTGCATGGAAACCTGATGGATTTCATTGGAGGTAAACTGGGAACAAGAGGATGGGAGTCAGCATTAACTTAAAACTTCAAAGGCTACATATCAGTATTTGTTGAGCACTGACTATTATCTGCTTTGTAGGCAGATTCTTTACCACTGAGCCCCCAGCGAGCTGTAAGGTGGTATTAGTAAGATATTAAGAAAAAAAATCTTGACCTAAGCTTGAAAGAAAGTATAATTCAACTATCAGATAAAATTTACGCTCAGAAATATTGGGAAACACATACAAAAGTCTCAGGAGTAATATGAAACCTGAGTAATGACTAATATAAATCAGAGACTAGGAAATAACAAAGTCATAGAACTTAATTTTCCTATAAATTCATCCCTTTTTAAAAGAAGTGCTTTATTATGATGGTTAGGTTTATGTGTCAACTTGGCTAGGCCACAGGATTCAAAGATTTGATCATGCACACTTGGGTGCTTCTGGGAGCTGTTTTTTAGGTGAGAGTAACATTTGAATTAGTGGGCCTCATCAGTTGAAGGTCTTTTGAAGAAGACTGGTGTCCCCCAAGGATGAAGGAAGTGTGCCTACAGACTGCTTTCAGACTTGGATACTTCCATGGGCCCCTAGCCTGCTGGCCTGCCTTGCAGGTTTTGGAAGTGCCACCCTCTGTAATCACATGGGCCAATTTCTTAAAATAAATATCTGTTGCTGTCTTTCTGACTCTGACTCTCTCTATAAACACAACACACACACACACACACACACACACACACCCTACAGATTTGGCTTCTCTGGAAGCCCTGACTAATGTAATTATGAACTAGATTGATATATAGGTTGTTGTGATAGATGAAAAAAATAAACAAATACTTGCACGTGGAGAATTTCATCAGATGGTCAGATGTGTTTGGCTGGCTGGTTTTTGTTTTGTCTTACTTTCTTCAGATCATATCAGATCAGATCAGTCGCTCAGTCGTGTGCGACTCTTTGCGACCCCATGAACTGCAGCATGCCAGGCCTCCCTATCCATCACCAGCTCCCGGAGGTCACTCAGACTCACATTCATCGAGTCAGTGATGCCATCCAGCCATCTCATCCTCTGTCGTCCCCTTCTCCTCCTGCCCTCAATCCTTCCCAGCATCAGAGTCTTCTCCAATGAGTCAACTCTTCGCATGAGGTGGCCAAAATACTTACTTTCTTAGGAATGTAAAATTCAAAGCACGATCAGAAATAAAATTAATCAAAGTTGGAAACCAGTGAGAAAATAATCTTCAACTCTAATTTAAGTACTGATGGATTGGTCAAACAATTCATGTTAGACATTAACGTAAGATGGAAGAAATGCAACCATTACAGAAAAAGAAAACTAACACCATTTTTGTGTTGCTATGCTATGCTAAGTCACTTCAGTCGTGTCCGACTCTGTGCAACCCCATAGACAGCAGCCCACCAGGCCTCCCCGTCCCTGGGATTCTCCAGGCAAGAACACTGGAGTGGGTTGCCATTTCCTTCTCCAGTGCATGAAAGTGAAAAGAGAAAGTGAAGTCGCTCAGTCATGTCCGACTCTTAGCGATTCCATGGACTGCAGCCTGCAGGCTCCTCCGTCCGTGGGATTTTCCAGGCAAGAGTACTGGAGTGGGGTGCCATTGCCTTCTCTATTTTTGTGTTAACAAAATAATATATTCACTAGGAGGCTGCTCCTCCTTTAAAGTATCTCATTTCCAGTATGATGGTTCCCCAAAAAACTAAACATAAAATTGCCATATGATTCAGCAATTCCACTTCTGGTTATATAACCAAAAGAATCAAAAGAAAGGACTTAAGCAGATACTTGAACATTAGCATTCATAACAGCATTATTCACAAGAGCCAGAAAGTAGAAAAAACCCCAATGTCCCTCAGTGGATGAATGAATTAAAAAAACATGGTGTATACATGTGATGGAATATCGTTCAACCACAAAAAGGGATGAAATTCTGACATATGCTACAATGTGGATGAAACTTAGAAACATCTGTCAGGCACAAAAGGCCAAATATTGAGGTATTCTGAATAGAAAAATTCATAGGGCCAGAAAGTATAATGCTGGTTGCTAAGGACTGGGAAAAGGAGGGAAGAAGGAGTTATTGCTTGGTCAGTACAGAGTTTCTGTTTGAGATGATTAAAAAGTTCTAGAGATGAATGGTTGTAAGATAATGTGAATATACTTAATGTCACTGAAAAATGATTAAAATGGTAAATTTTGTGTGCCATACTTTACCACAGTGAAAAGTACCACTTTTCTGGGCAGGTAAGTGAGTTTGTGATGGGGGTTGAGGAAAATTAGTAGCTATTGGAGTTTGGCAAAGACATCCTGATTTTAGGAAGAGAAAGATTGTTAGACGAGGGCTGATAGTGGAAGGAGAAAAAGAAATTCGCTGGATGAAAACCTTGAGGATCTCAGGACAATGATGCTGTCTTGTCCGCTGAGCCAGTGAGATCAGGATGAGCCAAATTACACATTGTAGTGAGTAGCATGAGCCCCTCAGAGGATACACCCCCACACAAAAACACACACAAGAATTTTCCACTAAATATTTATTCATGAATAATAGTGGTGATTGCAAACAATCCTTCCAAATTTTCTCTTAAAATCGTTGCATGAATATTGTCAAAAAAATATTTATTGAACTCCAACTGAACCCAGAAGTGTACCCTTTCTCAGCTCTTAGGGATAAATTTGATGCATTAGAGTCATTTTCTAAGGGTTTCCCTGATGGCTCAGTGGTAAAGAATCCACCTGCTAATGCAGAAGGCACAGGTTTGATCTCTGAGTGGGGAAGATCCCCTAGAGAAGGAGATGGAAACCCACTCCAGTATCCTTGCCTGGGAAATTCCATGGACAGAGGAGCCTGGCGGGCTACAGTGTGAGGTCACAAAACGCTGGATACGATTTAGAGACTAAACAACAACAAAGCATCGAGTCATTTCCTAATACTTCTTTACTAGAGAAGTTTTAATTCATCCAGTTCAGTTCAGTCATTCAGTCATGTCCGACTCTTTGTGACCCCATGAACCGCAGCACGCCGGGCCTCCCTGTCCATCACCAACTGCCGGAGTCCCCCAAATCCATGTCCACTGTGTCAGTGATGCCATCCAACCATCTCATCCTCTGTCGTCCCCTTCTCCTCCTGCCCTCAATCTTTCCCAGCATCAGGGTCTTTTCAAATGAGTCAGCTCTTTGCATGAGGTGGCCAAAGTATTGGAATTTCAGCTTCAACATCAGTCCTTCCAATGAACACCCAGGACTGATTTCCTTTAGGATGGACTGGTTGGATCTTCTTTCAGTCCAAGGGACTCTCAAGAGTCTTCTCCAACACCACAGTTCAAAAGCATCAATTCTTCTGTGCTCAGCTTTCTTTAAAGTCCAACTCTTACATCCATACATGACTACTGGAAAAACTATAGCCTTGACTAGACAGACCTTTGTTGACAAAGTAATGTCTCTGCTTTTTAATATTCTGTCTAGTTTAATCATAACTTTCCTTCCAAGGAGTAAGAATGTTTTAATTTCATGGCTGCAATCACCATCTGCAGTGATTTTGGAGCCCAAACAAATTAAGTCTGGCACTGTTTCCACTGTTTCCCCATCTATTTACCATGAAGTGATGGGATTAGGAATATTCAAAAGGCAAATTTTGAGAAATATGGGATACAGTAAAATATGTTGATTGTTTGTTGCTACAAATAAACCACCTAAAAATGTAGTGACTTAAAATCTTAGCTTATAAACCTGCAGTTGGTTCAAAATCTTCCTAAGACAGGCTCATCTCTGCTGTGTGCTAAGTCACTACAGTCATGTCCGACTCTTTGCAACATCATGGACCATAGCCCACCAGGCTACTCTGTCCAGGCAAGAATACTGGAATGGGTTGCCATTTCTTCCTCAAGGGGATCATCCCAAGCCAGGGGTTGAGGCCGCATCTCTTATGTCTCCGGCATTGGCAGGTGAGTTCTTTATCACTGCCGCCACCTGGGAAGCCCCTTCTATATGAGGTGTCAGCTAATACTCTCCACTTCCAAGATGGCTTTCCCAGATGACTGGGAGGCTGATGCTGGCTCTTGGCTGGAAACTTATCTGAGATTGTGGGTTATTCTTCTACACTTAGATATCTTCAGCTGGGCCTCTCTCTAGCCACTTGGGCTTCCTCACAACATGGTAGTTGGATTTCAGGAGCAATACTCCCAAGTAAATGCATTTTATGACATAGCCTTGGAAGTTATAGTCATAGGTTTACCTAGATTAGATTCAAAAGAAGGAAAGGGACGTGGATTCCTCACCTCTCAATACAACAGTTGTCAACATCATATTGTGAGCAGAGCATATGAAATAGGAGATATTGTTGCAGTCATTGGATATTATAAAGGAGAAATACAGCTAAATACAAATTTTTTAAAGTTAAGTTTGTTTAAATTTAAGAGGAATATCATACTTGAATACATGTGGTCTGCTAAAAGTGATATGGTATTATTAATTCTACTTTGGGTACCTTATCAATTTACCAGTTCCTTCTTCTATTCCATTTCCCTAAGGGTCTCAAATCTTCTTAATATAAATTATAGAAGCTTCATTGTCTCTGCCCCTCAAGGTGGCTTTGTAACAATCATGGCTTATTACAAAGCCATGTTTGCTTTTCCTCATCTTTATCTTCTTGATTCTTAACTTGAACCTCATCTTGAATCTATCAAGTAACTATTATAATAAATTAATATCTATTATAGGAAACTGAGGGAGAGCTTGAGATATAGATTTTAAATAATTAATTTTAAAAGAATAATAAATTATAATTCTCACGCAAATATAAAATGGACATGTGTCAAAGTTCTTATTTATCTCATTAAAATAACAAAACAACCAATGCAATGTTATAACAGATTCAAAGAACTCAAAGAAACCCACGTTTATGGTAGAAATGCTGAAACAAATTTAGAAATGAATGCAAATTGCAAAACTGCTCAATATCCATCGGGTCATCAATTGCGTTCCAAGGAACATAATTGCATTTTCATAGCCAGAATCTATTTCCATTTCTATCAAGTTCTCCAAGTTAGCTTCTGTCTCTACTGAGTTATAAAAAACATAATCAACAATAAAGACACACTTCCCCTGTAGGATTACATAATCTCCAAAGGCTCTTGTATTTCATTGAAAGGCTATTCAATAATCTCCTCTATCCATTTCAAAGTTTTCTACAATCTTCCCCATCTCTGAAAGTATCAGCATGATTGACTTGACCAATCAGGGCCCATTGTTTTTTTTTGATATTTTAGTGGTTGAAATAGTAAGACTACAAAATCAGATAGAAGGAGTAGACGGAGCAAGCAACAAAGTGTAAATTAAAGGCGTAAATTGGCTGATGAATTTCTTTCATCAAAATGGAATCTTTACATTTCAACTTCTTTATTCAAAAGCAGAGGGGTTTGCCTGACTTAAATCATTTCCCACCAAGACAATACTCTTGAAAATGCATGCCCAGGACAGCACAGTCCAGTGTATGCAGTGAGAAGAGCAGAATTCCAACAGATGAACTTCCAGGGTGGTTCTCAGTCCTTGTAGATGACCATTTTCCATCCATGTCCAGAAACAAACAGGAGACCATTGTGGGAACTCCCAACTCAGCTGTTCAGGACTTAAGATGAACTTCTCTGCAAAAGCCAAGTCCTACATAAACAGGACTTCTGGGTGGTCATCCTGGCGGCATGACCGTATGATTCACTGAAGTGCAGAGCATTAGAGATGACAGAGACACAAATGACGCCTACAAGGTTCAAATTAGAGTGAATCCAGGAGCAGTAACAAATCCAAAGAGTAACCAAAGCTGAATATTACTTTGTCCAAAGTCAAACTACTCTCTCAGCAGGGAACACATCCCATCAACAAACATCTCTTCATTTTATTGGACTTGACACCAAACCAGATTTCCTCATTCAAATCTCTGTTATGCTTTAGACTCCATGGCCAGAATTAACATGCAGCGTTTGTCCTATTTATCCCTGACTCTGTCTCTGAGAACTAAAATATTTGGATTACATTACCCATGACAATGAGAGTTCTGGTGGTAAAAGCATGATCACATTCAGTCCCCAAACTCATTAGATACAGTTTTGCAAGTCATGCATAAAATTTTGTTAATGCCTTGGTCTTTGTTTTCTTTACATGCTTTTTTGTAATTTGTTTTATCCTCATAATGAACCCTAAGATAATTAAAACAGGTACTATCATCTTGTATAATTGAAAATGAAACTGAGGCGTAGCAACTTTAAATTTCTTTTTCTTATCATACAGCATTGTGACAATGAATGCTTATGCAAAAATTGTATGTACACATCACAGGGACTAGAAATAAATATTTAGACACAAAAGCTTGCTCATAGATTCTATGACTAATAAGTGACAGGTTATTAGTCCCTTTTCCACAGCTGGGAAAAAGAGATAGTGTCTTCCAGATGTTTTAGCATACATTTCATGTCTTAAAAAGGTTTGGGTTTGGTTCGGTTTGGGCTTGTGTGTGTGTGTGTAGTTTGGGATTTTCAATGGGAGCGGTTTGACCTTGGACATAAAGACAAGTGGAGCTGAAAGGCAACTTCTACAGCATAAAGAGGGATGAATTTGTTGATTTTCCACCATAGTTGCCCTTTAAAGAGCTTTTAAAATGGAAGAGAGGTCTGTGAATATCTGAAGAATGTATGTGAGAAGTGAAGGAAATACATTTCCTTTTTGCAGAACAATAATAAAGATACACTATTGGGAACGGAGCATTAGTCTCTTCAGTTACACCACCTGTACAATCAATAGACTATAGTGGAAGTCTTCCTCAATAATGACTTTGCTATATGGCACTCAGTGAACCCAAAATAAGTAATGCTATGATGAGAACACTCTTAGAATAAGAATCTAAGAAGTTGAAGGAAATACTATCATGTTGACTTTTTGTCAGAGAAAATTCGTTATGATCCTCCTAAGCAAAACACCATCAATAGAGGCTATTGACTTAGATATAAGTCAACTACTAAATCTAATAAATATTTCTTATTGACCTATATCAAACTTCGTCACCACAGAATACACGTATAGAAATAAAGTCAAGTGTCTTTTGGTTTTCTTCCAAAGTAAAAAAAAAAAGCAACTTTAATATATAATACATTGAGGAAAAAAAAAAAAAAGTTGTGAAATAAAAGTTGATTTTGGTTTGTCCCTTAAATGAAGCGAGACTTTCCACCAAGGCAGTGCTATGCAGTGCGTGTGTGCTCTGTCACGTCTGACTCTTCTGCCACCCCATGGACTGTAGCCACCATGTTCCTCTGTCCATGAGATTTCCCAGGCAAGAATACTGGAGTGGGTTGGCATTTCCCCAGCCAGGGGCTCTTCCTGACTCAAGGATCGAACCCGCATCTCTTGTGTCTCTTGCATTGGCGGGTGGATTCTTAACCACTGCACTCTGGGCTCTTGATATCTATATATTTTCACATCCTAAATGCCTATGGTAGAATGACGCTGTCCTTGTAACAAGGCTAATGACAAATAAATATCAGGCATTTTTTTCATCACTTAAAAAAATCAAATACTGTAATTTTTCTCTCTGTCTTAAAATCTGAAGATTAATGAAACTTCATAAATAGATTTGGACAGGAAAAGCCCATCAAGAGAGCACCATTCAGATTAGTTCAAGAAAGCTTTGTTTCTGATGTCAGTGGTGGATTTTTCCATTCTATTTTGACTGCCTCAAAATTGAATATTGAAAAAAAAAATGTGAACGAAGTTTCTAGTCAAGGAGTTTTAACCAATTCTCTAGTAGTTGTGCAAAGTAAGAATATTCTTTACTGCCAAATAAGGAATTGGTGATCCATCCAAATGCACAAAAATCCTTTGATGATAAAAGCAAACTCAATACAATTTGATTTCTTTTTTCCAAAGTGAGCCTCCACCCTAAATTTCCGTCTGAAATACTTAATTTGGCAAGGGGACAGTAGCATAAAAATGAGTTTTGTTCATGAATTATATTTTTTCCTGTTCTTCATGACATTTATGTTTGCCAAATATAAATGACCATGCATGTATTAAGTAACAAAGGTGTCTTTCCTTTCCAGTAGCACACATTTTATTAATAAGGTTTTGTCTCAATAGTCGGAGTAAAAAAAATTTTTTCAACTGGTTTCTGGAAATAAATAGCGTAGCCCATCTGAGGTAAATTATCTATTTCTAAGTTCCAGTTATTGTGTGTGTGTGTGTTTAAAGCATCTCAGGAGGTTATATGCCAAAAAAACAAAAGTCATTTCTTGGAAGAAATAATTTACCTCAGGTGGAAAAAGAGCGAAGGTATGGCCCTTGACCTTGCAAAATCTCTAAGGAAGGTTTGGGAACTCAGTTATTCCATAGATCCCACTGGTCCAATGGGGCTTCCCTGGTTTCTCAGATGGTAAAGAATCTGCCTGCAAAGCAGGAGATCCAGGTTCAATCCTTGGGTCAGAAAGATCCCCTGAAGAAAACTGGCTATCTACTCCAGTATTCTTGCCTGGAGAATTCCATGGGCAGAGGAGCCTGGCGGGCTACAGTCCATGGGGTTGCAAAGAGCTGGACATGCCTGAGCCACTAACACTACAGATATACATATAGTCCAATACTGAAACCTAAGTGTAAAGTCTGGAGACATTGTACTATACTTAGTATTCCATTTCAAGGCTTTTCTGGTTGTAAAAGGGGTACTTAAAAGGTGTTATCCTAACAGCCATTTACTCTGCCTTTCACACCAGAGAATAAGGATTTCATTTTTGAACTGGGAAGTCAGTGATGTTACCACACCCTCCCAACACTCAGTATGGGCACATTTTACCTGCATTTCTGATCTTTCTGGAGGCATTCAGATGCAGAGATGAGATGCAGCTTGTTCAGGGATATTCACTAGTACGGCAAGTTTAAAAATTTTTCTCATTTAGTTCTCATCCTAGGCATAGGTTCTCCCAAGTAACTACCCTTGAGTCAGGAAATCTGAAACTCCAATTTCTATCTGGAGGCGGGTGCTTCCTGAATATTGTGTTAACAACTGTCATTATGGTGCTTGTACTCAATACGCCGCTCCCCATGGGTATCTTAGCTTCAGTTTAGCTTCTCACATCTGGGTTTAACGATAGCTGTGAAGCATGTGTGAGCAGCACTGATCTGCACCAGCTGTTTTACAGCTGTGCTATTGGTGGCATCAGGTACACTGAAGCTCTGGGTTTTTCTTCCCTTTTATACTCGTCTCTGATCCTTAAACCTTGGTTCTACAACATGAGCAGATATTTAATCTAGGACTTCAAATCCTAGATTTGGGGGAGGTAAGAGGAGAAACAGGTGTGCAGTTTTTCTTCATCACTTTGCCAAACATTCCCTAATAAGAGCATCTTGAACTGGCTTAAAGGAAGTGTTCAAAAACAGATGTCTTAGGTGAACATCTAAGTAGCATATCAAGCTCTTTCTCCATGAAGAGAGGAATAAACAGATCGAAACAGTAAAACTGTGACTTTCGGTATAAGTGAAGGTTCTGGATCTGTTGGGCACATCATTTCAAAAGTATAACTATATGGATTTGACCTAAGAAGTGGAAAGCTTAAATGCAAATATGTGTGGAAGCTGAAGTTAGAATAGTGAAATTATCTGACAACTTGAACTATGAATAGGTGTGGGTGACTGGGCACGAAGGAGTTAAGATAAAGATGCATTGCACTTGGCATTTATTACTTTGGGTCTAATAATCCCAGTCTAAACTGAATTTTCCTCTTGATGTGGATGAATCAGAGGGAGTCCAGTATATCTGTGGGAGGTTTACAGAAGGCTTAGGAGGCTTAGGAGAGCTCCTGATGATGAAAATTCACCCACAGAGGAAAGTTAAAGGATTTGAAGTTGGTTCAAGAAAATTGTCCCAAGAAGAGCAGGTAAAATCAAATATGGCAGGATTTCTGCTACTTGTATGTTCCATGACCAAGTCTTAGGCAATTTTACTGGAGTCTGATGGAGTGACCCAAACTAGAAATGGAAAGAAATTTTCCTAGGAAAGAAATTTTCCTACCAAACCTCTGCATGAAGAGTACAAAAAAGGATGACATGACCCATGGAAATCAGAGTTGAAGAGAGGGAAATTCATCACTTCTGGGGTGTGTCTTCACCACATGGACTTCAAAGGAAAACTGACCATTAGCTGGACCATGATTTGGATGCTTTCGGACCACTTGTACAGAAGAGCTGCGTAGGACAATCTTGCCAATGGCAGCAGCAATAAGAAATGACAGGTTATAGTGGCACTGAGAGTAGCACTTTCAGATACATCAGACATCCTGACCTTTGATGACTATTTGAAATCACTGAAGGAAAAGAGGAGAATGGACATGCATGATAAATATTGGTGCTGAGCTTTTGAGTACTCACAAGTCATCCTTTGGAGACTTGCAGAAATATTTAGGAAGGACAGTAAAGGTTCCTGTAGGTCTGGAATATAATGGGGTGGGGGGAATGTCAGAGAAATACTCAGGGAGACCTACTAGTGACACAGTTTTGCTCTAAAACCTGCGTGGTAGAAAACACATGTTATATCTACAAAGGGCCACCTATTGTCGGTCAGATGCATACGTAGCAAGTGTTATGAGCCGGTTCATTGAACTCCTGTTTCTAACTCTTTCATTCCTGCTTAACCAAATTTTAAGATAAAATTTGCATTCTCGTTTGCTTTTAAAAGGTGACTTTCTGAATGAGACTCACAGAATTCTTTTCAAGTGAGAATGACAAACTTTGTGAGAAGAAAGTTTTGCTCTTTTATTCTTGCTCTCCTCTTTCTGTCTGGAATGAGGATGTAATGGCTGGAGTTGTTGAAGTTATTTTGTGACCATGAGGTCAAATGCAATACCAGACAATCAAAAAAGCCTGGTTCCTTACAGGCATCAAGGACACCTACAGAAACACTGGACTGTCAGTTTCTGGACTTAGGTAGGGGCATATGGGAAAATCTTTTACTATTTGTTTGGGTTTTTGTCCATTTGTAGCTTATTGGATTCTAAACAAGTATGCTTTGGAACATACTCTGCTATTATAAATAAACTGTCTCCTCTTCCATAACTGATATAAATCTAAATTTACTCTTTTTCAATTAGACAAAAATGACCTAAAAAACAGCCCCCAATATTTGCTTGATCATCCTGTTGGCACAGAATAAAGATGAAATCCTCATCAATTACTTGGAATCCTGGAAGGGAACATGTTAATTTGAAAGACAGAACACCATATTAGCATTTATTGCCTTTTTTTCCCTTTTTATAGCATGGCAATAGACACAGGGATAAAAATATCCTAACATATTAACTGATTGGCATTTGGTAAATGTTATGTTTTATCCCTTATCTGAGTTATAAATAGGAATAAGGGAATCAAAATTCCATGACAGTAGTGATATTAAATTAGAAGCACCAGAAATAGAGGCCTTTGAATACCCCAGTTGTCAGTTCATGTTGGTCAGTAACTTTCTAGTTTTACATTCATTATTTGCTATTGATCATCAAAGGTGTTTATTTACATGTATCCATGAAAATATGTAGGTATCTGTGTAAAAAGCCCTGGAAATTAAGCATAGGGAAAATGTGTAAGCTAAATTGGGGGCCAGTAGCCTGCAATTTGGCAAATAGGCCACATCTAAACTGGGGCTGGATATGAACTTGAGCAAACTTGGAGACAGCGGGGGAGAGGGAAGCCCAGCATCGGGGAAGTCCATGGCATCACAAAGAGTCAGACACGACTTAGCAACTGAACAACAATCTGGAGTTGCAGGTTTTCCAGATTATATAATTATCTCCAAGTAGGAAGGGTTCTGTTTTTTCACTTTAGCCCCTCTCCCAGCCCACTGGGTATAAAACAGAGTAGCAACATTCAGACAAGTGTATTAGGCAGAAAAAACAGAACTTATTGCAGTTCTATTTTTTAATTTCAAGAACGCCATCAAATATCCGTTTAACACAGATAAAAGAGGGAGGTGAAAGGAAAGGAGAAAGCACATCCAGGAGCGAGGGAGCCTGACTCTGCAGTGGAAGGAGTGTCTGCACCTTGTATGCACCACACACTCTGATTAGGATAATACGATCCAGATGGCCACTCCAGGAAGATTCCTTTCATGAGGAACGTTCTGGGTGGGGTGGATTATTGCGATCAATGGAATAAACTGCAGCTGGATGAACTCTAGGTTACCTTTGAGAATTGCTAAATTAATGATGATTACATAGATTCTGACAAATCTCCCAGGAATTTTTCTAAGATGGCTGGCAAAAAAAGAAAATTGTGTAGGGGCTAGATCCTTGCATAGCCAGAAAGAGCAGCCTCTTAGTGATCCATGGACAATCCAGGAGGGTTTGATAGGGCAGGGCTCACGAGCAGTGCTGATTTTTAGCAGGTAAGCCCTGATACAGCTGTCTGGGTTGTTTATAGCCAGCGCTGATCCTGACTGGTTGAGGCACATCGCGTACCAATTGATAAATATTTTGAATATCGCCCCTGCTTTTTTGGCAGGAGTTGTTGGCATTAATTAGGATCCCTTGACAGGTGAAAGGTTGAGTCAATAGACTAAAGACATCTAAGACAGAGTCAGAATGGGAAATGAGTTTCATCCATCAAATGCTCAAGGAACATTTACTGTGCACTCAGCTCTATGGCGAGTGGCTAGGTATTTGCTCAATAATACCTCATTTTGTTTGACTCAAGACCTTGAGCTCACTGATACCAGAACCACTCAGATACACTCTGAAATTATTTCTCTGAATGAACCTAAATCAGTTCATATACTTGTATTTATGTATTGAGCCCTTCTTGATTGTCTGACGGTCAACCAGGGACTAGAGTTCAATGAATTAGTTGTACCATGACTGGTTGCATTAATTCTTTTTAACCAGGGGTCCCCAACGCCCCAGGCCACAGACTGGTGCTGATCCATGGCCTGTAAGGAACTGGGCCGCACAGCAGTGGTGGCTGAGCAAGGCAAAGCTTCATCTGTATTTACAGCTGTTCCCCACCACTCACGTTACTGCCTGAGCTCCACTTTCCATCAGATCAGCAACAGCATAATAAATGAAATGCACCTGAATCACCCCTAAACACCCCACCCCACCCCCCAAGTCTCTGGAAAAATCCTCTTCCATGAAACTGGTCCCTGGTGCCAAAAAGGTTGGGGGCTGCTGCTTTAAGCCATGACATTTTAGAATATTCAGCAAAAATTTGCTTAACTAAATAGGCATCTTAAGTGTGTGTCTCAGGAGTTTTTAGTCTCCTATCAAGAAGGAGAAAACCAAAGGATTATGCTGCTGCTCCTGCTAAGTCGCTTCAGTCGTGTCCAACTCTGTGCAACCCCATAGATGGCAGCCCACCTGGCTCCTCGTCTGTGGATTCTCCAGGCAAGAACACTGGAGTGGGTTGCCATTTCCTTCGCCAATGCATGAAAGTGAAAAGTGAAAGTGAAGTCACTCAGTCATGCCCGACTCTTAGCGGCCTCATGGACTGCAGCCTACCAGGCTCCTCCGTCCATGAGATTTTCCAGACAAGAGTACTAGAGTGGGGTGCCATTGCCTTCTCTGAAAGGGTTATAGATAAGCACAATTGTCCACATGAGAATCTGTGAAGAGACTTTGGACAGGCTCTAAAGGATACTCTTAGTGTGGTCGCTTTGGAGAAAAAGTGCAATAGATGCCATAAAACGAAAGTGAAAGTCACTCTGTCATGTCCAACTCTTTGTGACCCCATGGTCTATAGTCCATGGAATTTTCCAGACCAGAATACTGGAGTGGGTAGCCTTTCCCTTCTCCAGGGGATCTTCCCAACCCAGGAATTGAACTGGGGTCTCCTGCATTGCTGGCAGATTCTTTTCCAACTGAGCTATCAGGGAATATAAAAAACAAGAAGCACTTCTAAAAATAGAAAGGTGGGGGAATCTGAGACACTATATTTACGGATGATTTTAAAAATTGGACAGAATATAATGCTCTAAAAATCATTTTTCACCTTTGCGTTTATGGTTTATTTTTATGAAATATTCTTTGCTAAGTCAGAGGAAGGCATCTGTGGGAAAGTGTGAAAAAGAGAGATAAAGTGAAGTAGGAAAGGAAATGAAAGGGCGGCCACGCAAGATTACAAAAGCAACTTTGAAAGTATGTTCAAAGATGAATAAAGGCAGGTGCACAATACTTTCTGCAGCTGCTGAGCCTAACTGCACCTTGTCAAACTAAGAAATGTTACTTGGCTTCAGAAGAAAACAAAAAAGTTTTTCTAAATTTACAAAGCAACTAGGGAGCGAGGTATGCTAAAGCTGGAAGGGAAAGGAGGGAGGGAAGAACATGGAAGCAAGACAAGAATAACGGAAGGAAGAGTGGGAAGAGTGAGAAGGAACTTAGGGATAGGTGTCTGAACTGTATTATTGTTGAGATATAATTGCTGAGTTTTACAAATATTCTAAGACAGTTTTTGAATTCCAGAGTTAAAGTTATCCTATACCAGGGAACTGTATAAGATATTCTGCAATTGGGCATATTTGTTAGATTCAAACATGAATAACAGTGTAAACACTACCCAATATGAAAACAAAAATCAGGGACTTCCCTGGTGGTGCAGGGGTTAAGACTCTGTGCTTCCAATGCCTGGGGCATGAGTTCAATTCCTGGTAGGGGACTAAAATCCCACATACTGCATGGTGCAATGGAAAATCAGAATATCAAAACTCAAATTACACTGTCAATTATATTTTACATGGTATTTCATTTCAGCAAAGAAATGCTATCCCCTCAAGAAGAATCTTTCGGAGAAGGCAATGGCAACCCACTCTAGTACTCTTGCCTGGAAAACCCCATGGACGGAGGAGCCTGGTAGGCTGCAGTCCATGGGGTCGCTAAGAGTCGGGCACGACTGAGCGACTTCACTTTCACTTTTCACTTTCATGCATTGCAGAAGGAAATGGCAACCCACTCCAGTGTTCTTGCCTGGAAAATCCCAGGGACAGGGGAGCCTGGTGGGCTGCCATCTATGGGGTCGCCCAGAGTCGGACACAACTGAGATGACTTAGCAGCTGCAGCAGCAAGAAGAATCTTTATCCTCAATGCCTGCATAACCACAAATCTCTAGACTAGTTTCTCATAGAACCATGTTTTCAATACATAAGGATTTGTGATTGAGTATTTATATCACCCTAGATCTGGCTGACTGGTACCTCATTCAGTTTTTCAGTTTTCATTCTATTAGTTAGTATGTTAAGTCTGATCTAATAGCACATATGTCTGAGAAATTAAAAATTATGGGATACTCACCAAAGGTAAATCAGCATGTATCCACCACATGGTTCTGACTTAATCTGCCATGCATCTGGTGTTAATGGATGAATTTCTATAGAAAATATTGGTATTTTAGAAAATTCAGCTGGTGAAAAAATATTGATGAACAACTAAAATGCAATCGCAAAGATTGTGGTGTGGAAAGAGGTGATTATCAAAAACGTGTTTGAAATCCTGATGAAAATGTCATAAACCAAAATGTCTATGATACTAACTGCCTGAGCATGAAAAGAACCAAAAAAAAAAAAATAAAATAAAAAACAGAAACAAACTTTGAGGTTAATTGTCCAGCTACTTAGATAGGTAAACATAGTGAAGGTATCTGAAATGTCCCTTGAAATATGATTCTTTTTTTCACTCAAATAATCTTGAAGACTTTAAGCTTGGTTTAAAGTCTATGATTTTGCATATATTGATATTTCTGCTCATTTACTATTGGAAACAACAGAAGCAAATAATAAAGACTAAATAAATAGTTCAGTGTAAGTCTCTTCATCCCTAACTTTATAAAAACATTACGGTTTAAGGATACATTCGTTTGCTTGATTTAAGCAAGTCTTTAATGTCTTAGATTTAGCTAACAGGCATGAAACCTACAGCATCCACCCAGCAAATGAAGACAGATGTGGGTGAAGGAAAAACTCTTTCATGGTTCTCATAAAAGCTCTCAAGTTGCAGCCAGCGGTATTTTCTCCTTAAAAGGTATCAAGAAGTTACAATTACAAAACTTTGCATAGTGGAAAGCTGCATAATTCTCCCCACCAGCAGCTGTAAAATATTCCCATCATTTTCTTTCTCTTTTGATAATCTCTAGGTTGCCAATGCATTCAATTTCCATAGAGATTTTTTTTTTCCTTGTACTGTTTCAAATCACAAACTGTACACGTAGGGAAATTTAGGATCATGACATTTCCTTTTTAAAAGTTTTGTTACCAAACAGAATATATGAACGGCAGTGAATCACTGGAGTTTTCCAACATGTCCCGAGGCTTTGGTGATGGGGGCACACAAAGTTAATTGTGTAACTGCTTTTAATTTGAAATAATTGCATCCTTGTTTCACAGTAGTTTTCTCCCGAACCTTTGCTCTGGCTCTCAACTGATGTTGAGATGTTTGAGACCCACAGTCCTTGTCCAGGGCTCTGTCATGAGAAGGTCACTAATGAGAAAACAGAATTCGAACAGAGCGTGGGACCCTGACCTGGTTGTGTACTTATCTGTGTCTTTATTTGCACAGATCTATTTTCTGTGGGTTATGTAACTAGATGATAGTCAGTGAACTCCCAAATTTGCATCTCCCCTTTTTCTGTCTCCTAGAAACTTTCTGGATGGATTAAAACGAAAGTAACAACAGGCATGATCACGTGATGGTGAAGACAGAGGATGATATGAAGGAAGGAGTATAGAGTAAATCCAAAGTCCTCTATAAAAATGAATTCATCCAGTATGTACAGTCAATTCCTAATTTAAAGTGCAGGATATATGCTGCCCTTTTATCTTCATAATTGTCAACTACTATAAAATCATGGCTCATCTACAAATTGTATTCACCCTCTTCAACTAGGTCACTCAAAAAGCAAGTTTGAAGATGATAGTTAATGGTCATCTAACCGTCTCTGTCTGCCTCTATCTGATACCATCAGCTCCAGGGAAAGAAGATGGATTTTAAGTAACGAAATGAATGGACAAAGTCATAACTTCTTCTCTTGCCAATTTCAGAGAATTTAAGTAGATGGTGTTGGGTGGAAGCAGGGGAAAGCAGTGAGCAACGGAGTGGAAGCCTGAGACTGGGAAGGAGAGACAAGGGAACTCTTTTAAGCAAAGCAGCAAAAAGTACATACCAAAGCCATGACTTATCTCCGCTCACAACCCAGGTACCAGAGCCTATAAGCCCAGGTGCCTGCATAACTCCATATAGCCCATCACCCCCCTGCCGCCCACTTTTAGACTTCTATAGCCTGGGGCATCCAAGAGCTTGGTAGGGGCTCTTAAAAAGCAGTCTGGCTCCTTACACTCTGGGGTCTGATGGGGAAAGGGTTGCTGGAGTGGGCAACAGCACCTTCCACCCAGGACAACTGAAATATCCAGAAAGAGAACTGCACATCTATCATCAAGCTTTGCTCAGAAACAGAGGCAAGGAGAGACGAGTAAACAGTTAAGGAGGTGGGTCTGGGGCGTCTAAATTGGAGGCGTTCCTAAATGTGAGCACAGAACAAACCATCCACAGCTGGCCTTGACCTGCAAGACTCAAATATATTCTTTGAAAGAAGCAGTGCTTATTTCTAATATGCAGCTTTTTAAAAAAAGGGAATGGAAAAAAGGAGTGCTTCTTTATTCAATCCATCTAGAAGAACATCACTTCATCCACTTCTCTCTCCAACTGATTGACTTTTTTTTTTTTTTTACTGTAAGAAGCTTCTTGTTGTTCAGTTGCTAAGTCGTGTCTGACTCTTTGTGACCCTATAGACTACAACACTCCAGACTTCCCTGTCTTTCACTGTCTCCGGGTTTACTCAGATTCATGTCCATTGAGTCAATATTGCCATCCAACCACCTCATCCTCTGCTGTATAGTTCCTTGCTTTAAATATGGTCCTCATTCCACCCCTTTCTGATACCTTTTCTCACACATGATTCATAGTATACAACTCAAAGGAGATAACTTTGAGTTATCTCTCAAAAAGGCGATTTGCCAGAGTCAGAAAGGCAAAGGAGCCTTCAGAGCTTATCTTCAAGCTCTGCCGCGTCTGTCTCTGAATCTCCCTTTGTCACATGGTACGTGGGTGAAATACAGACAGTTGTGATCCTTCACAGCATAAGAACTGAGTGGACAGAAGAGATTTTATCGTGACGGTAAGCAAGAGTGATGCTGTGACACCAACTTGAGAAACGAATCCAAGTAACTGACAGCTTCATTCACTCAGCCAGCCCCACGTTAAAGCCGCTAGTGCCAAATGCAGAAACAAAGCAGGAAGATCTTTGGCGTCACAAACCGCAATGCCTTGGGGTTTACACGCTTCATCTTCGGTGGAACATTGACTCCGCGTTGAACTCGATAAAAGCAGAGAAGCAGCTCCCCTCCCCCGCCAACACACAGACAAGCACAATTTTGCATGTACTTGCCAGGAAGCCCCAGACTCTTGGAGCCACCACACATGCCCTAGGTTAACAACCCTTCTCTTGAGAAATCTTCCTGAAGCCTCTTCTGGGATGTTTATAAGAGTTGGTTTGTTTGAGAGAGGATGATGTCAGAGCTTTTAGCTTTGAACGCTTGTCAGAAATTGAGATTTCCTTTTGTGGAGTGGCCTTTAGTGACTGAAAAAAACAAGTCAGTGAATGTGCAATATCTAGATCTTCTAAACTGTATATATCTACTCTATATCAAGGGCTTCCCTGGTGGTTCAGGCCGTAAAGAATCTGCCTGCAATGCAGGAAACCAGGGTTCAATCCCTCGGTCAGGAAGATCTGCTGGAGAAGGGAATAGCTACCCACTCCAGTATTCTTGCCTGGAGAATCCCATGCGCAGAGGAGCTTAACAGGCTACAGTCCATTAGGTTGCAAAGAATAGGTCACAACTGAGCCACTAACACATACACACACACACACACATAAACACACACACACACACACACACACACACACACACACTACAGCAAAGGCTAGTCTAATTTGCCATACATTTTGAACCTGGATATTAGCACAGATCTTTAAGACTGCCAACTCTGTGAGGGCAGAGACTTACTCACCAAGCCAGGCCTATTATGGCATTAAACTAATGGATGAATAGAAACATAAAGGACACTTAATGTGGTAAGAATACATTCACATTTTTCATTCGGATTTATCATTGTTAACACTTCCCATGCAGGTAAGGAGAACAATGCTCTCCCTCCCAAAGATGCCAGTATCCCAAACCTGGAAGCTGTGAATATGTTACCTTAAAAGGAGAAAGGGACTTTGCTGATGTGATTAACGTCACAGACCTTGAGAGTGTCCTGGATGAACCGCACGGACCCAGGATAATCACACAAGTTCTTGAAAAGCAGAAAACCTCCACCAGCTGTGGTCAAATAAAGATGTGAGGGTGGAAGGAGGGTGAGAGAGAGGCAACATTGTTGGCTTTGAAGATGGAACAAGGGAGCCTTGAGCTAAGGTGTGTGGATGGTCTCTAGAGCAGAAAAAAGCAAGGAAATAGATTTCTCCCTAAGGGAAGGAAATGCAGTTCTGCTAATACCGTGAACTTAGCCCGGTGAGATCCATGTCAGACTTCTGACTTATAAAAATGTTGTTTTAAGCAACTAAGTTAGTAATAATTTGTTACAGCAGCAGTAGGAAACCAACAGAGTCCCCAGTAAGGGCAGGTGGTATTTCTTGAGCACTTGCATGTTCTAAGTACTTTGCATGGAATAATTGATTGTGACTAACCTTTCAGGCAGGTCCTAATATTAACAATACTTAACAGATGAGCAAATGGAAACGACTTGCCCAAGGTCATCCAGAGTCATCCAGTCTGACTCTGGGTATCAGGCTCTTCACCAAAGGATTACTGCAGGGAAGATGATGGCTCAGGCCAGAGAGCTAATAGGCGTGAGAAAAGGGCATAGACTGGAGATTTTTAAACTTTCTTGTGGAAGGTGTGTTTATGAGCATGTTTAAGTAGGTTTGTGGTTCTGTGTGTGTGTAAACAGTATGTTTACCTGTGTAGCTGTCTAGGCATCTTTGGGTAGACTGAGGCAACTTAGGCTTGACACTAATACATTAAAAAAAAAAAAAAAATGTCAGTTTATAGTGCTTAAGGACATGGCTTGTAGATTTCCAGGTCTCTATTTCTTAAACTAGAATAGTTGTAGTAGTGTAGCGGTGTTAGATGCTCAGTCATATCTGACTCTCTGCAACCCCATGGACTGTAGCCCACCAGGCTTCTCTGTCCACGGGATTCTCCAGGCAAGAATACTGGAGTGGGTTGCCATTGCCTTCTCCAGAGTATCTTCCCTACCCAGGGGTCAAACCTGGGTCTTCCACACTGCAAGCTGATTCCTTACAATTTGAGCCACCAGGGAAGCCCTACCACATCTTTGAAGCACTGGAGATAGCACATCTTAGTAGCAACTGCTCGATAATAGCAAAAAAATAATCAAGAAAAAAGGAAACCATCAGACTTTTTAGGATGTAAAACTACCCCTCCTCCTGCTATTGTATTTTTTAACAGAATCAGGAAGATGGTGTTTCAAACATAAGTTTATAATTTGGAGTAGGTGGAGACCATAGAAGTCACACTATGTAGGTCAACTTAAATTTTAGCTCTCAGCAAAAAGAAAGGCATCATGAGTAGCTGCCATACTCCTTTCCTGGAAAAGACCTTTGCCTCCAACCACTGGAATCCTTTCTCAATGTGCTATGTAATTTCACGTTTCCAATCTTGGTCAAAGGAAGGAAAGCCCTGCCACCATCAGCCCCCAAACCAGTGAATTGATAAGGACACATCAGGGCATATTTGTGACTCTTTTCTTCTTAAAATTTGGAATCATTTTAATGAAGGACTTAGGTCAAAGAAAGGACATCTTTTGATCAGCTTGGCGAACAGCAAACTGTCATTTTTAAATGTTATCATAAGAAAGCATCAAATAAATGTCAATAGAAGAAAACATGTGCAATCATGACATTATTTCTTATGTGCTCAAACTCTGAAATCTAATTCTGACATAATTTCATGGGAATACTCTGAAACAAATGAAAATACATGCCGTATTTACTTATACAAGAAAAAGTCAAAATATTCTGGAACCTTTGACATATACTCTCCATAGATACAGAAAGAAAGGGAGAGAGAGAATATGTTGTAGATTATTTTATTAAAAACACAATGTCCTTAAGGATATAGCTTGCATATGATTTATCTGAGTGAATGAGAAACATATGTCTCTGTTCAGAAATCTTCAATTAGAAACACCATGTGTCTCAAAGATTGAGAAATTAATGTGATAAACAGTTCCTTGAAAAGTTAAAAACCAATTTCTGGATACTGACCATCATCTCATATCAGTTCCTGACCCTCTTAAGTTTATGTGGCTTTCTGTTTCAAGTTTACAAAAGGGAAAAAAAAAGACAGTCTTAGGGACCGATAACATGAGTCAAATTAGGGCTCAATCCAATAGCTTTTATACTTTCTCAGAAACAACTGGGTCACCACAGGCCTCTCTCCTACGTAAATAAGTCTTGCTGGACAAGGTTTATAGCATCACCAAGAATGAATCATGTTTTATTTATTTATGTTCTTTCTAGCTATCTCTAGAGAAAGAATTCTCTTGGCAACCTTCCAGCTAGTGGCTCACATTCTCTCTCCACCAAGTTCCTCCCGCCATGCACACTAGCACACATGAGGATGTTATGCTGAGGCTGGTAAGCCAGAAAAAGACAAATATTGTGTGATATCACTCACACGTGGAATCTAAAAAAAGGAGAACTTGTAAAAACAGAGTAGCGTGACAGTTACCAAGGGTGCAGGAATAAAACAGATGTGGCTAAAAGGCAGAAACTTGCAACTAGTAGTTGAAAGTTCTGGAAGTCTAATACACAGTATAGTGATTACAGACAACACTGTTGTGTTACAAGCATTAAAGGGTGCTAGGAGACTAGAGCTTAATTATTCCTGCCACAAAAAGGACAATTACGTGACACCATAGAGGTGATAGCTATGGCTCCAATAGCAATCCTATTACAATAGTAAATGTAACAAATCAACATGTGTACACCTTAGACTTTGTCGTTGTTCAGTTGCTCAGATCAGCTCAGATCAGATCAGTCTCTCAGTCGTGTCCGACTCTTTGCGACCCCATGAACCACAGCACGCCAGGCCTCCCTGTCCATCACCAACTTCCGGAGGTCACTCAGACCCACATTCATCGAGTCAGTGATGCCATCCAGCCATCTCATCCTCTGTCGTCCCCCTTTCCTCCTGCCCCCAATCCCTCCCAGCATCAAAGTCTTCTCCAATGAGTCAACTCTTCGCATGAGGTGGCCAAAATACTGGAGTTTCAGCTTTAGCATCATTCCTTCCAAAGAAATCCCAGGGCTGATCTCCTTCAGAATGGACTGGTTGGATCTCCTTGCAGTCCAAGGGATTCTCAAGAGTCTTTTCCAACACCACAGTTCAAAAGCATCAATTCTTCGGTGCTCAGCCTTCTTCACAGTCCAGCTCTCACATCCATACATGACCACAGGAAAGACCATAGCCTTGACTAGACGAACCTTTGTTGGCAAAGTGATGTCTCTGTCATGTCCAACTCTTTGCGACCCCATGGACTGCAGCACACCAGGCTTCCCTGTCCTTCACTATCTTCTGGAGTTTGCTGAAACTCATGTCCATCCAAACTTAAACAATGCTATATGTTAAGCAAATTAAAAAAAAATCCCACAAAGAAATTTAAAAAACAGCTGCTTCTTTATATTCATGGCCAACTTTGTTCTCTTCAAATACTGTGGCAGTCATTTTTTTAATTAAGTAATTGCCATAGTCTTTATTGCTCATCCTTCCTAAAGAAGTGGTTTGCAATTTCAAATTCCTTTCTAACCACTTTTTGAATGCTTAGCAATAGTTTCATGTCAGTTGAAATATAATTCTTTTTCTAATGAGAAAGTTTTTGTCTCCCCAAAGTCCTGAGATCCACTTGTACTTGAGAAGGCAAGATGGTAATCAGACATGGATAACCAGTTCTTGTGGTCTCTACCCCAGTTCCCACTGTGCCCTAAAGACCACTAAAAACAAGAATCCTTTTGCACCCAGGGCAAACACAGCTCCACCAAACCAGGGCAGCCACAGAACAGAGCTGAGGAGGAACACACCTTCATCTTGCCTGCCCTTCCAACTTAGCACTCTAAGCTCAGTACTATCACCCAACTCTGAGCATCACCTCCCTTTATCTCCATGTAATCTTTGGTTCAGATAAGCAATCTACTTCTTCATCATTTGGGTTGGCCAAGACGTTCTATTGAGTTTTTCCGTAAACTGTAACGGAAGTAACTGTTAGTGACCATTACTTTCTTCAAGGTACTATAGGCTTATAATTTGTATTACTCCACTAGATAGCATGGCCTGTTAGAAAGTGGAGTTTTCAATTATGGTCTATTTGTTTATGATATTTCAGAATCTTTAGCAAACAATCCAGTGAAGCTACCACTTCCTGATAAAAAATATATGCAAGTGAAATTTTATAGTAATTCACTCCTCTCAAGCAAATAAAAACATCAATACCTTTCAATGAAACAAAAAAGAAAGAATGGTTTTGGAGCTAAACACCCAAACATTTTTACATGTTAAATAGATGGCCTAGGTGTTTGGGGAGATAGATGCGTATGAGGGTGTAATAGTGAAACAGTGAGAAAGAGACAAATATAAGAGCTGTTAGGGAAGTTCAGAATTGGCTATGTGTTTTCTGGAGGAATCTCCCTCTCTAGAGGGGTCTCTAGAGGGCTTCTCTGATAGCTCAGTTGATAAAGAATCCACCTGCAATGCACGAGACCCCGCTTCTATTCCTGGGTCAGGAAGATGCACGGGAGAAGGGATAGGTTACCTGCTCCAGTATTCTTGGATTTCCCTTGTGGCTCAGCTTGTAAAGAATCTGCCTACAATGCAGAGACCTGGGTTCAATCCCTGGGTTGGGAAGATCCCCTGGAGAAGGCAAAGGCTACCCACTCCAGTATTCTGGCCTGGAGAATTCCATGGACTGTATAGTCCATGGGGTCACAAAGACTTGGACACGACTGAACAACTTCCACTTTCTTTCACTTTCACTAGAGGTATGAAGATTGCACTGTGAGGGTGAATGCGACTGTGATGATGACGGAAAAGACAGCCAAGGACTGAACGTTACCTTCCTCTTTCCTTGAGGGAGTAGAAGAAAGAAGCAGTGTCAATAAAGGCGATAAAGGGCAGTCACTGAGAGGTAGGAGGGAACCGTGATGGGAACCTTGGTATCCCGGGAGAAATTTCCAATACATAGAGACCAGTCTAAATCACTGAGTCCTACAGAGGTCAAGAGTGATGATCAGCGAGGGGGACGGGGTGTGTGTGGCAATTACAAGAGAAAACTTAAGTTTTCTTGTAGCCCTGAACTCTATTCTGATGACCTAAACCCTATTTCACACAATTGTTCCAAAATTTTAAAATTTTTCCTGTGACTTGAATCATTCCCCTTTCAATTGCATTCCCAGCTTCGGCAATATGCACCAGGATACCTAGTGACAACTTGTTCACCTGCATATGATCACCGAGTTTGCTCTGAATGAGAAAGTCACCAGTGATCATATGGAAATAAATTTCCAAGTATTACTATTCCAAAACCATTTCCTGAGAAATAGACTATAACCAAACAGATTTAGTTTCCAAGAAAGACTGAAGAAATAAAGCTATAATTAAAGAGGGTAAAATTGTATTTTCTTTTAGTTGGAGTAGTTGCAGTTAGTATCAGGCCAAGCCATGAAGGAGCCTGAGACAGAAGGAAAAACCAGGAAAATTTTTTGACATTTTGTTCACCATGGATTTGTGCGTAAATTTTGATATTAAAAAATAGTGCAGGAGAATACAATTTATCTTGATTACTGAATATCTTGTTGTTTAGTCACCACGTTGTGTCCAACACCTTTTTGACTCCATGGAATGTAACCTCCCAGGCTCTTCTGTTTATGGGGTTTCTCAGACAAGAATACTGCAGTGGGTTGTCATTTCCTTACCCTCTCCAGGAGATTTTCCTGACCCAAGGAAAATATGTCTCCTGCACTGGCAGGTGGGTTCTTTACCATTGAACCACCAGGTAAGCCCACTGAATATCATGATGTCCCTTAAATGTTGATCTCAAGATGGATTAGACCGTGGTTGCTGCTGCTGCTGCTAAGTCACTTCAGTCGTGTCCGACTCTGTGCGACCCATAGACGGAAGCTCACCAGGCTCCCCTGTCCCTGGGATTTTCCAGGCAAGAACACTGGAGTGGGTTGCCATTTCCTTCTCCAATGTATGAAAGTGAAAAGTGAAAGTGAAGTCGCTCAGTCGTGTCCGACTCTCAGCGACCCCATGGACTGGAACCTTCCAGGATCCTCTGTCCATGGGATTTTCCAGGCAGAAGTACTGGGGTGGGGTGCCATTGCCTTCCCCGAGACCGTGGTTAGGAAAGTGCAAATTTGATGGCAGAGGAGAAAACAAACATACACTCAAAAACCAGCCTGAAAATATGCACAAATGGAAATAAGTGAAACTAGTTGATCTTCTCCACGGCCTTAGGTATCAATATTAAAGATATCAAGGGAACATTTCATGCAAGGATAGGCATGATAAAGGGCAGAAACGGCAAGGACCAAATAGAAGCAGAAGAGATTAAGAAGAAGCAAGCACACAGAGAAGAACTATACATATACAAAAAAGGTCTTAATGACCCAGATAACCACAATGATATGGTCACACACCTAGAGCCAGAAATCCAGGAGTGTGAAATCAAGTAGGGCTTAGGAAACATTACTACAAACAAAGCTATTGGTAGTAATAGAATTCCATCTGAGAAGCAAAACTAATACAATATTGTAAAGTAAAAAAATTTTTTTAATTTTTAAAAAAATGATGCTCTTAAAGTGCTGCACTCAATCTGCCAGCAAATTTGGAAAACTCAGCAGCAGCCACAGGACTGGAAAAGGTCAGTGTTCATTTCAATCCCAAAGATGGGCAAAGTCAAAGAATGTTCAAACTACCATGTAGTCCCTCTCATTTCACATGTTAGCAAGGTAATGCTCAAAACCCTTCAAGCTAGACTTTAACAGTACATGAACTGAGAACTTTCAGATGTACAAGCTGGATTTAGAGAAGGCAGATTTAGAGGAAGATTTAGATTCCTCTGGATTTAGAGGAAGCACAGATCAAATTGCCAGCATTCACTGGATCGTAGAGAATTTCAAGGGAATTCCAGAAAAACATCTCCTTCTGCTTCATTGACTACGTTAAAGCCTTTGGCTGTGTGGATCACAACAAACTGTAGAAAATTTCAAGAGAAATTTTCTAGAAATTTTCTGGGAATTCTAGACTACCTTACTTGCCTCCTGAGAAACCTGTATGCAGGTCAAGAAGCAACAGTTAGAATCGGACATGGATCAAAGGACTGGTTCAAAATAGGGAAATGAGTATAGATATTGTCACCCTGCTTGTTTAACTTCTATACAGAGTACATCATGTAAAATGCATGGATGAATTTTCCATGCATGTGATAGATGAAGCACAAGCTGGAATCAAGATTGCCTGGAGAAATACCAATAACCTCAGACATGCAGGTGACACCACTCTAATGGCAGAAAACGAAGAGGAATTAAAGAGCTTCTTAAAGAAGGTGAAAGAGGAGAATGAAAAAGCTGGTAGGTATGAGTTCCATCAGGTAGATTCTAATTCTTCAAAATCTGAAGTAAAATCACACAGAGAATCCTGAAGTTAGCAATGGGATTACCGGTTGAACAAATCCATAAAAATGAGCCATGGTTGAAAAGAAAAGACTGTGAATAAGCCATGCTGCTGCTGCCACTGCTAAGTCGCTTCAGTCGTGTCCAACTCTGTGCAACCCCATAGATGGCAGCCCACCAGACTCTCCCATCTCTGGGATTCTCCAGGCAAGAGTACTGGAGTGGGTTGCCATTGCCTTCTCCAATGCATGAAAGTGAATAAGCCATAAATACAAGTAATTTGAAGCTTTGTGAAGAAAAAAAAAAATGCTCATGGTCCACAGTGGAAGAGCCAGTTGGTAGAAAAAGCTGAAGAAAATGATTTAAAAAAAAAAAAAAAGAAGCACAGATAGAGTGGGCAAAGCAAGCTGATAGGGGAACCACCAGTGAAGATTTATGACTCACCTTCTGAGGTCAAGGCTTATAACTCCTCATATATCCTTTCACTTACCCTGCTTTCATAATGCCTTACCTTCTCATGAGCCATCCTTTGTGTTGGGTTGGCAAAAAAGTTCATTTGGTTCTTCCCATATGATATTATAGGAAAACCCGAACGAGCTTTTTGGCCAACACAGTAATGCTCTGTTTCTAGCAATCAAAATCCTAATTAAAATTTCAAAGAAAAAGGAAGAGGGAAAATGAAAGAGACAATGACTGAGACAGTTATACCCTGGAAGATTTGGGAAAGAACAAGCTCACATTTAAGAGAAAAGTATCTTTACCTCTGCAATAAAAAGGAAAATAAATCAAGTGTAAAGCTAAGGACAGTTTGAGTGCAAGAGTAAAGGATATGAGAGACTTTCCACTGGATGAAATAAATCAGTCATTTGTTGACATTAGTGTTGAGAAGGGAACCTAGGGATAAATTATATTCTAGAAATACATACTGTTCAGTTGCCAAATCATGTCTGACATTTTCCATCCATGGACTGCAGCATGCCAGGTTTCCCTGTCCTTCACTATCTTCTGAAGTTTGCTAAAATTCATGTCCATTGAGTCAGTGCAAGGAGATCCAACCAGTCCATCCTAAAGGAAATCAGTCCTGGGTGTTCATTGGAAGGATTGATGTTGAAGCTAAAACTCCGGCATTTTGGCTACCTGATGCGAAGAGCTGACTCATTTGAAAAGATCCTGATGTTGGGAAAGGTTGAAGGCAGGAGGAGAAGGGGATGACAGAGGATGAAATAGTTGAATGACATCACCAACTTAATGGACATGAGTTTGGGTAAACTCCGGGAGTTGGTGATGGACAGGGAGGCCTGGTGTGCTGCAGCTCATGGGGTCACAAAGAGTTGGACACGACTGAGTGACTGAACTGAACTGAATTGAGTCAGTGATGCTGTCTAACCATCTCATCCTCTGCCAACCCTTTCTCCTTTTGCTTTCAATCTTTCCCAGCTTCAGGGTCTTTTCCAATGAGTCAGCTCTTCATATCAGGGGGCCAAAGTATTGGAGCTTCAGCTTCAGCATCAGTCCTTCCAATGAATATTCAGGGTTGATTTCCATTAGGATTGACTTGTTTCATCTCTTTGCAGTCCAAGGGACTCTCAAGAGTCTTCTCCAGCACCACAATTCAGAAGCATCAATTCTTAGGGCGCCCAGCCTTCTTGATGGTCCAACTTTCACATCCATACATGACTACTGGAAAAAACCAAAGCTTTGAATATATAGACCTTTGTCTGCAAAGTGATATCTCGGCTTTTTAATGCACACTCTAGGTTTGTCAAAGCTTTAGAAATACACAAGAAATGAATAAAATTATTGATTTGTTGCCCTACATACTTTTTGCTGTTATGGTCAGGAATTAAATTTGTCATATAGATTTTCTGTGTTTTAATGTCAAGTCCTAACATCTCCTTTAATACACTGTTTTGTTCATAGGACTCCAAGCTTTTTGTTCTGCCAGGCAACCCCAAAATAGGCAGACAGCTCGTTTCTTTATTTTCCCCCTCCCTCTTTCCTGTAGTCCAATGAGAGATGCTCTGATTAAACAAATCCTGAGCCAAGTTCTGCTGTCAGCGATTTCCACGCCAAAGCCTCCATAGAGATCATGCTCAGCTATAGTTTCATCAAAGCCGAGTTCCACAGCGATCCTGCGTAAGAACACGAGGGCAGGGACTGACCCCAAGGCTGTGTGCAGCAGTAACTGACTGCCAAAACTTGGCTCAAATCGAGTACATCTACTGTCAGCAGAGAAATTTGTTGATAATATCCTTCGCCAATTTGACTGCTAACGCCAAGGCAATTCAGGTTAGGAACAATTATGTAAATCATGGACCAAATACAAACGGGAAACAAAATATAAACAAACATAGCTGCTCAGACCATGAGCGTTAGCAGTCCACGTTAGGGGCCATGTGAACCACGGCAAAAGAGATACGAAGTGAATTTGTGCAGGATAGAAGAGGATTTTCAAAGGGGAAAACAAAGGCATAATAGAAGCTTTGGCGGGTAGGAGGGGAGGGTGATGGTTCAAAACTATAGATAAATTCAGCATAAAAATGTAAATAATACACTAATGACTTAAATTAGCTTTAGTGGAAGACCAGTAAATTTGAAGGCCAGGAAGGAACACCTATTTTTCTCATATTACTTCATCGCAAAGAAATGATCTAAGAGGCACACTTTTTAAAAATAAAAGGCATAAAAATCACATTTCTAGAATATTTACCTGTCAAACAGAAAAATTAATTAGAAAGCAATGACCAAATCAAAACAAAGGTATGAGAGCCTGCCATACAGAGACTAAACTCTGAATTCACTAATGTCACAAGAGTCATACTTATCTCTTAAGAACACATCCCATTAACTTTATGTTTTGTCCTGTAATAACAAGTACATCCTAAGTCATTTATTGTTCCATTTGTTGTAGCAAAGCCAATGGAATAGTCTATTATACTTTATAAGATTAGCTTTGTTATTTTTAGACTAAACGAAACAAGCACTCACATCTCAAAAAGAAATCCTTTTTGCAAAACAATGGATTAGCCATCCATGTCTCATAAAGATAAAATAACATAGTAAATGTTTTATATTCAGATCAGATCAGATCAGTCGCTCAGTCGTGTCCGACTCTTTGCGACCCCATGAACCTCAGCACGCCAGGCCTCCCTGTCCAACACCAGCTCCCGGAGGTCACTCAGACTCGCATCCATCGAGTCAGTGATGCCATCCAGCCATCTCATCCTCTGTCGTCCCCTTCTCCTCCTGCCCTCAATCCCTCCCAGCATCAGAGTCTTCTCCAATGAGTCAACTCTTCGCATGAGGTGGCCAAAATACTGGAGTTTCAGCCCTAGCATCATTCCTTCCAAAGAAATTCCAGGATTGATCTCCTTCAGAATGGACTGGTTGGATCTTCTTGCAGTCCAAGGGACTCTCAAGAGTCTTCTCCAACACCACAGTTCAAAAGCATCAATTCTTCCGCGCTCAGCCTTCTTCACAGTCCAGCTCTCACATCCATACATGACCACAGGAAAGACCATAGCCTTGACTAGGCGAACCTTTGTTGGTAAAGTAATGTCTCTGCTTTTGAATATGCTATCTAGGTTGGTCATAACTTTCCTTCCAAGGAGCAAGCGTCTGTTAGACTATTACTGATTTTTCTAGTAGGAAACATTAAAAATAATCTAGATTATATTAATATTATAAGGTAAGCTTTCAAGTTCTAAAATATTGGACTTAGATATGTGATAGAATATTTACTTGAGAAATCTACCCTTAAAAACAAATGTATGTTTTGTTTTCTACTAATGTTTTCCTAGTCCTGACCTTAAGTTTAATGTTTCTTCTCAATATGTGAAATACAATTTAGACACACATGTATGTAAAAAAATCATTTGTGTTTAGTTTTCTTGTGTGTGTGTGTGTGTGTGTGTGTTTTTATTGGGACTTCTATAAACATTCTGCAAAGGGGAATGTTATACAGAATAGCTGTCGCTATAGGTATACATGAGGAATTATTTTGAATAAAAATTGCTAAGGTTATTCTGCGTTGATAAGATTATCCCAGAGAACAACATTTAAATGAAAAAGAGAAATGTAATTATCAGTCCAACAAAAAGTCATAGCAACCAGAACTATTTAGTGAAGTTGTGAGGATCTGGAGGTGTTATAGATGAAGCCCTATGGTCATTGGTCAAAATGTTGATGAGGTGATTTCTACAATAATTTGTCTTTTAAATATTTCTTCAAACACTGGAATTCTTTGTTTCATAATCCCTGTATTCATTTTATTAAAATATCCTGCTATATTGAAAATATTGACATGCATTGTAGGAATTGACTGGTCAGTGTGTTCAGAGAGGAAAGTTACTACTAAAGTATTTATTATAGTGATTTGATTCTGAATTTTTGATATCCAATAAGTCAGCAAAAAGTGAATTATGCTTATAAGGGGAAAAATTAAGAGAAATTATATGAAATTTAATTATTGAAATTGTAAAAAAAATATGTAGTGATTTCAGACAGGACTGGAGATGGAAAACATTTTTAAATTTTAAGCCAAGATCTCATAATGTGTAGGCAAATGAAAGAAATTGAGATGTGATGGGAAGAGCCTAATTTATTTACTTTAATTATATCTTCCTATAAAAAGAACTTGAAGAAACTGAACTCTATCCACCTTTAAGCTTCCTGTGTATTGATAACAAAATTCTAAATGTGTTTATTGTTCTGCATATAAAGTAGAATTTTGTAACTATGTTTTCATAAGAAAATGTTCATAAAGTCATAAAAAATTAACAGTTACTTAGGTGTCTGAGTTGCTGAGTGGCTATAATTGCACACATGATTCATCTAAATGAGTGGATTTTTTTTTTTTCCATGAACATAGCCTCAAATATAAGATCAATGTTAGCACTTCAACATCTAATAAACCCTGGATGTGGACTATGCTGATAAACTAGAATGGTCTAACTTAAGCTACTCATTTTGCAAATTAGGAAAGTGGAAAGCTCAAAGGCTAAGGAGATTTTTCCAAGCACAGTTTTCAAACATTTGGTCCTTTAGAATTATAAACTGACATTTCTAGAAGTCAGAGAAAAAAACCTCTGTGTAGACAAGGACAAAGTTCCTAGGAAAGAAATCTAAATAGATGCATTGAGGATTAGAGCAGCAAAGAGTTCAGCCCGTAGTTCTTCAAGAGTTTTCTGCACACTCATCCCACTTATTCTTGTTGTCTAAAGAATTATTCTTTCAAAGTACCCCCTAAATGTGCATCAAAATGCTGTGATTAATGAGGGTCTGGTTGATTCACCAGTCAGTCCTTGGCCATCTGATGTGAAGAGTCAACTTGAAAAGACTTTGATGCTGGGAAAGATTGAAGGCAAAAGAAGGGAGCAGCAGAGAATGAAATGGTTAGATAGCATCATTGACTCAATGGACATGAACTTGAGCAAACTCCAGGAGATAGTGAAGGACAGGGAAATCTGGCATGCTGCAGCCCATGGGGTTGCAAAGAGTTGGACATGACTTAGCAACTGAGCAACAATAAATGAGGGAAACCAAGTTGTGTGTGCTTTGCCTTAGACTTTCCTAGTATAAGGTTATCTCTAAGAAACTGAGTTTATTTATGCTTGCTTTCTGACTATTGAATTCTGACCTGGATGTTAACAGATAAACTATTTTGCAGAATCCTCCTAAGCACAGATTCCAAATTCTAAGTTCTGAAGGTGGGACATGGGCAGAAATGAGGAATTGGCCCAGGAAGTAGTCATGGAAAGATTAGGGTTGAAAATAGTCATCATAAGGGCAAAGGAAAATACCAGGAGAAAAACATGGTAAGAACTCTTTTTTTTTTTTTTTTTTCTGATTTGTATCCCCCACAGTTCCAGTGTGGAAAAGCACATTTAATGATATTTTTTGGCAATAAATGTTAGGAGAGAAGGACTTTGGAAAGAGACAGAATTAAAAAAACACAAATCATCCTAGGAAGAGGACAAAGGAGGAGAACAGAAAAGAATGATAAAAAGTGGAGTAAGAAAAATGGATATGGCATGAAGAGCCCTAATCTGAATCTGGAATTTTCTTTCTGGCTTCTTGCTGGTGACATTGAGAAGTTTGGGCAAGTTTTGGTAAAGGTTTTGGGTACAATAGGTCACTTCTCAAGAGCCTACTCATTATGCTCTAAGTCAATATTACATAGATTGTTGATACAATAACACCAATTTGGGCTTTGCAAGAATGTCAAATTTTTCCTAATTTTTTCCTCTCTTCTTGACCCTGACACATGTCTAGAATCATGAATGGCTCAATGGTACCATGCAGAGTCCTTTGGGCCTCTAGTGGTGAGCAGTGATCTCAAGGACTCTGCCCCACCTATCAGTTCTGGTTATATTTGGGGAGCAAGAGTTTGTAGTAGATGGGAGGCAAAGATTTGGAGAAATAATGCTCATGTCCAAGTGGCTAGATTAAGGTGACTCTGTTCATGTGAACAGGTTACCCAAAATCTGTTCTCAATTTTCTAATCTGCAAAAAGAGAATAACAGTACTCCAGCGATTTATTAAATTAATCCATGCCATGTGCTTACCCCAGACCTTGGATTATAACATGTTTCAAATGCGTGCCAGCTAATAATCTTACCCTCACCAGGTGGGAAGAAGGCTACTTTCTCTCTCTGGAAATAAACACTCGCCTGGCTCCAGGAGCCCTGTCATGTTCAATCATGAGCCCTATACACTAGAAAGTCTTCCTTTAACAATGGCTCTGAGTCTTGGCTATTCTGTAGGGTAGGGAATGGATGAAATTCCAATTCAAAGTGCTTTCTTGAGGGCTACTGCTTCTGTTTCTTCCAAGGATCTGAAATAGGAAGACAATTTTACAACAAACGAATAAAACAAACGTAGGTTCTAGATGCACTTTTACTTTGCCCTTACCTCCAAAGAGATATTTTAACTTTCAAAATAAAATTTGATTGGTAGTGTTTCAGATTATGATCAACCTACCCACGATTATTCTGGTTTAATCAAAATGGATTGCCCCTACTCAGGCCATCCACTACCAAACTCCTCAGATAAGACCTGACAGATTTAGTTAAGAAACATAGAAACCACTATAGGATGTTGGATGGCATCACATACTCAATGGACATGAGTTTGAGTAAACTCTGAGAGTTGGTGATGGACAGGGAAGCCTGGCGTGCTGCAGTCCATGGGGTAGCAAAGATTCGGGCACAACTGAGTGACTGAACTGAACTGATAATCCTTTAACTAAAATTCAATTGGATAAAGTTAAATTCATCCCTAAATTAGGGTGTATGTTCTTCATATTTATTAGAATCTTTTGGAGAAAGTCTCCATGATTCATTCTGAAACATTTTCTTAGGCAGTTTTTTCTGACACAGCCAGTCTTCCTAACAGCCTGCCTCGAAAAGGAAGTTTCTTGAGCAGTGTCTTCTATAAATTCTCTTCAAAATTTTCCTACAGAGAAAGTTCCCTAAGACAATGTTTCTGTGAATAAAATCATATGCTGTCTGCCAAGAATCATCATTTTGGAAAAAAATAAAATAAAATCTTAGCAACAATCTTTTTTTAAGCCTTAGAATCTAAAGGGACATTCTAGTATATATTCTAGTCAGTATAACATATGCAAGTGGTTTCATTCTACTTATGGCATATAACTAAACTAATATCACTTTGAAGATTATAAAGTCATTTGGGGGGTAGAATTTTTTAGGTTTGAAAAGATCCAATTACACTCTAAATATATGTGTGGGGGTGGGTACGTGTACACCCGTGTGTTGGTATTTGATATGTATCTAAGTATACTATTTTAAGTCAGATTTGATCTTTTGAGTCAGACTGATTGAATTCCAGTGCTGACTTTGTTGCTTATTATTAATGAATTATTGCTTAAGCCACTATACTTTTGTGTTAGTTTTTCCATCTGCAAAATAGCACCTCTAAACAAAGCTGTTTTATTTGTGGTTGATGTAAATGATAAAATATATAAAGTCTTCTATATGGTGTCTTTCCTATACTAAGTACTCAATGTAAGCCAGCTATTTATTTTTAATTAATTACTTCAAACAAAATCAGACAAAATACTTTCTTCTGGACAAATTCACAAAGAATATTGCACAAAAAATTGTCAATATAGATGACACAAAAGTATTCCACCCTTTAAACTTCTTGAAGACTTAACTGTGAATATACCAGTTTTGATTAAATGCAAATATTTTTTCAGTTGTGCATTCTTTACTTTGAATATTAAAGTATACATATATAGTGTTTCTGAACAGCATGATAGACTTTCTGTCAAAAATTCACCCTCAAATTTTAAGCTTTAAAATATTATAAGCACTTATTTATTTAAAGGAATGATGCTGTACTCAAAATCATTCTATCAAAATCATTCTATCAGGCATGAAATTGTTGAATTAGCTTTAAAAGTCAGGCCAAATGAATGTGGGAAGAAGGTAATCAGAGAGAACAGTTCATTAGCTCATGAGAAAGAACAGTTAGTGTTGTCATGTCTGGGCTGAGACAAAGTTGGTCAGATTGTCCTGCCAAGGAAATGTCGTGGGGAGGAATTATATTGTCCGGGAAAGCTTCCTAGGAGGAATGTTCCTTTAAAGTCCATGCTAAGATCTGCTATTTTGGGTATTAAGACTGTGTAGTCCACTAAAGTGAAACTGTTACAGCTGTGCCATTTTACCAATAAAAGTCATAAAATCTTTCCACTAATGACACACTCTGCTCATCGTTAGTCTGAAAATATCAAAAGGAAATAGTATTAGGCATCAGTTATTTCTAATTTCCATGTCATTACTCTCCCCCAGACCCAGAATGTGGGTTCTGTACTGCACTAGTCTAAAACTTTCTCTGAAGTATTCTTACCAGCTGCCCCAGGAGCCCTGGACAAGCTCTTGGAAAGTTACAGAGTTGAACTCCCATAGATGGGATCAGTCTTGGGTTTGCTGTTCTTTAGTGAACTAAGCCCAGTTGAGTTTGAAACCTCTTAGGTGTAATAGTGACTGTACTTCATCAGTGGGACATAGACACTCCGGAGATAGAGTTGATGGAGATCCTTTCTAGAGTGCCTAAGGCACAATCTGCTAAATGCCTGAGAAATAGCAGCTGTCCTATTGCAAATCCCTATGCATTAATGGTGAAGAAAGAAATTAAAGAACCTGAACAGTGGGCCCAACGCATTCATGTTTGTGGAGAGACACCGTAATTGTTTCTCAATTGAGGCTGAGAATTAGCTTTGGGAAAAATAACAAGAATTGTATCCAGAGGTGATAGTGGAAGGTGTTTGTGATGGAAGCTCATTGTGGAATGGAACAGAGCTGCCTGGGTAAGCGGGGGAGCCAGTCATAAGCTTTTCACAACTTTCTAAGACAGAGTATAGAAGTTTGGGGATGTGGTAGATTGATTGTTCTCATGGTCCCAATCAATCTCTATGTCCTTGGTAATGAGAGCTCCATAAAGAAATGGAACCCATATTCTCACCTCTTGAATCTTGGTATTTTCTCTGGTCAGTACATTATGTCAGAAGCTAGCTTGTGCCAATTCCTAGTCTAGACCTCAAGAGGCCTCTTGAATTTCTACTTGTCTTCTTGGAACTCGAGCCTAAGCTAGAGAACATGCCTGGGACAGTATCCAGAAAAAGTTAAACATAGAAGGCTTGAGACTGCTATCTTTGGAAAGACCTGCTTGCAAGATAAGCCCTGAGCTGGCATCTGAGAACTTGGATTTCTCGAATGTCCCTACCACCCTAACTGATAAGAGTGCCTCACTGTGCCTAAAGTATTTGGGCAAACGATATGGTTTGTGCTGAACATCTGGTTTTGTTCTGAGTCTAGAATTTTGGTCTATGCCAGGCAGACGGTGCTTACATAACCAGCCTCTCATATAAACCCTAGGTGTTGAATCTCTGATGAAATTGCCTGGAAGACAGCATTTCAAGTGTGTTGTCACAATTCATTGCTGGAGCAATCAGGCACAGCTTATGTGACTCTATTCAGGGAGGACTCCCAGTGACTTGCGCCTTGTTTCCTCAGGGCTTTGCCTAATGTGCCTCCACTTTCACTGCTTTTTTTTTTTTTTTTTTATCATTTTGTTATAAACTTATATATATATATATATATATATATATATATATATATATAGCCATGAGTGTCACCATATGCTGAGTCTCCTAGAAAATCACTGAATCTGGGGAGCGGTCCTGGGAACCACTGATACAGAGAGCTAATTGAAGATGACCTCAAATGGAAACATCTTCTCTGTTTCATGGGGTCTTTCACTCCTCAGTAGGCTAATAGTCAACTGACTGCCAGATACGTGAGTGAATTCCAGATGGACACTCAGAGGTGGGAACAATTTTGAATTTGTTTACTGTGGGCCAGCCACACCCAGGAAAAGATCAGTAGACCTCATCAGCCAACCTGAAAACTTGTGAGAAGTAATAAATGATTGTTATCTTAAGACATAAGGTTAAAAAAAAAAAAAAAAACAAGTTTCAGGATTGCATGTTATTTAGCAATAATGAACTGATACAAGAATCCTATGAATTAAGTAGAAGATAACTGAAAGTCTTCAGAACAGAGATTAAAACTTGGTTGGCAAGGGAAACAATGGAAGAGTTCTTGGTCAGAAAAAAACCTAAATCCTTTCAGTAGGTCAACTAATAGAGACATTTGAAGCCAAAGGAATAGAATGGGTTTTCAATATCCCAAAAAAATGTTCCTGATAAGTTGGCATGGCAAATTTGAGTTCACTTTTAATCAGGATATAGGTGCAAATAAGACCTTCCTTATTTGCATGAACTCTTTAATTTCATATTGCCTCCAGATTTAACCATGAAGCCTGGCTTTAAAGATAATTATACCTAAAGAATGTGCAGTGTTTCTTGGGTGACTTTTTTTTAATTTTTTTTTTTATTCTGCGTTATAAGTTCTTTGCATCTTTATTTGTTAATTTTTTAAACTTTTATTTTATATTGGAGTTTAGCTGATTAACTATGTTGAAATAGTTTCAGGTGAACAGCAGAGGGACTCTACCATACATATACATGTATTCATTCTCCTCCAAACTCCCCTCCCATCCAGGCTGCCACATAATACTGAGCACAGTTTCCTGTGCTATATAGTCAGTCCTTGTTGGTTACCCATTTTAAATATAACAGTGTGTACAATGTCGATCCCAAACTTCCTCACTAACCCTTCCCCCCATCCTTTACCCTTGTAACCATATGTTCATTTTCTAAGTCTGTGTGTGTAAATAAGTTCATTTGTATCATTTCTTTTTAGACTCTGTGGATAAGGAATGTCATACCATATTTCTCCTGTATGACGTTCCTTCTGTGTAGAATCTTCAGCAACTTTAATAAGTACTAATATCTATAAATTAACTTTGGCTCTCTTTTGTTGAAGCATCAGATTAAAAGAAACCCAAACTATGCTTCTTCCTTTGGTAGCATTGGATTTATATAATAGGAAAGAACTGATGCTCATGCACAGTCGCTTTAGTCATGTCCAGCTCTTTGTGACACCACGGACTGTAGCCCGCCAGGCTCCTCAGTCCGTGGGATTCTCCAGGCAAGAATACTGGAGTAGGTTGCCATGCCCTCCTCCAAGGGATCTTCCTTGACCCAGGGGATGGAACCAGAGTCTCCTGCATCTTCTGCCTCACAGGCAGATTCTTTGCCACTGAGCCACCAGGGAAGACCCTGGTGATGCTCACCCTTTAGTAATTTCTAATGTTACTTTGAAGATAAAGTGTTTGCATTCTTGTGAAACCATTTTACCAAAATATAGACTAAATGAAAAGAATAGTAATGTTCTCTTGTTTGTTATTTTCAAGTGGACCAAAAATGTGTATTATATCAATATATCATTTTAAAGTCACTGTAAAGTGGGAAGAAAGTGGCTAATCATTATCAATAAAAGCACTTGTGAAATAAAAGTATACTGGGAGAATTTTAAAACAGAGCTTGATAAATATCACTGCTGCAAATCAAAATGAGGAAAACAATTTGAGGTTTTTTCATGGAAAATACATTTACTGTACATTTATGAAATATTGGCAGAGCTATTAAATTCACAGTATCTCATACATTTTATAAGAAGTACTCTTGACACTAAATTAATTAAGAAAAATAAATAGTAATGTTCCTCAGATCAGTTCAATTCAGTCGCTCAGTCATGTCCGACTCTTTGTAACCCCATGAATCGCAGCACACCAGGCCTCCCTGTGCATCACCAGCTCCCGGAGGTCACTCAGACTCACGTCCATCAAGTCAGTGATGCCATCCAGCCATCTCATCCTCTGTCATCCCCTTCTCCTCTTGCCCCCAATCCCTCCCAGCATCAAAGTCTTTTCCAATGAGTCAACTCTTCCCATGAGGTGGCCAAAGTACAGGAGTTTCAGCTTTAGCATCATTCCTTCCAAAGGACACCCAGGACCAATCTCCTTTAGAATGGATGGTTGGATCTCCTTGCAGTCCAAGGGACTCTCAAGAGTCTTCTCCAACACCACAATTCAAAAGCATCAATTCCTTGGCGCTCAGGCTTCTTCACAGTCCAACTCTCACATCCATACATGACCACAGGAAAAACCATAGCCTTGACTAGACAAACCTTTGTTGGCAAAGTAATGTCTCTGCTTTTCAATATACTATCGAGGTTGGTCATAACTTTCCTTCCAAGGAGTAAGCATCTTTTAATTTCATGGCTGCAGTCACCATCTGCAGTGATTTTGGAGCCCAGAAAAATAAAGTCTGACACTGTTTCCACTGTTTCCCCATCTATTTCCCATGAAGTGATGGGACCAGATGCCATGATCTCCGTTTTCTGAATGTTGAGCTTTAAGCCAACTTTTTCACTCTCCACTTTCACTTTCATCAAGAGGCTTTTTAGTTCCTCTTCACTTTCTGCCATAAGGGTGGTGTCATTTGCATATCTGAAGTTATCGATATTTCTTCTGGCAATCTTGATTCCAGCTTGTGCTTCTTCCAGCCCAGCATTTCTCATGATGTACTCTGCATGTAAGTTAAGTAAACAGGGTGACAATATACAGCCTTGATGAACTCCTTTTCCTATTTGAAACCAGTCTGTTGTTCCATGTCCATTTCTAACTGTTGCTTCCTGATCTGCATACAAATTTCTCAAGAAGCAGATCAGGTGGTCTGGTATTCCCATCTCTTTCAGAATTTTCCACAGTTTATTGTGATCCACACAGTCAAAGGCTTTGGCATAGTCAATAAAGCAGAAATAGATGTTTTTCTGGAACTCTCTTGCTTTTTCCATGATCCAGCGGATGTTGGCAATTTGATCTCTGGTTCCTCTGCCTTTTCTAAAACCAGCTTGAACATCAGGAAATTCATGGTTCATGTATTGCTGAAGCCTGGCTTGGAGAATTTTGAGCATTACTTTACTAGTCTGTGAGATGAGTACAATTGTACAGTAGTTTGAGCATTCTATAGCATTGCCTTTCTTTGGGATTGGAATGAAAACTGACCTTTTCCAGTCCTGTGGCCATTGCTGAGTTTTCCAAATTTGCTGGCATATTGAGTGCAGCACTCTCACAATCTTCCTGGATTCACCTAAATGTATTTTCTCATAATTGAATTATTTAATGTAGATTAATTATACTTAACTTCATTAATCTCAACAGTTTATTTTGACCCAGCACATTAAACATAAATTTCCCCCAACAGAGATTTAAGAGATGAATTAGCAAACACTGAAAAGGAGACCCAACCAGTCCATTCTGAAGGAGATCAGCCCCGGGATTTCTTTGGAAGGAATGATGCTAAAGCTGAAACTCCAGTACTTCTTTGGCCACCTCATGGGAAGAGTTGACTCATTGGAGAAGACTCTGATGCTGGGAGGGATTGGGGGCAGGAGGAGAAGCGGACGACAGAGTATGAGATGGCTGGATGGCATCACTGACTCGATGGACGTGAGTCTGAGTGACCTCCGGGAGTTGGTGATGGACAGGGAGGCCTGGCATGCTGCGATTCAGGGGGTCGCAAAGAGTTGGACATGACTGAGAGACTGAACTGAACTGAAAAGCACACTGGTAAGTCTGTTAGAGAGCACATTTCAAATTGTTGTTTATTCACCCAGTCGTGTCTGACTCTTTTGTGGTCTCTCCAAAGCTCTCCAAGCTCCTCTGTCCATGGGATTTTTCAGGCAATAATACTCAAGAGGGTTGTCATTTATTTCTCCAGGGGATTTTCCTGACCTAGGGATCTAAACCATGTCTCCCTGGATTGCAGGCAGGTTTTTGTTTTTTGTTTTTTTTTAACCACCGAGCCACTTAGAAAACCTACATTTCAAATTAATGGAGCAGAAATCTTAAATAATGACGGCCTCCAAGTATATAGAATTTTCTGTATTTTAGTGGATGATTTTTCCCCTTGGGTCTGTTATCACAGGAACCAGATAAAATTTAACCGAATTTTTTTGTTATTGCTGTTTATTCTACTTATTATTTTCCTAATAAGTTATTTGAGACCCCTGCCCCCAGCAGTCAAACTGCATACTTAGTTTGGCATCAAATCTGTGGCTTGTTAGCTTAGCTAGTTAGCAAAGTGTGCTAATATCAGTGCCAATGACAAAAATTTATTCCTCTAAAGTCAAGTAATCCGGAAGAATCTCTTCACAGAAGCAGCTGAGGAGCTAGCACAGCAGAACAAGAAATACGTGTATAGTCTGTCCTCTTTTTGTCAAGGTGCAATCAGGTGCCATCACATTGGTGAGGACAGGTAGTATCAGGTGGATAGGGAGCACATCACTGGAGGATGGCATGGCAACCCAATGCAGTATTTTTGCCTGGAGAATCCCCATGGACAGAGGAGCCTGGAGGACAAAGTCCATGGGGTTGCAAAGAGTCGGACAGGACTGAGTGACTAAGTACAGCACACAATTAAGACCAACTTCAAAATAAACCTCAAGTTACTGTTACCACAAGGCCTCTGTTCCATCAGCTCATGCAGTTTATGCTTTCATTCATGCTGAAAAGGAATGGAAATAGTGGGCATGAGGATGGTTAGAACCTAACAAATGCTTTAATTGGTACAGAATGCTCCTTGTTGGGCTTCCCAAGTGGTGTTGAAAGTGAAAATGGCTCAGTAGTGTCCCACTTGCAACCCCATGGACTATACAGTCCATGGAATTCTCCAGGCCAGAATACTGTAGTCGGTAGCCTTTCCCTTCTCCAGAGGATCTTCCTAACCCAGGGATCAAACCCAGGTCTTCCACATTGCAGACGGATTCTTTACCAGCTGAGCCACAAGGGAAGTCCAAGAATACTAGAGTGGGTAGCCTATCCCTTCACCAGCAGATATTCTTGACCCAGGAATCAAACCAGGGTCTCCTGCCTTGCAGGCATTAGTGGTAAGGAAACTGCCTGCCAATGCAGGAGACAGAAAGAAACATCAGTTCAATCCTTGAATCTGGAAGATCCCCTGGAGGAGGATATGGCATTGGAGAATCCTTTGGATAGAGGAGCCTGGCAGATTATAGTCCACAGGGTCGCAAAGAGTAGGCCGTGACTTAAGCAACTTATTGTGCATGCACGCTCATTGCTGAATCAGTATTTCTTGCTTGATCTCACAGTGTTTCTCTTTTTCATTACAGGACAATAATATATAAGAATTAAAGAAGAAAAAGATACACCTGTATGTAATTTTGGAGACAACAGACTGTAATTTTGGAACAACAGACTGGTTGCAAATAGGGAAAGGAGTAGTCAAGGCTCTATATTGTCACCCTGCTTATTTAACTTATATGCAGAGCACATCATGAGAAGTGCCAGGCTGGATGAAGCACAAGTTGGAATCAAGATTGCTGGGAGAAATATCAATAACCTCAGATATGTAGATGACACCACCCTTATGGCAGAAAGCAAAGAAGAACTAAAGAGCTTCTTGATGAAAGTGAAAGTGGAGAGTGAAAAAGTTGGCTTAAAGCTCAACATTCAGAAAACTAAGATCATGGCATCCGGTCTCATCACTTCATGGCAAATAGATGGGGAAACATTGGAAACAATGACAGACTTTATTTTTTGGGCTCCAAAATCACTGCAGATGGTGACTGCAGCCATGAAATTAAAAGATGCTTACTCCTTGGAAGAAAAGTTATGACCAACATAGATAGCATATTAAAAAGCAGAGACATTACTTTGCCAACAAATATCCATCTAGTCAAAGCTATGATTTTTCCAGTAGTCATGTATGGATGTGAGAGCTGGACTATAAAGAAAGCTAAGCACCAAAGATTTAATGCTTTTGAACTGTGGTGGAGAAGACTCTTGAGAGTCCCTTGGACTGCAAGGAGATCCAACCAGTCCATCCTTTGGAAAGCAGTCCTGAATATTCATTGGAAGGACTGATGCTGAAGCTGAAACTCCAATACTTTGGCCACCTGATGCGAAGAACTGACTCATTGGAAAAGACCCTGATGCTGGGAAAGATTGAAGGTGGAAGGAGAAGGCGACAACAGAGGATGAGATGATTGGATGGAATCACCGACTCAGTGGACGTGAGTTTGAGTAAACTCCCGGAGTTGTTGATGGGCAAGAAAGCCTGGTGTGCTGCAGTCCATAGAGTTGCAAAGAGTCAGACATGACTGAGTGACTGAACTGAGCTGAACTGAACTGAATTTTGGAAAATCTTAAAAAGCAGAGATTTAAATTTTCTCCAACAATCAATGCAAGTATACAAAATTATGTAAATTTAGTGAAAAAGTACGTGACTTTATAACTCTTTTATAAGACATATAAGAAAGGGAAGTGTATTTAAGACATAATACTATTACTTATTAGAGTTAATTCTCTAAGAAACAGATATCTGTAATTACTATTTTATAAACCTGTAACTGGATAACCTTGTATCATTAGCTCAGGATAAATGCATAATTATAATAGATTAAATGGGAATACAGAGAAGATGGCAATTTGAGAATCACTCCTGCTTCATTCTCTCCTGATTCCCTATATAAGAAATTCAATTGTAAAATGAATGAAAAATCACTGTTCTATTGGTAGCCATTCCCTTTCTCCAGCAGAACTTCCCAACTCAGGGATCAAACACAGGTCTACATTTCAGACAGACTCTTTACCATCTGAGCCACCAGGGAAGCCCTCAACTCAGAACATGAAGTTTTATTTTGCTTTGCTTTGTTTGTTAATTTTCTAGTTAGGTAGCCGGAGGATACATAGCCTAAAGTAATTGTGACAGATAATTTTATGTGTCAATTTTGAAAGGATATACTCCATTTACAGTTATTATGAAATATTGGCTATATTCCTCATGCTGAACAATATATGTGTATGTGTGTGTAGTCACTAAGTCATGTGCAACTCTTTGTGACTCCATAGCCCATCAGGCTTCTCTGTCTATGGGATTCTAGGGGCAAGAATACTGAAGAGGGTTACTATTTCCTTCTCCAGGGAGTCTTCCTGACCCAGGGATCAAACCCAGGTCTTCTGTGTCACTTGCATTGGCAGGGGATTCTTACTACTGAGCCTCCAGGGAAGCCCAAACCATGGCTTATTTTATACCTTACAGCTTATTTTATACCTAACAGTTTATACTTCTTTCTCCCCTGCTGGGGTCCAGCCCTGGTGGATCCAGGGAAACTCGAAGGAGAGATGGCGTCAGCTTCGATCAGGAAAAAACTGTTAGATTAAATATTAACTAAAGGCTTATAGAGTGGTTAAGTGAGGATAGCTCAGCAGGGAAATTCAGTGGAGAATAGAGGCTGAAAAACTTGGTTTCTGTGGAAAACTAATAAAACTTCAAGACAAGAAGTTTGCATCACCCACATAGGCCGCAGGCGTCCTTCCGTTCTTCCGAAGGAGAGGAGACACTGAGGCCTCCCTGGTCGGATCTTAGAAGCCCAGGCAAAATTAGTAGGCTTGACAGGCTACCATGTTTCAGATGGGAATTCAGCCAGAAGGTGAGAGAAAGAACGACATGAGGAGACCAGTCTTTTGAGGAACTGATGCCATTCTTTATTTTCCAGGGTCCGCTTTTATACACAGAGATGTAACACAAAAGTCACGTGGGGTCAGCAGTCCTGACTTTTATCAAAATCAGGTGCTTCATACAAATGTATATAAAGGTCTTAGGGGTGTTACATCATCTTCTGGCCAGGGGGCCTACTAACAATTTATGACCCTCACCTTGTGACAGTGGTCAGTCAACCAGAACACTTATTTTTCCAGGGGTGATTATTGTTAAAAGAGATGCCACCTTCAGAGGCACCAAATAAGGTTACATTCTTATAGGGTGAGGGTGCAGTGGGTTTTAATTAAGGTAAGAATTTGCTTAGCCTAAGGTCTAACGTGATTAATATCAAAGGTTAATACTTATTTCTCTTATATGTTAGTTATATTTATTAATGTGTATAAAGGGCAAGGGATATGGAGATGTAGCAGCAAATTTTGGTTCAACAATGAAACCCTCCACCAGTATAATTCCTAACTAGCCCACTAATGTTATACTAATAATTTTTTAACTTCTCAAAAGAATCTGTTTTTAGAAAGTTTAGAGCATTTCGTGCCTCTCAGGGTTGGGAGGCTGTGAACAATCACATATGGCCAGACAAGCTTGTCAGGCAGGCTAGAGAACCTTCAGAGGAGTTTGTAGGTAGAAACACTCTTGTCATGCCCAGGAATTATTATTAACTGGAGCTGTAAGTTAACTCTTTCTCCAAAAGAGGTGGTGGGAGACAGCTCCCCATAAAGTCAGAGGTGTAGGTGAGAGCACAAAGCAGTAAAGTAGGCAGACTCTGGTTTTGGGGGTAGGTGCTCGAGAATTTCCAGGGGGACTCCTGAGGCTAGATCCTGCCTTTGCGTATGCTGAGCATCCTTCCTCATGACCTTTGTCATGGGCGGAGTTCCTCACGCTGGCTCCCGGCACTCCCCTACGCCTATTTTGCTCTTCTCCCCTGTCTCTCTCACTCATTGCACCTGTCAGATGGCTATCATCAAAAAGAACATAAATGACAAATGTTGACCAGGATGTCGAGAAAAGGGAACTCTCATACACTGTGAGAATGTAAATTGGTGTAGCCACTTTGGAAAACAGTATGGATGTTTCTCAAAAAATTAAAAACAGGGTTACCATGTGTCCAGCAATTCTACCTGTGGGTATATATATATGAAAAAAACCCACTAATTTGAAAAGATACACACATGCTCAACATCACAGCAGCATTTTTTACAATTGCCAAGCTATGGAAGCCAGCTAAATATTCATCACAAATGAATGGATGGAGATGTGATATATAAATAGATCCTGGAGAAGGAAATGGCAACCCACTCCAATGTTCTTGTCAGGAGAATCCCAGGCTCACAGAGGAGCCTGGCAGGCTATAGTTCATGGGGTTGCAAGAGTTGGACACGGCTCAGCAACTAAATAACTATAACTATATATATATATACATATATATATATATAATAGAATGCTATTCATCCATAAAAAAGAACAACATTTTGCCAATTGTGGCAATATGGATGGACTTGGAGGGTATTATGCCAAGTAAAATGTCAGAAGGAATTTTTTTTTTTTTACCAGTAGTAGTCATGAGTGCAAGGGCCTATCATGAAAAGATGAAGGAGCTGCAGTGACCTGGCCTCTGAGAACCATTGAATTGCACCATCGGGACTCCTTTCAGGATAGGATTCTCCGCTGATGAGAATAGAATAATAATTAAGTAGTGTTCTGAGAGTGGGGAAGGAGTCGCAAGGTCCAGATAAAACAGAGAGGGGGACAGAGACATGAGTTCACGAAAGTTAAGTGGCTGAATAAGGCAATATAAAATTAAGGAGCTTGGGAAGTTTAAAAAGTTATCTTAATTCCACCTCCTTTAAAAAGTTTAGGAAAAAAAGCATTTCACATAAAAGTAAGAGAAAGCTAGTAAAGTCAAATCTTTTATAAAGATGTTTTGAGAAAAAGGAAATAAAACTGTGTAATGTCACTTCCTTGTTGGCTCAGATGGTAAAGAATCCACCTGCAATACAGGAGACCCAGGTTTGATCCCTGGGTCAGGAAGATCCCCTGGAGAAGGAAGTGGTGACCCATGACAGTATTCTTGCCTAGAGAATCCCATGGAAAAAGGAGCCTGGTGGGCTACAGTCCACAGGGTCACAAAGAGTCAGACAGGACTGAGAGAGTAACGCTTCCACTTTTTGGCGTCCCAAGTGGTGCTTCCCTAGTGGTAAAGCACCTGCCCACCAATACAGGAGACTTAAGAGCCGCGAGTTCAATCCCTGAATTGGGAAGATCCTCTGGAGAAGGAAATGGCAACTCACTCCAGTATTCTTGTCTGGAGAATCCCACTGACAAAGGAGCCTGGAAGGCTACTCTCCATGGGATCACAAAGAATTGAATGTAACTGAAGCAACTTAGCGTGTACGCAACATCCTTACAGTGTATGCATACTCGCATATTTGAGAGACACATTCAAAAACTGATCAAAATCATAGCTTACTCTTTCAAAATAAGCTAGAAAACTTGAAGAAACTAATTCAGGTATGAAGAACAACATAAACCAGACAGAACTCAGGAAGAGATTAGAAATATGAGACAAAATTATTTAAGACAAAGTTTGAAAAACTTTGGGGAATATTAAGGACGAACAAATGAAGCTGTTAATGACTTAATAGAAACAGAAGGTATTGAAGAAAATTTAAAAATCAAAATAAATGAAGACATAACTAAAAAAATAATGAATGTAGATGAAGATTAAAACACATATAATATCAGTCTCTGAAGAAGAACAAAACAAGAAAATGAAACAAATACTAATTGATCTAGATAAACATAGTTTTCCATATTCCTGGTGGCTTAGATGGTAAAGAATCCACCTGCAATGCAGGAGGCCTAGATTCAGTCCCTGGGTCCGGAGGATCCCCTAGAGAAGGGAATAGCAATCCACTCCAGTATTCTTGCATGGAGAATTCCATGAACAGAGGAGCCTGGTGGGCTATGGTCAATGGGGTTGCAGAGTTGGACATGACTGAGTGACTAACAGATGCATAGTTTTATACATAAAGGTATAGATATGGTGGAAATAGTAGCTTTAATCTTTGTATTTTATTTCCTAACTATTAAATAACAGCATTAATTTGATATCTTCTCCATCATATTTATTAAATTATCTTACAAACCTGGTAAAGGGGCTTCCCTGATAGCTCGGTTGGTAAAGAATCTGCCTGCAATGCAAGAGACCCTGGTCTGATTCCTGGGTCAGGCACATCCGCTGGAGAAGGGATAGGCTAACCACCCCGGTATTCTTGGGCTTCCCTTGTGACTCAGCTGGTAAAGAATCCACCTGCAATGTAGGATATCTGGTTTCAATCCCTGAGTTGGGAAGACCTCCTGGAGAAGGGGAAGGCTACCCACTCCAGTATTCTGGTCTGGAGAATTCCATGGAGTATAAAGTCCATGGGGTTGCAAAGAATCGGACATGACTGAGCTACTTTCGCTTTCACTTTCAATCTAGTAAGATTTTCGGCAATCCACATGGGCATTCTCTATCAACAGCCATGAAAAGCACTAGTAATAGCACTTTACCAATTTACTTTCTTTAATTCTAATTACCGTTTTTAATATATAATGTTATATTACTTTCAGGTGTGCAACATATTGATTCAATATGTGTATATATTTGTGATATGATCACCCCAATAAATCTAGCAACATCCGTTAAGAAAAAACAAATCGTGTATTAACCATATTAACAGACTAAAGAGGTAAAAAACTTTAAGTTACTAAGTATGATAAACTTTTAAGCCAAAAGAGGATTTATAGACTCACTAGGGAGAGCAGTTTATACATAGAATAAGAAGATCATAATGTAAAATATAGAAAAACAGTGATATTTGGGACTAATCAAGTTTCAGAATCGTGCTCTGTCACATGTATATAATCCTTCATGTAACTGAGCTATTAGATCAAATGACAAACGTACTTGATGTATGAAATCCATTAGGGAAGATTTTAAAACAAAAGTAGGAGATGCCCTCTTGTGTTTGGTTTTTCCATAGTAAAGTATGTTTAAGAAAACTGTCTTCACTTCTTAATCTATTCTCTGTTAGGCTCTTATTCTATGAAAATTGAAAAGATTGCTTGCCACTTATTGGATGTCTGCAAGCTATTATTGTAGGTTTAAAATACACCATTTGTTTTCTAAGAAATCCTTTTCCTATGATTAGAATGTCTTTGTTTTACTTTTTTCTCTTTGCTTTGATATCACTTTAACGTTGTGAAAACAAATATTCCATTGAACAGTTAATATTTGAATTCATCCCCTTTCTTTTACCCAAAATAATAGATGCAGTATGGACAAATAAACCTGTCCTTGCAAGATATTTTATAGATTCCAAAGTGTTTTCATGCAAAATATTTCCCTTGTTTCTCAAAATAATCCTGTGAAGTATGTAAGTTAAGTGTACATCCCCATTTTTGAGATGTAAAAATTGAAGCCTTGAACCTCAGCAACAGCTTGGAACCAGACGACAAGTTCCTTAGAATCCAGTCAGTTCAGTTCACTTCAGTCGCTCAGTCGTGTCCGACTCTTTGCGACCCCATGAATCGCAGCATGCCAGGCCTCCCTGTCCATCACCAACTCCCGGAGGTCACTCAGACTCACATCCATCGAGTCAGTGATGCCATCCAGACATCTCATCCTCTGTCGTCCCCTTCTCCTCCTGGCCCCATTCCCTCCCAGCCTCAGAGTCTTCTCCAATGAGTCAACTCTTCACGTGACGTGGCCAAAATATTGGAGTTTCAGCTTCAGCATCATTCCTTCCAAAGGACACCCAGGACTGATCTCCTTTAAAATGGACTGGTTGGATCTCCTTGCAGTCCAAGAGACTCTCAAGAGTCTTCTCCAACACCACAGTTCAAAAGCATCAATTCTTCGGCACTCAGCGTTCTTCACACTCCAACTCTCACATCAATACATGACCGCAGGAAAGACCATAGCCTTGACTAGGCGAACCTTTGTTGGCAAAGTAATGTCTCTGCTTTTGAATCTGCTATCTAGGTTGGTCATAACTTTCCATCCCAGGAGTAAGCGTCTTAATTTCATGGCTGCAGTCACCGTCTGCAGTGATTTTGGAGCCCAAAAAAATAGTCTGACGCTGTTTCCACTGTTTCCCCATCTATTTCCCATGAAGTGATGGGCCTGGATGCCATGATCTTCGTTTTCTGAATGTTGAGCTTTAAGCCAACCTTTTCACTCTCCTCTTTCACTTTCATCAAGAGGCTTTTTAGTTCCTCTTCACTTGAAAGTGAAGAAGAACTATCAAGAGGCTTTTTAGTTCCTCATCACTTGAAAGTGAAGAACTAAAGAATCTCTTGATGAAAGTGAAAGAGGAGAGTGAAAAAGCTGGCTTAAAGCTCAACATTCAGAAAACGAAGATCATGGCATCCAGGCCCATCACTTCATGGGAAATGGATGGGGAAACAGTGGAAACAGCGTCAGACTATTTTTGGGCTCCAAAATCACTGCAGACGGTGACTGCAGCCATGAAATTAAGACGCTTACTCCTGGGATGGAAAGTTATGACCAACCTAGATAGCAGATTCAAAAGCAGAGACATTATTTTACCAACAAAGGTTCCTCTAGTCAAGGCTATGGTCTTTCCTGCGGTCATGTATGGATGTGAGACTTGGAGTGTGAAGAAGGCTGAGCACTGAAGAATTGATGCTTTTGAACTGTGGTGTTGGAGAAGACTCTTGAGAGTCCCTTGGACTGCAAGGAGATCCAACCAGTCCATTCTGAAGGCGATCAGCCCTGGGATTTCTTTGGAAGGAATGATGCTCAAGCTGAAACTCCAGTATTTTGGCCACGTCACGTGAAGAGTTGACTCATTAGAGAAGACTCTGATGCTGGGAGGGATTGGGGGCAGGAGGAGAAGGGGATGACAGAGGATGAGATGGCTGGATGGCATCACAGACTCGATGGATGTGAGTCTGAGTGACCTCCAGGAGTTGGTGATGGACAGGGAGGCCTGGCGTGCTGCAGTTCATGGGGTTACAAAGAGTCGGACATGACGGAGCGACTGATCTGATCTGATCTGATCTGATCTGATCTTCACTTTCTGCCATAAGGGTGGTGTTATCTGCATATCTAAGGTTATTGATATTTCTCCCGGCAATCTTGATTTCAGCTTGTGCTTTTTCCAGCCCAGCATTTCTCATGATGTACTCTGCATATAAGTTAAATAAGCAGCGTGACAATATACAGCCTTGACGTACTCCTTTTCCTATTTGGAACCAGTCTGTTGTTCCATGTCCAGTTTGTACTGTTGCTTCCTGACTTGCATATAGGTTTCTCAAGAGGCAGGTCAGGTGATCTGGTATTCCCATCTCTTTCAGAATTTTCCACAGTTTATTGTGATCCACATAGTCAAAGGCTTTGGCATAGTCAATTAAGCAGGAATAGATGTTTTTCTGGAACTCTCTTGCTTTTCTGATGATCCAGCAGATGTTGGATATTTGATCTCTGGTTCCTCTGCCTTTTCTAAAACCAGCTTGCACATTGGGAAGTTCCTAGTTCACTTATTGCTGAAGCCTAGCTTGGAGAATTTTGAGCATTACTTTACTAGCATGTGAGATGAGTGCAATTGTGCGGTAGTTTGAACATTCTTTGGTATTGCCTTTCTTTGGGATTGGGAGGAAAACTGACCTTTTCCAGTCCTGTGGCCACTGCTGAGTTTTCCAAATTTGCTGGCATATTGAGTGCAGCACTTTCATAGCATCATCTTTCAGGATTTGCAATAGCTCAACTGGAATTCCATCACCTCCACTAGCTTTGTTTGTAGTGATGCTTTCTAAGGCCCACTTGACTTCACATTCCAGGATATCTGGCTCTAGGTCAGTGATCACACCATCGTGATTATCTTGGTCATGAAGATCATTTTTGTACAGTTCTTCTGTTTTTTTCTGCCACCTCTTCTTAATATCTTCTTCTTCTGTTAGGTCCATACCATTTCTGTTCTTTATCGAGCCCATCTTTGCATGAAATGTTCCCTTGGTATCTCTAATTTTCTTGAAGAGATCTCTAGTCTTTACCATTCTGTTGTTTTCCTCTATTTCTTTGCATTGATCACTGAGGAAGGCTTCCTTATCTCTCCTTGCTATTCTTTGGAACTCTGCATTCAGATGTTTATATCTTTCCTTTTCTCCTTTGCTTTTTGCTTCTCTTCTTTTCACAGCTATTTGTAAGGCCTCCTCAGACAGCCATTTTGCTTTTTTGTATTTCTTTTCCATGGGGATGGTCTTGATCCCTGTCTCCTGTACTATGTCACGAACCTCATTCCATAGTTCATCAGGCACTCTATCTATCAGATCTAGTCCCTTAAATCTATTTCTCACTTCCACTGTATAATCATAACGGATTTGATTTAGGTCATACCTGAATGGTCTAGTCCTTTTCCCTACTTTCTTCCGTTTGAGTCTGAATTTGGCAATAAGAGTTCATGATCTGAGCCACAGTCAGCTCCTGGTCTTGTTTTTGTTAACTGTATAGAGCTTCTCCATCTTTAGCTGCAAAGAATATAATCGATCTGATTTCAGTGTTGACCATCTGGTGATGTCCATGTATAGTCTTCTCTAGTGTTGTTGGAAGAGGGTATTTGCTATGACCAGTGCATTTTCTTGGCAAAACTCTGTTAGTCTTTGCCCTGCTTCATTCCGTATTCCAAGGCCAAATTTGCTTATTACTCCAGGTGTTTCTTGACTTTCTACTTTTGCATTTCAGTCCCCTATAATGAAAAGGATATCTTTTTTGGGTGTTAGTTCTAAAAGATCTTGTAGGTCTTTATAGAACCATTCAACTTGAGCTTCTTTAACGTTACTGGTTGGGGCATTGACTTGGATTACTGTGATATTGAATGGTTTGCCTTGGAAACTAATAGAGATCATTCTGTCGTTTTTGAGATTGCATCCAAGTACTGCATTTCGGACTCTTTTGTTGACCATGATGGCTACTCCATTTCTTCTAAGGGATTCCTGCCCACAGTAGTAGATATAATGGTCATCTGAGTTAAATTCACCCATTCCAGTCAATCTTAGTTCGCTAATTCCTAGAATGTCAACATTCACTCCTGCCATCGCTTGTTTGACCACTTCCAATTTGCCTTGATTCATGGACCTAACATTCCAGGTTTCTGTCCAATATTGCTCTTTACGGCATTGGACATTTATTCTATCACCAGTCATATCCACAACTGGGTATTGTTTTTGCTTTGGCTCCATCCCTTCATTCTTTCTGGAGTTATTTCTCCACTGATCTCCAGTAGTATATTGGGCACCTTCCGACCTGGGGAGTTCCTCTTTAAGTATCCTATCATTTTGCCTTTTCATATACTTCATGGGGTTCTCAAGGCAAGAATACTGAAGTGGTTTGCCATTCCCTTCTCCAGTGGACCACATCGTGTCAGACCTCTCCACCATGCCGGCCCATCTTGGGTGGCCCCTCAGGGTATGGCTTAGTTTCATTGAGTTAGACAAGGCTGTGGTCCTAGTGTGATTAGATTGACTAGTTTTCTGTGATTATGGTTTCAGTGTGTCTGCCCTCTGATGCCCTCTTTCAACACCTACCATCTAACTTGGGTTTCTCTTACCTTGGATGAGGGGTATCTCCTTACCGCCGCCCCTCCTGACCTTGAACATGGAATAGCTCCTTTAGGCACTCCGGGGCCCATGCAGCCACCACTCCTTGGACGTGGGATTGCTCCTCCCAGCTGCCGCCTCTGACCTCGGACATGGGGTAGCTCCTCTTGGCTGCGCTCTGTGCCCCTTCGTTGCTGCCCAGTAGAAGAGTTGAAACTGAACCTTGGTCCCAGGTCCCAAGGCAAGGTTTGACCCATAAGATTTGTTGGTTTCCTGAAACAATTTTTGTGACTCACAGTCTGAATACTTGATCTTTCTCTACAGAACAGAACACTAGAAATTTGAACCAATTTAAAAAACTTAAACATTATATATAAAATATGTGTCGTACATATAGGGGCTTCTCAGGTGGTTCAGTGGTGAAGAATCCCCCTGCAGTGCATGAGACACAGATTTGATCCCTGGATAGGGAAGATTCCTTCGGGAAGATTCCTTGGAGAAGGAAATGACAATCCATTCCAATTTTCTTGCGTGAAGAATCTCATGGACAGAGGAGCCTGGCGGGCTGCAGTCCATGGGGTCAAAAAGAGTCAGACCCAACTGAGTGCACACACACACACCTTGTATAAATCACAATATACACACTTGTAAGTGTGTATGTATTGTTTTATCTCTATAAGCTAGTGTTTATTCAAATTGAAATTGTCAGGTTTTTACATAGGCAATTCTGGTAAGGAGAAAGTTTCAACTTTTTTTTATCAAATAGTTTTCTTTAACTTATTTTATATTGGAATTTCATTAATTAACAATGTTGTGTTAGTTTCAGGTGTGCTTCAAAGTTATTCAGATATACATATACATGTATCTATTCTTTTTCATGGAAAAAGCAAGAGAGTTCCAGAAAAATATCTATTTCTGCTTTATTGACTATGCCAAAGCCTTTGACTGTGTGGATCACAATAAACTGTGGAAAATTCTGAAAGAGATGGGAATACCAGACCACCTGACCTGCCTCTTGAGAAATCTGTATGCAGGTCAGGAAGCAACAGTTAGAACTGGACATGGAACAATAGACTGGTTCCAAGTAGGAAAAGGAGTTCATCAAGGCTGTATATTGTCACCCTGTTTATTTAACTTATATGCAGAGTACATCATGAGAAACGTTGGGCTGGAAGAAGCACAAGCTGGAATCAAGATTGCCGGGAGAAATATCAATAACCTCAGATATGCAAATGACACCACCCTTATGGCAGAAAGTGAAGAGGAACTCAAATGCCTCTTGATGAAAGTGAAAGTGGAGAGTGAAAAGGTTGGCTTAAAGCTCAATATTCAGAAAATGAAGATCATGGCATCTGGTCCAATCACTACATGGGAAATAGATGGGGAAACAGTGGAAACAGTGTGAGACTTTCTTTTTCTGGGCTCCAAAATCACTGCAGATGGTGACTGCAGCCATGAAATTAAAAGACGCTTACTCCTTGGAAGGAAGGTTATGACCAACCTAGATAGCATATTCAAAAGCAGAGACATTACTTTGCCAACAAAAGTTCGCCTAGTCAAGGCTATGGTCTTTCCTGTGGTCATGTATGGATGTGAGAGCTGGACTGTGAAGAAGGCTGAGCGCCGAAGAATTGATGCTTTTGAACTGTGGTGTTGGAGAAGACTCTTGAGAGTCCCTTGGACTGCAAGGAGATCCAACCAGTCCATTCTGAAGGAGATCAGCCCTGGGATTTCTTTGGAAGGAATGATGCTAAAGCTGAAACTCCAGTATTTTGGCCACCTCATGTGAAGAGTTGACTCATTGGAGAAGACTCTGATACTGGGAGGGATTAGGAGCAGGAGAAGAAGGGGACGACAGAGGATGAGATGGCTGGATGGCATCACTGACTTGATGGACGTGAGTCTGAGTGACCTCCAGGAGTTGGTGATGGACAGGGAGGCCTGGTGTGCTGCGATTCGTGGGGTCGCAAAGAGTCAGACACGACTGAGTGACTGATCTGATCTGATTCTTTTTCAAAGGAGTCAAAATATTTAATATTCAAATATAGCTAAATACAACCAAAAAATGGCTATTTCAGCCTTCTCAAATTAAGAAACATGTTAAACTCAGATATCAACTCCTGATATCTTCAGATCAGATCAGTCGCTCAGTTGTGTCCGACTCTTTGCGACCCCATGAACCGCAGCACGCCAGGTCTCCCTGTCCATCACCAGCTCCCGGAGGTCACTCAGACTCGCATCCATCGAGTCAGTGATGCCATCCAGCCATCTCATCCTCTGTCGTCCCCTTCTCCTCCTGCCCTCAATCCCTCCCAGCATCAGAGTCTTCTCCAATGAGTCAACTCTTCGCATGAGGTGGCCAAAATACTGGAGTTTCAGCTTTAGCATCATTCCTTCTAAAGAAATTCCACGATTGATCTCCTTCAGAATGGACTGGTTGGATCTTCTTGCAGTCCAAGGGACTCTCAAGAGTCTTCTCCAACACCACAGTTCAAAAACATCAATTCTTCGGTGCTCAGCCTTCTTCACAGTCCAGCTCTCACATCCATACATGACCACAGGAAAGACCATAGCCTTGACTAGGCGAACCTTTGTTGGTAAAGTAATGTCTCTGCTTTTGAATATGCTATCTAGGTTGCTCATAACTTTCCTTCCAAGGAGCAAGCGTCTTTTAATTTCATGGCTGCAGTCACCATCTGCAGTGATTTTGGAGCCCAGAAAAACAAAGTCTGACACTGTTTCCACTGTTTCCCGATCTATTTCCCATGTAGTGATGGGACCAGATGCCATGATCTTCGTTTTCTGAATGTTGAGCTTTAAGCCAACCTTTTCACTCTCCACTTTCACTTTCATCAAGAGGCTTTTTATCCCCTCTTCACTTTCTGCCATAAGAGTGGTGTCATCTGCATATCTGAGGTTATTGATATTTCTCCCGGCAATCTTGATTCCAACTTGTGTTTCTTCCAGTCCACCATTTCTCATGATGTACTCTGCATATAAGTTAAATAAACATGGTGACAATATGCAGCCTTGACGTACTCCTTTTCCTATTTGGAACCAGTCTGTTGTTCCATGACCAGTTCTAACTGTTGCTTCCTGACCTGCATACAGATTTCTTAAGAGGCAGATCAGGTGGTCTGGTATTCCCATCTCTTTCAGAATTTTCCACAGTTTATTGTGATCCACACAGTCAAAGGCTTTGGCATAGTCAATAAAGCAGAAATAGATGTTTTTCTGGAACTCTCTTGCTTTTTCCATGATCCAGCGGATGTTGGCAATTTGATCTCTGGTTCCTCTGCCTTTTCTAAAACCAGCTTGAACATCAGGAAGTTCACGGTTCACATATTGCTGAAGCCTGGCTTGGAGAATTTTGAGCATTACTTTACTAGCGTGTGAGATGAGTGCAATTGTGCGGTAGTTTGAGCACTCCTTGGCATTGCCTTTCTTTGGGATTGGGATGAAAACTGACCTTTTCCAATCTTGTGGCCACTGCTGAGTTTTCCAAATTTGCTGGCATATTGAGTGTAGCACTTTTACAGCATCATCATTCAGGACTTGGAATAGCTCCACTGGAATTCCATCACCTCCACTAGCTTTGTTCGTAGTGATGCTTTCTAAGGCCCATTTGACTTCACATTCCAAGATGTCTGGCTCTAGATCAGTGATCACACCATCATGATTATCTGGGTCGTGAAGCTCTTTTTTGTACAGTACTTCTGTGTATTCTTGCCACCTCTTCTTAATATCTTCTGCTTCTGTTACGTCCACACCATCTCTGTCCTTTATCGTGCCCATCTTTGCATGAAATGTTCCTTTGGTATCTCTGATTTTCTTGAAGAGATCCCTAGTCTTTCCCATTCTGTTGTTTTCCTCTATTTCTTTGCAATGATCACTGAAGAATGCTTTCTTATCTCTTCTTGCTATTCTTTGGAACTCTGCATTCAGATGTTTATATCTTTCCTTTTCTCCTTTGCTTTTCGCTTCTCTTCTTTTCACAGCTATTTGTAAGGCCTCCCCAGACAGCCATTTTGCTTTTTTGCATTTCCTTTCCATGGGGATGGTCTTGATCCCTGTCTCCTGTACAATGTCACGAACCTCATTCCATAGTTCATCAGGCACTCTATCTATCAGATCTAGGCCCTTAAATCTATTTCTCACTTCCACTGTATAATCATATGGGATTTGATTTAGGTCATACCTGAATGGTCTAGTAGTTTTCTCTACTTTCTTCAATTTCAGTCTGAATTTGGCATTAAGGAGTTCATGGTCTGAGCCACAGTCAGCTCCTGGTCTTGTTTTTGCTGATTGTATAGAGCTTCTCCATCTTTGGCTGCAAAGAATATAATCAATCTGATTTCGATGTTGACCGTCTGGTGATGTCCATGTATAGAGTCTTATCTTGTGTTGTTGGAAGAGGGTATTTGCTATGACCAGTGATATCTTCATATCCTAGTAAATGCTAGGAAGTTTACAAAAAAAGAGGGACAGTCATGAAGTCATTGCTTATGGCTACATTACTAAAATTGTCAATCTGATTTGGTTTGGAAAATGAAAGAAAGTTTGCAATTCACTAGACTGTTTCCAAAATTGTTTTAAACACTGAAATGGATGTCCTTATGAAGAAGGAATTCATAGGGCCTGGACTCCATCTTAGGCCTGTTCATGCTGATCATGCTCGGCCACCTTTCCAATGGACTCTGAACTCTGTGCTTAGTGCCTATGAAAACAATAACAGAAGGATAAGACCCCCTCCAGATAGGGGAACCTTGAAGATTGTACCTAGGTTACTCACCGCCTAAGAGAAAACATACACTAATCACCCCTTCCTCCAGACAGGCTATAAATTTTTCCGTATCAATCAGAGTGTAACCTCGGGTTTATTGATTATTGGCTAATTGTTTGACTGTTTGAGCACATGAGCACATAGCACGTGAATTATGGGGTTATTGGGATTGTATTTTCCTTGGTTTATGTAAATCTCAAGGAATTTGGAGTGGTGGGTTCAGACATGTACACATGGAGTATAAAAGATTTTCACAAATGCTGGTCGGGGTCCTTGGATAAGAGGAGACTCTGCCTTGGGCCCGCGGGTGTAATAAACTGCACTCCACTCTCTGCATTGTCCTGCTGAGTGAGTTTGTTTCCCAGAACACATGGCTACAACACTTAAAGTCCATGAAGTCATTCCATAAAGGCCATGTTTCATATACCTATGAGATGGATAATCTTTTGATTGTATTAATATGTCCTTTTTGATTCTAGAATAATAGATCTGATCAATAGATCATCCAGCTTCTGAGTTTATGACCAAAGTGGTTAGACATGAAGGAAGAACATGGAAAAGAATCTGCAGACAGAAAGGGAAGAGAAAAGTCTTGCTGGCTGTGGTGAGGTGAGATTTGATATCTTATGAAAAGTTACTACTTACCATTTGGAAGGAAGTATCTGTGTTCTTTGCCATGTTGACCCAACAGATTCCACCTCATTGGAAACATTCTTAACAGATTCTTTAGAGCAATGCATGGATTAAAAGTCTCATCTTAACCAACTGTAGTTTTGTGTGCTGTCTGATGCTCTGATGACTAGGAACACCTGCAGGGTGACGGGTACCGCCCCTGGCTGGCTGCAGAGTGGGAAAGTGTCCCTACATTCTCTAGAGGGCTCAGGGCACGACCTCTGTATCTTTCTGACAGAAATAACTGCCATGTGTTTCATTGTGTTTCTGGTTGAAGCATGTTGCTTTTATTTTGTGTTGGTGGTTGAGATAGGCTTTAGTTTTAAACCTAGCCTGAATGAACCCTTTGTCTCTTTTCTGCTATATAGTGTAATAGGTCAAATATGTATTTGTTGATTTAAAAAATAATTAGATGAGGTCATGAGACTCATGAAGCTTTTACTTATCAAGGCATGAAATATGACCGCAGAGATAATCCACTCTTGCTCTGTCCCAGGTCCCACGAGGCTAATTCAGGTCACCTCACTGGGTGGGATCATCAGAGGTAGAAGTGATTTGGTACACTCCAAACAATCCACCTCTTACCCCACCATCCCCTGCTCCCCCATTCCCCCAGCCTGTGATGACGAGAGCATCCCTCAGGGAATTTGCTATCGTCAGCATAGCCTAAGTCTTTCACTATTTCCTGGCCCCATATAGAAAATGTAAACTCATCTTAATGGGTTCCTACTGAAAAGCCACTTTTCCTTTTCATTTTTTTCATTGCTGGCTCAGGTTAGTGAATAGGGTGATGGGGGAAGAGAAATGAACTGTAAAAGAGAGTGTGTGCGTGTGAGGTAAAATTAGTCACAACCTAAGAGCACAGAGTTGTTTTATTTTGGGGAATGTTAAGGACTCCAAGCTGGGGAGGCAGCATCTCAGTAGCTCTGAGGAAACAGCTCCCAGGAGGCAGGAGAGGGATTCCGGCTATATACAAGTTTGTAACAACGTGGACAGGCCATCTGAACATCAAAAGTTTTTGTTAAGTAAGGCAAAGGGGATATCAAGCAAAGGAATTTAGTGTTTTTCTGTGTTTAGGAAGATGCAAGCCTCTGGGTTTACTGAATTCACTCCTTTCATATGCACCTCAGCTATCTGGAGTCAAACCCTGTGTCTTGTTTACATCCTCAGCTCCTTCAGGAGTGGCAGATGTGTGGTGGGTGACTGCTTCTTGCTTTCTCCCCTGCCCCAGGAGCTCCTCTGCAATCACTGTGGGGGGAGGGGAGGGGGTGGGTGGGCAGCGGCACGTGCTGTATCACAGGCATTGATTGTGTCTGGGGAGCTCTCATTCATGTTCAGAGGCCCGAAGTCACAGATGGGTGCGACATTCTTGCCCACAGATGTGGCAGGGGATATTTCATTTCACAGAGGCCATGAGAGTGGGTGTGTGTGGTGGGTGGGAATGAGTGTGTGTGTGTGTGTGTGTGAGAGAGAGAGAGAGAGCGAGAAAGAGAGACAGAATGATCTTGTCAGAAAAGTGACATTAACATTGTTTTTGACTTTTTAAAATAGATTGTATGTAACTGAACTGCCATCTGAAACTGTTCCTCTAGTAAATGAATGAATAAATAAACCCACTTATTAACATTTCATTTTCTTTTATTCTTGCTGCCTGGATATTGTTTTCAGTCTTTTCTAAACAATATCAATACCTTTGGAAATCATATCTGAAAATACAGGGAAGCGTGGCGTGCCGCAGTGCATGGGGTCGCCAAGAGTCGGACATGACTGAGCGACTGAACTGAACTGAGCTGAAACAAGTTTTGGTTTTACAACGCATTGGACAAATCACAGAGTGATGTACTATATGTTAATAAGCCTTCAATTTGTGTGTTACATGGAAAGTAACATAATTCTGTTTCCAAGGTATGTGTGTGTTTGTTTAAAACTGATTCCCCCTTTAAAATGTTCATGGCTGTTTCTTTTCACTTAATCAATCTGGTAGCTTAATAAAGAGATGAATAAATAGAGTCACAAATGATTTCTGGGAGGTCAGAGAAGGCGGATCATTAAAAAACTTTTTAAAGAACTATCCAACTTAATAGTAGCAACAATAAAACCCCAAAAGTACAGGTATAATATTTTGACTCTGAAAACTTTCCAGTTGGTAAACTGTGGACTCTGAACACTGTCAACTTAAAAAGTAGTCACAATCTTGAAGTTGAGAATTATTTTGTATTTGGTGGGAGTTTTTAGAACTTTAAGCCCAGGAGACAGCATCTCAAATGATCCTGAGAGAACTATTCTGAGAGGGAGCAAGAAGGGGAAGGAGTCAAGTTATACAGAAGTTTCAGGTAGTCTGAACATCAAAGTATAAGGAAAACCACACATCTCAAACTAAGGAACTTAGTGCTTCCTCTAATAAGAATAAGACAAAACAGACATTTTGGCATAGGTTTACCTTATCTGTCAATCAACTTCCAGCCACATGCAATTCATGAAGGAAACAGAAGATGTTAGATAGGAATTTAAAAAAAAAAAAAAACATGTGCAGATTGCTTTGGCTGTTGGAATTTTCCTGAATCTTACTTTATAAATAATTGAAAAGTTTTAGTCAGTTCAAATAATCTCCAATTGAAAGACAGAGTTATCAAACTGAGAAATGGAGCATTTCCTGCCATATCAGTAAACAAAGGGTGTCAGTCACCAGTGATTACAGTCCTCCAGTGTAAGCCCATGAGTCCTAAGGACACTCAAGAAGGAAAATAATACCTGCCATGTAGCAGCCATCAGACTGTAGCCACTTCCTAAGGTAAGCCCTGAGAAAACTCTGGACTTGAAAATACCAGGTACTAGCCCCCAGATAACTGCAGTGAATATCAAAGGGATGATTTCAGTAAGCCCAGACTCTTGCATTTGGTCTTCCCAGGAGGTGCTAGGGGTAAAGAATCTGCCTGCTAATGTAGGAGACCCAGATTTGATCTTCGGGTGGAGATGATTCCTAGAGAAGGCAACCCGATCCCATATTCCTGCCTGGAAAATTCCATGGACAGAGGAGCCTGGTGTGCTACAGTCCATGGGGTCACAAAGAGCTGGACAGGACTGAACACACGTTGACTGGGGGTTCCTTCCATACATAGAAAAGTGCTAAATTCCTTAAATTGAGATATCTGGTTTTCTTTAATTGACAATAATATTTTTATGTTCAGGCCTCTTAACCTTTTTTGCAAAACTTCTATATAACCTGACTCCTCCCCTTGTCTCCTGGGAGCAGTTCTCTGAAAGTCAGTGACTCACAGACTTAAAGTCCTAAAAATTTCTGCCAACTACAATGTAACACTCAAGTTTTAGGTTATGACTCTTCTTCTCAAGTCCACAAAATAGATACAATTTGGATTTTTTGAAACAAATTGGAAATAAAAATTATATTTATCTACCAAGTACTTAATATATGCTAGAAACTTTTACACTTCATCCTGTTGTGTCCATAACAATCCTGTGAGGTAACTTTTCATATTTTCCATCAGCCTGGAGGAGTATAATACAGAGTTTATGGATAATTCCACTGTTGGCAATAAAACTAAATTTCTTGGACAGCCCCTATCGGAAAATGTTGGATGAATGGCTAGAGGTGCCTTCTAAGCCCCCTCCCTCCTCAGGGATGGAAATTTGGCCACCACTCCCAGTGTCACCAGGTTTGGTGTCAACTTTGTCTTTGTCAACATCTTCTGTTCTTGCTATTTTGACTTCCATGCTCCAGCTGTGGTGCCCTGAGATGGGCAACTTCACAATATAGTCTGATCTGCTTTGAAACTGGGGCTTCCCAGGGGACTCAGTGATAAAGAATCCACCTGCCAATGAAGGAGATACAGATTTGATCCCTGGGAGGGGAAGATCCCCTGGAGAGGGTAATGGCAACCCACTCCAGTATTCTTGTCTGGAAAATTCCATAGCCAGAGGAAACTGGTGGGCTACAGCCCATGTAGTGGCAAAGAGTCAGACATGACTGCGAGACTGAGCAGGCACACTCTGAAACTACATTGCCAGGGGCAAACCACCTTACTTATAAGGCTGGGTAGGAAGCAAATTCCATGATCCTTAAGGACTGGGAATATATGGTAGGACATGCTCTCCTCCTTACCCTACAACTCAGATTCCTTTAACCTCTTAGAATCTCTGTATTCTGAGGGCTGATAGTACTACCAGCACTTTCCAGTAGAAAGGGGGTTTCTCTTCCTCTCTTGTTTCTCTCTACCTTTCCATGGTGGGAAATTCACTGCATATCCCCACAGTATTGCTCTTATCTTCAACTATAAATTCTTCCCTTCCCATAGATAATTACCAGGTCATACCCAGAAAGGCGGCAGGTCTGGTTCTCCTTTTTTGGAGATCCCTTTGTCATGCTACAGATGCTCAAAGTGATGTAGACATTAAGCTCAGGGCCCAAAATATAAGTTGGTGGCTGTGTCCAATGTCCAAACTTTTCTATTGCTCCACACTTTGTTCCTTAAGAGTAGAAAGGACCTGACAGACAGACTTTAAGGTAAACCCCAAGAGCCCCATGGTCTAGTAATAAGACCCTTGTGTAATTCCCTCTTCCAGAGTGTGGGTGAACTCTGGGACTTGCTGTAACATAGTATATCAAAGTGATAAAAAAAAAAAAAAATCACTCTCTTGACTAGTTTGTTTCCTGGCAAGACTGATGGATGTCACTCTCTTGACTATCATACATCATATAAGACTTCATCCTAGTGGATGGCTGGCTCTGTAGGTGCTCTCTGTTCGGCTTCTCCAGAGGGAAATAATCAATAGTATATGTATGTATACCCTGTAGATACACATATTGGTGGGGGAGGGTGGTTATGATTGGATAAATGGATAGTTAAATAGATGGATAGATAGAGATTTATCATAAGGAATTGCACCATAAAGTTTTGAAGCCTGGCAAGTACAAATATGCAGCTTGTAAGCTGGACCCTTGAGACAGCCTTTGATACAGATGAAAATTAAAGGGCAGTTGGTTGGAGAATTCCCTCTTATTTGGGGAGATCGAATAAATCTTTTGTCAAATAAGTCTCGAAGACTTTGGAGAATAAAAAGACTTCATTTGAATAGAGGAGGCCCACTTACATTATACTCCTTACTACAAAATTCAGACTTAAATTGAAGAAAGTAGGGAAAACTGCTAGAGCATTCAGGTATGACCTAAGTCAAATCCCTTATGATTATATAGTGGAAGTAACAAATAGATTCAAGGGATTAGATCAGATAGAGTGCCTGAAAAACTATGGTGTAGAGCAGGTCGTTATCTAAACCATCCCCAAGAAAAAGAAATGCAAAAAGGCAAAATGGTTTTCTGAGGAGGCTTACAAATAGCTGAGAAATAAGAGAAGGGAAATGCAAAGGAAATAGGGAAAGATATATTCATATGAATGCAGAGTTCCAAAGAAGAACAAGGAGAGATAAGAAAGCCTTCCTAGGTGGTCAATGCAAAGAAATAGAAGAAAACAACAGAATGGGAAAGACTCGAGATCTCTTTAAGAAAATTAGAGATACCAAAGGAATATTTCATACAAAGATGAGCACAATAAAGGACAGAAACGGTATGGACCTAACAGAAGCAGAAGGTGTAAAGAAGAGGTGGCAAGAATACACAGAAGGACTGTACAAAAAAGATTGTCATGACCCAGATAAGCATGATGGTGTGATCACTCACCTACAGCCAGACAACCTGAAATGCAAAGTCAAGTGGGCCTTAGGAAGCATCACTATGAACAAAGCTAGTGGAGGTGATGGAATTCCAGATGAGCTATTTCAAATCCTTAAAAATGATGCTGTAAAAATGCTGCACTCAATATGCCAGCATATTTTGAAAACTCAGCAGTGGCCACAGGACTGGAAAATATCAGTGTTCATTTCAATCCTAAAGAAGGGCAAAGCCAAAGAATGTTCAGTTCACTGCACAATTGCACTTATCTCATATGCTAGCAAAGTAATGTTTAAAAATCTCCAAGCTAGGCTTCAATAGTACATGAAGCATGAACTTCCAGATGTTCAAGGTGGATTTAGAAAAGGCAGAGGAACCAGAAATCAAATTGCCAATATCCATTGGATCACAGAAAAAGCAAGAGAGTTCCAAAAAAGCATCTACTTCTGCTTCATTGACTACACTAAAACCTTTGACTGTGTGGATCACAACGAACTGCAGAAAATTCTTCAACAGATGAGAATACCAGCCCACTTTACCTGCCTTCTGAAAAATCTGAAGACAGGTCAAGAAGCAACAGTTAGAACTGGACATGGAACAACAGATTGGTTCCAAATTAGGAAAGGAGTACATCAAGGCTGTATATTTTCATCCTGCTTATTTAACTTATATGCAGAGTATATCATGAGAAACGCTGGGCTGGAGGAAACATAAGCTGGAATCAAGATTTCCAGGAGAAATATCAATAACCTCAGATATGCAGATGACACCACCCTTATGGCAGAAAGCAAAGAGGAACTAAAGAATCTCTTGATGAAAGTGAAAGAGGAGAATAAGAAAGCTGGCTTAAAACTCAACATTCAGATAACTATACTCATGGCATGCAGTCCCATCACATGGCAAATGGATGGGGATGAAGAGGGAATTCATAGGGCCTGGACTCCATCTTAGGCCTGTTCATGCTGATCATGCTTGGCCACATTTCCAATGGACTCTGAACTCTGTGTTTAGTGCCTATGGAAATGAAAACAGAAGGATAAGACCCCTTCTGGACAGGCCATAAATTTTTCCATACATCTTAGAGTGTAACCTCAGGCTTATTGATTATTGGCCAATTGTTTAACTGTTTGAGCACATAACATGTGAATGATGGGGTTATTGGGATTGTATTTACCCTTCCTTCGTTTATGTAAGTCTCAAGGAATTTGGAGTGGTAGGTTCAGACACATACACAAGGGATATAAAAGATTTTCACAAATGCTGGTCAGGGTCCTTGGCTAAGAGGAGACTCTGCCTTTGGCCCGCCAGTGTAATAAACTGCACTCCACTATCTGCATTGTCCTTCTGAGTGAGTTTGTTTCCCAGAACGTGTGGCTACAACATTTGGTGCCTGGGCCAGGAAACTCCTGACTTTGAGGAGACAGGTCTCATTTGAGGCCACCGCGGGCTTTGTGGCTTGAATCTCCTAGAGGGGGAAGGCGCCTCGCCCCTCTGGAAGAATTCAGCCTTTCAACACCCACTTTCTTCGCTTTGGCAGGTAGTGAACGGCAGCAAGGGAACTGAATGCTCAAGTGAGGAGGAGCCCACCCGGCAGGGTGGAAGAGGGGGCCTGATCACCCCCCTGGGAGGGACTAGAAGGAGCGGGGACCCACAGGAGCCTGGGAAAGGCAGGTGGCAATTACTTGGTACACAGGTTGACGAGCGTGTTGAGGCTTAGGAAGGAAATTAGTGAATGTCATTTAGGAAGTGGTGTCCATGCCGTCTTAGGGGAAATTATTACCAAGCAATCGCCAGGTGATTGCTAGGAGAAGAAACTTGCTCTTTGTGTGCTCGTATTCTGCCTTCCCCAAGGAGGTGTCCCATCTGCTGTGAAACTCTTGACCCCCTCAGAATTGTCAGGTTAGAAGGCGGGGGATACATAAGTGAGTACGAATTGGCTTTTCTGAAGATGGCCTGGGATGTGGGATATTTAACCCATCTGTGTTTTCATCCGCATCTGATCAAACCCATGAAGGCAAGAACGGACTTTAAAAGTTAAGGGAGAAACAGTCATGGACCACGTGGTGTTCTGGTTCCACCGTGCCAACTGGCAGGTGAAGACACTTCTATCCCCCTTTTTCCTCTGGGATCTGGCAGGTAAGGCTCTTCTCACCCCAATTAGGAAGGAGGCGGAATGGCAATGTAAGGGTTTCATTGAGTGGAAATATCAGAAGTACATAGGGTACCAAGAACTTTGTAGACAAAATGAAAAGGAAAAGCAGAAGAAGGTCTGAAAAGGTAAACAAGATGGGGGGAAGTGAGTCTAAGGCAACTGTATTGGAGTGTGTGATTAAAAATTTAAAGAAGGGATTTGGAGGAGACTATGGAGTGAAGCGGAGAAAGCAATGGCAACCCATTCCAGTGTTCTTGCCTGGAGAAACCCAGGGACGGGGGAGCCTGGTGGGCTGCCATCTCTGGGGTCGCACAGAGTCGGACACGACTGAAGCGACTTAGCAGCAGCAGCAGCAGCATGGGGTGAAGATGAAGCCTAACTGCCTCCACATACTCTGTGAGGTCGAATGGCCCCCTGTGGGAGTAGGCCACCGGAGAACACCATGAACTTAAAAAGAGTGGAAGTAGCCTATACATTAGTTACCGGAGAGCCAAGACACCTGGATCAATATCCATATATTGACTCATGGCTAGGGTTAGCTCAAAACCTTCCTATTTGAACAAGGTTCTGTATCCAAAAGGGAAAGGGAAAAATATTAATGGCACAAAAATTGACTGATGATAAAAAAGGAAATTCTACAGGTTTTGGATGGGAATGATCTGACCCCTCCCCCATACTGGACGTCGATGTGCCCACCGGCCCAGTGGTCCACCAGGACCAGAGGCCGCCTTACTGCCCAATCCAGGGCCAGGTGAAGTCCTTCAGCAGCCGCTGCTCCTCCGCCAGCTCTCCCCGAGGTCGTAGAGCCGCCACCTTGGCAAGCTCCAATCCCAGTGACAGGAGCCTCTGGCCAACACTTCGGAACCGCCCAAGCTATACCAGCCTCTCGTGGTGAGTACTGACAAGAAGAGGAGGGAGACGTTGGAATTAAGCAGAGGCTGTGCTCTGCCAGAGAGCCAGAGGGAACGAAAGAGAACAGACAAGAGATTTACAATGCTAGCTGCTGCTCTGGGAAAGTCTATCTCGGGCCCTCCGGAAAACCTCATCTGCCCCAGGGATAGGATAGTCCTTCAACCGGTCCCAACAGAAGCCCTGGCCCTGTTACAGCCAAACCAGTGCGCCTGGTGCCAAGCTTTTGGCCACTGGAAGAATGAATGCTCTAAGGTAAGGAAGGAAGAGGAAGCTCCCACAGTTGTGGGGCTTGCTGACTTGGAAATTAAATAGGGCTTCCAGGACTCAGAGATATCAGGTCCCCGAGAGCCCATGGTAACCTTAAACGTGGGGGACCAAACATTTCTGAGTGCCCAGTACCCCTGTTGGGAAGAGACTTGCTCTCCATACTAGAAGCACAAGTGACTTTCTCCCTGGAGGAGAGGCCCACCTTCCGGATGGACTATGACTTATTTGCTCTCTCAATACCCCCCCAAAATGAGTGGAGGTTGCATGAGCCTCTGAAGGAAGAACCAGGTGGGCCAGAAGAGCATGAGAGAGAGCTAACTCAATTATTCCCTGAGGTCTGGGTGGAAGACAAACCCCCCTCCCCCCAACCAGGCTGGCTAAATAGTGGCCTGGGCTAGCACACTACCTCACATCAATAGATTGAAACAGGTGGGCATTCTAGTAGAGTGCCAGTCGATCTTGCCAGTCAAAAAGGAAGGAGGACAGGACTATAGGCCTGTACAGGATCTCAGGCTAGTCAACCAGGCTACTGTGACTTTACACCTCACTGTTCCAAACCCCTATACCTTACTTAGTCTTCTTCCGCTGAGGACTAAAGTTTATACTTCCCTAGATCTCAAGGATGCCTTCTTCTGCATACGCCTCACCCCAGCATCACAGCCCATCTTTGCCTTTGAATGGGAAGATCCAGTCGGGGGCACCAAACAACAGCTCACCTGGACTCCCCCAAAAGGGTTTAACAATTCCCCAACCATCTTTGGGGAAGCCTTGGCTTCTGACCTGGACTCATTCCACCCAGAAAAGACAGATGTTGGCTTCTACAAAATGTGGATGACCTGCTGCTGGCTGCCAAGACCAAGAAAAAATGCTGGGAAGGGACAAAAGCACTGCTCCAGCTGCTGATGGAAGCAGGTTACCGGGTGTTGAAGAAGGCACAGATCTGCAAGTAGGAGGTAAGGTATCTGGGGTTTGTTTCAAAGAGGGACACAAGGTTCCAGACCCTAGCTGGGTCCTATATACTGATGGCACTAGCCTGATAAAACAAGGACAACGGCTGTCAGGTTAGCCAAAGCGGAAATATTGGTACTGGAGGAGATGGCACACACTCTGATAAGCCAAACACATCAAGCGACCCACCTAGGTAGGCCATGCTGCCTGCTCACAGGTTAATGCTGCCTCTCGGCATAGACAAAAACCTTCGGAGATTCAACTGAAAGGCACGCTGCCCTCTGAACACCTGGGAGTGGCCTTCACTGAAGTGAAACCTCACCGACACTACCGTTACTTGCTGGTCATGGTACGTACCTTCTCGGGTGGGTAGAAGCTTTTCCTACCTGGACTGAAAGAGCATCAGAAGTAGCCCAGTGCCTGCTTAGGGAAATAGTTCCCAGATTTGGATTTTCTATCAGCACTGTATTGGACAATGGCCCTGTTTTAATAGCTGATTAAGTACAGCAAGTAAGCAAAACTTTAAACATCAAATAGAAACTACACACTGCATATAGGCCCAGAGTTCTGAGATGGTGGAGTGAACCAACCGGACACTTGAAGAGACACTCTCCAAGTAGATCTTAGAGACTCACTGTCCCTTGGTGGACTTGCTTCCAATGGCTCTGCTCAGACTCAGGATGACCCCACAGTCCCAAAGCTATTCTCCATACGAAATTGTGTATGGGAGGCCCCCTCCCATAATAAAACAGGTGTAAACAAATTTGCCTCAGGTAAGGGGATAGGATTTCACAGCACATGGAACTGGGTAAGGTAATAAATCAGGTAACTAAGTTTGTGCAAGAAAGGGTGCTGTTCCCCCTCAGGGAACATATTCACGAATTTGTGCCCAGGGATCAGGTGTGGTCAAGGACTGTAAACACGACTCCTTGGCCCCACATTGGAAGGGTCTGTATACTGTTTTTCTAACCAGCCCTACTGCAGTTAAAGTTGCAGGTGTCACTCCCTGAGTCCATCACATGAGGTTGAAGAGGGCCTACCACACAGACCTGGAGGACGCCAAGCAGACTACATAAAAGGACCCCACTGATCCCCATGAAACCAAGATCATCTTAAGGAAGAAACAGAGATGAAGCTCTACAATCAACTGCTGCTACAAGGACTTGCCGATATCATCTTGAGACTAACCATAGTTTCAGTACAAAGAGGGACCTGTGCTATAATCAAAATTGAATGTTGTGTATATATTCCTGATTTATCTGGCTATATATCAGCCACCCTAGATGAGATGGAAGGTTAGGTAAAAGCTATGTCTGATGATAATCTTCCTTTTGGACTTCAGTCCTGTCCTGGGTAAAGGGTAACTGGTGGAAAACTATTGTTAATGTTGTCATAATCGTTTTAATCATACTGTTTTGTGGGCCAAGCTTTTTACAATGTCTTGTGGATTTTGTAACCCAGAGGTTGATAGCGTTCTCTCATGTGGGTGGCCGGAGGGCTAGGGTACAATATGTCTCAATGAATGATGCTGGTTATGGAAACTAGGAGCATTAAGAGGGGGGAATGAAGAGGAAATTCAGAGGGCCTGGACTTTATCTTAGGCCTGTTCGTGCTGATTATGCTTGGCCACCTCTCCAATGGACTCTGAATTCTGTGTTTAGTGCCTATGGAAACAACATAAAGATAGACCCCTTCTGACAGGCCATAAATTTTTCCATACCTATTGTAGCGTAACCTCGGGCTTATTGATTATTGGCCAATTGTTTAACTGTTTGATCACATAACATATGAATGATGGGGTTATTAGGATTGCATTTACCCTTCCTTTGTTTATGTAAGTCTCAAGGAATTTGGAGTGGTGGGTTCAGACACGTATACATGGGATATAAAAGATTTTCACAAATGCTGGTCAGGGTCCTTGGCTAAGAGGAGACTCTGCCTTGGGCCCGCGGGTGTAATAAACTGCACTCCACTCTCCGCATTGTCCTTCTGAGTGAGTTTGTTTCCCAGAACGCGTGGCTACAACAGAGAAATAATGGGAACAGTGACAGATTTTATTTTCTTGGACTCCAAGATCACTGCAGATGGTGCCTGCAGCCATGAAATTAAAAGACGCTTGCTCCTTGGAAGGAAAGCTATGACAAACCTAGACAACATATTAAAAAGCAGAGACATTACTTTACCGACAAATATCCGTCTAGTCAAAGCTATGGTTTTTCCAGTAGTTATGAATGGATGTGAGAGTTGGACCATAAAGAAAGCTGAGCATTAAAGAATTGATGCTTTTGAACTGTGGTGTTGGAGAAGTCTCTTGAGAGTTCCTTTGACTGAAGGAGATCCAACCAGTCAATCCTGAACGAAATCAGTCTTGAATATTCATTGGAAGGACTGATGCTGAAGCTGAAGTTCCAATACTTTGGCCACCTGATGCAAAGAACTGACTCACTGGAAAAAAACTCTGATGCTGGGCAAGACTGAAGGCAGGAGAGAAGGGGATGACAGAGGATGAGATGGTTGGATGGCATCACTAACTCTTTGGATATGAGTTTGAGCAAGCTCCAGGGTTGGTGATGGACAGGGAAGACTGGCACGTTGCAGCCCATGGGTCACAAAGAACTGGACATGACTGAGAGACTAAACTGAGCTCACATATGGAGGACCATCTGGTTTACCCAAAGATCATGAATTTAAATATTACTTTCAACTAAAAACATTCTTGAGTAGAAACATACAATAAATCATCAGTCTTCTTTTTTAAAATATTAATTGAAGTATAGTTGATTTACAATGTCCTGCTAGTTTCTGCTGTACAGCAAAGTGATCAGCTATACATATACATATATCCTCTCTTTTTTAGGTTCTTTTCCCATGTATGTCATTAAAGAGTACTGAGTTCCCTATGCTACTCAGTAGGTACTTGTTATTTATTTTATGTATAGTAGTGTGTATATGCCAATCTCAGTCTTCCAATTTATCCACCCTTTCCACCCTACTCTTCTATGCTCACTTTGAAGAATCAAGTTGCTATGAGTTCTTACTGCCATAAAGAAATTAATTCTGTCAACAATCTGAGTGAACCCTAAGTGGACCCTTCCCCAGTGGAGCCTCCAGATAAAAATTCAGCTTTAGTCAACACCTTGATTATAGCCTTGAAGAGTGCCTGGGTAAGCCATGCCTACACTCCCAGCCCATAGAAACTCTGAAATAATAGATGTATATTCTTTTAAGCAACTAAATTTGTGGTAAATCATTACACAACACAGAAAACAATGCAGAATATAATTTATTATAAGCTTATTATCTTTAAAATATCCCACCTCTCCACTCTAGCAATGATCATAATATTCTCTTTATCAAAATTGTATATATATTGATCTCATACCACCTGTAGTATATCATTATTATTAATACAACCAGTGTAATTGCTTTAGCAGTGTTGCTGGTCCTAAAATATAATCATAATGTTCTCATATGGTCCTATGTAACACTAATAAGATCCATGCATTAGTGCTTAATTATGCTTTTCTTATTTTTCTAAACTACAACATGGAGCTAAACATGGGGAAAATACATATATCACTTGTTTCTTTCTTCTATGTTGGTCAGTTGTGTCCGACTCTTTGCAATCCCATGGATTATACAGTCCATGAAATTCTCCAGGCCAGAATACTGGAGTGGGTAGCTGTTCCCTTCTCCAGGGTGCCGGGGTCCAGCCCCGGTGGATCCAGGGATTTCGAAGGGGAGACGGCATAGGCGATCAGGAAACAATTGCTTATTAAAATATTAATTAAAGATATAAAGAGTGATGAAAATGAAGATAGCTCAGTGAGGAGGAAATTCAGTGAAGAAAAGCAGATGAAATGCTAGCTCCGTGAGAAGGAAATTCAGTGAGAACATTTTGTGGAGAGAGGAGGCTGAATAATTCAGCCAGAAGGTAAGAGGAAGAACGACATGGGGAGACCAAGTTTCGGTGAACAAGGCCCCGCACTTTATTTTTCAAAGTAGTTTTTATACCTTAAGTTATGCATAAAGGATAATGGGGGAAGGGGTGGAGTCACGCATGGACAGCAGTCCCTGAGCCAGGCTTTCAAACCTATCATACGCAAAAGTTTAGGTGAGTTACATCATCTTCTGGCCCAGAGGCCTATTAACATTTTAAGGAATTTATTTTCTCTAAAGGTGATTATTCTAAAGTCAGGCACCACCCCCCAAAGGCATTGGAGTTGCATTTCTATAGGGCAAAGGTATGGTGCGTTGTAACAAGAAAAAGAATTAACTCAAGGGTCCAATGTTACAAACATTAAAGCTACTACTTACATTTCTATAAACCAATTATATCAATCAATACACTGCCAAGGGCACAATAGGTAAGGGATATGGAGACTTAGCAGCAAACATTGGCCCAACAAGTGAAAAACCCTTCACCAATACAATTTCTAATCAATCTTTTAACTGCTCAAAGGAATCTGTATTTAGACAGTTTAGAACATCTCGTGCCTCTCACAGTTGGGAGGCTCTAAACAATCACATGTGGCCAGAAAAACCTATTCAGGCAGGCTAGAGGATTTCCAAAAGGAGTTTGTAGGCTGAAACACTGTCACACCCAGGAATTATTAACTGGAGCTATAAGTTAGCTTTTTTTTTCAAAGAAAGGTACTGTAAAGTCAGAGGTGAGAACACAAAGCAGAAAGTAGGCAGACTCCGGCTTTTTGGAGGTAAATGCTCGAGAACCTCCAGGGGACTCCTGAGGCTCTATCGCCCTTGCGTGTGCCAAGCCTCCTTCCTCATGACCTTTGTCATGGGCAGAGCACTAATCCAAACCGGCTCCCAACACCAGGGGATCTTCCCAACCCAAGGATCGAACCCACGTCTCCTGCATTGCAGGCAGATTCTTTACCAGGTGAGCCACAAGGGATAGAGTTTAAGCATTCAACCTGATGATTGGAAAAAGCTTTCTCATCTTTGTTCCTATAATCAGAGAGCTGAACCAGATGGGGCCTGCATGTCAGTTCCCTAGGATTCTATGATTCCTTGGACAAGCATTGGACTTTATATCATCTTGCACCCAAGAAAATTGATTAATTCTGAAAGTCAATCCCAGGCAAGTACAATATACAGTTCTGCACATTCTCTCTGTGTTCTAAAGGTAGAATTAGACCCAGGGGTGCTGTAGAAACTTGAGACAATATTGTACAGAGATATACCACCACTCTCAGGAAATATTCTTTATTATCATGGCTCAACAGAGTTCCTTGAGGTATCTTGAAATCTTATGTCATTGCACTCTATGCCAAGCTTGCCAAAAAATAACATCTGATGATAAAATACATGGATCTTCTTGAGCTGTTATGATTCTAAAGTCCTGGGCACATATCTGCACAATCACCTACTAACTTTCATACTCCTAGGTAAGTCTAGTCCAGGATCTTGTTTATACATTCAGTCCATAGGTTGATTCCATTGCTTTTGAAATAGAACTTGTCTGTGAGTTTTACCTTAAATAATTGCCCAAACAGGAGTAGGTTGATTTTCTCCAGTGTCTTCAACCATGCTGACTCTTTTGTGTACTAGGAAGCAAATAAAAACAGGCTATGGGCACTCCAACACTTTCAAAGCCATCGCTGAGGGACCTGCTCACTTTATCCAAATCATGCATACATTTGCTCTTCAAGATCAGAGATCTGTCTGCAAGAATACAATTGAACCACTGGCAGCATCTCCTTCCGCGAGGAATGTTGTCTTTGAATTGAGTTCCACGTTTCTGGTGAAAATTGGTCTACCAGTGAGTGAGGCTTTGGGACAAAATGCAACCATTTGAGACAAAGTGGATATAGTTACTGTGGTTTGTAGGAAGACCTTCGTGGGAACCACAAGGCTTTGAACTCAAAGATCTGTGGCAGTGGTTAAATTAATTATGAATTCTTAAAACTTATTTTGAACGTATAATAAAGTAAGGCCTTGCTTTATCTAAATACCTGAAAGTATATATTCTCTAGATCTACTGAATGGAAATCAGATAAAAATCATAATGATAAAGAGGCCCAGCTCCTTACCCAATTTCCAGATTTATACTGTATAAACAAAGTTGAGACCCTTGAGTAAAGAGAAATACGAATACTCTGAATAATCCTATGACTCTGCATAGTATGTACTGCTGTTTTTCCTCTTGACATTTTCCAAGGAGACTTACAGCTATGTATTAGTGTGAATGTGCATTGGTAAAGGGAATGCACCTACCTCTCAGTAATTATGAGACCTAAGCTAATGCCAATCTCAATAGACCCAGACACCAGGATGGACCACCAATTAGAGTTGAAGTTTATGAGTATTTTGACCTAAGTCCATCTTTACAGTGGGGCTAGGAGTTCCATGAATTTATCTGTTGCATCCCACAGGAAAAGAACACTCCTAAATGCCTAGTTAAAAATAAAATCCCTAGACACTATTGGCTCTCTGAAATATGGATTAAGACTTATTCATTATGGGAAAGTCCCCAGAATTCTGTTACATAAACACAAACACCACCATATTCTTCAGAGGCTTACGAGATGAAACCATGGTCGCTTCTATACCACATTCTCATTTAATTTCCTTGACGTCATGTGCAGTTGGCAGTTATGACTTAGGTCATAAAAGTAGATTTACCTTAAATAGGAAGGGATGGTGACTTAAATTGCAATCAGAGCCCTGATTTATTCCTTTTACTGTAATAAATCAACACAGCTGCTATGCTATTATTGTTTCTCTGTATTGATCAGTAAAGGCCACCCAAGCAATTTCTTTTCATTTGTCTTCATGTGTCTTTGCTATTCTGGTAGGACTCCATCATTTTTCTGACTCTTTATTACTATTTACTTCACAAGTGCCTTGATTGTCTCATTATCCCACAGAAAATAGGCTGATTTCCTCTAATGATGAAAGAGGGCCAAGAGTACCTGATGAGCAATATGTAGCAGGCACTCTTGACTCTTTGATAAGACAAATATAAGGTAGCATAGAATTTCACAAAAAGTCAGATGTCTGTAACTTCAGGGAAGTTTTAAAATGTTCAGGGAGCTAAGGAAGATAAAAATATACCAATACAATGTGAAATAGAATTTATTGTATCTTACACCCCTTTTCTGTAAGAAAGAGGCATAGTGATTTTTACACTTCTTTAGATTTCAGAGCCAAATAGTTTTGGATGAGCTGTTTTGACCCATTTACCAAACATCCTGTGATAATGGCAGCTTTGAATGTGGGGACAGACCAAGAAGAGACTCTCCATCTGGGCCAGGCTAGAGTGCAAGCCCTTCTGTCATTTGGGTTTCATAACCAAGCTGATAAAAGTGTTAGAAGTAACTGTGACAGCTAAGATGCTCAATGGAGCTTGGAACAAACCTGGATAGGAGAATTATAGAGCACAGGATGAAGAACCCTAGAGATTTTGGAAAATCCATGTTCATTTTTTTTCTACCAATGCTAAAAATACTTTATTGCAATATAATTTACATACAGTAAAACTGTAAGTATTAAATGTATTACCCATTAATTCTGAAAAATGTATACACCTATGCAACCATCTTGTAAAGATAAATATCATTTCTTTCACTCCAGCAGTTCTTTCTTGCCCCTTTTCAGTCAAGTCCTGCCAATTTAGACAACCACTATTGATTTTGATCACAGTAAATTATTTCTGCTTATTCTTTAGCTTCATGTATATAAATGCAATCACACAGTCACATTATGTACTCCTTTGTGTTTGACCCTTTTGATTCAACAATGTTTTAGGAACTCATCCTTGACATGTGATCAGTAGTGTTTCCCTGAGTAGCACAGTTGCTCTTCTGCATTCCCAGGTTCTGCATCCATGGATTCAATCTACTGTGGATGAGTAGAGTCAATGGCATTCCACCATGGAAAATCCATGTTTTTTCTCTGCAAACAAATATATTCTCTCCTTCTCTTTCTCTTTCCCTCTCTTTAAACTTAAAAATAGCTCCTGGTTTGCTACTGAGTCCTTGAGAGACTGAATTTCTGAAAATGGGATGTTACCTGACCATATGACCTGTGCTGCCCATCATGAACTGGCTCCTATATGAGCCTCCAAGTTTTAAAGTTAAGTATGAATAAATCAGTACTCCATCATCAAAGGGCTTCACCAATAGCTCAATTGGTAAAGAATCCACCAGCAATGCAGGAGACCCTGGTTCGATTCCTGAGTTGGAAAGATCCATTGGAGAAGGGATAGGTTACCCACTCCAGTATTCTTGGGCTTCCCTTGTGGTTCAGCTGGTAAAGAATCCACCTCCAATGCAGTGAGACCTGGGTTCAATCCCTGGGTTGGGAAGACCCCTGGAGAAGGGAAAGTCTACCCACTCCAGTATTCTGGCCTGGAGAATTCTATGGACTGTATAGTCCATGGGGGTCTCAAAGAGTCAGACCAACTGAGTGACTTTTACTTCACTTCATTTCCATCATCAAAGAGAGTAATAGTTAATAACAAGTTCAGAATAAAGCCAGTTCTGAAGGCATGAGTACTTTTTATGAGCAGCTGGCTCATACTTCCAGAGCTCTTATATCTACTGCTACACCATGTCTCCTTTATTTCACATTTACGGCTCAGTGGTGAGCTCCCCATGACTAATTGATGGAGGAAGAAAAACTAACTGAGTATGGTTTGTAAACAGTTTGAAACTAAGGAAGACATAGAGTGCTGCGGGAACACAGATATCCTTGAGGAGGAAGAGTGGACGGAACAAAACTTTCATCTGGTTGTGTACTTCCCATGGAAGGAAGGGTGGTCAGCACTATATTATAGTAGTTCATGGGCAGTAATTAATGGATGATTGGATAGTTAGGAACTTGGAAGGAAAGAATGATTATATTTCTTGCAAACAAATCTGAGTCACAGTTGGAGATGAATTTTGAAGAATTTGCCCTGGGACTTCCCCGCCATTCCATTGGTTAAGACACAGTGCTTCCATTCCAGGGGGCACAGGTTTGATCCCTAGCCATGGAACTAAGATCCTGCATGCCGAGCACCATGTGGTCAAAAAGGAGAAAAAAATGAAAAAAAAAAAAAAGAAGAATACACCCAAAGGAGAATAATTGTGTCTCATCTGAATGCTCCCCAGAGGGCACTGACTGCTTAAGACCTTCTCAGTGAAGTGTTGCACAAGGTAATCTGTTCTGTTGGAGTCATTCATTCCTTTCCTGAGCCAGCCAGTGCCTGTCTGCTGGGCTCCTGAAAAAGTAGCAGTGGAGTCAGAGGTTATACAAGGGCAGAAGAATCAGGAATTTCTCCTTGAAAAAGCAGATATAACTACCACCAGTTTTGACCATCTCAATGGCCAGTAATAGAGACCAAGACTGATTTTCAAAATTGGCACCATAACAAAATGAAATCAGTTAGTTGATTGGTGGAAATTTAATTATATTGGATCTCTCCCATTGTGGGAAGAGCTTCAGTTTGTTCTCACATTAACAGAGACTCATCCAGGATGAGGGTTTGTCTTTCCTACTTGCTATGCTTCTTTCATTGCCACCGTCTGTTGACTTAGTCGATGCCTCATTCACGATCATATTGGCTCAGCGCACCTAACAATGCTTCTGATCAACATCCTTTCTTACAGTAAATGGACCAAGTCAATGAACTTATGCTTGTGAGATTTACATACCCATCTCCCAGAAGCACCCATCTGGAAAGAGACTGAATGACATTATAATACTCAAAATTAAAAAGTATGTAAAGTTACTCTAGTGAAATTCTAGCCCCTTGACATGCCAATCTCTTCCCATCTTCAAGCTCCAAAATAGAAATTTAAAAATTAAAATCTTACTCTGTAAATTAAAGCACAAAGAAGTTAAAACCCAAAAGAATCAAAATCAAAAATTAAGTCATCTTGGTCTCACAGAACTCTGAAACTCTGAAATTTCAGAGTTCAAAATTTTCCATTTAGAAACTAATGATCATCCTCTCAAATTACTTATTTTCCTCAGTTTCAGGGAAAGTGGTTCCTTTAGCCTGAGTGGTGGTGAAGTCCCTTTGGCAGAGTGGTCTCTTTCTCATTGGTGTGTGTGTGTGATCTTTCCCAGAGCCTCACAGCTTGGATTAATGCCACGTATTGCATGAACCTCCATTACAAAGGGCTTAAAGAACTAATAAGGGACACAAGATAATCTCAGCACTAATTCTACACCAACAATGTTTAGAAGTCATCACTAGTCCCTCAGTTTTCATCCTAGCCAGACTCACCTTCCGAGAATCCAGTACTATTGTTGTCAAAAGCCATAGCAGATGTACGAAATGTCAAAGAAGAAAAGAACCATATTAACTAAAGCCACAACAAGATCCCATTGATCAGTTTTGTGTAGTTTTGTGTGCATTTGCCATATTTGGAGGAAAAACTCCTTTTGTGTGTTACACCTCTTTCAGAGTCAAACTTGATGATTGTTCCCTTTTGGCTAAGAATAAAGATTTGTCAGAGTAGGCACCTGTGTTACCAGTTCCATCCTTTCTCTTGAGCATGCATTTTAGTCCTGGGTCCCATGTATGATTTTACTGCCCTTTGAGAAGGAATTGCATGGGTCTGAGAAATATGATTCCTAAAGGAAAGCTTCTTTCTCGTGCACATTAGTCAATCCCAAATTCGTCCAAACCACTAAGTGGGAGACTAGAGTTGTGGACAAGTCAGACAAATTCAAGGCTAGCTCCTCCACAGTTTCTTCCTTGGTTATACAGATTCAGAATTTGGAGCACCAAATGGACTACTGCCTACCCAGGCTTGGCCTAACAACACAAAGAGCTAACACATTTACAGAATGCTATAGCACATTGAAATTGTGTGCCTGGAAATTTTAAAGATCCATACATTTATTAGTCTGTGTAATAATGACTAAAAGCTCATAGAGGTGCTTTTTTTTTTTTTTTTTTTTTATGTACAGTCAAATTCATGCCACAGCTGTGCTTATAGAATCAGTTAAGCAACCAGCAGCTACACTTGGAAGCAAATTATACCTGCTAATTAAAAATTACACCGTATTTTTCCCAGACCAGAGGAATGGAGTCGACTGAAGCATCTCACAAAGCCCATGCTTGCTCTCCAGATCATTTACTTCAAGATATTTGTGGCTATTAATAGACCTTTGAATGTGCATATAAACATTATAATCAGATGGACAAGTGTTAATGGCCTAGATATACGTGGACCCCCAAAATTCTTATATTGAAGCCCTAAGCCCCAAATGACAGTATTGAGAAGTGGGACCTCTGGAAAGTAATTGTGTTTAGATGAGGTCATTGGGGTGGTGTCTTCACGATAGGATTAGGTCATTAAAAGAAAAGATCGGAGGGTGCCCACCGCCCCCCATCTTCCCCAACCTCTCCCCAGCTGCCATATGAGGACACACAATAAGAAATGGCCATCTGCAAACCAAAATGTAGGCTTTTATAGGAATTGAATTGGCCAGAACCTTGATCTTGGACCTCCCAGCCTCCAGAACTGTGAGAAATGTCTGTGGTTTAAATCTCCAAATCTATATTTTTTATAGCAGCCCAAGTTAAGAGAATTTTTCATGAGATAAAACATAAAAAGGTGCAAAACTATAAAGCAAAATTAAAACTGAGATGATCAGTCCAGGAAGTCAAACGTCCAGTTTAAGACAGAGAGAAGAGGGAAAACAAGATCTTAGAAAACAATATGAGAAAACTGCAGAACTGAAGGACCTGTAACTCCAGATTTAAAGAGTTCATCAAAAAGCCAAGCTCCGTGCATAAAGCGTAATCTCACCAAGGCATAAAATTGTGAAATTTCAGAACACTGGAGATGAAGTTTATATGCAAAGGATGAGAAATCCTAATGGCATCGTACCTTTCAATAGCAACATTGATGATAGCATGATACCTTCTAAACTCTACAGAAAATGTCTTTTAAACTAAACTCAATAGCCATTCAAACCATTAGGCAGCTATAAGGGTAGATTCTAATCTGCTTGTTTTCAGAAGCACAAAACCTGTTTTAAAATCATTTTATTTGCTCCCATTTCTGCATCTTTTGGGGCTTTCCAGGTGGCTCAGTGCATAAAGAATCCGCCTGCAATGCAGGAGACACAGGAGAGGTCAGGGAGATCTTCCAGGTTGGGAAGATCCCCTGGAGGAGGAAATGGCAACCCACTTCAGTATTCTCTTCTGGAAAATTCCATGGACAGAGGAACCTGTGAGGCTACAGTCCAGTGTGTCACAAACGAGTCAGACACAACTGAAGTGACTGAGCACACTCGCATGAGCTACATTTTTTCTCAAGAAGCTTCTGAAAGATTGGATCCAGCAAAACCAAAGAGTAAAACTAGAAAAGAGAAGAATGTGAGATTCAGGAAATAAATACTCTTACACAGAAAAGCAGGGAATGGAGTTTCCCTATTGATGCATGTGCTGGTTCCTTATCATTGGACATGATGTGTTTTTAATTGTTGACAAATACTAAAAATTCTCCAATCATCCTTTTTGTTTATAATCTTTATATAAATTCCTAAAAACAATCATTCTGCGTAAAATCTCTTTCTCTGTGTTGCCTAATTTCTTTGTGTCTTCTGATTACAAATTCCAACTGCTGGGTGGGACTGAAGGAGGTTTCCCACTTCCTCTTTGAACACTTTACATGCTCCAGAAGTTGACTGCTCAATAGAAGATAGACTTCTGGATAAACTGGCATAATTATGTCAGGAAGAACACAGGAAGCTATGCATCTAAGTGAGAATCTTTCTACAAATTCTTCAGGTTTGTTCAGTGATAAGCTTGAGAGCAATCAGGACCCACAGTTCCCCCACTCTTATTTCAGTCTTATTTCAACTTCTTATTTTCATATGTCTTACTGTATTATTGAGAATGCACCCAAGTTGTCTTATGCTTGTGTGCACACGCATACACTATTAAAGGAATTAAATTCAGATGTGTCTCGAAGTTTAAAACCATATGTCTATATTCAATAATTAGGAGCCAGAAGTGGAACATTAATTTTTCCTAAATAAAATTAAATATGGCCTTAAGCTCTACAGACTACCATTTTTAAGAAATCTAAACACTTAGCTTCAAGGTCTGTGACAATGATAATGAAAAAAAGTTTCTCTTAGGGTTATTTTGTCGTATAGAGTGGGGCTTAGTTGATAGCTCTGAAAATAAATTGTCAGGCTTCGCATTTAAAAACCACTTCACTAGCTGGTTGCTGCCTCCTCTGCTGTAAAGTGCTCAGCACTCGTTTGCAAGGACAGGATTTGTCACAAAGAATGAGCCTACAGGAACAGCATAAACAAAAGGCAGAAAGAGGGTGTCACATCAAGAGCTGAAGTTGCAAGCTAAGGGCTTGTCTCTTGGTTATATCAGCCTGTGGTCAAATAATCCCAGGTTTTTTCGCTCTATCCTGTGTTTTCTACAAGTCTCAGTCCTAATGAATATGCCAGTATGGGAAAGCCCCACAGTGAAATACCCTGAACCCTAGAAAGGCAAGTGGATCAATTGTCCCTATACTTGTTTCTTCAGTGATTTAGACTTTATCAGAAATTGTAAAATGAACAATCTTACAATTGACAAGATGTAATGATGACAAGTTGTAAAGACGATTTTTTAAAATGTATCATTATCAGACCAACTCTACGGGATGAAGTAAGTCATTGTAAACTGGTTAGAAATTAAAAAGGAAAAAGTCTCTATTTACAAACTAATCCAAGCCTAATTCTCTTTTTTAGAGTGAAACTAGAGCTTTCCTTTTGTTCTTTTGTCACAAATGAAGCATACAAAATATATTAGAATTTAGAAAAAACAATGGACAAGGATATGTGAACTGAGCGATTTTAGATCTCTCTTTCTACATAAAACTTAGACAAAATAACAAACCAGAATTTTCCATACCCTACTCCTAAGTCCACAGAAATAGTGTCACAGAAATATGTTAAAACTTTGGGTAGACTTGAATACAATTTCATAAGCCCTTATGTGTGCAGTTATTTGACAATTGTAACTGCCTTTAGATTTCCCAAAATCTCACATACTATTCAGAGGAACAAGTTCGTAATCATTTTTTGTCTCTTACAAGCAAGATTTTTCAGCATTTGCTAAAGGCTGTGATTAGAATTAGGGTGGAGAAGGCAATGGCACCCCACTCCAGTACTCTTGCCTGGAAAATCCCATGGACGGGAGAGCCTGGTGGGCTGCAGTCCATGGGGTCGCTAAGAGTCGGACACGACTGAGCGACTTCACTTTCACTTCCATGCATTGGAGAAGGAAATGGCAACCCACTCCAGTGTTCTTGCCTGGAGAATCCCAGGGACGAGGGAGCCTGGTGGGCTGCCGTCTATGGGTCGCACAGAGTCGGACACGACTGAAGCGACTTAGCAGCAGCAGCAGCAGCCACTATGTACTTCCGGGTCAGATGGGTGCTACCTTCTCTTTCTTTGAAGGCATATATGGGATTGAACCTTTAGGACATAGCAAATTAACCTCATGCAGTTCTCAGTTTTGATGTAAATTTTAAAAGCCAAATTATCATATGTTTCTCTTTTCTCACTATTAAAACATTTGAAGAAAATTATTGGGAAAGAATAGCATAATAGAAATAAAAACTTTGAAAAGAGAGAAAGCAGAATTTAAAAAAAAAAAAAAAGCAATTACACTACTCTTTAACTTAGCACTGATATAAGCCTAACTACAGGCTTCCCCGGCTGAGCTGTCTACCATATAGCTCCCGCTATGCAGTAACTAGAAGCTCGCCGGCTGCGACGGACCTCGCAGAAGAGTGGCGGAGAGGAGCTACCCCACGTCCGAAGTCAGGGGCAGCGGCCGAGAGTGCCAGGCTGCGACGGCACAGGAGTGGCCAAGAGGAGCTACCCCACGTCCAAGGAGCGGTGGCTGCGCTGGCACAGGAGGGCCGAGAGGAGCTACTCCATGTTCAAGTTCAGGAGGGGTGGCGGTGAGGAGATAACCCTCGTCCAAGGTAAGAAGCAGCGGCTGCGCTTTGCTGAAGCAGCCGTGAAGAGATATCCCACGTCCGAGGTATCAGATCAGATCAGATCAGTCGCTCAGTGGTGTCCGACTCTTTGCAACCCCATGAACTGCAGCACGCCAGGTCTCCCTGTCCATCACCAACTCCCGAAGGTCACTCAGACTCACATCCATAGAGTCAGTGATGCCATCCAGCCATCTCATCCTCTGTTGTCCCCTTCTCCTCCTGTCCCCAGTCCCTCCCAGCATCAGAGTCTTCTCCAATGAGTCAACTCTTCCCGTGAGGTGGCCAAAATACTGAAGTTTCAGTTTTAGCATCATTCCTTCCAAAGAAATCCCAGGGCTGATCTCCTTCAGAATGGACTGGTTGGATCTCCTTGCAGTCCAAGGGACTCTCAAGAGTCTTCTCCAACACCACAGTTCAAAAGCATCAATTCTTCGGCGCTCAGCCTTCTTCACAGTCCAACTCTCACATCCATACATGACCACAGGAAAGACCATAGCCTTGACTAGGCGAAACTTTGTTGGCAAAGTAATGTCTCTGCTTTTGAATATGCTATCTAGGTTGGTCATAACTTTCCTTCCAAGGAGTAAACGTCTTTTAATTTCATGGCCGAGTCACCATCTACAGTGATTTTGGAGCCCCCAAAAGTAAAGTCTGACACTGTTTCCACTGTTTGTCCATCTATTTCCCATGTAGTGATGGGACCAGATGCCATGATCTTCGTTTTCTGAATGTTGAGCTTTAAGCCAACCTTTTCACTCTCCACTTTCACTTTCATCAAGAGGCTTTTGAGTTCCTCTTCACTTTCTGCCATAAGGGTGGTGTCATCTGCATATCTGAGGTTATTGATATTTCTACCGGCAATTTTGATTCCAGCTTGTGTTTCTTCCAGTCCAGCATTTCTCATGATGTACTCTGCATATAAGTTAAATAAACATGGTGACAATATACAGCCTTGATGTACTCCTTTTCCTATTTGGAACCAGTCTGTTGTTCCATGACCAGTTCTAACTGTTGCTTCCTGACCTGCATACAGATTTCTCAAGAGGCAGATCAGATGGTCTGGTATTCCCATCTCTCTCAGAATTTTCCACAGTTTATTGTGATCTACACAGTCAAAGGCTTTGGCATAGTCAATAAAGCAGAAATAGATGTTTTTCTGGAACTCTCTTGCTTTTTCCATGATCCAGCGGATGTTGGCAATTTGATCTCTGGTTCCGCTGCCTTTTCTAAAACCAGCTTGAACATCAGGAAGTTCACGGTTCACATATTGCTATCAGCAAAAACAAGACCAGGAGCTGACTGTGGCTCAGACCATGAACTCCTTATTGCCAAATTCAGACTGAAATTGAAGAAAGTAGGGAAAACCACTAGACCATTCAGGTATGACCTAAATCAAATCCCTTATGATTATACAGTGGAAGTGAGAAATAGATTTAAGGGCCTAGATCTGATAGATAGAGTGCCTGATGAACTATGGAATGAGGTTCGTGACATTGTACAGGAGACAGGGATCAAGACCATCCCCATGGAAAAGAAATGCAAAAAAGCAAAATGGCTGTCTAGGGAGGCCTTACAAATAGCTGTGAAAAGAAGAGAAGCGAAAAGCAAAGGAGAAAAGGAAAGATATAAACATCTGAATGCAGAGTTCCAAAGAATAGCAAGAAGAGATAAGAAAGCCTTCTTCAGAGATCAATGCAAAGAAATAGAGGAAAACAACAGAATGGGAAAGACTAGGGATCTCTTCAAGAAAATCAGAGATACCAAAGGAACATTTCATGCAAAGATGGGCTCGATAAAGAACAGAAATGGTATGGATCTAACAGAAGCAGAAGATATTAAGAAGAGATGGCAAGAATACACAGAAGAACTGTACAAAAAAGAGCTTCATGACCCAGATAATCATGATGATGTGATCACTGACCTAGAGCCAGACATCCTGGAATGTGAAGTCAAGTGGGCCTTAGAAAGCATCACTACGAACAAAGCTAGTGGAGGTGATGGAATTCCAGTGGAGTTATTCCAAATCCTGAAAGATGATGCTGTGAAAGTGCTGCACTCAATATGCCAGCAAATTTGGAAGACTCAGCAGTGGCCACAAGATTGGAAAAGGTCAGTTTTCATCCCAGTCCCAAAGAAAGGCAATGCCAAAGAGTGCTCAAGCTACCGCACAATTGCACTCATCTCACACGCTAGTAAAGTAATGCTCAAAATTCTCCAAGCCAGGCTTCAGCAATAAGTGAACATGAACTTCCTGATGTTCAAGCTGGTTTTAGATAATGCAGAGATCAAATTGCCAACATCCGCTGGGTCATCAAAAAACAAGAGAGTTCCAGAAAATCATCTATTTCTGCTTTATTGACTATGCCAAAGCCTTTGACTGTGTGGATCACAAGAAACTGTGGAAAATTCTGAAAGAGATGGGAATACCAGACCGCCTGACCTGCCTCTTGAGAAATTTGTATGTACATCAGAAAGCAACAATTAGAACTGGACATGGAAGAACAGACTGGTTCCAAATAGGAAAAGGAGTACGTCAAGGCTGTATATTGTCACCCTGCTTATTTAACTTATATGCAGAGTACATCATGAGAAATGCTGGGCTGGAAGAATCACAAGTTGGAATCAAGAGTGCCAGGGGAAACATCAATAACCTCAGGTATGCAGATGACACCACCCTTATGGCAGAAAGTGAAGAGGAACTAAAAAGCCTCTTGATGAAAATGAAAGAGGAGAGTGAAAAAGTTGGTTAAAGCTCAACATTGAGAAAAGATCATGGCATCCGGTCCCATCACTTCATGGGAAATAGATGGGGAAACAGTGGAAATAGTGTCAGACTTTACTTTTGGGGGCTCCAAAATCACTGCAGATGGTGATTGCAGCCATGAAATTAAAAGACGCTTGGAAGGAAAGTTATGACCAACCTAGATAGCATATTCAAAAGCAGAGACATTACTTTGCCAACAAAGGTCCATCTAGTCAAGGGTATGGTTTTTCCAGTAGTCATGTATGAATGTGAGAGTTGGACTATGAAGAAAGCTGAGCACTGAAGAACTGATGCTTTTGAACTGTGTGTTGGAGAAGACTCTTGAGAGTCCCTTGGGCTGCAAGGAGATCCAACCAGTCCATTCTGAAGGAGATCAGCCCTGGGATTTCTTTGGAAGGAATGATGCTAAAGCTGAAACTCCAGTACTTTGGCCACCTCATGCGAAGTGTTGACTCATTGGAAAAGACTCTGATGCGGGGAGGGTTTGGGGACAGGAAGAGAAGGGGACAACAGAGGGTAAGATGGCTGGATAGCATCACTGACTCGATGGATGTGAATCTGAGTGAACTCCGGGAGTTGGTGATGGACAGGGAGGCCTGGTGTGCTGCGATTCATGGGGTTACAAAGAGTCGGACACGACTGAGCGACTGAACTGAACTGAACGGGCTTCCTAGATAGCTCAGTGTTAAAGAATTTGCCTGCCAATTCAGGAGATGTGAATTCAGTCCCTGGGTTGGCAAGATCCCCTGGAGGAAGAAATGACAACCCACTCCAGTATTCTTGCCTGGAAACTTCCATGGACAGAGGAGCCTGATGGGCGACGGTCCATGGGGCCACAAAAAGAGTCGGACATGACTAAGCAACTAAACAACAATAATGCCTCTTAGAGTGAACAGGCAAATGTGTTATATCATAAATTTCTTTTCATTAGAGAGAGAGAAATATATTCATTCCTCAATCAAACTAAGGCTTCAGGTATCCCTAATGCTTATGTGCATTTTCTCCTAGAATATAAAGTTGAAGCTACAGAATCAAACAATGCAGAATGTTCATGAAAGCAGTGTTACAACACATCCAGCTCTGGTTCTAAAAGGCTTGGCTGGGAAACCCAAAGCCATGCATTAGAATACAGTCCAGTGAATGTGAATCTATTACATAATCAAGCACTGAAACTGAAATATGTAGCCTTCATATCAGAATTTGATTCAAATGATGCATGTGAATTACTTAGAAAGGTGACCATATAATTTATATCCTAAATTAGCTTCTGAAAATGTCCTCTCTTTTCATCAGGATTTTGGTAGAAGCTATATGCCAGGCAGATTAGGAGATTAATATCATCTAGGACTGGGTTAATTGCTATGCTCTCTTGTTTACCAGGGACAATAGTTTAAGTTTTAAATTTGGAAACCAAGCACTGTGTGAAACTCCAGGACAGGTGAACACAATCAGCCTCTTAGGAAATAAATTATATCTTCTCCAGCTCCTGCATTCCCGTTTGAATGACGACTCAAAGTTCTTCACCATGGGGTGTGACAAACATGGTTTCAGTCTGAAAAAGTACCATAGCATCTGCTGCCAGTTGCACACAAGACACTTGAAAAACCTCAGTCATACAATAGAACAAGAACCAAGTTCTAGGAACGTGATCTCACCTCATGCCTGCCAAACTGCTGCACTGCAAAAGGCAGTTTTATGAAACTGATCAAATAAATCATCTAGAAAGTGACTGGAAATAGAGAGCAAGCAAGCAAGTTGGTGTCTCTTCTTATAAGGGCACTAATTCTATCATGAGTGTCCCACCCCATGACCTTCTCAACTAATTATCTTCCAAAGACCCCATGTACAATTATTATCACACTGGAGGTTAGGGCTTCAGCATATGAACTTGAGGGAGACACGAACACGCAGTCCATAACAGTTACCAAATTGAGAATCTAGGCAAGGTAAAACCAGAGTTAAAACCAAGTAATAACAAGCAAGGAACTGAAGAGTCTCTTGATGAAGGTGAAAGAAGAGAATGAAAAATCTGACTTCAAACTCATCATTCAAAAAACTAAGATCATGGCATTCAATCCCAGCAACTCATGGTAAATAGGTAGGGGAAAAATGGAAATGGTAACAGACTTTATTTTCTTGGGCTCCAAAATCACTGCAGAAGGTGACTGGAGACAGGAAATTGAAAGACGCTTTCTCCTTGAAAGCTATGAAAAATCCAGGCAGCGTATTAAAAAATAGAGACATCACTTTGCCAACAAAGGTCCGTACAGTCAAAGCTATGGTTTTTCCAGTAGTCATGTATGGATGTGAAAACTGGACCATAAAGAAGGCTGAGCACCAAAGAATTGGTGCTTTTGAACTGTGGCATTGGAGAAGACTCTTGAGAGTCCCTTGGACTACAAGGAGAACAAACCAGTTAATCCTAAAGGAAATCAGGACTGATGCTGAAGCTGAAGCTCCAATACTTTGGCCACTTGATGCAAAGAACTGACTCACTGGAAAAGACCCTGATGTTGGGAAAGATTGAGAGCAGGAGGAGAAGGGGGTGACAGAAGATGAGATGATTGGATGCCATCACTGACTCAACAGACATGCATTTGAGCAAACTCCTGGAGATGGTGAAGGACAAGGAAGCCTGGCATGCTGCAGTCCATGGCGTGGAAAGGAGTCAGACATGACTTAGCAACTGAAGAAGAACAATAACAAGCAGAAACATAGAAGCAAATGTGAACAGACATAATGAAAAAGTGTGTGACAAGAAAACCTATTAATTAAGGTATATGGGTCAGTTAAATCTACTCTCAGAGGAGAAACTTATTTCTGGGTCCTGAGGAACCATTATATCTTGCTTTAGGGTCTGTTCCTAATCTGACTGATTACTTGGTTTTCAGGAGGTAGATTACTATTTCCCTTTCTTTTGCTACATATTCTTAATGCTTGTTCATATTAATACTGTGAATTTGCTAATGATAATCACATTCCAGAGGCACCTTTAGGAATTTTTTGGATGAGTCTTTGTTTATGTCTTCATCTGGCATGAAGCTTCTTAAGGACAAGAACTTATTTCTTACATGACATTAGCAACCAATGACATTCTGTAATATCATGGTAACATTTTAGTTATTTACCGAAATTTTTCCTTTTCTCTTATACCTTTCCCACACTAGATCTCACATTTTCTTTAGCTGCAACTTCTATAAATCAATCTTTTCTTTTTCTAACCATGTCATTGTAGCTTTCAAAATTTCTTTGCTCAAGTTTTATATATTATACATTTAGAGTTTTCATATACCACTTGAGGTTTTCTTAAACTGTGTTTTAAAGGGGAATTTGGATTTCTTAGGATCTGTTTTGCTTTGTTTTTTAATTTCTGGGAAGTCATAAGTGGAATGAAAAGCATTTTATGTTGCTCTCTTCAAGGACATAATATTCTTAAGAAGAATTATGAAAAATTAAGATTTTGCCTTTGACTATGCAGGGAAGGCAATGGCACCCCACCCCAGTACTTTTGCCTGGAGAATCCCATGGACGGAGGAGCCTGGTGGGCTCCAGTCCATGGGGTCGCTAAGAGTCGGACACGACTGAGCGAATTCACTTTTCACTTTTCACTTTCATGCATTGGAGAAGGAAATGGCAACCCACTCCAGTGTTCTTGCCTGGAGAATCCCAGGGATGGGGGAGCCTGGTGAGCTTCCGTCTATGGGGTCGCACAGAGTCGGACACGACTGAAGCGACTTAGCAGCAGCAGCAGCAGCAGCATGTGGGTAATTTTGCCTCAGATTCCATTATGAAATGCCATCAGATAGTGTTAATTCCTGGCAGGCTATTCTCTTGAGAAAATGATCATTATGTATTTTTAAAAAAGGCACAATTCATATATTATATATATATATATATATATATATTTTTTTTTTTCTGTATCTTCTGTGAGACATGCTTACCCTAAAAGAAACCAAAGCTTTCTTTCTATTTTGCAGTTGAGCTGTGCTGGGACAAAATCATGGTATTTTAGCTAAATATTTCTGTAATATTTTTCTGATTATAAGCAATATCTTCTCATTACGGAATATTTGGAAAATATGAAAACTATGCAATGGAAAATAAAAATCACTTGAACATAGTTATAAATAGCATTGACATTTCAGGGAATTTCCTTTCAGTCTCTCTCTCTGTGTATAAATATAGCTTACATCACTTGTGCATTCACTTCTGTGTTATGCCATTTTGCATAGCCTTATATTAATAGTGTTTCTATATCATTAAAATCATCAAAAGTATCATCTCTAAAGAATGTACAATGCTACATTGATGGTCATTTTCTTTGGTAGCAGTTTTATTGAGATATATTTTAAATACTTACATTCATATAATTCACCCATTTAAATTATACAATTCAATGGTTTTTAGTGTGGTTACAGAGTTGTGCAACCATGACCACAACTAATTCTAGAATATTTTCACTACTCCATCAAAAGAAAAAAATACCTTTTAGTTATAGCCAGCCTCCAATTCCCCTAGCTCTCCAATCCTAGATAACCATTGACCTACTTTGTGTATAGATACGTCTCTTGGATATTTTTTTATAAATAGATATAGTGTGATCTTTCTAACTGGCTTCCTTCACCTATCATACTGTTTTCAATATGCATCCAGTTTTGTAGTGTGTATTAGCACTTCATTCCTTTTTATGGCCAAACAATATCCCATTGTAGTGGCTATGTTTTTTAAGGTAAGTCTTCATAAAACAAAGATATTGATTCTAGGCTTGTCACAATTTGTTTATGGAGTTTTAAACAGTGAAGAGGATCACTTTTTTTAAACTGTTTAAAGTCAAATATATTGATTTTTTCTATTTTCAGGTCTCCTTTCTTCCCCATTCATTCAGCAAAGTATTTATTTACAGAGTATAAAATATCAGGCTTTGTACAAACTTTGCGAAAACAATGCAAACGAAACTGACACAGCTGCTGCCTTTACAATTCTGTGAGGAGCCCAACTGTAACAGATAGACCTACAAACAAAGACAGACTCAAAATTTAAACTGAGATAAGAAGGAGCACCACCTTCCAGCTGCAGTTTACAGGTCCCTGTAAAGTGAAAGTCACTCAGTTGTTTGGAACTCTTTGCAACCCCATGGACAGCAGACTACCAGGCTCCTCTGTCCATGGGGTTCTCCAGACAAGAGTGCTAGAGTGGGGAACCATTCCTTTCTCCAGAGGATATTCCCCACCCAGAGTTCAAACCCAGGTCTCCTGCATTGCCCGCAGATTATTTACTATCTAAACCACCAGGGAAGGCTTCATCAGGACCATGAAAGTCAAAGGGAAAGGGAAAACTCACAGTTGTGTCCGACTCTTTGCGATCTCATGGACTATACAGTCCAAGGAATTCTCCAGGCCAGAATACTGGAGTGGGTAGCCTTCCCCTTCTCCAGGGGATCTTCCCACCTCAGGGATCGAACCCAGGTTTCCCACATTGCAGGTGGATTCTTTACCAGCTGAGCCACAAGGGAAGCCCATCAGGGGCCATGCTACTGCTGCTGCTGCTGTTGCTTCAGTCAGGTCTGACTCTGTGCGACCCCATAGATGGCAGCCCACCAGGCTCCCCCGTCCCTCAGATTCTCCAAGCAAGAATACTGGAGTAGGTTGCCATTTCCTTCTCCAATGCATGAAAGGAAAACTGAAAGTGAAGTCGCTCAGTCGTGTCTGACTCTTGGCGACCCCATGGACTTCAGCCTACCAGGCTCCTCCTTCGATGGTGTTTTCCAGGCAAGAGTACTGGCCACAGCGGCAGTCAAACAAAACTGGGTCTATTGCTGTTATGAAGGAGAACACACACCAGAGGGAGCCATAGAGCATCTCAGTGAGTGTGTTGGAGGGAGGAATTGTAGAACTAGGGCTTACATTGCATGATTTTGGAGACAGTTCAAGAAAGCATAATTTTGCTCTGAATTGAATGCTGTCAGAAAGTTATGGCAACTCTATGATGGGGATACCTCAACAAAATGTTTTATCTAAAGACTAGAGGAATGTGGGTGGGTGAAGCAATACCATGTAAAGTAGAACCAGTCACTTTCATAGCTGAGGGACGTGTCTGATTGTTTTTATAATTTGGACTGTGTCCTTTTCTTAAAATTTATTTTTAATTGGATTTAATTGGAGGATAATTGCTCTACAATTTTGTGTTGATTTCTGCCATACATCAACATGAATCAGCCGTAGATATACATATGTCCCCTCTTGAACCTCCCTCCCACCTTCCACTCCATTCCACCCCTCTAGGTGGTCACAGAGCCCCACATTTGAGCTCTCTGCATCATACAGTAAATTCCCACTATCTATGTATTTTACATATGGACTGTGTTCTTCATTTTGGCTGTGTTCAAGCCAACATGATTAAGAAGTGGTCTTGTTTTGGTTTTGTTCCATCTCAGGCAGTGTGGTCTTGTCTGATGTGACCTGTGACACTCCTGCGTCTAGCAGAACAGCATGGCCTAGCTGTTAGAGCCAGGCCAGGTTGGCTGACACCCACCAAGTGTGCTCTTGTATTTCTCAGTACCCTCTTTGGGCCATGGGTGGACAAAATTGGCCTGTAAGACATGAATATGCAATATTTAGGTCATTATCATTACCATGATTTTGCCTGTCAGTCTGGAGAAGATTGTCTATAGTTGGACTTGGATTATTCTTTCTTGCTCCTTTTGTTAGATTAGGTGTCAATGAACCACCTGATGTGTCAATGGCTATGCAATAAGACAAGATTTTGGAAAAAGATCCACTGGCCCCTTGCAACTCAGCCAATGACCAGGGGAAAAACTGGTGACTAGTCCTTTTAAGACAACACAAAACAACAGGTAAATTTCCAAACACAGCCAATGAAAACTTGTCCCAACATTCTTCTGGGTCTTTTCTATGGACCTGGTTTGCTTTTTTCCCACTAGTCTTGGATTTTTCTTTTATTTAACTTGATCTATAGTATTTATATAAGTGCAGCCAGACATGTTTATCATAAACATAAACTGCCTTTTTGGCTACCTGAAAGGAAATCAAATGCTATGAAATGGCCATGATAACCCTGGCTAACAAATTCAAACTGTTTTGCTGGACTTCCTTGGCAGAAGCTGTGTTCTCATAAACAATAATGATTTAAAGGGGGTGCAGAATCCAGTGGAAATATAAATATTGAAAATCTCAGCTGAAGTGAACTGATTATTGCACTCTTAAAATGGGAAACTTTTCATAGCAGAGTTAAACAGCTGCTGAAAAGTTGGCTGGAGTGTCGCTGAAGAAAACAAACTGAATATTTTAGCCAAGATTGCCCCAGTATTTATTCTTATTCCCAATAGGCTAAACTTTGCTGGTAAGGTTGACGAGTCTGGCTCTATAATTTGAAAGACTCAGTGCAAAGCGAAATCACAGCCCATTTGTTCAAAAGTTATTAAGAAATTCAAGATGGCAATAGTAGAGCATTAAACCATCCTGAAATTCTAAGGGCAGGACTAGGTGAGATTACACAAATCCTATATCAGTGAATGGTTGCAATAACTTCGGTAGAAATATTTTGTTGACATTGAGTCAAAGTCCAGTGTTTATAGGACTGAAATCTGAATTCAATGCATGAGGTATTCACCAGGAGGAACCAATAGAAAGGCATTTTGGTGGCCATGAGAATGCACTTTGCGGAACTCTAGCTAAAGACAGTATAATTGACATAGGACCCTTGAGGCTGCTCTCTGAAACCCACTGCCATGCTTGAGTCAACACCATGCTTTCCTAGCTTGTGGTCAGCCAGTGAGTAAGCACTTCAGTGATACTAAGTGCAAATCCTAGGATGCAGGGAACTCTGCCATTTGGCACCTTTTGTCAATTCCCCAAAGACTTTTTTGAACTTCCCTTAGAGTACACACTGGTCTAGAAGGCTTTCAACCAAAATTTTTTTCTTCTTCACTCAGGCTCAGATTTTCATGGGGCCTGATGGCTTTCTCAGCCTCTGCTTACCTTCTCCCTATTTTTTCTCACAGGCATTTCTCCTAATAAATTTCTTTGGATCTGCTTCCTGGGAGACCTCGTACCTCATGTGATCTAAGAAAACAGGTAATAAGGGGCCTGCAGAATGGCTTACATATTGCTCAGCAGATGAGAGCAATGTATCCTGTTTGTCAGATAGGAAAGGACAGTCCCTTACACATCAGATCGGATCAGATCAGTCACTCAGTTGTGTCCAACTCTTCGCGACCCCATGAATCGCAGCACACCAGGGCTCCCTGTCCATCACCAACTTCCGGAGGTCACTCAGACCCACATTCATCGATACAGTGATGCCATCCAGCCATCTCATCCTCTGTCGTCCCCTTCTCCTCCTGCCCCCAATCCCTCCCAGCATCAGAGTCTTCTCCAATGAGTCAGCTGTTTGCATGAGGTGGCCAAAGTACTGGAGTTTCAGTGGTGGTGGTCAATTGCTAAAGATCACACTGACAGTGACCTGGAACAATGTCCTGATACAGTCATTTGAAACATGCAGGGGAAGCAATGCCTGAAAAGACAGAAAGACCACAAAGATGGGGTTAACTGATTACTTCAAAGGTGCATTGATGCCCTGCGGAAGGATAATGAGAAATTGAGAGCTGCCAATAGGCAGTTAGTGGCTAAGTGTGAGAGACAGAGTTTATATGGGACCACATGAAACACCCTCATCTCCTTCAGTGGGAAGACAGATCAATAGAGCAGCAGGCAGAAGACCAAAGGATCCAAGTCTCTGGGTTCAGGGATATCAAGACAGTCAAAGCAGGCTGTTATATAGAAGTCAATCCTGTGGAGAGAAAATTCTGGAATTCAGAAACATAAGTGGGAGACCCCTGGATGGACACTTCTAATGTTTACCAAGCTTCTTCTTCTGGACCCTCTGGGCTTGCAGGGATGGCCCATCTTTCCTTGGTGAGAGCTAGCACTTCTAAAGTGCCAGAATGTCTACAGAAATCTCTTCACTCTTGCACAACAGATTTCCTATCAAGAGATGCCCTTGTTTTCTCTCCCAGCACACGTGCTAAGTCACTCAGTTGTGTCCGACTCTTTGCGACCCCATGGACTGTAGCCCTCAAGGCTCCTCTGTTCATGGGATTCTCCAGATAAGAATACTGGAGTGGGTTGCCATCCCCTCCTCCAGGGAATCTTCCAAACCCAAGGATCAAACCCTTGTCTCTTAGGTCTCCTGCATTGGCAGGCGGGTCCTTTACCACTAGTGCCACCTGGGAAGCCCTCTCTCCTAGACACTAGGTCAACAACTGCTGTCAATTCCCAGCCTAAAAGAGCTAGAGGTATGATCGAAAAGAGGGAAGAGACTACACGATGAAAGAATTGCTAGAATTAACTGGCACATCCTGGTCAGTGGTAGGGAGTACCCTGGGATTGGATTTTAAAGGTACTTTATCAAGAAGACTAAAATTTCATAATGGATAAGCAAGAACTCCTTAACTTGGGGAGGTCATTGCTCTGGGACTCAGGATTTAAAATTCAACTACTTATTTCAGAAGTAAAGCAAATTATTGTATGGCTACTTTGAGAAACTTGAAATAAAGAGACAGCCAAGGATCAGTGAATTGGAAATATTTGATTTGCTCCAAAACATATAGAGTCCCTGGTGTCTCAGACAGTAAAGAGTCTGCCTGCAATGCAGGAGACCCAAGTTCAATCCCTGAGTTGGGGCGATCCCCTGGAGAAGGAAATGGCAACCCACTCCAGTATTATTGTCTGGAATATCCCATGGACGCAGGAACCTGGGGGGTACCGTCCATAGGGTCACAAGAAGTCGGACATGACTGAGCAACTTTACTTCAGAACACACTAGAGAAGGGTCTATGAATGCTGAGAAGAGGGAATCCTGGAGTGGCTCTTTGATGCAATGCCAGGCACCCACAGAAGGATTTATTCCAGGAGAGGATCCAGAGGATGCGCCAAGGTCGTCAGGAATGGGATGGCAAAGGGGAACTAGCATCAGTGAGAATCTCACTGTGGCCTCCTCTGCAGGTCAGGGATGGTAGTAAAAGATGCAGTCACACACTAGGGTAATTCATATCCATGGAGCGAATAAAGAAGAAGCAGAGACAGATGGCAGCACCTGATAGCTACAAGCCAGGAGGCCATAATTATTAGAGTGAGCCCCAGAGTAGAGCACAGACAAGGGATCATAACCCGCTGAAATTTTTGGAGCTGTTCAACTAGGATATTTGTGCTTCTAGGGGTAAAGTAGACAGGCAGTCAACAAGATGTTGATTGTGATCTAAAACCAAAGGAAGCACTGAAGAACAGGAAGCTAATCATTGTTTCCCAAAACGTCGACTATGTGCAAAGATGTCACAAGTCATAGATTGAAGAGGCAGAAGAGCCCTGGACCACCATGGTGAGCATATACCATAACTATTCCCCTAAGTCTTAGCCTCAGGGGACCTATATTCACCTCCTCAGGTGACAGTATGTTGGGAAAGGAAAACATAAAGACATTTAGAGGAAGACGGGGCTTCCCTGGTGGCTCAAATGGTAAAGAATCTGCCTGCAGTGCAGGAGTCCTGAGTTCAAGTCCTGGGTTGTGAAGATCCCCTGGAAAAGGAAATAGCTACCCAGTCCAGTAGTCTTGCTGGGAGAATTCCATGCACAGAGGAGCCTGGTGGGCTACAGTCCAAGGGGTAGCAAACAAAGAGTTGAATATGACTGAGCAACCAACACACACTTAGAGGAGGTGTGTGTTCTCACCAGGACAGACACCTATCAGATATTGGTTTGCCTCTCCTGAGCAGAACTTCAGCTAGGACTCCTATCTTGGGGATTAATGGAAGCCTGATTCACAGCCATGGAATCTCACTTGACATAACTAACAACCAGATCATGGAAGCCACCCACGACAATCAATGTCCCCCATGCCATCCAGAAGCAGGTGGCCTCACAGAACACCAGAATAACTTCTAAAAATGAACCTCCAGCTCTGAGAAATCACTCTGAATAATGGGCTGCATCTTTTAGGAGAGAGCCTATCAACTATATCCATGCCTCCAAGAAAGATCTCAATCCATTCTGAGAATAAACAGTTATCAGAACATAATCATAGCTCCTGTAATTCCTATTCCTTTCTTATTGCTACAGCTTTACCAAAATTATGGTGCTGTTAGGTAGGACATGCATCACAAACATCTTTGGAAATACTCAAAATTATCTCACTAGTGTTGAGTCAATATCACTCCCAATTTATCTTTCCTGTTATAGACACTAAGCTGCTGTGCTGTGCTCAGTTGTGTTCGACTGTTTGTGACCCTGTGGACTGTAGCCCACCAGGCTTCTGTCCATGGGAATCTCCAGGCAACAGTACTGGCATGGGTTGCCATTTTCTCCTCCAGAGGATCTTACCAACCCAGGAATCAAACCTGTGTCTCTTGCATCTCCTTCCCTGGCAGGAAAATTCTTTACCACTTGCACCACCTAGGAGGGCCCATAGATACTATACTGAAAAGTATATTTGTTAAAATGCCATAATTACTATATTTATCTTCTGTAGCGATAGAAATGCTTGTAAAATTTTTAATTTGTTTACATAAGACTTTCTGTATAGAAAATACTATAGTATTTGAAGTCATGGATTAGCCCAAATCATGCTCACTTATAGTATAAACATTTGCTCTTTTATCTCTTTTGCTAGCTGGCAGATCTGTGTGAGGACAATTAAATTCACGATTTGAACTGATTTAACTTCTGGGAGTGGCTTCTATATCAGCAACTCAGATCTTCTGTAACATAACCTGCTTGGCAATTTTCAGTTTTTCTTTTGAAGTCAAGTCATCCACAAAGTTAAATTAGAGACAATCAAGAGATCCCCTAATGAGTTTCCACAGGACTTGGGAGAGTTTCCTCAGAGAGGTGAAAAATCGTGGCATTCTCCTTCTTCCACACTTAGGGTGTTGCAACAATCGGTAGTGATGTGTAAAGGGAAAGAAGGTAAGTAGCAAAGAAATGCTGGGTGTGTTCTGTCAGGAGAAGAGTCTCCATAGGAAATAATTTTAATGAATACCCTAGAACTAAATCAGTTGCTTTCAAAAATTTGCCCCTGCTTCTATAGCCCTTGGATGGATTGAGTGTGTGTGTTTGTGTGTGTGTGTGTGCTAAGTCACTTCAGTCCTGTCTGACTTTATGATACTATGGACTGTAGCCTGCCAGGCTTCCCTGTCCATCACCAACTCATGGATCTTTCTCAAAGTCATGTCCATCAAGTCAGTGATGCCGTTCAACCATCTCATCCTCTGTCATCCCCTGCCTTCTCCTTCTGCCTTCTCCTGCTCTCAATTTTTCCCAGTATCAGGGTCTCTTCAAATGAGTCAGTTCTTTGCATCAGGTGGCCGAAGTAATGGAACTTCAGCTTCAGCATCAGTCCTTCCAATGAATATTCAGGACTGATTTCCTTTAGGGTGGACTGGTTGGATCTCCTTGCAGTCCAAGGGACTCTCAAGAGTCTTCTCCAACACCACAGCTCAAAACCATCAATTCTTTGATGCTCAGCTTTCTTTATGGTCCAATTCTCACATCCATTCATGACTACTGGAAAAGTCATAGCTTTGACTAGACGGACCTTTGTTGGCAAAGTTATGTCTCTGCTTTTTAATATACTGTCTAGGTTGGTCATAACTTTTCTTCCAAGGAGTAAGCAACTTTTAATTTCATGGCTGCAGTCATTATCTGCAGTGATTTTGGAGCTCCAAAAAATAGTCTCTCATGGTTTCCATTGTTTCCCCATATATTTGCCATGAAGTGATGTGACCGGATGCCATGATCTTAGTTTTCTGAATGTTGAGCTTTAAGCCAACTTTTTCCACTCTCCTCTTTCACTTTCATGGAAAGGCTCTTTAGTTCTTCTTCACTTTGTGCCATAAGGGTGGTGTCATTTGTGTATCTGAGGTTATTGATGTTTCTACCGGCAATCTTGATTCCAGCTTGTGCTTCATCCAGCCCAACATTTTGCATGATGTACTCTGCACAGAAGTTAAATAAGCAGGGTGACAATATACGGCCTTGGGGTACTCCTTTGCCAATTGGGAACCAGTCTGTTGTTCCATATCCAGTCCTAACTGTTGTTTCTTGACTTACATAGAGATTTCTCAGGAGGCAAGTAAGGTGGTCTGGTATTCTCTTGAAGAATTTTCGCAGTTTGTTGTGATCCACACAGTTAAAAGCTTTGGCATGGTCAATAAAGCAGAAGAAGATATTTTCCTGGAACTTTCTTGCTTTTTCAATGATCCAGTGAATGTTGGCAATTTGATCTCTTGTTCCTCTGCCTTTACTAAAACCAGCTTGAACATCTGGAAGTTCATGGTTTACATACTGTTGAAGCCTGACTTGGAGAATTTTGAGCATTACTTTGCTATCATGTGAGATGAGTACAATTGTGTGGTAGTTTAAACATTATTTGGCATTGCCTTTCTTTGGGATTAAAATGAAAATGACCTTTTCCCGTCCTGTGGCCACTGCTGAGTTTTCCAAATTTGCTGGCATTTTGAGTGCAGCCCTTTGATAGCATCATCTTTTGAGATTTGAAATAGCTCAACTGAAATTCCATCACGTGCACTACCTTTGTTTTTAGTGATGTTTCCTAAGGCCCACTTGACTTTGCACTTCAGGATGCCTGGTTCTAGGTGAGTGATCACACCATCATGGTTATCTGGATCATGAAGATCTTCTTTGTACAATTCTTCTGTGTATTCTTGCCACCTTTTCTTAATATCTTTTGCTTCTGTTAGATCCATACATTTTCTCCTTTATTCTGCCCATGTTTGCATGAAATATTCCCTTTGTATCTCTAATTTTCTTGAAGAGATGTCCAGTGTTTCTCATTCTATTATTTTCCTATATTTCTTTGCATTGATCACTGAGGAAGCCTTGCTTATCTCTCCTTGCTATTCTTTGGAACTCTGATGGGTATATCTTTCCTTTTCTCCTTTGCCTTTAGCTTCTCTTCTTTTCTCAGCTATTTGTAAGACTTCCTCAGACAAACATTTTGCCTTTTTGCTTTTCTTTTTTGGGGTATGGTCTTGATCATTGCCTCCTGTACAATGTCACTAACTTCTATCCATAGTTCTTCAGGTACTCTCTCTATCAGATCTAATCCCTTGTATCTATTTCTCACTTCCACTGTGTAACCGTAAGGGACTTGATTTAAGTTATACCTGAATGGTATAGTTGTTTTCCCTATTTTCTTCATATGAATCTGAATTTGGCAATAAGGAGCTCCTGATCTGAGCCACAGTCAGCTCCCAGTCTTGTTTTTGCTGACTGAATAGAGCTTCTCCATCTTTGGCTGCAAAGAATATAATCAATCTAATTTCAGTATTGACCATCTGGTGATGTGCATGTATAGAATCTTTTCTTGTGTTTTTGGAAGAGGGTGTTGCTATGACCAATACATTCTCTTGGCAAAACTCTGCTAACCTTTGCCCTGCTTCATTTTATACTCCAAGGCCAAATTTGCCTGTTACTCCAGTCATCTCTTGACTTCCTACTTTTGCATTCCAATCTCCTATGATGAAAAAGACATCTTTTGTGGGTGTTAGTTCTAGAAGGTCTTGTAGGTCTTCATAGAACCGTTCAACTTCAGACATATATTAGGTGTATAAATGTACAAATAACTGAAACATTTAAATCATTTGACTATACCTTTAAGAAGTAACTAACCAGTAGGTATGTTTAAAAAAAAAATACATGTTTTATTCAATTTGCCATCTTGATAAATGATAGAAATTTTCTTAATAAAGAGATATTCATATTCATTATCATGTATGTATATTTATGTTTCTCTAGAGAGCCACTTGGGGGAAGGCAATGGCACCCCACCCCAGTACTTTTGCCTGGAAAATCCCATGGACGGAGGAGCCTGGTAGGCTCCAGTCCATGGGGTCGCTAAGAGTCGGACAAGACTGAGCAGCTTCACTTTCACTTTTCGCTTTCACGCATTGGAGAAGGAAATGGCAACCCACTCCAGTGTTCTTGCCTGGAGAATCCCAGGCACAGGGGAGCCTGGTGAGCTTCTGTCTATGGGGTCGCACAGAGTCGGACACGACTGAAGCGACTTAGTAGCAGCAGTAGCAGCAGAGAGCCACTTATACTATCTTTAATTGAAATAACCAACTTCTTTTTCTCCAAAAACAAGAGAAAACTGGAGGATGGAATAGTGTGGAGCTTTTGTCTCCACCAAAAACTGAGCCACCAATATTCGCATTTTAAAAAATCTCCTCGAGTGATTGTTTACACATTAAAATTTGAGATGTAACTCCTGTATGGGATAAAAGGATTGGGGAATGAAAGAGTAGTGAGTTAGGAGAGAGAAAAGGTATTTGAATAGAAAATAAAGACTATGGCCAGAAAAGCTGCTTCTTATGGACTTATTTCAAGTGCTTTACTAGTCTGAGTGAGATATTATTGAAAAAGGCAGATTCTATAATATCCTTCAAAACCCACCTCTAAGTTATCAGCTCTAATTGGCACCTCTAATATATGTTCAACTATCAAGACTTTAGTAGAGACAGAATTCTATTTTTAAAAAATGTAAGTCCTATGGGACATTTTATTTAGGAATAAACCAGAAAATATCAAAAGAAGCAGGAAGTTTCATTGAAATTCTTACTATTGGTTTGAATGATTGCAAGAAAAAAAGAAAAACTGAGCATGAACATGAAATGCAAGATAAAGGCAGCAGATATTCTATTCATTGGAATCTAAATATTGGTTTTTATGCTTTTTAAATCTTTCTGAAAGAATCAAAATCCAAGATGTGAGTCTACACTAGTCAAAAACAGACTCTGGGAGAAATACATGCAAATACAGAGTTAACTCAGGCTCCTTGGGTAATGTAGTGTCCATCCCACTGGCATGTGAAGTGGTTCAACCAACATACATTGTACCATATTGGTGGTTGCTTTAAAAGTTGCTATTCAGTGGCTCAGTCATGTCCCATTCTTTGTGACCCCGTGGACTGCAGCATGCCAGGCTTCCCTGTCCTTCACCATCTCCCAGAGCTTGCTCCAACTCATGTCCATTGAGTCAATGATGCCATCCAACTGTCTCATCCTTTGTTGCCCCGTTCTCCTGCCCTCAGTCTTTCCCATCACCAGGATCTTTTGCAAATGAGTCAGTTCTTTGCATCAGGTGGCCAAAATATTGGAGCTTCAGCATCAGCCCTACCAATGAATATTGAGGGTTAATTTCCTTTAGGGTTGAAAAAGAGGGTGACTGAAAAAAAACAGATTTATGTTCATATCAACTCTGGGCCATGAGGCTGAAGAGGGCCTGGGGGAAAGGCTGCATTATGACCATTATGACATTTTTAAGTTCCAGGAACCTTTGCCTTTGTGGTCCCTTTTCTCCATAAAAGAATATAAAAAATTATATTTTATGACTATATTGATAGATAGGCAAATTTAACCCAGGCTGAATTCATTATTATGTATGTATTAGTATATTTAGATTTTTCATCTGACTCAAAACAAAGTCAACATTCCCTGAAAGTGTCATGGGCCCTCAGCACTGTGTCTATTCTACCTATTGGGTAAACCAGAGGAAAGAGCAGTGATCAGAGAAACAGGTACAGTGAGAGAAGATCCAAAGTCCCAGATGAAAACATCTTATTGCTCAGGGAGATCAGAAGAAAGACAAGAAAGGAAATAAAGAGAGATGAGGGCTTCCCCAGTGGTTAAGAACCCACCTGCCAATGCAAGGGACATGGGTTCGATCCCTGGTCAGGGACAATGCCACATGTCCTAGAGCAATGAAGCCCATGTACCACAACTACTGAGCTTGCTAACAATAGTCTAAAAATTACTCCCAAATTAGGGTGATCTAAAAATTCAAATTCAGCCCTAACCTATTCTTTTTAAATTGAAGAAACTTCAGAAAATCACTACACCATTCAGGTAAAACCTAAATCAAATCTCTTATGATTATATAATGAAAGTGACAAATAGATTCAAGGTATTAGATCTGATAGACAGAGTGCCTGAAGAACTCTGGACAGAGATTCATAACATTGTACAGAAGGCGGTGATCCAAACCAACCCCATGAAAAAGAAATGCAAAAAGGCAAAATGGTTGTCTCTGGAGGTCTTACAAATAGCTCAGAAAAGAAGAGAAATGAAAGGTGAAGGAGAAAAGGAAAGATATACCTGTCTGAATTCAGAGTTTCAAAGAATAGCTAGGAGAGATAAGAAAGCCTTCCTAAGTGAACAGTGCAAAGAACTAGAGGAAAACAATAGAATGGGTAAGACTAGAGATCTTTTCAAGAAAATCAGAGATACCAAGGGAACATTTCATGTAAAGATGGACACAATTGAAGACAGAAACGGTATGGACCTAATAGAAGCAGAAAATATTAAAAAGAGGTGACAAGAATACACAGAAATATACAAAAAAGATCTTCATGACCCAGATAACTGTGATGATATGATCACTCACCTAGGCCCAGACATCCTGGAGAGTGAAGTCAAGTGGGCCTTAGGAAGCATCACTACAAACAAAGCTAGTAGAGGTGATAGAATCCCAGCTGAGCTATTTTCCCCTGATGCTGGGAAACTTTGAAAACAGGAGCAGAAGGGGATAACAGAGGATGAGATGGTTGGATGGTATCACTGACTCAATGGACATGAGTTTGAGCAAACTCCAGGAGACAGTGAAGGACAGGGAGGCCTGGTGTGCTGCAGTCCATGGGATCGCCAAGAGTTGGACATGACTGAGCAACTGAACAAGAACAAATTCTTTCATTATAATCAACTAGTCTAGAAGTAACTCTATCATCATATTCTTTTCATTTTAACAGGAGCTGGATATAAAACCCAGACCCTTCCTAGCCTTGCTTTCTGAAAGCATCTATAGGAAAAAAACATCTGGGAAGACCCTGAGGTTGAACCTGCAGTTTCTCTTGAGAGCTGCTTGTCCTTGCTTTCTGCATGGGCTCAGGGAACCCAGGGATGAGGCCACTTTATGTTTAACAGTTGCAGCCTTCTTTGCAGTTGTGGCTTGAGTAATTATTGCACTTTTGTCTCAAATCTCCTACACCAATACATTACCCTTTCCCAGTGAAGAACATTTCCAGATGGTCTCTGCTGCTGCTGGTGGTGGTGCTAAGTCACTTCAGTCGTGTCCAACTCTATGCAACCCTATGGACAGCTCTGTCCATTAGATTCTCTAGGCAAGAGTACTGGAGTGGTTTACCATTTTCTTCTCCACCAGATGGTCTCTAGAAAATATTAATGATAGAAATTGCAACAAATAATAATGCCTTTGAGGAGGAGAGCTGATCTTTGTTTTTGTTTTTTTTTTTTTTTTTTTATAAAAACCATACTATGCTGTCCAAAATTGTCTTAAAAACAGGAATTATATATATATATACAATATAATTATATTATATATGTTATACACACAATTTTAGTTTTCTGTGGTTGCTATTAAAAAATACTGCCAGTATTTGATACCTTAAAATCATACTAATTGAATATCTTATGCTTCTGCAGCTTTGACATCCAAAATCAGTCTTGAAAGGGCCAGGAAGTCTGGTTCCTCGTGAAAGCACTAGTGGAGAACCCCTTTCACAATCCTTCTCAGTGTCCAATAGCAGCCTGCATTCCTTGGCTCCTACATCCTTCCGCACATCATTCAATCTCCTGCTTCCACCATCATATCTACTACTGACTCTTATCCTACTACTTCCCTTTTATGAGACTGTGATGTGTCATACTGATGTGGCCACAGGTTGCCAAGATATTTGGTTAAACATGATTTCTCAGTGTGTCTACAGGAGTGATTTTGGATGAGATAACTTTTGAATCAGTGGACTGAGTAAAACAGATTGCCTTCCCCCAAGTAGGTGGGCCTCATCCAATCAGTTGAAGGCCTGACTAGATAAAAGTCTAAGAAAGCATTTTCTCTCTCTGTATCTGTTCAAGCTAGACCATCTCCCAACTTTGGACTTAGATTTGGACTGGAAATTACAGCCTTCCATGTTCTCAGATTTTGGATTATTACTAGAACTACTCTCCTGGGCTGATACTGCTCAGGCTTTATAATCACATGAGTCAATTCTTATATATTTGAATACAAGGCCTGTTATAATTACATTGGTCCTGCCCAGATAATCCAGCCTAATTTCCTTTTCTTAAAGTCTTTAATTACATCTGCAAAATCCCTTTTTCCACAAAGATTAAGACCTAGATGTCTTTGTGGAACATTATTCATCCTACACATACATACATAAATGAGTATAAAAACTAGCAGACAAGTTTAACTTTGTTTTGTCTCTGACTTTTGTATTTTAATATAAGTATTACTACTATAACAGAAAGCATATAGCTTTCAAATTTTCACAATTAAAAAATAAATGTTGTGGAGTTTTAGCAGATTGCTTTAGCTTTTCCTAATTACAATGAAACATTTATCTAAAATCTCAGTAACAAGGGTCTCAAAAGACTTCATGAATATTATCTTAATTTTATTCCTACAACATCCAAATGAGACAGTGTAATTGTCAGGTATTTTATGATAACAAATACATTGCAACATGCAAGCTTTTCAAATAAAGGAAGAAACTTTATTCTTGTTAAAGAATAAATAATAGACTTGTTAAAACCTTCTAAGTATTTTAGATTTACTGATAACCTTTGATGCAAAAGGAAATAGGTATCTGATGTTCAACTCATGGTTTAATTGCAAAAACCTGTATTAGCTAAGCAATTGTTATTGGCTCCTAATTAAAAAACAGTTGCATAATATAAGACATATACACTATTTTCATATTTATCATCTCATTAAGACTCATGTTTCTCTATTTTTTTAAAGTTCCATTCAAATCAAAATAGATCATATCATTCATGTTGCATGCAATTATAGAATTTAAACTCAATGTCAGTTATTATCCATGTTAAAGCAAATTAACATCTATAAGTTCACATAAAAATAGACTTCTCTCCCCTAAAACTTTTGGTGATTTTCAACTTCTCAATTATGTGCCCTGTTTCAATATACTGCAAATTCCCAGGATCAAGTGATTTTCTCTCATTCCTCTTGGTATTCTAGAACATTCCTGCCAATGTTTGCAATGTTAGATAAATTCTACTGATGAAGTTGATACTTTCAGAATTCAGAAAGGTCAAATTTATTTCTTTATTTGCTTCTTTTAGTGAATACCCCAAAGGGCTCCTCTTGTGGCTCAGAAGGTAAAGAATTTGCCTGCAATGCGGAAGACCCAGGTTCAATCCCTGGGTCGGGAAGATCCCTTGGAGAAGGAAATGGCAATCCACTCCAGTATTCTTGCCTGGAGAATCCCATGAACAGAGGAACCTGGTGTGCTATGGTCCATGGGTTCACAAAGGGTTAGACACGACTGAGCGACTACACTTTCACTTTTTTTCAGTGAGCTCCCCAAGTCTACCACTATCCCTTTAACATTTTCATGGATCTTTTTTCACCAGCTCTTAATTGGCCATCTAGATGGCATTTTTATATTTTCATTCTTTATTCTTTTCTATCCGTTTGAAGTGCCACTATCAAAACAGCCTTTGCTGAAATGGCATCTACCTCTACTCCCTGGAAAGAGCCAGAGCCTCTACCATGATTAGGGTGTGTATGTGTGTGTGTGTGTGTGTGTGTGAATTGTCTTTTTGTTTTGGCAGATTTGTGACTGTATCAGATCAGATCAGATCAGTCGCTCAGTCGTGTCCGACTCTTTGCGACCCCATGAACTGCAGCACGCCAGGCCTCCCTATCCATCACCAGCTCTCGGAGGTCACTCAGACTCACATTCATCGAGTCAGTGATGCCATCCAGCCATCTCATCCTCTGTTGTCCCCTTCTCCTCCTGCCCCCAATCCCTCCCAGCACCAGAGTCTTCTCCAATGAGTCAACTCTTCGCATGAGGTGGCCAAAATACTGGAGTTTCAGCTTCAGCATCATTCCTTCCAAAGAAATCCCAGGGTTGATCTCCTTCAGAATGGACCGGTTGGATCTCCTTGCAGTCTGTGCTTGTATTTCCTGAAGTTCTAATGTTTGCTTTAGAGATTAGGGAATTCCCATTCTAAAAAAAAATGGCTAACTTCTTCTTGGTACATTCCAGGATGGTCTTTCATTGACGTGTTCAGGAGCTATTATTTCCTGAGCTGTGGTTCTGGCTTCATCTCATTTCTTCCCTCTGCCCCTCATGCCTTTGTCTTCCATGCCAGAGCTCCATGGGTGGCTCGCTGTCATCACCCTCTGCACCTGTCCCAATTAGCGGGCTTGAGATGCTGCCAACACAGCCTCCATGCTGGTGGCTGGCTGCTGCACCTGACCTCATTGCTGGCAAGGCTGCAGCTCAATGGTATGTGGTGTCTAGACACCATTTGTTGGGACTGCTTGGTGGGCAAAAGCTCTGGTGCTCGAAGTTTATCACAGCTGTGCTCAAAGCTTACTCATCAGAGGCTTGACAGCTGGACTGGGTCGTACACCTTTGCGCCCACCCTCAGTGCTCATCGTGGGGCCGGACACTTCACATTCACAAATGTTTGTTGCATTAATAGGTTTTTGGAGCCAAACTGATTTTCTGCTGTTACTACAAAATCTAGGATAGCCTTGAGATGAAGGGTATGGACGCCAAAGGCAGAAGGACATGGCGGTTCAAATCCTGACTCCACCACTTTCTGGCTGGATAACATTAGGCAAGATTTATACCCACCCTGCGCCTCAGTTTCCTGACTTGTCAAATGGAGACAACAGTTAGCCCATCTAATAAGATCACAGTTATTAGAAGAGATCATACTTTTTAAAAAATTGAAGTATAGTTGATTTTCAATATTGTGTTAGTTTCAAGTGTACAGCCCAGTGATTCAGATGTGTGTCTGTGTGTGTGTGCGTGCGTGTGTGTGTGTGCGTGCGTGCTGCATACTCAGTCTCTCAGCTGTGTCCAGCTCTTTGCAGCCCTGTGGATAGAGCCCATAAGACTCCTCTGTCCATGAAATTTTCCAGGCAAGAATACTGGAGTGAGCTGCTGTTTGCTACTCCAGGGGATCTTCCCAACCCAGGGATTGAATCCATGTCTCTTGTGTCTCCTGCATTGGCAGGCTGATTCTTTACCACTGAACCACTTGGGAAGTGTATACATCATACCTTGATGACTCAGATGGTAAAGAATCTATCTGCCATACAGGAGACCTGGGTTCACTGCCTGGGTCAGGAAGATCCCCTGGAGAAGGGAATGGCAACCCACTCCAGTATTCTTGCCTGGAGAATTCCATGGACAGAGGAGCCTGGTGGGGGTCACAAAGTTTCAAACACAACTGAGTGACTAACACACTTTCACTTTATATATATATATATATATATATCTTTTTTTCCCTTATAAGCTATTACAAAATATTGTATTATTGTATTTAAAGTTCTATGTTGATTATCTATTTTATATACAACAGTGTGTATATGTTAATCTTAACCTCCTAATTTATCCCTGCCCCCTCATTCCCGATGGGTAACCATAAGTTTTTTTCCCTAAGTCTGTGAGTCTAGAAAAGCTTATACTTGAATGTGAGGTAGGTAAGGTGACAGTCTGACTCTTTATGACCCCATGGACTATACAATCCATTAAATTCTCCAGGCCAGAATCCTGGAGTGGGTAGCCTTTCCCTTCTCCAAGGGATCTTCCCAACCCAGGGATCGAACCCGGGTTTCCCACATTGCAGGTGGATTCTTTACCAGGTGAGCCATAAGGGAAGCCCGAATACCTCTTCACAAATCACTGGGCACACAGTTAAGGCTCCAAAGGGTCTATATTTATTACCCTCATCACGTGTTACCTGCCATGGCCCAACCAGACTGCCGACCATCCTCACTTTCTCAGCCTGATGTTCCACAAACACGACATTATGTGACACATCGCTTTCCAAATATCACCGCTGCTGCTGCTGCTGAGTCACTTCAGTCGTGTCTGACTCTGTGCGACCCCATAGACGGCAGCCCACCAGGCTCCCTCGTCCCTGGGATTCTCCAGGCAAGAACACTGGAGTGGGTTGCCATTTCCTTCTCCAATGCATGAAAGTGAAAAGTGAAAGTGAAGTCGCTCAGTCGTGTCCTAGTCTTAGCGACTCCATGGACTGCAGCTCACCAGGCCCTCCTGTCCATGGGATTTTCCAGGCAAGAGTACTGGAGTGGGGGGCCATTGCCTTCTCCCCAAATATCACAGGCAAATTAAATTCAGCAGAAATATTTCTTTCTCCCCCTGTGCTGAAGGTGTTAATGGACTGTGGGAATGACTTTCTCACACAGGGAACAGGGCTTCGACTTCTCCTGTGCTCCCAGCAGAGACAGCAGAGGAGAGGCTGGGAGGTGTGGGTCTTCCTTCTAAGTCTTACATTATGAAGGAAAGACACTCAGATTCACAAATACAAACAAACTGTAGCCTATGCTTTAAACCAGGGAAGCCCATTGAGACTCACCTTGTGGTCCAAAGCTATTTCGCTAAAGGTGGAAAACGAGGTAGGCTGCAGAAACACATTAATAATGTCAAAGGCAATAAATATTAGTTGAAACTGAATATGCCCCCAAGAAGTTACCACTGAAATATTTGCGGCAAAGGAGAAGCTCCTGAAAGTTGGATACGGAGGCGGGTGACTGCTTTATCGTCACACACACACACACACACACACACACAAAAGCAAGGAAAAAAAAAAAAAAAAAAAGCGTCTGTAGGGCAGACCCTGTTGGAAGAACCCTGGCAGACTGACATAGCTCCAGGACCTGCAAGAAGCTGAAGAGGCTGAAATTTGTTCATCTCGCCACGCTCCACAGGAAGCGCGAATACGTGTTCTCAGGTGTTGATGCGACCCAGCTCCTTCCGGCGTTCTCCAAAAGAACGTGGTCCAAGGACATGTGGGCGTGCATTCTGAGAGTAGAGGCCACGGACTACTTATTTCTTAACTAAATTAGTTTTACCCTCATGATTGTAACTTCTTGTCCTCCAGCCTCACCTCTGTGCACACACATACACACACACACCTCCCCTATCCATCGTATTTCTAAACTGTATGCATTGCTTGGTTATGTAGTATGTAGAAACCACGTAGAATTTACTATATAGAGTGACTTAGGAAAGGTTTCTGAACATAGCTAAACACTTCAGGCTACTAACCTGGTGTTCAATTTGGTCATATTTCACCGGGGGGCATGCAGTGTCATTGGCTGAGACCCCCACATACCCCAAAGTATGGCTTCTTCAATCTCCATATCTTGGAATCATCTTGGATCTGTATATGCATGATGGATAAGGACAAAGTGAAGTGAAAGAGGCTCAGTCGATTCCAACTCTTTGCAACTCCAAAGACTATACAGTCCATGGAATTCTCCAGGCCAGAATACTGGAGTGGGTAGCCTTTCCTTTCTCCAAGGGATCGTCCCAACCCAGGGATCGAACCCAGGTCTCCCGCATTGCTGGTGGATTCTTTACCAGCTGAGCCACAAGGGAAGCCCAAGAATACTGGAGTGGGTAGCCTATCCCTTCTCCAACGGATCTTCCCAACCGAGGAATCGAACTGGGGTCTCCTGCATTGCAGGATTCTTTACCAACTGAGCTGGAGAAGGCAAATTTTGTGTTATCTTTAAATTGCAAGTTAAAAAGGTAAACTTCCTAATTTAACCACACGGTGGCGCCTTTACTCCAGAATCAGCTTCTAAATTCGTAAGCAATATTTTTTTAATGCAGGCATTTTTACTGTTCTGGAAAGGAATCTGAAGCTGAAATAATAAAAAAGAATATCATGTCTTAAAAATGTGAATTTTAAACAAAATTCTGTGAGCTATACTGGTGTACAACTCCCTGAAACATGAGCTGCATTTTTAAAAAGTCTTAATGACCAAACTGAAAGTAATCCTAGACAACTTAATGAACTGAGTGATAGATTTAGTAAACCTACATCTTGAAATGGATAGATTTGCAGAACAAAGGAATTGTAAACAAAATAATAGCCCTGGATTTTCTGTGGCACTTGACTCCTAAGGAACCTAATACACATGTCTCCTTAAACCTAAATTTTCACAATTATACTGATTCAAACTGATTTTCATTATTCTATTTGAAGACTGCTTTTTAAAGTCAAGATGTTATATTCAAGACAAATGAGAAAGCCTGTTGGAAACCAAAAGTCTTTAAAAAGGACTGATTTCAGCTGAGTTGATGTTGATTCTATGAAAACAAATCATAATGTATCTTGAACTTGCACAGAGAACAGCTAGTTGCTGACCTATTCTCTTGCCTTTTAATGGAAATGATGAACTTACAGAGATGTTGGCTTCTTCCTTGAAACTTATTTCTAGGCTTTGGTAATGTGGCCAGCACTGTTACAAGAAGGCCCAGGTCAATTCCAACACATGGTCTGCATGTTCCCAGTGACACAAGGCAGGATGGAGGCTGCAGACGCCCCATTTTGTGAGCTGGAGCAAATCACATTGGGCACCTTCTGGTGTGTGTGCTTACTAAGTTGCTTCCATCATGTCTGACTCTTTGCAACCCTATGTACCATAGTCTGCCAGGCTCCTCTGTCCCTGGGATTAACCAAAGAGAATATCAAAAGCATCCTCAGAAAAGGCAACAGATACTCTAAAGGGACTTTGGGGGAAGGCTCTCCTGGGAGTATAGAGTGGATAGAAGGAGTAACTGGGAAGGAAATGGCAACCCACTCCAGTATTCTTGCCTAGAGACTCCTGTGGACAGAGGAGCCTGGTGGGCTGCTGCCCATAGGGTCACATAGAGTCGGACACGACTGACACAACTTAGCATGCACACATGCATTGGAGATGGAGATGGCAGCCCACTCCAGTATTCCTGCCTGGAGAATCTCAGGAATGGAGGCACCTGGTGGGCTGCCATCTATGGGGTTGCACAGCGTTGGACACGACTGAAGCGGCTTAGCAGCAGCAGAAGGAATAACATTACTATCTTAGCTGGGAAGGGGTGGGGGTGGACATCCCAAAGTGACTTGTTCTGGGATTTTCTTTCCTTCAGCATCAGCATACCATCCAGGTATTGCTGTCTAAACCTTTCTGCTTCAGCAGGATTATGGATTCTCTTGGACCCATGATCTCTGTGGCTAGGGCTGAACACTGCCCCAGACCTCAAACAGACAAAACAACAGTTTTGCTTTATGGACAAGATGCTGGCTACCGAGAGCAAGTGGTGCATTTTCCAGGCAAGAATACCGGAGTGGGTTGTTAATTCCTACTCCAGGGGGATCTTCCAAACTCAGGGATCAAACCCGAGTCTTCTGCGTCTCCTGCATTGGCAGGCAGATTCTTGACCACTGCAACACCTGGCAAGCCCACAGATGACAAGCTTATGTGACTGCTTGTTACAAGGATGGGCCATCTGCAGGCTCCTCCATGGCGCCATCTAGTGCTGACAAGTGTTACTGCAGTCTCTTGGTCGTACTGGTTCCAACGCTGACCGCTCAGGTGCCGGAACCAGGGATTCCAACCTCTCTCATCTCTCCCAAACCTTGGATCTCAGAAAGGAGGTTGACTCAGCTTCCCGGGAAGTCAAGGAAACTACAGATACCTAAAGTAAGACGAGGTTTGTGCGAGAAGGAAGCAGATGCCTTGCTTAGTTTCTTAAACTTTTAACCTCCCAGTAAGTCTTTGTAAAGCAGCCAACTTTGATACTAATTCCAGCACCCTGCCCTTTATGAGAATAACAAGAGAGGGAGGGGAACAACCCTTGGGTCTTTAATTCACTGTATTTGTGTGTGTGTGTGTTGCTTTTAAAGCCGATGTTGATTGCAGACCTTCCTGGGAGTTACCTGGTTGAACCAATGCAAGGGTCTAAAACCCACATTGGCGGCACTTCGAGTTATTGGCTCCATGGGAATCCTGAGTAGAATCCTTTCCTGCCTCCTCCTAGCTTCTGGTTCAGGATGTCGTGGCTTGCAACTTCATCACTCCCATCTCTACCTCTGGCATCATAGGGTGTTCTCTCTCTGTGTCTTTGTATCAATCTTCCTTCCTGCTAGTAGTCACCAGTCATATTGGGTTGCTGCTGCTGCTGCTGCTAAGTCGCTTCAGTCGTGTCCGACTCTGTGCGACCCCATAGATGGCAGCCCATCAGGCTCCCCCGTCCCTGGGATTCTCCAGGCAAGAACACTGGAGTGGGTTGCCATTTCCTTCTCCAATGCATGAAAGTGAAAAGTGAAAGTGAAGTCGCTCAGTCGTGTCTGACTCTTAGCGACCCCATGGACTGCAGCCTACCAGGCTCCTCTGTCCATGGGATTTTCCAGGCAAAAGTACTGGGGTGGGGTGCCATTGCCTTCCCCGTATTGGGTTAGGGCTCACCATATGTTTATTTGCTAATATCTGCAAAAACCTATTCCAAATAAAGTCATAGTCAATATATCAGTATATCTTCAGTATATCTTTTTAGGAGCCTCAATTCAACCCACAAGACCATACTCACATTTCGGCTGAGGGGTACCCAGAATAAAATCATATATACATATAAAAGATATATATATATATATAATCAGTCAACTAATCTTGTTCTTTGTGACACAGAAGCCAATATAATTATGCTATACCTGCCAACAAAGGAGCCTACGAGACATTTAGCAATTTTCCAAAGACTCTGTATCAAGTTAGGTGTAAATTTGCTCTGTTTATCATGTATGTGTGCATGCTAAGTCACTTTCAGTCGTGTCTGACTCTTTGCGACCCTATGGACTGTAGCCTGCCAGGCTCCTCTGTCCATGGAATTCTCCGGACAAGAATACTGGAGTGGGTTGCCATGCCCTCCTCCAGGGGATCTTCCCAACCCAGGGACTGAACCTCTATCTTTTATGTCCCCTGCGTTGGCAGGGTTCTTTACCACTAGCGCCACCTGGGAAGCCCTGTCTTTATCATACTCCTCTCCAACTGTAAAAGAAAAAACAAACTTCAGAACAGCTCTGTGAATCAAACAACAATAAATAATGCTGCCAGATATTTCAACATGAATTTGAGCTTATCAAAGTGATACATTAAATAATTCTGCTAAAAAGAGAGCACAATCAAACAACAATAAATAATACTGCCAGATATTTCAACATGAATTTGAGCTTATCAAAGTGATACATTAAATAATTCGGCTAAAAAGAGAGCACACAGGACTCACTTGAATTCTACCTTAACACTTCGGTTTCATACTGTCCTTTTCTGGTGCTAAACTTCTGGAATATTAAATATTCTAGTTAAGAATATTAAATATTCTTAATATTAAAATTTAGGAAACTAGAATATTTTATACAATTACAAGGTGAAAAAGGATAATCTCATATAATACTTATAGGTGAAGGATTACTTTTGAAATATATTCAACTAAGTATGAGAAATTAGCTTTGCACCAAAATTGAAGTGTCTGGCACTATCATGAAAATGAAGAATTAGATTTTTTTTTGCTTTATCATTTTAGTTAGTCCTAAGTCATTGCAAAGCATCAATAGAGTTTACAAAGAGAGTATTAAATTAATTCAAAGTTAGAGGCACCTCATATTGATGGCCTAATTACCCATGGAGACGAGCCAGCCATAATTTCTTTTAATTTAATCATCAACCAGAGAGGTTATATTTAACTCTGACTCTAAATTCCACCAAACAAAATCAGAAAAAGTTCAAATTGCCCAATAATTAATTATAACTGATGTAGTTAAAACAAATAATTAGTTTCCATTTGATTTAAAATCATTTGCTTGGAAGTCAATGATGCAGAAAAGAAAAAAAAGATGAGAGGTAGGTATGCTGCTTTATTTTTAGAAAAATAGGCAAGCAATCATTCAATTTCTAAAAGAAATCCATTCATGTTTTCTCTGTTGGTCGGACTGTGTTACATGCCAGTATAATGAACACTGATTTGTCCAAGGTCTAGCTCGTTAAGAGGTAGTATTACGTAGCGAGTAAAGGAGTGGCGTCTGAGTTAGAGTACCAGGACCAAGTCATTTTATCTTTCTAATCCTTGCTTTTCTCAAGTATGCACTACCAATAACAGTAGCACCTAACGGGGGCAGAGAATACCACTTTTCCAAATACTTTCGTTTCCTGTGGGGACACAAGTAAACTCTACTTTCTAGCTCCCTTTGAATTAAATCGATGCTATTATTCATTCTGTATGTGAGCAGAACAGGGTACACTGTTTCCGAGTTCTGGCTCCTGAAATATCCTAGAAGCCTGTCCACCTGTTTTCTTCTCTGGTTAGCCAGCTGCAATCAAACTACCCAAGGAAGGAAGTGAAGGCTAAAGGTAGAAACGGTAGAGACAGTAGCTTGAAGAAGCCTGGAAACACTAGATTTCAGACTGCTCTAAGATAGGGAAATAAGCAAGAAATAAACCTCTTTTTTGTTGTTTTCCTTGTGATTTTTGGTGCTTGGTACAGCAATTCACATACCCCATGTAACACAAAATGTGTATTACATAATTGACGTAAAAATTAAAAGATATGACAATCATGGAGTGTCTAGCACATAGTAAATATTCAATAATTGATGAATATTTAAGAGGCTTTCCTGGTGACTTAGTAAAGAATCCACCTGCAATGTGGGAGACCTGGGTTCAGTCCCTGGTTCAGGAAGATCTCCTGGAGAAGGGAATGGCAACAACTCCAATATTCTTGCCTGGAGAATTCCATGGACAGAGGAGCCTAGTGGGCTACAGTCCAATGGGTTGCAAAGAGTTGGACATGACTGAGTGACTAAGCACATTAGTATTTAAAGGCAAAATAAATGTACAATGTACTATTGCACTTTATGGCTTTGCTAGTAGTTAAAATATACTGAGAAAAATAGATAAATTAATTGTATATGTCATCTATTCTAGAATCCATAACGTTACATTACTTAATGTGATATGATATCACTTCTTATCTCCTGGCACAGGACCTGGAAGAGCATCAGTATTCATTGAAGGTTGAATGAATGATAGTTTCAATGGATAAATTAATCCATGAATACAGGATAATAAAGGAAATTTTTCCCATTTAATTTCACTGGACAGAGTTATCATGTACCCTGTACAGATTAGGAATTTTTGAAGACCCAAGAATGACCAAGACACTGAATACTAAGAAAGATGAGGAACACAAAGAAACAAACCCACAGGTAGCTTCAACGAAAGCAAGTAGATGCTCGTTCATATTACACAGTGAATGCATAAATGTTTGTATATTCCCTACCTAACTTACATATGCTTTTATATATCCTGTTGCAGGCAAAAAATAGCATAATAAAAGGTTTAACAAAATAAAAATGATATTCAATATGGAGGATTCTGAAGATACAGAAGGTATTAAAAGAAATGTTATCTACTAAATGAGTTACCATTGGACTATGTATTAAAATAAAAGATATAGATAGGAAAATGTCTTTGATATTCAAAAACCACAGCGATAATTTCTGGTTCTAACTGAGCAATTCACAATTGAGAATGATTGAGAAGAAACAACACTTGTGGAGGGAAGACAATCCTAGGCCAAGAATGAGATAGTGATTACTTTCCAAGGGTTGTCAGAACTCCAATCCTAGGCCCAACACTTACCATAGGTTGGGGGCAGATAATTTTTCAGAGACTCTCTTTCCTGGTGCATAAACTTATGGGATTGGATTAATTGGTTAATTCTGTGATATTTCAGGGTTATTATTTGTTCAATATAATTATCATAAACATTAGTTTTCATTGCACTGTGTGTGGGAGAAATTATCAGTTAGAAAAGCTCTGGCTGATAGCATGCTAGATAAACCACCTTTTAACTACATATTTTTTCTTGATACATAAATAACTGCTTTTCACAGAAGCCAGCTTATGTCAAACAATAAATTGAAAAACAAATGGAAACTAGAATATTATATTCACTCTCAATTGGTCATACATAGTTTATACATATTCCAAACAAATGAATGCACGATAGGGTGTGTATTTTAATGAACTTTCATAACAATAGCAACAATGTAGGGGGGAAAATTGATCCAGAAAATAAAAGATGATTTGAAGATGTATTTATGGCATACCTGTCATGCCAGTTCCTAGGCAACCAGGCATTGTTCAAACAGAAAGAAAGATAGATAATTATAGACAATGGTATATGTGGTCTTTCTGGCTTGAGGAAGGATACCTGCAGAAAATAAAGCCATACGTGAATCCTAAAGGTGTCACTTCATGTGTCTAATTTGAAATGAAATTTCTTGACTGAATCACAGCATCTTTCCTTTGATGCACAGTCCACTGATGATTTCTTCATCTGAGCCAGACCTGCACACACACACCTCCCCTTGCACATCCACATCAGTGGTCTCTGCTCTGCAGTGCTCACAATCAGCCACAATAGGCAACTATTTTTAGGAGAGACTGTTGAGAAGAGGATGATCATGGAACTGATGCTGAAAACTCGGCCTCCTTGCATCGGTGCTGAGTCAAATCTCAGAGACAGAGTTTGGGGCGACATAGAGAAGAAAAGCTTTATTGCTTTGCCAAGCAAAGGGGGACATAGCCAGCTCCTGCCCTCAAAATGGTGTGTCTCAACCCTGGGAGGATTTGATGAGAGTTTTATAGCAATGGTTCAAGAGTGGGGATTACTGATAATGATCAGGGTACATGCAAGGCTTCATTTTTTCAATCAGGCCTCAATAGGTCTCCTGATGATTTCTGTGGTTCTCAGGAGTTAATAAACTGTGACATTCTCTCTGTAATGTGCAGTTTAGTTCAATGGCTAAGTCGTTTCTGACTCTTTGCAACCCCATGGATGAAGCAAGCCAGACTTCTCTGTCCATCACCATCTCCCGGAGCTTACTCAAACTCATGTCCACTGAGTCAGTGATGCCATCCAACCATCTCATCCTCTCTCGTCCCCTTCTCCCCCTGCCTTCAATCTTTCCCAGCATCAGGGTATTTTCCAATGAGTCAGTTCTTTGCATCAGGTGGCCAAAGGATTGGAACTTCAGCTTCAGCATCAGTCCTTGCAATGAATATTCAGGACTGATTTCCTTTAGGATGGACTGGTTTGATCTCTTTGCAGTCCAAGGGACTCTCAAGAGTCTTCTTCAACACCACAGTTCAACAGCATCCGTTCTTCGGTGCTCGGCTTTCTTTACGGTCCAACTCTCACATCCACATATGACTACTTGAAAAACCATACCTTTGACTAGATGGATCTTTGTTGAAAAAGTAATGCCTCTAAGCTTGTAAATATGCTGTCTAGGTTTATCATGACATTCTGGTTTTGCCCTCCAAGAGTCTATTTCCCCAGTCCTGTGTAAGTTCTGGTAGCTCTATGGCGAGGTTAATGGTGATCTCCTCCAAGAGCGGTTATGCCATACCCAGGTCTGCTGCACCCAGAGACCCTGCCTCTGTGGCAGGCCACTGCTGACTCATACCTCCTCAGGAGACACTACAACATAGTTCTATCTCAGTCTCTGGAGTCTCTGGGTCCTGGTGCACACGAGGTTCTGTCTGTGCCCTCCAAGAGTCTGTTTGCCCAGTCCTGTGTAAGTTCTAGCAGCTCTTGGTGGCTTAATGGCGACCTCCTCTAAGAGGGCTAATGCCATACCCAGGTCTGCTGCACCCAGAGCCCCTGCCCCTTTAGCAGTCCACTGATGACCTCCTCAGAAGACATTCAAACACAGTGTGATTCTAAACGTGATTTTGCCCCTCCTACCATCTTCCTGGGGCTTCTCCTTTGCCCTTGGACATGGGATATCTCCTCACAGTCACGTCAGTGCCACGCAACAGCTGCTCCAGCGCCTACTGGCTTGCTGGGGCTTCTCTTCTCTTGGATGTAGGGGTGGACCCAGGAGAAAGCAGCAGTCACCTCACAAGAGACTGGCCCAGACTTGCCCATGAGTGTCCAGGAGTATCTGGCAGAGGTGTGGGTCAGCAGTGGCCTGCTGCCGGATCAGGGGCACTTAGTGAAGCAGTGTTTGCATGGGACCTTTTGAAGGAGGTCACCAGTATCTTCCTTACCTCCACCATAGTCTGGCCCCAGGTAAACAACAGAGGGGGACCACAACTCCACCCATCAACAGAAAATTGATTAAAGATTTACTGAGCATGGCTTCACTCATCAAAACAAGACCCAATTTCCCCCTCAGGTAGTCTCTCCCATCAGGAACCTTCCATAAGCCTCTACTCCCTCTCCATCAGAGGGCAGACAGAATGAAAACCACAATCACAGAATACTAACCAATTGGGTCACATAGACCACAGACTTGTCTAACGCAAACTATGAGCCATGCCATGTAGGGCCACCCAAGACGGATGGGTCATGGTGGAAAGTTCTGACAAAACGTGGTCTACTGGAGAAGGGAATGGCAAACCACTTCAGTATTTTTGCCTTAAGAACCCCATGAACAGTATGAAAAGGCAAAAAGACAGGACACTGAAAGATGAACTCCCCAGGTCAGCAGGTGCCCAATATGCTACTAGAGATCAGTGGAGAAATAATTCCAGAAAGACTGAAGAGGCAAAGCCAAAGTGAAAACAACACCTAGTCGTGGATGTGACTGGTGATGGAGGTAAACTACAATGCTGTAAAGAGCAATATTGCATAGGAACCTGGAATGTTAGGTCCATGAATCAAGACAAATTGGAAGTGGTCAAACAGAAGATGGCAAGAGTGAACATCAGCATTTTAGAAATCAGCTAACTAAATGGACTAGAATGGGTGAATTTAACTCAGATGACTATTATATCTACTGCTGTGGGCAGGAATCCCCTAGAAGAAATGGAATAGCCATCATAGTCAACAAAAGAATCTGAAATGCAGTACTTGGATGCAATCTCAAAAATGACAGAATGATCTCTGTTTGTTTCAAAGGCAAACCATTCAATATCATAGTAATCCAAGTTGATGCCTCAAACAGTGATACTGAAGAAGATGGTTGAATGGTTCTATGAAGCGTTACAAGACCTTCTAGAACTCACATCAACAAAAGATGTCCTTTTCTTTATAGGGGACTGGAATGCAAAAGTAAGAAGTCAAGAAATACCCAGAGTAACAGGCAAATTTGGCCTTGGAATACAGAATGAAGCCTGGCAAAGCCTTATAGAGTTTTGTCAAGAAAACACACTGGTAATAGCAAACACCCTCTTCCAAAAACACAAGAGAAGACTCTACACTTGGACATCACCAGATGGTCAGTATCGAAATTAGACTGATTATATTCTTTGTAGCCAAAGATGGATAGCTGTATACAGTCAGCAAAAAACAAGATCAGGAGCTGACTGTGGCTCATATCATGAGCTCCTTATGGCCAAATTCAGACATGAATTGAAGGAAGTAGGGAAAACCACTAGACCATTCAGTTCAGATCAGTTCAGCTCAGTCACTCCCTGTCCATCACCAACACCCAGAGTTCACTCAAACTCATATCCATAGAGTTGGTGATGCCATCCAGGCATCTCATCCTCTGTCTTTCCCTTCTCCTCCTACCCGCAATCTCTCCCAGCATCAGAGTCTTTTCCAACGAGTCACCTTTTCGCATGAGGTGGCCAAAGTACTGCAGTTTCAGCTTTAGCATCATTCCTTCCAAAGAACACCCAGGACTGATCTCCTTTAGAATGGACTGGTTGGATCTCCTTGCAGTCCATGGGACTCTCAAGAGTCTTCTCCAACACCACAGTTCAAAAGCATCAATTCTTCAGCACTCAGCTTTCTTCATAGTCCAACTCTCACATCCATACATGACTACTGGAAAAACCATACCCTTGACTAGGTGGACCTTTGTTGGCAGAGTAATGTCTCTGCTTTTTAATATGCTCTCTAGGTTGGTCATAACTTTCCTTCCAAGGAGTAAGCGTCTTTTAATTTCATGGCTGCAGTCACCATCTGCAGTGATTTTGGAGTGCCCAAAAATAAAGTCTGACACTGTTTCCACTATTTCCCCATCTATTTCCCATGAAGTGATGGGACCAGATGCCATGATCTTTTCTCAATGTTGAGCTTTAAGCCAACTTTTTGACTCTCCTCTTTCACTTTCATCAAGAGGATTTTTAGTTCCTCTTCACTTTCTGCCATAAGGGTGGTGTCATCTGCATATCTGAGGTTATTGATATTTCTCCCGGCAATCTTGATTCCAGCTTGTGCTTCTTCCAGCCCAGCATTTCTCATGATGTACTCTGCATAGAAGTTAAATAAGCAGGGTGACAATATACAGCCTTGAAGTACCCCTTTCCCTATTTGGAACCAGTCTGTTGTTCCATGACCAGTTCTGAATGTTGCTTCCTGACCTACATATAGGTTTCTCAAGAGGCAGGTCAGGTGGTCTGGTATTCCCATCTCTTTCAGAATTTTCCACAGTTTATTGTGATCCACACAGTCAAAGGCTTTGGCATAGTCAAGAAAGCAGAAATAGATGTTTTTCTGGAACTCTCTTGCTTTTTCCATGATCCAGCGGATGTTGGCAATTTGATCTCTGGTTCCTCTGCCTTTTCTAAAACCAGCTTGAACATCTGGAAATTCATGGTTCACATACTGCTGAAGCCTGGCTTGGAGAATTTTGAGCATTACTTTACTAGTACGTGAGATGAGTCCAATTGTGTGGTAGTTTGAGCATTCTTTGGCATTGCCTTTCTTTGGGATTGGAATGAAAACTGACCTTTTCCAGTCCTGTGGCCACTGCTGAGTTTTCCAAGTTTTCTGGCATATTGAGTGCAGCGCTTTAACAGCATCATCTTTCAGGATTTGAAATAGCTCCACTGGAATTCCATCACCTCCACTAGCTCCGTTCATAGTGATGCTTTCTAAGGCCCACTTGACTTCACATTTCAGGATGTCTGGCTCTAGGTGAGTGATCACACCATTGCAATGATCTGGGGTGTGAAGATCTTTTTTGTACAGTTCTTCTGTGTATTCTTGCCACGTCTTCTTAATATCTTCTGCTTCTGTTAGATCCATACCATTTCTGTCTTTATCGAGCCCATCTTTGCATAAAATATTCCCTTGATATCTCTAATTTTCTTGAAGAGATCTCTAGTTTTTCCCATTCTATTGTTTTCCTCTATTTCTTTGTATTGATTGTTGAGGAAGGCTTTCTTATCTCTTCTTGCTATTCTTTGGAACTCTGCATTCAGATGCGTATATCTTTCCTTTTCTCCTCTGCTTTTCACTTCTCTTCATTTCACAGCTATCTGTACGGCTTCCCCAGACAGCCATTTTGCTTTTTTGAGTTTCTTTTCCACGGGGATGGTCTTAATCCCTGTCTCCTGTACAATGTCACAAACTTCTGTCCATAGATCATCAGGCACTCTATCAGATCTAGTCCCTTAAATCTATTTCTCACTTCCACTGTATAATCATAAGGAAATTGCTCAAACTACCTCACAATTGCACTCATCTCACACTCTAGTAAAGTAATGCTCAAAATTCTCCAAGCCAGGCTTAGCAATATGTGAACCACGAACTTCCAAATGTTCAAGCTGGATTTAGAAAAGACATAGGAATCAGAGTTCAAATTGCTAACATCTGCTGGGTCATCAAAAAAGCAAGAGAGTTCCAGAAAAGCATTAGTTTCTGTTTTACTGACTATGCCAAAGCCTTTGACTGTGTGGATCACGATAAACTTGAAAATTCTGAAAGAGATGGGAATACCAGACGACCTGACCTGCCTCTTGAAAAATCTGTATGCAGGTCAGGAAGCAACAGTTAGAACTGGTCATGGAACTGCAGACTGGTTCCAAATAAGAAAAGGAGTACGTCAAGGCTGTATATTGTCACCCTGCTTATTTAACTTCTATGCAGAGTATATCATGAGAAATGCTGGGATGGAAAAAGCACAAGCTGGAATCAAGATTGCCGGGAGAAATATCAGTAACCTCAGATATGCAGATGACACCACCCTTATGGCAGAAAGTGAAGAACTAAAGAGCCTTTCGATGAAAGTGAAAGAGGTGAGTGAAAAAGTTGGTTTAAAGTTCAACATTCAGAAACGAAGATCATGGCATCTTGTCCCATCACTTCATGGGAAATAGATGGGTAAACAGTGAAAACAGTGAGAGACTTTATTGTGGGGGGGTCCAGAATCACTTCAGATGGTGATTGCAGCCATGAAATTAAAATACATTTGTTCCTTAGAAGGAAAGTTATGACTAACCTAGACAGCATATTGAGAAGCAGAGACATCACTTTGCCAACAAAGGTCCATCTAGTCAAAGTTATGGTTTTTCCAGTAGTCACGTATGGATGTGAGAGTTGGACTGTGAAGAAAGCTGAGTGCCGAAGAATTGATGCTTTTGAACTCTGGTGTTGGAGAAGATTCTTGAAAAATCCCTTGGACTGCAGGAGATCCAACCCATCCATCCTAAAGGAAATCAGTTTTGAATGTTCATTGGAAGGACTAATGTCAAAGCTGAAGTTCCAATACTTTGGCCACCTGATGCAAAGAACTAACTCCTTTGAAAAGACCCTAATGATGATGGATAGATTGAAGGTGGGAGGAGAAGGGGACAAGAGAGGATGAGATGATTGGATGGCGTCACTGATTCAATGGACATGTGTTTGAATAAACTCCAGTAGTTGGTGATGGACAGGGAGGCCTGGCATAATGCAGTCCATGGGATTTCAAAGAGTTAGACATGACTGAGCCACTGAACTGAACTGAATTGAGGTTTATCATTGCTTTCCTTACAAGAAAAAGCATCTTTTAATTTCATGGCTGCAGTCACCATCTGCAGTGATTGTGGAGCCCAAGAAAATAAAGTCTCTCACTGTTTCCATCATTTCCCCATCTATTTGTCATGAAGTGATGGGACCAGATGCCATGATCTTCACTTTTTGAATGGTGAGTTTTAACCCAGCTTTTTCACTCTCTTATTTCCCTTTCATTGAGAGGCTTTTTAGTTCCTCTTTGCTTTCTGCCATAAGTGTATTGTCATCTGCGTATCTGAGGTTATTGATAGTTCTCCCAGAAATTTTGATTCCAGCCATTCTAACTATTGCTTTTGACCCTCATAGAGATTTCTCAGGAGGCAGATAAGGTGGTCTATTCCCATCTCTTGTAGAATTTTCCAGTTTGTTGTGATCCATACAGTCAAAGGCTTTGGCATAGTCAATAAAGCAGAAGTAGATGTTTTTCTGGAACTCTCTTGCTTTTTTGATGATCCAGCACATGCTGGCGATTTGCTCTTTGGTTCCTCTGCTTTTTCTAAATCCAGCTTGACTATCTGGAAGTTCTCAGTTCATGTACTGTTTTTACCTAGCTTGGAGAATTTTAAGTATTGCTTTGCTAGTGTGTGAGATGAGTGCAGTTGTGTGGTAGTTTCACATTCTTCGGCATTGCCTTTCTTTGGGATTAGGATGAACACTGACCATTTCCTGTCCTATGTCCACTGCTGAGTTTTCCAAATTTGCAGGCATACTGAGTGCAGCACCTCAACAGCATCATCTTTTAGGATTTGAAATAGCACAACTGGAATTCCATCACCTCCACTAGCTTTGATCATAGTGATGCTTCCTAAGGCCCAGTTGACTTCCCATTCCAGGATGTCTGGCTCTCGGCGAGTGGTCACATCATCGTGATTATCTGGGTCCTTAAGATCTTTTTTGTATGATTCTTCTGTGTATTATTGCCATCTCTTATTATCTTCTGTTTCTCTATGTTCCATACTGTTTCTGTTCATTATTATGCCCATCTTTGTATGAAATGTTCCCTCGGTGTCTCTAATTTTCTTGAAGAGATCTGTAGTCTTTCCCATTCTACTGTTTTCCTCTATTTCTTTGCATTGATCACTGAGGAAGCTTTTATTATCTCTCCTTTCTGTTCTTTTGAGCTTGCATTCAGATGGATATATCTTTCTTTTTCTCCTTTGCCTTTAACTTCTCTTTTCTCAGCTATTTGTAAGGCCTCCTCAGACAACCAGTTTGCCTTTCTTTTTCTTGGGGTTGGTCTTGATCACTGCCTTCTGTACAATTTCATGAATCTCCTTTCATAGTTCCTCTGGCATTCTATCTATCAGATCTAATCCCTTGAATCTTTTTGTCATTTCCATTGTATAATAGCAAGGGGTTTCATTTAGATCATATCTGAATGATTAATGGGTTTTCATGCTTTCTTCAATTTAAGTCTGAATTTGGCAGTAAGGAGCTCCTGATCTGAGCCACAGTCTGCTCCCCGTCTTGTTTTTGCTGACTGTATAGAGTGTCTCTATCTTCAGCTGCAAAAAATAGAATCAATCTAATTTCGTTATTGACCATCTGGTGATGTGCATGTGTAGAGTGTCTCTTGTGTTGTTGGAAGAGAGTGTTTGCTATGACCAGTATGGTCTCTTGACAAGACTGTTAGCCTTTGCCCTGCTTCATTTTGTACAAGTCCAAATTTGCCTGTTGCTCCAGATATCTCTTGACTTTCAACGTTTTCATTCCAGTCCCTTATGAAGATCAATGACTAATCAAGTAGTTAATCTTTTCCATTTTGGGGTGGTTTTAGTTCTGAGGAAGAATATGCTGTGTGTATCCCTTGAGTTGGAACTAGGACCCTGCCCCTGGACTGCACCATGGTTTCTTGGCTGTTCCTCCCTTGTCTCTCTATCTCCTCCCTTCCCTGATTAGCAAGTGTTTGAACCTGCCCTTTGGAACTCAGAGAAAGTCGTGGAAGCTGAAGTCTCTTCCTACAAACAAGAAATGGGTGACAGAGAAAGGTTTCCATGGCTAGGAGCCCCACGGTGTCCTGCTTAGTTTCAAAAATGGATAATGAAAATATGCTTTCCTAGTAATTATTGAAATGATTCTCTTTTGTCAATCCAGAAAATGTTTTTCTATTGAAAGAAAATAAGTTCCAGCTTTTGTCTGTTTTTTTTTTTTTGTTTGTTTTTTGTTTTTTGTTTTTTTTTTTGCTTTCTACAGGTGGCAAATGCAGCAGTTTAGAGAAGCACTGAGGCAAAAACACAGCCCATAGCTTAGGCAATCCAATGACACATGAAATCCTGTGAGAGAAATGCCAGAAAATATGGGCAAAATCATGAACTATTCTTGAGTGTGTTCAGTTCAAATCCAAACTCATTATTAATTTAGTTGAAAAATAAATTTTAACATGTATTCACATGTCCATGAAAAATTAATCTAAGAAAGAAATGGAAATTTTTATCTGAGCCAAATTGGGGATTATAACCCAGTAACAGCCTCTCAGAAAGCTCCAAGAACTGTTCCTCCTCTTAGAAATCAAGGCACACTTATATGTTTTTAGGACAGATGGCTGTACATTAATTGACAAATAGGGCTGATCTCTATCTCAACAAGTAATTGAAATTATTTCTCCTTTCCCCTTTAAAAGTGTTTATGACCACGTTGAATCTAGAGCAAGTGTTTTTGCAGACACTGAGTCCACCATCTCTTCATGTTGCAATTCTGACTCCATGTTGAAACTGTTTCTTTAATTTGCTTTTCATTGCTTTTGTTATTATAATCATACATACTGGCTGGCCTCAGAGAATCCTGCCCCTCTGCCTGACTGTTAAGGTGTTGTTGTTCAGAACCCCATCCACCTATAGATGGCAGGAAGGAAGACATTTGCATGTCCTCTGCCTGAGGCTTCCCTGGTAGCTTAGATGGTAAAGAATATCTGCAACACGGAAGACCTGGGTTTGATCCCTGGGTGGGAAGGATCCCTTGGAGAAACAAATGGCATCCCGCTATAGTATTCTTGCTTGGAGAATTCCATGGACAGGGGAGCCTGGCAGGCTACAGTCCATGGGGTCGCAAAGAGTCAGACACCGACTGAGCGACTAACACACTAACCTGCCTGAGTCTTGCCATTCTAGGAGTTATTTGCAAGATTAATGGTTTTTTACCTTGTTTCCTCCCCTCCCCTGATCTCTGATCTATATTAGAACCTAGCATCCAGACCCTGATACGATGGTCATCTTGAGACATTAGTCTGCCATCTTCTCAGTCAGCTGGCTTTTCAAATACAGTCGTATTCCTTGCCTCTACACATTGTCTGTTGGTTTTACTGGCCGATAGCACAGTTAACAGAGGGACCTTGGACTCGTTAACATCCCCATCGCTGGCATATTGGTTAAAAGTAACTTTCTACCAATATTAACCTCTCTCGGGTATTAATCCAGCCAGACCTGAATTTGGGAACATGATGCTGAATTATACGGTGCAAGTGGGAACGACAGTGGGCCATTTCAGAAGGAGCTGAACCCAGAGAAGAGCTGACGCTATTACAAGGGATGAAGACCAGGCAAGAGGTTGATTGGTCTCTCCCACTGTCGCTCACTACAGTTTGGTTTTTTAATATCATTGCTTCCCAGACCAAGTCCAGCAGGAAGCCAGTTAACACTGAAGCCTGGAAAATTCAGACTGTGGGAATCAGCCACCTTCTATGGAGTGCAGAACCCTGGAAAGAAACACAGTCAAGGAACCAGTGTGCATGCTTTGAAGATAGAATCTGGAACAACTGTCCTAGATTAAGTGTAGAGATAAGCAGAGATGTTTATCAAGAAAAACACTTGGGTTTCTGGCTTAAACGATTAAGTGGACTGTGATGATATTGACTTAAGACTTGACAAACAGAAAGAGAAGCAGATTATAAAGGCTAAGTGTCTAGTTTTTGATACGTGAAAGAGGAGAGTTAAAAACCCGGTTTAAAACTCAACATTCAAAACACAAAGTCCATGGCATCTGGTCCCATCACTTCATGGCAAATTTATGGGAAAACAATAGAAACAGTGGCAGACTTTATTTTCTTGGGTTCCAAAATCACTGCAGATGGTGATTGTAGCCATGAAATTAAAAGACACTTGCTCTTTGAAAGAAAAGCTATGACCAACCCAGACAGCTTATTAAAAAGCAGAGACATTACTTTGCCAACAAAGGTCTGTCTAGTTGAAGCTATGGTTTTTCCAGTAGTCATGTATGGATGTGAGAGTTGGACCATAAAGAAAGCTGAGCGCTGAAGAATTGATGCTTTTAAACTGTGGTGCTGGAGAAGACTCTTGAGAGAGCCATATTTCTGTGGTAATTTGTTACAGAAGCAAGGAAAACTAATAGAGTATACAGACTATAATACCATGCCTACCCCATAGCATTATTTTCATTACTGTTATCATTAAATATTTTTCTTATATCTTCCTTTTCTTTGCTTTGCCTATTTTGTTAACTTCACATTGTAGAATTCTAGGCATGTGTGAATATAACTTTCTATTTTATTGTTATGGTTTTTAGTTATGGAATCTGGAAGGGCGGGAAACAGAGAACTCTACTCCATTTTGGAAATTACTAGAAGCTGAAAACAACAGGATGCTTTGACAACTGTCTTTGTGGTAGAAGGGAGAGTTTTCACTGACCAACTAAAAAGAAATCCTTAATTGTTGGATCCATTCCTAAAGAAAGTTGGACTGCTAATTTGTGTTTTGAAGTTCATGAAATGTAGTACTTCTCAGGGATTGAGATGATGACATGCTTATGATTTCCCCCTTCCTTTTCCGTTTTTTAAATTTCACACAATAATTTTAAAATTTAATTTAAATTTAAATCCAGTATCGTGCATTAATCCTGGACTGGCGACTCGTTTCATATATGATATTATACATGTTTCAATGCCATTCTCCCAAATCATCCCACCCTCTCCCTCTTCCACAGAGTCCAAAAAACTGTTCTATACATCAGTGTCTCTTTTGCTGTCTTGTATACAGGGTTATTGTTATCATCTTTTTAAATTCCATATATATGCATTAGTATACTGTATTGGTATTTTTTTCTTTCCAGCTTACTTCACTCTGTGTAATAGGCTCCAATTTCATCCACCTCATTAGAACTGATTCAAATGTATTCTTTTTAATGGCTTAGTAATACTCCATTGTGTATATGTACCACAGCTTTCTTATTCATTCATCTGCTGATGGACATCTAGGTTGCTTCCATGTCCTGGCTATTATAAACAGTGCTGCGATGAACATTGGGGTACACGTGTTAAATTTAATTATTTTAAAGTATTTTTGGCTGTGCTGGGTCCTCGTTCTGTGTCGGGGCTTTCTCTAATTGCGATGAGTGGGGGCTACTTTTGTTGTGTGACACAGGATTCTCATTGCAGGGGCTTTTCTTACTGTGGAGTATGGGTTCTAGGATGCTGCAGACTCCTTAGTTGCAGCACAGGGCCCGGCAGCCTAGGGGCATGTGGAATCTTCCTGGATCAAGGATCAAACCTTGTCCCCCGCATTGGCAGGTGGGTTCTTAACCACAGGACCACCAGGGAAGTTTCTTCCTCTTGACCTCTCAAAATACCTGAATACTATAATAAAATTTTTTGTTTTGAAGTAAAAGCAATACAGGTTAGCATTCTTCAGTACTTATTTCACTGACTTTATTTCATGATCTTCTGTCTAAAGAATGCTAAAAAACTTGCATTGTAAAAATTATAATATTGCATATTTAATTGCTACAGACAATTCAGAACATAATACTTATCTTTTCTGTGGAGTCTGCCTATTGTTTTCCATTCGAAGTAAATCCTTGAGAAGAAATTGAAACTCTTCCCTTAAAAGAAAATTTTACTTTGAGAATGGCCAGGTCATTTCTCAGATTTTTTGTTTGTTTTTTAACTCATGCTATTCATTTTCCTGTTGATTTAAGGTTCAGGGACTCCTATTATCATAAAATACTGTTTCTCCTCCCATGTCAGAACGTCCTGACTCTCCTACATAAAACTCTGCAAATACAAAAGTGTGGGGTTTGGAAAACTTCTAAGAATCTTCTCTATTGAACTTCAAGTTTGTAAAGCAACTCTCAGAATCATCAAGCCAAGTTTAACTTATTTGGATAGAGAGATGAAAACTTGGCACAGCTAAATTTTGCATATGATAAACTTTTAGACAATTTCCCAGAAGGAGATTGAAGTCTTTCTGAATGATGTATTCTCAGTTGCATTTATCTATTAGGCTGCTCTTTGCTCTGCACCTATCTATATATAAAGCTTATGTTGGAGAAGAGAAAGCCTGCTTTCTGTGAATATAAAACAAGGTTTGCAATAAAATAGTCATAACACCAAACTTCTGTACATGCACTTTCTAGAATGCCAAATATAATGAACACTCCAATTAGAACTGAGTTTGGTTCTTTTTTATCCATTCATATTTCACATTACCTGTGTTCATGCTATATATAGCTACCCTTTTCTCATGTAAACTTCAACTGTCTTAGAAGAATTTTTAAATTCCCTTTGCAAATTCTTACAGCCTTTTAGTGTTGAATAAGTCCTCACTGACATTTACAAGTCATACCATTTACAAGCATGCACTGTGGTCTTCATGTTTATTTCCCATTCATTGCAATAAAATGTGACGTTTAAGGCTCTATTGATTATTGCTGCAGTAGCAAGTGACACTTTTAATAAGTAATTTTCTTTTCTAGGCTTCATTCTGGATGCATGTTGCACACTAAACAATATTTTGGGTTAAGAAATATTTATTTGCATCTGATAATAAGTTCAAGACAGCTACTTCCTCAGTTTATAAAAAAGTATAACATTAGTGCAAACAATATTACTAATATTGAGATGTAAATTAGATTGTATTTCCAATGACGCCAATTTATAGTGGTAAAGACATTTCCTCCCAAGTATTGAAATCGTTAAAAGCTTATCATTTACTTGGTGAATCTATAAGTCAAAAGTTGACATACTTTCTCTATTTATATGCAGGTTACATGAGCTGTGGGGGTGGATATTTTGTGTTTGGTTTTAAATAACTCCTTGCAGCAGGGAATGAAGGAGAAAAGAAGAAATATTTTAATGCTAATTTAAGAAGTTTGGAAATTGGATTTGTGTCCTTTAATCAAATTTTTTTTAGTCATTTGATAATGATGATAATAAAAAGTTCTTTATAAAATAAAGGCCTTTTACTTAATTGTATGCATGTTTAATTAAATTTGAAACTCCCAAGAAACAGCTAAAGTTGTATCTACATGTACAACTAATGTAACTTTGGTCATCTAGTTACTCAAAAAAAATTGAATCAAGTAATCTTTTGAAACGTTCACTCATTTTTATTGCATTTTATTTTTTGACTGGATCATCATAAAAATTCATGACTGATTCTAAAATGTAAAGCAACTTAGATATGGCCTTCTTGATATCAGGAAGCTGTGTTTGTTCCCCAAATCTTTACTATCCTGCACCTGAGACGTTAAATATGACCATTCATATTTTTTTCAAATAAGCACTCCCAGAAGAAAATGCACACATTACTTCCCCATTAGACTTTATCAGTTTTTATTTTTTCAGCTAATGATTCATTGTTTTCTTTCTAGTTTGACAACTTGCTGAGAGAAGCTCCCTGTAGAACGGGGGCTCTGGAGAGCAGCTAGACACATTCAGAATAAGGCATCTGTGGATGCCTAGTGTTACAGAGAGGCCAAAGTGAGGTTTCTCATAGCCAGTGAGTATGGATATTCATATCCATAAGGCAGTGGTGTATGGATAATGTTTGGAACAATAAGATAAAGATGAGAAAGATCAAAGAGAGTAGAGGGCAAGGGTCAGCATGAACGCATCCCATCAGCAGATATCATACACTTCAAATTTAGTCCCAATGCTGATGCCATAACACAGGATCTTGGTGCCACAAGCTAAGAAATGAGTAAAGAGGAAAACATCATGATGTCACAGATATGGGGCAACGACTATGACAGAAGATAAAGTTGAACAATGTGGTTAATTTGAATCAATGTTGAATTTGAATCTATCTTTTCCCCCTAAGTCATCCAAACAAATCCAAGCCAAGTTAATAAAGTCCTGGCAACCTTGAGCTGGAGGCTTTAAATGGCATATAGGAATAAAGAAGCATCTTCAATACTTTCTTAGGTTCAGATGTTAAAATTTACTTGGTTTTCTTATTTAAAAGCAGAGTTCCTTCAGGGTTTATAAAGTGAACAACGTGAAAAATAGTTGCTTACAGTCAGTCTTTGGCTTTCAGCTTTCTCTGTTAAATGCTTGAATTCATCTGATTAGGCACCTATAACAACACTGACAACCATTATACGTTCTTTGTCATCTCATGTCTCTGTGAGATGATACAAATATATTCATGTTAATAGGTGTACATGTGAATCTATTTCAGAAGAAGGTTAAAAAAATAAAATTTCAGGAACCAAACCACATAATGTAAAATTAGATCTGCTCTATACCACATGAATGTCTGCAATAACTGTGTATTTCATTATTTTCTTCAATTTGTTAAATGTAGCATAATGCTTATGAAAGTGAAATTCACTCAGTCATCTCAAACTCTTTATGATCCTATGGACTCTATATAGTCCATGGAATTCTCCAGGCCAGAATACTAGAGTGGGTAGCCTTTCCCTTCTCCAGGGGATCTTTGAACCCCAGGATCAAACCTAGGTCTCCTGCATTGCAGGCAGATTCTTTATCAGCTGAGCCACAAGGGAAGCCCATAGTGCCCATAGACAATGATTTTATACATTTGTTCAGCAAACATGCCCTGAGCGAATAATAAGCACCAGGAATTGAATCAGATGCTGCAGACAATAGCAAACCAGACACATAATACCTGACCTCAAAGAGATTACAGTCTGCTGGGACATAAATACAGTCAAGGGTAGGAAAGTAATGAGGCATAGAGCCTCCCTGGATGAAAACAAGTAACTCAGAAGCTGAAACTATAAACAAGAATTAACAAAGCAGATCCACCTCAGCCAATAATAAAGATATTTGGAAAACTCAGTGTCTCTGGGAATGAACGATAAGAGGAATTTTTCCAGTGAGAGTTTTGGCTAATAATGGTCCCATAAAGTTGTCATTTTTAATTTCCACCCCAAATCTCATATCATAAAAGAATGGAACACCTAAGTTGGTGTGAAACATTCCATTTTTTGAATTATTATTTAAGATTGTTAGAATTGACATGCTTTCTCTATAAATATTAATTTGTTCAATAAATACTTATTGAAGCCACACTTTTTCTGTCACTGGGAATGCAGTGTTGAGAAGAATAGAAATGGCACCCAACTCTAGTGGACATTTGTCTTGCATTTTGAAGAATTTTTCAGTTCTTGAGCCTGGATAGGGCACACACACTTTCTCCTCCAGGAGTGCTGAAAACGTTCAGTACTTTTCCAAACTCCCTTGCAGCTAGCCTTAAGTATGTAAGTTGGGCTCTGCCAGTTGAAGCTAGCTATATAAAAAGGGAGAAGAGGGAGGTCACTTTTTTCTCTAAATGATGGCAGTAGCAATGATTTAGGAATTGAACCCCATGGACAGGTTAAGTCTGCTTAACTTAGCGTCTAGTGTCCAATGGCAGCTTGAGTGGTTTCCAGCAGAGTAAAAGAGTTTAAGGAATATTTCAGGCCTTGAGCCTAACTTTCCCACTTATTCAGTGATACAGTGAGCTACCCCAAATCTTTTTATGCTTATTCTGTCCCAGTAGGCTTCTGTTGCTTGCAACAAACAACCATGATTGACAGACAAGCTTCAGAGCCATCCAGCCATCAGGAGAAGCAACAATAAGAACAAGGAACATATTAAAACTTAAGAGACTTAGCAGCCTATAGCATGTTGATTTCTCAGAAGAATTTCACTGTAAAAACTAAAAATGTACATTCATTTTGGTGTTGAGCTTTCTCTATTGAATACTTGTAATTTGTCTGATTATAACAAGATGCCACAGACCAAACAATAGACATTTATTCTCACAGTTCTAGAGTCTGTAAAGTCCAAGATCAAAGTGCTGGCATATTTGATTCCTGGAGAGAAACTGCTTCCTAGTTTGTAGGCAACTGTTTCCTCAAGTGTAGCAATATATTATATTCATATATGTTTTAGTCCAAATGCTGAACCTGACATGTTGTCATCAAATTGTCTAGTTAGTTGCAGTGACTTTTTTCAAATCAGGGTTGCACCATGATGAAGAACCAAATAACTCCAGAGATCTGGATTTGACTTCCAACTTTTCCCCCTGAACCATCTGCTGTTACTCAAATAAACCCTCTGCCTTTATCAGCTGAAAAGTGAAAGTGTTAGTTGCTCAGTCATGGTCCAACTCTTTGTTACCCTATAGACTGTAGTCCTGCTGGGCTCCTGTGTCCATGGAATTCTCCAGGCAAAAACACTGGAGTGGGTTGCCATTCTCTTTTCCTGGGGATCTTCCTGCTCCAGGGATCAAACCCAGGGCTCTTGCATTGGCAGGCAGATTCTTTACCATCTGAGCCACTAGAGAAGCCCGAGGGACCTGCCTATGGCTCAGCATGGTTGTAGGGCTTCCCAGGTGGTGCAGTGGTAAAGAATCTGCCTGCCAGTACAGGAGACACAAGAGACTAGATTTGATCCTTGGGTTGGAAAGATCCCCTAGAGTCATAGTGAAGGACAGAGGAGCCTGGCATGCTATAGTCCACGGGGTTGCAAAGAGTCAGACACGACTTAGTAACTGAACACTGGCAACAAACATATCCGCTACATAAGCAGCAGCCTTGGTGCCCCCCTTCAGCCACCATTCCTGGTAGGCAGGAGACTCTTCTAACAGTGAATTTGGCGCCAGGACTCTGCAGAAATGGGCTGCAGTCTCAGATGCTTCAATCCCACTTTCTTTCTTTTTTTCCTTTCTTCTCTCCTTCAACGGTGGTCAGACTTCCACAATAATTTGACAGCTCTCCTAACCTCTCCAGTTGCCTCCTCCTCTACTCCCACAGACATATTTTTTAAAATACATTCTTTGTACCTTTAATCCTTCCTTTGTTTCTCCTCCTCATAAAACCCCAATAAGACATCCTGTAACCTAGTGCTGTTGCTCATTTTCTGGCCATCATCACCCCTGCGTTTCATCTGATCAGACCAGAAAACACACTGGGACTGGGTTGTTTTTCATTTCAGGTTGAATAGAGGGCAGGAATCTTATCTCCCTTGCCTTGCTGCCCTATCTTCCCAACTGGTCCATGAAAATTCTATCTGCAAGCTCAAAGCTTCCTCCCTATCACCCCACTCTTATAAATCAAGACAAAATAAAAGCATGAGATATTTGAACTCAACCAATGCCCTCATCTTGACACCGAATGTCAGGTGTCACTCTCTTTGATAGGCTGCTTTGGTTCTGAATGCTATGACCCTAGAATTTTTGCCCTCAACCTCAGATCCCTCCTCAATTTCATTCTGATGGCAAGATACTATGTATACATAGACTATCTCCCCTACTCTGGCCTGAACACACTTGGTACCCTGGACTCTTCATATGTTCCACTGTAGAGGCCTAAGCTTCTTGCTGAATCTCCATCCCAAATCCCTTCTTCAGTAATGTTTAGTCCCAGTTTGCCTCAAGAAGCCTGACACTCATCATTTATCTTTCCAGACTGTCCCCAAATCTACAGATTGGCATCCAGTTAGATGAGAAACGTTCTAGTTGTAACTTACATTGTAATTTTGAATAATGCCTCTTTAATATACTCTCAAGTATTTAGTTCTGTCCAATAGTGAATTCGCAATTTATTATATGAAAAAAAAAAAAAAGATCTTGGAGAGAGAAAATTGGCTTCTTTACTCCGTTCTTGTATACTGGGGTTTGTCCATGAGATAGAGCTAAGGTAGGCAATGCATGTGTGCTCAGTGGTGTCCCACACTTTGCAACCCCATGGACTATAGCCCACCAGGCTCCTCTGTCAATGAGATTTCCCAGGCAAGAATATTGGAGTCGGTTGATAAGGAGATTTTCCATTTGATCTTGAATTAATCTTTGTCTTAAGAAAACAGTAGTCATAGCTATAACCTTGGATATTGGCTTTAATTACAATGCTGTCATAGCTCTGTCTGACGGACAGAGCTGCCGTCAGCAGCTGATGGACCTCCAAACCTGCCCAGTTCTAAGGAGTAATACAAATGTTAGGTCGTTGCTCTTTCTTTTACCTGAGTCAGGAAGAGCCTCTGGAGAAGGAAATGTTGACCCACTCCAGTATTCTTGCCATAGACAGAGGATCCTGGCAGACTATAGTCCATGGGATCCCAAAGAGAAGAACATGATGGAGCACGCATGCATACACACACACACGGTATACCACCTGCTTTGGAATCACTGCATCGACAAATCCCAATATTTAAGACAGGAGAATGGAATAAAGAAGACAATTTTCTCTCTCCAAGGTTTCTTCCTATAATAAATGGTGAACTCAGTATCAGACAGAACCAAATACTAGAAACAAACTTTTATAGTTCGTGGGAGAAAATGAAAATAATATAAAAGAATACTACCTATGGTGTTTTTAGTGAAAAGAAAAAAAAAAGACTAAAAAATTTATAACGAGTCCAGAATGAGTAGTTTCAGATTTCCAGTTCCACAAATGAATCTCTAAGTATCTCTTTAGTATTTGTTAGGTGTGTGTTCAAATAGTGTGAAGCCCTGAAAATGTAAAACACATAGCTACCACTAAGGCAGGAACAATGTGCTTATGGAGACAAGAGTAACACTTAGGAAAACTGTGGAACAATACAAGAAAGTTCAATAATGACACATATTTGATATAAAATAGAACTTCCGAGAATAGGTAGCTTTCTGAAGGCAGGAATTTTCTGAGCAATCCCCATGGAGGAGAAATTTGAGGCTGAATATTGATGAGGCCGAGTTTGATGCTGCGAAAGAGACAGTCCTTACAGTGCGTGACTTCTAATCACCGAGGACTACACATATGAGGACACCTTGACACTTCGAGCTCAGAGCCTCTGGATGGTGGTACCCAAGGGCCTGGGGTGCTTAGGATGGGCAGTGCCCAAAACAAAACATTCACATGCTGCCCCTAGAGATAGTGAGAGATTTTCACAAGCATTAGTCTGAGCTCTAGAGTTGCCTGTCTCGAGAAAGTGTTTCCAGATGTTGAGAATCTGGCTTAATGACTTCTCAGTAGTCATCTCTCTTGAAATTGTGCTTCATTCAGATATCTGTATGTTAATCTGGTCATCATCTTGCCTTCTCGCAATAGACTGCAGATAGAAATGCTTGAAGTCCTTGGACCCTATATACAACCATCAGTTGCAGTGGCCACAGCCAGAACAGTTGCACTTGGGAAACTCTAGCCCATCTCATCCCATTATTGCCCATCACACACTCAGAGTTGGTATGAATAATCTGCCATGACCAATTGAATCCCAAGAGGATAGACAATATTCAGCTATAGTCTGAAATAAGACTTGAGGTTCTTTCATCAAGTACTCTTTGTGACATACAAAGAATATAAGTTTATATGTTTAGAACGTCAGTTCAGATGCGAGTTCAAGTTGGGCATTGTTGACACTTTACTATAGTTCTAAAATAAATGGAAACCAGTGTCCTAATAAATTGGTATTCTACCAAGAGTCACCTTGCTAGTTAATATCATGCTTCAATATAGAAGAGAGTGGAGGGAAAGAAATGCCCTATAATTGACTATTTACCTAATCAGTGCTTTTCTTTCACCACAACTTAACAAAATGGGAATGACACTCCCATTTTACAGATGAGGAAATAAGTGTTCAGAAAGATAAAAGAATTTTCTCAAGTTCTATAGCCTGAATGTAGCAGAGCCAGTTCACACCTCTGACCGGACGATGCCTCTGTGTTGAACTTTGGATTTTCAGGTGTCCGACAAGGCACCATTTCATAACACACACCTATGCATGTTCAAAGCTTCTCCTCAGAGATCATAAGTGTTTTCAGACAGCTGCCCTGAATGAACAGCTTCCCAGAAAGTGAACATTTTTTTTCATAAATGCATTAAATAGGAACTTTGAGGCATTATCCTCATTTATATTTATAGGTAAAAATCACATAAGCCCAAATAGATCATGGGTCATTTTCCATAAGATGTAGGGCAAAATACATTGCAGTATAACCACTTGGTTTCCCATTTTAGATATATTCCTGCAAAGCTGAGCATAAAGTGAAAAAGTGCAGATTTTATATCAAGGCATCTTTCATCTATGAGTTCAAAAATCCCTGACTGAAAGCAAAAAGCGATTTTTGTTCCTAAGAGAAATCCATTAAGTTATAGGCTAGTTTACAAATCAATCAAGTTCTAAATATCAATATCAAACTTTTGCACTGACAGTTTTATATCAGATTATAGAAACCTCAACTTTAGAACACAATAATCAGTAAATCACCAGACACAGCCTCTTCCAGTGAAATATGTGTGGATCTTTGTTCCTGAAGATTCTACTCACTTTCAAGGACTTTTTTCCTGGTGGTTTTATCCCCCTCCAGGATTTGGAACTCAGTTATCCATCACCTGGAATACAGCAACCACCTTCTGGTTGAGCTCTTCAGCAGAAGTATATCATAGGTATTTCCAACTTTCTTCCTACCCTAGCTAATTCTCCCCACTGAGAAGAGTCACTCCCCACTCAAAATCCCCCTTTGGTTATGACCAGTTTTGAGAAGTTCAAGTTTCTTCTCTTGGCCTTGAAGCACCTTCCTGATATGGTCCCAGTTGGGCTGCACTCAGCTTCTCTATTTTCCAGATTGTCACCTCCTTGTGTGTACGCTCAGTTGCTCAGTGGTGTCGGACGCTTGGTGACACCATGGCCTGTAGCCCACCCGACTTTATCTATGGAATTTCCCAGGCAAGAATACTGGAGTGGGATGCCATTTCTTACTCCAGGGAATCTTTCTGACCCAGGGATCGAACTCACATCTCTTCCATCTCCTGCATTGGCAGGCAGATTCTTTACCACTGTGTTGCCTGGATAGCCCTGGCACCCCCATACTTGCCTTCTTTTCTGGGTCATGTGTTGGCACTCCAGGAGGCCTTTCCTCATTTGTCTACCTGTCCAAATCCAAATTCTGAATTTAAATCCAGCACTAGGCTTACTCCTCCAATGGAGCATGCGCATGTGGGCACCCTGAGTCACTTTAGTGGTGTCTGGCTCTTTGTGACCCTATGGACTGTAGCCCGCCAGGCTCCTCTGTCCTTGAGATTCTCCAGGTAAGAATACTGGAGTTCATTGCCATGCCCTCCTCCAGGGGATCTTCTCTACTCAGGGATCGAACCTGGAACTCCTGTTCTGCAGGTGGACTCTTCACCGCCGATCCACCAGGGAAGCGCCCGCAATGGAGCACATGGGTTGTATCAAGTAATTGTAATTTAGACTCAGTGGTAAAGAATCCTCCTACAATGCAGGAGACACAGGAGACTTGGATTAGATACCTGGATTGAGACGATATCCTGGAGGAGGAAAATGGCAATGCACTTTAGTTTTTTTGCCTGAAAAATCCTGCAGACAGAAGAGCTGGCAGGCTACAATCCAAAGGGTGGGAAAGAGTCAGATATGACTGAGTGACTAAGCACACATCAGGCTCAGTGGCAAAAGATTTGTGGAGACTCGGGTTTGATCCCTGATCCAGGAAGATCCCTTGGAGAAGGAAATGGCCAACCCACTCCAGTATTCTTGCCTGGGAAATCCCACGGACAGAGGTATTGGGAGCCGGTTTTCTGGATTAGCGCTCCACCCGTGACATTGGTCATGAGGAAGGAGGCTCAAAACGCAAGGGCAAGATTTGAGTCTCAGGAGCTCCTTGGAGGTTCTCGAGCATCTACCCCAAAAAGGCCAGAGTCTGCCTACTTTCTGCTTTGTGTTCTCACCTACACCTCTGACTTTACAGGGGGCTGTCCCCCACTACCTGTCTCTGAGAAAAGAGCTAACTTACAGCTCCAGTTAATAATTCCTGAGTGTGACAGTGTTTCAGCCTACAAACTCCTTTTGGAAATCCTCTAGCCTGCCTGAATAGGTTTTTCCTGCCACATGTGATTGTTTAGAGCCTCCCAACTGTGAGAGGCATGAGATGTACTAAACTTTCTAAACACAGATTCCTTTGAGCAGTTAAAAGATTGATTAGAAATTGTATTGGTGAAGGGTTTTTCACTTGTTGGGCCAATGTTTGCTGCTAAATCTCCATATCCCTTACCTACTGTGTCCTTGGCAGTGTATTGAAATGTAAGTAGTAGCCTTAATGTTTGTAACCTGGGACCCTTGAGTACAACCCACCACAACTTTGCCCTATAGATATGCAACGCCAATGCTTTTGGAGGGTGGCACCTGACTTTAAAATAATCACCTTTAGAGAAAATAAGTTCTTTAAAATGTTAATAGGCCTCTGGGCCAGAAGATGATGTAACTCACCTAAACTTTTGCGTGTGATAGGTTTGAAAGCCTGGCTCAGGGACTGCTGTCCCTGTATGACTCCACCCCTTCCCTCATTATCCTCTATGCATAACTTAAGAGATAAAAACTACTTTGAAAAGTAAAGTGCGGGGCCTTGTTCACCGAAGCTTGGTCTCCCCACGTCGTTCTTTCTCTTACCTTCTGGCTGAATTATTCAGCCTCCTCTCTCCACAAAATGTTCTCACTGAAATTCCTTCTCACTGAGCTATCATTTCATCCGCTTTTCTTCACTGAATTTCCTCCTCACTGAGCTATCCTCATTTCTATTATTCTTTATATCTTTAATTAATATTTTAATAAGCTGTTGTTTCCTGATCGCCTATGCCGTCTCCCCTTCGAAATCCCTGGATCCACTGGGGCTGGACCCCGGCACAGAAGAGCCTGGCGGGCTGTAGTCCATGAGGTTGCAAAGAGTTGGACACGACTTAGCAACAGCAACCGTGACATATCTTTTCACATCATGAGTTCTCTAGTTTGCTGAAGTCAAGGCTCTATGATTTAGTCCTTTGTTTTCTCAGCTCTTCACATTGGTCTGAGTTGTGGTAGGTACAAATAAAGTGCTGGTGGGGGGATAAATGAATGGATGAAGATGATAAACTTGTATTAATTCAGATTCTGTTATGAAACAGCCAGCTGATTTAGAGAGATTGAATTTATTTTTTGGTACACTACAGTCTAGCACATTACATTAGGGACTTTTTTTAAAGTCTTCTTTTTCTGTATTTTATTTCTCATTCACCAGTCTCTACGGTCTTATTTTTGAAGGCAAAGAGTACATCTTTACTGAATAAATAGTGAAAGAATACCTTCCCATTTTATAATTCAAAAATTTCAAAGTTGAAGGTGACGTGTTTATGAAGATAGAGCTAGTAACATTTACAGAGAATATACTACATGCCTGGCACTGTTTTAGGAATTGTATATGGATTATCTCACTTAAGTCTTATGACAGTATTTTATACTAGATACTAGTCTTACTCTCATTTTATAGATTAAAACAATGAAACAAAAATAACAGAGGCAGGAACTGAGCACAGGTGGTGTCATGTAAAATACCCTTTCAAAACTATTGTTGCTGCCTTGTTCTTTGATTGAGCAACACATTAAATGTAAAATTTCTGTTTTATTTCCTGTTTTTAGGGTTTCCCTGTAGTTTTTGAACACACAAGTCAATCGTAAAGCTTCTACAATATGTAGTTTTCTACAACTAAATCTCATTGGCAAGTTTCTATCCTCAGTCCCTTAAGTCAACTTCAGCTATTTCTACCCCAAATCTTTTATTTTGTTCCTCTTTTTATTTTTTTCCCCAGTTTCTCTTGCTTTTATTCTCCCATCCCCAGTTCTGAACAGGAACCGAATTACATGACAAAAAGCAAATCTGTTTTTCCTCTACTGAGCAAATAAATTGAGACCTAGCTTACTTTGTGTGTATGTGTTTGGAGGAAATCTTTTATTTTCTAAAGCAATGTCAGGAGCTCATTTTTAAGTAATTTATTTATAACAACAAATGACTGCTTTGCTGCAGCTAGTTGAGTGAAACATCTCATTGGAGAAAGGGGAGATTGGCACGTCCAGGAACTTTAAGACAGCATTTTCTGAGTGAAACATGATAGCTCTTTTAATCTATAATTCAATTACTCTCCTGTCTCAGCAAAACACTTGAGAAGGCTCCGAGACCCTTCCTTGAAGAGTGCTTTATGAGTGTGGTTTAAAAACCAGTAAAACACACTGACAAACCATTGAGTAAGGCCTTTCAATAACTTGTTTCAAAAATTTACATAAGTAGATATGAGGAAATCTGGGACAAACAATAAGATAGCTTACTATTATGCAATTACATTTTCATAAGACTGTTCCTTTTGGATTTGCTTAGCAAAGGAAAAGATTTAACATATTGACTTAAAAAGAATAATTTATAAGACTCCATTTCACAGGCTAGAAGCATGAGATTGTTAGGGGAAAGCACATGCAATTTCAGCTTAGAATGGCAATTTTAGGGTTGATATGATGTAACTCTCTGCTTCCCTGGTGGCTCTGTGTAAAGACTCTGCCTCCTAATTCAAGGGATGCAAGAGACATGGGTTCAACCCCTGTGTCAAGAAGATGCCCTGGAGTAGGAAATGGCAACCTTTTAGGACCCAACCTGAGCCATGACAGGCTCAGCAAGCTACACTAGGCCTAAAGTTTCAGATTCTTATAGACCTGAGTCATGATCCTGGGAATTATACCTCAGAGCCAATCAGGACAGTCCCCATTTGCGCCAAATTTGAGCCAATCCGGATGGGGATGTGGGATTCAAAATTCGCACGTGCACACAGTTTAGCCAATCATCACCTACCAGCTACACCGTTGCAGAGACAAAGAACCGCCTGTATAAAAGCAGCTGTGATTCAGAGCTCAGGGCTCTTGTCGAGACTCCACTGCGTTGGATGAGACTTGATCCCTAGCTTGAGCTAGCGATAAAAACCCCTTTATGCTTTTGCATTGCTGTGGACGTCTTATTCTCTCAGTCTTGGGCATAACAAACCAATCCAATATTCTTGCCTGAAAAATTCCATGGACGAAGGAGCCTGATGGGCTACAGTCCATGGGGCCACAAAGAGTGACATGACTGAGCATGTGTGCAACCCAACCCAATATAACTCTAAGCATCACAGGTGGTTGTTGCATGACAAAGAACAAACTTGTCTATATCTGATTCTACAAGCCTTTCAATGTGCCCTTAATTTTATAAGCATAATTCCAATAGCAGTATATGCCAAACTACTTAAGTGAATGTTCTAAAATATTATGAATCATAAAAGTGTAGGTGATTAAGCCATAGAAATGAAAATGAAAGCTTTTAGCAAGAACTCAAATGACTTCCAAGGACCATAAATAAATGGGGAAAAAAATTTAAAAATCTTACTCACAAAATGTTATGGCTATAAAAAGTTCTTTTCTAAAAAATTATTTTAGCTCTCTAGTTCCTACTTGGATTAACCCAAACTGATTTTGAGCCAGCCCTCTAACTTTGGATACCTTATACAAGATCAGATGGTGTTTGGGAGCATTTTCAAATCACCAATTAGCTTTGAGGAAAGGAAGATGAGTTGGCACAGAGATATAATTAGGTTTATAAACTGGTTTTCACTCAAACATATTAATTTGTATGCTATAATGGTTTATCAATAGTTTACCAGGCTTAAGAAGCAATATTATAATATTAAATACACCACAAACATAGAATGTTTTCTATAAGATTTCTCATTTTTACATAAAAATACATGCCATGTTAACGTGCTGGCAAAGCCATTTTAGCAAAGCACATAAAAGAGCATAATGCTCTATCAAGTAGATCTTTTTTTTTTTTTTTTTTTACAAATTGTACTAACTGCTTAATGGAACAAGTCATAACACTTTTGAATAAATGAGATTATTAACCCCAACAGAATAGCAGCACTCTGAATCTGAAAAATATCCCACCATGCTTTTTTGTGTTTATTTCTTTTTATTTTTTTTCTTTTATTTATTTATTTTAATATGGAAAATATTTTGTATTGGGGTATAGCTGATTAGTAATGTTGTGGTAGTTTCAGATGAACAGTGAATATATAGCCATACAAAGCCCCGCTCCCATCCAGGCTGGCACACAACATTGAGCAGAATTCCATGTGTACAGTAGGTCTCTGTTGGTTTTGCATTATAAATAAAGCAATGTATATGTGACCTGTACCCACAATGCTTTATCACAAAGTTAAAAGCATCTGTCTGTCATGTAGGAGACCCGTGTTCCTGTGTTCAATCTTTGGTCTGGAAGATCCCCTGGAGAAGGGAATGGCTACCCACTCCAGGGTTCTTGCCTAGAGAATTCCATGGACAGTGGAGCCTGGAGGGTTGTAGTCCACGGGGTTGCAAAGAGTCAGACACGACTGAGTAACTAATACTTTCATTATTCATTCTATTCTAACAGTGTCACTATTGAGAAATAGGTTATTAATTCTTCTCAGGAATAAGATTATAACTATCAAGAAAACATGCAATGTGAACAGTTACACTAATATCTTAAATCTCTCTAAAACTTGATTTTTTAATACTCAAAATAAAATTTCGATTGGTAAGATATATAACTGGCTCATAAAGTTAGCATCAACTGTAGTTTATGAAAGTGAAATATCAATAGCCTCAGATATGCAGATGACACCACCCTTATGGCAGAAAGTGAAGAGGAACTAAAAAGCCTCTTGATGAAAGTGAAAGTGGAGAGTGAAAAGGTTGGCTTAAAGCTCAACATTCAGAAAACTAAGATCATGGCATCTGGTCCCATCACTTCATGGGAAATAGATGGGGAAACAGTGGAAACAGTGTCAGACTTTATTTTGGGGGGCTCCAAAATCACTGCACATGGTGACTGCAGCCATGAAATTAAAAGACGCTTACTCCTTGGAAGGAAAGTTATGACCAACCTAGATAGCATATTCAAAAGCAGAGACATTACTTTGCCAACAAAGGTTCGCCTAGTCAAGGCTATGGTCTTTCCTGTGGTCATGTATGGATGTGAGAGTTGGACTGTGAAGAAGGCTGAGCGCCGAAGAATTGATGCTTTTGAACTGTGGTGTTGGAGAAGACTCTTGAGTCTCCCTTGGACTGCAAGGAGATCCAACCAGTCCATTCTGAAGGAGATCAGCCTTGGGATTTCTTTGGAAGGAATGATGCTAAAGCTGAAACTCCAGTATTTTGGCCACCTCATGAGAAGAGTTGACTCATTGGAGAAGACTCTGATGCTGGGAGGGATTTGGGGGCAGGAGGAGAAGGGGACGACAGAGGATGAGATGGCTGGATGGCATCACTGACTCGATGGATGTGAGTCTGAGTGACCTCCGGGAGGTGGTGATGGACAGGGAGGCCTGGCGTGCTGCGGTTCATGGGGTCGCAGAAAGTCCGACACGACTGAGCGACTGATCTGATCTGAATAAGAAAGTAGTTTTTATTTTATAAAGTACTGATTTGAGAACAAATAAGTAGAGGATTGATTCTTTCTAAAAGGAAGACAAACAGTAAAGACCATATGGTGGAGAGAAGTCTTTTAAGGTTGGATGAATTTTTTACAAACAGGGAATTATACTGGGATAAAGATGTTCTGGGCTACCCAGGTGGCACAACAGTAAAGAAACTGCCTACCAATGCAGGAGATGTGAGTTCTATCCCCAGGTCAGAAAGATCCCCTGATAACAACCTACCTCCAAAAGCAGGCATCAAGAGGATACTGGCGTCAGTCCACCTGCTGCTGCTGCAGCTGCTAGGTCGCTTCAGTCGTGTCCGACTCTGTGCGAGCCCATAGACGGCAGCCCACCAGGCTCCCCCGTCCCTGGGATTCTCCAGGCAAGAACACTGGAGTGGGTTGCCATTTCCTTCTCCAATGCATAAAAGTGAAAAGTGAAGTCGCACAGTCATGTCCGACTCTTAGCGACCCCATGGACAGTGGCGCACCAGGCTCCTCTGTCCATGGGATTTTCCAGGCAAAAGTACTGGGGTGGGGTGCCATTGCCTTCCCCTCAGTCCACCTGCCTTGTATTAAACCTATATGGCAACTCTTAGAGCACCACTCATAACCCGCCCCACCCCCCCCCCCCCGATATTTCTTGGAGCTTAGTATAAGGCATTTCTTTTTTTTTTTTTTTTTAATTTATTCATTTTTACTTTTGGTTGTGCTGGGTCTTCACTGCTTACAGACTTTTCTCTAGTAGGAGCTACTCTCTAGCTGTGGCACACGGGTTTTCATTGCAGTGTCTTCTCTTGTTGTTTAGCATGGGCTCTAGAGCGTGTGGCTTCAGTACTTGTGGTTTGTGGGCTCAGCAATTGCAGATCCCAGCTTCTAGAGCACAGGTCCAATAGTTGTAGCTTACGAGCTTCATTGCTTTGTGTCATATGCAGTCTTCCAAGGTCGGGGATCAAACCCATGTCCTCTGTATTGATGGGTGGATGCTTTACCACTGAGCCATCAGGGAAGCCCCAATACATTTAACTTACGTTTGTAATTATTGTACCTTGGTCATTGTGGAAGGGAAATAAGCATTGCATTGGGTTATATGCCTGTGGCATGAATCTGATAAGATAGCCAAAGTGGTGAGCTTCAGTTCAGTTCAGTCGCTCAGTCATGTCCAACTCTTTGTGACCCAACGGACTGCAGCATGCCAGGATTCCCTATCCTTCGCCATCTCCTAGAGTTCACTCAAGCTCATGTCCATTGAGTTGGTGATGCCATCCAACCATCTCATCCTCTGTTGTCCCCTTCTCTTCCTGCCTTCAATTTTTCCCAGCATCAGAGTCTTTTCAAATAAGTCAGTTCTTTGTATCAGGTGGCCAAAATATTGGAGTATCAGTTTCATCATCAGTCTTCCAAAGAATATTCAGGACTGATTTCCTTTAGGATTGACTGGTTTGATCTCCTTGCAGTCCAAGGGTCATAGTTGATCTCAAAAGTATTTCATGGCTTAGTAATGTATGTAAAGTGAAGTGAAGTGAAAGTTGCTCAGTCGTGTCCAGATGAATAATGCCATTTGCAGCAGGATAAACAGACCTAGAGATTATCATACTAAGTGAAATAAGCCAGAGAGAGAAAGACAAATATCACATGATATTGCTTATATGTGAAATTTTAAAAAATGATACAAATAAAGTTATTTACAGAACAGAAATTAACTCTCAGACATATAAAGCAAACTTATGGTTACCAAGGGGATAGTGGGGTGGAGTTGGGGGTTGGGGGAGAGATGAATTAAGAGTTTGGCACTAACATATTCACATTACCATATATAAAATACATAACCAAGAAGGGCCTATTGTATTAACACAGGTAACTACACTCAGCATTTTGTAGTAGCCTATAAGGGAAAAGAATCTGAAACATATATATCTGAATCACTTTGCTGTATACCTGAAATTAACACAACATTGTAAATCAACCTAACTTCAATTTTTAAATGTATACTTTGAAACAAAAAACATATTTCAATCCCTAGTTTTATTTACTTTTGTATTCAAGCAAGATAAACATATTGAGAATGCACACACAGATACACAACTTCTTATGAATAAAAAGAACAATGAGGATAAAAACTTGCTTTATTAAGACTATTGAAGACTATTTATTAAGACTATTGAAGACAATTGAAGAACCTACTTCTCATTAGAGAACCTGGAGTTTGTATCAAAAAGAGACTTGAGATATAGTCACAGCATGGGGCTCTTCAGGTTTGCAGAACCATATTGCTCTTTTCAGATGATATCTTGAGACTAATTTTATTCTTTTTAATGGGATGTTTGGCAGAAACCCAATCCAACCTTGTCACAGTCTTAAATGAGATATTATCATTTTTACCAGCCATGCTGTCTTTGATGGAGACCCTACAAATATCACAATGTCCTGGAATGAAGATTGGCCAACGTGAATATGGGAAGAATGGGCATTTGGCACCACTGATTCTTAGTCTGTTCACTTCACAAAGTATATCAACTCTTTTTTCCATTTTTAAGAGCTTGCTTTTGAGGATTCAATTTCATCTGTCCATGTGCATGAGTTGGAAAGGACTGGGATAAACCCTTCCTAGCCAATCCTTGTTACTTCACACATATAAAAGCAACCTCAGAACAGATCTAGATCTGGCCTAGAAGGCTGAGGGCCATATGATCCCTTGCCACAATAGGTAATGGCTTTTGTCCTTTTACATTCTTAGGAAGCCATTCTATCTGGGTGGGTACTTGCATATGGAGGGCAATCATGCTGAAGTCACTGCTAAAGTATGGTTGGCGTCCCAAGCTATGTCATGAGCTCACCACACCTAAATACCACAAAGAAGCAATTTATTCATACATCAGCCTAAGAAATTATGTATGTCAAATCCCATTCCATGGCCACCTCAAGTCCACCATCTAGCCAGGATATTCGCCATACAAATCAGTATATTAAGTATTTTAGACATTTGGGGGAAAATGGTTAATGATCTTCCAGGACCCATTATCTTCTCCCTCATTGTACTTATAGAGACCACTGTCACTTACCTTTCCTGAGTGCCTTTCACCTTCAACTGCTTCATCTCAAAACTACAATCCCCAGCATCCCTTGAATCTGCTTGTAGTCATGTGACTGATGAGATGTGAGGGGAAAGGATGTGTGCACCTTCTGAATCACTTCTTTAGAAAGCAAGCTGCTTCCATGTCCTATATATTGTAAATAGTGCTGCAATGAACAGTGGGGTGCATGTCTCTTTTTGAATTATGGTTTTCTCCAGGTATATGCCCAGGAGTTGAATTGCTGAGTCCTAAGATGCTTTTGCGGAGAAGGCAATGGCACCCCACTCCAGTACTCTTGCCTGGAAAATCCCACGGATGAAGGAGCCTGGTAGGCTGCAGTCCATGGGGTCGCTAAGAGTCGGACATGACTGAGCGACTTCACTTTCTCTTTTCACTTTCATGCACTGGAGAAGGAAATGGCAACCCACTCTAGTGTTCTTGCCTGGAGAATCCCAGGGATGGGGAAGCCTGGTGGGCTGCCGTCTATGGGGTCGCACAGAGTCGGACACGACTGAAGTGACTTAGCATAGCATAGCACGATGCTTTTGAACTGTGGTGTTAGAGAAGACTCTTGAGAGTCCCTTGGACTACAAGGAGATCCAACCAGTCCATTCTGAAGGAGATCAGCCCTGGGATTTCTTTGGAAGGTATGATGCTAAAGCTGAAACTCCAGTACTTTGGCCACCTCATGCAAAGAGTTGACTCATTGGAAAAGACTCTAATGCTGGGAGGGATTGGGGGCAGGAGGAGAAGGGGACGACAGAGGGTGAGATGGCTGGATGGCATCACTGACTCGATGGACGTGAGTCTGAGTGAACTCCGGAGTTGGTGATGGACAGGGAGGCCTGGTGTGCTGCGATTCATGGGGTCGCAAAAAGTCAGACACAACTGAGCAACTGATCTGATCTGATCTGATCTGACAGTGGTTCTAGCCTTAGTTTTTTTTTTTTAAGGAACTTCCAAATTGTTCTTGATTTATGTACCCACCAACAGTGCAAGAGGGTTTCCTTTTCTCCACATCCTTGCAGGAGAGGAATAGAGACACAGACACAGGGAACAGACATGTGGACACAGTGAGGTGGGGGAATGAATTGGGAGATTGGGATTGATATATGTAAAATAGCAAGAGTAAAATACGTAACTAGTGGGAACTACCATAGGGAGCTCAGCTCTGTGCTTTGTGATGACCTCAATGGATGGGGTGGGGCGGAGGGAGTTTCCAAGAGAGGGGGGATATATGCATACTTATGGCTGGTTCTCTTTGTAGTACAACAGAAACTATATTTACACAGTATTGTAAACAACTATACCCCAATAGGAAATTACTTTTTAAAAAAAGAAGGAAAAAAAGAAAAGAAAAGAAACTGCTTCCCTTCTAGAGAGGAGGAAATATTGAGCAGGTTAGCTAGACTCAGAGATGAAACCCAGAGCCTCCTACCATAGCAGGATCTTCTGCCCAATATAAACAAAATATGAGAGAGAAATCATGCATATCTTGTTTAAGTCACTGTAGTTTTGCAGGTTAGCCTGTGCCTTCAATAATATATCAAGCTGTAAAGAAAACTATTTAACTATTAATAACCCAGTACAACCAAAATTTATGATGATAAAACTAGAAGGTCTACTGAAAAACTTGCTCCAACAACATAGTAATTTCAAGAATTGCGGGAAAGCAATTCATACCTTAGAATTTGTATATTTTCAAATATATGCTAAGGTTATCATCCAATTGTATTAAATTGTATTCTATCTAAAAATTCAATTCTACTCTATCCAGATTTATCAACAGGCATTTTGTGGTTTTTTGCTTGGCTTTCTTTTTGCCTATTTTAATTTGATACATGTAGTATAAATAATATACACTGTTATAAAGTTCAAAAAGATCATGAACAAAAACAATTTTTAATAAAATTCTCTTTACTCTTTAAAAAAAAAGCATAAATACTCATGAACATTTCATCCAAGCTAGGAACTGGCAACCCACTCCAGGTTCTTGCCTTGAGAATTCCAGGGATGGAGGAGCCTGATGGGCTGCCATTTATGGCATCACACAGAGTCAGACACGACTGAAGTGACTTAGCAGCAACAGCAGCAGTAACTAGAATCTTACTAATAACTTGCATCTTCTTATGTGTTTCTGATCATCTAATACCTCTATCAGTGAAACCAAGAAGGACCTAGTGGTTCCTGAGAACAAAAGCTTTTTGTCCCCTGTTTTCTTATGGGCAAGACTCTTTCCAGCCTCCATGACCTTCCCTGAGATCTAAAGAGAGGATTCTAACAGTTACTAATCAAGGAAGGAGCAGCCAAGAAACCACCTGAAACAAGATTAAAGGGACCAGAGAATCTCATCATATTTAGGAGACAGACCTCCTGATTTAAAGAAATGCAGGCCTAGCACACACTCTAATCTGATCAGCACCCCTATACTTGAACCCTTGCTATAAAATTCCTCATCAAATTCTCCTGCGTTGGGAACACATAGTTTTTGAAGGCAGGAGTCTGCTATATCCCACTTTGCCTGGCAAAGCAATAAAGCTTTCTTTATCTACTTCACTCACAATTCTGTCCCCAAGATTTGATTCTGCACCAGTGCAGAGAGTCCAAGCTTTTGGCATAATCACCAGCCCAGAGTTGCAAAAATATGTTAATGCTACTTTTAGATCACACATAGAGGTTAACCCATGATTCAGACTTTGGGGTTGGTTCTCAACCTTTAAACATTCTAAGCCTGTTTCTGTGAAACACTGTATTAATTCCTCCTTCAAGATCTGCAGAGGAGTGCATAGTGCAATACTGAAGGTGAAAGGCCACTGCTTAGAGTTTCATGTAGGGGCTATGGATTGGAAAAGAGAATCTGAAGGAAAGAGGGAGTATGGATGGTGAAAAACAGGTCGTCTTCCCAGCACAGCCAAAGGAAAGGGCAAGTCCAAGAACCAGGTCTTCTGAGAGCAGTCCAATATATGAGTAAGAAGCTGAGATATGGGTGATCAGCCTGGTGGAGACAGATTATACAACCCTGTAATTTTTGAATCTCTGATCATGTGATGTCCCTCAATACACTGATGTGTGTAAAATGTATGTTTAGAATAATGGCAGGCACATAGTATTATTTAAGTGTTGCTAAAACGGCTCATTGGAAAAGACTCTGATGCTGGGAGGGATTGGGGGCAGGAGGAGAAGGGGACGATAGAGGATGAGATGGCTGGATGGCATCACTGACTCGATGGATGTGAGTCTGAGTGAACTCCGGGAGATAGTGATGGACAGGGAGGCCTGGCGTACTGCGATTCATGGGGTTGCAAAGAGCTGGACATGACTGAGTGACTGAACTGAACTGAAAATGGCTATACTTGAGGAGAATGTAGAAAAACTACTACATACAAGTTATTCCTTTAGTTAAGGGCCATGAATATGTAAAGTGATCAGTTTATTCATTCACACTGAGTCATGGGCTTTAAGTTGCTAGAACATTCTTTACCATCTGAGCCACCAAGGAAGCCTCAGGAATGTTCTTACATTATAGTAATTTACACTCTAATGACCCAATGTAAGGGTTTCCCCGATGGTTCTAGAGATAAAAAAAAAAACCCACCTGCCAATGCAGGAGACATAAGAGATATGGGTTCAGTCTCTGGATCTGGAAGATCCCCTGGAGGAAGGCATGGCAACCCACTGCAATATTCTTGCCTGGAGAATCCCTTGGACAGGGGAGCCTGGTAGGCTACAGTCCATGGGTCACAAAGAGTTGGACATGACTGAAGCGACTTAGCATGCATGCATGACCGAGTTTAAATGAAGAAATCATTGTTACTTGTTTATCTGGTTTGTTAATGTTTCCCCAGAGCTTATCACCATGTTTGACACATGGATGCTCAACAATATTTACTGAATAAATGTCTAATTTTCTTGGGCTCCAAAATCACTGCAGATGGTGACCACAGCCATGAAATTAAAAAATTCTTGCTCCTTGGAAGAAAAGCTATGACCAACCTAGACAGCATATTAAAAAGCCGAGACATTACTTTGCCAACAAAGGTCTGTCTAGTCAAGCCTATGGGTTTTTTTCCAGTTGTCATGTACGGATGCGAGAGTTGGACTGTAAAGAAGGCTGAATGCTGGAGATTGATGCTTTTGAATTGTGGTGTTGGAGAAGACTCTTGAGAGTCCCTTGGATTGCAAGGAGATCAAACAAAGTCAATCCTACAGGAAATCAGTGCTGGATATTCATTGGAAGGACTGATGCTGAAGCTGAAGCTCCAATACTTTGGCCACCTGATGCCAAGAGCTGACTCTTTAGAAAAGACCCCGATGCTGGGAAAGATTGAAGGCAGGAGGAGCAGGGAACAACAGAAGATGAGATGGTTGGATGGTATCACTGACTCAATGGACATGAGTTTGAGCAAGCTCTGGGAGATGGAGAAGGACAGGGAAGACTAGTGCTGCAGTCCGTGGGGTCACAGAGAGTCAGACATGACTGAGCAACTGAACAATGACGATAACAAATATCTTAGAATATTTGTTATCCAGGTTGCTGTCTGGCACTGAAATAACAAATATTTCACTAAGCAGGAAGACAGCAGTTTTCTAAATAAATTCTTACAATTCAGCAACTGTTGAATTTGACTAATGGTTCCAAAATCCAACTGCTGAGTGGAATTATCTGAAGAAAATTTATAAACACAAATACCTGGGCCTGACACAGAAGAAGCTCAATCAGTAGATTCATACTTCTGTTTTGTATTTTTTTGTTTGCTTGTTTCACTTAGTTGAGGTCAAATTTTATCAGCAATTTAATAAACCGCTGTATAGATTAAATCATAAGAGATGATAAAAACATCAATTTTACAAGCGTATTTTTTCATGAATACATGATACTCTATTGAGTGAATATGCCATAATTTACATTAGTTTTTATTTTCATTGAACACTTCAGGCTGATTGCATTCTTTCTATATATTTGGCATAAATATATTTTTATATTTAAAAGTTAATTTGTATATTTAAAAGTGTATTTATCTGCAAGTCTGTTCTCTATGTCTGTGTCTTCATTGCTGCCTTGCAAATATGTCCATCAGTACTATCTTTCTAGAGTCCTTATGTATGCATTAATACACAATATTTGTCTTTCTCTTTGTGGCTTACTTCACTCTGTATAATAGACCCTAGGTTCATCCACCTCATTAGGACTGACTCGAATGCATTCTTTTTTATAGCTGAGTGTGATGGGAGATGGTAGAGGGGTTCAGGAAGAAGGGAACATTTGTATACCTGTGGCTGATTCATGTTGATGTATTGCAGAGGCCAACACAATATTGTAAAGCAATCATCTTCCAATTAAAAAAAAGAGAAAGAGAGAAAAGAAACTATGAGGAGGGGGTGCATTTTTTGATAAGAGGTAAATAGAGCTTTCTAAAATACATTTTGTTGCCCTTTTTTTTTAAAACCCTGATTGGCTTTTCCTGAGTTTTCTTCCAGGTTTGTTTATCAATATCTATCTCTTCATTTGTAAACTATCAAAGTGGCTGTCAAGATCTGGGCTAGATTTCTCCCCAGCACAGCATTGTGGGAAAGATGTTTCAAGAGGAAAGAGACTAGAGTGATGAGTTATTTCATTATTTAAACCTTCATTTTACAGGATGCTTTGGGTGCGTGCTCAATCTTGTCTAACTCTTTGTGATCCCATGGACTATAGCCCGCTATAATCCTTTGTCCATGGGATTTTCCAGGCAATAATACTGGAGTGAGTTGCCATTTCCTTCTTCAGGGGATATTCCTGACCCCAGGGATCAAACTAGCAGCTCCTGCATTACAGGCAGATTCTTTACCACCATACCCCTATAAATATATCACTACTCTTGTTTTGCTTTCACAATGTTTCACATTTTTCACTCTTTCCAAAATATGGTGGTTGCCAAATATAGAGGGCTTCCCTGGTAGCTCAGCTGGTAAAGAATCCTCTCACAATGCAGGAGCCCCAGTTTGATTCCTGGGTTGGGAGAATCCCCTGGAGAAAGTACAGGCTACCCACACAAGTGTTCCTGGCCTTCCCTAGTGGCTCAGATGGTAAAGTATTCACCTACAGTGGGAAAGACTTGGGTTCAATCCCTGAGTTGGGAAGATCCCTGGAGGAGGGCATGAAAACCCATTCCAGTATTCTTGCCTGAAGAATCCCCATGGACAGAGGAGCCTGATGGAGGAGCAGTGATTAGGATCAAAAAGAGCCAAACATGACTGAGTGACTAAGCACACATACCAAATTTAGAATTGAAACCTCCTAGCATAAGTACTCTTGCCCGGAAAATCCCATGGCCAAAGGAGCCTGGTGGGCTGCAGTCCATGAGGTCGCTAAGAGTCGGACACGACTGAGCGACTTCACTTTCACTTTCCACTTTCATGCACTGGAGGAGGAAATGGCAACCCACTCCAGTATTCTTGTCTGGAGAAGCCCAGGGATGGGGGAGCCTGGTGGGCTGCCGTCTCTGGGGTCGCACAGAGTTGGACACGAGTGAAGCGACTTAGCAGCAGTAGCAGCATAAGTATTGAGAAAATTAATTCCTTGTAAATTCCTTGTAAGTGTCTTGAATGGAGTCTGGACTTCACACGTCTACCCAAATAATACATTCTGCTACTAAAGCAAAATTTTCAAAAATGCAAAATCAGGACTCATTTAAATATAAAATAAGGAAGCATGAAAGTGAGAGAATTAATGACTGAGGAAATCAGTAAGAAGTTAAAAATAGTTCAAGGAAGATACATATATCTGCACCCTGCAGTGGGAGACGGATTCTTTATGACTAGCACCACCTGAGAAACTGATATATCTGCACATTATACGTATATATATATATATATATATATATATATATATATATATAGTATATACTTATATGTACATATATCAGTTCAGTTCAGTTCAGTCTTTCAATCGTGTCCAACTCTTTGCAACCCCATGAATCCCAGCATGCGAGGCTTCCCTGTCCATGAGTCACCTCTTCACATGAGGTGACCAAAGTACTGGAGTTTCAGCTTTAGCATCATTCCTTCCAAAGAAATCCCGGGGCTGATCTCCTTCAGAATGGACTGGTTGGATCTTCTTGCAGTCCAAGGGACTTTCAAGAGTCTTCTCTAGCACCACAGTTCAAAAGCATCAATTCTTCGGCACTCAGCCTTCTTCACAGTCCAGCTCTCACATCCATACATGACCACAGGAAAGACCATAGCCTTGACTAGGCGAACCTTTGTTGGCAAAGTAATGTCTCTGCTTTTGAATATGCTATCTAGGTTGGTCATAACTTTCCTTCCAAGGAGTAAGCGTCTTTTAATTTCATGGCTGCAGTCACCATGTGCAGTGATTTTGGAGCCCCAAAAATAAAGTCTGACACTGTTTCCACTGTTTCCCCCTCTTTTTCCCATGAAGTGATGGGACCAGATGCCATGATCTTTGTTTTCTGAATGTTGAGCTTTAGGTCAACTTTTTGACTCTCCTCTTTCACTTTCATCAAGAGGCTTTTTAGTTCCTCTTCACTTTCTGCCATAAAGGTGGTGTCACCTGCATATCTGAGGTTAGTGATATTCTCCTGGCAATCTTCATTCCAGCTTGTATTTCTTCCAGCCCAGTGTTTCTCATGATATGACTCTGCATATAAGTTAAATAAACAGGGTGACAATATACAGCCTTGACGAACTCCTTTTCCTATTTGGAACCAGTCTGTTGGTCCATTTCCAGTTCTAACTGTTCCTTCCTGACCTGCATATAGGTTTCTCAAGAGGCAGGTCAGGTGGTCTGGTATTCCTATCTCTTTCAGAATTTTCCACAGTTTATTGTGATCCACACAGTCAAAGGCTTTGGCATAGTCAAGAAAGCAGAAATAGATGTTTTTCTGGAACTCTCTTGCTTTTTCCATGATCCAGTGGATGTTGGCAATTTGATCTCTTCTTCATCTGCCTTTTCTAAAACCAGCTTGAACATCTGGAAATTCACGGTTCACATATTGCCGAAGCCTGGCTTGGAGAATTTTGAGCATTACTTTACTAGCGTGTGAGATGAATGCAGTTGTGTGGTAGTTTGAGCATTCTTTGGCATTGTCTTTCTTTGGGATTGGAATGAAAACTGACCTTTTCCAGTCCTGTGGCCACTGCTGAGTTTTCCAAATTTGTTGGCATATTGAGTGCAGCACTTTTCACAGCATCGTCTTTCAGGATTTGAAATAGCTCAACTGGAATTCCACCACCTCCACTAGCTTTGTTCGTAGTGATGCTTTCTAAGGCCCACTTGCCTTCACATTCCAAGATGTCTGGCACTAGGTGAGTGATCACACCATCATGATTATCTTGGTCGTGAAGCTCTTTTTTGTACAGTTCTTCTGTGTATTCTTGTCACCTCTTCTTAATCTTCTGCTTCTGTTAGGTCCATACCATTTCTGTCCTTTATTGAGCCCATCTTTGCATGAAATAGTCCCTTGGTATCTCTAATTTTCTTGAAGAGATCTCTAGTCTTTCCCACTCTGTTGTTTTCCTCTATTTCTTTGCACTGATCGCTGAGGAAGGCTTTCTTATCCCTCCTTGCTATTCTCTGGAACTCTGCATTCAGATGCTTATATCTTTCCTTTTTGCTTCTCTTCTTTTCACAGCTCTTTGTAAGGCCTCCCCAGACAGCCATTTTGCTTTTTTGCATTTCTTTTCCATTGGGATGGTCTTGATCCCTCTCTCCTATGCAATGTCATGAACCACCGTCCATAGTTCATCAGGCACTCTATGTATCAGATCTAGTCCCTTAAATCTATTTCTCACTTCTACTATATAATCATTAGGGATTTGATTTAGGTCATACCTGAATGGTCCAGTGGTTTTCCCTACTTTCTTCAGTTTAACTCTGAATTTGGCAATAAAGAGTTTATGATCTGAGGCACAGTCAGCTCCCGGTCTTGTTTTTGCTGACTGTACAGAGCCACTCCAGTACTCTTGCCTGGAAAATCCCTTGGACAGAGGAGCCTGGTAGGCTGTAGTTCATGGGGTCACTAAGAGTCGGTCACGACTGAGGAACTTCACTTTCACGTTTCACTTTCCTGCATTGGAGAAGGAAATGGCAACCCACTTCAGTGTTCTTGCCTGGAGAATCCCAGGGACGGAGACTGATGCACTGCCATCTATGGGATCGCACAGAGTTGGACACGACTGAAGTGACTTAGCAGTAGCAGTAGCAGAGCTTCTCCATCTTTGGCTGCAAAAAATATAATCAATCTGATTTCGGTGTTGATCATCTGGTGATGTCCATGTGTAGAATCTTCTCTGGTGGTGTTGGAAGAGGATGTTTGCCACAACCAGTGCGTTCTCTTGGCAAAACTCTATTAGCCTTTGCCCTACTTCATTCCATACTCCAAGGCCAAATTTGCCTGTTATCCTAGGTGTTTCTTAACTTCCTACTTTTGCATTCCAGTCCCCTATAATGAAAAGGACATCTTTTTTGGGTGTTAGTTCTAAAAGGTCTTGTAGGTCTTCATAGAACCGTTCAACTTCAGCTTCTTCAGTGTTACTGGTTTGGGACATAGATTTGGATTACTGTGATATTGAATGGTTTGCCTTGGAAACAAACAGAGATCATTCTGTCGTTTTTGAGATTGCATCCAAGTACTGCATTTTGGACTCTTTTGTTGACCATGATGGCTACTCCATTCCTTCTAAGGGATTCCTGACCACAGTAGTAGATATAATGGTCATCTGAGTTAAATTCACTCACTCCAGTCCATTTTAGTTCGCTGATTTCTAGAATGTCGACGTTCACTCTCGCCATCTCCTGTTTGACCACTTCCAATTTGTCTTGATTTCATGGACCTAACATTCCAGGTTCCTATGCAATATTGCTCTTTACAGCATTGTAGTTTACCTCCATCACCAGTCGCATCCATAGCTGGGTATTGTTTTTGCTTTGACTCCATCCGTTCATTCTTTCAGGAGTTATTTCTCCACTGATCTCCAGTAGCATATTGGGCACCTACCGACCTGAGGAGTTCCTCTTTCTGTATCCTGTCATTTTGCCTTTTCAGCTGGCTGGGACAGACCACGCAGAAGCAAGGTCGAAAGGAGCTACCCCCGGCCCAAGGTCAGGGGCGGCGGCCCAGAGGAGCTACCCCACACCCAAGGTCAGGGGCAGCGGCCAAGATGTGATGCTCCACTCCCAAGGTCAGAGGTGGCGGTCAAACGTGGGTCCAAGGAGTGGCGGCTGTGCAGGTGCAAGAGGGCGGAGAGGAGTTACTCCACGTTCAAGGTCAGGAAGGGCAGCCATGAGGAGATACCCCTCGTCCAAGGTAAGGAGCAGCGGCTGCACTTTGCTGGAGCAGCCATGAAGAGGTACCCCACATCCAAGGTAAAAGAAACCCAAGTAAGAAGGTAGGTGTTGTGAGAGGGCATCAGAGGGCAGACACACTGAAACCATAATCACAAAAAACTAGTCAATCTGATCACACAGACCACAGCCTTGTCTAACTCAATGAAACTAAGCCATGCTATGTGGGGCCACCTAAGACGTGTGGGTCATGGTGGAGAGGTCTGACAGAATGTGGTCCACTGGAAAAGGGATGGCAAACCACTTCAGTATTCTTGCCTTGAGAACCCCATGAACAGTATGAACAGTATGTACATATATATGTATATATGTATACGTACAAATATAGGTACACTACACATACATTTATATATCTGTATAAGTATATCTTGGAGAAGGCAATGGCAGCCCACTTGAGTATTTTTTTCCTGGAGAATACCACAGACAGAGAAGCCTAGTGGGCTACAGTCCATGCAGTTGCAAAGAGTTGGACACGACTCAATAACTGAACACACATACATTATATGTGTATATATAAAACTGGCTTCCCTGGTGACTCAGTGGTGAAGAATCCACCTGCTATGCAGAAGATGTGTGTTCTGTCCTTGGATCGAGAAGATATCCTGGTGGAGGAAATGGCAACCCACTCCAGTATTCTTGCCTGGGAAATCCCATGGACAGAAGAGCCTGGAAGGCTACAGTCCATGGGATCGCAACAAGTTAGACATGACTTATCAAGTAAGCAACAACATTACATAAAACTAAGAATGCTAGGTTGCAAAAATGATCAATATTTTATAAGACAATAAAATCTAATGTTTGGGCTTATATTTTCTACAGAATAGAAATCAATTTTATAAGAATTTATTTGCATCACCATCAGTTTTTACAACCTAACTTCTACCTCTCCTGAGTTATGATACAGCTTAGTCAATATAAAAGCAATCAAAGATGCACATTTCTGAAGAACTAGATAAACCCAGCATTTCACTGGAAAAAAAAAAAAACACCTGGTAATCACTTCTGCATCAAATTACTTATAATTTGTCTTTATAGCTGTTTGAGTGTTTGTATCAATAATATGGGCTTCCAACTCAGCTGGTAAAGAATTCGCCTGCAATGCAGGAGACCCCAGATCAATTCCAGGGTTGGGAAGATCCCCTGGAGAAGGGCTAAGCTATCTGCTCCAGTATTTGCAAGCTTCTTTGGTGGCTCAGATGGTAAAGAATCTGCCTGCAATGTGGGAGACCTGAGTTCTATCGCTGGGTTGAGAAGATGCCCTGGAGGAAGATTTGGCAATCCATTGCAGCATTCTTGCCTGAAGAATCTTAATGGACAGAGGAGCCTGGTGGGCTACAGTCTATGAGGTTGCAAAGAGTCAGACAGGACTGGGTGATAAAGCACAGCACAGGCACAAGCATCAGTAATATAGTCTATGTCATGCCTTTCTTCCTGAGTCCTAATTAATCACCCCAGAATACACCCTTTGTTCAGTGTAGGTCAATTTTTGCCATTTCCTGCAGAAGTTTTTTTCTGCTTTTCCAGTTCAGCTCAGTTCAGTCACTCAGTCATGTCATGGGCTGAAGCATGCCAGGCCTCCCTCTCATCACCAACACTCGTAGCTTGCTCAAACTCATGTCCATTGAGTCAGTGATGCCATCCAACCATCTCATCTTCTATCGTCCCCTTCTCCTCCACCTTTAGTCTTTTCTAGCATCAGGGTCTTTTCCAATGAGTCAATTCTTTGCACCAGGTGACCGAAGTATTGGAACTTCAGCTTCAGCATCAGTCCTTCCAATGAATATTCAGGACTGATTTTCTCTAGGACTGACTTGTTTGATCTCCTTGCAATCCAAGGGACTCTCAAGAGTCTTCTTCAACACCACAGTTCAAAAGCATCATTTCTTTGATGCTCAACCTTCTTTATTTTCCAGCTCTCACATCCATACCTGACTACTGGGAAAAACACAGTTTTGACTAAATAGACCTTTTTTGGCCAATTAATTTCTCTGCTTTTTAATGTTCTGTCTAGGTTGGTCATAGCTTTTCTTTCAAGAAGCAAGTGTCTTTGGCTTCCCTGATAGCTCTACTCAACTTGCTTCCAAACAATTCAGCCAAGCTGTGTAGTAGTTACTTGGCATATAATAGTGAATGTATATACTTTCTACTCTCATGGAGTTAACAGTCTAAAATAACCTTTTTTTTTTCCTATGAACTTAACTATAATACTTTTTTTCTTTCAGCAGTCTTAGAATTCTCTCTACTCCTGCAAGAAGCCTTTCACAACTGCATCAACTAACAGCAAGACTCCAATATTCATTGCAGCACTATTTACAGTAGCTAGGATGTGGAAGCAATCCAGATGTCCATTGACAGATGAATGGATAAGGAAGTTGTAGTACATATACACAATGGAATATTACTCAGCTATAAAAAGTAACTCGTTTGAGTCATTTCTAATCAGGTGGATGAACGTAGAGCCTATTATATAGAGTGAAGTCAGAAAGAGAAAGACAAATATAATATATTAACACACATGTACAGAATCTAGAAAGTACTGAAGATCCTATATGCAGGACAGCAAAGGAGACACAAACATAAAGAATAGACTTTTGGACACAGAGGGGGAATAAGAAGGGAGAATAGTCTGAGAGAATAGCACTGAAACATATACATTACCATATGTAAAATAGATAGCCAGGGGGAGTTTGCTCTATGTAAAAGGGAACCCAAAGTTTGTGCTCTATGACAACCTAGAGCAGTGGGAAGGGGAGGAAATTGGAAGGGGTTTCAGGAGGGAGGTGACATATGTATACCTGTGGCCAGTTCATGTTGATGTATGCCAGGAACCATCACAATATTGTAAAGTAATTATCCTCTAATTTAAAATTTTTTTAAAAGAAAAAACCCATGTGTTGTGATTGGTTTATAACTCTTCTAATAAATTCTTTTTAGGAATAAAAAGAAACAGAAATGTGTCAGGTGGACTTTGAATTCCTGATTGGTTTACAAAACTGTCTAGGATGGGGACTCTGCATTAACCTTTTATTTAAAACAATTTCTGCACAGTCTACTACTTTTTGTTTAAAAACTGGTAAGTGTTTCTTGAGAGGCAGGAATTATAAATAAAAACTCACTTCTCCCTTCCCCAGTCTCTGTGTCTCAGAGTTTCTGAAACACTTTTGCTATCAAACTTTCTTGATGTTGCTTATTGAGATTATCCCAATTTATGATCCCAAAGCTTTGATTTCAGAGTGATAGCTGTCATGTAAATATAGATTAAAATGAGCATAAATATGCAGGTGCTGATCTATAAAAACATCTGTACTGTGAAGCAAACCACTTATAAAACATCAATGGAGGAAATTTTCTGGAGGAGGGGATAAGTGGTTCCATTCCAGTGTTTGTTAAAGAAACTCCTATTCCCTGAGTTCCTTAGTTTACTAAGAGCTCCCCAACCCCCAGTGGAAACCTCATTCTCTTTGGCTAAAAAGGAGTAGACAAAAGTCACGCGTGTCTATGTGGCTCATGCTGGGGCTAAGTCACTTCAGTCATGTCTGACTCTTTGCAACCCTTTGGACCATAGTCCAGGGGTTGAACCCAAGTCTCTCATGTCTCCTTCATTGGTAGGTGGCTTCTTTATCACTAGCACCACCTAGGAAGCCTGTCTGTGAGGTTATGCACCTGGTAAGAGAAAGCATAATTCCAAAAGGTTAAAATATTAGCATGAAGCAATTTTAAGTCCTTGGTTATACTATTATGAGTCTCTATTTGAAACCGTCAGAGAAAAGTGCCCCATCACCAGATCTTGAATGGTTCAAATATTTCCAAACAGAAACAGAAAATTGGATCTGAATGCAAAGTCAAATGACCGTGTACTGTAGCTATTTTATGTGATACTTGTGTTGTCTTGTTAACAACTGCTGAAAATGAACATAGTGCCAGCTCTGGTAAGGAAACTATTTTTAAATTAAAATCTCTTTCTCTGTTGTAAAAGTTTCATGTGAGGCATGTGCATTTCATATCTTTCCAGTGGAAGCACATAAGATTAGGTAGAGTCAAATTGTCTGCTCCATAAATTAAAAGTAGATGGTTAGAAAAAAATAAGATGATGATGACTTTGCACTTAAAGCTGAATGAACTTGATAATCATCTAATGAATGCATCAGGCTAATGAAGAGCTTCATTTTCACATTTCCATATGTCCTTAGTTGCCTAATCAAGTTGTCTAAACACCATAAAGGCTTACAGTTAAAATAGAACCAACACTTAAACTGAATTTTTAAAAATTATCTCATTTTCTTTGTGAGCTCTCTTCCAACTCCTCTTTGTCCTCATTATGGGTAATGAAAATAAATTGTGTCAAAAACCAAACAATACAATTTGAAGTACTGAAAGCTAGAATCATTTGATTTCCTGTTATTTTCTGTGAAATTACAGAAATTCACACTAGGAGCACTATAACACTTCTTATGAAAATAACAGCAATACTTTGGAGTAATTTCCTGAACATAAGATAAAATTGTAGCTGCTAAAAAACATTTCTTGAAGCCAAAGACTTTATGACTGATCAGTACAAGTGGCCAAAGCATTAGAAGATTTAATACCAAGAGTTCAAATTCAAAGGCTACTTATTTGCTATAGAGTGAAACTGCAAGAATTTAGATGTAAAAAACAGCATGGGCTGGGAAAAACATGTCATGCTAGAAAAATAACTAATAGGATTTTAACAGAATTAATGTACAAAGTGTTCAGGAGATAATGCTGTTATTTTTATGGCATTTACTCCATACAGAGGAGTAATCTTTTCAAATGTGATGTTAAATTATGTGTTTCCTGGAACCATTTCAATGAAAAAATTGTTTATGTAACTGTTTAAAATTTAATGTTCACTATATATGTGGCAACCTGTAAGGCAAAAGCAGAAGTCTAAATTTCATCATAGTCAAAATTCTTTCTAATACATACATAAAAAACAAATTAACATGATTTGGTACTCACCAAAGAAAGCCTTCTTCAGTGATCAATGCAAAGAAATAGAGGAAAACAACGGAGTGGGAAAGACCAGGGATCTCTTCAAGAAAATCAGAGATACCAAAGGAACATTTCATGCAAAGATGGGCTTGATAAAGGACAGAAATGGTATGGACCTAACAGAAGCAGAAGATATTAAGAAGAGATGGCAAGAAAACACAGAAGAACTATACAAAAAAGATCTTCACGACCCAGATAATCACGATGGTGTGATCACTGATCTAGAGCCAGACATCCTGGAATGTGAAGTCAAGTGGGCCTTAGAAAGCATCACTATGAACAAAGCTAGTGGAGGTGATAGAATTCCAGTGGAGCTATTTCAAATCCTGAAAGATGATGCTGTGAAAGTGCTGCACCCAATATGCCAGCAAATTTGGAAAACTCAGCAGTGGCCACAGGACTGGAAAAGGTCAGTTTTCATTCCAATCCCAAAGAAAGGCAATGCTAAAGAATGCTCAAACTACCACACAATTGCACTCATCTCACATGCTAGTAAAGTAATGCTCAAAATTCTCCAAGCCAGCCTTCAGTAATATGTGAACCGTGAACTTCCTGATGTTCAAGCTGGTTTTAGAAAAGGTAGAGGAACCAGAGATCATATTGCCAACATCTGATGGATCATGGAATAAGCAAGAGAGTTCCAGAAAAACATCTATTTCTGCTTTATTGACTATGCCAAAGCCTTTGACTGTGTGGATCACAATAAACTATGGAAAATTCTGAGAGAGATGGGAATACCAGACCACCTGATCTGCCTCTTGAGAAATCTGTATGCAGGTCAGGAAGCAACAGTTAGAACTGGACATGGACCAACCGACTGGTTTCAAATAGGAAAAGGAGTACATCAAGGCTGTATATTGTCACCCTGTTTATTTAACTTATATGCAGAGTACATTATGAGAAACGCCGGACTGGAAGAAACACAAGCTGGAATCAAATATCCAGTAGAAATATCAATAACCTCAGATATGCAGATGACACCACCCTTATGGCAGAAAGTGAAGAGGAACTCAAAAGCCTCTTGATGAAAGTGAAAGTGGAGAGTGAAAAAGTTGGCTTAAAGCTCAACATTCAGAAAACAAAGATCATGGCATCTGGTCCCATCACTTCATGGGAAATAGATGGGGAAACAGTGGAAACAGTGTCAGACTTTATTTGTAGGGGCTCCAAAATCACTACAGATGGTGACTGCAGCCATGAAATTAAAGACGCTTACTCCTTGGAAGGAAAGTTATGACCAACCTAGATAGCATATTCAAAAGCAGAGACATTACTTTGCCAACAAAGGTTCGCCCAGTCAAGGCTATGGTTTTTCCTTAAGTTAAATAAACATGGTGACAATATGCAGCCTTGACGTACTCCTTTTCCTATTTGGAACCAGTCCGTTGTTCCATGACCAGTTCTAACTGTTGCTTCCTGACCTGCATACAGATTTCTCAAGAGGCAGATCAGGTGGTCTGGTATTCCCATCTCTTTCAGAATTTTCCATAGTTTATTGTGATCCACACAGTCAAAGGCTTTAGCATAGTCAATAAAGCAGAAATAGATGTTTTTCTGGAACTCTCTTGCTTTTTCCATGATCCAGCGGATGTTGGCAACTTGATCTTTGGTTCCTCTGCCTTTTCTAAAACCAGCTTGAACATCAGGAAGTTCATGGTTCACATATTGCTGAAGCCTGGCTTGGAGAATTTTGAGCATTACTTTACTAGTGTGTGAGATGAGTGCAATTGTTCGGTAGTTTGAGCACTCCTTGGCATTGCCTTTCTTTATTTAACTTATATGCAGAGTACATCATGAGAAATGCTGGACTGGAAGAAACACAAGTTGGAATCAAGATTGCCGGGAGAAATATCAATAACCTCAGATATGCAGATGACACCACTCTTATGGCAGAAAGTGAAGAGGGGCTAAAAAGCCTCTTGATGAAAGTGAAAGTGGAGAGTGAAAAGGTTGGCTTAAAGCTAAACATTCAGAAAACGAAGATCATGGCATCTGGTCCCATCACTACATGGGAAATAGATGGGGAAACAGTGGAAACAGTGTCAGACTTTCTTTTTCTGGGCTCCAAAATCACTGCAGATGGTGACTGCAGCCATGAAATTAAAAGATGCTTACTCCTTGGAAGGAAAGTTATGACCAACCTAGATAGCATATTCAAAAGCAGAGACATTACTTTGCCAACAAAGGTTCGCCTAGTCAAGGCTATGGTCTTTCCTGTGTTCATGTATGGATGTGAGAGCTGGACTGTGAAGAAGGCTGAGCGCCGAAGAATTGATGCTTTTGAACTGTGGTGTTGGAGAAGACTCTTGAGAGTCCCTTGGACTGCAAGAAGATCCAACCAGTCCATTCTGAAGGAGATCAATCCTGGAATTTCTTTGGAAGGAATGATGCTGAAGCTGAAACTCCAGTATTTTGGCCACCTCATGCGAAGAGTTGACTCATTGGAGAAGACTCTGATGCTGGGAGGGATTGAGGGCAGGAAGAGAAGGGGACGACAGAGGATGAGATGGCTGGATGGCATCACTGACTCGATGGGTGCGAGTCTGAGTGACCTCCGGGAGCTGGTGATGGACAGGGAGGCTTGGCGTGCTGCGGTTCATGGGGTCGCAAAGAGTCGGACACGACTGAGCAACTGATCTGAACTGATCTGATGTATGGATGTGAGAGCTGGACTGTGAAGAAGGCTGAGCGCCGAAGAATTGATGCTTTCAAACTGTGGTGTTGGAGAAGACTCTTGAGAGTCCCTTGGACTGCAAGGAGATCCAACCGGTCCATTCTGAAGGAGATCAGCCCTGGGATTTCTTTGGAAGGAATGATGCTAAAGCTGAAACTCCAGTACTTTGGCCACCTCATGTGAAGAGTTGACTCATTGGAGAAGATTATGATGCTGGGAGGGATTGGGGGCAAGAGGTGAGGGGGACAACAGAGGATGAGATGGCTGGATGGCATCAGTGACTCGATGGACGTGAGTCTGAGTGACCTCCGGGAGTTGTTGATGGACAGGGAGGCCTGGCATGCTGCGATTCATGTGGTCGCAAAGAGTCGGACACGACTGAGCGACTGATCTGATCTGAATGTTCATGTGTTTCACAAACATTTCTTTATATGGCTACTTGCCAGTTACAGCGAGACCAAAAGTAAAGTATTTAAACACCATCCTTGCCTACTTAATAGAATTTCAGAATTGGTAACCACGAAACAGCATCTTGTGCAGAACACTCAGATAAGTATGATGTCAGTGGTCCAAGGCCACACTTTAAGAAAAAGTGTCTTGAAGAATCATCAAATGCTTGGTGCACATGGCACTGTCTCAGAAGAACCACTAATTATTCTCATACCCCCAAATTTTTCCAACAATCGTCAAAGTTTTCAATTTTCAAAAATTTTCTCCAAGACCAGAAACTTTTGTTTGCAGTGGAAAAGACTTACTCTTTAGTTTTCAGACAAGTAATTTCTTCCCCTTGAACTTCTTCTAGGCCCTAAATAGACACAGCTAATGTACTTAAAAAAAAAAAGTCAGAATTTTAAAGTAGTGCATGAAACTGTAAGACCAGTTCATTAAATGTGCATCATTGGTGTTGGTTTTTAATCTTAGCTCTCTTTTCCCCTCATTGGGCACACACCACTTTCATTAACACTCAGGGAGTTGCATACAAGCATTAAGGAGAAGAAAGTTCTCTGGAGTAATGGGGCCAGAAGTGAATTAAAACATCCTTGCTTCTCTCTCTTGCTTTATAGTCACTAGCACTCTGCTACCCCCCTGATAAGTCTTCTCAGCCTTGTTTTCTAAACACAGATACATCAAGCCAAGCTTTGTTGTTCCGTAACCCTTGCCACTGTAATTTTACAGAAATGTGTATTTTCATAATGCAGGGAACCATTTAAATGATTTTCTTTAACATCTACTAACTTTCCTGGCTGTGTATTGATTGAATTCTGCCTCTGAATCTGCTAGGGGCTATTCAAGAGCTAACAGAAAAACGTCCCTGCTGCGTTTGAGATTGCAATTTAAAGAAAAAGCAGATAATAGTAAAATAAGCATAATAACTTGCATTTGTATGGTGTTTATGATTAACAAAATACTTTCCCATGACTTGTTTCAGTCAACGCTCCAAATTACCTTACAGAGGGAGCAATATGACATGATTAGTGCAATTTTAGAGTATGGACCAGCTGGAAGGTATAGGTATCTTGAAGTAACTCAGGGTCAAAGAATCAGGGGAGTAACAGCCCAGGCTGTGTTCATCTTTGCTGACTTCCACACTAATGTTCTAATGCTTCTTCCAGGGACCAAGTTAATGTGAATTTCAATAGTTGCTTGCAATTATCCCATAGGTAGAAAGATTGGATTGCTGTCACTTTGAGAGGAACAATAAAAGCCTGTCTTACACTATTTGCCTCATTTGCCTGTGGTTGATAGACTTGAGTTGACTTGAGTGGGAAAGAAATAGATGAAAACAGAAAAATTTATTTTGAATATGACCTAAGGGAGAGCAGAATTTAAAATGGAAAGGGTAAAAATGAAGGGAGAAGAAAGCAAAAACTGGAATCCCTTGAGAGAACATGAAAGACTATAAGAAAAACAAAACTCTGGAGGGGATTCTCCATGAAATAAAGTGACATAAAATGGTTCAGAAAGGATGATGTTTACTGTTTTTAAATGTTAATATAGGGCATTTTGAAGTTCTCTTTGGAGGTATGGCCAGGATGTTAAAGTAAAAAGAAAGAACACGGCTCATATCATATTAATAAAATGGAATGTTGATGCATTTCTGCCTTTTTGTTTTTACTAGTCATGATCAACTGTTTTCTGTAAATGGTTGCACTCCATTTAGCTGATGTTTGATAATTATTTTCTGAAATATCTTCAGGTACTTAAAACAAAGTCTACATTTTGATGACAATAATAGCTCATTTTTCAAAACCAGATGAGAAGTTTGCCTCATCTTTCTTCAGGTTTCTTTTTTTTTTTTTTTTTTTTCATTGAAGCTGATAATATAGAAGAAATACTGAGATGCATTTCATATTTTCTTAATTACATTGGTCTTCAGGTCAGAGGAAACCAATCAAGCATATGTGCTGATTAAAGCTCTAAGCCTGGTTATGCTCAAGTGGCTGACTTCTAAGATTAGTGAAGCAGACTCCTAGCTCACTTTCCTTTCTTTTTATTTAACTTAATTGGATGTGTGATTTTATATTATGCAAAGAAGAGTTTTAAAACAGCTTATTTTTTTAGCATAATATGGCTAAACCTTTCTGTTTCACTTTTCAAGTTATTAAGACAATCTTTAAATGATGTTTCAAATTATTTCAGATTCTTGCTAAGCACAAAGTATGCTAATTACTGGAGTTCTATAGATCCTAGTTTTATTTTGGGTCATCCCAACCTTCTAGGCTCTGAAGACTTCTCTGTATAACACATTCAACAGAGAAAGTTTATAAATATTTAGCAGATAAACCAGAACAAATTCGAAGGTGTTTTCAAGTTTTACATTGTTTTCATGTAATATATGCTTGACAATGTTGTAGAGAAGTGTTCTCTTGCCTAAAATTCTCTTTGCATGTATGTTTGGTATCTATATAAGTAACATTAGCCCTTTTTTAGTTCTAGAGTCAGGAAAGGGAATGTGTTTTTTAAAAGAAAATATTTATTACCAAAGTTTCTTCTTCATTATGGTATGATTTAGATATTTCAAAAGGATACCTTTATTGATACTTTAGTTCTATTTGCTACAAGAAGTTAAAACATTATTCTGACCTTTATCATGATATGGTTTATGTTCACAGCTAACAAATTCATTTTCCTACTGAGTCACATGTTTCTCTGCTCCATTTGCAACACAAAGTTAAGTTTCCCCACTGCCTCATTAGTTCCAATTATCATTCAAATATGTTTATGAGAGCTAAGCAAAGAAATATAATTTTGATCCTGATATGGGTGTCACTGGGCTTTTTTCCCCTAAGAGAACATACACCCAACTTTATCATCAATGTTTTAAAATATGAAGTTCTTACAATTTCAGGTTGAATGATTTCTCCATACTTTCATTTTCTTTTTGTGGTAGTTTTTAAACTGCTTGAACCTGTTTTCATTGATGCCACTTTTAATATGTAGAAATAATAGAATTCTCAGTGTCCTATTTTAAGCTGAGGGGGAAAAATTTTCTTAGAAATATAAGCAGAAATAGGCTTAAGGATCGGATAACCTTACACTCATCCAGCTAATCCGTTAACAAAACACTGTTCAGAGCTTGTGTACTTAGAATAGTCTTTACTTGAGCCATCCTGTAACTTAGGGGGATAACATTCCATCATCCTCTGATTGCCCAACTGTGACAGTAAGACTGTTCCTACGATATTTGTTGGCAAACAGGAGTGTTGAAATAGCAATGATATCAGCAACAGTGTAAGAGAGCCAAGCTTCCTGGGCATTTGGGTCTTACAAACTGAAGTCCAGAACAGAAGTGCCGTAGTTGTTAGGTCATTAATTACTGGGGGTGTTTTCTAGATGGAATCTGCTAGGGGCTTAACCGGAGAAGGCAATGACACCCCACTCCAGTACCCTTGCCTAGAAAATCCCATGGATGGAGGAGCCTGGTGGGCTGCAGTCCATGGGGTCGCTAAGAGTCAGACATGACTGAGCGACTTCACTTTCACTTTTCACTTTCATGCATTGGAGAAGGAAATGGCAACCCACTCCAGTGTTCTTGCCTGGAGAATCCCAGGGACGCGGGAGCCTGGTGCGCTGCCGTCCATGTGGTCGCACAGAGTCGGACACGACTGAAGCGACTTAGCAGCAGCAGGGGCTTAAAATGCCCTACCCTGAGAACATCAGGTTGAAGAAAAGTTTAAAATGGTGGTCTGTGACCTCTGTGAGTCTTAGACTTAGGCTCCTCTGCTACAGTTATTGCTACAATTTGTGTGTTTAGTCATGTTTGACTTTTGTGACCCCATGGACCATACCCCACCAGGCTCCTCTGCCTATAGGACTTTTTTCAGGCAAGAATACTGGAATGGGTTGCCATTTCTTTCTCCAAGGGATCTTCCCTACACAGGGAAAGAACCCGGGTCTCCCGCATTGCAGGCAGACGCTTTACCGTCTGAGCCACCAGGGAATCTGACCTGTTCCTAAACATATTGTGCTCGTGCATACACACACACACACACACACACATATCTGTGTCTTCCTGCAACCTATTCTTCAAAGGTCAGTGATGAGTCCACAGTTCCTGTATCTAAGTTACTCGGTAGTTCTCTATTCTACTAAATCGGGAAATTCTCATTAGACTTTTGAAGGGGTATCTATGTAGCTGAGGTTCTATTTTCCTGGTTTCTTTGAGCAGTTTTCCACAGAAACTTGGGGAAACTGATAATTCTTTTATTGATATTTCTTATTGGAAATGAGGTCATCCAATCAAAGGTAACAGGACTTCTGGGAACTGTTTTGAGAAGTCTATTTAATTACAACAAATATGATTACTTATCATGATTTTATACAACTGGTAATTTTATTTCAAACAGAAAAAAGAAACAAAACAGGAGGGAAGGATCCTTGACACTGGTTTTACAGTTTCGAAGCTGCTAGTTTTTTTCTAGTGACATAAAAATACTATTCATCATTAACAATTCACTAATTTTTTTAAACGTAGCAAAAAGCAGAATATAGCACATCAGAGAATAGGATAGGAGCAAAAAACAAAGAAGAAAAATCTTAAAATGTAGAGGAATTTTCATATGCTGTTTACTCTGTCAGTGGAGCAAACTTCCTAACACATTTTAATAGATTTTAATAGGCAACAGTTTTATAATATTTTTTTAACTTCTTGGAATCTTATTGTTCATAAACTATGTATCTTAAGAACAAAGAATGTTTAAGGCTCTTAATTTTTTTGCAGAATCCCTCCAATCTTTTTTTCACTTTATTTACCAGTGCACTGCTTAAATAAAATCTAATATTTTATTTTTCAATTAATTTTAATACAATTTTAAAGGTTGCACTCCATTTATAGCTATTAAAAAATAATGACTACATTCCTTGTGTTGTACAATACATCATTGCAGCATAACTACACCCTATAGTTATAGATTATATAACTATAATAGATTATGCTGCTGAGCTGCTGAGTCACTTCAGTCGTGTCCAACTCTGTGCGACCCCACAGACGAAAGCCCACCAGGCTCCCCCATCCCTGGGATTCTCCAGGCAAGAATACTGGAGTGGGTTGCCGTTTCCTTCTCCAATGCATGAAAGTGAAAAGTCAAAGTGAAGTCGCTCAGTCGTGTCCAACTCTTAGCAACCCCATGGACTGGTGCCTACCAGGATCCTCCGTCCATGGGATTTTCCAGGCAAAAGTACTGGGGTGGGGTGCCACTGCCTTCCCCATAATAGATTATAGCTCCCACTATTTTAAATTGGTAGGAATCTTCGAAGAGGATCATGAGGATAAAGGGTAAAAATGTAGCTTGTTTGATGGAATAAGCAATAGGATCTTCCTAGTTATAATTTTTGTTGATACTTAGAATGCTGAGCATTTATTATAATTCAGCTGAAATTATTCAATTCAATGTAATGTTGGAATCTTTATAAGACAGCATTCTTGTTAGGTATGCTTTCATCATAATTGGGGGAAATGTTTGTAATTTTAATTGGCTATTCCTATACTCAGAGGAAGAAAGAGAGAAGAATGAAAAGAAGGAAGGGAGAAATGGAGGGAGGAACAGAGGATGAGAGGGAGGGAAAATCGAAAGACATAATAGTTAACCCTTGCCAGGCAAGGGTTTTATATATTTTATCTTAATTAATCATTGGAGCAACCCTAGGAGATGGTCTCATCTTTTTTCAGATGGAAAAACTGAGGAACAGCAAGTTTAAAAAATTTTTCTAGCTAGTAAGTGACATTAGATCCATTTTACTTGATTAAAGAATGTGCAATGCTCATCTTGTATTTATCACTGCCATAGGTAAACATGGTTTAATTTGACTAAAGGGAGTATTAGTATTAACTAAACCTTGATAAACTGAACCCCTCTCCTCTTCTCATTATTGTTTCAGAGAATAAAGTCTTTGGTGACATAAACATACATTGCATTTCAGAAAAAAAATGTGATTGTGGATAAATGGATCCAAAAATTGATAAAATTGACAGACAGACTGAAGACATTAACTATCAATACTGGTGTAGTTTAATACTTAATCCTTTATTTAACTTAAAGAAATTTAACAAAATTTAACTTAACATAAAATATCAGTCTTCAGAAACAACTGACACCAAGAGAAATAATTTTACACATATTCCCTTAAGATTTTCAATATTATTTCTCTTCACTGCATCAACATTTATGAAGAGGACTTATGTCAGCCCACAGAACCTGAGAATGAAGACATTTATTATTGCTAAGTGAGCACCACACTCTTTGGGATTTCAAATGAAGCTCAATGCATGAAAGTCCGTACATAAATCTATGCAAAAGACTTACATCCTATGATTTTCACGTACTTAGAAGTACTGAAGAAAAGTTATAAATTCTTGTAGTCTATTTGGACTGTTACAGCAAAGTACTACCAGTTGCGTGGCTTATATTGTTGCTGTTCAGTTGGTAAGTCATGTCCAACTCATTGTGACCCCATGCACTGCAGCACACCAGGCTTCCCTGTCCTTCATTATCTCCCAGTATTTGCTCAAACTCATGTCCATTGAGTTGGTGATGTTATCCAACCATCTCCTCTGTCACCCCCTTCTCCTCCTGTGCTGTGCTAAGTCACTTCCAGTCATGTCTGACTCTTTGCAACACCACAAACTGTAGTCCACCAAGCTCCCCTATCCATGGGCTTCTCCAGGCAAGAATATTGGAGTGAATTGCCATTACCTTCTCCAGGGGATCTTCCCAACCCAGGGATTGAACCCTGGTCTCTTACATCTCCTGCATTGGCAGGCAGGTTCTTTACCACTAGCACCACTTGGGAACTCTCAATCTTCCCCAGCCTCATGGTTTTTTCCAATGAGTCAGCTGTTTGCATCAGGTAGCCAAAATATTGGAGTTTCAGCATCAGTCTTTCCAATGAATACACAGGGTTGATTTACTTTAGGAGTGATTGGTTTGATCTCACTGCTGTCAAAGGGATTGTCAAGAGTCTTATACAACAGAAGTTTATTTCTCATAGTTCTGGAAGCTGGAAATCAAACATCAGTGTGCCAACATGAGTGCATCCAGTTGCAGACTGCAATCTTCTCACTGTGTCCTTATATGGTAGGAGGGCAAAGGAGCTCTCTGAGGTCCCTTTTATAAGGACATTAATCTCACTCATGAGGGATTCCATCCCATGACTTAATACTCCCCCAAGGCCCCACTTCTTAATACCATCACATTGAGGGTCAGGATTTCAACACAGATTTTGAGAGAATATAACCTTCAGTCTGTAACAGATGAATACCAGAAAACTGACACTCAAGAAGAATACGAGATGCCCTGACACATAGGATAGTGTGAGTTCTGATATCCAACTGCCTAAGTTCCAAGTTCAGCTCTGCCACTTACTACCAATGTGACCTTAGGCCTTTTCATACTGAAAAGAGGAGAAGGGAATGACAGAGGATGAGATGGGTGGATGGCATCACCAACTCAATGGACATGAGTTTGGGTGAACTCCAGGAGTTGGTGATGGACAGGGAAGCCTGACGTGTTGTAGTCCATGGGGTCGCAAAGGGTCAGACATGACTGAGTGACTGAACTGAAATGAAGTGAACTGACCTTAGGCCTTTATCTAATTTCTTCATGCCTCAATTTCCTCATCTCTGAAGTCTGACCGTGTTTGTCCCTATTATCTTTCCATCATTACTGACTTCTCTCTCTTGACCAAGAGTGTAACCTCCAAGATATAGTCTAGATAGATGAGTAACCTAGAGCAAATCTCAAAAGAGTGTAGCTGAGAACTGTTAGTAGCCAACAAATGGGATATGGGTGCACTGGCTCCTTTATAATTTCCTGGATTTTTTTCTTTATATTTTTTAAACATTTATTTATTTGGCTGTGCTGGGTCTTAGTTGTGGCATGAGCCATCTTTAATTGCTGCATGTAGGATCTAGTTCCCAGACCAAGAATTGAACCTGGGCCTCCACATTGGGAGTGAAGCTTGTTAGCCACTGAATCACCAGGCAAGTCCATACTGAATCCTTTAAACAAAACTTACCTGTTACAGTCCTATCCTAAAGTGGCCTTGGAAGCTTTGGCCTTAGAATTTACAGATGGGAGAAATATATTAGATAAGGGCACCTGCTGACATCAGTGAATCCCTTAAAGTTTGGAATCTTATAAATGGGTGAAAAAATCCACCAAATTTTAAGTAAGTTTTAAATATGAAAATTTACATTAAACACCTAAAATTAAAGGTAGATTTCTTATATTTTAGAAAACCAACCCAAACTCTCACTTTTGAAGCAGTAGGCTTGAGATAATTAGTTGCTTCTAAGGTTTTTCCTATTATTTCTGTTGGATTTCACCACTGATTTGTCACCTACCTTTTTATAGCTGGAGGAGTTTAAAATCAGACTGAAGACTCAATTCTACCCTTTGTCCCATGATTTTGGTAAGGCCATTCAGACTAATGAAAGTTCTGCTTTCTACCACGAGGCACTCTTGCTGTTCATCTGATAGCTCCCATTCTCCACCTAAAAAAAACTTCTTCATTGCAATAAAAATATCAATAATTTTTACATGGTAGTAATTATCAATGGTGTACTTCTGCATAAGAACTTTCTACAAGCATTGCTGGTGGTGTTTTTCAATCCCATAATATACAATTTGGAATGGATTTGCATATTATCCAACCAGTCTCCCTGTTGACAAATAAGAACATTAAGGTTTATAGAAATGTAATGAGTTTTCCAAATTATTAATGCTACTTAAGGTTGGAATGGGGACCAAACATGAGTTCTCCTGTGAAGTAGTTTATTAGTCTTTCTACTCTGCTACACCTCTTTATAATTTTATTTAATACAGACAAAATTTGAGATGATCTATTATCTATTTGCCTATCTATCCTTTATTTGTATGATTTATTTACACACTGGCTTGCTTCAGAAAGGGTTCAAGTTGGCTCACCACAAAAGACACAACATAAAAAGATTTGAGACATATATGAAATGGAAGAAATACTAATTTGGAAAAAATAAGCTAAAGTTATGAATCAAGGTAATGGACAAAATACATGTTGTGAGACTATTTCACGGATGGAAGGTAAGATGTTCGTTAGGATCTGAGATTTCTAGTCTGCAAAGAAAGAAACACAAATCACATGACCACATCAGTGCAGCTGGAGTATTGGTTGCAATGGGTCACAGTGACCACAAAACAAGAATAAGCCAGGTGCCTAAGAGAACAGTCAATACTTTCTTACACAATTGCTAAACTGTTTTCTTGAGGAAAATGGCACCTGTACCAAGAAATAAATTGCAAGTAAAATCATCTTGGTGCCACTGTTCTTTTCTGACCATGAATTCTGGCAAAATCTAAAAGAAAACTAAGTAGGACAATTTTTTTCATTATAGCTTTGCAAAATTATAAACAGATCTTTTGTAATATTCTAACTTAAAATGCAAATATAATTAAACTCCACCTTACTATGACTTGTTGTTTAGCAGCTAAGTCAGGTCCAACTCTTATGACTTCATGGACTGCTGCACACCAGGCTCCCCTGTCCTCCACCGTCTCCCAGAGTTTGCTCAAATTCATGTCCATTGAGTTGGTGATGCTATCTAACCATCTCATCCTCTGCAATGCCTTTATCCTTTTTGCCTTCAATCCTTTGCAACATCAGGTTCTTTTCCAATGAGTTGACTCTTCGTATCAGGTGGTGAAACATTAGAGCTTCAGTCTCATCATCAGTCCTTTCAATGAATATTCAGGGTTGATTTCCTTTAGGATTGATTGGTTTGATCTCCTTGCTGTCCAAGTGTCTTCGCCAGCACAATTTGAAAAAATCAATTCTTTGACCCTCAGCCCTCTTTATGGTTCAACTCTCACATCCATACATGACTACTCGAAAAACCATAGGTTTGACTATATGGAGCTTTGTTGGCAAAGAGATGTCTCTGCTTTTTAATATGCTGTCTAGGTTTGTCATAGCTTTTCTTCCAAGGAGCAAGTGTATTTTAGTTTCACAGCTTCAGTCACCATCAAAGTGATTTTGCAGCTCAAGAAAATAAACTCTGTCACTGCTTCCACTTACTTTGTCTATACCAGCATATTTAAGAATAGTTTTGTGTAAAGTCACAGTAGGTAGTAAAATTTCTGCCCCATGATATCATTTGCCTACTAAAGTTTGAAACTCTACCATTTTACAATAAGAAGTCAGAAGTATTTCAGATATTCTTAAGGAGTAAGGAACATCAACAGTCCCAAAGATCACTGGTTAAGTTTGTAGTCACAGAGAATAGTCATCTAAAGATTATACAGTTTAGAAATAAGCCTAAATTATTCATAAAATTCTGCCCAGCTTCTTTAATGATTCTTTTAATATAATTATACCTGTGAAAATCACTGAGAAATTTATAGAAAAAAGAAATATAGTTCCAATTAAATCTGTACCATTTTTTGGTCAAGCTCACTAATGTTACATATAAGGAGAGGAGATTGCTTCATTGTTTATTGTGAAAACACCACTGTTTTATGAAAGCAAAGAGCCTTTAGCTTTGATTGCTCAGAAACTCAACATTGTTGTTCCACGGAGAGATTGATTCAAATCAGCCATGTTGTCATTCTGTTATATATTAGCTGTGGCTTTCCCTAGAATCTAGATTCATGTTTGAGTTTTTTTTAAGTTTATTTTGTCTCGTATTTCATTTCAATGGTCCTTTTGGTCAGCTAAGCAAATTTTCTGTCAAACACATTCTCTCAGAACTTATGAGATGGACTACTGCACTCAAAAGGTATTCATGTAGGAATCATAAATCATAAACCAAGAAGTCAAATTCTGTTTTCACATCGACCTTGTAGGAGATTATTCATTTTTCATGAGAGATAAAGGTAAATGATTTCCTTGTGGCCTCAGTCACAATGGTCTTCCCAAGATTCCAATTTCCTTAAAATTTTCAAGGAAAATTTTCAATTTTCAATTTTCTATATACATTTGTAATAATTTTGGGGGTTTTTAAAAATAAGTGATAAGGTGTGTATGTGTGTATGTGTGTATGTGTATGTGTATATTTTCAATTTTCAATTTTCATTCTGATGATAGAACTTGTTTCTATGTCAATCAGTAGACATGGGAGTTTCCGTGAGCTGGATAATTCTCTAGAGTTCCTTTACAGCATTGTTGTTTAGTCACTAAGTCATGTCCTACTTTTTGCCACCCCATGGACCGTAGCTCACCAGGCTCCTCTGTCCATGGGATTTCCCAGGCAAGTATACTTGAGTGGGTTGTTATTCCCTCCTCCAGAGGATCTTCCTGACCCAGCAATCAAAACCCAGTCTCCTACTTTGCAGGCGGCTTCTTTACCACTGAGCCATCAGGGAGGTCCTCTTTACTGCAAATCAGACACTTATAGTGAGAGATAGGCAATCTGTGAAATATTCTTTACCACTTCCCCACCTCAGAAAATGATCAGTAACCATAGTCCTCTGTTTCTTGAGAAATCAGAATTATCCTTACTCCACCTATCAAGTTGTCCTCTTTGCTCCCTGAAGCTTTGGGGACTACTGCTTAAGCAGCTCTGGAATTATGCCGCTTAAAATATTGCTTCCTGGGGTGGGAGAAGAGCTACTGGTAAAGAATCTGCCTGCCAATGCAGACTTCAAAGATAAGGGTTCAATCCCTGGGTCAGGAAAATCCCCTGGAGAAAGGCATGGCAATCAACTCCAGTATTCTTCCCTGGAGAATCCCATGAACAGAGGAGCCTGGCGGGCCATAGTCCATGAGGTGGCACAGAGTCGGACATGACTGAAGTGACTTACCATGCACATTACTTAGAATAGTATAGAACTTAAAAAATAGGTTTGGTTTTTTTTTTTAGAATTTAAAATACTTTTTATTTACTAACCTCTCAGTGATGGTCTTGATACAGCTTCCCTTCTTCAAAAATTTCCTCTTTTTGGCATCCTTCTTGGGTTATTTTTTTCTTTCTATCTAGCACTTTATTATTCTTACTAAGGAAATAGAAAGAAGAGAGGTGATTCTTATACTCTTTCACCTGGTGCTTAAAGAGATTATCCCATCTGTTCTCATAACACCAGTAATTGGAAAATATTTTGGTCAAGGTGTCAAATAACACAGTACATATCTGCATGTTACTAAAAGAGTTTCCATACTAACTACTGGAACTCAGATAAATTATAATTCTCTTTGCCTATTCTTTATACACACACACACACACACACACACACACACACACATACACACATTATCACTTATTTTTAAAAACCCCCAAAATTATTACAAATGTATATAGAAAACTGCGTATTTTAAACACTTATCCTACCATGATTGCAGAATCCAGGAAGCATTCCCAGAAATGGAAGCGTAAAGTCAGTCTGTCATCTGAATCTTTTCCAATGAATCTCTGCTAATCAGAAAAAATGTGAACAATGTCAGCCTGGCTCCTTTCTGCAAGCATTAAGTATTCGAAAAGTCATGAACCAAGTATCTAAAATCACAGTAACATATTTGCTTTTTTAAAAAATCATAAACCCTTGGATTGTAATACTACAACCCTACATTTTTTCCTGGTAAGAAAAGATACTGCAATGAAGTTGAGCAATTGAAGAGAGACTAATAAAGGAGTGATTATTGTGCCTTAACATGAGGCTAACAACAAAGAGCTGCTATCCCTAGGTCAGAAGGAAGCAGAGACTCGAACCTGGAACTTAAAAAGGCCATGGTCTGGAGAAGGACTGCTGAGAGCAATTTTGGGCTCCAGTAGAGGGAAGAAGCCAAAACTCAGGAAGGAAGTCTAAGAAATACATCGCCTAATCTCTCTCGCAGCTATTTCTCATTGATGGAACATAATCTGAATTCAGAGGACAGGGCTTCTCTGGTCTAGAATTAGCATCCGGGGGCATAGAGTAGATTGAAAAGAGGGTGGAAAGTGGTACTAGCTGGAATAAATGGCAAGTATTCAGCACAGTCTCTACCCTTGACCATGGTGCTCATATGACACAACACAGCGCGCCAGAAGACACATTCTCTGTGTCAAAACAGAAAATTTTGAGCTCTAAAATTGCATTCTAGAAGTGCAAGGCTGTGAGCAGTCTCTTTGGGATTCAAGTTGCAAAATCTATCGTGACACCTTTATATCAGTTTCCGAAAGTGACCTGTCCTTGTATCTCCCATATGGCCGCACAGAGTCGCATGCATAGTAAATTCTCACTGAACTCTCATTCAGTCACTGAAGAGCTTTGCTTTCTTGTTCCCTCCCATTGCTGCTCACCTCTCACCTTGCATGAGCTTCTGTCTGTAATGTTTCAAAATTCCAAACCACAATCATGTATCCACCTGCAGTGGTATGCCAAACTTGACCAAATAATACAGAGTGCTGTACTTTAACAGTTGTGATCAGGCAGTGCGCTTGCCATTAGATCCAAGAGAAGTGAGGTTGGCAGCAAATCACCTCTGTCAAATGAATTCATTTAGAAAAGCCTTTTGGAATAGTTTGCAGTTTTATTCTGGCACTGTCTGGAAGCTAAAATGATATAGATGGAAATGTTCAGGAGAATTTCAGTAGCTTTCCTTCTCAATTTCTCTATGAAAAAATAAAAAAAAAAAGGTAATATTGCCTGCCAGTTTCAGGAGGATATAGATGCAAGAACATCTTTTTCTGCTACACAAAGATGAATTACCTACAACGATTGCTGTTTGAAAATTGTGGCCTCAAACATTAAGCATCCATGAGGCACTTTAGAAGGCAGGTAAGTCCTGTTCTAAAGGAAATGCACATGCTTCACCCTTCTACAAAATATATTGTATCTAAGAAAAGAGCTTATTTTTCTTCTCTAAAATTTCAGTGCCTGCATGCTAAGTCACCTCAGTCATGTCCTACTCTTTGTGACCCTATGTACTGTAGCCCGCCAGGCTCTTCTTTCCATGGGATTCTCCAGGCAGGAATACTGAAATGGGTTGCCATGCCCTCCTCCAGGGGATCTTCCCAACCCAAGGATCAAACCCACATCTTTTGCATTGCATGTGGATTCTTTACTGCTGAGCCACCAAGAAAGCCCAGAGTTTCAGTATCTCTGGTGATCTATGGGGAAAAAAACATCTGTATTGAATAGTGCAATAGAGGCTACACATAAATATGCAGCTGTATTACTTCTGAGACACAGAAGCAAACTCTTTTAAGTTGTAGCAGCTAATTAAGATAAAGATTTGCTTGGCATGCAATTTTGCGTCCTTAACATCTTTTATATTGAAGTCACTCTGACTCACAGAGCATCATACATTTTAGTCGCTGACCTGGAAAGTACAAATGAGAGCTGGTTAAAAGGATAACAGTGTGCACTCGGAATAACTTGCTGGGAAATGCCTCAAACTTGAAAGACATTTTAATAATAATCACCAACTGATTCCATTAAAGACTAGAGAAGCACAAAGAGGAAATTTGAATTACACGGCTTCTCTTGCTGTAATTTAAAGATATTTCAAGCTAAATTTAAGCCTCTTGGATGTGATACCATGCTGTTTTTGAGCCAGCAAATACAAGATACTAATAATAAAACCCAATTAACGATAAAGTATGTTTCCATACTTCACATTTTGCTCCTGATAAGTGTCATTTATATATCAACACTAAATTTTACAAACTTTCTTCATTTAAAGAAACACACCAAGCAAAGATAATTTACACTAGTTTTATGATACGATGATAACATCTATTTTTTTGAAGAAATAAAAATCATTTTTATTTGCAAGAAATATACTTAATCACATACATAGAAAAATTAAATAATCTTCAAAAAAACAAAAATAACAACTGTTGAGCTAACAAGTTAATTCAATAAAGTAACAGTACATGAGGCCAACTTAGAAAAATTGATAGCATTTCTATAAACAAGTAACAATTTTTTAAACCTCAAGGTATACTATAATTTGCAATTTTATGTTTATTTTCAATAGCATCCAAAAAAAAAAAAAAAAAAAGCAATGAATGGGAATAAGTTTAACAAAAGATATTCAAATATTCCAGTTTAGTGAGCCAAAAACTAAAACATATTGCTAAAAAAATTAAAGAAGACCTAAAAGAAAGCCGAAGAGGTATGTCACATTCATAGTTTAGAATATTCAATATTCACTTAGATATTACTCTTCACCTAGTTGAGCTATAGATTCACTACAGTCTCAATACAAATTTCAGAAACTTTTAAACAAAAACTTACAAGCTTATTACAAAATTTATATGGAAATACAAACTAAGCAAAAACATCTAAAAAAACTGATAGACTCACACCAGCACACTTCAAAATATTATAAAGCTACAGACTCAAAACGGTGATATAATAAGATTAGATATTTTTTAATGATTTTTTTAATTGCATCAACTTCAGTCTTTTTGTCAGTATCTCCTTTAGCTTACATTTTTGTTCCATCTATGCTACATTTCATGAATTTGAGAAAGCTCCAGGAGTTGGTGATGGACTGGCAAGCCTGGCGTGCTGCAGTCAATGGGGTCACAAAGAGTCGGACATGACCGAGTGACTGAACTAACTGTACTACATACACAACACTGGCATGATCTGTGAGTGAATTCATTTGTTTCTGAACATTTTTTCAAATTATAGTTTATTTTTTGCTTTTTCATATTTTGTAGTTTCACATATATGCTAATTTCCCAGGACTTCATAACAAAGTACCATAAACTAATAACCAGTGGCTTAACCAATTAGAGATTTATTGCCTGCCCATAAATTCTATAGGCTAGAAGTTTGAGTTAATAATGTCTGCAGAGCCAGTTTCAAAACCAAAAAGAATTGGTTTCATGCTTTTCTCCAGGTTTCTGACATTCCTTTTGGGTTGTAGATATATTACCTCAATTTTTGTCTTTATCTTCATAGGGCATAATCCCTAGGTGTCTGTGTGCAAATTTCTCTCTTTTGTAAGGACATCAATCATATGAAATTGGAGACCAACTCTAAAACCAAGGTGACCTCTTTTCAACTTAACTAATTATCTCTGCAATGATTCTAATTTCCAAATAAAGTCATAATCTGAGATTGTGGGAGTTAATACTTCAACATGTGATTATTTGGGGTGAAAGTGAAAAAAGCGTTCAGTTCAGTTCAGTAATTCAGTCATGTCCAACTCTTTGCAACCCCATGAATCACAGCACGCAGGCCTCTCTGTCCATCATCAACTCCCCGAATTCACTGAGACTCACATCCATTGAGTCAGTGATGCCATCCAGCCATCTCATCCTCTGTCATCTCCTTCTCCTCTTGCCCCCAATCCCTCCCAGCATCAGAGTCTTTTCTAATGAGTCAACTCTTCCCATGAGGTGGCCAAAGTACTGGAGTTTCAGCTTCACCATCATTCCTTCCAAAGAAATCCCAGGGCTGATCTCCTTCAGAATGGACAGGTTGGATCTCCCTGCAGTCCAAGGGACTCTCAAGAGTCTTCTTCAACACCACAGTTCAAAGACATCAATTCTTTGGTGCTCAGCCTTCTTCACAGTCCAACTCTCACATCCATACATGACCACAGGAAAAACCATAGCCTTGACTACATGGAACTTTGTTGGCAAAGTAATGTCTCTGCTTTTGAAAAGTGTTAGTCATTCACTTTTTTCACATCCAATTCCTTGCGACCCCATGGACTACAGACCATCAGGCTTCTCTGGCCATGGAATTCTCCAGGCAAGAACTTGGGTGGGTTGCCATTCCCTTCTCCATGGAATCTTCCCAAACCAGGAATCAAGCCCAAGTCTCCTGCATTGCAGGCAGATTCTTTACCATCTGAGCCACCAGGGAAGCCGGTGATTTGAGGTGGGCGGAGCATAGTTCATTCTCTGACAGAATGTCTGATCATCAATTAATTTCTCTTTTTTTTTTTTTGCCTAAGTCCCTATACTTTTAATTACTTTACTTTTCAGTTTACTAGTACATCTCTACAATGTTGTCCATTGTTAAACCCATTCACTGAGTTGATCATTGAAAAAGTGAGAGAGTTCCAGAAAAACACCTATTTCTGCTTTATTGACTATGCGAAAGCCTTTGACTGTGTGGATCTCAATAAACTGTGGAAAATTCTGAAAGAGATGGGCATACCAGACCACCTGACCTGACTCTTGAGAAACCTGTATACAGGTCAGGAAGCAACAGTTAAACTGGACATGGAACAACAGACTGGTTCCAAATAGGAAAAGGAGTACATCAAGGCTGTTTATTGTCACCCTGCTTATTTAACTTCTATGCAGAGTACATCATGAGAAATGCTGGGCTGGAGGAAGCACAAGCTGGAATCAAGATTGCTGGGAGAAATAATCAATAATCTCAGATATGCAGATGATACCACCTTTATGGCAGAAAGTGAAGAACTAAAAAGCCTCCGGATGAAAGTGAAAGTGGAGAGTGAAAAAGTTGGCTTAAAGCTCAACATTCAGAAAACGAAGATCATGGCATCTGGTCCCATCACTTCATGGGAAATAGATGGAGAAAGAGTGGAAACAGTGGTTGACTTTAATTTTCTGGGCTCCAAAGTCACTGCGGATGGGTGACTGCAGCCATAAAATTAAAAGACACTTACTCCTTGGAAGGAAAGTTATGAGCAACCTAGACAGCAAACTAAAAAGCAGAGACATTACTTTGTCCACAAAGGTCCATCTAGTCAAAGCTATGGTTTTTCCAGTAGTCATGTATGGATGTGAGAGTTGGACTATAAAGAAAGCTGAGTGCCAAAAAATTGATGCTTTTGAACTGTGGTGTTGGAGAAGACTCTTGAGAGTCCCTTGGACTGCAAGGAGATCCAACCAGTCCATCCTAAAGATCAGTCCTGGGTGTTAATTGGAGGGACTGATGTTGAAGCTGAAACTCCAATACTTTGGCCACCTCATGCAAAGAGCTGACACATTTGAAAAGACCCTGATGCTGGGAGGGATTGGGGGCAGGAGGAGAAGGGGACAACAGAGGATGAGATGGTTGGATGGCATCACTGACACAATGGACACGGGTTTGGGTGGACTCCAGGAGTTGGTGATGGACAGGTAGGCCTGGCATTCTGCAGTCCATGGGGTTCCAAAGAGTTGGACACAGCTGAGCGACTGAGCTGAACTGAACTGAACTGAGTTGATTCTTGTTCACATGTTCTTATCTCTATACATTCTTTGCTTTATCTTCTTTTCTTATTATGTTCATTTCCCTTTAAATAGTTGAACACTTATAGAAGAACAATTAAGAAAATTTTCTTAACTACTGATTCCATCTTTTTTGCCATTTATGTCTTTTCCTTTTGCCTTAATTTTCTCCTGTTAATGGGTTACATTCTTCTTCTTCTTCTTCATAGGTCTTTGCATATCTTGTAATTTGGGACATGGCAAATTTATAATGATGAGGACTGGATTTTATAGTCTTCCTTTCAAGAGTGTTCTCTCAAGTTTTAAAATTAATTGCAGAGCTGCTTTATCTTTTCATGGCTTGTCTAGACAAACCATTATTCTGGGGTGTAACCACATCACAGAGGCATGGCCCTTCCACCATCCTCATCTGATGCCCTGGATGTGGAATGACCACATTCACTCTTTCTGGTTAGAATATAAAATGTCTTCCAGCCTCATTTGTGGTCTGAGGACTACTCAGATTACATCTTCCTGGCTATTCTTCTCCCAATCTCATGACATTTCATCGTGCATATATGAGGCTTGATATTCATCAACCCATGGACTTTCGGGGTGGTTCAGCTGATAAAGAATCCACCTGCACTGCAGGACACCCTGTTCAATTCCTGGCTTGGGACATACCCCAGTAGAAGGGATAGGTTACCTACTCCAGTATTCTTGGGCTTCCCTGGTAGCTCAGGCCATAAACAATCCACCTGCAATGCAGGAGACCTGGGTTTGATTCCTGGGTTGGGAAGATCCCCTGGAGGAGGGAATGGTAACCCACTCTAGTATTCCTGCCTAGAGAATCCCCATGGAAAGAGGAGCCTAACAGGCTACAGTCCATGGGGTTGCAAAGAGTTGGACAGGACTGAGCGACTAAGCAAAGCACAGCCCAGCATTCATCAACAAAATCAAGGACACCCTATGTGGATTTCTAGAGCTTTCTCCCTAGTACTATCCTTCTTAGTATTCTTCCTCACATGTTACAGCTACTTCTTTCTTTCAAAACTGGACTCCATCTTCTCAAATTCTGGGGACCACCATGCTCTCCTTATGATTTTATTCCCTTCACCATGATCCAGAAACTGCTTCCACCCAGAAAACCAGTGTTTTCTTCCAACTCCTTTCTTTGGTTTCCCTTGTCTCAAGGACCACAGCTCTTGCATTTTGAGTTCTGAAACTGTTACAATTTTTTGCTATTATTCTAATTTTATATGGCATGAGAAAAAAATCTGGATCGAGTTACTGCATTATGAACATAGCAGAAGACTTAATACGTGTTTCCATAAACAATATCTTTGATGGAATTTCTTTGATGTGTGTGTGTTTTGTTGCTCAATCATGTCCAACTCTGCGGCCGCAATGGGTGCAGCCCATCAGACTCCTCTGTTCATGGGGATTCTCCAGGCAAGAATAATGGAGTGATTTGCCATGCTGACCTCCAAGGGATCTTCCCAACCCAGGGCTCAAACCCAGGTCTCTCACATTGCAGACGAATTCTTTACCTTCTGAACCACCACGTGCTTCTGTCCTATTTAATCAAAATGATGAAAGTAATCATGTTTTCCTCTAATATCTTTATTGTTTTACTCTTAACAATTAGAGCTGCAATTCATCTGATAATTCTTTTATCAGAATTGGGTGAGTCAAGATCTTCTTTTTCCCACTTGAGTATAAAATGGGATATTTGTAAGAACACTTACCATTTATTAATGAACTATGTCAGCCCTGGTGGCTCAGATGGTGAAGAATCTGCCTGCAATGCAGGAGACCTAGGTTTGATCCCTGGGTTGGGAAGATTCCCTGGAGAAGGGAAAAGCTACACACTCCAGTATTCTTGCTTGGAAAATTCCATGGACAGAGGAGGCTGGCGGACTACACTTAGTGGAGTTGCAAAGAATCTGACACGACTGACTGACTTTTACTTTCATGTCTGCGTTTACAAATAATGTGTATATATCTATATATATACACATATATATACATATTATATATATATATACACACACATATATATATAAAGCAGATATTTGGAACTCTGTTCCATAGATTTGTCTGTCTGTGTGTCATCACCACACTACAAATTACTATGCTCTATAATAATCCAGATATATAGTGTAAGTTTTTCAGTTTTGTTTTTTTACAAGTTGGCATTTCCCAATGCATTTTTAAATTCATCACAGTAATTTCTGAAACAAATAGATAAATCCTGATGTTATTTTTTATTGTGATCTTATTGGATCTTAGATGTGTATGAGGATAATTTAAATCTTTACCATAATGAGACTTCTAAAACCTCATAAAATATTTTAAAATTATATAGGTGTCCTTTCATTTCTCATTGGTTCTTGCATTTTAGGAAAAAGATTTTACAAATCATTTTGATATATTCTGATGTATTTGATTTTTTTAGATTATTATAAGTAATACTTTTGTACAAGTTTTTTCCCTATACATGTGTTGCTGATTTGTTTATCATCATCAGTATATTATCATCATCAGTATAATCACATTGTTCAATTTACTATGAATTCAATAGTTTTATTGAAATTTCTATGTATATAATCATCCTGTTCTACATAATGGCATCTTTATTTCCCTCTTAACTATACTTACATTTTTCTTGTCTTATCAGATAGAGACTAAATTAAAATATTGAATAAAAGAGGTGTTATCTTCCAGTTTTTAATCCTTAGGAGATATTATCATTATTTCACCACAATGTATGTTTCTTCTGATACATTACTCATTGATATTCTTTTTCTGATAAAGAAAATTCTTTTGTATTTCTTCTGATTTATAAGAGGTTTTTTATTTGTTTGCTTGTTTTTATCATAAATAAGTGTTGAATTTAATGAAATGTCTTTTCTGTATCTTTCAATATGATTGATTATATGACCTTTAGTTTGTATTGAATTATGTAGTTTCATTTAATATGTTTATCAATTTTTTTAAAAAAAATGTATTTATCTACCTGAAATTAACCCCAGTCAGCCTTGAGATTGAATGTTCTAATGTTTGTTAAAAATTCTTCTCGAATTGATTATGTTGGAATTTGTCTTGAAATTTGCTACAAAGAAAGGAGCTTATGAACATATCAATTTATACAGCTCCTCTGGGAGGTATATCTTATCAAGAAAATGGCTGTATAATAGTTGTTAGTTTCAGTAAAATGTAATGTGACAGCTAATTAAATGACATTAGACTCTTCCTAAGATTGAACACTGTTGGAATTTTAGGAGGGGCTCTTAGGTTTATTAATGTCTATCAGAGAATTGCTGGTGAATTTTATCAGTAATGGTAATTACTTCCAGAAGGAATGCTTAATCACATTAGACCATAAAATTCTTCCAAGTTTTGGACAATTCTTTTAAATGTCAAACAAAATATCTGTTTATTAACTAAGAGGGTCATGAACAGCTATGAAATCTGCCTAAGATTTCATCCAGTTGTCTAACAAAAGAACTGATTCACAATGGAAGTTTAAAGGGATAGTGGTGGAAAGAATGAAGCTATTATTTGCTGTGCCCTGAGTTGAGCTGATGTCTGCACCATGGCACATACAATTTGATCCATTAGTTATATTTCTAGTTATTTGGTATAAAAGGACAAACATGTATGGATCACACATATAGCTATTTCATTGTAACATGACATACCAAAAATAAGTAAGAAATGAGAGTAGGTGGGAGAGGTGAGAAAGAAAGAATTGGGATCCATCAGTAAAACTAAATAACCCTCAGCAACTGCTCAAATAATTATTATTGAATGTTTTCACTAACATTAATATTAACCATACATTGTTAAATGAACAACAACAAAGCAGACTCCAGTACCATATATTCTCATTAAAAATAATGTATACACAAAAACTGTATATAAAAATCTTGTATATAGTAATGTGGAAAGGCTATATTAACTTATTTCTGAAAAGTTAGATTATTTTTTTCTTCTTTCTGATTCCTTTATATCTTTCTTAAATATGTTTTGCTTTAATAAGAAGAAAAATAGGTCTTATAATAATGTATTTTGTTGTAGTTAGACACAAATACAACCTTTCCATATTATTTCATACAAGTCTTTAAAGCCATTTTAAAAAGAAGTTTTCCTCAATACAAAGTAAATTTTTTTTTTTAAGGAAGTGACTTACTATTTTTTAATTAATTTTTATTGAAATATAGTTTATTTACAAAGTTGCATTACTTTATGATGTATAGCAAAGTGAATTAGTTATACGTACATGCATATATCCACTCTTTTTTAGATTCTTTTCTGATATATATATATATATATATATATAATTAGAAAGTACTCAGTAGAGTTCCCTGTATAAAGCAATTCTTTAACATTCTTTACTGAATGTATACTAAAAGGCCAAGAGAGATATTCTATTTCATTTCTGTCTTATTTCCTACATTGTGTACTCAGTCACTTCAGTCCAACTCTCTGTGACCCCATGAACTGTAGCTTGCCAGGCTACTCTGTCCATGGGATTCTCCAAGCAAGAATACTGGAGTGGGTTGCAGCTTGCTCCTCCAGGGACTCTTCCCCACACAGGGATCAAACCTGCATCTCCAGCACCTCCTGAATTGCAGGCAGATTCTTTACTGCTGAGCCATCAGGGAAGCCCAGTCTCTACATTGCCCTATTGAAAATACAGTTCAGTGTGTTTTTATTTCAAGCATGCCTGCCACAAGTAGCACACATTATTTCACCATAGCCCATGGCATTCTTTGTACAAATCAAATCAAATTCTTTGTGCTGTCAAATAACCCACCAAATGCAATTTATCCAGTCCCCTTTATAGCTGATGGAGTTTCTAGAATTATAAAGTCACTGGTCCTATTCTCCAGAGCAATACATTGTTACTTAGAATTTGCCTGTACAAAAAGGGACAGGCATAAGAATGCAGTGGACCTAAGTATCATCTAGTCGATGATAACATCAGTCTGAAAAGCAAAAGAAATAACAAGTAGGCAAGTGCTTGAATGAGCCAATCAGATTCCTGCAATATGTTTGAAAAATGTGGCACCAAATCACTGTAGCTGGCTGCCCATCTGAAAACCATAGCTTCTCCAGCAGGCTGGATGCCCTCCACTTCTTTCATTCTGGTAGGAATCTGATTAGAAAAATTATTGCTGACATGTTCATTATGAAAAAGATTCAGTTCAGTCCAGTGGCTCAGTCGTGTCCAACTCTGCGACCCTATGGACTGCAGCATGCCGGGCTTCCCTGTCCATCACCAACTCCCATTTACTCAAACTCATGTCCATTGGATCGGTGATGCCATCCAACCATCTCATCCTCTGTTGTCCCCTTCTCCTCCCACCTTCAGTCTTTCCCAGCATCAGGGTCTTTCCAAATGAGTCAATTCTTCACATCAGGCAGCCAAAGTATTGGAGTTTCAGCTTCAGCATCAGTCCTTCCAGTGAATATTCAGAACTGATTTCCTTTAGGATAGATTGGTTGGATCTCCTTACTGAAAGAAAAAGATTAAGAATACAATAAAAAATAAATGAGTGAAGCACTTGAACAGAGATTTCTCAAATGACCAGTAAGCATATAAAAAAGGTGTGAACACTGGGCTCGCACCAGTCAGAATGGCTATCATTAGAAAGTCCACAGGCAACAAATGCTGGAGAGGGTGTGGAGAAAAGAGAAATCTCCTATCCTGCTAGTAGGAATGTAAACTGGTACAACCACAGTGGAAAACAGTATGGGGGTTCCTCAATAAAACTAAAAATAGTATTGCCATATGATCCAGCAATCCCACTCCTGGGCATTAACCACGATGCAAAAAGATGCATGTACCCTTGTGCTCCTAGCAGCACTATTCACAGTAACCAAGCCATGGAAACAACCTAAGTGTCCATCAACAGATGAACAGATAAAGAAGATGTGGTACATAAGTACAATCAAGTATCCCTTAGCCATAAAAAGAATGGGAAAAAAAAAATTTCCAGCAACATAGATGGAGGTAGATTATCACACTAAGTGAAATAAGTCAAAAGAGAAAGGCAAATACCAGATGATATCACTTACATGTGGAAGCTAAAATATGACATAAATGACTTTATCCATGAAACAAACTCACAAACTCATAGAGAACAATCTTGTGGTTGTCAAGGAGGAGAGGATAGGACAGAGATGGACTGAGAGTTTGGGATTAGCAGATGCAATTGTATATAGAATAGATAAACCACAAGATCCTACTGTATTAGCACAGTGAAATATATTCAAGATCCTGTGATAAATCATAAAAGAAAATATCAAAAAGATTGTATATATTCATATAGCTGAATCACTTTTCTATACAGCAGAAACTAACACAACATTTTAAATCAATTATGCTTGATAAAATAAACTTTTTTAAAAAACTATTTTGGTCTCACCAATACCAATGAAATAAATATTAACTAAATGCTCCTCTTACCAGTGCAAAACAGGAAAGTCAAGAGACACCTGGAGTAACAGGCAAATTTAGCTTTGGAGTACAAAATGAAGCAGGGCAAAGGCTAAAAGAATTCTGCCAAGAGAACACACTGGTCATAGCAAAACCCCACTTCCAACAACACAAGAGACAACTCCACACATGGACATCACCAGATGGTCAATAATGAAATCCGAATGATTCTATTCTTTGCAGGCAAAGCTGGAGAAGCTCTATACAGTCAGCAAAACAAGACCGGAAGCTGACTGTGGCTCAGATCATGAACTCCTTATTGCCAAATTCAGACTTAAATGGAAGAAAGTAGGGAAAACCACTATACCATTCAGGTATGACCTAAATCAAATCCCTTATGATTATACAGTGGAAGTGATAATAGATTCAAGGGATTAGATCTGATAGACAGAGTGCCTGAAGAACTATAGATGGAGGTTCTTGACATTATACAGAGGCACGGATCAAGAGCATCCCCAAGAAAAAGAAATGCAAAAAGGCAAAATGGTTGTCTGAGGAGGCCTTACAAATAGCTGTGAAAAGAAGAGAAGCTAAAGGCAAAGGAGAAAAGGAAAGATATACCCATCTGAATGCAAGTTCCAAAGAATAGCAAGTAGAGACAAGAAAGCCTTCCTTGGTGACCAACGCAAAGAAGCAGAGGAAAACAACAGAATGGGAAAGAGTAGCGATCTCTTCAAGAAAATCAGAGATACCAAAGGAACATTTCATGCAAACATGGGCACAATAAAGGACAGAAACGATATGGACCTAACAGAAGCAAAAGATATTAAGAAGAGGTGGCAAGAATATACAGAAGAGCTATACAAAGAAGATCTTCATGACCCAGATAACCACAATGGTGTGATCACTCACCTAAAGCCAATTATTCTGAAATGAAAAGTCAAGTGGGGCTTAGGAAGAAGCATCACTATGAACAAAGGTAGTGGAGGTGATGGAATTCCAGATAAGCTATTTCAAATCCTAAAAGATGGTGCTGTGGAAGCGCTGCACTCAATATGCCAGCAAACTTGGAAAACTCTTCAGTGGCCACAGGACTGGAAAAGGTCAGTTTTCATTCCAATGACAAAGAAGGGCAATCCAAAGAATGTTCAAACTACCACACAATTGCACTCATCTCACATACTAGCAAAGTAATGCTCAAAATTCTCCAAGCCAGGCTTGCTTCAACAGTACATGAACCATGAACTTCCTGATGTTCAAGCTGGATTTACAAAAGACAGAGGAACCAGCGATCAAATTGCCAACATCCGGTGGCTCATAGAAAAAGCAAGAGAATTCCAGAAAAACATCTACTTCTGTTTTATTGACAATGCCAAAACCTTTGACTGTGTAGATCACAATAAACTGTGGAAAATTCTGAAAGAGTTGGGAATACCAGACCACCTGACCTGCCTCCTGATAAATCTGTTTACAGGTCAAGAAGCAACAGCTAAAACTGGAATGGAACAGACTGGTTCCAGATTGGGAAAGGAGTACATCAAGGCTATATATGGTCACCCTGCTTATTTAAATTCTATGCAGAGTACATCATGCTAAACACAAGTCTGGATGAAGTACAAGCTGGAATCAAGATTGCAGGGAGAAACATCAGTAACCTCAGATATGCAGATGACACCACCCTTGTGGCAGAAAGTGAAGAGGAACTGAAGGGCCTCTTAATGAAAGTGAAAGAGAGTGAAAAAGCTGGCTTAAAGCTCAACATTCAGAAAACTAAGATCATGGCATCTGTTCCCATCCCTTCATGGTAAATAGATGGAGAAACAATGGAAATAGTCAGTGGCAGATTTTATTTTCTTGGGCTCCAAAATCACTGCAGACAGTGACTGCAGCCATGAAATTAAAAGATGCTTGTCCTTGGAAGAAAAGCTATGACCAATCTAGATAGCTTATTCAGAAGCAGAGACATTATTTCACCATCAAAGGTCCATCTAGTCAAAGCTATGGTTTTTTTCAGTAGTCATGTATGGATGTGAGAGTTGGACTATAAAGAAAGCTGAGATCCGAAGAATTGATGCTTTTTAACTATGGTGTTTGAGAAGATTCTTGAGAGTACCTTGAACTGCAAGGAAATAAAACCAGTCAATCCTAAAGGAAGAAAATCAGTCCTGATTATTCATTGGAAGGACTGATGCTGAAGCTGAAACTCCAATCCTTTGGCCACCTGATGCAAAGAACTGACTCATTGGAAAAGACCCTGATGCTGGGAAAGATTGAGGGCAGGAGGAGCAGGGGATGACAGAGGATGACATAGTTGGGTGGCATCACCAACTCAATGGAGAGGAGTTTAAGCAAGCTCTGGGAGTTGATGATGGACAGGGAGGCCTGATATACTGCAGTCCATAGGGTCACAGAGAGTCAGACACAACTGAACTGAACCCTTACCAAAGGGCTTCCTAGGTGGCTCAGTGGTAAAGAATCTGCCTGCCAAGTGACATGGGTTCTACATTTGGGTATGGAAGATCCTCTGGAGAAGGAAATAGGTACCCACTCTAGTATTCTTACCTGGGAAATCCCATGAGTAGAGCCTGGAGGGCTATGGTCCACAGGGTTGCAAAGAGTTGGACACAATTTAGCAACTAAACAAAACAACAACACAAAATTTAAAAGACCAGCAATACCAACTGTTTGCTAGGATGTGAAGCAACAGCAATCATCATATTCTGCAGATGGGAATAATAGCTTATATAACTATTTTGAAAAATTGACAGTTCAACAAATGCATGATTTATGTCATGGCAATTATCCAACTGAGTATATAACCAACAGATTTCTGTATGTATGTACATCAAAAGACCAGTACAAAGATATTCAGCAAAGCACTGTTAAAGCTGCTGTCACTCCCAAATAATCATCGCAGCAATGCTATTCCCATAACCACAGACTAGAAACAACACAAATATTCATCAACCCAAATGTCTATGAATTTTCATATATTCATAGAATGCAATACACTTCAGCAATGAAAAATAAGTGATCACCACACTCTCCAAAAAGAACGATTCTTACTGCAAAAACAAAAAATCATCCTTGTTGATGAATGTTGTTAGAACCTTAAGGCTCAGTGAAAGTGAAAGTGTTAGTTGCTGTCATGTCTGACTCTTTGTGGTCCCTGACTGTAGCCCACCAGGCTCCTCTGTCCATGGAATTCTCCAGGCAAGAACACTGGAGTGGGTTGCCCTGCCCTCCTCCAGGGAATTTTCCCAAATCAGGGATTGAACCCAGGTCTCCCGCATTGAGTTGGGATTCTTTACCATCTGAGCCACCAGGGAAGCCCAAAATACTGGAGTGGGTAGCCTATCACTTCTTCAGAAGAACTTTGCATCCCAGGAATTGAGGTCTCCTGTTTTGCAGGCAGATTCTTTACCAGCCAACCTATCAGAGAAGCTCCGATAACATTTAATAGTCAACATTAAACATGATGTTAAGTAAAAGAAGCCAAATATAAAATATGACATAGCATATGATTCCATTTTTATATAATTCAAAATTCAGTTCAGTTGTTCAGTCGCGTCCAACTCTTTGAGACCCCATGGACTGCAGCATGTCAGGCTTACCTGTCCATCACCAACTCCTGGAGCTTACTCAAACTCGTGTCCATTGAGTTGGTGATGCCATCCAACCATCTCATTCTCCATCATCTTCTTCTTCTCCTGCCTTCAATCTTTCCCAGCATCAGGGTCTTTTCTAGTGAGTCAGCTCTTCACATGAAGTGGCCAAAGTACTGGAACTTCAGCTTCAGCATTAGTCCTTCCAATGAATATTATGGACTGATCTCCTTTAGGATGGACTGGTTGGATCTCCTTGCAGTCTAAGGGGCTCTCAAAAGTCTTCTCCAACACCACAGTTCAAAAGCATCAATTCTTTGGCCTTCAGCTTTCTCTATAGTTCAACTCTCACATCCATACAGGACTACTGGAAAAACCATAGTTTTGACTAGACAGGCCTTTGTTGGCAAAGAAATGTCTTGCTTTTAATTTGCTGCCTAGGTTGGTCATAATTTTTCTTCGAAGGAGTAAGTGTCTTTTAATTTCATGGCTGCAGTCACCATTTGCAGTGATTTTGGAGTCCAAAAAATAAAGTCTGTCACTGTTTCCATTGTTTCCCCATCTATTTACCATGAAGTGATGGGATCGGATGCCATGATCTTAGTTTTCTGAATGTTGAATTCAAATTTTCTGAATTAAAAATTTAATAATATTAAATTATGGTGTAAGAAGTAAGAATAATAGGTATCTTCTTATTTGGGGCAGAATTTCTGGAAGGAGCTATGAGGGGGCTTCTGGAATATTTTTTTTTTCACAGATTTGGTCACTTTATGAAAGTTTTTAGTCTGTGCACCTTACTGAATATATTGCCTTAAATGAAAATTTATTCAACAACATTGTTAAACATGCAAAATTAATCGATGGTACTAAAAACTAAAAAAACGATGATCTTTGTTGGGGGATCTAGGCACCACTGAGAAGCAAGTCTGAAGGAGGCATCTAGAATGGATTAATATTCTCTTTCAGGACCTGAATCATGTTCACTTTAGTGTTTTCTCTGTGATTTGTGACATTTTATATCTATTTCTATTAAAACACATAGTAATAATTAAGATATACATGAATTGGGGGAATTTTTTTGTGAGTGTTATATTTTGGGCTTCCCTGGTGGCTCAGACAGTAAAGAATCCACCTGCAATGCAAGAGATTAAGGTTCAACCCCTGGGTCAGGAAGATCCCCTGGAGAAAGGAATGGCTACCCGCTCCAGTATTCTTGCCAGGAGAATTCCATGGGCAGGGCAGCCTGACAGGGTACAGTCCATGGGGTCACAGAGAACTGGACACGACTGAGTATTATATTTCATATTTTTAAACTGCTTGGAAATAATAATATCACCTTAGTCCTATTTTTCATGTTGATAGTCAAGAACATGTCAACCACACAATCAATATTAAATACTATCTTTGCTAGGCTAACTTTAAATATGTACATGTATAACAATAGAATGAGATTCTGTATCAGAAAATATATGCATCTTTATGAAGGTGTGATATGGTGTGGTAATCTGTGGCATCTGAAATTAGAGATGAAATTTGAGCCCAAGAAATTGAACTATTTACATTTCAGTGGCTTGAAAATAAGTTTTGTTGTCTGTGACTCTGAAAGAAGGAACAGAATCTTAATTTTTCAAACAATATGTATGTAGCTGGATAGGGATAATTAAAGGCTAAAGTCTAAATTGTAGTTTAATGTATCTTGGTCTGCCTGGAATACTAGTGAGTGAGGCCAGCAGAGGGTCAGAGGCATCGCCCAGGGAATAACAATCTAACTAAAAAGATCATTAACACAGGTTATTCAGATTCACATTTTCTTCTGGCCCAGTGTCCCTCATTTCTCAGATGACTAGCCAAGATGTAAGAACAAAAACTGAGTAAACATCCAGACACAAACACACACTGTAACAGAGATCGAAAATTGCCCTCTTTTTGGAACAGAGTGACTATGTTGTTGGTGGGGGCTTCCCAGGTGGCATCAGAGGTAAAGAACCAGCCTGCCAATGCAGGAGACATCAGATCAGATCAGATCAGATCAGTCACTCAGTCGTGTCCGACTCTTTGCGACCCCATGAACCGCAGCACGCCAGGCCTCCCTGTCCATCACCAGCTCCCGAAGGTCACTCAGACTCGCATCCATCGAGTCAGTGATGCCATCCAGCCATCTCATCCTCTGTCGTCCCCTTCTCCTCCTGCCCTCAATCCCTCCCAGCATCAGAGTCTTCTCCAATGAGTCAACTCTTCGCATGAGGTGGCCAAAATACTGGAGTTTCAGCTTTAGCATCATTCAAATACCCTCTTCCAACAACACAAGAAAAGACTCTATACATGGACATCACCAGATGGTCAACACCGAAATCAGATCGATTATATTCTTTGCAGCCAAAGATGGAGAAGCTCTATACAATCAGCAAAAACAAGACCAGGAGCTGACTGTGGCTCGGACCATGAACTCCTTATTGCCAAATTCAGACTGAAATTGAAGAAAGTAGGGAAAACTACTAGACCATTCAGGTATGACCTAAATCAAATCCCTTATGATTATACAGTGGAAGTGAGAAATAGATTTAAGGGCCTAGATCTGATAGATAGAGTGCCTGATGAACTATGGAATGAGGTTCGTGACATTGTACAGGAGACAGGGATCAAGACCATCCCCATGGAAAAGAAATGCAAAAAAGCAAAATGGCTGTCTGGGGAGGCCTTACAAATAGCTGTGAAAAGAAGAGAAGCGAAAAGCAAAGGAGAAAAGGAAAGATATAAACATCTAAATGCAGAGTTCCAAAGAATAGCAAGAAGAGATAAGAAAGCCTTCTTCAGTGATCAATGCAGAGAAATAGAGGAAAACAACAGAATGGGAAAGAGATCTCTTCAAGAAAATCAGAGATACCAAAGGAACATTTCATGCAAAGATGGGCACGATAAAGGACAGAGATGGTGTGGACCTAACAGAAGCAGAAGATATTAAGAAGAGGTGGCAAGAATACACAGAAGAACTGTACAAAAAAGAGCTTCAAGACCTAGACAATCATGATGATGTGATCACTGACCTAGAGCCAGACATTCTGGAATGTGAAGTCAAATGGGCCTTAGAAAGCATCACTACGAACAAAGCTAGTGGAGGTGATAGAATTCCAGTGGAACTATTCCAAGTCCTGAAAGATGATGCTGTGAAAGTGCTGCACTCAATATGCCAGCAAATTTGGAAAATTCAGCAGTGGCCACAAGATTGGAAAAGGTCAGTTTTCATCCCAATCCCAAAGAAAGGCAATGCCAAGGAGTGCTCAAACTACCGAACAATTGCACTCATCTCACACGCTAGTAAAGTAATGCTCAAAATTCTCCAAGCCAGGCTTCAGCAATATGTGAACCGTGAACTTCCTGATGTTCAAGCTGGTTTTAGAAAAGACAGAGGAACCAGAGATCAAATTGCCAACATCCGCTGGATCATGGAAAAAGCAAGAGAGTTCCAGAAAAACATCTATTTCTGCTTTATTGACTATGCCAAAGCCTTTGACTGTGTAGATCACAATAAACTATGGAAAATTCTGAAAGAGATGGGAATACCAGACCACCTGATCTGCCTGTTGAGAAATCTGTATGCAGGTCAGGAAGCAACAGTTAGAACTGGTCATGGAACAACAGACTGGTTCCAAATAGGAAAAGGAGTACGTCAAGGCTGCATATTGTCACCATGTTTATTTAACTTATATGCAGAGCACATCATGAGAAATGCTGGACTGGAAGAAACACAAGTTGGAATCAAGATTGCCGGGAGAAATATCAATAACCTCAGATATGCAGATGACACGACTCTTATGGCAGAAAGTGAAGAGGGGCTAAAAAGCCTCTTGATGAAAGTGAAAGTGGAGAGTGAAAGGGTTGGCTTAAAGCTCAACATTCAGAAAACGAAGATCATGGCATCTGGTCCCATCACTGCATGGGAAATAGATGGGGAAACAGTGGAAACAGTGTCAGATTTTGTTTTTCTGGGCTCCAAAATCACTGCAGATGGTGACTGCAGCCATGAAATTAAAAGACGCTTACTCCTTGGAAGGAAAGTTATGAGCAACCTAGATAGCATATTCAAAAGCAGAGACATTACTTTGCCAACAAAGGTTCGCCTAGTCAAGGCTATGGTCTTTCCTGTGGTCATGTATGGATGTGAGAGCTGGACTGTGAAGAAGGCTGAGCGCCGAAGAATTGATGCTTTTGAACTGTGGTGTTGGAGAAGACTCTTGAGAGTCCCTTGGACTGCAAGAAGATCCAACCAGTCCATTCTGAAGGAGATCAATCCTGGAATTTCATAAGAGACATGAATTCGATCCCTGGGTTGAGAAGATCCCTGGGAGGAAGGCGTGGCAACCCACTCTAGTATTCTTGCCTGGAGAATCCCATGGACAGAGTAGCCTGGTGGGCTATGGTCCATAGGATCACAAACAGTCACGACTGAAGTGACAGTATGCATGCATGATATTCAGTTCAGTTCAGTTCAGGCTCTCAGTCATGTCTGACTCTTTGCGACTCCATGGACTGCAGCATGCCAGGCCTCCCTATCCATCACCAACTCCTGGAGTTTACCCAAACCCATGTCCATTGAGTCGGTGATGTCATTCAACCATCTCATCCTCTGTCGTCATCTTCTCCTCCTGCCTTCACTCTTTCCCAGCATCAAGGTCTTCTCAAATGAGATTGGTGGGAAGAAATTTCTCCTTCTTTGAAACAGAGACACTGGCACCCTGAACCTCTGTCAGACGACGACAGAAGGAAGCAGCAGTATGACAGGCATTGCTGACGGCCCATTATTAGCACTAGCAGCTAAAAGTGACAGCACCAGGGAAGGCTGAACACCACTGTGGTTGGAAGTCTTGGTTAAACATAGAGGGTGGTCAGAGCTTCAGCCTCCATCAGAGACAGTACTGCTGTCAGTGCTTCAGCCTCCAGGGACAGCAGAGGCCACGGGAAGAGACCCAGCAAGGGTTCCTTGTACATTTTGACTAACTGCAAGTGATGCATGCCATTTTTATAGAGATTGAGAGGACTTGAGTATATGAAGTTCATGTATGATGATGGGTCACTTTGAAAAAGAAAAAAAAAATTGAAAGAAATCATTTTACGAAAGTAACTCTAATTAGAAATAGGTAGGGGACGCTGAAATGACAGAGAAGATTTTGGAGATTCCCTAACTGTGGATAGCTGGAAAGAAGTTAAGATTGTTAATATTAATTTAACCTTATTGAATCCTAAGTGTGGCAGACTTTATTTGGGGGGGCTAGAAAATCACTGCAGATGGTGACTGCAGCCATGAAATTAAAAGACGCTTACTCCTTGGAAGGAAAGTTATGACCAACCTAGACAACATATTAAAAACCAGAGATATTGCTTTGTCCACAAAGGTCCATTTAGTCAAAGCTATGGTTTTTCCAGTAGTCACGTATGGATGTGAGAGTTGGACTATAAAAAAAGCTGAGCGCCAAAAAATTGATGCTTTTGAACTGTGGTGTTGGAGAAGACTCTTGAGAGTCCCTTGGGCTGCAAGGAAATCCAACCAGTCCATCCTAAAGGAGATCAGTCCTGGGTGTTCATTGGAGGGACTGATGTTGAAGCTGAAACCTTGGTCACCCGATTTGAAGAACTGACTCACTTGAAAAGATCCTGATTCTGGGAAAGATTGAAGGCGGGAGAAGAAGGGGATGACAGAGGATGAGATAGTAGGATGGCATCATCAACTCAATGGACATTAATTTGGGTAAACTCGAGGAGTTAGAGATGAACAGGGAAGCCTGGTGTGCTCCAGTCCATGAGGTCGCAAAGAGTCGGACATGACTTAGCAACTGAACTTAACTGAACTAAAGGCTAATAGGAGAAAAAAGATTATGTTACTAATGAAAATGAGCAATTTGATTTTATAGCTTTTCCCTGTCCTCTAAAGTTTGCCTATTTTCTAATCATATAAATATACATTTTATCTCATCTTTCTCTTAGATATTACTCCCAATATAGTAGAATTCTTAAGTTGAAGCTTTTTAGACCTTTCTTCATTGAAATTCTTGTCAACTTTTTAAAGCTTAACAGCACAAAATAATATCAAATGTCACATGCACAGCATTTGAGAGCAAAGGAAGGGACTGTGTAATCCCTTCTCAAATGTACTGTTCAGATCTAATCAGAATCAGTAATCTGTGATATAGTGGGACCTTGGACAGTAAAGCGTCTGTCTACAATGCGGGACACCCGGGTTCGAGCCCTGGGTTGGGAAGATCCCCTGTAGAAGGAAATAGCAACCCACTCCAGTACTATTGCCTGGAAAATCCCATGGACAGAGGCGCCTGGTAGGCTACAGTCTATGGGGTCGCAAAGAGTCGGACACGACTGAACGACTTCACTTTCACTTTTTCCAAAATTTGAAAACACATAAAATCTAGTTAATGTCTTGGTTCTTTTGCTTTTGTTTTTGCTAACTTGGAAATCTTTTATCTTTTTTTGCTGAGTAGGCAGTCCCATCTTTGGGGAGCTCTGCATGCTCAGTTGCTTCAATCATGTCTGACTCTTCACAACCCCATGGACTGTAGCCTGCTAGGCTCCTCTGTCCATGGAATTCTCCAGGCAAGAATACTGGAGTGGGTTGCCATTCCTTTCTCCAGGGGATTTTCCAGAACAAGGGATCTAATCCAGTCTTGGCAGATCCTTTACCACTGAGGCACCATAAATAGAGGTGCTTAAATTCTAAACTTACAGTTCAGTGGTCACTCAGTCATGTCTAACTCTTTGCAACACATGGTCTGCAGCATGCCAGGCCTCCTTGTCTATCACCAACTCCCAGAGCTTGCTAAATTTCATGGCAATCGAGTTAGTGATGATATCCAGCCATCTCATCCTCTGTGGCCCCCTTCTTCTCTCACCTTCAATCTTTCCCAGCATCAATGTCTTTTCCAGTGAGTCAGTTCTTAGCATCAGGTGGCCAAAGGATTGGAGTTTCAGCTTCAGCATCAGTCCTTCCAATGAATATTCGGCACTGATCCCCATTAGGATGGACTGGTAGGATCTCCTTGCAGTCCAAGGGACTCTCAAGAGTCTTATCCAACACCACAGTTCAAAAGCATCAATTCTTTGGCACTCAGCTTTCTTTACAGACCAACTCTCACATTTATACATGATCACTGGAAAAACCATAGCTTTGACTAGGCAGACCTTTGTTGGCAAAGTAATGTCTCTGCTTCTTAATATGCTGTCTAAGTTGGTCATAGTTTTTCTTTCAAGGAGTAAGTGTCTTTTAATTTCATGGCTGCAGTCACCATCTGCAGTGATTTTGGAGCCCCTCAATGTTTCCCCATCTATTTGCCATGAAGTGATGGGACCAGATGCCATGATCTTAGTTTTTTGAATGTTGAGTTTTAAGCCAACTTTTTCACTCTCCTCTTTCACTTTCATCAAGAGGCTCTTTAGTTCCTTTTTGCTTTCTGCCGTAAGGGTGGGGTCATCTGCTTATCTGAGGTTACTGATATTTCTCCTGGTAATATTGATTCCAACTTGTACTTCATCCAGCTCGGCATGTCGCATGATGTATACTGTGCATAGATGTTAAATAAGCAGGGTGACAATATACAGCCTTGATGTACTCCTTTCCCTACTTGGAACCAGTCTATTGTTCCATGTCCAGTTACAGCTGTTGCTTCTTGACCTGTATACAGATTTCTCAGGAGGCAGGTAAAGTGGTCTGGTATTCCCATCTCTTGAAGAATTTCCACAGTTTGTTGTGATCTATACAGTCAAAGGCTTTGGCATAATTAATAAAGCAGATGTTTTCCTGGAATTCTCTTGCTTTTTCTATGAGCCAGTGGATGTTGGCAATTTAATCTCTGGTTCCTCTGTCTTTTGTAAATCCAGCTGGACCATCTGGAAGTTCTTGGTTCATGTACTGTTGAAGCCTGGCTTGGAGTATTTTGAGCATTACTTTACTAGCATGTGAGATGAGTGCAACTGTGTAGTACTTTGAGCATTCTTTGACATTGCCTTCCTTTGGGATTGGAATGAAAGCCGACCTTTTCCAGTCTTGTGGCCACTGCTGAGTTTTCCAAATATGCTGGCATATTGAGTGCAGCACTTTCACAGCATCATCTTTTAGGATTTGAAATAGTTCAGCTGGAATTCCATCACCTCCACAGTTCACAGTGGTGCTTCCTAAGCCCTACTTGAATTCTCATTCCAGGGTGTCTGGCTCTAGGTGAGTGATCACACCATCATGATTATCTGGGTCATAAAGATCTTTTTTGTACAGTTCTTCTGTATATTCTTGCCACCTCTTCTTAATATCTTCTGCTTCTCTTAGGTCCATACCGTTTCTGTCCTTTATTGAGCCCATTTTTGCATGAAATGTTCCCTTGGTGTCTCTAATTTTCTTAAAGAGTTCTCTAGTCTTTCCCATTCTATTGTTTTCCTCTACATCTTTGCACTGATCACTGAGGAAGACTTTCTTATCTCTCCTTGCTTTTCTTTGGAACTCTGCATTCAAATGCATATATCTTTCCTTTCCTCCTTTGCCTTTAGCTTTTCTTTTCTCAGCTGTTTGTAAGGCCTTCTCAGGCAAACATTTTGCCTTTTTGCATTTCTTTTCTTTGGGAATGGTGTTGGTCACTGACTCCTGTATAGTGTCACAAACCTCTGTCCGTAGTTCTTCAGGCACTCTATCAGATCTAATCCTTTTGATTCTGTTTGTCACTTCCACTGTATAATCTTATGGAATTTGATTTAGGTCATACCTGAATGGTCTAGTGGTTTTCCCTACTTTCTTCAATTTAAGTCTGAATTTGGCAGTAAGAGTTTCATGATCTGAGCCACAGTCAGCTCCTGGTCTTGTTTTTGCTGACTGTATAGAGGTCTCCATCTTTGGCTGCAAATATAATCAATCTGTTTTCAGTGTTGACCATCTGGTGATGCCCATGTATAGAGTCTCTTGTGTTGTTGGAAAAAGGTGTTTGCTATGACCAGTGTTTTTCTTGGCAAAACTCTGTTAGTCTTTGCCCTGCTTCATTCTGTACTCCAAGGCCAAACTTGCCTGTTATTCCAGGTATCTCTTGACTTTCTAGTTTTGCATGCTAAACTTACAAAGAAATATAAAAGAAAACAAAATTTTGAGTAAACTGTACATCTGGGCAAGACCAGAGGTATAATATTGGCATCTAAAATTTCCCTCCCAGAACTAAATGAATAGAAGAAAAAAAAAAATTAAAGAAATGGAAAATCTACATTGGCATAGGAAATGATGGAAGCATCCCAATGACATGCAATGAAATGAGAGGTATATCTAGTAGACGTAATCCAGTTGGGACCAGATTAAAAGATTTGCCTAAAAGCCAATTCTTAACTCTCTCTCCCAAGAAAGCAAAGGAGTGAGATGACTAGTGGGATATCTGGTCAGAACTGCGGCACTTTCTAAAACATGGAGAGAAGGCTGGAGATGAGAGTGGCTGACAATGTAGTGAAGGAAAATGTAGTGGATCTTTTCCACATTGTGGATCCAAACAATCAGAAAGGGATGTCATGTGAGGTCAACTGTGGCCATGGCAATCACAGTCAGTGGCAACAGGACTGTTTTCTGATACGGTAGAACCTCATCTGACAACAAAGGTCACCATTGATTGCCCAAGGAGGGAAGAAGACAGAACCTCAGTATAAAATAAAAATGTTCCCTGGCCTTGTGCCAGATGCCCTAACTGCTCACGCGTCCAGCTTCCTCTCTACTTCAAGTGACAGATTCACAGAATTGGTCAAATAAACTTACATTAATGGTTGTTCACAAAAAGACTGACATCAGAATACAGCAATGTTATTCATAACAGTCCCCAACAGGAAACAGCCTAACGTACTCATCAAATGAAAATAGATAAAGAAATGTGCTATATTCATCCAATAAAATGAAGTTCATTGAATGAATATTGAGAAGAAAAATATGAACACATCCAGCATGGAAGCATAAATGAAAATATAAGCTTTATCTTACAAAAATGTACAAGCCAAAGGATGCATTTTTATGAGAATATCCATTTTTATGAGGTTCAAGGGCAAGAAAAATTAACCAAGGGTGATAGATACCAGAACAATGATTGTCTATGAGGAATTGCCTGAATAGGAGTATGAGAGAATTTGAGAGGTGACGGTAATGTGTTATGTCATGCTATTTACAAGGGTAGGTCCATTTGTCAAAACTCATTGAATTTAATCCTTAATATATGTGCATTTCACAATATATAAATTTCACCTCAATTAAAAAAATTACCTAAATACAATGACTCAATTTTACACCTTTCATTGCTTTAAAAATCCATGTGTGGCAACCCTCTAGTAAAATGATATTTATTAAATAGCATGTATTTTACTGTGTGCTTAAGTTTACCTTACTGATCTCATATCCTTATTTTTATTGGATAAATTTCTTCTTTATTTTATTCTGGTGTGTGTACAACTACAGGGATGATTCTGGATCCATTTTATGATAACAGGCTCTTTTCCCTTTTGTTTTTCCAAAAGCAACTCTTTTATCCTTTAACCTCAGTTAGAAACACACTATAGGGAAATTACCAAATGAACAAAAGTGGCTTTTTTGTTGACTGCACCTATCTAAAACAAGGCTGCTTCCTTTGGGCTAGACTAAAATCACAAGATAAGAATTATTAATTTAACTGCTTCAGTGAATTTTCATGAAATGAATTTTTAATAAACTTAGGAAGAAAAAGAATGTCTATATTATCTTATTATTATCTTATTCTTGGCATTCTAAGAGACCCACTTATATGGTGACTTCACGCTAAAGAAAAGAGCAAACTAATCATTTCAATCCTATCAACCTCAAGATAAATGAAGAAAAAAGTTCCTTATTTCTTTCTCTCATTTTATCATATTAAAAGTTTTGCCCATCTTGATATCACTCTGGTAACAAATCTTGCAAGATACACATCTTCTAAAAGTAGATATCAAGAGAAAAAAATTTATGGAAAGGAGAGATGAATCATACTTATTGAATTTTTATGTTTTAAGGAAAATATGTCAGCAAAAATTGCCTAAAAGATCTAATATCGTAAGACTAAACAATTCCATGAAAGTTTTTCTAACCTTTATTTAGTCTTTCTGGCTCCGTTTCTAAAATATCTATAAAGTGAAAGGTACAGTTACTATTGACTTATCCCTCTCTGTCCCCCCAACAGTCAATCAGTTGCTATTTCCTATAATCATATTTTTGATACCTTCCAGTATTCACTCCCTTCTGTCCATCCCCAAAGTTGTCACCTGGTTCAGGTCCACTTTTCTTCTCCCTGAGATTAATTTAAAACTTCCTAGCTGGTCTCCACAGTTCTAATTCTCTTAGGGCTACAGCACTAATTTGCTAAACCCTATGTCTTAGTCCATTCGGACTGTGATAAAATAACACAGACTGGGTGGCTTATAGACAACAAGAATTTCTTTCTCATAGTTATGGAGGCTGGAAAGCCAAATCAGGCTGCCAGAAGATTCGCTGTCTGGTGAGGTCCCACTTCCTGGTTCACGGAGGGTGGCAGCCACCTTTTGCTAAATCTCTACCTAGTGAAAGGGGTGAGGAATCGCTGGGATCTCTTATACGGACACCAACGCCATTCTGAGGGCTCTTTGTTCATAGTCGAATCCCCTCCCAAAGGTCCTACCTCCAATATTCCAACACATTAATTTTGGAGAGACACAAATCTTCAATCTGAAACACATCGACAGGCCAGCACTGAACTCACTTTCCTGCTCAAAAATCTTCAGAAGTTCCTCTACTGGTCAACAAACTTCATCTAGTCTCCTACAACAGAAGCGCAATTGGCCCAAATTTACCCAACCACCTCCATACATCCAAACCCTTAAAACTTGTAATTAGAAAAGTAATATATTCTGGCCATTAAAAAGTCAAAGTACAGAGCTATGTAAAGAGACATAATAGAGTGAGTGGTTTTCCCCTTTCCTTCACCCCTGTGTTGGGAAGATCCCCTGGAGAAGGAAATGGCAAACCACTCCAGTATTCTTGCCTGGAGAATCCCATGGACAGAGGAGCCTGGTGGGCTACAGTCCACGGGTTTGCAAAGAGTCGGACACAACTGAGCGACTTCACTTTCTTTCTTTCTTTCAGCCCTGTTTAAAGTGGCTGTTGGGGGAGGAGCTAAGATGGCCGACGAGTAGGACGGGGAGAATACTTTCTCCTCCACAAATTCGTTAAAAGAACATTTGAACACAAAGTAAATTCTACAAAACAACTTCTGAATGCCGGCAGAGGTCATCAGGCACTTAGAAAGACAATTCATTGTCTCTTGAAAGGAGATTACAAGCCCTGTGGTAACTCTTTTTGCGGAGAAGTGGCGCAGACACCAGCATTTGCTATTAGCAAGCAGGGGCTGGGCTAGGAGGAGCGGAGTGGCCTGCATCGCTTTGAGTAAGGATTTGGCCTGGCTATCCCGAGCGCTACCTGAGCGAAATAACCAGACTGTCGGATATCTACTACATCAAAAGCCAGCCCTAATCTAAGACACCACCAGGACTATGTACAGAACAAAGGACTGCACAGAGATAACCGGCTGCGGGCCGTCCCCAAAGCAGGCAATCACAACCCTAGAGAATTATCCACAAAACTGTAAGCAGGTTTCTGTGTTAACTAACGCTTCTTGGGGCTCTGGACAGTCAACATCCGCCTGAGAAGGTGTGCCGGTTGTATACCCAGAAAACTGAGCGGTGGGGAGGTGATAAGTCGCAGCAGCTGCGCTCGCTAAACACTTCATCACCTGTGCTACTCGGACCTGGGAGGGCTCAAAACGTAGACTCAACCGAGTCTGTGCTTCTGAGGACTATCCGAGTGCCTGAACCTGGCTGGCTTAGATTTGGGTGTTCATCTCCACCACCTCTGTAACAGGGCAGAGATCAGATATTGAAAAGACCAGTAAACTGTCTTAATAAAGAGAATTCAACAAACTATCAGAATATAGTAAGGATACTCTAAACCTGGCAATTTTAACAAGATGAGGAGACAGAGGAATACCCAGCAGCTAAAGGAACAGGATAAATGCCCACCAAACCAAACCACAGAGGAAGAGATAGGGAATCTACCTGATAAAGAATACCGAATAATGATAGTGAAATTAATCCAAAACCTTGAAATCAATATGGAATCACAGCTAAATAGTCTGGAGACAAGGATTGATAAGATGCAAGAAAGGTTTAACAAGGACCTAGAAATAAAAAAAAAAGTCAACTCATAATGAATAATGCAATAAATGAGATCCAAAACACTCTGAAGGCAACAAATAGTAGAATAACAGAGGAAGAAGATAAGATTAGTGAATTAGAAGATAGACTCCTAGAAATAAATGAATCAGAGGAGAAAAAAAGAAAAACGAATCAAAAGAAATGAGGACACTCTTAGAGACCTCCAGGATAACATTAAACGCTACAACATTCGAATCATAGGAGTTTCAGAAGAAGAAGATAAAAAGAAAGACCACGAGAAAATACTTGAGGAGATAATAGTTAAAAACTTCCCTAAAATGGGGAAGGAAATAACCACTCAAGTTCAAGAAATTCAGAGAGTCCCTAACAGGATAAACCCAAGGTGAAAGACCCCAAGACACATATTAATCAAATTAACAAAGATTAAATATAAAGAACAAATATTAAAAGCAGCACGGGAAAAACGTCAAATAACTCACAAGGGAATTCCCATAAGGATAACAGCTGATCTTTCAACAGAAACTCTCCAAGCCAGGAGGGAATGGCAAGACATAATTAAAGTGATGAAAGAAAATAACTTACAGCCCGAATTATTGTATCCAGCAAGGATCTCATTCAAATATGAAGGAGAAATCAAAAGCTTCACAGATAAGCAAAAGTTGAGAGAATTTTGTACCACTAAACCAGCCATGAAATTAAAAGACGCTTACTCCTTGGAAGGAAAGTTATGACCAACCTAGATAGCATATTCAAAAGCAGAGACATCACTTTGCCAACAAAGGTTCGCCTAGTCAAGGCTATGGTCTTTCCTGTGGTCATGTATGGATGTGAGAGCTGGACTGTGAAGAAGGCTGAGGACCGAAGAATTGATGCTTTTGAACTGTGGTGTTGGAGAAGACTCTTGAGAATCCCTTGGACTGCAAGGAGATCCAACCAGTCCACTCTGAAGGAGATCAGCCCTGGGATTTCTTTGGAAGGAATGATGCTAAAGCTGAAACTCCAGTACTTTGGCCACCTCATGAGAAGAGTTGACTCATTGGAGAAGACTCTGATGCTGGGAGGGATTGGGGGCAGGAGGAGGGGACGACAGAGGATGAGATGGCTGGATGGCATCACTGACTCGATGGATTTGAGTCTGAGTGACCTCCGAGAGCTGGTGATGGATAGGGAGGCCTGGCGTGCTGCACTTCATGGGGTCACAAAGAGTCGGACACGACTGAGCGACTGATCTGATCTGATCTGAAACCATTTCTCCAACAAAAATTAAAGAACATTCTTTAGATAGGAACCACTAAAAGGATGTATAAATTCGAACCCAAAACAACAAAGTAAATCTTACTTATTAATAATTACTTTAAACGTTAATGGGCTGAATGCCCTAATCAACAGACAAAGATTGGCCGAATTGATACAAAAACAAGACCCCTACATACCTTGTCTACAAGAGATAACCAAAAGATTAAAACGGGTCGAATGGATACAAAAACTAGACCCCTATATATGTTGTCTACAAGAGAACCACCTTAAAATAGGGGATATATACTGACTGAAAATGAATGGCTGGAAAAAGATTTTCTATGCAAATACGGACCAAAAGAAAACAGGAGTAGCAATACTCATATCAGATAAAATTGACTTTAAAATAAAGGTCCTGAAAAGGAGACAATGAAGGTTACACATAACGACTTAAAGGAACAATCCAAAAAGAAGTTATAACAATTATAAATATATATGCACCCAACATTGGAGCATTGATATATCTAAGACAAACACTAATTAGTATGATAGAAGAAATATACAACAACACAATAATAGTGGGAGACTTTAATACCCCACTTGTACAATCTGGCTGTAATAGACAAAGTAAAGAGGGAAACATTCACTTATGAGCCTTAAAAAATTCAATTCACTCAGGAGAGTTTAAAAAAAAAATTAAAAAAAAGAGACTTATTTGTTCATTCTGTAAATGTTTATTGACTATTTTATGGGTCTGGTACCAATTTGGGTATTAGGGAGGAAGAAGTGACAAATGTGATCCTGTCCTAAATAACATATTGTTGTAAAGATAGACCTAACAATACAAAATACCAAGATGTGCCTAAGATGAGGACACCCAAACTGGACTTTTAGTTTCTTGAACTTGTCATTTCCAGACCAAACTTCCTAATATAAGATGAATTTAACATGCTTTTTCAAAATGTTCTTTGTGATCAAAAACAAAAAGCCATTAGTTAAGAAATATACTCTTCTCCCCCATCACTCCCCCTTTTCCTTCCCATTTCCCTCCCACCCTCATTGATCCTTTCCTTTGTCCATTTTCCCCTGCAAAAAAATAAATAAATAAATAAAGTGGCTGTTGTTGTCACTACTTCATGTCTGACTCTTTGTGAGCACATGGACTGCCACACAACAGGCTTCTCTGTCCTTCACTATCTCCAGGAGTTTAATCAAATTCATGTTGGACAGTAATTTGAAGTAGAGGATTTCTTTGGCAAAAACAACTAATTCAGCAACATAGTTTCATATAAAGTTATTTGTATGAAATACAATAATTGTTTTTCATACATAGTTATAAAGCACATTATAGTTCACCCTGACCACTTGCCCAGTCCCCATCTCTTTGAGAGAGATAAGCGTCACCTAAATTATTTCATCTAATTATGATTGTCATTTATGACTTTATTGCTATTTATGTCTCAGCTATTCCTTTGAAAAAGCTGCATGGATTCCTTACATATTCTAATACATTGTCTATAGATTATAAGATAAAGTCAAGCATGTATCTATTGATACTTTTTAAGTTGATCTGTCTTTATATTTAGAAATGTCTCTTAATAGTAGGCTTCCCTGGGTGGCTCAGATGGTAAAGAATCTGCCTGCAATGCAGAAGACCTGTATTTTGATCCCTGGGTCAGGAAAAGCCCCTGGAGAAAGAAATGGGAACCCACTCCAGTATTCTTGCCTGGAGAAATCTGTGGACAAAGGAGTCTGACAAGCCACAGTCCGTGGGCTCATAAGGAGTCAAACACAGCTGAGTGACTATCACACACTCATGTCCACTGAGTCAGTGATGCCATCCAACCGTCTCATCCTCTGTCTCCCGCTTCTTCTCCTGTCCTCGATCTTTCTCAGCATCAGGATATTTTCCCATGAGTCAGCTTTTTGCATCAGGTGGCCAAAGTATTGGAGCTTTAGCTTCAGTGTCAGTCCTTTCAGTGAATATTCAGTTTGATTTCCTTGAAGATTGAGTGGTTTGATCTCCTTGCTGTCCAAGGTTAAGTGATCAGCTGCTGTTAACATTTCAGTATGTATTATTCCACATTTTCATAAACAAAATAATACTTGAATATTGTATAGGAATTAAAATGTAGATTTACATTTGGGAACTTTCCCATTTTCCCATATAAATTTGTTACATAAATACTTGTTCAATCACTTGTGATTTACCTTATTGTTTTCATGATTGTCTTTATTCTATTAATAGATTATGGCATAATTTATTATGGCACCCCACCCCAGTACTTTTGCCTGGAAAATCCCATGGATGGAGGATCCTGGTGGGCTCCAGTCCATGGGTCGCTAAGAGTCGGACACGACTGAGCGACTTCATTTTCACTTTTCACTTTCATGCATTGGGGAAGGAAATGGCAACCCACTCCAGTGTTCTTGCCTGGAGAATCCCAGGGACGGGGGAGCCTGGTGGGCTGCCGTCTATGGGGTCGCACAGAATCGGACACGACTGAAGCGACATAGCAGCAGCAGCAGCAGCAGTGAACATTTGGACTGCTTCCATTTTTAACACTTTAATACAATACTAGATTGAGTATCTTAGTATCTATATCTTAAATGCATCAGTGTAAAATTATTTGTAGAGAAATTTTCTCAAAGTGAAATAATTTAATCGAATGCCATGCTCATGTTTATTTTGAAAAATATCACCTAATTCATCTTTTAAACAACCTGCACCAATTTATGCCCATTTTCTACCTTCCACCTTGACAACAATGGTAAAAATAAACTAATTTAGTTTAATCTCTCTAATGGGAAAAGACTGGCATGTCATCTTTAAGTTTCTATTTTAAAAATCATGAGGAAATTTGAGTATCTTTGCTAATATCTATAGGTCATTAAATGACTCTTTTTTGAACTGCTTTTTTATAGTCTGCCAGAACTTATGGAGTTGTCAGATTTTTTATTTCTATGAATTTCTTGTCAGCTAATCAATGTCACCATTTTTATATCATGTCAGATACAAATAATTTTCCTCTTTGTATGTACATTTACACTCAAATGATTTTTTGTTTGTTGTTTCCATAAAAATAGTTTCAAGTAATCAGATTTATTAATCATTAGTTTATAGAAGTGGTTTTCAATCCAGTGTATATAGAAAGCAGATAGTGAGAGAGACTTAATTCTTAGGTAGGTTGATAAAGAGTCTGGGGCCCTTGAGGAGGAGAGAAAGGTGTTTTTTTCTACACCCCTTAGTCTTAGTCACATAAGACCATTTTTCTTATGCTCTGAGTTGTAATGGCAACAATCTGTTTCTTCTAAGACTTTTTTAAAGCCCAGATCTAATGATCACACAACTAAAGAACTCATTGTGCTCAAGGGTATGTTTTTCCCTAAACGTGAACATGAACGTGAAGTCGCTCAGTCGTATCCGACGCTTTGCGATCCCATTGACTGTAGCCTACCAGGCTCCTCTGTCCATGGGATTTTCCAGGCAATAGTACTGAAGTGGATTGCCATTTCCTTCTTCAAGGGATCTTCCCAACCCAGGGATCAAACCCTGGTCTCCCACGTGGTAGACAAAAGCTTTACCTTCTGAGCCACCAGGGAAGTCATGTTTTTCCTTAAGCTCTGTACTAATGATTGTATAACAACAATGCATCTTGCTTGAGGACATGCTTTTCCTTCTTAACAGAAACTTTCCGACTAATCCTGTTATCTTAAAATTTATGTTGTGGGAGTGGGTCTGGTAAGACCTTTCTGCTGTTAGTAACCAATTGAAAAATTATATAAGGCTTTGATAAGACTAGTGAGTGGGGCAGTCTCTGGCCCCTTCTGATGTCTGTCAGAAGCTTACTTTATCCCTTTTTCACTGTAATAAATCTTTTGCCACATGAAGCTCTGAGTGACTGAAGCCATGTCTTTGGTCCCAAAATGAAATTCTCTCCTTCAGAGGTCACGAATCCAACACTGTTCACCATAAGTTATCAGGAGGATGGCTATAATGCAGGTTCCAAGAAACAAAGAAATCAGGGTTATGCTAATTACATGAAATAATTGGAAAACTTTCCATCTTTCTCTAGGTCCTGGAATAATTTATATAGATTCAGAAAGATCTTCTCTTTAATGCTGAAAAAAATTTTTCTTTTAAAATTCTTCAATACTGAGAAATAATTCTCTTATAAAAATATCTAGTCATTATTTTCTCATTGTGTATATTAGCTGTTTGACAAGTATCTCATTTTCTATTTCTAAGTTATTTTTACTCCTATCTGATCTCGATAACAATAATTTGCATTTTTCTGAAAAAGCATATTTCATATGTTTTAAATTTGTTTTCACAGCTTTGTCTTACTTTATTTTAATTTATAATGTTATATTTTATGTGTGTTTTAATGTGTGTGTTTATTTACTCTCATATCTTATCTGAATATAACTGAAATACAGTACCACCATTTTGCATCCCCACATATATGAAATGAAAGTTCCAAAAGTTAGGGGTGAAAATAGACCTCTAAATTAGAGAAATAAATGACCCCATAAAAGTGGGGGCAGTTCCCCAGAGTGAAAGCATTTTAAGGTACTTCAATTGTTCAGAAAAAAAGGTAAAGATGATTATAAATTTTAAGCCAGTATACAAGATACAATTTCAAGACTTACTTCCTAAATTTTTAAAATGCATATACTTCAGATTATAAAAATCAGAGATCAGATCAGTCGCTCAGTCGTGTCCGACTCTTTGCGACCCCATGAACTGCAGCACGCCAGGCCTCCCTATCCATCCCCAGCTCTCGGAGGTCACTCAGACTCACATTCATCAAGTCAGTGATGCCATCCAGCCATCTCATCCTCTGTCGTCCCCTTCTCCTCCTGCCCCCAATCCCTCCCAGCATTAGAGTCTTCTCCAATGAGTCAACTCTTCGCATGAGGTGGCCAAAATACTGGAGTTTCAGCTTGAGCATCATTCCCTCCAAAGAAATCTCAGGTCTGATCTCCTTCAGAATGGACTGGTTGGATCTCCTTGCAGTCCAAGGGACTCTCAAGAGTCTTCTCCAACACCACAGTTCAAAAGCATCAATTCTTCGGCGCTCAGCCTTCTTCACAGTCCAGCTCTCACATCCATACATGACCACAGGAAAGACCATAGCCTTGACTAGGCGAACTTTTGTTGGCAAAGTGATGTCTCTGCTTTTGAATATGCTATCTAGGTTGGTCATAACCTTCCTTCCAAGGAGTAAGCGTCTTTTAAAAATAAGAATAGAATAAAAAAAAATTTACTAACCCAATTGAGGGCTAGAAAAAGAATAATAAATGCATGGAAAATCAAAGTAAAGAAAAAAAAAGGTAAGATGGTAAAACTAACTACAAATATATAAATAATTATAATGATACAGATGGACTAAATGGCTTTTAAAAGCTATATATTTTATTATTTATTTATTTATTTATATTGAAGTATAGATGATCTACAATGTTGTATATATGTATATATGTATTTCTATATATTCTTTTTCATTTTCTTTTCCCCTGTGAACTATTACAAGATATTGAATATAGCTGCTTGTGTTATATAGTAGGTTCTTTTTTTTATTTTGTATATAGTATTTTGTATCTGTTCATTGAAAACTCCCAATTTATCCCTCCCTCCTACCTTTCCCCTTTGGTAACTTAAAGTTTGTTTTCTGTGTCTGTGAGTCTACTTCTATTTTGTAAACAAATTCATTCGTATCATAAATTACACATACAGGTGATATCATATGATAATTGTCTTTCTGAGATATTTTAAGTATAATTTAAAAATCTAACTGTACACTATGAAACTCACATCTAGAATTTAATGACACAGAAAGGTTTAAAGAAATGATTCGCCTATAATATCTGATAAAAATAAAGCGAGTAAATAAAGCTAACTCACAATTGTAAAATTAATATATAAGACCAAATTGTAGCTATAAACTTATGCACATATTCTAAAACCTTTAAAATGCAGCAAATAAACTTTTACAGAATTAGCAAGAATATGTCAATCCACATAATATGTATTTAACGCAAGTCTCCTAGCAATTAATAACTCAAGAAAAAAAAATACTGGTAAAGATACAGAACAGCATAATTAACAAATTATGTCATATAAGAAGTTGCATCTTATAATTACAGAATATGCATGAAATTTTAAAACTGGACAGACAATTTAGAATTCAAAGCATATTTAAGCAAAGAAAAAAATCATTGCCATAATGTAGAACATAATATTGAATTTAAAATTCATAACAAAAAATAATGTGAGAAAATGTAAAACATTTTGAAATTACAAAACATAATTACATAAATTTTGAGTTGAGGACAGTCATAGTAGCATTTATAAAATACTTCACAATAAAAAAAGTAAAAATATTCTCAACAAAATTTGTGGAATTTAGGTAACTCAGGTCTTAGAAATGTATAATAATAAATTTTTATAGAAATATAGAAAATTATCAACAAAACAATTGAAGAGATTAGAAAAAGAAGAACATGGAAACCTTAAATAAGTGTAAGAGCATAATTTCTTAAAAAATACAGAAGGAAAATAAGATCAACTCAGTAAACATTCCCAAATCCAGTTTGTTTTAAACAGCTATTTTAATAAATATACTTCTAACAAAACTTCCTAAGAAAACAAAAGCAAAGACACAAATAAACAATGAGGACTAAAAATAAAACATTGAAAAAATAATACATTCAGCAATTTTATACTAATATATTGAAAATTTAAGTGAATTGTAATATTTCCTAAAAAATAAAACCTGTCAAGTCTGGTTGATCACTTAAAACACTCCATTGCTTATACATCATATTTTATCACTGTCAGCTTGAGTAGTAAAACAAGATGAAGAAATAATGATTAAATGAGAAAAAATCAAATTTCACAAAGATATGAATAGCTACATAGAAAAATGTAAGACAAACAGAAAAGATATTAGAAATAGTAAGAATCAGTGAGTTTGCTGAAAATAAAAAATCTAACAAAAATTACTTGCCTCTCAGTTAATAACCAATACACATTAAAAAAACACTTTTCATAATTGTAACAAATAATATAAGTTTTCTGGGAATAAGTGTACCAAATTCTGGAGTAGAGCAATATAGAAAATACTACAAAATTTTATTGAAAACATTTTTAAAACCTTGTAGATTAAATGGAAACATACAGTCGTGGAAAATAAGATGCAATATTAGATAAACTGAATACAGTTACAATAAATATTGTACAATTACTATTGTAATATAGTTACAATAAAATTATAACAGGATTTTATATAATTTAAAGTAATTTAAATTTTTTAATCAGGTCAAATTTATATCATACAATACTGAAGAAATACTAATTTTGACTAGTCAAGAGGTGATTCCCTACTGAATAGCAAGGCTCACAGTGAAACTGTAGTTACTAGTATAGTATTGATATAATAATAAACAAATAGACTGATTGTACAAAATGAAAAAAATGAGACTCACATAAATATTAATATTTAATGTAAGCCAGAGATGATATTAAAATTAGAAATGAAGAGGATGTAATGTGACCATTCAATATATGGTGTCTGGACAACAGATTATTGAAATGGAGCAAAATAAATTCCTATAATAGTTTACACAAATTCATGTATGAATGTGCATGCTTCCCTAAGGGCTCAGAAGGTAAAGAATCGCCTGCAATGTGGTAGGCTTGGGTTTGATCCCTGGGTGGGGAAGATTCCCCTGGAGAAGGGAATGGCCACCCATTTCAGTATTCTTGCCTGAAGAATTCCATAGACAGAGGAGTCTGGCGGGCTACCGTCCATGGGGTTGCAAAGAGTTGGACATAACTAAACAACTAACACACACATGCATGAATATTCACATGCCTTTCCAGATGGATTAAGATTTAAAGTGAAAAACCAAGGTATGAAAATGTCTTAAAATATAAAAGAAGCCAAGATATGAGTGGATTATTTTTAAAAATGTGAAAAGACAAATTGTGAACTGTAAGGGATAAATTAGACTACATTAAAATTAAAATCTTCTATATATCAAAAGATGCCATTTAAAAAGCAAACCTGCAACCCCATGGCATATTTGCAATGCATATAAATGACAAAAGTATTTAAATATAGTGTATCAAAAATAGAAAAATTAGTAAGAAAAGTACAAACAACCCATCAGAAAAAATAGCTAAGCATGTGAAAAGAATATTCCAAAGTATGTGCTTGAAATTACACTTAATTTTACAAAACTTTGAAAAACAAATTTGAGCAAGATTGAGATAACATGTATGCTGATCAGATAAGCAAACTTGAAAAGAGAAAAATAATTACAAATATCTTGTGAGCTCACTTACACGTAGAAACTAAAAAATTTAGAAAAAAGAAAAAAGCTCATAGATATAGAGAACAAATTGGTGGTTGACAGAGACTGGTAGTAGAGTGTGGGTGAAATTGGTGAAGGTAATCAAAGTTAAACATTTACAGTTATAAAATAAATAAATTATGGAAATCTAATATGCAGCACAGTGACTAATAATACTAATATAATACTGTACTGAATCTTTGAAATTTTGTAAGATAGCAAATTTAAAAATTCTCATTACAAGAAAAGAAGTTGTGTAAGTACATATGGTGATGGAAATTAGACTTATCGTGGTAATTATTTTACAATACACACAAATATTGAATCATTATTTTTACACCTAAAATTCATAAGCTGTTTTATGTCAGTTATACCTTAATTTTTTAAATGTTAAAGAAAATAAAAAGAAAAAAATCTAATCATTGCAGCTATGCCAGACTGTGGAGCAACTGGGATCCTCATACACTCTTGATGGGAGAGCAAATAGCCTCAGGCAGCTTGGGAAGTATTTTGGCAATATTTTATAATATTAAACACTTATATACCCTGCCCAATAGTCTAGCAATTCTACCTTAGGTTATATGACCTAGAGAAAGTGTGCCACCTATGCATAAGGACTACGAAATTGTTCATTGTGTCACCGTTTCTAGCAAGCAAACAGAAACTAGAACTGAATATTTCACCAGCAGATAAATTAATAAATAGGTTAGGATATGTTCACACAATAAAATAAAGTAAAATAGCAATTAAAAACACATGAACTGTAATGATAACTACTGATGCAGGTCACTGTCAAAGGGTAATCACACCTTCCTAAAGTTAATAATCATTATTTCAAGGTTAGTATTCTGTGAGATAAAGCCATTTGATTTTATTTTACCACTTCTGAACCAAATAACAAAGTGGGTTGGTATCAGCCAAATATATTGAACTGGTGATTTACCTCTAAGACTGAGGCAGAAAGGAAAATTCCACATGCATACATTCTACTTTTCAATTTTATTTTGAAGTCTTAAATATCAAAGTCCCCTAACAGAGCATTACTAAAAATTTGGCATGCAGTCAAATGCTTACTGATAAAATTTTAACAGGAGATGATCTGAATTACTTCCATGTCATTAGCATTCTCTTTGCTTCTGTAATGATTCTGCATAATTTTATGTGCAGAAGCACAATTGCATAGACTATAAATACAAATTGATAAGGAAATGCACTATAGAAAAAGTCTGCTATTTCCAATGAACAAGACTATGGTTATTTTTCAAGCTAAAAACACACTTTTTAAAAATGTAGCATATAAAATAATGATTTTTCTTCTCTGTTATACATTATCCTATTCAGAAACAATGAAAAATTAAATGATTATTTAAGATGGAAAAAGCAGGATAATTGGTACAGCATCTTCCTTCTAGGGGTTTCTAGGTTCTAAAACTGCCAGATGTACTTTTAGCTTGGAGCTTTAACAAGCATGAAAGGTCATTAATCCAAGGTCATAATAGCAAACTTCCATGGGAGAATAATCAGTCATGTAGAAATTATTTAAATGACCACAGAAGCACATGCCAATTTAGCTTGGTATTTTGCATGATCCCTGTTGACCACTTTTCTACACATGACAGCAATATTTTCAGAAAGTTCACCTTTAGAGGAGGGGAGAAATATTTTATTTTTCAAACTTTTGTTAGGTAAAAAAATAATGAGGGAACCACCAAGATTACCACTAGCCACATACAACTCCTGAAAGTTGTGTGCCTGCCTTAGTTTAAAAAGCTTGAGCTCGAGATTGTTTTACTCCATTTGGTGTTACATTATGGAGAATTTAACTCTGTATATATTTTAAAGTTGTCCCTTATTCAGTTCAGTTCAGTTGCTGTCGTGTCTGACTCTTTGTGACCCCATGAATCACAGCACGCCAGGCCTCCCTGTCCATCACCAACTTCCAGAGTTCATTCAAACTCACATCCATTGAGTCGGTGATGCCATCCAGCCATCTCATCCTCTGTCGACCCCTTCTCCTCCTGCCCCCAATCCCTCCCAGCATCAGAGTCTTTTCCAATGAGTCAACTCTTCGCATGAGGTGGCCAAAGTACTGGAGTTACAGCTTTAGCATCAGTCCTTCCAATGAACACCCAGGACTGATCCCCTTTAGGATGGACTGGTTGGATCTCCTTGCAGTCCAAGGGACTCTCAAGAGTCTTCTCCAACACCACAGTTCAAAAAAAATCAATTCTTCTGGGTTCAGCTTTCTTTCTTCAGACTCCGACTCTTACATCCATATATGACTACTGGAAAAACCATAGCCTTGACTAGATGGACCTTTGTAATATCTCTGCTTTTGAATATGCTATCTTGTTATTGTTATAATAAGCTTGTTATTGTTATCTGTGACAACAGTTTTCCAAACACATGATAAGAACATAATGAATTTTCTTAACTATTTATTAATATACGAAAAATAGATATTGCCATATCAGAATAGTAGGTCATGTTTGGGATTTTACAAATGAAATATAGATAAAATAGTAAGGGCAGTTTATTCTGTGGCTTTTCTATATGATAGGTGCTGTGTGGTATGGAAGAAAAAACTCTGATTCAAACACTGTTTCTCACATTTACCAGCTATATGGCCTTAGATGAGTCATTAAACTTCAATAAGCTTCATTTCCTTCTTCTTTCAAAATACCTTACCCATCTTCCTAAGAATAGTTTTCAGAATTTAGAATCATGATTGTAAAGCACCTAACACAACACTTGGCAAATGATGGTGTTGAATACATGCTAAGACTTGTTTTTGTAACACTTATACTGAGTATTTCTGTTACTAAGAATAGGATATTATGAATATAATTTTATTATATTACCTTGGCTTTAACAGGCGGTTTTCTTGATCTTTTTCTTGAATGGTATTATCCCCGACTGAATGTTATTTTTATCACCTTGATAAATCTTTTGGTTTTTTAATTCAATTTTTTTTCTTGAAGTACAGTTGATGTACAATATTGTATTAGTTTCAGGTGTACAGCAGAGTGATTCATTTATATGTATATTTTTATAAATATTTAATTACCTCACTGGATTGGACAAAAAGCACTAATCAAAGACCCTGCAATAATAATTCAGCTCTTCCATCCTCCCCCATTCCTTCCAAAATTACTTTTAGAATTTTTAAAGTATTTTTTAGCAAAAAAGCATATCATAGAAAAAATTTAACTCCCTGTATTGTAGTTTTTTTCGGAGAAGGCAATGGCACTCCATTCCAGTACTCTTGCTTGGAAAATCCCATGGACGGAGGAGCCTGTTAGGCTGCAGTCCATGGGGTTGCTAAGAGTCGGACACGACTGAGCGACTTCACTCTCATTTTTCACTTTCATGCACTGGGGAAGGAAATGGCAACCACTCTAGTGTTCTTGCCTGGAGAATCCCACGGGCGGGGGAGCCTGGTGGGCTGCCATCTATGGGGTCGCACAGAGTCGGGCATGACTGAACTGACTTAGCATAGCATCTAGGTTGGTCATAACTTTCCTTCCAAGGAGTAAGCGTCTTTTAATTTCATGGCTACAATCACCATCTGCAGTGATTTTGGAGCCCGAAAAAATAAACTCTGACACTGTTTGCACTGTTTTCCCATCTATTTGCCATGAAGTGATGGGACCAGATGCCATGATCTTAGTTTTCTGAATGTTGAGCTTTAAGCCAACTTTTTCACTCTCCACTTTCACTTTCATCAAGAGGCTCTTTAGTTCTTCTTCGCTTTCTGCCATAAGGGTGGTGTCATCTGCATATTTGAGGTTATTGATATTTCTCCCAGCAATCTTGATTCCAGCTTGTGCTTCCTCCAGCCCACCATTTCTCGTGATGTACTCTGCATATAAGTTAAATAAGTAGGGTTATTTAAACAATATACAGCCTTGACATACTCCTTTTCCTATTTGGAACCAGTCTGTTGTTCCATGTCCAGTTCTAACTGTTGCTTCCTGACCTGCATACAGGTTTCTCAAGAGGCAGGTCAACTGGTCTGGTATTGCCATCTCTTTCAGAATTTTCCACAGTTTATTGTGATCCACACAGTCAAAGGCTTTAGCATAGTCAATAAAGCAAAAATAGATGTTTTTCTGGAACTCTGTTGCTTTTTCGATGATCCAGCAGATGTTGGCAATTTGATCTCTGGTTCTTCTGCCTTTTCTAAAACCAGGTTGAACACCTGGAAGTTCACAGTTCATGTACTGATGAAGCCTAGCTTGGAGAATTTTGAGCATTAATTACTAGTGTGTGAGATAAGTGCAACTGTGTGGTAATTTGAGCATTCTTTGGCATTGTCTTTCTTTGGGACTGGAATGAAAATTGACCTTTTCCATCCCTGTGGCCACTGCTGAGTTTTCCAACTTTGTTGGCATATTGAGTATAGCACTTTCACAGTATCATCTCTTACAATTTGAAATAGCCCAACTGGAATTCCATCACCTCCACTAACTTTGTTCCTAGTGATACTTCCTAAGGCCCACTTGACTTCACATTCCAGGATGTTTGGCTCTAGGTAAGTGATCAAACCATCGTGATTATCTGGGTTGTGAAGATCTTTTTTGTACTTTATCAAACAAAGTGATACATTGAAGATTTTAGAAAGTAATACTTTGCTGAGTCATAAATTAGAATAAGCCAGATATTTTTTAAATTGAGAAAGACATTCCAGGCAGAGAAAACAGGTTGAACATACATGTTTGAGAAGTATAAATTCTTTTGTTGGGTAACAAGTGCAAATAGTAAAACCTCAGGTATAGATAAGGGGATCAAATCTCTTGAGATGGGCAAGGATCAGGTCAAAGTGACCTTACATGATAGGGGTAGAAAAAGAACATTCTTAGAAAATAATTTTTAAAGGTCAGATTTATTTTGGAGAGCTTTTTCTGGTGGGTGGACAGATTTCAAAAAGCCCAAGCCTGAAAAATGGGGGACCAGTCAAGGAGTTATCATAACGGTTCAGGTGAGAGGGACAATGAGAGTTCCAAAGAGATGTTGAGGAAGGACAAGAGTTTAGAAATCTTTAGGAAGTCAAACTGGGAGGACTTGGATGAGTGGATTAAGAGAGAAAATAAACCTAAAATGACTCTCAGATTTCATGCTTGGTGGCTGGAGATTTCTTAAGCATAAATCTGGAGCACAGATGAGAGAGAGAGATAAGGGGTTGATTTGAGCAGAGAAGATGATGAAGTTTTAGGAGCCTGCAGAGAATCAGATGGCAGAGTCTGAAGAAAAACAAAGAAAGAAAAATGGATGCAGTACTTACAAAAAGAGCTCAGAGTTAGAAAAGAAACAATTTTGAACAGAACTCTGTCTGTGCTGAGAAGGGATAAAACATGAAAATGGATGAAGACAAAACAAGAAGATCTCTTATAAATTCTGAGGAAGAAGAATTTTAAGAACTCAACAGCCATATGTTAATTTCACCCTAAAGCAATTAACATCCACGCCCTACCACTGGGCTTCCCTGGTGGCTCAGACTGTAAAGAACCTACTGGCAATGCGGGAGACCTGTGTTCCATCCCTGGGTTGGGAAGATCCCCAGGAGGAGGGCATGGCAAACCACTCCAGTATTTTAGCCTAGAGAATCCCCATGAACAGAGGAGCCTGGTGGGCGACAGTCCATGCGATCAAAAAGAGTCAGACATGACTGAGTGATTAAATACAGCACTCCTACCATATACTTTTTCTTTAAGATTTTCTAAAGTCATTTTAATTTACCTGAAGACAAACTGTATTTAGTTGTCCTTTAATGCATCTCTCCCACTGCATATATAGTACCATATTAAAAGTGTGAGAAGATCAAACTAGTTAATTCTACAGGAAATCAACTGAATATTCATTGGAAGGACTGATGCTGAAGCTGAAGCTCCAATACTTTGGCCACCTGAGGGAAGAGTGGACTCATTGGAAAAGACCCTGATGCTGGGAAAGATTGAAAGCAAAAGGAGAAAGGGGCAGCAGACAATAACATAGTTAGAGATGGGCAGGGCCTAGGTCACTAACTAGCATCACCGACTCAATATTACATTTGAGCAAACTCCAGGAGATAGCAGAGGACAGAGTGAGCCTGGCATGCTGCAGTCCAAGGGGTTGCAAAGAGTCAGACATAACTTTGTGACTAAATGACAAAAATAAAAGTGTAAAGGATATTTTCTGTACTCCCAAGATAGCTTTTTGCTTTTGATTTCTTTTTACTAGCTTTAAATTTCTTACAGAAGTAAAACTTAAGTGAAATGTTCTCTTTATTACCTTTCCAATCCCTGAAATATTGTAGGAATTATAGGCAGTCTCACTTGGCAGGTAAGTTCATCCTGTAAATAAGGAAAGAAACTGGGAGTTCAAGGTGCACATTCAACTGAAGACCAGAAACAAGCATTTTAAAAAGAGCTTTCCAAAAAATCAGAAAGTAAGAATTCACCGAATCTTTAGTACATGACTTGATTCATGTTCATCCAATAAAGACTGAGTGCCCCTACCCCCACCGTCCATTTTCCAGGTACCATGCAAGTGTTCTGGGGACAGAAGGTCAATGAGAACATAGGTGAACATAGGTCCAACATCTCACAGAAAGGAGGAAACATAAATAAGGAAGCCACTCATTACCATCATGGACCAGTGGGCTAAGACGTGTACAAGACACTACAAGGGAGAAAATGCTGAGTGATATTTTTCTTTTGAAATATTTACTTATTTTCTTTATTCGGCTGCATCAGGTCTATTGTGGCACACAGTTGGGGCTGAGTCTCCCGCATTGCAAGGTGGATTCTTAACCACTGGACCACAGGGACGTCCTCCGGTAATATTTTTATATTAATCAAAAGGGACAACATGGTAAAAGTTAACATTTCATAAATTAAAGTAGAATGCTATAGGAAAACAATCAAGGAAAGGTATTTTTCTCTCTCTCAAATTGGTCATCAGTGTCTTTATAATTGAAGAAAGAGGTTTAATTTGGGTAGGTTTGGTTCTGAGTTTTGCTCTCATTTTCCTAAGTGATACAACCTGGGATACAAAACAAAGAGAAGTTGGTGTTTGTTTATGGAAGCAAATAACAGGACATCTGTTATTGCTGTAAAATTTAAAGAAAAAAAATGTTATTGAGAAAATTTAATTCAGTGTATGCTATAATTTTTGTAAACTAACAGATCAAATTAACATGTTTGAATATTATTTATGCACTATTTTCACAAAAATGCTGTTAAAAAGCAGAAAAATAATTTTCAAACTTCTTATGCTTTTTCTCCTTTTACCTCATGTGCACAGCAAGCACGAAAAGTTATTTTTATGAATATTCTCCATTCAGTGTGTAAATACATTCTTTTCCTTGAAAATACTGATGTCTTATCTCCATATTTTCTACTTTGCTATGAAAAAAGATGACGGCCCTACAGATTTATATGCCTTGTTCTGTTGCCCTAGAGATGCATATTCAACAAGGAACAAAAAGGTTTAAAGAACGAGAAACAGCCTTAACTCATGGGCAGTCAGAACCAGAAGAACGTAGCTAACATCAGTTTCATCGGGATGCATAAAGCCAGTCTCCATAGCAACATCATTTTCACAAGGCGCAGAAATGCTGCATTTTATTTTATTTTTTAATGGAAAAGCCGAAGGTCAGATTATCATTTTTTTCTCATACCCCATTTATCCTCTACCCTCAAACAGGTACGGCTGCATTCAAAATGAGCTTTATGGACATAAAAGATGGCTCCATATTTAAGTGGAATAATACGCTTAACAGAATTTCTTATAGAAATATAGTATTAGAGGATTGGGGATACATATGAAGAGAACTACTCCTGAAATTAAGAACATATTTCTTGACTCTGACTCTGAGAGCTTGGGAGCTGGTTATTTAAACCTGACTTTGTCAACCCGACAAAGGAACTGCTTTAAGTCAAATAAAATCCAACGTGTATGACTAAACAGTTTAGGGAAACATTTGGCTCTTTCTGTTGTTCCACTTACTTTGAGGATTAAGTTTAGAAGCAGAACGATTGTGGCTTTAATAATTTTCATTAATAAAAACGTGTTTATATTATCCTTCCCAGAATTGTTGCTTTTAGAGTGCATATCTCTTTTTTTTTCTTCATGAAAGATAATGGAGGAAGAAAAAAATGGAGAGAATATTTGGCTAAATTCATTTGCAGGCTATTTAAGGGATTATTTCTAGAAAAAATACAATTCCTTATTAATTTAAGATGGTCTCTTTATAGTATTCAAACACTAAACAGCTAACATCTCTTTAGTTTCAATGCGAAACTGCATTACAAGATTACACCTGTATTACAATTTTACAAGTACATTTCAAAACTGTTTTTTGGACAATTCTAAAACAAACTTTCACTCAAGAGACAGGAATAACTCCATCATGAATAAATACCTATTTACTCAATAAACTAGAATGAGTCTCTTTGGAGCTTTCATGGTCCACTGACTAAATGCATAATTAGGTGAAAGTTTTCTGGTTTTTAAGCTATTCACGCCTTGCATCAGACAAACCACAGTGATGCTTGTGAAAATATTTTACACTAGCATATTAACAACTAATTTGAGTGCTATCCTTATTTGAATATGGACTATTCATATATAGCAACACTTGTTATTTTATTAAAGCATCAAAAGTAATCAACTATTATTTATCTTAATGTATCCATTGAATGAGTGTGATCTGTGTACTGCTTACATCATTGTAGTATAATTTTACCAGTGTAGCCTAAAAATTCTAATTTTTCTTATGCCTTTATATATGTTTGCTATTTAAAACCCTCTTAGCACTTTCTTATCTTTCTTGGCAAGGAATCAAAGGGAAACCTTTTTTGTATCAAAGAGAAACTTTTTATTGCATTTACTTTTCTCTGCTGATATTTCTCACCTTATCCGTCTGTTCCAACATCTATCATTTTTCTAACCCCCAGACACCGTCAGTACCAGCCCAGTTTGCTGTGGGTCCTCTGCACACATTTCTCTGTCCTCCACTTATCAGCTTCCATGTCCCTCTGAGCCCCATATGACTTGAAACAGTATTATTCATCCTGTTATTAACATCCCTCTCTTCCTTTCAACAGTAATGTACATCTATGTCTTCTGAAAAACTTTTCCCAAATAACCTTACTCTTTCTTAAATCCAGCAGCAGAGTATCCATCTATGGGACTTTTGTAATTATTGTTCATCTATATTTCTTAAGCCTTCATACACACCTTCTCCTTCCTTTAATATTGCTAATTCTTGAGGACAGGGAGAATAAATCTATCTTGGACAGGATATGACATCTGGCAAATTTAATGTATTTAAATCACCATGGAAATTACTAATTTATAAAGTATTTCTAAATTTCCTGCAAAAGGCTGACTACTGTGATTTATATTCTACATAATTTTATAAATCAATTTTACCTAGCGGTTATATTCAATGAACAATGTGAATAGGCAAAAATTATCACTGGTGAAGGCTCAAGCTTATGTTTGACTGGCACATGACTTATGAATCAAAACTTTTGTTGCATGTTTCCCAAAGATAAATCTCTTACCCATTTTTCTACACAGATGAAAAGGAGAAAAATAAAAACAACTTTCTTAGACTGGAAATGATGTAAAAAACAGGGAGAAAAGAGAGAAAGAAAACTCTACTGATGTTGTATATAGCTGATAAAAGGAAGTTCAGGAACAGAAAAATCTTAGGATAGCCCAAAATAGAAAGTATGTTTTGATGAAACAATGTAGATAAATAGTTAGATGCATGTCTAAAAGAAATACGAATACATCTTTCTTAAATTAGTGATATTAAGATATAAAACATTTAATATTTGCTATCATGGTAGTCCTCTTGTGAAGAATTGTCTTCAGATATCCAACTGAATCTTCAGAATTTATCTAAGATTACTTAACCGAGGGATTTGTGTATAGAATTCAGAGGTCATTGACTTTGGAAGGGTAAAAATAAATTTTTATTTTCACTAACTTCTAACTATACAAACTAGCATTTCTTTTGATTATGAATATAGTTAACAAACCACAATAGTTTTATCAATACTTAAGCTTGTGTCACCAAGAAATTATTGATACTTTCTTATACTACAACTGTTTACAGTTGCTTAAAAGTAACTTCAGATTACAGCAAGCAACACACTGCTAGAACATATATTTTATGTACCTGGGCCTCCCTGATAGTTCAGTTGGTAAAGAATCCACGTGCAATGTGAGAGACCTGGGTTTGATCCCTGTTTGGGAAGATCCCCTGGAGAAGGGAACAGCTACCCACTCCAGCATTCTGGACCTGGAGAATTCCATGGACTGTATGGTCCATGGGGTTACAAAGAGTCGGACACGACTGAGCGACTTTTCACTTTCAGAAGGCACATATATCACTATGTCAAAATACTAAAAGCTGATTATTTTGATAATTTCATTGTAAGTGGTTGATCCTCTTTGTGATTCTATTTATTTTTATTTTGGGAAGTTTGAAAAAATACTGAGCAGGGTTTCATAGGTTTCATCAGAGAGTCAAAGGTGTTCATAGCCTATAAAAGGCCGAGGGCCCCTGAACTCAACCTAATATGCAAAAGCCTGCCTTATAGTTGGTTACATGAGCATGAAAGAATCAAACTCTAACATACACTCAGGGACATTCACCTCCCTGTGTTCTTTCAGAAGCCCATTCAACCTATTTAGGTGAAGTCTTTTTGTGATGAAGTGATTCTGATGCTTCCATGAGAGTGAACAGGATACAATGAGAATATGCCCTACACTAGATGTGGTACTATGAGCAGAACACAGTGTACAGGAGACCAGGCAAAGAGCCTCCACAGTCTTGTCCAGGAGACACCAACGGTTATATAGTTATAAACTGTAAATAGGTGATGCCTGGTCATCACAATACAACTTGTAGATAATGGAGCAGATGGCACTGGAGGCATAGTTAGAGATCGTACTTGGAACCTGACTGCTGGAGCCCAGCAACCTGGCTTAGTAAATGCAGCTTTGCCTCCATACTAAGCTAGTTATTTAAATGTGACTTGGTGAGGGTGATGAGCAACTTGGTAGGCCCCAACTCAACCTCTTGCAATCTGGCTGGAATTCGCTATAGTCAGACAGAATGCTGTAATCAAGCTCTTCTCAAATGAAGACTAGGGAAGGCTCAAGGGGCCCTGATCATCAAACATCTCCAGCCCAACAGCCACTTTTATGCTTTGCTTCAAATCTGTCCTTTGAACTTATCAGCCAAGACTGTAAATGTGTCACAGTTACTATTGGCACCAAACCCAATCATCTGCAAGACTGCTATCTTTCTCCAGCTCTGTCAAGATTCTATTCTGATATTCTTTGATGTTTAATCCAAATGACATTTTAAGCACAAAGGTGGAGGTATGTGTACATTAAATATATACAAATACATGCTATGCTAAGTCAGTTCAATTGAGTCAAACTTTGTGCAATCCTATGGACCATAGTCCACCAGGCTCCTCTGTCCATGGGATTCTCCAGGCAATAATACTGGAGTGATTGCCACATCCTCCTCCAGGGGATCTTCCTGATCCAGGGATTGTACCTGTGTCTCCTGCATTTCCCACATTGCTAGTGGATTCTTTCCCACTGAGCCACTGTGGAAGCCCACAAACACATGTTACGTAGCAAATAAAGAGATATAGATACATACACCAATTATAGTTCCCTTTGATAGGATAAATCACCCCAGGAATCACCACCATTTCTTTTCTCCTTCTTCTGCTCTTTCTTGTCCTTTTTTGGATGTTATCTAGTTGCTGTAAAACTTGAAGCCTGAAATGGCCAGTCTCATTTTGAAGAAACTCTTGTGTTTCATAATAAAGTCATTTATTCTTTGATCTCTAAAATCTCCCAATGAAACTATCTCAGAGTCTAGGGACAGAAGCAACATTTTGCATGCCTGTGTAAATATGAGAATTACCATTTCCTCTTCTACCACCTCGAGGTAAGACTTGTGAATCCCATGAACCTCAGTCTACACCTTTTTTAAAAAATTATAAGTCATTTGGTTAGGAGCAATGTTACATATGGTACTATGATGAAGATAAGATATTCAATAAGTCAGGGATGAAGATGTTCATGGCATGAGAAAAAGCAATAGAATATCTAAATCTAGGATGACAGTATAAATCAGGAAAAATATTTTCTTTATAAGCGGAAGGAGCCCAAAGTCATCAACTTAGAGCCTGGGAAATTGCTGGCTCACCTACCATGTATATTGAAGTGAGTACCCATTAGAAAGTTTTCAGATACAAGTGACAGAGTATACAATACGATAGTCTGAGTAGTGGCCCCCAGTGATACCCAGAGCCTAACACCTAGAACGTGCTAGGTTTTATGCTAAAAGGGACTTTACAGATGTGATTGGAGAAGGAAATGGCAACCCACTGCAGTATTCTTGCCAAGAAAACCGCATGGACAGAGGAGTCTGGTGGGCTACAGTCCATGGGGTCACAAAACGTCAGACATGACTAAAGGAACTTCATGCATGCAGATGTGATTTAGTTTAGAATCTTGACATGGCAGATTATTCTATATTATCCAGGCAGGCTCTAATTATAATATGATGGAAAACAGTAAGAAGGCTAGCTTTCTTCCTCTTTTCTATTTTTTAAATTTTATTTTTTTGGCCACACCAAGGGCTTCCCTGGTGGCTCAGATGGTAAAGCGTCTGCCTGCAATGCGGAAGATCTGGGTTTGATTCCTGGGTCAGGAAGATCCCTTGGAGAAGGAAATGGCAATCCATTCCAGCATTCTTGCCTGGAAAATCCCATGGATGGAGGAGCCTGATAGGCTACAGTCCATGGGGTCGCAAAGAGTCAGACAGGACTGAGAGACCACTTTCTTAGGCAGCATACAGGATTTTAGTTCCCCAACCAGGGATCAAATTCATACATCCTGCAGTGGAAGCCTGGAGTCTTAACCACTGGACCACCATGGAAGTCCCTTTTGTCTTTTTATAAAGACACTATTTTCATCATGAAGGCTCCCCTTCTGTGACCTAATTACCCTCAAAAAGCCTTACCACCAAACAAAATCACATTAGTACTTCAACATTAAAGTTTGGAGATAGATATCTATCTATCTCCTAGAGCCTATATATCCTAGAGCCAGATATCCTGGAATGTGAAGTGAAGTGGGCCTTAGAAAGCATCACTAGGAACAAAGCTAGTGGAGGTGATGGAATTCCAGTGGAGCTATTCCAAATCCTGAAAGATGATGCTGTGAAAGTGCTGCACTCAATATGCCAGCAAATTTGGAAGACTCAGCAGTGGCCACAAGATTGGAAAAGGTCAGTTTTCATCCCAATCCCAAAGAAAGGCAATGTCAAAGAGTGTTCAAACTACCGCACAATTGCACTCATCTCACACGCTAGTAAAGTAATGCTCAAAATTCTCCAAGCCAGGCTTCAGCAATATGTGAACCATGAACTTCCTGATGTTCAAGCTGGATTTAGAAAAGGCAGAGGAACCAGAGATCAAATTGCCAACATCCACTGGATCATGGAAAAAGCAAGAGAGTTCCAGAAAAACATCTATTTCTGCTTTATTGACTATGCCAAAGCCTTTGACTGTGTAGATCACAATAAACTGTGGAAAATTCTGAGAGAGATGGGAATACCAGACCACCTGATCTGCCTCTTGAGAAATCTGTATGCAGGTCAGGAAGCAACAGTTAGAACTGGTCATGGAACAACAGACTGGTTCCAAATAGGAAAAGGAGTACGTCAAGGCTGTATATTGTCACCATGTTAATTTAACTTCTATGCAGAGTACATCATGAGAAATGCTGGACTGGAAGAAACACAAGCTGGAATCAAGATTGCCAGGAGAAATATCAATAACCTCAGATATGCAGATGATACCACCCTTATGGCAGAAAGTGAAGAGGAACTCAAAAGCCTCTTGATGAAAGTGAAAGTGGAGAGTGAAAAGGTTGGCTTAAAGCTCAACATTCAGAAAACGAAGATCATGGCATCTGGTCCCATCACTACATGGGAAATAGATGGAGAAACAGTGGAAACAGTGTCAGACTTTCTTTTTCTGGGCTCCAAAATCACTGCAGATGGTGATTGCAGCCATGAAATTAAAAGGCATTTCCTCCTTGGAAGGAAAGTTATGACCAACCTAGATAGCATATTCAAAAGCAGAGACATCACTTTGCCAACAAAGGTTCGCCTAGTCAAGGCTATGGTCTTTCCTGTGGTCATGTATGAATGTGAGAGCTGGACTGTGAAGAAGGCTGAGCGCCGAAGAGTTGATGCTTTTGAACTATGGTGTTGGAGAAGACTCTTGAGAGTCCCTTGGACTGCAAGGAGATCCAACCAGTCCATTCTGAAGGAGATCAGCCCTGGGATTTCTTTGGAGGGAATGATGCTCAAGCTGAAACTCCAGTATTTTGGCCACCTCATGCGAAGAGTTGACTCATTGGAGAAGACTCTGATGCTGGGAGGGATTGGGGGCAGGAGGAGAAGGGGACGACAGAGGATGAGATGGCTGGATGGCATCACTGACTTGATGAATGTGAGTCTGAGTGACCTCCGAGAGCTGGTGATGGATAGGGAGGCCTGGCGTGCTGCAGTTCATGGGGTCGCGAAGAGTCGGACACAACTGAGTGACTGATCTGATCTGATCTCTGATTAAAGTTTGGAAGGGACATAAAGTCCACGAAAGTGAAAGTGTTAGCTGTTGTTATGTCCGACTCTTTGTGATTCCATGTACTATAGCCCCCCAGGCTCCTCTGTCCATGGGATTCTCCAGGCAAGAATACTGGAGTGGGTTGCCATGTTCTCCTCCAGGGGATCTTCCCGACCCAGGGATCAAACCCAGGTCCCCTGCATTGCAGGAAGGCAGATTCTTTACCCCTCAGCCACCAGAGAAGCCTGGATCAATTAGTACCTAACTCCATATACGCCACTTCCATTTGATGGCACAGTGGTGCTGGGCAGGTCCTACTTTTTAGATATGTGGATCAGATAAAACCCAGCTCATGAAGACCAAATGGTCCTCTGGTATTAACCATCAGGGACCTTGTCACCACTTTCCAGTTCCAGTACCAAGCCAAGACCTGTTTCTTGAAACAAGTTATCTAACCAAGCAGGCATGACTTTGCTCAAATATTTAGAGAAGTAGCCTCCAAAACCTGTGGCCGTATGATTCAATAAGAAATGCATTTTAATTTGTAATCCAGTACAATGCACTCAAATTAAAAGACGCTTGCTCCTTGGAAGAAAAGCTATGACCAACCAAGACAACATATTAAAAAGCAGAAACATTACTTTACCAACAAAGGTCCGTCTAGTCAAAGGTATGGTTTTTTTCAGTAATCATGTATGGATGTGAGAGTTGGACTATAAAGAAAGCTGAGCACCAAAGAATTGATGCTTTTGAACTGCGATGTTGGAGAAGACTCTTGAGAGTCCCTTGGACTGCAAGGAGATCCAGCCAGTCTATCCTGAAAGAAATCAGTCTTGAATATTAATTGGAAGGACTGATGTTGAAGCTGAAACTCCAATCCTTTGGCCACCTGATGCGAAGAGCTGACTCATTTGAAGAGACCCTGATGCTGGGAAAGAAGACTGAAGGCAGGAGGAGGAGAAGGGGACGACAGAGGATGAGATGGTTAGATGGCATCACCGACTCAATGGACATCAATTTGAGCATGCTCCGGAGTTGGTCATAGACAAGGAGGCCTGGCGTGCTGTAGTCCATGAGGTCGTAAAGAGTCGGACACGACTGAGCAACTGAACTGAACTGAACAACGCACTCAGAAGACCCTGAACAAAAAGAAGTTTCAATAAATGTTGCCTTACTATAGGCTGTGTACTCTTGATATTTTCCTTTCTATTCTACCCTCTTTCATATCTTTTCAAACACTGCTCAAGACCTGTTGAACAGATCTTGCATAACTCACTAAAGGATCACAACACACAGTGTGAGACATGCTGCCCTAGAGGGCTCAGTTATTCCCCTCCTGGGATCTGTTACAGGAACCACAGAACAAAGCAATCAGCTAAAGGAAGTTCAAATAAAATTGATTCTGCTGATTCAAGATGCCCAAATAGCAGAGTTGCTTGCCTTACTGAAGAAGCTTCCCTGGACTACAGGGAAGCCCAGTAGCCTACAGGGTCACCCAGTAAGTGGATCAGAGCAGTACCCCAGAGTGATATCCATTGCCATCAACACTAAAGGGGCCCATGAAGCATTTTTCCTTCTCCTTAATACAAGATGCTGCAACTGGTCTTTCCGTTTTGAGGGGATTTAACTCCATGCAGTGAGAATGATATGTTTGTTTTCAATACTACCTAAAGTACCATTCCTATTGGTAACCATCTTACCTCCAGGGCAGGTGGGAAATGAATCCCACTTTGGATAGTTAGAGGACAGAACTGACACAAGAGAAGTTGGTACCAGACAAAAAAAAAGGAAGTGAGACAAACTTTCTAGGTCCCAGGAAGGGCCTAGGAGAGTGGCGGGGGGCGGGGGGGGGGGAGGGGCGGGGGGGAATGTACAGAAGATCAGACGTTCATGTTCAGGCTTATGTAATAGATTTGCTAAAATTTGCTAAAAGCAGCCAGATAAGTTGAGGAACCCTAGAGTAGTGTGATTTTGCCCTCAGTGGATCCCGGGATATTTTCAAGATAACTTAAGATGAGGGCCATATATGTCAGTGTGCCTTCCAGGCTGAAAATGGCTGATTGGAATAATGAGCTGGAAGAAGATAAAAATCATCAAACTGATTTATCTTAGAATGAGATCAGAGTGGCAGAAATTGATGGTATTACATGGGCCTGGAGAAGGAGATGGCGGCCCACTCCAATGTTCTTGCCTGGAGAATCCCAGGGGCAGGTGAACCTGGTGGGCTGATGTCTACGGGGTTACACAGAGTCGGACGCAACTGAAGTGACTTAGCAGCAGAGAAGGAAGCAAGGGATTGCTCACAAAGAGGCCAACTCTCTGGAATCTCAAAAAAAAAAAAAAAAACCCAGGAAAGCCAAAGAATGCCACAGAGGGGCAATTTTTGATTCACTTTCAAATGATTGGGAAGAACAGGTAGAAATCACGCTCCACTGCATCCTCAGCTTCAAGATGCTGCAGAGAAAAAGCCTGAAGACTGTCAATTAACACCTTACAAGGAACCAGCGACCAGAAATCATAGTGCAGAAACCAGAAGGATGGATGGAGCCCACAGAGAAACTTTCCCACAGCAGACATCAGCAGAGGAGAAAACACAGTTCACAACATAACTAGAGAAACCAGCTGGATGGTTGCAGACACAGAGTAGGTGCCCAGCTAGACGAGAGACCCATGAGAGTTCTGACGACACACAGCAATCCACACATAGGTCTGGGTCCACACATAGGACCCACCCCCTTCTTCATGGAAACATGTGAACTATCTTCTCACTCACAACCTAAGATGGGGAATAGAGAAACAGACCTGGAAGGGTATTTGAATTTTTCTTGTACTCAGTGACAAAGGAAGATTGTTAAGAATTTTTGATCAGTTATTAAAATAATGAAGCTATTGCATTTTTTATACCATAGGAGTTTGTAGCTATAAATTGACCCTGCTACAGCTTTGGACAGATTTGAGTTTAGAAAACCAAGTGAAAGTATGTTTGGAATTTAATTGTGCACCAAAATGATCTGTGAAAGTAGAGCTATAGTGAATATGGCAAGATTCATCTTCTTTGGGAAAAAATTGAACATTGTGAATAGATAGAAAAATTCTATCTAAAATTCTAAACAGACAGTGAAATGGGAGTGAGCAGTGTCATTAAAAACAATTGAACAGGTGGGAGAACAGGCTTAAGAGGGAGGGGATGTATATATATATATATATATATATATATATATATATATATATAAACTATGACTGAGTTGCACTGATGTGTGGCAGAGACCACCACACATTGTAAATTACCCTGAGAAAATCATAATTGAAAATGACATACCTACCTCAATGTTCACAGCAGACTGTTTACAATAGCCAAGACATGGAAGCAATCTAGATGTCTATCGACAGAGGAGTGGATAAAGAAGATGTGGTACATATATACAATGGAATATTACTCAGCCATAAAAATGAATGAATTTGACTCAGTTCCAGTGAGATGGATGAACCTAGAGTGTGTTATACTGAGTGAAGTAAGTCAGAAAGAGAAAAATTATAGTATATTGACACATATATATGGAATCTAGAAAAATATTGATGAACCCACTTGCAACGGGGGCGGGGGGGCTGCAGAATGAGGATGCAGATTTAGATAATGGACTTGTCGACATGGTGGGGGAGGCAGAGAGTGGGACGAACGGAGAAGGTAGCATCAACATATGTACACTGTCAGGGGTAAGTTGGATATTGGTGAGAAGTTGCTGTGTAATACAGGGAGCCCAGTCTGGAGCTCTGTGATGACCTGGAGAAATGGGAGGGGGAGGGAGGGAGGCTAGGGAGGGAGGGGATGTATGTATAATTATGGCTAAATTGTATTGTTGTGTGGCAGAAACCAACACAGCACTCTAAAAAATTTTTAAATAGTTAAATTAAAAATAAAAATAAATAAATAAAAGCAAAAAACAACAGAAAAAAATAAATAAAAATAATGCAATTCGAAACTGGACTTTGAAAATACTAGAGATCAAGAGAGAGAAAGCTGTGTGGACCACGTCCCACACATAGTTAATAGCAAAACAAACACCAGAATCCAATTTAGTTTATTGCTTATTTCAAAAATTAACCAACTCCCTTAAACTCTCTTTTCTGTACACAAACCTAGATTTGCAATTGGGGCATAAAAGATAGGAAGAAACACCTGTATATTAAATCTCTACTCACTACACATCAGCTGCAAAAGTGATGGCAGGAGATAAGTGAAATACTTCAATAACCTACTTCTGTATTATTCATGCATTATGCATGAGCAAAAAAGGATGTATAATTGCCACATAACCTCCAAGAGGAGAATAGAGGGTAAAGAAAATTTTTCACTAAGAATCCATGATACACAAATAAAACATGCCTTAGAAGTATAGATAATTATCATAATAATAGCTACAAGCATAAAAGCAGAAAGTTACATTAAAGTAATAGATTTTATATAAAATGGCATTTGTTTCAAAAACAGTGATAAGTTGTGTTCATAACATATATTGAACCACACAGGTGAAACAAAGATCTTAGACTAACACCACAACTTGAAATAAGGCCATGCATATGAACTCTCATTGGGGAAAACTTGTCAAACATAGAAATCTAGTGCCAGATTCCAACCCACTTATGTTCTGTGAAAGGGCATACCTACCTACCTCTGCTTCATCTAATTTCCTCTTTCCTATCTCACTTCCCACATCCCTTTAATCCCCGGATAGGGCTTCCCAGGTGGCGCTAGTGGTAAAGAACCCACCTGCCAATGGAGGAGACATAAGAGACTTGGGTTCAATTCCTGGGTCAGGAAGATCTGAAGGAGGGCATGGCAACCCACTCCAGTATTCTTGCTTGGAGAATCCCATTGACAGAGAAGCCTGGCAGGCTTTAGCCCGTAGAGTCTCGCAGAGCCCGACATGACTGAACAGACTTAGCACACACGCAGTCTGTCTTGACCTCTCAACTCTCTCCCTCTAGTGGGCGCTCTGGTTTGGGTCATGGATCCCTCTCCCTGGATTGATGTGCTCCTTTCCCAATACTGAGCTTTCCTTCCCCCACCCTTCTAGGTGATTACCCTCTACAGAAGGGAGCCACCTTGATATAAGTCACAACCCCTTTAAGGGAGTGGCCTGTTTTGCCTCTTGAGTATCACTCGTAGATTGCTTCAGTTGTATCTGACTGGACCCCATGGTAGTTTTGAGGGGCATGAAGTTTGTTTGTTTGTTTGTTTACTGCTTTAAATTTTGGTCATACCCCGTGTAATGTATACTCATTTTAGACCATTCATTAAAGGAAGCATAAGAAATAACGATTTTGAATTGAAGATAATAGTGATAAAGAATGTCCCTTTCGATTTTGATGATGCAAGAGATGCAAGAGACCTGGGTTTAATCTTTCGGCTAGGAAGATCTCCTGGCGTGGAAATGGCAATCCACTCAGTATTCTTGTCTGGAAAATTCTATAGACAGAGGAGCCTGGTGGGCTACAGTCCATGGGGCTGCAAAGAGTCCGACACACCTGAGCACCAAAGCACACGAGAGGCATACGAAGGATGAAGTCTACTGGAGCCTATTATACAGAGTGAAGTAAGCCAGAAAGAAAAACACAAATACAGCATACTAACTCATATATATGGAATTTAGAAAGATGGTAACAATAACCCTGTTTACGAGACAGCAAAAGAGACACTGATGTATAGAACAGTCTTTTGGACTCTGGGAGAGGGAGAGGGTGGGATGATTTGGGAGAATAGCATTGAAATATGTATAATATCATATCTGAAACGAGTTGCCAGTCCAGGTATGATGCCTGATAACGGATGCCTGGGGCTGGTGCACTGGGACGACCCAGAGGGATGGTATGGGGAGGGAGGAGGGAGGAGGGTTCAGAATGGGGAACACATGTATACTTGTGGCGGATTCATTTTGATGAATGGCAAAAGCAATACAATATTGTAAAGTTAAGCAAAATAAAATTTAAAAAATAAAAAAAAAGTCTAAACTTTCACTTCAGGGTAATCTTTACTAGGTCAAAATTCTTAACTAACATCTAAAAGCAATTCTTTGAAGTTAAAAATCAATGCCCAAAGACAGAACACAGAAATGGAATCTCTCTATTTTGACTCTTAGCTGTTTGGAAATAGGTTCCTTAAACTAGCAAAGTGTATTGACCATGCATAATTCAATAATTTTAAATGGCAGCTCCTATGTGTTCATCTAAAAACAAACATAAAATTACCAAAAAAAAAAAACTACAAACAGCAAGATTTCCCAGCAGCAGATAATAAAAGCTGCTGTTATATGTTTTCAATACTATAGTTCTTAATGCTTCATATGTATTTGACTTCAAATATAAATTACATCTCTTTTATTATTTATTTTTAAATCACACTTTTCCTATGTAATCAATTTAAAATAAATTAACCAGTGAATGTCACTTATCACTTGAAAAAAAAGCTAAAACTTTCTTCTGTGTATTAAGAATAGTCATAAAAGTGTACTAAAATTTAACCTATTATGCCTGTGTGTCTCAGGAGACACCGTTAGCTGGTATATCTCAGCAAAGAGAAGACATTTAGATGAAGCACCAGTGTGATATCGAAGAGAAATTGGAAGGCAATTTAAATTTTTATTGCTGCTTTTGGAAAACAAAGAGAGACTATATTTTGAACTCTGAGCAAAATATGTTAAAATCTCTTTATCAAGAATCTCTTTCATTATCTTTCAAAATGTGGCAAGGTAGTTGCTCCCAGTCTCCCTCCTCCTTCCAACCCACATCCCCAAATTTTTCTCCCTAAATCTTTGCAGTTGCTTCCATTACCCTGATTAAGCTATAGATTTAAAATAATAATAAAACAAGAAGGCAACCCCGAATGCTGCTCAAGCAACAAAGGAGTCTTTCTCTCTATGTGGAGATGGGGAAAAGGCTGTGAATACTCATGGTCAATATTTTTTCTTTTATCCTGGAACTTCTGTTTTCTTCCAGTATTCTTAAAAATGATGGATGATTTACATTCTATAAAATGTACAGATCTTAAATGTACAGTTGGATGAATTTTGACAAATATATACACTTGTGTAACCAATACTCAATGCTCAAACTATATGGAACATCTCCATTAACCCAGAAAGTTCCTTTGCATCCTTGTGAACAAATAAGTTCCCTGTAGTTAATAGAGCTATCCAATATGATAATTTCTATTTTTGTTTTGTGATTTATGCATTTTTTTCATGTAGCTGTACTGCATTCCTTTTTATTGCTTTTTTATCCATTCTCTTTTTGGGATACATTTGGTTATTCCAGTTTTTGTCTTTACTGCTATACTGTGTTTAGTAATATACAGATCTAATACATATTTACTTAAAACCAGTTTGTTAATTTCCCATCCATCATACTAGCCAACATTGAAATCTAACAAGAACACATTTATGGGAGATTATGGAGTAGCCAGAACTCATATATACTGCTGGATGAAATGTAAATTATTATAATTACTTTGGAGAGCAACTTGGCAATATTTAAGAAAGTTGTACAGATGCATTTTCCATTTTCCAGTAATTCCACTTCTACTTACATGTTTAAAGAAACTCTCAGATATGTGCATAAGTAGACACTGACAAAAATGTTCATAGCAGCATTTTTTATAAAACCCAAAATATCAAAATAGCATAGATGTGTTGTCAGCAGAAGAATGGATAGATTTTAATATATATATATATATCCTTAAACCAAATACTATTGGCAATGAAAATAACTAAAATAACTTGGACAATTCTCACAAATATAATATTGAGCAAAATAAGTTTCAAAGAATGTTATGATACCTTAAATATATATTTAAAACAATAAAATACCACATGTATAAAATTTATCAAGAAATATGTAAAAATGTTGATCATCATACAGACAATAGCAGTTACCGCTGCAGAAACTAGAGTGAGATAAGAGACAGGAAACTTCTTATTCTACAAAGGAATATTATATAGCAGTGCAAAAGAATGAAATATAGCCAAACAGAATAATATGTGGCATTTACAAACATAATGTAGAGTAAAAAAAGCAAATCCCAGAGTATTATATACAGTCTAATACTTGTAAAAAGTTCAAAAAAAGAAAAAACAATATACTGATTATGTATAAGAAAAAGACAGGAAGCTTCAACTAATTTCATTTAAGCTTGACTGTGGATATCTGGTCACTATAATATTCTTCGTATCTTCTATAATGTTTAAAATATTTAAGTAATAACAGATTTTCTTTTATGATACTGAACCACTCAGAAGTGAACACATGATTCAACACATTCTTAAGAGGACCTTTCAGAAAGTACGTTAAAGAGTTTACACAAGAATCTTGGGAAACACTGAAGGGGCTGAACTTCCTGGGTACTGATTCTTCAAATTAGCATTGAAAACAGTCCAACATAATGTGTTGGTAGCTACTGAAGACGATCTGGTATCGTCTCAGGATTTGAAAGTTGCTTTGAAAAGACATTTTCAGACGGATCCTTTTTGCTACCTATTCTAAAGCATAACAGAATATATCTGCACATATAGATAATTTGGGGACAGTGGTATGCTGGTAAATGTTGAACCACTAGCTTAGAGAAAGGAGGGTTGATTTGTAGCAGTGCTAAGTCCCAAAGCTGTAAACCTTCCCATTTGGTAATGGTAATGGTAAATGGTAATGGTAAATCAACCATTGTTGATTTACACTACCAACTTGTCTTTGATGAATGCAAAGTTGGGAAGAGATATGCACATCAACTGGTATGAGCTAGCCCTGGCACTTCATGGTGGGAGACAGGTGTCAGAGAAGACTTCCTCTGAGATGGGAGAACTCATATATATTACTCTGGAGAGCAATTTGGCAATGTTGACAATAACACAGTGGGAGACACCACTCCTGACTTAAAATGACACTGGGATTTTCCCAATGATCAGACTAATGCTAAGTGATCCAAAAATACATTGAAGAAAGAGTAAAAGTGGAAAAGAGAACTTATTAGGAAAAGTAAACATTATTTCTCACGTGAACCTAGAAGTAAAAATTTGCAACCTTTGCTACATTTCAGAGGCTAAGTCTTAATCCTCTGGAAAGCAGATCTATTTCTAATAAAATGCTCCAATATCTTGAATACTCTGAGTTGGTGGTAGCACATTGATACCACAATGAAATGATGGTGTCTGTGTTTCGGAGAAGGCAATAGCACCCCACTCCAGTACTTTTGCCTGGAAAATCCCATGGATGGAGCAGCCTGGTAGGCTGCAGTCCATGGGGTCGCTAGAGTTGAACACGACTGAGCGACTTCACTTTTCACTTTCATGTATTGGAGAAGGAAATGGTAACCCACTCCAGTGTTCTTGCCTGGAGAATCCCAGGGACAGGGAAGCCTGGTGGGTTGCCGACTATGGGGTCGCACAGAGTCGGACACGACTGAAGCGACTTAGCAGCAGCAACAGTAGTGATGGAAAAACTAGTCCACAAGTGCAAGTACAAGAGCTCAGTTGAGGAGAAAAGATACCAAAATGTGTGGACTTGGTTACATAAGGAGATTACACAGTTCGTCAATTCCCAGAACTATGATGGAAGGAGGTAGTATGTACAGCTGTGTGTGATTCCATCCAGGAGGAGAAAGAATAAAACAGGCAAGAGAAGTTTCTAGTGTACTCACTTACTGATTTTAGGTCCTCTTGCCCTGCTTCTCACCACTGAACTGTGGTAAAGAATCCGACTACAACAGCACCTCCTTAACAGGTGTGTGAATCACCTGCAAGGCAACCCCCAGCATGTTCTAAACACTTTCTGAGAAGCAGCAGTCAGTTTTCCAGGCTATTCCCTAAGCCCATCCAGACGTCAGACCTCCCAGAAGTTCACTCCTGGAGGCAGATTAAGAACTACTTTGTGATAAAATTAAAATCTCAAATAATGCAGGAAGTTCTGTGATTAAATCCTATGTTCTTTGGTCATCAATACCTTCAGCTCAGCACATTAGACACCTTAAATGATTAAGTCATTAAATGATTCAATATGCAGCTTTTTCTTTAACCCTCGACTAAAACTAGAAAGATGATCAAATCTCAGAAGTTTTTAAAAGTGAAACAGGATGAAAGCCTGAACAATGTGATTTTCCTAGAGGGACTGAAGAATATGACTATACCAGCTATTGGTTAAAGATTTAACATCGGATAAAATTTCTAAAAGTTTCAATTGGGAATGTTTTGTAAGTGCAACTGGCTTAAAGTAAATATTGTTACACATACGGATTTTTAAAAGCACTTCCATTATTTCCAGAGAGCCATAAAAATAAATTTTGCTGTTCTCACTGTTTAATAATAGATTTTTAATTACTGCTTATGTTTTCCTTGGGAATTGGGAGGTTTGTTTCATTTTCTGTCTACTTTACAAAAAAATAATATATTCAAGAATTTATTTTTTCAAGGATTTGTGAAAGCATTCAAGAACTTGTTTCTTGTGTTTACGTGAAGGTCTCTCCAGCTATCAAGGCTTTATTTAAGGAGTGCATAACACAAATAGTAATTCAAAAGAGATCTACTTTAGTCATTTTTCACAATTGAGTGTTAGGTTATTTTCTTAATCTGTCTTAATGCCTTCAACTGAAATATGTTTAAGAATGCATTTTTTTCCCATAAATTTGAACAGATGCCTAAAATTTTTGGAAAAAAAGAGAAGCTTTCCCCACTAATCTTTTGATGTGTAAACACTATTTGAAATGTCATCAAGACTAATCAACTAAAAAGTAACCCCAGTGTAAAAATTACTGACTTAAAAAAAAAAAAGCACTCCTTTAAATGATCCTTTTTTGATTCACTCAGTAGTTTGTCTGCAATGGGAAACTTTGATTAATGTTATAACAGCTACTTGAATCTCAAAGAGGACAAGTTGTCTGAATTGACCCAGGTTAATTAGATAGATGGAGATAATTTCTCCCAAAGCAACTGGATCAGCCTAAACCTTCCATCAAGATTTATTTATACTGCGGTAATCTAAAAGGGGAGGTTTTGGTCTTTCACACCCTCATTTAAAAGAAATTTTGTTCTTTGTATCCTTCTGTATTGTTTTTCTCAATGCAAAGAGAACATGTTGTTTCTGGAACAGGAAATATATATATATATAATGTTCCCACTTAGGCTAATCTTTAAGCTACTGTCAGCTAATATCTTGATGGTGATAAACTGACAGCTGGTTGAGAACTTTATAGGTACCTTTCAAGGCCTAAGTGAGACAGAAATAAAGGAGGAAGATTGTAGGGAGAAAGGCAGAGAGCATTTCACTCAAAACACTGTCTCAGGGACATCTATTTCAAATACATTTTCTCATGCTGCCTTCAAGAATCTAACCAAAATGACAGTAAAGAGAGAAAAAAGGTAAAAGTCACAATCCCATAAGGATAAAAAGAGTTGTAGAAGAGAAGAGAGTGGATAGGTCCAAAAAATCTTGAAAAATGGAAAAACGGACAGATGAGTGATAAAGGATTTAGCTGGTTAGGGACAGCTGAAAATCACCTCCCTTCCCAACAAGCAAATCTGTTGGCTCTATAAAACAAATAGGCTGATTCAATATCTTGTAATAATCTATAATGGAAAAGAATCTAAAAAAGAATACATACATTTTTGCTGTACACCTGAAGCTAACACAACATTGTAAATCAACTATAATTTAAAAAAAAAAAATGCTTGAGGAATTGAATGTGCTTGAAACAAAAGGGATAACTGACATTCCCTAGAAGAAGCTGTTCAATAATAGCTCCTTCTCCTACCCTGCACCTAGACAAACCTAGACAGTGTATTAAAAAGCAAAGACATCACTTCATTGACAAAGGCCCGTATAGTCAAAGCTATGGTTTTTCCAGTAGTCATGGGTGGGTGTGATAGCTGGACCATAAAGACGGCTGAGTGCTGAAGAACTGATGATGCTTTTGAATTGTGCTGCTGGAGAAGACTCTTGAGAGTCCCTTGGACTGCAAGGAGATCAAACCAGTCAATCCTAAAGGAAATCAAGCCTGAATATTCATTGCAAGAACTGATGCTGAAGCTGAAGCTCCAATCCTTTGGCCACCTGATGTGAAGAGCTGACTCATTGGAAAAGACCCTGATGCTCGGAAGGATTGAGGGCAAGAGGAGAAGGGGATGACAGAGGGTGAGATGGTTGGATGTCATCACTGACTCAATGAACATGAGTTTGAGCAAACTCCAGAACACAGTGGAGAACAGGGAAGCCTAGTGTACTGTAGTCCATGGGGTTACAAAGACTGAGCAGCTGAATAACAAAAGCATTGGACTGAGAATGAATGTTGGACTGAGAATGAATGTTGGATTGAGAATACTTACCATAACCCGTCCCCAGTTCAGTTCAGTTCCGTCACTCAGTCGTGTCTGCTTCTTCTTACCATAATCCATCCTCATGCCCAGACAAGAAAGAAGGAAGGAGAGGAGGCAAAACAATTTTACTTCCTTTTACACCCACACAAGGTGTAATGATGAAGTACTGAGCACTGCACTTGGATTGAAACAGACATCTCTCTTGGGAAGCAATGGCACATAACTCAGATGAGCCCATAATTAAAACATCATTTCTCTTTAGCTTTGAACTGCATTATGAGGATAGCAGCTTTTTAATTTTTTATACAGTTTCTTAATTATGTTTACTTTGTGCAATATTAAAATTAGTTTTAATTTCCTACTGCTTTTCCAGCTGAGAGTGGGGAGATAAACAGTCTGAAAGTGGAATGGATGCTTAAAAATGTTGCAGGCACAGAAATGGTTACCTGGTAAGCACGTTTTCTTCCAAAAAAAGCCAATTACCCTCAATTTATACTGGATATTGAAGACTAATAAAATCCAAGCCATCTTAAGAATCAGTAACAGACAGCCGTAGTTCTAGGGATCAAGATGGTCACTTAGGGTATATTTATTTCAAGTGAATAAAACCGCCTGAACTGAGTCCACAGGAAAATAGTCACAGACAAACTTAAATGCAAGGAATGATGTCATCTAAACTAGCTTCTTTGCCCAGATTAGTGGCAAAACTCAGGAGTTTAATCAGCAATATATACAAAATGTACTAAATGCTTTATCCCTAGTCTCATCACAGATTAAAAGATGCACATCACCACACATATGGTTTCATAGGTCTGATGTGATTTTTCATTATTAAAAAGCAAACAAACAAAAAAACAGGCTGCCAAATTTTACAAAATTATCTGTAATGGTTATCTGTCCCAAGTGGATTTTCATCTGTTACTGTGAACTGCCAGATGTAGCTGGCCATTTGCGTGTTTCCATGAGCTCTTTCTCACAAAGATTTCTAAAATGTATGATTTCAAAAATAATTTTATCCCAAACAAGCTTATTTCAAGAGAGAAATCATTTATCACCCTCTCATACCCTTTCCTCTCTGTGTGTGTCTTACAAGTTCCTAGTGTGGGTGCGTGCATTAGTCAATCAATCATGTCTGACTCTTTCCAATCCCATTAACTGTAACCTACCAGGCTCCTCTGTCCATGGGATTCTCCAGGCAAGGATACTAGAACGAGTTGTCATTCCCTTCTCCAGAGGATCTTCCTGGCCCAGGGACTGAAACCAGGTCTCCTGCATTGCGGGGAGATTCTTTACCAACTGAGCCACCACAAAAGTCCCTTTAGATATAAGTAAAGAGCAATATTGCATAGGAATCTGGAATGTCAGGTCCATGAATCAAGGCAAATTGGAAGTGGTCAAACGGGAGATGGCAAGAGTGAACGTTGACATTCTAGGAATCAGCGAACTCAAATGGACTGGAAGGGGTGAATTTAACTCAGATGACTATTATATCTACTAATGTGGGCAGGAATCCCTTAGGAGAAATGGAGTAGCAATCATGGTCAACAAAAGAGTCCAAAATGCAGTACTTGGATGCAATCTCAAAAACGACAAAATGATCTCTGTTCGTTTCCAAGGCAAACCATGCAATATCACAGTAATCCAAGCCCATGCCCCAACTAGTAAAACTGAAGGAAGTGAAGTTGAACGGTTCTATGAAGACCTAAAAGACCTTTTAGAACTAACACCCAAAAAAGATGCCCTTTGCATTATATGGGACTGGAATGCAAAAGTAGGAAATCAAGAACCACCTGGAGTAACAGGCAAATTTAGCCTTGGAGTACAGAATGAAGCAGGGCAAAGGCTAATAGAGTTTTGCCAAGAGAAGACACTGGCCACAGCAAACACTCTCTTCCAACAACAAAAGAGAAGACTCTACACATGGACATCAGCAGATGGTCAACACCGAAATCAGATTGATTATATTCTTTGCAGCCAAAGATGGAGAAGCTCTATACAATCAGCCAAAACAAGACCAGGAGCTGACTGTGGCTCAGACCATGAACTCCTTATTGCCAAATTCAGACTTAAACTGAAGAAAGTATGGAAAAGGACTAGACCATTCAGGTCTAGTCCTGAATGACCTAAATTTATGACCTAAATAAAATCCCGTATGATTATACAGTGGAAGTGAGAAATAGATTTAAAGGACTAGATCTGATAGATAGAGTGCCTGATGAACTATGGATGGAGCTTTGTGACATTGTACAGGAGACAGGGATCAAGACCATCCCCATGGAAAAGAAATGCAAAAAAGCAAAATGGCTGTCTGGGGAGGCCTTACAAATAGCTGTGAAAAGAAGAGAAGCAAAAAGCAAAGGAGAAAAGGAAAGATATAAACATCTGAATGCAGAGTTCCAAAGAATAGCAAGGAGAGATAAGAAAGCCTTCCTCAGCAATCAATGCAAAGAAATAGAGGAAAACAACAGAATGGGAAAGGCTAGAGATCTCTTAAAGAAAACTAGAGATACCAAGGGAACATTTCATGCAAAGATGGGTTCGATAAAGGACAGAAATGGTATGGACCTAACAGAAGCAGAAGATATTAAGAAAAGGTGACAAGAATTCACAGAAGAACTGTACAAAAAAGATCTTCATGACCCAGATAATCATGATGGTGTGATCACTGACCTAGAGCCAGTCATCCTGGAATGTGAAGTCAAGTGGGCCTTAGAAAGCATCACTACGGACAAAGCTAGTGGAGATGATGGAATTCCAGTTGAGCTACTTCAAATCCTGAAAGATGATGCTGTGAAAGTGCTGCACTCAATATGCCAGCAAATTTGGAAAACTCAGCAGTGGCCACAGGACTGGAAAAGGTCAGTTTTCATCCCAATCCCAAAGAAAGGCAATGCCAAAGAATGCTCAAACTACCACACAATTGCACTCATCTCACACTCTAGTAAAGAAATGCTCAAAATTCTCCAAGCCAGGCTTCAGCAATACGTGAACCGTGAACTTCCTGATGTTCAAGCTGGTTTTAGAAAAGGCAGAGGAACCAGAGATCAAATTGCCAACATCTGCGGGATCATCGAAAAAGCAAGAGAGTTCCAGAAAAACATCTATTTCTGCTTTATTGACTATGGCAAAGCCTTTGACTGTGTGGATCACAATAAACTGTGGAAAATTCTGAAAGAGATGAGAATACCAGACCACGTGACCTGCCTCTTGAGAAATTTGTATGCAGGTCAGGAAGCAACAGTTAGAACTGGTCATGGAACAACAGACTGGTTCCAAATAAGAAAAGGAGTACATCAAGGCTGTGTATTGTCACCCTGCTTATTTAACTTATATGCAGAGTACATCATGAGAAATGCTGGGCTGGAAGAAGCACAAGCTGGAATCAAATATCCAGTAGAAATATCAATAACCTCAGATATGCAGATGACACCACCCTTATGGCAGAAAGTGAAGAGGAAATAAAAAGCCTCTTGATGAAAGTGAAAGAGGAGAGTAGAAAAGTTGGCTTAAAGCTCAACATTCAGAAAATGAAGATCATGGCATCTGGTCCCATCACTTCATGGCAAACAGATGGGGAAACAGTGGAAACAGTGTCAGACTTTATTTTTTTGGTCTCCAATATCACTGTAGATGGTAATTGCAGCCATGAAATTAAAAGACACTTCCTCCTTGGAAGGAAAGTTATGACCAATCTAGATAACATATTCAAAAGCAGAGATATTACTTTGGCAACAAAAGTCCGTCTAGTCAAGGCTATGGTTTTTCCAGTGGTCATGTGTGAATCTGAGAGTTGGACTGTGAAGAAAGCTGAGCACCGAAAATTGATGCTTTCAAACTGTGGTTTTGGAGAAGACTCTTGAGAGTCCCTTGAACTGCAAGGAGATCCAACCAGTTCATCCTAAAGGTGATCAGTCCTTGGTGTCCATTGAAAGGGTTGATGCTAAAGCTGAAAATCCAATACTTCGGCCACCTCATGTGAAGAGTTGACTCATTGGAAAAGACCCTGATGCTGGGAGGGATTGGAGGCAGGAGGAGAAGGGGACGAAAGAGGATGAGATGGCTGGATGGCATCACCGACTCAATGGACATGAGTTTGAGTGAATTCCGATAGTTGGTGATGGACAGGGAGGCCTGGCATGCTGTGATTCATGGGGTCACAAAGAGTCAGACACGACTGAGAGACTGAACTGAACTGAATGTTAAGGAAGTCAGTTCTCTAAGAAGACCTAACAATCTTTATTGTGTATGTGCCTAACAACAGGGTGTCAAACTCCAAGAAGCTGAAATTGATAGAACTGCAAGGAGAAATAGATAGATGCATGTATTTTCACAGTCGGAAACTTCAAAACTACTCTATTGGAAACAGACAGTAGCAGGCAGAAAATTAGGAATAACATAGTTGATTTAAGCAACAGCATCATCAATCAATTAAATACAATTGATATCTATAGGCTACTTTAACAACAGCAAAATAGTCATTCCTCTCAAGCTCACGTGGAATATTGTCCAAGACAGACCACATGCCTGGCCATAAAACACACCTTATTAAATTTAAAAATTAGAAAACATACATATCTGCTTTCAGACCACAGTGGAATTAAATCAGAAGTCAATAACAGAAAGACAACTGCAAAATCCCAACATACATGGACATTAAACACCACACTTTTAAATAACACGTGGGTCAAAGAATGCTCAAGGGAAGTTTTAAAATATTTTAAACTAAGTGAACATAAAAATGCAGCTTGTCAATATTTGGAGAGTATAGATATAGCAGTGCTTAGAGAGAAAATACAAAATTCAATGCAGAGAAGAGAAAAAAAGATGCAAAATCAATCATCTAAGTTTCCACCTTAGGAAATTAGGGGGGGAAAAAAGAGCTAATTAAACCCAAAGTAAGCAGAAGGAAAGTAATAATGAGAATTAGAGCAGAAATCAATGAAACAATAGAAGAAATCAATAAAGAGAACCAATTGAATCAAAAGCTGGTCTTTTGAAATACTGCAATTAAGAAAGTCAATAAGCCTCTAGTTAGGCTTAGAGACTTAAATCTGAATCTTACCACTGGAAAAAAAGACCCAAAAGGCAGTAGTCCCAGGCTTTCATAGAGATGATTAGATCCATCCCTAAGTGGAAAAGGTGCCAAGGGACTTTCTCAATTTATCTCAAAGGTGGTCCAATGGTTAAGATTTCAAGCTTCCATTTAGTTCCCTGGTCAGGACCAGGAAACTAAAATTCCTACCTGTCATGCAGCCATAAAATGCATATTATGTGTGCTCAGTCGTTTTGACTCTGGTGATCCCATGGACTGTAACCTGCCAGGCTCCTCTGTCCATGGGATTCTCCAGGCAAGAATACTGAAGTGGGTTTGCCATGTCCTGCTCCAGGGAATCTTCCTGACACGGGGATTGAACCCGTGTCTCCTGTATTAGCAGGTGAATTCTTTATCACTGTGCCACTTGGTAAGCCCTGTATTATGTATGTGTGTGTGTATGTGTGTGTACATATACATATCTATTATTGATTATTGACATAGTTGGATTAATATTATATAATCTATATACAGCTTCCCTCATAGCTCAGTGGGTAAAGAATCTAACTGCAATGCAGGAGAACTGGGTTCGATTCCTGGGTCTGGAAGATCCCCTGGAGAAGGAAATGGCAACCCCCTCCAGTATTCTTGCCTGAAGAATCCCATGGACAGAGGAGCCTGGTGGGCTACAGTCCATGGAGTTGCAGGAGTCAGACACGACTGAGTGACTAAACCACCACCACCATATCTATATATCTCAGGGAAGAAGAAGAAAAAGAATAGAGCAGGATGAAGACACTCTTTCTGGGGACATGGATCTGCTTCAACACACCTCTTTCTGCCACTGGGGACAAGGGGCAGATCAGAGAGCCGTATTCCTTTGTGCAGCCACTAAATGCAGTTTCACCTGCCCACTCAAAAGAGTGTCCCAATTATGGTCATATAATCTGACCAATCACATGAATAACCCATCTTCCCTGAGCAGGGAAGAAGGAGAGTTTCTTTGAGAGCTTTATTTCCATCCTATCCCCAACACCCTCAACTTCACCAAACCACTCAACCCTCTCATCCTGAACCAGCAGCCAGCAGAAAATCATTTATGCTTTAAAGATAGAAAGGAATTTGGTCTTTGCTAATGTAACTCCTTCATTTTGCCACTGTAGATGCTGAGGGTCAAATAGATAAAGCAACCTCCCCAACCAGCAGTTTGCTGCCAATATCACCTTTACTTATTAACGCTGAGGTAGCCATCTGTATTATTCTTTGTATCACAATTAGAGAATCCCTTGAGGCTTCCCTGGTGGCTCAGTGGTAAAGAATCCACCTGCCAGTGCAGGAGACATGGGTTCGATCCCGGATCTGGGAAGGTACCACATGTTATGGAGCACCTAAGCCCATGTACCACAGCTACTGAGCCTGTGCTCTAAGCCCAGAGACCACAGCTACTGAGGCCCATCTGCCTGGAGCCTGTACGCCACAGTAAGAGAGATCCCCCACCATGAGACGCCCATGCACAGCAACTGGATAGTAGCTCCTGCTTGCCACAACTAGAGAAAAGCCTGCATAGCAAAGGACCCGTTACAGCCAAAAATAAATCAATAAAATAATCATTTTAGAAAAGAAAATTCCTTACATGGCCTCTGTTCATATGGGCTCATATAAAGTCTTGAACCTTGATAATAATAAATGAGACAATGTTTAATAACCCATATCTTAATATTATGACCTATGGTTTTATTCTAGGTAATTAATCACAGTCCACACTTTTATACCTGGCATTGAAACATAGAGTATTTTTTATAAATCAATATTTTTCTGTAATTAAGCCTCATCCAGAAAGAAAATAAATGAACCAACTAATCTTTTTATTGTCATTAGCCTGGACTGGGATTTTAATTTGCCACTGTACACTGCTAATATACTTTAGATTTTGCTGATTTTCATTAGTTTTAGGAAAATGTCTTATCATAGTGTTGTGGTCTGAATTGTGTACCCTCAAAGTTCACATGTTGAAACCATATCCCACAACATGACTGTGTATGGAGATAAGGCCTTTATAGAGGTAATTAAGGTTCTATGCATTGGAGAAGGAAATGGCAGCCCACTCCAGTGTTCTTGCCTGGAGAATCCCAGGAAGGGGGAGCCTGGTGGGCTGCCGTCTATGGGGTCACACAGAGTCGGACACGACTGAATCGACTTAGCAGCAGCAGCAGCAAGGTTCTATGAGGCCATAAGGGTGGGGCCGTAATCCCAAACAACTGGTGTCCTTGTAAGAAAAGGAAGAGTCACCAAAGATGTGTGTTTAGTACAAAGGCCATGTAAGGACGCTCACAGCAGGAAGGTGGCTGTCTGCAAGTCAAGGAGAGAGGCCACAGGAGAAACCAATTCTGCCAACACTTTGATCTTGGATTTCCGACATCCAGAGGAGTGAGAACATAAAATTTTGTTGTGTAAGCTGCCCAGTCTGTGGTATTTTGGTACAGCAGTTCAAGAAGACTAACACAAAGAACTATTTTTATGCACTTAAAAGCACTTCCTGGGCTTCCCAGATGGCTCAGTGGTAAAGAATTCACTTGCCAGTGCAGGAGATGTGCGTTTGATCCCCGCCTCAGGAAGATCCGCTGGAGAAGGAAATGGCAACCCACTCCAGGATTCTTGGCTGCAGAATCCCATGGACAGAGGAGCCCCGAGGGCGAATTATAGTCCGTAAGCACACACACACATGCAAGAGTTCATCACACGGTACAAATAATAACTTAGGAGTGTATATTTATATGTCTTATATATGTTATTTTATTTTACTCTTACTATAATATAAGTAATCAGAGAAGGTAAGAGTGCTCCTACTGCATTGTCCAGAAGATGAAAGCTCAGAGTGATAAAGGGTTAGCTACAAGGACTCACTGCAAGTGAGCATTATTCAGAATTAGAATACTGATCTTTTGATGTATACTCTGCTGTTTTTCCTACCACCACCTATTGACTTTCATTTCACTCTGCTTTATGTCTAACAAAAATATTTACCTAAAATTATATAGTTAAGTATAGACATCCAATTTGTAGTCTCTGGAGTTATTCATTAATTAAATGCTATATTTCTTCATCTTTTCTCTGGTAAATTCATCATTCCCCATGGGTCACTAAGAGCACAACCATTATGTTTCATTGCATATTCTCAGGATTAGAGGAAAGACATTTGTTTTTGCAATAGAGGAGGGGAAATGAAGAAATATGAAGGTAATGTTTTATTATCTAGGCTTGAAGGTCACGTTTCTATGAATGCCCCCAAAGTGCCATAACTCTGAGCCTGTATACACTTTTCCAGATACTAAATCAGATTCACTGAGGGACTATCTTCTCCCTTAAAGAGAAACCCCCTCCCCATCCTCACAGAGATGTAGCCTTTTCCACTGATCCCCAGAGAAACATCTTATCTGAACACAGTAATTCTGTATCAAGTCATTTCTCAGCATCCTTGTCATTCACTTAGACAACACCACTGATTAGAAATCAAAGACGTTTACACTCAGAAACAAATGTCTTTCCTTTTTCTAATTTCTTTCCAGTATGTCTAAAATTATGTCTGTGTCTTTCCTGAAATCCTCTACATCTGAGATCCTCATTCCAGAAAGCAGCTGCTCAAGCAGGAATATAGACAATCTCAGGGAATAAATTACAGAATACAAGCAGACTACTTTATAAATATATTCATAAAGCAGAAGCGCATCTCTCAAAGAAGCAGCAAAATCTGTAGAGAAACAGGTTTGCCAAAAACTTTTGCATGCCAGTTAAAATCACCAAAGAGACTACAGAGCTTCTCAGTTTATAACATCTGCAGTTATGTTTACACACTGAGGAAAAGAACTAAGAGGAAAGAAAGAGATGCTAAAATGCAGAATAAGAGACCCAAGCATGAAAAAATTCTCTTAGGAGGACTATAACTAGGAGATGAAAGTCAGAACACAAGTGGATGGAAAAACCTCAGACAGGAAGAGATGCTGGTTAAGCCTTGGGAATAGAGGTCTGGGGAAAGACTCTAAACCAAAAATGAAGCCTCTAATATGATCTTGTGATGGATAGGCTAAAACATTAATTCATCTTTAGCTCTTAAGCAGTTAATAAAGAAGCTTCTTTAGTTTCCTAAGTTTGAGTTAACCTTATAAAAGAGAGGTATTGTTGCACCCCTGCTTACTTCTCAAATTAAGAAACAAATAGAAAATCTGTAATCATAGAGAAAGGGAAAACGGCAGACCTTCAGTAAAGTATATAATATCTTGTTCATAATCAAGAGGGAATATATACAAAAAGCCTGTTATGATAGCTGGATAATTATAGATCCTAATTATAAAAATATAGGATCATTCATCCAGTAGACAGAATGTAGGACTTCCTCCTCATCGGGTTGAATGTCTCACCTGGTCTATGATATGGAACATTCCGATGTTGTGAAGGAGGGTCTGTGCCTCCACTGAAGCAGAACAATACCATGTTCATAATGTCAAGGCCGCCTGCTCTCAGGATTGTTATAATAGGTGATAGTGAAGAGAGAATGAGTTCTGAAATCTTCAGAGCCTAGTATTCTGGATCCTTTGCTTATTAGCAGTGAATTCGACACATCCATAAACTCCTTTAACATATGGTAATAAACGTGGCATTTCACAAGTTTGCCAGCTTTTCTGTCTCTTGTCTTAGTAAAGCAGCACTGGGATGAGTCACTCTAGAAGACAGAACCACAAAATCAAGGGAAACCATGATCAAAATGTCTGGAGGGCCTAGATAGGATATCTTAAGCTTGTCTACGTGGGAGGAAGCACTTGGTTACCACTGGAATCAGAAATCAGTCAGAAACTGGAACAATGGCATAGAACCTCTCACTTGGAGTGCCTCATGACTCAGTTCTTCACCCTCTAGTCTACATATTTTTTCTCCCTGAATGTTTTTATTTAAGTTCTTGACTTTAAATTCCATCTTATTAGTTTCCTGGGGCTACAATAGCCAAGTACCACCAGCTAGGCAATTTAACAGCGGTTTGTCGTCTCACAGTTCTGGAGGCTAGAAGTTCAAAGTTAGGGTGTCAGCAGGGTCATGTTCCCTCTGAAACCTGTAGGGGAATCCTGCCTTGCCTCTCCCCAGCTTCTGATGGTTTGCTGGCAATTCCTGGCTTTCCTTGGTTTATAGCTGCATCACTCCCAGTCTCTGCCTTTGTCCTCCCACGGTCCTCTCTTCTTGTGTGCCTGTATCTGTGAGTCTCTTGTTGGATTTAGGGCCCCGCCCACTTCATTATGATCTCATCTTAACTTGACTAATTATACCTGCTGCTGCTGCTGTTGCTAAGTCGCTTCAGTCGTGTCCAACTGTGCGACCCCACAGATGGCAGCCCACCAGGCTTCCCTGTCCCTGGAATTATCCAGGTAAGAACACTGGAATGGGTTGCCATTTCCTTCTCCAATGACCATATTTCCAAAAAAAGTTTACATTCTAAGGTACTGAAGGTTAAAACATCAAATTATCTTTTTTAAAGGGCACAGTTCAACCTATAACACCACTAATGTACAAATGATTCCCAAATTCATTGCTTTAATATTGACCCTGAGCAATCTCTCAGTTGCCTACTTGGTATTTCCATTTGGATATCTAAATAGGCATCTAACATAGGCAAACCTTATCAACTGTCCCAGTGCCCCCTGTCCCAGCTCTAAACCTTTCCTTTCTCAGCCTTCTTCATCTCAGTGAATGGGGCTAACATCTACCTCATTGTTCAATATAAAAATCTAAAAATCATCTCTTGTTCCTTCCTTACCCTTATTTCTTACATGTATTCTATCAACAGTTCTTTCTCACTCTTTAACCTCCATGATTGAAGCAGGGTCATCCATTTCTCTAATCTATTCTGCTACCACACAGGTCCAAATCACCATGAAATACAAATCTATTCTCCAAAATTATCTCCTTTTATCATTGTTTTTCTAATATCCATTTCCCATGCTAGCAATCAGAGTAATTTTCTTAAAAGGTAAATCAAATCATGACAACTCTCTTCTTGAAATTCTAAAAGTCTTCCTGCCATATTTAGAACTATTTTGAACTTGCTATGGTCTATCAGGACTAAAAAGACTTGAGTCCAACACCATCTTCTCATACCACTACCCACTTGCTTGGGGAACATTGATTCCAGAAACTCTCTTGTTTAAATTGTCCAGGGTCCAAATATGGGTAGACAGGAATGAGGATGGGCACGGTGGTTGGAGGGAGTGAAGCAGAAGAGAGAGGAAAAGCAAAGTGTAGTAACTGGCATTTCATGGTTGCAGAACAGACATGAAGTCTAATCAGTTTTATTTATTTATTTTTTTTTTTTTTGCTTAACTTTACAATATTGTATTGCTTTTACCATACATCGAGATGGATCTGCCACCAGTATACACGTGTTCCCCATCCTGAAGCCTCCTCCCTCCCCCCTCCCCACACCATCCCTCCAGGTCGTCCCAGTGCTCCAGCCCCAGGCATCTGTTATCGGGCATCGTACCTGGACTGACGACTCATTTCAGATATGATATTATACATATTTCAATGCTATTTTCCCCAATCATCCCACCCTCTCCCGGTCCCAGAGTCCAAAAATCTGTTCTATACATCAGTGTCTCTTTTTCTGTCTCGTAAATAGGGTTATTTTTACCATCTTTCTAAATTCCATATATATGCGTTAGGATACTGTATTTGTGTTTTTCTTTCTGGCTTACTTCACTCTGTATAATAGGCTCCAGTTCCATCCACCTCCTTAGAACTGATTCAAATGTATTCTTTTTAATGGCTGAGTAATACTCCATTGTGTATATGTACCACAGCTTTTTATCCATTCATCTGTGGATGGACATCTAGGTTGCTTCCATGTCCTGGACTTTAAACCAGTTCTTCTGGTCTCATTCTTCTCCCTACTGGTACTTTCCAAGTTACCTGATACTTCTAAGTTCTGAGTATTGCAATTGGATTATCTGTTGCTGATACTTAAGCTGAGGTACCTTTTCCCTTTACTAGGCCAGGTACTTCTCCGCAACTAACTTTCTGGCTTCCAAAATTCATAGCCATCTCTTGCCCACATGGATCTTGTCTCTTATTCTCTTTTACCTTATGAACTGGTACACTTTTAATTCTTCTTTAGTGAAGCTTGATACAGAGGGTACATCAGATCAGATCAGATCAATTGCTCAGTTGTGTCTGACTCTTTGCGACCCCATGAATCACAGCACGCCAAGCCTCCCTGTCCATCACCAACTTCCGGAGTTCACTGAGACTCACGTCCATCGAGTCAGTGATGCCATCCAGCCATCTCATCCTCTGTTGTCCCCTTCTCCTCTTGTCCCCAATCCCTCCCAGCATCAAAGTCTTTTCCAGTGAGTCAACTCTTCGCATGAGGTGGCCAAAGTACTGGAGTTTCAGCTTCAGCATCATTCCCTCCAAAGAAATCCCAGGGCTGATCTCCTTCAGAATGGACAGGTTGGATCTCCTTGCAGTCCAAGGGACTCTCAAGAGTCTTCTCCAACACCACAGTTCAAAAGCATCAATTCTTCGGCGCTCAGCCTTCTTCACAGTCAAACTCTCACATCCATACATGACCACAGGAAAGACCATAACCTTGACTAGACGAACCTTTGTTGGCAAAGTAATGTCTCTGCTTTTGAATATGCTATCTAGATTGGTCATAAGAGAGGATACATACATGCGTGTAATCGATCTACCTGGTTAATAGAATGCTCAAACTACCGCACAATTGCACTCATCTCACACGCGAGTAAAGTAATGCTCAAAATTCTGCAAGCCAGGCTTTAGCAATATGTGAACCGTGAACTTCCTGATGTTCTAGCTGGTTTTAGAAAAGGCAGAGGAACCAGAGATCAAATTGCCAACATCCGCTGGATTGTGGAAAAAGCAAGAGAGTTCCAGAAAAACATCTATTTCTGCTTTATTGACTATGCCAAAGTCTTTGACTGTGTAGATCACAATAAACTGTGGAAAATTCTGAGAGAGATGGGAATACCAGACCACCTGATCTGCCTCTTGAGAAATCTGTATACAGGTCAGGAAACAACAGTTAGAACTGGTCATGGAACAACAGACTGGTTTCAAATAGGAAAAGGAGTACGTCAAGGCTGTATATTGTCACCATGTTTATTTAACTTATATGCAGAGTACATCATGAGAAACGCTGGACTGGAAGAAACACAAGCTGAAATCAAGATTGCTGGGAGAAATATCAATAACTTCAGATATGCAGATGACACCACCCTTATGGCAGAAAGTGAAAAGGAACTAAAAAGCCTCTTGATGAGAGTGAAAGTGGAGAGTGAAAAGGTTGGCTTAAAGCTCAACATTCAGAAAACGAAGATCATGGCATCTGGTCCCATCACTACCTGGGAAATAGATGGAGAAACAGTGGAAACAGTGTCAGACTTTATTTTTCTGGGCTCCAAAATCACTGCACATGGTGACTGCAGCCATGAAATTAAAAGACGCTTACTCCTTGGAAGGAAAGTTATGACCAACCTAGATAGCATATTCAAAAGCAGAGACATCACTTTGCCAACAAAGGTTCACCTAGTCAAGGCTATGGTCTTTCCTGTGGTCATGTATGGATGTGAGAGCTGGACTGTGAAGAAGGCTGAGCACCGAAGAATTGATGCTTTTAAACTGTGGTGTTGGAGAAGACTCTTGAGAGTCCCTTGGACTGCAAGAAGATCCAACCAGTCCATTCTGAAGATCAGCCCTGGAATTTCTTTGGAAGGAATGATGCTAAAGCTGAAACTCCAGTATTTTGGCCACCTCATGCGAAGAGTTGACTCATTGGAGATGACTCTGATGCTAGGAGGGATTGGGGGCAGGAGGAGAAGGGGACGACAGAGGATGAGATGGCTGGATGGCATCACTGACTCAATAGATGTGAGTGTGAGTGACCTCCGGGAGCTGGTGATGGACAGGTAGGCCTGGCGTGCTGCGATTCATGGGGTCGCAAAGAGTCAGATACGACTGAGCGACTGATCTGATCTGATCTGATCTGATCCTTAACGGTGATTTCTCTATTTCAACTTTTCTATTAAGTAACAGAAAACTCTTCGGTTTGGGACAAAGTAAACACTATATCATCTATATAAGATAAATGAATGGGATGATCATTTACAGCAATGTTTCTCAACCTCAGCACTGTTCTACTTTGGGAATAGATAACTCTTACTTGTGGGGAGCTGTCCTGTGCATTGATAGGATGTTTACAGCATCCCTGGGGGCAACCAACCCTTCCAGTCATGACAACAAAATGTCTCCAGAGGTTAACAGATGTCTTCTGTGGTGGAAGGAGATAGGGGAGATTTCTCCTGGTTGAGGACCTCTTATTTAGAGATAAATTAAACTACTATTACCAGGTTAAGGAAGAGGGGGTGAAGTACAAGAAAGATACCCTGTTCTTTAATCTAAAAGAGAAAAAACTTGGAAATGTTACAGAAAGACATATCGCAATATTTTGACACTGTCAAAAATTATAAACTTTCAGCTATAAAATAAATAAGGCTTGATATATGATGCCATATACAGAGGCTTCCCTGGTGGCTCATTGGTAAAGAACCCACCTGTCAGTGCAGGAGACATGGGTTCAATCTCTGGGTCGGAAAGATCCCCTGGAGAAGGAAACGGCAAGCCATTCCAGTATTCCTGCCTGTGAAATCCCATGGACAGAGAAACCTGCCAGGCTACAGTCCATGGGGTAGCAAAGAGTTGGACCTGACTTAGTGACTAAACAACAGTGCCAGCTACAGAATGATGACTATAGTTAATAATACTTATTGCATATCTGAAAGTTGCTAAAAAAGTGAATCTTAAAAGTTCCCATCACAAGCAAAACATGTTTGTATTTATGTAGGGTGACAGACGTCACTTGTTTTATTGTGGTGATCATTTTCCAATGTACACAAACACCAAATTATGCTATACACCTGAAACTAACATGATGTTACATGTCAATCACACCTCAACTTTAAAAATACTTTTCAGTACCATTTTTCTAGATTTGCAGGGCAGGAATAGAGACGCAGACACAGAGAATGGACATGTGGACCCAGAGGTGGAGAAGGGAAGGGTGGAATGAATTGAGAGAGTAGCACTGACATATGTATCATGTGTAAAATAGATAGCTAGTGGGAAGCTACTGCACAACACAGGGAGCTCAGCTCAGTGCTTTGTGCTGCCCCAGGTGGGTGGGATGGGGAAGGGAGAGAGACTCAAGGAGTAGGGAATGTATGTATATATGTAGCTGATTCATGCAATTATGCAGCAGAAACTAACATAATGTTGTAAAGCAATTATACTCCAATTTAAAAAAATACCTTTGACCCTAAATTACACTATAATCTCAGGAGAAACAAATCAGACTTCAGGAGAGGTGAGAAATGGAAGGAGCCAAGGAGGCTCTGAGGAACTCAGTGGTAAAAGCTCTTGATCTTCATACAAGTATTTCACTATTTACAGCATTCACTGTCTCTCCAGCAATCATATTATTATTACACGCCATTATTAATTTATACTTACTGCAAGTAAGTATAAATTAATTTGATTTATTTGATTTTTAAATCAAATATCTATATCTCACCCACAACATGTCACGGCACATACAATAGCGTATGTGATGTTTAGGGTCTTTACCTTCATGGCATTTGTATTCACATGGAGTAGTTGACAGGAGACAGTAAGCCAATCAATAAATAAGCTAACTTTGGTAGTAAAATGTGTTAGAAATGAATGGTGGGGTGGGGGGAAGAAGCACAGAAGGCAAGATTTCACTGGCAAGTCAGGGAAATTTCACCGTAGAGATGACCCTGACTCAAAACCCAAAAGATAATTAAATTTATTAAATAAAATAAATTAATTAATAATTAATTAATAAATTAATTAAAATAGACCCAAAGATAATTTAATTTAATTTAGACATTAAATCTAATTTGATTAATTCATTAATAAATTTATTAATTAAAATAAACCCAAAAGATTATTTAATTTATTTAATTTAATTTATTTAACTTAGACATTAAATTTAATTTATTTAACTTAGACATTAAATCTAAATTAAGGTTAAAGGTTTCTCATATGAAGTTCTGAAAAGATAGAAAGTTCTGAAAAGATAACTCATGGAGAAGAAAAGAGCCAGCACCATATATGTGTGTGAATGTGTGTGTATGTGTGTGTGTGTGTGCATGCTCAGTTGTGTCCGACTCTTTGCCCTCCCATGAACTATATAGCTCACCAGGCTCCTCTGTCCCTGGGATTGCCCAGGTAAGAATACTGGAGTGGGTTGCCAACTCTTCCTCCAGCAGATTTTCCCACCTCAGGGATAAAGCCTGCATCTCTGGCATTCTCCTGCACTGGCAGGTGGAGTGACTCTTTACCACTGAGCCACCAGGAAAGGTCTGTTTCTCTGTGCTACAGTCTAAATGATTGTGTTCCCCCAAATTATCTATGTTGAAATCCTAATCCCTAAAAGAAATGGTATTAAGAGGTGGGGTCTCTTGGAGGTGATTAGGTCATCTGGATGGAGCCTTCATGACTGGTATTAATGCCCTCATAAAAGAGACTCCATGTATAAGGAATGTCATATGATATTTATCCATGCCTCGGTTATTATAAATAGTGCTCACCTTATATGCAGAATCTAAAAAGAAATGATACAAATGAACTTATTTACAAAACAGAGACTCACAGACTTAGAGAACAAACTTGTGGCTGCCAAGGTGAAGGATGAGGGGAGGGGATAGTTAGGGAGTTTGGGATGGACATGTGCATACTGCTATATGTAAAATGGATAACCAACAATGACCTACTGTATAGCACTTGGAACTCTGCTCAATGTTATGAGGCAGTCTGGATGGGAGGGGAGTTTGGGAGAGAATGAATAGATGTATATGTAGGGCTGCCTTTGACTTCCCAGCCTCCAGGACCCTGAGAAATAAATTTGTGTTGTTTTTTTTTTTGAAACCACTCAGTCTTTCATATTTTTGTTATAGCAATCTGCACAGATAAAACAGTATGTACACACCTGTACAATTAAGTTCACTTTTTCTCTAACTCCTTCCTCCTGTTTGCTCATAATTGTTCCTTACTTAGGCCAGTAAATGGTTCATTCTGCTGCTGCTGCTATCTCCTAGCATCACCCTCCTCCATTTTCAACTCCCACTATTATCTGTCTCATTATTTTGGAATTTCCTAATTTGAATTAATCTAGTGGGCTAAAATTACCTTTTGGTTCCAAGTAATGCCATACACTGCTTGCTAATATAAGGATTCACTACTCTTGGTTCAGATGCCCTTTCTTAATCCAATCAAAATGTCTATGGTGGGAAAATGTCAGTGAGTACTAAAATACTTGCCCGCAGTTTCCCTTGAGCAGTATTGCAGTCAAGTCAGTTTCTCTTTAAAGAATCTGTGGGCTGGCAAGCTTCCTGACTGACATATCTTCCCAAATCACCAGGTAAATCACTCTTTGGTGTGCACTCAAGGTCATTCTGCCCTTCAGCTTTGCTACCATCCATGTTCCATTTATAATTTATCATCTGGAGAAGTCCCTGGAAGATATCAGAAAAATGATCCTAGCAGTAACAGAGGTTAAAAGCAAATAGATAAGTATATATCTCCCTCACAAGAGTGTGAGATTAAAACTGATTTTCCCCAGACACAGAAATGAACTTGTGTTTTACATTTCTTAATTGACATTTGCTGATACGAATCAAATGATTGAACAGCCATGAGAGTCAAACCATGTTTAAAGCTTTGGATAAAATAGCCATGAATGGAATAGATGTTGCTCCTACCTTTGAGAGCTTACACTCTAGTGGGGCCATGCGGTGGCTATTTACCATACCTCTCTGACTGCCCAGCACTCTCTTAGTGCTTCTCCAGTGTTTGCAAATTTTCCACCCAAGCAAACATACCTCCTCAAGGAAGATCCCCCAAACTCAATATTCTAGTCTCTCTTGCAATGAAATCACAGGCCTATGACTATAGCTCCGCTGATCACATACACAGTTGATATTAAATACAAAAGAAAATGCCATGAAGATAAAGTCAAACACAGAACTTACTTTTTCTGAGGGTGGCATAAACATTGCAAAGTCATCCGGGCCGGAAAAGGATCATTAATATAATATTTGGTGCCCAAGGTGTAGAGTCAGTTAAGCAGCCTCATGGTATCATTCAGGTATTTTCTACATTTGTGAGATCCAATATGGTAGCCAATAGCCATATGTATCTATCAGATCCTTGTACTGTGGCTAGTGAAACTGATAAAGTACCTTTTAAAATTAAAATTTCAAAACAGCTGTTTCATTCACTTATTGGAAAACTTTTAAGTATATTTGGAACAACTTTGTTATGTATATTTACTTTTTGAACTGGAAATTTTTTGAAGTCAAAAATCCGATCAGGTTTTCTGATGGAAATTTAGTACACAAATTGAGATGGATTGTTATATAAAATACACACAAGATTTTGAAAACTTCAAATAAAAAGTAATGTAAAATATCTCATTAATGATATCTTCATTACATGTTCTAGTTATATTTTTGAGTGATCAAGGTAAATACAATATATCCTTAAATTAATTTCACTTCTTTCATTGTACTTTCTCAACGTGGCTATGGAAAATTTTACATATGTGGCTCATGTTATATTTTTATTGGACAGCAATTTTCTAGACCAGTGGTCCTCAAATTTTAATATGCATACAAATTAACTCAAAGGCATGTTAATTAGTGTTTTAATTGACAGGAACAGAGGGTGAATCAAGGAAGGAGTCTGAAGAAATAACCTTTCAGGTGAAATCTGAAGGTGAAGGTGTGGGGAGAAACCTGCCACAGAGTGAGGGACTAGCATGAGCTAGGATTCTGACTCAGGAAACTGACTGGTGCTTCTGGGAAGAGCCAAGAGGCTCTTCAGCAAATCACAGTGAGAAAGAATGAAAAGGTGGTAAGAAGTGAGAAAAGCAGGTGGGGACCAACTGGTGTGTGGTTCTACAGGTGTTGGTAAGGAATCTGAATTTTATTCAAAGTGCAAAGGAAAGAGATGAAATACTTTCAGGGGGATCTGATACAATTTCTAAAAGATTACTCAGGCCAATGTCCAGAAAACTGATTGTATATGAGTCAAGTGGAAATGAAGAGACCAGTACGAGGGCTATGAGAACAATAAGGTGAGGTCTAAGTAAAATATGCTAAACTCAGCTAATGCAATTCTAAATGGTTATTGACAACAATGATGATGAAGACTGTACAATACTAAAAAGTTTAGGATACAATGTTAACTGAAAAGAGAAGAATATAACATTAAACAGATATTATGCTTCACCTATGTGAGGTTTTGTATGCATACAAAGACAAATGAGACTACACCTCAACTACCTCAAAAAAGAAAAATAAACAGGGGAAATATGGATAATTTTTTTCTTTTTTATTGACATTTCTTCCAAATTTTTAAAATAATGTAATATTATTCAACAACATAAATTGGGAAATTTTCTTTAGTTAATTGAAAGATTTCTCTTGCTTTTTCTCTTAGTAGGGTGACATATTTTTATCAGCCGAGAAGATAAAATTGTTGACAATATAACTCACAATTTGCATTTGTGTTTATCACTGAAGAGTGAGCTTCAGTTTATTAATACAAAGAGGCATTCTATTAGTTTTCCTATGTCATTCTTTGCATTACAAGCACAAAAAAAGATATCTGCTTGAAGAATTTCTAATTATATTAAAATAAATGCATCAAATCTCCAACTGGAAAACAATGGTGGCTATCTGATTTCAAGCCTCCCCATATACTATCTCAGCAACAACAACAACAACAACAAAAAAAACATAGCTTCCAAATTATTATGACTTGTGTAGATAAGTGTTTAATGATTTTTGCATGATAAATCTATATCCTGTTACCCTTTATCCTACAAAAAGAACTCTAAATGTATAGAAACTATACAAGTATTATTATTAAAAGTGAATTTCTCTATAACCTTGGAATAGGAAAAAGGCTTTCTAATGATGACTCCCAAATTCAGATACCCACTATCTGAAATCTATCTTCTTCACTGATGTTTTTTTTTGTCTCGCTCCCTCAACTAGAAGGTAAACTCCGTAAGATCAGCTGGACTCTCATTTGTTTTCTTCATTATTAACTACTGGTTTATAGTAGATGTTCAATAAATGTCTGATGAGGAAAGGGAAAAAATCCAATTACCAAAAAATAAAATTTAAAAATCTGACTTCTGACAAATTAAAATCATTTGCATAGCATAAGCACATACCAAAGTCAGAAGGGAAACGAAAAACTGGGAGAAAATAATTGCAATATATATCACTTTTTTGAAAAAACCGGCTTAAATCTCAACATTCAAAACCTAGATCATGGCATCTGAGCCCATCATTTCATTGCAAATAGATGGGGGGAAAAGTGGAAGCAGTGACATATTTTTTCTTGGTCTCCAAAGTCACTGCAGATGGTGACTGCAGCCAGGAAATTAAAAGACGCTTGCTCCTTGGAAGGAAAGCTATGACAAACCCAGACAGCATATTAGAAAGTAGAGACATCACTTTGCTGACAAAAGTCGTATAGTCAAAGCTATGGTTTTTCCAGTGAAAAGTGAAAGTGTAAGTTTCTCAGCAGTGTCCAACTTTTTGTGACCCCATGGACTGTAGCACACCAGGCTCCTCTGTTCATGGAATTCTCCAGGCAAGATTACTGGGGTGTAGCCATTCCCTTCTCCAGGGAATCTCCCTGACCCAAGGAATAAACCCGGGTCTCCTGCATTGCAGGAGAATTCTTTACTGTCTGAACCACCAGGGAAGCCCAGTGGTTTTCCCAGTAGTCATGTGTGGATGTGAGAGTTGGACCATAAATAAGGAAGACAGCTGAGTGCCAAAGAATTGATGTTTTTATATTGTGGTGCTGGATAAGACTCTTGAGAGTCCTTTGGACTGCAAGGAGATCACATCAGTTAATCCCAAAGGAAACCAATCCTGAATATTCATTGGAAGGACTGATGCTGAAACTGAAGCTCCAAAACTTTGACCACCTAATGTGAAGACCTGATTCATTGAAAAAGACCCTGATGCTGGGAAAGACTGAGGGCAGGAAGAGAAGGGGGCAACAGAAGATGAGATGGTTAGATAGTATCACTGATTCAATGTACATGATTTTGAGCAAACTCTGGGAGACAATGAAGAACAGAGTGTAAGATACATTTTGGGCTGAGGCAGAAAAGCAGGAGAGACGACCTCAACGGAGGTAGGTCACCTTTATTTAGGCAAGGAGGGGTGACAGTCAGCCTAACAACCAGGCTGAGCTCTAGAGGAGGCTTCATATTGAAAGGGAGGTTTGTGGAAGCGATAAGGGAAACGTTAGTCAGGGGGAACGTTTTGGGTAATCTTTAGTTGAGATGGCATTTGTAGTTGAACAACGGGTGGGAGGTTTTTAGGCAAGGGGTGATTAATTCCAGGTAGATGCAACTGGTCCAGAGCATCAGGGCAGGACTTAAAGTTCGGTTTTGTTTTCCCTCAAGTTAGATGATTCAACAAGGACCTTTGAGACCATTGTTTTCATTTCTAGGCCCCAGGACTCCTTCATTTCAGACCCTGAAATGATAAAAATTGGGGAAAAGGGCACCGTATCTCTCTGGCTACTTCCTGCTGGATAGGGGCGACATTCTGGGTCTGGAATGTAGGATTGTCCTAGGGCCCAGGGTCTCCTTTTCCTGAGGTCGGGGTGAGGCTCTCAAGAAGAATAATGGTCTTGACCTGGTCTCAAGAGATGGCCTGAATCCGTTCTTGGAGAAACCTTTGAAAGAGAGTGAAGAGACAGGGTCCAAGAAAAATAAGCTAAGTACCAGTGGTCCCAAGAAAGGGAGCAACCAAGGGAGGGCCTGTTGGAACAGGTTTTGGAGAGAGTAAAGGTTTTGTAACTCTTTTCTGCGGTGTTCGGTTCTGTCTCTAAGTTCTTTGACACTGCCCTAGACTATGCCTGTTTCATTAACAAAAGAGCAGCAGTCCTCTCCTAGGAAAAGGCGGGTCCCTCCTTCTTCCACAGTGAGAAGGTCCAGGGCTCGCCTACTTTGTAGGGCCACAGAAGCTAATGAGTTAATTTGTCTTTGAACTGAAACGAAGGACTCCACTACTTGCTCCATATCCTCATTAAATTTTGGGGACAGCTTGTAGTAGAAATAAGCTGAGGTCGAGATGCCCCCATCCTGGTGCCTAGGGCTGCTGCTATGCTGGTCCCTCTCTCTTTTCCTTTCTCTCCGTGGAACAACTATTAATAACCCCAACCCCACATTTAAGGGATTTTCTTTTTATTTTCTGGATAGGGTGAGAGTGGAGACTGAGCGGTGCAAGGAAAGCATTTTTTTTTTTTTTTTCTTTAAGCACCTGAAGTCCAGAGATATCACTAAGATTTTCAGATAAACTGGCGACTTTTCAGTAAAAGGCTACCGCAGCCTTATTCCACCTTCACATGCGGCTACGACAGCTCTTTTTTTTTGGTGGGAAAGTTCCCCTTGCGGGTGGACTATTTGTTCTATCTCTTCTTCTTTGAGGAATGTTACACCCGGGGTCAGGAAGACCAAGATGCAAGGTCCAGGTGGGTCAAAGGGGAGACATGAATATGCATAGGTCCTGCAGAGAATGAAGATTCCCGGGTTGGTGCAATTATTTGTGAACAACACAAATAGAGTAGTTGATACAGGTTAGGTTTGAAAAGGCTGAGAGAAGGACTCTGTCAGAGACTGGCCCAGTGAGTTGTGTGGGGGGAGGGGAGGTTTGTGTGGGGGAGGGGAGGTATAGTTGTCCTGTGACAACCAGGTTGAGGGTAAGGGAATTGCTATGTGTGGTGAGGGAGACAGTGACATGCATATCCAACACTGGGATGTGTTGTGTGTACTGGAAGAATTGAAAAGGAGAGTTGAGAAGGCGGGTAAGGTGTTGGTTGTCAGAGGGAGGTTTTAGGAGAAGCGATAATTGAAAAGAGGTCTATGGGGCTCAAGGTTGCCTGTAACTGGGAAATTATGTTCTTTATGACTTGTTCTTGTTTCTTTTCCCTATATTGATCTAGTACCCACTTACTCCCGCCCCCATCTGAGCACCCACAGTGAGTAGTGGGATAAAAACATGTTTCTCCCATTTGGCTTACAGCAGATGCTCGTGAAACTCCCTCTCTTCTGTACTTTAACAGTGAGTAGGAATTTGGACTTCCCCCCTGCCCTGCCCTGAGGTTCATGGTGCATGGTCTTGGAGCCCTGTTGTAACATGAGGAATGAACATAGGAATAAGTGTCTGAGCAGGGGCAGAGACTAGCCAGAAGGCAGAGGAATGCAGCAAGGATAAGGAACAGGGGAGTCATGGATCTGTCAGTGCAGAGGAAATAGCACCCTAGAAGTAGAACACAGCTAACATCGTAGGTGATACCGATGAAGAGACGAAGGAGAGGTGACCAGTCCTGAGGGGAGACAGTTACTAGCCCTATAGCAAGGACTAAGGTTAAGAGTACAGTTATAGTTAGAGAGACGGGGAGAGGCCAGTCAGGGCGAGGGGTGGAAGGCCCCAAGTTGGTGGTTGTTTGAATCTGAGGAACAACAGTGTTCATTAGGATGTAGAATGATGTAGAGAATGAGAGTAAAGAAATCAACTTCGTCTGGACTTAGGTTGTAGAGGAGCCACGGATGAGACGCCAGCATGGTCAGCTCTCTGAAAGAGGTTCCTGTTGGGGCGCTGGTCTAGAGGTCTTGTAGTAGTTGGGGCAGGAACAGTTGTAGGTTGAGGAGTGTCCAGGTCATTCAGTGTCCTCTCAGATGGTTGACAGGAGATGTCACCGGGTGATTTTTAAGGAGGTGGGCCCTGAGAGGGAGACAGTTAACGGTGTCAGTTAAGGAGAGCAGCCCAGGATCCGAGGCGACCCATTTTAGCAGAAAGAGGTGTACCCAGGAAGTGACCTTCTTGAGTTTAGCTGCAGTCGGGGTAAGGAGGATGATTTTGAATGGTCCCTGATATTTAGGTCACCCTGGGGATTATCAGACAGGTAGACCATGTACCAAATTTGTAAAGGGGGCAAGGGGGCTTGAGGGTCAGGGGCGGGCAAGTTGTGGTTGACGAATTTCCAGAGGGCATTGCGGAGTTCCACCAGCAGAGGAGCTTGGTATGGGAGGAGATCCAGTGGGAGTCCAGGAGGGAGCATGGGCCTTCCATACATTATCCCAAAGGGGCTTAGCCCCAGGGGCTTTCTGGGCAAGGCCTGCACTTTGAGGAGAACAATTGGCAAAAGTTTAGTCCAACCCAGATGTACCTCAAGAGATAGTTTGCTAAGAGTTTCCTTAATTATTCTATTCATCCTTTCTACCTTTCCTGAGGACTGGGGACAATATGGAATGTGAAATTTCCAGGGTATATGTAAGAATTGGACAAGTTATTGGGTGACCTTGGATGTAAATTCCAGGCCATTATCAGACTGTAGGGATAAAGGTAGGCCAAACCTGGGGATAACATCTATGAGGAGGATTTGGGTCACGGTGTGGGCTCTTTTGTTTGTGGTGGGAAATGCTTCTATCAATCCCAAAAAAAATTGTCCACAAGGACCAGGAGGTATCTGACTCATCGAACTGGGGGCATATGAATAAAGTCTATCTGCCAATCTTGTGCTGGGAGGCTGCCTTGCATTTGATGGATTGGAAAGGAGGTAGGTTTAAGGTTTGAATTGGCATTAGTATTTTGACATGTCTGACAGAACCAGGTAAGGTTATTGTTGGTCTGCAGTTGATATGGGGAAGTTGTTACGGAGGAACTGTTGGAGTGTCTTGGATGAGGGATGAAAGAGTGAGTGTAGATAAGAGAGGATTTCTCTGGTGGTGGGAGGGTTGGATGCAGTCAGGGCGAAGATGACAGGGGACTGGAGGAGGGGAAGGGACAAGGCTATCTCCTTTGCCTTCTGATCTGTGGCATTGTTATATAGGTTGGTATGAGACTTCCCTTTTGATGTCCCCTACAGTGGAAGATGGTGGCTTTGTTTGGTAAGAGTGCTGCCTCTAGAAGTTTGTGGATCAGGTCTGAATTAATAATGGGGGATCCCTTTTGGGTTAGGAAACCTTGTTCTCTCCATATTAGGATGTTTGAATGAAGTATGTTATAGGCATATTTGGAGTCTGTGTGAATATTAACCCTTAGATTTTTAGCCAGAGTCAAAGCTCTAGTGAGAGCTATCAGTTCTGCCAGTTGGAAGGTGGTGTGAGGTGGCAAAAGTGAAGCTTCAACTGTCTGGGTCCTGTGATTGTGACGAAGGTCCCCCTGGATGATGGCATATCCTGCCATAAAGGGTGGGGATTTTTGAGAGCTGCCATCAGTGAACCAATGTAGGGTGTCTTGGTCTAGGCATTTGGGTAAGATCTACTGTTAGGCTGTAGCTAAGTAGGAGGGGGTCTGTTGTTAAATGTTAATCTGTTAAATGTTGATCTGATCTGTTAAACGTTGGAAGGGGTCTACTGTTAGGCTGTAGCTAAGTAGGAGGGGGTCTGTTGTAGAGGACTTGGGTAATAAGCTGGCGGGGTTAAGGAGAGAGCAGGGGGAGAATGAGAGCGGAGGATCGAGGAGAAAGGCATGTAGGACCTGTACCCTGAAAGGGGGACTAGAGAGGAAAGCTTGATGTGATAGTAAGACTCAGAAGGTTTGTGGAGAACAGACTGTTAAAGGGGCATGCCTGGAGAGTTTATTTGCTTCGGGTATGAGCGCTGCAATAGCAGCCATGGCCTGTATGCAGGGAGGCCACCCCTGGGTCAACTTGTCAAGCTGTTTTGACAGATAGGCTATGGGAGCCCAGGTGTCTCTGGCCCGCTGACACAGAAGTCCCAGGGCCTGTCCTTGGTTGGAATGGGCAAAGAGAAAGAATGGCCTGGTGTGATCTGGCAGGTGGAGAGTTGGCACTAGGAGGAGGCTCTGGGTGAGCTGGCAAAGAGGATTGGCCAGCGAGGAGGGATTTAAGAGGGACTCACCCAGACATCCTTTAGTTGCCTCATAGAGCAGCTTTGTATGAGGGAGAAGTTAGGAATCCAGATATGGAAAAAGTTGAGGAGGCCGAGAATAGACAGGCACTCCCTTTTCGTTTTTGGAAGTGGACAGTTAATTAAGGCCTGGATTCTATCTGGGGCAATAGTTCTTTGTTGGTGGGATATGGAGAGCCCCAGGAAGGTGATGTTTGTCTGGGCTATTTGGGCCTTAGAATGGGATACCGGATAACTGTAGGATCCCAGCGCCCTGGGGAGTTTGGCAGTATATTGGAGGCAGAGTTTTGGGGCTGGGCTGCAAAGGAGGAGGTCATCATCTACGTACTGGAGGAGATGACTCGAGGCTAGGTCGAGTGTCTGTAGGTCCTTTTGTAAAGTCTGTCCAAAAAAGTGGGGGCTGTCTCTGAACCCCTGGGGGAGAACTGTCCATGTTAGTTGGCAAACATGAGTCTCAGGGTCTTGCCAGGTAAAGGTGAAAAGGGGTTGGGAGAGAGGGTCGAGGGGGATGGTGAAAAAGGCGTCTTTGAGATCTAATACGGTGAAGTGGGTTGCAGTCACGGGTATGGCAGACAGAAGGGTGTCAGTGTCAGGGACTACTGGGAATGTTGGCGTGATGGCCTCATTGATTTTTCACAGATCCTGGACCAGTCTCCAAGAGTATGGTCCCTTCCTTGCTGCCAGAATAGGGGTGTTGTGTGGTGAATGGGTAGGAATTAAGATGGAGACTTGAAGAAGATGGTCTATGATAGGCTTAAGTCCCTTGTGGGCCTCTGGGCTGAGAGAGTACTGTTGTTGGGGGATTATAGTCCAGGGGTCTTTTAGGGTAATGTGAACTGGGGGATGATGTTTGGCTATGGATGGGTGATTAGTGTCCCAGACTTGGGAGTCTAAGGCGGATAGATCCAAGGGAAGGTCAGGGGTGGAGGGAGAGGGATAGTCCAGGGGCCATCTGCATGCAGAATATAGAGAGTTTATCAAGGGAGAATATGGTATTAAAGGCCCCCAATTTGGATAACAAGTCTCTCCCTAGGAGTGCCATCGGGCACTGAGGCATTATGAGGAATGAGTATATTAGGGTTGATTTTCCAAATTGACAGAGTAATGGAGGGCTGAATTTTGGCCTTAGGTCTAGAGACCCCCCTTGATTGTGAGTTCTGACTCTTGAGTTGGGCCAGAGCAGGAAGCTAAGAGAGAGAAAGCAGCTCCAGTGTCTACTATAAAGGAGGTCTTTTCCCCAGCCACTGCCCTGTCTATCCCTAAGTTCCAAGCTTGTGTCCGGGACACGGGCCGGGGGGGCTGGAACCAGGCTGAGATCACTGGAACAACTCTCGTAGGGTTGGGCTGGGGTTCTGGGGAGAAATGAGGATCTTTCCAGGGGTGCCAGGCCATCCCTGTGGACATTCCACTCTCCAGGTCTGGGAGGTGGGGACCTCCCAGATGTGGTGCCAGGGCATCCCTGGGGACAGTCCATCTTCCAGTGTCCCCATTGATCAAAGATTGGGCATGCTTTTGTGGCGGGCTGTGGGTTCAGGTACTCCTTTGCCCAGTGTCCTGATTGGTTGCATTGGAAGCAGAGTCCAGGGGGTTGGGGAGCGGTTAAGCCCCAGTCTGGGATGACTTGGGCCGGGCTGATCTCTGCCCTTAATCACTGCCACCAAAAAGGCATATTTAGCTTTCCTCTCACAGTCTTTTTCTCTCTTAGCCTCCTCCTCTCTATTATTGAACACTTTGAAGGCTACTTCTAGAAGGTCTCTTTGGGGGGTCTCAGGGCCTTTCTCTAGTTGTTGAAGCTTGCATCTAATGTCAGGGGCGGGCTGGCTGATGAACTGAACAGGAAGGTAGAGTAACCCAGCAGGGGTGGTAATATCTAGGTTGGTCTACTTCTGGACTGCCTCTGTGAGGCATGCCAAGAATAAGGCTGGATTTTTGCCCACCCCTTGTGTGATTTCTCTGACTTTATCATAATTGCCATGGATATGAGTATTTTTCTGCATTCCTTCTAGAATGCAGGTAATCATATGATCGAGTCTCCTGATACCTGGATCACCAGGCTGATATGTCCAGTGGGGATCTAACTGAGGCACCACCTCATCAGTAACTGGGCTATCCAGCTCTTGATTATGCAAGTGATTGGCGTGTGCTTTTGCCACTTGCCAGATACGGTCTTTTTCATCTGGGGTGAGAGTGGCATTTAGGATATACTATATGTGACTGCATGTGAGATTACAGGCCTGGGAGAGTCTCAGGAATTCTTTTCTCTATCTGGTAGGATTTTCAGAAAATGATCCTAACTTTTCGTCTATCTGGCTCATGTCTGACAATGAAAATGGCATGTGGACTCAGGTGGGGCCCTCTGGTCCTGCCACCTCTCTCAGGGGAAACATGTGTTGGGTAGGTGACTGTGTGGCAGGGGTGGAGGGGGAGTCAAGAGAGGTTTCAGGGCCAGGAGGTGAGTTGGATGAGGGGGAAGGAGAGGGTTGGTGGGGTGGCGAGTAGGGTCGAACTCCAGGGATGTGGAAGGTCGCGGTCTGCCGTTACTTGAAGAAGAGACCTTTTGCTTGGGAGGCAAGGTGCATAGGAGGACCTTGTGGGTGGAGCAGGCCTTGCATAGGGAGGGCCTGATCCAAAGGCCCCAAAAGGCTTGGGCATATGGAACCTCCAACCACTTGCCATTCCATTTAAGGAAGTCAGTGAGATTTTGAAGAATGTTCAAGTCAAATGTGCTGAACTCAGGCCAGAAGTCTTGATTGTCCAATTGGTATTGAGGCCAGATCTGTATACACAGTTGTTTTAAGCAGTTAACTTTGAGTTCAGTGAGTAAGAGTGGGTTGAGATTTTTGAGAACACGGGCCAGAGGGGAATCCTTTGGGACAGATTGGCCAGACCCCATAATCAAAAGGCAAACAGAGGCTCCTTTTGGGAGTTCGAGTCGTCACTCGTATCCACAATAGCAGTTATGAGAAGAGAGTTCTGTGTTGAGGTGGAGTGTCCCCCACCATCGCTTACAGGGTGGTCTTAGGCCGGGGGTCCCTGGGATCTGGAGAGGACTGCTTTAGGGCACCTCTAGAACACTGTCTGGATCTTACCTTAATCTAGGGGCCGGTTTGAGTGGAGTGTTGCACATAGAGTGGTTGAATGGCAAGAGTTCTCTATTCCGGAGGTCGTCAGAGAGAAAGAGAGGGAAAATGGATAGAGCTGGAGGCCTGGGGGTACGCAAAGCACCAATAAAGCCTTAGCACAAGGCTTGCACCACTCACGAAGGCACTAGGCATCCCCAAGGGGAACTAATGAGCCCTGGCAGAAAGGGAGCTCGGCAGGTGTTCAGGTGTTCATGTTCCCAGATTCCAGGCAAAGGGAAAATAATGAGTGGGAGAAAGAGCGAGAGCGAGAGTGAGAACTAGAGAGAGAGAGAGAGGGAGGGAGAGAGAGAGATGAGTGCCTTGCCCTCTCCCGGGTTTTGGCACCAAGAATGTAAGGTATAGTTCAGGCCAAGGCAGAAAAGCAGGAGAGAAGACCTCAACGGAGGTAGGTCACCTTTATTTAGGCAAGGAGGGGCAACAGTCAGCCTAAGGACCAGGCTGAGCTTTAGAGGAAGCTTCATATTAAAAGGAAGGTTTGTGGAAGCGATAAGGGAAACGTTAGTCAGGGGGAACGTTTGGGGTAATCTTTAGTTGAGATGGCATTTGTAGTTGAACAGTGGGTGGGAGGTTTCTGGGCAGGGGGTGGTAAGTCCCAGGTAGATGCAACCGGCCCGTAACATCAGGGCGGGACTTAAAGTTTTGTTTTCCCTGAAGTTAGATGATTCAGCAAGGGCCTTTGAGACCATTGTTTTCTTTTCTAGGCCCAAGAACCCCTTCACAGAGGAGCCTGGAGTGCTGCAGTCTGTGGGGTTGCAAAGAGTCGGACATGACTTAATGATTGAAAAACAGCAACCTAACTTTAAAAGATCTCATATATTATACACAAAAACTTATAATTGATAAAACAAAACCACCAAAATCCTACAGATTTAAACATATAATTCACAGAAAGATGAAAAATTATAGTTTATGCGTAGATGTTCAATTTCATAAGAGAAATACAAGATATACGTCCTGTCCCATCAAATAGACAGGGGCTTCCCTCATAGCTGTTGGTAAAAAAATCTGCCTGCAATGCAAGAGACACAGGTTCAATCCCTGTGTTGGGATGATCCCCTGGAGAAGGAAATGGCAACCCATTCCAGTACTCTTGTCTGAGAACCCCATGGACAGAGGAGCCTGGCAGGCCACAGTCCATGGGGTCTCAAGAGCTGACTCTCATGACTTAGTAACTAAAGCACCACCATCAAATTGACAAAACAGATAAAAATCAGATACTTGACAATATGTTTTGTTGGTAGAGATGTGGGAAACAGGCATTAACATGCACTTCTGGTGGGAGTCCAAAGTGGTATATTCCCTTTATAAGGGAATTTGACAGTATTTAACAACCTAGCAATTTCACTTCTTCTAATTTACCCTGAAAATACAATGCCAACAATACATATTCTCAGTCTATCACCTCAGATTTCTCCCTTTCCATATCCAATTCAACAGTCTTATAATACATCTAAAACTTCTTTGCCCACTACAAAAAAGAAACTGCTCCTCTTTGCAAACAAAAAGAAACACTTAAGAGAGAAACTAGGAAAAAATGAAGCTGGTTCCATTCAAGGCATGGGGAGACTGGGATGAAAGGCATATAGGAAGGGATATATTCAGATATATCTCTGAATATATCTTTCTGTTTGTTTTTGACTTCGAGAAGCTCTACACATTCAAAAAACAAAATTAAACCAACAAAGATGGGGAGGGGACCCAAAACAATGGGGACAATAATAACAACCTCAAAAAACTAACTCTGGAAACAAGTGATAATAAATGAATCCAACTACACAATTAAAGTTGGGGCTGGAGAGGGAAAGTTTGACTAATTCAAGTATATTGCGTGCAAAGTCGCTTCAGTTGTGTCCGATTCTGCTGAAAAGCAGGATGTTTGTAAGATTTAACATATTCCCACAGATTGCATATTTCTAGGGAAGGAAAAAGCAACAACTGTATAATAGAAATTTCCAATAAATGGACCTACACAATGAAGTATTTAGGGAGAGAGAGATATGGTGTGTGCAAATTTCAATGGTTCAGAAAAACAATAATACACACACATATATAGGAAAAGAGCAAATGATAAATGGGGCAAAATGTTAACAAGTGGTGAATCTGAGTAAAGGGTACATGGATGTTTTTGTGCTACTCTTACAAATTTTCTGTTTGACATTATTTCCAAATAGAAAACAAAACAAAAACTAAATTTTTAGTACACAAATGTCACTTTTCCACCATCCTCTGAGTAAATGCAAGTGCCACAAATGATCAACAGAAAAATATCCAAACAGCAATGTTTCCATCTCTCTTTGAATTGGGGGCAGATCGTTGGGTATTTTACACAAACTTAAAGAAACGATGAAACATCTTATTTAAATAGTTAAATAAAATAGGTACATTATGTACTTAGTAGCAATACTAGTATATTTCCTCTAAAATGTGAATTTCTTACACTTTTAAGAACCAAGCATTTAATGCCACACAAGATAGATTATAAGAATAAAATTACTTCCCAATGGATACACTTTTAAGACTAAATTGATATTTCAAAGCATATGGCTATTACATGAATTTCTCCCAAATTTCTTTTGAAAAGCTGGCATGGTCATATTGAGAGGGGAAAAATTCATCAAACTCAAATCTCACTTTTAATCAGAAATTCTTGTGAGGCAAGAAAATGAGAATGTTTAAAAGGTGATTTGTAGGGCTGCTAATAGTCAACCATGGTGAAAAGGAGAAGATGAAAAAGAGCAGTATCTTAAAATGGGCATGAGAGCTGGAAAACAGAAACCTGGATTTAAAGCCTGCTTCTTGCTCTTAGAAGTCACTTAAGGCAAGGGACGAAATTCTTTAAGTTAGGATTTTCTAAATCAGTGGTTTGGTTCTCATTGTGGTACCTGACCAACACCATCCTCATTAACTAAGAACTTGTTATAAATGCAAATTCTCAGGTACCACCCATAACCTATGGAGTTGAGGTGTATCTACTGACCTGTGTTTTTAAAAGGCCCTGCAAGCTTTTCTGATACTGAACTTTCAGAACCATAAGTCTAAACTACAATAAAATCATAGTAATAAAAAACCAACAATAGTAATAGAGTCCATCCTAGGATTATGATGATGATTAAATGATATATTACCCATGACAAAGTGATTTTTAAACTGTTACAAAAACTCTCATCATTAATGGCAGATTACTACTGTGTGACATAAAATTGTGGGAGAAAAATCTTAAAACCAATAGTACTTTGGGCTTTTGTCAAACTGCCCTTTTGCAAAGCTTCAAAAAGCTTAATTCCTTAAAAGTTCCTACACTTGGTGCTGGGTCTTGCACAGAGGATTGCTCATTAAGCTTTATCGATGCTAACTGAAATAAGTCCAGTTGAAAAAGGTCATTGGCAAGAATTTTATCTCTTGTTTTTGACATGGTCAAACTGGGAATTTTAAACTTCACCAAATCAACCAAGTTATTAATTTTGAAAGACAATTTAGCTTCTGTGTTTAGAAGCACATGCTGTCTTTAAAGTGAAGTGAAGTCGCTCAGTCGTGTCCAACTCTCTGTGACCCCATGGACTGTAGCCTACCAGGCTCCGCCATCCATGGGATTTTCCAGGCAAGAATACTGGAGTGGGTTGCCATTTCCTTCTCCAAAGGATCTTCCTGACTCAGGGATCGAACTCGGGTCTTCCGCATGGTAGGCAGACACTTTACCCTCTGAGCTAAGTGGTTTTCCCTACTTAGCTGTTTTGGAGTTATGCTACTGGGTACCACTCACTGCTGTGTGACTTTGGCAAAGCTATTTACTCATACTGAGCCCTCTGACTTTGCTCATAGGACAAGAGTGATAATAATAATATTCACCTCATTGGGACATTGAGAGTATTAATTAAAATTTTAAAGAACTTAAAAATGGCCTAGTACACAACATTAAAGATTCTTCCTATATCCTGAATGCCACACTTACTTCATTCCCTTCTTATTTCATTTTTTCCCAACTTGCTTTCTTTGGAGTTTTATGCCCCTCTGCCTGAACACTTTCTTTTCTTGGTTATCTGAACATTTTCTAATGAAGATGAAGACAGGCACATATATCAACAGGCACCTTAAAAGTTTTTTATTTATGAATGAGTATTTGAGATTCACTATACTGTTCTGCCTGACCATATAGTGAAATAAATTATTTGAAGAAAGTGTGGATCAGGAGAACTCCAAGGTAATCATCCTCAAATTCAGGCCTACTCTACCATATCAGGCCTTCCCTGGTGCCTCAGACAGTAAAGAATCCGCCTGCAATGCAGGAGACCCAGGTTCAATCCCTGGGTTAGGAAGATCCCCTTGAGAAGGAAACAGCTACCCATTCCAGAATTCCATGGACAGAGAAGCCTAGTGGGCTACATACCATCCATGGAGTTGCAAAGAGTGGGACATGACTGAGAGACTAACACTTTCATTTTTTTTTCTACCATATCAGAGCAAAATCTAACATGTGATTTCTCGGCATGGGAACTACCTTGCCTCTAGCTGACTTGATAATTTGGCCTTAGCTTTCTCAGCTATGAAACTGGGAAGCTGATTTAGACAATCAAAAGTATAGTTGCCCTATACTAACTCTGTGGTCCTAAATAAAACTAAAAGGCAAAATTACTCAACTGTCATATATCAGCTATTGCTTTTTTTTTTTTTTATCATCTTCAGGCATTTAAAATGTAGGTGTAGGGACTTCCCTGGTAGTCCAGTGGTTACGAATCTGCCTTCCAATGTAGAAGATGCAAGTTTGATCCCTGGTCTGGGAACTAGATTCCATCCCAGCAGGTCAGCTAAGCCCACGCGCCACCAATGAAAGATCTTGCATGCATCAGGATTGCAACTAAAATTCGATGCAGCCAAATGAATAAATGTTTTAAAAATAAAATGTAGATGTATACATGATCCTAAGTAGAACTATAAATACACACAACACCAAATTATACACAAGGCAGTCATTAATGCCCATTGATGAACATGTATTTTCAAATTTCAGAACTCAGGCTGAATTAATATACCTCCAAAAGTGAAACCATTCAAATTTCAAAATGGAATAGTATTTAAAAGTTTTCATATTAATTGTTGGCAAATGTCCACTCTACTTGGTATGATCAGACCACAAGATTAAAAAAAAAAACATTATTGTAATTATAAAGCAATATGGCTTTTCTGTTAAATATCTGAAAAATGTATAAACAAGCATAAAGAAGTACTGTGTATTTACTAAATTAGGATCTTAAATATAATTTTACTTCCTCTTAGAGAGAACAAGAGCATTTTCCTGTATTTTTAAATATTTTCCAGACATGAGTTAATGACAGAATGATATTGCAAATGATGGACTTACTGTTGCTTTAAAACTAGTGTTTATCATATTTTAAGAACTCTGTAGAGCAATATATGAATATTTGGGGAGATTATGAAATAACCAGTAGTAAAAATTTCAGTAGTCAAAAGTAACTTTTTAAAAAGCATGTATATGCTCTTATCCCCCATTATGAAGTAGCAAAGCTTTTGAAAAACCAACTTCTCTGAAGTAAAATTTACATACACTAAAACATACACATTTTAAGTGTACCATTAAGTGTACACTTCCATGACTTCTGCACATGTGTACATCTGTAGAAGAGCAACCATTATCAAGATATAGAAGATGTCCAGATCAGATCAGATCAGTCGCTCAGTCGTGTCCGACTCTTTGCGACCCCATGAACCGCAGCACGCCAGGCCTCCCTGTCCATCACCAGCTCCCGGAGGTCACTCAGACTCGCATCCATCGAGTCAGTGATGCCATCCAGCCATCTCATCCTCTGTCGTCCCCTTCTCCTCCTGCCCTCAATCCCTCCCAGCATCAGAGTCTTCTCCAATGAGTCAACTCTTCGCATGAGGTGGCCAAAATACTGGAGTTTCAGCTTTAGCATCATTCCTTCCAAAGAAATTCCAGGATTGATCTCCTTCAGAATGGACTGGTTGGATCTTCTTGCAGTCCAAGGGACTCTCAAGAGTCTTCTCCAACACCACAGTTCAAAAGCATCAATTCTTCGGCGCTCAGCCTTCTTCACAGTCCAGCTCTCACATCCATACATGACCACAGGAAAGACCATAGCCTTGACTAGGCGAACCTTTGTTGGTAAAGTAATGTCTCTGCTTTTGAATATGCTATCTAGGTTGGTCATAACTTTCCTTCCAAGGAGCAAGCGTCTTTTAATTTCATGGCTGCAGTCACCATCTGCAGTGATTTTGGAGCCCAGAAAAACAAAGTCTGACACTGTTTCCACTGTTTCCCCATCTATTTCCCATGCAGTGATGGGACCAGATGCCATGATCTTCGTTTTCTGAATGTTGAGCTTTAAGCCAACCTTTTCACTCTCCACTTTCACTTTCATCAAGAGGCTTTTTAGCCCCTCTTCACTTTCTGCCATAAGAGTCGTGTCATCTGCATATCTGAGGTTATTGATATTTCTCCCAGCAATCTTGATTCCAACTTGTGTTTCTTCCAGTCCAGCATTTCTCATGATGTACTCTGCATATAAGTTAAATAAACATGGTGACAATATGCAGCCTTGACGTACTCCTTTTCCTATTTGGAACCAGTCTGTTGTTCCATGACCAGTTCTAACTGTTGCTTCCTGACCTGCATACAGATTTCTTAAGAGGCAGATCAGGTGGTCTGGTATTCCCATCTCTTTCAGAATTTTCCATAGTTTATTGTGATCTACACAGTCAAAGGCTTTGGCATAGTCAATAAAGCAGAAATAGATGTTTTTCTGGAACTCTCTTGCTTTTTCCATGATCCAGCGGATGTTGGCAATTTGATCTCTGGTTCCTCTGCCTTTTCTAAAACCAGCTTGAACATCAGGAAGTTCACGGTTCACATATTGCTGAAGCCTGGCTTGGAGAATTTTGAGCATTACTTTACTAGCGTGTGAGATGAAGAAGATGTCCATCACCCCCTAAAAGTTCCCTCTTAACCTTCTGCCATCAATTTCCTCTTCCTACCCCCAGGCAATCTTTGATCTGCCTTCCGTCACTAGGATTAATCATGCCTTTCTAGAATTTCATATAAACAAAATAAAACAGTGATTTGTTTGTGCCTGGCTTCTTTGTTCAGCATATTCTTTAACAGACATTTGTCCATGTTATTGCATATACTTCAAACTTTCCTTTTTTGCTGAGGAATATTTCATTGTATGGATAGATACAGTGCAATTTGTTTATCCATGGATTGCTTCCATTTTTCCTTTCAACTATAAATCTTATGGATTTTTCCCATCATTTTAAAGTTTGACTATAACATGCACATATCCTAATTTATTTGAATGTTCTACCTCTGTTGGACATGCAAGCACTTTACCATGTTTTAAAATAATAATAAACACTGTTATAAATATCTTCATAAACTAAAATATTAACAGAATCTGATCTGGGAATAAGATTCTTTCAATCTTTTAATGGTTTGGAAATATTTTCACTTTTTTTTTAGATTTCAAGGGTATAAATAAGAAGTTTGATATCTGCCTGCTTCTTTTTCCTTTAAAAGTAAGATATTTTTAATGTTATATATAAAAATTTATATGTTAAATTTATAAGTGTTATAAATTAAATTGAAATTAAAAGACACTTACTCCTTGGAAGGGAAGTTATGACCAACCTAGATAGCATATTCAAAAGCAGAGACATTACTTTGCCAACAAAGGTTCGCCTAGTCAAGGCTATGGTTGGGGGTCATGTATGGATGTGAGAGCTGGACTGTGAAGAAGGCTGAGTGCCGAAGAATTGATGCTTTTGAACTGTGGTATTGGAGAAGACTCTTGGGAGTCCCTTGGACTGCAAGCAGATCCAACCAGTCCATTCTGAAGGAGATCAGCCCTGGGATTTCTTTGGAAGGAATGATGCTGAAGCTGAAACTCCAGTATTTTGGCCACCTCATGCGAAGAGTTGACTCATTGGAGAAGACTCTGATGCTGGGAGGGATTGGAGGCAGGAGGAGAAGGGGACGACAGAGGATGAGATGGCTGGATGGCATCACTGACTCGATGAATGTGAGTCTGAGTGACCTCCGAGAGCTGGTGATGGATAGGGAGGCCTGGCGTGCTGCAGTTCATGGGGTCGCAAAGAGTCGGACACGACTGAGTGACTGATCTGATCTGATCACTTTCTGCCATAAGGGTGGTGTCATCTGCATATCTGAGGTTATTGATATTTCTCCCAGCAATCTTGATTCCAACTTGTGTTTCTTCCAGTCCAGAGTTTCTCATGATGTACTCTGCATATAAGTTAAATAAACATGGTGACAATATACAGCCTTGACGTACTCCTTTTCCTATTTGGAAACAGTCTGTTGTTCCATGTCCAGTTCTAACTGTTGCTTCCTGACGTTCATACAGATTTCTCAAGAGGCAGATCAGGTGGTCTGGTATTCCCATCTCTCTCAGAATTTCCCATAATTTATTGTGATCTACACAGTCAAAGGCTTTGGCATAGTCAATAAAGCAGAAACAGATGTTTTTCTGGAACTCTCTTGCTTTTTCCATGATCCAGCAGATGTTGGCAATTTGATCTCTGGTTCCTCTGCCTTTTCTAAAACCAGCTTGAACATCAGGAAGTTCACGGTTCACATATTGCTGAAGCCTGGCTTGGAGAATTTTGAGCATTACTTTACTAGTGTGTGAGATGAGTGCAATTGTGCAGTAGTTGGAGCATTCTTTGGCATTGCCTTTCTTTGGGATTGGAATGAAAACTGACCTTTTCCAGTCCTGTGGCCACTGCTGAGTTTTCCAAATTTGCTGGCATATTGAGTGCAGCACTTTCACAGCATCATCATTCAGGACTTGGAATAGCTCCACTGGAATTCCATCACCTCCACTAGCTTTGTTTGTAGTGATGCTTTCTAACGCCCACTTGACTTCACATTCCAGGATGTCTGGCTCTAGGTCAGTGATCACATCATCATGATTATCTGGGTCATGAAGCTCTTTTTTGTACAGTTCTTCTGTGTATTCTTGCCACCTCTTCTTAATATCTTCTGCTTCTGGTAGGTCCATACCATTTCTGTCCTTTATCGAGCCCATCTTTGCATGAAATGTGCCTTTGCTATCTCTGATTTTCTTGAAGAGATCCCTAGTCTTTCCCATTCTGTTGTTTTCCTCTATTTCTTTGCATTGATCACTGAAGAAGGCTTTCTTATCTCTTCTTGCTATTCTTTGGAACTCTGCATTCAGATGCTTGTATCTTTCCTTTTCTCCTTTGCTTTTCGCTTCTCTTCTTTTCACAGCTATTTGTAAAGCCTCCCCAGACAGCCATTTCGCTTTTTTGCATTTCTTTTCCATGGGGATGGTCTTGATCCCTGTCTCCTGTACAGTGTCAGGAACCTCATTCCATAGTTCATCAGACACTCTATCTATCAGATCTAGGCCCTTAAATCTATTTCTCACTTCCACTGTATAATCATAAGGGATTTGATTTAGGTCAAACCTGAAGGGTCTAGTGGTTTTCCCTACTTTCTTCAATTTTATTCTGAATTTGGCAATAAGGAGTTCATGGTCTGAGCCACAGTCAGGTCCTGGTCTTGTTTTTGCTGATTGTATAGAGCTTCTCCATCTTTGGCTGCAAAGAATATAATCGATCTGATTTCAGTGTTGACCATCTGGTGATGTCCATGTATAGTCTTCTCTTGTGTTGTTGAAAGAGGGTATTTGCTATGACCAGTGCATTTTCTTGGCAAAATTCTATTAGTCTTTACCCTGCTTCATTCCGTATTCCAAGGCCAAATTTGCCTGTTACTCCAGGTGTTTCTTGACTTCCTACTTTTGCATTCCAGTCCCCTCTAATGAAAAGGACATCTTTTTTGGGTGTTAGTTCTAAAAGGTCTTGTAGGTCTTCATAGAACCGTTCAACTTCAGCTTTTTCAGTGCTACTGGTTGGGGCATAGACTTGGATTACTGTGACATTGAATGATTTGCCTTGGAAACGAACAGAGAGTCATTTTTGAGATTGCATCCAAGTACTGCATTTTGGACTCTTTTGTTGACCATGATGGCCACTCCATTTCTTCTGAGGGATTCCTGCCCACAGTAGTAGATATAATGGTCCTCTGAGTTAAATTCACCCATTCCAGTCCATTTTAGTTCGCTGATTCCTAGAATGTCGACATTCACTCTTGCCATTCACTCTAGCCAGGACAAGATAGCAACTTAAATGCCCACCAGCAGATGAATGGATAAAGAATGTGCATATACATAATGGAATATTACTCAGCCATGAAAGAGAACAAAATTGGGTCATTTGTAGAGATGTGAATGGATGTAAAGTCTGTCTTATAAAGTAAGTCAGAAAGAGAAAAACAAATCCTGTACATTAACACCCATGGCAAATCTAGAAAAATGGTGCAGATGAACCAATTCGCAGGGCAGGAATAGAGATGCAGACATAGAGAACAGATATGTGGACATGGGGTCAGGGAAGGGGAGCATGAGATGAACTGAGAGATTAGGACTACATATATACACTCTCCATTTTAAATCTGAAAATTCAAATATTATAGCTCAGAATTTTTTTAAAAATTTCTTTACTGTTTGTTTTTTCTAAAACTCCTTGGAGCCTGCATATTATTCTCATATTGGACCTCCTTGATGTGCCTTGATATTTTAAAATATTTTTATTCATGATTTGCATATCTTTGTATTCATTCTCTATACTACCAATATGTTCTCTATTGACTGAATGGTCTAAGCTGTTTTTGAACGTGAGCATTTTATAATTTTTATGTGATTAAAAAAAAAAAAAAACCCTCAAGCCAAATTTCCAGGAACTCTTCTATGCCCTCCAATGTCATGCTCTTAAGGTTTCTTATTTCATATAAATTTGTGTATCCATGTATCTACTTTTAAAGTTTTTCCTTCAAATCCTTTTTTTAAGCTACTACATTTCTTTAAATGGCTTGATATCACTCTTTATCACTGAATGTCAATTGAGTAGGTCCTCCTAAGCACCTGAGTATTTTAAGGCAAGTTTCTTTTGCAGTAGTGAACCAGTTGCTGCTGCTGCTGCTACTGCTAAGTCGCTTCAGTCATGTCGAACTCTGTGCAACCCCATAGACAGCAGCCCACCAGGCTCCCCCGTCTCTGGGATTCTCCAGGCAAGAACACTGGAGTGGGTTGCCATTTCCTTCTCCAATGCATGAAAGTGAAAAGTGAAAGTGAAGTCGCTCAGTCGTGTCTGACTATTTGCGACCCAATGGACTGTAGCCCATCAGGCTCCTCAGCCCATGGGATTTTGCAGGCAAGAGTACTAGAGTGGGATGCCATAAGCATTATTTGGTCAATTGGTTGAACTGTATGAGGAGAAAGCTCTTTCTTCTCAAAAGTAAGCTGGGGAAGGCTATACTGACCTTCTGGCCACAATGCAAAACCAGCTCTTTCCAGAGCTGTATGCAACATCCAGGCAGGAGTAGGTGCCTCTTCCATCACCAGCTGCCCATTCCCACTCCAGAGATCTGGGTCAGCCTCATCTGCAGAATTAAGCATCTTTCAATTCCAAGAATCCTCATACCATCTCCAACTCTGCAAGCACTGACATACATCTGTATTTTCTTTTATTAGAACACAACATCCTGTATATCTGGATTTCCTCTAGGCTCCAACCATTCACCCAGTTATTTAAATATTGTGCTCTTTGGCAGAATGTTGAGACCAGGTAGACCCCTATTGGACCAAGAGATGAGGTTTCTCAAAAACCAGGGACTAAATGTTTGGATTTTAACTTAAGGGCAACAGGAATCCACTGAATTTTAAACAGGTGAATGAATGTGATTAAATCTGTAGTTTAAGAAGAAATAATCTAGCTTCGGTCTGCTCGTATCCCTGGGGGCAGAAAGAGTGGATATAATGGAGACTATAAGAGCCTAGATTAGGGCAGAAATGGAGGCTTCAACACAAATACAGCTGAGTGGGGATTTAGGTGTACAGTCAGTGGTACCTGGTGGTAGACTGGTTATTGGGGCTGACAGAAAAGGAGATGTTGACCAGGTTTTTTGCTGAACCTGGTGGATGATTAATTCTGCAATGATGCATAAAACACAGCGGGCCATATTTATTTTGGAGATGATATATCCTTGCATCCTCTAATACCCATGTAGCAGTATATTTATAAATTCCTAGAGGACTGACTAAAGAGTGTGTGCATTTGAATTTTGATACATATGGCTACAGTGTTCTCCTTTAAAACTGATTTGGGGGTGGAGGTTACCTAATACATAAAAAATGAAGTCTTGCTATCGGTTTGATTTTTCCTTTTTAAAAAATTTTTTGAGAGTAAAAAATGAACCTCTTCTAAATGTTTGGAAGACTAGAAGACAGTTATCCACTAATCTCCCTGCTCAATTTTCTACTGGTGGTTTTCTTTTCCTTATAACTTTTTAAAATCATTTTATCTAGTGAGGAGATCAGGTCTCTGTGGCCTAAGCATTGCAAATATTTTTATCAGTTATCTACAGAATGTTTTGTTACCTATAGAATGTTTTAATTCTTATGTAATCAAATTGCTCAATTTTTTTCTTCTATGATTTCTGAGTTTTTAAATAATGTTTAGAAAATCTTTCTCTATTCCATAGTTATTTAAATGTCATCCTCTCATTCTTCTACCTAGTATTTTCATAATTGTATCTTTAAGCTTAAATATTTAATTCATATAGAACTGATTTTGATGAAAGGAGATAAGACTTCACAGATGCCTACTCATGACCCTAAAACATTCACTGAGTAACCCATAATTTCCTCCTTTATTATTTTAAAATAATACTTTTTTTAAAGTCATGAAGTAAATTTCTGCATGTATATCTCTATTTTTGAAATCTCCATTCTGATCCACTGAACCTATCTATTTTAGTGTTGATCAAAACTCTTTCAGTTATTGTGATGTTATATTTATTACCTATTGAGGCTTATTCCATTTACCACTCTTGAGAAACCTATATGCAGGTCAAGAAGCAACAGTTAGAACTGGACATGGAACAACAGACTGGTTCCAAATAGGAAAAGGAGTACGTCAGGGCTGTATATTGTCACCCTGCTTATTTAACTTATATGCAGAGTACATCATGAGAAACGCTGGACTGGAAGAAGCACAAGCTGGAATCAAGATTGCCGGGAGAAATATCAATAACCTCAGATATGCACATGACACCACCCTTATGGCAGAAAGTGAAGAGGAACTAAAAAGCCTCTTGATGAAAGAGAAAGTGGAGAGTGAAAAGGTTGGCTTAAAGCTCAACATTCAGAAAACGAAGATCAAGGCATCTGGTCCCATCACTACATGGGAAATAGATGGAGAAACAGTGGAAACAGTGTCAGACTTTGTTTTTCTGGGCTCCAAAATCACTGCAGATGGTGACTGCAGCCATGAAATTAAAAGACGCTTACTCCTTGGAAAGAAAGTTATGACCAACCTAGATAGCATATTCAAAAGCAGAGATATTACTTTGCCAAAAAAGGTCCATCTAGTCAAGGCTATGGTTTTTCCTGTGGTCATGTATGGATGTGAGAGCTGGACTGTGAAGAAGGCTGAGTGCCGAAGAATTGATGCTTTTGAACTGTAGTGTTGGAGAAGACCCTTGAGAGTCCCTTGGACTGCAAGGAGATGCAACCAGTACATCCTAAAGGAGATCAGTCCTGGGTTCACCGGAAGGACTGATGCTGAAGCTGAAACTGCAGTACTTTGGCCACCTCATGCGAAGAGCTGACTCACTGGAAAAGACCCTGATGCTGGGACGGATTGGGGGCAGGAGGAGAAGGGGACGACAGAGGATGAGATGGCTGGATGGCATCACCGACTCGATGGACATGCGTTTGAGTGAACTCCAGGAGTTGGTGGTGGACAGGGAGGCCTGGCGTGCTGTGATTCATGGGGTCACAAAGAGTCGGACACAACTGAGCCACTGAACTGAACTGAACTCTTTTTTTTTTTTAATTGATAGTCTTACTGGTTATTTTCTAAATAGACTATAATTAGACTGTTTTGAAAAATTTTTTGATATTTATATTAAGTGAAAGTGAAAGTTGCTCAGTCCTGTCTGACTCCTTGGGACCCTATGGACTATATAGTCCATGGAAATTTCCAGGCCAGAATACTGGAGTGGGTAGCCAGTTTCCTTCTCCAGGGGATCTTCCCAACCCAGGGATCTGATTCAGATCTCCCACATTGTAAGCAGATTCTTTACCAGCTGAACCGCCAGTTTAATTTCCAGATTTATAGATTAATTTGGGAGGAAATTCTTACCTTTATTCTGTTTAATTTTCTTAGTCAAGAGAATCTCTATTCACTTATTTGTGTCTTTTCTTCTACGTTGTCTACAATGCGGGAGACCTGAGTTCGATCCCTGGGTTGGGAAGGTTCCTTAGAGAAGGAAATGGCAACCCATTCCAGTACTCTTGCCTAGAAAATCCCATGGACGGAGGAGCCTGGTGTCCATGGGGTCACAAAGAGTTGGACATGACGAGCGACTTCACTTTTCTACTTTGTGTATAAAATTGATAACTTTCTTATTTGTATTTGCATGAGAAAAAAACTATTGATTGTTTAGTCACCTCTAGTTAAGAGCTTTATAGGTGACTGTCTTTGACTTTCCACATATAAAAGCATATCATTTGCAAATGATAATTTTCCTTCCAATTTTTATGATTTTTCCCCTCTTTCTCTTATCTAATTGCATAGGCCAGTAACTGCAGAACAGTATCAAATAATAGTGATGACAGTATGCAATCTTGTTTTGTTTTCTCTGACTTTACTGGAAATGTTTTAAGTGTTTAACAAATAACAAAAGCTTTACCAGCTTTCGGCAGAAAAAAAAAAAAAAATACACTGTTTCTGTACTTTCCAGTTCCCCTAGGTTTTCCTCCTTCGCTTTCGTCTAACATCTTCAAAGTTGGAAACTCCATCCATTTGTGCACAGATAAATTACAAAGTTTTGGGAGCATCCATTACTCCAAAGGAAAAACTGTGGAGTGCGGACAGTCAGAGCAAAAGGTTAGAAAAAGTTCCTTTAGGACAGGGCCAAGTTCTGAGAGTCACTCTATAGAAGGAAGAACTGGAGCGTGGGGAGGAGTCGGGGCCACCCCCGCCCCCAGCCTCGCTTAGGTGCCACCCGCGGAGATGAAATGTGAGCCCGGGTGGCCGAGGACGCTGGATCTGCTGCTCAGCCCGCCGCCAGACCGCCCCGGGGACAGACAAAGAGACCTCGGCCACAACGCAGCCCCGCGCGGCCGCCCGGGCTCCCCACGAAAGCTCCCAGCGCGATGGCCGGGTCACCGCGCCACCGGGCTTTCCAGAGCGCTACCCGCTCCATCTGATCGCCCTCCGGCGCCTCCATCCTCTCCTGGTGCTGGGCTCGCCCTTGGCTCCCAGCCTTCTCTACAGACCGGTTCTGCTTGTCCTGTCCTGGCGCGCCACCTCCGGCCACCGGTTTGGATGGACGCGCGGAGGGTGCCCGGGTGTCCAGGGGTCTTGCTTCCGAAGTTGGTCCTACTCTTTGTCTGCGCAGGTCGGTGACCTAGGGCTGCGGGAGCGGGGGGACTGGGGCTCCGAGCGGCGCTGGGGTCACTGTCCGGGCGGCGCTGGGGTCACTGTCCGGGCAGCGCGGGTTGAACGGGGCCGCGGTGGGAGATCAGAGGCCGGGTGGTCCCCGCCGGCAGGAGAGAACCCCGCGCGCGCGCGCCCGGGGCTCGACCTCCACGCGGTTCTGTTTTGTCCCTTTCCTTCCACGTGTCCTTTTCTCTCTCTCTTTCTCTCCTTTACTTTCTCTCCGTGGAACAACTATTAATAACCCCAACCCCACATTTAAGGGATTTTCTTTTTATTTTCAGGATAGGGTGAGAGTGGAGACTGAGCGGTGCAAGGAAAGCATTTTTTTTTTCTTTAAGCACCTTAAGTTCAGAGATATCACTAAGATTTTCAGATAAACTGGCGACCTTTCAGTGAAAGGCCACCGCTGCCTTATTCCACCTTCACATGCTGAATATTCCAGATTTTTCTTTTCAGAAACCAACCCAAGACAGCCATAGACTCCGGTTTTCATTCTTTAGAAGATGATTCTCAAGTGTGGTGAATAGGGCAACTGGAAGCTTTGAGTTGAAATACACGGTTTTCAAGAGGCATAAATTCACCCAGCGTCTAATTTGTTTTTGCTGAGCTTGTTAAGCCCTTGTTTACAGATGAAGAGTATCTCATTTCCCCCATCCTAATTTTTCTTGGCTAGAATTGCTAGCTAATATTTGATGTAGCAAAGCGGTTTTCTTGTTTTGTGACTGATGTGAAGCCCAAAATGGTCTTTCCTTAGTTATTCAAGTAAAAAGTTAATTGCTCATGCAGTTTTCCATCTGCTTCATATTTTTAAAAAACAGGATAAAAGCAGACAGAGTTTTTGTAAAATTTTTCATGTCTCTGACTTCCTATAATAAAAGCCACAGGCTTACCTATGACTTTGCAATACTAAATTTATATATAGTATGGTGATTTACCTTTTGATATTTGCACAAATAATGGCACTGAAATGAAGATGGTCTTCAGTATTCTTACCTGAACATCAATAGAATTGAATTTCTCATTCAACATTGGGAGAAATGAGTCACGATGATAACTCTTATAGAAATTTACACTCTTTTTAAAAATGTAAATTAGTGGCCATCTGTGAGTTGTTTCAAAGATATTTTAATGTAGGGAAAATGCTGACCTTCAAATACAAAATGCATAAAATAGGGAAAGTACTTTCTATTTAATGAGAGTCCACATCACCGCACTCCAGCACTCTTGCCTGGAAAATCCCATGGACAGAGGAGCCTGGTGGGCTGCAGTCCATGGGGTCGCTAAGAGACACGACTGAGCAACTTTACTTTAACTTTTTACTTTCATGCATTGGAGAAGGAAATGGCAACCCACTCCAGTGTTCTTGCCTGGAGAATCCCAGGGACGGGGGAGCCTGGTGGGCTGCCGTCTATGGGGTCACATAGAGTCGGACACGACTGAAGCGACTTAGCAGCAGCAGCAGCAGCACATCGTAATATGTTTCCAGCACTTACTTCTTTTACTTAAGTCCTATAAAGTTTGCAGAATTTGAGAGTCTAACAGAATCAATTGCATTAATATCCATTTTATATTAAAATCTTTTCACTAAGTGATTCGGGGCCATGACAATTCATTTCCACTGTTTACCAAAAGAAAACAAAAATGAGAAAATAGACAGCAAGTGAAATTGTAATACCTTCACTCATCTTCAACCACATCATTGAACAACTTTTTCTTGTTCTTTTGTCTATTTTATTCTCTTTGGTGAGCTGAAGCTTCTCATTTTCCTTCCCTCCTTCCTGTTCCCCCAATGTTAAGTGTACACCCCCCTTCCTCCCCTCCTCGCAACCCTCAGGATTCAGGGAACCCAAGCAGTTGGCCAGCAGGGAGCTTGATCAGTGTAGAAGTTTTTACTCCACTCGTTCCTTCTCCATCTGCATCCTTCCTCAGTACATTACAAAGTCATAACTCACCAGTGCTAGGTCAGCTTATCACCTTTGATAAGAAATGATTAACTAATGCATTTCTGATATTAATTCCTGAGCTCTTTATTTCAGAAGCTTCTTTATGCTTGTAGCATTTACTCAACTACTGTTTATTGAGTGAGATATGCTGAGTGATGCCTAGGACAGAGGTCATACTTTGAGTCTTGTCTGGAAGATAAACTGTGCCCTGTACTCGATGTTATAAAAAGCTGTATTATGGAAAAGAGATAACAGTGTACTTTAGGTGTTCAAAGGAGGAGACTTTACTGCTGACTTAGGAGTATATGCTCCGTAAAAATGATGTCTGTTTCGTTTAGCATAATATTCTCAGAGACTAACAAAATGCCTGGCCCATAAGAGGAGCACAATAAATATTTGCTCAGAGAATTTGAATTGAGGAGGGTTTTTAAGACCTAAAACTTTGAAGTACAGGGAAGCCTTAGACATAAGAAGATGAAGTAGGATAATGTGTAAACAAAGGCAGAAATCATGGGAATTGTAAAAACAGACAATATAGTTGGGTTGGAACTAAGAGATAAGGCTGGAAGTGAGGATTGGGATGAGATGAGGGAACACTACAGAAATAGAATTAATCCAGAAGTGAAGTGAAGTGAAGTCACTCAGATGTGTCCGACTCTGGGACCCCATGGACTGTAGAGTAACCTACCAGGCTCCTCTGTCCATGGCATTTTCCAGGCAAGAATACTGAAGTGGGCTGCTATTTCCTTCTCCAGGAGATCTTCCCCACCCAGGGACTGAACCCAGGTCTCCCATATCGTAGGGAGACACTTTACTGTCTGAGCCACCAGGGAAGTCTGGAATTAATCCAGACACCCTGTTAAATGGATTCCCAGCTCTAACGGGACAAAAACTTGTCGATGCACTCTGTGTGTGTGTGTGTGTGTGTGTGTGTGTGTGTGTGTGTGTGTGTGTGTGTGTGTGCGTGCCTCTCGCGCGTACACATACTCAGTTATGTCCACCTCTTTGCGACTCCATGAACTGTAGCCCACCAATCTCCACCGTCCATAGCGTTTTCCAGATAAGAAAACTGGAATGGGTTGCCATTTCCTTCTCCAGGGGATTTTCCCAACCCAGGAATCAGACCCATGTCTCTTAAGTTTCTAACTTTGGCACGTGGAATCTTTACTGCTGAGCCACCTGGGAAGCAGTCCGTAACCTGAATTATTTTCCCCAAAGAAAATATATTAATACAGGATCCATTTGTTAGTGAAATAAAAGCAAGGTTTCTATACCTGAAGCATTGTGTTTGACTTTGGAGTCACTTTTGGAAAGAAATCCAACGGAGTGTTTATATTATTATCTTAACTCCCACTGCAGGCTACAAAGACAGGATTTGGCCAAGGTTTTAACCTTCCTGGCCTGTGCGGTGATTTCTGTCCCCTCCCTTTCCTTCCTTTCTGATCCTTAGCTATAGATTACAAGAGCCAATTCTGAGCAAATGCTTGGAGCCAGATGCTTTCCTGTTCTACACATTCCTTGAGAAGGGAGTGGGGAGGCTTCTTCCAGATCCTGCCTTAAAGTCACTGAAGAAAATTGGAGCTGGCTAATTTTCAGGAATATTAACTTGAGTATTAGTAGTAATATTATTTATTTTCGGAGGGCCATTGGGATGTCCCATGCTTTCACAAGCGAGAAGCTGTCTCCGTAATGTCCAAACAGTGTTCTTTATAGGAGTATTTTCAAGTGAACTGGAGAAAGCAACTAACCTCACAAAAGAAGTTTGGGGTGTGATTGACATCCAGGTTTGGAAATGTTGTGATTGTGAGTGTATTTGTCATGTTAGTAAAACTTCCTTTTTCAGTTATTTTAGATGCCTGGGTCGGGAGGATCCCCTGGAGAAGGAAATGGCATCCCACTCCAGTATTCTTGCCTGGAGAATTCCATGGACAGGGGAGCCTGGCGGGCTACAGTCCATGGGGTCGCAAAGAGTCAGACACAACTGAGCGATTAACACACACTTTCAGTTGTTTAATTCTGGGAAGCAGACAAAAGTGCTGGAAAATGCCATAAAAATAATAAACAGTGTGTGACAGGACCTAGATATTTGCTGCAGGTATAATCTGGCTTCTTGGCGACAAGACTTGGGGTTTGGTTTCCTGAAACATTGGCTCAAAATATTTTGATAACATTGTGACCTTATAATAATAGTAATTGAATCTTTGATAATCGTGGAGAGCTTAATAAGATGTCACTGTCTTGGGTGTTGTTCAAAAAGGATCCCGTGAAGCAACTGAAACATTACTTGTCCTGCTCCACCAGAGTAAGGTGGGGTGTCAGCTCTCCCACTATCTGAATGGCTTTTAAGTGCACAAAGCAGAATATCCCAGCTAAGTGCTTGAGATAACTGAGCAGTCTAAATATTTGAATTAAACAGTACTAAAAATGAGAGCTATGGAAATTCCCTGGGAAAATGGTAAAATAAATTGCAAAAAGCATACACAGAATATTAATGCAAAAAGCATTAATGTCAATAAATCATTAGATCACGTTTCTGTCTTCAGAATTTTAAAGTGGATATAAGTAGAGTTACTGAATCTTACAAAGGTAATTATTTTCCCTTTTCATGCTTTCTTACCACATCCTTGAAGAAAACATTAAAGTTTTTTCATTTATGAAGTAGAAATAAAATTGAGGGAAAGAAAACATGAACTTTTCACTTGTTCCACAAAGGTCATGCATTATTGATAGAGGTGAATGAACTTTGCTAGTTTTGTGGTCACATCAATTTGTAAAGAATTATTTTGTCAGGGAGGTGATTTAAAAGCCAAATCTATATTTTCCATGGACCTGCAGGCATAAATATAACATTTACACTTGTATATTATGACTTTGACAGGAAAACAAAAGTCTTGTATAATTTTGATAAGAATTATTGCCTTCAGAGACTGAGTTGGAAATGACCTATTTTGTGATTCTTCAATGTATAACTCAAATTATCAGACTATACTTACACATGTTTTCTTACATGTACCTGAAACTCACATACCCATTATAATTATACCACTGATTATAACTGATTGTAACTAAAAGATAGGGCTTCCCCGGTGGTGCTAATTGTCAAGAACCCACTTGCCAATGCAGAAGACATAAAAGACTCAGTTTTGATCCCTGGGTCGGGAAATCCCCTGGAGAAGGACATGGCAACCCACTCCAGTATTCTTGCCTGGAGAATCCCATGGGCAGAGAAGTCTGGTGGGCTACAGTCCATGGAGTTGCAAAGAGTTGGACATGACTGAAGTGACTTAGCACACACATAACTAAAAGATAGCCTTCACTTGTTAAACATAAATCATTTAGATGAAATAAAGAATTTTTTTGACAGGTAAGGTAACTTTTATTCAACATTTGGTATACTTTTCCTTGCCAAAAACATGGAAAAAAAGAATAATTTGGTTTTGTCAGCCCCAATATGTCCTTTTTAATCAGAAAATACTTTCTCCCTTCACATAGTGCTGTTTCACAGCTTATTGATTCTTAAATCTGACATTAAATAAACTCTTAATTATTCACCAGTTAATTATCTATAGGAACTTTTTCCTAGCTGACTCCAAATGGATTGACTGGATGTGCAGACTCAGATGTGTTATCTTATGTATGCATGCTGTAATTATGAAGACAAAAATGATAGAGAAAAGCATATAATGCACTGTCATGAAAAATATTCATTATTTTAAAATGATTTCCAGTTGTTATTATTCATGTCAACACTTTCCGTCAAATATATTTAGGATTAACACTCTGAAGTCAAAAGACTTTATCATTTAAAATTTATTGTAAGAACTCTGTTGACAAATTGAATGTCTGATTGTTTGGATCATTCATTCCTCCCTTCCTTGTCCTTTCAACCCACTCTGACTACCCATTATGGTGCTTGATGCAGGAGGTTCCAAGAATGGTCCTTGCCTTTTCTAGATTTATGTTTGATAAAGAGGAAGAGAGCTTCCCAGGTGACTCCATGGTAAAAAAAAAAAATCTACCCACCAGTACAGGAGACTCAGGTTCGATCCCTGAGTCAGGAAGATCCTCTGGAGAAGGAAATGGCAACCTCCTCCAGTATTCTTGCCTGAGGAATCCCATGGACAGAGGAGCCTGGCAGGCTACAGTCCACGGGGTCACAAAAGACTCAGACATGACTGAGCAACTAAAGAACAACAAGGAAGCAAGACTAATTTAAATGTTTACAAATGTTTTGGAATTCTGAGCACTTTGAAAATCTAAATGCACTAAAGAGTGGTCATTGATTGATTAAGATGTAAAATAATTTTTTTTGTAAAGCTGCGATTTTAGAATAGTAACTATGTGGATGTGGTTTTTATTTTGTAGAGGATTGCCTTGCTCAGTGTGGCAAAGACTGCAAATCTTACTGCTGTGATGGAACCACACCTTACTGTTGCTCCTACTATGCCTATATTGGGAATATTCTTTCGTGAGTATTAATCACATTGGGCAATATTGATACTCTTTCCTTTGCTCAGTTATGTTTTCAAAAAGTGCTAAGTTATAGTTTTGAGTAGGAAATTTTAAGATTGGTTGTTGATATAAAATCCTTCCTGGAGATTCTAAACACTCATGACAGTCTAAGGTGTCACATTTTTTTCACTAAATGTGTAAATTAATATATAATATAAATTGCTTTTATTAGAAGTTTAAAAGATATTCTTTTATTGCTTAGTTTGTATTTATGATAATAGTAATAATAACGTCCTAATATATTCGTAATATCAATCCATTTGTTAACATTGTAAATGATATATTTTTGTCTGCTTTGTTAAAAGATTAAACTTTGTCATTTAATGATATCCAGTTTATTTTGCCACCCATGTATTTGTCAGACTCATCCAGTAGATATCAGGGGAAAGAAACTTTATAAATAAAAAACAATTGAGACATGAAAGGTCAGTTTTTACCTAAGCAACTTCAGGCAACAAGATTCTTTTAATTTCATGGCTGCAGTCACCATCTGCAGTGATTTTGGAGCCCAGAAAAAGAAAGTCTGACACTGTTTCCACTGTTTCCCCATCTATTTCCCATCAAGTGATGGGACCAGATGCCATGATCTTCGTTTTCTGAATGTTGAGCTTTAAGCCAACCTTTTCACTCTCCTCTTTCACTTTCATCAAGAGGCTTTTGAGTTCCTCTTCACTTTCTGCCATAAGGGTGGTGTCATCTGCATATCTGAGGTTATTGATATTTCTCCCGGCAATCTTGATTCGAGCTTGTGCTTCTTCCAGTCCAGCGTTTCTCATGATGTACTCTGTACAGAAGTTAAATAAGCAGGGTGACAATATACAGCCCTGACGTACTCCTTTTCCTATTTGGAACCAGTCTGTTGTTCCATGTCCAGTTCTAACTGTTGCTTCCTGACTTGCATACAGATTTCTCAAGAGGTAGATCAGGTGGTCAGGTATTCCCATCTCTTTCAGAATTTTCTACAGTTTCTTGTGATCCACACAGTCAAAGGCTTTGGCATAGTCAATAAAGCAGAAACAGATGTTTTTCTGGAACTCTCTTGCTTTTTCCATGATCCAGCGGATGTTGGCAATTTGATCTCTGGTTCCTCTGGCTTTTCTAAAACCAGCTTGAACATCAGGAAGTTCACGGTTCACATATTGCTGAAACCTGGCTTGGAGAATTTTGAGCATTACTTTACTAGTGTGTGAGATGAGTGCAATTGTGCGGTAGTTTGAGCATTCTTTGGCATTGCCTTTCTTTGGGTTTGGAATGGAAACTGACCTTCTCTAATCCTGTGGCCACTGCTGAGTTTTCCAAATTTGCTGGCATATTGAGTGCAGCAACAAGATTAGAGCCTAAGAAAAGCTAGGTGGCAACAATGTAACCTGATAACCAACTACAAAATCAGTGAAACATAACACAGAGACTATGTTAAGAATTTGTCTATAACTAATTAATTTATTTTAGAGATGCTTCTGGATAAGGGAAATGGACAAGCAGAAGCTGACTGCAGGATTGTATGGCTGAGAACTGTGCAACTCTGTCCTTCTACACACACCTTCAAGTTGAGAAATAGAAGTCAGAGAATTAAGAACATATGAATTTCACCCATGGGTGACCATCACTCAAGGCTTTCAGGAGTCTGCTTCTGTCCTCCTTACTTTGTATTTTTCAAGTGACAATTAGGATGATTTGAAAACTGTTTTGTTATGACTTAGTCTGTGTTCTGTGAAGGCTTAAGTAGAGCCAGGAAAGATCCCTCACTGAGTGGTACATGCCTGACCATTTTAGGCATCTGTCCATTGAGAAAGTCTGTAAATCATCCTCTGTTTCCTGAGAACAGAAAACCTGGCATAGCATACACTTTCTAGATGCAAAGTGGGGTTGATCTTAGAGGTTATGTCTCGCTGAATAAGGCCAGAAAGAATCAGAGTTCAGGATATTTTTGAAGATTGTCATAGCGATGGAAGACATGTCAGGTTGTCATAAATACTGATGAATAGAATTTAAACATTCTTTGAAATATGTATAAATTCTAAATAAAATGTTTGAATTTTTCCTCATTGAAGACTTGGTAAAAAAACGTTAAGTCCCCTTACATTTAGAGAATGGTAAGAATCAATTAGGAATACCTTAAGTAAAAAGACAAATAATGATGTTTCAGATTTGTATATCATTTCGTGCTTTTTAAGCAAATTAAAGTACTTGATTACTAAATTCAAATTTTATTTTTGGGTGGTCTTCACACTCTGGAGGCTGCTTGTTCCAGGCAGATGTGTGAGTGGGCCTCATAGGTGGTATAGGTTTGAGCAACCTGGGGTCAGAATGCCTCTGTGACTCCTTGGTCCTCTGGCACCTGACCCAGGTCTCTGCCCACTAACTGCATCATGGCATGCATTGTACTCCTATTTCTCACCTCGTAGATACCTCTACCCTGATCAATATATAATAGAAGACATAAATACTTATTAATCAAAGTACTTAAATAATTTTAAATTTACCATTGGGCTTTACATGTTTTATATCTACCATCAGATTGCTCTCTCTTTTTTTTTTTTAATGGTACCTGTCCTTTGAATTAATTTCATCACTTGGTAAAGAATTCATTGAGTTATATATTTATCTATGTTTTTAGGGCCATGTACTTGTTATGTTTGAAAAACAGAATTATGTTCTGTAGATGGCGGAAATAAACACAGATGGCATAATATTTCGGGCAGTTAAACTGAATTTTCTCTTCAAAATAGAAGCCACCAAGTAATTCCCTTGCTAAACAATTCTTAGAGAAAAAAAAAGAGCTTTAAAGTGTTTTCCCCACTGGATAAAGAATACATTTTCAGGATTTCCAGTTATTGTTTAAGATTTGAAAAGAGTTAACTCCACCCAAAGCTTTCCATTTTTTTTTTTTTTTTGAATTAGGGTGGGGGGAATAGAAAAAGAACAAATAATTCCGAGAATGTTTACAAAAGTTCTTTCATTCACATTTTCAAATATTACTATTTTGGAACTCATAAACTCTGTTTCCTCTCTTGCAAGCATCTAGGCACACTCTTAGTAAAATCATTTTAATCATCCGAACAGAAAATTTAATCTTCGTGGTCATCAGTAAGGTAATAGGGAAGAAACCAGTAAACATACTGGAATGTATGCTAAATGAATAATTTTATAAATTGGTTTTAATTTGGTTTCTAGTCTTATTTATTTTTAAAATAGAAAATCTCTTGGCTTAGCTTAAAATGAGCTAAAGAGAATATAAACTACAATTTGGATCATTGCAGACTGTGTATAAATTGGTAAGGTAAGGCACACTTGATCCTTCTTGGTGAGACCTCTCTCCAAAATAATCAGAGTAGAGATATTTAGCCCTTAATTCTGCTTATTTCAGCTACCTTTTCTAAACTTTTTAAAATTAACCATTAAGAATTGTTTTCAAATAGATCCCAAAAGCTAGCATTCAATTTACCTTTTAGTTTGAAAGTATTATTTGGCTCAGATCTCTCCCTTTTACATATTTTATATTCTAAATATGAGTTAATTTTGACAAATAAATTCAGATCTGCCCCCTTTTTCAGTTAGAAAATTTTAAATTCGTATATTGTGAAAACAATTTAAAAATTAAACTTTAAAAAATACTTTTAACAATCAAGATATAATTGATATGTAATATTATATTGATTTCAGATGTACAACATAATGATTTAATATTTGTATATACTGCAAAATGATCACTACAATAAGTCTATTTGACATAAATCTATTTAAAATGTCATGCCTACTTTTGCTCACTTCCATATAGAAAAGTAACAATATTAGTTTTTAGAATTTAAGGATAATTTTTGCAAAAGTCAACATATACTATGCAATCAATTATTTACAGATATATGTTTAGTATCTGTTACCATGGCAACATAGGATCCAAAGATGAATAAATGATGTTCCCTGACCTTTATGATCTCTCAATCTAATAAGAGAAAAAGATGTAGACAAATAATTCTAATTCAGTGAATTAATCTGTGAAGTGTTATTGAAGGGCCAAGAAGAGAGAAAGCAATTAAGTGTGTGTATGTGTGTGTGCATGTCTAGAAAGAGATGTTTAGAAAAAGCCTCATAAATATGAAATTTCGACAGTTTTAAAGAAAGTAGATTTTTACATAAGTGAACAGTGAAGAAAGGGAAGTGTGTTCCAGACACAGTCTCCACTATAAATGCAGAGATTTAATAAAGGAAATGGTCAGTTTGGGAAAACCCATGTTGGTCAGTGTTGTTAGAAAAGGAAGGTTAAACTTTAGGTAAGACAAAATGTAGATACTTACTTTTATAGACTTTTATTGGTAGATTACATAATCTTATTGGTCATGTCTAACAAAACTAAAATAAAATAATTCAGTATTTTTCTGGAAATAAGATAGCTGGTTTCATGTAGAAAGGACACATTCTTAGATCTCGCTAAGTGAAAGTGTTAGTTGCTCAGTTGTGTCTGACTCTTTGTGACCCCATGGACTGTAGCCCACAGGGCTCCTCTGTCCACAGAGTTTTCCAGGCAAGAATACCAGAGTGGATTGCCATTGCCTTCTCCAGGGGATCTTTATGACCCAGGGATTGAACCGGGTTTCCAGCATTGCAGGCAGATTCTTTACCATCTGAGCCACCAGGGAAGCCCCTTAGATACCACTAACATGAGGGACAAAGGTGAGAAGCCACCAAATGAAGATTATTTTTATTTATTCCATAGAGAAAAGACTTAGAGTGAACACTTTGAGATATTGTACTTTCTAGTACCATTTATGATGGAATGTATGACTTGGGAACTATTGGTCTATTTTTGACATTTTTAAAAAATTTATTTATTTTTTATTGAAGGATAATTGCTTTACAGAATTTTTTTGTTTCCCGTCAAACCTCAACATGAATCAGCCATAGGTATATAGATATCCCCTCCCTTTTGAACCTCCCTCCCGACTCCCTCCCCACTCATCCCTCTAGGTTGATACAGAGACCCTGTTTGAGTTTCCTGAGTCATACAGCAAATTCCCGTTGGCTACCTGTTTTACATATGGTAATGTAAGTTTCCATGTTACTCTTTCCATGCATCTCACCCTCTCCTCCCCTCTCCCCATGTCCATAAGTCTGTTCTCAATGTCTGTTTCTCCACTGCTGCCGTGCAAATAAATTCTTCAGTACCATTTTTCTAAATTCTGTATATGTGGGTTATAATATAATATTTATCTTTCTCTTTCTAATTTACTTCACTCTGTATAATAGATTCTAGGTTCATCCACCTCATTAGAACTGACTCAAATGTGTTCCTTATTATGGCTAAGTAATATTCCATTGTGTATATGTACCACAACTTTTTTATCCTTTCATCTGTTGGTGGATATCTAGGTTGCTTCCATGTTCCAGCTATTGTAAATAGTACTGCAATGAACAATGGCATACATGTGTCTCTTACAATTTTGGTTTCCTCAGGGGGTATGCCTAAGAGTCAGATTGCTGAGTCATATGGTGGTTTTATTACTAGTTTTTTAAGAAATCACCATTTCAGCCATGAAACTAAAAAGACACTTACCCCTTGGAAGAAAAGTTATGACTAACCTAGATAGCATATTCAAAAGCAGACACATTACTCTACCAACAAAGATCTGTCTAGTCAAGGCTATGGTTTTTCCAGTGGTCATGTATGGATGTGAGAGTTGGATTGTGAAGAAAGCTGAGCACTGAAGAATTGATGCTATTGAACTGTGGTGTTGGAGAAGACTCTTGAGGGTCCCTTGGACTGTAAGGAGATGCAACCAGTACATTCTAAAGAAGATCAGTCCTGGGTGTTCTTTGGAAGGAATAATGCTAAAGCTGAAACTCCAATACTTTATCCACCTCATGCGAAGAGTTGACTCACTGGAAAAGACTCTTATGCTGGGAGGGATTGGAGGCAGGAGGAGAAGGGGACATGAGTTTGAGTGATCTCTGGGAGTTGGTGATGGACAGGGAGGCCTGGCGTGCTGCGATTCATGGGGTTGCAAAGAGTCGGATATGAATGAGCGACTGAACTGAACTGAACTGATACCGTCTTCCACAGTGGCTGAGTTAATTTCATATCAAATCAGATCAGTCACTCAGTCGTGTCTGACTCTGCGATCCCATGAATCACACACACCAGGCCTCCCTGTCCAACACCAACTCCTGGAGTTCACTCAGACTCACATCCATCGAGTCAGTGATGCCATCCAGCCATCTCAACCTCTGTTGTCCCCTTCTCCTCCTGCCCTCAATCCCTCCCAGCATCAGAGTCTTTCCAGTGAGTCAACTCTTTGCATGACGTGGCCAAAGTATTGGAGTTTCAGCTTTAGCATTATTCCTTCCAGAGAACACCCAGGACTGATCTCCTTTAGAATGTACTGGTTGGATCTCCTTGCAGTCCAAGGGACTCTCAAGAGTCTTCTCCAACACCACAGTTCAAAAGCATCAATTCTTCAGCGCTCAGCCTTCTTCACAGTCCAACTCTCACATCCATACATGATCACAGGAAAAACCATACCCTTGACAAGGCAAACCTTTGTTGGCAAAGTAATGTATCTGCTTTTGAATATGCTATCTAGGTTGGTCATAACTTTCCTTCCAAGGAGTAAGCGCCTTTTATTTCATGGCTGTAGTCACCATCTGCAGTGATTTTGGAGCCCCTCAAAATAAAGTCTGACACTGTTTCCCCTTCTATTTCCCATGAAGCGATGGGACCAGATGCCATGATCTTCGTTTTCTGAATGTTGAGCTTTAAGCCAACTTTTCCACTCTCCACTTTCACTTTCATCAAGAGGCTTTTTAGTTCCTCTTCACTTTCTGCCATAAGGGTGTTGTTGTCTGCATATCTGAGGTTATTGATATTTCTCCCGGCAATCTTGATTCAAGCTTATGTTTCTTCCAGTCCAGCATTTCTCATGATGTACTCTGCATAGAAGTTAAATAATCAGGGTGACAATATACAGCCTTGATGAACTCCTTTTCCTATTTGGAACCAGTCTGTTGTTCCATGTTTAGTTCTAACTGTTGCTTCCTGATCTGCATACAAATTTCTCAAGAGGCAGGTCAGGTGGTCTGGTATTCCCATCTCTTTCAGAATTTTCCACAGTTTCTTGTGATCCACATAGTCAAAGGCTTTGGCATAGTCAATAAAGCAGAAATAGATGTTTTTCTGGAACTCTCTTGCTTTTTCCATGATCCAGCAGATGTTGGCAATTTGATCTCTGGTTCCTCTGCCTTTTCGAAAACCAGCTTGAACATCAGGAAGTTCACGGTTCACATATTGCTGAAACCTGGCTTGGAGAATTTTGAGCATTACTTTACTAGTGTGTGAGATGAGTGCAATTGTGTGGTAGTCTGAGCATTCTTTGGCATTGCCTTTCTTTGGGATTGGAATGAAAACTGACCTTTTCCAGTCCTGTGGCCACTGCTGAGTTTTCCAAATTTGCTGGCATATTGAGTGCAGCACTCTCACAGCATCATCTTTCAGGATTTGGAATAGCTCAACCCGAATTCCATCACCCCCACTAGCTTTGTTCGTAGTGATGCTTTCTAAGGCCCACTTGACTTCACATTCCATGATGTTTGGCTCTAGGTCAGTGATCACACCATCATGATTATCTGGGTCATGAAGATCTTTTTTGTACAGTTCTTCTGTGTATTCTTGCCACCTCTTCTTAATATCTTCTGCTTCTGTTAGGTCCATACCATTTCTGTCCTTTATCGAGCCCATCTTTGCATGAAATGTTCCTTTGGGTATCTCTGATTTTCTTGAAGAGATCCCAAGTCTTTCCCATTCTGTCGTTTTCCTCTATTTCTTTGCATTGATAGCTGAAGAAGGCTTTCTTATCTCTTCTTGCCATTCTTTGGAACTCTGCATTCAGATGTTTCTTTCCTTTTCTCCTTTGCTTTTCACTTCTCTTCTTTTCACAGCTATTTGTAAGGCCTCCTCAGACAGCCATTTTGCTTTTTTGCATTTCTTTTCCATGGGGATGGCCTTGATCCCTGTCTCCTGTACAATGTCATGAACCTCATTCCATAGTTCATCAGGCACTCTATCTATCAGGTCTAGGCCCTTAAATCTATTTCTCACTTCCACTGTATCATCATAAGGGATTTGATTTAGGTCATACCTGAATGGTCTAGTGGTTTTCCCTACTTTCTTCAATTTCAGTCTGAATTTGGCAATAAGGAGTTCATGGTCTGAGCCACAGTCAGCTCCTGGTCTTGTTTTTGCTGACTGTACAGAGCTTCTCCATCTTTGGCTGCAAAGAATATAATCGATCTGATTTCGGTGTTGACCATCTGGTGATGTCCATGTATAGTCTTCTCTTGTGTTGTTGGAAGAGGGTGTTTTTTTATGACCAGTGCATTTTCTTGGCAAAACTCTATTAGTCTTTGCCCTGCTTCATTCTGTATTCCAAGGCCAAATTTGCCTGTTACTCCAGGTGTTTCTTGACTTCCTACTTTTACATTCCAGTCCCCTAGAATGAAAAGGACATTTTTTTTGGGTGTTAGTTCTAAAAGGTCTTGTAGGTCTTCATAGAACCGTTCAATTTCAGCTTCTTCAGTGCTACTGGTTGGGGCATAGACTTGGATTACTGTGACATTGAATGGTTTGCCTTGGAAACGAACAGAGATCATTCTGTCGTTTTTGAGATTGCATCCAAGTACTGCATTTCGGACTCTTTTGTTGACCATGATGGCCACTCCATTTCTTCTGAGGGATTCCTGCCTGCAGTAGTAGATATAATGGTCATCTGAGTTAAATTCACCCATTCCAGTCCATTTGAGTTCGCTGATTCCTAGAATGTCGACATTCGCTCTAGCCATCTCTTGTTTGACCACTTCCAATTTGCCTTGATTCATGGACCTGACATTCCAGGTTCCTATGCAATATTGCTCTTTACAGCATCAGACTTTGCTTCTATCACCAGACACATCCACAGCTGGGTATTCTTTTTGCTTTGGCCCCATCCCTTCATTCTTTCTGGAGTTATTTCTCCACTGATCTCCAGTAGCATATTGGGCACCTACTGACCTGGGGAGTTTCTCTTTCAGTATCCTATCATTTTGCCTTTTCATACTGTTCATGGGGTTCTCAAGGCAAGAATACTGAAGTGGTTTGACATTCCCTTCTCCAGTGGACCACATCCTGTCAGATCTCTCCACTGTGACCTGCCCATCCTGGGTTGCCCCACGGGCATGGCTTAGTTTCATTGAGTTAGACAAGGCTGTGGTCCTAGTGTGATTAGATTGACTAGTTTTCCGTGAGTATGGTTTCAGTGTATTTGCCCTCTGATGCCCTCTTCCAACACCTACCATCTTACTTGGGTTTCTCTTACCTTGGGTGTAGGGTATCTCTTCATGGCTGCTCCAGCAAAGCACAGTCATCGCACCTTACCCACAAACAGTGCAAAAGCATTTCCTTTTCTCCACAACCTCTCCAGCATGTATTGTTTGTAGAGTTTTTGATGATGGCCATTCTGCTGGTGTAAGATGATATCCCATTGTAGTTTTGATTTTACATTTCTCTGATAATGAGTGATGTTGAGCATCTTTTCATGTGTTTGTTAGCCATCTGTATGTCTTCATTGGAGAAATGTCTGTTTAGGTCTTTTTCCCACTTTTTGATTAGGTGGTTTGTTTTTCTGGTATTCAGTTGTATGAGCTGCTTGTATATTTTGAAAATTAATCTTTTGTCAGTTGTTTCATTTGCTATTATTTTCTCCCATTTTGAGGATTGTCTTTTCACCTTGCTTATAGTGTCCTTTGCTGTGCAAAAACCTTTAAGTTTAATCACGTCCCACTTGTTTACTTTTGTTTTTATTTCCATTACTTTAGGAGGTAGGTCATAGAGGATCTTCTTTGATTTATGTCATTGAGTGTTCTGCCTATGCTTTCCTCTAAGAGTTTTATAGTTTCTGGTCTTACATTTAGGTCTTTAATTCATTTTGAGTTTATCTTTGTGTATGATGTTAACAAGTGTTCTAATTCCATCCTTTTACATGTAGCTGTCCACTTTTCCCAGCAGCGTTTATTGAAGAGGCTGTCTTTGCTTCATTGTATATTCTTTCCTCCTTTGTCAAAAATAAGGTACCTATAGGGGCATGGGTTTATTTCTGGGATTTCTATCTTGTTCCATTGGTCTGTATTTCTGTTTTTGTGCTAGTACCATACTGTATTGATGACTGTAGCTTTGTAGTATAGTCTGAAGTCAGGAAGGTTGATTCTTCCAGTTCCATTCTTCTTTCTCAAGACTGCTTTGGCTATTCAGAGTCTTTGTTGTTTCCATATGAATTGTGAATTTTTTGATCTGGTTCTGTGAAAAAATGCCATTGGTAATTTGATAGGGATCGCATTCAATCTATAGATTGTGTTTGATAGTATAGTCATTTTCACAATATTGATTCTCCCTACCCAGGAACATAGAACATCTCTCCATCTGTTTATGTTGTCTTTGATTTCTTTCATTAGTGTCTTATAATTTTCTAAGTACAGTTCTTTTGCCTCCTTCAGATCAGATCAGTCGCTCAGTCGTGTCCGACTCTTTGCGACCCCATGAACCGCAGCACGCCAGGCCTCCCTGTCCATCACCAGCTCCCGGAGGTCACTCAGACTCGCATCCATCGAGTCAGTGATGCCATCCAGCCATCTCATCCTCTGTCGTCCCCTTCTCCTCCTGCCCTCAATCCCTCCCAGCATCAGAGTCTTCTCCAATGAGTCAACTCTTCGCATGAGGTGGCCAAAATACTGGAGTTTCAGCTTTAGCATCATTCCTTCCAAAGAAATTCCAGGATTGATCTCCTTCAGAATGGACTGGTTGGATCTTCTTGCAGTCCAAGGGACTCTCAAGAGTCTTCTCCAACACCACAGTTCAAAAGCATCAATTCTTCGGCGCTCAGCCTTCTTCACAGTCCAGCTCTCACATCCATACATGACCACAGGAAAGACCATAGCCTTGACTAGGCGAACCTTTGTTGGTAAAGTAATGTCTCTGCTTTTGAATATGCTATCTAGGTTGGTCATAACTTTCCTTCCAAGGAGTAAGCGTCTTTTAATTTCATGGCTGCAGTCACCATCTGCAGTGATCTTGGAGCCCAGAAAAACAAAGTCTGACACTGTTTCCACTGTTTCCCCATCTATTTCCCATGCAGTGATGGGACCAGATGCCATGATCTTCGTTATCTGAATGTTGAGCTTTAAGCCAACCTTTTCACTCTCCACTTTCACTTTCATCAAGAGGCTTTTTAGCCCCTCTTCACTTTCTGCCATAAGGGTGGTGTCATCTGCATGTCTGAGGTTATTGATATTTCTCCCGGCAATCTTGATTCCAACTTGTGTTTCTTCCAGTCCAGCATTTCTCATGATGTACTCTGCATATAAGTTAAATAAACATGGTGACAATATGCAGCCTTGACGTACTCCTTTTCCTATTTGGAACCAGTCTGTTGTTCCATGACCAGTTCTTAGGTAAGTTTATTCCTAGATACTTAATTCTTTTTGTTGCAATGGTAAATGGGATTGATTCCTTAATTTCTCTTTCTGACTTTTCATTGTTAGTACATAGAAATGCAAGTGATTTCTGTGTATTGATTTTGTATATTTCAACTTTGCTAAATTCACTAATTAGCTCTAGTAACTTTCTGATACTATCTTTAGAGTTTTCTGTGTACAGTATCATGTCATCTGCAAACAGTGAGAGCTTTACTTCTTCTTTTTTAATCTGAATTCATTTTATTTCTTTCTTTTCTCTGATTGCTGTAGCTAGGACTTCCAGAACTATGTTGAATAATAGTGGTAAGAGTGGACACCCTTGTCTTGTTCCTGATCTTAGGGGGAATGCTTTCAGTTTTTCACCATTGAGAGTAATGTTTGCTGTAGGCCATGTCGAGGCAGGTTCATTTGATGTCCATTTTTTGAAGTTTTAATCATAAATGGGGGCTGAATTTTTTCAAAGGCTTTTTCTGCATCTATCAAGATTATCATATGGTTTTTATCTTTCAATTTGTTAATATGGTGTACCACATTGATTGATTTTTGTATATTGAAGAATTTTTGCATCCCTGGAATAAACCCAACTTGATCATGGTGTATGAGCCTTTTGATGTGTTACTGAATTCTGTTTGCTAAAATTTTGTTGAGGATTTTTGCATCCATGTTCATCAGTGATGTTGGCCTATAGTTTTCTTTTGTGTGTGTTGTCTTTGTCTGGTTTTGGTATCAGTGTTATGGTGGCTTTATAGAATGAGTTTGGAAGTGTTCCTTCCTCTGCAATTTTTTGAAAGAGTTTTAGAAGGATAGGCATTAGCTCTTCTCTAAATGTTCGATAGAATTCTCCTGTGATGCCATCTGGTCCTGGGTTTTGTTTTTTGGGAGATTTTTGATCACAGATTCAATCTCAGTGCTTGTAATTGCGTTGTTCATGCTTTCTAGTTCTTCCTGGTTCAGTCTTGGAAGATTGAACTTTTCTAAGAATCTGTTCATTTCTTTTAGATTATCTATTTTATTGCCATATAGTTGTTCATAATAGTCTCCTATAATCCTTTGTATGGAGAAGGCAATGGCACCCCACTCCAGTACTCTTGCCTGGAAAATCCCACGGACAGAGGAGCCTGGTAGGCTGCAGTCCATGGGGTCGCTAAGAGTCAGACACGACTGAGCGACTTCACTTTCTCTTTTCACTTTCATGCATTGGAGAAGGAAATGGAACCCACTCCAGTGTTCTTGCCTGGAGAATCCCAGGGACGGGGAAGCCTGGTGGGCTGCCGTCTATGGGGTCACACAGAGTCGGACACGACTGAAGTGACTTAGCATAGCATAGCATAGCATAATCCTTTGTATTTCTGCATTGTCTATTATAACCTTCCCTTTTTAATTTCTGATTTTGTTGATTTGTTTCTTCTGTCTTTTTTCTTGATGAGTCTAGCTAAATGTGTCAATTTTGTTTGTGTTCTCAAAGAACCAGCTTTTAGTTTTATTAATCTTTACTATTGTTTGTATTTCATTTCTTTTCCATTTATTTATGCTAGGATCTTTATAATTTATTTCCTTCTACTAATCTTATAGGGTTTTTTTTTTCCTTTTTCCAGTTGTTTTAGGTGTAAAGTAAGGCTGCCTATTCGATGTTTTTCTTGTTTCTTGATATATGATTGTATTGCTATAAACTTCCCTCTTAGGAGTCCTTTTGCTGTATCCTATAGGTTCTGAGTTATTGTGTTTTCATTGTTATTTGTTTCTAGAATTTTTTTGATTTTTCTTTTGATTTCTTCAGTAACCTGTTGGCTATTTGGAAAGGTGTTGTTTAATCTCCATGTATTTGTGTTTCTTACAGTTTTTTTTTCTTATAATTGATATCTAGTCTCATAACATTGTGATCAGAGAAGATGCTTGAAAAAATTTCAGTTTTCTTAAATTTACTGAGGTTTGATTTGTGACCCAAGATGTGATTTGTCCTGGAGAATGTTCCATGTGCACTCTAGAAGAAGGTGTATTAGTCTTCATTTGGATGGAATGTCCTGAAGATATCAGTGAGATCCATCTCATCTAATGTATCATTTAAGACTTGTGTTTCCTTATTAATTTTCTGTTTTGATATCTGTCCATTGGTGTGAGTGGGGTGTTAAAGTCTCCTACTATTACTGTGTTACTGTCAGTTTCTCATTTTATGTCTGTTCGTGTTTGTCTTATGTATTGAGGTGCTCCTGTGTTGGGTGTCTAGATATTTACAATTGTTATGTCTTCCTTTTGGTAATCCATTGGTCATTATGTAGTGTGCTTCTTTATGTCTTGCAATCTTCTTTATTTTAAGATCTATTTTGTCTGATACTAGGATTGCTACTACAGTTTTCTTTTGCTTCCCATTTGCATGGAATATATTTTTCCATCCTCTCCCTTTCAGTCTATATGTGTCTTTAGGTCTGAAGTGGGTTTCTTGTAGACAACATATATATGGGTCTTCTTTTTGTATCCATTCAGCCAATCTGTGTCTTTTGGTTGGAGCATTTAATCCATTTATATTTAAAGTAATTATTGATATATATATATATGTATATATACATATACATATATGTGTGTGTGTGTGTGTTCCCTTTGCCATTTTCTTAATTGTTTGGGGTTGATTTTGTAGATCCTTCTTCTCTTGTATTTCTTGACTATATAAGTCCCTTTAACATTTGTTGTAAGGCTGGTTTTGTGGTACTGAATTCTCTTAACTTTTGCTTGTCTGAAAAGCTTTTTATTTCTCCATCAATTTTGAATGAGATCCTTGCTGGGTACAGTAATCTTGGTTGTAGATTTTTCCTTTTCAGTACTTTAAATATATCATGCCATTCCCTTCTGGCCTGCAGAGTTTCTGCTGAAAGATTACCTGTTAAGCATATGGGGTTTCCCTTGTATTTGTGTTTAGTCTTTGTTATTTTGATTAGTATGTGTCTTGGTGTGTTTCTTCTTGGGTTTATCCTGTATAGAATGCTCTGTGCTTCTTGGACTTGATGGACTTTTCCATGTTGGGGAAATTTTCAACTATAATCTCTTCAAAAATTTTCTCATACCCTTTCTTTTTCTCCTCTTCTTCTGGGACCCCTATAATTCAAATATTCATGTGTTTGATATTGTCCCAGAGGTCTCTGAGACTATCTTCAGTTCTTTTCATTCTTTTTAATTTATTCTGCTCTTCAGAAGTTATTTCCACCATTTTATCTCCCAGCCCACTGATTCTTCTTCTGCTTCAGATATTCTGCTATTGATTCCTTTTAGAGTATTTTTAATCTCAGTAATTGTGTTGTTTGTCTCTGTATGTTTATTCTTTCATTCTTCTAAGTCATTGTTAATTGATTCTTGCATTTTCTCCATTTTGTTTTCAAGGCTTTTGATCATCTTTACTATCATTATTCTGAATTCTGTTTTAAATAGTTTGCCTATTTCCTCTTCATTTATTTGGACTTCTGTGTTTCTGGTTTGTTCCTTCATTTGTGTAATATTTCTCTGCTTTTTTTTTTTTTTTTTTTTTTTGACTTATTGTGTTTGAGGTCTCCTTTTCCCAGGCTTCAAGGAAAGTTGAATTCTTTCCTTGAAGAAGGTTGAATTCTTTCTTCCTTTTGGTTTCTGCCCTCATAAGCTTGGTCCAGTGGTTTGTGTAAGCGTCATATAGGGTGAGATTTATGCTGAGTTTTGTTTGTTTGTTTGTTTTTCCTGTAATGGGCAAAGCCAAGTGAGGTGGTGATCCTGTCTGCTGATGATTGGGCTTGTATTTTTGTTTTGTTTGTTGTTTAGATGAGGCGTCCTGCACAGGGTGCTACTGGTGGTTGGGTGATGCCAGATCTTATTCAGGTGGTTTCCTTTGTGTGAGTTCTCACTATATGGTACTCTCTAGGGTTAGTTCTCTTGTAGTGTAGGGTCTTGGAGTCAGTGCTCCCACTCCAAAGGCTCACGGCTTGATCTCCTGGACAGGAACGCTGGTCCACTCGAAGGTGCAGGGGTTGGGAGCTGGAGTTTAGGGATTGTGGAGCAATCCCAGGGCAAGGACTACTGTTGACAATTTTTCCATGGTTCTATATATTCTTTTCCACTGGTCAGGTACTCCTGTCCACTCTCAGCTGCTGTTCTGCATCCACTTCTGTACCTGAGGTGTATTCCTGATGCCTCCATGGAGAGAGATGTACTCCACATCCACCTCCTCCTCCACCATCTTGTTCTCCCATTCCTACCTCCATTTGTGACATTTTTGATCAGGGAGTTAAGTACTTGACAGTTAGAAACCTCACTGTGTTTCAAAATGAGAACTGGGCCAATTTACAAAGTAAACAATTTCTCATTGTACTTGACTCTCAAACATTTCATCCAGCCACTTTTCTCCATGGAAAATAAACATTCTGTGATGAATATGGAAGGCAGCGTTTCAATTTTACTGCTGATGAAATTGGACTGACATTTCCTGGAGATAGAAGCCAACATAAAGATGTGGTTTATTGAGTGTTCCTTAGAATTAGTAGAATTTGAAGGATCAGAGGATGCAAATTACTGTTAATAATGAGGCAGACTAAAAGCAGGACTGTATTGAAAATAAAGGAAAACTGCTATGTGAGTAAGAGGATAACTGTATGATATTGAACATAAACCAAATGACTGGGTTAGACAATGGGTTGTACATAGTGAGCCAGGTGGTAGAATATGGAGGAAAAACTAATAATGGAGATCCTGGTGGGATTCAGTTTCTTTTCTTCTCAATGAAATGTGAAAGATGTATTGCCCTAAGTTTTGCAAAGACAGCTAATAAATATCAAAGCTGTGGTGTTAGAGCCATGTTATGCATGAAAGCAAAACTGAGTTAAAAGATAGAGGTTTCATATTTCCAAATGGCATTTGAGGTCCTGTACTCATCTAGTAGCTGAGCATTCTGAATAAAACACTTGAGGCTGTTCAAATAAGGACAGAAACATAATACAGGTCGAAACCCCTTTGTCATTGGCAAGAACATCTTTTGAATTAAATGAATTAAAATGTTCTGAGCACTTAGATATGAAAGAAAAAAACCACCTATGAAAGGTACATACTGAGCAAATCAAAGTCCGTAGGAGTCTTGTTTTTGTTTTAATAATGATAGCTAACTAATATAATGTTAAAATAAATATAAACTTGATTTTAATGTTAACGAGGTGACTTTTGGAAAGCACTTGAGGGTGGGGGCTGGTTGTCAGGGAAACCAACCCTATGATTAGGGAGTTGGAACTTTCAGTCCCAAACCCTGAACCTGTGAGGAGGGAAGAGGGAATGGAGACTGAGCTCAGTATCAGCCTTTCTAATGAAACGTCCATGAAAATGCAAAAGAACAGGCTTTGGTGAGCTGCTAGGTCAGTGAACATGTGGAGATTTGCAGAGAATGTCATGCTCAGAGAACGGTTTTTTTTTTTTTTGTTTAAGTAATTGGATTTTTTTTTTTTTTTTTTAATGTAGTAACAAACTATGCTTGGCCTTCCCAGGTGACACAGTAGTAAAGAATCTGCCTGTCAATGCAGAAAAACCAGGTTCAATCCCTTGGTCAGGAAGATCCCCTAGAGGAGGAAATGGCAACCCACTCCATCGTTCTTGCCTGGAAAATCCCTTGGACAGAGGAACTTGGCGAGCTACAGTCCACAGGATCTCAAAGAATCAGTCAAGACTGAGCACACACACAGGAAATAATGTTTGCTATAAGAAGGTAGCCACTGTTTCTCAGAAGCCCTGTGTTATATGTTTTATGTAAGCACATTTTATGTATTATTAAGAGCAAATATAAATATGTAGATATCTAAAACTTCTTTGAGTCAACTCTATTTAATCATAATTGCCTATGTAAATTAAGCTTCATTGTAAAAAATATTGTTTTTATGAAGGGCTACATGAAGTTACTAGAACATGTTCCCAGCAATTTATTTTTATAATATGTACAGAGATATTCTGTCTTCTATACCAGGTACTAGAGGACATAGCTGTGAATCAAACACAGTTCCTGCTCCTGAATGGCTTATAAGCTACTGCGAAACATATTTTTTATGTGTGTGCATGCTCATGTCTGACTCTTTGCGACCCCATGGACTCTAGTCCATCAGGCTCCTCTGTGCATAGTATTCTCCAGGCAAGAATACTGGAGAGGTTGCCATTTCCTCCTCCAGGGGATCTTCCCAACCCAGAGATCAAATCCATGTCTTCTGGGGCTCCTGCATTGGCAGGCAAATTCTTTACCACTGTGCCACCTGGGAAGACCCTTGAGGAACATATTTTTCAATTTAATAGGCTGTGGAAAGGACTCAACACAGTTAAATCAGAGAGGAGGAGTTTTTAGTCCAAATTTATGGTGCCAAGATTTCTTGAAGGAGAGTAATTCTAAGATGATCCTTGAAGGAAACAGCAATCAATGAAATCCATCACTCAGAGTTGAAAAAAAAAAAAAAAACTTCGACTAGAAATAGGAAAATTTCCTAACCAAATAAAGATCTCAGGAAAAAAACAAATGAACATAAAACCCTACCTCAGACACCATACTTGATTCTATGATGTTATAACCCTTCCCTTTAAAGGCAACTGTAAGACAAGCTAGCATCTTCGCAATCCCATGGACTATAGCCTGCCAAGTTCCTCTGTCCATGGGACTCTCCAAGCAAGAATACTAAAGTGGGTTGCCATTTCCTCCTCCAGGGGATCTTCCCAACCAATTGATAAAAATCCTGTCTCCTGCAGCTCCTGCACTGGCAGACAGATTCTTTATCTCTGAGCTACTGGGAAAGCCCAAGCTAGCAACTAACACCTCTCTATTCAGCATCCTGCTGTCTTGATCAGCAAGACAAATGAAAAAGAGATGATACAAATTGGAAAGGAAGAAACTAAATTATTATTTACAAGTGATGTGATTACCTATATTCCTCAGACTATAAAAGTGAATGAGAAAATTCATTAAGATGGCAGGACATAAGATCAATGTATGAAAATTAGTGCATCCCTGTATATCAACAACACTCAAAAAATGTGATGTGTGTGTGTGTGTGTGTGTGTGTGTGTGTGTGTACACAAATCTCATTTACAACACCAAAGACTCAGTTCACTTCAGTTCAGTTCAGTTGCTCAGTCGTGTCCGACTCTTTGCGACCCCATGAATTGCAGCACGCCAGGCCTCCTTGTCCATCACCAACTCCTGGAGTTCACTCAGACTCACATCCATCGAGTCAGTGATGCCATCCAGCCATCTTATCCTCTGTCATCCCTTCCTCCTCCTGCCCCCAATCCTCCCAGCATCAGAGTCTTTTCCAATGAGTCAACTCTTCGCATGATATGGCCAAAGTACTGGAGTTTCAGCTTCAGCATCATTCCCTCCAAAGAAATCCCAGGGCTGATCTCCTTCAGAATGGACTGGTTGGATCTCCTTGCAGTCCAAGGGACTCTCAAGAGTCTTCTCCAACACCACAGTTCAAAACCATCAATTCTTTGGCGCTCAGCCTTCTTCACAGTTCAACTCTCACATCCATACATGACCACAGGGAAAACCATAGCCTTGACTAGACGGACCTTTGTTGGCAAAGTAATGTCTCTGCTTTTCAATATGCTATCTAGGGTGGACATAGTTTTCCTTCCAAGGAGTAAGCGTCTTTTAATTTCATGGCTGCAGTCACCATCTGTAGTGATTTTGGAGCCCAAAAAAATAAAGTCTGACACTGTTTCCACTGTTTCCCCATCTATCTGCCATGAAGTGATGGAGATGCCATGATCTTTGTTTTCTGAATGTTGAGCTTTAAGCCAACTTTCTCACTCTCCTCTTTGACTTCATCAAGAGGCTTTTGAGTTCCTCTTCACTTTCTGCCATAAAGGTGGTGTCATCTGCATATCTGAGGTTATTGATATTTCTCCCGGCAATCTTGATTCCAACTTGTGATTCTTCCAGCCCAGCGTTTCTCATGATGTACTCTGCATATAAGTTAAATAAACAGGGTGACAATATACAGCCTTGACGAACTCCTCTTCCTATTTGGAACCAATCTGTTGTTCCGTGTCCAATTCTAACTGTTGCTTCCTGACCTGCATACAGATTTCTCAAGAGGCAGGTCAGGTGGTCTGAGACTGAGTACCTACTAAGAAATCCACTAATTTATGCATGACACTTATGGAGTAATATAAATATATAAAAGTTTCAAGAGATGAAAGGGAGACCTATAGAAATTGAGATGTACCAAATTGCAGATTGGAGTATAAGGATGTCAATATTCGGATATGTCAGTTCTTCCTGTATAAATTTGGTGAAATTCTAATCAAAACCCACAAGACCATTTTTTTGTTGTTGTTGAGTTTGACAGTTCACAGATAAACTGATAGGATATAGAGCTTAGAAATTGACTCATGTATCTGTGGGACTTGTTAGGTGACAGAGATGGCATTACAAACCAGTAGAGGTGGATGTATTTTTTAATAAGTAATGCTGAAAAAGTAGCTATGTGGATAAACATCAAAATAGCCCATCACACTTCACCCAAAATGGACTAATTACAGAAAGACAAGAAACAAACATTAACAACATTTAAAAAAGAGATAGAATGTCATGATCATATTAGGACAGGAAAGATTTCTAAAATAAAAGATGAAATGCACAAATAGTGAAAGAAGAGATATACTAAGTCACTGAACTCTGTACTTTAAAATGATGAATTATGGTATATGAATTATATTTCAATCTTTAAAAATGTCCTTTTGAATATGTGCATACACGCTCAGTTGCTCAGTCATGTCCGACTCTTTGAACCCCATGAACTGTAGTCCACCAGATTCCTCTGCCTATGAAATTTTCCCAGTAAGAATATGGAAGTGGGTTGCCATTTCCTACTACAGGGAATCTTCTTGACCCAGGGATCGAACCCGCGTCCCTTGTGTCTTCTGCATTGGCAGATGGAGTCTTTACCACTAGTGCCACCTGGGAAGCTGTTTTTTAATTATGCAAGGCAATAATTCCATAGGCAAATTTCCCATGTGTAGAATTGCAATTCATATGATTCACAAAAGATTAGTGTCCAGAATGCCTCATAAGGAAAATGGACAACGTGTCGCTCAAAAAGAATAATAGAGCAGAAAATCTGAAGGGCAATACACATATGGGAGATGCTGCCCCTAGCTAGCCAAAGCAGGGAAGTGCAGTTTAAAACAGCGCAAGATGGTCCAGAGCTGTCAGGCCGTCAACACTCTGTAATTCTGATAGCACCGGGCATTGTGAACAGCATGAAAGGGAACTCACACTGCTGGTGGGGAAACATAAACAATTATCAACACTTGAGGAATAATCTGACCACATGCAGAAAAGTTGAAGGTGGGCATCCTTTATGATGCAGCAATACCCCTCCTACCTATCTCCCCTAGAAAACTCCCAAATACACCCAAATACATAACAGGAGATATTTTAACACTGGTTGGCATATTAATTAAAATAACAAAACATTGGGAGCTACATAAATTCCTTTCAGAGGAGAGTGGATAAGTAAACTGGAGTATATTCATACAGTAGAATGGTATATAGCAATTAAATCCATGCATGTTAGTGTATCATTATAGTAAATCTCAAAATGGTAATGCTGTGTGAAAAACAGTGAACAGAAAAAGAATGTACCAAACATGGTACTGTTTGTGTAAAGTTAAATGCATAGAATACTTCTGTTTATTAAGAAACATGCATATTTGGTAAATGTGTAAATATGGGGGAAGCCCAGCAATACTGGAGTAAGTAGCCTATCCCTTCTCCAGGGGATCTTCCCTATCCAGGAATCTAACTGGGGTCTCCTGCGTTGCAGGCAGATTCTTTACCAACTGAGCTATCAGGGAAGCCCCTGCAGAGGGGTGTTGAGAAAAGTATTAAAAGATGCTTCCTCTTGCTCCTTGGAAGAAAAGTTATGACCAACTTAGACAGCATATTAAAAAGCAGAGACATTACTTTGCTGACAAAGGTCCATCTAGTCAGAGCTATGGTTTTTCCAGTAGTCATGTATGGATGTGAGAGTTGGACCATAAAGAAAGCTGAGCACCAAAGAATTGATGCTTTTGAACTGTGGTATTGGAAGACTCTTGAGAGTCCCTTGGACTGCAAGATCAAACAGATCAGTCCTAAAGGAAATAAATCCTGAATGTTCAATGGAAGGACTGATACTGTGGCTGAAGCTCCAATCCTTTGGCCACCTGATATGAAGAACTTACTTATCTGAAAAGACCCTGATGCTGGGAAAGATTGAAAGCAGGAGGAAAAGGGGACAACAGAGGATGAGATGGTTGGATGGCATCACTGACTTGATGGACATGAGTTTGGGCAAGCTCCGGGATTTGGTGATGGACCATGTCAGGGAAGCCTGGCATGCTGCAGTCCCTGGGGTCACAAAGAGTCAAACACGACTGAGCAACTGAACTGAACTGAACTGAGACAAGTACAGATGATTTCTGGGATTGCCCAGAATGGAGGGGTTTTCTGGGTGTGAGACTTTTAGTGCTACAGTTGGGAAAGTCCTGGGACAAGTCAGTCACCTTAGATAGAAGAGTAGGATGGCCTTCAACTCTAATATTTTATCACTCTAATAAAATATGCAATTTATTAAAAATTACAAATCTGAAATGTATTATAAATTATTAACATGTAGTAAGTGTATATAGTGAGTATGTAGGGTTTTTATATTAGTATCTGTAATTCTTTTATTTTTAAAAATCTTTATGATTAAAAGAAGGAAAGCAAGGACAAAGTTTGATGAAAACAGTAAGAGATTACCTGTGCTTAGTCACTCAGTCATGTTCAACTCTTTGCAATCCCATGGACTAGCACACCAGGCTCCTCTGTCCATGGGGATTCTCCAGAATCTTGGAAGAAAACTGAGGGGGTTGCCATGCCTCCCTCCAGAGGATCATCCCAACCCAGAAATCAAACTCAGTCTCCCACATTGCAGGCGAATTATTTACCACCTGAGCCACCAGGGAAGCCCAAGAATTCTGGAGTGAGTAGCTGCCTACAATTTCAAGACCAATTCCATGGTGTGGGTTTTCCAACACCACAAGCAGTTAACTCAGTTCTGACACTGTGGACCTTGCGACAGCATTAGATCCACAGGTTAAGTGTCCAGTCCTACATGACTGCTCCCCCATTTCCCAATTTTAGCCACCAATTGCAAGTCCAGGTTGTCACCTAAGGTTCTGAACTGTAGATTAGAGGTTCCAATGACCCTTGGGTTTGATTAATTTTCTGGAGTACTCACAGAACTCAGAGATACATTGTACTTACTGGAATTAAACAATGTAACTCAGAAATGGGCTTCCCACACCTGGGAAGGATTAGTAGTAAAGAATCTGCTGCAATGCAGGAGACTCTGGTTTGATCCCTGTGTTAGGAAGATTCTTTGGAGAAGGAAATGGCAACCCAACCCTCTCCAGTATTCTTGCCTGGAAAATCTCATGGGCAGAGGAGCCTGGGGGCTATAGTTCATGGAGTTGCAAAGAGTCAAACATCACAACACAACTGAACACACACAACACAACTCAGGAACAGTCAGATGAAAGAGCTACATAGGACAAGGTGCAGAGAAAGGGACAGAAGCTTCCATACCCTCTTCAGGTGTTTCCCTCTCCCCAAATCTTCAACCCAGGTAGCTCTCCAAAGCTAGAGCTACCTAGCTCTTGGGGGTTTTATGAAGGCTTCATTAGACAGACATGATTGATTAAATCACTGACCATAGATGATTGAACTCAACCTCCAGCTCCTCCCCTCTTCCTGGAGAAAGAGAACAGCAAACCAACCCATGAAAATTCAGGAATACACTGTATTTCTCCCCTTTTACATTCCATTAGCCTCCTGAAAAGCATTCTACCTCTATTTCAGGTTCCCTAAAAGTGTTCTTCATCCCTTCAAAACTCCTTCACTACCAGAATTGATCTGTCCTTCATCAACCTGAATTCACCTTCCATGGTGGTGGGACAGTGAATACCTTAAATTTTTTTATGTTCTTTTTGTGTTTTATATTATGTAAAAGATAGGATTTGTGATATCTCAGTTCATCCTGAATTGAATATGTTGCCATAACCAAGCAGTTTATGTGAGGATGCACCTTTATTTTTTCATCCATGGGAATGTGCTGAAAACAAATCACAGCTGGTCATATATTCTAAGTAGGGGCCACTTTCACTAGATAGAAATCAAAGTTGTATTTTATAAGAGAAAGAGTGTTTTGTGGTGGGAGAAATTACTAGAGTGAAAGGAACTATCATTTATGTAATGCAATCTCTGTCCCAGAAGCTTAAAATATATTAGTTTATTAATCTTCAGAATAGCCCTCATGACCTGGGTTCCTGTCTATACAGATGAAGGTGTTGAGACTCAGAATTAAGTAATTTATCTAGTTTCACACAGCTAGCTGGCATCTAAAACTACCTGTGAGAGCATTTAAGTCTTTAATCCGTTTTGAGTTTATTTTTGTGTATGATGTTAGAAAGTGTTCTAGTTTCATTCTTTTACATGTAGTTGTCCAGTTTTCCCAGCATGACTTGTTGAAGAGTCTCTCTTTTCTTCATTGTATATTCTTGCCTTTTCTAAATTCCTATAGGTGTGTGTTTATCATTGCACTGTCTACCTTGTTCCATTGGTCTATATTTATGTTTTTGTACCAGTACCATCTTGTCTTGATGACTGTAGCTTTGTAGTATAGTCTGAAGTCAGGAAGGTTGATTCCTCCAGCTCCAATGATATATTAATATGTATATATGAAATCTAGAAAAATGGTACTGATGAACCCATTTGAAGGGAAGGAATGGAGAAGAAAATGTAGAGAACAGACTTGGGGATACAGTAGGGGAAAGAGGGTGCAATGAATGAATGGAGAAAGTAGCATTGACATGTATACACTGCTGCTGCTAAGTTGCTTCAGTCATGTCCAACTCTGTGCGACCCCATAGACGGCAGCCCACCAGGCTCCCCTGTCCCTGGGATTCTCCAGGCAAGAACACTGGAGTGGGTTGCCATTTCCTTCTCCAATGCATGAAAGTGAAGAGTGAAAGTCAAGTTGCTCAGTCATGTCTGACTCTTCGTGACCCCTTGGACTGCAGCCTACCAGGCTCCTTCGCCCATGGGATTTTCTAGGCAAGAGTACTGGAGTGGGGTGCCATTGCCTTTTCCGATGTATACACTACCATGTGCAAAATAGATAGCTGATGGGAAGTCACTGCATAATGCAGGGAACCCAACCTGGCACTCTTTGATGACCTAGAGGGGTGAAATGGGGACAAGGAAAGGAGGCTCAAGAGGGAGGGCATTTGTACATATAAATATGGCTATTCACAAATCCCTTATGATTATGCAGTGGAAGTGACAAATAGGTTAAGGGATTAGATCTGATAGAGTGCCTGAAGAACTATGGACAGAGGTTCATGACATTCTACAGGAGGCAGTTATTGAGATCATTCTCAAGAAAAAGAAATGCAAAAAGACAAAATGGTTGTCTGAGGAGGCCTTACAAATAGCTGAGTAAAGAAGAGAAGCTAAAGGAAAAGGAGAAAAGGAAAAATATACCCATCTGAATGCATATTTCCAAAGAATAGCAAGGAGAGCTAAGAGTGCCTTCCTCAGATCAATGCAAAGAAATAGAAGAAAACAATAGAATGGGAAAGACTAGAGATCTCTTCAAGAAAATTAGAGATACTAAGGGAACATTTCATGCAAAGATGACCACAATAAAGGACAGAAATGGTATGGACCTAAAAGAGGTGGCAAGAATGCACAGAAGAACTATACAATAAGGATCTTCATGACCCAGATAACCACGATGGTGGGATCACTCACCTAGAGGCAGACATCCTGGAATGTGAAGTCAAGTGGGCCTTAGGAAGCATCACTGTGAACAAAGCTAGTGGAGGTGATAGAATTCCAGATGAGCTATTTCAAGTAATAAAAGATGCTGTAAAAGTGCTGCACTCAAAATGCCAGCAAATTTGGAAAACTCAGCAGTGGCCACAGGACTGGAAATGGTCAGTTTTCATTCCAACCCCAAAGAAAGGCAATGCCAAAGAATGCTCAAACTACCGCACAATTGACTCATCTCACATGCTAGCAAAATAATGCTCAAAATTCTCCAAGCTGGGCTTCAAAAGTATGTGAACTGAGAACTTCCTGATGTTCACACTGGATTTAGAAAAGGCAGAGGAACCAGAGATCAAATTGCCAACATCCGTTGGATCAGAGAAAAAGCAAGAGAGTTCCAGAAAAACATCTATTTCTGCTTTATTGACTATGCCAAAGCCTTTGACTTTGGGGATCACAAGAGACTGGAAAATTTCTTAAAGAGATTGGAATACCAGACCACCTGACCTTCCTCCTGAGAAATCTGTGTGCAGGTCAAGAAGCAACAGTTAGAAACGGACATGGAACAATGTACTGGCTCCAGATTGGGAAAGGAGCACTTCAAGTCTGTATATCGTCACCCTGCTTATTTAACTTATATGCAGAGTACATCATGCAAAATGCCAGGCTAGATGAAGCACAAGCTGGAATCAAAATTGCCAGGAGAAATATCAATAACCTCGGATAAACAGATGAGACCACCTTCATGGCAGAAAGCGAAGAGAAACTGAAGAGCTTCTTGATGAAGGTGAAAGAGGAGAGTGAAAAACTGGCTTAAAACTCAACATTCAAAAAACGAAGATCATGGCATCTGGTCCCATCACTTAATGGCAAATAGATGGGAAAACAATAGATACAGTGAGACACTTTATTTCCTTGGGCTCCAAAACCACTGCAGATGGTGACTGCAGCCATGAAATTAACAGATGCTTGTGCCTTGGAAGAAAAGCTATGACAAACTTTGAGAGCATATTAAAAAGCAGAGACATTATTTTACAGACAAAGGTCAATCTAGTTAAAGCTATGGTTTTTCCAGTAGTCATGTATGAATGTGAAAGTTGGACCATAAAGAAAGCTGAGCACTGAAAAATTGATGCTTTTGAACTGTGGTGTTGGAGAAGGCTCTTGAAGGTCCCTTGGACTACAAGGACATCAAGCCACTCAAAGCTGAAGGAAATCAATCCTGAATATTCATTGGAAGGACTGATGCTGAAGCTGAAACTCCAATACTTTGGCCACCTGATGTGAAGAACTGACTTGTTGGAAAACACCCTGATGCTGGGAAAGATTGAAGGCGGGAGGAGAAGGGGACAACAGAGGATGAGATGGTTGGACAGCATCAGCGACTCGATGGAAATGAGTTTGAGTAAGCTCCCGGAGTGGGTGATGGACAGAGAGGCCTGGCATGCTGCAGTCCATGGGGTCGCAAAGAATCAGACACAACTGAGCGACTGAACTGAACTGATGGAAGAAACCATCACAGCATTGTAAAGCAATTTTTCCCCAAATAAAAATATATAAAAAGAACTACCTGTACCTGACATTTTTCAACTACTTCCCATTGGTTGGTGTAGAATTGAGGATTTCAAGATGGAATAAATGTAAATTACTTATTACTATGAGACCTAATGAAAATCTAAATATCATATTTTGGTGGGAGTCTTTTCTTACCCTCAATCTGTATTAAATTCCCTCCAATATGCTGCCATAATTGTATTCTTTATTTACCCTGCTATTGTTTATCACTGCATTCAAGTTCTTAAAGGAACTGTTTGCTCTTCCACACTCTGGACTCCAAGAAGACAGGAAGTTGGCTAATTAACCACTGAAGGTACAGGGCCTGACCACCTGAATGATCTGGAGTGGATCATGTGGACACAAGTTATCCTCTACTGAAGCATGAAAAAGCTGACATTATGTGAATTCTAAATAAATATGTTTAGATAAATATTTTCTTAGAACAATCAGATCATAATTCAAATATGTTATTGATTTCATAGAGTTTCTTTCATGGAGAACAAATCAGCTATCATTACAAAATAAAAGGAGTGATTTCTAGGGAGTTGGCCATCACTCTTATCACACTGTTTATGATAAATTATAATCAAATGATAGGAATTAGAACTCAAAAGCCAATTTGATTAGAGTGATTTAACTTCTTGTCATGTTTCATTGTTCAGTTCAGTTGCTCAGTCGTGTCCAACTCTGTGACCCCATGAACCACAGCACACCAGGCCTCCCTGTTCATCACCAACTCCCAGAGTTTACCCAAACCCATGTCCATCGAGTCGGTGATGCCATCCAACCATCTCATCCTCTGTCATCCCCTTCTTCTCCTGCCCTCAGTCTTTCCCAGCATCAGGGTCTTTTCAAATGAGTCAGTTCTTCGCATCAGGTGGCCAAAGTATTGGAGTTTCAGCTTCAACATCAGTCCTTCCAATGAATACCCAGGACTGATCCCCTTTAGGATGGACTGGTTGGATCTCCTGGCAGTCCAAGGGACTCTCAAGAGTCTTCTCCAACACCACAGTTCAAAAGCATCAATTCTTCAGCACTCAGCTTTCTTTATAGTCCGGCTCTCACATCCATACATGATCACTGGGTTTCATTGTAGAGCACATATTTTAATGTGCTCTATCAATGCTCAGTGCTTCAATGGAAAAAAATTGAAAAATGACTCCACTGCCGAATGTCTGGAACCCAAAGGTAGAAGGTGCTTTGCTCTAAATGCTGACTCAAGCATATAGTAGGAGGTCTAGCTTTGGTGCTACCTACCTCCTGTCCAGATCTGCTTTTGCATGCAAAACAATTTGAATGTGTTCTATCTATCCATGAGACAGTATGATCTGTCAGCCTGTGACTTTAAAGGCAACAGGCTCCTGTACAACTCTTCACTTGCATAATTGTTGGAGACAGAATGTTTAATGATAAAATTGAGGAGGCAAGACTTATGCATACACAGTGATTTTTATTCCCTTATATTGGAAGAATTCCTGCAGGCAGCTGCTGGCTTGAGCACACTATCTTTCAGCTGTCTCTCCAATGCCAAATGTTAGGATGAACACACCCATAACTAATGAAAATTTCAGAGGCAGATGATAACCTCATAAAATGTAATAGGATTCCAGCAGAAAGTGCCATGGGTGAAAGCCTTGGGTATTTAACCCCCCGTAACTCAGGGATAAATAGAATTTGTAGTTTAGATATTGAAAGAGAAAAAAAGAAAGTCTTACAGGTAAGAAGAAGAATGCTTTTCTATGCCTTTGCACAAATCTGACTGAAATAGAGAAAAACATGACAAATTACTTCAAACATACTCAGTAGGAATTCATACTGTCAAAAAGGTAAACAGACTATCTTTTTTGTGCTTCATTTTGCAAAAAATAAGTGCTACCCATGTTTGCAAAGGACCAACCATACATGTGATACAACACTTTTCCTTTAAAAACACCAGGAATAATACAAGGTCAACTTCCAACATATTGCATGTAGGGAAATATTTGAATTTATATTATCAAATACATGGTGAAGACTCTTCTTTCCAGTTTCAATCTCAAGCTGTACCCAGCCTATATTAAGTAAATTGACTTTCTTGCCCTCTGTCGGGTGAAATTAAACAGGAAACAACTCTCCGTGATTCTGTTCTTAATTAATAATAGTTTTTAAAATAAGGGGTGTAGAAGAACAGCTGATAAAGTTTGGATTCACCAAGTTGGGTTTGAGCTCCTTTTCTCTCATGCTGTGTAAATTTTATTCTCCTAATATCATTGAACCTCTGTTAATTTGTAAAGAGGGAATAATAGTAACAACTTGCCTATCTCACAGAATTAGATGGAAGGATATATTTGCACATAAAAGTACTTAGAAGAGCTTTGAATTATGCTCCTGTCATTAATGAAAACACTGTGCTTTGAAAACATTTGGTGTGTGGGCAAAGAGGGAGAAGAGGGGAGACAAAATGACTTCTCCAAGGTCATTCAGTAAGCCTGTGGCTGCATTGCAGAGGGACCCTTCACGTGTGAGGCTATCTTCCTGGTCCTCTCGGCTAAAACATGGGCGTCTCTACTCAGGAGAGCTTTCTCAGCCTTGAGTGAAATAAACAGCCTTCTTAATCAAATGTGATCGCAGTCTGATAACTGCAAAGGCAGCTAATTAAGTACTCTCTCCAGCTGCCCAGTAGTTGCTGTAAGCAACAGACAGCCCCAAAGTCATGTGCGTTAAGTGGCGAATATGCCATGTTATCCCAGGCTGACCTGAGAATTAGAGAAGCTGACCCAAAACAGGGTAATCAGGTTTAAATAAAAATATATAAATCAGGTTTATGAAAATACCATATATGTAATGTCAAAATCAGAGGGCAATGATTTTGCTCTACAAAAGGATTCATTACAGAGTTCCAGTTAATTTCCTTTGCGTAATTTACTTTATTGGGGTGAGTGAAAAGTGTTAGCCCCTCAGTCCTGTCCAACTCTTTGCAACCCCATGGACTGTAGCCCACCCGACTCCTTTGTCCATGGTATTTCTCAGGTAAGACTACGAGAGCGGGTAGCCATTTCCTTCTCCAGGGGATCTTCCTGACCCAGGGATCGAACCTGAGTCCCCTGCATTGCAGGCAGATTCTTTATTATCTGAACCACCAGGGAAGCCCCATTTTATTTATAACTTTTCAGAAATATATATTGCACATGTGGCTCATCTCTATTGTTGTTGTTCAGTCTAAGTCACGTTCAACTCTGCAATCCCATGCACTGCAACACGCCAAGATTCCCTGTCCTTCACTGTCTCCCTGAGTTTGCTCAAACTCATGTCCATTGAGTCAGTGATGCCACCCAACCATCTCATCCTCTGTCATCCCCTTCCCTTTCCCTCAATCTTTCTCAACATCAGGGTCTTTCTCTATCATCTCTATTGATAACATGTTAATAATTAATGCACAAAACAGTATCCTAACTGACAGCTATTTCAGTGGACTGATCACAGTAGTCTCTAGATTTGAGAATGCCTTTGCATGTAAAATGGAGAAGGAAATGGCAACCTGCTCCAGTAATCTTGCCTGGGAAATTTCATAGACAGAGGAGCCTGGTGGGCTACAGTCCATAGTGTCACAAAGAGTAGGATATGACTGTGTGACTAACAACAATATCTCATGCAAAAGTTTACACTTGCCCTGATTAGACATTTTTTAAAATTGTTAATCAGCAATTCTGTCAATATGTCCATGCTTATAAAACATATAAGAATGAAAAGGGCAATAACTTACCTCTGATGGTATTGTACATAAACTACATTTTGTAACAGTTGCCAGACTGAAAGTATTTTCAGTGCTAGCAATTAAATGCCACATGACATGCTGAATACAAAGTCGCTGATCATAGCAAGGATCAGCTGAGGTCCATCAGTTCTAAAATGAGTTTCCTTTTATTCAGCTTGTTGGCTTTAAACAACTTAAGCTTATTATACATTTGCTCTGTGTTCATGGTAAAATTGTTTTTGTCTCATACCTTTCATTGGGAACAATGGTTCCAGTTCTGGTCCACACAGAGAGCACACTTCGCTCTCTGCCTCCCACTGAATGCAGCTCTAGAACTTGGATATAATGTATGGAAAAGGTATTTCAGGTAGATCAAGAAACATAGCATATGAAGATTAAGGAACAAAACCAAAATTCAAAGTGATACCAAACTAGCTATGAGTTTATCAGGTTGTTCCCCCGCCCCGCTCTGGCTTCCCTGGTGGCTCAGAGGTAAAGAATCCACCTGCCAATGCAGGGGACACAGATTCGTCCCCTGGGTCAGGAAGATCCCTTGGAGGAGGAAATGGTAATCCACTCCAATATTCTTGCCTGGGAAATCCCTAGACAGAGGGGCCTGGAGGGCTACAGTCCATGGGGTTGCAAAGAGTCGGACACCATTGAACAACTACAGCAACAAACATAGCCCAGAGTACATAAGTAGGCTTCGAGACATGGACAGAGAGAGATACAAGGAATCTCTCTAGTTCTAACAAAAGAAGCTAGGTCTCTTTATGGTCACAGAAGGTGGTGGAAGTCTCTCACTGTTTTTCTTTGTTCTCTTGAGCAGTTTCTAAGTGATCTGGTTGCTGCAGCAATGGTAGCAATAGGACCTGACAGGAGCCTGCAACTCTAAGAATAGAAGGCTTCCTTCCTGATCAGAATGATGTAATACCAGGAGGACAGGGTGAATCCCCATTGCTTTTTTTTTCCTTTCCCTTCCTGCTGTTCAACCCTGGAAATGAGCCCGTTTGTGTATGTATGCAAAAAAGCAGAGTAAATAAAGTCCATCTTTCTCACCAGAAGACCACAAAATATGGCCCCAGGGAACCAGATAGTACTAGGGAGACCATCAAGATAGAAGAATTCAAGGACATGACCCCTGAAGTTTCTTGTGAACCCCTGGGCTCATCTCAGATTGCACATGAATGGAGCTGATCCTAAACAGTACACCACTGACCTTAAGAATCGAATACAGGATATACAGCCACCCAAGACCTAGATTGACAGTTGAGTGGTGTACTCATGGGGCAGGTCCAGACATGCCCACAGAGGCTTTGGAAATGAAATTCACATTGAAACCACAGCCCACAGAAAGGCATAAAAATCAAAAGGAGAGATTAAAAATTTTGATATTTGGTTTTTATAAGTAGCAATAAAAACAAACTAATTTTCCTTGTTGAAACTAACCTCCAAAGGGAAAATAACAATATGTGTACATTGATTTACATGGATGGTTAAGTGAAATTATTTACATTTTCTTTTTCTTCATTTTTCATTATGAGTCATGTCAGTGAATTACAGACAATAGCTTGGAAGCTTATATTTACTCTATTCTAATTTTAAACCAATCTGGAACTTGACAGTCCGTGGCATTTTTATGTGTAAACACCTCAACTAGGAAATGAGATCTTAAAGGAAATGGCCCACACAAATGGTACCAAAAAGCCACTGCAGTGATGGTAGAAATATTCATTTAACTTGCGGGAAGGAGAGTGTGCCCTGTAGGTGACAGAGAACAAAGACAAAGTTGGGAGCAACAGAAAATTTGTAGATAATTAAATATTGTGATGAAAATTACTAAAACAATTAATCTCAACTTAGATTTATTAAGACAAATATATTATCTCTTGAAATGTGGAAGAGAATTTGGAAAGGGAAAGGAATGTAATATTAAACTTGCGACCCTTTAATCACTAGCAGGCTTTTCCAACTATGTTTATACATTTTTAAAAATTCATTGAGGTTTTTAAAAGAATGATCCTGGCTTTTTTCTTCTAATCTAAATATTTATGAGAAGGGAGAGCTTAGTCAGAATGCAAGACCCCAAAATTCGCTCCTTTCTGGGTGCAGACAGAAAGTCGTTCACAAGGGAAAAGAGCTTACTCTGAAACGATTAATCCAAAGCCAGTAAAATCTGTTCTGCTTTTCAGATTATGTTATTAAGAAGACTAACATCCCAGGTGTTTCAATTAATCGATGATCTGATTTAAAGATCTGCCAAATCTTGTAGTTTTTTTTTCCTTCCTGTACTTCATCATTTGTTTCAAATACCACTTTTAAGCCTACATTAGCATACAAGAAACAAAAACATATTTATTCATTTCTCAAATCACATTCACACTTTTAAATATCTTGCAATTATAAATATCAGACATTAGTTATGTTTGATCACTGGAAAGTAAAGATTTCACAGCATTTAAATTACTTTAAATTAGGGATTTCCAAACTTTATACATATTATAATCACCCAGGAGTGCTGGCCAAAAATCCATTTTCTCAGAATGTAATCTATAAATTCATGTACAGTTGGTCCAAATAGAGGCAGTAAACATATTTTTTTAACCACCTCCGGCTAGGAAATTCTAGAACAAATGGCCCATGGACCACACTAGTCTAAATAAACCATGCCCAAAAAAACATTTCATTTTTGAACTCGTATTATTCTATTTTCGCGTGTGCTAAGTTGCTTCAGTCATGTCCAACACTTTTCAACCCTATGGACTGTAGCCCGCCAGGCTCCTCTGTCCATGAGATTCTCCAGGCAAGAATACTGGAGTGGGTTGCCATGACCTCCTCCAGGGAATTTTTCTGACCCACAGATCAAACCCACCTCTGTTACCTCTCCTGCATTGGCAGGTGGGTTCTTTACTGCTAGTGCCACCTGGAAAGCCTCACCTATTATTCTGTTTAGTAATCAAGTTAAGAGATATAACTGTAATTTCATAAACTATAAATTTTTCACACATGCATAGACATATAAAGGGTTATTTCATATGACCATGGTAAATATATTCAGGAGTCTTAAAGTCCTATAAAATTTATGTTTGATCAAAGTAATTGAATATGGGGGGAGATCAAACTCATTGATCAAGTTTACAAAGCTTTTAGCACAACCAAAAATAGAGTGGCAAAAGGATGAGACCATTAGAATCTGTCCCATAAGTGGCTACAGAAAATAAATTAGTTAATACTTAGGAACCACTTTAGAACAGTAGCTGGTGCTCAGTAGTTACTGCCTGTGTGAATGCGAGCTCAGTCACTAAATTGCGTCTGACTCTTTGTGACCCTATGTAACCCACTAGGCTCCTCTGGCCATGGGATTTTCCAGGCAAGAATACTGGAGTGGGTTGCCATGCCCTCCTCCAGGGGATCTTCTCCACCCAGGGATCAAACTGGTATCTCCTGCTAGGCGGGCAGTTTCTTTCCCACTGAGTCACCAGGGAAGCCCCCGTAGTTATTGGCTACCATCTATTCTTCTCCCGTGTGTGCTTCCATTACATCAGTTATCTCATATGTGATAGGCAAATCAGGTAATGTATTAGTGCAACAGGGAAGCTATGTTGGTTGACACATGATTTTTTCATTGGCAGAGGGAGTCCAAAAAAAGTCAGAATAGAACTAGTCTTCAGCCAAAAAGGATAAGACCCTTAGTTTAGATGCTGCACAGGCTGGATCCTTTCTTGTGCTATTTTAAGAAAAATAAAAATGAGTGCTCACACTTGAGGATCCTTAACCCCCAAAATTGCACCCTCAGCCTCACGCAGCTTTTGACACCTGCAGGTTACCCTACCGTCTGCCTTGTCTCCACGTTGAGAAGCTGGCATTTCCACTAGATTGTGTTTGTGCCTTTTTAATATCCTCTGAGGCAGCCTCAGGCCACAGTCAGCTTCCTCTTGGAGCTGAACAAGTTATTTCCTGAGTACTCATCCATAATTGTTGCTGGATTACGCTATACCCAGTAGAACCTATTGTGATGCTAATGAAACTTTCTCCTCTGGACTCTCATCTTTCAGGGCCCCTACATTGTATCTAAGAGGTGCACTCACATGGTCCTGCATTTTTGTAACACCAAGTATGATATTTTGACTGCCTCTTTTAAAACCACAATCTCTTTCCCTTTCAGTTTCTTCAACATCAGGGACTTTGGAACAGCTGTACCATTCGGGGGTTCCAGATTGGAGAAATGGAACTGAGGATGCATTTAGTCTAAGTTCAGTGTATATTTTAGGTGATTCCTAGTCATGTCCATGTGTAGCTAAATTAATGCAAGCCAATGTCTCGCTCTCACTTATTTCTCTAAGTAGAATACCCTCTAGGTCCATCCATGTTGTTGCAAATGGCAAAATTCATTTTTATGGCTGAGTAATATTCCAGGATTTATAGTAGAGAAATTTTGTTATTTAACATGTTCTGGGACATTTAATCTGTCCTGAAATGATTTTGGTGTTTAAACTACTTTTTATGCTATTTCAAAAGTGTAGTTTATCTTATTCTCTAAGTATTCAAACTCAAGAGCATTCACATCTCTGTAAAGTAAAAAAAATATAGACAGAATTTTGTGTTTTAATTATAAAACTATCCTTTAAATTTATTTAAATAATGTTAAACAATTTTAATAAAAGTATCTTTCTGATATTATTATTAACCAGTGTGTCCTAAGCATCACCAGCGTAACTCACAATGTCTACTCACCAAAACTGTCGTTAGAGAAGGATCATGGGTTTCCCTGGTGGCTCAGATGGTAAAGAATCCACCTGCAATATGGAGAACCTGGGTTTGATCCCTGGCTTGGAAAGATTCCCTGGAGAAGGGAATGGCTTTCTAGTATTCTGGCCTGGAGAATTCCATGGACAGAGGAGCCTGGCAGGCTACAGTCCAGGGAATCACAAAGAGTCAGACATGGCTGAGCAACTTTCACTTTGATGGCAAAAAAAGAGTTTATAAAATTTAGTTTTGTAAGTCAGGAAAGAGATTTATAAACATGGCATTCTTACAATAGACATTTTGCTAATAAATCCTAAATAAGTCTTGATTTATAAATTCTTTAATCGCCGTTAGGATTCAAGTGACTGATTTATAAGTCAGTATGCTAAAATCTACTGTTTGATCAGGCACAAATCTTACTTCTGTTTTGACATGTAATTCATAAATCCTGGTCAGTGTAGGTTTTTAGTTTTCTAAGTGCTCTGCATTTAGCAGTGGGTCTTGTAAGTATATGCTTTTGGATGTCAATTAATGATTGATAATTTGTACATAACTCAGTTAAAAACTGCAGCTAAGGAGAACTTTGCCTGAACTCTAGCGGGTGCATTGGTAGATGTGAGCTCTACACTTATTGGTGATTTCAAACTTTAAAAACAGTAAAAAGAAGTTTTCCTCTGGTTTCTTGGACTAAAAGCAGCCTCTGAAGGAGGAATCACTCTTTTCTCAATTTGAAGCAACATCAACTGTATAAAAAGTGTACTCCCTGGCCAGATCAAGAGGGCAACTCCCAAGCTGGTTCTGTGAACATCAGGAACTTTCAAACATGATACAGGTACCTCTGCTGGCCGGGAGACTATACCAGCTGTGGGAGAACAGAAGCAGTGGACGGCAGCTTGACTATCTGGGGCCAGTGGCAAGAGGAGACTTGAGTGGGTGTGATTCCATCAGGAAAGAGCAGAGGGAACAGAAATAGTTCAGAAGTCGAGCAAAAGGAAATTAATGTGGCTCTTAAGACACTCTGGGTGGGGGTGGGGGCTTCCCTGGTAGCCCAGTGGTAAAGAATCCACCTGCCAATGCAGGGGACATAGGTTCAATCCCTGGACAGGGAAGACACCGCTCCCCCCGATACCCTCTGCAAGTAATCCAGTGTGCCACCGCTATTGGGCCTGTGTGCTAGAGCCCTGGGAACCCCGGGAACCGCGACCAAGTGCTCTGCTGCCTGCACTCCGCAACAAGAGACGTCACCGCAATGGGAAGCCCAGGTACCACAGGGAAGGGTAGCCCCCGCTCCCGGCAGGTGGAGAAAGCCTGTGCCCAGCAACGAAGACCCAGTGCAACCAAATACATACATAAGTAAATAATTTAAAAAAAAAAAAAAAAAAGAAAAAGACATCCTGGGAACCAGCGAATGAGCTGGTTATAAATCAAATGCTGAGTGAAGCAAGTCAGAAAGAGAAGAACAAATTAACACGTACATGTGGAATCCGAGACACGGACTTAGAAAACAAATGTGTGGATACCAAGGTGGAAAGGGGTTGATGATGGGATGAATGGGGAGACTGGGGTTGACATGTATACACTGCTGATACTGTGTATAAAATAGGTTTCACAGAGATAACTAGTGAGAAGTGAGTGTATAGCACAGGGAACTCCATTCAGTGCTCTGAAGTGACCTAAATGGGAAGGCAATCCAAAAAGAGAGAATATACGTATCTGTATAGTTGATTCACTTTGCTGTACGGTAGAAACTAACACAGCATTGTAAAGCAACTCTACTCCAATAAAAATTTTATAAATATATACCAATGCTTCTCTTTTTAATAAAAGTTTAATCTGTCTTGAAAAAAAAAGAAGAGTAAAATATTGTAATTGCAATGATTATTGACGATTGCTGCCAGGTTGGGACTGGGTACATCAAAACCCACTAGCTGTCTTCTAATATCCAATCTGTCTTTTGCTATAAAAATAAAAATTAGTATTTAATTTGCATGGAGCACCATGTCTGCCCAAGATAAACACTATGTTTGGCAGCCTTCCTTGCAGCTGTGTGATCACGTGACTAACACAGCTCATGGTGTGTGAGCACAGGCTAGAAGCATGACCTCAGTACATATGCTCTGGCTGTGATGCATAAGAAGCTTAGTTCCACAGGGAGAAGGAAAGAGTGTGACTTTTGACATGAGGGTACCATCCTTTGATCTCTGATGAACTTATACCACGACAGACAGAAAACAACTTCTCATATTTAAGATGTCAGTTTAAATCTCTGTTATAGCAGACAAACATTCTTTCATTTTTCAACAAATTTTATTAAATGTGTTCCTTGGCAGGAACTCTGCTAGTTGCTGTGGAAACAGAGGTAAACGTGATTCAGTTCTTGCCTTTGTTAAATGCATTCTTAAGTAGTCATTTGTTTCTTAACGCTTGAATACATAAGAATTGGTTTTAATTTTGTTTTCTGTTTGCAGCTAGTATATAAATATAATTGGTATTGTGTATAAATCCTTGTGCAATCTTGCTAATTCACTTAGTACTCCTATTAATTATTTCATACATTAGTTAGGATTTTCTGGGTAAAACAACGTCATCTTCTAATAGAGTTATACTTCTTTTCTGATCTGTGTGCCTTTTATTTCTTTTTCTTACTTTATTTTCCTGTAAATATTGAATATGAGTAATTAAAGTAGACATCTTTGCTTCATTCTGGAACTTAGGAGTAAAAATATTCCATTAAGTTATCATATACATGATTTTTTGGGTTGACACTCTTTGTCAGAATGAGAAAGTTCTGCACTGTTCCTAATCATTGGGGATTGAATTTCATCAAACACCTTTTTTTAAACATCTATTAAAATGATTATGTTTAATTCTCTTGTAACATGAATTATATTGACTGATTTTCCAATTTTATGCTACCCTTGTTGTCCTGGAAGAATTCATACTTAGTAAATGATGTTTTAATTTCTAAAATATATTTCTGAATTTAATTTGGTAAGATTTTATTATGGATTTTTACATTTGTTTGTGAGTGATCTTGGTCTGTAATTTTACTTCCTTGTAAATGTTTTCAATTTTGTTCTCAGTTACACTAACTTCATACAACAGCCAATGAAGTGCTCTTTTTCCCTCTCTTTTCTGAAAGAAAATGTGAAATTGATTTATTTCTTCCTTAAATGCTGGTTGGAATTCATCAATGACGTCTTCTGGGTTTGGAGTCCTTTTGAGGGAAATATTTTTGATAATGATTTTAATTTTAAATAGGTATGAAACTATTTAGATTTTCTATTCCCACTTCTATATTTTTCAAAAAATTTTTTTCATTCCACCTATGTCTTCAAACTTAATTTTACCAAGTTCACAACATTCCCTTATTATTCTTTAATATAGGATCTATAGTGATAAATCCTCTTTTATTCACAATATTGCTAATTTGTATTCTTATTCATTCATCCTCTCTTTCTTTTTTAATGTCTACTTTATCTAGAGGTTTCTTGATTTTATTAATAGTTTCAAAGAAGCAACTTTGGGCTTTGTTGATGTTATCTATTGTTTGTTTTCTAAGTCACTGATACCTATCTGTTCTTTGTTATTTCCTCCTATTTATTTTATATTTGCACTATTCTTCTTTTCCTCTTCTTAAAATAGGAGCTTAGATCATTTAACGTCAGATTGTCTCTAATATAATCATTTAAAGGTGTAAGTTTTTCTGTAAGCTGTGTATAGTTACATCCCACAAATACTGCTATGAACTGAATCATTGATGTGAAAATCTGTTCTGATTTCCTTTATGTTTCCTTTTTTGATTCATCATTTCATTTACTTAGAAGTATGTTTCTTAAATTTCAACTATTTGGAGTTTTACTCAGTATCTTATCATTATTGATTTCTAATTTAGTTCTTTTGTGGTAGAAGAACATACTCCAGAATATTTCAAATTTTGGACTGTAATGAGATTTGTGTTTGGCCTAACATATGGCCTGTTTGGTGAATATATGGGTGCACTTGAAAAGAATGTGCCTTCTGTATTCCTTAGGTGTAGTGTTTGATACATGTTAGGTAGACAAGGTGCTTGACAGTGTTGTTCAGATGGTCTTAATCCTGACTTTATATGTAGTTGCTATATTAATTGCCAAGAAAGGTTGTTAAAATTCCAACCATAACTGTGGATTTGTTACTTCATCTCTTTAATACTACCAATTTTTGTCTCAAGGATTTTGAAACTCTTTTTGTTCCTAAGTACAAATGCATTTGTTAATGTTAAGTCTTCCTGTTGAATTGACCTTTAACATTATGGAAATACTTATGTATTTTCTTTACAGCCTTTCAGTGAGTCTTTGAATTCATAATGAATCTACCTGAATTTTTGTATTTAAAGTATGTCCCATGTAGACAGCATATATTTCATGCCTTTTAGGCTCTTCTGACCGTTCCTGCATTTTTATTGGAGTGTTTTCTCTCCGTTTGACTTTAAGTATTGACGTAGTTGAATTTAGGTTTATCAGCTTTCTCTTCGTTTTCTATATGTCCATCTTTTTTGTCTGTGTTCCTCTATCCTCTTCTCCTGTCATTTTGAATTAATTGAAATTATTTTTAGAATTTGATTATATTATTACCTCTTTTTATTATTATTTTAGTGGTGTTCTGAAGATTACAATGTACATCTTTGATTTTCACTCTGCTGGGAGTTAATGTCATTATATATAATAACTTTGCAATCTTCTAGGGTTTTTTTTTAAGTGGAATCTTACAGGTTTTTTACTGTCTATAATTTGTGCTATAAATTTCATGTTTGTTACATAAGATGCAATGCATGCATCATTTCACTTTAAAAGATCATAAATAGTTTAGAGAAGTTAAAATCCGAATTTTTACCTGAAATCATTTCCCTTTGACTTAATGAACTTCCTTTAGCTTTCCTTTTAAGGAAGGTGTACTGGAGAATTATCTTTGTTTTATTCATTTGAGAATGCCTTTATTTCACCTTTATCTCTCAAAGTTATTTTTGCTACAGAGAGAAATCTGGGTTGACAATTTGTTTTCATTTGGCACTTTAAAGATGCTATATCATTGTATTCTGGCCTCCAACCTTTCTGCTGAGATGTCACTGGTAACTTGTATTTTGTTTCTGTATATATAGTGTGCTTTTCTCTTCTGGATGCTTTTAAAATTGTTTTTCATATTTCCAAGGTGGATATTTTCTCAATATGCCAGCAAATTTGGAAAACTCAGCAGAGGTCACAGGACTGGAAAAGGTCAGTTTTCATTCCAATCCCAAAGAAAGGCAATGGCAAAGAATGCTCAAACTACCGCACAATTGCACTCATTTCACATGCTAGCAAAGTAATGCTCAAAATTCTCCAAGCCAGGCTTCAGCAATATGTGAACCGTGAACTTCCTGATGTTCAAGCTGGTTTTAGAAAAGGCAGAGGAACCAGGGATCAAATTGCCAACATCCGCTGGATCATGGAAAAAGCAAGAGAGTTCCAGAAAAACATCTATTTCTGCTTTATTGACTATGCCAAAGCCTTTGACTGTGTGGATCACAATAAACTGTGGAAAATTCTGAAAGAGATGGGAATACCAGACCACCCAATCTGCCTCTTGAGAAATCTGAATGCAAGTCAGGAAGCAACAGTTAGAACTGGACATGGAACAACAGACTGGTTCCAAATAGGAAAAGGAGTTTGTCAAGGCTGTATATTGTCACCCTGATTATTTAACTTACATGCAGAGTCAGAGATCAGATCAGTCGCTCAGTCATGTCCGACTCTTTGCGACCCCATGAACCGCAGCACGCCAGGCCTCCCTGTCCATCACCAGCTCCCGGAGGTCACTCAGACTCACATCCATCGAGTCAGTGATGCCATCCAGCCATCTCATCCTCTGTCGTCCCCTTCTCCTCCTGCCCTCAATCCCTCCCAGCATCAGAGTCTTCTCCAATGACTCAACTCTTCGCATGAGGTGGCCAAAATACTGGAGTTTCAGCTTTAGCATCATTCCTTCTAAAGAAATTCCAGGATTGATCTCCTTCAGAATGGACTGGTTGGATCTTCTTGCAGTCCAAGGGACTCTCAAAAGTCTTCTCCAACACCACAGTTCAAAAGCATCAATTCTTCGGCACTCAGCCTTCTTCACAGTCCAGCTCTCACATCCATACATGACCACAGGAAAGACCATAGCCTTGACTAGGCGAACCTTTGTTGGCAAAGTAATGTCTCTGCTTTTGAACATGCTATCTAGGTTGGTCATAACTTTCCTTCCAAGGAGTAAGCGTCTTTTAATTTCATGGCTGCAGTCACCATCTGCAGTGATTTTGGAGCCCAGAAAAACAAAGTCTGACACTGTTTCCACTGTTTCCCCATCTATTTCCCATGCAGTGATGGGACCAGATGCCATGATCTTTGTTTTCTGAATGTTGAGCTTTAAGCCAACCTTTTCACTCTCCACTTTCACTTTCATCAAGAGGCTTTTTAGCCCCTCTTCACTTTCTGCCATAAGAGTGGTGTCATCTGCATATCTGAGGTTATTGATATTTCTCCCGGCAATCTTGATTCCAACTTGTGTTTCCTCCAGTCCAGCATTTCTCATGATGTACTCTGCATATAAGTTAAATAAACATGGTGACAATATGCAGCCTTGACGTACTCCTTTTCCTATTTGGAACCAGTCTGTTGTTCCATGACCAGTTCTAACTATTGCTTCCTGACCTGCATACAGATTTCTTAAGAGGCAGATCAGGTGGTCTGGTATTCCCATCTCTTTCAGAATTTTCCACAGTTTATTGTGATCCACACAGTCAAAGGCTTTGGCATAGTCAATAAAGCAGAAATAGATGTTTTTCTGGAACTCTCTTGCTTTTTCCATGATCCAGCGGATGTTGGCAATTTGATCTCTGGTTCCTCTGCCTTTTCTAAAACCAGCTTGAACATCAGGAAGTTCACGGTTCACATATTGCTGAAGCCTGGCTTGGAGAATTTTGAGCATTACTTTACTAGCGTGTGAGATGAGTCCAATTGTTCGGTAGTTTGAGCACTCCTTAGCATTGCCTTTCTTTGGGATTGGAATGAAAACTGACCTTTTCCAATCTTGTGGCCACTGCTGAGTTTTCCAAATTTGCTGGCATATTGAGTGTGGCACTTTCACAGCATCATCATTCAGGACTTGGAATAGCTCCACTGGAATTCCATCACCTCCACTAGCTTTGTTCGTAGTGATGCTTTCTAAGGCCCATTTGACTTCACATTCCAAGATGTCTGGCTCTAGGTCAGTGATCACATCATCATGATTATCACATGCAGAGTATATCATGAGAAATGCTGGACTGGAAGAAACACAAGCTGGAATCAAGATTGCCGGGAGAAATATCAATAACCTCAGATATGCAGATGACACCACCCTTATGGCAGAAAGTGAAGAGGAACTCAAAAGCCTCTTGATGAAAGTGAAAGCGGAGAGTGAGAAAGTTTGCTTAAAGCTCAACATTCGGAAAACGAAGATCATGGCATCTGGTCCCATCACTACATGGGAAATAGATGGAGAAACAGTGGAAACAGTGTTAGAATTTATTTTTCGGGGCTCCAAAATCACTGCAGATGGTGACTGCAGCCATGAAATTAAAAGACGCATACTCCTTGGAAGGAAAGTTATGACCAACCTAGAGAGCATATTCAAAAGCAGAGACATTACTTTGCCAACAAAGGTTCGTCTAGTCAAGGCTATGGTTTTTCCTGTGGTCATGTATGGATGTGAGAGCTGGACTGTGAAGAAAGCTGAGCACCAAAGAATTGATGCTTTTGAACTGTGGTGTTGGAGAAGACTCTTGAGAGTCCCTTGGACTGCAAGGAGATCCAACCAGTCCATTCTGAAGGAGATCAGCCCTGGGATTTCTTTGGAAGGAATGATGCTAAAGCTGAAACTCCATTACTTTGGCCACCTCATGAGAAGAGTTGACTCATTGGAAAAGACTCTGATGCTGGGAGGGATTGAGGGCAGGAGGAGAAGGGGACGACAGAGGATGAGATGGCTGGATGGCATCACTGACTCGATGGACCTGAGTCTGAGTGAACTCCGGGAGTTGGTGATAGACAGGGAGGCCTGACGTGCTGCAATTCACAGGGTCACAAAGAGTCGAACACGACTGAGCGACTGATCTGATCTGATCTGATACTATGTAGAATTCCCTGAATGTGAATTTTTTTAATCTGTAAAATTTTGCCCATTCTCTCTTCAGATGTTGGGTTTACTCAGTTCTGTCTCTCATTTTCTAAAACTCTGTCTATATTTGACCTTTGATATAGCCTTGCAGATCACTGAAAATCTATATTTTCCCTGACTTTCTTTTTCTCTGTTCCTCACACTGTATAGTTTTGACTGAGTTATCTTCAAGTCACTGACTTTTCTTTCACTTGCAATACGCTATTAAGCTCATCCAGTGAATTTTTTGTTTTGGATATCATAGTTTTTTGTTTGTTTGTTTCTAGAATTTCTATTTGGTTCTTTTTTTTATAAAAAAAAATTTCTCTCTGCTGAGATTTTCTGTTTATTCATTCATTACAAATATATTTTCCTTTGTATCCTCCTTGGTCATAGTTAACATTAAAATCCTTGTTAGCTGATTCTAGCATCTGGGTCATCTGAGGATTGATGTCTTTAATTGTCTTTCTTTTGACTTATGTATCTAGTAATCTGAGATGTATATGGAACATTGTGAAAAATACATGGTGGAAATTGGATTCTGTTATGTCCTTGTGCTGATTTTTGTTTGTTTGTTTTGTTTATTTGTTTTATCAGATAGTTAACGTGGCAAGACTTAAGTCTCAGTCTTTGTCACCAATGCACTGGGTAGCTGCTATCATCTCTGCTCAGTTCTTTTAGCTGTGGCTGGACTGCTGTTAGTTTGAACCATGCATGCGTGATTCAGATATGATCCTGAGATTTTCTCACAATTTATGTGCAAAATTTAATGTCTTTGTTACCCCCATAGTTTCTCCTTTCCCTGATTTCTCCTTCACTTTCCATCTACTTTGATAGTACTAAACTCTGTCTTCTGGTTCTTCAAATCAGTACACTACAAGTACACACTATTTAAAAATTAGCGCATTTGCTTAATCTGATTGGGGCATGCCCTTGAACAAAAGGTCTTATCCACAGGAAACACCCAAACCCATTTCCTTCTTGCAAGTTTTGACTGTCTTCCAGCTTATGCCTGTGTTTAGTTTTTCTGTAGTGACTTCAGGAAGTTGCTTTTGTATTCTGTTAAGAATTCGTAGCTGTTTTCTGTGGTGAAGTTGGACCCATAGGAAATACTCTGCTTGACCGTTCTACTGGAAGTAGAAACTCTCCACTCCCTGATTGTTGACTTTGAGGAACTCATATTCTAGTGTCCTAAGCAGAAAGGCTAAGAGCATCCAGAGAGAGTCTAAGAAAATGTCTTTAAAGAAATGATTTTCTTAAAACAGAGAAGATATCTTCTTAAAGTGGCATTGCGTATCAACCTTGTTTTCTCACTTACTTTTATATTAAATCAGAAAGACGGAGATACACTCCTATGAGAAGAAAAAAAAAAGATGTGGATCCAAGATATAATAAAATGCTATTTATGAATGCATCAAAGGTTCTGATAATACAGCATTGAATGCAAATGTCTCTTTCCTCCTGAAGCCTCACAAAGCAATGACAATAAAGAAATTAAGGAAGGAAAAAAAAAAAAACTCACAAGGACAAAAAGAAGACAGCAGACAACAAAGTAACATTTTTGAAATCTGGGGAATTGTCTAATCACTGATAACTGCTTATACTAGAGAAAGCAATGACCTGAATCTGTTGAGGCAGAAAGCCAAAAACCAGTCATTTCCACACAAAACTACAGAAATCCTCAGGGATTGGAAACAACTACTGCTTGAAAGACAGGTGTGCAGAAAGAGAGAGAGACAGAAAACTGGAGAGTGGACTGAATATCTTTAAAAGAGAAGGTTGATCCCCATATCCCCTCTCCACCCCTGCTTCAACAGGAGAAAACCTGGGGTCAGTGTTTGGAGAGGTTTCATCTGCAGCCTCTGGGTTTAGAGACAATCAGTATAGTTGAGATTGGAGGATGGGTTACTGTGCTGCAACAGAAGGATTATGGGAAAATCTTCCCACTGCAGAGATTTGTTCTTCACCTGGCTCCTGAAAAGCATACTACCAGGTCTGCATACTTGAGGTTAGAGATTTGTAAACTGTCTTCTTCTTCAAAAAAAAAAAAAAATGATACCAAAATAAAAACCTCCTGTAAGAAATTTTAACCAGAGGGTCTATGAACATGAATGAGAACAGTAACTCATTTTTGCTTTCCCCAGCCTCTGAGAGTTAGCATTTCTGTCATTTCTGAGTGTGGCCAAGAAACCCTTGGAGTATTAGCAGCATCTGTGACTTCATCACAAACAGGAATCACAGTTATTTTCTTATCACATAATTCACTGCATATATCTTGAAAGAGTATTTACACCCATCATTATTTGAAGTTATTAGACATAATTCTAAAGCTTTTTGTATGATGCATTAATAAAAAGCACATAGTACTATATCAAGTACATGCCATTGTATCTGATGAACTCTTCCTAGACCTTTCCTGTACTCCTCACTTAACTAATTAACTGTGTTCACCCATCCCAATTCTCTCCAACATCATTTCCCATGAAAACATGTCCAAATCCAGATACCATGTAAGGTCCCCAAGCTTTATGCCCCTACACACTGCATTTTTCCCTAATTTCCCTTAACCATTGGACCCTCAGGGAAGTCCCTGCTCTTACAAATTCTTGGCTCTTTTGCTTGATTTCATGAGTGCAGTGTCTCTGTCTGGGTCTAGCACATAATAGGTGCTCAGTAGAATGAGAAAGCACATTTAAGTAGCATCCAGAAATCTGGGAATAAGTCTGTAGAATACAGAAATTATGTGGTGTGAGGAAAATGCAGAAATAAAGATCAAGGCGCAGATGAAAATAGAACCAGTTCAAGGCCTGCAATTTAGTGGTGCCCTGGTGACATCAAGAAGAAGATCCATTTCCATTCTGGTGTCTCAGGGCTGCTAGTGTTATAAAAATAGTGGCAAAAAATCAAAGGGAAAAAGTTATCATTTTCTTTCTACCTAAGTATTGAATTTTAAAAGCAAAGCTTCAGGCCCTTTCTAGTCACATTAGAGTGACTCCTGCCATGCTTTTCTGAAATGAAAATCTCTGAAGTATGGAGAAAATGGTGCTTAAAATGTACTAAGGTGACTTACACTTCCCAAAAAAAGTCTTAAGTTCCTGTCATACCCAATTTCGAAATGTTATAATTTGACATTCCCTCTTTTTGATAATGTACATAATTTCTTAATTCACAAAGACTATACATATACCCATTTGTTAAAAGCATAATAGCCAAGCAGGGCTTAACACCCACAGTGCTTTCAAGAATATATCACTTCTGCCTTTTTCTTCATGTTTCTCTGGTAACTGAAGTCTTGTGTGGCAAAGGAGATATACCAACCCATCAGTGGTCTATTGGATAAGCAAGTTACAAACAAGCCCCTCAGTGAAGGTGCCTCAGAGTTCACTGGGCTCTTGAGCCTGATGGAGAAACTGAGGCAGCCTTTGGAGGGCAGGATCTGAGAGTGGCTACTGACTCACCATAGCAGCACATGAAGAGAAAAGAACCCTCACAACACAGCCACTGTGGACAAAACAAATGAAATTATTAGCATCTCCTGGATTTTAGAGACGGCTGTAATAAAACCTAGTTGGAAACTCACTGACCTCACTCCACATCCATCGAACAAGGTACTAGTAGAAGTTTCACAAGTCTGTCCCCTCTCTATCCAAATGAATAGAAGGAACAAAACTTCCACAGAACTGATCTTTATTATAGCAAAATTATTCTGACCTGAAATGCCTCCTTTCCTCTCATAGCTTCCCTCCTCCCTCTTTTTGTCCCCACTCAGCAAAGAGCCCCTTTCAACTGTCTTATTCTTTTATCCAGCAGAGACAGCGCCTCTGAGCCAGGCTGTCTCTGGGCTCCCCTGCTCTGACAGGCGCTACACCTCAGCAGTTGCGTTGTCAGCAGACAAATTTCCCATAATTTATTGGGAAACAAAAAATGAATGGATGAAAGTAATAAAAGTTACAGGTAGGATGTGTTTCTATTACAGCTATTTTGTAAAATGGAAATAGTCTCAGTTTCTTTGCAAGTGTGTGGAATAAAATTAATTACATAAGACCTATATGGTTTTTCCAGTAATCATGTATGGATGTGAGAGTTGGACTATAAAGAAAGCTGAGCACTGAAGAATTGATGCTTTTGAACTGTGTTGTTGGAGAAGACTCTTGAGAGTCCCTTGGACTGCAAGGAGATCCAACCAGTCTGTCCTAAAAGAAATCAGTCCTGAACTTTCATTGGAAGGACTGATGCTGAAGCTGAAACTCCAATACTTTGGCCACCTGATGCAAAGAACTGACTCACTGGAAAAGACCCCGATGCTGGGAAATATTGAAGGCAGGAGAATGGGATGACAAAGGATGAGATGGTTGGATGGCATCACCGGCTCAAAGGACAAGAATTTGAGTAAGCTCTGGGAGTTGGTGATGGACAGCGAGGCCTGGCATGCTGCAGTCCGTGGAGTCGCAAAAAGTAGGACATGACTGAGCGGCTGAACTGAAGTGATGCAAGCAGCTGGTACCAGGCAAGTTCCCAGAAGAAGACAAACAGCACACGCAAACTGGAAACTGAAGAGAGTTTAATAGAATTATCTTCTATAAAGGTGCAGACAAGGGCTGGAGAAACCAAGAAAAGTTGGTTCAGGATTATGGACTGTTAGCAGCAGAGAGCCTGTACCATCCCTAAGCAGAAAGTGACAGAGGAGGGAGCGCTTACCAAAATCCAGAGAGGGTAGCTCCCACCAGAACTATGGCTGTCTATGGAAGGCAACCAACTGGTAACTGACTGGATGAGAAGCCAGAACATCGTGGCTCTTATCCTCACTCTCCTATCAGCCTCCAGGCTCCTGCATCAGGCTTCCATTGGCCAAACCCAAACAGAAAGCAGAGGGCACATTGATCGCCTGTGCAGTAACTGTGGGTCCGCCTTCCTGATTACTGAGCAGGGTGGCGGGATGGCTCAGAGACACACGAAGATAGTATCTGACACATTGACACGTGGTAAAGACTCAGTGTATGGCCACTGATGCTGAGGCTGAGAAGTGAGAATCGATTCACGCATATCACATTAACCCTTTATGAAGACCTGATGTAAAGGAACGACTCTAATTCCTGTGAATACAAAGAAATAAGATAGCACTTCCATATTGAAAGACTGTAATGGAGACATCAGATACGTAAATGGACAAATGACAGTATATCATGGTGATACTGGTGAAATTATTGGCAAAGTCTTCTTCAAAGGTCATTATTTTGAGATTCTGGTTAACTAGTTAAACTGATTTGAAATAAACACTGACACAGTGCCAGAAATACTGGTAAAGGGCATGCTGTGTGTGCTTGTATGGGAGTTAGAGGTTGATCCTGAATTTTATATTATTAGAATCAACCTTAAAGCAAATACATCTTAACAAAAGCTTCTAGGCCTTTTGCCATGAAAGAATAAGTGGTCTTGGCTGGCTGTGTTTTGTACAGCAGTATTTCCTGACGTTCACTTTTACAAGTCTTTTCACTCTCAGAATCACAACCCAGCACTGAACACAAGCACACACATGCACACACACACACACACACACACACACCCCACCACAAACAACAACAATGATGATAGCAACAGCCTAGTCAAATACTTTGTGATGTATGTGCTGCCTATAGTGTGGCCAAAATAAGAGGCTACTCACCTTCTGTGTGCCCAGTGCGTGCGTACTCAACCACTCAGCTGTATCTGACTCTCTGTGACCACATGGACTTCAGTCTGCCAGGAATATAATATTGTATTATTGTATATGTATCATATATATAATATGTATATTATATATATTTTATAGCATTATTTTATAATGTTTTATTATATATTTATATTATATATTTATTTCTATTATCCATTTTAAGCTATTCTGTAAAATGAGAATATTTTCTTTGTGAGTGTGTGAAATAAAGTTAATTATATAAAATCTATGCAAGCAGCTGGTACCTGATAAGTTCCCAGAAGGAGACAGACACCACTTTCAAATTGGAAATTGGAGAGAGTTTAGTAGAAGGACCTCCTTCTGTCCATGGAATTTTCCAGGCAAGAATACTGGACTGGGTAGCCATTCCCTTCTCCAGGGGATCTTCTAAATCCAGGGATCAAACCCATGTTTCTTGCATTGGCAGCTGGATTCTTTACCACTGTGTAACCCGGGAAGCCCACTCAACTTTTAGATACCAGTAAAATTTCTCCATTAAGAAATCATTAAGAGTTTGGGTTTGCTCTAGTCTCTGATGGAAGAACTGATTGTTTACTTACCACAGCTATGGCCTTGCTCACTGACATTAACAAGTCAGCATTCCTATTGAAAAATATTAGTGTTGCTTGAAAATGTGGACACGATAATATAAAATTGTTAGCAAGCTTTCAAAGATCCTTTGTTTCCTTCATTTTAATGATCTGCTGTTACCAAATATCTAAAAGCTAACTCCTTAGCTACTCCACATACAACTTTGCCCCTCAATCATTCGAGCAAACAAATTTAAGTGCTTAGTAAGATAAAATCCAATACTGTTGAACCACAGTGACGTCTATCAAAAACAAGCCAGCTACTGTTGAGAATTTTAAATTCAGTGAAATAGAGACTAATGATATTGTTTATGACTGTGCAGCCCACACTCCCCCATGCCTTCAGGATCTGTGTGTGGATGTGCAAGACTATTGTTCTTTCCATCCTCCAAGTCTGCAATCCTGTCCCCTTATTCCCTAATCATGCTAACAGCTGCTATTAGCTCCAGCAAAACCATGTTTTATATAAATTTAGTCCATTTTAGGCAAACCCAAGAGGGACTATTTGTATTTAAAACATACATTTTGCTGTGATTTTGTTCAGCCGCACACTTGTGTCATGTCCATTTAATGGACTGAAGCACATGCCAGGCTTCCCTGTCCTTAACCATCTCCCGGAGCTTGCTCAAACTCATGTCCATTGAGTCAGTGATGCCATACAACCATCTCATCCTCTGTCATCCCCTTCTCCTCCTGTCTTCAATATTTCCCAACATCAAGGTCTTTTCCAATGAGTTGGCTCGTCACAGCAGGTGGCCAAAGGATTGGCGCTTCAGCTTCAGCATCAGTCCTTCCAATGAATATTCAAGGTTGATTTCCTTTGGTTTGATCTCCTTGCAGTCCAAGGGACTCTCAAGAATCTTCAACATCACAGTTCAAAAGCATCAATTCTTTGGCACTTAGCTTTCTTTACAGTCCAACTCTCACATCCATACATGACAACTGGAAAAACCATAGCCTTAACTAGACGGACCTTTGTTGGCAAAGTAATGTCTCTGCTTTTGAATATGCTATCTAGGTTGGTCATAACTTTCCTTCCAAGGAGTAAGCATCTTTTAATTTCATGGCTGCAGTCACCATCTGTAGTGATTTTGGAGCCCAGAAAAAGAAAGTCTGACACTGTTTCCACTGTTTCCCTCATCTATTTCCCATGCAGTGATGGGACAGGATGCCATGATCTTCATTTTCTGAATGTTGAGGTTTAAGCCAACTTTTTCACTCTCCACTTTCACTTTCACCAAGTGGCGCTTTAGTTCTTCTTCACTTTCTGCCATAAGGGTTGTGTCATCTGTATATCTGAGGTTATTGACATTTCTCCCGGCAATCTTAACTCCAACCTGTGCTTCATCTAGCCCAGCAATTTGCATGTTGTATTCTGTGTATAAGTTAAATATGCTGAGTGGCAATATATACAGCCTTGATGTACTTCTTTCCCAATTTGGAACCAGTCCATTGTTCCGTGTCCAATTCTAACTGTTGCTTCTTGACCTGCAGACAGATTTTTCAGGACGCAGGTAAAGTGGTCTGGTATTCCCATCCTTTGAAGAAATTTTCCACAATTTGTTGTGATCCACACAGTCAAAGGCTTTGGCATAGTCAGTGAAGTGAAGTAGATGTTTTGTTTGGAACTCTCTTGCTTTTTTCAGTGATCCAACAGATGCTGGCAGTTTGATCTCTGCCTTTTCTAAATCCAGCTGGAACATCTGGGAGTTCTCAGTTCATGTACTGTTGAAGCCTAGCTTGGAGAATTGTTAAATACATATTTTAAACACAAAGAATATTTAACCTATATAAGTTATTATATGGGTTTCCCCAGTGACTCAGCAGGTAAAGAGTCCACCTGTAATGTAGGAGACACAGGAGATGCAGGTTCACCCCTGGGGTCAAAAAGATCCCCTGCAGAAGGAAATGGCAACCCACTCCTGTTTTCTTACCTGGGAAATTCCATAACAGAGGAGTCTGGTTGACCACAGTCCATGGGATCACAAAAGAGTCAGACACGAGTGAGCACACACACACACACACACACACACACACACACCTTGTTAACATATGGCTCAATTTATACAGGGAGTTTACATTCAGTTTATTAGAAACTCAATTATTTCATCAAACTCAGTATATCTTGTTAAAAATGTGCAAAGGTAAACATATGTAAAAAATTCTGATATGATAGACACATGATCGGTTTTGGATTAAGCCAATAGAATTTGAATATTTCCATTCAAATTGGCAAAAAGATTATAGCCACCTCTGCCACTTATTAGCTAGATGACTTTGGGCAAGTTGATAAGTCCCTCTGAGCCTTACTTTTAGGTTAAGTGACAATCACAATACACATCTACTGGATTGTTGTGAGAAATATGTAATATATATGAAATGTCTTTGTAAGATGTCTTTGAGAAAGACTTAATAATTGATAATTTCACCTATGCACCTGTGTTTGCTCTTAATGATGAACAAGGTGTGTGTGCAATAGATATTAAACCAGTGAACCTCTAGTGTTATCCTGCCTGCTTCAGAAATCCTGTGTTGAAAAAGATCATCAGAGACTCATTTGAATGCTCCTTTTTTTTTCCTCCTCTGATGGCCACATGTAATCAGTAACCAAGCGCCTCAATAACCGTAGGTCAAATTGATTTCCGATCAGGAAATTACTTCTCTCTGAGTATATGAATAATGATACCATCCCAACAGATTGAACTGAATCTTAAGATTTTACTTTCACTTTTTCCCTCATTTTAAGTTCTTTCCAAAACTGCATCAACAAACTTTTGGAAAATATTATTTAACAAGAACATCTGAAAAAAAACAAAGGTTTTTAAATGTCAACCTTTTACTCTAAAGGCAGAAATTTAGCTGTTAATCAAAATGATAGTATTTTGGCATAAAATATTCCTATTTATGTTATATCAAAATGTTTTTTCTGTAATGATACTTGTTTCTTTTTGATTGACAGTTGACTGTATTTCTAACACAGCAGTTCTAGATTTTTACTCACTTTAAGTTTTGCTGAATTTTTCCTTTATTCTTTCTTTACAGAATTGCTAGAATTTATTTCTTGAACATTCTATGTGCTGTTTTTATAAAACAGTTCACTCTTTAATTTGAGCTTTATTTTTTTTTAAAAAAGATAATTATGCCTTAACCTTCATTACTTCTGATTTATAGTATCGTATTTCTGGAGGCCCAGCAGGTGAACAGAACTTCTGATCACTGGGCTATTACATTATTTGAACAAAATATTCTCCTGAGACCTATAAAAGATTCTGATACCTCAAACTTGAATTTAGCTTTGAAGTTGGCAGCAGAACTCTTTGTAAAATAGCTGTGTTCTGAAGTAGCTGAGCTTTCTTTGTATATGATTCATCTGGCCATATTCATGCAAAATAAAAGAGATGTACAGAATCAGTAATCAAACAGAGTATACTCATTCCAGCATAGGCCATTTTTACTGGGTGATGAAAACAGATCTATTCAACAATCCAGTGATTATTATAGAATGAAAGGTTCCTAAATTTAGGGAGAATATAAAAAGCTACTTATCAGATCTTCTTTTGCAGTTGGCTTTCTAAACTTCGAGGTTTATACACCAGTCACTGAGAAAAAGTAAAAGGGATTTGACTTTATGTGGTTGTGTAAGTTGGATTATTTTACATAATTAAAATATATGCTGAGTTTACAGAATTTCATGCATGCAAAATGAAACAGTCATAATATTTCAGAAATTTCGTTAATTCTAAATTCTAAACTGTGGTGGCTCAGACGGTAAAGCGTCTGCCTACAGTGCAGGAGACCCTGGCTCGTTCCCTGGGTTGGGAAGATCTCCTGGAGAAGGAAATGGCAACCCACTCCAGTACTCTTGCCTGGAAAATTCCATGGACGGAGGAGCCTGGTAGGCTATAGTCCATGGGGTCGCAAAGAGTCAGATATGACTGAGCGACTTCAATGTCAATGTCTAGCATGGTAGCATTTTGGCCTATGGAGAAGGAAAAGAGAAAAAGCAGCAGTGTTTCCGGCCTTTACTTTGGCTCTAATTTGCTCGGCCTTTACTTTGGCTCTAATTTGCTCCAAATGTCCACATGTCCTATGGTACATCTCCTGGACAGAAGAGAGTTCAGAGCAGCCATGCCCTGACACTGATCCTGCATGTTATGAACACCCTGGTATATTTGCAAGGAAAAAACTAGAAGAGTCCAAAGCCTCTTCACCATTAGGATCAACTTAGTTTATTGTCTGATTCATTATGAGTGATTGACCAGAACCCTTGGTTTCTTTTATACAGGGATAAGAATGCTTTATCTCAGGCAAATTTTGAGAATTAGCAAAGCTATAGTGTTTGGAGAACACATGATATATTCTTAAGTGGGATTCCTGGATTTTAAAATGTGTTCACCTTTCTTGTTTCCTTTAATACCTAGAACTCTGAAGTAAGAACTGGCAGTATTCTACTACATCAAATATAAAAACAAATAAAAACCAAGAATTGAAGAGGTAAAGGGCCTTACATAGGATATACATAGTCCCTTAGCTAATAAAGTTATGAAAGAGAGAGTTATTCAGTCATGTCTGACTTTTTGTGACCTCATGGAATATACAGTCCATGGAATTCTCCAGGCCAGAATACTGGAGTGGGTAGCCATTCCCTTCTCCAGGGAATCTTCCCAACCCAGGGATCGAACTCAGGTCTCCTGCATTGAAGGCAGATTCTTTACCAGCTGAGCCATAAGGGAAGCCCAAGAATACTGGAGTGGGTAGCCTATCCCTTCTCCAGCAGATCTTCTTGACCCAGGAATCAAACTCGGATCTCCGGCATTGCAGGCAGATTCTTTACTAGCTGACCTACATGGGAAGCCCAATAGGAGGTTATCAGATCAGACCAGACTCTCAGTCATGTCTGACTCTTTGCGACCCCATGATCGCAGCACGCCAGGCCTCCCTATCCATCACCAACTCCCGGAGTTCACTCAGACTCACGTCCATCGAGTCAGTGATGCCATCCAGCCATCTCATCCTCTGTCGTCCCCTACTCCTCTTGCCCCCAATCCCTCCCAGCATCAGAGTCTTCTCCAATGAGTCAACTCTTCGCATGAGGTGGCCAAAGTACTGGAGTTTCAGCTTTAGCATCATTCCTTCCAAAAAAACCCCAGGGCTGATCTCCTTGCAGTCCAAGGGACTCTCAAGAGTCTTCTCCAACACCACAGTTCAAAAGCATCAATTCTTCAGCGCTCAGCCTTCTTCACAGTCCAACTCTCACATCCATACATGACCACACGAAAAACCATAGCCTTGACTAGATGGACCTTTGTTGGCAAAGTAATGTCTCTGCTTTTAAATATGTTCCCTAGGTTGGTCATAACATTCCTTCCAAGGAGTAAGTGTCTTTTAATTTCATGGCTGCAGTCACCATCTGCAGTGATTTTGGAGCCCAGAAAAATAAAGTCTGAAACTGTTTCCACTGTTTCCCCATCTATTTCCAATGAAGTGATGGCACCGGATGCCATGATCTTCGTTTTCTGAATGTTGAGCTTGAAGCCAACTTTTTCACTCTCCACTTTCACTTTCATCAAGAGGCTTTTGAGTTCCTCTTCACTTTCTGCCATAAGGGTGATGTCATCTGCATATCTGAGGTTATTGATGTTTCTCCCAGCAATCTTGATTCCAACTTGTGTTTCTTCCAGTCCAGCGTTTCTCATGATGTACTCTGCATATAAGTTAAATAATCAGGGTGACAATATACAGCCTTGATGAACTCCTCTTCCTATTTGGAACCAGTCTGTTGTTCCATGACCAGTTCTAACTGTTGCTTCCTGACCTGCATACAAATTTCTCAAGAGGCAGATCAGGTGGTCTGGTATTCTCATCTCTTTCAGAATTTTCCACAATTTATTATGATCCAGTCAAAGGCTTTGGCATAGTCAATAAAACAGAAATAGATGCTTTTCTGGAACTCTCTTACTTTTTCCATGATTCAGCAGATGCTGGCAATTTGATCTCTGGTTCCTCTGCCTTTTCTAAAACCAGCTTGAACATCAGGAAGTTCACAGTTCACATATTGCTGGAGCCTGGCTTGGAGAATTTTGAGCATTACTTTACGAGCGTGTGAGATGAGTGCAATTGTTCGGTAGTTTGAGCATTCTTTGGCATTGCCTTTCTTTGGGATTGGAATGAAAACTGACCTTTTCTGGTCCTGTGGCCACTGCTGAGTTTTGCAAATTTGCTGACCTATTGAGTGCAGCACTTTCACAGCATCATCTTTCAGGATTTGGAATAGCTCCACTGGAATTCCATCACCTCCACTAGCTTTGTTCGTAGTGATGCTTTCTAAGGCCCACTTGACTTCACATTCCAGGATGTCTGGCTCTAGGTCAATGATCACACCATCGTGATTATCTGGGTCGTGAAGCTCTTTTTTGTATAATTCTTCTGTGTAGTCTTGCCATCTCCTCTTAATATCTTCTGCTTCTGTTAGGTCCATACCATTTCTGTCCTTTATCAAGTCCATCTTTGCATGAAATGTTCCTTTGGTATCTCTGATTTTCTTGAAGAGATCCCTAGACTTTCCCATTTTGTTGTTTTCCTCTATTTCTTTGCATTGATCTCTGAAGAAGGCTTTCTTATCTCTTCTTGCTATTCTTTGGAACTCTGTATTCAGATGCTTATATCTTTCCTTTTCTCCTTTGCTTTTCGCTTCTCTTCTTTTCACAGCTATTTGTAAGGCCTCTCCAGACAGCCATTTTGCTTTTTTGCATTTCTTTTCCATGGGGATGGTCTTGATCCCTGTCTCCTGTACAGTGTCATGAACCTCATTCCATAGTTCATCAGGCACTCTATCAGATCTAGGCCCTTAAATTTATTTCTCACTTACACTGTATAATCATAAGGGATTTGATTTAGGTCATACATGAATGGTCTAGTGGTTTTCCCTACTTTCTTCAATTTCAGTCTGAATTTGGCAATAAGGAGTTCATGATCTGAGCCACAGTCAGCTCCTGGTCTTGTTTTTGCTGACTGTATAGAGCTTCTCCATCTTTGGCTGCAAAGAATATAATCAATCTGATTTCTGTGTTGACCATCTGGTGATGTCCATGTATAGAGTCTTCTCTTGTGTTGTTGGAAGAGGGTATTTGCTATGACCAGTGCATTTTATTGGCAAAACTCTATTAATCTTTACCCTGCTTCATTCCATATTCCAAGGCCAAATTTGCCTGTTACTCCAGGTGTTTCTTGACTTCCTACTTTTGCATTCCAGTCCCCTAGAATGAAAAGGACATCTTTTGGGGGTGTTAGTTCTAAAAGGTCTTGTAGGTCTTCATAGAACCATTCAACTTGAGGTTCTTCAGCGCTACTGGTTGGGACATAGACTTGGATTACTGTGATATTGAATGGTTTGCCTTGGAAACTAATAGAGTTCATTCTGTCTTTTTTGAGATTACATCCAAGTACTGCATTTTGGACTCTTTTGTTGACCATGATGGCCACTCCATTTCTTCTGAGGGATTCCTGCCCGCAGTAGTAGATATAATGGTCATCTGAGTTAAATTCACCTGTTCCAGTCCATTTCAGCTCTCTGATTCCTCGAATGTCAACATTCACTCTTGCCATCTCTTGTTTGACTACTTCCAATTTGCCTTGATTCATGGACCTGACATTCCAGGTTCCTATGCAATATTGCTCTTTACAGCATCGGACCTTGCTTCTACCACCAGTCACATCCACAGCTGGGGATTCTTTTTGCTTTGGCCCCATCCCTTCATTCTTTCTGGAGTTATTTCTCCACTGATCTCCAGTAGCATTTTGGGCACCTACTGACCTGGGGAGTTTCTCTTTCAGTATCCTATCATTTTGCCTTTTCATATACTTCATGGAGTTCTCAAGGCAAGAATACTGAAGTGGTTTGCCATTCTCTTCTCCAGTGGACCACATTCTGTCAGATCTCTCCACCATGACCCACCCATCTTGGGTTGCCCCACGGGCATGGTTTAGTTTCATTGAGTTAGACAAGGCTGTGGTCCTAGTGTGATTAGATTGACTAGTTTTCTGTGAGTATGGTTTCAGTGTGTTTGCCCTCTTGCAAGACCTACCATCTTACTTGGGTTTCTCTTACCTTGGGCATGGGGTATCTCTTCACAGCTACTCCAGCAAAGTGCAACCATTGCTCCTTACCTTGGAGGAGGGGTATCTCCTCACCACTGCCCTTCCTGACCTTCAATGTGGGATAGCTCCTCTAGGCCCTCCTGCACCCACGCAGCCACAGTTATAGTAGTGTTCATAAATAAGATAAATATCTCCGTGGACAAAAAAAGGGATACATGCTCATAGGTATTAGTCAGGGCTGAAGCCGCTGGAAAGGGAGCAGGCAAGGATAGCTAGATTGCTGATCTGAGATGGAAACTTAGTTTTCTGAACCTTACACTGGGAATCCAAGATGGAATATATGTTTATGGAATCCTGAAGTTGGAACTGGAATTTTTTTAATTTAAGATATTTGTAAATTATTTCAAATATAATCAGAATTATCATATTCATCAAATAGATTATAAATTAAAAATAACTGTCCTGATCTTAACATGGAGGTAGCTTCTACATTACAATAAAATGTTGTTATAGGGCTCAGAAACAGAATAAGTAGCTCTATGGATAAAAAAAATAAATAGAAACCCACAGATGTTAGTCAGGGCTGGAAACTTTCAGAAGAGAAGCAGGCAAGGATGTCTGGGAATTTCTCTTCCCAAAATTCTGTACTCATTATGGAGGTTGCAGGACTGGGGTCTGAAACCGCTCTCTGCCTAAACCTGCGCATGCTTATGGGGTTGAAATAAGGTTGCCCACCTTTCAGAGAGGCTAAAATAGTTGCAGTAAAATAACGACAGAGCCATTGAAAATAGTTCAGAATACATGTTTCTTAGAGTCTCAATGATATAAAGGAAGAAGGCCACTTAAAATTTTGGAAAGGCAACAAAGAAAAACAAACAAAGAGAAAAAAATGTGAGGAAGATGAAAAAGGAGGAGAAAGAGGAAGAGACCCTGGTGGGTAGGGGAAAGAAGAAATAATTGAAATCCTGCAAGTTTAAAATGTGGCATGAAGATTAAAGGAAAATTTCACAGAATAAAATCTGTGTATGGTTGAAGAGAGATTTAGTTAACTGGAAGATTGTTTTGAGAAAGTTATAAGGGACACCAGAAAGGACATGACAGATGGAATATTCTTAAATATTCCCATGTCAGTTATCAATCTATGGCCTCTCAGCATCAGATTCACCCTTCAGCATATTCCCTGAGAAGACAGATGGAATGCCATTAAACTTTGCTCTTATATAATGAGCATGATGCTAAGCTTTCTCGGTAGAGGGCACTTAAGTACAAGGAAGTACCAGGAAGTGGGAGAAGGTCAGAGTGTGGATGTGAAGACAACAGGTGGAGCTCTGCTCCAGCCACCCACCCAGAACACAAGATCTCAGTAACTTTGCAGCTTTGGCCTGACAATAACCTTTCTCTGGGACCCTTTAACCATGGAATCCAGAGCCCTGAGAGCTTTCTGCCTCACCAAAGGAAACCCCAACTTGAAAATGAAGTACAAATATGCATGCTTTTACTTGTCTTCCTGTCAAATCTGGACCTTAGACCTAAGATACTAACTCACAAAGTTTTCGCCAACATTCACTGCTTTGAGTCCCTGCTAACCAAAATGACAAGTGGTAATGAAAACTTGGTGTGTTGGTATCTTAATCAGCTTGAGCTTTGATAACAAAATATCATAGCTCAGTCACTTAAACAACAAACATTATTTCTCACAGTTCTAAAGGTTGGAAATCCAGCATCAAGGTGCCAAGCAGATTTGGTTCTTGGTGAGGACACTCTTTCTGTTTTGCAGAGGGCTGCCTTCCCACTGTATCCTCACAACAGAGAGAGCAGCTCAGTGGTCTCTTCCTCTTCTTATAAGGACGCTAATTCCATCATGAAGACCCCACCCTCCTGACCTCATCTAAACCTAATTACTTCCCAAAGGTCCTTCCTCCAAATACCATTGCACTGGGGGTTAGGGTTTCAACATATAGATTTTGGAACATGAGCATTCAGTCCCTAATGATTGGATATTTTTGTGTGAAAGGTGATTATACTAGAGTCTTAGAGAGTTTTTCTTTTTATTTGAGTAAGATATAGAGTTTTAATTGGTTTTTGTAAAATGAGTGGCCACTTAAAATGAGGTCAAGTTGAGGAGGTGGTAGTGCTTTGCATTTCCCATTCAAAAGTATGCTAGTTCCACAAATATTTACTAGCTCTTTTTGCAATGGTGGAAATGTTCTGTCTCTGCTCTGTCCAATATGATAACCACATGTGGTTCTTGAGCACTTGAAATGCTGCTAGTGCAAATGAGGGACCGAATTTTTAATTGTCTAATTTTAATTAATTTAAACTCATAGTTGAATCGCCACAGGTAGCTGATGATTACTGGATTGGACAGCACCGTGCTAGACGTGTGGCCAGGAACAGAACATGAAACAATTCAGTCAAGATACCCTGATTGTTATGGAGCATGCATGAGTGGGGGCAATAGGGGGAGAAAGGTAGAGATATCAAACATGCAAATGATATGCGTTGTTGCCTTGTTGCGTGGGTGTGTGCTCAGTCCTGTCAGTCTTTGCAACACCATGGACTGTAGCCTGTCAGGTGCCTCTATCTATGGAATTTCCCAGACAATGATCCTGGAGTGGGTTGCCATTTCCTACTCCAGGGGGTCTTCCTGGATCCAGGGATCAAACCCACATCTTCATTGACAGGCAGATTCTTTTCCAATTGCACCACCTGGGAAGCCCCCCGCATGTGCTGCACAATGCATCTATTAAAGGCAGAATGCAATGATGAGACTGGCAGCTTCCTTAGAATGAGGAGTCAGCCAGGCTTTTCTGACAAGGGAACGTTTGGTCTGGAACGTGGAAAGTGAGCCATGGGGGAAAGGAGAATAGCATTTCAGGGAGAGGACAGGCAGAGAAGAATGTGGAGTGGTCCTGGAATGGGAAGAACATGGCTGTGGCTACAGCCTCCTTACCAAATGTAGGTCCTAGGGACTGAGAAGGAGATGCAGAGCCCGTGGGCCCAATCACACAGGGCCTGGAAGACCACAGTCAGACGTTTAGATGTGACTCCTAAGCATAGTGGGCGTTTGCAACAAGGGCATTAAATGATTTGATCTGTATTTTATTTTAAAGGTCATTCGCTGCCATGTGGAGAATTGTGAGGGACAAAAGAGAACAGAAACATAAACTTGGAGCTATCTCAGGGGATCAGGAGAGAGAGAATGGGGGCTTCTCAGGTGATGACGTGGGAATAAAGAGAAGGGGACAGATTCTGAATGTGTTTTAGAGGTTGAATCAATGTAATCGGATGGAGGAAGTTAGAAAAAGAAAAGTTCTAGACCACAGGTTTTCTGGACTTCTGAAAAAAAGAGGAACAACTATATTTTTTTATTAATGTAACAAATTATCTTTTTTTTCTAGCAGCTTCCTATTTTCTTTTCACTTTTATTTATTAAACTATAATTGATTTACAATAGTTAGTTTCAGGTCTACAGCTTCAGATTCTTTTCCATTATAGGTTATTATAAGATATTAAGAATAGTTCCAAAACCACTATAATATTGTAAAGTAATAGCCTCCAATTAAAATAAAGTTTTTTTAAAAAAAGAATAGTTCCACATGCTATATAGTAAATTCTTGTTGTTTATCTATTTTATATATAGTGCTGTGTATCTATTCATCTCATACTCCTAATTTAACCCTTTCCCACAGTTTTGTTTTCTTTGTCTGTGAGTCTGTTCTAGGGCCCTTTCTCTTTCTTGAAGTAGTCGATTGATGAGGAAGTACATTGAACAATTGGTTTATGTATTGGTAGGCTAAGCTTTGGGCAGATATCCCTCTGGGAGCATCGTGAAGTGTGGAGTTACAAGGAATAAAGTAGCATAATCTCTGTAGAAATGAAAGCATTAGGGGTTCAGGAAGTTAGTGTCCTGGACAACAGTGTCAGGGGTCTAAGTTTGGATCTCAGGTGGTTGCAGGCACTTAGGTGCTGGTTTCTGGTTTCATGACTCAGAGCCTGTCTTGGCTCCCACCAGCCCCCCCGCCTCCCGCCCAGCATTTGAAGTCAACCCTTCCTTTTTAAGGATCAGTGTCTTCATCATGGCTGTGTAGGTACTGAGACACAAAGATTCGGTGATATCGTTGGCCAAAACCTCAAAGCCATGTGAGAGGAACACTGATACACCTTCGGGTCACGGTCTGTTCAGGCTGCTATGGCAGCCATAGACTGAGTGGCTAAAGCAACCGTTTATTTTGCACGTGTCTAGAAACTGGGAAGTCAAAGACCAGTCAGCACGGTTGGGCATTTAGTGAGGACTCTCTTCCTGGCTTACAGGCAGCTGCTTTCTTGCTGGCATGATGAAGGGGGAGGCAGAGAGCAAACAGCTCTCTGGTCTCTTTTTTAAAAGGATACTAATACCATCTTCACCCTTCTGACCTCATCTAGACCTGATTACTTACGAAAGGGCCCAACTCCAAATAGCATTACATTGGGATTAGGGGTTCAACATCTGAATCTTAAGGGGACACAAATATTTGTCCACACTCAGTCCCCAAGCAATACCTGCGTGTACTGTTTGGAAATCTGTGGTCTCTTAGATGTTTAATGAAGAATTGCCTGGACTCCCCCTACCCCACACCCCCGACCTTCCACCTTTGCCAATATACCCTATTCCTCATCTGAATCTTCTCATTTTAGACAAAAGAATAAAGAGAAAAATATTTTGTATTAATGTACTTCATGGAAGAATACATTTTCTGCTACATTTTTCTTCCAGTTACAAGCCACTTCTGGAAAATAATTAGGTTTATCTGACAGCAGTACTTGAAAGATTAGAACTAATACCATATTAAAGCTGCATATAATAACATGAAAAGTAAAAAATAAAAAAATTCTAGAAGGAATGGGTTCAGATAATCCTAGTACAGGGTATTCTATTTCTTCCTTGTAATTCGCTTTATTGATAGGTACATATTTTTAGCCTTGATCATAATCAAAATTATAATTGGATAGATTATCCTAGTGAATTCTTAAATCTTACCTGAACATTTCTTTTATTATTCCCTAAAATCCTTTCATTACTTACTTGTTGAATAATTTTAACAGTAAGTTAAGCAAAACATTTTGAAGCAAATATTCCCTTGAATAGATAACATATTCTAGAAGCCAGTAAGAGACTTTATAGTTAACCATTATCATACATGATATACATAGCTCCTATTGTCTATTTGCAGAGATAATTAAAACTAATTATACTTAAGGAAGCCTCTGTAAACCTATGAAAGACTAGAGAGCTTATCATCCAGCAGTTTATTAGTTTGGTATCCTACCATCAATATTTTTAAGGTGCAGTTTTCAGAAGAATATATTACATACTCTTGGCCTCAATAATGGTGAATTTTCTTGTAGTTGCTGTAAATTCAAGATTATTTCTTAATAATCTAGCACTCTTTGGTTATCCATTAATAAATGCCCACTGTGCGTGTTTAGTCGCTCAGTCGTCTCTGACTCTTTGCAACCCCTTGGACTACAGCCCCCAAGGCTCCTCTGTTCATGGGATTTTTTTCAGCAAGAATGCTGGAGTGGATTGCCATTTCATCCTCCAGGGGATCTTCCCGACCCAAAGATCGAAGTCAGAGTCTCTTGCATTACAGGCAGATTCCTCACCACTGAGTCACTGGGGAAGCTGTAAAATAAATGCACTAATATTTATCAAATGAGATGAATATGTCCTAAGTATAAGTTTTGCCCTCTAATCCAACTGGCTGTCAAAAGGCCCTTGTGAGCTATCAGTATGTCACAATGATGTAAATGATGTAATAAAAGAAGTTACACAGTTATTTACATAGAACTTCTTGGAAGAATTGTAAGATTGTAAGATACAGTCAATCTATTTCATTAAAGACTTTGAAAAACAGATTGTATACCAATAAGCCTGTACATACTATTGGTAGTAGAAAGTATTTTTAGACTCATATCCTCACATTGACTTTGCAAGTGGTATAAAACAAAGTCTACTATAAAGCCATAGTTTACTTTCAATACTAACTCTTACATCCATTTCATACAACTGCTCATTGTACAGAATTCCTGTGACCAGAAAGATTGTATTAGCTGGAAGGAACCAGGTCAAAAATAAGGGGGCAAAAGAAAGTTCTGAGAGGAATATCGCTGACACAGAAGAGCCTAAAAATGTGGAGTTTCATTTACACATTAATCTTTAGTACTCATATATTTTTAAATCACCTCTTTTGTATAACTGACACTATCAGGCAATGTGAGGGATAAAAAGATTTTATCAACTCTGAAGTTCATAGAATTTATAGTAGGCACACAAGTATTATTTTGGATCAAATATAGAACAATGTAAATGGTATAGATGGAAATGCTTTAAGAGTAGGGGAGAGAGTGTGAGAGACCATTTCTGAATAAAGAGATCATGGCAGGTTGTATTGAGGAGATAACATTTAACATAGAGGGCACCTGGTATGCAGTGGTTGATTGGAAGACAGTAGGTAGCCCAGGAAGATTGAGCAAAATATAATCCTGGAAAGGAAATTTATACTAGTCTGTGAAAGTCAAAAATCCAGAGCAACCAGAAACCTAGAGCAATCAATACATTCTTAAATTCGTTTATGTGCCTGTTGGTAAGTGGGACACAGAATCCATGAGTTGTGAGTTCAATGGGCTAGCAATAAAAGAGACAAAACCTGCCTAACCTACCGGGAAAAAAAAAAAAAAAAAAAAACGAGAAAAAATGGGGGAAAAGATTAGTACTATCACACTTACTTACTACACTGAATTGTAAAAAAGACTGTCCTTTCATAATTTTTCTCTCTTTACTGTACATTTAGTAAATATTTATTTGAGAGGCATGACGTAGTGGTGGGGACCAAGGGGAACTGATTTGATTTCATTTAGACCAGCCTTCAGATCTCAGGAGCACTAATTGCTTATTGTCTTTCTGAACCACAGTTTCCTCATCTGTAAAATGGGAATAATACTGCTTCCTTGCAGAGCTCCAGTGTATGTCAAATGAGGTATTATAAGTAAAAGACATAATGTCACAGGATCAGGGGTGGACTTACTGCTCAAGAGAAGTTCTCTCCAACTGGGTCTTTTCCAGGGCTCGGATCCTTCTCTTTCTGTGTTTCTTGTCTTCCCCCATAGCTAGGGCCACTTAATCCTTCTGTATAGGCTTTTCTGCCATCTAAACCTAAGCAAGAATCATGGAAAGAACCCCTGCCGAATATTTGGGACTCCTATCATCCTCTTGGTAGGATTTCGGCTCTGATCTTGAGTGTTTTTATGTCTTTGACCTTTGGCCCCATCCCCTCTTCAGAACCTCAGTCTTTCTAAGACCCAGTCTCTATTTTCTTGCCCAATTCCACAGCCTTCACTGTATCCCTTTTTCTGTTGGCTCTGTTGTTCTGGGCCCTGTTCTGGTTAACTGAATCTTGCTGCTTACAACGTTTGCCACCCATGTTTAGAGCCTGACTGGTCTTCAACTTGAGATCATCTGGTTCCGCGTTGAGTCCTAGGCTTGTGGCCTTCAAAGCACTTGTTTGTTTTTTTATGGAACTGAGCCATGCCTCCCCACAGAAGCTTTATTAGAGCACTGACCTGGGTCTTTTGCCACACCACTGGAATTCCCCTGGGACCCTGCCACCGTGAGGAAGTACGTGATTGCGTGTGCACTCAGTCCTGGTGTGGTTCCTGGCACTAGTCCCTCGGTCTACAGGGATCTGTACCAGGCCTGTTAACATCCGCACTGTTGTTCAGGGTACAAGGATGAGTACAACAAGTCCTATACTTAAGGATCACATAACAAAGCAGAGGAAATGAGGCAAGTGCATGACTAAGCACATGATACTTAGAACATGGTAAGCATGTCAGAGAAGCAAGAATTCTTAGAAGAAATCACATTAGGTTCACACATTTCTGAACTGCCTTGTTGACAATGACATTTGAGGTGGGCTCGGAGTGTTGGGCTTCCCAGATGGCTCAGCACTAAAGAACCTGCCTGCCAATGCAGGAGATGCAGATTTGAAGGCTGGGGTCAGGAAGGTCCCCTGGAGAAGGAAATGGCAACCTACTCCAATATTCTTGCTTGTGGAATCCCATGGACAGAGGAGGCTGGTGGGCTAAAGTCAATGAGGTCGCAAAGAGTCAGACAAGACTTAGTGACTGAAAAACAAAACCAAAAAAATTGAGCGTTAGATATCAGTTGACAGATAAAGAGGAGCACCAGCTGGAAGCCACATAGACAGAAAAGGTACCAAGGAAAGAGTAGGTAGTGATGGGAATGTGAGAGAGAATCTGGCTTAGGCTACATCATGGAAACTCTTGAGTGCCTAGTCAGGGAAAAAGCACTTAATATGATGAGTAGTAGAAATCAGGGCTGAAGTATAGAGGCACGTCAGCTATTCACTGCTTAACTGCACAAGATCCAATTCTTACATGTGGTGAGTTGACAAACTTTTTCTGTTTTATCTGTCCAGATAGGAAAGATTTTAGGCTTTGCAGGCCAGGGAGTCTTTGTTGTAACTGCTCAACTCTGCCTTCATAACTCAAGAAGTCACAGACAATATGCAAACAAATGGGCATGGATATGTTTTTATAAAAGTTTATGGACATTGAAATTTGAATTTAACAAGATTATTCTTTTGATTTTTTTTCAACCATTTCAAAATGTGGAAAAAAAAAATCTTAGTTTATAGACCATACAAAAATAGACAGCAAACCAGATTTGGCCCTCAGCATATAGTTTGCCAACTCTGAGATTCAATGTGAAGGATACTCCTGGGACAGTAAAACAAATGTTTTTCTAGATCCCATGTATATGTTTTAATATACTATATTTATTTTTCTCAGTCTGACTTACTTTGCTCTCTATGACAGGCTCTAGGTCCATCCACATCACTACAGATGATCCAATTTCGTTTCTTTTTATGACTGAGTAATTAATATTCCATTTTATATATATATGTATATATTCATGCGCATCTTCTCTATCCATTCATCTACCAGTGGACATTTACATGCTTCTATTTGCAGATAGCTGTCAATAGTTCTAGAAAAGCGGTGCAGAAAACCTATTTGCAGGTCAAGAATAAAGACAGATTTAGAGAACAGACATGTGACCCAGAGGGGAAGTGGGAGTGAGATGAATTGGGAGAGTAGAGTTTACATATATACACTGCTGCTGCTGCTGCTAAGTCGCTTCAGTCGTGTCCGACTCTGTGCAACCCATGTGTAAAATAGATAACTGGTGGGAAACTGCTGTATAACACAGGGAGCTTAGCTTGATGCTCTGCGTGGAAGGGTGGAATGTGGAGTGGGAGAGACTCTCTAGGGGAGGGGATATATGTATACATACGGAAAATAGAAGGGGGAAAGCAATGACAGATTTTATTTTCTTGGGCTCCAAAATCATTGCAGACAGTGACTGCTGCCATGAAATTGAAAGACGCTTGTCCTTGGAAGGAAAGCTATGACAAACCTAGAGAGCATATTAAAATGATGAGGCATCACTTTGCCAACATAGCTATAGTCAAAGCTAAGGTTTTTCCAACAGTAGCATACAAATGTGAAAATTGGACCATAAAGAAGGCTGAGCACCAAAGAATTGAGGCTTTGGACTTCAAGGTGATCAAGCCAGTCACTCTTAAAGGAAATCAACTTTGAATAGTCAATGGAAGGACTGATGCTGAAGCTGAAGCCTCAGTACTTTGGCCACCTGATGTGAAGAGTTAACTCATTGGAAAAGACCCTGATGCTGGGAAAGACTGAAGGCAAGAGGAATAGACGATGACAGAGGATGAGGTGGTTAGATAGCATCACTGACTCAATGGACATGAATTTGAGCAAACCCCAGGAGATAGTGGAAGACAGACGAGGCTTGTGTGCTACAGTCCACGGGGTCTCAAAGAGTCAGACATGACATAGCGACTGAACAATAATAACAATAGCTGATTCACTTTGTTGTACAGCAGAAACTAACACAACATGGTAAAGCAGTTATCAGCTCAGTTCAGTTCAGTTCAGTTACTCAGTCGTGTCCAACTCTTTGCCACCCCATGAATTGCAACACGCCAGGCCTCCCTGTCCATCACCAATTCCCGGAGTTTACCCAAACTCATGTCCATCGAGTTAGTGATGCCATCCAGCCATCTCATCCTCTGCCGTTCCCTTCTCCTCCTGCCCCCAGTCCCTTCTAGCATCAGGGTCTTTTCCAATGAGTCAGCTCTTCGCATAAGTTGGCCAAAGTACTGCAGTTTCAGCTTCAGCATCAGTCCTTCCAATGAACACTCAGGCCTGATCTCCTTTAGGATGGACTGGTTGGATCTCCTTGAGGATGGACTGGTTGGATCTCCTTGCAGTCCAAGTGACTCTCAAGAGTCTTCTCCAACACCACAGTTCAAAAGCATCAATTCTTTGGAGTTCAGCTTTCTTTACAGTCTAACTCTCACATCCATACATGACCACAGGAAAAACCATAGCCTTGACTAGATGGACCTTTGTTGGCAAAGTAATGTCTCTGCTGGAATATTCTGTCTAGGTTGGTCATAACTTTCCTTCCAAGGAGTAAGCGCCTTTTAATTTCATGGCTCCAATCACCATCTGCAGTAATTTTGGAGCCCCCCAAAATAAAATCTGACACTGTTTCCACTATTTTCCCATCTATTTCCCATGAGGTGATGGGACCAGATGCCGTGATCTTAGTTTTCTGAATGTTGAGTTTTAAGCCAACTTTTTCACTCTCCTCTTTCACTTTCATCAAGAGGCTTTTTAGTTCCTCTTTACTTTCTGCCATAAGGGTGGTGTCATCTGCATATCTGAGATTATTGATATTTCTCCCGGCAATTTGGATTCCAGCTTGTGTTTCTTTCAGCCCAGCGTTTCTCATGATGTACTCTGCATATAAGTTAAATAAGCAATTATACTCCACTCCTAAAAAAAGACATGGATGATATTGTCAAAGCTAGATAAGAAATAGAATTGTGGCAAAGAGATGTGAGATAGAAGGCCAATTCTTTCTTTTCTTCTTTTTTTTTTTTTTTGAGAAGGCCAGTTCTGAGGCTCCTGTCATAATTCCTGCTGTGTGTATGTGTGTGTGCACGCACGTGCACTATTTTTGACACATTTTTTGAACTGCCATGTAGAAAGCGACATTTGACCTAGACTTTCTTTTCCTTCACTCTCTATTCCAAAACGACTATACAGTGTGTGACCATCAACCTGACACTGTGATAAGCTCCCTGAATGTCTTTTATGAAAGAGAATAGCAGAAGTGTCTAAAGAGAATAAGAAAAGCAGTCATTCTCAAAGTTGTAACAGTAGGGGAGAAGGGCACCCAAACCCTTGAGTCAAAGCAGTTGTATAAGCTGTCAGCCAGAATAAACAAAGGAGCATTCAACTTTAACGATAACCTGGTTCTGTTTTATCACGACATCACAAAAAGCATGTTACACAATTCACTGCTTTCTGTTGCTCTCCATTTGAAAAGCCAGCACTTGGGCAGGTGTCGGAAATCTTGGTTCAGTGACCTTCTGCTTCAGAAAGCTTTATCTCATTGTGGATGTGCTGTCGGCATTCTAGCACATGGCTGTTGATATCTATTTGTGGCCGGCATTATTGGATCCGTCTTCTCTTGTTTATCACAGCAGAGTTATGTGGGCCAGTCACTAGAGCAGGAAAGCTCCATGACAAGGTTCAATTAGGAAATTGTCCTAGCGATGGTTTTTAATGTTAGTTACAAAAAATCACTCCAGATGGTGATTGCAGCCATGAAATTAAAAGATGCTTACTCCTTGGAAGGAAAGTTATGACCAACCTAGACAGCATATTCAAAAGCAGAGATGTTACTTTGCCAACAAAGGTCTGTCTAGGCAAGGCTATGGTTTTTCCAGCAGTCGTGTATGGATGTGAGAGTTGGACTATAAAGAAAGCTGAGCGCCGAAGAATTGATGCTTTTGAACTGTGGTGTTAGAGAAGACTCTTGAGAGTCCCTTGGACTGCAAGGAGATCCAACCAGTCTATCCTAAAGGAGATCAGTCCTGGGTGTTCATTGGAAGGACTGATGTTGAAGCTGAAACTCCAATACTTTGGCCACCTGATGTAGAGAGCTGACTCATTTGAAAAGATCCTGATGCTGGGAAAGATTGAGGGCAGGAGGAGAAGGGGACAACAGAGGATGAGATGGTTGGATGGCATCACTGATTCGATGGACATGAGTTTGGGTAAACTCCAGCAGTTGGTGATGGGCAGGGAGGCCTGGCGTGTTGCAGTTCATGGGGTCACAAAGAGTCAGACACAACTGAACGACTGAACTGAACTGAACTGAACCCTAATACTGACTGGTTTATGGTCTTTAATATTTCAGACTAGCAGTCTATGATAATCAAAAAATAGTAAAGATGTTCTTAAGGTTTAGTACCTGTGTGTACTGTCCTGTTACTAACAGCAGTAATGGATGGAGGTCAAACCTAAGCAAATATTTGATTAATATGGGACATACTTTTCTATCAGAGATATATACAAATGGAATGAACCTTCTTGTAGAAAGTGAATAAAATGCTAAGTTAATAAGAAGTTCTCCTTACAGACAATTTGGTAGGATACTGAAATACTTGACTTGGACTCCTCCTATCCTAATTTTGTAGGATTTCACTAAGTTTTCCAGAGAACCCAAAGCATATTTTAATAGTAGAACCCATATCTTTGAGTATTTTGCATTTAATGTGTTTTAAAGGTGACAGTTGCCATTTTCAACATTTCTTTGTATATAAGAAATAGACAAATAGAATATCATAATTAACATTAATTACGAACATTTTATCAACAACAATCTTGAGGTACTAGCAAAATAATTGTGTATAACTTCAGTATCTTTTTGAAGTCTGAGAATACATGTACTCATTAAGTACCCAAATCTATAAAAATCTACTAAAAGATTTTGATAAATCCTTAAGTACATTCCAGGGAGATTTTTCAAATAGCTAATATTCAGTATTTCACCTTCTCCTAAATATGCATCAACCCTTGGAGCCTAGACTTGATGTCGTCACCCTGTAACTGAACCAAGAGAACACCCTTTGGGAACAGAGCATAAGACACCACACAAGCTGCCAATTTGGTTTAATTCACTCTTGATGACACAAAAGTGATAACACAAAGGCATCTTCAGGCTCCAATAACTCATGCTTTTGTAATCTTTAATATTTGATATATATCTGAATTTCCTTGGCATTTTCTTCATACCCCCTCAATGCTGATATACAAACAGCTCCTTACTTCACTGCTTAGATGTCACAGCTGTTAAACCAGAAGGTCTGGAAATGATACCATCCTCTATGGCTTTAACAGTGGGATAACTTTATCAATGTTGATGTGAAATAGCATAATTCATTTTATCTCACCCAGGCAGGTTTTCTGAGTTTCATACTGCATTATTTATGTACACTACTTGCATTTGAATGGTATCCTAAATTTGGCAAGTCTCTTTGCAGATGTTTATGTTAGCGAATCACAAACCCCTCTGAAATAAGCAGGATACGTATTATTTACCTCATTTTGTGGATCTGAAAACAGAGTCCCAAGAGATGACATCTGACTTAGTCCACATGGCTCAACCGCGGCTTCTGCTCAGCCCTGATGAATCCTACTCCCACGTTGTCTCCATCATCACCCTGTATCTTAAGCTCATTCCAAAGTCAGCTACTGTGGCAACTCTAAGGAGTGCCCACCAATATCCTGCTTATCTGTCCTCCCAGAGCCCTTAGAAGACTGGACTCCCCTGACAGCCCTCTTGTAGTCAGTGGACTTCGAAACGGCTCTGATCACCGGACCATGAATAGAAATGTGTGTCGCTTTTGTATGGCTTTATTAAAGCTTCGATAGGACCTTCCAACCGTCTCTCCTCCCCTTTGGCGGCAAGTGTGGAGGCCACATGAGGAGCCAGTGGTGCCGTAAGATACTGAGAGCCTGAATTACTTAGTCACTCACTGCAGAGAGGAGAGCTGTCCTGCTGAGTCATCTGACTTAAGCAGATTTCCACTGAGAAACAGATAAACTTTGTCACTGAAATTGCGGGCTTGTTTGTCACAATAGCATAAGCTCAGCATATCCTAACATAACTTATCTAGATCTTTTCTGCAGCTCCTAGCAACACTTTACCATTCCATCCCCATATGCCATGATCTCCAATTAAGATGTTTAAAGAAGGTACAAAAACTCCTCTTGGTTGCTATGGAGACAATAAGGCAAGACAAGGTGACAGAGATTGGTTCAGACCCCAGCGCCTTTAGATGTTACATTGAGTTGGTCACGGAAGGACTCACTTAAGAGATAAATTTTGACCAATGATTTGAAGCCATGTAGAATTCTTCTGAAAATTGCACTCTCAGCAAAAACAGAATATTCAGTCATCTGATGTTTTAAGACAACAGTCCCCAACCTATCTGGCATCACGGACTGGTTTCATGGACTACAGTTTTTCCCTGGGCTGGGCAAAGATGGGGGTTTGTAATGGGGCAGATGGTGATGCAAGCAGTGGGAAGCGATGTGAGGCAGCAGAGAAGCTTCGCTCACTCACCCTCTACTCATCTCCTGCTGATCTGCAGCCCCAGGGGTTGGGGACCCCTGTTTTAGGAGAAGCAAAGAGGCCAATGTAGCTGAAATACAGTGACCGGAGGAGGAGAGCAATGAGAAATGAAATTAGAGGGGAAAAGAGAGAAAAACACATTATACAGGACATCGTGGGCTGTTATAAAGACTCTGGTTCTTACTCTTAGTGAAACTGGAAGCCATTGGAAACTGTGGTGCAGTGTAGTGACATGATTTGGTTTATATTTACCAAGAATTGTCTTCTAAAAGCGTGTTTATGACACTAAAAAGTTATTTACAATGGATGCTGTTGTTGCAATATAATCCTGGCTTCACTCGTGGGCCATTATGATCCTGGAATAATTCTCACCAATCCAATAATGATCGTGTTCACATACAGTGCAAACTGTATCAATGATGATCAGACTTCCCTCTTAGGTTCCCAATAATATACTAAGCTGCAGCATCCTGATTTGAATCACTGCCATGAAGCTATCAAAGAAATCTTTGCAAGAGTCTTTAATCTCCTGAATCTCCACTGTAAATTGTCAAAAAGAGTTGGATATCATTTCATAACATATGAAACCAGCACTTGGAATATGTTGACCCCACAAACTATTTTGTCAATTCCACCTGGATCTCCAAAAGGAATCTTTGGCTCAAACAAACAAACAAACCCAAAAAACAAAAACCTATTGCTACATAGCTCAAGTTAGAAACCTAAAGATTGATAACCATTTCTAAAACTTCTTTCTCCCATACACCTTTCAAATCCACCCTTTTACATTTCTTCCTGAGTTCAGTTCAGTTCAGTTGCTCAGTCATGTCCGACTCTTTGCAACCCCATGGACTGCAGCACGCCAGGCTTCCCTGTCCATCACCAGCTCCTGGAGCTTGCTCAAACTCATGTCCATTGAGTCAGTGATGCCATCCAATCATCTCATTCTTTGTTGTCCCCTTCTCCTGCCTTCAATCTCTCCCAGAATCAGGGCTTTTTCCAGTGAGTCAGTTCTTCCCATCAGGTGGCCAAAGTATTCTTCCTCAGACACACCTTCACATCTAGCCCTCAGTCCTTCTCATGTGAACTGCTGAATCAGCCCCTAATGCATCTCTCAGGCTCCATCCTCTCATTGCACATTGCTAAGCATCTTTCTAAAACACAAATCCGGTTGTGGCACCGTTCTCCATATAAAGAATGAACGAAACTGGGATTTCCCTGACAGTCCAGTGGTTGGGATTTTACCTTCCAATTCAGGAGGTGCAGGTTCAATCCCTGGTTAGGGAGTTGAGATTCCACATGCCTAGAGGCCAAAAAGCAAAACATAAAATAGAAGCAATATTCTAACAAATTCAATTAAAGACTTAAAATGGTCCACATCAAAAAAAAAAAAAAAAAAAAGAATGAGCTAAACCCCTTTGGACTTAAAAGATTCCTGACCATCAATTTTCTGCCTGCATTTTTAGCTACATCTTTTGTCACAGTTTTTGCAGCAGCCACACACATCTGCTTCTTCTTTTCCAGACATCTGTGACTTTGCATATGCCCTCTGCTGGAATATTTCTTCACCTTGTCTAACTGCAAAATTGCTCCTGCTTTCAGCCTCTGCCTATATGCTATACCGTTTGTGAAATCTTCCCTGCTCTCCCCTCCAGGGCCTCTCATATGTAACTTTATCTCAATGGTAACTTTGAGCTTACATCTGTCACGCCCACAAGACAACTCTGTGCCTGCCAAGCCCCTAAGACGAAGGCAGAGTAGATACATAGTAGGTGCTCAGTCCAAGCTGAGTGAATTAATACTCCAAAATGCCAGTCCAGCTCTACTGCCTGGCATCAACATAATGAAGAGGATGTCATGTCTCTATCCCAATATCCTATGATGTTCACTGGGTAGAAGGGCTTCCCTGGTGGCTCAGATGGTAAAGAATCCACCTGCAATGCAAGAGACCCAGGTTCCATCCCTGCATCAGGAAGATCCCCTGGAGAAGGAAATGGGCTACTCACTCTAAAATTCTTGCCTGGAGATTCCATGGACAGAGGAGCCTGGTGGGCTGCAGTCCATGGGTCACAGAGTCAGACACTTCAATGGGTAGAAAGTGGCTTTATGCTGTTACATTCTTTGAGGAAAATATGGTAATTTCTTTCAGCAGTTTGTTGGGTGAGTTGAACACAAAAAACATTTTAAAATTGAACCTGTCCTTACTTAGGGGTTTTTTCTCCCCTGGCATTTTATTGTTTCAGACTGATTTGTCTTTGTAAATTTCTGGCTTGCAGCCGCTGTTATTAAATAATTACCATTCTTCTTGGGGCTGACCTCATTTTCTTATTCATTGGATACTTTGGCTATGAAAGAGAAACCTGTTGAGAAAAATCAGCCTCTGGTTTCTTAGTTCATATGCAGATCTGAATTCTGAAATTTGTATAAAAATAGATTTTATTTAAGAGCAACTATTCTAAAATTAATCAAAAAATGGAAATTTTAAAGATGCCTGATTTTTAAAGAAAGTACGTTTTAGTGATACAGCATTGTTTAGTATTTGTATTTGGCTTTTATTTTTTCTTATTATAGAGCAGCATATGTTCTGAGTTGGAACATTGCTGTTTTTGCCTTATCAACTTGAAACCCCTCTCTAGTCAGCCTATAAGGCATGTTTGGTTGAATACCGCAATAATATGCCGTTATAACTGATAGCTGAGTCATCGGTTTTTATAGGATTGGTACTGTAAAGAGCTGAGTCATATGTCTTGTGTCAAAATTGAGTGTGAGTTTTAAAGCTAAAAGTAAAATGAACCCTTGAACATACTCAAGTGAAAAATCACAGCAACCAGTGGGCTGAAGGCTTTCATAGCTACTATTTGATAATTTTTTTCCAAACTGCAGCATTATACTCTGTATTTTCATGCAGCAAGTGGAAAAATCCAAGTCAGAGCTCACTCTTCCTATTACAAAAAGGATGATATTGGAAATGATGCTAGTTTCTCTGTGATCAGCTCTAAATCTTGACCGTCGACTTATCACAAGCTTCATTTGCTTGAAGTTTCCAGTGGCCAAGTGCTCGAATGAGGAACCAGGGTCATTTTAGCATGTAGGCAACAACTGAGTTTGGGTAGCGAGCCCTAGAGGTCTCAGAACTTTTTTTTTTCCCCACATAAATATCCAGAAGTGGAATTGCTTGATCATATGGTAGTTCTAGGGCTTCTCAGGAGAAGGCGATGGCACCCCACTCCAGTACTCTTGCCTGGAAAATCCCATGGACGGAGGAGCCTGGTAGGCTGCAGTCCATGGGGTCGCTAAGAGTCGGACACGACTGAGCGACTTCGCTTTCACTTTTCACTTTCTTGCATTGGAGAAGGAAATGGCAACCCACTCCAGTGTTCTTGCCTGGAGAATCCCAGGGATGGGGGAGCCTGGTGGGCTGCTGTCTATGGGGTCATACAGAGTCGGACACGACTGAAGTGACTTAGCATAGCATAGCATAGGGCTTCTCAGGTGATCTTGTGATAAAGAATCCATCTGCCAGTGCAGGAGACATGAGACGTGGATTCAATCCCTAGGTTGGGAAGATCTCCTGGAGGAGGGCGTAGCAACCCACTACAGTATTCTTGCCTGGAGAATCCCATGGACAGAGGAGCCTGGCTACAGTCCATAGGGGTTGCAGAGAGTCGGACATGACTGAAGTGACTTAACACGCACACAAACACAGTAGTTCTATTTTTAATTGTTTGAGATGCCTCATACTATTTTCCATAGTGGCTGCACCAATTTCTAATCTTACCAATCACACACAAGTGTTCCCCTTCCTTTACATTTTCATCAGGTTTTGTTATCTCCTCTTTCATGAGGTGATATGTCATTATAGTTTTGATTTGTGTTTCCTTGTTGATTTGGGATGTTGCCCACCTTCTCTTGTGGTAGTGGTGGTGGTTTAGTCATTAAGTCCTGTTCAACTCTTGTGACTCCATGGACTATAGCCCACCAGGCTCTTGTGTCCATGGGCTTTGGAGAAGCATATATATATATATATGAAAATCCAACGGACGGAGGAGCCGGTAGGCTGCAGTCCATGGGGTCGCTAAGAGTTGGACATGACTGAGCGACTTCACTTTCTCTTTTCACTTTCATGCATTGGAGAAGGAAATGGCAACCCACTCCAGTGTTCTTGCCTGGAGAATCTCAGGGACGGGGAAGCCTGGTGGGCTGCTGTCTATGGGGTCACACAGAGTCGGACACGACTGAAGTGACTTAGCATCAGATCAGATCAGTCACTCAGTCGTGTCCGACTCTTTGCGACCCCATGAACTGCAGCACGCCAGGCCTCCCTGTCCATTACCAGCTCTCGGAGGTCACTCAGACTCACAGTCATCGAGTCAGTGATGCCATCCAGCCATATCATCCTCTGTCATCCCCTTCTCCTCCTGCCCCCAATCCCTCCCAGCATCAGAGTCTTCTCCAATGAGTCAACTCTTCACATGAGGTGGCCAAAGTACTGGAGTTTCAGCTTTAGCATCATTCCTTCCAAAGAAATCCCAGGGCTTATCTCCTTCAGAATGGACAGGTTGGATCTCCTTGCAGTCCAAGGGACTCTCAAGAGTCTTCTCCAATACCACAGTTCAAAAGCATCAATTCTTCGGCGCTCAGCCTTCTTCACAGTCCAGCTCTCACATCCATACATGACCACAGGAAAGACCATAGCCTTGACTAGGCGAACCTTTGTTGGCAAAGTAATGTCTCTGCTTTTGAATATGCTATCTAGGTTGGTCATAACTTTCCTTCCAAGGAGTAAGCGTCTTTTAATTTCATGGCTGCAGTCACCATCTGCAGTGATTTTGGAGCCCAGAAAATAAAGTCTGACACTGTTTCCACTGTTTCTCCATCTATTTCCCATGTAGTGATGGGACCAGATGCCATGATCTTCATTTTCTGAATGTTGAGCTTTAAGCCAACCTTTTCACTCTCCACTTTCACTTTCATCAAGAGGCTTTTTAGTTCCTCTTCACTTTCTGCCATAAGAGTGGTGTCATCTGCATATCTGAGGTTATTGATATTTCTCCCGGCAATCTTGATTCCAGCTTGTGTTTCTTCCAGTCCAGCATTTCTCATGATGTACTCTGCATATAAGTTAAATAAACATGGTGACAATATACAGCCTTGACATATATATACTGTGCTATGCTTAGCTGCTCAGTCATGTTTGATTTTTTAAGACCCCATGGACTGCAGCCTGCCAGGCTCCTTGGTCCATGGGGATTCTCCAGGCAACAATACTGGAGTGGGTAGCCTTGCCCTTCTCCAGGGTATCTTCCCAACCCAGGTATCGAACCCGGGTCTCCCGCATTGCAGGTGGATTCTTTATAAACTGAGCCACCAGGGAAGCCCAAGAATACTGGAGTGGGTGGCCTATCCCTTCTCCATGGGATCTTCCCATTCCAGGAATTGAACCAGGGTCTCCTGCATTGCAGGCAGATTCTTTACCAGCTGAGTTCCCAGGAAAGCCCATATATATGTACATATATATAGCTATTGAGTTGAGTACTTTATATATTTTGGACATTAGCCTGTTATCAGATAGATGATTTGCAAGTATTTTTGTCTGATTCCATACGTTTTCTTTTCATTTTGCTGAATTTTTTTGTTGATATGGAATTCTTATAGCTGCATTTAGTGTTTCCTTTATTGTTAACTTTTTTCACAGTTGTCCTTATGCCATTTCATTGAACTTGCTATTTAAAAGTCCTTTGGGCTAAAGAGAATGTTACTAGACAAACAAAGCTTAAAATACAGATATTAGAGCCTTTTAGAATAATTATGAAAATTAAAATGGATAAGCAATGATGGGGGGCCCTGAAAGGCTCTTTAAAAAAAAAAAAAATTGAAGATTTGCTTTTTTTGTCCCACCTGCCTTTGGCATGCATTTATAAAATTTAGAATTTTCCTAAGGTTTTTTGTTTGTTTGTTTGTTTCCCCTACTTTGCACCCTATACTTTTACTTTTATGACCACATGACTGGGTAATACCCAGACAAATGTTTATTGTGACCTTAAAAAAATGTCAGTTGATGGGGAGCAAGCTAAAGATTTCTGTCAGCTCCTCATTAGAAGTCTTAAATCTCCAAGAGGCCAGGGCAGTGAATGTTCTTCAAGAGCCGTCTCCAGGCAACAGGATTCCAGGCAGATACTTCAGAGGACACAAAAGTGAGCAGAAACAAGATGAGACACTGAGTTTGGAAAAAGGAAGAATTCAGAAAAAATGTAGATGCATTTGAGAGATACATGTCAGAGCATTCTAGTGTCTTGGAGAGAGGAGTTAAAAGGTGGCATTGTAATCCATAATTAATTTCTTAGAATATGGGATTTTTTAATTATTTATTCAGGACTTTAATAACATTTGAATTTGTGTTAATAGAATGGAAAGCTTATTGCTGTTGTTCACCTGCTCAGTCATGTCTGACTCTTTGTGACCCCATGGAATGCAGCACACCAGACTTCCTTGACCTTCACCATCTCTCAGAATTTGCTCAAACTCATGTCCATTGAGTAGGTGACGCCATCCAACCATCTCATCCTCTGTCACCTCCTTCTCCTCCTGCCCTCAATCTTTGCCAGCATCAGGGCCTATTCCAAAGTCAGCTCTTTGCATCAGGTGGCCAAAGTGAAAGTTCAACATTCTCTTAAATCGTTTTGGCTCAATTTTGATCACAGACCTCAAATTACTATTTTCTTTTTTAAAGAATGAAATCAGTGATTAGGAAAGCAGGACTTAAATACTTAAAGTGTATCTCACCACTCAGGAAGATACTCTAAATTATCTCACTAATCTCCTAAATAAACGAGCCCCCTGAATATTCTTTTCATTATAATAGTACCTCCCAGTACTTTTAATGGTGATGAAATTACCCTCCTGAAATTAGAAATAATATCATAGAGACTTTTTTGTGGACTCCGGTGCAGCTCTAAAATCGAACTTTGTGAAAAAAAGAAAAAGTAAAGTCTATTATATGTTCCACCTACTCTTATTTTCCTTGTCCCACCTGCCTCTAGAATCAGGTATAAAATAGACACTGTTGACTACAGCATATACACTCAAACCATATCACTAAACAAGCACATGGGAATAAGGAATAAAAAGAAAAAAGTCATCATCAAAAATATTCATCTACAGGAATGGAGCACCACCTGTTTCACACATGTTTTTAAAGACAAGAAGTTAAATAAAACGTCTTAGCTTTAACATTAACAACAGCTCACTGGTGTATTACAACATAACAATATGAAATAGAAAATACATTTGGAGTTAAATATAGTATAAATAGACTTAGACACCTGTTTTATGTATACAAGGAATCAAAAGAGCCTTCTAAAAAGAAAAAAACAGAAATTAATATAATACCTTGTCCTTGTAGATACAAAGACCAAGAGAAAGTGAAAGGGCCAAGACAATGTAACTATTCTCTATATGCTGGAAGGTTTACAGCCTGAAATAATTAGTATACAGGAAGGAAACAGTGACTTTAACTTTCTTTTAAAATGTTTAATTTCATAAATAACTTGTTCTTTTACTGCTTTACAAATGCTTCTTACCTTTCTTGTCAAACTTGCTATGCATTTTCATCGGCTCCCTGAATATCCTCCAAAGCAAGCCACATTCACATATCATTTTCATCTCTTTTTGCAAGACCAGAAAAAAGATGCAGTTATCAAATTTATACACAGTGAATGAATTCTGCCCATGCTGCATTCTGAATTGGGGAGGAACGTGTTCTTGATCGCATTGCCTTGGCTTGATTTCTGAACATTTCTGTCCTTTGTCCTTTGACTCTCTATACAGACTATTCTAAATTTCCAAGACATGTTGCTTGATTTCATTATATCCTGGATGCATACATCAGTATTTTAAAAATCCAGCTGGATTTCTTAGGTTGCAAAGCACATTTTATTGTGAATGGGTTTATGGTCTTGGAATGTCAGGTTTTGTTATTGCTTTTATTTTTCTACTCAGAAGTTATGCATATTCCTTTCTACCCTAAGGCATTGGAGTATTAGGGCTGGTAAGCCAAGATCTTTTGATGGGTGCTTTTTTTTCCCCACATTCATTAAAATATACTTATCGGTTGACACTTTTAATAGCACTCATCAGCTTTCTCTCAGGATGTGCTGTTCGTCTTCAATACATTTTCCCAGCCATCATTAATTCTTACAGCACTTCAGAGAGGCACATAGGTGAGCATCACTCGTCGGATTTTCATGCAGTCTAACTGTGGGAAACCTTCCATCAAGATAACAAAACGACATTGGGACCCATTATCTCCACTGTACAGATGAAGAAAATGAGCACAGAAGATGAAGTGGTGGAGCAAGGGAACAGAACGAGAGGCTGTGTGAACAGAGTGCAAACACTTTTCCAATCCCAGCTCTCAGACCCTGGCTCGTTTGTATTTGATCTTGTTACAGATCTCTCTCTCGAGTGCGGAAAAAGAGACCGAACTGGATGGCACGCTTTAGAAACTTCTGAATAAAACTTTCCCTAAGAATTATTAAGTGATACCATTAAAGAAAGGCTTTCCAGGCGGCGCTAACAGTAAAGAACCCGCCTGCCAATGCAGTTAGACGTAAGAGACACAGGTTCGATCCCTGGGTAGGGAATATCCCCTGCAAGAGGGCATGGCAACCCACTCCAGTATTCTTGCCTGGAGAATCCCTTGGACAGAGGAACGTGGCCGGCTGCAGTCATAGGGTCACAAAGAGTCAGACAGGACTGAAGCGACTTAGCTTGCACCCATGCAGCACATAATTAAAGAAACCCAATAATTACACCATGGTTTGTGAGCCTCAGTTGAGCACTAGGCATTGGGTAGCATCTGTTCAGAACGGGGCTTTGCCACCTGACTGATTTGGTTCTCAGGGAAAAATCATTCACTAGGATTTCTCTGGGCTTCCCAGGTGGCTCAGTGGTAAAGGAACCACCTGCCTAGCAGGAGACTTGGATTTGATCCCTGGGTCAGAAAGACCCCCTGGAGGAGGGTGTGGTGACCCACTCCAGTATTCTTGCCTGGGAAATCCCATGGACAGAGGACATGGTGGGCTACCATCCATCGGGTTGCAAAGAGTCAGACACGACTTAGCAACAACAGCTAGAGGTATAGACACTAGAGCTTTCTCTCTCTGCCGTGTGAAAGGTAGTCATCTGGAAGACAGGAAGAGGGCACCTTGGTCTTGGACTTCCCAGCCTCCAGAGTTGTTTGCTGTGTTGCTTAAGTCACCCAGTCTATGGTATTTCTTATAGCAGCCTGAGCTGACTAGGACACTGCCTTGTGTTTGGCTGGGATATAAGTTCCCCAGACCCATCTCTTTAACTCTCCTTCCCTGTATTGCCATAGACCTCTCCTCTGGCCAGAAAATATTGCTTTCTGTTCATTTTTCCTCCCTTTCCAATTTTCTTTCAAATTACTCAAGACCATAATTCCTCCCCTTCAGCTAGTCTGGTACATTTACTGATATTTGGCATTCTATGTGCATCCAGACCCAGCAGTTTTTCACTAATACAACTTCCTGCCTGTCTGCCCAACTTCATTTCCAGTTTCACTCATGATTGCCCTTAGTTTCTGCTCCCAAATGCCCTGTGTTCTCTCCCTCCTCCTGTATCTGTTTCTTGCTTTGCTATATTCATTTTTAGTAGCTGCCATAACAAATTACCAAAAACTGTAGTTTAAACAATAGAAATTTGTTCCATAGTTCTGGCGGTCAGAAGTCCCAAATCGAGGTGTCAGCAGGGCTGTGTTCCCTCTGGAGGCCCTAGAGAAGAAATTTTTCTCACCTTGTCCAGTGTCCAGTGTTTGCTGACATTCCTTGGCTTGTGCTCAAATTTCTGCCTCCGTTGCATTGCATTCTGCTCTTCTGTCATTGCATTCTGCTCTTCTGTCAAACTCTTCAGTGTGCCCTTCTTAAGATACTTGACACTGCAGTTAGAGTCTACCCAGGTAATCTAACCCAGTTAGAGTCCACCAGGGGCTTTCTTGGTGGCTCAGATGGTAACGAGTACGCCGGGAATGCAAAAGACCCAGGCTCGATCCCTGGGTCAGGAAGATCCCCTGGAGAAGGGAATGGCAACCCACTCCAATATTCTTGCCTGGAGAATCCCCTGGACAGGCAAAACTAGCTGGGTACAGTCCATGGGGTTGCAAAGATTCAGACATGACTGAGCAACTGACACTTTCACTTTCACACTTTCCCGGGTACTCTAGGATGATCTCTTGATCTCAAGATCAAAGAGATCTTTTGAGATCATTTCCTTTACAAATGAAACACAAATTTCATTACATTACATCTGCAAAGGTCCTTTCCAAATAAGGTAATGTCCACAGGATCTGGGAATTAGAACATGGAGATGTCTGTTGGAGGAATACCATTGAACCCACTATGCTTGGCAGTGCCTTTTCTTACCTCCCAGTTGGTATCCCTGTCTATACTCTTGTCTCAGGCAATCTCTTTTGTCATTATATCCATATCCCTCTGAAACACAATTGTCTTCTTGTTACTTACACCCTTACTTCATGCTCTCCCTTTTACCAGGGTTTTCAGGGCACGAAAAACTTTCATTTATTTCATTCATTTCAACCTTATTGCTAGTTAGCTCCTCAAGCCCACATGCAACTATTAGTCAAATACCTTCCTGCCATCAAAGCTGTATACAGCACTTGCTTTACTGATCTTTCTCTTTTAAAATATTCCTTCTCTCTTCCGATTTCCCACAGATTGTTTTCTCTTCCTGAATCCTTTGTTTCCTTGCTTGACTAATTCACCTTTCAAATCTCATTTTAATCACCACTTCTTAATATTTCTAAATATTATCTATTATGTTCTAACTTATTATCCGTCTTTCTTCCATAGTGGAGGCCCATGGACGGAAGAGCCTGGTAGGCTGCAATTCATGGGGTCGCAAAGAGTCGGACACGACTGAGAGACTTCACTTTCACTTTCATACATTGGAGAAGGCAATGGCAACCCACTCCAGTGTTCTTGCCTGGAGAATCCCAGGGACGGGAGCCTGGTGGGCTGCCATCTATGGGGTTGTACAGAGTCGGACACGACTGAAGTGACTTAACAGCAGTAGCAGCAGAGGCCAAGGCAGATGCTTTCTGGATCGCTGTTGTGTCCTCAGCTCCTAAGCAAACACCTGAATAGGTATTTCATCACAACTGATGAATATATGAAGACACGTGTTCTTCACTCTCTTTTTAATATCTTATCAAGTACAAGAAATGGAAATTTTCTCAAACTGATGCCAAATTTAGCTGCTTGGAGCTTAAAACCAAATGAAAATATATGATATGGATGAAATGGAAACTCAACTTGAGATCCAGTTTTTGTGTATGTGTGCTTATTCACTCAGTTGTGTCTGACTCTTTGTGACCCCATGGACTGTAGACCACCAGGCTCCTCTGTCCATGGGGATTCTCCAGGCAAGAAAGCTGGAGTGGGTTGCCATGCCCTCCTCCAGGGGATCTTCCCAACCCAGGGACTGAACCCAGGTCTCTCGCATTACAGGTGGATTCTTTACCAATTGAGCCATCAGGAAAGCCCAAGATCCAGTTTAAATATTTTAATTCGGGTACGTGTGCTCCGTTGCTCAGTCGTGTCTAACTCTTTGTGACCCTTTGGACTGAGTCTGACAGGCTCTTCTATCCATGGGATTTTTCAGGCAAGAATACTGGAGTGGGTTGCCATTTCCTCCTCCCAGGGATCTTCCTGACCCAAGGATCTAACCCACGTCTCTTATATCTCCTGAATTACAGATGGATTCTTTACCACTGAGCTATCAGAGAAGCCCTTTTAATTCAGTGGAAAGCATAAAATCAGTATTTACATGTGGGTTTCCTAAAAGACTCATGTTTTGATTGTCTTTCAGTGTAGAAAAAAAAAAAAGTGTGTTTCTAAGGTATTTTGAAGCATAACATTTAGGAGCCTTGATTTTAAATTGATTTCCCACAAAGCAATTAGTTTCACATTATCACAGTATTGTCAGAGACAGGATATATGATGCTTTCTGAGGTTGGACACTTCACTGAGTTCATGGCATTTTAATAACTTGAGCTTAAAATAATAAAAGACCAAATTGTATTTCTTAGCACCATGTGATGCTAAAACTTCCTTTAGGGAATATTACAAGAAACAAATAGTAGCAGAACGGAAAAATAAAAGTCAAGATTTATAGAATAGAACCCAAAGGTTCTACGACCATTTTTCTTTATAGGTATGCTTCTCATAGCCCTCTTGCTAGCTGATTTTCTTTTAAAAAAATGACCTTGTCTTTCCTATAAAATCAAATCCAAATTCTTGCTAAAGGGTCTATTATATGTTCTTTGACCTGAGTAATACAAGATTGATGAAACAGTCTTTGAAATCATGAACTGCTGAATTGATTGACATAATCCCAAAGTGTGTACATAAAATGTTATTGGTGTTGTTCACTGGAATTTTTATGATTTAGATTTCCTAATAAGAGTAGATTGGTGGGAAAGGGCTCATTTGCAAAATGTGGTTGATATTGTTCAGTTGCTAAGTCACATCTGACTCTTTTCCATCCCATGGACTGCAGCATACCAGGCTCCCCTGTCTTCCACTGTCTCCCAGATTTATGCTCAAATTCATGTTCACTGAGTCAGTGATGCTATCTAACCATCTCATCTGCTGCCATCCCCGTCTCCTTTTGCTTTCAATCTTTCATGATTTGCAAATTAAATCTGAGCAAATGTGAGAATGTTTTAAGGATCAGTCAAAATTATTAAGATTGTTGGCTTTGATTTCAAATAAAGAATAATAATTTAAAAAAAAAAAAACCTTGATGCCAGTGACACTTAACGGAACCTAAATTGAGTACTTTTAGTAACCTTCTTACATCATCAGAACCAAGTAATTCATATGTTAGTATCCAATAAGTGCCTTTCATTACTCGTAGATGCTTTCAAGTTTGTCCTTCCACTGGACCTTAACGTGCAAAAACAGTTAAGAGAAATTTGAGGAATAGTTACAAATGACTAAAGGAAATTAACATACACATTTCCATTAAGAGTCCCTCACATCCACTAGGTAATTGATCTTTCTTGCTGAATGTGGCTTAGGTCAGCAATAGAACAGTACATTGGATGAATAGGGATCTGTACAAATTGGCAGTTTCTGAGCCAATAGTAGCCGAACTAAATTTCCTCCCTATTTCAGAAACATTGATATGCCTATTTCCGTGGAGCCAAACATATCAGTTATTCAGTTTCTTTATGTCTGTAACATTTTGTTAATGTTTGCTAGCTTTTTATGTTACGCCTCAGAAACGTTTTTCTATGTTGAATATTCACAGCTGAATATTCACTGTGTACACCATGGTATCTTCCCATATCTTAAATGCATTTAGTAGTTTAAGAATATGAAATAGAATGAGGACTGAACAGAAAATAACAGTAATATTCATAGTAATATTTACCCATTTCTGTAATTCCTGTAAATAGATATGTTTTGACTTAAACATTTATCTTTTATCTTTTTTTTTTTTTGAGCAATTTTTTGTTGTTGTTGTTGAGCAATTGTTTCCACATATCTGAGTCCACTTGGTGTTTCTTTTCTCTGAGCCTCATCCTTCACCTCCTGAACCAATTTCAACTGAGACTGAAAGCTTCTAGGCAGCTTTAGATCTCTGTTACTCCAACTCATTACTTCCTAACTCTCATTCTATATTAGCACCATCAGGGTAATTTTAAAAATATAATAATATCTGCATATCATCCCCAGAGGTTCTGGCTTCATTGAGTTGTATTTGGACCCAGGTATCAATATTTGTAACCACAGTTAGCCCAACTTGAGTGAAATGCCTGTCCTCAGATCTGTTCCATGTAACACATGGGGGAAATATCACTGTTCTTGTTTAGTTGCTCAGACATGTCCGACTCTTTGCAACACCATGGATGATAGCTTGCCAGGCTCCTCTGTCCACTGGATTCTCCAGACAAGAATAGTGGAATGGGTTGCCATTTCCCCCTCCAGGGAATCTTCCCAACCCAGGGATCAACTTGAGTCTCCTGCATTGGCAGGTGGATTCTTTACGACTGCCACCTGGGTGTCACTGAATTTAAAACTAACATGAAGACAGATCTGAGGACCAGTCTTCACTCTGAGGCAAAATGGGATTGGGTCTCATATTCTTTACCAAATCAGGCACCCTATGGGGCCTGATAGAAGTTTCATCTTAGAAGCTTCATCAGGTTTTAGGATGTAATATTTCTAGGGGTCCACACCAGCTGGACTTAAATTCTGTTTCCTAAGTTGAAACCACTTATGACATCTCATCCTGATAACAGAATTCTTGCCCCAAACTGAAGCTCAGAGACATGAAGTCACAGAGCTCATTAGTGGTGTGAATCAGATTTACACACTGGTGTGTTGAATCCACATTCTGTGCTCTGAGTCATAGCACTGATGCATTAGACAGGACAGCTAGGCTATGCTGCAGAAAAAGATAAACCCTGAAATCTCAGTGGCTCAACCCAATGCCATATTACTTCTTGATCATATCACCAGCTCACTTGTGTGGCTCTCCTTGAAGCCATGATCAGGGACTCTGCCTCCTTCCATATTGTGGGCTCACCATCCCAGAATCCTTTGCTTCCATCCACCTAGGCTGGGCTAGTGTTAACGAAGTTCATGTTCATGGGCACAGGGAGGCCGAACAAACTGAAACTTCATGGAGTTTGGAGCAAAGGAAGGTTTATGGCAAGGCCTTGCAAGGAAACAATGTGACTCAAGCCCTAAAATGCCTCAAGCTCCCTTCATTTTTAAAATCCAGGTGAGGGAGGGGGTGTCGTAGGGTACCTGATCAGACCTGCACAATTCTTATATTGATAGGAGGGAACAGGGTGGTGTCCAAGAGGTTAACATGATCTGTCCTTAGGCTCCAGGATGTGCAGGGCTATGTGCTTATTGCCATCAAGTTACTTATATTGCATTTGCTGGGGGGTTTTCATATCTACAAAACAACTCAGGCAATTTCCATCCAATACTGTTATTGGTCCGTCTAGTCAAACTATGGTTTTTCCAATAGTCATGTATGGATGTGAGAGTTGGACTGTAAAGAAAGCTGAGCACTAAAGAATTAATACTTTTGAACTGCGGTGTTGGAGAAGACTCCTTGGAGAGCAAGGAGAGCCAACCAGCCCATCCTAAAGGAAATCAGTCCTGAATATTCATTGGAAGGACTGATGCTGAAGCTGAAACTCCAATGCTTTGGCCACCTGATGTGAAGAATTGACTTGTTTGAAAAGACCCTGATGCTGGGAATGACTGAAAGCAGGAGGAGAAGGGGACGACAGAGGATAAGATGGTTGGATGGCATCACCAACTCAATGGACATGAGTTTGAGTAAACTCCAGGAGTTGGTGATGGACAGGGAGGCCTGTTGTGCTGTAGGTCATGGGGTCGCAAAGATTCAGACATGACTGAGCAACTAAACTGACCTACTGTTATCTAGGTGCTTCAGAGAGAAGCTAAAGCAGAGGATATGGAGGACGGCCTGACCCCAGAAGGCCCCATAGGGTCCAGCGTGGTTACAGTAGTGAAAGGTGGTAAGGAAGGAACACCAGCTATCAGCTGATCTTGACAAGAGGCAATAAATCTTTTCCTTTAATATTCCGTTGGGGAGAATCAGTCGCATAGCCCCTCCCTTCCCAGATGCAAGGAAAGCTGGGAAATATAGAGGAGGAGCAGGTAACTCTTACTATCGCCATAGCAACCTGCTGCCAGCACTCATCTGCCCTAGATGGATCTGCAGAACTAAAGATTGGTGTAGTGGGTTAGTCACTAAGTCCTGTCTGGCTCTTGAGACCCCCATGGACTGTAGCCCTCTAGGCTTCTCTGCCCATGGAATTTTCCAGGCAAGAATTCTGGAGCAGGTTGCTGTTTCCGCCTCCAGAGGATCTTCCCAACCCAGGGATGGAACCAACATCTCCTGCATCGCAGGCAGCCTCTGCATTGGCAGGTGGACTCTTGACTGCTGAACCACCAGGGGTTCTCTATTGCTGTATTTCTTCTTGGACCCACCTCTCTGCTCAACCTCCATTGAATTGATCAGAAGCATCTTTGTGTTTTGTGGATGACTCATTACTTGCTGTTCTGCCCGTCCACACAGGCAATATAAGTTACTTAAATAACCTACAGTTTGCCTCATCTTGCTAGACTACAGAGCTTATGTTGGCTAACAATTTTTTCCCCAGTAAGAGAGCTGTTATTTTGGGGGGCTACTCTTCCAATTTGACTGTGCTACTAGATACAAAAGGATGAAATCTGCCTAGTTTAAGAGACATACAAATAAGAGACAAAACTGATGTTATACCACTCTGGTGGTTCAAATCAGGCAAAATGCCCTCCCTGTATGTTGTATGGCTGTCAGAGTAGACTCCTAGCCCATTGGAATGTCAGAGAATAGAGTGAGACATCCAAGCACATTATAATAGGTACCCCTAAAATTGCACTGAATCCATCTGATTTTTAAATCTTTTATTCTATTTTTTAAAAAATCATGTAAAATATCTTCCACACCAACTGTTGTATTATAGTATGGCTATTTTTGACAAGATCTTTGAGGTAAAACTATGACTTTCCAAAGTAGAAATAATAAAGAGCTGCCTTGATACTATGCATGAGTGCATACAGTTATAATTACTTATGTAAAATACTGAATACTACCTTGATGATTTTTACATCTTCACAGACTTAAGGCTGTTGCTCATATTGACAATAAATGAGATAAGATTACTGACAAGAGATAGTCTCTTTCCATCTTAGAAATGGAGATGATGTTTGGAAGAGATTTGTGTGCCTAAATAGAGCTTAAATTACAATGAGCCAATATTCATTTTCTTGGACTGTAATTAATTATCACACTGAAGTTTAATTCTCTTCTAATCTTTCTTCTGTGTTCATTAGGTTGCGATTTCCACCTCTGTTCTGCTTTCCTTTCTCGACCTGCAGCAGCTGTATAATTAAAGTGGAATTTCTGCTAATTAGTTGTGGTACTGGGGAGCTAGAGGGGACCTGGGGCATCATCTGATCCAATTAGATTCTAACTGCACGAAGACTTGGATCAGAAGATCAGACTACAGAAACAATCTAAGAATAACTCAAAGACTACTATTTTTAATTTATGTTTTACAGAGGTTTAAGGACATTGGTTTCAGAAAAGAGCAATTAAGAGTTCACTGATTATACAAACAAAGCAAACTTCCTATCTATGCATGCTCATTATGCTAAAAGTTTATGTAATACAATATTAAAGGGTACATATGCTTTTCCATAAACATATACATCTCTGGAAAACACACTTGGTTGAAATGAGACCAGCAGGCAGCAAGGGTGAGCAGTTTATCTCCTGATCTCTGACATCTTCTGATTCTGACACTTTTCTTTCCTATGAAAACTCCACACTTTCTCTCCGCAGAGGTCCCTTCTGTGAGAGAGAGAAGAGATCTGGTGAACTAAATCTATTGAAGTGTCACATACTTACAAGGAATTATTCGCTAATGAAAAAGATGTCTCTGGATATTGTGACTTTCAAGTGCTGGGAGTGTCCAAAGGCTTTGAGGGCCTAGGGATAGCACAAAGTTAAACAGTCCTTTAGGAGTTAGAATTTGATGACCTGAAGACGCTGTTAACTTCACTTTCTGTGTTCTATTGTCTGTGTTTTTGAACTCCCTGCTCCCCACCTCTGCCCCATTTTCATGGTCAAGTTCAGTCTTTCACCATGTTTTGCCCAGAGAATGACAATGGCCTTTCATTAGGACTACTTGGGTACAGCCTGGTACCCATCAAATCCACTCTTCACATTAGTCTTAGATTGATCCATGCTGTAGCTTTTCACTTGTTTTTCTGTTATCCTCAATACAAAAGGTCAAGTTCTTTACAATATTATTGAAGATCCTCCTAATATCCCCCCAAACCCCTGCTTATTCTTCTATCTCATCTCCCTCTTTTCAGTTTCAGCAGCTCTCAACTTTTCATGGTCCCTTAACCACATCACAGTCCTACATCCCTATGACATTTATATTTTCCTCTTCTGATCTCAAATGTACTTCTGCTCTAATCCCCTCAATCCGCTTTGATTAATTCCTCATCTTCCTTTAAGATTCAGGAGGGGTTACCTCCTTCAGGAATCTATCCATCCACAAGGACCGCCCTCTAAAAACATGCATATACACCTCCATCTTCTTTCAATGATAAACCTTCTCTCACACACCACATGTCCACTCACCCACACACACTCACACATTTGTCCTCTGCTGTCATAGAACCTTCTCCATGCTTATCCTATCTGCAGTCAGTGGTGTGTGTTGTAATTACATGCATGCGAACGTGTCTTCCTCAGGCTCTGTCTTCCTTGAAACTCCCAATATATTTTGAGAATGTCCAAATATGATTAGAGTTATATAATTTAAGATTCTTTAGGGACCTCCCTGGTGACCCAGGGGCTACTCCATGCTCCTAATGCAGGACGCCTGGGTTCTATCCTTGATTGGGGAACTAGTCCCACATGCCACCAAAAAAAAAAAAAAAAAAAGATCCTATGTGCTGCAACTAAGACTCAATGCAGACAAATAAATAAATAACTTTAAAAATATTCTTTGAAATATGGTCTTTCAAAACAGATGGCCACTAGAAAGCCTTGTAGTCTCACACCTCTGTATTTGTCTGAAGTTATCATTCTGATTTTGTGGTACCACATATATATTTAGATAAAGGATGAACAGAACTGAGATTTGGAGGCATTTGCCTCTGTCTGTCCTTCAGTTTTTTTACCATCCTAGCTTACATCCATGAACTTGGGTTTGGAATCCTAATGTCAACTATATAAAGTTATTGTGCCTGTGAATTGTTTCTGTTATTGTTTGCCAAACTCCTGTCACTGCTTCAGAATTAATCACCTCTGTAAAGAATCTGCCTACAATGCATTCATTCCCTGGGTCGGAAAGATCCCCTGGAGAAGGAAATGGCAACCCACTCCAGTATTCTTGCCTGGAAAGTCCCATGGACAGAGGAGCCTAGTAGGCTATAGACCATGGGGTTGCAAAGAGTCAGACACGAGTGAGCAACTAACAAACAATGCAACAGCTCACATACAGGGGCTGGCATCAAATGAACAAGGCAGGAAGAGTTACATGTCTAGGCATCTCATCGTCCATAGGCATCTTTGAAAGTTCACACCTTGAAGGTTCTTATGTAGTGGACTTACCATAATGAGACATGGTTGAAATCAGTTTTCCTCTCATGGCATAAGATTCAAACTGTATGGAGATAGATAGAGGCAGCCATCTCCATTGAGAGAGAATGACACTGATGCTGTGATGAAGATGTATTATTTGTGCATGATCTTAAGAATCATTTAAGTGGGTATGAGGCTACATCCTATAAAGAAGCAAAGTGGGACAGCTCTGACCTACCATGTTAGGCTGGTGCAGGTGAGACTGAGAACAAGACTTCCAGAGAGATGAGAGCAGGCAACCTGTCTTGGGGCCTGGGCAGCCCTGAGCTGTGGAAGCTGCATGCAGATAATAAATGTCAGAACTGAGCAAATCCCTGGTGGGCCTAGAACGGAGACCACCCCAGCAGATGGTGCTCAGTCACAGGTTTGTCTCAACCGAGGATGGGGACTTGCTGGGGTCTGCAAAGAGGACCACAGGTGTTTGGGTGGGCTGAGTGCCTTGTAAAGTGTACAGTCTAGCAGTTGACAGAGCCACCTGTGAAAATACTGCATTTGGTGGCACATGGGCTCATGGTCCAGTGGTCCATTACATCATCAAGGTCTGTTAGGTTTAGAAGGCAGAAGGCAAGGAAACCTGTGTGCAGTGGCTGTGTCTACTTAAATCTGGTTCATGACTGCATGTCTTATACATTCCTCACTTTAAGACATCTTTATGAACTGTATATGGTACAGCAAGGGGCAGTCATCCGCATGGGAAGTGCTCCACACTCTTGTCTCTCATGTACCACCTGATTCAATCCGTCATCAGGCTCCCCAGGTAGCTCAGATGGTAAAGAATCTGCTTGCAATGCAGGAGACCAAGGTTTGATCCCCGGATCAGGAAGATCTCCTGAAAAAGGAAATGGCAACCCACTCCAGTGTTCTTGCCTGAGGACAGAGGAGCCAGGCGGGTCGCAAAGGGTCGCAAAGAGTCGGAAATGACTGAGTGACTAATGCTCAATCAGTCATCAGGTTTCAGGGCTTCCATTTCCCAGATATTCCAGGAATCTCTCTTCCCCTCTTCTTTTCTTCCTAAGGAGACTTTGTTCCTCTTTATCTGTCTATTGTTCATGTGAGTATCTGGCATAGCAGAGAGACTCCATAAACTTGTGGGGAGTGGTTGAAAGAGTAAGAGCAAGGCAGTCCACTGCCATATAAACAGCTCTGGGATGAAAATTAGGACTGCTTGGCTTTGTTCCTTACAGCAAAACTAGCTAGAAGGTAGTTATTTCTGACTCTCAAGGATTTGATTTTTTTCATCTGCAAAAAGTGAGCTGGCTTTTATTTCACAAAAGCATCCTCTAGGTCAAAAAACTCTTATATGCAACTAAGAAGTAGTAAAAAATCATTACTATTCTCTTGAATTGATTGTATTCATTAAAAAAAAAAAAAAAGAAAAGAATGGTTCTCTTTTCCTGAGTATGATCAAATTCTTTGATTATTTTATTGTCTTTAGTCTTCTATGCCTGAGACAGTTGACCTTAAAAATCTCTCTCTTTTTTAAATTAATTTTGATTGGAGTATCATTGATTTACAGTGTTGTGTGAGTTTCTGCTATATAGCAAAGTGAATCAGCTATACATGTACATACATCCCCTCTCTTTTTTTATTTCCTTTTCATTTAGATCACCACAGAGCACTGAGTAGAGTTCCCTTAGCCATACAGTAGGTTTTCACCAAAATCTCTTTTTGTTATACCATATGTGCCTCTAAAATCCTTGGAAACAGATACCACGTATCACTCAATTTTGCATCCTGGCACCCAGAATAGTGTCCAGCACATAGTGATAACCTATATATATATTTCCTGAATAAAGCAATTACTGTTCATTATGTAATAATTGCACTTCAAAAGTACATAGGGACTTACCTGGTGCCAAAGTGGATAATAATCACTTGCCAATGCAGGGGACAGGGGCTTGATCCCTGGCCTGGGAAGATTCCACATGCCAGGGGAGCGACTAAGCCCTTGTGCCACAGCTACCGAGCTCTAGAGCGTAAAAGCCACAAGTACTGAAGCCTGCACGCCCAGAGCATGTGCTCGGCAACAGGAGCAGCCACCGAAATGAGAAACCTGTGCCTGCCACGAGAAGTAGCCCCCACTCCCTGCAACTAGAGAAAGCCCAGGCAAACCACTTAAGATCCTTGCAGCCAAAATAAATAAATAAAAAATAAAAAGTAATACATTAATTGATGTGAGAGAATAGCATTGAAACATGTATATTACCATATGTGAAACAGATCACCAGTCCAAGTTCGATGCATGAAGCAGGGCACTCAAAGTGGGTGCACTGGGACAACCCAGAGGGATGGGATGGGGAGGGAGGTGGGAGGAGGGTTCAGGATGGGGGACACATGTACACCTACGGCTGATTCATGTAAATGAATGGCAAAAACCAATACAATGTTGTAAAGTAATTAGCCTCCTATTAAAATAAATTGATCATTTTTTAAGTAATACATTAAATAAAACATTTCATGTCTACAAATAAAATAAAATTGCAGGCATGATTGAGGAATATTTTTTCTTCTTCTTTTTTTTTTTCCAGATTTTCTTTTTTTTTTAATTTTATTTTACTTAACTTTACAGTATTGTATTGGTTTTGCCATACATCAAAATGAATCCGCCACAGGTATACATGTGTTCCCCATCCTGAACCCTCCTCCCTCCTCCCTCCCCATACCATCCCTCTGGGTCATCCCAGTGCACCAGCCCCAGGCATCCGGTATCAGGCATCGAACCTGGACTGGCGACTCATTTCAAACATGATATTATACATATTTCAATACCATTCTCCAAAATCATCCCACCCTCTCCCTTTCCCAGAGTCCAAAAGACTGTTCTATACATCAGGGTCTCCTCTGCTGTCTCATATACAGGGTTATTGTTACCATCTTTCTAAATTCCATATATATGCATTAATATACTGTATTTGTGTTTTTCTTTCTGGCTTACTTCACTCTGTATAATAGGCTCCAGTTCCATCCACCTCATTAGAACTGATTCAAATGTATTCTTTTTAATGGCTGAGTAATACTCCATTGTGTATATGTACCACTGCTTTCGTATCCATTCATCTGCAGATGGACATCTAGGTTGCTTCCAAGTCCTGGCTATTGTAAACAGTGCTGCTATGAACATTGGGGTACACGTGTCTCTTTCAATTCTGGTTTTCTCAGTGTGTATGCCCAGCAGTGGGATTGCTGGATCATAAGGCAGTTCTATTCCCAGTTTTTTGAGGAATCTCCATACTGTTCTCCATAGTGGCTGTACTAGTTTGCATTCCCACCAATGGGGTAAGAGGGTTCCCTTTTCTCCACACCCTCTCCAGCATTTATTGCTTGTAGACTTTTGGATTGCAGCCATTCTGACTGGCATGAAATGGTACCTCATAGTGGTTTTGATTTGCATTTCTCTGATAATGAGTGATGTTGAGCATCTTTTCATGTGTTTGTTAGCCATCTATATGTCTTCTTTGGAGAAATGTCTATTTAGTTCTTTGGCCCATTTTTTGATTGGGTCATTTATTTTTCTGGAATTGAGCTGTAGGAGTTGCTTGTATATTTTTGAGATTAGTTGTTTGTCTGTTGCTTCATTTGCTATTATTTTCTCCCATTCTGAAGGCTGTCTTTTCACCTTGCTTATAGTTTCCTTTGTTGTGCAGAAGCTTTTAAGTTTAATTAGGTCCCATTTGTTTATTTTTTATTTTATTTCCAATATTCTGGGAGGTGGGTCATAGAGGATCCTGCTGTGATGTATTTCAGAGAGTGTTTTGCCTATGTTTTCCTCTAGGAGTTTTATGGTTTCTGGTCTTACATTTAGCTCTTTAATCCATTTTGAGTTTATTTTTGTGTATGGTGTTAGAAAGTGCTCTAGTTTCATTCTTTTACAAGTATTTGACCAGTTTTCCCAGCACCACTTGTTAAAGAGATTGTCTTTAATCCATTGTATATTCTTGCCTCCTTTGTCAAAGATAAGGTGTCCGTATGTGCGTGGATTTATCTCTGGGCTTCCTATTTTGTTCCATTGATCTAAATTTCTGTCTTTGTGCCAGTACCATACTGTCTTGATGACTGTGGCTTTGTAGTAGAGCCTGAAGTCAGGCAGGTTGATTCCTCCAGTTCCATTCTTCTTTCTGAAGATAGCTTTAGCTATTCGAGGTTTTTTTGTATTTCCATACAAATTGAGAGATTATTTGTTCTAGCTCTGTGAAGAATACTGTTGGTAGCTTGATGGGGATTGCATTGAATCTATAAATTGCTTTGGGTAGTATACTCATTTTCACTATATTGATTCTGCCAATTCATGAGCAACTAGAAAAGGAAGAAATGAAGAACCCCAAGGTTAGTACAAGGAAAGAAATCTTAAAAATTAGGGCAGAAATAAATGCAAAAGAAACAAAAGAGACCATAGCAAAAATCAACAAAGCCAAAAGCTGGTTCTTTGAAAGGGTAAATAAAATTGACAAACCATTAGCCAGACTCATCAAGAAACAAAGGGAGAAAAATCAAATCAATAAAATTAGAAATGAAAATGGAGAGATCACAACAGACAACAAAGAAATACAAAGGATCATAAGAGACTACTATCAGCAATTATATGGCAATAAAATGGACAACATGGAAGAAATGGACAAATTCTTAGAAAAGTACAACTTTCCAAAACTGAATCAGGAAGAAATAGAAAATCTTAACAGACCCATCACAAGCACGGAAATTGAAACGGTAATCAGAAATCTTCCAGCAAACAAAAGCCCAGGTCCAGACGGCTTCACAGCTGAATTCCACCAAAAATTTAGAGAAGAGCTAACACCTATCCTACTCAAACTCTTCCAGAAAATTGCAGAGGAAGGTAAACTTCCAAACTCATTCTATGAGGCCACCAACATCCTAATACCAAAACCGGACAAAGATGCCACAAAAAAAGAAAACTACAGGCCAATATCACTGATGAACATAGATGCAAAAATCCTTAACAAAATTCTAGCAATCAGAATCCAACAACACATTAAAAAGATCATACACCATGACCAAGTGGGCTTTATCCCAGGGATGCAAGGATTCTTCAATATCTGCAAATCAATCAATGTAATACACCACCACATTAACAAATTGAAAAATAAAAACCATATGATTATCTCAATAGATGCAGAGAAAGCCTTTGACAAAGTTCAACATCCATTTATGATAAAAACTCTCCAGAAAGCAGGAATAGAAGGAACATACCTCAACATAATAAAAGCTATATATGACAAACCCACAGCAAACATTATCCTCAATGGTGAAAAATTGAAAGCATTTCCTCTAAAGTCAGGAACAAGACAATGATTGAGGAATAAACCAAACATTTCAAGACTATGACTGGAAATTTCAACCAACTTGAAATTTTATTTTTTTCAATTCTATTTTTCCAAATATTATTGCTAAATAAACAATGAAATGAATTACATTTGTGAATGTTGCACAAAAGTGTTCTGGAAACATCTGTAATTATGAATGACTGTGTTTAAATTTTGACTTACAGTGTGTTATGCTATGCTGTCTCAGAGCTAGACTGACAATGAGTCAGATCATGGCATTTGGAAAGTATACAGTATACAGAATATGTCAAGTAATGTAGTTCTTCACTCAGATTCCTATTTTTCTAAATTAAAGTTAAATGTGTTCGTGTGTTCACATGCTCAGTCATGTCTGACTCTTTTGCAATCCCATGTACTCTAGCCCACCAGGCTCCTCTGTCCTTGGGTTTCTCCTGGCGAGAATACTGGAGTGGGTTGACATTTCCTCCTCCCGGAATCTTTCCAACCTAGGGATCGAACCTGAGTCTCCTGCATTGGCAGGCCGATTCTTTACCACTAGTGCCACCTGGGAAGCCCAATATGTTCACATATGATCATATATATGCGGTCAAACAATTAATGGATATTATTAATATTATTTTATTACATGGATTTGGTCTTCACTGAACTCACTTTACAAATCTAACATAGGAATTGGGCACTTGTTCAGAAAATTTGATCAGTGGAGATAAACGCAAACGAAACAATTCTCAAAGGGTACTTTTTGACTTGAGTTATTCTTGCTTTCCTCATCAATCAAATCAAGAAATCATGCAGGTCACCCTACCATTCACAGCACATCCAAGACCATTTTTTATTCTCATTTTGTATATATCTTTGACGTGTAGTCAATGAAGGGATTCTTTCAAAGGTCTCTAACTGAATCATAAAGGTTTAATTCTACGTAAGACAGAAGATGAATAATCTCACTTTAGTAGAAGGGAATGTAGGCTCATGCGTTCTTGGTTCCGGTATGGTTTTATGGAACATTTTCCCAGCCATCTCAGAGTGCCTGTGTGCTCCTAGGAACTGCTATTTGCACATTATGTATTTCTTTTTGTTTACCCAGTGAGCTTATTGTGGCAAAGGAGTAGTATTAGGTAAGATTAAGTCAAATATATTTCTGTCTCTTCACGCACACACTTTGAAATGAGATTTTAATAATTTTTTAAAAAAATATTTTGCTTCTGTCTCATGTAAAGGAAATCTAGAGATAGGCAATTGGGAGTGATATAACATCTTCATGTCGTTATTAGAGATGCCTACTTCATCAAATTCATACCACCCCCTTCTCTAGGTGAACTAGCCTCATGGACCTACATGGAGACTAGAACTCAGCCATCACACCCACATTACAGAAAACAAGAAGGCGGGTAAGATAAGGAAGAAGGGGCAAAAAACCCAACCTAGCCATCTTTAAGGATCATTTAAGGAAATCTTGTGTGATTTCACAAAACATTTTACTTACAACATTTTTCCAGAACTTTACCACATAAAAAGAGTATTTTTAAGAGTATCTAGAAAAAAAAAGTATTTATTTCAGCATGTACCCAGTTAACTTACATCAAGAGTTCTTTTACCAAGGAAAATGTAGAGAATAGATATTGAGGTAGGCAATTGTCTACCACAAGGACTGAGACAGTAAATGAAATGAATTTAAACATTTAGGGGAAGAAATTAGTTTCTAATTTTGTTATTCTGAGGACAACAGAGAAGTTACCTGTAAAACCCCAAGAAAGAGGATAAGTTGAATGATGTTATTAGAGAGAGGGACTAAATGGGGGAAAAAAGGCAACATAAATATCTTTATCATGTCTGAACTTTACAGGATTTTTTTTTTTGCAAGTTGTATGGACTTGGGAAAATCATATGGATTGATGTTTCTGCTCTTCATAAGCATTTTATACATTGAATTGTAATAATATTTAGCAATAACTTACTGAAATTATAGTCATCTTATTTTACATATATATGTATATGTAGATAAATAGATACAGATATAGATATATTTACTTCTGGAGTCCTATTGTTTTTAATAAAAGGGACAGAACTAAATACTCTTCACATTGAAAATCATACTCAATTGAGCTTGTTTTTCTATTCTTACTCTTCTATATTGATTCATCAAAGCAACAAGGAGGAAAATGTACATTTTTAAATTAAGCAAGCTTTGCTGAACTTATATGCCTTACAAACTGCAGATAGGAGTAAAATAAAACATGAGTTTTGAAGATTTTGAGCATGAAAATGTTGTGTTATATATTTTAATGCACTGGCCAAGAGAGTAATGATCGAGCAAATAAATGAGTCAGAAGAAAAATTTTACCAAGTTTTATCCTTCTCATGTGTGCTTTTTACTTTCAGCCCAGGAGTTGGAATGATTTTTTTCCCATAATTTAATTAATCACTTTGTGCATTAGTTCCCTGGTGGCTCAGTGGTAAAGAATCTGCCTGCCATTGCAGGAGATGCTGGTTTGACCCCTGGATCAGGTAGATCCCCCAGAGAAGGGAATGGCAACCTGCTCCAATATTCTCGCCTGGGAAATCCCGTGGACAGAGAAGCCTTGTGGGCTTAGTCCATATGGTTGCAAAGAGTCAAACACAACTTAGTAACTAAAAAAACAAAAAGCAAATTAATAACTTATGGATTATTATAAATAAGATTATTTAATATTTCCTTCTTTAATAGAAAGATAAAATGCTTTTTCTGCATTTACTTATTTTTCATTATAATAGGAGATCAACTCATCTTGTTTATTCTTTTGAAGTTGTAGCTATTTCAGAAAAATCTTTTTGAAAAGTTTTCTCTCTCACTTAATGTACTACTTAAAATCTCTTTTGTTCATTTGAAAAGTTTCTCCTAATAGAAATATTCTATAATTCTGCCTGCTTCTTTTACAGGCATCAAATATCTCTGTGGCTTTTTTTTTTTTTTCTACTTAATAGGACATGACATGAGTTAGTTGGTTTCCCTGGTGGCTCAGACAATGAAGAATCTGCCTGCAATGCAGGAAACCTGGATTCCATCCCTAGTTTGGGAAAACCTGTGGAGACAGGAATGGCAACCCACGCCAGTAATCCTTGCCTGGAGAATTCCATGGTCAGAGGAGCCTGGCGGGCTACAGTCAATAGGATCCCAAAGAGTGGACACAGTTGAGAGACTGGTCGCTCAGTCGTGTCCTGTAGCCCTCATTGCATGGAACCCGGGTCTCCTGCACTGCAAGCAGATTCTTTACCGTCTGAGCCACCAGGGAAGTGAAAGTGAAGGTGAAAGTCCCTCAGTACTGTCTGACTCTTTCTGACCCCATGGACTACAGTCCATGGAATTCTCCAAGCCAGAATACTGGAGTGGGTAGCCTTTCCCTTCTCCAGGGGATCTGCCCAATCCAGGGATCGAACCCAGGTCTCCCTCATTGAAGGCGGATTCTTTACCAGCTGAGCCGTCAGGCAAGCCCAAGAATACTAGAATGGGTAGCCTATCCTTTCTTCAGCAGATCTTCCTGACCCAGGAATTGAACCAGGGTCTCTTGCATTGCAGGCCGATTCTTTATCAACTGAGCTATCAGGAAAGCCCCAAGTCACCAGGGAAGCCCCTATTTAATAGGGACTGATGTAATTAAATTATCACGTGGTATATTCATAAGTCTTTTATATTATGCTATTTTATAAAATGAATTTGTATGTCAGAGAAAGAAGAGAAATAACTTAATGGCATTCTTTTCATATTTACTGTAAACATTAATTAATAGTAAAACCACGTCAAGATATATGTATTTTTAAGTTGGTGTATAGCAGTACTGAGGTTTAAATGTGTTGTAAATATTATTGTAACAATCGCAACATTATCAGTATCCTTTTTACTTATGAAAAGCTACTTGTGGAATAAAATATATTAACTCTGAGCCTTGTTATAAACCCTTGTCTCCCAGTACATCGGAGCCACTACAGGTACATTTAATATCTTGATTATAAAGTCTCATTTGGGTACACATTTCAATCTATAATTTTATTCAAAAATTTTCCATTGTCAGCAAAGGATCAAAAATCATCCACGGAGCTAAACAATGCACACTGATATTTATATGCATCTGCAAAGATTTTTGGAGAACAGAGAAGAAAGCTTGTGGGATGTGTTTCCTCTTGACACCAACAAATTCTCATATTAACTGGGGAGGTCCTATAATTCTATTTAATTCTGACACACACCACCCAGCAGTCTCATCAGATTGCCCTCCTTGCAGATGTCAATCAAAAGTATTGAGTCCCCAAGTTTACTCACACTTCCACCCAACTTGACTACAAAGTCAGGGATCCCCACAGCCTCCTCCTTCAGGTTTGACTGTTAGAACAACTCATAGGACTTAGGAAAATGCTTTCAGTTCAGTTCAGTTCAGTCACTCAGTCATGTCCGACTCTTTGGGACCCCATGAATCGCAGCATGCCAGGCCTCCCTGCCCATCACTAAGTCCCAGAATTCACTCAAACTCATGTCCATCGAGTCAGTGATGCCATCCAGCCATCTCATCATCTATCATCCCCTTCTCCTCCTGCCTTCAATCCCTCCCAACATCAGAGTCTTTTCCAGTGAGTCAACTCTTCACATGAGGTGGCCAAAGTAATGGAGTTTCAGCTTTAGCATCATTCCCTCCAAAGAAATCCCAGGGCTGATCTCCTTCAGAATGGACAGGTTGGATCTCCCTGCAGTCCAAGGGACTCTCAAGAGTCTTCTTCAACACCACAGTTCAAAGACATCAATTCTTTGGTGCTCAGCCTTCTTCACAGTCCAACTCTCACATCCATACATGACCACAGGAAAAACCATAGCCTTGACTAGACAAACCTTTGTTGGCAAAGTAATGTCTCTGCTTTTGAATATGCTGTCTAGGTTGGTCATAACTTTCCTTCCAAGGAGTAAGCACCTTTTAATTTCATGGCTGCAATCACCATCTGCAGTGATTTTGGTGCCCAGAAAAATAAAGTCTGACACTGTTTCCACTGTTTTCCCATCTATTTCCCATGAAGTGATGGGACCAGATGCCAAACATTCGTTTTCTGAATGTTGAGCTTTAAGCTAACTTTTTCACTCTCCTCTTTCACTTTCATCAAGAGGCTTTTTAGTTCCTCTTCACTTTCTGCCATAAGGGTGGTGTCATCTGCATATCTGAGGTTATTGATATTTTTCCTGGCAATCTTGATTCCAGCTTGTGCTTCTTCCAGCCCAGCATTTCTAATAATGTACTCTGCATATAGGAGAAGGCAATGGCATCCCACTCCAATACTCTTGCCTGGAAAATCCCATGGATGGAGGAGCCTGGTAGGCTGCAGTCCATGGGATCCCTAAGAGTTGGACATGACTGAGCGACTTCACTTTCACTTTTCAGTTTCATGCATTGGAGAAGGAAATGGCAACCCACTCCAGTATTCTTGCCTGGAGAATCCCAGAGATGGGGGAGCCTGGTGGGCTGCCATCTATGGGTTCGCACAGAGTCAGACATGACTGAAGCAACTTAGCAGCAACTCTGCATATAAGTTAAATAAGCAGGGTGACAATAAACAGCCTTGACGTGCTCCTTTTCCTATTTGGAAAATGCTTTACTTGCCATTTATTACCAGTCAATTATAAAGGATACAACTCATGAACAGTCAAAGGGGAGGAATGTGATGCATAGAGCAAAGCAGTGAGGGAGGGGAGTGGACTTGCAGAGCTGCTGTGCCCTCTCCAGGCCCACCACCATCTCAGCACCATGATGTGTTCACCAACCTGGAAGCTCTCTGAACCCCCATAAAAAAGGGAATTTTGATGGAAGTTTCCTTTGTGGGCACAATTGATGACATTGTTGTTGTTCAGTCACTCGGTCATGTCGGACTCTGCAATCCCATGGACTGCATTCAGCATGCCAGGCTTCCCTGTCCTTCACTATCTCCTGGAGTTTGCTCAAACTCATTTCCATTGAGTGGATGATGCCATCCAACTATCTCATCCTGTCCCCTTCTCGTCTTGCCCTCAGTCTTTCACGGCGTCAGGGTCTTTTCAGTGTGTCAGCTCTTCGAATCAGCTGGCCAAAGTATTGGAGTTTCAGCTTCAGCATCAGTCCTTCCAATGAATATTGAGGGTTGCTTTCCTTTAGGATGGACTGAAGTTTGATCTCCTTGCAGTTCAAGGACTTTCAAGGATATTCTCCAGTCATTCGTAGAGACGTAGATGGACCTAGAGAGTATCATACAGAGTGAAGTAAGTCAGAAAAACAAATGTTGGGAACTAATGCATATATGTGGAATCTAGAAAATGGTATAGATGATCCTATTTGCAAAGGAGAAATGGAGACACAGACATGGAGAATAAGCATATAGGGACCAAGAGGGAAAAGGAGGGTGGGAGGAACTGAGAGACTGAGATCAACACATACACACTATTGGCGCTATTTTATTTTTTTTATTTTATTTATTTTTTGTTTTGTTTTTTAATTAAATTTTATTTTGCTTAACTTTACAATATTGTATTGCTTTTGCCATACACCGAGGTGGATCCACCACCAGTATACACGTGCTCCCCATCCTGAACCCTCCTCCCTCCTCCCTCCCCATACCATCCCTCTGGGTCGTCCCAGTGCATCAGCCCCAGGCATCCGTTATCGGGCATCGTACCTGGACTGGCGACTCGTTTCACATATGATATTATACATATTTCAATGCTTTTCTCCCAACTCATCCCTCCCTCTCATAGATCACTCTAATGAGAACATACTGTACAGCACAGGGAACTCGACTTAGTTCACTGTGGTGATCTGGACTGTGGGTCCAAAAGGCAAGGGATATATGTATATGTATAGCTGACTAATTTTGCTTTACAGAAGAAATTAACACAACATTGTAAAGCAGCTATGCTCCAATAAAAAATAATTCAAAAAGAAAAAAAACATTTACCACTGGTGGTTAACTCAGTCTCTAGCCTCTCATCCCTTCTCTGGAGGTCAGAAGTGGGACTGAACGTTCCAACCCTCTAATTAGGCTTCGGTCTTTCTGAAGACCAGACCCCCAGTTTTAGGTTTCTAGGGGCCACCAGGGATCTCTTTAGCATACAAAAGACACTTTAGTCACTTCGGAGATTCTGAAGGTTTTACGAACTGTGTGTCAAGAGCCTGGGACAAAGCCCAAATGTTTACTTTTTATTTATTACACCACAGTGTTAGTCGTCACCACTCATTCTCTGTGGTGAAATGAGGCTTCCCTGGTGGCTCAGACAGTAAAGAATCTGCCCGTAACGGGAAAGACTCGGGTTCAATCCCTGGGTTGGGAAGATCCCCTGGAGAAAGGAATGGCAACCCACTCCAATATTCTTGCCTGGAGAATCCCATGGACAGAGGAGCCTGGCGGGCTACAGTCCATGGGGTCGCAAAGAGTCTAACCCTTTTGCTTTTCAGTACAAATTGCCTTGCCTTTGCTAGTGCTTGCTTTGCTACCATTTTGTTGCTGCCGTGTTTCAGAAAACACCATCTGCAGAAAGGCAGCATTAATGTATTTACAAGTGAATTAAATCAGAGCTCAGTACACTTCTTCTATAAAGCACAGGATGGTAAATATTTTAGGCTTTGTGCCCACGTGGTCTCTGTCACAACTGCTTTGCTTTGCCATTCTAGCGTCAGAACAGTCAAACAACAGGTCAACAACTGATTTGGCTTTGTTCCAATCAAACTTTATTTACTGAAACAACTAGTGGGCCCCATTTGGTTCACGGCCATAGTTCACCTTCCCTTAGACTAAACTGAGTAAAAAAGTCATTCGCTATAATAAATAACTATAATGGATGTTTAAAAGAAGAATTTGTTCACAAACCTTTGACATTTTGCCTGGTGAACTAAATGCTTTTTTTTAGTACTGAGCTCGTGTGAAATTATGAAAAGCACAGAAGCATAATTACTTGTGAAACTGTAGAATTCATAAAAGGTGTTGCAGTAGTCCCCTGAAAATAGAAATTTCTCTTTGCATATATAAATATTTACATGAATTATGTTTTATAATCCAAAAAGTCATCAATTAAAATTAAAAAGAACAACACCAAAAAGAAGTTATATTTCTTTCTTTTCCCAAGAAAAATGCCCTTTCAGGTTTGATCCGAATAAGGGATTAACAGGTGCCTTTAGGAAATACTTTCATTACAGAGAAAGAATTTTGTGGATTAGTCCCTAATAGTTTAATAAGTGTGGGTAAGGTTAGGGGCTTCCCTTCTGGCTTAGCAGGTAAAGAATCTGCCTGCAATTCAGGAGACACAGGAGACAAGGGTTTGATCCCTGGGTCAGGAAGATCTCTGGAGGAGGAAATGGCAACCCATTCCAGTATTCTTGTGTGGAGAATCCCATGGACAGAGACTTGGAATGCTTCAATCAAAGGGTCGAAAAGAGTCAAACATGACTGAGTGACCAAGCGCAAAAGTTTAGCTTAATTTGTGTATTAAAGATTTTGGACCAGTTTTAATATGTATAGGAAAAGCTCAAAATCATAGGATATATATATATAATATAAAAATGACACAGTTTTTCCCTAAAAACACAAGTAATATTGAAAGCTATGTTTTTAAGGTTATTCATCCATTTTTAATCTCTTCCATAAGGATGTTTTTATATTGTACTTTAAAAAATCACTTTACAGTTTTAAACAATACCATATATTGCAATATTTTGGTTTTTTTAGAGTAGATGCACATTTCCTTTTTCCTCCCTCTGGTACTTTAAAACCCTTGATACTACATATAAAACAAACAAGAAAATTCTGAAAGGTGAAGAAAAGAAGGCAGAGCAGCCAGGAACCCCATGGTCTGAAGACCAACACAATAGTGAGCTCCCTTGGTTTTCTTTTTGCTTCATTTATCCCAGGTTTATAGGTAAAGAAACTGACAATCCATAGATACCGATGGAAGCAGATAATAAAAACCCCAACAAAAGCCTGATCTCTTCAGTCAAAGGACCCAGAAAGAAACAGTCTAGCAAAACAGAAAATTCTTAGACAGTAACAACTGGGCTAATTAACTATAGCAAACACCATAAGGGGAAAAACAACACAAAACAAAACAAAACCACTCCACCCAAGTGCCTATCAGGGCAGGTCAAGTGTGAACTCTAGACAGAAAAGCTGCAAAATGTATGGAGCAAAACACATAAAAGAGAAACACAGAAACCCAAAATTATAGTTGGAAAATTCAATATCCTTCACCAACAATTAGTAGAACCAGACGGAAACAAGGATATAGAATTGATTAACAAGGATATAGAAGAACTGAACAATATCATCAACCAACAAAATCTAATCAACATTTATAAAACACCCTATCCAGGAACAAGAAATTATACAGAGCCCAAAAACACACCCAAAGAGCAAGGCCAACTGATTTTTGACCAAGGTGTAAAAGCAGGGCAATGGAAGAAGGATAGTGTCTTCAATAAATGGTGCCAGAGTAGTTGGATATCAATGGGCAAAATAAATGAAGTTCAATCTAAATCTGACACCATATACAAAATTAAGTCAAAATGGATCATAGATTTAAACATCAAACATAAAACTATAATGAAACGTACTTGGAAAAGAGTTCTTAGACATGATAATAAAAGCACAGTTCATAAAAGAAAAAAATTGATAAATTGGACTTCATTAAAATGAAAAACTTTCACTTTTGCCAAAGACTCTATAAAGAGGATGAAAAGGCAAGCTGCAAGCTGGGAGAAAATACTTACAATTTACTTATCTGAGAAGGGACTCATATCCAGAATATCCAAAGAACTCTCAAAAATTCAACAGTAAAAACACAAACAATCCAATAAGAACATGAGCAAAAGATAGGAAACATTTCACTGAAGAAGATATAGAAATGGCAAATCTGTTCATTAAAAAATGTTCAGCTTCACTAACTAAAGGGGAATGTAAATTAAGGTCACAATGAGATATCACTACACACCTGTTAAAATAGCTAAAATAAAAAATAATGGCAATGTCAAATGTTGGCAAGGATGTTTAGAAACTAGATCTCTCCTACACTGCTAGTGGGTATGTAAAATAGTACTGTCACTTTGGAAAACAGTTTGGCAATTTCTTTTAAAATAGAATATATGCTTGTATATCCTAGCGGTCCTACTTGTGAGCATTTATTCTGGAGAAATGAATACTTATGTCCACATAAAAACCAGTATGTAATTGTTCATAGCAGTTTTATAAGTGGAAAAGGCAAAACTAGAAATAACCAAAATGTCCTATAATAAGTAATGGCTTAATAAACTGGGTTATAGCCATACTGTGGAATATTACACAGTAATAAAAAAGAATGTATTGCTATACATGAAAGTCAAGATGGCTTCCAAGGACATCATGCTGAGTGAAGAAAAGACCATTTTAGAAAGTCACATACTATGTGAGTCCATTTGTATAACACTCTTGAAATGGTGAAATTATAGAAATAGAGGACAGATTAGTGATAGGGGTTATTGATGGTGGTAGGTGTGTGTATGACTATAAAGAAGGAGCACAAGGAAATATTTTGTGGTAATGGAAGAGTACTTTGCTTACTGAATTGGTTGCATAAATCTATGCATGTGTTAAAATGACATAGAACCAACCATGAAAGTGAAAGTCACTCAGTCGTGTTCAACTCTTTGTGACCCCATGGATTATACAGTCCATGGAATTCTCCAGGCCAGAATACTGGAGTGGGTAGCTAGTCCCTTCTCCGGGGGATCTTTCCAACCCAAGGATCTAATCCAGGTCTCCCGCATTGCAGGCAGATTCTTTACCAGCTGAGCCAAAAGGGAAGCCCAAGAATACTGGAGTGGGTAGCCTAGCCCTTCTCCAGGGGCTCTTCCCAAGCCAGGAATTGAACCAGGAAGCCCTACACACACTTTATATCAGTTGCAAGTTTCTAGTTTTAATGTTGTACTTTGGCTATCTAGGGCTTCCCTGGTGGCTCAGAGGGCAAAGAATCCGCCTGCAATGCCAGAGACTTGGGTTCAATCCCTGGGTTGGGAAGATCCCCTGGAGAAGGGAATGGCGACCCACTCCAGTATTCTGTCCTGATGAATTCCATGGATAGAAAAGCCTAGAGGGCTATACAACAAAGCAACTTGCACTTTTCACTTTGACTACCTAAAATGTAACCTTTGGGGAAAACTTGGTGAAGGATACACATGACCTCTCTGTATGACTTTTGCAACTTCCTGGGAATCTATAATTATTTCAAATTAGAAGTTTAGAAAAGAAAAAATATGCAAACCTTGTAATGCTTTCTTTCAAAAAAATACATTCCCTAAATTTTTTCAAGGATTTTATGATGTCAAATTTCTCAACTTAATAGACTTTCTTTCCAACAGATGACTAAACCAAGTATTTTATATACTGAAAGGTTACTGTTTATTTTTTAATTTAATAACTGAGTAATGCTATAAATTTTATACTTGCCATGTTTTAATTAACTCACTTATAGTTGCTAATGGGTATCAAAGTATCAAGGACATGAAAATCATGATTTAATCAAAAAAACCTGTTAACACATTAATTGCAACCTCATTATTGACCTCAAGAGCAGACACTTTTGCTGGAGCTTTTGACAAGAAAATAAAATGTGACTGGTTTTCTATTTTTTTTCTTTTTAAAGAGGAATTAATGAATATAAATATGCTTCAATTTGATGTCTTAGCTTCCGTAGCACACAGTTTGGAAACTCTACGCCTAAATAATTGGGCCATTGATTATTTCTGAGACATGAATTAAGCCCTCCAATTTAATCTTATTTAGACCTAAAAATTACAATGAAAAAGAGGTTTCCAGATCACTTATTTTTTTTTTTATTTCACGTTATCTCCTTTGATAAATCTTTTTCCTTGAAAGGATTTATTTACTGAACTGCTGGACTCTTTCATTCTTTAATTGCTAATAGCCCATCCAAATAGCTCATGTTCTACTTTCATAATTTACTAACAAAGTTAAAATTATGTAGGAATACTTTAAAGGAGTCTATTGGAATGCATAATGGAGTATTCTGTTTGTTTTTTTTTAAGTGAGTGGGTGAAAGTCATAAAGAGAAGATTTCTACCTCAAAGCGTACATACAGATGGGTCCACAGTTCCTTATCTGCAATTCTGAAATCTTTAAAAAAAAAAAAAAAAAACTGAAAAGTAAAGGTTCTATACAGTACAATTGGTGGCAAGCCTGGACCTGAATGAACCTGGGATTTTTTTTTTATAGCTTCCATGTAATCCAAGTGTTAATATTCAGAAATGTTCATGTGTTATGCCCCAGATGCTGGCTGTGGGAATGTTATACAGTGTACAGTATATGTATACTCCCTTTCCAAAATCTGAACATTCCTGGCTTATGAACACATCTAGAGCCAAGGACTTGGGATGGGAGATCATGGACCTGTCCTTGAAAAGTATAAGATAGCTGTTTATATAGCACTTGAGAATAGGACCTTATTGACATGAACAATGAATCCAGGAGCACAGTTATTTCATGACATTGAATTCAAGAGGAGAGTCAGAAAAGCACCAGGCTGAACTTTATTTCATTAATAAGCAAACTGGGGCATTGAGCAGCTTGCCCAAGGTTACCCAAGGCTACAGTTGGAACCATGGCAGTCTACCTTTAGAAGTCATCCTTTTAAAGCACAAGATTTTGTTCCTGAAGACTTATCCTGAAACCCTCCCCTGTCACAGCAAAATGAGACTGTCTCTGAGATGAAAGCACGAGGATTTTTTTCAAGTTCATACTCTTATGGATAAAACTCTAGGCTCCAGGAAACTGGCAACCAGCCCAGTTCATGTTCCCCAAGTATGAAACTGGAGGATCCTTTTAAAGAGTAAAATCTACAATCCAAAAGAAAAACAAAACATGAGAACTAGCCTCAGTGGATCCCCTACTGTGGGGTTCATCTGTCCAGTACTGACTTTGCACGCTGAAATTCCAACCCACAAATTTAAACATGGGATTAGATTCAGGAATCATTGAGCAAGCTCTGGCAGATATTGAAGGACAGAAGAGCCTGGCGTGCTGCAATCCATGGGGTTCCAAAAATCAGACACAACTTAGTGACTGAACAACAACCACAGTAGACATTTAAGGAAAATGTCAAACACAAACAGATCAAAGTAAACAATCAATAAAAAGGAGCCTAGGCAGGACAGAGGAAATAGGAAAAAATAGTCTCAAAAAATATATTATCATGAGTACATTAGAGATTAATAGAAGAAATTGCATCCATAAAAACAAAAAAAAAGACACTATGAAAAAAAGGAAGTGAAATAAAGGATAAGATAGAGCACCTGGAAACAAAAAAAATGATCACTGAAATTCTAGAATTCAGTAAAATTTTAGAAGATAAAGCCAATGAAATTCCCCACAAAGTAATTCAAGAAAATAGGGATAAGAAAAATCAGAGAAGTTATCCAGGAGACTAAGAGGCTTATTTCAGAATAGGTTTGCAGAAACAGAAGCAGAGAAAATTCTAGAAAGGAAATTATTAATTTATGGAATGGTTTCAAGAACTGAAAAACTTGAGTTTTTTTTGTGTGTGTGTGTTTTTTTAACATTATTCTTAAGAACATTTCTAAAAGGGCACTTTTCACATATTCATGGAACTGTATTTGAAAGGCTGAGGAATCCCTATAAGTCTTTTAAATAAATGTAATTTTGCTTTTCTTTTTTAGGGGCACAGCAATTGCTGGCATAGTATTTGGAATCGTGTTCATCATGGGGGTCATTGCTGGAATTGCCATATGTATCTGCATGTGCATGAAAAACAACCGTGGGACCCGGGTGGGTGTCATCAGGACCACCCACATCAATGCCATCTCCTCTTACCCTGGTAAGCAATACTGCTTACTCATTCTGAAAGAGGAGTCAGATTTGTTAGTTATGCTCTGGTTCTGGGAGAGAAGAATCATTAAAGATTCTCACTGGAATAATCCCCAAGCACGTAGGATGCTTCTTAATTCATGTAGATTGAAGCTCTAACTTTCAGTGGAGGTTACTTAGATCTGCATTATAATATCTACTTCCTGTTTGAGGATGTTCATATGTTCAATGGTTGTCGTATTGACTACAATTGCCAACCTGCCATAGTTAAGAGAAATAAACAATTCACACCTACTGTGTCTATCTGCCAGTGAGTTTTGACAAATAATTATCAAGAAGGAACAAGTTACATGTCTGAATAAACTGGCATCTGATTCAACAGATATGTATGTCTAGAAAAAAAGTATTGAAGAAAGTTTTTATGTGTCCTCTTTATGCAAGAAAACAGTTTTAACATAACAGTAAAATTATCAGCAAAGAGAAACCATAATTTTTAGTAATTTGACAAGTATTTGTTGAGAATCTTCCAGAAATTCCACATATAAATATACTGTACACATATGAATCCATAAAAAAGTGCTATGTTTTGCTTTCAATATAGTATTTTTAAGTCTATACGTAGATAGCTCAGCTGGTAAAGAATCTGCCTGCAATGTAGGAGACCCTGGTTAGATCCCTGAGTCAGGAAGATCCCCTGGAGAAGGGATAGGCTACCCACTTCAGTATTCTTGCCTGGAGAATTCCATGGACAGAGGAGACTGATGGGCCCCAGTCCATGGGGCCGCAAAGAGTCGAACATAACAGAGTGATTTTCACTTAAATATATATCAGATCAGATCAGTCGCTCAGTCGTGTCCGACTCTTTGCGACCCCATGAACCGCAGCACGCCAGGCCTCCCTGTCCATCACCAGCTCCCGGAGGTCACTCAGACTCGCATCCATCGAGTCAGTGATGCCATCCAGCCATCTCATCCTCTGTCGTCCCCTTCTCCTCCTGCCCTCAATCCCTCCCAGCATCAGAGTCTTCTCCAATGAGTCAACTCTTCGCATGAGGTGGCCAAAATACTGGAGTTTCAGCTTTAGCATCATTCCTTCCAAAGAAATCCCAGGGCTGATCTCCTTCAGAATGGACTGGTTGGATCTTCTTGCAGTCCAAGGGACTCTCAAGAGTCTTCTCCAACACCATAGTTCAAAAGCATCAATTCTTCGGCGTTCAGCCTTCCTCACAGTCCAGCTCTCACATCCATACATGACCACAGGAAAGACCATAGCCTTGACTAGGCGAACCTTTGTTGGTAAAGTAATGTCTCTGCTTTTGAATATGCTATCTAGGTTGCTCATATATATACATATATATATTTGGACATATATATTATACACACACACACATATATATATAGGGATTCCCTGGTGGCTTAGACAGTAAAGAGTCTGGGCCTCAATGTGGGAGACCTGGATTCAATCCCTGGGTCAGGAAGATCCCCTGGAGAAGGAAATGGCAACCCACTCCAGTATTCTTGCCTGGAAAATCCCGTGGATGGAGGAGCCTGGTGGGCTACAGTCGATGAGGTCCGAAAGAGTCTGACGTGACTGAGCGACTTCACTTTCACTTTTCATACACTCATGTCCTCTCTCTCACCCCTACAGCAAAGGAAGAAGGTAGTTTCTACATCTGATCTGCCCTGTGTATCAATTCCCTAATAACATCTCTCCTTTCTTAATCTTTCACCTATCACAGTTACCTTGAGGGAGCAAATTTCAGATGAACGTCAGCATGATCGTTTCCTCTGTCATCTTTTGTTAGTTCTCCCCCTTCTCCAATATATCCGTGTTAGAGTGCCTCAAGTCTCACTCTTGTGTCTTCTATCCTGTATCCAGACTTACTTCTTTAGTTGTATCAATCGGCCTCATGGTATTAAGGACTATTTATATGTTAAATGCCTCCCAGAGTTAGGTATCTCCATGCTAAACCTCCTTCCTGAATTTCACACTCATTTGACCCCACTGCCTGTTGAACCTATCCACTTGGATGTCTAACAGATAGATCTCAAACGTAACATGTATGAATCTATACTTCTTCTGATCATCCCCCTAGAGACTTTTCCACTCATCCTTTACCACCTTAACTGATGGCATTGCCAGCCATCCAGCGGCTCAGGCCAAAAACCTTGGCGTCATCCTGGACTCCTCTCTTTCCCTGACATCTGCATGCAGTCTACCAGGAAAACTTCTCAGCTCCACCTTCAGAATGTAAACAGTATATATGACTACTTCTCACCATTCCTTCTCTGGTGGGAGCCACCATCAACTCTCATTTCCATGACTGTGATATCCTAGGTACTCTGCAAGCATTCATTCGTGCCCTCTAGGGGTCTATTCTAAACACGGTAGCAGACTGAACCCATTTAAGATGATTAAATGTCAGATCATATCACTTCTCTGCTCAGAATCTTTCAGTGGCTCCCCATGTCCCCAGAGGAAGAGTCAAAGTCAGTGGTTTCTCATTTTATCCAAAAAGTCAATTCTTTACCAGAGCCCTCAAGGCAGTGCTTGAACTGGCTCCTCTTTTTTATTTCTCTGACTTCACTTCCTTCTCCCTCTTGCCACCTGGCTCCACTCAAACTTTTTCTTGCTGTTCTGTGAACACACGGGGCACACTCTTATCTTAGAGTTTGCCTAGAACACTGTCTCTCTTACTAATTCAGTTCGGTTCCTCAGTCATGTCCAACTATGCAATCCCATGGACCGCAGCACACCAGGCGTCCCTGTCCATCACCAACTCCTGGAGTTTACTCAAACTCACGTATGTTGAGTCGGTGATGCCATCTAACTATCTCATCCTCTGTCGTCCCCTTCTCCTCCCGCCTTCAATCTTTCCCAGCATCAGGTCTTTTCAAATGATTCAGTTCTTCGCATCAGGTGGCCAAAGTATTAGAGTTTCAGCATCAGTCCTTCAAATGAATATTCAGGACTGATTTCCTTTAGGATGGACTGATTGGATCTCCTTGCTCTCCCAGGGACTCTTAAGAGTCTTCTCCAACACCACATTTCAAAAGCGTCAATGCTTTACTTAATTCAAGTCTTTCTTAAAGGTCACTTTACGAATGAGGTCTTGCTCAGTCACCCTCCTTTAGATTGTAAGGCATCTCACCTTCCTAATGAAGCCATCCTTTTGCTCTACTCCTTGTCCAGAGTGCTTCATTTAACCTTCTAAAATATCATATAGTTCACCTAATGGTTATGTTTATTATTTATTGTTCTTCCCCTTTTCCTAGAACATTAGCTCCATGAGGCAGGCATTGTTGTCGATTTTATTTACGTCTCAATCCCAAGCGTACAAGACCAGAACTGGCACATAACAGGCACTCAGTAGATATGGCTGAATGAATGAATGTCATGACAAAATCTGATTTAATTGTATTAATACCTAGACAATTAACCTTAAATTCCACCCTGAAATATACTATACTTTTACTCACTACAAAAGCAATTTGCAATTCTGAAACTTCCCATTTACTAAGATTATGGTTAGGGTTAATATAACCATGTTAAAACTACGATATAAGAAAAAAATAAGGGGAATTTTCTTTTTAATTTTTCAAATCTCCCCAATTTTACTGGTCAACCCATAACCCAAGAAAAGAGGAGAGTCTGACAGAGACATTAAACCAAAGAAGATGAAGAGAAACACCTTATAGATAATATTCCAGATTCGCTTTCCTTGATTAAAAAAAAGTGTCATTAAAATTAATTTTAATTTTAATTAATTTTAAATATTTTTAATTAAAAAATATTCTTTATAAAATTAGACGAGAAAAAGTAAAATGTTTTAATGTGATGTTTTGCATTCTTGGGTCTGAGATTTCTCTTCCACCCATGGAAATGTGTTTTTAAACACTTTATTCTACTGGCATTATTTATGCTGGCAGATCACAGCACCATGTTGCCTCTTCAGTAAATGCGTTGTTCTGGGAACTGAATAATGCTGAAAACATAATAAGCCTTATGGTGGATGCATTTTCACTGTAAAAAGACTAGGCCTTCAAAAACATAATTTGCTTGATTACTTCTCATTTCCTTCATAAAGTCACTAATTAAGCTTTCACTTAAAGGATCAGGAAACAACACAGAGTAGTATTGAATGCTTTTCAAAAATCTCTCATTCAGTGGATATATAAAATGATTTCACCCACAGTAATTAATTAACCCTGTGATAACTGAATAACCCCTCAAGTTATGACATAGTCCTATAGCTGGGAGGCCCCATAAATGAGTAGAAAATAATTTAGTCAAGGTTAGACTAATAATTTAGTCAAGGTTACAACAAGGTGTATCTCTTGTTGAAAGTACTTAGTGGGGAACCCTACGGTGAACATGATTATTCTGCACTGGGAGGAGATTACCAAGGAAAAGTGATCTGCCACATCCAACCCTTTGTTGCACAGTGACCTTTTGAAATAGTTTTGTATTCCTGCCACCTTGCGTGTCCTGAGCCTTGTTTAATTACAACTATTTTAAAAACCATCAGTATGAAAAAAAGAATTATTTATCAAGTCTTAAATTTCCATGACTTTTCCAAACCTCAGTATAAACAAAAGAAAGTGATTATGTTAACCTCCTTTTAAAAAAATGGGTTTGGATGATACATATATGAAAGGAAATAATATGGATAAAACATAAGAAAAAGGCTTGTCAAAGATATAAAAATTAAATGCCAATGAAAGGAAAACTAGGGATTATAATGCTATCAAGGAAATGGAGATTTGAAGTATCAATACATTTTAGAGTCCCTAATGGTAGTTAGGTAAGTAGATTATTGATTCACTGATTGACTGATACCTGGTAGATAGACAGATGGATAATGATGCTAATGATGAAGTTATATAGGTAGATAGATAGATAAACAATTTTTTTCATTGTGACTCATGTACTCAACAAAGGATTTGGTGATATGAGGATGGTCTCTTCCAATTGTATCTATGGTATCTTCCAATTATATCTATCTAGGGAAATAAGAAGTAAGTTTTATGCTGAAAGTGAATTTGAGGAGTTTGTAATTAAGGAGAAAGAAAAAAAAATTATGAAACAGTAGTCTCAGAGGATGGAGGGGTGGTGAGATGCCTAATGCACAATTTCAGAGCAATGCCAAGGCCTCCACACTTAAGAATATAGTCATGCATTTAAAGTGAGATCAGTTGGCACAATTGTGCATTTTTCTCTAAGCATATTAAGCTCCTAGATACAGATGTAGGATAGCCAAAATGTTGGGTTGGAGTTTTGTCAGGCAGCAGGGAAAGAAGGAGATAAATTTGATGATAGATGCACAGAGATAATTTTATTGATGGACCATAAATCTAAGCTGAATGAAGAAAGACATGAAGACAAGAAAGTAGTGATGTCAGTTTAAATTAATCTGCTTAAGGCCATCAGTAAATCAGAAATCCAGGTGAAAGTGAAAGTCACTCAGTCGTGTCCGACTCTTTGCAATCTCATGGACTGTACAGTCCATGGAATTCTCCAGGCCATAATACTGGAGTGGGTAGCCTTTCCCTTCTCCAAGTGATCTTCCCAACCCAGTGATCGAACCCAGGTCTCCCACATTGCAGGTGGATTCTTTACCAGCTGAGCCACAAGGGAAGTCCAAGATATATTGGGATGTATATTCTAGAAAGATAAGAAGTGTTGGTTAGATTACAATATGATACCATCATTGGTTACAATAAAAGTGAGGAAAAGCCCTTCGAAGACAAAAGACCCAAAGGACTGAGAGGCAGGATTGCTGTTGTTCAGTGGCCAAGTCATGTCAGACTCTTTATGACCCCATAAACTGCAGTACACCAGGCTTCCCTGTTCCTCACCATCTCCCAGAGTTTGCCCGAGTTCGTGTCCATTGAATTGGTGATTCCATCCTTATATTAAAAACTGATTAAAGAAGACAATCTAGGTGATAACTTTATTTAACACTTCATGAATTGGAAGGTTTTCATGGGGAGAACAGTAAAATGGAAGAAAGATAAGAAGCTTTTGTAGGATGAAGAATAAGAACAAAGAAAAGTAGAAACAATCTGATTGGTTGGGGCCACACAGTCAACCTTGTTTGGGTGAAAAAGGAACAAGGAATGTTGAGTATAGAGCCCAGAGTGAGCTTGGTGTTTGGGGATTTTATGACTGGATATACTGAGTTTCTGATATACCAAGGTTTATTAGGACATGGATGTAAGTTTCAGTTTGCTGATATGGGAGCTCGAATAGGAGTGGTTAGAAACCCAGTGGTTTCTGGGGCTAGAAATTTATTTCAACAAAGGGGTGTTGAAATCATCAAGAGAATGATACTATTAATAGAAACTGTGCTGCAAAGAAAGGCAATGAGTCTGATACTAGATCGTCAGTAGATGAGATTTTGGAGTAGAGAGGACCACAGATACAGATAACAAGGAGGAGTAGAAAGTAGTATAATCTCTTAAAATGTGCTACAAAAGAGCTCAGGTTTTTAAAGACAGTTGTTTAAAAATGGCTCTGAGAGGAATGGATTAAGATGCGGTACATATATAAATGAAATAATTACTCAGCCGTATAAAGGAACAAAATAGTGCCATTTGCAGAGACCTGGGTGGACCTAGAGGCTGTCATATGGAGTGAAGTAACCCAGAAAGAGAAAAACAAATGTAATATTGCTTATATGTGGAGTCTGGAAAAATGGTACAGAGGAACTTATTTACAAAGCAGAAATAGAGTCCCAGACATAGAGAACAAATGTATGGTTAGCAACAGGGGAAGGCGGGTGGGATTAACTGGGAGGTTGGGATTGACATACATATATATATATATATATATATACTGCATGTGTGCGTGTTCAGTCACTCAGTTGTGTCCAACTCTGCGATCCCATGGACTGTAGCCCACTGGGCTCCTCTGTTCACAGAATTCTCCAGGCAAGAATACTGTAGTGGGTTGCCACACCCTCCTCCAGGGGATCTTCCCGAGCCAGGGATTGAACCCAAGTCTTCTGCATTGACAGGCAGATTCTTTACCACTGAGCCACCAGGGAAGCCCATATCAATCTTTTTAACAACCTTCTTTTTAAATTAATTTAACAGGTGATAATCATGTTGCAATATATAAATTTATCAAATCAACATATTATATACCTTGAACTTACACAATGTTAAGTCAATTATATCTCAATTGAAAATATTAATTTTTAAAAAATAAGCAATGAAACTTCATCTATCCTACCAGATAATAATACCATTTAGAATCAATAATAACTAAAATTGGGTATTTGTGATTAAAAAATGATATGCCTTGGTCATTGAGACAGAATAAGTAAATTAAAATGTCTATGTGAAATTGTTATTAAAATTTCTACGTGAAAGTCTCTAAGTCGTGTCTGACTCTTTGTGACTCCATGGACTGTATAGTCCATGGAATTTTCTAGGCCAGAATACTGGAGTGGGTAGCCTTTCCCTTCTTCAGGGGATCTGCCCAACCCAGGGATCAAACCCAGGTCTCCCACATTGTAGGCAGACTCTTTACCAGCTGAGCCACCAGGGAAGCCCAAGAATATTCAAGTGTTTATTCTATCCCTTTTCCAGCAGTTCTTCCCGACTGAGGAATTGAACCAAGGTCTCCTGAATTGCAGGTGGATTCTTTACCAACTGAGCTACCAGGGAAGCCCACAAACTCTACAGAAAAGCTAACAAAACAATGTGGAAAGCAAGGATTAAGAAGATACTTTTCAATGACTTGATTTAATCAAAATTTTAAATAGAAAAAAATGAGCACTGATGCAAAATACATGAAATAATGGAAGTAAGGAAGTGTCAAATATATCAATTAACATGGAAAAATTCAGAAGTAGATTGGTTATGACTCAGATATCTGAAAAGACAAATTTTTAAGCTTGGAAACAATATAAAAGAAAGATGAAGAACCATGTATTTTGTTAGATAGATTTTAAACTTCAGTAAGTCAATAAGGTAAAAATAACATAACTTACCATTTTGCCAAACACTTATTTTAAGAAAGGTATAGAAAAGATAAATCCCCACCCCAGTACTTTTGCCTGGAAAATCCCATGGACGGAGGAGCCTGGTGGGCTCCAGTCCATGGGGTCGCTGGGAGTCAGGCACGACTGAGTGGCTTCACTTTTACTTTTCGCTTTCATGCATTGGAGAAGGAAATGGCAACCCACTCCAGTGTTCTTGCCTGGAGAATCCCAGGGACAGGGGAGCCTGGTGAGCTTCCGTCTATGGGGTCTCACAGAGTCGGACACGACTGAAGCGACTTAGCAGCAGCAGCAGCAGAAAAGATAAATAACTTTGTACACTTATTTATATCTTGGTATCATTGAGGTGGTGATATCTGGATGGCATCACCGACTCAATGGACTTAAGTTCGCGCAAACTCTGGGAGATGGTGAAGGACAGGGAAGCCTGCTGTGCTGCTGTCCATGGGGTCGCAAAGAGTTGGACTTGACTGAGCAACTGAACAACAGAAAATTATCTCTTAATTCTATTAAAGATCCCAGTGTGTTAATTATCAGTCCAAAAAAAATCAAAAAATTATCAGTCCAAAAAATATGAATTATAAATAATAAATAAGATGTAAAACTATCAAAAATATAAAATTAGAGGGTATTTTAATAATGACATTTTTTCACTATTAAATTGCTAAAATATTAAATCATGGCCAGTTAGCTGATTCCTGGAATTTCATTCTAAAAAATGAATTTAAAGTAATAAAAAGTCTATGTGTGAGAAGATATTTTGACTCCATTATTTATAACAATAAAAAATTGCTAATAAAAAAATAAGTAAATGGTCAGTGGAACAATGTGTAGTGTTACCAATAAAGTTGATGAAAAATATGTAACGTAATGAAAAAGACTAATTTACAATACAAAGTGAAAAGGCATAATACTATTTTTATATAAATACACAAATGACTAAAAGAAAGTATATAAAGACACATGCTCAGTTGCTCAGTCCTGTCCAGTTCTTTGCGACCCCATGGACTGTACCCCACCAGGCTCCTCTGCCCATGGGACTTTCCAGGCAAGAATACTGGAGTGGGTTGCCATTTCCTTCTCCAGCGAATCTTCTCAACCCAGGGATCAAACCTGTGTCTCCTGCATCTTTTGCATTGGCAATGGATTGTTTATTAAATTTTGACAATAAAATCATGGATGATTTTACTGTTTCCAATTTTCTAAAATGATGTACAATTTTGATAACACCATGCATCTTTCATTACATTTGCTTTAGAGATATTGTCCAGGGTGGATTAAAAAAAAATTAACTTTCTGCTATGAGTTTCTTAGCATCCCTGAATTTTGTAAAATTCTAGACAACTATACTGACATACATGGTAATGGCATATTTTCACTGTTTAGAGAATTGGAATGATTGGTTATGAAAGAATTTCAAAAGTGCATTTCCAGCTACATCCATGTATCTTTTAAAGATGATGTGACTTTACGAGAAAGAAAAATACCCATTAGAGTTAATCAGGAATTCTAAAATTGATACCCTGAAAAGTTTATTTTCTGGTGTAACCTTTTTATCTGTAAGAAAGAAAGATAGCACAGCTCACAGTTACACCAGTATTATTTCTCAATGCCTTCCCATAGGCAGTACTGTAAAAGATGTGTCATGTTTATTTCATGATATATATGGTCTTCAAAATCCTCAAAATACCATTCTTCAGCATTATATTATCACTTTATCAAATTCAAAACCTATATGAATGAAAGACCATGGCTTCGTATCTTAGATTTTCATGTTCAACATGAAGCTGTATAAACCAGAGGGAGTCTCGCTGAAATGTCCTCCAGCAGTGTTTATGCAGATGGCAAAATATAAATGCTTTGTTACCGAAGCATAAAGGCACACCATGGCTTCATGACCAAGAAGGATGCAGAGTCGATCTGTAGATTCACCTGGTGTGTGCCCCTTAAGTGGGAGGCAAGGAAAAGCTTCAACATATAAACAACTTAGAACCACATACTTACATGAAACAGTTCAGTGGGAATTCAGCTGCAACCTTCTGTTTTACATGGAGGGTGCATTGCTTGGCTTGGAGGAATTTTATTATGCATCTCTCTCTCTCAGTCCTCCTGGATATAATGAAGCAAAGGAGTGGGCGTATGCAGAGGGAAGGTGTGTGTAGACTCAGTGGGAGTTACTCCATTTTGTTGTGGAAAAAAAAGCTTGGAATAGCCCAGCCTCTGAGGACCTAAACAGCCTTCTCCACAGAGCGGTGTCCTCTGCTGTGAGCCCTGGCCTGCTCAGCCCACAGGAGAGTTTCAGAGTCTTTCCTCACCAAGGTGTCTCTCAGAGGACAGCCCACTCAGTTCTGCGTCTCCATCTTTTTCTGTGTCGGGTGACTCAATTCTTTCCTAAGCATAGATAGATCAGTAACTGGTTCAAATCACCAAGCTGCTGGTAAAGCCAGCCAAGTTAAAGAGATGTAGATGGGAAAAGAATATTTAAAAGAAGTGAGTATATGGATAACTAGGGCTTACCCAGATGGCTCAGTGGTAAAGAATCTGCCTGCCAATGCAGGAGATGCAAGAGATGCAGGTTCAATCCTTGGATCAGGAAGATCCCCTGGAGGAAGAAATGGCAACCCACTCCAGGCTTCTTGCATGGAAAACCTCATGGATACAGGAGTCTGGTGGGCTAAAGTTCATTCAGAAGCAAAGAATTGGACATGACCGAGCCACTGAACACAAGATATGTATAACTGATTCACTTTGCTGTACAGCAGAAACTAACACAGCATTGTAAATCAACTATACTCCAATAGAAACAAATTTTAAAAAATTTAAACACAAATACAAAATAAAGAGATGCCGAAGAAACAGTTTGTGTTTGCATGTAGGATGAAGTCCTATGTTTATTAATACATGCATATTGATCAGAATTCTATCATAGTCTTATCAGTAAGAGTACAATTGAGAAGACATATTGAGGTTTGTTGAAATGTTGCTTGTTCTTCTCTGCCATTCTAAAAGTGAAAGCTTGGCTGTTTATTCACATTATTATAGCACTAGTCTGTGGTTTAGGTTACATTCACAGGAAGCAATTAAGACATGTCAATTTCCAACTAGAATCGTGACCTTAATGATAAATCATAACTACTGGCAAATCACCAGAAGGGTTGCTCAGATGTTTCCAAGTGATTTGGTTCTTGAAGACATGGAGTGCTCAAGGAGTACCTCTTTTCCAACCCTGTAGTTGGGATGGAGAGCACTACACAATAGATGTCCATACATAATCATAACAAAGGTGATTTTGTTATATTAAATGTGATTTTAAAACACACTGAAATATATTACAGTAAGTAAATTAAAGAAATTTTTTCTATGAGATTTGAAAAAGTTTCTCCACCCTCATTTGCAAACCTGTTTGTCTTCCCTTTTGTTTGTTTCTTATTTCTATAATGACTCCATAACCCTCCAAGTTATAAGAGCCCAGTACCAGGCACCCAATACCTCCATATCTTCTTGCTCTCTACCTCTTTTCCAAACACCCAGTCATCACTGAAGCTCTCAAATGCTCAAGAGCTCCTAATAATCCCCACCACCAACTTCCATGAGTCCTTTATCATCCCTCACATATGCTACTACATCATCTCACCTTTTCTTTGGTCCACCTGAATGCATATTGCTGACAGTCGTCTTCCTAAAGCATACTCACTAGTATATTCAAAAAATCTCTAAAAGCCGCATATCACATACACCTTTTGTGATAGTCTAAGTCCACCTTGATGGTGATACAATTAGATTCCTTGGTATCCTTTCCCATTTCTCTTTTCCATGTAGTTTTTGCTTTGAATCAAAGTTTTCTCCTCTTTCAGAACTTTTGCTCATCTTAAATTATCCTTTATTCCTTTCTCTGTCACTTCAACATCATCTTTCCAAGAAATTTGCCTTAAGCCACCAATTCTAAATACTTTGGCTGATAGCACCATTTTTTATAGCACTTGACTTTTCATGCATGTGTATCCTCAGCTTGATAAAACTGATTATTTAAGGCAAAAATTATGTTGTTGTTGTTGTTGTTCAGTCCTAAGTCGTGTCCAACTCTTTGTGACCTCATGGACTGCAGCACACCAGGCTCCCCTGTCCTGCACTGTCTCCCAGAGTTTGCTCAAATTCATGTCTGTTGACTTGGTGATGCTATCTAACCACCATATCCTCTGCCGCCTTCCTCTCCTTTGGCCTTCAGTCTTTTCCAGGATCAGGGTCTTTTCCAGTGAGTCAACTCTTTGAGTCAGGCCAAAGTATTGGAGCTTCAGCTTCAGCCTCAGTCCTTCCAATGGAATATTCAAGGTTGAGTTCCTTTAGAATTGATTCTTTTGATTTCCTTGCTGTCCAAGAGACTCTCAAGAGTCTTCTCTAGCACCACATTCAAAAGCATCAATCCTTCCGCTCCCAGCCTTCTTTATGGCCCAACCCTCACCTCCATACATGACTACTGAAAAAAAAGCCATAGTTTGGACTATAGGAACCTTTGTAAAAATTATGTCCTCCCCCGAAGTACCCAGCTGAGTGTCTCAAATATAATGGACACTCTATCATTGCTAAATGCCTGATGCCCTTCTCATTTTGTTTTTTCCAGTGGCACCACCCCCCTATAATTATGACCATGAGATGGAATTCTGTGTAGACTTGCCTCCTCCATACTCCCCGAGCCCAGCACAGCGTTCTCCACCCCCTCCGTATCCTGGAAATTCGAGGAAGTAATCCTTCTCCTGGAACAGAGTATGTGCCAATCAGCAATCTTGCCTAGAATAAAATGCCTCTACTCAGGAACAGACAGGAAAGGATTGCCCTAAGGAACACTCTTTTGGGTTGGACAATATGTCAAGTGGAATGTCCAGGCTAAGAGAAGAGACACAGGATTTCTGCCCTACTCAGAGCTGATCCCATCTGGGATACTATGTTGGGTTCACAGGAACCATATTTGAAGAGGTCTACTGATACAGAAGCACACTCAGAAAAGAGTAGTTCAGTTCAGGTCAGTTCAGTTCAGTCGCTCAGCCATGTCTGACTCTTTGTGACCCCATGAACCTCAGCACACCAGGCCTCCCTGTCCATCACCAACTCCCGGCGTTCACCCAAACTCATGTCATTGAGTCGGTGATGCCATCCAGCCATCTCATCCTCTGTCCTCCCCATCTCCTCCTACCCTCAATCTTTCCCAGCATCAGGGTCTTTTCCAATAAGTCAGCTCTTCGCATCAGAAAAGAATAACGCGTAGACAAAACATCAGAAATTCGTGTCGCTTAAGGAACAGATGAAGGAAATTGCAGGATTCACCCTGAAAAAGAGATTTATGTGCGATACGAGGCTACCCTGGACTCCATAAGGAAACGACTACCTTCTGCAGCTTTACGAGTCAGGACGAGAACTCTTCAGTCTCTTTGTTCATCCACAAATGCAGATCGAGTGCCTGAAAGCCTACTCTGTGCTTTACACTGTTGGAAACACTGGATGGAAGTTGCAGGAAGAGAACTCGTGTTTAAGTATAAGAAAGAGCAATTGGAGTTTTATTATTGACTAGATTGCTTTGTGAAGCTCCCTGTCTCCAAGACTCTTGACAGAGCCTGGCTGACTACCCAGTAGAGACATGCTCGAGAAGGGAGAGTGAAGTCAAATGGTAGATGAGTTCAGTGCGGCCCCAAAACTCTGCTCATGTTTTAGATAGAAGTGAGGTGAATTTCTACATCACCAAGAATGAAAACAACAGGGGTAGTTGAATCTATATAATTTGAGACTTAAAACATAACCCAAAGCACTCAACAGCCGCTTAAAGCCAAGAACTCTTCACTGCTAGCTATTGCCACCTAAAAATCATCTGACTTTATGCAGTATATGATCATAATGGTAATTCCAACTGTGAAAAGAAATTCATATCAAGTTCCACAAGCAACAAATACTTCACTTCAGATTAAAAGATGAGAAGCCAGAATCCCGTGGGATTTTATATCAGGGAATAAAATTTAGAACCTGACCAGGAAGCTATATAGCAGTTTACAAAAAGAAGAGGGGAAAATGAAGCTTGGATTCTGTTTTGTGTAAGTCCACTTACATGCAACTTGGACAAATTTCTATGTCTCTTATAATGCTTCAATAATCTAGTCTCTTGAAAAGTTATACAGTTAATGGAAAAGTAAGATATTGATGTCAAACTGCTGCCTTTTGCCAAGAGCCAAATTTTATAAAGTGCCTACCTTTAGGTGTAAAAGTTTTTAATAAATAATTCTAATATGCCATATTCACTGCTGCAGGTGATCTTAACATTTCTATTGTCATGTATTTAAAGTTGTATGTTGAGAAAATATTGAGAATAATGAAATTTGTGTGTCACTTTGCAATTAAATCTAAAATGTTTAAGCCAACATTACCAGCGTAATTCAGTGAAATCCCAAAATGATGCTAAGAGTTTTGCTGAACAAAACAATCAAAAGAAATGTCTTAAAGTAAAAATCATAGTTAGGAAACTCAGTAACTCATATAAGTAGCATATATTACTTTCAAAGACATTGACTGAACTGAAATACAGTCTAACTGCCAGTGAGGTCTGAAAGCTAAATTTGTTTTGAATGACTAGCTTGATTTTCAGGCACTGTGATTTTCTTGCTTATGAAGATGGAAACCATTCAAGCATTCCAGCCTGTCCTACCTAGTAACTGAGATTTTAGCACAATTTTAACAGTACATATGCTTGAATTTATCTCTCTTCTGCAAGTGTGATCAGAATTACACAGTAACTACAATTACACAGTAGCCACACAATTCAAAGTGTCAGAGCCTCTGTGACATTCAGAGAGATATTTCCCAATGCACCATATATTCCTTAAGAAAAAATGGAGAGGGCAAGTCCAGCAGTAATTGAATTCTCATCATCTTTGCTGTCAATAAATGTTTACTGCATACCTCCTATGTTCTGCCAACATTATTCGCATAGGAGCTATTACAATCCACACCATCTCTCTTCTCTGAGTTGCGTTAAGGCCTCCCTTAAGGCATATCACAAACCCATAGACCTCCAACAGATGAGCATTTTTACTATTTGTATTTAGTGTCACAATAGCGTAAATGTGCACAGTGTCAGTATAGACTTTTGGAGTTCACTGATTATTTTCACAGATGACACATCTTGGGGGAAAATAGTATATGATGTGAAAGCTTTGAATTACAATTATTTAAAAACTAATGTATTTGCTATGGCCAAAGTGTTTACAATAAGCAATAAAATGAAATAACCCATTATAACAAGAGTTATATTTTAAATCATCTTGCGTTTATTCTGCTTCATCCTCCATTTCTGCAGATTTAGCCTCATTCATCTATACAGGAGACACAGGACTGGAGCCAGATAAACTTTATGTTGAATTCTGTCTCTTGCCTGAATGATTTGAGGTGTGTGTATGTGCTAAGTCGCTTCAACCACATCCGACTCTTTGCAACCTTATGGACTGTAGCCAGCCAAGCTCTTCTGTCCCTGGGATTCTCCAGGCAAGAATACCAGAGTGGGTTGGCAATCCCTTCTCCAGGGGATCTTCCCGACCCAGGGATCAAACTCATGTCTCTTATGTCTCCTGCATTGGCAGGCAGGTTCTTCACCAGTAGCGGCACCTGGGCAGGCCACTTCATCTCTCTAAAATTCCAGTTTCTGCTCTGGAAAATGTATAATAGAATCGACTTCATCAGGTTTTGTGAAAATTGGATGAATGCACAACATTCTATATATTGTGCCTGGCACGTAGAAAATGTTTTAGAAATATTACCCAAAAATAAATTAACAAAAGAATAACATAAGGACAACAGCTTCTAGAGCTGTGCTCCCAACACATTAGCCAACAGCTACATATGATTACTTCAGTTTAAATGAATGTTTACATTAAACTAACTGGGGGTCTTCCTTGATGGCCCAGTGGTTAGGATTCACCTTCCAGTGCAGAGGGTGTAGGTCTGATCCCTTGTGGAGGAGCTAGGACCTCACATGCCTTCCAGTCAATGAATGAAAACACAAAACAGAAGCAATATTGTAACACATTCAGTAAAGGCTTAAATCCTAAAGGAAAAATGGAATCCCTCAGTCTCACCAGCCACATTTCAAATGCTACAGAGTCTCATGTGCCCAACAGCTGCCTTACTGGGCAGTGCTGCTCTAGAAAATCCTTTGTAAAATGCAAAGAGGCAGCAGAAAGGACATGAAGTAAGAAAAAGCTGCTACAGTCATCTTATCCAGGAGAAACTGTAGTCTTTGTCAGTTAATTGTACTGTCCTTCACAATTGTGTCAGGCCGTTGCTATGGAAGTAAGGCTGTGATCTACAGGAGACCCATGAACAATGAGAGTCCCAGTGATGCTCTCATCAGGACCAGGGCTGATGGTGGAGGAGAGCCCCTGGACCTGGTCCAGGAGTTGATGACACAGGGCCATGGCCTGTTGGAGTCTAATCCATTCTGCAGCTGCCTTGCTCAGCTCTAGAAGCCATTACAGGGATCTCCAGGGCCACACACATGTAGATGCCATACTGAAGTGGGTTCCTTCATTACTACATCATTTTGTTCTCACCACAGAATAAAAGCTGCACTTGCCACGCAGCCACTTCTTCCCAACTTGTCCTTGTTTGGCCAAACCCATTTTTCCAATTTGGGGCTGTAGGTGAGAGAGGATCTGCCATATCAGACAAGCTTGAGACTATCAAATAATGGAATTCTGGGTGCTGTTCTTTTATTTTTTAACTTAACTTAAACCAGCCTATACCAGCATGCTAAAACCGCGTGATCACCTTACTCATCACTGCAGAGGCGTCTAAGGACTACTGGTTCCTCAATCAGAACCCACCTGAAATGTACAAGTTTTATTTTCTACTTATTAGTCCAAGTCACAAAGAATGAGGCTGCACTTGTATAAGTTCAGTGCTCTTATGGTGCAGCCCTGCAGTGTGGTATAGTCTGGCCCAAACTGTGTGCGAAAGGAAACTAACATAACTAGCTTGAAAAAAGATCTAGAGGTGATTCTGATTTCCACCCTAATCCCAACCCTACCACTGCCTCTTATGACTGGCTAATGTGAAAGAACTAAGACTCCAGAGGAAGATTTTAGTTTCTCTCATCTCTGTTACCTTCTAAGCTATGTGTCTGAGCCAAATAATTGAGTTTCCACAACCTAAGTTTTGTCCAAAACATGCCCACACCACCCTTGCCAGGATGTTGTTTTTATATACTGTCTACATAAAAACAATATATAAAATATCTGTCATAAATACTTGATCTGGTTGGTGACTCAGAAAGACACAAATATATGTACCTTTTCTCTTTCCAATCTTTGTCCCCACTTCCAAACCTTACCACTTCTATGTGTGTGTGTGTTAAGTCACTTCAGTTGTGTCCAGCTCTTTGCAGCTCCAAGGACTGTAGCCTGCCAGGCTCCTCTGTCCATGGGATTCTCCAGGCAAGGATACTGGAGCAAGTTGCCATCCCCTCCTCCAGGGGATTTTCCCAAACCAGGGATCAAATCCACATCGCTCATGTCTCCATTGGCAAGCAGGTTATTCACCCCTGGTTCTACCTCCTATAAGCAGGTGAAATAGTTATTCATCTATGTGAAACAAATTACTTCAAAATTTGGTACCTTGAAACAGCATCAATTATTATCTCAGTTTCTATAGGTCCAGAATCTGGGTGTAGTTTAGCTGGTCCTCCAGCTTGGGGATTCTCACAGGCTACAGTCATCTTAATGTGCAACAGAGAGAAAGATCTGCCTCCAAGCTCAGTCACTCACATGGTCACTGACAGGAGTCTGTTCCTTGCAGGTTTTTGGACTGAGGGCCTCATTCACTCACTGGTTGTTGGTTATCCCAGCTCCTTACCATGTGGGCCTCTCCATAGGGCAACTCAAAATATGTCAGCTTTCTTCCCCAGTGCAAGCCAGCAGGAAGAGCTGTGGAGTGAAAGAACCTGCTAGCAAATCATAGTGCTAGCCAGAGGGAAGTCACACACTTAAAACCTAATCTCAGAAGTGACATCTCATCCCTTTTGAAATGTCCTGTTCTTTAGAATCCATGCCCTGGGTTCACTCTGCACAAAAGAGGAGGAGGGGATTGCAGGAAGATAAGAGTGGGGATATTTCAGCTCATTCCCTTTAAGTTCATTATTTGCAGTTTAGGCAATTTTCCCTCTAACAGAAATGTGCCAACTCAACAGGCAAAAGAATACCAGGGCCATGCTTGGCTGTGATCAAGTTGCTTTTAGGGGCCTGGCAAGGGTAGAATGGAGCCAGCAGCATCCAGAGGCCCAGACTAACTGGATAAGTGCTGAATTCCTGAGGAATACTGAAAGGAGACACCACGTTTGGGTTTCCATGGACTTCGTTTATGAGTTGCAGGGAATGAAGTAAGCGCATACCATGTAACCTTATGAACAAGTCTTAACATGGTCCCAGCTCTAACCTCTGTTTTAACTTTGTTCCAAAATAGTTCATCTTCATCAAGAAAACACTTTCAAGACAAGTTTCCAGATGAGTGCACAGTGGATCAAGTTGCTACCTAACCTAATCCTGAATACCTTCACTAAAAATGGAAAACAAATCCAAAGAATGTTTGGAACTGCAGAAACATGTGTTGGGAATGTTTGCCTTCTCTGGGTACATTCAGGAATCACTGATTTAAAACAATCAACAATGAAGCACAAACTCTTTTCCAAGTCTTATTTCAGCTCTGCGCCTCCTCTTTTTTTTTTTGGCCACACCGTGCAGCTTGTGGGGTCTTTGTTCCCCGCCCACATGCACTCAGTCACTTTAGTCGTGTCCAACTCTTTGCGACCCCATGGACTGTAGCCCACCAGGCTTCTTTGTCCATGGGATTCTCCAGGCAAGAACACTGGAGTGGGTTGTCATTTCCTCTTCCAGGAGATCTTCCTGACTCAGGGATCGAATCTGCGTCTCCTACAATGCAGGCAGATTCTTTACCCACTGAGCCACCTGGGAAGCCCGCTTTGTTCCACCGCCCAGGCTTAACCCGGGGCCACGGCAGTGAAAGTGTGGAGTCCTAAGCACTGAACCACCAGAGAATTCCCTCTGCTCCCCCTCCGCTACCCAAGTCATGAGCAGCTTTTCAGTATGTACCACCAGCCACTCCTTAGTGAAGAAGAGACAGAGGAGTAACTTTCTGAATGAAATCTGGTAGTAAGTAGTAGGTGAATACATCTCATACTGTTTCCATGGAGTAAAAGATGGATAATTTATTTTTTTCTGATTAAAGTCCACAGAGAACCAAGTGATCTGATTTTCCTATTTTTACATCTTGTAAGTCAGTGTCTTCATTTTCACACATCTTGTGTATTATTTTCTCTGTTGATTGGGAACAGCATGAAAGGAGTTCAGTTGAAATAGTTGAACTTGAAATAGTCGAAGTTCAATTCCTTGTGTTTTACGTGTGAAAACATATTTTGGGACCCATCACCTGAGCATACAAACTCTCACACCTCCTTGCCTGGTAAAACCCCTGCTCATCTGTCCAGATGTAACCAAAGGGCATATACTTCGAGGTGAGGTCAGCTCTTTTCTCCAAGTCAGAATTAATTGATCCCCACCTCTGCCTCGTTTTGTACCTATCTTCATACTCCAAGAACTGTTTCTTGGACATCTGTAGTCCCCTGGTGGTGACTCTAGGATATTTGAAGTAAATGACTGAAGTATTATTAAGTCAGCAAATAACACATGGCAACAAAGAAAGTTCAGATAATGTTAAGAATGAAAAGACAAGAGTTTACATTGAGCAACATGTTCTAAGGGGCTTCCCAGGTGGCACTGGTGGTAAAGAACCTGCCTGCCAATGTAGGAGACATAAGATATGTGGATTCAATCTGTAGGTCAGGAAGATCCCCTGGACAAGGAAATGGCAACCCACTCTAGTATTCCTGCCTGGAGAATCTCATGGACAGAGGAGCCTGGGGGGCTACAGCCCCTAAGATTTCACAGAGTCGGACACAACTGAAGCAACTTTAGCAAAGCATATTCTAAAAGGGGTCCATAACTCAAGATATGGCTCAGGGAACTGGACAAAAGGCTACAGTTCTGTGGTTTTTAATTGATGATTCAAGTCCATCCAGAAACAGCTGGATTGTGTTTTTAAGCACAAGTGAACACATGTTGGCTCAAGTAATTGCACAGGTTCATCTTCATTGACTCAAAACAAGACAACACGCCGACATGGGAGAGGCACTTTCATAATTTTTCACAGTAAAATTGAGCTTCTCATTTTTTTACATAAAAAGAATATCAATCAAATATCAGAAAAGAATGGTCTCATAAATCACATTTTTATAGAATGTATCCTAATATAATGTTGACTTCAGAAGCAGTGTCCCAAGGATTCACTGAAGGCAAGATGCCATAGTTTTGACATTACCATTCCTTCAAGGTATGTTGAAAAACCACTGAATATTCTGAAATGAAATGAAGAAGGCCAAAACTGCTGGAAATGGGTAATACAATGGCTATCAGCTTTTGTGCTATTACTATTTAATATAGAGAGAGAGCAATAGAGTGTTTATCCAGATAATACCATTATGATAAAAGACTGTTTCTCAAAGGAATCTTTCCTAGAAATACCTTAAGTTAAATCATAATAATAATGATAGTTTGGGGTGAGTATAGGTGCCAAGCACTGTGGTAAGCACTTTATATTAATTACATTTAATCTTCCAGTCCCACGATGTAGGTATTATTATTATCCCCATTTTGCATAAACTGTACATAGAGCAATTCATAATATCTTTCAATGAGGATAAACTTTTAATGCTGCAACAAAATATATCCATATCTGTTCTTTGCTTGTAAGAACTACCCACAGCTATCTTGGAGCTGATTGTAGAAACTGCCTTTTCATGAGTTCCAAGTGGGTGACTATACATGTTTGAACAATATTGATGACTCATATCCTTCACTTTGTCCTTCTCTTGCAATTCATCACTCAGTCTCCATCAGTTCCAGCCCTTACAGTACACCATGGCTGAGATAGAGACAGGACTCTTTTGTTTCTGATATGGCACCTGGTCTCAGCAGACATCTTCACTCATTTCTCTCTTAAGTCATGACTCTTCACCTGAACAGAGACCACTGTGGATTTTCTGGGGGTGCTCTGTATTTTCTTTTGACCAGGACAAAGGAATGAGTCAATGAGGCATTGAGGGAGGTTGTTATTATTGCTGTTGTTTAGTCACTAAGTCATGTCCAACTCTTTTGAGACCCCATGGACTGTGGCCCACCAGGCTCCATTGTTTATGGAAATTCCCAGGCAAGAATACTGGAGTGGCTTGCCATTTCCTACTTCAGAGGAGATTTCAGACCCAGAAATCAAACTCACATCTACTGCATTGGTTGGTGGGTTCTTTACCTCTGAAACCCCAGGGAAACCCATTAAGGGAGGGGACACCTGCAAACTGATGTGAGCTTTTAATTAATTTTGAAGGATAGTCATAAATATTGGTAAAAATGAATAAAAACTGTAAACGTTGGTGTCTACATTGTACAGATCTAATATTCCTATGGAATTGCTTCTTGATTTTCTGTTGCATACTTTTTTTTCAGAAACGCAAGATCTCTGTAGAATTTTAAGAGAAAAAATACATATAAGCAAGAAAATATTGAATGACATTAATAATATGTTAGCATAGTTAGGAAAGGATTTTTAAATGAGGAAAAAGCAATAATAATAACCTTCCAGATAATTTTGCATAAACAGAGTTCTGTATTAATCAAGAAATAAAATAAGTTTTGCCCAGCACACTGCTATCTATGCCTGAATGTCAAAATTAAAATATTTATGAAGTCTGTGTTTCTCCAGGCCATAGTAATCTAATAAACTATATTTTTGCATCTTGGATCTCATTTGCTACTGTAGGACTTTCATACTCCTACAAAGTACAGCCTATAATTATATTTGGGAGTCCCCAGAGGATATGCCTCACAGCCTTTAAGTTACTAAGCTGTATCTTCCAGTTTCTTTTTCTCTAGGTTCCCTTTACTGCTGTTATTAGCTAGACATTTGCCAACCACTAGAGTGCATGAGGTCACGTGGCACTACCATGATGTTCAAGACCCCTGTTAAGATCTGTGCGTTGGTTTGCTGTGCCCATACCCTAGGATTCCTATTATTTCAGGAGTTGCCAGGTTACAGTGTCACTGCCCACTATTGCAGTGACTGAGCTATCATGAAGAGTAATCCATGGGCTGTGTCTGCCTCCAGACGCTGTTGAAGGCTGTTGGCTCCAAACTCTCCATTAGAGTTTGGGCAGACACACCCTGAGGCCTGGGCCGCTGAAAGGACTGATGCTGAAGCTGAAGCTCCAATAGTTTGGCCACCTGATGCAAAGGAAAAGACCCTGATGCTGGGAAAGATTGAAGACAGGAGGAGAAGGGGATGACAGAGGATGAGATGGTTGGATGGCTTCATCAACTCAATGGACAGGAGTTTGAGCAAGCTCTGGGAGTTGGCGATGAACAGGGAAGCCTGGTGTGCTGCAGTCCATGGGGTTGGACATGACTGAGTGACTGAACTGAATAAGAGACTAATGTGTCTTATAAGGGACTGATAAATTGCTATGTGACAGCTTTTAAGATGAACAAGCTAATAAAAAGAATTGCATAGACTCAGAGCTATAAGGCACCATAAGATTTTTATGTAATATCTTTATTTCTAAAGTGAGGAAATAGGGGGAGGAGCTAAGATGGCAGACGAGTAGGATGGGGAAAATACTTTCTCCTCCACAAACTCATTAAAAGAACATTTTAACGCTGAGTAAATTCTACAAAACTACTTCTGAATGCCGGCAGAGGACATCAGGCACTTAGAAAGACAATTCATTGTCTTTGAAAGGAGATTACGAGCCCTGCAGTAACTCCTTTTGCGGAGAAGCGGTGTGGACACCAGCATTTGCTATTAGCAAGCGGGGGGTTGGGCTAGGAGGAGCGGAGCGGCCTGCATCGCTTTGAGTAAGGATTTGGCCTGGATATCCTGAGCTCTGCTGCTGCTGCTAAGTCGCTTCAGTCGTGTCCGACTCTGTGCGACCCCATAGACGGCAGCCCACCAGGCTTCCCCATCCCTGGGATTCTCCAGGCAAGAACACTGGAGAGGGTTGCCATTTCTTTCTCCATTGTGTGAAAGTGAAAAGTGAAAGTGAAATCGCTCAGTCGCCACCGACTGGTAACTGGTAACGACCCCATGGAATGCAGCCCACCAGGCTCCTCCATCCATGGGATTTTCTAGGCAAGAGTACTGGAGTGGCTTGCCATTGCCTTCTCCAGACCTGAGCGAAATAACCAGACTGTCGGTTATCTACTGCATCAAAAGCCAGCCCTAACCTAAGACACCACCAGGACTACGAACGAAACAAAGGACTGCACAGAGATAGCCGGCTGCAGACCATTCCACTCCCATGACAGGCAGCCAGAGCCGAAGCGGGCAATCACAGCCCTAGAGAGACATTATCTACAAAACTGTAAGCAGGTTGCTGTGCTAACTAACGCTTCTTGGGGCTCTGGACGGTCAACATCCACCTGAGAAGGTGCGCCAGTTGTATACCCAGAAAACTGAGCGGCGGGGAGGCGATAAGTCACAGCAGCTGCGCTCACTAAATACTTCATAAACACTTCATCACCTGCACAACTTGGACCTGGGAAGGGCACAAAATGCAGACTCAACCGAGTCTGTGCTTCTGAGTGCCTGAATCTGCCTGGCTTAGATTTGGGTGTTCATCTCCACCCAAATCTGTAACAGGGCAGAGATCAGATGTTGAAAAGACCAGTAAACCACCTCAATAAAGAGAATTCAACAAACTACCAGAATATAGTAAGGACACTCTAAACTTGGCAATTTTAACAAGATGAAGAGACAGAGGAATACCCAGCAGCTAAAGGAACAGGATAAATGCCCACCAAACCAAACCAAAGAGGAAGAGACAGGGAATCTACCTGATAAAGAATTCCAAATAATGATAGTGAAATTAATCCGAAATCTTGAAACCAAAATAGAATCACAGCTAAATAGTCTGGAGACAAGGATTGATAAGATGCAAGAAAGCTTTAACAAGGACCTAGAAGAAATAAAAAAGAGTCAATACATAATGAATAATGCAATAAATGAGATCCAAAACACTCTGGAGGCAACAAATAGTAGAATAACAGAGGCAGAAGATAGGATTAGTGAATTAGAAGATAGAATCCTAGAAATAAATGAATCAGAGGAGAAAAAAGAAAAACGAATCAAAAGAAATGAGGACAATCTCAGAGACCTCCAGGATAACATTAAACACTACAACATTCGAATCATAGGAGTTCCAGAAGAAGAAGATAAAAAGAAAGACTATGAGGAAATACTTGAGGAGATAATAGTTGAAAACTTCCCTAAAATGGAGAAGGAAATAACCACTCAAGTTCAAGAAATTCAGAGAGTCCCTAACAGGATAAACCCAAGGCGAAACACCCCAAGACACATATTAATCAAATTAACAAAGATTAAATATAAAGAACAAATATTAAAAGCAGCAAGGGAAAAAACATCAAATAACTCACAAGGGAATTCCCATAAGGATAACAGCTGATCTTTCAATAGAAACTCTCCAAGCCAGGAGGGAATGGCAAGACATAATTAAAGTGATGAAAGAAAATAACTTACAGCCCAGATTATTGTATCCAGCAAAGATCTCTTTCAAATATGAAGGAGAAATCAAAAGCTTCACAGATAAGCAAAAGTTGAGAGAATTTAGCACCACTAAACCATTTCTCCAACAAAAACTAAAGGACATTCTCTAGACAGGAATCACTAAAATGGTGTATAAATTCGAACCCCAAACAATAAAGAAAATCTTACTTATCGATAATTACTTTAAACGTTAATGGGCTGAATGCCCTAATCAACAGACAAAGACTGGCCGAATCGATACAAAAACAAGACCCCTACATACCTTGTCTACAAGAGACAACCAAAAGACTAAAACGAGTCAAATGGATACAAAAACTAGATCCCTATATATGTTGTCTACAAGAGAACCACCTTAAAATAGGGGATATATACTGACTGAAAATGAAGGGCTGGAGAAAGATTTTCTATGCAAATACGGACCAAAAGAAAACAGGAGTAGCAATACTCATATCAGATAAAATTGACTTTAAAATAAAGGTCCTGAAAAGGAGACAATGAAGGTTACACATAACGACTTACAGGAACAATCCAAAAAGAAGTTATAACAATTATAAATATATATGCACCCAACATTGGAGCATTGATATATCTAAGACAAACACTAATTAGTACGATAGAAGAAATATACAACAACACAATAATAGTGGGAGACTTTAATACCCTACTCATACTCATACAATCTGGCTGTAATAGACAAAGCAAAGAGAAAAACATATTCACTTATGAGCCTCAAAAAATTCAGTTCAGTCAGGAGAGTTTAAAAAAATAGACTTATTTGTTCATTCTGTAAATGTTTATTGACTATTTTATGGGTCTGGTACCACTTTGGGCATTAGGGAGGAAGAAGTGACAAATGTGATCCTGTCCTAAATAATATATTGTTGTAAAGATAGGCCTATCAGTACAAAACACCAAGATGTGCCTAAGATGAGGACACACAAACTGGACTTTTAGTTTCCTGAACTTTGCATTTCCAGATCAAATCTCCTAATATAAGATGAATTCAATATGATTTTTTTTAATGTTCTTTGTGATTAAAAATAGAAAGCCATTAGTTAAGAAATTACATACACTCCTCCCCACCATCACTCCCCTTCTTCCTTCCCCCCCCCCAAAAAATAAATAAATAAAGTGAGGAAATAGACATAGAAAAGAGAAGGGAAAAAAAAAGAAAAGAGAAGAGACCTGTTCAAAATCACTGGTGATGAGCCAACTTGGTGGTGGCAACTCATAGGATCCCAAAGTCTTTCCCTTACCCAGTGTACCATGCCACTTCTCTACACAGCTGTTGGTTCTGGTTGTTATTACCATTCTCTTTCCAACCTCAGGGTCTTTGCACCTGCTGATCCTGTTTTTCTCATTGTTCAGATCTCAGTTTAAATATCAAACCATAATCCAAGGCTTCCCTGACAACCCGATCTGAGTAAGTCTCCAACTATCCCTTACCATTACTCTGAGTCACTATTTCCCGTGTGTTACCTGCTCTACTCTCTTTCCGTACTCCCTGCCTTCATGGCATGACCCACAATGAGGGGCAGTGGAAGAAGAAGCGGCAGGCCTGAGGCTCACACCAGTTAACACAGATGAAGTAGATGAGATCTTCATCTACACATATCATGCTGCTGCTACTGCTGCTGCTAAGTCGCTTCAGTCGTGTCCGACTCTGTGCGACCCCAGAGACAGAAGCTCACCAGGCTCCCCTGTCCCTGGGATTCTCCAGGCAAGAACACTGGAGTGGGTTGCCATTTCCTTCTCCAATGCATGCAAGTGAAAAGTGAAAGTGAAGTCGCTCAGTCGTGTCCAACTCCTAGCGACCCCATGGACTGGAGCCTACCAGGCTCCTCCGTCCATGGGATTTTCCAGGCAAAAGTACTGGGGTGGGGTGCCATTATATCATAGGACCACTAAAGGGCAAAATATAGCTATGTTTGCACTTTATCTAAGGTCAGGCTCACAGCTGACATCCTTATCACCACCACTGAGGACCAGAGGTCTCTGGAACAACATGCAGATGCAATGCCAGCAATTCCATCAGTTGATGCAATGCCTACAGAGATGCTACTGGCATTTAGTGTGGCACAAAAGACAGTCCTGAAAGGAACTAAACTGGGTCATTTGTAGAGAAGTGGATGGACCTAGATACTGTCATACAGAGTGAAGTAAGTCAGAAAGACAAATCCTGTATATTAACGCATGTATGTGGACTTTGAAAAAATTGGTATGGACGATCTTATTTACAAAGCAGAAAAAAAGACACAGACATAGAGAACAAATATATTGATACCAAGGGGGAAAGAGGGATGGGATGAATTGGGAGACTAGAATTAACCTATTTACATTATTGATACCACATATCCCAGAGGAGGACATGGCAACCTACTCCAGTGTTCTTGCCTGGGGAGGCTCTTGGACAAGGGAGCCTGGTGGGCTGCAAGTCAATGGGGTCACAGGGACTCAGACACAACTGAAGCGACTATGTATAAAATAGATAGGGAACTTCTCCAGTAGCTCAGCTGTAAAAAGTGTGCCTGTCAATGCAGGAGTTCCAGGTTCAATCCCTTGGATAGGAAGATCCCCTGGAAGAGGGCATGGCAACCCACTCCAGTATTCTTGCTGGGATAATCCCATGGACAGAGTAGCCTAGTGGGCTATGGTCCTTGAGGCTGCAGACTCGAAGTGACGGATGTGACTATGCATGCATGCATAAAATATGTAACTAGTGAGGACCTACTGTGTACCACAAGAAACACTACTTAATGCTCTGTGGTAACCTAAATGGGGAGGAAATCCAAAAAAGGGAATATATGTATACATATAGCTGATTCATTTTGTTGTACACTAGAAACTAATGTCATAAACTAATATCACATTGGAAAGCAAAACAAAGAATTGACCCACCCCAATAGCAACAGGTGCCAATGTTTTACCCCAGATTTTCTTTCCTCGAGCACTTCAGAGTCAACCCAAAAAGTAAAAATCTACAATTACATATTGCATCATTAATTTTGAAATGTTTCCAAGAATTAATGACCGCAAGACATGCCATTAGCAGTGAATTGCTCCACTGCCTGTGCTGGTCTGAGGAACAATGGAGTATTAATAAATCTTCTACCTCCATTCTCTACTTCAAACTTCAAAGGCACCTGGTAAACACCAAGAATATTTCAAGGAGCTTTCTGGCCTCTCTGAGTGCAGTTTTGTCTTGACAGCTGTGTTTCACTCAGGTCACAGACACATGTTGCTGCCTCTCAGCAATGGATGCAAATATCCACTGTTCAAGGCAGGATATATTTCTACCTGACAGCAAACTGCATTCTATTCAGAGGGAAGCTGCTGTGTTTTATTGTTGAAGAGGCGAGTGGGAACCTGTGGAAGTATAAGTTGTTGGAGTATGAATAATTGATGTTGGAAATAAGTCCTTTTTATAGACTCCATTCATTAGGGGAAATTCAATCAAGAAGCCCTGTTTTTATGATACCAGGCTTAAGGTAATGTCTTTGGATGCAAAAACATTGGCTTCTTACATACCCTGGGCTCGGGTTTAAGTAAATCAGGTCCTGTAACCATGAGATATGATGAAAATCAAAATGTTAGAGGCCACTTTTGTACTTATATAAGGAGAACAAAACAAAATTACTAAAATGGGTCCACTGATCTAATGATATCTCCAGGTCTAGGTTTAAAATAAAACAAAGTTGGTAGATTTCACAGGAAAGAGTGATACTTTTCCAGAAAGTTACCAAAAATCATGGAATTGTGGTGCTGGAGAAGACTCTTGAGAGTCCCTTGGACAGCAAGGAGATCAAACCAGACAATCGTAAAGGAAATCAATCCTGATTATTCATTGGAAGGACTGATGCTGAAGCTCTAGTACTTTGGCCACCTGATGCAAAGAGCCTGAAAAGAGTGTGGAAAAGGCCCTGACGCTGGGAAAGATTGAAGACTGGAGGGAGAAGGGGACAACAGAGGATGATCAGATGGTTGGATGGCATCACCAACTCAGTGAACATGAGTTTGAGCAAACCCAGGGAGATGGTGAAGGACAGGGAAGCCTGGCATGCCGCAGTCCTTGGGGTGGCAAAGAGTTGGACACAACTTAGCAACTGAAGAACAGCAAAAGCCTGGAACATTTGTGGACACTTTCCTTAAAAATGACTTTCATTCATTCATGAATTTGTGTATTTTTCTCTTTCTTTTTTTAATAATCACTTATTTATTTGGCTGGCTGGGTCTTAGTTGCAGCATGTGAGATCTTTAGTTGTGGCATCTGAACTGCTAGTTGCCACATGTGGGATCTAATTCCCTGACCAAGGATTGAACCCAGGCTCACTGCATTTGGCAGCATGGAGTCTTAACCACTGGACCACCAAGGAAGCCCCTTTGGGCATTTTTTTTTTCAATCAATAGGATTTTTTTTTTTTTTTTAATATAGTAAACCTATTTCATGTGAGGCACTAAATTCTGGGTTGATAGCAATAAAGAAAATGGACAAGGTCTCTTGACTCACAGAGATTACTCTATTTGCCCTACAGGAAAAATACCAGTCATGACAAAATCCATTTATCCACTCCAAAGATAGGAAATTCTGTGAAGACAAATCAGTCCAAGATGCAACCTTAGAAGTCATTAACCTTGACTCCATTATCTCAAAGATGGGAAGGATGAAGTGGAAGGGGAAGTGGCTTAGGTGAGCTTAGACAAAGGAAGAGGCATGCCTGAGGATCACACCAATTAACACAGAAGAAGTAGAAGTGATTTTCATCTATGTAGAAGGCTAACAAGGCCACCAATAGGCAAAATATAGCTCTATATGCACTTTAGCTCTAGTCAGGCTCATAACTCTTGTCATCTAAAGTCTTCCTTAAGAACATTTGTCTTCTAAACCTAAGAGTTCTTTTTTTTTTTTTTTTTTATTGTTTTAATGTGACCAACACTTACTGCTTTTATTTAGTTTTGCTTAATATACCTAGATTTGTTTGTCAGTTGTTTGTTTGGTTGGCTAGCTTTAGCAAGGCTTAACTACTTCACAGGTGTAAACAGCTTTTTGCATCCTCCTTGGGAGTTTGGGGCTTCCCTCATGGCTCAGCAATAAAGAATTTGCCTGCCAATGCAGGAGATGTGAGTTTGTTCCCCTGGAGAAGGAAATGACAACCTATTCCAGTGTTCTTGCCTGGGAAATCCCATGGACAGAGGAACCTGGCAGGCTACAGTCCATGGAGTCACAAAGAGTCAGGCATGACTTAATGACCAAACAACAACAAGATAAATAAAATTTTGAGAATTGGATCACTGCTTTGGATCTTGAGGGGGCAGGGTTGTTGGGTAGCATTTGGAAGTAGCTCACAGACAGATGGTACTGGAATAAAATTAGGATCACTTCAAAGTGGGGAGCAATGGTTCCCTGAAGTTTTTTGATCCCTAAAATGTCCCCTTATGCTTGGAGAATACTGGTCAAGCTCTACTCAGCTCTTCCTAGCCTGCCCACCCGAGGCACATCCAGAATTAAAACTTTCAAGTACAAGATTAAGTGTCAAAGTTTCATTTTCATTTGAAGAAGCCCTTGGGTCTTCAGTCTGAGATGTTCTATCACCCAATTTACAGTTTCCTGGACTGGAAAATCTGCTTGTTTGTGTGGTTCTGTCTATGCTTCTGACTGTTTACTATCTCTATGATACTACACTAAAATACACAGCCAATTTCATTCTTTTTATGGGCCGTGAGTATGTACAGGAAAGGTTGTGTCAGATAACTAGAAATATAAGCAGTAAGCCGTTGATTCTTTATAAACTCTTATTTACTTATGGGCTGTGCTGGGTCTTTGTCGGCTTTGCTCTAGCTGCAACAAGCGGGGGCTACTCTCTAGTTGCGGTGTGTGGGTTTCACATTGTGGTGGCTTCTCTTGTTGCTGACCACTGGGCTCTACAGTGTATGGGCTTCAGTCACTGAGGCATGAGGGCTCAGTACTTGTGGCTCTAGAGCACAGGCTCAATAGGTGTGACACTTGGGATTCGTTGTTCCACGACATGTAGGATCTTCCCAGACCAGGGATCGAACTTGTGTCTCCTGCGTTGGCAGGCAGATTCTTTACCACTGAGCCACCAGGGAAGCCCAGTCCTTGGTTCTTATGAATGTTCTTTTGCTTTACCATTTTTTTTTTCTTTTTTTGCCAGAACTGCCATGTAACATGGGGTCTTTTACTTCCTAAAGGTATTGTAATTTACAAAATACATTTAAAATCTTTTGTGCATGTTTTGGGCACATAGGAAGCAAAAATGAGAAATATGATTTGACTATAAGTTCCCTCTAAAATGAATTTAAGGAAGCTGTACACTTCTGAAAGTAGAAACTTTTAGTTTATTGCTATGAATATTTAATAGTCTTTACATTTTCAATGATGAGTAATTTAGTGTGTGTCTCATGTTCACTTAAACATTCATAATAGCAGATAGATATGGAGGTGATGTCCAGAGAATCCATCATATATTTATGAATATGAATCATTTTTAATCCCCAAATTAGTCCATTACAAAATAAAATTTACAAACCATTCAAATGTTTCCTGTATCAATTATCAGATTTTAATCCCTTACCGACATAAAACATTCAAAGGACAACTTCAAACTTGAAAATAACCACAATGGTTTTCAATGTAAGATTAGCATTTCCCTTGAGTCAATAATTCATGGCATTTTCCAGTTTTCTCTGAAAGCTATCCTTATAAGCTGAGTCAAATGAAAGAACATAAATATGGACACTTAAAGAAAACTGCTGTCTCCGCCATCAAAACTCTTTTTTTTCTGAAACAATGATGCGGCTTCCTAACTCAGAGCCAAAACATGACGATTTAGGGGTTGAATGATTATATTCTAATGAAGTAATGCCATTTGATTTCTGACTTGTTTAATTTCCCATTTTATATTTCTGAGTGGGCATGAAGGAATGCACAAGCTTCTCGGTACATACAGAATAAAAATGAATCAACCTGCATAATGAGATTGCCAAAGCACTCAATGTCTTAAGAAGTAGCCGATCAAAAGCAGAATATTCTAATTCCCTTGAAAAGAGGGGAAGAGGGTGATTAAAATGCTTTAATATGTGTGTGTATGTATCCTTTATGTATGTATACATACCTATATATATATATATATATTGGGCTTCCCTGGTGGCTCAGTGGTAAAGAATCCGCCTGCCAATGCAGGAGACATGGGTTCAATCCCTGTGTTGGGAAGACCCCCTGAAGAAGGGAATGACAACCCACTGCAGTGTTCTTGCCTGGGAAGTCCCATGGACAGAGGAGCCTGGATGGCTACAGTCCATGGCGTCGCAAAAGAATCGGACTCAACTTATTGACTAAACAACAATAGTGAAATATACATACATATATATCCTATGGTTCTGTTTTCTGGAGAACAGGGACCAATATACTACCTCACAGTGTTGTTATAAGATGCAAGGAGAAGTTCCATATGGTGCCAGAATACTGTAGGTGTTTAATAAATCTTGGTTTCTTGCCCCGCTACTCCCCCACCCCTCCCCTCAAAAAAGTTACAGCGAGTCCACACGTAAGTTCAAAAGCAACTTGGCTTTGTCCTCTGGGCTTTATAGGCGAACTGGGGAAGGGGGCAGAGGGAGAGAAAGTCAAGAAGGATGGTCTCTCCCACAAGGGATGGAACTGCCCAGGACCCAAAAGTTCGAGTCCAGTGTGTCATTAGCTATCTCTTGGCCCAGCTCCCAGATCCAGCCCTGGACTGGGTTGTCATTCCCCCAGAAGAGAATGTTCTATGCCCAGCTGGAGAAACTTTAAATGAGAGCTGTGGGCCTCGTTTCTGGAAACCCTCTCACTTCAAACCCAGAACCAAACTGTGCTTCACCTGGGCTCTGGCATCTCAAAAGCAGATGGAGAAAAAGAATTCAAAAATAACTCCATCAGAAGAAGCACTATGAAATGAGGCTATGTTTTCTCTGTCGCCGAATGTGATAAAAATAATGTAATACCTTAAATACCATCACTGTTCTTTATCAGAATTTCTAAGGCAGAAACTTAAACCAAAGTCAAGTAAGTTATAAAGTTGGTACTAGTCTCATAAGGTAAACTCATAGAGTCATATCTCTCAACAACCACACCTATGATTCACTTTTATCTCTCTCTGGACTCCCAGACTAACTTCTACATTGGACTGAACGGATTTCTTCTGGGAAGATGTGGAATTTTATGGTTGTTGTTCAAGTAGACAGAGTCACAAACTTTCACAGTCAAGCTAAGCCAGTTCAAGACTTTAAACTTTGAGTGGTCTTCAAAATGCATTGAAAAAAACTGTTTCCAAAGATATGTGTCAAGTAAATATATAGAGTACAGGTAAACTCGTACCCTATTAGAATGTAAATTGGACAGATCTTCCTGGAAAGCAATCTGGCAATATACACCAAAAAGCAAAATGTGCATATGGTTTGATTTTATGTTTTCACTCTGAGGAAATAATCTATAAGAAATAATAAGATAAACACGCAAAGATGTATACATGAAAATTATAATTACAATGTCAATTATAAAGATACCATAATATCAATATAATTATGATCCAAGAAGGTTAAGTACATAATGATCATTCATACGGAAATATTCCACAACTACCACAAGTGAGTCACGCAGAGCTAATTTATATCTACATTATATTAGGCAGAAAAAGGAAGACTTAGAGTGTGCTGCCATGTTGCTTTTCACAAAAATACTATCTGTATATGAAGTCTAAAATATTATATACAAAAAATTAAAAATGGTTGTCTCTGGATTGCTGAGTGAAAGGATAGTACTATTTTTCTTTCTTTTCTTTTACTTTCAAGAGAAAAAGCCCAATGAGTTTTATAATTAAAAAAAATATAGTTATTTAAAATTTTAACTGTTGAAGGTGGGAGGAGAAGGGGACAACAGAGGATGAGATGGTTGGATGGCATCACCAACTCAATGGACACGAATTTGAGTAAGCTCTGGGAGTTGGGTGACGGACAGGGAGGCCTGGCTTGCTTCAGTCCATCGGGTCTCAAAGAGTCGGACACGACTGAGCCACTGAACTGAACGGAACTGATAGATAGTACAAAATTTTGCTTTCACATATTTTAAGGAAGGTTTTTAATTTTTGAAGTTTCAGAAAACTGGTCAATAATTTTTAATGTAAGGCAGAAGCAGAAGTGACTTTTTTCAGATTCAAACAAAACAATTCTTTGAAAGCCAAGAAAAACACAAGAAAATATTTAAATGTTCAATAATCCTGCAATTAAGAATGTAGGCTGAGATCCATGGTAATTATTGAAAAAGTACATTTGTCATTGTCTCTAAATTTGCAGAGAAGCAGAAGCAGCTTGTCAATAAATGACTCAGGTATCATGAGGATGAATTCCAAGCACTGTCTATCATTGATTCTATTGTGAGTAAGTTGACAAAGCTTTTGTTATCTTCTCAGTTGGAGCGAGTTTTACATTGTAAGTTTACGTAGCTTCTCTCTGGGTATCTCTCCATTGATTCTCAAAACAAGCTCATCTTAAAACAAAACTCTGGCCAGAATAAGGTTTAACACATGTTCAGTGATAAAGGGAGATCAATCATTTTTGAGGAGGGATGATGTGCATTTGTCTATCAAAACAACAAAATAAAGGGATTAAACTGACCTTCTGTCCAAGGACTCTGTGAAAGATGCCAAACTCCTCAGTCCTCCATTATCTTCCAGACTTTGCTTTAATTCATATCCAATGAATCAGTGCATGCATGCATGCCTGCTAAGTCGCTTTAGTCATGTCCAACTCTTTGCAACCCTATGGACTGCAGTCTGCCAGGCTCCATCTGTCCATGGGATTCTCCAGGCAATAATACTGGAATGACCTGCCATGCTCTTCTCCAGGAGATCTTCCTGGCCCAGGGATCAAATCTGTCTGTCTTAAGTCTCCTGCATGGCAGGCAGATTCTTTACTACAAGGGCCACCTGGGAAGACCCATTGAGTTGGTGATGCCATCTAACTGTCTCATCCTCTGCCATCCCCTTCTCCATTTGCCTTCAATCTTTTCCAGCATCATGGTCTTTTCCTATGAGTCAGCTCTCTGCATCAGGTGGCCAAAGTATTGAAGCTTTAGCCTCAGTCCTTCAAATGAATTTTCAGGGCTGGTTTCCTTTAGGGTTGACTGGTTTGATCTCTTTGCAATCCAGGAGACTCTCAAGAATCTTCTCCAGCACCACGATCCAAAAGCCTCAATTCTTCTGTGCCCAGCCTTCTTTATGGTCCAACTCTCACATCCGTACATGACTACTTGAAAAATCATACCTTTGACTATACAGACCTTTGTGGGCAAAGTGATGTCTTTGTTTTTTAATATGCTGTATAGATTTATCATAGCTTTCTTTTCAAGGAACAAGGGTAGGGGCTTTACAAATAGCTGCTGCTGCTGCTGCTGCTGCTGGTAAGTCGCTTCAGTCGTGTCCGACTCTGTGCGACCCCATAGACGGAATCTTACCAGGCTCCCCTGTCCCTGGGATTCTCCAGGCAAGAATACTGGAGTAGGTTGCCATTTTCTTCTCCAATGCATGAAAGTGAAAAGTGAAAGTGAAGTTGCTCAGTCGAAAGAAGAAAAGCCAAAGGCAAGGGAGAAAAAGAAAGATACATGCCTATTTAGCAACTAGTATAAAATTATTTCCATATTTCAATCATGCTGCATCTCCCTGTAATCTTTGGAAGCAGCTGGCATTGGGATTAGTTCTAGACATGATGCATTAAATCAGGGTTTCTCTACATGCACTCTCTTAAGCTAGCAGTTCTAAAAGATGGGCATTTTTGCTGCCCCTTCCCAGAACATTTGGCTACTTATGGGGACATTTTTAATTGTCACAACTGGGGGAGGGAGCTACCAGCATTTAGCAGGTACAAACTAGGAACAGTGCTAACCATTGTACTGCCCCGTGATAAACAATTATCTGACCTGAAATGTCAATAGTGCCAAAGTCAAGAAACACTGCCTTAAGCATTGTATACAAAAGCTATAATAAAAGCTATAATAAAGTTTTTTAATAATATTCCTTGAATGGGTTAATTTGATATTTCCAAAATTTGGCACTTCTCAAAATGAGGAGCAAAATGATGACCATTTCAAATTATTTTTGCTCCTGGAAATTTTCAGCCATTCCTGAAATTCTATAATTCCAGACATGACATCATCTGTTAGTGATTTTCATTCTCTAGATTGGCAGAAGGCAAATTCATGGAAAGATGTCAGTTTTTTACAGCAGGGGTCTAAATGAAAAATAAGGCATGAAACGGCAACTTTCAACATGAGCAAAAATTTGAAACTGCCTACCATGCATTTTTTTGCATGGTAGGCAGTTTCAAAAAAGCTGGTTTTAGAAAAGGCAGAGGAACCAGATATCAAATTGCCAACATCAGCTGGATCATTGAAAAAGCAAAAGAGTCCCAGAAAAACATCTATTTCTGCTGTATTGACTATGCCAAAGCCTTTGACTGTGTGGATCACAATAAACTGTAGGAAATTCTGAAAGAGATGGGAATACCAGACCACCTGACCTGCCTCTTGAGAAATGTGTATGCAGGTCAGGAAGCAACAGTTAGAACTGGACATGGAACAACAGACTGGTTCCAAATAGGAAAAGGAGTACTTCAAGCCTGTATATTGTCACCCTGCTTATTTAACTTATATGCTGAGCACATCATGAGAAACACTGGGCAGGAAGAAACACAAGCTGGAATCAAGATTGCTGGGAGAAATATCAATAACCTCAGATATGCAGATAACACCACCCTTATGGCAGAAAGTGAAGAGGAACTAAAAAGCCTCTTGATGAAAGTGAAAGTGGAGAGTGAAAAAAGTTGGCTTAAAGCTCAACATTCAGAAAACGAAGATCATGGCATCCAGTCCCATCACTTCATGGGAAATAGATGGAGAAACAGTGGAAACAGTGAGACTTTATTTGTTTGGGCTCCAAAATCACTGCAGATGGTGACTGCAGCCATGAAATTAAAAGACGCTTACTCCTTGGAAGGGAAGTTATGACCAACCTAGATAGCATATTCAAAAGCAGAGACATCACTTTGCCAACAAAGGTCCATCTAGTCAAAGCTATGGTTTTTCCTGTGGTCATGTATGGATTGAGAGTTGGACTGTGAAGAAGGCTGAGTGCTGAAGAATTGATGCTTTTGAACTGTGGTGTTGGAGAAGACTCTTGAGAGTCCCTTGGACTGCAAGGAGATCGAACAGGTCCATTCTGAAGGAGATCAGCCCTGCGATTTCTTTAGAAGGAATGATGCTAAAGCTGAAACTCCAATACTTTGGCCTCCTCATGCGAAGAGTTGACTCATTGGAGAAGACTGTGATGCTGGGAGGGATTGGGGGCAGGAGGAGAAGGGGACGACAGAGGATGAGATGGCTGGATGGCATCACCGACTCGATGGACGTGAGTCTCAGTGAACTCCAGGAGTTGGTGATGGACAAGGAGGCCTGGCATGCTGCAATTAATGGGTCGCAAAGAGTTGGACACGACTGAGCGACTGAACTGAACTGAACCATGCATTTCTTCTACAAAAGCTTACAAGGTCGCACAACATGTGAATGTACTTAATGCTATTGAATTGTACACTTAAAAATGGTTAAAGTGGTAAATAGAAATCATAGAAAACAAACTTATGGTTACCAAAGGGGAAAAAGGAGGAAATATTAGGTGTTTGGGATTAACATATTCATACTACTATGTATATAATAGATAACCAACAAGGACTAAGCTATACACCTGAAATGGTAACACAACATTGTAAATCAGCTATACTTAAGTTTTTTTTTTTCAGAAAGGGCTCTTTCTCTCATCTTCTGAGATGGCCCACACTCTATGTGTAAAGTGTGTTTCTCTCTAAGTAAATCCAATTCTTACCTATCAAAAAAGAAAAGAGAAAGAAAGAAAGAATAAGAACCTACATTCCCTTTCTTCTTCTCTCTCAGGAATTCTTATTCTTGAGATTTTTTTGTATTACCACCACTATCACTGGTCCACAGAAATATCTCTTCCGAATTTCTGAAGCATATTTACACAAATTATTCACTAATCATCTGTGATTATACATGTGTATGTGTGTGTCTTCAATTTTTAAATTTTTTTAAATTTTAGGGAATTCCCTAGAAGTCCATTGGTTAAGATTCTGTGTTTCCAATGCAGTGGGCACAAGTTTGATCCCTGGTCTAGGAACTACGGTCTTCCCAGAAAGCTCAGTTGATAAAGAATCTGCCTGCAGTGCAGGAGACTCAGGTTCAATCCCTGGGTCTGGAAGATCCCCTGGAGAAGCAAACAGCAACCCACTCTAGTATTCTTGCCTGGAAAATCCCATGGACTGAGGAACCTGCTGACCTACAGTCCATGGGGTCACAAGAGTTAGACACAATTAGCAAATAAACCACCACCATCTGGGAACTAAGATCCCACAAGCTGCACAGTATGCCGCCCCCCGCCCCCCGCCCCGCAAAAAAATACAACACAAAACAAAAAAAGTTAAATTTTAAGTTGTGTATATTTTACCACACACAAACACAAATGCCTACGAGGAAAGTCTAGTAGGACAATAAGTCCATGGAATGAAAATTCTCAAGATGAGTCTCTTTCTAGAATTATGCAAATGTATTAAAATCTGAATCCATGCTAGAATCTCAGTACTACCACCTCTCCTGAGTCTGATGGACTGTGCGTATACATGCCAAAATGGTCAGTGTGCTGGACGTCTCTAGAGCCTTTTTTCCTGTCCTCTTGCCTCTACTGTTTTACTGTGATTTATTGCTCAGGAACCACTTTGGATAGCCCCTCAGCTCTCCGTAGTCATGCCACCCACTTACCACTTTCTGCCCTAGAGCTTCTCTGCTGCTACTGCTACCGCCTGGGACACCATTCTGCCTCAGCCATTCTGACGCACACACGATGTGCAAGTATGAGGGCATTAACATCACCTGGGAAATCAGGTAACTTTAAGGCACATTCTACATGACTGATTAGAAGGTCCCCAGCATACAATCTATTTATACCTATGTTGTTGTTGAGTCACTAAGTCATGTCCAACTCTTTTGTGACCTCATGAGCTGTAGCCCACCGGGCTTTTCTGTCCATGGGATTTTCCAGGCAAGAATACTGGAGTGGGTTGCCATTTCCTTCTCCAGGGGATCTTCCCCGCCCAGGGATAGAAGCCACGACTCCTACATTCGTAAGTGTATTCTTTACCACTGAGCCACCTTGTATTTGCAGCACAAAGTCTCTCTGGAAGAATCCCCAAAGAACTACTGACAGGGATTTTCCTGCAGTGGTTAGGACTTCCCGCTGTCACTGCTAAGGGCTTGGGTTTCATCCCTGGTCAGGCAACTAAGATCTCACAAGCCACATGGTACAACCAAAAACAAAAACGAAAGAACGAGTGGCATTGCTGTTTTCAGGAAATGAAACTGGGTGGCTGAAGAAGGATGGGATGAAGAGAGAATTTTCAGTGAACATTCTTTTATGCCTTTTGAATTTTGAATCATGTAAACATAGGGGCTTCTGCTGCTGCTGCTAAGTCGCTTCAGTCGTGTCCGCCTCTGTGAGACCCCACAGACCGCAGCCCACCAGGCTCCCCCATCCCTGGGATTCTCCAGGCAAGAACACTGGAGTGGGTTGCCATTTCCTTCTCCAATGCATGAATGTAAAAAGTGAAAGTGAAGTCGTTCAGTCGTGTCCGACCCTCAGTGACCCCATCCATGGACTGCAGCCTACCAGGCTCCTCCGTCCACGGGATTTTCCAGGCAAGAGTACTGGAGTGCGGTGCCATTGCCTTCTCCAAACATAGTGGCTATTTAAGAATAAAACAGAATCTAAATTTAAATAAAATCATTAATGTGAGAACATCTTATTTGATGTAGGAATATGAAGACCTAAATATCCAGATTGATTCCAGTCCTATAGATTGGGGGAAAAAATAGATTAGTTGTGGCAAGGTTGTCACATTAAGAAATTACCTTAAAAAGTCAAGCCTGTCATAGATTATCTGCTCATAAACGGGGCTTTTATAGAGGAAATAGCACTTTTAGTTCAGAAAGAATCATCATATTATGTTGGTCACGTTTTAGACAGTACATGTCAGAAATGTTGGAATGAAACTTCTGGTTAGAAGATATTTCTGGTGACTTCAAATTGATTATATATCAAAAGTAAAGGAAAGGTGTGTACCATTCATCAGACTACTAAAGGAACTGACAAAGGCATTTTACTTTTCTGTGATATTTTAGCTTCTTGGTCTAGAAGCACATTCAGGTGAATCCAGACAAATTTTGTGAGATCATTTCAGAGGAAGAATTCCTTGATTTTGTCAGATTTCTCAAAATGGCCCCACCTGGCTCTAGTTATATCAAACTTAGGCTACAAAACAGATTTTCATATCAAAAAATCTGGAAACCTTAGTGAAACCTTCACTAAGTCTGTTATAAACACCATGACTTCCTTTAGTGATGGTTTTTGCTACATTTTAAACAAGCATGAGAGATAAAAAACCTGTTTTATGCAAAGATTAATCCATGACATTTCCTATAATCAGTTCGCCTAGTGAATTTAATTTTCTATTCACATAATCTGGATTTACAATGAAAACTTTCAGGAATATTTTTGTGCATAATACATAGTTATGATACCAACCAGGGTTCTTGATCTTCCCCAAGCAATAGACATTGACTACAGGCCAGACAAGAAATTCAAGTAAGACATTATTGGGGCTACTGCACCGGCTGCAGGAGGGAGCAAAAACAACTAATAGGGTCCCTTCTCACTTCCCCTTGTTGTTTAATCGCTAAGATATATTCAACTTTTTGTGACCCTGTGGACTGCAGCACACAAGGCTTCCCTGTCCTTCCCTGTCTCCCAGAGATGGCTCAAATACATGTCCACTGAGTCGGTGATGCTATCTAATCATCTCATCCTCTGTCTCCCTCTTCTTTTGCTGTCGATCTTTCCAGCATCAGGGTCTTTCCCAATGAGTCAGCTCTCCGCATCAGGTGGCCAAAGTATTGGAGATTCAGCTTCAGCATCAGTCCAGTCCGTCCAATGAATATTCAGGGTTGATTTCCTTTAGGATGAACTGGTTTGCTCTCCTTGCTGTCCAAGGGACTCTCAAGAGTCTTCTCCAGCACCACAGTTTGAAAGCACCACGTCTTTGGCACTCAGCCTTCTTTATGGTCTAACTCTCACATCGGTACCTGACTACTTTCCCCTCTTGGTGTTTCTTATGTGAGGTGAGGAGAGGGGTGTATCGAAAAGGTCAGGCTGTAGGGGTGGTTTAGGTAGCTTGCCCACACCTTTGTGGTGTTGAGTGCAAGGGGGCAAGCATAGTACCCTGCTTTTGCTCCTATATTCAGTTTTTGTTCCTGGCTCTTCAGAAATGGTAGCTGGATTTTTTTTTTTAATCTTTTGGTCCAGAATCTGCCCCACCTGTGCTTGTACAGTTATTTTTAGTCCCACACAGCTTCTCTGTATTTTGTTGCTGTATTTTGTTGCAGCACTGCAGTGAAGCATCCCAGGTCCCAGCCTGTCTCAGTTATAGTATTTTATGTTACTTTAGATAATCTTGCTAACTCCAATTCTTCCATTTCACACATGGGAAAACTGAGGCTAGAAGATGGACTTGGCTTGCCTTCCTCACATAGTATGACAGCACAAGAAAATACATGCAGGTCCTCAGCCTCTATTCTGTCTATGCAGAAACGGTGCACAGGGAAAAACTACAAGCTGTGTTCTCCCTACTTTTTTTCTGTGCTTCATTGACTACATAGGGATTTATTCTTGATAAGATTACAAAACCAAATATGAGTTGGATCAAACTAAGGAAAATGATAAAACTAGGTATTTTAAAGCATAACAGCAAAGCAAAAGAACTACTATGCAATGTGACTACTTTAAACATTATTCTGTTGGTTGCCATCCCAATGTTTACTCACCATAATTCATGGGAATTACTATCACATGCTAGGAGAAAGTATAATTAAGGTTGCCTGCTAGCATTGCACCACATAATAATAATCTGTTTATTCAGAAGCTCCACTTTGTCTTCCAAAGGTTGATTCAGGAGCTTCTTAATCTGACAAGATGTGTTTTATTATGCTTTCCTTTGTAATGAATATTGGAATAGTTAATACAGCGACTGATTCTTTATTGAAAACAATATATTACAGAGAAAAACTTTTACTCCTTCTGAGAAAGCAATCTCCCAGTTCCAGTGTGGGCATATTAACCATCTAAATTTGATCTTCTCAAGAAACTAACTTTTAATTGTCTTTAACAATACATGCTAGGTCTTATCCTAGAGAAAAAAATAAGGTGACTATTTTAAGCTAAATACTTATTAAGTAGCAAAAGCAATGAACTTCATTTAGTTTGTATTTAATAGGCCTTATATTTACTGAAGCCTGAAACTCGGGTTATTACTACTTATATAACACTGAACTTGGGGCTTGCATAAAACCATGATAGAAGTGATATTAACCAAATTAAATAGAGAAAACTTCTCATGAGAGATTATCTATTCATCATCAAGGGATATTTTAGAACTCCCTAGAGATTTTTAATATTTAGGTTAGCTTCTGGGGTAATTCAGAAAAACTTCCCTAGAATTTTGAATATGAACCATTCAATTTTGAAACATCAATTTCCCCTTCCTGTAACTGAGGTTGTTATGGAAGAAGACATTTTTAGTCCCACATATGTAGCTTCTGGACCCTGGTAACAAATGTTTTCTTTCTTTACCACTCAAAACATCCACAGTTTTCCTGGGAACAGTAAGTGATTTTTTTGTTTTTGTTTTTTATAAAACTAATATATATTTTTAAATTCTAAAGTAGTCAAGGCATTGTTTGGGCAAAGAAATCAACCAGTTCAACCCAAATTAAATCAATGATAGCCTGTAAACAAAAACAGAATCCTTGATGATGATATTTAATGATTTAACCCATCATTTGATAATTTCATTGGTTTGAGAGCCAAAATATGAATCTATATTTTCAACTTGAACGCAGATCTAACTTATTCTCAATCCAACCTTGAACAGGGCCAGATGAAATACCAAAGGGCTATTTCAAGGCTAGTCTGCTAGTGTCCATTTTAAGGAGTGAAGAATCTGGACTGTTTTTTCTCCCAAACTCACCTGAAGCATTTTTAAAGTATAAACACATCTTATCCATGAACTTGTTCAAAACATCCTTCTGCTTGTGCTTCTCAGCAGCAGACAATTCCCCCTGGAGCTACTCTGAACATGTTCAACACGATGGACCTGCCAATACATGGAATGAAAAATGTCAGACTGACCCTCCAGTTGGAATCGATCTGTTCTTTTCAACTTTGAAGTTTGAAGAGTTCTTTGTCATTTTCACTCACTCTGCAGGTATGGAATTCTCTGGTAAAAGTTTATGGGGTCGAAGCTTTGGTGGATGTGCAGTATTAGATTTCTCTTCCTACTTGCAGGAATGTGAGGCCTGAATATGACTTACAGCCCAGGCAGTAACCAAAATGACATGTAGGAAAGAGTAAATTGACTGACCCCAAAGCTAAGTATCTGTCTCAGAGATTTACGGTAGGGACTTTAAAGAGATACCTAGGAGCCAAGAAGTACTGCTGGATTCTTGAACTCATGGTGTTCTTCCTTTCAACCTACCTAAGAAACTGGAATTAAACCACTGGCTCATATCCTCTTCTACTACAGAAATGGTGGCAATGGTATTCATGCTATTAGTTCTCCACATTAATAATTGTCATAGAAACATTACACCAATATCCTTAGACTTCTATGGTACATTTTACTAGAAACTTGTGAAGAAGATTGAAGAAATCTAACTAAAAGAAGAACCACTAGCCTGTGTATGATAAAAGCTCACTTTTTTGAGTCCATTTTATTGTGATATAATTGACACGCAGCACTGTGTAAGTTTTAGGTGTATAGCATAAAGATTTGACCTTCATATATTGTGAAATGATGTCCACAAGAAATGTAGTTCACATCCATCATCTCATACAGACAAAAAAAGAGGCAAAAAATGTTATTTTGATCATAATGAGAGTCCTTTGGATCTTTTCTAAAGGCCCTTGACAAGAGGAAAAGGGAAGAATCTTTAGGTGATACAGAAAAAAATTGATGAGGCCAAGCAAAGAATTTGGGCTCAAAAAAAATTGCATGCCCTTTAGGAGCTAAACAAACTTGAGTTATTCAAGTCTTTCTGGCTCTCAATTTTATTATTTACACAATGAAAAATTAAATGACTCTAACTTCCATCTCAATTTTAAAACTCAGATTCTATGATGAGATATGTCAGTAAAAAGTGAATATTAGTTACTTCCCAAAATTATTTTTAAAATTACCACATCAGAAAGTACTACATTAAACATTTCGCATAAGGATTTTTTTTTTTTCATATTTAACCCTAAGCAACACTTGAGGAGGCATTTGACCAAGACTATCAAATACATTTTTTCATAGGATGACCAGCAGTTAGAACAGGACTCTCAGTTTTACAACTCAGAAGCCGGTGTCCCAGGAATCCCCTCCGGCACAAGTAAGCCAGATCACCCTATGTCATGATCACCCTATATTAGTCTCTCTCTTCCAACCCCTCTGCAGCTCCTTCCTCCTACAAGAATCAGTCTCTTCAATTGTCAGATTCAGTCCCAACCAGTTACTGATTCAGTCCCAACCAAGAAAACCTTCTATAAGGAACTGTAATTGAGAATTGTCTTAGTTCTGTTTCTCAGGCCCAATTTAATAATCCTGGGAGAGCCTTGGCCAGCTGCTTGTCTACTTAGAACTTATTCTTGTATTGGTGGGAAATCCTGCAATAATAGTCTGACCTCTCATTCACGGCCTTGACAACCTGCCATGCCCTTCTCCCACTCCTATGTGGGAGCAGTACCTGCTCCCTTGATGCAGGGATACAGTACCTGTATGCCTTGATGAAGGTCTGAGTCCTTTTTTTGAAGTGATTTAACTTTCCACCTAAGAGTTTCCCTGATGGCTCAGTGGTAAAGAACCTGTCTGCAGTGCAGGAGACTCGGGTTTGACCCCTGTAAGATCCCCTGGAGAAGGAAATGGAAACCTACTCCACCCATTCCAGTATTCGGTATGGATGTGAGAGTTGGACTGTAATGAAAGCTGAGCACTGAAGAATTGATGCCTTTGAACTGTGGTGTTGGAGAAGACTCTCGAGAGTCCCTTGGACTGCAAGGAGACCCAACCAATCAATCCAAAAAGGAAATCAGTCCTGAATATTCATTGGAAGGACTGATGCTGAAGCTGAAACTCCAGTCCTTTGGCCACCTTATGTGAAGAACTGACTCATTGAAAAGACCCTGATGCTGGGAGAAGGGGGTAACAGAGGATGAAATGTTTGGATGGCATCACCAACTCAATGGACATGAGTTTGATCAAGCACTGGGAGTTGGTGATGGACAGGGAAGCCTGGCATGCTGCAGTCCATTGGGTCTCAAAGAGTCTGACATGACTGAGAAACTGAACTGAACTGACCAGTATTCTTGCATGGGAAATCCCATAGAAAATTCCACTTTCTGGTAGCTGCTTGGCCTGTGGAAGCATCACTGCAAACTTCACATGCCATTCTCCCTGCTTGCATGGGACCAATCCCCCCGTTTCATAAGGTTACCTACATTAGATTATGGGCTGCCTTAATGACTTCATTTTAACTTATTACCTCTGTAAAGACCTTGTCTTCAAATAAGGTCACATTCTGAAAGACTACTAGGGTTAAGATTTCAACATATCTTTTTAGGGGGCACAATTTAATCCACAGCATGTGGCTTGTACATTGGTCACAAGTCATAGAACTGTGCACTTAAAATGTGTGCCTTATACTATAAAGTCAATTGTAGAAAAGCTTGACATGGATGAAAATTTTTGTTGTTGTCATTGAGAGTTATGTTTTATTCAGTGGGAATTTGTAGGGCCTCAAACCCAGGAGACAGCATTTCATGTAACCCTGAGAGACTGCTTCAAGGAGGTGAAGGGAACAGGAGTTTTGCAACAAAAGGCAAGGAGTCTGAACATCAAAAGATTATTGTTAATTAAAGAAGATCAGATATGTCAGGCTAAGAAATTTAGCACTTTTCTATACATGGGAAGATGCAGAAGTCTGGGCTCACTGAAATCATTCCTTTGATAAGCACCTCAGCTATCTGAAGTCAGTATCCTGTGTTTTCACATTGTGAGCATCCTCAGGGGAAATCTGACATGTAAAATGCATATTAGAGAAGAGAAGTCACCCTCTGTCTCTGAATACAATAGTGCATTATAAGGTGAACCTTGATTTTGCCCTGCATTTTCCCCAACTATATTAAACCCACCATATTAAACTCAGCAAATATATAACTCTTGTCCCATTTTCCCTCATGCAAAAAATTAACCAGCTCCTACTGAATGTTGCTTATACCTTACATAATTCAAGTGATTTCTTAATGAAGAACTGACTTTTTAAATACAAGGATATGAATACAGAGTGGCAAAAATTTAGGATTCCAAGTGATTTTAAAACTTGTTACTTTGGTCTCATCAGTGGAGTGCAGTGTTGAAGAGTATATCTTTTCAGTGGGAGGAAATCTCACACTGTAATAAATTGATATCAACTTTATAAACCAAAGACTTGTAAAGTGAAAAACTATCATAAAGGTCAAAAAGAATACCCTCACTTTTGGAGACATGGAGAGGTTTGTGCTGTGCCCAAGATCACACAGCTAGAGACTGGAAACCACATTTCCTGAAACAACTCAGAACATTTCCAAGCTCCGGCTCTGTCTACACTCAGTTCTTGCTATTTTCCCTGTGAAATGCAAAAGAGAGAAAGAAGAGTCTAACACAACGACCACAGGAAAGGGAGGACAAAACTTCATGTCCAAGAAAGTAAAGCTCTAATTGCTTTGTTCATGGCAAATAGATGGGGAAACAGTGGCTGACTTTATTTTTTGGGGTTCCAAAATCACTGCAGATGGTGATTGCAGCCATGAAATTAAAAGACGCTTACTCCTTGGAAGGAAAGTTATGACCAACCTAGACAGCATATTGAAAAGCAGGGATATTACTTTGCCAACAAAGGTCCATCTAGTCAAGGCTGTGGTTCTTCGAGTAGTCGTGTGTGGATGTGAGAGTTGGACTATAAAGAAAGCTGAGTGCTGAAGAATTGAGGCTTTTGACCTGTGATGTTAGAGAAGACTGTTGAGAGTCCCTTGGACTGCAAGGAGATCCAACCAGTCCATCCTAAAGGAGATCAGTCCTGGGTGTTCATTGGAAGGACTGATGCTGAAGCTGAAGTTCCAATATTTTGGCCACTTGATGTGAAGAGCTGACTCATTTGAAAAGACCCTGATGCTGGGAAAGACTGAAGGCAGGAGGAGAAGGGGGCGACAGAGGATGAGATGGTTGGATGGCATCACCAACTCAATGGACATGAGTTTGGGTAAACTCCAGGAGTAAACAAGGAGGCCTGGAGTGCTGCGGTTCATGGGGTCACAAAGAGTCAGACACGACTAAGCAGCTGAACTTAACTGAATTGCTTTGTATGATAAAAATGCAAGAATAAAAAAAAACACAAAATTTACTCTAAAATTCAATAAATTGTCTTATTATGTCTTTATTGTGAATATGCAGTTTTTCCCAAAATATCTGTCATGAGGAGTTGATGTGTAAAGGCTTGAAAAACACAGATAATTCTGTCTTAAATGGTTCTACATCTACAATTTAAGTATATTTGTAAGAGTTCATACATGTACGTGCATGTATGCCCAGTTGTGTCGGACTCTTTGTGACCCCATGGACTGTAGTCTGCTAAGCGTCTCTGTCCACAGAATTTTCCAGGCAAGAATACTGCAGTGGGTTGCCATTTCCTCCTCCAGGGAATCTTCCTGATCCAGGGATCGAACCCCTGTCTCCTGTGAGTCTCCTGCATTTCAGACAGATTCTTTACTGGACTGGTTACTCAAAATACAATCTTATTTTTCTTAGACTGATAGAAAGTTATTTTGCTTTAAACCTAGTGAAGACATAGAGAAAGAATGTCATAATCATTTTACTATTTAAAGCAAAGTGAAATTATTTTGCTTCATTAAATAATATTTTTAACCAAAGAGGCATAGTTACTGCAAAATAAAATATCTGAAGATCTAGTAATTTGAAATGTGATCTCTATGTAATTCATATATCACACACACACAGATATGTTTGTATTCATTCTTTCATTTCTTAATTCATTTATTCAACAAAAATTTGTTGAGCACTTATTATGAGCCTGTCTTTCTACCACTAGGTTTAAAACATAAAAATACAAAATGTTCTTTCTGTTTCCTTATCAGAAATAGTTACTTAGATGGTAAAAACTGTTAGAACAAGATAACTCCAGGCCATCTGTCAAATGTTTACCATTATCAAAAGTCTTCCTGGAGGGAGTTGCTACTTTGGCTCACCTTCCCATCAGTAATTTAATTTTTCCAAGTTTCAAAGTGTTCTAAATGCCTCAGATACAACAGAGAAATAAAATAAGATCCCTGACTCTGGTAAGTTTACATGCCATTGGAAGAAACAAAAATAAACAAATAAATATATAACATAACATCAGGTAGTACAGAGTTCAAGAAGAACAATGAGTGTAGTAGAAAGACAGGGAGAATGTAGTGTGCTGGGGGTGAGGGGCCATCTGTGGGGGGCACTGCTATTCAAATAAGATGGTCCAGAAAGTCCTTTCTGAATAGATGACATTTGTACAGAGACCTGAATAAAACAAAAGCAAGGCTGTGTATATCTTGGGCGAAAGCTGTTTAGTCAAAGGAAACAGCAAAGGCAAAAATGTGATAGAAATATATTTAGTATATTAAAGCAAGGAGACGAGTTATAGCAAGGAGACCAGTGTGGCCAGCTTTCATGGAAAGGGGGAACATGAGAGAAAATGACTAAGAAATGTAGATCTTTGTCTTTGCATTTAAGAGTCACTGTGATGTGAGTGTTCTGAAGGGTTCTGGAGGGTTCTAGAATAAGAAAGGGCACAATCTGATTGGCTTGCTTTGTTTTCTGTATGCAAATTAGGCTCTAGGAGAACAAGAGTAGATGAGTTGTAAGGCTTTTTGGTGCCTGTCCACCAAAGCTTGGGCAAGGTTGATAATGATGAAGCATGGCTGAATTTTTGACATATTTTGGAAGTAGAGCCAAAGGATTTACTAGAGTATTCTGGGTATAAGGAAAAGAAATGTGACAGTTGGGGTTGAATAACCTAGTAAATGATGGTATCTGTCACTGTAATGGGCAAAACTGGAAAGAGGAAGACATCAGGGTCCAGCTCAGGGGCATTGGTAAGTTTGAGATGCCCACTAGACATCTAAATGGAGATGTCAAATAGTCCCACACTTGAGTCTGGAGTTCAGGGAGAACTCACAGCCAGAAATAAAGATTCAGGAACCACCATCCTATTGACAATTTTTAAAACCACAGGATTGCATGAGAGCAACTAAGAAAGGGGAGAGTCAATTGGAAAAGAGGAGGGCCAAAGATCGAAACCTCAACATTTTATGGACCTGAAAGAGGAGGAGGAGTCTGACAAGGAATGGCCAAAGGAGAATCAGGAAACCTGGAGAATGTGGGATTCAGGAAAACAGCAGAAGAAAATGTATCAAGATGGAAAAAATGATCAATTGAGTCACAAATGGTGAGAGAACAAGGTAAGGACTAAACACTGATCACACGGAGATGAAGATGGGGCTAAGACCTTGACAACTCAGCCGGTATTAGTGATCTCCATGAATACTAGCAGTGACTCCTGAACGAAGTAAGTGGGAGAGGGAATGGAAGATAATGGTAATGTAGCCAACACGTGGTAGAAATATTTGCCAAGAGTTGCTCAGGGGGGCACCAGTAGTAAAGAACCGTCTGCCAATACAAGAGACATAAGAGATATGGGTTCGATCCCTGGGTCAGGAAGATCTCTTGGAGGAAGGGATGGCAAACCACTTCAGTACTCTTGCCTGGAGAATCTCATGGAGAGAGGAGCCTGGCAAGCTACTGCCCATTGCATTGCAAAGAGTTGGACATGACTGAAGCAACTATGCATGCACATACGTGCAATAAAGCAGGGGTCCCCCTACCTCCACGATATAATGTCTGATGATCTGAGGTGGAGCTGATGTAATTAGTAATAGAAATAAAGTGCATAATAAATGTAATGCTCTTGAATCATCCCCAAACCATACCCAGGCCCATGGAAAAATGATCTTCCATGAAACCGGCCCTGGTGCCAAAAATGTTGGCAAGAACAGAGATCGGTGGTAGGAACTAGAGGAGAAACCCTTTTATATAGTCTAGATTTTCTAGTTATAACTGTAAAATAGTTTCTGCCCTACAAACAATTTCATGTTGCTGGGAGTTTCTAAATACACAGGCCTTTTCTTAAACTATAAATTTTAATTTTCATATTGGCCATGGTAAAATAAATTTGAGTTCAGGATGCACTTTTGATATCTGCAAATGTTCAGCAGGAAAAACTGCTGAGAAATGTAAAGCAATATGTAGTTTCATTTAAGCCACCCAGCCAACTCCAGGAGTTGGTGATGGACAGGGAAGCCTGGTGTGCTGCAGTCCATGGGGTCACAAAGAGTTGGACACAACTGAGCAACTGAACTGAACTGAAAGCCACCCAGCATCTGAGAGTTCTTCCGAATTTCCCAGAGGATATAACCATGCACATGCACACCAAAACTCAATAAATACTAGTTAGATTGAATTTGACACCACCAAATCCAGAGAAACTAAGGGTTAAAGAAATACCAAAACAAAATAACTGAGGTTGCCTGCAGATGAAGATTCTGCCAAGAAATCTTAAAGACCACTTTCATAAAATGTGGTACAAAGTTGAAGCAATTATGTGGGCAATTTGGATAAGATACATCGAAATAAAATTTGGGAAAGCTAGATAAAGCTGGATAAATTAACCAAATCACCCAACTGAAAGAGCGATGGATGGGGGCAATTTCTCATATTCTTATTTTATCTCTTGTGTTTTATATAATAGAAATAAGGACTGAGCTCCTTCCAAATGTTATATTAATTCTCCCTGCAATCATTAGAGATTTTTTTCCCCCTGAGTTGGGCAGTATTCACAAGATCATTTCCTTTAATTAGAATGATTTTGACTGTGTGCTCTGGGCCAAACATCTCCTCACTGTGCACTCAAGACTCCATCCTCAGGAGAGGAGAGACAGCTTCATGTCTCCAGAGCTCCAGAGTGAGACCACCCCTCCCTGGCCTTCATTCATGATTCAGGAGGCCTGAATTATGGGCTAATTATATGGGTCAACTCAAGAAGTTCTAAGCGACCTTCATTGCTTCTAACCACCCCCATCTTGTCATATCCCTGGCTCTGTTCCAGTCCCTGACTCTGTCCTGAAACTCTTCTGCTGTGCCCTCTGGGACTTGAGCCAGACATCCTCAAAACATCCAATCACTTCAACTCTCCTCTGGGACTTTATCGCCCTTCCTAAAGAAAGAGAAAGAAAGAGAAGTCGCTCAGTCGTGTCCAACTCTTTGCCACCCCATGGACTGTAGCTGACCAGGTTCCTCCACCCCTGGGATTTTCCAGACAAGAACACTGGAGTGGGTTGCCATTTCCTTCTCCAAGACTTCCCTTTCTACTCTAACAGATAACTGGATCTCCCCAAGGGCAAGCTGCCCCTCAAATCCCCTCAAGAGGTGGTGACTTTCTCCCCTCACCTCATACCCTGAGCAGGGAGCTTAGGAAAAGCCTTCCTGGGTTTTCACTTCTACACCAGTCTATTCTTCCTAAAGACCTAGCTTTGCATTCCTCTTGTATCTCAAAAACCTTAGCATCCAGCTCACTGCCTTTCCCTCTCCATTTCTCTTTTTTTTTAATATTTACTCATTTGTCTGAGTTTGTCTTAGTTACAGCATGTGGGATCTTTAGTTTCCGCATGTAGGATCTGGTCCCCTGACCAGGGATCAATCCCAAGCCCCCATGCCTTAGGAGTGTGGAGTCTTAGCCACTGGACCAGTTGAGAAGTCCTGGTCCCAGTGATATCTTTATTCATATTAATGATGTTCCCAGTAGCCCAACTCTTCGCTCATGAAATGCCTCTCTGCCATAATCTTGATGTGAACAGTTCCTCAATCACAGACTCCCCTGGTCATAACACAGATCCTGTCAAAATGAATAAATGCAACTCCTCCTTAACCTCAATTTCAAAAATTCTATTCTTTAACAAACAACTATCCTGCTGCTCCAATTAAAAAACAAAAACAAAACTTCATTCCTTTAACTTCGCCCCCTTTCCATTCACACTTCTTAGATCTTCCTTTTCCCTTTGACCCAAACTTAAACACCATGTCAATCATTGTAAACCCTCCCCAGTGAACACTCTCAATCTCCTGCTCCTCTATCACTTTGTAACCCATCTTTAGCAAAACTTGAACCCTAGTCAAGCTCATCTCTCTACCTTTTCTACACTTGATCTCTGCAACTAAATGTGGCAAGAGTAAAATGCAGGGCGGGGGGGAGGACATGTTGGTTGGTCTCATTTTAAATTCATGGCTTCCAATTTCAAGTGATCTCTGTTCCTGCCCCCAAATTATGCTACATTCCCTTAGAACACCTACTCTGCAGCTTACTAAATGACCATAAGATAACTTCTCCTCTATCCTGGACTTCCCTGGTCACTCAGATGGTAAAGAAGCTGCCAGCAGTACAGGAAATGGGGGTTCGATCCCTGGGTTGGGAAGATCCCCTGGAGAAGGAAATGGCAACCTACTCTGGTATTCTTGCCTGCAGAATTCCATGGACAGAGGGCTACAGTCCATGCGGTCACAAAGAGTCAGACATGACTGAAGCACCTAACACTTCGTTTCCTCTATTCTGAATCTTTGATAACATTGTTCCAACCTTTCATTACACTCTCAAATAATAAGCTTTCTTTTCACTTCACTGAGAATATTCAGATCATCAGATGAGAACTTCATCAAGTTGACCTACCTACCTTCATTGGCCCCCACACACTGTAATTTTCTCCTGTTACTATGATCAGTGATCCTGAGAGAGTGGTCCCCTGCGCAGTAGCATCAGTATCACCTGGGATATTAGAAATGTAAATTCTCAGATGGACTCAGACCTACTGAATCAGAAACTCTGGAGGCAGAGCCTAGCAATCTACTCTACCAAGTCCTTGGAGTGACTTGGGCACATGCTAAAGCTTAAGAGCCATCTGGGAAATATTTTGCTTAAAAGTCCTCCTCCAGAAACTGTTTTTAAATTTTAGGGGATAAGAGATGGACAGCAGAAGGTGTAAAAACTCCTCTAAGTGATTCTAATGGGAAGTTTTGAAAATCACTGCTATGATTCAAGGGTCAATACACATATCTAAGGACAACCTTTCAATATGATCAATAGCTTCCTCCACCCTTGCCTCTTCAAAGACTTTTCTCCAGCAATTTCTTCTTCTTTCTCTCTCTCTCTTTCTCTTGCATCTTTGATTTTTTTTTCTCTGCTAAAGCATTCCTATCTCCCTAAAACACGCTATTCTACCTCTTGCTAAAAAAAAGTTCTCTTGACTCTATCTCCAGTTACTGCCCTATTTTTCTATTTATGTTTATAGCAAAACATTTTTTAGAATGGGATCTTTTTGACACTTTTTTGATACAAAGCACTATTGAGAGACACCTATATTAATTATTTCCAATGCATATCTTTCCATTCCCATTCTCATTAAACTCAGTCTAATCAGCTTGTTTCCCCACTATCCTAGGAAATCTGGACTTGCCAAAGACAATAATTACCTCCATGTTACTCAAGCCAATGGTAAAGTCTCAATCCTCATTGCACTTGATTTATCAGCAGAAGATGACACTGTTGAGCCTTCTCTCCCACTGGAAACACTTCTTCATTTTGTTTTCAGGAAACCATCTCTTCTTTTATCTTTTTTCTCCCTGCTGTGCTGGCAACTCCTTCTCTGTCTCCTTTGTTGATTTCTCCTTAGTGTTAGAGTCTCCAGACCCATCTTTGGTCCTCCTTTCCTGTCTCTCCACACTCACTTCCTTGGTGATCACATCTCACTTAATGAATTTAAAGACCATCCAACACTAACATCTACAAAATTGCTATCTCCCAGTAAGAACTTGCTTCTAAACTCAAGACTGATAAAGCCATCTATTTATTTACCATGACACCTCAGACTCAAGTGAACTCAACCTCAGACTCAACTGAACTGAACAGACACCTCAGACTCAACATGTCCTAAACTGATTGCTAAGTTTTCCTCCAAACATGCTGCTCCTTCCACAGTTTTCCCCATCTCAACCAATGGCCACTTTGTCCTTCCAGCTACCAGTCATCGTTGGTCCTTGCCTTCTCTCTTTGGTTCACACACACCCTATTCAGTCTGCCAGCAAATCCTGTTTGCTCTACTTTTCAAATGTATTTGGAAATCCAGCGTTTTTTATCACATTCCCTGCATCCATCTTTCTTGCCTGAATTAGGCAATAGCATCCTCATTGGTCTCATGAGTCCATCCTTGTCTCACCACAGTCTATTATTAATTAGCCCAACATCCAGAGAAGTGCCTTTAGGATATCTCAGCCCTGGTCACCTTTTCACACAGAGCTCTCCAACAGTAAGAGCAAAGGACTTGACATGTCCCCATATTGCCAGCCAGTTCACCTCCAGTGTTTCTGGGTACGGAGCAGGGAGAGAGGGTCTGGGGTGGGAGTGGACTGAAGACATTTGGCATGAGCTACGAGGCCAGATCCTGGCTGACTTGAAGAGGAATAACAAGGAGGTCCCAGTGATTACGGAGGATTGATTTTGAATACAAGGTTAACAGAACTTGAAAATCTTGCCCAGTTTTAGTAATGCAATCAGTTTAGCTTTATCCAAACCCAAGTGAATCTTTAGAGATTTAACTGAGTTTCACCGCTGACTTAAGATTCCTATTCAAACAGGTAAAGTCTAGCAAGACAGAATTGCTTTCATATCGCACATTTAAAGTGAATGTTATAAATGTTATAAAGTCTATAAATAATTTCAGTTGCTTAATTAGACATAAAGCCAAATCTCAGAAATGTATAGCAGAAACAGCTTTAGTCTGAGATATGTGATTAGTCAGTGTTTTCTATCTGCTGGCAGTATACTGATCCTCCATTTTGTGAGTTTGTAGGCGAAAGTAATTTTAACTCAAGTAATTTTTCATGGATGAATTCTCAGCACGTCAGTGCCCTTATTCTTGGCATGTGGAAAAGCCCAAAGTCCTGCATTTCTCTCAGCCTTTGGATCTATAATTTGCTCTATAATTTTCTTGTTCCCTTAGTTCATCTTCCCCTCATTGAAATTGGAAAATTTTATTCTTTTGTGAATGAAGCCCTCTTGACACCAGCTTACCCCAAATGCAGGTAGATAACCCATAAATAATTTAAAGTTAAAAGAGCTGTCACTCTGAGGATTTCACTTGAATCTTGTTCTTAGAAGCTTCCTTTCATATGAGGATCTGAACACTTTTTTACCAACATTATTGGATGATGATACCTGACAGTCTTCCTGCGGGTACCTAGGCCTGCTTTGAAAGTCTCTACCTCTGCCTTAAGCCTGCCAGGAGGACTCCATTGTTTCCAGAGAAATAAAATGATGCTTTGTAAAGTTTTTCCATTGTGGTGGTTGATATCATTCCATCGACCCGCTGGAATGTCTTTTATACTCTGGTAGAAATGTAGGACACAATTGAAGTAGGTAGTATCTAAAGTCGATGCCCATTTCACATACCAATATCAAGTTTACAAATATAAACTGATGTGGCAGAGCAATTACTTTCTTTCAATTCACAGGAGGATCCATAACTCCTCAATTTATTATAATGTGATGTGTTTACTTGGTAGAGATCTGAATGCGACAATCTGAAATGGATATTTAACTTGGACTTAAGTGCTCCACAGTAAAATTCGGTGCCATTCCCTTCTCCAGGGGATCTTCCTGACTCAGGGATCGAACCCAGGTCCCCTGCATCCCAGGCAGATTCTTTACCATCTGAACCATGAGGGAAGCCCTCATAATGACTTATATTTCTTTTCTGATTAAGAAATCACTTTAAAAAATAATTTTTATTTTTGGCTGCACTGGGTCTTCATTACTGCATGGGGTTTTCTCTATTTGCCGTGAGCAGAAGCCACTGTCTAGTTGCAGTGCTTGGGCTTTGCATTGCAAAAACTTCTCTTGTTAAGAGCATGGGCTCTGGGGCACTTGAGTTTCAGGAGTTGCAACGTGTAGGCTCAGCAGTTTCCGCTCAATAGTCATGGTGCACGGGCTTAGTTGCTCCGTGGCATGTGGAATCTTCCCGGATCAGGGCTCAAACCCATGTCTCTTGCATTGGCAGGCAGATTCTTTATCACTGAGCCACCAGGGAATTCCAGTCACTTTTATTTATTGTTAGAAATGTGGAATACATATAAATGCAAATGAGTCCCACGTGGCAGTCATGGAGATGTGTCACTCAGATGCCTGTTCGAAGAAGGAATCATTGCCCAGGCTCCAGGAACATGCCTGGCTGACCACCTCCAAATGTTATCTCCTTCGGTAGGCATCCACCTCAGGTTCCCAAATGAAGTCCTGCTTATCTCAGGGCAGCCCCCAAACAGGAACCAAGTAAGGCCATGGTGGCCAAATTTATGGCAACCAAAGTCAAGGAAATGGTTGACACTCTGCCTTCCCATACAGGGGGCATGGGTTTGATACCTGATCAGGGAACTAGATTTCACATGCTACAACTGAAAACCCCATGAGCCACAACTAAATAAATATTTTAAAAATAATATAATTTTAAGGACTAGCCACGGATTAGCCATTTCTGCCCAAAGCACCCCCTTCCAGTGGGCTGTCTTTGCTCCTAAACTCCTGCTGGCCTGGGATAGACTGTCTACAACACAATATGACAGTTCCCTTGCTTAATATTCCTTCCTCCATTTTTTTCCCCACCAGTGTTAACCCCAATAATTCATTTTTTATTTTGATCGAGGTCAAATAATACACATAAAATTTACCTTATTAGTCCCTTTAAAGTATACAGTTCAGTATCACTCACATTGTTGAGACTGAAATTCTGTACCCCTTTAACAACTTCCCATCCGACCCTCCCCTGACCCTGGCAAGCAGCCTTCTACTTTGTGTTTCTATGAATTCAACAACTTTAGAACAGTGTCCCCAACTTTTTGGTGCCAGGGATTGGTTTCGTGGAAGACAATTTTTCTATAGACCGGGGTTGGAGGTCACAATGGTTTCGGGATGATTCACGCATGTTACATTTTTATGCATTTTATTTCTGTTATGATTACATCAGCTCCACCTCAAATCATTAGGCATTACATTCTGGAAATTGGAGATCCATGCTCCAGATGACTTAATGTAAACAGAATCACACGATATTTGTCTTTTTGACAAATACAGGGTATAACATCCTCAAGGTTCAAGAATGTGTCAGAATTTCAATCCTTTCTTAAGGCTGAATAATATTACATTGTATGTATTAACTATTTTGTTCATTCTTTCATTTGTTCATCCAACTCGAGTTGCTTCCACCTTTTGCCTTCTATAAATAAGATTGCTATAAGAGACTTCCCCCATTGGTCCAGTGGTTAACACTCTGCCTTCCAATACAGGGGGCATGAGTTTGATACCTGATCAGGGAACTAGATTTCACATGCTGCAACTAAAGATCCCATGAACCACTACTAAATAAATATTTTAAAAATAAACAACACTGCTATGGACATGAGTATGTAAATACATCTTTGAGACTTCACTTTCAATTCTTTTGGCCATATACAGAAATGGAATAGCTAGATCATGTGGTAAAGATATTTTTAGGTTTCTGAGGAAATACCATATTGTTTTGCATTCCCCACGGCAAATGTTAAAGATTTTACCTCCTCCACATCCTCATCTTTTAATTTTATTTTTTGATAGCAGCCATCCTAATGGATTCAAGGTAGTATCATGCTGTGATTTTGATTTGCACTTCCTTAATGATTAATGATGTTGAGTACCTTTTCACACGCTTATTGGCCATTTGCACATCTTCTTTGGAGAAGTGTCTATTTAAATCCTTTGTCCATTTTTTTTAGTTAGATTATTTGGGGGGTTTTGTGGTTGAGTTGTAGTTGTTTATATATTCTAGATATAAACCTCTTTTCAAATATAGAGTTGGGAAATATTTCCTCCCATTTCATGGGTTATCTTTTCGCTCTGTTGACTGTGTCCTTTGATGCACACATGTTTTTAATTTTGATACAGTCTAATTTATCTGTTTTCAATTTTGTTGGCTACGCTTTTGGTGTTGTATCCAGGAAATCATAATAAAATCTGATGTTATCAAGCTTTTCCTCTTTTTTATTCTAAGAGTTTTGTAGTTTTAAGTCTTATATTCAGGTCTTTGATCACTTTGAGTTTAACCTTTTAGTGTATGGTATGAAATATAGGGGTCTAACTTCATTATTTCGCATGTGGATATGCAGTATTCCTAACACGATTTGTTGAAATCCTAATAGTCTTTCTGCACTCCCAACTTTGTCAGTGTCTGCTTTCCAGATAACCCAATTAGCACATCCCTGAATCAGAGGTAGTGACTGCTAAGGTTCTGTATCTATCCTCCCAGTCCTTCACTATCTCTCCTCTTTCTCTCTCCCTACCATACACACACACACACACACACACACACACACACACACTCTTCATACTGCTGTATATACTGCTCTTTAAACACAATAATATGTATGTGTTTCTGTTTGCATTCAATATTTTCAGCACCATTAAGTTTAAAAACTCTGTAGTGACTCATTGTGTGGAGGCACCATTATATGCTTAAAGAAAGTGAAGTCGCTCAGTCGTGTCCCACTCTTTGCGACCCCATGGACTGTAGCTTACCAGGCTCCTCCTTCCATGGGATTTTCCAGGCAAGAGTACTGGAATGGGTTGCCATTTCCTTCTCCAGGGAATCTTCCTGACCCAGGAATCGAACTCGGGTCTCCCACATTGTAGGCAGACGCTTTACCGTCTGAGCCACCAGGGAAGTCCTTATCTGCTTAAGCAATACATTATTTTAATGACCATATTTTAAAGATTGCCTCTTTTTTTTGGAAAGCATCATGTTTCCTTTAAAAGATTGACCTGTGAAAAAAGCATATGCTTGAATTCTAGAAAGAAAACTGTTTAAAATGTATGACTATTGTTTCAATTATTCTTATTTTCTTTCTTCCTTTACAGACCTTTGTGTAAAATCCGTAAAAATGAATATCTAGGCTTCCATACCTTAACTAAAAATAGAATTCACTAGAACCTTCATATCATAAACCAGGAGATCTAAAAATGAACTTCATCCAGTCTGGTTGGAACTGATGGGATTTTAATTCCTTGAGGCACAAGATGCCCTGGGATGGCATCTTACTTACAAGATGCCCTGGGATGGCCTTGGGATGGCCAAGCTACTTAGTGCTTCTTTTATTGTATTTGACCTCAAGTCTGACTAAAGCTAAGATACCCACTCTCCAGCAATCTCCAAGCTCTCTTTGCCTTGGATCTCCTTGGTCTAACTCCAAGAGTCTACTGACTTCACTGGCTGCTAAAACTCTGAAAGGTTCCTATTAATAACAGCAGGGCAGGAGTAACTACAGGCAGAGCAATGCCACGGAAGACAGGAAACCAAGTTGCCTTCTGGCCTTCCACTGGCTCTGTAACTCTAGTTACATCACTAACACATTTCAAGCTGTGTTTTCCCCGTCGCTAAGTTAGCAATAGTAATCACCTTCTCCTCAAAATTGTTATGAGCTGCAAATAAGGTAATAAGGGAAGTAACTTATAGAGGACATGATAAAATTTTTAGTTGTTTTCTTAATAATTAACGAGTGTGGAACAAGTGTGTAAGTAACCAGCAAGGTCAGTTCCTGGGCTTCTTGAGGGAACAGGAGGGCAGGCAAATCCCAGTGTTCACAGGTAACAAGAAACATCACTCAGCACAGCTTGTTACATGTGAGTCAAGGCTTCCAAACACTACTCACTGATGGACTGATCTGCAGGTTTCATCAACCGCAGCTTTCTAACCACCACTGAGTATCTGTAACAACCAGCAATGAAGATTTTGTTGAGTCCTCAGACATTCAGCGCTGCCCTGCAGGTCTGTCCTTCTCACTGAAACAAATAGAGGTTCCAGGGAGGGTTGGCCATCCCCTGGAGGAACAAGAAAATTCCATTTGTTCCAGGCCATTTGAGACTGTCTAAGAGTGATGTCACTAGAACTCAGAAGTGAAGGAAGTGTAGACTGCCTTCCTGACTCTCAGGAAAAATTAAATCCACCGTAAAAGTACCAAAGGGCAGAGCCAACCTGGAATTCTACATCCTCCAGCATCCTGAGTCTCCGAGGTATAAAAAACAACTCCATCTGAGGAAGTTTCCACGTCCATTTGACTCCTCTTCACTCCCTCTCGCACCCAACCCCATTACAATCAAATGCTTCTGAAATTAATGGACTCCAACAGATTTTGAATACAGAGATGAAGAGAACGTTCACTGTGGGCCCTATCTGTGATTTTAAGTGCCCGTGACTCTACTTTAGTCAAGAAAGGAAGAAGCTGTTTTCTGCTTCTTGTATTGAAACACCTGAAATATGAGCCTGTTTAATCTTTCAATCAAAAGGAACTAAAACTGGAATCAAGGATTCAGTCTGCTTCTGAGGGAAGGATCAAGACTTCAGCAAATAGAAAAATCGGTTTGACATTGTTGAGAATTCAGGATACATCCCTGTGTTAAGCAGGCACCCTAATTCAGTTCAGAATCTTCCCCTGGCAGCATGGTGGCAGGGACTGTTCACACGGGCTCACTGAAAGCAAAACATTTACCGGTGGTGAATCAAAATCAGAATTTCTGTTCCCTAAGCTCCTGTGCTTCAGTAGGTAGAAAGAGGCAAAGAGGGAATAAAAGAAAAAATATTTTATACTTAAAAGAGTTAACAGTATCCATGTACGTTGCATGTCTGAATAAAGCTAGAAGGGGATACACAAATAGCATCTCTCCTCACACGCATATTAGAAAGAAGTCAAAAGTCTATTTCTTATGTCTCAGAATAATTCTTCAAGAATAATCATTCCACTATCATATGTAAAGTAGGTAGTTAGTGGGAAGCCGCTGTATGGCACAGGGAGCTCAGATGGGTGCTCTGTGATGATCTAGAGGGGTGGGATGGGGGTGGGTGCAAAGGAGGCTCAAGAGGAAGGGGAATATATGTATTCAGTTCAGTTCAGTTGCTCAGTCGTGTCCGACTCTTTGCGACCCCATGAACCGCAGCATGCCAGGCCTCCCTGTCCATTACCAACTCTCGGAGTCCACCAAACCCGTGTCCATTGAGTCAGTGATGCCATCCAACCATCTCATCCTCTGTCATCCCCTTCTTCTCCCACCTTCAACCTTTTCCAGCATCAGGGTCTTTTCAAATGAATCAGCTCTTCGCAACAGGTGGCCAAAGTATTGGAGTTTCAGCTTCAACATCAGTCCCTCCAATGAACACCCAGGACTGATCTCCTTTAGGATGGACTGGTTGGATTTCCTTGCAGTCCAAGGGACTCTCAAGAGTCTTCTCTAACACCACAGTTCAAAAGCATCAGTGCTCAGCTTTCTTTATAGTCCAACTCTCACATCCATACCTGACCACTGGAAAAACCGTAGCCTTAACTAGATGGACATTTGTTGACAAAGTAATGTCTCCACTTTTTAATATGCTATCTAGGTTGGTCATAACTTGCCTTCCAAGGAGTAAGCATCTTAATTTCACGGCTGCATCACCATCTGCAGTGATTCTGGAGCCCCCAAAATAGCTTATTCACACTGTTGCATGGCAGAAGCCAACACAATATTGTAAAGCTACCAGGGAAGTTGTAAAGCTATTACCTCCAAATTAAAAATGTATTTTCATTAAAAAAAAAAAAAAAAGACCCAACATTTCCATGGAGTCAGTCCCCTCTCCCAAGTCCTTCCCATCTAGCTCTAACCACCATCCCATACCTCCTTCAGGTCTCTACCTTGGCTGCTCCAATCCTATGAAAAAGTTCTCTAAATTTCCATTCCTTCAACTCTCAGTTCAGTTCAGTTCAGTTGCTTACTCATGTCCGACTCTGCAACCCCATGAATCGTAGCACGCCAGGCCTCCCTGTCCATCACCAACTCCCGGAGGTCACTCAGACTCACGCCCATTGAGTCAGTGATGCCATCCAGCCATCTCATCCTCTGTCGTCCCCTTCTCCTCCTGCCCCCAATCCCTCCCAGCATCAGAGTCTTTTCCAATGAGTCAGCTCTTCACATGAGGTGGCCAAAATACTGGAGTTTCAGCTTTAGCATCATTCCTTCCAAAGAAATCCCAGGGCTGATCTCCTTCAGAATGGACTGGTTGGATCTCCTTGCAGTCCAAGGGACTCTCAAGAGTCTTCTCCAACACCACAATTCAAAAGCATCAATTCTTCAGCATTCAGCTTTCTTCACAGACAAACTCTCACATCCATACATGACCACTGGAAAAACCATAGCCTTGACTAGATGAACCTTTGTTGGCAAAGTAATGTCTCTACTTTTGAATATGCTATCTAGGTTGGTCATAACTTTCCTCCCAAGGAGTAAGCATCTTTTAATTTCATGGCTGAAGTCCCTCAACTCTAAGATGAGGCTAATTATACTTTTATTGGAGGCTTGTGCAGAGAATTGAGTGAAATACTATGTAAATAGCTCTTGGACAATGCTTGGCATATAAAATGTCCTCAGTAAATAAACCATTAATGTTATCATAAAAAATTCTGATTATTTTCCTGTTTCTAGTCCTAAAATTACATTCCAGAGCACCCAGAATAAGTTCAGACTTCTAAGTTTAGCTTCTATGAACTTCATAATCTGCCTACTTTTAGCCTCATCTCCTTAGTCATCTCAAATGCCACATCTTCCCTAGACATGTGGAACAACTGTGGTTTTCAGCACATACCATGCTAGGCCCCCCTCAGCATATCCACATGGCTGTCATCTCTCTTGAATTCCTTTATCCTTTTTATAAGCTAGAAGATTCCTATGCATCCTTTAAAATACAGATCACATCTCAGAATCAGATGGGAAATGTCCTCTTTCCCCACATTTGTACCTACATCTTTGAGTAAGGACATCAAAGCTTTTGTCATCTTGTTCTATTTGTGCTTCTTAACTTGATTCTCTATATCTACCCCATCAATCCAGTACCATAACTTCTATCGGGACAAGGGTTTTGTCTATGTCTTCGCATCTTCCTATGCCTGGCACACAGCCAGTGTTCAATGCAGATAGATGAAGGAAGGATAGAAGGAAAGAAAGGAGGGAGGGAAGGGTAAGAGAGGAGCAAATAGGAAGATAAAAGTAAATGCATGAAAAAGGGAAAACCAACTCTATTTCTTACTATGTTAGAGTTCCCTGGTATTAGTTGTTGAGCTCCCCAAAGCTCACAGACCTTCATTTTTCTGCATCAGGAGATGTTATAATCCCCTATATGAATAGTTCTGGTCTTTGTCTTCCTGCAGACAGTCTCCCAGGCAGCTTTCGTTCTATACTCTCTATTCCACTGAATCCTTGCCACCAGCCTTTTTTTTTTTAAACCACTGTGATCTGCTGATCTTCATCCTGACAAATGATCTTTTATTAATTCTGGAGAGATTTATCCCTTTGACTTTTTACAGTGCCCTTTCAATGATGGGAAAAAACAGACAGCCCGTGACAAGAGCTGGAGGGAGAAGTTTGTGCTTTCCTAGTATTACTTCCCAGTAACTCGGGGATTCACTGAACAAAGATGTATTTGAGCACCTGCTCTTTGTCTGATAGTGCATGATGCACAAGAAATACACAAGTTGATAAGTGATGGTCCTAGTTTGGGAAGAGCTCCCAGATTAATGAATTCTTTCAGCTGACATTGTTTTGAGTCCCTCCTGTGTATCAGGCACTGTACTTGCTGCTGGGGAAACAACAGTGAACAGCAGAAAAAGTCCCCCTTTTCAAGGCAGTGACACCCTAGAAAGGAAATCAGACAATAAACATTCAGGATGCTCTGAGGATAAATGAATGAAGAGGAACAAAGGTGAGCACTGGGAGATCAATTATCCACTCGAAGTTGACCAATCAAGAGGTGACTCTACACTTCTTAGAGTAGGGTGGTAATGGGGTTTAAAAACAAACAAAAACTACTAAATTCTGTAGAGTCAACCGAATCTGCTGACAGATTGTTTTTATTTCTTTTTATTTTAAAAAATTCTGGCTGTGCTGGGTCTTCATTGTGGCACATGGGCTTTAAAACTTGTGAGCTCAGTAGTTGCAGTGAGAGGGCTTAGTTGCCCCACAGCATGCAGATCTCAGTTCCTTGACCAAGGATCAAACCCATGTCCCACTGGACCACCAGGGAAGTTCCTATGCTGATAGATTAAACACAAGTTATTAAAGAGAAACATGAGCCTCCTTAATGCAGGTATTTTGGATTATGTATCTGAGAGAAAAAGAGCTGTCTTGAGCTGGAGAAGTCAGCAAGATGAGTAGGTATTTTCAGTGAAACAGGAAGCAAGATCATGATCAGAGAGTAAAGAATAGAGAGGAAATGTGGAGAAGAGAGGCGAACTGGTTGTCTGGGAGAGTATTTAATTGCCTATTCCCTCTGAGGTTTGAAGTTTAGAGGAAGATGAATGATAAAATGTTTAACATTATGCAGTATGCTTGAGATGCCTAGAAAGAATAACAGCATTTATATATAATCACTGTGAGATGTAATCACGAAAAGACATACGGTGTACATTTCAATAAGGATGTGTTGTGTTGGTGGAACTGTAATAGTGATATAACTTATCACAATAGGGCTTCAGGCCATCATTCTCCTGTATTAGAGTTAAGATGGGAACATTTTGTATTTTAGGAAAGAACTGTTTTATTCTTCGTGAATTAAGATAAAGGACCACCAATCCTTTAAGAATATGATGCTTCTTTACAGCAGGAGAACTTATAGATCATGAGTAATGGCTTATGTTATAGAAATAAATGAATATTCACCAACAGCAGAGAAGAGCATGGTTAACTCCTCTCTGCAAAGACATTAACTTCTTGCATGTCCACTTTATTAAATATTTAGCTGCAGTTGAAAACCTGTGAAAAGCAAAACCTTCAGTCCATACATTAGAAGAATTAGAATGTATCTCAAAGTTTATCATCTGTATTTTGACCAAGGAACACTGGGTGGATTTTGCTAGTGCTTTATGTAGGATGTATTGAGTTCTTATATTTCAATAAATAGAATTTATCCCCTGTTTCCACAGTTTATTGTGATCCACATAGTCAAAGGCTTTGGCATAGTCAATAAAGCATAAATAGATGTTTTTCTAGAACTCTCTTGCTTTTTGCATGATCCAGCAGATGTTGGCAATTTGATCTCTGGTTCCTCTGCCTTATCTAAAACAATCCTGAACATCTGAAGTTCATGGTTCATGTACTGCTGAACCTTGGCTTGGAGATTTTTGAGCATTACTTTACTAGCATGTGAGATGAGTGCAATTGTCCAGTAGTTTGAGCATTCTTTGGCATTGCCTTTCTTTGGAATTGGAATGAAAACTGACCCTTTCCAGTCCTGTGGCCACTGCTGAGTTTTCTTCCAAATTTGCTGGCATATTGAGTGCAGCACTTTCACAGCATCATCTTTCAGGATTTGGAATAGCTCCACTGGAATTCCATCACCTCCACTAGCTTTGTTCGTAGTGGTGCTTTCTAAGGCCCACTTGACTTCACATTCCAGGATGCCTGGCTCTAGGTCAGTGATCACACCATCGTGATTATCTGGGTCGTGAAGATCTTTTTTTACAGTTCTTCTGTGTATTCTTGCCACCTCTTCTTAATATCTTCTTAATATCTTAATATAGGTCCATACCATGTCTGTCCTTTATCGAGCCCATCTTTGCATGAAATGTTCCTTTGGTATCTCTGATTTTCTTGAAGAGATCCCTAGTCTTTCCCATTCTGTTGTTTTCCTCCATCTCCTTGCATCGATCGCTGAAGAAGGCTTTCTTATCACTTCTTGTTATTCTTTGGAATTCTGCATTCAGATGTTTATATCTTTCCTTTTCTCCTTTGCTTTTCACTTCTCTTCTTTTCACAGCTATTTGTAAGGCCTCTCCAGACAGCCATTTTGCTTTTTTGCATTTCTTTTCCATGGGGATGGTCTTGATCCCTGTCTCCTGTACAATGTCACGAACCTCATTTCATAGTTCATCAGGCACTCTATCTATCAGATCTAGGCCCTTGAGAAATTTGTATGCAGGTCAGGAAGCAACAGTTAGAACTGGACATGGAACAAGAGACTGGTTCCAAATAGGAAAAGGAGTTCGTCAAGGCTGTATATTGTCACCCTGCTTATTTAACTTATATGCAAAGTACATCATGAGAAATGCTGGACTGGAAGAAACACAAGCTGGAATCAAGATTGCTGGGAGAAATATCAATAACCTCAGATATGCAGATGACACAACCCTTATGACAGAAAGTGAAGAGGAACTCAAAAGCCTCTTGATGAAAGTGAAAACGGAGAATGAAAAGGTTGGCTTAAAGCTCAACATTCAGAAAACGAAGATCATGGCATCCGGTCCCATCACTTTCTGGGAAATAGATGGGGAAACAGTGGAAACAGTGTCAGACTTTATTTTTCTGGGCTCCAAAATGACTAGAGATAGTGACTGCAGCCATGAAATTAAAAGACGCTTACTCCTTGGAAGGAAAGTTATGACCAACCTAGACAGCATATTAAAAAGCGGAGACATTGTCAACAAAGGTCCATCTAGTTAAGGCTATGGTTTTTCCAGTGGTCAGGTATGGATGTGAGAGTTGGACTATAAAGAAAGCTGAGCACTGAAGAATTGATGCTTTTGAACTGTGGTGTTGGAGAAGACTCTTGAGAGTCCCTTGGACTGCAAGGAGATCCAACCAGTCCATTCTGAAGGAGATCAGCCCTGGGATTTCTTTGGAAGGAATGATGCTAAAGCTGAAACTCCAGTACTTTGGCCACCTCATGCGAAGAGTTGACTCATTGGAGAAGACCCTGATGCTGGGAGGGATTGGGGGCGGGAGGAGAAGGGGACGACAGAGGATGAGATGGCATCACTGACTCAATGGACGTGAGTCTGGGTGAACTCCTGGAGTTGGTGATTGACAGGGAGACCTGGCGTGCTGCGATTCATGGGTTTGCAAAGAGTCGGATACGACTGAGCAACTGATCTGATCTGATCCCCTGTTTACATGATAAAAAAGTGTTTTAAGATGGAATAAATGACGAACGGTGCCAAATTTTACTGTTGGTTAAAATAAAATAAAGGCTGAGGCTTACCTTTGAGGTTGACCATTTTCGAGTCATTGGTGACCTTGACAAGAGCAGATTTTGAGAAGTAGAGAGGAAGAGAGCCTGATAAGAAGAGGTTTCAGAGAGGATAAAAAGAGAAGAACTGGAAATATGAATAAAAATAAACCCCTCCTCTAAAGTGTTCTCTCCAAGAAGAACAGAAGGATAGAGTCATAGCTGCAAGAGCATATAGGACAAGGGCGGGTGGTTTAAATGGAAGATCCCATGGTTCCTTTGAAAGCTAACAGAAATGACACAGTGTGAGTGGAAGTGAAAGTGCAGGAAGGGAGAAGTCATTGAAAAGTAGAGGGAAAATGGCAACTAATGATGAAATAGAGGAATTGGCTCTAGATAAAATGAGGGAGAACAGATCAACCATGGTCACCGGAGATTAAGGCAAAGAAAAGATGTATTAGATTTACTAAGGGATCATATCTAGTTCTTTTTTGGATTGTTTCTTATTTTTCAGAGAAATACAAAGCAAAGTTGAGACTGAGAAATGGGGAGATAGTGGAGGTTTGGGAGAAAGCAGAGGTATAAACTAGTTAGTCACCTGGGACAATTTTTAATTGTCTGTCCTCTCTGTAAACAAAATAAAAAACAAAATATTTATTTTGTTTAAAATGCTGGTTTTGTCTGACTAAATTGATTTTCTAACACATTACTGGATCACTCTTCACAGTGTCAAAACTCCACCCTGAGGAAACTCTGCCTTATAGAAAACTGGGCAAAACATCAGTATGACATATTCGGAGCTACTGAGAGGTTTTAAACATTTGTGATGACTGGAAAGATTGTTGCATTGGTAGTATACAGAATGGATTAGAAGTGTGAGGCTGGAGGTGGAGAAGAGTGCTAGAAGATTATCACCATAGTCTTAACAAGAGATTAGGAGTACAGGAACTGGGCATTATATTTGTGGATTGCTAGCAGCAAAGATTTGAGAGATAAGTTAATAGAATTAGTAGGTATGCTCACTGATTCTATCTGGATGTTTGGTGTTGACGAAAGCCATCACTGCATGGGAAATAGATGGGGAAACAGTGGAAACAGTGTCAGACTTTGTTTTTGTGGGCTCCAAAATCACTGCAGATGGTGACTGCAGCCATGAAATTAAAAGACGCTTGCTCCTTGGAAGGAAAGTTATGACCAACCTAGATAGCATATTCAAAAGCAGAGACATTACTTTACCAACAAAGGTTCGCCTAGTCAAGGCTATGGTCTTTCCTGTGGTCATGTATGGATGTGAGAGCTGGACTGTGAAGAAGGCTGAGCGCCGAAGAATTGATGCTTTTGAACTGTGGTGTTGGAGAAGACTCTTGAGAGTCCCTTGGACTGCAAGGAGATCCAACCGGTCCATTCTGAAGGAGATCAATGCTGGAATTTCTTTAGAAGGAATGATGCTAAAGCTGAAACTCCAGTATTTTGGCCACCTCATGCGAAGAGTTGACTCATTGGAGAAGACTCTGATGCTGGGAGGGATTGAGGGCAGGAGGAGAAGGGGACGACAGAGGATGAGATGGCTGGATGGCATCACTGACTCGATGGATGCGAGTCTGAGTGACCTCCGGGAGCTGGTGATGGACAGGGAGGCCTGGCGTGCTGCGGTTCATGGGGTCGCAAAGAGTCGGACACGACTGAGCGACTGATCTGATCTGATCTGAAAGAGGTGAAATGACTGAGAGAGAAGATTCAAAAATATTTTCCAAGTTGTCCATTTTATTTGCATATAGTTGCTGATAGTAGTATCTAATGATCCTTTGTATTTGTGTTGTCTGTTGTGATCTCTCCATTTTCATTTCTAATGTTATTGATTTGATTTTTCTCCCTTTGTTTCTTGATGAGTCTGGGGAATGGTTTGTCAATTTTATTTATCTTCTCAAAGAACCAGCTTTGGGCTTTGTTGATTTTTGCTATGGTCTCTTTTGTTTCTTTTGCATTTATTTCTGCACTAATTTTTAAGATTTCTTTCCTTCTACTAACCCTGGGTTCTTCATTTCTTCCTTTTCTAGTTGCTTTAGGTGTAGAGTTAGGTTATTTATTTGACTTTTTTCTTTTTCTTAAGGTAAGCCTGTATTGCTATGAACCTTCCCCTTAGCACTGTTTTACAGTGTCCCATAGGTTTTGGGTTGTTGTGTTTTCATTTTCATTTGTTTCTATGCATATTTTAATTTCTTTTTTTATTTCTTTTGTGATCTGTTGGTTATTAAGCAGCCTGTTGTTCAGCCTCCATATGTTGGAATTTTTAATAGTTTTTCTCCTGTAATTGACATCTAATCTTATTGCATTGTGGTCAGAAAAAATGCTTGGAATGATTTCAATTTTTTTGAATTTACCAAGGCTAGATTTATGGCCCAGGATGTGATCTATCCTGGAGTAAGTTCCATGTGCACTTCAGAAAAAGGTGAAATTCATTGTTTTGGGGTGAAATGTCCTATAGATATCAATTAGGTCTAACTGGTCTATTGTATCATTTAAAGTTTGTGTTTCCTTGTTAATTTTCTGTTTAGTTGATGTATCTGTAGGTGTGAGTGGGGTATTAAAGTCTCCCACTATTATTGTGTTATTGTTAATTTCCCCTTTCATACTTGTTAGCATTTGTCTCACATATTGCAGTGCTCCTGTGTTACTGCTAAGTCACTTCAGTCTTGTCCTACTCTGTGCAACCCCATAGACAGCAGCCCACCAGGCTCCCCCGTCCCTGGGATTCTCCAGGCAAGAACACTGGAGTGGGTTGCCATTTCCTTCTCCAATGCATGAAAGTGAAAAGTGAAAGTGAAGTCGCTCACTTGTATCCTACTCTTAGCAATCACATAGACTGCAGCCTACCAGGCCCCTCCATCCATGGGATATTCCAGGCAAGAGTACTGGAGTGGGTGCCATTGCCTTCTCCGGCTCCTATGTTGGGTGCATATATATTTATAATTGTTATATCTTCTTCTTGGATTGATCCTTTGATAATTATATAGTGCCCATCTTTGTCTCTTTTCACAGCCTTTGTTTTAAAGTCTATTTTATCTGATATGAGTATTGCTACTCCTGCTCTTTTTGGTCTCTATTTGCATGGAATATCTTTTTACAGCCCTTCACTTTCAGTCTATATGTGTCCCTTGTTTCAAGGTGGGTCTCTTGTAGACAACATATATAGGGATATTGTTTCTGTATCCATTCAGCCAGTCTTTGTCTTTTGGTTGGGGCATTCAACCCTTTTACGTTTAAGGTAATTATTGATAAGTATGATCCCGTTGCCATTTACTTTATTGTTTTGGGTTTGAGTTTATACACGCTTTCTGTGTCTCCTGTCTAGAGAATATCCTTTAGCATTTGTTGGAGAGCTGGTTTGGTGGTGCTGAATTCTCTCAGCTTTTGCTTGTCTGTAAAGCTTTTGACTTCTTCATATTTGAATGAAATCCTTGGAAGAAATGGATAAGTTCTTAGAAAAGTACAACTTTCCAAAACTGAACCAGGAAGAAATAGAAAATCTTAACAGACCCATCACAAGCACAGAAATTGAAACTGTAATCAGAAAACTTCCAACAAACAAAAGCCCAGGACCAAACAGCTTCACAGCTGAATTCTACCAAAAATTCAGAGAAGAGCTAACATTAATTCTACTCAAACACTTTCAGAAAATTGCAGAGGAAGGTAAACTTCCAAACTCATTCCATGAGACCACCATCACCCTAATACTAAAACCTGACAAAAATGCCACAAAAAAAGAAAACTATAGGCCAATATCACTGATTAGCACAGACGCAAAAATCCTTAAAAAATTCTAGCAAACAGAATCCAACAGCGTATTAAAAAGATCATACATCATGACCAAGTAAGCTTTATCCCAGGGATGCAAGGATTCTTCAATATCCCCAAATCAATCAATGTAATATACCACATTAACAAATTGAAAAATAAAAACCATATGATTATCTCAATAGATGCAGAGGAAGCCTTTGACAAAATTCAACATCCATTTATGATAAAAACCCTCCAGAAAGCAGGAATAGAAGGAACATACCTCAACATAATAAAAGCTATATATGACAAACCCTCAGCAAACATTATCCTCAATGGTAAAAAATTGAAAGCATTTTCCCTAAAGTCAGGAACAAGACAAGGGTGCCCACTCTCACCACTACTATTCAACATAGTTTTGGAAGTTTTGGCCACAGCAATCAGAGCAGAAAAAGAAATAAAAGGAATCCAGATTGGAAAAGAAAAAGTAAAACTCTCACTGTTTGCAGATGACATGATCCTCTACATAGAAAATCCTAAAGATTCCACCGGAATATTACTAGAGCTAATCAATGCATATAGTAAAGTTGCAGGATATAAAATCAACACAGAGAAATCCCTTGCATTCCTTTACACTAACAATGAGAAAACAGAAAGAGAAATTAAGGAAACAATTCCATTCACCATTGCAACAAAAAGAATAAAATACTTAGGAATATATCTACCTAAAGAAACAAAAGACCTATATATCAGATCAGATCAGATCAGTCGCTCAGTCATGTTCGACTCTTTGCAACCCCATGAATCGCAGCACGCCAGGCCTCCCTGTCCATCACCAACTTCCGGAGGTCACTGAGACTCACATCCATCGAGTCAGTGATGCCATCCAGCCATCTCATCCTCCGCCGTCCCCTTCTCCTCCTGCCCCCAATCCCTCTCAGCATCAGAGTCTTTTCCAATGAGTCAACTCTTTGCATGAGGTGGCCACAATACTGGAGTTTCAGCTTTAGCATCATTCCTTCCAAAGAAATCCCAGGGCTGATCTCCTTCTGAATGGACTGGTTGGATCTCCTTGCAGTCCAAGGGACTCTCAAGAGTCTTCTCCAACACCACAGTTCAAAAGCATCAATTCTTCGGCGTTCAGCCTTCTTCACAGTCCAGCTCTCACATCCATACATGACCACAGGAAAGACCATAGCCTTGACTAGGTGAACTTTTGTTGGCAAAGTAATGTCTCTGCTTTGGAATATGCTATCTAGGTTGGTCATAACTTTCCTTCCAAGGAGTAAGCGTCTTTTAATTTCATGGCTGCAGTCACCATCTGCAGTGATTTTGGAGCCCAGAAAAATAAAGTCTGACACTGTTTCCACTGTTTCCCCATCTATTTCCCATGTAGTGATGGGACCGGATGCCATGATCTTCGTTTTCTGGATGTTGAGCTTTAAGCCAACCTTTTTACTCTTCACTTTCACTTTCATCAAGAGACCTATATATAGAAAACTATAAAACACTGGTGAAAGAATCAAAGAGGACACAAATAGATGGAGAAATACACTGTGTTCATGGATCAGAAGAATCAATATAACAAAAATGAATATAAGCCAGCAAATTTGGAAAACTCAGCAGTGCCCATGGGACTGGAAAAGGTCAGTTTTCATTCGAATCCCAAAGAAAGGCAATGTCAAAGAATGTTCAAACTACTGCATAATTGCACTCATCTCACACACTAGTAAAGTAATGCTCAAAATTCTCCAAGCCAGGCTTCAGCAATACATGAACCATGAACTTCCAGATGTTTAAGCTGGTTTTAGAAAAGGCAGAGGAACCAGAGATCAAATTGCCAACATCCGCTGGATCATCGAAAAAGCAAGAGAGTTCCAGAAAAACATCTATTTCAGCTTTATTGACTATGCCAAAGCCGTTGACTGTGTGGATCACAATAAACTGTGGAAAACTGTGAAAGAGATGGGAATACCAGACCACCTGACCTGCCTCTTGAGAAATCTATATGCAGGTCAGGAAGCAACAGTTAAAACTGGACATGGAACAATAGACTGGTTCCAAATAGGAAAAGAAGTACGTCAAGGCTGTTTATTGTCACCCTGCTTATTTAACTTATATGCAGAGTACATCCAGAGAAGGCAAAGGCACCCCACTCCAGTACTTTTGCCTGGAAAATCTCATGGACGGAAGAGCCTGGTAGGCTGCAGTCCATGGGGTCACTAGAGTCGGACATGATTGAGCAACTTCACTTTCACTTTTCAATTTCATGCATTGGAGAAGGAAATGGCAACCCACTCCAGTGTTCTTGCCTGGAGAATCCCAGGGACAGGGAAGCCTGGTGGGCTGCCGTCTATATGGTCGCACAGAGTCAGACACGACTGAAGCGACAGCAGCAGCAGCAGCAGAGTACATCATGAGAAACGCTGGGCTGGAAGAAGCACAAGCTGGAATCAAGATTGCTGGGAGAAATATCAACAACCTCAGATATGCAGATGACACCATCTTTATGGCAGAAAGTGAAGAGGTACTAAAAAGCCTCTTGATGAAAGTGAAAGAGGAGAGTGAAAAAGTTGGCTTAAAGCTCAACATTCAGAAAATGAAGATCATGGCATCTGGTCCCATCACTTCATGGCAAATAGATGGAGAAACAGTGGAAACAGTGTCAGACTTTATTTTGGGGGGCTCCAAAATCACTGCAGATGGTGATTGCAGCCATGAAATTAAAAGACGTTTACTCCCTGGAAGGAAAGTTATGACCAACCTAGATAGCATATTCAAAAGCAGAGACATTACTTTGCCAACAAAGGTCCATCTAGTCAAGGCTATGGTTTTTCCAGTAGTCATGTATGGATGTGAGAGTTGGATTGTGAAGAAAGCTGAGCACCAAAGAATTGATGCTTTTGAACTGTGGTGTTGGAGAAGACTCTTGAGAGTCCCTTGGACTGCAAGGAGATCTAACCAGTCCGTTCTAAAGGAGATCAGTCCTGGGTGTTCATTGGAAGAACTGATGCTAAAGCTGAAACTCCAATACTTTGGCCACCTCATGCGAAGAGTTGACTCATTGGAAAAGACTCTGATGCTGGGAGGGATTGGGGGCAGGAGGAGAAGGGGATGACAGAGGATGAGATAGCTGGATGGCATCACTGACTCGATAGACATGAGTTTGAGTAAACTCCTGGAGTTGGTGATTGACAGGGAGGCCTGGGATGCTGCAATTCATGGGATCGCAAAGAGTCGGATATGACTGAGCGACTGAACTGAACTGTCCTCTCTGTGGAATGTTTCCTGCAGACCTCCCCCCTCCTCCCCCATCAAATCCATGAAAGCCTTCATCATGGCTACAGATGGTGATGGAGAGGGGAGCTCTCATTCTAAATCTGGTTAATTCCATATTCTCTAAGACCTCAACCTTCTGGATAAGCCTAGGAATGAGGACCTCACACAAGATGGATGAATACTGATTCCTTCCATGGGAGTTTTGGCCCTGGAGATGAATGAGTCCATCTCCTTCTAGAAAGTCTTGATTGGTGGAAATGCAAATCCTTATTTCATGTCATGGGAAAATGAGAAGCACATCTGTGGGGGTGAGGCTAGGGAAAAATAAAGCATATGTGCATAAATCACAAAGCGAGAGAATCCTGAGTATCTTGTTAACCCTAATTCTAGGCATTCCTGAATCCTAGTCCTTTGATTGCAAGAGAACCCTTAATAGCTCTTGTTATTGTTCAGTTACTAAGTTGAGTCCGATTCTTTTGAGACCGTATGGACTATAGCCCTCCAGGCTCCTCTATCCGTGGGATTTCCCAGGCAAGAATAATGAGTGGGTTGCCATTTTCTTCTCCAGGGTATCTTCCCAACCCAAGGATAGAACCCGAGTGTCCTGCTTTGGCAGGTCGATTCTTTACCACTAAGCCATGGGGAAGCCCCCTTAATAGTTGATCATACCCCTTTTGGCTTGACATACTTTGACTTTGGTTTCTATCACACGCAACTGGAAGATTCCAAAGTAAGCCATGCTTCACCATGGCCAATATTGTAAATAAGCAGAATAGGCACTAAGGGTATATAATGTGAGAGATTAAGGAATGTGAAACTTCTTGAGCAGAGCATCTTCCCCCAACTCACCAACTGTGATTTATGAAATTCCACGATGAGGGTGAAAAGGAATTACCATTTACAGAGCATTTCAGGAGTCTAACCCTAAGCCAGGTGTCTTAAAAATATTATCTCATTAAGATATTAATATTATCTCATTAAGTCCTTTGGCAATGGAGAAAAGCTTATTCTTCCAGAGCCCATGGAAGAAATATCTCTTCCTAAAATACATACATATGTGTCTAAAATATTATTGCATATGCTATTGTTCTAACTTTAGATGAGAGTACATTAATTGTGATATTTTTAAATATTGTTTTTGTTGTTCAGTCACTAAATCATGTCCAATTGTTTGTGACCCCATGGACTGCAGCATGCCAGGCTTCCCTGTCCTTCACCATCTCCCAGAGTTTGCTCAAACTCGTGTCCATTGAGTTAACCATCTCATCCTTTGTACCCCACCCCCTTCTCCTCCTGTCTTCAATCTTTCCTAGCATCAGAGTCTTTGCATCAGGTGGCCAAAGTATTGGAGGACTTTAGCATCAGTCCTTCCAATGAGTATTTAGGGTTGATTTTCTTTAGGATTGCCTGGTTTGATCTCCTTGCAGTCCAAGGCACTCTCAAGAGCCTTCTCCAGCACCGCAGTTCAAAAGAATCAATTATTTGGCTCTCAGCCTTCTTTACAGTCCAACTCTCACATCTGTACATGACTACTGGAAAAAAACACAGCTTTGACTATACGGACCTTTGTTGGCAAAATGATATCTCTGCTTTTTAATATGCTGTCCAGGTTTGTCATAGTTTTTCTTCCAAATTTTAAAATTATGATTAAATGATAAGAATCAAAGAGGTAAGAAATGTGAATTCTTGAGCCAGAGACCGAGACATTGAAAATAAGATTACAGTAGTCAGAGGGCTGGAAGTGTAGTGGCAGCCATAAAGAACACAAGAGCAGACAGAGGTAAATCAAGCATAAAATGAAAAGCTGTAGGCAGTTGCTGAAAGAAACACGTCCAGACATATAAAAAAGTATCTGGGAAGGAGAGAGACTGGTGTGTGGCAATGCCTATTACTGGAATCAGTTATTGCTCAGTATGTCAGGTAAGCATTCTCCACTGGATTATAAGGTTGGAAGGGATTACACAAAAAGGAATGTCCTTAGTTATCAGAAGTTCAAAAGAGAAACATCCGCCTGGATTCAGACTGAAAGCCAGCCGTGGAAAAAATATGTGGTACAAAAAATAAATGTCCATAAAAGCCAACTCTATCTCATGGAAAGATTTTTATTTTCAGTTAGAATAAACAACAGGATGTTGTACTTATTGAAATTTAGCCACCAAACAGAAAGATATCCAATGCATATACATTTATACAATATGTACATGAGATAGATATTGGATATCTCTTTGATTTGATACAGAAATTAAAATGTACAAATATGAATATAAATAAATATGTATATTTATGTGTGATACTTTATAAATATTATTGTTATTATTAAGGAAGAATTCTGGGAAGGATTCAATGTCAAAGGGGCAAGGCTGTCATTTGAAATGGATAAATTCTTTAGCAATGAGTTCCCTGCAGAGAAAAAGGTCAATAGTAAAATCCTTACACTCACTCCAGGTTTGGAACTAGGAAATCTACCCATTTAAACTACTTATTGGATAGTTTAAATCTTTGTTCTAGAATTTTGCTTTTCCTAGCATTTAGGCTGTGCTGAAGGAGAGCTGTTTATAATCTGAGAATGTGTGTGCTAAGTCACTTCAGTCCTGTCTGACTGTTTGTGATCCCATGGACTGTAGCCCACCAGGCTCCTCTGTCCATTGGATTCTCCAGGTAAGAATACTGGAGTGGGTTGCCATGCCCTCCTCCAGGGGATCTTGCCAACCCAGATATCAAACCTGCCACTACATCTCCTGCATTGGCAGGCAGGTTCTTTCCCACTAGCACCACCTGGGAAGCCACAATCTTGGAAGGGTTCATCTAACTATTCGAGGCTCAGTTCTCCCTTCCCAATTTTCTTTTCCCATCTGAGTCTCATTTGAGAGACTTGTCCTTAAACAGTTGTCTAATCAAGGTGTAGAAAAAATATTTCTGAACAAAAAGAACTATAATGCTTTTCAAAATGGCATATTCAAATGTGATTTGAAAGGAATAATCTGAAAAGTTAACATTTTGCCCATTATCACAGAGACAGAGAATGCTAGATCTGAAAAGAAATTTAGGAACCACATCATAAAAAATGCTTATTTCGTTCATAGATAAACTAAGGCCCAGATAGCTAAAAAGACAGGACCATTGTTCACAGTGACCTGACCAAACAGTTAGAAGGAGATCAGAGATGTTCCATTCACAGCACCAATTTCTTCTGATACACACCTTCTAGGACTTTTTAAGAACTTTCATAAACTCCTGATATCATTTGAATCTACACATTAATAGCCAACATAAAAAAGATCACTAAAAAGATGATTAATTAAAAAATCTCAACAGCACATGCCCTTTGTGAATGAAACTAACAATTCATTAAAATTGAAAGTGGGCAAACTGTATATCATAAAAGTAATGCTCTATTGTTAAATTTATCCATGTACTACATAGATGTTCACCATAAAGTTACCCCCCGAATCCTATTTATTATAGAGTGACCAAAAATGGCTCTGGAAAAAAAAAAAAAAAAAGCAGTACCCTAGAAGGAGTGGTTACTAACAAAGAGTATCCAACTGATGGTCTTTTTTCCAACAAGAGCGTTCGCAGCAGAGCACAACAGATCTTCATCCAAGAGGATAGCTGAGAAAATATAGACTAGCTGGACAGGGACAGCAGAACCAGGAATTTGATTAAATTCAGGAACTGTTTTGAACAGAAAATGTTTTTTTAAAACATAAGAATGAAGGCACTAATTAAATTGTCAAGTAGGCTAGATTTCGCTGAAGTGTTCCCTTCCCTGAGATGGGGTGGGATGCAGAGACAGAAGATGTCAACCAACTAGACAGGGGTTCAGAAACTCAGACAAGGTCTTTTTCAGGGCAGTTAAGGAAGGATGGAAAGATAAGTACCTCAGGAAGAAAGGTAAGAGATGAAGTCTGCAGAAATGTGAGGAATACGGGAATAAAGTTCAGGCAGGCACCAACAGAGAGTCCATCAAGAACACAGATTGGGTGAGTATGTTACTGGGTCATGATCAGACCTATCCAGTGGACAAGTGATGATGTCAGCTTCAGCTGGCCAGCTCATTCTGTCCTAACAGACCCTCTGATGAGACAGCCTGGGGCCTTAGCCTAACCCAGTGACCATGAATCATGTGCTTCAACACTAAGCCATTTTAACATAATGCCAAATGGAAGTGAAGAAAATAGGGTGCATGCCCAAAGGAGCAGAAATAATGGGCCAGCTCTCCCTTTGGTGCATTAACCTTCAGGGGAGAAAAGAGCTTTAAGGACAGAGGATGCAGCAGCTTCTCAGGCATTAAGAAGATTAAGGGAAATAGTATTGGACTGAAGCAGAGAGGAAATGGTTTGCCCGTCTCAGAGAGGACATTTCTGTTGCTATTGCCCCTATAAACCACCTTCACCCTCGGTTCCAAATCGGGCAGGGCCAATGGGATTTGTTGAGCCAATATATCAAATTAGTCCTGCTGAGGAGACTCTGGAGGAAGGCCTGGAGCCAAGGAGTGCCATGTAATGTATCTAAGTGACAGGACACTTACAGGTGAAAATGGAGTTTCTAGCTGCCACTGTAGACAACAAAGCTAAAATGATGCTAATTAGAAAGCCTGCACCTTTAGCTCCAGGAAGAAACAAAGATTCAGAGAGCAGACCAATGTCCACCTAAAGTCTTTATTACCAGGCTGGAACTTGGGTGAAAATGTCTTGAACACAATCAGAAATTCAGAGATTTCCAGCACCATTAGGAGGACATGAGGGCTACAATGATTCACTCCTTCCACATTCACTGGATTAAGAATGATCTCGGTCACACAAATATTGCAAAAGCAAACAAAGTGTCTACTTAGCTTTAAGGCAAGAGGATGTGGGAAGATATTCAGCAGCTGAGTAAAACCTGAGAGGCCCTGAGGGGCCCCCTTTAGCATGGAAAGCTTCCCTTCCATCATCCTCAGAATGTAGGAGGCATAAATTGTGCTTAGCAAAGCCATAGGAGTCATCCAAACTTCTCACTGTAATGTGGTCACCTTCAACAGACCACAGCCAAACACATTCTACTGATTTATGCTCTTGAGGGTTCACAGCAAGTTCATCATCATCATGTGGACCAGCTAAGCCCTCCCTCTCCCCAACCAAACTTCTCTGTCTCAAGTAAGGTTTCTCAGGAAGCAGGATCTAAGAGTTTAATGTGCAGAATGTTTACTTGCTACTGCTGCTGCTAAGTCACTTCAGTCGCGTCCGACTCTGCGCGACCCCACAGACGGCAGCCCACCAGGCTTCCCGTCCCTGGGATTCTCCAGAGAGGCTTAAGTTTCAACACTGGGGCAAAGAAGGAAAAGAAGCAAGATCGGCCGAAGTTGAGTCATGATGCAGATCTATGACAGCCTCAGTCAATGTCATGGCAGTTCTGATGTAAGATGTGTCTTCAGAGTTGTCCTGAGCTGGGCCAAGATAGCCAGAACTTTAAACCCTGCCTGATCAGTCACTGGATATGGGCTACTCCAGGAAAAGGTACAATCAACAGGCAGGGTAGCTTATTGTGGCTCAGCAGTCTCTGTGGAGCTGACAGCTGAAGGCTGGTATTGACAGCATCCCAGCAGCTAGAGCAGTAGATTCTTCCTTAAAGGCAGATCTGGATATGGCACATCACATTGTCCATCATATGCTGTCCATGTGTTTCCTAAATTCCCACACAATTCCAGGAAGCAAACACAGAACTGACGTTTGAACCTCCCCAACCTTTTTCAAAGCAAAAACCATAGGAGGAAAAGAAAAAATGCCAAGCATGAAAAATGTTTTGATGCCAAGCACCTTGAAGAATGAAAGTAACAGTCTCTGGTGTTGCAATTATGAGACAAAGATTGAAAGATGGCTTTGCTTTAAATCAATGATGGCATCACCGATGAGAGGGACATGAGTTTGAGTAGGCTCCAGGAGTTGGCAATGGACAGGGAAGCTGGTCCCATTGCTGTAGTCCATGGGGTCTCAAAGAGTCAGACAAGACTGAGCGAATGGACTGGACTGAATGGAATGTGTTCCCTTTGTCCCCCTTCTGTGAAATCTTCACAAGTTTCACTCAGTCTTCCTGTTGAGGGTTTGCTATGTGATCAGCATTGCACTAGATCCAGCTGTGGGAGATGCTAGAGAAACCCCCAAAGGATCTTTAACTTTGAGGACGTTTTGGTCTATATGCGAAGGGAGCATAAACACACAAGGGCATAGGAGAACATCTTTTTGCTCAACTACAAGCTCTTGGCAGGTTGAGAGAGCATAGTATAACGTGGTATAGCAAATTTTTACTTAATTATAGTATGAACTTGGTCACTTTATTGATGTGACATTGATCAAGGCAGTTACATCTCTAAGGACCAGTTTCCTTTTTTATATTGAAGTACTGTTGATGCATAATATACAAATTATAGGTGTACAATGTAATGATTCACATTTTTAAAAGGTTATACTCCATTATTTTAGAATATTGGCTATATTCCCTAATGTTATACAGTATATCCTTGTAGCTTATTTTATACCTAATAGCTTGTACCTCTTTTCCTCCTACCCCTAGACTGCCGCCCCCAACCCCCATCTAACGTACTTAGCTTACCAGTGTGTTGTGAAAATTAAATAATTCAAAGGTTGTAAGCATGCTTTGTAAGTTATGAGAGGCAATGCAGACATTTGCTGCTCCTTTTATACCCCACTCTTAGTGTGTCAGAGAAGGAAGAGAAGAACCGCTGAGCTGGAGGAGTTAAGAGATTTCAGAGGAGAGTCAAACATTCGAGCAAGGGCTGCGAACTGGCTGCTTCTGTGATGTATTCTGGGTGACGTTAGTCCTGTTTCTTCTGAACACCTTTCAGATCAGATCAGATCAGTCGCTCAGTCGTGTCCAACTCTTTGCGACCCCATGAACTGCAGCACGCCAGGCCTCCCTATCCATCACCAGCTCTCGGAGGTCACTCAGACTCACATCCATCGAGTCAGTGATGCCATCCAGCCATCTCATCCTCTGTCGTCCCCTTCTCCTCTTGCCCTCAATCCTTCCCAGCATCAGAGTCTTCTCCAATGAGTCAACTCTTCGCATGAGGTGGCCAAAGTACTGGAGTTTCAGCTTTAGCAGGGGCAAATCATTCTAAACATGTTCCAGGTTCAAGCCAGGCACATCCTTCCCACTGTCTGTAAAGCCCACTGATGAACAAGCACTGGGAACTGAGCGGGGTCAAAGAGTTTGTTACCGAACTTACTGCAGCAGCACGGAGGGCACGTGGGAGGAACTTCCCACGGAAGTGGCCTGTGTGGGCGGAGTCAGAGAAGGATGGAACCAGGAAGCCGCGTTGAGCTGGAGGCTGTCGGGAGGTGGGTATTTTCATGACTGATTAGCTTATTACGCTTTATCGAGGAGGTGGGAGGGTTAAATTGAGGTTTAGAGTTGTCATGGGTAAACAGTAGAGTGGGGAGGGGAGGGGAGGAGGCTTAGTCACTCTTGTATGGGTACCGTGGCCCTGTCTTGTCCCAAATGTGGTCACAGTGCAGCTCTGTCTGAACACTGTTTCTATTCTGTGAACAGGTTTATGATCCTCCAGAAAGGTCACAGCCTTGCTGGCAGCAAAGCCATTTTCTTTATTTCTCATATCTTCCATACCACCACATGTACACGTCTGCATAACTCTCTGGGTTTCTTTAGATGCCTGAATTTGCTACTCTTATGGGCAGAATTGTGTCCCCCCCAAAATGCATATGCTGAAGGCCTAATCAAAGTATGTTAGACTGTGACTGTATTTGGAGATGGGGCCTTTAGAGAGGTGATCATGTTAAATGAGTCCATTAGGATGGACTCTAATTCATTCTGACCGCATCCTAATAAGAAGAGGAGAGAAGAACACACAGAGAGACATCACTGATGGACCACACAGAGGAAGGACCTTGTGAGGACACAGGAAGAAGATAGTCATCTGCACTCCAAGCAGAGAGGCCTCAGAAGAAACCAGGCCTGCCAACACTTTGATCTTGAACTTCCAGCCTCCAGAACTGTGAAAAAAAAAATGCTGTTGTTTAAGCCCTTCAGTCTGTGGTACTTTATTATGGCAGCCCTAGAAAATAAATACAGTTTACCCTCCCTTCATTGAAATAGGACATCTTGTGAGTGACAATCCAGGCTGAGAGAAGACTCAGTCTGCCAGGAGAAAGCTTTAGAGGAACTGGTATGAAGAATGGTCTTGCTCCTTGGAAGAAAAGCTATGATAAATCTAGACAGCATATCAAAAAGCAGAGATATAACTTTGCTAGTAAAGGTCCTTATAGTAAAAGCTATGGTGTTTCCAGTAGTCAGATACAGATGTGGAAGTTGGACCATAAAAAATACTAAGCACCAAAGAATCGATGCTTTCATATTGTTCTAGAGAAGACTCTCAAGAGTTCATTGGAATGCAAGGAGATCAAGTCAGTCAATCCTAAAAGAAATTAACTCTGAATATTCATCGCAAGGACTGATGATGAAGCTGAAGTTTCAATACTTTGGCTATTTGATACGGAGAGCTGACTCATTGGAAAAGACCCTAATGCTGGGAAAGATTGAGGCCAGGAGAAGATGACAGAGGATGAGATGATTAGATAACACAAATGACTCAAATGATATGAATTGAGCAAACTCCAGGAGATAGTAAAGGATAGGGAAGCCAGGCATGCTGCAGTCCATGGGGTCACAAAGAGTTGGACACAACTTAGTGACTGGAAAACACCTTGAAGCATGAATTAGAATGTGGCCAGCAGAGAAGGAGGAAAGAGCGTGCCTATGGCAGAGAATCTGGAAGTGTGGTCCCTATACCAGTAGCATCAGCCTCATGTGGGAACTTGTTAAAAATGCAAATTCTCACCCCCCTTCTTACACAGACTAAATCAGAATCTCTGGGGGAGGGCTCAGCCATCTGTATTCAACAAGTGCTCCAAGTGATGCTGTTGCTGGCCAGGGTTTAAAAACCACAGCCCTACGGTAGACGAGAAGGTTCCCAAGTGCAATCATGAGTAGTTCAGTGTAGCTAATAAATACTAGCATGACTCAGAAAGGTTTAAAGAGAGAAGAGGGCATGGATTGAGGCCTTGAAAGAGGTAGAAGGCGGGTGGTATGAGGAAGAGGAGAGGCGGTCAGGGATACAGAAATAAGGAGTGGAAGCTCCTGCCTCTGGGTTAATCCTTAGATTAGGACTTGAGGTCTAAACACTGCAGTGCCCTAAGGTGAACATGACCCTAAGATTAAGATGCTTAGGACCGAGGGCACATTATTCTAGATTTTCTACCATGACAAAGACTTAATGAAGAAGTTCTTCAACATTCATTTGAAGTGGTGAAAAACACTTAAAACAGTCTATCCAAAAAAGTTAAAAGTTCTCAGGCTGAGAATTATGGTCATTGGAAGAGATATTTTAAAGCCAAATTGAAGAGGATGTAAAAGTTGCATTAATCGTCCAGAAAGCATCCTTTGTGTGGAATGCAACCTCGGCTTATAGGCTTTTAGTGAAATTAAATCTCTTCACACCTCGCCAAACTTGTGACTTTCCCGTATGAGGGAATTGGAGCCCACCTTCCGGAAAAGGGTTGCCGCAGTGCTCATCTGCCAATGTTTTACTGGCGAGGGGTAGGGAGGGGGTAATTGATGCAGCAGCTGAAGAACAAAAACCATGAGCCCAGTGGAGAAGGACAATCTCCATCATGATACTTTGGACTTAATGAAATTTGCTGTTAGCAAATTGAGTCCTTCAAATCTAAGATTGGAAAGTTGTAATCAGTCTTTCATTCAGGCTGAGTTGTTTCTGTCCTTTTGTGTTTACAGAATCGATCTGAGTTGCTTTTGCTTTTCCCATGCCACACGAATGCCTCTGACCAATTATTCATCCTTTCTGCCCTCCTGACGGGGATAAGTTTGTATGCTGTAAATCATTGTCCCATTCAGTGTATTTGCTTGGAACTTGAACTTCTGTGTTGACAGTGAGTGACTAATTTGCATGCTTCTGTCTCCTCTCTTGCTCCATACCTTGCACAGATGTGATCATTTACGCTTTAGCTTTTTTGCATCCCTTTATAGCATGAACCCGTTTCTTCATGTTCATTTAACTGCACCCTGAGAAATTATCTATCCACATACTTGGTGGCAAAAGGCAAGAGCAGATGGTTCCAAAACTGAAATGGGAGTTCTTCTGAAAACTCAAAGGCAAAGATTGTGTTCAGGGACTGGATTATGTGTATTTTGCATTTTTTAGTTCCCATAAAAAAGTTGACTTCCTCAAATCAGATATAGATTTGATTAAACCATTTATTCAGCAATGGCTTTTTTGCCCTTCTTTAACAGTGACATAAAATCTTTGAGCATTTTCTTTCCTCACTGATAACAAAACTATTCAAATGCACTGCCATATTTATTTAATTAGTTTGCTGAAATCTTTCTATGGAGAAATAAATTCAACTTTACTTTTTCTTTTTTAGACATAAAATGAAGCCGACTTCTAGTGCTACAATATTTCACTGTGATAAGAGCCTCCCAAAGACGAAACCTGGAAAATACAAATTTAAAAGGCCCCTCATATAAACTGTACTGTTAATCAGCACTTCTATTCACTTTCTTTTTCTTTTTTTATTTACCAGCTTTCCTTCTGATTGTATCATAATAACTGTCTAGACACTGTTCCCAACTGTGATGGATTTTAAGAGACTGTACAAATGAGGCCAGAAAAAAAAATAAATTAGCAGTACTGTGCACTAAAGTGCCTCAGTTTAAAGCATTATGAATAGAAAAAGCACTGACCACTTACATATCAGATATGTACTAAGATAGCCTACTATCTATTCATTTTCTTCAAGGTTGTGATTAGAAAGTTCTTATCCAACTTGCTGGCCAAACGTATAATAAATAATGACTTACAACAGTATGTTTCTAGGTTCTCATTTAACTTTTTGTTTTATACTAGATGCATGGGAATCTAGATTTGAAGGTTAAGTTACAACTTCGGTTATAATGGTCTTAGAGATTGCTCTTAGGGGTTTCTGACTTCTTCAGTCACTTGCAGGTCTGTCGTCAGATTCAAAGCCACAGTTACTAAGGTTTTACTTGAAGCAACATAACAATGACAATAAATAATGTCAGAAACAATTTTCCCAGTTGATACTTAACCAGTAGGAACTGGTATAATCATAATGAAAAATTTTTCAGCAGGTTGAAAATCATCTTGTACCTTGCTACTGGTAAGTCGCTTCAGTCGTGTCCGGCTCTGTGCGACCCCATAGACGGAAGCCCACCAGGCTCTCCCGTCCCTGGGATTCTCCAGGCAACATCTTATACCTTGAAGTGAAGTGAAGTCGCTCAGTCGTGTCCGACTCTTTGCCAACCCGTGGACTGTAGCCTACCAGGCTCCTCCATCCATGGGATTCTCCAGGCAAGAATACTGGGGTGGGTTGACATTTCCTTCTCCAGGGGATCTTCCCGATCCAGGGATCGAACCCAGGTCTCCTGCGTTGCAAGCAGACGCTTTAACCTCTGGGCCACCAGGGAAGCATCCCGTAATCCAGGGTCTTGCCACTCCTCTCCTGCAGCCTCAGTCCCTTCTCTTAATGTCCTGACCCCTAAAGTTTAACACCTGGCCCAGTAGGGCAACTCCATTCATGGTACGTTCTGGTTGGCTATTACTGATTGATAAGCAAATATGCTATAAGTATTTTTCATGTCATTCCTGATTAAACTTTATCATTTACCATCTCAGCTATCGTTAGTGTCCAGTACAGTCAGATGAAAAGGGGTCTCAGAAAAATTCCAAGGTGTGTGAAACAAAAAGGAGCTAGAAGAAGTCATGAAGGGGGAATAAAAGAGGATGCATTGGGAGAGGATTTCTGATGTAAAGCTTCAAAAAGACTTCTGTATTTGCAAGCAAATCTCTATTTTAGCATTCTCTCTCAGATCAACTTATCTTTGCCAATTGCCTAATTGCTCTATAGGATTTTCTCAGAGATAGGATGACTTGCTGTGTTCTGCAGTATGTCACAAGATATATTCAGTCCCCAAGGTTAGAATTTGGGAATATTCATAGATGGGCAAGATTCTACCTACAAGCTTATATGGATTCAGTAGATGGTCCCCCAACCGGACCTCCTTTACTGAGCCAGGGCACCCATCCCCCAGCAGCTGGGGTTAGTTTCTTCTAGTGGTTCACAGATGCCCCCTCTTATAGATAATTGTGTCAGCCATGGAGAACACCCTTGCCTAGAGATGCCTAGGAGATGTTCTTCCACCACCACCAGAATATCTGGCTCCCAAGGACAGATTCTGGGCATCCCAGGTGGCTCAACAGGTAAAAAAAAAATCCACCTGCAATGCAGGAGATACAAATTTGAACTCCAAGTCGGGAAGATGCCCTGGAAGAGGGCATGGCAACCCACTCCAGTATGCTTGCCTGGAGAATTCCATGGACAGAGGAGCCTGGTGGGCTATAGTCCAGAGGGTTGCAAAGAGTCGGACACGACTGAAGTGACTGAACACACACAAGGATAGATTCTCCCCTTGCAGGACAATTCTCTGGTACCATTATGCTCCAGAGCCCATCATGGAATCAGGCTGAGCTAGATACCACGCTTTCGTTTAGCTTCTTGTCCTGCACTACCCTGCTGTCTTTGTGTGCTTGAAGACTTGTCCTAAATCACTCTGAAAGAATCCCTGTGTCAGTCTCTACTTTTAGACAACCCAATACAACTTTTTTTCTTGGAGGCAGAATTAAAGACTTTTTCCCTAAATATAAATGACAAAAATATATATATATTTAGACTTTTACCAAGTCTAATTTTTAGACTTTTATCAAATTTGAGGGACATTAATAATGTTTAATATTGATTTTCTACCAGTTATACTATGACAAATCTAAAATAGAACATAGCTCTGGGTTTTATTCTGTTGCAATACTTTGTTTTCTTTTTGTGGGACTTTCATACTTGAAACTCATGTTTTCCCTGTTTCTGATTAGCCTGCATATACAGACGTAAAGGGAAGTGTCAGTACTTTGTAGGTTACAGTTAGCACCTCACCTAGTAGAAAAGGCATCTGGGTAGTTTTGGCTTGCACCCCTGCATCCACTCTCCACCCTTCTCCATCTTGCTGTGAGCCCCAAGACTTTAACTTCTGACGACTTCACCATCATTCTTCTTTGCCCTCCAACTTTCAGTTCAGCCAATGGAAGGCATTCATCAAGAAATTGAAGGATTAGTGAAGAATGAAAAAAAAAAAACATCTTTATTTCAACAGCAACCTTCCTGCCAGGTCATTACAGGCAGACTATAACCCTCTACCCAAGGCCCCCCTTTCTACAGGGCAGCCCTTTTCATTGAGCTATTGTATGTTCCAGTAACTTAACTGCTCCCCACCCAGACCCCACAAAACCCCTGCTTTTGCTGGCCCTAAGGATTGCCCTATCCTTTGTTGCTTAACCCTGCCCACTTCATTGTACATGCTCTCTTCATTAAACTCCCTTCAATGGTCCCTTTGAGAGTGTGATATTATGCCTGGGCACTGGATGAAGCAATAGGATAGCCTAACTTGGCTAACACTGGAATGGAAAATATTTCTTACTAGGGAAAAAAAAAAAAACGAATCTGGTAAAAATATGTAAGTCATTTCTAGGGTATCTGATTACTCAGGAACTCCAATACTCATTGTTATCGATTGATGTTTTGGGTTATAGTCATTCAGTCATTCCTGTTTTCATTTATTCCACAACCAGGTATTGATCACCAACTAAAATTGATGCTCTGTGAGCTACGGTAACCATGCAAGGCACAGAACCGTCGTGTCATGCACAACATCATAAATTTCTGCCTGTGAATGATGCCCAGGTTACCTTTGAACAGTGACTGTAGGTGAAAGAAAATGCTAAAGAATGGAAGCAAACATTCTGACCCCTGTTTGGTACTGAAATGAGAAAGCCCAGGGATTAAAGGAATGAAAGTGATTTGTAAGACAATTGCTTTTAGAATAAGCAACTGGAGTACTGCTCTGGAGAGGTTTCAACAGATGAAGAGTTGATCAACCCTTTGTACGGAAAAGTCGGCACCCTAGAAGATGCCTGGTAGCTAAGTGAATAATCTTCAAGCTGAGCTGAAAATTGGGGTGAAAAAAGCTGTGAGTCCCAAATGCTTTGGAAATGATTTCCCAGGCTGTCTTACCTAAGGGGCATGTCGTTCAACAGGGACTAAACAGTCAATTTGGTGAAAGTCAGTCAAATAAACTTTGATATTTTCAGGACTAAAAAACCAATTGTGTGACTGAGGTTTTCATTTTTCAAGGCAGTCATTGTAGAAAGGATGTAAATTTTTCAGATGATTGCTTTTAGAATAACACTGATGTTATATCTCTGAGTTGTTCTTTCCACTACAGACATCTTGAAACAGAGGAAATAAATGCTGCAGAGTCAAAAACAAGGCTTCAGGGCAAAAACCTGGCTTAGGATATCACTTAAAAAAAAAAAAAAAATCTCTGCATTTTGCTGCATGTTCTATATTGCTGAATCATAGCTAAATATTTCTCCCCAAAATGTATTTCTTTAAGTGAAAAGAGCTAGAGAAATGTTGATATAATCAAGAAAAGTTATTGAATTTAACAAAAGTATGGAGGGTGGCCTTCATTCTTAACCCCTACCATTTGATCCAGTTTCTGGCACTCCTGATTATGCCAAGCAGATTGTTGTATGACTAAAAACAACAAGTTACTTGTAGATGGCAATAATTCCCTCTATGTATAAGAAGACGAAGAGGTATCTGACAAAGATATTGACCAGCATAGCAAATATTTGAGAGCTGGCCAACCCATGTCATGTAAATTTACTTTAAATTATATTATGTGTAGATATGTAAGTCCATGTTGAAATATAACGATTTGCTGAAATTTTTGTGAAATACAGTCATTTCTAGTCTACACTCATATTCATCACACATGCTATATGTATTCTGAAGACATTGATGGCGAATGGAAAGCATTATATGCCCAGATACAAATTGATCTTCGAGAAGAGTGGGGCTAATTAGTCAACACTCTTTTGGCTAAAACAGTCAACTATGGCACACTGTTGGTTGGCTGATCACTGTCAAATACAAGGGTTCCCTCATATGATAAGAAATTTGGGAGTGAAGCCAGTTGTCAACACAGAGTTTCTGAGTGCCTTGGGAGTCGAACTGTATGCCATTTATCTTGATAGTTCAAAACCTATGTCAGTGTTTGGTATACACTAGACACAGTATATAAACACTGGTTATAAACGTTTGTGGGGTGAGTCAGTGTGTTTTGAGTTTTAGCAAAGAGTAACATTCACTGCACCTCTCCAGGGCATGAAAGTGTCAAAACAATAAATGACCTCGTTTGGCAGGATAGGTAACAGATAGGCCCACAATTTGACATGGAGTAACTTCGTGAAGTCAAATGGGCCTTAGAAAGCATCACTACGAACAAAGCTAGTGGAGGTGATGGAATTCCAGTGGAGCTATTCCAAATCCTGAAAGATGATGCTGTGAAAGTGCTGCACTCAATATGCCAGCAAATTTGGAAAACTCAGCAGTGGCCACAAGATTGGAAAAGGTCAGTTTTCATCCCAATCCCAAAGAAAGGCAATGCCAAAGAATGCTCAAACTATCGAACAATTGCACTCATCTCACACGCTAGTAAAGTAATGCTCAAAATTCTCCAAGCCAGGCTTCAGCAATATGTGAACCGTGAACTTCCTGATGTTCAAGCTGGATTTAGAAAAGGCAGAGGAACCAGAGATCAAATTGCCAACATCCGCTGGATCATGGAAAAAGCAAGAGAGTTCCAGAAAAACATCTATTTCTGCTTTATTGACTATGCCAAAGCCTTTGACTGTGTAGATCACAATAAACTATGGAAAATTCTGAAAGAGATGGGAATACCAGACCACCTGATCTGCCTCTTGAGAAATCTGTATGCAGGTCAGGAAGCAACAGTTAGAACTGGTCATGGAACAACAGACTGGTTCCAAATAGGAAAAGGAGTACGTCAAGGCTGTATATTGTCACCATGTTTATTTAACTCATATGCAGAGTACATCATGAGAAATGCTGGACTGGAAGAAACACAAGTTGGAATCAAGATTGCTGGGAGAAATATCAATAACCTCAGATATGCAGATGACACCACCCTTATGGCAGAAAGTGAAGAGGGGCTAAAAAGCCTCTTGATGAAAGTGAAAGTGGAGAGTGAAAAGGTTGGCTTAAAGCTCAACATTCAGAAAACGAAGATCATGGCATCCAGTCCCATCACTACATGGGAAATAGATGGGGAAACAGTGGAAACAGTGTCAGACTTTATTTTTCTGGGCTCCAAAATCACTGCAGATGGTAACTGCAGCCATGAAATTAAAAGACGCTTACTCCTTGGAAGGAAGGTTATGACCAACCTAGATAGCATATTCAAAAGCAGAGACATTACTTTACCAACAAAGGTTGGCCTAGTCAAGGCTATGGTCTTTCCTGTGGTCATGTATGGATGTGAGAGCTGGACTGTGAAGAAGGCTGAACGCCGAAGAATTGATGCTTTTGAACTGTGGTGTTGGAGAAGACTCTTGAGAGTCCCTTGGACTGCAAGAAGATCCAACCAGTCCATTCTGAAGGAGATCAATCCTGGAATTTCTTTGGAAGGAATGATGCTCAAGCTGAAACTCCAGTATTTTGGCCACCTCATGCGAAGAGTTGACTCATTGGAGAAGACTCTGATTCTGGGAGGGATTGAGGGCAGGAGGAGAAGGGGACGACAGAGGATGAGATGGCTGGATGGCATCACTGACTCGATGGGTATGGGTCTGGGTGACCTCTGGGAGCTGGTGATGGACAGGGAGGCCTGGCGTGCTGCGGTTCATGGGGTCGCAAAGAGTCGGACACAACTGAGCGACTGATCTGATCTGATCTGATCTGAACTTCGTGAAAGATAAACATAGCAGGCATGATGTATTTGTCTTCCTAGAAAACCAATGGCTTCCCTTTATATCCAACCCGAAGGGTTCCATTCTTTATAAATAGTCCTCAGTGGCCATCTGTGGTAGAGATGAATTTGGTCCACACTAAGTGAAAGAAATACCACATTTTTGTTTTCTTAAATCAACTTAGTTCACCCATGACCCATCTTGGAATTCCCACCCATGCTTGACCCCAGCCTCCAGTGCCCACTCCCCCAAGTGTGCATGAACATGTGTGCGCACGTGCATATACACACACACGGATGAGCCTCTGATGAGGCAAAATAAGAATAAAACCAAGTTCTCATCTTTGGAAAGGTCCTTCTAAGATCCTTCAATTTACTCTCTACTTTCGAGGATGCTTAATATGGTCCTTTGTGTCTTATAACCTACCCTGGGTCACACTTAGGGTGTACGGATTTGAGTGGGCCTGTGGAATCGCAGCCCCTCATTTCTGAGGACACTTCACTCTGCTGGTGCTGTCAGACTGCAGGGCTTGAGTCCTTAACACCAGCAGCCTGTGGTCCTTTCTCCCTTTTTCATTCTGACGTAGCTGTTTCCCTGCTTCCAATCCTGTCCCTCGTTCCTCACCAGCTCTGGCACTCCATTATTTCTAAAGGCTGAGACTTTTTATATAAAACAAAAAATAAGCTTTGGGTTTACTATGGCTTGTGTTTTCTGCCAGGCTAACATCATCCATGCAGCAACAAATTTCAAAGCCTGGATTCTGCTTTGAAACACAGCAAGGAAAAGGCAGAAGTAAAACAAATATGATTGAATGTCTTAAATGTTGTCTGCTGTAAAACGAAGCCAAAGTGTTTTTGGTGAAGTTTTAGGGGATAGTAGATGGATATTTGCAGTAACTAAAGTCGGCTAAAAATACAGGTTCATGAAAGATGAATTTTTAAACTGTATTTTAATTAGTCTTTATGATTTTGAAAGAGTCACTTTAAATCGACATCTTTTACTCATCTCACCTGAAATTCTAGTGGATGATCTAGTGGTAGGCTTGTGGTAGAATTGTACTCAGTGTGATTTGTGAGGTGTGCATCTGTGTGTGTTTCCTTATAAACTCTTACCTGGCAGTATAATTTTTCTCCCCTAGCAGCTTAGCTGCTTTGAGAAATAAATTTAGAACTCAGGTGAGATATCTGCTAAATACAACCACAGAAAGCTTGGAAAACAATTTTTTCTAATATTGGAATCTATCTACAGTTGGCAGGATTTATCATCATTCTATCTTTAACATGACCCAACCTCTCTATACATCTATACATATTTTTCATATGTGGCATGCTTTATCAAATATTTTAAACACAAAGGAAGTTTCTTTATAAAAAACACATATATTAAATATTTTTCCTAACTGAGATGTTGGTCTAAAGCAATGTTTAAAATTTATGTCTAATTTTCATTCTTTTTACAATATCACTAAGACTTCTCCTTGCCTTGCAATAGAAAAGGACCATTTATAGTAGGTAGGAAAGTGGATGGATACATGTATTTTACATTAGGAAAGAACAATATATATTTAAGACCCATAGCCACATCACTGTGCTAGGCTAAGTATTTTGTGTGGAGGACATTTTCCTAAAAATTCGGCCACTTTTTTTTCAGTCACCCATATACACATATACTATGTTTGCCAGGATTTACCAAGTGTTTCCAAACACTTTGAAACCCAAACACAGTCTAGGAATTAGCACTACGTTCAAATGCATCAAGCGCTCTGCAGTTCCCAGTAAGAATCTGGATCACAGGCCACTGCGAATCCCCAGCTGGGCTCAACATCTGCTCTGAATATGTATTTAAGAATTCAGAGGCTAATCTAGAAGGACTAGATCAATTTGACCTCTATTTTAATGTTCCTGTGTTTAATGTGATTTGTATTTGAACTCTTTGCTGATTGCACTTTTTCTTGAAGTTCCTGTCTAGTGTTGAAGAGAAAAACTGTCTGAGAATCTCTTTTTAATTATTTGTCTCATTTGGTTAACAAATGCAGTTTGAGAAAGAGTGACAAGTCTTCACGGGTGAGAAGGGTCTCTACTGCTCTTTTCCTGACTCTTTAAACTTCATTACTCTTTCTAAAATGGACTCCCAAACTATTCTAGACAAATCTACTTCACTGCATGACTGATGGAAATGTTGGCTGTCTTTTGGGCATGTATTTGGCTAGTTTGACTGGTTATTAAAATGGAAGTCCCTGGGTACCCTTAGAATTATTCTAACCCCTCTCCCCCACCATCCCTTCCACCACCTCCCCTCTACTCCAACTCTGTGACTGTGTCTGCTTTGGTTGTTTTGTGGCCATCCTATCTTGCTGTTGGGCTTCCCTGGTGGCTCAGACCATCAAAGACTGTGCCTGCAATGAGGGAGACCTGGGTTCAATCCCTGGGTTGGGAAGATCCCCTGAAGAAGGGAATGGCTGCCCACTCCAGTATACTGGCCTGGAGAATTTCATGGACTGTATAGTCCATGGGGTTGCAAAGAGTCAAACATGACTGAGTGACATTCACTTATCTTGCTGGTAAATATTTTTCACATTATCTAAGTTCTCAATTATATTTGTTCTTATGTGCTTAGATATCATGAGGCAGATTGATGGTAGGGTTACCAGAGGGTAATCTCACTCTTTGTTGAGTGAGCTGCTTTCCATGATGAAGTGAATCTTTTAATCCAAGCAGTGCATTACTTTGAAGACCCTGGTACTGTTATCATCAGGACAGAGAGGAAGTAGAAATTAGATCATTTACCTAATACTCTTCCACCCCCAGATTCTCATGATAAGCCATGGAGCCAGCACTCTGTGCTCTGGTAGAAAATGTGTATGCCTTCTTTCCATCCCACCTTCATATTCCTCACCTTCAAATTGGTTTTCTTCATTCAGCTTGCCCTACCTAGGACACCCCATATGTTCACCTTCACAAATCCCTCCCACTCTTTTATACAGTTCCTCCATCCATATGTCTCTGTGCTCATCCTTAGGACACTGCCTTGGGCATTCAAAGAAATTTATTAGCTAAAACCTCACTGCTGTTATGATCTTTACTACCATCATGAGAAGAAAAGGCTGGTACCTAGTAAGCTGTCTTTTGACTGTGACATTCTGGGGCCCTCACCCATCTTTATTAGCCAACCCAAAAGACAATCTCCAATGGTGAGTCCCACAGGCCTGGGAGGGATGCTGACTCATAAGAAGCTGGCTGAACCTTGTGGAGCCACCATTACTCATGTCTCCTTCCCATCTGTGCAGTCTTTTTCTGGGAGAAGGAGCATTTTCCAAAATTGTACTGATATAGCCTGAATGCAGCAGAAGTTTTTACACCATTAGTCAGTGAGTTTAGGAGACTGCTCACATTGCCTGGTTGCATGGGGCAAGCAAGGAAGCATGAATCAGCCTGCTTTGGTTTTTCAGAATGGTTGGATTGGGTCTCAGATCATCGAGTTGTTACAGCACCTTCATTTTGCTTTGGCTCTGCCGTTACTGCTGGGGAACAGTCTTTAACCCAATTACCCTTCTCTCCAGTCCTCTTAAGTCCAATGAAGATAAACATTATTCAGTGGCATATTACTTTTAAAAATGGATTCAAACAGCACAAACTTTAGACTCCATTTCTACTAGCATCATCCATTAGTCACATCTCACTGCTTAGTACTTGGTCTGTGTGTGTTCGTGTGCATGCTCTCACTTCAGTCGTGTCCGACTCTTTGCAACCCTATGGACCATAACCCACCAGGCTTCTCCTTCCGTGGGATTCTCCAGCAAGAATACTAGAGTGGGTTGCTTTGCCCTCCTCTAGGGGATCTTCCTGACCCAGGGATCAAACCTGCATCTCTTACATCTCCTACATTGGGAGGCAGGTTCTTTACCATCAGCACCACCCTGGAAGTCCCAGTACTTCATACCTCAAATAATTAAAATCTACTCACTATTTGCTCATCTTAATTCATCTAGGAACCCATCATCCCAAACAAAATTTATCTCAGCTTATGGGTTTTTCCGTGAGAAAGCCCTGTATTCTGCCTCTGTCTGTATTCTAGACAGGTAGTTATACAGTGCAGGGTTCCTGTTCTGAAATTTAAATCATCAGAATATACAGGTTTTCTAAAAATGACCCAAACCACTTGAAGGGGAAACAGTAGCCAAGAGCGTGGGGGTGGAAATGGCAAAGATGTTGCTGGCTTGCAGAAATATCAAGACCATCTGCTATGTCAACAACGTTTCTGCCACAGTCAAAACCAACTGGTAAGAATAAAGGCTGGGCAGGATGGCAGACCCCAGGATGAGAGAAGTTGGCCCTCCTAACGGGGAAAGCCTGATTCAGAAGGGGCTTGACCGTTAGGGGAGACCGCCAGTGGGAAGCTTCAGGCCCCAACAAGGTCTGCGTTTGCAAACAAAGCATAGCTCATACCACACTGATGAGGGCCACTCTGCTTTGGACTTGTCTCAGGAATGCCTTAGTCACACATACGGCATCTATAGAAGTGAGGCGCCAAGTTACTCACTGGAATGCCTAGTCCACACCTTAACTGGAGACGTTATGGAGCATCAGTAAACATGCTTCTCCACTCTTTTTGCAGTTGTCTTGGGAGAATACAAGAAAACAGGAAAAAAAGGCTGGTCATTGTAGGGTGAAAAGTTGTCTTACAATTATTTTGAGCCATGGTGCATTTGCCTCTATGAAGAAGTAGCAGTTCAGGTGACTCACTAGGGGAAGTGAAGAATGCTGTCCATGAAAACATTCCCTAAACTGTCTGCACAGAAAATATTATCATCATTTATTTCCTCCTGGTCCCAAATATCCATCCACTTGTCGTCAAAAGCTTGTGATTCGGGTTTAATCTAATGGCTTCATAAAGAATGCCAATCATTATTTCAAGGTAGACAGAATGTAATGTGATAGAAGTTAAAACAAACATCTGCATTAGATCAGGTGGATTATTGGTGATGGTTGGTGATTTATGATCTGATAAAGTGGAAAAGATGTGATTCATATGTACTTTGGTTTTGACTCTGTAGATGCTAGAATTGTTATGATGTTGCCATTTATGGGTCTAATCTTTTACATTATAATAGTAGTTACCCTTATCTTCTTTCAAATCTGGATAAAGACAATAATTAAGAATATACTGTAGAATCTTTGTGTGTGTGTGTGTTCGCAAACACTCCTCTTGCTTTCAATCTAACTATTGACAAGAACTGTTTTGTTGTATTGTTGTATGTCAGTGATTTCTCAAGAAAATTAAGCAAGTGATAATCTCCATTTAGTACATTTTAGATAATCTCCTAAAAACTGAAATGGCTTTTCCTATGTAAACACACAATGGCCTACCCTCCCAATTTGACTTTATACAGGGAATTCTCAGAATCACCACACCAGCCAGTCCCCAAAAAGCTCCCTCAAATAATCTATATGATCACTTTTATTGCAGGCCACGTTTACTGTAGTCCAAATGTGAATCTTGCAAAGATATTTTTTTCATGGCAGCTCATAAATATTCTATTTCCCTTTTAGCTAGACTTGTCACTAACAAAGCATTTACAGTCAACATTTGCAAGGTGGCTATCAAAACTGAATTCTGTTCCTCTGTACTAAAGACATTTATGTACTCATAAGAAAAACAACTACTCAGATTCATTAAGTACTGCTATAAATCTTTCTCCTGAAATGATGATTCTGCTGTCTTCAAGTCTCTGTGGTAGCACAGTGCTCACTTTGCTACAGGAAGACTTTAGCCTGCAGGTAGACTGCTACTGAGACAGCACCGCCTGGTAGATAGAGGGTGAAAAGAATCCACCCACCTCGTTCTGCCCCGAGGTTCCAGGCAACCTTGAACAAGTCATTTGGGCTTTGCTTTGCATTTCAGAGTTTCTTTTCACAATGATGAAAAAATCTTCACATCTTCTCTCTTTGCAGAGACCATTCTAACATGGCCTTCATTTCTTCCCATTATATACATTTTTATTACTGTTTTCCTGTTTAAAATCCCTTATGATATGACCATCCAACATTCCTGGGTATCTTTGTGATTATATCAGAGAATCAACTACACTCCAGGGAATGCTAGTGGTAAAGAATTTGCCTGCCAATGCATGAGACGCAGGAGCCATGGGTTTGATCCCTGGGTCGGGAAGATCCCCTGGAGGAGGGCGTGACAACCGACTCCAGTATTCTTGCCTGAAGAATCCCATGGACAGAGAAGCCTGGCAGGCTATATAGTTAATGGGGTCACAAAGTGTTGGACACGACTGAAATGACTTAGCATGCATGCACACCCTCCTGCAGGGGATCTTCCCGACCCAGAGATCAAAACAGTGTCTCTTATGTCTCCTGCATTGGCAGGCAGATTCTGGGCCAGTGATTCTCCTGGGAAACCCAAAATGTTATGTTTCAGGTTCAGTTCAATTGCTCAGTTGTGTCTAACTCTTTGCGATGGACCCCATGGACTGCAGTACACCAGGCTTCCCTGTCCATAACCAACTACTGGAGTTTGCTCAAACTTGTGTCCATTGAGTTGGTGATGCCACCCAATCATCTAACCCTCTGTCATCCCCTTCTTCTCCTGCCTTCAATCTTTACCAGCATCAGGGTCTTTTCCAATGACTCAGTTGTTTGCATCAGGTGGCCAAAGTACTGGAGTTTCAGCTTCAGTCCTTCCAATGAACACCCAGGACAGATTTCCTTTAGGATGGACTGGTTGGATCTCCTTGCAGTCCAAGGGACTCTCAAGAGTCTTCTCCAACACCACAGTTCACAAGCATCAATTCTTCAGCACTCAGCTTTATTTATAGTTCAACTCTCACATCCATACATAACTACTGGAAAACCCATAGCTTTGACTAGACAGACCTTTGTTGGCAAAGTAATGTCTCTGCTGTTTACTGTGCTGTCTAGGTTGGTCATAGCTTTTCTTCCAAGGAGCAAGTGTCTTTTAATTTGGTGGCTGCAGTCACCCTCTGCAGTGATTTTGGAGCCCCCAAAATAAATTCTGTCACTGTTTCCATTGTTTTTCCATCTATTTGCCATGAAGTGATGGGACCAGATGCCATGATCTTCATTTTCTGAATGTTGAGTTTTAAGCCAACTTTTTCAATCTCCTCTTTCACTCTCAAGAGGCTCTTTAGTTCTTCTTTGCTTTCTGCCATAAGTGTGGTGTCATCTGCATAATCTGAGGTTATTGATATTTCTCCTGGCAATCTTGATTCCAGCTTGTGCTTCATCCAGTCCAGCATTTCTCATGATGTACTTGCATAGGGGTTAAATAGGCAGGGTAATAATATACAGCCTTGACATACTCCTTTCCAGATTCGGAACCAGTCTGTTGTTCCATGTCCAGTTCTAACTGTTCCTTCTTGATATGCATACAGATGTCTCAGTCCAAATTTGTTTTTAATATTTCAAAGTTCCTAAACAAAATAAAGGGCTACCTAATGCTGAGTTCTAGCATATGGGAGATGATTTATTCATTTAGCAAGCATGCAATCCATAACAGAGTTGAAGGACTGTTGGACAAATACAGGACAAAGGAGAGGTTCAATGAGACAAATTTTGATTCAGCACCAGTGTTTTTCTTCCTATGGAGACTTGCTTACATGTGAGATATGTAGGATACAGAGCACCGCATTGCTAGAAGAAGCCTATGTGCTGAAAAGGAAAGGTATTCTGGGTACAAATACAAGGTGCATACAGCTACCCTAGATGCACAGGCTGAGCCAGCAGAATTACTGGTTTTCCAATACAATTGTCAGAACAGGAATGATGGGATCAAGAGGTGATACCAGTGGGCCCTGTTCAGCTATTGGGAAGGAGATTCCCGGGCTATGATATGAAGTCAGATTTCAAGGTTTAAGAACATTAGCCCATCCTCAGCAGCACCCTAAGTTGTGGCTAGAGAACCGCACCACCACCATTGTCCTCACTCTCAGTAAAACGGAGGGCTTCCCTGGTGGCCCTAGGTAAGGAATCTACCTGCCAAGGCAGGAGATGCAAGAGGTGCAGGTTCAATCCCTGGGTCAGAAAGATACCCTGGAGTAGGAAATGGCAACACGTTCCAGTATTCTTTCCTGGAAAATTCCAAGGACAGAGGACGGGCTACAGTCCAGTTCAACTCAGTTCAGTCACTCAGTCGTGTCCAACTCTTTGTGACCCCATAGACTGCAGTACGCCAGGCTTCCCTGTCCATCACCAACTCCTGGAGCTTGCTCAAACTTATGTCCATCGAGTCAGTGATGCCATCCAACCATCTCATCCTCTGTCGTCCCCTTCTCCTCCCGCCTTCAATCTTTCCCAGCATCAGGGTCTTTTCCAATGAGTCAGTTCTTTGCATCAGGTGGCCAAAGTATTGGAGCTTCAGCTTCAGCATCAGTCTTTGCAATGAATATTTAGGACCGATTTCCTTTAGGATTGACTGGTTTGATCTTCTTGCAATCCAAGGGACTCTCAGAGTCTTCTCCAACAGTTCAAAAGCATCAGTTCTTCAGTGCTCAGTTTTCTTTATGGTCCAACTCTCACATCCATACATGACCACTGAAAAAACCATAGCATTGACTAGACGGACCTTTGTTGACAAAGTAATGTCTCTGCTTTTTAATATACTGTCTAGGTTGGTCATAACTTTCTTTCCAAGGACGAGGCATCTTTTGATTTCATGGTTGCAGTCACCATCTGCAGTGACCATCTGCAGTGGTTCAGTCCATGGGGTCACAAAAAGTCGGACATGACTGAGCACACACAAGATCTGTAAAAAGGGTGCCTAGAAATGAGGATAGTATTTGCCCTAACATAGTTGGGTTTTGGACCTGTCCTAGGTTTAGAAAGAAACTGAGATTTTGGGCAGAATAACCATGCAGACTACTGAGGAAATAAAAAGAAATAAGAAGCGGAGCCTACAGCCAGAGGGTGACCTTGCACACACAGTCAGGTCATGTTATTTTCCTACTGGACATCAACAATCTCACAGAATACCAATTTCAGACCAAGTTACTCAGAGACCAAGATAAGTGAGACAAAACAAGCCTACTTCATAATCTTGTCTAAGCACAGATATAATTGAGGTTACTCTATCACCCATGAAATACCAAACACCTTCTTTCTTTGCCAAAATAAGTGGCTGCCATTTCTTTACTATCCTGCCATCTCTATGGATAAGATTTCTTGATAACTGATTATAAAATTCACTCTGCTTTTTGACAGCATCCAATCTAGAGTGAACTCTTGCTTTCTTTGATCCTCCTTCAGATCACTCAAAATTCAGATCTTCTAAGAGGGCCTTCCTAATGCCTTTTTACAGAGACAGCCCATGGTTTCCCATGGGGTGTGTTCCCTCTCACTGAAACAAGTAATAAACCCAACTTGTCCAATGACAGCTGTGCTCCTGGAGGTCTCTGGCTGGAGGGATCGACACTGCAAATTTGGATTAAAGACAGAAGCCAATTCTTAGGAACTGGCCAACATTTAGAGGATGAACGTTATTAAAGCTATAACACATTTGGAGTTACACAAGCAACTGAGGTTGGCCTCAGGGCCCTGAATCTTGGAACTCGTGTTCACCACAGGTGAATTCCAAACCACTCCAGAAAGTAGAGCTCATGTCCCAGTCCTAGCTGGAAGTGGGCTCTTTAGGGTAACAAGAAACACTACATGGACCTGCAGTAGGGAGTTCAGAAAAGAAACAGAGAGGGAAGGAAGAGGCACTTAATGAGCTGAGCTGTGCCTGTAATACTTGAAAAGCTGTGAAATGTTATAGACCAGGGCCATTATAATCAGAACTGTCAAATCCGTCAACCATCCAGAGATACATTGAAGAAAAGCAAAGATAATTCCGTTGCTAGAATCTAGGAAAACCTTTTTTTAAAAAGTGTAGCTATGAGGCCATTTATACCATATCCTTTTAACTTAGTTTGTGCTGCCTTGCTTTCACTCTCTCACACACACACACACACACACACACACACACACACACACACACACACACACACCTCGTTATTAATGTATCTTTATTTTTTTCCATTTCAACCGTTTTAAACTTATGCCCAAGGCTAAATGTTCTAACTTGTTTTATTCTCTGCTTAAAGCAGTAGCTCTTGACTTGGGCGGCTATACATTAAAATCCCTTGGGAAGCGTCAAAAAAAAAAAAAAAAACAACTTGTGTCCAGGACATACCCTAGACTGATTCAGTTAGAATTTCTGGAGTAAAACTCTGATATAAGTGCGGTGTTTTGTTTTGTTGTCTTTTTCCTAATGGACAGTGAAAGTGAAGTCGCTCAGTCGTGTCTGACTCGTGACCCCATGGACTGTAGCCTACCAGGCTCCTCTGTCCATGGTATTTTCCAGGCAAGAATACTGGAGTGGGTTGCCATTTCCTCCTCCAGGATATCTTCCCAACTCAGGGACTGAACCCGGGTCTCTCGCATTGTAGGCAGACACTTTACCGTCTGAGCCAGCAGGGAAGCACTATGGACAAGTGACTCCAATGTGCCAAGAATGAGACCCAGTCTTGAGAGTTTCTGGTTGAGACTTTCTGCCTTAGTTTGCTAAGAGTCTCATTTTTTAATTGGTGAGTTTCTTTCCAATGAATACACCATATCTTCAGCCATATTCCTCTAGCACAACTGTTCTTGACCTGCCTAGATCCCACCTATACAGTTAAATTGAGAGTGTAGTCTCAGGCTTCCCGGGTAGTGCTAGTGGTAAAGAACCTGCTTGCCAATCAATGCTGGAGACATAAGAAATGTGGGTTCCATCCCTGGGTTGGTAAGATCCCCTGGAGGTAGGCATGGCAACCCATTCCAGTACTCTTGCCTGGAGAATCCCATGGACAGAAAAGCCTGGTGAGACGGAAGAGCCATAAAGTCGCAAAGGGTCAAAGACAACTGAAGTGACTTAGTACTCAGGCATTCAGGACAGGCTCAGTCACCTGTATTGATTCTAAAAAATAATGGAAATTTGACAACCATGGAACTTGCACCAGCTGCACAGGTGGAGAGGGGATATTTAAAATGAGTTCACATGAACCACTCAGAACAGGCAATGGCAGTTGTGCTGGGGGGTAGGGTCTGTGGGAAGAGGGTCAAAGAGATCTCCAAATGTGCCAAATATCATCTTAATTGCTGGATGAAGGTGGGGCACAAGGGATCCTAAGAAGGGGTCTGGGCAGTAAAGGGTCATTTATGGAAATTGCAAGCATGACCATCTACCGATAAAGAAGTATTTTCATGCCTCTGGGGCAGGCTTTCCTGTGAGTACCACCAGAACATCAGCCTCCATGAGCTGCAGCTACACCAGCACCCACTCCTCTTGTGTAGCAACTAGATATTTGCTATTTGAAATATCATATGCTTAACAGATTCCTGGTGATTGAATACATGAACTTTATCTAATGCAGTAAGTCCTTTCATTCTTTTTCACAATCCTTAAAAGTATTTTTTTTTCTTTTAGACCATAGCCACCATCTTACTGTCTTTATAACTGTAAAGACCATGAAAATTTTCATTATTGTCTTTTTCAATATTGAGCATAGTGTGCTCTTAACATGGTTTGAGTATTATAAGGGGCTTCCCAGGTGGCGACAGCGGTAAAGAACCCTCCCGTAAATGCAGGAGACCTAAGAGATGCAGGTTCGATGCCTGGGTCCAGAAGATCCCCTGGAGAAGGAAATGGCAACCCACTCCAGTTACTCTTTCCTGGACAATTCCATGGACAGAGGAGCTTGGTGGGCTACAGTCCAGGGGGCCGCAAAGAGTTGGACAGGACTGAGCACAGCACCAAGTGTAAGATGAGATTTCTGAATTCCAGGTGCTTATGGATACCAGGTTGTACTCTGGGGACATTTCATCCATGATCCTGCCGGGTCCTATGGAATCACTACCTAGAGGGAGTGTCTACAATGACAGCGTCTTAAGTCCCATGGCTGGCTAGTGGGGAGGGACACTGGGGACATGTAGCTTTTTCTTTTATCCTATTCCTTATAAACAACTTCTATTCATCGACACAAGAGATGAAATTCCTTGATCTATGTAAGCTATATGTTGCTTGATATACATTGTTTTAAGAGACACTTCTTGATCCAATTACTTAAAATAACAATGGAAGCCAGGGTCAAAACATTCAACCATTCTAACTCCAGAAGGTCATTAGTTTATGTTATTTTTCACATCTCCCTCTTGAAGAATATTAAACCAAAGCCACCAGGCAAAAGGTAAAAAATAAAAAATAACTAAATTTTATTCTATAGACAGAGTTCATAGTGAGCATGTATTTATACGATGAGCATATATCATTTTAGCATTTTAGAAGTCTTAAAGTGGTTTATTGATTCTAAAAATGTCCTAATTTCAAACGACTTTTAATTGTACTTTAAAATATATGGTTTATATATTTGATTTGGTTTAAATATATGACATCTCCACAATGATTCATAAGACACACACATTTTAATCAGTTTTCAGAATTAACAATGATTATGATTATACTTGTTACTATGAGATATCCACTCAAAGATGCTCTCATGGGCATACAGTGTCCAAAACAAGTGTGACCCTTGACTAGGACCCTAACTTTAAGGATTGCTTTCCTGGTCTTTCTCCAAATAGTGGCTCCATAGATAGAATGATTTTGATGCAGGGCATTTTCTCTTTATCTTGGAATGTTTCTTTGCTATAGTGGCATTAAAATTTTTTTACAATTACTTACTATTCAGTACAGATCCATGAAGATAAGTACTGGTCTGTGCTATCAATGAGCAAAATAAATTAGTTTTCCACTGCATAGGAATAGTCTGTTTTCATGTTGGTGTCAGGAAATACATTGAATGACAATAATTAAATCAAACTACTACAATGTATTCTTGTATGAAGCTCTTATCATTCAGGGACTTAACTTGATGGTTGGCATTCTTTTCTTTATGATAAACCTCTGCATAATACTAAGTATTGCTCCAATTATTTGAATACCCAATGGATGCCTGACATTCTATTAAGACCAATTTTCTGAAAATTAGCTGTGAGTTAAAATTTTTTTAATGTATTCTATCTTTGTATCTCTTTGCATTTTAGTTTTGTGAACACATGTTTCCACAGGACACAGCTGTATGAATTTGCAGCTGGAATGAATTTGCAACTGGAATAATACATAAGCAGGAAAATATGCTGAGAATTCATATGAAGAGATAAGCTTCGAAGGAAAGGCCCAGCTAGCACTGAAGCAGTTGAAGTTGAGAAATCGTACTCACAGAGGAAGAACTGGCTCCATGCAGGAGAAAGGCCTTTATATGTAAATAGGATGTAAATCCTATGTAAATAGTATGGAGAGTAAACTCAAGCCCATTCCCGGCCAGCTCCACTGTTGAAAGGATGTGAACTGAGGAAGTAGGATGGAATGAGGCACAGGGATTTGTCTGCAATGCTATCAAGAAAAGTGAGTACATATGTACTTGTCTTCAAGGAAGTGGTGGAGCAACTGCTGATCTTCTGCAGTGGTCTGTCCATGTTTTATAAAGATTAGACGTGATGGTATATTCGGGGAAAAAAAATCCCGTCAACGTGGAAAGGGAGAAGTTCAATAGTCTGCAGAAAATGTTACAATCTGCTTAGAAGTCCTATTATTACCCATCTACTATCTTCAAATATGTATAACTTCTTTCTTCTAAAGATTTATATATGCATCTTCAAACTCTCCTCTTATACTAATCTCACTGAGCTATGAAATTATGATTCTCAGCAAGATCATCAGAATTCACTGCAGCTTCCCTGCCAAGATCAATACTCTCTTTCACCTGCCATTGACCAGAAGGCTTTCATCCACATGGCTGTGTGAAGCTCTGTCAATTTAATTACCCTCATTTTACCCTCATCTCTTCCAAATTACAGAGACTTCTCTGCTCTCCTTTAAACCACTTCTTATTGTATACTGTGTTTAGTCACTCAGTTGTGCCCAACTCTTTGTGACCTCATGGACTATAGCCCTCCAGGCTCCTTTGTCCTTGGGGATTCTCCAGGCAAAAATACTGGAGTGGGTTGCCATGCCCTCCTCCAGGGGATCTTCCCAACCCAGGGATTGAATCTCCCACATTGCAAGTAGATTCTTTACCATCTGAGCCAACAGGGAAGCCTGTTATTGTATATTATGGTCAACCATTTATGTGTCTGTTTCTCAACTAAACAACAAGTTCTTCAAGAACAAATATCAAGTCTTATTTATATCAAAAAGAATCTTCTGTCGTGAAGTCGCTCAGTCGTGTCTGACTCTTTGCGACCCCACGGACTGTAGCCTACCAGGCTCCTCTGTCCATGGGATTTTCCAGGCAATAGTATTGGAGTGGATTGCCATTTCCTTCTCCAAGGGATCTTCCCAACCCAGGGATCGAACCCGGGTCTCCAGCATCATAGACAGACGCTTTACCGTCTGAGCCACCAGGGAAGTCCAAAAAAGAATCTTGCCAAGGGCCAAACACCTACAATAAGTTGAATAACTAATTCTTAAGTGGAAAAGCTATTACTATATGAAGTTATTTAATTTGGGGTGCAGGCTAATGTTAAAAAAAAAACACCTGGCTATTTAGTTCTACATTCAGTTCAGTTCAGTTCAGTCTCTCAGTCGTGTCCGACTCTTTGCGACCCTATAAATTTCAGCACACCCAGCCTCCCTGTCCATCACCAACTCCCCGAGTTCACCCAAACCCACTTCCATCAAGTCAGTGATGCCATCCAGCCATTTCATCCTCTGTCATCCCCTTTTTCTCCTGCCCCCAATCCCTCCCAGCATCAGCGTCTTTTCCAATGAGTCAACTCTTCGCATGAGGTGGCCAAAGTACTGGAGTTTCAGCTTCAGAATCATTTCTTCCAAAGAAATCCCAGGGCTGATCTCCTTCAGAATGGACTGGTTGGATCTCCTTGCAGCCCAAGGGACTCTCAAGAGTCTTCTCCAACACCACAGTTCAAAAGCATCAATTCTTCGGCGCTCAGCCTTCTTCACAGTCCAGCTCTCACATCCATACATGACCACTGGAAAAACCATAGCCTTGACTAGACAGACCTTTGTTGGCAAAGTAATGTCTCTGCTTTTGAATATGCTATCTGGGTTGGTCATAACTTTCCTTCTAAGGAGTAAGTGTCTTTTTATTTCATGGTTGCAATCACCATCTGCAGTGATTTCGGAGCCCAGAAAAATAAAGTCTGACACTGTTTCCACTGTTTTCCCATCTATTTCCCATGAAGTGATGGAACCAGATGCCATGATCTTAGTTTTCTGAATGTTGAACTTTAAACCAACTTTTTCACTCTCCTCTTTCACTTTCATCAAAAGGCTTTTTAGTTCTTCTTCACTTTCTGCCTTAAGGGTGATGTTATCCGCATATCTGAGGTTATTGATAGTTCTCCCAGCTACCTTCAAGAAAGTAAATAAATAGGATAAAATTCTATTTTAGAAATTTTTAAAAGAGACCTACAACCAAAAATATTTCATTGCAGAAACAGAGATGCAATCACAAACATGTGAATCAGTCACTCTAAAAGTGGCTTTAGAAGCCAGGCTTTGACATTATTGGTTAAACTTCATTGCCACCAAGAACAGCATGAGAGATCAAAAGTTGCCAAAAAAGCACAATGTGTAATTCATATTTGATTCATTATTCTTAAAGTCAAAACATTTCTCTTCTGGTTTACCAAACAGATATGTGTGCTACATAAATATGCTACACACACACACACACACACACACATATACTTTCCTAAATCCAAGTCTAGCCTTCACATTAGTTACAAAAATTAAACCCAACTATCCCAAGTTACTTTGGGAAGAAAAATAATTGACTACATTGGTGAAAAAACTCACCATTTTAATAGCCAACTGAATCTGGTCAATTTGTTAAGAACCAATGATCGATTATAGGCATATCTTGGAAATGTTGGAGGTTCTATTCCAGACTACCTCAGTAAAACAAATATAGCAATAAAGCCAGTCACTCAGGTTTTTTCTTTGGTTTCATAGCACATATAACAGTGTGTGTGTGTGTGTGTGTGTGTGTGTGTGTGTGTGTGCGCGCGCGCGTGTGCACTCAATATCACAGTCATTTCAGACTCTTTGCAACCCCCTGGACTGCAACCTGCCAGACCCCTCTGTCCATGGGATTTCTCAGGCAAGAATACTGGAGTGAGTTGCCACGCCCTCCTCAAGGGGATCTTCCCGACCCAGGGAATGAACCCACGTCTCTTGCGTCTCCTGTGACACTGCAGGATTCTTGACTTCTGAGTCACCAGGGAAGCCCTGTTTACACTATACAGGAGTCTACTATAGCATTATGTCTAAAAAATGTACATACCTTAATTTTAAAATATTTTATTGCTAAAAAATGCTAGCCATTATCTGAGCACCAGCCAGTCATCACCTTTTTGCTGGTAGAGGGTTCTGCCTCCACGTTGATGGCTGTTGACTGAGCAGGGTGGTGGTTGCTAAAGTTTGGAGTGGTTGTGGCCATTTTTAAAAATAAGGCAAATTTGCTGCATTGATGACTCTTCAGGAACAATATCTCTGTAATGTGCAAGGCTGTTTGGCAGCATTTTACACACAGAACTTCTTTCAAAATTGAACGAAATCTCTTCAAACCCTGCTGTTGCCTTATCAGTCATATTATGTAATTGTCTAAATCCTTTGTTGTCATTTCAATGAACCAGCAAATCTCAAGAAACTATTTTTTTATAAGAAACAACTCTTCATCCATTAAGTTTTATTTTGAGATTGCAGCAATTCAGTCACATTTTCCAGTTTTACTGCTAATTCTAGTTCCCTTGCTGTTTCCACCACATCTGTAGTTACTTCCTCCACCAAAGTCTTGGGCCCCTTAAAGTCATCCATAAGGGGGAAATCAACTTCTTCCATACTGCTCACACTGTTGATATTTTGACCTCTTGACATGAATAACAAAATGTTCTTAATGAAATCTAGAATAGCGAATCCTTCCCAGAAGATTTTAAATTTATTTTTCCCAGATCCACCAAAGCAATCAGTATCTATGGCAACTATAGCCTTATGGGGAGAAGGCAATGGCACCCCACTCCAGTACTCTTACCTGGAAAATCCCATGGACAGAGGAGCCTGGTGGGCTGCAGTCCATGGGGTCGCGAAGAGTCAGACACGACTGAGCAACTTCACTTTCACTTTTCACTTTCATGCACTGGAGAAGGAAATGGCAACCCACTCCAGTGTTCTTGCCTGGAGAATCTCAGGGATGAGGGAGCCTGATGGGCTGCCGTCTATGGCGTCACACAGAGTCGGACACGACTGAAGTGACTTACCAGCAGCAGCATAGCCTTATGAAATGTAGTTCCATTTATTATTAGTGATATATAATTGATGTTCAATATTATGCTACTTTCAGATGTATTATGTACTTATTTGACATTTGCATACATTATGAAATGATTATTACAAAAGTCTAGTAAACATGTTACCATGGAGAATTATTGCAATATTATTTACCATACATTCCTTATGTTGTATATTATACACCAATTACTTATTTCATAACTGAAGATTTGTACCATTCACTTATCTTATCCCCCCACCCCATTCCTCTGGCAACTACCTGTTTGTTTTTTGTATCTATGAGTCTGTTTTCATTTTGGTTTTTATTTTGCTTTGTAGATTTCACATATAAGTGAGATCATATATGGCATTTGTCTGACATTTCATTTAGCATAATAGCTTCTAGATCCATCCATATTATCTAAAAAAGTAAGATTTCACTTTTGGCTTAATAATATTCCACTTATTGGTTGTCCAATAATATATATTATCACATCTTTATCCATTATATACATATATATATATTACATCTTTACCCATTCATGAGGATGGTGTATCTTTCTGCTTGTTTGTATAGTTTGAAAAAATTACATATTAACTCCTCTCTAAATGTTTGGTAGAATTCTCTGTAAAGGCATTTGGTCCTCAACTTTTGTGGATGGGAGTTTTGGGGGTTTTTTTATTACAAATTCGACTTCACTTCTAGTGATTGGTCTGTTCAAATTGTCTGTTTCTTCGGACTAAGTCTTGGTCAGTCAGTCAGTTCAGTTCAGTCTCTCAGTCATGTCTGACTCTTTGCAACCCCATGAATCACAGCACACCAGGCCTCCCTGTCCATCACCAATGCGCGGAGTTCACCCAAACTCATGTGCATCGAGTCAGTGATGCCATCCAGCCATCTCATCCTCTGTCATCCCCTTCTCCTCCTACCTCCAATCCCTCCCAGCATCAAGGTCTTTTCCAATGAGCCAGCTCTTTGCATGAGGTGACCAAAGTATTGGAGTTTCAGCCTCAGCATCAGTCCTTCCAATGAACACCCAAGACCGATCTCCTTTACAATGAACTGGTTGGATCTCCCTGCTGTCCACGGGACTGGCAAGAGTCTTCTCCAACACCACAGTTCAAAAGCATCAATTCTTTGGTGCTCAGCTTTCTTCACAGTCCAACTCTCACATCCATACATGACCACTGGAAAAACTACACAGTCTTGGTAGGCTGTATGTTTCTAAAAATTTGTCCATTTCTTCTAGATTGTCCAATTTTTAGGCATATAATGGCTTGCAGTAATCTCTTATGATTCTTTACATCTCTGTGGTGTTGATTGTAATTTCTTTTGTTTTTGATTTATTTCTTTGGTCCCTCCTTTTGTTCTTAATGAATCTGCCTAAAAGTTTATCATTTTGTTTAGCTTTCAAAGAAACTCCTTGTATTGTCATTGATCTTTTCTATTATTTTTTCAGTCTCTCCTTCATTTATTTCTAGTCATTCTCTTCCTTTTACTAATTTTATGCATGGTTATATTTTTTCTAGTTCCTTTAGGTGTAAAGATCTCTTGCATTGCAGGTGAATTCTTCACCATCTGAGCCACCAGGGAACAAATCTGAAGTGAGTCTCATAGGACAGCATATTTATGGATATTTTTTCTATACCATCATTCTATGTCTTCTGATTTGAGCATTTATTCTACTTACATTAAAATAATTAATGATTATTGATTACTGACATGTTGTTAATTGTTTCCTGATTGTGTAGTTCTTTTGTTTTTTTCCCTCTTCTTTTGTTCTCTTCCCTTGTGATTTGATTATTTTATTTAGTGTCACATTTGAACAATTTCTCTTTCTATTTTATAGATTTGTTACAGATTTTTTGATCTGAGGTTAGCGTAAGTTTCACATATAGCAGTCTATGTGTATAGCAGTCTATTTTATGTTGAAAATCACTTAAGTTTGAGCACATTCTAAAAACACTACATTTTTCTCCCCCCAACATTTTGATGCCATATTTTATATCTTTTTATTTGTGTATTACTTAACTAATTGTTTTAAACATATATTATTTTACTACTTTTGACCTTTAACTTTCATACTAGCTTTAAAGTGGTTGACCCTTTACCTTTATTTTGTATTTACCTTTACCAGTGAGATTTTTTTCTTTCAAAATTTTGTTTCTAGTTATACCTTTTTCTTTTCCACTAAAAGAAATCCCTTTAATATTTTTTGCATGACCAATTTAGTAGTGATGAACTCCTTTAGTTTTTGCTTGTCTGAGAAATATTTTATTTTTACTTCAGTTTGAAATGATAACCTTGCTGGGTATTCTTGGCTGTAAGTTTTTTTCCTTTTAATATGTTGAGTGTATTGAGTCAATCTTTTCTGTCCTGTACACTTTTTGCTGAGAAATTAGCTAATACTTTTATAAAGGTTCCCTTGTACACAGTATCTCTTTTCCTCTTATCTTTTAAGATTCTCTCTTTAACTTTTCACATTTTAATTATGTGTATTGATGTGGATCTTTTGGAGTTCATGTTGTCTGTAACTCTCTGCACTTTCTGGACTTCTGAGTCTGTTTTCTTCACCAAGTTAGGAAAGTTTTCAGCCACTATTTCTTCAAATAGATTTTCCGTCCTTTTCTCTCTCTCTTCTCCTTCTGAGACTCCAATAATGAAAATGTTAGCATGCTTAATTTACCAGAGGTCTTTTAAAGTACTCTTTTTTGTTGTTGTTGCTCTTCCATTTAGGTGATTTCTACTACCCTGTCTTCCAACGCACTGATCTGTTCTTCTGCATCCTCTAATCTCCTTAGATGACCTCCAGTGTGTTTTTCATTTCAATTATTGTATTCTTCAGTTCTGATTGATTCCCTCGCCCCCATCTCTTTGTTGAAGTTCTCACTGAGTATGTTTTTTCTTCTCCTAGGTACAATGATCTTTATGACCATTACTTGGAACTCTGTCTGGTAAATTGCCTATCTCTGTTGTGTTTAGTTCTTTCTGGGGTTTTGTCTTGGTTTTTTGTTTAGAAGGTGTTCCTCTGTCTTCTCATCTTGCCTGACACATTGTGTTTGTTTCATGTATTAGACGTGTCAGCTTCATCTCCCAGTGTTAAAAGAGCGGCCTTATGTAGAGGGTGCTCTGTGGGGCCCAGGAGTGTGCGCACTTGGTCATGAGAGCTAGGTGCTCCAGCTGTGCCCCCTGTGTGGGCTGTCATGCGCCCTCTTGTTGTGTTTGGGTTCTGATGGCCGTGGGCTTGCAGGTTTGAGGGCTTGGCCCCCAGAAGCAGAAGTAGCTTTGGGGAGGTACCAGTGTGAGCAGGGGCTTCCTGTCAGGTGCAATAGTATGAAACGGGTGGGGCTTAATTTAATTTAAAAATGGCATACTTAAGTTACAAATAGAAATATAAAGTACTCTTTATGAATATTACTATTTTAAAAGATACATTTATAAAATGTAACTCTTTATGGAGATGACCGAGTTAAATATATTCTCCTATAAGGTAGGCTGCAGTCCATAGAGTCACTAAGGGTCAGGCACAACTGAGCGACTTCACTTTCACTTTTCACTTTCATGCATTGGAAAAGGCAATAGCAACCCACTCCAGTGTTCTTGCCTGGAGAATCCGAGGAACAGGGGAGCCTAGTGGGCTGCCATCTATGGGGTCGCACAGAGTCGGACACGACTGAGGCAACTTAGCAGCAGCAGCAGCAGCAAAGCCCAGCTAGATATTCTAAGTATGACATATGCTAAAATGCTCATGCTGGTCAGAATGGCTGTGACCCCAAAGTCTACAAGCAATAAATGCTGGAGAGAGTGTGGAGAAAAGGGACCCTCTTACACTGTTGGTAGGAATGCAAACTAGTACAGCCACTATCGAGAACAGTGTGGAGATTCCTCAAAAAACTGGGAATAAAACTGCCTTATGATCCAGCAATCCCACTGCTGGGCATACACACTGAGAACACCAGAATTGAAAGAGACACGTGTACCCCAATGTTCATAGCAGCACTGTTTATAATAGCCAGGACTTGGAAGCAACCTAGATGTCCATCAGCAGATGAATGGATAAGAAAGCTGTGGTACATAGACACAATGGAGTATTACTCAGCCATTAAAAAGAATACATTTGAATCAGTTCTAATGAGGTGGATGGAACTGGAGCCTATTATACAGAGTGAAGTAAGCCAGAAAGAAAAACACCAATACAGTATACTAACGCATATATATGGAATTTAGAAAGAAGGTAACAATAACCTTGTATACGAGACAGCAAAAGAGACACTGATATATAGAACAGTCTTTTGGACTCTGGGAGAAGGAGAGGGTGGATGATGTGGAAGAATGGCATTGAAATATGTATAATATCATATTTGAAATGAGTCACCAGTCCAGGTTCGATGCCTGATACCAGATGCCTGGGGCTGGTGCACTGGGACAACCCAGAGGGATGGTATGGGGAGGGAGGAGGGAGGAGGGTTCAGGATGGGAAACACATGTATACCTGTGGCGGATTCATTTTGATGTATGGCAAAACCAATACAATATTGTAAAGTTATGTAAAATAAAATTAAAAAAAAAAAATAAGCTTGACCAATGCAAAAAAAGTGAAAATGAGAATATAACTATTCATAACCTAGAAGAGGGTCACTTCAGGCAAACAGATATTATATAAAAGCAGATATTTTATGGCACATATCATGAGACTTTGAAATACATTATAAGAGAAAATTAAATTATTTTCCAGAGTTAAGGGTGTTCTCAGTCAGGTACAAGATAGCTTTCCCTATTTTCAAAGAATTACTAATATGTATCTGCATTTGAGTCCATGTGTAGAACTTTCATGTTGAATGTATTTCTCTTTTATAGTCCACTTAGCAAAACTTGAACTGAGGGGTGGTGCCACCTCCTGACTTGTTTTTCTCTTCCATAGCTCATGATAGAATGAATCACTGAGGCAGTAGAAAGCTTTTGTCTTGGTATTTGGGCTCCTTCATATGATTATGACCAATTCCATTGCTTTTGGACTGATATTCTTGCTTCTCTTTTTTTAAAGGAAAGATTATGTTCAATGCATTCTTTTGGGAGAGACTTTCCTTCCCCAGAACACTTCATTTCCAACAACTTTCCTGGGAGCTTGAGAATTCATAAGAAGTAGGCTTTCTTAGTAGCCTAATCACAGCCTGGAAAGAAATATGCTAATGTTTTCACCATTCTTCATCAGTTTCACACATCAGTATACAGACTGATTTTTAGGATAAAAATCATATCACCCCCCAAATGGCGTTGGAAATCGGCTTAGAAAAAGAAGTAGTTTTTTCTTCACTCTTTAATGTCTTCACTGGTATGATCCAGCCAAATAAAAAAAGAAAATATAGAGAAACATTAAATGTCTCTTTATACTTATCCAATACTCCTGGCTTGAAACAATTCTAGTATTCACACTTTAGAATTTTTGCTAATAATTAATAGTATTATATCTTGCATTTACCAAGTACATTGCATTATTTCAATTTAATATCTTGATAGATTCTCTCTACAACCTACTGAAAAAACTAAGTGAAATATTTCTATTTATGTTTATAAATTAGAAGTTGAAACAACAATTTGAGTTCATTCAAGTTCTTATTAGAATAGAACTAGAATCTGAGCCATGATTCTTGAAATATTTATTCTGCACTACAAAGATTCATTGTTATTTGGACAAATACTCAACTTATACTAACTTATCATCTCCAGAGAAAACCAAAGAATATGCAGTAGCTGTAAACAAAGAATATTTTGAAAATATGCATGTTCATATACTTATTCTTCTGTGATACCTTTAAAGTCTTGGAGATTCATTTTTCTCTTATGACATAAAACCAACCAACAAGCCATACAGATGTAAACACACATTTTTTTGAAGATTGCACAAGCTTTCATGAAAATATTATCAAACATAATACTTCAGTTCAGTCACTCAGTTGTGTCTGACTCTTTGCGACTACATGGACTGCAGCACGCCACGCCTCCCTGTCCATCACCAACACTTGGAGTCCACCCAAACCCATGTCCATTAAGTTGGTGATGCCATCCAACTATCTCATCCTCTGCCGTCCCCTTCTCCTCTTGCCCTCAATCTGTCCCAGCATCAGGGTCTTTTCAAATGAGTCAGCACTTTGTGTCAGGTGGCCAAAGTATTGGAGTTTCAGCTTCAACAGCAGTCCTTCCAATGAACACCCAGGACTGATTTCCTTTAGGATGGACTGGCTGGATCTCCTTGCAGTCCAAGGGACTCTCAAGAGTCTTCTCCAACACTACAGTTCAAATGAATCAATTCTTCAGCACTCAGTTTACTTCACAGTCCAACTCTCACATCATACATGACTATTGGAAAAACCATAGCCTTGACTAGATGGACCTTTGTTGACAAAGTAATGTCTCTGCTTTTTAATATGCTGTCTAGGTTGGTCATAACTTTCCTTCCAAGGAGCAAGCGTCTTTTAATTTCATGGCTGCAATCACCATCTGCAGTGATTTTGGAGCCCAGAAAAATAAAAATCTGACACTGTTTCCCCCCATCTATTTGCCATGAAGTGATGGGACCGGATGTCATGATCTTAGTTTTCTGAATGTTGAGCTTTAAGTCAACTTTTTCACTTTCATCAGAGGCTCTTTAGTTCTTCTTCACTTTCTGCTATAAGGCTGGTGTCATCTGCATATCTGAGGTTAGTGATATTTCTCCCGGCAATCTTGATTCCAGCTTGTGCTTCTTCCAGCCCAACGTTTCTCATGATGTACTCTGCATATAAGTTAAATAAGCAGGGTGACAATATACAGCCTTGATACACTCCTTTTCCTATTTGGAACCAGTGTGTTGTTCCATGTCCAGTTCTAGCTGTTGTTTCCTGACCTGCATACAGGTTTCTCAAGAGGCAGGTTAGGTGGTCTGGTATTCCCATCTCTTTCAGAATTTCCCACATTTTATTGTGATCCACACTGTCAAAGGCTTTGGCATAGTCAAAAATCAGAAATAGATGTTTTTCTGGAACTCTCTTGCTTTTTCCATGATCCAGCGGATGTTGGCAATTTGATCTCTGGTTCCTCTGCCTTTCCAGCTTGAACATCTGGAAGTTCACGGTTCACATATTGCTGAAGCCTGGCTTGGAGGATTTTAAGCATTGCTTTACCAGCGTGTGAGATGAGTGCAATTGTGTGATAGTTTAAGCATTCTTTAGCATTACCTTTCTTTGGGATTGGAATGAAAACTGACCTTTTCCAGTCCTGTGGCCACTGCTGAGTTTTCCAGATTTGCTGGCATATTGAGTGCAGCACTTTCACAGCATCATCTTCCAGGATTTGAAATAGCTCCACTGGAATTCCATCACCTCCACTAGCTTTGTTTGTAGTGATGCTTCCTAAGGCCCACTTGAGTTAACATTCCAGGATGTCTGGCTGTAGGTCAGTGATCACACCATCGTGATTATCTGGGTCGTGAAGCTCTTTTTTGTACAGTTCTTCTGTGTATTCTTGCCACCTCTTCTTAATATCTTCTGCTTCTGTTAGTTCCCTACCATTTCTGTCCTTTATCGAACTCATCTTTGCATGAAATGTTCCCTTGGTATCTCTAATTTTCTTGAAGAGATCCCTAGCCTTTCCCATTCTATTGTTTTCCTCTATTTCTTTGCATTGATAGCTGAGGAAAGCTTTCTTATCTCTCCTTGCTATTCTTTGGAACTCTGCATTCAAATGGGTATATCTTTCCTTTTCTCCTTTGCTTTTCACTTTTCTTCTTTTCACAGCTATTTGTAAGGCCTCCCCAGACAGCCATTTTGCTTTTTTGCATTTCTTTTTCTTGGGGATGATCTTGATTCCTGTCTCCTGTACAGTGTCATGAACTTCTGTCCATAGTTCATCAGGCACTCTATCAGATCTAGTCCTTTCAAATACATAATACATATTCAAGAGAAGAAATTCATAGAAATGTATTACATTAAATTGAATGGTAAAGCTAATAGAATTTGAATTGGAGGGAAATAAGGAAGAAAGAGGAAGGAGGATATCTCATCTACTAGACTTTTCCAAATCCTACATGTAGAGAAAGTTGAATTTTGAATTCAGCTCTGTCTTGAATGGATGAATGGAAGATTATACTGATTAAATGCATTATACTGTGAATAGCACAAAAAGAAAAAATTATTGCTGTTTAAGTAATTCATTTTCATCTCACAGGGAAAAAAAAAATCCAAAAGGAGATGGTCCGGGGCTTATGTATTTGTTAAACAATGTTGTCAAGGAACTAGGCTCCTTCTGTATGTCAGCTCTGCCATCTTTACGGTGTGGCTGGATTCTTCAGGGTCACAAAGTGATTTCTGGGCCTACAATATCATTTGCACATTCCAAGGAGGAAGAGGATGGAGAAGAGAAGGCAAACTGCTTCTCTTAGCAGTACTTTCCTCTTTGGTTCATTGGTCCCCACTCTATCACATGGTCACTTATAGCTGCAGGGGAAACAGGGTGTGTAAGTATTCTTCCTTGAGGTCTCTATATACAGAAATGTAGCGGGGGCGGGGGGGGGGGGTGTGCCATTGAGCACCCATAGTGTCTGTTACAGAAAACTAGACTTCAGGGTCTTCAAGGTCTTTCTAGAAGAAAAAAGCCTTAAAACAAATCCTGAAAAATAAGTCCAGAATGCAGTGAGAGAAGGGAAGTCAAAACAGAGAAAAGAACAAATTGAAAATTCTGCAAGGTGAGTGTTGTTTTTCTTTCTGGCATGGTAAAGCATTATAAGTGAAAATGTACCCCAGTGATATTCAAAGGCAGGAAGTTTCTAAGAAACTCATCTAGTGCATATTGTGTCCTTGATAAATAAATGGATGAATTGTAGTCTTGCTTCTACTTCTGCAAATGTCGATTGCTTATTGAATCTAAGACTTTTGTTATGGTATTCATATTTAAAAGTAAAATCTTGAAGTCCCACTCACTACAGTGAAAAGTAAAAACTTGACATTATGGTCACATTACTGATCGCTAGAACATAAGGCATTAGTTTTAACATTTGAAGTCTAGGGAGAAATACAATATTTGCTTGTTTTACTCCCTGATGAAACATTTCTAGAAAATATTTTGCCATAAAATCTCCATTGCTTTCATCATGCTTCTTACTTTTAATCTCCTTTAAAATAAACAAAACAGTAATTTAATAATGTATCAAATAAAAAAGCAAGATTGAGATTCACTCATTTCACAGAAAAAAATTACAGATTTTGATTCAAGTAATAATCAGAACAAGATGGAAAATTTTCTTGAGATGTAAAAAAATAAGATAAAGAAATTCTGAGTACATAATAAAGTTTAGTTCTCAAAACAAAGAAAATACCAACCAACTACATAATGTTCTCTATGTCAAGAAACTGTTGTCCCAGAAGACAGATTTTGAATGCTGAACAGGAAAATATAATGATTAAATTCCATGCAGTCTGCATCTCTTGGGTCTCCATTTTGTGGCTACAAATTTTCATAGGCCCAGAGGAAAAAAGACATGAAACTGCATGGCCTCTGTCTTTACATGATTTATAATCTCATGAGGAAGGCAGATATAAACAACAAGCATACAAACTGCAGAATACTATAATGGCTTTTCATGGAGGCACTGAAAGAATAAACATATTGTCTTTTACCTAGGGGAGATGAGAGAAGATCACAGAAAATTTGATGGCTCCAACCATCTGGCATTCCTGATATTTTCTAAAAGGGTAGGTTTTAAGTTTCCTCAGCCCAAAAAGAAAGAGAGAGTGAGATAGAGAGACAGAGAAATGGAGGGAGGGAGGCAAGAAGGGAAAGTGGGAGGAAGGGAGGAAGGAAATGGTAACTATGTGAGGTTGTGGTAACAGCTTGGTTGTAGTGGTCATTTCACAATGAATACATATTAAAACATCAAGCTATACTCCTTAAATATACACAGCTCCTGTATTCAGATCAGATCAGATCAGTCGCTCAGTCGTGTCCGACTCTTTGTGACCCCATGAATTGCAGCACGCCAGGCTTCCCTGTCCATCACGAACTCCCAGAGTTCACTCAGACTGACTCACGTCCATCAAGTCAGTGATGCCATCCAGCCATCTTATCCAGCCATCTCATCCACCTGTACTCAATGATACCTCAATTAAGGTGTAAACAATACCATGTTCTTAAGACCAACCTGTGTGTTAGGATATAGTTCATTGCCCACATCAATCTTACAGTTGAGTAGGTAGTCAATTTATTGAAGAATGGGATCAAATAGAAAATGTAGAATAACTCTATGTAAAACAGGGAAACCTGTTGGTATACACAGTTGAGATCCAGTCTGGAGATTTACCACTGAACCAAAGGCTGAATGATGTTGATAATAACAGATACTTACTGAAGGTTTACTGCTGTTATAAGTAATGAAAGTATCCATAACCAACAGTTACTGTGTAGAAAATTTGGCTAAGCACAAGGAGACTCTTTCCTCAAGGATATTTTTAGAGGTACTATAAAACAATTATATCACCTCACTTTTCTCTTCCACAGAGATTCTCAGGGAAAACTCCCTCTCTAAAGGGAAGGTATGATTTTTGTCACCTTCCCACTGGGAATTCTCAGCATCCTTATTTGTATTTCACAAGATGTTTTAAGTTACCAGGTGGAAAAGTGTTGTGAAATTACTATTATTATTCAGCTTCTGTTTTCATCTGTACTTATTTCTCTGTTAAGTCCTATTCATGGTTTCTGTAAAAGCCAATCACAAAATGTTACCTTAGGGTGTTAATGGGCCATTAAAAATCACCTAGAATTGCTTCTGAAGTGAAAGTAAAGCAGACCAAAAAGGAAAAAAAAAAAAAAAAAAACCACTGAAAAAGAAAGTCAGAATGAATACACTGATTATGGAAGGATAAACATTCCTTTAACTGTCTCCCAAGATGTACTTAAATAATGGACTAATGACCTAATTCATCACCTTGATGGTGAGGCTCTATCAAAACCCACTTTATTTTGGTCACACAAGTCTTGTAGAGTAAATACGAATAGAGTCAGCACTAGCCCCCTGAGGTACCTGGATCTCAGCAGCAAGGTTTATTATCAGTGTAAGTTCCTCACCTGCTCCTCCACTCAACCACACACTGTTTGCACACCTTCAGATCAGTCGCTCAGTCGTGTCCTACTCTTTGCGACCCCATGAATCACAGCACGCCAGGCCTCCTTGTCAATCACCAACTCCCGGAGGTCACTCAGACTCACATCCATCGAGTCAGTGATGCCATCCAGCCATCTCATCCTCTGTTGTCCCCTTCTCCTCTTGCCATCAATCCCTCCCAGCATCAGAGTCTTCTCTAATGAGTCAGCTCTTCGCATGAGGTGGCCAAAGTACTGGAGTTTCAGCTGTAGCATCACTCCTTCCAAAGAAATCCCAGGGCTGATCTCCTTCAGAATGGACTGGTTGGATCTCCTTGCAGTCCAAGGGACTCTCAAGAGTCTTCTCCAACACCACAGTTCAAAAGCATCAATTCTTCGGCCCTCAGCCTTCTTCACAGTCCAGCTCTCACATCCATACATGACCACAGGAAACACCATAGCCTTGACTAGGCAAACCTTTGTTGGCAAAGTTATGTCTCTGCTTTTGAATATGCTATCTGGGTTGGTCATAACTTTCCTTGCAAGGAGTAAGCGTCTTTTAATTTCATGGCTGCAGTCACCATCTGTAGTGATTTTGGAGCCCAAACAAATAAAGTCTGACACTGTTTCCACTATTCCCCATCTATTTCCCATGCAGTGATGGGACCAGATGCCATGATCTTTGTTTTCTGAATGTTGAGCTTTAAGCCAACTTTTTCACTCTCTGCTTTCACTTTCATCAAGAGGCTCTTCAGTTCCTCTTCACTTTCTGCCATAATGTACAGCACTTATAATTTTGCATTGTGATTGACTATGTTCTTTTCTGTTTTACCTGCTTTTCCTTAAATCTATCCAAGTAATTAACTACATTTTATTCATTTTGAATCACTATTGTCCCTAGCAGAGAAGCAAATGGTCTTATGCTAAATTACTCAACTGATTAATTCTATCCGAAGATCAGTGCAATTGCTTAACAAAAAGTAGCTTTTTCATTTAACGCCAGCTTTCTAAACTGTGAAGGCAAAAGTCAAAATTAAGGTAAGAAATGCTAAGCAGAAGACAGGCTGAGAGAGTAGTCCCTTGAACATGTTAAAGGGAACCTGAAACCCACTGGTGGGTCACAAGCTCCCTCCTGAAATTACCTCTATGTCAGTACAGTCCATGTTACATCAAAAGTGTTCATTTGTGAGGCAGTATATTAAAATTTTCTTGCTCCTTATTCATCTTTGTACCCCCAGTGCCAAGCACAGTGCCTGGTATAAGGTAAATGTCAAAAAAAAATTAAAACCATTAAAATGTTGAGTCCTGAGTCTTAACTTTCTGGGAAAAAAAAATAAAGCTCTTAACACTAAAATGGATATTAACATATTTTGACTCATCTTTAAAGAATTAACTTTCCTTCTTCACTCTTCCTGAGCATTATGCTGCTGCTACTGCTGCTAAGTCGCTTCAGTCGTGTCTGACTCTGTGCAACCCCATAGATGGAAGCCCACCAGGGTCCCCCGTCCCTGGGATTCTCCAGGCAAGAACACTGGAGTGGGTTGCCATTTCCTTCCCCAATGCATGAAAGTGAAAAGTGAAAGTGAAGTCGCTCAGTCGTGTCTGACTCTTAGCGACCCCATGGACTGGAGCCTACCAGGATCCTCCGTCCACGGGATTTTCCAGGCAAAAGTACTGGGGTGGGGTGCCATTATAAACTCATTCAATTTTCTATTCAATTCTCACCTGACCCCAAAAAGTTTTCCCTTGACTACTTGATCTGAAGTAACTTCCCCTTGATACCTCTCTACACTTTGCCTGTATTTCTACCTTTTTGTTGAACTGAGCGTTAAATGAATCTGTTTATGGTCATGAATTTGTCTAAGCCATTTGTTTATGGTCCTCCTGTTTCACTCCAGAACATGTTTCCTTATCATCTTCCTGGTTTGCCCTGTATCTGGAATCTAGAAGAATGCTGCTCAAACTTGCTGTACGTTGGAAACACAGGGAGCTTTTAAACAGATAGCTGCCTGGGTCCAATCCAGGACAATTAAACCAGACTCTCTGGAGCAAGATAATCATGCATTGCTATTTCACCTTGTTTTAAGATTAACAAGTAAATGTAATTGGCAGTCAAGTCAAAGAACCACTGACCTAGAACATAATGGATGATTACTAAGCACAAATGAATGAACTGACTAGAACTCGGTACTCATTGTTCAGTATCAGATATTTATATAGGATAGATCCCTTTGCTTTGTTTTAAAGTCACAGCTGGAACCCTAAATAGCTCTCACGGATATAATGGCTTTTAATTTAAGCATCCTCTCTTCACTGCAACTGGAAAAGCTACTTGTAATGAGTCAGTTGTAGCTTCTCTGTTTATGAAAAGCAGTGCATTATGGAACAAGAATAAGTAAATGGAACCCTCAAAAATTCTAAGGATAAACAATCCTGTACATGACAAATGGATGGATATGATGAGGGAATTTATTAGCACAAACCAAGCCATACGCAGATTTTGAAAAATGGGAGATGTCAGCCATCTAGACAAAGCAAGTACACAAAATCCAAAATCACTATAATGTGAATTCATTTAAAAATATTTTTTTTAATTTTATTTTTTAATTTTACAATATTGTATTGGTTTTGCCATACATCAACATGAATCCACCACAGGATTCATGTTCCCCATCCTGATCCCTCCTCCCTCCTCCCTCCCCATACCATCCCTCTGGGTCATATTCTTGAAAATATTTGTCTTATTCTGCCTTCTCCCAATCATTACACTCTTCATTCTGTCTGCAGAGGAGGAAACAGTCATGATTATATATTGCACGTTGGTGAGCTTCTTGGACTAGATGGCTTTATTCCTGTATTTTGTATGTTACTCCATCACTCATTCATACTCTGCTTCAGTCAATAGTAGAGAAAACATTAAAAATTCTATCAACTGCAACGTTCTAAAAGACAGTGATGATTATCCTTTTAAGTAATCCACATTTTTCTTTAGCCTTTCGTGTCAACCATGGAATAGCCAAAACAATAAGCTGGCTGAAAAATTTTACCCAGCTTACCAGAGGGAAAACTTATTTTTCTTCACAAAATTCTTGCTCCCTCCATCCTGGCTACAAGTGCCATATGGAATTTGACAAGGATCATATTATCTGATTCTAATTTAAAATGCTGCAAGTGACAACTAGGGACATTAGTTATTAATATTTTATAGAACCAATAATTCTTCAGGTGGATACAGGCATAGAATTGCCTTTGGGTAAATATCATTGGTTAAACTCCTTCTCAAGTGAGGATGGTTTATTTGACTCTAGGTAATAAGAAAATAAAGAAGACAGAAAGAAAATCTGTATTATAAAAGAGATACCAACCATTTGCACTGTATGCATCTTATTTAAGACCCAATTAAAATAAAGGGAAAAATAATTTTTAATTTCTATAAGACAATTGAGCAAATGTGAACACTGAAAACAGATTTGATGATATCAAAGAAATATCAAAAGTTTATAATGGTATTATAAATGTATTAGATTTAAAGATCCTTTCCTTATAGAGAAAAATACTGAAATATTTACAATAAGACTTATCAGTCTGGGAATTGCTTTCAAACAATTTAGAAGTGGGAATAGATGGGAGTATTGATGAAACAAGAATGGCCAAATATTATTATAATAAGTGCTGAAACTATATAATTAACATAAAGGGTTTATTTTACTCCTCTCTCTTCGTATAGATATACATGTATATATGTGTGCGGCCTCGCCTACCCGCGTTCTCTTGCCTGGAGAATCCCAGGGATGGGGGAGCCTGGTGGGCTACCATCTATGGGGTCACACAGAGTCGGACACGACTGAAGCGACTTAGCAGCAGCAGCAGCGCCTACCCGCTACCGGCGCACTAAGAGTGCCTCACCAGCTGCGCGGGCACTAGGAACGCGGCCAAGAGGAGCTACCCCACGACTGAGGTCAGGAAGGGTGGCGGTGAGGAGATACCCCTCCTCCAAGGTCAGGAAGGCTGGCGGTGAGGAGAGACCCCTCGTCCAAGGTAAGGTGCGATGGCTGTGCTTTGCTGGAGCAGCTGGGAAGAGATACCCCACGCCCAAGGTAAGAGAAACCCAAGTAAGATGGTAGGTCTTGCAAGAGGGCATCAGAGGGCAAACACACTGAAACCATACTCACAAAAAACTAGTCAATCTAATCACACCAGGACCACAGCCTTGTCTAACTCAATGAAATTAAACCATGCCCGTGGGGCAACCCAGGATGGGCAGGTCATGGTACAGAGATCTGACAGGGTGTGGTCCACTGGAGAAGAGAATGGCAACCACTTCAGTATTCTTGCCTTGAGAACCCCATGAACAGTATGAAAAGGCAAAATGATAGGATACTGAAAGAGAAACTCCCCAGGTCAGTAGGGACCCAATATGCTACTGGAGATCAGTGGAGAAATAACTCCAGAAAGAATGAAGGGATGGAGCCAAAGCAAAAAGAATACCCAGGTGTGGATGTGTCTGGTGATAGAAGCAAAATCCGATGCTGTACAGAGCAATATTGCATAGGAACCTGGAATGTCAGGTCCATGAATCAAGGCAAATTGGAAGTGGTCAAACAAGAGATGGCAAGAGTGAATGTTGACATTCTAGGAATTAGCAAACTAAAATGGACTGGAATGGGTGAATTTAACTCAGATGACCATTATATCTGCTACTGTGGGCAGGAATCCCTCAGAAGAAATGGAGTGGCCATCATGGTCAACAAAAGAGTCCGAAATGCAGAACTTGGATGCAATCTCAAAAACGACAGAATGATCTCTGTTCGTTTCCAAGGCAAACCATTCAATGTCACAGTAATCCAAGTCTATGCCCCAACCAGTAACGCTGAAGAAGCTGAAGTTGAACAGTTCTATGAAGACCTACAAGACCTTTTAGAACTAACACCCAAAAAAGATGTCCTTTTCATTATAGGGGACTGGAATGCAAAAGTAGGAAGTCAAGAAACACCTGGAGTAACAGGCAAATTTGGACTTGGAATACGGAATGAAGCAGGGCAAAGACTAATAGAATTTTGCCAAGAAAATGCACTGGTCATAGCAAATACCCTCTTCCAACAACACAAGAGAAGACTCTATACATGGACATCACCAGATGGTCAACACCGAAATCAGATCGATTATATTCTTTGCACCCAAAGATGGAGAAGCTCTATACAATCAGCAAAAACAAGACCAGGAGCTGACTGTGGCTCAGACCATGGACTCCTTATTGCCAAATTCAGACTGAAATTGAAGAAAGTAGGGAAAACCACTAGACCATTCAGGTATGACCTAAATCAAATCCCTTATGATTATACAGTGGAGGTGAGAAATATATTTAAGAGCCTAGATCTGATAGATAGAGTGCCTGATGAACTATGGAATGAGGTTCGTGACATTGTACAGGAGACAGGGATCAAGACCATCCCCATGGAAAAGAAATGCAAAAAAGCAAAATGGCTGTCTGGGGAGGCCTTGCAAATAGCTGTGAAAAGAAGAGAGGCGAAAAGCAAAGGAGAAAAGGAAAGATATAAACATCTGAATGCAGAGTTCCAAAGAATAGCAAGAAGAGATAAGAAAGCCTTCTTCAGTGATCAATGCAAAGAAATAGAGGAAAACAACAGAATGGGAAAGACTAGGGATCTCGTCAAGAAAATCAGAGATACCAAAGGAACATTTCATGCAAAGATGGGCTCGATAAAGGACAGAAATGGTATGGACCTAACAGAAGCAGAAGATATTAAGAAGAGGTGGCAAGAATACACAGAAGAACTGTACAAAAAAGAGCTTCACGACCCAGATAATCATGATGGTGTGATCACTGACCTAGAGCCAGACATCCTGGAATGTGAAGTCAAGTGGGCCTTAGAAAGCATCACTACGAACAAAGCTAGTGGAGGTGATAGAATTCCAGTGGAGCTATTCCAAGTCCTGAATGATGATGCTGTGAAAGTGCTGCACTCAACATGCCAGCAAATTTGGAAAACTCAGCAGTGGCCACAAGATTGGAAAAGGTCCGTTTTCATCCCAATCCCAAAGAAAGGCAATGCCAAAGAGTGCTCAAACTACCACACAATTGCACTCATCTCACACGCAAGTAAAGTAATGCTCAAAATTCTCCAAGCCAGGCTTCAGCAATATGTGAACTGTGAACCTCCTGATGTTCAAGCTGGTTTTAGAAAAGGCAGAGGAACCAGAAATCAAATTGCCAACATCCGCTGGATCATGGAAAAAGCAAGAGAGTTCCAGAAAAACATCTATTTCTGCTTTATTGACTATGCCAAATCCTTTGACTGTGTAGATCACAATAAACAGTGGAAAATTCTGAAAGAGATGGGAATACCAGACCACCTGATCTGCCTCTTGAGAAATCTGTATGCAGGTCAGGAAGCAACAGTTAGAGCTGGTCATGGAACAACAGACTGGTTCCAAATAGGAAAAGGAGTTCGTCAAGGCTGTATATTGTCACCATGTTTATTTAACTTATATGCAGAGTACATCATGAGAAATGCTGGACTGGAAGAAACACAAGTTGGAATCAAGATTGCCGGGAGAAATATCAATAACCTCAGATATGCAGATGACACCACCCTTATGGCAGAAAGTGAAGAGGAACTCAAAAGCCTCTTGATGAAAGTGAAAGTGGAGAGTGAAAAGGTTGGCTTAAAGCTCAACATTCAGAAAACTAAGATCATGGCATCTGGTCTCATCACTACATGGGAAATAGATGGAGAAACAGTGGAAACAGTGTCAGACTTTATTTTTCTGGGCTCCAAAATCACTGCAGATGGTGACTGCAGCCATGAAATTAAAAGACGCTTACTCCTTGGAAGGAAAGTTATGAGCAACCTAGATAGCATATTCAAAAGCAGAGACATCACTTTGCCAACAAAGATTCGCCTAGTCAAGGCTATGGTCTTTCCTGTGGTCATGTATGGATGTGAGAGCTGGACTGTGAAGAAGGCTGAGCGCCGAAGAATTGATGCTTTTGAGCTGTGGTGTTGGAGAAGACTCTTGAGAGTCCCTTGGACTGCAAGGAGATCCAACCAGTCCATTCTGAAGGAGATCAGCCCTGGGATTTCTTTGGAAGGAATGATGCTAAAGCTGAAACTCCAGTATTTTGGCCACCTCATGTGAAGAGTTGACTCACTGGAGAAGTCTCTGATGCTGGGAGGGATTGGGGGCAGGAGGAAAAGGGGACGACAAAGGATGAGATGGCTGGATGGCATCACTGACTCGATGGACATGAATCTGAGTGACCTCCAGGAGTTGGTGATGGACAGGGAGGCCTGGCGTGCTGCGGTTCATGGGGTCGCAAAGAGGTGGACACGACTGAGGGACTGATCTGATCTGATGTGTGTTCTGCTGCTGCTGCTAAGTCGCTTCAGTCGTGTCCGACTCTGTGAGACCCCATAGACGGTACCCCACCAGGCTCCCCCGTCCCTGGGATTCTCCAGGCAAGAACACTCAAATGGGTTGCCATTTCCTTCTCCAATGCATGAAAGTGAGACATGAAAATGAAGTCGCTCAGTCGTGTCCGACTCTTAGCGACCCCATGGGCTGCAGCCCACCAGGCTCCTCCATCTATGGGATTTTCCAGGCAAAAGTACTGGAGTGGGGTGCCATTGCCTTCTCCGATATATGTGTGTATACATATATAAATACACATATATATATATATACCTTTTTATTATGGGAATTTTCAAATTCCCATAATAAAACATATATGTATGTGTGTATATACTAAATATGTATGTATATATTTGAAAAGTTCCATAATAAATAGTTATTTTAATGGAATTTTTATCAAAATTATGGAAATTCTCAAATGTATATACATATATATTTGAAAGTATATGTATATATTTGAATACATATGTTGTTGTTCAGTCGCTAAGTTGTGTCTGACTCTTTGTGACCCCATGGACTGCAGCACCGTAGGCTCCTCTGTCCTCCGACAGTTTGCTCAAATTTATGCCCATTGAGTTGGTGATGCTAACTAACCATCTCATCCTCTGCTGCACCCTTCTCCTTTTGCCTTCAATCTTTCCCAGCATCAGCGTCTTTTCCAAGAGTCAGCTCTTCACATCAGGGGCCAAAACATTGGAGTTTCAGCTTCAGCAACAGTCCTTACACTGAATATTCAGGGTTGATTTCCTTTAGGATTGACTAGTTTGACCTCCATGTGGTCCAAGGGACTCTCAAGAGAATTCTCTAGCACCACAATTCTAAAGCATCAGTTCTGTGGCACTCATTAATCTTTATAGACCAACACTCACATCTGTACATGACTACTGGAAAAACCCTAACTTTGACTATATGGACCATTGTCTGCAAAGTTATATATATATTCATATATATAAAAATATGTGTATATGTACACATACATATATTTGAAAACTCCCAAAACAAAAAGATAAACAACTAAAAGCAGTTTAGACAATAGTAAAGGCAATGATTACAACAATCTGACATTTCTTGGTGTGATGCCAAACAATAATAAATAGAAAAATGTGTAAACAAACTTTGATATACTTAGGCCCCCTTTTCATATCATTGAATGAAGAACAGATTTCAGTTCTAGAACTCAATCCTAATACATTTATTATGATAGTAAAAAGAAGTCTTACTATATTAGTAAGTACTCCACATGGATTATAGAGTAAGGCAAGTAGTCTAAGGAACTCTCTTTAAATCTTATGCTGTCCTATTTAAATAGACTGTTCTTTACCATTTAGTCCTTCAATAAATGTTCTCCATCATAGGTTATGTCCTTGGGACTGTTCCAAGTACTGGGGAAATAGTGATGAACTATATGGTCTCTGTCCTGAAAGAGTTTACTGGCTATGGAATAAAAGCTATTGAATAAATAATCAAATATACAACTAGATTTGTGATAAGCACCGTAAAATAAAAATTACAAGATAATTATTTTAGAGATATTTGTTATATGTAAACATATAACAAGGCCACCTGATCTTCTCTGAGGGGGGTGATGAGTAGCAAGAACTTATAGGGAAAGACTTTGCTGAGTCTTGCTTCTAAAAGAAATGGGAAGCCTTTGCAGGGTTTTAAGTAGATATGATATGATCAGTTTTTCATTTTTATGAACAACTAAAGTATGTCAGTAGAACATAGATGATAAGTACAGAAGTCCCAATTTTGCCACTTAGTAGCTGTCATCTTCCGTGTTCACATCTTTGAAGTCATAAAACTGTAATTCTGCCTCTGAGGGTTATATTGATATTAAAAATTAAATGAGATAATCCATAGCAAATTCTCAGAACCATTGCCAAGTTTTAATACAACAGAAAGAAGATGGGAACTTGGACCAATCAGTCAAACTCCAAGGGTTTGATTTGATGGTGAAAAAAAAAACACATTTTCTTTCTACTAAGTATGCCTTTTTTAAAAATCAATAGTTGGCTTTTAGAGGTCTTTAAAATTATAACCAATTTTTCAAAATAAAAATAGTCAATTTCCAAAATGGTGATTAATGTAGAATACTCTTATGTTAAAAGATTAATAACATTTCTGTAAAACCTATTTTATGTTCATATTCTATGCTTATTTCTCATTTACAAGAATATCAATTCATCTAAAGTGCATTAATAACATCAAAATATTCAACCACAGCAACATTTTCCTAGCTTTATCATTAGGTTCTGTCATATCCATAGTCATGAAAATTATAGCTTGGCCAAGTTAGGAATTAGCTGTGTTTTGACTCCTACTTAAATATCTCATTGTGTAACATTCAAACAATTACAGATTTTTTCTAAATCCCCAAGATTTTTTTTATTCTATCCTCATTCAGTTCAGTTCAGTTGCTCAGTCGTGCCTGACTCTTTGTGACCCCATGAATCGCAGCACACCAGGCCTCCCTGTCCATCACCAACTCCCAGAGTTCACTCAGATTCATGTCCATCGAGTCAGTGATGCCATCCAGCCATCTCATCCTCTGTCGTCCCCTTCCCCCAATCCCTCCCAGCATCAGAGTCTTTTCCAATGAGTCAACTCTTCGCATGAGGTGGCCAAAGTACTGGAGTTTCAGCTGTAGCATCATTCCTTCCAAAGAAATCCCAGGGTTGATCTCCTTCAGAATGGACTGGTTGGATCTCCTTGCAGTCCAAGGGACTCTCAAGAGTCTTCTCCAACACCACAGTTCAAAAGCATCAATTCTTCGGTGCTCAGCCTTCTTCACAGTCCAGCTCTCACATCCATACATGACCACAGGAAAAACTATAGCCTTGACTAGACGGACCTTTGTATCCTCATTACCATTGTAGAAAATAAAGACCCACAAGTTTACTATTCTTTGTTCATCAATTTTAGCTACTGTGAACTTCATGACAAGATAAAGAATTATTGTACTTCTTTGTTTTTTTAAAAAAAAGTTTGACAAAGGATAAAATTGCCCTTCTCATAGGTATGTTTAGAATTTTGTTTCCTGAATTTTGCTTTTCTCTTGCAACAGGTTTCAGTGTTGGTCTGTTCACACATCTAAAATGCAGAGCAAAGATGAATTGTCTGGTCACTACATCTGCCACTTTCACTGATACAGCATCACCTCAACAGCACAGGCTTAGAGAGGAATGAACACTGCCCAGAAGTGAAGGAAGTTGACTTCTGGGACTCTGCAATTGATAGCTGTATGACTTTGGTAAACCTTTCACTGATGATGGGACTCTGACCCTATTATTGAAGGAGCCTGACTAGATTAGGGGTAACAAATTTGACACCTATGGACAGGTTTCATTGCAAGCCAAATCCATTGTATTTTGTCAGCCTTCAAAATGCCAGACAGGCAGAACATTCACTTTCTAGTATATCATAGCCCTACTCCTTCATCAGAAAACAGCAAAATTCTGTAAAGCAATTATCCTTCAATAAAAATAATAAATTTTAAAAAAGAAAAGAATACCATTTCTAAATTCATAGACATCATTTTTGAATAGTCTTGTATTTACTGAAAAAATGACCAGATACCAGGAATAGATTGGATCTATTCCTTTAGGTCTAATCGTTGTGTTCTGTGGCCTGTACTTAATCATGCTGGCTTTGCACCTTTTGTTATATTGCCCATAGCCTGAAATATACAGAATAGCCCATTCTCAAGGCTATGACCTTTAAAAGTATAACACTTATCCATCTATATAGAGATAAAGAGCTGCAGAATGGAAAATAACATTTGTCTGGCTGGAGGTTTATGGTACATTGTGACCAAACATAGATGCAAGAACCTAGGTGCAAGAACAAACGATTGCTGCACCCAGAAATTTGCAACAGCCAGCCACACCCCCTCCCCTTTTAGTATAAAAAAGCCTTAATTCTAACTCAGGTAAGACGGTTCTTTGGGACACTACTTCATCTTCTTGGTCTTCTGTTTTTCCAAATAAAGTCACTACCCCCTTCCCCCAACAACTCATCCCTCAGTGTATTGGCTTGTTGTGCTGTGAGCAGTACAAGTTTTGACTCAGTAAGACTTCTATCTGTTCTGGAATCCCATCCATGATACTACATTTCTTTTAGTCATCATGTCTCCTGGGGCTCCTCTGGGCTGTAACATTTTTGTATACTTTTCCTTGTTTTTATGGCCATGACAGGTTTGAGGAATTCTAGAAGGGTATTTTGTAGAATGCTAATCTATAGAAATTTGTTTGATGTTTTTTCTCATAAATAGACTGGAGTTGTAAGTTTGGGGGAGGAAGATCACAGAAGTAAAGCACCATTCTCTTGACATCATATCAACAGTACCTGCTGTCAACATGATTTATGACTGCTGATATTGATCTGATCACCTGGCTGAAGTAGTGTTTGTTAGTTTATTCTACTGTAAAGGTACTGTTTCTTCCTTTCCACACTATATACTTTAGAAGGAAGTAACTATGTGCAACCCACATTTAAGGAGTGGAGAGTTATGTTCTTGCCCTTTCATGTGCAATATCTCTACAAATTACTTGGATTTTTTTCTGTATGGGAGATTTGTGTCTTTTCTCCTTTTAATATTTATTCCATCACTTATTCCAATATGAACTCATGGATATTTATTTTATACTTTGTGGACTGTCCTAGCATTTGCTTTCTTCTTTTTATTTTTTTTATATTTTATTTTATTTAACTTTACAATATTGTATTGGTTTTGCCATATATATATGTATAGCATTTGCTTTCTGAAGTTTTTTCAGTTGGATTCTATTCTTTGACACACTCCTATCAACATGGGTTTAAACCTTTTTTTAAGCTCTTCCTTACTTTCTGATACTGTAAGATGCTTAAGATTCCTGTTTTACATTTTCTTCCCCAGTCCTAGAATCATCCATTTCTCCAGGATCCTTGGTTCCTTTTATTAGAGAAAGATATTAAAAACCAAGATCTGGGTGGTAGGTATGCTCATTGCTACTAGAGTGTTGTTTCTTTTGGGTCCTCTCAGCTCACAGAGCCTCCTTTTAATTTTACACCTGACCTAAGTCAGATATTTGATTACTAGTCTGGGTATTGAAGATATATGAGTTTTCTTGACTCAAGATCTAAATTACCTCTAAGTTTCCTTCCAACTGTTATAACATTGTTAGTATTCCCTTAGTTAAGAAAAAATTGCCAATTTTGGGCCCAAATTGAAATGTAAGGAATGAAAATGGAAAATTTTCAGAACAAACTTTTTATGGGCTCTACTCTATCAGGCGCACACTCCCATGGGTTCATTGTTTGCAATGACTCTAATGTATACTGATCCTTTTATTTACATTTCACCCTTTCCAAATCGACCTCATTTCCACTGAACTTTCCAATGCAAGGTTCCTCAAATTTAACGCTATTGACAGTTGGAGCTGAATCATTGTTTGGGGCTTCCCTGGTGGCTCAGACACCAATGTCTGCAGTGTCTGCAATGCAGGAGACCTGGGTCTGATCCCTGGGTTAGGAAGATCCCCTGGAGAAGGGAACGGCTACCCACTCCAGTATTCTTGCCTGAAGAATCCCATGGATAGAGGAGCCTGGCGGGCTACAGTCCATGGGATCGCAAAGAGTTGAACGAGACAAGCGACTTAGCACAACGCAGGACACATTGTTTGCTGTAAGGGGCTGTCCCATGCACTGTGTACCCATGGTGTCTACCTACTAAATACCAATAGTACCACCTCCCATTTTGGTGTGACAACCAAAATAATTTCCGGACATTGCCCAATCTTCCTGAAGAGGCCAAATTACCCTGGGTTGAGAACCACTGCCCTAGTATGGAAACTTAAATTTTCAGAACCTGCTGCTAAATCCTTCTGACATCACAGTTCATCTCCCTGCCTGGAGAGACATGTTCCTTTGGGAATGGAGCCTGTACTACAATGAGTGCTATACTAAACTTGCCCCAGTGGTCTGCCTTGCCCCTGAGATCTCAGGGTTCTCATTTTCTTACACTATCTCAGCCAACTATTTTAAGAGCCCTGGCTATGAACAACTCATTGTCTCTATCCAGTTGGTATTTGCTATTATCTCTTCAGGTGAATGTGTTTATCTCTACTTTTAACCTGCAAATACTTCCAAGTCAATGACTGAAATTTGAGCTCCTCTTTATCTCAACCATGTCTAGAAATGGCTACAATGTATAATTGTTGGTTCACTGGTCATTTTTCAACTCACTACATTAAGGAATTTCAGTGTATCAAAAGAATTTTTGAAAAAAAAATCAATACTAATTGGGAACAAGAGTAAAGCAAGTTTAAGTTATCTTCTTTGTCAAAGAAGTTAACAATATAACTTTAGTGGAGCAATAAGCTTTTATTGTTCTGGATTTCTATTCAAAGGTTTATAAGAAGCACTGAGGGAATTATTTTTCCCAAAATTTATTTCTGTGCTCTCTGCAGTCCCTTTACTGTGGCAAAGATTTTTGTGTTAACTATGGGACTTGGGAAAAGTTAAAGAAGATGGGAAGGTTCACCTTTTTAATTTTTCTTTATATCATGGCCTCCTCTCTATCAGTAACTTCATTTCTGTCCACAGTGGGTGTGTTTTCTGGTCTTCCCTGTACCTGTAGCTACTCCTATTAATACTGTCTCCTGCCTTGCTTGAGGTAAACAAACTTTCTCCACTTAAGACATGACTATGGTCAAGCTAGAATCTCAGTCTCTACTTTTAACCATGTAGAGTGGATATTTGGGTAGGGTCAATCAGTCGTGTTATTGTTAAATGCAAGTTCCTTCTAACAAATCAACTCTCCAGGGATGCTCAGAACTCTTCCTGGAGAGAAGTCCTTCTTTTTGTTCCTAACAAGGAGAATGTAACCTTAGGGCTGCTGTTTACTTAATCCTGCTTTCCATAGTTGGCAGAAGCAGAGATGGTTACAGCTGTGCCCCTGGTTCTAGGTGTGCACCCATCTTCAATGATCCATCTCAACATCTGTTGAGATTTCAGTGCTGTTCACAATGATAGTGGCCCTCTCTGAAAGAGGACTCTGTGTCCCTTGCTTGGTCGTGTCACTTGCTCTGTCTCCCTGTAGGAGGCGATATTTCTCTCACCCTTTGTCATCAGCCTTGGCCCTTTGGCTTGCTTTAACTGACAGAATATATGCAAAAGGAATATGATACATACAAGCAAAAATATTAAGAACCATAACCCGCTTCTACAATTATTTCAGGGGTGCTGCTTCAGCCCAGTTCCCAGAAGGAGAATGTATGTGTACCAGAGACACAATCTGAATGTAACATGAACAAGAAATAAAGCTTTGCTACTGTGCAACAAAAACTCCTTTTAATACATCAATCTTTCTCTCTCTCTCTCTTGTCTCTCCCAAAAGATGATTCCACCAGGTTTCTATCTTATAACTGGAAGCATTCTGACTAATTATCTTGTGACTAATATATATTCCTTATTCCATGACTAATACATACAACTTTGCAACACATTTACAAAGCAAATTACCCAGGTCCCAACATGCATGAACAGGTATACATTTAACTAGTCTATCCTAGAAATGGCTATTTTAATGTCAAAGAAGAAATTATCTTCAACATTAAATATATGCTCAGAGATGCTAAACAAGTTTTCGGAGTAGCACTAATTTGTTCTCTCTAACACTCATATTTACATTATAACTAATGTTTAAGTCTCTTATCAATTACAAAAGTTATAATTTCAACTTCTTTTAATAATTCTTTCAATGTATTTTTTACTGCTTTTTTAAAATATATAAATTTTATTGAAGTAGTGCTTTTTATACTTAAAATTTTAATTAAGCGTCATTAAATTTACTTTGAACATGGAATATTATTTGTTTCATGTTGATATTAAAATATACTAACATTTTCATATATGTTTAGACATACGAAGTATAGTAAAATTTTGAAATTTCTCTATTTCCATTAGCTAATGTATTACAGAAATGAGCTTCCCAGGTGGCTCAGTGGTAAAGAATCTGCCTGCCAATGCAAGAAACACATTTTCAGTCCCTGGTCCAGGAAGTTCCCCTAGAGAAGAAAACAGCAACCCATTCCAATATTCTTGCCCCGAGACCCTCATGGACAGAGGAGCCTGGTGGGCTGCCATCTACGGGGTCACACAGAGTTGAACACGACTGAAGCGACTTAGCACCAGCAGCAGCAGTGCATATCCACATCTGATTCTCCTTTCCTTCTTATGAACACAAGAAGACCATTTTTCTCAACAATCTTGCAGTTAGAGCTAGATGACTAGTTCTAGTTCAGTGGTTTTCAATCGAGAGTAATTTTCCCCCTCACCTCTCCACCCCACTCCACCAGGGGAGGTTTAGAAATGTCTGGAGACATGTTTGGTTATCACAGCCGTAGAAGATGCTCTGACATCTAGTAAAAAGAGCCCAGGGCTGCTGCTGCACACCCTACCAAGTACAAGACAGTCTGACAACAGCAACGGATCATTCAGCCCCAATGCCGATGGGGCCAAGGTTGATAAACTCTGTTCTAGGAAATGAAACTGAAGTGGAAGTAATTTAGGTCACTCCCAAACTATGGCTTTCAAAAGCCTCTCTTCTGTTTAAGAAGCAACCTTGGAGGCCATGTGTTGAAATAGGAAAATCAGACTGGGTTTCTAAGTCATCACACAGTCATCACACAGAAAGAAGCTGCCCTGGAGAGTTGCCTGAACCTCAAGAGTCTGTGTAATCATTACATAAATCTCTTTTTGTATCTAACCTTTATTGTGTGTTTTAAGCCAGATTTCAGAGCTCATTTGTTACTGCAGCATAATTCATCCTATCCTCACCAACACCGCTGTTGTTGATCAGTCACTAATCTTCACGACCCCATGGACTGCAGCATGCCAGGCTTCCCTGTCCTTCACTATCTCCCAGAGTTTACTCAAAGTCATGTTCATTGATTCAGTGATGACATCCAACCATCACATTCTCTGGCAGCCCCTTTTCCTCCTGCTCTCAATCTTTCCCAGCATCAGGGTCTTTTCCAATGAATCTGCTTTTCACATCAGGTGGCCAAAGTATTGGAGCTTCAGCTTCATCATCAGTCTTCCTAATGAATATTCAGGGTTGATTTCCTTTAGGATTGACTGATTTGATCTTGCTGCCCATGGGCTCTCAAGAGTCTTCTCCAGCACCACAGTTCAAAGACATCAATTCTTCAGTGCTCAGCCTTCTTTATGCTTCAACTTTCACATCCGTACATGACTACTGGAAAAACCATAGCTTTGACTAGTCATACCTTTGTCTGCAAAGTAATGTCTCTGCTTTTTAATATGCTATCTAGGTTTGTCATACCTTTTCTTCCAAGTAGCAAGCATCTTAATTTCATGGCTGTAGTCACCATCTGCAGTGATTCTGGAGCCCAATAAAATAAAATCTGTCACTGTTTCCACATTTTACCCATCTATTTGCCATGAAGTGATGGGACCAGATGCCCTTATCTTAGTTTTTTTATTATAGCTAGCTTCACAAAATTTCACTTACGTGAATATCAATATACTACATTTTTAAAATGCCAGCTTATATCATATGCACTGCTTCAAGTAACATTCAATTATTATATATAACTCATTTTTAGGCAAATATTTTTCATTATTTCAGCCATGAATACATGCTGAAGACAGAGATAACATTATTCAAGCCTGAGCAGGATTTGAGGAATATATTTGAAAGACCAGTTGGCAGTACACTCAATAATCTTCAGAATGTAGAACATAATTGTGTGAGTGTGAAAAGAATAGATCACCCAGGTCTGATAATGAAACTGAGAAACTCTAACTTCCACAGAGTACAGAATGTTCTTGTGCACGAGTCATAAGAATATAAAATAAGAGATTTGAAAATGAAATTTTTCCTCAGCAGAGTAGATACCACGCTGCATTTCTCAGCTGCCTAGCTACGGCAAGTGATGTATGTTCATAACACAGTGGATGGTGGCTTAGGAAGGGGATCCAGTAAAACCTGTGCTGGAGCCAAGAATACAATCCAAGGAAAATGCCTCTAGTTAATTATCATAATCACTCCCTCTGTGTGCCAGGGAAGGGCTCACTTTCTAACTCAGTCTTACTATAGATGATTTAAATCAGTCAGAGGTAAAAAGCTAAGGCTCCCAAAATTTTAACTCAAAGGCAAGAGTTACCTGGTTTTTCATCCTTTCTACTTATTTTTTTCCTTTCTCAGTGAAAGGCAAATAATAATACAAATAATAATTTGTAAAGCTTTCAATTCATGCTTCCAACTCCTTAACAACAATCTTATTATGAGACATAAAGTTGTTTGAAAAGGAACAAAAAAGGAATAAGAAATGTGTGCCCTACTGTGATGACACCAGTGTGCAAAATAAAACCCGGTTCCAAAATGGTGATATTTGCAGAAACTGGATATTTAATCAGATTTTTCTGACAGAAACATTTTGTTGCCATTGCTAAAGAAGCAATAAAAATCAGAATTCATATGCATCTTTTTCTAATAAAAAATTAATTCTATATAAGCATATCTCATGGCTAGCTAAAGACCATTTTGATATAATCAAGGAAAAACTGGCTTTGCCTAATAAGTATTTTTTCTTGATAAATAATTTTGACCCTGTGATGGTGCTTGTCTTTCTAATATAATCTTATGGAAGTGACACTGTACAATGTTCTGGAAGGTGGACCTAGCTGATAGTTTGGGGATTCAAATTCTGATACTAAAGAACTTCCAAAATTCTGCAAAATATTGCTGAGGCTCAGATAGTTTCCACCACAAAATACTAGGACTTCTTTGAAGAGGGGAAGAGGGAAATTTCACATTTGGGACTACTGAATACTCAACTTTGTGTAGGAGTAACCAAGTACCCAACAAATTAATATATTTTGTTCAAGGTCACTTCGAGAAATCAGCTTGGTTCACACAGGCATGACTGTTCAGGAAGGTCCAATCCAAAGAGTGGAATGAACTAACAGGAGCAAAAGTGACAAGATTAATTATTTTCTGCATTGGAAGGAAAGTTATGACCAACCTAGATAGCATATTCAAAAGCAGAGACATTACTTTGCCAACAAAGGTTCGTCTAGTCAAGGCTATGGTTGTTCCTGTGGTCATGTATGGATGTGAGAGCTGGACTGTGAAGAAGGCTGAGCGCCGAAGAATTGATGCTTTTGAACTGTGGTGTTGGAGAAGACTCTTGAGAGTCCCTTGGACTGCAAGGAGATCCAACCAGTCCATTCTGAAGGAGATCAGCCCTGGGATTTCTTTGGAAGGAGTGATGCTACAGCTGAAACTCCAGTACTTTGGCCACCTCATGCGAAGAGTTGACTCATTGGAGAAGACTCTGATGCTGGGAGGGATTGGGGGCAAGAGGAGAAGGGGACGACAGAGGATGAGATGGCTGGATGGCATCACTGACTCGATGGATGTGAGTCTGAGTGACCTCCGGGAGTTGGTGATGGACAGGGAGGCCTGGTGTGCTGTGATTCACGGGGTCACAAAGAGTTGGACACGACTGAGTGACTGATCTGATGATGCTCAGAGAAGGATGCCAACCACGTAGTTGATAGTACAGGAAGGATGATACAGCACCACGTGGGAAGCACCAGGGCCTTGGCCTCATAGACTGGAATTCCAATTTTGCTTGGGTCACAAGCAAAACACTATAGGAAACAGGCACTAAAGACATAGTGGTAAACCCAAGTCCATGACCCAAGTCCACCTGTTACCTCAACAGCAGAATGCCCAGCCTATCCAAGCAAAAAAATTACCAGGACTGTATCTATAAAATGATATCACCTACTACTTCCTGGTGAAACTAAAAACTCCCAATTTACTCCCGGTCCTAGTCAGAACTAGTGTTAAGACCAGAAAGGGTGTGTGTTGCTACTCACTCTAGAGTCAAGGAAAGGCACTGGCTGAGAAAATACAAAGAAGGACTAAATTTAGCTAATGAGATTTCTTTCACCTTACATTTTAAAACTGCTTCTGTACTCTCCTTGGAAGTACAAATGTCATCTCATATTCCGAGTGCTATTCAGTATATAAGCACTCTAGCACCAACGATAAATGGCATCAGTATTGCAATTTCCCATCAACAGTATATAAGAAATTAGAAATTCAAGAGTAAATACTCAGTTTTTGAGACTATTTGTCACATAGTTAGAAACCAAAATAAGTACTGAAATCAGTTTACTCAATGTATAACATAAACGTTGTATGAAACACGTTAAATTCCATGACTTTTATTTTCTGAATGCACTTAATTGTATCCATTGATGCTAGACTAAGATGAATAATTGTATTTATCTTTATAACTCTTTCAGTTTCATGACTTATAATAGGTACTCCTTTGATTAATGATCTTCAAAGAAATACATTCAAACCATGGCTATAACATCAGCTTTATGACCACAACTTTAACATTAGGTTTCAGTTCAGTTCAGTCGCTCAGTCGTGTCTGACTCTTTGCGACCCCATGAATTGCAGCACACCAGGCCTCCCTGTCCATCACCAACTCCCGGAGGTCACTCAGACTCACATCCATCGAGTCAGTGATGCTATCCAGCCATCTCATCCTCTGTCGTCCCTTTCTCCTCTTGCCCCCAATCCCTCCCAGCATCAGAGTCTTTTCCAATGAGTCAACTCTTCTCATGAAGTGGCCAAAGTACTGGAGTTTCAGCTTTAGCATCATTCCTTCCAAAGAAATCCCAGGACTGATCTCCTTTAGAATGGACTGGTTGGATCTCCTTGCAGTCCAAGGGACTCTCAAGAGTCTTCTCTAACACCAAAGTTCAAAAGCATCAATTCTTCAGTGCTCAACTTTCTTCACAGTTCAACTCTCACATCCATACACGACTACTGGAAAAACCATAGCCTTGACTAGACAGACCTTTGTTGGCAAAGTAATGTCTCTGCTTTTGAATATGCTATCTAGGTTGGTCATAACTTTCCTTCCAAGGAGTAAGCGTCTTTTAATTTCATAGCTGCAATCACCATCTGCAGTGATTTTGGAGCCCCCCAAAAAACTACTGAACCTGTAGCTGTTCTACCCATATGGTTGATCAATAAAGCAAAAATAATTTTAAGAAGTACAAACCTCCCTGGGGTTTCATGAATTCAGTTCTAATTTTGTCCATAGGGAAAGTAATGGTGATTATAGCTCTAAAATACAATTATTTATTAAATTACAATGATAGACCTTTATGCAATTGATTAGAGTTAGGTATTAATAATGGTATGCATCTAAAAGAAGCAGAAGATATTAAGAAGAGGTGGCAAGGATACACAGAAGAACTATACAAAAATGATCCTCATGACCCAGATAACCACTATGGTGTCATCACTCACCTAGAGCCAAACATCCTGGAATGCAAAGTCAAGTGGGTCTTAGGAAGCATCACTATGAACAAAGCTAGTGGAGGTGATGGAATTCCAGTTGAGCTATTTCAAATCCTGAAAGATGATGCTGTGAAAGTGCTGCACTCAATATGCCAGCAGATTTGGAAAACTCAGCAGTGGCCACAGGACTGGAAAAGTTCAATTTTCATTCCAATCCCAAAGAAAGGCCCTGGCAAAGAATGCTCAAACAACTGCACAATTGCACTCATTTCACATGCTAGCAAAGTAATGTTCAAAATTCTCCAAGCCAGGCTTCAACAGTACATGAACCGTGAACTTCCAGATGTTCAAGCTGGACTTAGAAAAGGCAGAGAAACCAGAGATCAAATTGCAAACATCCACTGGATCATCAAAAAATCAAGAGAGTTCAAAAAAAACATCTACTTCTGCATTATTGACTATGCCAAAGCCTTTGACTGTGCAGATCACAACAAACTGTAAGATATGGGAATACCAGACCACCTGACCTCTCTCTTGAGAAATCTGTATGCAGGTTGAGAAGCAACAGTTAGAGCTGGATATGAAACAACAGACTGGTTCCCAATCAGGTAAAGTGTACATCAGGCTGTATATTGTCATCCTGCTTACTTAACTTATATGTAGAGTACATCATTAGAAATGCTAGGTTGGAAAGAACAAGCTGGAATCAAGATTGCTGGGAGAAATATCAACAACCTCAGATATGCAGAGGACACCACACTTATGGCAGAAAGCAAAGAACTAAAGAGCCTCCTGATGAAAGTGAAAGAGGAGAGTGAAAAAGTTGGCTTAAAACTCAACATTTAGAAAACTAAGATCATGGCATTTAGTCCCATCAGATCAGATCAGATCAGTCGCTCAGTCGTGTCCAACTCTTCACGACCCCATGAACCGCAGCACGCCAGGCCTCCCTGTCCATCACCATCTCCCGGAGGTCACCCAGACTCACACCCATCGAGTCAGTGATGCCATCCAGCCATCTCATCCTCTGTTGTCCCCTTCTCCTCCTGCCCTCAATCCCTCCCAGCATCAGAGTCTTCTCCAATGAGTCAACTCTTTGCAGGAGGTGGCCAAAATACTGGAGTTTCAGCTTTAGCATCATTCCTTCCAAAGAAATCCCAGGGCTGATCTCCTTCAGAATGGACTGGTTGGATCTTCTTGCAGTCCAAGGGACTCTCAAGAGTCTTCTCCAACACCACAGTTCAAAAGCATCAATTCTTCGGCGCTCAGCCTTCTTCACAGTCCAGCTCTCACATCCATACATGACCACAGGAACAACCATAGCCTTGACTAGGCGAACCTTTGTTGGTAAAGTAATGTCTCTGCTTTTGAATATGCTATCTAGGTTGGTCATTACTTTCCTTCCAAGGAGTAAGCGTCTTTTAATTTCATGGCTGCACTCACCATCTGCAGTGATTTTGGAGCCCAGAAAAACAAAGTCTGACACTGTTTCCACTGTTTCCCCATCTATTTCCCATGTAGTGATGGGACCAGATGCCATGATCTTCGTTTTCTGAATGTTGAGCTTTAAGCCAACCTTTTCACTCCCATCACTTCATGGCAAATAGATGGGGAAACAATGGAAACAGTGAGAGACTTTATTTTTGGGGGCTCCAAAATCACTGCAGATGGTGACTGCAGCCATGAAATTAAGAGACACTTGCTCCTTGGAAGAAAAGCTGTGACCAACCTAGACAGCATATTAAAAAGCAGAGACATTACTTTGCCAACAAAGGTCCATCTAATCAAAGCTTTGGTTTTTCCAGTGATCATGTATGGATGTGAGAGGTGGACTATAAAGAAAGCTGAATGCAGAAGAATTGATGCTTTTGAATTGTGGTGTTGGAGAAGACATTTGAAAGTCCTTTGGACTGCAAGGAAATTCAACCAGTCCATTCTAAAGGAGATCAGTCCTGACTATTCAGTGGAAGTACTGATGCTGAAGCTGAAGCTCCAATACTTTGACCACCTGATGCGAATAACTGACTCATTTGAAGAGCCTGATGCTGGTATAGATTGAAGGTGAGAGGAGACAGGGGTGACAGAGGATGAGATGGTTGGACGGCATCACTGACTCAATGGACATGAGTTTGACTAAGCTCTAGAAGTTGGTGATAGACTGGGAAGCCTGGCGTACTGCAGGCCATGGGGTCGCAAAGAGTCAGATACAACTGAGCAACTGAACTGAACTGAACCCCTCTAACCAAGCACAACTTACAGCCACTTCTTGACTCTGAGATCTGTGCTATTTGTTATATGTCACTCAGTTTGAGTTGTTAAACTCAGCCCACCCAATCCCGGTAAGCATTTGAGTTTTCCCCTGTTAAGATCCTGCATTATCTGATAAGTGTCCTCGCCTGCTCTTCATCTCTCCCATATCTCTTGCAAAGCTGGGAAGAGACACATGGAAATACAATGAAAGCAGAAGATATTCATTGACAACCACACCAACAGCCTCAATCCATGATATCAATGGGAACAACTATTATAATTAAGATCATTCTTTCTTTCTGGCTGATATGCAAATATCCATGGGGTCAATATGCTACTTTTAAAATCCCCATTAGAGTGATTTGCATTGACCATGTATTTTTTAAATGCTAGCTATGAAAGTGTTATTGTTAGTCCATAAGTCGTGTCTGACTCTTTGTGACCCCATGGACTGTAGCTGGCCAGGCTCCTCTGCACATGGAATTCTCCAGGCAAGAATGTGGAATTCTCCAGGCAACCTGGAATGGGTTGCCATGCTCTTCTCCGGGGCATCTTCCTAACCCAGGAATCAAACCCAGATTTCCTGCATTACAGGTGGATTCTTTACCATCTGAGCCATCACAAAAGCCCAACAATATCAAGAACCAGTTTTTCTGTTGTTTTATACCTTAACATTTTCAATTTTAAAAAAATATTTACTTATTTGACTGCACTAAATCTGATTGCGGCACATGTTTTCTTTTAGTTATGGCACGTGGGATCTTTGGTTGTGCATGCAAACTGTTATTTACAGTATGTGGGATCTAGTTCCCTGACCAGGGATTGTACCCAGGCCCCCTGCATTGGGATCCTGGAGACTTATCCACTGGACCATTAGGGAAGTCCCCTAACATTTTTTAAAGGCAAAAATTAAGAAAGTTTTCTTAGTATCATGATAGTCTCATCATTTATTATAACTTCACAGACTGACTAGGTATATAATTGTCCAACAAAACTCTAAGATGAGGTCCTTATAAAGTCAAGAGAGATAACAGGCCATGTAGAATGTATTATTTTGCTGAAAGTCCTTAGTCATCTACTACGCTCATTTTTCTGAATGCCCACTTTTCTCCTTCAGTGGTTTTGATTAAAATTCTGGAAATAGATGCAACTCTCTGGTAATACAGCCGGCAAAATGGAAAGCAGACCGTATTAATCTGTCACTAAGCCTTAAATATTCCTTCTCTTCTCTTGTCTCATACAAAATGAGCCTCATCTACTATGTATTTTCATTCCACTGCCCCTTTCAGGTTATTGATCTTTGTATTATTTCTGCACACACATGGAAAGGTTTTATTATGTGTCTGAATTAAATCTATGATGCATACAGGCTGCTTGACTCAGCCAAATGAGTCTTTAATACACTTCAAAGTGAATCTTTAAAAAAATTTTTTTCATTAAGAACTGTTTTCCATTACAACTTCTAAAGTTACTTGATAGCCTTATGCAGTTTTACAGCATGTACTAAATATAAATGAAGAGCAAATAAAAATAAATATTACACATCAGGAGTGCTCATAAAACCACTGTGTAATTGTTCTGTCCTCTAACCAAGCTCAAGAAAGTAGCACCCAAAATCCTATTTTTAATGTTCTACACTTTCTATTAAAACCTTATGACTGCTCCCAAGATAAGACCATATGCTTAAGCCAACATTAGGCAATTTCTCTTTTTCTCCCATTAAAACAACAAAACAACACAAAAAAAATCCAGAAGCTAAGCAAATTTAGCTTCAGCTTCTTAGGATCAACATTTTTAATTAGGAAGATAAAGCATTTTAATCTTAAAAGCAAATTATTTATTCCTCGGGATTTATTTTCCCATAATATATAATACTAAATGTTTTGAACACATTATTTAAAATAATAGATGAGTGTCTTGGCCCCAGGGCATAAGTACACATGTGATACACTAACAGTTTATTCTCTTAATTATTTACAATGGTTGTGTCTCTAATAACATTTATGATATGTTAAGAAAATAAATCAAGAACAATTTAAAAGTAGAAGTCACAAAATATAGCTGAATGAAAATTGGAAACTTGAGTAGTTGAGTAATTGGAAACTTAAGATCGGCTCTAACACTGATCTTGTGTATTTAACATCATATATCACTTCTTTGCTAATTACTATTTTTATAATACTATTGCTATAATTCGCCTAGTCAAGGCTATGGTCTTTCCTGTGGTCATGTATGGATTGAGAGTTGGACTGTGAAGAAGGCTGAGTGCCGAATAATTGATGCTTTTGAACTGTGGTGTTGGAGAAGACTCTTGAGAGTCCCTTGGACTGCAAGGAGATCCAACCAGTCCATTCTGAGGAAGATCAATACTGGAATTTCTTTAGAAGGAATGATGCTAAAGCTGAAACTCCAGTATTTTGGCCACCTCATGCGAAGAGTTGACTCACTGGAGAAGACTCTGATGCTGGGAGGGATTGGGGGCAGGAGGAGAAGGGGATGGCAGAGGATGAGATGGCTGGATGGCATCACTGACTCGATGGATGTGGGTCTGAGTGACCTCCGAGAGCTGGTGATGGGCAGGGAGGCCTGGCATGCTGCAGTTCATGGGGTCGCAAAGAGTCGGACACGACTGAGCGACTGATCTGATCTGATCTGATAATATTAATTCTTAAATAATGCTATTAAAGTAAGTTAATATTTAATTAATAACCAACAGATCAGATCAGATCAGTCGCTCAGTCGTGTTCGACTCTTTGCGACCCCATGAATCGCAGCACGCCAGGCCTCCCTGTCCATCACCAACTCCCAGAATTCACAGAGACTCACATACCCATCCAAAAGATTGCCTATTCTGTTAGCAGACAATGTAACAATAGCATCTGGGGGACTAAAGACAGGAAAACTGAAGAACTAGAGTCCAAATCCATAATGTATATAGACACAAAGCACAAGTTTTAAAGCTCTCTGGGAATAAATCAATACACAAAAAATTAAATTCTGCCCATGAAGGAATGACCATTTCTGTCCCTAATTTCCTCAAGTTCAAATAGAAAGGTAACTGCAGTTAAAGAAGTGGGGTGAATCTAAGGGGCAAAAAGCTTGTAAAGCTCTGTCTGCCTGGCTTACTTCACTTAGTATGACAATCTCCAGGCCCATCCATGTTGCTGCAAATGGCATTATTTCATTCTTTTTTATTGGTCAAGTTAACAGTCCATCATATAAATACACCACATCTTCTTTATCCATTCATCTGTGGACGGACATTTTGGTTGCTTCCAATTCTTGGCTACTGTAAATAGTGCTGCAGTGAACATTGGGGTGCATTATCCTTTCCAACTATGGTTTTCTCCAGATAGATGCCCAGGAATGGGACTCCTAGATAATATCGTTCTTGTTGTTCAGTCGTCCGGTCGTGTCCGACACTTTGCGACTCATGGACTGCAGCATGCCAGGCCTCTCTGTCCCTTACCATCTCCCAGAGTTTGCCCAAGTTCATGTTCATTGCATTGGTGATGCCATCCAGCCATCTCATGCTCTGATGCCCTCTTCTCCTTCTGCCCTCAATCTTTCCCAGCATCAGGGGCTTTTTCAATGAGTTGTCTGTTTGCATCAGATGACCAAAATACTGGAGCTTCAGCTTCAGCATCAGTCCTTCCAGTGAATATTCAGGGTTAATCTCCCTTAAGATTGACTGGTTTAATCTCCTTGCTATACAAGAGACTTTCAGGGGTCTTCTGAAGCACCGCAGTTCAAAGGCATCAATTCTTTGTCATTCTACCTTCTTTATGGTGCAGCTCTCACAACCGTACGTGATCACTGGGAAGACCATAGCCTTGACTATGTGGACCTTTATTGGCAGAGTAATGTCTGCTGTTCAACACAGTGTCTAAGTTTGTCATCGCTTTCCTGCCAAGAAGCAATCGGCTTCTCATTTTATGGCTGCAGTCACCATCTGTAGTGATTCTGGAGTCCAAGAAGAGGAAATCTCTCACTACTTCCACCTTTTCCCCTTCTATTTGCCATGCAAATAGAGGCCAGATGCCATGATCTTAGTTTTTTTAATATTTACTTTAAACCTGACTCTTTCACTCTCCTCCTTCACCCTCATCAAAAAGCTCTTTAGTTCCTCTTCACTTTCTGCTATTAGAGTGGTATCATCTGCATATCTGCGGTTGTTGATGTTTCTCCTGCCTATTTCAAATCCAGATTGTAACTCATCCAGCCCAGCATTTCTCATGATGTGCTCAGCATAAAGTTTAAACAAGCAGGGTGACAGCAGACAGCCTTGTTGTACTCCTTTCTTGATCTTGAACCAATCAGTTGTTCCATACAGGGTTCTAACTGTTGCTTCTTGACCCGTCTTCTACAGGTTTCTCAGGAGACAGGTAAGATGGTCTGGTATCCCCATCTCTCTAGGAGCTTTCCACAGTTTGTCATGATCTACACATTCAAAGGCTTTAGTGTAGTTGATGAAACATAGGTCTTTTGCTGAAATTCCATTGTTTTTTCTATGATCCAGCAAATGTTGGCAATTTGATCTCTAGTTCCTCTTCCTTTTCTAACCCCAGTGTGGACATCTGGAAGTTCTTGATTCACATAATGCTGAAGCCTAGTAGGCAAGATTTTAAGCATAATCTTACCAGCATGGGAGATGAGTGCAATTGTCCAGTGCTTAGCGCATTCTTTGGTACTACCCTTCTTGGGAATTGGGATGAGGATTGACTTTTTGCAGTACTGTCACCACTGCTAGGTCTTCCAGATTTGCTGACATAATGAATGCAAAACCTTGTTGGCATTCTCCTTTAGGGATCTGAATTGTTCTGCTGGAATTTCATTGCATCCACTAGCTTTATTAACAGCTTCTTAAAGCCCACTCACTTCACACTCCAGAATGTCTGGCTCTGAGTGACTAACCACATCATGGTAGTAATCCAATTCATTAAGATCTTTTTTAATACAGTTCTTCCATGTTATCTTTCATTCTCTTCAGCATCTACTAGTTTTCTACCATTTTTATCCTTTATTATGTCCATCTTTGGCCAGAATACTCCCTTGATGTTTCCAATTTTCCTGAGTAGATCTCTAGTCTTTCCCCTTTTGTTGCTTTCTTCTATTATTAAACACTGTTCATTGAAGAAGGCCTTGTCTCTTCTAGCTATCCTTTGAAACCTGCATTTAATTGGATATACCTTTCGCTCTCTCCCTTGCTTTTGGCTTTTCTTCATTCTTCCAGTATTCATAAAGCCTCCTCAAATAACCATGACCTCCTTCTGGTATGCTGGAAATATTCTGTATTCTCATCTGGATGGTGGTTACAGTTAAACAATGTGTGTGTGTAGAAATTCAAAACACATTAGTATATAAACATACATATAAAAATTTATCACTTGAGACTTGTACACCTTGTAGGGTATACGCTATATACTGCAAAAAAAATTAATAACCAAGTATTTTACATCTTGGTAGTGGAAGTAGGTGAAAGTTCTATCCAAGTTCTCTTTTCAGTGGAGAAGTAAGAGATGAACTTCCTCAGGGTTTGTTTCCTTCCTCATTGTCCAGCATAAAGAACCAAAAAGGGGTCACTCTCATTCTCTTTAACATATTGGTCTCTTCCTATATGATGTATATATTCATTTCCTGAGACTGTCATAAGTAAATTACTACAGATTTAATGGCTTAAAAGAACAGAAATTTATTCTCTCCAAGTTCTGGAGATGAAAAGGGAAGATCCAAATGTCAGCAGGACTGTACGTCCCCAGAAAGCTCTAGGGAAGGATCCTTTCTTGCCTCTTGCAGCTTCCAGTGGCCCCAAGTGGCCCCTGAGCTGCAGCCGTATCTCTCCAAGTTCTGCCTCTGTCCTCACATGGCCTTCTCTGAGTCTCAGAGTTTCTGTGTCTTTTCTTCTGATACAAGAACACTTGTCACTGGATTTAGGGCACACCCAGATAATCTCATCTAGACTCAAAGTGATCTCATCAGAGACGTTTTATCTTTTTGATAGGATGACTCAGATAGTAAAGAATCCACCTGTAATGCAGGAGACCCTGGTTCTATCCCTGGGTCAGGAAGACTCACTGGAGAAGGGAAGGGCTACCCACTCCAATATTCTTGCCTGGAAAATCACATGGACAGAGGAGCCTGGTAGGCTACAGTTCATGGAGTCACACATAGTCAGACATGACTGAGCAACTAACACTTTCACTTTTCAAAGACCTTTAACTTAGTTAAATCTGCAGACTTTGTTTTTTTTTTTTTACCAAATAAGGCCACATTCCCAGGTTCTTGGTATTAGGATATGGACATATTTTGGGGGAGGGGGCACCATTCAATCCACTAAAATGTATGTAGACTAAAATGAATGCAACTCTCCATTATAATAAAGTTAATATAATGTACATTCTTTGGTCAGTTAAGAACAATGAAATGTATATTTGATTTGTGTGTTTTCCAGATGTAAAAGCAGCTTTGTTTACCTGATCTGACCTTCATAATCACACTCCCTATAATAAAAAAAGAGATTTGCTGTGGTAACCAGAATATACAGTTGACACTTCAACAAGGCAGGGTCAAAAATCTCCGTTTAACTTAAAAATTATAGTCAGCCTTTTGTATTCACATACAAAATGTGACTCCATCTCTGGATAGCTGCTCCATCTCTGCAGCTTCAACAAAGCACGGATCATGTAGTATTGTAGTATTTACTGTTGGGAAAAAAAGCCAGTGCAAACTTGTGTTGTTCAAGGGCCAATCATATTTATTTATCATCTATTCATTTATTTAACCAATTGGAACCCTACTAGCAGGAGGCAGCGTTGAAAGCTTTAGTTCAAAATACAGAATTAGTTTAAGCCCATTTCAAAGAAAGGAAACATGACGTTTAAATTCTAACTCACAAAGGAAAGGGTTCAAAATAAATTCAACAATAACACCTATGTAAAATGATGGCGTGTGATAAAGGACAAAATTCTTCAGGTAAAACTTCCCAAAAAACAAGTTGAAACTTTCCAAGTAACAAGTTGAACAAACATAGAAATGTTTGACTAAAAATATAAAATTAGTCCTTAATTAAAGTTAAGAAACTCTGTTTTCTTCTTTTATGGTGGCTAACTTCTGCCCAGCTTAAGAGATAACAATATGTTATTTTTTGTAAATCAATACAACTACTTTCCAAGTATCAAACATTATGTCTACAAGTTTAGAAATAGCTGAGTCCTTCACAAACATGCATTTTTTTCTTTTCTTCCCCAAATTACCTCATAATAAATATGTATATTTGATTTGTGTACTTTATATTTACTTTTTATGTATATGATATATATTCCTTTTTAAAACAAACCACTATTGTAATTAAGTATCTGAATTTTATTGGTGAATATTGAGCAATTATTTATGTAAAACAAATAATCTACTAACAAAAAGTCTTGTAGGTAATTTATGGGTATTGTATATTTAATACTGTATATTGTATATTTATGGGTATTGTATATTATAATTCCATTTACAAAAATTTGATTTTTGTACAACTACTATCTCTGAATAAAATGAGATTCATCTCTGCTACTTATTTAAAATGGAACGATTATCACATAAGAAACACCTTCAGCTTTCATCAACAGGGTAAGCGATCATCACAAACCAAATATCCTTCACTGTTCTTTGTCTTCTTAGTCTTAAAAAGAGGATTTCAATTTGTCAAATAGCTGCATAAAAATGAGAACTGCCTTTCATTATTGTGCAAAAGACAAGATTCCATGAAAACTGCTAAGAAGCATTTTCCTGCAAAGCATATCATAATGTGTAGACTTAAAAAGACTTTTGTACTACCAGTATTATAATTGGGCAGATGTCTGCTGCAAATATCCATGTCTGCATTTAAGAGGCAGATTTTCCTAAGCGTGAACTGTCGGAAGTACTTTGGATTATAGCACAAAATACTCATTGATTATTTTGCAAATGAACATTCTAGTTCCCCTGACAATTTTATAGGTGTTTTAGAAGATGGCCTGGAAAATGAAAAGCATGGACAGTGGAACAAGATGTAGCACCAGACGTAAGAACCCAAGGCAGAAGAGCAGAGGCCGAGAGCTAGACCTTGGATGAAAGCCAGTAACTGTATCCTATCAAGCCGGCATCTTCCTCAAGGCATGCTGGGATTGCAAATGGTCTGGCAAAATACGGGTGGATGCCAAATAATTAAACTACACAGATACTATGTATAAAATGACTAATGAGAACCTACTGTATAGCACAGGGAACTCTACTCAATGCTCCGTAGTAACCTAAAGGGGGAAAAGAAATCCAAGAAAAGAGAGGATACATGTATACATATAGCTGATTCACTTTGCTATACAGCAGAAATCAACACAATGTTGTAAAACAATTATACTCCAATAAAAATTTTTAAAATAAATAAACAAAATGGTTGCTGTTGCTGCTAAGTTGCTTCAGTCGTGTCCGACTCTGTGCAACCCCATAGGCAGCAGCTCACCAGGCTCCGCCATCGCTGGGATTCTCCAGGCAAGAACACTGGAGTGGGTTTGCCATTTCCTTCTCCAATGTATGAAAGTGAAAAGTGAAAGTGAAGTCGCTCAGTCCTGTCGACTCTTAGCGACCCCCATGGACTGCAGCCTACCAGGCTCCTCCATCCATGGGATTTTCCAGGCAAGAGTACTAAAAGGGTTAAGAACATGCAAAAATAAATAAATATGCATGGTTGAGAGCTGTGTGAAAGAAACTAACAAGCATGAGTTAGGGATTAATAGTAGAGAGTAGATATTTTAGAGGATAATCTGAAAAGACCTCTCTGAGGAGGTGGTCTTTCTTCCAGACTTCATAACTGGACCACAGTCAAGGGAAATTCTGTTTCATGATCAGAATCTCAACATTTCAGGTCTATGATACAGTGCAAAAATGACCAACTTCTTCAAAATAAACCTAAGTTACATGCCTCGTGTCCCTCTTAAAGCATGACAATCACTTGGACACCAAAAAGTTGATGTAAAAAGAAGATAATGAGTAGACTCTGATGATTTGTCTTCTAGTTTAATGAAATTCCAAACTCGCTGTAAACAGCTTACGAAGTAGGCAGCTCATTAGGTTCAGTCCATAGCAAGATAGTACACAGCACTTAATCCTCACCAGGGTATTACTGGTACATTCAAGTCTACAAAAGAAATAACTTTCAGCACTCAATTACCAACTCTAGTCACACTGAATAGAAACAGGGAAAGATGTACTTACCGAATGTGAGAATAACCTGAATGCTAGGCAGGTTAGCTACTTTGGTGTTAATAAATTACTATGTACTTTAACCAATGGAGTAGCCAAATGTATGTAATATATACATATATATATATATTATATATATATATACAGTTCTAAGCTTTCAACAAATTTTAGTCTGTTCTATTAATAGTTTAGAAATTTTGCTTTATTAAATAGGCTGTAGGGTTTCTTGAAGAAAGATCATAAAATGTAGAAAAGCAGAGGAGAAAAGAAAGAAAAAAAATAGTACCTCTGTGGTAAATCAAAGGTAATAAATAATGGCCTCCGTTTGCCATTCTTCCCTGTGTCTATAACCTTTGTCTGTAATTCTATAGCGATCTCCCATCCTGTGCTCAGACACCTGAACTCAGTTTAGGCCAGTAAGATTGTGATGAGCGTGACACAAACCAGCACATGGACGATACTTGCGTGAGAGCTTGCTTCTGTCACTCTCATAAGAAAGGCATGCCCCGGGTAGCCCTCTTGTGCCGGGGAATGAGAAATAACAAGAACCAGAGCTGAGTTGCCCCAGTCATCCTAGCAAGGCTATCCTAGAAGCCTCCCAGACCAGGAAGAGAGCCTAGCTGAGATCAGCAGAGCCCCTACCCAACCTCCAGCTGACTGCAAACATGCAAAAATGAAAAGTGAAAGTATTACTTGCTCAATCGTGTCCGACTCCTTGTGACCCCAAGGACTGCAGCCTGCCAAGCTACTCTGTTCATGGAATTCTCCAGGCAAGAATACTGGAGTGGGTTACCATTTCCTTCTCCAAGAGATCTTCCCGACCCGGGCAAATACCTGAGATCAACCCAATCTAGTCCTGATTGGTTGAACCTGCAGACTCAGAAGCTAAATAAGCACATATTGCTATAGCTCACTGAAGATTGTTGTTAATTAGAATTATTACAGCAATCAATTTCTGATATACACACTTCCTGAAACAGAACAGTTTAACACTGCTTTAATTTTACTTCAGCTTTTTGTCCAATTTATGAACTTTCTAAAGGATAAACATAACTATCTACATTAGCATAGAGCACTATGAGTTCTAGTTTCTTAGATTTAATCATTACACTAAGCTATTAGAGACACTAGGAGAGAAAAATCCAGCTGTGGTTCTGATAACAAAAGTTCCTTGCAGTAAATCAGAGAGATTTCTGAGTTGCCATACAGGCAACCAGCAAGGAAAAATTCTAGGGTCGGGGGTGGGGGTAGGGTGGAGAGCAGACTATCCCATCAAGTCAAGAAAGTAACAGGTGTTAGATGTAGGGAGTCAAGTTGGAAATAAGAGTTGGGTTGGAGGAAGGCATTCCAAATGGAAAGAACAGCCTGACACTTCTCTGGCTAACTCAGGTAAACAAAAGAACTTATGGGAAAGCTTCTAGGTAGCTCGCAGAATCAGAAGGAAAGCCAACCCTGCAAGCTTAAGTAAGGATAAGTAAGGGTACCGTGAGAGACTTCTGTAGCAGTAACATCTTCTGGATGTTTTCCTTAGAACAAGTCAGTATCAACCAACTTTAAGCCTGAATTGTGACTCTGTTCAAAGTTAGAGACCTGGCAAAGATTATCCAAATGTGCCAGGGTTAGGGACACTCCTTTCACCCACTCCTTAACCAGGGGAAGGAACGCAGACCACTGTGATTTACAGCTCTCCCACACTCATGACCTGAGCAGGAGGGGAGATCTCTAAAGAAAAGGGGACATGTTTCAGGGCAGGCAAAAACAATACGTGTCTACTAGAAACAAGAAGTGCAAGTGAGCAAGAACTCTAGCTTATGTGAGACAATAAAGAGGGATAAACCACCTACTTTAGATTGGATTCCAGCTGAGAAGGGAAATGGGCCGTGTGCATCAAGAAAAAAAAAAAAAAAAAAAACTTGACGTCTCTAAGAAAGTCTCTCCATCTTTAACAAGGGCTGCTCTTCTCTTACCCTAAAGGAGTTTAGCAGCTGGGAGTTCGATCTGGTCATGAAAATGTGATTGTTTCCCAGCATGGCTCCCACTGGCCCACAGGATACTGGAAAACGACCCAGTAAAAATAGCTACTCCAAAGCCTGTGCATCAGAGCATGGGCAAGGGGGATCATATGACTGACTCCAGTGGGTGAAATGAATATGACCATAACGCCTAAGAAGGAAGTCTCTAGGCCCCATTATCTTTTTCTGAAGCAAGGAAACTGAAGTATAATATGAAACAATTAAATTTAAGGATTTCAGTTGGGAGAAATTTTATGAAGTGAACCTGTGCCCTGTAAAATTATAGTACTGAATTTATCCAGAAATTATTCAACAGGGGGAAATGGTCAGCTACAGTCCCCTGCCACATTTGCAAGACTGAACAACACAATAGTACAAACCAGAACCCCTATTCTATTTATCCAAAGATTTTTAAATATTTAAAGTTAATACAATGTTAAATGAAATAGGTTCTCTACTCTTCTGCCTTGGCAAATACTCCCGCAGAACAATCTGGGAGGCCTGGTTCAAATGTACAATTCTCTGACCTTTGGGGGTACTTCGCTAGAGCATGAAGTGTGTGAAGAGCCAGTCCCCAGCCTTAGGCCTGATCCTGTTCCATTTTCCTTCCTACGCCAGTTCCATCTCACATCTCAAAGGCCTTCATACACACACACATGTAGAAATCCCAGCTCAAGAATTGAAGCTCACCCCGAGTGCCCCACGCCCTGCCATCAGCCTCTCCTTAGCCACACTTGGTGGCAGGGTGTGTGTATCAAAGAACTTATATCCTCTTGTGAGGACAGACTCTTAGGAAGGGGTCTGCTGAAGTGAGCCTTGTAATGTGATTCTAAACCCCCTTCTATGAAAGACACGTTGCCCAATCCTACAGGATCACTGCAGGCAGGTAGATCATTGCTCATTATTAGCCCCATTAAGGACTGCTTAGCTGTCTCACCCAAGGTCATGCTCATTCCAGGGGCATCCCATATTCAATGACTGACTGATGTGAGACTACACAGGCCTGCCCAACCTGGCCCAGTTCTAGGTCCCGAGCTCCCAGGCAGTCAGCTAAGACTTTTGCTGGACCTGTGTGCATGCGTGGTCAGTCACTAAGTCACGTCCTACTCTTTGTGACCCATGGGCTGTAGCCCGCCAGGCTCTTCTGTCCCAGGGATTTTTCCAGGCAAGAATACTGGAGTGGGTAGCCATTCCCATCTCCAGAGGATCTTCCTGCCCCATGGATTGAACCTGCATCTCTTAGGTCTCCTTCATCAGCAAGCGGATTCTTTGCCACTATCTGCCACCTGGGAAGCTCTGCAACACAGCTCAACTTCACCCTCTGCCCAATCCCACTTCTTTCCCTGAATTTCTCCAGGTTTCCATCTCAAGACCATTTGTTTCTAAACAGGCTGCATGCTAAGCTCCTCTGAAACCGCTTCCTGAGGAATCCAACCCAAGATCTGGCAGAGACCCTGGCAGCTGGCTCAGTGCTATGTGAGCAGGAATTCCCGGATGCTGCGGTCCAAAGAGAGAGAGCACAAGTTCAGAGGGGGGCTCATTCCCTTGGTCCCCTGGACCCAGCGACGATCATCTGAATGATGAGATACGGGAACATTATTCCACTGGCTCCTCCCGTTGGACATCCATCCTCCTTCAGCCCTGCACCTTTGAGTTCCCCAGTGTGCACCAGCTGGGGGACGCATGCATTGAAGAAGGCTCTGGGGAGGACTGCAGAGAGACGATGCAAGTGCTTGCAGCAAAATCCTGGCAGGAAGAGAAGGAGCTGAGCTTCCATGCTCTGTCCACCACAGCTGGGGTTAGAAAATCAGAAGAGACCTGAGTAAATGCAACATGGGCCCCAAGGGTCTCTATTTCAGATGAGGACAGCAAAGGAGACAGCAGGGGCATGCTATTTACAACTGACTCTCACTTAATGAAGATTTCTCCATCTTGACATATGGCTTAAAAGCAATAATAATTCCTAACATTTATATAACACACTCATACATATTTATATGACCCAACTTCCCCACAAGGTAACTATTACCATTACTTTTCAAGGGTTACAGGAAGGAAAGGAAAATGAATATGTCTTATGGAGCACTGATATAAGAAATATATCTTATGTATCAGCGATCTTTGACTATCAGAGACAAAGATAAAAATAATTAAAACAATTGGAGGCAGTTTTGCCCAGCATTGTTCTTAGCATTATATTCTGAAGAGTACATGAGAATACAATGAGATAGCACCCTTGTGACAGGGAGAAACTGATACACTTCTTCCAGAGGGAAAGTTGAAAATATGTACCAAACATTATTTTTAAATAGCTATTTATATGGAATACTGCTGCTGCTGCTAAGTCACTTCAGTCGTGTCCAACTCTGTGTGACCCCATAGACGGCAGCCCACCAGGCTCCTCTGTCCATGGGATTCTCCAGGCAAGAACACTGGAGTGGGTTGCCATTTCCTTCTCCAATGCATGAAAGTGAAAAGGGAAAGTGAAGTTGCTCAGTCGTGTCCGACTCTAGCGAACCCATGGACTGCAGCCCACCAGGCTCCTCCGTCCATGGATTCTCCAGGCAAGAGTACTGGAGTGGGGTGCCATTGCCTTCTCCAATATGGAATACTACTCAGCTATAAAAAAGAATGAAATTTTGTCTCTTGAACAACAAGGATGAACTTGGAGAGTATTATGCTAAGCTCAGACAGTAAAGCATGTGCCTGCAATGCGGGAGACCTGGCTTCAATCCCTGGGTCAGGAAGATTCCCTGGAGAAGGAAATGGCAACCGACTCCAGTACTCTTGCCTGGAAAATCCCATGGACAGAGGAGCCTGGTGGGCTATAGTCCATGGGCTCGCAAAGAGTTGGACACGACTGAGCAACTTCATTTCACTACGCTAAGTGAAATAAGACAGACAAAAAAAGACAAATTCAGTATGACATCACTTACACGTGTACACGTGGACTCTAAAATATACAACAAAGTAGTGAATATAACAGAAAAGAAGCAGACTTGCATATACAGAGAGAAACTAGTGGTCATCTTTGAGGAGATGGAAGGGGAAGGGGTGAGGTAGGGGTAGTGGATTAAGAAGCACAAATGATTAGGTATAAAATGAGCTACAAGGTTACACTGTACAACATGGAGAATATAGCCAATATTTTATTATAAATGTAAGTGGAATATAACCTTTACAAATTATGAACTACTATATTGTACACATGTAACTCATTGTGTATCAACTATACTTCATTTTAAAAAGGTAAAAATAATCACTCATGACATTTGATCCAGACATCCTCAAAGGTGAGTAGAGAGTTGATATACAAAGGTATTCACTGTAGTTTTATTTTTAATAACAGACAATTGGAAATAGCTGAAATGCCCCCAAATATATGATAGTAAAATAAAATATGGTGCATCCATATGTTCTTATCTTCTGGATTTCTCAAAATTCATGTTTTTGAAGAACATTCAATAACAAATTAAGTGACAAAGGATCATTTAAAACTATCCAGCATATGACAAATTTGGTTTAGATGTAAACATCTTCACATACACCACATACAAGTATGGTAGTATAAATTTACATATGCATTAATATGTCTGAACAGAGGAAGTAGAAAAATATGTTAATGATGGATAATTCTGAGTAATTACCAGCATAGTTACCTGAGTTGTTGTTTAGTTACTAAGTCATATTCAGCTCTCTTGTGACCCCACGGACTATCGCCCACCAGGCTCCTCTGTCCATGGGATTCCCCAGGCAAGAATACGGAGTGGGTTGACATTTCCTTCTCCAGGGAATCTTCCTGACCCCAGGGATCAAACTTGTGTCTCCTGAATTGGCAGGCATGTTCTTTACCACTGTGCCACCAGGGAAGTCCAGTTACATAAGTAGTAATAGATAATTCAAGGCACTTTTAGTTTTGCTTTTATACTGTTCAATATGTCTTAAATTTTTAAATATAAATTCAGAAATGTGTTTTTCTTTACATAAATAAAGGAAGTAATATCACTTTTTTTCCAAAATGTATAACCTAAGAGGAAAATCAAAATAAAATTACCATAACTTTCAGATCAGTTCAGTTCAGTTCAGTTGTTCAGTCGTGTCTGACTCATATCCTAAAAACTGTTTCATAAGTTTAAACATATGTTACTTCTTAATCTCAATGATTCTTTGTTTAAAGAAAGAGGATTGGGGGACTTCCGGTTAAGATGGCGGAGGATTAGGACGGGGAATACGCTCTCTCCTCCACAAATTCATCAAAGGGACATCTGGGCGCCGAGTAAATTCCACAAAGAGCTTCGGAGTGCTGGCGGAGGACGTCGGACACCCAGAAAAGCAACTCACTGCCTTCTAAAGGAGGTAGGAAAGAATATAGAAGCCAGAGAGAGACAAAGAGGGAGGGGCGGACCTCTGTCCGGGGAAGGGAGTCTTAAAAAGAGAAGTTTCCAAACACCAGGAAACACTCTCCCTGCGGAATCTGCGCCGAACCTGGGAAACACAGAGACTATCATAACAGGGAGGAGAACAGCTGAGCAATTAGAGCCCACAGACTGCGGGCCCTGCAGTAACTTCCGCAGCGGAGAAGCATCGCCGCAAACGCCCGCATCTGCCATTGGCGAGCCGGGGCTGGGCAGGGGAGACGCCTCGGGCCGCTCCCACGTGGGATGCTCCCCTGCCGACCAGTCCCCCGAGGGACGCTCTCCTGCGGGACTCTCCCCCGCTGGACGCTCCCCCTGCCGGCCACTCCCTCGCGGGCCGCAGCTGCTCCTGCGCAGGTGTGCCCCCGCCCGCTGTGCCGGTGGCTCCCACGAGGGCCACCCCACCCCCCTCCCCCACCCACCCGCCATTCCCGTGCAAGCCACGCCCTCGCTGGCCCCTCCCCCTCTGCGGGCCCCGGCGCAGACTGCATTCGCCTGTTTGTCTGGAGTGCTGCCTAATTGGAGTAGTTTGGGCCGGCAGTCCAGATTGTGCAGCGCTGACCACACGAGTGGCCGGCCTTGGCCCCGAACACCGCCGAACCGTACACAGAACAAAGGACTATACAGACCAACTACAGAGAAAGGGGCCTATAGATCTTGAGAAACTTAAGCCGGAACAAGGGACTAGCCGAAAATGAACTGAACCCACAACAATAATAGAGAAACTCTTATATATATTGTTACTATTTTTACCATCATTATTTCCTTTTTTTCTTTTTTTAATATATATCTTTTTTAATTTTTATTATTTTTTAATTGGAAAAAGGAAAATAAAAATTTTTTTCCCCTTTATTTTTTTTTGTTGTTGTTGTTTGTTTTGTTTTGTTTCTTTTATTTTTATTTTTTTTTATCCTCTAGTACTTCTTTAATCTCCACTTTTAGATATAACTTTTGCGACCCTGTTTTTTTTTTTTTTTGTCTTTTTTCCTTTTTGTCCTTTGCTTTTTTCCTTTCCTTTTTTCTTTTCTTTACTGATTACTGACTAGATCTGTCTCTCTCCTTCACACTCCCTCCTTTTATCCTCCTGACCACCTCTGTCTCCTTCCTCCCTTTTTCCTTCTCTGTATAACTCCGTGAACATCTCTGAGCGGTCCAGTTGTGGAAAGCATTATAGAAGAAGAAGTTTTTGAGACTACTGTAAAAATAAGACCGATAACTGGAACCAGGAGGCTTAAGTCCATACCCTGATCCCACGAAACATTAATTGACAGGAGCTCATCAAAAGCCTCCATACCTACACTGAAACCAAGCATCACACAAAGACCAGCAAGTTCCACGACAAGACATACCAAGCAAATTCTCCAGAAAAACAAGAACACAGCCCTGAGCTCCAATACACAGGCTACACAAAGCGACCCCAAAATCATAGACACCTCATAACTCACTACTAGACACTCCACTGCACCCCAGAGAAAAGAAATCCAGCTCCACCCACCAGAACACCGATACAAGCTTCCATAAACAAGAAACCTCGACAAGCCACCGGTACAAACCCACATATAGTGCAGAAACGCCACAATAAAGAGAACTCCACAGACTGCCAGAATACAGTAAGGACACCACAAACTCAGCAATTTAAACAAGATGAAGAGACAGAAGAATTCCCAGCAGGTAAAGGAACAGGATAAATGCCCACAAAACCAAACAAAAGAGGAAGAAATAGCGAACCTACCTGATAAAGAATTCCGAATAATGATAGTGAAATTAATCCAAAATCTGGAAAGCAAAATGGATTCATGGATAAATAGCCTGGAGAAAAGCATTGAGAAGATGCAAGAAAGATTTAACAAGGACCTAGAAGAAATAAAAAAGAGTCAATATATAATGAATAATGCAATAAATGAGATCCAAAACACTCTGGAGGCAACAAATAGTAGAATAACAGAGGCAGAAGATAGAATTAGCGAATTAGAAGATAGAATGGCAGAATTAAATGAATCAGAGGAGAAAAAAGAAAAACGAATTAAAAGAAATGAGGACAATCTCAGAGACCTCCAGGACAATTTTAAACATTACAATATTCGAATCATAGGAGTCCCAGAAGAAGAAGACAAAAAGAAAGACCATGAGAAGATACTAGAGGAGATAATAGTTGAAAACTTCCCTAAAATGGGGAAGGAAATAATCACTCAAGTCCAAGAAACCCAGAGAGTCCCAAATAGGATAAACCCAAGGCGAAACACCCCAAGACACATATTAATCAAATTAACAAAGATCAAACACAAAGAACAAATATTAAAAGCAGCAAGGGAAAAACAACAAATAACACACAAGGGAATTCCCATAAGGATAACAGCTGATCTTTCAATAGAAACTCTCCAAGCCAGGAGGGAATGGCAAGACATACTTAAAGTGATGAAAGAAAAGAACCTATAGCCCAGATTATTGTACCCAGCAAGGATCTCATTCAAATATGAAGGAGAAATCAAAACCTTTACAGACAAGCAAAAGCTGAGAGAATTCAGCAACAACAAACCAGCTCTCCAGCAAATACTAAAGGACATTCTCTAGACAGGAAACACAAAAAGGATATATAAATTCAAACCCAAAACAACAAAGTAAATGGCAAAGCCCAGAGATAAATCCATGCACATATGGTCACCTTATCTTTGACAAAGGAGGCAAGAATATACAATGGATTAAAGACAATCTCTTTAACAAGTGGTGCTGGGAAAACTGGTCAAACACTTGTAAAAGAATGAAACTAGAACACTTTCTAACACCATACACAAAAATAAACTCAAAATGGATTAAAGAGCTAAATGTAAGACCAGAAACCATAAAACTCCTAGAGGAAAACATAGGCAAAACACTCTCTGACTTACATCACAGCAGGATCCTCCATGACCCACCTCCCAGAATATCGGAAATAAAATAAAAAATGAACAAATGGGACCTAATCAAACTTAAAAAGCTTCTGCACAACAAAGGAAACTATAAGCAAGGTGAAAAGACAGCCTTCAGAATGGGAGAAAATAATAACAAATGAAGCAACTGACAAACAACTAATCTCAAAAATATACAAGCAACTTCTACAGCTCAATTCCAGAAAAATAAATGACCCAATCAAAAAATGGGCCAAAGAACTAAATAGACATTTCTCCAAAGAAATCATACAGATGGCTAACAAACACATGAAAAGATGCTCAACATCACTCATTATCAGAGAAATGCAAATCAAAACCACTATGAGATACCATTTCACGCCAATCAGAATGGCTGCTATCCAAAAGTCCACAAGCAATAAATGCTGGAGAGGGTGCGGAGAGAAGGGAACCCTCTTGCACTGTTGGTGGGAATGCAAACTGGTACAGCCACTATGGAGAACAGTATGGAGATTCCTCAAAAAACTGGGAATAGAACTGCCTTATGATCCAGCAATCCCACTGCTGGGCATATACACTGAGAAATCCAGAATTGAAAGAGATACATGTACCCCAATGTTCATGGCAGCACTGTTTGCAAAAGCCAGAACGTGGAAGTAACCTAGATGTCCATCCACAGATGAATGGATAAGCAAGCTGTGGTATATATACACAATGGAGTATTACTCAGCCATTAAAAAGAATACATTTGAATCAGTTCTAAGGAGGTGGATGGAACTGGAGCCTATTTATTATACAGAGTGAAGTAAGCCAGAAACAAAAACACAAATACAGTATACTAACGCATATATATGGAATTTAGAAAGATGGTAAAAATAACCCTATTTACGAGGCAGCAAAAGAGACACTGATGTATAGACCAGACTTTTGGACTCTGGGACCGGGAGAGGGTGGGATGATTGGGGAGATTAGCATTGAAATATGTATAATATTATATCTGAAATGTATTAATTGTTCAAACTAATCACTGTCATGTTACAATTTGTTCATATTAGATGTTTGTAATGTTTATGATAATCAATAAAAGAGATTCTTGATTAAAAAAAAAGAAGAAAGAGGATTGATAAATGTTCTGAAGATGAATAAGATGCCAAATAATCCCCATTCCTTTAATTTGTATTCCTGACATTTTTCATTAACTAACTGTATTTGGGAAGGCTAAGGACTAACCTCTCTCTTCTAAAACTAGATTTTAAGTAAATCAATGTGAAGGAGGTACAGTGGTCTACTGAGTCCTTTTAGGGGAAGAACTATAGATTATATTGATTGTGAAAACTCTTAAGGGCAAATGAAAAGCAAGGCAGCAAACTTTATATTGAATACCAACTCTCGCCCCTGGCTATAATATAGAGTTAACCAAGCTACTTCGCTTCAGCAAGATCACAGGGTATTTTGTCCACAAAATACTTCTAAGTTTCAGACAGGGTTACTGATTCAGTTCAAGTTATAGAATAAGAGACAGGCTCAGGTAAAACTGGAAAACCAACAAAGTTTGTCTTCGGCACTGTATGAGCCACATGTTTGTGCAGAAATGTATCCTTCTTTGGAATTCCTCCTTCCACTCGATGCCTGCAAAGTCCCTGTCCTTTATCTGAACACATCCTCAGTCTCGCCCCAGTTTTCAAGGTTGACCCTTAATAGATGATGCTTCCTTCCTAGAAACAGCCTGACTATGTGACACTCCTACTCCTGTCTGTCTGTCCCTTCAGTTCAGTTCAGTCGCTCAGTCATGTCCAACTATTTGCTACCCCATGAACTGCAGCACGCCAGGCCTCCCTGTCCATCACCAACTCCCGGAGTCCACCCAAACCCATGTCCGTAGAGTAGGTGATGCCATCCAACCATCTTATCCTCTGTTGTCCCCTTCTCCTCCTGCCCTCAATCTTTCCCAGCATCAGGGTCTTTTCAAATGAGTCAGCTCTTCGCATCAGGTGGCCAAACTATTGGAGTTTCAGCTTCAGCATCAGTCCTTCCAATGAACACTCAGGACTGATCTTTAGGATGGCCTGGTTGGAACTCCTTGCAGTCCAAGGGACTCTCAAGAGTCTTCTCCAACACTACAGTTCAAAAGCATCAATTCTTCGGTGATCAGCTTTCTTTGGAGAAGGCAATGGCACCCCACTCCAGTACTCTTGCCTGGAGAATCCCATGGATGGAGGAGCCTGATGGGCTGCAGTCCATGGGGTCGTTGAGAGTCAGACACGACTGAGCGGCTTCACTTTCACTTTCCACTGTCCACTTTCATGCGTTGGAGAAGGAAATGGCAACCCACTCCAGTGTTTTTGCCTGGAGAATCCCAGGGATGCGGGAGCCTGGTGGGCTGCCATCTATAGGGTCGCACAGGGTCGGACACGACTGAAGCAACTTAATAGCAGCAGCAACAGCAGCTTTCTTTATAGTCCAACTCTCACATCCATACATGACCACTGGAAAAGCCATAGCCTTGACTAGATGGACCTTTGTTGACAAAGTAATGTCTCTGCTTTTTAATATGCTGTATAGGTTGGTCATAACTTTCAAGGAGTAAGCGTCTTTTAATTTCATGGTTGCAATCATCATCTGCAGTCTCCACAAATATGGAGAACTACTTTGCACTTCAAAAAAAAAAAAATTAATGGCTGATGAGGCATGAAAATTAGTTATGGGGTTTCCTTCTTTCAGGAGATAGACACAGATGAATAAGGTCCTTCCAGAGGCCATGAATAAGACAAAGAATGACTGTACAGGGAAAATTGGAGACACTCGGATGAGAGAAACACCCTGGGGTAGGCAAGTCTTTTGCGTCACCTTCCCAACAGCCCCCCATCCCGGTAGTAGCAAGCCCTGACTGACAGAGCAGTGTTAGCAAACCTTTTCACAGCATTTTGTTGGAGTTAGCTGAAGCAGTAAAAAGGGAAGAGAAGAGAGACAAGAAATGGGGCAAAAGCTTAGAATTTGAGTTGATAAAATTGCCCAAGAGACTCCACAGAAACAGAAAGTTGAATATTCAACTGGATAGATCATCTGGTCTAGAGTTGCCCTTTCTATTACCTGTGGCTTCAGTAAAGTTGGTAACACACAAATGCCTGGGTGCTTAATGGTTCTCATTGGGAACAACTAGATAAGGAAAAGGATAAGAACTCTCAAAAATGATTAAATGAGTCATTTCCTAAATTTCTTCAGTAACTCTCTGAAACAAAAGATTAGGAAAAATGTTAGCCACATTTCTCCCTGGGAGCCTTCTGTGCTGTTCAAGTGTCTTGCTCTTCAAATTCCAGGGGAGTGGGGGTGGGGGGGAGGCGTTTAGCCAATTCCATGTGATTCTCAAAGGTCAAGCTGTCTCAAATGACACATGAGCTACAGAAGCTAAGCCAAAACACATATGACAGCAGTGCCATCCCAAAGTGTCACATAATCTCAGAACATGGCCAAAATAATGAGTCCTCATTGGATCAGAGATTTCCTATGAAAGTTTCTGAACAAAAGCTATCAGATCATGATAGCTTTTCTTTTCTGTCATTTCACTTAGGTTTTCTGGACTAGAAGTTCTTCTAAGACATATCTGAGCAAGTCTCTAAGAAGTGATGAACCCAGGGCAAGCTGATTAGTACTGGTTGTCATGGATACCTGTAGACAATCTGAATGTACAGCTGGTCATTATGTTGCTTCTTGGTGGTCTTAATGAAGCTACAGGAAACAGTTACTTAATCTGTCTGCTAGCTAGCTGATTCAAACAAACAGCACTAAATGGAAGCACACCAATATTTTTAACACTTTCCTAGCTATTAATACTTGCCAGGTGGTGCTAGTGATAAAGAACCCCCCCTGCCCATGCAGGAGAAGAAAGAGATGCAGGTTCAATCCCTGGGTCAGGAAGAGCCCCTGGGGAAGGAAATGACAACCCACTTCAGTATTCTTGCCTGGAGAATCCCATGGACAGAGGAGCCTGGCGGGCTACAGTCCATAGGGTCACAGAGAGTTGGACACAACTAAAGACTTAGCAGTCCATGGGGTCACGAAGAGTCAGACACGACTGAGCGACTTCACTTTCACTTTTCACTTTCATGCGTTGGAGAAGGAAATGGCAACCCACTCCAGTGTTCTTGCCTGGAGAATCCCAGGGACGGGGGAGCCTGGTAGGATGCAGTCCATGGGGTTGCTAAGAGTCAGAAACGACTGAGTGACTTCTGTTTCACTTTTCACTTTTCATGCATTGGAGAAGGAAATGGCAACCCACTCCAGTGTTCTTGCCTGGAGGATCCCAGGGACAGAGGAGCCTGGTGGGCTGCCGTTTACGGGCTCGCACAGAGTTGGAGACAACTGAAGCGACTTAGCAGCAGCAGCAGCAGCAGCAAAGACTTAGCTTAGGCATTAATAGCTGCCTTTCTTCTCTCTCCCCTCAACCCAAATAAAATGAATCATTTGCCTGAATCTCCTTAATTCATTAATGACTCTCTAGCAACCTAAGTCAACAGAGCTTATCTACATGTCTCCCCTATTTCTCCAAAATACCTTGTTAGGTCAAGGATATGAATTTTACACTTGACATTGAGTTTGGCATTTAGGAAATGTTTATAATATTTGTTGAATAAACAAAAGGTCCTTTCCCCCTTCTGGGGGTTGCCCTTCTCTTGGAATTCTTCTTCTGTGACTTTTTTAAACGTGTAGCACAATCATATACTTAGGTCTTTGAGTCACTTGTAACTTTTTATTGACTCATTACTTTCTCTAAATCGACCTCTCCCTGATTAATTTATTAGGCATCACCTTTTTGATCTTTGTTTCACAGGAATCATCACAACCTGTAATTACCTCATTTCTTTCTGTACTCTTTCATCGATACCTCTTTTATAAGTTATCTGAGAAAAGGAGCCTTGGGTTTAGTGTTTACAGCTTTCTCCTCAATATTCAAAACATAGACGGCATCAAATTGCTATCAAGAGGATGAACACCAGGTCTGGGTTGACAGAGGAGTTCTGTAGTGATGTTTTCTGCCAAGGACACAAACTAAGAAATGACCAGATACCCAGGCAGTAGTTTCTGAGTGTGATTTTTGTCACTTCTTCGCTAGGTTTGCACTTACTAGGTCTATGAGGTGTGACACTTGATACAGCAGTTTGAATCTTACCTATCTGTGCGGATGTCTGAACACAGAGCAGCGTTGTCAATGGAAGCACATTGGCTGATGTCCAAATTCATAGAGCTCTTTACAGCTGCACAAGGATGCAAAAGGTTTTCATTAAACACACATGTAAATCTTTCTGATCTTTGACATTATTTTGTCCCCCAAATCCAACCTTTATCATTTCTCTTTTTTTAAGGGGGAGAGGATTTGGTTGTTCAATCAAAATGTTTCCACATCTTAAAATACATTTAATCTGTTCCAAACTTCCACAAAACAGTGATATTTTTGGAATGAAACATATTTACATATGAGGGTTGCTTACCATCTTAAGTATTTGAATAAATTTTCCTTTAAGCTCTGCATGTATACACAAAGGCTTTCAAGTATCTATTGAAGCGCGTAAATTTTTTTTTTCTTTTTGGAAACTTCAATTTATCTTGTTCTAAATGCTTTGATTTACTAACATGGCAAATCTACTTTTAATGAGGTAATTAAAATTCTGGGTAATGTCATCATGGGAGAACTGTCATTCTTCAAATTCTCTTTAGGACAAAGTTATGGTTTTGGAACATATGTTCACATCCCTTCCGAGTCTAATATTTCTTGATGAAGATAATTTTTTCCATGAAAATAAACATCTTACCTCAACTCTGCTTATACTTGTTGAATACTCCATGTCAGTTTGCTGTCAAAAGCTAATGCGGAAAAATATTTTGTTGTGTCCAAACACTTTATTTTGTGTTACTTTTCATTTATAAATGTCACAGAATGGGTCAGTCAGGAAAAGTAAATTTGTGAGCATTTTAAAAATAAGTCTTGATCTGCTAGAAAGGAGAAAGTGAACTATTGTGTGTGTGGGTGGGGTGGGTACTGAAAAATCAGGTAGTCCAATAATAAACCTTTATCTGTAAACAACCCACATCATGTAGATATTTTTGATATATTTTTGTTACTCAAGCTCAGTGTTTTTATCAGAACCAATTTTTAAGTGTCAGCCAGCCTCCTTTCTATGTCTCGTCCTTTCCAATAAAGCAAGGACCCTTCAGCCCGGCATCCAGGGTCTTCACAGTCCACTGCTTGGGTTTTCTTTCACCTCTTACCTAGACTCACTTTTTCAAGCACGCTGAGGAGGATTTTCCAACCTCAGATAACAGACCTAAAGATTCAGACTTCTGTGCTTTACTGTATGATGTTTCCTCTTTATTCTTCCCAGCTATACAGCCTGCATAAACAATTAATTCCTCTCTGCTTCAACTTGATATATCTAGTTACCGAATTAATTGTTCATAAATGTGTCTCCTCATCACTCCACCTCCTCAACTCCTCCAGAACAGAAATCATTCCGTCTTCATTTTGGTGTTCTTAGTACAGAGTATCACGTGAGCACACTCTGGCCTCTGTAAACATGCAACTGCTGTCTCAGCCTTATCAGTTTTTAAAATCTGCTCGTATATTTTTCTGCTTTGCTTTGATTTTTCCAACTATTGCCAGAAAAAGAAGTTATTATATATAATATAAAATGAATATAAGAAGTTATTATATATAAACATATTCAAGGAAATAGAGGAAAAACAAAAGAATGGGAAAGACTAGAGATTGCTTGAAGAAAATTTGAGATTCCAAGGGAAAATTTCATGCAATTTTACTGGGCACAGTAAAGGACAGAAACAGCAAGGACCTAACGGAAGCAGAAGAGATTAAGAAGAGATGGCACGGATACACGGAAGATCTATTCAAGACGGGTTTTAATGACCCGGATAACCACAACAGTCACTCACCTATAGCCAGACATCCTGGTGTGAAGTCAAGTGGGCCTTAGGAAGCATTACTAAGAACAAACTCAGTAGAGGTGATGGAATCCCAGCTGAACTATTCAAATCCTAAAAGATGATGCTGTTAAAGTGCTGCACTCATTATGTCACCAAATCTATAAAACTCAGCAGTGGCCACAGGACAGGAAAAGGTCAGTTTTCATTCTAATCCCAAAGGAGGGCAATGCCAAAGAATGTTCAAACTACTGCACAATTGCTCTCATTTCACATGCTAGCAAGGTAATTCTCAAAATCCTTCAAGTTAGGCTCCAGCAGTACATGAACCGAGAACTTGCAGATGTACAAGCTGGATTTAGAAAAGGCAGAGGAAGCAGAGATCAAATTGCCAACATCCATTGAATCAAAGAAAAAGCAAGGGAATTAAAAAAATACCTACTTCTGCTTTATTGATTATCGTAAAGCCTTTGATTTTAGTCAAAGTGAAAGTCGTTCAGTCGTGTGTGACTCTTTGTGACCCCATGGACTATAGAGTCCATGGAGTTCTCCAGGCCAGAATACTGGAGTGGGTAGCCTTTCCCTTCTCCAGGGGATCTTCCCAACCCAGGGATTGAACCCAGGTCTTCCGCACTGCAGGTGGGTTCTTTAACAGATGAGCCACAAGGGAAATCCAAAAATACTGGAGCAGGTAGCCTATCCCTACTCCAGGGGATCTTCCCAACCCAGGAATTGAACCGAGGTCTCCTGCATTGAAGGCTGATTCTTTACCAAATGAGCTATCAGGAAAACACTTTTGAGTGTGTAGATCACAACTGGAAAATTCTTGAAGAGATAGGAATATCAGGCCACCTTACCTGTCTCCTGAGAAACCTGTATGCAGGTCAAGAAGCAACAGTCAGACCCGGACAGGGAACAAAGATCTGGTTCCAAACTGAGAAATGAGTTCATCAAGGCTGTATATCATCACCCTGCTTATTTAACTTCTAGGCAGAGTACATCATGTGACATGCTGGGCTGGATGAAGCACAAGTTGGAATCAAGATTGCCGGGAGAAATATCAATAACCTCAAATATGCAGATGATATCACTCTAATGGCATAAAGCAAAGAGGAACTAAAGAGCCTCTTGATGAAAGTGAAAAAGGAGAGTGAAAAAGTTGGCTTAAAACTCAACATTCAGAAAACTAAGATCATGACATCCAGTCCCATCACTTCATGGCAAATAGATGGGGAAACAGTGGAAACAGTGACAGATTTTATTTTCTTGGGCTCCAAAATCACTGTGTATGGTGACTACAGCCATGAAATTAAGACACTTGCTCCTAGAAGTAAAGCTATGATAAAGCTAGACAGTGTATTAAAAAGTAGAGACATTACTTTGCCAACAAAGGTCCATACAGTCAAAGCTATAGTTTTTCTCATAGTCATGTACAGATGTGAGATTTGGACCATAAAGAAAACTGAGCACTGAAGAACTGATGCTTTCAAACTGTGGTGTTGGTGCTGGAGAAGACTCTTGAGAGTCCCTTGGACTGCAAGGACATTAAACCAGTGAATCCTAAAGGAAATCAACCCCTAAATATTCATTGGAAGGACTGATGCTGAAGCTGAAGCTCCAATATTTTGTCTACCTGATGCGAACAGCTGACTCACTGGAAAAGACCCTGATGCTGGGAAAGACTGAAGGCATGAGAAGGGAATAACAGAGGATGAGATGGTTGGACGGCATCACCAATTCAATGGACATGAGTTGAGCAAACTCTGGGAGATAGTGAAGGACAGGGAATTGCGCATGCTGCAGTCCATGGGGTCACAAAGAGTCGAACAGGACTGAGAGACTGAATAACAACAATATATACATGTGAGTGTGTGTATATATATATATACATATATATATATGCATACATGATATACATATAGATATGTATATATAAAACATAAAATGCTTTCTGTCAATATTTGGTGATTTAAATAATGATCAAAGGAACCGATAGAACCTGCATTCCTATGTATTTTTTGAAGAATTCTTACTCCTACATATTTCAAAAATGTTACATTGACTGTCATGCAATATTACTGGGTGAGTTGTTCAACTGAATATCCACATTTTCCCTCACTTCTTTAAAGCAGAGGGAAATTTACGTGTATTATTCTGAGGACTAGTTGGAAATATCAAGATTGTTTACTCCTTAATAATTCTTACTACTTTAAATAATTCATATCATATGAGTAAGTCACTGAGCCAGGAGTATATTGGGAAATCAAGTGAAGGAGAGTACATTTGTTGAAAGCCCTGATAAAAACTCTAGAAAGAGGGAAATCTATCCCAAGAAATGGTGTGTCTATTATTAGCAAACTGTGATTCATATGAAAACAAAATCATATATCAGATTAATTGTCTCTCTCAATCTGCTCACATAAAGTACTCTTCCATCTTCGGCTCTCTGGTACAATAGAAAACTGCCAGAAATTTAATTTCTTTTGTTGAAGTCAGATCTACTAATACATATAGAAGTGATATTGTATGGCCATAACTTCATCTTTGATTTCACTGGATTATAATACACTGATGAAAACACTGGGACTCGGGGTTTAGCAGTGTGTGGTAAATGAGGTTCTGTGAAGCTATGCAAACAGACTGTCTCTGCAGCCAGTGCAAGTATACGGAAGGTCAATCTAACCGAGGCTACTGTTGCTATGCATTTTCCAGCATTATAATATTTACTGAGCACATATTAGAACTACTAGAACTCCTATCTGTATACATAAGAATGTGTACCAAGATTTATTTTTCTAAATGCCTATTAAAATAGTAAGTTGCCTAAGTCCACCAATTTCTGGACACTCTCCTTCCATAGCATTGCGTCCATCCTTAAGATAAAAACAATCTTCAAAGTTCCAACAAAGAATACACTAAAATAATTTAAGGGAGTGACTGGAAGAATAAGTTTGATGGTGGAAAAAATTCTGTTTCAGAAATCTTAATAAATCATTTTTAAATGCTACAAAGGGACAGGCTATAATTTTTTGTTTTGTTGGTATCTAGAAAGAGATAGGAATTCTATGAGGAATGGTTGAAGACAATCTACCTTCTCTCATCACAAAGCACCCAGAGCATTTTCCCATCCAAAGTTTGAATTACTATTAAGACATTCCACATCACGTATGAATTTTCAAATTATTTGAAGATTAAGTAGCTATTTCAATTTTTTCTACTGCAGAATAAGAAAAGTATATTTCTATGAGAAATACCTTTTCAATATTCTGTAAGCAGCAAAGTCATTTTTTATTTTCAGAACATTGGAACATGCAATTATGTGATTTGCCTAACCTTCTTTTCAGATCACTTTTACAGAAAATGACATTTGAAGAAGAGTGGGAAAGAAATAGACATCAAAGAATAAAATAACAATTCTGATAATTGTTGTACAGCAGTTCTTCAGCTCAAAACAATGGAATATTGTACAAGGAAAGATCACCTCTACAAAGAGATCATAATGATATGCAAAACACTGCCAACTTAGACTGTGCTCATTAAAGCTGTAAGACTGTAATCCTGTGACCTTTCTCAGAGGTGGCATTCAGCACTTGATGGCTATTTCATGCTATTTGTATATGCATCTGTGTTTAAAGAGATCAGAGTGAAGCCGGAAAGTACACGCAAAGTGTTAGACTCTACTAATGCCTAATGGGATTTTTTTTCCCATTATGCAACCAACAAAAAATCCTTAACCTTATTTGGGAGTTACTTTGAGCAAAAATTATATACAGATATGTGTATCCACATACACACACATCTCATATAATCTATTGGCTTTCTTCTTTCTTATTAATGCAATAGTTTTATATTCTAAAGAGTCTCAGGATGAAAATACTATAATACTACTGCCCACTCCTCTAGAAACCAGATGATACAACAGTTCAGACTATGGGTTCTGAAACCAAAATACTCAAAATCCTGCCTTTTCCACTCAAAGTGTATGAACTTCAAAAATGCTCTCCATTTTTCAGTTTTCTTGTTTAAAATGAGGATAATACCTACTTCACACAGTTGCTGAGAAGTATCACTTCACATATGGAAAAAGTAGAATATAAATATTGCCTGATATTGTTGTAATAAAAGCAACACTTTCATTCCTGCTCTAAAATATTGTTAGATATTAAATTGTAGAAAAAAATATTTGTTCATAATAATGTAAAAAAAGAGCAATAAACGGGTGATTTTCTTTTTCCAGAAACTAATTACAAGCATCATAAGTGATAGGTTTTCTGTGAACAAGGTTTTGTTTTTTTTTTTACTCTTTATTTTTATTTTATTATCATTTTTCTACATTTATTTTGGCTGTGATAGGTCTTTGTTGCTGCGCACGGGCTCTCTCTAGTTGTGGCCAGCAGGGGTTACTCTGCATTGCAGAGTGGGCTTCTTACTGAGGTGGCTTCTTATTGTGGAGCACAGGCTCTAGACATGGGCTTCAGTGGTTGCAAGTCGTGGGCTCTACAGTGTGGGCTTAGTATCTGTGGCACACAGGGTTAGTTACTCCACAGCAAGTGGAATCTTCCTGGACCAGGGATCGAACCCAAGTTTCCTGCATTTGCAGGCAGATTCCTATCCACTGTGTCAATAGGGAAGTCTTGTGAGTAAGGTGTGATTTGTCACTTATTTTCTATGTTCAATGTTTGCTAATTCACTCATTTATTTAGTTATTTGAAGAGGGAAGAAAAAAAACCCTGAAAATAAAAGTTTAATTTAGTTTCTCAATATTAATAAATTATATTCTTCACACATGAAATTATTTTAAAATATAATTCATCATTTCTAAAATCGTTACATAATAATTATTTTAGACTTTAAAATAAAAAATATATATTTCCTTAATAACTTATCAAATATTAATATTTATATGTTGGGTAATGTCTTTCTGAGAAATAGAAGAGTTATAAGAATGGGTCTCTATAACACATAGTTAAATCAAAAATATTGTTTTTCTTAGGAAATTTTTTTTAGGGCCTATATGGTAGTAAGGTGTTGAAATTCCATTTGAGGTAGAAAAGATTAGTTTCAAGCAGGCTATGAAAAGTCAAATATGTGTAACCTCTAGAGCAATCACTAAATAAACTATATAAAGAAATATAGTAAAACATACAATCAGTTCAGTTCAGTAGCTCAGTCATGTCCGACTCTTTGCAACCCCATGAATTGCAGCACGCCAGGCCTCCCTGTCCATCACCAACTCCCAGAGTTCACATACAATAGACAAACTAAAAAGAAATACTAAAAACTTTCAAAGAAAACAAAAGGAGGCAGGAAAAGAAAAACAAAGGAATAAAAAGGAAGAAATAAGATAAATAACAAATGTTAAAACTAAACTCAAATTTATAAATAATCATATTAAGTATAAATGATCTAAGGACCCCATTTTAAAATACAAAAATTGAAAGAATGGATTTAATGACCTATTCATATTCTGTTTATAAGATATTTATTCAAATGTAATGAACTTTGCAGTTTAAAAAGTAAAAAGGTAAAGATATACCACATAAGCACTAATCAAGGTAAAACAGGGGTGGTAGACTTAATACAAAAGTAGACTTCAGAGCAAATAAATTAACCAAAGCTAGAGGGGAAACCACATGATGATAAAAGAGTCAATTTACCAAAAGGAACAAAATAACCCTAAATCTGTATGCACCTAAGAACAGAGCTACAAAATACATAAAGAAAAACTGACAAAACTAAAAGAAGAAATAGACAAATATACAGGTATATTGCAAAACTTCAAAACTTCTTTCTAAGCAGAATGCTGGTTGCCAGGTGCTGGGGACCAGCCCCAGCTGATCCAGGGACTTCGAAGCGAGGACGGCGTCGGTGGGGGTCAGGACACGATAGAGAATAATAGAACGAGGATAGCTCAGTAGGAAAACTCAGTGAAGAAAAGAGGCTGAGTAACTTGGTTTATGCGGGAGACCAATAAAACTTCAAGACAAGAAGTTTGCACCACTTACGTAGGCCGCAGGCGTCTTTCCGTTCTCCCGAAGGAGAGGAGACACTGAGGCCTCCCCGGTCCGATCTTAGAAGCCCAGGCATAGTTAGTAAGCATGGTGGGTCCCGCGCCCCAGATGGAGACTCAGCCAGAATTTGAGAGAGAGAGGCGACATGGGGAGACCAGTCTTTCCAGGAACTGATACCAATTCTTTATTTTCCATGGTCTACTTTTATACACTATACAAAAGTCACATGGGGTCAGCAGCCCTGACTTTTATCAAAGTCAGGTGCTTCTTACAAATGTATACAGAGGTCTTAGGGGTGTTACATCATCTTCTGGCCAGGGTGATTATTCTTAAAACAGACTCCACTAGATAAATTTACATTCCTATAGGGTGAGGGTGTAGTGGGTTTTAGTCAGGGAAAGAATTTACTTAGCCTAAGGTCCAACGTGACCAGTATCAAAGGTCAACACTTATCTCTTCTATTCATTAATGTGTATAAGGGCAGGGGAAGTGGAGACTTAGCAGCAATCATTGGCTCAACAAATGAAAAACCCTTCACCAATACAATTTCTAATCAGCCCATTATACTTATGCTAATAGTTTTCTAACTTCTCTAAAGAACCTGTTTTTAGAAGGTTAAGAGCATCTCGTGCCTCCCACTGTTTGGAGGCTGTGAGTAATCACATGTGCCTGGACAAGCCTGTCAGGTGGGCTAAAGAACCTTCAGAGGAGTTTGTAGGTTAAAACACTCCTGTCACACCCAGGAATTTTTATTAACTGAAGCTTTAAGTTAACTCTTTTTTCAGAGAGAGGTAGTGGGGGACAGCCCCCCATAAAGTCATAGGTGTAGGTGAGAGCACAAGTAGTAAAGCAGGCAGGCTCTGGTTTTGGGGGTAGATGCTCGAGAACCTCGAAGGGGCTCCTGAGGCTAGACCCCACCTTTGTGTACGTCAAGCCTCCTTCCTCATGACCTTTGCCACGGGCGGAGCACTAATTCAAACCGGCTCCCAACAGCCAGGGGCTGGGAGTCTGGAAAAATGGAGAAGTACTAGTCAAAGGGTATAAACTTCCAGTTATAAGATGAATAAGTGCTAGAGATCCAAGGTATAACATGGTAACTACAGTTAACAGTACTACATACTTGAAAACTGATAAGAGAGTAAATCTCAAATGTTCTATCACCAAAAGGAAAAAGTAATTATGTGAGGTGGTGGAGATGTCAACTAACTCTACTGTGGTAATCATTTCACAATATATATGTATCAAATTATCCCATTATACACCTTAAACTTATATAATGCTATATGTCAGTTATATCTCAATGAAGACAGGAAAAATAAAAACTCTACCCTCAATCAATAGAAATAGTAGAAAGTCAGAAAGGTTATGTAAGAACTGTCCAACAGAATCAATTATAATTAAGTGACATTTGTAAAACATTCCCTCCAACAACACCAGAATAGACATTCTTAAAACTGCACCTGGAACAGATACAAAAATAGACTATATCTTGGATGAGAAAACAAACCTGAGAAAATTTAAAAAATTTAAATTATATAAACGATGTCCTCTGAAAATAATGAAATTAATCCAGAAATCAATAACAGAACTGTAATACGGAAAATTCTACACACTTAGAAATTAAGCAACAAACCCCTACATAATCCATAGGTCAGAGGAAATCTCAAGGAAAATTATAAAGCAATTTAAAGTGAACAAAACAAAAATACAATGTATCAAAATGTGTAGCATTTTGATAAAATAGTGCTCAGAGAGAAATTTCTAGCAATCATTGCTTATGTAGGCAGTTCTAGCTTTGAAAAGTTCCAACATATATGAATTTCAGTTACCACAGTTTAAATAGTATTAGTCCCTAATGACACTTGAAATTTTAGTTACTAAAAACTATATTTTTAGTATATATTTACTGAAAATAATCACATAAAGTACAAACTTTGTTTCTAGCTTTTCAGTCCACAAATCACTGTGTAAACAACAGATGAGCATCATGAGTGACCAATTACTTCTTTCAAAGTCTATCAATAATTGGCCACCATAAATCTATTATTTAGCTCATGCACAGATACCAGAAGGTGTAGTTGTGTTGAATCCTTGTTTTCCAGGGATGAACCCATCTGACATTTTCTAAAATGCATAATCAAAAGAGGAAACTGGCCAACAAAGAAGAATGTACTACAAAGAAGTGAGATGAAGTTTGAAGTCAACATACATGGAATCACAGAAGAAATAGCTGGCTGTGGAAAAGCTGACAATGTAACCATTCAGGAAGCTCTGGAGAAACCAGAGGAACTCAGTGCGGATATATCTTTTGCAAATATTCTCTCCCACTCTTTTTTTCCAGAAAAGTTTCTCTGAGGCAAGAGAACTTCAAACGTTCGCTCAATGTAAAAAATAAATAAATACTATTAAATTATGCCAATTTTCTTGTGTGGATATTGTACTACAGTTATATAAGGTATCATTCACCATAGGAAGCTACATGAAAGGCTCAAGGGATTCTATGTACTATTTTTGCAACTTCTTTTAAGTCTTCCCTGTTGGATCGGTCGGTAAAGAAATCTGCCTGCAATGCAGGAGACCTAGGTTAGATCCCTGGGTCAAGAAGATCCCCTGGAGCAGGAAATGGCAACCACTCCAGTATTCTTCCCAGGGAAATTCCATGGACAGAGGACCCTGGCAGGCTATAGTCCATGGGTAGCAAGTGTCAGACACGACCTAGCAACTAAACCATCACCATCCCCACCACATAAGTCTATAATCATTTCAAAATAAAAGGTTAAAATAAATAAACTTTGTGACATCCAAATATTTGAAGGCTTTCCAAAGCTAAGGTATGTAAGTATGGAGAACTTACTTGGGCCTTTCATTAATCCTCTCTAAATACCACATCACAACTTAGAAACAGCTTTGGAAGAGAAAAGCAATCTCTTATGGAGGTTTGTGGGGAAAGGCATATCCAAGACCAATAAGAGTTCTTGGCCTTGGTCCCATTGAGTTAGTGGATCTCTTAGGAAAACTGTATTTGCAGCAATAGAGAAGCCAACACAAGCTGGCTTAACTGAAATGCACTGGCTCATATAGTGCAGAGGACATTTAGGTTTCTGGTGTGCTTTGATAAGAGCTCCAGTCTACAGACATACCTCGTTTTTACACACCTCACTTTATCACACTTTGCCGGTGCTGTCTTTTTTTGGAAACTGAAGGTTTGTGGCGACCATGAAGGGAGCAAATCTACGGACACCACTTTCCCAACAGTATTTTCTCACCTTGTATCTCTGCATCACATTTTGGTAATTCTCTAAATATTTCAAGAGAAATATTGTTGTATTTGTTACAGTAATCTGTGATCCATGATCTCTGATCACTATTGCAAAAATATTACAGCTTATTAAAGGCTTTATTTTTTAGCAATAAACTGTTTTCTTAATTAAGGCATGTTCATTGTTTTTTAGACATAATGCTCTTGCTCACTTAGTAGACTATAGTATGAAAGTGAAAGTCACTCAGTCGTGTCCGACTCTTTGCAACTCCATGGACTATACAGTCCATGGAATTCTCCAGCCCAGAATACTGGAGTGGGTAGCCTTTCCCTTCTCCAGGGGATCTTCCCAACCCAGGGATCGAACCCAGGTCTCCCACATTACAGGCACATTCTTTACCAGCTGAACCACAAAGGGAGCCCTAGAATACTGGAATTGGTAGCCTATCCCTTCTCCAGGGGATCTTCCCAACCCAGGAATTGAACCAGGGTCTCAGGCATTGCAGGTGGATTCTTTACCAACTGAGCTATCAGGGAAGCCCAAAGTATACTATAGTGTAAACATAATTTCATGGAGAACCAAATAAATTGTGTACAATGCTTTATCATGATGTTTGCTTCATTGTGGTCATCTGGGATTGAACTCATGATATCTCCAAAGTATGCTGCAATTCTCTGTTTTTCACTGAGTTTTACCACCCAGGTGTGCCAGCTGTATCCCTAGACTGGGCTTTCCTCATGGCAGGAAAGTAACAATAGCAGTTACAGGCCTCACATAAAGATGAGACACCATCCAGAAGGAGAAAGAACTATTCTCCTAGGCTTTGAGTAAATGCCATGGGCTTCACTTTAACTGGAACAACTCATTTGTCATGTGAACCAATATGAACCAATCACTATGAAGAGGGTGATGAAACTGCACTAGTTGTTCAGTTGCTACATTGCGTCCAACTCTTTTGAGACCCCATGGACTGTAGCCTGTCAGGCTCCTCTGTCCATGGGATTTCCCCAGTAAGAATACTGGAGTGGATTGCCATTTCCTTCCCCAGGCATCTTTGCAACCCAGGGATCAAACTCAGGTCTCCTGCACTGCAGGCAGATTCTCTACCAATGAGCCACCAGGGAAGCCCAAAGCAAGAGATCAGGCCGATTATCTGGACTATTGGTTACTCTATTGTAAAGGAGGGATGGAATTGATGCTGAAGAAGCAACAATAGTGTCCACTGCAGACAAAGTCACATTTAAACAGAGGCTGTTCCTGCCTAATAATCATTTAGATACCAACAACTGGTAAGGTCTTGTTCTTCATTCTAATAACAGAACTATGTAATCAAGTATGCAGGATGGAAGATATTCACTTATTTGGTCAACCAATCATTTAAAAAAAATGATTAGAACATTGAATCATTATTTCACTATTTAACAAGACACCTTGATAGATCAAGTATCCAAAGACTGGTTAAATTTTTATATGGGTGTATATTCAGACTGTGTTTATATAGGTCTATTATTTTTCAAGAATTTTACTGGCAGTTTTAAAAATGAATTAAGGCAACAAGTAACATTCATTTTAACAAGTAATCAACAACTAAGTACTAATACCATTAAGTTTTCTCTGTATAATGTAAATTCAACCCCTTGAGAATTTGAGGAGTTTTGGGGAGTAGGCAAATAGTTTCTTCTGCAAGTTGACATATAACAGATTTATTACTGCTTTCTCCTCCACCCACAAATTTACTTGTAATTTTATCGGATCAACTGGTTGTTTTGGCACCATAAAGCCACAATATATATTCAAGCTGTTCACCCACTAAATGAACTACAATATTATGGAAGCATTTTCATATGCAAATGAAGTGCACCAAACGGAAAACCAACAGCAGTTTCCTCTAAAATTTGAAAATCAACTTTTGAAATTGATCTTCTTTAACCATCTGGTCATAGCACTAAATGACTTCTTAGAAAAACTGTCTCCCATTTTTATTGGCTTGAGAGAGGGTAAATGTTTGCTTTTAATACGTTTTGCTAATCTTGTATTCAAAGGAACCAGAGGAGAGCCACTGATATTAGTACATCTACTATAGAAAGTTCAGATATCCACTGTGTACATAGTCTATTTTTGATCTACAATTGTTCTTTTCCACCTACTCCCACTTAATGTTTCACTGTTATTCTCTTCCACTTACATGGTTCTTTTTAAAGAAAAAACAAAAGTTTTATACATACAAAAAGATCTTTTCAGTTCTTTTATTTTCTTATCCTGACTGATTCATGGTTATCCCCCTCCTATATTTTAATTATACTGTGTCATCCTCTACCTAATTTTCCTTAGCTAATTTAGAGCAAAGACTCATGCATATCCACTGAGTCTCTTTTATTCTTAAAATACAATATAAACATTATTTCTTTGATGATTTCCAGATCGATATATTTTTAAATAATTGAGTGTTCTTCTTCACAAATTCACAGAAAGAAATTTTGCTTCTCTATGTTTTGCAACTGTAAGAACTGTTCACATGTAAGATTTTAGAAATTTCAAAACCACATACTTATCTTACTCTTGATATGACTATAGTTCTGTTCCAAATTATTAAAAATGCAAAATTAATTTCCTAAATCAATATAACATTCTATAGCTGAAAAGATTAGAAATAGGCCCTCAAGAGGACAAATTTTCACAATCAAAGCTATTTCCTCTTTAATGCAAGGTGTCCTGAAACAAAAATATATTGATTCCTAATGACTTTTGATACACTGGCACCTTTTCTTACTTGTATAAGTGAATCTTTAACTAGGAAGGAAGGGAGGAGATAGGAAGGCAGAAAGGGAAAAAAGAAAAGGAATGAAAAGAGTAAGAAAAGAAAGTCATTGTTTTGTAAGGATACCATTGTCTTATACTCTTGGGGAGACATATGCCAAGTATTTTAGTAATTATATGATCAAAGGAGATTTCATGCTTTTTGCTCTACTAAAATAACTAAGTAACCCAAAGGCAAAAGGTCCCAGAGAAGGCAAAGCTAATGGTCCTTCTGTTATAAATTCAGCTTTGCAGCTGGTCACAGTGAGGAAAGGACTCTGGCTACTGGTGTTCTGCACACACATCATCCAACCTCAACTGAACATCAGGGGGATACCATACCAACTCACCCCACCCCACCCCAGCACTGTAATGACATCACACTGACTTGTCTTCAGATCCCAACCTCTACTCCTGTCTCGTCTCATAATCTCTTGTGTTGTTTTCCTCCATATGTAGAAAGGAGAAAATTAAAGCACCAACCTCAGAACTGGTGTGAAAACTAAATGAGATAATATATTAAAAATATAAAACAAAAAGATTTTTCTTAAAAATAAATTTCCTCTGTAACTCTCTTTAAAAGATCTAGAATAAAATTGTTTTTCAGTCTTTTCCTGATCCATAGGGGGAGGGTGGAGGAAAATTTTCACGTGTCAACCATTCATGTCATTCAAAGATACTGCCTCATTATGATCAACATTATTTATTTTTTTCTTCCCACACAGCAAAAGATACACCTCCAGTATCAAAAAATGGTGCAATAATTTAATAAAGAGAAAGCCGATTCCCTTGTATTTTTCTTAAAAAAAAAAAAAAACCCACAACTAAGCATTATAATAGAAAGCTACTATAAAGTGCTTACCATATACCATAGATATGTATTAGTCATTCAATCCTTAAAACCCTTATACTATTATTACTGTACTCATTTTACAGATGAGAACATTGAGTAAGAGAGAACTTAGTTTACCCAAGGGCACCAAGCAAAAGAATGGTAGAGATGTGCTTTGAATCAAGAAAAAGCTATGCGTTTTAACTGCCATACGCTATCTCCCCATGGATGAGAGTCTTAATTGGTCCATCTTCTAATTAATGCCAAGCATTTGGTTCCTCCTGGATGTGAACCAGTTCTTTTCTAGGAGATGTCTGTGATGCCCCTCTTGAGATGGCAAGTTGCAATTTTCTGTCCAGAGGAGAAAACAGTACATATACAACACAGCTCTAGCCTCTAACAATTTGGCCTTGAGCAGCGGGACAAAGGGCCTTGGAAACAAACATCTTTGATCATTTAAACTATATTTATGATTGTTAATAAAAAGTCATACAGAATGCATTCATTTTCCTCTTGCACTCACAATTAAGTAGGAGAATTGTTGCAAAATCTGTAGGAACTTGAAGCATCTTACACAAATACTTCTGGAAATGGTACAAATCTAACATTTCACTGCCATGTAATTAATCAGTATCACCCGGTGATGAGAACTAGTGTGATAGTTGTTGAGCTGGATCATGGTGCGTTTTGAATGGCAATTTATTCCCCAAATGCTACTTTATGTACATGTGATGACCTAGGTTTTATGTGCTCGTGGTGTTTCCTTTGGGCTTCCCGGGAGGCACTAATAGTAAAGAAACTGCCTGCCAGCGCAGGAGACATAAAGACGCAGCTTCGATCCCTGAATCAGGAAGATCCCCTGGAAGAAGGCAATCCACTCCAATATTCTTGCCTGAAGAATCCTCATGGACAGAAGAGCCTGGAGGGCTACAGTCTATAGGGTCGCAGAGTTGGACACGACTGAGCAACTTAACACGCACACATGTTGTGTCCCTCAGTAGCTCAAAACAACCTTTTTATGGTAGATGCTGTAACATGCTCCCTCCAGAACACGTATTCCCCTATTTGGGGCAACTAAAATAAGTTCCCTAGAAATGAACGCATTTCATTCTGAGAGTGCATTTGTAAGTCAATTTGCTCTTAAGTCCAACAAAGTTAGCCTAGATACCCAACTAACACAGTCAGCTATATGCTGCCACTTTTATTCCTGTGTCTGGACATCCTGGGCTTGAAATAAAGATATGTTCTACTTACTGTACTCTACACAGTATTGTATAGTGGAGCACACAAAAGCACAACCACTTTTGTGGGTGCACAAAAGTGCCAAAAGGATGCACACACATGCCAGAAACAAGGACTAACTTACATGACTGGACACACAAATGCACACCAGCGTCTCTGAAAGTTGGCAACTTGAAGGTTGCTGTGTAAGGGACTTACTCTAATGATTGATGAGAGTTTCCAGCCAAGCCTCTTTCTGGGAATTACTTGTACATAGAATCACCTCACCCAAATTTCTTCCCCCTCCTCTGGGTCAGCCCACACCCAATGATGGCTAATATTGGGATCTATCTAAAATCCTTACCCCTTTGCCTCTATTCAGAACACTCCGTGGACCATTCCAGCTCCTCCACATCCCATGGGATCAGCTGAGGTCTTTGCTGGACCCACATTCAAGTTCGGCTTCACTCTCAGCCTATCCAACTTCATCCTCCCAGAACTATGGATCCCATAAGAACACCCTGATAAATCTGCCACAAACCTCTGCTTCCGAATCTGCTTTCTGAGAATCTGACCTGAAACAATTGTTTAACAAAATTAGTCTCCATATTGTGTGTGTGTGTGTGTGTGAAGTCACTTCAGTCATGTCTGACTCTTTGTGACCCTATGGATCATAGCCTTCCAGGCTCCTGTGTCCTTGGGATTCTCCAGGAATGAATATTAAAGTGGGTTGCCATGCCCTCCTCCAGGGGATCTTCCTGAGTCAGGGATCAAACCCATGACTTCTAATCTCCCTCATTGGCAGGCGGGTTCTTTACCACTAGTGCCACCTGGGAAGCCCCAGTCTCCATACTGTCTGGTGCAAATATGTCCTGCTTTCTGCAGACCACACTGGCCTCATCTTCTGCCTTCCCATGATGAACGATATTTGTATTCTGTGATATACTGGCGGTGTCCTTGGCAAGGACGTTTTCTCAGGTCAATATAATTATGAAAATTGCTTCAGTCAAGCACTGTCATTGAAGGACTTTATTATAAACTCAACACACAAGTCAATCCCATAACATCATCTAAGAAATCTTTAAAATTGCATATTGAAAAAAATAGTACAGTCTGCAAAATAAACAACAATAACTGTACTGGACGATTGGCTCAACTTGTGAAATTTAAGTCTCTTAAGAATGGCCAGCAGTTCAATGGAAGTTATGATTTCAATGATCATAAAGTTTCATAAACCACTGATCTCAGGCAAAATATGGAGCATATTCTTCTAGACTATGTTACTTTCCCTCCAATTCTTCACAAGTATACATGCATCTCTTCAGAGCTCTCTATTTTGTTTGCTCAAGATTAAGACATCGTCATTCTAATAAATGGAGAGAGATGACATCAAAGCAAGGTGTGCTCCATAGCCTGGAGCTTTGTTCAATTACCAACCAACATCAAAGCATCTTCTTTATATATTTTGCAGATTTTGTACAGTGCTTTTCTCAACATAGATTTTATAACCAGAAAAAAAAATTCTGTTTGACATCAGCTTAAAAACAGGCCTACACATACATACACAAACAATAGCAACTCTCTAAGAACAAAACCTTTTGCTTTTATAACACTATTCTAGTCTTAGACCACCGTACTGGCAACTATGAGATCTTAAATAGAGCTATACATTTGGGGTCTACGTAAACCTAAACAATTTTCCAAAGAATCTAAAATCTGAATGTAAGACTAGGATTAATAAATTCTTACTGTACTCACCACCCAAACTTCCTAGAATCTGTAACTTTGCACTTGCTGATTATTTTTTATTGATTTAACATTATGTTTAGACATATCTCTTTCCTGATGGCTCAGACAGTAAAGAATCTGCCTGCAATGCAGGAGACCCAGGTTTGATTCCTGGGTCAGAAAGAGGATGGCAATGGAGGAGGAAATGGCAATCCACTCCAATATTCTTGCCTGGAGAATTTCAGGGGTGATCTCTATATTTCTTTGGAGTTTTATCTCTGATCTAAAACAAGGAGAGATTTAAACCCAAATTTGTACTCATATACTCTTGTTTTACTTACAGTGAACTGTATTTTCCAAAGACAGCTGCAGTGATATCTCCCATCTTTCTAGATTTTCTTACAATATGAGCACGACATCTCTCCCATGGAGTTATAGTGCCTTTCTTTGAAATTGACTATATCCTTGTGATTGCCTTATCCAAGAGTATGACAGAAGTAATACCATGTGAATTTCAAGGCTAGATCACAAAATGTGTGTGCTTCAGCTTCGGTCTCTTGAGGCACACTCATAGCAGTTGCCATGTTGTGCTATGCTCACTTGGAGAAGGCAATGGCACCCCACTCCAGTACTCTTGCCTAGAAAATCCCATGGACAGAGGAGCCTGGTAGGCTGCAGTTCATGGGGTCGCGAAGAGTCAGACACAACTGAGCGACTTCACTTTCACTTTTCACTTTCATGCGTTGGAGAAGGAAATGGCAAGCTACTCCAGTGTTCTTGCCTGGAGAATCCCAGGGATGGGGGAGCCTGGTGGGCTGCCATCTATGGGGTTGCACAGAGTCTGACACGACTGAAGCGACTTAGCAGCAGCAGCAGCAGCTATGCTCACTTAGTCGTGTCCAATTCTTTGAGGCCCCACAAACTGTAGCCCACCAGGCTCCTCTGTCCATGGAATTTTCCAGGCAAGAATACTGGGGTAGGTTGCCATTTCCTCCTCCAAGGAATCTTTCTGACCCAGGGTCTGAATCTACGTCTTGTGTCTCCTGAGTTGGCAGGCAGATTCTTTACCATTGAGCCACCTGGGAAGTCACCATGCTATAAGGAAGCCCAAGAAACCTGAGCAATGGTATAACAGAAAATCCTCTCTGAAGGCCAAACTTGGGTTGCTGCTGCTACTGCTGCTAAGTCACTTCAGTTGTGTCCAACTCTGTGCAACCCCATAGACAGCAGCCCACTAGGCTCCTCTGTCCCTGGGATCCTCCAGGCAAGAATACTGGAGTGAGTTGCAATTGCCTTCTCCAAACTTGGGTTAGGCTCTCCCTTATATACTTTCACAGTACTGTGTATTTTTCCTACAGATCTATTAAAACAATAGTAACCAATTAATGTCTTGAATATTTATTCATTTGTCATCAACTTCTTCCTCTAGAATTTAATTTCAGGAGGACCAAAACTAGTCAGTCTTATCTTTGTCTGCCTTCTGTCTAGAATGCCTGCCATGTAATGGACCATCAACAAATGTTGACCAAATTCAAAAAGGGACAAAAAGGGCAAGCAGTTGGCAAGACCTCACATCAGATGTTTGTGACCTTAAGGATAAGGTACAGTTCTTTCAAAGGATTTGAAAGCTTACAAAGAGACCATGACTATTGCACTAAAAATTAAATGCTAATAAAGTTTAAATCTGAGCAAAACTGGGCATACAGGAAATGTTTATATGTACGGCATGTTTTCCCAGATCACAGTTATCTGGCTCCACATCCCTCTTTTTTGGCAGAAGTGCCTTCCCTTTTCAGTCCTCTCACAAAGCCTGGAGTCCCAATCAGGGTGTTTGAGATGAGCCTGTGGAATAGAGCAGCTCAGTTGCATGGCAATGCCTTCATAATGGGCTTCCTTGATGACTCAATGGGTGAAGAATCCACCTGCAAGGCAAGAGACACAGGAGACCTGGGTTTAACCCCTGGGTTAGGAAGATCCCCTGGAGGAGGAAATGGCAACCCACCCCCTCCAGTATTCTTGCCCGGAGAATCCCATGGACAGAGGTGCCTGGTGGGCTACAGTCCACTCGGTTGCAAGAGTTGGACACGACTGACTGAGTAAGTGTGCCTTCATAATTCTGCTTTCTTGTTCAAAATTACTACAGTGATAAAGTCATAGATCTTGGCACTACTGTATTTTGACCTGGACACTTCTTTGTTTTCGAGGGGAGGTGGGGACTGTCCCGGCTACTGTGGGATGTATAGCAACATCCCTGGCCTCTGCCCAGCAGACAGTGGTAGCAACACGTCCGCAGCCCCCACCAGGTCCCTCCAAGTTGTGTTAACGAAAAAAAAAAGTCTCTGGACATTGCTTGATGTCCCTGGAAAGAAAAATTGCCAGGTGTTGAGAATCACCGGTCACAGAGAAAACACAGAAAAGCTGCCAGGCAGCCATCAAGCCTCTGTGTAGGGAGCATAGCACGGTTCACATGGACACCAATGGTGTCAGGGCCGACACACCGTGACTGGTGGCCTTCCCCTCAGAGCCAGGCCCAGGCAGGTCTGGCCTGATGATCAGCCATGTTGTCTCATTTTGTTCTAAGTTAGGCGCATGTGTCTACGGACCCTCAGTAGTCAAGTGCTCTTCACCTTCCTCTAATGCTGCACTCTGCAATAAAAGCCTCAAAGCCAAGCTTTTGTGCATTAAATACCGTCTGGAGGTTTTAGACAACTTTTTTATCCATATTCTATTTTTATGATCCCTCTTTATAGGGTCTGGGATGAGGTCAATTGGTCCATCTAGAGTACAAGTTGAAAAGGCAATGGCACTCCACTCCAGTACTCTTGCCTGGAGAATCCCATGGACAGAGGAGCCTGGTGGATGGCAGTCCATGGGGTCGCTAAGAGTCAGACACGACTGAGCGACTTCACTTACACTTTTCACTTTCATGCACTGGAGAAGGAAATGGCAACCTACTCCAGTGTTCTTGCCTGGAGAACCCCAGGGATGGGGGAGCCTGGTGGGCTGTCATCTATGGGGTTGCACAGAGTCGGACACGACTGAAGCGACTTAGCAGCAGCAGCAGCAGCATACTACAAGTGATTGATACATGATATACTCTGGATCCCCACTACCCAGCAAGGGATTCTTCGGGGTTTAAGACATATCCCCCCCCCCAAAAAAAAGACATACCCAAATACATAGGAATATAAGGATAAGGATGACTCAGATTCAGCCTCAGACCTTTACCATAATCACATATGAAATAAGTAGTACTCATAGCAGGACAACACCACAGTTCAAAAGCATGCTTTTGAACTGTGGTATTGGAGAAGACTCTTGAGAGTCCCTTGGACTGCAAGGAGATCCAACCAGTCCATTCTGAAGGAGATCAGCCCTGGAATTTCTTTGGAAGGAATGATGCTAAGGCTGAAACTCCAATATTTTGGCCACCTCATGCGAAGAGTTGACTCATTGGAGAAGACTCTGATGCTGGGAGGGATTGAGGGCAGGAGGAGAAGGGGAAGACAGAGGATGAGATGGCTGGATGGCATCACTGACTTGATGGGTGTGAGTCTGAGTGACCTCCAGGAGCTGGTGATGGACAGGGAGGCCTGGCGTGCTGCGGTTCATGGGGTCGCAAAGAGTCGGACACGACTGAGCGACTGATCTGATCTGATAGCAGGACAGGGCTATAAATGATTATATTGAGTTTCTGTTCACATCTCTTCCCAAATCTTGCTGGAAACATTGGTTAAAAACCATTAGCTAACATCTCTCATGGTGATACCAGACAAGTAAGTGTCATGAAATGAGTGTTTCTCCACATTCCTTAAAGTAGCCGACGCTTCTCCAGTGTTCGCGATGCAAAGGACATTCCCTCAAGGTCAGTTCCACATTTCAACACATTAAAATTGAGGTTGTTTCCCAAGTCCCAGGAAGGAGAGATTCAATAACTCACACACCTTTCTGCTTTCCTGCTGGTCTGTTCATAGAGGAGGCAGCCTGCTTACACATTATTGAAACAGAAAAGCCAGATAATAATGCGTTTTGAGAACCGCCTCAGAAACAGTGCCTGGGTCACTCCCTCTGAGTTTTATGGATGCCTGGAGAAGGCAATGGCACCCCCACTCCAGTACTCTTGCCTGGAGAATCCCATGGATGGAGGAGCCTGGGAGGCTGCAGTCCATGGGGTCGCTAAGAGTCAGACATGAATGAGCGACTTCACTTTCACTTTTCACTTTCATGCCTTGGGGAAGGAAATGGCAACACACTCCAGTGTTCTTGCCTGGAGAATCCCAGGGATGGGGGAGCCTGGTGGGCTGCCATTTATGGGGTCGCACAGAGTAGGACATGACTGAAGCGACTTAGCAGCAGCAGCAGCATGTCATCTGGCTGTGAGAGTTCTGGTTTCATGGGGGTGATGCAGTTATGGTCCAGCCCCCACATAGCTCACTTTAAAATATAAGGATTCCTGTGCAAAGACAGATACTCCAAGAAACAAGGGGTGGCCACTGTCTGTAAAGCTTGTAATTGGCCACTGGCCAATTTAAAGCTTATAATTGCAAAGACAGATACTCCAAGAAACAAGGGGTGGCCACTGTCTGTAAAGCTTGTAATTGGCCACTGGCCAATCTAAAGCTTGTAATTGCAAATAGTGTCGCCTAGGATTGAAAAGTTAGAATGTGGACAATTTGTCTTCCTTCTCCATATTGCTCTGGAGATGAATTTACGGGTGTCTTCTGAGGCCAAGTGAATCACCACCCTTTGCTTCAGTGGCTACATGAAGTGTTTTAAAATTATTTTACATTGTGTAAAAGTTCAGATAAGTCTTTACCTTCTCTGCAGTGATCTGACATTGGAAATCATCTTGCAGCAACAGAATGTAGAGAGAGATTTCAGGTTATTTTCTGCCATGACAAAATAGGTATATTGTTGTTCCAATTGCATCCATGAAAGGGAAGGTTCTAGAATCTCAAATAGGACATGAATATTCAGGTTATTTATGATGAAACAGAACTCATCATTCACATAGATGCCAATGACTCTGACCTACCTGCCCTGTATAATAGGGAATCTGGTGACACATTTGGGATGCAGAGCATGTGCTTCAGAGGATGATGCAACTGAGCAAAGTAAAGCCTCAAGTAAGAAGAGAGCACCCTGTTCCTTCCAAAAGGGGACAAGTGAGTGAGGGGTCACAAGTCACCAGCCAGTAGTGTTTAACAGTGACCTGTATCATCAACAGTATTGAGCTCATCAGCTTTGAGTGAGAAAAGAACGTTCTTTTATCCTAAGCAATTATTTCTATCAGCCACTTAAAATCCCAATCCCATGGAAATTGATTTCAGGCAATTGTGTCCTTTGATTCATAAGAAGAAAAAAATATAATATGAAAAATAAAGCTTTTATTGAGGGATGATGACCTTAGCATAATTTTGAGGAAGGACAAACGTGTGAAAACATTATCAAAATTGCAAAGCCAATCTGCAAAGCAGACTCTAAGTCAGCTCAACTAAAGCTGTCATTTGGGGTGAAGCTTAGTAGCTTCTCTGTCTTATCTATTAGACTTTCTAAGGCTTCCCTTCATAGCACTGTTCAACTTCAGCTTCTTCAGCACTACTGGTCGGGGCATAGACTTGGATTACTGTGATACTGAGTGGTATGCTTTGGAAATGAACAGAGATCATTCTGTCATTTTTGAGACTGCACCCAAGTACTGCATTTTGGACTCTTTTGTTGACTATGAGGGATATTCCATTTCTTCTAAGGGATTCTTGCCCACAGAAGTAGACATAATGGTCATCTGAGTTAAATTCAACCATTTCAGTCCATTTGAGTTCACTGATTCCTAAAATGTTGATATTCACTCTTGCCATCTCCTGTCTGACCCTTCCAATTTACCTTGATTCATGGACTTAACATTCCAGGTTCCTATGCAATATTGTTCTTTACAGCATCGGACTTTACTTCCAACACCTGTCACATCCACAACTGGGCGTTGTTTTCACTTTGGCTACGTCTCTCCATTCTTTCTGGAGTTATTTCTCCACTCTTCTCCAGTAGCATATTGGGTCCCTACCGACCTGGGGAGTTCATCTTTCAGTGTTCTATCTTTTTTGCCTTTCTTATCTTTCATATCTCCAAGTCAGACTTCAACAGTATGAGAACCAAGAATTTCCAGATGTTCAAGGTGGATTTAGAAAAGGCAGAGGAACCAGAGATCAAATTGTCAACATCTGTTGGATCACCGAAAAAGCAAGCAAATTCCAGAAAAACATCTACTTTCACTTTATTGACTATGCTAACGTCTTTGACTGTGTGGACCACAACAAACTGTGTAAAATTCTGAAAGAGATGGGAATACCAAACCACCTTATCTGCCTCCTGAGAAATCTGTATGCTGGTCAAGAAGCAACAGTTAGAACTGGACATGGATAACAGACTGGTTTCAAAACAGGAAAGGAATACATCAAGGCTGTATATTGTCACCCTGCTTATTTAACTTATATGCAGAGTACATCATGCAAAATGTCAGCTGGATGAAACACAAGCTGGAATCAAGATTGCCGGGAGAAATATCAATAACCTCAGATATGCAGATAACACCACACTTATGGCAGAAGGCAAAGAACTAAAGAGCCTCTTGAAGAAAGTGAAAGAAGAGAGTGAAAATGTTGGCTTAAAACTCAACATTCAAAAAACTAAGATAATGGCATCTGGTCCCATCACTTCATGGCAAATAGATGGGGAAACAATGGAAACAGTGAGAGATTTTATTTAGGGGGCTCCAAAATCACTGCAGATGGTGACTGCAGCCATGAAATCAAAAGATGCTTGCTCCTTGGAAGAAAAGCTATGACCAACCTAGACAGCTTATTAAAAAGCAAAGACATTACTTTGTCGACAAACGTTCATCTAGTCAAAGCTATGGTTTTTCCAATAGTCATGTTTGGATGAGAGAGCTGGACTAAAAATAAAGTGTAGTACCAAAGAATTGATGCTTTTGAACTGTGGTGTTGGAGAAGACTCTTGATAGGCCCTTGGACAGCAAAGAGATCAAAACAGTCAATCCTCAAGGAGATCAGTCCTGAATATTCATTGGAAGGACTGATACTGAAACTGAAACTCTAATCTTTCAGCCACCCAATACGAAGAACTGACTCACTGAAAAACACTCTGATGCTGGAAAAGATTGAAGGCAGGAGGAGAAGGGGACGACAAGGATGAGATGGTTGGATGGCATCACCGACTTGATGGACATGAGTTTGAGCAAGCTCTGGGAGTTGGTGATGACAGAGAAGCCTGGCGTGCTGTGGTCCATGGGGTTGCAAAGAGCTGGACATGACTGAGTGACTGAACTGAACTAAACAGCTTCCCTAGTGGCTCAGATGGTAAAGAATCTGCCTTCAATGCAGGAGATGTGGGTTCAATCCCTAGGTTGGGAAGATCCCCTGGAGAAGGTAATGGCAACCAAATCCAGTATTCTTGCTTGGACAATTCCATGGACAGAGGAGCCTGGTGGGCTATACCCCATAGAGTTGCAAAGAGTAGGGCATGACTCAGCAACTACTACACACAGAATCACATGCTTGACAGTGGATAATAGTTGTTTCAAAACTCACTAGAACAAGAATTCCCCTTTTTCCACGTAGACTCTTTCCTGAGAACCAAAGCAGGTGAATATCATCAGGAATACAAGGTAAAGAAAACGTAATACAGAAGTCATGGTATTTGAATTTGCTAACTATGCTTGGGGTAGCATTTGGGTAGATTTCCGAGCTCTTCTGCTTCTATTTATATTGTCAGCTAAACTGCAGGAAAGTCAATGTGGTGGAACAAATGAAGTAAAAATGGCAGAGAAAGGAAATTAAATAAGCATATTCTGAAATACTCTCAGGAACAACAGGAGCGGTGCCAAGTAATAAGCATAAACAAAATGTTAAGCTAAAGGTAGCTAAAACTGTCCAAACTTTTCCATATTTATATAAATAAATAAAACTTCCAATTTGACCATTGCTGTGACCACTACTGGAATGTTTTTGCTGGTACATTGGGAATATCTAGCTTGTGAACTGAAAATTGATAAGCAAGAGAAGAAAATGTGTTCAAATCCTAGCATCCAGATGTGTCCATTCTAGTTCAGCTCATGCATTCTCAGTAGGACATTATTATCTGGACTCTGATTGGCCTGCAGAGCTTTGGTGCTCTGTCCAGATCTTTCTTTGAGGGTAGCACACCCAACTCCCAGTCGCCCAGGGCTCACAGCTGCATCCCACACTGGCAACTACTTCTGCGTCCGGAACTGCTTTGCCTGAGGTGACATCTCCTGGGGAAGGTGGTCTCACAGCTAATGAGCTGCTATGGGGACTTTAGGCTAGGCTTCCTTTCCTTCTATTTAGGAGAACTTGAAGGACCATCCCAGCTCTAAAATTCCCCTTGGGGGATTTCCTTGGTGGTCCAGTGGTTAAGACTGGACCACTATAGGGGCACAGGTTTGATCTCTGGTCAAGGAACTAAGATCCCACATGCCATGAGGCATGGCGAACACTTTAAAATAAATAGACAGATGATAAGTCGATCAGATCAGATCAGTTGCTCAGTCGTGTCCGACTCCCTGTGACCCCATGAACTGCAGCACGCCAGGCCTCCCTATCCATCACCAGCTCTCGGAGGTCACTCAGACTCACATTCATCGAGTCAGTGATGCAATCCAGCCATCTCATCCTCTGTCGTCCCCTTCTCCTCCTGCCCCCAATCCCTCCCAGCATCAGAGTCTTCTCCAATGAGTCAACTCTTCGCATGAGGTGGCCAAAATACTGGAGTTTCAGCTTTAGCATCATTCCTTCCAAAGAAATCCCAGGGTTGATCTCATTCAGAATGGACTGGTTGGATCTCCTTGCAATCCAAGGGACTCTCAGGAGTCTTCTCCAACACCACAGTTCAAAAGCATCAATTCTTCGGTGCTCAGCCTTCTTCACAGTCCAGCTCTCACATCCATACATGACCACAGAAAAGACCATAGCCTTGACTAGGTGAACCTTTGTTGGCAAAGTGATGTCTCTGCTTTTGAATATGCTATCTAGGTTGGTCATAACTTTCCTTCCAAGGAGTAAGTGTCTTTGAATTTCATGGCTGCAGTCACCATCTGCAGTGATTTTGGAGCCCAGAAAAATAAAGTCTGACACTGTTTCCACAGTTTCCCCATCTATTTCCCATGTAGTGATGGAACCGGATGCCATGATCTGCGTTTTCTGAATGTTGAGCTTTAAGCCAACCTTTTCACTCTCCACTTTCACTTTCATCAAGAGGCTTTTTAGTTCCTCTTCACTTTCTGCCATAAGGGTGGTGTCATCTGCATATCTGAGGTTATTGATATTTCTCCCAGCAATCTTAGATAGGTAGATAGATAAGTAAAATTCCCCCTGGGATCAGCTGAAGCCTCACTTGCAACTGTATTGGACACCAACTTCTTGGTCTTCTCAGTCTTATCATGCTGACTTCCTTACTGGTGTACTTCCCAAGAACATTCCCTACAAACCTTCTACTGCTGTCTGCAGTACCTTATCTCGGAATCTTTCCAAGGAATCTAGTTTAAGTGAGTTGATAACTGGAGTGGTTCCAGGAAGAAGACCCAAGATTGGGATTTGGGAGCTGGATCACTGCCAGCTGTCTGGCAATGAGGCAGTAGGGAGTGGAAGGCAGTAAACAGTAAACAGTGTGCTAAAGCAGTACAGCTGTTTAAACTTTCACTGGTGGCACAACAGATGTGATAGCAGTGGATGGCAGAGCACCAGCCAACGTCATGTATCTAGGGTGTGAGAGATGGCGGGGGGGAAAGGCAACTCTAAGGGTGAAAATGGGTGGCTGCTGAGTGCCATTGATTCATAACTAAGGGTGATTATTCACTTCAAAGCAGAAGTGAATACACTCATGGTGCACAGGAGCTGGTTAAACATACTACCAAAGGGATTTCTCTGGTGGTCCAGTGGTTAAGAAACCACCTGCCGATGCAGGGAATTTGGGTTTCATCCTTGAATCTGTAGTCCACAACAAGAGAAGCCCGCATGCTGCAACAAAGACCCATTGTAGCCAAAAATTTAAAAATAAAAATAAATAAAACATGAGAGCAGGGAAAAAAAAGTATGCTTGCAAATACAAACTTTTAAAAGTATGTTGGATCAAGGGGTAAAGGACGAGGATGTGAAGTTCGATCAGAAATCTATTTCAGAATCCAGATATAATACTCTCTTAAGACCTTGGAAAACAATGCTTCTATACTGCTAGGCTAGCTCGTGGAAATTGAGACAAAGTAATAGCCCACACTAAGTGAAGAAGACATGCCAGAACCAATATAACAGAGGGAAGGATAAGGAATCAAAGGACTCAGAAAGGTGAACACAGTAAAGTTGATATACTACATAAAGCTACTATATCTGCAAGTAGGCACATAGAACACTCCCTCTGCTGATGCAGTGAGAATGCACTGGTGAGAAAGTTTCCAGCAGTACCAAGAACTTCAGTCGTGGCCATATTCTGAAAGCAGGGGCTGGGATTGGCAACATAATTTGCAAGGCCCAGAGCAAAATGAAAATGTGGAGTCTCTTGCTTGAAAAGAATTTCGAGCCTGCAACAGCAGAGCATTAAACAGTGTGGGGGCCCTTCCAAGCGTAGGGTTAGGTGCAGTCATACAGGATACGTGTTCACAAAGCCGGTCATGCAAAAGACTAATGAGAAAGCTTGTTGTTACAGAAGTCGGGTCCCTCTTAACAGTGGGATGATGGAATCTTTACATAATAGAGACCAAGAAGCAACACTTAACCCTCAGAAGCAAATGAGCATGATTACAGCAAGAAGCAAGGTTGGAAAAGCCCCAGGAAGCCTGACTTTCAGAGAACAATGGAGATGTTCCTAGAGGCAAAATAGATAGGCATCAAGTCAGAGTCGTTCTGTACTAAATAATCAAGATAATCAGAAGCTGAAAGCAACCACTTCCATAAAAACTGGTCAATTTCCAGACAGGAGCCTGTTCTCAGACTCATTGACTAAAGGACCAATTTCCTTTGAAGACTATGATGAAGCACAACAGTAAGTATATTCAGTAGTAAATTCCCAAGACCTTCTTCAAAGAAGCTAATGACATTTATTTAAGTAACTGTGCGTTGAGGACAAAGGGATGCCCAGATCTTTCAAGAACTGAAAGATTCTAAACTAGATTGATACCCAGAGATCCAAAGCATCACCATGGTTCCCTTGCTGGGACATATAGAGGCCAATAATCAATGGAGTCATAGCCTACATCCGTTTCACAGTTCATTCACTGGATCCATGGGCCCAACCATTGATCATTTCTGCCAGATTCCAAATATACCACATGGGTTCCTTCATACATGGTGTAAGCCATCACAGTGGAGAAGGCCAAGTGAAAGGTCTGAAACTGATCATTCCTTGACCAAGATGGAAATCAAAACAAAAGCACATAGAGGTGGCACTGCCACCTTCACAGTTTAAAGAAAGCAGGGACATCGGTCTCTGTGAGTTCTCAATTTACTCGCTGGTCAGATTTCTCAAGCACCAAGTTAATTATGGTGGAGGATAATAAGCTGCCACCTCTCATCTCAAATCACTATTTTCTCACTTTAAAAAAGAAAGACATAACCTCTTACTCATCTCAAGACCTACCATGGTATCTTGCCCCCACATTTACTAGTCTCCCTGACACCAAGCAAAAGATCATTTGGAGAACATATTGCTCTCAAGGGTCAGTCCTTAAAACACAAATTAAGAAATACTCATGGCAAAGGTCTTAGCTAGCTAAAAAGCTAAGTAACCAATTATTTAATTATCCTAAAATTAGTATTCTAAAATGAGATGTTTGTAACCAGGATGCATGTTCAGTCAGTTCAGTTCAGTTGCTCAGTCGTGTCCGACTCTTTGTGACCCCATGAACTGCAGCATGCCAGGCTTCCCTGTCCATCACCAACTCCCGGAGGCCACCCAAACCCATGTCCATTGAGTAGGTGATGCCATCCAACCATCTCATCCTCTGTCGTCCCCTTCTCCTCCTGCCCTCAATCTTCCCCAGCATCAGGGTCTTTTCAAATGAGTCAGCTCTTCTCGTCAGGTGGCCAAACTACTGGAGTTTCAACTACAACAGCAGTCTTTCCAATGAACACCCAGGACTGATCTCCTTTAGGATGGACTGATTGGATCTCCTTGCAGTCCAAGGGACTCTCAAGAGTCTTATCCAACATCACAGTTCAAAAGCATCAATTCTTCAGCGCTCAGCTTTCTTTACCATCCAACTCTCACATCCATACATGACTATTGGAAAAACCATAGCCTTGACTAGACGGACCTTTGTTGACAAAGTAATGTCTCTGTTTTTAATATGCTGTCTAGTTTGGTCATAACTTTCCTTCCAAGGAGCAAGCGTCTTTTAATTTCATGGCTGCAATCACCATCTGCAGTGATTTTGGAGCCCATAAAAATAGTCAGCCACTGTTTCCACTGTTTCCCCATCTATTTGCCATGAAGTGATGGGACCAGATGCCATGATCTTAGTTTTCTGAATGTTGAGCTTTAAGCCAACTTTTTCACTTTCTTCTTTCACTTTCATCAAGAGGCTACAGTCCATAGGGTTGCAAAGAGTCGGACAAGACTGAAGTGACTTAGCACGCACGTACGCACCTGGTCCGTAAAGAATGATTCCACAGAATACACCTCTCTTCTAGAACTCTGCCCCCATGGAGCCATCAAGGAGCCCCTAAGGCAGAAAGCAGACATTAGTTAAATAAATGAACAGTTCTCTTCAGAACAGAAGTGTCAAAGTAGGCAGAATCTGGCTGATGGCTTATCCTTAACAGACTTTAGCTGTGACACCAGTGGGGAAAAGTGGGATGCAGTGTTTGGTCTGAAGAATGAGCCTGAATCACAAGAATATCTTCATGGGCCACGGGTAACTTCACGGTCCCGGAGCAGCCATCGAACTGGAAGATCAATTTCCCCCAGCCTCACACAATGATCACATCTGTCTTCCGAAATGCGTTCCCTGAGCTCAGCCAGCTCCTCTTCCTCCCTTGCCAGACTTCAGCCTGACACCTGGTCACGTCTCAAGGTGTCTCCGACTCAGATTTAATTAGCAGGACGCTCTAGGAGAGTGTGTCCCCGAGAACAATTGGTCATGATTTTGCTTCATAGGCAGTAAAATTATATCCCCCATTGATCCAGTCAGAATGTCCAACTACGTAGTTCATGCTCTCTGCTTTGTTTTCCTGGTTTGGCGGTTTTGTTCTGTTTTCCAGAGAATTTCTATTTTTCCGTTCAGCTTAACTGAAGATGTTTACCTGCTTTATGCTCAGAGGAATGAGAGAATATAAATTATCTCTGAAAGCAGGCAAGGGAAGGCTTTTGGGTTTGTGAGACTCCACTGGCTTTTGTTTGCAGTGACTAATAGCACTAACCAGACTAAGATCCGAAAATGATATATTAATAGTGAAGGAATCGTCCATGTTAACTGGGCAAACAATTACAGTGGAACATTTAATAAGCAAAGTATAAGGGCCAAAGAGTGCTCACGATAAAAATCACCGAGAGAAGTTCAGTGACCATTGATTTTGAGTGGATGGCATTAATCTATGAGCAATCAATACCCTTTTAATTGGAATTCTGCCGTCTCTGGGTACATACAGAATGAAGTCTATTAAGGCAAATGCTAAGTCCTCTTTCTTTTAGAGCATACAGCAGGGAATTAGAGATGAGATTTTGGATTAGGACATTTATAACACTCACTAGCATCATTTAGCTATGAAATAAAATCAAAGAAGCAGCTCTGTTTTCACCAGAGACTCCAAATCTAAAGAGGTATTCTTTCTCCTTCTGTATGTACAAATACTGTCTCCAGCCACCCCACCCCCCCATTCTGCTTGCTTACTATCCAGTGTTTCAAAGGAAAACAAGATCTTGTACTTTAGAGATGGATTTTTTTTTCCCCTGCTTCAGAGATTAGACAATAGAAAAACCTATGGACCAGAGCGAGAACTCCAGATTTCATTCAGACGCCATTACTTACCACATACCACATGTGCAACTTCTCTGAGCTTTCATTGCATCAGCTATAAAATAAAGATAATAATATTTACCTCCTCCAGTAGTAAGGCTTAAATATTCACTTCATTTCAGTTCAGTTCAGTCACTCAATCGTGTCGACTCTTCGCGACCCCATGAACCTCAGCATGCCAGGCTTCCCTGTCCATCACCAACTCCCAGAGTTCACTCAAACTCATGTCCATTGAGTCGGTGATGCCATCCAGCCATCTCATCCTCTGTCATCCCCTTCTCCTCCTGCCCTTAAGAAGTATCTCATACAAGGTTTGTCAGTATGATGGCCTTTGCGAATGGACTCTTCTGAATGAAGACTTCACTTGGTGCTCTTAAAAGCTCATGCATCTTTCAAAACAAAAGTGTCCCCACGATTCTGGAAGACCAGGTAGCTCCAGGGACAATACATCATGATCACATCCACTTCCCATTTTCTTGCCTTCTCTATACCTTCAAAATTCATATGATTCCCTGTCCATCCCAATCTAAATCTATGAGTCTGTTTCTGTTCTGTAAATAAGTTCATCTGTATCATTTCTTTTCAGATGTACACACTGCTATATTGAAAATGGATAACCAATAAGGTCTGTATAGCACAGGGAACTTTGCCCAATGTTATGTGGCAGCCTGGATGGGAAGGGAGCTTCCAAAAATATCACAACATCATTAACTGGCTATACTTTAATACAAAGTAAAAAGTTAAAAAAAAAAAAAAAATCATGTGATTCCTCAGGCCATTCCCAGAAAGCCAAATGCCCTCTGAGCTCGTCTGACCCAAGCCTGCTGAACCATGCCACACCCTCTTCTAATTTCAGACAAGCTGAGGGACCAGGACTGGAGGGATGTGACCCTGAAAGGGAGGGAAGATGCTAGAGGGCCTGGCTGACTTGATTCTAGGAAATCAGTCCTGAGTGGACATTTTAAACAGAATCCCTCCCCTCTCAGGGCTAACGTTCAGAGAGAACATGGGAGAGGAAAAGCCTCTTAAAGGGATGCTGGTGCTGCTGCTAAGTCACTTCAGTCGTGTCCGACTCCATGCAACCCCACAGACAGCAGCCCACCAGGCTCCCCCATCCCTGGGATTCTCCAAGCAAGAACACTGGAGTGGGTTGCCATTTCCTTCTCCAATGCATGAAAGTAAAAAGTGAAAGTGAAGTCACTCAGTCGCGTCCAACTCTTAGCGACCCCATGGACTGCAGCCTTCCAGGCTCCTCTCTCCATGGGATTTTCCAGGCAAGAGTACTGGAGTTAGGTGCCATTGCCTTCTCCTTCTTAAAGGGATAAGTTGCGGCAAAATTCCAAAAGCCCTGAAATGAGAGAGCAAAGCGCTGCTGGAAGAAGATCCTCGCAGCGTGTTACACCCAAATGCATCATCTGTTCTGACAGGCAGATTTCACGGGGATCCAAACCTTGACGGTTCTCTGCCCCTGCTTTTTAAAAACTGCTTCCCTAGCAACCCCTGACTAAGCAGTGCAGTCACACCACACTGCAGGTGTGCTCATCACCCACATCTCCCTCTCTGGGAGGCTAATTCCTTCAGATGGGTGGTGCAGGTGGACACCGAGGGGGTGAACAGAGGATGGGAGCGGCACATTTCCGCTGTCCCCACCATGGGTCCCAGGCATAGCTTCCCCTTATGCCCAGCTCTTATCACAAATACATTCTCCATCATGGAAATGCTACTGCGGCAGGGGGAGGGGGAGGAGGGCGTTGGATTCTTGGCTTGGGGACATTTGTTTCTTTTCTTTGAGGTAAGTAGGATAGCAAAGGGCTTCCCTGGTGGCTCAGACGATCGAGAATCAGCCTGCAATGCGGGAGACCTGGGTTCTATCCCTGGTTTGGAAGATCGTCTGGTGTAGCAAATGGTAACCCACTCCAGTGTGCCTGCGCTGAGAATACCATGGACAGAGGAGCCTTGCGGGCTACAGTCCATGGGGTTGCAAAGACTCAGACACGACTGAGTGACTAAGCACAGCACAGCACAGGCTAGCAAAATGATGCCAATTCACTATAGGGTGTTGACATAGTCTATAAACATTGTAGAAGAGCTGGCAACATCATGGGCATATTTTGCACAGTGAGAGTTTCATATATTTTCATTCTGGTAGTACATGCATGCTCAGTAGCTCAATTCTGCCCAACTCTTTAACACCCCATGGACTGCAGCCCGCCAGGCTCCTCTGTTCATGGAATTTTCCAGGCAATGATACTGGAGTGGGTTGCCATTTTCCTCCTCCGGGGGATCTTCCCCACCCAGGGATCAGACCTGCATCTCCTGCATTGGAAGGAGGATTCTTTACCACTGAGTCATCTGGAGAGCCTCTTGTGATAGCAGAAGGGAATAAAGAGGAAGGTTAAAAATAAATAAACATAAAACACATTAAAAGTGTTGTTGTGGGAAATCTCCTGGCTGTCCAGTGATTCGGACTCTGTGATTTGACTGCCGAGGGCCCGGGTTTGATCTCTAGCCAGGTCCCAGAGACAGAGGAGCCTGTTTGGTACCGTCTATGGGGTCACACAGAGTCGGACAAGACTGACGTGACCTAGCAGCAGCAGCAGGTAACTAAGATCCCAAAAGACGCTAGGCGTGGCCAAAAAAAGTTTTGTTGAAATGACTGTATATATGTGAAACACACCCAAAACTAAATTAACCAAATGTTGGACCACATCCTGAATGGTAAAATAATTTGACAAAGAATAGATACGTATGGGCTTCCCAGATGGCGCTAGTGGTAATGAACCCACCTACCAATGCAGGAGACAAAACAGATGCCGGGTGGATTCCTGGGTTGGGAAGATCCCCTGGAGAAGGAAATGGCAACCCACTTCAGAATTCTTGCCTGGAGAATCCGATGGACCGAGGTGCCTGGCAGGCTACAGTCCCTAGGGTCACAAAGAGTCAGACACAATTGGAGTAACTTAGCACACACACACACACACACACACACACACACGCACGCATGGACACAAGCATATGTATAATCAAATCACTTTGCTGTACACCTGAAACTAACATAACATTGTTAATCAACTATATTCCAATACAAAATTAAAATTAAAAAAAGGGACCCAATCTTGAAAATCTACCATTTTAGCAGATGAGAAGATGGAACTATAAATATTTATGTAATACGGTTATCTTAGATCGAAAGATGATAAAACAACAGAAAATTTGCTTTTAGGCATAGGGAACTGAAATACTAAGGAAGTGCTAATTCCATTTTCCTGTACATTTGCCATCATACTAAAAGTCTACCTCTCCACTGATCATGTGTTTCTATTTTAAGCTCAAAACCATTTCCACTGTCTTGACTGAGAGGTGATTTGGAGGTCAAATCATAATGCCCCACAGAAATGTATTATTCTTGAACTTCTTAAACAGATTGCTATTCATCTCAAATGTCAACTCCTTTCTTAAAAGGACAAGTGCTAGATTGATGTTGTTTTCCCAATAAATTAAAGTAAGTTTATATCTTTTGTTCCAAACTCCAATCCCTCTCTGCATTATGGCTCACATAGTCAGTAGACATTCATTTACTCTTCCAGACTCAGATGGTGACATGGGAGACTCCTGAATTTAGTCATGGATGCACCAAACGTACAGTTACTTACACTGTAGTCCCTTCTGAGAGAGATTGAGAACTAGCCAAGTGACTGCTACACATCGGATGACTGAGAAAATACATGGAAACAAGCAAGAAGGGCTGAGATACATTCTTGCTGTAAATTCACCAGGCACAGCAACATACAACTGGGAGGGAACCCCAGACTCTCAGCTTCTCCTTCCTGAGGAGAAAGGGGTTTGGACTTCACATCGAGATCCCAGACCTATAAGCCTCCCCTGGAGGAATGATCCCCAAGTTCCCCACCTCTGATAGCCAGTAGGGTTTTGCTCAATGAAGTCCCACAAGGCTATAGCAAACAAAGAAAAATTATCAACAAGATACAGGATAACTCACGACAATGCAGAGCGAGCAGACAGAAAGGCCCACCTCCCGGTCCTTCCCCGAGTGGGGCTGGACTGCATGTCTTAGGAGCTGCTGTCTGAGAGTCTGGCTTCTAATTAGGAGGCATCTGAGTGATAACTGTGGGCTTTCCCAGAGCCTGAATGGGATGGTGGGTACTTCCCCTCTACCCAGGGCTCTGGTTCACCCCAACAATGAAACCAGGTACCCAGTATATTCCTGGAAGATGCTGGTCCACATACCTAGTGCTCTGACTTTTACGGCAGCCACTTGAGGGGCTGCTCTCCAAGCGTCCCAGCTGACGATCAACAGTGCTTGGATGAGCAAGTCCCACAGGACTATCACAAACAAGGAAAGAGGTGTTAAACAGGTGTGGGAATGTGCGCACACACACACCCTGCAGCTCTACACATGGACTCAGTGCAAAGTGAGCAGAACAAACTGGCCATCTCCCAGTTCCTCCCTGGAGGGAGACTGACTGCTTCCTTTTTCCATTACAGCCTGAGGGTCCAGCCTCTAACCAACCTGCACCATCAGAAAAAAGCAAATCCCAACCATAATAAGATATCACCCCACACATGGCTTCCCCAGTGGCTCAGATGGTAAAGAATCTGCCTACAATGTGGGAAACCCAGGTTCGATCCCTGCGTCAGGAAGATCTCTTGGAGAAGGGAATGGCAACCCACTCCAATATTCTTGCCTGGAGAACTCCATGCACAGAGAAGTCTGGAGGGCTACACTCCATGGGATCACAAAGATTCGAACACAACTGAGTGACTTTCACTTCACTTAACACATATTAAGATTTCCAGTATCAAAACAGTACTAAGTCTCTTCAGTCGTGTCTGACTCTTTGCAACCCCATGAACTGTGACCCACCAGGCTCCTCTGTCCAAGGAATTCTCCAGGCAAGAATACTGGAGTGGGTTGCCATTTCCTTCTCCAGGTATCAAAGCGCTAAGAATTAACAAACGTTGGTGAGGACTTGGAGAAAGGAGAACTTTTGAGTACTGTTGGTGGCAATGTAAACTGGTGCAGTCACTGTGGAAAACCGCATGGAGGTTTTTCAACAATTAAAAAGAGAACTACCCTATGATTCATCAGTGGTACTTCTGGTGCACAGGCAGATCTTCTTTCATTGCATGTCTCTTTACTGTACATTTTTCACAAGTTGAAGGTTTGTGATACTCCTGTATCCAGCAAGTCTATCAGTACCATTTTCAAATAGCACTTGCTCACTTTGCTTGTCTGTGTCACATTCTGGTAATTCTTTTCCCGTTTCAAACATTTTTATTTAATCTGCTATGGTCATCTGTGATCAGCGATACTTGAAGTTACTGCCACGACTTGCTGAAGGTGTGGATGATGGATAGCACTTTTCAGTAATAAATTTTTTTTAATTAAGGTATATACTTTTTTTAGACATATTGCTATTGCACACTGAAGCTACAGGGTAGTGTGAACATAACTTTTATATGCACTGGGAAACTAAAACATTTTATGTGACTCTCTTTATCATGATGTTTACTTTATCACAGTGGTCTCGAACCAAATCCATAATATTTTCAAGATATTCTTGTATATCCAAAGGAAACAAAATCAACATCTCCAAGAGACATCTGTTTTCCTGTGTACATTGCAGCATTATTCACAGTAGCTAAGGCATAAAAACAACCTAAGCATCTTTTGACAGACGAATAATGAAAATGTGATATTAATAGACATAGATCCAGACACAATGGAATGCTGCTGCTGCTACTGCTAAGTCGCTTCAGTCGTGTCTGACTCTGTGCGACCCCACAGATGGAAGCTCACCAGGCTCCCCATCCCTGGGATTCTCCAGGCAAGAACACTGGAGTGGGTTGCCATTTCCTTCTCCAATGCATGAAAGCGAAAAGTGAAAGTGAAGCCGCTCAGCGACCCCATGGGCTGGAACCTACCAGGCTCCTCCGTCCATGGGATTTTCCAGGCAAAAGTACTGGGGTGGGGTGCCATAATGGAATGCTATTCAGCCTTAAAAAAGAAGGAAAGCCTGCCATTTGTGACAACATGAATGAACCCAGAGAGCACTATGTTAAGTCAGACAGAAAAAGACAGCTACTACCTGTTGTCACTTGATGAACTCACAGAGAGTAGAACGGTGGTTGGCAGGAGCTGGGATGTGGGGAAATAGGGTCAAAGAGTCAAACTTTCAATTATGTGATAAGGTGTGAGTATCTAATATATAACATGGTGACTACAGTTGATAATATTGTATCAGTTCAGTTCAGTTCAGTTGCTCAGTTGTGTCTGACTCTCTGCGACCCCATTGACTGCAGCACACCAGGCTTCCCTGTCTATCACCAACTCCCAGAGATTACCCAAACTCATGTCCGTTGAGTCAGTGATGCCATCCAACCATCTCATCCTCTGTCCCCCTTCTCTTCCTGCCTTCAATTGTTCCCAGCATCAGGGTCTTTTCAAATGAGTCAGTTCTTTGCATCAGGTGGCCAAATTATTGGAGTTTCAGCTTCAGTATCAGTCCTTCCAATGAATATTCAGGACTGATTTCCTTCAGGATGGACTGGTTGGCTCTCTTTGCAGTCTAAGGGACTCTCAAGAGTCTTCTCCAACATCACAGTTCAAAAGTATCAATTCTTCAGTGCTCAGCTTTATCATCCAACTCTCACAACCATACATGACTACTAGAAAAACCATAGCTTTGACTATACGGATCTTTGCTGGCAAAGTAACATCTCCGCTTTTTAATATGCTGTCTACGTTGGTCATAACTTTTGTTCCAAGGAGCAAGCATCTTTTAATTTCATGGCTGCAGTCACCATCTGCAGTGATTTATAATACTGTAATACTATAATGCTGTATAGTATAATTGAAATTAGCTAAGCAAGTAAAACCTAGATACTTAAGTGTTCTTCACACAGAAAAAAAGGTAAGAATGCAAGGTGCTGGATGTGTTAATTAACTCAGCAGTGAGAATCCTTTCACACTGCATATGTACATATTGGTTCCCAAACTTCAGAGCTTCCCACTTTCCTCCACCAGTGCACAGAGGGCAAGGAGAGACCAAAGAAAAAGACCGTTGGTGGCAATTTAATAAGCATGAGAACTTACATGCAAGATTTGCCCTGGGCAAAGATGAGTAGATCTCCACACCTGTTTGCCAGAATCTTAAAGGTTTATATAGAGGTCTTAATGGGGTTCAGTCATATACATAATCCCATGGTCTCAACAACACCTTGCTTTCTCAAGGCTGTGTCCTTGAAAATGATTTCTACCATGTGAAGGTACATTCTAAGGGCACAGGGAGGAGGTGAGGAGCCTCTAATTGACCTGGTTCCGCTTACAGGTAAACTAGTTGTCAGTCACATCCTCTTAATGAGCTTCTCCAACAGTATATCAGATCATCACATTGGATACCTTAAAAATATTACAGTTATATTTGTTCATTATATTTCAATGAAACTGGAAAATAAAACATTTATTTACTGAGCTTTTGATATTGTGCAAGGCATGGAAAACATGTATGACCATTTTAAAATCTGAAACTTGCCCTCAAGGAAGTTTCTATCTAAATTAAAAAGTTAAGACAATCAATGAGGGCTTCCCTGGTGGTTCAGACAGTAAAGTTAAGACAGTCAATGAACTGTTACAAACCCAGACTGAAAATAATACACAAAAATGTAATCATAAAGTACTATGATGATTCAGAAGGGAGAGAGATTACTTTGCTGAGGCTCCCTGGGGTGTTTCAAGAAAGAAACGACACTTAAAATTTTTTACCATTATTTTACTTACCAGTATAGACATTATTGATATCTTTAAGGCTGACCTTCCTGGTATCATGGTATCATGTAATGACTGAATGTATCTAAATTGTAACAATTTAAAATTGACAAGCATATAAAGCAAAACTACATTGTTAAAAGTTTCCTGAAGAGACAGATTTTTATTATTTTTTATTATTTATTTTCTTTTTGACTAGTAAGAGTTTATAAATAAAAGGAATGGAAAACCTAAAAAAAATGACATTTAAACTGGATTTTGAAGCAAAGATAAAATTTGACAATTTAAATCATGGAGGAACAAAAAGCAATCCAGAAGAGGCAAGGTCTTGAATATAGCAGAGAACAATCAAAAATTATGTTAAATACTGGATTGGGAGGATCCCCTGGTATAGGAGGAAATGGTAACCCACTCCAGTATTCTTGCCTGGAAAATCCCCATGGACAGAGGTGTCTAGTGGGCTACAGTCCATGGGGTCCCAAGAGTCAGATATGACTGATGGACTGAGCACGCACGTCTCTTTGAAAGAAGACAAAGAAGATCTGAGACGTGATTTCATCAGGAAGAAGTGGTACCACCAGCATAAATATGTGGTACCACTGACAACCATTGCCAGGCCACAGAGATGGTTGCCTGTGTGGAGAGTGTTCCAAAGCAGCTGGAAGCGGAAATGGCAATTTTTTATATATAAACATGCACACAGAGCCATGGTCGAATGGAGGTATGTATCATCACGACAGAGCCACAGTTTGCTTTCTGCAAGAAATGGTGGAGCTCTCCGGTTAGTCAAAACATGTCAAGGGTATCACAGAGAAAGGGCTGAAAAATGTTAGCACTCTCCACTGCCTGGTGGGAATGGGTATGGACCCACACTTTGAAAAGTATTTCAGTAAAATGTCCATCAAAAATTCATAAAACGAGGCCATGTTATTTCACTTCTAGGAGCATAACCTATATATAAATAATCCAAATATTGGGAAATTCTTGTAGGTATTCATTACTGCATTATCAAAATTTATCAAGTAACTATTCTATCGGAGAAGGCAACGGCACCCCACTCCAGTACTCTTGCCTGGAAAATCCCATGGATGGAGGAGCCTGGTAGGCTGCCGTCCATGGGGTCGCTAAGAGTCGGACATGACTGAGCTACTTCACTTTCACTTTTCACTTTCATGCATTGGAGAAGGAAATGGCAACCCATTCCAGTGTTCTTGCCTGGAGAATCCCAGGGACGGGGGAGCCCGGTGGGCTGCCATCTATGGGGTCACACAGGCGGACACGACTGAAGCAATTTAGCAGTTTAGCAGCAGGTTGGTCATAACTTTCCTTCCAAGGAATAAGCGTCTTTTAATTTCATGGCAGCAATCACCATCTGCAGTGATTTTGGAGCCCCCCAAAATAAAGTCTGACACTGTTTCCATTGTTTCCCCATCTATTTGCTATGAAGTGATGGGACCAGATGCCATGATCTTAGTTTTCTGAATGTTGAGCTTTAAGCCAACTTTTTCACTCTCCTCTTTCACTTTCATCAAGAGGCTCTTTAGTTCCTCTTCACTTTCTGCCATAAGGGTGATGCCATCTGCATATCTGAGGTTATTGATATTTCTCCCGGCAATCTTGATTCCAGCTTGTGTTTCATCCAGCCCAGCGTTTCTCATGATGTGTTCTGCATATAAGTTAAATAAGCAGAGTGACAATATACAGCCTTGATATATTCCTTTTCCTATTTGGAACCAGTCTGTTGTTCCATGTCCAGTTCTAACTGTTGTTTCCTGACCTGCATACAGGTTTCTCAAGAGGCAGGTCAGGTGATCTGGTATTCCCATCTCCTTCCGAATTTTCCACAGTTTATTGTGATCCACACAGTCAAAATAGATGAGTAAATAAACAATATTACAGCTATAGTGTGCAATGCTATGAAAGCTATTTTGTGGTAGAAAAATAGATACTGGTGTTAAAAGATTACCAAGATACATTTTACCAAAGCAGAACAATTTTATACATAAATATATACAAGAAAAGATCAAGAAGTAGACATAGAAAAGCATTAAACAGTAGTTACTTTGGCCACCTGATGCGAAGACCCAACTCATTGGACAAAACCCTGATGCTGGGAAAGCTTGAGGACAGGAGAAGGGGACGACAGAGGATGAGATGGTTGGATGGCATTACTAACTCAATAGGCATGAGTTTGAGCAAACTGTAGGAGACAGCGAAGGACAGAGAAGCCTGAAGTGCTGCAGTCCATGGGTTCTCAGACATGACTTAGAACTAAATAGCAACTTCTTCAAAAGGGTGGAATAAAGAATTGCGCTGGGCTTCCCTGGTGGCTCAGATGGTAAAGCATCTGTCTGCAGTGTGGGAGACCTGGGCTTGATCCCTGGGTCAGGAAGATCCCTGGAGAAGGAAATGGTAGCCCACTCCAGTATTCTTGCCTGGGAAATCCCATGGACAGAGGAGCCTGGCAGGCTATAGTCCCCGGGGTTGCAAAGAGTTGGACATGACTTAGCAACTAAAAACAACAACAAAGGACTGGAACTGTCGCTTACTATCTATATTTTTTATGTTTGACTTTTTAAAAATGACTACATGTGAAGACCAGCAGAAACAGTACACTCAGAAAAGTTTTTACAGTGGTGACAAGTGCTTACCTAACCAAGGTAAATAATTCAGTCATTTAAAGCAATCGTATACTGGGTGGTAGTGTGATCATGGTTTCCTGGAGCTTTCCTTCTAATAGTTCAGTTCAGTCGCTCAGTTGTGTCCAACTCTTTGCGACCCCATGGACTGCAGCACACCAGGCTTCCCTGTCCATCACCAACTCCTGGAGTTTACTCAAACTCATGTCCATTGCCTCGGTGATGCCCTCCAGCCATCTCGTCCTCTGTCATCCCCCTTCTCCTTCAGCCTTCAATCTTTCCCTTCTGTGGGTAGGCTTATTCAGGTAAATCAGGTAAGGGTCTTGACACTTAGACCGGCCTTGTTCCCCTCTTCACCCTAAAGCTCTATTTCCTTCCCTGCCTTACACAATGATGCTCCACCTTGGGTATTTCCTACCATCTAGATCCAATCTTCCTATTACTGATGTCAGATGTCTAGCTCTCTCATCTAGGGATTGCTCTCAATACCGCATAATGACTTTTCAAGTAACAGGACTGGTAAAAGTATGATTGTTTAACTTTTATAAACCAAGGAGGAAAATTTACAAAGAATATACATCAAAAGAAGGGCACAAGCTGCTCAGCTTGGTGCTGTGTGATGACCGAGAGGGGTGGGATGGGAGTGGGTTGGAAGGAGCTCGAGAGGGATGGGATATATGTGTATGTAAAGCTGATTCACTTTTTGTACAACAGAAGCTAACACACCATTGTAAAGCAATTACATTCCAATTAAAAAAAATTAGGGGAAAAGAGAAAATAAAAGAATTGGATGTATTTCATAGCATGATTTCAAAAACAAATACTTAAATTTTTACTGAATAAAAGTAATACATATTTCTCACATGAGTACTTCAGGAAACAGGTAAAAAAACTTTGAGAAATAGTTCTCTACATTCCAAAAACAATTAAAGAAAGACTGTGATTGACCCAGAGGACTGGGACTGGGGGGACATAGGAGTGAGGGGTTATATGTATACTTATGACTGATGCATGTCATTGTATGGCAGAAGACAACACAATATTGCAAAGCAGTTATCCTCCAATTAGAAGGAAATTAAAGAGAGAAAATAACTATCTGAAAAGAAGGACTGTATGAAGAGGGATATGAAATTAAAGAAGAAATTAAAAGGTGGTAAATGTGAAGTGAAAGAGTTCATTTAAGATATCAAAGTTAAGAATACAAACACCCCAGAAATAAAAGTGATATAGAAACACAAAAACAATATAAGAGATACCATTTTTAAAAAAGAATTGGAACATGAAAGAAAGACTTACAAAAATCCAAAACTTTAAATGCCAAAAGACTAAGAAACAAAGGTAATCAGGAAGGAATATATGGAGGTAGTCCAGAGACAACATAAGCTTGACCAACAAAGGAAGTCAAACAAAGGGATTGGAATAACACTAAAATATGAGATAGAACATGTTTCTGAATTAAAGAGAGACCTGATTCTGAGGGTCAAAGGGGCATACTGTGTTACAGGGGAAAGCACTTTGTTCCAGTAATCAACACGCTATATTCTGGTAAGGCTGCTCGCCTTTAAGAATGGTGCAGCAGAAATCAGCACAACACGGTAAAGAAATCATCCTCCAGTTTGAATTTAAAACAGAAGAAACATAGAAATAAAGAAGCATTCAGTCAGAAGAAGCAGTTCACCTACCAAGGAGGAAAATCAGAGTGGACTCAGATTGCTTCACAGCAATATTTAGTATCCCCAAACATAGCTCAGCGGGCAAAAAATCCACCTGCAATGCAGGAGGCCCCAGTTCGATTCCTAGGTCGGGAAGATCTGCTGGAGAAGGGATGGACTACTCACTCCAGTATTCTTGGGCTTCTCTGGTGGCTCAGCTGGTAAGAATCCACCTGCAATATGGGAGACCTGGGTTCAATTCCTGGGTTGGGAAGATCCCCTGGAGAAGGGAACAGGCTACCCACTCCAGTATTCTGGCCTGGAGAATTCCATGGATTGTATGTCCATGGGGTTTCAAAGAGTCAGACAGAACTGAGCAACTTTCACTTTGAAAACTATGAGCACAAAAGTTTAGATAGCCCTTCTTGTGGCATAAAAAAACTACTTGATGAGACATTCTCACCAAACAAGTGCTGTAGTGGAAAGAAATGAGGAAGGAAGAATTCATGGCATAAAAGTATTTGTGATTTGCACTGAATTGATTAGATTACAGAAACAAAGCTGTTATAAACATTGAGATGTGTTGTGTTAGTAAGAATATAGCTAAGGAAAATGGGCAATGGTGGGAAAAAGCAATCAGAAAAAATTACAAACATGTTAATTTTTTAAACTTTCATATCAGGAGTTAAAAGATATTATTTACTCCTGATGTTCCAAATTTCCTTCTGATATTTCCCTTCTATCTGAAAAAGTTCCTTTAGTAAATCTTTACCTATGATGTAAGGTTGGTTTAACATTAGAAAAAATATGAGTCATCATATATTAATAGATTAAAATTGAACAATCACATGATCATCTCAGTAAATGCAGGAAAAAATATTTTACAAACTTCAACACCCATTTGTGATAGAAACTCTTGTAGCAAACTAAGAATAAAATAGACCCTCCTCAATCTAACAAAAAGACACTTATAAATAAAATCCAAAAGCTATAAATCTAAATATTACTGAAAGGAATTAAAGACTACTAGATGAAAGGAGAGATACAGTATGTCCAGAAATCAGAAAACGCAAAATTGTTAAAATGAGAGATCAGTAACCTCACATTAATCTATAGATTTGATGCAATTCCAAAATCTCAAGTGTTTCCTATATAAATTACACACAGATTGTAAAATTTACAAAAAAATGAGGAAAGCCCAGAGTAACCAAAAGTAAAGAAAATAGAGTATAGTCTATTTTAAAAGTAACTTTAAATAGAGTATAGTCTGTAAAAACGTTGAATCACTATGTTGCATCAGTTTAGTTCAATTCAGTCCCTCAGTCGTGTCCAACTATTTGTGACCCCACAAATTGCAGCACGCCAGGCCTCCCTGTCCATCACCAACTCCCGGAGTTCACCCAAACTCATGTCCATCGAGTTGGTGATGCCATCCAGCCATCTCATCCTCTGTCGTCCCCTTCTCCTCCTGCCCCCAATCCCTCCCAGCATCAGAGTCTTCTCCAATGAGTCAACTCTTCGCATGAGGTGGACAAAATATTGGAGTTTCAGCTTTAGCATCAGTCCTTCCAAAGAACACTCAAGACTGATATCCTTTAGAATGGACTGGTTGGATCTCCTGGCAGTCCAAGGGACTCTCAAGAGTCTTCTCCAACACCACAGTTCAAAAGCATCAATTCTTCAGCACTCAGCTTTCTTCACAGTCCAACTTTCATATCCATACATGACCACTGGAAAAATCATAGCCTTGACTAGATGGACCTTTGTTGGCAAAGTAATGTCTCTGCTTTTGAATATGCTATCTAGGTTGGTCATAACTTTCCTTCCAAGGAGTAAGTGTCTTTTAATTTCATGGCTGCAGTCACCATCTGCAGTGATTTTGGAGCCCCCCAAAAGTAAAGTCAGACACTGTTTCATACCTGAAACTAATATTGTAAATCAAATATACTTTAATTAAAAAATTAAGTTTGTTCTTAAAAACACACTTAAGACAATAAAAAGATGAACTGTAGACTGTGATTAAATATTTGCAAAGCATATAGCTGACAAAGGATTTGCTTCAATAATATATAAAGAACTCAAAACTCAAAAAGACAAATAAGCTAAATTTTAAAATGGGAAAATTTTTTGAAAAGACACTTCATCAAATAAGATAGATAAATGGTAAGTGAACATATACAAAGATGCTCAATATCATTAGTCATTGGGGAAATGCAAGTTAAACCACACTGCTATACCACAAAACACTCATTAGAATTAAAAACAAAAAACAAAACACTTATAATAACCAATGCTGGTGAGAATGTGGACCACTTAGACCACTCATAGTTGCTGATGGAAATACAAAGTGGTACATACACACACAAAAATACAGTTTGGCAGTTTCCACTAAATGAAATATACTCTTATACAACTTAGAGACCTCACTCCTAAGTAGTTACTCAGAAGAAACAGCATATGTCCAAACAAAAACATGTATTTGAATGTCATACTTACCTTTTTCAATGATGCAAAATTTGCAAACAACCCAAATATCCATCAACTAACAAATATAACCAACTAAGATCGGCCATGCATGGGATTGAGAAAGAGCTATCATAAACAAATTGTTTTATAGGCATGAAATGGAATACTTTGGCCAATCCGATGTGAAGAGTCGACTCATTGGAAAAGATCCTGATAATGGGAAAGATTGAAGGCAGGAAAAGAAGGGGACAACAGAGGATGAGATGGTTGGATGGCATCACTGATTCAATGGACATGAGTTTGAGCAAGCTCTGGGAGATGGTGAAGGACAGGGAAGCCTGGCGTGCTGCAGTCCATGGGGTCGCAAAGAGTCAGACACAGCTGAGCGACTGTACAACAATAGCAGTGGAATACTAGGTGAATAAGTCCAGACGCAAAAAAACTGCATGTTGTGTGACTCCATTTACACAAAATTCTGGAAAGGGAAAAAGTGAAAAGACAAAAAGCCATGTACCAGGGGGCAGGTGTAGGCAGAGGCCATTGAATAGAGAACCAGAGGGGATGTTTTGGAGTGGAAGATGTGTTCTAGATCATGACTGTGCTGTATATAATACAACTGTAAAATAAACTATATTTTGGTATAATTACACAAAAATACAACTTATAAATTGTGTTTTTGTGTAACTGCATAAGATAAAACTATAAGCATTTTCAAAACTCAGAATTACAAACTTAAAATTGGAAAATTTTATTAAATTCGTATTTACTTCATTAAAGGTAATTATTCTTAAAAGTTGGAAATTAGAAGGTCATATTCTACCATAAGATACATTTTATAATGAAAGTCTAATCTCATAGATAGGAGGCTTTATATTATTTGTAGATTATTATTTCAACCTTGAAGAACCAGAGGAATCCTCCAAAACTAACAGAAATAATGAGAATTCAGTAACATGACTAGCTATGAAACTAAAACACAAATATATTTAGCTTTGTTATATGCAAATAATTACTGAAAATCTATAATGAAGGAAAGATCACATTTAAGAATTCACAAATACATTTTTAAAAAAATATGCAACTCATATATAAAGTTTTAAATAACTCCTGAGGACAAAAGAAAAAAATGAATAACAATAAAAAATGTGCCTTGTTCTTGGTTCCAAAACTTTGGACTAAAAGTCTTTCTTCTCCCTAAATCAAGTTACAACTTAACTGCAATCTCAATGAATAATCTCATATATGCTTTCTCATTTTGAATGTGATTAATAAGCTACTTAAAATCATTGGAGACAAGATAAATTATTTAATAAATGTAATTGGGATAACTTTAAAGCTTTAGGAAAATATGTTTACATATATATTTTGATCCTTAAGTAGCAGTAAATTCTGTTCACATCATTATATGCTAAAAATAAAATCATAAATTTTAGAGGAAAATATGCTTATTTTTTCATTAACCTATGGTTGGGAATATTTACTTAAGTTTATATAAAGTTCAAAACTCAGAAAGATAAAAACTATTAAATCTTATTATATGAAAAATTTAACTATCTGTGATGCAAAAATTACCATAACTAAATTCAAATGATAAATGACAAACTGGGTTAAAAAATAATTGGCAACAAATGACCAAGAGCTAATTTCTCAGAAAACTAAGATCATGGCATCTGGTCCCATCACTTTATGGGAAATAGATGGGAAAACAGTGGAAACAGTGTCAGACTTTACTTTTGGGGGCTCCAAAATCACTGAGGATGGTGATTGCAGCCATGAAATTAAAAGACGCTTACTCCTTGAAAGGAAAGTTATGACCAACCTAGACAGCATATTCAAAAGCAGAGACATTACTTTGCCAACAAAGGTCCATCTAGTCAAGGCTATTGTTTTTCCAGTGGTCATGTATGGATATGAAAGCTGGACTGTGAAGAAAGCTGAGTGCCGAAGAATTAATGCTTTTGATCTGTGGTGTTGGAGAAGACTCTTGAGAGTCCTTGGACGGTAAGGAGATCCAACCAGTCCATTCTAAAGGAGATCAGTCCTGAGTGTTCATTGGAAGGACTGATGCTGAAGCTGAAACTCCAATACTTTGGCCACCTCATGTGAAGAGTTGACTCATTGGAAAAGACCCTGATGCTGGGAGGGATTGGGGGCAGGAGGAGAAGGGGACAACAGAGGATGAGATGGCTGGATGGCATCACCGACTCGATGGATGTGAGTTTGGGTGAACTCCGGAAGTTGGTGATGGACAGGGAGGCCTGGTGTGCTGCAATTCATGGGGTTGCACAGAGTCAGACACAACTGAGCGACTGAACTGAACTGAATTTCCAGAAAATTAAAATTACTCTTACAAGTTAGTAAAGAAGAGACAACCAACCAATAGAAAATATGGCAAAGAACATAAAAAAGTAATAGTAAAGGAGGAAAAAGTACAAATGGTGTATAAAGTGAGATGATGTTCATTTCACTTCACTTCCACGTAAAGAAATTAATATTCAGTAGTGATGAGATGCCCAAAGAAAAAGAAAAGCAAGAAGGCAAAATAGTTATCTGAGGAGGCTTTACAAATAGCTGAAAAAAGAAAAGAAGTGAAAAGAAAGGGAGAAAGGGAGAGGCACATCCAACTAAATTCAGAGTTCCAAAGAAAAGGAGAGACATGAAGCCCTTCTTCAATGAACAGTGCATAATACTAGAAGAAAACAACAGATGGGGAAATACTAGAGATCTCTTCAGGAAAATTGGAAATATCAAGGAAACATTTTGCCCAAAGACGGGCACAATAAAAGACAGAAACCATAGAGACTTAGCTGACACTGAAGAGATCAAGAAGAGATGGAAATGATACGTGGAAGAACTAAACAAAAGAGATCTTAATGAATCGGATTACTACTATGGTGTGGTTAGTCACCCAGAGCCAGACATTCTGGAGTGCGAAGTCAAGTGAGCCTTAGGAAGCACTGCTGTTAATAAAGCTAGTGGCTGCAATGAAATTCCAGCAGAACTATTCAAACCCCTAAAGAATGATGCCATCAAGGTTTTGCATTTAATATGTCAGCAAATCTGGCAGATCCAGCAGCGGCCACAAGACTGGAAAAGATCAATTCTCATCCCAATTCCCAAGAAGGGTAGTACCAAAGAATGTGCGAACCATCGGAAAATTGCACTCATCTCCCATGCTAGTAAGATCATGCTTAAAATCGTGCCTGCTAGGTTTCAGCATTATGTGAACCAAGAACTTCCAGATGTTCAAACAGGGTTTAGAAAAAGAAGAGGAACAGATCAAATTGCCAACATTCGCTGGATCATACAGAAAGCAAGGGAATTCCAGAAAAACATCTACCTCCGTTTCATTGACTATGCTAAAACCTTTGACTGTGTGGATCATAACAAACTGTGGACGGCTCTTAAAGAGATGGGATTACCAGACCATCTTACCTGTCTCCTGATAAGCCTGTAGGCGGGTCAAGAAGCAACAGTTAGAATCCTGCATGGAACAATTGATTTGTTCAAGATCGAGAAAGGATATGACCAAGCTGTCTGTTATCACCCTGTTTGTTTAAACTATATGCTGAGTACATCATGAGAAATGCTGGGCTGGATGAGTTACAAGCTGAAATTAAGATAGGTGGGAGAAACATCAACAACCTCAGCTCAACAATCATCTGCATAAGATGATACCACTGTAATGGCAGAAAGTGAAGAGGAACTAAATAGCCTCTTGATAAGGGTGAAGGAGGCGATTGAAAGAGCCAGCTTAAGACTAAACATTAAAAAAAAAAAAAATTAAGATCATGGCATATGGCCCCAGTACTTCATGGCAAATAGGAGAAAAGGTGGAAGTAGTGACAGATTTCCCCTTGGACTCCAAAATCACTGTGGCCGCTGATTGCAGACATGAAATCAGAAGATGATTGCTTCTTGGAAGGAAAGCAATGACAAACCAAAACAGTATGTTGAACAGCAGAGACATTACTCTGCTAACAAAGATCCACATGGTCAAGCCCTATGGTCTTCCCAGTGGTCACATACATAAAGACGAGAGCTGGACTATAAAGAAGGCAGAACGCCAAAGAATTGATGCTTTCAAACTGTGGTGCTGGAGAAGACTCCCTGAAATTCCCTTGGACAGCAAGGAGATCAAACCAGTCAATCTTAAGGGAAATCAACCCTGAATATTTGTAGGAAGGACTGATGATGAAGCTGAAGCTCCTACTTTGGTCATCTGATGCAAACAGATGAGCATCAAAGGATTGATGCTTCTGAACTATGGTGTTGGAGAAGACTCTTGAGAGTCCCTTGGACAGCAAGGAGGTCAAACCAGTCAATCCTAAACGAAATCAGTCCTGAATATTCACTGGAAGGACTGATGCTAAAGCTGAAGCTCCAACACTTTCGCCATCTAATGCAAAGAACTGACTCACTGGAAAAGACCCTGATGCTGGGAAAGACTGACGGCAGGAAGAGAAGGGATGAGATGATTGGATGACATCACCGACTTGATGGACATGAGTTTAAGCAAGCTCTGAGAGTTGGTGATGGACAGGGAAGCCTGGTGTGCTGTTGTCCATGGAGTCACAAAGAGTTAGACAGGACTGAGCATCTGAACTGAAATGAACTGATGCGAACAGATGACTCAATGGAAAAGTCCCTGATGTTGGGAAGGACTGAGGGCAGAAGGAGAAGAGGGTGTCAGAGGATGAGATGGCTGGACAGCATCACCAATGCAATGGACATGAACTTGGACAAACTTCAGGAGATGGTGAGGGATAGGGATGCCTGGCGTGCTGCCGTCCATGGGGTCACAAAGAGTCAGACAGGACTGGGCTACTGAAAACAACAGCAATAAGGGATGAGGTGCCATTTTCACATAGACAAGAAGCCAAAATTTTGTTAATATTTGGCCATGTCCATTGCATGCCTCCTGATGAAGTAAGAAATAGGACACAAAGCTTTATAATTAGGGGCAGCAGAAGTTGCCATTTATGGGAGTAATTACCCCATTGAGTGTTAGCATGGTCCCCTGCCTCACCCAAATGGTAGCAGATGCAGAGAGAGCCATGGGCACCTTCAGCCTAAACCAGAGAACCCCAGGTTCACCTACAAGAGGCTTAAAGAAAGCTTTGGGAAAGCTCTGCTGCAGTGGTTCTCAGACTTCAGTGAGCATTAGAATCACATGGAGGGCTTGCTAAAACTCAGATTGCTGGGTCCTGGCATGGGAATTTAGGATTCAGGGGGTCTAGGGTGGAACCTGAGAACTTGCATTATACCAAGTTCCTAGGAGGTGCTGATGCTCCTGGCCCAGGGACTGCACTTTGAGAACCTCTGGTCTATTAAATATGCTTTGTCCTGCTTGTTTGCCATTTCAGTGTTAAACTGAAATAAAAGCAACATAAATCAGAGTCCCATTCTTCCCTGCCAGTCTTCACAGCCAGACCATCTCTTTGTGGTTTGGCTTAGTTTACCAATTGGAAAAGACTTGGATAAAAAAATAATAATAATACTTTCCCTTAGTATTAGTGAAAAGATAAACATATGCAGCCGTTTTCAATTTGGCAATACTTCTCAAAATTCACATGCATATATCATGGGCCCAGAAATTCCACATCTAGGTATTTATCCTTCACATATGCTCCAATCAAAACGCACAAAGAGGATATGTACTAATATATTTACTGTAGCCTATTGACAATAGCCTGAAAACTGGAAACAACTTCAATGTCAGTCAACTGGGAATTGTTTCAATAAATTAGGGTACATCTCACAGGAATACTTTGCAGCCATTATGATGAATGTGGTAGATTGATCATACTGAAATGGAAGAATGTCCACAATGTTTAATTAAGTGCAAGAGAGAAACCGCAGAATGGTACATGGAATGAGATCTATTTTATGTCAAAATTAAATAGATATATCTTAGGACTTCCCTGGTGGTCCAGTGGCTAAGACTCCGTGACCCAAGCACAGAGGGCCTGGGTTCGATCCCTGGTCAGGGAACTAGATCCTACATGCCACAGCTAAAGACCCTGGGTGCCACAACTGAAAAAAGATCCTGTGTCCCACAACTAAGAACTAGCACAGCCAAATAAATAATTTTTTTAAAGATATGTAGAAAATCCCATGGGCAGAGGAGCCTGGTAGGCTGCAATCCATGGAGTCACGGAGAGTCGGACATGACTGAACGACTTCACTTTCACTTTTCACTTTCATGCATTGGAGAAGTAAATGGCAACCCACTCCAGTGTTCTTGCCTGGAGAATCCCAGGGAAGGGGGAGCCTAATGGGCTGCTGTCTATGGGGTCGCACAGGGTCGGACATGACTGAAGTGACTTAGCAGCAGCAGCAGAATATATGACATAGGATACATATAATATATATAAAGATATGATTAATACATATACACACATATGTGTGCATGCAAAAGTTTCTGAAATGATTCTTAGAAACTGAGTCCAGGGAGGGCTTCTCTGGTGGTCCAGAGGTTAAGAATCTGCCTTTCAATGCAGGGGACACTGGTTCAATCCCTGGCCTGGAAAGATCCCCCATACTGAGTAGCAAGTAAGCCCTTGGCCCCCAACCACCGAACCCATGCACCCTAGGGCCCATGTCCTGCAACAAGAGAAGCCACTGCAATGAGAAGCCTGTGCAGAACTAGAGAATAGCCCCTGCTCGAGCCCCCAGACTAGAGAAAAGCCTGAGCAGCAAGGAAGACCTGGAGCAGCCACAAATAAATAAATAATAAGTATTTAAAAAAAAAAAAGACTTAGCCTAAGGAAAGGGGGCTGGAGCCTTGAGGAGACCAGGTATGACACTGAAAAACAATTACTTTAAAATATTCCTGTCTGAATTATTTTACAACAAGCACATATATGCTATCCTGTCTCATTTATTTTTAAACTACTATTTCAAAGTCAAATCAAGAGCAACAACTTAATGCCTTCAGTGCCTCAGCCTCAAACAAGTTTTATCTCTTGATTATCAATGGCTCTCCAGGACCTCTAACTGGGAACAATTTCTTTGCCAAGTTTCTAATCAGTGGGGACCATGGGAATTAATCAAACATTGACTCATAAAAAAGATAAAAATAAGATAGGAAATAAATAAATAAATGGAGAGGGACCCAGCGGGCCTATGTTCCTGCAACACCCTATCTTTTGTCCCATTTTAATTCTCTACAACATCTTGAGGAAAAATTAGCATCATGCAATGGAATACGGGACTGTTTATCTGCAGTTTCTCTGTTGACTCAATGCTCACTTCAGTAACTGTGAACCGAGTTGGTAGGACAGCTGCCTACTTCACGTGGCCACCATTTCCATGGATTCTGGAAAAGGAACAGCAAAGACAATATATGTGCCAGTATTATGATGATAATGCACACACCAGGTTTTGCTAAAAGTACTGGGGACCTGGAATCCACTCGTAGCAAGCAAGAGTGTACCTGAAATCAGCATTAGTTAAGAGTAGCAGGAAATTACCAAGTCGTGAAGACAAATTAATGAATTCTGGACCTGACATTCAGGACTTTCAGGCAGCTGGGTCAAGCTGGCATTTCGATATGCAAACCTCCTGCTCCAAGGTATAAGGCCAGCTCTCAGGGGAGAAAGAGCAGGGCTAAAGGTACAATCCAATCTTAAACTTCTCTTTAGAGTTGTGAAAGCTTAAGCTATGAGATAAATATTTATATGCTCTGGATTTTTTAAATGAAAAAAAAATTCAAAAAGCTGTAATGGAGCAAAATCCTCTCTCACTCCTCAACCTGAACGAATAAAATAAGGATGAACATTTCAAAGAATCATACATTTTCTCATTCTCCCAAAAGCATATGGGGGAGGCCCTGGTACAATCTCTTAGTTACTCCATAAAGAGGCACTGATATGATCCATAAAGTTTGTATCCTTTGGTGGAAAATTCTGTAAACCTGAGTCACTGACATCAAAACAGACTCAAAATGTTACGTGTCAAGCAATATGAACTAAGAAGTTTCTTCCATCCTGGAACCAGCTGTTCTTTTTCCTAGGCAGGCTGAAAACATCATGTGTTATGTGTCATATATCAGGTGCTGGGCGATGTACATTTCTATTATATAACTGTTTGATTTTGGTCACTCAAAATACCCTAAGTGTTTTCCTTAATCACCTTAAGAAAGGCTCATGGGCTTCCCTGGTGGCTCAGCAGTAGAGAATCCACCTGCCAATGCAGGAGACACGGGTTCGATCCCTGATCCGGGAAGATCCCACACACTGCTGTGCACCACAGCTACTGAGTCTGTGCTCTAGAGCCCAGGAACAGCCACCACTGAAGCCCAACCCTAGAGCCTGTGCTCCGCAACAAGAGAAGCCACTGCAATGAGAAGCCCGAGCATCGCCACTAGAGAAAAGTCCATGCATCCACAAAGAACCACGGCACAGTCAAAATAAATAAATGAAATGGGTAAAAAGAGAGAGGCTCAAACGTGTTTAATTTTTTTACATCTACCCAACAAGTTAATTTCATTACGTTGTTCAGTCGCTATGTTATGTCTGATTCTAAGATAATTTGATTATAGCACCATATTATTTGGGATCCGGCCAGAACTCAGTTGATTGGAATTGAGAAAGCCACAGAAAAGCAGCTGAACTACAAAGAAATCAGAGACTCCACTAATGCAAAAAGACTTTCTAATTAATAATCCCAGATAAATCTTGTGATCCTGGCTTCCTCTAAGGAACTCAAAGTGCTGTACAACAATTATTGAATGAACCACCCAAACACCCTTGCACATCCACAGGGAGAATGTACCATAGTAGTCACCTAATAGATTGGAAAAACTGGCACTGCAGAAAGGTCATGTGATTTACCAAATATTACAAAATGAGTCAGGATGGTAACAGAAAATAGTCTGATCTGGTCACTGGCCCGAGCTGAATAAGCACCTTTATTGTCTGTTTTAACTTTCTCCAGGTAATAGGGACTAGCAAATTATTTAATCTTCTCCCCATTTACTGCTTTTGGTCAGTTCTGTTTCGTTCCTCCTAATTTTTACTCTACAATAATGGAAATGATGCTAGCAATGTTTGAATGGCATCATATTTCACAAAGTGCTTTTCCAGTCACTATCTCCTCTAATTAAGCAAACACTATCTCTGCATTCTGCATTTCTCTACACCCTGACTCAAGCTGACTTGAAATTGTCAAAAGACACCATACATGAAATGTAACAGGAAGAGTGCAATTTCCTTCCAGCCACTGTTTTCCTGATAGACACCCAATAGGGATGCACCTGCCATCTTTTGTCCTTTCATTCATCAAACATTCACTGGGCACCACTGAGCATGAGACAAAGCTAAGTACTAAGGATATGAAGATAATTAAGACAGTGTCTTTAAATGAAGGAGCTTATCGTCTAAACATGGGAATAGATTGCAAATATAGTATCACAGGTGTCTGAGTGGAGAAATGAATAAAATGTTCTTAGAATATCAATGAGGGAGAAATAAGTCCAACTTAAGGGAGTCAGAAAAAGCTACTGTGATGAATTGCCTTCATTTCCCTTTTTCCCCCAAATTCTCTCTCCACCTGCCCTGGATCTCAGGGAACCAGTCACTGTGGATGGCACACTCCCTTGCTTGCCCTCCAGCTTTTGGCAGGTGCAGGCAATGGCTAGTTCCATCAGGAAGTCAGAGGACATGCAGAGATACGTAGGGTGTTTATTTTCCCAGATCCCTCCCTGACCAATTATAGTTTGACGATGACCATATTATTCTATCAAAAGTCAGCATGCCTGCCCTAAAGTCACAAGTTCACTCTGGGTCATTGTCTCCTTACTTAGTTCCTCAGTCCAGTCCCATCCTTACCAACTCCAGACAGCTTTGCCATATGTGTCTTATCTTTAAAGTAAAAGTGTTAGTCACTCAGTCATGTCCAACTCTTTGCAACCTCATGGACTCTAGCCTTCTCTTCCAGGCTCCTCTGTCCATGGAATTCTCCAGGTAAGAATACTGGAGTGGGTAGCCATTCCCTTCTCCAGGGGATCTTCCTGACCCAGGGATCAAACCCAGGTCTCCCACATTGCAGGCAGATTCTTTACTGTCTGAGCCACCAGTCAGCCCATGTATTCATCTTAACCCTTGATCTTAACTCTTTGTAAATAATTTAACTGTGAAGATTTTCAAGAAGGAGAATGGCTGAATGAGTTTTTAGTGGAGATTTATTAAGAAAGGATGACCCTGGAAGCAGGGGGTTCATAATTTGAAGCTGCTGGGATCTTGAATTCATGATGGTAGTTCAGGATGGAAAAGGAACAGTTGACTTTCAAGATATCTTTGGAAGTTGAATTGCTCGGCTCAACTAGATATTGAAGAGGGGGAGGGAATATGAGTGAAGTAGAAGGTAACTTGCTTTTCAACTTTCTTTGAAAACATGTTTATTAAAAAATTTTAAAGTTATATTGGTGAGTGATATGTTTTTAATTGAAGATAATTTGGCAAAAAAAAAAAAAAAAAAAAAAAATGCTGCTGTTTAACAAGTGCCCTGCCCTTGCATTTGGTAGGAAATCAACAGTGACCTTCAAGACGGTTTGCAACACAAAATCTGCCACCTGAGCACAGGTATTCTCAGGTACACTTCTCTCACCATGGCCACAGATCCAACTGCCAGGGCCTCTCATGGAAGATGTTCAGCCACCCAAAGCCATGTAGAATAGCAGAAAAGATCACACAGCTTTGGAGTCAATCTTATGCACTGAAGTCAATATATTTTGAAATTATCTATCTGAAATTATCCATCATTCAGTCTAAATATAATGGAATCTGGATGAGAACATACCATATTCTAGCATTTATATGAATGATAACAAAGCTGGTGTTATTATGCTAAGTGAAATAAGTCAGACAAAGAAAGACAAATACCGTGTGATTGTTACATGTCCAAGATCATACTGCTCACTGTGGGGCAAGCCAGTCAACTGAGGGACAAAGTGTTGGGACAAGGAAAGACGACTTTATTCAGAAAGGAAGCAGACCAAGATGGTAGACTACTGTCCCAAAGAACCATTCTGTCTGGGTTTCAATGTCAGTTTCTTTTATAGAGCAGAGAGGGGAAAGTGAGAAGGTAAAGTAAAAGAAGTGATTGCTGTTGTTTGGTCACTAAGTCATGTCCAGCTTTTTGTGACCCCATGGACTGCAGCATGCCAGGCTCCCCTGTACTCCACTATCTCCCAGAGTTTGCTCAAATTCACATCCATTGAGTTGGTGATGGTACCTAACCATTTCATCCTTTGCTGCCCCCTTCTCTTTTTGCCTTCAATCTTTCTCAACATTGAGGTCTTTTCCAATGAGTTGGCTCTTAGCATCAGGTGGCCAAAGTATTACAGCTTCAGCTTCAGCAATCCTGAATACTCAAGATTGATTTCCTTTACAATTGACTGCTTTAAGTTGTTGCAAATATTTCCTGGTTCCAGCCAGACTCTGGAGGGGATGCATTAATTTCTTCCTTCCTAAAGGCATTCACAGGTGGGTCTGGTCACCATATTTTCTAGGAGCTTAAACAAAGGTATTTTAGTTTAATGCTCAGACATGGGAGGCAAGTTTCCAGGAGATGGGCTACAGGCAACATCTCTTCAGTGATTAACTTATAACAAAAACAATAGAATACAAACATTAAAGTAAAAGAAACAGATCCAATATGGAGTCAGATTGGTTCTTCCCTTTATGCAGTCTAACTTATATGTGGAATCTAAAAAGACCAAACTCATAGAAACAGAGATCAGATTGGTGGTTGAGGGCTGGGTTTCAGTGAAGGGATGGTCAAAAATTTCAAACTTCTAAGTTATACAATAAATAAAGTCTAGGAATGTAATGCACACCATAATGACTCTAGCCAAAACTGTATTGACTATCGAAAGTTGCTAAAGGGGTAAATCTTAAGAGTTCTTATCACAGAGGAAAAAACTGTACCTGGATGAGGTGATGGAAGGAAAGTGACTGTGGTGATCATTTCACAATGCAAACATATATCAAATCATAATGTTGTATATCTGAAACATAGACAGTGTTATATGTCAATTATATCTCAATAAAACTGGGGTGGGGAAGAATTCCTGTTATTGTTGCTTTCTCTCTAGGGCTCTGCTACTCCTGTAGCCGGTCATCAAGAGGAAGTGAATGCCAACAGACCCAAGAGCTGGACTTGCGTGATCAGAGGCCCCCCCATCCCCTCCCTTATCCTCAAAATACACATTCTCCCCACCATTCCCATTTGTTGTTGTTATTCAGTCCTTAAGTCACGTCCAACTCTTTGCAACCCCATGGACTGCAGCACGCCAGGCTTCCCTGTCATTCACCATCTCCTGGAGTTTGCTCAAACTCATGTCCATTGAGTTGGTGATGCCATCCAACTATCTCATCTCTTCTCCTCATGCCCTCAATCTTTCCTAACATTAGGGTCTTTTGTAATGAGTAGGCTCTTCACATCAGGTGGACCATTTCAAGGATTTAGCCTTGAAAAAGTAATGTGTTACTGAGACCATCTGGACTGAACACCAGACTGAACACCATTAAGGCCTCTATATAGACTCTTAAGATTCCGGCAGGTAGTTTCAGAGCTCTACTTGTCTTGCTGGCTGTCCTTGACAAGTCTCATATATAAGTTCCCTTGCTTATTAAAACTGCCACCTGACAATCTCAAGAGGTCGGCCTCTTTTTTCAACTTCTCCTTGCCCTCTGGCTATGGAGACCAATTTCAGACTTCGCCTAGGAAGCTCCTAAGGGTGCAAACCCACAGCTGACCACTTAAAATTTCCATTAACCTCAAGAACACAAAGTGCAAACAAAGGCTGCTTTAATTTTATCATCAGACTATTTTTCACATGGCTGAAATTCCTAGAGAAATGCTTGTAAAATATATACTTACAAATACAGACCTAGGGGAGAGTGAAATTTCAGAGGTTATAAAAACATACATCTTTCTGGAATATTAATAATTAGGTATTATAACCAAATTACAAATGTATTCCATTTCCATCAAAAATGGAAATTGGACCTTAACAAATATTCATACTCAAATAAAAACAGGAGCTCAAATAACCTTAATATTTCTTCCATTTATGAAATCAGAGAGAAAGGATTTTCTTAGGTCTGTATAAGAAAAACCTTTTCTTCAAATAAAATCGCACTGAGTCCAGGGAGTAACTTTTTTGGAGGTATTCTGGCACAATGAAGCATGTGAAATGTGGGGGAAAAGAATGACACGTGCAAAAATGTGCATAGAAGGATACTGATAACACTATTCATAATAGCCGAAAAGCACATGCATTAATGATCAATAATAGAGAATTGGTTTAGTACATCTTGGATGCCAAGGTGATGGCTCTTTTGTTCAGTCTCATGTTGTTGTTTAAGTCATTCAGTCATGTCCCACTCTTTGCAACCCCATGGACTGTAGCCTGCCAGGCTCCTCTGTCCATGGGATTTCCTAGGCATGAATACTAGAGTGAGCTGCCATTCCTTTTCCCAGGGGATCTTCCTGCCCCAGGGATCGAACCTGAGTTTCCTGCATTGCAGGCAGATTCTTTACCACTGGGTCATCTGGGAAGCCCTCACGTAGCCAACTCTTATACCAGAGGCACAAATACAACACTGGACATTGTCTACGGTCTACTCTTTTCTCAGGGTGAACTTCTCTCTGGAGTTCTTGATGCTCTTTCTAGTCTGCAGCCTTTGATCACTGCAAAGGCTTTCCTTAACACTGAATTTTGAAAAGAAAGATTAGTATCGCTTCCACAAGGCACAGGGGCTTCTTATGCAAATTATCCCCCACCACTAGCATCTAATTCTGCATTCCAAGAGAAAGGGCAAACTTGAAAAGTGACCCAGCCCTTGAAATGTGACTCAGATTGAAAAACATGTGTTTACATCTTTTGTTCTCTAGCAAAACACTGCTAAAGTGATGATTTTTTTAAAACTCACCTGAACAGAAAGGAGATGAGGAGAGGAGACTACAGCCATCAAGCCTGGATGCCAAAAAATAGACAGCAAAGTTGTGACTGAGATAGAAAGAAATAGGTCATACATACAGGTTAGCAATTAGAAGGGCATCGGCCTGCTTAACAGAAGCACTGGACCCAAGAAGAAAGTGAAGCAACACCTTCATTTACCCTGAGGGAAAATGACATCCAACTGGGAACTCTATATTGAGCCACAGTCTTTATTAGAGTATGAGAGTAAAATAAAGATTTTTTTCCCAGACATGCAAAATTTCCAAAAGCATTTACCTCCTGTTCAGCTTTCCTCAGGAAGCTATCACAGTAAGTGATATCGCTCATCAGAGAGTTTACTAAGAAAGCAAAAACAGAAACTCAGGGTCCATTTCAGAAGCAGCAACATAATCTGCAGGATGCAACCAGAGATAAAATGAAAATACCAGAATCCTTGCTCCAAATTTATTAAGGGTTTCAAGATGAAGACAGCAAGGCAGAAGCCTTCTAAGTGCAATTGCATGGGACACAGACCCCATGAAACCAGCCCTGGGTCCAATCCAGAAGAGGTAAGATAGTTTCCAGGATGATGGTAAAGGGAGATCCCAAGACAGTAGCTTTGAAGCTAATCTAGACAACCACCAGTGCACCCCGGAGCCCAAAAATGGGATCCCAGGTGGCGTCAGTAGAAAAGAAGCTGCCTGCTAATGCAGGAGATACAAGAGATGCAAGTTTAATCCCTGGATTGGGAAGATCCTTTGGAGGAAGAAATGGCAACCCACTCCAGTATGCTTGGCTGGGAAATGACATGGACAGAAGAGTTGGGTGGCTACAGTCCATGTGGTTGCAGAGAGTTGGACGTGACTGAACACGCATGCTGTCTAGCAATTACTCTAACAAGAAAGGTATCTTTAAGGAAAAGAATAAATTACTCAATGTGTTGTAAGGGATTAAGAGGACATTTCACTTCTTGGGGGAAGTACATGGAAGAATTAATGATGGACACAGCTTAAGCAACTTTCCAGTGAAATTCGTTACTGGCAAATGTCAATAATTTATGACAAACTTGCCACAGAGCAAAGGCACTGTGCTCCAGAGCTGTGAAGACAGATAAATCAGAGAATGACCTCCAAGCACTCACAGTCATGAGGACGTAAGTGTGAGTCAAAGCCCATCTTGGTAGAACAGTGGGACTTTTCTTGGAATTTGAGATGATGAGGGGCCTCTTGGCAAAATATAAAACAATATATACAAAGGTATAACAGAGCATAAACAATTCTGAACAAACCTGGATGAACTGAACTATTGGCTAATGATGAATGCCAGAATGCAGAAATGCTCTCGATTTTTCCCTCATCCTCTTTCACAAATTTCCATTCCAAGATCAATGTGCTAGAAATATTAAATGCAAGTGAATGATTCCTATTTGGGATCCTATTAGGACCAGTAAAACAAGCACATTTTGTTTTGTGCATATTGATCCCAGTATATTGATTTTAATTTATCTGCTATAATTAAACTTGTGTAATTATCACAAGGAAATTCAGTGAAGACAGGCACAGGCATTTCTGTTCTGCCAGTTCTCTAGGTTGCTGTAGATTCTCTGCAGAATTCACTGAGATCCTCTGGTGGCTTGAAGGTAGGCATTCGAGGTCAAAGCAGAAGGCTCCCCAATAGCAAGGGAAGAAAGTAAGAAGCACAATTCAGGGCAGAATTATTTTTCCTTTCAAAGTAGCTTTATTACCGTTATGATACATGCTGATTTTTTTTTGAAAGTTGTTAGTAAAGGAAATCTTAAAGGAGAAATTAAAAAGTAATCCCAAATCCCACCATTTGAGAGGTAAGCCCTATTCGTTTTTATCAGGCATCCCGCTAGACATCTCCCTGTGTGCATAAATACAAAGAGAAGAAGACAAATACTAACACAAATGGTAAAACTGCACGTTACTCTGTGATCCACTTCATTCATTCTATGCTACATCATGGGTATTTTTACATGTCAAAACAATTATTTCTGTATCATTGCTTTAATAAATGCACAGTATACCATCATATGTATACAATAACTTATTTTAAAAATACTTGTCTTGCTGAGTGTACTCCCAATTTATCTTTACTATAAAAATACCTACAGTAACTTAAGTACACATCATGGGTGCATGCTAAGTTGCTTCAGTCATATCCAACTCTGCAACCCTATGGACTATAGCCCGCCAGGCTCATCTGTCCATGAGGATTCTCCAGGCAATCTGGAGTGAGTTGCCCTGCCCTCCTACAGGGAATCTTCCAGACCCAGGGATTGAACCCAAGTCTCTAATGTCTTCTGCATTGGCAGGTGAGTTTTTAACCTCTAGTGCCACCTAGGAAGCCCAAGTACACATTAGTCATGTCTGACTCTTTGCCAACCCCTGGACTGTAGCCAGCCAGGGTCCTCTGTCCATGGGATTCTCCAGGCAAGAATACTGGAGTGGGTTGCCATTTCCTTCTCCAGGGGATCTTCCTGTCCCAGGGATCGAACCCTGGTCTCCCACATTTCTGGCAGACTCCTTACCATCTGAACCACCAGGGAAGTCCAAGTACACATCATACTTCTCTAATTATCCCCTTCAGGTACATTCCAGTAAGCAGATTTGTTGGCTCAAAATGAACAAAACTGCCATCTGTCATCCAAAGTTGGTTTTTTAAAATCAATAAGTATATACAAATGCCAATAAGTATATGAAAAGATATTCAGCATGATTAGCCATCAGGGAAATGCAAGTCAAAAACCACAATGAGATATTACTTCCTACTCACTAGCGTGGTTATCCCCCAGACAGATAACTACAGTAGTGGAGAAATTGGAGCCCTCAAACACCACTGGTGGGAATGTAAACTGGGGCAGCCACTTTGGACAACAGTCTAGCAATTTCTCAAAAAGTGTTATTTGATGACTTAGTGATTGTACTCCTAGCTCCAAAAAATTAAAATCGAGGACTCAAACAGATATTTTCACACTAACATTCATTGCAGCATTATTTGCAATAGCCAAAAAGTAGTAACAACCCAAGTTTCCATCAACAGATATATGGGTAAACAAAAGTGGTATATCCATACAGTTGAGTATTATTCATCCATAAAATGAAAAGAAGTTCTAATAGAGGCTGCACCATGGAAGAACCCTGGAAACATCATGCTAAGTGAAATTAGCCAGACACACAATGACAGCTATGGCATGACTCTAATCATATGTAATATCTATAATAGACAAATTCATAGAGACAGAAAGGAGATTAGAGGTTATCAGAGAATGAGTGAATTACTGCTTGATAGGTACTTTTCTATTTGTGGTAAAGAAGAGTTTTGGAAATAGATACTTATGACTATTGCATGGCATTGTGAGTATAATTAATTCCACTGAATTATACATTTAAAATGGTTAAAATGGCAAATTTTATGTTATATATGTTTTACCACAATGAAAAAAATGAAAACATGTTTAAGTTTTAAATTTTTAAAAAGGATTCAGTATAACATGCTGTAATATGGATAAACCTTGAAAACATTTTGCAAAATGAAATAGGCTGGTCACAAAAGACAACATATTTATTGTATCAGATCAGATCAGATCAGATCAGTCGCTCAGTCGTGTCCGACTCTCTGCGACCCCATGAACCGCAGCACGCCAGGCCTCCCTGTCCATCACCAGCTCCCAGAGGTCACTCAGACTCACATCCATTGAGTCAGTCATGCCATCCAGCCATCTCATCCTCTGTCGTCCCCTTCTCCTCCTGCCCCCAATTCCTCCCAGCATCAGAGTCTTCTCCAATGAGTCAACTCTTCGCATGAGGTGGCCAAAATACTGGAGTTTCAGCTTTAGCATCATTCCCTCCAAAGAAATCCCAGGGCTGATCTCCTTCAGAATGGACTGGTTGGATCTCCTTGCAGTCCAAGGGACTCTCAAGAGTCTTCTCCAACACCACAGTTCAAAAGCATCAATTCTTCGGCGCTCAGCCTTCCTCACAGTCCAGCTCTCACATCCATACATGACCACAGGAAAGACCATAGCCTTGACTAGGCCAACCTTTGTTGGTAAAGTAATGTCTCTGCTTTTGAATATGCTATCTAGGTTGGTCATAACTTTCCTTCCAAGGAGTAAGCGTCTTTTAATTTCATGGCTGCAGTCACCATCTGCAGTGATTTTGGAGCCCAGAAAAACAAAGTCTGACACTGTTTCCACTGTTTCTCCATTTGTTTCCCATGTAGTGATGGGACCAGATGCCATGATCTTCATTTTCTGAATGTTGAGCTTTAAGCCAACCTTTTCACTCTCCACTTTCACTTTCATCAAGAGGCTTTTGAGTTCCTCTTCACTTTCTGTCATAAGGGTGGTGTCATCTGCATATCTGAGGTTATTGATATTTCTCCCAGCAATCTTGATTCCAACTTGTGTTTCTTCCAGTCCAGCATTTCTCATGATGTACTCTGCATATAAGTTAAATAAACATGGTGACAATATGCAGCCTTGACGTACTCCTTTTCCTATTTGGAACCAGTCTGTTGTTCCATGACCAGTTCTAACTGTTGCTTCCTGACCTGCATACAGATTTCTCAAGAGGCAGATCAGGTGGTCTGGTATGCCCATCTCTTTCAGAATTTCCCAGAGTTTATTGTGATCTACACAGTCAAAGGCTTTTGCATAGTCAAGAAAGCAGAAATAGATGTTTTTCTGGAACTCTCTTGCTTTTCCCATGATCCAGTGGATGTTGGCAATTTGATCTCTGGTTCCTCTGCCTTTTCGAAAACCAGCTTGAACATCAGGAAGTTCATGGTTCACATATTGCTGAAGCCTGGCTTAGAGAATTTTGAGCATTTCTTTACTAGCGTGTGAGATGAGTGCACTTGTGCGGTAGTTTGATCACTCTTTGGCATTGCCTTTCTTTGGGATTGGGATGAAAACTGACCTTTTCCAATCTTGTGGCCACTGCTGAGTTTTCCAAATTTGCTGGCATATTGAGTGCAGCACTTTCACAGCATCATCTTTCAGGATTTGGAATAGCTCCACTGGAATTCCATCACCTCCACTAGCTTTGTTCATAGTGATGCTTTCTAAGGCCCACTTGACTTCACATTCCAGAATGTCTGGCTCTAGGTCAGTGATCACACCATCGTGATTATCTGGGTCGTGAAGCTCTTTTTTGTACAGTTCTTCTGTGTATTCTTGCCACCTCTTCTTAATATCTTCTGCTTCTGTTAGGTCCATACCATTTCTGTCCTTTATCGAGCCCATCTTTGCATGAAATGTTCTTTTGGTATCTCTGATTTTCTTGAAGTGATCCCTAGTCTTTCCCATTCTGTTGTTTTCCTCTATTTCTTTGCATTGATCGCTGAAGAAGGCTTTCTTATCTCTTCTTGCTATTCTTTGGAACTCTGCATTCAGATGTTTATATCTTTCCTTTTCTCCTTTGCTTTTCGCTTCTCTTCTTTTCACAGCTATTTGCAAGGCCTCCTCAGACAGCCATTTTGCTTTTTTGCATTTCTTTGTATGGCTTCAATCTATATAAAATATCTAGTATTGGCAAATCTACAGAGACACAGAGTAGATTAGTGGTTGTCTAGGGCTGGAGGTTGGAGATAAGGTGGGATGAAAATAGGAGGGACTACTAATGGGTTAAGGGTTGTTTTTTTTTCTTTTTTAATGGGAGGGGGCTGTGAAAATGTTCTGAAATTAATTGTGGTGAAGGTTGTGACTCTGTGAATATATGAAAAACCACTGAAATATATACTATAAATAGGTGAATTGTATGCTATGTGAAATATATCTTAAGAAACCTGTTGGATTTTTTTATTGTAGATTTCTCTATGATGGAAGAGTTGAAACATTTTTTCCTTACATATTAGCCATTTTGGTTTATTCTATTGTAAATGGCTTGTTCATGATCTTTGTTCTGGTGGTTTTGTTTTTGCTTTTATTAAAAATTCACTCAGAGTCTACATGGACAAGTGTTTTTTTTTTAAATACATTATTTTATGCTGGAAAATACTGCAGGTGGCATGCCTCAAGCCAGAAGAGAAGGCCAGTTCTGAAGGGGCTGACAGTCCAACAGGTGGAATTGATTTTCTCTGCAGCAGAGTAAACACAGCGTGGAAGGGCAGCACACGGGAACACTCTTGAATTCTTCAGCACCCTACGAGGTGTTTCACAAATATGACCGCATGTCATCCATCACACCCCTTTACAAAGGAAAGAGGTCAAGTTTCCCAAGATTGCACAGCCAGCTGTTGCAACTGGGATTTGAAACTAGTACTCTCTGCCTTCAAAGTTCTAGTCCATCCTAAGTGCCCACTGTAGAGTATTGATCATACAAGCATGACCAGCCGGAGAAGGCAACGGCACCCTACTCCAGTACTCTCGCCTGGACAATCCCATGAATGGAGGAGCCTGGTAGGCTCCTCCATCCATGGGGTCGCTAAGAGTCGGACACGACTGAGCGACTTCACTTTCACTTTTCACTTTCATGCATTGGAGAAAGAAATGGCAACCCACTCCAGTATTCTTGCCTGGAGAGTCCCAGGGATGGGGGAGCCTGTTGGGCTGCCATCTATGGGGTCGCACAGAGTCGGACCCGACTGAAGCGACTTAGCAGCAGCAGCAGCAAGCATGACCAGCAATAGGAAGTTGAATGACGCCCTTTGTAATTTCTGAGTTCCCGACACTTACAACTGCAGTAATGCTGAGCAACAGCTGGCGATAGGAAACTGAAGCTGTCAAAATGTTCATTTCCTTCACTGCTCCCAGGGACGCCATGTGGAGAAACTTACCAACACAAACATAAATCATTCAAGGTCCCTTGAATGTCCCTGTAGGGAAATTGATATGAGACTCTCTGGGCTTCCCAGGTGGTGCAGTGGTAAAGAATCTGCCTGCCAACACAGGAGACACAAGAGACACAAGTTCAATCCCTGGGTTGGGAAGATTCCCTGGAGAAGGGAAAGGCAACCCACTCCAGTCTTCTTGCCTGGAGAATCCCATGGACAGAGGAGTCTGTCAGGCTACTTGGGGTCGAAGTCAGACATGACTTGAGCGACTGAGCACACATACATTGGGTCAAAAGGTTTACACTTGGCCATTTCTGCTCAGCCAAAGCTCTGATTCAAAACGTAGCAGTATAGGTCAAATGTCATATAGACCAAGAAATGACAAAGTCACATTTCTGTAAAAAGACACACAGCCAACCAAAGGGCTAGTAAATATCTTACTTGGATAATGAATGTACAGATTCTATGGGATTAGATTATCAGATCTGATCAGATCAGTCGCTCAGTCGTGTCTGACTCTTTGCGACCCCATGAACCGCAGCACGCCAGGCCTCCCTATCCATCACCAGCTCCCGGAGGTCACTCAGACTCGCATCCATCGAGTCAGTGATGCCATCCAGCCATCTCATCCTCTGTCGTCCCCTTCTCCTCCTGCCCTCAATCCCTCCCAGCATCAGAGTCTTCTCCAATGAGTCAACTCTTCGCATGAGGTGGCCAAAATACTGGAGTTTCAGCTTTAGCATCATTCCTTCCAAAGAAATTCCAGGATTGATCTCCTTCAGAATGGACTGGTTGGATCTCCTTGCAGTCCAAGGGACTCTCAAGAGTCTTCTCCAACACCACAGTTCAAAAGCATCAATTCTTCGGCGCTCAGCCTTCTTCACAGTCCAGCTCTCACATCCATACATGACCACAGGAAAGACCATAGCCTTGACTAGGCCAACCTTTGTTGGTAAAGTAATGTCTCTGCTTTTGAATATGCTCTCTAGGTTGGTCATAACTTTCCTTCCAAGGAGTAAGCGTCTTTTAATTTCATGGCTGCAGTCACCATCTGCAGTGATTTTGGAGCCCAGAAAAACAAAGTCTGACACTGTTTCCACTGTTTCCCCATCTATTTCCCATGCAGTGATGGGACCAGATGCCATGATCTTCGTTTTCTGAATGTTGAGCTTTAAGCCAACCTTTTCACTCTCCACTTTCACTTTCATCAAGAGGCTTTTTAGCCCCTCTTCACTTTCTGCCATAAGAGTGGTGTCATCTGCATATCTGAGGTTATTGATATTTCTCCCAGCAATCTTGATTCCAACTTGTGTTTCTTCCAGTCCAGCATTTCTCATGATGTACTCTGCATATAAGTTAAATAAACATGGTGACAATATGCAGCCTTGACGTACTCCTTTTCCTATTTGGAACCAGTCTGTTGTTCCATGACCAGTTCTAACTGTTGCTTCCTGACCTGCATACAGATTTCTTAAGAGGCAGATCAGGTGGTCTGGTATTCCCATCTCTTTCAGAATTTTCCATAGTTTATTGTGATCCACACAGTCAAAGGCTTTGGCATAGTCAATAAAGCAGAAATAGATGTTTTTCTGGAACTCTCTTGCTTTTTCGATGATCCAGAGGATGTTGGCAATTTGATCTCTGGTTCCTCTGCCTTTTCTAAAACCAGCTTGAACATCAGGAAGTTCACGGTTCACATATTGCTGAAGCCTGGCTTGGAGAATTTTGAGCATTACTTTACTAGCGTGTGAGATGAGTGCAATTGTTCGGTAGTTTGAGCACTCCTTGGCATTGCCTTTCTTTGGGATTGGGATGAAAAACACCTGGAGTAACAGACAAATTTGGCCTTGGAATACGGAATGAAGCAGGGCAAAGACTAATAGAGTTTTGCCAAGAAAATGCACTGGTCATAGCAAATACCCTCTTCCAACAACACAAGAGAAGACTCTATACATGGACATCACCAGATGGTCAACACCGAAATCAGATCGATTATATTCTTTGCAGCCAAAGATGGAGAAGCTCTATACAATCAGCAAAAACAAGACCAGGAGCTGACTGTGGCTCGGACCATGAACTCCTTATTGCCAAATTCAGACTGAAATTGAAGAAAGTAGGGAAAACTACTAGACCATTCAGGTATGACCTAAATCAAATCCCTTATGATTATACAGTGGAAGTGAGAAATAGATTTAAGGGCCTAGATCTGATAGATAGAGTGCCTGATGAACCATGGAATGAGGTTCGTGACATTGTACAGGAGACAGGGATCAAGACCATCCCCATGGAAAAGAAATGCAAAAAAGCAAAATGGCTGTCTGGGGAGGCCTTACAAATAGCTGTGAAAAGAAGAGAAGGAAAAGCAAAGGAGAAAAGGAAAGATATAAACATCTAAATGCAGAGTTCCAAAGAATAGCAAGAAGAGATAAGAAAGCCTTCTTCAGTGATCAATGCAAAGAAATAGAGGAAAACAACAGAATGGGAAAGACTAGGGATCTCTTCAAGAAAATCAGAGATACCAAAGGAACATTTCACGCAAAGATGGGCACAATAAAGGACAGAGATGGTGTGGACCTAACAGAAGCAGAAGATATTAAGAAGAGGTGGCAAGAATACACAGAAGAACTGTACAAAAAAGAGCTTCAAGACCTAGACAATCATGATGATGTGATCACTGACTTAGAGCCAGACATCTTGGAATGTGAAGTCAAATGGGCCTTAGAAAGCATCACTACGAACAAAGCTAGTGGAGGTGATGGAATTCCAGTGGAACTATTCCACGTCCTGAATGATGATGCTGTGAAAGTGCTGCACTCAATATGCCAGCAAATTTGGAAAACTCAGCAGTGGCCACAGGACTGGATTAGATTATACATCTGTATAATTAGGGTTAGTGTCATATGAGAATCAAATTTCTTCACTGAAAGGAATCTTCGAGTTTATCTCTTCATAGGTTTTGTTTAATAGATGCAGAAACTGAGATCCAGAGATTGTACCTGACTATTTTACTTAGAGCAATCTCTGCAGAGAAGACAGCAGATTTCTGCTGACTCCAAACCCCTAGAATGGCTGCCTTTCCTCCTCACTTGAAAAAACCTCCCAAGTCAGTTTTCGATGGCAAAACCATATCCCGTGAATTTAATATCTTTTAGCTCTCTGTGCTGTGCTGGGAATTGTTCAACTCTAACTCCCTTTAGCTATGAAGACTGGAAGAGAATACAGTTCTCAATACTGCTCCTGTTTTCAAGTCACATGTCCTCAGGTTGCCAAAAATCTCCCGTCTGTGAAACATGAAATGAAGTGCCAGGATGCTATTTTTGATTGACACAGACAGCAGGAAGCAGATTTATATCCATTGGCAAAACTGCATGCTGATAGTGAGAGCTTGCTGGTGATGACACAAATGTTACCGCATTGCCTTGACAAAGAGTCCACTTTTCCTGTTGATTGTGAGAAGAGTGCTTCCCTTTGGGCTCCACTTTCTAAAATTAGACATTTAATTTTATTTTTAAATTAACTGTAAATGTAATTGTAGGATAAGTAAGTGTGATTCAGCAAAGAAGAATGAAAAGAACCACAAACGGAAGTCGGGAAAACACTTGCTTTTCATCATCTTCCATCTCATCTACCTTTCCTTCACCTGGAAATTAACTGTCTTCATATAACTTAATTTTTAAAAATACTTTAACAAACAGATAGTGGCTTTGTTGGTGGTTCAGTCGTAAAGAATCCGCCTGCCAGTGTGGGAGATGCAGGTTTGATCCCTGGGTTGGGAAGATCCACTGGAGGGGGAAATGGCAACCTACTTTGGTATTCTTGCCTGGAAGATTCCATGGACAGAGGAGCCTGGTGGGTTACAGTCCATGGGGTCACAAAAGAGTTGGTCAGATACTACTGATCGACTAAACAACGTATATATACATATTGTACTGTATGTGTGTGTGTGTGTATATATATATATATATATATATATATATATATATATGCACACACAGCTATATCTTCTTTTTACCCATTCAATTACTAATTGGTCATTTTTGACAACCATGTAGATAAAACTACAAATAAGAATTTACACTTATATAGCCAAGAAAAACCTATAGTACGGTCTTTTATCTTAACTCTGCTTTTATAGTCTTTTATGTTCTAAGGGATTAAACTACTTCTAGATGTCAGTGTTTTTATGTTAGTTTTTCCCAAGTTGATTTTGTTTCCCTCTTTCAGTTCATGCCATTGTTTGCTGACATAGTGAAATGTGACATAATAACCAGCCAACTGGAGAACATATTATCTGAAAACTAGGAATGCAAGCAGTAAAGAACATCAGGACCCACTAAAAATAGAAGGCTTTATACTTTGAGTTTAGTCATCTTTATTTGGGAAAAAAATTTCTTACTTCAGCTCATCGTGAGTTTGTTTTTTTTTAAAAAAAAAAAAAAAGCATAGTGGAGGTAACAATTCAATGTGAAAGTTATTTTTTAACTTTTTTTTTTAGCCCATCAAATTTCAGTGTACATAGTTAATAACCACTTCAAATTGCTACGCCAGGAGAAACTACTCTTACCTAATTGCCTGCCAAGACTCATAAAGCACCTCTGTGTCATTGGCAATTCGTTGTTCAATTGATATCATAACTCACATTGATATTTTCTGGCTCTCATCTTTTACATTCACTGATGTTCACTTCCTTTCATTTTTCACATCCAGGAGTTCCAAAATTAAGGGCTATGCCTTGGTCAGACAATTTTAGTAGGTTCTTTCTTCTGTTTTTTGAAAAAAAAAAAAAATCATTTATTTCTTTTTATTTTGGGCTGCAGTGAGTCTTCGTTGCTGCGCGCTGGCTTTCTCTATTGTGCCAAGTGGAAGCTACTCTCTGGTTGCAGTGTGCAGGCTTCTTAGGGCTGTGGCTTCTCTTGTTGCAGAGCATGGGCTCTAGGCACATGGGCTTCAACAGCTGTGGCTCACAGCCTTTATTGCCCCAAGGGATGTGCAGTCTTCCCGGACCAGGGAGCCAACCCAAGTCCCCTGCCTTGGCAAGCAGATTCTTAACCACTGGACCACCAGGGAGGTCCCTTCTCGGAGGTTCTTTACAAGTTCTCCTAAGTGGATTTTCTCTTGCTGTACACCACACACCAACACACACACATGTATGCATGCATGTGCACGCACATAGACTTTAAATGGTTGAATATCCTCTCCTCTGAGTGAAAATCTTTCATCAGATGTAAAGCATTTCATTTTCCTACTGATCTACAGTGCCTTTTAAAGCTATTCCAAAACCTCCTGATGCGACAGACTGGTGATCAAACCACTTTATCGCAAAATGCCAGAATCTTTACAAGATCACAGCTAATGAGTTCGTTTCCAGCGTGTGTCATGCGGCTCAGTTCCCAGAACCAAATCGTATCTGTCAGTCCTTTTCGCAGCAGCACGCATCTTCTCTGCTAGTGCAGAGTCATGTGGTGGCCGGCGCTGTGCAACAGGAAACAGCTCCTATCAGGACACCTCCCTCATTCTCCCCCAGATGACTCTGCACGATGTGAAGAAAGAATGTTCACACCTGCCAATTCTGCCAAATTTCATCCTCTCATGCTGCACACCAATTAGTTTTACATTCTCTCAAGGAAGATGAGAGTGTGCAAAGCTGTCTTTTGGCAGCAATATGACTGTCCTCGACTATCACAGAGGAGGGAAGACTTCATCTTCACTAGGAGAACAGAGGGGCTTCCCAGGCGGTTCAGTGGTAAAGAATCTGCCTCCAATGCAGGAGACAGAAGAGACACAGGTTCGATCCCTGGGTCGGGAAGATTACCTGGAGTAGGAAATGTGACCTACTCCGGTATTCTTGTTTGAAAAATCCCATGGACAGAGGAGCCAGGTGGGCGACAGTCCTTGGGGTCACAAAGAGTCGGATATGAACTAATGACGGAACACACACTCAGGAGACTGGAGAAAAGTTTGAGACATGATGGGAAATGCTTTCTGGAGAGAGGAGAGTTTCCTTGGATGTGTCAATCCACTATTAGCTGGTTACATGGCAACCCAGCTCAGGTGGATCAAACTCCTTACTCTTCTAAACATCACTTCCTGGGACATGATGGGACCTGAGCAAAGGTAGAAACTTGATCTATTAGGGCTGCAGGACCCAAGTCTGGCCAGGTTAAATGTCACAAAGAAATCAGTTATACAGAAATCAGTCCACTTCAGTTATAGGGCTGCCACCTCAACCACAATTTAAAATTGTTTGATAAATGTACATTTGGATTGTTTTCTAGAACGTGGCTAAGACATTACACTCCAATTGCATCTGCCTTTGAAAAAAATTAATACAATATTCTGTAAAACTGTACAGCTTACAGTGACAAGCTATTGAATTTATAGCCTGCATCAACCTCACAGATCTTAAAGTAACTCAAAAGAATCATCTGAATGATTAAATAGTAATCTGTTTGCAAAATTGTTTTCTCCATCAAAGATCATCTCCTAACATCTTTAAGCCAACCAGTTCCTCCCTGGGTTTTTAAGCCCTGATGTTACTACTAATGTGGGAAAATGCCACATTTTTTTTCTGACAGTGGTATGAACTTTTTAACTAGTTTCATTGCTTCATTGAGGATCATATTCTTGAAAATTTCAAAAGAAATGTTATTGCTGTCAAGTCAGCACTCAGCATTCATGTAAATGATATGACACTGTTATTCATAATAAATGTATTTTTGGTCTTAGGTCCCCACTTCTGGCACAGCGCTCGTAAAAACTCTTGGAATTTCCTAAAAGTGATTTGTTAGATTAATGAGGTGACTTTTTCAAAGTGTTGAGAATGGGGTCTGTTAGCCAGGGAAACCAAGCTTGGGATTAGAGTGTTGAAACTTACAGTCTCACCGACCCTCAACCTCCAAGGAGGTGAGAGGGGCTGGAGACTGAATTCAATCCTCAGTGGCCAATGATGTAATCAATCATGCTTAAGTAATGAAGCCTCCATAAAAACCCAAAAGGACAGGATTGGGAGAGCTTCTGGGTTGGTGAATACATAAGGATTTGGGGAGAGTGGTCCTCATGAGAGCATGGAAGCTTTTCACCTTTCCCCCTTTTCTCGCCCTGTGCATCTCTTACACTGGCTCTTCTTGAGTTATATCCTTTTAGAATTAACAGGTAACTTAGTAAGTAAAATGCTTCCCTAAGTTCGTTGAGCTGCAGTAGTAAATTAGTGAAACTTGAGGAGATCACTAGAACTAAGAAGGTCACTTTAGCTGGTCAGTCAGAAGCACAAGTGATAAACTGGACTTGCAGTTGACATCTGAAGTTGGGGGAGGGAGCAGTGTTGTAGGACTGAGCCTTCACGGGTGGGATCTGATGCTGTCCCCACAAAGACAGTGTCAGAATTGAGTTGAACTCCAAGATACCCAGCTGGTGTCGAAGACTTGTTTGGTGGCGTGGGAAATTTGCCCATATACATACATCTTAGACGGGGAAGGCAATGGCACCCCACCCCAGTACTTTTGCCTGGAAAATCCCATGGACGGAGGAGCCTGGTAGGCTCTAGTCCGTGGGGTCGCTAAGAGTCGGACACGACTGAGCGACTTCACTTTGACTTTTCACTTTCATGCATTGGAGAAGGAAATGGCAACCCACTCCAGTGTTCTTGCCTGGAGAATCCCAGGGACAGGGGAACCTGGTGAGCTTCCGTCTATGGGGTCGCACAGAGTCGGACACGACTGAAGCGACTTAGCAGCAGCAGCATACATCTTAGAACTGGGTGCAGAATCAGAGAGGTGCCTTGAGGGGAGAAGAACCTGAAACCTAAAGTTGTGAGGTTGTCTATGTGGGGATGAGCCATGGAGGATGGATATAAGGGTAGTGGGACAGCTGGAAGAAAAAGAAAAACAGTGGCCAGAAAAACAGGTGGGCACAAAGACAATCTGGAGGAAGGACCAATCTTTCTTCTATGCTATGCTATGCTATGCTAAGTCACTTCAGTCGTGTCCGACTCTGTGTGACCCCATAGACGGCAGCCCACCAGGCCTCCCCGTCCCTGGGATTCTCCAGGCAAGAACACTGGAGTGGGTTGCCATTTCCTTCTCCAATGCATGAAAGTGAAAAGAGAAAGTGAAGTCGCTCAGTCGTTCGTGAGACCAGGCTCCTCTGTCCGTGGGATTTTCCAGGCAGAGTACTGGAGTGGGGTGCCATTGCCTTCTCCGAATCTTTCTTCTAATTTATATTTAAAAATCAAACACAACAGAAATAAAATCTTAGTCCAGACACAATATGCACCTGCCGATTCCACACTTAGATGTCATAGCAATGTCAAGTTGCTATCAAGTCTGTCAATGTTAGGGCTTCCCTAGTGGCTCCGAAAGTAAAGAATCTGCCTGCAATGCAGGAGACCTGGGTTCGATCCTTGGGTTGGAAAGATCCCCTGGAGAAGAGAATACCACTCCAGTATTCTTGCCTGGAGACTCCCATGGACAGAGGAGCCTGGAGGGCTATAGTCCATAGGGTCACAAAGAGTTGCACACTACTGCACCACTTTCACTTTTCTCTCAATGTTTACTCTGAATTACTCACCTAGGACCTAAGGAGCAATTTGCAGGCTGACTGCCTCACCTCACCAGTGGAACCTGCAGCCATTTCACGCTGGCCTGTTGGGATGATGGGCAGAATTTTCGGGTTTGAGTTTTCAGGCTTTTCGCCAGCCCTGGCCCCCAGAGAGCAGCCCCTTGGCTCTGGGGTGCTGTATCTCAGTTGTGCAAATGCTCTGGCCCTCTGGAGAGGTCTGTGACGCTGTTTCTTAGGTGAGAAAAGCCTTTCCTGATCCTTGCCAACCCCTCTTTCTCTCATCTAGAGAGCCCTGCGGTCCTGAAGGCTGGGATTGCCCTTGTACATCCTGGCCCATGGTGCTTCCTAAAATACCATATGTACTTCCTCTGTAACAGCTGGTGTAACTGCTTGGAGCAGTTCAACTTCCTTTTCCACGCTTTTGGACAGGCTGAAATGTCCATTCTATGTGGAATAGGATGATGGAGTCCATGACCTCAATTCCTCCTTCTCTCCTGATGCTTTAGATGGATTCCAGACCTTATTCCCGAGCCCAGGTAGATCCTCCTGCTCAATGTGGATTTTTCGTCTAAGAAATACCCTTACTTATAGCCCATTTGAGGAGCTCAGATGATCTACAAGCCCAAAACATACCACTGTCCTTTACCCATCCAAATCAATTTTGACTCCTACCTGCAGGATGCTAACTCTTACCACCTGTGAATATGGCACAAAAATTTGACGTCAAAAACCCTCCCTGTGCATTCAGGGATGCTATCATGCATAAAGACAGGAGAGCTATTCTCTCATATCCCTTCAGGAAGGAAGATAGATTTATGGACTTTGAGTGTAATTTTTCCTGACTCTTGATGACTGGCTAGACAGAAAAAGGGAAGATTTATTTTCTCACTGGCTCTCCTGTGTGCAAGCTCGGTCATCTGCAACCCAGCTAATTAGAAAGGTCAGTGGTACCTTCTGAGCAAAGCAGAGAAAGAAACCTGAGCCAAACTGCAAATGTACATATTACTGATGACTGCCGCAATGAAGCAGTGGGAAGATGGAGAATAATGCTCACACTCAGTGGAGGACCTTTGTGAGACATTTTTAAGATGACGCAGTGAAGGCTGCTGTGGAAGAGGTCACCGTCAGCATGCTCAGGGCAAAATTAATAACACAGCAAGGCTGGTACTGTGTTTCATTTTTCCTGTAGAAGGGAACAGCGGCATTATGGATACAGGAAAAGTATAAGAATAAAAAAAGATGAAATATTCCTCAATAACAGAGCATCACTGAGCACATAGAAGCTACAACGTGCCACCTGACTCCTTCCTGTAGTGCACTGAGGGGAGGCATATTTCTTGAGCATTGGGTATGTTCCAGACACAGTTATTAAGGTAATTTTCTATACTATAGAAGTAACATATTATCGTCCTCTCTTCATAGTTGAGAAAGCAGAGATTCAGAGATGTTAAATAGCCTGCCTAAGGTTACACAACCAGCAAGCGGGAAAGCCAGAACCAACATCTATCTGTGCACCAAGTGCCCACCCTCTATGTACCAAGTGCCACCCCAAAGAAGGCAGGTGAAATGTCTTTCATGTCAGATCACTCTTGCTTCTTCAATCCTACTCTTCTATCAAAATTAAATACTATTAAAATTATAAAAGCAAGGAGATCAAACCAGTCAATCCTAAAAGAAATCAACCCTGAATAGTCATTGGAAGGACTGATGCTGAAGTTGACGCACCAATACTTTGGCAACCTGATGCAAAGAGCCCACTCATTGGAAAAGACCCTGATGCTGGGAAAGATTGAATGCGGGAAGAGAAGGGGATGACAGAGGATGAGATGGTTGGACATTATCACCAACTCAATGGACATGAGTTTGAGCAAACTCTGGGTGATAGAAGCACAGGGAAGCCTGGCATGCTGCTGTCCATGAGTCACAAAGAGTTGGATGTGACTTAGTGATTGAACAGCACCAATATTAAATGACTATAATTTAATACTATAGTTATAATTAAATATCAGATTAAATTATAATTAATATCATATGACATCCCTTATATGTGGAATCTAAAAAGAAATGATACAAATGAACTTACTAACAAAACAGAAAGAGACTTAGAGAACAAACTTATGGTTGCCTATACACACCCTGCTACATTTAAAATGGATAACCAACAAGGACCTACTGTATAGAACATGAACTCTGCTCAGTGTTATATGGCAAGCTGGACGGGAACAGAGTCTCGGAGAGAATGGATACATGTGTACGTATGGCTGAGTCCCTTCACTCTCCACCTGAAACTACCATAACATTGTTAATCGGCTGTGTGTTAGTCACTCAGTCATGTCTGATTCTTTGTGACCCCATGGGTTGTAGCGCAACCAGGCTTCTCTGTCCACGGAATTCTCCAGGCAAACATGCTAGAGTGGGTTGCCATTTCCTTCCCCAGGGGATCTTCTCATTGCAAGCAGACACTTTACCAACTGAGCTACCAGGAAAGCTTGCCCTGGTGGCTATACCCCAATTCAAAAAAGAAGTTCAAAAAAGCTTTTTTAAAAAGCACCAGGACAGTACCTAGCCCATATTTGTTAAATAATACAACATACAAATACGCAAAATGTGAAGTTATGTAAGTGAATGGACACAAATCCATTCATCCTCCTATGTTATCCAAACAGCTCTATGAGATTTTATTCCATGAGACTGCATTCCAATGAAAAAACCAGAAGTATATTCAGAGCCTCAGCACATTGATGTAGGTGAGAGAACTTGACGAAAAAATGAAATTTCTCTAGAACGTGTCAGGATTTGAAAACAATAAGAAATTATGCCACCCATGAAGACTGGAATGTTTTATGAAGCCTTTTGCTACTGATGTGACTACTGTTACTGTTTTATCTGTAACAGAAGCTTTATCAAAAATATCCCAGCCCATGTGAGCTGCAGGCTCAAAGTTCTACGTTCATTCCCAAGTGATATGGCTTTGACATATCCCCAGGGATATTTGCCCTAAGTACGAATAAGAAGCTTCTAGCGTGTTTGTGGACATGCAAATTGTTAGACCTCATTTTATGGAAATTTTGTTCCAGTTGGCCCAAGGTGGAGCCAAGGAATCTGCATTTTAATATACATCAATTTCTGACACAGGTGGTCTAACGTCTACTGATTAAGAACCACTGGACTAGGAGCTTCCTTGTGGCTGAGTGGTAAAGAATCTGCCTGCCAGCCGAGGAGATACAGATTTGATCCCTGAATCGGGAAGATCCCACATGCCTGGAGCAGTCGTGCAACACAACTATTGAGCTTGTGCTCTAGAGCCTGGGAACCGCATCTACTGAGCCCACGTGCTGCAACCACTGAAGCCTGCAGGCCACAGAGACCTGTGCTCTGCAACAAGAAAAGCCACCACAATGAGAAGCCCACGCATCTTGACTAGAGAGTAGCCTCTGCTCACTGAAACTACAGAAAAGCCCGAACAGCAACGAAGACCCAGCAGAGCCAAAAATAAATAAATAAAATTATAAAAGAAAAAGAATCACTGGACTAGAGGATCATCTGCTCCAGGATCATCTGTACTCACAGAGCGGCTGTCCAGGCTTTCCAGCTGGGTCCAGGGTGTTTGAAGTTTTCCTGGATTCTCAAATGGCTAGAGCATTGCTTAAATGGAGCCAAGTCTTCCTAAGATAAATCCCCAGAACATGCTTGCATGAGATGGGTCTTTACAACAGGAGCGTTGAAGTTCTGATAAGAATTCGCTTCCTTTTATTTGCTCTGGGCTATTCTCAAAATGAAGCTATGAACTGAAAGAACTTGTGCTTTGTCTCCCACTTCCTATGCCTTCTTCACTTGTAGCTTCGAGATCCAAACCACACGTGGGAAACTGAAGCTTCTTGGCTCCTGAGCATCAAGTGAGATACCCAACCGAAGCAGCCTAACCCTCCTTCCCCTGCTCTGAAATTCTCTGTTTTCTCCATCAGAATGTACTTCGTCCATTTCCCATCTGGTCAGGATCCAGACTAGCATCAGCACAGTGATAGAAATTTGATGCTATATAGTGAAATGAACTAACAAACTAGTATTTTATTTGGAAGCTAAACTAGAGCTAAGAGAAGCAGATTTTGTCTTGGGTCTCACACACTGCAAAACAAATTTAATAAAGTTAGGATGATGGCGCCATTTGATGTGGGCAATAAAAGATATTCCTTCCTCCACTTTTTCTTAGAGAGAATAAGAATGCATCCAATTTAGCAGAAATCCACCAACCTTTGTTGACAATTCAACAAGGTCACAAAAAGTCTTACTCAACTAACAGGGTTTGGAATTTAACATGGCAAAACCTAGACCCTCAATATGTTTTAATTTTTGAGGCAAAGTTCAGGATAATTTATTATATAAATAACAGAATAAAATATATAATTAATATTTTAGATTTTAATATATTATTGTTATATATTATTACATATATTATATACCTATATACTCAGTCATGTCCAACTCTTGGCAGCCCCATGGACAGTAGACCACCAGGCTCCTCTGTCCATGGGATTTCCCAGGCAAGAATACTAGAGTGGGTGGCCATTTCTTTCTCCATGGGATCTTCCTGAACCAGGGATCAAACCCAAGCTATGCATATCATTTTGTAAATGACTAACTGGTCCCACCAGAATAGAGAGAAGCCTTAGGAACCACTAAATATATAACCACTAAATATATAATATATAATTAATATATAATTAATTTATATTAATTATAAATTAATAGAATAAAACATATAACCAAATAAAATTTATATTAATTATAAAATAATAGAATAAAACATATAACCAAAAATCAAAGATAAGGATCATATAAGAAAATATTACTCGATTAAGATGAGGTCCCATGGCATTCTTCCAACTTGAGACCAACAACTGCAGCATTAGAACAGACACAAGAGCCAAGCAAAATTCTCAGGGAAAAACTGAGAAAACCAGTTTTTCCACAAAAGCTCTAAAAAGGCAGAAGAGAGTTACTATATTTTAGACTATCCTTGATGACTTTATAGTATCTGACATGATTAACACTTAAATATATCAACAAATACTAGCAGTAGCATAGATAAAGGGAAAGAGAGGGATATCCAAAAATTTATTGATATTTTTGTTGAGCGCCGAAGAATTGATGCTTTTGAACTGTGGTGTTGGAGAAGACTCTTGAGAGTCCCTTGGACTGCAAGGAGATCCAACCAGTCCTTCTGAAGATCAGCCCTGGGATTTCTTTGGAAGGAATGATGCTAAAGCTGAAACTCCAGTACTTTGGCCACCTCATGCGAAGAGTTGACTCATTGGAGAAGACTCTGATGCTGGGAGGGATTGAGGACAAGAGGAGAAGGGGACGACAGAGGTTGAGATGGCTGGATGGCATCACTGACTCGATGGATGTGAGTCTCAGTGAGCTCCAGGAGTTGGTGATGGACCGGGAGGCCTGGTGTGCTGCAACTCATGGGGTCACAAAGAGTCGGACACGACTGAGCGACTGATCTGATCTGATCTTGTTCCATTAGAATCATTCAAACTTTGCCTCTGTCCCTGGATTCCTTCATATCTAGAAGCCTTTGGCTTCTTCGTAATAAATCATTTAGGCATTTAGCCATCACATTTCATGGTTATGATTTAACATTTAAGCCTTAATGGATGCTAAACGGTTAATTTTTTAAGGCGGCATGCTATTTTAACAGGAATTTTTTATTACACAAGGTCTTTCAAATTCCAAGGAATGACTCTTAGAAACAGCATGCACTATAAAATTAGTAAGATCGGAAGAAACATATCAAGAGAGAAGTAAGCAGTCTTGCAACTTTTAAAATAAACAATGCTACATTGTCACCTACAGTCCCCAATGCATAGAAAAAAAGCCTTTCTTATTATAGGGCTCCCCACATGGTCCAATTTCAGCAGCAATCTCAAAGAAGAGAAGAAATGTTGTTCATATTGAAAAAAAGATCCATCCAGGGGTAAAGCAAAAATCCAGCTCAAATGTGTAGAATTCTTAATAACACCTAACCTTTCTATCACTTGCACCTTTAGGATAATTCATTTTGCTTTGCCTTGGGCTGAGAGCTGCAGGTTTCTGAGGAAATCTTGTTGGCTTTGGAAAGTGGAAGAAGAAACATAGAGAGTCTTCTATAGAAACTCACTTTTAAGATTGAGACAAGCCTTGGGAAGTCGGTGGGTCTGAATTGTGTATTTTCGATACATAAGCATATATCTTGAGCTCAGAACTACCACAGTGGTAACACGGACTTACAGGTGGCCACTGCACTGTTTTCCACTATGACCACAGTGGGGTTCCGCATCTGTCTCAGCTTTTGCTTCTGCATCTGTACAATGGATATGGTAATAATCCATCTCTCTCAGGCTCTGGTGAAGAAGAAATAGATGAGAAACCTGTCAAGTAAAAACACTTGACAAATGTCCCAGCACTACACGGTTCTTCAGGAGCTGTGATAGGAAATCAGACGCTTTTCTCTGCTATGTGTTTGTTGTTTGTTTAGTCGCTCAGTTTTGTCCAACTCTTTGCAGCCCCATGGACTGTAGCCCACCAGGCTCCTCTGTCCATGGGATTTCCCAGGCAAGAATACTGGAGTGGGTGGCCATGTCTTTCTCCAGGGCATCTTCCCAAACCAGGGATCAAACCCACGCTATGCATATCATTTTGTAAATAACTAACCAGTCCCACCAGAATGGAGAGAAGCCTTAAGAACCACAAAAAAAAAATCCTAACACTTTTAAAGAAAGGCCTATTAACAGCCTGATTGTTTGAGCTTCAATGCAATTGAGCTGTCAATGTAATTGACAGAATCATAAAAGATGTTTTAGAGACTTGTGAGACATTTGAATGCGGAAGGAGGATGGCTAGAGAACCAGAGCCTCTGGCTGTTTGTCTGCAGGACAGATGCTGAGGGGTTAATTCCCCAACCTCAGCCCTCCCTCCTGGAGTTCTAAACCATATTGACCTTGGGTGCCCCAGTGGCAGACATCCTGCCCTCCCGTCTCAGTTGAAGGCCATTTTCTTGGGGAAAAGTGAACCACTGACCCCATGCTGACTAAGTCAGACCCTTCTCATAGCATTCTGTGTTCTCTTTCTAGCACCTGGCATAGTGGATGAAGAACACTGATAAACAGGATTCTTTGATTCATGACTGCGTCTTCTGGAGTGCAAGCTCATTAGGGTGCAAAGTGTGACTGTTGATTTCCTTGTTATAGCAGCTCAGAATCTAGTTCACGGTCTGGCACACAGTGGGAGCTAAAAAAATATCTGATGCTTTAATGAAGAGTGAGGACTTGAAGCCAGATTTTCTGACGCCAAAGCAGGGTTCATTTTATTACCAAAGGAATGGCTCTAAGTATTACAAACTAGGGAGCCTTGTAAAATACAGATTCCCCAGTACAGCTCTAGGAGTCTGTATTTTCAGGCTGCAGACAGAGACCAGCTGTAGGAATCACCGCACCACACCCACATGGACATCATCTGTAACATCAAACAGTGTACTTACAGAGGGTACAGAGCTCTGCTTTTTTCACTTCCTGCTGCTGTTGTTGTTTAGTGGCTAAGTCGTGTCTGACTCTTTGCAACCCCATGACTGCAGCACATCAGGCCTCCCTGTCTATCAGCATCTCCCAGAGTTTGCTCAAACCCATGTCCATTGAGTTAGTGATGCCATCCAACCACCTTATCCTCTGTAGTCCCCTTCCCTTCCTGACCTCATCTTTCCTGGCAAACAAGGCCTTTTCCAATGAGTCGGCTCTTCCCATCAGTGGCCAAAGTATTGGAGCTTCAGCTTCAGCATCAGTCCTTCCAATGAATATTCAGGTTTGATTTCCTTTAGGATGGACTGGTTTGAACTCCTTGCTATAAAGTGAAAGTGAAATGAAGTCGCTCAGTCGTGTCCGACTCTTTGCGACCCCATGGACTGTAGCCTAACAGGCTCCTCTGTCCATGGGATTTTTCCAGGCAATAGTACTGGAGTGAGTTGCCATTTCTTTCTCCAGGGGAATCTTTCTGACTCAGGGATCGAACCCAGGTCTCCTGCATTGTAGACAGGAGCCACAAGGGAAGAGTCCCTTGCTATAAAAGGGACTCTCAAAAGTCTCCTGTAGCACCACAGTTTGAAAGTTTATGTCACTTAAACTGTCTTTAATCAGTTTTTAACTCAAACCATAAAGGATCAAAGGAGATTGGAAAGTCTTATAGTTGATATTTTTAGCAAAGGTACGGAGAAGGCAATGGCACCCCACTCCAGTACTCTTGCCTGTAAAATCCCATGGACAGAGGAGCCTGGCAGGCTGCAGTCCATGGGGTCGTTAAGAGTCAGACCCGACTGAGCGACTTCACTTTCACCTTTCACTTTCATGCACTGGAGAAGGAAATGGCAACCCACTCCAGTGTTCTTGCCTGGAGAATCCCAGGGACGGGGGAGCCTGGTGGGCTGCCCGTCTATGGGGTCGCACAGAGTCGGACACAACTGAAGCGATTTAAGCAGCAGCAGTAGCAGCAACTCAAACCAATCACAGTAACAATGGCACATAAATTTAAATGACAATACTTTTGTTTTAAAACCAAACTAGATTTTTAAATAACAACAAAGAGATCAGAAAAAAAGAAAAAGAGACCAGGAGTCTCTTTCATTAAAAGACTTAAGGGGTATGTCAGCCTCCTGCAGTGTGTGAGTCTCATATGGATCTTTATTCAAACAAACTGATTATGGAGAAATTAGTAAATTTTGAACACACTGAACATTTATGATGCTAAGGAATTAAATCTTAGGTGTAGCAATTTTATTAGAATTAGGTTTTTTAAATAATTTATTTTTTAATTGCTTTATAGAATTTTGTTGTTTTCTGTCAAACATCAACAAGAATCAGCCATAGGTCTTTGAAAAAAATCTATCAAAACTACTAAAGACAAACTTCATAGAGATGAACTATTATATCTGGGATTTGCTTCAAAACAATTCATAAAAGGATGGAGAGTGGATATAGGTCAGATGAAACTGGCTGAGGACTGATAATTGTATAATTGTTGGAGAGATGGGTACAGGGAGTTCATTCTGCTCCTCTCTCCTTTAGAGTATGCTTGAAATTTTCCATTATGAATGTATTTTTTAAGTTCATTACTCAGCATTCATTCTAGCTCTTACCTAGTCGTATACATTGTTCTCATTCAATAAATATCGACACAGATGTTAATTATAAAAATAATAATTATAATTAGAACACTGGGGTCACAAAGAGTTGGACACAACTGAGTGACTGAACTGAACTGAACTGAATTAACACATAAGAGGTCCATATACAAAGCATTTTCACTCTGAGTATTTTAATAAATCATGCCCTGCAGTGTTCGTTAACGTCTTCAGGGCACAGTCCACATCGGTCTTCACTGTTTCTATGGTCTCTCAGTCCTGGATCTCTCATTGTTCATTTCCCTCCAGGACCCTTGGCCAGGAAAGGGCATCTCTGGCAGAAGGAAGAAGTCCAGGGAGCACTGTTACCTAATGATATCTTCCCCTCAAGTGGAGGCCAGGATGTACTCTGAGTGCCGCTAATCCAGTTCTGAATACAGCTATAGGTCTCCTTCACCACTGGGCATCACCCACTGCCATGGGCACCCACATCTGGATCTAGTTACCCAGAGCATCTTGTTGTTCAGTCGCTCAGTCGTGTCCAACTCTTCACAATCTTATGAACTCCAGGCTTCCCTATCCTTCACTACCTCCCAGAGCTTGCTCAGACTCATGTCCATAGAGTCACTGATGCCATCCAACCATCTCAACCTGTCATCCCCTTCTCCTCCCGCCTTCAATCTTTCCCAGCGTCAGGGTCTTTTCCAATGAGTGGGCTCTTCACATCAGGTGGTCAAAATATTTGAGCTTCAGTTTCAGCATCAGTCCTTAGCGTCTGTATCTTGCCCCTCTACTCAGGGTTTGGATCAATTCTTCACTTGCCATACTTCAGAAGGACCATTCCAACGACTCAAGTGATTCACAGAAGATGTTTAAGGGAAAATGAAGTTTTCTTCCTACCCAAATGGAGCAGGAAAATCCCTTGGCTGGCTAGCTACAATGAGACATTGGCAGGCAGGCTGGTCCTAAACAGGAGGAAACAGAAATCCTATATCCCCAGCAACAAAAGTATATGCCAAATGCATGAAGTACCTTCATGAAATACAGCTTCAGAGGCTGGTATATTATTTTGTTGCAGAAGTTCCTTTGACAGCAAGGCCCTGGGCCTGCCCAGACATGGCAGTCTGAATCCCACACCATGGGTCTCCTTGGATGATAAAGTTTAGTTTTGTGTTAAGTTATACATAGCAAGTCAGAGAAGGCAATGGCACCCCCACTCCAGTACTCTTGCCTGGAAAATCCCATGGATGGAGGAGTCTGGTAGGCTGCAGTCCATGGGGTCGCTAAGAGTCGGACACGACTGAGCGACTTCACTTTCACTTTTCACTTTCATGCACTGGAGAAGGAAATGGCAACCCGCTCCACTATTCTTGCCTGGAGAATCCCAGGGATGGCGGAGCCTGGTGGGCTGCCATCTATGGGGTCGCACAGAGTCGGACATGACCGAAGTGACTTAGCAGCATACATAGCAAGAGCATATGAAAAAAATATGCATCGCGTTGGGTTTGCTGAGGAGGCAAGAGGTGAAAGTGCTTACCTGTTACCCTCTTTCCAGACAAGTTAAGTGAACATTTCAACTTTGCTTGATTTATTCAGCCAGCTGTTAAGGCATTCTTTTTAAACTCTTGTCATTTACTTGTGCAGCTTTGGCTTTTGGTATTCAAAACATTCTAAAAGCCTGCATTCATTTTCCTTTTCACAAGTTCTTAAAGGTGTCTGGGGAATTTCACTAAGCCCAGTGATTTAAAATTCTAAAGGTCAGGAAGTGTATCACTACATATTTCAACAGTAACCCGGGGTGATGCAAAGGATTGATTATGCAAATTGGCAAGTGCATATTATCTGAAATGCTGTTGCAGAATATTGAACTGAATTCCAGGAAGGACAGGTTCTGGTCCCAGCCTGTCCACTCACAACTGATATTAGGTAAATGATGAAATTCCTGTGAGCCTCTGTAGGATAAAGTATGCAGCTTAGATGATGGTCCCTCAAACTTTCAGATTCAATGAAATGCTTATTAAACTAATAACCCTTCAATTTACAGGGATTTGGGTTTCTCTGGGATGATAAGAGTTTGAAACATGATAAGCCCCCAAGAGGCTACCTTAAGCCAAATCTCCAATATGGCATTCCATCTGAAGCCTTCACTGAAAAACAGCCATTTGCACAGGAGACTCCCTGTCTCAGGGTAGGTTCATCTGGGACACCAAACTGTTACAGGGAAGAACAAATCTGACTCCATATTGCATCTGCTGATTTTAATCTCTGAATTCTATTGCTTTTGCTTCAGTTAAGATTGTTGCTATAGCCTGAAATATACAGGATAGTCCATTCTCAAGGCTCTGACTTTTAAGGTTATAATACTTTTCCATTCATATAGAGATTAAAAAGTTGCAGAACAGAGAACAGCATTTGCTTTGTTGGAGGTTTGCAGAAACATCGTGACCTGACCTACCAGGGCAGCTGTAAAAACGAATGATCTAGACAGCACGAAGTTTCACCAACCAACCAGGCCCTCACCTGGCCTTTAAAGATGCTTTGCATGTTTATTTAACTTATATGCAGAGTACATCATGAGAAATGCTGGACTTGAAGAAACACAAGTTGGAATCAAGATTGCCGGGAGAAATATCAATAACCTCAGATATGCAGATGACACCACTCTTATGGCAGAAAGTGAAGAGGGGCTAAAAGCCTCTTGATGAAAGTGAAAGTGGAGAGTGAAAGGGTTGGCTTAAAGCTCAACATTCAGAAAACGAAGATCATGGCATCTGGTCCCATCACTGCATGGGAAATAGATGGGGAAACAGTGGAAACAGTGTCAGACTTTGTTTTTCTGGGCTCCAAAATCACTGCAGATGGTGACTGCAGCCATGAAATTCAAAGACGCTTACTCCTTGGAAGGAAAGTTATGACCAACCTAGATAGCATATTCAAAAGCAGAGACATTACTTTACCAACAAAGGTTCGCCTAGTCAAGGCTATGGTCTTTCCTGTGGTCATGTATGGATGTGAGAGCTGGACTGTGAGGAAGGCTGAGCGCCGAAGAATTGATGCTTTTGAACTGTGGTGTTGGAGAAGACTCTTGAGAGTCCCTTGGACTGCAAGAAGATCCAACCAGTCCATTCTGAAGGAGATCAATCCTGGAATTTCCTTGGAAGGAATGATGCTAAAGCTGAAACTCCAGTATTTTGGCCACCTCATGCGAAGAGTTGACTCATTGGAGAAGACTCTGATGCTGGGAGGGATTGGGGGCAGGAGGAGAAGGGGACGACAGAGGATGAGATGGCTGGATGGCATCACTGACTCGATGGATGCGAGTCTGAGTGACCTCCGGGAGCTGGTGATGGACAGGGAGGCCTGGCGTGCTGCGGTTCATGGGGTCGCAAAGAGTCGGACACGACTGAGCGACTGATCTGATCTGATCTGATCTGCTGTAACTGTTTGGGGAGTTCAGGGGGTTTGGGGCATGAGATACCTCTTCTCCTTGCATGGCCCTACAATAAGCCTTTCTCTGCTCCGAACTCTGACATCTCAGCTTCTGTGACCTCACTATGTGTTAGGCACATGGACTCACATTAGGTAACAAAATCACAGATCAGACATTGATTAATGAACTTAAGATCAGAACACATGACTTTGTGTTTCTGAAAACTAGTTTACTACAAACTAAAATAGCTTATAAGACTTCAGTTCAGTTCAGTTCAGTTGCTCAGTCATGTCCGACTCTGCAACCCCATGAACTGCAGCACACCAGGCCTCCCTGTCCATCACCAACTCCCAGAGCTTACTCAAACCCATCTCCACTGAGTCGGTGATGACATCCAACCATCTCATCCTCTGTCGTCCCCTTCTCTTCCTGCCCTCAATCTTTCCCAGCATAAGGGTCTTTTCCAATGAGTCAGCTCTTCACATCAGGTGGCCAAAGTACTGGAGTTTCAGCTTCAACATCAGTCCCTCCAATGAACACCCAGGACTGATTTCCTTTAGGATGGACTGGTTGTACCTCTTTGCAGTCCAAGGGACTCTCAAGAGTCTTCTCCAACGCCACAGTTCAAAAGCATCAATTCTTCAGCACTCAGCTTTCTTTATAGTCCAACTCTCACATCCATACATGACCACTGGAAAAATCATAGCCTTGACTAGATGGACCTTTGTTGACAAAGTAAGGTCTCTGCTTTTTAATATGCTGTCTAGGTTAGTCACAACTTTCCTTCTAAGGAGTAAGGATCTTTTAATTTCATGGCTGCAGTCACCATCTGCAGTGATTTTGGAGCCCCTAAAAATAAAGTCTGACACTATTTCCACTGATTCCCCATCTATTTGCCATGAAGTGATGGGACCAGATGCCATAATCTTCGTTTTCAGAATGTTGAGCTTTAAGCCAACTTTTTGACTCTCCTCTTTAATTTTGATCAAGAGGCTTTTTAGTTCTTCTTCACTTTCTGCCATTAGGGTGGTGTCATCTGCATATATGAGGTTATTGATATTTCTCCCAGCAATCTTGATTCCAGCTTGTGCTTCTTCCAGCCCAGCATTTTTCATGATGTACTCTGCATAGAAGTTAAATAAGCAGGGGGATGATATATAGCCTAGACACTCCTTTTCCTATTTGGAACCAGTCTGTTGTTCCATGTCCAGTTCTAACTGTTGCTTCCTGACCTGCTGTAGATTTCTCAAGAGGCAGATCAGGTGGTCTGGTATGCCCATCTCTTTCAGAATTTTCCACAGTTTATTGTGATCCACACAGTCAAAGGCTTTGGCATAGTCAATAAAGCAGAAATAGATGTTTTTCTGGAACTCTCTTGCTTTTTCCATGATCCAGTGGATGTTGGCAATTTGATCTCTGGTTCCTCTGCCTTTTTTAAAACTAGCTTGAACATCTGGAAGTTCATGGTTCATGTATTGCTGAAGCCTGGCTTGGAGAATTTTGAGCATTACTTTACTTGCGTGTGAGATGAGTACAATTGTGCGGTAGTTTGAACATTCTTTGGCATGGCTTTTCTTTGGGATTGGAATGAAAACTGACCTTTTCCAGTCCTGTGGCCACTGCTGAGTTTTCCAAATTTGCTGGCATATTGAGTGCAACACTCTCACAGCATCATCTTTCAGGATTTGAAATAGCTCCACTGGAATTCCATCACCTCCACTAGCTTTGTTCGTAGTGATGCTTTCTAAGGCCCACTTGACTTCACATTCCAGGATGTCTGGCTCTAGGTCAGTGATCACACCATCGTGATTATCTGGGTTGTGAAGATCTTTTTTGTATAGTCTGTGTATTTTTGCCACCTCTTCTTAATATCTTCTGCTTCTGTCAGGTCCATATCATTTCTGTCCTTTATCGATCCCTTCTTTGCATGAAATGTTCCCTTGGTATCTCTAATTTTCTTGAAGAGATCTCTAGTCTTTCCCATTCTATTGCTTTCCTCTATTTCTTTGCATTGATCACTGAGGAAGGCTTTCTCTCTTCTTGTTATTCTTTGCAACTCTGCACACAAATAGGTATATTTTTCCTTTTCTCCTTTGCTTTTCACTTCTCTTTTTTTTTTCACAACTATTTGTAAGGCCTCCTCAGACTGCCATTTTGCCATTTTGCATTTCTTTTTCTTGGAGATGGTCTTGATCCCTGTCTCCTGCACAATATCAAGAACCTCCGTTAAGACTTCAGCCATTACAGAAATGTATCCATTTAGATACTCAACATTAATCATAAGAATCACAGCATTCTCTCTTCTGATGAATATCTAGAGAAACCACTTTAATGCTCACTTCCCATTCCAAACAGCCTGTGATACAACAACTACCAGATTATCTTGCCTCAGTAATAAATAATTAGATAATGACTTCTCTTACATGGTCTTCTTTTTTTCCTTATAGCAGACACTTGCCCACATCACTTGGCCCATCAGATTTCCACACAGCAGTGAAGAACAATACTGTGCAATTGACCAGCATCCCATTTCAAGCCACATTGCAGCACCGCTCAGATTTGGGGCTTTCTCTAAGGTCACTCTAAAGCCCCTGACTACCCCAAATAGGCACAGCTCAGCAGTGGATCATGCAAATACATCTCTAGGAGCAACCCTCAACCAACAGGTGTGCTCAGGTGCTCCGTCCTGTCTGACTCTTTGTGACCCCCTGGACTACAGCCTACCAGGATCCTCTGTCCATGGGATTTTCCAGGCAAGAATACTGGAGTGGGTTGCCATTCCCTTCTCCAGGAGATCTTCCTAAACCAGGGATCAGACCTGTGTCTCCTGCATTGACAGGCAGATTCTTGACCACTGAGCCATGTGGGAAGCATCCACCCAATAGGAGACATGAATTAATGGAGCCAGCCTCCCTGTCCTTCACTGGAACATCCCTAACGGAATTCTCAAAGGTCTCCAATAGAAGTGTTTACCAACTGTCCACAGAAGAAGCCAGCTCAGTAACTTGGCATTTCTCCCAAGTCTTGTCTCCTGCACCCACCCCTGCCAAGCCTCACCCCTGCACCCTGGCTTCCTGGGATCAACTCCCAAGTAAACCATGTGTGCCCACATACTGTCTCATGCCCTGCTTTCAGGGAGACTCAGATTAAGTCTGTCTTCTTGATGACAACTGGAAATCATGAGTGAGACACTCTAAAGTTCACAGTCCCCTTATCTAGGATGATGACAATCAAAACACTTCTTCCTTTTGTCTAATAACATCAGGTTGTTTAGGGAGATACATGTCTCCCACTCTGCTGGGGTCAATACAGTTTACCCATGATGAAGAATTTTATCACATATTGGCTGAGAGAGTTACAGTGATTGGCCCACAAATAGTAACATCTGACCGCATTTTTTTTTTAATCTCTAAATTATTGTTCCTCATTTTCACTGCCTTAGAATATATGCTAGCTGCCTCGGATCCACTGTTCAGTTCATTCTAAGACTCAACACCTGCCCTTACATTAATATTATTAGACTCATTGCTTAGAGTTGATTTGGGGAAAAAGTAGGTATATTGTCCTTAAAATTCATCTTTCAAAACAAGGCAGAGACTTTTTGGAATGAACATTCTTGAAACTTTTAAAAATTTACAATAGTATTAGTTAAACATTTAAAGACTAAATATATTTGCATTTACTAAATAGGAAAACAAATTTTTGTTGGCAAAACCCAAATTCTCTCAATAGTTCTTACAGTAATTTTATTACTTTGCTTTCATTTGGATTCTTCCTTAATGAACTCTTATACCTTTAAAGAAATGATTTTTTCACAAAATACTAACAATACCTCACATTTGCATGGTCCTTTCAAGTACTGAAATGACTTTAACTTGAATTTATTTTTAATTGAGGCTCAGAAAAAACTTTATGAGATAATGATAATACCCAGTTTCACAAACAAGGAAACTGAGGCTGCATTGCTAATAGGTAGCAGTGTCAGAATCCAAATCTAGGTCTTCCAGTTCCAGGTCTTTTGTCTCATATGTATTAACACTTCTATGAAGAATGCCTCAAAAATCATTTCAGGAATTCCATAGAGTGAAGTGGAAGCACATTTCTCAGCAGTGTTATTCAAAAAAAAAAGAGACAAACATGAAACCTCACCTTCATGGGATGAACAGCTGCTGCTGCTGCTAAATCGCTTCAGTCGTGTCCGATTCTGTGAGACCCCAGAGACGGCAGCCCACCAGGCTCCCCCGTCCCTGGGATTCTCCAGGCAAGAACACTGGAGTGGCTTGCCATTTCCTTCTCCAGGGATGAACAGCAGAAACAACTAAATACATCAGTCAATCAAGAAGAGACACCGGTCACCTCTGAAGTGTTCAGACACCAGGAAAGAGAGTTTCATTGAGCATGCAATCCTGATAAGTTCAACAACCTGATACAAAAGGAGAGCTTTAAAGGACTCATTTTGGTTTATCAAATCAGTGATCCATAAAGTTAAAAATCTCTCTAAAGTGGGACCTGACATGACAGACTGCGACAATTCTGTGTGGGCTGTTTGAATTTATCCCTTTAATGGCATTCTGCATTTGCCTGATTGACTAGAGCAAATCTTAGAGACATGCTGATGCTCAGGAAACAAGTGACCATTAATCAAGTCCATGGTATTAACACTCGGGCCCCTCTGTAGGTCCACTGGACACCCATGACTTGCTTCTGTGTGACTATGTTCACTTTGTTATGCTTTTGTCTTATTAGCTTTGACATTAATATTTTTTGAAAGTGGATTCCCATCCCTTATATAAAATGTATTTGGTACTCTGTGACCGGGAATAGTTTTAAAAATCACTTAACTGAATTAACACCTCCAAAAAATATTACTTAAGAACATTAACATTGATGGTACAGAAAAGTAAATCTTTTGTGATCACAAAATCCAGGACCAGTTCTCAGTAACAAATGAAAAAGTAATCGTTGCAACAACAACAAAAAAAGGATGATTAAGTGAATCTTGACCAAAGGAAGAGAAGAAGGTCCTAAAGCTTTGTCCTTGGCAGAAATTATATTGGTCACTCAACTCCACCAACTTTAAGGTGTTAATCAAGGCTTTCTTATTCCAGGTGTTGCAATTAACTTTGTGAGCAAAGCTTAGTCTTCTCAGTCTTCATCAAGCACTCTTTTTATAATACAAAAAAAAAAAAAAAAAAACTTTCCAGGAATACACTTCATCCATCTTTTTTAATAACATACTGAGTCACTTAAATATTTTATAAGTTTGACATTTAATTTTAAAATCTAATGAGTTGTTTTTCCTTTCTCTTCCTCTCCTTCTTCAACAATTTAATAATAAATCCAGTAAGTAGGACATAGGGTGCAGTAAAGTAAGCAAATAGGCCAGTAGGGATTGGGGTGTAGAAAGCTGAATGGTCCAACTCAGGGTGCCAGAAACTGAAATGAGTAAGAAGGACATACGTGTGGGAAAGCTACCCAGAGTATGGTGTCACAGCCCAAAGAGTACAGAAGCATCCTCGTGGGAGGGTCATTGGCACAGGGTATGGGAGGCCAAGCGGAGTGAGGAGAGCTTCCATGCAGAGCAGGGAATAGCAGGGGCAATGGAAGCCAGGTTACATATGGGGGAGGTGATCAAATAAGTACACACATTCAATATAATTGGAGCTACTCACTGTTAGAGAGGGAAGACACAAATAAAGAAATGGAAAAAATAGACTCAATGGTGTTGGATGTATGCCTAGTCACTCAGTTGTGTCCGACTTTTTGCAACCCCAGGGTTGCCAGGGTCCTCTGTCCATGGGGATTCTCCAGGCAAAAATACTGGAGGGGGTTGCCATGCCCTCCTCCAGAGGATCTTCCCAACCCAGGGATAGAAGCCAGGTCTCCTGCATTACAGGTAGATTCTTTACCTTCTGAGCCACCAGGAAAGCTCAATGGTGTTGGCCAGACACTGAAAATGTTGGTATGAACTCGTGGATTTTAATATATACATCAATTGATTGATTGAAGTAAAAAGAAATATATATGTGTATATGTGTGCATATTGTCATTTATTCCCCAAGTTTTGCCCTCTGAGATACTGTGAAAGCAGTGACACCACAATAGCAATAAGCATATTAAAACACCTGTTCTTAGATTCTAAATACTATTTTCACTGAAAAGAAATAAGACTTCTTAGAAAAATGACCAACTGTGGAAAATTCTGAGAGAGATGGGAATACCAGACCACCTGATCTGCCTCTTGAGAAATCTGTATGCAGGTCAGGAAGCAATAGTTAGAACTGGTCATGGAGCAACAGACTGGTTCCAAATAGGAAAAGGAGTACGTCAAGGCTGTATATTGTCACCCTGTTTATTTAACTTATATGCAGAGTACATCATGAGAAATGCTGGACTGGAGGAAACACAAGCTGGAATCAAGATTGCCGGGAGAAATGTCAATAACCTCAGATATGCAGATGATACCACCCTTATGGCAGAAAATGAAGAGGAACTAAAAAGCCTCTTGATGAAAGTGAAAGTGGAGAGTGAAAAGGTTGGCTTAAAGCTCAACATTCAGAAAACGAAGATCATGGCATCTGGTCCCATCACTACATGGGAAATAGATGGAGAAACAGTGGAAACAGTGTCAGACTTTCTTTTTCTGGGCTCCCAAATCACTGCAGATGGTGACTGCAGCCATGAAATTAAAAGACGCTTACTCCTTGGAAGGAAAGTTATGACCAACCTAGATAGCATATTCAAAAGCAGAGACATTACTTTGCCAACAAAGGTTCGCCTAGTCAAGGCTATGGTCTTTCCTGTGGTCATGTATGGATGTGAGAGCTGAACTGTGAAGAAGGCTGAGCACCGAAGAATTGATGCTTTTGAACTGTGGTGTTGGAGAAGACTCTTGAGAGTCCCTTGGACTGCAAGGAGATCCAACCAGTCCATTCTGAAGGAGATCAGCCCTGGGATTTCTTTGGAAGGAATGATGCTAAAGCTGAAACTCCAGTATTTTGGCCACCTCATGCGAAGAGTTGACTCATTGGAGAAGACTCTGATGCTGGGAGGGATTGAGGGCAGGAGGAGAAGGGGACGACAGAGGATGAGATGGCTGGATAGCATCACTGACTTGATGAATGTGAGTCTGAGTGACCTCCGAGAGCTGGTGATGGATAGGGAGGCCTGGCGTGCTGCGGTTCATGGGGTCGCAAAGAGTGGGACACAACTGAGCGGCTGATCTGATCTGATCTGAAGATTAACCAGGGAATGTATAAGATAGGCCTCAAATGTTATGTGATACTAGAAAGTAAAGAAATGCTCAAAGAATAACAGAGAAGCATCAAAAAAAATGTATAAACAATCAAAGTGGCTCCCATAACAATAATTTAATCATCAAAATAAATAAAGATAGTAGTGGATTTGGGGCTTCCCAAGTGGCACTAGTGGTAAAGAATCCACCTGCCAGTGCAGGAGACGTAAGAGATGTGGCTTTGATCCCTGGGTTAGGAAGATCCCCTGGAGGAGGTCATGGCAACTTACTCCAGTATTCTTGCCTGGAGAATCTGAAGGACAGAGGAGCTTGGCGGGCTACAATCCCTGGAGTCACATAGAGTTGGACATGACTGAAGCGACAGCAGTAGCAGCAGCAGCAGTGGATTTTAGTCCATAAAATAAAGTAGTTGACCATAGTTCATAAAGACATACACAAATAAAGGAATAACTTGAAAATCTGAAGATATCTGAGATGTTTGTGTTGTTTTAAAACTGTCACCGTAAGACAGTTATTATTCACAAATGAAAAAAGACTAAGTTTACTGTGAAGAAACCTGGTAGGTATCACTTTAACCTAATTATCCAAGTGAACATCACCTGTAATTGGACAAGTCACAATCCTATACCACAGACATGATGCAATGGGAAATAGCAGCACCACTCTTGTGATATTCCTTCCAAAGATGCATGAATTCTCGTGCAAGGTAATATTAGACAAATTGCATTCAGTATATTAGGGGGTCAAAAATTCTTTGTACTACTCTTTCAACTTCCTATAATTTCTTGATTGTTTCAAAAATTTTTAGGTTTAGTGAGTTGTTATAATAAATATTTGGTATAAATTTATAATGGCATAAAATATATGAACTTTAATTCCCTTAAAATCAAACAAATGGCTCAGACAGTAAAGCATCTGTCTACAATGCGGGAGACCCGGGTTCGAGCCCTGGGTAGGGAAGATCCCCTGGAGAAGGAAATGGCAATCCACTCCAGTACTATTGCCTGGAAAATACCATGGACAGAGGAGCCTGGTAGGCTACAGTCTATGGGGTTGCAAAAGAGTGGGACACGACTGAGCGACTTCACTTCACTTCACTACATAAATAGGTTTCATTTAAATGATGTTCTCATTCTAAACCCTACCCTTGTTGTTGTTGTTGTGATACCCACTAAGTTGTGTTCGATTCTTTTGCGACCCCATGGAGTGTAGCCCACCAGGCTCCTGTGTCCATGGGGTTCTCCAGGCAAGCATACTGGAGTCGGTTGCCATTTCCTTCCCCAGATAACCTTCCTGATCGAAGGATCAAACCTGTGTCTCCTGTAATAGGAGGCTGATTCTCTATCACTGAGCCACCGGGAAGCCCAAGATCAGATCAGATCAGATCAGTCACTCAGTCGTGTCCCACTCTTTGCGACCCCATGAATCACAGTACACCAGGCCTCCCTGTCCATCACCAACTCCCGGAGGTCACTCAGACTCACATCCATCGAGTGAGTGATGCCATCCAGCCATCTCAACCTTTGTCGTCCCCTTCTCCTCTTGTCCTCAATCCCTCCCAGCATCAGAGACTTCTCCAATGAGTCAACTCTTCGCATGAGGTGGCCAAAATACTGGAGTTTCAGCTTTAGCATCATTCCTTCCAAAGAAATCCCAGGGCTGATCTCCTTCAGAATGGACTGGTTGGATCTCCTTGCAGTCCGAGGGACTCTCAAGAGTCTTCTCCAACACCACAGTTCAAAAGCATCAATTCTTCAGTGCTCAGCCTTCTTCACAGTCCACCTCTCCCATCCATACATGACCACAGGAAAAACCATAGCCTTGACTAGACGAACCTTTGTTGGCAAAGTAATGTCTCTGCTTTTGAATATGCTATCTAGGTTGGTCATAACTTTCCTTCCAAGGAGGAAATGCCTTTTAATTTCATGGCTGCAGTCACCATCTGCAGTGATTTTAGAGCCCAGAAAAATAAAGTCTGACACTGTTTCCACTGTTTCTCCATCTATTTCCCATGAAGTGATGGGACTGGATGTCTTGATCTTCATTTTCTGAATGTTGAGCTTTAAGCCAAACTTTTCACTCTCCACTTTCACTTTCATCAAGAGGCTTTTGAGTTCCTCTTCACTTTCTGCCATAAGGGTGGTGTCATCTGCATATTTGAGGTTATTGATATTTCTCCCAGCAATCTTGATTCCAACTTGTGTTTCTTCCAGTCCAGCGTTTCTCATGATGTACTCTGCATATAAGTTAAATAAACAGGGTGACAGTATACAGCCTTGACGTACTCTTTTTCCTATTTGGAACCAGTGTGTTGTTCCATGACCAGTTCTAACTGTTGCTTCCTGACCTGCATACAAATTTCTCAAGAGGGAGATCAGGTGGTCTGGTATGCCCATCTCTTTCAGAATTTTCCACAGTTTATTGTGATCCACACAGTCAAAGGCTTTGGCATAGTCAATAAAGCAGAAATAGATGCTTTTCTGGAACTCTCTTGCTTTTTCCATGATCCAGTGGATGTTGGCAATTTGATCTCTGGTTCCTCTGCCTTTTCTAAAACCAGCTTGAATATCAGGAAGTTCACGGTTCACATATTGCTGAAGCCTGGCTTGGAGAATTTTGAGCATTACTTTACTAGCGTGTGAGATGAGTGCAACTGTGCGGTAGTTTGAGCATTCTTTGGCATTGCCTTTCTTTGGGATTGGGATGAAAACTGACCTTTTCCAGTCCTGTGGCCACTGCTGAGTTTTCCAAATTTGCTGGCCTATGAGTGCAGCACTTTCAGAGCATCATCTTTCAGGATTTGGAATAGCTCCACTGGAATTCCATCACCTCCACTAGCTTTGTTTGTAGTGATGCTTTCTAAGGCCCACTTGACTTCACATTCCAGGATGTCTGGCTCTAGGTCAGTGATCACACCATCATGACTATCTGGGTCATGAAGATCTTTTTTGTACAGTTCTTCTGTATATTCTTGCCACCTCTTCTTAATATCTTCTGTTTCTGTTAGGTCCATACCATTTCTGTCTTTTATCGAGCCCATCTTTACATGAAATGTTCCTTTGGTATCTCTGATTTTCTTGAAGAGGTCCCTAGTCTTTCCCATTCTGTTGTTTTCCTCTATTTCTTTTCACTGATCACTGAAGAAGGCTTTCTTATCTCTTCTTGCTATTCTTTGGAACTCTGCATTCAGATGTTTATATCTTTCCTTTTCTCCTTTGCTTTTCGCTTCTCTTCTTTTCACAGCTATTTGTAAGGCCTCCCCAGACAGCCATTTTGCTTTTTTGCATTTCTTTTCCATGGGGATGGTCTTGATCCCTGTCTCCTGTATAATGTCATGAACCTCATTCCATAGTTCATCAGGCACTCTATCTATCAGATCTAGGCCAACCCTACCTTAAAGTTTAGATCAAAACAAACTGATTAAAACAAATTAAAAACAGGTTAGTCTACTATATGACATAAATAATACAGAGAATGGGGAGAAATTGAACACATTAAATTTGATTCAGCTATTGCCTATCCCTTAAACCACACCTAAGGAGAAGTTGAGGAAATCATTCAATAGAATATAGTTCTATTTAGCTTCATACTCTTGCAAAAATGAGATTTGTCGCACTTGTTTTGTCCTCTTTGGATTTTTCCGTACAGATTTGACTGTGTTACATCAAATCAAAAGGAAGAAGGAAAGAATTTTATGGCTAAAGAAAATACAGCCTCCTTTCTTTGTAAAAGATTTAAACGTTCATATTAAAATTTGGCTCATTAAGTTTCTCTGGTAGCATGTGTCTCATTACACCAGTGATTGGTAACTGGTAAAAAATAATGTTGCAGATTGTCATTACAGCTTGCCAAGTCTGAGATGGATGTTCCAGAATGGTGTTTCCTCTCCCAAATACTGTTATTGTGACCCATATGTGATTATAGTCTGCCATTTTTCAATTGGTTTCTCTTAAGCACTTACAATTATCTGGCATGTGTCCTCCTGATAGGAGGCAGTGGTGAGCAACAAAAAGTGGACTGGAAGAGTCCAGAGCAGACTCTGCCACAATCTCACCATGTTGTCAGATAAATCACTTAATCGTAGTATGTCTCAGTTCCCACTCCTAAAATAACTAGAGTACCAAGCAAGACAATTTCTTATGTTCCTTTGAACTTGCCTTATGTCTTCTTCATTTTCATTCAAGATATTGTCTTATTTAAATTGTAAAAGACCAACTTTAATTTCTTATTCATTTTCTCAACTTGTCTAGTACAATTTTTTTGTTGTGGTTTTTTGGAGATTTTTGTTTATCATAGGGCCTCAGACATGTTAACAAATTGTCAATATCTTTGTCTTAAATTTGTAGAAAATTTTTACAATAGTGCAGAAATTATACACAATAAGCTCCCTGTTATTTTGGTGTTGTTTCAATTTGTGATTTCAGTTTTGCACTCGCTAGGATAATGTATTCTTCATTGGGAATGATAAGAACCTGCCCAATTTCAGCCATCTCTGTGTTTGTTTTCTGACACGTACACCTGAAGATCAACCCCAGGAATATGAACCATGTGAAAAGTTTAAGCTATTTATAGGCTATCAATCAATCAGTAAACATATTATAGTAGAAATATATGTATTGTAGAATTCGTGAATGGAAAATATAAAATATAGAATTTCTATAAAACATATCTTTACTACGTCAAGATATTCTTGAATAAAGTAAAACATTAATTAAGGTTTTATTATAAGTTAAGAATTTACTTAAATTCATTTTCTTAGAAACTAACAATCTAAGTACTGATTTAGAACAAATGACCTTCGAATCAGGTTACAACTATTTGAATTTTTAACCTTTCTTAACATATATGACTTATGCCCATTGTTTCATTATGTGAATTATTTGCGGAATATAACCTTTTAATGATGTGGTAAAATGAAGATTGCTAAATAATACTATTTATTCCTCATAAGTTAACTTTCTCAGCGATTGAATGTCAAAAATGAAGAGCTCTTTGTAACATCAGGTAAAATATTGCTTTTCTTTTTAACTAGGTATCTACTCTTCTATTGAGAATCCACTTGCTTCCAATGGATTTTTAAAATCGAATAACCCATAAATCCCCAGAGATTCTATAAGAATTAAGTTGACATAGGCACAAACACACTAGCAAGATTCTATCGATAAAGATAACTTGCAAGGTCTCTGTTTACACACCAAATGAAGGCACAATAGTGTGCGAGTTCTCATACAGTGTGGTTTATGAAAAGAAAGTCGTTTACGGAAATTCAAAGTACTTGGTTCTCAAAGCCCAAATTTCATTTACGTATTTTTGTTCTAAAATAAAGATACAAAATCCTTACAATATTAAGAAAAAAATAACATTATTCCAGTAACAGATGTAAGAACCATCATAAATGATTTTACTTAAGAACTTGGGAAATGTATCCCTATTAATTCATCCCTGAAGTGAGTCAAAATATTCATCAAAAGGTAACAAACTATTTAGCACAATAAAACAAACTCCTGTTCTTTAGAAGGTTACATTCTAATTACATATTCAGAATCCTAACTGTTATACTCTGCAAAACTATGCACCCTGTAAAGATACTTAATTTACTAAAATAAAATCAAAGTTGTGACAAATCAGGCATAATGAAAATATATCTACAAAAGCTAGTTGCTGTGATTACTGAAATACAGATGAATTAGGGCTAGAACAGAATAAAGAAAATGAGACACTAAATTCTAAAGCATGACACAAGATGGTCTGATCTCTTATACGTGGGAGTTCTTGGGTCCAAAAATCTTGAACAGTTTTACGACTTGGATGCCAGCACTCAGCACATGACTCTCAGAAATAGAAGTAGCATTTTCATTTTCTCTGGGAAAAACAATTAAGATACAGAATATTTAATGAACACTATTCACCATTAAATTATCATAATTGTAGGGTTGGGCTGCTTAAGGGGAGTAGGAGAGAGATTTAATTTTTTCCTATGACAATATTGGAATGAGAATTAACTGAAGAGCTTCAGGCAGTTGGGAAAAGCTTAGACATGGTTAAATATTTGAAAACCCTAGAAAACCACACAAATGCAGACAGAGCCTTTAAACTCCAGAAATCATTTGCAAAAAGCATGGAAGTCAGACCAGGAAAGATTACAATACAGCAAACTTGGCTTGGGAGCTCATTTCTGCCTTTTCATGTCTGTAACCACAGCAACGAGCACAGAACTCCAGCACAGAAGAGGCGCTCTCTAAATATTGGTTGAATCAATCAATGAATGAGCCTCAATCTCAAATCTATAGTCCTTTTCTTTTGAAAAATCAGAACAGAACTCCTTGTTCAGTGCTTGACTCAGCAATATGACATTTCCCTTTCTGCTCATTCCCCAGTATCATGCTCTTCTGGACTTACATAAACTCCTCTGGCCATACTATCCACAGAGGCACAATATGGCAGGGAGATGTGTTTTCCATCCCCTGATCATTTATAGAAAATTATGAATCATTTAGAGAAATTATTCAACTTCCTTGCCCTTTGGGAAACCAATTTAAAGCATTTCTAATCTTCGTCCTCCCCCAACCAACAGTTCTTAGTCAATGCTTAATAAAATGTGTTGAAGATTCTGTTTTTGCATGATTCATAATGCTAATAAATTCATCAATCTTATTATCACACATCTTTCTGTAAATGTCAAACAGGATGTAGCTGACAAGGTCACAGCCATTAAAAATCGGTTCATGGACAAACATATTTGGTCTTGACAGAAGTCATCTATGTCTAACCTTTGACCTTCTATGCTTCTATTACTTGAGTATCAACAATTGTACACAATTTTTCACATTATTCTGTCACTGTATGTCAAAATTTCCAAACATAAATGCTTATTTTTTACATATTTAAATGGATATCTTTTATTATAATACTTTGTAAATGTCCTTTTTCTGTAACTGGTTTATATCACTTTAGTTTAGCATTTGTTAAAAGTTATTCTCACCTGGGACTGATAAACATTTTCACATACAGTCTTCATTTGAGTTTCTGGGAGGCTGAGCACAAGATAAGGATCATTAAGTCACTAGTTCTTTGTAGAAGCGTTTCAGAACAAAGTAGTAAGGAAGGAAGTGAAGGAAGCTTCACTTGGAAGGAAGTGAAGGATAGCAGGGGGGAAAGCAAAAGAAAAGATATGGTTTCAGCTGAATTCTAGTCTTAGTTTCATCCCGTAGAGAGTTTTGAAACAAGAGTGACACCACAGACACTGTCTTTCAGTTCAGTTCAGTTGCTCAGTCACGTCCGACTCTTTGCGACCCCATGGACTGTAGCATGCCAGGCCTCCCTGTCCATTACCAACTCCCAGAGCTTACTCAAACTCATGCCCATTGAGTTATTGATGCCATCCAACCATCTCATCCTCTGTTGTCCCCTTCTCCTCCCACCTTCAGTCTTTCCCAGCATCAGGGTCTTTTCCAAGGAGTCAGTGCCATACCTTGACATTGTCCTACCTTGAGACAAAGGAGGAGGACTTTCATATTTCCTTATCAACTTGGTTGCGTGCTGCCCTTGGTTGGGGGTGAGGGGTGTTTTCCTCCAGGTCATTCTGGTGAGGTCAGTTTGTTATCAAATCCAAGACTGATTGCTCTGCTCACTGCACAACAGGCCAATAAATCTAAGAGAAGAGGTGTTGAGGCAAGAAACACAACTCCATTAGGAAAGCCAGCAGCCTGAGAAGATAGCAGACTAACGTGTCAAAATAACCATCTTAACTGGGTCTGGATGCCAGGTTCTTTTACAGAATGTGGTTGGGGGGTTGTTGAGGAAGTAAAGTAAAAAGGTCATTAATCTTGCAAACATCTCCTGGAATGGCCGGCTTTGGGGAGAGGATGTGTTAATTTCTTCCTTCCTGTAGCCATCCACAGGTGGACAGGGTACTGAACAAAGGCATTTTGGTTTAACATTCAGGCAGAAGAGAAGAGTTCCCCAAGGTAGGCTATTATGTATAAACAGTATGCTTTTACTGAACTAAAGCCATAGGAAGCAGAGGTTAAAGTAAAAGAAACAGATCCAACATGGCATCAGTTCTTCCCTATAATAAATTCTCTAGCAAATGGGGCAGCTGTGGCCTTTAGCAGCTAACACCCAGTAGCTGGGATGGGTATGCAAGCCTCCCAGAGCATTTTTTCCTGGTATTCAATTTGACACACTCCCCCAGAAAAAACAGAGATTCCTACGGCTTGGTGGTTGTTTTGCTGTCTTAGTAATACAGGCACGAACCATGTTTTCAATATGTAAACATTTTACTGAATAAAACGGCAGTGATTTGGCAACCCACCACTGACAACTAAAAAATTACAAAGCAGATAAAAATAGAAAGCATAGTGGTGCTTATAATAAAACCTTAAATTCCAAATGCAGCCTATCCTAGGAATTCAGGTCTGTACAGAGTACAAATTTCAGTACATAACGCAAATTTTTATTTTATAAAAGAAAAAAAATAAAATGACTCTCAGATTTTTACTACACAAGTGGTAGTAATTCCAGAAACTTCTGTACCACATTTAAGTCAGCAGCAGACTTACCAGCACAGGTAGAAATTTCCTTTTACCAGGGTAAATTCTCTCTTCACTAATGGCAATGGGCTCACTTTAGCAGCGGCCCTTCCCATTGAGCACTATATGATCTTACAGTACTATATGCTCCTAGAGCACTATATGATCTTAGAGAGACAGAGTTTAGTTACTAAACTGACACATATTTAGTGTCTTGCAGGTTTCATCATGTATTCTTCCCTGTTCATTTTGCATGCCATTGATTGTTTGTTCCTCTTTCACAAAATTGACTATTTTTAATTAATTTTTATTAGAATATAGTTGCTTTACAATGTGTTAGCTTCTGCCGTGCAGCAAAATGCATCAGTCATTCATATACATATATGCCCTCCTTTTTGGACTTCCTTCCCATTTTGGTCACCACAGTACATTAGGTAGAGTTTGCTGTATCATACAGCATGTTCTCATTAGTTATCTATTAAAAAAAATCTACAAAATAATAAATGCTTGAGGGAGTGCAGAGAAAGGGAACCTTCATGCACTGTTGATGGGAATGTAAATTGACATAGCCACTATGCAAAACAATATAGATGTTCATTAAAAAACTAAAAACAGAACTGCCATTTCGCCCAGCAGTCCCACTCCTGGGCAAATAACCAAAGAAAACCATAATTCAAAAAGATACATGCACCCCAAATGTACACAGTTGTGCTATTTACAATAGTCAGGACACAGAAGCAACCTAAATGTCCATCAACAGAAGAATGGATAAAGAAGATGTGATACATGTATATAATGGAATATTACTCAGCCACAAAAAGGACTATTAAAGAAGCAAAACGAGACTATCTCTTAGTTATATCAAGTGGGTGGAAGAACTGGCAAGAGCTCTTCTCCTCCTCTCCTGTGCTTCTGTACATTCATGACTGAGCCTGTGTTTGGGGACATTTATGTATGGGTACCAAGGCTACCCACTGATGTCCCCTGTTGCTTATGACTATGGACCAAAGTCTGAGGGCCAAAGCTCTAGAGCCTGGCATGTGCCCAACTTAAAGGGTTTCTGTGGCAGTATCAGGTCCTTTCTATTGTATTTGCTTGTTGTGTCACTGTCATGACCTAGAGGCAGCAAATGAAGGTCAAAGATAACTATGTATAACTTTCAAAAAGGAAAAGAGGAACCAGTGACCACTGCTAGCATACAAATAAGAATAAAATGTGCACCTGAAATTAATACATTATAACTCAACTATACACCAATAAAATTGTTGCAAAAAAGAAAATGTGATACAGACCCTGATAGAGTCTCGTATACAATCTTTAAGACCTAGAAATATCCAAATTTTACAAGAGAACAGAGCAAACACTTGATCTGTGAAGCAATGAGTACTATGAATAGAATGGGATAGGCTCACAACCCACAGTCTGCAGAGACACATCCAAGATTCCAAAGCAAGTATCAGGAGAGGATTTGAAGTCAGATAATAGGTGTGCCCTTTTCATGCATCATGGAAGGTGAGGCTTGTGAAGGATAAGTGCAGACTGGAATGTAGGAGTTGGGACTTCTCTTCTGTAGGCAGTCAGCACTACTGGGGCACCAAGCCAGGTCTGAAATTCATCTGCTTCCTTTACTCAGAGTTCTTCACTTCAATCTGTTTAATCAAAAATCTTATCTATGACTTATCTCCTTCATCTCATACAGTTCTATTTGTCCAAGCCTTGGCTATGTTGGGACAATACTAGAGTGCTCTGTGGGACTTTTAAAAAGCAATCTATGTGTCACTTTAGAAAGGAGATATTCATAAAATCTGTTTCCCACTCAACATTTGATGACAAATGAGGCAGGCACAGAGAGGTTAATGGCTTGTCTGATGTCACAGAGCTACTTAGTGAGCAGTTTTACATTATTGCATAATCATGTTCTCTTAATCATTAATTCCCACTGGCAGGCTACATATTAAGTAATTATATTGTCCCTTTAAAAATACTTTATCTTAGATGAAGTTTATGATCCAGCAATATTTAACTACTTTACCATCATGTTTCTTATTTATGTATGTCCTTACACTGTTCCCTCTTCACAGAAAGTTCCCCGTCTCACTCTAGCCTGTCTCTAAATCCATGTTGTACATTTTCACCTTTCAGAAAGACTTTCCCAGGAACGCCAAAATGGGTTAGGAACATCTCAATATCTATTTATGTATGGTTTCTCTTCAAAGAGCAGTGAATGTCTTATCTTTATATTGATGAAGTCTGGTATAATGATTGACAGAGTGTACGTGCTTACTAAATTTGTAGTGAGTGAATGGATGAATAAAATATATGAAAAAGGAGTGTAAACCAGAAGCTTCTATAAAAACTTATAGACAGTGTGTACAAAGGAGCTAAGAAAAGATGATAGTTTATTTTGGATTATAAGAGGCAGGTTAAGAGTTATATTTATTTTCCTGCATAAGGTAGTCTACAATTATGCTCGGTACAGAAAAATGTAACATCCCAACTGTCAGGTTCCAGCTAGATCTTGAAGAATCTAAAACCTAAAGAACCCACCGAAGTTGTCTGGTGACTAAAACCTGATTTGTAATAATTTCTCAGTAATTAATAAGTGAATAAAATGCAGAAAATCTAGGACTGTCACAGGAAACTGTTTTAGGGAGATTAGGCTAGAATCACAGACTCAGTGTTCCCAATTATGAGTATCAAAAGAGGGTTGAAATCCAGCAGCTCTACTCCTAAGTCTACAGTTAAGAGAAATAAAAATATATGCTCAAACACACACAAAATATACATTAATGTTCATAGCAGCAGTATTCATAATGGCCAGAAGACAGGAGACAACCCAAATGTCTGCCAATCAACACAGGGATAAACAAATTGTGATGTGTGTGTGTATGTATATACATAAAGGAATATTATTTGGCCATAAAGGACTGATACATGCTACCACATAGATAAACCTTGAAAACATGCTAAATGAAAGAAGCTTGTTACATAAGACCACATATTACATGATACCAGTCATATGAAATGTCCAGAATAGGGAAATCCATAGAGACAGAAAATGGATGAGCAGCAGCTTAGGGTGCAGTGAGGGAGGGTAGGTTATGACAGCTAAAGGCGATGGGGTTTATTTTAGAGATGATGGATTGACTGTGACAATAGCTGCACACATCTGTAAATACACTAATTTCCACTGAATTGTACACTTCACTAATGCTTTGGGGTGAACTGTATGTCATGTGAATTATACCTTAATCAGTCAGTCAGTTCAGTTGCTCAGTCGTGTCCAACTCTTTGTAACCCCATGAACCACAGCACGCCAGGCCTCCCTGTCCATCACCAACTCCCGAAGCCCACCCAGACCCATATCCATCGAGTCGGTGATGCCATCCAACCATCTCATCCTCTGTCGTCCCCTGCTCCTCCTGCCCTCAATCTTTCCCAGCATCAGGGTCTTTTCCAGTGAGTCAGCTCTCTGCATCACTGTTTAAAAACAAGAGGGAGAGAGAATGCTGAAAGCATCTCAGACTAAAGCCACCCATAACAATCTTCCCAGTACGTTAACAAGATTTATTTCATTTCAGGCATTTGCTGATGATATTCCAGATTCATTTCTACCCAGCTTATTCCCAAGGCCCCAGTCAGAGCTCATTAATACTCAACCTGTTTAAGCCGGCTACTAGGTTGTGAGCTCTTTTCTTTTTTTTCCTGCTGCTGTGTATAACAGCTGAACCACATAAAAGTTTCTGTCCATGCCACATCCATAGTTTCAATTCCAAACCCACATTTATTGCATGCCCATTATGTGCCAAGCACTTAGCATATGTCATCTCTAAGCCTCACCATAACCCCAGGAAGCAGGTCCCAACACTTCATTTTATAGAGAACAACATAGGACAGAGCCTAGCTAATTACCATGGTGTCTCTATGTGGGAACTGAAAGAACAAGGTTTAAGGTGTGTGATTTACCTGATCTGTGCTCTATTTGCCAGTTTGTGTCTTCAAAGTCTAGCATGGCAGACAGAAACGCATAAATGTAGCACAAGGGAGGGAATAAAGAAGGAAAGAATGGACTGTCTGATAAAGACAACACGATCTGATGTTCCAGCGTGGAACAGCGCTGTAAAACTCCTGTTTAAAAGCCTGCCCTAATGGCTTGCACAATGACAGAGTTCTTCTGGGTCTGGGACCACTCAGGCGGGCTGCTTGAAGAGGGAGCTTTTAAATCCTTGTTCTAGCTGAGCAAGCAATTGCACGTGCCCAGGTCAATTTCTTTTGAAAAAGACTCACGTTTTTGTTCTCAGTTCTCATTCTCAGTCCTATTTCACCAACAGTTGGTGCCAAATTTACTCTAAAGCTGTATTTACTTTCTGTGTTAAGATATCCAATTGCTTATATCCTATATCCTATACAATGAGCTTGTCCATCCATGGGATTCTCCAGGCAAGAATACTGGAGTGGGTTACCATTTCCTTCTCCAGGGGATCTTCCCGACCCAGGGATCGAACCTGGGTCTCCTGCATTGGAGGCAGACGCTTTAACCTCTGAGCCACCAGGGAAGCCCATACAATGAGCATTGGCACAGAAATCAGAGGCATCACTCATGTTTTATTCCCTAATCTTCATCCTAGCTATTTTTATGTGAGAATATTTGAGGACACTTCTTTTTCTGCTGCTTCTCTTTCTATATTACACCTTTCCCCCATTTCCTTGGTGCATCTTTAGGTGCATTCCCCACTTCCCCCAACTGGCAATTTTGAAAGCAGACTGACCAGTTTCTCGTCATTTGCTCCTCTATGAAATGCAAGCTCCTTCTTGCTTGCAACATTCTAGAATACTAAGTTCAGGTCCAAATCAATTAACTCCAGCTTTGTTACCACCTATATGGCAAGTGGTTGTTCACTTTTTCATCCTCTTTTCTCCTCTAAAGTCAGGAACTTCAGCTTTCAGAAAATAAGATCACCTCCACACAAGTGACAGCAAACATGTAGACCTGATTATTAAAAGACTGACATGAGAACAGGTAGAAAAAGAAGGAGGAATCTCTGGAAGCCAAAGTTGGCACAGATTCATCAGGAAATGCATGCCAGATTCATTTCTATTGGATAAGCACGGCTGGCCTGGTGGTTTTGGACTTTAACAAAACATACGACTAAGACTCTCGTGACACTTTTATGGACAAGCTATATTCAGTTAGAGAAGAACATAATTAGATATAGTCATGCCTGGTTGGACAATCTTAATAAAAACCTTATAACTGATTGGTATTTAGTAGCTTTGTCTTCACAAACTTACATAAAGCTGCCCAAGGCAAGTATATCAAATTTGGGGATGACTGCAAATATTGTACATGAAGTGAGATTTTAAAATTATCTCAGTATTAAAAAAAAAAAAAAAAACGCATCACCTAAAAGCCAGGAGGAGGTCAATATCTCAGCATGTGGTAAATAGAAGGAATACAGAAAACTGCTTCCATGTGTACTTTTCGTCCAAATAAAATGCATGGGCGCCAGAAGTTTAAGGTCAGGCATGAGTGTGTGGGCACGCTAACGTCACTAAGGCTTCTCAATCATGTAACCTATTATGGTGTGGAATTCTTTGGAATGCTAATTCCAACTTGGAACAGGCTCAGGGGTTTTCACTGCCTTTATTACTTTATAAATCTGCCTGTGTAAGGAGCTCCAGTGTGAGGAGGGAGGGTCAATAAACTAATTCTGCACTCTCTGATATTCTGCTGTTCGTAAGAGAATCTTAACATGTGTCACGATTTCACAAACAATAAAGAGTTGTGAAATACCAGCTACATGAAAAGCTAGGGTATGCGATGGCTTAGAGCTTCATTAGCTTTATCGCAATATTTACAATGCATATTCTATTACATGGCAGCAGAAATAGGCAATTTTTATCTGTTGCTTATATAATCAGCCCTTATACTCATGGATTAAACCAATGGCATATTTGGAAAAAAAACTTCCAGAAAGTTCCAAAAGTTCCACATCAAAATAAATAAAGGCTTGGCACAGATGAGCACTGTAACCTTTCTGTTCTAAACACTGTAACCCTAGGTCCTTCTTCAACTCATAGGAACTGGAAGAAAGTGGAGATGAAAGACAGCCACAGGGTATTATGAGATAGGGAGGTGGCACCCTGGCATGTTCACATGGAAGGAAAATCATGTTAAATCAAATTATTTTCTACCAGAGGTATCTAGGAATGAGAGAAAAAGTTCCTAAGGGCCAGCCATCCAACATCTTCTCTTTGAGTGGTGTAAAAGATGAGGGAGCTCCAGGATGAAACTGCTACTTGTACCCAGAAATGTGTCTGACTCCCAAGGGACTGAAAAAAGAGCTGGCTATGGTGCGGTACCTGGAGACTCAGGCATACATGGAATAATTATCACTGAAGACTAATTCCAAAAAGAAGCCAGCCTATGAGTGAACGCACATCACTGTGCCTGCCTAAGCATCTTTTTTTTGTTTTTAATATTTACTTATTTATTTGCCTACAGGTCTTAGTTCGGGTTTTAGCGGCAGCACGCAGAATCCTCGTTACAGCCTGGGGGATCTTTCGTTATGGCCCACAGTCTCTGGGGCAGGTGGGCTCAGTAGTTGCAGCTCATGGACTTAGTTGCTCCTCGGTAGGATCTTGGTTCCCAGACCAGGGGTCGAAAGCTCTTCCCCTGCATTGCAAGGCAGATTTTTAACCACTGGAACCAGTCAATCCTAAAGGAAATCAGTCCTGAATACTCATTCGAAGGACTGATGTTGAAGCTGAAACTCTAATACTTTGGCCACCCGATGTGAAGAACCAACTCATTGGAAAAGACCCTGATGCTGGGAATGATTGAAGGCAGGAGGAGAAAGGGATGACAGAGGATGAGATGGTTGGATGGCATCACCGATGTGATGGACATATGAGTTTGAGTAAACTCTGGGAGTTGGTGATGGACAGGGAGGCCTGGCATGCTGGCAGTCCATGGGGTCACAAAGAGTTGGACACGACTGAGCTACTGAACTGACTGACTGACTGCAGGGAAGTTCCCTAAGCTTCTTCATCTTGATTGAAAACATCTCTCATGGACATTTCCTAAGTTTTGAATTGAGACTAATAAGACAGCTGTAAAGACTTGAGTTACTCCAGCTCCAATTCTAACATCTTGGTCTCCCTTCTGCTACGTATGGCCTGCATATGGCTTTGGGGGCTGTTTAGAGATTTTGGTGGAAAAGTACCAAGCAATGTGGATTGAATCTGATTTTCTTTTAAATTCCCAGTAGCTTCCAAGCAGTTGAGATTGAAATGGTATAACTGATTTTAAGCAAATCTAGGACCTCTTTTGGTATGTAGGCCCAAAATTAGTAGTGAATTTTATATTCTTCAAGATTTAATCCAGGGCAGCTGTTTGGGCTCTAGAATTATCTGAAACCAAGATTGGTGTTTTCACCATTGTCCCTGTTTATTTCCATCTCATGTTACTCTTCCTCTGTGAAAGGAAGCAGGCCTGCCTGGTTCCCCTTTCTGTTCCATCAGTATCTGTTACCAGGCTTCACAAACTTACCAGAGCAAGGTGCTTATCTGGATCCTTGGTCCCATGAGGTTTAGATAACACAACCTGTTTTTACTGATAGTTGGAAAACAGAAATGACAACATTCCTTTCCTGACAGGGCTCCCTAAGCCTTTTCCTTATTTTTCTTTTTGGTACAGTAATGAAGGTTGACAGGGCCCCTTGACACCACTAGTGGTAAATGAATTTTTCATTAAGGACTAACAGAGAACAATTGCAGAAGTTCAGATTTATTTATTTTTTTGACCCAAAGAGTCCTCTCTCTCCTTATTCCTTTGCTTTCTATGTATCCATGCATGCTCAGTCACTCAGCTGTATCCAACTCTTTTGCAACCCTATGGACTACAGCCAAGCCAGGCTTCTCTGTCCATGGGATTCTCTAGGCAAGAATACTGGCTGCTGCCGCTGCTAAGTCGCTTCAGTCGTGTCCAACTCTGTGTGACCCCAGAGACAGCAGCCCACCACACCAGGCTCCCCCGTCCCTGGGATTCTCCAGGCAAGAACACTGGAGTGGGTTGCAATTTCCTCCTCCAAGGGATCTTCCCTACTCAAGAATCAAACCTGGGTCTCCCGTGTCTCCTGCACTGCAGGCGGATTCTTTACCACCGAGCCACTGGCAAGTCTCCTTTCTATGTATTCTTTATGAAAAATTTCAGCTAAAGCATCTTAAAATTAATCCAATAGCTGTCTCCTTCAAGTCTCCTTCCTGGATCTCTTCGGGTATCAACATCAGGTCCTGGCCGCTTCTTAAGGGCCCCATCCCAAAACATTAAAGGCAGCACAGGAAACTCAAGCCTTATCCTGAGGCTCACCTTTGTAAACTTAGCAACACTTCTGCTTTTCACATAAGAAAACTTAAAGGGAGTCAGTCTCAACTGTGAATTGGATTCTGTCCCATTTCTCCCCCAAACTGGGAAGAAGCTGGTCAAATACTTGCCTGTTTGGACTATAAATATTCAAAGACTCTAATCTGGTATCTTCCATATAATACACATTTTAACTCCTACTTTAAACTTTCAGAATGCTTTTTATGGCATCTGTTATGCCCTACTTTAAACTGTCTGTCAACCTAATATTTTTACTCTTTTTCCTTTATTCATTTATCTTCAAGGTCATGCATGGGAACACCTTTCAGTGGAAAGAATCCATCTGCTTTGGCAAAAATGTACGCTACAAACCTTCATTTCTGCAAGGGTATAAATAAATAAATAATCCAAGAGTCTATTAAAGGCCTTCAAAGCAGAGTTCCCTAAAGCTTGCAGCAGGCAACACTGGTACCAGGAGTCGATGCAGCAAACAGAACAAAAACAGGGGAGGGGGACAAACAGCATTCAGAAGCCACCCTCTGTAACATTCAAAGTGCACGGCAGCATCGTAAAGGGTTGTAGGCATTCTAAAGAAAAGGGTATTTGTTTCATTTTATGTAACCGCTTATTTCTCAAACTTATTTGATTACAGACTCTTTCCCTGTATGAACAAACAAATGGTAATACACTGAGATATTAGGGTTCCACAGTACACAGTTTGGAAACTGCTAGATGATACCATTTTTTCCTTCAAAAATTCAAAATTCTTCATTTTTCAAAATTTTTATTTATTTATTGCTTGCTGCCCTGGGTCTTCAAGGCTGTGAGCAAGCTTTCTCTGGTTGTGATGAGTAGGCCCTACTCTGATGGGCTTCTCACTGTGGTGGCTTCTCTTTTTGCGGAGCACGGGCTGCAGACCCAGCGGGCTTCAATAGTTGAGGCTCGCCGGTTTGGTTGTACCATGGTATGTGGAACCTTCCCCGACTGAGGAATCGAACCCATGTTCCCGGCACTGACAGGTAGATTCTTAATGACTGTACCACCAGAGAAGTCCTTACTCTTCATTCTTCTAAAAAGGATAATTCCAATGCATTCCTCTACTGGAGAATAATCTCGAGATAGAAATACAGCTCACTTCTTTCTCACACTGAATTTACAGGGGTATCTAAGAGTCATCTCACAAATAGGAAATTTCCAAGTGACTAGTTGGTTCTTATCGGGGAAGGCAATGGCACCCCACCCCAGTACTTTTGCCTGGAAAATCCCATGGACGGAGGATCCTGGTAGGCTCCAGTCCATGCGGTCGCACAGAGTCGGACATGACTGAAGCAACTTAGCAGCAGCAGCAGCAGCAGCAGTTGGTTCTTATAAGTAAACACGAAAGCATATCTTCTTTAAAAAAACAAAAAAACGTTATTTGAATTGTCATCAGCTCACCGGCTGGGGGTAAATTATCTATTAATCACAGTGACATCGTCAATGTTCGTCTATCACTTGCCTGTCCTTGTTTTTTTCTGTCACACTTATGGTACTTCCTCTTGTATGTACTTCTGACTCCTAAATAAAAACTAAAAATTGAATTTATTATTCCCCTCATTAAAAAATCATAATCATTGATGTGCTGATAAGACAAAGCAGGTACAAATCTTCCCTCTGCCATCCTCTTTTGGTTGATTTAACCTCTCTCACCTCCTCGTTTGTGACATGGAGGGTCACCCAACACTACAGACAAGTATTCTGTGAGATCCTGTGTCTAAACTCCCCAGCTTGGTCAACAACAATCTCAACACTTTAGCAGTCATGCAGTGCCCTCCCATGATGTCTTCACAAACTTTTTCCAGTCATATCTGGAATCTCTGGAATTCCCTTCTATTTTTCCCAATCCCAACTTTGTCATCCTCCAGATTTCCCTACAACTTCTCTACTGACAGACCTTGCTTTAGAAATGTTAGAATATGTCAGATGATTCGAAAACCTGTAGTGAGGAACAGCCCACCCCCAACCCCAGTTCATCTGACCAAGCTTCCTCAGCTCCTGAAATATTAACACATCTCCCCCACGGCTAACTTCCACTTACCAGCTCCACCAAGAACATTCTTGATGTATTCATATAACCTTTCCTTAAAACATTTTCCTCCATGAACACCTTTCCTCCTTGAACACCTACTCTCTGATTAACCCTTTCCAATGAAACAGGTCTATGATTCTAATTTTCCTCTGATGAGTTCACATATACATTCGCAAGTTGTACTTCCTGATGCCCATTTTCACTCTTCCTTTTTACAAATGTTTTAATTGAGATAATTGACACATTGCACTGTATTGGTTTTAACTATACAATGCTTTGTATACATGGATATATTGTGAAATGCTCACCACAATGTGTGTGCGCTCAGTCCCTTCAGTCATGTCCACCTCTTTGCGAGCCAGGCTCCTCTGTCCACGGGGATTCTCCAGGCAAGAATACTGGAATGGGTTGCCATGCCCTCATCCAGGGGATCTTCCCAACCCAGGGATCGAACCTGCGTCTCCTTCATTACAGGCAGATTCTTTGCCGACTGAACCACCAGGGAAGCCCCGTCATCACAGTAAGTTTAGTCAATATCCTTCAGCACCACAGTTACACATTTTTTTTCTCTTGTGATGAGAATTTTTTAAGATCTACTCTGATAGCAACTTTCAAATACACACTACAGTACTGTTAACTATAATCACCATTCACTATAGCTTTTATTCCTGCAGATACTTTTCTCACATGACCATAAGTTCTTTAAGGGGAGTGAATATATCCGTTTTTCACTCTACCTACAGTGGAAGTGTAAAAACTTTTGATTGATCTAATTGCCTGGTGAATCCCATGGACAGAGGATACTGGCTGGCTACAGTTCATGTCACTGAAAGTCAGACACAACTGAAGCGACTAAGCACACCAATACTACACACTTTCATTCCTAAGAGTTATATTTATTTTTTTTATGTTTTAATTGGAAGATAATTGCTTTACAGTATTGTGTTGTTTTCTGCTGTACAGCAACTCAGTTCACTTCCGTTCAGTTCAGTCACTCAGTTGTGTCCAACTCTGCGACTCCAAGGACTGCAGCACACCAGGCTTCCCTGACCATCACCAACTTCCAAAGCTTTGCCATTCTCTTCCACTGGAGAAGGGAATGGCAAACCACTTCAGTATTTTTGCCTTGGGAACCCCATGAACAGTATGAAAAGGCATGATGTGTGGAGATAAAGAGGCCTGGTTGCCTTGGAGCCCAAGAGCACTCAGGCTCAATGTTCATCTCACTGTGGCCCCAGGCCATGGAAATCCTGGTGTGAGCTGGGACTTCTGGCAGCAGCTTAGGGGAGCGACTCTTCTTGACCACATGAATGGGATGTGATTGGTCCTCCATCCTGTAGGAGGTGGTCAACCCCATGCAATCTTCTCAGCACTTCCGGAAAGCAGGCTTTTTAAGCACTGTGCCCTCTGCAGAGAGGATGCCTGCTTTTCATGGATGCCTGCTTGGCACATGCCCTGGGGAGTGGTGGAGGGTTTCCCCTAATTCTTGGCGTATTGCCCAATTGTACATTACTGGAATACAAATGCTAATGCTAAGTCACTTCAGTCGTGTCCGACTCTGTGTGACCCCAGAGACGGCAGCTCCCCCGTCCCTGGGACTCTCAAGGCAAGAACACTGGAGTGGGTTGCCATTTCCTTCTCCAATGCATGAAAGTGAAAAGCGAAAGGGAAGTCGCTCAGTCGTGTCCGACTCTTAGCGACCCCATGGACTGCAGCCTACCAGGCTCCTCCGTCCATGGGATTTTCCAGGCAAAAGTACTAGAGTGGGATGCCATTTGCCTTCTCCAGGAATACAAATGAGCAATCTGATAAAAGAGTAATCTTCAGTCTACTCTCATTTTGGTGTCAAAAAAGTAAATCACTCACAAATCTGGAACTTTTATTAGCAACACATTACTCGGGGACCCACCTAACTTACTCTGGGTTAAAAGCCACTGTGATCACTGACAACCCCTGGGAAGATTAATGCAAGATTAATCCAAGGATATTATTATCCTGGTCACCCAGGTGACAGCTATTGTGAACTCCTGTTCTCACAAGAAGAGAGAACTGGTTTCTATTGCAAACTATGCACGGTGCTGGGTGATTTCCGTTTGTTACATCACCTGATGAATTTTCAGAAACGGAGGTTCTGGTAGGTCCCACAACTATATCCAAAAGTGAAATGTAAGTATTCAGGTTTTCTCAAAGTCTGAGTCCTTTATGATCAATGCACGTTGCCGCCCTATTACCCAAATCCTCCAAAGAAGCAAACCCATGTAATGTCCACATGGTCTCCATTAAATCTTCTTGCTACTGGATCGATTTTTCTCACTTCTTACCTCTGGGGTTGGCATGTATGGCCTATTTTTTTCTCCACTCTTGTTATTCCATAAAATATAGGAATATTCTTTTAACTGAGTCCTTGTGGCAGTCTTGGAATTACCATCATTCTTCAAACAAATCATGTAAACCAGCTGCCAGCAGTGATCTCTGGTTAAACATTTAATATTAATATTATTGTCGCATAGAATTATTCCTGAAATACATTAAGCTTATTTGTAAACTATCTCTTATCTGAGGCTGAAGGCTGTCTCTGAAGCAGCTTTGTGTAGTGATCGCAGAGGACTAATTTTTAAAGTATTGTATTGTTTGAAGATATATGAACTCTTAGATGCATTAGTGAAGTTAAGATCCATGAATGAAGAAGTAACGTAAGAAACAGGGCAAATAAAATGTTGCAACCTCTATATACACGAAGATCGATTAGCTACATGCAGTTAAATACAGGCATGTTAAGGGTTAATTATTCATTTAAAATTTCTTTATAGCTGGTCATTAACAAGAAAGAAAGAAAAAAATCCTATGATGTGAAAAACTGCACCCATTCTTGAGAGAAAGAATTTTGTTGTGAAAACCTTGAATGCTATGTACAGTTTAGACTTCTGTAGATACTGGAGGCTGTAGTGGAGATGAAGAAATATATAATGCCCTCTGTCTTGCTGCTGCTGCTGCTAAGTCACTTCAGTTGTGTCCGACTCTGTGCAACCCCATGGACAGCAACCCACCAGGCTCTTCTGTCCCTGGGATTCTCCAGGCAAGAATCCTGGAGTGAGTTGCCATTTCCTTCTCCAATGCATGCATGCATGCTGAATTGCTTCAGTCATGCCTGACCCTGCGACCCTATGGACAGCAGCCCCCCAGGCTCCTCTATCCATGGGATTCTCTAGGCAAGAGTACTGGAGTGGGTTGCCATTGCCTTCTCCAGCCCTCTGTCTTAGAGAAGGTAAAAAAAGATGAGAGAAACACGCAACTCAAGATTGACTTCTGGGCCCGAAAGAGGAATCAGCATGAATTTCTAGAAAGGAAGATGGGTTGAGAAGCATGTGAAACTCTCAAATACATCAAAGTATCTGTCATAACAGCTAATACTCAGCCTGCCAGCACCTCTATAGAAGGTACCATAATTTACAACACTATTAGAAGTTTGAAGTAACCAAGACATCTGATTATTCAACTGAAAGGCAGCCAAAGAAACCACTCTGGTTACCTAGGAGGCATGCTGGTTTCAAAAGGATGTGACTAAAAGGTGGCAAGAATCTACCCTCAAGAATAAATAGCAGAGTAGCTTAAATGTGAGGATAGTTTTAGGGATTCTGACATGGACTGAAGCATGTTCCCCCAAAATTTATATGCTGCAGCCTAGTTCCTGGGACCTTACAATGTGACTTCATGAGGGATAGGGGGTTTCAAAGGGGTGCTTCAGTTAAAAGCGGGTCATCAGAGTGGACCCTAATCCAATCTGAGCAGGGTCCGTAGAAGATGAGGCGATTAGGACGTGTAGAAAGAGAAGCCAAGGGTGTGCATTCACAGAGGAAAGGCCCAGTGGGGACATGGCAAGCGTGGCCAGCAGTAAGCTAAGGACAGAGGCCTCAGAGGCCTCCAGCCCTGCGAGCACCCTGACTTGGACTTGTGCCTCCTGAAACCGAAAAAACAAATTTATGTTGCTTAAGCCATCCAGTCTGTGGTATTTTGTTACGGCAGCTCTAACAAACTAATACAGATTTTAAATGTCAATATAAGCTTAAGCTTTGCTAAAAATGATCAAAGAAGAAATGTAAAAGAACATTTTCTTTACTTGCAGAACCAGATGATCTTGGTTAAGCTGGTTGCTTAGATAAGCTAGCTGCTGGGATCATGATGCAATGTCAAGGAACGATGGAAGGAAAGTAGAATTCCTCAATTTCTTTCTATTGAGCTGAATGATCTTCCAACTGCAAAGGGCAGATGAACCACTGATCACTGGTACTAAATGTCAAAGAACAGTGGCAGGATTATAGAGCAAGTCTTAGCTGTTCTAAATGAGCACCTGTTCTAGAATGAATTGCGTCTCCATCCCCCTGCTCCAAATTCCTACGTTGAAGTCTTAACCTCTAGTAACTCAAAATATGACTACAAATGGAGGCAGGGCCTTTTTAAAAAAATCTTTTGGCCATGCTGTGTAGCATGTGGGATCTTAGCTCCCCAACAAAGTGACGGATCCCTAGTCCTCTACATTGGCAGTTCGGTATCTTGACCACTGGACAACCAGGGAAGCTCCAGAGATAGGGTCTTTAAAGAGATAATTAAGTTAAAATGAGGTCTTCAGGGTGGCCTCTAATCTAATACAACCTGTGTCTTTAGAAGAGAGAATCAGCACACAGACACACAGAGAAGACCATGAGAAGACAGAGGAAGAAGGTGGCCATCTATAAGCGGAGAGAGGCCCCAGAGGAAATCTACGTTATGAGCACCTTTATCATGGACTTTTAGCTTCCAGAACCGTGAGAAAACAAACTGCTGCTGTTGCCGTTGCCCAGACTGTGATAGTTTGTTATGGTAACTCTAGCCAACTAATACAGCCCCCACCTTCTGGCTCAGACTACAACTGGTTTTGAAGGAAATTATAAAACTCCTAGAAGAAAACATAGGCAAAACACTCTTTGACATAAATTGTAGCCATATATTTTTTTGGCTCTGTCTCCTAAAGCAAAGGAAATAAAAGCAGAAATGAACAAATGGGATCTAATTAAATTTAAAAGCTTTTGCACAGCAAAAGAAATCATTGACAAAACAGAAAGACAGCCCACAGAATGGAAGAAAGTATTTGCAAATGATATGACTGATAAGGGTTTAATATTTAAAATGTATAAACGGTTCATACTACTCAATATAAAAAAATCTGATTAAAACATGAGCAGAAGACCCGAATAGACATTTTTCCAAAGAAGACATACAGATGGCTAAAACTCACAAAAAAAGATGCTAGACATCATTAGTCATTAGAGAAATGCAATTTAAAACTGTAATGAGATATTACTTCATACCTTTTAGAACAGCTAAAGCAAGAAAGAAGAATACAAATCTAAAAGTACACAAATCCCAAGTGTCAGTAAGGATATGAAGAAAAGGGCGCCTGGTACACTGTTGGTGGTGATCTAAACTGGTGCAGCCACTGTGATAAACAGAAGGAGGTTTCTCAAAAAACTAAAAACAGAAGTACCATATGACTCAGCAATTCCACACTTGAGTATATACCCAAAAAGGGAAATACTAATTCAAAACGACACACACACCTCGATGTTCACAGAAGCATTATAAGCATTATTTACAACAGACAAGATAATGGAAGCCACCTAAGTGTCCACCAACATGTGAATGGATGATGTGGTACACACATACACAAATGCACACACGCAGTGGAATACTACTCAGGCACAGAAAAGAAGGAAATTTTGCCATTTGCAACAACATGAATGAACTTGGAGGGTATTATGCTAAGTGAAATAAGTCAGACAGAGAAAGACAAATACTGTATGATATCACTCATATGTGAAATGGAAAAAATAAAACAAACTAGTGAATGTAACAGAAAAGAACCAGATTTGCAGCTAAAGAGAACAAACTAGTGGTTACCAAGTAGAGAGAGGAAAGAAAGGAAGGGCCAGATCGGGGTAGGGGAGTAAGAGGTACAAACTACTATGTAGAAGCTACAGGGATATACTGTACAACACAAGGAATATGGCCAATATTTTACAATGACTATAAATGGAGTATAACCTTTACAAACTGTGAATATTACACTGTACCCCTGAAACTTATATTACAAATCAACTATACCCCAATACGGGCTTCCTTGGTGGCTCAGACGGTAAAGACTCTGTCTTCAATACAGGACACCCAGCTTCAATTTCTGGGTTGGGAAAATCCACTCCAGTATTCCTGCCTGGAGAATTCCATAGACAGAGGATCCTGGTGAGTGATCATCTACGGAGTTGCAAAGAGTCGGACATGACTAAGCAACTAACATACGCACATACCCCAGTTAGAAAAAAAAAAAAGATTGTTTTTGGTGATATTGGCAGGGCACAGATAACACCCTAAAATAAGGTGACAGAGATGCAGCTCAGCAACACTATACATAAAACAGATGGGAGGTGTGGTAGCAAATGTGACCAGTGTGAGTCCCCCCAATCCAATTCAACACTCACCTGCAGACTGAAGTGGGCAACGGACTCCTTCACACTGCAGTGACCGCAGCAGCCTTGGAGCACTGTGAAAAGACACGAGACACACCACACTCAGAGGAGTGTGGAAGGAACCAGAAACAGGTGCCACTGTGCCATTTGCACAGCTGTTGAAGGGAGCGGCTGTGTTACTTTCTGAAGACAGGATCCTGGAGTAACATGAAAACTGCTGGTTTTATTGATGTGGAGCTCTGTGGTGTGGAAAAGACTGGCTTGGCTTGGTCACAGAAGTGCAACAGGGACATCTGAGTGGGAGGTTACAGGAAAAGGATGTGGGCTTCAAGTGAGGTTAAGACTTTTGGAGTAACCAGAGCAGTCCAAAGACAATGCATTGTCTGAAGAGCTAGTGAATGTGTCCTAAGCAGGGGCCTTTGGGTTTGGCCTGGAAATGTGGAGATCGAAGCCAATGGGTGGCTAGTCCCTTTCCCAGGGTTTACAGTTCTAACTAGAGAAGTTCTGGTATTTACTCCTCAGAGGATCCTGAAGATAACCTCGGGGCAGGAAATGGCATTAAACGCAGAACAGAGACACTGGCTGAAAAGCAAAACCAACAGAATCTCTGAGTGGTGATGAAGCAGGAAAAAGAGTGAAGAATGACCATCATTCTGACTCAGTCAGCAGCTAATCATCTTTTCCTGGGGAAGGTCTTTTTCAAGGATGGGTGAGTGAGGTGCGTCTCAACAGTGGGAAGGGCATATGCCACACCAAAGAACTTGTATTTTCAGAGATTATAACCTCACCTCTCTATGTTTGAGTTTTGTGCCCAATAAAAGTCCCTTAACTCTTAAAAAATGCTTCCTCCCTGCCAGGACTAGCTCCAGGGACATGCAGTCTGTTGGGTCACACCTGGTCCCGTGCTCAGGGCACCATGCGTGGTTAACGTTCTGCTGTTACCATCTTAAAATTCTTAATTTGGGAACAAAGGGTCCCACTCTTTAGTTTTGCACTGCTGCTGCCGCTGTCACTTTAGTCGTGTCTGACTGTGTGCGACCCCATAGACGGCAGCCCACCAGGCTCCCCCATCCCTGAGATTCTCCAGGCAAGAACACTGGAGTGGGTTGCCATTGCCTTCTCCAATGCATGAAAGTGAAAAGTGAAAGTGAAGTCGCTCAGTCGTGTCCGATTCCTAGCGACCCCATGGACTGCAGCCTATCAGGCTCCTCTGCCCATGGGATTTTCCAGGCAAGAGTACTGGAGTGGGGTGCCATTGCCTTCTCCAAGTTTTGCGCTGGACCCTATAAATTGTGTAGCTGGCCCGGCTCCCTCCCCATCTTTAAGTCATACACGTATTTGCATGCAGATGGACGTGAGTTTGAGTGAACTCCGGGATTTGGTGATGGACAGGGAGGCCTGGCGTGCTGCGATTCATGGGTTCGCAAAGAGTCAGACACGACTGAGCGACTGAACTGAACTGAACTGAACTGCCCTCAGTGGTTCCTATAAACCTAGGATAGACAAAACTGCAGTGGTGGGTCAACATGTCTGGAAGAAACTGGGTTTTTGCTGTGACTGGGGCTTTTTTCCCCTGCAGTCCCAACTACTTGTCACTTACTTGCTGTCTGATTTGGGAGGAGGTCTTCAGAGTCCTAATTTATAAATGGGAAGAATAACAGTAAGGGCCTCATGGGCTTCCATGGAAAGGAAATGACATAAAGCTCGTCAACAAATGGACTTCCCTGGTGGCTCAGTGGTAATTAATTCACAGGATCAATCCCTGGGTTGGGAAGATCCCCTGGAGAAGGAAATGGCAACCTACTCCAGTATTCTTGCCTGGGAAATCCCACTGCCCGAGGAGCCTGGTGGGTTATAGTCCATGGGGGTGCAAAGAGTGGAAGTGACTGCTCAACTCAACAATAACAACAGAGGTAAACAAACAACTCGAGGCAACATATTATTTGTCATTATTTGTGGAGGACCTTCAAAGGTCATTCATGGGAAAAAGTATTCCACGAGTCAGGCTTGGATACCTAGGGAGTTGAAGACAGAAGCCTACATCTAAGGCAGTTAGCAGAGAAACAGAGTCCTCCCGAAGGAAGCAGGCAACCTCTGGCTGAGCTAAGATCCCATCTCTGACTCCTTGGCTTCTTTCCCTTCCCTCCAGGCCGGCTGGGGACCCTGCCTTGGTGACTGAGGCCCCTTTAGGTCAAGAGCAGGGGCTACATTTGGGCAGTGGAGAAGGCAATGGCACCCCACTCCAGTACTCTTGCCTGGAAAATCCCATGGGTGGAGGAGCCTGGTGGGCTGCAGTCCATGGGGCTGCGAAGAGTCGGACACGACTGAGCGACATCACTTTCACTTTTCACTTTCATGCACTGGAGAAGGAAATGGCAACCCATTCCAGTGTTCTTGCCTGGAGAATGCCAGGGACGGGGAAGCCTGGTGGGCTGCGGTCTATGGGGTCGCACAAAGTCGCACACTGACTGAAGCGATTTAGCAGCAGTAGCAGCAGCAGACCATCCTAGGTTCATTGGACACTAACCCGACACTGGATGGTTTGTGTTTAATCGAGGAGAAAGTGGCTTCCCAGAAGGTTCATTTCTGTGATTTAGGACAGACACAAGCAAGAACAAGGACAGAGTTTGAGCTATTGGGGTCCAACGGGAGTTATCTTTCCAGACCCTTCCCCTCTTAACTTTCACTTCACCCGCATCTCAGATGATATTACATCCCTGCCTGATTAAAAAACCCCACCACCACCACCCATATGGTCTTCCCTTTCTCAAACCAAAACAAAAAAAAATTTTTTTAAACAAAATCTTCTCTCAAGGAGAACTAAATAGGTCGCCGCTTCTTCTCCAGGTCCGGCGCCTTTCTCCTTCATTTCGGTCTAAAGATAGAAATTCCAGGTTCCTCGTGGCTGCTTTTGACTGGGGCGGGGCAGAGGAGGGCGGGGGGAGGCTTTTGCTCTCCTATTTCTTTGCAGTAGGATTGCAAAGAAATCCTATTTCCTTTAAGCTTGTCTCGTTTTCTTCCAGAAACGCCTCCCCGACCTCTCCAAAGAGACAGAGAGAGAAAAAAAAATCCGAAAAAAAAAAATCCGAAATGCGGATTAAAACGCACCCAGCAGCAGTCCTTTATACTACACCCCCAAGAGGCCTGCGGAGTGCGATGAGTCAAGCTCGTAGGAGCGGAGAGCGCCCTCGACTTTTCTGGAACCCAGACGTTCTAGGACTCTCCTTTCCCTGCCCTTGCACCATCCCTCTTCCGACCCCAGCCTTCTCCTTCCTACTGCTCTGGGGCCCGGGCGGTCGGCGGCCCGGGAAGGCGCGCGCGGGGGAGCCGGGGGAGCCGCACCTGTGGGCGTCTCGTGGGGCGCGGGCCCCTCCCGGCCGAGCGGGCGCAGCTCCTGGCCGCTCCGCTAGGGGTCTCTCTCGGGTGCCGAGCGGGGTGGGCCGGATCAGCTGACTCGCCGGGCTGCGAGCCCCGCCGCCGCGCCGCCGCTCCGTCAGTTTCCTCGGCAGCGGTAGGAGAGCGAGCACCCGGAGCAGCAGAGCGCGGGGCCATCGGAGACGGCGGCGGCGACGGCGACACAGACAGAGCAAGGGCGCGGCGGATCCTCCTCGCAAGGCAGCTCGCTCGGTGCCCCGCGCAGGGTCGCGATGCTGCCCGCCTTGGCACTGGTCCTGCTGGCCGCCTGGACAGCTCGGGCGCTGGAGGTGAGTGCAGCGCCTCGGAATGGGGTGACGGTGGAGGAGGGTGGAGGATGGAGGGGACCGGCTCCCTCTTTCATCCAGAGAAGCGGGTCGGTTGCGGGGGGGGGGGGGGGAGCGATCGAGGGGCCCCTCTCTCGGCTCTGCGCCCTACGCCCCCGCTTGCGGGCGCCCTGCGCATCTCTGCCTCCGGCCCAGCCCTGCCCCGGAGACGCGCGCTCTGGCCGGCGCAGAGGGATCCGGCGAGGCTTCTGGCCCCGGGGCCCGCGCCAGTCTTGGGGGGCGCGAGTCAAGGAGGAGGCTCTCTTAGGCTCAGATCCTGATTCACTCCTTTCCTCAGGGCCGGGGGCCGGGGGAGGCAAGAGACATCCAGATGGAAGATGGGGCGGTGGGGGGCGAAAGAACACGTGGGGGAAACCGAAAACGCAAGAGTCCCTGTATTCTGTCCCCAGCTTTTAATCGCTGCCCTTTCTTTTCTCTCGGGCCCCGGGGAGGAGGAGTCGGGACGGCTCGGGGAAGCTGGGCACCCCCACCCCACCCCTTCGCTTCCCTTGGCCTTTTCCGCCCTGTTTCACCTTCCTTTCGCATTCCCACCACCCCTTCCTCGCCAGACCTCTTCCTCCTTCCTCTTCGCGGAGGCTCCCGAGGGCGACCCCAAGGAAGGTCGCGCACCACCCTCCGCGGGCAAACTTTGTGCCTCTCGGCGTCTCCCTTTTGTGTTAAGTTGCGAGAGATGGGAGGGGTCGGAGACCCACAACCACCTCCCACCTTCCCCAAGCCTAGACATCCAGGACGTTCGCGCGCACCCTCGGATTCACCCGGAGAGGGAGAAGGTCCCCGGGAACAAAAGCCGCGACACTCCGCCCCTCGCCAGCCCCGGGGCGCGGTGGTCTGTGCGCCACCGAGCGTCCCGCCGGACTCCCTTACCCGCGCTGCGAGTCCGTCCCGGAGGGGGCTGGGGCGCTGCTGAGGGACGCGCTGGCGGCGTCTCGGAACCCCTCATCTTCCCCTCCTTACACCCATCACCTCCGAGGCTGGCTCGTTCTTTTCTCGGTTGCAAAGTCCTTGGGGGAAAAATACGCGGAGAGTGCGGCGTGCGTCTGGAAAGGGCAGGGGCGGGTTGCTGGGCTGCACGAGTTCTCCCCTCCTGTGCATCAAAGGAGGCGTTTGTCGGATCGAGGCGCGGCCACTTCCCTGGCAGCGCTGGGCACTGTGATTTAGTTCCTCCCGGGGGGGCGCGGGCTGCTGGGGAGGGTCCTCGGGGTCGTTTTTTTTTTTTTTAGGGTGCAGGTAAAAGGCTGGAAATTGAGCGAAGATTAAGACGGAGAAGATGGCGCCTCTGCAGTGCAGCAAAGAAAAGCTGTGGAGGCTGCAGCCTGGGAAATCCACCCACCACTAGGTGTATATAACAAGTCTGCCCCATTCATCCAACTCTCCCAACATTCAGCTGACGCCTGTGCCAAATCACTGTTTTCCTTTTTATCTGAAGATGCTTAGAAGTTGTTTGCTTGACAGCTGGGGCAAAAAAGGTCGTAATTTTGCATCGTTTGGGTTCCCATTCGGTATTTTACCATTCGTCACCTCCCTTCCCCGTTTTTACCTCCAACTTTTCCCCTTCCTCATGGTCATTTTCCCAAAAAAACAATTTCTGGACAGATGTTTTCCTGTAATTCCACTGAGACTGTACTGACTCTCACACCCTGACAGCGTTGTAGTCCCTAATTTACAAGGTCATTGAACTTTTTCCTCTTCTTTTACCTACCAGTGGCTCAAGAATCACCTCGGGGCCGTTAAGGCAGATTGTTTTAAGAGTTGAAGAATTTTGTTATTCTGTTTTAAAAAATGTATTTAATTAAGGGAGCTAGGCTTTTTCCAGTACTTAAAATTTACTCCTACAATTATTTGTTTTCTCATTGTCTTATTACACGTTGAAAGACACAAGTAATTAAAAGCCTTTATAAGCTTTTATCAAAAAGTAGATGTTTAAGTTTTTTGAGCAGTATATTTTTCTGTGTGAAAGAGGCAAATATGATTCAGATTTCTTTTTCAGCCTGTTTGATCGCAGTTTTTGCTCTTCCATCTTTTTGGACATTTTCACTGGTTACTGTCACCTCCTTCAAAGGGTGGAGGTGAGATGCATGTTAATTCATTTTGCAAAGCGTTAAGGTAGGCAGTTCACTCTGATGAGATTTGAGGGGATTTCTGGAGCTAAGTCACTGTCCACTGAAAAGATGTTAATTATGACTTGACTGTCTTTTGTAGGGCTTAGAAAATAGGTCTGCTGCAGATGACTTGAGACAAGAAGTGAATAAGGGCAATGATCACGGGATGGGGGGTGGGCTCGGCCTCTGGGAAAAGCATCATTACCCAAGCTGATGATTTTCCCTGGTACAGTGACAGAGTATGAGTTAAAAAGGCCCTGACGTTTATTTAAACTGGCTTCCTCTTAAATTTTATTTTCCAGTATTGTGGGGTTTAACCTAATTCACAAGTATCTGCTTTCCAGTATTGTGGGGTTTAACCTAATTCACAAGTATCTGCTTTGTGGTGCTAATTCAGATTATAGATACCTACTCACACTGGTCAGAACAGCCCTAACGGTGGATGCCTGGGCTCACAATTGTGAAGATCAGATTTGATGGTGAGCTATAAGGAGTCACCATTTCTGGCTGACCAGTGGGAAGCCATGATAACCATAGGGCACCAAAGCAGCTGTCTTGTCACCCTGTTGAGCAGAGGTACCTGATGGGCACTTGGGAGGCCATTAGTACTGCAGAAAAGTACTCCAGACAGAATAATGATCCCTGGTTCTGACTGGGGAAATAAAGAGAAACATACAACTAAATAGATCACAAGGTTAGATTAGGAATGATTGAAAAGAAAGGATGTGGTCCATTGGTCTGAAGGAAAACAGGACAGACTCTACATAGAGAACAGACGTGATTGCAAAGGGGTAAGGGGAAGGCGGGGATTGGATTGGGAGTTTGGGACTGGCAGATGCAACCTCTTATATACAAGATGGATAAATAACAGGTCCTACTGTGTAGCACAGGGAGTTATGTTCAATACCTTGTAATAAACCACATGGAAAAGAAAAAAAAGAAAAATGTAGAGGTAATCCTCATGAAAAAGGCTTTCTCCCTTTTGCTAGAGGGCCTCTATTTTATGTTTATGGTGTTTTATGTTTATGGTGTACTAGAGACTTGTGTGCAGATATTTGTATGAATATGAAGGTGTCAGTCATTCTTGAAATAAGCAGAGCTATTACATACCTTTCCTGTGGCTGTTAAACTACCATTGAAGAGTATGGTAAAATTCAGTAGAAATCTACAGTCTCTTTCTGCACATTTGATCTAGGTGGGGATATGTATTAAGAGACTTAGAAAGTATCTTTGATTACTATAGTTCTCTAATCTCTGCCTAGTTCTATCAGTTACAAATGCAAAGGTAAACCTTATACATGTACTTTATAAATAAAGCTCTAAGATGTAAGGTTTACTTTGACTTGCATATTGTATTCTCCTGTTCCCAGGAAGTTTGCAGAGTAAATAAGACAGGCACATGATTATAAAAGAAAACAGAAAATATTAAGTACCAAGAGGAAAGTGCTGATTAAGTGGTATACTGAGTAAAAGTATTAACAGTATGAACATCTGTATATAAGGAATAAAGGAACCATGGGATGAGATAATCCTCTAGAATTTCCTAATGATTCCTTTCCAGCCAGATTTGTATCTTAGGTTTGGGGAAGGGAGTTTAAATCTTTGCATTTATAGTATCTGTTTACATACCTGTCTCGCGAGCACATACCCCTGAGGATGTGGGCAGAGCCAGTGTGGGATTTAATTTTCCTTGTGTCCCTATTTATTCATTAGGGCCATTTTAAGTTGAGTCTCTTGGGGCCAAGCTCTGGTCTGTACCTCTGAAGATAGCCTGGTGAACAAAAACCATCATTTGCTTCAGGAAGCTTCCAGTCTAGTGGGGAAGGCAGAGGATAAATAAATCATCCTACATGTGTGCTCATGAACTGTGACAGATGGTGAGACGGAGGGCAAAGGTGTAGGATACACTCTGGAGAGGAGTGCCTGCTCAGTCGCTAAATCGTGTCCGACTCTTTGCCACCCCATGGACTGTAGCACACCAGGCTCCTCTGTCTGGGGGATTTCCCAGGCAAGAGTACTGCAGTGGGTTGCCATCTCCTTCTCCCTGGGATCTTCCTGACCCAGGGATCGAACCCAGATCTCCTGCTTTGGCAGGCAGATTCTTTACTCCTGGGCCACAAGGGAGGCCCGGGAGAGGAATAGGGAATTCCAAATAAGGATTGAGGGGCCAAGAGCTCTGATGCAGCATCTTCATTAGAACCTTGACTGAAGAAGTGGGTACCCAACGAAAAAACGGATTCACTGGGGAGCAGCAAGGAGCATGGGGACAATGTTTGTTTTTTCATTCTTTTCCTGGTGCTTTTCTACCTTCATGTTCCACTTGACTATGAAATAAATGGTTTTCTTTTCATAGTAGGACCTCACATACTTGTGGAAGTATTCCTCTATACATTCTTCCATATGGATGGGGTGGGAATTGATACTCACACCAGCTTCTGCAAATACTTGGGGACGCTGTCACCCTGTGGCTTAATGGTTCGTATCCAGATACACCCTCTTCAGTGGCTGGAGGAAGACAGGCTGGCAGGCGGAGAAGGCCAAAGTGATGGAATGAACAGACCCCCCACCCTCCTGAATAAGTAGCAAGCTTAAGCCAGAAAAATGTATATTTCTTCATTTTTCTTATATTTGTTAGTAAAAGGAAAGCAAATAGTACCTGAACCCTCAAACTGAATTTGGAAATGAAAACCAGGATGAAGGAGAAAATGTTATGTAACTATTTCTTCAGTTTAATGTGAATGCTTTAAGAAACAACCATTTCGGTGAAGACAGTTTTCCTTTGAAAAAAGATCTCATGAATTTTCCTCTTCAGGTTAAAGGTGAATAGATATGCTTACTGTTACCTTTTTAGAAGTAGACATGCACCATAAACTGGATTCGAATGGACTGCTCTAGGAGTAAAGTAATTCATTAGAAAAAAAAAAAAAAAACAGTCTGGATATGTTTATGAACTAATAGATGTATGAAAAAAGGATGCTGGTTAGAATGGGGTACAGAGGATTCAGTTTCATGTATGTATTCTTAGCTAAGATGGGAACTAAGAGGCTATTTTACTTAGACTTATTTTGTGTGGCTACATTTGGATGAAGCATGAAATACAGATTTAGCTTGAACATTTCTAGGATTATAGTATTTTATGGAAGAAGATAGTGGTTGAAATGAGCAAAATGAAAGGCTTTTAAAAGCCAGGTCTATGGAAAGTAGTGTAATCGTTCCTACATTTATAGCCTTGATTTTGATAACCAATAGGATGTCAGGTCAGAAACCTAGTCGTGGAATTTTTCATGTTTCCTGGGAAGGCAGCATTCCACATTGGTCAAGCTATTGACTGTGAGCTAACTCATACTTTAGTTTGTTCCTCTGCAAAATGGGGATAATATTTACGATTGTTGAAGATTGAGTTAATATGTACGTAAAATGCTTGAAACAGTGAAAGTGTTAATGTATAGAGTTAAAGAGTTAATATAAAACATGATGGCATCTTATAAGCACATGTTACAATTACTGTTTATGATGTTGATGATGATGTAAAATAGATACATTTAATCCTATACATTGTTGAAAGTTAAAAAAAATTTATATGATATTTCACCTACTGACCAATGCACTTACCAACCAGTTAAGACTGTATAGGAACTTGGTAATTTGTTCATGAGAAGAATGAATTAATTTGATTTAAATTTTAAAAAAGACATTGGAGATAAAATTTGTATCACAAATAAAATTAAAACATATACAAATTTATTAAATATTCATATTTATTTTGTGTTTTAGTTGGCTTTTTTGAAAAGCCCTAAAACAATTCATGCTTATAGAAAAACTTGAACAGTACAGAAATATGTAAAAAGCATAAGCAATTGTTACACAAATGAGTAAGACCTACTTTAAATGTGTGCACCCTGGCAGCTAGCTACACATGTCTAAAATTGAGCAAGTTTATATTCTGGCTTGATTATTAACTCAGCTATTAGTTGACTGTCCGCTGTGTGCAGAGAGCTTTGAATAACTTGGTTTAATTCTCAGCATAACCTTCTCTAGAAAATGAATAAACCAGTTTGGCCAAGGAAGATATCAGATGCCAGCAAAAAGAATTTTGGTCCTACCTAGACTGGAAGCTTTAAATAATTTTCACCAGAGGACAAGGAAACCTAAAAACAAGACTGCCTGAGATGGCAACACTTCTGGAAGAAACCAACTTTCAAAATAAAATGAGTTATGTTAATAGCTCTCTCTCTCTCTGTTACTTGGTCTTGTCCAACTCTTTGTGACCTCATGGACTGTAGCCCACAAGGCTCCTTGGTCCATGGAATTCTCCTGGCAAGAAGAGTGAAATGGGTAGACATTCTCATCTCCAGGGAGTCAAACCTGGGTCTCCTGCATTGCATGCAGATTCTTTACCTTCTGAGCCACCAGGGAAGCCCATATTAATAGCTGCTGCTGCTAAGTCACTTCAGTCGTGTCCGACTCTGTGCAACCCCATAGACGGCAGCCCACCAGGGTCCCCTGTCGCTGGGATTCTCCAGGCAAGAACACTGGAGTGGGTTGCCATTTCCTTCTCCAGTGCATGAAAGTGAAAAGTGAAAGTGAAGTCGCTCCAGTTGGTCCAACTCTTAGTGACCCCATGGACTGCAGCCTACAGGCTGAAATGAGCAAAATGAGAGGCTTTAAAAAGCCAGCTCTATGGAAAGTAATGTAATTGCTCCTACATGTATATTTTGATAACTGATAGGATGTCAGGTCAGAAAACCTAGTTGTGGAATTTTTCATGTTTCCTAGGAAGGCAGCATTCCACATTGGTCAGGCTATTGACTGTGAGCTAACTAATACTTCAGTTTGTTCCTCTGCAAAATGGAGATAATATTTATGGTTAGGCAAGAGTACTGGAGTGGGTTGCCATTGCCTTCTCCAATATTAATAGCTAGATGATGATAAATTCTGTAGTGATCTACTATAAAACTTAGTAGTGACCTACTGCTTAATTAAAAGCATACTTTTTAAATCAGCACACTCTGCTCATTATAAAATGAAAGGTTTGCAAGCCCAGTTTCAAAATCAGGCTGAAGATATTTAAGGATACCCCAAATTGGTGATACTGTGGTTAGGGTATGATCAACGTATTGAAGAATCAGTAGGTGAAGTCCAAATTAGTTTATATGGTTTTTTTTCTTGTCACTACAATTCATGTATTTCTTTTATCACTGCCCTGCTGGATCAAAAAAGTGGGTTCAAGTAGGACTATGCAGTTATTGTAGCTATGTTTGAAATAAACATGCTTCTCAAGAGTAGATACAGTAAGGAATGGAAGTACCACAACCACATAAGCAGGGTCTGTGAGCAGGGGGAGAGAGTAAGCAAGATGGACTTTTCAGAAAAGGGAAAAGAACAACAAGCCTGTTTTATAGACAAGAAATTGTGGAATTCTTAAGGTCTTATTAGTGATGAACCCCGGTGTTTGTATCTTCTCATTTCCAGGTGGTCTTTCTCTCTAGATTTATTTTTTCCTTCCTAGTTGAGATGGTATTTAGCTGAGAAATTTGAGCAAGAAAAAAATTTTTTTAGTGATTTATTTTATTAATACGAAATTGTTCTTTGCTTGAGTCTCTTTCATGGAGAATCTAATAGTATGTTCCTATGTTTTCATTTTGCTTCCATAGAAATCTCCATTGTATCCTCACTAAAGAATGTTTAAGGTATCCTTGGTGATCAAGACTGGTAAATCACTTTTCATCCTTGCTTCCCTGGTAGCTCAGCTCGTAAAGAATCTGCCTGCAATGCATGAGACCCTGGTTTGATTCCTGAGTTGGGAAAATCCCCTGGAGAAGGGCATGGCAACCTACTCCAGTATTCTTGGGAAGGATGCTTATAAGAATAAGAAATCTATACTCTATCAGGAAAAGTCATTAGCATGAAGTGAAGAAAATGTGTTGTTACTCTCACTGATTTGTTAAATTTAAAAGCTTAAAAGATTGATATATTTTGACCCCAGAGTGACATTTTATGGGCATACTGACAAGAGGTTACCCTTGAGATACACTTATCTGCTTTAGGCCTGACCTCTTACCCCCAAGTGACCACTAACTCATTTGTCGTTTCTCCTGTCTGCATATGACTAGATTACAATGAAATTAACAGGACAACGTAGTTTTTACTTTAGTCAAAAATGAAGAAAATAGTAGTCCTGGTTGAGGTTTGGTTAGTCCAAAAAAGGACTTTTTGTGTTTGTTCTTATCAATGGACGGCTCTTCAAAAGCACAATTACTTTGTTTTGTAATGGAATTAATAGGCACACATGATAAAGATAGATAACTTCTGTTGTAAACATATTTATTGATTTTTTTTCATCTTTCAAAAAAAAATCCTTATCTACTTTGGAGATTGAGCCTTTAAAACTGATACAAACTTTTTGAAATCTTTGCTTAACTCCTCAGTGACTAACATAAAAACTTAAGGAAAAGCTATATTTGAGAGCTAATATTTCTCATGCTGAAGCTCTTCATTTCTTGTTATTTTTTTAGGCAAATAGTTTTGTCATTGCAGTGTATTGGTTTGAAGATGTAAGTGATGAGTTTTTAAGAAACTCCCACAGAAACTTGCAAATATGTAGACTAACTATTCTAGGAATAATTTATCCTGATACATATTAGATGAATGAGCAACTTAAAATTAAAATCAGATTTTATAGAGAAGTTACTAGTGTATTTTTATACATAGAAACTTAGGTTTTTATGAGCACAGCCAGAAAAGGAAAATTCACTACTTCATTTAACCAATATTTTTGAGGTCCCTCCCCTCATGGGAGTTTACAGTATAATGAGGGGTAGACAGAATAAATAGCAATGGAAGAATAAAAAAGTAGTAGAAAACTTGGAAAAAACTAAGTTGGGCAAGGATATCATTGGTGAATGCTAGGTCGAAATCTGCCACGAATGTGATATTTTATGTAGTATTATCTGGAAAGTTCTCTGACCCAAAAAAGACTTATATATCTGGAGGAAAGAACTATTTATTCACTTTGGTGTAAAACCATAACCAGGAACAAGGATGTACTTTGGTGGTTAGATATTAAAAATAAAATAGTGGGGCAGAGAAGTTAACATTAAACTTGATCACAAACTATTTCCTGTAATTTGTTTCATAACTCACTGCAGTGCCTTACATCTGCTGCTGCTGCTGCTGCTAAGTCGCTTCAGTCGTGTCCGACTCTGTGCGACCCCATAGACAGCAGCCCACCATGCTTCCCCGTCCCTGGGATTCTCCAGGCAAGAACACTGGAGTGGGTTGCCATTTCCTTCTCCAATGCATGAAAGTGAAAAGTGAAAGGGAAGTCGCTCAGTCGTGTCATGGTCGCTCAGCGACCCCATGGACTGCAGCTTTCCAGGTTCCTCTGTCCATGGGATTTTCCAGGCAAGAGTACTCGAGTGGGGTGCCACTGCCTTCTCCGCCTTACATCTAGTATTTACTAAATACTTGACAAATTTTCTAAATGAAGACTCTGGGAATTTTATACTGTAGTGATAATTATGTTTGATTCTTGACAGCTAGCTTCTCATGTTTAAAAAAGTTGTGAATGACACCTAACTACAAGTCTACAAAAAAAAAAAAAAATTAAGCCTTTTAAATAAGATTTACTCTTTCAGTCTTTCTAAAACATTTTATTGTGAAAAGAGTATGAAATGCTGTCCGTAACTTCATTTGCAACTCTTTATTTCAGACATTCAGTTGACCCAGGGGAAAAAATGCCTTGTTCTTGAAATATTTCATCAATCCTCTGATTGATTGGAACATTTTCAGTTTGAGGTGCTTAGAAATTATTTTCTTTGATCAAGATAGTGAAATTTAGAGAGAAGCATTGTGTATTGGCTAAAGCTGAAACTCCAGTATTTTGGCCACCTCATGCGAAGAGTTGACTCATTGGAGAAGACTCTGATGCTGGGAGGGATTGGGGGCAGGAGGAGAAGGGGACGACAGAGGATGAGATGGCTGGATGGCATCACTGACTTGATGAATGTGAGTCTGAGTGACCTCCGGGAGTTGGTGATGGATAGGGAGGCCTGGCGTACTGCAGTTCATGGGGTCGCAAAGAGTCGGACACGACTGAGCGACTGATCTGATGTGATCTGATTGTGTATTGGAGTGAAATTGAGTGACCATCAAAATGAAAATTTCATTATAATTTGGCTTTTTGCAGTTTGCTTCTTTTTTTTTTTTTTTTTTTTTTTTTGCCATTTTACTGCTAATACTTGCCTTTTACATTAGTGTGAACTAGGATCAAAATTGGCCCTTTAAGAAAAAAATTGGAATTCTGTTATTTCTACTCTCTTAAGGAATTGGACTTTTCAAGTTCAAGGACTTGAAGCCAATACCTCTGTATGCTGCAAACTTGACAGGCACTGAAAATCTAATTGAGGTCATTATGATTAACTTTGTGTTTTACCAGGGTTTTCTCAGGGTTGTTTTTAATGTTTTGTGTCAAGGTGTTAAATCCTCTTACACCATGGAATCCAGAAAATTTCAATCCAATGAACTAAATTTTAAAACCCTGTAGTTGTTTTGTGCAGGGCAGGTTCTTGGCTAATTGATAAGATGATTGAATAGGAAGGCAGCTTGTGTATTTCTGTTGGTGTGAGGAATTGTGAAAGGCTCCAGTTTCAAGAGAGTACATTTGTGACAAAACTGTAATTTTGGAATCACTGCATACTTGTTCAGTGAAGTATGCGAGGAGGGAATTCTCAGAGGGTGACCATGTGACTAGATGGCTCAAACAGTAGAAACAAAAGCTACCTTAAGATAGAGTTACCGCAAAACAGTGCAGGTCCCTAGAACTTGGGACTGAGTAGTTAGTGGGGCCATTCCAGACATCCTGGACAAAGATAATGAATAGGGAAGACTTTCTTAAACAAGGTAGGAAGCAGACCCACCCAGTTCCCAAGAAATTCCTTTCCTTGTCTGTATTTGCCAGTTGAATACTTCACTTCACTTTCATGAGCCTGGACAAAGGTCAAATTTGTATCTTTGTGAATTTTCTGGGTGGTGCTGTAAAAGGATACAGATGGGAAGTATTTAGCTTCTTGGGAGTATTTCTTGTGTGTGTGTTCTTAGTTGTATTTATTGCCTTCATAAATAGCCAGTGAAGAGAAAAATATTTTAGCTTAAGTTTGTTTTTCTTTTCCTGGAAAAGAGAAAAAGACTTTGCTTAAAATATCCTCAGAGTTTATTGCCATTGTTAAATTGTTTATGCTTTTTAAGAAACCTTAAAACTTAACTTCCGTTGCTGGTTTCCTTAGTCATCTCAGAAATGTAACATGTGACATGCTGACCCAGACCGGTCAATTGATTCTGGTTAGCAGATGAGGGGAAAGTTTAATGCAGGATGTTTTGTCTCTATTTCAGATAGTCTCAGGGCATTTGTGATTGACTTCTGGGCTTGGTTGGTAGCTCAGTTGGTAAAGAATCCACCTGTAGTGCAGGAGATCCCGGTTCAATTCCTGGGTCAGGAAGATCCCGATCCCCTGGAGCAGGGAAGGGCTACCCACTCCAGTATTCTGGCCTGGAGAATTCCATGGACTATAGTCTGCTGCTGCTGCTAAGTCGCTTCAGTCGTATCCGACTCTGTGCGACCCCATAGACGGCAGCCCACCAGGCTCCCCCATCCCTGGGATTCTCCAGGCAAGAACACCGGAGTGGGTTGCCATTTCCTTCTCCAATGCATGAAAGTGAAAAGTGAAAGTGAAGTCGCTCAGTCGTGTCCGACTCTCAGCGACCCCATGGACTGGAGCCTACCAGGCTCCTCCGTCCATGGGATTTTCCAGGCAAAAGTACTGGGGTGGGGTGCCATTGCCTTCCCCGGGACTATAGTCTATGGGATCGCAAAAGAGTCAGACACGACTGAGCGACTTTCACTTCACCTTCAGACATTTTGGGGCTTCCCAGTTGGTGCAATGGTAAAGAATCTACCTGTCAATGCCATTTTCAATGACAGCTAAGTGGTGAGGTATTTTGTTCTGTTTTTTTTTTTAAGTATGCCTGATATGGGCATGGCCTTAACAGGTGGTGCTAGTGGAAAAGAACCTGCCTCCCAATGCAGGAGACTACAGAGATGCAGGTTTGATCCCTGGATGCAGAAGATCCCCTGGAGGAGGAAATGGCAGCCACTCCAGTATTCTTGCCTGGAAAATTCCATGGACAGAGGTGCTTGGTGGACTATAGTCCCTGAAGTCACAAAGAGTCAGACACAACTGAGTGTGCATATGTGTGCATGCACACACATACAGACACACACAGAGCAGGCATTTTACCAGCACTTCAAAGTTTATTTAAATTGCATCCTCATAGTTTGACATGTTGTACATGGTTCTGTCTTAAGGAAGTGTCTAAAATATCCTGGTTTCTCAAGAACTACTCTTGGTTTTATTTTCTGCATTATTTCTTTCTGAACCCATGGTTCTCTTTAAGTATTCAAAAGCTTAGTTCAAGTTTGATCATCTTAAATCTTGGTTTTCCTTTTATTATTGGAGTGTCTAGCAAAGAAAATATTTTGTCTCATCACTTCAAGAGACTGCCTTCTGAAATACAGTTGACAATTTGTAGTATCTGAAATAGTTGTTGATTAATCATGAGAATCAGAAAGAGGAGCCAGTATGTGTCTGAACATAAATCTCCCATCACCCTTGAAATTATACTTTTTTCCCCCATAAAAAGAGTGAGTAATAATTTATACCATGAAAGTTTGAAAATTTGTGTGAACTATATTAGCTGGAATTTGAAAATTAAGAAAATTTTGTTTTTTTAAATTTCTGAATAGTTTTCTAATGGTCACATAGTTTATCTAAGTTGAGAAACTTTATTTTAAAACTTCATTATTTATTATTTAAAATTTCCTCAACAGATATATATTATTCTGAAATCTGTTCTGCTTTCATGTATCTGCAAATATTGTACTTAGTTACCGGCCATGGTTTAAGCCCAGTCTGAAAAGCTTGTGCCTTTAGTTGGCTCTGGAATTCAGAGTTAGGGACTGTTGCTTGCTTTTAAACAATTGGTAGTTAATTTTGTAGGCAGTTAGATGGATACTTTTGTTTCAGTTCAGTTCAGTTCGTTCTCTCAGTTCAGTCTCTTAGTCCTGTCCAGCTCTTTGTGATCCCATGGACTGCAGCACATCAGGCCTCCCTGTCCATCACCAACTCCCGGAGTTCACTCAAACTCAAGTCCATCGAGTCGGTGATGCCATCCAGTCATCTCATCCTCTGTAGTCCCCTTCTCCCCCCACCTTCAATCTTTCCCAGCATCAGGGTCTTTCCAGTGAGTTAGTTCTTTGCATCAGGTGGCCAAAGTATTGGAGTTTCAGCTTCAACATCAGTCCTTCCAATGAATATTCAGGACTGATTTCCTTTAGGATTGACTGGTTGGATCTCCTTGCAGTTCAAGGGACTCTCCAGAGTCTTCTCCAACACCACCGTTCAAAAGCATCAATTCTTCGGCACTCAGCTTTCTTTATAGTCCATCTCTCACATCCATACATGACTCCTGGAAACACCATGGCTTTGACTAGACGGACCTTTGTTGGCAAAGTAATGTCTCTGATTTTTAATATGCTGTCTAGGTTGGTCATAATTTTTCTTCCAAGAAGCAAGCATCTTTTAATTTCATTGTGGCAATCACCATCTGCAGTGATTTGGGAGCCCCCCTCAAATAAAGTCTGTCACTCTTTCCATTGTTTCCCCACCTATTTGCCATGAAGTAATGGGACCAGATGCCATGATCTTAGTTTTCGGAATGCTGAATTTTAAGACAACTTTTTCACTCTCCTCTTTCACCTTCATCAAGAGGCTTTTTAGTTCCTCTTCACTTTCTGCCATAAGGGTGGTATCATCTGCATATCTGAAGTTATTGATATTTCTTCTGGCAATCTTGATTCCAGCTTGTGCTTCCTCCATACCACCGTTTCTCATGATGTACTCTGCATATAAGTTAAATAAGCAGAGTGACAATATACAGCCTTGACATACTCCTTTCCTGATTTGGAACCAGTCTGTTGTTCCATGTCCAGTTCTAACTGTTGCTTTCTGACCTGCATACAGGCTTCTCAAGAGGCAGGTCAGGTGGTCTGGTATTCCCATCTCTTTAAGATCTCTTAATTGCAAAAGTCCAAGAAAATTTTCTGAGAATATTCATTCTTGACTTATCTGAGTCTTACAAATATTTTATTGGTTTGGTTCATAATCTGCTGTATTGCTGAGTAAACAAACTCTCTAGAAATGATCTCTGCTTCTTTGATCATTTAGAAGACATTAATTGATACAGATTGCAAAAATCAGTGAAAAGTTTCTCATTAGGTGTCAGTGAAACATGCTTCACCCATGCAAGTTTATTTTAATTGTTCCTTTTAAACTTGAATATGAGTTTTAAAAAGAAGATTGTGATCATCTTTATGAAGGAAACTCAATTATTACTTTAAATTTATATTCACTTCAAAGGAATTGGAAAACAGTTGTGCCTCTATGAAGACACATCCATTTAAGATTATGCTTCAATCCTATAATCCTACAGCTGATAATTAAGATTTAGCCTTAGAGTAAATGAAGTGGTATTGATTATTTTCAGGCCCAATATTGTTTGCTATTGATTCATTGTTGGTGAGTAGAATAAGAAAACAGAAGCAAAACTTTAAAACAGAGGTTTGTAAATATTATCTGGAAATGATATGCCCCAGGTCCTAATAGTGAAGAACCAGGGAATGGCAACTTCCATTCAGATACCTTCCTGATGTCATTTCATCTCAAAATTCCTCTGGGCCTCCCTTACTGCCAAGCCTAACTCCAAAACAAAGCAGTTTTCAATAAAAGTATAACGGGACCACAGGTGTAATTTAAAATGTTCTAGTGTCCACCTCAAAGACAAAAGAAACTGGCAAAAGTAGTGCGTAACGCTGAAAGAAAGTGAAAGGTGCTCAGTTGTGTCCAGCTCTTTGCAACCCCTTGGACTATACAGTCCATGGAATTCTCCAGGTCAGAACACTGGAGTGGGTAGCCTTTCCCTTCTCTAGGGGATCTTCCCAACCTAGGGATCAAACCCAGGTCTCCCGCATTACAGGCAGATTCTTTACCACCTGAGCCACAAGGGAAGCCCAAATTAGTGTATTGTACCTAATAAATGTAAAATATTGTTTCAATATATGGTCAATATAAAAATTATTCATGAAGTATATTGTACTCTTTTTTCATTTTATGTCCTCAAAATTTTACCCATAGAATATAGTTTAAGTCCAACCAGCCACATTTCATGCAGTGAGTAGCCACATTGGCTGGTGGCTACCATATTGGACAGTGTAGCTGTAGAAGGGCCAACTCAATTTACAACTGTCTAGGAAAAGAATCAAGTTTTGGAGCAGATACGATCCGTAGGACCTCCTTTCTATCCCCCCTTGTTAGATGAAGAAACTGGGATCTGATGATGCTGAGTTGTCTGATATTCGCTTGAAAATTATGGGTCTGAGCCCTAATACCTGTCCTGTGGTTTCTAATCTTTCTTCATCATCCTATTTCTTCTTTTCTATGTTGCTATGTCCATTTGAATATGTACTCACATTTGGTGGTTGCTGTCAATTAAATACTGAGCCAGGAGCTTTAAGAAAATCTGGCCTACTGAAGGAAGGCAAGGCTTGATCAAGACAACTCTTTGGGGGCAGGGTAAATAAAATTAGCAGGCACACTGAGAATCTCTCAGTGGAATATTCACGTGAGGTGATGCTGGGTCCAGGGCTCAGTTTTGCTTTTTTGGTGTGGGCACTGCTGGAGTACAAGTTGGGTGGACCCTTTGGGACCCAGAGTATGTGACTCAGAACTCATTGAAAAATCATCTGCCCACTGAAAGGAAAAGAGGTCAGCAAGGCATAATGTATTATATACAGTTTGTTGGGTGTATGAAGTCTGTTCCTGGAAACACTGGGTTAAGTTTTCTTTCTTTTTTCTTCCCTTTTTTTGGAAAGCTGCCCATGTGTGTGCCAATAATTCTTATCCAATTATATTTAAAGTATGATGTTTTTTGTCAACTTAAGCCCAGTGCTCTTAAGCCCAGTGGCATATAAAATAGTTGTTTTCCAAATGCAAGCATTGTGGAATGGTTACCACACAGCATTGTGGGTTGGTAAAGACAGGGGATTGATGTACTTCTGGGATCATTGCTGTTAAGTATTTGTTTTATGGTATGAAGAAGCTCCATGAGTGAACCTGTAAAGTTGGAAGTAGTTTTAAAATATTGATCAGCCTGGATATCGTAGATGGTGTGAGTGCTTTAAAGAGAGTTTACATTTATTCAGTGACTTAGGCTTAGTGATTTTAGATATAGTGTTAACTTGACAATTTTTCTATTTAAATCTTAAGACTTTCCATCTGTAGCTAGACTTTACCCACAAGGTGTAATTGATCTTTAAGTTAAGCATGTATTTTCTTCATATTGTGTGCAAAAATAATTGCACTTTGCAAAGGCTAATGTGTGGGACAGTGCCTAGAGGATTCAGGGCTTGCAGGAATGAGCTAAAAGTATAAGGGTATCTGTATCTCCTTTGGAGGTTGACTATTAAAAAAATTTGTCTTTAAGCTTAAAAAGATACACTTTTTTTTAACACCAGTTTTCCATATATTTTTCATAATAAATATAACCAAGAGGTACAGAAGTTTAAAGCTTTAAACTGGGGGAATTGTATTTTTTTCAAATTATATATAAGTTAGATTTTTTTGAATTAGAAAAGTATTACGATTTCATTGTCGGTTGTTGTTGTCTTGTTCAGTTGCTCAGTCATGTCTGACTCTTTGCAACCCCTTGAACTACAGCAGGCCAGGCTGCCCTGTGCTTCACTGTCTCCCGGAGTTTGCTCAAACTCATGTCCATTGAGTCAGCAATGCTGTCTAACTGTCTCATCCTCTGCTGTCCCCTTCTCCTCTTGACCTCAGTCTTTCTCCGCATCAGGGTCTTTTCCAATGAGTCAGTCCTTTGAATCAGGTGGCCAAAGGATTGGAGCTTCAGCATCAGTCAGGGTTGACTTTCCTTTAGGATTAACTGGTTGGATCTCCTTGTAGTCCAAGGGACTCTCAAGAGTCTTCTCCAACACCACAGTTCAAAAGGATCAATTCTTTGGCGCTCAGCCTTCTTTATGGTCCAACTCTCACATCCATACACCACTGCTGGAAAAACCATAGCTTTGACTATACAGACCTTTGTTGGCAAAGTGATGTCTCTGCTTTTTAATGCACTGTCTAGGTTTGTTTGTCATGGCTTTTCCTCCAAGGAGCAAGTGTCTTCTAATTACATGGCTGCAGTCACTCTCCACAGTGATTTTGGAGCCCAAGAAAATAAAATCTGTCACTGTTTCCACTTTTTTCTCATCTGTTTGCCACGAAGTGATAGGACCGGATGCCATGATCTGAGTTTTTTTGAATGTTGAGTTTTAAGCCAGCTTTTTTACTCTCTTCTTTTACCCTCATCAAAAGGGTCTTTAGTTCCTCTTCGCTTTCTTCCATCAGAGTAGTATCGTCTGCATATCTGAGGTTGTTGATATTTCCCCCAGCAATCTTAATTCCAGCTTGTGATTCATCCAGCCTGGCATTTCTCATGATGTACTCTGCATATAAGTTATATAAGCAGGGCAACAATATACAGCCTTGAAGAACTGCTTTCTCAATTTTGAACGAGTCTGTTATTTCATGTCTAGTTCTTTCTGCTGCTTCTTGACCTGCGTACAGATTTCTCAGGAGGCAGATGAGGTGGTCTTGCATTCTCATCTCTTTAAGAATTTTCTAAGTTTGTTGTGATCGGCACAGTCAAAGGCTTTAGGGTAGTAAATAAAGCAGAAGTAGATCTCTATGATCCAAGAGATGTTGGCAGTTTGATCTCTGGTGCTTCTGCCTTTTCTAAATCCATCTTGTACATCTGGAAGTTCTTGGTTCATGTACTGTTGAAGCCTAGCTTGAAGGATTTTGAGCATTACCCTGCTAGCATGTGAAATTGTCCAGTAGTTTGAGCATTCTTTGGTATTGTTCTTATTTGGGACTGGAATGAAAAGACCTTTTCCAGGTTCCATTGTAGGTAACCTAGAGAAAATATAAAAACATGCCATAATTCTACCACCTGTAAATGCCTGTTTTATTTCACGTTTTAAAGCATTTTTCAGATCATGCTGTAGATTCCATTTTATATCCTGCATTTTATTCCTTAACATTAAATCCTCTGACATTATAAGTTCTTTGTAAATGTAATGTCCAATGGATATATGAATCTGTTTAGGTCAACAGGAGCTATGTAATTGTGGACATGTGCTTTTCTTATTTGGCATTTCCAACCTGAGTTTAGGATGAAAGTAGTGATGTAGGGAGGGAGCTTGCACCAAATACTTGTTAATATTTTAAGTATTTATTGAATGATCTAAATTGCTGCCCTTGAGTAGTGTTCAATACAGTGGTCCTTCAGCTGTAAATGACTTAAAGGAAAAGAGAGGAGCAAGGACTGTAGAGAATAACAAGGGTAAAGAAATAAAGGAAACCTGACCTCATCATTCAAACAAGCTGTCCTCTTATTTAGTAGTTCCATGATCACTTTTGTAGAAAGAGGTTTGTAAGTCGCTATTAAACCTGACAAGCAAATGTAGCCAGGGCTCGAATGTAGAAGTCAGTAAAATTGTGATTTCAGTTTCTAGAGCCCCTCATTAGGAGCACTAATTAGGTAACGTGTTTACACAGACGTAAATAAAGCTTCCTCCTTTCATCTCCTTGGTGTTCAAGTTGCTCCTCATTTTATGTGGTTAAAAAATAAGTTGGGCAAATAGGAAACATGTTTCCCGTCTATCTATCTGACTCCGCAGACCCAAAAATGAATATAAAAATATCTATAAAGGAATAAAAATAATGCTGATTAAAAAAAAAAAAGTTGGGAAGATGTATTCCATGAAATTCCCAAAGGTAAGAATCTTTAGCTACAAAAAAGAAGAAGATTTGTCTTTAAATTTAACAGTGTTTGTGGTGAGGTGCCATTTCCATAGAACCCTGCCTAGGGCTGTGGAGCCCGTTCAACCAGACCCATATTAATCTTTGATTATTATCTGCTATTCACATCGACAATTATAGAATACTATATTTTGTTTCATAGGTTTTTGGAGTAAGGATTATGTTGTTGGCTAAAACTGAGTACCGTAGATAGGCAATAAATAAATGTTACCCCTGCAAGCCCAAACTTTTTTTTCTTTGTTTTGTCTCGTCTCCACAATTAACTGCTCTTTATTAAAATGATATATAGTCTCTCAGACCTAGTTATTTCTTTAGGGCTGTCTCTTCTTTTCTATGAACCTCTTCTTATACTCCGTCTCCCTCAACTCATGTAAAAATGTTAACCCAATAAAATGTGTATGCTTTTTCTCCATTAATCTGTCTTTCGTCAGTTTAATTTGCACAGATCTAGGAACTAAACCTAACAGGGTAAAGAAAAAAGTGTTTTCCACTCCTACAAGTGTTCAACTGGAGGAATAGTATTAATAAATGCAAAGGCTACAAGGTGTCTGAATAAGTCGGTAAATTGTTACAAATATCTCATGAATTATGTCTGTATAATTTATCAGTGATGGCTCACATTCTTGAATCATTTGTGAAACTACTGGTCAGTGTCTTCCATATTGAATTTACTCTGTGTTGGAGAAGAATACATGTTTTAATCAAGAGGGATTTATGGAAGACGTTCTGTATTCTAAACATTTAAAAGAGTTCTTCGAGTATATAATAATTCAGCTTTGCTTCTCTTTAAAAATTTAAGATGGGGAGAACTACTGTTCTACAGCTATTTCAGGTTTTTTGTTTTTGTTTCTAGCAAGCATTAGACATTTGGCAGTCAATCATGTCACACTGTTGTGATTTATTAGTTCTGGAATAAACACCTCTATTTCTGGCATAAGTAAAAATAGATGCTTACTTGGCTTTTGCAATCATAATAAACAATTATCTAGCTCTTTCTATGAGCTGGGTACTGTTGGAAGGGCTTCTTAGGTAGTCAGCAGCTGCCCATGAGGGAGCGACTGCTAAGTTATCCCCTTTGCATGAAGTATCAGTGGGGAAGGAGCTTGGAAATGGACAAGGTTCAAGCCCTCTGCTTTCCCCGTCTGTATTCTTAACCACTTCCCTCATCTGCCTCTGACAAAATGGAGTAACGGATGGAGTTCAGCTGGTATTTCCTCCTGGACTAGGCAGTTAGCTCCTCAAGGAAGTAGGCCAGGGTTACAGTGGCTGCTTGTTTGGAAATGTCTCATCTGTCCCACCTTCAGTTCCTGACAGCCCCTCCTCCCTCCAGCCTCACCTGCAGGAACTTCTGAGCCCCGCTGTCTCAACACGGTGTCGTCTCCCCTTCTAAACCCTCCCCTTCCATCTCAATCCCACCTCTTCCCACCCCAAATAAGATTGTCCAGAGTGTAGACGCTGGAGTCATTCCGACCTTGGATTTGAGTCACAGCTCCTTCAATAGCAGGAAAATGACTTAACTTCCCTAAACCTAAATTTCCACATCTACCGAGTATCTATAAATAAGCTGGTCAGGAGGAAAAGCCAGTTAGGAATCAGGTACGAAGCATGGAGCCTGACCCTATAGGAAGCCCTGAAAGAATAAATGGCTCTGGTTTCCATTTGAAGTCTCCTTGTAACTTCTCCTCTTCTCAGATCTTTCACAAATATCCTTGATGGTCAAGTCAGCCCCACTTTACCCCATGACGATGCCAAGGCTGGGGAAGCGGCCCAGTGGCCCATGGCACTGCCCTGTTTAGCTTCACATTTCAGTGCTATCAGATAGCTGGAAGGCTGCATGTAGTATGTCACCATTTCGTTGATAATATTTCTGACATCTGAAAACAGGAACGACCTATTTTAACTCCTGCATAAACTTAGATCACATTGTTCGAGTTGGAGGTGCTTGTGAATGCAGAAGAAAAGCAGGTAGGAAAGAAATGTCAAGCCTGCGTGTCCGGGATGCGACTCTCTTCCCTGTCCACTTTCCTGCCCTTCTCGGCCCTACCCCTTCTTTGGCATGTTCAACAGTGACCCTGCAAAAGTGACAGCCTTGGCTGCTGGGACCAGCTGGAGGCAGCCACAAAATTCCTGGCTGCTCGCTTCCAGAGATCTCTGTTGTTCAGTCTCTCTGTCGTGTCCGACTCTTTGCAACCCTGCAGACTGCAGCTCACCAGGCTTCCCCGTCCACTATCTCCCGGAGTTTGCTCAAACTCAATGTTCATTGAGTCCGCGATGCCATCCAACCATCTCATCGTCTGTCGCCCCTTCTCCTCCTGCCCTGAATCTTTCCCAGCACCAGGGTCTTTTCCAAAGATCTCTCTTAACCCCTCTGAAAATAAAGAGATTATCACATATCAAAGTGGACTGGACAGGAGATAATTGGGAGCTCTTTCTGATGGGACCTGTGGCTTCTAGCACCTGCAGCAGCTTCTGGAAATGGTAGTGCTCCGACTTTAGGTAGAATTAACTTAAGTCCCTGGGGACTTGCTCACACGTCTCTCATACGGTGTATTAGAAATGTCTCCTTTTCTTCACATTTTACAGTGCACTTCTCATGTCATACAGACATCAGTTTCGGGGATAAAAAATCACAATGCACTTTTGGTGGTTTCAGGTGACTCTTACATTTTATTAATTGACAATGTATGAATTGAATGAAGCAGCCTGTTTTTGTTTGCTATGCTATGCTAAGTCACTTTAGTCGTGTCCGACTCTGTGCGACCCCGTAGACGGCAGCCCACCAGGCTCCACCGTCCCTGGGATTCTCCAGGCAAGAACACTGGAGTGGGTTGCCATTTCCTTCTCCAATGCATGAAAGTGAAAAGAGAAAGTGAAGTCGCTCAGTCATGTCTGACTCTTAGCGACCCCATGGACTGCAGCCTACCAGGCTCCTCCGTCCGTCGGATTTTCCAGGCAAGAGTACTGGAGTGGGGTGCCATTGCCTTCTGTTTTTGTTTGGGGGAGGGTTATTTTAGAATGGGGAGTTAATCTGGATTGAGGAGGAATTGAGTTTTTCAAGGCAATTCCAAGAGACTGCAGGGGTATTTGATGTTTTGATTCTAGAAAGATATACATCCTCTTTTCTCCATTTCTTCCTTCTGACCTGGCAAATGTATGGCCCTATCAGATGTTAGTCTGTGCGATCCTGTTACATCTGCATCCTGTAGCTGCAGCCAAGTGTTTTGAGGCTGACTTCACGTAGATTAATTTAACAGTTGGTGTGTGAACACAGATGCTCTCTGCTACTTATTTCTAATAAGTGGATCAAGCCATATAAAAAATATTTTTTCTCTTTATGAAGTCACATCTTCCTATGAAGCCGTAGAGCGATCAACTAAAACTGAAATGCTTAAGATGAATATTACTTTATTGTATTTTAAGGTCTTTGTCTGACTGATTACGACACATACCTCTATTGAATTTCTAGTCAGATGCTTATTCGTTAAAAATAAAGCTGGTATAAATGGTAGTGTTCAAATGTTATACCACTCTGTTTCTGCTGTTTGACCTTTCACAGTAGCTAAATAAATATTTTTTCACTAAGAAAAGAATTAACATTTATGTGCTAGCCAAGTGAATTCAGAATCTGAATGCAAAGATGAGACTCCAGGTAGGAACATGAAAACATACTGATGTCAAAGAGAAACTCAAACTACACTGTGTTAAAGAAGCAGTTTTAGAGGGAAGGATATTTGTAAGTATAATAGGTACTTAGAAAATCACCAGGTAAAAATGGACAGAAAAATTCAGGAAATATGTAAAGATAGAGAAATTAAAACTACAGAGCATATGCAAAGACAGATCAAAAGGACAACATGGAAGTCACATAAACTTGTCTGTAAATTGGAAATGAATTTAAGATAAAGGTGGTTTTCCACATCAGAAGGAGAAAAGATGGATTATTCAATAATGTTGTTGATTATCTATCCATAGAGATTATTTACAGTTTCTGTAACAAAAGGTAAATTTCTATATTCTGCAAAGTGTTCTTACAAATCAATTACAATGACTGTACATGATCCAGACAGAACTAGTTTGAAAACATACAATCACATCTATGTTCATAGCAGCACTGTTTTACAGTGGCCAATACATGAACTCAACCTACATATCCATCAACAAATAAAGAGGATGTGGTGTATATATGTATACAGTGGAATATGTTGTTTAGTCGCAAAGTCGTGGCTGACTCTTTTTGTGACCCCATGGCTTGTAACTCATCAGGCTATTCTGTGCATGGGATTTCCCAGGCAAGAATACTAGAATGGGTTGCCATTTCCTTCTCCAGGGGATCTTCCTGAGCCAAAGATAGAACCCACATCTCCTGCATTGTAGGTAGATTTTTTCCCACTGAGCCACCAGGGAAGGCCTACAATGAAGTATTACCCAGCTATGAAATAAAGGAAATCATGCTATCTGCAGCTTCATGGATGGACCTAGAGATTATCATGCTAAGTGAAGTTAAGTCAGAAAGACAATACCATATGCTATCACTTATGTGTAGAATATAAAATATGACAGAAATGAACTTTTGTACAAAACAAAAGCAGACAGACACAGAACAGACCTGTGGTTGCTGAGGGATGGGGAAAGAAAGGATTGGGAGTTTGAATTAGCAGATGCAAACTATTATATATAGGATGGATAAACAACAAAGTCCTACTGTATAGCACAGGGAAGTATATTCAGTATCCTGTAATAAACCATAATGGCAAAGAATTATGAAAAGTATTACATATGAACCTCACAAGAGAACAAGGAACAAAACACTTGAAAGAACTTCTGTCAATATTATGGAAAAAATTAAAACATATGCAAAACAGAAAAGTGTGATGAACCCTAGGTATCTGTCACCCAGTCTCAGAAATTACAAATTTACTGCTAACTTTATTATCTATTATTATCTTGTTTTCTTGTAAACACATGTCCTCCTCATCCTCTTCTTCCTCACTGGGTTATTTTGAAATAAGTTCAGTGGTATAATTTTATTTATACATATTTCATTATGAACCTCTGAAAGAATTGAAAAGAAATAGACCCCCCCCCCCCAAAAGCAAAGAACTTTTAATAAGTAGTACTATTTTGGAAAAAAAATAGACATAGCCAATAAACCTATAAAGATATGCTCAGTCTCATTAGTAGTCAAAGAAATGCAAATTAGAACAGTGAGATAAGTTGTGTGTGTGGTTTTTTTTTTTCTTTTAACATTCTGATTGACAGAAAGCTAAAGTCTTGCCAGAGTCAGGAACTATGTGACAAAACACATTTTCTCCTGTCAGTGCTACAAGAGCAGCCTTTCAGTACTTTCTGTGCATACCCCTTGATTTAGCAATTCTAGGAATTAGAACTATAGGATATTAAAAAAGTGCCCACAGATGAGGATGTTGGTGCAACATTATTTTATCACTTACATACGTTTTTTTCACTGTGTGGCACCAAACTGGAATACTATACCATAAATGAAATATAGTATTAGGTAAGAAGAGAAATTTTCAGAGAGCAGGCATAATAAATTACATGAAGGGAAGTTTTATTTATAAAATAAAATTTAAGTGCATAGAACATATCTGAAATATTCAAGTAAATCTAACTAAACTTGCCTGCTGGTGATGAGATAGTGGAATGGAAGAGAAAGTAGGCATGTTTATTTATCAGTGTTGCCTTCTGTAATATTTGGATCTTCTTAACTATAAGCAGACACTTTTAGAGGGTCCCACCAAGATCGCATGTTGGATATATAATGCCTTGATTCTGTCATTCCTGCTAGGTCATCAACCGGTTGCCAACAGTTGTTTCCTAAGACCTCCTTCCAGAGACAAGCCATCCTTTTCCATTAAAAAATATCTCTAATTTTATTTTTATGTGATTATTATTTCATAAAACCAGGTCATTTCAGTGAATTTTATCTATTTTCATAGGTAAGTGATACTTAGATATTGAAACTTGCTTTTAAAAGTATTGGAAGCATAAATTATTCAGTTCAGTTCAGTCGCTCAGTTGTGTCCAACTCTTTGCAACACCATGGACTGCAGCATGCCAGGCCTCCCTGTCTGTCAACAACTCCCTGAGTTCACCCAAACCCATGTCCATTGAGTCGGTCATGCCATCCAACAACCTCATCCTTTGTCGTCCCCTTCTCCTCCTGCCCTCAATGTTTCCCGGCATCAGGGTCTTTTCCAAACGAGTCAGCTATTCTCATCAGGTGCTCAAAGGACTGGAGCTTCAGCTTCAACGTCAGTCCTTCCAATGAACACCCAGGACTGATCTCCTTTAGGGTGGACTGGTTGGATCTCCTTGCAGTCCAAGGGACTCAAGAGTCTTCTCCAACACCACAATTCAAAAGCATGAATTCTTTGGTGCTCAGCTTTCTTCACAGTCCAGCTCTCACATCCATACATGACTGCTGGAAAAACCATAGCTTTGACTAGACAGACCTTTGTTGGCAAAGTAATGTCTCTGCTTTTGAATATGCTGTGTAGGTTGGTCATAACTTTGCTTCCAAGGAGTAAGCGTCTTTTAATTTTATGGCTGCAATCACCATCTACAGTGATTTTGGAGCCCCAAAAATAAAGTCAACCACTGTTTCCACTGTTGCCCCATCTATTTGCCATGAAGTGATGGCAACGGATGCCATGATCTTAGTTTTCTGAATGGTGAGCTTTAAGCCAACTTTTTCACTCTCCTCTTTCACTTTCATCAAGAGGCTATTCAGTTCTTCTTCACTTTGTGCCATAAGAGTGGTGTCATCTGCATATCTGAGATTATTGATATTTCTCCCGGCAATCTTGATTCCAGCTTGTGCTTCCTCCAGCCCAGGGTTTCTCATGATGTACTCTGCATATAAGTTAAATAAGCAGAGTGACAATATACAGCTTCGACATACTCCTTTCCCGATTTTGAACCAGTCTGTTGTTCCATGTCCAGTTCTAACTGTTGCTTCCTGACCTGCATACACATTTCTCAAGAGGCAGGTCAGGTGGTCTGGTATTCCCATCTCTTTGAGAACTTTCCACAGTTTATTGTGATCCACATAGTCAAAGGCTTTGGCATAGTCAGTAAAGCAGAAATAGATGTCTTTCTGGAACTCTCTTCCTTTTTCCATGATGGAGCGGATGTTGGCATTTTGATCTCTGGTTCCTCTGCCTTTTCTAAAACCAGCTTGAACATCTGGAAGTTCACGGTTCACGTATTGCTGAAGCCTGGCTTGGAGAATTTTGTGCATTACTTTGCTAGCATGTAAGATGATTGAAATTGTGCGGTGGGTTGAACATTCTTTGGCATTGCCTTTCTTTGGGATAGGAATGACAACTGACCTTTTCCTGTTCCATGGCCACTGTTGAGTTTTCCAAATCTGCTGACATATTGAGTGCAGCACTTTCACAGCATCATCTTTTACTATTTGAAACAGCTCAACTGGAATTCTATCACCTCCACTAGCTTTGTTTGTAGTGATGCTTTCTAAGGCCCACTTAACTTCACGTTCCAGGATGTCTGGCTCTAGGTGAGTGATCACACCATCAAGATTATCTGGATCATGAAGATCATTTTTGTATAGTTCTCTGTGTATTCTTGCCACCTCTTCTTAATATCTTCTGCTTCTGTCAGGTCCGTACCATTTCTGTCCCAATCGAGCCCGTCTTTGCATGAAATGTTCCCTTGATATCTCTAATTTTGTTGAAGAGATCTCTAGTCTTTCCCATTCTATTATTTTCCTCTATTTCTTTGCACTGATCATTGAGGAAGGCTTTCTTATCTCTTCTTGCTATTCTTTGGAACTCTGCATTCAAATGGGTATAGCTATCCTTTTCTCCTTTGCTTTTTGCTTCTCTTCTTTTCACAGCTATTTGTAAGGCCTCCCCAGACAGCCATTTTGCTTTTCTTCATTTTTTTGGGGGGATGATCTTAATCCCTGTCTCCTGTATAATGTCACGAAGCTATGTCCAGAGTTCATCAGGCACTCTTATCAGATCTAGTCCCTTGAATCTATTTCTCACTTCCACTGTATAATCATAAGGGATTTGATTTAGGTCATTCCTGAATGATCTAGTGGTTTTCCCTGCTTTCTTCCATTTAAGTCTGAATTTGGCAATAAGGAGTTCATGATCTGAGCCACAGTCAGCTCCCAGTCTTGTTTTTGCTGACTGTATAGAGCTTCTCCATCTTTGGCTGCAAAGAATATAATCAGTCTGATTTCAGTGTTGGCCATTTGGTGATGTCCATGTATAGAGTCTTCTCTTGTGTTGTTGGAAGAAGGTGTTTGCTATGACCAATGTGTTCTCTTGGCAAAACTCTATTAGTCTTTGCCCTGCTTCATTCTGTACTCCAAGGCCAAATTTTCCTGTTATTCCAGGTGTTTCTTGACTTCCTACTTTTGCATTCCAGTCCCCTGTAATGAAAATGATATCTTTTTTTGGATTTTATTTCTAAAAGGTTTTGTAGGTCTTCATAGAATCGTCCAACTTCAGCTTCTTCAGCATTACTGATCGGGGCATAGACTTGGATTACTGTGATATTGAGTGGTTTGCCTTGAAAACAAACAGAGATCATTCTGTTGTTTTTGAGATTGCATCTAAGAACTGCATTTTGGACTCCTCTATTTCTTCTAAGGGATTCCTGTCCACAGTAGTAGATGATAATGGTCATCTGAGTTAAATTCACCCATTCCAGTCCATCTTAGTTCTCTAATTCCTAGAATGTCGACATTCACTCTTGCCAGTTTGACCACTTCCAATTTGCCAAATTACTTCAGGCTCATTTGCCCTACCTTGAATATCACAAAGTAATTCCCTCAATGCCATGTTTAGCATTGGTGCTTGCAATATCCTTTCTAAAACTGATACTAATGCTAGTGATAGAACTCTCATCAATTTAGTGGAACTCTTTTCTCCCCATTGAACTTCATTCTGAGACTTGTTATATTTTCTGCATTTTAACCCCCAAAGTTATTGAAAAGACCTAACCATAATAAATATTTGATTTAACCTTACTTTATACTTTCTTAATAAATGGGAGTTATAACTGACTTTTTAATTTAAAGTTGAGTAGAGACCCTCTGTGGAACATTGTGGAAAATTCTGAAAGAGATGGGAATACCAGACCACCTGATCTGCCTCCTGAGAAATGTATATGCAGGTCAGGAAGCAACAGTTAGAACTGGACATGGAGCAACAGACTGGTTCCAAATAGGAAAAGGAGTATGTCAAGGCTGTATATTGTCACCCTGCTTATTTAACTTATATGCAGAGTACATCATGAGAAATGCTGGACTGGAAGAAACACAAGTTGGAATCAAGATTGCTGGGAGAAATATCAATAACCTCAGATATGCAGATGACACCACCCTTATGGTAGAAAGTGAAGAAGAACTAAATAGCCTCTTGATAAAAGTGAAAGAGGAGAGGAAAAAGTTGACTTAAAGCTCACCATTCAGAAAACTAAGATCATGGCATCCGTTGCCATCACTTCATGGCAAATAGATGGGGAAACAGCGGAAACAGTGGCTGACTTTATTTTGGGGGGACTCCAAAATCACTGCAAATGGTATTGCAGCCATGAAATTAAAAGATGCTTACTCCTTGGAAGGAAAGTTATGACCAACCTAGACAGCATAATCAAAAGCAGAGACCTTACTTTGCCAACAAATGTCTGTCTAGTCAAAGCTATGGTTTTTCCAGTAGTCATGTATGGATGTGAGAGTTGGACTATAAAGAAAGCTGAGTGCAGAAGAATTGATGCTTTTGAACTGTGGTGTTGGAGAAGACTCTTGAGAGTCCCTTAGACTGCAAGGAGATCCAACCAGTCCACCCTAAAGGAGATCAGTCCTGGGTGTTCATTGGAAGGACTGATGTTGAAGCTGAAGCTCCAATACTTTTGCCACCTGGTACGGAGAGCTGACTCATTTGAAAAGACCCTGATGCTGGGAAAGGTTGAAGTCAGGAGGAGAAGAGGATGACAGAGGATGAGATGGCTGGATGGCATCACCGACTCGATGGACATGGGTTTGGGTAGACTCTGGGAGTTGGTAATGGACAGGGAGGCCTGACGTGCTGTGATTCATGGGGTTGCAAAGAGTCGGACACGACTGAGCAACTGAACTGAACTGAACTGAGAGACCCTCTTAAAGTAATAACAAATATTTTAATGACTTTGGGTGTGGGGAAGTGTAATAAAAGGCACATTGTATAAGAAAATATTTCAGTATTATTCTGAATTAAGACTGTAAATTAAGATTGTATTGGGGATAATGTAAGCCGAATATGAAACATGGAAGATAGTCTTTGCAATTTGCAAAGATTTTTGTAGTATAAAGATTCACTGATTTTATATTGTTTATAGCTACATAAGAAAGGCAAGGCAAACTCTCAAAATAAAATATGAACAAAATTAGGTTCAGTGAGGCTGCATAATTTGCTCTAAATAGTGGTAGATAATTGGGTTGAGGTTGGAACCCAGGTTCTTATTACTTAATATGGAAATGACCTAAGCAGGTTACCTGTATGGAACTCCTATGGTGGTGGTTTAGTTGCTAAGTCATGTCCGACTCTTCCGACCTCATAGAGTGCAGCCTGCCAGACTCCTGTGTCCATGGGATTCTCCAGGCAAGGATACTGGAGTTGGTTGTCATTTCTTTCTCCAGGAACTCCTATGGTAAAGGCTAAAAGAGCAATAACCAGTAAGTTTTCCTTTTCAAAACTTCATTATTTTTGTAGGCATCTTCATTACTTATCATTTTCTTTGGTATAAATATTAAATATTTAAGCTTTTTTCCGTCTTAAAGTTGATCTTCCCAGTCATTTTATGGATCAGAACTATTAGAGTTCATTTCCATTCCACACTGGTTATAAAAGTTGGAGGTTATAACAAGTAAAGTAATACTGAGTTTTTCTAAAGCTTTTTTGACTCTTGAATAAAGATTTTTAAATTTCTTGTAAGGTCAGTGATTGAAAAAATTTATCCTCTTTTAATAAAAATCTAGTATTGACTATTTTCAATGTAAGTTTTGCCTGCTTCTGAAATACAGATAGGATTTATATTCACTAATTTTTGTAAGTGATGCTCAGTGACATTACCTTCATTTGAAAGGGGAAATATCTAATAGGATTGAAATGATTCTGGAGAATAATAGGTATGAAGCTTGATGAAAATAGCACATGATATTCCCATCTTAGAAAAGTGTTAGTTTCTGCAGTTAACCAGCAGTGACATTGCTGGCAAAGCTCATCAAGAAGAGACCTCAGGCCAAGAATGTCTGGTGGTGCAACTTGAGTTTTCCTAGTTTCTCAATGTTCTCAGCTTGGTTGCCAAGGTTTTTCATCTGTCTTGGATGGGTCTCCGGCTTTAACACCCAATTTGTATTTACCAAGCCACTTAAACCAGGAAGCCTGTTAGAATGAATCTCCAACATAATCATCTTTTAACTTTTTATTTTATATTGTAATATAGTGCTTCCCAGGGGGCACAGTGGTAAAGAATCCACCTGTCAATACAGGAGATTGCGGAGACACTGGTTAGAGTAGGAACTGTTAACCCATTCCAGTATTCTTGTCTGGGAGATCCCATGGACAGAGGAGCTTGGTGGGCTACAGTCCATGGGGTCACAGAGTCAGACATGACTGAGCAGCTGAGCGCCAGACACCATTGTAGCTGATTAACAACGTTGTGATAGTTTTAGATGAACAGCAAAGGGTCTCAGCCATATATATCCATGTATTCATTCTCTTCCAAACTCTCTTCCCAGCCAGGCCGCCACGTAACATTGAACAGAAGTCCCTGTGCTATAGGAGGAGCTTGTTGGTTGTTCATTTTAAATATAGCAGCGTGCACATGTTGATCCAGACTCCCTAATATCCCTTCCCCCTATTCTGCCCACTCTTCCCCTGGCAACCATAAATTCTTTCTCTAAGTCTGTGAGTCTGTTTCTGCACAGTCATCCTAATGGTTGTAGAAGCTCCTTTCATAATACTCCATCCTTGGGAACTAACATATGGATTCCGGGTACCACTTCTTTTCCTTCATTTTCCAGCCTTGTTCTTAGATTACATAGTATCACTCGGCAACTCAACTCCTCCAACCATGTAGAGGTGATCTAACTGGGCAGACACAATTGGTTGTCTTTGAGGTGTCAGCTGTCTGTGCAGGTCAAGGGCCTTGCACAAGTCTTTCTGAATTCTTGAATGCTTTTTATTTGTGAATCTCTTTGATGTCATAACTATTATCCATTTCTTTTGAAAACTTACCTTACACCTCTCTGTTTCTTTATCTGTAAAGTGAGAATAATTAGAAAAGTACATAACTTCTAGAGCTGTTGTGAGGATTAAAAGAAATAGTACAGCCTGTAAGACGTAGTATATACTCAGAATTACTCCTCTGCCAGCCAGCCTTGATGATTGGCTTATAACACTTCTATTTGCCAGACATTTTCACTGGCTCTGCCAGGGTACACAGACTTGTGTATGTGACAAGCATGTAATAGGCTTTTTAACCTTCTGCCTTCAGCATCAGCTCTTAACCTCCACAGTGAAAGTGAAAGTCAGTCAGTTGTGTCCAACTCTTTGTGACCCCCATGGACTGTAGCCTACCAGGCTTCTCCATCCATGGGATTTTCCAGGCAAGAATACTGGAGTGGGTTGCCATTTCCTTCTCCAGGGGATCTTCCCGACCCAGGGATTGAACCCAGGTCTCCCGCATTGTAGGCAGATGCTTTTACTGTCTGAGCCACCAGGGAAGTCTCAATCATCTATCTGTCTTGCAGTTCTATTTTTCAATAGAAAATTAAAATCAGTTTATCTTTCCTTTGGTTTTGTTGCTTTCTTTCCTCATATAAGGGGTTTCCCTGGTGGCTCAGACAGTAAAGAATTTGCCTGCAATGCAGGAGACCCTGGTTTGATCCCTGGGTCAGGAAGATCCCTTGGAGAAGGGAATAGCAACCAACTTGGACACGACTGAAGCGACTTAGCAGCAGCAGCAGCAGCCAGTATTCTTGCTTGGAGAATTCCATGGACAGAGAAGCCTGGCAAGCTACAGTCCATAGGGTCACAAAGAGTCAGACATGTCTGAGTAACTAACACTTTCACTTTTACTTCCTCTTATAATGTGACCATACCCAAAATGCAGGCAAAAATCAGGAAATTATAAAATATACTGTCAGGCTATTCATACTAAATGTAGAACATTTAAGTCAGATTCAAGGTGATTTGTGGCTTGTAAACATTTCTGAGGCTCATGGTAATGGACAAGTGACATATAATTTTCTGAAAATTTTAATTAGACTCATTACGTTGTTTGCAACTTCATAGTTACATGACATCATCAGTATCGCTATTTTTGCTTCTTTTTCTAAAACATTTTAGAGGGTGTATTTCCATTTTTTTCAATACATTTACTTGTTTACGTAAGCATATTTTTAATAAAATGGGTTTGTATTACACAAACTGTTTTGTAACCTATTGTTTCTGTCAGTCAGGATCATGGACATCTTTCATTACCAAATGTATTAGTTATCCAAACAATACAATAGTAATAGCGAATTTTGCAATCAGAAAGCACATTAAACAAATGTTATTATGAAAGCATTTTTAATGTAATCTCAACTACCTAAATGACATAAAAAGTAAAGATATTCAGTTAAATGCCTGTTTTTGCTTTTTAAGAAATTGACATGCTCATTCACTCTGTTCCTATGAGGGAGATACTGTTTTATCCCCAAATTTATAGATGAAGAGCTCAAATCATAGCCTTTTGTCCAGGAATCACAGTTAGGTGTTAGAATGTAAGCCTAGGCAGTCTGATTTCAAGTCCCCTATTTTTTTCTACTCTAGACAGTCTATAAATAAATAGTTTCCTTAGACTTACAGTGATAAAGCTAGAAAGGAACTTGAGAACCTTTAGTACAGCTACACCCGCTGTGCATGCGTGCTTAGTGGTATCTGATCCACTGTAGCCCTCCAGGCTCCTCTGTCCATAGGATTTTCCAGCAAGAATACTGGAGTAGGTTGCCATTTCCCAACCCAGGGATCAGACCTTGCATCTCCTGCATTGGTAAATGGATTCTTTACCACTGTGCCACTTGGGAAGCCCACCACACCCCATAATGTTTGCAGTATTTGTTGCCATTCTTTCAAGAGGTAATTTGAGTTTAAACTAAGGGAAAGCCTGTGAATTGACATGAGCCCGAAAACCTGGTAAGAAGGTAGTGTAAGTTGTTGCTTTTTTAAACCAGAATTTTTAAAGGTGTTCATTCACTTGTCATCTGCCTCATAGTCTTCCTCTATTGATTAACATTCACTATTCTCGTTTTGATACAGATGCAGTAGACTTTGAACTTGTTGAAAGCTGAATGTCATCTTGGATTGTTGAAACCTTGAATTATTAACAACTGTTTTATCAAAAGTCTGATTTAGAGGTCGAAGTTGTGCTGCTGTGCTCAGCTGTTAAGTTGTATGGGGTTCTTTGCATCTGCATGGTCTGTAGCCCACCAGGCTCCTCTGTCCATGGGCTTTCCCAGCAAGAATACTGGAGAGGGTTGCCATTTCCTTCTCAGGGGTTCCCCCTGACCCAGGGATTGAATTTGTATCTCCTCCATCTCCTGCGTTGGCAGGCATATTCTTTAACCACTGAGCTGTCTGGGAAGTCAGAGGTAGGAATTGTGTATGTGCTGTGTTCTGCGCTTCATCACTCAGTCATGTCCAACTCTTTGCGACCCCATGGACTGTAACCTACAGGCTCCTCTGTCCATGGGGATTCTCCAGGCAGGAATACTGGAGAGGGTCGCCATGCCCTCCTCCAGGGGATCTTCCCAACCCAGGGGTTGAACCCAGGTCTCCCGCATTGTAGGCGGATTCTTTACCCTCTGAGCCACCAGGAAGCTCAGAGTTAAGAATTAGTGGGAATTAAATCACTGGTAAACCCTTAGGTAGAATTCTGACCAACAGTTCTTTAGGATTCTGTTCCTCCTCCCTCACGCCTGACACTGGGCTTTGTGTGAAGAAATTTACAAAAGGAAATTGGTTTAAGATACCCCAGCTGTCGCTGTCCATCGTTGACTCTGTACCCAGTGCTTGTGATCCACGCTGTGCTGTGCCAAGAGGAAATCGGGTTAGTTAGTTATTTCTGATGCTTGGTTGACTCACCCTGCCAAGGAGGGAAGCTCTGAGGTGGGTCAGCTGTGGTCACTGCAGCGAGGGCTTGTTGACCACAGGGAGCATTGGACAGCTGCTGATGTAATTGAAGGTGTTTGGGGGCCAGCCCTCTCTCGGCTTCGAAGGGACCAATCAGAAGACTTGGCACTCTGTTGATCAGCTGTTTAAATGAGTTCTGTGAAGGCGGGATTAAGGCCCTGTTTGGGTTTGTATATGAGAACTCTGTTCTCAGAAATTGCTATCTTTTTGTAAATTGCAATATTGTAGAAAGGTTTTGTGGCAGCCTGGATGGGAGAGCTTAGAGGAGAATGGATACATGTATGTGTGACTGAGTCCCTTTGCTGTCCACTTGAAACTATCACAACACTCTTAATTGGCTGTATTCCAACATAAAGTAAAAAATTTAAAAAAATACGTGATGACCAAAATAAGGATGGCATTTACCCATTCCTTGGTACCTGTTTAATTTTTTAGTCTGTGAAATGCAATTCTCTAACCAAGGTGATATTTCTCTTTGTAAAACACCCTTGCTCTGCCTGAAAATTCTGGTTAATAAAATGCTTCTCATAAATTATATACTGAGTTTTTAAGAAATTGCAGCTGCTTGTAAAGTCTGATAATTTGCAGGAAATGTTCATGGAATATCCCGTAGGTCTCAAAGTATAGTCTGGGGGTGGGCACAGCCATCATCTAACAATCCCTCTAGTTTAGGAGTCCCCAGCCTCTGGGATCCAATGCCTGATGATCCGAGATGGAGCTGATGTAATAATAATAGAAATAAAGCACAATGAATGTAGTGTGCTTGAATCATCCCAAAACTACGCCCGCGTCTGGTCCAAGGAAAAACTGTCTTCCGTGAAACCCGTCCCTGGTGACAAAAAGGCTAGGGACCACTGCAGTTAATTTGGAGCCAAGCTAAAGTTTGAGAACCAACAACACTGTAGTTTTACATGTAGAGCTCCAGTTTGTTGATGATTGAGCTTCTAGAAGAAACAATGCTTGGTATCCTTGACAAGGTAAAGGGTGATTTTTTTACATAATCATTTGATAATGAGATACTTTTGAAATTAAAGTATATCCTCATGATAAAACACATTCTTTTCAAGGTTGGGTTCATCTTTGGCTCTTCTGTCCTTTTATTTCCAATTATTTGGTTTTGGGCATTGACACACCTTTTCTTCCTTCTCATCTCTTACTTATATCATGGTGTTTCTTTTAGCCCCTGTAATTCAAGATACTGATCAGCCTTTTCTAAGATATAAAAATATACAGACTGCATCTAAAATCATGATTCAGAGTAATCCAGTATTTCCCAGTGTTAAAGAATCTGCCTGCTAGTGCAGGAGACACAAAAGATGCAGGTTCAATCCCTGGGTCAGGATGATCCCCTGGAGTAAGAAATGGCACCCCACTCCAATATTCTTGCCTGGAAAATTCCATGGACAGAGGAACCTGGTAGGCTGCAGTCTATGGGGTCACAAAGAGTCAGACACAACTGAGCGACTGTGTGTGGACATAACGATGTCACAGTCTTTTCCTCCAGTCTACATAAAATTGTAAAGACCTTAGTGCTTGCCAAGAAAGTCAGCACTAATGCAAAAGAAAGCCTTCCTTTTCCTTCCTGTGATCCAAATAAGCAAAGCAAACAAACGTTAGTTTGCTTTTTGACTCACTGAATTCTGTTTTGTGTTTGTCATTGATAACTATTGAGTAACTGATACTATATAGCTCTATCCACTGGAAACTGTCTGCTGACAGATTATTTGTGAAATTGAGAAGATATTTTATAAATTCTTTTAATCCTTTGGTTTAATGCTATGTTTTGATCCTAGCATATGTATAATATTTATGTGTGCTTTATATATAATTTGTTGTTTTCCAAAAGTATTTAAAAATTTTCCTGTGGAAAATTTCAAACTTAAATTTCACCTGGCTTCAGCAATTGGCTATATTTTAGTGATCTGCTCAGCACACCCCCGAACACACACACATTTTTTGTTTTCTGTGGTATTTTAAAGCAAGTCCCAAGCATCATGGTCTTCCCTGGTGGCACAGTGGTACAGAATTCCCTTGCCAAGGCAGGAGATGTGGGTTCAATCCCTCGGTTGGGAAGATCCCCTGCAGAAGGAAATGGCAACTCACTCCAGTCCATGGGGTCGCAAAGAGTCGAAAACAACTGAGCTACTAGACAACAACAACATCGTATCATTTTATTTGCAAATACTTCTGCGCATAGGTTCCTAAAAGTATTTGATATAATTCAAACAGTATAGACAAGGTAAAAGCCACCAGATAATACTACATGTTTTAATATTAATTTATACCATCATTGTAAAATACATTAAAGTCCTTGTAAGTTCAGACCTCTCTCACTTCAGGAGAAGACGAGTTCCCTAGGAAAGCCCTTTGTTTATAGAACAAATAGGTATTTTTGTTTCATCAGTAAAATCCTAGAGACAGCCATGACTCATATCCACTAAACAAACAGAAATAGCATCCCTCTTCTGTGTTTTTAACTTATCACCGGGATGGGTAACTAGAATATTTTTACGTTATTGCTGTGTTTTTTTTAACTTTGACTTATTTGAATTTTAGAAATATATAGTCTTTTCTTTTTTATTCTATCTAGAGTTTTCAAATGAGCGATTGTAACTGCTCTAATTTGTTTGGTTTTGATGTCTTGATTTCTGCTCTCAAGGGAGGGGGTCCTGCTGGGAGAGTTTTCTTGTCATGATGAGGAACCTCTCTCACCCCAACCCATCCCCTTAATTTGTCCTGTGACAGTGAAAATTATTGGAGTGTGATTTTTCTATTTAAAAAAAAAAAAAACCAAAACATATAATTGACTTATACTAATTTCAAGTGAACAACATAATGATTAAATATATGTGTAAACTGGGAAGTGATCATCACAATAAATTTAGTTAACATCTATCATCATACATAGTTACAGAATCCTAGTTCTAACTGTAATATTTTTAGTTCATGTGGGCTTCCCTGGTGGCTAAAGGTGGTAAAGAATCTGCCAGCAGTGCAGAAGACTTGGGTTCAATCCCTGGGGTGGGAAGAGCCCTTGGAGTAGGGAATGACTACCCACTCCAGTATTCTTTCCTGGAGAATCCCAGTGGACCGAGAAGCCTGGTGGGACACAGGACTCACAGAGTTGGACACAACTGAGCGACTAACGCAACACACTTAGTCCATGTACAGGGCATGGGTTTTCACTTGGACTTTAAAGAAAAGGCAACATAACCAATTCTTTCAAACAAAAATATAGATTGGGTAGGATCTCAATTTATAAAATAGGTTTAAAAATATTTTGCTTTCATTGAAAACTTTAAAACTTTTTAAAATTTGACCTCCATTCAAATACTGAGAAACCTCTAAGGAACTCTAGGGTTCCTGAGAGCACAGTTTGAAAACCAGTTGTCTAAGGGGGCCAGTGTGTGGCTTCTCTGTGGAAGGGGTTTGCTAATCTTTTACAGATCTAGAAGCAGAAGACAGGTTTGGCTTGGAGTCAGGGCCAAGACACGATCTGAGCTTAGAAACCAGCTTTGTTTTTTGGGAAAACAACCAGCCCGTGTTCTGGTAACAGTGTCTGCTTTGTAAGTTACCTAAAGCTTAGACACAGGGAAGTGATCCGCACAAATTTCTATAATAATGTTCCAGAAAAAAAATAGATTATGTAGACAGGGGTCAATAAGCTATTCTTTAAAACACCACATTTTGAAAATCATTTATGAATCAAATTGCTGTAGATGCCAAAGATGAAACAAAGGCCTGCTGCTGCTGCTGCTAAGTTGCTTCAGTCGTGTCCGACTCTGTGCGACCCCATAGACGGCAGCCCAGCAGGCTCCCCCGTCCCTGGGATTCTCCAGGCAAGAACACTGGAGGGGGTTGCCATTTCATTCTCCAATGCATGAAAGTGAAAAGTGAAAGTGAAGTAGTTCTGTCTTAAATTCAAATTTTAGTTTTTCTAAGGGAATAAAACAGTGCAGTAACTAAGAGCCTAAATAAGCTTGTACCTATTTAAAAAATAATATCATCAAATTATTTATTTTTTTAAAGATTTATCATGACTGTCTGGTGATTATATATGTATGTAGTAAGGTGTGTGTGTGTGTTGTGTGGTAGGGAGGGATTATGCCAAGTGAGAGGGTGTGGAATGTGGTATATATGTGGGTGTGGTTATGTCAGAGTGTTGTGTGGGGTGTGTGTGTGCAGGGGTGTGTGTGGAGGTGTGTGACGGGATAGGGAGGTTGTGTGCGAGGTGTGGGTGTGGTATGTGGAGGGTGTGAGGGGGGTATATATATCTGTGTGAACACGTTTGTGTGTGTGTGTGTGTGTGTGTGTGTAGTGTTATTAAGAGGCAATGTGGTGCAGTATGAGAGGATGACAAATGTATATGTTACAAAACTATTTCTAACAGACAGTTCCATGTATGCAAAACACCCCCAGTTTGGTGAAGTTGCGGAGATGGAGGTCTGAGGTAAAGAAGTGAAAGAAAGTGAAAGTGAAGTCGCTCAGTCATGTCAGACTCTTTTCGACCTCATGGACTATAGCCTACCAGGCTCCTCCGTCCGTGGGATTCTGCAGGCAAGAATACTGGAGTGGGTTGCCATTTCCTTCTCCCGGGGATCTTCCCAACCCAGGGATTGAACCCAGGTCTCCCGCATTGCAGGCGGATGCTTTAACCTAGAGGGAAAGGCAAATACAGCTCTTAGACTTCCAGTATCTTCCATGTGAGGCTCTCATTTACCCTCTGTTAAGGACTCCCCATGCAGCAAATGAAAATATTTACTTAAGAATGAGTTTGAGATAATAGCCCAAGTGTGTTCACTTCTCTAACTAGTTTGCGTTTTTCCTGATATATGAATGTGTGTACTGTGCTCAGTTGTGTCCGACTCTTTACGACCCCATGGACTGTAGCTCCCGCAGACTCATCTGTCCATGGGGATTCTCCAGGCAAGAATACTGGAATATGTTTCCATGTCCTCCGCTAGAGGATCTTTCCAATCCACCCATCAAAACCTCGTCTCTTGCTTCTCCTGCATTGCAGGCAGATTCTTTACTGATGAGCCGCAGGGGAAGCCCTGATACATGAATAGGGAAATTTAAAAAATGAGAATTTATGATAGTTAAAATGAAGTAGGTCTATGTGAAATAATTAGATTGAATTTGCATTAAATTAACCAGAGAGCATTTCTGAATTTTGCTTATTTTTTCATGGTTCTATGATTACTAGTTAGGAAGTTGTATACAGTTAAATGATTTATATTGATACATACTTGAATGTCCTAAGTTGTGAAAATTGTGTGTGTAGCATGCTGTTTTCAGTCTCTGTACGCTCTCTGATAGATGGGGAAGGTGTTGAATTCCTGGGTGAGAAACTCTGAGGCTACTCTAGAGGTAATCATATTTGCCAGCTTTACCTTCTTGATAAGTTAAGAATTTAAGAAGGTAATTCTAATCCTGGCTTTATCTTCGTCTTATAAGGGATAATATAATTTGCTCTGTCTTCACTAGCAATAGTGTGAGTGCAAAACTCTAAAAATACTAGGAGATGGGCACTCGTATATACAGAGAGGTGATGAAAGATTAAAATGGTGGACCATTTTGAAGGAGAATCTCAGTTGTGTCTGACTCTTTGCAACCCTATGGACTGTAGACCCCCAGGCTCCTCTGTCCATGGGGTTTCCCAGGCAAGAATACTGGAGTGGGTTGCCATTTCCTCCTCCAGGGGGTCTTCCTGACCCAAGGATTGAAACAGCATCTCCTGCATTGGCAGGCAGATTCTTTACCACTGAGCCATCTGGGAAGCCCCTATTGAATGTGGAATGGTAAAAATTTTATTTTTAATCTTCCTGACCCCTTAGATATTTGGAGACATTTAAGTTGTAAGAAGTAGCAAATATTTTTACTCCAGAAAATGGTCAGCAGTGTTTTGGGGGAGAAATATTTGTATATCTTGTGTTAAAAACACAATAGTCTCATTCTGAATTTTTATTTATTCACAATAGAGTTTTACAAAGTAATCATGGAAAATTATTATCAATGTTCTTGGGTCAGGGGACAGGAACAGAAGGGTAGAAATAAGGGACTCTGTATTTTCCCTTAGAGTCACACTTACAAAATTGCTATGAAAAGCTTTTATATTTCCTGTTAACTGCTAAGGGTTGAAAACTTCCATAGGAAGAATTTCAGAATGGGTGAATATTTTTTTTTTAATTCTGCTTTTAGAAAATGAGCTTCTTGTCCATTTAAAATGTGTTGTTTGATTACCTGTTAATTAATTGTGTGCTCTTTTAATTGGTTTGCAGCTATCTTTTCACAGATATTAATACTAGTGATGGTTTCATATTTGTTATTCTCAGTAATTATCTTTAAGAATATATATTAGAATGATGCTTTTAAGAATACATAAAAGATGCACTGGATACTGAAGCAAATATATAAATAATTGTAGACAGGCTAACATTGCTTTTCCTCTAAATGCTGTGCTGCCTTAGCACCTTTGGAAAATTCTGGCAAAGGGATGCCAGCATCACAGAGGTCAGTGTAAAGTATTGAATGTTATTTTATTAGATGTCTGAAATCGAAGTGGTTAGTCAAGTTAAAGTTCTAGATCAGGGCCAGGAAGAGAGATTTATTATCTAGTCATCCAAAACAGATCTCTATTTTGATGGAGGAAAGCTTTTTTACTCTGGTTCTGATTGGTTTGATATTGAAAGGGGAGGGTTTTCCTTTATTCTCTCTTTTTTTTTTTAATTAATTATTTATTTATTAACAGCTATGCTGGGTCTTCACTGTTATGTGGACTTTATCTTGAGTTGTGCTGAGCGGGACTACTCTCTAGTTGGCAGTGGTTTCTCTTTTTGTAGAGCATGGCCTCTGAGGTGCACAGGATTCAGTAGTTGCGACTTCTGGGCTCTGGAATGTAGGCTCAATTATCAGGCTTAGTTGCTCTGTGGCATGTAGTATCTTCCTGGACGAGGGATTGAACCTGTGTCTCGTGCATTGGCAGGCGAATTCTTCACCACTGAGCCACCAGGGAAGCCTTATTCTAATTGTAAATCAGTTAACAGCCAAAAAGATGTAGGAACAAGATTGTGCACCTAATCCATAGTCTAATGATTTCATCTCCTTACTCATTGTAATGAACAGTTAAGACATTCAAACATAGTCTGGATCTAGCATCACACAAATATAGGCTAGTCCTAAAATCGAGATGTTGACCACCATGTATTAATAAAAATTGCATACATGATGTTAATAGGTTGCTTCTGATTACTCAGGAATTATCAGATTTTTAGTCTTTGACATTGTTTCAGCAGCAATGTATATATATATATAGTGAACTTCTAGTATAGGATATATGAGCTAGAATACCACTTACCATTCAGTGAAAGTGAAGTTGTTCAGTCATGTCCGACTCTTTGTGACCCCATGGACTGTAGACACCAGGCTCCTCTGTCCATGGGATTTTCCAAGCAAGAATATTGGAGTGGGTTGCCATTTCCTTCTCCAGGAGATCTTCCCAACCCAGGGATTGAACCTGAGTCTCCTGTATCTTGCCTGGAAAATCCCATGGATGGAGGGGCCTGATAGGCTGCAGTCCATGGGGTTGCTAGGAGCCGGATACGACTGAGCGACCTCACTTTCACTTTTCACTTTCATGCATTGGAGAAGGAAATGACAACCCACTCCAATGTTCTTGCCTGGAGAATCCCAGGGACGGGGAGCCTGGTGGGCTGCCGTCTATGGGGTCGCACAGAGTCGGATATGACTGAAGCACCTTAGCAGCTCCCGCATTGTAGGCATACATGTTACCATCAGAGCCACCAGGGAAGTATTTTTTAGCTTTCTCAGATCAAGTCAGTTCTTCATTCATTTTGACCTTTGGGATTTTTGCACTTGGAATTTAACACAGGCATCAAGGAGAATTCTGTTGTGAGTCAGCACAGAGTATTTTCCTTAGATATGGCTTTAAAACTCTAAATACTATGTAACCAACTTTAAAAAAAAAAAAAAAAAAAAAAAAACTAAGTTGAAGTAACCAAATATGTGTATGTTCTTTGGGCAAGGTGGCACTATGTCAGCAGATTTAGGACTTAGAAATAAAATGTACACTGTGGATGCTAAACAAATAGCCAGGTAATAAGGCGGATAATCATGTACAGCATAGTGGAAATGCAAAGTCCTTGGGTAATTCAGGAGTAGGAGAGGTTTTTTCCTACTGTAGGGGAGAACTAAAATTAATTTCTTAAATAAGAGGGATTTTTACATCTTGAACTGTAAAAGTCTTAATTCATTCCACATGGGTCCCTGTTCCCTTTGTAGATTTTGGTTTGAAAGAGCTTTAGTTTGCTGAATGAGCTAATCAGTACAAGGTACAGATTTAATTATAAGGCTGAGTTCAAATCAGAATTCAGGCCCATGACTTACATATTATCAGTTTAATTTTCCCCTTAAAGTGAATTATGACTGAAAGTGAAAGATACTCATTCAGTTGTGTCCGACTCTTTGCGACCCCATGGACTGTAGCCCACCAAGGCTTCTCTGTCCATGGAATTCTCCAGGCAAGAATACTGGAGTGGGTTGCCGTTTCCTCCTACAGGGAATCTTCCCAACCCAGGGATCGAACCCAGGTCTTCCACATTGCAGGCAGACTCTTTACTGACTGAGCCACCAGGGAAGCCACACATTAGGGCTGGTGAACCCTAAATGCCATTATAGTATGTATACCTTCTTAGCACAGTAGGGCTGTTTTATCTTGAGTTGGTTTGTGTTTAATTGTCCCTATTTGCAAGATTAATCCTTTATTTAGGGGCAGAGCTAGATCTGCTAAGTCACTTCAGTTGTGTCCGACTCTGTGTGACCCCACAGACAGAAGCCCACCAGGCTCCCCTGTCCCTGGGATTCTCCAGGCAAGAACACTGGAGTGGGCTGCCATTTCCTTCTCCAATGCATGAAAGCGAAAAGTGAAAGTGAAGCTGCTCAGTCGTGTCCGACTCTTAGCGACCCCATGGACTGGAGCCTACCAGGCTCCTCCGTCCATGGGATTTTCCAGGCTAGATCTATTAGTTGTCATCTAAAGATCAGATTGGCAGCTTGGATTTTTATTTTTTTGTAGCTGTTTAATCTGATAAGGAGTCTGTTGTAGTATTCCATGTTTTAGAAAATAAGATCCGAGTAGGAAAATAAGCTATGACCATCTCTTGTGAAGTAGATACCCATCTGCATAAATTTAGAAATGATAAACTTCATGATTTATCATTCTGAAGGTTTGAGATTCCAGACTTTCAACCATATTGTGTTATATATAACATTTATATTATACAGTTATCACTTATGAGAACAATTAGTTGACTTTCTTAGGTAAATTAGATATTATTTCAAGTCATTTGTCAATAAACTAAGATCTATAATTCAGAGGAGTTTGTTATGACTGGGTGTTTTACTGAGTAGCTCATTTTGGCTCTCCAATGTTGTCCATCAATGCTGAAATTTTACGTTATACATTAGACATTTTCTTACTATTTAAACATGTCTCCATTACAGTTGATGCTTCTGCAAGAGTTTAATAATCTTTGTTTTCACTTAAGGAAAGGAGCCAATAAATATTTTGATCAACTGGCTAAATATATTGTTCTAGACTCAATTGTTTTTAAAGAAAAAAAAAGTTCATGGAACCACTATAAACTGTAAAATTTAGGTTACATTTTGCTAGACAGCCATGAGCATTTTATTTTATGGGCCTTTTCACTACTTTATTGATAACATAAATTTATATTGCTGAAGAATAGGTATACTCAAAGGAAAATAACAAAATTTATTCTTAGTAGTGAACTTCCATCAAAAGTTAGTGTTGACTGTTAAGGTAAAAAAAAAAAAAAAATTTCTGCTTTGTTCTTTTCTGTAGTGGTGAGGGAGGTAGGAAGGAGACTTACTGATAAAAATACAAATTGCTAAATAGAAGTAAAGTCTTTGTTGGGGTGTTAGATTCTTTACCATTTCAGCCACCAGGGAAGTCCCATAAACTCATGTATTTGTGCTGTCCAGAGCTGACACATTTAGAAATAGAAATTTGCCTTTGTCCATCATTATAATCAGGGCTTCCTTGTTGGCTCATTGGGTAAAGAATTCACCTGCCAATTTAGAAAAAATAGAACATGCAGGTTGGATCCCTGGATCAGGAAGAGCCCCTGGAGAAGGGAATGGCAGGCCACTCCAGTATTCTTGCCTGGAAAATCCCATAAACAGAGGAGCCTGGTGGGCTATAGTCCATAGGGTCACAGAGAGTCGTACATGACTGAGCAACTATGCACATAATCATAATCAAACAGTTGAATCATTTCTAAGTATTTTTAATGTTGCAGAATGTCTTATAGAAATTCTCAATACCCAAAACAACTTTCTGGAGGATTTTATGAGTTTTATAAATATGAGGTACTTGCTGCTTGGAGCCTGTGCCTAAAATTCAAAGACAATTGTTGGTTGGTGTGCTTTTCAGCTAGAAGCCGCTATTAGCAGGGACCAGCATATTTCCTTATGAAGATAGTCCTTGTTCTTTTTACAGAGAATTTCTTGTCCCTTGAAAAGTTACGCATTGCTATCCAGAGAAACACTGAGAAACTCGGCAATCTTCAAACAAATTTAAGACAAGAAAAGTTTGTAGGTGGTATAAAACTTTTGACTAAATGTAATCTGTGACAACCTATAAGGGCCTAATTGTAGTATTTATGTTTAAAAAATGACAATACAAATTCTGGTGTCTTAAACATTAATTACATAATGCTCTTTGTCTAGTTTTGTGAATATAGCCTTCATATGAATTATATTCTATGCATTTTTGTTTAGAAACATAAGTAGTTTGGCTTTTGTGTGATGTTGAAGGCTTTTAGCTTCTTTATAGTGAAACTGGAGTGGGTTGCTGTGCCCTTCTCTAGCGGATCTTCCCAACCCAGGAATCAAACCCAGGTCTCCTGCATTGCAGGCAGATTCTTTATACTCTGAGCCACCAGGGAAGCCATGAATACTGGATTGGGTAGCCTATCCCTTCTCCAGGGGATCTTCCCTACCCAGGAATAGAACAGGGGTCTCCTGCATTGCAGGCAGATTCTTTACCAGATGAACTACCAAGGAAGCCCATCATGAAAATTAGCACCATTTTTTCATGTCATAATTACAGAAAACATTTAAGAAATAGTGAGGGTCTGGGTATTATGTTAATTACCCTTTACTTATCCAGTGCTTTTTACTCATCACCATTAATGAGCTCCCCAGTATCAGAAAACACATGTTTAAACATCTGTAAAAAAAAATAAGATCTTCCTTATTTAGGAGCTGGGCTGACCTCTCTCTCACTTGTATAAAAATGGGAAAGTCAGAAAGAATCTGTATTCTCTATTGTGACATCACTAGTAATTCTCATGCAGTGTATTGTGGAAACAAAAGCACTAATTCTTTCTTCTCTGGGTTTATGCTTCAGTTCAGAGTTCTGATATCCATGTCTTCTGCCTTTTCTTTTTTTAGTCCTTATCACCCATTGTTTTTACTTAGCATCACTTTAATGCATTTTAGAAATTTGATTTTGGAATCCCAGGATGTGATTTAAGTACATGCACCTATCATCAACCCTCTCACATTTATTTCACTAAATGAAAATCTAACTTAAAGATTTTATTGGAGTATAGTTGCTTTATAGTGTTATGTTAGCTTCTACTGTAGAGCAAAGTGAATCAGCCATATGTGTACATATATCCCCTCTTTTTTGTATTTCCTTCCCATGTAGGTGCCACAATACATTGAGTTTCCTATGCTATACAGTAGGTTCTCATTAGTTTTTTATTTTATACATAGTATCAGTAGTGTATGTACATAAATCCCAATCTTCCAACTCATCCCACCTTTGTCTCTATTTCTGTTTGGCATGTAGACTCATCTGTTCCATTTTTCTAGATTCCACATATATGCATTAATATATGGTATTTGTGATATAAGTCAAAATCTAACTTGCTGCTGCTGCTAAGTCGCGTCAGTCATGTCTGACTCTGTGTGATCCCATAGACGGCAGCCCACCAGGCTTCCCCGTCCCTGGCATTCTCCAGGCAAGAACACTGGAGTGGGTTGCCATTTCCTTCTCCAATCATGAAAGTGAAAAGTGAAAGTGAAGTCGCTCAGTTGTGTCCGACTCTTCGTGACCTCATGGACTACAGCCCACCAGGCTCCTCCATGGGATTTTCCAGGCGAGAGTACTGGAGTGGGGTGCCATTGCCTTCTCTGAAAATCTGACTTAACAAACCTTAATTCAGTTTACCTGTATAGTTTATGGGACTTCATAAAGTTCTTGATTCTCATTTTCTTGCATGTTTCTGAATGCTTATGATTGGCTTTTGAAGTATTTGGGGCATGTGTGCACACATCTTTCCTATCATCCCTTTTCTTTCTTTGCATTCTATATGCCATATCATTATGTTGCTTAGAGCCAACTAGGATGCTTTATAATGAGTTCTGTAGGCACCTGGTAACACACACTGCTCTCATTCCCTCCAAGACTTCTTTTTGGTTTTATTTACCAATATTTTGTCTTACTTAAAATGACTTGCTTGAATTTTGCTTGATCATCCATTGCAAATCTCTTTCAGTGTTTTTCAAGCTCTTCCAAATATGTTAAATGTGCCACAGTGGAAGGTTTCATGGCCAAATATGTTTGCAAAACCTTAGTGTAGAAAAAGTTGAACTAGCTTCATTATTACAGGATTTTCTCAGCGTCTCCAATATCCATCTTGAAGGTTCCACTTCTCATATGTGTTTAACAATGAAATTCCCCCTCCAGTAGGAAATAACTAAATGTCTTCTGGAAACTATTTCTGAGAACACTGAGAAATTAATTGAGGTGTATATAAATACTTTGAAAAAAGTGTCTTGAACTCTACCGGCCCATTTTGAGTATACACTGTTAGTGAGATATGTGTATATATTAATATATACATGTGCATGCTTACGTGCTCAGTTGTATCTGACTCTTTGCAGCCCTCTGGACTATAGACCACCAGGCTCTTCTGTCCATGGAATTTTCCAGGCAAGAGTACTGGAGTGGGTTGCCGTTTCCTACTTCAGGGGATCTTCATAACACAGGGACCAAACACCTATCTCTTGTGTGTCCTGCAGTGGCAGGCAAATTCTTTACCACTGAGCCACCTGGGAAGTCCTCTCTCTCTCTCTCTCTCTCTATATATATATATATATATATATATATAAAATAATTTATTGGTATGAGCTTGCAACAAAAAAATGTCTTAATGTAAAATAAACTTCCTAGTAAAATGAATTTAATACTGCGGCTAAATAAACAGACTGAAAAATTCTTAACATCTTGAAATTTGCCACAGCTCTTTCATCCTGATAAGAATTGTTGTGGTAGTACACTGAGTAGACTTCATGAAACGTATATTAGACATTTTGAAAAGAGCTAAAGTAGCCATTAACCTGCCTGAATGAAGTATCTTACATGGTTTGAAAATACTGTTGAGACCTGATGAGTCAGACCTGCCACACTGAGCTTGTAGGTCATAGCTATGAATGAGGACACACGGCTGTTGTCATGACTGGTTTGTCTCTTAGAAACAGCTTGGCAGGCAGACATCTTGCAGATAAATGAGGGAAGATTGTCTGTTTCAAGTGGCATAAGGCATTCTTTTCCAGTGTGTCACATCTGGTTATACAGTCAGCATTTTCTTGAGAGCAGAAAATCCCCTCTCAGAATTCTTGAATAAATAGCAGACATCTTTGTGGAGATAACTCTCAGGAGATTTTAAGGACTAGAAATGCATTCATTCAGTCTCTTCAGATGTGTCCAGAAGCTTCTCATGCTGGAATTCCTTCCTTTTTTTTTCTTCTTGCTAGACACAAGCTGAGTCATTGTGGTTCACTCCTAAATTGCTTACCATCCACTTTATGTATATTATTGAATTTAATCCTCATAATAACCTGTGAGGTCAGGTGTTAACATATCCACTTTAGAGATAAAGGAAATCAAGAGTTAAAGTTAACAAGTGCCCCCCAAACAGAAGTTACATGCTAGACACAGCATGTTTTCCTTTTGATTCCAAGGTTTATAATGGTAACTTCAGGGGTGGGTTCCCTCAGCTGGTCCCTCCTACAGGCACCCTGAACCTGTAAGTCCCCTGAGGTCTCTAAGAGCTCTTTTAGAAAATGATGGATTAAACCAGTTCCATAGTTGCAAGTACAGGACATAAAGAAGTTTCTGGAAACAGGCAATTTTTAGTCATGACTTGTCATACAGTTATTGATGTATGTAACTTGTTAGTGTATGCTTGTTTTTCCAGTAGAGTTAATGGCTTATTTAAAGGAATGCCAGTGGTTTAGCCCTCTCTTTTTGCCCGGCTTGTTCATTATGAAGCGATTGTATAGTATTAGAAAGTCTACTCAAAGAGAAATGATCTGGCTGGATTCCTTAGTCTTAAAACTCTAGTTATAAGTGTGTGGTCCTACTTCCACATGAATTTTGCTCAAATGTAGTTACCACCCATGTGTGTGTGTGTGTGTGTGTGTGTGTCTGTGTGTGTATAGGTTGAATAATTAACCCTCACAACGTCTTAATTGAGAGATAATTGTAATAGACTGACAAATAGGCAGTTAATAAAGTTAATTTTTTAGTATTTATACAGAATAATTATGGCTTATTCTTGAGTAGAGTGGTTATTCTGCTTAATGTGAATTACTTTTGATCTCTCAGGTACCTTTAAAAATGTATATGTGTATGTATAGGGCTTCTCTAGTGGCTCAGTTGGTAAAGAATCTGCCTACAAAGCAGGAGACCTGGGTTTGATCCCTGGGTTGGGAAGATCCCCTGGGATGTTAGAGAAGGAATTGGCAACCCACTCCAGTACTCTTACCTGGAGAATTCCATGGACAGAGGAGCTGGGCAGGCTACAGTCTATGGGATCGCAAAGGGTCGGATAGGACTGTGCGACTTTCCCTTTCCCTTTCGTGTGTGTGTATATGGGGGACTGTCCTGTGCCGCGTAGGACGTTTAGAAACATCCCTCCCCTCCACCTACCAACTGTCACTACCACCTGAGTAGTGACAATCAGCTTTCCCAAGATCCTCGAGCGTCCTCCACTGGAATCAATTTATGGGGCTCAAAAAGCAAGATGGCTTATGATCCGTGTGGGTAACGAGCTTTCTGTGATGGAGAACAGCTGAATAATATGGGCAAGGCTGGTGCCAGGGTAAAGCACTGCTTTACTGAAGATTGGCCATGCTTTATAAAAGAAAGCAGATGCTTGTGGATATTTGAGAGTTCACCCTCATTAGGCCAGAAGAGTTTAGTGTTCTGTGCACACCAGCATAATTCCCTCTTTAGAAAAATGCTATGCCTGTAAAACATTTCAACAAATCTGAAAAGGTACTTCCATTCCAGTTACTAAGATTCTTATTTCTTAGAATTATATACCATGTGTATCTGTGTGAGAGAGAGAGAGAGAGATCACAGCTGTGTGCCTCTCGGTTTGTTTGAACAAATTTGTTTAAAAAGTCTTGCCCATGTAAGCAGTCCATACTTAGTTTTCTTGGTGGAACTTAAATCTTGCCAGCACACCACAGTGCCTCTCTCCCTTAATGGCAGGATATAGATTATATTGCAAACTCTTTGTCTTAGGGCTTATTTTTCTGTAAACATGTCAGAGAGACATCTCTGTGATTCGAGAGAATGGGTTAGCAACGCAAGATTCTGGATCCTTCTGTCCCCAGGTTACATAGCCACAGTGTTCCATGACAGAACAGCAACCCTACACAGCTCCATTAAACATCTATAGTTTTGAAAATTAAAACTTCCTATCACTCAAGGCTACACTCATCACTACATGGGAAATAGATGGGGAAACAGTGGAAACAGTGTCAGACTTTATTTTTCTGGGCTCCAAAATCACTGCAGATGGTGACTGCAGCCATGAAATTCAAAGACGCTTACTCCTTGGAAGGAAAGTTATGACCAACCTAGATAGCATATTCAAAAGCAGAGACATTACTTTGCCAACAAAGGTTCGCCTAGTCAAGGCTATGGTCTTTCCTGTGGTCATGTATGGATGTGAGAGCTGGACTGTGAAGAAGGTTGAGTGCCAAAGAATTGATGCTTTTGAACTGTGGTGTTGGAGAAGACTCTTGAGAGTCCCTTGGACTGCAAGGAGATCCAACCAGTCCATTCTGAAGGAGATCAATCCTGGAATTTCTTTGGAAGGAATGATGCTAAAGCTGAAACTCCAGTATTTTGGCCACCTCATGCGAAGAGTTGACTCATTGGAGAAGACTCTGATGCTGGGAGGGATTGGGGGCAGGAGGAGAAGGGGACGGCAGAGGATGAGATGGCTGGATGGCATCACTGACTCAATGGATGTGAGTCTGAGTGACCTCCGGGAGTTGGTGATGGACACGGAGGCCTGGTGTGCTGTGATTCATGGGGTCGCAAAGAGTCGGACACCACTGAGCGACTGATCTGATCTGATCACTCAAGGCAAGGAAATGTAGATGGGTGGAGGGACCAGATTGAGTATACGACCTCCTAGTGTGGTCTGGGTGCGCACATATGGCGGAATAGGTTGTTTTGTTAATAAATCAGGCAAGCCATGACCAGTGTAACTGTTGCTTTACTTCTTTCACCCCATGGGGACGAACTCGCATCCTCTAGCCTGAGGCCCATTGTTGTTAGCTGGGAAGGCACTGCAGACTCATACCCTGCCACCACCCCCTGTGCTTGCTCCTGAAATTGACCAGTCTTCACAGCTTCCCCGCCTTCACAGCCATGTTCTGCCCTCACTGCTCATGCCTTACTTCTGTGGTCTTGCCTATGCCCATCTCCTTTGTTCCTACATCCCAGGGCCCACTCTCCACTGTGCATAGTAAGCACAGTGAAAGCTTTGGGTGAAAAGATTTCAGTGTTCATTTCTTTTCAAATCAGAAGGGAAAAAATGGCTATAATAATGAATGTATACTCATGACTCAGCTTGAATGACCAACACAGTCCCCAAATGAAACTTTTTTGTAAAGATTTTTTTTTTAAATTCTTTATTCAATTTGCTCTTCTGTTTCATGCTTTGTTTTTTATCCTTGAGACCTGTGGAATCTTAGCTTCCTGGCCAGGGATCTAACTTGCATCCTCTGCATTGGAAGATGAAGTCTTAACCAGTGGACTGCCAGGGTTTAACTTTTCAAAAAAAAAAAAATAAGTTTTAATTGATGATAATTAACTTACAATGTGTTGATTTCTGCCGTAAAGAGCGTGAATTAGCCTTAAGTATATCTATATCCCCTCCGTCTTGAACCTCCCTCCTCCCACTGAATGTAGCTTTTTAATAAACTTTTTAGAGAGGAAGGGGCTCAGGGAAAATGTCACAAGCCCACGCATCCCCTTCAAACAAGGATAGGATGCCGTTCTTGCTTTCTTTGAAGTGTGGCAGTTGCTGCTCCCTGTGGCTTTGAAGATTGCTTACAAATTCAAGGTCATTCAGGCCCAATACTGTCCTCCCTTTTACGCCTCCTCTCCCCAGCTCATCCTATGTAGATTTTCTGCACCAGTTTCTTGTTCTGCATACTCTGTGCAAACTCCATTCTCCTCTCTATGCAAATCTAACCTTAGTCAATGCTTAATCACACCAGCATCTTGTATCAGCAAGTGGATCCTCCTCGTTTTCATCCCCACCATTGCATGCTCATTGAAGTCAGCGGTGTTCAGGTCACCCTTCCATCCCCAACCTTGAATGTATTTGGTATCAGGGAAATGTTTATCTTAATATATGGCCTCAAGCCAGCACGTTCCTGAAACTTAACCCAGGAGTCCAACGACTCTGAAAGCTTGTCTCTTTGCAGTGGGAAGGGCAACTGTGTGATAATCAGAAGCATATGCTATTTGGCCCAACTGTTCAACAAATAGTTTCTCTCTCCTCTCTGTTGTATTTTCAGGTGTATTTTTTTTTTTTACACGAGCCTTCACTTGAGGTGTTACATTACACTTAAATCTCTGAGGATCAGTTCTGTGCTGCTTTGGGCTTTTGGCTGCAGAATTTTTTTTTTTTTTCAATAGTTGATTGGATGCTGTCTCGAAGGAGTCTGGCTGTCCACACTATTCGTGCAATTCTTGGAGTCTAGTGAGATAATCTGATTTTTAAAATGCTGCCCGAATTGCAAAATCATGCTCCTTTCAGGAATGTGTTCTCAAAGAGTTAGAAAATTAACACTGAACCTTGTGGAAGCACCTCGCTTTGTGTGCCCCATTTTTTTTTCCCCTAAGAGGAGTCTGAGGATCCTGAACAAGCTGAGTTGTCACTGGCACGTGGGAGTTGGTAAAGGCAGGAGTGTGGGTTCTGCAGTTTCATTTCTCCACCTGAGGAATTCACTCTCCTGGTGCCACAAGAAAAAGCAAAATCTCACAAGCATCTAAGTGGAATTACTATTCCACGCCCTCATTGATGATTATACTTTCTACATTTGAATTTCTATTGTTGTTTTTCATGCCAGACAGTCCTTAATGCTTTCCATATTTATTTATTGAATGCCTTTATATGGAGGGGAGAGAGAGAGATGTGAATAGTTAACTATCAAGGCGGATCTCCAGTAGACAGTGAAGTTCCTCATCTTGTTTGTATTTATGTTGAAAAAAAAAAAAAGGAATGCTTATCCCGCACACTTGAATCATTCAGACATTATCTTTATCCCAACAGATAGTATTTATTATCTTTATTCCAATAGATAGTATTATGGCACCCCATAATACTGTCACTGTTGCTTTCAGATTATCTCCATGTAGGTCATATCTGGACCCCTAAACAGCCCTCTGGGTTCTGTCTTCATGTAGAGGTAAAGAAACTAAGGATTAAGTGTCTGTGTTCACTGAAACTAACATTAAAAGTGGAAAAGCAAGACACCAATGTGGTTTTTTTTTTTTTTTTTGATGCCTGGTTTTTTGTTGTTTCTGCAAAGATTTTGTTTTATAGCTAAGAAAAGAGAAATCCACTGCTCCCTTTGTTCTGAATTATTTTCTCTTCCCGTTGAAGTGCCTTGGTGCCTTATTTAAGAAGGATAACCTACCCATGCTTATCAAGCAAATAGCCTGAAACTTGAGCCTTGAGTATTTTTCAGTTATAACCCTGGAGGAAGAGAAATAATCTTAGTTTACACTAAAAATGATAAGTTAACAGAAAACGCTTGGAACAATGAGCAAGAATGCTGTTTGAAAGTTATCTTAGGTTTTTTACATCAACTTAACATTCTCTCTGATTTCTGTTATATTTGCAAAGCAGTTTTCTTATATGTCAGAAAGTCCCAGTAATGAAAGCACGGTGGTATGAAAGTGATAAGCAGATAGAAAAGGTAGATAGATAAATAGTATGCAACTTAGTGAAAGGACAGAAACCAAAGGATAGAATGTAAATATCCTTTGTGTTTATCCAAAATACTTCATGATTTTTGTTTCCTGAAATCATTCTATCAGTATTCGGAAAAGAGGGAAATAAAATTCTAAGATCATGAATTCTTTAATGTACCTCATAGATATTTGAACTCTTATCCCATATAACGTATTTATTTACATTCTGTCTTATACCAACGGGGTCTCTTCTTATTCTCTGAACATAAATATGAAAGTGTGTGCATATGTGTGTGTGTATGAAGAGAAGAGACCAGAAGTAAATAGTAAATATCTGAAATCCTCTGTCTCAATTCATTTTCACAGAGTAAATTCTTTTTTTTTCCTTTTCATCATCTTCCTATTTACCTTATCGCCTGTAATGTGACTTGTGTTAAAGATTTTTCAGAAACTTTTTCATGAAAGGTGTTAATTTATCCACTTCCACTTTGGATCTTCCTCACACTCTTAATTGAAGGTCTAATGGCAAGGACTGGTTGGTATCATCTTATAAAACACAAGCCCCTGTTTTTGTTGGGCCCATGCTGAAATATACAAGTACCTTAAGTTTTGCGAGTATAACAGCATGCCAGCTGTCTCAACCGCTCCACCCCAGGCTAGTAGGAAATCTGATGGAAATGACTTCCTAGAGGGTTTAGCAGGGCTCTGAGGTTCACGAGTGCCCTTCATCCCTCTGTGAGCTGCTCTGAGATTTCTTTTTTGAAATGTGTTCAAAACTTTACTTTTTAAAATTTATTTTTAACTGCAGGATAATTGCTTTACAATATTATGTTGGTTTCTGCCATCAGATAAGATCAGATCAGATCAGATCAGTCGCTCAGTTGTGTCCGACTCTTTGTGACCCCATGAATCGCAGCACGCCAGGCCTCCCTGTCCATCACCAACTCCCGGAGGTCACTCAGACTCACATCCATCGAGTCAGTGATGCCATCCATCAGTAGAAATCAGCCATAGATATACACATGTACCCTCCCTTTTGAACCTCCTTCCCACCTTCCCTGGGCTTTACTGGTGGCGCAGAGGGTAAAGAGTCTGCCTGAAATGTGGGAGACCAGGGTTCGATCCCTGGGTTGGGAAGATCCCTGGAGAAGGAAATGGCAACCCACTCCAGTATTCTTGCCTGGAGAATCCCCATGGACAGAAGAGCCTGTTGGGCTATAGTCCATAGGGTCGCAAAGAGTTGAACATGAGTGAGCGACTTCACTTTCTTTCTTTTCCACCTCCCACCCCATCCTGCCCCCTCAGTTATCACAGAGCCCCGGGTTTGTGTGCCCTGCATCATACAGCAAATTCCCACTGATTATCTGTTTTACATATGGCAGTGTATATGTTTTAGTGGTACTCTCAACAATTTGTCCCATTCTCTCCTTACACCACTGCTCTGAGATTTTATTATCCTTATCATTGAAGGACAGCATTATATCTTAATGGAAAATGAGCATCTTTGTAAAGATCTTCAACCTTAGGAGTATTTTCATTCTATTTTAGTAATAGAAACTTTAAAGATACTAAGGGATATGGATAGTCAGAAATGTACTGGGTCCAGATATGGATACTGGCTCCCTCATTGCATGTTGTTCAGTTGCTCAGTCGTGTCCAACTCTTTGCAGCCCTGTGGACTGCAGCACGCCAGGCTTCCCTGTCCTGCACCCTCTCTCAGAGTTTGCTCAAACTCATGTCCATTGAGTTGGTGATGCCATCCAACCATCTCATCCTTTGTCATCCCTTCTTCTCCTGCCTTCTATCTTTCCCAGCATCAGCGTCTTTTCCAATGAGTTGTCTCTTTGCATCAGGTGGCCAAAGGATTGCAGCTTCAGCTTTAGCATCAGTCCTTCCAATGAATATTCAGAGTTGATTTCCTTTAGGATTGACTGGTTCTATCTCCTTGCAGTCCAAGGGACTCTCAAGAGTCTTCTCCAACATCACAGTACAAAAGCATCAGTTCTTCGGCACTCAGCCTTCTTTATGGACCAGCTCTTACATCCATACATGACTACTGGAAAAACCATAGCTCTGACTAGAAGGAACTTTGTCAGCAAGGTAATGTCTCTGCTTTTTAGTATGCTGTCTAGCTTTCTCATAGCTTTTTCCCCAGGGAGCAAGCATCTTTTAATTTCATGGCTCCAGTCACCATCTGCAGTGATTTTGAAGCCCAAGAAAATTTAGTCTTTCATGGTTTCCCCATCTGTTTGCCATGAAGTGATGGGACCGGATGCCATGATCTTAGTTTTTTGAATGCTGAGTTTTAAACCAACTTTTTCACTCTCCTCTTTCACTTTCATCAAGAGGCTCTTTAGTTCCTTTTCACTTTCTGCCATAAGTGTGGTGTCATCTGCATATATGAGGTTATTGATATTTCTCCCCACAATCATGATTCCAGTTTGAGCTTTGTCCATCCTGGCATTTCGCATGATGTATTTACTCTGCATATAATTTTAATAAACAGGGTGACAACATACAGCCAAAGACTAGGAATCTCATTAACCACCTCTCCCTGTTTTTGCCCTTGTTGTCTCTCCACCTACATTGGTTTCACAGTGACTTGAAACCTGAAACCTAGTAGAGGCTATAAAGAATAATACTAACGCATATATATGGAATTTAGAAAGATGGTAAAAATAACCCTATTTACGAGACAGCAAAAGAGACACTGATGTATAGAACAGACTTTTGGTCTCTGGGACCGGGAGAGGGTGGGATGATTGGGGAGAATAGCATTGAATTATGTATAATATTATATCAGAAATGTATTAATTGTTCAAACTAATCACTGTCATGTTACAGTTTGTTCATATTAGGTGTTTGTAATGTTTCTGATAATCAATAAAAGAGATTCTTGATACCTAAAAAAAAAAAAAAAAAAGAATAATAGAGATGAATTTCTGGGCTGACAAAGAGCAGAGAAGGATGCTCTTTTCCCCCTTGTCCAAGTAGTATGGGTAACTCTTATGAATATATCTACTTCTGTACTATCCGTGTCTATGTACTGTACATGAACTTACTGTGCATGTTCTAATTAAATGATCTGGCTCCGTTTATAAATCAAGTTCTTCTGGAAGTTTGTTTTCCACTTACTTCCCTCCTGCCACTTGTTCAAACACTGTTGTCATCCCCTCTCCACCCAGTAATCCCTGGGGCCTCTGTCTCTTCTGAGCTTTATATTGTTGCAGTAAGTGAAAGAAATAAAGAGGAAAAAAAGAACTAACAAACTTTAAAAATTTGTCGTGCTCACTTCAGCAACACATATATTAAAACTTGTACCTTAAACCTAAGTTTCGTACCTTAAGCCTAAGTTTTATGCTCTTGAAAATCCATTGTAGTGCTACAGATAAGGTGCTGTTGACAAAAGTCCGGTTTAGAGCTGTGTTAGATCGTGAGGCATATGATATTGAGTAAAAGACAAAGGCTCTGTGAATCTGCCGGGTTGATGAGTGAGGTACCACAAATTTGTCAACATCCAGGGTCTCATATTAGGAGGACTCACCTTAGGAATAGTCCTAACAATTTAGCTTGAAAATTATGTAGGGATAGTGTAGCCCAAGACAATAAAATCAATTATATCTAGAGTTCATAACTGTTCCACTTCTTGGCTATGTCTGTACACTAAACTCAGGTGACACTGAGACTTTAACTTTGAGGCTTGTTTGGTGCGAAGTGGTATGATCCCTATGTGAGGTATCAAATGGCAGAAGTGCTTGCCACAGCATTCCACAACTCCATGTGTCCCCATTTCTCACCCTGCCCTTTTCTCTGCACACACACCTGCCTCCTACAGCTGGGCCTGGGCTGCGTGTGGCAAGAACTCTCCCTGCTTGTGTTCCACGGCTTTCAGCAATCACAAAGTGGTTGGTGGAGTGTGTTCTTAGTGGCATGAGTAATTGGTGATGCAATCTGCATGCCCTTTCCTGGAAGAAGTGTAATTAGAATGGTGTTGTTGTTCAGTTGCTCAGTCATGTCCAACTCTTTGTGACCTCATGGACTGCAGCACGCCAGGCTTCCCTGTCCTTCACCATCTCCTAGACCTTGGTCAAACTCATGTCCATCAAGTCGGTGATGCCATCCACCCATCTCATCGTCTGTCTTTCTTCCTTCAATCTTTCTCCCCAGCATCAGGGTCTTTTCTAATGAGTTGGTTCTTTGCATCAGGTGGCTGAAGTATTGGAGCTGATGTTGTATTCACACAGCCACATATAAAACGTGAGCAGAAGCATTGTCTATTTAATAGCACTACACCATATTTATTAAAGTATTTCCTTTCAAAAACATTGAGTGACACAGACATATAGAACAAACGAGTGGTTCCCAATGGGGAGAGGAAAAGGGGGAGAGCAGCATAGGGGCTGGGCACAAACTATTATGTATAAAATAAGCTACAGGGATATGCGGTACAACATGGGCAATATAGTCAGTATTTTACACTTACTATAAATGGAGTGCAACCTTTAAAAATTGTGACTCACTATATTGAACACCTCTAACATATAATATTGTATAGCAACTATTTTTCAATTGAAAAAAGCCAATTAAGTTAAAACAAAATTCATTTATTTTCTTTTTAAGGCCAGTGCATTTAAGCAAATTGTTTATCATCTACAGACATATAAAGAAAAAGAAAAATCCTATTATCAAAATCTCAATTGGAACACTAAATTTTGGCTGGGAAAATTTCATAAAGTATATAAAATTTACAATCACAGGGTAGATTTGCTTATCCAAGTTTTTCTAAATATGCTTTAAAATTTTTCAATAGTAGGATCGAGTAATCAGTTTTTCAATTTAAATTTATGTTAATTACAGTGAATTCAAATGGACAGTTCAGTTCCTCCGTTGAACCAGCTGGTGCTCCCAGTATAGTTAGCCCTGGGTATTGGGGGTTCAATATCCAAGGAATGCTGATTGTACCATGTCCTTTGATGTAAGGGACTTGAACATCTGGGTTTGGTACAGAGGACGGGGCAGGGGGGAGGACCTAGAACAAATCCTTGTGGGTACTGAGGAACCTTATAACCATTTTGAGAATTCACTAAGACCCATTGGGTTAGGGCAAATAGTAGAAAAGCAGAGTTTCTAGGGGACCAGTGCCTCAACAATCTGGTAGGGCTGACATCCAGGTTCCAAGCGGGGAATTTAGCTGTGAGGCTGTCACACAAAATTTTATTTCAGTATAAGGTCCTAGTGCTTAAACTTTCGGAAACAACCTCATCGGTAAAGAATCTTCCTGCAATGCAGGAGATGCGGGTCCGATCCCTGGATTGGGAAGATCCTCTGTAGGAGGAAATGGCAACCTACTCCAGTATTCTTGCCTGGAGAACCCCATGGACAGAGGAGCCTGGTGAGCGACAGTCCATGGGGTCTAAAAGAGTTGGACACGACTGAGCAGCTAACACACACATACTTTAAAAATTCAGTTTGTCTTCCTTCTGAAATAACGTTGAGCCCTGGTTTTGTCACTTAGTACTTTATTTATTGCTGTATATAATACTTGCCTGTATTAATTTCTCTTGCTACAATAATGCTGCTAAGCCACAACCCAACCCAAAGTTCAGTGGCTTAAAGTAATAACGATTTTTATAGCTCACATGCCTATGAGTCACCTGATCTTGGCTGAAAAATGAAAGTGACTCAGTCATATCCAACTCTTTTCAACCTGGACTATACTATACAGTCCATGGAATTCTCCAGGCCAGAATACTGGTGTGGGTGGCCTTTCCCTTCTCTAGGGGATCTTCCCAACCCAGGGATCAATCCCAGGTCTCCCGCATTGCAGGCAGATTCTTTACCAGCTGAGCCACCAGGGAAGCCCAAGAATACTGGAATGGGCAGCCTATCCCTCCCTTCTCCAGGGGATCTTCCCAACGCAGGAGTCAAACTTCGGTCTCCTGCATTGCAGGTGGATTCTTCACCAGTTGAGCTATCAGGGAAGCCCTTGATTAGGAAGATCTTGGCTGAGCTTGGCCAAATTTGATAGAAAATAGTAATACTTACAAAATTGAAATTGAATGAATTATCTCTTGTATCTAAAGTGTGAGAAGTAATAGAGTTTTAATTTTCTCTGTAGCATTATGAGCTGAATGCTTATTTGCCCTAGCTGTCAGAACTAATGGAAATCATACTGGAAAATAGTTCATTTGGTACCATCAGATTCCTTTATAGTGAATGCCGTTCAAACCAGCATCCCCATGGAGCCCAGTTTCCACGTCCTTCAGCTTTTTAGCAACGTGGCTTAAATGCAGTAACTCTAGAGTGTGCCTTTAGCAAAGCACTGTGTTTTGAAATTTGCTCTAGTTGCTCTCTACCTGTAAACTCTGTTTATTACTTCTATTAACACCACATTACTACATATTATACAGGAGGCTTTATAGTAGGTATAATACAGGAATATGGGACTTGCCTAGCTCAGATGGTAAAGAATCTGCCTGCAATGCAGGAGACCCGGGTTCAATCTCTGGGTCCGGAAGATCCCCTAGAGAAGGAAATGGCAACCAACTCTAGTATTCTCATTTGGAGAATCCCATGGACAGAGAAGCTTGGTGGGATACAGTCCATGGAGTCACAAGAGTCAGGCATGACTGAGTGACTAACACACACACATACACAATACAGGGATATGCATATATAGGTATGCTCATCGCCTGTGAATGTGCTCATTGTTGAGAAATTAGCAGAGCTAAAATAACATAAGCCTCGAAGGACATGCATTCACAATTTGGACTGTTGGGGATTCTGGGCCCCTACTTTGGTGATTCGATTAGCTGTTTCTGATTTAAGGTAAGAACTAATTTAGGAGAAAGTTTTCCCTTTTCATTTCTGGGGCAGCTTCTTAAAGAGGAGACCTTCCCTGGTGGCTCAGACCATAAAGTGTCTGCCTACAATGAGGGAGACCCAGATTCAGTCCTTGGGTCGGGAAGATCCCCTGGAGAAGGATATGGCAACCCACTCCAGTATTCTTGCCTAGAAAATCCCATGGATAGAGGAGCCTGGTGGGCTACAGACAATGGGATTGCAAAGGGTCAGACACGACTGAGCGACTTCACTTCTTAAAGAGGAAGCTACCAAAGGTTACTAAGTGTTAACGTCTAGGAGTTTAATTTAGAAAATGCAGATTAAACATTTAAACTTTTTTTAAAACTGAATTTGTTGCCCTTTTACTTGGTCTAAAAATATTTTTAAGAGCCAGTAGTAGCAAAGAACTGCAAGATACTACTATCACCAGGGAGAAACTTATTTGAAAATAATATTCAAGAACCGAAAATAAAAATGCTTGAGAACTAGTAGCAGGAATGCCAGCTGGTTAACTATGAAAAAGAGTAAGCATGGACTTTGGAGTAAACAGCAGTGATTAGACTCTTAGGGAGGTTTTGAGCATTTCTGATTATCTAAGTAGATGTGGAAGTGAATTATCTTGGTTCTTCTGAGAGTCAAATGAGATAATGAAGGGAAAGGCCTTAGCAGATGCTTCCATTTTTGCCCTTAAAATGTTTTTAATGTCTGTTTTTATCTTCATGTTCATATGATCAAGGCTGATGAGATATAACAATATTGACAGTCAAAATAATATAAAAATCATGATACAGTATGTTTTTGTATATGAAACATGGCAGGAAAACTACAAGACAGAATTAAAGAGATAAACGTCAAAGCGACCGACATTGAAAAGAATTTTGATTGTTACATCAGAGCACAATAAACACAATTATACATGGTATAGTATGTATATGATATATATGTATATATGCATTCAGTTAAAAGATAGGACATTTACTCTTTAGGATTAAATGGGCATTAATTGGATAGAAAACTATAGCCTAAGAGTTTGGTTGGTTGTCCTACATGAGGCTTTGTTTTTTTAATTCCAGTTTTATATCTATTCCAGGCAGTGGGCATCACTCTTCTTGGGCCTGCCTAAAATTTGTGCTGTAAACATGGGTAATTAATTCCATGAGTGTTGAATAACAAACTTTTCTGTTGAGAGAACTTTTGATTTTCTGCTGGGCACCAGCAGCAAGAATTTATTTACGGGCCTTTGTTGTAAGTTGGAAGGAATCTGGGATCAATTTTAGAATATCTATCCTTTAAGGAGAAAAAAAAAATGTTTGATACTATCAAATAACAAAACTAAAACAATTTAGTAATAAGTTTGATGTCCTTCATTCAGAGAAAGACAGTCCATGGATTGGGGGAGTACTGTGTCTTATAAGCACTATTGTAAAGACATTTGGTGCAAGAGCGAATTTATAGAGCTTTAGTTTTTTAAAATTACATTTTATTGAACCATAGTTGTTCTATGGACTTCCCAGGGGCGCTACTGGTAAAGAACCTGCTTACCAGTGGAGGAGTCATAAGAGACATGAGTTCAGTCCCTGGGTTGAGAAGATCCCCTGGAGGAGGGCATGGCAGTCCACTCCAGTATTCTTGCCTGGAGAATCCCCATGGACAGAGGAGCCTGGCGGGCTACAGTCCCGTGGGGTCACGAAAGAGTTAGACACCATGTCATGTTGTCGAGCTCTGAAATAATTGTACAGCAGCTAGTGAGTGTAAGGAGCGTAGCCCCCTCTCCACACAGGTAAATTGAAGCTGTGTGTGCAGTTTCGGTAATCACATTACAGTTTTCTGTATGGTTTGATTAACTCCTCTGTTCTTTCTCACTACAAATACATGCACCAACACACAGGGGCCAAACCTTGGAAAATTACAATTTTCCGTTTTAATTTGAGAGTCACATCAACAAAACCCTTGATGGCATAGGTCCAGCTCCCAGCTCTGCCTGTTCATACTTCTGCGACCTTAAACAAATTCCTTCAAAGCCTTTACCTTCTGCTTAAGAGTTGAGACAGATGATTTTACAGATTCTTTCTGTTCTGTGATCCTGATTTTAATTTCAGTTCTCCTCTGTTGGAAACAAAATGGGCAATTGTAGATGGTCTGCTTCTGCTTAAGTTACTGTTGTTGTTGGGTTTTTGGTGTTTTGTTTTTTTTTTTTTTGCATTTAAAGGAAAGCCTTACAGATCTTCTTTTCCTTTGGAGACTGAAAATTTGTTAAGGATTAAATGAGGCACTTTATTTGGCCTTGAAAGGAGTTCATGCTCAAATCTTCTTGATTGTGATGCTGCCGAATAATTACATTGAAAATGGAAAATTTGAATGTTTTAAAATATTTTTGTGCGTGTGCAGAGGGTATAATTGTATTATGCCCAGGCTAACGGAAAATTGTTTGTATGAGGAAACCATGGCTGTGATAGAAGTAGCATCATGTTGTACTTTTTAAAAGATACTATATAAAATCTAATCACTCCAAGGAAATTGTGTACTGATTAAATATAGTAGTCACTACTCGGCTATAGGAGGCCAGCTATTCAGACCAGTGAGAAGTTCATTTAAATGCAGAAACCAGATGGTTTTCATTAGCCACAAACCTTAAAATTACATAAATCCATGGATGCACTAAGCTATGGATCTGTGCCTTTTCCTTGCCAAGCTAGACTTCTTGGCCAGTGAAACAGAGAGTTCCTTGTTCCCTTTCTCTTTTAGTTGGGGCTGTGTAGGGAGGAATGCTGCCAAGCCAGCTCTATAAGGAATTTTGATCTCCTTGATGATAATAAAGAGAAACTTTTTGGAGAAAGGGAACACCCAGTTTGAAAGACAGTGAGAGAACTTGTTTGAGAAGTTGGTTTTGTGCTTTTAAATCGCACCGATTCTAGCTAGGTGTAGGTTTCCAGGGTCACCTCTGCAGAGTGGCCCAGATTAGGTATATATATTTTATTTGTTTTCATTTCCCCTTCAGCTTTTTAAAAGCTGTTCTCTAGCTAACTTTGTTTTGGAAAGTCCATTTTCACTTGGGTAGCTTGTCTGTTTATGATGACCCTAAAATACGGAGCTGGCAGCAGATGGTTGTTTTTAAAAGATTGACAGCATTTTTTTAGGTGTAGCTTTGGGTCTCTCTAGTTCAGAGCGTTCTGTAAATAGCCTGTTGCTTCTGAGGCAATGTGCATGCGCCATTGTTTCAGCTGGTTATTCTGTTTCTTGTCATTGAGCACTGTTTTCCCATGGGAAAGCATCTTTGGTCTTATGATGTCAGTGGAAAGTCATTCAAGTTATAAGAATTATCTTCGTCTTCAGTCTCTCTGAAATGCAGACTGTGAATGGCCATTTATAGCAGGGTGCCAATCTTTTGTGTGTTGTCTTACATTTCTGCCAAGTAACATTAAGTTGTTACTTTAGATGGTGTTAAGATGAAAGCAAAATTAATAGTTATTTAAGTGGGTATATTTCCCATCCACTCAAAAGTTTATATTTTCTATTAAAAAGAGAAATGTTTTGTAAAATTTAGGAATAATTACCTTTAGGATGACTTTGACAGGGTATTATGCATTGTCACTAGCTGCAAATAATTTACTGTAGGATGGAAAGATTTCAGTTTTAAGAATGTTCATTTTAACAAGTCCTGAAAAGGACACTGTGTATGATATATTAAGCCATTTTTTGAGGCTTCATTCAGGGAAAGGGATTTGGGTGAACCTGTTGGGCCCTTGGAAGGCTAGGTATTATCTTCTGTGTGACCCCCTTGTTGTGGTCACGGGCTCCTTCTACTTAAATGCCAGCGAGTGAGTGGGCTGCTCTCAGAAACCAGGCTTTGTTTCTTAGATGGGTTATTTGACACCAGTAAGGATCCTGGGTTGTTTGTCTTAATTAACTGAACCAGGGATATGTTACTTAAAACCTGAAATTCTTTGCAGGCGGACTTCATTAAGAATAGAAAAGCGTCAGGTTCGGTTTGTTCTCTGCTATTCCCTTACTCTGATCTTGTGCACGGCTAGTGTTGGCTTGGAAAAGAATTTTTGTCCCAGAAATACGTTTTTGTGATTGAAGTATTTATTTATAAAGGGCTTCTTGTAATGTCAAATGTCACAGATATGCACATACAGCCAATTTTATAAGTTTCCAGCATAATAAGTTGTCCTAAGTATTGAGGAATCAAGGTTTGAATTATTAAACAGCTCCATTCTAAGAAAATGGACATGTTAATGATCATGACTATCCATACTTTTTTTTTTCAAGTTAATACTAAACCTCATCTGGTAGAAAGCTGAAAGGAATTGAAGCATATGTCTTCTTAACTCCCATTGTCAAAAGGAGAAAAATCATAGGCAATTAAAGATGTATTCCAGTAAGATGATAGGGCCATAATCAGTTCATTTGAGGGGAATGAGAGAGTGATTACCACCATTTGGTAGTGGGAATATGGAAACATACAAACAGATGGCAATTAAAATAACTGTAAAGTCAAAAAGACAGAAAAATAATGAAGAGTGGAAAAAATATAGAAAGATGGTTAAAAGTCAAGGTAGGAAAAGTGGAGAAACATTTGATGTGTTTGTCTGATAGAGTGGCCAGTTGTCTCAACTTACCAGTGCATCTGACAATTTTAGTGCTAAAAGTTTCATATCCTGGAAACCCCTTAGTCCCAAGCAGACTGGTTGGTCATATTATTATCAGGATAAGCACTTGCCTGACTTACTGCTCTGTCCCTAAAGACACAGTGCCTAGCATGTATTGTATACTCACATTTACTGAATGAAGAAATGTCAGTTGCTTTATTTATGTATTATTGCCGTTGTTGTATTTTAGTTGCCATTCAACAGCAAGGAGGTGAAAGACTTCTTTAAGTAGGTAAAAGAGAAGCAATGGCCTAATCTTTAGGAATGTCTTATTTGTAGCATTGAAGGATTTTGAGTTAGTGAGAGGATAATCAGAAAAATAGAGAGCCAGGCTAGTTCATTGCAACAGAAGCCAAGGGGAAAGACTTGCAAGGAAGAATTCAGGTATGGCAAAGAAACTGAAAAGTAACAGGGATTGGAGAAAAATACTTCCCTTTCTCAGGAAGTTATATGTACTGCTACTGCTAAGTCACTTCAGTCGTGTCCAACTCTGTGTGACCCCATAGACGGCAGCCCATCAGGCTCCCCGGTCCCTGGGATTCTCCAGGCAAGAACACTGGAGTGGGTTGCCATTTCCTTCTCCAATGCATGAAAGTGAAAAGTGAAAGTAAAGTCGCTCAGTCATGTCTGACTCTTAGCGACCCCATGGACTGCAGCCTACCAGGCTCCTCTGTCCATGGGATTTTCCAGGCAAGAGTACTGGAGTGCGGTCCCATTGCCTTCTCCGAGTTATATGTAACCTTTGAGAAAATTGTTCCAAGGGTGGGAATGTAAACCACACTATAAGAGTCTTAAGAAGCAGGTAAGAAGGTGGTATCACTGAGTATTTAACACCATCTGATAGGATTTGTTGGAAAAAAATGAAAAAATAATAGGTCTTCTGGAGCAAAGATAGGTAAATTAGGGGCCACTGGCCAGATCTGGTCTACTGCCTGTTTTATGAAGAAAATGTTCCTATGAAGCAGCCACACCCATGTTGTCTGCGGCTGCTTTTGCACTGCAGCAAGGGACTTAAGGGCTTCCCAGTTGGTGCTAGTGGTTAAGAACCTGCCTGCTAATGCAGGAGACATAAGAGACCCAAGTTCGATCCCTGCATCAGGAAGATCCCCTGGAGGAGGGCATGGCAACCCACTCCAGTATTCTTGCCTGGAGAATCCCATGGACAGAGGAGCCTGGCAGGCTAACGTCCATAGTGTTGCAGAGAGTCCAACATGACTGAAGTGACTCAATGCATACACAACAGAGTTGAGCAGGTACAAGAGACTGTATGGTTCACAAAACCTGAAATATTTACTATCTGGCCTTGGACATAGAAAATATGTTGACCCTCCCTGCTCTAGAATATAACAGAATGGAAGGAAATATTATTTGTCTATTTGCTTTTGTTTTTGATCTGAGCATATTTGTGGATGTATTGTGAAGGTGGAGAAAAGGAAGAACTTATTGGGTATCTTGTTGTTGTATAATAGGTTACCTCAAAACTAATGGTTTAGAATAACAAAGATTTATTATCTCAGTTTCTGTGGATCGAGAATTTGGGAGTGTCCTCTGGGTGGTTCTGGCTCGGGTTCTTTCTTGAGGTTTCAGTCATGTCAGCAGATGAAGGCTTGATGAGGCTGTAGGGTGTTTCCAAGCTCATTAATGTTGCTGTTAACAGGAGACCTCAATTCCGCATTACATGGGCCTCTCCTTTCAAAGTGGTAATTGGACACCGCCCCCCCCCCCCCCCCCGCCCCCAATACCAAGTGATCCCAGAGAGCAGCAAAGCAACCCTAATGCCCTTTACAGCCTTGCCTTGGAAAACATATATATCATTTTTGCCCTATTTTTTTCGCTGCAACAGAAAAACCCTGAATATTTTATGGATGACAGTGATGAGAGCATTAATCTAGGAAGTAGGGACCATTGAGACTCTTGGAAACTGGCTGCCACGAGGGAGAGAAATTGATACCTCATGTTCCTTGAGGGGAGGATTTGGAATGAAGGGTCTTCGTGTTGACAAGGAGATAGAAACTGTGGAGAATCTGATGTACAGAGAAATGTTGAGATAGAGAAGGGGGGAGTTTATTCAACAAAATTGTTACCAACCATGGTAAAAGATCATTAGTCTCCCTGTTCAGTTAGAGGTAAGTTCTTGAGATTCTTAGACTGGAAGTCTTTGGGACAAGAATGAGTTTGAGCAGAATAAAGTACCATGGCAAATACAATGGTGATTTCATTATTAGATTTTCAGTTTCTTGACAGTGGAATTTTAAAATAAATGTATTAATACATAAATTTTATGTATTTATATTATAAATATATTTTATGTCCTTCATTGTATCTAATATGGGGCCTTGTCTATAGGTATATGACTACTTGACTTTCTTGCAATGTTATTATCTTACTACTTAATGCTGTTTTTTGAGGATCAAGGCATTGCATTTACTCTTATTCCCTCAGGAAAACTGTGAAACTTAACATTTGTGGAGCATTCTGCTCAGACTGTTTCTTTGCATCTGTTGGAGCATGGGCCTCTTGGTTTCCGACTTGGAAATTATAGGTGGTGGATAAAGCCCCAAACTGGGGAGTTGAGGGATCCCAGCTACTCTGCTGACGATCCAGTACTACGGCTTGCATTGCTGTTTGTTACCTGGGGCATCTGAGAAGCAGAATCTTACTAAATACATTTTACAAAGCAGAACTAGAAATGTTGAAAATGTTACCTGAAACATGGTTTTAGAGATTGTGCCCAGGAGCTTTTGCTTGGGTCTGAGAGGTCTCAGCTGGGTTCAGTGCAAGACTTTGGGGGGGTTTTTTTGTTTGTTTTTTAAAGGATAAAAATCCTCTTAGGGATTTACGGACAAAATATGTCTGATGATGACTAGAATGGACAGATGTTTGATCTATTTTTACGTTTCTGTGGGAAGAAGTGTCAGGAAGCACTTTCTTTAACCAAAATCTCTTGGTGTAATTTTAGTGTTGTTGTTTTTTCCCTCCTGTGAGCAGTTTTTAGACATGATACAAGTTATTCTAGAATCGCCCGGTTCCCGGCTACATGAATGGCTTCTGTTGGAAGTTAACTCTTCTTGGCATGGACCTCTCACATGTCCTCGGCAGCTGAATTTAACCAGGGAGGAATTACTTGGCCACCATGTCCTGTCTTTTGATTCTTTGGTTTTGAATAAGACTTTCACTCTTGCCAATTTATTTTTCATCTCTTGCTGATTTTTTTTTTTCCTTTTTGAGCTATCAGAACCTCGTAAGTGGGGTAGCGTGGATATTTCAGAACTTCCATTTTCCCCTTTTAAAAATATTTATAAGGGAAATTCCCTGGTGGTCCAGTGATTAGCATCCAGTACTTCATTGTGACCCAAGATCAATCCCTCCTCGGAGAACTAAGATCCCACAAGCTGTGTGGTGTGGCCAATATGTGTATATAAATATATGCTGTGCTGTGCTTAGTCGCTCAGTCCTGTCCTATTCTTTGCAACCCCATGGACTATAGCCCACCAGGCTGCTCTGTCCATGGAATTCTCCAGGCAGGAATACTGGAGTAGGTAGCCATTCCCCTCTCTAGGGCATCTTCCCCACCCAGGGATCAAGCCCAGGTCTCCTACATTGCAGGCAGATTCTTTACCATCTGAGCCACGGGGGAAGCCCAGCACACATAAAGCTTTACCCATAGCGATTGATAATTGAGAGTTCCCAAGAATAGAGCTAATTTTTGCATATCTCCAGTGCCATGTTTCTCTTCATAGCCCTTCCTCCAACCTCCACCCCAGAGCTATGGATTTCCGTAACTAACCGAAACTTCCTTTTCCAGGTGCCCACTGACGGCAATGCCGGCCTGCTTGCAGAACCCCAGGTGGCCATGTTCTGTGGCAAGCTGAACATGCACATGAATGTGCAGAACGGGAAGTGGGAGTCGGACCCATCGGGGACCAAAACCTGCATTGGCACCAAGGAGGGCATCCTGCAGTACTGCCAGGAGGTGAGTCTCCACTCCTGGCCGGCGTTCATGCTGGATCACGTGCATGTTTCTTGTGCATTTAACTTCTTTCACGTTTGTATTTTATCACTTGCAGTGAACATCTTGGTTCCTCATGATTCACCATACCATATTTACTTGCTTTGTCCTACAGTATGCATAAATATTTTTGAAATTATTTACTAAATTTACTAAACTATTAGTAAAACCAACTTAAGTATAATCTTGTATGTAAAATGTACTTCAATTTTTTTTAAAAAGAGAAAACACTCAACTGAGCAAACTTTAAGGTGTCTTGGCACTTCTGTTTATCTTTAGAGTATATCCCACTATGGCTGTGTAGTCGAGGTATTGTGTTTAAAAGTAACTAGAAATTGGGAGATTGGGATTGACACATACACACTACTGTAAATAACCAATAAGAACCTACTGTACAGCACAGGGAATTCCACTCAACACTAATGGTCTATGGGAAAATAATCTAAACAGGAACATAGATAACTGATTCATCTTGCTGTACAGCAGAAACTAACATAAATGAACTATACTCCAATAAAAACTTTCTAGAAATAAATAAAAGTGACTAGAATTAACTTTATGTTATCAATTTGATATATTTTAGCTCATTTATTTGTTTATATTTAATTTTAGCTTTTCGCTCCTTTTTGTTACTATTTGAAAACAGAAAACACTTAGATTATTGAAACACTAAAGTAAGAAGTTGCCCTCTGAATTATCACTTGCCATCCATCCTCTATTAATAAATATTTTCATCATTCTTGATTTATCCTTCTTGCAAAAGAAAGAATGGATAGTTTTCCTTTTTTTCTTGTAAAAAAGGTAGCTTACAGTAAGTACTGTTCTGTACTTTGCTTTTTTAACATAACTTTTAGATCCTGGAAATCACCCCCCTTGCCATTTATAGAGACCTTCAGCCTTCATGTAATTTTTCTGAGTTTTCTTGCCATTATTGTATGGGGTATTTTTTAAAATTAATTCAGTTTAAAATAACTGGAGTCGGGAAAGCTTGGAAAATCTGGGGTTGCACAGAGTCGGACACGACTGAAGCAACTTAGCAGCAGCAGCAGCAAGGAATGTTGTCCCACATTTCTAGATAGTTATATATTCCTACAATATATGACTCTGTGTTTTAAGAACATTTCAAGGAATTAGTCTTATGCCTCTTGACAAAGCAAAATTTCTTATTTTCCATAAACAAGAGATAACCTACCAACATTTTCTTTATTGTAATCTTTTATGTACAAGAAAATTTTCTTTGGCCTTTTTGGATTCAAAATGTGTGTTAATGAAATATATATACATATATATATACCCCGCGGGGAAGGCAATGGCACCCCACCCCAGTACTTTTGCCTGGAGAATCCCATGGACGGATGATCCTGGTAGGCTCCAGTCCATGGGGTCGCTGAGAGTCGGACACGACTGAGTGACTTCACTTTCACTTTTCACTTTCATGCATTGGAGAAGGAAATGGCAACCCACTCCAGTATTCTTGCCTGGAGAATTCCAGGGACAGTGGAGCCTGGTGGGCTGCCGTCTATGGGGTCGCACAGAGTCGGACACGACTGAAGCAACTTAGCAGCAGCAGCAGCATATATACCCCGGGGAAGGCAATGGCACCCCACCCCAGTACTTTTGCCTGGAAAATCTCATGGACGGAGGAGCCTGGTAGGCTCCAGTCCATGGGGTCGCTAAGAGTCGGACACGACTGAGTGGCTTCACTTTCACTTTTCGGTTTCATGCATTGGAGAAGGAAATGGCAACCCACTCCAGTGTTCTTGCCTGGAGAATCCCAGGGACAGGGCAGCCTGGTGAGCTTCCGTCTATGGGGTCACACAGAGTCGGACACAACTGAAGCGACTTAGCAGCAGCATATATATACCCACATGTATATTTTCATTGATAGCACTATAAGAAAAGACCATCTCTAAATTCTAACTCCTGTGTTTTGAAAAGCAAAATGGCATGGTGTTATCACAGTATATTGCATATCAAGTTATTTCTGTCTTGAAGGAGTATGAACCATGATGTGAAAAGATACTTCTTTGTACTTAAGTAGAAATCACTAATATTTACATTCTTTATATTTTTATTAAAAAATTTATTATATAAGTGCTGATAACAAATTTACTTTACCTAGCTATGACATTTCTAAAATACACATTTTTGGAAATAATATTCACATTCAATTGAAGAGTTCCTATAATACAGTTCTGTGGATAAGTTACGAGTTTGGTAAATTGGGACTCTGCATGCATGCTCATAGGTTTTAGATATATTTTACTTTTCTGGATACACCTGCAGATTAATGAATATTAAATCATTTTTCTGAAGGCCGCAACTCATTTATTTAATGACATTGATTGTATCATCATTTTCTGTTGAATGACCCTTTTGATGTACATATCATAGTTGGCATCTAAGGTTTTCTTCAGTGTCAGTTATAAATAATCAGATGTTTTTACTTGCATGATGACTTTATAAAAATCACTCTTCATAACCCTGAGAACAACCCTTATTGCCACTCCACTTAGAGATTCCACTAATGCCTGGGTAGCTTCGCTTCCTGTTTTAGTCTGCTGCTTGTCCCAGAGCTAAGCCACAGAATTGTCCTTTCCATTCCCAGATTTTGCCAGATTGTTGGTGGTCATAGCGTGGTGGGAGTGGGTGGGGAGAGGGAGAGTGAGCCCTTGGTTGTTTCTCCTTCGTCTTGAAATTCTGGTCTTACCTGCTTGTCTCAGCTCACCACCCACAGAGATCATGTACAAGGATGCACACAGGCCAGAGTCTTAAGATGGATTAGACAAAAGTTAGGCTAGAGAAGTAAGAAAGGGTCCAAACATCATGCCTTGTGAGCCCTTTTAATGAATTTGGTCTCTTCTGTTAACAACAGGCTTCCATTGTGGCTCAGCTAAGAATCTGCCTGCAATGCAGGAGACCTGGGTTCAATCGCTGGTTTGGGAAGATCCCCTGGAGAAGGGAGAGGCTACCCACTCCAGTATTCTGGCCTGGAGAATTCCATGGATTGTATAGTCCTTGGGGTCACAAAGAGTCAGACACAACTGAGCGACTTTTACTTTTAGAGAAGGAAATGGCAACCCACTCCAATATTCTTGCCTGGAGAATTCCATGGACAGAGGAGCCTGCTGGGCTATAGTCCATGGGGTCATGAAGAGTCGGACACAACTGAGTGACTTAATACTTCTTTCACTTTCTCATCTGTGACAACAAAAGTGTCCTTGAAGGTTTTTTTTTTTTTTTTTTAGAAGGAGAATAACTACATTAGCCTTTCCCAAAGTCACCCTCTTGCTTGGTCACTCTAACTGCGTATCCAATTTCTCAGTTTCCTGGGGACCAACTGGAGCTTATTCTTCCCCTGTACCCTATTCCACCAGCGACTCTAGGCTGTCAAGGTTTTAGACCCCATAACCTAGCAGGTGGGAGAAGGGAGCAGAAGTGAGGAGTCATCCCAGACTTTCCTCAAGAATTTTACTGGTGCTTAGATGTTAGGAGACAAATGCTTGTTTGTGGCTTTTTAAATAAGTCTTTCATTAAAAATATTTCAGTGCAAGATGATTATATAAATACTTTTCTAGAGCCCAATGGTTCTCTCTTCCTTCTTCAGACATATGTCTCTGGGTGCCAAGGATACAATAACAAGTAGAACACCAGATCTATTCTTAAAGGGGGATCTCAGGGGCGAGAAAGGCTTACAGAAAATCGAATGATGATGATGTTGGCACATGGTGATAATGTTGATGATGTTAGTGCCATCTAACTTTTATTGAGCATTAACAAGGTATTAAGCTACCTTGCCAAGTGTTTGCCCTCATTTTATCCTCATGATGCCTCTGGGGAAGAATCCTAAGAAAGAACCCTGATGAGTTGCAACAGTAAGAGAATCAAAGTAAATCAGTGGAGGAGAAGCAGTAGCTAGAAACTGAGGCTCAGAACCAGGAGGTATTGTGTGCTGGAAGTCAAGCTAGGTTAATATCTAAATGAGAGAAATGATGGGGTGCAAATGGGATGCAGATCAGAAGTTCAGTTCAGTTCAGTCGCTCAGTCGTGTCCTACTCTTTGCAACCCCATGAACTGCAGCACACCAGGCTTCCCTGTCCATCACCAACTCCCAAAGCTTGCTCAAACTCATATCCATCGAGTCGGTGATGCCATCCAACAATCTCATCCTCTGTCATCCCCTTCTCCTCCTGCCTTCAGTCTTTCCCAGCAACAAACCGGAAGTGGTTGAAGTGTAATTTTTGACAAGGCAAATCATGACTGTGTCGCACAATGAATGCATATCAAAGACTTTCCTCAATTCATTAATTAATCAGATAACCTTAGATAACCTCTGAGGTGTTATCCAATTTGAGTTGAAGAGATTTAAATTCTTTTTCAACAGACTTCATTCCCAGGGCTGTGAATAGGACTCATCTGATCTGCAGTGCATGAAACAGGAAGCATTTGCATTGCTATCAGATGAGTATCTACCCCTACGGGGTAGCCTTGTCGTTGCTGTTGTTCAGTTGCCCAGTCCCATGTCCTGCTCTTTGCAACAGGGTTACCTACAGCCAGTCAGTCAGAAGAACATACCCCATTGAATCAGATCTTTGCCCAGCACTCCCAGACTCTGGAAGACAACACCTGTATTTCACTGCTGAGACACCCAGTACATAATCTCTTTTGTCCATTTCTGAATCATGGACGTTGTTTCATAATAAAACAGCCTCCTAACTTAACAAATGGGAGAGCAGTTTTGAGGGAATAGCATGGGAGGAAAGTGAAATTGTGGTAGGTTACAGGAAGAATAACATGTCTGGGTGATGCAGCCATCTGTGGTCTCTTTGAGGAAAGACCAAGAGACAAAGAACTTGTGAGCAATTCCCAGGAAAGGGAGAGGCTTTGTTTTTTGTTGGGCTTTGTCTTTTAAAGGGAAGGAACCTAAGCTGAGGAAATTGTAGGAAGAGTAGGTGTCCATCATATGAAAACTAGGCTCAAATGTTAATAAAAATAGAGAGAAATGAGATCCTGTTCATAGGTGATTAGCAGAGTCTTAGAAAAGAAAAATGAGGAAGAAGGGTGAATTGAGTCAGTTTATGTTGACAGGTGCTTGAAATCCACTTGTACATGGAGAATATTTTTTCTACTGATGGAGAGAATCTTGGGGTGGGGATAACTTACAGAATTTTTAGAATGGCATCCAGAAACTGGATCCTCAGACATTGGAACCAAAACTCAGTGCTTCCTGGAATTTCTCTGTTGGGATCTCTTGTTATCTGCTTATCCTTATCCTTTATGTTCTCCTCATTTTCTCTGCATAAGATGGGCTTCCCCTAGGAGGTCAGGGGAAAATGGCAGCCAGTAGCTCTGGGAATGTGTCTTCCCAGCTTAGAATTCCAACCTCATCCTGGTAGTTTGCACTCTCAATTCCCAGCAGGGGTTCTCGTTGTTCCTGCTTTTGGTCACGCATCTATCTTTGGACCAGTTGTCATAGCCACCGAGGACTCAATACTGGGACTGGCTTGTCGTGGTCATGAGGGTGTATGGTTTGTTTGGTAAGCCAAGCAGAGCCAGCTGGTGTAGGGAGAGGAGCTCTTGCCAGAAAAAAAGGGGTGATGAGTGGCATGGAGGCAAAATAGAACAATGACCACAGCCCAACACAGTGGGCTTGGAAGCACGCAGTACCTTTTCAAAGCTTTGTAGATTGGAGAAGGGACATCTGAGGAAATTCATAGTGCATCATGACTTTAAACAACTTTTGGGAAGGAATGGGGGCAGGGGCGGTGTTGTTGGTGAGATATTCGCTCAGAACCTTTAAATGGTGTTTGACTTTTTCTATTGAATAGTACCTCCTAAACGGTCTACTTATAACATTCCTTATTGGTATTTTAGAGGCTTCCTACTATTTGCCATGTTGCAGGTAGTCTGAAATTTTTCTTTTATAACTAGAAATACCTTTCATTTGTAACACTGAATATTTTTGTGTGCTGTTGGGAAATGTTTTTTTTTTCCATTTTTTTTTAAACTCTATGTTTTTATTTTAGATGATTGTTTGATTCCTTGTTAATATAGCCAAGGAAAATAATGTTCATAATTTTTTCAGCTCTCCTTCTCACAGGTTTTGTAAGATATATTATTTTTGTATTCTTAAAGTTTAATATTATGGTCTGTTCTATTGCCATAATTCTCACAGTTGTAGGTTCTGCCTTTAACTTTATTCATTGTTTGCAGCCAATCCTTTCACCAAAGGATCTCAATTCTATATTTTTGATTCCCTTCTTTCTTTGAATGTCGTCATCTTAAGTTATTTCCAGTAGTTATTCTTATTAAACAATAACTTAGTTATGTATAGAATTCCAGGTTGACAGGTATTTTTGTTTAGCACCTTTAAGGTATATGTATCCTGGGATCTACCATTGTGCAGATTCCCTTTTTTTAACATACCAAACTGTCCTCATTTACGGTGCTCTTCGTTTACTGATTATTTTCTCTCAATAGTGATGAATCATTTTTTTCTTTATGTTCTCAGTTCCTCTTGTGACCAAAACACAGATGTTTTAGAGACAGCTGGCTGAGTCAGAGAGGCAGCTGTGAGCAGTCTGTGGTCCTAGGACAGAATGAAAGCAACTGAACTCATGACTATGACCTCATTTTGACCTTTTGCTAACCAATTTAACGCACTTGTTAATTTGTTTTTCCAAAGAATTGCCTGTATAGCTGCACCTCCTGTCTGTTGGTGCTTAGCGTAGTGTGATGTGTCAAATATTATTATTTTGATGGTGAATTATCTAGTCCATGTCCTTTATAGTCTCATGCTTCTCTCATTTTGTATTCCCTGCTACTGGTTGTTTTGTCGTTATTTTTCTTTTTTATTTTGTGTTTTGGTTGTGCTGGGTCTTCATCGCCACCCAGGGCTTTGTCTAATTCTGGTGCATGAGCCTTTCGTGGCAGTGGTTTCTTCTGTTGCTGAACACAGGTTCAAGGGTGCAGTAGCTTAGTTGCTCAGTGGCATGTGGGATCTTCCCAGACGAGGGATCGAACCCATGTTTCCACGTTGGCAGGCAGATTCTTAATCACTGAATCGCCAGGGAAGTCCTGGTTGTTATTATTAATACTGGCATTTTTGCCTCCTGATTTCTTTGGTCTTATCATTGGTCGTGGGCAAGGTTAGGAAGAAAAGAGTAAAAATTGAGGCTTCCCAGGCGGTGCTAGTGGTAAAGAACCCACCTCCCAATGCAAGAGATGCAGGTTCAATCCCTGGGTCGGGAAGATCTTCTGGAGAAAGAGATGGCATTCCACTCCAGTACTCTTGCCTGGAAAATCCCATGGACAGAGGAGCCTGGCAGGCTGCAGTCCATGCGGTCACAGAGTCTGAGACAGTTGAGCTATTGAGCATGCACCTTAACTCCTGGCTAAAAGCCCTTATAAACTTTGGGAAAATAGTTTGAAACTTAGGTTTGTATAATCAGCATTTTATCTCATTTCATCCACATTCTTGTTACCCATAAATTTCCTCCTGTTCCCTAATCATAATAGTTATGTTTCTGCCTAGTCATTGTTTAAATACTGGGCACTTTTGAAATATAAAAATTTTCTTTACATTTTTTTAATTAGCACAGTGAATACCGTTCTATTATTTTTCTCTATCAAATGTGTATTGAGGACTGGTATAGACTAAATATTTGTGTCTTTCCCAAAGTTCTTTTTTGGTGGCTCAGTCAGTAAAGACTCTGCCTGCAATGTGGGAGGACCCAGGTTTGATCCCTGGGTGGGGAGGATCCCCTGGAGAAGGAAATGGCAAGCCACTCCAGGATTCTTGCCTGGAGAATTCCATGGACAGAGAATCCTGGTTGGGCTACAGTCCTTGGGATCACAAGGAGTAGGACACGACTGAGTGACTAACACTTTCACTTTTTCCCCAAATTCATATGGTGAAGCCTTAAGTTCCACTGGGATAGTGTTTGGAGGTGGAGACTTTGGTAGATAAACAAGGTAGATGAGGTCATGGCGGTGGGACCTTCACGATGAGATTGGCGCCCCTATAAGAAAAGACACCAGAGAACTCGCAGAGAGTTTGCTTTTACTGCCTTGCTCACACAGAGAGGGGCGGTGAGCACCCAGAGAGAAGGTGGCAGTCTGCAAGCCAGCAAGAGAACCTTCAACAGAACTCGGCTCTGCTGGCACCCAAGACTTCCAGCCTCCAGGACTGTGAGAAAGTAAATTCCTGTCACTTAAGCCAACCAATTGATAGTTTGTTACGGTAGCCTGAGATAAGACTAAGACTTACTTTAACTCCTTTGGGCAAAAGGATTATAGGCTCAGGGTGTCACAGAGAATTACAGTTCCTAAAGATCCTGTTTTACAAAACATTTTAACCAACACTTGTCCCTGACTCAGCATGAGTCATCATTTAGCAACTGCTTGTGGACGGTCTGTTGTTGGCACAGAGACTGGGACAGAATGAGGCTGGTGCTCTGCACTGTTTCCTGCACTGACAGTGAAGTGAAAGTCGCTCAGTCCTGACTCTTTGCAACCACATGGACGATACAGTCCACGGAATTCTCCAGGCCAGAATACTGGAGTGGGTAGCCTTTCCCTTCTCCAGGGGATCTTCCCAACCCAGAGATCAAACCCAGGTCTCCCGCATTGCAGGCGGATTCTTTACCAGCTGAGCCACAAGGGAAACCCCTCATAAAATGACCTTGGGGTCCTCTCCTGCAGAGACTGTTTCTTTCCATTGACAGAATTCCAAAGAAATTTTTAGCAAGAATTGGGGGTTGTTGGCCCATCGTCCACATTTGCCCTGAGTTTATTTTTACCCAGTTAAGATGCAGGTGCTGTGATAATGCTCAATAAATATATAAACATGGTCTTCAATATTCAGTTAAACCTACTAAATGCTCACTAAATACACTCCCTGAAAACAGGAAACAAACTCTAGATTATCCTTTATGTTACCCTGTGGTAATACATTCTGTTGAATTTTTTTTTTTTAGTAGTACTTTTTTTTTTTCTTTAATTTTTACTTATTTATTTTTGTTTGGCTATGTTGGGTCTTATTTGCAGCACATGGGAGCTTTAACCTTTGTTGTGGTATGAGGAATCCTTGATTGCAGCCTGTGGGATCTAGTTCCCTGACCAGGGATAGAACTTGGGCCCCCTGCATTGAGGAGCTCAGAGTCTTAGCCACTGGACCACCAGGGAAGTCTTTGTTCTACCGTTGCCTGTTGATGAATTGTGTCTTCCAGCAGTTACCCTCTCCCCTTCAGTCTTGGTTGGACATGAGACTTGTTTTAACCAGCAGAATGGAATGATAGTGACACTGGTTTACTTCTGGGTGTAAGCCTTAAGAAGGCCTGGAAATTTCTCCTTTTGCACTCTGGGAAGGAAGCCATGGGAGAAACCCAAGTGGAAGAGAATGGAGGCCCTCATTCAGTTGCCCTTCCTTGCAATACGCTAGCTGATACCATGTGAAGAAGAATCACTTGGTCAATTCACAGAGTTGTCAGGAGTTCTAATTGTTATGGTGTAGTTCGCCTCTAAGGTGGCTCCCAACAGTGCTCGCCTCCCCTCTGGGATTCACATCCGTGCATAGTCTCCTCCTACACTGTGCAGGATGCATGTGACGTTTGAAGCTAGATCATAAAAGGCACGTGGCTTCTACCTTGCATACTTTTGCTGTGTTGGAAGCCAGCCACCATGTCGTGAGGATACTCAAGCAGCTCCGGAGACATGTATATGTACTAATACAGACCTGAGTGTTCCTGCCAGCAGCCAGCACTCACTTGCCAGGCAACGAGGAAACTATTTGGAAATGGATCCTGTAGTCTAGTGAAACCTTCATTTGACTGGAGCCGTAGCTGACATCTTGACTGCACCCTTTTACAAGTCAGGATCACTCAGCTAAGCCGCTTCCAGATTCCTGACCCACAGAAACTGTGAGATAAGAGATGCTTCCTGTTTGAAGCTACTAAGTTCTGGGATAGTTTGTGTGCAATAATAGATGACCACAACAGACGCTCCCTTGATGACTGTTTTCCTCTGTGGTCCTTTGGTAGAAAAAAAAAAATCCTTCATTCTATACTAGATGGAGAAAATGCTGCCATCACAGAAACAATTTGAAAATAACTATATAAGTTATTCATCATCTAACAGCCTACAGTGGCCACTTGCCTTAAGGAACTATTATATTACCTAGCCATTGGTCTCAGGAACCTAAGAGTCATAAATATAAGTAGATCCAAACTAGGATAATATTCCCCTTGAAACATATGTTATAAAGGCTAGGAAGAAAAATTAGAATTTTTAGATTTTGTTGTCCTCTTTCTTTTGGATGAAATGAGACTTTAAAAAATAATGTTTTATTTAAACTAAAGGCTTTACATTGAGAGAAGAAAAAATTGAAAATATACTTCATTTCTTCATCTGAAGTATCATTCCATCCCCAATTTTTTCTTTTTATACCAAATTTAATTCAGGCCAATTGAGCAAATATTTACTGATTCAGGATAGGATTTTGTGTCAAGTTTTGCTGAGTGGCCAGACATCATTCTTGGCTCATAGAAAGTGAAAGTGTTTATTGCTCAGTTATGTTTGCTTCTTTGTGACCCAGTGGACGTTAGCCCACCAGGCTCCTCTGTTCATGGAATTCTCCAGGCAGGAATACTGGAGTGGACTGTCATGCCCTCCTCCAGGGGATCTTCCTGACCCAGGGCTTGAACCCAGGTCTTCTGGGTTCTGCGTTGCAGGCAGATTCTTTACCATCTTAGCCATCAGGGAAGCCTCTATTGGCTCTTAAGGGGCTTCTAAGTATACAATGAGATAAACTGAGAAAAGAATTGAGGAAATTGAAAATGTGGATGAGGCTGTGAAGTAGACAATCTTGATTGTGGGGATTTGGGATCTAACCCTAGAAGTGAGTAAGGGCTATGTGATTGTTTTCAGCAAGACTTTTCTGCTCATGATACTAATAGAAAGATTAACCTATATAGGCAAGGGTGATTTGGATTGAGAAGAGAAGGTTATTCATTGAACTTCCCTGGTGGTCCAGTGGTTAAGAATCCCTCTTGTGGTGCAGGGGATGTGGGTTTGATTGGTGGTCAGGGAACTGAGATCCCACATCCCAGCAAGCAACTAAGCCCGAGAGCTGCAAAAACAACAAAAATCCTGCATAATGCAACTAAGACCCAGCACAGCCTAAATAAATAAATATTTAAAAAGAGAAGGGAATTCAAGTCTCAGGATGCTAGTGTGAAAGGCATGGGAAAGATGATCCTGCCCATCGCTCTTGTATAGATGAACACATATGCGATACCTCAGTTCAGTCGCTCAGTCATGTCCAACTCTTTGAAACCCCATGGACTGCAACACACCAGGCATCCCTGCCTGGAGAATTCCTCACCAATCCCGGAGCTTACTCAAACTCATGTCCATTGAGTCGGTGATGCCATCCAATTGTCTCATCCTTGGTCATCCCCTTCTCCTCCCCTCTTCAATCTTTCCCAGCATCAGGGTCTTTTCGAATGAGTCAGTTCTTCGATCAGTTGGCTTAAATATTGGAGTTTCAGCTTCAGCATCAGTCCTTCCAGTGAATATTCAGAACTGATTTCCTTTAGGTTGGATCTCCCTGCTGTCCAAGGGACTCTCAAGAGTCTTCTCCAACACCACAGTTCAAAAGCACCAATTCTTCGGCACTCAGCTTTCTTTATAGTCCAACTCTCACATCCAGATGCTGTTATAAGGGAGCTCTTAGGGTCAAGTGCAGTGAAAGGGAAGCATGGGCCTCTCTTTTGAACCTGCATTGAAATGCAAGCCTTCACTCTGACACCTGAGCAGTCCAGGAAAGCTGCCTAACGGATCTTAGACTGTCCCCCTTTTATGATAGGAGCGCACAGGTGTGTATTGTAAAAGTTAAATGTTGTCAGTTAAATGAGAAATTATAAAAGTCTGAGTACTGTTCTTTCTCTTCTTTTAAGGAAAAAGTTAAAACACAGGCTCTTTGACCCTCTCTAATATGCAAAGTACCTTCTGACACTCAGGGGTGTAGAGCAGGTGTCAGTGACTCTGCTTGCTTATGCTGGGAACAGGTCTCTGGAGGGAGTTTGAGCAGGTTAAGCCTTGAGCACTTGCTGAGATTTCCAGCTGGGAAACTTAACACGCATATGGCTTTGCTTCTAGTCTCTTCTATTCGATTATGGCTAAGCTCAACATTCAGAAAACGAAGATCATGGCATCCGGTCCCATCACTTCATGAGAAGTGGATGGGGAAACAGTGGAAACAGTGTCAGACTTTATTATTTTTCTGGGCTCCAAAATCACTGCAGATGGTGACTGCAGCCATGAAATTAAAAGATGCTTACTCCTTGTAAGGAAAGTTATGACCAACCTAGATAGCATCTTCAAAAGCAGAGACATCACTTTGCCAACAAAGGCTCGTCTAGTCAAAGCTATGGTTTTTCCTGTGGCCATGTATGGATGTGAGAGTTGGACTGTGAAGAAGGCTGAGCACCGAAGAATTGATGCTTTTGAACTGTGGTGTTAGAGAAGACTCTTGAGAGTCCCTTGGACTGCAAGGAGATCCAACCAGTCCGTTGTGAAGGAGATCAGCCCTGGGATTTCTTTGGAAGGAATGATGCTAAAGCTGAAACTCCAGCACTTTGGCCACCTCATGCGAAGAGTTGACTCATTGGAAAAATCTTTGATGCTGGGAGGGATTGAGGGCAAGAGGAGAAGGGGACGACAGAGGATGAGATGGCTGGATGGCATCACTGACTCGATGGACATGAGTCTGAGTGACCTCCGGGAGTTGGTGATGGACAGGGAGGCCTGGCGTGCTGTGATTCATGGGGTCACCAAGAGTCGGACACGACTGAGCGACTGATCTGATCTGATCCTTTCTTTTTCCTAAGTGTTTTCTTTTCCACAGTTAACAGTATGTGTTTTCTGTTTCTTTAATGTCCTTGCTCTAAATGAACAGTTGTTTTGTCTATAAATTAACAGAATCATAGGACAAAGCACACCAGTGCCTGGCCCAAACAAAAGCTGATGAGTTGAACAAAGCAATTTCCTTTGCCCAACTGTCTGCTCTAAAATATATAACCCCAGACAAGACTTCTTTGTCAACTTTGCTTTCTTTGTTTTTTAGTTATGTGAAGTTAAAAGTAATTGAACACATGTGATCCTTTTAATCTAATCAACTTTGAGGGCATATGGGAGACATGCTGCTATGGTAGAAACTGAAATATTCTTGGCCATTATTATTTTGCTGTGTGTGCCGTCCACCTTTGTGGGCTTAAAATTGACCCAGAAATGACAGGCACCTAATGAGTTTTGGTAAGATGCAAAAATTCATATTATGTGAAAATTTTTTGAGTAGAGGTACCCTACCTGTATATGAGTTCAGTTCAGTTTGGTTGCTCAGCCGTGTCCAACTCTCTGTGACCTCATGGACTCCTGCACACCAGGCTTCCCTATCCATCACCAACTCCCAGAGCTTGCTCAAACTCATGGATTTTCTAGTAGTCATGTATGGATATGAGAGTGGGCTTCCTTGGTGGCTCAGCTGGTAAAGAATCTGCCTTAAACGTGGGAGACCTGGGTTTGATCCCTGTGTTGGGAAGATCCCCTGGAAAAGGGAACTGCTACCCATTCCAGTATTCTGGCCTGGAGAATTCCATGGGCTGTATAGTCCATGGGGTCGCAAAGAGTCAGACATGACTGAGCGACTTTTCAGCTGTACATGAGTACAGATACATTTTTTGCATTATTGGTCTGTATAGTTATAAGGATTGCTTGCACAAACCATAGGATTCAGAGGTGAAAGAGATGAAATCAGTTTGTATATTTCTTTGCACACCATTAATCATTTTTAATCAGATTAATGTTTCATGTTTGTCCTTGTTACTCTGTTTCCTTAATGCATACTCAATGATTACATATTTGCAGTAATATTATGGACTTTTATATTTGATCTCTTATTTATTACAAATGTTTTGCCTGTATTGTATTTTTCTTTCTTCTTTTTAGCTTTACTGAGATAGAAATAACAAATAATCTTGTGTAGATTGGGCACTTTACACATGTATATATATCACTGCTGCCCTCTCAGCTTGTCCTCGCCTCTCCTTCCCCTGCTGTTCCTTACGTGTGTTCTATTCCTGCCCTGAAGATACGTTCATCAGTACCTTTTCCTAGATTCTAGGTTCATCAGTACCTTTTTCTAGATTCTCTATATATGCACTAATATTATGATACTTGTTTTTCTCTTTTTGACTTCACTCTATATGACAGACTCTAGGTTCATCCACATCGCTACAAATGACCCAATTTTGTTCCTTTTATGGGCTTTTTTAAAAGCTTGTTTGTTTATATGCATTTAAAATTTTTACTTTATATTGGAGCATACTTGGTTAACAATAGGCTGGACATTTTAAAAAATGAGAAAATGAGCCCTAAATTAACAGAAAGACAGTGAGGATCTTGGCTATATGTGGACACATCTATTTGCGTTTTCAGTCGTGTCCTGTCCTGTTTATTTTGGTATCCCCCTCCCCGTTTGTCTCTACATTCAGCATGTTGGTATAATAGTGACTCACGCTTTGAACAGGCTTCTTGCACAGTATTTCCCAACTCTGTATGAATGTATGCATATGACAGTATATTTACATACAGTATCAGAAACAGACTTGGGCCACATTAATGGGAAATGGGCTGGTGCCCTGAAGCGTTTTCTGTCCCTTGCTCTTAGATGAGGTCGTCATTGTGAAAACACGGCAGTGCACGTCTTTCCCATTATTGCAGTGGTGTTTCATCAGCTGTGTCTTGCCTCTCAGCTCCTCATTAAGTTGTAATCAGAGAGCAATTTCAGCTTCCAGTTCTCTTTTCCAATTAGATATAGCCTCTAATATCTCTCATTATTACAAGAATTTACGTTAAGAAACAGTTTGAGATGGGATTTTTCTTTGTATTCCAGAAAACTGTATAGGAGAGACTACGTTATTTTAATCCAGAAACAGAAATAGATTGACTTGGACATGCTTTGTTTAGGTTTGATGCTGAAGTGAAGGTTGTTTAGAATTTAGAATTAGTATGCTCTCTGAGTACTCAGAGCTGTCACCAATTTCAGGATTTTTTTTTTTAAGTTTATGATATATTTTCTTTTTTAAAAAAAATATTTGATCCAAGTATAGTTGATTTACAATGTTGCGTTAATTTCTGCTGTACAGCTAAGTGATATGTGGACTCTAAATTATGATACAAATGGACCAGAAACAGACTTGAACACAAACAGAAACAGATTGGGACTTCAGCTGTGTCATCAGTCCTTCCAGTGAATATTCAGGGTTGATTTCCTTTAGGATTGGCTGGTTTGGTCTCCTTGCTGTCCAGGGGACTCTCAAGTCTTCTCTAGCACAATCGAAAGCATCAGTTCTTTAGCTCTCAGCCTTCTTTATGGTCCAGCTCTCACATTGCACGTGGCTACTAGGAAAACCATAACTTTGATTATACAGACCTTCATCAGCAAAGTTACGTCTCTGGTTTTTAATACACTGTCTAGGTTTGTCATAGCTTTCCTTCCAAGGAACAAGTGTCTTTTAATTTCATGGCTGCCGTCACCATTCATGGAGAAGACAATGGCACCCCACTCCAGTACTCTTGCCTGGAAAATGCCATGGACAAAGGAGCCTGGTAGGCTGCAGTCTATGGGGTCGCGAAGAGTCGGACACGACTGAGCGACTTCACTCTCACTTTTCACTTTCATTCATTGGAAAAGGAAATGGCAACCCACTCCAGTGTTCTTGCCTGGAGAATCCCATGGACAGGGGAGCCTGGTGGGCTGCTGTCTATGGGGTTGCACAGAGTCGGACACAACTGAAGTGACTTGGCAGTAGCAGTCACCATTCAGAGTGACTTTGGAGCCCTGAAAAATAAAATCTCTTACTGTTTCCACTTGTATTTGCCATGAATTGATAGGACCGGATGCCATGATCTTAGTTTTTTGAATGTTGAATTCTCCAGGGGATCTCCCCACCCAGGGATTCAACCTAGGTCTCCTGCATTGCTGGCAGATTCTTTACTGTCTGAGCCACTAGGAAAGCCCTTTTAAACTTTTGGTTCTTTTTAATTCAAAATTGCAAGCATATGTAAAAGTAGAAAAAATAGTATATTGTATTCTCTCTGTGCTCATCACCCCAATAATTATAAAATCTATTCGCTCTTGTTCTTGGAAAAGCCTGGAATCCCAGTTCTCTGCCTTACCTCCTTCAGATGCCATGCATTATTTTGGGCAAGCTCATCCCTTTTGCAGCTGTAAATTGATGAAGATTAACACATGTTATTTATTGACTTCTGACTTACATGTTTAAAACACCATTTTAACAACATTACATAATTTGTAGCATGTGTTCTTAGTCACTTCAGTCATGTCTGACTCTTTGTGACCCTCTGGACTATAGACCACCATGTTTCTCTGTCCATGAGATTCTCCAGGCAGGAATACTGGAGTTGGTTGCCTGCCCTCCTCCAGGACGTGTTCCAGACTCTGGGATCGAATGCAAATCTCCTGCATCTCCGTCATTGCAAGCAGATTCTTTACCACCTAGCCACCGGGGAAGCTTTTTAAAAAAAGAAATATCCTGGAGAATTTGATTAAAAGTTGATTGTTAAGTGTTGAAAGACCAGAAAGAAGAGTAAGCAAATTCCTTTCAGAATTAGCATGAACGCACACAACCCTGACCATTAACTCTGTGTTCAGCCTTTTACTGGCCACATTTGATTTTGTGGTCTGGAAACAACCTTGGGCATTTGGTACCTGGTGGTGGTGGTTTAGTCAAGTTGTGTGTAAATACAACTTTTGGCATTCATTAATCTCTTGTCCCAGGTGGCCTGTTGCAAAATGATACTCCAAGGGGTCCCCTGTTTGTCCTTAATATTTCCAATGAAGGAACGTTTTTGTAGGACTCTAATAGTACATGTGTTAAAGATATATTTTTTATATTTTTGTATATGTAAGTTCTTGGCTTTCTTAAATATCATCCATATCTTTTCTTGGTTTGCATATTTAACAACTTAAATGTCATCTTGTCTGAGATTAATATTTTTTTAATTCAGATAAACAGAGAGAGAAATGGGGACTCTAGATTTTTTAAATTTAGAATGAAAATGTTCTGATGGTGACCAAGTTTTTAAGGTATTTTCCTGGGAAAGCTGATTATGTTACCAACCATAACCTTCTAATACGGATCTAAGATGGTTTCTACTCTACCTCTCCTGGTTGTTGGTATTTGAAATTTCTTCAACTCCTTTAAATTTTTAAAATTTATATACAGATAGATTTGCTGTCAAAGAGAAAGCATATTTATATGGCCAGAGTAGCTGGCTGCTTGTTACAGATGGGCCCCCTTAGCCTAGGCAGAGCCTGACTTTTACATTTATTAACAATAATCCATTGCTTTTTGTATAAGATATTATTATTGGTAGGGTTTCTCTAGTGGCTCAGACAGTAAAGAATCTTCCTGTAACACAGGAGACCCAGGTTGGATTTCAGGGTTGGGAAGATCCCCTGGAAAAGAGAATGGCAACCCACTCCAGTATTCTTGCCTGGAGAATTTCATGGAGAGAGGAGCCTGGTGATCTGTAGTCCATGGAGTCACAAAGTTGGACATGACTAAGTGGCACATCATACTTCAGAGAACAATATTAGATGACACTGAGGTGCTTATTTTTCTCAAAATCTTATGATCCAACAGTAATATCATACCATTCAGCTTATCTTACACATTGATAATATCCAACGTGTGCTTAATATGTGCTGCTGCTGCTGCTGCTAAATCTCTTCAGTCGTGTCTGACTCTGTGCGACCCCATAGATGGCAGCCCACCAGGCTTCCCCTTCCCTGGGATTCTTCAGGCAAGAACAGTGGAGTGGGTTGCCATTTCCTTCTCCAATGCATGCAAGTGAAAAGTGAAAGTGAAGTTGCTCAGTCGTGTCTGACTCTAGCGACCCCATGGACTGCAGCCTACAAGGCTTCTCCGTCCATGGGAGTTTCTAGGCAAAAGTACTGGAGTGGAGTGCCATTGCCTTCTCCTAATATGTGCTAGATTTCCCTATGTCTAATGGATTCTGAACTTAGCCAGAAATATTTGTTACCTGTTGATCAAGCACTCACTGTGCTGTTACAGTGCTGACCACCATTGAGGGAACAGAAAATGAATCATACAGTCCCTGCCTTCAAGGACTGTGTGTATAGTCTAAGGGAGCAGGAAGGTGCATCATTGTAATAGGTGAGTGGCCAGTGGTCAGATAAAAGTGCTTCATAAAAAGCACATAAAGTGCTTCGGATTCAGAGATTGAAGGGATTAAGAAAGGGAATATTAGTAAACCAGCTTTTGAGCTGGGGCATTTTTCTTGGGTTTTGTTCATTCGGAAGGAAGATGAAGCTACCAGAATCAGATCAGATCAGTCGCTCAGTCGTGTCCGACTCTTTGCGACCCCATGAACCGCAGCACGCCAGGCCTCCCTGTCCATCACCAGCTCCCGGAGGTCACCCAGACTCGCATCCATCGAGTCAGTGATGCTATCCAGCCATCTCATCCTCTGTCGTCCCCTTCTCCTCCTACCCTCAATCCCTCCCAGCATCAGAGTCTTCTCCAATGAGTCAACTCTTCGCATGAGGTGGCCAAAATACTGGAGTTTCAGCTTTAGCATCATTCCTTCCAAAGAAATTCCAGGATTGATCTCCTTCAGAATGGACTGGTTGGATCTTCTTGCAGTCCAAGGGACTCTCAAGAGTCTTCTCCAACACCACAGTTCAAAAGCATCAATTCTTCGGCGCTCAGCCTTCCTCACAGTCCAGCTCTCACATCCATACATGACCACAGGAAAGACCATAGCCTTGACTAGGCGAACCTTTGTTGGTAAAGTAATGTCTCTGCTTTTGAATATACTATCTAGGTTGCTCATAACTTTCCTTCCAAGGAGTAAGCGTCTTTTAATTTCATGGCTGCAGTCACCATCTGCAGAATAGCTTATGTTTAAAAGGAGGGGGGCTTTTTAGACGTCACTGGTGGTACAGTGAATAGACATCCACCTTCAAACATGGTTCGATCCCTGACCCAGGAAGATTCCACATGCCTTGGGGTAAGTGAGCCTGTGCACTACAGCTACTGAAGCCCACAAGCCCTAGAGCCTTGCCTGCAGCAAGAGAAGCCAGTGCAATGAGAAACCTGCGCACAGCAACGCAGGTAGCGCCCTCCCCTCCCTGTCCCCACCTCGCAACTAGAGAAAGCCTGCAGGCAGCAAGGAAAACCCAGCACAGCCATAAATAAATACATATTTAAGAGTGGGTGTGCTTATTGAAGGAGACCCATTACTCTTCACTGGAGTTACAGGTAATCAGGTGGTCCGTGTCTCATCCGCTCCATATCTCTGTGACTTGGGTCCACAGCCGTCTCCTCCTAGTATCTCTCTCTGTCCATCTTATTTTCTTGCTTCTTTCAATTGCCTGCTTCCTGTCCCCTGGTACTTTTGCCAGGCGCCACCTCTGGCTGTGACTTCCATGCCTGCCAGCCTTAGCTAACCAGAGCCTGGATGTGTTGGTTCACAACGCTTAAGCAAGGAGAACGTAGTTGACAGAGTGCTTTCCTCTGGGTGTAATCAGCTTTGGGGCCAGAGCTGCAGAGTTAAAATATGGGCACTTAGGAGAGCTCTTGCTGAGAAAGGGGGTGGGGGCTGGAGGGCTGCAGAGAGGGGCAGGCATGTTGGCAGCCTCCTGACCAATTCAGCCAACGTTCATGAAGGTGGAGCACCTCGGGGAGGCTGCGAGTGGGGGGGTCTCATTGTGTTTCCTGCCCGTGGAAAGTATATTTGCAACGGGTAGGTGGTGCACATATGTAATTAACTCGAATGTCAGGCACACTGCGATAAATATCAGAAAGCATTCCTGAAGTGGGCGAGAAGGATTCACATCTATTACACTGTGAGTGGAGGAGGTTTGTCCACGGGGGAGGACCCTCGTGGACCTACGCATTTGAAGTGCAGTGTAAGGGTCTTAAGAAGAGTGTGCTTGTTGCACAGTGAGTGTGTTTATTCAGTGACTGCCCTGTGTAATTCAGGAAGGGTTTTTAGGAACTGTGGACTGTCTGCTTTTCAAGGAACTGACCCAAGCCTAAATTTACTTCTGCTATAAGTATTGATTACTGAAGCTGTCATCATCTGAATATTTTCATAATTAAAAAAATAGTGATCAGTGGGATCAAATAGGAAACATTTTGGAAAAGGATGGGGGCCCTATAAAAATCAGGCTTTGCTAATACCTGCTGTTTTAGCAAATTCTCAGCAATGCTTGTTGTGTGAGCACACCGTGCATGCAACATACAAATGAAATAGCTTAGGGATCTCAGGTATCTTTATTTCATATGTTAAGGCATGAGATGCCACAAAGAAAACATAGAATGCTTGTCATAAATTATTTGTCTCATAACATAAAAATGCTTCTTTGTCTCTGGTCATATATTGGCACTGTTTCATAAAAAATAAGATATAGTCCAACTCTGCAATTTCATGGACTGTAGCCCACCAGGCTCCTCTGTCCATGGACTTCTCCAGGCAAGAATACTGGAGTAGGTAGCCATACCCCTTCACCAGGGGATGTTCCTGATCCAGAAATAGAAACCGGGTTTCCTGCACTGCTGGCAGATTCTTTGCCATCTAAGCCACCAAGGAAGATATATAGTATTTCAAGTTTTTGTCAGAAACCTCAGTATGTATGGTCTTTATTGTGTTTTTTTTGTTAGGTTTTTCTTTCTGACTTGGAAGTTCCTTGTGTTTGTGGTAATCACTGTGCCTAACTGGGACTAGACGTACTTCAGAAGAAATTACGTGTCTTTAATGTTTGGTGTGCCTCCCTCCTTTTAAATAAACTTCCTGAATTGAGAGCAGCAATTTTTTATTCTCTTTGGCAAATTCGAATTAATAGCTCCTTGTCTCAGGAAAAAAGTGGCTGCTTGGGTGGAAGTTGCCACTTCCCTTTTCATTGTTAAGCAGTAGGCAAACCATGCATGGGATTCATGTGGTTTCGCAATCTCCTCCAACTGTCTGTTAACAATCGCCCATGTCCCCGTCCTAGAGAAAGAAGGTGAAGCACAGGAAATAACCCATACGCCCTAGATTTTAGGATGGAAACTGGAAGGAAATTCTGTGTTTGGCTGATCACTTTGTAGAGCTCTGGTGGCCTTCAGTGAATATGCCCTGTCTTCTCTGATCATTTTGTTGTTATCGTTCAGTCGCTCAGTCATATCCAACTCTTTGTGACCCTATGGACTGCAGCTCGCCAGGCTTCCATGTCCTTCACCATCTCCTGGAGTTTGCTCAAACTCATGTCCATTGAGTTGGTGATGTCACCCAACCATCTCATCCTCTATCACCCGCTTCTCCTCCTGCCCTCAATCTTTCCCAGCATCAGGGTCTCTTCTGATGAGTCTGCTCTTCATATCAGGTGAAATTTTGGAGCTTCGGCCTCAGCATCAAACTTTCCAATGAATATTCAGGGTTGATCTCCTTTAGTATTGACTGTTTTGATCTCCTTGCTGTCCAAAGGACTCTCAAGCATCTTCTTCAGTACCACAGTTGGAAAGCATCAGTTCTTCAGCACTCTTTCATCTTAATTGGTCCATGTGCAGTTCTATCTGCTAGAAAATTACCCACCAAATAAGTTACTGCTTTTTGCACCAGTTATTACCTTAGGACACTGAGATGGAAGGCATGTGAACCAGCCATATACATATATTTTTTTTCCTTATAAATATGTACCCTACAGATAGTTTTTTGGTTTTGAATTAAAATAAAGAAAATATGATTTGACTGTGCCTCCTGCAGGCATAGTCCTCCTTGATAGAAAGCGAAGGCTCCTGAGAAAAGCCTCAGCAGGGTAGTGTTTCTGTGAAGTGGCAGCTGGAACCCTTTTAGAAAAATGCAGTAACTCACACTTTACTGCACACAATGTCATGTCCCTCAGGGCGAGCTCTCTGGTGTCACAGAGTTTATGACTCATGAGTGCTGTACTTTTGTGATGTAATAAACAAGACGAGGTGGTGGGAGAATTATATTCCTGCCCCAAAAGCCACTTCACCTTTTATTCTGTTGGGAAAAAAAAAGCCATGGGGATATTAAATTTTAGTGGCATTTTCAAGTTGAACATTGTCTGTGACGGAAATGCATGCGTTGAAGTGTTAAGCTACTTAAGAACAAAATAAAATCGGGGGAAGGAGCTGTTTCCATGTAGAGCTAAGTTGCTGGCAAGGGTTTTGGAAGAATAACTTTCTCAATATGCATCCAGGATCTGATTTACATATCCGTCTCTGTGTGTTTACATAGCTTGTACCTCCCGGATTGAATTTGCCTCAGACTACACTGACCAGCGGCTCTGTTTTTTAGAGCAGTTTTAGATGCTGCTCTAAAAAACTGTTCTCTTGTGGCTCAGCTGGTAAAGAATCCGCCTACAGTGTGGGAGACCTACGTCCTATCCCTGGGTTAGGAAGGTCCCTGGGAGAAGGGGAAGGCTACCCACTTCAGTGTTCTGGCCTGTAGAATTGCATGGACTAAGGGAAATCCTATTAAGGACAAGCGTGGTGAGCCATTTGGTCCATTAGGATCCCCGTGACCCAGGTCCTGTGTTTCATCGTTATTGCCACATGTTTTGTGAGGGAGAGTTGGAAGCTGCCTGCCATACTTTGAGTAATATCAGCATACTGCAGAGTTACCGTGATCAGGGGAACTGATGTGTAATTCTTCAAAAGGTCTGATTATCTCTATGAACATATTATATATGGGGAAGAAGTGCTCAATGTTTTTAAAAAAAATGAGATTAAATTACCTGTATTTTTTAATTAAAGAGAAAATGTGTGGGAAAGTATCAAAGGAGAGTGCCTGAGAGAAATTTGAAAATAGAAACTGCTGCTGCTGCTGCTAAGTCACTTCAGTCGTGTCCAACTCTGTGCGACCCCATAGACAGCAGCCCACCAGGCCCCCACACCCCCCCACCCCCACCCCACCTCCTGTCCCTGGGATTCTCCAGGCAAGAATACTGGAGTGCGTTGCCATTTCCTTCTCCAATGCATGAAAGTGAAAAGTGAAAGTCAAGTCGCTCAGTCGTGTCCGACTCTTAGCGACCCCATGGACTGCAGCCTACCAGGCTCCTCCGTCCATGGGATTTTCCAGGCAAAAGTACTGGAGTGGGGTGCCTTTGCCTTCTCCGAAAGTAGAGACTAGATAGGATATATTCAGTCTACTACTATTGCTGACATCACTTAATCCGTGATGGAGGAACAGGGATGGTTTTTAAAAGTAATTGAAGAAGTTCGTGAAATATTTGGGATCTTAGGGTAAGAGTACAGCATTTTTAAGATAAACTTTTGTTATAAAGTGTTGCTAAATGAACTAAATTATGTAGAATCTTAATGAAGTAATCACATAACATTTTATCAATAATAAAATATTCCTATTCAGTAGAAAATTGTCTGAAATTTAATCTGTGATTGTTAGCTCCGTAAAATCACAGATGATAACCACTCTGTCACTGCACTTGACTAGCACAGGGCTTGACACATCATAGGTACTCAGTAAAATTTTAGTCAGTTGGATAGTACCCATACATTAAGGTAGGGGTTTTCCTCTAATAAAAACTTACTGAAACTATACAATGTACCGGTCACTATTTTAAGTTCTGGGAGGGGAACAGTGAACAAGAAAAATACAAAGTCGATGCCCTTGTTGAGCTTATATTCTAGAAGGAAAGACAGACAATAAACGATGCAGGACACAGATTTGATCTCTGGTTCAGGAAAATCCCCTGGAGAAGGGAATGGCAACCCACTCCAGTATTCTTGCCTAGAAAATTCCATGGACAGAGGAGCTGGTGGGCTGTGTAGTCCATGGGGTCACAAAGAGTCAGACACAACTGAGTGACCTTTTCACTTTCACACTGACCAGCACTCTGTTTTTTAGAGCAGATTTAGATGCTAGCAAAATGGAGAGAGAGGTGCAGAGATTTCCCCCTGCCCTGATTCATGCGTAGCTTCTCCCCTTTTCTCAACATCCCCCAGCAGAAAAGTACATTTTTTACACTATTTATTTATGTATATTTCTTTTTGGCTGCTCTGGGTCTTCGTTGCTGAGGCTACTCTTTGTTGTGGTGCGTGGGCTTCTTGTGTCTGTGGCCTCTCTTGTTGGAGAGCATTCAGAGCATTAAGACTTCAGTAGTTATGGCCCAGGGGCTTGGGCTTCCAGGATGGCTCAGCAGGTTAAGAATCTGCCTACAATGCAGGAGGCTTGGGAGATGTGAGTTCGATCCTTGGATCCAGAAGAGATCCCCTAGAGGAGGAAATAGCAACCCTCTCCAGTTTTCTTGCCTCAAAAATCCCATGGGCAGAGCAGCCTGGTGGGCTGCTGTCCATGGGATCACAAAGAGTCAGACACGACTGAGCACAGCACACAATAATGGGCTAAGTTGCCCCGAGGCACGTGGGACCTTAAGTCCCCAACCAGGGATCAAACCCGTGTACCCTGCATTGGCAAGTAGATTCTCAACCACTGGGCCACCAGGAAGTCCCCAGAATAGTACACATATTACCATTGATGAACCTGCATGGACACATCAGGATCGTCCAAAGTCTGTAGTTTACCTCAGGGTCCACTCTTGGTGTTGTACATTCTATGAGTTTGGACAAATGTATAATGACATGCATTCACCACCACAGTATCAAGTATCATAGAAAATAATTTCACTGTCCTCCAAATCCTTTATGCTCTTCCTGTTCATCCCTCCTTCCCCCTAATCGCTGGTAACCACTGGTCTTGTTACTGTGGCCCTAGTCTTGCCTTTTCCAGAATGCCACATAGTTGGACTCATACATGTATTTCCACACTGGCTTCTTTCACTTAATGGGCAACTAAGATTCCTCTGTTGGAGAAGGAAATGGCAACCCACTCCTGTGTTCTTGCCTGGAGAATCCCAGGGATGGGGGATGGGCTGCCGTCTATGGGGTCGCATAGAGTCAGACGTGACTGAAGTGACTCAGCAGCAGCAGCAAGATTCCTCTGTGTCTTCCCATGGCTTTATAATGCCTTTCTTTTTCCTGCTGGGTAATCTGTTGTCTGGATGGAGCACAGTTTTCATTCGTTTTCAGTGACTTAATTTTTTAATAGATTTGACTTCAGGGGTGGGATAGGATAAGGCAAGTGAGGCACTCAGGAATTAAGATAAATCATATTTTCATGCACTATTTAAAGGTCAAAAATTAATGCTCCAAACTCCACAGTGAACAAAAGATCAACATTTTAAAGACAGAAAGTTCCCTCTGAACATCACGGACAATCATTAGCAAAATTCCTTCTATCCATAACCCACACTGTGGAGACTATCTTTGTGCTCTGAAACCTGCTTCTTCCCCAAAGTCACTGCTTCCCTCAAAGCCTTCTCAGGTCATTCTTTGCAGCCGTCCCAGCATTGACATAGGATATCTTCCATCTCCTGAATTTTCACTTCCAAACCATACTTTCCTCCTCCTCCCTAAAAAACATCCCCCACCCAACCTGTGGATGGACTAGTTCCCACCTGTCCTCCACCTGTTGGAGGCATCCACAGGGCTCTTTCTGCCTCAGGGGCATCCCCATCAGTCTTCAAAGATTTTAGGCCCTCATCTCTGTCATTCAGGCAATTGCATCTTTCGTCATTCTTAGCTGATTTTGATATCAACCTCGATGCTCCAAGATTCCAGTTTCTCTGTTCCTTGATTTTTATTCCTCCAGTGATCTTGCTTTCATCATTCTTCAGCCATTCCCTCTGAAATTCATATTATAGTCCTTGCAGATACCAGTGACTGTACCTCCTCCAGAATCTTAATTTCAACTCTGACTGCCCAACTAATGCTTCTATCCAACCTACTATTTTTTTTTTTTTTGGTACCTTTAGGACCGAATTCTGTAGCCCACAGCAGGACTCATTGATACTACGTTGATTTAGCTGTGATGGGTTTTAGTTGCTGCATGCGAAATCTTTCATCTTAATTGAGGGGACTGACCAGGGATCAAAGCCAGGCCCCCTACTTTGAGAACGTGGTGTCTTAGCCGGTAGACCACCAGGGAAGTCCTAATACTACAGTCTTTGAACTGTGTATCCCACTCTTCCTGCATCCCCACATTAGATTCTTTTATAACCCATCATTATAACCATTTCCTTGCTTCGGTCCTCAATTCTCTTATATTTTCTCTCTTCATTGTATTTAACTGGCAAAACAGCAACTCTGGTGACATGCAAGATTTATACCAGGGCAAGACCATTTTAGAAGCAAATTTTTATGTTTCTGTTTTTCCTTCAAATCTCTTCTCATTATTATTAATAAATAGAAGTGATCTGATATCTTCATAAACCCATTTCAATTTATCAAGTTTTACATTTCTTCCAAGTGTTCAGTAAACACCATGATTTATTGAGAACGGTAATCAGAGTGAAGAGCTGTAGTTAGTTATCAAGGGAAGAGATGCATAAATGCAATTCTTTATCTAAAGGACATTCATGATAACTGTTTGATGAATTATTCTTATGTAAATTACTTTGAACAAAGAGAGGAATTTTTACAGAGAGAGTTTGCTGTGTGTCATATCCTGTGTGTGAAATGTTTGCCTAGTTGACTAAGACAGGATTGGGTTGAATTTCAGTCGTGGTAATATTCTCAGGTGTATTTACCACAACATTATTTAGGGGAGATAGCCCTGGTGATCCAGTGGCTAAGACTTTATGCTCCCAGTGCAGGGGTCTGGGGTTTGATCCCTGGTCAGGGAACTAGTTTCCGTGTGCTGCAGCTAAGACCTGGTACAGTCAAAGAAATAAATAAAAATATTTTTAAAAATTATTTTGGGCATTACAGACTATCTTCACACCCATTTACTTTGCATTGAAATGACCCCATACTTTTAAGAGGGCCCCCCTGCTCCCCCACAACAGACTACAGTCCATAGGGTCACATTGAGCCGGACTGAGTGACTTAGCACGCTCTCACCTCCTCCCTTTCTTTTTTATCTCCCCTAGAAAATATGTTTGAACAGAGAAGTCTGGCAGGCTACAGTCCTTGGGGTCGTACGAGTCGGACAGGGCTTAGTGACTAAACCACAAAACCACTAGAAAAGAGGTTAAAGGACTTTTCTGGTGGTCCAGTGGTTAAGACTATGCACTCCTAATGCAGAGGTCCCAGGTTTGAATCCTGGTCAGGGAACTAGATCCCACATGCTGCAGCTGAGACCCAGCACAGCCAAATAAATTTAAAAAAGAAAAAAAAATGTTAAGTTGGAATGGGCGCTTATAAAGTAGGAGTGCGTGTAAAATAAAAGTTAGATTGCATCATGTTTTGAGTGAACAATCGTTTTCTTTACCCTGAATTCCCCAAAGTGTTAGTCGCTCTATCATGTCCAACTCTCTGTGACCCCATGGATTGCAGCTGACCAGGCTCCTCTGTCCATGGAGTTTTCCAGGCAAGAATACTGGAGTGGGTTGCCATTCCCTTCTCCAGGGGGTCTTCCCAATCCAGGGATCGAACTCAGGTCTCCCGCATTGCAGGCAATTTTGTTTTTTTTTTTACCATCTGAGCCACCAGGGAAGCCCAAGCTTCGGTATATATCAGATCAGATCAGATCAGTCGCTCAGTCGTGTCCGACTCTTTGCGACCCCACGAACCGCAGCACGCCAGGCCTCCCTGTCCATCACCAGCTCCCGGAGGTCACTCAGACTCGCATCCATCGAGTCAGTGATGCCATCCGGCCATCTCATCCTCTGTCGTCCCCTTCTCCTCCTGCCCTCAATCCCTCCCAGCATCAGAGTCTTCTCCAATGAGTCAACTCTTCGCATGAGGTGGCCAAAATATTGGAGTTTCAGCTTTAGCATCATTCCTTCTAAAGAAATTCCAGGATTGATCTCTTTCAGAATGGACTGGTTGGATCTTCTTGCAGTCCAAGGGACTCTCAAGAGTCTTCTCCAACACCACAGTTCAAAAGCATCAATTCTTCGGCGCTCAGCCTTCTTCACAGTCCAACTCTCACATCCATACATGACCACAGGAAAGACCATAGCCTTGACTAGGCGAACCTTTGTTGGTAAAGTAATGTCTCTGCTTTTGAATATGCTCTCTAGGTTGGTCATAACTTTCCTTCCAAGGAGCAAGCGTCTTTTAATTTCATGGCTGCAGTCACCATCTGCAGTGATTTTGGAGCCCAGAAAAACAAAGTCTGACACTGTTTCCACTGTTTCCCCATCTATTTCCCATGCAGTGATGGGACCAGATGCCATGATCTTCGTTTTCTGAATGTTGAGCTTTAAGCCAACCTTTTCACTCTCCACTTTCACTTTCATCAAGAGGCTTTTTAGCCCCTCCTCACTTTCTGCCATAAGAGTGGTGTCATCTGCATATCTGAGGTTATTGATATTTCTCCCGGCAATCTTGATTCCAACTTGTGTTTCTTCCAGTCCAGCATTTCTCATGATGTACTCTGCATATAAGTTAAATAAACATGGTGACAATATGCAGCCCTGACGTACTCCTTTTCCTATTTGGAACCAGTCGGTATATATATGTGTGTATATATATACATTCAGGCGGGCTCTGTATATTTGGTGTACACTCGGTGTACACCGAATATACAGAGCCCGCCTGAATGTATAGGGCCAGCCTATACATATATAGCCTATCAGATCAGATCAGATCAGTCGCTCAATAGTGTGCGACTCTTTGCGACCCCATAAATCGCAGCACGCCAGGCCTCCCTGTCCATCACCAACTCCCGGAGGTCACTGAGACTCACATCCATCGAGTCAGTGATGCCATCCAGCCATCTCATCCTCTGTCGTCCCCTTCTCCTCTTGCCCTCAATCCTTCCCAGCATCAGAGTCTTCTCCAATGAGTCAACTCTTCGCATGAGGTGGCCAAAGTACTGGAGTTTCAGCTTCAGCATTATTCCTTCCAAAGAAATCCCAGGGCTGATCTCCTTCAGAATGGACTGGTTGGATCTCCTTGCAGTCCAAGGGACTCTCAAGAGTCTTCTCCAACACCACAGTTCAAAGGCATCAATTCATCGGTGCTCAGCCTTCTTCACAATCCAGCTCTCACATCCATACGTGACCACAGGAAAAACCATAGCCTTGACTAGATGAACCTTTGTTGGCAAAGTAATGTCTCTGCTTTTGAATATGCTATCTAGGTTGCCTATATACATACATATATATATATAGGCTGTATGTACATAGATACTGAATGCATAGGGCCAGCCTGTATATATGTGTGTGTGTGTGTGTGTGTGTGTGTGTGTGTGTTATATATATATATATATATAGGCTGTATGTACATAGATACCAAAGGTATAGGGCTAGCCTGTATATATATAGGCTGTATGTACATAGATACCGAATGCATAGGGCCAGCCTGTATATATGTGTATGTGTGTGTGTGTGTGTGTGTGTGTGTGTGTATATATATATATATATATAGGCTGTATGTACATAGATACCAAAGGTATAGGGCTAGCCTGTATATATATAGGCTGTATGTACATAGATACCGAATGCATAGGGCCAGCCTGTACAGCCGTGGTTCATCAGGTGCCTGTGTGCCAGCCCTGCCTCAGGTAACAATGTACCCTCTCTGTGTGCTCTCCCAGGTCTACCCTGAACTACAGATCACCAATGTGGTGGAAGCCAACCAACCAGTGACCATCCAGAACTGGTGCAAGAGGGGCCGGAAGCAGTGCAAGACCCACGCACACATGGTCATTCCCTACCGCTGCCTGGGTGAGCTGGCCGGCCTTGGAGCTGGCGTTGATGGGCCGTGGGCTTTGGGCATAAACGGGAAGGATGCTCTAATTATCAGATCAGATATGCAGGCTCTTCCTTCAGCATATTGCCACTCTGTATTGAACTATATTTTGGACTCTTATTAAAAGTATCCTGTGTCCTAACAATAAAGGAGCAGTATTTCCAGGCTTCCAGCCTCAGGATGAATTTACCTAGTGTGTTTATTTTAATTAAAAATCGTGGGTCTCTTCTACAACTGCTGAATGAAAATATCTGGTGGTGGGGCCGAGGAATCTTAGTTTCACTGATTTCTGTAGGTGACTCTCCTGTACCCGAATTGTCTAGAATTAGTAGAATTCACACCTTGTATGTTTCTTGACATAGACTTCATAGAAGAGAGAGCCTAATGTACGTTTTGCTAATCCTTAAAAAGCGCTTTCTACAACAGCCCACTACTCTTCCTATTTGATGATAACTGGGGAATTAGAGATGAGCAAATTTTATTATTCTGCTTACATCAAACTGGAGGAAGCAGTTTGATCACTCAGATTTAAATGTGTGCTTTCACTTTTTACTGACTTTTATTTTAAACTGTTGTTCTAAAAACTGAGTTGCTTTATGTGGTATCGTGTTTTTTCCTCTGGAAACACTGTCATACTCCACATTTAATCTGTCTTGGTTATTAGTTTCTTCCTGCGTGATTTTTTTTTTAATAATGTAGCTAGGCAATGGGGAAATCAGCAGCCTTTGATCCGATAGCCAGCATCTAGATGTTTTCCAGAAGTATATTCATTGGCAAGGTGGTTGTACATAAGGACATAGAGATTTATCTGAGAACGATGTGGACAAGTATTGATACACATTACAATAATGTCTTGTAAAAACTAAAAAGAGTCTTTAAAAAAAAGTCCCCAACAGCAAACTTAGAAATTCACAATGACAAAGATTCTGTAATCTGTAATACTTGGGTCAAACATGAATGTTGTAAGAACCTATTGATTACTGTAGATGCCTACACACACTTTGAGACATTAATAGCAAACTGGGCTAATCTCCAATGAAGAAAGATTTCATCTGGTGAATTTATGATAAAATATGCAAAACCAGATTCTTAAACATTTGGCAGTTAAAGAGTTTCCTGGTTGCTAATTACAGAAGACAACACTTGTGATGTGTTTAGCCACTTTCCCAGACCTGGGATAGTATCTGGTGTTAACTTAGCACATCAACACCACCTCTTCTTGACTACTCATCGGACTAGATGATCATTATATACTTCTAGTAGGCCTATATCCACATTATATACTTCACCTGGCCTATATGAATCTTTTATCATGTTTTCTCATTTTATGAATCCCTGGTATTTTTCTATGGAACCTGAAATTAGACCTTAACATGACAGTGACAAGTGGAACATACGATGCCTCCAACTTTGTTACTGAGCTTAGATTAGAATTAAGGATTGTAGGTACTACCTCACTCCTGCTGCTGCTGCTAAGTCGCTTCAGTCGTGTCCGACTCTGTGCGACCCCATAGACGGAAGCTCACCAGGCTCCCCTGTCCCTGGGATTCTCCAGGCAAGAACACTGGAGTGGGTTGCCATTTCCTTCTCCAATGTATGAAAGTGAAAAGTCAAAGTGAAGTCGCTCAGTCGTGTCCGACTCTTAGCGACCCCACGGACTGGAGCCTACCAGGCTCCTCCGTCCATGGGATTTTCCAGGCAAAAGTACTGGGGTGGGGTGCCATTGTCTTCCCCGACCTCACTCCTAGGGGATGGCAAATTTTCCATAAGTTTTTTTTTTTCCTCTGATTTTTCCAATTGAACAAAATATTCTTTAAATTGTGTAGTAGTAGTGTTACTTGCTCAGTTGTGTTTAACTCTGCAACCCCACTGGACTAGAGTTCGCCGGGCTCCTCAATCCAGTATTCTCCAGGCAGGAATACTGGAGCAGGTTGCCATTCCCTTCTCCAGGGAATCTTCATGATTGAATCCAGAGATCGAACCCAGCTCTCCCACATGACGGGCAGATTCTTTGCCAGCTGAGCCATCAGGGGAATTCTATAGTGCTTTACAATTTTCAAAAGTTTCACAGTCATGATGTCATATAATCCCATCAACAACCCGTTTTTTTCCCTGCCCCTACACTGTCCCTCCCTTTTCCCTCTTCCCACTGGTAGCCACTAGTTTGTTCTCTTTATCTGTGAGTCTACTTCACTTTTATTTTATTCATGGGTTTGTTGTATCTTTTAGATTCCACATATAAGTGGTATCATACAGTATTTGTCTTTTTCTGTATGACTTACTTCACTTAGCATTAATGCCCTCCAGATCTATTCATGTTGTTGCAAAAGGCAAGATTTCATTCTGTAACTAAAAGTATTACAAAAGGTGGTACATAATATAACCCTAATGAATGTGTCTTGCTTTTGGGAAAAGGAATGGAAAAACACGTGTGTATTTTATGTATTATTTAAATTCCATTCATAATGCGTGGTCCCAATAGTTTGAATATTGTTTGTCCAGTTTTCTTCCTCCCTTTTCTCTTTTGTTCCTTTCATCTTTCCTTCCCTCTTTGTGCTTCCCTAGATTTAACATCTGTTACACAGAGAGGTTATCAAGCAGTTTATAGCTGCATAAGGCACCCATTGAAATACTTACTCTGTGAGGCAGGTGATGTTGGATTTTTCAGTCTCACTTCACTGGTACAAATATTGAAAGTCACCAAGATTGAATTTCTTGCAGTAACTCACACATCAGTTTAGTAGTAGAATCAGGACCAAAGCCCAAGGATTTTTGATTCACAGTCCAGCATTCCTTCCAGTATCAGCAGAAAATTGTATTAGAGCCAATAACCACCTGATTTATAAAATCAAATCATAGAGGAAAGACTATGAATTGGAGGCAATAACGAACACCTAAAAAAAATCCCACTGTAGATATGTCTCACAAAGGCCACAGTCATATCCCTAGAAGCGCCATGATTCTCTTCGTGTGATCAGGTTTCCACTTTATGGTAGGGATAGGCAACCTACTTATATACGAGGCTTCTCAGGTGAGGTTTGTTGTTCACTCGCTAAGTCATGTCTGACTCCATGAACTGCAGCACGCCAGGCTTCCCTGTCCTTCACCATCTCCTAGAGTTTGCCCAAGCTTATGTCCATTGAATCGGTGATGCCATCCAATCATTTAATCCTCTGCCACCCCCTTCTCCTCTTGCCCTCAATCTTTTCCAGCATCAGGGTCTTTTCCAATGAGTTGGCTATTCACATCAGGTGGCCAAAGTATTGGAGCTTCAGCATCAGTCTCCAGTTTCAGGTGGCTCACTGGTAAAGAATCTGCTTGCCAATTCAAGAGACATGAATTCAGTCCCTAAGTCAGGGAGATCCCCTGGATGAGGAAATGGCAGCCCACTCTAGTGTTCTTGCTTGGAAAATCCCATGGACAGAGGAGCCTGGACGGCTACAATCTAGGGAGTCACAGAGTTGGATACCACTGAGCGACTGAGCACACAGAAACATTGATGTGTTAACTCCTGCTTGAATAAAGAATTACTGTTTAGCATTACCATAAGTACCATCTAAAATTTCTGGCTATATCCAAATAAATCCTTTACACAAAAGAGATTATTTTACTAAACTTAATTCTCAGACAGGCGCTACCTAGAAAGCAAAATAAGATTGTCTTTAATATTAAGCATATTAAAATTCAAAACAAAGCTAGAAGAGAGAAAAATGCCTGTCACATTCAGCATGTAACTTTCCTGACCTTCTTGTCAGGTGCAGGAAAAGTACCATACTAGGTTGTTCTTCTCTAAGCCATGTGTTTGCCGTGGGCATCCCTGCTCTACAGTGTCTCGTATCCCTTGTCTAGATGGAGAAAGTGTATTAGGTTGCTCTTGTCACTTTCTTCCCATGAAGTAGATGATTTCTCTTGGGAGTCAGCTGGCTTTCTCATTTCACGCTTTGCTTTTAGTTATGCCTCAGGCACCAGACGGTAAGATTGTCTTAGTCATTTGAACATTTTATTAATTATCTCATATAGGATTCAAGCACGTTGTTATTATTCAAGGAGAATATTTTCTTTGCAAAACGTTTGACTCCTTTCCATTTGGATTACTACTTTTCCTGGTGTCATAGATCCATTATTGAAATTGATGTTTTTCGGCATTTGCCACTGTCCAGTAAAGGCTAATAATTCAATTATAAGCAAAAAAAAGATGAGTAGAAACTCTGGAATCATCTGCTGCTCTCATTGCCATTTTTATATGAAATACCAGCACTGTTTGAGTTGTATATGTGTATTGTGACTCTCCCCAAGAGATAATGGGATATGAAAGTTTTTCAAGTTGAGCTTATTAGAGGTTCTTCATACAAGTAAGTTATGACCTCGATAATTTACTGTTTGCTTTTATAAACAGCAGCTTAACTCATGAAAAGTATATTCTGTTTTTATTGCTTGTATTTTTTTCTATTGTTTTTACATTGTTTCCATTTATATAAAGAGACAGACAGATGCTGACATCCAAGAAAGTTAAAAAGTCACATGGAACTTAAATTTCACATGGTCACATTTTCACCCACTTTATTTAAAAAGTAACTTCCCTGGTGGCTCAGTCCGTAAAGAGTCTGCCTGTACTACAGGAGACTTGAGTTCGATACCTGAGTCAGGAAGATCCCCTGGCGAAGGAAATGGTAACCCACTCCAGTATTCTTGCCTGGGAAATCCCATGGACGGAGGAACCTAGTGGGTTACAGTCCATGGGGTCGCAAGAGTCAGACACGACTTAGCAACTAAACCTCCCTGCCTACCTTATTTAAAAAGAGCAAAAACGCCTTAGATTTAGTAACACATCAGCTAGAGTGGATGTAGGATATTTTGAGTTTTTAATTTCTCTATGTATTTGGAATCAGTACTATCATATCAGATCTGATGGTCTGGAAACATTGACTTTTCTGTGCCAACCAGTAAACAGCTGCTTCCTAGTTACATCTGCATAATCTCATCTTGGAAATTGTTGGCTTGCTGTTTTAACGTAAATTTAATACGCTGGACCGTAATGTTTCCAGCTTTTAACCTTACGCTGTGTCTTTCCTCATAGACTTTTCCTGGTGTGACTGAGTTGAAGTGATTATGATAGGGAGTCAAGAAAGAAATGGACGTCCATCAGAGTTCTCTTTGCACTCTGGGAACGTCTTTTTTAAGTGGTTTGCTGCTTACCATCACTTTCTACCTACAACAGAGAAAGGAAACTGAATTTCCTTTTTGTGTTTACAACTCAATTCTCATCACGTTATTTCCCAAAACAACACATTTGAGATCTTTTCTGATTTTGTTTACTTTTTTTTTTTCTAGCAAATAACTTTTCAAAGGACTCTAGTGGAAAATACAACTTATATATGACAATTATACAAGATTTGGGGGGATTTAGGGCACCATTACTTTCTACCACATGAGTAATAACTGTAACCAGAAAGAGAATATGTCAGAAAAACTCTCAGAGTGGTACAGACAAGTATTGTTATGTTTCCTAGGACAGGAAAGTGGCTTAAACCCAGTGTACCAAATTGAATTCAGTTAGTAACTCAGACTATGCCACAAAGCCCTCATTTCCATTACATTTTAATTAGTTAAATACATTTTAAATTTTATATAAATAGTATGTAAAATATACTAGACATGGACTTAATGCCATCACAAAGTATAGGAAATTTTTGATGTCTTTCTTCTTTAGGAAAAGAACTGAGAAATGCTTTTTTTGGACTTAAAACAATTTTATTTTTGATCCTGTGAATTAGGGACAGCATATCTCTATAATACCTCCGAATAGTACCATAACTATATTTCTTAGAAAGGGAAAGATTAATTATTTCAAGCTTAGTGAAGTGAAACTTGCGGAAATAATTTCTCTGAGGTAGTTTAGCACATTTTAAAAAAGTAATTTCATATTTGTATATCATGAAAGAATTGACCATAAAGCATTGAGACATAAAGTATGCACAGAAAGAAAAAATGATGAATGTTAGAAATGTCATAAAGATGACAGTCCATGTGAAGCCCGAGTAAAGATGTATTTCAGTTTCAGTATCAAAGGATATGATGACATGTTCAAATTTTAGTACTCAGCAGAGCAAGCTGTCAATGTAGAGTCTAGAAATAAATTGTTATCTTTGTTTATCACCCTAGTCACAAGCAGCTTCATTAAACTTTCCCTCTCTTCTACATCCCTTGATAAATGTCAGCTCTTGCTGGTGGTGCAATGTGTCCCTTTTTCCCCCCTTGTCATTGAGTCTCAGGCTTTAGCTGTGAAACCTGATGGTGAAGGAAGTCCCAAGGCAACAGCTGTGCAGGCAGTCTGGAGAGAAGCCAGTCCAGATTGCAGGAGAATGGGGCGGATCCCAGGAGGCAGGGCTCTAGGGAAAAAATAGCATCGATGGACCTGCCTGTACTTGAGTGGTTGTAGAATTCTGTTACAGAGATGCAGTACTGATGGGTGCAGAGAAAATGAAGCAAATATAAAAATGGGGCGAGGATTAACTTTATGTAAACAAAAAGCTAAATTTAAAAGATAGCAAACAGTTGTAAGATGAAAGGAGATGCCATTCCCTGGGTCTAGGCAGTACAGATGCCATAGACATGATAAAAGTATACTGGAAGGAATGTGGGAAGGGGAGGAATGGACTCACCTTCACATACGGAAGACTGGAAGTGGGAAAAATCAAAGAAAGTACTATTGTATACGATTAACTCAGTGCTACTTAAGTACAGAGTTCAGCAATAAACTCTGTAGAGACACAGCAACCTCTTTTTGCTACAGAGAAATTTATCAAGTTGGCCTGTGGTAGGAAGAAGTTGAGTTTAGGCTTGCAGGCATTATTTTCAATCTAGAAATTTTCTTTTAAGATTAGATATTGTGAGTGAAACTAGTGTTAGGGGTGTCCTTATTTAGCTTGCTTTGAGTTGGATAGAGTTAAACTGTGATTTCACGGAGCTGAGCTTGTGTACCAACTTTAGGAGATGTTTGTGTCTCCTTGGGTGAAACTTATGTCTCTCTATATAAAATTACCTTCATATATATGTACCTATTTTACAGAATTTAGGGCAGAATTCCACTGTTTTAGATGTTGTAGAGGTTTGTAGTTGTGACTGTTTTTACTCTGGAAACATGCTGGTCTTCTGTGCTGATTTCACGACAAGGACCCAAGCACAGCATCATCAAAACTCCACTCCTCTTCCCCAGAAGTTTTCTCCTAAACACAATTGTGTTGAAATTTCTAATTCCAGTTAATGATTTGCTTTATTACCAGGTGGTAACAACTTTTTCTATAAAATAAGCAATTGCTGTAAAAATCGGAGGTAAAACTGGAGTGTACAGTGGAGGTTCCTGGAAAGAAGATGAGGCATGGTATGGATCCTAAAACATATGGAGAGAAAATGAAGAGATATGAATTAGAAAATGTGTTCTGGGGACGATAATTTGTGTTGGTAGTATTGGTACGTAATGTTGGCAAGTTAGAATAGAATTAAGATTATTGATTATTTAAGTTTGAAATGGTATTGTTGTTCAGTCACTAAGTCATTTCTGACTCTGCAATCCAGTGAACTGCAGCACACCAGGCTTCCCGTCTTTAACTATCTCCTGGAGTTTGCTCAGATTAACGTCTGTTGAGTCAGTGATGCCATCCAACCATCTCATCCTCTGTTGCCCTCTTCTCCTCTTGTCCTCAGTCTTTCTCAGCATCAGGGTCGTATCCAAAGAGTCAGCTCTTGACATCAAGTGGCCAATGTATTGGAACCTCAGCTTTGGTATCAGTCCCTCCAGTGAATATTCAGAACTGATTTCCTTTAGGATGGACTGGTTGGATCTCCTTGCAGTCCAAGGGCGGCTCAAGAGTCTTCTCCAACACAACAGTTCTAAAGCATCAGTTCTTCAGTGCTCAGCCTTCTTTATGGTCCAAATCTCACATCTGTGCATAACTACTGGAAAAATCCATAGCTTTGACTGTGTGAATGGACCTTTGTTGGCAAAGTAATGTCTATGGTTTTTAATATACTGTCTAGGTTTGTCGTAGCTTTTCTTCCAAGGAGCAAACGTCTTTTAATTTCGTGTCTGTAGTCACTGTCCCCAGTGATTTTGGAGCCCAAGAAAATAAAACCTGTCACTGTTCCCACTTTTTCTCCATCTCTTTGCCATGAAGTGGTGGGACTGGATGCCATGATCTTCGTTCTTTGAATGTTGGAATAGTATAGAAATCACATTTTTATTCACAAAGACGTTGAATTCATTTGATTGTTTCTTTTATGTGGTGTCTGGAAAAATATCTGAATAGTCCATGTGGTTTTAAGCCTTTAATTATGCCAATTCTTTAAATAGATGGTACAATTAGATTAGAGGAAAAACTTCTTATACTCTGGAGTACTATTTCCATAGATTCTAGTAACCTGTTCATTTAGTGCCTCAGCATCTTTTGAATTTAAATAGCAAATCCATGAGAAAGTAATAGGTTGGAGAAAGTTTTAATAGTGTATTTGAGGGCCTTTTGAGGGAAAAGAATAATCATAGAGCAATATTGTGAATTAACAATATGTGGTGCTGAAGACTAAGAAGGCTTTCCTGCAGTGCCTGTAACTTTGGAAATAATTGTTTTTAAGCAGAAATGTTAGCTCTCTGAAAGCTGAAATTTTTGTTTCATTCACTGAAACATATTTCAAGAGTTTTAAGTATGCCGTGGTACATTGAATAAGTGCATATTCAATGAATGAATTGAGGACTTAGCTGAATATTTTTAAAGGAAGGAAAACTTAAAGAAGGAATAGCCTAATCACTAGGAAGACAAAGGTTATAAAACCATAATTTCACATGCTTTATTGAATCTACAAGATTACAGAAATAAATATTGATCAATAGAGGAAGAACAGGTTTTATTTAACAACCAAGAAGTAACCTAAGAATCTCAGAATAGGTAGAAAATAAGGTTTTTTTGTTTTTGTTTGTTTGTTTGTTTTTAACCTGGCTTAGAGAAGATTTAACTCTTATTTCTGAGGGACAGGGTCTAACCTAGACATACCTAGTTTAAAGACAGTATAAAAATTAATAAAGCCTCTTTTAAGACAGAATCAGATCCCTCCCTCACCTTAACCCTCCACTATGTTTTTAGTTAGTGTTTTCCTGATGATTTATAACTTTGAATAGTTTTTATAAGCTTACTCGCCCATTTGGATATCCTCTTTGTTAAAAGCCTGCATAAGTTTTTCACTCATTTCTTTAAAAAGTTTGTTGTTTTTCTCCTTAATCTGTAGGATTTACTAGATCGAAATTCTTCTATGGAAACATGCATGGCAAATATTTTCTCCTTTTGGGGGGATTTGCTTTTTGAATCTCTTACTCAGCCATTAAAAAAGAATACATTTGAATCAGTTCTAATGAGGTGGATGGAACTGGAGCCTATCATACAGAGTGAAGTAAGCCAGAAAGAAAAACACAAATACAGTATACTAATGTATATATATGGAATTTAGAAAGATGGTAAAAATAACCCTGTTTATGAGACAGCAAAAGAGACACTGATGTATAGAACAGCCTTTTGGACTCTGGGAGAGGGAGAGGGTGGGATGATTTGGGAGAATAGCATTGAAATATGTATAATATCATATCTGAAATGAGTCGCCAGTCCAGGTACGATGCCTGATAACGGATGCCTGGGGCTGGTGCGCTGGGATGACCCAGAGGGATGGTATGGGGAGGGAGGAGGGAGGAGGGTTCAGGATGGGGAACACATGTATACTTGTGGCGGATTCAGTTTGATGAATGGCAAAAGCAATACAATATTGTAAAGTTAAGCAAAATAAAATTTAAAACAAAACAAAACAAAAACAAAAATTCTTTTCAAATCTCAGTAAAATAAAATAAAATGGAGTCAGGGGACTTCTTTGGTGGTTCAGTGCTTGAGACGCCAAACTTCTATTGCAGAGGGGCAGGTTTGATCCCTGGTCAGGGAACTAAGATCTACCACATGCTGTGCAACTCGTCCATAAAATAAAAAAATTTTTAATTAAAAAAAATAAATAAATAAAACGGAGTCAGGCATCCCTGAAGTGGGAGCTCTCATGCACACACCACCTGTCACAGCTTTACATTTCTGAGCAGGAATGTCTCTGATACTACAGCAGGAGGAAGAAAGATTTTCTTCTGGCCCAACAACAGGCGCAGCCAATGGAAGATGCTGCAATGGGGCCAATGAGAAGCCATCCTTGCCCTGAAACCTCCATTTTCCTTCAATGGTCTTTTGCTTAGATCAGCTTAGATCTTCTAACTTCCTTCTTTTCCTGTATAAAGTAACCTTCCTCTCCTTCATTTGCCAGGCTAGCTTGATTTTTGCTATAGTTTCAGCTCAGTTCAGTTCAGTCACTCAGTCGTGTCTGACTCCTTGCAACCCCATGAATTGCAGCACGTCAGGACTCCCTGTCCATCACCAACTCCCCAGCTTCACTCAGACTCACGTCCATCGAGTCAGTGATGCCATCCAGCTATCTCATCCTCTGTCATCCCCTTTCCCTCCCAGCATCAGAGTCTTTTCCAATGAGTCAACTCTTCGCATGAGGTGGCCAAAGTACTGGAGTTTCAGCTTTAGCATCATTCCTTCCAATGAACACCCAGGACTGATCTCCTTTAGAATGGACTGGTTGGATCTCCTTGCAGTCCAAGGGACTCTCAAGAGTCTTCTTCAACACCACAGTTCAAAAGCATCAATTCTTCGGCGCTCAGCTTTCTTCACAGTCCAACTCTCACATCCATACATGACTATTGGAAGAACCATAGCCTTGACTAGACGGACCTTTGTTGGCAAAGTAATGTCTCTGCTTTTGAATATGCTATCTAGGTTGGTCATAACTTTCCTTCCAAGGAGCAAGCGTCTTTTAATTTCATGGCTGGAGTCACCATCTGCAGTCATTTTGGAGCCCAGAAAAATAAAGTCTGACACTGTTTCCACTGTTTCCCCATCTATTTGCCATGAAGTGATGGGACCAGATGCCATGATCTTCGTCTTCTGAATGTTGAGCTTTAAGCCAACTTTTTCACTCTCCACTTTCACTTTGATCAAGAGGCTTTTGAGTTCCTCTTCACTTTCTGCCATAAGGGTGGTGTCATCTGCATATCTGAGGTTAGTGATATTTCTCCCGGCAATCTTGATTCCAGCTTGTGCTTCTTCCAGCCCAGCGTTTCTCATGATGTACTCTGCATATAAGTTAAATAAGCAGGGTGACAATATACAGGCTTGAAGTACTCCTTTTCCTATTTGGAACCAGTCTGTTGTTCCATGTCCAGTTCTAACTGTTGCTTCCTGACCTGCATACAGGTTTCTCAAGAGGCAGATCAGGTGGTATGGTATTCCCATCTCTTTCAGAATTTCCCACAGTTTATTGTGATCCACACAGTCAAAGGCTTTGGTATGGTTAATAAAGCAGAAATAGATGTTTTTCTGGAACTCTCTTGCTTTTTCGATGATCCAGCGGATGTTGACAGTTTGATCTCTGGTTCTTCTGCCTTTTCTAAAACCAGCTTGAACATCTGGAAGTTCACAGTTCATATATTGCTAAAGCGTGGCTTGGAGAATTATCCCAAATTGCAATTCCTCTGCTATTCCAGAATAAACTCATTTTGCTGGTAAAATAACTAGCTGTTATATTTTAAAGGTTGACACCCATGTTATCAGAGGCATCTGAATTCAGAAATAAGACATACCATTAGATTCTTTGGGGACAGTGTCCTTATCTTTAGCTTTTAATCCTAATAATAAAGTATTATTTTAACAGAAACCCACTTCTAAGTATCATTTATAATGATAATCTAAAAGCTTATTTCAGATTTTTATGTTGTATCTTAAGAGTTAGGATAATCTGTATGTAAACTAATCATTAATTCCTATCATATTGAAATGCCTTTTTTAAGTGATGAGGTGAATATGGTACTGAGTAGGTGTTTGATGTATAGATATTAATTACTCCCCTTTTAGAGGTTTAAATATTCTTATAACACTAAAATTTGGACCATCTTATTAATTTATTAATTAGGGGTACATGAACTTTTAAAAACATTACCCAGCAGAAATTCCCCTAAATCTTCCCCTTCAGTCTTGACTACTTTGACAGAATATGATCCCACCTTGTTTTGTGTTTGAGGAATTATTTTTGGCTGTCACTAAAGATCTCCTTTATTGTGTAGTAGCTTCATTAGCTCTAGGTTGCTAGATTTCTGTGAGTGGATCAAGTGACTCTTTTCTCAGGCTTTACTGAAAGTAGAATTACTTGTTATTCAGGGCTTATGATACTCTGCGTTCTCCAAGCATATTTAATACAGTAGCCTCAATGTTCAGTCTGCTAAGAAGTTATCCTGTGTTTTGCCATTTAAATAACTTTAGCTGATTTTTCTTTTTCTATTCTTGGTTCTCATTGCAAATTTTCAGTCCAAATTCTCAATCGAAGCATGGTAGCAGTGTGCATAACAGCTTCCCAGGTGGCCCCGCCTAGCAATGCAAAAGATGCAGGAGACGTGGGTCAGGAAGATCCCTTGGAGAAGGAAATGGGAACCCCCTCCATTACTGTTGCCTGGAGAATCCCATAGACAGAGGAGCCTGGCGGGCTACAGTTCATGGGGTTGCAAAGAGTCAGAGACAGCTGAGCACAGACACACCAGTGCACAAATTACCTTCAGTAAGTTCTTTCACTTCACTGTATCTGATCTTTGACTTCATTATGACCTTTGGTCAGTAGGTTATTTCATTTGCTATATCAGCAATTTTTAGCCTTCTCATATTTTCCTGTCCATCAGAGACCCCTGGGTCCTCATGTCAGTAATGTAATCCTGTGTCTTTAACATCCACTCTTGCTCTACCCACTGACAGCTGTGCTTCTTAATATGCCAGTCAGCCATTCCTATTTAATCTTTGCAGCATTCACCTCCCTCCAGTCAGCTGTTGTCAGGCATCTATCCCTTCAGCTCCGGTGAATGAAATCTTGGCTCAGACATCTTTCTGTCCTTCTCAGTGTCTCAGCAGTATCTGTCCCTGCTGATCACTGCCTTCTCCCCACACCATTATTGTGCCCTTGGCTTTGTCAATCTCTGCTGACTCCCATTCTTCCTCTGGCTCATTTTTTCTGCAGCCTTCTCAATACTGATGTTTATATGAGTCCTCCTGGGTTGTTCATTTTCTCACAGTACCCTTACTAGGAAACCTCATCAGTGCCTTGGTTTCCCAAAGGCCTGGCTTAATGAATCCTGAGTTATTAAATCCAGGCCAGGCCTCCAAGTACCTACTGGTCATCAGACTTGCTATGACTCCCAGAATCTTGATAATTAGCTTTATCCCTTCAGGGTAAGAGCATGCAGTATATTGCTAATACTGTGCAGAGTATTGGCTTTTAGCTTTCATGAACATTTCCTCTAAGATGTATCTGAGATTTCCTTATCAGTAAATGACGGATTTGGGCATCTTAGATTAAACACAGAGCACATAAGCATGGGATATGCATCTTTTATTTTTCTCTGTTGGTTTATTGTATCATTTATTTGGTGGATAAAAATCTATGTGAGGCAAAAGATAAGATTGTTTTCAGCTTTTCTTAATGGCTCCTGGACTCTTGATTTCATGCAAAGGAATTAATTGCATTTGAATGAGTTCAATGCAGAAACATAGCTGTTTATTCAGAATTAACCCCACCATCATCAAGGTTTTTTGTTGTTTTGTTTTTCTTGGCTTTTCTGCAGGTTAATGACAACTCCTATGTAAGAATAAGATGAGTCTTATTCTTACAAACTTAAGTCTCTAGGAAATATTTATGTAGTCATTTCTCACACCTTTTAAAGAAATGAAGATATGCAGTCAAGCAAATTCTTAAAATTTGACTTTACAAAACATTTTTCAATATTTTAACTTAAATATAAATTTTTTACAAAATATATTTTTTTGTATAGTTGTGATATCAGTGTTGGAATTGCCACAATATGCTGTTAGGAGATCTTCCATTTGTACTAAGATTTTATAACTGGGAAGGAGAAAATTATATCATCTAGAAATAAAGCATGAAAAACAGTCCTAATGTAGTACTATGTTAATTAACCAACTACCTGAATGATTTAAAAATGGTAGGAAAGTCTTATCAAGTGCTCAGAATTCCAAGAAAACCCACGGAAGAAGCGGGCAGCAGAGGATGAGCGGGTTAGATGGCATCACTGACTTCATGGACGTAAATTTGAGCAAACTCCAGGAGAAGGAAGTGGCAACCCACTCCACTATTCTTGGCTGGAAAATTCCATGGACAGGGGAGCCTGGCAGGCTATAGTCCATGGAGTCACAAAGGTCAGACACGACTGAGCGACTAAGCCACTACCACCATTGGGAGATAGTGAAGGATGAGGAAGACTGGCGTGCTGCCGTCCCTGGGATCCCAAAGAGTCAGACATGTCTTAGCAACTGAAAAGCAGCAACAAATAGTGGATTGTTCATTTCCATATGAGGACTGTTATTAAGATATCTTTTGTACTGACTTGGTGTACAGTTGACTTTTCAGTACATCAGCCCTGTCTTGCCAAAGAGATGACCTTCTGTATATAGATTTTAAATTAGGTATTTTCTAGACTGAGCATGCAGGCAAGGCTTTGTATAAATAGCCAACTCCTTTGTTAGGGAAATTTAAAAGCTAAGGCTTTGAAATATCCAGACAGTTTGAACATCAATCAGAAATGAAACATCTAGAAATCATGTAATAGCATGAATGGGAAGGGTGTCAAGCCAAGAGGGGGAACCGACCTTATGCTTCTTTTGACTAGGAGAAAGGCAGACATGCCTACCTGCCTTGTGGAAAGGTGACCTTGATTAAACACTACATTAAACTGTTAAGTGGGTCACCTGGAGCTTTATATAATGTAAATCCAATGACCTGCTAGCCTGATTGCATTATTAGAAAGTCTGCTTTGGGCCAGAAAATAGCAAATCACTTATACTTTTCTAGATGATTCCCATAACCAGCTATTCTTACCAAAAATCGAGTCTTTCATCAGCATTTTCCCCAAACCACAACATTTTCAGGTTAAAACAACTGAGACCTTCAGTATAATTTTCCTTTGATCTACTTTTTAATCATCTTTACAATTTTGAATGAAAGACAGAAGCTGTAGTGTTTGGAATGAGAGATACCCTGAAATTACTGCTCTATTTGAAAGCCTTAATCATATATAATTTCCTCGTTTATAAATGTTAAATCTCAAATGAGAGATTTGCCTTCTTCAAACACGTTTTGTGTGCCTTTTCTGTGCAACAAGGCCTTCCTTTGAAAAGCTTGTTCAGACTTAGTTTTGATTCAAAGCCTGAGCTTTTGCATGCCTGGAATTCTTGCTCTTCAAAATATTTGCTCCCTGGAGAGGTCAGCTGAAGATGGAGTTGTCATGTGACTGTGGACCATTGACCCAGAAGATGTTTTAGGTAACGGAATGAGCTTTGGCAGAGTTCCAATGCTTTCTAGTTGAGGGGAGCCAGGAAAGGAGGGCAGAGCTGGCTGTGTTCAGAGGGAAGAACTTGCTTAAAAATGTTTGAAACCTGAATGTCCCTTCATTTGATGCCTTTGCCTTACTGCTTAGGAGCATTTTAAACTGCAGCATTCCGAAGTGGGCCATAGTGTGTAGTGATGCATATTTAAGTGATCTTGCATCTAAACAAATGCATTCACCCTCTGCCTGGTGAGTAGAATCTGAATGATGCCTGTACTCTGTTAGAAAGGGACAGACGTTTTCATTGCAAAATTCAGTCAAGCAGAAAAGTAGCAAAGTGAGCAGAAATTTTCATTTACATCCATGATTGAAGTTGCAGTGATAAAAGAAAATCGCTAGGTTCAAGAATAGCCTTGTTCTCATTCTGTTATATGACACGGAGGATTTGGTCAGTACGGAAACAGTTTTTTGATACTTACATTATTGAGGAAGGTGCTGATGGATAGCTTTAAATTGTACATATCTTTTAACTGACCTTAGTTCCCCCCAACCCAGGGTTTTCGTAGTATCTTTAAACAGACTCCAGATCAGATCAGATCAGTCGCTCAGTCGTGTCCGACTCTTTGCGACCCCATGAATCGCAGCACACCAGGCCTCCCTATCCATCACCAACTCCTGGAGGTCAGTACCCCCTTATTATCAAGTCCATTATTGATTTGTTAAAATATGGGCTTTATGTCCCATTACCATAGAGAACCACAGTAATTTCTTTGCCTTTACTTGTGAGCACCACCAGGTGTGGGGCCTCCCAAGTGACGCAGTGGTAAAGAACCCACCTGCCAATGCAGGAGACACGAGTTTGATCCCTGGGTCAGGAAGATCCCCTGGAGGAGCGCATGGCAACCCACTCCATTACTCTTGTCTGGAGAATCCCATGGACAGAGGAGCCTGGCAGGTTACAGTCCATGGGGTCAGAAAGAGCCAGACATGACTGAGCAACTAAAAAGCAACAACAAATCAGCAGATGAAACAGAACTCAGATAACTAGGGCCAAACCTAGACACCACCATCATAAGAGACGGGATTAGAGAGTGAGATCAGGATTTTCCAATTTCTCTGCTAAATAGTTTATGATGTACCTTTTGGTGTATATATATATATAAGCTTTAATGCAGTAATTTGCTGCCCCAAGCCCTCTTCCTTGGAAGTCCAGAAATTCACTTCTTTCGGTTCTCTCAGGAGCAGTAAGCCCTGGCAAACTGATTTACAGTAATGAAGCTAAGCCTTGTTTACAAATCTAAGTGGCAGTTTCTAAGTCCACAGTCAAATGGTAACTGAGGGAGAGATTCTTATATGGCCAGATCCATCCGCAGTGAAAAGAACATGTGATTTTTGAAGGATGATTCAGAACTGGGTAATTTCTAAAACATATTTTTATTGAAGAACTTGATGAATCATGTATACTTTTTTTTTTATTCTGTGAGATTATTGTGTCCCTCTCCCCTAGGTCGTGATTGGAGTACAATGACAGAACTCCAGTCCTTTCTGCTATGGTTGAACAAAGCCCTGGGCATTTAGAGCAGTGTTCTCGTGCCAGTGAAAGGTTGTACTAATTCCAAATACTGCATCCTAGATACTTCCTGGCTAGCTCTTTTGTTAAATGCCGTGATATCTTTTTTCTGCGTCATTCTCTCCTTATCTACTTCCTCTTGCCCCAAATAGTTTTGCATCTTTTTAGGATATAATTTTTGTTTCTGGAAAGTTTTGAATTAGAACATCCCTGAAATACAGGGCGACATGTATTCCTCTGATTCTTAGGAGACACCCCCATTGTCTCCTAAAACTAGACATTTCAGGTCTAGGCTAGACACAGGAGAATCCAGAAGGTACTTAATATGCTCCCAAGGGGTACAGTGTGGCAGTTGGGTGTCAAGAGGTCTCCTAGATAGAAGAGGTTTGGGCTGGAACAGCCAAGTCTGGGCATGGAGAACCCAGGGAGTGGTAGCTGGTTGTAAGCACCGCTGATGAATAAAGTGTCAAGGGTGCTAGGACAGACCAGCAGGAAAACGGAATGAAGCCAGTGAAACTCCTCTGCTAACCTCAGTGAGTGAGGAAGAACCCAGGACATGGGGTCATGATGAGCAGATGCATAGATGGAAAGGAGAGGGAAGAGCTAGAACGATGTTTTTTATACTCAGGAAATGGTTTACTGGAATTCAGAACATTTTTACATGTGACATGATCTGAGATCCGTCTTCAGGAATATGGATAGTTGGAGTGGAGTAGAGAGGTACAGCCCTTGGGGCTAGATACATGAATCAGTGGTAAATATTGTGGGACAAAATAGAAGCAGAGTATAATAGGAAACCAACCAACTTGTCAGCAGGCATCACCCTTTGGAGCTCCCTCAATATGCTGAATGTTGTGTGACGCATAGTCTTAGAAATTCCCCGAGCCTTCATCAGAAAGTAGTATTGGACTTAAGAAACCGACTCCCAATCCAGGGGACACGAGTTCAACCCCTGGTCCAGTAAGATTCCACATGCTGTTGGGCAGCTAAGCCTGTACCCCCCAACTACAGAAGGCATGACCCTCTAGAGCTCACGAGCTGCAGCTCCTGAAGCCTGAGTGCCGTAGGGTCCGTGCTCTGAAACAGGAGAAGCCATCACAGTGAGAAGCCCGCGCACCTCAACTAGAGAGTAGTCCCTGCTCACTGCAACTAGAGAAACCCTGTACACAGCAGCGAAGACCCTTGGCAGCCACAAATGAAAAAGGTTTTAAAGGAAGAAAGAAAGGAGTAGAACAGGAGCCAAGGAGGTGTCAGTGGTGGGAAAGAACCCGGATGAAGGTGAAGTGGTGAAGAGTAATGGCTACCCTGAGAGGTGCCTTCTCTCCCCGACCCGGCTCTCCCAGCTCAACAAAGTGGATGAAGCCACCCAGGGTGATAGGCAAGTGATAGGGTGTGAGACGGTGGAGAGTCGTGTGAGAGGGTGGAGAGTCATCTCCAGACTACAAAGCCAAGAGATCCTGGGAAAAACCAAAAGGAGTGACCGTCAATGATGAGGTTGAACAAGAAGTGTACAATGAGAACTTCAAAAAGTGTGCAAAGATGAAAAAACTGTGAAAGGCAGGAAGCTGGAAGGCTTGAGCACCTTTTCAAACGTTGAGAAAGTCTCTTAGTTGAGGAAAAACACTGCCTTGAGCGTTGTGCTTCCCAAGGATTCAGAAGACTGTTGAGTTGGGAGAGAAGTTGATGAAACAGGTGAGGTAGAGCGTCACCTTGAAGAAGTTGGCCCCCAGGGTCTCTGACATCTTCCAAAGAAAGGTTTTATCAAAGAAAGGATAAGAAAGGCCTTATCCAGCCTTATCAGGATCGTCAGGGTACCACCGGAGAGCTATAGTGAAGCCATGGTGAATGTGAGCGCATCTCTAGGGTTTACAAGGTGAAAGGACAGGGTGACTGTGAGATCCTTACAGCAGGCTATGAAGGGAACGTGTCATGGCCAAGCAGGAAAGATTGGAGTCCAAGAGAGCCTCTCACAAGTCACAGGAATGTGACTGTGAGAGATCAAAAACCATGGTACCTCACAAAGTAACAGAGATTCAACGAAGATGCTCTAATACCCAGCAGAACTATAGGAAACAAATTGCTGAGTTCCAGCTGTAAAGAAGAGCTAGATATTGTATCGTCACAACAGTTTAGAATGTGTGATCTTTCTCTCTCTTAATTTGAACTACTAAAGTTATTATACCAACAAGCAAGTTATGAAAATGTGATATTCTAAAGCCTTTGGAATCGTGGGGCTTCCCTGATGGCTCAGACAGTAAAGAATATGCCTGCCATGCCGGAGACCCAGATTCAGTCCCTGAGTCAGGAAGATCCCCTGGAGAAGCGAATGGCTACTCACTCCAGCATTCTTGCCTGGAGAATTCCATGGACAGAGGAGCCTGGCGGGTGACAGTCCATGGGTTGCAAAGAGTGGGACACAACTGAGCAACTTTCACTTTCGCCTTTGAAATCATAAGTTGTAAAACAGCAAAGGAATTGTATGTGGAAAAAAAAAATAGTTGAATGGTGGTCTCTTCCCTTATATTGCTTCCATATAAGATAGATTTTGGCCTAATAAGGAATTGCTTATTGTTCTTTGTACAGTATTGTACAGTTCCAGGAGCTGATGGTTGGTTGGTATTGGATTCTAATCTAGTACAGGTGCTAAAAGCAGTGTTCTCTGTGTGGGTGTCCAGCAAAGAAATGGAACTGGTAACTGAAAGGTCACCGTGGAGAGCTGTGGAAGCTGTTGAATGCTCGGGCATGACTGATAAATATGAGAAAGCCCAAGCAGAAAGTTGAGGACAGTCTTCCTTTGTAATCAGTTATTCAGAGAGGAGTCGATGAGAGCGACAGGATGACTAGCTTCAGACAGAGAGTGGGAGCACAAGTGTTGCCTGAGAAGACACAACTCAAGGAAGAAAGTGATATGGCAGAGAACAGACAGCTGATCTGAGGGCTGAGAAAGAGACTCATGCATTTGTTGCTACTGACCTTGAAAAAAGAATTATTGGAGATTGTTGAAGCAAGGCCAGATGGTGATGAGCCAGGAAGAAGGGCAAGTCAGAGGCTTTATAATGACAGTCCATAACTTTGTTGATAAGTTTATCCGTGAAAATGCCTCTTCCTGTTTTGATTATAGCCTGCCTTACACATAGGTTTCTGAGTAAGGTGTGTGGACAAAACACTGTGTATGTTTTTACTTCTCTGTATAATTTAAGGTTTTGGTGATCGCTGGTGGTTCTCCTGCATCCTCAAGCATCAGCCCGATTGGTATTTTGTTGTCAATTATGTGGGTTTTTAAAAGCCCTGTAATATAATCCCAATCAATTGCATCTTTAAAACCCATCAGTTATGGAATTTTTTAGAAAGTCAGAAAGAAAGAGAAGTGTTAGGAGGAAGCCACCAGTGAGGATACTTGCATTTTCAAGAGATGAAATAGAGAATTTAACAGGATATCTCTTCAGTATGTGCCTTTCATATCATCTCTCAAAAATATAGAAGACTGAACGAGGCTAATGATGAGTAGATATGAAGGAAACCTTATTTAAATTTCTGCATTTGAATTAATTGCATGATCATGAGTACAAACTATAATATGAGAAGTGCAAAAAGAGAAATAAGAGAAGAGAAGAAGTGATGTTTGCTGGTAAATAGAGTTAACCATAGTAACAAATTTAATATCCCTTTCAATAATTAAATATATGATATTGTGATGGCATATAGAATTGTGCATGTAGTCTTCCCAGTATATTCACTCTTATGTTTATTTCTGCTTAGACCTGTTTCTTTGAAGTTAGTTTCCCCTATAACCTCAACTTGTCCCCATTCCACTCATCATTCCTTGAAAGGTAGCATTGATTTCAAAAACTTGATGCTAAGCTAGTCTGCCCAATGGTGACCACTAGCCAACTGTGGCTGTTGAGTGCTTGAGATATTCTAGTTCAAAGTGGTGTGTGCTGTAAGCGGAATATACCCATCAAATATCAAAGAGTTAGTCTTGGCAGCAGGGGTGGTGTCTTAGTATTAACTTTTTACACTGATTACATTGTTGAAACGATAGAAACTGCGCTATACTGGGTTAAAGAAATTGAGAGAACAAAAGACTGAGCTGAGAGAATGCACAGGAACTATCTCTGACATGGGGATTGGGGGAGAGGGGACTGAAGACTTGCTTAATGGATATAGAGTTTCAGTTTTGCAACAAGAAAACAGTTATGGAAACTAGTTTCACAATAATGTGAATGTACTTAATGCAGCTGAACTGTACACTTAAAAAATGGCTACGATGGTAAATTGAATGTTATGTGTATTTTGCCTCCATTAAAAAGAAAAGGCTATTCCAAAAAGGGTTCTATAATGCAATAACCTGTGACTTAAAAAAAAAAAAAAACCTTAATAAGATTAGTTATAATGGATTCTGTTAAGTAGACCTATGCTACTTGAAAGAACAGCTGAATCCAGTCACTTGGGAACTTGTTATAAAAACAGAATCAGTCCCACCTGGACTTGTCCAATCAGAAACTGCATTTTAACAAGATCCCCAGGTGATTCAAAGGCACGTTAAAGCTTGAGAAACCCTGCTCCAAATCATCTCTCAAAGTGTGGTCAATGAACCGCCTGAATCTGAATCCCTCTGGGGAAATGTGTTTTCGCGTGCATCACAAGCACACGGATCCAGTCCAGGTCTTGGGGCCAGAAGGGGATGGATCTGCAGTCTAATCAGGCATCCCAGGTGACTCTGAAGCAGCTTAGAGTTTGAGAACCCCTCTAACCTGGAAAGATTATTTTCATAATTGTATCTTTGATGTTGGGATAATTATAAATGAGTAATAAGAAGATCCATTATTAATAAAATCAAGAATATGAGTAATAACTGCATTAAAAAATAGGTAACAGAGCAAAACACATAACTAATCTTGGGTGGTTTGGTGAGAAAGGCATGATTCAGAATCTATGGAATATTGTAATACTTTGCTGAAATAGTGAGCGTTACATAGAGTCAAGGTCCAAAGTTGATTCTCTTTAGGCAAAAACCCTATGAGTCTTCAGATTTCAAATTTGTAAATGTGAATTGAATTTGATCAGGGACTTTTACATTTCCAAGACAAGGTTAAACTTGGAAAGCAAAGAATTTCCTTTATAGGGACTTCTCTGGGGGTCCCAGTGGTTAAGACTTCACCTTCTAGTGCAGGAGCTACAAGTTCAATCCCTGGTCAGGGAGCTAAGCTCTCATATGCCTCTCGGTCAAAAAGCCCAAAACATAAAGTGAAGCTATATTATAACAAGTTCAGTAAAGACTTTAAAAATGGTCTACATCAAAATAAAATCTTAAAAAAAAAATTTAAAGGATTTCCTTTATAATTGATAAATGTGTGATTATTCAGAAACTCTGAAAGTGTTTACAAGAATTTAAATGCCACCCATACACAAATTATTGAAACAGAAAATTTGCTAGGAAAATCTAAAACTAAGCTTTGTCTAGTTATTTTAGATGTCATAGAAGAGAAGCCTGTGTTAGTAAAGATCTTTTATTTTCATAAAAAATCATATATTCCACAAAATTTCTTTTGCCTTCATTGCACTAAATCACTCATTAAGACATTACAGTCAAGATTTTTCATATAATTTGTGTTCTATTAAGAGTAATATCTATAGAATTAAAATATTAAGATACAATTTTATTAAAATATATATAATTTGAGTTTATTTTTTTATCCTCTTTTTAAATTAAGTTTTTTTAATTGAAGGACAATTGCTTTACAGAACTTTGTTGTTTCCTATCAAACCTCAGCATGAATCAGCCATAGGTATACATATATCCCCTCCGTTTTGAACCTCCCTCCCATCTCTGCCATCCCACCCCTCTAAGTTGATACAGAGTCCCTGTTTGAGTTTCCTGAGTCATACAGCAAATTCCCGTTGGCTATCTATTTCACATATGGTAATGTAGGTTTCCATGTTATTCTTTCCATGCATCTCACCCTCTCCTCCCTTCTCCCCATGTCCATGAGTCTGTTTTCTATGTCTGTTTCTCCACTGCTGCCTTGCAAAGAAATTATTCAGTACCATTTTTCTAGATTCTGTATATGTGGGTTATAATACAATATTTATCTTTCTCTTTCTGACTCACTTCACTCTGTATAACAGGTTCTAGGTTCATCCACTTCATCAGAACTGACTCAAAGATATTCCTTTTTATGGCTGAGTAATATTCCATTGTGTATATATACCAAAACTTATTTATCCATTCATCTGTTGATGGACATCTAGGTTGCTTCCATATTCTAGCTATTGTAAATAGTGCTGCAATGAACAATGGGATACATGTGTCTTTTTCAATTTTGGTTTCCTCAGGGTATATGCCTAGGAGTGGGATTGCTGGGTCATGTGGTGGTTTTATTCCTAGTTTTTTAAGGAATCTCCATACTGTCTTCCATAGTGGCTGTATCAATTTACATTCCCACCAACAGTGCAAGAGCATACCCTTTTCTCCACACCCTCTCCAGTATATGAAATGAAGCTTAAAAATGAATAAGTTAAAATTATCTAATGTTTTCAAAAATATTTTTCTTTAGCAGAAAGGAAAATGGTAGTTGCCAGGGGTTGGGGAGAGGAAAAAGCAGGAGTGTAGTTCAATGAATATAAAGATTCAGTTTTGCAAGGTGAAAAATTTTTAGAGATTTTTCTTGCTGTAAGACATATATACCTAGCACTACTGTGTTGTTCAGTCACTAAGTCATAACTGACTCTTTGCAACCCCATGACTGTAGCCTGCCCAAGCTCCCCTGTCCGTGAGATTCTCCAGGCAAGAATACTGGAGTGGGTTGCCATTTCCTTCTCCAAGTAAACATCTTTTTAACACAAGTTCTTTTCAATTGACTGTAATTTCACAGTTGTTGAAAATCAGAATCTTGACATGGAAGTGAATAGCTATGTCTTATCAAAATCTGATGTGGAACCTTCAAATTTTTTTTAAGTAGGCATTACTCTAAGTTTTAGATTTAATAAATTTTAATTTTAATTTATGCTAATTAATTAGATTTAATAAATTGTATATTGATTTGTATTATTTTATTAGATTTAATAAATTTTAATATTATTTAATTTTAATAAAAATTGAGAGGATATTCCAGGGGATTGCCATATACCCCCTCACCCTGCTGCTGCTGCTAAGTTTCTTCAGTCATGTCCAACTCTGTGCGACCCATAGATGGCAGCCCACCAGGCTCCGCCGTCCCTGGGATTCTCCAGGCAAGAACACTGGAGTGGGTTGCCATTTCCTTCTCCAGTGCATGAAAGTGAAAAGTGAAAGTGAAGTCGCTCAGTCGCGTCCAACCCTCAGCGACCCCATGGACTGCAGCCTTCCAGGTTCCTCTGTCCATGGGATTTTCCAGGCAAGAGTACTGGAATTGGGTGCCATTGCCTTCTCCGACCCCCTCACCCAGTCTCCCCTAGTTGGGTTGGCCAAAAAGTTCATTCAGTTGTTCATAAAAGCATACAAAAACCTGAACAAACTTTTTAGCCTATCTAGTATTAATGTCTAATAGTACATTTCTTACAGTTAATGAACCAATTCTGATCCATTATTATTAATACAGTCTGTCCTTTATTCATCCTTCATTTATGTCCTTCAGTTTAGTTCAGTCGCTCAGTCGTGTCCGACTCTTTGCGACCCCATGGACTGCAGCACGCCAGGCCTCCCTGTCCATCACCAAGTCCCAGAGTTCACTCAAACTCACGTCCATCGAGTCCGTGATGCCATCAACTCTGTCATCCCCTTCTCCTCCTGCCCCCAATCCCTCCCAGCATCAGGGTCTTTTCCAGTGAGTCAGCTCTTCTCATGAGGTGGCCAAAGTATTGGAGTTTCAGCTTCAGCATCAGCCCTTCCAATGAATATTCAGGACTGATCTCCTTTAGGATGGACTGGTTGGATCTCCTTGCAGTCCAAGGAACTCTCAAGAGTCTTCTCCAACACCACAGTTCAAAAGTATCAATTCTTCAGCACTCAGCTTTCTTTATAGTCCAGCTCTCATATCCAACATGACTACTGAAAAAACCATAGCTTTGACTAGATGGAACTTTGTTGGCAAAGTAATGTCTCTGCTTTTTAATATGCTGTCTAGGTTGGTCATAACTTTTTTCCAAGGAGCAAGCATTTTTTAATTTACATCCTTAGTTTTTACCTAAAATCCTTTCTCTAAGATCCCATGCAGCACACCATGTGAAATTTACGTGCCATATCTAATCAGCACTCCATGACAGTCTCTCATACTTTCCTCACTGTTGGCCTTGGCAGTTTTGAGGAGTAGTGGTCAGGTGTTTTTTTTAGGATGCTCCTGGTGGAATTTTCTTATGCTTCACCTGGAGTTATGGGTTTCTGGAAGACAGACCACAGAAATAGATTGCTTTTTTCATCATATCATATCAAGAGCCCCTGTGATCAACAAGATCTGTCACTATTATTGTTGACTTTGATCATATGGCTGGGATAGTGGTTGTCAGGTTTCTCCACTATAAACCTACTCTGTCCCCCTCATTGTATACTGAACTCTTCAGAAGAAAGTCACTAGGCATAGCCCACAAGTAAGGAATGGAAAATTTTGCTTCACCTCCTGAGGGTATAGACGATTTTTAATTCTACACAGGTTTGCCTTTTACGACTCATTTTATTTATTCAGTTTTAGTAACTCATAGACATTTTATACTTTGTATTATAATCTAATACTACTTTATTAATTATATATATATATACACACACACACACATACACACAAGTAATTGCTCAAGTTGTTCCAATTTTGGCCTTTGGGAGCTCATTCATTTGGCTCTTGTGCTTATTTTGAAATACTCTCTTTGATTGTTTTCTCCACAAGATGCTCCAGACTCATATGTTTTAGGCCCCCATCCTAGAATGCTCTGTTTCTCCAGGGGACTCTAGTTCCTTTTATTGCAGAATAATATTAAAAATAGAGACCTGGGCACTGGGTGTGCTCCTTGCTACTAGAACATCTGCTTTTAGGTGCCTCTCAGAGTTAGCCATTATATTTGTGTGGTGTCCAGCTTGTGTGAATATTTCTGTAGCTAACTATCTGTATTGATATTAAGCTAAATATGCATTCATCCTATGGCTCCATCTCTGATCAGTTACTTCATGGATCTTTCTGGCTCCTCCCCTGGCTTATCTGTAATTTCACTCACAGGGGCAAGCCTGGTCCTACCATCTACCTTCTATTTACACAGTTCTTCAGTTGTATACTTGCTGAGCAGTACCAGAATTAATTCATGCCTTTGTAAGGTTTTTAAAAAGCTGCACAATAGCTAACATGGTTATTTTGTTCCTGTCTTTTTCACCTATGTCCTCTGCACTCTTTTCATCATCTTGCATGCTCAGTTACTCAGTCGTGTCTGACTCATTGCAATCCCATGGACTGTATAGGATTTTCCAGGCAAGAATACTGGGGGGGGGTTGCCATTTCCTCCTCCAGGGGATCTTCCTGACCCAGGGATCAAACCTGCCTCTCCTGTGTCTCTTATATTGGCAGGCTGATTGTTTACCATTGTGCCACCTGGGAAGCTTTCATGATTATGAGACGATTGTTATTCAGAACCGGGGTCAAACACTGTTTCTCTCTTACACTCAACCTGCCATTTGTGTATGTGAGCGAGACCTGGCTCCATTCATTTGAAAAATCAGAGAGAGGGTTTAGGAGAAACTTGTAGCTTTCACTTCTTTTGCCTTTTGCTTATTTTTCTTATCTGAAGCTTTGCCAATTTTCAGGAATCCCATAACTAGAATTCTCCCTCACCCTTTCCTTTAACACTTTAGAGACAAGGAAGGGAGGTTACACCTTGGGCAGAAGTCCAAAGACCTGAAATGTTTCTGGCCAACACCAGTTTAATCTTTGTGAATTCATAGAAAAACAGTTTATTCATTTGAGACGTCTGTCTTGAAGAACATGAATGTGGTTCTGGAAACTTATTCAGCCTGTTCAGTCCTACTCCTACTCAAAAATTTAGGAGACTCGGTTTTGAGAAATTCTGCTCTTTATTCTAACACCCTTCCCCACCTTTTCTCCATGTGCCGTGATTCACAGTCCCTTTGGTTTTAGTTGTAGTACTTTTACTCTCTGTTGTCTCCCTGGAATCATCTGTCTTTTGCAAAGGAACATAAAGAAACTGAAAAATACATTCCTGTCTTCAGATTTCATATTGTGGGAGACTCTGTATTTGCCTGATTAATATTCAGTCCTAATTCTTCCTTTCAGAAAGAATTCCAGATTTTCCTCATTGGTGGAGACAGTGTGCTTGACCAAAATTATTGTTTGCAAATTCCCTCACAGTTCAGTGTGGCCAGATGACACAGCTCTGGTGGGTGGGATGTGGATACTGGGTGGATGTTCCTCCCCGTGAAACAACAAAGCTTTAACAGGGGAAAAATAACAAACAGAAAACCTTTGTCCCTTGACCTGTTCCTGCCTGGAACTTGAACGTGAACTCTTAATATCCTGTGGCTGTTTCGTGATCACAAAGCATGTTGAGAAAAGCCAATACACAAAGGATGGCAGTGCAGAACAGAAAGATGTTGTTGAGTCACGCAGTTATGTCCAACTCTTTTGCAAACCAGTGGACTGTAGCCCGCCAGGCTTCTCTGTCCATGAGATTTTCCAGCCAAGAATACTGGAGTGGGTTGCCGTGTCCTTCTCCAGGGGATCTTCCTAACCCAGGAATGGAACCTATGTCTCCTGCATTGCAGGTGGATTCTTTATCACTGAGCCACCATGGAAGCCCTAGTGCAGAAATATAGGAATAACCTAGTCTGTGAGAGCATCATGGAACATCTGCAGCAGCTTCACCCTTAATGTGAAACTTACGGGAGAGAGAATTCTATCATGACTTTATGCTACTGTTTGTCAAGCATTCTCTTTTGTGTTTACCATGCGTTCCATTCTGTGCAGTAGAATGCATTTTTAACTGTTTATATGACTTGCTAGCTAATTTAAGTCTGTTTTTATTCTTCCATTGACCACATTGTAGATCACAACATTATTTTATAGTCTAAAAGTGAATCCACTTTTATAAAAGCCAAAGAGAATTGGCCAAGTAACCCAGTTTGACCAGACTGTAAAAAACAGTGAGTTGAGTAACCACACTTGGATTGGAGTCCAGAGGTCCAGATTTTCAGGCCGGTTGCACTGCCAAATGGCTCTGTGGGCAAGCCACTTGACCTGGGTTCTTTTCCTCTCATCTGCAAAATGAGGTAATTTGAATAAGACAGTCCTCTCAAAGACCACCTAAGAGCCAGTGGATCAATGCCTGCAGAGTCCCAAATGAATTCGGTGCTGCTGTTTACCTTGCCAAGACTTTTTAGCAAAGAAGCCAAGCAGAGATCTTGTTCCTTAGCTGTGAAAATTCCTTTTCAACTGGAGTGTGTGTAGTATAAATTGTAAATGTGTAAAACAAGAAACCAGGTTGTGTGATTACCAGGAAATATGCACAGTTGTATATTGAATTTAACTAATGGGTTTGTTTTTATTGTTTAGTCACTAATTCCTGTCTGACTCTTTTTGCGACTCTATAAACCGTAGCCCGCCAGGCCCCTCTGTCCATGGGATTTCCCAGGCAATAATACTGGAATGGGCTGCCATTTCCTTCTCCAGGGAATCTTCCCGACCCAAGGATCTAACTCATGTCTCCTGCATTAGCAAGTGAATTCTTCACAACTGAGCAACCAGGGGAAACTATTAGGACTGAATGATGCCAGATTCCTAAAATTCAATATTAGCAGAAAGATGGTTTCTCATTAGAATACTTAATTTATTGTGGTCTCTTTCACTTGGATTCTATTCATTTTTTTTTAACCTGAGAATCAAACCAAATAAACAGAAATTATGTTTTAAAATTAAAAGTACTATGTATTAAACAGATGGGCTTCCGTGGCGAGTCAGTGGTGAAGAATCTGCCTGCCAGTGCAGGAGACCCAGTTCAGTCCCTGGTCCAGGAAATAATCCCTGGAGAAGGAAATGTCTATCCACTCCAGTATTCTTGCCTGGGAAATGCCATGGACAGAGGAACCTTGCAAGCTACAGTCTCTCAGTTCAGTTCAGTTCAGTTGCTCAGTCATGTCCGCTCTTTGCAACCCCATGAACCGCAGCATGCCAGGCCTCCCTGTCCATCACCAACTCCCGGAGTTCACCCAAACTCATGTCCATCGAGTCAGTGATGCGATCCAGCCATCTCATCCTCTGTTGTCCCCTTCTCCTCCTGCCCTCAAACTCCCAGCATCAGGGTCTTTTCAAATTAGTTAGCTGTCCACATCAGGTGGCCAAAGTACCGGAGTTTCAGCTTCAACATCAGACCTTCAATGAACACCCAGGACTGATCTCCTTTAGGATGGACTGGTTGGATCTCCTTGCAGTCCAAGGGACTGACAAGAGTCTTCTCCAACACCATAGTTCAAAAGCATCAATTCTTCTGTGCTCAGCTTTCTGTATAGTCCCAACTCTCACATCCATACATGACTACTGGAAAAACCATAGCCTTAACTAGACAGACCTTTGTTGACAAAGTAATGTCTCTGCTTTTTAATATGCTGTCTAGGTTGGTCATAACTTTGCTTCCAAGGAGTAAGCATCTTTTAATTTCATGGCTGCAGTCACCATCTGCAATAATTTTGGAGTCCAGAAAAATAAAAGTCAGCCACTGTTTCCACTGTTTCTCCATCTATTTGCCATGAAGTGATGGGACCAGATGCCATGATCTTCATTTTCTGAATGTTGAGCTTCAAGCCAACTTTTTCACTCTCTTCTTTCACTTTCATCAAGAGGCTCTTTAGTTCTTCTTCACTTTCTGCCTTAGGGTCACAAAAAGTCAGATATGGCTTAGCCGACTGCTGCTGCTGCTGCTAAGTCGCTTCAGTCATGTCTGACTCTGTGCGACCCCATACAGGCAGCCCACCAGGCTCCCCCGTCCCTGGGATTCTCCAGGCAAGAACCCTGGAGTGGGTTGCCATTTCCTTCTCCAATACATCAAAGTGAAAAGTGAAAGTGAAGTCGCTCAGTCGGGTCCGACTCTTAGCGACCCCAGCGACTGAACAGCAGCAAATCAATGGGTAGCTGTTGTCTAACACAGGGAACTCAGCTTAGTGCTCTGTGATAATGCAGAGGTGTGGGACAGGTAGGGGGTTGAAGGGAGCAGTAGGAGGAAGACTCATGAGGGAGGGGATATATGTATATATGTATACATAGAGCTAACGCACATTGTTATGCAGTAGAAAGTAACAACATTATAAAGTGATTATTCTCCAATTTAAAAACATATATAAATAAAATGCAAAAGATAAATAAAAATAAAAGTGAGCATGGTTCTATGTGAAAACTCCATGAATATACTATCAGATTTTTTTTAATTAAAAAGCTATTTCTTAGAGCAATTTTACATTCTCAGCAAAACTGAGTGGCCACTACAGAGTCTCCACACATCCCCTGTTGCATCATAGTTGGGTTTTTTTTTTTAATATCATAGATTTTTAAGAATAATGTTTTTAGAATTTAAAAGAGAGCAAATGTAAACCGTATTAAACTAAACCAGATTCTGAGAAAGGATTTGTTATATTTTTACCACTTCTCTTTCATTCTTTATTAAAGAAATGTTAACAGATTTTTGTGGTTTAATTGCTTTAACCTTTCCAATGTGTAACATTCTAGTCTGTGCCATCAGTTGTGAAAGTAATATAAATAAGATTGTAAAAGCCAGTCTTTGATAAATTTTATTTTAATGTTAGAGTACAATGAGTTTACTGTTTTGCCATTAGTCCCGAGGGCCTATTAAATAACCCGTATTAATCCTTTAAAAAAGCAATATCATTTGAGGGACATATATTTCTTGACTATCTGCAATATTAGAAACCTAAGGGCATCTTCACACAGTGAAATCAAGTGCCATTTTCCAAATAAAAAATATAAATCAAATATCCTTTTATTAAATTAATGTCATATGTGTCCTTTTGATGAACACTAGATTTTACCAAGGTAAATATCTTCCAGTGACTTTGACTTTGCATTAAAATCTACTCCTTAGCAGATTGCCCTCAGGTCAAGTAAAAAAGGACATTTTGTCGTTCTGCAGCTGTTATCCAGTTTATGCCACAAAAACTGTTTCAGGACAAAGTTGAGAGTATCTGATATCTTCTTCTGATTGTCTCATGAACTGATTTAACAGCTTTGGCCCAGGCATTGAATCTTCCCAGATAATTTGTAAAAAAATAAAAAATCATTGCTTAGTATTTCTGATGTTTGTGAATATGGCAGTGTGTGTGTATGTGTGTGTTAGTTGTTCAGTTCAGTTCAGTCACTCAATTGTGTCCGACTCTTTCCTACCCCATGAACTGCAGCACTCCAGGCCTCCCTGTCTGTCACCAACTCTGGAGTCCACCCAAACCCATGTCCCTTGAGTCAGTCAGTCAGTCATGTCCAATTCTTTGCAACACCATGAACTATAACCTGCAAGCCTCCTCTGTCCATGGGATTTCCTAGGCAAGAATACTGGAGCTGGATAGCCATTCCCTTCTCCAGGGGATCTCCCCAACCCAGGGACTGAACCTGGTCTCTTGCATTGCAGGCAAATTCCTTATCACCTGAGCCAGGAAGCCCAGATATGTATGGTAGTATGGCCTGACAGTTCAGAGCTGGTCAATCAGGCAGGCATCTTCAGGCCACTGTCAATTCTGGCCTTCTGCGGCCTTGAAAATAGGATGCCTCTGGTATAAAGTATTCTTGCTATGTTTGATTGCTTGCCCTGAGAAACCATGAAGAATCCACTTGGAGAAAGATGTGTTGGTTTTTGATGAGGTTATTTTTGTTTTCCATTCTCCCAACTCATCTTTTTTTTTTTTTTTTGGTCTGTTTTATTTGTTGGTTTGTTTTATAGTATTCTATGTAAAAGCACAAGAAAAATATGACATCATTTGCATTATTACGTCATTTCTTTCCTTATAATTTATATCTTGATGTTTGTCTCTGGGGCTTGGTTATAGCCTACTCAAGGTAGGTGGCGTTACATGTGTTTCTGGGAAAGTGTTAGTCACTCCCTTGTTTCCCACTCTAGAGATCTATCACACAGTTGTTTGGAGGTGAATTGCAGTGATGCACGTGGAAAGCCAGCCATTCCATGGACTCAAAAGTTTCCTTCCTCACCAAGTACCACCCACATGAAACCCTTGGGGGCATGATGTCTCATAATTCTTGCATTCTCTGTGATCCACAATGCAATACTGTGGACACCATCACTTGTTTCAGAGATTTGAGGAATGATAAAGGTTTTTATCCCCTGTGATTTTCTTAGACTTTTACCTACATATTATTTATTAAAATAAATACTTAAATTTCATGAGGCATCGTGCATGTTTGAACTAGAGACAGACTAAAATTTAAGTGCATTTTTAGAAAGATAGTTTTAAGGAATCCTTTTGTTTAAAGGGTTTGAAAAGTTGCTTTTTCTTCCCCTTCTTAGAACCTTTATCTCCTTATGTATCATTTCAGAAAATTTCATTTAACCTACTATGAAAGTAAAGAAATGGCTCTTGTCTTTGCTGATGTGTGGACAACTTATATTCCTTGCTTGTTTGTAGTTGTTGGTTTTAATCTGTTCTTGCATGTCTTGCTTGAAGGATCATGGTACCTTACTCGGTGGTCTCCTTGAGTACTCATCATCTTATGACAGGAGTCCATCTTACACTTGATTAAAGAGTTTATCTGGGAATCAGACGAGCATGTCATTACTGTTTAAAATGTCCTGTGGCCTGTGTTACATCCAAAATGATTTAAAACCTTAGACTCTAAAACCAGAGTCCACCATATTTCTCCAGTCTTTTATTTATTTCTGGACATTTTTCCCCACCTACCTTATGTTCCAGCTATAGTGGACTTCTGCCTCTTCTACAGATATGCTTTGTCCTGTTTTCTTCCTTTGCACAGAAGGCTTCCTTTTGCCGTGTGTCCATTCACCTATCCATCCATACATCCATCCATACATCCAGTATGGTCATGTTTGCTAGAACTAGACCATGGATTGGGAGTAGAATGTTAAACAAGATAGATACTGTCTTAACATTGCATTCATTCCTACATGGCCCATTCCTGTTCATCCATTTAGACTCATTTCTACTGTTACTTCTACTTTGAGATCATCCCCAGTATCCACAAGATTTGTTCACTATGTTGATCCATCACTTTATCTCTATTATAGCATTTAATTTCTTCATTCATCAAGACATTTATTGCCTACTATGTGCAGAATCTACACTGAAATTGGGGATACTGTAGTGAACAAAACAAAAATTAAGCCCACAGCTTACACATTATGTTGTAATTATCCAACTAAAGTACTTATGAGAATGTGAATTCTTTTAGGACTTCAGGTAATATCTTTATACCTGAACTAGCAGTACTAAAATAATTTGCATGATATACAATTAAAAAAAAAAAAAACTATAGCAAAAGTCTAAGAAACAGTTTTCATGATTTAATTGAATTAAACACTGTGAAAACTATCTGTATATGGGCTTCCCAGGTGGCACTAGTGGTAAAGAACCCACTTGCCAGTGCAGAAGATGTAAGAGATTTGGGTTCATTCCCGGGTGGGGAAGATCCCTTGGAGGAGGGCATGGCAGCCCACTCCAGTATTCTTGCCTGGAGAATCCCATGGACAGTGGAGCCTGGTGGGCTACAGTCCATGGGGTCACAAATGTATTATGTATGCTGTTGTTGTTTTAGTTGCTAAGTCGTGTCCAACTCTTCGAGACACCATGAACTAGCCCACCAGGCTCTTCTGTCCATGGAATTTCCCAGGCAAGAACACTGGAGTGGGTTGCCATTTCCTTCTCTAGTATTATGTATATAAACATACAATATACATATGTGTATCTGATCTGATCTGATATATAGATTTTATTTAGAAATTTGGAAAATGCTAACTTTTCTATTAGTTTCAGATTAATATGTCAAATAAAGAGGGGTGGACAGTTATTTATTTGAATTCTTCTCAAATGATCACCTTGGTGAAGTCAATCTGTAATTTTTTAACCCTAGTTGCAATTAACTTGCAGTTTTTTGTATGATTAATTCACTCAGATTCATGTTCAATAAATTAACATTTCACTTGAAACACATAGAAAGTATTTAACCATCAAGGTAATGGGACAAGGAACTTGGCTGTTTACGGAAGCAGGACTCAAAATTCTAAAGATACTTCTTCCTGGTTTCACTACGTCATCATTCTAAAAGCAGCATAACTTCTCTGAAATTCTTTGAGCCTGTCTTTCCTTGATACCATCATGGGGATAAGATCTCTGGGATGCAGACAGAATGATGTGAAGCTGTTTTCTTTGTTTGCAGTTGGCGAGTTTGTGAGCGATGCCCTCCTTGTTCCGGACAAGTGCAAATTCTTACACCAGGAGAGAATGGATGTCTGTGAATCCCACCTTCACTGGCACACCGTTGCCAAAGAGGTACCAGCCCTTTCATCATCCTCCTTGTCAAGTGACGGTTTCCTAGGGATGATGCACATGACACTGTAGAGGGTGTTTGGAGGCAACAGCTGTCTGTTGATAAATGTGTGTTTTTTTTTAATTATTACTGTTAAAAATAAAAATCGTCATGAATATTTTAAGAGGATGTCTTGAGACAACAGCTGTGTTGATCAATAAGTTATTATTATTATTTTAAAAAGCTATCCATTAGTATTTTATGTTTAGTTAGATTTGTTAGGCTATGTCATGTTTTATAAATTAGAAACTATAAGTTTACACTCTCTATAAATCTTAAAACACACCTTTTAAAAAATTTTTGTAATTTGTGTGTTGTTTTCATTTGGCACGTGCCAAGATTTTATGCTTTAACTTTTTTCTCTGATATCCGTTGGGGAATACAGTGGTAGAGGAGGAAGTAGCTTGTCCAGTACGGGCATGAATGTTGCAGTTAGATCTGAGTTTTGCCATCAACTTTGTGTTCAGTGTGTCACACTGATGCCATCATTTCTCCATAGGGAGTAAGTCTGTGGCACCAGTTCTGACTTTTGCTAACCCCCTGCTTTTAGCAAAGCCAATAAGACATAAAGCAGTTAGCATAAAATGTCACTTTTTTATATTATTGCCTTTAAAACTGCTTTGTCTCTTTAATATATTATGAAGTTTTTTCTGATAAATTTATATGCTTTTTTTTTTCTTTGTAATGAAATCAGTCTCCCACAATTAGGTTCCTTGATTTAGTTCAGTCATTCTCAAATGAGGTCAGTTTTTCTCCACATCCCTTCCCAAGGACATGAGCCAATGTCTAGAGATATTATTGGTTGTCACAGTTTTTTTGTGTGTGTGTGACAAGGGGTGATACCATTGGCATTTGGTGGCCAGGGGCCAGAATGTTCTGCTAAGCATTCTTCAGTGAACAGGACAAGTGTCCCTTGCCCTCTAGAATGATCTGGCCCAAAATGTCAATGGTACTGAGGTTGAGAAACCCTGATCTAGCTCCATTTACCCATTGCATCATAGCCTTAAAGCTGTTAGGCAAAAAACACCACTTAAGATTCAGTATTAATTTTGCCTTTCATAAAATAATATGTTGTAAGCAACATTGTCTTTATATAAAAATGATTCAGAGCTAATTGATATTAAGAAAACAACCTAGATGATTTAAAGCCCAGTACCCATCTGATTGGGCTTCCCAGGTGGCTGGCTCAGTGGTAAAGAATCAGTCTGCCAATGCAGGAGATGTGGGTTCGATCCCTGGGTCAAGAAGTTCCCCTGGAAGTAGGAAATGGCAACCCTCTCCAGTATTCTCGCCTAGAAAATTCCATGGATAGAGGAGCCTGGCAGGCTACAGTCCATGGGGTCATAAAGAGTCAGATATAAGTTAGTAGCTCAGCACACACAGATACCCATCTAACTACCTTACTTTGCATTTCTTCTTGAGTTTAAAAAATTTTTTTGCCACTGAGAAACAAAATAAGTCTAATTCCTATGAGGTCAAAGTACACTCTGTAAAATTTCATTGTTTACTTATGTGTGTTGAATTATTAATCTTTCCTCTGTCACCACTGGGGGCTTTCAAAGCTTTATGTTAATTTGGATTTGTGGGAATTGAACAAATCCCAGGAAAGCGAAAGGATTTGAAGGAGAAATCTCTAATGACTTTAAGTTCTGATTCATGGCAGAGGATAATTTCTTCTTTTCCTAAGACTGTTACTTTGGAAGTGAGCCAAGAGAGTTGCAGTTTCTAGAATAAGATAGATCCAAGTGAGAGGAGCTTCCATCCATAAAGGAAATGAAAGTGAGTTGGAGGGATATATATGTGGAACCATCACTACTTCCTGATACGCTAAGGAGGCTGGAAAGAATTGCTTTTCTGATAACTCTTCACTGTAGAGGTTTCTTCTACGTCTTAGCTCCCAATTTGTTTCTACTCCTATTGTTTTTATTCGTTTCTATAGTATAACAACATGTTATTGTTTAGACTCTAAGTCATTTGCGACCCTATGGACTGTACTCCACCAGGCTCCTCTGTTGGTAGGATTCTCCAGGCAAGAAAACTGAAGTGGGTAACCTTTCCCTTCTCCAGAGGATCTTCCTGACCCAGGGATTGAACCCATGTCTCCTGCATTGCAGACAGATTCTATGCTGTTGAGCCACCAGGGAAGGCCCACAACAACCTATCTCTATTAATGAAGTATCAAAGTCAAAACTTAAGGGTACCAAAGTAGCTTGTGCTAAAGAAATGACTGCAGATCTTCTCAAAAGCAAATGATTCTTTCCACTGTAAAATTGGTCTCGATATGCTGGTCCTGTGTCTTGGCTGTAATTGGATTTTCTTAAAATGAAGCCCATCTACTCCAGTACTTGTTGTTTTCTCCTTACCTTCTCATAGACCTGTAGCGAGAAGAGTACCAACTTGCACGACTATGGCATGTTGCTGCCCTGTGGAATTGACAAGTTCAGAGGGGTGGAATTCGTATGTTGCCCACTGGCCGAGGAAAGTGACAACGTTGACTCCGCAGATGCAGAGGAGGATGACTCAGACGTCTGGTGGGGTGGAGCAGACACTGACTATGCAGATGGGAGGTAAGGTGGCCTTTATGTTCCGTCTCTTCTAGATGCCAGAACATCTAACATGTAGTTTTGTTTCTTCTATACATGTATGTCTTTCTATTTCTTATTTACGTGATCTCTCCCACTCCCATCGAAGTTTGCTTTTATGGAATAAAGTCTAACCATGAAGTTCTGTTCTGGTTATAGCCTACCATTTAATTTTAGTATAATTAATCAGCCATCACTGAATTAATTGTAACTATTGTATTTTAACCTCACGAGTTGGGATCAAAATTCCACTGGTATTATAATAGGTCACTGGTAGTTCTGCAAAGACGTGAGAGCTGCGTGAATGACATGGTCTTCTGTTTTGGTCTGTAGTTTAGAAATTTGGGGAAGGGATTTGGGGATTATTTCATCAGTCATTGGCTAAATCTGAATTTTTGTTAAGAAGGATTTTGTTTCTGTTTGTGTGGGTTTTTGTTTTTGTGGGGTTTTTTGCCTTTGTCATCTTGTCCTTTATAAATGAGGTCAGAAGCAATCATAAATGTTTGCTAGATTCTTTAACTGACTTTGGTTTCTGTGATTATTAATAAATATATTTTCACCTCATTTTCTTTGGAATCTAAATCCCATAATTTGTAGATTCTTAGTTTTAATTGAAGGCATCATTTGTATTCATCATTTATAATTCATAAAATTATAAAATCTGAATCTTTGGTTTCTGTGATTATTAATAAATATATTTTCACCTCATTTTCTTTGGAATCTAAATCCATAATTGTAGATTCTTAGTTTTAATTGAAGGCATCATTGTATTCATCATTTATAATTCATAAAATTATAAAATCTGAATCTTTGGGTTAGAAAGGCCATCTGGTTTAGTCACATCCCCAAAGGTGATGATGATGTAACACTTCACTTTTTCCTTCAGTATTTTCTCAGCTGTTTCGAAATGTTACAAATTTCCAAGTAGAATATTAAATATGACTTGTAGGGCTTATAGTAATTAATGTAAAGTTTTCTGACTTTTATGTAATTAAGCACAGGTTTTTTAATAATATATTTTAGAATTTTTAAAGTTTTTTTTGATTGAAGGATAATTGCTTCACAGAATTTTGTTGTTTTAAAATAGTTTTACAAAAATACATATCTATTTTACAGATATATAAGAATCTGTGTACACTGAGGATGCCTGATTGTCATTTTTATCAGTTAATAATGCAGGCTTCTCTTTGGTGTCTTACCCACTGTTACCATAACTCTCTTCCTGTTAGTTAAGGTTTCTTGTGTTCGCTCTTTTACATGATTTAGAAAAATTGGGTTCGGTGTAGCAGAACAAGCAAATTCTAAACCACAGGAGAAAGAAATAAAGGAAAAGTGAGCTGTATGCTTACATTTTTTCCTTATGTTTCTAAGAGATGTAAGTTATATAGTATGAACTCCTTCTCCCAGGGCAGGAAGCATCAGTGAGAACAGGGTTTGTCAGTGGGAAAGCTTCTGAGCATTGTGTTCTAGGCCATGGTTGGCCCCCTCCCCTGTGTTCATTGTGCCAGGTATAGAAATATCCATTGGTTTGGGCTTAATTGCTGCTTTGTCTAAAAGTTGGAGTTGCTCAGTTCTTATTGATGGCTTTTTCATATTCTTCCTCAGTCATATGGATTTGAAGGTTTAAGGGTGAATTCTTAAAAAAGCTGTCGTGAGGGCTCTTACTACCCAACGTCAGTGCAGTCAGTATTAAAAAGGGAAATTTGGGGTTGTTCACCCATTGTCTTTTCTCCTGGTTCGTTGGATGCGTGATCAATCATGTCTCATTACTGAATTGGCTCCGTACTTAGTAAACAACCCAGATGATGATGAATAAACCAAGACAGCTCCATGGCTGCTCTTAAAATCATATGGAGCCAGCTGTGTACTTGTAACCCTGTATCAAGGTTGTTGACCTGCCATTTGTGAGCATTCATACACAAGGGACTTTTTGTAATTAAAAGTGGGTATTTGTGCTTTTCCTGAGAGTGACAGACTTTTGCCAGGCTCTCTTCTGCATTTAACACATTTTTTTTTAATGTCTTATAAAACCTACTGTTTACTAGGAATAGATTTCGAGGTATCTTGATCCTTTCCTCCTACCCTCCTTCTTCCTGAACTAATTGAAAGCATTACTAACATCATTATCTTATGAAACCCTCTTCAGTGGCCCGTTCTTTTCCTACATCCCATCTCACTGGTCCTAGAAAGAGATCCACAGGGCTTCCCCTTCTGGCCTGGAGTCTCTCATTTATTTATTATGAGTCTCTCATTTATTATTTACCTGTGTCAAAGTAGGTAACTATACCTACTTCGATACCCATCTGTCTGGTTATGATACTGCTGTGTTTCTTCTTCGTTACAGTCACCAAACTATAGAACACCAGTATACTGTTTTTTAACACTACCTTTTTTTCCCTTTAATTTATTGCATTATCTATTACTGGAGCAACTATAGAGTGTATTAAACTAGATTTGACACTAGTACCACAGTCGTAACAGAAAGACTCAGACAAAAGTAGGTCATACGGTCATCTTACCTATTTCGGTTTTCTGTAATATCACCATCCAACTTGACATTCAGTAGAAATGTTAGCTGGATCTTTCCTGATCCCCTACATTTATATGCCGTTCTGCCGTCTGCAACAGTTAGACCTTGAACCGTGTCATCACTAAGAAATGCTGTACCCACAGGGTTTCCAGGTTTGACATTACTCTCTAAATACGATCTTCTGATCTTAGACCTACAATACGAATCTAGTCCTAGGGATTTCACCCTTCCTTTATAACAATCACCTCCCAGTCCAGGCTTTTAGTTCATTATCTTCTTTTTTTTTTTTTTGGTTCTTTCTGGCCAGGATGGACCCAGGGGGTAAGGAGTTTTACATATTCCTTTGAATATCCTGGATTTATTGATACCCTTAACATTTTGTAAGATATTTTCATCAGTTCTCCCTATGTGGGGAAAATTAACTTCTCCCTTTAACTGCTTCTGAGCTTTCCAAGGTTGATGTTTAATCCCACCAGTTAATTCCATTTCTTATTCATGCTGCAACATCTGTTGGGGTATTAATGTTATTGGATACAACTAATCATTACTATTTGATGACCTAACATCATTAAAAAAGGCCACAAATAATAAATGCTTGAGAAGGCATGATAAAAAGCAAATCCTCCTTTTGTTGGTGGGAATGTAAATTGGTGCAGCCACTATGGGAAACAGTATGGAAGTTCCTTTAAACTAAAAATAGAAACCATGCCCACATGGTAACACACACTAGAGACTGACCTTGTAAAAGTAAAGAGTGTGAGAAAGTATTTGTTAATCCGTTTAACTTAATCCCTTAAAGTTCATGAAAGGAGACATACCGGAAAGAAACCTTATGAGTGTAAACAATGTGGTTGATGATTTGTTTCTCAAAAAGTTTTACAAAATCATGAAAGAAAATCTCAGTGGACTCTATACTTGGTATTGACCTAAATGGGATAAGAATCTGAAAAGGAATGAATATATGTCTATGTATAACTGACTGGTCCTTCCCAGGTGTCACTAGTGGTGAAGAACCCACCTTCCAATGCAGGAAACGTAAGAGACATGGGTTCAATCACTGGGTCAGGAAGATCCCCTGGAGAAGGGCATGGCAACCCACTCCAGTATTCTTGCCTAGACAATCCCATGGATAGAGGAGGCTGGTGGGTATGGTCCATAGGGTTGCACAAGAGTTGGATCTATTAAAGCGATTTAGCATGCACCATATGATCCAGCAATCCTATTCCTAGGCACATATCTGGAGAAAGCTCTAATTCAGAAAGATGCATGAACTCCAGCAGTGCTCACTGCAGCACTATTTACAATAGCCAAGACATGGAAGCTACCTAAGTGTCTATCAACAGACAAATGGATAAAGAAGATGGGGGGTGTGTGTGTGTGTGTGTGTGTGTGTGTGTGTGTATAGATATGTGCTATGTGCTATGCTAAGTCACTAGGTCATGTCTGATTCTTTGCAAACCTATGGGCACCAGGCTCCTCTGTCCATGGGATTCTCCAGGCAAGAATACTGGAGTGTGTTGCCATGCCCTCCTCCACACACACATACACACATACACACACACACACACACAATGGAATATTGTGTGCTTAGTTACTCAGTCATGTTCTACTCTTTGCAACCTCATGGACTGTAGCCCACCAGGCTCCTCTGTCCATGGGGATTCTCCAGGCAAGAATACTGGAGTGGATTGCCATGCCCCCATCCAGGGGATCTTACCAACCCAGGAATCAAACTCAGATCTCCTGCACTGCAGGTGGATTCTTTACCATCTGAGCCACCAGGAAAGCCCCTAATGGAATATTACTCATTTATTAAGAAAGAATGAAATAATGCCATTTGCAAAAACATAGATGGACCCAGAGATTATCATAATATGTGAAATTAAAGACAGGATATCACTCATATGTGGAATCTAAAATATGTTACAAATAAACTTATTTACAAAACAAAAACAGATAGAGAAAACAAACCAATGACTACCAAAGGTAAAGAGGGGAGAGAAGGATAAACGAGGAATTTGGGATTAGCAGATACAAACAACTGTATATAAAATAGACAAACAATAAGGTCCTACTCTATAGCACAGGGAATGATATTCAATATCTTCTGATATTCAATATATCATTATATGACATTCAATACCTATAATGAAAAAGAATATAAAGAATATATATATAAATAATTGGATTATTTTGCTGTATACTAGAAACTAATGAGACATTGTAAATCAACTATATTTCACTTTTCAAAATAAAAATTTTTTTAAAAAGAAAGAAAAAAAAAAGACAAATTAGAACTGCAAAAAGAAAAAAGAATTGGTTAGAACCTAATAGAATTAAGATATCAGGTCACTTGCACCACTTCATTTTTAAATGTGTTTTTCTGTGAGCCGTGCAGGCACGTATGCCTTCATTCTCTTCTGGCAAAGCTAGTGGGCAAAACGAGAGAGATATTACATCACTGACCCCCACACAAGCTGGGGGCCTGCCAGCTGGTGGCTGCCTGCTTCCATAACAAGTCACAATAAGAATTTCACACATCTTGCTTGACAAGTCCTTAGGAGACACCATATGACAGTTCTTGAAAAGGGAAAAAGATAAAAGAACTCTGCTCCTCCAGAATAAAATTTGATCCACAGCTTAATGCACTTTGTTGATTGATAGGTAGTGAGATTTGTTTTGGAAGATGAGTGTTATCCTATTGCTAATGAGGCATTTAGAGAAACATTCTTTATGGGATGAGCTCTGTTTTATGACCTCATTTGAAAAAGAGGTAAGTCTTTACAAGGATTGAGTAGAAACAAATCAGTTACTGTTCCCAAAATTTATTTGTAAGTAACTCAGTATTTATTCTTTTGCCTGGAAAATCCCATGGAGGGAGGAGCCTGGTAGGCTGCGGTCCATGGAGTCGCAAAGAGTCGGACACAACTGAGCAACTTCACTTTCACTTTTCACTTTCATGCATTGGAGAAGGAAATGGCAACCCACTCCAGTGTTCTTACCTGGAAAATCCCAGGGACGGGGGATTCTCTGTCTATGGTGTCTATGGCGACTGCGGACTGCTGTCTATGGCATCGCCCAGACTCAGACATGACTGAAGCGACTGAAGCGATTTCTCTGGTGTTGTAATTAGAGTATCCCAGGTGACGCTAGTGGTAAAGAAGTCGCCTGCCAGTGCAGGAGACCCAAGAGACTGGGATTCAATCCCAGGGTCAGCAAGATCCCCTGGAAGAGGGAATGGCATCCCACTCCAGTATTCTTGCCTGGAGAATCCCATGGACAGAGGAGCCTGGTGGCTACAGTCTATAGGGTCACAAAGAGTGGGACACAACTGAAGCGACTTAGCACATAATGACTGAATTCTCAGGCGACCTCAGAACACCTAGTTATGTGATTAGTAATGCAGCTTACTTATGTTAATAGTGTATAGACTCCAACCTCCTTGGGTAAGAATTTTTCCATGGGAAAATTCCCTTGAAAAACTCGCATGTAAGACCAGTCACGTATCCAGTCTAACCTTGAGAGTGAGTACCTGGAGGTGCTCCCATCTGGAACAGCAGAATCTGACTAGAAACTGCATTCTTCACAGGGTTTGATGAGTTTTGTAGAACAAAAAACTTAAAGGAAGACCCTCTAGTTCTTTGATAACAGCCTTTGCCTCTCAGGACTATTTCCTTACATTTTTTTCAAAACAGAATCAAAAGACATAGCTTCCTATGTTGAGAGTTGCAGGCATTAGTGAGAATGTGCTGACAGGTAACCTCATATATCTTCCTGGATAATTAGATGATATATATATTTTTTTTTCTTTTGATTGAAAAAAGACCCATTATGATAGATCTAGTTGAGTGATTGCTTGTGCCTGCAATTCACCATGTCCTTCTTTGAGGCTGTATTTGGTAGCTCAGGATGGTTTCCTCGGTTATGTGGGGGGAGCAGGGGGTGGTGAACATGCACGTATGTGCACATGGAAACACATAATACCTTATGAAATTCACTGAATCAATTCTGGTGATCACCTCGTCCTACACTGCACTGGAAAAGCCAGGCCCGCATCAGTGACTCTCTGGGTGCAGCGGACCCTTTATACTAATATAATTTTTGGTTTTAAATTATTTTACAAATGATTCACAAAATTAAAAGGATGACAAGCAATAACTTCATTTAGAAATTTTAGTAAGAATTAATATAGTAAATATCTTAATTTGAATTAAAACTTCAGTACAGTTAAGCTAGATTTTTATTTCATCTCTTCCTGGTTTTGAAGGTAAGGATTTCTGAAATGAGCACTATCCTTTGAATAAAAGTAGCAGCTAATCAGCTGCCAGGCATGAACCTGAACTATAACCATCTTATGAATACTGATTCCAGGATCAAATACATCTCTGCTCGGTTCTGACAGGTACCAAGTAGTTCCTGGTCATTTTGTTGCACCTGCATTTTCACTTGATAAGTGTTAAAAAATCAGTACTTTTCAACTTAAGAGTTCATAATTTTGTTGAAGAAAAAGCAGTGCTATCTTCTATTTTATAAATTTGAAAATATTTTCAAGTTTGGATTTATAAACACTTATGAACATCATTAATCCAGTCCTTTTTTTATACATTTTATGTTGGTTCTACTCATCACATTTAAGATACTCATGCATTTGATATTTGTCTACTTCTGAACTGGTTCTGTTGTATAAACATCATAAAAATTTGTTGCACACACATCATAAAGAAGGAAAGAATACTACCACATGTTTTTAGCGATTTTAGCAATAGTTTCTGTTTTTGTTGCAAAATACTGAATGATGTCATCCTTCCTGTAGAATGACTAACTGAATGAGAATACCATATTTTCTTTTTGTTCTTAGAAATGCATTGCTCACTTTGCAGTTCTTGAGCTTGAGAAAATTCATGTAGACCATCATCATCTGAACTGAAGAGTCATGGTCTGAGGTTTTGCTTATGCAATCAATTTCAGTCATCTTCTGATTTGTTTAATAATTGTAACATGTCTCCTGTCAGTTTTCTCTTATTTGCCAGTGTGGAAAATGAGAATTTTTTATTTGCACTTGTATGCAGTGAAAGTCCCTATACTTCTTTCATTGCCTCTTGAAAGATGATGCAATATTTTGGGAACAAAGTAATAAAACTCTGATAATTCCCCTATTGCATCATCCTCCTAGGCAATTCCCTCATTCTTTTATTTTCTTATTATTTGGTCTTCTTAGCACAGTTGAAATACTTAATGAGTAATGATGAAATAATTCCTGGGATGATAAAAATAGAAAGACTGTGGGAAAAAATCTTAGGTATTAAAAAATTCCAGTTGATTGATATGGTAATCACAACATACAATAAGTTTCATCCCATTTAAAAAATATTTTAAGAAAGTGTGAAAATCAGAAATATGGACCCTTAGATGTAGATAGAACTGCTCAAAATGAAACTTAAAATGTAAAAATTACATTCAGTGGACCCTGTTGGTAGGGTTAATAGCCTACCCTGTTTATTCAAAAGATTGCATTTATTATGAGGCCTATGTGACTTTTATTAAATACTTGACCTAATTTTCTACAAGCCAGGTACTCAGTAAATATTGGAATTAAGTTGAATTGGCATTCATGTTAAGCACACACGAAGACATATCTGGTAACTCAAGGTTAAGCTAATTGGCCTTTAAAACAAAAACTACCAACGAATATCATTCCAGATATGCAAGAATTAAGTGAAATTGCATCAGAAGTCTCTAAAGCCAGAAATACTGGGGAAAAAATACTGAGCCAATAGGAATATTTATAAACAGCACCTTTATTATAGTGCACTCATCTCAGACACTAGTAAAGTAATACTCAAAATTCTCCAAGCCAGGCTTCAGCAATACGTGAACCATGAACTTCCAGATGTTCAAGCTGGTTTTAGAAAAGGCAGAGGAACCAGAGATCAAATTGCCAACATCCGCTGTTTTCTTGCCTGGAGAATCCCAGGGGCAGGAGAGCCTGGTGGGCTGACGTCTATGGGGTCACGCAGAGTCGGATACGACTGAAGTGACTTAGCAGCAGCAGCAGCAGCAGCAGCTGGATCATGGAAAAAGGAAGAGAGTTGCAGAAAAACATCTATTTCTGCTTTCTTGACTATGCCAAAGCCTTTGACTGTGTGGATCACAATAATGGACAGGGAGGCCTGCTGCTGTTGCTGCTATTAAGTCACTTCAGTTGTGTCCGATTCTGTGTGACCCCAGAGACAGCAGCCCACCAGGCTCCCCCGTCCCTGGGATTCTCCAGGCAAGAACACTGGAGTGGGTTGCCATTTCCTTCTCCAATGCATGAAAGTGAAAAGTGAAAATGAACTCGCTCAGTCGTGTCCAACTCTTAGCGACCCTGTGGACTGCAGCTTACCAGGCTCCTCTGTCCATGGGATTTCCCAGGCAAGAGTACTGGAGTGGGGTGCCATTGCCTTCTCCACAGGGAGGCCTGGTGTTTTGCTATTCATGGGGTCGCAAAGAGTCAGACACGACTGAGCGACTGAAGTGAACTGAACTGATTGTAGTTACTAATTGAATATCTTTCAATTGCTTCAATAAGTAAAATAAAATAGAATAAAATGAAATTAAATTGGAGTGGTAAATGAAAATATGATCTTTATTTGAACTTTCAGTTAAAAATCCATTTGAGAGACTTTGTTATTTGAACCAGCAAGCATTTTTTGTTCCTTAGTGTCAAACTGGAGCTCTTTGTTAGAAATAATGGTAGGTATTAATAAAAATTTTTAAAATAACAGTAGACAGAAATTTTAGGAAATACAAGTTATAGTCATGAGACAGTTTCAGCTCCATTAGCTATTGGCAAGCATTGTGCGATTTTAAAGATAAACAAACACTGCTGTGGGACTTCTCTGTAAAGAACTGCCTGCCAAGGCAGGAAATGCAGGTTCCATCCCTGGGTCAGGAAGATCCCCTGGAGAAGGAAGTGGCAGCCCATTCCAGTATTTTTGCCTGGGAAATCCCATGGACAAAGGAGCCTGGTGAACTGCAGTCCATGGAGTTGTAAAAGAGTCGGACACGATTTAGCGACTAAACAATGAAGCACTGCTTTATTTAAAATGATAGCCAACGAGGACCTACGGTATAGCACATGGAACTCTGCTTTACGCGGCAGCCTGGATGGGGGGGATTTGGGGGAGAATGGATACATGTATATGTATAGCTGAGTCCCTTCATGGTTTGCCTGAAACTATCACAACATTGTTAATCTGTTATACCCCAATGAAAGATAAAAAGTTTTGGTTTTTTTTTTCTAATGAGTAAACAAACATTAGTTTGGAGCAATGATTCTCATCTGGGGACGATTTTATTCCCAAAAGACCTTTGGAAATGTTTGCAGACATTTTCAGTGGTCTCAGTTGTGGGGGAGGCGATCAGAGGCTCCTGGCAGTTGATGGGTGGAGACCAGGGTTAGTGCTAAACATCCCATTATTCACAGGACAGCCCCACAACAAAGAAAAGTCAGTAGAGCTGTGGTTGAGAAACTGGTGTCGAGTTTTCTTCAGTACTGGAAAATTAAGGAAATTATTCTTAAAAAAACAACAACAAACCAACAACTTCCATTTCAAGCTTTTGTCTTAGCCTGATCTCCTGTGGACAGAAAAGCAAACACCCCAGGAGTCTGCCTTTTGAACACAGCTTTTGTGCAGATGGAAATGTTTGAGATCAAAATAAACCTTCCAAACCTACGTGCATTTACAGCTGAAAGAGTATTCCCAAACAGTGGATGATTAAGGCTTCTTATTTGCACCTGGTTACTTCATTAAATCTGGGGTGCAATGGCACCCCACCCCAGTACTTTTGCCTGGAAAATCCCATGGACGGAGGATCCTGGTAGGCTCCAGTCCATGGGGTTGCTAAGAGTCGGACACGACTGAGCGACTTCACTTTCACTTTTCATTTTCATGCATTGGAGAAGGAAATGGCAACCCACTCCAGTGTTCTTGCCTGGAGAATCCCAGGGATGGGGGAGCCTGGTGAGCTTCCGTCTATGGGGTCGCAGAGTCGAACACAACTGAAGCGACTTAGCAGTAGCAGCACTTCATTAAATCTAATCATTATGTCATTTATTCTTTTCCTCTTACTAATGTCACTACTGTTCATTTTGACTATACTAAATATTAGCATATTTTCTGCAGGAAAAAAAGATCATGTTCAAAATATTGGAGCATTTAGAGATCTGGCAGATGAGCTCCACTAAAGTTATTTTTCCCTTACATCTAATTAGAAAATATTTAAAATATGGTGATTTTTTTCAGAAGGATTTGGGCCAAAAAGAAGCACCTGTAATTTGACTTTATTGGAAGTTCTATGTTTCTGTTTGTTCTTCTTTTTGTTTTTATTTAGTTATCTTTAAAATATAAAATTTTCATTTTTAAGTAACATCTAGATATTTTAAAAATACATTTTGTAATTTTCATATGTATCTCTTCGATTATGTATATTCCTTCAAGGTTTGTTCACTTGTGTCACCATTGTCAGATTTTTTTTTTTGCTGCTTTTTTTACATATAATAAGTCAAGCTTTTGAATTCCTTAATAAATCTAGATTTGCCTCCCAAATTAGGTAATAATTGCTTTAACGTAGTTTTCCAAAAATAGGACAAAAGATGTGAATGTTTTGACAGCACTTAACATTTATTTAAATGTTTATGCCCATTTACAGTGAGGTTTGGACAGCAGATTATTTCATCATTGCATACTCACCAATATTCGATTTTTATCATTATTAAGAACATGACCCCTTCCTTATATCGTCAGGTTTTCAGACTATGAATGTGACGAGAGCATGGACTAAATTTTATTCCCTTCTCATATCCTTGTCTGTACACAAGTAGTAATAATCGTAAGAGATACTACCTAATCTTGCAGTGTGCAAACCACTGTTCTGAATGCCTTGCATATTAACCTGTCTAATGTTCACAGCTTTTTTATATCTGTTAGTTGTTTGTAGACTGATTTAATGAATGTTATTTGGGCTTTTCCTATGCTAGGAACAGATTTGTGCTCATTTATCTCTTCTTGAGAATTTACATTTTTTTTCTTCTGCCAAGTATATATTACAGGTATTTCAAGTGTAAAACCCAACAGAACCCTTCTGGGTTGATTTTCATTCCATTAGTTCTGCATTAATGAAATGTCATTAAAATCTGTACTTTTCTCCTTCAGCTTAATTTCTTCATTCTACCTTAAGAGTACATATAAATTATAACTTTAATAATGATTAACTTGTTCACTTTTGATAAAAAAGTTTCAGAAAAATAAATAATTTTGATTAAATAATTTGTATGTGAGAGACATTAAACATTTTCGATGTTTACTGGTAGTATAGTGTATGCTGATTCCATGCGGTTTGATCCGCTCTAGTTGTGAACCTTTGGTCAGGGAAGTTGGGGGTGGAGGTATAGTCTAAAGCTTTGTGTGCTTAGTGGCTCAGTCATGTCTGACTCTTTGTGATCCCATGGACTGTAGCCCACCAGGCTCCTCTGTCCATGGAGATCTACAGGCAAGGATACTCTAAAGCTTTAGATTAGTTTAGTAGAGTGGGAAATGTGAAGGAGTGTGTATACCTAGGGACACATGCCTAGAAAAAAGGCGAGCTGTTTCTCTTCAAGTTCTTGCTTTTTATTTATTTGTTTGTGGGGATAGGGGGATGTGATTAATGAAGGGACAGAGAATTTATAGACCCAGCTTCTACCTAAGTAGAGGTCTCTTCGATCTAATTCTCTTTAAAAGGAAAGAAGGGCATCTTATTCTTATATCTGTGTAAATTGTTCCACAGAGATATGTCTTTTTTTGGTAAAGAATGGGATTGCTATGAATAGAGAGAAATATACATGGAAATTACATCTCCCTTTGGTCAATATTAATGGTGTTATTGATTTGATCACATTATTTGAATCAAATAAGATAGGGATGGATCTGATAATAAAACCTTTGAGCCCATCATGTTAACCTGACTATTTATGAAAGGGAAATGATAGTCCAGTAGCCCCAACTCAAGGTAACATGTCAAAGTATAAAAAATAATGATGATAAGCTTACTTTGAATTGAGGACAGTTGTGTCCATGGCTTCATTTGAGCTGTTGATGGAGTTCTAGTGTAAATAATAGGTATATGGTTTCATGGAGATTTCTTTAAATCCATTTATCAGGCCCAGTAGGGAGTTGGGACTGACCTTTGTTCCAGAAGCAGAGGGTTGCTAATAACACTGGGTGCATCCCATTTCCAGTCATTTCGCAGAAAATTAAGCAAAGACCAACACGACTGATGCTCAACATAAGGAATAAAATCTGGATCATGGTGACTATTGCAGTCAGCTTCAGAAGTTCTTGCTGAGGCTTGATTTGTGGGTGGCACAGTGCTAGGTATAGTTGAAAGTCAAATTAACTGTGGTCTGTGTGCTCCAAGAAGTTTTCTCAGAAAATAAGCACCAGATGGTAGTGTGGAGGGTTCATTGCACAAACACATTATTTGTGGTTTGTGAAAACTTGTCATTGAATCATGGAGGAAGTTATGCCCATGTTGTCTTCCAGTTAGTCTGGGAAGTTGTCGTAGCCTTATATGATCTCAGGCTGTTGTGAGATTGTGTGTCTATTAGTGAATCAATACTTTCTCAGTCTTTAAAATTGGTTCTGAGAGAGAGACGCTTCATTTGACTTTATATCTTGTCTGGATGTCTAGAGTTAAAATCTGTTGAATATATAATCTTTCAGCTGCTTTTCTATCCTGCATTTTCAAAAAGTGGTAGTAGATACTCAGGGGAAAAAAAGCAAAAACTTTGGAGGAGGGTCACAACTTAAATTGTGCAACTGATACATTACCGCCTTAAAACTCTGCCAGTGGATGAGTCAAAAGACTAGATTTGATAAATCAAATCTTTGTGGCTTTGAGAGCTAAGTGTCATGGTGCTGGGTTGGCAGCATCTAGTACTGTGAGGCTGTAACTGTATCACTGAGCCTTGAACTGAAATATGGGAACTAATTTGAAAATGATGAACAGGAGACAAGCATTTTCTCTTGAGGGAATTGGCTGCCAGCTCTGAGGTCTTATTAAAAATGCTGAATTTCTGGATTGAATGAGCTTGAATAGCATGTATGTCAAAAAGAAAAACAAAACACTTTAATAGCCTTAACCAGATTAAGAGATATGTGGCTAAACCAGTGGGGTTTGTTTAGGTTTCTAAGCAGGTGATGGTTGGAAGAGAAGATGCCTTTGAAATTCAGGGTTGGATTGCTGCCATCCCAAGCTACATCTGGCAGTGATCCTTGTGCTTACTGGGATCTCTGATGGTACAAGCTGCCCAGTAACTAGATATGGCTGAAATGAGAGGTGCTGGGGGATGGTTCATGTGTAAAAGTTGTTTGGATGGTTGGATTATTCAGTGCTGAGAACTTTACACCGCTGAGAGATGGAAGACTTCTTTGTACTCCCATTGTCTTTTATATTTAGATTTAATTTTTTTTAATTTTTAATACAAATTTTAAAGGTTACTTTCCATCTACAGTTCAGTTCAGTCGCTCAGTCGTGTCCAGCTCTTTGCAGCCCCATGGACTGCAGCACACCAGGCCTCCCTGTCTATCAACAGTTCCTGGAGTTTACTCAAACTCATGTCCATTGAGTCGGTGATGCCATCCAACCATCTCATCCTCTGTCGTCCCCTTGTCCTCCTGCCTTCAGTCGTTCCCAACATCAGGGTCTTTTCCAGTGAGTCAGTTCTTCGCATCAGTTGGCCAAAGTATTGGAGTTTCCGCTTCAGCATCAGTCCTTGCAGTGAATACAGTTATTACAAAACATTGGATATATTCTCTGAAATCATACAGTATTTGTCTTTATCTGTATGGACTTCTTTTTACTTAGCATGTGTGTGTGCTTGGTCGCTCAGTCGTGTCCGACTCTTTGAGGCCCCATGGATTGTAGCCCACCAGGCTCCTCTGTCCGTGGGATTCTCCAGGCAAGAATACTGGAGTGCATTGCCATGCCCTCCTCCAGGGGATCTTCCTAACCCAGGGATCAAACCCTTGTCTCCTGTGTTGCAGGCCGATTCTTTACCATCTGAGCCACCAGGGGATAAGGCCTTCCATATCCAAAGTCCATCCATATTGCTGCAGATGGCAAAATTTTTGTTCTTTTTTATGACTGAGTAGTTTTCCATAATGTATGTGTATGTGTATGTATATGCACATATACATATATGCACATATATCTCTGTATATAAATGTATGTATATTTTATCACTGAGTAGTGTTCCAGTATGTGTGTGTGTGTATACACATACACATATATCTCTCTATATAAAAATATATATACACATATATATCTCTATATAAATGCATATACACATATATGTGTGTGTTTTATGAATGAGTAATGTTCCATAGTGTTTATATACTTATCTATGTTTTATATATAGAGAGAGATTATATCACATCTTTTTTATCTATTCATCTGTTGATGGACACTTAGGTTAATGCTGCTATGGACATTGAGGAGCATATATCTTTTCAAATTGGTAATCAAAAGGCTATGGTACTGGCACAAAAACAAACACATCAATGGAAAATGATAGATAACCCAGAAAAGAAGCCCACAACCTATGCTCAATTAAATTACAACTAAGGAGGCAAGAATATATAATGGAAAAAAGACAATCTCTTCAATAAGTGGTGCTGGGAAAACTGGACAGCTACATATCAAAGAATGAAATTAGAACATTCTCTGATACCATATATAAAAATAAACTCAAAATGTGTTAAAGACCTAAACATGAGACTAGATAAAAACTCATAGAGAAAAACATAAGCAGAACACTCTTTGTAATAAGTCACAGCATTATTTTTTTTGGATCCATCTGCCTATAGCAAAAAAATGCAAAAATAAACAAAGGGGACCTAATTAAATGCTTTTGCACACTAAAGGAAACCATTGAAAAACAGAAAAACAACCTGGTGAATAGGAGAAAATGGTTTCAAATGATGTGACTGCCAAGGAATTAATATCCAACATATACAAACAGCACGTACAACTCAACATCACAAAAGCAGGCAACATGATTGAATAATGGGCAGAAGAACTAAAAAGACATTTTTCAAAAGAGGAAATACAGATGGCCAACAGACATATGAAAAGATGCTCAACGTTACTGATTATCAGGGGAATGCAAATAAAAACTACAGTGAGATATTATCTCATATCTGTTAGAATGGTTCTCATCAAAAAGAGCACAAATAGCAAATGTTGGCAAAGATGTGCAGAAAAGGGCAACCTTGTTTACTATTAAAGGGAATGTACGTTCGTGCAGTCACTGTGGAAAACAATATAGAGGTTTCTCAAAAATAAAACTAAAAATGGAACTACCATATGACCCAATAATTCCACTCCTGAGTTTATATCCCTCCAATGTCTTTTAATTAAAATGTCCAATTTTCCTGAATTACAAAATAGTTAAAAAGGAAGAAAATACAGATCCTTCTGATTATAACAGGTTTCTGGCAGTAGTAGCCCCCAAACACTAATTCCTTATTGAAACCAACATCTGGATTTGGTTATCTTCAATGTAGAACCCCTAGTTTAGATGGAATTCACCATCGTTCACGTCTCAGCAGCCCTTAAAACTATGTATTTATTGTTTTGTTTTTTTCTTTTGACCTCAAAATCCACATAACAGCATATTATACTCAAAAAGGTTTCCTTCACTTGAGCCATGTGGCTCATCAAATCCCTGGTAACAATCAGTTGCATGCTGGAACTCATTTTGAACTTGGTTATATGTAAATTGGCTTCTAGGAGCCCTAAAATAGGAATACATGTGGTTTCCCACTCTCAGTCTAAACTAGTACCAAGACCCTATCACAAAGAACTTAGCAAAACTTTCCCAACCCTTGAAAGGAAGTCAATCATCTGGAAAATAATCTCCAGATACAGTAGCTGACTACATTCATGACTTTGTATTTGATGATACAACCAACCACGAATCAGAAATACTCACACACACAAAATTTTTTTCAAGAAGTTCCAAATAAGCAAAACTTGAGTTTACTGTGTACCAACCAGCAACTATTTACATAGCACTTACTTTGTACTTAAAGCTATTTACGTGGTATTAGGTTGAAAATCAGAGAAGGCATTGGCACCCTACTCCAGTACTCTTACCTGGAAAATCCCATGGGTGGAGGAGCCTGGTAGGCTGCAGTCCATGGGGTCGCGAAGAGTCAGACACGACTGAGCGACTTCACTTTCATTTTTCACTCTCATGCATTGGAGAAGGAAATGGCAACCCACTCCAGTGTTCTTGCCTGGAGAATCCCAGGGACGGGAGAGGCCTGTGGGCTGCCGTGTATGGGGTCGCACAGAGTCAGACACGACTGAAGCGACTTAGCAGCAGCAGCAGGTTGAAAATAATCTGATGATGACAAAGTGTAATAGAGGATGTGTGTGAGTTATAGGAATACAGTAGAACCTTGAACAACTTAGGGGCTAGGGGCACAAACCCCGAAGGGGCTAGGGGCACAAACCCTGAGCACAGTGAAAAATCCCAGTAAAACTTTACAGTCAGTTCCAATAAAGTATTTCCACATATAATATCATCAAATTAAAAAAATAAAGACATTCGGGCCATCAATCTGGTTGTACTATCTTCACACATTGAAAGATACAACAAACGGACATTCATTGCTTTAATTTATTTCCTGTTTTATCCAACACGTTGTGTCATATAAATAATTACAAGGAGAACTGAACGCTGAGCACATAATGCTATAAATTCTTGTGTATTGACTAAATTGTTTTAGTAAAGTATAATGTGTAAATCTGGAAATGACTTGCCAATGGATATCCCAAAATATACCATGGTATTAGAAGTTACTTGAAAACGGTGGCTCAGACAATAAAGAATCCACTTACAATGCAGGAGACCTGGGTTCGGCCCCTGAGTTAGGAAGATCCCCTGGAGGAGGGCATGGCAACCCACTCCAGTATTCTTGCCTGGAGAAGTCCATGGACAGAGGGACCTGGCGGGCTGTAGTCCATGGGTCACAAAGAGTCGGACATGACTGAGCAACTAAGCACAGCACAGCACACCATTTTATTGAATGCAATAATAATTCAAATTTTATAAATGAGTTGCTATTGTAAGTATCTCCTTATAGCAAATAATGAAGTCTTCTTTTGCATTTGAGACCACTGTTTACTGTTAGTTGAACTTGGTTTTCCAATGTATTCTGCTTAGCACCAGGTTGCCAGGCCAGTGTGAAGAGCTCTTACTGTGGTTGTAAAGGTTGCAGTGGAGAGTTACTATCTCATTATGACAGCTGTTCCAATACCAGTAGTCATGAGATTAATGTTGGTGGAAAGTAAAAATGGTAACACATACTAGCTACAAACCTGGAAAAGAGACTGTCATCATGAAAGAATCGCAAAGACTCGGACACGACTGAGCGAGTTCACTTTCACTTTCTTTTGTGAAAGAAAGGGCAATATTTCATTTATGGTCATTTAATGATGTTAGAACGCATTTGCACTACAAAAAAAATCTGTGTGGAGACAGAAATCTAATGTAGTAGGTGTACCCAAGTAGTTTAGGAAAGAAACAACTAGTTCGTGAATCAGATGATCTTTGCTTCAGAAGTATCTTTGAAAGGTAACCCATATATGTGGAATCTAGAAAAAAATGGTATAAATGATCTTATTTGCAAAGCAGAAATAGAGACACAGATGTACAGAATAAATGTACAGATACCAAGGGGGAAGAGGGATTAGAATCAATTGGGATTGACATGTATACACTATTGATACTATATATATAAAATAGATAATTAATGAGAGCCTGCTGTACAACACAGGGGACTCTACCCAATGCTCTGTGGTGACCTAAATGGGAAGGAAATTCAGAAAAGAGAGGATATATGTAAAAATATTGCTGATTCACTTTGCTATACAGCAGAAACTAACAAAACATTTTAAAGCAACTATACTCTAATAAAAATTAATTAAAAAGTAAAAATAAAGTGTGCTTCAGACCTAATAAAATTTTCTTGAGCCCATTTCTTAACATCTAACATGGGAAAAATTAGAATAACCTGTGCTTGTTTTCAGAACTGAGTTAAAGAATCTATATAGATGTATGTTGAAGTATAAAATGTACAGTTGACTTGTTTATAATGCACAACTTGGCATTGTGAGGACAGGCCAGTGTGAGGCTGATGTTTCCTTAATCAACTCACTCTCACACTGTCAAAGAGAAAAGCTCTCCTTAGGGTGCAATGACTAATATCCCACCATGGTTTGCTAATCATGGCTATTATGACATGTCCCTTTTTAATTAGGTCTTTAGAAAGTATTGTGGGCCTTGTAATTATTATAATCAAAAATAAGAGATAATGACTTAAGCACTTTCTGTCCTAGATGAGACTGAGAACCTTATTAAAATAAACTTGGATCATAAACAACTGTAATGATAATTTATGACTTTAAATATGCAGGAGTCCTTTTAATTGAGAGAAGGAAAAGAGTAGTAGAAAATATGATTTCCTAAGATTGGAAAATGACTGTAAAAATTAATGTGGATCAATTGGGCTCTTTTGACATTTAAAAAAGGTTTGATAGATGTTCAAATAGCAGGAAAGCATTTTGCTTTCAACTTCTGTATATGTGAAGACCTTCCATTTTATGTTTGAATTGTTTCAGAAGAATTACGATATCTTCAGCTTGACTGATAAATTGGGGAAAATGTATATCAAAGTTTGAATCCTTTGCTTCCTGGAACACGGAGATCATTGTTTCTTTTTAAGTGTTTGTACTTCCTTTGAGTGTTAGTCGGTTAGCCTCAAGTAGTTCTCGGGAGAATTTTATAGTTAAAATTGTCAGAAAACTGGAGCCAAGAAGTCACACGCATGTTGAAGTGGTAATGAAGCACTTTGGTTTTATGAAAATGTTTATAGTCACAGGCCAGCAACATTGCATTTGAAGGAGTCTAATGGTGGTAGAACCGGTCAGAGAGGAGCAGGATGCCAAGACCACACTTTTATAGCATCTCTATATACCTAACCCACTGAGCGTCCAACCTCAAATACAGCTCGTTATCGCTACTGAAACACACTTGGCAGTGCTTAGGCACAGGCCATTCCTAACAAGACAGGCTTTACCACTTCCTTCCATTTGAAAATGTTCTTTTCCAACCTGCACACTGGGAAATTTAATTAACTCTGTATATCCCGTCTCTGTCATGATTACTGTATCTAGAACATCTGTGATCTTCAGCCCTGACTCCCAATTAGAAAAATAGGTTTTGTTCTGTCATTGGCATTAGTTGAAGAAGTAGTAGTTTTCCTCATAACCTCTTCCTCTCCCTAATCCAGGTGCCAGTACAAATAGGCCCACATGGCCTCTGAGTAGAAGACTCTAAATATTCACAGGATATGGGACTTCCCTGGTGGTCCAGTGGCTAAAACTCAGCACTCCCAATACAGGGAGCCCGGGTTCAATCCCTGGTCAGGGGACTAGATCCAACATGCCACAGTTTTAAAAAGATAAATGAATATAGATTCTCTGACCCAGCTCCTTGCCACGTCTGCAGCCTCACCCTCCGCCTCTTTCCCTGCTGCTGACTTCACATCACTCAAGTCAGCATGGCGAGCTCTCCCCACCCCAAGACTGATGAATCTCTCTGTAAAGGTTTTTCCCCAGTTGTCTGAATTTCTGTTCAGCTTCTCAAAATGAATTCCCCTGATTATTCCTTTCAAGACACCCTCCTCCCAATATGCTCAGTCTTACCTACCTCTGTATTTACCCTGGTAGGCTAATCACACCGTTGTTATTTTATTTGCTTATTGTCTGTCCCCCAATGGAATGTAAGCTTCCTGAGGGCAGGGGCCTCCTTAGCCTTTTCTCTTTGAGAGCCTCAGAATCTAGCCAAATGCCTGGTCCATTGGTCCAAAATACCTGCTAACATTTTGACTGAGCTTTTATTATGCTATTGTTTGCGACATAGTAAAATGCCCTGGTTAATCCATACTAGAGAGTATCCTTTCAAGGAATTTTTCACATCGACCTTGGAATTGGGAAGCAGATTGAATTATGCTTGTAGGGCATGAGGGGTGTCAGGGAGGAATGGCATAATTAGACCTCAGAAGACCAGATTCTGTTACTAGTTACATGTGGTATCGGAACAGAACATATTAGCAATGCAGAAAGTAAGTGGCCATCTGCTCTGTTATCTGTGATCTTTTAAGAAGGGTAGCTCTTCAATTTTAAAAAGCAATAACAGGGAGACAAATAGTTTTTTGAGGCAGTAGCCCAGCGTGTCTCCCTTTGCCTGGAAAAGCAATAAAACTGTATCGTTTTCTGCTTCACTGCCCCTGCCAAAAAACAAACAGAAATGTATAGCACCATTGTACTTACTGGAAATGAAACAACAGTGCTTCCCAAATTTATGTATTTGTGTCCTAAATTTCTGGAGAAGGCAATGGCAGCCCCCTCCAGTACTGTTGCCTGGAAAATCCCACGGGTGGAGGAGCCTGGTAGGCTGCAGTCCATGGGGTCACTAAGAGTCGGACACAACCGAGCAACTTCACTTTCACTTTCCACTTTCATGCATTGGAGAAGGAAATGGCGACCCACTCCAGTGTTCTTGCATGGAGAGTCCCAGTGACGGAGAAGCCTGGTAGGCTGCAGTCCATGGGGTCACACAGAGTCGCACATGACTGAAGCGACTTAGCAGCAGCAGTCCTAAATTTCTAGTCCTTCATTTGCAGCTGTCTGCTGGAGGCTTCTGCAATAGATTTAAGAATCTAGCATCTAAATTCCATCGTGGTCAAACGTGAACCCGTGCGTTTCTGTTCCTGGCCATCCATTCTCCCTGCTGTATCCTCCATTGCTGTTAGTAACTGTTCTCTGCCCAGTCTTTCCCTCTGGAGACATCAGCTTCATCTTCTCACTAACCCCCTCCATCCAAATAGCTACCAGTTCTGTCATTATTTTCTCAAAGCTCTCACTTCCTGAGTCCTCCTCAGCTGGACTCCTTGAGAGCCTTCTCCCCCGCCCACTGGTCACCCCAAACCTATCTGTGCTTCATACTTCTGCCAGCTCGTACCTGTGGAAATGCAACCAGTCTTGCCACTGTTCTGCTTAAAGCTTTTCTACATGGCTCTGTACCACTGGTCGAATAAGGGCAAACTCCTCAGTCTGTAATACAAGCTCCTTCCTAATGTATCTAAAGCCTGTATTCTGCCCCCTTAGTGATGGTACCTCTTGAGGTTGGGTGTAGACAGATGTACAGGCAGACCTTGGAAATTCGATGGGTTGGGTTCCAGACCGCCACAGTAAAGCAAACATCATGACAAAGGGAACCACACAATTTTTTTGTTCCCTGGTATATATAAGTTGTTTGTCCTATACTGTAGTCTCAAGTGTGCAACAGCACTGTCCAAAAAAAGTGTGCATACCTTAATTTAAAAAATGCTTTATTGCTAAAAATGCTATCATCTGAGTCTTCAGCCAGTCATTAACTTTTTGCAGTAGTAATATCAGAGATCACTGACCGTAAATCACCATGACAAATATAATAATTACACAAAGATAGGAAATACCGTGAGAACAACTGGACTGTGACACAAATGCTGTTGGAAAATGACGCTGATAGGCTTGCTGCCACAACCTTGAATTTGTCTAGAATGCAGTATTTATGAAGTGCGATAAAACGAGGTCTGCCTGTATCTATTTCTTCCTCGAATGGAGGCCCCTCCCTGAGAATCTAGGGCAAGACGAGGGCTTAAAGCAGTTTCTGCCTGTGCTGGAGGAAGGAACAGCGTTACTTGTCATTGCTTCCCAAGTAGAACTGCTTATTTTTTCACAGGAGAGATGAGGGGGGAACCACAGAATCAGAGAGCTTCTCTCCTTTCCAAAGAGCAAGTACTTCAAAGGTGTTCTCAAAAGAAATGTGAGGCTGGCTCTTGCCTTGTGGCTTTTCTAAAGGGCTTTGTGGCCATTTCATGCACGAAACATCTGTAGCGTTTTATTAGTTCCTATGTGTGTGGACACAAGGGAAAAGGCTGCTAGGCACATAGCCTTTGCTGAAAGGGCACCTGTTAAGGGCATATTCCCTTCTTAGTACTTTTATTCTTTTTTATTGAGATACAGTACATTTACAATGTTGTGTTAGTTTTAGGTGTACAACAGAGTGATTCAGTTATCACTTCCGATTCTTTCCCATTATAGGTTATTACAAGATATTGTATATAGTTCCCTGTGCTATACACATGGCCTTGTTGTTTGTCTCTTTTATATATAGTAGTGTGTATCTGGTAATCCCAAACCCCTAATGTATCTCTCCCCCACCTCCCAGTATCCCTCCGATCCCTGATTCTGGCAGATCCGCTAGAGAAGGAAATGGCAACCCACTCCAGAATATTCTTGCCTGGGACATCTCATGGACAGAGGAGCCTGGTGGGCTACAACCCATGGGGGCTCAAATTGTCAGACACGTCTTCGTGACTAAACAGCAAAAACAACCAGGAGGGTGGGGAATTTTGTCTGTTTCATTCCCAGCAATAACTTCAGGGTCTGGAACAGACTCACGGGAACCCAGAACCCACTCAAATATGTTAAATAACTAAGGATCATACATCGTCAACTTTCTATCCCAAATACACACAATCAAATCTTTGGATATGAGGAATTTGCTCATTCAAAGTTTTCTGGCATAATGTCTAGTTAACCAAGATTTTGTTTCATGTATCAAGATTTTTAAATGACTCTGAAACTTTAATCACCTTAGGTGCTTCTCTTTAGTCCGGGTTGGTTCATGAAGCTGTCAGGAAAAGAATCTGCTTTTGATTATATATGGCTTTTTTTTGCCTCCGAGACAGTCATTTTAAATTTAAAAAAGCAATTTTGTCTCTACAATAATTATATTCCAACCTTAGTATTTCTTAAGTCTTGCTAGAATATCATTTTCTCCCTTTCCACATATTTTTATGATTAAAGTTAAGACAGCAAGTATACTAAATACTTTAGGCTATGTCAAAAATCTAAGAACATTTTTCAACAGAGCCCCAATGACATCTCACCCACAAAATTAAAAATATTTTTAAAATGTCATCAGATAGTCAGATTTTTTTTTTCTAAACCTGAGAATTGGCTTTCTCTGCAGGTTTTTCCACACCAGATCCCAGACAAGACCAGACCTAGCATCTTACATCCTTAACTCTTAGGATTCAGAACAGCCCTTTTAATATCATGACCCCAAGTTAACAAAGAAACTGCACCAGCTTTCTTGGAAACTGCCCATCCTCTGATATGTCTTACGTCCTTGAGGTTCTATTTAGATTGTTTCTGTGTTCCTGGAATATTTTTCTTATTATGAGTATGTATTGAGAAAATGAAGAAAAGATAAATTGTTTTTTCAGATGTTCTAAATGAGTGCTGCTAGTTACATCAGACTTTGCTTTAATGCTTCTCTTATCTCATTGGTGTTCTTGTGTTTTAGACACTCACTAGATTAAACAGGGCAGCCTTTAAAAGTTGGTATGAGGCAAAGTTGCTTTTATGCTAAGCTCTCATTATTATAATTTTCCTTCAATTTTCTTTCATTTCTAGCATCCTACAGTAAATACCATTTGTTTTCTAAATTGTAAGAGCTTTTTAGTAACACACCCATGAATTTAACACTGGATTCTATTCATATTAGTAGACCATGGGGTGATAGAATTCTGAAAATACAGTGTGTCACATATAGTTTTTGAACTTTGTTGTTGTTCAATTCCTCAGTCATGTCCGACACTTTGCGACCCTGTGGACTGCAGCACACCAGGCTTCTCTTTCCTTTACTATCTCCCAGAGTGTTCAAACTCGTGTCCATTGAGTCAGTGAGGCTATCTAACCATCTCCTCCTCTGCTGCCCTATTCTCTTGCCCTCAGTCTTTCCAGCATCAGGGTGTTTTCCAGTGAAGCAGCTCTTAACATCAGGTGGCCCAAGTATTGAAGCTTCAGCATCCGTCCTTCCAGTGAATACCCAGATGTGGCCCAAGTATTGAAGCTTCATTATCCGTCCTTCCAGTGAATACCCAGATCTGATTTCCTGTAGGATGGACTGGTTGGATCTCCTTGCAGTCCAAGAGACTCTCAAGAGTCTTCTCCAGCACCACAATTCAAAAGCATCACTTCTTCAGTGTTCAGCCTTCTTTATGGTCCAGCTCTCACATCCATACATGAGTACTGGAAAAACCTTAGCTTTGACTAGACAGACCTTGGTCGGCAAAGTGATGTCTCTGCTTTTTAATATGCTGCCTAGGTTTGTCATAGCTTTTTTTCCAAGGAACAAGCATCTTTTAATTTCGTGTTAGTAGTCACTGTCTGCAATGATTTTGGAGCCCAAGAAAATAAAATCTGTCACTGTTTCCACTTTTTCCCCATCTATTTGCCATGAAGTGATGAGACCAGATGCCATGATCTTCATTTTTTGAATGTTGTGTTTTAAACCAGCTTTTCCACTCTTCTCTTTCACTTTCATCAAGAGGCTCTTTAGTTCCCCTTCGCTTTCTACCATTAAAGTGGTATCATCTGCATATCTGAGGTTTTCATATTTCTCTTAGCAATCTTGATTTCAACTTGTGAGTCATCCAGCTCAGCATTTCGCATGATGTATTCTGCATATAAACTAAATAAGCAGAGTGACAATATACAGCCTTGACGTGCCCCTTCCCCAATTTTGAACTAGTCTGTTTTTCCATCTCGAGTTGTAACTGTTGTTTCTTGTCCTACATTCAGGCTTCTGAGACAGGTAAGGTAGTTTTCTGAACTTCAAAGATTAAGTAATTTTCTATTCCCCTCTCTTAAAATCTTTCCTAGGACTGCCTAACATCTGACTCTTTTGTTTTCTGATAAAGAAAATCAAACTGTGCATGTAGTTGTCAGCGATTGCATTGATTTTGAGTGTTTTGAAGGACTATTTCTGTGGGATTTGGTCATGCATCATTCATTCATTCACACACCTGGACCGGATGTTGTGCCAAGCATTGTGCATGTGGTCTTGCCTTTATTTCTCTCTTACATGGTACTTGTTGTAGGTCAGGTGCTCTTCTAAATACTTTGCAAATTTTAATCCATATGTTTTCCATCATACCCCTGTGAAGCTTCCTGTTACAAATTTGCCATTTACAGATGAGGAGAAGGAGGCCCCAAGAGGTTTAATAATTTGCTCATGGTCACAGACCTAAGATTCAGAAGCAGGCAGTTGGGTCCCATACTTCATACTTTTATGCATTCTGCATACTGAAGAGCCCAGCCTCCTTGGACGCTGCATGCTGCCCTCTCTGAAGGAGGCTAGAGGCAGAGATCACTGTGGTTTCTGCTGTATTAATAGAATTTTGGAACTTGGACTTCCTAAAGCCCATGAGGACTCTCACTTTATTTCCTCATGTCTCTTGTGTCCTCAGATCAGGACACAGCCTCCCATGCTTCCCATCCTCTCCTCACCCCCAACCCACCATCCATGCCAGGAGGTGGCAGTATTTCTGTGAAGAGCCAAATATTTGAGGCTCTGCAGGCCATATACGGTCTCTGTCAGATATTTTTCTTTGAGTTTGTTTTTTTTTCCCATTCATCTTCAGTTCAGTTACTCAGTCGTGTCCGACTCTTTGCAACCCTATGAATTGCAGCATGCCATGCCTCCCTGTCCATCACCAACTCCCAGAGTTCACCCAAACTCATGTCCATCGGGTTGGTGATGCCATCCAGCCATCTCATCCTCTGTCATCCCCTTCTCCTCCTGCCCCGAATCCCTCCCAGCATCAGAGTCTTTTCCAATGAGTCAGCTTTTCACATGATGTGGCCAAAGTACTGGAGTTTCAGCTTTAGCATCAGTCCTTCCAAAGAACACCCAGGGCTGATCTCCTTCAGAATGGACTGGTTGGATCTCCTTGCAATCCAAGGGACTCTCAAGAGTCTTCTCCAACACCACAGTTCAAAAGCATCAATTCTTCGGCGCTCAGCTTTCTTTACAGTCCAACTTTCCCATCCATACATGACCACTGGAAAAACCATAGCCTTGACTAGACAGATCTTTGTTGGCAAAGTAATGTTTCTGCTTTTGAATATGCTATCTAGGTTGGTCATAACTTTCCTTCCAAGGAGTAAGCGTCTTAATTTCATGGCTGCAATCACCATCTGCTGTTATTTTGGAGCCCCAAAAAAGAAAGTCTGACACTGTTTCCACTGTTTCCCCATCTATTTCCCATGAAGTGATGGGACCAGATGCCATGATCTTAGTTTTCTGAATGTTGAGCTTTAAGCCAACTTTTTCACTCTCCTCTTTCACTTTCATCAAGAGGCTGTTTAGTTCTTCCTCACTTTCTGCCATAAGGGTGGTGTCATCTGCATATCTGAGGTTATCGATATTTCTCCCGGCAGTCTTGATTCCAGCTTGTGCTTCTTCCAGCCCAGTGTTTCTCATGATGTACTCTGCATAGAAGTTAAATAAACAGGGTGACAATATACAGCCTTGACGTACTCCTTTTCCTATTTGGAACCAGTCTTACAACACTTGAAAAATTTGACAATCACCCTGAGCTCACAAGATGCACAGAAACAAGTCATGAGCTGCGCCCTGCTCCACATTGTTGCTGTTCGTCCTTCTCTGAGCGCCCTTTGTGTTCTCTTCAGCTGATCCTGTTTCAGGCACTCAGGTTCTCCTCTCCCCCTACCACATGGACTTTGCACTGCTCTTCCCATTCCACTTTTCGGGGGAGCTGTCTTTAGTCCTTGGAGTTCATTAACTTTGAGCTTTATTTAGGTCACATTTCAGTTCTCTTACCTGTAGATGCCTCGTCATGCACCTCCAGACCTGCTTAGCTCATTTTGGGCCTCCTAGCCCTCCATAATTGTTATCACAGTAGTAATTTTACGTTTCTACAGGTGATGATATCATTGTGCTTTGGGCTATTCAGTTCAGTTCAGTTGCTCAGTCGTGTCCCATTCTTTGCGACCCAATGAACCACAGCACACCAGGCCTCCTTGTCTATCACCAACTCCCGGAGTTTACCCAAACCCATGTCCATCAAGTCGGTGATGCCATCCAACCATCTCATCCTCTGTCGTCCCCTTCTCCTCCTGCCCTCAGTCTTTCCCAACATCAGGGTCTTTTCAAATGAGTCACCTCTTCACATTAGGTGGCCAAAATATTGGAGCTTCAGCTTCAACATCAGTCCTTCCAATGAACACCCAGCCTTGATCTCCTTTAGGATGGACTGGTTCACCCCCGTGAATTACCTTGTGCCCCCCTATATTTCTAGCTTCCACCACAGTGTCCATAAGCAGACTCCTGGCTTCCATTCTCGTCTCTCTAGTGCCTGCTCTCCACCCTGCAACCAGAGTCATCTTTAAAACAAATCAGATTTGGTCATTCCCATCGAGTATAAATAAGCATGCTGTTTCTTATCATAACCAACACAGCCTTGCTGGGTCACCCCCCACCTGTCTGTCTCCACCCCCCTAATGTACACTTCTCCCCCAGGCTCAGTCTTCCCACCCCCACTTCCACAAGTTCACTGGCTCTTTGTTGTGGGTTTGTTTTTTTTTTCCCTTGGTTGTGCTAATGCTCACCCCCATGCCAGGGTCTTTGCACATGCGCTTACTCCTGTCTTAACCATACACCCACCTTAACTCTTTCAGCATTCCAAGTCTCATGCCCACAACTTTTCCCCATGACCATGCCCTGTCCATCCTATTTGAGAAGCTGCCCCTGTCCCCCACCACACACACATCTTTTGTAGTCACTGGTTAACACACTTGCCTTTCCTTTCTACTGCAGTTTTTGCATAGTTATTTATTTGCCCATATTGTGCCTTCCCTACTAAAACATGTTCCAAGAAAGCAGAGGCTCCGTCACGTTCACTCATGCACCCCCGGTGTGGGCGACAACACCTGGCACTTGGTAAAAGCATGGTCAGTGTTGGTGATGGGGCCACTGATGTGTGGCTTTGAGACGCACAAAGTGAGATGATTGGATGAATGGGTGAATTAACGCATTACCCCCTCCCCTTTCTTTGCTCATTATCAATTGGTGCACAACCCTCTCAACTCAAATAGTCAACTGTTCACTGACTACAGAAAAAAAATATATGGATACCTGGTCTCTGCACTTGAGCATCTACCACTCTTAAAACTCAGAGCCCATGGAAAATTCTGGTGTAGCCAGGCTGATGGACTTGTTATTCCTGATTGTTCATTAGGAGGATATTCCTACCTCATACTCACACCCACTTTTCATGTCCTACCAGCCCTGACACCTCTAGCTCACAAGAATTACTTGCCCGTGGACATTCTAATGCATTCAGTACGCGGTACATCTACTACGCAGTAAGTAGTGTGGATTCTCTCGCCAGAATAGGGATTCATTAAATGTGTAAGTGTTCATGCATCCTAGTTTAGATTAAGGTTTTGACCTGTCTAACTCACCCTTAAGGCCTGAGTCATGAATTTTGGGTGTCTCAATTTGGTCTTTATCTTCCTAAACCAGGAATCTATGACCGGGGGTCCAGAGGAAGCTCGTGAACAATCTGTAAGGAATGCCTTTAGCTGCAAGTAACAGAAACCCAGTCATTGGTGTTGGGAGCACTGCGCTGGTGTAGTCATACACAGAGCCCTCCTTTTTGTATCTTTCCCCCTCACCATCTTAATTAGCTTCTGCATCCTAATATTCATCACCTAATAGTTGACAGATGGCTGTTGCCCCACCAGTTAAAAGTAGAAGAGCCGAGGGTAAAGGAACAAAAGAGCTCTGACCATCAGTAGGAGTCTTATCATCTGGAAAGTAAAACCTTTCCTGAAAGCCCCAACTAGAAGTTCAAGTAAGTGTCCCCTGGCATCAGATTATCCAGCAATATCTTGGTCGCCTTGCTTTCCCTGTCCACAAGGCCATGGAGAATTTGGTTTCTTACTTTCTCTGGTCAAAAAATGGATGGGGGAAGGAGTTAAGAATGGCTTTAGCGTAGCATACAAACAGTTCCTGCTACAGGGCATTTTTCAGGAGAGGTTAGTCAGATTCGCAGAGATCCTTTCATTGACAAGCTAATAATACCCACTACCTAAGGAATTGGGTTTCCCTTATAGCTCAGTTGGTAAAGAATCTGCCTGCAATGCAAGAGACCTGAGTTTGATTCCTGGGTTGGGAAGATCCCCTGGAGAAGGGAAAGGCTGCCCACTCCAGTATTCTTGCCTGGAGCCTGGCGGGCTACAGTCTATGGGGTTGCAAGGACTCAGACACAACTGAAGCAAGTCAGCATGCACAGTGTACACAGAAGCGCAGCCAACACAGGCATTGCAGCTCAATGGATTTTCAAAACAGGACACACCCAATCAAAGCACAGCCTTGCCGACTCCCAGAAGCCCCCCTCTGCTTCCTCCCGGTCATAAGCTTCCCCTAGCCAAAGTCTAACAGCTCCTCTGAGTTCTAACATTGGTGAGGAGTAACTGTTTTCATGGTTTTTATAAATAGAATCATTTAGATGAAGTGTGTCTTGTGTCTTATGTTTGGCTTCTAATGGTGCCTTTTAGATGGGGAGAGAGTGGCTTTTTCTTACTTAGCTGTCCCCCCTCTTGAAACATTTACTCAGAACCGTGAATAATAAGTTTCCTACTTTCTCACATTTTCTGGCAACTTCTAATTTTCCTAATTTAGCAGCCATAATTTCAGGGACTGCTTCCCTCAGGGACAAAGGTATCCAGCCATCATGCCTTCCAGGCTAAACTGGCAGCGCTAAGACCTGGTCTGGAATGAGTGGGAAAGGACGATCTGTTTACCTTTTTGAAAACTTTGCTTTCTCTCTCTATCCCCTTACCCTGGGAGACTCTTTTCTTCCCCTTTCTCGATGAACACAGAAGTGTCTGAGTGTCTTCCTGTTGAGACTTGCCCTTCTGGCCCCCTGTGGGTCCTTAACATTCTGGGAACTGCCAGCGGCTATGTTTTTACTCTTTTCTCATCAGTGCTGTAGTTCAGGTCTCCTGATTGTCAATTCACAACATTATAACTTCTGTTTGCAGTCTGGAAATCAACTTTCTCTCTGCCATTTCCGCTCCTTTGTCCTACAGAGTGCAGGGAGAGAAAAGTTATCTGTCTTAATGGAGAAGATGAAAGAAAAAATACAGCTTTTTTAGAGAATGTAAATGGTGAAATGTTTTGCATGACTTAAACAAAAATCAACTGACATTAGTAAGTGAATCAGAATCTTTTGTCATCTTGAGGGAGTCTTAGGGAGCCAACTGTGATGAGTGGAATCTATCAAGGTCAGACTTAGAAATTTGAACACCACCTTTGTGATGCAGTGTACCCTTCACCCACCTAAAGTCTTACTTGCTGACATACAAAATTGTATCCTCAGTAACTGATTTCCTCATCATAATGTCCCTGTGACTGCTCAACCTGTTTATTAAATTCAGATGCTCCTAAGATGATGAGACTTTTCAGATCATTCCCTCATGCCTTAGAATTGTTTTTATTATTGGAATTTAAAGGCTGGAAAAGCTGTCTACTCTAAGTCGACCGAGGCTAAAGTGTGAGTGAATGAATATTCCACCGTGTGCTTAAAGTACTATTTTATTGTGAGTTTACTTGTTGATAAGACATTGCTCTATGATGCTCAGCCTCACATTTCCATAAACTGGACCTTCTTGCATTTTTTTTTTTTTTTTATGGTAACTGTGGCTCACCTTGGAGACTTCCCTGGTGGTCCAATGGCTAAGACTCTGTGCTCCCAATGCAGGGGTCCTGGGTTCACTCCTTGGTCAGGGAATTAGATCCCACGTGCTCCATGAAAGTGAAAATGAAACTAAGTGAAAATAAAAGTCACTCAGTCGTGTCCGACTCTTTGTGACCCCATGGACTGTAACCCACCAGGCTCCTCTGTCCATGGAATTCTCCAGGCAAGAATACTGGAGTGGGTTGCCATTTCCTTCTCCAGGAGATCTTCCTAACCCAGGGATGGAACTCAGGTCTCATGTGTTGCAGGGGGAATTCTTTACCATCTGAGCCACCCGGGAAGCCCCTACACACAGCCAAATAAAAAAATAAATGTAAAGCTGACTCACCTTGGTCACATCACAGAACAGAATTGTCCAGCAGTTGAAGAGAAGGTGGAAAAGTTTTTTTTTATTTTTTTTTCCCTTTCTGTGTTTCCAGGTATTTATGAAAACTGCAAACAGAAGTTATAATGTTGGCATGTTGGGCCTTTTAGGTGAAGATGCCACATCATTAAAACATAGCTGTGTGCTACTGTTTTAATGGTGTTCAAAGAGATAATTGAATTCATGGACGTCTAAATTTAATTCCAAAATCAAAGCTATGGTAATAAGAACTGGACATGAGTTCTCTCAGGCCAAGTAATTTAATTCCTCAGCCGGCTGAACTGTTCTGTGTCTCTGTTCCTTGTTATTATGCCAGGAAATTGCTCAGACAGATGCAGTGATGGATGGTAGGCATGTATTTCACTCTTTTTCATGGCTGGACACATACCAAAATGCAGATCGCTTTAAACACAGCTGTTTTTATACGCATGCTTTCTGTTTGGAGTTTTGAATGCAACATTCAAGTCATAACAGAGATGGTTGGGGGGACTTTGGGGATGCCCTGGGGCCTGTTTTCATCATCCTACCCAGAAGCCCACTGTTGTCTTTACCCTGGATTGCATACCTGGACCCTGGCATTCCACCCGCACTTCACACGTTGTGGTTTAAGAAGACTCATTGGATTTGATTTTTCTCCCTTGTTTTCCATGAATTTTCCACTTAATTTGGAAAACTAAGGAATAGTGGTGTATATGTTTCCATGTTATTCTCTCCATTCATCCCACCCTCTCCTTCCCCCCTCTCCCCTTTGTGTCCATAAGTCTGTTCTCTGTGTCTTCATATACAACACCATGTGTCAAATAGAGAGCCAGTGGGAATTTGCTGTATGACTCTGTGAACTCAAACCAGGGCTCTGTGACAACCAGGAGGAGTGGGATGGGGTGGGAGGTGGGAGGGAGATTAAGAGGAAGGGGATACCGTTATACCTATAGCTGATTCATGATGATGTATGGCAGAAACCAACACAAAGTTGTAAAGCTATACCCTTCATTTAAAAACAAATAACTTTTAAAAATACAAATAGTGTTGGTGACTGTGATCTCGTTGAATACAGAAGAGAGCTCAAACACAAGTCTTTCCCATTCTGTTGTTTTCCTCTATTACTTTGCATTGATCGCTGAGGAAGGCTTTCTTATCTCTTCTTGCTATTCTTTGGAACTCTGCATTCAGATGCTTATATCTTTCCTTTTCTCCTTTGCTTTTCATTTCCCTTCTATTCACAGCTATTTGTAAGGCCTCCTCAGACAGCCATTTTGCTTTTTTGCATTTCTTTTTCTTGGGGATGGTCTTGATTCCTGTCTCCTGTACAATGTCACGAACCTCTGTCCATAGTTCATCAGGCACTCTACCAGATCTAGTCCCTTAAATCTATTTCTTACTTCCACTGTATAGTCATAAGGGATTTGATTTAGGTCATACCTGAATGGTCTAGTGGTTTTCTACACTTTCATCAATTTCAGTCTGAATTTGGCAATAAGGAGTTCATGATCTGACCGACAGTCAGCTCCCAGTCTTGTTTTTGCTGACTATATAGAGCTTCTCCATCTTTGGCTGCAAAGAATATAATCAGTCTGATTTCAGTGTTGACCATCTGGTGATGTCCATGTGTAGAATCTTCTCTGATGGTGTTGGAAGAGGGTGTTTGCTATAACCAGTGCATTCTCTTGGCAGAACTCTGTTAGCCTTTGCCCTGCTTCATTCCATATTCCGAGGCCAAATTTGCCTGTTACTCCAGATGTTTCTTGACTTCCTACTTTTGCATTCCAGTCCTCTATAATGAAAAAGACATCTTTTTTGGATGTTAGTCTAGAAGGTCTTGTAGGTCTTCATAGAACTGTTCAGCTTCTTCAGCGTTACTGGTTGGGGCATAGACTTAGATTACTGTGATATTGAATGGTTTGCCTTGGAAACGAACAGAGATCATTTTGTTGTTTTTGAGATTGCATCCAAGTACTGCATTTTGGACTCTTTTGTTGATCGTGATGGCTACTCCATTTCTTCTGAGGAATTCCTGCCCACAGTAATAGACAGAATGGTCATCTGAGTTAAATTCACCCATTCCAGTCCATCTTAGTTCACTGATTCCTAGAATGTCGACGTTCACACTTGTCATCTCTTGTTTGATCACTTCCAATTTGCCAAATTACTCTTTGCAACCCCATGAACTGTAGCCTTCCAGGCTCCTCTGTCCTTGGGATTTTCCAACCACGAACACTGGAGTGGACTGCCATTTCCTTCTCCAGGGGATCTTCCCAACCCAGGAATCGAAGGCAGGTTTCTTGCATTGCAGGCAGACTCATTATCACCTAAGCCACGAGGGTAGCTATAAGGGTCTTTTCCAGTGAGTCGGCTCCTCACGTGAGGTGGTCAAATTATTGGAGCTTCAGCATCAGTCCTTCTAGTGAATATTCAGGGTCAATTTCCTTTAGGAGTGACTGGTTTGATCTTGCGTCCAATGGACTCTCAAGAGTCTTCTCCAGCACCACAATTCAAAAGCATCTATTTTTCAGTGCTCATCCTTCCTTATGGTCCAACTCTCACATTCCGTACATGACTACTGGAAAAACCAATTTCTTCTTCCCCTTTCATTTCCAGTGTAAACATCAATAGTAATTTTGAACCAATTTCCACATCCATGTATTGAAAATCTACCACGCAGGCGCTTTGTGGTATTTTCACATGTTTAACAAAAAGTAATGCCAGTATTACAGTAAACTTTGTTTTGGTGTCTCCCACCCAAACTTTTTAATAGACTTTATTGTTAAGAGCAATTTTATGTTTAGAAAATATTTGAACAGGAAACACAGAGCCCTCCCTCAGCCAATTATTAACATTTTTCTTTGGTATTGTACATTTGAACCAATAGTGATACATCATTAATAAAATCCATATATTACTTTAGAGCTCATGTTTTGTGTTGTACAGTTCTTTGGATTTTCACAAATGCATGCTTGTATGTTGGACTATTACATATCGTCTCTGATACCGTGTATTACAGAGCAGCGTCACTGCCCCTCAGATCCCCTCTGTTCTACCTGTTCATGCCTTCCTTCGTCACCCCAGACTCCTACCAACCACTGAACTTTTTATGGTCTCCATTCAGTTCACTTCAGCCACTCAGTTGTATCCGACTCTTTGCAACCCCATGGACTATAGCACACCAGGCCTCTCTGTCCATCACCAACTCCTGGAATTTACTCAAACTCATGTCCATTGAGTCGGTGATGCCATCCAACCATCTCATCCTCTGTCGTCCCCTTCTCCTCCTGCCTTCAATCTTTCTCAGCATCAGGGTCTTTTCCAAGGAGTCAGTTCTTCGCATCAGGTGGCCAAAGGATTGGAGTTTCAGCATCAGTCCTTCCAATGAACACCCAGGACTGATCTCCTTCAGAATGGACTGGTTGGATCTCCTTGCAGTCCAAGGGACTCTCAAGAGTCTTCTCTAACACCACATTTCAAAAGCATCAATTCTTCAGCGCTCAGCTTTCTCTATAGTCCAACTCTCACATCCATATATCACTACTGGAAAAACCATAGCTCCATAACCATGGTCTCCATAACTTTGGCTTTTCCAGAATGTCATATAGTTGGAATCATGGTATCCTTTTTTTGCAACTGTGTAAACTAAGATCTGTGTTCAGGGATTAAAAAGTTGCAGATCTCCTGAGCTGAGATTCACAGTGTGACCTGCTGGCTTCAGACCTCCCATGCGTTTTAATTCATGCCATATTCCCTCTCAAATATCCAGAACGGTTATTGTGATCAGTTTTCTTTTTGCTTGCTCAAAATGTGTTTAATGACTACTGCTATTATTTCTCCCTCCTGCTGCAGTGAAGACAAAGTCATAGAAGTGGCAGAGGAGGAAGAAGTGGCGGATGTTGAGGAAGAAGAAGCTGACGATGAGGAGGATGATGAGGATGGTGAGGAACTAGAGGAAGAGGCTGAGGAACCCTATGAAGAGGCCACGGAGAGGACCACCAGCATCGCCGCCACCACCACCACCACCACGGAGTCTGTGGAAGAGGTGGTCCGAGGTAATCCACTGCTTCCTTGGATTTTCTTTCTCAGGGAAAGGAAGGCATCACACCAGGGTTTGAAATTTCTATCCAGCCTGCCACCACTGCCTCCCAGGTGATGGGAGGTGACAAGTTGCCTTGTGCTTGTGGAACTCTTTTTGGTTGAACAAGCATCCAACAATTCATTTCAAAAAATGTGAAATCTTGATATTACAGACTGTTCTGTGCCTTGTATATGCTACTTGGCATGTTGTTCTGCAGAACTCCACCTAACTGGGGGCCATGTCATTTGACAAGGACTGAGTTAGGTGGCCTCCTTGGCATTCTTCTGACAGTGAATGTTGATTATACTCCATTTTCCGTGGCCCCTTTCATCACCAAGACTATGAGCTCCTTAATGCCAAAGGCTGGATTTTACCTAGTGTGATGCAAGGTGCTTGTCTTATCGAAACTGTTCAATAAATGTTGGTTGAGTGAGTAGTTGTGATTAGATTTAATTTAATTTTAAAGCAAAAAAAGTCCTCTTGGAGAGCAAGATATGATTTTTTGCTGTGTTTTAACTTGGATGACTTGTGTTGTCTATAAGATAGTTTACTCGGGGAAGTGACAGTGCGTTCTTAGAGTGGAAGATCTTAGACCTTGTTTTTCTCGTTAATTAATGCTTCTCTTGGAAATATTATATACGAAACGAATTAGAAGACCCCCTTTTTGTCTCCCTGAAATAAAAGCAAGGTTCAGTTTACACTACACAACGAAAAGTAGTGAATTGTTGAGTTACCTTTCCTAAAGGGTATATGTTTGTTTTGCAAATAGTAAAAGATGGTCCTAAGATTAGACTGAATGAGTACAGACAGAGGTATTGTTTCAATGCAATGCAGGTACTTTTAAAGTCTGTCCACAAATGCTACAACATTATGGTCACTTTTATTAAAGTAAAATGCCTTCTGCTCCATTGTTAAATTGGAGCTTAAAATAGGCTACTCTTTTTGCTTCACATAGATTCCTAACGATCACTGTAGTATGTCATCTTCCCGTCACTGCATTTTTTATAACTTTGCTGAAGTGTAATTTACATATAAAATTCACTCATCTTAAGTGCGGAGGTGTATAATTCAGTGGCATTAATAAATGTACCAGATTGTGAAAACATCACAAAATCTAACCTTAGAACATTTTCATCACCCCAGTCCTCACACCCCTTCACCGTGAATCCTTGTTCTTACCACCAGCCCTCAGCAACCATTAATCTTCTTTATGTCTCTAGAGATTGGACTTTTCTAGACTTTTAATATAAGTGGGGTCATACATGGTCTTTTGTGTCTGGCTTCTTTTACTTAACATAGTAGTTTTGAAGTTCTCCATTTCTTTAACTTGTAGCTTTTGAAAGTGAGCTTATTCTGAATTGAACACTCAGAGTTAGCTTAATATCTATTGCAATGTCACTTATTCTCTTAAAATATAGATAGAATACCAAATAGATCGCTTAACTTTGTAATTCCCTGTGTAATGACAATGTCTTCAGTTTAGCACATAAGTAGATGTTCATTTACATAAATGCGCATTTTGTTTGAGGCACTGTTTTTCAGGACGTTTTCCATGTACCTCTTAGGACCATCTGTGCAGATCTAGCTACATGAACTTGTTAGCTTCTGTTTTCCTAGCAGGGAAAGATGGATTTTTCAGGGCCTCTTTTTCTTTTGCTCCTGATAATTATTTGATAACACATTCTTTTCAGGTTTACACTGATCAACCTGTGAGTATACATTTAAGATAAATAGGACTGTTTATAGATACTAATCACTGATTCAGTTACAAGGGAATTTTAATCAGTTTTATTGAAGCATACCTATTAGACTTTTAAATTAACTGGAGGCCCTACAGCCTACTAGTTAAAACGGCTACAGAAATATCATAAGATATATTTTAGTGTCTTTATTTCTATATTCTATGTTTCAGGGTTGTAAATTGCTTTAGTTTTGAAGATATACTATGTCTTACTTTACTTTAGAAGATATACTATGAAAAAAAAGAAAAAATAGACTCAAAGAATCCAATAAAAAATAAAGAGAGACAATTCATAGGACAAAAGATATGGCTCTTAAACAATGTAATACTTTTGCAGTGCATTTCAGAAGTAAAAAGTGTGAATCCCAATCTAGCAATTCAAAAATGACAAATATACATAGATATTTATTGAGCACTATTTGAAACAACAAAGATTGTAAACAACCTAAAAGTTTTTAATATGATTTTGCCTAAAGAATTATTATATGCCATACTTTGGAATATTTTAAAATTATTAAACAGAATAAAGCAATTTATATGTGAACAAAAAAAAAAGATGTGTGGCTACAAATTACAGCAGCTAGTATTCTGCTGTGGGACTCAAGTTCCTGTGCTCTCCACCAGGATAGCTGCTTGCATAATAATTATTGTCCACCTAATCAACATTCATTTTTGGAGTACCTCTTTTGAATAAGCCATTTTACTGGGCTCAGTTGTGAATACACAGGACAGCTGACCCTCATGGATGTGAAAGTCTCGTAGGAAACATAAGTCAAAAAATAAAAGTCTCTGTTGTAAAGTGTATGAGCCCACAGCCTACTTCACAGTACAGAAGACTGATCAGGGGTGGGTCTATGAAAAAGATGGCATTTGAAGGCAGACTAGAAGGGCCAGTGGTGGAACTACCAGTAGATTGTCTTGCAGCCTACTTTAGGGTCATTGAGTGAAAGTTGCTCAGTCATGTCCAACTCTTTGAGACCCCGTAGACTCTACAGTCCATGGAATTCTCCAGGCCAGAATACTGAAGTGGGTAGCCTTTCCCTTCTCCAGGGGATTTTCCCAACCCAGGGATCGAACCCAGGTCTCCCACATTGCAGGCAGATTCTTTGCCAAACCAATATGGTGCCTTGAGAAGGTACATGGCATGCTTGGGAGATAAGGCCAGTCCAATTAAACTAGAGTGGGTAAATCTTCATCAGAGGGTTACAGGAAGGTATGTTGGGACTAAAATGTGGAGACCTTTAATGCCAGGCTGGCAAATGTTGGTATTGACTGAAGGTAATCAGGTCAGGACCTACTACGTGGAGAGGATTTTTCTAGTAGAAACAATGAAGAGATTTTTGTTTTTATACTACTGCTATTGATGGGATGGGTGAACAGTAAGTGACATAATTTTTGCAGTATATGAGAAAATGCCACAAAAACTTATGCCAAATTCCAGACCCAGACAGAATTCTCTTGAGATAATATGGTCTTGTTACATTCTGAATAATTCCAGTTCTTTTTGCTTCAGTTTTTCTCTAAAATGTAGCATTATTAGATATTAAATAGAAATAGAGGGCATATACGTTCTTGTATTTTTTATAGAAAGACAACTACAATTAAAAGAGAACTTTAGAAAAAAAATCTCTAGGCTAAAGATTAAAAAAATAAAAGAAACTAACCTTAAAAGATAAGTTAATAATGCTGATGTGAAGAACAGCATTAATCCTGGCCTTCTTGAAGCAAATACCTGTTCGTTTAGAAGTACCGATTATTAACACTAGAACTAGAAGAGGCTTTAATGGGAGTCTATCCTTCCATTCAAGACTCCTGAAATAGACAAGAGCTGAAAGTGAAAGTGAAGTCGCTCAGTCGTGTCCGACTCTTTGCCACCCCATGGACCATAGCCTACTAGGCTCCTCTGTCCATGGGATTTTCCAGGCAAGAGTACTGGAGTCGGTTGCCATTGCCTTCTCCAGGGGATCTTTCCAACCCAGGTCTCCTGCATAGCAGGCAGATGCTTTACCATCTTAGCCACCAGGGAAGACAAAAGCTGTGATTTAGGCAAGTCTTTCTGGGAAAGGAGGCCTAAGAGGAGAAACATGTTAATGGTATTCAGAGTTTTCTGTGTTCCCAACTAATTCTGATAAAGTAGTAGAAGATTTTGATGGTAACATTAAAGCGACCAGTTTCCTGCCATTCCCTCCACCCCATTGGTATAGGAAGTGAGTCACAGCTCTTTCCTGATGAACAGTGTCAATGCCATAGCTGACTGCTAACTTTGTAAAACTCTAATAACACAGAGCTGGCTCCTCCACTGACAATAAAAGTTGGAAACGACTTGCAAAGAAGAGAGATTGTAAAGAGGCTTACCATCTCGTTTCCAATGTTAATGTTTCAGTGCCCGAGAGAAAATGTGATTTACAACTATACTTAATAATGAGCATTCTTCATTACCAACACATTGCTACTAGTATGAGTCTTTAATGTGCTTCATAAAAAAACTCAATAGTTTTGTAACCCATTACAATTTGAAAGAAATAGGCAGAGGGAAGAAAAATATAGGCCATTTCAACATAGTCATAAAATTTTCAGCCATCTTGTATTAGAATCATTGATATCAAAGCAGAAGATACCAATTCTGATTCTGATTCTGTTAACTGATTCCAGAGGAGAAAGGGATTGTTGAGAAGTGAGCACACCTATCTGACTTTAGGATCTATAGTTTTGATCTAGTGGAATAAGCCAATACCAATTTGCATACAGCAGTAGTCCACCAGGAAATCCCTAGTGTATGTAGACACTTGCTCCTAATTTTCTGTGTTTTGAGAAGTGATTGCATTTCATAAACCTAAGACATCAGGGTACACTGTGACTCAACCAAGAATCCTAAAGTCTATGTGCTGTGTGCTCGGTCATGTCCGAGTCTTTTTGACCCCATGGACTGTCGCCCTCCAGGCTTCTCTGTCCGTGAAATTTTCCAGGCAAGAAGACTGAAGTGGATTGCTATTTCGTATTCCAGGGCATCTCTCTGGCCCAGGGATTGAATCCATGTCTGCTGCATTGGCAGGCTGATTCTTTACCACTGGGAAGCCCAAACTCTGATTAGATGTGGGTATTGTAATAAATGGCATAGTCTGTGATTTAGCTGGGCTTCCCTAGTGGCTCAGACGGTAAAGCGTCTGTCTGCAATGCAGGAGACCCGGGTTCGATGATTTAGCTAGCCAGTTTTGTTCATCCAGAGTAACTCTTTTTTTCTATGTGTTCACTGATTCAGCAAGTACACATTTATCACGCCTCTGCTGATGGCTCGGCACTTTGCTGCTGTAGCAGGTGTGATGGGGAGCTGGCTGTTACTGTGTCATGGCCCATCAGGCTGGAATTTCTTCTTCGCAGGGTCACCACTCCCCTTGCCTTTAGGGCAGGGATTCTGTCTTTTAATCCTTGTAATGTGCTGAGTGGTAAAATTTTTATTTCCCATTTAAAGCCAAGGCAAATAAAGCCGAGGGAAATTTTTTAAACCTTGTCCATAATCACAAAGCTGGTAAGTGGTGAAGCCAGGATTTGGGCTTAGATGGACAAGAGTATTTTTTACCACCCTAATGTTATTTTTTTTTTCTTTTTCCTTTTGTTTATAAATACACACTAGTTCAATTTAACCTGTGTTCCCTTGTAAATGTGTGTTCCTTTGTTCTAGGCATGTGTTCATCTTGGTATTGTTTCACTTTGAGCATTTCCTAACTTTTAGAATGCTTATTTGTATAATAATAGTATCATTTTATTTTGTTTTTATATTAAACTATGGCCACAAGCTAAATACGGACTGTCACCAATTTTCTAATCAAAGGTTTTATTAGGATACAGCCAATCCCATTTGTTTACATATTATCTGGGGCTACTTTCATGTTACAGAGGCAGAGTTGAGTAGTCGCAAAAGATGCCATGTGGCCTGAAAAGCTGAAAGTATTTTCTATCCAGGCCTTTATAGGAAATTCTGATGCTAATCATTAGAAACATACTAGGAAGTTTTTATATTTCAGATATTACCATTCCAAGTTAATTTCATTAGGGTGGTTTTATTATGGGTAGAGATGGACTAGTGAAGTGTTTAAAGAGAAAATTTTTTAATAATTTTATGATCTTGGGCCAGTTACCAAGATAGCTCTGGTAAGTCTGTTTTTTCATGTATGTTTTATAGATGCTGTTACGATGTTGTGTGTTTTTTACATGATTAGTCTAGATGATCCATGCTAAGCATTTAACATCTAATGCCTGGCACATTCTAAATTTTCAGTATGTTTTACAAGGAAAGGCTGCTCAGAGTCAAAGCCTGGCTTTATAACCTACAGACTGTATAAATTTGTATCAGTGAAATAATCTCTATACCTCATTGCTTCCCTCTTGAAAAATGAGATTTAATAATACCCACCTAGTTTTAACCATTTTGTGAGGATTAAATGAAGTAATTCACAGGAAGCACTTAGCACTGTTCCTGGTAGACAGTAAGTGCTCAACTAACCTAAGCTACTGTAGCTGAAGGACAGAGGAGCCTGGCAGGCTACAGTCCATGGGGTCACAAAGAGTCAGACATGACTTACTAACTGAACAATAACAACTATAGTTGCCCTGGTTCTGTGTATCATTTTGATCCCCAGAGAACTAACACTGACTCCTAATTAGGAATGCCAAAGGTAATCCAACAGACTGTCTTTTTGCATTATAAAATGCATCAGTGAGACGTAGCCATTTCTATTGTATAATAGAGCTGTTATTTATGGACATATATTAAGGAGAAAACAGCTTAAACTTGGCTTCTTGATTAAATTACTTTGTGACTATGTTATATATTTAAATATCTGCAGTTCAATTTTATGTCTGGCTGAAAATTGAATCAAGATAGTTTTAAATGCCATTGCATTTCAAGGTGGAGTTTCATTTCTTGAGGGTATTTTAAACCTCTTGGAAGTTCATCTATTATATGGACAGAGATACTGATAGAGGAGACAATTTAAGCATACCATACGATGATGAAGTTTAAAAGTTTGATCTAAATGTTGCTTGCCTTGGGCTAGGTGACTTAACCTCCACAGAATTAAATTACTGTTCTTCTCCCTCTGTTTACTATTAATCTATGAGAAGCATCCTGTGATTTGCTGCTGTACATTTCACCAACATAGATAGGCACTCCTAGGAACTGGGCATTGTACCAGTTCTTAAGAACACAGGGATATGAAGAAGGTGGCTCACTTAGGTTGGTTCCAACCAGAGCTGTATACTCACTATTCAGGAGAAACCAGCCTCTCTGACCTGACTGAGGAGAAACTTTGGCAGCCCAGGGGAAGGAAAGTGCCCAGCCTAGAGACTGAAGTTTCACCTACAGCATTGCCAAGAAGTTGTCATCTGAGTGACTTTTTTTAAAGGGGAACAGGGATTTGCCAGTTAGTGGAGCACCAAATAGAACGAATCCGAGAAGTACCATAAATAAAGCAGAATGGCTTGTATTATTATCTTGAAAGAAAGTGAAGTTGCTCAGTCGTGTCCGTCCGACTCTTTTGACCCCATGGACTGTAGCCTACCAGGCTCCTCTGTCCTTGGGATTTTCCAGGCAAGAGTACTGGAGTAGGTTGCCATTTCCTTCTCCAGGAGATCTTCCTGACCCAGGAATTGAACCTGGGTCTCCTGCATTGTAGGCAGACCCTTTACCATCTTAGTATCTTAGGTTGACCTAATTTTTACATCTCCCGTGTTACCTGTCTATAATGCACGTGCCACTTGCAAGGTATCCCATCATTGATTAGTAGGATTCTTTTTTATTGTTTGTATTTAACTTTTCATAAAGTTTGGAGAAGACTGTGAGCTTGACTTGCTGCAGACATGGAAATATACTCACATACTTTTGTTGGGGTTCTCATAGCAGCACACTAGCCCAAAATGAAAATAAAACTCCCTTACCGGTTTGAAAACAGGGCAAAGGAATAATGACTGCTCCCTTTTGAGGAAGACCTTACCCTTCTCTGTTAGGACCACAGGCAAGTAAGCTCCACTCCTGTTCCTGGACCAGAATGTAGCATCCTTTTCATGACTTTGAGAGAACTAGTATCCACACAGGGCAGAGATGTGACAGATGGCAGCCTATTATTTTGTGCCCCATGGCACTGCAGCCATTGATTTTGAGGTTGTTTGATATATGCTTTGGTAAAGGCAGAGTGAAGCATGGTGTTAACAAGCTTCTTTCCGTGCCATTTCATGGTCCCAATTTAGGAAACTCATTCAAATAATTTACTTAAAATGTGAGAAACAGAACCATATAAAACACTGCGTGTGATGTGTTTACATATATAACTTTTTAGTAACAAATTTATTGAAATATAGGTTGCATAATGTGGAATGTAGAATTAAGTGTTTTAATACATCCACTAAGATCTTCATTGCCACATAGAAAGTTCTGTTTTTGAACTTGATTTTGCTTGAAATTCTACATGCCTAATAGTGCTTAGTTTTACCTTCTACACTTTTATTTGTGTCAAGATTCTTTAATACAGTGTTAGAAAAGAAAATAGTCAGCTGAAGGTATTCTAACACAATTTTGTCTAGATTTCTTAAAAAACAGAAACAAAATTTCCAGCGCAATTCAATTAAAGACCAGAAACTAGGTTTTTAAAAAATGCTCGTCTTTCTTATGTTTTTTCCCAAATCAGTTGCTGTTCAAAAAATACACAAATGTTGACAATTGTGTATATTTTCACAACACAGCGTCTGCAATTAAAAAAAAAAAATCAAATATAGTGAAAGAATCCAACGAGAGAACAGGGCATTTAAACATTCATGTCATTTTCATCTAAACCCACATGTTCCATTAAGTAGAGGCTCTGATTCGTTGGGCAGGTAACAATTGTGTGTTTTAATGGAAATCTGTAGTTCCCTTGTAGAAAAAGGCTTTCTGGAGTTTTTAAGCAGGATGGATTTCAGTCTAAACACCTGTTTCTTTGTCCCCCTAAAAATTTATCATCTCTTCTGACATTTGACCTTCTGTGATTCTATTAGTGGAAGAGTAAGAAGTCAAGAAGAGGCACAGCTGAACAAATATCCTATAACAATGATGTTCAGTGGTTCATTTATGGCTGAAAAATGCCATTTGCAGCAACATGGAAGGACCAGACAAGGTATCAAACTCAGTGAAGTAAACCAGACAAGGATAAATTTCATATGATATCACCTATATGTGGAATCTAAATTAAAAAGATATGAATGAACTTATATACATATAGACTTTGCCACACCAAAGGCAAAAGGTATAGTCAGGGAGGAAGGATAAATTAGGAGTTTGGGATTAACACATACATACTACTATATATAAAATAGATAACCAATAAGGACTTACTGTATAGCACAGGCAATGGCACCCCACTCCAGTACTTTTGCCAAGAAAATCCCATGGATGGAGGAGCCTGGTAGGCTGCAGTCCATGGGATCGCTAGAGTTGGACACAACTGAGCGACTTCACTTTCACTTTTCACTTTCATGCATTGGAGAAGGAAATGGCAACCCACTCCAGTGTTCTTGCCTGGAGAATCCCAGGGACGGGAAAGCCTGGTGGGCTGCCGTCTATGGGGTCACACAGAGTCGAACATGACTGAAGTGACCTAGCAGTAGTAGCAGTAGTATAGCACAGGGAACTCTACTCAATATTCAACATTAAGTGTAAGGGAGAATAATCTGAAAACATATATATATATATATATGTCTGTATAACTGAATCACTTTGCTGTACACATGAAACTAACACAACCTTGTAAATCAACTACACTTCACTTAAAAACAATTAAAACAATGTTCAGGAAAACCCCTTGGCCTTCAAGATAGCAGGAGACTCTTGAAACAATAAAAGGAGGTGAAAATAGTGCACTTTGTTAAAAAATACACTGTATTAATAATAGTAGGACAGAGCTGGTGTTAATTATGAGGATGGGTTTATCTCTTTCCCTTAAATTTATTTATGCCTTTGTTGGATATAATTTCTGAGAAAAGAATATAGACAGGAATTTCACACTACTTGCACGTGAAATTAAGTTCCTGATATGTCGTGTTATTAATAGAAGCAAAGGAAGACCTTGCTGGCTAATTCTCATGAGGATCTCTCTCCTGGAATTTACCAGCATTTGTTACCCAGGATTTCTGAGGTGTTGCTGACTGCTGCACAGTAGCTTTGGTCAAATGATTGGGCAAAATCACTAAAGTGCAGCATGAATCCTGGTGTTTGCTTGGGCTATGGCAGGGTTTCTCAGTCTCAGCATTATTAATGTTTTAAGCCGGACAGTTCTTTGTTGTGGAGATTGTCTTGTTCGTTGTAGGATGTTTAGCAAGATCCCTGGCTTCTCCTGTAGCTCCCCCGAGGTGTGATGGCCAGCAATGCATCTCTAGCCCTTGATACATGTCCCTTGGAAGGTGATAAGAAGCACAGCCTTTCTGGTTGCAAATCACTGAGCTTTGATATTGAGATCGACAGTGATCTCTGGCTTTAAACATGTGAGCAGAGAAATACTCCTGCGATACTATGTCTCATGTAAATGTAAGTCATGACACCTGATTCTGTGCTTTGCACATTGTAAGTGAACATTTGTTTTAATTTGAGAAGAAAAAGTAAAATAAACAAAATATATGCTAAAAAAAAGTTAAGTACTCATTTAGTAAAATAAAAACAGATATTTGATAAGATGTGTCATATATAGTCTCATAGTTTGTATTTAGAGAGAAATCAACATACAGTTATTATTTTTTAAATATTACACATACATATGTGCCATGTAGGCAGTGAGAGAGAAAGAAAAACTGCCTTCCTGGTTTTGTTTTTTATTCTTCCTAAAAAACTCACTCTTGGCTGGTACCCTGTTATAAAATAGCAAATGGAGGTTAACATCCATTGAGCAAGCAGGGATACTGCTGTTTTTAGCTGGAAGCTACCCACTCACTCTTTCCTGCCGGGTACCATGACAGGGACAAGTTAACATGGCAAGATGGACACACTTGGTCTCCCCCAGGAAAGGACCATCCTCCCAACCCTTGACTCATATCCAGAAACATCCTTTTCTTACAATAACAGAAATGTCATATAATTCTTACAGAGAAGCGATTCAGTGGAAGCAGATTCCAAGCTCAGTGGTCTTCAGTCTTATATCAGCTTTCTTCATTATTTTTCCCCAATAAAAATAAAAACTTTTGATAGTCTAATGTTCTGACAAATTATAAGAACAAAATCACTTAAATTTGGGTTTCTGAGAAGTTAAAGTTTTCATGGACTTAAATATGAATAAGAAAAATACTGTATTGGTGTTCAATTTAAGGCAGAAGTATTGAAGCTACTTTAATTTTGCATGAGACAGAACTTCAGAGGAAAAGAAATATGTAACGATAATTTCTTAAGATTTTGGTATATGTATACATTTGAATATTTTAACTATCAAAGTATGTTTACCTCTCATTTTCCAAATATATCTACACTTCTTTTAATAAGTGAAAACCTATGCAACTTTTTACTGATCCTTTCCCTCTGATCCTTTTGAAAAGTGGTTGAATCTTATATATATATATATATATATATATACACACACATACACACACATATATATACATACACACACATATATATACATACACACACATATATATATACACATACATATATATAACAATTTAAGTTATATATATATACTTTTTAAATGTCAAATATATTAAATAACTATTAAAGTATGTTATATATAAGTATATATATACTTTCGACATTTTTTTACATATATATATATATAAACTTCTGACTTTTTTTTTTTTTTTTTTTAGTTCTACCAGTTTATTGCTACCAACCCATCTCCCTCCACCCTCATGTACGTGTGCTCAGTCATGTAACCCTATGGACTGCAGCCTGCCAGGCTCCTCTGCCCATGAACTTTTTTGCCATTTCCTTCTCCCACTTTTGGCATTTTAACTGCACATAAAGGTTACAGTTGGTCATGGTGCTTCTCCAACATTAATGTGACCTGAAGTGCTTCCTAAGCTTAGGTTCAGAGACAGTAGGTCTGAGATGGATCCTGAATCCTAAGTGATGCTGATCCTACTGGTTCATTGGCTGCCTCCACTTTGAGGAACAGTCTCTGGTAGCATTATAGTCCCCCATACTGTGCATATTTAGATTGAGACAAAGAATAAGAAACTGAAAAAGAAAACCAACCTTATCTATAACAGTGAAACCATCTGTATCTATAATGGTGAAACCATCCTTACTATGGTGTCATCGTTCTTACTACATTATCAAACCTCACCAAGTACGAAAGAATCCTGTTATGTCTACTTACTGAGTAGTAATGTAAAATTTCAACTCTCATGAGCAAGCAAATTAGAAAATCCTTACAATTTCTGGACCTACGTAATTGTTCCTAGTTTCATCTGTGCCCGTTTTCTCTCATGATGCGATATAACCGACTCCTGCAGCCTGTAAACGCTGATTATTAAAATATTGAGGAATTTTGTGAGGCACAGCCATTGGTGGCTTGCAGTACCAATGGTGGGAATATTTACACCCCAGAAATTGACAAACACTATAAAACAGAGTATTTAATTTTTCTGTTTTTCTTGACACACAATCAGATTTCCCAGCATACCCTCCTCTCAGTCAGAGAAGAAAAATAATTTCCTCTTATTTATAGCAAAGGACATGGGCTCTTGTCTTATCAGAGTTTAGAGCTTCTGGTAATACTGTGCTGTTCTTCAGAGGAACCATGCAGATTAATGACAAATAAGTTTATTCCCATAATAAACGGGAAACAAAGGTATTAGGACAAATAGCAGTGTCTTTTGTGAGTGCTCACCAGCAAGAGTACAGTTAGTCTAACACTTAACAAGTATTTTTCCAAGTGGCATTTTTATAACTAATCTTTCATCATGGAGGGATGTGAGAATCGGATTGGATATAATTGGAATGACACATGTACTGGGTAGCCTTAGAGAATAAACACAATTCAGTAGAAGGCAAGCCAACTGCAGATGTCTTCTAGAGACTTTGTGATAAATTGGCTCCCATCATATGGTACTGAGTCAGTGATTTTATTACCATACACAGCTGTTCCCATCATTTGTTTATATATTTCAACCCATATTTGGGGCTTAAGTGAGATTTGTCATAAGGGTTTAGTTCAAATTTGCTTGCCTAATTTTACATGCCTCTATTTAGTAAAAATATGATTAGTAGGTAATAAATATCTGATGACTATTGTTTGATTAAAGGAATTTTCTGTTGGACATGGTTTTTTATTACTACTTGCAAACACATTATAAATTCTCTTTCCCATTGAAAGTACATGTTGTTGCAAAAAATACACTCTTAAAAAATAACTTGTTTTCTAATATATTGACTTATAAAATTTTCATCTATAAAAGTCAAACACAAATTTGCCTACTTATTCTTGAACAGACTGTAAGATGGATTCTAATAACTTAGCCTCATGATGTTTTACCCTATTGCAATATTAAAATTGTAGGAATAATTTAATCAGACTGAAAAGTAAAGTTCTTATAAGACAGCATTGAGCTCAGCCATTTTCATTATTAATGGATTGAATGCTTAGGCAGATAATTCAACATTTATTTGAAATATTAAAGATAAGCATATTTAGTAGATTTCTATACTTCTGTCATTGTTTCATTTTATTTTACTGTTAACATTAAGCAGGTGATTTGCTACAAAACCAAACTCTTTTGTCTTCATGTATTTGCCCTTCCTACTCCAGTTTAAAACTGCAAGATATGTCATTTTTAACATAAATGAACCTTAATTGTGTCCATATTCTTACATCATATGGAGGAATTATGCTACTTTGGGTTTTTTCTTTTTTTATACAGTGTCAGAATAGTTAATTCCTAGATTTCTATAAGTAACTCTGTAGTTTGATTGGTTTGATTGCTCAAGTGCTTACTTTCTCAAAATTTGTAAATTTAAATTTTATGCATTCCATGTAATGTACAATTATATGGCACATTTCTAGAGTCTGAGAATAATTGAAATTCAGTTATTAAAATAAAACCATAATAAAAAAGCTTTACATTTTTATATTCTTCTTTATTTGCTATTTTATTTAAAGCAAATTACTTGCTAATCTGATAACTCTGCTTTTCAAGAAGGCATAAATTATGATAATTGTACTCTTGAAAATTTCCTTTCCATTCTAGCTGCCACTTTCACAGCTGTCTTCATGTTACAATTTTAAGTGTAAAATTAGCTTTCTAAGTTTGGTTGTCCACAAAAAATTTTGCTCCAATTTGACATCTATTCAGAGTTAAGTATTTGTGGTTAAGCATTATATTTTGAACAGTGAGTTGCATAATCATTTTATATAATGTAAGAAGCTCTAGCTTTGCTCTAGCTTTGCCTCTATATTGTATTGTATAGTATTGATGGGGTTTGGTGTTGAAACCAGCACAAATCTCAGCAAGGATCTACCTTACAAAAAAATATAAAATGATATAAAATATCAAATATAAAATGTATAGTGCTTGTTCTTTAAACACATAAACTCATATAGCTGTGTGTACACTACTAGCATTTGCGTTTATTAAATGGTATTTGTCTTGAGGGGTAAACAGAGCTTTTATAAAAAGAGATGAGCCTTCCCTGCCAGCAGAATTCAGGTTAGGTGAATACTAGGTGAATACTATTTATGGCCTTAAAAGTTTAAGAATTAAATATGAATAAACAGAGATTCTAGTTCCTTAAATATTTGTCTTGCCTATGTTTCTATCTAACTTGAAACATGCTCTTTGAAAATTATCCTTGCTTCAATTCTGGGCAAATTTTCTCCTTTATTATTATAGACAACATTTACTTTGAATAGAAGCAAAGGTAACTTGAAATTCAGAAATAAATTTAGCAAATAATTTTAAAATGTGTATTTTTTCATTTCTTAGCTTAGATTTTGAGAAGAAAATGAGGATGAAAAAAGGAAGCTGTGGTTTTCATTTTCAGATGAATTCTGTTTGAGGTGACCGTTATATAAGGTCTGATTTTACATGCTCTATATTTAGTGGAGAATTTTATAATTTTCCACTGGCTGATTATAGTCATTAATATGAAACACATTTTTCACTGAATTTTTTCAGTGTTTCCCATAGATTAGGAAGTTTTATATTCAGAAAAATAATAGTGTAAGCATAAGCATTTAAAATATCTCTTGAAAAATACAATAAAATAAAATGTCTCAAGATTTCTTTTTCTCTGCATCTAGTCATGCAGTACAGTAGAAAGAAATGAGTGAGACATGAAAAGTGATCCATTCCACTTAAGTCCCCTCTGAAATCAGCTCTACTGCTCTAGGAAGATGATGTTCTAGTCATTGCCAGAAAGAAAGGAGAAGGAGGGAAAAGCCTCCTTAATCCCATGCCTTACAACTGAGAGAGAGAATTAACATCCAGGAGTGGAGCCAGCTGATGGCTGTGATTTGCAGGGATCCCACATGTGTACTGGAGAAGGCAATGGCACCCCACTCCAGTACTCTTGCCTGGAGAGTCCCATGGACTGAGGAGCCTGGAAGGCTGCAGTCCATGGGGTCGCTGAGCGTCAGACATGACTGAGCGACTTCACTTTCACTTTTCACTTTCATGCATTGGAGAAGGAAATGGCAACCCACTCCAGTGTTCTTGCCTGGAGAACCCCAGGGACGGGGGAGCCTGGTGGGCTGCTGTCCATTGGGTCGCACAGAGTCGGACACGACTGAAGTGACTTAGCAGCAGCAGCACACGTGGACTACATGTGGCTTCTAGCTCTGCAGCCCAGACCCTCCTTTGTCAGTAACTCAGAGATGATCAGATCCCACCTACACCAAAACTAACTTAAGCCTTTGTAAGTTAGAATGATAGTTCCATAACTGGGAGGAAGAAACCAAATTGCCAAGTAAATGGAATACTTGTGTCAACAGGTTGGCAGCTTTTTATCATACAGCAGAGAGCTAACTAACACATCTCATGGCGTGGCAAGCATGGACTGTGAAAGGAACTGTACCAAATGAAATGACCTGAATGATAGGTGACCCTGAACTTGATACTCCTGGAGTCAGATGTTTCCATCCTAAAGCCATCCAGAGAGAGCCAGAATCACCTGAGATACCTGTTGCCCAGGGCCTGCAGGGACCCTGACACTTGCCTCTGGGCTCAGTGTTCACTCCCCCTGCCTACTCTGTTGACATCGTCAGGATAGCAGGAGCTTCCCATCTTGCTGTCACCGCTTTACCTTGATTGGAAGGAGCAATGAATGGTGTGTATAGAGAAGTAAAGCAGGAGTTCCTTTTAGGTCAACATTGTAGATCTTTGAGTAATTGATGAGGATCAGTTTGTTGAATAATGCGAAAGTGAAAGTCTCTCAGTCGTGTCTGACTCTTTGTGACCCCATGGACTGTAGAGTCCATGGAATTCTCCAGGCCAGAATCCTGGAGTGGGTATCCTTTCCCTCCTCCAGGGGATCTTCCCAACCCAGGAATTGAACCCAGGTTTCCCACATTGCAGGCAGATTCTTTCCCAGCTGAGCCACAAGGGAAGCCCAAGAATACTGGAGTGGGTAGCGTATCACTTCTCAGCAGATCTTCCTGAACCAGGCTCTCCAGCATTGCAGGCAGATTCTTTACTGACTGAGCTATTGGGGATATTAATAAGAATCTCTGCATTATGCATGAAAATGGGAAAGTGTTAATTGCTCAGTCGTGTCTGACTCTTTGTGATCCCATGGACTGTAGCCCGCCAGGCTCCTCCGTCTATGGAATTCTCCGGGCAAGAATACTGGAGTGGGTTCCCATTCCTTTCTCCAGGGCATCTTCCCCACCCAGGGCTTGAACCTGGGTCTCCTGCATTGCTGGCAGATTCTTTACTGTTGTGCATGGCTTTTATTTTTTAGAAAAAGGGTGTTTCCCTTGGCATGTTAGTAAAACAAAGATAAGAAAACATCTGAGTGTGCTAAGGTGTCAGCAAGCTCTCTGTAAGCCTAGCTAGGTGGGGCACAAACCGGGTTGGAAAATTGTTTTTATTTATAACAAAAAAAGGAGGTAGAGTTCAAATTCTAATTGCAGTAACTTTACAAATAGAATCAGACAGGTTGCTATACTTCCAGTCAACCAGGGATTATGAACCTGATTCTGGGGAGGGTGACAAGGCATGTTAGCAGATAAGCTGTATAATGTAAAAAACAGTGTCGGGTTTGTATTAACAAATTGTGGTTTGCCTCTATTTTATTATATGGAAACATTTTTCCTAAGGTACAAATTCATCTCTAATTAGACTTAATATAATCAACTCTAAGTCACATTCGAAGGTTTTATATATGTTTTCAAATATAGTCAGTGAACAGGCTGGCTTTCTCTCTCTTTAAAAACTAGACCACTTTCCAAATACGTGTAATTTGAATTACAAGAGTCAAGGCAGTCATTTATTCAAGAAAAACAATCAGGTGTTTGCACGAGGTTAAACTTTTTGCCATCATTACCAGATACAACAATTGTTTCACCTTTAAAGTTGAAGTTATTTTCAAAGAGAAGTTTATTTTTTATCATGAAGAATTATTTTGACGTGCAGACAATCTTTAGGCACTGACTATTCATCCAAAGGCAGCCAAAAGCTCTGTTCACCTCTAGCTGGAGTCTTTTTTTATTAGTACTGAGGAGCTACACTAATTAAACCCGAGGAGCCTGCGATGCTTTGTTTCCGAAGTAATTCTAAAATCCTGGTGAAAGTGAAGTCGCTCAGTCGTATCCGACTTTTGCGGACCCCATGGACTGTAGCCTGCACCAGGCTTTGCTGTCCATGGGATTTTCCAGGCAAGAATACTGGCGTGGGTTTGCCATTCACTAAAGTTCTGGTAGGTCGTTACTCAGTTCCTTGGGAAATATTGGGCCGATGCCCCGAGTTGCTGTCGGGAGGACTAACGTTAAGCAAAGTAAACGCGTGCGCGTGAACGGCGAGCCATACCTTTTCTTGCTAAATGTGGTTCCCCACGTCTCCTCTGATTAGAGGTGTGCTCTGAACAAGCCGAGACGGGGCCTTGCCGAGCAATGATCTCCCGCTGGTACTTTGATGTGACCGAAGGGAAGTGCGCCCCCTTCTTTTACGGCGGATGTGGCGGCAACCGAAACAACTTTGACACGGAGGAGTACTGCATGGCCGTGTGTGGCAGCGTCAGTAAGTGGACCTCCCTCCAGCCTGGCCGCCTTTTTTCATCTTTTCTCGCCACTGACTCTGCTCTCTGTAACCGACTGGTTTTCCTGGTTCTCGCGAATGGGCGTGGGGGTGGGGTGTGTTCCTCCCACTAACCACGTTTCTGCCGAGTTCTCTAATCGCCGGGCACGTTCCATCCTGAGCGCACATCTCCGTCTTTCTCGAACCAAAGCATGGCCGTGGATGTGTATCTCGCTCTAGCTGTGGGGCCTCCCGTCTTGTGATCTCGAGGAACTCTGGAGGGCTTCTCTTTTGAGCCAAGCTGGAGTTGCCCTTTTGTCTTCTCCGCTCTTCCTGCCAGTGTATCCCTGCGTGTTCGTCCGTGTACCTCTGTGTTGGGCTCTCTGCATGTGCACTCCACGTGCAAATGAGGGCTTCCACCGGGCAGCCTGGCTGATGGTGCTGCCCCCCACCCCCATCCCCCTTGCATTAGCAAGCTGTGTTGCCTCGGCTGAGCTTCATCTCATAACACGTGATGTTTATGGAGGGAACTGGACTGAGTAGAGGGCATGCACATTGGATGCCAGAGGGTAGAGATGACCCAGTGGTCCCTAAGCTCACCCAGGGATGTTTGCAATGTGGAGTTTTCATGTCTTCTCTTGGAAATAGACGGAAGAAAACTCCTGACTTAGCATTAGAAATGTTCCATGACATAAGACTCAGGAAATATAATTTGCCAAGTCTTTTTCTCTTCCACTTTAAGTTTTTTATAATTCAGGAGGATAAATAAATGAAGTCATGATGACTTATTTGCAAGTTGATACTGTTTCCACAGAGGTAGTTTTCTGGAGGTAACACACCAAACATGTGAGACCTCTGTTCTTCTTAACAGCCTTCCACATTAAATCCCCTATCTACCTACCTACCTACCTATCTACCTATTCATCCATCTGACTACTTATGTATCTCTTTACCTATCTTATCTGTTTATCTGTCTACCTATGTATCTTATCTCTCTACACCTATGTAGCTACCTATCTATGTATCTATCTATCTATCTATTCCAAGAGGAGGCAGTGTGATCTGCTCAATAGTTACTCAACTTGATAAAGTAAAAGTGAGACTCAGTAAGTGCATTTCTCTTTTGAGAGACTCCTGCCTTTTTTGCATGATTCTGGAGAGGGTGACAGCCATTTCCTGCGTACGATTACCAGATCAGATCAAATCAGATCAGTCGCTCAGTCGTGTCCGACTCTTTGCAACCCCATGAACCGCAGCACGCCAGGCCTCCCTGTCCATCACCAGCTCCCGGAGGTCACTCAGACTCACACCTATCAAGTCAGTGATGCCATCCAGCCATCTCATCCTCTGTCGTCCCCTTCGCCTCCTGCCCTCAATCCCTCCCAGCATCAGTACCAGGGATTATAAAAATTGTTTCCCAGTGTGATCATAGTATTATGCTAAACAACAAAGGGCCTGCACCATTAAGACCATCTCTTGTGAAGCCCGGTATAAGTGGAATCTGCTGAAAAAGATCCTGTTGTTCTCATGTGAGAGATGCCGCCCCGGCTACTTGCTGTGAGAACTGGTGTAGGAACTGGTGGCCCTGAGGGCTGCTTCTCTGGCTCTGAAGGGAAGACTGTGGCTTCCAGCTCAGAAGACTCCTTTCTTCAGTTTCAAACAAAAAAGTTAATTAGGTCAGGTAACTTGGAGGACGGTGGTGGATTCTGTTGCCTGGAGCATCTCGAACAGAGGACTTTTGTTATAGTGATTCTAACTGGTTTCCCTGCCGGGGGGAGACTTCCTGGCAGATGTCCAACTTTTTTTCCCCCTTTCCCTGGGGTGTATTTACATTTTGGAATATGAATATATATGCATGGGTATGTATATAAATATATATATATATATAATAGGAAAGAGGGTTTTTAAAATTATTAATAGTTGTGAATTTGCTTCAAGAATTGAAAGTTATCAGGAATTTCCTGACAGTCCAGTTGTTAAGACTCTGAGCTTCCGTTGAAGGGGGCATGTGTTTGATCCCTGGTTAGGGAACTAAGGTCCCACATACTGCAGGGTGTTGCCAAAAAAATTAGAAATTATGCACCCCCCCCCCCCCGCCAAAAAAAAAAAAAACCCTACTATTACCTTCAAAGCACACCATCTCCATTTGACTATTTTGAGTTAACTCAGACTGGGAGCCAGAGCCATGGGCATCACAGACCAGATGGAATCTCTGGATGCCACATCCTTTGCCAAGAAGTTTGCAAAAGAGATGCTGCCAACGAAGGTATAATGGACAAGCAGTCAGTACTTCGTTTCAAAGGAGATGGGTTATAGAGTAATAATGTCAAGAAAGCAAACGAGAGGCTGAAGGTCAGTTAAAAGAGTGGACATATGTAAGTGGACAGTAAAGGCCTCAACAAGTAGCCAGAGCTCAGGGCCAGGGCTGCCCTTAGAGTGGTGAAATGAATGGAGTACCATGAAGAAAGGGTGGGTGGGAACTGCTGATGCTCACACTAAGCAGCTAGATTGGAGCAAGAAATGCTTCCACAGGGTACTGGGATGTACTGTCAGAGACAGAATATCCACAGTCCATGATTTTTTGTGGAAATATATCTTATGTTGTATATTTACTTTGGTTCCATATTGTTTAGTGCTATGGCTCAAACTCAGGATATTTGTTTCATTTTTGTTTTTAATTCAGTGTTTTTGTTTCTGGTTTTCCTTTCGTCATTAGAATCATGTCATTGAGTTTCATCCATCATTCCCATGTTCCTATTTTTGTTTTTAGTTATATTCTCTTATTTTCTCCATAGTGTCCCACAGTTTACTCAAGACCACCCAGGAACCTCTTCCCCAAGATCCTGTTAAACGTATGTTGTCATTCACTCAATGGAAGGGAGGAGGGAGGAGTATACTGCATGGCTGGATTGTAGCTCCAGCATCCTCACCTTTGCATGGTTTTGTGTTTCTTGAACACCTGTCTTTTAACAAAAATGTTTATTTCCATTGCCTTGCTTGTAATTCCATCTGATTTTGCCAGGTAACTTGCAGTGTCGGACTAAGAGCTTTGACCTAGCTCTTGCTATTTCTAATCAGTGTCCTCTTTATTTCATATGGTTTTATAAAATACTGTTTATACAGCCTTGTTTTGTGTTTTATTTGGCATCACTATTTTACTTCCTAAAGCTCACAAGATGCTACGATTTAGCAAGAGCCCATGGGTATAAGTGACTCATTTAAGCATTTAATGTGCATGCGTCGTACTAACTATGTGGACTAATACGTATGCAGATGCTTCAAGTATGTGTGTTTACAGACAGCTGTTAGGCTTTAGGAAGTGAACGGTCACTTCCAGAATTCAAGACCTCTCCTTCCCCTCCCTGAATGTACCACTAGTGGGAAAGACGTGCCCAACTTCTGATTTCATCATTAAGATGCAGAGAAAGCACTTTATAAAGAAATGCTATGTCAACCTGTCTTATAATATCTGTGCATTGTGATGATTTCAATTGGCCTATCTGTTTAGCTTTGTTTAAAACATGTGGTGTCAAATACATAATCACTCATTTAAAATTTGGATTATATCCCAAAACAGATTCATCCACCATTAGGTTAGGGATGATAAAAAACACTGATGCTTGTGGTTGCTGGAGGGAAAGACACAACTGGAGTTGTAGCTTGGATACAGTGAAAATTAGCATTTGTCTTTATCATCCTGGAAAAAAACCCTAGTCTCACAATTGATGAAGCTAATGATCTTGTCTTTAAAAAGATAAATTTTAGTTTAAAGTATGGCAAGTGGCTAGACATAGAAGAATGAGGAAAAACTATAGATTTTATATTGTGAGATTGAAAGTACATTGAGCTGCAAGGAGTGTTGCATTTTATGAGGCATTTTTCATAGATCATCTCCTTTCATGGGAAATTTTGTGTCCATTTTCCTCATTTCCTTTGTGCATGCAAGAAAAAACATGAAGCTTTAAGAACTTGGTGACTTGTCCCCAGCCACCATAGGGTCACAGGTGACAGGACCAGGTTTAAACCTAAATGATACTGTGGCTATGATCTGTGCTCCAAATGGCCAACAGTTTCTGATACTGTTTGCTAGATTAGCAAATAGAAGCACATTTTAAGAGCACAGAAAATTGTGGGAAATGGATGACAAATATTAAAGTCGTTTTTTCCTAAATGCCATGAATACAGCCTACATCAATAAATTAAGTCTTTCCCATCCTTTTACAAAAACAGTCATTATGTTTACTTTAAGTTTCATTTTATATCACTTTAAGCATATAAAAAATTATCTTTTTCTATTTTTATTCATTACTGGGAATGAGCAGCATCGTTCAATAAATTTCTGTTCATGGAGTCCTTGTTTTCTCAACTCTTTGCAACAGACATTGACAATCTGTTGTAATTTTTTTTTTCCTGGTCATTTTTTCCATCTACTTGTACTGCATTTGGGATCCTAACACCTCTCCATTCTAGGATGGTGGAGTGATTTGGGCAGCTATATTTTCTTGTCTACCTACAGAGGCTGTTCAATCACTGAAAGTGAAGGGCTTTGCAGTGCTGGTGCAAACAGCCGGGAGAAAGCATATAATTTCTAGTTATTTATAGCCTGCACAGCTCCACTCTCTTATTTATAGCAAAGCTGTACATTTGAATTGAAAAACTCATGGTCATCTGGAGGTCAAATGCAGTTAGCAGGCTGGAGTTCAAGAAAATGAACCAAACTGAGAAAGGTGAACAAGCCCGTTTGATTCGACAGCTGAAGCTTGCTCTTGGCTGCTTCACCAACCTAGGGCTAATTGGAGGACATCTCGATTTACAAAGGTGGGTGGTTTTCTAGGCTTCTCAGTCCTAGTTGCTGCTAGTCAAATAATAAGTGTGAAACGAGCTAGAAGAAGCTCTTCAGTTAAACCGATAAGATGATTGCTTGTGTGGAGAAAAAGTGTTATGGTCTTCATTATGAATACAGTAATTTTCTTATCAAGACTTCCTATTATTATAATTAGGCATTTCTAGATTTTAAATCTTTGTCATAAAACTCATTTTTGAACACTGCAATTTTAAGAGACACTTGAATATTTTTTTGGTTTTGTTATCATAGATGAGAATCTAAACCCTAGGTAGAGGTACTTCCCTGCTGGTCCAATGGTTAAACAGCCACCTTACAATGAAGAGCACAGGGGTTTGATGCCTGGTCTGGAAACTAAGATTCCACATGCAGTGGGACAGTTAATCCTGCATGCCATAACTAGAAATGACCCAATGCCGCCCAAAAATAAAGAAAAAAATGCAATATGTTTTTAAAAATAATAAACTACAAGTAGAAAGGGTAGAGACCTGAGGCTAAGCACTTTGATTTTACTCATAAATTTATGGATTTGAATCCTTTAAAAAATCCCTTTTCCATTGGGATTAAAAATATTACGAAACCTGGGTTTTGTGGGTTAGGACGATGCCAAGGTTTCACATTCAGTTGGCCCAGTGCAGTGTTTATGAACAATAAAATTTCTCCATAAATATTTATTGATAAGTTCATGTTTCAAATGGGAGAGTATGATCTTTTTTTCCCCTAGTGCTCTTCCCATCAGACTGCATCTCAAAAGGCTGCTGCTGCTGCTAAGTCGCTTCAGTCGTATCCGACTCTGTGCGACCCCATAGACGGCAGCCCACCAAGCTCCCCCGTCCCTGGGATTCTCCAGGCAAGAACACTGGAGTGGGTTGCCATTTCCTTCTCAAAAGGCAAACAGATGCTTTTAATCTCAAAGAGTGTCATGCCAATTTCTGGTCAGCCACCTGCACCAAAGGGTCTGACCAAAGGGAATGACCAGTGACTCATCTTTGGCCCCTTCCCCTGCAGTGGGGTTGAGGCACAAATGACATCTAACTCAAGGTCTTTCAGCCTCAACACGGTTGACATTTGGGGTCATTTAATTCATTGTGGGTGCCGTCCTGTGCTTAGAGGATGTTTGGCAGCATCCCTGGCCTCTACCCATGAGATGACAGTGACACCAGCCCAGCTGTGATAACTAATAATGTCTCTAGATCTCGCCACAGTGCCTTGTGGAGGACAACATGGCACCCCATTGAGAACCCCTGATCTTAGACTAGTAGTTTGCCCACATCTGATTTCAGAAACAGGTAAACCTTCCATAAACTTGAGGGCATTGCTGAAGTGTCAGAATGTCAGAAGCCTCCAGCTCTCAAATATGTTTATGAAATTCAGTTTGTTAGTCCGCTATCCTAGCTGTCTGTATTTGCAAGTTAAGGGAGAAGTTGGGCTTCCCAGGTGACTCAATGTTAAAAGAATCTGCCTGCGATGCAGGAGGCAAGGAGACGTGGGTTCTGTCCCTGGGGGTTGGGAAGATCCCCTGGAGGAGGGCATGGCAACCCACTCCAGTATTCTTGCCTGAAGAATCCCTTGGACAGAGGAGCCTGGTGGGCTGTAGTCTATAGAGTCACAAAGAATCAGACACAGCTGAAGTGACTGAACACACATGCACACAAGGGCAAGGTTACAGTTGCTCTTCTGAGTTTTCTGCTTCAGTATAATCCCAACTTACGGTAGAGAAGGGCCACCTGTAGAGAGGCCGTGTGGCCTTGCTACCCAGATTACTCGACATCTAAGATGCACTTGGGGATCGTGTTCATGGCCATAGGGTCTGTGCAAAGGATTAGCTCTAACCTCATGCAGGTTTGAGGTGGGGAGGCAGGGGGTAAAGATTGATTTCTAGGCACATCAGAATGATCCAGAGAGCACAAAATAGACTAGGACACTTCCAGAGAATATAAAAGGAATTGGAACATATTAGATAAGGCCGAACCACTGTCCCCAAACTCTGAGGTTATTGACTTAGACGCTATTTGCAAACAGTGAATAACCCACTGTGTGGCCTTTGAATAGAAGGTGCTGTCCCAGCTTTGCAGTGCCCTGTCATAATGCCAAGGCCATCTCGTCTTTGGCCAGACTTGAAACATTGTTCTTCACCATTCTTATTCTTCTGATTGTGAAAGAGCAAATATTAGTTCCTGTTAGCACATTCTCTCATACTAATGGAACTCTGATGTTTCTTATGAAACTGCCAAGCATTACTAAAAACAAAAGCATTAAAAGACACAATGGTGCATTAAATTATGTGTCACATCAGTGCCAATAAATTCTGTTCCACTGACAAGTATGAGAAGCCACATCTTTCGTATCCAGAAATTATCAGGATAAAAGCAATGTTTTTTTCCACCAGACTATCACAGTGAAAAAACCTAAGAATGAAAACAATTGATTTGCTCAGCAAACCAGCATTTTGTAAAAAAAATCTCATTTACTAAGAACAGTAAAAAAATGCTCTTATACGTGTGCTCTCTTCCTTAGCTCTTTCCAATGAAGAAGTGGATAGCTCAGTAAGAGTCAGCAACGGGGAAAAGGGATAGTTAAGGAATTTGAGATTGACATGTACACACTGCTGTATTTCAAATGAATAATCAGCAAGGACCTACTATATAGCACGAGGAACTCTGCTCAATGTTAATGTGACAGCCCGGACGGGAGGGGAATTGGGGGGAGAATGGATACATGGGTATATTTGACAGAGTCCGTTTGCCGTCCGCCTGAACTATCATAGCATTGTTAATTGGCTTTACCCCAATATGGAAGACTTCCCTATAGCTCAAACGGTAAAGAATCTGCCTGCGAGGCAGGAAACCAGGGTTTGATCCCTGGGTTGGGAAGTTCCTCTGGAGAAGGGAGTGGTAATCCACTCCAGAATCCTTGCCTGGAGAATTCCATGGACAGAGAAGCCTGGCGGGCTACAGTGCATGGAGTCGCAAAGAGTCGGACACGACCGAGTAACTAATGCACATAGACCAATATAAAATAAAAAAGTTTAATAAATAAATTAAAATCATGTATAGTATGTTCCATCACAATCATCATACAAAATAACCTCTAAGTTATGTGAATATAGTATATAATATGTTATGTATATTTTACCATAGTAAAAGTTGTATGAAATTCAGGAAAAAATCAGCAAATATTTTCTATAAAAGGCCAGTGAGCCAATGTTTTAGGTTGTGCAGGCAAATAGTCTCTGTTATAAGTACTCAACTTGGCAGTAATAGTGTGAGAGCATTCTCATACAATAGGTAAATGAATAGATAGAGCTGTGTTCCAATAAAACTTTATTTAGCAAAAGAGACCAGCAGGCCAACCCCTGATTTAATAAGCCCGTTGAGCCTGGGACGTGTTGCTACCAACTTTAATTTCGAGGGACACCAGCAAAGTTAACCCAATACTTGCCTTCAATAAGTTGACAGTTTTATCAATATGATGAGACTCAAAGATGTGCGAGAATTAAATACAACAAAATGCACAAGTGAAGGGAAAGATAGCTGTGAGAGACTGACCTAGACTGAAACTAGTTTTATCCTGAAGACCTCCATAGAGGTTAAGAACTCTATCGGCTTTCATGGCTACGTGCGTCACTCAGCTGTGTCCAGCTCTCGGTAGCCCCATGGACTGTAGCCCACCAGGCTTCTCTGTCCATGGGATTTTCCAGGCAGGAATGCTGGAGTGGGTTGCCATTTCCTCCTCCAGTGCATCTTCCTGACCCAGGGATGGACAGTCTGTATGAAAGTGGACAATACTGAAGATCTTGACTTTCTGAACTCATCTACCAAGTGTCAAGTGACTGTGGCAGGTCATCCCTTTATGGTCCATCATGAATGAAATGGAGCCTAGCTCTGACAAGTTGACAAAAATACAGTAACTGAAGCTTACGACGTCCTGAATGCCAGTGAATGTCACTGTGACTTCATACATGGTTTTCAGATTCAGACTGAACTTGCTCTTAGGTTTTGGTGCATTGTGCTAAATAGGATGTAGATATTAATAAAAATCATGCCAGCATTCATCTCATTTCACATATTTGACAAAATTCCCCCATCAGTACTTGTCCATAAGACATAAAAAAGAAATGAAGCTTGACTAGAGTAAACACAGCCCAGATAACATTTTTATTACCTTCTGTCCACACAATGGATCGATAACCTGCCAACTATGACTGCACTGACTATAAAATAAGCATGATACAAGGGCATATCCGTGGAAGTGCCTTTGTTCTTTTTTTTTTTTTTCTTGTAGAGAGTCCGGTATCACATGTAAGGATCACAAACTTTATTTGTACATTATAAATGTCTCATCTAACTAGGACTTGATAAATATTTGAGCTTAGAAAGCATTAGGGATTTTCGTTATTTTGCAGTTGGAGGAATAGACTTTTTTTCTTTTTTTTAAAGTTGGAGTGACAGTCTATACACTCTGCCATGTTGTGAGATGAAATTTTTTCATCAAATCTTCCTTTACAGGTTTTTATTCTGTATATATCAATTACCCTTATTGCCACCCATCATATAAATCAGTCAGTGCGTGTGACTGCATTGCTAGCTCCATATAAAATAGGATTTTCAGTGAGAAGGCAGTGACTGGGTAGGTCTTAATTTACTTTTATCTTGGATTGTCAGTGCTATAGAGATAAATTGCCTTTTTGCTGATGAAAGGAGACCCACCAAATTTTCTTGCTAGAATCTAACATTTATATATTGACTAAATGCCATTCATGGGTGTCTGCTTAGAGAGGTAGTCATAAGTTGTTAGTGTTTGAAGATGGTTTCTCCTTTTGTATCCTGGGCTTTAAAATTATGCGTCACCCCTAGAGATTGAGGGAATGAACAAATATCAAAATGATCAGGGCAATTTTGCACAATCAGGGCAATGTCTCTGATACCCAGTTCTTGCTGTCTTTACTATGACTATGACAGGGAGTATTATGCGGTGATTACAAAATCAGAACTCAAATGAGCATTTGGTGCATTTGCAGCTAAATTTGATTGTGTCCCTGACACAGGGGTTCTCCATCTGTGCTAAGAAAGGGATCTCTGCCACATCCCATCTAGCTACCTGATGGGAAGAGCCGACTGATGGCAAAAGACCCTGATGGAGGAAAAGACTGAGGGCAAGAGGAGAAGAGGGTGACAGAGGATGAGATGGTTGGATGGCATCGCTGACTCAATGGACATGAGTTTGAGCAAACTCCCAGAGATGGTCAAGGACAGGGAAGCCTGGCGTGCTGCAGTCCGTGGGGTCGCAAAGTCGGACAGGGCTTAGCGACTGAACAACAGCCACCACATCCAAAGACAATAGGCATCTTTATTTGAAATAACTTCCCTTTAAATTACTGAATTTTCTAGGAGGAAACAAAGGGATGAAAATGTTTCATTGGCACCATGTCACCAATGATGGTAGTAGATTTTTGTGGCAGGAACATCGGGTGCAGCACCAGAGTTTGTAATAAATTGAAAGCACTTTCCTCTCCCATCATCCTCACCCCCTCAAAAAATAGAGCTGTGGCTGATACTAACAGATTACAGTGTGAAGTGGAAATGTTGCGACAGGCATGGATGCATCATTATCAAAACTGAAGTGAACCTTCACCGACATGTGAAAACAATACTAACCTTTAGTATTAGGTTACCTGTGGTCTGTGGTTTAGGAAACAGCATTCAGGGGTGAGAAAAAGAAGCCAACCTACGCCCTTTCTCATGGCTCTGTATGTGGGCATTGGGGGTACCTTCCATGAGAACCCCTCACCACCTCCCTGCTAACTTTCCAAGCCATCCTCATCTTCATCTTTTATTAATACTCTTGAAAGATCACCTTCTGCTTTGTCCCTTAGCAGACAAAACAGTCCTTTTATTATTTATTTATTTTTGATTTGGACCATTTTTTAAGATCTTTATTGGATTTTTTTTTTTTACAATATCGCTTCTGTTTTATGTTTTGGTTTTTTTGGCCCCAAGGCATGTGGGATCTTACCTCCCCAACTGGGGATCGAACCTGCACCAGCAGCATTGCGAGGTGATGTCTTAACCACTGAACCACCAGCGAAGGAAGTCCCTGAAACGATCCTCTTAGAATACATCACATCAGTCTTCTCTGCTCCAGACAACCCCCGTGTGCTTCTCACAGTCCTTACCGTGGCTTCAAGGCCCTTCATAGTCTGTTGCCTTTTCCTTTCGCCCTGTCTCACTTGCTTCCTCGCTTCTGGTCACATAGACCTTGCCCCTCTTGGGATTTGCCAGGCACACTCACCTCCAAAGGCCTTTGCGCTAGTTTCTTCATCTGCCTGTTCTTCCAGCGGGTAACTCGGAAATAAGACTTAAGTTCAGCTCTTGATATAAACCTCACCTTCTCTGTTAGACTGAGCCTGGCCACCTACTTACTGCTGCAGTCTCCCCCACCTTCCTGGCACTCCTATTTTTCCTTAACCCTGCTCTTGTTTCTTTTTCTTCACAATACAGATCACATTGTAACAATGTGATTTACTGTTGTCTTGGTGTGTGTACAGTGAGTGCTGTTTGTTTCTCTCACTAGAATGTAACTCCACCGGGAAAACGGTCTTTGTTTCACTCACTGGTTTGTGCCATGGGTTTTAGGGGCTGTAATATTTGTTGATTTGTTGAATGGAGGAATAAAGAAGTGAACAGGCACACACTCGAGACAGAGAAGTCTACATCCCAGCCGCTATGCAGCTTCTCAGATACCTCTAACCTCCCAGGGTTGCAAAAAAGAAAAACAACATGAACCTTCTTGAAAGCATTACTCACCCAGAATGCCACTCAATTCTTGGAAGCAGGATGTTTCAGACTGCGGCAGTCACATGCTATGAATCAAAAACTGCATTTCTGTTGCCTGTTTTTATTTGGTATTACTTTAGACACCCGTTCTTAGTATTAAAAGGAATATAACTATATTCTATGAAGCTGTGATGAGACTAGACTAAGAAAAGCCATATGAAGGTCCCTTAAAAGTTAAATGCCTATGCACATGATTGAGTGGGCTGCTAATGATTTGGCAGCTGGAGGTCAAAAGTTAGAGCTGAAGATGGTTAAGTCTGATTTTCTGCAGAAGGGCGAATAGACCGAGTGGGCATGCTTGCAGGAGGCACGAAAGAGCGTGAACAGAGACCACAGGCTAAAAGATCATTCCGATTCAAGCTCAAGGAGCTCTCTCTCCTGACCTCTGTTTATCATAGCCCTACTGCTGCTGCTGAATGCTGGTTGGAGGTGATCCACCAGCTAGTATTCAGAGCAGGAAACTATTTGTTAGAAAATAGGCTAGTGGTTATCATAGCAAAGCATATCTTTTGCCAGTACAGGTTGTTCATTAACAAACCAAACCCTTTCCAGTTCCCCAGACATGTCGATGGATTAGCCCCTTACTGCTTAAATATTAACTTTATAGCCCCTTCATGGTCTACCCAATCCTGAATTCAGACTTACTTGTGTGTGTATAGGTATGTGAGTAAGTTGTTGATAGTCTTTCCTTTCTACACAATAAACGTGTAACAGGCTAATGTTTTTTTCCTCCCCACCCATTAAATGAGAACACAGTAAAATCCCTAGCACAGTAGACACTAATGAATGGAGGATATTATTATTTGGCCAACCTGGAAATCTGAGCCTCCATCAGTTTTTAAGGAATCTCAGAGGTCTCTGAACAGGATAACTGCTTTGTGTTTTTTAAAAAATGCAACAAAAATAAACTCTCCGGTTAGTTTCTATTTTCTAAAGTGGTTTAAGTGACCAGTGATATACAGCTTCCTGTTCCCCTGTGGCCTGGAACATTCCTGACATTCCTTGATGTTCCTTCCCCCAAAGGAAGCACCTTGAAAGGGTAGGGGCAGTAGGGCACAGGCTTTCCTGCCCCTGCCTGCCATGCTCATTATCATGTCTCTGGCCTACTGTGGACTTAATCACAAAATAACGGCCAGTCCTGGTATGACCATGTCCGTAGGATGTAGGAAAATTAAGGACGTAGATCCTGAGCTCTCTGAACAAACTTGAAACGTTTTCCCCTTTCTCCTCACCAGCTGCAAGGCAGTCACAACAGTATATACTACATTCATTTTAAAATATGAAAATGTATCATTCTTTTCTCCTTGACTAGACAGTGATCTGATTTCTGATTGGTGTGAGTACAGGAAATTTTCAATGACTTACACCATTTGAGACAGAGGGCAAGTGTGAATGACTAAGAAGTTTGAATTAAAAATTAAAAGAAGGAATTCTCTGGTGGTCCCCTGGTTAGGACTCTGAGCTTCCACTTCAGGGATCACAGGTTCAGTTCCTGATTGGGGAACTAAGATCCCACATGCCACAGAATGGCCAAAAAATTAAAAAGAAAAGGAAGGAAAGACAGCTTCTCTTAAAGTCCTCAACCAAAGGAAGCATCAGGGGCCAGCAACAAGGATTTACTGAGAAAGATTCCTCAATTAAATGAAATACATTTGTAATAAAAGATTTGTATTTATTTCCTTGTTCCCAAAATTTGTTTTAATACTTTAAATATTTTTTATTCTGTTAATATAACTTGCTTGCTGATTTCTTTATTATTCTTTAATTCTTAATATTGCAAAGCTACATTTCAACTTAGGCTAATAAGATTACAGTGGACTCAGATTGTAGTGTTTCTCTCTTTCCATAAAACAGTAGATCTGCAAATTATAAGAGCTGGAGAAAACCATAAGTTACTTCCTACTTGTAACTTTTACAATTTCAGTTTTCCAAACAGGGTGCCATGCTATGGTTACAGCATCTTATAACTGTTGGCTATCTTGATCTGTGAATATAACCCTAAACCTTTATACATTTTCATTTATCCAAAATGTGAAATACAGTTAGCCTAATTATAGCATTCTGACAGATCCTGTATTATGCCAAAAGAACTTTAACTTGTTCTCATTTGCTATCAGCAAAGATGAGAAAATGATTAAAACCTTGGGAAAAATGCTAAATACTACTTCCATGTCAGGTGGGGACATGACACGCATATCAATATATGCATATTGCATATTGATTTGCTTAAGTTGATGCAGAAAAACATGTACCTTTGTTTTTTAACCAAAAAAACTTAATCAAAAATTATTTCTCAGTGTTAAAAATTAGGATACATTTTTAGTAATTTCAGCCTTTTATGCAAGTCATTCTGAAGAGTTTTTTAAAAAGTACTTTTTTTTTCCTCTCCATGGTACCTCATGGTCCTATGTGTAATTCATTTTCCGTAGATATGAAATAAAAGTAGCTGGTTCTTCCCGTGGTTAGAATAAGTGCTAAGATTTGAATTAGGATAGAACAGTGAGCAAAGGAGAAGGGCAGGGTGCTAACGTGAATGAAGCGCCCTGTGTTCCACCCTTTCTGTGGAGTGACAGACACGTGGGGTGGCATCTCATTTTCCCAGCACTCCTAATACGTTGGCACGTTGTCACCACTGGATAGATGAATAAACTGGAACATGGAGTGCTTAAGTCACTTGCCCTGGGTCACAGCTCATCTAAGAAAGACCGAATCAAGCTGTGATTGAAACCATGGTGTGCCCGATTACACAGTTGGTGTTTTTTTCCTCCTTTCTTCCTTTTTGCGGCTGAATACATACTCCCTTGTCTATTACACAGAAGACGGGGGCCGATGTCTTTCAATACGTATACCCTCTGCCAATTTCAGACCAGTCGACTCAAAAATTCCCTGGTGTTTTGGGAAAAAAAATTCCAGTAATATGTCCTGCCTCCTTCCTTCCACTTCAGAAAAACATCTGGATTGACAACTAAACTGCTTTTATTTTTTTAGAAAAGAAGTATTACACAGTGATGGAAGTAGAAGGGAAGAAATAAGAATGAATAGTTCTCTCTTTAAGATTAGATTCATTATTTAATTACGTAACAAGAAAGCTTTCTTGTTTTAGAGCCCATAGATGGGAACATTCCAGATGTTTTTTTTCCGCTTGTTGTTCAATCATGGACTTCTGTCTGACTCTTTGAAACCCCATGAACTGCAGCACTCCAGGCTTCCCTGTCCTCCACTATCTCCCCGAGTTTACTCAAACTCATGTCCACTGAGTCGGTGATGCCAACCAACCATCTCATCTTCTGCCCCCGCTTCTCCTTTTGCCTTCAATCTTCCAAACATATGTAACAGACACTTATCTTACTGTTTAGCTTCAAAATGAGCTAGCAATTAATTCTTCTCATTTAAGTTCTTTTTGGAATATTAGATCTCAAATTTAATAGTCAAGTAATCAGGTAAGGTTACTAAAGAAGAATACTTAGATTGGTGATGATTGACTAATCTTTTGAATAAAACACTTAAATTGATTTGGCTTGAGAATATAGTGAAAACACCTAATTTCATTTTTCTGATTGAACATCCTTTCTTCTTTAAATCAAAATTTTGTTTTCTTTTCATGTTGGGTTTTTTTTTTAATAAGCTCATAAATGCTCTGAATTCTCACTAGTCATTACTCATCTTTTGTAAAACTGCTGATGTAGGCATTATAATTTACTCAGCTCATGAGCTTCAGACATTTTTGCTTTATAGTACATACACTCTTCAATTTTATGGGTATTTATTTTTCCACATAATATAGCAGTATGTGTTGCAATTCAGGAATATCCCTCAGCAGTGTTAGTGGAATTCAAAATAGAAATCAGTTTCCTTTTGACAACTGCTATAATGAATTGGTTGACTATTGCCAAATTGTGAAGACAGAAAGCTCCTTTTGTGATTTCAAAAATGAATGTATTGACATTTATGAATTTTTCAGTAGTGTTTCAGATACTTTCTGACCAGATATCTAAAATCTAGTGTAGGATTTTCTTCATTCTGAGGTGCAGTTATTCTGCAGTATGCTGATTTTGAGATTTCCTTGCCCTTTTCAGAAATCTTAAGGTGCGATGTTGATACCACCGTTTACTTTCAGGATTACAAATATTACTGTCTCAAAACATAGGGATCTGATGCAGCATATCTGTGTTAAACACCAACTGTTTTTGCTCTATGCATGCTTGTTTTGCAGGGAGTTTTAAAGATATTATAATCACAAAAAAGAACCATTTTCAAGATTTTCCTTCACCCTATTCTTAAAATGGGTGAAAGACACCCGTACTGTGCTGCAAAATGTCTCATGGTCTTTTAAACGGCATTAACATCTTGTTCGTGCTTCTTTACTAAATTCTTTGTTCTGGAATAATCAGAAAATAAGGTTTTCTTTTGAAATGACTGGATGTTCTGTCACTCTCTTAAACCTTCTTTGCTTCTGTGTTATAGTTCCTACAACAGCAGCCAGCACCCCTGACGCCGTTGACAAGTATCTTGAGACGCCTGGAGATGAGAATGAACACGCCCATTTCCAGAAAGCCAAGGAGAGGCTGGAGGCCAAGCACCGCGAGAGGATGTCCCAGGTACGTGTGGCTCTCCATCCTTTAGCCCTACCACACTGGGAAATCTGGATTTGCCTCTGCCTCTGTCTCCTCAGGGACCCTGTGACTAACAGATGCCCAGGGGTCAGTGGTGGTTGTTCTTTAGTCGCTGAATCATGTCCAACTCTTTGCAACCCCATGGATTGTAGCCTACCAGCTTCCTTCTGTCCATGGGATTTCCCAGGCAAGAATACTGGGTTGCCATTTCCTTCTCCAAGTGAACTTCCTGACCCAGAGATCAAACCCTTGTCTCATGCATTGACTGGTAGATTCTTTACCACTGAGCCACCAGGGAAGGCCCCTGGGGTAAGGGCCTTTAATTTGATCCAGATCTTAAATACATCATATTTTAAGTGTTTGCTATAAGGGCACCGATTTGGGGGTTTTTGCATTCTCCTTGAACTTGCCACCTAGGAAAGATCTTGGAATAGCACTATAGTAAAATTTTGTTGGCACAAATTAAGTTGTGTGTACAACATTCTTGATGGTTTTGTCATTCTGTGTTTAGGGTGGTCCTGTAACCATGATGTCCTAAATTTAAATCCCTTAAAATGTTCTTTAGCAAAGATGAATATTTTTGTATGAAATACACTTTAAGCCTAACATTTCTTACAGAGTTAATTCATAAGACTATAGGAGCTTAAAACCAAAGTAAATCATAATGATCTAGTCCCATTGGTCATCTAGTCCTATAAATGATAGATAATGCAATAAAGTTTCAAGAGTTTGGCTTCTCAGAGAGGCATTTGGAACCCAAGCATTTCTTATTCCTGGTACAATGCTTTTTTCTACACTGGCCTGCAAACCCTGCGTGCATGTGTGCTCAGTTCAGTTCAGTTCAGTCGTTCGGTCATGTCCGACTCTTTGCAGCCCCATGGACTGCAGCATGCCAGGCTTCCCTGTCCATCACCAACTCCCGGAGCTTGCTTGAACTCATGTCCATTGAGTCAGTGATGCCATCCAACCATCTCATCCTCTGTCATCCCCTTCTCCTCCTGCCTTCAATCTTTCCCAGTATCAGAGTCTTTTCTAATGAGTCAGTTCTTCCCATTAGCTGGCCAAAGTGTTGGAGCTTCAGCTTCAGTATCAGTCCTTCCAATGAATATTCAGGAATGATTTCCTTTAGGATGGACTGGTTGGATCTCCTTGAAGTCCAAGGGACTCTCAAGAGTCTTCTCCAACACCACAGTTCAAAAGCATGAATTCTTCAGTGCTCAGCTTTCCTTGTAGTACAACTCTCACATCCATACATGACTACTGGAAAACCCATAGCTTTGACTTTGTCGGCAAAGTAATGTCTGCTTTTTAATATGCTGTCTAGGTTGGTCATGGAGAAGGCAATGGCACCCCACTCCAGTACTCTTGCCTGGAAAATCCCATGGATGGAGGAGCCTGGTGGGCTGCAGTCCATGGGGTCGCTAAGAGTCGGACACGACTGAAGGGCTTCACTTTCACTTTTTCGCTTTCATGCATTGGAGAAGGAAATGGCAACCCACTCCAGTTTTCTTGCCTGGAGAATCCCAGGGGCAGGAGAGCCTGGTGGGCTGACGTCTATGGGGTCACGCAGAGTCGGACACGACTGAAGTGACTTAGCAGCAGCAGCAGGTTGGTCATAGATTTCTTCCAAGGAGCAAGCGTCTTTTTATTTCATGGCTACGGTCACCATCCGCAGTGATTTTGGTGGTGGTTTAGTCACTAAGTCATGTCTGACTCTTGCAACCCCGTGGAAGGTCACCTGCCAGGCTCCTCTGTCCTTGGGATTCTCCAGGGAAGAATACTGGAGTGGGTCACCATTTCCTTCTCCAGGGGATCTTCCTGATCCAGGAATCAAACCCAGGTTTCCTGCATTGCAGGCAGATTTTCACTGACTAAGCTATGAAGGAAGCCCTAAAAATGTGATTTTGGAGCCCCCAAAATAAAGCCTCTCACTGTTTCCATTATTTCCCCATCTATTTGCCATGAAGTGATGGGGCTGGATGTCATAATCTTAGTTTTTTTTAAATATTGAGTTTTAAACCAATGTTTTCACTCTCTTTTTTCATTTTCATCAAGAGGCTCTTTAGTTCCTCTTCGCTTTCTCTCATAAGAGTGGTGTCATCTGCGTATCTGAGGTTATTGATATTTCTCCCAGCTATCTTAATTCCAGCTTGTGCTTCATCCAGCCTGGCATTTTGCATGATGTACCCTGCACATAAGTTAAATAACCAGGGTGATAATATATAGCTTTGATGTACTCCTCTCCCAGTTTGGAAGAGTCTGTTGTTCCATGTCCAATTCTAACTGTTACTTCTTGACTTGCATACAGATTTCTCTGGATGCAGATAAGGTGGTCTGGTATTCCCATCTCTTTCAGAATTTTGCACAGTTTGTTGTGATCCACACAGTCAAAGGCTTTGGCATAGTCAATAAAGCAGACATAGATGTTTTTCTGGAACTCTCTTGCTTTTTTCGATGATCCAGCAGATGTTGGCAATTTGATCTCTGGTTCCTCTGCCTTTTCTAAACCCAGCTTGAACATCTTGATGTTCACAGTTCTTCACGTACTGTTGAAACCTGGCTTGGAGAATTTTGAGCATTATTTTGCGAGTGTGTGAGATGAGTACAATTGTGCGGTAATTTGAACATTCTTTGCCATTGCCTTTCTTTAGGATTGGAATGAAAACTGACCTTTTCCAGTTCTGTGGCCACTGCTGAGTTTTCCAAATTTCCAGCAGTTTAACAGCATCATTATTTCAGGATTTGAAATAGCTCAGTTCCATCACCTCCATTAGCTTTGTTCTTAGTGATGCTTCCTAAGGCCCACTTGATTTCACATTCCAGGATATCTGGCATGTATGCTCAGTCGCATCCAACTCTTTTGCAACCCAGTAGATTGTAGCCTGCCAGGTTCCTCTGTCCATGGGATTTCGCAGGCAAGAATACTGGAAGATTGCCATTTAAAAAAAAAAAAAAAGTTGCTTTTTAAAAATCGCATTGTTTCTAAAACAAAACAAATTAAAAACTCATATCCAAAACAGCTAATTCATATGTGGTGGTGGTCTAATTGCTAAGTCATGTCTGACTCTTGCGACCTCATAGGCTATAGCCTGCCAAGCTGCTCTGTCCATGGGATTCTCAGGGTAAGAATACTGGAGTGGGTTGCCATTTCCTCATCTAGAATTTGTATGTAGTAATACCAACTACAATTTAAGGTATGCCCGCTAACAGATGCTGGATATTGCATTGAAAGTGAAAGTGTTGGTTGCAATCCATGGGCTGCAGCCCTCCAGGTTCCTCTGTCCATGGAATTCTCCAGGGGATCTTCTCAACCCAGAGATTGAACCCAGGTCTTCTGCATTGCAGGCAGATTCTTAATCTCTGAGCAATTAGAGGTAGATAATACTTAGGATTTTAGCCCTTTCTAGATTCTTCAGTCATTAAACAAATATGTGTCTATCACTTACTTCCAATCATCTTTCCAACTTGTAGTCTATATGAAGAAATAATAGGAAAAGTTATATTTAAGAAACATACGTGAGTGAATGAAGAAAGATCTTGGGTTAAAGTCAACCACACTTTTTTGGTGTTAATATTCTGTTAATATTTGGTGTTAATATTCTGTTAATATCAGAAGATGTGATTGATTTTTGTCATGTTTAGCACATATACTTCAAAGTTCTCTTGATGAACACTGAACAAGATTCATGAACCTGGCATAAATTTTGTAAGATCATAATCTGTCTTTAGTAGAGGACATTGATCATAGCTTTTTAGTTTTCTGGTGATTTGACATCTGAGGCCTTCCTAATCCCAGGGAGATTGTCCTTCCCAGGGCTGGCCAATTCCTAGGGTTAGCAGATGACTGGCCTGCAAGGGCTCCTTTCGTATACACTGCCACCAACCCAAAGCCCGTACCCCTCAGCTACCCTCTTTACAGCCTCTTACACTTCAGTCCACTATCACCTGCCCTTCCCACCCAGAGGCTAAGTATCAGACAATGCGGGACAGCCCCCGTTCCCCAGCGCCCATCCGAAGCATTCACACTAGCCAGTTTTATACCCGTTAGGCCTGCTTACCCTGCCTTGCACATTTCTTCCCACAAAAGCCATAGTGAAAGTTCCTACCACAGTTTTCCTTCACTCCCTTTGCCTCCGGACCTCCCTGGTGCTTTCCTTTGTCACCCTCAACCGCCCTGCCCCTCTGCCACACGGCATGACGTGTCACCTCCTCTTGGGAACCGTGACTTAAAGTTTTTTCAAGGGCAGTGGTCTTCTGATCTGGTGGCTTCACCTACCTAAATAAAAATAAAACCTGTGTTTAACCACAGAACTTCTAATGTATCTGGAAAGACACTTTTTTTTTAAATGAGTCACCAGAGTATTTGGAACTACTTAGGAATAATAACCGGAGAAGGCAATGGCACCCCACTCCAGTACTCTTGCCTGGCAAATCCCACGGATGGAGGAGCCTGGTGGGCTGCAGTCCATGGGGTCGCTAAGAGTCGGACACTACTGAGCGACTTCACTTTCACTTTTCCCTTTCATGCATTGGAGAAGGAAATGGCAACCCACACCAGTGTTCTTGCCTGGAGAATCCCAGGGATGGGGGAGCCTGGTGGGCTGCCATCTATGGGGTCTCTCAGAGTCGGACACAACTGAAGCGACTTAGCAGCAGGAATAATAACATTAAAGGAAAAACCCCATAATTACAATACTTGGGCTCTAGAGTATAATGTGCAGATATAGTTGTTGCCTATGCTGAACACTTAAAAGCAAATTGAACTAGAAAGGTAGGTAGGGATTTCCATGGTGCTTTAATGATTAAGACTCTGAACTTCCACTGTGGAGGGTGCGGGTTTCATCCTGGTCAAGGAACTAAGATCCCACATGCTGTGCAGCTCAGCCAAAAAATAAATAAAAGTTAAAAAAAAAAATAAAGTAGAAAGCTAGCTAGAGTGGAATAGTGAGGTTTCACCTGAAGCCAGTTCTTCTGAATAATAGCATTTTTCTTTAGGAAAGATACAAATGATATAGAATCACAATTAAGAAGGATAAGTATCACCCGCCACACTTGTTGCCACAGAAAAGACATCTTTGAAACTTCAGTCCGGTCTCATTGCTTGTATGTGAAGCTTTTAGGACCTTCTTATTGCCCTCAGAATCCACTTATGAGAGAATGGGGCCTCTCCAAAAGAATAATAACAAAATAAACACTGAATGCATGGCTTGGCATTTCCAGTGCCTGCCCAGGCACCCCAACGCCCTGCACCCCAACTCCAGCCGTCCTTACTTCCTCTCCTAGTTGTTGTTGTTCCTCTCCTTCCCCTTCCTCCTCAACTGCCAACATCCCCGTATAGGCAGCGTTAAACCACTCTGCTCAACACATGTTCAGCTCATTATGGACTTCTCTTTGGTCTCAGCATTGAAATCTGGAAAGGAACCAGCTCTTCTTCACGTGGATGTTTCTCAGTCACTGCTCACACTCACATAGTCCTCAGAGTGGGACAGAGTCATTCCTCTTTGCATTTAACTAAATATTTTGCTCCCCAGTTTTATTCCTCCAGCTGGATTATACTTGTTCAGTCCCTATACATGTGTATACGGTGCCTTCCTAAACTTACAGTTCTATCTTGAACCCACTTAGTCACTATTTTTAAAGAAAAGACAGATTCTGAGTTCTTCTCAGTGTTTATTGGTCATTTTGAGTATATGAATTAAATGGACGTCAAATACTGTTTTTCAGATACTATAGATCTCTGCAGAAGAGTAACTTCATTTTAGTTTAGCACACCTGTTTAAGCCATGACTTTGTTCATATATGTTTTGATGGACTTTCATTGTCTTCTAGTCATTACCCATATCTGAGATAATCTAAAGAATGTTATCCTGGAGCAGAGACTGTTGTCTATTACATTCCAGTGATCATGGGAGTATGAGATGCTTGAGATCAACATTTATCATCATAATTTAATGTACTGAATTCTGGGCACTGTTTGACTTTGAACTTGCTTGCCTCCTAAATCTCTCTGTATTAGTTGTCATTTTCTCTGCATGAAGCAGCCAAGTCTTTGAAGATCCATAAATCCAAATGATACTGATACTTTTGTGCATGCAGTGGAAAATGGCTTTATAAGACTATAGGGGGCCACTGTGAAGTCTAGATCTGGAGAATTTTTAATTTAAAAATATCATGTTTTAAAATGATTTTTATCATAGTTTTTGTTATTTGTTTTCTTACAAGTACAGAGAATTTGAAGGCTTTTGGTATTTGGAGTGTTTTTGTTGTTGGGGTGCATGATAACTCTGAACTTACAGACTTTTGTTGTTTTCTGTTGTGAACAGAAAAGGGAATGGCAACCAACTCCAGTATTTTTGCCTGGAGAATCCCATGGACAGAGGAGCCCGGTGGGCTACAGACCATGGGGTCACAAAGAGTCGGACACGACTGAGTGACTAACACACACATGTGTTATGAATAGTATCTAGCAAATACAAGAATCCAAACAATCATTTATTACATATTATTTAATAGCTTTAATATAGCCTTCAAATAAAGTTCTTCAAAACGGAAGTTGACCTTTCTCGACATTTGTTATTTTTAAGATAAGCATCAGTATCTTAGGAACAGCCTTTTCTCCTGTCACCAAATATGAATAAACTTAGCTGACCTGTTGGATATGCCATAATATCACAGCTGATTGGGCTACAGGGGACAGTAACATGGTCTTTAGAGCCACAGAGATCTCAGTTTACATCTGTCTTCCATTTTTTTCCTGCCTGACTTTGAGCAGGTAACTTAACCTGGTTCGTAAAAATGGGGATGTCCATGCCTAATCTCGCAGGCTGGTGTGAGGAATCAATCAAACAAAACAGATTTTGTAAAGCTCTCAATCCTGGAGCTGGTATTTAGCAGGTCAAGAGTAATCTAATGCATTATCAGTGAACCTCAGTGGAAACCATTTGTTCAGAAGGAGATACTGCACCCACTGTGTGTTTATCTTTCAATAAGTAGGCCTAGTGTGATGGTGCAGGTGCATCGTTTTATTCACAAAGGTGTAGGTATTCTTCAGTTGCTCTGAGAATCAAAAATTTATTTTATTTCTATAGGAATGCTTATTTTCAATTTATTAGCTAAGTTTAGTTCAATCGCTCAATCGTGTCAAACTCTTTGCAACCCCGTGAATCACAGCACGCCAGGCCTCCCTGTCCATCACCAACTCCCGGAGTTTACCCAAACCCATGTCCATCCAGTCGGTGATGCCATCCAGCCATCTCATCCTCTGTCGTCCTCTTCTCCTCCTGCCCCCAATCCCTCCCAGCATCAGAGTCTTTTCAAATGAGTCAGCTCTTCCCATCAGGTGGCCAAAGTATTGGAGTTTCAGCTTCAACATCAGTCTTTCCAATGAACACCCAGGGCTGATTTCCTTTAGGATGGACTGGTTGGATCTCCTTGCAGTCCAAGGGACTCTCAAGAGTCTTCTCCAACACCATAGTTCAAAAGCATCAATTCTTCAGTACTCAGTTTTCTTCACAGTCCAACTCTCACATCCATACATGACCACAGGAAAGACCATAGCCTTGACTAGATGGACCTTTGTTGGCAAAGTAATGTCTCTGCTTTTAATATGCAGTCTAGGTTGGTCATAACTTTCCTTCCAAGGAGTAAGCATCTTTTAATTTCATGGCTGCAGTCACCATCTGCAGTTATTTTGGAGCCCCCAAAAATAAAGTTTGACACTGTTTCCACTGTTTCCCCATCTGTTTCCCATGAAGTGATGGGACCAGATGCCATGATCTTCATTTTCTGAATGTTGAGCTTCAAGCCAACTTTTTCACTCTCCACTTTCACTTTCATCAAGAGGCTTTTTTAGCTAAGTAAGTCTCCTTAATTATTCCATGGATTCCCCCGTCTCAAAGCTGAAAGTTCTGAATATTGAAAGGGAGATGGTAAAAATTCAGATGTAATACAGGAAATCAGTTCTTCACATTCCAATAAAACATTTGACTTCTCTCTCAAACTAATTTTGAGATTCCTTACCTGAGGAATTCATGGTAGAATACAGCCACCGTGAACATTCTCGAGGCAGGAAATTGAATTATTTTTATTGCAAGGCTTATCTCATCTATAAGGCAGAAGTGGCCTTCATTAACTTCTTGGAGCCACCAGAGTATCTGGGAGAATGTGTTTCATTCCTTCAGTATTTTATTCTTGTTCATAGCAGCCTGGCGTTTCTCAATTTTTCTCTGAACATGCTAGATTATTTTTTATATGCTCTTCGCTTGTAATAGGGGCGTCCCTGGTGGCTCAGATGGTAAAAAATCTGCCTTCAATGCAGGAGACCTGGGTTCTGTCCCTGTGTTGGGAAGATCCCCTGCAGAAGTGAACGGCTATCCACTCCTGTGTTCTGGCCTGGAGAATTCCATGGACTGTATAGTCCATGGGGTTGCCAAGAGTCAGACACAACTGAGCGACTTTCACTTGCACTTGTAATAGAAAATTCATTCCATCCTTTTTCCTCATAATTTCGTGAAAGCAACATGAAGCCTGTCCTGTATTTTCTACAATGAATCAAAGCTAATAAACAATAAACTGTCTAATTTAAAACTGACTTGATGATGTCATATTCTCATAGAACTTCTCTATCCGTAGTTATTTACGGCAAGCTTTTTTTGTTGTTGTTGTTATCTTGAAGGATGTCAGGAAAAAAGGCAATTCCTTAGGAATAAGTACCTGTAAATAACAGGCTCTTATAGTACAGAAATCACTGTCTCTGCTTTGTGTATCCACCAAGTCTGCAAGTACACAGCTGTCAACAGACCATTATTTTGCTTACTGGATCTTTCTTTTCTTTACCTTACCTTTCTCAGGTATGAGCTACACTTTAAAAACTCTACTTGATAGTGAGTGGTACTCTTGAAAAGGAAAAGGAAGCTGTAGGTGCTAAGAATCAAGTATCATTTTCTTTCAACAGCAGCCACAGCTGCAGACTTTTCCTCTGCATTCAAATCAGTGGGTGAACTTCTCTTAGAGAAATTCCAAGTGACCATTATGGATGAGAGGAGGAAGTCTTATTTTCCTGCAAAACAGATTAGCCTGGTTACTAAATTAGTGTTACTTATCAAGAATGCTTTCTGCTACATTCAGAACATTGTAATGTGTACTGTCCTGGAACGTGTGGAGGAATCTAGAGCATCCTCTGCTGTTTATGAGATGACTTGGCAACCAGAAGGTTCTAAGCATTCTCAGTTCTTCGGTGGGAGGGATCTTAGAATTTGTGACAACAGAAGTCTTCTTTTCCTGCCTCCATTATGTACTTCTTTTTGGCACTGTGTTCACTGCTTATGTACCCATGCATAAAATGTTATGTATGGTTTTGTTCCCCTTTGTACAGTTTGAAAAATATAGAATTGAGATTTTATAACTTACCTTCACAAAAGACTAAAACCAGTGTGCTGAATATAATGTTGGAAAACCTTGTTCAGAAAATCTACGCGTTTTATGAATCATTGGCATCTGTGCTCATCAAATAAAATGACTTTCAGCTATTTCTCAGGAAAAGAAAAAAAACAACTTTGTTTCAAAGAGCTGTGTGCTTAGTTGCTCAGTCATGTCTGACTCTTTGCGACCCCATGAACTGTCAACACACCAGTGTCCTCTGTCCATGGGGATTCTCCCGGCAAGAATACTAGAGTGGGTAACCATGCCCTCCTCCAGGGGATATTCCCAACCCAGGGATCAAACCCGGGTCTCCCACATTGCAGGCTGATTCTTTACTGTTTGAGTCACCAGGGAAGCCGTCAAAGGGCCGTATCCTTGCAATAAATGTGTACATGTATGTTTACTATACTGCTGTGACAAATTATTTACATCTTAGTGGGAGGTTAGATATTATTGAGCTGGGAATGGAATGTGATCTTTTTTTTTGCATATTTAAAATGTCAAGTGTATGAAACTTTCCTGGAACTGCGGTGGTTAAGACTTCGCGTTCTGATGCAGAAGATACGGGTGTGATCCCTGGTGAGGGAGCTAAAATCTCATGTGCCTCCTGGCCAAAACACCAAACAGAAGCAATATTGTAACAAATTCAATAAAGACTTTTAAAATGTTTCACATTTAAAAAAAACTGTAAAAACAAATTTTTAATAAAATGTCAAATGTAGAAAAACTGATGTAGCTCATGAAATGTGTATTTGAAAGAAAAATTGATGGTTCTCAATGATTTATTCCTTCCATAGGTCATGAGAGAGTGGGAAGAGGCAGAACGTCAAGCAAAGAACTTGCCTAAAGCTGATAAGAAGGCAGTGATCCAGGTAAACCCATCTTGTATCCACCACGGAGCAGCACATGCCCACAACCCGTGTTGATGGAGTGCCTGCACCTTTTCCAGCATCTGCTGGAACCTCATGTGCATGATTGCTCATTATTTCCCTCAAATTCAACTATTGCTAATCAATATCTAGTAATTCAGTTGCTTAAACCCTGCCTAATATTTGCTCCCAAAAAGCTTGTTATAATTCATTTCTGTGAAAGTCACATTGTTATCTAAAGCCTAATTTATATTAATAATATAGCTTTTAGGTTGCCACAATCTCTTGCTACTTCTTCCCCATGGCCAATTTACATGATAAAGTGAATTTTTGACAGGAACCCCTCTTAGAATTACCTTCAGTAAACCATGAGATTATCATGGTCATTTTCTTAAAGTTTTGAGTAAGAGAGGAGTTTTCTAAACAGGCATATAATTTAGAGTTTTAAGAATACATATATTTACCCTGCATTATGGTTATTCAAATCAATTTTTAAGGACCATATAAAATAATGAATTTACATCGAGAAATTAGATCTGGGGATGGAAAGCAGGGAAGTGAGGAGAACCCATAAAATGTGCTGAATTAGTCAAAATGTTGAAATGACTCAACTCTTTGAATAGAATGAAGTATGATACCACTTTTAAAAGATCTGAACTTAGTGTCCTCTGTCCATGGACTTCCCACAGCAAAAAGACTGAAGTGGGTAGCCATTCCCTTCTCCAGGGCTCCTTCCCAATCCAGGGATCAAACCCAGGTCTCCAGCTTTGCAGGCAGATTCTTTACCGTCTGAACCATCAGGGAAGGTTGGTTTACCAGGAAGGATGTTACCTTTACCAGGAACCATCAGGGAAGCTCACCACGGAGCCTATTCCTTAGCTATAACTAGATGTAACATTTGCAATGCTAATTAACTTGCTGATGTTAATTAAATAATTTAAATAAATAATTTAAAATAATGTAAATAAAATACTGTATAATTCAAGGATTAAAAAAAAGCCTTGAATCTGCTGCTCCATCCCGTTTGTCCAGTTCCCGATTGTCACATGCCTGTGTTTGTGATGGCAGCATTTCCAGGAGAAGGTGGAGTCTCTGGAGCAGGAAGCAGCCAACGAGAGGCAGCAGCTGGTGGAGACGCACATGGCCAGGGTGGAAGCCATGCTCAACGACCGCCGCCGCCTGGCCCTGGAGAATTACATCACCGCCCTGCAGGCTGTGCCCCCTCGGGTAGGCATCCTTTCACCTCTCCAGGCACAGCAGACGGTAGGCGTGGGGACATGGGGACAGAAGGCCATTAGAAAGACATCAGGAGAAATGCCAAAAGCACCCTTATTCACAGGTTCAACCTCAGCCTGTTTTATCTTGAAGGTTAAAGCGTCCCAGGGCCATCTCTGCACAATAGACACACCTTTCCACGGAGGAGTCGCACAGGCTTCCCAGGGACTCACTGTGCAAAGCCTGATTTGAGTTGTTCAGTTGTGTCCGATCCTTCTCGACCCTGTGGACTGTAATCCGCCAGCCTCCTCTGCCCATGGGATTCTTCAGGCAAGAATACTAGAGTGGGTAGCCATGGTCTCCTCCAAGAGATCTTCCCAACCCAAGGATCAAACCTGCATCTCTTACATCTCCTGCATTGGCAGGAGGGTCCTTTACCACCTGGGAAGCCTTGGATGATGATCATTCATAGAACTGCTGAAGTCAGGGAACCACAGTAGCTGGAAGGAATTTAGATGTAACCTGGTCACGTGATATAACTGAGATCAACAAAATCCGGGATTTGGCTGGGTCATGAGGAATTTTCATGGAATAAGAGGAACTCACATTTCCTGCTGGTAGCAGCAGCCATATTCTTCAGGGGTAAGAGCCTTATTTGGTCATGATGTCCACAGCAGAGGAACTTATTTGTGTTCAGGAATAAATGCCCAGAAAGGCTTATCAAGCCATGCATGCCTAGATCTCCCCAAGGAGGCTTCAAGGAGAGCTTACATTGGATGTAAGGAACATTCTGAGCTTGAGTCTGTACATTATGTCCGTTTTTTCTGTCCATTACCAAGTTAGGGATTTTGAAATTCCCTACTGTGATTGTGGATTGATTTCTCTCTGATGTGATGCCCTCAGGTTTTGCTCTATGTACTTTGAAGCTCTGGGCTTTTCATGTGTTTGTTTATTTGGTTGCCCCAGGTCTTCGTTGTGGCACGAGGCATCTTGGATCTTCATTGAGGCTTGCGAGATCTTTAGTTGCGGCATACAAACTCCTAGTGGCAGCATGTTGGATCTAGCTCCCTAACCAGGGGTCACACCCAGCCCCCTACACTGGGAGTGTGGAGTCTTAGCCACTGCACCACCATGGAAGTCCCCAGAGGCTCTGCTTTTAGGGTCATAAATATTCAGTGTTGTTACATTCTCTCTACCACCCTTTACCACAATCATTGTGAAATGACCTCCTGTATCCATTGTCACATTGTTTGCTCTGAAATTACTGGGTCTGATATTAAGCTACTCTAGGGGTCGCACACAGTCGGGCACAACTGAAGTGACTTAGCAGCAGCAGCTTTCTTTTGATTAATGTATCGTATTGTATCATTTTTCCATCCTTGTGCTTTTGTTTAGCCTATTTGTTTATATTTGAAGGGCATTTCTTGTGGGTAGCACATATTTGGGACTTCCCCTTTAACTAAGAAGACCATTTAAATGAAGTTACTGTTATGACTATGCCTAAATCTATCATCATGCTGTTTGTTTTTAGTCCCAAGTTGTTCCTTATTCCTTTTTCTTTTTTGGCTACCTTTTGGATTAATTTAATATATTTAATGATTCTGTTTTGTATCCTTTGGTGGCTTTTAACTATAACTCTTTATTGTTTTAGTCTTTTCTCAGGTATGTCTGAAAATATCTTTAGTTTACCTTTGTCTTAAAAGATATTTTTACTAGAAAAGATTTCTAGGTTGAAGTTTTTCTTCAGCTGCCTTAATGATGATGCTCCATTGTCTTCTTAGTTGCATTGTTTGCAACAAAAACACTAATATCATCTTTTCTTTACTTCTCTTTAAATAATACATCTTTTTTAAAATCTGGCTGCATTTAGCATATTTTCCTTTATCACTAGCTTAGAGCAATTTGATTAGGATGTAACCTGGTATATTTCAATTTGCCCTTAATCCCATTTGGCTGTTTTTCATATCATACGTTATAGTTTTCACATGTAGAATGTGGATCTGGATTTTTGTTTGTTTGTTTCATGTCTTCCATATCTTTATTTAATTTTTAAACCTTTGGAATTTTTTTTATCAGTTGTCAGATATTGTGACTTTCACCTTGAGAGTGCTGGGTATTTTTGGATACCTGAAACTATTCCTAATCTTCTGTTGTTCCCTTCTTCTCCTGCCTTAAATCTTTCCCAGCATCAGAATCTTTTCAAATGAGTTCTCTTATCGTATCAGGTGGCCAAAGTATTAGAGCTTCAGCATCAGTCCTTCCAGTGAATATTCAGGGTTGATTTCCTTTAGGATTGACTGGTTTGATGAGAGATTGTTAGATGGTGTCGCCAACTCAATGGACATGAGTTTGAGCAAACTCCAGGAGACAGTGCATGCTGCAGTGCATGGGACTGCAAAGAGCCGGACTCAACTTAGTGACTGAATAGCGACAACAATGACTATTTCTGAGCTTTTTTCTCTAAGGCAGTTAAATTACTTGCAAACAGAGCAGTTATCAATGAAAGTTGAGTTTTTCCATCTGGATGATGGGAATAAGTACTATTTCTGACCCTGTGTGAACACCAGACACTTACCTCAAATCCTTTTGGATGATTTTTTTCCTGTGGCCTCAGTTTCCCTCACGTGTGTGAAACTAATACCCATCATTAGTCAGCTGCATTCTCCGAGGGCATCCTCTCCAGATTCTCTCTCCAAACAACTCCTTCCTCTCCAGTATTCTGTCCTTTGATTGTCAGGCACCTCCGTGTCTCCAGACTCCAAGTCCAAGTCTTCAGCTCTCTGGAATCTACCAGGCTCTAACTGGGTTCCCAAACCTGGAACCATAGCCTGGAAACTCAAGGCAGTAAACATAAGCGATCATAGAGCTCCCAGCATCAGTTTCTCATTTCTTGGTGGTCTCTGTCCTTCACCTGATATCTGACATCTTACAGAAATATAGTTCTAGATATTTTGTCCATTTATTGGTTGCTAGCAGGAGAAGGCAATGGCACCCCACTCCAGTACTCTTGCCTGGAAAATACCATGGATGGAGGAGCCTGGTAGGCTGCAGTCCATGGGGTCGCTAAGAGTCAGACATGACTGAGCGACTTCACTTTCACTTTTTCACTTTCATGCACTGGAGAAGGAAATGGCAACCCACTCCAGTGTTCTTGCCTGGAGAATCCCAGGGACGGGGGAGCCTGGTGTGCTTCCGTCTCTGGGGTTGCACAGAGTCGGACACGACTGAAGCGACTTAGCAGCAGCAGCAGCAGCAGGAGCACAGAGTCGGAAACGACTGAAGTAACTTAGCAGCAGCAGCAGGAGCAGAGTAAACATGGTTCCCTCTACAAAATCTTGGCTGAAAGTAGAAGTCTGTGTCTACATTATGTAAACAAACCAAAAAGTCACCCATTTGCATTTATTCTCATTTTTATTTTTCTTTCTATACTAAGATTTACTGCAGAAAACTCTGAGCAACCATGAAAGAGCTCCTGATGCTCTTGCAGATCATGAAATAGTATTGACCTTGTTCTACCAATGACGTCACTGAGATTGAGCGGCTGGTCCAGGGTGACACCACTGGTGATGGACAGGGTGGGTCTGTGAATCACAGTTGACCCCTGCAGTGCCTCCCTACCAGACCAGGCTTCCTCTCAGAACAATAAGCTTTTGATGAAGAATATTCACATTAGCATTTTCATTTTCTATTCAGGGAAAAAAAAAACTATGTCTAAGCACTGTTCAGTAAAATTCTGGTTAGTATGTTTGGAGAATGAGTTCCTTAATTACGCTCCTTTTTTTTTTTTTAATAGTACTTGATTTTGAGATCGGGGTCATCAATCAACATCATTTGTCAGAGATAGGCAGGGTGGGGGACGTTGAGAGCAGAACCTTCATAGCTGACATTTAGTGAAGGATTGCAGCTAAAAGTCCAATTTCTGAAGTAAGATCTTTCCTAAATGGTCATTGACAGAGCTAAAAATAAAATGAGGACTGAATGGAGTCTTTACCAAACACACATTTCAAATCTTTCAGTTCAGCCCCATCAGCCATCACAGGAAAGACTGTAACAAGAGGAATGTTTGCCAAAGCTGCTTGTGTTATCAAAGGGGATAAATTCAGATTGCTCATAATTATACTTCCTGAGTCCGTTGATCACATCATGTAGAATTAGACATGTTTATTTGAAATGAAAATTAAAAATTGGATTAAGAAGAATTGTTTTACAGTCGGAAAAATCAGATTGTCATTGATTGAACCAAGTATGCGCACTGAAGTCTTACCTAGAAATACATAAAATTCTACCATGTAATAAAACTGGGACTGTATAGAACAAAGATCAAGAATAGTTATTATTGTTGCTGTTCAGTTGCTAAGTTGAGTCCAACTCTGCAATACCGTTACTAACCATTTCTGTTAAGTTATTGACATTGTCTGACTGTTTTATTTGAATTTTAACATATAGCTTGACACACACTTAGCTCTGCAGTTTAGAAAATGGGAGAAAATTCTAAATCCCTTCTCAGGAGGTTTATATATTACTGTTGAAAGTCATAAATCAAGAGCTTGCCAATAACTGTCTGAGGAAGGTCATGTCTAGTATTGGAGTCATAAATAAAATGTTTCTGAAATCTCCCTCATATTTAACTCAGTGGCTGGAAAGCATGAAATATTTAATAATTGTTAGTTGAATATAAGAAAATGCATTAGCCAGGTTTTTACTATAGATTCTGTAGCTGATATCACCTTCTGAATAATTATCCCCTTAACCCTGACCATAAAGTGATGGTCAAATAGATGGGGAAACAGTGGCTGACTTTATTTTGGGGAGCTCTAAAATGCAGGTGGTGATTGCAGCCATGAAATTAAAAGACGCTTACTCCTTGGAAGGAAAGTTATGACCAACCTAGACAGCATATTCAAAAGCAGAGACATTACTTTGCCAACAAAGGTCCATCTAGTCAAGGCTGTGGTTTTTCCAGTGGTCATGTATGAATGTGAGAGTTGGACTATAAAGAAAGCTGAGTGCCAAAGAATTGATGCTTTTGAACTGTGGTGAGAAGACTCGTGAGAGTCCCTTGGACTGCAAGGAGATCCAACCAGTCCTTGCTAAAGGAGATCAGTCCTGGGTGTTCATTGGAGGGACTGATGCTGAAGCTAAAACTCCAGTCCTTTGGCCACCTGATGTGAGGAGCTGACTCACTGGAAAAGACCCTGATGCTGGGAAATATTGAGGGCAGGAGAAGAAGAGGACGACAGAGGATGAGGTGGTTGGATGGCATCACCGACTCAGTAGACGTGGGTTTGGGTAGACTCTGGCAGTTGGTCATGGACAAGGAGGCCTGGCGTGCTGCAGTTCATGGGGTCGCAAAGAGTCGGACGCAACTAAGTGACTGAACTGAACTAACTCTAACCATATTGTACCAAATGGTCTCAGATTTTGTAAGTGGGGAATATGAAATAGCATGCATTGTTTATACACAGTCCCCTTGAAGCTTAAGTTTAATCCATATTTCTATTTTTTTTTTAAACCCAGGCTTGGGAGTATGACATGATGATGTATTTGTGCATCTAGAATTCCTTACTCTATCATGAATTTCATTTGTGAGTCCCAAAGTCTGTGTGTTGCTTTATGTTCCACATTTCCTTTTTTGATTAATTACATGCCTACTGACTAATGTATTGAGTGCCCAACCTACAGGTGCACTGTTTGAATCAGAGGAGCGCATAGCAACACACTCCAGTATTTTTGCCTGGAGAATCCCATGGCCAGAGGAGTACCACAGGCTACAGTCCATACATAGGGTTGCAAACAGTCGGACACAACTGAAGCAACTTAGAACGTATATATATTTAATATATTACAGTTGCTAAAACAATTTATTCTTGTCCTTTCATCGTCCTCCCCCTTACACTCCCATCTCCTGGAATAAAAAAAGTAGACCACAGTTGTGTCCTTTTGTTAGCACAGTCACTCAGTCGTGTCCAACTCTTTATAACCCCATGGACTGTAGCCCACCAGGCTCCTCTGTCTATGGGATTCTCCAGGCAAGAATACTAGAGTAGTTGCCACTTCCTACTCCAGGGGATCTTCCTGACCCAGGGATGGAACCCATGTGTCTTATATCTCCTGCATTGACAGGAAGATTGTTTACCACTAGTGCCAGCTGGGAAGCCCCACTAGGATAAACTCTTAATCTGTAGAAGGCTAGTGACTTTTCTAATGACTCTTCAAAATTTTTACTTCTCTGTATGTTTCTTTCAAAGAAAAAAAGAGGTATACTTTTTTCCCCAGAAAAATTAAATTCCTCTCCAAAGTTGCATCAGTTCAGTTCAGTCACTCAGTCGTGTCCAATTCTTTGCAACCCCATGGATTGCAACACACCAGGCTTCCCTGTCCATCAGCAACTCCCAGAGCTTGCTCAAACTCATGTCCATCAAGTCGCAATGCCATCCAACCATCTCATCCTCTGTCGTCCCCTTCTCCTCCTGCCTTCAGTCTTTCCCAGCATCAGAGTCTTTTCCAGTGAGTCAGCTCCTCACATCAGGTGGCCAAAGGACTGGAGTTTTAGCTTCAGCATCAGTCCTTCCAATGAATATTCAAGAATGATTTCCTTTAAGATTGACTGGTTTGATCTCCTTGCAGTCCAAGGAACTCTCAAGAGTCTTCTCCAACACCACAGTTCAAAAGCAACAATTCTTTGGCGCTCAGCTTTCTTTATAGTGCAACTCTCACATCCATACGTGACAACTGGAAAAACCATAGTTTTGGCTAGATGGACCTTTGTTGGCAAAGCAATTTTGTTTCTGCTTTTTAATATGCTCTCTAGGTCCAAAGAGCAAGCATCTTAATTTCATGGTGGCGATCACCATCTGCAGTGATTTTGGAGCCCAAGAAGATCTGTCACTGTTTCCATTGTTTCCCCATCTATTTGCCGTGAGGTGATGGGACTGGATGCCTTGATCTTCTTTTTTTGAATGTTGAGATTTAAGCCAGCTTTTTTACTCTCCTCTTTCACTTTTATCAAGAGGCTCTTTAGTTCCTTTTCACTTTCTTTCCTAAGGTCAGTGTCATCTGCATATCTGAGGTTATTAATATTTCTCACGGCAATCTTGATTCCAGCTTGTGCTTCATCCAGCCCAACATTTCACGTGATATATTCTGCCTTTCCTTCTCCAGGGGATCTTCCCAACTCAGGTATCAAATCCAGGTCTCCCGCATTGCAGACAGATTATTTACCAGCTGAGCCACAAGGGAACCCCAGGAATTCTGGAGTGGGTAGCCTTGCCCTTCTCTAGTGGATCTTCCCCACCCAGGAATCAATCCAGGGTCTCCTGCATTGCAGGTGGATTCTTTACCAACTGAGCTATCAGGGAAGCCCCAGTGTACTCTGCATATAAGTTAAATAAGCAGGGTGACAATATACAGCCTTGAATAGTCCTTTCCCAATTTGGAACCAGTCCATTGTTCTATGTCCAGTTCTAACTATTGCTTCTTGACCCGCATACAGATTTCTCAGAAGGCAGATCAGGTGGTCTGGTATTCCCATCTCTTTCAGAATTTTTTAGTTTTTTATGATCCACACAGTCAAAGGTTTTGGCATAGTCAATAAAGTTGCATCATACATGGTTAACCTTCCATTACCCTTGGAGGCCTTTAAGCTACTGAACATATGTACTGCTTTAAACTAAATTATCACCAAATATAGGACTTTGGCTTCTTACTTTCACAGAGCTCAAATTTAAGCAACTCGTGGCCTCATGAACTATTGATTTAAATACTGTCTGAGCCTTCCTTCCTGTAATTGGCAGTGTCTATTTCATAGATGGAGGAAAGATTATTATATTGCCTGACTGTTCAAAATCCTCTGTAATCTGAAGAGAAACTAGACTTATGTGGGATCCTGTATTGATAAACCAAAGCCTACATGCATGCTAAGATACTTCAGTTATGTCTGACTCCTTGCGATCTCATGGACTTTAGCTTGCCAGCCTCCTCTGTCCATGGCATTCTCCAAGCAAGAATACTGAAGTGGAATGCCATACCCTCCTCCAGGGAATCTTCCCGACCCAGGGATTGAACTCACATCTCTTACATCTCCTTCATTGGCAGGTTTTTTTACCACTATGCCACCTGGGAACCCAAAAGGCTGCATGGTAATTTCTGTTTAAAATAAATTTTCTGTTGTAGGCTTAGATCTGGAAAAATTTAGGAGCGCCTAAGTATTATGGACTGAAATGTTGTTTTGAAGATGAGAGACAAAAAACCAAAGCTTTCTTTGTAATTCTAAAATTTTGGGTGTCTTTACAGATAGTCAGTCTAAATCTTCTGTTAGAAAACATCCATTCGTATGTATCTGTCTATCTGTGTGTCTGTTTGCCAGAAGTGTTTTTTTTTTTCCTGTGTCTCATGAAATATCTTATCTGTACTAAATTTGAATACTAAATACTACATTGCAGCCATTTTATCCATACTAAACTTAATTTCATGTTTGTATCTGATGCTTCATACTCAGACTCTTGACATTTAATTGAGAGGGAAAAAATTTGGCAGTTTCTTTAGCACCTGTTCCCTTTCCTTCCCCATTTCTTTTCCTCTTTTTTTTTTTTTTTCTTTTGACTGAAGTATAGTTGACTTCAGATCAGATCAGATCAGATCAGTCGCTCAGTCGTGTCCGACTCTTTGCGACCCCATGAACCGCAGCACGCCAGGCCTCCCTGTCCATCACCAGCTCCCGGAGGTCACTCAGACTCGCATCCATCAAGTCAGTGATGCCATCCAGCCATCTCATCCTCTTTGTCCCCTTCTCCTCCTGCCCTCAATCCCTCCCAGCATCAGAGTCTTCTCCAATGAGTCAACTCTTCGCATGAGGTGGCCAAAATACTGGAGTTTCAGCTTTAGCATCATTCCTTCCAAAGAAATTCCAGGATTGATCTCCTTCAGAATGGACTGGTTGGATCTTCTTGCAGTCCAAGGGACTCTCAAGAGTCTTCTCCAACACCACAGTTCAAAAGCATCAATTCTTCGGCGCTCAGCCTTCTTCACAGTCCAGCTCTCACATCCATACATGACCACAGGAAAGACCATAGCCTTGACTAGGCCAACCTTTGTTGGTAAAGTAATGTCTCTGCTTTTGAATATGCTGTCTAGGTTGGTCATAACTTTCCTTCCAAGGAGTAAGCGTCTTTTAATTTCATGGCTGCAGTCACCATCTGCAGTGATTTTGGAGCCCAGAAAAACAAAGTCTTACATTATATTAATTTCAGGTATAAAACATAATAATGTGTTTTTTATTTTTTATAGATTGTATATCATACAAAGTTATTCTAATATTACTGTGTTCCCCATGTTGTGCATTACATCTCTGAGACTGTTCCTTTTATAACTGGAAGTTTCTACCTAGTAATCTCCTTCACCAAGTTCACCCATTCTTTCTCTCCTCCTGCTGGGGATCATTAGTTTGTTCTCTGTATCTGTGAGTCTTATTCTGTTTTGCTGTATTTGTTGATTTGTTTTGTTGGATTCCCTGTATAAGTGAAAACCACAGTATTTGTCTTTGATTTATTTCACTAAGTGTAAAATGCCCCCTCTCCTGCCCAGGTCCATCCTTGTTGTCACAAATGACGAAATTTCATTCTTTCTTATGGCTAATATTCCTGTGTGTGTGTGTGCGTATACCACATGTTCCTTCTCTAGTATCTGGCACTTAGGTTTCTTCTCTATCTTGGCTATTGTAAATAAGGCTTCTGCGAACACTGTAGTGCATGTATCTTTCCAAATTAGGGTCCTCATTTCCATTGTATAGGGCTTCCCTTGTGACTCGGTTGGTGACAAATTTGCCCGCAATGCAGAAGATGCAGATTCAGCCCCTGGGTCAGGAAGACCCCCAGAGGAGGGCATGGCAATCCACTCCAGTATTCTTGCCTGGAGAATTCCATGGACAGAGGAGCCTGGTGGGCTACAGTCCATGGGATCACAAAGAGCCAGACGCAACTGAGCGACTATCACTTTCACTATTACTTCCTTTGTATAAATATCTAAGGGTCAATCACTGGATCATATGGTAAATCTATTTTTAATTTTTTGAGAAATCTGCACACTGTTTTCCATAATGGCTCTACCAATTCACACTCCCACTAACAGTATACTAGATAAGTTCAGCCAAATGTTAAATTTGGTTGAGATTCCTGAAATGTCTTCATACAATTCTTTAGTGAATTCTTTGTAAGATTTACCATTAAGGAGAATGGTTTTTTCCCTACATTGAGATTTTGCTCAATGCTATTGTGTAAACTTTAACATTAGGGTAATATGTGTTCGATAAAAAAGTAGCAATTGTTGGAGAAAATAAAGGCCAGCAATTTTTGTTTAAAAAGGACAGTAGTTAGTTGGTGTGTCATGCCAGGCAAACTAGTGACAGCATGAGGAAGTGCTGGCTAAGTCAGTCAATATAATGGATAAAGTGAAAAATCATTTGCTGAGATCTTAATACATGAAGGCGTTGAGGGAGATGAGTTTGACGTTCCACCTTCAAGTTCCCAGTGTAATCAGAATTTTGTAAAGCTGATCAGAATGTACTTAAAAGACTGTCAGCTTGAAAATTATCTTTGGGAAATGTAACTACCCTGTACTTTATGTATTTTTCATTCATTCATCATTCATTTCTTTTAGTTGAGATTTGTAAAAATTGGTAAGCACAAGGGAACTTGTTAACTTGAGAGCGTCTAAGGACAGACTTCGTATCAAATGGTTGGTAGAAAGACAAATGGGAGAGTTTGCATTTATTAGATGAAGTCCTATAAACTGTGCTCTGTGGTTTGCATGCTGTTCTGGAAAAGCCTCTCAGTATTCCATCCTTACTTTGCTTAGAATCTTTACCAAGCTGAATAAAGAGATCTTACTAAAGACCAGTGGGAAGTGTGTGATGAGAGACAGTAGTGTTTTCTGTTTTTAATTGAATTTGAATTAAGTATATAGACAGGTAAGAAGTGTATAAGCAAGGCATCAGCTTGAACGCTGTCCTGTGCCTCTGAGTCCATGTTCATCACCCAGGTTCCCTCCACAGCACAGCCCCACTTAGTCATGGCTTCTAAGTCAAAACAGCTCTTCATCCAATGCTGTGAAACAGACAGTACTGAGATATGTCATATTTTGCTCTAGCAAAGGTTGCGTGTGCTGTGCCGTGCTAAGTCTCTTCAGTAATGTCCGACTCTTTGTCACACCATGGACTGTAGCCCACCAGGCTCCTCTGTCCATGGGCTTCTCCAGGCAAGAATACTGGAGTGGGTTACTGTGCCCTCTTCCAGGGGCTCTTCCCAACCCAGGGATTACACCCATGTCTCTTATGTCTCCTGCATTGGCTGGCAGGTTCCTTACCATACCTATTTTTATTCATTCTTAAAAACCCATTCAGTTAAGTTCATTCACTCAGTCGTGTCTGACTCTTTGTGACCCCATGAACCCAGCACGCCAGGCCTCCCTGTCCTTCACCAACTCGTGGAGTTGACTCAAACTCATGTCCATCAGGTCACTGATGCCATCCAACCATCCCATCCTCTGTCGTCCCCTTCTCCTCCCGCCTTCAGTCTTTCTCAGCATCAGGGTCTTTTAAAAGAGTCAGCTCTTTGCATCAGGTAGCCAAAGTATTGGAGTTTCAGCTTCAACATCAGTCCTTCCAGTGAATATTCAGGACTGATTTCCTTTAGGATGGACTGGTTAGATCTCCTTGCAGTCCAAGGAACTCTCAAGAGTCTTCTCCGACACCACAGTTCAGAAGCATTAAATCTTTGGGCTCAGCTTTCTTTGTAGTCCAACTCTCACATCCATACATGACCACTGGAAAAAAACAGCTTTGACTAGATGGACCTTTGTTGGCAAAGTAATCTCTCTGCTTTTTAATGTGCTGTCTAGGTTGGTCATAACTTTCCTTCCAAGGAATGTCTTTTAATTTCATGGCTCCAGTCACCATCTGCAGTGATTTTGGAGCCCAAAAATATAAAGTCAGCCACTGTTTCCCCATCTATTTCCCATGAAGTGATGGGACTGGATGCCATGATCCTAGTTTTCTGAATGTTGAGCTGGAAACCAACTTTTTCACTCTCTTCTTTCACTTTCATCAAGAGGCTTTTTAGTTCTTCTTCACTTTCTGCCATAAGGGTGGTGTCATCTGCATATCTGAGGTTAGTGATATTTCTCGTGGCAATCTTGAAGCTTGTGCTTCATCCAGCCCAGCATTTCTCATGATGTTTTATTTTAAAACCCATTCAGAGATCAGTCGCTCAGTCGTGTCCGACTCTTTGCGACCCCATGAACCGCAGCACACCAGGCCTCCCTATCCATCACCAGCTCTCGGAGGTCACTCAGACTCGCATCCATCGAGTCAGTGATGCCATCCAGCCATCTCATCCTCTGTCGTCCCCTTCTCCTCCTGCCCTCAATCCCTCCCAGCATCAGAGTCTTCTCCAATGAGTCAACTCTTCGCATGAGGTGGCCAAAATACTGGAGTTTCAGCTTTAGCATCATTCCTTCCAAAGAAATCCCAGGGCTGATCTCCTTCAGAAAGGACTGGTTGGATCTCCTTGCAGTCCAAGGGACTCTCAAGAGTCTTCTCCAACACCACAGTTCAAAAGCATCAATTCTTCGGCACTCAGCCTTCTTCACAGTCCAGCTCTCACATCCATACATGACCACAGGAAAGACCATAGCCTTGACTAGGCGAACCTTTGTTGGCAAAGTGATGTCTCTGCTTTTGAATATACTATCTAGGTTGGTCATAACTTTCCTTCCAAGGAGTAAGCGTCTTTTAATTTCATGGCTGCAGTCACCATCTACAGTGATTTTGGAGCCCCAAAAATAAAGTCTGACACTGTTTCCACTGTTTCTCCATCTATTTCCCATGTAGTGATGGGACCAGATGCCATGATCTTCGTTTTCTGAATGTTGAGCTTTAAGCCAACCTTTTCACTCTCCACCTTCACCTTCATCAAGAGGCTTTTGAGTTCCTCTTCGCTTTGTGCTATAAGGGTGGTATCATCTGCATATCTGAGGTTATTGATATTTCTCCCGGCAATCTTGATTCCAGCTTGTGTTTCCTCCAGTCCAGCATTTCTCATGATGTACTCTGCATATCAGATCAGATCAGATCAGATCAGTCACTCAGTCGTGTCCGACTCTTTGCGACCCCATGAACCGCAGCACGCCAGGCCTCCCTGTCCATCACCAGCTCCCGGAGGTCACCCAGACTCATACCCATCAAGTCAGTGATGCCATCCAGCCATCGCATCCTCTGTCGTCCCCTTCTCCTCCTGCCCTCAATCCCTCCCAGCATCCAAGTCTTCTCCAGTGAGTCAACTCTTCGCATGAGGTGGCCAAAATACTGGAGTTTCAGCTTTAGCATCATTCCTTCCAAAGAAATTCCAGGATTGATCTCCTTCAGGATGGACTGGTTGGATCTTCTTGCAGTCCAAGGGACTCTCAAGAGTCTTCTCCAACACCACAGTTCAAAAGCATCAATTCTTCGGCGCTCAGCCTTCTTCACAGTCCAGCTCTCACATCCATACATGACCACAGGAAAGACCATAGCCTTGACTAGGCGAACCTTTGTTGGTAAAGTAATGTCTCTGCTTTTGAATATGCTATCTAGGTTGGTCATAACTTTCCTTCCAAGTAGTAAGCGTCTTTTAATTTCATGGCTGCAGTCACCATCTGCAGTGATTTTGGAGCCCAGAAAAACTAAGTCTGACACTGTTTCCACTGTTTCCCCATCCATTTCCCATGCAGTGATGGGACCAGATGCCATGATCTTCGTTAAGTTAAATAAATATGGTGACAATATACAGCCTTGACGTACTCCTTTTCCTATTTGGAACCAGTCTGTTGTTCCATGACCAGTTCTAACTGTTGCTTCCTGACCTGCATACAGATTTCTCAAGAGGCAGATCAAGTGGTCTGGTATTCCCATCTCTCTCAGAATTTTCCGCAGTTTATTGTGATCTACACAGTCAAAGGCTTTGGCATAGTCAATAAAGCAGAAATAGATGTTTTTCTGGAACTCTCTTGCTTTTTCGATGATCCAGCGGATGTTGGCAATTTGATCTCTGGTTCCTCTGCCTTTTCTAAATCCAGCTTGAACATCAGGAAGTTCACGGTTCACATATTGCTGAAGCCTGGCTTGGAGAATTTTGAGCATTACTTTACTAGCGTGTGAGATGAGTGCAATTGTGCAGTAGTTTGAGCACTCTTTGGCATTGCCTTTCTTTGGGATTGGGATGAAAACTGACCTTCTCTAATCCTGTGGCCACTGCTGAGTTTTCCAAATTTGCTGGCATATTGAGTGCAGCACCTTCACAGCATCATCTTTCAGGATTTGGAATAGCTCCACTGGAATTCCATCACCTCCACTAGCTTTGTTCCTAGTGATGCTTTCTAAGGCCCACTTGACTTCACATTCCAGAATGTCTGGGTCTAGGTGAGTGATCACACCATCATGATTATCTGGTTCTTGAAGCTCTTTTTTGTACAGTTCTTCTGTGTATTCTTGCCACCTCTTCTTAATATCTTCTGCTTCCGTTAGGTCCATACTATGAAGACATAAATACTTTAGTTTTTTAAAGAAATTCATAGTACGTCATTTAATAATCCAGCAGCTACTTAATGTCTGGTCTTACAGTTATCTGCTCTACAGAACAGATGGCAATAAGAGATCCTCTCCCTAGAAACATGCATGTGTGCACACAAAATTACCCTTCCTGGATTTCAGGAAGTCCACTCGTTTTAGGAAGCTCCTCCCTGGATCAGTTTAAAGGTCCTAGGTTATATTTCTGTCTAAGTGTAGGGGAGCAAAATTTACCACCCCAGAATGTGTCTCTTTGGCACAAGGATTAATTTAGGCTGCTTATTTTTGAGATCCAAAAGATTCAGGAAGAATCTTTGAGCTTCCTTGTGCCTAAGTGCTTAGAAGAATGTAGACAGAGGACCTGTTTGAGGGAGGGAGTTGTCACCATAGATAACTGGAGTATGAACTAGGTGCATAGACACAGAGGAAAATCTGTTAAAATTCTTCTGGGTCCCATTGCCTCTGCATGGCCCACAAACATTTGTTTAACAAGCATTTGATTTTTTTCCCCGTCCCCCATGTTAATTGCCTTCCTCCCCTTTGAAGTCCCAAACCTCCAAGATCCTCTTGTCTTTAGCTGAGAGCAGTATTTAAGGTGGGCCTTTCTGTCATTTTAGTGTGTTACTCAGTTTTCCTGGGTCTCTCCCATGTATACTTGTTTTTCAACTTCTGTTTGATTTTCCTCCTCTTAATCTGTCTCATGTCAGTTTAATTCTTAGATCAGCCAGAATAACCTGGAAGCCTAGAAGAAAATTTCTTCCTCCCCAGCATAAGCTTTATCTTGAGTTTCTTTATACTGTTTCTAGCAAGTCAGAGCCCGGTGGTTAGATCAAGGGTGGTTAGGTAGTATGAGAAGAGGGTGAAATTGAAAGAAATATACATGTGCCTATCTTTGAACATGGTGTAGCCACTCAGAGGATTTGTGAAGTAAAAATGCCAAAATCTAAGTGTGAATATACAAGATTGAAGCATACTGTTGCAACTCTCTCTTAAGAAGTCAAGAGTGTGTCACAGTTGGCGTTTGTCAGATGATCAGACCACTTGACAAATCTTCCCAAGGGTCTGTGGTATTTTAAAACATCTTTTGTTTACGATTTCTTCAACTCTGTAGGCTTTGCCGTCTGGGTTGCATTAATAATCCTGTTCACCATTAAGTGCTTCAATATGTCTCATTGCGTAACTAAATAAGAATTGAAGACATACAAGTCCAAACAATTTCTGGCCCCTCTTTGCTCGCCGGTCAGCAGATCCAAGCTCTGTATCCAGTGGATCTAAGCTGATCCAAAAACCAGGTCCTAAATTTCAGTTCTGTATGTTGTCTTCACTAATGTATAGCTGGGATTCTGTGTAACTAAAGGAAGAACTATTTACTCTCAGTACTCCGACACCAAATATGTGGGAAGTTTTCTCTCACATGAAAGAATTCTGATATCACAACCCCTAGTTCGTGTTGATCCTCATGGATTAAGGATGCAAAGCCAGTCACAAATCCCAGATTTTCACTTTGTATTTCTGATGGACTAGCTGTAAATCGGTGGGGGGACCCTCCTCAGATTTGATAATTCACTGAAACAACTCACAGTAAGAACTTTATTTACTCCTAGCAGTTTATTAAAAAGGACAGGACTTGCAAACAGCCATATGGAAGAGACTATAGAGCAAGGTATGTGGGGAAGGGGTATGGAGTGCACGCCCTCTCCAGGCGTGGTACCCTCCTCACACCCCAATGTGTTCGCCAACCTGGAAGCTCTCTGCATTCCACTCTTAAGGGGTTTTTGGTGGGGAAGGTTCCAGTAGATAACCATGAATGATTAAATCATTGACCACTGGTGGTTAAACTCAATCTGCAGCCCCTCTCCCCTCCCTGGAGGTCAGATAATCTGGCTAAAAGCTACAACCCCTCTAATGACAAGGTTGGTTCCTCCAGCATCCGGTTCCCATCCTCCAAGAGTCTAATAAGCTCTCCTGTCTGGAATCAAAGACTAGGACCAAATATTAAAACAAAAGATGCTCTGGTCGCCAGATTTTACAAGGGCATTAGGAGCTCTGTGTCAGGAACTGGGGGCGGAGACCAAACATATGTTTCTTCTTATGTCACAGTAACTAAAATAAGTTATTTCTGAGAACTAGCAAAATATCCCAGAAAAAAAATATGAAACCTACCAGATTTGACAAATAGTCCAAAAGCCCCTCGTTTGTGAATGACAGGATTAAAACCACCCTTATTTTCTATATTTTAAAGTAGAGTATAAACACCTGTCTTCAATTTCCAAGTTTGCCATCTTATAGCTTGGAACAAGTGGCTTAATTAGGAAGACCTTCTCTTCCGTTTGCAGATTGGGGTTAATTATTCTACTCTTTTTGCGATTAACATTGTTCTAGCTTTTTGTTAGCTATAAGTAGAAGAACAAAGGCATTAATCTAAAGTTGAGATGAGACCGTAAAGTACAAAGATACTTGGATCCCGAGAAGAGAGAGATTGTTAGGATAGAATATATAGAGGCTTTGGTACCTTGCCCCTACTCGAAAGTCATCCGCCTTCTTGTGGAGGAGGGAAGGGATGTGAGATGGCCTTGCCTGAGTCCTGCTGTGCTCTGTTATGACATGGGAAGCCAAACAGTAATCTGGATATACTGGGAGGGAGTGTCCCTAATGCTTCCAGATTACCAAAGCTGGAGGAAACACAGAATGGAGCCTGTCATGAGAATTTATCCCATTTCTCCTGTTGCTTGTACAAGACTTCTATGTTCAACCTGACATAGAATTGTCATTCACCTTCTTATACCATGTTAAACTGCAAAAAGCATTTATGTGCTCTTCTGAAGCAAGGAATAGGCATGAATTTTGCAGCAGACTTAAAAATTTAGTTCAGCTGAAAGCACAACAGGTAAAGAATCTGCCTTTAGTGCAGGAGACACAGGTTCAATTCTTGATTCAGGAAGACCCCCCTGGAGGAGGGCATGGCCACCCTCCCCAGTATCCTTGTCTGGAGAATCCCATGGACAGAGAAGCCTGGCCGGCTATAGTCCGTAGGGTCGAAAAGAGTGAGGCACAATTGAGCATGGGGCAAAGACAGACAGACCTAGCTTTAAAGATGAACACAGCTGTGATCCAAAGGTTCTAGTGGAAGCTCCCCAAGTGTTTTTTTGTTCTTTTGGTTTTTCTTGCAACAGTGAGAATGCATGTGAAACGCTGAGGGAGGTCTACCACGGCCAAATAAACTCAACCGAGACCATCTCAAGACGAAAGAGGTTTAACTCTCTTAAAGGTGTTTTTTAAATCTGCCCACAGAGATTTTATACATTTTATATTAATGTGCTCAAGATAGCCCAAAGTCCAAGATGTAGAACTGTGAAAATAATGGCCCTGAACTTCCTTGTGAAAACAGGAGAGAACTGCTTTTTCTTGATAGGTGATTAACTTCCCCAGTCACAGTCTTGAAAACCACTAGGGTGCAATTTCATGCTCCAGGAAAGGATTTTCTGAATAAGTCCCTTGTGACCTGGAAAGGTTAGGGTGCTTCCCCATAAAGTGACTCATTTACTTCCTTCTTTTTGGCAGGATTATGCTTGGGGCTTTTAAAGGCTCTTGACAGATCATTCCATCCCATCAGGAGATGGTTTCAGGCACTAAAGTGTCTGTTATGATAAGGGGCCAGATTTATACTTCAGATATAATGCTACGAAGAGGCACAGTGGGGCTGAATGGTCATGTTTTAATGTACCTCCCATATGAATTGTGGAATCGAAAGCTACTCACTCAGACATGATTGGCATTGAGTTGAGTGTGTATGATTGATTCAAAATCCATGGATACCAAATTTATAAAATTGCATAAAAGAACCAAGTTTAAAAGTCAATACATGTGAGAAGTGGATATATTAAATTTTTTTAATTACGTATTATAGGAAAGGGCTTCCCTGGTGGCTTAGTGGTAAAGAATCCACCTGCCGAGGCAGAATGTGCAAGTTCATTCCCTGTATCAGGAAGATCCCCTGGAGAAAGAAATGGCAAACTACTCCAATATTCTTGCCTGGGAAATCCCTTGGACAGAGGAGCCTGACAGGCTGCAGTCCGTAGGGTCACAAAAAAGTCAGACACAACTAACCAATTAAATAACAATGATTATAGGAAGAAAGGCTGTGAAATTTCTTACAAAATTCCATACATCAGCCTGACGTCAAAACCCACACCACAAGAAGACAACCAGTAACATCTTTTGAAATCAAGGAAATGAATCTTGTTGACACTAGTTTGAATATGCTATAGTCTATGAAACATTTTCTGAGAAGAAAATATTTTCTGAGAAAATAGCTCTCTGAAGGATCCCAACATACAGGGAAGATAGATTGATATGTACCATGAAAATTTGGAATGCATCTCTTCTTGGTTGAGAGATACTGTGAGGATATATTCTGATGCTGAAACTACTTATGCAGTTATATTTAGCTCTGGGTTATTCATTAATTTAATTAGCATTTTTTGACAACCAAATTGCACCAGGAGTAAGAGCTGGCTATATGTTACTCTATCTTTCCAAGAGAGGGAGATGGTTAATGTTCCAAAATGTAAATCTTCTATTTTCAGATTAAGTATAATCCATTTTAGTAAGGCCTACTCTTAATCTTTCAGTCATGTCCAACTGTTTGGAACCCCATAGACTGTAGCTTTCCATGGACAGAGGAGCATGGCAGGCTACAGTCCATAGGGTTGCAAAGAGTCAGATACGACTGGAGCCACTGAGCATACACGCACACACTCTTAATCCTTGAAGAAATTTCTTTTTGAAATGATTTGTTGTTAATTCAGTGTGATTGTGAAGTGAATTTAATGCATGTTGAAAAGGGCCATATCTGATGCAAATAGATACTTTGTAATTATGGACTAAACACTCTTGCAGAAACAAGAGTGACAATAAAAAAGGATTAGATATAATTAGTCCCCCCGGGGCAGATCTTTTCCTTTTATTATCTCTGTTCTTTGCTATAAATTTTAATAATAAGATTAGCCATTCAATGGCAATATAACCAGATTGCAGTATTAATACATAGAACATCTATACTGTAAAATGAGAGAAATTTGCAGGAAAAAAATGTTATTATAGAAGATGTAAAGAGAATGAATGAAATTATATGCATAGAGGTTAAAAACATGCTTCTTAATCTCTGCTTACTGTCAATATCCTTATGATGAGTCACTGAATTCTTAAGCTAGTTTTTCTAAACATCTGAATAATCCTGTCTTAAATGTAAGGATTATGACAATAGAAATAGTAACTTTAATAGAATATATATCTATACAGATATCAGATACTTTTCCTATCATTTCTGTGTGAATGTTTCGGCACTTTTAATTAAAATTTTAAATTACTCACCTTTGTCCTAAGGTGATGAAATAAAAATCCCTAAACAATGGAAGGTTTCTGTTATACTACTATTCTGCCTAAAAGTTGTAAAGACTGTTAATCCTGTATTTAAATGAAACATGCATGAATCATATATCAGAAGCAGAATTCTTTTTCTTTTCTTTTTTTTAACTAAAGCAAATGAAAATATAAAGGTACAGGGGAATGTTATTTTTCTTTCTTACCTAAAATAGCATTTGTTTTCAAAGTGTCAACATAACTGCCATTTTATTTAGGATGCTTCATCTGCCTACTCCAGTGTAATGACTAATCTGATTTTTATATTTTTCATTTCTTAACATGGTCTTTAGAAATATGTTTCCAAACAGAATCTTGTAATTCATTTAATGAGGGACCTCAGAGTGTCTTTCTGAAAAGCATCCTGAATTCTCCTGTCCTGAGGTGTAGGCAGTGGGAGGGAAAGGCTGGTGTTCGTATAGGTGCCCACACGGTGTGTATCTGAGCTCGCGTAAACAGTGATGAGGTCATGGCGTACTCTGGGCTCTAGAGTACAAAGCTTTGTTCTGTGCTCCAGGAGCTTTGTTCCTGGGCAGAGAGCAGCCTGATCTGTCATGAGAGCCCGGTGTGCTACCGTTTCATTGTCAAGCTCTAGGGATTTGGGGTTGGGGGAAGTTAGGAATATATTTCTGAATGTATTTCTGAAGCATATAAAGAAATGTCGGTATCAAATGAGATAAGCAATTTTAAACGTGTGAACACATTCACCATTTAATTATCCATTTTAGTAGAAGATAAGGATGGATTTAGAATTAGAATCTGTGAATGTCACAAAAGCCTAACTTCTCATTAATGCCTTTAATCTTTTTCCGGTAATACTAAACAGATTGACAGAGGACCTTTCTATCTTGCTATTTCTCCTCCCTGCATCTGAGGCATTAGCTAAAGCACAGCAGAATGCCAAAAACCAAGGATGGCATTTCCGAGACGGAATAAATCTGGATGATTTTCAACACAATTAAAAGGACAGATATTAGCGTGTCCCAAAAGAATATTATCTGTGCTTATAAGAACTGGAAATCCAGGCGAGGACATCTAGAACAGACTCTTCATTTCTAACTATTCAGCAACCTATTTTGGTTTTCAGCTCTATGGGTTACTTTGTGGAATGGTCCTTTGCATGGTCCATTGTAGAGTTTCCTTGAAAGGCAGGATTGTGTAGTGATCCAGAGATTGGGCTGTAGAGCCAGAGTTCGTCTACCTGTTCTTGGCTCTACTCCTGGCTAGTTCTGTGACTAAATGTAACCAGCTTCATAGCTAGTTATCTCCCTTGTGCCTTGTTAGGTTCATCAGTGAAATGGGTTGACCAGTTGTACCTCTGTCATATGGTTGATAGGAAGATTGTAAATTACTGTGCACGAAGTCCGTGAAGCACTGTCTTATTCGTATAAGCAGTCAGTAAATGTTGAACTGCCATTGCTTAGACAAGAGAAATAAGGGGAGGCAAGACTGTAGAAAAAATGTTTACTGAGTAGCTACTGTGGACGCAGCATTATGCTGAGTAACTAACACACAACATTTTTTTTTTTTGACTATTCAACAAGGCCCCACTTTTATAAAATAATTTTATAAAAATAGTATGTAAATATATTTGCAGTGTTGATACAGTTTTGTCTCCTAATGATAGAATAATGGGTGGTTTTAAGTTTCTTCATGCTCTTTTACATGAAGAATTATCTTCAGAGAAGGTATATAATTTTATTTATTTTTAATTTTAATTTTGAGATATTAAAAATGTATACACTACAAAGAGTAGTATGAAAATACGTTTTTAAAATATAGATTATGTATCCATCACCCACATATAAATTATTATCATATTGGTACATTTGCATCAGTTCTTCTTTTCACCATTAAAATGATTCTTTAATGTAATTGTTAGTATTGTTGATTGGGGACTTCCCTGGTGGCTGCTTCCCCCTGCCAATGCAAGACACACAGATTCAATCCCTGAGTCGAGAAGATCCCCTGGAGAGGGGAATGGCAACCCCCTCTAGTATTCTTGCCTGGGAAATTCCATGGATAGAGGAGCCTGCCGGGCTACACTCCAGGGAGTCACAAAAGAATTGGACACAACTAAGTGACCAAAGCACCAATTGTTGATTTACAGTGTCATGTTAGTTTCAGTAACAAACAGCATTTTTCATCCCCATGTGTGCCTATGAATGATCATTATCTCAGTGGCACAGATGAGGAAACTGAGGCTTAGGTAGTTTGGGACTCATGTTTATTTTTAAATTGATGTTAATGTTAATAACCATAGGTGGGAGTCTGTGCTGTTTGTGGTGACGGGAAAAAAGCGGGGGTTTGGGGGAGACTCAAATGTCAGTTATTAGAACTTAGCTTCAAACATCAAGACCAGTTTGGAGCCGTTATATCCTGGCACCCATGCTTGGGGGTGACAGTCCTGAGGACCGCATGCCTTGTAGAAACATTTATAGGTGACCGACTACCAAAAAAAGAAAGAAGAAAAGAGAGTTATGATGAAAAACAATCCTTATGGTCACTTGAAGCATTTTTTGCTTGTGTGTTTTCGTAAAGAAAAAAAGTTCTGCTTTCTTCAAAACAACAAAGCCTTTTCAAGAATTAAAAAATGAAACTGAACAACTGAGAAACCATATTCAGCCAAGTAGTTGCACCAGTAAGAGGCTGGGGTGTCTTGGATGCCTGCAATTATTTGCAATCCTGTCTGTATCCAACCTTGGAAGTATGATTGCAGTAGAACTAAAAGAGTTTCTTAGGCCTTGTTGCTGAATAAAGGAGCAAGTGTGAAGGGCATGCAATATCCTGTTTGCTCAATCCTGCATATAAATTATCCATCACATTCAGCAGTACTCAGCCTTTGATTTCTGACCCCAAAATTACCTTTTCCAAATGAGTTTGTATAAACTTGGGCTTCCTGATGGCTCAGATGGTAAAGAATCCACCTATAATACAGGAGATCTAGGTTCGATCCCTGGGTTGGAAGGATCCCCTGGAGAAGGGTATGGCTACTCACTCCAGTATTCTTGCCTGGAGAATTCCATGGACAGAGGAGCCTGATGGGCTAAGGTCCATGGAGTCACAAAGAGTCAGACACGACTGAGCAATTTTGATTTTGTATAAACCTATTGCCTTTTACATGTGTATTATCAATGGAGTTTGTCAATTGTTATATCTTTTACTGCTTTTCTCCTTTTAAAAAGATTTAAAAGATCATTCTCTAATTTGTAGGGTAAACCAGATTTCACAGTAGCAGTGAGAATTATAATGATGGGCTGCCAAAAACTATGTTTCAAGCTGTGATGTCTGCCTTTTTTGGAGATTATGGAGAAGCACATTGCTTCCAGGATAAAAGGAAGAAAGAAGGCAGATGAGCCCAGGTTTACTTTCTTTTTGTTGTGTTTGTTTATTTATTTTCTTAAGTGTAGGAGTGTCACCTGTGGAAGGCATGAAAGTTGCTCACTCGTGTCCGATTCTTTGTGACCCCATGGACTATACAGTCCATGGAATTCTCCAGGCCAGAATATTGGAGTGTGTAGCCTTTTAGCCTTTCCCTTCTCCAGGTGATCTTCCCAAACCAGTGATCAAACCCAGGCCTCCTGCATTGCAGGGAGATTCTTTACCAGCTGAGCCACAAGGGAAGCCCAAGAATACTGGAGTGGGTAGTCTATCCCTTCTCCAGCAGATCTTTCCAACCCAGGAATTGAATCAGCATCCCCTGCCTTGCAGGTGGATTCTTTACCAACTGAGCTATCAGGAAAGGCATGGAAGCCAATTCAGAGCAGCCTCTCTGAGTCAAGCACTCTCTATCATGTGTGATTCTTAATACAGAAGGACCAAACCTGGCCCTTGAGAGGCTCACAGTTGAAGAGGGCAGTCAGAAATACATAACACTCCTCTGTTCTTGGAATTCCCCAGGTAAGAATCCTGGAGTGGGTAGCCATTTCCTTCTCCAGAGGATCTTCCCGACCTAGGGATCGAACCAGGTCTCCTGCGTTGCAGGCAGATTCTTTACTGTCTGAGCCATCAGGGAAGCCCATATTATTTAATCAGATCAGATCAGATCAGATCAGTTGCTCAGTCGTGTCCGACTCTTTGCGACGCCATGAATCGCAGCACGCCAGGCCTCCCTGTCCATCACCAACTCCCGGAGATCACTCAGACTCACATCCATTGAGTCAGTGATGCCATCCAGCCATCTCATCCTCTGTCGTCACCTTCTCCTCCTGCCCCCAATCCCTCCCAGCATCAGAGTCTTCTCCAATGAGTCAACTCTTCGCATGAGGTGGCCAAAATATTGCAGTTTCAGCTTTAGCATCAGTCCTTCCAAAGAAATCCCACAGCTGATCTCCTTCAGAATGGACTGGTTGGATCTCCTTGCAGTCCAAGGGACTCTCAAGAGTCCAATGCCACAGTTCAAAAGCATCAATTCTTCGGTGCTCAGCCTTCTTCACAGTCCAGCTCTCACATCCATACATGACCACAGGAAAGACCATAGCCTTGACTAGGCGAACCTTTGTTGGCAAAGTGATGTCTCTGCTTTTGAATATGCTATCTAGGTTGGTCATAACTTTCCTTCCAAGGAGTAAGCGTCTTTTAATTTCATGGCTGCGGTCATCATCTGCAGTGATTTTGGAGCCCAGAAACATAAATTCTGACACTGTTTCCACTGTTTCTCCATCTATTTCCCATGTAGTGATGGGACCAGATGCCATGATCTTCGTTTTCTGAATGTTGAGCTTTAAGCCAACCTTTTCACTCTCCACTTTCACTTTCATCAAGAGGCTTTTTAGTTCCTCTTCACTTTCTGCCATAAGGGTGGTGTCATCTGCATATCTGAGGTTATTGACATTTCTCCCAGCGTTTCTCATGATGTACTCTGCATATAAGTTAAATAAACATGGTGACAATATACAGCTTTGACGTACTCCTTTTCCTATTTGGAACCAGTCTGTTGTTCCATGTCCAGTTCTAACTGTTGCTTCCTGACCTGCATACAAATTTCTCAAGAGGCAGATCAGGTGGTCTGGTATTCCCATCTCTTTCAGAATTTTCCACAGTTTATTGTGATCTACACAGTCAAAGGCTTTGGCATAGTCAAGAAAGCAGAAATAGATGTTTTTCTGGAACTCTCTTGCTTTTTCCATGATCCAGCGGATGTTGACAATTTGATCTCTGGTTCCTCTGCCTTTTCTAAAACTAGCTCGATAGGTTGTATTAAATGCAATAATGAGGGTTTGCAAAGCATTTCCTGGGAGCACAGGGAAAGGATACCTACCACTTTTGCCTGGGATGTCAGGGAAGTGGCCCCAAAGTTAAGCAACAGGAAGACAGGGAGGCACATTTCATACAGTATTGGGAAACACACACACACACACCATCTCTGCGAATAAATTCTGGACCTTCCAACTGATTTTCAGGGCACCATAGGTTAATAATAACTAGATATACCCAAATGGCCAAAATTCTATTTCTGACATGGACTTCCACAGGTAATTTTTGTTTGTTTTAATGAAGAGGAAGCATGTATCTTTGGAAATTGTTTTTAAAACTCACATAGTATAATGCATGTAGCAGTAGAATTGTTAAAGACAGAGAAAGTAGACCTTGTACTTTAAAAAAATAAGAATGAATGCTTTCATGTAAGACTGGAATAAAAATGGAATGGAACCAATAAGAAAAAAAAAGAAACACTTAAGAAGAAACTTAATTGTTGCTGAAAGAATTAGAATCTGATCTCATGGAAAGATTTTAATTAAACTCCAGAGTAAAATAAAACATTGGCCTTTCTCCTAGGAAAATATGATGTCTCTTAGAATTTATCAGCTATTCCTTGGCCTGCAAGTTAGTGGTGATTGTCTGTTATTTTTCTCATTTTGATTATTACATGTTACTGATGGTAGGATTATTTGTGCAGCAATAACTGCTGAACCACTCAGTTCAGTTCAGTTGCTCAGTCGTGTCCGTCTCTGAGACCCCATGGACTGCAGCACGCCAGGCCTTCCTGTCCATCACCAACTCCCAGAGTTTACTCAAACTCATGTCCATTGAGTCAGTGACGCCATCCAACCATCTCATCCTCTTCTTGTCCCCTTCTCCTCCTGCCCCCAATCTTTCCCAGCATCAGAGTATTTTCAGATGAGTCAGTTCTTTGCATCAGGTGGCCAAAGTATTAGTTTCAGCTTCAGCATCAGTCCTTCCAGTGAACATTAAGGACTGATTTCCTCTGGGATGGACTAGTTGGATCTCCTTGCAGTCCAAGGGACTCTCAAGAGTCTTCTCCAACACCACAGTTCAAAAGCATCAATTTTTCGGTGCTCAGCTTTCTTTAAAGTCAAACTCTCACATCCATTTCCAGTAGTCATGTATGGATATGAGAGCTGGATATGAGACAGTCATTAACACTGTACAAATAGAAATGTAGTCTCAAGTGCCCCTGTATATTTGGGTAGGAAAACGGGAAGGACCTAAGTTAAATCTGACAGATCCAGAATCAACTCTCTGGGCTTCTCTGAAGGCTCAGGGGTTAAGAATCCACCTGCCGATGCAAGGGACACCAGTTCGATCCCTGATCCCCGAAGAGCCCACATGCCTCAGAGCAGCTAAGCCCAAGGGCCACAGTTAATGAGCCTGTGCTCTCGAGCTCAGGAGTCACAGCTGCTCCTGAAGCCCACATGCCCACAAGCTTGGGCCTGACCACGAGAAGCCACCACTAAAAGAAGCGTCCACACTGCACCTAGAGAGTAGCCTGAGCAGCAACAAAGACCTAGCAAGGCCAAAAATTTTTTAAAAATCCACTCTCCTTCAATAACAGAAGGCTCTGTGTTTTAAAAGGAATTGTTAACAAGGACAACTATCATCAAGTTTTTTAAAAATCCACTCTCCTTCCATAACAGAAGGCGCTATTTTAAAAGGAATTGTTAACAAGGACAGCCATCATCATATGTGTCAAATGCTAAATGCTCTTATAGAAATGAAAAATGGCCAGTTGAATAAGGAATTACCTAGGAAGAGGGGAGTGGAGAATTGTTTGAAAAGGAGAATTGCCGAAAAAAGAGGAAAAAAAAAATGACTCACAGTGCTTTCACATCAGGGGATGAATTAGTGGACCCTCTAACCCCAAAGCATTTAGAAAAACCAATATTTTGGACAAATCTGAACTTTTTATTTATTTTTTTTCATTTTTGCCCCCTACAGCCTCGTCATGTGTTCAACATGCTAAAGAAGTATGTCCGTGCCGAACAGAAAGACAGACAACACACCCTAAAGCATTTTGAACATGTTCGCATGGTGGATCCAAAGAAAGCTGCTCAAATCCGATCCCAGGTAAGCACAGAGTGTGGTAGTCATGCCACTTGGACAATTCAGTGTCTTTGCTTTTTGAATTGAATCTTTAGGTATTCCCAGAGTAGCCATGGGTGTTGGACTTCTATAGCAAGAGTCCTTTAATACCTGGAAAATTCTAGAGGCTTGTCCTAGGGCAGCATGTGATTTGGCACTTCCTGAGTTATAAAAATTTTGTTTTCAAGACAACTTGTCAATCTCATCACACGGACCACAGCCATGTCTAACTCAATGAAACTAAGCCATGCCATGTGGGGCCACCCAAGATGGGCAGGTCATGGTAAAGAAGTCTGACAGAATGTGGTCCACTGGAGAAGGGAATGGCAAACCACTTCAGTATTCTTGCCTCGAGAACCCCACGAACAGTATGAAAAGGCAAAATGATAGGATATTGAAAGAGGAACTCCCCAGGTCAGTAGGTGCCCAATATGCTACTGGAGATCAGTGGAGAAATAACTCCAGAAAGAATGAAGGGATGGAGCCAAAGCAAAAAGAATACGCAGCTGTGGATGTGACTGGTGATAGAAGCAAGGTCTGATGCTGTAAAGAGCAATATTGCATAGGAACCTGGAATGTCAGGTCCATGAATCAAGGCAAATTGGAAGTGGTCAAACAGGAGATGGCAAGAGTGAACGTCGACATTCTAGGAATCAGTGAACTAAAATGAACTGGAATGGGTGAATTTAATTCAAATGACCATTATATGTACTACTGTGGGCAGGAATCCCTCAGAAGAAATGGAGTAGCCATCATGGTCAACAAAAGAGTCTGAAATGCAGTACTTGGATGCAATCTCAAAAACAACAGAATGATCTCTATTCATTTCCAAGGCAAACCATTCAATATCACAGTAATCCAAGTCTATGCCCCAACCAAAAATGCTGAAGAAGCTGAAGTTGAACAGTTCTATGAAGACCTACAAGACCTTCTAGAACTAACACCCCAAAAAGATGTCCTTTTCATTATAGGGGACTGGAATGCAAAAGTAGGAAGTCAAAAAACACCTAGAGTAACAGGCAAATTTAGCCTTGGAATACAGATTGAAGCAGGGCAAAGACTAATAGAGTTTTGCCAAGAGAATGCACTGGTCATAGCAAACACCCTCTTCCAACAACACAAGAGAAGACTCTACACATGGACATTACCAGATGGCCAACACCGAAATCAGATCGATTATATTCTTTGCAGCCAAAGATGGAGAAGCTCTATACAGTCAGCAAAAACAAGACCAGGAGCCAACTGTGGCTCAGATCATTAACTCCTTATTGCCAAATTCAGATTAAATTGAAGAAAGTAGGGAAAATCACTAGACCATTCAGGTATGACCTAAATCAAATCCCTTATGATTATACAGTGGAAGTGAGAAATAGATTTAAGGGAATAGATCTGATAGAATGCCTAATGAACTATGGACGGAGGTTCATGACATTGTACAGGAGACAGGGATCAAGACTATCCCCATGGAAAAGAAATGCAAACAAGCAAACTGGCTGTCTGGGGAGGCCTTACAAATAGCTGTGAAAAGAAGAGAAGCGAAAAACAAGGAGAAAAGGAAAGATATAAGCATCTTAATGCAGAGTTCCAAAGAATAGCAAGGAGAGATAAGAAAGCCTTCCTCGGCCATCAATGCAAAGGAATAAAGGAAAACAGAATGGGCAAGACTAGAGATCTCTTCAAGAAAATTAGAGATACCAAGGGAACATTTCATGCAAAGATGGGCTCGATAAAGGACAGAAATGGTATGGACCTAACAGAAGCAGAAGATATTAAGAAGAGGTGGCAAGAATATGCAGAAGAACTGTACAAAAAAGATCTTCACGACCCAGTTAATCATGATGGTGTGGATCACTCACCTAGAGCCAGACATCCTGGAATGTGAAGTCAAGTGGGCTTTATGAAGCATCACTATGAACAAAATTAGTGGAGGTGATGGAATTCCAGTTGAGCTATTCCAAATCCTGAAAGATGATGCTGTGAAAGTGCTGCACTCAATATGCCAGCAAATTTGGAAAACTCAGCAGTGCCCACAGGACTGGAAAACGTCAGTTTTCATTCCAGTCCTAAAGAAAGGCAGTGCTAAAGAATGTCAAACTACCGCACAATTGCCCTCATCTCACATGCTAGTAAAGTAATGCTGAAAATTCTCCAAGCTAGGCTTCAGCGATACGTGAACCGTAAACTTCCAGATGTCCAAGCTGGTTTTCGAAAAGGCAGAGTAACAAGAGATCAAATTGCCAACATCCGCTGGATCATTGAAAAAGCAAGAGAGTTCCACAAAAACATCTATTTCTGCTTTATTGACTATGCCAAAGCCTTTGTGTGGATCACAATAAACTGTGGGAAATTCTGAAAGAGATGGGAATACCAGACCACCTGACCTGCCTCTTGAGAAACCTGTATGCAGATCGGGAAGCAAGAGTTAGAACTGGACATGGAACAACAGACTGGTTCCAAATAGGAAACAGAGTACGTCAAGGCTGTATATTGTCACTCTGTTTATTTAACTTATATACAGAGTACATCATGAGAAATGCTGGACTGGAAGAAGCACAAGCTGGAATCAAGATTTCCGGGAGAAATATCAATAACCTCAGATATGCAGATGACACCACCCTTATGGCAGAAAGTGAAGAGGAACTAAAAAGCCTCTTGCTGAAAGTGAAAGAGGAGAGTGAAAAAGTTGGCTTAAAGGTCAACATTTAGAAAATGAAGATCATGGCATCTGGTCCCATCACTTCATGGGAAACAGATGGGGAAGCAGTAGAAACAGTGTCAGACTTCATTTAGGGGGGCTCCAAAATCACTGTAGATGGTGATTGCAGCCAGGAAATTAAAAGGTGCTTGCTCCTTGGAAAGAAAGTTATGACCAACTTAGATAGCATATTCAAAAGCAGAGACATTACTTTGCCAACAAAGGTCTGTCTAGTCAAGGCTGTGGTTTTTCCTGTGGTCATGTATGGATGTGAGAGTTGGACTGTGAAGAAAGCTGAGCGCCGAAGAATTGATGCTTTTGAACTGTGGTATTGGAGAAGACTCTTGGGAGTCCCTTGGACTGCAAGGAGATGCAACTAGTCCATTCTAAAGGAGATCAGTCCTGGGTGTTCTTTGGAAGGACTGATGCTAAAGCTGAAACTGCAATATTTCGGCCACCTGATGTGAAGAGTTGACTCACTGGAAAAGACTCTGATGCTGGGAGCGATTGGGGGCAGGAAGAAAAGGGGATGACAGAGGATGGGATGGCTGGATGGCATCACTGACTCGATGGACGTGAGTTTGTGTGAACTCCAGGAGTTGGTGATGGACAGAGTGGCCTGGTGTGCTGCGATTCATGGGGTCGCCAAGAGTCGGACACGACTAAGCAGCTGAACTGTACTGAGTTATAAAAATAACAAAAAGTATAAAAATCTTGAGTGTCTACTGCTACCAATTCTTAAGGAACCATTTCAAACTCTGATGACTAAAACAACAAAAACATAAATTGTATATGCCAAAACCGCTAAAATATGGTCCAGTTAATAAGAGAAGACAATCACAAGCTCCATTTCTGTAATGGAGCTTGGAAATAATGAGACTAAATGTAGCTTGGTAGTGATAAGTTTCATACTCTGCCATTTGCAAAGCTTGACAACTGGAATCTACCTGCGGGAATTTAAATTTTTAAATTTCCGTAAACAGAAGAGTTTTTCAAGTATCTATCATGAAATATCCATGTGATCCCATCTGTTGGAAAATTTGAAAGACATATATTTAGGACATCAGAGGTTATTTAGGAATCTCAATCATAATTGGGCAGAAATGGTCTTTTCAACTGGCTTTATATTTTATGGTTATAAACATTTAATATAATGGGAAGTTTAAAACACTCCAAAGATGGAGAACTGAAAATGAGAACAAGAAAAATAAAGGTGCCCTTTCAAGTTCAAAGTTCCAGCAGCATTTTGTCAGTTTTATTTGGGAAGTCTGTGGTGCCTGGTGAGGAAAATAACTGTTCCTTCCTCCAGAGACGGTTCACCTGGCACTGTCTACCTCCTTTGCTACAGGTTATGACACACCTCCGTGTCATCTATGAACGCATGAACCAGTCTCTCTCCCTGCTCTACAATGTTCCTGCCGTGGCTGAGGAAATTCAGGATGAAGTTGGTGAGTGAGCTGTTCTTTTGATGCTGCACATATAAACATATTTTCCTCGTGCAGGAGAAAATCAGGGAACTGAGTTAGTCTGCCTCCTGAAATCACCAGTGTTTTAACAGGTGGAAGGAAAAAGAGCAGATTCCCTTTGATGATGAAACCCTTGGGGAATATAAATAGCTCTCATTTCAGCAATTGCATCAGATCTTCATGCTTACAAAAGTGGGGAAATGTAACTTGCCTTTTGGTCTATTTGTGTCATAATGAGCCATTTGTTACTGGATTGTACTTGTCAACAGTTGTCTGATTTAGTCTTGTAAGTTTCACCTTATGTTGCTTTGGTACTTTACAATTTGATAGAAACAACCATTTCTTCATCTCTTAATTCTTAATTATCATACTTTTTGAGTGGCATGATAGACCAGTTTTTCAGATGAAGGGACTCAAATCTACAGTTTTAGGAACTTGCCTATGCCACGCATACTCTAGGGAACCCAGAAAAACCATAAAACTGTGACTTTTGACTTTGAGATGATCGTTGTCTTCAGTAATACTTATTTCTTTGTTGCCTGCCCCACCGCACCTCCTCACAGTCATGAGTGTTCTCTGAATCAGTTTGTTGTGTAATTAACTGTGTGCCCACTATCTTTCATTAAACTTTTATTTAAATAATCACACACTCATAAGAAGTTAGGAGAGTAATACAGAGAAGTCCAGGGTCGACTTCCTTATAGTAACATCTTATATAATGCCATATATTTGCAAAACCAGAAAACTGATGTTGTGTGCCTATTGTCTCCTGTGACCCTAATGATATCTTTAATATTTTGTATGAGTAAGTTTTCCTTTTCTATTTTTTTTGGAAAGGGAGTAATGTATCACATAATGTAATTCCCCACAAACCCCCAAAATGCCTGTATTTAACTTTATCTCACAAAAGTACTTAGATGCAGTTGCCCCCATGCATGTTTCAGCATAAAACAGATGTGTGAATCTGGGTGCCTTGGGGCATGAACTGTTTGTAAATAAGCAATATGTGTGTGGTGTATCTCTTTCCGTAATGAGTCCTGCCCTTTGTTAATTGGGTTGGAAATAGATGCTTAATTAGGTTTGAAATGGATGCAGGTTGTCTGAAATCAGGCCACCCAGGATATGCTGTAGATGGTGTACAGATTGCAGGAATTCCTGCTTTGAAGTGCCCAAAACACAGCCCGATTTTTCCATCTCATGCCAGTGCTTTTCCACTCTTCTTTTTTTTGTAACTTGACAGTGCCTCGCAAGTATAGTTTGTATTACAGTCAGGTATTTGCACTTATTCAAGTGTTAATGGTCTGTTCAGTATTGTGTGTTAACGTACAGAATCATTTCTTTAAGAACTCAATATTCTTGTTAGACATTTGTAAGGAAGCTTTAAAATACTGTTTATTAAATAACTATAAGAAAGTCCTCTAGTAAGTTGTAGAAGGGACAAAATCAAAGAAATCATCACATTCTTAATGAATCGAAGCTCCCATCTTCTAGGTGAATGTATCTTTGCCTTCTAGCCATCTTAACAAGCTTATTTTCATAAGGGACTTAGAGCTGTTGCCAGTAATACGACTATGGAAGAATAAGCCATTGCACAAGACTAGAATATTTCACTCTCACCCAGTAATTGGTTGGCTCTTTCTAATTAAATTATCAGATGCTTTTATTGAGCAAAATACTGAAAGCAGTGACCACTAATGAGACACAGTTCCCCAGAACAGATGGCAATTCAGTTGTCTTGAGTGTTGCAAAATGCCCAAGAATCGGGCCACACACTAAACTTCACATCTCAGTGACAGGGAGAATATTCAGAGGGCTAGAATCAAGGAATTATTTTTCTTTAAAACTAAAAAAGCTATTAAGTTGGATTAAGAGCATATCATTTAAAAAATAGTTACACTAAGTGAAAGAAGCTAGTCACAAATGATCACATATTATATAATTTCATTTATATAAAATATGCAGAATTGGAAAATTTATAGACAGAAATCATACTGGTGTCTGCCAAAGGCTTAGAAGGTGGGGGTAATGCTGCTGCTGCTGCTGCTAAGTCACTTTAGTCGTATCCAACTCTGTGCAGCCCCATAGACAGCAGCCCACCAGGCTCCACTGTCCCTGGGATTCTCCAGGCAAGAACACTGGAGTGGGTTGCCATTTCCTTCTCCAATGCATGAAAGTGAAAAGTGAAAGTGAAGTCGCTCAGTCGTGTCCGACTCTTCGCGACCCCATGGACTGTAGCCTACCAGGCTCCTCTGTCCATGGGATTTTCCAGGCAAGGGTACTGGAGTGGGTTGCCATTGCCTTCTCCGGGGGAGGTAATGAGAGTACAGTTAATGAATATGTTGTTGTTCAGACGCTAAGTCGTGTCTGTCTCTTTTTGACCCTAAGAACTGCAGCACACCAAGCTTCCCAAACTCACTATCTCCCTGAGTTTGTTCAAACTCACCTCCATCAAGTCAGTGATGCCATCCAACCGTCTAATCCTCTGTCGTCCCCTTCTCCTCCTGCCCTCAGTCATTCCCAGCATCAGGTTCTTCTCCAGTGAGTCAGCTCTTCGCATCAGGTGGCCACAGCATTGGAGCTTCAGCTTCACCATCAGTCCTTCCAATGAATATTCAGAGTTGATTTCCTTAGGATTGACTGGTTTGATCTCCTTGATGTCCAAGGGACTCTCAAGAGTCAGATAATGAAATTTTTCTAAAATTAGACAGTAATAATGGCTGCACAATGCTGTGAATACACTAATACCCGTAAATATTATACATTTAAAACAATAAATTTTTTGGTGTATGAATTATATCTCAATTAAGCTGTTACTTAATAAAAAATAAAGTCACCCCTTAACTTAGCACAAAAAAGTTTTGTCATTCTAAGTACACTGAACGCCAAATCCTGAAAGATAATCATTTTCAAAATCTTTCTTACCTCCATTTTTAAATGGCTGTTTCCTATGGGAGCAGAAGCTTGCATTAATGAGCTCCATTAAATAGGTCTGTGTACCATGTGAGGTTCTAGCACCAAAGCCAAAGAAGAGAGTTCTTCTGTGAGCTCAGCTGTCTCATAGAAGCATTCTTCGTTTGAAGGAACAGTTTGAAATAACTTCCTCCTAAAGTAGGAGTATGGATTAAACAGGGCTTCCCAGGTGGCACAGGGGTAAAGAATCTCCCTACCAACATAGGAGACTGAAGAGACACGGATTCAATCCCTGGGTCAGGAAGATCCCCTGAAGGATGAAATGGCAACCCACTCCAGTATTCTTGCCTGGGAAATTCCATGGACAGAGAACCGAGGTGGGCTACAGTCTGTGGGTTCCCAAAGAGGCAGACTTGGCGACTCAACAACAAATGGATGAAAAAGATGGACCATGGGTGCTAATAGTTTAAGCTGAGTGGGAGTTCTTTGTAGTAGTCTCTTTACTTTTGTATATGCTTGAAATTTTCCACAATAGAAGTTGTTGATTTGTCGCTTACTTTCTAAATAGAATCTTCACAATTTTCTTCCAGTTTATGTCTTGTACATTTAATTGTTTCTGCTTAAAATCTTCGTCATTTAGTCTGATGTACATGCATCTGTGTTTTCTCTATAATCAAATTTTAGATTTGGAGTCAGTTCAGTGTAAATAAGGATACTAAAATTCCGAGCCACTGGTCAAAGGAGAAGATCCAAAAGAACCTACAAATGCATGCTTTTTGTATAAAAGTTTGTGCTTATAAACACAGGCAGTTAGGATATGTTTAATACTGTAAAACATCTGGAGAGAAATACAGTAGTTTTGTCACATGAGGATTAATAGTTGCTCTGGCGATGAGGGGTTTTCAACAGCCCTGAAAAATTGTCAGTATCTTTAGTGATATAGGTTTACCTACTCTGGGTAATTTATGTTCCCATGAGGGTAGAATTCTCTAGCACGGAGGAAATTGAGGAAGAAGCTAGCCACCCCAAAGAGAAAAGGGCAAAAGTGAGAACCGGCATCAAATTTGTGGCATCAAAAAGTCAGTAAAGTGAGACTGACTAGAGTCTAGAATTCACCATGCCATTGAGTTCCAGCTCTGCTCATTTTCAGCCACTGCACTGTCCTGACAAGTGCATTTGTTTATGCTGTTCTTCTGTTAACTCCTGTAAACCCTATATTCATAAACTTAATAACAGCCTGTCTGCTGATTCCCAGCGACATATTCCAGACTCAATACAGGCAGACCTCTTTTTATTGTGCTTCGCAGATACTGTATCCTTTACAGTTTGAAGGTTGGTGGCAACTTTGTCTCAAGTGAATGTATCAACACCATTTTCCAACTGCATTTTCTCAGTCCATGTCTCTGTGTCACATTTTGGTCATTATTGTGATATTTCATTCCTTCTCATTATTATTACATTTGTGATGGTGCTCTGTGATCAGTTATCTTTGATGTTGTTCAGTCACTAGGTCGTGTCCAACTCTTTGCATTCTTGTGGACTGTAGCCAGACAGAATACTCTGTCCATGGCATTCTCCAAGGCAAGAATACTGGAGTGAGCTGCCATTTCCTCCTCCAGGGGATCTTTCTGACCCAGGGATCAAACCCATATCTACAACAATGGCAGGCAGATTCATTACCGCTTGGAGTTTGCTCAGAGCATGTCCATTGAGTCAGTGATACTATCCAACCATCTCATCTTAAGGCGCCCTCTCCTCCTTTTGCCTTCAGTCTTTCCCAGCATCACAGTGTTTTTCCAGTGAGTCAGCTCTTTGCATCAGGTGGCCACAGTATTGGAGTTTGGTTTTCAGCATCAGTGCCTCCAGTGAATTTTTAGGGTTGATTTACTCTATGAAATCATATTTCAGGTATTGTTATTATATCTGTGATGGTGACCTATGATCAGTGATCTTTGATGTTACTATTGCAAAAAGATTGTGACTTGCTAAAGGCTCAGATGACAATTAGCATTCTGTAGCAATATTTTTCAATTAAGGTGTGTTCATTGTTTCTTTGATATAATGCTATTTGCGCTTAATAGACTACAGGGTAGTATAATCATAACTTTTATTTGCGTTGGAAAACCAAAAAATTCACGGGATTCACTTTGTTGAGCTAATTGCTTTACTGCAGTTTTCTGGAACAAGCCTGCAATATCTCTGAGGTATGCCTATATTTCACCCATTTCTCAAACTCCAAACTATGTGTTTAAAGAAATCATTGGGTCCCTCTTGAAATTCACTCATTTTACAGTCTCAGTTATGGGTTCTCCCAGTTGTCCTAAACCATATCCATGGTGCATTCCTTTCCTCCACCCATGATTGCTCATCAATCTGAAATCGATGTATTTCAATCTGAAATCGATGTATTTCAATCTGAAATCTCCAGTATTCATGAGGACTGCTTTCTCTGTAAACCCATGTTGTTAGCTCAGATCCTCATCCTCACAGGAGTTTCATTGGACTCTCAACGGGTTATCCTGCCTCTTGTCTTGCCATGGCTCCCTTCTGCCCAGACTCTTCCTCTTCAGAGCTGAGTTCCTGCTAAAGTGAAAAGACAGCCTGCACATGGTTCTCCCTTGCTTAAAAAGCAGCATCCTTCGGTGCTCAGCTGAAATGCCCACACTCCCATAAACCCAATTGGAAGAGCTGGTGTTTGAGTGACAGCTGTATGGCAAACTGATGACTATGTCTTACTGATGATGTTGCTGGCCCGAGTTCTTTGTGAAAGTCCACCCTTGCTGAGGTTCAACGTCATCACATGTAGATGTGGCAGGTGGTTTAGGGATAGAGTGTGACTGACCTTCTATTGATTAGTAGCGCTGCTGCTGCTGCTGCTGCTAAGTCGCTTCAGTCGTCAGATGGTAAAGAATCTGCCTGCAATGCAGGAGACCCAGGTTCCATCCCTGAATCAGGAATATCCCCTGGAGGAGGAGGGGATGGGAACCCACTCTAGTGTTCTTGCCTGGAGAATTCCATGGACAGAGGAGTCTGGAGGGCTATAGTCCCCAAAGTCACATGACTAACACTTTCACTTTCCACATGAAGTGGAGCTTTCTTGTAATTTACATAGAAGTACCACATGTGCCAGTGACAGCACTGGTGAATTCAGTGTCTGCACCCCCAACTTAGAATTGAAGAAACTGAACCTCAAGAGAGAGGTCACTGACTTGGCCTTAACCGATTTCATGCAAAGATCAGCTCGATAAAGGACAGAAATGGTATGAACCTAACAGAAGCAGAAGATATTAAGAAGAGGTGCACGAATACACAGAAGAGCTGTACAAAAAAGATCCTCACAACCAAGATAATCATGATGGTGTGATCACTCACCTAAAGCCAGACATCCTGGAATGTGAAGTCAAGTGGGCCTTAGAAAGCATCACTATGAACAAAGCTAGTGGAGGTGATGGAATTCCAGTTGAGCCATTTCAACTCTTGAAAGATGATACTGTGAAAATTCTGCACTCAATATGCCAGCAAATTTGGAAAACTCAACAGTGGCCACAGGACTGGAAAAGGTCAGTTTTCATTCCTATCCCAAAGAAAGGCAATGCCAAAGAATGCTCAAACTACCACACAATTGCACTCATCTCACACGCTAGTAAAGTAATGCTCAAAATTCTCCAAGTCAGCCTTTAGCAATACGTGAACCTCAACTTCCAGAAATTCAAGCTGGTTTTAGAAAAGGCAGAGGAACCGGAGATCAAATTGCCAGCATCCGCTGGATCATGGAAAAAGCAAGAGAGTTCCACAAAAACATTTCTGCTTTCTTGACTATGCCAAAGCCTTTGACTGTGTGGATCACAAGAAACTGAGGAAAATTTTGAAAGAGATGGGAATACCAGACCACCTGACCTGCCTCTTGAAAAACGTATATGCAGGTCAGGAAGCAACAGTTAGAACTGGACATGGAACAACAGACTGGTTCCAAATAGGAAAAGGAGTACGTCAAGGCTGTATATTGTCACCCTGCTTATTTAACTTCTATGCAAACTACATCCTGAGAAACACTGGGCTGGAAGAAGCACAAGTTGAAATCAAGATTGCCGGGAGAAATATCAATAACCTCAGATATGCAAATGACACCACCCTTATGGCAGAAAGTGAAGAGGAACTAAAAAGCCTCTTGATGGAAGTGAAAGTGGAGAGTGAAAAAGTTGGCTTAAAGCTCAGCATTCAGAAAACGAAGATCATGGCATCTGGTCCCATCACTTCATAGCAAATAGATGGGGAAACAATGGAAACAGTGTCAGACTTTATTTTTTGGGGCTCCAAAATCACTGTAGATGGTGACTGAAGCCATGAAATTAAAAGACACTTACTCCTTGGAAAGTTATGACCAACCTAGATAGCATATTGAAAAGCAGAGACATTGCTTTGCCAACAAAGGTCCGTCTAGTCAAGAGTATGGTTTTTCCAGTGGTCATGTATGGATGTGAGAGTTGGACTGTGAAGAAAGCTGAGTGCCGAAGAATTGATGCTTTTGAACTGTGGTGTTGGAGAAGACTCTTGAGAGTCCCTTGGACTGCAAGGAGATCCAACCAGTTCATTCTGAAGGAGATCAGCCCTGGGATTTCTTTGGAAGGAATGATGCTAAAGCTGAAACTCCAGTACTTTGGCCACCTCATGTGAAGAGTTTACTCACTGGAAAAGCCTCTGATGCTGGGAGGGATTGGGGACAGGAGGAGAAGGGGACGACAGAGGATGAGATGGCTGGATGGCATCACTGACTCGATGGACATGAGTCTGAGTGAACTCCGGGAGTTGGTGATGGACAGGGAGGCCTGGCGTGCTGCAATTCATGGGGTCGCAAGGAGTCGGACACGACTAAGTGAGTGAACTGACTGACTGACTGATGGTTAAAGTGAGGAAAGTGGCTTTGGAGCCAAGGTCTGCATGAGTCTGAGATTTATTCTGTCTCTGCTACCCACTTTTACACTCTCAATTCATTAGAATTCTCTTCTAGATCCTCAGTGTCTAGAGCACCAGATATCCACCTCGAGTACCATACTCTGTTTTGTGTTTAATTGCAGACATGTTCACTATCCCCCCTCATCCTGTGAGCTCTTTCTGCACATATCTTGGGCATGCTCGTATCCTTGGGGTCCAGCATAGGACCTGGTCCTCTGTGGGTATCAGTCTTCATAGCTTGTGCACGGGTGCTCAGTCTCTCAGTCATGTCCAACCCTTTGTGAAGCCATGGACTGTAGCCCACCAGGGTCCTCTGTCCAATGGATTTTCCCGGCAAGAATACTGGAGTGGGTAGCCATTTCCTCCTCCAGAAGATCTTCCCAATCCAGAGATCAAACTGGCATCACCTGTGTCTCCTGCATTGCCAGCAGATTCTTTACTGCTGATCCACCGGACAGACCCGTGGCTTGCTGCTGCTGCTGCTGCTAAGTCGCTTCAGTCGTGTCCGACTCTGTGGGACCCCATAGACAGAGCCCACCAGGCTCCCCCATCCCGTAGCTTAGACTGAAGCAAATCCCCAGGCTACAAGGTAGATGCTCCTTAACTTACGTGGGTCAAGTAGCCTCCTCTGTAACCCTGAAGACCCACCCTGAATGCCTGCCTTAGCACGTAGCATAGTTAGTGTTGCATAGAACAGACCTCTTTCCTCAGCCACAGCATTCTCTAAAGCTGTAATTGATCAAGCCAGCAAAGTGGGTGAAGCTGGCACAAATTTCAAAGAATCAAGCAGAGTTCTCAGACCTGGAATGAATAATATTTTACAGTATTATCCTCTGTCATTTCCATGACCTTCTGCTGTTTGGTTTTCTGCCCAATTCATATATTTTGACACTTGATCTATTAAATATGTTGTCTGGTTTGACTGTCCCATCAACAAGGGTCTGATTCTGTTTATTTGCTTTGTTTCACCAATAAGAATGAATTATCAGAACTACTCTATTATTAGTCCTATAAAAGCTTGCCATTTATTATTTTATAATAATTTTTCTGTTCAGTTTGAGTTATTATTATGTGCAAGTTCCCAGCCATGTCATTTATTATTTAATGTCTTCTTTTTTAAAAGTAAGGTATTTGCATACAAATGATGAAGTTTTCTGTAAAGAAAGGCTTAAGGCATTGTTTGTAGAGGGAGGTAAACCCCTTATTCATTTAAAATAACTGTTTAGGACTTTATTTTTTTATTCAGCAAATGATAGACTCATTAATGTAAGGAAAATATGCCTCTTTTCAATGTCCATATTTTAATCATCTTTGAACTCTTCACAAAGGCAGAATTCCTTCATCCCTACTATCGTTCAGCTCAGTTTTTACTTTGTCAATTTGCTGTGTCAGCATGATCGGGTTTTTCTACCCTTGGTAATCTTCCTTGAATCTATGCTAAAAAGAATTCTATTCTTCTGTAAGCACTGAGGTTACTTATCAAAGTGCTTCATTTTGTAGCTTCCTCAAGGCTAAAATCATTGCAGCTCTCGAGAAATGGGTGTTTCACAGAATGTTGTAATGACCAATTTATGACAAAGTCAGAAAGAGGAAAGGTAGAAGGAAAGCCCAATTGTTTTATATCCTGATTTTTTTTTTTCTTTTAGCATTCAAAATTAGTAAATGCATGAATTGTTATAAACCAGATGTTGAAAGTTCCATCTCTGGCTGAATAAATTCACAGTGAATGGGGTAGGATTGAGCTATGTGGAAGGAAATCAAGAAACTCAGTTAATGAAAGAATGCTTATAATTTTTTATTACAATTTGACTGTGGCCTCTTGATAAACTCTTCAGCTCTTTGGGGAAAATACAGCATGTTCACTTCAAGGACAGTGTCTCCATTCTCTGCTCCTAATAAACCTATTGATTTGGGGATTTAATGAATCCAAAGTAAGCGAGGTTTAAATTAGAATATTTATAGCACTTGCCAGACCAACAAAAAGGAACATTCATTACTACTGAGAATTTTAAGTATTCTTGTATATAACTGTTAGTCAAGGAAGGCCATCAGGGAGAAAAAAATCATAAAAGTAAATAAAATGAACAAAGGCAGACACAACTTAGCGACTGAACAACAAAAAATAAAGTGAAACAACTAATAACTTACTCTGCTCTTATTCTTTGTTTTTCATAAGAAATGACTGTTATGTATATGTAGATTTTTTTATTTTAGAGATGATTTAACTATTTGGATATTCAGTTGTTGCTTTGTTCAGTCGCTACGTCGTATCCGACTCTTCACAACCCGATGGGCTGTAGCGCGCCAGACTCCTCTGTCTTCCAGTCTACCCGAGTTTGCTCAGACTTATGTCCGTTGACTCAGTGATGCTACCTAACCATCTCATCCTCTGCTGCCCTTTTCTCCTTTTGCCTTCAGTCTTTCCCAGCATTAGGGTCTTTTCTGGTGAGTTGGCTCTTTCCATCACGTGGCCAAAGTGTTGGATATAAGGACATTTATTTGTCTCATAAATTGCCAAAGACATGTTCTTCCCTTAGTTTTGCAGTGGTCTCAGAGCTCCTTACTCATATTTTCTCCAGTATTACTGCCTGAGTTACAGTTTTGACTAGTGTTTATTTGCCTACCTGTAACTGTGTGTCTTTGGCCCCCTAGTAGCAAAACAGTTACTCTTCCAAAATAGAATAGAACCACTCATTTTATGAGAAAATGAAAATGTGTTGTCAAGTGACCTACGTCAATTCAGTTCAGTCGCTCAATCGTGTCCGACTCTTTGCGACCCCATGAACCGCAGCACGCCAGGCCTCCCTATCCATCACCAGCTCTCGGAGGTCACTCAGACTCACATTCATCGAGTCAGTGATGCCATCCAGCCATCTCATCCTCTGTCGTCCCCTTCTCCTCCTGCCCTCAATCCCTCCCAGCATCAGAGTCTTCTCCAATGAGTCAACTCTTTGCATGAGGTGGCCAAAGTACTGGAGTTTCAGCTTTAGCATCATTCCTTCCAAAGAAATCCCAGAGCTGATCTCCTTCAGAATGGACCGGTTGGATCTCCTTGCAGTCCAAGGGACTCTCAAGAGTCTTCTCCAACACCACAGTTCAAAAGCATCAATTCTTCGGCACTCAGCCTTCTTCACAGTCCAGCTCTCACATCCATACATGACCACAGGAAAGACCATAGCCTTGACTAGACAGACCTTTGTTAGAAAAGTGACCTACATAGAACCATATTAATCTTCAAGATGAGAATGTATACTATGACAGTAGCACCCCAGTTTTCTGATGCTTTTACCGCTGTATTGAAATGTCTCTAAATAGGAAAATACAGATGTGTCAATGCTAATGGGTTCATTCCTCAGATCCAGCCTATATGAAAACTGTCTTAGGAGGTTACAGCCCTTAAGCATTTAACTCACTCATAGTGGCTAGTTTGGCATTTTGTAGACATTTAGCTCTCTATATCTTTTTTGAATATGATATGTAAGCTGTCTTTTTCTTAGCAGTCTAATTATTGAATCTATAAGTACAGTGTGTGTGTAAGTTGACATGTATAACCTGACATATGTAAATTATTGACATGGAAATTATTCAGGAAAACAGCATCAGTTTCCCTGGGTAATTTTTATAATATTCCCTGCTGATAAACAAATATATTCTTTTCTGTATTTCTGATCCATAATTTTAAAAGAAAACCCAATCCTCTAGCATTATTTTTTTTAAGTACACTGTCTAGGAAGAATGAATGTCAAAAAGTTTAATTTAAAACAAATGTAATGTCTCCCATCTGGCAGTCAGATTATAGACATTCAGTTCAGTTCAGTCGCTCAGTCGTGTCCAACTCTTTGCGACCCCATGAACCACAGCACGCCATCACCAACTCCCGGAGTCCACCTAAACCCATGTCCATTGTGTCGTAATGCCATCCAACCATCTCATCCTCTGTCGTCCCCTTCTCCTTCTACCTTCAATCTTTCCCAGCATCAGGGTCTTTTCAAATGAGTCAGCTCTTCCCATCAGGTGGCCAGAGTATTGGAGTTTCAGCTTCAACATCCATCTTTCCAATGAACACCCAGGATTGATCTCCTTTAGGATGGACTGGTTGGATCTCCTTGCAGTCCAAGAGACTCTCAAGAGTCTTCTCCAACACCACAGTTCAAAAGCATCAATTCTTCGGCACTCAGCTTTCTTCACAGTCCAACTTTCACATCCATACATGACCACAGGAAAAACCGTAGCCTTGACAAGACGGACCTTTGTTGGCAAAGTAATGTCTCTGCTTTTGAATATGCTGTCTAGGTTGGTCATAACTTTCCTTCCAAGGAGTAAGCGTCTTTTAATTTCATGGCTGCAGTCACCATCTGCAATGATTTTGGAGCCCCCAAAAATAAAGTCTGACACTGTTTCCATTGTTTCCCCATCTATTTGCCATGTAGTGATGGGACCAGATGCCGTGATCTTAGTTTTCTGAATGTTGAGCTTGAAACCAACTTTTTCACTCTCCTCTTTCACTTTAATCAAGAGGCTCTTTAGTTCCTCTTCACTTTCTGCCATAAAGGTGGTGTCATCTGCATATCTGAGGTTATTGATAGTGTGATATACTGATCTTGTTTCCTGTGATCCAAGTGGACCCTAGCAGTCATTAGATGATTTATATATAAAATACATTGTTTATTTTATGCCATTGCAGTGGTTCTCTGGATTATGTTTTCAGTCTAAATAACTAAGTGGTGTCTATTAAAATCTTTTGCTTTATTAATTGGGCTTTTTGCCTTTTTATTATTGAGTTGTAAAAGTTCTTTATTCTGGAGACTAACCTCTCATTAAATATATAATTTGAAACTATTTTCTCACATTTTGTAGGTTTTTTCACTCTTTTGATATCCTTTGAACACACACAATTATAAAACTTTGATGAACTCCAGTTTATCAATTTGTTGTTTCTGTTGCTTATGCTTTAGTATTATGTCTAAGAACCATTGCTCGATCCAAGGTCAAATATGTATCGGTGTTTCTTTCCAAGAGTTTTATAGTTTAACCCTTATAGTTAGATCTTTGATTCGTTTTGAGTTCATTTTTATATGTGGTGTGAGGTAAGAATCCAACTTCATTCTTTTACATGCAGATATCCAGTGTCCCAGCACCATTTGTTGAAAAAACTGTTCTTTCTATTTTAAGTGGTCTTGGAATCCTTGTCAAAAATCAGTTGACCAGCGATGTATGAGTTTATTTCTTGACTCTCAGTTCTGTTCCTTTGCCCTATATGTACATTCTTATTATTGTTATAATAGTAGGAATTTTTCATGGACTACACTATTTTGATTACTGTAGCTCTGTAATAAGTTTTGAAGTCATGCGCTGTGAGTCATCCTTTGTTCTTTTTCAAGATTGATTTGACTATTTGGGGTCCCTTGCTTTTCCATATGAATTTCAGAGTCTTTTCTCCTTATATCTACAAAAAAAAAAAAGATAGTCAAAATTTTAATAGGGATTACCTTGAATCTGTAGGTCAATTCAGGCAGTGTTCTTATTATAAATTTTTTTAGTGTTTTTTTTTTCATTGGAATAGAATTGATTTACAATGTTGTGTTAGTTTTAGGTGTATAGCAGCATGATTTAGTTACACGTATATTCATTCTATTTAAAATTCTCAGTGTTCTGTAATAACCTACGTGAGTAAAGAATCTGATTTCTTTTAATTTCCTTCTGTTTTTATTGTAATTTTTTAAATGAAGTTTTAAAACACTGGCACTACTTAAAGAGATATCCATTATGAGATGATTCCTCTGTGTTCCCATGCAGGAGGGTTAAGCTTTAGAAGCAGCAGGAAGATTGATTTAGCACACTGATACCCTTTATTCCAAACCTGCCTGAGATGCAAGGAAATTTCTATGTGAACTTTTCCTTAAATCATGATGACTGTGACACACGGACACATTGGTGTGTTTTGTCTGTTTCTATGCCATTCTCTGATGTATGTGCGCATGCACCTGTGTGTGTGTGTGTGTGTGTGTGTGTGTGTGTGTGTGTGTGTGTGTGCAGGCATGCCTCAACCAAGTGGATGAAACCTGAGGCATTGCCTTCCACCCCGAGCTCTGCAGCTGCCTGTGATGATCCCTGGTGCAATTCCAGGGTGTTCCCTGAACTCACCAGCTCTTGTACATGGCCCTGTAATTTGATTCAAAATTCAAAAAGAATTCTTAACTAAAATGATCGGGAGGTGAAGTCAGATCACAGTAGAGGCTCCTAGACTGTTTCTGGCGGGGAACCCTGCAGCAGATGTGTCTGATTTTTTTTTTTTTTTTTGGCGGGGAGGTAGATTCTGGGGAACAACCAGTGATGTTACACTGGAGAACAAGGTCTGGCTATCTTGTCTTTCACAACCAGCTGCCTTCAAGGTTCATATTTTGAAAGAGAAGAAAAGTGGTAGTGATATTTGCTGCTGTGAATATAGAGATGCATTCAAATTGAGCTTAATTTTGAAATCTATTTCCATAGAGTCTAACTCTATGGAAAAAAGATGAATGTGTTTACATGTGAGAAAGACTTTGGAAGGAATGTTAATTTGCCTCTTGCTCATAACTCAGAAACAAATTTTGCAATGTACTCCCTGAGTAAGCTCCATTGCTGTGCCATGCTCAGTCATGTCGGACTCTTGGAAAATCCCAGGCAAGAGTACTGGAGTGGGTTGCCATTCCCTCCTCCAAGGGATCTTCCTGACCCAGGGATAGAACCCGGGTCTCCTTTGTCTCCTGCATTGCAAGCAGATTCTTTTACCACTGAGCCACCAGGGAAGCCCAAGCCCTGTTACTCTTTATTAACCCCTCTCCTGCCATCTATGCTATGGACTGCTTTATAAAGTCAGTAATAAACAGTAAAGTATAATGTCTCATCAAAAGCAGGAGATCGGGGATGTCCCTGGTGGTTTAGTGGCTAAAACTTTGCCTTCCAACGCAGGGCATGTGGGTTCAGTCCCTGGTCCGGGAGCTAAAATCCCACATGCCTCTCTTGTGGCAAAAACCAAATCATAAAGCAGAAACAATATTGTAACAAATTCAATAAAGGCTTTAAAAACCATCCATTTCAAAAAGAAACCTTTAAAAAAAAAAAAAAGATCTATTAACCCGTTCCTGTTTATGAGGTATAAGTCCAAAGCAATGCTGACATCATATGAATCAACATGCTATTCAAAGAGTCTTTTGGACTTGGGGTGAGAAAGTGGTCAAAAGACCAAAGTCAGAATGTTACTTAATTTCAACTACTATTGCAGATCCATTGATCTAAGACATTGAAAATGAAACATTGAAAACATTGAAAATGGCCTATTTAATGTTTTAAAATTTTGTATAAATATATTTATAATTACATGTGCTCATAAAAGCATGAGTTAAATCTCATTATTTCTGTGGAATAATATTGACCATTTGGCTTGTCTTTCGCATGTCTCTGTATCTTTGTTTTTGGTCTGGGTGGTATTGAGATGAGTCTGCCCATACCCTTCGAGCAAATAGAAGAATTTTGTGTTCAACTTCCTCTTAAATGTGGAACTTGATAAAGCTGCTCCTAAGGTCAATAGAGACCAGAGACATTGTCATCTGAGAGAAGGAAGAAGGGCCAGCTACAAGTTTCACGCCTCTCAGAAACAAGAGGCTGAACCAGCCAGCCTGCCTTGGCAAACAATTCATTCCTTCTCTTTCAGAGGCTGGTAGAGTGAAGGGGTAGCTGGGGCTGTAGCTAGTTGCTTCTGAAGCTTTGCCAAGTTATAAAGAATTTCCTGAGGCACGAAGAATAGAGATCTGGGAGTGCCACTGGAAACATTTCATATAAATATGATTATACTTATTAGCATTTTATACTCTTTTATTTAGGAGATTGTTTTTATTTAGAAGCAAACCAAATTTCATATTCTAGGTTTGGGGCAAAGGTGGGAGACATTCAGAGAGAAATTGCTGTTTGAAGTTCTAAATGAGTGACTCTTTTGGGAAAACCTGCCTTCGTTTCGTTGATGACGACTGAGGCTTGAAATAATTAAAACGGGTTTGCTCTCAAATGATGGGCTTCCCAGGTGGCACTAGTGGTAAAGAATCTGCCTGCTAGTGCATGAGACATGAAAGATGCAGGTTCAATCCCTGCGTCGGGAAGATCACCTGCAGAAGGACATGGTAACCCACTCCGGTATTCTTGCCTGGAAAATTCCACGGACAGATGAGTCTGGTGGGCAGGCTACAGTCCACGGGGTCACAGAGAGTTGGACAGAACTGAAGCGACTTAGCATGCATGCACACACACTTAAATGACAGTCAGCATATGTCATAGAAAGGAAAGTTGCCGAAATAGCCTTTTTGATGTGACTTAACATTATAAGACGGGGAAGGCAATGGCACCCCACCCCAGTACTTTTGCCTGGAAAATCCCATGGACGGAGGAGCCTGGTGGGCTCCAGTCCGTGGGGTCGCTAAGAGTCGGACACGACTGAGCGACTTCACTTTCACTTTTCACTTTCATGCATTGGAGAAGGAAATGGCAACCCACTCCAGTGTTCTTGCCTGGAGAATCCCAGGGACAGGGGAGCCTGGTGAGCTTCAGTCTATGGGGTCGCACAGAGTCAGACACGACTGAAGCGACTTAGCAGCAGCAGCAGCAGCAGCAACATTATAAGAAAAGTATTGTGGTGGGGCTCGACTTGAAAACATAATCATTCATACTCTGACCTTTATTACATTAAAACTTTTTCTTTACCTTATGACTATGACCTGAGAGCTTATATTTCTTGCTGTTTATGTTTCCCATGATACCACAAAGCAGTTCCCTAAAAATTTTATATATGACACATTGGTAATAGTTATAACTGTTACATTATTAGAGTTTTCTATCAAACCACTTTAGTCAAATAAAAAGAAAATTAACTTTATCATTGCCACTGAGCTATCACTAGATAATGCCCTAATTTTTGGTCACCACTCTTAATGATTTCAAGGAAGTATTAGAGGGCTTCAGAAGTATAACGTGACGCTTACTTCAGGAGCAGATATACTAAAATTGGAACAATACAGAAGAGATTAACATGGCTCCTGCTGAAGTATGACATGCAAATTTGTGAAAGCTTCCATGTTTTCAATCCATCGTATATGAGGCATCTAGAATAATAAATTTATAGAGATGACGTAAAATGGTCCTTGACAGGGCCTGGGGGGGAGGAGGGAATAGGGGATTAATCTGTAATAAGTACAGAGTTTCAGTTTGGGAAGATAAAAATGTTCTAGAGATGGAGGGTGGTGATGATTGTGAATATACTTAATGCCACTGAAACCACTTTTAACCATTTAAAATGGTTAAAATAGTAAGATTTGTGTTATATTTATTTTTCACAATAATAGTAGCTCTACGTACATTTATATAATTTGCCATTGTGAGTAGTAGCAAAGGCATCTAAAAATTAATCCAAGGATGTTGGATCTTCAATAAGCATTCATTACACTCTCCCCATATTCCAGATATATGAACATCGCCAGACATTTTGCAGGTATAGGGCACAATCTTTCATACCTGAATAATTTGGAATCTGCCTGGGGAGACTTTGGATAAACACAGTTGAAGGAGAGGCTTCTCTCATTAAGCTGAGGGATGTTGATCGCGTGTCTCTTGGCATTAGGTAGCATCATCTGGCAGCCATTCCTTACTTCCTTCATCACTTACTGAAGATAATTAGAGGAGAAAGGAACCTAGTCTTCAACCGGCTCAGCTCCATCATTTCACTGGCTCAGAGACTATAATCTGCCCAAGGTCATGTGCATCTGGTTGATAAGACTAGAGACCGAATCTATTCTGGTGTCTCTGTATCCAGTAGTATTTGTTCTACCTCCTTGCTGAGGCCAAGTTAAACCAAACTGAATTTTGGAAGCTGTTTATTTGGCTTCAGCACCTGTTCTTTGAAAATATTATGGGTACAAGAAATGGCCCTCTTTTAGCATATGTTACTCAGTGATAAATGCTTCCCAAGCTCAAAGACAAAACACCCTTGGACACTTAAGTCAATGTGAACATGTTCATAAAGGACATTAGTGTCAGCCGCATTGTGCTTTTTGCAGGATTTTTTGTGCATTTGTATTCTGCATTGGCTTAGAAATCATATGCAAACGCATGAAAACTGACAACAAACGTGCCTTCTTCTGTATAATTGCCATTCGGTTATTCTGTGCAGAACAAGCACACATTTCTCTAAAAACACAAGTTAATAATATTCAGCTAGGTCTTAACCTTTTATGAGGGATCTGACTTAGTGTTCAGCTCTGTGAATGTCAGTGGCTGGAGCCCTTCACGTCATACACGTCATTAAGTCATCTCCTAAGCCAGGAGAGAGAATCATTTTCATGACTGAAAAGATACAGTTTATTTATTGCCACTCAAATATATATAGAAAAAAGAATAGAAGAGGAAAGAAAAAAAGAATTTAATTAAAGATTTTGCACATTTTTTTTCCTAAGTTTGTATTATTACTCTGGTATCTTTTGATGACTGGCTTTCCTTTATTTCTCTTTCTTCTTTTCTGTTTTTTGAGACTCATTTGATCCTCACAATAAACTTAGACAAGTGAAGTAAATGTAAATAGTTAACCCCTTTATTCATCTTCATGAGCCTCCAGGAAAGCTGACCTTTTGTACCCAGCCCTGGATATGTTTCAATATGCTTTTCCATCTGCCCAATCTCGGCCTTTTGAGATCTTTCTGAGCTTCCAAAACCCCAACTCTCTTGTTACCTCTCTCTTAAAACTTTAATTAGCACAAAGCATCTATCCACATTTTGTTTATATGTATGTCTGCTATTGCTCTGATGCATGTATGTGTGCATGCTCAATTGTTCAATTGTCTCTGACTCTTTGCAACTCCATGGACTGTAGCCTGCCAGGCTCCTCTGTCCATGGAATTCTCCAGGTAAGAATACTGGAGTGGGTAGCCATTTCCTTATCCATGGGATCTTCCTGACCCAGGGATCAAACCCAGGTCTTCTACATTGGCAGGCAGTTCTTTACCACTACACTACCTGAAAAGCCCACTTAGATGTGTACGTGTCAACTAATTGCCCTGTGCTAATTATAAGCTCTTTGAAGGGTATGAATCAGATTTCTTCTGCATTCATTTCTCTTGAAACAAATCACTGGGTACAAGTTGGTATTACAAATACCTGTCTTCAGTTGGAAGAATTGTGGCTCTTGAAAACCACAGCATCCCTTGGAAACTTACTGGAAATTCACATTCTCTGGTCCCACCCCTGACCTCCTGATTCAACAATGGTGGACTGAGGAACTAGCAATGTGGCTTTTAACAAGCTGTCTAGGTGACTCTGATGCATGCAAAATTTTTAGAATGTATTCAACTTATGAAAAATTAAGAAATAGGTGAGGATCTATTCTAGCCCACCTATAATCCATTTAGATTTACCCATACGGTTATGTCCTAAATCCACATGATGAAAACTATATGTCACAAAAAGTGTTTGACATAAACCTAATTGAAAAAATATATTTGATTAATTCAACAACAGCTCCACTTCCCAGAAAAGATACATAGTTGCTAAGTAGTCCTAGATGAAAAGATCTACACCTTCTCATGATCAGATACTAAAAGTCAAAACATAACTTTTTAAATTACCAAATTGATAGTTTTTAAAATCTACTATACCCTGTCATAGCAAGCTAAGTGAAAAGGAACTTCCTAAGCTCCTGATCAGTAGATGAGTGTAACCTTCTTTTGGAACCACTTGCCTCTCCCTAATTAAAATGTACAGTCTTCTCTAATTTGACAGTATTGCTGTTGTTGCGTCACTAGGTCGTGTCTGACTCATTTTGACCCCATGGACTACAACACAACCAGCCTTCCCTGTCCTTCACTATCTCCCGGAGGAGTTTGCTCATACTCACCATATTCCTTCCTCCAGCTACCCTGGCCCGCCTATGGAGAGGGGAGGGACATTTCCACCATCGCTTGAAACCCCTCAGTACTAATTTTGTAAATAAGCATCACTGCCTTTAAAACAGTGGCGCTAGTGGTAAAGAACCCGCCTGCCAATGCAGGAGACCTAAGAGATATGAGTTCAGTCCCTGTGTCGGGAACATCCCCTGCAGGAAAGTCAAAAGTCTTAGTCACTCAGTCATGTCCTACTCTTTGCAACCCCACAGACTATAACCCACCAGGCTCCTCTGTCCATGGAATTCTCCAGGTAGGAATACTGAAGAATGGGTTTCCATTTACTTCTTCAGGGGATCTTCCCGACCCAGGGATTGAACCTCGGTCTCCTGCATTGCAGGCAGATTGTTTACTGTCTGAGCCACTGAGGAGGACCCACCCTGGAGGAGGGCGTGGCATGCCACTCCAGTATTATTGCCTGGAGAATCCCCATGGACAGAGGAGCCTGGAGGGCTACAGTCCACAGGGTCACAAAGAGTCAGATACGGCTGAAGCACACACACAGCCTTTAAAGCAACTATGAAGCACAAATGACACACAGCAGACCTGGGTTCCCCTTCTCAAGGCTCCTCATCAGTTTATATTTCTCTCATTTTGGAGTTCAATGCCCCTAAAATTATAGGGAAATTGCCATATGTGATGTCGGCTGGAAAACGTTTTAAGAAACTTAGGTGGAAATGGTTTAAGTTCCGAGTCTAAATGAGCAGTGAACTGTTAGGCCATCTCTGTTTTTCCTTCCAAAATTTAATAGTCTCCTACAACCTGAGAGCTCTCAATTTCTTTGTTATTCTGTAAAAAAGAAAGGAGATACTTCCTAATGCACTGTTGCTGGCCTCATCCTATTTTTTTTAAGGTGGTTGTTATCTGTCAAAACAAGTTCTTTGCATTTTTTTTTTAATACTGAGAATGAATTCTTGAAGCAGACCAACCAAATTTAAGTGTTTTGAGGATAATAGTAATAATTCCAGGAGTTGCCCCCTCAGTTCCCTGGTGGCTCAGGTGATAAAGAATCTGCCTGCAACATAGGAGAGCTGGGTTCCATCCCTGGGTCAGGAAGATTCCCTGGAGGAGGGCATGGCAACCCACTCCAGTCTTACCTGGAGAATTTCATGGACAGAGGAGCCTGGCAGGGTACAGTCCATGGGGTCACAAAAAGTCAGACACAACTGAGCAACTAACACTTGCTGCTGAGAATCAATCTGAACATTTTCCAAACTCTTGTTGGCAATGGCAGTTATCGTGAGGAAAACAGAAAAAGGAAAAAAAAAAAAAAGCTGTTTCAGGAAAAGTGGGAATAGATGGGATCTGGGAAGAGTTCCTTTTTAATCCAATATTCAGGCCCTGCCGGGAGATATTCCAAGTTTATGGGCTATTTATGGGCTAAGTGTCTGCTTTCTTTTTCTTGCCTTCCTTTTGTCAGAAAACCAATTTCTCAACACTTCAGTGCTTTCTTTCCTTCTTGATGGAGAAGTTTTCTTATACCTGAGGTTCCCCCTTTTAGGTATGAGAAGAGAAATTAAGTTACTTCAGTCGTGTCCAACTCTTTGCGACCCTATGGACTGTAGCCCCCCAGGCTCCTCTGTCCATGGGATTCTCCAGGTGAGAATACTGGAGGGGGTTGCCATGCCCTCCTCCAGGGGATCTTGCCAACCCAGGGATCAAAGCCCTGGGTCTTCTCTTGTGCCTCCTGCATTGGCAGGCAGGTTCTTCACTACTAGCGCCACCTGGGAAGCCCCTTACCGCCCCAGGTGATTCTTAAATATTCAAAAGTTTAAAAATGCATGCTTATATGAAACAGCAAAAATACAAGGAATTCTTAAAGGTTTAAATTATATTTATATTAGTCTTGAACACAGAAGAATGGCGATTGTTGTCATGGAAAATTAATGTGTCCTGGTAAATTTACCATGTGGATTTCTAGTGGTGCTTATTTCCAAAGCAGCGATTGTATAACATATTAAAGTGAAGCATTATTAACCTTGAAGTTCAAATTCATTGAGAATTTGTTTAGGTGTGACAGCATTGATGGCTATGTTTTCTTTCTCCACGTTAAGACTTCTTATTAGCTGTGAAAAGGGATTGGCATAAAAAGCTTATTAACTTTGATTAACTGTATCTGAAAGACACGAACAAGCATAGGGCAGGCTCCAGTCGGAAAATGCTGTCGCTTTGCATATTTTCCCCATTTCCTCTTTTATTTGCTCTTTCAGGAACTGTGAATTTACTATTCTACCTACTGGAATCTTTTCTTCCCTCTTTAGATTTTTCACTTTCTATATTATTGATACGTTTTACTCAAAGAAATTACTCATTTAGGCTCTCTTCAAATCTAAAGTGATACTATTTTAATAAGAGATGAAAGGGAAATTTGACATAATACACCTGGAGTTGTCAGCATTTTAAGTGAAAAATAGTAAAGCTTAATATCGGAGGATTGTCAGAGAACCTAACACTAGCCCAGGAAGTGTGTGTGTCTTCTTAGAGAACTGGCAAAAAATTACCAAGACAAGGAACACTGGATACCAACTTCAGATGTGAGACCCAAGAATATCTCGCTCTGTTAATCAACCGTGTATGTATTTCTTTGGATCATGAAAGTAGTAGTAAAAGTGTTAGTCACTCAGTCGTGTCTGACGCTTGGCTACCCATGGAGTGTAGCCCACCAGGCTTCTCTGTCCATGAGATTCTCCAGTCAAGAATACTGGAGTGGGTTGCCATTCCCTTCTCCAAGGGATTGTCCCATCCCAGGGATCCCAAACTCCGATCTCCTGCATTGCAGGCCGATTCTTTACCGTCTAAGCCACCAGGGAATGCAAATTATATTTTTTGCTTCTTAAAGAATCTCCTGTGGAGACTTGGCATAGAAATCATACACCATCTGTTTTTTTCTCCCAGAGTGAATAGATGGCATAACTGCAAATGTCTTAGACACAGAGGATATGGTCATTTGGGGTTTTCCCTTCACCTAGAGTGAAGTCAGGTAGTCAATGAGAATACTTGAGAACTTTCTTGGCAAATGGCCAGAAAAAGTAAAGAAAATGAAAAGCCCTGAAGGTCACATATTCTCTCCAACCTTGGACTGCCTCACATTTGCCAGAGATCACTTCCTTGTCATTTTTATGAGAGGGGCAGGACCTGAAATTCAGTGCGCATTCTTGGTGACTCCCTGGCAGTTTACCCTCCTTTTCTCATCTTCAGCTATCACCTTTCCAAAAAAAAACAAAACAGAAGGAAAAAAGCAATAAAATCCCTTAGAGAAAGCTGTTCTGACCTTTGATCTTCCTTTGATCTGGATATGACTAGGTAGGTGTCTATTCCACTCAGGCTGCCATGATAAAATACTGTAGACTGGATAGCTTAAACAACAGAATTTTTTCTCACAGTTCTGGAGGCTAGCAGTTCAAGATCAAAGCCTTGGAAAGTTTGATTTCCCCTGAGGCCTCGCTTCTTAGTTTGCAGATGGCTGCCTTCTCACTGTGCGTGAGTGAGAGAGAGGTCTCTAGTGTCTCTTTCTCTTCCAAGCCTGTTCCCGTAGGGCTCCCTATGACCTCATTTTACCTTAATTCCCTCCTTAGAGCTCCTTTCTCCACATAGAGTCACATTAAGCATGAGGGCTTTAACACATGAATTTTGGGGAAACACAATCTAGTCCATAATGGTTGACTACACCATGCTTTGGGATAGATCCAGGGTACCCCATGCTCAGTATGCCTCATCCATCATTTCTTTAGGGCATGTGGGTTCTTACATCCTCGAAAAATCAGAGGAAGCCATGAAAAAGTTTTCCCTCTTTCCTACCCTAAGTCATCACGACCAGTTTTCTCATCAGCAGTCTTCCACTCTCTCTGTGAACTTCAAATATAAAACCACTTGGGTGTATCAAAAGCCTACCCTTGACCTAGAAGGATTTGATGGAATTTTTGGTATTTGGTTATTTGGCTGCATCAGGTCCTGGCTGTGACTCAGGATCCCTTTTTGCGGCTCGAGGGCTTCTCTCTAGCGGCGGCCTGCAGATTTAGTTGCTTTCTGGCATGTGGGATCTTAGCCCCAGACCAGGGATAAGAACCCGTGACCCCTGAGATGACAGGCAGATTCTTAACCATTGGACCACCAAGCAAGTCCCTGATTTGATGGATTTTTAAATGTTGTCTCTTTTACTAATTTCTCCATGTGTGCTCAGTTGCTCAGTCGTGCCCAACTCTTTTGCGACCCCATGGACTACAGGGGTCCTGCAAGGCTCCTCTGTCCATAGGATTCTCCAGGCAAGAATACTGGAGTGGGTTGCCGTTTCCTTCTCCAGGGGATCTTCCTGATCCAGGGATCAAACTCGTGTCTCCTGAAGCTCCTGCATTGCAGGTGGATTCTTTACCACTGAGCCACTGGGGAAGCCCCAGTATTCACTTAAACCACCAAAACAAATAACCATAAACTGGATGGCCTAAAAACAACAGAAATTTATTCTTTCACCATTCCGGAAGGTAAACGTCTGAAATGGAAGTGTCTACGGGGGCTTCCCTGGTGGCTCAGTGGTACAGAATCCACCTGCCAATGCAGAAGACACAGGTTCGATCCCTGATCCGAGAGGATCCCACATGCCGTGGGAGCAACCAAGCCCATGTGCCGCCACTACCAAGCCTGTGCTCCAGAGCCTGGGAGCCACAAGTCCTGAGCCCTCGTGCCACAGCTACTGAAGCCTGGGTACCCTAGAGCCTACGGTCCGCAACAAGAAGTCTGCACGCCCCAACTGGAGAGCAGCCCCCACTTGCCACAACTAGAGAAAAGCCCTTGCAGCAAAGAAAACCCAGCAGAGTCAAAAAAATAATTAAATAAAAAAAATTTTTTTTTTTAAGTGTCTCTGGGGCCATGTTCCCTCTGAAGGCCCTAGAGGAGTATCTGTTTTGTTCCTTTTCCTTGTCCTTACTGTTAACGACCATCCCGCACAGTCCTCTGGCTTGTAGACACACCACTCCAGCCTCTTCCTCTGTCTTCACACAGCGTCTCCCCTTTGTCTCTGTGTCTTCTCCGTATGACCGAGAGCCCACCTGACTCCCATGGTGTCCTCTTGATGCCATATTGGATTGAGAGCCTTACTCCAGTATGATCGGATCTTTACTTGATTCCATCTGTGAAGATCCCATTTCCAAATAAGTTTATATTCATAGGCATTGGATGTTACAATGTCAGTATTATTTTGGAGGCAGGACATGATTCAGCCCGTTCCAGGCAGTTGCTTTTGTTGGTTTGTTTGAGGTGCATACTGCAAGGCACGCAGGATCTTGGTTCCCTGACCAGGGGTTGAACCCAGGCCCCCTTGCAGTAGAAGCATGGAGTCTTAACGACTTGACCGCCAGAGAAGTCTCAAGCAGTTTTATCTTTAATTTCCTTTGACTTCTACAATTCCAAAACATTGTCCAAGTTTCTTTCTAAAACATGATCAAATTTAAGTCAGAGGACTGCATGTAAGTTTTTTGATGACCTCTTTTTTTAATTTATGACCTCTTCATTAAAAAAATAATAATTTCCATATTAATTGGTTCAAATTGTGAAAGACTTTTAAAAATGCTTTGCATTTGCTTGAGGCTGATTAATGAGTAAATTTGTAAACTATGACTGTTTTAATTAGCCAGGGTTAATTAATGTTTACCACACTTGGAAGATGAAAAGACATGTATAAATGCACTGTAATGTGAGTCATTTTTTAATTTGTTGTTGAAACTTAAAGTCTATTCAAATAAAGACTGCTTACATCACAAACACACACAGAATAAGCTGTTGGAGACCTGTGGTAATTAGTGTCAAGGGCTTTAAATTTTGAGGTTAATTATATTTTATTGAAGACGATCATGTTTTAATACTGTACATTCAGAGAAAGCTAGTTATATTTTTAGTTTGATTGTGTAAAAGGGAGAGAGAATAGAAATCCGAGACCGAACTGGTAACTCTTTATACAGTATACCGTAATTTCAGATGAAGTCTGTTTTTTGTTTTTGTTTCTAAGTTTTTTATTTTTTATTTCAGAGCAGGGTGGAGGAAAGAAAGGTTACCTGTGCTGAGATGAAACTATCACATTTAAGCAGCTTTTTTGAAGAAAAAACATTGCTAGAATTCTGTGTAAATTTTCAGCAGGAAAAGCGTCAGGGGCTTGGATGAGATCTAATGCCAAGATTGGGAAGTGTGGAGATTAGAAACAGTTTGGAAGGAAAGACTAGGGTAAGATCTCCCTTAGGAGGCAGCAGGCAGCATTATCATGGAAGCAGTTGTCTCATGCATAGAATGGTGAGGACATGGTTATCTGGGGTAATTTTCCAGCTCTGGTTCACAGGTAACAAAGGAGAACTGGCCTCAGGGATTACACCCCCATTTTACCCTTCATCATTATCCAAAGGGAGAGCATATTCAAAGGTAAATTAGCAAAAGGATTAGAGCTCCACTTTATTTTTATCTCCTATACAATTTTCTCATTCATTCTTTGCATAAGGTTGCTTTTTTTTTTTTTTTTAATCATCTCATAGGTACTCATACTGAAATGATTTGCCTTAAGAGCAGGGTGAAGGGAAAGACCTACAACTCTTTATTTGGATGCAAAAGACTTTGCTCTTTGTAGTTCTTAACAGTAACCACCATCTGATGTTATTTTTAACCATGGCAAAATTCTCTAAAGAATTTTCACTAAGTATGTGATGACACTTCACTACAGATGAGACTGTTCATTATCTAGCAGAATTCAATACATGATAAATCCCTTTGGGGGAATCTGATGTGAACTTTTTTCCCAAAATACCTGGGAAGATGGGAAACCTCCTATTTTCTTTCCCGTGCTTCCCTGTGGGCTGTTGCAGCATTTATATGCATTCTCCAGACCATAGTGGAGAAGGCAATGGCACCCCACTCCAGTATTCTTGCCTGGAAAATCCCATGGGCGGAGGAGCCTGGTGGGCTGCGATCCATGGGGTCACTAAGAGTCGGACACGACTGAAGGGCTTCACTTCACATTTCACTTTTATGCATTGGAGAAGGAAATGGCAACCCACTCCAGTGTTCTTGCCTGGAGAATCCCAGGGACGGGAGAGCCTGGTGGGCTGCCGTCTATGGGGTCACACAGAGTCGGACACGACTGAAGTGACGTAGCAGTAGCAGCAGACCATAGTTCCAGGGGCTCCAACCCTCTCCACCATGATATGGAATATCACAGACTCCACACGTCTAAATAGAACCTGTCTTTCTGCCCCCAATCTGTGCTCTTTTGATGGACACAACTCAAGTCGAGAATGCAAATATTAACCATCCGCCTGACAGCACCTCTTTCCTTTCCCGGTCACCATCCCCCCTCCACACCTCCCACCACCTGCAAAGTAACACTTCTTGTTCTTTATATCCCGTCCGTTAGTGTCTTTCTGGTTTTATCACTTGTGTACATTCTTGCCCACTATCTCCCCCATTTTTTAATGTCAACATGTCTCCAGGTTCCCCCTCTGTCCTTTTCTTTATAATTTACCTAAAAACCAATTGCAGGCCACTCACTCAACACATGGAATCCCCTTAGTCTACATTTTGCTAACGGCATATTCTTCCTGCAGGCCAGCGTATTCCTTTGCCCTGTGTATATCCCACAAATTCCAAGTCCTTGGCTCCTGTCTAAGCTGCTTCCCTTTTCATCTCCCTTGTGTTCCAAGAACCAGAAGAGTCCCCACAGGCAGAGACATCCCGTCCTCTGTACCTCGGTCCATGGACTTGGGTCCACTAGGACTGTAATCGCTCTTCCTTAGCAAACCTGTAATGTCACCATCCCAGCCGCAAAGGCCCAGTTTGTTTCTTTCTTGCTCTGTCCACACCCCTTACCAGAGCATTTGTATAGGAATTACTTTTCTGCCCATCTTTTCTCTGGTGCCTTGAGCTTTGAGTAATAAGAACCTGCTTTAGTTATTCCCTACACTGGTCTGAAAGATGGTAGTATTGCTGAACAGCTGAATGCATGAATAAATAAATTAATGAGCTCATTAATTAATAATAAAATGATTTTAATTTTCTTGGCTCCAGATTAATTTTTGTAAAGTGAGTCCTTTCAGCTGCTCTTCATCTGCTCTATTAATACTTCCCTGAAGACAGTCACTTTCCACCCATCTCCAAGCTTCAGATGCCAAGCACTTTCCATCACCAGGCTTGGTTCCCCCTACATTGTAAGAGGATCCTAAAGTCCTCTAACGCAGGAGATAAAGGACCACTGCTGTCCTAAAAATGTTCCCTGCAGCACGAGTTTTCTGCTGCTAAGTCGCTTCAGTCGTGTCCGACTCTGTGCGACCCCATAGACGGAAGCTCACCAGGCTCCCCTGTCCCTGGGATTCTCCAGGCAAGAACACTGGAGTGGGTTGCCATTTCCTTCTCCAATGCATGAAAGTGAAAAGTGAAAGTGAAGTCGCTCAGTCGTGTCCGACTCTTAGCGACCCGACGGACTGGAGCCTACCAGGCTCCTCCGTCCATGGGATTTTCCAGGCAAAAGTACTGGGGTGGGGTGCCATTTCTGTTAAAACACAAATAAGCCAGTGTGCAGAAGAGCATAGAGGGCTGGTGTGGTTTTTTTTATCTGTATAAATAAACCTTTCAAAATAGCTACTATGTCTATAAACATGATACCTTGTCTACAAGAACAGCAGCATCCTCCACTATGATTTGTACTGGTCTTATCCACACTTGCCTGTGCTCCTTATTCTAATCAGCATAAATCGTAGGCTCTTTGGAAGTGAAGTCACCTATGTAGGAATATTGAAAATGTTACTTTCTACCATGAGCTAGTCAGCCTTGCTAACGAATCCTTCACATCCTTCAAAATATATGCATACCTAAGGGATATTGTGGGCTCAGTTCCAACCACCAGAATAAAGTGAATATTTCCATCAAGTGAGTCATGTGAATATTGGGGTTTCTGGAGTGCATGTCAAAAGTTACTTTATGCTGTAGTCTATTGTATGCAATAGGACTATGTCTAAAAATGCAACGTACTTACTCTGCCTAGAAAATACCTTCTTGCTTAAAATGGTGACCATCATCTGAGCCTTATCAAGTTGTAATATTTTTGCAATGCTATTGTCAAAGATCACAGATCACCATCCAAATATAGTACTTGGATTATATCCAAGAATATCCAAGGATTTTTCAAAAACTTTGAAATATTGTGACAATTGCTGAAATGTGATCCAGAGACAAAAAAGTGACCAAATACTATTGGGAAAATGGAACTGAAAGACTTGCTTGATATAGGGTTGCCACAAACCTTCAATCTGTTAAAAAAAAAAAAAAAAAAAAGGCAGTATCTGTGAAGTGCAATAAAGCAAGGTATACCTGTTTAGAGTTCAGTCAATTAAGCATCTGTCAGATATGAATCAGTTAGCATGCACTGTCTTTACTGCATAGCAGAGAATGACTGCTAGCTGTTGAGAAGGGCACTATTGCCCTTTCCTTTGGATTCCTTTTATCCCCCTAGGATGTCTCTTACCCAAGTAAGAAAGATTTCTCTCACAAGTTTGGGAGAGGGTGCAGATCAGACAGGGCTTCCCTGGTGGCACAGACTGTAAAGAATCTGCCTTCAATGCAGAAGACCCAGGTTCGATCCCCGGGTGGGGAAGATCCCCTGGAAATGGCAACCCATTCCAGTATCCTTGCTTGGAGAATCCCATGGACAGAGGAGCCTGGTGGGCTACAGTCCATGGGGTCACAAAAAGCCAGACACGACTGAAGCCACTTAGCATGCAGGCACGCAGATCAGACAGGACCACAGGGTACAGTGTGCAGGTTGGATAGGACACAGCGGTAGGTGCTTCATTCAGACCCCCTCCCTTGTCACGTGCAGCTAGGGGTACAAGGTGGAGCTGAAATCCAGTCTGCACACAGCATGACAAGCCTGTGCCCTTGTGACTCAGTCCCCAAAGAAAGCATCCCGTGGGCTGGTAACGGCCTGGCCTTTCTCAGGAGTAAAGATGATGTTTTCATCTCCAGCTGCTCGCTCTTAGTTGGTTCAGAGCCCAGAGCCAAGGTGGAGAAAATGGGACATGATGGGTGGGTGCCCGGAACACCCCAGCACCCGCAGTGAAGGCTTCAGGGAAATATGTGCTCAGACTATATGCAGCTGCCAGAATGACTGTGCGTTTATAAAAAATGTATTCACGGGCAGTTAAACTGTCACTTGACTACTTTGTAAAAATAATCTTCCTCCTCCTTTCTTGTGCTCACTAAAAGCTAAGCAATTTTTTTAAGGAAATGTGATACTGATCCAGATAGAGCAAACCTCAGGTTTTATTTCATGTTTCCAGTTTACTATATAGCTGAGGACTTCGGAGTTAAAACAAACAATAAAATGGACCCACTGCAGAACAACCTTCCAGAGAACTGAGAAATACATACTGTGGAATGAACTGGAGAGAAATTGATTTCTTGTGATTTCATCTCTTTACGTCTTCAAATCTGATAACTCCAATTCTAGGCGCCTTCTTCCCTATTCCTGAGAAATTCAGTCTCCTTGACTACAGTCATAAAAATTAAATAATGAAGTGATGATGGGATGAGATGAAATAGCTGATTCCCTAAAGAATAAAAACTATTGCTCTTGGTGGGATGGCAAGTGAATTATTGTTTCTTTTATTTTCTCTATTTCTTGCACTGAATTTGACTGTAGCTAATTACTACCAAACTACATTTTTATATAAAGAGGAATCACAGTGAAGTTCTACCTTATGCTGGAGGAGGTTTGAAGAAAAAAATTCTGTATAATTGTGGGGACTTTCCTGCCAGTCCAGTGGTTAAGACTCCACACTCCTCATGTAGGGACCCAGCTTTGATCCCTGGTCAGGGAACTAGATCTCACATTCTGCAACTAAAGACCCGATGCAGCCAAATAAATAAAATTTTGAAAGAAAGAAATTCCATATAATCATCATTGCTTTAAAACTCCTTGAGCTTAGCCATAAAAGCCTACATCTCTCAACTAGCATAGGACAGCCAGTTTTTCCCCTAGCATGTGAAGAAATAGCTATTTGCTGTGTTGAAGACCACAAGAAATAATTAACTTTTGTGTAAGGGATGCAGGCATAAAAATCACATTTATTTTTATCTTAGTTTGTAGAAGACATGTAGCCTGTATCTGCTTACATTAATGTACGTACATGTATTTTATATATATATATATACACACACACACACATATACATATATACATTTTTTTAAGGATTTATTTTGGGCTGCATTGGGCCTCATTGCTATGCACGAACTTTCTCTAGTTATGGTGAGAGGGAGCTACTCTCTAGTTGCAGTGCACAGGCTTCTTTTTGTGGTGGCCTTGCTTGTTGCAGAACATGGGCTTTAGGGCACTTGGGCTTCAGTAGTCATGGCACACAGGCTCAGTTGCCCCTCAGCATGTGAGAGCTTCAGGACCAGGGATCAAAATGGTATCCCCAGCATTGCAAGGCAGATTGCTAACCACTGGACCATCACTATGGATATAGTGGTCAGTGGACCATCAATATATATTCCTTGATGCTTTTTGAACTGTGGTGTTGGAGAAGACTCTTGAGAGTCCCTTGGACTGCAAGGAGATCCAACCAGTCCTTTCTAAAGGAGATCAGCCCTGGGATTTCTTTGGAAGGAATGATGCTAAAGCTGAAACTCCAATACTTTGGCCACCTCATGCGAAGAGTTGACTCCTTGGAAAAGACTGTGATGCTGGGAGGGATTGAGGGCAGGAGGAGAAGGGGACGACAGAGGATGAGATGGTTGGATGGCATCACTGACTCGATGGACGTGAGTCTGAGTGAACTCCGGGAATTGGTGATGGACAGGGAGGCCTGGCGTGCTGCGATTCATGGGGTCGCAAAGAGTCAGACATGACTGAGCGACTGATCTGATCTGATCACTATATATATTGAGCAGAAGAAAGCATTCACATATATACAGGCTAAAGCTGGCACTACAGTTTTAGTGCCATAGTACTGAAGGTTTATATATATCTTTATTTGGTTGTGGTACTTGGGGTCTTCAGTCTTCACTGTAGCATGCCAGATCTTTAGTTGTGGCATGTGAACGCTTAGTTGCAGCATGTGGGATCTAGTTCCCTGGCCAGGGATCCAACCCAGGCCTCCTGCATTTTAAGTCTTAGCCACCGAACCACCAGGGAAGTCCCTGAACTTTTTATAATAGTGTACTTCCCAGACTTAAAGAATAGTTCTGAAAACATTGCATAAAATTTCTTTTTTTTTTTAAACTAAGTTGCAAAAAAGATGGGAAAGGAGAGCTTCCCTAGTGGCTCAGTGGTGAAGAATCTGCCTGCCTGTGCAGGAGATGCGGGCTCAGTCCCTGGCCCGGGAAGATCCCACGTGCTGTGGAGAAACTAAATCCGTGCACCGCAGCTAATGAGCCTGTGCTCTAGAGCCTGTGCTCTGCACCAAGCGAAGCCACCACAAGAAGTCCATACAACAATGAAGACCCAGGACAGTGAAAAATAAACTAAAAAATTCTTAAAGCTGGAAAAAAAAAATAAAAAGCTAGTAATTTTGTACCTTAAAAAAAAATGTGAGTAATTAACTTGCAGACGTCTTGGCCCTTTACACCTAAATTTTTCACCATGGGTTATTTCCTCAAAGCAAGGACATTTCTTTATATATGCGAGTCACAGCCTCAACATGGCATACTACGAGATTCTTCCTGTGATACGTAAACTTGGTTTTTAGGCTACATTTTAGAATATTTTTTCCCCGAAGGGTTGCTTAGGCTCCCGACTACCCAGCCAGGTGGGACCAAGACTCCTAATGTAGTTGGAAATACAATCAGGACGTTGGCAAAAGTTCCACAAGTAAACATGAAAAGGAGCTCTGCACTCTGTGTTTAGAAACCGGGGAACCTGACTGACATCAGAAACCTCTTGATTTCTGATGGCCGTCAGTAAATTCTAAGTTCTTTGATCTGTGTTGTTTGAAAGTCAAAAGGAAATTTCTCTTGACAGGGGACTTCGGTATCCTCCATTGTAAACGAAACAAATAATGCTCCAGGAAGATATCCCTTGCAATAAGGAATGTTCTCACATATGACGTGCAGCTATGTCTATATCTCCCTGGGGATACTTTGTTGCAATAAGTGGACAAAGCATGCTCCATGTAAAATCCGTGTCCAAGAAACCACTAAAGAAAAATAAACCCCGGCTCAGACAGTGGAGTATGAATTTTGAGACCTTGAGAGATTTTTCGGGATTGATAGTGTAGCTACAAGTAAGAGGACTGACCCAGTTTGTTGGGAGGTCAAAATGAAAACTAGATTTGTGGAACAGTATTGCTTTGTGATAATATACCTCATTTTTTCCTCTTGTTGGAACATATGGCAGCATTGACTATTTAAAGAGCTCAAGATCCAGAGCAGTCTAAATTATCTTAAATCTGACTCAGAATCAGTGAAACCTGATGATTGTTCATGTAGCACTCATGTTTATGCCGGTCTACCAGAGAAGGGGAAATGTGGGAGGTGGATAAGAGGAGGAACTGCTGTTGAGGGTAGACCATCACAGCAGGAGTGACAGGTAAGGTCTCACCTAGAGAAGGGACCAGGCCTCCCTGGTGGCTCAGTGGTAAAGAATCTGCCTGCAGTGCAGGAGACGCAGGAGAGGAGGGTTCGATCCCTGGGTCGGGAAGATCCCCTGGAGGAGGGCACGTCAACCCACTCCAGTATTCTTGCCTGGAAAGTCACCATCGACAGAGCAGCCTGGTGGGCTACAGTCCATGGTCTCGTGTAGAGTCGGACATGACTGAGCGATTAAACAACACGGGAACTAAGATCCTTGGACCAACTAAGCCCATGTGACCCAACTAGAGAGTCCTGGTGCCGCAACCAAAGAATCTCAAGTACTGAAAATAAGACCCGGCACAGCCAAAGAAATAAATATAAGTAAAGTAATGTTTTTAAAAGTTAACAAAAAAAGATGTTATAGCCTGACACAGTTGCACAGGAGCCCCACGGTGATCTTAACCTCCCAGCCTTGCCCAGCAATCACCTGAACACCACAGAGGTTCTCCCCCAGATCGCATTTTAGACAAATTCTGCTCCATTGAACTACAGGCCAGTCCATGCTTAGAGGTAAGTTCGGTCTTAGGGGAGAGTGCAGAAAGGAAGGATGTCCTTTGGTGCCCTCTGCGTTTTTAAGTACATTCTTTTTCTCAGCCTCTGAATAACAATAACCTGTTTCCTGAACACTTTCCTGCTCTGGCTCCTATGTAATTTCCTGCCTGACAAGCAGTCTGGCAAAAAAAAAAAAAAAAAGACGGGGAGAAATTCATAACTAGTCTTTCCTGCGGTTTTCTGATTCAGAAAAATTTTATCATGATGGTAGCTTGAAGGCAATAGGGTGGGTTGGGTTTATGAACATGCCTTGGAGATGTGTTGCAGCCAGGTTTCTTCTGTGACATGGTTTCTGGGCCGTACTCACCTTTGACACCTTGCTTTGTTTTGAGGCCTGTCTTCTGTGAAGGGGATGCTGAGGCCATTGTGCAGTGATGCCTCTGTATGGATATACCTCATAGCAGTGTTGTCAGACTATATAATGTGCTTAAGACTGGCCAGGGATCAGATGTACCATGCTAAGTGAAATAAGTCAGATAAAAACAAACTGTATGATGTTACTTATATGCGGAATTTAGAAAATGCAACAAACTAGTGAATATAACGCGGAGAAGGCAATGGCACCCCACTCCAGTACTCTTGCCTGGAAAATCCCATGGCAGAGGAGCCTAGTGGGCTGCAGTCCATGGAGTCGCAAAGACTCGGACACGACCAAGCGACTTCACTTTCACTTTTCACTTTCATGCATTGGAGAAGGAAATGGCAACCCACTCCAGTGTTCTTGCCTGGAGAATCCCAGGGACAGAGGAGCCTGGTGAGCTTCCATCTATGGGGTCGCACAGAGTCAGACACAACTGAAGCGACTTAGCAGCAGCAGTGAATATAACCCCCCAAAAAAGCAGACTTCAAAATAAGAGGAACAAACTAGTGGTTACCATGGGGAGAGGGAAGAAGGAAGGGGCAATATAGGAGTAGGGGAGTAAAAGGTACATACTATTAGGTGAGCCAGACATCCTGGAATGTGAAGTCAAGTGGGCCTTAGAAAGCATCACTACGAACAAAGCTAGTGGAGGTGATGGAATTCCAGTGGAGCTATTCCAAATCCTGAAAGATGATGCTGTGAAAGTGCTGCACTCAATATGCCAGCAAATTTGGAAAACTCAGCAGTGGCCACAAGATTGGAAAAGGTCCGTTTTCATCCCAATCCCAAAGAAAGGCAATGCCAAAGAGTGCTCAAACTACCGCACAGTTGCACTCATCTCACACACTAGTAAAGTAATGCTCAAAATTCTCCAAGCCAGGCTTCAGCAATATGTGAACCGTGAACTTCCTAATGTTCAAGCTGGTTTTAGAAAAGGCAGAGGAACCAGAGATCAAATTGCCAACATCCGCTGGATCATGGAAAAAGCAGGAGAGTTCCAGAAAAACATCTATTTCTGCTTTATTGACTATGCCAAAGCCTTTGACTGTGTAGATCACAATAAACTGTGGAAAATTCTGAGAGAGATGGGAATACCAGACCACCTGATCTGCCTCTTAAGAAATCTGTATGCAGGTCAGGAAGCAACAGTTAGAACTGGTCATGGAACAACAGACTGGTTCCAAATAGGAAAAGAAGTACGTCAAGGCTGTATATTGTCACCATGTTTATTTAACTTCTATGCAGAGTACATCATGAGAAATGCTGGACTGCAAGAAACACAAGTTGGAATCAAGATTGCTGGGAGAAATATTAATAACCTCAGATATGCAGATGACACCACACTTATGGCAGAAAGTGAAGAGGAACTAAAAAGCCTCTTGATGAAAGTGAAAGTGGAGAGTGAAAAGGTTGGCTTAAAGCTCAACATTCAGAAAACGAAGATCATGGCATCTGGTCCCATCACTACATGGGAAATAGATGGAGAAACAGTGAAAACAGTGTCAGAATTTATTTTTCTGGGCTCCAAAATCACTGCAGATGGTGACTGCAGCCATGAAATTAAAAGACGCTTACTCCTTGGAAGTTATGACCAACCTAGATAGCATATTCAAAAGCAGAGACATCACTTTGCCAACAAAGGTTCGCCTAGTCAAGGCTATGGTCTTTCCTGTGGTCATGTATGGATGTGAGAGCTGGACTGTGAAGAAGGATGAGCGCCGAAGAATTGATGCTTTTGAACTGTGGTGTTGGAGAAGACTCTTGAGAGTCCCTTGGACTGCAAGGAGATCCAACCAGTCCATTCTGAAGGAGATCAGCCCTGGGATTTCTTTGGAAGGAATGATGCTAAAGCTGAAACTCCAGTATTTTGGCCACCTCATGCGAAGAGTTGACTCATTGGAGAAGACTCTGATGCTGGGAGGGATTGGGGGCAAGAGGAGAAGGGGACGACAGAGGATGAGATGGCTGGATGGCATCACTGACTAGATGGATGTGAGTCTGCGTGACCTCCGGGAGTTGGTGATGGACAGGGAGGCCTGGCGTGCTGCAGTTCATGGGGTCGCAAAGAGTCGGACACGACTGAGTGACTGATCTGATCTTATTAGGTATAAAATAAGCTACAAGAATATACTGTACATCACAGGGAATATAGCCAGTATTTCATAGTAGCTGTAAATGGAGTATAACCTTTAAAAATCGGGAATCACTATATTGTACACTATATGCTAAAGCTGAAACTCTAGTACTTGGGCCACCTGATGCGAAAAGTTGACTCATTGGAAAAGACTCTGATGCTGGGAGGGATTCGGGGCAAGAGGAGAAGGGGACGACAGAGGATGAGATGGCTGGATGGCATCACCGACTTGATGCACATGAGTCTGAGTGAACTCCAGGAGTTGGTGATGGACAGGGAGGCCTGACGTGCTCTGATTCATGGGATCGCAAAGAGTCGGACACAACTGAGTAACTGAACTGAACACTATACTGGTGCTGGAAAAAACTGAAGGCAAAAGAAGGGGGCAGCAGAGGATGAGATGGTTAGATAGCATCAGCGACTCAATGGACAGGAATTTGAAGGAACTCCAGGAGATAGCAAAGGACGGGGGAGGCTGGCGTGCTGCAGTCCACGGGGTCACAATGTGTCAGACATGACTTAGGGACTGAACAACAATGTATTATACATCTGTAAGTTATATAATATTGAAAATGGACTATACTTCACAGTTTTTTTTTAAAAATTGCCTGGGGACCATGTTAAATGTGCAGATTCTGTTTCCCTAGCTCAGGCTGGAACCTGAGATTATGATTTCAACAAGCTCTTGGGGGATACCTACATACCAAGATAAGAGGATTCAAAGTGAAGAAACTATGAAGACCATCCATCCAACTCCCCCTAATTTTATAGATGAGGAACACAAAGCTTAGGGAGTTTCAGAGACCATGGTCACATTGAAAGTAAAAATGAAATTGCTTAGTCATGTCCAACTCTTTGTGACCCCATGGGCTGTAGCCTACCAGGCTCTTGCGTCCATGGGATTTTCCACGTAAGAATGCTGGAGTGGGTAGCCACTGCCTTCTCCGGGGGATCTTCCCAACCCAGGGATCGAACCCAGGTCTCTCTCATTGCATGCAGATGCTTTACGGTCTAAGCCACCAGCGAAGCCCGGTCACGTTAAGTACAATATAGTGAACAACATGGTAGTTATATGCTAAGCCACATGTACTTAGCATCACACGTACACGGACTGTGATTGGACAATTAAATCTGATCTCATAGTCTTAGTGTGGGCAAAATGCCTAGCACAGATAACAGCAGATTTATAGTAGAGCTTCTCAATAGGGAAAAAATTACATCCCTTTTACAAATATGCCTGCTGCATCTGTGGCAGTTGCAAAGGGTGGGGTTGAGGGGAAATGTATTGTTCGGAGGTGTGGTCCTCAGTGCTTTCAGATACATAAGTAATTATTTATTAAAATGTAAGAAATGATCATGTGAGACTCTCCTGTTAGACAAGGTTGAAAAGAAATTTCCATTTGGAGGGGAGGCTGCAGATTACTGTGTCTGTTTCCACCAGAACCAGAAAATAGGAGGGAAATGCGAACAGTGATGCAAGTTCAATTCTATATGCAAGAAAAACCAGCAAGCCTAGGCATGTTCACCAGTCTGCAAATCAGACCTTTACTAGCCGTGTTTCACAGGGGAAAAGACAAGAGGTTGGACCTCCTCTGTATGACGGAGGTTTCCTCTCTGCCCCAAATGTGTTCAAAGGATGGAAAAGGTAGTTCAGTGATTACACCTGAAGCTTGTAGAAGAACTGACTTAATGTTTATAAAGTTCATTTTCATGAAACCTTAAATGTGGCAGTAAAACTTTTAGGAGGAGTTAGGCAATTAATCCGGGGAAGGCAATGGCACCCCACCCCAGTACTTTTGCCTGGAAAATCCCATGGACGGAGGATCCTGGTAACCTCCAGTCCATGGGGTCGATAAGAGTCGGACACGACTGAGCGACTTCACTTTCACTTTTCACTTTCATGCATTGGAGAAGGAAATGGCAACCCACTCCAGTATTCTTGCCTGGAGAATCCCAGGGACAGGGGAGCCTGGTGGGCTTCCGTCTATGGAGTCGCACAGAGTCGGGCATGACTGAAGCGACTTAGCAGCAGCAGCAGGCAATTAATCATTAAAGTTAGGATTAGTCATTAAAAGGAGAGCATTAGGTGAATTACCTAGGATTCATCTCCGTCCTATTCAGAAGTCCTTTTGTTGTAGCCACGTGTTCCAGGAAACACGCTCACTCAGAAGGACCATGCAGATAGTGGGGTGCAGTTTATTACACCGGCAGGCCCAGGGCAGTCTCTTAGCCAAGGACCCCGGCCAGTTTTTGTGAAAACTTTATATACCCTAAATGTATAAGGTTCCCTGAAACTAGTCTGAACAAAGGAAAAAGAAAGATACAATCAAAGTTAACCATGATCATGTGCCTTAAGCCTAAGTAGTGAACAGTGGACAATTATCAATAGGCCTGTGGTCATACTCCAATAAACATAATAAAATGTATGATTCTGTTCGGTTACACAGATAATTAGGGTATTAATTAGGGTGTTTTTTTAGGCAACAGAGAGCCCTGGGGCTCCTCCTTCCAGGGGCCTGGTTTTCCAGTTGGTATGTCATCTCCGTAGATACTGGGCATATAGCTCAAAGTCCATAATCCAGCCTAAGATGGAGTCCTGCTTTCAAGATAGAGCCTGTTCTGTTTCCTCCTTCACTTTTATGAGGCCACGTCTCTCAAAATAAATTATCATGGAAGTCTACTGCTTCTCCAAGAACAAAATATGTTAGTCATTTGAAGATGAAATCAACCAGGGATCTCTTTTGATGTTGCTTTTTTAAAAAATACATATTTAGCTATGTGGTGAGATGTTTTGTTTTTCTTATTTGCTAGAAGTATGCCTGACATGGGCTTCCCAGGAGGCACTGGTGGTAAAGAACCCACTTGCCAATTCAGAAGACATAAGAGATGGGGATTCGATCCCTGAGTCGGGAAGATCCCCTGGAGGAGGGCATGACAGCCCACTCCAGTATTCATGCCTGGAGAATCCCATGGACAGAATAGCCTGGCGGGCTACAGTCCATAGGGCTTAGCACGCGCACACACACACATGCCTGACATATATCCTCAAAGCATTTTTGAAAGGGAAACATACAGTGGGTTTGATTGCATGTTGAATATCTGAAATTAAACTTCTTTTTGTTGTTTAAACCATAGGTTAAATATTACCATCACTGAATTTAGTTAAATATTTCCACTTTTAACTACAAGGCTCATAAGCTTGGGTATTACAGAAGATATTTGACTACAGAGGTAACTGCTGTAATTTTGGGCAGTAACAATTAGCTTTTAGGAAAATAAAGAGTCTTGAGGGAAATGTGCCTAGTCTTTTGGTTTAATATAGCAGTTGGCAAATGTAGATGCTTAAAAGCTTTGAAATCCCATTATATGCCATCAAAGTGCTGTAATAAAATAATAAATTAATTCAGATAAAAAGATTATCCATCAGGGCCACCAACATAGTAGAAGTGTGGTTTCTGTGTGATCAGTCTGACCATAAAGTTCAAAGATAAAGTTTCACTCAGAATGAACAATGAGATAATAGCATTTAGTTCTGGATTTTTTTTTTTAATCATAGGAAGAATTGTTTGGTACAAATTGTGTTAACAGTTGGTAAAAACCTGAGCCCTTAATAATGTCAAGAAGTTGGTGGCTATCTTAAACATTTTATGATCACAGAATTGAATCCTACTCCTGCTAACGGTAATCCATCATGTCCACCCTCTTTTCCTCCCGTAAACACCACGCTGACTTCATTGTTCCAAGTGAGATGACCGGGGGGGGCTGTTTCTAAATCTCCTGTGTCACATTGAGATAGAAAAGTGGATTTCTACTTTGGTACCAAAAATGTCTTTCACGTCTAAGTGCTTTTCACTCTACTGAAAATGTAATGTTTCTTGAATATTTCATTCTTTCATTTTCTGAAAATGAATATAATAAACCAGGGAAATTAACCACCATGGGGCTCTCTACATTTTAGCGGCCATTTGGAGGAAATTTCCTGCCAACGGTATAAGAGATAAAAGAGAAATGAGGGAGCACCATGATTTGCTGCAATCTGAAATGCTGTGCGTGTTTTATGAAGCGCAGATGTAAGATTTTCCACTGTGACAGCTCCCTTGTTGTTCTTGTCGCTCAGCCATGTCCAACCTCCTTGTGACCCTATGGACGGTAGCCCGCTGGGCTCCTCTGTCCACGGGATTCTCCAGGCAAGAATACTGGAATGGGTTGCCATGCTGTCCTCCAGGGGATCTTCCCAACCCAAGGATCGAACCTAATGCTCCTGCATTGGCAGGCAGGTTCTTCACTGTCTGATGGTAGGAAAGGAAATGTTTCTGATGGTAGGAAAGGAAAGGTTTTGAAAGGAAATGCAGCAGAGGAGAAAGACAGGATGTTTGGGTTGAGAGCCCATGAGGAATGTTGGCAGGCAGGGCTGTGTACCCCACAGAAGAGAAGGCTGGCACAGAGCTTTATGTCTGCAAGGCCACAACGGGCAGGGCTAGGGGCTTGTTGCTTTGTTGCCTTAGAACACGTATCATGCAGCCCCAGGAGCATTTGAGGAAGATGGATTGTTTTCAAGGCAAAACAGTGAGAACTCTTCAGGAGTGGAGCAAGCAAGCAGCCTGTTACTTAGACTTTTCTTGTTCTTACACATGTTCATGGAAAGACTAGAAATTCACCAGATATGTCCTTCAGCTTGAAAGAAACTATACCTGGCTTACTGAGCCCAGTGCACTGCAAACACCCCACCGAAACATCCCCTCCATCCCTCTGTGATCCTGTCGACTAGGAGAATCTACCTGTGTCTGGAGGGAAGGACCATTCCAGGTTTCTCATTGGGGGAAGTGGTGCGCCTGCTCAGAGCATCCACCTTGGTCTAAGCCATCCTCCCAGGGCTCAAATCCCACCTTGGGCATTGCTAGGTATGATTCTGTATAAGTGGCTTATCTACCGTGTGCCTCAGTTCTCCTGTCTATAGGATGGAGGTGATAACAGTACCCACATCGTAAATAAAATCGTGCCTTGCAGCCATGCCTAGCAGACAGCAAGCGGTCGCCACTACCACTGTTTCTGTTGTAACTGTTGCTATTACTCACCCAAGACGTGGCTTTTGTTTGGTTTAGATGAGCTGCTGCAGAAAGAACAGAACTACTCGGACGATGTCTTGGCCAACATAATCAGTGAACCAAGGATCAGCTACGGCAATGATGCTCTCATGCCATCTTTGACCGAAACCAAAACCACCGTGGAGCTTCTTCCCGTGAATGGCGAGTTCAGCCTGGACGACCTCCAGCCCTGGCATCCTTTCGGGGTCGATTCTGTGCCTGCCAACACGGAAAACGAAGGTAAGAAGCCCACGAGGGAACAACAGTAGTCTGGTACATGTGTAATCTCTCCCACATTCCTAAAGGGGGACTTTGTATATGAATTTTTTTAAGTGCTTTCTCACCGAGAGGTATTTTGTTGGTTCTGGAATGAAAGCACAGCATCCAGTTAGTGTCCTTGAGACAGTGGCCTCAAATGCCCACCTTCAAAGAAAACAGGTGATGGAATTACAGAAATTGCAGTTCACTCAGTGAGCAGAGAAATTTCAATGGGGCCTGTATAAATAGAGGTTTGAAAGGGACCCAAAAGGTCTTTGTCGGTTATTTGTTTTAGTGCATTAAATTTCAGATTGCATTAAATGTGAAAGGCAAAGATATAGAAACACTCAGGTCATAAAATGTAATTTTGCTTAAGAGTTAACACAGTTTGAGGTTTAGAAAGTTAAATACAAAGCATTTGTCAAAATTAAGAAGCACATTAATCTAACTGTTACTTCCTTTGATAATTCAAAGAAGCAAGATTTTTCTCTGTCAATAAACTGGATTATATATATATACTTTCTTTCTGTGGGATTTCTTAGCAAAACTTTTCAAATAGTATCTATTGGGCAGAGAGAATTTTTTAGTTCTTATTCCATTACATGGTCCAGAAGTGTGAAATTTCAAACAGGGGAACACCTTGATTTTGAGATAGTTTGTTTTTCAAGAAATATTTTTTTTCAAGAAATTTTTTTTTTTTTTTTTCAAAAAATAATTTGTTTTTCAAGAACACAGGATTTTTATGTTATTCTTCTTTGTTAAAGTAATGACTTTTGATGGCAATATTTGTAATATGGATATTTGTAGTATGGATGCCTCAAAATACAGTCAGTCACCCCTCCGACTAAATATAAATCCAGTTTTAGACCTTAAGTGCACTGGAGAAACTTTTTTTAAGAACCATTGCAAAAAATCTCTAATATAGACTGCTCCCATAAGAAGGGTTCAGTTCAGTTGCTCAGTCGCATCTGACTCTTTGCGACCCCATGAATCACAGCATGCCAGGCCTCCCTGCCCATCACCAACTCCCGGAGTTCACCCAGACTCACGTCATAAGAGGGGTAATCACCACAAATTTATTTTATTCATTTGGAAAAAGGTACCTCTTGGTAATAATATCAGATACAAACAGCAGTGTTATTTATAATATAAAAATAATTAAGACTACCATTTATAAAAACAATTATAACATGGAAAAAAATATAAGGAGATTTAGTATCAAAGAGCTGGGTGACTTATGAAATTGTATTATTACTAGAATGCCACTTGTGTCATTTTTTTAAGACAAATACATTTTGGTCATTTAAAATGCTCATCATTCAATCTCAAATGAGAATTGTTTGCAAAAAATGTCCAATCTCATTTTGTAAATAGAATGCACACAAGATTTCCTCTTTTCTGTAAAGATAACGGGTTGTTCAATTGACAGAAAAATAGGTCACATGTATGAGGTCTCACAAACTTTAGTAGCAAATTGCAGTCCTTTATGCCCTTTCTATACCAAATAGTGTTAAATGTGTAGTTTGTCATTTATGTCCAGATTTTAGCTTTTTGCAGAAAAACTTAAATACATAGATTATTCTCTATTTTTATTAAAAATTACCCCTGCCACTGAGAACTTATTCATCTCCTGTGTGCTTCTAAAATTATAAAGAATTGCCTATCAATTGCTTATAATTTAAGACCTTTCACATATCTTTTAAGTATATATTTTCCATAAATGAAATGTTCCCATTTAATATTTCCCAGTTATGTATTGATTTTGGAAAAGTAGGATAAAACGTACTTTAGAGTTTACCTAAATCATTTTTATGAACACACACACAAGTAATAGAGACTATAAATTGTAATTTATTTATGAGTAAAGTTTATGGGAAGAGATTAGAAAGCTAACAACAGAAGCTGAATTAGCAGCAGAATGAAATTAACTCATAGATATTAATGTTGACGTTTGTTGTAATATTCGGTGTATCCTTTAAAAATGTGAATCATGCAAAGCTTAATGAAGATAAAGATCCTATAGCCCTGTTTATGTTAACTCTTCAAATTTAGTGAAGACAAAGAAGTGCAGTGCGTAGCTCCACACAGCACAATAGACAATAGCAAAAAGTTATGATAATCCCTGAAGGTGTTGCCCTCCCTGAATTTCAAAATTTCATTTTCTCTGTCAAGTATTAAGAGCTTAACTGTTTCATATGTGAATATCAGCCTACATGTTTCCTTGGTTGTCTTTAATGAAGGAAACTGAACTTTGCACTTATTATATTAATAGCATAAATAATACCAACATTTAAATAAATCTGCCTTCGTATGCCCTAAATATTTTATCTTGACCCTATATGTATTCATATACATATACATGATCACAATTAAAAATTACATACATTCTATTTAAACATGCTTCTTATGTTAAACTTTCTAAATAGTAACCAAACTGATTTTATTTAGAAAAAAAAAGTACAGGGGGCAGGGGAGGCAGAAATACTGACTGTTCCTTTTAAATAGAAAAGCAAAAGGAATTATTTCATTTCAGTAGAGCGGCTTTCTGAAATCAAGCCCCTGGAGCCATGGTCAGTGTTCTCACTGTCGTCCTGTTCTGCCCCTTAACACTTCTCCCAAATCAAGCAAGAAACAATTATGTGTTGGTCCCAGTTAGAAATCATACTGTGATTTTTTTTTTCCCCTCCCTCTCTTGCAAATTAATCCAAAGAAGGAACACTGGACTTACTATCCTGGATTTCCCCCAAAGTGATCCATTTGGATCACTGATCCAAAAGGTCAGGGTCAAGTACAAAAATGGTTTGGCGATATTGCACAACAGCAATGGACTAAATACACACCTCAGGACACTTGAGTGTTCCCAAGATTGATACCCAGTTGGACAAAGTCTGTGATTGAGTGCCTCTGAAGCCCTGACTGAGAAATATATTGCCTCAGTTCAGTTCAGTTCAATTGCTAAGTCATGTCCGACTCTTGGCGACCCCATGAATTACAGCACGCCAGGCCTCCCTGTCCATCACCAACTCCCGGAGTTCACTCAAACTCATGTCCATCGAGTCGGTGATGCCATCCAGCCATCTCATCCTCTGTTGTCCCCTTCTCCTCCTGCCCTCAATCCCTTCCAGCATCAGAGTCTTTTCCAGTGAGTCAGCTCTTCACATCAGGTGGCCAAAGTACTGGAGTTTCAGCTTTAACATCATTCCTTCCAAAGAATACCCACGGCTGATCTCCTTCAGAATGGACTGGTTGGATCTCCTGGGAGTCCGGGGCACTCTCAAGAGTCTTCTCCAACACCACAGTTCAAAAGCATCAGTTCTTCGGCACTCAGCTTTCTTTACAGTCCAACTCTCACATCCATACATGACCACTGGAAAAACTATAGCCTTGACTAGATGGACCTTTGTTGGCAAAGTAATGTCTCTGCTTTTCAATATGCTATCTAGGTTGATCATAACTTTTCTTCCAAGGAGTAAGCGTCTTTTAATTTCATGGCTGCAATCACTATCTGCAGTGATTTTGGAGCCCAAAAAAATAAAGTCTAACACTGTTTCCCCATCTATTTCCCATGAAGTGATGGGACCAGATGCCATGATCTCCTTAATGAATCTTAAAATGAGCTGACAAGTGCTTAGGGGGTTAATCAATATAATGGACGTCAAAGTAAATGTTTCAATAAGTGTTCAGGCTTGACTACCAGTGGAAAACATATCAGTCAAGTGTCTGCCCCCATAGATCAGATCAGATCAGTCGCTCAGTCGTGTCCGACTCTTTGCGACCCCATGAACCGCAGCACGCCAGGCCTCCCTGTCCATCACCAGCTCCCGGAGGTCACTCAGACTCACACCCATCGAGTCAGTGATGCCATCCAGCCATCTCATCCTCTGTCGTCCCCTTCTCCTCCTGCCCTCAATCCCTCCCAGCATCAGAGTCTTCTCCAATGAGTCAACTCTTCGCATGAGGTGGCCAAAATACTGGAGTTTCAGCTTTAGCACCATTCCTTCCAAAGAAATTCCAGGATTGATCTCCTTCAGAATGGACTGGTTGGATCTTCTTGCAGTCCAAGGGACTCTCAAGAGTCTTCTCCAACACCACAGTTCAAAAGCATCAATTCTTCGGCGCTCAGCCTTCTTCACAGTCCAGCTCTCACATCCATACATGACCACAGGAAAGACCATAGCCTTGACTAGGCGAACCTTTGTTGGCAAAGTGATGTCTCTGCTTTTGAATATGCTATCTAGGTTGGTCATCACTTTCCTTCCAAGGAGTAAGCGTCTTTTAATTTCATGGCTGCAGTCACCATCTGCAGTGATTTTGGAGCCCAGAAAAATAAATTCTGACACTGTTTCCACTGTTTCCCCATCTATTTCCCATGTAGTGATGGGATCAGATGCCATGATCTTCGTTTTCTGAATATTGAGCTTTAAGCCAACCTTTTCACTCTCCACTTTCACTTTCATCAAGAGGCTTTTTAGCCCCTCTTCACTTTCTGCCATAAGAGTGGTGTCATCTGCATATCTGAGGTTATTGATATTTCTCCCAGCAATCTTGATTCCAACTTGTGTTTCCTCCAGTCCAGCATTTCTCATGATGTACTCTGCATATAAATTAAATAAACAGGGTGACAATATACAGCCTTGACGTACTCCTTTTCGTATTTGGAACCAGTCTGTTGTTCCATAACCAGTTCTAACTGTTGCTTCCTGACCTGCATACAGATTTCTTAAGAGGCAGATCAGGTGGTCTGGTATTCCCATCTCTTTCAGAATTTTCCATAGTTTATCGTGATCTACACAGTCAAAGGCTTTGGCATAGTCAATAAAGCAGAAATAGATGTTTTTCTGGAACTCTCTTGCTTTTTCCATGATCCAGCGGATGTTGGCAACTTGATCTCTGGTTCCTCTGCCTTTTCTAAAACCAGCTTGAACATCAGGAAGTTCACGGTTCACATATTGCTGAAGCCTGGCTTGGAGAATTTTGAGCATTACTTTACTAGCGTGTGAGATAAGTGCAATTGTTCGGTAGTTTGAGCATTCTTTGGCATTGCCTTTCTTTGGGATTGGGATGAAAACGGACCTTTTCCAATCTTGTGGCCACTGCTGAGTTTTCCAAATTTGCTGGCATATTGAGTGCAGCACTTTCACAGCATCATCTTTCAGGATTTGGAATAGCTCCACTGGAATTCCATCACCTCCACTAGCTTTGTTCGTAGTGATGCTTTCTAAGGCCCATTTGACTTCACATTCCAAGATGTCTGGCTCTAGGTCAGTGATCACATCATCATGATTATCTGGGTCGTGAAGCTCTTTTTTGTACAGTTCTTCTGTGTATTCTTGCCACCTCTTCTTAATATCTTCTGCTTCTGTTAGGTCCATACCATTTCTGTCCTTTATCGTGCCCATCTTTGCATGAAATGTTCCTTTGGTATCTCTGATTTTCTTGAAGAGATCCCTAGTCTTTCCCATTCTGTTGTTTTCCTCTATTTCTTTGCATTGATTGCTGAAGAAGGCTTTCTTATCTCTTCTTGCTATTCTTTGGAACTCTGCATTCAGATGTTTATATCTTTCCTTTTCTCCTTTGCTTTTCGCTTCTCTTCTTTTCACAGCTATTTGTAAGCCCTCCCCAGACAGCCATTTTGCTTTTTTGCATTTCTTTTCCATGGGGATGGTCTCGATCCCTGTCTCCTGTACAATGTCACGAACCTCATTCCATAGTTCATCAGGCACTCTATCTATCAGATCTAGGCCCTTAAATCTATTTGTCACTTCCACTGTATAATCATAAGGGATTTGATTTAGGTCATACCTGAATGGTCTAGTGGTTTTCCCTACTTTCTTCAATATCAGTCTGAATTTGGCAATAAGGAGTTCATGGTCTGAGCCACAGTCAGCTCCTGGTCTTGTTTTTGCTGATTGTATAGAGCTTCTCCATCTTTGGCTGCAAAGAATATAATCGATCTGATTTCGGTGTTGACCATCTGGTGATGTCCATGTATAGAGTCTTCTCTTGTGTTTTTGGAAGAGGGTATTTGCTATGACCAGTGCATTTTCTTGGCAAAACTCTGTTAGTCTTTGCCCTGCTTCATTCCGTGTTCCAAGGCCAAATTTGCCTGTTACTCTAGGTGTTTCTTGACTTCCTACTTTTGCATTCCAGTCCCCTATAATGAAAAGGACATCTTTTTTGGGTGTTAGTTCTAAAAGGTCTTGTAGGTCTTCATAGAACCGTTCAACTTCCGCTTCTTCGGTCTTACTGGTTGGGGCATAGATTTCGATTACTGTGACATTGAATGGTTTGCCTTGGAAGCGAACAGAGATCATTCTGTCATTTTTGAGATTGCATCCAAGTACTGCATTTCGGACTCTTTTGTTGACCATGATGGCCACTCCATTTCTTCTGAGGGATTCCTGCCCACAGTAGTAGATATAATGGTCATCCGAGTTAAATTCACCCATTCTAGTCCATTTTAGTTCACTGATTCCTAGAATGTCGACATTCACTCTTGCCATCTCTTGTTTGACCACTTCCAATTTGCCTTGATTCATGGACCTGACATTCCAGGTTCCTATGCAATATTGCTCTTTACAGCATCGGACTTTGCTTCTATCACCAGACACATCCACAGCTGGGTATTCTTTTTGCTTTGGCTCCATCCCTTCATTCTCTCTGGAGTTATTTCTCCACTGATCTCCAGTAGCATATTGGGCCCCTACTGACCTGGGGAGTTTCTCTTTCAGTATCCTATCATTTTGTCTTTTCATACTATTCATACTGCCCCCTTATGGATGTAACAAATATAGATGCAGACTGATACGGAGGTCCTGAATTAAAGTTTTTCTTCATATTATCCATTGGTGGGCTCTGGGAAGATCCAGGTTACAGTAAGAACTGTGCAGAAATGATTTGTGTTTACATGTAAATCTGAGTTAGGTTCTGGGCTCACATAATCATCAATACATAAATGTCCGGGGCTTCCCTGGTGGCTCAGATGGTCAAGAATCTGCCCTCAGTGTGGGAGGCCCTGGTTTGATCCCTGGGTCAGAAAGATTCCCTGGAGAAGGGAATGGCAACTCACTCTAGTATTGTTATATTCTTGCCTGGAGAAGTCCATGGACAGAGGAGCGTGGTGGGCTACGGTCCATGGGGTCACAAGGAGTCTCACATGACTAAACAACGAACATGAACAACAACAAAAATTGTAGCAGGAATTTAGGAAGCTGTGTGGGATGCAGGACAATGTTTATTTGTATGAGTTTGCCCTGTGCATCCTGTCTAGCATCCCAGGTCCCCAACTATTAAATGCCATTAATATCCTCCCTCCTTCTTTCACAGTGGCAATCCAAAAGACTTCCACATTCCCCACCATCCTACACTCCAGAATGCTGTGCATCAGAGTTTAAATTCCAGCTATGTGATCTGGGCCAAGTCACAAAGTGTCTCTATTTCCTAGTTTGTAAAATGAAGTTGATAATAATTGCTAACTCAAAGGGTGTTAGCATTAAATAAGATGGTATGAAAAGCTCTTAGTGAAGTGCCTGAAATGTAGGAAACGTTCAGTGGTAGCTTTCTTTTTAAAAAAGTAGAACCAGGACCCTATTAGAGAAGTTTTACCAGCTTGTCTCAGGGAGTCACCCTGTGACCTAAACAGTATACAGTAAATCCCCTACATACCAATGGGAGTTTTGTTCTGAGTGCATGTTCGTAAATCCAATTCCTTCGTAAGTTCATCAGAGTTAGCCTAGGTACCCAACTAACACAATTGGCTATATAGTACTGTACTGTAATAGATGTATAATGCATTTCACACAAATAATACATAAAAGGGGCTTCCCTGGTGGCTCAGACGGTAAAGAATCTGCCTGCAATGCGGGAGGACAAGTTCGATCCCTGGGTCAGGAAGATCCCCTGAAGAAGAGAATAGCAATCCACTCCAGTATTCTTGCCTGGGAAATCCGATGGCCAGAGGAACCTGGTGGGCAACAGTCCATGGAGTCACAAAGAGTGACACACAATTCATAAAAAGTACTCTTGCCTGGAAAATCCCATGGACAGAGGAGCCTAGTAGGCTGCAGTCCATAGGGTCCCTAAGAGTCGGACACGACCGAGGGACTTCACTTTCACTTTTCACTTTCATGCATTGGAGAAGGAAATGGCCACCCACTCCAGTGTTCTTGCCTGGAGAATCCCAGGGACGGGGGAGCCTGGTGGGCTGCCGTCTATGGGGTCGCACAGAGTTGGACACGACTGAAGCGACTTAGCAGCAGCACCAAACATCACTGAGTTAAGTAATAAAAACAAACAAAAAAAGAAAACACATTTCATCTTACAGCACAGTACCTTGAAAAGTACAGTAGTACCAGCTGCTTTTACACTTGCTTCTGGACATCCTGGGCTTGAAATAGAGATACTGCACTACTGTACTGCACAGTAAATTACAGAAAAGCACAGCCACCCGTAGAGGATCCGCCTGCACAGTGTACTCCAGACACGTGAACTAGCTTAGGTGACTCAATATGCAACCACCATTCACTTCTTCGAAAGTTTGCTACTCAAAGGTTCGTATGTAGAAGACTTACTGTATCCTTAAAATTAATGAATGTAACAGACCATATAATAGTCCTAAAATCTCACTCTTTCTCCCCATCTTCCTCTTCTCCCTCTCCCCAGAGCCTCGTTCCTTGCTAATCTTACCGACATGTGCTCCTATACAGGTTTATTTATTGAAAATATCTAAAATTCTCAAAGGATTTCCTCTCATTGTTCCTGCAGTCCTTATCATCATCAGAGCTTCAAAGGCCTACCAGAATTTGTTGTTTTTCTCAAGAACAATCAGTCAGATCCACAGAGAGGGTCAGTCACCCAGGCGTTCTTTTAATTTATATTGAAAAAGTAAGTGTATCACAGAACAGTTTTCCAGTATTTTAAGCTCTTTGACCAGCTGCGATTTGCCTTCAGGGATTTTTATTCTGTGGTTTTTCTGAGCCACAAAACTGAAATGGCTAAACCGAAGTGAGGCTGTTGTTCCTAAAACGGTTGTTCTCACGGATCATGAAATCATCTGGCTGAAAGCTTTTGTGTTGATAGCATTTGTGTTTGTTCTGTATTTGCATGACTGCCTGAACAGGCCAGGCTGAAGATCCGGAAAATGCAATGGCTACTGGAAAGTCTTTGTGGCCAGCAGTCAGCTTGTCTCTATGTAACCCATACAGAGTACTCTAGTATTCCTCCAGAAGCACAAGAGCTCTTTTAAGACCGGATGTGTGTGATCGAATGGAGAAATAGCCCCCTGGTCCATTTTTACTTAGCCATAATGCAGTAATGAACAAAGCACTTTTAAAATGGGGAAAATGAGATTAAATAATGTCCTTCATCAAACCTGGAAGCTAAGCCTTTTCAGGCCCCTCTTCATCTACGTGTAAAAGTGGTTTCCTGTTGCCCTTCTATCACCTTGGGACTGGTGGGGAGGAGAGTTTATGCTGGGCAATGTTTAGCTTAGAATTGGTTTATTATTAATGCAGTGAACACCAGAACCAACAAACTCAGAAGTCCTTGAGTTGCTATCCTTCTAGTTCTCTCTTTCTGTAGGGGACTATTTGATGCAAAGCTGCTGTAGGCAGTGAAGTAACACATTTCTGCTAAAGTTTTTATGTTTCTTATGTTTAATTTACTACACAGCCAAAGTAACATGTTTGGAACACTATTGAAGTTACTTTATATTGAAGGTACTTTCTGGCTCAAGAAGTAAATGGTCTATTTGAAAAATTAGAAATATTTATTTTGGATTGGGAATAATACACTCCTTTGTCTTGTCAGTGTATTTTTTTTTTTTCGCAGTGATGTGATTATCTTTTTAAAAATGCATAGGCGTCTGATTACACTAAACACAAGAATACCATCTTTTTTTAATATTTATTCATATTAAATCAGCCTCACATTGTTAAACTCATGTTTACGTCACTAAAACGATTGTTGTTTATCTTCCAAAAAAAAACAGAAAAAGTATTTATTACTGTTTTCAAATAATACATGCACCTCCAAACAAAAAAGCAGGGAAATTTATAGGAGTGATCTCTCACCCACAATAAACTAATGATAGCTTTTTGCGGTAGTATCTTTCAGACTTTTTTCTCTGCACAGTTGATGTGTTTCCATATTCCTTTGAGTAATTAAGGAATAGGGCTTCATAATTTGTAAAGGTCTTGGCATACATATGCACGTTTCAGTCCTGGGAAAACCTAGATTCCTTGTGACAGAACTGAGGTTCAGGAAGAATGACATTTGCCCAGGAACACAGAAAGTACAAGTGGTGGCATTAAAATGGACCCCGAGACTGACTGCCAGGTCTTCAACCAAGATTTAAACCACAAACTCAACTGCTTTCCCCTGAGTCACAGTTGCTAATGATTCTACCACTGATGAAGGTTTTGCTCCGTGATTTTGGTATCTTTTTCTTCACCTGAAGCACCATTTGGGGCTCTTTGTCATCAGGAAGTCCTCAAAAAGTACAATAATCCTTCCGTGAACACCATTTTATAAGGAGTAATAAAGTCCCTTATACAACAGAAAAAGGATGAAATACAGAGAAACAGCATTGTTCACATGTATCTGTGAGTTGCAGAAGGAAGTAGGTCTTCATCTGATAGTGAACAGAGTATTAGTCATCCTCACAATAGGTGTCATAGATTAATTCATAAATAGGATATTTAATAAATGCAATTTTATAGTATTGCAATCTGAAATGGATTTTAAAAAATTCTTGTTTCCTCGTTACAATGAGAAGATAAGAGTTATTATTTCTATTAATATTTTACTTATGAAAAAAACAGCCTCAGATGTGGTCATTTGCCCTTGGTCTCTTACACTGTAAATATAAGGTTTGGCTGTCACCACCCGCCTTTCCCCTCTCGTGCTGCCAGGCTGCATGATAAAGGACCAAATCACCTTTTCCTTTGGATGTATCCAAATGTCTTGGTATTCTCAGCAACATTTTTTTCTTCTATTTTGAAGACTTGGCTTGCTGCCATTTTCTTCTCCCTCACTGTTCCTGCCAATGTGTGGCATTCAAAATTGACTTGGGCATATAATCCCAGCTGTGAATGCCTGGGCTGTATGCATCCCTAAACTGTATGGTCTTATTGAAACTGCTGATCCAAATGACATTCCGTCCAGGACACCTTCTCTTCCCACGGACACCACTGCTCACTTTTTCTTATCTTCTTACCTTTCTATTTCCAGGGCCATACCCAAGAAGAGGCTTTATCCCTCCTTCATGGCTTTACCGAGCTTCCCAGGTGGCTCAGTGGTAAAGAATCCACTTGCCAGTGCAGGAGACGTGGGTTCCATCCCTGGGTCAGGAAGAAGGAGAATGAAATGGCAGCCCACTCTAGTATTCTTGCCTGGGATATCCCCTGGACAGAGAGCCTGGGGGGTGGCGGGTTACGGTCCTTGGGGTCACAAAAGAGTCAGACATGACTTAGCGACTTAAAGAACAACGAGCGACCTGGCTTCACTGTCCCCTTGTCCATTGTTAATCCTAAAAGCTCTGTTTCTCTCCCTTGCCCATTTCTTGAAAGACCAGGGCAAGTTCAAGTTAATATTTTCTGAGAACCAGAAGCACTTTGGAAATACCAGCTCATGGTAAATAATAGTGGACACTGTTGTGCCTCCCTCAGTATTGTCTTTGGGTCAAACCCAAAATTGTGAAAGTCGACAAACACTAAAGGAAATTCTCTCACTTCATACATTTCAACGGTATGTCATCTATTAAATAGAAACCAGTCTTTAAAAATACAGAGAGGAAAAAAAGAAAACACAGAGAGGGAGATAAACTCTGGCTTACCTCTGCCTCCCTCCAACTGAGAACAAATTTCATTCGCTAAATGGCAGATTATGTGGTGAAGCTTTGTTCTCCTGATAAATTCCTATTTGCATTTCCCCTGGGGATTTAACAGAGTCCTTTTGTAGTTAATTAACTGTAAAATATGATAAGGTTGGACAGTTGTAAAAGGAGTTATCTTTAAGATTTTCCACTGGACTGGGTATCGTGTATTTTATTTCTAATCAAAAGCCAAGAAACTATCTCTAAACTCACTGGGAGGAAAACCCACTTTCACCAGCCCCTCTCCTTTGATGTTGCCGCGTGTCCTGGTGAGTGCTTTTATTGGAAAACTTAAGGAGCAGGATTGGCACATCGATAGCAATAAGCCTTTTGAAGTGGTACCCCTCCCATCCTTGATGCTCGAGATTAACTGTGGTTCTTTCCTGGCTGCTCCTTTTTTATAGATGACTTGTGTATTGCACATGCTTGTTTCCCTGCGCTGTGTTCAGGAGCCACAACTTAACCATCTCGATTTGTCTTGTTTGCTTTCCATGTGTCTTGCTTCCTGTACCCAGTCGAGCCTGTTGACGCCCGCCCTGCTGCCGACCGAGGACTGACCACTCGACCAGGTATAACCCGGGTACCCTCCTCCTCCCGCATCCTGCGCTTATGCAGACGCAGCCCCTTTCTCCAGGGTCAGTCCCTCCGTATTGCAAGGTTGGACAAGCAGGATGTGAAAGGACCGTGGAAACCAAACTTTAAAACTCTCCCTTGTTTTCCCTTACACTTCATTTCCCAAGTTCCTAATTAGGTGATTTTTTTTTTTTTCTTTCTGAGCGTTCCTTTTGAAACAATGAAAAGGAGCCCTTCCAATGCTTGGGATTTTTTTTTTCCCTCTTTTTAAGTGGAGAGGGTTCTAGAGACCCTATCTTTCCTCGAAAAATGGAGACCTACGCAGACGTAGACTCCAGCTGCTGGCGACCTGGTTACTTCTAGGAGCATCTCGTTTCTTACTTTCTTGTTTTGTATTTGGATGTTCCGTTTCTAACTGAGCCCGGCTCAAACTTCAGTTCCTGTTAGATGTGTCTGCCTAAAAATAGCAGAATTGGAATATTTTTAGAGCCCAGAAATATTTCCGTTTTATCATTTGTGGGTTGTATATAGTTATTCTTGATGAGTGTCTAAAACACAGCAGAAGTCCCATGCCTAATTGTCCATACAAGTCCTTTATTTTTTATGCTACTTTAAATTCCCATTAACACCAGTGTGGACACTTGTCTTTTTTTGTGATTTCCTGAGCATTAAGAAGAAATGCGTTTTTACCTTTGTTCTATATTGAACCTAGGTCTCAAATTTACATACAATAGAAACATATACATGCCTGGTTTTGACCCCATGCACAACCTCACCCGACTGATAGCACCATTGCTTTCAGTGGATCAGAGAGAGGAGGCAAGTTAACTGAATTGGCAAATCTCTATATATATTTTGGGAAGATTTTACTCCCAAGAGTGCAACCCTACCCATGTTTTCTCTCTATCCTCATAACGTCCCCTGCAGTAATCTCGGAGGAGGGTGCTAGCCTCACAGGGACATGTTAATGCTAGAAGGTTGTTGACCTCTGATCCCCTGTTCAGATGCAGCCAGCAGCAGGGCCAGAAGCAGGGGCCTGCCCCTCTTTCTTCCAGCTCAGGTTCAGGTTGCATCTGCCTCCAACCACCATCATTGAGGAGAAATTCAGAGTCTGCCTGTGGCTTCTTCGTGCCTCTGCAGTGTAATTAACAGGGCATCAGGGACGGTGGAGTGACAGATCTTGACAGCTGATCTCCTTGATTCTATGATCCCTTTCTGTAGGGCTTTTCAGAGACATAAATTACAGTAAGTCAGGCACAGCTTCAGCTCGCCTAACGTCTTCCTTATTGCCCGTGTCACACAAGTGAATTTCAAGGAACAGGGAATTGACACATCCCCAGCCTGCTCAGCCCACTGGTAGGACCCAAGGCTGAGGGTTGGTTCCATTCTAACTGCTTCTGAGACCGGCTCGGGTTGGTCCTTTGCCTTGGGCCATTTTTTCATGGCACTTCCTACTTTATTTTTAAAGGAAGAGATGCTTCTCATCCACAAGCATACAGTGTGAATTAGAACCACTCACTCAATAAGTTTTATTAAATTGCTATATTGGGCACACAGGGCCATTATGTTCCTACTGAAATACCCAGGAAGAGGTAACACCACCGAAGTCTTTTTTGTTTTTAACATGAAATGGACTTCTCCATACATTCTTAAACAAAAGCAATTTGTTTTAAGAGTTAGAGGATATATAGAGATGGGAAGAAGCCTTTTCTAAAGTCCCTGTTGTAACATTGGCAATAGCTCCTTTTATTTTATGAAGACCCCTTAGCTGCTTTGGAGGGTTGAAAGAATTGAAGTGATAAGGTCCTTGCTCTCAGGAACTTGAAGTAGTATAGAAGAACCACACTGCATATTTAGAAGGATGAGATCTAATTAGACAGGAAAATTCAACAGTAAGTGTAAACCACCGTGTGATGTTTGGAATGTGAGCAGGTGGGCCATTAACCGAGCGTGCATTGCTGGAGATGAGCTTCAGGATGGGTTTTGAAAGGTTTGGAGCACATCCATTTGCAAAGAGGAGAAGAGTTCTGTACAGATGAGAGAATGACCGGGGCCAACCTTCCTTTCTTACACTGTTGCAAAACTTGAGTTCTGCCAGGAGAGGGCCATAGATGGGAAAGAATTCTCAGAAAGTGAGGGAGACTCTAAATCAGGTATGTTTCTGAATAACTTTATTTGCTGTGTGTGTATTAAGACATACATAGGCCCTGTATTTTTTGCACTTGTAATGAGTCTTTTGGAAATGTGGATCAATTTTTCCCCTACGTTTTCTATTGAATAGCATTAGTTTTGGTTCTTCATCATCACACTTTCTGAAACCATATACTTGAATCTACTGTGCCAAATTATATTGTTATTCTTCCTGAACTTAGAAGACCCTTCCAAGATTGTCCCATCATGTCATTCAATTGATGGCATTGTGTTTTACACGATCACTGTTGTCACTTGGAAACAAGTAGAGAGAGGGCTTTTGTATAATCACAGCTAAGGAAAAGGACTTCTTGACTTTCGTATCTGAAATACCAGGACACAGTACCTTCTAGAATGTAGTGTCCTGGAGGGAAACCATAATATCAGTAGTGATTTCTGGGGACAGTGACCTTTATAGCTACTCCCCTAGGCTTACTTCCTGAGAGAAATAGACTCTGAAGGACGAGGTACAGCATTTGACCAGAATAAAGAAGACAAATAGAGACATACCTCACTTTATTGCATCTTACAGTTATTGCATTTTTTTTACAAACTGAAGGTTTGTGGCAACCCTGAAATAAGCAAGCTCCATTTTTCCAGCAGCATTTGCTCAACTCGTGTCTCTAGGTCACTTTTTGGTAACTCTCAGGTTATTTCGAACTTCTTTATTACCATTCTATCATGGTGATCTGTGATAATCATCTTTGATGTTACTATTGCAAGAAGATTACAACTCAATGAAGGCTTAGATGATGGGTAGCCTTTTTTGGCAATAAAGTATTTTTAATTAAGGTACACACATTGTTTTTTAGAAATAGACTACAGCACAGTGGAAGCATAACCTTTATATGCACTGGGAAACCAGAAAATGTGTATGACTCACTTTATTGCAATATTAACTTTATTGCGATGGTCTGAAACTAAACCCCCAATGTCTCTGAGGTATGTTTCCACTATAATTTAACCACCCCTCTCCAGGCCTAATAAAGAAAACCAGATCCTTTGAGAAAGCTCCTTCAAATGAACAGCAGGCTGTTCCTGACTCACCGTGACTTAGAGAACAAGAGTCCCAGCAGGGCTTAGAGTAGAATCAGAGCAGCTCAGGGATCGCGTCGGGTAAACCTTCAAGCAAAGGTCCACGCGATTTATTTACATCTTCTTAAATCATCACATATCACTAGACATAATTGCAGCTTTTATTATCAATGATATTTCCCTGGTGAAAGCTTATTAGTTTTTCCCCTTTAAATGAGATTTGCTTCATGAAAGGCTCTTTGGTGACTGACTATACATGCTGTACAAAAAATGAACTCTTTTTCTGCTAAAAGTCCCGCAAACCGTTGTGCCATAATTATCTGTTGTTCTGACTTACTGCATGAATTTGAAAATTTTTGACCATTGAAAGTACTCTTGATATCCTTTCAGGAAGAGTGTGGGGTTTTTTTTAATATAAATTTATTTATTTTAATTGGAGGCTAATTACTTTACAATATTGTATTGGTTTTGCCATACATCGAGAGTATGGATTTTTAAATTTTGAGTGAAGAGCTAGCTCATTCTTTACCTTTTTACAATGTGGTTATTTTGTCTCACAAATCTTGAAGGAAAGAGTATTCAAGACAGTTTTCTTAAAAATCTCAGAAATATAGCTCTAACTCTTGCATTGTTAGATCCTGATGACAGAAAGAGGTAAGGTATAAAGAAATGACTTTAGTTCTAAAAGGACCTCAGATTTAAAAGGGTTTGTAGAAAGAGAAAAATGTACAACGAATGAGGGATAAACAAGCATCAGTGTCACAGCAGAATAAAAATTTGTATCAGGAAGATTAGAGGTCAGAATAAGATGAAATTTGTTAGAAAGTGCTGATCATTTTAAGGCAGGAACATAAATAAGAATGGAGAGCCTTACAGTTCTTGTGACAGGGTTGGGGGTCAGGTACAGTCAGTGTGCTGAGTGGACCAGTTAAAAGATGAGAGAAGGAGAAATTGTCCCTTCTTTGATGGTGCTTCTGTCTTTCATGTGTATATTGAAGAGAATGGTCTTTTGTTAAAAGGAAATCAAAGCCCTAGAAAGATGAAGATGAGAAAAGAAGGCACTAGTCCTTTGTAATGGGCTTCCCAGGTGGCGCAGTGGTAAAGAACCCACCTGCCAGTGCGGAAAACACAGGAGACGTGGGTTTGATCCCTGGGTCAGGAAGATTCCCTTGGAGGAGGAAATGGCAACCCACTCCAGTATTCTTACCTGAAAAAAATCCCATGGACAGAGGAGCCTGGCAGGCCGCAGTCCATGGGATCGCAGAGACACACCTGAGCACACAGTCTTTTGTAATAGCTATTACTATATAATAAATAACCCCATAACTTAGCAACTTAAAAATAAACATTTCGCTTCTTATAATGAATTTCAAGGATTTCAGGCATGGCTTAGCTGGATGCTTAAGGCTCAGGGTCTCTCAGGAAGTTACAATCAAGACATCTGTCATAGCTCCATGCATCTGAGGGCTTGAGGTTTGGCTGGGCTGGTCAGGATTTTTTCCATGATGGTTCACTCACGTCAGTTGGCAGGAGACCTCAGAGCCTGCCCATGTTAATCTTTTTAATAGGACTGCTTGAGTATCCTCACAACATGGCAGCCAACTTTTCCCAGACCAAGTCATCAGATGGTTACAAAGGAAGCTGTCCTTTGCAATCCAGTCGCAAGTCATACACCACCACTTCTGCTACATTCTGTTCATTAGAAGCAAGTCTCTATATATAATATATATAGAAGCAAAGTTTCTATATATAATCACAAGGGGATTGAATCCCACCTCTTGATGGTAAGAGTATCTATAATTAGTGGCTATATTTTTAAACTACCACACTTCTCTACCCAAGTGTAAGTCCCTAGGACCCAGGTAAATCAGAGGCAAGGAGAACTAGAGGGCAAAATCATAGAACCACTCTCGCTGGTCTTTGTGGACTAGCAAGACCTGGGAAGACAGGAATAAGAAAAACATAGTTCTGATGAGCAGAAGACAGCATCACAGGCTACGCTGGATGAAGATTGACATTGATCTAGGGTCCGTTTTTGAATAGGTTGTTAAATGGAAGCTCTTTGAGCAATTGGCCAAGGAATCAGTGATATGTCACAACCAGCATGAGCTCCCTGGATCTTGTCAAATTATCCCCTTGTCTCCTTTGTATAGAGTGTGCTGTTAGACTGGCCCATCATATGCTGTGGACATTGCTTTTCACTTTTAACAAGATGTGTGACAGGGTTCACAGCACCTTGTAGACAAGATTTTAAGAGCAATAGACCAAAAGCAAGAAATTAGGTCCCATGGGAGCTGAAGGAACTTGGAGCCCAAGTAGGAGAAAAATCAGCAGGAATGTGACGTTTCTTCTTGAGTTTCTGATCTGTTCAAGGCTATTGTGCAGAAGGGAGGTTCAGGGTTGTTCTGTGTTGAACAAAGAGTGGAAGTTACAAGGAAACTGATTTTGGCTTAGTGTAAGAAATAAATTCTAGTAGACAAAGCTGTCTGAAAATGCAAGCAAACTGATTTATTCCTCTCTCTTCAAGCAGAGCTGAGAGTTTACCCCTGGGTAGGAAGAGCAGAAAACAGGTGATTTTAGAAGACATTCTCATCCTAAAATTCAGACTTTTGATATTTAAATGTTACAACCTGTAAATTATATTTATACTGCACTCTTTCACTTTGGGTTTTAAAAATTACTTTGTGTTTTGTTTTTAAACTTCAAATTATCATCAGAAGAATTAAATTCATGATAACAATTAGTGTAAGGATCATATAGTAATTTATAAAGAAGCATTAGTACATTAGAAATTCTCTTAGTCCCACAGAAACATTTTTCAAAAATTATGTACTGCAGTTCTTTATTCAGCAGATGAACCAGTTAAATTTTGTATTAATATCTGTAACTAAATCACTTAACTAAATAAATGATACGATTTTTACAGAGCTCCACTGCATAGATGCATGAGCATAATTTATTTGTAATAGGAACAAAGTCCCAAAGTAGCAGTTTTGTTCTACCAGGTAATTAATGCTCATTTTTAAAGCCTTTTATTACTTTTTCTGAAGGAAAAAGACACATTATAGGCTAAGCTGTAAGCCCCTAAACCAAGCCAGCATATTCTAGGAACAAATCCTTGCCACCCTCGCAACTACCATTTAACTTCTATTTTTCCCCATTAAGAAAAAAAATTATAGCATGTGCTTAAAGGCAATAGAAGCCTTAAGTTCAAATTTCTTTAATCTTTAATTTCTTTTTGTTTAAAAAAGGTAGTGGTTAAGGATTTAAATATAGGGTGTCATTTTTCTTGAAGAAAATCGTTAATCTATTTTCGTCTAACTTTAGGCTTAGGAGGAAGTTTCTGGTAGGCTTTGTGTTGTAATGATATTGTTTATAGATAAAACAAATGGACTGGCCTGCGTGTTTTGATTATGGTACAATGCTTACGGTGTCATACAGGTTCAGGATTAACAAACATCAAGACAGAAGAGATCTCTGAAGTGAAGATGGATGCAGAATTCCGACATGATTCAGGATATGAAGTTCATCATCAAAAATTGGTAGGTGAAAAAAGAAATTATGCAAATGAACTTACAAAGCAGAAACAGACTCACAGACTTAGAGAGTGAACGTGTGGGATGGACATTGCATACGGCTATCTTTAAGATGGATAACCAACAAGGTCCTACTGCAGAGCTCAGGAAACTCTGCTCAATGCTATGTGGACGGGAGGGGAGTTTGGGGGAGAATGGATCCGTGTATGTGTGTATGGCTGAGTCCCTTCGCTGTTTACCTGAAACTATCACAACACTGTTAATTGGCTATATCCCAATACAAAATAAAAAGTTTAAAAAATAAATAAAAATTGGTAGGTGACATAATCTACCTCTTCCGGCCACTCCGTCTTGCCAGATGACTCGCATTCCTCCTGGGTCAGAAATCCAGTTAAGGAAAAGATTAAAACAAAAAGTACATGCTTGCCTATAGGCTCATCATGAAAATAGGAAGAAAAGAAAAAGAGGCTCTTTAAATGGTAGTTCTTAGTGTATGAAATGGTTAGATAGCACCACCGACTCAATGGACATGAATTTGAGCAAATGCCAGGAGATAGTGGAGAGCAGAGGAGGCTGGTGTGCTACAGTCCACGGGGTCACAGAGTCGGACACGACTTAGTGACTGGACAGCAGCAAAAATAGGTCTAGAAAGTAGTTAAACCCACAAAGGACTTAAAAGGGAATTAATTTCTAGTCTAGCAGCCATTTTAATTAACTTCCTGTCTGTTTTATAGGACAGCAGGCTATTGGTATGTTTGTGTGAAGGATCAAAATCTCAAATAAACAGGCGCAAATACTACTTAGGTTCACAAAACAGCATTCCTAGCCGTTTGCTTAATTTCACGTTTGGAACTCTCTCCCTGGGTTTCTTCGCGTCTCCCTTGCCCATCCTTCGGGCCCCTCCCCACCCTTTAAATTCTTCCTGAGGGGCAGGATGTTTGGGACCTATGGAGGTGGGTAGAAGGGATGGATGAGCACTGTCCCCAGCAGTGCTGTTGAGCAGAAGACTTGGGCAGGGAAGACAGTGGCTTCCTTTTCAGACACACTCACCCTTTCCCCCCACCCCGCAAATGTTAGAATTGGAGTAAATCAGAAAACACCCATCATTTTCTTTAAGGTAGTTACATAAAGCCCTTTGCCAAAAGCCTCAGGTAAAACAGGCCTTCATGATGTTAGGGTTCCTCCCATCCTAAGAGTCCAGTGAGTGGCTTAAATTAATAATGGAAATAATTTGACTGCACATTCAGTAGTGAATAAAGGTGGTAGTAAGATTCTGAAAGCAGTAATAATCCTTGAGAAGGACACTCTTAGGCACTTTATTTTTGTTTGTGTGTATGTAAGTCTATGTGTCTTTTTCCCTTTCAAGGGAAACTGTCTTTCCAATATTTGTGAATAAAATTTATAAATCCATGTATTAAACTCCAACAGAAGTACCTGTAAAGTATGATGCCTGCCTTTTTTCACTGTAAACGACTGGGGCAAATCCAAAACTGACTTGCAGCTCAGATTTGCATTTTAACTCCCATAATCTTTTCGGTAAAAGCACACCAAACTCTTTGAAGCATGGTTTTCCTTGGAAGGTTAATCCAGTGTCAATTATTATAGAATCAGGGCCACTCCTGATCTGGGTGATGCTGAAGAGGTTAATAAGAAAAAAACCTGGGAATTCTGCTGCAGAATTGGATGCTGGTGGGGCAGATAGCTGAAGATTAATGTGTGGCTTTGCGTTTTCTGGTGCCTGTGTCATGAAAACCCATCTCCGCAATTACACGAACTCCTGTAACGCGACAGTGACTAATGCTGGCAGCCGCAATTATGGGAATCAGCTCCCTCTACTGAACTAGTTGATAAGATAATGTACTATAATTAGTGCAATGAATATTACAAAATTACAGTATTTTCTTAAAGACACAGGAAGATGTCCAGACTTACACACATTTCTGATTACCTCATGCTTGTATCATTAGCTAATTAATGATTTGTTCTTTACAAATATGTTGAGGGAGTATATTTGTTTAGAAAGAGGCATGATTATGAACAATTTCTAGTTTTGTTGCAGATAAACCATGAATAAAACTCTTTTCAAAATTTGCTTTATTTGCTGCATTTAATGTTGCCTTTTCAGATTGCTAGGATATCAGTTCTAGTTTTCACTGTCATTTTACTATCTTGAGATTATATCAAAAAATTATTTAGGGAGCTATTTTTATTAATTTATATAGCAAACATGGTATATATTCTGTAGTCATTAAACCAGATGATCTGGCATAAGAGCATCTCCTTACATAAAAGATGATAAAAGTTGCCGTGTGCTTTTATAATTCCGTTCAAGTAAAGATGAAAAATAATGACTCACTTTTACAAACAATATGAAGGAATGTAGTGTAATAAATTTATCACTGAATAAATTTCTTCTTCACAGTATTCTCTAAATTCTTTTCATGTTTAACTCAAATAAACATCAAGACTAAAACATTTTTAGTTGGGTTGCCAGAGACATCATAGTAAGAAAGCACATGTCAATGTGTGGCTATTAAAATTCTTATCTTGTTGCCGACTGCTGCTTCTCTTGGAAATAAGTGACTTATAAGCATATGATGCTTCTCAAGGTTAGTTAGTGTCTTGCAGAATTATTGTGGCTTAAAGTAGGTAACAAGATGCCTTTTTTCTTCTGTTTAAGGCCTTTGTCTTAGAATGCATGTTCCTGTGTATTGAAAATGTCCTTCTAAGAAAATGACGGCTTCTGTGGTTTGGAGAAGTCCCTAAGGTGTAGCTGCCATGCGTCAGGTCTCCCAGTTTAAACCTGCTGTGACTGGGAAGATACTGACCTCCTTTCATAATCACAAACCGTGCCTTTCCAGTTTCTGGTAGATCTAAGAGCTGCCCTCCCCCACTTAACAGAATGTCCACCTATCAGAGGGTTTCAGATCCCTGCAGGCTGCTGTTTGCCCTCCTAAAGACATATTGAGGGGGAGGGGGAGGAGGGAGTGGCCATTCCAGGGCTGAGGAAGGCACGTGGTCCATTATTCTACAGACTGAAGATGTCATTTTTAGTCAGTATTATTTGGCTTTTTTTCAAGTGCACACCAAATAATTTGAGTGACCAACAATTCAAACTTACGGCATAAAATGTAGACTGGATATACTGAAACTTTTCACATTGCTCATCCATACGTCTCCTGTAGTTACAATCCTTTTTCTTGATTTGTTTTCAAGGTGTTCTTTGCAGAAGATGTGGGTTCCAACAAAGGTGCCATCATTGGGCTCATGGTGGGCGGTGTTGTCATAGCAACAGTGATCGTCATCACCTTGGTGATGCTGAAGAAGAAACAGTACACATCCATCCATCATGGAGTGGTTGAGGTAGGTGCAACTGGCATAAAGGAACTCTTGCTTGGTGTTAGAATCATCCAAGTATCTCTTCTTTGAAAAAACAATCCCCATTCCTGCTCAAGTTGCAGCTGTTTTCTTGCTTCTGGTTTTTATTCATTCTGACTTATAACTACTGTGGTCAAGGCAATGGGGATATATGCTATCTCACCTTCTTATTTTGTATTGAAATATCAAAATAATACTAAGGATAACGCCTGGCTTAAAGACATTGTGACTGCCATGAAACATTTTTTTTTTAAGTTACAAATAAAAAAGGAGGTGGAAGGCTGCTTTTTGTTGAAAAAAAATTTTTTTGACACATTTTTTCCTGGATTTTTTTTTTCTTCTGACTATGCTGGAGTCTTCGTTGTGCCAGCAAGCTCAACAGTTGCAGTGTGTGGGCTCTCTAGTTGTGGCGTGTGGGATCTTAGTTCCCCAACCAGGGACTGAACCGGTGTCCCCTGCACTAGAAGATGGGTTCTTAACCACTGGACCACCAGGCATGTCCCTATTCCTAGACTGTTAAATAAATCATGTGACTTCTAACTCAAGGCGGGTGATAGTAAATAATTTTCAGTAAGCAATCTTACCTTTAGAGTTTCATAGAAAATCACATTCTACCCAACAGCTGAACAACATATACAAAGTTAGTCAAGGTCGTTAGCCTGCACTTGAACCTGAAATGTCTTAGTTTCAAGGTGTTAGTGCAGTGGCCCTGAAGATGGAGAGAAGACCCACAAAGTGACAATTCCATTTCCTCGAGACTCTCCCAGCAGCCCAACCTGTGGGAAATAAGAGTATGTACAACACAGAGGTAGTAAGTTACACCAGCAAAATAGATTAAGCCGCAAGATTCAAATATGATCCCTTAAACCCATGATATAAAATACTGTAAAATAAAATGTACAAATAAGTTCCTTATATGCATTTAAAATGCAGGTTGAGGAGAGGAGAACCTCACTGTTTATGTAGTTTTTAGGAAACCATTAAAGAAAGTGAATTAATACATCTTGAGAAGTTGAGAATTGCTAGAGCCAAAAAAGATCTCAAGGATTAATTAATTGATCTCATTTTATACATAAGAAAACAGACCGAGACAAAAGCAGTGTTCTTTCAGTGTCAAGTTCAGTAGAGCCAAGGTCAGAGTAGAGTTTCCCAGGTGGCACAGGGATAGAGAATCCACCTGCCAATGCATGAGACGCACGAGACATGAGTTCAATGCCTGGGTCATTGGGAAGATCCCCTGGAGTAGGAAATGGCTGCTCACTCCAGTATTCGTGCCTGGAAAATCCCGTGGACAGAGGAGTCTGGTGGGCTGCAGTCCGTGGGTTCGCAGAGTCAGACAAGACTTAGCAACTGAACAACAAACGTGTGGGTGTTAATGTATAAAGTACTGGGAATTAGGACTTTAGCACAGGAATCTGGGGAGAATACAGTCCATATTGGACTCTCGTGATGCTAGGCAATGAAACAAGGCGTCTCGGAGCTGACTGCCATGATCGTGCTGAGACTTGCTTACAAGGTACCGATTTCCAAGGACACGTTCCCCAGATCCCATCCCAGACCTTGGGAAACAATTTCTGAATAGGAGGCTAGCAGTCTCAGTGTAGAAAATTTTCACAGCTGAATCAAACACACAATCAGTTTTGAGAATCACTGATACATATTTAGTGTTAGCGCTCCTGCCTTTTATATGAAAAGTGAAAGTGTTAGTTGCTCAGTCGTGTCTGGCTCTTTGCCACCCCGTGGGAGCCCGCCAGGCTCCTCTGTCCATGGAATTCTCCAGGCAAGAATACTGGAGTGGATTGCCATGCCCTTCTCCAGGGGATCTTCCTGACCCCTGTGATCGAAACCGAGTCTCCCAAATTGCAGGCCGATTCTTTACTATCTGAGCCACCAGGGAAGCCTTTTATATAGTTATCTAAGCAAACCTTGGGCTTCCCGGGTGGCACTAGTGGTAAAGAACATGCCTTCCAGTGCAGGAGACATAAGAGATGCGGGTTCAATCCCTGGGTGGGAAAGATACCCTGGAGAAGGGCATGGCAACTCACTCCAGTATTCTTGCCTGAAGAATCCCAAGAATAGAGGAGCCTGGTAGGCTACAGTTCATGGAGTCAGAAAGAGCCAGATGCAACTTAGCATGCACACACATAGCTTCCTGAGTTAAAAAAAATTTTTTTTGATTAGTTAGCAGAAAAAGGTCTCCTCAGTTTTAGACTATTAGAGCAGTTGACACTTTTAACACAAGTTCTGAAAAAATGAATTAATTTTTAAGCCAGAAAGCATCCCTGTGGGAAGAGAAGTCCTCCAGCCCTTCTCTTGTTGTTCATTTTGTTAGCTTAAGAGCAACTGGGAACCTCTGGACTGACCACCCCACCTCCTCTGATGTTTCTTTTCCTTATTTCTGCTCAACTCCTTCTTTTTAAAGGAAGGATGTTGTGAAGAGCCCAGAAACCATCTCTTTCTCCCTGGAGAGGTCTTCCTTTCTCTCCAGTCCGTAGGTAACCCAAGCCTTCGTCAAGCTCTGTGTTGAGTGTTGGAAGAGATCTTCATCTAAGGCGCTGGATACCATCCCAGCCCTCAGGAAGGTGATAGTCTAGCCAAATTCAGATACACAGAACTGCAACCCAGCCTGAGCACCTGGGCTGGCTCACCTGGCAGTGTGATGCAGCATGAAAGGGGGTTTCAGCACCATTGCTCTCAGAGTATGTGCCGAATCAAGTGATTCCCCCCACCCACATTTCCCTGCCTGTCTGAGTGGGCTTCTCCCCGTTAAGGACAGGGAAATAAGTTTATTGCCAGCTGGTTCAGTTCAGTTCAGTCGCTCAGTTGTGTCCAACTCTTTGAGACCCCATGAGCCACAGCACGCCAGGCCTCCCTGTCCATCACCAACTCCTGGAGTCTACCCAGACTCATGTCCATTGAGCTGGTGATGCCATCCAACCATCTCATCCTCTGTCATCCGCTTCTCCTCCTGCCTTCAGTCTTTCCCAGCATCAGGGTCTTTTCAAGTGAATCAGTTCTTCACATCAGGTGGCGAAAGTATTGGAGTTTCAGCTTCAACATCAGTCCCTCCAGTGAACACCCAGGACTGATCTCCTTTAGGATGGACTGGTTGGATCTCCTTGCAGTCCAAGGGACTCTCAAGAGTCTTCTCTAACACCACAGTTCAAAAGCATCAATTCTTTGGCGCTCAGCTTTCTTTATAGTCCAACTCTCACATCCATACATGACTACTGGAAAAACCATAGCCTTGACCAGATGGCTGGTTAATCTGCTACATTAATGAGTAACCTTATTTCACTAAGAACAAAAATGAGTAAATGGGTATCCCCAGCTGGATGGTCCTACGTCTGTCAGGACAGAATTCAGCCATTCAGCCGTGAAGGAGAAACCCCAACAAAAGCTTTGGTCTCCAGGGATTCGCTCCTTCTTAGAGGGAAGGATTGCTGCAGAAGATCACAGAGATGAGGAAGTGGAGCACGCCTAGGGCTTTTATTCATAGAAACATTACCAGTTGGAGGTGAGCAGTCACTGGTTTTTGTTTTGCAGAACTAAGCAGTAAATATTGATTTAATGACTTGCTTCATCATGAAGCCAGGAATCCAGCCTGTAAGTCGTTAGCTGTGGTTTCTCACGGAGACGCCAGTGCTTCACTGGTACCTCCAGAAGTGAGACAGCCCTCTGTGACTCTCTTCCCCAGATTTCACACACCATCTCTGGTGGCTGATGATGCCAGCACCCACTGAACTGCCCACCATTGCCTTGCCAGTGAGGTTCTGCAAATCCCACTGACCCCAGCTTCTGTTAGGAGCAGATGGGCCTCTTCTACCCTCATGTCAGTTGACACTGAACATTTTCAAATATATCTTAGAGCTCTCTCCGCTATACCTTCTGGACAGAGACTTCACCTTTAACAGGAAAGAAGTGGCATAAAGCCTCTTGATTGAAGAAATTTAAACATTTTTTTTTCACAGATCTGATAACTGGAACACCAGAGGTCTCCTATCCCCTGCCCCCAGTCAAATCTGATCTGAGTAAAAGGGTTCCTTATTTAGCTTTTTATGGAGATACAGCGGATGACTCTTTTGAAGGAGTGTGCTATCCGATTGGTGACATTATAAAACTGTGTCGCTGAGGGTCCTTTCTTCCTGGCAGAAAGTCAAGTTTTAGTGGAGGCATCGAGCAACCACAGCAGGGGTGTAGAGCAGTCTGGCAGTTTGGAAAGGTTAAATGGGAAGCAACAGGAAGAAAAAGTGAAGGGATGGGACCTCCCTGGTGGTCCAGTGGCTCAGACGCCACACTCCCGATGCAGGGGGCACTGGTTTAATCCCTGGGCAGGGAACTAGAGCCCACATGCTGCAACTAAGACCAGGGAAGCCAAACAAATATTAAAGAAAGAAAGAAAAATCAAAGGTAGACTCAAAATCTGCAGGAGATTGGAAGCAAACAGCAGGAGTAGAAACTAGAAGGTCAAAGGAAAGCATCAGCATGGCAGGGGAGTTCCGGGGTGTGCCTGAAAAATTATTTGATGTAGGCAATAAATATAACTGAGCCACTTAGGGAAATAAGGAAATGTAATTATGAAAATGACCATGTATACAGTGGAAAACCAACACAGCAAGGTTACTAAAAGCAATAAATGATTAACTTGAAAACTTTATTGCTATTCTCTGAGCGTGTACTTTCCTTCCCAGGTTCCTGGTGTTCTTACACTCTCTGGTAATTTTACGTGTTTAGTTTATCTTATCCTCTATTCTTTGTCCACCTGCGGTGCAAGCATGCTTAGTGGTGTCTGACTCTTTGCAGCCCCATGGACTATAGCCCACCAGGCTCCTCTGTCCATGGGATTTCCCAGGCAAGGAATACTGGAGTGGGTTGCCATTTCCTTCTTCAAGGGATCCTCCTGACCCAGGGATCGAACCTGCAACTCCTGCAATGGCAGGTGGATTCTTTACCAGCTGGGAAGCCTTTGTCCACCCTAGATGACCTGAAATGGTAAATCTTTAGAGGCTGAGATTCTATTGTTGGGCCTAACTCAGTGCCATGCATAAAGGGTCACCCATCAACACACATCCTGATGGTTACCTTACCTAATAAAATTAAAACAGGATGTTCACTGGCCCTCCTCCGAGCTTAAAGCACCTACATGAGAGCCAAGACTCCCCCCTCCAAGCAGGGGGAGTCTAGAAATTAAGGAGAGATCCAAATAGATTGTATGTCTACAGTCTAATGGTTGAGCTGTAAATTCCTCTGCATATAGTGAAGGAATAAGTGGCTTCAGAGAGTCAAGTTCAGGGAGAGAGGAGTAGGAAGAGGGCATTAGCCAAACAGTAGCCAAAAGTTCTACTCAAGATGGTGTTAGGACCAGATGGATTGAGCTCTTTGGGCTCAGCTCTTACAATGTCCATGAAAATGAACATGTACACAGTAGAAAAACCAATGTTTCAAGGTTACTAGAAGAGATAAAAGGGTCAGTAGCACTGGCCCATGGAAGCCCAGCTGGGATTCAGTGTAGAGAGTATCCCAGGGTCTCTGAAGAAGATGAAGACTTCAGATCAGTCATTGCTCCCAGAAAGTCCAAAGAAGGGGTGCTTGGAGGTGCTGTGCAGGAGGGCTTTCATCTCAGCCAGTGACACCTGGTTCCTGCCTGGGGTGGGGGTGGGGAAAGAGGCAGGAGGGAGAATTCAGTCCCCTGCTCCATTGCTCTGTAATTCCTTCCAGAATAAGCACCACCGTCTCCATCTTCCCCCAGCTCCACTTGAAGGGAAGTGATATTGAGGCCCGGTGCACCCAGGGTCATGGTGTGCTGGCCCTCACGTGCTGGGCGGCCAGCAGCAGGGCTATGGCTGAGCCGTGAGTGACGGATGACTGAGCCTTGCAGGGTAGGAAGGCTCCCCCCTGACTTCCTTCGGTGGTGGGTTTATCCATGGACCAGAGCACTTAGCATTCCACCTTTAGCTTTCAAGGAGCTGGGGATAAAAAGATGCCATCCATACTCCATGGGCGCCGTGTTGTAAAGGTAATCCCTTCTGTAGCTCCAAGCCCTCTGAGACCTGAGGGCCAAGCCGCCCCACTGGAGGACTGGGGCAGAGGGTCACAAGAATTAGAATTAGACCCTCCCAGCGGCAGAGGGTCACAAGAATTAGAAGTAGAAAGGAGGCTGGGTCCTGGGTGTTCTTTGGAAGGACTGATGCTAAAGCTGAAACTCCAATACTTTGGCCACCTCATGCAAAGAGTTGACTCATTGGAAAAGACTCTGATGCTGGGAGGGATTGGGGGCAGGAGGAGAAGGGGACGACAGAGGATGAGATGGCTGGATGGCATCACAGACTCGATGGACATGAGTTTGAGTGAACTCCAGGAGTTGATGATGGACAGGGAGGCCTGGCCGGCTGCAATTCATGGGGTCGTAAAGAGTCGGACACGACTGAGCGACTGAACTGAATTGAACTGAAGGAGGCTGGGAAAAGACAGGAAAGTTAGCTGCCTGACTCGCATACCGTCCTCTGAGCCTCGCATTTCTGGCTGTGCTCTCTTAAATAAGAGTTTGGCTTTGGCCTTCGAAGAGGAGATCAGCTATTTAATTGATGCCCTGCCCCTGATGAATGCAGCCAGTGTGAGGGTTGACGTAGGTTCAGGTAAACTTGTATTAATACAAGTTTAATACTCCAACAATCAAGCAGCGTTATGTTTTTTTCTGCACTCAGACACGTAGCAGTGCCTGATCTCTGAGGCAAGATGCTTTTTAATCTCCACATTCTTTGAAATCTCAGTTAAGAGGTGGCACAGAGCAAAAAGATGCCCACGTTCTAACGGCACAGGACTGCAGACAGGCTGTTTCTCAGCAAGCAGATTCGGAGAGTGAGGGAAATCTCTCGTTACTGGTGCTGATGTTTAATGATGGCGTTGTAACTTACAAGTTCCTGGTTAAGGACACAACTGCCAGTTAAAGCCCAGTGACGTCATTTGTTGAAAACAGCAGATCAAAGGAAGAGAAAGGGCTGGGGAGACATCTCTGATTATTCTCCCAGGGACAGCAATGTGGAGCATCTGTTGGCGCCGTGTCCTCCCAGTGGAATTTTATGTCTCTTCCAGCTGCATTAAGATTAGCCAAGGCAGTCATTCCAACTCTCACCCAGACTGAAAAGCCCATGAGGTGGAATCATAAAGTAACCTTGGGGAAACCAGCTTATTCCAGATGCTAAAGCTGAAACTCCAGTACTTTGGCCACATCATGCTAAAAGTTGATTCATTGGAAAAGACTCTGATGTTGGGAGGGATTGGGGGCAGGAGGAGAAGGGGATGACAGAGGATGAGATGGCTGGATGGCATCACCGACTCAATGGACATGAGTCTGAGTGAACTCCAAGAGTTGGTGATGGACAGGGAGGCCTGGCGTACTGCAATTCATGGGGTTGCAAAGAGTCAGACACGACTGAGCCACTGAACTGAACTGAACTGATATATAACACTGTATTAGTTTTAAGTTTGCAACATGATTTATGTACATATTGTGAGGTGATTACCAAAATAAGTTTGAAAGTGAAAGTTAGTCTCTCAGTTACGTGCAACTCTTTGCGATCCCATGAACTGTAAGCCTGCCATGATCCTCTTGGCCCATGGAATTCTCCAGGCAAGAATACTGCTGGAGTTTAGTGAACAACTTTCATTTCACATAATTACAGTTTTTTTTTCTTGTTATAAGAACTTTGAAGATCTAGTCTTTTAAACAACTTTCAAATATACGATACACTGTTGTTAACTGTAGCACCTCGTTTCTCCTCCTGAACCCAGTAAGGACAAACACCAGAGGACAGGTCTGTTGGTGCTAGGACATCATGTCGAGGGATGGAAGACGATTTCTATACCATGACTAGAGCACACCGGCTAGTGAATAATGTAGACGAAAAGAGTGGTGCCGTCACTGTGGAAACAGTATGGAGGTTCCTCAATGAACTGAACACAGAACTGTCATACAACCCAGCAACTCCACATGTGAATAAGTATCCAAAAGAAATGAAATCACTATCTAGAAATGACATCTGTACTCCTGTGTTCAGCACAGCATTATTTACAATGGCCGAAGCATAGAAACAAACTAAGTGCCAATTAGTGGATGGATGGCTAAAGAAAATGTGATACACGTGATGGAATATTATTTAGCCATTAAAAGGAAGGAAATTCTGCCATTTGTGACAACGTGGATGAGCCTTGAGGGTATTATGCTAAGCAAAATAAGCGAGACAGAGAAAAAGAAAAATACTGTGAGACTTCACTTATGTGAGAAATCTAAAAAAAAAAAAACAAAACCTGAACTCAGGAGAACAGGCTTTGCAGGGCCAAGCAAGTAGTATGGGCGGCTAGTTCTCGGAAGACCTGACCTCCCCGTTGGCTTTTCAGGGAAGGGTTTTTAAAGACACAGTGAGAGAGAAGGTCATAGGATGCCGGGTCAGCTTGTGGACATCTTCTGTTGGTCGGTGGTGAGGTAGCCAGGTGGTATGTGGAGAATCAAGGTCACCAGCCCTCTGGTTCCAGCTAATTTAAGGTCTCCATGCTTGTGGTCAATAGGAAGTTGACTTCTTCTTGCCTGTGCTGATTTCAGTATCTGAGGGATAAGTTATTTTTGTTTTAGAACAGTAATAACACAATGTAAGTTTTCATGTATTCAACAAAGAGATAAGTATTTCCTCTTCTGTGGCCTGTTTGAGGTACAGCAGATACGCTAGAAACCTGAACACCTTTCCCCGCGCCAAATGGACATCTGGCTCGGCCTGCAGAGAGTAAGTGGAGCTGGCCCTGACAGAGACCCTAGGAGGACAAAACCAAGTTTACAACTCAGAGGACCCACCGTATCAGCAGAGGGCATCGGTTTAAATCTTTAGCCAGACATACTTTTAGAATCTTAGTGCTCAGTTAAAAATAATAATCTGAAACAGTATGTTCTTTATCTTTTTTTTTTTTTTTTTGAAACCCACTTAGGTTTAATCAAGTAGAAATTGATCATGTAGGCTCTGCCAGGAATGTGTACCACTTAGTACCAAGACAAAAATCCTGCCTTCAAGATCCCACCTCCTGGGGCTGGGGGAGAAAATGAACATGCCCTCCCAGAATTTCAATATAAAAGTAAAGGCAGAATGGAGTTAACAGTATGTTGGGGGATCAGACGGAGTGGAGGTACAGAAGTTTCCCTTTTGCTCTTATCAGTGGGAGGTGCAGGTTTTCTGGGAGGGAGACTCCTATGCTGAAAAACCTCACAGTTGCCTGTCAAGAGTGACTGTCTCACTCTCTCCCATTCCTCTACCCCAGCCTGTTTTTTTCCTCCATGCCCCTCCATGGATTTTAAGCTGACACCACGGTAGTTGTTTTCTATTCGTCAATCCTAGAGCAAGATCTCCAGGTAGCACCCTCCCAAGGGGTTTGCATCGTGTATTCTATGTAAATTGCATGCCTTTCCGGTCTCCTGGAGCTGGCAGCTTGGACTGCACTGTGCTTCATCAGGAAATGTTGTTCCTCATCTGTATTCACATTGAAGTGTCCAGAATTCTGCTGTTAGCACACTCACTTTTATCTGAAGGAACCCATTAAAGGGAACAGGCCGGAGAGAAAATATATTTGGATTTTCCCCCCTCACCTTGACTGATCAGGAAAGCCCCCTCCAAGAGCCATCTCTGCTTCTGTCTGCCTCTTTAACGTATTAAATTTGGTAAAAACGGGGAAAAACCAAAACAAGGGTGTGGAGATACTCAGCAGTTCAGATTTTGAGTGTCAGTGAAAAGTGAAGTCACTCAGTCGTGTCCAACTCTTTGGGCCCCCTTGGGTTGTAGCCTATCAGGCTCCTCCGTCCATTTGATTCTCCAGGTAAGAATACTAGAGTGGGTTACCATTTCTTTCTCCAGGGGATCTTCCTGGCCCAGGAACTGAACTCCGGTCTCATGCATTGGAGGCAGACGCTTTAACCTCTGAACCACAAACATACCTGCCCTGGCAGCTCACAGGATAAAGCGTCTACTTACAATGTGGGAGACCTGGGTTCAATCCCTGGGGTGGGAAGGTCTCCTGGAGAAGGAAATGGCAACCCACTTCAGTATTCTTGCCTGGAGAATCCCATGGACAGAGAAGCCTGGTGGGCTACAGTCCATGGGGTTGCAGAGTCAGACACGACTGCTTAGCTAAATCTCTCTAATACTCGAACTTTTTTTTTCTAGCTTGACACCACACTTTCAAGTAAAACAGTCTTTCATGGAAGCCTTTTGTCCTTTTTCAAGCCAACGGGGGAAGAGAATAATATTTATTGCCTTAAGTGTATCCAGTTACTTCTAAGAGAGGGAAGCAACCAGTGAGCACTGCGTAAGGCAAGCCAGCCGGTCAAGGGTTTCAGCGCCACCTAGTGGCCAGATGGAATGTCTGCGTAACTGGTGGGCTCAGGCGTTGTGGTTGAGTCAGTCAGTGGTGTCCGACTCTTTGCGACCCCATGGACCGCACCACGCCAGGCTTCCCTGTCCCTCACTATCCCCTAGAGTTTGCTCAGACTCATGTCCGTTGAGTCAGTGGTGCCATCCTTTGTCGCCGCCTTCTCCTATGGTAGTGTTAGTCGCTCAGTCGTGTCCAACTCTTTGCAATCCCACGGACTGTAGCCCACCAGGCTCCTCTGTCCCTGGGATTCTCCAGGCAAGAACACTGGAGTGGGTTGCCATGCCCTCCTCCAGAGGATCCCGACTCAGGGATCGACCCAGGTCTCCTGCATCGCAGGTGGATTCTTTACTATTTGAGCTCCAGGGAAGACCTCCTTCTCTACTCTATGTCAAAGTGGAAAAGAAAGGAAAATTTGTGGGTTTTCTGCAATCTTGGCTTAGAAAAAAAAAAAGAGTACAGTGCACCTTATCCTTCTCTGGCTTCTCCATGTGTGCTCTTAAAAGATTATTTAAAAAAAAAAAAACTCATTTGTCCTCGTTCTTGTTCTGCAGGTTGACGCTGCTGTGACCCCAGAGGAGCGCCACCTCTCTAAAATGCAGCAGAACGGCTACGAAAACCCAACTTACAAGTTCTTTGAGCAAATGCAGAACTAGACCACCGCCGCAGCAGCCTCTGAAATCGGACAGCAAAACCATTGCTTCACTACCCATCGGTGTTCGTTTAGAGAATAACGTGGAGAAAAGCAAACCCTTCTGTTTTATTATTTACTCATTATCGCCTTTGGACAGCTGTGCTGTAACACGAGTAGATGCCTGAACTTGAATTAATATACAAATCAGTAATGTATTCTCTCTTCACATTTCGGTCTCTACACTACATTATTAATGGGTTTTGTGTACTGTAAAGAATTTAGCTGTATCCAACTAGTGCATGAATAGATCCTCTCCTGATTATTTATCACATAGCCCCTTAGCCAGTTGTATATTATCCTTGTGGTTTGTGACCCAACTAAGTCCTACTTTGAAACATGCTTTAAGAATCGATGGGGGAATGCTTTCTGTGAACGTGGGGGTTTAGCTGCTTCTCTTGCCTAAGTATTCTTTTCCTGATCACTATGCATTTTAAAGTTCAACGTTTTTATGTAATCCAAATGAGTTAGAGGATTTTTTTTCCCACAATTGCATTTCACTGTACAGATTGCTGCTTCTGCTATATGTGTGATATAGGAAGTATGAGGATAGACGTTTATTTCTTCGTGCCTGTTTTATGTGCACACATTAGGCATTGAGAATTGAAGCTTTTTTCGTCCATGTATCTTCAGATCTTTGATAAAGAAAAGAATCCCTGTTCATTGTAAGCACTTTCACGGGTTGGGGAGGGTGGGGGTGGGAGCGCTCTGCTGGTCTCAATTTACCAAGAATTCTCCCAAAAAACTTTTCTGCAGATAATTGTACAGGATCATTGCATATGACCATGATAGCTTTCTACACTGTATTACATAAATAAATTAAATAAAATGACTCTGGGCAAGAGTTTTCTTTGAAGGATGAGTATGGATGTTAAATATTCAAAGTAACTTTGGATGGGGAAAAAGAGGTAGATTCAGGTTCTTTCACCCAGTCTAAAACCCTTTATTTATGATACCAAAAAAAGGTGAGAGTGGAAGGGACAAAATCAGGGAATGGGGAAGGCAAGCCTGGACAAACCCTTCAAGATTTGTCTTCAATTTGTATAAAATGGTATTTTCATGTAAATAAATATGTTATTGGAGGAGCGGCATTGTGCTGTTGTGAATGCTTCCATGGTAACCACCTTCTGATCCTGAGTCATCCGAAGACTGATGAGAGCTTTCTGATGCAGGGTATCCACACCTGTTGTGTCTTAACAGTAAGTTCAAGCTGGAAGCGAGGGCCAGCAGGCATCTCCCAGCTTTAGTAAAATACTTCATAGACCCAACTCAGTCTTCACTTGGTCCAAACTACTTTGCTGCCATATCTTGGCCCTCAGCTTTGTCCCTGTCTTGGTCCATTCGTGCGACTATAATAAAATATTATAAGCTACTGGGTGGCTTATAAACAGAAATTTGGGGATCCGGTGGGAAGTGGGAGGGAGGTTCAAGAGGGAGGGGACATTTGTATACCTGTGGCTGATTCATGTTGACGTATGGCAGAAACCAACACAACATTGCAAAGCAATTAATCCTTTTTATTACAAATTTATTTAAAAAATAATTTTTAAAAAGAGCTCAAAAAAATCAAATTTACTTCTCATAGTTCTGGAGGGTAGAAGTCTGAGATCAAGGTGCCGGCGTGGTCGGGTGAGCTCCCTCTTCAAAGGTGTCGCAGAGTTCTTGTGTCCTCACGTGGTGGAAGGGGCTAGGACCTCTCTGGAGCCTCTCTTATGCTATGCTATGCTATGCTAAGTCACTTCAGTCGTGCCCGACTCTGTGTGACCCCATAGACGGTAACCTACCAGGCTCTCCCGCCCCTGGGATTCTCCGGGCAAGAACACTGGAGTGGGTTGCCATTTCCTTCTCCAATGCATGAAAGTGAAAAGTGAAAGTGAAGTCGCTCAGTCATGTCCGACTCTTAGCAACCCCATGGACTGCAGCCTACCAGACCCCTCCATCCATGGGATTTTCCAAGCAAGAGTACTGGAGTGGGGTGCCATTGCCTTCTCCCGGAGCCTCTCTTAGGAAGGCACTAATCCCATTCATGAGTTCTCCACCCTCATGACCTAATCACCTCCCAAAGGTTGTGCACCTCCCAATGCCATCGCAGTGGGCATCAGGACTTCAATGTGAAGTTTGGGAGAACACAAACATACAAACAGATTGTAACAGTTTCTAATAAGATATGAAGAGAAAAGTTCTAGGAAAATAAAAGTTAAGACCAGCTGATCATTATCAACTAAGCAGTATTCTCAACCCTCACACAGTTGATACTCTGGGGTGTAAGTTCTCGTTTCGAATGTCCTAAGATGTTTGGTAGCATTCCTGGTCTCCATCCACTTCACACTAGTGGTGCTGTCTAGTAATGATCATCAAAAATGTCCCTGGAGGACTCCCTGGTGGCACAGTGGATAAGAATCTGCCCGCCAATGCAGAGGACATGGGTTTGATCCCTGATCTAGGAAGATCCCACATGTTTCAGAGCAACTAAGTCCATGAACCACAGCTTTTGAGCCTGTGTGCCCTAGACCGTGTGTGAAGACAAGCCACTGTGTTGAGAAGCCCTCATACTGCAGCTAGAGAAAGCCTGAGCAAAAGCAGCAAAGACTCAGTACAACCAAAGATAAATTAATTTTTGGAAATAATCTATAATTTTTTTAAATGTCTCCAGACATTGTTAGATGTCCCTTAAGAGGGACAAAACCATCCCACTTAAGAACCTCTGCTCCATGTCTATTTTAAAACGTCACATATACTGTATGTGATTTTTAATCGGAAAAGCCTACATGTGTGCTAAGTCACTTCAGTCCGACTCTGTGGGACCCCATGGACTGTAACCTGCCAGGCTCCTCTGTCCATGGGATTCTCCAGGCAAGAATACTGGAGTGTGTTACCATTTCCTTCTCCAGGGGATCTTCCCACCCAGGAATAGAACCTGAGTGTCATGTCTGCTGCATTGGTGCGGGCTCTAGCACCACCTGGGAGAAGCCTCAGTTCAGTTCAGTCACTCAGTCGTGTCTGACTCTTTGTGACCCCATGAATCGCAGCACGCCAGGCCTCCCTGTCCATCACCAACTCCCGGAGGTCACTCAGACTCAGGTCCATTGAGTCAGTGATGCCATCCTGCCATCTCATCCTCTGTCGTCCCCTTCTCCTCCTGCCCCCAATCCCTCCCAGCATCAGAGTCTTCTCCAATGAGTCAACTCTTTGCATGAGGTGTCCAAAGTACTGGAGCTTCAGCTTTAGCATCATTCCTTCCAAAGAAATCCCAGGGCTGATCTTTCAGAATGGACTGGTTGGATCTCCTTGCAGTCCAAGGGACTCTCAAGAGTCTTCTCCAACACCACAGTTCAAAAGCATCAATTCTTCAGCACTCAGCTTTCTTCACAGTCCAACTCTCACATCCATACATGACCACAGGAAAGACCATAGCCTTGACTAGACGAACCTTTGTTGGCAAAGTAATGTCTCTGCTTTTGAATACGCTGTCTAGGTTGGTCGTAACTTTTCTTCCAAAGAGTAAGCGTCTTTTAATTTCATGGCTGCAGTCACCATCTGCAGTGATTTTGGAGCCCCCAAAAATAAAGTCTGCCACTGTTTACACTGTTTCCCCATCTATTTCCTGTGAAGTGATGGGACCGGATGCCATGATCTTCGTTTTCTGAATGTTGAGTTTTAAGCCAACTTTTTCACTCTCCTCTCTCACCTTCAGGAGGCTTGGAGAAGCCTGGGTCACCGCTCTTCCAAGTGTCTAAGAACAAGCTGACCCCAGTGGTGTTGCTGTGCTGCACTTGAGAACAGGGGAACATGAGAACCAATCAGCACCTTGTAGCCTTAGATCGCAGCCTTTTAAATGCTAAGCACAGAAAATTAATCAAAATTGTTTTATCAGCCCACAATGGCAATGGCACCCCACCCCAGTACTTTTGCCTGGAAAATCCCATGGACGGAGGATCCTGGTAGGCTCCAGTCCATGGGGTTGCTAAGAGTTGGACACGACTGAGCGACTTCACTTTCTCTTTTCGCTTTCATGCATTGGAGAAGGAAATGGCAACCCACTCCAGTGTTCTTGCCTGGAGAATCCCAGGGACAGGGGAGCCTGGTGGGCTGCCATCTATGGGGTCGCACAGAGTCGGACACAACTGAAGTGACTTAGCAGCAGCAGCAGCATGCAGTATGAGCGACTCAATTAAAACTCATCTGACTATGTCTTATTTTCAGGAGAACAAAATACTCGTCTCCCTCTTGCAGTTTAGGGCAATTAGACATGACTGCTATGTGAAGATACTTAACATGACAGTTTACATGTATAACCAACAATTCTGTTTCGCCTGACCCAAAGAGAGGTTGTGAAAGCGGGGAGACCAGTGCTAAGTCACTTCAGTCACGTCCACTCTTTGCGACCTTGTGGACTGTAGCCCACCGAGCTCCTCTGTCCCTGGAGTTACCCACGCAAGAATACTGGAGTAGGTTGCCATGTCCTCCTCTAGGGAATCTTCCCAAACCAGGGTTCGAACCCTTGTCTCTTACATCTCCTGCATTGGCAGGTGGGTTCTTTACTTCTAGAGCCACATGGGAAGCCCAAGTCCTAATATAACAGTAATGAAGCAACAGTAATGAATGAAATGAAACCAAACCTTTTCAAACATATGATGCTACTCCCAAGCCATCCTTTAATGCCCATAGTTGCACACTTTAAGATTGATCATTTCAAAGCTAATGAAAAAAAAATATATATATACACATATATGAACACACAATTATGTATACATATATATATATTGTGGAGAAAAAGAATAAGGCTTTATAATCTTACTCTCAAGTTAAGGTATAATGAAAGAATTCTCTGACGGTCCAGAGATTAGTCAAAAGGTAATTTAACTAAAGTGCTACAAAACAGAATCATAGTGGTAGCTGTCCAGGCCAAAGTTCAGTGAGATTTTCAGGAAGTTTGGCAGTCTGATGGACAAAAAATGGCATCTCAATACAGTTTTCATTCATATTTATTTATTATGGCTGAAGTTGGAAATTCTTTTGTATGTTCGATGGCCACTTTATATCTCTGAATTGTTTGTTTATGTGTTTTGTTTTAGACTTAAAAATCTACTTGGCCATCACGATTGCAGCTCCTGCGGTTTCACTGTTACTATTTGCCCGGTAAATCTTTGCCCAAGCCTTTATTTTTAGTTTTTTCAATTGCATTTTAAGTGAGCATCTTGTATACAGCACAGAGTTGAGTTTTCACTATGTGAGCCAAATTGAAATCTTTTAATAGACAAGTTAGGCCCATTCAGTTTTATGATATGACTGCTGTGTTTGCCTTCAATTCTTTCATGTCTCCTATAATTACTGAGTGTATTATATTTACTATCTCTATGACGGAAGGACTCAACGTGGGAAGGGGGTGGTTTAGAAAGCTTTTTATTTTTATTCTAGGGATTACTGTTGTATTCATATTTTTTCCAATGTTCTTAAGCCCTTTTTTCTTAACCTTTTGCTACCTGTCTTTTGTAAGCAACATCCTTTGCCTCCCACCTGACTAACTATACAACAATCAGTGATCTTAACTCTCTTTTCCCCCTTTTCTCTCTCTCATTTTTTCGTAGTTGTTGTATTTGATCCACTTTATCAGTCCATAGGTATTGACATGTTTTTCTCCAGCCCATGATCCCCGACCTCCCATCATTTTAGTCTTAGCCCCGTAGTTGAATATGTGGGATCTCTCTGCCGGTCTTGTGTTCCCAGACATCTTTAAGCTGGATGCAGCTGACCCTCCAGTAAGTTCCTCATCAAGAGCACCTGTGAACAGTGTCCTGGCATCCCAACAATTCAAAACTGATTTTCCATGACCTTGAAACTTGAAGTGCAGCTTCTTCATCCTTAAGTTTCTTTCCTTTCTTTTCTTTTTTCGGTTGTACCTCACAGCATGTGGGATCTTAGTTCCCCAGCCAGGGATGGAACCCCATGCCCCTCTGCACTGGCAGCTCAGAGTCTGCCTGGACCTCCAGGGAAGTTATTCTTGTTTCTTGAGAATGCTGCAGCACTCTGTCCTTATTTTGTAAGTTATTTTGGAGAAACCTGAGGCCAAATTAAGACCGTGCATTTTTCATGAGCACTCTGCGCACCCCCGCAGTGATTACAGAAGCCAAGGAATGTCATAGGAATCACTGCTTTGGATGTTGGTGGGCCTCAAGGCTCTGCCTTCAGGGTGCTCTTCTATACATAGCCACCTAGAAAATATTAGTAATAATTGGTGTGCAAAACAGTAGATTTAACCTAGGCCCTTTCCCTGCATTCCAGGCCCAGATTCTTATTTTTATTTTAATAACATGCATTGTGATTATAAATGCAATGCCTGCTAATTATAGAAAATACAGAATACAGGAAGAAAAAAGATTCACTCATAATCCCTCCATCCAGAGGAATGTACTGTTAACACCTTTGCATATATGCTTTTAGTAATTTGAAATCACATACATTTATCTCACTTGCCATTTTTTGGGTCATAGCTTGTAGCCCATATCCTGCTTTTTCCTTGCCTTGATATGCACATATTCTCATTTAATTTTTAAAAACCCTTAAAATAACCATTATAATGACTGCATAGGACATTAAATTCATCTTCTTCTGGAAATTTGTTACTGTTATAAGTAAACTTTGAAACAATATTTTCAATCACAGGCCAATGTTTTACTTACTTTGGGTTTTTTTTTAAGTAAAAGCCAGATTAGCATCTGATTCAAGAGTACAGACCCGACCCAGGCTCTGTCTTGGTTTCCTCATTTGTAAAATAAGATAATAAAAGTACTCCATAGAGAGGCCATGAAGATTCAACTCGTTAACAAATATGGAGTGTTTAGAACATTGTCAGATATGTTGTAAATGGATATGAGTATTAGCTACAAAGGAGTATCCAACAAGTAGAAGAGTATTTCTTTTTTAGTGAACTGTAATTGATTTACAATGTTGCATTAATTTCTGCTGTACAGCAACCTGACTCAGTTATACACACATATACATTGTTTTTCATTATGGTTTATCCCAGGAAATTGAAGATCCTGTCTCTCAGGTCAAGGGGAGGTGATATAAACTCCATGTCTTGATGAGAAGTATATCAAAGAACTTGTGGACATGTTTCAAAACCACTATATTAGAAAAAAAAATTCAATTGGGCTAAGAAAAGGTGACAGCCATTCCCTTTTCTTGATCTGCCCAGTGTAATTAACTAGCAACAAAAGATTGGGACAGAAAAGAGTGAGGCTTAATTCCCTTGGGTACGGCGATTTCTTTTTACATTTTCCATTCTGGACCTGTCCCCTGAACTCCAGATTGCCTGTTGCCTGCTGATCTCTTCATCTGAGCATTAAACAGACACCTCACCCTCGCTGCAGTCAATTTCAAACTCCAGATGTCTTGCTCCTTCTTTAGCGTTTCCCTTCTCAAAAAATGACACCGCCATTCTTACAGTTGCTTTGACCAACACTCACGAGCCATTCACCTTCTTCCACTGTCTCATTTAGGCCTTTGATCAAATGTCGTTGTTTGGATGATGTTGTGCCCAACCACGTCAGTTAAACACTACACTCCCTCGGGACTTCCTTGGTGATCCCAGTGCAGAGGGCACAGGTTCCATCCCTGGTCAAGGAACTAGATCCCACATGCCACAACTAAGAGTTCATATGCCACAACTAAAGATCCCCCATGCCGCAGTGAAGACTGAATATCCCGTGTGCCACAGCTAAGACTCAGCACAGCCAAACAAATAAGTTTAAAAAAATAACTACACTCCCTCCCTGCCCCTTGAATTTTCTATACCCCTTCCCACCACCATTTTTATTCTTGACACCACCTGACTCATGTTTTACTCTCTTATTTGCTAATTGTCCTTCTCTCATTCAGGGCTTCCCAGGTGGCTCAGCAGGTTAAAAATCCGCCTGCTATGCAGGAGATGCAGGCAGACATGGGTTCAGTCCCTGGGTGGGGAAGATTCCCTGGAGAAGTGCATGGCGAACCACTCCTATATTCTTGCCTGGGAAATCCTATGGACAGAGGAGCCTGGTGGGTTGCAGTCCATAGGGTCACAAAGAGTCAGACACAACTGAAGTGATTGGGCATACACTTCTCTCATTCCAATAGAAACTCCCCAAAGGAGGGATTTTTTTTTTTTCCTCTGTCCTGTTTGCTGATGAATCCTTAGTGCCTAGCACAGCATCTCACATGTGAGGGCTGTTCAATTTATTTAAATAAATACATGAATTTATTTATTACATATATGCATGAATCTGACTTGTCACACTTTGGCAACTAGCACAGAGAAAGTAATGAAGATGAGGAGAAAAGGGAGAAAGGAAAAAACTTACTCAATATTATATAAAAACTAGAGAGAAACAACAGAGTTGTATGTCTTGTTTTGCTTTCTCAAGATCCACTCATAGACTGAATAGTTTTAAATACTCTTCATAGTTTATTTGTTGTTCAGTCGCTCAGTCATGTCCAACACTTTGTGACCCCATGGACAGCAGCATGCCAGGCTTCCCTGTTCTTCACTATCTCCCAGAGCTTGCTCAAGCTCAAGTCCACTGAGCCATCCAACCATCTCATCCTCTGTCATCCCCTTCTCCTCCCACCTCCAATCTTTCCCAGCATCAGGGTCTTTTCCAATGAATCAGTTCTTTGCATCAGGTGGCCAAAGGATTGAAACTTCAGCTTCAGCATCAGTCCTTCCAACAAATATTCGGTGTTGCTTTCCTTTAGGATTGACTGGTTTGATTTCCTTGCTGTCCAAGGGAATCTCAAGAGTCTTCTCCAACACCACAGTTCAAAAGCATCAGTTGTTCAGCACCCAGCTTTTTTTATGTTCCAACTCTCATATCCATACATGACTACTGGAAAAACCATAGCTTTGACTAGACGGACCTTTGTTGGCAATGTTTCTGCTTTTTAATACTCTGTCTAGGTTGGTCATAGTTTTCTTCTGAAGAACAAGTGTCTTTTAATTTCATGGCTGCAATCACCATCTGCAGTGATATTGGAGCCCAAGATAGTAAAGTCTCTCACTGTTTGCACTGTTTTCCCCATCTATTGGCCATGAAGTGATGGGACCAGATGCTATGATCTTAGATTTTTGAATGTCGAGTTTTACACCAGCTTTTTCACTCTGCTCTTTCAGCTTCATCAAGAGGCTCTTTAGCTCCTCTTCACTTCCTGCACAGTACATTTGCTGGGTCTAAATAGCATGTCCGTATCTGTGTCTCTTTCCCGTGGTGGTTTCCTCTATGCAGACGTGGGGGAAATGGCCTGGGAGTGCCTGGCAGAAAAAATCGACTTCTCATCAGCTTGTGTGTCAAAAAGTAAGCTCCTAAATTGCCTCTGATGTTTTTATTCATTTTTCCAAACCAGAGGGTTTTATCTCCAGCCAGCAATCCTTTAACATCAAGTGATAGAGCTCCAACAATAAGAAAAGGAAAGCAATCATTTGATGAAAATTACACCTATTATTGAAGAATTTTACTTCAATGTAGAAAATATGATAAAAGCTTTGGTGAATTGCACCATGAAATATAGACACTTAATAGGAGAGAGGAAAATGACAAACTTAGAGAAATAGAAATACCTCAGGAGGACCCAACCCAAGGCACAGACAGTATAGAATCTTTAATAGCTTTAGGAATTGAGAAAACAAAATGGTCTACAAGGAAACAGACCTAAAAACCTTAAGTTCCTGGAGACCATACCTTGCCAATCTCAGTGGAGATTTATAATCACGTGTCTGGTCACTCTTGGCTCATTTCAAGCTTGGGTCATCAAAGGTTTACATGTATGGAAGGAAAAGCTTATTCAAGCCAAAAGATAATCCAAAAAAGCACTGGACTACCTGCAGAGACATCAGCACCATCTTTTGTGAGCATCTCTTGCTGGAAGCCAATGTGTCTATAGGCTCTGACCCACAGCCTCCTCTATGATTCTCTAAAATTGGCATCTTTACCTCCAACACTTTATGTCTGTCTTTAAAAGATGAATGAAGTCATTCTCAGGTGCCCAAGGGACATGTCTCACTCTAGTTACTGAAGCTTTGCCCAAATGTAAGATCAAAAATGTTAATAAAGGTGGAAGGACATTAGAGATCATTATTTACATGGGGGAAGGAGACCCATTGCAGGAAGGGGACTCAGGAGTGCACTCCAGATATAAATTGTCCTAGGAGACACATGTGATGACAGAGCAAGAGATGACTGGGAAGGGGCACCCAGGCAAAGAGCAGCAAGATAAGGAAAACCAGAACTGCTCAGCCATGTGGCTCACAGTCTCAGGTTTTACCATAATGGAGCTAGTTTCTGGGTTAGTCTCTAGCCAATCATCTTGCTTGGACCATATTTGGTAGGTCCTTCCTGGTGGTGCAAGCATCCCCCAGTAGATCAGGGAACTTGCCCAACGAATTGAGGGGAATCTAACCAGGAGAGAAGACTCCCAAGAGAGAAGGAGCTGAAAAATATCACTTGGTTTTTCCCCAGTTACCATGGAAGATGTGCATTACTCTATACAATGGTAAATGTTGGACCACAAAGGCCAATTTTATCTTAAATCACAGTGGCATTAAATATATTATGTATATTTTTTAAATTATGTCAGAAGAAGACCAACTTCTAGGTGCTAATCAGTTAAAAAGTCACCTCTCAATTGGCCACACATGTGGGGATTGAGGAAGCTTCCCTGGTGGCTCAGACAGTGAAGACTCTGCCTGCAATGCAGGAGACCCAGATTCAATTCCTGAGTCAGGAAGATCCCCTGGAGGTGGAAATGGCAACCCACTCCAGTATTCTTGCCTGGAGAATCCCATGTACAGAGGAGCCTGGGGGGCTACAGTCCATGGTGTCACAAAGAGTCAGACATGAGAGTGACTGACACTTTCACACTCTTCATGGGGGCTGAAATATTATCCTACATCATCTCCACACTATGAAGTTCCCCACCCCAACCCTGATACGATTTTGTTGGGCCAAGAGAAATTCTCAGGTTTCACTGTGATGCATAGCAGAACATTAAGATGGTTGAAGGGGTTGAAAAGGTCAGCTTGAGACTGAAAATGATACTTTCTGAAAAGGAACTTTTTTTTAACTATCTGGTTCTAACCACTTGATTGTCTAAAAGGTGAAAACTCATGAAGAAATAGGTAAGGAAAAAAAAATACATATCATGGTGGGATTTTCCCTCACTTTTTTGAATGAAGAACTTTGTGTCTCATATCAACTGAAAAAAAAAAAATGCACAACATGAAGAGTTGTGAGTTGTTTTATTTGGGCAAAATGAGGACTACAGACCAGGAGACAGCCTTTCAGATAGCTGAGGGCTTACCTGAGAAACTGATGGGGGGACGGATGAGGGTCAGTATGCATGGGATTTTGGCAAAGAGGGAGTGCATGCAATCAAGCACTTTTTTCCAAAAGGTTTCTACTAGTCTCATGAAGATGACTGCTAGTCACCAGGAGCAGATGACAACTTGAAGGATTTTAGTACTTCTCTAGATATGGCAAGCCACTCCAGTACTCTTGCCTAGAAAATCTCATGGACGGAGGAGCTTGGTAGGCTGCAGTCCATGGGGTCGCTTAGCGTTGGACACGACTTCACTTTCACTTTCACTTTTCACTTTCATGCATTGGAGAAGGAAATGGCAACCCACTCCAGTGTTCTTGCCTGGAGAATCCCAGGGACGGGGGAGCCTGGTGGGCTGCCGTCTATGGGGTCGCGCAGAGGCGGACACAACTGAAGAGACTTAGCAGCAGCAGCAGATATGAGGAGCTACAAGAATTTGGCTCAAAAAATCTTCTCCTAAAAATATCTAACTATCTGAAGATGGGTTCTGCCAGTTCTTCCCAGAACACAGAGTGCCTCTTTCCTGCTTTCCACCCGGAGCTTCTTTTGGTGATGCCATTCAGCCATCTCATCCTCTGTCGCCCCTTCTCCTCCTCAGTCTTTCGCAGCATCAGGGTCTAACACATCTGATGTGGATCTGTTCCTGGCAGGCTGTTCTTCCCTACGAGAAACAGAATTCTCTCATTTACTCAAGAGAGAGCTAGGGGGAATTTTTCCTTTAGATTGTAGACAAAATTTTAACATCAGAAAACTTTGAGGAAAAGCAAAAAAAAAAAGAAAAGGTAAGAGAACACAGATGTTTTATTTAAAAAAAAAAAAAAAAGGCACAATAGCCATATATAAAAGAACCCAAAATTAAAGTCCAAAACAGTTCAGTCCATTATGATGCAAACTGCTCTGACACCAGCAGTCTCATTATATCTACATTTTACTAAACTAATTTCAATGCTATCACTGTGTCATCTGACCATTCATTTTTTATTGCTTATGCTAATGGGTTTTGTGGGTGGCGGATTAGTTGCATTTTAATGCCCAGTGGCAAAAGATGAAAATATTCCAATGACAGTAATGGATGAAAAAGTACCCTGCTGCTTACAGCTTCAGACACAGAACTACATGATTTTTTGTTTTAATGTATGTTGCCTCTGCTGGTTTAATCATTTTGACAATAATAGACCTCAATTCCACAGAGACTTTCCCCAAAGAATCCAATGTCTCTTGAATAATATTTTTCTCTGTACCATCCCCTAAATCTTTTCTAAAGTTTCCTAAGAATTGCAGATAAGCCAGGCAAATGTATATGGTTCACTGCACATAAATCTATTTAACTTTCACATATGAGCGGATTCATTTAAAGGAAAGAAAATAAGATAACACTAGTAAAAATAATGCTTGATTAAAGGTGGCAAAAGTTTGAGCGAAAGAGAATGAAAATTCTGGGCGTACAGACCAACCAAGGCTGGAGAATATTTACTCTGGCTGCCCAAAAGGTTAAGTCTCCCCACCTTATTGTGATAAAATACTAGATCTTACCCGCAACCCGTATAATGTTTCCGGTAGTGGAAAGAAAGGAAAACTTAGCAAGCTCATGGGCTGGGTGGATCTTGTGTTTTTTCTCTCCCTGTGCAGACAGAAAGCAATGCAAAAGTTGTAGACCTTCCAAAAGTTAATGAAGTAATTATCTGCTCTCAACTACCAGCGTGGAGCCCTTTCAGGTTAAAATCTGCTGGGCCAGAGGCTCAGACTGGTCCTGCCATATACAACCCAGAGATGTCTAATCATTTCACTGGAGTGAGACTCCATTGGGTATTTAAACAATCCAGACAACAGATCACAAAACTTTCTCTCCTTTTTTTCCGGAGTGAGGAGAGAGGAGAATGGTATGGTAAGTAGAAAGATCTTAGAGATGCCATAAGTGATTGTTATAAGTAAATCTTTCCCAACCTGAATAGCACACTGATCCTTGAACTTTTCACCTTCGTCTTTTTCCTTCATTTCTTCAATCAAGAAAACCAAGGCACTTTCTGCCAACAAACCTCTGTAAGCAAGAAATATCAACATGAAACTTCTAATGGATTTTTCTTGTATTCCCCAGTGAAGAACATCCCAGGAGGGATTTGTCTATTGTGGAGAACATGAAACCACCCCTGTGTTTGCACGGATGGCACTGACCCCAAACCAACAGCTAGCTCCCTGTAAGATGTCACACACATTGTGTATGCAATAACACACACACACACACACACACACACACAGAGCAAAACAAAGCTGGAGAGGTAAGCTGACAAGAACCCATGAGCTAGAAATGGAATTCCTTCAAATAAATCTTCTTGAATTCATTTTATCAGGAAAATTACTTATGCTTCTCTTTGCCTTCAGGTTGAAAGAGTCATGTAGCTAAGCATTATGAAAATTACTAAAAGAAACCAGAGACCAGAGTTTGGAACCATCTTGAAATAAACGTCCAAACTGAGCATATTCTCTCCACTGTATATGTATGCTATAATGTATAATGTAATGTATATATAACATACATATATACATCTCCATTGTATACATATGCTGCTGCTGCTAACTCGCTTCAGTCGTGTCCGACTCTGTGCGACCCCATAGACGGAAGCTCACCAGGCTCCCCTGTCCCTGGGATCCTCCAGGCAAGAATACTGGAGTGGGTTGCCATTTCCTTCTCCAATCATGAAAGTGAAAAGTGACAGTAAAGTTGCCCAGTCGTGTCCGACTCTTAGGACCCCTACCCAGGATCCTCCGTCCATGGGATTTTCCAGGCAAGAGTACTGGGGTGGGGTGCCATTGCCTTCCCCGGTGTATACATATAGATTTTTATTATAAAGGAGTGGTAATAACTTAAAAAGAGCTTAACCTGTTATTAAGTAGAGCATATGCACGGGCCTGAGCTTCTCAGGTGGCGCTAGTGCTAAAGAACCCGCCTGCTAACGGAGGAGACATAAGAGATGTGAGTTCGATCCCTGGGTCGGGAAGATCCCCCGGAGAAGGGAAGGGCTACCCACTACAGTATTCTTACTTGGGAAATTCCATGGACAGAGCAGCCTGGCAGCCTCAGTCCATGCGGTCGTGAACAGTTGGACACGACTGAAGTGATTTAACACACACACAGGCATGGGCATGTGATGGAAATTTAGGTGATTAATATAAGCCCTGATGAGAAGATGCTGAGAGCTCTTAAAACAGAAACAACAAGCCAAGATTCTGAACTCTGAGCTGAAACAATGACATGTGGCATCACAGAGCCCAGCGCTGATGAGAAAGTGGAATCCAGCTGAAAGCACACAGGGCTAGAGAACGAGGCCTCCGTGCGCACCTGTTAGGACCGGATCCGTCTCCAGAATTTGGTTTTATCTTTTCCGAGGAAGCGAAGTGAAAATCTAATGTGATAAGAAAGAAAAGAATAATAACACAGATTGAGGTAAGTCAGAAAGAGCAAAACAAATATTGTATATTAACATTTATACGTGGAATCTAGAAAACTGGTAAGGATGAAACTATTTGCAGGGCAGGAATGGAAATGCTGACGTAGAGGAAAGACGTGCGGACGTGGTGGGGAGGGACGGGGGTGAGCTGGAAGATTGGGCTTGACATATACACACCACCACCATGGGTAACACCCATAGCCTGTGGGAACCTGCTGTCTAGCACAGGGAACTCGGCTCCTTGCTCTGATGACCTAGAGGGATGGGATGGGGGAGAGCAGTGGGAGGAAGAGCCAAGAGGGAGGGAATATATGTAAACAAAGAGCTGATTCACTTTGTTGTATAGCTGCTGCTGCTAAGTCGCTTCTGTCGTGTCCGACTCTGTGCGACCCCATAGACGACAGCCCACCAGGCTCCTCCGTCCCTGGGATTCTATCCAGGCAAGAGTACTGGAGTGGGTTGCCATTTCCTTCTCCGTTGTTGAATAGCAGAAACTAACATAAAATTGTAAAGCAACCATACCCCAAAAAACTATTTAAAAAAATAAGTTTGGGCATAAATTGTTTAAAAAATACAAAGCAATAGTACCATCAGCTAAGATACATTATTTTAAATTTGAAACAGCACGGTATTCCTGATTTTTATAATTGTGCTATGAATACATGGGGGGCTTCCCCATTGGCTCAGCAGTAAGAAATCTGCCTGCAATGCAGGAGATGTGTGTTCGGTCCCGGGCTCAGGAAGATCCCTGGAGGAGGGCATGGCTACCCACTCCAATATTCTTGCGGGGAGAATCCCATGGACAGAGGAGCCTAGGAGGCTGCGGTCCACGAGGTCACAAAGAGTTGGACACGACTGAAGTGACTGAGCAGGGGATTACATGTAAGATGTTAACTTTAGGGGAAGATGGATGCAGGGTATATGGAGTGTGCTTTTCTATTTTGGGATCTTTCTATAAATCCAAAATTATTTCAAGGTAAAAGATTTAAAAACAGTATTATATGGTACAAGATTTTTAAAAGAAGTTAGCACAGATCATTCAAACTCCAGAGTCATTATGAGCTTATCTCTCTTTTGGATGATAATCACAATAATCCTTGTGACCACTGTTTGCACAAAGCTAAATACTCTCATGGGGACTCAATAGCTATTGCCAATGAAAACCTTAACGTGTCCCAGCTTGAGTCAATTTAGACCGAAAACACCCAAAACATGAAGTTAGGAATAAGCAATCGATGAAGAACAATGAGACTTACCATATAACCCAGACACTGAGAACAAAAAGCTAGTTTCCCTGTTGGCGTGTGTTTTATGTATTAGCAGCTTGTAACGGGAAATAAGTTCGGCAAAAAGGGAAGAAAATAGACATCTTTCATCCCCTGTACTTTTGACAACTAAAAAAAAATCGACGGCCATCTTGATTCTACAAGAATGAAGTCACCCGCCACTGGAGTCAAGTCACTGACCTTCAACACACCCTGAAAGGAGCTCGGGAGTGAGGCAGTCTGTGCTCTGGGAAAACTGGCAGGACAGGCCTTCAGAGAGTTAGATATTTCCAAGAGCAAAAATTCTGAGAACCTCAATTCTTACATCTTCCCATACTTAGAACAATACTAGAACTGCTAACTAAGAGGTCTGCTCCTCATGACTAGCAGCTGTCTTCCATCAAGATGTGTGCTTGGTTGCAATGTACCCTCTTCATGAAATCATATACAATGACCTTCCCCTTTTACTGCTTTGGAACAGTTTTTCAACACCAAGAGGCTGTCTCCTGGGCCATAGTCCCCAGTAAGATGCTGAATAAACTTGACTCAAAGTTTTTACATTATGCTTTTTTTTTTAAAAAAAGTCCACACTTGTAATATGCTTCTAACCAGTTTGCTCTTTTTTATTTTCTTTGAATCTATAATTAATAGATTTATTAGAACAAGAAGTGGACAGATACAACTGGGTTCCATTTGCTCATTCCAGATAATTTCAAAGAACCTCTGAGCCATCTTCTGGAATACTAGCATTAATGTATGATTTATCATGTCAGAAATCTGCTGGCCTTTGTTTTCCTTGAGTCATCTTGCTGAGTCAGTGGGTATATCCCACTGCTGTCCATTGCACACTGAGCGCATGCTCAGTGGTGTGCAAGTCTTTGTGACCCCATGGACTGTAGCCCACCAGGCTCCTCTGTCCATGGGATTTCCTAGGCAAGAATCCTGGAGTGGGTTGCCATTTCCTCCTCCAGGGGATCTTCCAGACCCATGGATTGAACCGGTGTCTCCCATGTTTTCTGCCGTGGCAGGCAGATTCTTTACCACTGAGCCACCTGGAAAACCTCACTTTGGCATATTAAACTGGGTTTAATTCTATTCTAATACACAAAGGCATGCTTTTTAGCAGAAAGCAATTGCTAATTGCACTGAGAAAACACTGACTTCAGCTAAAAGAAGAAAAAGCATCATTTAGTTATTTAGCTTTCAGGAGCGCCACGTTTAGAAGGTTTATCTTTGGGTTACTAAATATGTCATTTTTCAGCATAAGAAATGGGGGCAGGCAACATTCAGATGAAAACATAATTAGGAAACACACTTGGTTGCTGAGTTGTTTTGTCATGAAATTAGGCACTCAGATTTCCATACTCAGGAAAAATAAATTTATTTATTTTACCACTAAATCAAATTTATTCACCACTAAAAAGTCATTTACATTTTAAAGGGATGTAAAGAAAGACTGGTGATCCAAGAAGACTATGTAACTTAATCCTGAGTCAGGGTCCCTTGATTAGAAAACAAGTCAACCCAGGTGCGTAGGGGAGGTGGAAAGGGTGAAGATCATCAAAGACCAAGCTATTGGATTTTTTTACTCCGCATCCCTTTTTACTGCACCAATTGCAAGCAAGTGTCTTGTCGTGCTCAACAAAAATTGACATTGAAAAAAGCTAACCACCTCAATCTCCATTTCTCAGTGGGGTCATTGACATAAAATGACTACTGCTACTTTGGTCAAGTTTTGAACAGAATAAAAGCTTTAAGAAGTTTTGAGTAAGTATGTCCTTGAGACCTAGTATAAACAGTGGTGGTCACAAAATTTTTAAAAAACTTAGAAGAAAAGAAGGACCTGCCTCTTGAGAAACCTGTATACAGATCAGGAAGCAACAGTTAGAACTGGACATGGAACAACACACTGGTTCCAAATAGGAAAAGGAGTTCATCAAGGCTCTATATTGTCATCCTGCTTATTTAACTTATATGCAAAGTACATCATGAGAAACACTGGACTGGAAGAAGTACAAGCTGGAATCAAGATTGCTGGGAGAAATATCAATAATCTAAGATTATTAGATTAATCAAAATTCTCCAAGCCAGGCTTCAGCAATATGTGAACCGTGAACTTCCTGATGTTCAAGCTGGATTTAGAAAAGGCAGAGGAACCAGAGATCAAATTGCCAACATCCGCTGGATCATGGAAAAAGCAAGAGAGTTCCAGAAAAACATCTATTTCTGCTTTATTGACTATGCCAAAGCCTTTGACTGTGTAGATCACAATAAACTGTGGAAAATTCTGAAAGAGATGGGAATACCAGACCACCTGATCTGCCTCTTGAGAAATCTGTATGCAGGTCAGGAAGCAACAGTTAGAACTGGTCATGGAACAACAGACTGGTTCCAAATAGGAAAAGGAGTACATCAAGGCTGTATATTGTCACCATGTTTATTTAACTTATATGCAGAGTACATCATGAGAAATGCTGGACTGGAGGAAACACAAGCTGGAATCAAGATTGCTGGGAGAAATATCAATAACCTCAGATATGCAGATGATACCACCCTCATGGCAGAAAGTGAAGAGGGGCTAAAAAGCCTCTTGATGAAAGTGAAAGTGGAGAGTGAAAAGGTTGGCTTAAAGCTCAACATTCAGAAAACGAAGATCATGGCATCTGGTCCCATCACTACATGGGAAATAGATGGAGAAACAGTGGAAACAGTGTCAGACTTTCTTTTTCTGGGCTCCAAAATCACTGCAGATGGTGACTGCAGCCATGAAATTAAAAGACGCTTACTCCTTGGAAGGAAGGTTATGGCCAACCTAGACAGGATATTCAAAAGCAGAGACATCACTTTGCCAACAAAGGTTCGCCTAGTCAAGGCTATGGTCTTTCCTGTGGTCATGTATGGATGTGAGAGCTGGACTGTGAAGAAGGCTGAGCGCCGAAGAATTGATGCTTTTGAAATGTGGTGTTGGAGAAGACTCTTGAGAGTCCCTTGGACTGCAAGGAGATCCAACCGGTCCATTCTGAAGGAGATCAATCCTGGAATTTCTTTGGAAGGAATGATGCTTAAGCTGAAACTCCAGTATTTTGGCCACCTCATGCGAAGAGTTGACTCATTGGAGAAGACTCTGATGCTGGGAGGGATTGAGGGCAGGAGGAGAAGGGGACGACAGAGGATGAGATGGCTGGATGGGATCACTGACTCGATGAATGTGAGTCTGGGTGACCTCCGAGAGCTGGTGATGGATAGGGAGGCCTGGCGTGCTGCAGTTCATGGGGTCGCAAAGAGTCGGACACGACTGAGCGACTGATCTGATCTGAAGATATGCAGATGACACCACCCTATGGCAGAAAGTGAAGAAGAACTAAAGAGCTTCTTGATGAAAGAAGAGAGTTAAAAAGTTAGCTTAAAGCTCAACATTCAGAAAATGAAGATCATGGCATCCGGTACCATCACTTCATGGGAAATAGATGGGGAAACAGTGGAAACAGTGTCAGACTTTATTTTTCTGGGCTCCAAAATCACTGCAGATGGTGATTGCAGCCATGAAATTAAAAGGTGCTTGCTCCTTGGAAGGAAAGTTATGGCCAACCTAGACAGGATATTCAAAAGCAGAGACATTACTTTGCCAACAAAGGTCCATCTAATCAAAGCTATGGTTTTTCCAGTAGTCATGTATGGATGTGAGAGTTGGACTATAAAGAAAGCTGAGTGCCGAAGAATTGATGCTTTTGAACTGTGGTGTTGGAGAAGACTCTTGAGAGTCCCTTGGACTGCAAGGAGATCCAACCCAAGTCCATCCTAAAGGAGATCAGTCCTGGGTGTTCATTGAAAGGACTGATGTTGAAGCTGAAACTCCAATACTTTGGCCACCTGATGTGAAGAGCTGACTCATTTGAAAAGACCCTGATGCTGGGAAAGATTGAGGGCAGGAGAAGGGGATGGCAGAGGATGAGATGGTTGTATGGTATCACTGACTCAATGGACATGGTTTGGGTGGCCTCTGGGAGTTGGTGATGGAGGGGGAGGCCTGGCGTGCTGCGATTCATGGGGTCCCAAAGAGTCGGACACGACTGAGCAACTGAACTGAACTGAACTGAAAGGTGAAAAGGAAGATGTTTCCTGATATGTGTATGTTCATTCATCTCTCTTTGTGACGCTATCAATTGTAACCTGCCAGGCTCCTCTGTTCATAGAATTTTGCAGAGAAGAATACTGGAGTGCTGGCCATGCTTTCCTCCAGGGGATCTTCCCAACTCAGGGATCAATCCTGCATCTCTTATGCCTCCTGTGTTGACAGGTGGATTCTTTACCACTAGAGCCACCTGGGAAGCCCTCCTGATGTATATATTTACTGTAAATTATAACTTTTTCCCACTCGAGTAAGAAAAGAAAGGGACCAGTCCAACTAAGCCTGGAATTTTATTACTTTTATAAAAATTGTCACCTTAATTTATGATCCTTACAACCAAAACCAAGTCCTTTCATGTTATTTTTTAAAAACTCCCTAACAGTCAATCTCTGACATTCCTCATTAGACTTATCAACTCTTGTTTCTGGAGTCCAGTTTATTTGGCTTGGAGGGATCAGCCAACTCTTTGGAGATTCCCAATAGGCCCAGTGCCAAATTCTTCTGTTTGATCTAATTGTGATTAGTTAATGGCTTCACAAAAATTTATTTTGATCCAAATCTTCCCAGGCACACAGACTTTTTAAAGAAATAATATTTTCATACTTAGAAAAGAATAACAACCAAGCTTTTAAAATATTTGATTTCCTTCCTTCTCAACCTAGCTAAAAGCTTTCTTCATTCTCCATAGAGGTTTTAAAGGATATAAACAAGTATAAATCACCTGCCTGACTAACCTGAACCTTCACACACTTAGTGGACTAGAGGTGATGGGCATTTCTGATTTATATTCTACATTTCCCTTGAAGTGGTTAGTGAGTAATGAGCCGGCAAAAGAAAGGCAGAAAGCCCAAGTGCAATCCCTGCTGGGTGACCTTGATTATTGTTGCCGTTCAGTCATGTCTGACTCTTTTTGACCCCATGGACTGCAGCATGTCAGGCTTCCCTGTCCTTCACCATCTCCTGGAGTTTGCTCAAACTCATGTCCATTGAGTCGGAGACGCCATCTAACCATCTCATCTCTGTTGTCCCCTTCTCCTCCTGTCTTCAGTCTTTCCCAGCATCAGGGTCTGTTCCAATGAGTCAGTTCTTCCCATCAAGTGGCCAAAGTATTGGAGCTTCAGTTTCAGCATCAGTCCTTCCAATGAATAGTCAGGGTTGATTTCATTTAGGATTGACTGGTTTGATCTCTTTGCTGTCCAAGGGATTCTCAAGCGTCTTTTCCAATACCACAGTTCAAAAGCATCAATTCTCAGCCTCCTTTATGGTCCAACTCTCACATCCATACATGACTATTGGAAAAATAATAGCTTTGACTATACAGACCTTTGTTGGCGAAGTAGCATCTCTTTTTTCAATACACTGTCTAGGTTTGCCATAGCTTTACTTCCAAGGAGCAAGAATCTTTTGATTTCATGGCTGCAGGTACCATCTGCAGTGATTTTGGAGTCCAAGAAAATAAAGTCTGTCACTGTTTCCATTAAGACCTGATTAAGCACTCCCTTTCGGTTAAAGGTTCAGTATCTCTCAAGCAGGGGAACTACATTCCCAGGACTTTTCTGAGAAAGAAGCTGAGAGCTGACAGGGGCAGAAGTACAGGCAGGAAGTTGATGATCAAAAAGAGTTGCCCACTCGTAAGTGGAAAAGCCAGCTTAAAACCTAGGATTGTGGCACCCAGTCCCATCACTTCATGGCAAATAAAAGGGGAAAGGATGGAAGTAGTGACAGATTTCCTCTTCTTGGGCTCTCAAATCCTGCGGATTGTGAGCACAGCCATGAAATTAGAAGATGATTGCTTATTGGCAGGAAAGCTATGACAAACCTAGACAGTGTGTTAAAAAGCAACGAAAGACATCACTTTGTTGACAAAGGTCTGTATAATCAAAAATATGGTTTTTCCAGTAGTCATGTACGGATGGCAGAGATAGAACATAAAGAAGGCTGAGCACCGAAGGACTGATGCTCTCAAAATGTGGTGCTAGAGAAGACTCTCGAGAGTCCCTTGGAGAGCAAGGAGATGAAACCAGTCAATCCTAAAGGAAATCAACCCTGAATATTCATTGGAAGGCTTGATGCTGAAGCTGAAGCTCCAATATTTTGGCTACCTGATGCGAAGGGCTGACTCATTGGAAAAGACCCTGATGCTGGAAAAATTGAAGGAAGAAGGAGAAGAGGGTGACAGAGGATGAGATGGTTGGATGGCATCACCAATTCAATAGACATGAACTTGGGCAGGCTCTGGGAGATGGTGAAGGACAGGGAAGCCTGGTGTGCTGCAGTCCTTGGGGCCGCAATTGGGCATGACTTGGCGACCGAACAACAACAACAAAGCTAGGGCCAAGCAAAACCACAGAGACTCAAAGTATTCGCTCTTTTCCAATATCAGATGTGATAAGTGAAAGACTTGAAAAAAGGTTCTGTAGTCAAGGCCTATGTAAATTCCATTTATGCTGCATCATTGTGAATGTGGAATGGAAGTTATAAACCCAGTTAGTATAACATTGTTTTTCAAAATAGTTATCCATCTTGATTAAAACCAAGGAAACTATGAATTATTATAGATGTACTGGTTAAAAAGATGGTCTTCCTCAAGATCACTGCTGACATTTTGGGCCAGATGATTCTATACTTGAGGGGGTGTCCCTGGCATTATAACATGTTTAGCAGTATTCCTGTCCTCTTCCCACTAAAAGCTAATGGCCCCCCTTCCCCCCTGGAGAGAATTAAAATGTCTCCATACACTGGAAAATGTGTCCTGAGGGTAAAATATCCCCTGGTTGAAAACCACTGTTGCTTTTGTTTTTTAAGACAGGGAGCCACTTAAAAGCACATTCAGTTTTTCCATGAAACTCCCAGGTCCAAATTTTTGATGCTTTGACTTAGCTTCTCATTTGAGGGCCTGTCACTTTAAGAGATGGAGAAGGAAATGGCAACCCACTCCAGTGTTCTTGCCTGGAGAATCCCAGAGACGGGGGAGCCTAGTGGGCTTCCGTCTATGGGGTCGCACAGAGTTGGACATGACTGAAGTGACTTAGCAGCAGTAGCAGCAGCACTTTAAGAGAGCCTTCCAAACATCTAGGAATATGTTTATTAATAATTATACAAGGCTTGAATGTTTGGAGAGGGAGGGGAGAGATTATTTCCTATTTTTGCTACATACCAGCTCCTGGCAGGGTACTAACATCATAGTATGCTCTGGTAAGGACTTGGATGGATGATGGATGGATGAAAAGTGAAATGAAAAGAAATCAGCGTAGGGAGATATGGATTTATTTTCTTTAGCTGTCTCTTTACATATACTATACCAAGGTACTGCAAAGAGCATCCTAATGATGGAAGGGTTAAATTGTGTGACTCTGAAAGAAAACCTCAGTGAGCTTCTGGAGTGGTGTCCCCCATGCATGCTCAGTCATGTCCAACTCTTTGAGACACCATGGCCTATAGCCCACCAGGCTCTTCTGTCCATGGAACTTTTCAGGCAAGAATACTGGAATGAATTGCCATTTTCTCCTCCAGGGAAGCTTCCCAACCCAGGGATCAAACCTTTGTCTCCTGTGTCTCCTGCATCGTAGGCAGATTCTTTGCTGCTGCTGCTGCTAAGTCGCTTCAGTCGTGTCCGACTCTGTGCGACCCCATAGACGGAAGCCCACCAGGCTCCCCCGTCCTTGGGATTCTCCAGGCAAGGGCACTGGAGTGGGTTGCCATTTCCTTCTCCAATGCATGAAAGTGAAAAATGAAAGCGAAGTCGCTCAGTCATGTCTGACTCCTAGCGACCCCATTGATTTACAATGTTGTGTTGCTTTCCCGTGTACAGCAAAGTGATTCAGTTGAACATATACAAATATCTATTCTTTTTTAGATTCTTTCCCATACAGGTTATTATAGAATATTGAGTAGTGGTCCCTGTGCTGTTCATGCGTGCTGAATCGCTTCAGTTGTGTCTGACTCTTTGTGACCCATGGACTGTAGCCTGCCAGGCTCCTCTGTCCATGGGATTCTTCAGGCAAGAATACTGGAGTGGGTTGCCTTTCCCTTACTCAGAGGATCTTCGTGACTCAGGGATCCAGCCCACATCTCTTATGTCTCCTGCATTGGCAGGCAGGTTCTTTACCACTGGCACCACCTGGGAAGCCCTTGTTGATTATCTATTTTAGCAACCCAGTCCAGTATTCTTACCTGAAGAATCCCGTGGACAGAGGAGCCTGGGAGGCTACAGTCCATGGGATCGTAAAGAGTTGGATACGACTGAGTAACCACCACTTCACACAATATAGCAGTGTGTGTGTGTTAATCCCCATGGAGTGGTACGTTAAAGGGCCAGGGACATACTGTGATACTTTGGGTCTCTCACCCATTCTGCAATAGATAATGCCGTCAGGTTGGGAATTAAACCAGCCATGGCCCTCACCAGGAAAAGTAATGCACAACAGTAGGAACATAAACACACCAAGGGCTGAGAGTCTGCCCCACCGCCTGCTTTTGGTCTGTACCTTCCCCCTCCTGCCTGGGGACAAAGGACTTAAAGTGGGTCAGCGGTCAGTGTTACAAGGAAGCAGGCTTCTCAGGGCAAGCTCTCAGTTCAGACTACACTGGAGGTTCCAGGCCTGCCTGAGGTCTGTAAACACACATTCCTTCTCCACAGCAGTAATTTAATCTGTCATCTCTATTGTGGTTGGCGAAGTTTGTCTAAATTACCCCTTCTGTGACTATGAAACTTGACCTTGTAGATTTGTTTTTGGAAAATTCTTTTTGTCGTCTGAAATCAGCCGGTCTCCAATTTGAAGATCTCATCTTTAGACTATATAAATAAACTGGCTTCTGACACAATACTCGCCCCCACCCAGCCCCCTCCTGGGGGCCTCTGATTTTTCTAAAAGAACAAAACTGGGCCCTGCAGAAGACTGGAGATGGGGAGTTTCTAACGTTTTGATTTTGTGGGAGGTATTTTTGTTGCTACAGAAGTAAGCAGAATATCCCCCTGGTCCCCTTCAATAATAAATCTGGACATCACCCCATCTCCCCTGTGAGGAAAATGACTTGTTCATAAAGCCGCTCATGGCAGGACTATTTGGCTCCCACAGATAAATGTCGTATAGGGATCTTCTGCTTCCTAGAAATCTCTCTTTTCCTAACCCCAGGGAGAGATTATTCTTGACTTTTAAATGGCACCCTGTGTTCAGCAGGCCAAGCAAAGAAGAGGAGTTAATCACTCCTTTTAGGGATCAAATTGAGCACCGAGACAGAGACGGCAAAAAAGGAAGAAAGCTTTTAGAGCATTGGGAATGTTTAAAAAAATTAAACATCTAATGTTGTCAGGGAGAAAGAAAAATTTTCCTCTACCCTTCTAGGTTTTTCTGGCTGGTTTAAGAATTAAATGAACATGATACAGCATGCTGTTGTGGTAGTTTAGTTGCTAAGTCATATCCAACTCTTTGAGACCTCATGGACTGCAGTGCACCAGGCTTCCCTGTCCTTCACCATCTCCTGGAGTTTGCTCAAACTCATGTCCATTGAGTTAGCTATGCTATCCAGGTTAACAGGAGAAAATCAAGCAAAAGGTTAGTAACAGGTATATGTAAGACTTTCCTAGTGGCTTTGTGGGAAAGAATCCGCCTGCAATACTGGAGACATGGGTTCCATCCCTGGGAGGGGAAGATGCCCTGGAGAAGGAAGTGGCAACCCACCTCCAGTATTCATATACCTAGGAAATCCAATGGACAGAGGAGCCTGGTGGGCTACAGGCCATCGGGTCGAAAAGAGTCGGACATGACTTAGCGATTAAGCACACACACGCGCGTGCACACACACACACACACACACACACACACACACACGAGATCCAGGAAAACCAAGCGTCTGGTCAAAACGACTGCAGCTCTCACCTGAAATACCGTGTCAGCTAAAGACAAATGAAAGTGTTGGGGTCATGGTTTGGGACCTCAAAGAAAAGGAAGGCAATTCACATGGAGATGGAAAAGCAAGCGTTTGGTAAACAAATGTTTGCTGAGCCAGGCAGGCTAATGGGACACAGAGAGGAATTCTAACAAATTTGCTAGGTTCCTGTCTACACGCCTAGTTCATATCATAGCTATGATGAACAGGTTTTCTATCCACATTCTTTAGGCAGTTAGGAGGAAGGTCAAAGGTTCTTCCAGAGTCTGTTGGGACTTAAAAATAATGAGGCTCTGGGAATTTCCTCATGGTCCGGTGGTTAGGACTCAGTGATTTCACTGCCATGGGTCAGGGTTTGACCCCTGGTTGGAGAACTAAGATCCTGCAAGCCATGCAGCGAAAAAAATAATCAAAAAACAAAACAGAAAAAAATAATCAGCCTCAATCAAATTTCATGCCAAAGAGACACATTTTGGGGTGGCAGATTTTGCTCCCACATCATGTTGCCTCCCACACCTCCGTGCATAAGCCCATCATCTCATGACCCAGCTCCGTCTCCCATTCTTTCCATGCAGAGCACACCAAAGCTCAGAGATGAGTAAGACCAGAAGGAGATCAGTCCTTGATCCTCAAAGATTTAAAATCCAGATGTGCGGTGACAGAGAAATAAAAAGTATGCAGAAATAGCAACAAGACCGGGAAGAATATAATGGCATAAATGCCCAAACGGCTCTAACGTCCCATGGAATGAGAAGACATATTCATTTTGTAGCGGCTGAAGAATGACTTTGTGGCTCGTGAGCAGATCTTAAAGAATGGATTGCGTGTGGGCAGGAAGAGATGAATGCATAAGGAGGAGTGGGAAGGCTGTACTTCATGTGCAGAAAATGAGCAAAGTACAAATGTGGCAGAGTGCTCAGAAGGGAGAAAGAGAACAGGCAGAATTCAGTCCTCACTTGGAGGTTGCATCATTTCCGGGTCCATTCAGGAGAGAAAAATCACATTAGCTGTTTTCACAGAGAGAAGGTAACATACAGACGAGTTAGCTAGGGCTTCCCTGCAGGCTCAGTGGTAAAGAATCCACCTGCCAACGCGGGAGACACGGTTCAATCCCTGGCCCAGGAAGATCCCACATGCTGCGGAGCAGCTAAGCCCACGCGCCACTGCCAAGCCTGTGCTCTAGAGCGGGTGCTCTACCAAGAGTAGCCCTGCTCCCTGCAACTAGAGAAAAGCCCACGCGGCAACGAAGACACTGGGCAGCCAAAAAATAAATAAATAGATAAATATTTAGAAATGTTTTTTAAAAAGCATAGTTAGCTAATGCAACATTCTGAACTAAGTAGGTGAAAAAGCAGTACTAGCCATATGAAGCATACTGAAGCCTGAGGCGAAAGGAAAGGAAAACGCGTGCACCCCAATACACACGATTTCATGTATTTTTTAAGTGGTGAATTTTTCCTTAACACTAAATTAGCTGAAAAATAATGAAGAATTGAAAAGTTGGTGTATTGAAATTCACAATACTATTTTTGATTTAAATGCTTTATTTATACCCAAACCCAATTTATAATAATTTTACATCATTTTAAGCTAATCCAAAATTATTCAAGATTATCCCCTGGACAGGAGAAATGGTCAAATATGGTAATTCTCTCAATAAGAATTTGAAATGAGCAAAAAATCATATATTTTGAAAATTCAGTTTATGAGTTTATGTCTATTAAAGCCAGTGGAGCACATTTTTCTCTTTAGCCTCAGGCTCTAAGATGCCTCAGCATGGTACTGAAATTTTGGTATTTTGTTCACCATGGTTTTGATCATTTAATTTTGAGTTTTGAAGAATATTGCATTCATATATAGGTTGCCTGGATTCCTGAGAATTTTGATGTCCCCTTTAATTCTATGCCTGAGGCAACTGACTCACTGACCTCACCCTAATCTTGGCCCTGTGAAAAGGCAGAATAGAATTCTAACTGCCATATGATCCTGCAATTCCATTCCTGGGTATGTATCCAGACAAAACTATAATTCAAAAAGATGCATGTGCCCCTGTGTTTATAGAAGTACTATTTACAAGAGCTAAGACATGGAAACAAAGTAAAAGTCCATCAACAGATGAATGGATAAAGCTGTGGCACATATATACAAAGGAATACTCCTCAGCCATAAAAAAGAATGAAGCAATGCCATCTGCAGCAACGTGGATAGAATTGGAGATTATCATGCTAAGTGAAGTCAAAGCCAAACACCACGTGATATCACTCATACGAGAGATCTAAAATATGACACAAATGAACGTACTTATGAAACAGACTCACAGACATAGAGAGCAGACCTCTGGTTGCCAAGGAGAAGGGGAAGTGGGGGAGGGATGATTAGAAGTTTGGGATCAGCAGAAGCAGACGATTGTATATAGAATGGATAAACAAGGTCCTACTGCATAGCACAGGGAACTGTATTCAAAATCCTATAATACACCACAATGGAAAAAATATGTCAGTATATACATATAACTGAGTCGTTTTGCTGTAAAGCAGAAATTAAACAACATTGTAAATTAACTGTACTGAGATTAAAAAAAGAGAGAGAGAACTCTAAGAAACCACTGCTAGGTGAGCAAGTGTTGCTGGTTCCTAGGAGCAGACAGCCTGAGGGACGCACCCAGAAAAAAGGAAGGATCAGTCCCTTCTTCTTCCAGTCCTTCAGTCTCTCTCTCCTGCCCCCTATAAGAAGAGTCTAACAGGGTGCCCACAGGCAAGGCAGAATCCTGGTCAGGCATCACAAAGCCAATTTGGAAGAGTGAGTTTGGGGCTAAAAGGAATAGCCAAATAACTGGCACACAAATGATTTCCCCTGAACTGAATCTTGAAAGATAAGTAAGACAATCATTTTTTGAGCACTATGGTAGACTCTTTACAATATCACACAGTTAATACATGAAAATGTTCTGAACCCAAAACTAGTTCAATCTCACCCCAAAGCTTCTGCTCTCAATCACAATGCCGTAAGTGAAGGAGAGGACATGTCAGGCAAAGGAAAACAGAATCAGTTCAGTTCAGTCGCCCAGTCGTGTCCGACTCTTTGAGACCGCATGAACCACAGCATGCCAGGCCTCCTTGTCCATCACCAACTCCTGGAGCTTGCTCAAACTCATGTCCATCGAGTCAGTGATGCCATCCAACCATCTCATCCTCTGTCGTCCCCTTCTCCTCCCGCCTTCAATCTTTCCCAGCATCAGGGTCTTTTCAAATGAGTCAGCTCTTCGCATCAGGTGGCCAAAGTATTAGAGTTTCAGCTTCAGCATCAGTCCTTCCAATGAATATTCAGGACTGATTTCCTTTAGGATGGACTGGTTGGATCTCCTTGCAGTCCAAGGGACCCTCAAGAGTCTTCTCCAACACCACAGAATAGAGCGAGGTAAAAGGGTTGACAAATAGCATGGTGTGTGATGGCAACAAGTAGTCTAGTTGCAGAACATCTCGTTTGTGCTGGACAACTTGCCAAGTGTTTCGTATTTTATTTTTTACTTGTAGATGCTCTTCTTCATTCCATTTTACAGATGGGAAACCAAGTCATAGAACATTAGCTAAATTTTCCCAGGGACATTCAGCTCATAGGTGAAGCAACCAGAATACAAACCTCAACTTCACAGTCTTTGCCCTTACTCACTAGCCAGAGTGCCTCCTGTAGAATGTAAAATGAACATGAGGCCAGAAGCATGATAGAGTGAGGTCATGGCGGCCACCTCATGTACAGGACTTAATTCTCCGTAGGAATGGGGACTGCTGAAGCATTTTAAACAGCATCGGTTTTGTGTTTTGTATGGGTCACAATGATCTGAGCCCAGTTTGGAGGATAAATTTTAAAACGTCAAAGATTTACACAATCTGAAGAGAAACCAGAATATAGGATGTATTCTAAATATGCACACAGGAATTAGAGAAACTAATTATAAAGCTATTGCAATAATTCAGTGAGTAGAGCTCTAATGGAGTTGAGAATAGGGAATGTATTTAAGAGACTAGAGATATTTATAACCCTAGTGATTAGACATGGACAATGATAAACAGCATTGGAGAAGACTCTTGAGAGTCCTTTGGACTCCAAGGAGATCAAACCAGTCAATCCTAAAGGAAATCAGTCCTGAATATTTATTGGAAGGACTGATGCTGAAGCTGAAGCTCCAATACTTTGGCCACCTGATGCAAAGAACTGACTCATGGGAAAGACCCTGATGCTAGTAAAGATTGAAGGCAGGAGGAGAAGGAGACCACAGAGGATGAGATGGTTTGATGGCATCACTGACTCAATGGATACGAGTTTGAGCAAGCTCCTGGAGTTGGTGATGGACAGGGAAGACTGGTGTGCTTCAGTCCATGGGATTGCAAAGAGCTGGACACAACTGAGCAACTGACTGAACTGAACCCAGTGATAAACAGAGAAGAGCAATGGACTACCATGGTTTGGGCTTCTGGCCAGTAGGTTAGCATGTCATCCACTGAGAGAAATATCAGTCTAGTGCAGTAGACTAGTTCCTTTCAACATTTGTTTCCTGGAGCTTTGAGCATATGTAGAAATATCCCTGGTCAGGAAACTAGATCCCACATTCTGCAACTAAGACTTGGTGCATCCAAAATAAATAAACTATTTTTTAGGAATTAATGTAGCTCAGCAAATAGAATGTGTACTACTACTACTACTAAGTCACTTCAGTCGTGTCCGACTCTGTGTGACCCCATAGACGGCAGCTCACCAGGCTCCCCTGTCCCTGGGATTCTCCAGGCAAGAACACTGGAGTGGGTTGCCATTTCCTTCTCCAATGCATGAAAGTGAAAAATCAAAATGAAGTCGCTCAGTCGTGTCCGACTCTTAGCGACCCCATGGACTGGAGCCTACCAGGATCCTCCGTCCATGGGATTTTCCAGGCAAAAGTACTGGGGTGGAGTGAGGCAACAGGCTACATCAAACTCCCTGGAAAATAGAGGGGCCCCAACAGACCCCAACAACCAACCTTACAGTGCTTTGGGAAGTGAGACAGGGGGCCAAGAACAGACCAAAAAACATATGCTTCTTTTGTCTAGGAGAAAGAACAAAAGAACTTAGGGGGCGATTCATTTGCTTGTTGGGGCTGACATTTGCAGTTCTGTCTGCAGCAGAAGAATATACCAGAAATTGGAGATCAGTGATTCATATCCTGGCTGCAAAGATCCTGCACTAAGGTGGAGGGATTAGAATGGGTTTTAATGAGAGATAATAATCCAATCTTGTATTCACATTTGACTGTCTGAAAGGATTTTTACATGTATCATCTTATATGCTTTTCAATCAGCCAGAGATCAACATAATAAGAGAATGCAAGAGGCTCACAGGGAGCTGAGAAAGGAAGTTCCTCTCTCTCTCCTCTGCTTAGAAAACCACAAACTTGTGCTAGGAGTGATGTTGCCAGGCAACCACCAACTTCTATAAGCTTTGAGACTAGATGTTCTTGCTCTCCAGTAGGATGAAATATCGGATTGAAGGCACAGGAGAGACGTGATGTTGGTGCTTGTTGATGTGGTGAGCTTGCCGGTGTCCTGAGGGTCCTTCGTCACTGGGTCAGCTCCAAGGCAAATCATGGGTCCAGACGGGCCTTACACATATCAAATTTTAGAGGGCCTTTTTTTCTTTAAGCTTTTTTTTTTTTTTTTAAGCTTATCTATACAGCTGAAAAAAATTAGCTTGCCTTTCAGAAATTATCAAACAATCAAACAGAATTACAGCATGGCCTCTGGAGAAACTTGTGTGGTAATGTTGAAATGATACAAGATGAAAGAGTTCAGCTTCTTTTTGTATTGCTCAAGATATTTTATTACAGTAGAGAAGAAAGAGAGAGAGAGAGAAAACAAAAGGTCAAGGCTTCCTGGATCATGGATTATTTAAGAAAATAAGAAAAAAGTGAATATTAAAGCAACTCAAATATCCATCCACAAATATGAGATTTAGCCCAGTTACATGATTATTTTCCAGTAATATTCAGTATCATGTATGTAAGCAAGGAAAAAGGGAATGGTTGTCTAGGACTGTAGATTTACAAAACTGGCTCTACTGGATGGAAGGAAGAAATGATTATCATGATGAATTCAAACATGTAAGCTGGGTAAGAAGGAAAGTGAAATCAGAAGTGAGCTGCTGCTACTGCCAAGTCTCTTCAGTTGTGTCTGACTCTGTGCGACCCCACAGACAGTAGGCCACCAGGCTCCCCCATCCCTGGGATTCTCCAGGCAAGAACACTGGAGTGGGTTGCCATTTCCTTTTCCAATGCATGAAAGTGGAAAGTGAAAATTGAAGTGAAGTTGCTCAGTCGTGTCCAACTCTTCACCACCTCATGGACTGCAGCCCACCAGGCTCCTCTGTCCATGGGAGTTTCCAGAAGTGAGTAGAGACTTCTGTATCCTACCCCACCTTTCCCTTCACAGCTCTAAGACTCTCCTCTTTATCCATGTTGGAAAATGTTCAGAGACTTTTGGTTTGAAAAGGTGCCTGATTTATTATTCTGCCTGTAATACACATTCTCATTTGGTTCTGACTTGTGGTAGCTTGTTTTCATAGCCAAATGGCACTTTTAAGTCCATTAAGGGTTACTCCAACATAGAGCTGGGCAAACCCTGAAGCGTTCCTCTCTCTCCTGGCCCTTTACAGTCTGAAACAGAGATCATCAATGCACTGCATTCACAGGAGATATAAAATGACTCTTGATGAAACATGCATAATAGGTTGGGGAAACAAATAGCACAGAGGCAAAGGCCACTTTTCACATTATGTCTCAACCGAGAACAGATTCTAGCAGTGAACAGTCCAGTGTTCTCCAAAACTGAGTAATTGAGGGGGCAAGTAAATAATTTCTGATCCATGCATACAGGAGTGTTCAGCTGGCTGATTTATATTTCAGTGCTATTATGACTAATTTCATCAGAGGGAGACCAGACAGAGCTGAAGAAAGGAGATATAAGTAGAGCACTGAAAAATAATTCTCTAGGAGAAACAAGGCTGATGAACAAATTCATTTCAGGTAGCTTGCATTGCCTGTGATCACCAATATCTAAATAAAGTTGTTAATACTCCAGAGCAAGAATTTTGAAATAATGAGCGTATTTCTTAAAAGCACCTGATAATCAGGTTTGGCAAATAGATAGATGCAAACAAAGTCTTATTTAGTAATACCATATGACCCCACCATCACCAGCCACAGAGATCCAGGAGCTTCGGTTGCCCAACTACAGCGTCTGAACAGCAGGTGATGAAACACATGTTGAGAAATAAAACAAATAAACAAAAACAAATCTGCAAAGTTACAAGGTATAAAATCAAAACAAAGATCTGTTGTGTTTCTATATTCAAATAGCAAACTATCAGAAAGAGAAAGAAAATAATCTTATTTACATTTACATCAAAAAGAGTAAAATACTTAGGAATAAAATTAATCAAGGCAGTGAAAGATATATATACTTAAAACTACAGATATTGATAAAATTAATTGAAGAAGACATAAGTAAATAGAAAGATACTCTGTGCTCATGACCTGGAAGAATCAATATTCTTAAATTGTCCATTAAAATATCCATGTTCATTGTAGTATTATAATAGCCAAGATATGGAAATAACCTAAATATCCATTGATGGATGAATGAATTTTAAAAGTATATATATATATATATATGAATATTATTCGGCCATAAAAAAGAATGAAATCTTGTCATTTGCAATGTGGGTGGATATCAAGAGAATTATGCTAAGTGAAGTAAGTCACACAAAGATGTATATAAACTGTATGATTTTATGATTTCTCTTATATGTGGAAGTTTAAAAAAAAAAAAAGACTTGTTAGATAAGAGAATTGGTTGGTACTTGCCAGAGGCAGGTGTGGGGAGGGAGAGGGAGAAAAAAAATATGGGAAGTTGCATCTGTGCTTTTTGTCTGGTATGGACATTTGTAAATATTAGACACAATATCCATAGGTTTTCTATCAGTGTTTGTCTTTGTTAGCTTAAAACAACTCAGTGCTATGTGTATTAGATTCTGGGGATATAAATGTGAATGAATAAAGATAATCCTTGCCCTCGAGCAGCATAGAGAATAGTAGAGGAGAGAGATATGTGACAAATAATTGCAATATCAAAGATTAATTACTAACTGCAGAGGAGACCTGGAAGAGTTAGGGCAGTTTCCCAGAGGAGAAGACATTTGACACTGATTTAGATGGATGTACTGAATCTGTGAAGCCTGAACTAGCATGGAATCTCCAAGCAAGTCCCTTGTGAAGAGTTGAAGTGGAGACCTCAAATGGCAGCTCTAGATAAATGTGGCATATATGACCTAGCCACAGACTCCAGGAAAAAATAATGATCTCTCAGCTCTCAGAGGATAGGAGTGATTCCTTGAGCCAAATCCAACCTTGACAATCAGGTAAGAACATCAGAATTAAAACTTGATCATCATTTCAGATATTTACTTCTGTTTGACTTGCCAGCCAACTAATATACCTGTTTATAGGCTGTTTTCTCCATGAGAACACAAGGTTTATGAGAGCAGAGATCACTGAGACAGACCAGCATGCAGCATTTAAGAGTTGCTCAAGAAATATTTGTTGAATGAATGAGTAGAAAAACAAATGAATAAAATACTAAGCAAGTTTTTGAGTATCTTTGTAAGATACCCACAAACAGGTTTAGACACTGAGATGCCTCATGTAAAACTAGTTCTGTTGAGCACTGTTACTATTACTTGAAAATCACTCAACTGTTAGCTATTGTTTTCCAGAGTGAAAGTGAAAGTCACTCGGTCGTGTCCAGCTCCCTGAGACCCATGGGCTATACAGTCTATGGAATTCTCCAGGCCAGAATACTAGAGTGGGTAGCCTTTCCCTTCCCCAGGGGATCTTCCCAACCCAGGGATCGAACCCAGGTCTCCTGCTTGCAGGTAGATTCTTTATCAGCTGAGCCGCAAGGAAAGTCCAGGAATACTGGAGTGGGTAACCTATCCCTTCTCCAGTGGATCTTCCCAACCCAGGAATCGAACTAGGGTCTCCTGCATTGCAGGCAGATTCTTTACCAACTGAGCTATTAGAGAAGTTCCAAGAGTAGTGTCATCAACGCTATCATTTACAACATGCCAGGCACTGAATTATGGCACCCCACTCCAGTGCTTCTGCCTGGAAAATCCCATGGGTGGAGGAGCCTGAAAGGCTGCAGTCCATGGGGTCGCTGAGGGTCGGACACAACTAAGCGACTTTTCACTTTCCACTTTCATGCATTGGAGAAGGAAATGGCAACCCACTCCAGTGTTCTTGCCTGGAGAATCCCAGGGACGGGGGAGCCTGGTGGGCTGCCATCTATGGGGTCACACAGAGTCGGACACGACTTAAGTGACTTAGCAGCAGCAGCAGCAGGCACTGAATTAAGTACTTTACGGTCATTATAGCTTATTCTATTCCTAATCCTTTCGTCCTTTTTCTATTCTTTTCCTGGGACAAGTAAGTAGGTAGTATCATTTTCACTTTAGAGATCATGATTGAGATTTAGAAACATGCAAAAATTTTCTTGAGGCCATGGAGAGAGTTGAAGAACCAGCATGGTGACTCCATCTCCAACTCCCACTTTCTCATTCACCATAATGTGCTACCGCCAGGGTCTACCTTACCTTTAATAGCAACTGTTAAGCTGTGTGACAACTAATTGTGTGTTAAGCTCATTTTCCCCACTCAACTATGAGCTTTCAAGGGGAAGGTGTTCTTTGTGGCAATTTTCAAAGTGGGTTTCCAACTGAATTCTGCAAGTCCAAGAACGTGAGTGTGCCTGAGGGACATCCACAGGGAAGGAGAGAAGTGGAGTGCTACAAGCCCCTTTCTCCCACCTCAGTTATTTAGTTTTCTTGGGTTTCTATGGGCTTCCAGGTGATACAGTGGTAAAGAATCTGCCTGCTAATGCAGGAGACATGGATTTGATCCCTGGATCAGGAAGATCCCTGGAGAAGGAAATGGCAATCCACTCCAGTATTCTTGGTGGGAAATCTCATGGATAGAGGAGCGTGGAGGGCTACAGTCCATGAGGTCACAAAGAGTTGGACATGACTGAGCAACTGAGCACATATCTTAAACGTCTATGCCATTTCCACTGAAGAAAGGATTTTTTTTTTCTCACACAGCATGTGGGATCTTAGTTCCCTGATGAGGGGTGGGACCCCTGTCCCCCACATTAGAAGCCTAGAATCTTAACCACTGGATTCCAGGGATCTTCTGGGGAAAACAAGTCAAGTTCTAGAATCTACTAGTGCCCGAGCACTCAATGTTATTGTTGTTCGGTCCCCAACTTGCATCCAGCTCTTCATGACCCCATGGACTACAACATGCCAGGCTTCCCTGTCCCTCAACATCTTCCAGAATTTGCCCAAGTTCATGTCCTTTGAATCAGTAATGCCATCCAACCATCTCATCCTTTGTCACCTTTTTCTCCTTTTAACTTCAATCTTTCCCAGTATTAGGATCTTCTCCAATGAGCCGGCCCTTCTCATCAGGTGACCAAAGTATTGGAGCTTCAGCTTCAGCATCAGTCCTTCCAGTAAATCCAGGGTTGATTTACTTTAAGGTTGACTGGTTTGATCTCTGTGTTGTCCAAGAGACTCTGAAGAATCTTCTCCAGCACTATAATCTGAAAGCATCAATTCTTCTGTGCTCTGCCTTCTTTATTGTCCAGCTCTCACATCCATACATGATTACTGGAAAGGCCATAGCCTTGACTACACAGACTTCTGTCGGCAAAGTGATGTCTTAGCTTTTTAACACACTGTCTAGCTTGTCATAGCTTTCTTGTAAAGAAACAATCATCTTCTAATTTCAGCCCAAGAACTCGATGCTGTTAATTAAATAAAACTAGTGTTAGAAGCAGAATCAGAGGACAGCCTCTGAATGTCAGGCATACTGAAAGAACCAGTGATCTCCATACCCTGGTCACATCGGAGTTACTTATGTGAATCAGTCTAAAATTGGACTGTCACCTTCCCACATAAAACACAGCAGAATACAGGCAGTGTGGATGCAAGAGAGAAACCAGGACTTGTACCTCAACCATGGATGTCAGGCCACCTGTTATACTGAAAAACAAAAGCAGGACATGAAAATGGATGAAAATAAAACCAAAAAAATCACACTGAAGCTTGCTTATGTAATTGAAAAACAGTAGACCTCTTTTGGGGGTGCAAATTTAGTGTCACCCTCAGATTTCAGGCTAGGAACATGCTCAAATATAATAGAGCAATGGGAAATCACACTTTCTCCATAGCAACGACCTGAAAACTCAGCTCTATTCTCATTACCAGAGAACATTTGACAGAGAAATCTTGAGAAGTAGTTTTCCCCCAGAGCTTTATCAAGTTTCAGAAAGCAAACATGGAGGAAAAATTGAAGAAGAACCAAGGTGTAGGAGGTGCTAAATGGGAGATAAGCAGAGATAGATCCACAAAAATTATTTCAAAAAATCAGAAATATGTAGAAAGGTTGATTAACCAAGTGCTGACTCACTTACCCACAACCCACATCACCAAAGCATAGAAGCTGAAAAGCACTCTTGACAAGGAGGCAGCAGCCTGACCTTCTGAAAGGGACAGTGACAACAGTCTAAGCTGTCCCCTAAAAAGGCCCCACATTGACTTCTACAGATGGGCCCTTGCCAAGGAGATGTGTGCTATGCTCAGTCTCTTCAGTCGTGTCCGACTCTTGGCTATCCCATGGACTGTGTAGCCCACCAAACTCCTCTGTCTATGGAATTATCCAGGCAAGAATACTGGAATGGGTTGCCGTGTCCTACAACAGGGGATCTTCCCAACCCAGGAATTGAACCCTGCATCTCTTGCATCTCCTTCATTGGCAGGCAGATTCTTTACCACTGTGCCACCTGGAAAGTTCCCATACCACACTTGGTCTTGGCCAAAAGGCCAAGAAAGAGGAGAGAACTATAAAGCTTCCTGGGGCTCTGTACAGCGATGCATTAACTTTCAAGAAGCACCTTTAGCACAAGCAAGGACACCAAAATGCCCCAAGGGCTGCTTCTGAGGCCAGTCTGAGGAATTCCATCAAAGCTGGGGTTAAAATTCATTCATTGATTCAATGCATTTAAGAAACATTTATTGAGCAAATAGGCACTGAGATAGATATTACAGGAACAAAGATGAATGATATGGTCTAGGTATTCAAGGACTCCGTTTTGGAAGGCATTGGTTGGTACTTTGATGGGGTGTTGAGCAGAGAATAGGCAGTAGAGCCCTGCAGTCAGAGAGACCTGGGTTCACATTCTAGGTCTGCCACTTTCCACCTGGAGGCACACTGCTTTAATCTCCCCTTGCCTCTGTGTGGAAGGGGATCATTCTTCCTTTGCTAGGTGGTTTTCAGGACATTAGTGCTGGCGTATAGAAGATTCTCGGCACTGACTTGAAAACACTGTGATTGCTTTTTTTTTTTTTTTTAGTGAGATTTTATTCAAATTTACTGTGGGCTTCCCTGATATTTCATTGGTAAACAATCTGCCTGCAATACAGGAGACCCTGGTTCAATTCCTGGGTCTGGAAGATCCCCTAGAGAAGGGGTAGGCTACCCACTCCAGTCTTCTTGGGGTTCCCTTGTGGCTCAGCTGGTAAAGACTCTGCCTGCAACGTGAGATACCTGGGTTTGATCCCTGGGTTGGGAAGATGTCCTGGAGAAGGGAAAGGCTACCCACTCCAGTATTCTGGCCTGGAGAATTCCATGACTGTATAGTCCATGGGGTGGCAAAGAACGACTTTCACTTTGTACTTTGTGTGTTGAGAACTCAGAAAAGAGTCGTGTAAGTTGTTTCTCTCTCTACACTTGGAGATTCTGTTCTTAGTCTGTAGTTAGCAGCTGCCAAGAAACACAGAGAACAAAGGATTAAACTACCTCCATGGATATGAACCATCGCAAGTGAAAGCGGCACAGCATGAAACAACACGCCCCCCAGGGTAATGCCAGAAAATCCGGCCACTGCTCACCATCCCTGCTCCTAGTAACAAGTCTCTGAGGTGTGTTAATGTGTCTTTTGCCATTGTCCAATTGTATCCCAGACCCGGGGCTTAAGGAGCCTCCAATTGAATTCTGCTTCAATTAAGGCGGTTCACTTCCTTTGTCACATCAAAGTGTGAAAGAAACTTCCCAGAGGGAAAGTCTCAAAAATACCCTCATTGCAAATCACTCCAGTGGAAGGTAAGAGAGGGTCTCAATAAGCCACCGTAATGAACAGCTGCCTCTGGACATCCTGTCAAAAGTGTCATAAGTGACACTTAGCCCTGTTCCGTCTCAGTTCATTATTCTCAGTCTCCGAAGGTGACAGGATTGAATTTCAAGGGCTCCCTGAAGGAGTAACGTGGGCAGGGAATAAGTAATGAGATCCCAAAGCGTTGGCTCTGTCAGCAGGTGCCAACCTGGCTAGGAAGAGAGAGAAGGAAGCCCTGGACTGAGGGGCAAAGAAGCAGATCTCCTGGGCCAGTCTCCACTTTGCCTTCTGCCTCAGTTGCACCCCTTACAAAATGGAGCCACTTCCAATCACCTTCTCCTCTCCCCCCGGAGGATACTGGGTCTGCTGGTTGGTTGGTTCCAACAAACCAACTTTTTTGGGGGGGTTGTGCTGGGCCTTCATTGCTGCTCTAGTTAAGGTGCCTGAAGGTTACTTTCTATGTGTCGTTTATGGGCTTGTCACTGAGGTGGCCTCTCTGGTTGTGGAGCAAGACCGCTAGGTCATATGGGCTTCAGTAGTTGCCCTGCGGCTGGCTCTAGGGCTTAGTTGCTCCACCACATGTGGAATCTTCCTGGACTGGAAATCGAACCTGCGTCCTCTGCACTGGCAAGCAGATTCTTATCCACTTTGCCACCAGTGAAATCCCAAACAACCTGTGCGTGTGTGTTCAGTCACTCAGTTGTGTTTAACTCTTTGTGACCCCATGGACTGTAGCCCACCAGGCTCCTCCATCCATGGGATTTTCCAGGCAAGAATACTGGAGTAAGTCGCCATTTCCTCTCCAGGGGATCTTCCCGACCCAGGGATTGAACCAGCATCTCCAGTATTGCAGGCAGATTATTCTTTACCACTGAGCCATCACAGAAGCCTCCCCCCCCCACCCCACCTCCACAACACACACACACCCAACAAGCTACTTAAAAAGGATAAATTGTTGGTAGCAAATCTGGGCTTCACTAGAGAATGAAATGTAGACACGGAACTAAGGAGCTTTGTATGTTTTCTGTCCATCTCTCTGGGAGCCTGCCTCTCTCTCCCTTTCCTCCCTCTCCAGGCCTCCTTTCTTTCCTGCCCAATCTCTCCAGGACCGGCCCCTAACCACCCCCCGCCCCCCGCCCCCCCACCACCCACAAGTCAAGGAAGACTTAGCATATAGATCATGAAGTTTCAGCAGCAGGATCCCTCTCTTGTAGAGCCTCTTCCAAACAGACACTCTATTTCATTCGAGACTTTGGGTTGGTTGCTTTTTCCTGCTTTGGCCACCTGATGTGAAGAGCTGACTCATTTGAAAAGACCCTGATGCTGGGAAAGGTTGAGGGCGGGAGGAGAAGGGGACGACAGAGGATGAGACGGTTGGATGGCATCACCAACTCAATGGACATGGGTTTGGGTGGACTCTGGGAGTTGGTGATGGACAGGGAGGCTTGGTGTGCTGCGGTTCATGGGGTCGCAAAGAGTCAGACATGACTGAGCAACTGAACTAAACTGAACTGAACTGAAGAGGACCCTGTGTTGTGTGTGTGTCTGAAACCAGGATCTGTTCCTTCCCATAAAGCACGTGTTGATGTAGCTGACACCTTCGTTTATGTCACACAGGCCCCAATTTAATCACCCCCACATCTGGAGCCTCAAAGAAGCTGGCTTGACAGAGGTTTTGGTTCTTTAAATGAGTATTTTTAGAGCAGTTTTAGGTTTACAGAGGAATTGAATAGAAAGTAAAGAAAGTTCCTGTATCCCCTCCCATGCAGGTGGCCCTGTTACTAGCATCTTGCATTGCTGGGATGTATTTGTTAGAACTGATGAACCCATACTTATACATTATTATTAACCAAAACCCATAGAATGGGAGTCAGTCACTCTTTGTGTTGGATAGACAAAGGTTTTGAATCCCAGTTCTAAGTCCCTGGTGGCTCAGACGGTAAAGCGTCTGTCTACAATGCGGGAGACCCAGGTTCGATCCCTGGGTTGGGAAGATCCCTTGGAGAAGGAAATGGCAATCCACTCCAGTGCTATTGCCTGGAAAATCCCATGGACAGAGGAGCCTGGTAGGCTACAGTCCATGGGGTCACAAAGAGTCGGACACGACTGAGTGACTTCAAGATCACGTTCGTTCTAAGTTCCTGATGAGCAAATACAATGGGCTTCCTGGAGTAGGTGTTCACTCACCAGGGGGTGAGACCATGGGGCTGACTGCCCGCACATTCAGCAGATCTGAGAATGGTTTCTATGAAGTGGGACAGTGGCCATGGCAACATAAGTGATAGGCAGGGTGGGGTGCTGGGTGGGTCTTTCCACAGAGGATCCACTCCAGAAAAAGAAGCCAAATTATATATAAGAAAACCACTGGATCTTTATTAAAAAGTTTATTAATACATATACAGAGGGTGTTATCACTGCACTGTATTCTCTCTCAAAGTGTTTCAAAGAACTGCTTTTCCATTGCTATCCTAATGGGTCAGCTATTTCTAAAAATTACTCAGATTTCCACTTGAAATATTCCCCTTCTGAATGGTTGTAGTTTCGCTAGTTAAAAATCAAAGGTGGATCCGCTAAAGGAAAATACTACAATTCCAGGCTCAGATTTAAAGGAGAATGGTGTATTTGTGGTAAGTCACTTCAGTCGTGTTCGACTCTGTGTGACCCCGTGGACTGTATAGCCTGCCAAGCTCATCTGTCCGTGGGATTCTCCAGGCAAGAATACTGGAGAGGGTTGCCATGCCCTTCTTCAGAGGATCTTGCTGACCCAGAGATCAAACCCAGGTCTCTTAGGTCTCCTACATTGGCAGGCGGGTTCTTTACCACTAGCACCACCAGGATGGTGGCAATAGATAATAAGACAAAAACTGGGCATAGTTGGAGCTTTGAGTTGTCTCTCACTCCACCCAGCATCACAATAGCTCAGTAAAATGTGTTTACTCAGCAGAACACTTCTGAACAAAACATCCTGTTTTTTTAGTTTATTTTTTAATTGGAGGATAAAATACAACAAAGCAAATCAATCATAACTGATTCAGTCATAGCATACAGAACCATATAATATCCCCTCCCTCTTGAACCTCCCTCCAACCCCACCCCATCCCACCCCTCTAGATCTCACAGAGCACTGTGAGATCCCAGTGTTATACAGCAGCTTCCAACTAGCTATCTATTTGACATGAAGTAGTATATATATCAGTGTTACTTTCTCAATTTATCCCAGCCTCTCCTTCCCCGACTGTGTGCACACATGACTGATCCTCGGCATATGTTTGCTCCCTATGGTGAACTGAAGAATGGTTTTCCAAAGATGTCCATGTCCTAATCCCCAGAATTTACAGCTATGTTAGGATAACTCTCCAATGGAAATTTAAGACGGTAGATGAAATTAAGGGCAGCTAGTCAGCTGCCCATAAAATAATGCTATCCTGGATTCTCTGGGTATGCAATCACAAGAGTCATTAAAAGTGGAAGAAGGGGCAGAAAAACTCAGAGTGATGACATGAGAAAAACCTGACCAGCCTTGGCAAACTTTGAAGATTGATGTGGGACATGAGCCAAGGAATATGAGACAGTCTCCAGAAGCTGGGAAAGGCAAGAAAACAAACTCCTCTAGAGCCCTCCAGAAAGAATCCAGCCATAGCGACACTCTGATCTAGACCCAATGAAACCAGATCAGACTTCTCACCTTAAGAAACATAAGATAATTATTTTTTTTAACCCACCTAATTTGTGATCTTTTTACAGCAGCAAAAGGAAACTAACACACTCCTCAACATTCTGCTGTTCCTCAGTTCAGTTCAGTTCAGTGGCTCAGTTGTGTCTGACTCTTTGCTACCGCATGGACTGCAGCACTCCAGGCCTCCCCATCCATTGCCAACTCCCAGAGTTTACTCAAACTCATCCATTGAGTTGATGATGCCATCCAACCATCTCATCCTCTGCCATCCTCTTCTTCTCTAGCCTTCAATCTTTCCCAACATCAGGGTCTTTTCAAATGAGTCAGTTCTTCGCATCAGCTGGCCAAAGGATTGGAGTTTCAGCCTCAGCATCAGTCCTTCCAATGAATACTCAGGACTGATCTCTTTTAGAATGGACTAGTTGGATCTCCTTGCAATCCAAGGGACTCTCAGGAGTCTTCTCCAACACCACAGTTCAAAAGCATCAATTCTTCTGTGCTCAGCTTTCTTTACAGTTCAACTCTCACATCCATACACGACCACAGGAAAAACCATAGCTTGACTCTGTAGACCTTTGCTGGCAAAGTAATGTCTCTGCTTTTTAATATGCTATCTAAGTTGGTCATAACTTTTCTTCCAAGGGGCAAGTGTCTTTTAATTTCATGGCTGCAGTCATGCAGCAGACATGTAGTCTGCTGTTCCTACCACTGGTTTATTCTTGGGAATTGAGACAATCAGGTCCCTGAGGGCAGGAATGTTTCAGAGCCTGGATCCTATGTCAGCTCTACAGTCTCTAGTACATTGCTCTGTACACACCGAACCTGAAGGAAATACTGACCATGTCCTGGCTTCCCAAGCGGCACTAGTGGTAAAGAACTTGCCTGCCAAAGCAGGAAACACTTAAGAGATGCAGATTCAATCACTCCATTGAGAAGATCCCCTGGAGGAGAGCCCTGCAGTCCACTCCAGTATTCCTGCCTGGAAAATCCCATGTACAGAGGGGCCTGGTAGGCTACAGTCCATAGGGCTGCACAGAGTCAGACATCACTGAAGCACCTTGCACGCAAGTGATAGCTTACAGTGAATGATGTCGGATTCGTGATCTCCGAAGAAGATTTAGCTTTAGAACCAGGGACCAGGCTTGATCACTCAAGAGCTTTTGAGTAGCTAAGTTTTGTTAAAGTATAAAAAGTGAAAGTGCAAGTTGCTCAGTCCTGTCTGACTCTTTGTGACCCCCTGGAGTTCACAGTCCATGGAATTCTTCAGGCCAGAATATAGGAGAGAGCGGCCGTTCCTTTCTCCAGGGGATCTTCCCAACCCAGGGATCGAATGCAGGTCTCCCACATTGCAGGCGGATTCTTTCCCAGCTGAGCCACAAGGGAAGCCCAAGAATACTGGAGTGGGTAGCCTATTCCTTCTTCAGCAGATCTTTCCGACCTAGGAATCAAACCGGGGTCTCCTGCATTTCAGGCAGATTCTTTACCAACTGAGCTATTAGAGAATCCCTAACTTACAGGTCATAGCAAAGACCCTCTTCCAAAAACACAAGAGAAGACCCTACACATGGACATCACCAGATGGCAAACACCAAAATCAGACTGATTATATTCTTTGCAGCCAAAGATGGAGAAGCTCTATACAATCAGCAAAAACAAGACCAGGAGCTGACTGTGGCTCAGACCATGAACTCCTTATTGCCAAATTCAGACTTAAATTGAAGAAAGTAGGGAAAACCACTAGACCATTCAGGTATGACCTAAATCAAATTCCTTATGATTATACAGTGGAAGTGGAAAATAGATTTAAAGGACTAAATCTGATAGACAGAGTGCCTGAAGAACTATGGGTGGAGGTTCATGACATTGTACAGGAAACAAGGATCAAGACCATCCCTATGGAAAAGAAATGCAAGAAAGCAAAATGGCTGTCTGAGGAGGCCTTACAAATAGCTGTAAAAAGAAGACAAGCGAAAAGCAAAGGAGAAAAGGAAAGATATAATAAGCATGTGAATGCAGAATTCTAAAGAATAGCAAGAAGAGATAAGAAAGTCTTCCTCAGCGATCAATGCAAAGAAATAGAGGAAAACAACAGAATGGGAGAGACTAGAGATCTCTTCAAGAAAATCAGAGATACCAAGGGAACATTTCATGCAAAGATGGGCTTGATAAAGGACAGAAATGGTATGGACCTAACAGGAGCAGAAGATATTAAGAAGAGGTGGCAAGAATACACAGAAGAACTGTACAAAAAATATCTTCACGACCCATATAATCACGATGGTGTGATCACTCAACTAGAGCCAGACATCCTGGAATGTGAAGTCAAGTGGGCCTTAGGAAGCATCACTATGAACAAAGCTAGTGGAGGTGATGGAATTCCAGTTGAGCTCTTTCAAATCCAGGAAGATGATGCTATGAAAGTGCTGCACTCAATATGCCAGCAAATCTGGAAAACTCAGCAGTGGCCACAGGACTGGAAAAGGTTAGTTTTCATTCCAATCCCAAAGAAAGGCAATGCCAAAGAATGCTCAAAGTACTGCACAATTGCACTCATCTCACACGCTAGTAAAGTAATGCTCAAAATTCTCCAAGCCAGGCTTCAGCAATATGTGAACCGTGAACTTCCTGATGTTCAAGCTGGTTTTCGAAAAGGCAGAGGAAACAGAGATCAAATTGCCAATATCCTCTGGATCATGGAAAAAGCAAGATAGTTCTAGAAAAACATGTATTTCTGCTTTATTGACTATGCCAAAGCCTTTGACTGTGTGGATCACAATAAACTGTGGACAATTTTGAAAGAGATGGGAATACCAGACCACCTGACCTGCCTCTTGAGAAACCTGTATGCAGATCAGGAAGCAACAGTTAGAACTGGACATGGAACAACAGACTGGTTCCAAATAGGAAAAGGAGTACGTCTAGGCTGCATATTGTCACCTTGCTTATTTAACTTATATGCAGAGTACATCATGAGAAATGCTGGACTGGAAGAAGCACAAGCTGGAATCAAGATTGCCGGGAGAAACATCAATAACCTCAGATATGCAGATGACACCACCCTTATGGCAGAAAGTAAAGAGGAACTCAAAAGTCTCTTGATGAAAGTGAAAGAGAGTGAAAAAGTTGGCTTAAAACTCAACATTCAGAAAACGTAGATCATGGCATCTGGTCCCATCACTTCATGGGAAATAGATGTGGAAATAGTGTCAGACTTTGTTTTTCTGGGCTCCAAAATCACTGCAGATGGTGACTGCAGCCATGAAATTAAAAGACGCTTACTCCTTGGAAGGAAATTTATGACCAACCTCGATAGCATATTGAAAAGCAGAGACATTACTTTGCCAACAAAAGTCCATCTAGTCAAGGCTATAGTTTTTCCAGTGGTCATGTATGGATGTGAGAGTTGGACTGTGAAGAAAGCTGAGTGCCGAAGAATTGGTGCTTTTGAACTGTGGTGTTGGAGAAGACTCTTGAGAGTCCCTTGGACTGCAAGGAGATCCAACCAGTCCATTCTGGAGGAGATCAGTCCTGAGTGTTCATTGGAAGGACTGATGCTAAAGCTGAAACTGCAATATTTTGGCCACCTCATGCGAAGAGTTTACTCACTGGAAAAGACCCTGATGCTGGGAGGGATTGGGGGCAGGAGGAGAAGGGGATGACAGAGGATGAGATGGCTGGATGGCATCACAGACTCAATGGACGTGAGTCTGGGTGAACTCCGGGAGTTGATGATGGACAGGGAGGCCTGGCGTGCTGCTATTCATGGGGTCGCAAAGAGTCTGACACTACTGAGTGACTGAACTGGAGCTGATAAGTATAAAAGGGGACAGAGAAAGCTTCTCAGATAGACATCAGAAGGAGGACAGAGAGTGCCCCCCTTTCTAGTCTTAGCAAGGCCTTATATACTTTTATCAGACCCACTCAACAACCTGCATCTTAAATTAACAAGATTAGAACTAACAATAGAAAGTTCTTACCAGACCCACTCCCATTTTGTTTTAAGAAAACAAAATGAGTCAGAAGGTTCTTGTTAAGGAGAAACATATCCTCGAGCAAGATACACTGTTATATTGATTAAGACAAGGCAATATTGAAAAAAATGTTTGTCCTTTTTTCCTCCTTGAGAGCCTTGGACCCCTCTTGTTGGGGTCCTTTAATGGACCAGAACCTGGTGGTCTGGAGTCAACTGATGAGAAAGTAAAGGAGAGAGAAAGAGGCTGATATTCCTTGGTTTACGCAGAAAGCCAATAAAGCCCCAGCATGGGGATTGCTCTGTTCATGAAGGCCTCGGGCACCCTCTGGATAGGGTGAAGATGCAGAGTGCCTTCTAGAGAGGGTCTTAGAAGCCCGGGCAGGAAAGTGAACTCAGAGCCTCTGCGCTCCAGGGGATCAGCCTGAAAAAGAGAGAGATGGAGAGAGAGAGAGAGAAAGCAAGACACGGGGACCAAAGTTCTGATGGAGTAAAGGTGTTTTAATCAACATGGTGTGGCCATATATACTGTAGTTATTCTCAGCAAAGATAAAGATTAAAATTCCAGACTTACAAAACATAAGCGATCCATATTAAACAGAAAGAGAGTTGTAAATAATCACTTTTACCATATGGTTCATAAAAATGAAGAGGGTACTTATGACTGTATAGAAAAACTAACGAAGGAAATGCTTGGATTCCTCAGCCTCCGGGAGAGGCTTGCCTCTCCTCTTAATTCCTGAATATTCAGGAATTAATAAGGAACAGAGAATTCCTGCCAGATCCAAAACAGCACTCAGGAAGCCTCCTGTTAAATGCTTCCTGACACCTTCTCTCCTCCTTGGGAGCCTCAGACCCCTTTCTCCTCCTCAGGACCCTGGACTTCTTATCAACCCTTCTAGGGACTGACTCTCACAAGCACACCTAACTTCCATTAAAATGTAAAGGAGGGACTCCCTTGGTGGCCCAGTGATTAAGATTCCATGCTTCCAATGCAGGGAGAGCAAGTTTAATCTCTGATCAAACTAAGAGAAACTAAGAACCTGTATTCCATATGGTGTAGTCAAGGAAAAGAAAAATGCAGACCAAGTTGAAAGGGCAATGTGAGAAGTACTAATTTCATTACCCACCAATTTTTTTCTGCTTCCCAAAAGGTTTTAATTGGAATCTCTAAACACTGATGTAAAGGGAGAAGACTGATATTGAAAAGTCTCCTTTCAAGGGACTGCTCGTCCATTCTGTCGACGTATTTGAATTTAGGAGACTATTATCTGTGACAGCTGGTATGGTGAAAATGATTAGTCCTAGCCAGCTCCAAACATGCAAGTTCCTAGTGACAGAAATTTTCTGTCTGCTGTGACATCTTTGAACTCAAGGATACACAATATTGCAAAGAGTATTAAAAATTATAAAATATGAAATGCAACCTAAGGAAACTAATGTAATGCATAACTCTGAAAACCAAATTATTCCTGTGGTTGTTGTTCTGTCGCTAAGTCATGTCTGATTCTTTGCAACCCCATGGACTGTAACCCACCAGGCTCCTCTGTCCATGGAATTTTCCAGGCAAGAATACTGGGGTGGGTTGCCAATTTCTCCTTCAGGGGATCTTCCTCACCCAGGGATCAAATGCTTACAACTTTTCTAATGCTTCAATTTATGTTGTATTAAGAGAGATTATTTTGCAGCAGGCAGAATTAGCAGCCCTGACCCTAAAGTTTCCTTTGGGGTGATCCACCTTTCCTCACTCGAGGCAACCTCTCAGTGACTGTTTCTTCTCTAACCTCCCATTCTTCCATCATGTCATTTCAGCCATTCCCTCTCCATCTTCCCTGAGTTCCAGGGATCTGACATCCACTCCTTCAGGAAGCCCACGTAGCAGCTGCCATCCTAGGTCACGCTGTCCATCTCCAAGGAGGACATCATTTTAGTTGGTCTGTTATTTCTCTCTAGCCTAGACTGGGTCAAGCCTTTTTAACTTTATAACCAAAGGGCCCACTAAGTAGTTCTTCTAAACAAAAGCATATGATTTTCCATGAGGTGAATTCTGCTATCCTTACAGAATAAAAATGTGGCTCGTCAGTTGAGGTTTTCCTTTAATAATAATATTTTTCTTTCCACTGAAACATAGGATGTATTTCTTCATTTATTTTTGCTGTGTAAGCCCACAGATAGTTGCATTAACATAGGATGTTGGTTTTAACAAAATGCTATCGAAGCACATTGGAAAGTGGTTCTGCCCGTCCAATGGGGGGTGGGGAGAGGAAGGGTGGTGCAAAGTGCTTTAAAGAGGGGGAGAGCACTGGGTTAGATCTAATTACATGGTATGTCTTGGGATGATGCCCAAAAGGGCAACTCAAAATGAAATTTTCTTCTACTTCAGCATCAGATAAATGGAAATGGCAATTTCTGATTATATCCAGGATTTCTTTATTTCCCTTTACAGTTTAGGCCCATTTTCTCAAAGTGTATGTAGTCTAGAGACACTGTATTGGAATAGACTCTGTATCTGTTAAAAATGTGGGTTCCTGCCCAAAGCCTCCCTGTCCAAATGAATCAGAGACTTCAGGAGTGGGACTCAAGAATGTGCATTTTTAAAACTGGCAATGCAGAGAGTTCCCTGGTGGTCCAGTGGTTGTTTCTCTGAGCCTCCAAGGCAGAGGGAATGGGTTTGACCCCTGGTCAGGGAACTGAGATCCTGTATGCTGCCAACTCAGCCAACTTAAATAAAAATAAAAACAGCAATGCAACTTTTACAGCCAGCTAAGCTTAAGAACCATATCCAGAGTAAAGCAGCTTCAATATATGGATTAAGCCAAAGAGCACTCCAGGAAACATTGTGTTCTTTGCAGTCAACATTCCTCAGAACAAAAAAAAAAAATAGGGGTAAAGATAAAGGGTAACTTTACAATGGAGAAACCTGACAAATACTTCTCAGCCAGATCTCCCCCGCCCATGGAATTCTCCAGGCAAGAATACTGGAGTGGGTAGCCATTCCCTGCTCCAGGGGATCTTCCTGATCCAGGGGTTGATTCTTTACCATCTGGGGCAACTGGGAAGCCCAAATTCAACATCAACATGATAAACTGTGTCACTAGTATGTACTTGTTGATGAGATATGATGAAAATGGCACTTTACCTCTGTGGTCTTCCCCTCAAAGCCCACAGCCCCTAATTAGGAGGGAAACAGCAGACAAACTTCAGCTGAGGGTTATTCTACAAAATCCTAACCAGTATTCCTCAAAACTGTTAAGGTCATCAAAAACAAGACAAATTTGAGAACTGTCACAGTCCCAAAGAGCCTCAGGAGATATGCTGATTGAATGTGATGTGGTTTCCTAGAAGTGACCCTAGAACAGAAATAAGACATTTGGGGAAAATGAAAGAAATCTAAAGAGAATGTGGGCTTTAGGTAACAATTATATACTAACAGTGGTTTACCAGTTGTGACAAATGTACTATATTAATGTAGAATGTTAATAACAGAGGAAGCTGGGAGTTATGATATACAAAAACTCTGTACTACTTTCACAGCTTTTCTGCGAATCCAAACCCCTTCTAAAATTAAAACTTCATTAAAAAAAATTTTTTTAAATAGGAGTCAAGACAGAGAAGGTTGATCTATGCTATTATTCCTATTATTCTCTGCATGTCTTCTGAAGCCTACATAGCCTATCAATCAAAACTCCATTCCAGACTCTTAGACTCCCCTGGCAGTCTAGGGGTTAGGATCTGGGCTTTCACTGCCGTGTGCCAGAGTTTGATCCCTGGCCGCAGAACTAAGATTTCATAAGCCACATAGTGTGGCCAAAAAGCAACAAACAAAAACAAACTCTATTCCATATGGGTTAGTATTACTAAGATTATAAAGTTGTTTAAGCAATGGACATCACAGCATATATAACCAATAGCTTTAATTCTCCTATGTTGTTTACATGCAGGGCTCCCCTGCCGTACAATTCCAGAGGATTTTCTTCACACAAAGTGAGAGTGAAAGAACATCATTTTTGTAGAATAATAGGGGAGAAAAGAATTTCCTTTACCCTCCTAAGTCCAATAGCTAGGTCTGTGAAATAAATTGACAGTTGTAGATTAATAGGAGAAAAGGTTTACAAATTTATTAACTTAAAGTTACATATACAGAGATATCCCAGGGGAAAAAAAATAAAAACTCCAAAAAAGAGTGATATATGAGAGGTTATATATTATCTTAATAAGGAGGGGGTGATGTAGACCACTTAAAAGAAAGTAAATGATTTTTAGGGAAGACAAATGGACCCTTAGAAGATTAGATGGGAGATATGATAGTAAGTGACAAGGTGTGTCGGAGCATAGCTCTCACTTCTAATCTCTCCTACCATCTTCCCTGGTTGAAGAAATTCCCAGAAAAGGGCTTTAGAACAATGGCATTCCTTTTGGGCTTCCCAGTTGGCACTAGTGGTAAAGAACCTAACTGCCGGTACAGGAGATGTAAGAGACTCGGTTTCGATCCCTGTTTTGGGATGATCCCCCGGAGCAGGTGTGACAACCCACTCCAGTATTCTTGCCTGGAGAATCCCATGGACAGAGAAGCCTGAAGGGCTACAATCCATAGAGTTACAGAGAGTCGGACATGACTGAAGCGACTTAGCCCATGCATACATTCCTTTGGGAGGATATGTCTTTGGGCAGATAAGGGGAGTTCAGAGAAAGCCACTCACTGCATTTGCTGTTTGGCAAGTGCCTGCAGCTCAAAACAATCAATTCACTAAAGTGGCAAATTTTGGGGTTGCAGGTCCAGAATTTCAGAGTACAATGTATCTTTGTAATTCTTCTGACTTCTGTCCTATTTACATACAACAGGTGAAAATTATTAACTCCTTTAAGCTTATAGTGGGTAAAATGTATAAGAGGGATATAAGTTAAGGGGCCACAGGTCCTTCATGTTTATTTCTCAAGTCAGTCTACCAAGAATAAAATAAAATCCATCCCTCAATGGATCTGCTCCTCCCACCACTAAGTTCTATGGATGAACGAAGACTCTAATCACCTTCTCAACTGGCAAGACTTTGCTTCTCCATCGGTGGTTATAGGCTGTGTTCTTTTCTACTCATTCCTTTTTAGATAACTCAGTCTCCTCCAACTGAGAACCCACTTCTCAACATGCAGGTCAAAATGTGAAGAGAAGAGAGAAAAGGGAGAAAAGCCCTAAGAGTGTTTTCCCAACCCCTTGTCCATTGCCCATGTGGTATACTAGAGCAAGCGCGCTCATTGGCTTGCTTGCAAGTATCTGTTGTTAAACTTACAAAGCAACATTGTAAATTGGCTGTTAAAGTATTAAGAGCTTTAAATCATCATGATTGGAGTATTTCATAGTCAGAAATTGGCAAACGTTTTCAATTGGGTCTTTTATCCCCCTCTACTACGCACGATGCCTTATTTCATATATGTATCTACAAACCTCAGAGCCCTGCTCTTCTCGGTTCTTGTAAAGATTCCTCTGACAGGTGGAAGATGAGTTTTTATTTTGGTCTTTTTGCTTTCCAGTTTTTATCTTTAGAGACCTAGCTCAGTTGTCTTGGTCAAAGTGTTTTGGTTTCAAGAAACTGAGTCCCAGTCATGATAGCTCAGAAAACGAGAAGAGTTGGAGTAGTAACTGAAAAGACACAGAAGAATCTCAGATAAACCAAGGCAGAAAGTACACAGTCTGATGTTCGGGTCCATGAACCCAACAGGGCCCCACCACTGGGAGGCACCCGATTGGGTGGTTTATGGTACAATCAGCCACAGGCTGGGGAATCTCTCGGTAAATTCAGATTTACCTCTGCTCACAGGCCCAATGTTCATACAGGCTAACACAGTGAAAGATGGCCAGAACATCTTTCTTTAAGGCTTATTGAAACTGTGCCACTCAGATTGGGACTTGACTCAGTCTTTTAATTGAGATCACACACCTAGTCTCAGGATTTAATGAAATGCAGGTTCTTGATGTCTCCTCACAGAAAGAATTCAGTGAATGACAAAGTGATAGGTAAGAAGTGGATTTATTTAAAGAGAAACGCATACCACAGAGAGAGTGTGGGCCATCTCAGAAGCTGAGAGCAGCCCCAGGGTATGGAGTTGTCAGTTTTTATGATGGTGGGTAATTTCATAGGCTAATAGTAGGAGGAGTACTCCAGCTACTTTGGGGAAGAGGTGGGGATTTCCAAAAGTTGAGCCACTGCCCACTCTTTGACCTTTTATGGTTGGCTTTGGAATTGCAATGGCAACTGTGAGAATGTCATTTAACATGCTGATGGACTTCCCAGGTGGCACTAGTGGCAAAGAAACTTCCTGCTAAAGCAGAAGGCTTAAAAGACACTGGTTTGATACCTGGGTTGGGAAGGTCCCCTAGAGGAGGACACAGCCACCCACTCCAGTATTCTTGTCTGGAGAATCCCATGGACACAGGAGCCTGGTGGGCTGCAGTTCATGGGGTCACAAAGAGTTGGACATGACTAAAGTGACTTAGCATGTACACACATGTTTATAATGAGATCCACTGATGCTCAAGGTCCAGTGTAAGTCAACTCATGTGCCATCTTGGACCCAGTTGGTTCTAATCAGTGTTTGTCGTGTCCTATGGCTATGTCATTCTTTTAAAAGTTGTACCTTGCCCACTTCCTTCCTGTTTCATTCTGGCCTATTTATTGTTTTTCCCTTGGAGAAGAAAATGGCAATCTGCTCCAGTATTCTTGCCTGGAGAATTCCATGGACAGAGGAGCCTGGCAGGCTGCAGTCCATGGGGTCGCAAAGAGTCAGACATGACTGAGCGACTTTCACTCACTCACAGGATCTGGCTAGAAATTGTTACCCTATTTTTATTTAACTATTTGCAATGAAATTCACAAAATACATCCAAAAAACTGAGTTCTTACTTGAGTTGACAGTAGAACTTGAGTTCTACCTAAAAGGAAGGAGAGAAACTATCAAACTATAGACTCCTCCTTAATAGATTAGGGATGGTTAGAAACTGGAGCAATTTCAACAATGATATAGCCCCTCATATGTGACAAGCAACATGGTTAGACAGTCATGATAAAGAATTTATCAAGGATCAGTCTTTTTAGGAACTCATCTTTTAATAAGAAGCTCGGGATCTAACTGGAAATAAAGGATAATAACAACAGAGTTTGTAGTATGTTGTAGCTCAAGCTTTGGGGATTTTAAAAAAGCCAGACTGAGTTCAGACTGAGGTCAGCCTGCAAATAGTCCTCCTGGGCTCCTTGTTACCCTGATTTATCATGCTCACTCTCTGTGTGGTCCAGAGGAGCCACCTCCTGCTTAGGTAGCAATTGGAAGCATCATTACTTTCAAAGACAGCAAGTGGAGGGTGGACAGAGATGTGGTCCCTAATTTCACTGTTAAAAAGATGCATTTCTGGGTCCCTAACTGGACAACCTAAAACCATCCCAATGAGCAATCATTACAAATGATGGCTGGATTTTCTAGTACTCTTCGTATCACATTCCACTTCTGAGTAAGACTAATAGGATTCCTTAAGCTGTTTGTGAAACCTGAAACCTAGCATTGTTATTCTGGAAAAATACACTGCAGTTTAAACCATTGGATTGCAGCAGGGCTTTTGAAACCACGTGCATCCATTCCAGCGAGCAGAACTAAGACTGTTGATCTAAGAGAGAGCTCAACCCCACTGACCTGTCCTTCTTCACCTTGCAAGTATGCCTGCAATTTAGGAGAAACAGGAAGTTAACTCCGTGATGGGAATCATAAGTTATGGCAGCAAATTAATTGAATTCTTTACTGAAGACTTCTCGATGCAAAATGCTTCCTATACACATAGGATATATTCCTGTTTTCATTTTCATTCTGCTGTAAAGGAAATTTTGAAGAGCGTGGCTGTGAAAATTAGGGATTTCCAGTCAATCTTTTCAATGTCTAGCATTCCAAAAATAATGTTCTAAGGAATTTTCATTGATGAAAACAGTTAATGTGGAAATAAACTTCCACTATCTAAGTTATAGTGTTTATAATATATTATGGCTCTCCCTCTAAGACCCTCAGAGTTCTCTTTGTGTTTGGGTTATGAACATAAGCAGCCAGCTTCTCCTAATCCCAAAATAACAGAGTTCAGGGAAAATAAGAAATTAACAGGGCAAGAAGGCACCGTGAAAGCCTTGTCAGTCACTCTATTTATATATATATTTTTTGTTATTAAGTCACTCACAAGCATTTATTGCACCCTAGCAAGAGTACTGGAGTGGCTTGCCATTGCCTTCTCCCACTGTTTGCCAGACACTGTAGTTTGTTACTCGGAATGTATTGGTGCACACAAAAAAAGATGTGTTCCCTGCCAATAGTCCTAAAGAAGTAATAGCTAGGGAATTCCCTGGGGCTTCTGTGGTGGCTCAAATAGTGAAGCGTCTGCCCACAATGCAGGAGACCCAGGTTTGATCCCTGGGTTAGAAAGATCCCCTGGAGAAGGAAATGACAACCCGTTCCAGTACTCTTGCCTGAAAAATTCCATGGACAAAAGGAGCCTTGTGGGCTACAGTCCATGGGGCTGCAAAGAGCCGGTCATGACTGAGCAGACTTCACTTTCTTTCTTTCCCTGGTGGTCCAATGGTTAGGACTCCACCCTTTCACCTCGGAGGCCCCGAGTTCAATCCCTGGTCGGGGAATTAAGATCCCACAAGCTGTGAGGTGCAGCCAAAAAAACAAACCTAACAGTTACATAAAGCTTATAGTTTCAGTGTTGTCCTAAGCATTTTCTTATATAAAACTCATTTAATCACACTTGTAAAGTAGGTACTGTTATGATCTCCAATTTAGAGATGAGGAGACTGAGGCACTAGAGTTTTAAAAGGTAATCACATAATCTCACTAGTGAATATATCACTTCAAACCAATAAAGGTCTCTGATGGAAAGTTATACCAGTGACTCATTTCAAGCAGTGGATCCTGGGACCACAGATCATTTCTTGAACAGTTCTGTGGTGAAGGGCAGACCCAAAAGATGTATTATTAGGCACGGGGCTTTACTCCTCAAAAAAGGAGCAGTCAGTTCAAGATAGAGGTATTGTCTCTCTAGAATATCTCTCTAGATTTAAAATGTTGAAGCTCCATTCTGTATCTTTTTCTGCCATTGCCTAGTGATGAAATATTGCTAAGTCTTGCTCTGTCTATTTTGGGGAAAGCGTCTCCTGCAAGATTGATGTCTGAATAAAGTTTCAGCCATTTTCAGTTATTATTGTAAAAAAAAAGTTCTCTGTAGGAAAATGAATTTCATATCATCAGAGATGCAAACCAATACACTGAGTTTTATCCTGGAGCAATGGTGGATGGGTGTGTCTACACCTGGGAACCCAGTGGCATGCACTGGTTTAACCTTTTAAGTGGATCAAGAGCTTTGAGCTAAGGGGAAACAGCTTTTTCCTCATTGGAGCGTTTCGGTACCTTTGTCTCATCAGCGCTGAGTTCACATCAACCAGGCTTACTGGACCAGCTCAGATGCTGTTAGTTTCAACAGCAGATTCCACCTCTCCAAAGAAATGTACATAGCTCTAGGTAACAACTAGCATTGCTTTCCTTTGTTTTTATGATTTCAAAAGCCATTTCCTTCTCCAGGAAATCTTCCCAACCCAGGGATCGAACATGGTTCTCCTGCACTGCAGGCAGATTCTTTACCATCTGAGCCACCAGGGAAGCCTGCTCAAAACAGAAAAAGTGGCTAATTAAATTTAGGACACAATCATTTGGAAATTTATGTATTCACTAAAATGATAATAAGAAACTACATAAAAATGTTATCATTAAAATAATAGTATAAAGACTACATAGAAATACAATTTGTTACTTGAATTTATTGGGAAATAATAGACTTTAAAGCTGCAATAATTATGTTTATAACTGAAACATAAATGAAAACCAAAGCACCAAAGACTAGAAAGTTGCAGAAAATAAAAAGAGGTCAAGATTATATCAGAGTGAAGAAATTATGACACTTCCTATATCTTTCTAATTTTCTGTAAGGGGTTTTGTCTTTTTAAATTGAAAGGAAGAAAATGAAATGTTTTATGTGCTATTTCAAGATGTCAGCAGCCTTGGTTTACTGCTAACTGCTCTTGTCAAAGTTCAGAAATGGGAGTCATACCATGGCTAGAGGTATAAATCCACAGAGTTACTATGCCCTCCTCCATCAAGATAGAAATCCTCAAAAAAGAAAGCAAAATTGATGTGCATAGCTCCAGAGCACAGAAAAAAACAACATCATGACTTTACTCAAGACATTCACAACCATTTCTCAGTCACGGATGGAATAATGCATATTGGTCTCCAACCTTAAATACATGTATGCTCTCTTGTTAAAAAGATCTTGGAAATTCCCTGGTGGTCCAGTGGTTAGGATTTTTTGCACCCATGACAGAGGACCTGATTAAGATCCTTGGTCAAGAAAATAAGATACTGCAAGCCTTGTAGTGCATCCAAGAGAAAATAAAAGATCTTATTTACATGTCTCTGTCCTCCCAGGCAGATCCTCTTTGCCAAGCCTGTGATTCAGGGCTATTGTGTGGATTCAGAGTGTGAATTCAGGCTCTAACCCACTGACGCGTTCCCCTCCAATACCTCACCTGCCTGGAATGACTCTGAAGGGAACAGCAATTCTGAGTCTCTGTCACACCCATATTTTATTCACTTGATAGAGATAGTTAATGCCATTACAGTGGTTCTCAAAGTGTGGTCCCCACCCAACCAACAGCAGGTCCCCACCCAACAAACAGCACCAGCATCACATGGAATCTTCTTCAGTTCAGTGTCTGACTCTTTGTGACCCCACGGACTGCAGCACACCAGGCCTCCCTGTCCATCACCAACTCCCGGAGTTCACTCAAACTTATGTCCATTGAGACAGTGATGCCATCCAACTATCTCATCCTCTGTTGTCCCCTTCTCTTCCCACCTTCAATCTTTCCCAGAATCAGGGTCTTTTCAAATGAGTCAGTTCTTTGCATCAGATGGCCAAAGTACTGGAGCTTCAGCTTCAGCATCAGTCCTTCCAATGAATATTCAGGACTGATTTCCTTTAGGATGGACTGGTTGGATCTGCTTGCAGTCCAAGGCACTCTCAAGAGTCTTCTCCAACCCCACAGTTCAAAAGCATCTTCTTAGAAATGCACATTTTTCAGGTCCTACCCCAGATCCAAACCTAGTTCAGTATTCTTGCCTGAAAAGTCCCCTGGAAAGAGGAGCCTGGTGGGGCTATAGTCCACTGGGTCACAAAGAGTCCAACATGACGGAAGTGACTAAACACAGCTCAGCAACCCAGATGTACTGAATCAGAACCGCTGGGTGAAGCCCAGTAATCTATTCAAACAAAACCTCCAGGTGATTCTGACATTCACGTTCATGACTGAGAACCACTTTCCTGTTTCATAAGCCTGATCATAATGTATTTCTACTTAGATACCAACACAGTAGCAACAATACATTACTCAATTTTCAAATTTGCCACTGTAATCACAGATTGCCTTAACATCTTATTTTTGAAATAATTAAAGACGTATAGAAGAATTCAAAAAAATAATACGGGGGTGTTTTTATGCCATCCATCTGGCTTACCTTGGTGCTAACATCTCACAGAATGATGGGACATAAATCAAAACAAGGAAATTAACTTTGGTCCATGACTCGTAAGTACATCTACGTGGATTTTACCAGTTTCTCCATCAGTGGTCCTTTACTATTCCAGGATCCAGTCCTGGATTCCACATTGCATTTAATTGTCATGTCTGCTTGGTCTCTTTGTATCTCTTCCCTGGTCTTTCCTCACTTTTCATGACCTTGACATTTTTTGACAAGTACTAGTCAGTTAGTTGCAGAGTACCCCTGAATTTGAGTTTGTCTGATATTTTTGATAAGATTGGAAGTTATGCATTTTGGGGAACTGAAACACAGTGGTGATGTACCTTCTCAGTGCATTATACCAGCTGGTATAGTATGTTGATAGTATATCTTATTGCAGGTGATCCACTTGGTTAAGATAATATCAGCAAGGTCTCTCTGCCATAAAATTACTATGTTTCCCTTTATCATTAATCAGTATTTGGAGGAGAGCATTTCGAGACCTGGTAGCTCAGTGAGTAAAGAATTTGCCTGCAGTGCAGGAGATCCAGGGTTCAATTCCTGGGTTGGGAAGATCCCCTGAAGAAGGAGATGGCAACTCAGTCCAATATTCTTGCATGGAAAATCCCATGGACAGAGAAGCCTTGTGGGCCACAGTCCACGGGGTCATAAGAGTTAGACATGACTTAGCGACTAAACCACCACCACCGCTTCAAGACCACACAAACATCCAGTTTCTCTTTAAACTTCCATATACTGACTGTAGCATTCATTGGACAATTACGTATTTTATGCTATGCTAAGTCACTTCAGTCGTGTCCGACTCTGTGCGACCCCATAGACGGCAGCCCACCAGGCCTCCCCGTCCCTGGGATTCTCCAGGCAAGAACACTGGAGTGGGTTGCCATTTCCTTCTCCAATGTATTTTATACATATATATATATACACATACATATATATATTTATGTATACCCCTAATCCCCATCACCATAGTTCAGGTGGCTCTGGCTGAGATTGGCTGTGCAGGGCATGCAGACCTGGTCTGTGACATCAACATTGGAGGCACAGTTGCTCGGGACAGAGAGAGATGACCTGAGGAAACAGAGGGCCACAGAACACAGCCCTCCATGCCAGTCCCACGGTTACGTCTGATTCCCTACAGAACATTCTTGAAGGGGACGATTTTCAGCCGAGATTTTCAGAGACGTGCACTGGAAGCTGTGCTGCACTGGGGGTTGGATGCTAAAATGGAGTCCTGAAGTGAGAAGAGAGGCACGCTCATTTCTGCATGGACCACAAAAGAAAGGGCGGCAACGGACAAGAAACCACAAGGATCTTTCTAGCAGGAGAATCATGTTCTTTCCAAGGGCAGGGGTGAACAACAGGCCTTGGGGAAGTCACCTTCAATGATGTTGCCAGAGCCAAAGAAAGGAATGGTCTTTTCCAGAGGAGGGGGTCGAATTCAGCTTCCCTGGTGGCTCAGACAGTAGAGTCTGCCTGCAATGCAGGAGACCCAGGTTCGATCCCTAGGTTGGGAAGATCTCCTAAGAAAGTGTATGGCTACCCACTCCAGGATTCTTGCCCGGAGAATTCCACCGACAGAGGAACCTGGTGGGCTGTAGTCCATAGGGTCGCAAAGAGTTAGACACAACTGAGCAATTAACACTTTCACTTCTCAGTGAGAAGCCAAGGGGGTGAAGAAGCCTAAAAATTGGTGTGAATAATGTGACATTATCCCATTTGTACCCAAAGACTATGGTGGTAGCAGAGAGGAAGGGTCTGGGTATATGACTATGTAATCATATGTTCATTTCATCACATGACTAACCCAAACTCTATTTTGAGAAAAGGCGATTATTATCAGCTTCCCAGCTTGCACAGTGGTAAAGAATCCTCCTGCCATTGCAGAGATGTCAGAGACTGGAGTTCCATCCCTTGCTTGGGAAGATCCCCTGGTGCAGGAAATGGCAACCAGTATTCTTGCCTGGAATATCCAATGGATCCAGGAGCTTTCTGGGCTAAAGTCCATGGAGTCGCAAAGCGTCAGACATGACTGAGCACACAAATTATATTATCATGGGCCAGATTGGTCTTCTCAGTTATAGAGAATTACCAAAACACAGTCTAGAGGTTGGGTGAATTTTACCTTATTGTTGACTTGGAGATATACTATAAGTTCTGTTCCCATCCCCTCCACATCCCAAGGAGCTTTTCAAAATGAATTTTTTGGTTTTTATTTCTCTATTCTCACCACTGGCTTAAAGCTCAACAATCAGAAAATGAAGATCATGGCATCCGGTCCCATCACTTCATGGGAAATAGATGGGGAAACAGTGGAAACAGTGTCAGACTTTATTTCTCTGGGCTCCAAAATCACTACAGATGGTGACTGCAACCATGAAATTAAAAGACGCTTACTCCTTGGAAGGAAAGTTATGACCAACCCAGATAGCATATTCAAAAGCAGAGACATTACTTTGCCAACAAAGGTCCGTTTAGCCAAGGCTATGGTCTTTCCTGTGGTCATGTATGGATGTGAGAGCTGGACTGTGAAGAAGGCTGAGCGCCAAACAATTGATGCTTTTGACCTGTGGTGTTGGAGAAGACTCTTGAGAGTCCCTTGGACTGCAAGGAGATTCAACCAGTCCACTCTGAAGGAGATCAACCCTGGGATTTCTTTGGAAGGAATGATGCTAAAGCTGAAACTCCAGTATTTTGGCCACCTCATGCGAAGAGTTGACTCATTGGAGAAGACTCTGATGTTGGGAGGGATTGGGGGCAGGAGAAGAAGGGGATGAAGAGGATGAGATGGCTGGATGGCATCACTGACTCGATGGATGTGAGTCTGAGTGACCTCCAGGAGTTGGTGATGGACAGGGAGGCCTGGCGTGCTGTGGTTCATGGGGTCGCAAAGAGTCAGACACGACTGAGTGACTGATCTGATCTGATCTGCTCTCACCACTGGCAGCTATTGTACTGATACCCACTTTCTAGTTCTTCAGTCTAGATCAGTTCTATAGCACTGGCTAAAGTTTATTGCTTCTTAACCTTTCCGAATGCTTTTCTCTTCAAATGACTCTAGAATGATCTCAGGAGTTGAGACCACATTATCCAACCAGGCCATGAGGGAATATCCAGTAATCAATTAGATATTTTAGGATCTAGCAGGAATTGATCTTACAAGATAAAGAAATTATAAAAAAGGTACAAAACATTTAAATACATTAAGAACCAAAGAAATACAAAATTAAGTAAAGTGCTCTCTTGGGTCTGTGTTGATGTCTTTTATTAGCAGATGGAAGAAAAAAGCAGCGATTAGGCAAACTCAGGTGTGATGGTTCGCTTCCTGTGTCAGCTTGACTGCATCAGGGATGCCCAGAAAAACTGGCTCAGCATTGTTTCTGGGTATGTCTTAGAGGGTGTTTCCAGGTTACTGAAACATTTGAATCAGTAAAATATATTGCCCTGCTCCTTGTGGGTGGGCATTTTCCAAACCATTAGGACCTGAATAGACAAAAGATGGTAGAAAGGAGCATTCACTCCTTTTAGGCCTGAGTGCTTGAGCTCAGACATCGATCTTCTCTGCCTTAGACTGAGACTTGTACCATTGGTACTACTGGTACTCAGGCCATGGATGTGAATTGAATTTACAGCACCAATTTTTTTGGTTCTCCAACTTGCCTATGACAATTCATGAGACCTACCCTCTGTAATCCTATGAGCCAGTTCCTCATAATATAATATACATATATATGTATACACACTATATTATAGATATAGATATGCCCTTCAAGTCTATTAGTAGAGTTATAAGAATTTAAGTATCTTGAAACACTTATTTGTCTGATAGTTGAGGTGTTTTAAAAGATAATCAAATATGTAAGTTTAAATTGCTGACAGGAGTTTAAGCTTGTAAATGAAACCAAAGATCAAACCCCCTGTATCAATTTTTCTGGCTTCTGTAACAAATGACCACAAATTACATGGCTTAAAACAATAGAAATTTATTGTTTCCCACGTCTGGGGTCTAGAGGCCCAAGATACAGGTATCAGCAGGATCACATTCCTTCCGAAGTTTCTAGGAAAAATCCTTCCTGCCTCTTTCAGCTTCTGGTGGCTCCAGCTTTTCCCCTGGATTGTGGCAGCATCCCTCCATCCTCTGTCTCCGTCTTTGTGTGAACCTCTTCTCTGTGTATTCTCTGTCTCTAAAAAGGACACTCTCATATTTAGGACCTGCCCTAATTCAGTATGGGCTTCCCAGGTGGCACAGTGGTAGAGTTCAATTGCCAATGCAGGAGATGCAGGAGACGTGGGTTTGATCTCTAGGTGAGGAAGATGCCCTGCAGGAGGAAACCCCTTCCAGTACTCTTGCCTGGAGAATCCCATGGACAGAGGAGCCTAGTGGACTACGGTCCATGGGGTTGCAGTCAGACATGACTGAGCACACACATATTATGACCTCATCTTGATTCTTACCTGAATTTCAACTGCAAAGATCCTATTGCCCCCAAAACGTCACATTCTGAGATTCCTAGTGGACATGAATTTGGAGGGGACAGTTTTATCCACTATACCTTTTAAGAGTGATTATTAAAATTTGCTAGACTGATAAGTAGAACAGTAAGATTTGTAATCTGCAGATCATTAAGAACAAGGGCTTTGAAAATATTTCTTTAACAAACTGATTGTTAATTTGAAAACCAATTTCACCCCTGAGTAATCTATTCTGTACTCAGTTCTCTCCCAAGGTCACCCAGCAACTCGCAGTCACACAAAAGAATTCTTTTATTAAAAAGGCTCTGGCAAGGTGGCTTTCCTCATTCTCATTCTGCTCTAATATTTCTCTTTGAAGACAGCAGCATTTCTTCCTGTCATTCACTTAAACTAAGAAGTCCAGGGCAAATTGAACACCTGTCATGATAAAGCAATTTAAGCATAGGAAAGTGAAAGTGAAAGTCGCTCAGCCCGACTCTTTACCTCGCTATGGACCCTTGGAATTCTCCAGGCCAGAATACTGGAGTGGGTAGCCTTTCCCTTCTCCAGGGATCTTCCCCAACCCAGGGATCAAACCCAGGTCTCCCGCATTGTGGGCAGATTCTTTACCAGCTGAGATACAAGGGAAGCCCAAGAATACTAGAGTGGGTGGCTTATCCCTTCTCCAGTGGATCTTCCCAACCCAGGAATTGAACCAGAGTCTCCCGCATTGCAGGTGTATTCTTTACCAATTGAAGTTTTTAGAGTCTTCAGGAAAAATAGCAAAAACTGACAAATTATGTTTTTGCTATGGTCTACTTTCCTTAAAAAAAAATTTTTTTTTCCCATGAAGCATGTGGGAACTAAGTTCCCCAACCAGGGATCAAACCTGAGCCCCGAGGAAATAGTATTCTTGCCCGGAAAATTCCATAGGCAGAGGAGCCTGGTGGTCTACAATCCACAGAGTCGCAAAGAGTCAGAGTGACTTTCACTTTCAGAGTCTTCAGAAAGTAGAATTATAAGACCGAAGTGATTTTCAGATTAGAAACATTTTAGCTAACTCCAGCAAATCTTCCAAAAGTCAACTGGTCCTGAGTAGAAATGAACTTCTTACAGATTTTTTTGGATAATGGCTTTTACTCCACCACCAGCTGCTGAGGGCTCAAGGCAGGGACTGCAGGTCTAAGGTCTGCACACTGAGAACATTCGGGACCTTAATTACTTCCTAGGGACAACCTAAAGCAAGAACCTAGAAAAAATGGTGTGATATGTCTGTCTTCATGGGCTGGTCTGCAACAGGGCCAGGTAGGTAAAGAGATTAGACACCACACAGAAGCTCCCATCAACTCAGCTTTACAAATGGTAAGAGAAGCAGAAGCCCCAGTGGCAACAGTTCCTGGAGGTTGATTCCCCAAAGGAAATCTACAGAAAGCAGTATTTGATCTTAAGAAGTAGGCTTCTCCTATAACATTCACCACATACGCTTTTTAAATGTATGACCTTTTCAGACAATTATGGCACTTCTCCAGTGATATCTTCATCTATAAGGAGATTGAATAACAAATTCTTTAATTTACAGGTTTAGTTCCAAACTCTCGCTTTAAAAACACTACTGTTATTTGCTAAACAGTCCATGAACCAAATAATGAGCACTCTTGAGATTGGTACCCTCCTCCAAAGAGCTGAAATCACTTTATATTAGTTGCCAAAATAGAGTTCAGATGGGGGTGGGGAGAAGAATAAAATATAGAAAGCATAAATTTTTAACAGTCTTAGTTCATCAAGAGCTTAAAATCAAGGAGAAAATATTGATGGGCCATTACAATTTCACAAAGATTGAACAGGCATTTCCTAAAAGAGCCAGACATCCTGGAATGCAAAACCAAATAGGCCTTAGGAAGCATCACTACGAACAAAGCTAGTGGAGGTGATGGAATTCCAGTGGAGCTATTTCAAAACCTGAAAGATGATGCTGTGAAAGTGCTGCACTCAATATGCCAACAAATTTGGAAAACTCAGCAGTGGCCACAGGACTGGAAAAGGTCAACTTTCATTCCAACACCAAAGACAGGCCATGCCAAACAATGTTCAAACTACCACACAATTGCACTCATCTCACACGCTAGCAAAGTAATGCTCAAAATTCTCCAAGCCAGGCTTCAACAGTGCGTGAACCAAGAACTTCCAGTTGTTCAAGCTGGATTTAGAAAAGGCAGAGGAACCAGAGATCAAATTGTCAACATCCGCTGGATCATGTAAAAAGCAAGAGAGTTCTAGAAAAACATCTACTTCTGCTTTATCGGCTATGCCAAAGCCTTTGACTGTGTGGATCATAACAAACTGTGGAAAATTCTTCAAGAGATGGGCATACCAGACCACCTGATCTCCCTCTTGAGAAATTTGTATGCAGGTAAGGAAGCAACAGTTAGAACTGGACATGGAACAACAGACTGGTTCCAAACTGGGAAAGGAGTATGTCAAGGCTGTATATTGTCACCCTGCTTATTTAACTTATATGGAGAGTACATCATAAGAAATGTTGGGCTGGATGAAGCACAAGCTGGAATCAAGATTGGTGGGAGAAATATCAATAACCTCAGATATGCAGATGACACCACCCTTATGGCAAAAAGTGAAGAAGAACTAAAGAGCCTCTTGATGAAAGTGAAAGAGGAGAGTGAAAAAGCTGGCTTAAAACTCAACATTCAGAAAAATAAGATCATGACATCCAGTCCCATCACTTCATGGGAAATAGATGGCAAACAATGGAAATAGTGTCAGACTTTATTTTCTTGGGCTCAAAAATCACTGCAGATGGTGACTGCAGCCATGAAATTAAAAGATGCTTACTCCTTGGAAGAAAAGTTATGACCAAACTAGACAGCATATTAAAAAGTAGAGACATTACTTTGCTGACAAAGATCCATATAGTCAGAGCTATGGTTTTTCCAGTAGTCATGTATGGATGTGAGAATTTGACCATAAAGAAAGCTGAGCATCAAAGAATTGATGCTTTTGAACTGTGGTGTTGGGGAAAACTCTTGAGAGTCTCTTGGACTCCAAGGAGATCAAATGAGTCAATCCTAAAGGAAATCAGTCCTGAATAGTCATTGGAAGGACTGATGCTGAAGCTCCAATCCTTTGGCCACCTGATGCAAAGAACAGACTTATTGGAAAAGACCCTGATGGTGGGAAAAATTGAAGGCAGGAGAAGAGGGGGATGACTGATGATGAGCCGGTTGGATGGTATCACCAACTCAATGGAAGTGAGTTTGAGCAAGCTCCTGGAGTTGGTGATGGACAGGGAATCCTGGGGTGCTATAGTCTATGGGGTCTCAAAGTTGGACACAACAGAGCAACTGAACTGAACTGAGAAGAATATGACGAAAAACGTGTGATATATATATTCAACATTATTGTCAAAGACATCCACAACAGAAATCATTTTCAGCTATCACTGGTCACAGATTTAAGGTATGAATGTAGTACTTATTGAACACTATTATATAGATTTGCATCTGCCAATCACTTAATAATTGCAATAGTTAAATATTAGTAGTACTATTATTATCTTCATTTTCCAGCTGAAGAAACTGAGACACAGGAATCTAAGTAATTTAAGCAAAGTCATGTGGCAAGGGACTGACTTAGCCAGACTCCACACCCAATAGTTGGCTCTCTGCCCATGTTCTTACCACCAAGCTTTACTGTCTCCCTGAATACTCACAATGGACTGAATGTTTGCATCCCTTAAAATTAATATATTGAAATTCTAACCCCTAATATGATGATATGAGGGAATGGGATATTTGGGAGCCTTCAAAAATGAGATTCAGTTCAGTTCAGTTCAGTTGTTCAGTCATGTCCGACTCTTTGCAACCCCATGAATCGCAGCACACCAGGCCTCCCTGTCCATTACCAACTCCCGGAGGTAACTCAGACTCACATTCATCAAGTCGGTGATGCCATACAGCCATCTCATCCTCTGTCGTCCCCTCCTCCTCCTGCCCCCAATCCCTCCCAGCATCAGAGTCTTTTCCAATGAGTCAACTCTCATATGAGTGGCCAAAGTACTGGAGTTTCAGCTTTAGCATCATTCCTTCCAAAGAAATCCCAGGGCTGATCTCCTTCAGAATAGACTGGTTGGATCTCCTTGCAGTCTAAGGGACTCTCAAGAGTCTTCTCCAACACCACAGTTCAAAAGCATGAATTCTTCAGCACTCGGTTTTCTTCACAGACAAACTCTCACATCCATACATGACCACTGGAAAAACTATAGCCTTGACTAGATGGACTTTTGTTGGCAAAGTAATGTCTCTGCTTTTGAATATGCTATCTAGTTTGATCATAACTTTCCTTCCAAGGAGTAAGCGTCTTTTAATTTCATGGCTGCAGTCACCATCTGCAGTGATTTTGGAGCCCCCAAAAATAAAGTCTGACACTGTTTCCACCATTTCCCCATCTATTTCCCACGGAGTGATGGGACCAGATGCCATGATCTTCATTTCCTGAATGTTGAGCTTTAAGCCTACCTTTTTTCACTCTCCACTTTCACTTTCATCAAGAGGCTTTTGAGTTCCTCTTCACTTTCTGCCATAAGGGTGGTGTCATCTGCATATCTGAGGTTATTGATGTTTTTCCCAGCAATCTTGATTCCAGCTTATGTTTCTTCCAGCCCAGGGTTTCTCATGATGTACTCTGCATATAAGTTAAATAAGCAGGGTGACAATATACAGCCTTGATATACTCCTTTTCCTATTTGGAACCAGTCTGTTGTTCCATGTCCAGTTCTAACTGCTGCTTCCTGACCTGCATACAGGTTTCTCAAGAGGCAGGTCAGGTGGTCTGGTATTCCCATCTCTTGAAGAATTTTCCACAGTTTATTGTGTTCCACACAGTCAAAGGCTTTGGCATAGTCAATAAAGCAGAAATAGATGTTTTTCTGGAACTCTCTTGCTTTTTCCATGATCCAACGGATGTTGGCAATTTGATCTCTGGTTCCTCTGCCTTTTCTAAAACCAGCTTGAACATCAGGAAGTTCACGGTTCACATATTGCTGAAGCCTGGCTTGGAGAATTTTGAGCATTACTTTACTAGCGTGTGAGATGAGTGCAATTGTGTGGTAGTTTTAGCATTCTTTGACATTGCCTTTCTTTGGAATTGGAATGAAAACTGACTTTTTCCAGTCCTGTGGCCACTGCTGAGTTTTCCAAATTTGCTGGCATATTGAGTGCAGCACTTTCACAGCATCATCTTCCAGGATTTGAAATAGCTCCACTGGAATTCCATCACTTCCACTAGCTTTGTTCATAGTGATGCTTTCTAAGGCCCACTTGACTTCACATTCCAGGATGTCTGGCTCTAGGTCAGTGATCACACCATCGTGATTATCTGGGTCGTGAAGCTCTTTTTTGTACAGTTCCTCTGTGTATTCCTGTCACCTCTTCTTAATATCTACTGCTTCTGTTAGGTCCATACCATTTCTGTCTTTTATCAAGCCCATCTTTGCATGAAATGTTCCTTTGGTATCTCTAATTTTCTTGAAGAGATCCCTAGTCTTTCCCATTCTGTTGTTTTCCTCTATTCCTTTGCACTGACAGCTGAGGAAGGCTTTCTTATCTCTTCTTGCTCTTCTTTGGAACTCTGCATCAGATGTTTATATCTTTCCTTTTCTCCTTTGCTTTTCACTTGTCGTCTTTTCACAGCTATTTGTAAGGCCTCCCCAGACAGCCATTTTGCTTTTTTGCATTTCTTTTCCATGGGGATGGTCTTGATCCCCGTCTCCTGTACAATGTCACGAACCTCATTCCATAGTTCATCAGGCACTCTATCTATCAGATCTAGGCCCTTAAATCTATTTCTCACTTCCACTGTATACTCATAAGGGATTTGATTTAGGTCATACCTGAATGGTCTAGTGGTTTTCCTTACTTTCTTCAATTTAAGTCTGATTCTGGCAATAAGGAGTTCATGGTCTGAGCCACAGTCAGCTTCCGGTTTTGTTTTTGCTGACTGTATAGAGCTTCTCCATCTTTGGCTGCAAAGAATATAATCAATATGATTTCGGTGTCGACCATCTGGTGATGTCCATGTGTAGAGTCTTCTCTTGTGTTGTTGGAGGAGTGTGTTTGCTATGACCAATGCGTTCTCTTGGCAAAACTCTATTAGCCTTTGCCCTGCTTCATTCTGTATTCCAAGGCCAAATTTGCCTGTTACCCCAGATGTTCCTTGATTTCCTACTTTTGCATTCCAGTCTCCTATAATGAAAAGGACATCTTTTTTGGATGTTAGTTCTAAAAGGTCTTGTAGGTCTTCATAGAACCGTTCAACTTCAGCTTCTTCAGCGTTACTGGTTGGGGCATAGGCTTGGATTACTGTGATATTGAATGGTTTGCCTTGGAAATGAACAGAGATCATTCTGTCATTTTTGAGATTGCATCCAAGTACTGCATTTCAGACTCTTGTTGACCACTATGGCTACTGCATTTCTTCTAGGGATTCCTGCCCGCAGTAGTAGATATAATGCTCATCTGAGTTAAATTCACCCATTCCAGTCTATCTTAGTTCACTGATTCCTAGAATGTCGACATTCACTCTTGCCATCTCCTGTTTGACCACTTCCAATTTGCCTTGATTCATGGACCTGACATTCCAGGTTCCTATGCAATATTGCTCTTTATAGCATCAGACCTTGCTTTTATCACCAGTCACATCCACAACTGGGTATTGTTTTTGCTTTGGTTTTTGCTTTGGTTCCATCCATTCTTTCTGGAGTTATTTCTCCACTGATCTCCAGTAGCATATTGGGCACCTACTGACCTGGGGAGTTCCTCTTTCATTATCCTATCATTTTGCTTTTTCATACTGTTCATGGGGTTCTCAAGGCAAGAATACTGAAGTGGTTTGCCATCCCCTTCTTCAGTGGACCACATTCTGTCAGACCTCTCCACCATGACCCTCTTATTTTGGGTGGCCCCATGGACATGGCTTAGCTTCATTGAGTTAGACAAGGCTGTGGTCCTAGTGTGATTAGATTGACTAAGGGACCCTAGATACACAGATGGCCAAGAGGTATCTGAAAAGATGCTCAACATCACTGGTTATCAGAGAAACACAGATCAAAACTACAATGAGATATCAGCCCACACCGGTCAGAATGGCCACTGTCAAAAAAAATCTATAAACGGTAATGCTGGAGAGGGTGTGGATAAAGGGAGTCCTCTTGTATGCTGCTGGGAATGTAAACTGATAGAGCCACTATGGAGAACGGTATGGAGGTTCCTTTAAAAAGCTAAAAAAAGATCCACCACATGGGCATATACTCTGACAAATTCATAATTCCAAAAGACACATGAACCCCAATGTTCTTTGCTGTGCTATTTACAACAGTCAGGACATGGATGCAACCTAAATGTCTATCGACAGAGGAATGGATAAGGAAGATGTGGTACAATGGAATATTACTCAGCCATAAAAGGAGAAAATATTAGATCATTTGTAGAGATGTGGATGGACCCAGATAAAATATCATGTAGTAACATGTATATATGGAGTTGAGAAAAGTGGTATGGATGAATCTATCTGCAGGGCAGGAATAAAGATGCAGATGTAGATAACCAAGAGGTGCACCAGTGGCTGGGAGGGATGGACTTGGAGATAGGGACTGATGCATGTACACCACCACGTGTAAAACAGCCAGCCGGTGGGAACCTGCTGCCCAGCACAGGGAGCTCAGCTCGGTGCTCTGTGCTGCCTGGGTGGGGTGGAGGTGAGAAGGAGGCCCACGAGGGAGGGGTTACATTATATATATATACCTGATTCCGTTCGTTATACATCAGAAATTAACACAACATTGTAAAGCAACTATACCCCAATTTTTAAAAAGAAGGGGACCTCAGAAAGTTCTCCTGCCTTCTTTCTTGACATATGAGGACACAGTGAGAAGTCCAGCAGTCTGCAATCTGGAAAAGGGTTCTTACCAGAATCTGATGATGTTAGCATCCTGACCTTGGATTTCCAGCCTCTAGGTCTGTGAGACATAAGTTTCTGTTGTTTATAAGCTACCCAGTCTATGATGTTCTGTTATAGCAGCCTGAACAGACTAATACAGTACTGCTGGGAACAGTGAGACGCCCTCTCACATATTGTTGGTGGACAGGCAAACTGGTGTTAATTGTGATAAAAGGTACAATTGATAAAGGAACCACTGGCTTTGCGTAAAAGTTCTGAAATATATACGGAATAAGATTTTTTTTTAAGGGATGAAAGCCTTGATGACAATGAGCAGTATAACTGTGGAATGGATCCCACTGGCAACTACAGCACCAGGGGCGAACACAGAGAAAGAGGTCTCCACCCAGGTCTAGGTTCCTGGCAAAAATGTAACCACAGGAGCACAAAAAAAGTGAAGAAGTGAAGGACTTCCCTGGGGGGTCCGGTGATTAAGATTCCATGCTCCCAATATATGGGCCATGGGTTCAATCCTTAGTCAGGAAACTAAGATCTTGAGTGCTGCACGGCACAGCAAAATAATGTGTTTTTTTTTTTAAGTGGAGGATTGAAGACATGTAACTTAGGGAATCATGATGGTCTCAAGATGGCCTCATGATGGCCTCATCTTCTCAATATCAGTGGAAGCAAAGTCACTGGCAGGAAGTTTTGAGAACTGGGAGAGAGAGGATGCCTGACACAGTCAACATGTGACTCTGGTAGAGAATTAGAAGAGATGAACTGAGGTTTTTCTGAGATTCAGAAAGATGAACTTGAAGCACAACAATGGGAATTTTCAATGGACTTGGGTTTGGTGAAGTGTTCTGTCAGCTTCTGCATCACTGTGGACTCAGAAACGGAAGACAGAGGTTTGGAGTGGATGAGAAGTCAAAGGAAAAGGATACGAGGGTTGCTGGGACCATGGGCTCTGTGCTGGGCCATTACATTGTGATTAGGGTAAACAAATAGTGCCCAGGAAGGCACTACACAAACCCTGAAGTTTCACATTTGTGAATTGCTTCCACAGGGGGTCTTCAAGCACCTCACTGAAAAAGTCACGGAACAAATCAATATTCTTACAGAAGGCTAAGCATTTAGGAGAAAATGGAAGAAATTTGCTTGCTGTCTCTTAGTGCCTTTATCAGAATCTGGGAAACTGACTTTCACTTACTTGATGGAGAAAGAACATTGCTTGCTTCCTCCAATGCTAATTGCAAATATGGCCACCAACACAATGAAGATACAGGACATTTCATAGAGAACAGACATGATTGCCAGTGGAAGCAGGGTAAGAGGTGGGTTGGGAATTTGGGATTAGCAGATGTGATATTATATGTAGAACGGATAAGCAACAAGGTCCTACTCTAAAGCACAGGGAACTATATTCAATATCCTGTAATAAATCATGAGATGGGAATACCAGACCACCTGATGTGCCTCTTGAGAAATCTGTATGCAGGTCAGGAAGCAACAGTTAGAACTGGTCATGGAACAACAGACTGGTTCCAAATAGGAAAAGGAGTACATCAAGGCTGCATATTGTCACCATGTTTATTTAACTTATATGCAGAGTACATCATGAGAAATGCTGGACTGGAAGAAACACAAGTTGGAATCAAGATTGCTGGGAGAAATATCAATAACCTCAGATATGCAGATGAGACCACCCTTATGGCAGAAAGTGAAGAGGAACTAAAAAGCCTCTTGATGAAAGTGAAAGTGGAGAGTGAAAAGGTTGGCTTAAAGCTCAACATTCAGAAAACGAAGATCATGGCATCTGGTCCCATCACTACATGGGAAATAGATGGGGAAACAGTGGAAACAGTGTCAGACTTTATTTCTCTGGGCTCCAAAATCACTATAGATGGTGACTGCAGCCATGAAATGAAAAGACGCTTACTCCTTGGAAGGAAAGTTATGACCAACCTAGATAGCATATTCAAAAGCAGAGACATTACTTTGCCAACAAAGGTTCGCCTAGTCAAGGCTATGATCTTTCCTGTGGTCATGTATGGATGTGAGAGCTGGACTGTGAAGAAGGCTGAGTGCCGAAGAATTGATGCTTTTGAACTGTGGTGTTGGAGAAGACTCTTGAGAGTCCCTTGGACTGCAAGGAGATCCAACCAGTCCTTTCTGAAGGAGATCAGCCCTGGGATTTCTTTGGAAGGAATGATGCTAAAGATGAAACTCCAGTACTTTGGCCACCTCATGCGAAGAGTTGACTCATTGGAGAAGACTCTGATGCTGGGAGGGATTGGGGGCAGGAGGAAAAGGGGATGACAGAGGATGAGATGGCTGGATGGCATCACTGACTCGATGGATGTGAGTCTGAGTGGCCTCCGGGAGTTGGTGATCGACAGGGAGGCCTGGCGTGCTGCAGTTCATGGGGTCGCAAAGCATCAGACACGACTGAGCGACTGATCTTATCTGATCTGATTTTTTTATAGTCCAACTCTCACATCCATACATGACTACCGGAACAACCATAGCTTTGACTAGATGGACCTTTGTCAGCAAAGTAATGCCTTTACTTTTTAACAAGCTGTCTAGGTTGTTCATAGCTTTTATTCCAAGGAGCAAACATTTTTTAATATCATGGCTGCAGTCACCATCTGCAGTAATTTTGGAGCCCAAGAAAATAAAATCTGTCACTGTTTCCATTGTTTCCCCATCTATTTGCCATGAAGTGATGGGACTGGATGCCATGATTTAGTTTTCTGAATGTTGAGTTTTAAGACAAATTTTTCACTCTTTTTTCACTTTCATCAAGAGGCTCTTTAGTTCTTCTTCACCTTCTGCCATAAGGGTGGTGTCATCTGCATATCTGAGGTTATTGATATTTCTCCCGACAGTCTTGATTCCAGCTTGTGCTTCATCCAGTCCAGCGTTTCTCATGATGTACTCTGCATATAAGTTAAATAAGCAGAGTGACAATATACAGCCTTGACATACTCCTTTCCCAATTTGGAACCAGTCTGTTGTTCAATGTCCAGTTCTAACTGTTGCTTCCTGACCTGCATACACATTTCTCCGGAGGCAGGTAAGGTATCTGGTATTCTCATCTTTTAAAGAATTTTCCACGGTTTGTTGTGATCCACACAGTCAAAGACTTTGACATAATCAATAAAGCAACAGGAGATGTTTTTCTGGAACTCTATTGCTTTTCCTATGATCCAGTGGATGTTGGTAATTTGATTTCTCGTTCCTCTGCCTTTTCTAAATCCAGCTTGAACATCTGGAAGTTCATGGTTCATGTACTGTTGAAGCCTGGCTTAGAGAATTTTGAGCATTACTTTGCTAGTGTATGAGATGAGTGCAATTGTGTGGTAGTTGGAACATTGTTTGGCACTACCTGTCTTTGGGATTGGAATGAAAGCTGACCTTTTCCAATCCTGTGGCCACTGCTGTTTTCCAAATTTGTTGGCATATTGAGTGCAGCACTTTCACAGCATCATCTTTTAGGATTTGAAATAACTCAACTGGAATTCCATCACCTCCACTAGCTTTGCTCATAGTGATGCTTTCTATGGCCCTTGTCTTTGCATTCCAGGATGTCTGGCTCTAGGTGAGTGATCACACCATCGTGGTTATCTGGGTCATGAAGACCTTTTTTGTATAGTTCTTCTGTGTATTCTTGCCACCTATTCTTAATATCTTTTCCTTCTGTTAGGTCCATACCGTTTCTGTCCTTTATTGTGCCCATCTTTGCATAAAATGTTCCCTTGATATCTCTAATTTTCTTGAAAGGATCTCTAGTCTTTCCCATTCTATTGTTTTCCTCTATTTCTCTGCATTGATCGCTGATGAAGGCTTTATCTCTCCTTGCTATTCTTTGGAACTCTGTATTCAGATGGGTATTTCTTTCTTTTTCTCCTTTGCCTTTAGCTTCTCTTCTCTTCTCAGCTATTTGTAAGGCCTCTCAGACAACTATTTTGCCTTTTTGCATTTCTTTTTCTTGGGGATGGTCTTGATCCCTGCCTCCTGTACAATGACACGAACTTCTGTCCATAGCTTTCCGTAACTCTATCAGATCTAATCCCTTGAATCGATTTGACACTTCCAGTGTATGATCATAAGGGAATTGATTTAGGTCATACCTCAATGGTCTATTGGTTTTCCCCACTTTCTTCAATTTCAGTCTGAATTTGGCAATAAGGAGTTCATGATCTGAGACACAGTCAGCTCCTGGTCTTGTTTTTGCTGACTGTATAGAGCTTCTCCATCTTTGGCTGCAAAGATACCTGGGCTTTTTTCAGTTTGGGGCTATCAGTGAAGCTGCTATATATGTCCTTTTAAGGACACATTTTCATTTCTCTTGGGTAAAATGTGGCAGTGGAATTGACAGGTCTTATGTAAAGCATATGTCTCCCTTAATATGAATGTGCCAAACTGTTTTCAAAGTCCTTGTGCCATGCTCATCCTCATGCTCAGGTACTCAGTCATGTCCGATGCTTTGCGACTGCATGGACTGTAGTCCACCAGGCCCCTCTGTCCATGGAATTTTCCAGGCAAGAGTACTGGAGTGAGTTGCCATGCCCTCCTTCAGGGGAATCTTCCTGACCCAGGGATCAAACCTGTGCCTCTTGTGTCTCCTGCACTGGCATTCTTTACCTCTGAGCCATCAAGGAAGCCCCCATACTATACTTGATCTTAGTCAAAAGGCTGAGAAATGATTTTTTTTTTAAAGCAATTTTTGTGTCCTACTCAATCTTTATCTCCACTTCTAGATTGTTTTAGAAGTTCTATTTTCTTTTCAAAGTTTTCTAGTTTTAACTTTCATATTCAGATTAATAAATTATCCAGAGTTAATCTTCATGTGTGGTAAGAGGTGAGGATCAGTTTTGTTCACACAGATATCCAATTGTTTCTGAACAACTTGTCAAAAAGACTGTCCTTTCATCAAATATTATTTTAGCACCTTTGTCAAAAACTGACCCCACAAGTGAGCGGTCTAATTTTGGACTCTCTATTTTATTCCATTGATCCTTACTTCAACACTACAGTGTCATGAATATTTTATTTTATGTCAGGAAATCAGGTAGTGTAAATCTTTCATTTTTGTTCAAAATGGTCTTGGCTATTCTAGGTATTTTGTAATGAGGCTTCAGATAAATTCACAATTCACAAACTCTAGAATCAGTTCATCAATTTCTACAAAAAAAAAAACTCTAAGGAGTTTTGATTAAAGGTATATAGAATCTATAGATAAATTTGGGAAGAATTGTTATCTTAACAATACTAAATCTTCCCATCCAATGGCATGGTGTATTTGTCCCTTATGTCTTCCTTCAGCAGTATTTTGTAGTTTTCAGTACACAGATCTTGTACAAAGTTTTTTCAACTTATCTTTCAGGGTATAATGTTCTGTCTGCTGTTATAAATGAAATTCTTCATTTTAACTTCATTCTCCAATTATTTCCCTCTAGTTTTTAGAAATATAATTGATTTTTGCTCATTGACTTCTTTCCTGCAAATGTGCAAAATTTGCATACATATTAGTCAGGAGTAGTAAGTCAACAAAAAGAAAATTAGCAAACAACCAGAAAGGTTGGAAACAAATGTGTATTTTTAATCCATTAATTATTTTTAAATCTTTCTTTCTGAAAACGTCTTATAGTCTGTAAACTATGACATAGAGTAAACTGCAATTTGAAGTCCATGTTTTGTTTTTGTTTTTTTTTTTTTTTAAGGTGATCCTAGAAGGATAATGACTCTCTACTGGAATAGGATTTATAGAATCCAGGATTTGAAAGAACCTTAAGTGACCTAGTCCAACTTCTACATTTTCTCAACCAAATTCTTATATTACCTGGGATCAAATCCCTTCAGAGGTAGGAAATTCCTTTTGCTCCACCCACTTCATCTTTGGTTGGCACATTAAGAATGTTCTTAATTTGAGTTCAAAGATGTGTCTCTGATGATTCTATTGACTTCTTTTGAAAATGTATGATACGACATAAGGGTTGGCATTCAACTGGCACATGCATACTTGTACAATGTACCAGTTGTTAAAAAATTCAAGTGTGTTATTAAATAACCACACTACACTGAGTCCGCACTACGGCCAGTGGGCACTCCTGGGCCACTTCATAATGTGGGAACTAAATGACCCAGCAGAGGGCCCCGGGGCTCTATTCTGGAAATACGACCCATATCCCTTCTGAAAGTTCAGTGCCTCTGCTGTACTTGGCATTTTAACATCATCCTTGCTTGTACCTCTACCTCATAGAAGCCTATCATTTTGTTTCTAAAAAGCTCAAAAATCTGGTTAGTCAAAGAATGATGCATCACCTTGGAGTTTTGAGGTATTTTGCAGAATTGCAGGTACCACCTCAAATCTACTTAATCATAGTCTACATTTTAATGAGACCTCCAGATGATTCATATGCAAACTTCATTTGATTTGTGGTATCTTAGATCTTGCTTCTAGGTTGGGGCTTGTAACCTAGTGGAAATTCAAAGCAATAGCAGTAATGAGGGCTTAAAGTAGTGGATACTTAACAACCAGTACTTGACTATTTTAACTACTAGTACTTTGTATGTATCAGCTGAATGACAATCCTTGGGTTGTTTGATAAATTTTAGGAGAAGTGAATAGAATCTTCAGAGACACAGCTTTGAATTGGTAGATTAACAATGTAGAGAGAGAGGGGGAAGTTTATCAAAGGATCTAAATCCTTGAGCAGGCAAAATGTTCTGAGTGCGCTAAGACAAACTGGTCTTTGAAAGAATAAAGAAATAGGTAGGAAGAGGCCGATGCAGAAGCAGGAGTTTTGAAGGTTGGGTAACAAGACAGTAAGATGGATTTTGAGAAGGTAAGGTAAGAAGGATTTTGTCATTTCAGTGAAACTTTGAGGGAGTTTGTCAGCTGAAATGGGTGGGCAGGAGAATATGGAGGTTTAATCAAAAAGAAGAGGCTGATGAATTAGTCATTTCAGTGGATAGACAGCCTTATTAGAAAAATGTTGGTAGATTCCTGGACAGCCTGAGTGTGTTTGAATGTTGTACACATGAACTTAAAGAGAAATCAATCAGCCCATTTGGATGTTCAAGTGCTAGTCGGAGGATGGCAGACGGTTGATTGCAGCCAGTGCAGGGATTCTGTTAGCCAGATAAGTCAGAAAGTTGAAAAAATAAGGGCATGCTAAGTCACTTCATTTGTATCCAATTTGTTGTGATCCTGTGAATCTCTTAGGCTCCTCTGTCCATGGGATTCTCCAGGCAAGAACAATGGAGTGGGTTGCCCTTCTTCAGGGGATCTTCCCAACCCTGGGATCGGACCCAGACCTCCATTGCATGCAGATTCTTTACCATCTGAGCCACAAGGTGAGGCCATTGCAAGAATTTTCCTTACATCACTCAAGATAGATGAGGGGGCAAGTAAATATAAAATGGGCTGAGAGATATATGAGAAAGTTGTTGTCAGGTCAGTGAAATGAAGATCTTAATAAAATTGAGAAGGCTGGAATTTACTAGAATAAGTGGGCTTGAAAATACAGGAAGTAGAAGTGTGAGAGTGAGAGGCTTGAATTGAAGATTTTGAAGGTTGGAATATACCAGAAAACTGGGTTCATTTCTTGGTGAGTGTCAAGCCAAAGATCAGGAGAAGGACTTATAATTGCAGTACACCGGGGAGCTTTCCCAAAGCAGTGTTTCTCCAGAAGCAAGATTGGTGAAATTTTAAGCCAAGGGCTCATGTATATTCATGAACATGCTTAGTCAGTATATGCATATTCATGAAGGGGTTTGAACAGGAGAATTTAATATAGAATTATGGCAAAAGTCAACAGAGTGCAAATTTTAGTTGACTGAAGTCACAAAAGGCAGAAAAAGTCAACATCATCATGGTGATTGAGGACTTCAGGCTAATCCTTACCACTGAAACAGAACAGGGAGTCTATGCAACTGATTTATTATCTTTACTGTTGTTACTTCTCTTGCTTGATAGCAGTTTGTTGCTGCCTTCTTTTGTTTCCTTAAGATCATTAATTACTGAGACTTGTAAGAGGACAAACACTGTACCCAGGCTTAGATCACAAAATGGCTTAGGATAAAAATGTTTTCTCTTATGTCAACAAAGCCATGCCTGGTTCTCTTTCTGCAAGAACTCCATGCCCTATCTGCTTACAGTAATTTGTGTTGAAAGGCTTAAATATGACATTAAGAGGTTCAAGTGGAGAAGAAGTCAAGGAACTGAGAGACCATGGTGCTGGCTGGGACACCTACAGAGACTTTATTTAATGTTTTATCATGGAAAACTTTCAGCATATACAAAGGCAGAAAGAAGGGTATAGTAAACCTCCATTTATACATCATCCACCTTCAACAATTCTCAGCTCATGTCCAACCTGCTTTTACCAGTGGAAGAAAACCCAAACACCACATCTTGATATCTGTGAATATACCAGAATGCACCTGTAAAAAACAAGGAGTCATTTTAAAAACAAAACAAAAACATATCCATGTTACATCATCACATTTAAAACAACTAACAATAACTACATAATATCTTTGTGACGCTATGGACTGTAACCCACCAGTTCCTCTATCCATGGGATTCTCCAGGCAAGAATAGTGGAGTGGATTGCCACACCTGCCTCCAGGGGATTTTCCCAAGTCAGGGATTGAACCTGGTCTCTTAGTCTCCTACATTGGCAGGCAGATTCCTTCCCACTAGCTCCACCAAGGAAGACTACATATCATAATATCATCAAATACCCAGTCTGTCACAGTGATGGTTGAAATTACTGATCACCATGTCAGGAATTGATGTGGAGAAACAGGTTGATGGAGGGACCGATTCCCAAAGCAGGAAGAGGAAGGACACAGAATTCACCAGGGACAGCAATAAAGAAGGGTGAGATTTTCAAGTCAGGTAACCTAAATCATGAGAAACTCTGGGCTGGATGAAGCACAAGCTGGAATCAAGACTGCCAGGAGAAATATCAATAACCTCAGATATGCAGATGACACCATCCTTATGGCAGAAAGTGAAGAACTAAAGAACCTCTTGATGAAAATGAAAAAGGAGAGTGAAAAAGTTGGCTTAAAGCTCAACATTCAGAAAACGAAGATCATGGCATCCAGTCCCATCACTTCATGGCAAATAGATGGGGAAACAGTGGAAACAGTGGCAGACTTTATTTTTCTGGGCTCCAAAATCACTGCAGATGGTGACTGCAGCCATGAAATTAAAAGATGCTTACTCCTTGGAAGGAAAGTTATGACCAACTTAGACAGCATATTAAAAAGCAGAGACATTACTTTGCCAACAAAGGTTCATCTAGTCAAGGCTATGGTTTTTCCAGGGGTCATGTATGGATGTAAGAGTTGGACTATAAAGAGGGCTGAGCGCCAAAGAATTGATGCTTTTGAACTGTGGTGTTGGAGAAGACTCTTGAGAGTCCCTTGGACTGCAAGGAAATTTCCAGCCTAAAGGAAATCAGTCCTGAATATTCATTGGAAGGACTGATGCTAAAGCTGAAACTGCAATACTTTGGCCACCTGATGCAAAGAGCTGACTCATTTGAAAAGACCCTGATGCTGGGAAAGAGAAGGCAGAAGGAGAAGGGGACGACAGAGGATGAGATGGTTGGATGGCATCAATGACTCAATGGAGATGAGTTTGGGTGAACTCCAGGAGTTGGTGATGGACAGGGAGGCCTGGTGTGCTGCAGTCCATGGGGTTGCGATGTCTCTGGGGTCAGACACGACTGAGTGACTGAACTGAAACTGAACTTAAACCTCAAAAGTGCAGGAGCTTCTTCTGCTTCCAAGAAAGGTGGAAAAATGGCTTGGAAATGGCAGTGAGAAACAAAGAGGACAGCTTTGAGTCTCATAATAGTCTCACCCTGAGAATCATAGAGTATGAGAGCAAAAATAGTCTCCACTCAAGAGATATGAAGGAAGAAGAGATTTCACAGGGAGAGCCAGGTTTCCCATGAATTCGGGAAGTGAAAGAAACATTTATCAAAGAGATGGAATGTATGAGGATCTGCTGATTGTAGACCTGGAGGGCTTAGTGACTAATACGAAGGTGGGTGAGCGTGAGGATACAGAGGATCAAGTCAGATTTACGGGGAGATGTTCTGGACACTGTGGGTCATGATTAGGGTGATGATACATCCCATTTTCTCAAGACTGTCTCCATTTATATCTGTCATTCTGACATGCAATTTACTATATGTCCAGGCTCAGATCATAAATTGTGTGATCTCCCTAGTCATAAAGGTTGACTGAAGTGTGTTCTCCAGACAGTGGTTGAGTGAGCCAGTGTGCCCAGAATGGTGGGTTGGTCCTGAGGGCCAGCCTGTTTTGGCTCTGTGTAACCCTGGGGTGAAAACCACCCTGTAGTTCTGGGAGCTGATACTTGGATGGTCTTTTCTCCATCGGTGAGTCCATTTGGTGTGAAGAATGCTAAACTTTTGATCCAGAAATTCTCAAGTTGAGAGTCTATCCCTAAGGTGATAATCATTACTGCAAAGATTGACATGGAGTGAAGTTAAAGTCACTCAGTTGTGTCTGACTCTTTGAGATCCCATGGACTATACAGTCCGTGGAATTCTCCAGGCCAGAATACTGGAGTGGGTAGCCTTTCCCTTCTCCAGGGGATCTTCCTGACCCAGGAATTGAACCAGGGTCTCCTGCATTGCAGGTGTATTCTTTACAAATTGAGCTATGAGGGAAGCCCCAAAGATTACTTACCAGCAAACTCTTGTTTAAGTATTATTTACAAGAAGTTGGACTCCCCAGCACAGACAGAGAATAATTAACCATCTTTAATTGAATAGCTCTAATTCTCTGCTGGGGAATAAACTACACAGAATTCTCCACTCATGAAATGTCTGAGTCCCAAATAACTACCTACAATTCTCGGCACCTACTATCCTGACCTTTCATTTGAAACTCACAGATGATGCCACCAGGAGAGGCACTGATATCAGTGCATTTTGAATGTGTACCTTTTTTTTTTTTTTTGAGCTTTTCTATTTCTCTTGAGCTAATTTTAATGCATATCATTTTCAGGATAATTACAAACATATAATTTTTCAAATTTATTGGTATGAAATTGCTCAAAACATTTACTCATGATTTCTAAGTTCCTTATATTTTTATTTGTTCTCTTCCTTTTACTTGATCCAGCTCTAGTTTTTTGATTCTATTATTTCTTGTTTTATATCTCATTCATTTCTACTCCCATCTTTATTTCTATTCTTATACTTACCTTATTTATTTATATAGCTCTTGTGATAACTTTTTTTCAATCTTTCTTTTTTAATAAACATATTTAAGTATATAAGCTTACCTCCAAAAGTAGATATTTGAATTCCACAAGTCTTGATAAGTAATTCAGTTCTAAATATTTTATAATCTTGTTTTGGAAAGTCTTATGGAAGAAGTGTTTAGGACTGCAGTTTTTAATGTAGCTTTTAGGGTCGGGTATTTTAAAAAGTGATTTTATAAGAGCATATGGTTTGTATTGTATTAACTCTTTGACATTTGCTGAAATTTCTTAGTGATCCAATAAGTGGTTAATTTTTGAAATGTCCTGTATAATTTTGTTGGAGGCAGAGTTCTAGGTATCTATTAGATAAAGCTAGTTTATTTTGTGAATCTTCTGATCCTTACAATTTTGATCGAATTTATTGGCTTCTGATAGAGATTTATGAAAGTCTACCACTAGGACTATGGCTTTGGTCCATGTCTCCAGGTAATTCTATGAGACTGTCAATCATTTAAGTCTGGATATTGCTATAGGCATGCTCAGTCGCTTCAGCCGTGTTCAACTCTTTACAATCCCATGGACTGTAACCCCCAGGTTCCTTTGTCCATGAGATTCTCTAGGCAAGAATACTGGAGTGGGATGCCATTTCCTCCTCCAGGGGATCTTCCTGACCCAGGGATAGAACTTGCATCTCCTGCATTGCAGGCAAATTCTTTAATGGGGAAGCCCTGTAGTTAAGGTCACAAATATTATATTTGCTCAATGGATTGCTTCTTCAATTATTAGAGAGTGGTCCTTTTTAACCCCTGTTATTTTTTGTCCTGTATTTGATTTTGTATGGCAATAATATTGCTCAAGAGGCAGGTCAGGTGGTCTGGTACTCAAATACCAGACCACCTGACCTGCCTCTTGAGTAAACTTGTATGCAAGTAAGGAAGCAACAGTTAGAACTGGACATGGAACAACAGACTGGTTTCAAATAGGAAAAGGAGTACATCAGGCTGTATATTGTCATCCTGCTTATTTAACTTTTATGCAGAGTACGTCAAGAGAAACCCTGGGCTGGAAGAAGCACAAGCTGGAATCAAGATTGGTGGGAGAAATATCAATAACCTCAGATATGCAGATGACACCACCCTTATGGCAGAAAGTGAAGAAGAACTAAAGAACCTCTTAATAAAAGTGAAAGAAGAGAGTGAAAAAGTTGGCTTAAAGCTCAACATTCAGAAAATGAAGATCATGGCATCCGGTCCCATCAGTTCATGGGAAATAGATGGGGAAACAGTGGAAACAGTGGCAGAATTTATTTTTCTGGCCTCCAAAGTCACTGCAGATGGTGATTGCAGCCATGAAATTAAAAGATGCTTATTCCTTGGAAGGAAAGTTATGACCAACCTAGACAGCATATTAAAAAGCAGAGACATTACTTTGTCCACAAAGGTCCATCTAGTCAAGGCTATGGTTTTTCCAGTAGTCATGTATGGATGTGAGAGTTGGACTATAAAGAAAGCTGAGTGCCGAAGGATTGATGCTTTTGAACTGTGGTGTTGGAGAAGACTCTTGAAAGTCCCTTGGACTGCAAGGAGATCCAACCAGTCCACCCTGAAGGAGATCAGTCCCGAGTGTTCATTGGAAACACTGATGTTGAAGCTGAAACGCCAATACTTTGGCCTCCTGATGTGAAGAGCGGACTCATTTGAAAAGACCCTGATGCTAGGAAAGATTGTGGGCAGGAGGAGAAGGGGATGACAGAGGATGAGATGTTTGGATGGCATCACAGACTCAATGGATGTGAGTTTGGGTAAACTCCGAGAGTTGGTGATGGACAGGGAGGCCTGGCATGCTGCAGTTCTTTGGGTCACAAGGAGTCGGACACGACTGAGCAACTGAACTGAACTGAATATTGCTCTATTCATTCTATTATATGGCGTTAATATTGCTACATTTCTTTCTTTGAAATTTTAATGAAGCATGATTGATTCACAATGTTGTAAATGTGCTAATCTCTGCTGTACAGCAAAGCAATTCAGTTACATTATACACACACACACACACACACACACACACATATATATATATACACACACACACACACACTCTCTTTTAGGATGGATTGAGAGTCTTTTGGACCTCAAGGAGAACCAACCAGTCCATCCTAAAGGCAATCAGTCCTGAATATTCATTGGAAGGACTGATGCTGAAGCTGAAGCTCCAGTACTTTGGCCACATAATGGGAAGAACTGACTCATTGGAAAAGACCCTGATGCTGGAAAAGACTGAAGGCAGGAGGAGAAGGGAACAACAGAGGATAAGATGGTTGGATGGTATCACTGACTTGATGGATGTAAGTTTGAGCAAGCACTGGGAATTGGTGATGGGCAGGGAAGCCTGGCATGCTGAGTCCAAAGAGTTGGACATGACTAGGTCCAGGAGGGCTGAGAGGAGCTACTCCACATTCAAGGTCAGGAGGGGCAGCTGTGAGGAGATACCCCTCATCCAAGATAAGGAGCAGCAACTGTGCTTTGCTGGAGCAGCTGTGTACTCCAGGTCCACGTGGAGACCCCCACGTCTCCTGATGCTAGGAAAGATTGTGGGCAGGAGGTCCACAATCTATACCTCCACGTCCAAGGTAAGAGAAGCCCAAGTAAGACGGTAGGTGTTGTGAGAGCCATCAGAGGGCAGACACACAAACCATAATCACAGAAAACTAGTCAATCTAATCACACAGACCACAGCCTTGTCTAACTCAATGAAACTAAGCCATGCCGTGTATGGCCACCCAAGATGGGCGGGTCATGGTGGAGAGGTCTGACAGAATGTGGTCCACTGAAGAAGGGAATGGCAAACCACTTCAGTATTCTTGCCTTGAGAACCCCATGAAGTGTATGAAAAGGCAAAATGATAGGATACGAAAGAGGAACTCCCCAGGCCAGTAGGTGCCCAAAATGCTACTGGAGATCAGTGGAGAAATAACTCCAGAAAGAATGAAGGGATGGAGCCAAAGCAAAAACAATACCCAGTTGTGGATGTGACTGGTGATAGAAGCAAGGTCTGATGCTGTTAAGAGTAATATTACATAGGAACCTGGAATGTCAGGTTCATGAATCAAGGCAAATTGGAAGTGGTCAAACAGGAGATGGCAAGAGTGAATGTCGACATTCCAGGAATCAGTGAACTAAGATGGACTGGAATGGGTGAATTTAACTCAGATGACCGTTATATCTACTACTGCAGGCAGGAATCCCTTAGAAGAAATAGAGTAGCCATCATGGTCAACAGAAGAGTCCGAAATGCAGTACTTGGATGCAATATAAAAAACGACAGAATGGTCTCTGTTCGTTTCCAAGGCAAACCATTCAGTATCACAGTAATCCAAGTCTATGCCCCAACCAGTAAGACTGAAGAAGCTGAAGTTGAACGGTTCTATGAAGACCTACAAGACCTTTTAGAACTAACATCCAAAAAAGATGTCCTTTTCATTATAGGAGACTGGAATGCAAAAGTAGGAAATCAAGGAACATCTGGGGTAACAGGCAAATTTGGCCTTGGAATACAGAACGAAGCAGGGCAAAGGCTAATAGAGTTTTGCCAAGAGAACGCATTGGTCATAGCAAACACACTCCTCCAACAACACAAGAGAAGACTCTACACATGGACATCACCAGATGGTCGACACCGAAATCATATTGATTATATTCTTTGCAGCCAAAGATGGAGAAGCTCTATACAGTCAGCAAAAACAAAACCGGAAGCTGACTGTGGCTCAGACCATGAACTCCTTATTGCCAGAATCAGACTTAAATTGAAGAAAGTAAGGAAAACCACTAGACCATTCAGGTATGACCTAAATCAAATCCCTTATGAGTATACAGTGGAAGTGAGAAATAGATTTAAGGGCCTAGATCTGATAGATAGAGTGCCTGATGAACTATGGAATGAGGTTCGTGACATTGTACAGGAGACGGGGATCAAGACCATCCCCATGGAAAAGAAATGCAAAAAAGCAAAATGGCTGTCTGGGGAGGCCTTACAAATAGCTGTGAAAAGAAGAGAAGTGAAAAGCAAAGGAGAAAAGGAAAGATATAAGCATCTGAACGCAGAGTTCCAAAGAATAGCAAGAAGAGATAAGAAAGCCTTCTTCAGCGATCAATGCAAAGTAGAATGGGAAAGACTAGAGATCTCTTCAAGAAAATCAGAGATACCAAAGGAACATTTCATGCAAAGGTGGGCTCGATAAAGGACAGAAATGGTATGGACCTAACAGAAGCAGAAGATATTAAGAAGAGGTAGCAAGAATACACAGAAGAGCTGTACAAAAAGATCTTCATGACCCAGATAATCACGATGGTGTGATCACTCACCTAGAGCCAGACATCCTGAAATGTGAAGTCAGGTGGGATTTAGAAAGCATCCTATGAACAAAGCTCGTGGAGGTGATAGAATTCCAGTTGAGCTATTTCAAATCCTAAAAGATGATGCTGTGAAAGTGCTGCACTCAATATGCCAGCAAATCTGGAAAACTTAGCAGTGGCCACAGGACTGGAAAAGGTCAACTTTCATTCCAATCCCAAAGAAAGGCAATGCCAAAGAATGCACAAACTACCGCACAATTGCACTCATCTCACACGCTAGTAAAGTAATGCTCAAAATTCTCCAAGCCAGGCTTCAGCAATATGTGAACCGTGAACTTCCTGATGTTCAAGCTGGTTTTAGAAAAGGCAGAGGAACCAGAGATCAAATTGCCAACATCCGCTGGATCATGGAAAAAAGCAAGAGAGTTCCAGAAAAACATCTATTTCTGCTTTACTGACTATGCCAAAGCCTTTGACTGTGTGGATCACAATAAACTGTGGAAAATTCTTCAAGAGATGGGAATACCAGACCACCTGACCTGCGTCTTGAGAAATCTATATGCAGGTCAGGAAGCAACAGTTAGAACTGGACATGGAACAACAGACTGGTTCCAAATAGGAAAAGGAGTTCGTCAAGGCTGTATATTGTCACCCTGCTTATTTAACTTACATGCAGAGTACATCATGAGAAACGCTGGGCTGGATGAAGCACAAGCTGGAATCAAGATTGCCGGGAGAAATAACAATAACCTCAGATATGCAGATGATACCACCCTTATAGCAGAAAGTGAAGAGGAACTAAAAAGCCTCTTGATGAAAGTGAAAGAGGAGAGTGAAAAGGTTAGGTTAAAGCTCAACATTCAGAAAATGAAGATCATGGCATCTCGTCCCATCAGTTCATGGGAAATAAATGGGGAAACAGTGGAAACAGTGTCAGACTTTATTTTTCTGGGCTCCAAAATCACTGCAGATGGTGACTGCAGCCATGAAATTAAAAGATGCTTACTCCTTGAAAGGAAAGTTATAACCAACCTAGATAGCATATTCAAAAGCAGAGACATTACTTTGCCAACAAAGGTCCAACTAGTCAAGGCTATGGTTTTTCCAGTGGTCATGTATGGATGTGAAAGTTGGACTGTGCAGAAAGCTGAGCACTGAAGAATTGATGCTTTTGAACTGTGGTGTTGGAAAAGACTCTTGAGAATCTGTTGGACTGCAAGTAGAGCCAAGCAGTCCATCCTGAAGGAAGACAGTCCTGGGTGTTCTTTGGAAGGATTGATGCTAAAGCTGAAACTCCAATATTTTGGGCACCTCATGCGAAGAGTTGATTCATTGGAAAGGACTGATGCTGGGAGGGATTGGGGGCAGGAGGAGAAGGGAACCACAGAGGATGAGATGCCTGGATGGCATCACTGACTTGATGGACATGAGTTTGGGTGAACTCAGGGAGTTCGTGATGGACAGGGAGGCCTGGTGTGCTGAAATTCATGGGGTCGCAAAGAGTCGGACACGACTGAGCGACTGAACTGAACTGAAGCAACTGAACTGAACTGATACTTTATCATATTCTTTTCCATTATGATTTATCACAAAGTATTTAATGTAGTTCCCTGTGTTATACAGTAGGACTTTTTTGTCTATCCATCCTATATATAATAGTTTGCATCTGCTAACCCCAAACCCCCAGTCTGTCCTTTCCTTGCTGCTCTCCCCTTTGGTAACCATGAGTCTGTTCTCTATGTCTGTGAATCTGTTTCTGTTTCATAGAAAAGTTTATTTGGTTGATATTTGAAAAATATATCTTTTCTCCATCCCTTCTTTTTTTATTTATTTATTTATTTTTTATTCAGTATCTGGACCTTTATTTTTTTTTTTTCCCCATTCAAGGATTTTTTTTATTTTTATTATTTTTTTATTTTATTATTATTATTATTTTTTAAATTTTTCTTAACTTTACAATATTGTATTACTTTTACTATACATCGAGATGGATCCGCCACCAGAATACACTTGTTCCCCATCCTGAACCCTCCTCCCTCCCCCCTTCCCACACCTTCCCTCCAGGTCATCCCAGTGCTCCAGTCCCAGGCATCTGTTATAGGGCATCGTACCTGGACTGACTCGTTTCAGATATGATATTATACATATTTCAATGCTATTCTCCCCAATCGTCCCACCCTCTCCCAGTCCCAGAGTCCAAAAGTCTGTTCTATACATCAGTGTCTCTTTTGCTGTCTCATAAGCAGGGTGATTGTTACCATCTTTCTAAATTCCATATATATGCGTTAGTATACTGTATTTGTGTTTTTCTTTCTGGCTTACTTCACTCTGTATAATAGGCTCCAGTTCCATCCACCTCATTAGAACTGATTCAAATGTATTCTTTTTAATGGCTGAGTAATACTCCATCGTGTATATGTACCACAGCTTGCTTATCCATTCATCTGTGGATGGACATCTAGGTTGCTTCCACGTCCTAGCTATTGTAAACAGTGCTGCTATGAACATTGGGGTACACGTGCCTCTTTCAATTCTGGTTTTCTCAGTGTGTATGCCCAGCAGTGGGATTGCTGGGTCATAAGGCAGTTCTATTCCCAGTTTTTTGAGGAATCTCCATACTGTTCTCCATAGTGGCTGTACTAGTTTGCATTCCCACCAACAGTGTAAGAGGGTTCCCTTCTCTCCGCACCCTCTCCAGCATTTATTGCTTGTGGATTTTTGGATCGCAGCCATTCTGACTGGCGTGTAATGGTATCTAATAGTGGTTTTGATTTGCATTTCTCTGATAATGAGTGATGTTGAGCATCTTTTCATGTGTTTGTTAGCCATCTGTATGTCTTCTTTGGAGAAATGTCTATTAAGTTCTTTGGCCCATTTTTTGATTGGGTCGTTTATTTTTCTGGAATTGAGCTGTAGAAGTTGCTTGTATATTTTTGAGATTAGTTGTTTGTCTGTTGCTTCATTTGCTATTATTTTCTCCCATTCTGAAGGCTGTCTTTTCAGCTTGCCTATAGTTTCCTTTGTTGTGCAGAAGCTTTTAAGTTTGATTAGGTCCCATTTGTTCATTTTTTATTTTATTTCCGACATTCTGGGAGGTGGGTCATAGAGGATCCTGCTGTGATGTAAGTCAGAGAGTGTTTTGCCTATGTTTTCCTCTAGGAGTTTTATGGTTTCTGGTCTTATATTTAGCTCTTTAATCCATTTTGAGTTTATTTTTGTGTATGGTGTTAGACAGTGTTCTAGTTTCATTCTTTTACAAGTGTTCAACCAGTTTTCCCACATCCCTTCTTTTTTTAAATAGTATATAACTTTCTCTTTGTAATCTTTATATATTGACATAAATCTTTACAACAACAAAAGATACAAGGAGGTCCCTTGCACTCCACTCAGCCTGCCTCAGGGCCCACATCTTGCAGAACTATACAACTCTCTGCGTTAAATTTCTAAAATACAAATACATATATTAAATTTGTTATTAATTATTAATAACATATATCAATGTGCATTTGTATTAATTAGTACTAACATATTAACATTAGTATATAATATTAACATATAAATTAACACATATTGATTTATTAATAACATATATTAATATATATTAAATACATCTATTTAAATTTCTAAAATACATATACATACAAATATTTAAATTTCTAAAATACAAAAATACAAATTCTTGTCTTTTGCAAGCAAAAGACACCTAGATTTTGTTTCTCTATTCAATCTGCTAATTTCAGCTGTTTTAAAAGGTAAGTTTTATCTGCTTTTATTTACAGTTATCTATATAAACATCTAAATGCAGAGTTCCAAAGAATAGCAAGAAGAGATAAGAAAGCCTTCTTCAGTGATCAATGCAAAGAAATAGAGGAAAACAACAGAATGGGAAAGACTAGGGATCTCTTCAAGAAAATCAGAGATACCAAAGGAACATTTCATGCTAAGATGGACACAATAAAGGACAGAGATGGTGTGGACCTAACAGAAGCAGAAGATATTAAGAAGAGGTGGCAAAAATACACAGAAGAACTGTACAAAAAAGAGCTTCAAGACCTAGACAATCATGATGATGTGATCACTGACCTAGAGCCAGACATCTTGGAATGTGAAGTCAAATGGGCCTTAGAAATCATCACTACGAACAAAGCTAGTGGAGGTGATGGAATTCCAGTGGAGCTATTCCAAGTCCTGAAAGATGATGCTGTGAAAGTGCTGCACTCAATATGCCAGCAAATTTGGAAAACTCAGCAGTGGCCACAAGATTGGAAAAGGTCAGTTTTCATCCCAATCCCAAAGAAAGGCAATGCCAAGGAGTGCTCAAACTACCGCACAATTGCACTCATCTCACACGCTAGTAAAGTAATGCTCAAAATTCTCCAAGCCAGGCTTCAGCAATATGTGAACCGTGAACTTCCTGATGTTCAAGCTGGTTTTAGAAAAGGCAGAGGAACCAGAGATCAAATTGCCAACATCCGCTGGATCATGGAAAAAGCAAGAGAGTTCCAGAAAAACATCTATTTCTGCTTTATTGACTATGCCAAAGCCTTTGACTGTGTGGATCACAATAAACTATGGAAAATTCTGAAAGAGATGGGAATACCAGACCACCTGATCTGCCTCTTAAGAAATCTGTATGCAGGTCAGAAAGCAACAGTTAGAACTGGTCATGGAACAACAGACTGGTTCCAAATAGGAAAAGGAGCACGTCAAGGCTGCATATTGTCACCATGTTTATTTAACTTATATGCAGAGTACATCATGAGAAATGCTGGACTGGAAGAAACACAAGTTGGAATCAAGATTGCCGGGAGAAATATCAATAACCTCAGATATGCAGATGACACGACTCTTATGGCAGAAAGTGAAGAGGAACTCAAAAGCCTCTTGATGAAAGTGAAAGTGGAGAGTGAAAAGGTTGGCTTAAAGCTCAACATTCAGAAAACGAAGATCATGGCATCTGGTCCCATCACTGCATGGGAAATAGATGGGGAAACAGTGGAAACAGTGTCAGACTTTATTTTTCTGGGCTCCAAAATCACTGCAGATGGTGACTGCAGCCATGAAATTAAAAGACGCTTGCTCCTTGGAAGGAAAGTTATGACCAACCTAGATAGCATATTCAAAAGCAGAGACATTACTTTACCAACAAAGGTTCGCCTAGTCAAGGCTATGGTCTTTCCTGTGGTCATGTATGGATGTGAGAGCTGGACTGTGAAGAAGGCTGAGCGCCAAAGAATTGATGCTTTTGAACTGTGGTGTTGGAGAAGACTCTTGAGAGTCCCTTGGACTGCAAGAAGATCCAACCAGTCCATTCTGAAGGAGATCAATCCTGGAATTTCTTTGGAAGGAATGATGCTAAAGCTGAAACTCCAGTATTTTGGCCACCTCATGCAAAGAGTTGACTCATTGGAGAAGACTCTGATGCTGGGAGGGATTGGGGGCAGGAGGAGAAGGGGATGACAGAGGATGAGATGGCTGGATGGCATCACTGACTCGATGGATGTGAGTCTGAGTGACCTCCGGGAGCTGGTGATGGACAGGGAGGCCTGGCGTGCTGCAGTTCATGGGGTCGCAAAGAATCGGACACGACTGAGCGACTGATCTGATCTGATATAGCTGCAATTGTTTCTTCTTTCATATTTTCTGTCTTTCTTTGCTTCTTTTCTCTGCTCACTGCCCTTTTTGTTTGCTTCTTTATTTCCTCTTTCCTGCCCTTTCATTTTCTTGCTTATAGATATAATTTATTTTTATAGTTAGTAATACTGTCACCAAAATATTATATGTTTCCATACTCACAATTTTTTTCTTGTGTTCCAATGCCTTTTCTCTAAGTTCAATGTTCTTCATGATGAAGGACACTTCTTAACAGCTTTTTTGTTTTTGGTTTTTTAGTTGGGAAGATAGTGTGGTAAATTCTTAATCTTAGTAAATCCATCATTCTCTGAATATAAAAGTCTAGGCTGATTATTTGCCTTTAAGACATTTAAGATACAATTCTCCTGTCTCTATGCATCTATCTTTGCTGATAGTAATAATAATAAATCATGAATAGGTGATAATCCATCTTTCTGCCTGGTCATTTTTAAATTTTCTGAGAGTTTGAGTGTAATATATCCTGTTTGGATCTATTTTTATCCATCATCTTTGGTACTTAGACAGAGAAGGCAATGGCACCCCACTCCAGGACTCTCGCCTGGAAAATCCCATGGGCGGAGAAGCCTGGTAGGCTGCAGTCCATGGGGTCGCTAAGAGTCCGACACGACTGAGTGACTTCACTTTCACTTTGGTACTTAGAAAACCCTTTTCATTTAAAAACTTAGGTTTATTTTCAATTCTGGGAAAACCTTAGCTAATCTCTTTAAATATAATTTCTCCACCATCCCTTCATTTTCTTTTTCTGTACTTTCCAGTAGGAATATGGGAGCACTTTTCGATCGAATCACCATTTCTGGGTGAAGATTTCCACTAGCTAATTTTCAGCTTCCATTATGTTCAATAGTTTATCCCATTTCTTAAAGTATATTTATGACTACATTTTTCATTTCTAATCCTTGTCATTAGTTATATATCACATTCATCTATTCTGGATTTACTTGTGCCTATTTTGTTTCATAATATTTTCTCTCCCTTTTACTTTTTCATTTTAAGGAAAATGTTTCCCTTTATTTCCTCTTTAAGTATCTTAAAACACTTAAAGTCTTTTTTTCAGACCGTTCTATTATTTTTCATTTATTCTAACCACATTTACCTCATGATTTTGGCAGTTGTCTTTCTTGGCATTGTATTTCTGGATGCTTCCTGAACATTTGGTTTGCCAGCTCTTCAGATGTTGGTTTTGTTCCTGTTTTCACTCCTTCGTGGACTCGCCTCACATCTTCCAGTGGTTTGACGGTTGCTGAGCCTCAGGGTAGAACCAGTTTATCTCAAGGAGGCCATTGGAGAGAAGGCGGTTCAGTCACTGAGCGGGATGGCTTGTTTCAAGCAGTTCCCTTTCATGAGGGTGTCTTCTCTCTCTAGGTCTGTGGGGGTGCAGAAACCCTAGAGTCAAGCAACAGTCAAGCAGCACAAATTCTGAATTATATTTTAGAGGCCAGGGATCCACGTCAGCCTTTACCAATGAACTAACTCTGGCCTCTGTCTTTTGTGGATCAATTTACCTGATCAGAGCCAAACTGCCCACTCTCTCTCCTGGCTTCCAGAGCCACACTCCTGGGTCATCAGCTTGCTCTCCTCTTGCTGCTTCGTAGTCAGCATCAATTTTTTTTTTCTTCTTTTTAGAGTATAATATAATAACTGTGTCTTTTTACTTTCCCACTTTATCTTCATCTATTACTCCTGTATCTTTGGAATAAAAGGAAGGTCCCAAAGTGTAAATAAGGCCCCCTTGAATGGAGATTCTGTATTAATGCCAGGTCAAGAGAGTAAAAGGAAAAATACAGTTTTAATGGTTGGAATATTTTAGTTTTTTTGAAAGTGTTGCAAAGCATACTAACTATGCTTTGATAAATAAGTGTTTGTAACAATGCTGTTTAGGGCTATTAGATGGATTTTAAAAGACTCTATATGCAAATAACCCACTAAGCATTTTATTAAGTGTCTTGAGATTTTTTTTTTTCCTTTATTAAAACTGGGACTTTTTCCAGCTTTATGTCCAGGCTCATAGTCTTTTCACTTTCTTGAGAATTGCAACAACCAATAAGGAAAATTAAAACCTCAAAGGGCAAATATTTTGCCAAACCACTAATGGCAGGTACAGAAAGCAGCAGAAAAATAGAATATTTGAAGTCAAAGAGCAACTTATCTTTCCTAGTTCCCTTCCCAGCTAGAAGGATGATCTTATTCCTTGGGGGTTGCTAGAATCGAGAGGAATCTAATTTCCATATAGCAGTTGGTTATACGGAGGGAAAAAAATTATGCCACAGGGAATAAATTTTTTTCTGAAAAACATATTTTTAGTTTTAGCTTCATGCTGTTTCTAATTCCCTCTGGGTATGATGCCTCTGACATTTCTCCAATGAAATTCATGCCGGAGTGGAAGCTTTTCTTACAGTAGGCATTTCTTACATGGAATGTAATGAAATGTTAATGTTCTAAATTTTAAAACATTAATACAATAGAAACATAAGCCCCTCATATTGAAAGCCAAAATACAGTAGCACTTCAGGAAGGAAATTGTGAGAGAGAAAGCATCGACTTTGGAGTTGGATAGATCTAGACTGGACCCTGTCACTGCAATTGTGCAAGAGGATGAGATGGTTGGATGGAATCACGGACTCGATGGACATATGTTTGATCAAGCTCTGGAAGCTGGTGATGGACAGTGAAGTCTGACATGCTGCAGTCCATGGGGTCGCAAAGAGTTGGACACAACTGAGCATTGAACTGAACTGAATATAATAGAAATAGCTTCTACATAACGCAAAGTCTTGAGGACTTCTGGACTGAGTTCCCCATATTAATTCCTAGCTTATTAACATATCTGTGATGGTGATGGTGTGTGTTTAGCCTTTACTATATTAGACAAGTTCCTAATTAAATAACAAGAGACATGGAATGAAGAATAAAATCACTGTGTGACTACTGGTAGCAATTATCAAAAGGTTGGAACCATCTTAAACTTGCATTTTCCTATAGTTTCTTTATGCTGCCAATCAGAAAGAACTTGGGTATGTGCATGCATGTGAGTCCAAATATATACACAGACACGTACATACACAACACATATGTTGGCTGATAGAGCCTTATAAACGAACATCTTATGCTCCATTCTCTCAGGGAAGGCAATGGCACCCCACCCCAGTACTTTTGCCTGGAAAATCCCATGGACGGAGGAGCCTGGTAGGCTCCTCCAGTCCATGGGGTCGCTAAAAGTCGGACACGACTGAGCGACTTCACTTTCGCTTTTCACTTTCATGCGTTGGAGAAGGAAATGGCAACCCACTCCAGTATTCTTGCCTGGAGAGTCCCAGGGACAGGGGAGCCTGGTGGGCTTCTGTCTGTGGGGTCGCACAGAGTCGGACACGACTGAAGCGACTTAGCAGCAGCAGCAGCTCCATTCTCTTAGGAAAACTTTCATAGATTTTTTTTTAAACATCATGTTTTTAGCTATTGAATTGCTATTTGTGCAAAGAATGCTATAAACTTGCTGCTACTCAGATGCTCAGTTGTATCTGACTCTTTGAGAGCACATGGACTGTAGCCCACCAAGCCCCTTCGTCCATGGGGTTCTCCAGGCAAGAATACTTGAGTTGCGTTGCTATTTCCTACTCCAATAAACTTGCTAGCTTAGCATAAAGAGAAACATAAGCCCCTCATATTGAAAGCCAAAATACAGCAGCACTTTGGGAAGGAAGTGGTTGTGAGAGAGAAAGCATCGACTTTCGATAGATCTAGACTGGACTCTGTCTCTGCCGCTGACTTATAGAATAAACTTGACTTTGAACCTTTCTGCACATTTTGTTACCTATAAAGTGAAGATGATCTCTGGCCTGAACACTTGTGTGATGTTAGTATTCTTTGACCAATGACACATCCAGAAACTAGGAAAAGGATATTATTAGAGTAAGAAAATGAAAGGTGCATGAATATGAAATAATATTTCAAAGCAAGTGGCATTCAATGCAAATGAGATATCTGAAGATGTATGGGCTGTTACCTTCCTAAGAAAAGCAGTCCTATCTGATGTAGCTTAGATTTAGCTGGTGAATTGCTGTTGTTGTGTGGTTGCTAAGTTGTGTCCAACTCTTTTGTGACCCCATGAACTGTAGCCCTTCAGGCTCCTCTGTCCCTAGGATTTCCCAGGCAAGAATATTAAAGTGGGTTGTCATTTCCATCTCCAAGGGATCTTCCTAACCCAGGTATCAAACCCTTGAATCCTGCATTGCCTGAGTCTCCTGCATTGAAGGTGAATTCTTTACCATTAAGCTACCAGGAAAGCCACCTGGTGGATACTGGTCATGAAATTTTGTTTCCTGAACTCGTCCGTTGTTTTCCACTTCTCAAGACACCCTGATATAATCTACTAAAATTAATCAGTGATCTGTCCCCTACCATTGCACTGGGGGGCACTTGTGGTACCTTTCAAAATTACCTTTCGAAACTATCAAACTCTCAACATATAACCAGTATCCCAGGACAGAATGTGGTATAAACCCTGTCCTACTGAGAGTTAAGTTCTGTCTCTGATCTTAAAACTTGCTTTTGTCCCTCACATTTATGCCCAATCCATTCCCCATTCAAAGTCAGAGTAACAGTTAAAATAATGATGATAACTGTCATCACAAGAGCCTACGAAGCAGGTACTATTGTCCTCAATTTTACTATACAAACAAAGACATCAAGCCCTGGTCAATCTGCCTCCAAATATGAGAAGAGAATGAAATGAGCTTTCTGTCTTGTTTGGCTACATGTTAAGTCACTTTAGTTGTGTCCAATTCTTTGCAACCCCATGGACCATACCCACAAGGCTCCTCTGTCCGTGGGTTTCTCTAGGCACAAATCTTGGAGTGGGTTGCCATGCCCTCCTCCAGGGGATCTTCCTGACCTAGGGATGGAATCCACATTTCTTTATGTCTCCTGCATTGGCAGGTAGGTTCTTTACCCCTAGTGCCACCTGGGAAGCCTTTCTATCTTGTTTAAGTTCCTGCTAATTGGGGTGTTGCTGCTCTTAAAGCCAAAACTAGAAGATATAACACTATTTTAAAGCTGACTTCATGTGCTTCATGTTCCCTGGAGAAGGAAATGGCGACCCAATCCAGTATTCTTGCCTGTAAAATCCCATGGAGCGTGACAGGCTACAGTCCATGGGGTCACGAAGAGTCAGACACGACTAAGTGACTGAGTACACATGTGCCTCTTATCTTTCTTTCATAATTATTTATGGAAAAAAAAAGGCCAAAAGTCAGCTCTTGTTAACTTAAGCAGTTTTTGCAAGTCTATGGTCATGCTGAACTTTCACTTTATAAATTTTATTTCCAGAGATAACTTTTCCATCTTTCTCTAGGTCCTTGCTTTTGTATTTTTTTTTTTTACATCTGATATTTTAAATGCTAGAGACTTATTTATATCCTGCTGCATTTGGATATGGATGGGAGGTGACTGCTTAGAGACTGTAGATAATTTTATACTCAAGAAATCTGAAATATATGCCTTGCCTGAGAACATTGGCCAGGTCATTCCAAATATTATATATGGACATTAGTGTTTTCTTATAGCTCTCTAAAAAAGCAGGTTCTGCCAGCTGTTTTTGGTAATGAGATCACCTTCTCAAGCTAGATATTTAATTTTTTTAAAGAAACATAATTTTTATAATAGTTTTGGGTTTAAAAAAAATTAAAGATAGCAAAAAGTATTCAGATATACACATGCTCCCCATGAAGTTTCCTCTATTATTTATATATTACATTCATCACAACTATTGAATAAATAATGATACAATTTTATTAACTAGAGTTCAGTTTTTCATTAATTTCATTAAAATAGCTTTCTTCATTTTGCCCATTGATTTCCTATTTTCAATTTCAATGATTCTTCCTCAAAATTTTATTTTTTCTGCTTGCTTTAGTCTTAAATAGCTTTTCTTTCTCTTATTTCCTAAGGTGGGAGCTTATATCACAGATTTTTAATCTTTCTTCTTTTCTAATATATGCACTTAATGCTATAAATTTCCCTCTAAGCACTGCTTTCACTGCATCCCAAGAATTTGGAATATTTCATGGTTTCAAGGTCTATATTGGTGTGTATATGTTCCACATAACATTGAGAAGAAGGTATGTTCTGTTATTTTGGATGAAGAATTGTGTCGATTAGATCAAATTGATTAATGGAGCTGTTCAGGTTAACTATATTTTTTTGTTTCTTCTTCTTCTTATTTTTTTGGCTGTACTACGTCTTCCCTGCTGTGTTCAGGATTTCTCTAGATGTGGCAAGTGGAGACTACTCTTTAGTTGCTGTGTGTGTGCTTCTCATTGTGGCGGCTTCCCTGATTGCAGAGCACGGCCTCTAGGGCTCACGGTCTCAGTAGCTGCAATGCACGGACTTAGCTGCCCCGTAGCCTATGGAATCTTCCCGGACCACGGATCAAACCTGTGTCCTGTGCATTTACAGGCAGATTCTTAACCACTGCACCACCATGGAAGTCAAAGTATTCTTTCTTGTACATATCCTAACTGGTTTTCTGCCTGCTTGAAACATCAATTACTTAGAGAAGAGTGTTGAAGTCTCCGTCTGCAATTGTGGATTTGTGTATTTCTCCTTGCCATTCTATTCATTTTTGCCACATGTTGAGATAAATTCTTGTCCACTAAAGAGTATCCTTTATTATGGAGAATGCTCTGGGCATGTTTCCTAGCAGTTATTCTTTCTCTCTGCCAAGGCCAGGGAAGGGCTCTTTCTTGGCTGTTTATCATGAGAACCTGATGAAACAAACCTTTGAAAGTATGGGAAATCCCCCTTGGACTAGACCCCAGGAGTTTTAACTCTCAAGCTCCTCCACATGAAGTCTCAAGCAGTTCATCAAGATTACTAGTTAAGTGTGTTCCCACCAGTTTATAGCTGCCCTAACTCCTATTTGAGTGGAATTGAGCAGATATTGGTTCTCTGAATTCACTTGTCTTGCCAGGTTTCAGATGGCGGTTCATCCTGCAACTTCAACTCTCTGATGGGTCCAAGAAAAATTATAGATTTTCAATATTTTTTGGCTTTTTCTTATTGTGAGGACAGAAGTGGTAACTGACAATTGCTTTACATTTTGGAACTGGAATCATAAGTCTTCCAGATATTTAATTGTAATTCTTATATTTTTCTAAACTCAAGAAAACGCTGTGAATGTGATATAATGTTTCCATTGTAATGATTTATTCCATGTGTGGGTCGAAATATTTTCAACTTGCCCTAGTATCATATCCAAAAATAAGCATAAATACATCATATCAGAATGCACAGTTTCAGGCCAAGAATTTCATGCTACCAGTGATTTGTGCACATGACTGTCACGTTTAGATTTGCCATAGCCACCCCAAGGCTATAGTTTTTCCCTTTCTCTCTCTTCTTTCTTCTATACTCAATGTTAAGTACCATTTACTGAGAAAGTTTTTATAACAGCTCTTATAGTCATGAAATATTTTATGTGTTTTGTTAAACTTTTTCCAACTGTGATATAAAACATTATTGTTGTATCCTTTGTTTCATTTTCTGTGAACTCAGAAACTTAAAACTCCCAAACTTAAAACTCAAACAGACCCTGGAATTTTAGAGTTGAAGGAATCAGAACTGATACTAAGGTGCAAAATTTACCAAGGCACCACAAAACCCAGTGATTGGGGTAAATAATATTTTAATGCAATATTTTTTTAAGTGTATGCAGAAAAAACTCTGTGATGAACAAAATATAGGTTTTAAATTACATCAGGAGCAATATATTATCTTGTCTAAACATTGCAAATCCTTTATACATGGGCCAAACATGGAACCAAGACTTCACTTGCTCACAGCACAAGCGCATATGAGACAGGTTACAGTCTTCAGACTCAGGAGTTACAGGAAATAATTTCAATGCAATAGATGAGCAGTTTTCCTTTTGCTACCAAAGGGGTCTCAGAGCTCTTCAGACAAGAGTCATCCTGACTGGGCACCTTGGCCTAATCTGCGTGAGAATAAAGGGTACATTACCCTCCACCAAGAGGACCCTTGAGTTTTTCTCCTGACTTCGCTGTCCTCTCCTACCACCAGAAGATCTATAGAATCTGTAGACAATAGAACCAGGATCCACCCACCTCCTCCCAAGCCAATCTAAGGACTGAACCATCAATCCTAATTTCCTTTGTTAGAATGCATTTCTTCCTAGGATAATTGATGGTAGGCATATCTCCTTTGTTCATCAAAAGCCTTGCCCACTGGGCTTTGAATTGGTCTCAGTGCCTCCATAAGAAACATCAGAACACATCAGTACAATACCAGAATATCTCTACAAATATGGATGATTCTGCTGTTATAATAGCCCCACTAGCAGGAGATCAATAGCACAGTCCAGGCTGAATTCCACCTGACCAGTCTAGTTCCCTCTTCCTGCACCATGAAGATCAGGCTTCGTATGGGTTCCACCAGTATTCTCAGTTCCTGATCCCTTATGAACAGCTTCTCAAATAACAGAAACAACAATAAAAACAGCAGCATCAATAACAACAACACTCACACAGATCTTCACAAAAAACAGCGGCTGATCAAAGGCATGTGTGCATGCATAGCTGTGTCCCATTCTTTGTGACCCCATGGACTGTAGCCCACCAGGCTCCTCTGTCCATGGAAGTTTCCAGACAAGAATACTGGAGTGGGTTGCCATTTCCTCCTCCAGGGGATCTTCCTGACCCAGGGATTGAACCTGCAGCTCTTGCATCTTTTGCATCGGCAGGCAGATTCTTTGCCGCTGAGCCCCCTGGGAAGCCCCATTAAGATGCACTCTAATGCAACATGACTGGTGTGCTTATAAGGGAGACTGGGACACAGACACACGCAGAGTGAAGACCATGTGAGGATGCACGGAGACGACGGCCAAAGAGAGAAGCCTCTGAACGAACCAACCTAGATTTGGCACTGTTGGTGTCTAGAGCTGTGAGAAAACAAATTTATGTTGTTTAAGCCACCCAGTCTGTGGTACCTTGCTACAGCAGTCCTTAGGAAAATAATATATTCTTGCTTGTATTGTTTGTGTAATTTTACCCTTTCATGAAATCCCCAAATCTTCGGAATCTCATTTCAATTTATTATGAGTCGGTTTTGTCTTACAAAGGGATGAGAAATGCTTCTTTTGTATCTCAGAGCACAGAGCAGACATGTAATTAATTATTTGCTGAAACCTTGGGATACTGCAAAAACTCCCAGAAAGATCACTGAAAAAATTCTAGGTGAAGAAAATGCTTCAACACACACCCACCAGACAAACTGGTGAGTGTGTTGTTGTTAATACTAAACCCAAGTTTGAAAAATGAGATTTATTTTGACAGAGTTTTGTTTCATAAAGACTATTTTCCTTTATACATTTTATTCTGTGATTAGGAATCAACATTTCCTCTCCCTCTTTTCTCCATGCTCTGTTTTACTCTGGTCATTAATAGTGTCCCGCTCCAAGGGGTTTCTCTCTCTACCTCCTCTGTGGGATGAAGCTACTTCTCAGATGCTTTCTAGAATCAGCTGTGAGTTCCTATCTGCCTAGCCAAGGAATCCCATTCAAGGTCCATTTATAACCAAGTCCTGGTCAAGGCCATGGGGACCCAGGTCCTCTCTGTGCCTTTAAAACCCATTTCATGGTTTCATTAGAGGAAACACTGACTAAAACTTCTCCCTCTGGCCAGACAAGATAGTAGCCATTTGCATGAGTTATCTAACAATAGGAGGTTCTGGTAAGGAATACAGAACTAACAAGCTACACGCCAATCAGAGGAATTAGGGAAAGGTCAAAAGGACAGAGGAGACTTTAGTCTAAATGTCCTGTTAACCTCCCAGAATCCTCCTCGGTGGAATCCATCTTTGCTGAGCGATATATGCGCCACCAAGAAGGACCTCGAGTCAAAATGATGGCCAGAGACAAACCGGAAACTTACCTCATTACCATAAAACCCAAGACTGTGGGCCTCGTGGCAGAGCAATTCTCCTGAGTTCTCTTACCCTCCTGTTCTCCACCCAGGCGCCCCAGCCCAATGACGTCTCTTGCTTTGTCAGTACGTGCGTCTCCTTTGACAATTCATTTCCTAGTGTTAGACAAGAGCCCCCTTTTGGGCCCTGGAAGGGGTCCCCCTTCCTGCAATAGTTTCAGTGACTGCTTTTGAAACACTTATGGGAACACTGGGAGAGTGATTTGCCCCATTTCTTCATCTCAGGACTGACACCTTCCCCATAAGAACCCAGCCTGATGCCCCTCTCTGGGCAAAATGACCCTTAACAATGGAGTACTTCAGCATTTTAAGCTGTCGATGGCCATGAAGACTGCACAATTCTGATTTTCTCCAGCTGAATTCCAAATAAATGTCTTCTATGTTCGTCATTATTACCAGTTCACAAATTTAAAACAGAAATAGCAACTCTGAGTTGCTGTGCTTAGTTACAGCTTGAACCCTGATCACATCATGTAGTCTTGTCTTGAATTTCCTTTGATTTTGCAAAAAAACCCTTTCCTTCACCCGGGGCATCCAGTATCTTGACGTGGAAAACAGAATTTTAGACAGATTTGGTTTCCTCCTTTTAGTCAGAAGGAAAACAGAAACAAAATTTAAAAACCAAGAGTAGTCCTTCTTTGAAACAAGGTAAAATGCAGGCTATTATTATCTTAATTAGAATAATCACTTTTCACATCAAGTTGTAACAACAGGAAATGGTCCAAAATGAGATTCTCTTTGAAAAGCATGGTCCTGTGGAGGCAGGTTTCATAACAAAAAACATTTGTGTAACCTCAGCTCAAGCTCTTCCCATTGTGCATATCACAATGTGCTCTGCAGGGAGTGCTAATGAATACATCTGTTTGCATCCCTCCACAGCTGAGTAATATCTGAAAACAGATCTGTATTTTCCCATTTCAGAAAAACACCCAGTAAGTGGTTGTGGACAAAGTGTTTTAGTTACTTACGTAAGTTCCTTTACCTTGCCATTTCAACTAATACCACATAGAAGAGGCCCTACGCAGCTGCTGAAACTCAGGGACTTATTGTTTACTTTGGAGCCTAAAGTGCCCAAGCAGATATTTTGATTTTAACTTCTGTTAATTTTCAGACACTCTGAGCAGTTATACGTCTTTTAATACACATTGCCCTTGCATTGGACTTACTCTGTTCTCTGTCCTGCCTTCCAAGAGGGAGAGAGACAGTCCACCTGCCCATTGCTGGAAGTTTAGCCTCAAGGGGTCCATGTAGAGAGCCTGGAAGCCAGAGGAAAGGCTATTATCTGCTCCCTCAACACACCATGGCAGTTCAGATCATGGGGAAGATTTATCTGTGGTGTTTTCGCAAAAAGCAGCAGTTTCCACAGCTTCCAAACTCATCACAGACTTATTTGCTTACTTTTCACTGACTCTTCTAAAATCAGATCAATGCATTCACTTAGCCACTGATTCCAAGAGCTGAGTTCTAATGTTTTGCCTTGTTCCCCATTCCCATTTTAGCAGCTCCCCTCAGCATACAGGCTTCCTCTTGATTCAGCCATATTATTAGATATGATCTCCTCTCTCTACTGTTTTATGCCAGATGTTTGCAATACCTTTGCCATAGTGACATCAACTGGAAAAAGCTGGAACTGGAATTTCTGAGCATCACAGAAACCCCCAAATTAATCATTTTCTACATTATTGGCTTTTACATTTTTCAAAATGTAGATTTCTAAGTAAATTCATCATACAATTAACATCCCATTAATACTTAATACTTTTGGATAAGCTTTATTGAAATAGTCATTCATTTATTAGGCAATAAAGCTTTTGAAACCAGATTACATGTAAGGCATCAACAATGCAAGACAGCTACAAATACTCATTATTCTTGGATGCTCTACCTCCTGGACAGAGGAGGACAACTAGATAAAACCCACTTACGATACAATTGGACAAAACCCATAAAATGTAGGGTGTAGCAAATGCCATTAAAAGAATACTGGAAGAGCTTAGAAGAAGAAAATCAGTATCTTAGTTGAAATTTGGAGATTAAGAATTTTCAAAATAATGCTAATTATTAAAGTAAGCAATGCTATATCATTTTTAACTCCTACCAGGAATCTGAATCTTTTTTATGGGACTAAGCTTGTTTTCAATCTTCGCTAGGTGGAACCAACAGAGAAGGCAATGGCACCCCACTCCAGTACTCTGGCCTGGAAAATGCCATGGACGGAAGAGCCTGGTAGGCTGCAGTCCATGGGGTTGCTCAGAGTCAGACACGACTGAGCGACTTCCCTTTCACTTTTCACTTTCATGCATTGGAGAAGGAAATGGCGACCCACTCCAATGTTCTTGCCTGGAGAATCCCAGGGACGGGGGAGCCTGATGGGCTGCCTATGGGGTCACAGAGTCAGACACAACTGAAGCGACTTAGCAGCAGCAGCAGCAGGTGGAACCAAAGCAGCCTTCAGTCGACAGTCTTTTGAGTACTCAATACCGTGAGTTAGAATACAAGGTTTTCTTCTTTGGCAGGTGCAAACAACTATCCCAGGCCCTGGGGGAACTCTGAGCATTGGTCCCCGTGTTTCTGTCTGGTGGTTTCCTCATCCTTGGGTAATGTCCTCACTTATTTGTACAGATCAGCTGAAGACTCCCAGGGAACCCCTTACCCCCTCTTCCCTCTGGGACCACACTCTGCAAACCCTACTTGTCTTGACCTCCCAGTGGATCTCCCCAAGTTCCTCTGCCTCATGCTGCTCTTTGGACTCTTGCTCCAGGGCTTAAGCTGGGGCAATCACAGGGCTTACCTCCAGTATTTCCCCTTCTTAGGATCCCTGTCCTGTGCTGCTTGATGCCCAAGGTCTGGAAAATGTTGTCTCACTTTTTCTTTTTATGGTTTTACACTTGTTTAAGGAAGTCCTGTGTCTTAGCCCATTCAGGCCGCCATAACATAATACCACAGACTGGGGAGGGCAGGCTTGTAAACAACAGAAATTTACAAGATTAGGATGTCGGTGTGGCCAAATGAGGACCCTCCTTTGAGCTGCAGACACAGAGAGAGAGGGATATCTATATATCTATGAAAAAGTGAAACAGTGTCAGTCATTCAGTTGTGTCCAGCTCTGCGACCCCATGGGCTATAGCTCGCCAGACTCCTCTGTCCATGCGATTCTCCAGGCAGGAATATTGGAGTGGGTTGCCATTCACTTCTCCAGGGATGGAACCCAAGTCTCCTGCATTGCAGCAGCAAAGGCCCAGTGCAACCAAAAATAAATAAATAAATGATTTTTTTAAAAAAGATGCTTGCCAGTAGTAAGCCGAGAGTTGAAACAGCAATAAAAAAGATAGAAGCAAATAAGAGAAATTTAGATGATAGGTAAAAATCATAAAAATTTAAAAAATTATGTTGGAAAAAGATCTGTTAAGAAACAGTATTCACATTTCTTATAAATTAACTGTGGTGTAAATGCCACATGTATATAAATACATGCAATTTATATATGTAGATACAGATGTATGTACTTCTCAAACTGAAATTTAGAATATTATGTCTAATCTGTTTTTCCCTTAATAAAACATTGTTTATATGGTTTAATATGCAATATCATTTTTAATAGGTTGAATTTCTTTGGGTTTCCATGATAAACTCAAATGATACCTTCTTGTGAGAAATTTGGGTTATTCTTAAATTTTTACAATTATAAAAATCCACTGTGACAAATGTTTGAAATTGAACAACATATTTTGAAATAACCCAAGGGTGCAAAAGAGGAAATCATAAGAAAACTTAAAATATTATTTGCATGGAATTTTCATGAAAACGGTATCATCAGGGCTCCCCTGACAGCTCAGTTGGTAAAGAATTCACCCGCAATGTAGGAGACTGTGGTTCGATTCCTGGGCCAGGAAGATCCCCTGGAGAAGGGAAAGGCTACCCACTCCAGTATTCTGGCCTGGAGAATTCCATGGACTGTACAGTCCATGGGGTCACAAAGAGTCGGACCCAACTGAGTGACTTTCACTTTCATCTTGAAAATGGAACATTCTAAAATTTCTGTGATGCAGATAAAACTGTGTTTAGAAGAAATGCACAGTTTTAAAATTTATAATAAAAATTTTTAAATGTGTAAAATCAGAGGCATAAGCTTTAAACCTTAAACCAGAAAATTACGATTGCATTAAACCTGAATAAGAAGGAAAACAATAAAGAGCATAAGTAAACAAAGCAGAAAACAAATAGAAAAAAAATCAACCAAGACAAAAATTGATTATTTGAAAAGATTAATAAATTGATAGATTTCTAGCAAGATCAACCAAGAAAGAAGAGAAAAATCCGCTATCAATATCAAGAATGAAAGCAAGTGATTACTACAGATTCTATAGACATTCAAAGGATAACAGCAACTTTATGTCAGCAACTATGACAGTTTAGATGAAATGGACAAATTTCTTGGGGAAAAAATCAACTTATTCAAACTGACTAAAATGATATTAAAAAATCTTAATTTTCCCGTATCTATTTAGGAAAGTTGAATTTGTTACTTAAAAAAAAGTTTTCTCACAAAGAAAACTCTAGACCTAGATGGTTTCAGTGGTGAATTCTACCAAATATTTAAGAAACAAATAGTACCAATATTTGCCAGAAATTTTATGGGGTTCAGATCAGATCAGATCAGTCGCTCAGTCGTGTCCGACTCTCTGCGACCCCATGAACCGCAGCATACCAGGCCTCCCTGTCCATCACCAACTCCCGGAGGTCACTCAGACTCACATCCATCAAGTCAGTGATGCCATCCAGCCATCTCATCCTCTGTCGTTCCCTTCTCCTCCTGCCTCCAGTCCCTCCCAGCATCAGAGTCTTCTCCAATGAGTCAACTCTTCGCATGAGGTGGCCAAAGTACTGGAGTTTCAGCTTGAGCATCATTCCTTCCAAAGAAATCCCAGGGTTGATCTCATTCAGAATGGACTGGTTGGATCTCCTTGCAGTCCAAGGGACTCTCAAGAGTCTTCTCCAACACCACAGTTCAAACGCATCAATTCTTCGGTGCTCAGCCTTCTTCACAGTCCAGCTCTCACATCCATACATGACCACAGGAAAGACCATAGCCTTGACTAGGCGAACCTTTGTTGGCAAAGTAATGTCTCTGCTTTTCAATATGCTATCTAGGTTGGTCATAACTTTCCTTCCAAGGAGTAAGCGTCTTTTAATTTCATGGCTGCAGTCACCATCTGCAGTGATTTTGGAGCCCAGAAAAATAAAGTCTGCCACTGTTTTCACTGTTTCCCCATCTATTTCCCATGTAGTGATGGGACCAGATGCCACGATCTTCGTTTTCTCAATGTTGAGCTTGAAGCCAACCTTTTCACTCTCCACTTTCACTTTCATCAAGAGGCTTTTGAGTTCCTCTTCACTTTCTGCCATAAGGGTGGTGTCATCTGCATATCTGAGGTTATTGAGATTTCTCCCAGCAATCTTGATTCCAACTTGTGTTTCTTCCAGTCCAGCATTTCTCATGATGTACTCTGCATATAAGTTAAATAAACATGGTGACAATATACAGCCTTGACGTTCTCCTTTTCCTATTTGGAACCAGTCTGTTGTTCCATGACCAGTTCTAACTGTTGCTTCCTGACCTGCATACAGATTTCTCAAGTGGCAGATGGGGTTAGATAAGCCCAATATCAAAGACTGTCAAGAAAAGAACAGTACAGACCAATAGCCCTATGAACACGGGGCGGGGGGGGAACCTCAACAAAATACATGTAAACCAAATATAGCAATATATTAAAACAATAATACATTAGGACCAAGCAGGGCTAATTCCAGGAAAGCAAAGTGGCGTAGACATTTTAAAATTAATCAGTGTAATTCACCATATTAAAAGAGGCTCTTCCAGAATCCTCATGAGTACTCTCAGCCTGACGCTAAGTTAGTAGTAGTAGAGATGGAGGAGAGGGGATGACTTTATGATAGATATTGTCATCCTAAGTTGCTTCAGTCATGTCCGACTCTTTGCAAGCCTATGGCCTGTAGTCTATTGGGCTCCTCTGTCCATAAGATTCTCCAAGCAAGAACACTGGAGTGGATTGCCATTCCCTTCTCCATTATGACAGACATTAGTGATAGAATACTTAATGAGAGATTGGATGTAAGGACAAGGAAAATGAAGGAATTAAGGAAAAACTTAAGTCGTGCTTTTGAGCAATTGGGCAGATGGGGAGCTACTTACTGAGAAGGTAAAATTAACAAGAATAAAATAGGGTTAAAAAATTAAAAGTACCATCTTCCACATACTTAGATTGAACTGTGCAATTATACACCCTTGTAAGCAGTTGATATTTTTCTTGGGTTCTGGGCAAAGTCAAGTTTGAATATTAAGATTTGCAATCATTTACATAGATGGTTTGGAAAGTTATAGTCATCAATGTGAGGTCGGAGGGAGAAAAAGGGCCCAGGACTGAGGCCAGAAAGTAGGTGCCATTGAGGTGGGAACATCAGATGTGCGTGATTTCAAGGAAGGTATGTTCAAACAGGAGGGAATACTTGATTCTGGGCAATAAAGGATGATAAGGTTTTTTGCTTTTGTTTATCTTTTGGCCATGGCACGTGGCACACGGGATCTTTAGTTCCCCAGCCAGAGATTGAACTCACATCCCCTGCATTGGGAACATGGAGTCTTAACCACTGGACTGCCCGGGAAGTCCTGAGGACGACATGATTTTTGACATGCAGAGAAGTGGAAGGAAAAAGAAACATAAAGAGAAGAAGCATTTCGATCAGAGGGAGTAGAGTGAAATATCATCCCTATTCATGCTCCACTGCAATGAGACGCCAAGCTGGTGTTCTCTCATCAAGTTTTGTGAAGTTGAGAAAATAAAGAGGAAATCAGTATCTTGTCTCTGAAGCAGAGATGTCCAAAGCACAACGCCCTCAGATTTCGAGGACCTTAGTAAGTTGAAGGAGAAGGCAATGGCACCCCATTCCAGTACTCTTGCCTGGGAAATTCCATGGATGGAGGAGCCTGGTAGGCTGTAGTCCATGGGGTCGCTAGGAGTCGGACACGACTGAGCGACTTTACTTTCACTTTTCACTTTCATGCATTGGAGAAGGAAATGGCAACCCACTCCAGTGTTCTTGCCTGGAGAATCCCAGGGATGGGGTAGCTGGTGGGCTTCCGTCTATGGGGTCACACAGAGCCGGACACAACTGAAGCAACTTAGCAGTAAGTTGAAACTATCACTGACTTTCAGAGAGCATACTCCCAGCTTCCAAGATATCTAATTTCCTCTTAACAGGTCCCACAGGCTGATACAAATCCAGCGGTTTCTCATCTGAGAAAGAACACTTGGAGTCATCCTGTTTCAAAGATATTGCCAATGACTTGAAAATCAAATAGCCACAAGAAATTCTGGTATCTTCACAGACTGAGGTGAAAATGTAGACAACAATCTTACTCTGATTTATTTTGGCAAAGATCTTTGGTATTATTTCTCAACAGGGATGAACTAAGTGAATTTTCTTCACCAGAGATAAATATGAGGAAGACTTTTTCCCCTCAGCACGAAGGTTTATCCAATACATATCATGGGATGTTTCAGCCCAAAGTCCACCCAGGTGAATGAGTTCGTCTCTGCAAGCTTTCTGATTGACCTCCTCTTTGCTAAACTCTTCCAAAGTTTACTGCTCTTCCAGAGTCCATTGCTTTGCTTCAGTACTGAGAATCTGACAAGAACTTGTCGTGAGAATTCTGCTTGCAGCTGCTTTTATTCAGCTTATAGAACAAGAAAGGTCAGCATGAATTTTGAATTCTTGAATATCTTAACTAGAAAGTAACCCTGCCATTTCTGGAACTCTGCTCCCCAAATCTCCACTTAAAAAATAAAATGTCACAGATCATCTAACGCCTTTTACTTTTTCAAACCTAACCTATTGGTATCAGTTGATGTATTTTCTTGGAAACAATCTATACAGCAACTTAAAATTTCCATTTAGGAGAAAATACTTGAATGAAAAATAGTTTATAAAATGTTAGTTCTGAGATTGATTTTAAAAGGCATATAAAAATTAAATATATTACGGAAAAGAATTAAGGATTGAAATGGTGAAAGACCGTTTTCCCTTCTGTCTCCCATTTACCCAAACAGGAGCGTGCATTTTACTATCATGTCATGTTTCTTTAAAAAAAAGATTTCCAAGATTTCCACACAAAGTTTATTGTTTTTACATCAGAAAGAAAAAATATTTTGATAAAAATGTACTTTTAGAATCAACAAATGGATATAATTACCCCATCAAGCTGATAAAAATATGTGATCAATATGATATTTCTGATACTTTAATCAATTTCTTTATTTCTCTATGCAATATTGATGTTGTCAATAATGTGTTTGAGTAGATCCAAATTTCAATTATATTCTAAATAACTGTAGAGAAAAAAAAGCAGTTCTCAAGTGCAATGCTTATTCTTTATTTATAAAATTTGTGATACAAGATGCCATTTACCACGAATGCAAATCAAACAACAATGAGATATCACTTCATACCTATCAGGATGGTAGTTATCAGAAAGACAATAAATAGCAGGTGTTGGTGAGGATTTGAAAAAAAGGGAACACTCATGCCCTGCTAATGGGAATGTAAATTGCTGCACCCACTATGGAAAATAGTATAGCTGTTCCTTAAAAAATTAAAAATAGAACTAACATCCAGCAATTCCACTTCTGGTTATTTTCTGAAGAAAGCAAAAACATTAATTCTAAAAGATATCTGCACCTCATGTTCACTGTAGATTATTTATAGCAGTCAAGATACAGAGGCAATCTAAGTATCCATCAATCAGATCAGATCAGATCAGTTGTTCAGTCGTGTCCAACTCTTCGTGACCCCATGAATCGCAGCACGCCAGGCCTCCCTGTCCATCACCAACTCCCGGAGGTCACTCAGACTCACATCCATCGAGTCAGTGATGTCATCCAGCCATCTCATCCTCTGTTGTCCCCTTCTCCTCCTGCCCCCAATCCCTCCCAGCATCAGAGTCTTCTCCAATGAGTCAACTCTTCGCATGAGGTGGCCAAAGTACTGGAGTTTCAGCTTGAGCATCATTCCTTCCAAAGAAATCCCAGGGCTGATCTTCAGAATGGACTGGTTGGATCTCCTTGCAGTGCAAGGGACTCTCAAGAGTCTTCTCCAACACCACAGTTCAAAAGCATCAATTCTTCAGCGCTCAGCCTTCTTCACAGTCCAGCTCTCACATCCATACATGACCACAGGAAAGACCATAGCCTTGACTAGGCGAACCTTTGTTGGCAAAGTAATGTCTCTGCTTTTCAATATGCTCTCTAGGTTGGTCATAACTTTCCTTTCAAGGAGTAAGCGTCTTGTAATTTCATGGCTGCAGTCACCATCTGTAGTGATTTTGGAGCCTCCAAAAATAAAGTCTGACACTGTTTTCACTGTTTCCCCATCTATTTCCCATGTAGTGACGGGACCAGATGCCACAATCTTCGTTTTCTGAATGTTGATCTTTAAGCCAACCTTTTCACTCTCCACTTTCACTTTCATCAAGAGGCTTTTGAGTTCCTCTTCACTTTCTGCCATAAGGGTGGTGTCATCTGCATATCTGAGGTTATTGATATTTCTCCCAGCAATCTTGATTCCAACTTGTGTTTCTTCCAGTCCAGCATTTCTCATGATGTACTCTGCATATAAGTTAAATAAACAGGGTGACAATATACAGCCTTGATGTACGCCTTTTCCTATTTGGAACCAGTCTGTTGTTCCATGTCCAGTTCTAACTGTTGCTTCCTGACCTGCATACAGATTTCTCAAGAGGCAGATCAGGTGGTCTGGTATTCCCATCTCTTTCAGAATTTTCCACAGTTTATTGTGATCTACACAGTCAAAGGGCTTGGCATAGTCAAGAAAGCAGAAATAGATGTTTTTCTGGAACTCTCTTGCTTTTTCCATGATCCAGCGGATGTTGGCAATTTGATCTCTGGTTCCTCTGCCTTTTCTAAAACCAGCTTGAACATCAGGAAGTTCACGGTTCACATATTGCTGAAGTGTAGCTTGGAGAATTTTGAGCATTATTTTACTAGCATATGAGATGAGTGTATCCATCAATAGATGAATGGATAAAGAAGATACGGTAAATACATACAAAGAAATATTATTTAGCCATAATAAGGAATGAAATTTTGTCATTTGCAACAACATAGATGGACCTAGAAGTTATTGTGCTAAGTGATCAGAATTAGTCTTTATTATCATTCCTTCAGTTATTCAATAATACTTTATCATTTTATAATATTTTGCCATTTTACAATATTGTATCATTTTATCATTAAATGAAATAAGCACTAATTGCAACAATGGAGAACAGGATTCTTTGGATGGTAGATTTTCTTTTCCAGACCCTTGTGCTTATTACATAATTATGAGATGCAATACTTGCATATATGTGATTCCATGTGAATTACATGTGATTCCATGTAATCCATGTGAATTCCATGTGATTCCATGTAATCCATGTGAATTACATGTGATTCCATGTAAATCCATGTAATTCCATGTGAATCCTTTCCATACTCCTGCATTGTAGACAAATGTATCTATTATCCGAGCTTTGGAAGCTAGGGAGGAGCCGAGACGCTAGACAACTTGCCCTCAATGTCATACTAGTTAGTGGCAAAGCTGTCTATAAACTAGCTCTTCTGGTCTTTCCTTGACACGCTGCCTTACATATTCCATACAGTTAGGTACTCTGTATCTGTTTCATCACTGAATCAATAAATTTCAGACCAGCAGGATAGATTTTCACAGTTAAAGAATTTTCTTTAAAATAAAATATCCTATTTTATATTCTGAGAGCTGAAGACAGAAATCCTATTATGGGATTCTTAATGCATAACTTTTTCCTTTAACCACTAAGCCAAGCAAGTGTTCTGGTTCAACTACCCAATGATGTTGCTGTTGCTGTTCAGTTACCAAGTTGTGTCCAACTCTTTGAGATCACATGGACTACAGCAGGCCAGGCTTCCCTGTCCCTCACCACCTCCTGGAGTTTCCCCAAGTTCATGTCCATTGAATTGGTGATGCCATCCAACCATCTCATCCTCTGTTGCCCTCTTCTACTTTTGCCTTCAACCTTTCTCAGGAAATGGCAGCCCACTCCAGTATTCTTGCCTGGAAAATCCCATGGACCGAAGAGCCTGGTAGGCTATAGTCAGTCTGTGGGGTCGCAAAGAGTCAGACACCGCTGAGCGACTTCACTTTCACTTTTTCTCAGCATCAGGGTCTTTTCCAATGAATCAGCTGTCCGCATCAGGTAGTCAAAGTATTGCAGCCCTTCATGGATCACTGCTTTGTCATAGCTAATTGACTTTCAAAATTTGATGAAGCTATGAGCCATGCCCTGTGGGGCCACCAAAGATGGATGGGTCGGAGTGGGGAGTTCTGACAAAACTGACTCACGGGAGGAGGGAATGGCAAACTATTTCGGTATACTAGCTGTGAGAACGCTATGAACTGTATAAAAAGTCAATGATGTTGATGGATGTACTAACAGAATGTGTATCATATCCTTTTATCCATAAAGTAAAACCAACCTTAGAAGACTTCACTTTCCTTTTTATTATGGAAAATATTAAAAGACTATTTTGCATAGGTTTATAAGCAGGTAAATTGAAGTGTTGCTCATAAAAACACTCAATAGTTTATCATCTTTAACTGTTCTATTCATATCTAGTTACTATTACTCCCCAAATAACACAGGTCTTAACTGAGTGTTAGTTGTGTCTTGAAGTATGGACCCCAAGATTAATAACCTTGCTTTCCTCAGATTACAGAGAAACTTTCAAATGCCAATGACATTGCCATAATCATTTAGCTAAAATTGATGCTCATCATCTAATGACAAAATATTATAAGATCAGTATGATCTGCAGATGAGTGTCAGTGAACTAGTTATCTGTCCAGAGGTATATAAGGACAGATATTGAAACAATTATGACAATTTGCCAGAGTAATCTATGTCTGTTGAACCTGATAAATTTTAAAAAGTGGGTACATATTTTCATCTTTTTCATTTATTCTAATAATTCAGTGTATTTAAGTTAGATCTTTTAAATTATTTGGCTGCACTGGGTCTTAGCTGTGTCATTGCGGCATGTGGTATCCAGCTCCCCAACCAGGGATCGAACCCTGGCCCCCCACATTGAGAGCAGAGTCCTAGCCACTGGACTACCTAGTAACTCCGTTTTTAACTGAGATGCAATTTATATAGCCTCATGCTCCCATTTCACGCATGGATTTAAATTAGCTCTGGAAAATTCGTCCACCCATATAATCATAGCATATTGTATGATGGGCTCATGAACCCTCAAAATTTTGTTGTGCCCAGTGCAGAAAATCATCCCCTATCCCCAGCCCTAGGTGACCACGGATCTGCCTTCTGTGCTTTTCCTAGACATGCCTTTTCTAGAGTTGTTTGTGAAGCAGTTGCTCAATCTTTTTTGTTGCTGAGTGGTACTTCCATTGTATTTGGATTGTTTACAATTGGAGCCACTAAAACTGCTATAAATGTTAGTATCCAAGTCTTTTGGTGGATATATTGTATTTCTCATGGGTAAAAATTTCTCTCAGATTGAAATTGCTGGGTTGTGACAAAAATGTGTTTACCTAAGTATTGTGCTATTATTTTACATTTTCAGTGGTGATGTGCATGAACTCCATTTGGTCTGTGTCATCACCAACAGTTGGTGTTGTGAGATGTTTATTTTTTAGTAGTTACAATGAGTATTTAGCAGTAGTAAAATACTGACTTTGTGTTTCCCTGAAGTCTGATAACACTGAGCAGTTTTTCATATACTTATTGACTATTTGTACATCTTTTGTGAAGTGTCTGTTCAAATACTTTGACCATATATTACTGGATGGTCTTATTAAGAGATCCATACATTTTTTGAAATAAGAACTTTGTAAGGTTTAAGTGTAGTGCTTATATTTTTTCTACTGTTTTGTCTTTTTTAAAAATAGTGTCTTTCAAAGAAGAGAGGTTTCAAAAGATGTTCATGGTCTATTTTACTATTTTGTTTGTTTACGATTTTGCTTGTCTTATCTACGAAATATTTGACTATCCCAAGGTCATGAAAATTTTCTTGTTTTACACGTTTGAGAGGTTTTAAGATTTGGGAACAGTGACAGACTTTATTTTCTTGGGCTCCAAAATCACTGCAGACAGTGACTGTGACCATGAAATTAAGATGCTTGTTCCCTGGAAGCAAAGTTATGACAAACCTACACAACATAGTAAAAAAGAGACATTACTTTGCCGAAAGATTCATGTAGTCAAAGCTATGGGCTTTCTAGTAGTCATATATAGATGTGAGAGTTGGACCATGAAGAAAGCTGAGCGCTGAAAAATTGATGCACTCAAACTGTGGTGTTGGAGAAGACTCTTGAGGATCCCTTGGACTGCAAGGAGATCCAACCAGTTAATTCTAAAGGAAACCAATCCTGAATATTCATTGGAAGGACTGATGCTGAAGCTGAAAAGAGCCAAGTCACTGGAAAAGACCCTGATGCTGGGAAAGATAGAAGGCAAGAAGGGGACGACAGAGGACGAGATGGTTGGATAGCACTGCCAAGTCAACGGAGTTTGAGCAAGTTCCAGGAGATGGTGAAGGACAGGGAAACCTGGTGTGCTGCAGTCCATGGGGTCACAAAGAGTTGGACACAACTGAGCAACTGAAGATTTTTTATTTTCAAATCGAGGTACAGCTGATTGACAACATTGTATCAGTTTCAAGAAGTTTGAGACTTTTTATGTTCAGGTTGATCCATCTTTAGCCATCCAATTTTTATGTGACATGAGGTAAGGATACAGGTTCACTTTTCTCCATAAATATATACAGTTATCATAACATTTATTGAGAAGGCTATCTCTTCCCTTTTCAGGAACCTTGTTACCTTTATCAAAACTCAATTAGCCATGTATGTGTGAGTCTATTTCTGGACAATTCTATTCACTAATCCATATCTATCCTGATCTAATTGTATCTTGCAGTATAAGAATAGCAAAACTTTCTATAGATAGATCAAGTTCTTTAATTTTTGACTATTCTGGGTCATTTGTATTTACATATTATTTACATATATATTTTATGATGTTTGTTTACAAAGAAAACCATCAGAATTTTGAGCTGACTATGGATTAGAGACAATTAACATTTACAAAATTGTCTTCCAATTCACAATTATGATATATATCTTTCCACTTTCTTTTTAAGCCTTACACAAATTTTGCTGTTTCCCTAATTACTTCATGCTTTTAATTTCAATATCCAATTATTTGTTGCTAGCATGTAACTGAGTTTTGTATACTGACCTTGTATCTTACCTCACTAAACTAATTCTAGTTTTTTTATCTATTTAGGATTTTCATTACATTTGATGTCTTCTGCAGTTTCATTTCCTACAACACATATGCTTCTTCTCTTTCTTGCCTTATTTCCACGTAGGGTCTTAAGTACAGTGTTGACCAGAAATGGTGAGAGCAAGTATTTCTTTTGTTGTTGTTGTTTAGTCACTAAGTCTTGCCCGACTCTCTATGACACCATGCATAGAGACTGCCAGGCTCCTCGGTCCATGAGATTTTTCAGGCAAGAATACTGGAGTGGGTTGCCATTTCCTCCTCTAGGGGATCTTTCTGATGCAGGGATCAAAGTCACATTATCTTGCATTGCATGCAAATTCTTTACCACTGAGCTATTGGGGAAGCCCAGAATTCCTTTGCCTTTCCCCAAATCTTAAAATTTCCCAGGTAGCTCAGCTGGTAAAGAATCCACCTGCAATGCAGGAGACCCCAGTTCAATTCCTGGGTAGGGAAGATCCACTGAAGAAGGGATAGGCTACCCACTCCAGTATTCTTGGGCTTTCCTTGTGGATCAGCTGATAAAGAATCTACCTGCAATGCAGGAGACCTGGGTTCGATCCCTGGGTTGGGAAGATCCCCTGGGGAAGGGAAAGGCTACCCACTCTAGTATTCTGGCCTGGAATACTTGATGTTTGGGCTTCCCTGGTGGCTCAGATGTAAAGAATCTGCCTGCAATGCAGGAGATCCGGCTTTGATCCCTGGGTCGGGAAGATCCCCTGGAGAAGGGAATGGCAATCCACTCCAGTATTCTTGCCTGGAGAATTCCATGGACAGACCATGGGGTTGCAAAGAGTCAGACAACGACTGAGCGACTGAGCAAGCAAATCTTAGATGGAAAACAAACCATTGTACGTGATGCTAACTGTAGGTTTTTCATGCTCTGTGTTGTTAAGGAAGTGAGTGACCTTCTAGTTCTAGCGTGCCCAGAGGTTTTGTCAAGAACGGATGTTGAGTTTTAACATATACTTTTCCTGCCATCTACTAAGATAATGTTTTTTTTCTCTGTATTCTGTTAATTTGGTGAGTTAATTGAATCTTTAAATTCTAATAAAGCTTTAATTGTAAAATACACATAAAATTTATCATCTTACCCACACGTAAGTGTACAATTCAGTAGTATTAAGTATATTCATTGTTGTATGGCCAATCTCTAGAACTTTTGTCATCTTGTAAAACAAACTTTCTACCCACTAAAAAACTCATTTCCTCCTCCCTCCATTAATTCACTTTTTATAAGTTTCAGTTTCTAATTGGAAATAAAAGGGCTTCCCTGATAGTTCAGTTGATAAAGAATATGCTTGCAATGCAAGAGACCCTGGTTCAATTCCTGGGTTGGGAAGATCTGCTGGAGAAGGGATAGGCTACCCACTTCAGTATTCTTGGCCTTCCCTTGTGGCTCAGCTGGTAAAGAATCAGTCTGCAATGGGTTCAATTCCTGGGTTGGGAAGATACCCTGGAGAAAGGAAAGGCAGTATTCTGGCCTGGAGAATTCCATAGACTGTATAATCCATGGGGTTGCAAAGAGTCAGACACAGCTGAGTGACTTTCACTTTCACTACAGAAAGCTTTAAAAGCAATGTTCTAAATCAGTTTGCTTGTAGTAAAAAAAAAAAAAAAGTCTTTTAAATAGGTGCTTATTAGCTTGCAAATTAAGCTTTACAGTTGTACACACAACAAAATTGGTGTCTTGGGAGAACAAATATACCTGATGATTTTCATCACTTCAAACTAGATAAAACTAGACTGTGTGAAAAGCAATTTATTTTACTGAAACCATTTCTTTTTAAAGCAGTTCAGTTAAAATGTGATCATTGCTTGACCATAAAAAAAAGTGAAAGTAAGGTTTTTCTCCTTTTCCCTTTGATCCTCTACACTTTGCTCCTGGCTGAAGCACCCACAGCCAACATAAGGAAGCAATTTTTCATAATTTAAAACAAACACCTAGCAAACTTGACTAAGTATTTCTAACAATCATCAACTTGCCTTTTGACAAGTACTCAGTGTTACTATTTCTTCTGTTGCTATTCTGAAATACTTCAGCTTTGTTTATGGGGTTTTCATTGATTTTCTTAAAAAGACTAAACTCTCTAACGCCTATTTTTAGTTCAGTGGAATCTGTTCTTCCCAAATTGATATTAATAGTTTTTAAATAAAGTATATGGGAACCACATGTATAATACACCAGATGTGAATTGTCACATTTTCATCTAACCAAATATCCCAGGAATTTGAGACTATCTGTATGCTAGGGAAAAAACTTCTAAAAAACACAGAAATATACTGTATAATAGTTTTATTTTTCTCATTTTACTATTTTTACATTTTATGCACAAATATTTTTTATCTGAGTAAAAATAGAAAATAACTGTCTTATGTAAAATTACAAAAAAAATAAAAACCACAAAGAAATACATAATTGTTATTATGACAGTATAAGTGTCTTTATTTAAAGAGTAAAAATGTATGCAAAAATCCTCCTCCCTCTTACAAAAGATTGAGAATATTTTTTTCTGGCAGCAAGTGAAATATCACTGAAATATCAATATTTTTATACCCTCTAGATATGAAGACATTAAGTTAGTCACTGGTTATTTTGAAATTATGAAATTTAAAACATTTTTGTGCTATTTCAAAGATACATTAGTTCTTTTTAAAAGGCAGTAGCATAAAATGATGAATATGAAAAACAGCAGACCTCACCAAAAATATTTGGAGGCACAAACCTTTAAAGAAATACCATACTTGAATTTCACCATTTATCAGGGGCAAAAAAAAAATCTTTCCTAATTAACTGACATGGACTGTCACAAAAATAAATGTGATGAGTCAATTCACGTGACCATTAACCACACGGCAATTTTCCCTGATCTGTTTGATTTTCTGATGCCAACACAAATTCCTAAACTTCAGGCTAGCAAGATATGTATGAAAATTGGCTCAATGAGAAATTCATGTGGAAAAAGTTTTAAAACAAAAATGAACGTTTCCTTATTTTTATACTTATATGGTATAGAAATGACCAATAATTTTATCTTTCCTCCTCTGATATACTATAAATTTTCCTATGGAAAATTTATTCATAAAATCAAGAGCAAAGAATGAATAGCATAAATTATATTTTCTTTCAAAATACAAGTTATCTTTCAATAAAATAAAAGACTACTTGGCTTCTGATAACTGCAACCTCAATAAGCACAACAGACACAGTTTATAAGCTGAGACAAAGTAACGGAAGTTTCTTGAATCAACTGGGGAAATTAGTCTCATTGCTTTATGGTGCATAAAATGATGGAGAGAGGCAAAGAAGAAAAAAAGAAACAGCATCAGATTGTGTTTGAGAACTCACTGCTCAAATGATAAGGAATAAAAGAAAAACTGCAAAAGGAACAAAGTTAAAAGAATTTTTTTTTAAGGTATCTGAGGAACACAGGAGAAAAATAAAAAAGAAATAATAGATTGATTTTTAGAGATGTAGGAGAATTCCTTGCCTTAAAATACATACACATATAGTTGAGATATATATAACGGAAATCTGTTATCTTGGCTAAAACTTTAACATAATGTCTCCCTCAAAGTATTTTAAGTCAGAAGTCAATAATTTTAAGCTCTTGATAATATAACAGAAAAGCAGACTTTATCATTATTATTTTACAACTGTAACTGACTTGTCAACTTCCCAGATCATAAGACGATGGTGAAAAACCCTCTTTTCAGCTACCTGTTATTTGAACCAGAACATCTGTATCATATTGCTATTCTACTCAGATATTCTTGCAATCACAGCATCCAAGCTGAACTAATAGTTTGTCAGTCTATTCTGTGTTTATAAAAAGATAAAAATGGAAATTACAGATTTTATTTTTTCTACTGCTTGTTTCTTAAAGGACTTCGACATGATACACTAAGTGAACTGACATAGCATGTTTTAGTCCCACAGTGTAACACTTAATATTATGATCTGAAGTTATCAGAAAAGGAGATCATACACACCTCCCCCTCCTCCCTCTTCCTAAGATCCCTGCTTCCTATGGTTCTTTGCAAACCACGATTTAGTACTGGGGGGCAGCAACTGTCAACATGCCTCCTTGCATTACTGTAGCCCTTTCCTCCTAGTTAGTTAAATGCACTAAATGAGCTCTTATAAAGCTGTTTAGGGGATGGATTTAAAGGAGATGATGAGGGAGAAGGTACATAAAGTAATATTTGAGACTCAGTCTTCTGCTATAAGAAGATTAAAGTATCTCATATCATGATTTGTGCATAATACTTTAAAACAAACGCCAAGAGAAAAAAAGTATGGAAACCAAGCAAAGCAAGTAAGAAAAAGACATTTCTAGCCATTTCTGTTCAGTGTTGGCTTGTAGTAGGAAAAGAGTTTCATGTATGTAAGAATTATTTAATTTTTAAAGGATTTCTAAGCGAGTTTTGAAATACCCCTTTTGAATATTATGTCTTTGTTTATATGTGTGTACATATATATGTGTGTGTGTATATATATATATAAGATGGACAACTGGACATGTATACAGATATCTGTACACTCACATATGTAATACTCAAAGGAAAAAATTAAATAAATGGGAAATTTTAAGAGAAGACTGCCTTGGAGGTCAAATTTTCCTTTTAGAACTATTTGCAAGTAATTTACTCATGTCTTGAAAGATCAAGTACTGCTGACTGATTTAAAGTCTTCATCAGAAACACAAGACTATGAAAGCTGTTTTGTATAATAAACCAGGACTATAGGATAATTAATTTTTTAAAAAAGGGAGCCATAACAAACCAAACTAAACCAAAATTTTATTTCTGGTTGAGGTATATTTTTTCAGATTTTTAAATCTCTGACAGGAAAAGCAGAGATCATCTGAGAATTTTTTAATAGTTGGTTTATTAGGATCTAATGTCTCTCTTATAATAATTTAAATTCTTGGCCTGACATTATGAATAATCTATACAGTAAATCCTTAAAATTGGCTTTTGAGTAAAGCCAGATTTAAACCTGGATCTCTTTCTTCAGCACTGCTCTTCTGCCAGTCTTTTTTACTGTCTTTTGCTTGCAAATACATAAATTATTTTAATAACATGATACTCTTAGTAATTTTATTAATATTATAATTTTATTGGATATGATTACTTTAGCTCTGCTTGATTAGATGAAACAGGCATACATGCTTCAGCTGTGAAAAATTCCATTTTCTGGTTTTTATGTAAAGCAACATCTAAAGCAGCAGAGAGGGGAAACAGTTATATTTTCAAAAATATTAATAGTTAAGCCAGACTGTTTCCTGGAGATACTTCATTTATTTTTCATCCTCAGATGCTACTGGCTATTTTTGGTAGGGCTAGACATTAATACTGACCAGTTTAGCTTTTCTGACTGTTAACAAACTATCCCACAATGAACCAGCCTAGAGACATTGTGGTAATTGTTTAACATACACATATTCTAAAATATATGCTCAAAGTAAAAAGATCCAAATTCACAAGAGTATGAAATATTTATAAAAAAAATCATGCATCAGATTGTACAGTCTAGAAATAAAAGAAGATTCAAATTCAGTAATAAAGGAAAGAGCAATGCTTGCTCTAACATTTTAAGAAAGACCTTGGACTCCCAGAAGGTCCTGGGTTCAGTTATCCTTTTCTGTCTGCAGAGACGCAGTAGCCAGGGCTACCGCTGTGACCGGCTGGGCGATTCCGTGCAGCTGCATCTTTGCGAGTTTCTTCTGTTCACACTCTGTGACCAAACGGTTCAACTCTGCTGCACTGTATCCAATAAGAGTCTTCAAGTCACAGACAAACTTGTAGACAAACCTCTTGCCTTGAACTTTACAAATCATGTCCCCATCGTAGTAATACCTTTAAAAAGAGAAAACTGCATTACGACCATATGAAAATATTTTAAAAATTTGGACTTCTTACAATACTTCACAGATTATTCCATAAACAGAAGCCTAGTATTATATCTATCACAACAGCAACTAACAATGAGGTTATATAGAAATATTTAACGCTGTTATCCAAAGAAACTTTAAAATATTCACTAAAATTTCAATGCTAAGTACTCTAAAATTTTATGTATTAAATCTTCAAAACATGTTCTCAAAAATTATGCTGAAACACTGAATTTAAAAATAAACATTATAAGCAAAACCAAAAAACCTTAGGAGCAGTAACAGAATCCAAGAACAAGGAGTCTGACTCAGAATGCCAAGATTCAAAACCTCACGTCTTTCCTGTGGCCACAGGAAAGCCACATTTGTTTGCTCTAAGCTTGTATCCTTCATTTATAAAATGAGATTTTAAAAAGTATGGACCCTAATAGAATTATTGAAGATTGAAAGGATTATCTGTGTGCTTAGCACACAATGACTGGCACATATAGCCTACTATAAAATAGAAGCTATGGTGATAATTAAGAACCCGTATGGTATGTATAAAAAATTTTAATATACATATTCTCTGGTTGTTGGAATGTCCATTTTTCTGTCTGGTACAAATGCGTTATTACATATCTATGCCTTCATCTTTATCTTTTTAATATATTAAAAGCTCTCCTTCCAGAGAAATTCTCCAAACCAATAGGGGAGCCTCAAAACTGTAAGCAAAAGGGTTAAAAAAAAAAAAAAAGAAAAAATAGGACCAGAAAAACAGAAAAGAGGACTTCATAAAGAAACAATGTTTCTAAAGCTACACAGGCAAACTTGGGGAAATCACCCTAGAAGCCTGGTTTATGGATATAAAACAGACCGCAATTATACTTACTTTGGAAAAGACTGTTTACCCCTATGCACTGCCTGGCGAGCTACAGTCCATGGGGTGGCAGAGTCTGACACGACTGAGCAACTAACACACGAACACACACGTGCACTGCCAATTCCAATTAACAGGGAAAAGGTAAGTCAAAACTTCTGGGCTGGCAGACTTTGGAGACTTTATCTTAAAACTGTACTGCCCACTTGTGTGCATTTGCACTCATCTGATGAAGAGCTGTTACAAAACAAACTACATGCAAAAGTACAGGTGGTATAAAATATCACATTTAGTAGGACTTTATTATAAAAGTAACTCAGTGTAACCAAAAGTCCATTAACGAAAAAAACTACAGGCAGTAAACTGTCATCTTTCCCTAATTTCAGAACAGCTAAACTATAACGGTTATGTTCACTTGCCCAGTAAGAGATTTAACACATTGGGCATAGTCTTGTGTCTCTTTTTTTGTCAACTACATTAATACAGAATTATAACTCAGCCCACAAACTACCAACAGCTTGTCATCCAGTTAAAATACTGTAGGCATTTTGAGTTAAGTGAACAGCTCAGTGACTTATTACAAAGTGAACATTCGTTCACCTGTTAACTCTGACTCCGGTCAGAACACTGTGCACCCCAAAGCTCCTCTCAATCATCACCCCTCCCTTGCTCTAGAAGGTTACACAATCCTAGTTCATGATAATAATTCCATTGCTGCTTTTGTATTCTTATCACCCAAACATGCATCCGTAAGTGCTGTAATTTAGTTTTGCTGTTATTTGCATGCTACTATATAAATTCAGTGCTGCACTCAATATGCCAGCAAATTTGGAAAACTCAGCAGTGGCCACAGGACTAGAAAAGGTCAACTTTCATTCCAATCCCAAAGAAAGGCAATGCCAAAGAATGCTCAAACTACCGCACAATTGCACTCATCTCACATGCTAGTAAAGTGATGCTCAAAATTCTCCAAGCCAGGCTTCAGCAATACATGAACCGTGAACTTCCTGATGTTCAAGCTGGTTTTAGAAAAGGCAGAGGAACCAGAGATCAAATTGCCAACATCCGCTGGATCATGGAAAAAGCAAGAGAGTTCCAGAAAAGCATCTATTTCTGCTTTATTGACTATGCCAAAGCCTTTGACTGTGTGGATCACAATAAACTGTGGAAAATTCTTCAAGAGATGGGAATACCAGACCAGCTGACCTGCCTCTTGAGAGATCTATATGCAGGTCAAGAATCAACAGTTAGAACTGGACATGGAACAACAGACTGGTTCCAAATAGGAAAAGGAGTACGTCAAGGTTGTATATTGTCACCCTGCTTATTTAACTTACATGCAGAGTACATCATGAGAAATGCTGGACTGGAAGAAACACAAGCTGGAATCAAGATTGCTGGGAGAAATATCAATAACCTCAGATATGCAGATGACCACCACCCTTATGGCAGAAACTGAAGAGGAACTAAAAAGCCTCTTGATGAAAGTGAAAGTGGAGAGTGAAAAAGTTGGCTTAAAGCTCAACATTCAGAAAACGAAGATCGTGGCATCTGGTCCCATCACTTCATGGGAAATAGATGGGGAAACAGTGGAAACAGTGTCAGACTTTATTTTTCTGGGCTCCAAAATCACTGCAGATGGTGACTGCAGCCATGAAATTAAGAGACGCTTACTCCTTGGAAAGAAAGTTATGACCAACCTAGATAGCATATTGAAAAGCAGAGACATTACTTTGCCAACAAAGGTCCGTCTAGCCAAGATTATGGTTTTTCCAGTAGTCATGTATGGATGTGAGTTGGACTGTGAAGAAGGCTGAGCGCCGAAGAATTGATGCTTTTGAACTGTGGTGTTGGAGAAGACTCTTGAGAGTCCCTTGGACTGCAAGGAGATCCAACCAGTCCATTCTGAAGGAGATCAGCCCTGGGATTTCTTTGGAAGGAATGATGCTGAAGCTGAAACTCCAGTACTTTGGCCACCTCATGCGAAGAGCTGACTCATTGGAAAAGACTCTGATGCTGGGAGGGATTGAGGGCAGGAGGAGAGGGGGATGACAGAGGATGAGATGGCTGGATGGCGTCACAGGCCTGGCGTGCTTCTATTCATGGGGTCGTTCAAGGGGTCGCAAAGAGTTGGACACGACTGAGCGACTGAACAGAACTGATATAAATTCAGTATATACTCTTTTGGGTCTGGATTTTTTTCACTGAATATTATGTTTGAGCTTCACCCGTATCATTGCATTTTCATGGATACACAGTATTCTATAGTATATCACAGTTTACTTATTCACTCTACTGTTGCAAGATATTTGGGTGGTTTCTGATTTTTGCATGCTTGCATGCTCAATCACTTCAGTTGTGTCTGACTCTTGACAATTCCAGGGACTACAGCCCGCCAGGTTACTCTATCCATGGGATTTCCCAGGCAAGAATACTGGAGCATGTTGCCATTTCCTATGAGGGGATTTTCCCACCCCAGGGATCAAACCTGGGTCTCTTGAATTGCAGGCAGATTCTTTACCACTGAGCCACTGGGGAAGCCCTTTCTGATTTGGGAATGTTATAAATAAGGCTGCTATAAGCATCCATATGAATATATATGTACCTTTTTGTCTGATAAATCCTTAGAAAATAAACTCCTAGGTTACTGGTCACAGTCTGCACTCCTACCACAAGTGTAGAAGCATTCCCACTGCTACAAATCCTCACCAACACTTGGTACAAGCAATTATTTTCATTTTAGCCACTCTTGGACGTGTTGTGGTGCAGCTGCTAAGTTGTGTTCAATTCTTCGCAACCCCATGGATTGCAGCACACCAGGCCTTCGTATCCATCGCCATTTTACATTCACATATAAATTCTATAATCATCTTGTCAAGTTCTATGAAACACTTATTCAGGCAGCTACTGCATTGAAACTTAGGCCAACTGCAGACAAGTGAAGTGAAGTTGCTCAGTAGTGTCTGACTCTTTGCGGCTCCATGGACAAGTGACAAGCAGACAAGTGACATCTTAATTATTAATTCTAATAATTCATCTGTAATTTTGAGGGGACTTGCGTGTATACAATCACATCAACTGTCAAAATGACAGTTTTAATTCTGATTACACAGAAAGGATCTTTAGATAGTTAGCAAAGTGTTTGACACTGAGTAATAAGTACACTGAAAATAAAGCATTTTAGTTACTTATATATGCTAAGGAAAACAAATTGTCATTGTGGAAAAGAAAAATTATCATGACAAACTAGGTAATAGTACTTGAATGCCATGATCCTGTAACAAGGAATCCTGATTTAACCAGTATTCCACATAATTATATAATTACAATGGGATGAGGGGATAGAAAGGTTGCATGTGTTAATGATGAGAGGTAAATCATACTCTGTGTGAAATTCACAGAACTGCTTTATCAAATTCACTCTTCCCAAAAAACAGACATAATTCCTACTTCTCAAATACTTAAGTGCACATACTGAATTTCCATCACTGTAGTAAGCATAAATTCTGACAGTAATTACATCAAAACTTTCATACCATTTATGAGAAATTATAAATAATTATTCTATTTCAATTCAGTTGATGAAAAAGTTTGAATATTCAGATTTAGGCTGACTGGGGGGAAGGAAAAACAGAGAAATGGGTTAACATTTTGCATCTAATTATAAAAACTGACGACAATATCTACGTATTTACTAGAGTTTACAGACACTCAATACACCTATGCCAAATGAAAGCATCTCTGTTAATAAAAAAACCAGAAATCTCAAAGATTAAATATGCTGGTTTTAAACAGAGTGGTGTATATTTTTAATCAGATAAAAATAAATAATCTAGAATCATCTTTTAAAAAATTATACATATCTCAAATTACTACTAAAAATCTTTTTAAGAAGTATTTTTTAACATAAATATGAACATTTTTAGTTTTTTTATTTACATAAAGGAAACATAAGTCAAGTATTTTAACATCATTACATAACAATGTTTATATAAATAAGCCATTTTTTAGAAACGATTGATTGATACTTTTAAAATGCTTACCTTAATGCACGACTAAGTTTCTCATAGTTCATTGTAGGTTTGTTTTTACGTTGTCCCCATTTCTGTGCAACCAGTTCAGGCTGATTTAGCTTAAATTCTCCTTCATCACCAACCCAAGAAATGCAGTCTCGAGCATCCTTGTCAGTAAGAAGTTCTAGCAAAAACTGCCACAGTTGGATCTGGCCATTGTTTCCTAGAAATTGACAAGAATGACAAGCACTGACCATAATGCTATGGATTTTCAGAGGGCAAAAGAGAACAAACAGGTCCTCTGGTTCATAACTCAGCCACATGAAAAACATAAACTTCTTTTTACAAACGCTAAATATTTTCAGAGAAAAAGTCCAGGGGGCAGTCCTCAGATGGCGGAGGAATAGGACGGGGAGACCACTTTCTCCCCCACAAATTCATCGAAAGAACATTTGAACGCCGAGAAAATTCTACAGAACAACTTCTGAACGCTGGCAGAGGACATCAAGCACCCAGAAAGGCAGCCCACTGTCTTTGAAAGGAGGTAGGACAAAATATAAAAGATAAAAAGAGAGACAAAAGAGTTAGGAATGGAGACCCATCCCAAGAAGGGAGTCTTAAAAGAGAAGTTTGCAAACACTAGGAAACCCTCTCACCCGCAGGTTTGTGGGGAATTTTGGAATCTCAGAGGGCAACATAACCGGGAGGAAAAATAAATAAATAAATAAAACTCACAGATTACGTGCCTAACAGCAATTTCCAGTGGAGAAGTAGCCCAGATGCTGGCATCCGCCACCAGCAAGTAGGGGCTGAACAGGGAGGAGCAGGCCCGTTGCTTATGGTAAGGACCGGGCCTGAATACCCTGAGAGCAATCTGAGGGAGCTAACATGAGATAGCAACCCAGATTGTGAAATAGCCAGATCAGATCAGATCAGATCAGTCGCTCAGTCGTGTCTGACTCTTTGCGACCCCATGAACTGCAGCATGCCAGGCCTCCCTGTCCATCACCAACTCCCACAGGTCACGCAGACTCACATCCATCGAGTCAGTGATGCCATCCAGCCATCTCATCCTCTGTCATCCCCTTCTCCTCCTGCCCCCAATCCCTCTCAGCATCAGAGTCTTCTCCAATGAGTCAACTCTTCGCATGAGGTGGCCAAAATAGCCAGAGAGAGAGAAAAAAAAAGAGAGAACTTTCCCTGGAAAAGCTCTAACCTAAGGCACTGCCGCCCGTTCACAGAACAAAGGACTGAGCGAATACCAGAGGAGAGCTAGCTGGCTGTGGACCGGCCCACCCCCTGCTGGAGACAGGGACGCAGGCGGGTGCCAGCCAGAGCTGGAAGGCAAGGGGCCAACTCGGCCCCAGAGAAGGCATCCTCTACCAAACTGTGAACAGGCTCCCAGTTGCTAACCAAGACTTCCTGGGATTGACATCTGCAAGGAGGGTCACAGCCAGAGATCAGCTCCCTAGAGGAGACACATGGCACACCTGAGAGGCTGGGACAGGGGAGGTGATACGACGCAGCTCCCACCTGGGGAGAGTGTGCTCGCCAAGCACCTGGTCGCCTGAGCTGCTCGGACCTGGGAAGGGCACAAAACGCAGGCCCAACTGAGTCTGCACCTTTGTGGAGTACCCAAGACCCTGAACCTGAGTGGCTCAGACCTGGAAAGTACGCACAACCCAGGGCCCGCTTTAGACAGTTCCCCTGCAAAGCAACCTAGAGCCTGAGCAGTGTAGACTGGGAAAGCACACACACCGTGAGAGGGGGCAAACCCAGTGTGGCCAAGGCACTGCGAGTACGCCACACACGCCAGTGTTACTTGTTTGCAGCGTCCCTCCCTTCTCTCAGGCCATGAACTCCTTATTGCCAAATTCAGACTGAAATTGAAGAAAGTAGGGAAAACCACTAGACCATTCAGGTATGACCTAAATCATATCCCTTATGATTATACAGTGGAAGTGAGAAATAGATTTAAGGGCCTAGATCTGATAGATAGAGTGCCTGATGAACTATGGAATGAGGTTCGTGACATTGTACAGGAGACAGGGATCAAGACCATCCCCATGGAAAAGAAATGCAAAAAAGCAAAATGGCTGTCTGGGGAGGCCTTGCAAATAGCTGTGAAAAGAAGAGAAGCGAAAAGCAAAGGAGAAAAGGAAAGATATAAGCATGTGAATGCAGAGTTCCAAAGAATAGCAAGAAGAGATAAGAAAGCCTTCCTCAGCTGTCAGTGCAAAGGAATAGAGGAAAACAATAGAATGGGAAATACTAGAGATCTATTCAAGAAAATCAGAGATACCAAAGGAACATTTCATGCAAAAATGAGCTCGATAAAGGACAGAAATGGTATGGACCTAACAGAAACAGAAGATAGTAAGAAGAAGTGGCAAGAATACACAGAAGAACTGTACAAAAAAGAGCTTCACGACCCAGATAATCACGATGGTGTGATCACTGACCTAGAGCCAGACTTTCTGGAATGTGAAGTCAAGTGGGCCTTAGAAAGCATCACTACGAACAAAGCTAGTGGAGGTGATGGAATTCCAGTGGAGCTATTCCAAATCCTGAAAGATGATGCTGTGAAAGTGCTGCACTCAATATGCCAGCAAATTTGGAAAACTCAGCAGTGGCCACAAGATTGGAAAAGGTCAGTTTTCATCCCAATTCCAAAGAAAGGCAATGCCAAAGAGTGCTCAAACTACCGCACAATTGCACTCATCTCACACGCTAGTAAAGTAATGCTCAAAATTCTCCAAGCCAGGCTTCAGCAATATGTGAACCGTGAACTTCCTGATGTTCAAGCTGGTTTTAGAAAAGGCAGAGGAACCAGAGATCAAATTGCCAACATCTGCTGGATCATGGAAAAAGCAAGAGAGTTCCAGAAAAACATCTATTTCTGCTTTATTGACTATGCCAAAGCCTTTGACTGTGTGGATCACAATAAACTATGGAAAATTCTGAAAGAGATGGGAATACCAGACCACCTGATCTGCCTCTTGAGAAATCTGTATGCAGGTCAGGAAGCAACAGTTAGAACTGGTCATGGAACAACAGACTGGTTCCAAATAGGAAAAGGAGTACGTCAAGGCTGTATATTGTCACCATGTTTATTTAACTTATATGCAGAGTACATCATGAGAAATGCTGGACTGGAAGAAACACAAGTTGGAATCAAGATTGCTGGGAGAAATATCAATAACCTCAGATATGCAGATGACACCACCCTTATGGCAGAAAGTGAAGAGGAACTCAAAAGCCTCTTGATGAAAGTGAAAGTGGAGAGTGAAAAGGTTGGCTTAAAGCTCAACATTCAGAAAACGAAGATCATGGCATCTGGTCCCATCACTACATGGGAAATAGATGGAGAAACAGTGGAAACAGTGTCAGACTTTCTTTTTCTGGGCTCCAAAATCACTGCAGATGGTGACTGCAGCCATGAAATTAAGACGCTTACTCCTTGGAAGGAAAGTTATGACCAACCTAGATAGCATATTCAAAAGCAGAGACATTACTTTGCCAACAAAGGTCCATCTAGTCAAGGCTATGGTCTTTCCTGTGGTCATGTATGGATGTGAGAGCTGGACTGTGAAGAAGGCTGAGTGCCGAAGAATTGATGCTTTTGAACTGTGGTGTTGGAGAAGACTCTTGAGAGTCCCTTGGACTGCAAGGAGATCCAACCAGTCCATTCTGAATGAGATCAACCCTGGGATTTCTTTGGAAGGAATGATGCTAAAGCTGAAACTCCAGTATTTTGGCCACCTCATGCGAAGAGTTGACTCATTGGAGAAGACTCTGATGCTGGGAGGGATTGGGGGCAAGAGGAGAAGGGGACGACAGAGGATGAGATGGCTGGATGGCATCACTGACTGGATGGATGTGAGTCTAAGTGACCTCCGGGAGTTGGTGATGGACAGGGAGGCTTGGCGTGCTGCGGTTCATGGGGTCACAAAGAGTCGGACACGACTGAGCGACTGATCTGATCTGATCTGATCTGATCCCTTAACACAGCACCACTGAATAAGGGAGCCTAAAAAAGTGTCCACCACTGCCCCCTTGTGTCAGGGCGGAAATTAGACACTGAAGAGACCAGCAAACACAAGAAGCTAAAATAAACAGAGGGAACCGCTTTGGAAATGACAGGTGCAATAGATTAAAACCCTGTAGTTAGCACCGACTGCATTGGAAGGGGCCTATAGATCTTGAGAAGTATAAGCTGAACAAGGAACTATCTGAAACTGAACTGATCCACACTGCCTGCAACAGCTCCAGAGAAATTCCTAGATATAATTTTACTATTATCATTTTTTAAATTAAAAAAATGTTTTTTATTATGTTCTCTATTATGCCTTTAATTTTCATTTTTATAAATACTATTACCTTGCAAAAAACCCCCCTATTTTTAAAGCAAACTTCATATATATTTTTTATAATTTTTGAGATTTTGTTTTTTTAATATTGTATTTTTGAGAGTCTAACCTCTACTCTAGATTTTTAATCTTTGCTTTTTGGTATTTGTTATCAATTTTATACCTTTAAGAACCCAATCTTCAGTACCTATTTTTACTTGGGAATGAGATTACTGGCTTGACTGCTCTCTCCCCCTTTTGACTCTTCTTTTTCTCCCCTAGGTCACCTCTATCTCCTCCCTCCCTCTTCTCTTCTCTACCCAACTCTGTAATCTTTGTGTGTGCTGGACGGTGGAGAACACTTAGGGAACTGATTACTGGCTGGATCTGTCTCTCTCCTTTTGAGTTCCCCCCTTTATCCTCTTGGCCACCTCTGTCTCCTTCCTCCCTCTTCTCTTCTCTGTATAATTCCATCAACATCTCTGAGCAGTCCAGATTGTGGAGCACACATAAGGAAGTGATTACTGGCTAGCTTGCTCTCTCTTCTTTTGATTCCCCCTCTTCTCCTCCTGGTCACCTCTAACTTCCTCCTCCCTCTTCTCTTCTCCATATAACTCTGTGAACCTTTCTGGGTATCCCTCACTGTGGAGAATCTTTTCATCATTAACCTAGATGTTTTATCATCGGTGCTGTATAGATGAAGAAGTCCTGAGGTTATTGTAAGAATAAGACTGAAAACCAGAGGCAGGAGGCTTAAGTCCAAAACCTGAGAACACCAGAGAACTCCTGACTCCAGGGAACATTAATCAACAAGAGCTCATCCAAAAGCCTCCATACCTACACTGAAACCAACCACAACCCAAGAGCCAACAAGTTCCAGAGCAAAACATACCACACAAATTCTCCAGCAATGCAGGAACATAGCCCTGAGCTTCAATATACAGGCTGCCCAAAGTCACACCAAACCCACAGACATCTCAAAACTCACTACTGGACACTTCATTGCACTCCAGAAAGAAGAAATCCAGCTCCACCCACAAGAACACAGACACAAGCTTCCCCTTACCAGAAAACCTTGACAAGCCACCCATCCAAACCCCACCCACAGGGAGGAACCTCCACAATAAAGAGGAACCGCAAACTGCCAGAATACAGAAAGGCTACCCCAAACACAGCAATCTAAACAAGATGAAAAGGGAGAGAAATATTCAGCAGGTAAAGGAACAGGATAAATGCCCACCAAACCAAACAAAAGAGGAGGAGATAGGGAAGTGAAGTGAAGTCGCTCAGTCGTGTCCGACTCTTTGCGACCCCATGGACAGTAGCCTACCAGGCTCCGCGGTCCATGGGGTTTTCCAGGCAAGAATACTGGAGTGGGCTGCCATTTCCTTCTCCAGGGGATCTTCCCAACCCAGGGATCGAACCCGGGTCTCCTGCATTGCAGGCAGACGCTTTACCTTCTGAGCCACTAAAAGAATTCAGAATAATGATGGTAAAAATGATCCAAAATCTTGAAAACAAAATGGAGTTACAGATAAATAGCCTGGAGACAAGGACTGAGAAGATGTAAGAAATGTTTAACAAGGACCTAGAAGAAATAAAAAAGAGTCAATCAATAATGAATAAGGCAATAAATGAGATTAAAAACACTCTGGAGGGAACCAACAGTAGAAAACAGAGGCAGAAGATAGGATAAGTGAGGTAGAAGATAGAATGGTAGAAATAAATGAAGCTGAGAGGGAAAAAGAAAAAAGAATTAAAAGAAATGAGGACAACCTCAGAGACCTCTGGGACAATGTCAAACGCCCCAACACTCGAATCTCATAGAGTCCCAGAAGAGAAAAAGTCCATATTCACATTTTCATACAGTGAAATAAAACAAAATATACATAATTTGACAAATTTTATAAATATCAGATGACAATGCAAAAATACCTGTTCTGTTTCCAGGCGAACTCCTATCTTCTCCTGAAATTCTTGGAGCTCTTTGTACTTTAGCTGCCTTTGCACTACTATTTATAGCTTTAATGGCAGTTGGTGTAGCAGACTGCACTGATGCTGGAATAATCTGCACAGCTGCAAAGCAAGACAAGGGGAAATTTTTTTTTTCTCCTTCCAATACAGACAGAGAAAAAAACTACTGAAAGAAAATAAAATGTAAGTAGTTTAACTGATGCCTCTCTAATTACCTCAACAAAAGTTCAGAGGTTAAGGTATAATGTCTGCATTACTGTCTCTGAATCTTAAGTGAATAAAAGTTGCTTTCCTTATTTTGGAAAAACTTATTGATGTATATACAGTATATAAAGTTAAAAAAAATCTATTTTTTAAAATATTTGTTCATAAGAGATGGTTTATCAAATTTTGGAGAATGAGGACAAATGAGAATTCATGTTCCACTGCTGACAGGAGTACAAACATACCACCACTTTGGGAAAAACTTTAGTAATATCCAGTGAAGTCGAAAGGGTAGAATCCCATGAAATCACAACCAGAGAATCTCACACACTTTCTTACAGATGCTCATTCAACGATGTTCACAAAGTTTTTAAAATTATAAATAGCAGTGAAAATAAAATCGAGCTACAGATATCAACATAGGTCTCATAAATGTAAATCAAAAAAGCAAGCTACAAAAGGATAGACACGATATATCACCATCTTTACCCAAAAGTTTATACATGTATAAAATAATGCCCTAAAGTGTTTATGGTTACAAAAGTTCATAAAAATATAAAATATGCATAGAATAAGAAACCTCAAGTTCAGGACAGTCATTTAAAATGGGATCTACAACAGGTAAACTTAACATATAAAGTTTTATCTCTTATGGTATATGCAGATGTTGGTTATACTTTATGTCTTTGTATATCTAAAATACTTCATATAAAATTTAAAAATTAGCTTTTCTTTTTACTACCTTGCAGTACTAAATGGAACATTTCTTATTGATAAATCAACCCTATATTATGGGCACATGAATACTCACGTTGATCAATTGTAACTATCTCATTCATCTGTTGTTCTTGGCTTGCCAATACATCTGAAGAACACACATAAAAATTGTTTGTTTTCATTTAAACCACAAATGCAAACTCCAATTCAGTAAAATTCAATTAAAAAAAAACAACACCCTCCATGATTAAAACAAAAACCAAGCAAACAAAAAAGCAAAACATCAAATAATTGAAACTTATTGGCCTAAGAACCTAAAAATTACTTCAGTCATTTTACAGGGAATAGATATTTTTAAGAGAAGCAACAGAAAGAAAGCTCCAATTCAATGTTCAAAAAAGTTGTTCAGAGAACCAGGGTTTGAAAATGTCCATTATAAATCTATTTATTTAGGCTTTATGTAAAACAGGAAATATTCAAGATCAGATCACCAGAGTGAAATTATTTAGATACATATTCTTCATTAAAAAAGGCTCTTTCAAGATGACTGGAGAGATCATCATAATTTGGTGTATGCATGAACAAATACCCATTTAAAAAAAAAACTGCTTTAACTTTAGAATACTTTTTCTAAAGATAGACAAATTTTTAGTGGACACACGTCTACAAATACAGGTCTCAAATGAGGTACAGTGAAGGGAACTCCTCCGTGGTCGTCCAGTGGTTAGGACTTCACTCTCTCACTGTCAAGGGCCCAGGTTCAGTCTCTGGATGGGGAACTAAGATCCCACAAGCCGCGCAGTGCAGTCAAAAAAAAACCCCAAAACAAACAAAACCCCCCAGGAGTTACAGTGTGAAACGTCCTAATACAACAGTTTGGAGAACCATTCATTATTCATCCCTTGCTATTTCCTACTGAAATGTTACTCTTCACCTCTCAGATAAGAGTTACACTATCCAGTCTGTATCCCTTCAGCCTTTTTAGTGCCCATCACAGACTTGGATGCTCTCTTTCCAACTGACGTTGTACCCACCAGCAGTCATCTGTGTACCGAGCTGAGTCCTGGGGCCTGGGCTCCTAACACAGTTCTACTGAGAACGCCACACCAGGGCCCAACGCCAGGCACAGAGCTGAAGAGGACTGGCAAACTAAAGAGAGATCCGACTCTACTTGTCAGGTGGGAGCTTTCTTTGGGGGTCCCGAGTTTGGGAATGTAAACAATTATATGAGACTAGCCTCAGAGCTGGGTTCTGGTTTAGCACTAACTTATTGGCTGTATGACAACGGTAAATTATTCAACTAACCTGAACACATATTTCTTCATAATGCAATGAGATACCCCTACCTACCACTTCATGAGGCTGTTGTGAAGATTAAAGGAAAATATTTTTAAGAAGCACAATGCCTGAAATATAGTTAACTTTCAGTAAGTTGAAGACACTATTCTTTTATCCAGATTCATAGTTCTGACTATTCTCCTCAAGGACAACTGTCCTGAAGAAAAATTCATGCTTTATATTTGTGGTATATTTCCCCCAAATTTTATAAAAGAACTTTGAAAGGGCAAAGTGCTATTGAAATGAAACTGTTCAACCCTTGAATGTGACTGAACACAGTACCCTGGCTTAAAAAGAAGCAAAGAAGAGTCACCACTACACAGCACAGGCATTACCAACCTGTTAAGACCAGCTGCTCAGCCCTGATTTTTGGACTGGAGTTTGGTTTGTTTCCTGGGAACTCTCAAGATATTAACAGAAAGCAAACACAGAAACAGAGGGGCTTTTGAAAGGCTGGTCCAAGACCACACAGACACTCTAAATATCAAATTCCTTCTCCAGCCCTCAAACCCTGGTCCAGCATAAAGGAAGCAGAGCCCTAAGGGGAAAAGCTCTAGGGTGTATGGAGCAATTTTATGCAAACTCTGAACACTGAAGGTATAAGGCAATTCTTTGTCCCAAAGAAAACTCTCAGCAAACTGAGTTTTGTGCCTCTGGCCACAGAAGACATATTCACACCAAGAAGGACACCATAGAGAGCTGGGACTCCTGGAACATTTCCTAATTATCCTCTCCATGTACGCGGTAGGACTTGGATCAAGTTTCACTAGAAGGGAAACTGCAGGAGGCTGGTGGCCCGGGTGGGAAAACTAACACAAATACTTAAAGAAGGAGGTCTGTCTGTCCAGTACTGCTTCTCCTTGATAAATCACTCAGGAACAGATAGTAAATGCTAGGTTACTACGGACATGCTACAGACTTCACTCTACAAGAGGGGCCAGAGAGCTAGACTGTGCCCCAAGGAGCCTGCTCTGAGAAGCTGCTGCTGCTAAGTCGCTTCGGTCGTGTCCGACTCTGTGCAACCCCATAGACGGCAGCCCACCAGGCTCCCCCGTCGGTGAGATTCTCCAGGCAAGAACACTGGAGTGGGTTGCCATTTCCTTCTTCGATGCATGAAAGTGAAAAGTGAAAGTGAAGTCGCTCAGTTGTGTCTGACTCTTAGCAACCCCATGGACTGTAGCCCACCAGGCTCCTCCATCCATGGGATTTTCCAGGCAAGAGTACTGGAGTGGGTTGCCATTGCCTTCTCCTGTGAGAAGCTAGGTTTGTGAATTACAGAAAGTCGATCAGACATAGCCTTACACATCACCTTACCCACTCCCAGATTCTGAGAGTTAGATTTCCAAACCCAATGGAATTTCCTTGCCAGGCAGAGCAAATAATCATGGTCAGATAAGCAAGGAATTCCTTAAGATATTCATGTAGGCCATGAGGCTGTTACTTTTGTAAACAAAACAATTCCAAAGCAGAGCTCTTCTGTAGAAGACCCATTCTACTGTAGGAAGACGGAAAGATTCATAAGATTTCTCACAGCCCCCTGTGCTGGGAAAAGCCTCTGAGTGAGCTTTAACATTTGAGAAGCCCTAGGAGAGCCAGAGAGAAACAACAAAGTGCCAATCTGGGATAGACAGCAAAAATCATGAACTTGAGAAAAACCAAATTGCAGTCTAAACACTGTCCTTGTTCTATTCTTGAGAGTTCCTACAAGAAAATGTTTCTGTAAACATAACTCACATGTTAAAAACCTGAAATATTTCAGAATTTACCTTACTCATCTAAAAAGCTCTACGGAGAAGAAAACCTGTGACACTAAGGATAATCTTTCAACTAGAACACTCAACTTATTTATCTAATAGGAACTGAAACTAGAAATAAACCTTGTAAATGTAATGGATCTACTAAGTCTTTTCAATATTTTTCCTCCTAATATTTAAGAGAACCAACACAGGGGAGATACTGCCAATGAAACAATGAAGGAAAGCCTCCCCACTGAGCTTATTTCTTATTCAACAGCAGATGAAATCCTAAGCATTAAATGACTGAAAAATACCCCCACCAGAACTGTTCCCTAATTGTGTACACAGTAGGATGAAATGCTACCATTTATATTTTCATCCACAGTGATTATAAAAACAAAGTCAGCATGTCCTAGTCACTCATTCTGAAAAATTTGTTCTTTGGTCAGCGTTTCTGATTTATATAACAATGTCAGGGAATGGGTTATTACTAACATATTTTAACAGTCACTGAAATATAACATGGATTAAAATTAAAACAAAATAATTTACATATATTTGAGCTCTTTTTGTTGGACAGCTTTAAGCATCAAAATAATGTCTGTTGAGCAACATGGAAACACTGTAACCAGTGGCTTCCAATTCAAGATGGTGGGTTGTATACTTAACTCTACTTCCCCTTTCTCCCTTAAAATCCCATTTGACTAAAAGAAATTTTAAAAGATTTAATCCCTATAATGAAGAGGATGAGAGAGAAGCCATCTGTGAACAAATAATCGTAAATTTCTAAAAGATGAGCATCGTGAAAGAACTGACTGATGAATCAGAAGTCAACAACTAGAATATACGAACAGAGCTAATTCCAAGGCACAGAATCTTACTTGGATAGAAGAGAACTTGGAGTCTAATGTTAGTCTGCCTGGGTTTGGATCCTGGGTCTGCCACACCCTAGTTCTATAACCTTGTTGGGGCTCTCTAAGCCTCAGATTCCTATCTGAAGAAATAAGGAAAGTAATGATCTCTTGCTTTAGTATAAGATTAAATGAGATTATACATATAAATTCTCAGCACATCACAGCCTTACACAATAAATGTTAATTATTACTGCTGTTAGCAATGAACAATTAAGATGAAAACAAAGTTATAAAGAAATACAATTAAACTTAAGTTATAATGCAAATAAGATAATAGTTTCAATTTTATACATTTTCGAAGAAGTTCCAGATGACTCCAGAGAATTTCTCCCCGAGGAACTCGCTGAAAAAAATCTTCTTGGCTGAGACTACAGAGTTCTCTTCCAGAAATATTCAGTGAAGTGAGGTCTATATCAGTCATGCTGAATTCCTTCATTACCCAAACCACCCAATGCAGGACTTGGTCTGTGGACCACTGTATGGGATCTAAAGACAAAAATATTACCATTAGCCTAGTTATATCTTAGATATTACAATTTACAGTTAACTTGTCAACACACACACAAAAACACACAGATAAAATCCAGACAGGTTCCCACCCCCCCGCAAGTAAGTGAAGTCATTATATGAAATAAAAAGATGCTTATACTCCATTTTCTTCTTAGCTCCTTTTCAACTCCTTAATCTAAAATTTAATGGGTTCACGTGTTTCTACAACAGTTAGTTTGGAATTTTATTAAGAAAAAACAAAATGCACAACTGTTCTCCAGTGAGCCAAATGGAAGAATAAAATACATGATTACCTTGCAGGAAATGCCCCCTCACCAAGTTAATATTCAGTTTTTTCCATTTCTGCAATGTTTATTTCTTATAATTCAGTTTTGAATCTACAACAGCTATTTTGTATTGAAATCCACCAATGAGCCCCTGATGACCAAATTTAGTAGATACTACTCAGCCAGCATTCTTTGACTTTCTCAGCAGCATCGACTTGTGACCATCTAAAACTCCTCCTCAATTTCAATGGCACTATATATGTACAGTTCTTATTTTTCTTCTATCTGGTAAGCACGTCTTGATTCTCAGCCCTCAATGTTGACAAGGTTCAGCACTGTGTTATCATTCATTTTCTCTCTCTCCACCAGAGATTACACCTACTTTCATGACTTTAATACAAACTCAATGTGACTTTGTCCCAGATAACACCTTCATCTCCAGTCCAAATCTTGTGCCCCTGAAACTACTTTCTGGTGACCCTCAACTGAATATGTACCCTTGAAAATCAAGCACTATCAACACTTTCCCTTGAAAAATCTTTCTAACACCAGACTTTGCTACCTTCCCCACAAAGGTTTAGAAGGCATGGACTGTCTTTCTTATGCACCACTGAAAGCGCAGCATTTACCATGGTGCCTAGCTCAGGAAATATGAAGATGTAACCAATTCTTATCAATATTATTATTGCCTAGTCACCCGAGCTTGAGAAGTTAGATAAATATTCGACTCTCCCCTCTCTATTCTCATGCAATCCATCAACCAGCTGATCAGTCCTATCACTATTTTGATTCCTCTCCTTTCTGCTCCCACAGCAATCACCTGGTCTGCTGCTGCTGCTGCTAAGTCGCTTCAGTCGTGTCCGACTTTGTGCGACCCCATGGACTGCAGCCTACCAGGCTTCTCTGTCCAGTCCATGGGATTCTCCAGGCAACAACACTGGAGTGGGTTGCCATTTCTTTCTCCAATGCATGAAAGTGGAAAGTGAAAGTGAAGTTGCTCAGTTGTGTCCGACTCTTAGCGACCTTAGGGACTGCAGACTACCAGGCTCCTCCATCCACAGGATTTTCCAGGCAACAGTACTGGAGTGGGGTGCCATTGCCTTCTCCCATCACCTGGTCTGCTGCTGCTGCTGCTGCTAAGTCGCCTGGCCTAGGCTAACCTAAATGTTATTACCTAGACACACGGAAACTACCCGCTCCAACTTACATCACATCCCACTGCCACATTCATTTTCAATTGTCACCTGCATCAATCAAAATCAATTCTATAATGCTACAGAATAATTCCTCACCCACTGTATCCTCTCACTACTCAGCACACTCCCACCTCTCAGCTTTGCACAAACACTTTCTGTCTCGAATGTCCACAAGTTTCCTTGTTTACAATAAACTCTTTCCCAATTTTCCCTCAGATCACTATGATCCCTTTGAGATTCTAGTAGTATGTTTCTTTTATATCAGTTATTGACAACTTAAAACATGTCACCTTTATGGAAACTACTTCTTTTCATTTATTGTTTCTCTCTTTAACTAAATTATGAATGCTCCAAGGGCAGGATTTTTTAAAAAATGTATATCATTGTATTACCAGCACCATCATGTATTAACAGTCCAAAAAAAAAGATACATAGAAAATCTATTTATTTCCTAAAAGTTCTATATTTAAAACGGATAACTTCTTCACCATAGTATCTTCTATGTCAAGCCTAAATATTATTCTACCTAACATAATTATGTATTTTATTACCATAGGGTATCCCAAGGCGCTCTTGCTCTTTCCTGTAGCCTTCCAGCGCAGCCGCCCATCGGGTCACTTGTTCTGACGTTTCATCTGAGATGGTCGTGATGTGCTTTGTGCCATCAAGAGTTATTACTTGAGCCTCCTCAACAAGATGTGCTTCTGCTTCTGCATGGTGAGCATCTGGATCAATAACTACTTCAACCGTTTCCGCAGGTTTAACAATTTCCAGGATATTTAGCTTTGGTTCAATTCCTTAACAATGATTAAAAAAAAAAAAAGTATATCTAAGTGAATACACGAAAGTAACACAGCAAAATTTAGTTTATGTGTTCTCAAGTAGTAGAGCAAAATTCCACGTTAAATATTTTTAGCATTATGTCTAGAGAACTTGAACAGATTTCTATTAAATGACAAAAACAACAATTGAAAAGAACTTTGGTAGATCACAGGACAGTATTATATCAGTATTAATTTCCTGATTTTGATAACTGTGGTCATGTAAAAGAATTCTTTGTTTTGGAAAACACACACACTAATGTATTTAGAGACAGAAAAAAAATCATGTCTACATCTTATTCTTAACCAGGTCAAAAAAATAATGTGGGGATGAGGAAGACACAGAATAAAGCAATGTGATAATAAAAGTTAACATTTGGGGAATCCAGGAATTCTTTTATTATACTTGCAATTTTTCTATAAATCTAAAATAATTTAAGAACACTACCACCATGCATACAAACACACACACACCTTACCTACAGAGAAAAAGAACCAACATGTAACAGGAAATTAAAACCACACTAGGAAGAGTATAAATGAGTAGCTACTCATCTTTAAAAGTTTAAAAAGTCTTTCTAAGCTAATTAAAATTATTTATTGACTCCTTGTCTTTTTAGAAGACAAAGTACATGTTTTAAAACTAGCCCTTTATGAAATAATCATAGTTACTAATGGTAAAATGACAGTTCTAAGAAACTATCATACAACATAACGGCTACCGTTTGCTCACTGATTTAGTTATCATCTACATCAAAATTTAACCAAAGTGTACTTGAAAGGAAAAATAAAACTCAATTTCATTATTGTGAAGTTCAATCTCAAAAGCTATATTACAGAAAAATATACTGCTTTCATTCATTAGGTGGTGTAAACAGAAGTTGTTTTTTTCAAATGTTCATGAGAAAAAAAGATAACAAGTTTTGAAAAAAAAAAAAAAAATTTCCTAAAAATTATTCGCTAATTTCCCCATCAAATTTCTTCTTAAACACACTTGCATTGAGAGGTCACTAAGCTTTTAAAGATAAAAAACAAAGACTGATTTTTCTTTCCTGTTTCCAACAATAGGAAAATTCTGGGGAAATTAAGGATCATAAGTAGGTAATTACCACTTTCATAATGTGGAAAAAAACTTTGATTTGTGAAACATAACTGTAAACAATATAATGTGTTCCACCTGATTCACTGGAAACGACTGTGATGCTGGGAAAAATAGAAGGCAAAAAGAGAAGGGGATGAGATGGTTACACTGCATCACTGACTCAATGGATATGAATTTGAGCAAACTCCAGGAGACAGTGGAGGACAGAGGAGCCTGGCATGCTGCAGTCCACGGGGTTGCAAAGAGTCAAACATGACTAAGCAACTGAACAACAACAAATAACATGTTCAGAGATTAAAATTAGTCTAAAACTCTGGTCAGAAATCCCAATAAGCCCATTTAAAAAACTAAAATTCAATCTACCAAAAATGGTTTCCTAATTTTCTAACTTGTGTATTTGCAAAGATCAGTAAAATACTGTGTGGATATGGCTGACTGGGTCACCCCACAGCCTTTGCAAATTCCTCTCTGTGTGCTAAACTGCAGAGACTAGATTTCCGTGCAGGAATACAGATGTGACTTAGGTTCCAGAAATACTGGCATGAGCATTCTACTTGGAAATGAGTTAAGAGGGGACAAGCAATCCATCCGTTGGCTAATGCGGATCACTGTAAAGGGAGCATAGTTCCAAGTCAACAGCTATAGTGATGGCTTTCAGATCTGGCATTTTCCAGATCCCAGCAGAGCAGCAGCTTTCTTGGCAGTTCAGTTCTGCAGTGTGGCTGAGGCACTTTTACAAAATTAACTAGCACATGTTCTTTTAGCCCTCCCTGGGATTCTGTTATTTACTATCCTATAATATATCCTTTCCTGATTAAAGTAGGCAGAATGCGTTATACAATTTGCTTCATCCTGACAGATAAAACAATGAAAAGCATGAATATTTAACTATAACATCACGTTAACTAACTTAAACAATCATCTAAAACTTATAAAACTGAGTTCCCATATTAGAAAAACACGAGTTAAATTTTTAAATGACAACACTAAAATTAACTTACCTTGGTAAGAAATTACCTGTACACTAAGCTGTACAGTTCCATCTGTCTTTACTCCTTGGTCAAATAAACTTCGTTCTGGATCCAGCTAAACATGGGTAAAAGGATTAAGATTATTTTAGCTCAGTCATCTGGTTTAATATAAATGGATGTGCCAAATAGGACTTAATTACTGAGGTATACTAATTAAATTGCAAGAACACACTTAATTATTCAAGTTGTTGTATCATTTAATTCCAAAACTGAAAAGGATTTCACCACTGTGGTAGCAATTAGGGACAATACAAACAGGACTTGTTTAAACAGTGGTTTTCTCTAGCTCTGGAGTCTAGTTTGGAATTTTAAATAATGCCAAAAAGCAACTATTATTTCTGCAAAAGTATTTCTGGTAGAAGATAATGCCAAGTTATCCGCCATGAATAAGCAAGGGTTTTTTTTTTTATTAGTGGGGACAATTTATAAAAATTTATTTATATACTTCTTGCCAAATCTCTTCATAACCAAGGATACCCATTTACGATCAGGGTTAATTCAATTTCTGATCATGAAGTTAACAAAGTTAAGGGACTTACAACCATACTACCTGACCTAGCTATGAATATCTTTAGTCATAGTTCTATATCCTTTCGGTACCCTTCAGTATCGGTGCTTCTGAATGCATTTCACACAAACGGCAAAAAGAACTTCTGACTTCTGGACACTTTATCAAGTTTAAAAACATGTTTCTGTTAAATTATTTTGAATAAGGTATATTTCTCTGTATACATACAGCTGGAGATACAAAGTCCTCCCACTCTTATTCCTAGAATTCAGCCAATATGGGAATCATGGTACAAATGTATTTTCTAAAGTGAAAAACACCATACACATAAAGCCTAAAGTCTTATGTGACTGCATCTAACTTAAATAGAGACAAGACAAACTGTGTAACCCTGCAGTTAGACAGGTCAAATGTGGCAGCTTCACTCCTTAATACAACTGTCTCTGTATGACATTTTGCTAAAAATTCTTCTGAGAATTCTCCCCTCTCTAGTAGACACTGGTAATGGTATTATCGACTAGAACCTAAGGCCTGTGTAACTCTGAAACAGGATTCCCAGGTACTAAGCACAGTAGCTTACACAAGAGCTGGCACAAGATCAAAACTCAAGCATGGTATTTGATCTTGGGTCATATTCCTTAGAGAAGAGCACTCAATTGCTGTTCATCAGCTTTAAAGTCAGCACTTATCTGAAAATATAAAAGCACGTGTATTTGTATACACAAGTGGCAAGCATTCTGACTCCAACTATATTTGCTTTAAATGATATGGAGAACAGAAGTTGCTATCCTCATATTCTTTTTGAAGAGAGGAAGGGAGACAGGAAGAAATGAAAAATGCTCTAGATCCAAAGCTAGTTCTGAATTCTACAATACTATAAATCATGCATATTCCCATTTATTCAGCCAATATCCACTTATTTATTTATTGGTAGTAAGGAAAGTTTGCTTTATTTGGGATGCTGGCAATTGGGGAGCAGACTCCTATCCAAAGGCTGACTGCCCTCCACTGACAATCAGTGGGCAAGAGCTTTTATAGATGGAAGGAGAGGGCTACATGCAAAAACAGTACAGTCAGCTCCGATAGTCATCTTGAAATTGGACATTGGTGGTGTGACCGCTATCATCTTGGTTGTTTTAAGTACAGTTAATCTTAGTTCCAGGGTCAGTCTGTTCCCATTTTCTTAAGGCCAATTCTTGGAATTGTGGCAGCTTATGGTGTGGCTACAGTCTGGTCATCATGTAGTTAAACTTCTTCCACCTGGTGGGGGTTTTAGTATCTATAAGACAGCTCATAGGATATGATAGCCCTTGAAAAAGAACTAAAGGTCCTTGACTTTGCTTACTGACTAAATTATTTTTGTTTTGACATGACTGTTTTCCTTTGTTTCTGCATTTTCTCCTTCTCTGATTAAACTTATTCTTTGGCTAAAGTTTTTTCCACGGACAAAAAGGCAGGCTGAGGACATGGGAGGCAAGGCCCGGTGCATTGTTATTCAGGCGCTCAGCCCTGTGCCACTTCGTTACCCTGTGGACTGAAGCACGCCAGGCCTCCCTGTCCTTCACTATCTCCCAGAGTTTGCTCAAACTCATGTCCATTAAATTAATGATGCCATCCAACCATCACCTTCTGTCGCCCTCTTCTCCTCCTGCTTTCAATCTTTCCCAGCATCAAGGTATTTCCAATGAATCAGCTCTTTGCATCAGGTGGTCAAAGTATTAGAGTTTTAGCTTCAGCATCAGTCCTTCCAGTGAATATGCAGGGTCAGTTTCCTTTAGGATTGATTGGTTTGATTTTCTTGCTGTCCAAGGGATTCTCAAGGATCTTCTCCAGCACAATTCCCTAGGGGCCTAGTGGTTAGGATTTAGCTCTGTCACTGCTATGGCCCAGGTTTGATCCCTTCAACCAATATTTATTGAGATCCTATGATAGGCTGGCTACTTTGCAGGTTAAAACTTTCATTTTAGGTAGGTCAGATATTGTAAGAGCAGCAACAAATGTCAGAGCTAAAAGACAAGTGAGATTGAGTCCAAATTCCCCTTAATTTTACACGTAAGAAAAAACAAGGTAAGTCCAGTGACAATGAATTACGCAAGGAAAGCGTTCCTAAAAAGTCAGCCTCAAACAAGTGAAGAGAGTTCTATAGTTTCAATAGGACTCGGTTCAAATTCCAATGCACCCCACTACACTGGGCAAATTATTTAATTTAAATCTCAGTTGCTACATCTGCAGATTATGATTAAGAATATGCCAACTTCAAAGACTGCTGTTAAGAATGAGATAATTTAGAAATGTCTTACAACCATATAACTCTAGTTCACCAATTTACAGCATGCAGAACTTCCCCGACAAGGGAACATCCCCTGCAGTGGAGGTGCGGGAGTCTTAACCACTGGACCACGAGGGAAGCCCTGGTTCAGTTATTTTTAATGGCTGCCTTGAATTCTCATCAACAGAATTTATTTATCTCATTCTCTATTTTTGGATCATTTGGGATATTTTTAGTTTCTGCACAGCTATGCAATGTACGCCTTTGCTCACTGAGAGCAGTTAAGAAAATTCCTTGAGGAAAGCTGCTAAATATTTCACATTCAACATTAAGACACTAAATACTAAGTTACCTTCCAAAAAGATTATGTTAATTCACCCCTATGAATTCTGTCATGAATTATGTTAATTCACAGCTGAGAGAAGAAAAGCCTTAAATCACATTATTATTAGACTCACACATATTCTCTTTAGAAAAGCAACTTCCCTCCTCTCCTCCCCTAATATTTATCAGACTTACTGGGGAAAAAAAGTATGGTTAGATGGCAACTAAAATTCACAAATTTTCATCAAAACATTTCAAGTTATTCTACATTAGTATCTTATTTAAAAATAGAGGAGACATATGATTTGAATTTTTAAAAAACTAAGGCAGAAGTTCTGATTTGTGGAATAGCTATAATACAAAGCAGAAGGGGTAGGAGTGAAGAATAAACCAAACCAAACATTCAAAAAGATGACATGATATATCTAAGACAGCATTAGAAAAACAAAATAAATCCCTAGTACTTATTCATATGTTCAAGAAAGGTCTTAAGAAACTATTTGAACAACCCTATATAGGCAACTATTTATTATACATAAAAATACTCCCTTTCTTGAAAGAATACCATAAAACATGACTATAAACATGCTGCAAACATATTATTATTATATTACCACAGGTAAACTCCCATTGCAACAAGCTCCAAGAAATATACATATAGTGGTATTTAAATTTTTATCCAAAATTTACTGCTGGAGCAAACAAATATGGAAGGGAATATAAAATCATTTGGTCAAAAATCTAAAAAAGGAGGAAACGAATGTACAAACAAGTTAAAAGTTAGTTAGAAACAGGATGTGAGGGCACAGTTCTTCAACTTTCAAGGTCAATGTGCTTCTCACTACGTTTAAGCTCTGATTAAACTGTATTTAAACTTCTCATTTTACATTTGTCCAGGTGAAATAGGAAAGTTTGATTTATCACTCAATCTTTTAAAAATAATTCTAAGTGGAAGAAATGTTTCTGAAAGAACTCTATTTCTAAATGCTTATATTTTACAAAAATATAGGTCAAATGGAGAGAAAGGGGAGATAAAGGCTATAGTTAGAAAAGGCCAACAGTAACAACAAAGCCATTTCTAATGCAGACATAAATGCTGAAAAACATATCTCAAAAAAGAAAATAATAATACCTGTATATCTTGCAGGCAAATTTCGTGAGCATCCAAAGAACACTGTAGTCTTGGTTCTAGTAGTTTCTTTAAATTGCCTATTGGCTCATTGATGTCTATGGCCTGACTTACACATTCAGCTGGAGTGTAGGTCTGTTCTACAATGCTGAAGAATACAGTGTTAGAGGACCCAATGTTAAAGAATGTAATGGTTAACAATTACCTCCTCAAAACTTGTATGGTATCTCTATTTCCCAAAATCAACACAAGTTATAAGACATGAAAATACAGGTTATATAAAATATTTTCCATCTAATCTAATCTGAAAACTACTGGTTATAATCAGTCTAGATTCACCTTAAAAAGTTATAGTCTTCCTTTAAAACTTTCTATGTGCTCTTTTGCATTTTTACTTCATATTCTAAGTTCTACAAAAAACCGTAAGTTCCTTAAGAGTAAAATCTTTGGTGTAATTTTACATATCTTTTGTGAATCCTTACTTGAGGCCAAATGGAAAGTAGATACCAGTAAGTATTTGCTGAATTGGTAAATCTACAATTCAATTAAGTTTCACATGTTTAATTTAAATATGGTTTAAATCTCACTTACAGTTGTCAATAAGTGTGTCCTTAAAAATTTGTCATTACATTTTCACATAAATTCCAAGTATAATTCAATAAATACATAATATTCAGTGAATATATGTAGCCTAAATTCCTAAAACTTAAAATTTATAAAAGAGACCACTCATGACTGAAAAAAATTTTTAAAATAATAAACATTTTATTATTATTACTATTTGTTAAGGTAAATTAATTGGATCTTTTGGCTATGTAAATATTTTCACAAATTCTTCAGCAGCAGAGTGGGCTATATATTTCTTTTTTTTGGTAACAATAATCTTTACCTTTAATGTCACTTTAACACAGATTTTTAAGGACCCATTTTACATAGGCTCAACATTTAAAACATTTTTTAATATTCTGTTGCCATCATTTAAACCTTGGGAGATCCATATAAAAAAATCTGATTACCAATTTCCCTTGAGAAAATGTGGATGATCTCACATCACCAGATCGACATTCCTGCATAGCACTCTGCTATAACTAGAAAGCTCTAACTGCCCGCTTCACATAGCTACTCCCCAGGTCAAGAGTAACTACAATCACAGTAACTACCAACCTCTTACATGAGACATCAACACAGGTTTTCTCTACAAAGTCAAACAGTAAAAACTTTACACTCTGCGGATCATTTATACATACATGTGTGTACAAAAACATAAATATATTCATGTCAGGCTTCAAGACAGCTCAAATGATCCTCACCTTCTAATATTTACAGCTTTTTACAGTTCCCTCCCAAACTGTCCTAAGGCTGAACTGTGTGACCAAAAGACTATGGCAGAGTGATACAATTACTGCTTCTTAGATTAGCTTATTTAAAAAGACACTGTGGCGAACGCTCCTTCGGACCATTTGCTTTAGCGAAAGCCAGCCGCCATGTGGCGAGCAGCCCTACACAGAAGTCCATGTGCTGAGGAAGTGAATGGTCCTGTCACCAGTCTTAGGAGTGATTTTAGAAACAGATATGCTACCGCCAGCCAACACTTCAGATGACTGTAGCCCAGACAGACAGCTTAACTGCAAGTTCTTGAGAGTCTCTGAGCCAGAATCAAGCAGCTAACTGACTGGATGAGAGGCTTCTGACTCTGAGAAACTCTGTGCAAGAATAACTGTTGGGTGTTATAAGCTGCGAAATTCTGGAGTGACGTGCTACATAAATAAATGTATGTATGTATGTATATACAGCCTATTGTTTCTTCTGCTGGAGAAAATAGCAAAATCAAACATGCTGAAAAGCTCCATTCAAAACTTAATGTCTCCTGTGCAGTCACATCAAGGTATTTTAGACCTTTTGGCCTGGGCATGATGGGAGAGTACAGGGTGGGGGGTACTAAAACGAGGTTTGTATTTTGAGCCAGAGCAAGACATCTTGCCTGAGCAGATGAGGTGGCCTGAGTAACCATGGCTTCATGAGTAATCATGGCCTCAGGGCAGAAGAGCTGCTAATTAACTGGCACAAAAATCTCAATTATGCAAGACAGAAAAGTTGCAAAAGATCTATTGCACAAGATTGTGCCTACAGCTGACAATACTGTATGGTACACTTAAAAATTTACTGAGGGCAGATACTGTGTTAAATGTTCTTACCACAATAAAATAACAATTTTTAAACAATTTCAGGTCTTTCATCTCAGCTGCACGCTCAACATTCAGCAAGCTACTCAACCTTAGTAATCTGTCTCTTCCCACTGGAGCTCTTCTAAATCTCTGTTACTCTACTGAAGTTTTGTAGCACTCTTCAGCCCCTTTTACTTTTAGTACATTATCTCAGCTCCTGCTTTTCAGAGTAAACTAGGACCATTAGTGATTACCTTCCTTGTCCTTCTTGACTCCCAAATCCCTCTTTTCAGTCATATTCTCCTTGGATCCTGAACTCATTACCACTGCCCACCTTCCTTAATGGAGTAAGCAGTATTCTATTACTATTCCAAAAACTAACACCTTTCACTTCTCTATACGCTTAGTACTATGATGGCTCACGACCAACCTAGACAGCATATTAAAAAGCAGAGACATTACTTTGCCGACAAAGGTTCATCTAGTCAAAGCTATGGTTTTTCTAGTAGTCATGTATGGATGTGAGAGCTGGACTATAAGGAAAGCTGAGCACCGAAGAATTGATGCTTTTGAACTGTGGTGTTGGAGGAGACTCTTGAGAGTCTTTCAGTCCGAGGACTTCGAGGAGATCAAACCAGTCAATTTTAAAGGAAATCAGTACTGAATATTCACTGGAAGGACAGATGCTGAAGCTGAAGCTCCAATACTTTGGCCAGCTGATGCAAAGACCCGACTCACTGGATAAGACCCTGATACTGGGAAAGATTGAGGGCAGGAGGAGAAGGGGACGACAGAGGACGAGATGGTTGGATAGCATCACTGACTTGATGGACATGAGTTTGAGCGAGCTCTGGGAGTTGGTGATGGACAGGGAGGGCTGGCTTGCTCAGTCCATAGGGTCGAAGAGTCAGACAGGACTAAGCAACTGAACTGACTGCCTTCCTGCCTGATGATGGCTCATACAGCTGTGTGTTTCTTCAAATATAAGGTAGTCTCTACCAGGGCAGATTAGAGTCTCATTTATTGATGTACTCCTGATAGTTACTATTTGTTGAACTAGTTCAGGCTGTGAATTAAACTCTTGCTGAAATAAAAGAAATCAGCACTGACAAAAGAAAAAAGAATCCAACAGTGCCCGAAGGGTAGAAACCACCACAATCAATTGCTTGACCATTATTAGCTATGCTTACTACCATCTTTAGTTTAAAACTATCTTTTCCTCCCAGCCACAAAGCCATCAAGTCAGAGGAAAAAGGCAATACATTATCCCTCAAAATGCTGGGGTCAGTTGGGAAGATTAAAAAAAAAAAACGTCCTCAAAGAACTTGGCTATTCTTATTTTAATTAGGCATATTGATTATATAAAAAGTAGTTAATTAAAAAAATACCAACCTTTCTTCTGTGCACTCTGCTTTCTCTGTTCCATCAATCTCGATTTCTATCAGCTCCTCTGCTTCTCTTTTCGTCATGGCTGAAGTATTTCAAAAGTTCAGCCCTACAAGAGTTAAATTTTAAAGACATTTTGAAACGCATAAGCAGACACGTTACACAAGTAAAGACCCAATTCAAATAAAACCGGAGGGTAAGCAGAAGAGAAGGAAGCAATCTTGACATATAAAAGAAAATCCACAAGCAATATTTATAAACCAGTTTTTGTTTAAATGTTTACCAGTCTGACATGACATCAATATCATTCCCTTGGATTTACTGGGATGTTTTTGACCCTATTCTCAGTCAACAAATTAATTAAGATTACTTCAAAATCAAGTGAAAGGCATGTCAACTGTTATTATAGCAGTTCGGTCTTAATAACATTGAAACCTGCACCTTAAAAATCAACATGGGAATTCCCAGCGGTTAGGACTCTGCACTTCCACTGCAGGGGGCGAGAGTTTGATCCCTGGTGAGGGAACTAAGATAATCACACGCCACACAGCATGGCAGGGGTGATGGGGATCAACATGGAGTTGAAAAATTTACAACTGTCCAGCTAAAAAGCTGTACTTTATTAGCAGAGTTTACTGCAAACCACTATTGACAGAGTAAGCTATATTAAAAATTAGCTAATTAAAAATTAACCCAAGCTATGATTTATGTTACAAATTACATACCTTATACATGTCAGTACAATATTCTCAAATGGCAAAATAAAGTAACAAAATCATAGATATGTGAATTATTGCTCTGATTACACACTAGAATTCTTTATGATTATTTTTCAGATGTGGTTTTATACCTTTTAATCAAGCTATTACATCAGTTTTTAATTCTCACATGTAAAGTTTTTACTTACTACATTAAACGTCCATTGATTTTTGTTACCATTGATACATTATGTGCCATTCTGTATTATTTGCACTACCAATACTAAAACATTATAATTTTATAAAATGTTAAGTAATGTATAAAATAGCTGCATATGTTGGCATTCCTTTATGGCCATTTCCAAGGTGTTAATGCTGTAAGTTACAGGTTGTTACTACTTCACTTTGCATGCGTGCTCAGTCAGTCAGTTGTGTCTGACTATTAGAGACCCCACAGACTGTAGCCTGCCAGACTCCTCTGTCCATGGTATTCCCCAGGCAGGAATATTGGAATGGGTTGCCATTTCTTCCTCCAGGGGATCTTCTGACCCAGGGATTGAAATCACATCTCTTGCATCTCCTGCACTGGCAGACAAGATTCTTTACCACTGCGCTTCTTGGGACGGTTACTAATCAGCTGACCTTAAAATACAGAGATCATCCTGATTATCCAGGCCAGTCCAGTGAAATCACAAGTACCATTAAGAGAGGAAGAATCTAAAGAGACCCAGAGAGATTCAAAGTGAGGACGACTGACTGGCTGTGACTGACTTTGAAGATGAAAAAAAAAAGAGCCAGAAACCAAAGAAGACAGGCAGTCTCTAAAATTTGTAAAAAGAAAGGAGACAGACCCACCCCCAGAGCCTCCAGAAGAAACACAACTCTGCCAACACCTGATTTTAGCCCAGAATGACCCATTTTAGACTTCTGACTTCAGGAACATATGACACTTAGTTGGTGTTTTCAAGCCACTAAGTTTGTAGCAATTTGTTACTGTAGTTCTAGGAAACTAGTAAGTCTTCTTTCCCACTTTAGAGAGGGTTGTAACTCTCCTCAGGTCCAAAAACCTCCAACTACTGGGGAGCTAGTTTTATGATAACTTAGTCCCTAAATTCTGGCATCCAAATCTAGACTTTCCCGTACAAAAATGATCTGATTTCTCCCTCAAAAAGGCTCCTCTCACAGCTCCTCTGTAACAAGAAAGAATAATAATAAGAGGATGGGGCTCCCCACTGGAACAGATACACATGCACATCCAGCAGAATGCCTAGGCCCCAGCAGGTTTTGTTTGGGATGACAGAAGAACAAAGGGCTTTTGTTTTCCTTTCTTGCTGACCACAGCCTAGTCAGTCTTCCTTTTCTTCATAAAGCCTATTTCTTAATTGATATTATGTGTTAAAACTGTGGAATTCAACACGAGCACTAAAGCAAAACACTGGTGGCAGTAACCCAGTAGGGACCTTATAGAACAGCATAAGCTAGCCCGGGAAGGCGTATTTGTTGACAGATGTATACACAGAACTTTAAACAGTTTCGCTCCTTTTGTAGGCACTGTATTGAAGTGTGTTTAATAAGTGAATGTTACAAAAACCAAAGGGGCTTCCCTGGTGGCTCAGCTGGTAAAGAATCTGCCTGCAATGCGGGAGACTTGGGTTCGATCCCTGGTTTGGGAAGATCCCCTGGAGAAGGGAAGAGCTTACCCACTCCAGTATTCTGGCCTGGAGAATTCCATGGACTGTAAAGACAGCCCATGGGGTTGCAAAGAGTCGGACACAACTGAGCAACGTTCTCCTATGAGCAGATCCTCTGGGCTCCTGTATTTCAAACAGTTGCCATTTTTGGACTTCCCTGATACCTCAGTTGGTAAAGAATCCACCTGCAATGGAGGAGACTTCGGTTCGATTCCTGCATTGGGAAGATCTGCTGGAAAAGGGATAAGCTACCCACTCCAGTATTTTTGGGCTTCCCTTGTGGCTCAGCTGGTAAAGAATCTGCTTGCAATGCAGGAGACCTGGGTTCAATCCCTGGGTTGGGAAGATCCAGGGATCCAAACTGCCAATATCCACTGGATCATAGGAAAAGCAAGCAAATTCCTTGCTTTTTAAAGCAGAAAAACACCTACTTCTGCTTTATTGATTATGCCAAAGCCTTCGACTGTGTAGATCACAACAAACTGGAAAATTCTTAGAGATCAGAATACCAGACCACCTTACGTGCCCCCTGAGAAATCCGTATGCAAGTCATAAAGCAAGTTACAACTGGACATGGAACAACAGACTGGTTCCAAATTGGGAAAGGGGTACATCAAGGCTGTATACTGTCACCCTGCTTATTTACCTTATATGCAGAGTACATCATGCAAAATGTTGGGCTGGGTGAAGCACAAGCTGGAATCAAGACTGCCAGGAGAAATATCAATAACCTTAAATACACAGATGATACCACTCTTATGGCAGAAAGTGAAGAGAAACTAAAGAGCCACTTGAACGTGAACATGAACATGAAGTCGCTCAGTCGTGTCCGACTCTTGGCAACCCCATGGACTACAGCCTACCAGGCTCCTCTGTCCATGGGATTTTCCAGGCAATAGTACTGGAGTGGATTGCCATTTCCTTCTCCAAGGGATCTTCCCAACTCAGGGATCGAAGCCGGGTCTCCTGAATCGTAGACAGACGCTTTACCGTCTGAGCCACCAGGGAAGTCCTCTTGATGAAAGTTAAAGAGGAGAGTGAAAAAGCTGGCTTAAAACTCAATTCAAAAAACTAAGATCATGGCATCTGGTCCCATCACTTCATGGCAAACAGATAGGGAAACAATGAAAACAGTGACAAGCTTTCTTTTCTTGGACTCCAAAATCACTGCAGGTGGTGACTGCAGTCATAAAATTAAAAGACGCTTGCTCCTTGGAAGAAAAGCTATGACCAACCTAGACCGCATATTAAAAAGCAAAGACATTACTTTTCTGACAAAGGTCCGTCTAGTCAAAGCTATGGTTTTTCCAGTAGTCATGTGAGAGTTGGACTATAAAGAAAGCTGAGTGCCAAAGAACTGATGCTTTTGAACTGTGGTGTTGGAGAAGACTCTTGAGAATCCCTTGGACTGCAAGGAGATCAAACCAGTCAGTCCTAAAGGAAATCAGTCCTGAATATTCATTGGAAGGACAGATGCTGAAGCTGAAGCTCCAATACTTTGAACACCTGATGCAAAGAGCTGACTCACTGGAAAATACCCTGATGCTGGGAGAGACTGAAGGCAAGAGGAGAGGGGGACGACAGAGGAGAAGATGATTGGATGCCATCACCGACTCAATAGACATGAGTTTGAGTAAACTCTGGGAGTTGGTGATGGACAGGGAGGCCTGGTGTGCTGCAGTCCATGAGGTCACAGCGAGTCGGACACAACTGAGTGACTGAACAGACTGATAAGAACCATTTCACACCACATAATTGAATCCAGAAATCTAGATGACTTAAATGTGAAAGGTAAAGCTATAAAACTAATAGAAGAAAGTGGTGGAATTTTTCTTGTGGATAAAAAAGGATTCACTTCTTGAAAAAGCATTCATTTCTGAAAATTTCAAAAACATATAAGGATAAAAATTTATAACTTCGTTATATAAAAGTTAAGATTTATGTTCAACAGACAGGATATAGTGTAGAAAAAGACATTTCCAATATCCATACCTGATAAGGAAATAATAACTGGAATACACAGTGAACAAGTTGATAATAATCCCCCTAAAGTAGAACAAATTAGAAAAGTAGGTAAAGAAGGAAACTCACCTAAAGGGAAGCCAAAATGGCTAAGGACATGAGGAGATGCTCGTGTTCAAGCTATTCACCTTATTCTGTGTGTGTGTGTGGCAAAGATCAGAATGCTGAATACTGAAAAGAGCAGCAGGGACCTTGGAGCACAGGGATCCTGCCTCTGCTGAGGGAAGACAGACAGGACTGACTACTCTGGAGAAACAGCAGCACTTGCTCAAATAAAGGGATTATACCTATGACCCAGCAATCTTGCCCTTAGATAAGCATTCCAGAGACAGTCTCTCAGTGATTGATAATATATGTTAAGGGTAGCTTTGCTGGAGACAGCTGAAAGCAGCAGCCAATACATGAACCTGTGTAAGAGTGTAAGGCAGACACAAGAAAATGTGAAAGAACACACCACGGAACTTAAGTAACAGAAACAAGGAGATAATGAGCACACACACACAAAGCATAGAAACCGTACAGAAAAAACTGAGAAATGGACTAAGGCTTATATTATAGCAGGACAGCATTTAAAAGGGTCATATGTTTTATTTTTCAGGGTCCACAAGCCAAGTCCACTCCCATTTCCACAACCAACTTTTAAAACGAGTGAATTTTCTAGGGACTTCAGAAAGAACTTTAGGAATTTCCCTGGTGGTCCAGTGATTAAAGTTCTATGCTTCCAATGTAGGGGGCATTGTTTCCATTCCTAGTCAGGGAACTAATGTAGCATGTCCAATAAAATTGGACAGGTCATGTAGCATGACCAATAAAATTCAAATAAACAATTAAAACAAACAAACAAAAAAAGAAAGCACCGTAAGCAGATAGGTTAGGAGGTCCCCCAAAAAGAAGAAGCAGGCACGGCTTTTGACAAACAGAAGCCATTTTTGTCCTAAGCCATTTTGAGATCTAAGCCTAACCACAGTGCTTACCCTTGAATAGATCTCAGTAATAATGCTCTTAAGGAATAACAATAGCAAAGATAGTAAATCAGTATAAAAACTCCAGGTTCTGTTTCCATGGTAAAGATTAGCCTGAAGCACTTTCTTGAGCTGCTCTGAAGAATTTAAACCCTCCTCTAGCGGCAACCACTAGATCAACTATAACCCAAAGGATGATAATATTGATCTTTTTTGACCTTTGTGACTTCAATCAACTAAAGCTTGGTTGCAGTCAACCTCTGCCCCAATCCTATCTTGAACTCTCCTCTTCAAGCTCCTTCATAAATATGCATGTACCCTTAGCTTAAGACTTTTCCCAATTTTGCTGCTTTGGGAAAGATTCCCCCGTGTTCTTCTTGCTCTAAGTAATAAATCTCTTCTCCTGCTCTTTGGCTTGGTTGTGTCTTTTTGTCTCACATCCACCAAAAGATGAATCCAGTTTTCTGTAACTACCAGAGAAATGACCCTAAGGGCTTTGATCAACAGTGATACTTGGCACACCTCAACAGAAGCACTAACACAGAGAGTTGTTAAAAGAAATTTATACTGTGATCTTTCAAAAAAGTTAGAGATCAGTCTCTAAAAGGTGCCAAAGCTGGGGGGGGGGGCGGGGGGGATGAATTCAATACACTTTTGGAAAACACTGTGTTACTTAAGTCTCTGAATTGATCTTCCTTCTCAATTCTCTAAATTTAGCCTAAAGAAACAATGGAGACATTTGGCAAGCTGTCCAAATCTTTGCTGTCATTGCTTGAGTGGGTCTTAGCTCTTCTCCTGGAGCCAACTGCCCAGGATTCTATGTCAGTACTTAAGAAAATAGAGAAGACAGCATTACTTGGAGACTTTCCACACAGGAAAACGTCCCTTGACACTGGTTTTTCCTGGATTAAATCTAACCTGCGTTCAGTATACTTCACAAAACGAATACAAATTTATATTTAACTAAAAATTCCAGGAAAAGCTAGTATTCTTTAAAATAGTTATATTTACCACTATCTTTTAAAGCCACAGATAAATTTGAGGATTATTCTCCATCGGAGCACGTTATTAGTTTAGAGTTTAAAATAATTTTTCATAGTGAAGGACAATAAGTAAATGAAGGATAAATAAATACAAATGTAATCTGGGAGTTTTCTCAAGTTAAAAAATACTATTAAATAGTCTGAGAAAAAAGATATTTTTGGTTTTTAAAGATAAAAGTCAATAGCTAAGAAAAAGTAAACACAGACATGTGTGTGTATACATGCAGAGAGAAAGCAAGTGTGGAGAAAGTGTGCCAAACTTGGTATCTCTGGGGGTGAAGGTGTACCTTGTACAATTTCAGTGTATAATATTTTTTGAATTTTCCTTTAGACTTGAAGTTTTATAAATAAAAGTTGGAGGGAGATAAGTCAACAGTTTTAATTGTTCAGCCTCCACATGCTCCTCCATTAAACACCTAGCTCATTATTTAGATTCTTATTTTAAGATGATACACGCCTCATGTCACTGCTCCTGAAGACACAATCTAGGTAAAACTGACATAAGTTAATCTAGCGTCAGAATTTGTCTGAAAATAATTAAGGCTGGAAAGCTTGATTCAAATCCTAGGAGAGAGAGAGAACTTATTGTTCCCTCCACTTTCGAACTAGTTGACCCAGTTTCTTTTGACATTAAAACAACATAATACCTAAGAACGTTATCCCTGCCCAGTTCTTTGCTTACGTGGACCCTTCTAAACCTTTGCTGCCTCCAAGACTCAGAACTACCTCGAGTCTTTCTAAATCACTAATCTCTTGCAGTGCAACATTAGGCGTGGTCCTCCCTGCCGTTAACCTAATCAAACTGGGATTCCTAAACACAAAGACGTTGTTGGCTTATCTTCCAGCCTGCAAAAACAAACTTAAAAAGCTGACAGGCTACACTAACCCATCGTTTTCTCGTCTCACTTCCTCGTTTTTAAAGGAAACCCAATGGACTCCACAGACATAAAACAGATGGCTTTAACGCAACTGTAAGACAATTCTAGAAAGACCACTGGACGCGAAAGGAGAGCGCATCGCTGAGTTGGCAAGAAGATCGACATGGCATCATCCTGTGAGACCCCAGGGGCGTCGGGATAAGGTCCCGACCGCTGCGGCTGCGAAGCACGGCGGACAGCCGAGCAGGGGCACAGGGCGGGGAGGGGGCGGCGAGAGGTTACAGGAACTGCCCGGGCCCCGGGGGCGCGCGGCCTCGCGGAGCCCCGCGCCGCGCGCCCCCCCGCCCCTCCCCGCACAGCCTCCCCCGCCCCTCCCCACCCGGCTCCCTCAAGTCTCCACGAACGGAAATGGGAGTCACAGCGCCGGGGACCAGCGGAAACAAAACACCGAGGCGGCCGCGGGGGGCCGCGGCGGGGGAGAAGGCCCCGGAACGAAGCCGGCCCGCGCGGACCCGCGCTCTCTTCCTCCCCCGCGGCCGCACTCACCCGCTCCGGATTCGGCCCCGTCGCCCCCGCCCGCGCTCCAGAGCCGGCTGAGAAGCGCAGCGGCGCGGGCTCCACGTGCAGCGTCTCTCCCGGTAAGACACGCAGCTCCCGCGACTCGAAGTGGGAGGCCCCTGGGCCCTTCCCGCGAAAACGGCGCAGACAAACTCCAACCGCCCCCCCACACCCTCCGTCCCACCTCCCAGGCACCCCCGGGTCCGGGACTACAACTCCCAGCAGGTTGCGCGAAACGGACGACTAAGGCAACGGAGGCTCACGAGGCACAAGGGAGCAGCAACGCCCCAGTTTGCTTTGTTTTACACTATCACTTTGCACAATCGTATACCTCAACAACCTCCCCCCCCTCCTCCGTCAATCAAGGAATAGGACGCTGACTCGGGGTCCGGGGGACTGAACTAGGGGACAGGCCAGTCCAAGGGCGCATGCGTAAACCACACGGTTTCCGAGAGGGAAAAAGAGAGCGGGTCAAGTTGGGCGAAGGAAAGATGGCGGAGGCGTCACTAGAGGACCCGGAAGCACTTACCCTCCACTTCCTCCTCCTGTTTGGCTTCTGTCTCACCTAGAGCCGTCCGGTCGCAGAGTGTCTCCGAGACGCTTCCTGTCCGGTGAGTGTCGACCGTCTGAAACGGCGGCCCATAATGCATTGCGATGGCGGGTAGGCGGGTGGGGGCGGAGCCAGGGCCGGAAGTAGAACGGGGCGGCGGCAGCGGTGGCTGGCAGCTCGGCACTGAGAGCAAGGTGACTGGGAGGGTAACTGGACTAACGTGGCCTCTTGGGACTTGGGTTTGGGTTTCTTCACGAGGTCTGGGATGCCCTTTTCCCTTTAGGACTCTGGAAGAGAGAGCAATCTTATATCCCGGGGGCGCCTTCACGGCCTGGCCCGGGGTCATTTTCGACCTCGGCGCCTTTCGGCCTTGAAGTTTGCTGTAGATTCAATAAGTAGCCAGAAAATCCCGCTCTGAGGGCCAGCCTGGCTCACAGGGTGGCGCGGGCTGCAGGGAGGCCGGCGCTTCGTGGACTTGCAGCCCGTCTGGGGCAGCCCAAGGTCATGTCCACGGGGCCGGTGTGCAGTCAGGCCTGCTCATCCCGGACGCGTGGGAGGTGATTCTGAACTATTTAGGAATAGAACTTGACAGAAAAAGGCAATGGTCATCTTAAAAGTTCGGACGCCACCTAAAGATATTGGTAGTGCTGAAACTTGGTTAAACAGCTTTTGTTTTACAACTCGGTTTCCTGGAGGAAAGCAATAACCTTGGACTGGCCAGTCGTCACTGTAAACGGGAGAGCCATGCTCCCTCTCAGCACAGGGCCTCTTCTTATACTGTGTTCTTTTCCAGCTGTTGCTGCTGCTGCTAAGTCGCTTCAGTCGTGTCCGACTCTGTGCGACCCCATAGACGAAAGCTCACCAGGCTCCCCTGTCCCTGGGATTCTCCAGGCAAGAACACTGGAGTGGGTTGCCATTTCCTTCTCCAATGCGTGAAAGTGAAAAGTGAAAGTGAAGTCGCTCAGTCGTGTCCGACTCTTAGCGACCCCATGGACTGCAGCCCACCAGGCTCCTCCATCCATGGGATTTTCCAGGCAAAAGTACTGGGGTGGGGTGCCATTGCCTACCCCGTTCCAGCTGTTGCTTTCCCCAATTTCTTTGAGTATGTCCAATCCCTGTCATAGCTGGCGTGCGTGGCCTCGCATAGTACTTGAATAGAGGACTTAATCATAGTTGATACTTTATATACCTGTTTGGATTCCCTGGTGGCGGCTCAGACTGTAAAACGTCTGCCCGCAGTGCGGGAGACCCGGATTTGATCCTTGGGTCGGGAAGATCTCTGGAGGAGGAAATGGCAACCCACTCCAGCACTCTTGCCTAGAAAATTCCATGGATGGAGGAGCCTGGTGGGCTACAGTCCATGGGGTCGTAAAGAGTCTGACACGTCAATACCTATTTGTGTAATGACGTGTATATTTCTCAACAGATATTCAATCATTGGGGAAAAAAGTGAAACAGAGGAAAAGGAACAAGTTTTGATACTGAGATTATGTGTTCATTTTTTAGATAAGTTGAGAGCAAGATAAAACTTCTAAAGGGATGAGAGGTGTTGATGTATAGGTTTGGAATTCAAGAAGAAGACCACGCACAATTAGGTGTGATTTGGGGATCATTAATAAACTGTCTTGCACATTGTCTTAGTATCTGTGAAGGAGGTTTAAGAATACTTTGCTCTGTTTCTTAACAGGGTTGCTGTAAGAGTACCAGGAGAGAATATGTATGGAAGTACTTGGCAGAATATCTAGGTCTGAACAGGTGTTAGGGTGACCCTATTGGGAAGTGTTGTTTGTGTTTATGTTGCCAAAAGGGAAAGTATACACTGAGTTTCACAATTTTAAAAATGTATTTGTGTCCTGTCACATTCTGTTGTGTAACCTGGCATCGGGTACTTACCTCCAAGCCACAGTTTCTGTATGTGTAAAGTGAGAATGATATTAAGTAGCACCTCGGGTGTTAGTCGCTCAGTTGTGTCCCCGACTCTTTGTGACTCCATGGACTGTAGCCTACAGGCTCCTCTTTCCATGGGATTCTTCAGGCAAGGATACTGGAGGGGGTTGCCATTCCCTTCTCCAGGGAATCTTCCCCACCCAGGGATTGAACCCGGGTCTCCTGCATTGCAGGCAGATTCTTTACATCTGAGCCACCAGGGAAGTAGCATCTTGAGGTCATTCAAATACTTTTCTTTCATCCTGCACATGAAGGATATTTGGTAGATTGTAGGATTTATTTTGATAGTCTTTTTATGTGCTATTTCATGGGCTTCCCTGGCACTATTGACATTTTGAACGAAATATTTCTTTGTTGTGGGGAGGCTGCTTCTATTGTTGTTACAGGATTTTGGCAGCATCCTGGTTTTTACCCACTAGAGGCTAGTAACATTCTCCCTGTCAGGACAACCAAGAGTGTCTTCAAACATTGCCAGGTATTTCCTGTGGGACACCCCGCCGAGATTAGAGAGCTGGCAGTGCCACTCCTCGGTCTTCTAGCTTGATGCTTTCCAACTCCCACTAGTAAAGGGCCACTTTCCCCCTAGCCCTTGTGGGTATCTCTGAAGAATCCAGTAAAAATGAATTACTGGAAAATTCAGTAGAGGAAAGACAAAACATGGGATGCAAAATACGAACTCTTAATTGCTTCCCCTGTGGCTCAGCTGGTAAAGACTCCACCTGCAATGTGGGAGACCTGGGTTTAATCCCTGTGTTTGGAAGATCCTGGAGAAGGGAAAGGCTACTCACTCCAGTATTCTGGACTGGAGAATTCCATGGACTATGTAGTCCATGGGGCCGCAAAGAGTTGGATGTGACTGAGCAACTTTCACTTTCACTATTGAATTCTGCAGGTATGAATTACTCTGTCAGATTGCTGTAAAAGTTTCTAAAAGCTTATTCCCAATTTTGATACTACAGTGGAGCAGTAACACAGTACTACCAACAGTCCTCAGACCACACTTTGAGCAGTAGTGTTATAATTTAATAGTTCGGTGTGACGGTGCTTGTTTAAGTCATTTGGGGAGCCTGGGGAATCATGTTAGCGTGTTGGGGTTTCACTTTAAGGTTCAGAAGTTTTACCAGGCTGTATCAAAGTGTGACTCTTTACCATTCCAACATGGCTTGGTCAGCCCTTTATTAATCTGGGGCAATTTCTTCTAATTTTTCTATGATCTCCTTATTCTTTTCCTTTTGGAACTCCTGTTTGCATATAATGAGGTTATACTGCTTGATTTTTCCCTCTCTTGTTGGTGGACTCCCTTGTGTGTGTGTTATTTTGTTTTGTTTTTTTGGACACACTTGCTGTTTTTTCTTGCTGGTTCTTTTGGACTGATCTGGTTTTTACAGTATTCATGAATTTCTGGAATCCTGCAGCTGTACCAGGCGGAGCAGTTTCTCTCCCTTTGGGCCTGTGAAATGCAAACAGGCTGAGGCAGCTGTCTCCAGGCTCCCTGTTCATATCCCTTTTTGCCTTGTGAGGGAGTTGGGAACCTGGTAGGCTAATTTGGGAACCAGTATTACTGTCTCCCTGCTGAGGGTGGGCGGTCAAGACTAAAAAGTTAGTGGAGAAGAAACACCCCATCCCAAATTTTGTGCTTTCTTTCTGCAGCTGACCTAGTGGAGGTGCATGCAGGCCTGAGTGTTTCTGAACTAGATCCCAGGGCCTTTTACTTGAGAAGCAGAACACTTGCAGTGACGGGTAGAGAGGGCAAAGGATCTTTGGTCAGGTGACTGTGTTTAGTATTCACTGAGTTCTGTAGCACTTAGTAGAATTGGATATCCACTGTAACACTTGTATGGGGGTTTTACAATTACATTTATCTTAATGTATCTTCACATGCTGGTTCTTGTTTCCAGTAACAGGATCACCATGATTCTTCAGAGACTCTTCAGGTTGTCCTCTGCTGTTCAGTCTGCAATCTCGGTCTCTCTGAGGAGGAACATTGGTGTTACAGCAGTGGCATTTAAGGAGCTTGATCCTGTGCAGAAACTCTTCGTGGACAAGATTAGAGAATATAGAACTAAGCGACAGTAAGTGGGTAGATCACCGACCTTGGTGTTAATGTGCAGATTCAAAGTATGAAAGTTTTGAGATGGTAAAAAATTACTTGGAGTTTCAAAGTGTCTAAGACCTTCACTGAGCTGATCCCTGTGGTACAGGTTCATTAGCTGCTCCAAAAGAAAAAGATGAGAACCTTGATACTTTTTTTAAGTCCCAAATTTTATTTTATGAATTCCCAGGGAGAATTGCATTAAATCTAATGCCATTTTATATATATCCCCACTGTAATGTCATTTATTATAAACTGGAGTCAGTTCATACAAGTATACCATACAAGATCCATACAATTCATACAATATCCGTACCAGGATCTTGGAAATCATTTAGGAACCATATTTGAGAAAATTAAGCCCCTTAGACAATGATTCTCCTAAGGTCATAAAACTAATTATGGAAATATATTCAGACTATTCTAACTCTCAATTTAGTGATCTTGGGACCACTAAATTGATTTTGGGGGAAATAAGTATATAAATGCTGTATAAGCACAGCATTTTTTTCTTTAACGTTACTTCCATAGTTAATATATTTATGGGACTATCAAAAGACAGAAGACTCTGAAATGGCATAAAGCAAGTCCAAGACTCTGAATGGCATAATTACAGAACCACACAGTTTTGAAGGTGATTGATGAACCCCAAAATCTTTGGGAAAGTGATATAGATCAGTTCAGAGTTTTGTTTTATTTAGTTGTCTACCATATGCAGAGCAATGTAGTATTGAGAGTGGTGGGCTACAAAGAAAGAAACCACTTGGCATTTCCATAATATTCTTCAAGTCTAAGAGGGTAGAAAGTTTGTAAGCAAGTAAATATAATAGAAGGTAAAATAGGTTAAGTGATAAGGTAGTGACACATTTAGTGTTTGGGGAACTTCATGGAAGGAATCCTCTTTTCTAGCTGGTATATTTTGAAAGGTGGCATGGAAGAGTAATGTTTCCAAAAGCTTGTGGATCCAAGAACTGGACAGTGATCGTCAGTCATCAAAGTATCCGGTTAGAAGGCTCTATCTAGAACTGTGCTATATATGTCTGTGGCTGTTATCCACATGTGACTATTCAAATTCTAATTGAGTATAAATAAAAATTCAGTTCCTCATTTGCCTTTTAGCCACATTTCTGGTGCTCAGTACCAGATATGGCTAGTGGTTACCATGTTAGACAGCACAGACACAGAGTATTCTGTTATCATAGAAAGTTTGTGTTGTACATGCTGATATAGAAGAAAACTGAGCCCATGACATGAAACATCATTAACAAGTTCTTAAATTAGAGCTGGCTTAGTATTTTTTTGTGGAAATAACAAATAAGATTCTATGCTTTTATCATAGGCACAGGTGAAAATACTAGCCTTGATAGAATTTTCACTTATAATTTTTTTATTATATTGTTCATTGTTAGGCAGTAACGTTATGATAAACAAGAATTTGTGCAAATAGTTAATTAGGTCTAATTGGCCCGTTGCTGGTCCGTGAAGTGAAAATTGCTCAGTTGTGTCCAACTCTTCAACCCCATGGACTATATAGCTTGCCAGGCTTGTCTGTCCATGGGGATTCTCCAGGCAGGAATACTTTAATGGGTATCCTTTCTCCAGGGGATCTTCCCAACCCAGGGATCAAACCCAGGTCTCCCACATTGCCGGCAGACTCTTTACCATCTGAGCCACCAGGGAAGCCCAGCTGGTCCATGATGCTATGTTTATCTTTACAAAGCACAACTCTTTAATTTTGTCATTTTATTGCTTAGCAAACAAAATACAGACTTCCAGGTTATACATTCTGGGCCTCCTGTGATCTGGGTCCTGCTGGCTTTTCCATCTAGGCTGCTTAGCATTCCCCACACACAGCCAGTGCTTTCCCACCTTCTCATCCTTGCTTTTATGTCTTGCTTTTGTGCTTTAGAATGTCTCAAATTACAGTCTGACCCAAATGCATGCTATGCTATGCTGTTGCTATGCTGAGTCGCTTCAGTCGTGTCTGACTCTGTGCGACCCCACAGATGGCAGCCCACCAGGCTCCACCGTCCCTGGGATTCTCCAGGCAAGAACACTGGAGTGGGTTGCTATTTCCTTCTCCAATGCATGACAAAGAAAAGTGAAAGTGAAGTCGCTCAGTCATGTCCGACCCTTAGCAACCCCATGGACTGCAGCCTACCAGGCTCCTCTGTCCATGGATCTTCGAGGCAAGAGTACTGGAGTCGGGTGCCATTGCCTTCTCCGACCCAAATGCATGGTTTGTTATGGTTTGTCACAAATACCACCTTTTTAAAATGAAATCTCCCTGTTTAGCTTAGCAAAAGTGACCCCTCACCTCCAGTAGCTTTTTGTTAAACTGTGTCTTTGAAGATTATCCCCTGACTGCCTCTCGGCATAAATGTTTATAAATGCTATTTTTTTCTTTCTTGTAAATGGTAAAACCTCTGAGGATAGGAAGTAATTTGCTTCTTTGATAGGCCGCTGTTACAGAGACTTAAACCTTCAGCAGTGGTTGATATAAAGCACAGTGATGGTAGATAACTGTGTGTTCATGGTGTGCCAGGCATTGGTCCATGAGTGGTACATGTACACAGTCTGTTAATTCTCTCAGCACCATCAGGTGAGACTTCTGAGTTGTCAGTGTAGAAACTAGAGTTTAGAGTGCTTCATGCCTTGCTCTAGTTCACACAGTAACTAGATTGTAGAACTGACAATGAAACAAGCAGTTATTCACCCCAAGCCCATAGACTTAGCCATTACATCTTATTGCTGCTCAGACGCTGAGAGATTCTGACTTTTAATAATACTGGTACTGACAGACCTCGAATGTTTTGTTTGAAGTTGCATCATTTGTGTGAACCCTCATATTTAAAATTGAGGTTACATTCAAATGGAAATACTTGTTACCTTTCAGAAAAGTCTGCTCTTCTCTACGCTCGGAAGGTCTGTGAAACTTAATTTTGTTACTGTAAACTAATGCTTAAAATACATTTTTACTTGGTCATGTACACTACAGGACATCTGGAGGACCTGTTGATGCTGGCCCAGAGTATCAGCAAGACCTAGACCGCGAGCTTTTTAAGCTTAAGCAAATGTATGGTAAAGCAGACATGAATACGTTCCCTACCTTCACATTTGAAGGTAAGTCTTTGTAATCACAGATTCATTGTGGGAGATCATTTTAAGTGGAGAATATTTACATGGGTTGTTTGGAGGATTAAATGACAATTACACGTGAATGTAATTTGAACAAGCTCCGGGAGTTGGGATAAGGAAGCATGGGGTGCTGTGGTCCATGGGGTCGCAAAGAGTCAAACATGATTGAGCGACTGAACTGAATGTGTGAATGTGTAAGGACAGTGGCATGTGTGGCAAGCTCGGGGGTAAATGCCACTGGAGGAGATCACATAGCATAGAGGTTAAACGGTGGGGACCTAAAATCAAACGCCTGATGGTATCATTGTGGGCTATGGGATTCTGGATAGTTAACTGGTTCCTGTTTCTCATCTGACATTTCGGTAAGATTATACTGTCGTCTTAGCTGTAGTTAAATGACGTAATATATGTAAATTCATAGAGCCTGGTTCATTGTAAGTCCTAAATAAATCTTGTTATATTTACATGTAGATGTTTCTTTAAAAAATTAGAAGATGGATGAGATAAATTGTAAAGTTTTTTAGAAAATATGCTTTATTGCAATATGGCTAAGTTTGAACCTTTCTTTCCCCTTTTTAGACCCCAAGTTCGAAGTTGTCGAGAAACCACAGTCCTGAAGAATTAATGTAAAATTGATCTGGTAATTTGTCCTAGATGAGTTGTACAGCTGGCCAGAAGTAACAGAATAAACATACATTTCACAGCTGTCAAGTGTTCTTTTAATTCTGATTTCAAATAAATTATTTGTTGATGTTAGGTATACAGCTGAGTGTATTGAATTGTTTTTTTTAATTGATTGATTTTACTTTATTTATTTGCTGACCTGGATCTTAGTTGCGGCACACAAACTCTTAGTTGCAGCATGTGGGATCTAGTTCCCTGTCAGGGACTGAACCCAGGCCCCCTGCATCGGGAGCTTGGAGTCTTAGCCATTGGACCACCAGGGAAGTCCCCGGATTCTTTTAGATCCTCCTGTTTGGTCATATGAAAGCAGATGGAGACCTTGGATTAACCGAGTACCGTTTGCCCCGAACTCTCAAGATTCTTCTCAGAGTGTTGAGGTGTCCTGTTTATTTTGGAGACTTACTGCTGGAGAGGAGCCACCCTGAGTGAAGGAAGGAGTGTTCTCAGTGGAGGATGTCACACTTGCTCCCAGAACATGAAGAAACGGTTCAGAAATCATTGATCATAGCTTTTTCAGGGAACTTGGGTGTGACTGTGAATACGTCCAGGGACTTACCTTTATGTTTTAACTTCCATCTCCTCATGTGTTAAATGTTTTTATTATCCCAGTAATTCACCTCCCTCCTCTCCCCTTACAGTGTAATGGTCACTGTGTCTATTACAAGGCTATGTGGATAGATCAGGGAAAGCTGGGGATGGAGGAGAGGAGGGTTCTACAAAGGAATTTCCTTGAAAATAGATTAAGCTGTGTGGTGGTGTTTGCCCAGTGGACGGAATATTGAGCAGATGTGCCAGATAAGTGGCAGAGCAGGAGCATCAAGATTTCAGTAAGTAGACAGTTCTATTTTTAATTTTTTTTTTTAAAGAGGCAACTGTGCCTTTTTAAAGCTGACACTCTCTCGTGTCAATAAATACATGTCTTTAGTAAAACTTCGGAGATTTTTTTTTTTCAAAAGTGAAGTCGAGAAAAAGTCTTTCTTATTAGGTTATCTCACTTCGAAAGGAATAGATTTTTACCATGGCATACCATATTAGCTGAAATCTAAACCTGGGGAAAGTGACCCCATGGACTACAGCCAACCAGGCCTCTCCGTCCATGCGATTCTCCAGGTAAGAATACTGGAGTGAGTAGCCGTTCTCTTCTCCAGGGCATCTTCCTGACCCAGAGATCAAATGTGGGTCCTCCTGCATTGCAGATGGGTTCTTCACCGTCTGAGCCACCAGGGAAGCCCTGGTGTTCTTAAAAGGACAAATTTGAGTTGAGGAAAGGTATGGGAACCAGAAACGGACATGTGCCTGCCTGTTACGTGTCTGTCTAGTGCTACTGTTAACAACCAAAGAGGGCTTCTGTTCTAGGCAGTTTTCACTTAACACCATTTAGTGTAGGATTTTCTGTCTCTGACTGTTTCTACCCTTGGTGTGGCAGCATAGTGCTGACTCTAGTTAGACGCTTAATGTATGAGTTCTTGGAGCGCTGGGTGGGCTAGAAGCTTTCCTCATGCAGAATACCTTAAATGGGAGGTCCACTCCAACCTGTCTTTTCCAGACTCCCGTCCACTCCCACTTCAGCCATACAGTCCAGTCTATTGTTTCAGATGTTTGCTTTTAGTGTGTTTGACAGGAAGGCTCAAGACCACCTATCTACTTTCCAAGCTACTTGACCACTGAAAACAGATCCTTACTTTGAGACACAGTGGGAAGATAGGTGCTGCACCATTTCCTCTGCTCTATTGTTTGATACAGAGAAGGCGATGGCACCCCACTCCAGTACTCTTGCCTGGAAAATCCCATGGATGGAGAAGCCTGGTAGGCTGCAGTCCATGGGGTCACGAAGAGTCGGACACGACTGAGCGACTTCACTTTCACGCATCAGAGAAGGAAATGGCAACCCACTCCAGTGTTCTTGCCTGGAGAATCCCAGGGACAGGGGAGCCTGGTGGGCTGCCGTCCCTGGGATCGCACAGAGTCAGACACGACTGAAGTGACTTAGCGATAGTAATTGTTTGATATCTTTTCCTTTTGCTCAAATAGCTATTTGGCAGGTGCCTTCAATTGTTGCAGGTGGTTCTCTTTAAAATTCTCTTGCCTTGGGGTGAGTTAGGGAACAGAACTCACAGCTTTGACAAAGACACACAATTTGGACAATTCATTCTCTGTCTCAGGCTTCCCTTGTGGCTCAGCTGGTAAAGAATCCATCTGCAAAGCGGGAGACTCGGGTTCAATCCCTGGGTTGGGAAGATCCCCTGGAGAAGGGAAAGGCTACCCACAGTAGTGTTGTGGCTTGAAGAATTCCATGGACTGTACAGTCCACGGGGTCACAAAGAGTCGGACATGACCGAGCAACTTTCACATTCTCTGTCTCTCTCTATCCCTACAGTTCAGTTTATGGATTTTGTGTGCTGGGGTAAAGGAGAACCATGGTAATAATTTCAGGGTAGCACAACTGTCTTATGAACATTGAGGCAGGTGAAGTGAAGTGAAGTCGCTCAGTCGTGTCCGACTCTGCGACCCTATGGACTGTAGCCTACCAGGCTCCTCCGTCCATGGGATTCTCTAGGCAAGAATACTGGAGTGGGTTGCCATTTCCTTCTCCAGGGGATCTTCCCAACCCAGGGATCGAACCCGGGTCTCCCGCATTGGAGGCAGACGCTTTAACCTCTGAGCCACCAGGGAAGTCCTTATTGAGGCAGGTGTTTATACCCAAATTAGTTATGAGTTGCTTTGGAAAATGAACTACTTGTCAGCCTTCAGGTAACAGAAAAAGTCCCAATCAACAGTCTGTTACGTGGATATACAACTTTTTCTAATTTCTCTATAACGGTATGCTAAAATTGAGAAAAATAAGTTTCTTGACCTACAGCAACTTCAGTATAATTGATGATAGTTAAATGTTTGGAAGAAAAGGAAGGTTGAGAATGAAAAGTTAAATGGCAACTAACTTGAGGGATCTAACAACTGATTGTAAAAATTCTCAGTTTTTACACCATCTTTAAGAAGAACATCTTTAAGAAGCACTTTGTCCCACGTTCAGTGTTGAAAACATCATAAAATGGAGCATCTGCCCTCAATCGTAAAGAAGTCCTTTGTTGACAGAACTGTTCATTTGTTTTGAGAACATTTTCTTAGTCAAAAGTATAAAGACCTATTATACTCTGCTGCTGCTAAGTCGCTTCAGTCGTGTCCAACTCTGTGCGACCCCACAGACGGCAGCCCACCAGGCTCCCCCGTCCCTGGGATTCTCCAGGCAAGAACACTGGAATGGGTTGCCATTTCCTTCTCCAATGCATCAAAGTGAAAAGTGAGAGTGAAGTCGCTCAGTTGTGTCCGACTCTTAGTAACCTCATGGACTGCAGCCTACCAGGCTCCTCCATCCATGGGATTTTCCAGGCAAGAGTACTGGAGTGGGGTGCCATTGTCTTCTCCCTATTATACTCTAGTATGTCTTAATTAGTACTTTTAAAAAAGCGTGGTCACATAGAAATATGGCATATACTAATTCTGTGTCCCCTGTTTCTTGTTTGTAGGGAAAAAAAACTTTATAGTCTCCTATGCTGAATCCCAATGTGCAGGCCCAAGCAGTTAGTGGACAGGAGTCCCTGGCCTTCTCACTCCACCCCACCCCCAACAAAGAGCTGTAGATAACAACCTGATGCGTACCTTTGAGTTGTCCTGCAGAATCCTCACAGGACAGTTACTAAACGCTGGCCAAGCTTGCAGATCCAGAAGGCTGAGATTAGACATCACCTTGTTACTTCACCACAATATTCTACTTTAAAACTCTTCCCTTAAAATCCTAAAAACCATCAAGGAGTTCAGGCATTTTGAGCAGATACTCCTTGCTTCAGATCAGATCAGATCAGATCAGTCGCTCAGTCGTGTCTGACTCTTCGCGACCCCATGAACCGCAGCACGCCAGGCCTCCCTGTCCATCACCAGCTCCCGGAGGTCACCCAGACTCACACCCATCAAGTCAGTGATGCCATCCAGCCATCTCATCCTCTGTCGTCCCCTTCTCCTCCTGCCCTCAATCCCTCCCAGCATCAGAGTCTTCTCCAATGAGTCAACTCTTCGCATGAGGTGGCCAAAATACTGGAGTTTAAGCTTTAGCATCAGTCCTTCCAAAGAAATTCCAGGATTGATCTCCTTCAGAATGGACTGGTTGGATCTCCTTGCAGTCCAAGGGACTCTCAAGAGTCTTCTCCAACACCACAGTTCAAAAGCATCAATTCTTTGGCGCTCAGCCTTCTTCACAGTCCAGCTCTCACATCCATACATGACCACAGGAAAGACCATAGCCTTGACTAGGCGAACCTTTGTTGGTAAAGTAATGTCTCTGCTTTTGAATATGCTATCTAGGTTGGTCATAACTTTCCTTCCAAGGAGTAACGTCTTTTAATTTCATGGCTGCAGTCACCATCTGCAGTGATTTTGGAGCCCAGAAAAACAGTCTGACACTGTTTCCACTGTTTCCCCATCTATTTCCCATGCAGTGATGGGACCAGATGCCATGATCTTCGTTTTCTGAATGTTGAGCTTTAAGCCAACCTTTTCACTCTCCACTTTCACTTTCATCAAGAGGCTTTTCAGCCCCTCTTCACTTTCTGCCATAAGAGTCGTGTCATCTGCATATCTGAGGTTATTGATATTTCTCCCAGCAATCTTGATTCCAACTTGTGTTTCTTCCAGTCCAGCATTTCTCATGATGTACTCTGCATATAAGTTAAATAAACAGGGTGACAATATGCAGCCTTGACGTACTCCTTTTCCTATTTGGAACCAGTCTGTTGTTCCATGACCAGTTCTAACTGTTGCTTCCTGACCTGCATACAGATTTCTTAAGAGGCAGATCAGGTGGTCTGGTATTCCCATCTCTTTCAGAATTTTCCATAATTTATTGTGATCCACACAGTCAAAGGCTTTGGCATAGTCAATAAAGCAGAAATAGATGTTTTTCTGGAACTCTCTTGCTTTTTCCATGATCCAGCGGATGTTGGCAATTTGATCTCTGGTTCCTCTGCCTTTTCTAAAACCAGCTTGAACATCAGGAAGTTCACAGTTCACACATTGCTGAAACCTGGCTTGGAGAATTTTGAGCATTACTTTACTAGCGTGTGAGATGAGTGCAATTGTTCGGTAGCTTGAGCACTCTTTGGCATTGCCTTTCTTTGGGATTGGGATGAAAACTGACCTTTTCCAATCTTGTGGCCACTGCTGAGTTTTCCAAATTTGCTGGCATATTGAGTGCAGCACTTTCACAGAATCATCTTTCAGGACTTGGAATAGCTCCACTGGAATTCCATCACCTCCACTAGCTTTGTCCGTAGTGATGCTTTCTAAGGCCCATTTGACTTCACATTCCAAGATGTCTGGCTCTAGGTCAGTGATCACACCATCATGATTATCTGGGTCGTGAAGCTCTTTTTTGTACAGTTCTTCTGTGTATTCTTGCCACCTCTTCTTAATATCTTCTGCTTCTGTTAGGTCCACACCATTTCTGTCCTTTATCGTGCCCATGCAGTAGACCTCTGCTCCAGACTTCAACGTCTCACTGTATTTGGCCCCTGCATGGGGCACAACTTAAGTAGCAGTATGTAAAAGTTAATAGTTAATCTTGAATTTCCTGGCCAATTATTACTACTAAAACTTTCCCAAACCCATATATAATAAAAAATAAAGGATGGAAAGTTAAATTTTAAAACTTGAAAGAGGAAAAAACATTTTAAGATCTTTTTAAGAACTATGTGCTAGTGGATACCTAATAACTAAAAAGAGTAGAATAATAGAAAAATAATTTTTGTCCAGCCTTAGTTCATGGAGCATTAATTTGTGTGACTGCATAATAAATGGATTATAATGACATTACAGAATACATTAATATTCTAAGTATAGAGAAATTTTATCAATAAATACTCTGAATTGCCATTTCCAAATGCTCTTTTGATCTTTAAAAATTCATTCAGTATTTGAGAGTGAAAGTCATTCAGTCATGTCTGACTTTTTGTGACCCCGTGGAATGTAGCCTCCAGACTCCTCTCTCCATGAAATTCTCCAGGCAAGAATACTGGAGTGGGTTGCCATTCCCTTCTCCAGGGGATCTTCCTGACTCAGGGACTGAACCACTCTCCTGCATTGCAGGTGGAGTCTTTACCATCCGAGCCACCAGGGAAGGCCCTAATGGTTAAATACGCTGGGGTTTATAAAGGTGTACATAAAACATGGTTCTTTTCTCAAAGTGCTTCTATATTGGTAGTGACGCCAGAGATGTACCTATTTTACTGTATTAAATGGAAATCAAGAAGTGCCATAAGAAAGCCAATCAAAGGCTATGGAAATTCAGAGAAGAAAGAAACTTCTTCCAGCAAGGAGAGTTTTCACAGAGAAGGTGGAATTTGAAGTGTGTCCTGGAGAGCAACTAGAATTTACCTACCTTGTGGTTAGGAGAATCAGCAGCTCTCCAAGTAAAGCAGAAACAAAGGGTTGTTAAGATAAAATGACCTTAATTCAGTTTGATGGTGCGTAACTAGCGACTTCACTTTCACTTTTCGCTTTCATGCATTGGAGAAGGAAATGGCAATCCACTCCAGTATTCTTGCCTGGAGAATCCCAGGGACGGGGGAGCCTGGTGGGCTTCCGTCTATGGGGTCGCACAGAGTCGGACACAACTGAAGCGACTTAGCAGCAGCAGCAAGGCAACTATAGAGGAACGGTGGAGCATGTAACTGAACAGGGAGGGCTGACAATATGACAACGTGGGGGGATTGGGGGTGTTTCAATTGGTGACCAATTGATGGCTCAGACTATGAAGAATCTGATTGCAACTCGGGAGACCTGGGTCTGATCCCTGGGTCAGGAAGATCCCCTGGAGAAGGAAATGGCAAACCACTCCAGTATTCTTGTCTGGAAAATTTGATGGACAGAGGAACCTGGCAGGCTATAAGTCCATGGGGTCAAAAAGAGTGGGACACAACTGAGTGATTTAACACTTGGAATTTCAGGCTAAGATGATTAGACCTTAGACTAAGTAAAGGAAAAGAGTGAAAGCTTTTAGCAATGGGATGTGTCAAAAGCGAGAAGGGAGTTGACAGTGTTCAAGGGAGTAATCTGACGGTAACTGACTGATGGTGTGGGAGAGTGGGAGACTAGGGAACAAAGGAACCTTCAGAATGGTGAGACTGAAAGGGCTCCTAGGAGAGGGGGCGATGGAGGGGGGAAGATACCAGAAAACAAAAGGCATGAGATAGTAGCAGGAGATAAAAAGTAGTTAAAAATGTGCCAGTGAATGATGGAATCTCTGAATAAATAGATTAAAAACAATGATTAAAGATTGAATAGTAGTAATATAAATGTATTTATCATGGTCAGCTTCAATCTTGAAAAAAAGATTAAAGATTTGAGTATCTGTGGTGAGGGGATGAGGGGATAAAGTGACTTTTTTATTTAATGGATTTGTAGCGTTTTTAAAAACCTTTTTGGCTGCACCATGTGGCTTGTAGGATCTCAGTTCCCTGACCAGGGATTGAACCCAGGGCCCTTGGCAGTGAACGCTCCAAGTCCTAACCACTGGACCACCAGGGAATTCCCCACCATGACTCTAACCTGGGCAGGAGGACAAAGTGTCACAGGCTGTGAGACTAGAAGGGAGTGGATGGGCCAGAGATTACTGAGGATGAAAGGAAGGTGTCCTTGGAGAGAAGAATGTAGAATGTAAAAGGAAGGAATGCTGGGGCAGAGAAAAAACGTCTCGTGTAGAACATTCTGGATCAGATGGACGTGGGTCACAATGACTGACTCTTCAGTTGGTTTTGTTAACTTGGCAGTCACTGACTCAGTTCATCTTGGTCTCCTCATCTGTAAAATGAGGGCATTGCCCTCTTTTTATACAATCATTTAGGTGAATGAGATTTTATATACCCTCACCTCTATCCACCCCACCCTCCACAACATATATAAAGTGTTCAATAAATAGTTTCGACATTTTCTTTTCAGAGCATTTTTTTTAGCATTGGAGAAGCTGGCAGATTCCCAGACTGAGAGACAAGATTCCCATCTTGAGCAGCTAGAGCTTTAGCCTTGTAGCTACAAACAGTAAGAGGGAGTAGTTTCCTGGGTTTCACTGAACAACAATAGGTGGATGACTCTTCCCCTGCACCATTAAATGGGCTAAAAAATTGAACACATTCTGCTATTTTTAATGTAGACTAATCAGAAAAAACCAACTGTGAGATGAAGGAAGCTCTTTGCAAGGCTGTATTGAAAAACAATTGTTCCAGATTTAGTTAGGTTAAACTCCCCACTAAAAATAAATCTAGTTACAACAGTCAATGATATAATTAAAATAAAACAAAAGTTGCTATTAGATTCTAGAGCCCTAACCTTTATAAAACACAATTTTACTTCACGGAAACAAAAAGTGCTCTAAGAATTAAAATGATAAATGTTTTGTTTTTAATGCTTGTCCACTGGCAGTTGGGAAACTCTGCATTTGGGCCAGATCCTGACTGCTTGCTGTTTATCAGTCACTCAGTTCAGTTGCTCAGTCACGTCCAACTCTTTGCAACCCCATGGACTGCAGCACACCACGCTTCCCTGTCCATCACCAACTCCTACAGCTTGCTGAAACTCATGTCCATCAAGTCAGTGATGCCATTCAACCATCTCATCCTCTGTCGTCCCTTCTCCTGCCCTCAATCCTTCCCAGCATCAGGGTCTTTTCCAATGAGTCAGTTCTTCGCATCATGTGCCCAAAGTATTGCAGCTTCAGCTTCAACATCAGTCCTTCCAATAAATATTCAGGACTGATTTCTTTTAGGATTGACTGGTTTGATTTCCTTGCAGTCCAAGGGACTTTGAAGAGTCTTCTCCAACACCACAGTGCAAAAGTATAAATTCTTTGGCACTCTCCCTTCTTTATGGTCCAACTCTCACATCCATACATATGGTGTATGTATACATATGATGTATGATCTATGTATGGAAAAACCATAGCTTCAACTAGACAGACCTTTGTCAGCAAAGTAATAGCTCTGCTTTTTAATATGCTATCTAGGTTTATCATAGCTTTTCTTCCAAGGAGCAAGTGTCTTTTTTAATTTCAGGCCTGCAGTCACCATCTGCAGTGATTTTGGCGCCCAAGAAAGTAAAGTCTGTCACTGTTTCCATTGTTTCCCCATCTATTTGCCATGAAGTGATGGGGCCGAATGCCAAGGTCTTTGTTTTTTGAATGTTACGTTTTAAGCCAGCTTTTTCACTTTCCCTTTCATCAAGAAGCTCTTTAGTTCCTGTTCACTTTCTGCCTTAAGAGTGGTGTCACTCTTTTCCATTAGCATATCTGAGGTTATTGATATTGCTACCCTCAATAGCTTACTGTTTATGAAATAACACAAATGAGACCATTTTTAAAAATCATTGTTCATGCTCCAATGGCATGAAAAATGGCACCGCTGAGGAAAGTCCAGGCAGTCGTAGCAGGGACCATATGGCCTTGTATGGTTTGAACTATCTACTTCTTGAGCCTTTACAGAAAATGTTGGAAGGGTGAGAATTCTGGTGAGAATCACTGAATGTCACAGACTAGTGACGTGTCCGGGCATATATTCAGCTCCACCTGAGTACTTAATCCAGGTGTCAGTCCAGTGAATCCTAGGGACTTGCTAAGGTCACAAAGAGTTGGACTCAACTGAAGCAACTTAGCACACACTGGGCAAAAAGAGTGGACTCCTTTAAAAGCTGCTTGAAAAGCGAAAGTGTTAGTTGCCCAGTCATGTCCAACTCTTTGGGATCCCATTGGCTGTAGCTCCTCTGTCCATGGAATTCTCCAGGCAAGAATACTGGAGTGGGCTGCCATTCGCTTCTCCAGGGGATCTTCCCAACCCAGGGACTGTACTGAGATCTCCAGCACTGCAGGCAGATTCTTTACCATCTGAGTCACCAGGGTCTGTTGTCCAAAAGCAGCTTAACCATGTTCAAAGTTGTCAGTGATAGTGAGAGACCTTTTCATCTAGATTTGCCTAGAACTGGGAACGCCCTAGCCATATTGTTTTTTCAATATGATTTGAATAATCAAAATAAGTTCTAGATGATTATGTTATTAACACAATCTAATTGCTCACCTATTACACGGATCATTGGCATTTTCACTTTGTAACACTAGCTGGAGGTCTTCGTGATCTATCAGTTGAGAAACCAGATGATCAGACCCATTTTTTCATTTCATTTCTCCTGTGTCTTCTATGTATCAAGTGTGGCACAGGGTGCCAGGAACCACAGGGAGCGCAAGCTGTTTCATCTCATTTTACTGGTTAGACAATCGCTCCTCCCCTCCATATCCCTGACTTTGCCATAAGAAGGATTGGCAGAGCACCGGCCATAACAGCAAGGGACTTGGCTGAATGCAAAATTTCACTGCTTGGTTTTTAGAAACAGATGTGAAGTCACCATCACGCAGTGACAGGTATCAACAAACAGGGTTATGTGCATAATTCGCCAGTGGCGAATTCTGATGTCAAGGTCACTGATCCCCTTCAAAGGAGTCTCAGGGGAAGGAAATGGCAACAACCAGCTCTGGGGGTGAAATAAGACACTTGGGTTTGTGTTTGACTCTCAAAATGATGTTTAATGAAGAAATCAAGGACACACACCAGGTGAGTGAGCTCTGGTAGTAGGTATTTTTCTTCATGTTGCTTGTGGTTCTCAGAAATGAAAGTAAACACAGAGTGAAATCCTTGGGTGTGAGACCCATTCTGCCACCGTTCTGTGACTAGATCAGTGAATAAGGATTAGACGAGAGGAAAAGGAGGATTCTGGCAGGAATGAGACCAGAGGCTCCTTCTGTGTCTGTCAGAGTATTTTTCTGAGCCCTCCAAATCACACTCTCGCAGAGGGTGCATGTAGCTGATATTTTCATACTCTGTGGGTTCATTTCACAACCAGAATGATACATTTTAGTAACTTTTACTAGAAGTTAGGATATTTAACATTTCACAAGCCCCAGAATATTACAAAGTATTTTGATTCCTTTACCTCTGTCAAGACACAAGAAGCCAGATTTGTATTTTAGGTGCTGACAGAACTATTTGTATAAAAATTTCAAGTGATTTAGCAGTCATACAGATTATAATGCAATACCAATTTCATATCCTCAGGTACCTCTTTGCAAATGTAAGACAAAGCTGTTTTATAATAGTTTAATAACTTGTGCAACAACTGTGGTTTTGGTGTATCGCCAAGGTAGGATTCTTTTAAATTATAAAGGATTTTGTGTGCTTGAAATCCTAGGAAAAGAAAGAAAAAATCAAGTTTAAATATGATGTATTAATTCATATATTAAGAAATATAGAAATCTTACGAGTATAAACATATACCCATTATGAGAATCTTGTAGGTACAAACCAAATATATTTAATTCAATCTATTTTATGGGCAGTTAAATAAATATTAGGTGACAAATCTCTGAAACTCTGCCTAAAGAATAAAGAAGTAGGGATGGGAATCTGAGCGGGAGAAATCTTGTTTGCTAGGAGGATGCTACTGGCACACAGCTGGTGGTGGTCAGTACTCCCACACATTCTACAATGCACAGGACAGCCCCCCACAACAAAGAATTATGTGAAATTACAAAAATTAATTAGACAAGCCTTAGAAGAAACTGTTGTTTCTTATATACATTCTTGTCTAGGAATTAGAACATGTCGGTAGTGCCAAGTTTGAGAAACCCTGCTCCAGGGCAGAACTCAAACTGGAGACTCTAGTTCTCAGCTAATGAAGGCAACAGAGAGGAAGACCAAGAAAAAGAGTGAGGCTTTTGTTCTTCAAACTGTGCCACCAAGTATCTCTTTTTGTTTGGTGGGATGAGATTATTTTATTCCACACTCGAGGAGTATTTTTCTACAAATTATAGGAGCAAATATGGAGTTCCATGTTGCTTGTCTTCTATGGAACAACAGGCTTTGGTATTGTAAACCACAAAATAAAGTGACTTTCACGATAGATTTTGGAGTAGACAATTTTTAAAATCTTTGGTAGAAAAAATTCTGTGGGTTAGTACGTAGGTCTCAAAGGTGACTCTATCAGAGTCACTGAAGTGTTTAAAGAACTGATGTCCATGCCTCACCTCAGGCTCTACTGAAAGGAAACCTAAGTGGATCCCTGCAGAATGTACTGAGGAATTTAGGGAAGCAGCGCTCCACTTGTCAAGGAATTCGACTTCAAAAACATGGGAAACCTCCCTCCTCCCACTGTATTCCTGAAAGCTAGTCCAGAAGGCTGAATAGCCATCCAAAGAGCTATAAAATCTGAGCAAGATCATATTGACTGCTTCTCTGGAGTGCTTACTAATCAAAAGTACTGCTGCTGCTGCTAAGTCATTTCAGTCGTGTCCGACTCTGTGCGACCCCGTAGACGGCAGCCCACCAGGCTCCCCCGTCCCTGGGATTCTCCAGGCAAGAACACTGGAGTGGGTTGCCATTTCCTTCTCCAATGCATGAAAGTGAAAAGTGAAAGTGAAGTCGCTCAGTCGTGTCTGACTCTTCGTGACATCATGGACTGCAGCCTACCAGGCTCCTCCGTCCATGGGATTTTCCAGGCAAGAACACTGGAGTGGGTTGCCATTACACGAGAGTCCAAACGTCCAAATTATGTTCCCTTAACCATCTGAGTTCGATAATTCTTGCATCTTTTCAAGGATTTCTGAAATGTTCTTTTCTGCAAAAGCAGAGGACATTCCATACCCCTTAAATTTCCAAGAGCTTTGAGTAACTATCGGAGAGTCTGGACCCACAGGTCTTCTGGGAAGCCATCTGCTCCGTCAAGCTGACAAAGATAAGGTCTGTGGGTCCCAGCTTGGCCACTGTCATCCTGTGAGAAGCGTGTCCTAATTTCCTCATCTTTAAAATGGAGCTGACAATGCCAGATCTAATAATGCTAAGGAGGTTGACTAACAATAGAAAACACCAGGACAGAAAATAATGGGATGGGAGAGCCCCATTGCTCTACAAATACAGCCATCCCGGGCAGGGGATGTGAGCTAACATTTATTTGGTTCCTTCTAAAGACCAATGGTAGACATGGATACAAGGTATATTAAATGCAGAAATCCATCATTTCCATACAATTAATTCACTTCCTGCAGGACTCCCTAAACACATTTGTTCTACAAATATGCTTTAAAAATACTCACATTTTCACTCATGGTAGTGGCTTTAGATGCAGAACTACTCTTCCTGTTTGTGGAATATAAAAAAGAACATTTACTACATTATTGCTTCCAATTCTAAAATACATATCCTCTTTCAGTTAATGTTACCTCCATACATTTTTCTCAACAGGAAAAACATGTATCTTAGCCAGGTATAAAAACCCCGGAACTCCTAACTGAATTTCTTATATTTATAGATGATATTCACAGAGAAAAGCATGCAACAATATATCAGTATGTGTGAAGCCCTGTGAATCTATGTGTAGCCTCAGGCTAGATACTAACAAAGTTTTCAGAATATGCAAACCAGAGACTTACTAACTTTTAACTCACCAACTCATCAAGATTTAACATTTTGAAAGCTTGATCATTACTACTTCAAATTTCATTTTTTCCATGGGAAAAAAGTTTTACACAGTGACTATTATTTCAGTTATCTGTTACGGGCTGCATTATATTCCCACCAAATACTCATAGGTTCAAGTCCCAATTCCCCCAGTACCTCAGAATGTGACTGTACTTGGAGACAGGGTCTTTAAAAACATAATTTAATTAACTAAACTAATTAGAGTGGGCTCTAATCCATTATGTCTGATATCTCTATCAGATCAGATCAGATCAGTCGCTCAGTCGTGTCCGACTCTTTGCGACCCCATGAATCGCAGCGTGCCAGGCCTCCCTGTCCATCACCAACTCCTGGAGTTCACTCAGACTCATGTCCATCGAGTCAGTGATGCCATCCAGCCATCTCATCCTCTGTCATCCCCTTCTCCTCCTGCCCACAATCCCTCCCAGCATCAGAGTCTTTTCCAATGAGTCAACTCTTCGCATGAGGTGGCCAAAGTACTGCAGTTTCAGCTTTAGCATCATTCCTTCCAAAGAAATCCCAGGGCTGATCTCCTTCAGAATGGACTGGTTGGATCTCCTTGCAGTCCAAGGGACTCTCAACAATCTTCTCCAGCACCACAGTTCAAAAGCATCAATTCTTGGGTGCTCAGCCTTCTTCACAGTCCACCTCTCACATCCATACATGACCACAGGAAAAACCATAGCCTTGACTAGACGAACCTTTGTTGGCAAAGTGATGTCTCTGCTTTTGAATATGCTATCTAGGTTGGTCATAACTTTCCTTCCAAGGAGTTAGCGTCTTTTAATTTCAGGGCTGCAGTCACCATCTGCAGTGATGGTGACTGAGCCCAGAAAAATAAAGTCTGACACTGTTTCCACTGTTTCCCCATCTATTTCCCATGAAGTGATGGGACTTAATGAGGAAATTTAGACATAAACATGGATGGAAGGAAGACCATGTGAGACAGGGAGAGCACCATCTTTAAGTCAAGGAGAGAGGTCTGGGCTTCTAGATCCCAGAACTATGAGAAAATAAATTTCTATTGTTTAAGCCAGCAGTCTATGGCACTTTTAAAGCAGCTCTAGCAAGCTAATGAAATATCCACTTCATTATCCAATACATTTTGAGGGAGATGGATTTGACAAATAGACATATCTAGGAATAAAGACACTTTCCCCCAGATTACTGTCTGGGTTAATAGACACACACTGTGATTGAATGAAAGATAATAACCTCCCTCACCATAGTGTGGTCAGCCTTTCTCCATATATAAGACGATGCCTCTCCTCTGTTCATAACCCTCCCTACAGTTACTTTCCATCTTAATAAAAGCAGGAATCTTCACAATTGCCTGGGGTTGGTGGCTATATCATCAGGCTACTCTGCTTTCCCAAGGTCACCCCTGAACTAACTATTGCTAACTCAGACCTCACCCTGGACTTGCTGGGATGTTATGGGGCTCAGAGACCAGTGTTGAGGACCAAGTCTAGGAAGAGAACATCAATGGTATTTCAAGCCATGGTGGCTGAGGAGAGAAGAATGCTCAGACGCTCCAGGTTGGGTCTGCCATCTCCATACACACAAGGAGGACCGTGAGAAACCAACTGCACGCAAACTGGAGACTGTGCTGACCTCATACAGATCTCATGCACCAGTGGCTCCTAAGTTTCTAACTCTAGTTAAGAAGAGTGAAAGTGCTAATCGTTCAGTTGTGTGTGACTCTTTACCACCCCATGGACTGTAGCTCACCAGGCTCCTCTGTCCATGGAATTCTCCACATAAGAATACTGGAGTGGGTTTCTGCTCTCTTCTTGAGGGGATCTGACTCAGGGATCAAACCTGGGTCTTCTCTATTGCAGGTAGATTCTTTATCATCTGAGCCACCAGGGAAGCCCTGGTTAACTCCAGTTAAGATGCTTCCTTAACCCCAGATTCATGTGCTCAGTTACTCACTAATTATCTCTACTTGGAAGTATAATAAATATCTCAAATATTAAAATTGCAAAGCACTCTTGAGGTCTCCACCTACCCTCAATCCCACTCTCCAACATGCTCCTCCCAAAACCTTTCAGACTTCATCCTTCCCAGAGCCTTGGAGCCATGTCTGATTTCTTTCTTCTTCTCCTCACAGCCCACATCCAATCAGCAAATTGTTCAAAACAGATTCAGAATACCATCACCAACTGACTACAGCCTTGTCTAACTCAATGAAACTATGAGCCATGCCATGTAGGGTCACCCAAGATGGACAGGTCATGGTGGAGAGTTCTGACAAAACATGGTCCACTGGAGATGGGAATGGAAAACCACTTCAGTATTCTGGCCTTAAAAACCCCATGAACAGTATGAAAAGGCAAAAAGATAGGAAACTGAAAGATGAACTCCCCAGGTCAGTAGGTGCCCAATATGCTACAGGAGAACTCCAGAAAGAATGAAGAGATGGAGCCAAAGCAAAAACAACACCCAGTTGTAGATGTGAATGCTGATGGAAGTAAAGTTTGATGCCATAACAAACAATATTGCATAGGAACCTGGAATGTTAGGTCCATGAGTCAAAGTTAATTGGAAGTGGTCAAACAGGAGATGACAAGAGTGAACTTCGACATTTTAGGAATCAGCAAACTAAAATGGACTGGAATGGGTCGATTTAACTCGGATGACCATTATATCTACTACTGTGGGCAGGAATATCTTAGAAAAAATGGAGTAGCCCTCATAGTCAACAAAAGAGTAGGAAATGCAGTACTTAGATGCAATCTCAAAAATGACAGAATGATCACTGTTCGTTTCCAAGGCATTGGAACGAATGCCTTGAAAACCATTCAATATCACAGTAATCCAAGTCTATGCCCCAACCAGTAATGCTGAAGAAGCTGAAGTTGAATGGTTCTATGAAGACCTATAAGACCTTCTAGAACACCCCAAAAGGATGTTCTTTTCATTATAGGAGACTGGAATGCAAAAGTAGGAGGTCAAGAGATACCTGGAGTAATAGACAAATTTGGCCTTGATATACAAAATGAAGCAGGGCAAAGGCTAACAGTTTTGCCAAGAGGATGCACTGGTCACAGCAAACACTCTCTTCCAACAACACAAGAGAAGACTCTACACATGGACATCACCGGATGATCAATACCAAAACCAGATTGATTATATTCTTTGCAGCCAAAGATGGAGAAGCTCTATACAGTCAGCAAAAACAAGACCGGGAGGTGACTGTGGCTCAGATCATGAACTCCTTATTGCCAAACTCAGACTTAAATTGAAGAAAGTAGGGAAAACCAGTAGACCATTCAGGTATGACCTAAATCAAATCCCTTATGATTATACAGTGGAAATGAGAAATAGATTTAAGGGACTAGAGCTGATAGACAGAGTGCATGCAGAAATATGGACGTAGGTTCATGACATTGTACAGGAGGCAGTGATCAAGACCGTCCCCAAGAAAAAGAAATGCAAAAAATGCAAAATGATTGGCTGAGAAGGCCTTACAAATAGCTGAGAAAAGAAGAGAAGCTAAAGATGAAGGAGAAAAGAAAAGATATACTCATTTGAATGCAGAGTTCCAAAGAATAGCAAGGAGAGATAAGAAAGCCTTCCTCAGTGATCAATGCAAAGAAAGAGAGGAAAACAACAGAATGGAAAAGACTAGAGATCTCTTCAAGAAAATTAGAGATACCAAGGGAACATTTCATGCAAAGTTGGGCACAATAAAGGACAGAAATGGTATGGACCTAACAGAAGCAGGAGATATTTTTAAGAAGAGGTGGCAACAATACACAGAAGAACTGTACAAAAAAGGTTTTCATGACCCAGATAACCACGATGGTGTGATCACCCACCTAGGGCCAGACATCCTGGAATGAGAAGTCAAGTGGGCCTTAGGAAGCTTCACTATGAACAAAGCCAGTGGAGGTGATAGAATTCCAGTTGAGCTATTTCAAATCCTAAAAGATGATGCTGTGAAAGTGCTGCACTCAATGTCAGCAAATTGGGAAAACTCAGCAGTGGCCACAGGGCTGGAAAAGGTTAGTTTTCATTTTAATCCCAAAGAAAGGCAATGCCAAAGAATGTTCAAACTATCACACAACTGAACTCATCTCACATGCTAGCAAAGTAATTCTCAAAACTCTCCAAGCCAGGCTTCAACAGTACGTGAACTTTCAGATGTTCAAGCTGGACTTAGAAAAGACAGGGGAACCAAAGACCCAATTGCCAACATCTGCTGGATAATCAAAAAAGCAAAAGAGTTCCAGAAAAACAGCTACTTTTTGCTTTATTGACTATGCCAAAGCCTTTGACTGTGGATCACAACAAACTGTGGAAAATTCTGAAAGAGATGGGAATACCAGACCATCTGACTTGCCCACTGAGAAATCTGTATACAAGACAAGAAGCAATAGTTAGAACTGGACATGGAACAACAGCCTGGTTCCAAATTGGGAAAGCAGTATGTCAAGACTGTATATTGTCACCCTGCTTATTTAACTTATATTCAGAGTGAAGTGAAAGTGAAATCACTCAGTCGTGTCCTGCTCTTTGCGACCCCGTGGACTATAGCCCACCAGGCTCCTCCATCCATGGGATTCTCCAGGCAAGAATACTGGAGTAGGTTGCCATTTCCTTCTCCAGAATGTATATTCAGAGTACATCATGTGAAATGCCGGGCTGGATGAAGCACAAGCTGTAATCAAGACTGCCGGGACACTAACCTCAGTTATGCAGATGACACCACTCTTATGACAGAAAGCAAAGAACTAAAGAGCCTCTTGATGAAAGTGAAAGAGGAGAGTGAAAAAGCTGGCTTAAGACTCAACATTCAGAAAACTAAGATCAGGACATCTGGTCCCATCACTTCATGGCAAATAGATGAGGAAACAGTGGAAACAGTGAGAGACTTTATTTTTTTGGGCCCCCAAATCATTGCAGATGGTGACTGCAGCCATGAAATTAAAAGATGCTTGCTGCTTGGAAGAAAAGCTAGGACCAACCCCATAGCATATTAAAAAGCAGAGACATTACTTTGCCAACAAAGGTCTGTACAGTCAAAGCTATGGTTTTTCCAGAAGCCATGTATGGATGTGAGAGCTGTACCATAAAGCTGAGCACCAAAGAATTGATGCTTTTGAACTGTGGTGTTGGAGAAGACTCTTGAGAGTCCCTTGGACTGCAAGGAGATACAAACAGTCCATCCTAAAGGAAATCAGTCCTGAATATTCATTGGAAGAACTGATGCTGAAGCTGAAACTCCAATACTTTGGCCACCTGATGGGAAGAACTGACTCATTGGCAAAGACCCTGATGCTGGGAAAGACTGAAGGCAGAAGGAGAAGGGGATGACAGAGGATGAGATGGTTGGATGGCATCACCGACTTGATGGACATGAGTTTGAGTAAGCTCTTGGAGTTGGTGATGGACAGGGAGGCCTGGCGTGCTGCAATCTATGGGGCTGCAAAGAGTCAGACATGACTGAGTTACTGAACTGACTGATCATCACTTCCTGACCTTGTCGACACCATCATTTTGGGAGTATCCCCCGTCTGCTCTTGTCTAAATTATTTAGTAATTAACTAACTGGCCTCTCTGCTTCCTCCACGTATTCTCACCTTTACAGTTTATTCTCAACAGAGCAGCCAGTGTGAGTTTTAAGAATTAAGTACAAGGATGCTACCTCTCTGCTCAAGGTTCTCCAATGATGTCCCATCTTACTGAGAGCCAAAGCCAAACCTCTGCCAGAAAGAGCTTGCGTGTAATCTGTAATCTGCCCCTACTACACTACTGTGCTCACGCATGTCTTCCTCAAGTTGTTCTCACTCTGTTTCAACCACACTGATCCCCTTATTGTTCCTCAGGTATGCCAGGCATGCCCAGCCTTTCCCCTTGTTCTCTCCTTTCTGCTTGAACACGCGTCTGTCTCATGGTTATCTGCCTGGCTCGCTCCCTCCTTCAGACCTTTCTCAGATGTCCCCTCATCAGCGAGGCCCTCCCTAAACACCTATTTACAAGGACAATCTCCACTCCTCCCCTCCGCATTCTCTGTTCTCTTGCCTGCTTTATTTTTCTCCATTATACTTATCACAGTCTGATATACTGCTGAGCTCATGTACTTGCTTACTTTCCGCCTTTCTCTACTAGAATGTAAGCTCCATGGGGCAGAGGGGTTTTTTGGTCTAGTTTTTTCATTGCTGTGTTACCAGTCCCTAGGACAAGACTGGACACATAATTGGTATCCAATTAAATGTAAGATTGACTGCTAGAGAAAATTTTACTTGAACATTTTAAATTTAGAGAAACATAGAGAAAAAAAGCTTTTTCAAGTAGTTCTGTGCAAATGCCTAAGAAGTCAAATTAGTGACTCTATTTCTTCTCTGGTGGCTCAGACAGTAAAGAATCCTCCTGCAGTGCGGGATGCCTGGGTTTGATCCCTGGGTTGGGAAGATCCCCTGAAGAAGGGAATGGCAACCCACTCCAGTATTCTTGCCTGGAGAATCCCACGGACAGAGAAACCTGGTGGCCTACAGTCCATGGGGTTGCAAAGAGTCAGACACAACTGAGTGACTAAGCACAGCACATTTCTCTTCTAGATAATTAAACATCATTGACAAGTAGGCACGAGGTGGGATGTGTTCCTTGATGAATCCAAGTCACTGCCCAAAGAATTAAACCCTCACAAATAACCCAACTTCCCACTTTTGACTTTAAAAGGATGATTAACAAAAAAGCAGTTGATATGGGGGAAAGCATGCATTAAGAAAGTATACTTACTGGAAAGATGTTTCTTCTACAAAAGAATAAGTAAATATCATTAATATAACAATTAATAGGGTATGATACAGATTCATATAAAAATGAGTTTCGAATTAATTCCTTGTTTTCAATTTTGATTCTCGCTAACATTTATACCTTCTAAATGGAGGGTTCCCAAACTTTTTCTGTAAAGGCCCACAAGGTAAATATTTTAGGCTCTGTGGGCAAAGAGGTAAAACCAAGGATATTAAGTAGGTACGAACATAACAAAAGAGAAACAAATTTTCAAAACTTTTTATCAATGAATTAAGAAATCGTAATATAACTGAATCACTTTGCTGTACACCTGAAACTAATGTAATATTGTTAATTGACTGTACTCCAATATAAGATGAAAAGTTAAAAAAAAATGCATTTTTTTTTGCCAAGCACTTACAGATTTTTTTCAAGTAACTTTCAATAAACCCACTGAAATAAAAAAATAATAATCAAAATCTAGTAATAAAGGTGTACTAATTAGAAGCATGGAATTCTTTTGGGGGGTTATTTTTCTTAATTGGTGTTCAACAGTAGTTCCCTGATATCAGATAGATTGCAAAGTTTATTTGCAAAAAGCATTCTTAGCTTGTGGTCCATAGAAAAATCAGGTGGCAGACCAGATGTGGTCCATGAGTCAAAGTTTGCCAATCCCTTCTGAAATGCAAGTTCAAGAAAACAACTCTCCTAGACAGGTTTTCTGCTAGATGAAAATGAGAGTAACATTCCTAGCTAATGAATTAATAATATTCATATAAAATCTTCAAGTAATTCATTATTTTAAGAAAAACTGTCTACCAAATTTTTAATAAAAACCCTCGGACAGACATTCTTTGCAGGTAGAGATAAGAGATGACAAGAATTTTAAAGAGCAATGTAATCTGTCTGTACTTCCATGGATAACCAGCAGGGGGCCTCAGCCGGATTACATTACACTGGACTGGACTGAAACACTGTACAAAGAACAGCTATTTATTAACTCACAGAGCTGTTATCTTTAATAACAGGGAATATCCTTGAAACCACACTCATGAAAACATTTTACAATACATATTCATAGGTATCATTAGAAACTCTCTTTAAATTTAAGTTTTATTTTGGTATAAAAAAATGTTTAAACCTAATTTCCAAAAGTAGTGTTCACCATAAAATGGCTAGGAGTAAAGAAATGCACTAAGAGAATAAAGCACTTAAAAATCTCATCCATTTACCTCAAACTTACTGTATCACCAAATAGGAGCTCCAAGAGACCTAAACCCGAAGAAATCAAAACCTCAGAAGCAACTATAATACTATAGGTTTCTAGTTTTTACTGAACAATTCTCTTCTAAATACATTTGTACTAAATGAGACATTTAACATTCAATTGTTCTACACTGATAAAACATTTCACAGATTTATTCCCATGAAATTTTTATCATAAAACTAGAAATTAATTTACATCTTAAGAAGCACAATTCCTAACTTAAAAGGATCTTAAATACTGCAGCCTACCAGGCTCCTCCATCCGTGGGATTTTCCAGGCAAGAGTACTGGAGTGGGGTGCCATTGCCTTCTCCAAATATATGTGCATGTGCTATAAATACCCACCCACGTTGCATCTCTTGGTATTGCTGCACTATGCCACTCCAGGGTGCCTCACGTATTCTGTGGAGTTTCCTGAAATGTTGCAGGGAGACAGCTTTGTCTTTTCCTCCCTATGTTTGCCGCAATGCTGCACGACTCACCTGAGTGTCATCTTGAACATTTCCTACTGCAGGAAAGTTAACCAAAAATATGCTCCAGAGTTTGTTAGAGCCTCTTAGGAGAAACAGTGTCTCGGAAGAAAACTCAATATCCGCAGAAGTTTTCTAGCAAAGAGAGAAATTTACTTACTTGAAAAGTAGCCTTTCCTCTGAGCATAGCACACGCCAAGCCCACAGACAGAAATCACCAAGGCCACAACGACTACAGCTGCTATGATGCCACTTATGTTGAGATCATCTGGAATGCAAAAGAATTCATTCATGAACTTGTGTCAAAAAGATGGACAGATGTAGTCATTCAGTTGCAAAAACTCAAAAAGCTCCCCTTTGTAGACACACCATAAACAACAGATGGTTTCATGCTCTTTAAGTCTGGTCAACTAACTCACTTATAGGACATGGTTCAAAATTGGCTGGAAATATTAACAGAGCTAAGTTTTATAAGAATCTTTTATATTTGAAAAAGTTCTATGATCCAGAAATAAAATACAAATATATGGCATTCTCTGGCATGCATTTGGAGACACAATAATCCATATGATTAAATAACAGGTTACAAGTGAACTTTAAAGTTCAGTGAGTTCAAGTATTCTCAATACTACCCACCTTATGCCTCACTACATAGAAAATGTAGTAACACATATGAAAATAGTGTGTTCTTTTTTTTTTTAAAGCCACAATAAAAAGAGGGTATCATTATTCGGGCTGAAAGGAAAGGAGCCATGTGCTCAGTGTGAAGTAGGATTTTGAGGAGCTGTGCAGTGAAGCAGCCTGGGAGTAACCAGCAAACCTGCGGTTCACTTTCTTCTACACTTTACAAAGCACTGATTTAGAGTAGTCAACAGATCTGGTTTTGGTGACAAGTTCTTGGTGAGAATTCAAAAAGAAAATTGGAAATGAGACTTCATGAATTATGAATTTCCAAAGGTGTGACTTCCAAACCAAGACTGTGAAACATCTAGGATCAAGGGATGAACCTTAAACAAAGTAATTCTAACTTTTGAGTCAGCTTATACCAGGAAGTGTAGGTAATGGGGAAATCATGTTCAAATTAAAGTGATGCTTCTAGGACTGCAAGGAGAGCCAACCAGTCCATCCTAAAGGAAACCAGTCCTGAATATTCATTGGAAGGATGATGCTGAAGCTGAAACTCCAAATTTTGGCTACCTGATGCAAAGAACTGACTCACTGGAAAAGATCCTGATGCTGGGAAAGATTGAAGGCAGGAGGAGAAGGGGATGACAGAGGATGAGATGGTTGGACTGACTCGATGGACATGAGTTTGAGTAAGTTCCGGGAGTTGGTGATGGACAGGGAAGCCTGGCATGCTGCAGTCCGTGGGGTCGCAAAGAGTCAGAACCAAACTGAACTGAACTAGGAAAACACAAAAACACAAAATTCTAAATTTTATGTATTTATTTACTGCATGCTAGGAAAAAGCTAACTAATATGTCAAAACTATGACTTCATAGATAATATTTCTTAAGACGAGGCTAAATTGATATTAAATACGAGCATTTAAAGAAAAGAAAAAGGATGAATTTTTCTAATAACTCTAAAGCAGCATTGAGAGGGATATGTTCTGATAATTTAAGCAAATGCTCATGTCTGACTATAAACGTTTAGCTTGTGAGTCAGTTAGGTGGATAGTTTGTATACCTGAATTTCAAAAAGAACTGGAATTCAAACTTGTGGAAATTAGAGTATACTATTGAATATCTTTGCTTTAGGATATCCTGAAATCTAATAAGAATGTTTTCTTTAAAAAAAAATGCTAAGAGTTAATTGTACACAGACACACAGACAGTATGAATTACTGCCTATACATCTGCATACCTCAAAAAGCACTGAATAAATGAACTTCCGACCCCACAAAGCTGAAGACAAGTTTCTGAATCAGGGGGAGCCCTCAGTACTCTGCTTTAGGGTGCAGCCCTCCAGAGTGACCTTTAACCTTGTGGGTGCCATCTCCAGCTCATCCCTATTATACAACCATTTTCAAACAAATGACTTTCATACAAGAAAGAATTAAAATATTTTATTACAAGACTGAAAAAAAAAAAAACCTATCATGCTCACTCTGAAATTCATGCAATCTGAAAAGATTATTGAATCCGAATTTTATTGGACTCTAAGAAGCTTATTTTATGTAATTTATATGAGTTATGTTTTACAGCAAACTAGATCCATAACTATATTCAACATGTCTTGCGAGTTCCCGGCTGGCCTAGTGGTTAGGACTTGGCACTTTCATTGCTGTGTCCCAGGTTCAGTCTCTGGTTGGGGAACTGAGATCCTGTAAGCCACAAGGCACAGTCAAAAGACCTCAAAAAACAACAAAAAAACCCTCTTTTTAGTCTGCAATAAATATAAACATAGTATTTTGGGGGACTGAAAAAATTAACAATGAAAATAGCCAATACTTAACAGTGCTCATAATTCATCAATGCCGTCCTAACACTTTGGAATATTATTTTAATCTTCATACCAACCTTATGAGGACAGTATTTCACTATTTCCATTTTGGGGAGACTGAGGCACAGAGGTTAATTAACTTGTTCAAGAGCATGCAGTTCATAAGTGGCAAAGCTGGAATTCAAATCCCTACTCCCAGTCCTTGACCCTGAGCACTTAACAACACTCTTAAGCTTTTGTGTGAAAGAGGATTGCTCAGCTGAGCATATTATTTCAATAATTATTCCAAAATCTGTAAAATACAATGATAAATATCCTTGGTTTGTTTGGAAGGTAGATTAAAAGAGCATCTTTGCTTTTTTGTAACATTATGTCAAGCTGATTTTAAACATTCCCTCTGGTTTACCCTTCACGTGACGTAGTCTTTACCTATCTCTTGCTCCCTCCACTCTTAAATACCTGCGCATTCTAACTGCAAACTCTTTGCTCGTCCCAATATTCCGTCCTTACCCACTTGCATTCGTTTCCCAGGACACCTGCGATGTCCAACAGAATTACGGGCTTCGCAGGAATATTCTCCACTGTCCATTTTTGAAACGGTGTTAAATTGCTATTCGTGGAAAAAAAAAATATATCTTTAAGCAATGACTCTATCAGTAGACTCCTAAAAGAACCTCATGTAATATATGTGCCTGGAAACAGTCAGGGTTTTGACCTCTTTGAGGCCTTTTCCTCTCTCTTCTGTACCCACTGTCCACATCCCTCTTCTTTCTGCGTCTTTCAGCATGGTGGGATAGAAAGCGTTCTCTTGTGCATTCTCACTTTATGGAATCGTCAGTCCCAAGAACCAGGCTCCTTTAAAGATATTCATCATGAACTCAAAGCCAAGGTTTATGTGTAAATAATAAGTTAGACTGAAACCAAAAATGATCTTCCAGCACATGATAACTGGGGATTCAAAGGAAGCCACTGTCATCCATACGCTGGAGTCTTTGTTTTGCTCATTTCTCAGAAAATAACCCATCTTGGCTCTACCCTGGTGCACCCCTTTGACATCACAGATATTTCAAGGGTTGGGGCTGAGGAAAGTGAACCTATATCATTTCAGACTTGCCTTGGGGCTTTTCATCACCTGCTTTAAGAAAAAATAAGTTTGCGAAGTAAATATAGCCAAGTGTGAAAGCAGGTTTTCTGCCCAGGTTCTCAGTGTCAAATCACTTGGATCTGCTGACTAAGGCTGCTGACTCAGAAAGGGCCAGGGCGTCCTTCCTTATTGAGCAATCACATCCACTGACATGCTGATCCTTCAGTCACTTTACCGAAATGCTTTATTAGTCACCAGAAGACCTGGGTTTTAAATGTTATTGTACACTTACAGATTGAAGGGAAGAAAAGAAACATTATACTCTCCTCTTAAAATTCATTAAAATTTTTATTACCATGCCTTCAAAACTTTCTCACAATGATTGTGGTAGTGATCCTGCCCTGCTAAAAATGCAGCATTTTAAAACTGACACATAACTTTCAATGAAAAAAAAAAAGTTTCAGGTTTAATGATCTTTTACTCCCACCTCGACCCTAAAAAGTCAGAGACGAGACAGTAAAATACCTTTATTTGTAAATGTCATCAACTTGAAAGAGCTTTTTTTAAAAATAGGTTTCCATCAATATTCCTTAGAAAAGCTTTTTGATCCATCAATCTGGACTAAAGTATTAGATATTCAAGTTACAGAGTTTTTGATGAGCTAGTCGTGGCAGAGTTTAACGACAGACATCCTAGCACATGCTGGCAACAGGCACTGTTCTCACATGGCTGGCACCGAGGTCAGGACATCCCCAAGTTTGATTTTTTTAAAAAGTCTTTATTATAGTAAAGGTGATTTACAATGTTGTGCTAGTCTCTAGTGTTCAATTATACATACATATAAATCTCTACCCTTTTTCAGAATCTTTTCCCTTATAGTTGATTACAAGATGTTGAATCCAGTTTCCTGTGCTATACAGTAGGACCTTGTTGTTTATCTATTCGATGTACAGCAGCTTTGTATCTGCTGATCCCAAACTCCTAATTTATCCCTCCCTTTCCCCTTTAGTTGGGGAAGGCAATGGCAGCCCACCCCAGTACTTTTGCCTGGAAAATCCGATGGACAGAGGATCCTGGTAGGCTCCAGTCCATGGGGTCGCTAAGAGTTGGACACGACTGAGCGACTTCATTTTCATTTTTCACTTTCGTGCATTGGAGAAGGAAATGGCAACCCACTCCAGTGTTCTTGCCTGGAGAATCCCAGGGACGGGGGAGCCTGGTGACCTTCCGTCTATGGGGTCGCACAGAGTCGGACACGACTGAAGCGACTTAGCAGTAGCAGTAGCAGTTTCCCTTGAGTAACCATAAGTTCCCTTTCTATCTCTGTGAGTCTGTTTCTGTTATAAGTTCATTTGTATCATGTTTTAGATTCCAGGTATAAATGATGTCATATGATATTTGTCTTTATTTCACTTAGTATGATAATCTCTAGGTCCATCCATGTTGTTGCAAGTGGCATTATTTCACACACACACACACATGTATATATACACACATCACATCTACTTCATCCATTCATCTGTTGATGGACATTTTGGTTGCTTCTACATTTTGATTACTGTAAACAGTGCTTTATAAACACTGAGGTGCATGTTTCTTTTCAAATTAGTTTTCTTGGGAAATCTATATGCCCCATGACATTGCTGGGTCATAGGGTAGCTCTATATTTAGTTTGTTAAGGAATCTCCATATTGTTTTCCCTAGTGAATGAACCAATTTACATTTCCACCAATGGCGTAGGAGAATTCTCTTTCCTAAGAGAGTTTTCATGCATTTAGTGTAAATGCATATAGTATAAATATGGGACTGAACTTGGTACCTTTCCAGGCCTGATCCGTCATCATGACTGCATCTCAGTCATGCCTCAGGCCCTTGGTACCAAGCTTCTCTGTTCTGTCTTCTCGTCCCCTATAGCGGCATTTTCCATCACTTCTCTGTGTGAGTGGCTGCATCCTTCCTGCTCCCCTTTCCTCTCTCTACTTAATAAGCAACGGTATCAGCCCTCTACTCACATTATTTTATTTCTAATAATTTCTTTTTCCCAAATGCAAAACAGTTATTAGGCCAATGCTTAAAATGACCTTACCAGAGTTCCAGATTTTGGATTCATTGTGTATGAGCTGTTGGTGATTTGGGAGCCAAGTTTTGGATTCTCTGACAAAGGGACGCCGTTCTTAAACCACGTGTACTCAGGAGCCGGGTTGCCTTCTTTGTCCTGACATCGAAGCTCTACCACAGTTCCACGCAGAGCAGAATTGGGCACTTCACATGATGGAACTGCTGGAGCCACTGAAGGTTGGACGTCAAATGGCATTGGTTATTTACAAGCTGAAGAAGTATATTAACAGCCCAGTAAAGATGGACTTATTGGACATCTGTGATAGAGACTGGCTATTATTCAAGAGACCCACTTCCTTTCTTCACTAGCACACAGACAGGCCACACTTGCCAGACCCCTAGCAGCCAGATGGGGTCACATGCATGAGTTCTAGCCAATGGAATACATGCTATTCCCAGTCTTGACCTAGAAAAACTTCGTGTATAATTCTCCATTCCTTCCTTCCTTCTAAAATGGAGCAGGACCCTATGGTCCTTGCCCCTGCCCCCACCCCCTACCCCCATGTCCTTTGCCTGCTTTTTTTTTTAAGTGAAGGATAATTGCTCTACAATATTGGTTTGATTTTGGCCATGCATCAACATTGGGTCTTCCCTGGTGGCACTAGTGGTGAAGAACTCGTCTGCCAATACAGGAGAAGTTAGAGACACTGGTTCGATCCCTGAGTCAGGAAGATCCCCTGGAGGAGGACAAGGCAATCCACTCCAGTATTCTTGCCTGGACAGTCCCCTGGACAGAGGAGCTTGGTGGGCTATGGTCCACAGGGTCACAAAGAGTTGGACATGACTGAAGTGACTTAGCACGCATGCATACATCAACATGAAATAGCCATAGGTATACATATGTCCCCTCCCTCTAGGTTGTTACAGAGCCCCAGTTTGAGTTACCTGAATCATACACTCTGCCTGCCTTTTGTCTGTGGAAAAAATTTAGTCAAAGAGTAAGTTTAATCAGAGAAGTGAGAAAATGCAGAAACAAAGGAAAACAGTCAAAAGAGACCAAATAATAACAGTTTAGTCATTAAGCATAGTTGAGCACCTTCAGTTCCTTCTGAAGGGCTATAGATACTATTCTGAGCCATAGCCTGTCTTATAGATTCTGAAACCCCAGATGGAGAAGCTAACTCATGATGCCCAGACTGTAGCTGCCACAATTCTGAGAACTGGCCTCAAAGAAATGGAAACAAACTATCCTGGAACTGAAGATTGTACCTAAAACTATCAAGATGTTGCTGATTAGACCACCAATGACCAATCTCAAGATGACTGTCAGAGCTGACTGTGCTGTTTCTGCATGTAACACCCTCCTCTGTCTATAAAAGCTCTTACGCCTTGATTGTAGGGGTGGGGTGGGGTGAGGGCAGCCTGATGGGCTGCCGTCTATAGTGTCTCACAGAGTCGGACACGACTGAAGCAACTTAGCAGCAGCAGAGGGCAGTTGGGCTTTGGACAGGGCTGCCCCCTGCCCTTGTCCCCAGCATTGCCAGTATCCAAAATAAAGCACACTTTCCTTTCCACCAGGGCTTCCCTCGTGACTCAGCTGGTAAAGAATCCACCTGCAATGTGGGAGACCTGGGTTCGATCCCTGGGTTGGGAAGATGCCCTGGAGAAGGGAAAGGCTACCCATTCCAGTATTCTGGCCTGGAGAATTCCATAAACTGTATAGTCCATGGGGTTGCAAAGAGTCAGACACACCCGAGCGACTTTCACTTCACTTCACTTCTTTTCCAGCAACCTGGCCTCTTGAATGGCTTTTGAGAGGCGAGCAGTGGGACCTGGGTTTGGTAATACTCCTACCCCTCCCACTACCAGCTAGGTGTCAAGACCCATGGTGACCTCAGAAAGCTATGTATTGAAGATGTTAGTCTTGCATTAGCTTGAATCTCTACTGATTTGGAATCTCCCTGCAATGTGGGAGACCTGAGTTCCATCCCTGACTTTGGGAAGATCCCCTGGAGAAGGGAATGGCAACCCACACCAACGCAACCCACATCCTTGCTTGAAGAATTCCATGGACAGAGGAGCTTGACAGGATATAGTACATGGAGTCGCAAAGACTTATTATTTATCTATTATCTATCTATATTACCTATTATCTATCTATCTATTATCTATTACAACTATTATTATCTGTCTCCAACCGTTTAGACTTGACTTACATGAGGGAAGAAACTTGTATTATGTAAGCCACTCACTGAGAGTTCAAGGTTTACCTGTTACAATAGGAAGCACAACATTAGCTACTACAACAATTATTCTTTTTTAGATAAACAATCTCTACTTGCCCCCTCACCAATGGTTTTAATTTTATTATCAACTATATTCAAAGTCAAAGCTGAGAATATTTTCAGGACCAGTACTCAAACAAAAATCCTTTTCAGGCCAAGAAAGAAAATACCTGTGTTAGTGTTATTCTAGTGTTCTATCCTATTCCTGGATTTAAGGAAAGTCTGGTTTAACGTTAAGTCAAATTTGTAAAGTAAACCAGACTTTCCTTAAATCCAGAAACATCCAGAGCTGCCTGTGGAGGCAGAATTCTAACACGGTCCCCCAAGTTCCCAGGGCCCAGTGTGTATACACTTTCTCTCAGTTGTGCAATCAAACACAAATGCAGGCCCTACTCTGAAGAGGTCTTAGAGTTGTAATGAAGGTTGCAAATCTGTCTTTAAGGGGAGGGAGAGTGCATGGATGGTTCTGCCCTAAGCACATGACCTCTTAATTGTTTTTAATTAGTTTTTATTGGGGCATAGTTGCTTTACAGTGTTGTGTCAGCTTCTCCTGTACAGCAAAGTGAATCAGCTGTCAGTTCAGTTCAGTCGCTCAGGCATGTCCAGCTCTTTGCGACCCTGTGGACTGCAGTACGCCGGGCTTCCCCGTCCACTACCTCACGGAGTTGCTCAAACTCATGTCCACTGAGTGACTGATGCCATCCAACCATCTCATCCTCTGTGGCCTCCTTCTCCTCCTGCCCTCAATTTGCCAAGCATCAGGCTCTTTTCCAATGGGTCAGTTTTTAAATCAGCTACGCATATATACATATATCCCCTATTTTTCGGATTTCCTTCCCATTTAGGTCATCACAGAGCATTGAGCAGAGTTCCCTGAGCTACGCAGTAGGTTCTCATTCGTTATTTTCAATTTCTTTCTTTTTCACTTGCGCTGTTGCAGCATGTGAGATCTTAGTTCCCCAACCAGGGACTGAACCCTTGCTCCCTGTGGTGGAAGTGCAGCGTCTTAACCACTAGACCACCAGGAACCAGTAGTTTGCTCTGGTTAGTCACAGAATGGAAATCAGACATTCAAAATGCAAGAAGGAGTCCATGCTTTTGTTAGGTTGTAGATGGACAGGCCAAGGAATGTGGTGGCTGTAGAATTGAGTGTGGCCCCAGCTGACAGCCAGCATGGAGTGGGGACTTCAGTTCTACAACTATGTGTTCACCAACCAGGTGGTTCAGTGACTCTGTAGTGTTCGACTCTTTGTGACCCCACACTGTAGCCTTCCAGGCTCCTCTGTCCATAGGATTTTCCACACAAGAATACTGGAGTGGGTTGCCATTTCTTTCTCCAGGGGATTTTCCCCACCCAGGGATTGAACCTGGGTCTCCTGCGTTGCAGGCGGATTCTTTACCAACTGAGCTACCAGGGAAGCCCAATCATAAGGAAGTGAAATCTGCCAATAAGCATGAACGAAGTTGGCAGCAGAGTTTTCTCCAGAACGTCCAGTCAAGAATTGAGCCCAGCTGACTCCTTGATCTCAGCCTTGTGATAGATACCCTGGGTAGAGAACCCAGCCACAAAGTGCTAGACTTCTGATCTACAGAACCATGAGCTAATAAACAGGTGGGTTTTTAAAAATGTTTTTATTTACTTATTTGGCTGAGCTGAGTCTTAGTTGTAGCACATGGGATCTTCAATCTTCATTACGGGATACAAACTCTTAATTGCGGCATATGGGATCTAGTTCCCTGACTAGGGCCCCCTGCATTGGGAGAGTGGAGTCTTAGTGACTGGAATACCAGGGAAGTCCCAAATGGGTGGTATTTTAAACTGCTAAGTTTGGAATCATTTATTATGTAGCAACAGAAGACTAACACACCAGCTGAATCTCCTGTAAGATTTTCTGAATTAAATTTCTTCTGTAACAGTACATCATTAGTATTTTAGAAACAGCCTACCTATAACAGAACAAGGAAGAGGAGTTACTTTCTTCTCTTTGCTTGACAGTTTATAGTGACATCTAAGAGAAGAGTGGATTGGTTCCTCCACCAGTGATTTTCATGGGCAGTTACTGTCTATGAGTGTATCTTAGAGTAACTAATTGTACTGGCTTTGCATTTAACCTTATCAGGATCCAAATATTGGTCCAGACACTAGTTGTACAGCCCTGTAAAATCACTTAACATCTATATATTCATCCATTAAAAACAGGTTGCCAGTGGTAAAATTACACACTTGAAAGAGCCTAACACATACTAGCTGCACAATAAATGCCAATTTCTTTTCTTACCAGAATAATTTCTATACTTCCCCAGCCTATAGTTTCTAAAAAGTTTATTTTATTGAAGTATACTTGATTTACAATGTTGTGTTAATTTCTGCTCTGCAGCAAAGTGATTCAGATACATATACATATAATCATTGTTTTTCATATTCTTTTCCAATATGGTTTATCACAGAAGACTGAATATAGCTCCCTGAGCTATAGAGTAGGACCTTGTCATTTGATATATGATAGTTTGCATCTGCTAATTCCAATACTTTTTTGTTTTATTGCTTTTCTATCATCTCACTTGAGACTATTTTATATAATAAGAGAATCACTACATATGCTGAAAGTGACTGAAAAATAAACTCTTGAGGAAAATGCTTCTATGTACAGTGTAGATCCCCTGGAGAGGGAAATGGCAAACTGCTCCAGTGTTCTTGCCTGAAAAATCCCATGGACAGAGGATCCTGGTGGGCTACAGTCCATGGGGTCGCAAGGAGTCAGACACAACTGATCATGCATGCACACAGTGTAGGATCATTAAGATTTACCCCAATCTTAACTGGAAAGAGACTTTGTCATAATGAAGTAGTAATAGTAAAATGTCAGCAGCCAGTGAGGTGAAGAGTCTGCAAAAGGGAAGGTGGTGCTGGAGGTCCACCTTTATAACTTTACTCCCTGGGGCCCTGAGTTGCCTCACTGCTCTGGAGCTGGGTGAGGGGATGAGGGTGGGAACAGAACCACACACACACAAGCACATCACCTAATACTTCTAGAGTGACCGTGTCCTCTTCCAGGTTTTGACCTTGTTCCGATGGGGCACTAACTTCACAACGATATTTCCCGGCATCATTTCTTGTAACATTTTTGATCCGTATGCTGAAATCTATCATCTCAGCTCGATCCTTAAAATCACCTTTTAGAAACAGAAGACAATGATGTTAATAATGAGGCGATAACTTTCTATATACTACCTTCTTCTAATCACTTTGTTCAGTAACCACTGCATTTATTTTCCTATTAATAAACTCAATTTAAAACCTTAAAAATTGTTTATGAGTGCTGCTATTTCTAATTTCAGGAGAAGGCAATGGCACCCCACTCCAGTACTCTTGCCTGGAAAATCCCATGGATGGAGGAGCCTGGTAGGCTGCAGTCCATGGGGTCGCTAGAAGTCAGACATGACTGAGCGCCTTCACTTTCTCTTTTCACTTTCATGCACTGGAGAAGGAAATGGCAACCCACTCCAGTGTTCTTGCCTGGAGAATCCCAGGAACGGGGAAGCCTGGTGGGCTGCGGTCTATGGGGTCACACAGAGTCGGACACGACTGAAGTGACTTAGCATAGCATAGCATAGCATTTCTAATTTCTGTTTTTGTTTTTTTTTTTTTTTTAGACTCTTATACTGTTCACAAAAGAACACTCAGTTATAACCACTGGATTATTTTGAACTAAATCCCAGCATCATTGCATTGTATCTATCATTATCAACACTTTAAATTAAAAGCTCACTACATATTCAACAAGAAGATCAGAGAGTATAAAGGGAATGTGCAACAAAAAATTTTATAAAGAAAACACTGGATAAAGGCAGTCATATTTACCTTCCCCTAAGTGCCAACCCCCTAAGCTTCTCAGTGATGACCTAGCTTCCTGGATCACCCGGAAATAGGGTAAAGTTATTACAACTGAGCAGCGGCCCTCTATCCCAACCCCACACCATCTTTTCTTCCATTCTGTCAAGAATTTAATCTACCGGACCAGCAAAAACAACTGTTATCTTACATCCTCTAGGAGCAAGCTGAAAAATGAGCAGTCCACGGCCTCCATGGAGTTCACCCACTTCTATTCTCTGTCCTCTGTTTTTGCTGTTTTGTTTTGGGTCTTGGTCTCTCCTGGTTTCACATCGCACTTGGAGAAGGCAATGGCAGCCCACTCCAGTACTCTTGCCTGGAAAATCCCATGGACAGAGGAGCCTGGTAGGCTACAGTCCATGGGGTCCCAAAGAGCTGGACATGATTGAGCGACTGCACTTTCACTCTGCTGGTTTTACAACACACTTACAGAAACACATTCTCAGTCACTAGCCATGTCCTGTTCTCGCTGGTGAATAAAAGGGTCTGGGGTACGTGGCGCTCTCTTTCTCTCACCTCATTGAGTCTCCAACTTCTTACCTTGAAGAGCCTGTTGATAGTAGACAAAGGAAACACCGCGCCCCAATTTCTTCCACTCCAATCTGGAGGAAACAGTCTTCTTTGGGTATTTACAGGCTAAAATAGCCTCTAGAAACAACAACAAAAAATATTTGTTTTCTAATGATGTTAAAGCTGAAACTCCAGTACTTTGGCCACCTCATGCGGAGAGTTGACTCATTTGAGAAGACTCTGATGCTGGGAGGGATTGGGAGCAGAAGGAGAAGGGGACGACAGAGGATGAGATGGCTGGATGGCATCACTGACTCGATGGATGTGAGTCTGAGTGACCTCCGGGAGTTGGTGATGGACAGGGAGGCCTGGCATGCTGCAATTCATGGGGTCGCAAAGAGTTGGACATGACTGAGCGACTGAACTGAACTGAACTAACTGTTCCTCTGAGATTATATTTTACTTAATAGATTTTAAACAGCCTTATTCTTTTATCCATCCATTCATTCACTTATTCATAAATTTCCTCATCAGGTACCATGTTGGCTTAATTTAAAAATGAATGGAAAGCTCTGTAATTCTTTAACAAAATAATTTTATGTCACTACACTATTTTTGTTAGTTCTTGAGCCTCAGTTCCCATCTGTAAAATAAGACAGTACCTCATAGAGTTGTTGAGTCTTTGTATACAAATGGGCTTCCCTGGTGGCTCACACAGTAAAGAATCCTCCTGCAATGCAGGAGGCCCAGGTTTAATCCCTGAGTTTCGGAAGATCCCCCAGAGAAGGGAAAGGCTACCCACTTCAGTATTCCTGCCTGGACAATTCCATGGACAGAGGAGTCTCACAGGCTACAGTTCACCAGGTCACAAAGAGTCAGACAACTGAGCAACACGTTTTCACTAATACAATAATAGATGCAAAGCACACAGGCCTGGATGTAGTAAGTCCTTTACAAAAAAGGCTATGATTAATTAACTTTTTCTCCCCCATCTCAGTCTTCAAAGAGTTTAGAGCCCAGGAAAAGAGGCAAATAAGATAATGGAGTTTTGGTGATGAGTGCCAGGATGGAGGTCAGTAGTGGATGCTTCACACCTACTGCCTGAAAAAGACAAACTTGGCCCAGCCCAGGTCATGTTATGGAACTTCACACGGCCCCTCAGCACACTACCTTCTCACCCAGAGCCCTCAGATAGTCTTCTCTGTGAGTACATTAATACCAACCCAACATGGTCTCCAAATAAATTGTTGACTCCTACCCTTCACCTCAATCCAGAAAAAATATAAAAAAATTTAATCCAGGCCTCAGGTTTAACCGCCTCAGTGTAGCTCCCCAGGGTCACATTACCACAGGGAATTTACTGCACTTGCGTCATAAAGGAATTCCAGGAACTACCCAAGGCGCCCTCTCTTTTAACTGTCTGAACAAGACAACTGGGGGAGGAAAAAACCAGTGCCCGCCTACCAACTGCTTCAAGTTGCCAAATGGAAACCTCTAGTCCTATGTGTTTTAAAGGATGGTTCAACCAGGCTCTCCAGAGTATCAACTTCATAATTCTTTTTGTTTTGTTTTTTTTTTTAATTTTTATTTTACACTGGGATATAGCTTACCATATTGTGTTAGTTTCAGGCACACACAAAGCGATTCAGTTACACATGTATATGTATCTATTCTTTTTCAGATTCTTTTCTCATATAGGTTATTACAAAGTATTAAGCAGAATTCTCCTCAATTTCTTATTTCTGAAACTTTCTTCTTACAATATATTATAGTTAGACCTAAAAAACACTAAACTTAACTAGAAGAGAAACTATACTAAAAAATCCTTTCTATATCTCTGATACCATTAAAAATTATTTCAAGAGTTAAATGATATGGTAGATTAAAAAGCATACTTGTATTTACATTACATATTCTATTAAAAATATACACATAGATATGAACAAAAAACCTACATGAATATGTATGAAAATATTAACCCAGCAATGATTTCTATGTGACAGAAGTATGATTTTTCTGTTAAATGTAGTTTCTACATTTTTTCCTGTTCCATACACATTGCTAGAAATATAGTAATAGAATAACAGGTTATGGCAAATAAAAAGTAGGACAGAGAAAAGAAAGAGGAGAAAACAATCTGAAAGATGTTTTTAAGGATGTCTAAAGTTTTAAAAGCAGGTTTTATATTACAAACAGACATCATTTTAGAGACATGTTTACAACTATGCAACACAGACAAATGTGTGCCGAGGGACTTGTCTGAGGAAACACAGCTCTGTTCTGTTGATTAAGGAGAATGGGCGGTGGCCTTCCGGAGTCTTGAGTTTTAGATAGGTTTCCTTCCCGTATTTTGTTGAGTTTCCAACAATTAAACACACACCCACATTCATTTTTAGCACACACTCCTAGGTCTTAGGAATACATTTATACTCAAATAATCACATTGTTTCACATATCTAACTGGACACACACACACACACACACACCCCTTTTGGTGAATTCTTCCTGATTTCTATATTCATTACTCTATGAAAAACCTCTGTAGAAATTATGTTAAATAGTGTAACCAACAGTTTTCTTAAGTGCAGTGATTCTATTCCAGTTTCAATCACATTGACCATATAAAATATGGAGAAATGGAATTTGTCCCAAGTATACTGAGTACTTGCTTCCCAGGTGGCTCAGTGGTAAAGAATCCACCTGCCAATGCAGGAAATTCAGGTTTGATGCCTGGGTTGGGAAGATCCTCTGGAGAAGGAAATGGCAACCCACTCCAGTATTCTTGCTGGGAAATTCCATGGACAAAAGATCACAAAAGAGTCAGACAAGACTTAGCAACTACAGAACAACAATATTGAGTACTTACTGTGTGTCTGCCATTGTTCTTGAGCTATAGCAGTGAAATCAAAGATCCCTGCCCTTTGGGATCTTACAATTTGCAGGGGTTCAGACACACAAGAAACATCACAAAGTGAGTTACACAGTACATGAAGAGGTCACTAGTGCTACGTAAGTAGGGTAGATCAAAGTCTGGGGAGTTTGGGAATGCTGGGGGAAGGGAATGCAATTTTTAAATAAATACAGTAGTAAGAGCTTGCCTCATTTAGAAGGTGATATTTGACCAAAGACTTAAAAGAGGGAATTTGGATTTTTCAACTCCCTAGAATCTGAATTTCGCCTTGGTCTTCGGGAGTATTACAAGCATGGCAACACTTTGACCTCCAAAGCTGTGAGAAACAGTACATGCTAGAAGCATGTGGCCAACATCTGAGGATAAAGAACTCAGTGGACTTAGAAGCTATAGTTTTTTCAGGAGTCATGTATGGATGTGAGATCGGACCATAAAGAAAGCTGAATGTCGAAGAATTGATGCTTTTGAACTGTGGTGCTGGAGATGACTCTTGAGAGTTCCTTGGACTGCAAGGAGATCCAACCAGTCCAGCCTAAAGGAAATCAGTCCTGAATATTCATTGGAAGGACTGATGCTGAAGCTCCAATACTTTGACCACCTGATGTGAAGAGCTGACTCACTAGAAAAGACCCTGATGTTGGGAAAGATTGAAGGCAGGAGGAGAAGGGGATGACAGAGGATGAGATGATTGGACAGCATCACGGACTCAATAGACATGAGTCTGAGCAAGTTCCAGGAGCTGGTGATGGACAGGGAGGCCTGGTGTGCTGCAGTCCATGGAGTCGCAAAGAGTTGGACATGACTGAGTGACTGAACTGAACTGAACTGGACTTAGAAGCTAACTACTATGAACTTTCTTCTCTCTTTTCAGCCAAAATTCAACTCATGGCCAGCATGCTTTTCTTTCTATATGTAGCCCTCGGGCTTATTATGCCATATTATGTGCTCAGTTGCTCGGTTGTGTCCAGCTCTTTGCAACTCCATGGACTGTAGCCCGCCAGGCAACTCTGTCCATAGCATTTCCCAGGCAAGGATGCTGGAGTGGCTTGCCATCTCCTACTCTAGGGGATCCTCCCCACCCAGAGATCGAACCCGCATCTCTTACGTCTTCTGCATTGGCAGGTGGAATCTTTACAACTAGCGCCACATGGGAAACCCAATATGCCATAATATAGTAGTTTAAGGCACAGGCTTTGGAGTCAGACCTTTGCCATAAACTAGATGTGTTGTTACTGGGCGAATTATTTAACTTTTTATAAAAAGATATAGTTGTGTTCATATCTGTAAAATGAGAAGAACAATATTATTCGTCTTGCAAAGTTGTCATAGAGATTAAATGAGATAATATATTTATACAATTGGGTGCATATGGTCCATGCTTCATAAATGGTCATTATTCCTTTTACTCATGAGGTACTTCTCTTACTTACAGTTGTAAGCGTGCCCTAGCATGACAGAAATCCATACTTAACACCATCATACATTTGCTACCAGATTACTCAGATTTGAACTGAAGCGTTACCTGTGTTTGAGACAGCAAAGAAAATAATGTAGATATGAATCATACTTTTCCCAAACAAGGCATATTGAAACAGAAAAATGTACCAAGTTTTTCTATTAAGATGATTATTACATTGCCAAAAATACCTGTGTTGGTTTGGATTCAGAAAAGATAATTCTTTGTTTGGAAAAGGCTTTCTTTTCAACATGTAGCAAAGTAATCATTTTTAGATTCACAATGAATCACAATGAATTTCACAGAATTCACAGAATCATTGTGAATATTCATTTTTCTAGTTGCTGTATTGTCGACTATTGTTTGATTTTCACTTCTGTGCTCAAGTTAGAAATCATCAAAATCTTCCATAATGCAAGAATAGAAGTGGTACTACCAAAGTAATTCTGACAAATTGCCATAAATTACTTCTGTGGAGAAAAGCATGCTATTAAATTCTGACTTACTGCTCACACAGTTGAACACTCTCTGCATAAGGCTGCTCATATATGCATTATATATATGTCTTTCAAGACATGCCTCAAAAGAGGGACCAGACATTTGAAACCAGTTTCTTAAATGTTTATCATGTAAAGAAGTATCACACTTAAGAAATAGTAATTTTTCAGGTTGCCCAGCATTATTAATGTGTTCTAGGTAAGAAGATCCTTCAGAAAAGTAGTAGATAGTCAAAACTAAAGTAAATTTATAAAAACTCCTATAATTCTTTTTGGACAAGAAAGCTTGGCGTGCTACAGTCCATGGGGTCGCAAACAGTCAAACACAACTGAGCGACCGAACAGCAATAATTTTTTTTGTTATTGGATCCTTAGGGGCTTCCCTGGTGACTCAGTGGCAAGGAATCCACCTGCCAATGCAAGAGATGTGGTGGATTAGATCTCTGGGTCAAGAAGGAAACAACAAACCACTCCAGTATTCTTGCCTGGGGAATCCCACAGACAAAGGAGCTTGGCGAGCTAATCCATGGGTCAAAAAGAGTCAGACATGACTGAAGTGACTGAGCATATACACATTAGATCCTTAAAGTTTTAAAAAAAATTGTTATAAAATACTATAACTTAAAATTTACCTTCTTAATGACTTTTACTGTACAGTTCAATAGTGTTCAATATATTCACATTGATGTGTAAGCAATCTCCAGAACTCTTTTATCTTGTAATATTGAAACTTTATATCCATTAAATACCAACTCCTCTCTTATAAATATTTTAAGAAGCTAAAATAAATGTAAAAAATGATACCCTTAATAAGTTATATTAATGTTATCTTTTCATACTGTTCATGGCAAATAGATGGGGAAACAGTGGAAACAGTGGCTGACTTTATTTTTCTGGGGTCCAAAATCACTGCAGATGGTGACTGCAGCCATGAAATTAAAAGACGCTCACTCCTTGGAAGGAAAGTTTTGACCAACCTAGACAGCATATTGAAAAGCAGAGAAGTTACTTTGTCAACAAAGGTCCGTTTAGTCAAGGCTATGGTTTTTCCAGTGGTAATGTATGGATGTGAGAGTTGGACTATAAAGAAAGCTGAGTGCCAAAGAATTGATGCTTTTGAACTGTGGTGTTGGAGGAGACTCTTTAGAGTCCCTTGGACTGCAAGGAGATTCAACCAGTCCATCCTAAAGGAGATCAGTCCTTGGTGTTCATTGATAGGACTGATGATGAAGCTGAAACTCCAATACTTTGGCCACCTGATGCGAAGAAGTGACTCATTTGAAAAGACCCTGATGCTGGGAAAGATTGAGGGCAGGAAGAGAAGGGGCTGACAGAGGATGAGATGGTTGGATGGCATCACCAACTCAATGGACATGGGTTTGGGTGAACTCCCGGAGTTGGGGATAGACAGGGAGTCCTGGCGTGCTGCGGTTCATGGGGTTGCAAAGAGTCAGACACGACTGAGAGACTCGGCTGAACTGAAGTTTAATTGCGTTGTTAATTTCCACTGATTAAATCTAGCTAACCTTGCAACTTTCCAAGATTTCCATCTCCCTGTTTTACAAATTAAATTTTTTTCGCTGCAAGTACTTCATGTAATAAGAGACCTTCTTCGTACATCAAGCCTTTCATGGAATGTCCAAAATTTCCACTGAGGAGGTGGAGAAAGAGTTCTCAAGGTAGAAAGAGCAGGGAGTAGCATTTCAGCGGAGGAGCTAGTGTGAAGTGAGTTTCTGACAAATAAGACACGCGTGTCATCCCCATGAGTTCTTCAAACAATACAGCTCGTGAAAAGAAGCAGGGCACTCTACCTTGATACTCTATTGCCGTGACCACTTGATGATCTTTTGAGGCAGAGAATCCATAGGCCTTATGATCTGAAAGATAAAAACAAACAGGATAATTAAAATAGTGCAAAGTCCATCAAATGTCTGAATGGGATGCAGTATGAAGGAAAACTGGCCTAAAGTTTGGTGACAGTTTCCCACAATTCATAATACTTCAGTTTTAAAGTATCAAAATCTGAAAAACGTAGCACAGGGAGCTGAGCTTGGGGCTCTGTGATGAGCTTGTGGAGTGGGAGGGAGGTTTAGGAGGGAGGGGATGTACAGCTGATTCATATGTGGGACAGCAGAAACTAACACAACATTGTAAAGCAATTGTCCTCCAATTAAAAACAAATTAAAAAAAAAAAAAAAAACAGGAAAAGCCAAGGCAAACTATATATGCTTTTTCTATTTTCTACAATTCAGTTTAGCCCTGTAAGCATTTCCCAAAGCAAAACTCATGAATCTTTTTGCATTCCTCCCCTGACCCCTGCTGTCCCCATAGACAACACACTCTTACAAGCTCAATTCTTAAAAAAGTGTTTGTGTCCTTAATTCAACCTAATATGTGATCTAGCACTGTCAAAGGTATCACTGTTCCCTGTGAACAAAAGCTAACTATTTTTACTGCCCTATGTAAGGCTATAAATTGTTTTCTGAGCTTAACCCCGACTATACCTAAATAATATGAAGTCCTTTAACATATTTTTGACTATGAAATGTATAGATAATATAAAATGCGTATAAACTTTGTATATAAAATTATGATGAAAAATGCAAACAGAACGTATTCGATTTCCTCCTAAACACTGCAATGACTTTTCTAGGACTGGTCCGTAAGTTGAAATGACTGATGGATTATGAAGTCTGATAGTGATGTGAAGATGATGATGATGGTGATGACATCATCATCATCATCATCATCGCTGTAAACTTACAGAGAAGTTTTCATTTTAAAAGGTGTTTTCATTAATTCTTTTACTTGATAAAATTCAATAGTGGAAACAATTTAGTGTACTACGCATGATCCAGGCTTAAATAACAAAGTAGCTGAACCAGGAGCTAAAAACTTTCTAATTCAATCTCTGATATGCTCATTTTGTATTATTTCACTTCACGGACTTCATTCTATGGCCCAGTTTCATGACCACATTTAAAAATAATTTCAATCACTTCCTGCTGCTGCTGCTAAGTCACTTTAGTTGTGTCCGATCTGTGCGACCCCATAGACGGCAGCCCACGAGGCTCCCCCGTCCCTGGGATTCTCCAGGCAAGAACACTGGAATGGGTTGCCATTTCTTTCTCCAATGCGTGAAAGTGAAAAGTGAAAGTGAAGTCGCTCAGTGGTGTCTGACTCTTAGCGACCCCATGGACTGCAGCCTACCAGGCTCTTCCGTCATGGGATTTTCCAGGCAATTCTGAAATTTAAATGCTACAAGGACAAGATTATTTATCTGTTGTATTCTCTGATGTAGTCCAAACACCTAGAACAGTGCCTGGAATAAAGCAAAGCACAATAAATATTTATTGAACAAATGAATGAGACAACTTCTTATTGTTTACTAATGAGAAGAATCAAGTAAATTAAGTTAGAGCAAAATTAATACTAAAGAAGGGTTCCAGAAAATAAGTTATTCTTTTGCGAAGGTGTCAAAAATATTCTATAGATTGATATTAATTATTTTAATGCAAAGCATTCTTGCTGGTCATCATGGATAAACAATTGAGGCAAAGCAGGCCAACTGCTGTCTACCCAAAAATTATACATGAAATAATCTAGGATGAAATTAAATTTATCATCAAATCTAAGGAAGGTTATTTCTTGAAGACTTATTTCTATAATATACTAGAAATGCTAGTTCTCTGCTCATTCTACCATCTGTTTTCTGGCTTCATATAGTTTACTTACACTATTTTCGCCAAGCAAAAAATGATGACTCTGTTGCCATATTCAATGGACACTTAAGGTTTTTATCTTACTTGATCTCTCCAGGCCATCTGATTCTTTTGACTTCATTGAATTCTGTGCCATGATTCACTCCTAGTCTTCCTTCTATCTCCCTATGGGGTCTTCCTTCTCTTTGTTCTGCCTATCCATCCATGCATTTATCCATTCATCAACTTATCCATCCATTCATCCAGAAACTGCTTTCCTGACTCAGCTAACTCCTTTCTACACAATCTTTCATACTCTTGTTTTTAAAATTTATTTTTTATATGCTTATTGACTCAACTACCATTTATTTGCTGAAAAATTTGTACCTCTGGCTATAATCTCTCTACTGAGATTAAATTCAAAAAGTCCTCTTTCTCTTGGGTATCTATGTCTCCATTTCCTACAGGCACCAAAAAACTCATGGCAAAACAGAACTTTGCCTGCCCTCAAAAACTTTGATTTCTTCCTATGAAATCTCAATGCAGTGAAGGTGTCACACTCCACATGGTTACCTGTGCCAGAAAATCGAGCACTGCCCATGAGGTATCCACCCTCTCATCCATTTACTCACCAGTTTCCAACTGTAGACTGAGAACTGCGTGTCACTCAGGACAATGTTTTGATATATTTGCCCTATCCCTTCTTTGTCCTTCCCCACCTTCATGTTGTCAAGTGTTATTTGCCTCAGGGAGGGGATGTGGGTAGCCAAAACCAGCGACAGAAAATTAGGGTACTTCCTGCCTTTCCATATTTAGCAAATGCTGACCATGAGGAAAATGGAAACGACTCACAGCTTAGGTAAACATTTGAGAGAAACCATCATGAATAAAATATATCTTCTTCCTCGACTTAGGGTACAGAGGAGGAAGTGAGTTGGAGGACACAGGCCTTAGTGAGCTCTTGAGAAAGAACAATAACTAACATTTATGAAGCACTTGGGCTTCCCAAGACAGCAGGTCATGGTGGAGAGATCTGACAGAATGTGGTCCACTGGAGAAGGGAATGGAAAACCACTTCAGTATTCTTGCCTTGAGAACCCCATGAACAGTATGAAAAGGCAAAATGACAGAATACTTACAGAGGAACTGCCCAGGTCAGTAGGTGCCCAGTATGCTACTGGAGATCAGTGGAGAAATAACACCACAAAGAATGAAGGGATGGAGCCAAAGCAAAAACAATGTGATAGAAGTGATATCACAATGGTGATAGAAGCAAGGTCCGATGCTATAAAGAGCAATATTGCATAGGAACCTGGAATGTCAGGTCCATGAATCAAGGCAAATTGGAAGTGGTCAAACAAGAGATGACAAGAGTGAATGTCGACATTCTAGGAATCAGCGAACTAAAATGGACTGGAATGGGTGAATTTAACTCAGATGACCATTATATCTACTGCTGTGGGCAGGAATCCCTCAGAAGAAATGGAGTACCCATCATGGTCAACAAAAGAGTCCGAAATGCAGTACTTAGATGCAATCTCAAAAACGACAGAATGATCTCTGTTCATTTCCAAGGAAAACCATTCAATATCACAGTAATCCCAGTCTATGCCCCAACCAGTAACACTGAAGAAGCTGAAATTGAATGGTTCTATGAGACCTACAAGACCTTTTAGAAATAACACCCAAAAAAGGTGTCCATTCCATTACAGGGGACTGGAATGCAAAAGTAGGAAGTCAAGAAATACCTGGAGTAACAGGCAAATTTGGTCTTGGAATATGAAATGAAGCAGGGCAAAGACTAATAGAGTTTTGCCAAGAAAATGCACTGGTCATAGCAAACACCCTCTTCCAAAAACACAACAGAAGACTCTATATATGGACATCACCAGATGGTCAACACCGAAATCAGATTGATTATATTCTTTGCAGCCAAAGATGGAGAAGCTCTATACAGTCAACAAAAACAAGATCAGAAGCTGACTGTGGCTCAGACCATGAACTCCTTATTGCCAAATTCAGACTTAAATTGAAGAAAGTAGGGAAAACCACTAGACCATTCAGGTATGACCTAAATCAAATCTCTTATGATTATACAGTGGAAGTGAGAAATAGATTTAAGGGCTTAGATCTCATAGATAGAATGCCTGATGAACTATGGAATGAGATTCGTGACATTGTACAGGAGATGGGGATCAAGACCATCCCCATGGAAAAGAAATGCAAAAAAGCAAAATGGCTGTCTGGGGAGGCCTTACAAATAGCTGTGAAAAGAAAAGGAGTGAAAAGCAAAGGAGAAAAGGAAAGATATAAACATCTGAATGCAGAGTTCCAAAGCACAGCAAGAAGAGATAAGAAAGCCTTCCTCAGCAATCAATGCAAAGAAATAGAGGAAAACAACAAAATGGGAAAGACTAGAGATCTCTTCAAGAAAATTAGAGATACCAAGGGAACATTTCATGCAAAGATGGGCTCAATAAAGGACAGAAATGGTATGGACCTAATAGAAGCAGAAGATATCAAGAAGAGGTGGCAAGAATACACAGAAGAACTGTACAAAAAAGAGCTTCATGACCCAGATAATCACGATGGTGTGATCACTCATCTAGAGCCAGACATCCTGGAATGTGAAGTCAAGTGGGCCTTAGAAAGCATCACTATGAACAAAGCTAGTGGAGGTGATGAATTCCAGTTGAGCTATTTCAAATCCTGAAAGATGATGCTGTGAAAGTGCTGCACTCAATATGTCAGCAAATTTGGAAAACTCAGCAGTGGCCACAGGACTGGAAAAGGTCAGTTTTCATTCCTATCCCAAAGAAAGGCAATGCCAAAGAATGCTCAAACTTCTGCACAATTGCACTCATCTCACATGCTAGTAAAGTAATGCTTAAAATTCTCCAAGCCAGGCTTCAGCAATATGTGAACCATGAACTTCCTGATGTTCAAGCTGGTTTTAGAAAAGGCAGAGGAACCAGAGATCAAACAGCCAACATCCGCTGGATCATGGAAAAAGCAAGAGAGTTCCAGAAAAACATGTATTTCTGCTTTATTGACTATGCCAAAGCCTTTGACTGTGGAAAATTCTGAAAGAGATGGGAATACCAGACCACCTGACCTGCCTCTTGAGAAATCTATATGCAGGTCAGGAAGCAACAGTTAAAACTGGACACGGAACAACAGACTGGTTCCAAATAGGAAATGGAGTACATCAAGGCTGTATATTGTCACCCTGCTTATTTAACTTATATGCAGAGTACATAATGAGAAATGCTGGACTGGAAGAAACACAAGCTGGAATCAAGATTGCCGGGAGAAATATCAATAACCTCAGATATGCAGATGACGCCACCCTTATGGCTGAAAGTGAAGAGGAACTAAAAAGCCTCTTGATGAATGTGAAAGTGGAGCGTGAAAAAGCTCAACATTCAGAAAACGAAGATCATGACATCCGGTCCTGTCACTACATGGGAAATAGATGGGGAAACGGTGGAAACAGTGTCAGACTTTATTTTTCTGGGCTCCAAAATCACTGCAGCTGGTGACTGCAGCCATGAAATTAAAAGACCCTTACTCATTGGAAGGAAAGTTATGTCCAACCTAGATAACATATTGAAAAGCAGAGACATTACTTTGTCAACAAAGGTCCATCTAGTCGAGGCTACGGTTTTTCCAGTGATCACATATGGATGTGAGAGCTGGACTATGAAGAAGGCTGAGCGCCGAAGTTTGATGCTTTTGAACTGTGGTGTTGGAGAAGACGCTTGAGAGTCCCTTGGACTGCAAGGAGATCCAACCAGTCCATTCTGAAGGAGATCAGCCCTGGGATTTCTTTGGAAGGAATAATGCTAAAGCTGAAACTCCAATACTTTGGCCACCTCATGCGAAGAGTTGACTCACTGGAAAAGACTCTGATGCTGGGAGGAATTAGGGGCAGGAGGAGGAGGGGACAACAGAGGATGAGATGGCTGGATGGCATCACTGACTTGATGGACGTGAGTCTGAGTTAACTCCGGGAGTTGGTGATAGACAGGGAGGCCTGGCACGCTGCGATTCATGGGGTCGCAAAGAGTCGGACAGGACTGAGCGACTGAACTGAACTGAACTGAACTGGGCTTCCCAGGTGGCGAAGTGGTAAAGAATCTGCCTACCAAAGCAGGAGACACAGGAGACTCAGGTTTGATCCCTAGGTCGTAGGAAATGGGGAGTAGGATATGGCAACCCGCTCTAGTATTCTTGCCTGCAGAACTCTATGGACAGAGGAGCCTGGTGGGCTGCAATCCAGAGGTCACAAAGAGTCAGACATGACTGAGCACACGCATAGTAGTATGAGGCACTTGGATTAGGCACCATTCCCAGTGCTTTACGAGTATTAACTTACGTAACTCACAACAATTCTTTATGGTAGGGTGCCATTTTTATACACATTTTTCAGATGGGGAAACTGAGGCATAGAGTAGGTAAGAGATTAGGGCACAGTTATATAAGTAATAAGTGGTAGAGCTGGGATTTGAACCTACCTCAATGATACCCAAAGTCCACATTACTTATTACTATTCCATACTGGGCCCCAAAGCACATTTCCTCCCAAGCTGAACTATGAGGAAGAGTTGCAGATTAATAAAGATACCTGTTGGACAATTCCACCAGTCTAATGAAGATCAGATCAGATCAGATCAGATCAGTTGCTCAGTCGTGTCCGACTCTAATGGGACTCTAATCCCATCTAATGAAGATGGGATAGGTTAAAAATTGGTGGTTAAGATCAAAGCAAGGACTGGCTCAGAAGAATAACAGGAAAGTGGAAGCTAAGGGGCTACGACTAGACGGGGAGGATATCAAGGTAATCTCAGAGGGACGACTCTAGACAAGGGCTGCTCAATGCTGAAGTACTGACATTTGAGATTGGATCATTCTTTGTTGTGGAAAAGTGTCCTGTGCATTGTAAGGTGCTCTGCAGTATCAGGGGCTTCTACCCACTAGATTTCAGGAGTATCCCTACTCTCCCACCTCAAGTCCTGACAACCAAAAATGTTTCTAGACATTGCCAAACGTCCCCTGCAGATGGAATAGGCAAGTCATACTGGGTTGAGAACCACAGTTCTAGACTTACAGCTAAGGCTGGTTTGATGACCCAGGAATAGACTTAAGTGGGGCAAGAAACCATGAGTTCAAGGGTTTTAAAAGTTCCTATGAGATCAGAATATCTTAACTATGAAATAATTTATTACACTTCTAGGAAGGAGAGAATAATTTTTCACATGGCATGGCATCTTTGAATCATTCATCTATATGTAGATTGACATGTAAATGAATCTTCTACTGTGCTAGCTTTTATCATTCCTGAAGAATATGTGCTATACTGGATAACTTTTTGTTTCCTTTTTGTCTCTTCTCTTGGAAGCCTGAACAGCAAATCTAATTGTGAAATTAAAAATCTCAAAAATCTACAAATCTCAAATGTCTAGTTCTACTTAACTGTTCAACGTTGTTAAACTATTCAGGTTCTATATATCTCTGAACTGTAAACATTTTCAGTAAGGAAACTGGGAAATCTATGTGAAGAATGCAGGCCTGAACTGATCCTTTTTATTGATATTTGAGAAAACTTATTTGAATAAACTGTTTAACCCATTTGGCTCAGTCTTAGGGAGGTATTGAGACCACCAAAGAATAATTTCAAAATTACTCCTTTTCTTGTGGATTTCAAAAAACCATAAACGGGTCTAAGAACTGTTTTAAAATACTCTGTTTCCCTTTTCCACGTACTTCTGTCACACACCAGTATATGTCCTGCAGTCCTCTGACCCTCTCCCCACCCCTCACATCTTTCTTTTCCAGCTTCTCCTCTCTTTCCTCAATTTTATTTTGCAGAGTCCAAAGGGAGGGTTTGGAAAATTTCAGGGCACAGAGGAAGGGAAGAGAGTAAGCTGGCCAAGCCAGCATCCTCTTAAATGAGCTGGAGGAAAGGTGGGGCCTCATAGATCCTTGTGAATTACACCTACACGTAAATGACATGATGGCTGAATGTTTTTGGCCGTTGATTCTGATTCTGAACCATCATTCTGTGAAACTTTTGAAATAAACTTTGAAAAAGTTTCATTTCCCCTTTAGTAATGTGTAAATTAGCGCCCTCAGAGAAGGTCCAATTATGACCGGCATTTCTTGTGATTTTTGAACTGTCAGTACACCTCTTAGACAAAACAATGAAGATCATATTCCCTAGAAACCAGTTGAAGGAGCAATGTTGGCAAAATAGGAAAAGGTAATCTTTGTTCCCTTCACATCATGTTTGTGAGCTTTTCAAACACCACACTGCCTACTGTGAACATTTATTTTCTTTAGGAGTCTTGGATCTTCTTTCATTTGAGGCAAACATTAGTCTAATCTGAGACTGGAAGATCTAGGACTGGGCTCAATTATCTTACTCCTTTCTCAGTCCCAGTTTTATGCTTCCTAAAACCTCCTTTGAGAATTATTTCTTCAATTTTCAAAAATTGCTTTTAAAGTTCTATGAAAAAGAACAGCTGATAAGGTCAATAATTTCAATTCTCTCATAATTTTTCTATGTATATATTTGAATAGGAGAAAAAATGTCCCAGACAAAGAAAAATGAAGGAGTGGTTGCGCTGGAAAAGCTATGAATGCAAAAAAATTATAAAGGGGTTTAAGTCTATGATATTAATGAAGATAGCATTTCTTGGTAGCTGAACATTTTTTTCTATAATTTGAAGGATCTTCTTCTTGCTCCCTCTATCTCTATTTACTTCAAGGTTTGCCTTTCATTAAGCAAAAATATTTTTTAAAGTATGGTCACTTATGTTGAGCTTACACAGAAAGTTCTAAATTTTGAAAAGATAATTATAAGATTTTCTACTATGTTCCAGTCTTTCTAAGTCCTCAAATTCAGTTTTATTTCCCTAACTTACACACAATAACTCTATGGATGAAAACAAAATGTTCTGTATAAACATTTCACTGGCAGATTTTAGGAATAGGCTCTGTTGGCTGCTTTCTTGAACTGATTTTTTTTTTTCCTTCACTTATCGTGAGTAAGTTAAGTATAAAAATAAACAAAAAACTGTCATGTAGGTCCACTGGTTGAGGTCAACAATTGTTTTAAACTTAGCTACAAAACATCTCTCACAGTTATGGATGTGTTCCAGAGCTGCTGGCAGTTCATAAAGTAAGGTTAAGAGATGATTGTTTCCATAACTGCTAAACTCCAAGTCAAGTAATTCCTTTCAGTCAAATAAAATCTTTTTGTTTCTTTTCTCGACCCCCCACTGTAAGAATGAAAGTTCTTATACTGTCTATCATCCACCTAGAATAATAGCTTGACTAAGAATAAATATATATTCACACCACCACAATTTAAAAGTTTACTATAAAAATGTTATCTCAATTAACACTTTTCAGTGGAGGGACTCAGCCCATACATACACATGTATTCATTAATGCTCAACTGAAACTATCACAGCATTGTCAATCTGCTATACCCCAATACAAAATGGTTTTGGTATTAAAAATAAATAAAAAATTTTAAAGAGACACAGATGTAAAGAACAGAGTTTTGGACTCTGTGGGAGTAGGCGAGGGTGGGATGATTTGAGAGAACAGCATTGAAACATGTATATTATCATATGTGAAACAGATCGCCAATCCAGGTTCAATGCATGAGACAGGGCGCTCAGGGCTGGTGCACTGGGATGACCCTGAGGGATGGGATGGGGAGGGAGGTGGGAGGGAGGGTCATGATGGGGAACACATGTATATCCGTGGCTGATTCATGTCAATGTATGGCAAAAACCCACCACAGTATTATAAAGTAATTAGCCTCAAATTAAAAAAAAATTTTGAGACTTCCGGTTAAGATGGCGGAGGATTAGGACGGGGAATACGCTTTCTCCTCCACAAATTCATCAATGGGACATCTGGGCGCCGAGTAAATACCACAAACAGCTTCGGAGTGCTGGCGGAGGACGTCGGACACCCAGAAAAGCAACTCACTGCCTTCTAAAGGAGGTAGGAAAGAATATAGAAGCCAGAGAGAGACAAAGAGGGAGGGGCGGACCTCTGTCCGGGGAAGGGAGTCTTAAAAAGAGAAGTTTCCAAACACCAGGAAACACTCTCCCTGCGGAATCTGCGCCGAACCTGGGAAACACGGAGACTATCATAACAGGGAGGAGAACAGTTGAGCAATTAGAACCCACAGACTGCGGGCCCTGCGGTAACTTCCACAGCGGAAAAGCACCGCTGCAAACGCCCGCATCTGCCATTGGGGAGCCGGGGCTGGGCAGGGAGACGCCTTGGCCGTTCCCACGCGGGACGCTCCCCTGCCGGCGCTCCCCAGAGGGACGCTCCCCCGCGGGACTCTCCCCCACTGGACGCTCCCCCGCCGGCCACTCCCGCGCAGGCGTGCCCCCGCCCGCTGTGCCGGCGGCTCCCACGAGGGCCACCCCATCCCCTCCCCCACCCGCCCGCCTGCCATTCCCGTCGCCGACCCCTCCCCCTCTGCAGGCCTCAGCGCAGACTTCGTTCGCCTGATTGTCTGGAGTGCTGCCTAACTGGAGTAGTTTGGGCCGGCAATCCAGATTGTGCAGCGCCGACCACACGAGTGGCGGGCCTTGGCCCAGAACACCGCCGAACCGTGCACAGAACAAAGAACTATACAGACCAACCACAGAGAAAGGGGCCTATAGATCTTGAGAAATTTAAGCCGGAACAAGGAACTAGCTGAAAATGAACTGAACCCACAACAATAATAGAGAAACTCTTATATATATTGTTACTATTTTTACCATCATTATTTCCTTTTTTTTTTCTTTTCTTTTTTTAATATATATATATATTTTAAATTTTTATTATTTTTTAATTGGAAAAAGGAAAACAAAAATTTTTTTTTCCTTTTAATTTTTTTTTGTTGTTGTTGTTTGTTTTGTTTCTTTTATTTTTATTTTTTTTTATCCTCTAGTACTTCTTTAATCTCCACGTTTAGATATAACTTTTGCGACCCTGTTTTGTTTTTTTGTTTTTTTCTTTTTTCCTTTTGGTCCTTTGCTTTTTTCCTTTCCTTTTTTCTTTTCTTTACTGATTACTGACTAGATCTGTCTCTCTCCTTCACACTCCCTCCTTTTATCCTCCTGACCACCTCTGTCTCCTTCCTCCCTTTTTCCTTCTATGTATAATTCCGTGAACATCTCTGAGCGGTCCAGTTGTGGAATACATTATAGAAGAAGAAGTTTTTGAGACTACTGTAAAAATAAGACCAATAACTGGAACCAGGAGGCTTAAGTCCATACCCTGATCCCACGAAACACTAATTGACAGGAGCTCATTAAAAGCCTCCATACCTACTCTGAAACCAAGCATCACACAAAGACCAGCAAGTTCCACAACAAGACATATCAAGCAAATTCTCCAGAAAAACAAGAACACAGCCTGAGCTCCAATACACAGGCTACACAAAGCGACCCCAAAAGCATAGACATCTCATAACTCACTACTAGACACTCCACTGCACCCCAGAGAAAAGAAATCCAGCTCCACCCACCAGAACACCGATACAAGCTTCCATAAACAAAAAACCTCGACAAGCCACCGGTACAAACCCACATATAGTGCAGAAACGCCACAATAAAGAGAACTCCACAGACTACCAGAATACAGTAAAGACGCCCCAAACTTAGCAATTTAAACAAGATGAAAAGACAGAAGAATTCCCAGCAGGTAAAGGAACAGGATAATTACCCACCAAACCAAACAAAAGAGGAAGAAATAGCGAACCTACCTGATAAAGAATTCCGAATAATGATAGTGAAATTAATCCAAAATCTGGAAAGCAAAATGGAATCATGGATAAATAGCCTGGAGAAAAGCATTGAGAAGATGCAAGAAAGATTTAACAAGGACCTAGAAGAAATAGAAAAGAGTCAATATATAATGAATAATGCAATAAATGAGATCCAAAACACTCTGGAGGCAACAAATAGTAGAATAACAGAGGCAGAAGATAGAATTAGCGAATTAGAAGATAGAATGGCAGAATTAAAGGAATCAGAGGAGAAAAAAGAAAAACGAATTAAAAGAAATGAGGACAATCTCAGAGACCTCCAGGACAATATTAAACGTTACAATATTCGAATCATAGGAGTCCCAGAAGAAGAAGACAAAAAGAAAGACCATGAGAAGATACTAGAGGAGATAATAGTTGAAAACTTCCCTAAAATGGGGAAGGAAATAATCACTCAAGTCCAAGAAACCCAGAGAGTCCCAAATAGGATAAACCCAAGACGAAACACCCCAAGACACATATTAATCAAATTAACAAAGATCAAACACAAAGAACAAATATTAAAAGCAGCAAGGGAAAAACAACAAATAACACACAAGGGAATTCCCATAAGGATAACAGCTGATCTTTCAATAGAAACTCTCCAAGCCAGGAGGGAATGGCAAGACATACTTAAAGTGATGAAAGAAAAGAACCTACAGCCCAGATTATTGTACCCAGCAAGGATCTCATTCAAATATGAAGGAGAAATCAAAACCTTTACAGATAAGCAAAAGCTGAGAGAATTCAGCACCACCAAACCAGCTCTCCAACAAATACTAAAGGACATTCTCTAGACAGGAAACACAAAAAGGATATATAAATTCAAACCCAAAACAACAAAGTAAATGGCAACGGGATCATATTTATCATTAATTACCTTAAATGTAAATGGGTTGAATGCCCCAACCAAAAGACAGAGACTGGCTGAATGGATACAAAAACAAGACCCCTCCATATGCTGTCTACAAGAAACCCACCTCAAAATAGGGGACACATACAGACTGAAAGTCAAGGGCTGGAAAAAGATTTTCCACGCAAATAGAGACCAAAAGAAAGCAGGAGTAGCAATACTCATATCAGATAAAATAGACTTTAAAACAAAGGATGTGAAAAGAGACAAGGAAGGTCACTACCTAATGATCAAAGGATCAATCCAAGAAGAAGATATAACAATTATAAATATATATGCACCCAACTTAGGAGCACCACAATATATAAGACAAATACTAACAAGAATGAAAGGAGAAATCAACAATAACACAATAATAGTGGGAGACTTTAATACCCCACTCACACCAATGGATAGATCAACTAAACAGAAAATTAACAAGGAAATACAAACTTTAAACGATACAATAGACCAGTTAGAACTAATTGATATCTATAGGACATTTCATCCCAAAACAATGAATTTCACCTTTTTCTCAAGTGCACACGGAACCTTCTCCAGGATAGACCACATCCTGGGCCATAAATCCAGCCTTGGTAAGTTCAGAAAAATTGAAATCATTCCAAGCATTTTTTCTGACCACAATGCAGTAAGAGTAAATCTCAATAACAGGAGAAAATCTATTAAAAAGACCAACATATGGAGGCTGAACAACACACTCCTGAATAACCAACAAATCACAGAAGAAATCAAAAAAGAAATCAAATTCTGCATAGAAACGAATGAAAATGAAAACACTACAACCCAAAACCTGTGGGACACTGTAAAAGCAGTCCTAAGGGGAAAGTTCATAGCAATACAGGCATACCTCAAGAAACAAGAAAAAAGCCAAATAAATAACCTAACTCTACACCTAAAGCAACTGGAAAAGGAAGAAATGAAGCACCCCAAGGTTAGTAGAAGGAAAGAAATCCTAAAAATTAGGGCAGAAATAAATGCAAAAGAAACAAAAGAGACCACAGCAAAAATCAACAAAGCCAAAAGCTGGTTCTTTGAAAGGGTAAATAAAATTGACAAACCACTAGCCAGACTCATCAAGAAACAAAGGGAGAAAAATCAAATCAATAAAATTAGAAATGAAAATGGAGAGATCACAACAGACAGCACAGAAATACAAAGGATCATAAGAGACTACTATCAGCAATTATATGGCAATAAAATGGACAATGTGGAAGAAATGGACAAATTCTTAGAAAAGTACAACTTCCCGAAACTGGATCAGGAAGAAATAGAAAATCTTAACAGACCCATCACAAGCACAGAAATTGAAACTGTAATCAGAAATCTTCCAGCAAACAAAAGCCCAGGTCCAGACGGCTTCACAGCTGAATTCTACCAAAAATTTAGAGAAGAGCTAACACCTATCCTACTCAAACTGTTCCAGAAAATTGCAGAAGAAGGCAAACTTCCAAACTCATTCTATGAGGCCACCATCACCCTAATACCAAAACCTGACAAAGATCCCACAAAAAAAGAAAACTACAGGCCAATATCACTGATGAACATAGATGCAAAAATCCTTAACAAAATTCTATCAATCAGAATCCAACAACACATTAAAAAGATCATACATCATGACCAAGTGGGCTTTATCCCAGGAATGCAAGGATTCTTCAATATCCGCAAATCAATCAACGTAATACACCACATTAACAAACTGAAGAATAAAAACCATATGATTATCTCAATAGATGCAGAGAAAGCCTTTGACAAAGTTCAACATCCATTTATGATAAAAACTCTCCAGAAAGCAGGAATAGAAGGAACATACCTCAACATAATAAAAGCTATATATGACAAGCCCACAGCAAACATTATCCTCAATGGTGAAAAATTGAAAGCATTTCCTCTAAAGTCAGGAACAAGACAAGGATGCCCACTTTCACCATTACTATTCAACATAGTTTTGGAAGTTTTGGCCACAGCAATCAGAGCAGAAAAAGAAATAAAAGGAATCCAAATTGGAAAAGAAGAAGTAAAACTCTCACTATTTGCAGATGACATGATCCTCTACGTAGAAAACCCTAAAGATTCCACCAGAAAATTACTAGAACTGATCAATGAATATGGTAAAGTTGCAGGATATAAAATTAACACACAGAAATCCCTTGCATTCCTGTACACTAATAACGAGAAAATAGAAAGAGAAATTAAGGAAACAATTCCATTCACCATTGCAATGAAAACAATAAAATACTTAGGAACATATCTTCCTAAAGAATCTAAAGACCTATATATAGAAAACTATAAAACACTGGTGAAAGAAATCAAAGAGGACACTAATAGATGGAGAAATATATCATGTTCATGGATTGGTAGAATCAATATAGTGAAAATGAATATACTACCCAAAGCAATTTATAGATTCAATGCAATCCCCATCAAGCTACCAACGGTATTCTTCACAGAGCTAGAACAAATAATTTCTCAATTTGTATGGAAATACAAAAAACCTCGAATAGCCAAAGCTATCTTGAGAAAGAAGAACGGAACTGGAGGAATTAACCTGCCTGACTTCAGGCTCTACTACAAAGCCACAGTCATCAAGACAGTATGGTACTGGCACAAGGACAGAAATATAGATCAATGGAACAAAATAGAAAGCCCAGAGATAAATCCACGCACATATGGTCACCTTATCTTTGACAAAGGAGGCAAGAATATACAATGGATTAAAGACAATCTCTTTAACAAGTGGTGCTGGGAAAACTGGTCAAACACTTGTAAAAGAATGAAACTAGAACACTTTCTAACACCATACACAAAAATAAACTCAAAATGGATTAAAGAGCTAAATGTAAGACCAGAAACCATAAAACTCCTAGAGGAAAACATAGGCAAAACACTCTCTGACTTACATCACAGCAGGATCCTCTATGACCCACCTCTCAGAATATTGGAAATAAAATCAAAAATGAACAAATGGGACCTAATCAAACTTAAAAGCTTCTGCACAACAAAGGAAACTATAAGCAAGGTGAAAAGACAGCCTTCAGAATGGGAGAAAATAATAGCAAATGAAGCAACTGACAAACAACTAATCTCAAAAATATACAAGCAACTTCTACAGCTCAATTCCAGAAAAATAAATGACCCAATCAAAAAATGGGCCAAAGAACTCAATAGACATTTCTCCAAAGAAGACATACAGATGGCTAACAAACACATGAAAAGATGCTCAACATCACTCATTATCAGAGAAATGCAAATCAAAACCACTATGAGATACCATTTCACGCCAATCAGAATGGCTGCTATCCAAAAGTCCACAAGCAATAAATGCTGGAGAGGGTGCGGAGAGAAGGGAACCCTCTTGCACTGTTGGTGGGAATGCAAACTAGTACAGCCACTTTGGAGAACAGTATGGAGATTCCTCAAAAAACTGCGAATAGAACTGCCTTATGATCCAGCAATCCCACTGCTGGGCATATACACTGAGAAAACCAGAATTGAAAGAGACACCTGTACCCCAATGTTCATAGCAGCACTGTTTGCAATAGCCAGAACGTGGAAGCAACCTAGATGTCCATCCACAGATGAATGGATAAGCAAGCTGTGGTACATATACACAATGGAGTATTACTCAGCCATTAAAAAGAATACATTTGAATCAGTTCTAAGGAGGTGGATGGAACTGGAGCCTATTATACAGAGTGAAGTAAGCCAGAAACAAAAACACAAATACAGTATACTAACGCATATATATGGAATTTAGAAAGATGGTAAAAAATAACCCTATTTACGAGACAACAAAAGAGACACTGATGTATAGACCAGACTTTTGGACTCTGGGACCGGGAGAGGGTGAGATGATTGGGGAGAATAGCATTGAAATATGTATAATATTATATCTGAAATGTATTAATTGTTCAAACTAAACACTATCATGTTACAATTTGTTCATACTAGATGTTTGTAATGTTTCTGATAATCAATAAAAGAGATTCTTGATAAAAAAAAAAAAAATTTTAAGTGACATAGGAAAACAAAATAAAAAAAATTTAAAAATTACTACTTTTCATTAAAAACATGATTGGGAAAAATTGACATGTTACAGAGGTTTGTTGTTTCTTTTGAAAGTACATTACAGAGAATATCATGCATAGAAGCAAGTTATAAATATTGTGGGTATAAGTTATTTTCAACAATAAAAATTAATAGGCATATGGCTTTGATAATCACTTATATACAATTATTAGAGTGACAAAAAAAATTTTTTTTTCATTTTGTGACCATGCCATGAGGTACATGGGATCTTGGTTTCCTGACCAGGGATCAGACCCACACCCCCCTGCAGGGGAAGCTCAGAGTCTTCACCACCGGACTGCCAGGGAAGTTCCTAGAGCAACAAATGTGAGATCCATAGGGCTAGCAGCAACAATAATACCATCCAATATTTATTACAGATAAATATTTATATGGACAGAAAGCAACCTGAGGTAGAATATATTAGACAGGTAGAATATAGGATATATTAGACAATATACTCATTTCTCTCACCATCTGTCATTCAACCATAACAGGTCATAAAGGAGAGGGAGAGAAGAGAGTGGGAGGAGGAGAAGGAAAAGGGAAACAGACACACAGATGAACATGTCCTAGTCTCCAACCTTTCCGGCCCTTCCTCTTAATGAGACATTGGCATCCTATTTTCCAAGAAAGAGAAGCTACACCAAAATGCAAGGAGAAATAAAGAGATGTTTCTGACTTGGGAGTTACCGGGTGGCTGATGTCCTGGTGAGTTAATGATGACCTAAAGAATTCAAGGGTGATTTTGACAATGAATAAATTTTCCCCTTAAGAACCTAGCATCTAACAAAGATGTGACTCCATTCTGTGAATATCTTTCTTTGACAGATGTGACAACTGAGAGAGGTTAAGGACCTCGCTCAAGGTCATGACACTAGAAAGCAGGGAAGCGGAGATGTGCGCCTGTTTACAGCCAGTTTTGTCTGAGTCCACAGGCCTCCTCCCACCCTATCCCTCACCCCCCGTCCTCACATCAGTGCAAGGCACTGGGAGAGATTAGTATCAAACATGATATAGTCAGACACGCTGCAGACAATTTCACACGCATTATCAATATTTAGGGTTGTAAAAACATTATTCAGGGAATATATAACAAATTTCCATTTTAACAGAGAAAGTAGCAAATGTTTATGATGAATGAATGAATTTGAACAAACTCTGGATATTTGTTATATACCGCACAAAAGTTTTATGCCTCCTCCCCTTTTCCAATTTTTTAATCATTTGAGTAAAAGCAAGAGATGACACCACCCTTATGCAGAAAGTGAAGAAGAACTAAAGAGCCTCTTGGTGAAAGTGAAAGAGGAGAGTGAAAAAGTTGGCTTAAAGCTCAACATTCAGAAAACTAAGATCATGGCATCCGGTCCCATCACTTCATGGGAAATAGATGGGGAAACAGTGGAAACAGTGGCTGACTTTATTTTTCTGGGCTCTAAAATCACTGCAGATGGTGACTGCAGCCATAAAATTAAAAGATACTCCTTGGAAGGAAAGATATGACCAACCTAGATAGCAAATTAAAAAGCAGAGACATTACTTTGCCAACAAAGGTCAGTCTAGTCAAGGCTATGGTTTTTCCAGTGATCATGTACGGATGTGAGAGTTGGACTATAAAGAAAGCTGAGCTTTTAATTAATTAATGCTTTTGAAATGTGGTGTTGGAGAAGACTCTTGAGAGTCGCTTGGACTGCAAGAATATTCAACCAGTCCATCCTAAAGAAGATCAGTCCTGGGTGTTCACTGGAAGGACTGATGATGAAGCTGAAACTCCAATACTTTGGCCACCTGATGTGAAGAGCTGACTCATTTGAAAAGACCCTGATGCTGTGAAAGACTGAGGGCAGGAGGAGAAGGGGCTGACAGAAGATGAGATGGTTGGATGGCATCACCGACTTGATGGACATGGGTTTGGGTGAACTCCAGGAGTTAGTGATGGACAGGGAGGCCTTGCGTGCTGTGGTTCATGGGGTTGCAAAGTCGGACATGACTGAGCAACGGAACTGAAAAGAAGGAGAATTGGTGTCTTGGAACTGAGTGTCAGTTGTTTTCATAATATTATACGCATTAGTAAATTTAGGGAAACTTTCACAGCATTCAGTGACCCAAACAACTGGACAATTAAATTTTTTCACCTGATATTCACAATGAAGTAAATAAATTAACTTCTTACAATAAAATAAATTCTCAGAAATTTCAAAGTCTTCAAATGCTTAATAGTGATCAACAGCATCAGAAAGCCATCAGTGGCTGAATTTCTCATCAGATACTCCACACTAGGACATGAAAGAAGTCCTTCAACCATTCTGAGATTTTTCTTTGATATTCCTCAAGTGACGACCTCAGCCAAACACAATTCATTAACCAGTGGCACTGATTATACATTTTATATAGATAACAGCAGTCCACTCAAATCCAGTAGACCCTCAAGACAAGATGAAGAAATGTTGTCTTCCAATATTGATGTTAATAAGAATCACATACTCAAAGCAAGGCATAAATATCAACCATTCAATGTTTTAATTGGTTCTCCCTAAGATTAAGGTGCCAGGAAGTAATGGTCCTAACACTATGTGAGTGCAAAATAAGAAACCATTACTAAAGATGTCACAGGCACAAGGAATAAAGGTCAGGATAATAAAATGGGAGATAGTTCAGTTCAGTTGCTCAGTCGTGTCCAACTCTGTGCACACCAGGCTTCTTTATCACCAATTCTTGGAGCTTACTCAAACTTATGTCCATAGAGTCAGTGATGCCATCCAACCATCTCATCCTCTGTCGTCCCCTTCTCCTCCTGCCTTCAATCTTTCCCAGCACCAAGGTCTTTTCCAATGGGTCAGTTCTTCATATCAGGTGGCCAAAGTATTGGAGTTTCAGCATCAGTCCTTCCAATGAATATTGAAGACTGATTTCCTCTAGGATGGACTGGTTGGATCTCCTTGCAGTCCAAGGGACTCTCAAGAGTCTTCTCCAATACCACAGTTCAACAGCATCAATTCTTTGGTGCTCAGCTTTGTTTATAGTCCAACTCTCACATCCATAAATGACTCTTGGAAAAACCATATCTTTGACTAGATGGACCTTTGTTGGCAAAATAATGTCTCTGCTTTTAAATATGCCTGAAATTATAAGACATTATGACAATCCTAGACAGAGTATTAAAAAGCAGAGACATCACTAAGCTTCAATATACTTTTTTAAGATTAAAAGTTCAATACTGCCACCAGCATTTGATAGTTACATTTTTCAGAAGCAATGAACACACTAATTCTCAAATAAATAACTTTTGAGAAGAAGCAATATAAATCATTTCCCCAGGATTTTGATCAGCTCTGTTCAAAGAGCTAAAACCAAGTTTCTGAATCGGGATTCTGAACTCTGGTTCTGAATCTCTACGGTGTGCGAACCTGCATAGAAAGTTCCAACAGCTGACAATACAGATTACTCAGTGACTGTCTGGGTCAGGAGACAATGAAATGGTCATTCTAGAGTCATGTGATGTTTAGAGGTCCACTTAAGTGATGCATGTGAGAAGATAGCTCTCTATCATCTACTAAGCACTCTATCCCCTATTCTAAACAGATGTTTGTTTTAAACTTTCTTTATACTTCAAGAGTTTTATCTCTCTACCTTACTGAGTGAATTTCAAAAATTACTAACAATAGTGTAATACAAAAAAGTTCATTTTTTGAAATCATGAACATACAGATATAAGTACAAATTGTTCTACAAAATATGTTCAGTCATGTCCGACTATTTGTAACCCCATGGACCATAGCCCACCAGGCCCCTCAGTCCATGGAATTCTCCAGGCTAGAATACTGGAGTGGGTTGCCATTTCTTTCTCCAGGGGATTTTCCCAACCCAGGGATCAAACCAACATCTCACACCTTGTAGGCAGGCTCTTTAGCCACCAGGAAAGCCTTGTTTTACACAGACTAGCATTATAAGTATGAAAAAGATCTCTAATATCACCCATCTGTTAAAAGTATAATCAGCAAATGAAGTTATCTTTGCATTTCTCAAAAGAAGCTAGAGCGCTGCTAATGCTTTTTATCTTTTTCTGAATTAGACGACTTATAAAAATATAATGAAGAACAGGCCGACCATGAGTTTAATACTGTTTAAACTTTGGAATCCTCCCTTGCCTGGACACCTCCTAAGGCCCTGGACATGGACAGGACCCAGGAATTTGTGCACATTTTGTAAAATTTGCAAGGAAAATGCTGTTTTTTGATAAATTTTTTCTTAATTAGAACTCTAAATAATTCATTCTTGAACATAATTATGGATGGCTCCTTATTAATGAATTTATTTTTCTTTCTATATTTGACCACCCATGGTAGAGAAGATGGGACTTCCCAGGTGGTGCTAGTGGTAAAGAACCCATCTACAAGTGCAGGAGAAGTGAGAGACAGGGTTCGATCCCTGAGTCAGAAAGATCCCCTGGAGGAGGGCATGGCAACCCACTCCAGTATTCTTGCCTAGAGAATCCCATGGACAGAGGAACCTGGTGGGCTACAGTCCATAGGGTTGCAGAGTGGGACACTACTGAAGCAACTTAGCACACACACAACAAAGACAATGGTCTCCAGAGTCCATTTTCTGATAGCACAACCTTTAAAATACTAAGATTCTATGTGACCAATTAAATTGTAATTTCTTTCTCAAATTTTAATTCTTAAAATATGAGAGTGGTACAGATTTTATTTTTCAACTCTCCTGATGGATGAGTCATAAAAGTTTTAGCCCTTACACTTCATACATGTGTTATTAATTAAATTCTATTACCATAAATGCTTCCAGGAGAGATCTGAAAACTAAGGGAAAACGTCCCAGTTTATTGTTGCTTCATGCTTCCTTTGATTAATCTTCAGGAAGCCAAAGGAACAAGAACCACTTATTTTGAAGTGCAGAGCTGGGAAACAATGGCTTGGCATTGCTTAACTGTCATATCTTACTACTGTCAGGCAAGACTTGCTCTGGGTTAGCTACTGTGATTTCTAAGGCGCTCAAGTCCAAGATAAAGTCAGTTCTCTGACTCATTCTTTTATTTCAAAATTGATCCTACACATCTGTGAGCTAACAGCAAAACATACTTTTTAGGGCAAGTCAATCAGGCCAAGTGAAAGAAGTGATTTAATGAACATCTGTGTTATGGGCTGAATGTTTGTGTCTCCCCACAATTCAATGTTGAAATCCTAACCCCTAATGTGATGGTATTAAGAGGTAGGGTTTGGGGGAGGTGACTAGGTCATGAGGATGGAACCCCCATGAACAGGATTAGTGTCCTCATAAAAAGGGACCTGAGAGAGCACGCTCTCCACCATGTGCATATACAAGGAGTTTGCAGTCTCCACTATTCAAAACACCCCCAAAGTGAAAATAAACCAAATGTCCATCAATTGATGAATGGATAAACAAAATGAGGTCTCTCCATACAATGGCATATTATTTGACAGTGTAAAAGAATGCCATACTGATAACATGCTAAAACATGGATAAACTTTGAAAATATTATGATAAGTGAAAGAAGTCAGTCACATGGATCACACATTATATGATTCCATTTTTATGAAATAGGCAAATCCAGTGACAGAAAACAGCATGTAGTGGCCAGGGGCTGGGGAAGGTGGAAATGGAGAGTGACTGTTTAGCTATGAGGTTCTTTTGGAGATAATGGAGCTATTTTGTAATTGGATAGTGGTGACAGTTGTACATATCTGTGACTATGCTAAAAAAAAAAACAACCCATTGAATTATCTACTTTAAAAGGGTGAATTGTATGATATGTGAATTATATCTCAATAAAGCTGTTTTAAAAAAAAACCAAAACAAAACAAAAGAAGAATTTGGCAGTCTGCAACCAGGGAACAGGCTCTCACAGATGCCAAGTCTTCCAGCACATTGATCTTGGACTTCTAGCCAAGAATTGTGAGACATGAATGTTTGTGGCTATCCAGTCTGTCGTATTTTAGGGACAGCAGCTCAACATAACCAAGACAATCTGCATACATTTGAGTCAGTGGAGTCTACACAGCTGTACCCTGGAATGGTCAGAAAATGAGTATGTTCTATTAGAAATCCAATTTTTGATATTTATTCAGATCAAGTATTAAAAAGGTAGACAAAGGTATTTGTGTCCAAATACAGTATGTAAAAGTCTATCTGCCATAACATATTTCAGATGAAATGACTTTGATATCCTAGATAGCACGAGGAAGACCGAGCCTGTGGCAGAATCAGCCAAATATATATTTTTAACTATATAAAGTCAGCCTTGGGGGCTTCTCAGGTGGCACAGTAGGAAAGAATCTGTCTGCCAGGGCAGGAGACGCAGGAGACGTGGACTCGATCCCTGGGTTGGGAAGAGTCCTTGAAGAAGGAAATGGCAACCTGCTCCAGTATTCTTGACTGGGAAGACAAAGGCGCCTGCCAGGCTGCAGGCCATGGGGTTTCAAAGAGTTGGACATGACTGCGCAACCGAGCATGCATGCACGCAAAGTCAGTCTTAGCATTTCAAGTTTTTGATGAGGAAGTATTAGAACTAACTTCGCACCTCTGAGTATAAACAGCTGAAGAGTATTGTACCGCCAACAATGCCACCTTCCACAGATTGGCTTTTTGAATATTATCTACAATCAAACAAAAAGCAATATTAAAGACCAGATGGGTGAGGAAAGGGTAGTCTGAGAGACTGAACTGAACTGAACTGAAGTCTTTATGCCAGATGCAAGCAGAATCATATTTTGTCTTCAGGAAGTCAGAACTGACAGAAAGGAAATGAGGTTTAGCTAGGCTTAAAACCACCAGGCTATGAATGACTAGTCACATGGCCTTGGGAAAGCTACAGCCCTGACCTTATAAACCTTAGTTCCCATTTAGGTAAAATGAAGCTAATAATGCCTTCCTTATTGGTTACAAAGATTAAATAAAACCAAGTATCTGACTGCTTAGCCTTGAACATGGCCCAAGGTCCATTTTCTACAAACATTTGTTTTTCCTCTCCCTCTCCTCACTCCACATTGTTTTTTTATCCCAGGTGGTGATGCAAATTCAGTGTTTCACAAATGATTCCATAGTAATCATATATTAGGATGGACTGTAAGAATAGAAAATGAATCCTTATGGTTATTAGTTTTTCTTCCTTTTCATTTACTTATTTATTTTGGATGCACTGTGCAGCTTGTGGGATCTCAGTCCCCCAACCGGGGATTGAACCCAGACCACAGCAGTGAAAGTGCTGAATCCTAACCACTAGACCACCAGGAAACTCCCACTTTTCTTCCTTTTAAAATGACCAGCTTGACTTCATTACAGTGGCTGCTTAGAGAAGGAAGCCTGAAGATTCAGTTCTTGCTTTGACACGTTTGGGACAGGTATAGCCTCTGTGGACAGTGTTTTGTCATTTGTAAAACATGATTGTTGGTAATGCCTTCCCTACCCACCTTCATCTGACACAGTTCACCATACCCTTCTCCCTTCTATCATTTCCAGTGTGGGACAACACACCTGTCTGGCTTTCCTTCTCATGGGTCTTACCCTGGGACATTTTCTCTTCTCTGTCTATACTTCCTTCCTTAATGATGTGATCCAAACTCATGGCATTAAATGCTCCCAGATGTTAACTCCCAAACATATATCTCTGGTTTAGCTGTCCCTGATGAACTCTGGACTCAAATCTAAACGCCTATTCAATCTTGAAGGTCTAATAGACATTTCAAACACTATGTACAAGTCTCATCTTTTTTTCCCTACCTCAAATGATATTCTGGTTATTGTGGCCAAAAATCTCACAGCTCTACTTAATGATCCCACTGCCCAAAGTCCATACCATATCCAATTTATCAGCTAACCTACAAGCTCTAGCTTCAAAATGCATCCGGAAACTGTCCCTTCTCACTCCTTCCATTGTACCATGTGGTATGAGCACCACTGTCTCTTGCCTGGATCACTGCAGTAGACTCCTGACCAATCTTCTACTCTGTCCGGTCCCTGTAGAATTTAATCTCAACACGTCCATTAAGATGATCCTTTAAAATGCTAAATCAGATTGTTGCACCTTGGATTAGTTCCTCATTTCACCAGATAAAGGTAAAAGTCCTATATGATTTGGCCTCATTGCCTTTCAGGCTTTCCTTAACACTTTCCTAAACATTTGCTCCTGGAGAAGGCAATAGCACCCCACTCCAGTACTCTTGCCTGGAAAAACCCATGGGCGGAAGAGCCTGGTGGGCTGCAGTCCATGGGGTCACTAAGAGTCGGACACGACTGAGCAACTTCACTTTCATTTTTCACTTTCATGCATTGGAGAAGGAAATGGCAACCCACTTCAGTGTTCTTGCCTGGAGAATCCCAGGGACAGGGGAGCCTGGTGGGCTGCCGTCTATGGGGTCGCACAGAGTCGGACACGACTGAAGTGACTTAGCAGTAGCAGTAGCAAACATTTGTTCCAGGGACAAAGGCCTCCTTCCTCATCCTAAAACAGGCCAGGCTCTGACTATTTCCTCTGCCTGAAAGCCTCTTCCTTCAGATGTCTACTAAGTCCCTTACTTCTTCAAGTTTATTCTTAAGATACCTCCCTGATGAGGTCTACTCTGATGACCCTAATAATATCACAACTTCACCTTCACCTGACCTTTTCCTTTCCAAACTCCCAATTCCCTTTATCTTGTTTTGATTTCTTTTTTTTTCCATTTCAGCTGTCATTCTAACATGGTATATAATGTGCTTATGTACTGAGGGTAAGGGGCTTCCCAGATGACACTGGCGGTAAAGAACCTGCTGGCCAATGCAGGGACGTGGGTTCGATCCCTGGGTCTGGAAGATCACTTGGAGGAGGACATGGAAACCCACTCCAGTATTCTTGCCTGGAAAATCCCATGGACAGAGGAGCCTGGTGGGCTGCAGTCCGTAAGGTCATAAAAAGTCAGACACAACTGAAGTGACTTAGCACAACACACACATTGAGGACAGGGGCCTTTATGTCTTTACCAATATCCAAAGAGCCAACAGTAATGCTTGGTGTATAGTAGATACTCAGTAAATATTTGCCAAATGAAGAAATGAAGTTAACTATGGGGGAAATGAAAATGGAATATAAAGAGCTATGGTTAATTTCTTAAATTAAGGAAGAGATGCACAAGACTAAACAATGAAAAAATGTGAAGCCACCAATTTGAAAATAAAACTCTTAGTTTATTACAATATCACTGTGGAGAGTCAATTTTAATATAATATAGCAAGCAACAAAAAGGGGCTTCCCTAGTGTCTCAGATGGTAAAGAATCCACCAGCAATGCAGGAGACCTGGGTTCAATCCCTGGGTTGGGAAGATCCCCTGGAGAAGGGCATGGCAACCAGCTCCAGTATTCTTGCCTGGAGAATCCCCATGGACAGAGGAGGCTGGTGGGCTACAGTCCATGGGGTCACAGAGAGTCAGACATGACTGAGCAACTATGCACAGCACAGCAGCAACAAAAAATTAAACATACAAATATATTTGATGCTAAAAATGATAGAAATCAACTCTTAAAATACCTGAGTAGTTACTTTAAATGTGATTTTAAATTCCATAAATCACCATTCTTGTAAACACATCTCTGTCACTTAAAAGTAAAAATAAATTTAATAAAAAATTCTAATGTTGATAATTACATAGATAAATTTTATTTTTAAAACAAAATTGTTTGCTTTTTAAAAGTTTTTATGCACAATTTAAAACAGCACTGTGATGGTTAATTTTGTGTCAACTTGGCTGGGCCACAATGCCCAGATATGTGGTCAAACATTATTCTGGATGTTTCCATGAAAGTGTTTTGGATGAGATTAACATTCAAGTAGGTAGAATTTGAATAAAGCAGATTCCCCTCCCTAGTGTGGGTGGGCCTCAACTAATCAGTAGAAGTTCAGAATAGAACAAAAGACTGACCTCCCCCAGGCAAGAGGGAATTCGGCCTACAGATAGCTTTGGAACTTAAACTACAGTGCTGGCTCTTCCTGGCTCTCCAGCTTGCTGGGCCACTGTGCAGATTTTGGATTTGCTTGCCTTCTTAATCACATAAGTCAGTTCCTTAAAATAAATCGATCTACCTATCTATCTGGGGTTTCCCAGGTGGTACTAGTGGTAAAGAAGCTGCTTGCCAACGCAGGAAACGTAAGAGATGTGGGTTTGATCCCTGAGTTGGGAAGATCCCCTAGGGGAGAACATGGCAACCCACTCCAGTATTCTTGCCTGGATAATCCCATGGACAGAGGAGCCTGGTGGGCTATGGTACATAGGACTGCAAAGAGTCAGACACAACTGAAGTGACTTAGCACAGCACAGCATACCTATCTATACACACACACACACACACACACACACACACACACACACACATCCTGTTGACTCTGCTTCTCTGGAGAATTCTGATTAATACAAGCATCACAATGAGTTACAGTAATAAATTAATTTTGAAGTGTTTGATACAACTCTTCTTTGTTCCTTTTGGAGATTCGGCAATACACTGTAATTTTAAAAAATGTTCTGTAGTCAACTATTTTCTGAGAAAGCTGATCTAGAACAATCTTACAATCACACAATCTCTCTTATATGTAGGATATTTTAAAAATTACAAAAAAAATTTTTTTTAAAGCTCATAAATGGGACCTCCCTATGGTTCAGTGGTTAAGACTCTGTGTTGAGTTTGATCCCTGGTCAGGGAACTAAGATCTCACATGCTATTTGGTATGGCAAAAAAACTCATAAAAAATAATAATAAGGTTAAATTGGATTTAAGAGAAGAAAACCAGAAATCATTCCAAATGGTACAGAAGAGTAAAGAACAGGGTTACTGTGGACTTTAGAATAAAAACTTGTATATTTAGATATACACTGCTGCTACTGCTAAGTCGCTTCAGTTGTGCCGGACTCTATACGACCCTATAGATGGAAGCCCACCAGGCTCCCCGGTCCCTGGGATCCTCCAGGCAAGAATACTGGAGTGGGTTGCCATTTCCTTCTCCAATGCATGAAAGTGAAAAGTGAAAGTGAAGTCGTTCAGTCGTGTCCAACTCTTAGCGATCCCATGGACTGGAGCCTACCAGGATCCTCCGTCCATGTGATTTTCCAGGCAAAAGTACTGGGGTGGGGTGCCATTGCCTTCCCCGTAGATCTACACTAAGGTTGCACAATAACAAAAAAATTGTGTTCGTAGGGTAAAAAAATTTTGCACATATATGAACATGCAACGAGATCTGAGAAAGTCATGGAAAATGAAAGGTGAGAGACACAGGGAAGTTCTTAATTTTGCAACATGGTCTGGACTTCCTGGTGGTTCAGATGCCTGCAAGGAGGGAGACCCGGGTTGGATCCCTGGGTTGGGAAGATCTCCTGGAGAAGAAAATGGCAACCCACTCCAGTATTCTTGCCTGGAAAATCCCATGGGCGCAAGAGCCTGTGCCAGGCTACAGTCCATGGGGTCACAAAGAGTCAGACATGACTGAGAGACTTCACTTTCTTTCCCTTTCTGGCACACCGATGTTTATCAGCCTGGCTCCTGCCCTACAAACCGGTAGCACTCACCCATCACTGGGGCAGTCAAATAGGTCCCACAGGACTCCACAACACCCCCTAAGGCAGGAACCCCCACTTCTGATGGTAGTTCCAACTGAATTCCTTGAACACACTCTGAGCTAACAAATTTGGAAGCTTTGTTTAATAAACTGAGAGTGTTCCCCACTTATAAAGCTGAGGTAACAAAACTATAAAGTTAATTTTTCAAGAGTGAAACTTATAATCAATATTATGATCCACTGGCGGCACCTGTTCTCGTAACAAAATTGCAAACTGAGTACTGAAGAGGAGTTATTCAAGACCTATTTTATACAGTTTGGAGGCTTTTCAATTATGTCACTTTCTATCTTACCTCTTTCAACTTTGAATTACTCCCTGCTCCTAATCAAGATCAGATCAGTCGCTCAGTCGTGTCCAGCTCTTTGTGACCCCATGAATCGCAGCACGCCAGGCCTCCCTGTCCATCACCAACTCCCGGAGGTCACTCAGACTCACATCCATCAAGTCAGTGATGCCATCCAGCCATCTCATCCTCTGTTGTTCCCTTCTCCTCCTGCCCCCAATCCCTCCCAGCATCAGAGTCTTCTCCAATGAGTCAACTCTTCTCATGAAGTGGCCAAAATACTGGAGTTTCAGCTTTAGCATCATTCCTTCCAAAGAAATCCCAGGGCTGATCTCCTTCAGAATGGACTGGTTGGATCTCCTTACAGTCCAAGGGACTCTCAAGAGTCTTCTCCAACACCACAGTTCAAAAGCATCAATTCTTCGGCGCTCAGCCTTCTTCACAGTCCACCTCTCACATCTGTACATGACCACAGGAAAGACCATAGCCTTGACTAGGCGAACCTTTGTTGGCAAAGTAATGCCTCTGCTTTTGAATATGCTATCTAGGTTGGTCATAACTTTCCTTCCAAGGAGTAAGCGTCTTTTAATTTCATGGCTGCAGTCACCATCTGCAGTGATTTTGGAGCCCAGAAAAATAAAGTCTGACACTGTTTCCACTGTTTTCCCATCTATTTCCCATGTAGTGATGGGACCAGATGCCATGATCTTCGTTTTCTGAATGTTGAGCTTTAAGCCAACCTTTTCACTCTCCACTTTCACTTTCATCAAGAGGCTTTTGAGTTCCTCTTCACTTTCTGCCATAAGGTGGTGTCATCTGCATATCTGAGGTTATTGATATTTCTCCCAGCAATCTTGATTCCAACTTGTGTTTCTTCCAGTCCAGCATTTCTCATGATGTACTCTGCATATAAGTTAAATAAACAGGGTGACAATATACAGCCTTGACGTACTGCTTTGCCTATTTGGAACCAGTCTGTTGTTCCATGTCCAGTTCTAACTGTTGCTTCCTGACCTGCATACAAATTTCTCAAGAGGCAGATCAGGTGGTCTGGTATTCCCATCTCTTTCAGAATTTTCTACAGCTTATTGTGATCTACACAGTCAAAGGCTTTGGCATAGTCAATAATCAAAGCCCAATATAATTCTTCCTACTCACAATATGCTGTATTTCAAAGGATAACATTTTCAGCTAAGAAGTTTTAACTAACTTTGATGAACTTAACTGGAATAATTAATGTCCCTTAAGTCTCCTTATCTCTCAATAATGGTATACCTAGAACTATTTTTATTTTTTGTCAGGCATGTACTATCACCCTTTTAGATGGTCTTAAAAATCTCTGATTTAAATATTCATTGAAAATCTTCAAAAAGGTAAACATAATATGAATCCATTACCCAGTTTTCCCCACCTTCAAAGATATAATGCAGAGACTCCTATTAACTAAACTATAAGTGCCTGAATCCTAATTAGGAACCCTGGACTCAACATTCTAAAAAAGTCCCAAATACTTTCTGACTGATCCTGTTCCCATGGAAACTAAAGTTGGGAAGCAGCTTTTAAAAGACAAAAGAAATTGCAGAATGGTACCAAAGAAATGAGCTAAAAGACTTATTCTGTATTTCAAAATAAAGGAAGAAACACCCTTGCTATCAGATAGCGCTTAGCAATTTAAAAAAAGAATACATATAAAAATTTAAGAAATGCATGATATATAAGAATATTTATTTTTGTTTAAAACAACATCAATGTTTTTCTTTTAATATTAACTTTCAGAAAAAGGGCTAGAAAATTAGGACTTTTTCCATTTTTCTTTTAATGATCTGTGATGCTGTTAGGTTGACTAAATTCGATAATAAATCCCTGACGATATTGAATGCGCTCATTTTTGGATATTTTTCCCATTTACTTAAATAGGATTTTCAGATCATGAAATATTTATTGCAGGCTATGGGTTACCCTTCAGGTTAATACTGCTCTGAATTCAATTTGAGTTGTGAACGTGAAAGGCATTTATATATGTTGAGACAGCCACACTGCAAATATTACTAAATGTCAAGAAGTATTTTAATAACACATTAAGATATTTAAACCATGAACCACAGCCTAAATAGAATATTCAAATTATTTTCTTATTATGATAGGAGTCCGTCATCTTTGCACTGTGCCTGCGGGACGCTGCATGCCGACTCTAAATCTGTGCGTAACAAGACTGAAGCTGCCTGACTCCTCTCCTCCTGCATCCAGTCTCCTCAGTCTTCTCCTTGTCTCTTTGTCTCCCACACACACACACAAAAATGAGATGTGGAGTCAGCAGTTCTAACTTCTTCTTGTCCTACCTCTGCGTATATCCCTAAAGACATCCTAAGCCTCTGCTTCTCATGTATGAAACTGTGATAAAAATAGTTTCTAGCTGCCACACAGGGATGTTAACATGAGAATTAAATACTATAACTCCTCTGAAAGCATTCTTTTTTTTTTTTTCAATCCTAGAGTTCCATTCAAATGCTAATTTTTCCCCCCACTTTTTAATCCCCCAGATTACCCATTACTTCATTCTGATCTTTCCCCTTCTTCATCCTTGGCCTCCAGATAACAGCTCACTTGGCAAAAATCCCTCCAGTGTCCAGGACACTGTTCTGTTGGTTGTCCGTTATTTCCTCCCGCACTTTTTCTTCATTGTCTCTGCTCCTTTATATTCTTTATATTGTTCAACTGAGCGCATTCTCCAGAGGTCACTCCTATGACCCTTACTAATTGACCTCCATGTTTCCTCCCAGAATGAATTTACGTTTCTACTTTTATTTACCACTTGAATAAAGGGGATAGGTACAGAGGAGTGACATGTCTCACCCTCTTTCCATTAGCCTAACAGACATTTTTAGTTGACTATTTTGTTGCCTCCTGAAGTATAAAAAGTAATCATTTTTTTAATTTATTTTTTTTATTTTTTAAATTTTATTTTTATTTTATTTAACTTTACAATATTGTATTGGTTTTGCCATGTATCAAAATGAATCTGCCACAGGTATACATATGTTCCCCATCCTGAACCCTCCTCCCTCCTCCCTCCTCCCTCCCCATACCATCCCTCTGGCTCATCCCAGTGCACCAGCCCCAGGCATCCGGTATCAGGCATCGAACCTGGATTGGCGACTCATTTCAGATATGATATTATACTTATTTCAATGCCATTCTCCCAATCGTCCCACCCTCTCCCTCTCCCAGAGTCCAAAAGACTGTTCTATACATCAATGTCTCTTTTGCTGTCTCGTATACAGGGTTATTGTTACCATCTTTCTAAATTCTATATATATGCGTTAGTATACTGTATTGGTGTTTTTCTTTCTGGCTTACTTCACTCTGTATAATAGGCTTCAGTTTCATCCACCTCAATCATTTCTATTCCATTTAAATATTACAGCTGCTCTGGCTCCTTACATTTACAACTATTGTTTTGGTATCTTGGATGCCCCTTATATTTGATCTACCACTAAGACTTACCAACTTCTATTTTATTATTTTTCATTATAGTTTTTTGCAGATTCTTTTGATGTCTTTATTGAATTGTTACAATATGATTTCTGATTTTATGTTTTTGGCCACAAGGCATGTGGGATCTTGGCTCCCAGACCAGGGATTGAACTTGCAGTCACTGCACTGGAAGGCAAAGTCTTAACCACTGGACCACCAGGGAAGTCGTTGAATTTCTATTTTAAATGTCTTCTGGATTTAACTCTTTTTAAACAATGTTTTGACAGCTGCCACTTTAATCTTGGATTCTATTACCTAATACCTGGGCTAAAGTTACCTCTTTCTTCCTATTTATTCCATAGGTAAAGGGTCAAAATGACTGTTTACTTCGAATATCATTTTTTGTCCTATTGCTTCACTCATCGAAACTGGCATCAGCTCCCTGTTTCCTACTGCATCAAATAGAGACTTTAAACAGAGTACACAGGAAGACATGAGCTCCATGAATACCAAGCCACTTTGGGCACCCTGTCTTATTCCCTTTAAAACAAATGCGACTGTGTGGATCACAATAAACTGTGGAAAATTCTGAAAGAGATTGGAATACCAGACCACCTGACCTGCCTCTTGAGAAACCTGTATGCAGGTCAGGAAGCTACAGTTAGAACTGGACATGGAACAACACACTGGTTCCAAATAGGAAAAGGAGTAGGTCAAGGCTGTATATTGTCACTCTGCTTATTTAACTTCTATGCAGAGTACATCATGAGAAACACTGGGCTGGAAGAAGCACAAGCTGGAATCAAGATTGCTGGGAGAAATATCAATAACCTCAGATATGCAGATGACCATCCTTATGGCAGAAAGTGAAGAGGAACTAAAGAGCCTCCCGATGAAAGTGAAAGTGGAGAGTGAAAAGTTGGCTTAAAGCTCAACATTCAGAAAATGAAGATCATGGCATCTGGTCCCATCACTTCATGGCAAATAGATGGGGAAACAGTGGAAACAGTAGCTGACTTTATTTTTCTGGGCTCCAAAGTCACTGCAGATGGTGATTGCAGCCATGAAATTAAAATACGCTTACTCCTTGGTAGGAAAGTTATGACTAACTTAGACAGCAAATTAAAAAGCAGAGACATCACTTTGTCAACAAAGGTCCATCTAGTCAAGGCTATGGGTTTTCCAGTTGTCGTGTATGGATGTGAAAGTTGGATTACAAAGAAAGCTGAGAGCTGCAGAATTGATGCTTTTGAACTGTGGTGTTGGAGAAGACTCTTGAGAGTCCCTTGGACTGCAAGGAGATCCAACCAGTCCATCCTAAAGGAGATCAGTCCTGGGTGTTCATTGGAAGGACTGATGTTGAAGCTCAAACTCCAATACTTTGGCCACCTGATGCAAAGAACTGACTCATTGGAAAACACCCTGATGCTGGGAAAGACTGAGGGCAGGAAGAGAAGGGGACAACAGAGGATGAGATGGCTGGATGGCATCACCGACTCGATGGACATGGGTTTGAGTGGACTCCAGGAGTTGGTGATGGACAGGGAGGCCTGGTGTGCTGTGGTTCATGGGGTTTCAAAGAGTTGAACATGACTGAATGACTGAACTGAACTGTGTTCTAACCAATAAGAACTCTGAAAGAGGCAGTTTAGAATAAAAACATGTTCACAACTCCACACAAAATAACTTTATCATTACAGGCTAAATATGGTACTGCTGCTGCTGCTGCTGCTGCGTCGCTTCAGTCGTGTCCGACTCTGTGCGACCCCATAGACGGCAGCCCACCAGGCTTCCCCGTCCCTGGGATTCTCCAGGCAAGAACACTGGAGTGGGTTGCCATTTCCTCCTCCAATGCATGAAAGTGAAAAGTGAAAGTGAAGTCGCTCAGTCGTGTCCTACTCCTAGCGACCGCAAGGATTGAAGCCTACCAGGCTCCTCTGTCCATGGGATTTTCCAGGCAAGAGTACTGGAGTGGGGTGCCATTGCCTTCTCCGAAATATGGTAAATATGGTACATTTCCCCCTATTAAAAAATATAAAATGTTAAATTATAAGGAACATTGTGGTCAGACTCTTAGTCATGTCTGACTCTTTGAGACCCCGTGGACTATAGCCTGCCAGGCTCCTCTGTCCATGGGATTTCCCGGGCAAGAATACTGGAGTGGGTTGCCATTTCCTCCTCCAGGGGATCTTCCTGACCCAGGGATCATAAAGAACCTTATCATCATTAAATCAAACTCTCTTCCTCATTTTAGAAATAAGGGAAATGACCATATCATTACTCAGCACAGAACAGACACAATCTTAGTTCCTCAGATCCCAAGCTCCATTTTATTCACATCATACTTTTTGCTTCTTGTGAATAAATTTGAAATTTATGGTTCAAAACATGAGGAAGTTCTTTGAACCATTCAGTGGAGATATTCCACATGGATATTTAATCTATAGATTCAACAATGTGTCACTGTCAAATAGATATTAGAAATATGCTTTATAAAATTAATTTAAAAATGAAGGTGATTCTGTCCGTCATCCCAGTCAGTATGAAAGAACATGCTCTGAAGTAACCCCAGCAGGGAAAAGGTAACCAATACTCTTTCAGGTAAAAGGTGGGAATCCATTGTCCTCTGAAAAGAAACATTTCTATTCAGCACACTCCCTGGTGAGGTAACTTAGCTTTATTTTTTTTTAAAGTACTTCCGTATCCCATTTCTAAAATTATTGTCCTTTTATTTTCTAATAATTTGAAAATTCATTTCCTCCACCATTCTAATCCATGTAATGCAAAAAGCCAGCTGGGACTGGTCTCATCCTTCCTCAGCAGATTTTGCTGTCTCACTGTTAAAGATCGATAGTTGAATGTGTAAAATGGTACTGGTAGCTCAGCCGGTAAAGAATCCACCTGCAATGCAGGAGACCATGGGTTTGATCTCTGGGTTGGGAAGATCCCCTGGAGAAGGAAACAGCAGCCCACTCCAGTATTCTTGCTTGGAGAATTCCATGGACAGAAGATCCTGGCTGGCTACAGTCCATAGGTCACCAAGAGTGGCGAGAGACTTAGCAACTAAACCAAAGAGATACAACTTGTTTGTTCAAATAATGAGGACTCTAAATATAAATTTTATTGGAGGGTTGAGATGCAACCTTGGTCCAAAACTAAGAAATAATGAAATGGAAGTTGAAGTGAAACTCTATCCTCTATTAACTTCTATATTCTCTTGCTCATGAATTCACAGTGTTTGGGAGCAAGTATTAAAAATAGCTTCTGACATAAATGACTGCATTGCTAGTATGCAGAAGCTGCTGACAGAGGTTCTACGTGGCTTCCAACTGCCTCTATTTTTTCTGTTTTTTTTCCCCACAACCAGTCTTCTCTAGAGAATCATCAGAGCTTTGGAGTCTTCAGGGTTCAAGGAATATGGGAAATTAAATCCTATGCGAAACTCATTTGGAATTTGACATGAAATTATTAGGGCTTCCCAGGTGGTGCTAGTGATAAAGAATCTGCCTGCCAGTGCAGGAGACCTAAGAGATGCGTGTTCAATCCCTCAGTCAGGAAGATCCCCTGAAGGAGAGTATGGCAACCCATCCCAATATTCTCATTTTGGAGAATCCCATGAACAGAGGAGCCTGGTGGGCTACAGTCCACAGGGTCACCAAAGTCAGACACAATTGAACCAACATAGCAACAGCATGAAGTTATTAATGACATGGGTTTGAACATCAGTCAAATATATTAGACAGTTTGAGCAGTTTTGAAATGTGTTTTGAGTTGATAATGTCGATTGCTGGATATGCCCTTACCCTATAAGAAGGCTGCAAGAATTCTCTTCTGTTGTTTGTAAGAGCCAGAAGCTTGAAGAGAAAGACCTAACTGAATCAGCCTCCGTGAAATATATGCAAGAGAAAAAAAAATCTAAATATTTAGGAATTTAATCAACTCTCACCTTTTCCTGCCATCGGTCTATGGATATGACATGCACTTACCTAATGGGTACTTTGACATTTTAGGGAATAAAATATTAAAGTCCCTTTCAAAAGAAGTGAACCGGAAGGTCTGGGCTACATCATGAAGAAAAACATGGCTGTTATGCAATGAATTTACTCACAGACTTTGTTGTGTAACCAGGAGTTCCAGTCAGTGACACGGTATTTGCTTGTTTATAAGCATTTCACACTAGCAGTGTGAAAAAGATAAATTAGATTTAAAAGGGGGCTATTTAAAGAGAATGTTGGTTTCTTATACTGACTACCCTGGCCAAAAGGTACAGTGTAAGAGAACAGATGTTTCAGATAGCTAAGTATACTCACTTTGGTCTATTTATTTTCTCTTTAAAGCTGGAGGCTTTAAGGAAGATTGTACAAGAAAGCCCAGAGGGGTAAAGGAAAATATTAGAATTTCCATGTATTTTTCACATTCTTTTTTTTTGTTTTTATGGGTTTAAGTAGTTTTTTATTGTCAAAAATTTCCAAATAGACACAAAAGTGGAGAGAACAGAACAATACACCCCATATTTCATTATTTGGTTTTAAAAAACTGTTATAAAGACTTTGCCACATTGACATCTATTGCTTTTTTGGTGGTGAGAAATTTTCAAGCAAATCATACACATTAAATTTTTTTCTTTATTATTTAAGTAAGTTCAGTTCAGTCGCTCAGTCGTGTCCGACTCCTTGCGACTTCATGAATCACAGCACACCAGGCCTCCCTGTCCATCACCAACTCCCAGAGTTCACCCAAACTCATGTCCATCGAGTCGGTGATGCATCCAGCCATCTCATCGTCTGTCGTCCCCTTCTCCTCCTGCCCCCAACTCTCCTAGCATCAGGGTCTTTTACAATGAGTCAACTCTTTGCATGAGGTGGCCAAAGTACTGGAGTTTAAGCTTCAACATCAGTCCTTCCAATGAACACCCAGGACTGATCTCCTTTAGGATAGACTGGTTGGATCTCCTTGCAGTCCAAGGGACTCTTAAGAGTCTTCTCTAACACCACATTTCAAAAGCATCAATTCTTCGGTGCTCAGCTTTCTTCACAGTCCAACTCTCACATCCATACATGACCATTGGAAAAACCATAGCCTTGACTAGACGGACCTTTGTTGGCAAAGTAATATCTCTGCTTTTCAATATGCTATCTAGGTTGGTCATAACTTTCCTTCCAAGGAGTAAGCGTCTTTAAGTAAGTATCAACTCAAATTGAAGATATATGTCTACAACATCATTAGAACAACTAACAAAATTTAAACTAATTCCTTTTGTTGTTGTTCCGTCACTCAGTCACGTCCTGCTCTTTGCAACCCCAATATCCAATCCTAATCCAATATCCTTGATGTCTCATTTGAATCAGAATCCAAACCATGTCTCAGCATTACATTGGCTTTGTAGGCTTTTTGTCTTGTTTCATTTTTATGTTGTTTTAATCTTGTTTGTTTTAAATACCTAACCTACTCTGTCTTCAATTTTTTTTTTTTTTTCCCTTTCATGCCATTGACTTGTTGCAGAAATCTGGTCAGTTATTCTGTAGAAAAACCCAGTTTCTGGGTTTGACCCCTCTTGGGGTCATTCATACTATGCATCTACTCACCTTCAAGAAGTCAGCTTGCCTAGAGGGTTGATTCAAGGGAAGGTCACTTTTGTTTTGTTTTTGAAGGATGGTCAAAAATATTACAGGCTCAGCAGTAAAGAATCTCTATGCAATGCAGGAAACACAGATTGGGAAGATCCCCTGGAGGAATGCATGGCAACTCAGTCCAATATTCTTGCCTGGAGAATCCCATGGACAGAGAAGCCTGGTGGGCTCCAGTCCATGGGGTCGCAGAGTTGGACATGGTTGAAGTAACTTAGCACAAATGCCCGCCAGAATACTACATTGCTTCCTAACACTATATCCTTCCTATTGTATCACTGAACCTTTGGTTATCCCACTTTTAATGAGGGTAAGATTAACTAGTGATTTCAGGTGATGAACAGACTGTTCCTTCTATTGTAAACTTTCCCATCAACCATTTTTCTAATGTTTTTACCCATTAATAATCATATCCTAAACCAATTACAAGTTGTAAGATAATGATAATTAGATTCTATTTTTTCTCTTATCTTTGCACATTTATTAGCTTGAATTCTATAAAGAAGAACCTTTCCTTGTTAAGGCTATGTGCTTAGATATGTAAACATAAAGGAAATCAGGAGAGCACCTTACTATTGACTGCCAACTATCAGAGTAAGAAGCAACTGACAGTTAAGATGGTGATCAGAGTGGTAACTGTGTGTTTTTTTATTTATTATTTTACTTTCTCTTTTTGGTATCTGTTTAATTAATATATTTAAAAAATATGTCCAACATCTTTAAGTCAACTGCATTCAATATTTTAAAGAATATTTTGACTCTCAAATTGCCTCTAATTTGGCCAAAGGGTGTCTTGTAGACACATCTTCAGTAACTTTGAGAGTTCTAACTTGGTTTTTGGTGCAACAAAATGTCCCATCTTATATATGCTCAACTCTAAACACAGAGTCAGATGTTCCTCCAAAAATCCCTCCTCACTGCCAGTGTGTAACGGCATTTAGCAATCACAGTCTTTCTGTGATCATTTTTATAAAGTTGTAGGATAGATTATATTATTATTCCCAACTACTCATTCCCTTCCCACTTACTATCACATGATTTCCAGGGCATTTTGGCAGGTAGAATACACTCTCCTACCCCAGTCCACAGTCTGGCCATGTGATGTGCGTTGACTAATGCACATCCACCATGTTAAGTAGAAGCTTTCAGAGATTTTACGTGATTTAGCTCTGCCTCCTGCCTTTGCAGAGATGTTACTTTGCCAACAATTTCCATATAGTCAAAGCTGTAGTTTTTCCAGTAGTCATGTACATATGTGAGAGTTAGACCATGAAGAAGGCTGAGCGCCGAAGAATTGATGCTTTTGAACTGAGGTGTTGGAGAAGACTCTTGAGAGTCCCTTGGACAGCTAGGTGATCAAACCAGTCAACCCTAAAAGGAATCAGTCCTAAATATTCAATAGAAGGATTGAAGCTGAAGCTCCAATACTCTGGCCTCCTGATGTGAACAGCCAATTCATTAGAAAAGACCCTGATGCTGGGAAAGATTGAAGGCGGGAGAAGGGGATGACAGAGGATGAGATGGTTGGATGGCATCACCGACTCAAAGGACGTGAGTTTGAACAAATTCCAGGAGATAGTGAAGGACAGGGAAGCCTGGTGTGCTGCAGTCAATGGAGTCACAGAGAGTCAGACACAACTGAGCAACTGAACCACCACCACCTGCTTTGCCCTTGGCCACAAGGACTGTCTTTCCCAAACGGGGCCCATTACTTCGCCCTTAGGCCTGGAATGAGGAGATGTACAGAGCAGAGATCCAGCAGCTGACCTGAAGCCACCAAAACTGAATGCCAGCAAAAATGATGCATACGGTTGCAAACTACTGAGATTTGGAGATTACTTATTACTTCATAAAAGCTGACTGATAAAGGCTGTGATTTCATCTAGGCCTTTTTAGTGGACAGACACAAGAAATGTGTTGCTCTATTTTTGTATTTTTTTTTAAATTGAAGTATAGTTGATTTATAATGTTGTTAGTTTAATGTGTCCAGCAATGTGATTCAGTTATATACATATATATCTATATTCTTTTTCAAATTCTTGCTCCTGAAAAGAGCATGCTGAGTTCATAGTGCTATTTTCAGTTCAAGTATAACATTATAGGGCTTTCTCAGCATTAAAAATATTATATACTTGATAGTATATTTTCCCACACTGAAAATCTTGACCTCTCTGTATTCATAAACCACTGATTTGAATTGGTTTGTAATACAAAGTAGTTTCAAAAGAGCAAAACCGCTATCTGAAATTACTTTAGTTTACAAAAGTATTTGTAGTTTTATTCACCTTTAAAGTACATCCTACTATTCAGTGTAATATTAAGTGCTAAGCTCAAACTGGAGTAATTCTTTCCTCTGTGTGGTTACTTCTCTGGTTTGACATACAGTAGGTTCATCTTTTTCCATCCTTTTTCAATTTTCAGAGACGCATGCTTTAATGAATTTTGTCTTTTAAATATAACCTTGCTGCTGCTGCTAAGTTGCTTCAGTCGTGTCCGACTCTGTGCGATCCCATAGACGACAGCCCACTAGGCTCCTCTGTCCCTGGGATTCTCCAGGCAAGAACACTGGAGTGGGTTGCCATTTCCTCCTCCAATGCAAAATATAACCTTAAAGTTTTCAAAATTAAACCTATGTAATAATTTATTAAGGGAAATCCATCCTATTCCTGTCCCTTCCACCCACTTTGAAAAGTTTTCATTTAACTTCCCAGTATTTCTTATGAAAAATGTAGCCTGTGCAACCATATAGTTCTGCATCTTGCTTTTTTCACTTACTCTGTCCATATATGAAGATCACCCTCATTCCTATTTGTGACTGCATTGCAAACCATTTTGTTATTTATTCAGCTAATCCCCTATTAATGGGGATTTGATTATTTTCTATCTTTTTAATAATAAATAATTTTTGTTATTTACTCAGCCACCCGCTTTAGATGGGTATCTGATTTTCAATTTTTTATAATAAATCATTTTGAAATAAATAATACTATGCATGAATCATGTGCTGTTTCATACAGCTCTGGAACTGGTTCCCCATAGTGGGGTTGATGAGTCAAAGGGTAGATATGTAATTCTTCTGTATGTTGCTGAACTCCACTTCAGAGCAGACACATCATTGCACAGCCCGTCGGGACTGCGTGAAATGCCTGTTTCCACTTAGCCTCAATAACGGAGTGTGCAGATGAGTTACGTGTTTTAGTTCTTGCTAATCCGAGGCAGGAGATGCTGTCTTTTTGGTGCTTTATTTACATTTCAAGTTATGTTGAACAGAGCTTCACACTTCGCAGTTTTTTGTTTGTTTCGCTGAGAAGCTTGGGGAATCTGAGGTCCCCAACCAGGGACTGAACCCAGGCCCTTGGCATTGAAAGCTCAGAGTCCCACCCGCTGGACCACCAGGGAATTCCCAAGAACTTCATGCTTGAAGAACCACCTGAATTGTTCTTCTGGGAACTCTCTGGGGCTTGCAGGTACACGCTAGCGCGTGCATGTGTATATGTGTGTGTGCACCCACAGCCATTTTTCTATTCTGCTCTTTTTATTTTTATTTCCATTTTTAGGGGCTCTTTGTTATATCAGTGACAATACTCTTTGGTTGAGGCTTAAATTGCAAACGTCTTTTACCAATTAAACATTTAACTGTTGATTTGTGTATAGTATTTTTTCATGCAAACACTCTTTGGATATACAGTCCAGTCCATAGAAGAATGTACCATGTTTGTTGTGTTTTGCTGGGGGGTAATGGTCTTATTTATCTACGTACATTTAAATCTCTGAATCATTTGGACATTACCCCAGTGTACACTATCAGGATCAGATCCAACTTCCCTTAAATCGCTGCACAACTGTTATAACAATATTTATTAAGAATTCTCGATAGTTTGAGATGCTACCATTTTATATGTAGATACAGATGGATGGATGCAGACATAGAGAAAGGTCGGTATAGATAGAGCTCTTTTTATCCCTGCTACTGTTACTGCTGCTCAGCTGTGTCCGATTCTGTTGGGACCCCATGGACTGCAGTCTGCCAAGCTTCCCTGTCCATGGGATTTTTCCCAGCAAGAACACTGGCATACATTGCCATTTCCTCCTCCAGGGGATATTCCCAACCCAGAGATTGAACTGGCATCCCTTGCGTCTCCTGCATTGGCAGGCAGATTCTTTACCACTGTGCCACCTGGGAAGCCCATCTTTATCCCTAACGTTTCTAAATCTATAAATGAACTTAGGCCACTTTCTGGACTTCATATTCTGTTCCATCCGTTTGTCCGCTTCTTCATGTACTGCTTCCATAGTGTTTTAATACAGAGGTGTCATCAAATTCTATAATATAGGGCTACCACCACCTCATTTCTACCCAAAGGTATGAGCATTTATTTTTTTTCATCATCTCATCTAATATTTATTTATGTACATTTTATAATTAATGTAAAATATTGATACAAAAACACACATATATAATTTACAAACAAAAACTTAATGTTGGGACATATTCTCTTTAAAAAAAAGTAGAATACAGAATAAAAAAAAAATTGAGAATCACTGATCCAAACAGTGATTTTTGAACACTGCAGCATCCTCAGACAGCTTTTGGTGGAGGGCGGGGGAGCAGCACAACAGAGCTGAGATTCTTAGGATGTATCTAATCCTGGCATTTGCCTGATGCTGAACTATGTGATAATATCCTTGGACTAAGATGATGAGTCACCTGGATTCTGAGGAAGTTTTTTCAGTGCTACTGAGCAGACTCCACAAGAAGATGTTATGGTTACTGAACAAGAATGCCTAGTGAAACCATCTCTGGTTTAGAGATAGAGATCACTTTATCAGGCCCTGTCCTCTCATCTCTCTTTAGAAACATTTGGGACCTCTCTGGTGGTCTAGTGGCTAAGACTCTGAGCTCTCGGTGTAGCAGGCCCCGGTTTGATCCCTGGTTGAGGAATTAGATCCCACAGGCCACAATAAGAGTTCCTGTGCTGCAATGAGAAGACCTTACACACCCCAACTGTTTATCTGGCACAAATAAATAAATAAATAAAAACATTAACAAATAAAATAACATTAAGTGTTTGTCTCTTTGGGGACACGAACTGCTATGATATCAACTGAGTAGCAAAGGGATAGGATCATGATGGGAAAGTCTGGAATCCCTTGCTTCAGAGAATTCTTTTAAAACTCTCTAACATCCTATGCTGTGTTTTCTCTAAGGAGGTACTGTTTGATTCATGAGTTTATAATCAATGCTTATCAATTCAAGAGAAGCTTATGTGTTTTTATGATACAAGGAAACATCAGATAATCAGCACCTGTTTTAGGCAGACTTGTCCCTATACTTCCAATAACTCTAGGGAGATCACAGCTAATAAGGAGGGAGGGAGGGAGTTTGAAGAGCAATAAAATTACACATTCATTGTTGCTGCTGTTGTTCAGTCACCAAGTCCTGTTCGACTCTTTGTGACCCCATGGACTGCAGCACGCCAGGCTTCCGTGTCCTTCACCATCTCCTGGAGTTTGCACAAGTTCATGTCCATTGAGTTGGTGATGCCATCCAACCGTCTCATCTCTGGCTCCTCTGCCTTTTCTAAACCCATTAGGGACTATGAATTTTACACGTCTCCTGGGATTTTCATTACTAAAAAAATTTGTAGTTGTATAAAGCTGAGGCAAATACACAAACTCCAGGTTACTTACTTTCTTTTAACCAGTTATTACTATGTGCCAGCCACTATGCTGGGTTCCAGGGACACAAAGATGTGTTGTCTAAGCCCTCAGCAAACTCACAGCCCAGAGATGCAGGTGTAAAATGGTAAGAGTATGCAGGTGTAAAATGGTAAGAGTATGCAGGTGTAAAATGGTAAGAGTACCCCCCAACAAGTGCTGTAGAGAAGCAGCTACATGGCAAGAGCACCAGGATTATAATGAGCAGGAGACTCTGGCTCTGAAGAATGGATGGGCTGGAAAGACTTAAAAGAAGAGGTCAGGGATTTTGGAGTTAGACCTTTAGAAGGCAATTGCATTTGGCAACATGGAGAACATTTGGACAAGGACAACAATGGTAGTAAAGATGTGCCTTGGAAAGGAGGAACATTCAGTTCAGTTCCGTTCAGTTCCGTTCAGTCACTCAGTCATGTCCGACTCTTTGCAACCCCATGAATCACAGCACGCCAGGCCTCCCTGTCCATCACCAACTCCCAGAGTTCACTCAAACTCATGTCCATCGAGTCGGTGATGCCTTCCAGCCATCTCATCCTCTGTCGTCCCCTTCTCCTCCTGCCCTCAATCCCTCCCAGCATCAGAGTCTTTTCCAATGAGTCAAATCTTCACATGAGGTGGCCAAGGTACTGGAGTTTCAGCTTTAGTATCATTCCTTCCAAAGAACACCCAGAACTGATCTTTCAAATAGACTGGTTGGATGTCCTTGCAGTCCAAGGGACTCTCAAGAGTCTTCTCCAACACCACAGTTCAAAAGCATCAATTCTTCGGCGCTCAGCTTTCTTCACAGTCCAACTCTCACATCCATACATGACCACTGGAAAAACCATAGCCTTGACTAGACCAACCTTTGTTGGCAAAGTAATGTCTCTGCTTTTGAATATGCTATCTAGGTTGGTCATAACTTTCCTTCCAAGGAGTAAGTGTCTTTTAAGCTCATGGCTGCAGTCACCATCTGCAGTGATTTTGGAGCCCTCCAAAATAAAGTCTGACACTGTTTCCACTGTTTCCCCATCTAAGTCTCACAACACTGTATCGAGGTAAAATGGCACAGAGGTTCACTCCCTTACACACACTTACAGGCACAGCTGGGACACAAACACAAAAGAACCTGACTTCTTCTGGCACCAAAAGCATTATATGGGGTCAAAGTACAAAGATCCCACAACTCCAATCAGTTTACATAAAACTTTTATCATATTTTTATGGGGAATAGCTCACTGTGCTTAGATTATTGGATTAAATAATAGAATAATTCAGTTCAGTTCATTTCAGTCGCTCAGTCATGTCTGGCTCTTTGCAACCCCATGGACTGCAGCATGCCAGGCCTCCCTGTCCATCACCAACTCCCAAAGTTTATCCAAACTCATGTCCATTGAGTTGGTAATGCCATTCACCCATCTCATTTTCTGTCATCCCCTTCTCCTCCCACCTTCAATCTTTCCCAGCATCAGGGTCTTTACCAGTGACCAGTAATTACATTATTGGATTAAACAGATCAGTGTTTATTTACACCTGAGTCACTGTTTATTTCATGGCGTGCATTCTACTTCTGATTAAAATCCATTCCTATTTTAAAGTGCCTCTAGAGCGTTTTTTTTTTTAAACATAAACACAATTCTCTCTTTTCAAATTTAGCACTTTTCCAGTAGTTCAACATGTTCCAATTTTATTTGTGGTCATTACTTCTTTGGTCTCTTTTAAAAATAGCAGCAGCTCACATTTGTCTGTCAATCTTAGCTGGAGCTGGTGTCTCCGCCCTGTCTGGGTGTCAGCCCTTATTCTCTTCTTCTATGGATTTTTTCATTGGGTCTCCTTGGAATTCCTCTCTTTCTAGTTTTGATCACTTGTTTGGGAGTTTATTTCCCTTTGTTTTGTTATATCACTTGGTTTCACTACTTATATTTTAGTCATTTTAACTAGAAGATCGTCCCTACTGCATCTTGGCATAAGGGTTTTTTTTGGTTACAAAAAACTATTTTTCTGTTTGTTTTTTAAAAATTAATTTATATTGGAGTATAGTTGCTTTACAATGCTGCTATGTTAGTTTCTGCTATACAGCAAAATGAATCCGCCACACATATACATATACCCCCTCCCTTTTGGACTTCCTACCCATTCAGGTCACCACAGACCGTTGAAGAGAGTTCCCTGTGGTATACAGTAGATTCTCATTAGTTCTACTAATGAACTATTTTACAGTACAGTTTCGAAAGTGTATATGTGTCAATACTAATCTTCCAATTCCTCCCACATGCTCACCAACTGGCCCTCTCTTCTCTGGCCAGCAACTGAGTGAAAGTTGCTCAGTAGTGTCTGAGACTCTTTTCATCCCCATGGACTGTATAGTCCCTGGAATTCTCCAGGCCAGAATACTGGAGTGGGTAGCCTTTCCCTTCTCCAGGGGATCTTCCCAACCCAGGCATCGAACTCAGGTCTCCCGCATTGAAGATGGATTCTTTACCAGCTGGATCACAAGGGAAGCCCAAGAATACCAGAATGGGTAGCCTATCCCTTCTCCAGCAGATCTTCCCAACCCAGGAATCAAACTGGGGTCTCCTGCATTGCAGGAGGATTCTTTACCAACTGAGCTATCAGGTTTTTAAAAGGTCTCTTCAATATGTTATCACGATTCCCATTTGGCAACCTAGCTTTGGGTTGTGGTTTCGTGTGTCACTTCAGCCATGTCTAACTCTTTGTGACCCCACGGACTGGAGCCTGCCAGACTCCTCTATTCATGGGACTCTCCAGACAAGAATACTGGAGTGGGTTGCCGTGCCCTCCTCCAGGGGATTGTCTCGACCCAGGGATTGAACCTGGGTCTCCTGCACTGCAGCAGGCAAGTTCTTTACCACTAGTGCCTCCTTGGAAGCCCGGGCTGTGGCTTTAGTTACTAGTAAAAATAGAATTTTGTAGGAAAGCACAGAACACTATACATAATATGATATGGTTTGTTGGAACATGCAGAACATTAAGCATAGTAAAATATGATTTTTATTTTTAAAGAAATGCTACAAGTATGCTCACATATGCTGGAACTACACTTTCCCTCATAGTTTTTCTGGAATCACATGCAACAAACTTACGAGTGGGCTACATAGTTGATGAGGAAGTAGAGAAAAGAGAACCAACCCTTACACACTACTGTTGAGAATGGACATTGGTACAGTCACTGTGAAAAACAGCATGAAGTTTCCTTAAAAAACTAAATACAGAGCTATCCTATCACCCAACAATTCCATTTCAGGGTATGTATCTGAAGAAATAAAAACACTAATTGGAAAACTTACATGCACATCAATGTTCACAGCAGCACTACTTACAACAGCCAAGATACAGAAGCAACCTAGGTGTCTATTAAGAGATGAATGGATAGAGACATGGAATGTGTATACACATGATGGAATGCTACTCAGCCCTAAAGAGAGAAGGAAATGTCATCATTTGCAATTACAGGGGTGGACTGGGAGGGTATTATGGTTAGTGAAATAAACAGAGAAAGACAATTACTGTAGGATATCACATATACGCTATCTAAAAAAATAAAGCCAACTCGTGAGTATAACAAAAAAGAAACAGATGCACAGGTATAGAGAACAAACACCAGAGGAGAGAGGTGGTTACTAGAGGAGGGAGTGACAGAAAGGGACAGATGGAGTAGGAGATTAAGAGGTACAAACTCCTGAGTGTAAAATAAACAAGCCAAAGGGGTATACTGCACAACACAGGGAATACAGCCAATATGGTATAATAACTGTAAATGGTGTGTAACTTCTAAAAATTGTGACTGTTGTACACCTGAAACTTTATAATATTGTACATCAACTACACCCCAACTAAAATATCAAATAAAGAAAGTGGGAATGGACTAGAAGTCAGAAGGACTGGGAAATACACTTATTTGTCATTTGACAACTTTTCTGTGATATCTGAATTCATGACATACATAAATTTTGTCAAACATTTAAGTAGGTGCATTTAACACTGATCTACTTTTGGCTTTGGTTATGTATATCATAAAGCAGAGAGCAAGTTTTTACAGTGTGAGGAAAGCTAAAATTGAAGACAGCCCAAGACTATTTTGACAAGATGTAAGCCAGCAACCTGGAAACACTTTGCATAAAGGAGAGAGGCCAGCTAGGCTTCTTCACTCTGTATAAATATAAAGACAAATTTGTCCCATACCGTCCCTGTAAGATATTTAAAAAACTAAAACAAAACAGATTTTCCAAAGAAACAAAATCCTGATGCCAAAGACACATGAGAGACAGAGAAAGAAGACTGTTCAGTTAAGAACTAAAATTCATGTCTGTTATACTCATGAGGATTCTTGCTCATGACATTTTGAGTCCAGACAGTGGACAGCTAAGAGAGTAGCTATTTTTTTAAATCATGGAATTGTTCAAGAGCGCTTTATTTACTCCTGTATAGTCCACTCTTGCATGATTCCCCACTTCCAGTTTCTTGAAGGAAATATTTGACATTTTTCTCCACAAAGTTTCTTTCCCATTGGGCTATTAATAATGTTAACAAAAGCAGAAGGAGAACCTCTGAAGATTTAGAGAAAGCAGCTGGACAGGCATAAATGACCCCTGTTTACTTAAAGTGAAGTGTTTACCTCTATTCAACAGTTTTAGGGAATTTCCAGGAGTTAAAGTATGCTTTAAATCAGGACTCTTCAAATTCTATCCCTTAGAAAATTATAGAGTTCTGCAGGAGCTGTTCAATACTGTTGCCTAAAAATGTTCTTTAAATCATTATTTTTTAATTGACACATGGTTGACTTATAATGTTGTGTTAGTTTCAGATATACAACAAAGCGAACATATCTACATCTATTCTTTTTCAGATTCTTTTCCCTTATAGGTTATTACAAGATACTGAATATGGTTCCCTGTGTTATACAGTGGGTCCTTGTTTATTTTATATATAGCAGTGTGCATCTGTTAATTCCAAACTCCTAATTTATCCCTCCCCATCCTTCCCTTTCAGAGAAGACACTGGCACCCCACTCCAGGACTCTTGCCTGGAAAATCCCATGGACGGAGAAACCTGGAAGGCTGTAGTCCATGGGGTCGCTAAGAGTCACGTCACTTTCCCTTTTCCCTTTCATGCATTGGAGAAGGAAATGGCAACTCACTCCAGTGTTCTTGCCTGGAGAATCCCAGGGACGAGGGAGCCTGGTGGGCTGCCGTCTCTGGGGTCGCACAGAGTCGGACACGACTGAAGCGACTTAGCAGCAGTAGCAGCAGCAATCTTCCCTTTTAGCAACCATAAGTTCGTTTTCTATGTCTGTGAGTCTATTTCTGTTTTGTAAATTTAGGATTTCACATACAAATGATATTATATGATATTTATCTTTCTCTACCTGACTTCCTTTAGTATAATAATCCCTAGGTCCATTCATGTTGCTGCAAATGTCATTATTTCACTCTTTTTACGGTTCAATAATATTTCATTGTATGTACGTACCATCTCATCTTTGTCCATTTGTCTGTCAATGGACGTTTTGGTTGTTTCCATGTCTTGGCTCTTGTAAACAACGCTGCAGTAAACAAATGGGGCACATGCTTCTTTTCAAATTAGAGTTTGTCTTTTCCTGATCTATGCCCAATAGTGGGATTGCTGGTAGTTCTATATTTTTTTAAGGAACCTCCATACTGTTCTCCACAGTGACTCCACCAAATTATATTCCCACCAGCAATGGAGGAGGGTTCCATTTCAGGGAGTAGCTCTTGACCTACTTCATAGGTCCAGGATACTGTTTTGCTTCTCTGCTCATAAAACACAGGAAAATTCAAACTGCAGAACATTTCCGATCTACTTACCGGTTTGAAGATTCTGAGTAGGGTTTTGTGGTTCGGTCGGCAGTTATTCATTTGAACACACACATCCTCTCTCTCTCTCTCTCTCGGTCTCCCTCTCTGTCTCTCATGCACACACTCACACTCTTAGTAATACAGAAAGCCACTCTTCTTCCCATCACATCTAATCAAATCACCCTTCTAAGGGTGGTAACTTGGGCAAACTCTAAAAATACTTAAAAAAAAGTCCTAATGGGAGACAAACTCAGGCAGTGGAAGAGAGAACAACATTGAAAGAAGAGACATATTACTGGTAACCCAAGGAGCTATGTTTTATACATTATAAACTGAACATAAAGTTGGAAACACCTGCGGTTACATGATTTTTTTTAAATCCCTTAAAAAGCAAAAAGCAGTTTTCTTCAAATCCCCAATTCAATTTCAAGTAATCAAACCATTTTCTGTGGGTACCTGTACCCACAGGGATATAGTTAATGATATACGATCGCGTATGTATATATTTCAGTAAACGATGTAAAAGACATACTTACAGCCTTCGCTGATGGCTCAGTGATGAATTCACCTGCCAAGGCAGGAGACACGGGTTCAATCCCTCATCAGAGATGATGTCGTATGCTGCAGGGCAACTAAGCCCCTGAGCCACAAGTACTGATGCTGTGTTCTAGAGCCGGGAGGCACAACTACAGAAGCCCACTCACCCTAGAGCCTGTGCTCCACTACAAGAAAACTCTCGTTGTCATGGCAATGAGAAGTTTTCTGCACCGCAACTCGAGAAAAGTCCAAGCAGCAACAAAGACTCAGCACAACCAGTTATATAAATACTTTTTTAAAAAGACATACTTAGCAAGTAATTGTCTGGACCACTCTGCATCCAACTGTCTCCCCACTTCAACGCCCCACCTACCCTATTCTGCCCATTCTTCATCCTCCACCCACTGTGTTCTCTTTCTGAAATGCAAATCAGACTGACATTCAGTGTTCAAAAGCCTTTGCTGGCTTCTCCTTGCTATAAACTCAAATCCTAAATATGTGCGTCCACCTCCACCTGCTGCCTCTAACCTCGGTGCTGTCCACACTCTGGCCCTAGGGAACTTCTTTTATTCTCTCACTCTCTTTCTTCTTACTCTCCCCCAAGGATGCCTGTGCATTCCGTTGGCTCTACTGGTCTCTTCCATCTTCTTTACCCATTATGACCCTTCAAAGATATAGAGATGAATGTGTGTGTGTTCTGTAATAAAACTTTAAAATATATTCCAATTTTTTTTTACATTTTAAAGTTTTTATCTAGCTATTTTACTTTATTCTATTTTTAGCCATGATGTGCAGCTTGGAGCATCTTAATTCCCTGACCAAGGATCAAAGCTTTGCCCCCTGCAATGACAGCACAGAGTCTTAACCACTGAACTATCAGGGAAGTCCTTAAAATAAATTCTTAAAATAATGAAAGTAAATGAAACTTACTGGTTCATTCAAAGTTGTTTAAACTAGTACAATGCTTATGAAACAGCATAGTTTTTGTCTATGACTCTCAAAAATGTCAGAAATCCATTATGAGGGATAATACAAATGCTTAACTTTAGTTCAGTTCAGTTCAGTTGCTCAGTCGTGTCCAACTCTTTGCGACCCCATGAACCACAGCATGCCAGGCCTCCCTGTCCAACACTAACTCCTAGAGTTCACCCAAACCCATGTCCATCAAGTTGGTGATGCCATCCAACCATCTCATCCTCTGTCGTCCCCTTCTCCTCCTGCCCTCAATCTTTCCCAGCAACAGGGTCTTTTCAATGAGTCTTTTCAAATGAGTCAGCTCTTCGCATCAGGTGGCCTAAGTATTGGAGTTCAGCTTCAACATCAGTCCTTCCAATGAACACCCAGGACTGATCTCCTTTAGGATAGACTGGTTGGATCTCCTTGCAGTCCAAGGGACTCTCAAGAGTCTTATCCAACACCACAGTTCAAAAGCATCAGTTCTTTGGTGCTCAGCTTTCTTTATAGTCCAACTCTCACATCCATACATGACCAATGGAAAAACCACAGCCTTGACTAGACAGACCTTTGTGGACAAAGTAATGATGTCTCTGCTTTTTAATTTGCTGTCTAGATTGGTCATAACTTTCCTTCCAAGGACTAAGTGTCTTAATTTTATGGCTGCAATCACCATCTGCAGTGATTTGGGAGCCCAGAAAAATAAAGTCAGCCACTGTTTCCCCATCTATTTGCCATGAAGTGATGGGACTGGATGCCATGATCTTAGTTTTCTGAATGTTGAGCTTTAAGCTAACTTTTTCACTCTCCTCTTTCACTTTCATCAAGAGGCTCCTTCTTCCATAAGGGTGATGTCATCTGCATATCTAAGGTTATTGATAGATTTCTCCCAGAAATCTTGATTCCAGCTTGTGCTTCCTCCAGCCCAGCATTTCTCATGATGTACTCTGCATAGAAGTTAAATAAGCAGGATGACAATATGCAGCCTTGACATACTCCTTTTCCTATTTGGAACCAGTCTGTTGTTCCATGTCCAGTTCTAACTGTTGCTTCCTGACCTCCATACAGGTTTCTCAAGAGGCAGGTCAGGTAGTCTGCTTAACTTAATGGCCCCCCAAATTTCAATAATAACAGTACCTGTTTTTTAAGTGCATTACACGTGTGGACATGTTTCTTTCTCCTTCATCCTCTATGAGGTTATCGGTACTGTTATTGGAATTATCACTATTACAGATGGCTCAGCTGACACATAAAAGTCAAATGAACTTGTATAAGGTAAAGAGCTAGTAAATGAACATAGTTCAGCATTAGAGTACACGCTCTTTACCAGTACACTATGCCGTCTGAAATACAACCACAAAAATGCAAATATGTAAGCAACAATATAATTTAAAAGGGCTTTCCTGATATCTCAGTTGGTAAAGAATCTGCCTGCAATGCAGAAGACCCCAGTTTGATTTCTGGGTTGGGAAGATTCCCTGGAGAAGGGATAGGTTACCCACTCCAGTATTCTTGGGGTTCCCTTGTGGCTAAGCTGGTAAAGAATCTGCCTGCAATGTGAGATGCCTGGGTTCGATCCCTGGGTTGGGAAGATCCCCTGGAGAAGGGAAAGGGTACCCACTCCAGTATTCTGCCCTGGAGAATTCCATGAACTGTATAGTCCATGGGGTTGCAAAGAGTCCCAAAGAGTACATGCTCTTTACCAGTACACTATGCCATCTGAAACAGAACCCCCAAAATGGCAATATATAAGCAGCAATATAATTGAAAAGGAAGAGTTTTGATTGCTCCATAGGTTCTAGAATGTTTTTGGCCACAGCACTGATTTCACAATCCTGATTTTGGTTGGTGTGGTAGACAGAATAATGGCCCCCCAAAAGGCATCCACAGCCTAACTCCAGGAACCTATAAATATGTTACTTTACATGGTAAATAGGAAATAAGGTTGTAGATGGAATTAAAGTCACTAAATAGCTGCCCTTGATATGAGTAGATTATTTTAGATTTCCCAGGAGGGCCTGATGCAATTTTAAGGGTCCTTTTAAGTGAAAGGGGCTTCCCAGGTGGCACAGTGGTAACGAAACTGCCTGCCAATGCGAGAGATGCAAGAGACTCGGGTTCGATCCCTGGGTTGGGAATATCCTCTGGAGTAGGAAATGGCAAACTGTTTCAGCATTATTGCTTGGAAAAGTCCATGGACAGAGGAGCCTGGTGGGCTACAGTCCAGGAGGTCACAAACTGAGCGACTGAGCATGCACACACATAAATGGGAGAAGGAGGAAGAAGACAGAGAACCAGAGATATGGCAGCCTGGCATTGCTGGTTTGCATGTGGAGGAATGGGGCCATGTCTTGCCTCTAGAAGCTAGAAAAGACACAGAAACAGGTTCTCTCTAGAAACTCTGGAAGGAACACTGCCTCTCCGTACCTTGATTTTAGCCCAGCGAGACTTATTTCATACTTCTGACCTCTAGAACTTTAAGATAAAAGGTTTATGTTGTATTAAATGTATGATAATTTATTACTGTGGCAACAAGAGAGTTCTGACCTCAGTAACAAATTCCATGAAAGTAGTGCCCAGTTTTAAGTTTTCTCTTTTTGCCAGAGAAAGCACTTGACCCAAATTCTGATTCCTCTTTTCCAGCCTCCCCCTCATCTTCTTCAAAACATCAGTCTGGCAATACAGGTACCCTGGAGTACTGGCTCAGCGGTGCTGTCACTACATTGCTATGAGATGTAAAGAAATGTTATTTTAAACAATGGCTTTTATAGGTTTCTGCTGGTGTGACTTTAACAAACACAGCATCTCTTGCCTCTGTGGTCTAATACATCTTTTCCACAAAAGAGACCCACTGGAGAAAGCTGGTGTGATAGAAACCATAGGCAGAGCAAATGTATGTACATTCATATGGGCTCCTCCCCTTGAGCTGCTCTTGAAAGGGAAAGTGAAGGTCACTCAGTTGTGTGCGACTCTTTGTCACCCCGTGGACCTCTCCAGGCTAGAACACTGGAGTGGGTAGCCTTCCCCTTCTCCAGGGGATCTTCCCAACCCAGGGATCGAACCTAGGTCTCCTGTACTGCAGGCAGATTCTTTACCAGCTGAGCCACAAGGGAAGCCCAAGAATACTGGAGTGGGTAGCTTATCCCTTCTCTAGCGGATCTTCTGGACCTAGGAATCGAACTGGGGTCTCCTGCACTGCAGGCTGATTCTTTACCAACTGAGCCATGAGGGAAGCCCTGGGGAGGGATAAATGAGTGTCCTCAGCCATAGGGAACTCAATGTTCTCTTTATGCTGACATTTTTGCTTTTGACTTCTCCCTTTCTAATGTCATGTTTGTTACAGTACTGCAACGGTTATCAGGTCTACCAGCAAGCCCAATATGGCCTTTGCATTCATCTGGACTATACCAAGATGGAACAAGTTCTCCTCGGCAAACTGATTATGATGTTTTGTTCTTAGCAATGTTGACAGAGGGAAGAATTTTCCTGGCACTGGTTTCCTGAAGTGATGTTTTGGGTTAGTTCCATCATAAAAACAGAACCTTATAATTTTGCAGAAGATACAAACCTCTCTCTCCCTCTACTGTCCTTATCAGTTGGTAAGAGATTAGAGATTCAGACCAAATTGCCTGGCTTGGGTTCCAATCTAGATCTGAGGACCAGCTGCTACTAGCTGTGTAGAGTCAAGAATAGCACATTGCTCTCATTCACATTCAACTCTTTGTCTTAGTGACCTCAGAGAACTCTGATATCTCACCTCCTTGGAATAAATTAGAGCTTAATGATTTATAATGCAATCATTAATTCTATCCATATATTTCTTCCACCTACTCCACATCTCTTCCCATTTAATTGATGTATATTTATACATACCATTAACCAAGCACTTTGCTCAGCACTGGACATACAGTGGTGACCAAACATCAAGAAATGTTTTCCCTCATGGAGCTTTCATTTTAGTGGGAAAGAAAAATATAATTCAACTAAACGTGCAAATAAATGTGCATTTATCAACAGGTACGCTGAAATCAGAATTTAAATAACAGCAATGACAACAAAAACCAATCCTCCTGACTACCAAAAAAGAAACAAAGAATACTGACAGAAGTAAAATGAAAGAATGGGAATGAGCATGATATTATACAGAAAAGGACTGAGATAAAAGAGTGGCACAGTCATATATGGGATGAATATTAAGAAGTTGAATATATAAATACAGCATAAGGAATCCACTATCTTTTCTTGAATGAAGGTGGCAAAAAAGAGTCAAGTACTCAAAAAAATGAAAGGAGTGAAGGCCAGTTATCTATGGAACAAATTCTCTGATATTCAAATCTCAGTTCCATCTCTTTCCAGCTTAAGTAAGTGAACTTAGACAAGTAACAGCTTTTCTGAGCCTTAGGGACCCTTTCTATAAGTTGAAGATATGTTCTATCTCACGAATTTGTTGAGAACTTAAAAAGAAAGAATATACAAGGAAGTCCTAGGAACAGTGTGATACTGTTCCTTCAGTACAGATTTAGCCTTCAGTACAGTTTTAGGGGCCTTCCCTGGTGGCTCAGAGGTAAAGAAACTGCCTGCCAATTCAGGAGTCATGGGTTCTATCCCTGGGTCAAGAAGATCCCCTGGAGAAGGAAATGGCAACCAGCTCCAGTATCCTTGCCTGGGAAATCCCATGGACAGAGGAGCCTGGTGGACCACAGTCCATGGGGTGGAAAAGAGTTGGACAAAACTTATTGACTGAACAGCAACAATAGTTTTTGAATCTGGACATGAAACCTGAGTGGATAAATCACAAATAGGATAGTGGAGTGAAACTTAGTCTCAACGAACATTCTTATTTTTTTCAACAGCACCCTAAAAGAATGTACACAGTGCCAGACCTCGGTCGCTGATGCCGTTCTCCAATCCAGGAGGGATCCCTGGAGCAATGGCTAATTCCGGAACCGAGGCAGAAAATATAGAGGATCACCTGGAGCATTCTGTGATACTAGAAAGTAAGAAAGTGCTAAAAACAAACAAAAACACACATGCACAATGATGAGGGGATGTCAAAGGGATATAGGAACCAATGTAAAGAACTCTCAATGGCCAAAGTTGGACAATTTAGATTGTAAAAAAATAAATAAATAAAATACTCCTGGACTATACCAGGTTCGATGCATGAGACAGGGTGCTCAGAGCTGGTGTACTGGGATGACTCAGAGGGATGGGATGGGGAGACAGGTGGGAGGGGTGTTCAGGGTGGGGAACACACGTGCATCCATGGCTGATTCATGACAATGTATGGCAAAACCACTACAATATTGTAAAGTAATTAGCCTCCAATTAAAATAAATTAATTAAAAAAAAACCCTGCTGGACTATAATCCAAAGTGCAAAATAAATATTGATAAGCCTATACAGATGTAAAAATGAATGGATGAATGAATGGAAGAAGGGGGAGAGACACATCTCTCAAGCAGAATTCCAAATAATTTATGGGGCTACTCTACCCTCAAGGAGGTAGAATATAACTCTTCTTCCTTAGGTGAGGGTTGCACATAGAGACATCCTTCCAAAAAATACAGTAAGGAAGTGCGGGGAGGGGAAGTTAACCTATATCATGTATTACGTCAGCCAGGTGATAAAGGTTAACTCCAACACTGATAAGTCATGTTCACAGGATGTACCCTTGATATGATGTGATGCAAACCATACTTTACCTCGGATATCTTCCTCCCACAACGCATAAACCCAGTCTAGTCATAAGAAAAGTATCAGAGAAATACCAGTTGAGGGACATTCTACAGAATATTTCACCAATACTCCTCAAACGTGTTAAGGTAACAAAAAACACAAGGGAAGTCTGAGAAACTGCCACAGCTAAGAGGAGCCCAAGAACACAGGACTACTAAATGTACCGTGGTGTCCTCGATGGGCTCCTCGAACAGAAAGGGACACTGGGGAAGAATGAAGAAAGTCTGAATAAAGTATGGACTTCGGTTAGTAATAACGTATCAATACTGATTCTGTAGCTGTGTGACTGATTCTGTAACACTAATGTAAAATATTATTAACAGGGAGAAGTGGGTGCTGTATCTAGGGGAATTCCCTATACCACCTTTGCAATTTGTCTTTAAGTTTAAACTATTGTAAAATTTTAAAACAAAAGAAAACATTCTTGCAATACCAGGCCTCTGACATCCCAGGAACAATACAAAAAAGATCCCTGCACACTTTCAAATTAATCCCCTATAGGAGTCAGGATTAGACAGGCCAATGTGTTAGCTTTACTCAAAGCTTGTAAAAGAGCTTATTTTGCTTATTCATCTAAGCCTGTGTTTGCCTCTGGGTTATTTCTTGACTCCAATTTCAAATTTAGGGTGTACTGTTTCTATTTTGATTACTGTATAGGAATACCAGAGTAAAACCATTTTCTCTGTTTTTAATTACTGATCATTCTAAAGTCAATCCTTTGACTTGAAATTTAAGACTGTCAGTGAAATATATAATTATCCTGGTGGTTTTGTTACAATTCCTCCAGCCTGTCTCTTTGTTGCCTTTTGGCATTAGTGATTTTTCTGTGTGCTCAACATGACACCAATTGATATTTCAAAATCACATAATGGTTTTATTGTGAAGCCTTGACTTCCTGATTTGATTTTCTATATATAAGTCAGATACGTCCCTTCACTGAGACAACTTGCACCTTCTTCCCCAATAAGGGACACAAACTCACATCAGGTTGAGCTGAACAACTCAGGCAATGAGGGTGTGAGATTAAAGTCATTATATTATGTTATTAAACACTCATCCTGCAGGTTATTTTAAGTATTCTATTACCAGAACTTGAATAGCAACAATAATAATCCATCCCATTAAAAATACATAAAAGGACACGAAAAAGAAAGAAAAACCAAAAAAGGAAAAACCAAAGAAAACACAAAACTTCGTTGCCTAAGTGCTTAAGATCTATTGCAATTTCCTCCATTTTTCTAAAAAGCTAAGGGGAGGAAAACAAAATAATAGGAGATATTGCCAGGATTTTAAATCTTATGAGCCCAGGATCCATAACAATCCTGTTTAGAACCATCCTGTGAAATTGGCTTTGGGACATCCCCCAGCCATTCGATCATTCAGCTTCTGTAACTTTCTAACAACCATCCCGTTGGAAGTCCCCTGAGGACACAGCAGCTGACAGGGGCGCTCAGACCAGACTTCTCTAACCGAATGTAGATGTGCAGGTGGAGAGGATAAAAGTAATTCTAGTTCAGCAGCCAGGAATTCCGCCCCCCCATCCCGCGCTCCCAAAGTGCACTGCATATTACCGCCACAAATGGGACCTTCAGACGCCAAGAAAACTCTAACACTGCCCCCAGCTCTGGTACTTAGAGTGTGGCCGGCCCCTGCCTCCGAGTGATGATGCCATCTTGGGATCTTAGCATCTCCTAAGGAGTTCGTGAGTTCTGCATTCTGGTCACGTCCCTGTGTCTAAAAACTTAACCCAACTTTTCCAGAATATGAGAATCTGCTGGTGTGGACTCTTAATTTTTTCTAACTAGTTCAAATCAGATATTATTTAGAATAAACCGAAGACCTCCGAACTCCCTCCTACCCCCGCCCCAGCAGGCACCCCAAATTCTGGGCTCCCTGGGTGTGAAATCAGATGCCCCGAGGTAGACCTTTCCGTTCTAGGTCCCGGGGACAGTCCTTCGCCAGGACCAGGTCTAGGGGCTGAAGACTGGGGGGAAGCTGGTCTCAGGAGGACTGGGTGGGAGGGTAGAGGTACCCCAGCAACTTACAGTCCAAGGCGACCACCAGGTAGCGCAGCAGGAGGAGCAGGAGGTGGTGGCGGCTCCTCCTCGCCATCTTCGTGGGGTCGGGAGCTGGCGGCTCCTCGGAAGCTGAGGGTCCCGGCGGCGGGAGCGCGGGAGGCCGGGCGAGGGGTGGTGGTGGCGGTCACCCGCCTCCTCGGGGCGGGAGGGGAGAGCGGCGCGCAGCGGAGCGGAGGGGCGGACCCTGATGGGATGTCAGTTTCCCTCTTCCAAGGGCGCCCGCTCCGCGCGCAGCCCAGAGGCGGATCTAGTCTGGCCCGGGGCCTGCGGGGGTCTAGGCAGTTCTATTTTGGAGGGGGTGTGGGGGGAGGTAGGGAGGCGGAGGCAGCCGGACGAGATGCCGGCTGGCTCCTAATGAGGGGGGCCGGAGGAGGCAGGCGAGGAGCGGAAGGGAAGCCCTGGCGGGGCGTCCCCCGCCCCCGTGCCGCCGGGATTGATCGGCTTTGTGTCGGGTCCCGGCGCGGGGCTGCCAGCTGTCCCCGGGGCGCGGAGCCCGGGCGCGGGAGGCGCTGGCCGCGGGGGTGGGGTGCGGCGGAGGTTGGGGGCGGGGGGGGAAGGTGCTCCGCCCGCCGCACTCAGACTCCTCGCTCACCCTCCTTGGCACCAAACTTCTTTGGAGGGGGGTGCGGTTTCAGCCTAGGGGTGGGGATTTGGGGGAAATTTCTGGCCAACCCTCGAAGCTGAGCGGGGAGGTGCTCCGGCTACATGGGGTTCGCCGGCTCCGCCTTGGAGGCGAAGGCGGGGGGCGATGCGGGGAGGGGGTGGGCGGGGGGTAAAAAAAAAATCAAGAAGAGCTGGCAGGCGGATTGAGATTTTAGTAATCGTCTTGGCCTCGTCTCAGTGGAAGCTTTGTGCTTCTTGGAGGCTGAGGGTGTGTTTTGTGTTCTTTGCCTTTGCCGTGTCAGAGTTAGAAGTTCATCTAACGGTTTGAAATATTTATCATGTTTCTTTGCAGTTATGTAATTGCCGCCTGTGGAGTTTTCCACATGTTAAAACTCTACAGCTGCCCTTTGTCAGGTTTATTTTTGGTCTACAGTGCTTTTTAAAAGGGAAACCCATTATGCATGCTCTGTTGCGTGTTTTTAAATTGACCTGCACTTGTAGTGTTCAGGGTACAAGGGCTAAACAGGCGATTTTCCTATTTCCTCTCAGGGACCAGAAATGTCTGATGCGTTCAACAATATTGACAGGTCAGTATTCCCAAGAGAAGAAATTGTTACACGTGTGGGCTTTTTTTTTTAACGTAGAATAACGAATCAAGTTCTTTATAGAAGACAGTTGATTTAGTGGTGTGCACCCAAAGAATCGAATTAGCTCAGGGACAAAGACAGAGTTGAGATATGCAAAGCTGTGAGAAATGAGGCGTCTCTGCTGTTTCCTTGGTGACGGTGATGGACGCTTAATGCCCATGGCGGGAGAGGAAAGTCAAAGTGGCAAAAATGTGAGAGCCATACTCCAGTCAAGCAAAGAGAAAGGACACAACAGGCTTATGCACGTTTTTCTGGGCAGTAACAAAAAAGATGCGATGTTTTACAAGAAAAGTTGTTGGCACCCTCTTTTCTCATTCTTGCCACAACTGTCTCTTTTGCCCCTCCCTAAAGATACACACACAAAAAAGGAATTCTTTTTTTAAAAGAAACACTGTCACCTCCTATGTGAATAATTGATTCACTCAGTTATCTGTCACCCAGTCAAGTAAAAGTCACTCACTTGTGTCCGACTCTTTGTCACCCTGTATACTATATGGTGGCAGGATCCTCTGTCCAAGGGATTCTCCAGGCACGAATATTGGAGTGGGTTGCCATGCCCTCCTCCAAGGGATCTTCTCAGAGGGAATCTTCCTGACCCAGGGGTGGAATCAAGGTTTCCTGCATTGCAGGCAGATTCTTTACCATCTGAGCCACCAGGGAAGCCCCAGTCACCCCCAGTCAAGACATTTATCAGATAGCTACATTGATGCTGGAGGACAGTGAACAAGATCAAGTCTTTGGTGCTAATGAGCTCACAGTCTTAAGGAAAGAAAGTCCCAAGACTAGAAAGTGAGTCCCATCTGAGAAAACCTCTAATACCACATCGTGTGTCCCCTGGGAGAAAACAGTAACAGTTTCTTATTGAGTGCTTTCTCAGCAGAGGAGTCTGAATAGTGCAATATCTAATCCTCTAACAACTCTGTAAGGGAGAAAATAGTATCATTCCCACTTTACAGATGAGAAGACCAGGGAAAGAGATGCTAAACAGCTTGTTCAAGATCAAGGATAAGGAGATGTTCTACACTGGGGATGCCTGTAGGGCATATAATAACCACTGGACATCCTTTCATATATGCTTTATTAGGCATAGAAAGTTCGGCCAAATTTTGAAAGGGAGGAAGGAAGGAAAGGACATTCTAGGCAAAGAGAAGGATCAAAAGCTGAGAAAGCTAAATATTATGACTTGTTTAGGAAAAGCAAGTTTATACAGTGTTAGAGTAGAACATGTGGAATGGGGACAGGGGAGTTGGCAGAAAAGTTGAAAGGACCACTGGATTATGTGTCATTCAATGTCATACTATAGACTCTAGATCTTCGTGTTTGTTGTTCAGTCACTAAGCCATGTTGACTCTTTATCCTGTGGATAAAGAGCTTTTTGAAAGCACTAGGATAGGATATAAAAGAATCCATATTTTAGAACTGTGCTGTCCAATATGGTAGCCTCTAGATTCACATGACTATATAAATTTGAATTCCATTAAATTTAAAATCCAGTTCTCCAGTCACACTTGCCACATTTGAAGTTCTCAATAGTCAAAGCTATGGTTTTTCCAGTAGTCTTGTATGGATGTAAGAGTTGGACCATAAAGAAGACTAAGTGCTGAAGAACTGATGCTTTTGAGCTGTGATGTTGGAGAAGATTCTTGAGAGTCCCTTGGACTGCAAGGCGATTGAACCAGTCAGTCCTAAAGGAAATCAACTCCTTAAATATTCATTGGAAGGACTGATGCTGAAGCTCCCATACCTGTCCACCTGACGCAAACAGTTGACCCATTGGATAAGACCCTGATGTTGGGAAAGATTGAAGGCAGGAGGAGAAGGGAGCAACAGAAAATGAGATGGTTGAATGACATCACCAACTCAATGGATATGAATTTGAGCCAACTCTGGGAGACAGTGAAGGACAGGGAAGCTTGCGTGCTACGGTCCATGACGTCTGAGCGACAAGACTGAGGGACTGAACAACAACAATAGCCACCTGGGGTAGGGTGTACCATCCCTGATAATGCAGATACAGAGCATGCCCGTTACTGCAGGAAGTTCTGTAAGACTTAGGTGCCTTAGAATGATGAGCCAGGAGATATATAAGCCTGTTTGCTGGAAAAACCCAGCAGCGAACATCAGTAGGAATAGTTCGACAGTAGCCAAACATCAAAAGGAAAAGGTGCTGCTAATCACAAAAACAGACATCTCAAGTTAATGATTTTACTGCTTTGCTATGTACAGGAAGATCAACAGTCAGAGTTCATTGAAATCATTCCTTTGATACACATCTTAACTATCTGAGGCCTGTATCCTGTTTTTCTCCACCCTGAATTCCTCTCAGGGTGCACCAGTGGGGGAAGCTGAAGTGACTGATGGCTTGATCGGGCAATATTCTTCGTTTACTGAAATGGCAGGTAATATTTATTTCTCCACAGTCCAAACCTTTAGAACAGACAGTCACAAAAAATGAACCCAAACTGTGGACTCTGGGTGATTGTGATGCGTCAGTGTAGGCTCATCCGTTGCAGCAAATGTGTCATTCTGGTGGAGACACTGATCACGGTGGAGGCTGTGAGGCACTGGGGGCAGGGGGAGATGTGGAAAATCTCTGTACCTTCTGCTTAACTTTGTTTTAAGTCTAAAACCTGAAAAGTAGGGCTTCCCTGGTGGCTCAGAGGTAAAGAAACTGCCTGCCAGTGCAGGAGACATGGGTTCAATCCCTGGGTTTGGAAGATGCCCTGGAGAAAGGAAAGGCTGCTGCTGCTGCTGCTAAGTCGCTTCAGTCGTGTCCAACTCTGTGCGACCCCATAGACGGCAGTCCACCAGGCTTCCACGTCCCTGGGATTCTCTAGGCAAGAACACTGGAGTGGGTTGCCATTTCCTTCTCCAATGCATGAAAGGGAAAAGTGAAAGAGAAGTCGCTCAGTCGGGTCCTACTCTAGCAACCCCACGGACTGCAGCCTACCAGGCTCCTCTGTCCATGGGATTTTCCAGGCAAGAGTACTGGAGTGGGTGCCATTGTCTTCTCTGAAGGAAAGGCTACCCACTCCAATATTCTTGCCTGGAGAATGCCATGGACAGAGGAACCTAGTGGGCTACAGTCCGTGGGGTCACAAAGAGTCGGACACGACTGAGTGACGTTCACTTCACTTGGTGTCTCAGTGGTAAAGAATCTGCCTGCCAGGGCAAGAGACATAGGTTCGATCTCTGTCCGGAAAGATCCCACATGCCTGGGAGCAACTAAGTCTGTACACCACGACTACTGACTCTGTGCTCTAGACCCTGGGAGTCACAACTACTGAGCCTTCGTGCTACAACTACTGAAGTCAGCATGCCCTAGAGCCGGTGTTCTGCAACAAGAGAAGCAGCTGCAGTGGGAAGTTCGTGCACCACTACTAGCCTTCACTCATGGCACCTACAGAAAAGCTGGCACAGCAATGAAGATTCGGTGCAGCCAAAAATAAGTAAAATTTTAAAAGTAAAATAAACCCTAAAAAATAAAGTCTAGTAACAAAATTAGAACAAACAAAAGAACACAAGAAAGAACAGTCAGAAATGTAGGAGAGGAGCTCAGAGAGAATCAGGAGGTGGAGGTATTTACCATCTTCAGTGCTAAAAAGATGACTGACAATTGTTTCCTACTTAAGTAATTTCAGTTCGGTTCAGTTCAGTGGCTCAGTTGTGTCTGACTCTTTGCGACTCCATGGACTGCAGCTTGCCAGGCCTGCTTTAGTAGTTAGGAGGGCATCACCCACATAGACGATAGAGAAAGCAAGGCCTCCCTGTAGAAAAACTTTAAAGACATTTAGTTTACTTAAAAATTGAGTACAATAATTTTTGTACTTAATAACTACTTAATAATTAAGTACAATAAAATTAGTATACACAATAAAAATGCAATATTGCACATTAGTACATACCATAAAAATGAATCCTGAAATGATTGCAAACATCAGCAGCACACAGGCCACCCCCAGATGGTTCCCAGAAGAAAAATTCAAATGATTCTTCAAGTGTGAAGCTCTTGAAAATTCCCTGGCCGTCCAGGGGTTAGAATTCCTCACTCTCACTGCCAAGAGCCCAAATTCGATCCTCAGTCAGGGAACTAAGATCTTACAAGCTGGGTGGTGAAGACCCTCCCCGGCCCAAACTCAGAAGCAGGATGGTGAAAGGAATAGTAATAGTAGTAACAGTTATACTGCTTCATTCCTGGGTGGTTGGGAGTGCTTTTCAGTATTGTTCTGCTTGTGAGAATCCTTACACCCGGGAGCACTAGGCAACTTGTAGGGAGGAAGAGGAGGGTTCGCTGTGGGCATCCCTCCAAGCGATCAGTTCTCCATGGTTGTGTGTGGCCTCCCTGCCCCCTCCCATGGGTCCGAGTCACTTTCACTTTGATACTATAAGCATTTTGTCAGGTAAAAATAGGGATTTGGTGTTTCAACAAGTCTGACCATTTTTCCTCCTTTCTACCCACTCGAATTCTGAATTCCAGGTGATGCTGAGGAGGTGGCAAGGCGCATTTCCTAAAACAAGCAATGCAGAGAAGGGCTGAGTTTAAATTGAGTGACTTCTCACAACTTCTCAGATTTGCTATCTCTGTGCAGAGTGGGTTATTTTCCCTCATGGGTGTGGAGAAGGTGCTGGAAAGTGGCCCACACTCTGCAATTTAGAGAAAAGAGTGGGGGCGGGGGTGGAAAGCCTTCCATTTCCAGAACCACATAAATTCCTAAGAGTCTCTCATATACATTTTAAATGCCTATGGATAGAATTCAAAGTCTTTAATGGGATCCTTATTACTTATCCCTCATCATTATCCCTCAGATCTTTTTTATGGAATAAACCTCATTTCAGCATTGCATTCAGATATGCCCACAAAAATACTCAGATGTTTTTGAGCTGGTTGAGCTGGTGTTCAAACCACAGCTCTTTCCAGTCAAATGAACCTTCTCAGAGAAGCCCAGTGTCCGCAGCACATAGCCTTCATGACTCTCCCAAAGTGACATATTTCTTCATATACATTATAACAATACAGGCCCAAAACTTTCTTCTAAGAATGACAAAAACTCTCACTAACCTCGCCTGGTTTAAATTACTACAAGCAGAACAGTCTTTCAGTCTCTGCTCCTACATGATTTAATAGCTCTAAGGTAGTTCTACCTGACGTTAAGTGAAATTCACCTATTATCAGTAACTAGTTATTAAGGCTTTCTTTCCTTATTTGTTATTAATGCTTTCTTCCCTGGTGTCTCAGAAGGTAAAGAATCAGCCTGCAATGCAGGAGACCCTGAGCTGAAGTTGATGTAATAATAATATAAATAAAGTTTACAGTAAATGTAATGTCCTTGAATCATTCTGAAACTATCTCCCCTACCCTCAACCCATGGAAAAATTACCTTCCACGAAACTGGTCCCTGGTGCCAAAAAGGTTGAGGACATTTTAGTCTATAAGGATGGAGTCATAAGAACTATGACTGGGGGAGATATATAATTCCCAAATCTATCCCCTCCATTCCTCCTCCCTTCCTCATATCACAGTTAAGGATGATGAGACCCGGAGGAGTGATATAATTTACTCAAGATAACACAGCAAGAAAACAAAAGAGCCAGGCCTGGAATGAACCCTAGTTCTGTCTTTCCCCGGCAGCCCCCCAAACAGCGTAAATCGCTCTGCTTTGGCTGGGAATGAATTTACCTTTTTGTATATAACTTGACGTGTGTTATATCTGGGCTTCCCCAGGGGCTCAGTGGTAAAGTGGTAAAGACTTGTATGAGACTCAGGTTTCATCCCTGGGTGGGGAAGCTCCGCCCACTTGATTGCCCATTCTAGGATGCCGAAGAATGGATGCTTTTGAACTGCGGTGCTGGAAAAGACTCTTGAGAGTCTCTTGGACTGCAAGGAGATCCAGCCAGTCCATCCTAAAGGAAATCAGTCCTGAATATTCATTTGAAGGACTGAGGCTGAAGCTGAAGCTCCAACACTTTGGCCAACTGATGCGAAGAACTGACTCATTGAAAAAGACCCTGATGCTGGGAAAGATTGACGGCACGAGGAGAAGGGATGACAGAGGATGAGATGGTTGGATGGCATCACCGACCTGATGGACATAAGTTTGAACAAGCTCTGGGAGTTGGTGAAGGACAGGGAAACCTGGTGTGCTCAATCCATGGGGTCCTCAAAGAGTTGGACACAACTGAGTGACTGAACTGAACTGGGGAAAATCTGCAGTGTAGGAAACGGCAACCTGTTTCAGTATTCTTGCCTGGGAAATCCCATGGACCCAGGAGCCTGACGGGCTGCAGTCCATGGGGTTGCAAAGAGTCGGACACGACTGAGTGATTAAATAACAACAAATGCTCTGTCTAATTTTCTCCCTGCACCCCTTGTCCAGGACAACTATAATTACAGTTAATGTGTGTGTTTATGCTTAGTCACGTCCAACTCTTTGCAATCCATGGACTGTAGCCTGCCAGGCTCCTTTGTCCATGGAACTTTCCAGGCAAGAATACTAGAGTGTGTTGCCATTTTCTTCTCCGGGAGAATTCCTGACCCAGGGATTGAACCTATGTCTCTTATGTCTCCTGCATTGGCAGGCAGGTTCTTTATCACTAGCACCACCTGGGAAGCCTTTACATCTCTCTGCTGCTGCTGCTGCTAAGTCACTTCAGTCGTGTCCGACTCTGTGGGACTCCATAGATGGCAGCCCACCAGGCTCCCCCGTCCCTGGGATTCTCCAGGCAAGAACACTGGAGTGGGTTGCCATTTCCTTCTCCAGTGCATGAAAGTGATAAGTGAAAGTGAAGTCGCTCAGTCGTGTCCGACTCTTAGCCACCCCATGGACTGCAGCCCACCAGGCTCCTCTGTCCATGGGGTTTTCCAGGCAAGAGTACTGGAGTGGGGTGCCATTGCCTTCTCCATTACATCTCTCTAGCTCAAACTTTTCTCTTGAACTTTGCATCGGTTTTCCCTATTTTTAGAACATCTAGATGTACTACTCAAAATCAGCTAAAGTGATTGATTTAAAAATATTTAGATTAAAATCAAGCGTAAAATTGAGCTGGTCTTGTCACCTCTTAACCCAACTTTATTTTTCTTTAGTTAAAAAAAATTTTTTTTTTTTTTTTATTTTTATTTTTTCTTTTTGGCTGTGCTGCAAGGCATGTGGGATCTTAATGCCCTGACTAGGGTTCAAACCTACACCCTCTGTAGTGGTTGGGTGGAGTCTCAAGCACTGGACTGCTGGGGAAGTCCTCGTTTTTCTCCGATTTTTAACCTTCCTCCTTCTCTCCCATCTTTTCTCTCTTTCAGTACCCAGCATGAAGTAAGCATGAACTAGAAGGCAATGGCACCCCACTCCAGTACTCTTGCCTGGAAAATCCCATGGACAGAGGAGCCTGGTAGGCTGCAGTCCATGGGGTCGCTGAGGGTCGGACACGACTGAACGACTTCACTTTCACTTTCATGCATTGGAGAAGGAAATGGCAACCCACTCCAGTGTTCTTGCCTGGAGAATCCCAGGGACGGGGGAGCCTGGTGGGCTGCCGTCTATGGGGTTGCACAGAGTCGGACATGACTGAAGCGACTCAGCAGCAGCATAGTCCAATCACTATGCTGATGGCTTGAGACACTCTTATGTGTGGTAACTGACAATATCTCATCTCGTGGATGTGTAGGTGGGGGAGACTGACACCAGACAAAGCAAGGGTGCACATCAGGGAGTCTAAGTAATTAAGAGTTTGTATATTTGGGAAGTCAGGAAAGGGACTCTGAACACTGAAGGAAGTGGGAGAAAACAGGTGGAAAGAATAGTTCATAAAAAGTGAATACCAAGTGCACAGACCTTGTGACAAGTCCGGAGAGTGAGAATTGGCAGGTGCAGCTGGAGCACAGAGGTTGACTGGGACAATAATGGAGCTGTGGAGTCCCAGCTGAAAACCTTCAAGGACTCCCAGCAGCTTTTAGAATAAAAGCAGAACACACAACACTGCCTTCATTCTCTTTTTCTGATCATGAGCCTTTGTATATGCTGGTCGCTCTTTGTACTTGGATCTTTTTCTTTCTTTGCACTTGGATCTCATTCTTTTTTCTTTAGTATTATCTAGCATTGATTGAATATTTGCCTTATGTCAGGCACCGTGTTAAGCTCTTTTCATATTACCTATTTTAATCTTCGTAATCTTTTAAATGCAGGAGCCATGGATTTAATCCCTGAGTGGGGAAGATTCCCTGGAGAAGAAAATGGAAACCACTCCAGTATTCTTGCCAGGACAATCCTCATGGACAGAGGAGCTTCGTGGGCTACAGTCCATGGGGGTCACAAAGAGTTGGACACAATTTAGCCACTAAACAACAACGACAACAATCATATACATGAGAAAAGTCTATTATTTGCATTTTATAGGTGAGGTTGTTGGGACAGAGAGATAGATCAACAATCTCAGAATCACAGTAGCCAGTGGGGGTAAATGGAAGTTTGCAGCAACACTGGGCTTTGTCTAGTCTCAATGCACCAAACCATAACGTCCACTGCCAGCCCTTCACCTCCACCTCAGCTCATCACCACATGTTCATCCTTCTGTCTCTGCTGAACTTCAGATTCCTTAGGAACATTTCCTGCCCTTCCTGACTAGATCAAATCCTACTATTGAAAACTCTTTTCACCCCTTCCTCTCTGGTATCAGAGCTGGGATTTGAAACTCAATTGGTCACAGTCAGTCACCGATAGTAGGCCAGACTCCATGAACACAGGGTTTGTCTAATTTTTAATCTCATTATTACCATCTTTTTTCCTAACTGTTTGTCAGTTATTAGATGCTCAGTAAATGTATGGCTACTGGTTGGATATACTGAGCCATATAACTTTCATATATACTGAGTGTGAGTATAATTTTTTTTTTTTAAACATAACAGCTCAGTTCAGGCTGCTACAAAGCACCGGAGACTGGGTGGTTTATAAACAACAGAAATTCCTTTCTCAAGTTCTGGAGGATAGGAAGTCTGAGGTCAGGATGCTAGCACAATCAGGTTCCACAATCAGCCCTCTTCGGGGCAGTAGGTAGAGAGTCAACTTGTCATCCTCTCTTGGAGGAAAGACAGCTAGCTCTTAGACTCTACGGACAAACACACTAATCCTATTCATGAGGACTCCACCCTTATGACCTAATTATCTCTCGGAGGTCCTACCTCCAAGTACCATCACACTGAGATTACGGTTTCAAACTATAAATTTAGAGGGGACATAAACATTCAGTCTGTAACACCTAACAATGTCTTTTGAAGTCAATAGTACTTCTAAGCTTCACTATCTCTACGTACAGTCTCACTGCAAAATGCTCTATTTTCACTATGATTCCACACGTGAAGGAACTAAGGATCTGAATAAGGCCTAATAAATTGCCCCAGGACAGCCATTGGTCAACGGCAGAACAAGACTTGATTCAGATCTCTCTGCATCTAAAGCCTTCACTCTATATCACTGCCACATTACCTCCACTCTTATGACCATCTTTCCAACATCAGTCCTGAGGGTACTGTTGTGTTTACTGTAGGGATATAATAACTGTTTTACAGACCCTTATTTTATGTACTTTTAGGTTGTGTTGACTTTTTAACATCATAAAGAACGCTGTGATGTATATTCTTATATATTTGTCTGATATTCCTACATGCATATTCTTATCCTCTTGTCTGATTAACTCCTTAGGATAGTTGATGATAAAAAGTCAGAGGTTTTTATTCATATAGCCAAATTGGCAACAGTAGTATTTGAGGTTTTAGGGATGGGTTATATTACCTGCCTATTTGCCAAGAGGGTATGTTTTGTCATTGTACTCACAAAGAAAATCATGATTTAAATATTCTTTGCATTTTCACTTATTTATCCTGGAGTAAAAGACCCTGAACTGGGAAAGATTGAGGGCAGGAGGAGAAGGGAACAACAGAGGATGAGGTGGTTGGATGGCATCACTGACTCAATGGACATGAATTGGAGTAAACTCCCGGAGATAGTGAAGGACAAGGAAGCCCGGCGTGCTGCAATCCATGGGGCTGCAAAGAGCTGGACACAACTTAGCGACTGAATAACAATCCTGGAGTACAGGAAAAAAGATAAAATCTACTGTAGCCTTTTTTCTTTAGACCTGTTTCTCAAGGCTTATTTTAGAAGTAAAAAATTTAGTTTTTATTCCCAACTTAAGTCAGATAAATAAGAGAACTTGCAGCAAAAACAGGCTTTCTATGATTTATTTGGTGTTTACTATGTATTCTCAACACATTTTTCTCTAATATAACTGTATAAACCATTCATTTTTTAAAAACTCTTAATGCTGATGAAATTCTGTACCTGAAACAACTGTCTTGCCTACATCTCAACTGCATCTTTGATCTTTAAGATCTTTGGGAAGAGGTTAGAGAACATGACTGAACCTGTTACCGAGAAAATTAGATGGATAGACAAAAAACAGGGTGATGCATTTTCACTCCCAAAGATTTAGGAATTCCGCTGTGTTCTTGGATCTGCCTCCTTTTAAGCAGGTGGATAGTTTTAGTCTTTCTTAGAATACTCTTTTTCACCCTGATGAAAAGTAGCTGACTGGAAAAGAAGCAGAAGGTTAACATTTGTTTTCACGACTGATAACACTGGTAAGTGACCACGTTCTGTCCACCCCACGAGCCAAGATTTGTGTTTTTTTTGGAGAAGTCAAGAAAGGACATGCTTCCTCATATGATAACCTTTAAAAACCCTCTCACTGTTTCACTGAATTTTAAAGTTCGACTTGTGCCTTATCGATGTGAGTGCTACTATTGGAACAGTTTAAAAAAAAATTTTTTTTTTTCCTGGAAATGTGATAGTGTAATGAAGGCCAGGCTGTTGATTCCCTGAAGTGCTAGAAATCCTCGCAAGGAGGGACAGAAGTTCAAATATTTGTCTGCTGGCTTGGGGCCAGTGAACACAATGGCAGACAACTTTGGTGAAAACCTTGAAAATGCGTGATGGAGGTGGATGCAGTTTAAGAAGCAGGATACAGAGGTTAGGTCCTATGGAGGAAATGACCATCCTTGTCATTCCTTCCTAGGATAGGGGTTCAGCATCCTGCTGCTGCTGCTGCTGCTAGGTCGCTTCAGTCGTGTCCAACTCTGTGCGACCCCATAGATGGCAATGCAAATCTAAAGTGGAGCCATATTGGCCATTTTATAAACTACATTTTTCTCCTAGAGACACTTTCAGATGAGCCACCTAAAACTTCTGGAACTTTGGTTCCTCATATACAGAAAGTTGGGGAAGGAAATGGCAACCCACTCCAGTATTCTTGCCTGGAGAAGTCCATGGACAGAAGAGCCTGGCAGGCTACAGTTTGCCTGAGGTCGCAAAGAGTCAGATATGACTGAGCAACTATCACTCACTCACTCATACAGAAAATGGGACTGACATATATAATTTTAAAGGCTTTTTCTACTAGTAATATAGAACTAGTCTACCATTTAAAGCTTCAGATTCAGAAACAGAGAATAAGCAAGTCTTCTAGTAACAATATCATATTTTATTGTTGCTGAAAAGTTGTCGCTATAATAAGCAACCTTTACTCAACTACTGCAGATTTTTTTCTTTCCCTTCCTGCTCCAACCACTGGACACACACACACACACACACACACTCACACACAGAGTCTCTCTCCCTCTCTCATAAACTGTTTAAAGCATATTTGATTTTATTCTAGTAAGTCATGGATATTAGAATAGAAAGAGACACAGGAAAGGGACACTGGTGCTCCAGTAGCTAAGACTCCACACTCCCAATGCAGTGGTCCTGGGTTCAATCCCTGATCAAGGAACTAGGTCCTGCATGTTGCAACTAAAGATCCTGAATGCTAAATAATTAAACAACAGAAACACATAAAACCTTTTTTAAAAAAAGGGGATATATGCAAATTGAAGAAAGAGATGCCTTGATTGTGGTATCTGAGTTGGGATGCCTAAATAATAAAATAAAAACACACAAAACCTTTTTTAAAAAGGGATATATACAGATAAAAGAAAGAGATGCCTTGATTGTGGTATCTGAGTTGGGGTTTATAAGACTGTTTCTTTTCTTCTCTCTTCTAATCTTCCTCTTATCATTGCTTGTCTCTTTTCTATACTCCCCTCCTTTCTTTTTGCATTCAAAACTTCCAACATGTTGACTGAGATTCTTAATTAAGAAAAAGCTACTGGTATTTAGCCAAATCTCTCCACTGCAGTTTTCAATGAGGAGAGCTTTGACTTTTGGCCTAACTTGACCACAGTCTTTGTTAATAGTTTAGAATTAAAGAGATTTTTTGCTTTCTGATGCCAGAAACTTTCTGGAAACACCAAAAAAGAGTCTTGGCTGGTATTTGGCCCGATTCTAACAGGTCCACGCTTTTCCTTCCTCTCTTGCTAGTAAGAGAAAGAGTGATGAAAATAATAATGAAAGCTTTGTGGTCCAGAAATCTCTCCAGTTTTAACCTCAAAAGTTTTAGTCAAGTGAAACTTCCTTTTATTTAAGAAAATGTCATTATTTTTAAAAAACATACACATTGAAAAATTAGAAGTGAAATGTCAAAATATCTGTCAATTTATACTACAATGGTCAATAACATGATAATAGCTTTGTACAGGGACAGGTGGTTACTAGGTTTACTGTGGTGATCATTTCATAGTGTGCGCAAATGTTAGAACACTGCATGCGTGCTTGCATGCAAGTCACTTTAGTCATTTCTGACTCTTTGTGACACTATGGACTGTGGCCCGCCAGGCTCCTCTGTCCATGGGATTTCCCAAGCAGGAATGCTACAGCCGGTTGCCATTCCCTCCTCCAGAGGATCTTTCTGACCCAGGGATCAAATCTGCGTCCCCTGCTTTGCAGGTGGATTCTTTTACCTCAAGCCGCTAAGGCAGCCCCAAATCACTGTATACTATACCTGAAACTAACATGACATTATACACCACCTCCACTTCAATTTTAAAAGCGAATAAAAGAAAACAGTTTGTAAAAAAGTGGAAGAAGCGGTGTGGCTAATTGTTAATCTATGCAGTGGGAATATGACATTTGTTATATGATTTTTTTCTTCTTTTCTGTAGGGTTGACATATTTCACACATATTACACACACCTTTCAAAACTTCATACACGTAACAGAAAGTGAATGAAAATTTAACCTCATCTTCATAAATAAGAGACTAAAGCCTTGAGTTAATTTGATCTCCTCTCCTCCTAGGGAAACTTGCTGGATCTTCAAGTTAGTAACAGATAACATCTCTCTGCTATGTTATTGGCTCCACTTAGTCAATCCACGAGAAGTAATCACTATAAAAACAAGTTTAACTTTTCAGAGGTTTTGACTGCTAGTTGGAAGGCCAGTTCACTGGGTGAGAAAAACAGAAACTTCTCGTTGTTTCCATCTTTCTCTCTCCAACTAATTCTAATGCTCCTACTGTTCTTTGCAGAGAGAAGAGCATAGGAAAGGAGGAGGCAAGGAGTGTGAGGACACTTCACCGGAATTCTCACTTGTGTCAGATCAGATCAGTCGCTCAGTCATGTCTGACTCTTTGCGACCCCATGAATCACAGCACGCCAGGCCTCCCTATCCATCACCAACTCCCGAGGAGAAGTAAATAAAAATAAACTTCCCTCAGAAAAGGCAAAGCACACCCAACCTAATCAAACTAAAAAGCTTTGGTTCAGCAAGTGAAAGTGACTCAGTCATGCCAACTCTTTGTGACCCTATGAACTATACTAGTCCACGGAATTCTCCAGACCAGAATACTAGAGTGGGTATCCTTTCCTTCTCCAGGGGATGTTCCCAACCTAGATATCAAACCCAGGTCTCTCGCTTTCCAGGGAGATTCCTAACCAGCTGAGCCACAGGGGAAGCCCAAGAGTACTGGAGTGGGTAGCCTATTCCTTCTCCAGGGGATCTTCCCAACCCAGGAATTGAACTGGAGTCTCCTGCATTGCAGGTGGATTCTTTACCAACTGAGTTCTCAGGGAAGCCCCTTGTTCAGCAAAGGAAATTGTAAATAAAACAAAAAGACAACCTACAGAATGGAAAAAAACATTTGCAAATGAAGTGACCAACAGGGATTAATTTCCAAAATATACAAAAAAATTCATACAGCTCAACAATAAATATTTTAAACTATCCAATCAAAAAAAAATGGACAAAAGACCTAAACAGACATTTCTCCAGACAAGATCAGCCTTGTTCAGGGTGGTGTGGCTGAAGACAGACATTCCTTCAGAGAACACATACAAACGACCAGATCAGACCAGATCAGTCGCTCAGTCGTGTCCGACTCTGCGACCCCATGAATCGCAGCATGCCAGGCCTCCCTGTTCATCACCAACTCCCGGAGGTCACTCAGACTCACGTCCATCGAGTCAGTGATGCCATCCAGCCATCTCATCCTCTGTCATTCCCTTCTCCTCCTGCCCCCAATCCCTCCCAGCATCAGAGTCTTTTCCAATGAGTCAACTCTTCACATGAGGTGGCCAAAATACTGGAGTTTCAGCTTCAGCATCATTCCTTCCAAAGAAATCCCAGGGCTGATCTCCTTCAGAATGGACTGGTTGGATCTCCTTGCAGTCCAGGGGACTCTCAAGAGTCTTCTCCAACACCACAGTTCAAAAGCATCAATTCTTCGACGCTTAGCCTTCTTCACAGTCCAGCTCTCACATCCATACATGACCACAGGAAAGACCATAGCCTTGACTAGGCGAACCTTTGTTGGCAAAGTAATGTCTCTGCTTTTGAATATGTGATCTAGGTTGGTCGACAGGCATACAAAAAGATGTTCGACATCACTAATTATTACCGAGTGAGAAGTTTGGACTCTCCTGAGTACCAGTGCTAGTACCTGTTAAAAGTGCTTAACATTCTCTAGGTATTATATTAACTGTTCTGAAGAAGCGCAGTAATAGTCACTCAGTTGTGTCCAGCTCTTTGTGACAGATTTGTCTATTCATGGAATTCTACAGGCAAGAATACTGAAGTGGGTTGCCATTCCCTTCTCCAGGGGATCTTCCTGACTCAGGGATAGAACCCAGGTCTCCTGTACTGCAGACAGAGATTCTTTACCATCTGAACTATCAGGGAAGCCCATTAACTGCTCTAATCATCCCCAAGTGCTACAAGGCAAGTATAACAATTATTCCACCATATGGTTAGTTGGAAGCATGAATAAACATCAAAAACTAAGAAGTAGACAGGAGAAACTTCAACACTGGCAGCTTGCTGCTGGGGTCCATGCTTCTCTTACAGGGAGTTCATGCTGGTAGCATCCAGCATGCAGGGAGATTTTGGGTGGCCAGGACCCAGCTGTGTCTTCTTGTTAGGACATATCATGGTTGATGGGGAAGAGGCAGGCAAGAGTCATGACTAAGGAATGAGAAATAAGGCATCTTTTCAAATGGTCAGCCAGACTGGTCAGCAAGTATTTTAAAAACAGTTTTATTAAAACATAATTCATGCCATACAATTCACCCATTTAAAGTATCAATTCAATGTTATTTAACATATTTATAGGGATGTCCAATCATCATCACTTAATTTTAAAATATTTAGTCCCTTCTATAAGAAATCAGAGACTTCCCTGGTGGCTCAGATGGTAAAGAACCTTCCTTTAGTGCAGGAGACCCAGGTTCAATCCCAGGGTTGAGAAGATGCCCTGGAGAAGGGAAGGGCTAACCCACTCCAGTATTCTGGCCTGGAGAATTCCATGGACAGAGGAGCCTGGTGGGCTACAGTCCAGGGGATTGCAAAGAATCAGACACACTGAGTGAATAATATAAAAGAAATCTATTACCCATTAGTTGTTACTTTCCACCCAATTTCCCAACGCCCTTTCCCATGACAAACACACTATAAATTGAACCATGCAGTATGTGATAGTTTGTGATAGATGGCTTTCTTTCATTTGGCATGTTTTCTAGACTTATCCATCTTATAGAATGTATCAGTACCTTACTCCTTTTTACTCAGGAGTAATATCTCATCGTATGGATAGACCACATTTTGCTCTCCATCCACTAGTTGATGGACACTTGGGTTGTTTCCACGTTTTGCCTATCATGAGTAATACTTCTATGAACATTCATGTAATATTTTTTGTGTGTCTGCATGCATGTTTTCATCTCTTTAAGTTTACACCTAAGAGTTGAATTTCTGGGTTATAGGATAATGCTGTAGTCAACATTTTGAGGAAATGTAAGCCTGTTTGCCAAAGCAATTGTACCATTTCTTGAAAAAATGATTCTTTCCCTGTTAGGTCTTGGCACATTTGTCAGAAATCAACTGATCATTTGTTTGTAGACACTCAGTTTATTCTATGTCTGTGCTTATGTGACATTGTCTTGATTCTTGTAGTTTTGTAATGAGTTTTGAAATCACAAATATGAGTCTGTTTGTTCTCTCAAACAGACTCATACAAATATCTCAAACAAATATGAGTTTTTTCCTCTTTTTCAAGATAATTTTTAAATTCTATATGAATTTTAGAATGGGTTTATCAGTTTCCTCAAAAGCCAGCTAGGATTTTGGTAGAGATTATGCTGGAACTGGGTATCAGTTTGAGGAGTATCACTATCTTAGCAATATTAAGTCTTCTGAACCACAAACATGGGATGTCTTTCCATTTATTTAAGTCTTTAGTTATTTTCAGCAATGTTTTGTGATATTCAGTGTACAAGTCTTGTACTTCTTTTGCTAAATTTATATCTAATGTGTTCTTTTTGATGATATTATAAATGGAGTTATTTTATTAATTATATTTTCAGAATTATCATTGCTAGTTAAAGGTCCATCTAGTCAAGGCTATGGTTTTTCCAGTGGTCATATATGGATGTGAGAGTTGGACTCTGAAGAAAGCTGAGTACCGAAAAATTCATGCTTTTGAACTGTGGTATTGGAGAAGACTCTTGAGAGTCCCTTGGACTGCAAGGAGATCCAACCAGTCCATTCTGAAGGAGATCAGCCCTGGGATTTCTTTGGAAGGAATGATGCTAAAGCTGAAACTCCAGTACTTTGGCCACCTCATGCGAAGAGTTGACTCATTGGAAAAGACTCTGATGCTGGGAGGGATTGGGGGCAGGAGGAGAAGGGGATGACAGAGGATGAGATGGCTGGATGGCATCACTGACTCGATGGACGTGAGTTTGAGTGACCTCCGGGAGTTGGTGATGGACAGGGAGGCCTTGTGTGCTCTACAATTCATGGGGTTGCAGAGTCAGACACGATTGAATGACTGAACTGAACTGAACTGAGTCTATAGAAATAAAATTGATGTTTGTATATTGATCTTATCGGAGAAGGCAATGGCACCCCACTCCAGTACTCTTGCCTGGAAAATCCCACGGATGGAGGAGCCTGGTGGGCTGCAGTCCATGGGGTCGCTAAGAGTCAGACAGGACTGAGCGACTTCACTTTCTATTTTCACTTTCATGCATTGGAGAAGGAAATGGCAACCCACTCCAGTGTTCTTTCCTGGAGAATCCCCGGGATGGGGAAGCCTGGTGGGCTGCCGTCTATGGGGTCACACAGAGTCGGACACGACTGAAGTGACTTAGCATAGCATAGCATAGCATATTGATCTTATATCTTGTAACCTTCTGGTATCTTTTATTAGTACAAATACTTAGCAGATTCCTTAGGATTTTTGGTATATAAGATCATGTCATCTGCAAGCAGAGATAGTTTTACTTCCTCCTTTCTAATCTAGATGCTTTTACTTACTTTCTTGCCTAACTGCCCTAAATGTAACCACATGTTAAATAGAAGTGGAAAAAAGAGATACCCTTTTCTTTATTGTTTCTGATTTAAGGGGAATTATTTAGTCTTTCATTATTGTGTATAATGTTAGCTGTGGATAGTTGAGGAAGTTCCCTTCTATTTTAAATTTGTTGAGTACTTTTATCAAGACAGGGTAATGGAATAGAATAGAGAGCCCAGACATAAAACCACACACTACAGTAAACTAACCTATGACACAGGAGGCAAGAATAAACGGTAGAGAAAAGATACTCTCTTTAATAAGTAGTGCCAGGAAAACTGGACAGTTACATGTAAAAAACTGAAATTAGAAATTCACTAGCACCATATGCAAAAAATAAACTCAAAGTGGAGTAAAGACCTAAATGTAAGACCAGATCTATAAAACTCGTTGAGGCAAAGATAGGCAGGACACTCTTGGACATAACTCACAGTAATAACTTCGGCATGAATCACAGCAATAATTTTTTTTGGTTATGTATTCTTGATTAAAGGAAACATAAGCACAAATAAACAAATGGGGCCTAATTAAACTTAAAAGCTTTTGCCTAGCAAAGGAAACCATAAACAAAATGAAAAGATAACCTACAGAGTGAGAGAAATTATTTGCAAATGACGTAATTCACAAGGGTTGGATGAGGTATCACTTCACACTGTTCAGGGTGGCCATAATCAAAAAGTCCACAAATAGTAAATGCTGGAGAGGGTGCAGAGGAAAAGGAACCCTTGTACACCACTGTTGGTGGGAATTTAAACTTTAGATCATATATACAAATATATGTATATATACATACATGCATATATATATACATCAGATCAGATCAGATCAGTCGCTCAGTCGTGTCCGACTCTTTGCGACCCCATGAACCGCAGCACGCCAGGCCTCCCTGTCCATCACCAGCTCCCGGAGGTCACTCAGACTCGCATCCATCGAGTCAGTGATGCCATCCAGCCATCTCATCCTCTGTCGTCCCCTTCTCCTCCTGCCCCCAATCCCTCCCAGCATCAGAGTCTTCTCCAATGAGTCAACTCTTCGCATGAGGTGGCCAAAATACTGGAGTTTCAGCTTTAGCATCATTCCTTCTAAAGAAATTCCAGGATTGATCTCCTTCAGAATGGACTGGTTGGATCTTCTCGCAGTCCAAGGGACTCTCAAGAGTCTTCTCCAACACCACAGTTCAAAAGCATATATATACATACATACATATATATATATATATAGAGAGAGAGGTGTTGTTGCTGTTAAGTTGCTAAGTTGTGTCCGACTTTCTTGCAATGCCATGGACTGTGGGGCCCCAGACTCCTCTTTACATGGGGTTTTCCAGGCAAGAATACTGGAATGGGTTGCTAATTCCTCCTCCAGGGGATGTTCCTGACACAGGAATCGAACCTCTGTCTCCTACGTCTCTTGCATTGGCAGGCAGGTTCTTTACCACTGAGTCACGTGGTAAACCCATCCCCCACCACGTACATATAACACATCATAAAGCAACTACAAGCAACTATATCTCAAACAATATAAAAAATATTTTTGGAGATTATTGAATTCAATTTGCTAGTGTTTTATTGTGATTTTTTTGCACAGATATTCCTAAAGGGATATTGGCTTGCATTTTTTTCTTTTGTTATCTTTTTCTGATTTTCAGAGTAATTCTGTCCTCATAAAATGAGTTGGAAAGTTTTCCTGCCTCTTTTATCTTTTGGAAGAGTTTGTAAAAAATTAATATTAATTCTCCTTGAAATACTTGGCCAACTTCACTGGTAAAATCATCTGAACCTGGTATTTTATTGGTGGAACTTTTATTGGTCTTAAATTACAATGTGATCTCTTTATTTGTGATACACTTATTTTCTGTTTTTTCTTGAGTCTTAGTTTTGGTAGTTTGTGCCTTTCTAGGAATTTGTCCCTTTCATCTAAGTTATCGAATTTGCTGACATACAGTTGTTCATAGCTTTTCTTATAATCCATTTTATTACAACAAAGCTGTTAGTAATGTGCCCACTTTCATTCCTGATTTTAGTAATTTGTGTTTTCTCTCTTTTTTTCTTGGTCACTCTAGCTAAAGTTTTGTCAATTTTGTTCATTCTTTTAAAGAACTAATATTTGGTTTCGTTGATTATCTCTATTCTGTTTTTCTGGTCTTTTTTTCATCAGTCTCCATTCTAATTTTATTATTTCCTTTTTCTGTTGCCCTTGGTTTAGTATGCTCTTCTTATTCTATTTTCTTAAGGTGTAAAGCTATTGACTTAAAATCTTTTTTAATATAGGCATTTCAGCTCAGTTCAGTTCAGTCACTCGGTCATGTCTGACTCTTTGCAACCCCATAGGCATTTAGAGCCATAAATTTACAAGAGACTTGTGGACTATATTTGGAGTGCAGAAAATATAATAGTTTGATGGAAACCTACCAGTAAAACTGAATTATAATTTAATTAATACTTGGATGTTTTAGCTTAGCCTAGTTCTATGGCAGACAAACATCCAAAATGCACAGGTTATGTACATAAACTCCAGTGAGCTTTATTAATAACTCCAGTTATTTAAAGAGTTCATAGAATTTTGAATCCTGAAGGGTGATTTACTTGATGACAATTGTGAAACATTCTCAAACCTGTCACATGCAGTAACTCTGTCGTCTGAGAAGTTGTTACTGGCATTTGCAAGCATGGCAGAAATGTAACAAATTGTCGCCAAACCATTTGCTTGTTTGCACGCCAAGGTTTCCTTCCCCACTCACATGTGGTGTGCTGCTGCCAAGAGTTATCAAAATACTCCCACAGTTGTCACAGCGAGAATTGTTCAGGGAGTTACTATTTCTTTATTCTTGTTGTCCCTCTAGTTCATTGCTTTTGCCACTTGTACTTGGAAAGTTACTTGAATAACCCGCATAAGAGAACAGTTAGACACTAAGTAAGGAATTTAAAAAACAACAAGAATATCTGAGACAGAGCCATGGTGGTTTTGTCCCTAAGTCATGGCTGACTCTGGAGATCCCATGGACTGGTTGCCTGCCAGGCTGGTCTGTCAATGGGATTTTCCAGGCAAGAATACTGGAGTGAGCTGCCAGTTTCCTTCTACAGGGGGTCTTCCTGACCCAGGGATCAAACCTGAGTCTCCTTCATTGCAGGCAGATTCTTTGCCACTGAGCCAACAGGGAAGCCTAAGACATAGCTCTAGATACATATACAGAGTGCAGCAAGATCAGGTGGGATGTTTTTCATGCTTTACCCTCTATATGTTCCTAATGTTTGGGACTATGCTGTTTGTGTAATGTAAAGCTCAAAAAAAAAAAAAAAAAAAAAAAAAACAAAAACATAAAAATAGTTAAGAGGGAGTCTAAAGGAAAACACCTTTAGACTCGGAGAAGGCAATGGCACCCCATTCCAGTACTCTTGCCTGGAAAATCCCGTGGATGGAGGAGCCTGGTAGGCTATAGTCCATGGGGTCACTAAGAGTCAGACAGGACTGAGCGACTTCACTTTCACTTTTCACTTTCATGCATTGGAGAAGGAAATGGCAACCCACTCCAGTGTTCTTGCCTGGAGAATCCCAGGGACGGGGGAGCCTGGTGGGCTGCCGTCTATGGGGTCGCACAGAGTCGGAAACGACTGAAGCAACTTAGCAGCAGTAGCAGCAAAGGAAAACACCAAGAAAAATCTGATTATATCAAGTGATTCTAATTAAGGAGATACAGTTAGGTGGCCAAACCTTTATAATAGGAATTAGAGATACAATTCAGCTCTTTGAACCAAAGGTTGACAGAAGTGGAAATGATTGGCTCTGAGTTTTCTTTTTCTTTGATGACTCCACTGAACAAGTGAATGCCTGGCCTGGTTAAAAAAGTGCTCTCATCTGAAACATAAAACAAGTAAGATTAGAGGGTATGACTTGGGACCTCAGCTGCAAATTTGAAGAGGCGGGAAAGTGTGACATTTTACCACTGTGAAAATATTTGCAACTATCATCTGGAATAAACATATCTCTGCTTCATCTTGTGTGCTAACGACTTCAGTGGACATTTTGGAAGCCCTCATCTGTCTTTCAAATGATACACATTTGACCAAGCAGTTGCACTGCTAGGAAGCTCTTCTTCGGAATACTTACACCAGGGCACAGAGTATTAGATACCTAGATGCTCACTGCTGCAAAATATTTCATTTCACCGTATACATCAAAGAGAGTATGGCTGTGTAAGTTATGGCCCAACCGGCCCAAGGCCACAGGGCTAAGAAGTCGGGATCTGGGATCTAACTTAGGCTTTTAGTCCTCGAAATACCGTGTTTCCTGAGTTAGCCTGTGGCTGCAGGTGGCTCTGCGCGTTCATGACTCAGCTTGTGTGTTCTTCCCAGGGCTGGTCAAGATTGATGGTGGGGAGAGGAGAGAGGATAGGCAGATATCACAGCTGAGGGATAAGGAATAAGACAGGGCAAGTCAAGACTTTCCAGTAGCAATAAAGAGTGGAAAAAAGGCTATGTATAATTAAGGGAGAGCGATTCTGGGGGCAAGTATTCCCTTTTATTGAAAGAGCATCATTGGGACCTCCCTGATGTTCAGAGGCTAAGACTCTGCATTCCCAGTGTAAGGGATCCAGTTTGATATCTGGATGCAGGAGGCCCAGGCTCTATCCTTGGGTCTGGAAGATCCCCTGGAGAAGGGAATGGCCACCCACTCCAGCATTCTTGCTTGGGAGAATCTCATGGACAGATGATCCTGGCCGGCTACAGTTTATGGGGTCACAAAGAGTTGGACGCAACTGAGCGACTCACACCTTTACTTTCTTTCCCAGATCCCACATATCACAACCGAGAGTTCGAACACTGCCACTAAGACCCAGTGCAGACAAAATAAATGAAAAAAAGAAAAAAGAGTATTACCTTAGTTAACTCCCACCCCCCTGCCAGGAGCATGACCTATCTCCCCCGCCCCCTCATTCTAAAAAAACTCTAAGTTTGTAGCAATCGTTCCCATTCTGAAATAGGATGTGAGGGGGCGGTACTGAAGGATGAGCTTATTTCTGGAGAAGCAAGCTTTTATCTGCTCCTTTTCATCAAAGAAAGTCCATATTAACATGTGTTTAAGGGATTAGTGCCTCTTTGAAACCCTAAGCAAATGGGAGAATTCTTGCAGTGTCCACCACACTGTGAGCTGAAATCTTGGTGTGGCTATCACAGAGTGGGAGGATGCAGAGCATTCTGAAGAACACATGCCCGTTTCAGGAGTCCTGGCATTTTTCGCATGCCCTGGTATCTCCAGTCATCCCAGAGGCTACACCCGCAATTCTGTGTGACCTTGAGCCAAGTACTAGCCTTTCTGTAACTCATCTTCTCTAGCTATTGAATGAGGTGGTATGTGTGTGTGTAATAAAAGATCCTTACCATCTCCTCAACTTGGGATTTAATTGACAGTTTTCAAAACTTTACGGAACCATTAGTATTTTAAATAAAAATTATTTTGTATTTATTAATGAAAGTGAAAGTGTTAGTCATTCAGTCATGTGGGATTCTTTGTGACCCTGTGGACTGTATCCCACCAGGTTCCTCTGTCCATGGAATTCTCCAGGCAAGAATACTCGAGTGGGTTGTAGTTTCCTCCTCCAGGGGATCTTCCTCACCGAGGGATCGAACCCACACCTGCTGCACTGGCAGGTGGATTCTTTACCACTGTGCTACCTGGGAAGACCATTTACTAATAAGTCAGAAACAAACAAAAAAAAAACTGTGTTACTTAACACAGTTTATACACACGTATATATACACATTTTAAAAAACATAAAATATTACATACGATAAACTCTATACCTTGATGATCTGTATTGTTGGTTCTCTCTTTACTATTAGGAAAAGAACTGTTAAGATTTTCTTATGGCATAATGAGGAATGGGTGGTTTAAGGAGGAATGGCAGTGGAGGAAGTGAACTAGTGTACATCTTTATATTCAACTGCATTTCATTTCTCCAGAAATCCATCAGTGCGCACACACACACACATACACACACACCCTCCACTGCCACCTCAGCCCATTAAGGAGCTGGTAAGGAGTGATGCTGAAGTGAGGGGCTTCCCTGGTGGCTCAGTGGTCAAGAATCCACCTGCAATGCAGAAGATGAGGGTTTGATCCCTGGGTTGGGAAGACCCTGTGAAGGAGGAAAGTGCAACCAGCTCCAGTAAGCTTGCTTGCCTGGAGAATTCCATGGACAGAGGAGCCTGGTGGGCTTCAGTCCATAGAGTCTCAAAGAGTCGGACATGACTGAGCAACTGAGCACACAGGCACGCCTGACGTTGAGGTGAATCACCATTTAGCCCTGGGCTGCCCTTGCTTTCTCTTCTCTTGCTATTTCTCAGCAGCAGCTTGTCCATCCTCACTTGTCAGGCCAGGTGCAAGCTAGGGGTGTTAAGCCCTGATGTGAGATAATTGATAGAAATGTGTGTGTGGGTTTAACACGTAGGAAATGTAAAATGCATAGCAAGTGCTTCTGTATTTAATTTCTTAGACACAGCTTACTTCGTCTGGTTCCCAGGTCTCCAAGTACAGGGGACGTCCCTGACCGAGAGCCCCAGTTGCTGACTCTGAGACCCATGGCCTTGCTGGCAGCCGCATCATCCTCTTCCTACCAGTTGCTCCAGCCACAGACTGGGTGTGGCTGGGACACCAAGGCAGGTCCACTCCTGGGGCACCAGGACTCTGCTGATGGTGGACTTTGGCTCAAGGGTACCCCCACCCCCATGGCCTTGTGGACCCTTTTTAAACCTCCTCCTACCTTCCGTCCTTCTCTCTTTTGTGCAGCATCAGCTTTACCAGGCTGAGTCCCCTTTTATCCTCACAGATGATCCCCCTCAGAAAACCCCTGCTTGTTTCACACTGTCTGCGGCTCTTTCCTCAGGGGACCCAAATGAACACAAACTGATTTTAAAAAAAAGTATAGGTTTTCAAGGCAAAGAACCATGAGTTTGCTTGGTTGCATTTTGGTTCAAAAACGGTGGAAAATAAGAACACCTACTTGAATTAGCGGACTAAGGACTCAAGAACTCTCCAGCATAAGAAATTAATCACAGTGGTAAGATTGGTGAGATTTTGGAAAGAACCTGTGAATGGGGACAAAAGGTGAGAGGTACCTTTTCATGGTGTGTGTACTGTACAATATACATATTTTTGATTCTCCAAATGAATAAATGCATGATCATTTGAAGACATACAGTCAAATATTTGGCTCAAAAAACATGTAAATCCGTGAAAACAGAAAGCATCGGTTTTGGAGATGGATCTGAATTTGAGCTCTTCTCTTGATGGGGGAGAGTAAATGGGCTACCGGATTCCAGATTTCAGCATTCTGCTTCTGGAAGGAGATGTCCATGACCTCATTCTCTGACTCCATGGAGAAGGCAGATGCCTCTTGCCAGACAGCCCTGGACTTGGCTGTGGGACTTGCTGGATTAGGGGACTGGGAGGCTGAGAACCAGGTGGGTCTGAGTGGACGTTCTGTAGAGTCCTGAAAAGTCCTTGCTTTCTTTCCTCTCTGCCCCAGAAGCACAAGTCCCAAGCAGGGACTGCTTCTGAAAGGGAGCAGGACCCTGTGGTCCCTGTGCCCCACCCTCCACCCTGTCCGCTGCCTGCCTTTTGTCTATGGAAGAACTTTAGCCCAGGAATAAGTTTAATCAGAGAAATGAGAAAAGGCAGAAACAAAGGAAAACAGTCAAAGGAGATCAAATAATAATTACATACTTATTAAGCGTAGTCAGACGGCTATGAAAAGAAGAGAAGCAAAAGGCAAAGGAGAAAAGGAAAGATATACCCTCTTGAATGCAGAGTGCCAAAGAATAGCAAGGAGAGATAAGAAAGCCTTCCTCAGTGATCAATGCAAAGAGATAGAGGAAAATAATAGAATGGGAAAAACTAGAGATCTCTTCAAGAAAATTAGAGATACCAAGGGAAATTTTCATGCAAAGATGGGGTCAATAAAGAACAGAAATGATATGGACCTAATAGAAGCAGAAGATATTAAGAAGAGGTGGCAAGAATACGCAGAACTGTACAAAAAGATCTTCACAACCCAGATGATCACGATGGTGTGATCACTCACCTGGAATGTGAAGTCAAGTGGACCTTACGAAGGATTACTGTGAACAAAGCTAGTGGAAGTGATGGAATTCCAGTTGAGCTGTTTCAAATCCTAAAAGATGATGCTGTGAAAGTGCTGCACTCAATATGCCAGCAAATTTGAAAAACTCAGCAGTGGCCACAGGACTGGAAAAGGTCAGTTTTCATTCCAATCACAAAGAAAGGCAATGCCAAAGAATGTTCAGACTATCACACAATTGAACTCATCTCACATGCTAGCAAAGTAATGCTCAAAATTTTCCAAGCCAAACAGTACGTGAGCTGTGAACTTCCAGATATTCAAGCTGGATTTAGAAAAGGCAGAGGAACCAGAGATCAAATTGCCAACATCCACTGGACCATTAAAAAAGCAAGAGAGTTCCAGAAAAACATCTACTTCTGCTTTATTGACTATGCCAAAGCCTTTGACTGTGTGGATCACAATAAACTGGAAAATTCTGAAAGAGATGGAAATACCAGACCACCTGACCTGCCTCTTGAGAAACCTGTTTGCAGGTCAGGAAGCAACAGTTAGAACTGGGCATGGAACAACAGATTCATTCAAAATTGGGAAAGAAGTACGTCAAGTATATTGTCACCTTGCTTATTTAACTTATATGCAGAGTACATCATGAGAAACGCTGGGCTGGAAGAAAGCACAAGCTGGAATCAAGACTGCCAGGAGAAATATCAATAACCTCAGATATACAGATGACACTACTGTTTTGGCAGAAAGTGAAAAAGAACTAAAGAGCCTCTTGATGAAAGTGAAAGAAGAGAGTGAAAAAATTAGTTTAAAACTAAAGTAAGATCATGGCATCTGGTCCCATCACTTCATGGCAAATAGATGGGGAAACAGTGGAAACAGTGGCAGACTTTATTTTGGGGGGCTCCAAAATCACTGTAGATGGTGATTTCAGCCATGAAATTAAAAGACACTTATTCCTTGGAAGAAAAGTTATGGCCAATCTAGACAGCTTATTAAAAAGCTTTGCCAACAAAGGTCCATCTAGTCAAAACTGGTTTTTCCAGTAGTCATGTATGGACTTAAGAGTTGGACTGTAAAGAAAGCTGAGCACCATAGAATTGATGCTTTTGAACTGTGGTGTTGGGGAAGACTCTTGAGAGTCCCTTGGACTGCAAGGAGATCCAACCAGTCCATTCTAAAGATCAGTCCTGACTATTCATTGGAAGGACTGATGCTGAAGCTGAAACTCCAACACTTTGGCTACCTGATGTGAAGAACTGACTCATTTGAAACTGACCCTGATGAGGGAGAGAAGGGGACGACGGAGGATGAGATGGACATGAGTTTGAGTAAACTCCGGGAGTTGGTGATGGACAGGGAGGCCTTGTGTGCTGCAGTCTGTGGGGGCGCAAAGAGTTGGACACAACTGAGGGACTGAACTGAACTAAACTGACTGAGGCATAATTACCCTCTCAAGATGGTGCTAGTGGTAAGGAACCCACCTGCCAATGCAGGAGATGGAAAGATATGGGTTCGATCCCTGGGTCAGGAAGGAGGAGAAAATGGCAACCCACTCCAGTATTCTTGTCTGGAAAATCCCATGGCCAGAGGAGCCTGGAGGGCTGCAGTCCATGGGGTTGCAAAGAGTCAGACATGACTGAGAGGTGCAGCACAGGGTTTTCCATAATATTCTAAACTATAGCCTGTGAGTCGTCTTATAGATACCCAAATCCCCACCAGGTGGAGAAGTTAACTACATGATAACCAGACTGTATCTGTGACATAAAGTTTGATGCAATTCCAAGAGCTGGCCTCCAGGAAATGCAAACTAACTGACCCTGGAACTGAAGATTAACTGTACTTAAAACAATTAAAATGATGCTTGGTCAGACCACCGGTGACCAATTTCAAGGTGACTGTTGGAGTTGACTGTGCTGTTTCTGCATGTAGACCCCTCCCTCGGCCTATAAAAGCTCTTGCCCCTTGATCGTCAGTGGTGGGATTTGGTCTTTGGACAGGAGTGCCCCGTTCCCCCCCCCCCCCAATTCCGAGTTGCTGGCATCTGAAATTAAGCAAACATTTCTGTCCATAAACCTGGCTTCTCTATTGGCTTTTGAGTGGAGAGCATTGGACTCCAGTTTCAGTAATGCTTCTACAGCTTGGAATCTGGGATGAGGTTGTCAAGACCCCCGTGGGCATACCTGCTACTCCAGAAATGCAGTATGAGCAAAGCCAACTTCTGTGGTTGAAAACTACTGTGGTCACTCCCTCAACATTTTATTTGGAAAAATTTGAGAGTAAAGTTGAAAGGGCAGGACCATCAACACCTCACTTAGCCTCACCAATTGGTTGCATTTTGCTCCCAAATTTGTTTAATTGCTCTTGCCCACTCTGTGTTTGCTGGACCGTTTGAGAGTGACTAACCCGTGTAAGGATGTTGCACTCTCAGTTCAACATTATATCCCAAGAAAAGGATCTTTCTCCTCTATCAATATAATGATCATATCCACAAATATAACATTGATACAAGAATATTATTTAGTATACAGTTCATATTCAAGTTGCTTTCATAATCATATCCTTTGTACATATTTTTCCTTTCTGATCCAAGATCCAAGCGAGGATCAAACAGGTATTAGTTGCATGTCTCTCTCCTCTGCTTTCAGAGAAGGCAATGGCACTCCACTCCAGTAGTCTTGCCTGGAAAATCCCAGGGATGGGGGAGCCTGGTAGGCTGCAGTCCGTGGGGGTCACTAGAGTTGGACACGACTGAGCGACTTCACTTTCACTTTTCATTTTCATGCATTGGAGAAGGAAATGGCAACCCACTCCAGTGTTCTTGCCTGGAGAATCCCAGGGATGGGGAAGCCTGGTGGGCTGCTGTCTCTGGGGTTGCACAGAGTCGGACATGACTGAAGTGACTTAGCAGCAGCAGCAGCAGCAGCTCCTCTCTAATTTAAAACAGGTCCTTGATCTTTTTTGGTCCATCTTTCATGAAAGTGGCATATATACATTTTAAAATTAATTTTTATGGAGTATGGGAATACCAGACCACCTGATCTGCCTCTTGAGAAACCTATATGCAAGTCAGGAAGCAACAGTTAGAACTGGACGTGGAACAACAGACTGTTTCCAAATAGGAAAAGGAGTACATCAAGGCTGTATATTGTCACCCTGCTTATTTAACTTCTATGCAGAGTACATCATGAGAAACGCTGGGCTGGAAAAAGCACAAGCTGGAATCACGATTGCTGAGAGAAATATCAATAACCTCAGATATGCAGATGACATCACCCTTATGGCAGAAAGTGAAGAGGAACTAAAGAGCCTCTTGATGAAAGTGAAAGAGGAGAGTGAAAAAGTTGGCTTAAAGCTCAACATTCAGAAAACTAAGATCATGGCATCTGGTCCCATCACTTCATGGCAAATAGATGGGGAAACAGTGGAAACAGTGTCAGACTTTATTTTTGGGGGGCTCCAAAATCACTGCAGATGGTGACTGCAGGCATGAAATTAAAAGATGCTTACTCCTTGGAAGCAAAGTTATGACCAATCTAGATAGCATATTCAAAAGCAGAGACGTTACTTTACCAACAAAGATCTGTCTAGTCAAGGCTATGGTTTTTCCGGTGGTCATGTGTGAGAGTTGGACTGTGAAGAAAGCTGAATGCTGAAGAATTGATGCTTTTGAAGTGTGGTGTTGGAGAAGACTCTTTAGAGTTCCTTGGACTGCAAGGAGATCCAACCAGTTCATTCTGAAGGAGATCAGCCATGGGATTTCTTTGGAAGGAATGATGCTAAAGCTGAAACTCCAGTACTTTGGCCACCTCATGCGAAGAGTTAACTTATTGGAAAAGACTCTGATGCTGGGAGGGATTGGGGGCAGGAGGAGAAGGGGATGACAGAGGATGAGATGGCTGGATGGCATCACTGACTCGATGGACGTGAGTCTGAGTGAACTCAGGGAGTTGGTGATAGGAGGCCTGGCGTGCTGCAATTCATGGGGTCGCAAAGAGTCGGACACGACTGAGTGACTGAAATGAGCTGAACTGAGAATTGCTTTACAATGTTAGTTTCTACTGTACAACAGAGTGAATCAGCTGTACATATACACATACCGTTCTTTTTCTTCCCATGTACGTCACCACAAAGCATTGAGTAGACTTCCTTGAGTAGGCTCTCATTAGTTATCTTTCCGGGGAAGGCAATGGCACCCCACCCCAGTACTTTTGCCTGGAAAATCCCATGGACGGAGGAGCCTGGTAGGCTCCAGTCCATGGGGTCGCTAAGAGTCAGACACGACTGAGCGGCTTCACTTTCACTTTTCGCTTTCATGCGTTGGAGAAGGAAATGGCAACCCACTCCAGTGTTCTTGCCTGGAGAATCCCAGGGACAGGGGAGCCTGGTGGGCTGCCGTCTATGGGGTCGCACAGAGTCGGACAGGACTGAAGCGACTTAGCAGCAGCAGCAGCAGCAGTAGCAGCAGTTATCTTTCACACGTGGTATTGAAACTGTTATTTTTGAAGAGTTCAAGCGATCTGCTTTAAAAAATCTCATTTTTGAACATATCTGATTATTCTTCCTCATAATTCTTTAGATTCAGGGTCAGCATTTACAGTAGGAATACTTCATTGGTGATGTGGTTTATTTCACAACTGGGAGGCACACACAACTTTAGATTGTCTCATTTTGTGTGACGACAGGTTTGACTATTATGTTAAGGTGGTATCCACTGGGTTTCTGCATTGAAAAGTTTCCTTTATCCCTTTATGTTTCGTTGGTAATCTATGGTGCAATATTTATGAGTATCTTGATCCTCAACAAGCTTTCCCCATTGGTTTTAGCATCCATGGATGATCCCTTCCGGAATGAATCATTGCACTGCTGCTTGTGGGATGGCTGATCTCCCCCGATTCTGTTATTCCTACTCTGGCATTTTTTTGTAAAGAATCTCTGCTCCCATTTATCTTTGAGTATCACTACAGGTTCATGGATTTATAACACATATAACATTATAATTCTTCATCATCATTCTTTCTGTTATTTAAACTATCCTAAATTTGTACAATGACAGCCCCCATTCAAACTGAATCCTGTGTTCTCAATTAAGATAAAAACATATTTGGGGGAATTCTTGACCAAAGATCCATCTCAGGTAGGTCTCTCAAGTTCTTTAAAACTGCATCCCCTCTCTTAAAAAGTGAAGATTATTATGGTTATTGTGTGAGTCAGTTGTGACTGATTGGTGTGTTCAACATGCCTTGCAATAGGTTGAGTATTTGTTGGACATTAGCATCACCAACGGGGAAGGCAATGGCATCACCAACATCCTTCCAAACAAATTAATTTCTATGATACTTGTGACTTCCAACTACTGCTTCCAATGCAATTTATGATTAAACTTGCTTAAATTTATGTTCTGAAGCTTTAAGTATTGCTCTTCTGAAGGCAACTGCTGCTGCTGCTGCTGCTGCTAAGTCGCTTCAGTCGTGTCCGACTCTGTGTGACCCCATAGACGGAAGCCCACCAGGCTCCCTCATCCCTGGGATTCTCCAGGCAAGAATACTGGAGTGGGTTGCCATTTCCTTCCCCAATGCATGAAAATGAAAAGTGAAAGTGAAGTCGCTCAGTTGTGTCCGACTCTTAGCGACCCCATGGACTGGAGCCTACCAGGATCCTCCGTCCATGGGATTTTCCAGGCAAAAGTACTGGGGTGGGGTGCCATTGAGGGGACAAACTCTAGTGAAACAGTTTCACTAGAAAGACAGCTTCACTAGTGAAACAAAGATCGCCAAGGGAATAACTGTACACATTTAAGGAGGAAGCAAAAGATACACTTCTCTCACACATACACATCACACATATATATCAACATATGTATATTTCGTGCTTTGAAACAGAATCTTAAATGAGTAAAACTCGAACTGGGTATAAATTTAAGGTAGGTCACTTACACTTCTCCTTTAAAAACTGAAGATAATTACCCTGTGCAATTGTGAATGTAAAATTTGGGCCAAGGAGACAGATCTATCAAGGAACAGAGTAACTTTTTTCTTCCAGTTTTTATAGCTAATGTACAACACTGTTTAAGGTGTTCAGCATAGTGAACACCTTATATATATAAGGTATATATAGGTCATATATACCTTAAGGTATATATAGGAACATATATAAGTATATGTATATACTTATACATATGTATAGGTAATGCAAAATGATTACCACAATGTTTAGCTAACATCCATCACCTCACATAGTTTCAAACAAAAGTTTTCCGTGATGAGGACTTTAAGAATTTTCTCTTTTTGAAACTTTCAAATACACCATATACCATTGTTGATTACAGTCGTCTTGTTGTACATTACATCCCCAGTACCTACTTACCTTACAACTTTGAACCTTGTGACCACCTCCCAATTTCCCCCACAGGAGGGAGCCTTATGGCGCCATCTGTTCCTTAGTCAGTACCGCCATCTGGTGGTGGTATGTTTCAATAGCAAGTCAAGGAGCACGGAAAATGCGTGGCGTGAATTTGTCAAGTCAGTGCTAGTCGCTCAGTCGCTCTTTGCGACTCCATGGATTGAAGCCCACCGAGCTCTTCTGTCCATGGAATTCTCCAGGCAAGACTATGAAGCGGGTTGTTAATTTACACGATTTAAAAGAAGCCGTAGCAGTGAAAACCTTGAATAGCAGCATTTCAATACTTCACCTCCGGAAGGCTTACTTCAATAGCAGCAACATCCTAGTGCGACAAAGGAATCAGACACCACGCTGAATGCAAGCGCATATACACTGAGCACCCATTGTGTGCCACTCAGCATTCTGGGCGCTTAGGGTTCATCAGTGAACAGAAGACAAAAATTCCACCCTTTAACATGAGTTCGTTTTACCATGCCCTTTTACCATGTTCTCTATATAGTATGGGAGAAGGAAATGGCTACCCACTTTAGTGTTCTTGCCTGGAGAATCCCGTGGACAGAGGAGCCTGGTGGGCTGCTGTCCATATGGTCACACAGAGTCAGACACGACTGAAGCGACTTAGCATGTATGAATGCATTGGAGAAGGAAATGGCAAGCCACTCCAGTGTTCTTGCCTGGAGAATCCCAGGGACAGGGGAGCCTGGTGGGCTGTCGTCTATAGGGTCTCAGAGTTAGACACGACTGAAGTGACTTAGCAGCAGGAGCTATATAGTATATAAATTAATCTAGATAATTTGTAAAGTACTCCATGAATTATAAAATTCCCTCAAAGTCAACAGGAGTGACTGAAAACAACAAAGAGAAGCCGGGTGCAGATCCCCTCAGTTCAGTTCAGTTCAGTCGCTCAGTCGTGTCCGACTCTTTGCGACCCCATGAATTGCAGCACGCCAGGCCTCCCTGTCCATCACCAACTTCCGGAGTTCACTTAAACTCACGTCCATCAAGTCGGTGATGCCATCCAGCCATCTCATCCTCTGTCGTCCCCTTCTCCTCCTGCCCCCAATCCCTCCCAGCATCAGAATCTTATTCAGTGAGTCAACTCTTCACATGAGGTGGCCAAAGTACTGGAGTTTCCGCTTTAGCATCATTCCTTCCAAAGAACACCCAGGATTGATCTCCTTCAGAATGGACTGGTTGGATCTCCTTGCAGTTCAAGGGACTCTCAAGAGTCCTCTCCAACACCACAGTTCAAAAGCATCAATTCTTCGGCGCTCAGCTTCATTTTGACTTTTCACTTTCATGTACTGGAGAAGGAAATGGCAACCCACTCCAGTATTCTTGCCTGGAGAATCCCAGGGAAGGGGGAGCCTGGTGGGCTGCCGTCTATGGGATTGCACAGAGTCGGGACACTACTGAAGCGACGTAGCAGCAGCAGCAGCTTTCTTCACGGTCCAACTCTCACATCCATACATGACCACTGGAAAAACCATAGCCTTGACTAGACGGAATTTTGCTGGCAAAGTAATGTCTCTGCTTTTGAATATGCTATCTAGGTTGGTCATAACTTTCCTTCTAGGGAGTAAACGTCTTTTAATTTCATGGCTGCAATCACCATCTGTAGTGGTTTTGCTGCTGCTGCTGCTGCTGCTGGTAAGTCGCTTCAGTCGTGTCCGACTCTCTGCGACCCATAGACGGCAGCCCACCAGGCTTCCCGTCCCTGGGATTCTCCAGGCAAGAACACTGGAGTGGGTTGCCACCTCCTTCTCCAATGCATGAAAGTGAAAAGTGAAAGTGAAGTCGGTCAGTGGTGTCCGACTCTAGCGACCCCATGGACTGCAGCCTACCAGGTTCCTCCGTTCAGGGAATTTTCCAGGCAAGAGTACTGGAGTGGGATGCCACTGCAGTGGTTTTATTCACCCTAAAAACTAAGCCTTGCAAAACCGAGAGTTAAGCCACAGCAGACGATGCCATTGGCGTGGTCGGCCAGGCTGCATGAAAGTAAGAGTAAACAGAAGCCACCTTCCTCGATTTTTCTCCTCAGAAACATGTTTTGTGAACACTAACGGTTTCTCCAGCCAGCCAGGCTCGAACCCGCGGCGGACGGAGGGTGGCAGCATGTGTCAGGCTCCGCGGCTCCAAATGAGACTCTAGTCCGGCCTGAGCCCAGGGCCCCCGGGTCACCTTCCGCGCTCCCGGAACAAACCCGGATCCAGACGCCGGACCTCCGGCGACTGACTCTCAGCGAAGTTTGAGCGCGCCCCCTAGCGGCGGGTACCGTCCGAAAGCTGGGCCCGGAACGAAACTGTCGGGCGGAACCCAGAGTGCGCGCTCGGAGTTTCCGGAGAAGAGGACGGGGAAGGACCTGCGCGCGGAGGTTCCTACTGCCGCGGAGGAGGCAATGGCGGTGTTGGTACGGGGGCTGCGGCTCTGGTGGGCCGCCCCCAGTGGCGGGGCTGCCTGGAGTGAGTTATTAGCGGCCGTGGGACGAGGAGGGAGGCTTAGAGGACGCTGTCTGTTCAGACTGGGCCCAAGCGGGTCCTGGGGGGGGGGGAATCCCGCGGAGCTGGGGGGGGGGTGCGGAGGCGGGTGTTTAAATCTGCCACCACGTCCTGGTGCATAAGTGTCTTTGTTTTCCCATTGAACTCGTGCACGCCTTGCCAAATCCTCTGATTCGGGGTTTCGGAAAAAAACAAAAACAGCGTTTCTCCGTCTAGATATGGAGCGATTTGTCGTGGGACCTTCGGTCTCTTGGAGCTTTCTTGTCCCCAAGACCTTTTCAAAGCGACAAACTTTGCTCAACTTTGCCTTGACTGGTTTGGTTTTTGACTCCACTTCCTGGTTACCTTTTGATTGTTTGTAAAGCACAGATTGAAATTCGACGGAGAAAACTGGTGAGAAGTGGAGATCTGATGGTCAAAGCAAAGTGGAAGTAAAGGCGCGGATCCGGGCAGGCTGCGATTTTCTTCCGTTGGCGTTTTAATTAATATTAATGTTAGAAAGTGGACCTCTGAGCTCATTTCGGCGAATAGCGTTGAAAACTCCCTTGACTCCTATTCTTTCCCGGCTGGAGGAGGGCGATGGCGGGAGTGGAACAGGGCGGCTGCGGGATGTTCATCTCTTGTCAGTATTCACATTTATTGTAACTTCCTCACAGGGTCTGTGGTCACATCACCTGCTTCTCAGCTGTCACCGACCGAACTGATAGAAATGCAGAATGATCTCTTTAACAAAGAGAAAAACAGGCAGCTGTCACTAACTCCCCGAACTGAGAAGATTGAAGTGAAACACGTTGGTAAAACTGACCCTGGCACTATCTTTGTGTTGAATAAAAACGTTTCCACTCCTTATAGCTGTGCCATGCGTAAGTAATGGATCAGGGTCCCATTTTGATGATTTTAAATAAGAAAGGGGAAAAATCGGTGCAGAGGAGACAAGATGTTGTAATTGCTCCCTGAACTGCCCAGTATCTAGCATCTTACTGTGTGTTCACTGTTGACTTAGCTGTTGAGAATACTAGGGGTCCGGTAAGGTGGGTATTGTAATGCACAGGTTGTCCTGGGACTTGCTTGGATCTGGCTGAGTTTAGAGTGCTGTCATAGTGGCAGACCTGGAAGTGTTAACTACTCTTGTGCTTGCCCTTTTTCGAGACACTCTTGGTGTAATGGGGGTAGTCCCCATTGAGTCCCCTTAGAGGATTTTGAGACAGAGTGACTGCCTGCCCTCAGATGATCAGCTTTTTTTTTGGCCTTCTTTTCCTTTCCTGCTCTTTTATATCTAACAACCCTTTTATCTGCTCACTGCTTGCCTTGTGTGTGTGTTTTGTCTTTGTTTATTTGTAGTAAATGTGTGAGTGTGATTGGGGTAAAAATACTTCTTACGTTCATGTATTCAGATAATAATGCCTTTTGTGTGATCTGGTTTGGAAATGAAGGGAGCAGGGCCTCTGTATTATTTTTGATCAAAATTCTTTTGTAGTAACTTTGATAGAACTGGTAATGTTTAAATTCCGAAAGAACAAAAAGTCGATTTTTAAGTTTTGCATGCTCATTTGAATGTGACTAGCTAGCTGCATTGTTCAGGCTTTTGGAAAACTTAGTGATGATTCCATTTGAGTGGTTAACGTTAGTTAAAAGCTTAAGGTGACCTACAGAGTGTGTACTCTCAATCTTCCTTTACTTTGGCACTTGAATTAGTACTTAGAGTTGCTTCCTTATTTGGTGAGCATTTCTTGAACCTCTGCTGTAGGTGCTGTAGGGTAGGTATTAGGAATACAGAAGAGGCTAAGACAAGGCCCTTAAGCGGTTTTACTCATTTCACGTGTAGAGATGGAACATAACCCAGCATAACCCCTGCCCTCAGGCTTGCTTCTCTCTCATACTGTCAGTCGTTCAGTACGGGTTTTTTTTTTTTTTTTATTGACTGCCTGTTATATTCCAGGCCTGGTGCTAGGCTCTAGATAAATTGAGTGAGCAAAAATAGGCGTGATCCCTGCTTTAGGCAGCTTAATTTAGACCCTGTGGTTGGACCACTTCTGTGAATATCTTTGTACTCAAAAAACATCTAATCAGGAATGAAGTTGTATTCTGGAGTCATATAACAGGCCAGAGCTGATCTGCTTATGTGTGAATTCATACTGATTACTAAAAACTGATAACTATTATATTTAACTTAAGAGTCCATGTTAGAGAAGTAAAAGATGATTTGGAAGGAAGGCCCCAAACCCTTCTAGAACAGACTTACTGTGGATGTATATTTTTATATTTTCCCTTTTAAGTTGTGTGTTCATATATCCAGATATATCCATGATGCTGCTGTCTGAATATTTAAGTGTAGCTCTTGGCAGATTATTTTATTACTTAATTAACAGATTAATTTCAGGTTAGACTTAGCCTAACTTAGATTTTTGTTTGGGTAATTTTGTTAATAATTAACAATACACTGAATATGTTGGAAGTTATTTTTTATTAGCTACAAATATTTTTTTCCCCTCATAAAAGACAGCTTGCCAAATCTTGCCTTTCTGTCTTTTTATTTCTTAACGTAGCACTTAAACATGTAACGTTTCACTTGGGTTTTGTTAAAGTTAAATCTTCAATCTGTTCTAAATTCCTAGATTTAAGTGAGTGGTACTGCAGGAAGTCTATTCTGGCTCTTGTGGACGGACAGCCTTGGGACATGTATAAACCTTTGACCAAGTCCTGTGAAATTAAATTTCTAACTTTCAAAGATGATGATCCAGGAGAAGTCAATAAGGTATTTCTGCCTCTGCATTCTTTTGTCCTCCTCCCCCCATTTTTTCTTCCCCCTTTTATTAAAATCTGTTTACTTTGGAGTATACTTGTGCTGTGCTACGTTGCTTCAGTCCTGTCCGACTCTTTGCGACCCCATGGACTGTAGCCCACCAGGCTCCTCTGTCCACAGGATTTTCCAGGCAAGTATAATGGAATGGGTTGCCATGCCCTTCTCCAGGGCATCTTCCTGACCCAGGGATCAAACCCAAATCTCTTGCCTCGCTGGCTGATTCTTTACTGCTAAACCACTGGGGAAGCCCCTATGGAGTTATACAAATATGGCCGAAGTCAAATGTTGTACTGTACTAATCAGGGTTTTAATTGGTAGATAAGGCATTTTCATAGTTCAAAAATCCTCAGTGGCATTCATGTCTGTATTTTGGTTTGAGAAAACTATATGATGTGTCTTTCACATTTTCATATCTTTGTTCAGCTTACTTTTATTAATCGCCCTGTATATTGCAGTAATTTCTTTCTTGCCTTTGACCATCTGTTCTATAATATTTCAATAAATTTTTAACTTCTCTCCCTCCCTCCTTTTTTATCTAAAAATCTTCCTTAATAGTCTTGGAAAAATTTTGTTGGATGATGTGACTGATCCCTAAAGTGCTTGCCTATGTGATGACCTTTCATGTAACTTTCCTGGCCTTGCGTGGATCCTTCTCTGACCCCCACCTGCTCTTTGAACTTTAGTTTTCACAGCATCTTTCTACTTCCTCTCTGCTCCAGCCACACTGGAGGACTTGGTCAATAATGGTTTCTGCTCTGTTGTCCTTGCTTTGAGTATTCTCTTTCCTCCCTGTTAAAATCCTGTTTATCTTTTATAGTTAAGTTAAAATGTAATCTGCTCTGTGGAACCTTCTCAGTGTCTTCTTGTCAGATGAATCCCTCTTCTGGATCTCAACACACTTGCATAGTGTCTCTTGACACAGTATTTTGATTTTCGCTTGTAATATGAGCTGTTCTTGGCTCTGTAAAGACAGGGATCATGACCCTTATTGGATCTTGTCCTTGACTTACATACAGTAGGTGTTTAATAAGTATTTGTTGAAATGAAATATTTAAAGAAGGAAATGATAAACATAATAATTAAAGTAGCTAACATCAAACATTTATTGTTTATCAGACCCTGTTTTAGGTGATTCACAGATATTAACTCATTTAATCCTCATTTTAAAAAAATCCCATAAAATGTACTGTTATCCCCATTTTACAGATAAATAAACTGAGGCAAAGAGAGATGCAATAGCTTGACCAAGGTTACCAGTTTAGGAAGTGGCTGAGCCTGAATTTGAACCTAGGCATTGATTCTGAATTCCTCAGACATTAGAAACAATAAACTCGGGTAGATGAAAAAGTACATCTTGCTGGCCTTCAAGGCCTGAATTGGCGTCTGTTTTTAGTGTGTCTCTGTGATTGTGTGGAGCACATTCTGGAGTCTCTGTGAGCCTGCTCTCGTCCTCAGGTGTGAAGAGCTTAGGAAAGTCCTGTGCCCGCTTACAGTAGTGTCAGTGCAGAGCTTCAGACGGGCAGGTGGGCTGCAGTACCAGTGTTTCTCTTTCTGACTCTGTGATGGTTATTTTGAAGAAATACTAGTAAATCTTAGTATTTATTATGTTTGTGTATATTTTATTTTTCTAGGCTTATTGGCGTTCTTGTGCCATGATAATGGGCTGTGTGATAGAGAGGGCATTCAAAGATGAATATGTCGTCCATTTGGTCAGAGCCCCAGAAGTCCCAGGTGATGTATATGTAGCAGCAAATAAACACATACAGGTCTACTTTCTGTATCTGAATATTTTGGTACTTATGTTTGATGTTGTATAGAAAGTGATGCTTAGTCGTGTCTGACTCTTTGCGACCCCATGGATTGTAGCCCATGGAATTTTTCAGGCAAGAGTACTGGAGTGGGTTGCCATTTCCTTTTCCAGGGGCTCTTCCTGACCCAGGGATCAAACCTGGGTCTCCTGCATTGCAGGCAGAGGCTTTACCTCTGAGCCACCAGGGTAGCCCGTCGAATAGAACTAACTTCTAACTTAATCTGGGATTCCCTGATGGCTCAGATGATAGTCCTCCTGCAGTGCAGGAGACCCAGGTTCGATCCCTGGGTCGGGAAGATCCTCTGGAGAAGGAAATGGCAACCTACTCCAGTATTCTTGCCTGGAGAATTCCATGGACAGAGGAGCCTGGTTGGCCACATTTCATAGGGTCACAGAGTCGGACATGATTGAGCAACTGACACTTGCATTTTTTCTAATTTAATCTAATGTAAATTACCGTCATACATACATTCCATTCATTGTAGGTAACAATTCATCTTATTGTTGTTATATTCCGTTTAATTATTAGAAGTCAATTATTAACAGAACTAGAGGAGATTGTTTCTCTTGAATATGCATTTCATGTAACTATACTGTGTCAGTATTTATTTATCATCATTTAAAGTATTTATTTCCAAACAATGTGTGGAGGAGGAGGAGATGTGAGTATAAATAGACTTCTAAAACTCTGTTTAGTTGGTACCATTTCACCAGAAAGGACCTTAACACTGGAGAGGAACACCATTTTTGAGAGGTGGAAGAGTTCATAGTCTTTCTAAAACTAGGATTTTACAACAGTATATGTAGTAGGATCACATTTGTATTTTTTTTAAAGGTAGAAGTTTATATGCTAAAAAATATTTGATTTGGCAATAAATGATTCTAAGAAAAACAAAACAACAAAAAACTAATCTTTATTAGAAGATACTAAAAAATTAAACATTTCATGTCCATTTAGTTATTCACCTACTTGTTAAATGTTTTATTCTTTAGGAATTTTTTTATGTCTAGTAACTGTTTTGATCATCAGAGAAATCTCTGTGGTGATAATATACCTGAAGAAAATGTGAATGGTTAAAAAATACTGGTGATGTTGGGTTAATAAAAAGGTGAGATAATTTGATGTCAGAGTTGGTAGAGGTCTGACAGGCAGCTGGAGTGATGGTAACAGTTTTGTAATTTGTAGTGTTGGGAGAGATTGTTCACTCTTCACTTTAGGGTCTAAATATTCATTTGTGTTAAATTAGTAACTTCATACTCTTAACAGATTTAACTTTGCTTTTTTATTTTGGTTGGATTTACAGTAATCGCTGGAGCCTTCTGCTATGACATTGTTTTGGATAAGAAACTTGATGAGTGGATGCCAACAAAAGTAAGCCTGCTCTTTAGAGTATTAGAGTCTGTGCCTTTCTTTGTTAGAATGATTCCTGTGTTAGTATTGTTGAATGATACTCCGTGTTGAGAATATTTAAAAGAATCAGTCATTCAATCTTTTTTTTTTTTTTTTTTTCCTAAGTGTATTTAAGACAGAGCTATATGGTTGAGGGTATTCACTGCAGCGTGGTGCCCAGAATATAAAACACAGAAGCTTAACTATCTTGGATCCCCAGAGCATAGTTTGAAAATCACTACTCTAAACCGGTTAAAGCCTATTGCATGCCGAGTCCTTCCAGTAAACAAGGATTACATTGAGAGTGGTGGTGGTGGTTGGGGAGGGGGTGTGAATTAAAAACATCAGACTTCGAGAAAGCTAACCCAAAAAGCAGCAGACTACATAGCAACAAACTAGCCTGTTCTGGAATGTTCTGCCTTCTTAATGAGGGCAGCAGTGCCTTGTTGCTCTGGGACTTGGGTAGCAGCAGGAGTGGATCTACGTCAGATCCTGTGTAAGTAGAGGGTGCTGAAAGTTAAACCCAGTGACTTAGTTATGACTGGGGACAACGGACAGATGCCTAATTAAGCAAAACTGTATGTCCTATATTATAGGGAGTTTGGAAGTCAGGAAAGGGGAGGCTGTGTAGTGTACCACTTTATCAATTTCACTATGTCCATTTTTTTCCCAGTTTAATATCTCTGAAACAAATATGTCTTTTGTTTGTTTCTATAACTTTTCTTAAACTTTTTTAGTTGAAGAAAATTATAGATACCTGTGGAGTTGCCTGGTAGATCAGCTGGTAAAGGCAAAGCAATGCAGGATACCCCGGTTCAGTTTCTTGGTGGGAAAGTTCCCCTGGAGAACAGATAGGCTACCCACGCCGGTATTCTTAGGCTTCCCTGATCGCTCAAGACAGTAAAGAATCCGCCTGCAATGTGGGAGACCTAGATTTGATCCCTGGGTTTGAAGATCCCCGGGAGCAGAGCCTGGCAACCCACTTCAGTATTCTTGCCTGGAGAATCCCCATGGACAGAGGAGCCTGGTGGGCTGCAGTCCATGGAGTCACAAGAGTCGGACATGACTGAGCGACTAAGCACAGCAACAGTGGAGTTGTAGGAGGTTCCTACATATATGGAGGTTATATATGGAGGTATATATATATATATATATATTCCTAATATATGGAGGTTCCATGTTCCCTTTACTCCCTCTTCCCCAGTCTGTCATGTTGCAGACCGCAGTACCACGTGACCACAACCAGGATATTGGCGCTGATAGAGCTGAGACACAGAACATTTCTGTCTGCGTCTAGAGACTAAATTTCTCGTTAGTCTCTATCCTCCCCATCCTTAAACTGTGGCAACCACTTATCTGTTCTCTGTTTGTATAATCTTATCAATTCAAGAATGTTATTGTAAATGAAGTCATTCAGTATGTAATATTGGGGAATTGACTTTTTTCACTCAATATAATTCTCTGGCGCAAATGTGAATTAACAGTAGATAGCATCTTATGATTATCACTGGTAATGTCTTCTCAGTGGTGCATCTTACATTTAGTGAAATAGTTTCTAAAAGCAAGAATTTCAGAGTTGCTGACTTCAAATGTTGGCTTCAAAAGTTATTTCTTAAATAATCTTGCCCTTATTACCATCAGAAGGGAGAGAGGAGGGAAACAGGAAGGATGAAAGAGAGAGGGAAGAAAGGTGTTGGGAGAGATGGGGTGAGGGTCAGGGAAAGATAAGAAGGGTTTCTTCTTCATCTATGGACTCGTGTCAGTATATTTCTTTTTTCCAAGTCTGTCAAAGTTCTTCCTTTACTGAAGTTAAGTAAAAACTAAGGCGGTCAAAATTTAACTCTCATTGTCTGTGAAACTTGCTGCTACTTTTCCCCTTTTTTTTCCAAGATAAAACTTTAATAAAGAAATATACTAGTTCATTGGAGGCACTGTGGGCTTTGGTGGAAGGCTTTGAGAAAGTGGGGGAGAGTTACATTCAGGTAACAGCTATATTAAACCATGAATGTGTATTTGCAGGAAATTATCTCTTTAAGAATGAGAAGAGTCATTTCATTCAAAACAGTCTAATAGGTCTATGGAAAGAATTTTATTACAAAAATTATTTGCGTAATGGTGCTTGATCTTTTCTGTATTAGTAATGATTTATAGTGTGAAAACTCAATTATAGTTTTTATTAAAAATCTCAGAAACATTGTTAATGTGTGTTATTAATCATTTCAATTGTATTAAATAGACGCTTACATTAAACAGAAGTTTCTAGCATTGAATTTTATGTTGTGTTTTGGACATGGCCAGTGATGACATGTACTACTGAAACTTTCCGAATCACATAAACAATGTTTTTCCTCATGGATTTAATTAAAGAACTTAGTTTTACTCATAGTGTAAACAAATTTTTATATCTTACTATTTACTTATTAGCATTTCTACTTTTTGCACCATTATTTTAATAAACATTTACAGGGCTATATAAATGAAATGTTCATTAAAATTTCTTTGTAGGATTATCCTTAGTAATTATTTCTAATACAGGCTGATATTTAGTTACAAGTTATAAGTTTTATAGTTTGTAGAGTTGGGAGAAATTGCTAATCATACATCTAATGGTTCAAGTATTCAGTTGTTGCAAATTAATGCTTCCTTTCCTAGCCAGTTGGCTTTTGCTTTTTGTTGTAGTTTAATTCATTATATTAAGCATGCAATTTTATCTGCCATATAGAGAAATGTTTTTAAGTAAATTGTTACAAAAGATTAGTACTTTTTTTTCATTAATACTTTCTCTTTTTTCCATTTTTAAGGAGAACCTGCGTTCTTTCACGAAAGATGCTCGTGCTTTAATTTATAAAGATCTTCCATTTGAAACCCTGGAAGTTGAAGCAAAAGTGGCATTAGAAATATTTCAGCACAATAAGTAAGTGTTGGCTTCCTCTAAAACAAAATTAAACCTCTCAAAGTTGTATATAATGAAGAAAATTCAGCTCTTTAAGAACTTTGATATTTGATGTACATAGGACACCTTTTACTTTTTAGCTTTTACATTTGTTCAGCTTACTATTTCCCTGAGAAGAAGTGACTCCCCTCCCCAGCTTTTGATTCTTTTCTTCCTTTGTTTTACTGTCTTTTTTTTTTTTTTTTTTGCCAGTTCTCTTTATGTTACCATCACAGAGTATTCCCCTTGTTTCCTTTCATTGTGAAGGGGGTAGCCTGTGTTAAACTGTATTATTTTGAATTTAAACTTAAATTTATTTAAGCTGTATTGTATTTGGCAACCTTTCCTTCCCATCTTTCCACTTTTCAAATGAAAAGGGTAAGACAGTGAATGCCAGCTGTTCAGAAGTGGCTAACAGCTGAAGTTCACATGGCCAGATCTTAATCTTCCCTGTGGGAATTGTTCATTTGATGGATTTTCTTTGCCAACATTTTCAGTGGTGCCTGACTTCTCAATTCCCTTTCTCACTCAGAAAACCTCCAATTTGTCTTCTACTAATTATGAGAACATAAACTAAATTGTAATATTAATCTTAACTAGAATCCATTAGAAAGGGACGTCTCAGAATTTTTTCATTTGGACATGTCAGTGGTTGATGTTGTCATTTACTAAGCTAGGGGATTCAGGAATGAGTTTGGTGAGAAAAGAGGTGGTACGTTTTTGTTCAGTTTCAGTATTTGGGGATGTAAGATGCTTGTCGAACACCCTGGTGAAGTCCGGAGTGTTTTGCATATACAGTTCAGGGCTCAGAAGAAGTATGTGGATGAGAAGCAGAGGTGTAGAAGATAAAAGCCTAGAAGTGGTAATTAAAGCCGTGCAGATCAAGGAACCAGGCCAGAGAGGACGCTTTGAGTGAAGAGAGCTGAGGGACAGAACTTGCAGGGCAGGGAGAGAACGGTGACCAGAGAGTCACAGTAACAAGAGAAGGCCTTGAGAAGTGCAGGTGAGCAGTGGAAATGAGGACCAAGGAGGCACCTGTGGGAACCGTGAGAATGCTATGGTGGAGTTGTGAGGCTGTGGCCAGACCGAAAGAGGTGAGATGTGAAAGGGAGGCGGGAGGGGGAGGCGCCTAGTCTAACACTCCCTTTCAAGCACTTTGGCTGAAGAGGAAGAGAGAGGGAAGTGGCTTTAAACACCTTTTTGTACATTTAGAATTAAAACTTTCTTTTTTTTGCTGCTCTGTAGGTACAAAGTAGATTTCATAGAAGAGAAGGCATCTCAGAACCCTGAGAGAATAGTCAAGCTTCACAGGTAAATAAAGATGAAAAAATTGACGTCTATGCTAATTGAATAGAAGGTTTAGTTTTATTGTTACGTGACGAGTATAGTTTGTACCTTTATTGTTCTTTTATCTTATTTTCTGCTGCTTTGTTTGGAACCTCTGCTATCTTCAGGAAGGGTTGCGGTTTCTGTTCCTAATTTTGCTGTTTGTTACTTTTATGTTTGTATTTTACGAGTTGGAAAGCAGTGTTAAAAAATGTAGTTTTTAGAGTTAATTTTGAAAATGGGTGAAATATTCTTCGTTATGAATTGATCATAATTCATATGAAGTCTATATTCATATGCGTATATAGAAATGTGATTACTAATTAGTTACTACTTGAGTTACATGTAAGGAAGTCATTTCAGAGTGTGCTTTCTAATGCAGAGATGAGAGAGGTAAGACAGGGCATTAGCAAAAATGACTTCTTGGTCTGTATCTATTTTTTCAACTTAATGTTTTCTTGACTCAGACTCAACTTTTTTCCTCTAGGAAGCTGCTCTTAGGGCACAACCTGGCCTACATACTAAAACTCTAAATTCTGTTGCGTTAGTTGTTACAGGGTTATAGGTTATCAGATTTAGACATTGGATCTGTTTGATGGCATATGTTCAGTAATCTTAAAAATCTTCAAAATTGTAGGAAGAAAAAGTTTCACCAATTTTAATTTTCAAAATTTTAGTCTCTTCACTTGAGATGGCCGTGTCGGGGTTTACTCCAGACCGAATTGATCCATAGGCATTGTTCTTGATCAGGGATGTAGCAGCAAATAGAATGAGTAGACTTTTTTTTTTTTTCAAACTATTGTAAGTGATGTGATTTTATGATCTAGTTTGTTTATTTTAAAAATCAAATCAGATTTGGTGACTTCATTGATGTGAGCGAGGGCCCTCTTATTCCAAGAACAAGTATTTGTTTCCAGTATGAAGTGTCAACGGTTCACAATCTTCAAGCCACCCAGTCGAGTCTTGTACGAAGATTCCAGGGTCTCTCTCTACCTGTGCACTTAAGAGTAAGTAAAGCCAAAAGTTTCAGGTTATTCAGTTTGGGTGTGAGTGTGATTCCAGTCTTGATTTTTATACCAGTTGGAAGGACATATATTTTAATTTTCTTTAAATTGTGTAACACTAATACTTTGTCAGCTTGGGTTTATGATTAAAAATAATTGTAGCTAGGATGTAAACAGATAATTTACAAAAGAAATATTAATTGAAAAAAATTAACTCAAATTGAGATAGTATTTTTAATGTTTCAGATTGATTTAGAAGAGGGTGCAATGGGGAGCAGTGGGGCACAGATTGGTGGGACCTTCTGGAGCACCCTGTGGCCTGTTCTTCTCCCTAATTTTGAGGATCCGTGTTGCCCCCTTCTCCTCCTGCCCTCAGTCTTTCCCAGGATCAGGGTCTTGGGGTACATAGTATATCTTCATTTACTTAAATCTTCCTTCATCAGCATTTTGTAATTTTTACCATACATGTCCTTTATGTGTTTGATTTTTTTCCACATGCCTTCCTTTCCTAGCTCTCTCCATTTCAGTAAAGGAGCTGTCAGCTACCTGGCTGTTTGAGGTAACCCTTGGTTCTCTGGTTCCCTCATAGCCAGGCCCCCTCCCATCCATCAGGAGGTTGACTCTTTAAAACACATCGTGAGTGCATCCACTGCCAGCAGCTCATCTACTCCTGCTCCCCACATCCTGTCCCTCCTCCTTCTTTGCTTTTCATTTTGCCTCCAAAGCACATTCTCTAATGAGTAGCCAGAGTGATCCTTTTAATATACACATCAGATCATGTAATTCCTATGCCCCAAACTTTGCAGTGGCTTCTCCTGAACAAATACCGACCCTTCACCCTGTCTCACGAAGCCCTACATTGTGAGATTCCTGCTTTTCTCTGACTTCATCTCATACCACTTTCTCCAGCACCCATTATATTCCACTCAAACCTCTCTCTCAAAAGTCTCTCACTGTAGCTTATTCTGCCTGAGCCAGGTATGGTTTTCCCTTGAAATATACCACTCTTTGCTCTTTTTCCAGGAGGGTTTACTTGTACGTATTTAGTAATTTTACCTTTTATCATAGATTTTACCAGCTCATCCAGTTTGAAATAGTTTCTGACCCACCCACATCCCTCAGTATCACCTTCAGCTGATTTTGTAAACACTGATGTGGTCATTTTGCACTTTGCAGTTTTCATTTATGCATTCTGAAAATTCTCTGCTGCATATGATTATTAGTTATTAAGGAAATTGGTTCTATAACGTTACTATTGTCTTTGTCAGTTTTTACTTGTTCTGCAGAGTAATCTACTAAATCTTCCAGGTCTGCTCTTCCGATGTGAGATGTCACAATTGATTCTTTGTGTGTGTGTGTGTTAAATTTTTATTAGAGTATAGTTGATTTACAGTGTCGTGTTAGTTTCTGCTGTATAGCAAAGTGTATCAGTTATACATACACACATATCCACTCCTTTAAAGATTCTTTTCCCATACAATAGAGTTCATTACGGAGAACTGAGAAGAATTTGTAATAAACCTTTCCGTGTAATTGCTTATGATTTGAACAATGACCAGTAGCATGTTGAAATTGGCTGTTTAAGGAAGGAATTAGGGGTTAGTGGGAGAGATTTTTGCTTCCCATTAGAAGGAATGCTTTCTATGGTGGTACTGATTAAGGACAAAGAGTGGCATGCTCAGTCCTTAAGTCTCTTTTTCTTAGATGCTAAGCAGAGCAGTCCTGTATAGTGTGCGCCTTTTTCCCTACTCAGACTCACTTTTGTGACCTCGTAGCCTCATTAGTAGTGCCTAACTTTCCATGTATTTGTTTTCCGTATTTGTTTTGTTTAAACCTATATAAAGACTCAGCCTCTTTGATTTTAACTTTGGTGCTTTATTTAATTCATAGTAAATATTTTCTTTTCAAGGCACACTTTACGATATGGAATAAATTATTGGAAAGGTCTCGGAAAATGGTAAGTGTTTTTGACAGCGTGTGAGTACATTTCTATGAAGAAATTTTCTTTGAAATTAAGCAACCACCACAACAAAATAATAAAGAAAAAGAGAAGGAAAGAAATTGGTTGTCTCATTAGCTAAAGCAGTATTGTGGTTGTTGACCTCGTTAGTATTTTGGCAAAAAAAAAAGTTATTTGGCAATTCCATTTTTATTTGCTAATAACATGAGAGTGATACTGTAGGAACTTGAAGAAAAATAAAACTTAACTGCTGTATAGCAGTAACAGTTCTTTATGGCTGTAATGGTGTTAATTAAGTCTATGCTATATTTTCATGTGAACTTAGTGAATATTTAAGATTTGCCAGGTATGTTTTAAAGCTGCCTTGACAGTAGACACTTTAATATATAAATGTTCTGAAAAACCATTACCCAATTAAATATTTATTATTTTGCATGATGATGTGTACAGTTAGCCTTTAGTAATGACTTTACAGGTAGAGTTTGCTATTTAGGCACTTAGCTATTATGTTCTTGTGCACAGATGTAATTTTCTTTTTCTCATGAGAAGAAAGTGTTTTTGAATAGATGGAATAACTTTGTTTCTTTAGTTGGTAACAATGACCATTTTAGATTAAGGTACTAGAGAAGAAATGAATATATAAGAAATGTAGGAAGTAGTAGAGATAGTAGCCTGGAGTATCTAGTGGAAATCAGTGAGTAGCTGTTTTTACAATATTTATTTTGGTCCATTTTCCTCTTCCACTGTTTATTTTGCTTGTACAAAGGGAGTAGCTTAAACACGTGGTTCATTGATTTAATTACATAGCCTTGTTATATGCCAGGGACTGTAGGTGCAGTAATGAACAAGATCTACTTGCTGTCCTCAAGGAAGTTACTTGAACAGCATAACTAGTCCTGCAGAGCTGCTAAGTCGCCTCAGTTGTGTCTGACTCTGTGACCCCATGGACGGCAGCCCACCAGGCTCTCCCGTCCCTGAGATTCTCCAGGCAAGAACACTGGAGTGGGTTGCCATTTCCTTCTCCAATAACTAGTCCTATAAGCAGACAATTCAGGTGTACATGTGGGGCTCTGGCATAAAGAAAAGGACCCAAGCCAAACCACTGGTTGGTTAAGGAGCATTCCCAATCATTATTTCTTAAACTGGTTTTAAAGGGTGAATGGAAGTGGGCCAGGCAGATGATTTGCTTGCAGATGGGTTTATCCCAGCGGAAGCTGCTTGCCTAAGAGGCTGGTGGAATCAAGTGCATAGTGAACATAAGAGGAATCTGGATGCACACTCACATGTGGGATGGGTGTGAGTCTGTTGGAAGTAGAATATGAAGGGTTTGTCTTCTGTCATGTGGAATTTGAATGCCTCTCCTGAAGATGTTTGGAGGTAACTGGAGAATCTGAGTAAGGAAGTGACCTATTGATAAACATCCTGTTTACAAGCTCATTCTGGGGCCAGCATGGAAGATAACTGTGACTTAAGCCAGCAGCCGTCTAAAAGGTAGCAGATGACAAGACCCTGAAGTTCAAGCAGGGCAGTGAGAATGGCTGTGAGAGTTATGTAGGTGGAATTAATAGGACTGTTGATCACATATGCAGGTGAGAAGTGTGGATTCTCTCATGCCTGGCTGAGGCGTCTGAGTGGAGCCCTTCAGTGAGATAGATGATGCAGGAAGTAGAGCAGGTTGTAGGGTGATGAGGAATGCCATTTTAGCTCTATTTGTTTCCTAAGTGACATATAACAAATATTAACATACAGATATCTATTTGTTTCTTGAGTGACATATAACAAATATTAAGATACAGATATCTGTTCTACTAAACCTGTAGTATACTGTGTTCAAAATAGACTTACTGATTTCTTTCAATAAAATTGATTGATTTAAAATACTTTGTTGATTTCATTTTATAGATGAAAAATTCAATGACAAACTTGAGAAGCCTAGATATATGCCTCAGATTATATTTTTAGTGGAATTGTACTTTACTTGATAATTTATATTGGGAACTTCGTTGTGTAAGTTTTCTTCTCTTTCTACTTTCTATAATACTTACTATTGAAAAAGAAAGGCAAAGGATTATTAAAAAACAAAGACTGCAGTGATTTTAAATGGCGAGTGAAGGGTAGAAGTGTTTATTAGAAAAGTAAAGCTATTTATGTTTTTACAGGTAACTGAAGATCAAACTAAGCCTACAGAGAAGAGTGCATCTACCTAGTGACTTCCTCAAATTTAAATATGTATAGTAAATTAAAAGTTTTCTATGTAGTGTTTGTGCATACTTGTAAAATGAACTCTTTTTCTCCCTGAGATTTGTACTGGTTTACTGTCTCCTTTCTCTGAATGGTAAAGCAATAGGAATTTTACATAGAAACAAACCTGCCCCCTTCTACTATCTGGATGCAACATTTTGGCATGTTTTCTACTTTCAGGGCTTTTTTGTACATATATAAACATCTATGTTGTTGTTGTTAAGTCGTAACCAATTCTTGTGGCCCTATGGACTGTAGCTGCCAGGCTCCTCTGTCCACGGGATTTCCTAGGCAAGAATACTGGAGCAGGTTGCCGTGCCGTCCTTCAGGGGATCTTCCTGACACAGGGATTGAATCTGTGTCTCCTGCATTGGTAGGTGGATTTTTCACTGCTGAGTACCAGGGAAGCCCCATAAACATATATGCACAGATAGAAAGTTAGTCTTTTACAAACATAAATAGGATCTTACTAGTTTCCGTTTTTCACTGTTTTAAACAGTGATGTAGTAAACATCTTTGTAAAATGTTTGCAAAATGGCATGCGTTTTGTGGATAGATAGATTAATTGCTACTGAGTAACTGAGTGTTTCCCATAAACTGATCCTTGTGCTAAGCTTTTCATATGGAATCTCGTATTTAATTTTCAGAACAGCCTGTTAATAAGGTGTTTCCAGTTTGCGAGTGAGGAAACTGGAAACTGGCAAGTATTAATAGCAAAGCTGGAAATTGGATCTAGGTGCTTTCACTCCTATGCCTTATCTCTTATGTACTGTGCTCTTGTTCATGTTTAACAGCTGCATATGAATTTGTGAATCTTTCAGAAGATACTGATGGAGTTATATATTCATTTGTTACTTTATTTCCTAGGCCGTGAATGATCTCCTTCCTCTGGAGTCAGATTTTTTGCTTATCTCAATCTTTCGTGTTTTGGGTTCCCCCTAACCATTCCCCACCCCCAAATCTAGCGACTGTTGGTTGTTAGTTTTAGTTGAGAATGCAGCTAAGGGAAGGAGATTGAGTGGTAGCTCTGTGGTATGGGTGAGGTTTGGCTTTTCTAAGGATGAGTAGGTGAAGCTGGCTGTTAGGATGGGGATTTTCTAGTGCTAAAATGAAGAACTTGTCAGTTTTGGTGACTAGTTTCTATGGTGACTCTTCTGATTCTCTCTCGATTCTTCTTTAACTTATTTTATGAGATCCCTCCGATATTTTACCTGTGGACCGATGTTAGACTCAGGCCTTGCTGTATTTGGCAGTCGTGGGTGGGGGGCAGAGAACAACTGGTTTGTGTATAGGCCTTTGTATATAGACTTTTCGGAGAAGGCAATGGCACCCCACTCCAGTACTCTTGCCTGGAAAATCCCATGGACGGTGGAGCCTGGTAGGCTGCAGTCCATGGGGTCGCTAAGAGTCGGACACGACCAAGCGACTTCACTTTCACTTTCATGCATTGGAGAAGGAAATGGCAACCCACTCCAGTGTTCTCGCCTGGAGAATCCCTGGGACGGGGGAGCCTGGTAGGCTGCCGTCTTTGGGGTCACACAGAGTCGGACACGACTGAAGTGACTTAGCATAGCATAGCATAGCATATAGACTTTTGCTGAGCCCACTCTTTTCAGTCCTTCTTCTGTCTTCCACCATCTTTGAGGTTCTCTGGCCAGCTGGGCGGGTCGGCTCCCTCTTCTGCTGGACTCCATCGCGTATTCTGGGTGGTGACATCCTGCACCATTGAACTGGTCACTTCACTGTCCATCTTTCAGCAACTGGGTGAGATTTCTTGTCTGTTGCTGCTTTCCTCTCCCATGCCCTTTGTTGTTTGTGGGTTTATGCTTTGAATTCTTTTAAAATATTGTGAAATGTTTTCAGCTTACAAAATATAATTTAACACACCCTTATTTGGGTGGCTATTTTTAATGCTTTTGGGGCACCTGGTCGTCTTGAACATCCACTCTTTGGGGACTTCACCCTTTATGTATCCCGTCTTACCTAGTGGAGAGTAAAAATCTCTAAGCTTTTCTTGCAGTAAGAGCCCAGTCAGGTGTCCTGGGCTCACTGGTTAGACAGACACACCTGTCTGAAATTTGAAAGCAGTGCTGTGAAGACAATGGCATGTGAGTTTCATTTTGTCCAGGGGAGCAGTGACGTGACTTTCGAGGTGGCAGCAACAGCAGCGGCCAGGGGCTCCTGTGGTGGAAGGTGGACTGAGCCCAGTCGTTTTCCCCCTGCAGCTGCCCTGTGCTGTAACAGCGGGCATTTCTTTGGGTCCTGTAACCTGGTCTCTGAGCCTCAGCCTTGTGAACCATTTGTTTTTTGCTTAAATGAGTAGATCCTATTGTTTGCAACCAAGAATGTTAACCTAGAGCCACTACCCAAATTAACCATCATTAATCTTTTTTCTTATCAGATCTTTTTGTTTTTAAATCAAGGAAAAGCTGCCTATCCATTGAAAGTTTTCCTCATATTATTTCTTTGTAAGAACTCCTGTCCTTTGGTGCATATCCTTACCATTCCTGATTTGCAGTGTATATGATTCTTTGTATATTATACTGAACATAATTGGTTTCATGATACGCATGTTCTTTTGAAATTTGCCTCCATTGCTCAGCATTGTGTATTCACATTTAACATGTTGATACATGTAGAGCTAGTGTGTGTGCTGAGCTGGTTAATGCATGTAGGTGTATATAGTATCCCATTGTATGATTAATCCCATGATTAATTCATTTTCTTATTGATGACCATCGAGGATGGTCTTGAGTTTTTAGTATTATAAACAGTACTGCAGAAAATACTCTGCTGATGTTTCTTTGTGTATACATTTGACAGTATCTGGGGTGGAACGTGCATGTTCAACTGAATATGTCAGCCACCGCAGCAGTGGTGCCAGTTTACTCCCTATCAGCCGTCTGATAGTCCCTGTTTCCCCACTCCCTCACAAACACTTGTCATTGTCAGACAGTCAAATATTTGGTCAGTTGGATACACCTGATCTAATACTGAGCATGTAGTGACAATGAGCATCTCTTATTTGTTTCATAGCCAATAAGACTTCTGTGAGTTATCAGTTTACAGACTTTACCCATTATTATTATTTTTTTAATTAGATCCTTGGTCCTTTTAATAAGAGTTTTTTTATATGTTCAGAAAGTTAAACCTTTGTCATTGCAAATCTCTTCTCTAGTCTGACTTACTTCGTTGATACTATTATCTTAACGTGGTTAGAATTACTCATCTTTTCCTTTATGATTTATATGCATTTTGGAAATTTTAAAAAAGCCTCCCCTAACTTGAAGTTAAGGCATTCTTATAAGAAGGTTATAAGGTATTTTTTAATATTTTAAAGGCTTTTGGTATTTAATTGCTTCATTTATTTGACATTTGAATGTGAATGTGAAGTCACTCAGTCATGTCCGACTCTTTGCGACCCCATGGACTGTAGCCTATCAGGTTCCTCCGTCCATGGAATTTTCCAGGCAAGAGTACTGGAGTGAGTTGCCATTTCCTTCTCCAGGGTATCTTCCCAACCCAGGGATCAAACCTGGGTGTCCTGCATTGCAGGCAGACTCTTTACATTTAATTTTGCATTTAGAGCGAGGGAGGGGATCTAATTTTGAATCCTTTCTAACCCCACATGGGTCATCAGTTATTCTACATCATTATTTCCTCCCTCGTCTTCAGAGGTTACCACATAATACATCAGATTCCTGTACACGCCTGAGTCCTCACTGATCAATTTGTCTATCCCTGTACTACTGTCACACTGTTTTAATTATAACTTTGTAACATGTTTTGACTTATCGTATGGTGAGTTCTTATTATTTTTTTCCCCAAAATTTTCATGATTGTTGGATCAGCTTATCAACTTCTGAGTGGCTAGTGTGAAAAGCTGTTTTTCTGACAAAATAGCTTTTCTACAGATATTTCTACATGAGCTTCTTTAGGTTAGTGGTAAATAGTTTTCATTCCTTTTAACTTTTTATGTCATTATGTTTTAGGTTTTCTCTTTAAAAAAGCATATAGGAATCTTTTTTCTACTGTCTTAAATCCATTCTCCTACAGCAATTGTGGATTTGACATTTTATATTTGCCTATTTTATTTAGAGACTGTTTGTTTGCACTGTGTATTCCAGTTTGGAATTGTTATAACTTGGTGGCAGATTGTTTCCTTTTTATCACTAGATAAAGATCCTCTGTACCCCTAATAATGCGTTCTCCCCTTAATCTGGTTTTCTCAATCTATTTTTTCTTTAGTCTGGTTCTATTTTCACATTACATTTTTATTAGTGTTTACATAGTATACATTTTTCTGTCCCTTTTCAACTTTTTAAAAATGTTGTTATGTTTTAAGTCCGTTTTTCATAAATAGCATAAAATCATTGAACTTTCTTTTAAAATCCAGTTTTGGAATTACTGTCTTTTAAGAAGTATGTTTTAATTCATGTACCTCTTCTTGTGATTACTACTTTGCATTCTTTTCTTTCCTTACTTGCTAAACACTGGATTTTGATCCAGTTTCCTTTTTTTCTTCTTTTCTTCCTATTTTATTTTTTAAATTTATTTTTTAATTGAAGGATAATTGCTTTACAAAATTTTGTTGTTTTCTGTCAAACCTCAACATGAATCAGCCATAGGTATACATATATTTCCTCTCCATTTTGAACCTCCCTCTCAGCCATAAAAAGGAATGCATTTGAGTGAGTTCTGATGAGGTGGATGAACCTAGAACCTATCATACAGAGTGAAGTGAGTTAGAGAAAGATAAATATCATATTCTAATGCACATATATGGAATCTAGAAAAATGGTACTGAAGAATTTATTTACAGGGCAGCAGTGGAGAAGCAGACATAGAGAATAGACTTTTCTTCCTGTTTTAGAATTTACATATTCTGTTTCCATTCTTTCAGCCTACAGAATTCTATTTGTACTGAATATTCCATTTGTGTTAAATAAAGGTGTACCATTGTTAAGTTAGAACCCTGTTGATGGTTGACTTTACATTTTTGCTTTTAAAATAATGCTTCAACTGATAACCTTGTACATATGATACCCCACATGTGCTGGTAGTTCTATAATATAAATTCTTATAGGTGATCCTATAGGTCAAAGGGTTATGTGTATTTTAAGTTTTAATATAGGTAACATCCTTTTGAAGATAAATTTATTCAGTTAGATTTTAGATTTGATAAATATATTAAAGGTAAAATACTTATTTTTAGGGAAAGCTACTACTGCAGTGTTATTTCTAAGGGATCTCAAAGTTGGGCGTTACATCAAGCCTGCCTGTAGGGAGAAAAAGGACAAATTTTTGTATATATACTTTTGGTGATGGAATTTCTTAAAACGAACATGGAGACTGCCCTTTCGAGCTGCAGAATTTAGGAAGAGCCAAACTGTTGTTCGAGTTGAGTCCATGCACGTTTATTGAAAAAGAGTCCCTCAGGTCTGAGAATACAGAGGTGCCAGGTACAGATAGTCTCCAGCATCAGAACAAGTTGTATTTCCAGAGTCAGTGGAGACTTGGATACGTTTTCCCATTCCACTTAAGCAACTGTGAGCAAGGCCCTGTGTTGAGTGGAATACAGAAAAGTTTATAGTGATATTTCTTACCTGCAGGAGCTCACGATCTGGAGAGGACAGTGTGTACGCAGCGAGGACAATGCAGGGCACAGCGAGATGCTCCTTTACAGGAGAGCTGCAAATTGTGCTTTGGGGGAACGGGAGAAGGATCCCTCTTGGGTGCAGCCCTCTTCAGGGCTCTCTTCCTGTGTTCTCAGCATGGGCAAACAGAAATTGCTGAGCTGTCAGCATTTGGGAAAGGGTAGGATTTTCCTAAGTGGAGACTGGATATGAAGATTGGTGAAGCCTTGACATACCCATGAACAGTATGAAAAAGCAAAATGATAGGATACTGAAAGAGAAACTCCCCAGGTCAGTAGGGGCCCAATATGCTACTGGAGATCAGTGGAGAAATAACTCCAGAAAGAATAAAGGGACGGAGCCAAAGCAAAAACAGTACCCACCTGTGGATATGGCTGGTGATAGAAGCAAGGTCCAATGCTGTAAAGAGCAATATTGCATAGGAACCTGGAATGTCAGGTCCATGAATCAAGGCAAATTGGAAGTGGTCAAAGAGAAGACGGCAAGAGTGAACATTGACATTATAGGAATCTGTGAACTCAAATGGACTGGAATGGGTGAATTTAACTCAGATGATCATTATATCTACTACTGCAGGCAGGAATCCCTTAGAGGAAATGGACTGGCCATCATGGTCAACAAAAGAGTCCGAAATGCAGTATTTGGATGCAATCTCAAAAACGACAGAATGATCTCTGTTTCCAAGGCAAACCATTCAATGTCACAGTAATCCAAGTCTATGCCCCAACCAGTAACGCTGAAGAAGCTGAAGTTGAACGGTTCTATGAAGACCTACAAGACCTTTTAGAACTAACACCCAAAAAAGATGTCCTTTTCATTATAGGGGACTGGAATGCAAAAGTAGGAAGTCAAGAAACACCTGGAGTAACTGGCAAATTTGGCCTTGGGATACGGAATGAAGCAGGGCAAAGACTAATAGAGTTTTGCCAAGAAAATGCACTAGTCATAACAAATACCCTCTTCCAGCAACACAAGAGAAGACTCTATATATGGACATCACCAGATGGTCAACACCGAAATCAGATCGATTATATTCTTTGCAGCCAAAGATGGAAAAGCTGTATACAGTCAGCAAAAACAAAACCAGGAGCTGACTGTGGCTCAGACCATGAACTTCTTATTGCCAAATTCAGACTGAAATTGAAGAAAGTAGGGAAAACCACTAGACCATTCAGGTATGACCTAAATCAAATCCCTTATGAGTATACAGTGGAAGTGAGAAATAGATTTAAGGGCCTAGATCTGATAGATAGAATGCCTGATGAACTATGGAATGAGGTTCGTGACATTGTACAGGAGACAGGGATCAAGACCATCCCCATGGAAAAGAAATGCAAAAAAGCAAAATGGCTGTCTGGGGAGGCCTTACAAATAGCTGTGAAAAGGAGAGAAATGAAAAGCAAAGGAGAAAAGGAAAGATATAAGCATCTGAATGCAGAGTTCCAAAGAATAGCAAGAAGATATAAGAAAGCCTTCAGCGATCAATGCAAAGAAATAGAGGAAAACAACAGAATGGGAAAGACTAGAGATCTCTTCAAGAAAATCAGAGATACCAAAGGAACATTTCATGCAAAGATGGGCTCGATAAAGGACAGAAATGGTATGGACCTAACAGAAGCAGAAGATATTAAGAAGAGGTGGCAAGAATACACAGAAGAACTGTACAAAGAAGATCTTCATGACCCAGATAATCACGATGGTGTGAGTACTGACCTAGAGCCAGACATCCTGGAATGTGAAGTCAAGTGGGCCTTAGAAAGCATTACTCAGCCATTAAAAAGAATACATTTGAATCAGTTCTAATGAGGTGGATGGAACTGGAGCCTATTATACAGAGTGAAGTAAGCCAGAAAGAAAAACACAAATACAGTATACTAACGCATATATATGGAATTTAGAAAGATGGTAACAATCACCCTGCTTATGTGACAGCAAAAGAGACACTGATGTATAGAACAGACTTTTGGACTCTGGGACTGGGAGAGGGTGGGACGATTGGGGAGAATAGCATTGAAATATATATAATATCATATCTGAAACGAGTCAGTCCAGGTACGATGCCCTATAACAGATGCCTGGGACTGGAGCACTGGGAAGACCTGGAGGGAGGGTGTGGGAAAGGGGGAGGGAGGAGGGTTCAGGATGGGGAACACGTGTATTCTGGTGGCGGATCCATCTCGATGTATAGTAAAAGTAATACAATATTGTAAAGATAAGAAAAATTTAAAAAATAATAATAAAATTAAAAAAAAAAATCCACCTAAGGAAAAAAAAAAAAAAACTTGAAAAAAAAAAAAAAAGAAAGCATCACTACGAACAAATCTAGTGGAGGTGATGGAATTCCAGTTGAGCTATTCCAAATCCTGAAAGATGATGCTGTGAAAGTGCTGCACTCAATATGCCAGCAAATTTGGAAAACTCAGCAGTGGCCACAGGACTGGAAAAGGTCAGTTTTCACCCCAATCCCAAAGAAAGGCGATGCCAAAGAGTGCTCAAACTACCGCACAATTGCACTCATCTCACACACTAGTAAAGTAATGCTCAAAATTGTCCAAGCCAGGCTTCAGCAATATGTGAACCGTGAACTTCCTGATGTTCAAGCTGGTTTTAGAAAAGGCAGAGGAACCAGAGATCAGATTGCCAACATCCACTGGATCATGGAAAAAGCAAGAGAGTTCCAGAAAAACATCTATTTCTGCTTTATTGACTATGCCAAAGCCTTTGTGTGGATCACAATCAGCTGTGGAAAATTCTGAAAGAGATGGGAATACCAGACCACCTGATCTGCCTCTTCAGAAATCTGTATGCAAGTCAGGAAGCAACAGTTAGAACTGGTCATGGAACAACAGACTGGCTCCAAATAGGAAAAGGAGTATGTCAAGGTGGTATATTGTCACCGTGTTTATTTAAGTTATATGCAGAGTACATCATGAGAAACGCTGGACTGGAAGAAACACAAGCTGGAATCAAGATTGCCGGGAGAAATATCAATAACCTCAGATATGCAGATGACACCACCCTTATGGCAGAAAGTGAAGAGGAACTCAAAAGCCTCTTGATGAAAGTGAAAGTGGAGAGTGAAAAAGTTGGCTTTTCAGAAACTGTGGTTTTTTTCAGAAAACTAAGATCATGGCATCCAGTCCCATCACTTCATGGGAAATAGATGGGGAAACAGTGGAAACAGTGTCAGACTTTCTTTTTCTGGGCTCCAAAATCAGTGCAGATGGTGACTGCAGCCATGAAATTAAAAGAGGCTTACTCCTTGGAAGGAAAGTTACGACCAACCTAGACAGCATATTCAAAAGCAGAGACATTACTTTGCCAACAAAGGTTCCTCTAGTCAAGGCTATGGTTTTTCCTGTGGTCATGTATGGGTGTGATAGCTGGATTTTGAAGAGGGCTGAGCGCCGAAGAATTGATGCTTTTGAACTGTGGTGTTGGAGAAGACTCTTGAGAGTCCCATGGACTGCAAGGAGATCCAACCAGTCCATTCTGAAGGAGATCAGCCCTGGGATTTCTTTGGAAGGAATGATGCTAAAGCTGAAACTCCAGTATTTTGGCCACCTCATGCGAAGAGTTGACTCGTTGGAGAAGACTCTGATCCTGGGAGGGATTGAGGGCAAGACGAGAAGGGGACGACAGAGGATGAGATGGCTGGATGGCATCACTCACTGGATGGATGTGAGTCTGAGTGACCTCCGGGAGTTGGTGATGGACAGGGAGGCCTGGCGTGCTGCAATTCATGGGGTCGCAAAGAGTCGGACATGACCGAGCGACTGATCTGATCTGATCTGAAGCCTTGACGGCCTAGGAATATGAGTGAGATAGAATGGCAGTGACATTTCACACTTCTTTAGTCAGCCCACCCTTTTGGCAGGAACTGGCACCTAGTTCCTTCTTGACCCTCCCTAACTACTGTTCTAAACTGATCTGTTAGGCTTAGATAGTGTCAGCACAAGGTCATTGATTGGTTACAGTTGTTGGCAGCTGGTTTTAGTGAGCTGCTTTCAAGTCAGGTGTGTTTGTTGGAGATGGTTAGGGTGTTTTGAGCAAGGAAGGATAATGGGACCTGAAATTTAATTCCTGCTTTTCCCCCGAAGAGGTCAAGTATAACTACATCTCACCACTCAGCCCTCGTGGCAGAACTTCAGGTTACACAGAGAAAACAGGCATTACACCTGTATGTTGCAGGATTTCTGCTGACCACCATTCCTAGTTGCCATGTCAACAATTGGTTTCCCAGGTAGCACTAACTGGTAAAGAACCTGCCTGCCAGCGCAGGAGATGTAAGAGACTTTGGTTCGATCCTTGGGTTGGGAAGATCACATGGAGAGGGGTATGGCAGCCCATTCCAGTATTCTTGCCTGGAGAGTCCCATGGACAGAGGAGCTTGGTGGGCTATAGTCCATAGGGTTTCAAAGAGTGAGACATGACTGACATGACTTAGCATGCATGCATGTCAACAGTACTCCTGGATACAAACTATTGTTCTTTAGAGTCAGTTTATGAACCATTTGTATCTGGATTACTTGGTTAGCTTGGTAGAAAATTAGTTTCCTTAGTTTTATTACAGTCATTTGTTTGCTATAATGAACTTTTATTTACTGCAAATCACCTTTTTGAGCCTATCAGTATAAAGTGAAATGTTCACTGTATTTACACTAGTTTCTGTTTACACAGTTGGACTTGGAATGATGGTGTAATTAAGTCAGTAAACAGCGTGATATGGAAATGCAAGATGGCAGGTGGACCATTAGGGGTACCGCTTCCTCTAGTGCAATCATCCACAGACCAGAACAAATTAGGATTCAGTGCTGGTGATCCAGGAAACCTCTGAGCTTTGCAAAGAAGGGTGGAGGAGTGATCCAAGAACAAGACATCATTGGGATGATAGTTGAGAAATGCACCTAACAAAATTGTTGCTTAAATGGTTAGGAATATATATGTGTTAACCCAGGTGGTGGTGGTGGTGGTGCTGCTGCTGCTGCTAAGTCACTTCAGTCGTGTCCAGCTCTGTGCGATCGCATAGACGGAAGCCCACCAGGCTCCCCTGTCCCTGGGATTCTCCAGGCAAGAACACTGGTGTGGGTTGCCATTTCCTTCTCCAGTGCATGAAAGTGAAAAGTGAAAGGGAAGTCGCTCAGTTGTGTCCGACTCCTAGTGACCCCATGGACTATAGCCCACCAGGCTCCTCCATCCATGGGATTCTCCAGGCAAGAGTACTGGAGTGGGGTGCCATTGCCTTCTCCGCAGGTGGTACTAGTGGTAAAGAACCCGCCTGCAAATGCAGGAGAGGTTAAGAGACGTGAATTCGATCCCTGGGTTGGTAAGATCCCCTAGAGGAAGGCAGGGTAACACACTCCAGTACTGCCTGGAGAAATCTCATGGACAGAGGAACCTGGGGGACTGTGGTCCATAGGGTCGCAAATAGATATGACTGAAGCAACTTACCACGCACATGTGTGTTAGCCAGCTGAAGACTAACACTGGAAGACTTGGATTAGTTAAAACCCAAATTTACTTTTCTCCTTAATTTGTCTACATTTTCCCCTTTATTTATTTATTTTTTCCCTCTTTATTTTTAATGTACTGAGTCTGTCTGGCTGCCAACAGTGAATAGGAAAGGACTGGTCTTTAATTTAGCAAGTTTCTGGAAAAGAGTCAGATCGTAGACAACCCTCTTGACATACTTCAGTGTTTTAAAATAAGAAATCAGGTCCTGCCTAATGTAGTGCTTCATTCAATTCAATTATTCTGTGTACAAAATTGGGTTCCTTTTCCCTTGGCCTTCCTTTTTCCAGAACCCTTCTTTACTTCAGCCACATTTGGTTTGTCACTTTAACACACACACACCCTTCCTCCAACCCAAATGCACACCCAGTCTTACTCATGCTCCAAGAATTTTTGAAATGACTGACTATATTGATCTGATCCATCTGAGACCAGGAGATCAGGAACTAGAAGTCTAAGAGGTTAGGCTAAGAGAAAACCCAGTGGCCTTTGCAGTATCTAGGTTCTCTGAGTGGTCATCATAGGGTTACAGTTAAACTGAAGTTACTCTGTCCTTGGGGAGATCTGTGATGGTAGATCACTCACTTTAGAGACTGAAATTTAAAAGTCTTTAGTGTTTATTTAACACTTAATGCATAGTAGATATCATACAAACACTTTCATTTAAGCCTGTCATCCCTATGAAATATAGTTGTCATTTTACTGATGAGGAGGCTGAAGCTTAGGTTAAGTCATTCCCCTTGGTTTCATCTACTCTAGTGATTTTCAAATGAAGCATTTCACAGCATGGTTTTAAAATCTGTCTTTTTGCTGTTTGTAGTGTTTCATCATAACAGCAGAAAGGTAATACTAGCATAGTGTATTCCAGGCCTTAACACTGTGGGTCTTGGTGGCTGTAGATAGCAAGCAGGGTTCTGAAGAATTGGGAATCAAAACAAGGACTCCTCTTGTAGCCAAGCAGTGCAGATGAGATGAACAGTCCCAAGAAACACCATTCAGTGCGACCTACCTATGTAGTGGCTCCATGGAGTCCAATGTTCTCTCCAAGGGTTAAGAGTAGAAATTTATCTTGGCAGCAGACATAGCTTGAACAGAAATGGGGGACAGACCAAGGGGATGCCCTCAGATGAGAAAACTGTGTCCCGGGAGGCAGGAATATTCCTCTTAGTATTCTCATAATTTTTCCCTATTGTCTTTTTTTATGTAAATAGCTTCTGAAATTACACTTTGTACTTTGCAAAAGAAAAAACTATAACAAAATTATTTTAAATCAACTGAAGACTCAAGAGATTTATTTGGTTAGAGTGCATAACCCATTTGACAAAAATGTTGAAAAGAGTTGCTTAATACAAATACATATTAAATATGCTAACAATTATAATTAGCTACATATATGTAAGAGATGTAGTCCTATAATTATGGAGAAAAGTTGCATAGGAATCTGAACCTGAAAAATTCTGTGAATCAAACCATTAGCTTTTTACTAACAAAGGGGGATTAGTTCTTGGATTAATTTTACTATAACATTAATGTACGCTATATTTTATACTATATTTTACAAATGAGTTCTCTATCTCATTTAAGCCTCATACCAACATCATAAAGTATTAGCCCAATTCTGTGGAAGAAGAAACAGGCTGAGAGAAAAAGTGGATTCTCTTACCCCACAATGTTGTTATGTGGCTGAGCTGTTGAATTTGAAGCTACATTTGGGACTTAATTTCACATATGAAGTTTTTGATTAAATCTTCATGTCTTGTAGGGAAAAACAGATTAGCTCTCAGATATCTGTCATTTACCTTACTAATTTTTAAAAATATTTCATTTTTTAAAAACAAATTGTCATAGCCTTTCAGTTTCCCCTTAAGGTTCAAAATATCCATTTTACACTAAAGTTATCTAATGGAGTTATTACACGGGAGAAAACATCAATTTCTAAATCTTTAAAACACACTTCTGGACAATCCATGATGTAACTAGTGGATTACTATCCTAATTTTCAATTACAAAGATATTCTGGAAGCTTGCTTCAGAATGTGTTTAGTCCATATTTCTTCCAGTTGAATTATTGAAAGTGTTTATGAACAGTTTCATAACCAGAACGAACAAACCATAACTTTAAAATTTAAAATGACACGAATACATGTTCCACTAAAGATATAGATGTGGGCCTGAGGATTAAAGTAAAATTATTGGCATTCAGGCTATGGCTGATAAGTCTTTACAATGACCTTACTCTTACAACTCAATCTAAGGTGGAACATCCCAGTGACCAGATAAAGATTAACAGAAAATAATAAAGCCTGCAGTCAGAGTTGATCCAGCAGGGTGACTCATGCTTCTTTGTCACCCTCCCACAGCAGCAGTTTGTTCCATGTGAACGCGTGTAACAGGCACCATGCCCTGTTAATGCTAACATGTAGGAGTCAGTCCGAGGTAAAAACCCCTATCACGATTAGCATTAACAGTACACAGCCCACAACAAGCCTCCAGCACTCGGAGGATGAAGCCTTGAGAACTTAAACCACAGATGTCCCCTTCCTGGTTTGCGCCACCTGCAAGAGAGAGAAAAATGATCGTGTACACACATGCAGTTATAAAGCTGGAGTTTCAGAATATAAATCTGAAAGTAAAAAGTTTTTTTTTTAAGGGAAAGAATTCATTAAATCCTAGTTAGTCATTTGTGAAAAAGGGTAGAGAAATTGGCAACTAAAGGATGATATTTTAACCTTTAAGTGTATTTGAAGACTATCTTAAAATTTGTTTAAAATTCTAATGTAGTTTTGAAGTATTCACACGTATGTATCATTTTCTTTATAACAAAAGCGAAAGCACTCTTCAAAGTCCAAAATGCTGAAATGCAAGGGGGAGACCTTGCTTTCTGACATACTACTATCTTTTCTGATTTATATGTCTCCTAGGAAGTAGGTAATTTAAGTAAAAGGCCAAAATATTAAAAATAGTACTCTGATTTATAAAGATTAAAACTGAGTTAACTTGTTTTATAGAGGTAGATTTCAGGCTAGATTTTCATTCTGTAATAAATACTTGTGGTTTTACCTCTTTTTTTTTTTTCCCCCTTTCTTTTTTCAGGAGATGTGATACAGGCAGTGGAGGTGTTGTCTAGAATTCATCATAAGATGGCCCCCTCTTCTATTTAGAGATTCCTTAGGGGAAAGCACTACCAGTGGCTTTGGTTTTGATCTACGTAAAGGAAGTATGACTTACAGACTACTTGCCTTCAGCAGAGTGGATTAAAAAAAGAAAAAGATGAATTTGCTACTTCCTGTCAGGGACTGATTTTACTCTCTCAGATACAGTGACATTTCTCCCACAAGCTTCTGGTTTCGGTGTTACTACAGCAGAACCTAGAAGTTAGAGTATCATTCAAGTGTGTGGTTGCCTTCAGCACAAGAGGGGAATCACCTTCTCTTTTATTTAATCATGAAACCAGCTAGATGTGAAATTGTGATTAAGTTCAAAAGAAGTGTATAAAGTTAAAAATTCCCCAATGAATATATTTTGACAGGGCAGAATATCGTGGTTTGGAAATTTCCAGACCAAGGAAATTTGTCATTCTTACTGATAGTTCTTTTTTCTCTTGAACTTTGCTGTTTTCTGAGATGAATTAATGATGAAGAACTTTGAATTCAGTGATGTCAGTTCAGGATTTTAGTTAATTTTTTTTTTTAACAGATTTTCAGTCAATAAAGGTTGTAAAGATAAGGACTTTTCCCCCTCCTTCACAGAGCCTTGGGCTCAGTAAATGCTCAATAAATGTACATTAATATCCCAACATTACTTCCTCCAGCCAATACAATTCAACCTTCTTTTAAAGAACTGTGTCTAATTTGTTTTTAAGGTGAGCTGCTTGCATACTGTTCTTCCAATAAATTTTACTCCTGGTCTTTAAAATGACTTCTGAGCATAGGTATGAAACGAAATATATTTAGTATAATAATCAGAGTCTTTTTCTCTTTCATCTTGTTTCACAATTGCCTGATGTAAGTGTTCAGAAAAGTGGCAGTGGTTTTCACAATATTGTGTTAAAAATTCTAGTAGCTTTTTTTTTTTTTTTTAACCACACAGCATAGCATATGGCACCTTAGTTCTCTGACCAGGGATCCAACCCATGCATCCTGCAGTGGGAAGGAAGTGTGGAGTCTTAACCACTGGACCTCCAGGGAAGTCCTCTAACGACTTGTATTTTTTTTGTATTGGTTCAAGCACTAAAGGTATGCTGAAATAAAAGTGTCACACGGGTCTCCTTTTGTTCTCAGTACTCAGACGGAAACTGTGGTACTGTGTTATCAGACAGACCCCTCAGGCACGATGAATTCCTAAAACTGCGCAGTTTGTCCAAATACACTGTGCTGTGCTGTGTTGCTTCAGTCGTGTCTGACTCTTTGTGACCCTGTGGACTGTAGCCCCCCAGGCTCCTCTGTCCATGGGAATTCTCCAGGCAAGAGTACTGGAATGGGTTGCCCTGCCTTCCTCCAGGGGATCTTCCCGACCCAGGGATCGAACCCAAGTCCCCTGCATTGTAGACCGATTCTTTACTGTCTGAGCCACCAGGGAAGCCCCCAAATATGCTACACAATTTTAAATATCACTTGAAACATAATGAGAGATGAAAAGCATTAATCCCAATAAACCAAATACAGAAGGAATTATCCCAGAATAGTATTTTTACAAGTATAGTCAGCAGACTTTGAGACATTAGAGTGACCAGCAGGTAGCAGTGTCAAACCGCTCACTTTCACTGTTCTCGCCTGGGCTTGTAAGGAGAACCCAAGCCAACGACAGAACTGCTCTGCGTCTGAGTGAAATTAGTGATCACAGATAACAAAGCCTAGTCAGTTAGCCAAGGCATTGGGCACAAGATGATGTCAGGAGGTATTAAAAAACGAAGTGGTGTTATTCTGGAATTAGAATAGCCACCCAGCTGGTAGAGTGGCAGAGAAAGAATTACAGACCCAGCAATCAATAGCTACAGAGGCTAACCACTTGAAAAGACTGTAACCAGCGTGATGTGCAGTATAGATCAACACCAAGAAATTTATATGGATTACACAATATGAATTAGAGTGAAGGTCTTGACTGGGATTCTTCCGAAGATCTACTTCAAACCCCTTGCTCCATAATACTTTTAGGCCTACAGTATGAAATGTCCATTATGAGTATAAACTTGACTATAGCACAATTCTTTTCAGGAGCTGAAGATGCCAGCATGCTAAGTTGCTTCAGTCATGTCCAACCCTTTGTGACAGACACCATGAACTGTAACCCGCCAGGCTCCTCTATCCATGGGCTTCTCCAGGGAAGAATACTGGAGCGGGTTGCCATTTCCTCCTCCAGGGGATCTTCCCGTCTTAGGGATTGGGCCCCCAGTCTCTTATATCTCCTGCATTGGCAGGTGGGTTTTTTTACTGTCAAAGATAGGTTCCAAGTTAACTATAGTACCTGACAGTATTTATTATTTAGTAGAAAGAAAAGAAAATGTCGCTCAGTCATGTCCGACTCTTTGCGACCCCATGGACTGTAGCCTACCAGGCTCCTCTGTCCATGGGATTTTCCAGGCAATAGTACTGGAGTGGATTGCCATTTCCTTCTCCAATTATTTAGTAATTGAGTGTCAAAACCACTCCTTCTTATCTTGAGTTAAAATCTGTCAAAATGCAGCAGTACCTGCACTAGATAAATAACTATAGTAGACATGCTTCATTGTATGACAGACCTGTTCTTCCTCTGGTAGTCAGATCTAACCTGAAGACAGCACTCGGGAAAGTTCCCTTAAGTTATGCTTTACTGAAGGATTTTTTTTTTTTTTTAGGGGAGCATATGATTTCAACATATCCTTTTATTCTTACCTTATTGATTTGCCAGGAATGACATTAGCTGTATATTCAGAATAGAATATGTTTTAGACTTGTCACTAAGGATCTCTTCACACATGAATTATAAGTTAGATCCTTCCACAACTTTATATATCTCTGCATTTTCTTATTTTGCTTATTTTCAGCACTAACCACTTAATATTTGCATACCAAAACAACTGCATGCTATACAGTTTTCTTTAAAAAGAAAAGTCACAGTGATTGACTCTCATAACCAAGCCTTCAGGGACAACTCTCACTTTACTCAGCATGAAAGGTACAGATATTTTGATACTATTTGCTGTTACAAAGTGAATATACACTTATTTCTACCTATATTGAGGTAGTCCTACAAATTCTAGCTCCAAAACCATTTTAATAGGTGAAAAATAATGAAATTACACTTTTGAAAATTAAAATGATTAAGTTTAGACAACTTCCTTTAACTATTTCCCCATTTTAATTTTCTTATAGACCAGTAATAAACATAACCATTAAAATGAAATTCCACGTTGATTGTTATTTGGATCTACTCACTGAAAGTGACTAGCATGTAAGTGTAAAGCATATATTTTCTTTCCCACCAGAACTTACCCTATGTTTTGAAGTCACTGTTTTAAGTCATAAAAATAAGTGGTGAAGTATGTAAAAAATCAAGATCCCGAGAAAGTCTGTACTTGTCATTGTTCATCTTTGGAAGAATAATTTCTTGATTAACTTTTGACTTAGAGTGCTTGCACACTTGATGCTCCAAGGACCTGCCCTCTAAAAATTCTACATCGTAGTGTTTCCCTTCCCCTTCCCTTTTACTTTGTCTGAATTTCTTACCATGAGAACCATTGCCTTTGGTAGGAGAACCAAGATGGCAGGTAAGGTTTCAGTTAAAAAGACCTTGAAATGCAAGTCAGTTATTTGGAGAAGGAGGAGAAAGTTGGCGTTGAAGCCCCTGCATGGACACCTCAACGTAAGACTTGTTTATTGGGTTAGTTAGCTAGTCATCTCTGAAGGCAGAGAAAGGACCAAGGGAGGGCCAGGGTGGGGAAGTTTCAGTGGGGATAAAGAGTGATTTACAGTAAAGATACACCCTCAATTATCTGAGAGCTCCTCCTTTCCAAGTCCAGCCTATGAGAGTCACAGATTCAGTATTGAAAACAGTATCACCTGAGATTTACTTCAGTCCTCTGTGTTTCAACCTCTATATTATAAAACTGCAAAAAAGTGTTCGACTTCTCAATAATTTTTCATAAAAACCTTCAATATTTGGTGACAAAAAGAAATATTCAAGTGACTGGCTTTCTAAAGTGTGTATATTTGTGTGCATTTTTTTTTTAATCACTTTGTGTAGAAAATGAGGATTCCGTGTTACATTTCAGTAATTGATTTTAGAGTTAAGTCAGCTTCTCTGGTGTCAGGAAATGGGGCAAAGAGGATTATGTTCCCCTTGAGTTCACATGCATTCCATCATTAAATAGGGATGCATGCCCAAGGAGTATGTTGCTTTCTCTGTTTAAAAAAAGTTACAAATGAAAATCTTAAAAAGTTAAGAGGAATTGATGATGTGACCTGCTACAAATGAGATGGTATCTAACTAGAGACATGTCTAATAAAGCACACAAATGCATCTTCTAAAAATAAAATGGATTGTTCTGCAGAAATAACCCATAGCATGACCTCTTGATGAATAATAAATTTACTTTTCATATCATTAAGTTTACATTTAAGGAAAATCCCCTCTATAAGCCATTGTTGGGGAATGATGATAAACTATGTCATGATATTTGCTTTCATTTACTTCTATAAAAATCTAACATCACTTTTCTTGAGTTCTAATTAAGAATTCTTTAATGAAAATACCTGCTTTTTCTAAATTAAGAGCTCTTGACTGAAAAGACTGGTTTGCACATGAAACAGCTTTACTACAACATACCTATGTGTCTTTTGAAATTCAGAAAATTTGTGTTTTTCAAGATATATGCCAATAATGATTTTAACACATAAAACTAAGTATTCATACTTTCGAACTGTCTCAGAAGAAAGCCAAGATGGATACACAGTATCACCATGGAAACATTATGCTGAAGGACCATTTAATTGTGAATGTGCACACGAGGAAGAATACTAGTCTTATTACTAGTATATACTAGTCTTAGAGTATTATTCTGCTTTTCCCAACTTTAAAACCAGGAAGTTTTCACTGAAACTCCTTTGGAACTTACTTACAGGCTAAGTAACCTTTCCAGTAGTTCTATTATGGACAGTGATTAATACCTTCAGATAAGATGATGGGGGGAAAAAAAGGTTAGATATATTTGCCCCCAGAGTCATTCTGTGGAGGAAGCAGGAGGAGTAGGTTGAGTGTTCACAGAGGGGGCTTCCTCCATGCCCTGACCTCACGCTGGCTCAGCTTTAGGGCTGAAACTTCCAGAAAATGTTATCAAACCAACATGGATAAAGACCAGGGGTGAGAAGGAGAGAACTCAGCGAGGATGCATTCTACTGCTGAAAATCATAGCCCTGAATCCTTCCTTCCTATGGACATACAAGGTTTTCCACATACCTAACAACGTCAACTTTAAAGGATCCTATGTCCAGAATAGAATCTGAATCATAAATTTTCTCTTTTTCACTTATAGCTAATTTTCAACATTTTTTCTCTTCCCTTCCCTCGACCTCCCCCAGCTCAGGGAAAAGAAAAGGGGGTGGCGGTTATCAGCACTGGATGTTTGCCATCATTTTGGGGTCACCTTTTCCAGAAGGTGTCTTCTGTGCATCTGAGTTTACAGGGCTTATTGTCAACACTGAATTTCAACAAAATGCCTCCTTTAACACTTCCTATGGGTAACTTGTTAGTTGTATGTACAGGGTCCCCTAGGTCTGCCATTATAGGAAAAATCAGCTTTTCTATTTCTACGAGCCGCAGTTCATAAACTTCTATCTCTATACACCATCAGGGCAAGGAAAATTTTGTGTACCGAGAAGCTACAGTTTGTGAGACAAACTGAGCAAGTTCTGGGAACTGTTTAATTTTGCCTGTTTAAAAATTTATTTTTCTTAAGATGTGACAAGTATAGGATACCCTGGGTAACAAGGCAAACACCATACCAGTTACTTCTACACTCACAGCATTTTACCCAGAGCCTTAACACACTAAGCGAGTGTGTTCCATGTGCTGCTCCACACGAAGTCGTCTCTAGACACACCCTCATACACACTCTCAGGTTCCAGACCGTCCTATTTCAATTGCTCAAGGATAGATTTGTCTAACTTGTCTTCTTTCTCTGGCAGCGTAGAAACTCTTGGAGGCTGGGTTCTCTGTCTTCTGCTGTGACCCTCCCTGCTGTCTACCCCAAGGCTGTCAGTCCTCCCCGTTCTCAGAGAGACCACTCATCACACTGCACCGTGGTGATTATTTCATTCCCTAGTGCTGAGTGCGCCTGAGGACAGGGATTGGCTCTTATTCTGGGGCCTGGTATGCTGCTTGCGCTCAGTAACTGCTTTAAAGGCTCAATCTGAATCCTCCAAAGGCATTTCGGTCTGCCCATCTGGCTTGGCTGTGACATGGGAACATTTCAGTAAGATCTAACTAATAAACAGGTTCTTGGAGAGTTAGGGTAGTAGAAGCTTATAAATGTGAAAATAGATCAGTGAGGTTTATTGGTTTTCCAGATGAGTAAGGACTCATATAATATGAGTAAGGACTCCAATAATTTGGCCGCCTGATGCAAAAAGCTGACTCACTGGAAAAGACCCTGATGCTAGGAAAGATTGAAGGCAGGAGAAGGGGACATCAGAGGACGAGAGGGTTGGATGGCATCACCAACTCAATGGACATGAGTTTGAGCAAGCTCTGGGAGATGGTGAAGACAGAGAAGCCTGCTGTGCTGCAGTCCATGGGGTTGCAAAGAGTTGGACATGACTGAGTGACTGAACAACAAAGGACCATTTACACTGAGAAGATCCTAGGCTTGGAGCTCAAAGTATAATCATTAATGGATAAAGCTGGAGAATTCTACCAGATATGATCATCTGAAGTTGTACATTAAAATTAGGTTCTAGTCCTGTTTTTTTTTTTTTTTTTGAACCACACTTAGATGCCATAATTTTGTTTTATTTTCCTCATTCTTAGGAGATAACATGCCAAAACATTTAGAAGTGAAATGCTAGGTCTGCTTATAGGTACGGACATAGAGAGGCGGAGACGGACAGAGAAATAACAGACGTGGCAGATGCTAACCATGACTGAATCTCAGTGAAAGGTCTGCTGTTTTCAACCTGCCTGGGTTCCACCCCTAACCCCAGCAATGTGACTAGCTGTGTGCTACTTGGCAGTTGAATTGAGCTCTTTAAGTTTTAGCTGCTGTGTAGATGAAGTGGCAGGTTGGACATAAAGCATTTGTCGGGTGCTAGGCTCATCGTCACAACGGATGCGAGAGCCAGGGTACTAACATCAGTCATGAATACTTGCTGGGTGCCTGTAAGTCTCTGTACATTTATTACATGTTGCACTTGTTTTAAAAGTACAAGTCAAGATACATATACTACTGTATTCCCAAATCATTATACAAATTAGAGGTTATCGAAAAACCTGTTAAGACAGCTAGGAACCTACACTGTGTATAGATCTTTCTCATTTATGAAGTCATGACAAAAAACGTCATTATCTGTCATTGTCCTTATTCAAGCATCAGCTTCACAATTTCACAAAATTAGCTGTTTGATAGACTTCAGTAATCTTTCCTCCTGACCCATTCTTTAACCTCATGGACCCACGCTAATTTTTTAGCATTAAAATAGATGTCTTCACAGCCTATGCCCCCTGACCGACGTTAAGCCTCATTTTCTGGCTAGTGTATCATCTTGCCTAAGGGAACTGTGCCTTTTGCTTCAAAGTGCTTTTCTTCTTTGCTGTGAGTCCTGGAGTTGTGAGAGAGGAGGCTGAAATGTTCAGATGTGTGGCGTGTTCATTTGAGGAGAGATGCACTTTTGGGGTGGTTTTGCTTGAAGCCCTGAGTGTTGTAAGCCCAAAGACAAGACTGATGGACACAGCCTAAGTGTTTCATGGCAGGAGAGAATTATATAGCAGTGATCAAATTTAAAATGCTGCATTTACTTAAGAGTCAGAGATAAAGCAATATATATATATATATTGTATACACATACAAAGAATAAAGTAATACATATATGTGTGCGTGCTCAGTTGTGACTCTTTGCTGTCCCATGGACTGTAGTCCACCAGGCTCCTCTGTCCATGGAATTTCCAGGCAAGAGTACTGGAGTGGGTTGCTGTTTCCTACTCCAGGGGATCTTCTGCATTGACAGGCAGATTCTTTACCACTGCATCACCTGGGGAGCCCAGTACATACATATATATGATGTAGTGAAAAGGTAGGATAAAGAGAGGCTTTTAAAGTTTTAAAATTTTTCCTTGAGAAAGAAATGTTTGACAGTTTTCTTATTCTATCCAATTTCAGCCAACATGTGACAGTTTTGAAGAAGTAAGATCGGTGAAAGGCAAACATACATTCTCTAGTTAGTTACACTGGTACTTACTCTCTTTAGATATAGAGGCTATGAATCCACTGAGTCCAGCTGTGTCTTAGGAGCTATATGGACGTGAAAAGGTACTCACACTGGAATCAGAGAATTTCATCAGCTTAGGAGACTTTGGAAATGACTTTCATCCCAGCCACCCATTACAGAGATGAGAAGAATGAGGCATAGGAATTTGCACAGAGCTGGGACTTAGAAACCTGCCATGATTCCCAGGTTGGTGCTCTTTGCATACCAGGTTTCTGCCCTGTGAGGCAGAAGGCCCCATATCAAAACAACAAAGGTGTTAAAGTCAATACCTTCATCTAGGCAGTGGCCAGTGACCTCACAAAACTGTAGAGATGCCAACTTGTCAAGACAGAGGTGCTCAATCCAGGAACAAGGAGGAGTTCTACCAGTCTCCATCACTCAAGTTATTTAGTCCTACTAGGTCTAAAAGAGATTATTAAACTCCACCCCCAGGAGGGTCATGGCTGAGATTCAAGGATGCCCAGAGCCTCCTGACACTAAATGTAAAATTGTGTGTGAGCATGCACATTAAAAAAGAGAAAAAATCTGGGAAAAGCATACGTAACCTCCATGAGATTTGACACAGGAAAAAAAAAGTTAAGAACTATTTCTTTGATATGAAAACTTCCTTTCAATTGAATGGTAGATCTTAGTCATGCCATAAAACAGCTGATGAAAAAACTTTTCAAAAGTTAAAACTTAGAACTTTTTCTTGGGTGGCTTTTTTGATTCACAGAAGACTGGTCTGATGACAGAAGCAGAAAGATGAAGGTTATTAATTTTCCATGTTTGTGATTGGAAAGCCCAAAATGATAAAATTCACAGCACATTCTACCTAGTTATGTTACTGCAGTTGACCTGCATGCATAGCAGTGGCATTCAGGGATTTGGGATTTTCTGTAAGACCAAGAAGTTACACTTCTTACACATGATTAGTTAGGTAAGAACCAGACTAGAAATTTGGGCAAATGTCACTGTTCAGTGTAGGTGAAACAGTGTAGGTATCAGTGAGTGATCAGGTTTCTCTTTCTCAAGAGGTGTGGTTAGGAAGCTTGGTTCTGTGGCTGTCCGGTTACTACCAGCCATTACTGACTAGTCAGTGCAGTAGAACTAACTCCTAAATGTGCTTTGGTCCCCTGGAAGGGAGACAGCAAGTAAAAGGGACCTAAACATAGACGGAGGTAAAATTCTCCTGGTTCCCCGCCTCCCCTGCCGCCAACATCCCACATCCGTACCTGAAAACAGGCTTTATATCTTTACATTAAGGACCTAGAGACCTTACCAGAGAAAATATAAACTCTCAGAGCCACGAGTCCTCATGAGCAAAGTGGGGACACCACCACCCACCTGCCGAATTCCTATCACTGTGACTTATCAAACTTGATAATAGGAAATTGCCTCGACAACTTTATAACTTATATTACTCTTCCTGCAGATAGACAAATACTTTACACATACCCATTTTAAAAGCCAGTCCCGTGCTTATTAAAAGTTTAGCTGCCGTAGTCAGTTACACGACTTATTATGTTAAAGCCATATATCAGAGGCACTACTTCAGAGGGGTGAATAGAGTAACTTCAGCTTTATGTCAACTTTACATGAGGTCATATGCAAAGTATGCCTCTACTTAACCTCACCTATCTGATCCCAAATATAAGCTAAATTGTGAGCATCACTAGATACCCCTAGCCTCTTCCAATCACTTGGGATCCTGGATTTGCTGTGTAATGTTGGAAAAGTAACTTCACCTCTCTGGTCCTCAGTTCTCTCCTTTTGAAAGACTGGATTCTAACTTATATCTTTGTCAGTTGTCAACTTCAGTAATTCCAGGTTCCATTTTATTCGTAATCATCCCATATGCCTATTTTAGATGACAGAACATTCACAGACCTGGTCACCCTTGGGAGCTGTAATACGTGGAGGGCGGACACACACGGTTTTTTTTTTTTTTTTGTTGGGGGAGGAATAAAGAAAGCTAACCAACGTACTCTGCCCAAGTGCACTTTGCCACGATGGAAGCAAAGAAAAAAACAAAAAGCTCCCGAAACGCCTTCTCCTCGGTCCTCACGTCTATTAAATGAGGACACTGATACCCACGACGGGTTGTGATTCGAACTTGTATAAAATGAAGGTATATTAGTAGTTATTTTTCAAAAGAAAATAGAAAAGGCGCCTGTCTTGAAGGCAGTCCCTTTTGAGCCAAGCCACCCTGCCCCTCAAGCCCGTCCTGCACACTTGTCCGGCCGCCCCATTAGCTAAGCTCGCCCAGGGCCACGTCTCCGGCGGCATCTCTCCTACCAACTCAGGGAACTTTGGAGAGAAGCCGAGGGCCGGGTCTTTCGCACACCTCCTTCCCCTCGTCCCTTCCTCCCATCAGGAATCCATCCCCAGCCCCCTGATGACCCGGGCAAGGTCCCCGGGACGGCGCCCCTCGGACGGCCGCCGGCGGGCGCGCGGGGCCGGGCGGGGCGCCAGGTGGTGGCCACGTGCGCGCCGCCCCCGCCCCCGGCGCCCGGCGCGGGGACCCGGGAGCCGCCGGCCGCCCGCCCGCCCGCCGCGTTCTGGCGCGTCCCAGCCCGGGGCAAAGCCGGCGTTACCTTCCTTCCTTCCCCGCGTCGCGTGATCGCCGCTGAGCTGGGCTGCGCCGGCGTCCCCGAGGCCGGAGGCGGCCCGACGGGACTGTGGCGCTGCGCCCCGGCTCGGCCGCGCACAGGAAGCCCGCGCCTGCGAACGTGCGACCCTTTTATAACCCACTTGTGACTCATAACCGACCAGGCGCCTTTTCTGTAAACCCCCCCACTTCCCCGCCTTGCCCTCCTCCCGCCTGTTCTTGGAACCTACAGCGCGAAAAACTTTTTTTCTTTTTAAAGGAAAAGTCGAAAAAGCCCAGCGCGGGATTGGTGTTTTCCCCTTTCCCTTTCTCGTGGGTCATTGTCTCTCTCTCTCTCTCTCTCTCTCTGTGTCTGTGTGTGTGTATGGGTGTGTGTGTGTGTGTTTGCTCTCGACACACGTCGTGTACTTTCCGGCCCAGGCGCTGCAAGGCTCGGACTCCCAACCTTTGTTCTGAATGAAAAGGAAACGCATTCAAATGAGCGTTTCAGTCTGCGGCCGAGGGGAAGTTGCTGGGTGGCCTGGCTGTCTGTACACTATCCTGGCAGATGAGAAAGACGCGGGAGCAAATGGAAGCTCTTCCCATCAACAGAACACCTGGAGGCCAGCGGGTCCCTAACAGGAAAAAAGGGTCAAGTGATTTGTGCGTGTGACCCCTCCCCTTCAGGATTTGGGATTAGGAATGTTCTCCTGGGGTTTAAATACAGTCTTGCCTTGCCCGGTACCCGCATGTGTATATATACTTCAGGATATCCCACCTTCTTTAAATTTGACCTCACCGATATTTTTTCCCTTGCCGTCTTCACCTCCCTTTCACTCTAAGGTCACATTCCTGGAGCAGAAAGAAACTTCACTTTTAATTTTGCTTTCTTTTTTTTTTAAATTTTATTTTACTTAACTTTACAGTATTGTATTGGTTTTGCTTTCATTGCCTCTCTCTTTCATTCTTTCCCATCCTATGGTTGGGGCGGGGGTGCATTTTCCTGGAGCGGGTCGTTTGACACATTGGATGGAAATGAATACAGTCATTCTAACACATGGCACGTGTATACGGCAAGCCTAGTTGAGTAACCCATTTTTGAGCCTCGATTCAATGAACTCTTCGACCTTAAGAAGGAAGATGAAAGACATCTGAGGGGGAGGGAGGAGGTGGAGAGGGGGAGGGAGGAGGTGGAGAAGAGGAGGGGAAAGTCAGGAATGAACTCCCCGCCCCCGCCAGCCACGTGACTCATACTTTTTTGTGGCTAAGACAGCAGTTAGGGTTGGATTTCAGCGCAAGTCTCCTATAGTTGGATCTCTATCCCAGCGTGGGGCAGGAGACATTTTAGAATAGTTTGTATTAAGCTAATGTTAGAACGTTAGTCTGTAGGGTGCCTGATGATGTGGAAGCTAGAAATGACATAGTCCTTAATTTACAGACGGCCCAGGTTGGTTAAGGAACTTGGGGGCACTTTAAAACCCTCTATTCTTAAAAAAAAAAAAGTTTTTGGCTGCCCTGTGAGACATGCAGGATCTTAGTTCCCTGACCAGAGATTGAACCAGTGCCCTCTGAAGTGGAAGTGTAGGATCTTAACCAATTGGCCTGCCATGGAAGGCCCCCCAAACCTCTATTCTTAAGGCTTTTTCTTAAACCTTATTCTTGAGCCTTATTCTTAAGGCTATTCTTAAGTCATTGTCCCTATTTCTTGTAATTCAGAAAAGAATGGTTGTAATAATAACGGATGTGAGAGTTGGACCATAAAGAAGGCTGAGTGCTGAAGAATTGTTACTTTTGAACTGTGGTGTTGGAGAAGACTCTTGAGAGTCCCTTGGCAGCCAGGAGATCAAACCTTGATTTCTAAAGGAAATCAACCTTGAATATTCATAGGTAGGAATGATGTTGAAGATGAAGCTCCAGTACTTTGGCTACCTGATGTGAAGAAATGACTCACTGGAAAAGACCCTGATATGGGAAAGATTGAAGGCAAAAGGAGAAGGGGATGAGATGGCTGGATGGCATCACCGACTCAACGGACATGCATTTGAGCAAACTCCAGGAGGTGGTGAAAGACAGGGAAGCCTGGCATGCTGCAGTCCATGGGGTCACAGAGAGTCAGACACAACTTAGCGACTGAATAGAACATTTATAAAGCATTCACTATATGTCAGGCCCAGTTCTAAAACTCCATACGCATATTAATTCTTCCAGTCCTCACTCTGGTCGTTAGAGGGAGGGTTATTGAGGCACAGAATAATTACACCCTTTGCCTTGCATCAGAGTAAGAAGTCAAAAAGAGATTCAAACTCAGCTCTGTCCCAGGTGTATGTCTCCACAATCCTGTCTCCCTGTTTGCCAGATCCACGCTGGTCCAGGAGCTGGAGAAGAGATGTGAAGTGTGTGGTGGGGAAAGAAATCAGGACCCCAATCAGAGTGAGTTGTGCCTCTCTGCTTGTTGTAGATGTCTGCAAAGACTGTCCAAATCCCCTTTGCTCTTATTAGGTCTGAGTTTGAGATACACAGTAATGATAGATCGATGTTTTTTTTTTTTTTTGAAATCAACCTGACTGACATTTTACACTGGTTCTAGCTGTGGGAGCTAGGAGTTCACCTCTCTGTGCCTCAGTTTCTTCATCTGTAAAATGAAGATAATAATGTCCTCCATTAAGGATTGCTATAGAATGAATTGGGCTTCCCAGGTGGCTCAGTAGTAAAAGAATCCGCCTGCAATGCAGGAGACGCAGGTTCCATCCCTGAGCCAGGAAGATCCCTTGGAGAAGGAAACTGGCAACACACTCCAGTATTCTTGCCTGGGAAGCTCCATGAACAGAGCACCTTGGTGGCCTATAGTCCATGGAATCACAGAAGAGTCAGACACGACTGAGCGACTAAACAACGTTGAACAACCTGGCTTCACTGGGCCCTTGTCCATTGTTAATCCTAAAAGTTTTGTTTCTCTCCCTTGCCCATTTCTTCAAAGACCAGGGTAAGTTCAAGTTAATATTTTCTGAGAACCAGAAGCCCTTTGGAAATACCAGCTAATGGTAAATAATAGTGGACACTGTTGTGCCTCTCTCAGTGTTTTCTACGGTCCATGGAGTTGCAAAGGGTCAGACACAACTTAGCCACTAAACACAGCAACAACAAATGGAATAAATTGTGTATCCCCCACCATGCCCCAGATCCATGTGTTGAATCCTTAAGTCCTAATGTGACTGTATTAGGAAGAAGGGCCTGTGAGGAGGTGATAACAGTTAAATAAGGTCATCAAAGTGGGATCATAATCTGAAAGGGCTGTGTTTATGAGAAGAGGAAGAGACCCCAGAGCTCTGTTTCTCCACACCCACTCTAAGAAAAGGTCGTGGGAGCACACAGTGTGATGACGGCCACCTACAAGCCAGGAAGAGTCCTCACTGGACACCAGATCCTGCTTGTTGTTGACCTCGGGCTGTCCACCTTTCATATCTGAGAACACGTATGTCTATGGTATTTTGTTATGGCAGCCTTAGCAGATCAAGACAGGGATACAATTATTCAAAATGATGCATGCGTAGTGCCTGTTTCAAACCAGAGCTTCAGAAAGTAGGAGCCACTCACTGGCACGAGTGTTGTCTCCTGGACGTTGTTATGGGTTGAATTGTGTCTCCCCCGAACTTGTACATTGACATCCTAACCCCCAGTACCGTAGAATGTGACTTTACTTGGAAATAGAGGGCCACTGCAATGTAGTTAAGATGAAGTCTTAAGCTGGGCTGCTAGTCCAAGAGAACTAGTGTCCTTAAAAAAAATTGCCATGTATAGAGAAAAAGATACACATAGATGGAAGATGATGTAAAGTGACACAGAAAGAATACGGCCATCTACACACCAGTGACAGAGGACTGGATAAGATCTGATCCTTCTCTTGCATGTGCAAGGAACCAACCCCGCCAGTACCTTCATTTTGGACCTCCTGCCTCCAGAAGTGTGTAAAACCATAAAGTTCTGTTGGCAAGTGAGAGAGTCAATTCCTAGGCAGGTTGATAAGAAGTCTGGATGTCCCCTAGGAGAGAGGGGTCCGGAATTCTCAAGGAGGAGGAAAGGACAAACTTTTTTCCCCCTCTACATTCCTTAGGATTTATAACAATAATGTATCCTGCTTGAGGACAGTCTCTGGAAAAAACCTTCTGGCTAATCCTGTTATCTTAAAATGTAAATTATGGGAGTGGGTCTAGTAAGGTCTTTACAATCTCACAATAAACTGTGGAAAATTCTGAAAGAGATGGGAATACCAGATCACCTGATCTACCTCTTGAGAAACCTGTATGCAGGTCAGGAAGCAACAGTTAGAACTGGACATAGAACAACAGACTGGTTCCAAATAGGAAAAGGAGTACGTCAAGGCTGTATATTGTCACCCTGCTTATTTAACTTCTATGCAGAGTACATCATGAGAAATGCTGGGCTGGAGGAAGCACAAGCTGGAATCAAAATTGCTGGGAGAAATATCAATAACTCAGATATGCAGATGACACCACCCTTATGGCAGAAAGTGAAGAGGAACTAAAAAGCCTCTTAATGAAAGTGAAAGAGGAGAGTGAAAAAGTTAGCTTAAAGCTCAACATTCAGAAAACTAAGATTATGGCATCTGGTCGCATCACTTCATGGCAAATAGATGGGAAAACTGTGGAAACAGTGGCTCACTTTATTTTTCTGGGTTCCAAAATCACTGCAGATGGTGATTGCAGCCATGAAATTAAAAGATGCTTACTCCTTGGAAGGAAAGTTATGACCAACCTAGATAGCATATTAAAAAGCAGAGATATTACTTTGCCAACAAAGGTCCATCTAGTCAAGTCTATAGTTTTACCAGTGGTCATGTATGGATGTGAGAGTTGGGTTATAAAGAAAGCTGAGCACTGAAGAACTGATGCTTTTGAATTGCGGTGTTGAAGAAGATTCTTGAGAGTCCCTTGGACTGCAAGGAGATCCAACCAGTTCATCCTAAAGGAAATTAGTCCTGGGTATTTGCTGCAGTCCATGGGGTCGCTAAGAGTTGGACATGACTGAACGACTTCACTTTCACTTTTTCGCTTTCATGCATTGGAGAAGGAAATGACAACCCACTCCAGTTTTCTTGCCTGGAGAATCCCAGGGGCAGGAGAGCCTGGTGGGCTGACGTCTATGGGGTCACACGGAGTCGGACACGACTGAAGTGACTTAGCAGCAGCAGCATTCATTTGAAGGACTGATGTTGAAGCTGAAACTCCAATACTTTGGCCACCTGATGCAAAGAGCTGACTCTTTTGAAAAGATTCTGATATTGGGAAAGATTGAATGCAGGAGGAGAAGGGGAAGACAGAGGATGAGATGGTAGGATGGCATCACTGACTCAACGGACATGAGTTTGGGTAAATTCTGGGAGTTGGTGATGGACAGGGAGGCCTGGCGTGCTGCATTCCATGGGGTCGCAAAGAATCAGACACGACTGGGGGACTGAACTGAACTGAAATGAATAAGTAATTAAAAAGTATATAACTCCATTGCTAACACTAACGAGGGAGTACTCTTTCTGCCCCTTTCTGATGTTTGTGTCAGAAGCTTTCTCTATCCCTTTTATACTTTAATAAAACTCTATTACACAAAAGCTCTGAGCGATCAAGCCTCGTCTCTGGCCCCACATTTAATTCTTCTTCTCCAGAGGCCAAGAATCCCGACGTTTTTTTGTGGTTCATTTTGAAATGCAGCAACATTTCAGCGAGGACACCTCATTTATGCTACTATGTTATGGCAGAATAATCCCTTAATCCCTTTGTGTGTCCAGGACTTATCTGGCTGGCATCCTTGTCCCTCTTTATGACTCCTCATACCCATCAGAGGCTGAGCAAACCAATGACCTCTCAGATCACAGTGGTACTTGTTGATATTGCTTATTATAGTTAATGATGAATAGATTGTGACAACTGGCACAACTACACACCAGTGGGGAAGTCTTGCTAAACACACCATGAGTTTGTGAAATTCTGCAAAAACCACAATAATCACAGGGAATGATTACTAACCAGTTTAAAACCTCTCCCCTTAAAAATTAATGATGGAAAAATTTTAAAATAATTCCTGGAGGCTTAGTGTTAAACTCCTTTAAGGGTACAAGAGAGAGATTTGTTACAGTGGATAGTACTTTTTACATGGTGGGTGAAGAAATAGTCCAACATTTCAGGCTTGGCTAGTTTATTTAATGTAGCACAAGGTTTCAGTTGAATAGTAAAATGGAGATAATTCATTACTCCATAAACTTGTGGATGCTTTCTGTCCCTGGGGATGAAATGAGTTGAACTGATTTCCCCTAGACTGCATCAGTGATGCAACCATAATTAACGCCCAAGGCTAAAAATCTTGCCTCCATAAGATGTTCAGACTTAATAAATGATGTTTATTTTTCATCAGAAGTTAGTTTTTTTCTGTGATAATTTAACATTTATTCCTTTCACTGTTTGTAATGTCTTGGAAGTTCAAATCTGTAGTCTGTATTTTCTCATCCACATTTCCTCTGTAAATAGATTTCTTGTTAAGAGTGTTTTATGATATTCTTAAATGTAGGGGTGCCTGCCTTCCCCTTTAGAAGATAAAGGCACCTCTCTCTTTTAAAAATCTCTTTCAGTTAAAGAGATGAAGATTACAGATTATAGATAATTAACCTTTTAACTTGATCTTTCCCATTCACCCCTTTCCAAAAGCACAAAGAAATGAAGTCAGACCTCTAAATAAGAGAGTATGTTTATTGCAGAATTACAGGCTCTAATTAGCTATAACCTCATTGTCAATCATTTGGATGCACCAATGGCCTCATGAGAATCCTTTTGTCTGCATGTTTGCTGCCTGCCTTCTGTAGATAACTTATTTTATAACCTTAATGTTTAAACTTTATGGTAATGGCTTTCTGCTCTGGGCCAGTTTCTCCTTTTTCATGTTTTGTGAAGCCAGGTTGTCATCATCTGTTGGAAAGTTTCATGTAATGGAGGAAGAGTGAGGGTCTTGGGGTTGAATGGAGATTCGAAAAATCTTCTGGTTTATGAACAACACTGGCAGGGAACCATTCTGTTCCCGGCTACTATCATCACATATAAAGAAGACTCCGCCAGCCGCCTCCTACCCCTTGTGGCTCTCCCATCACTCAGTATCTGACCCCAGCCGTGCTCTTATCTCTGCTGGCCTGGCCCAGGATTCTCAGCTTCAGTTGGTGAATTGATGACTCACTCGCAGTAAATCACTCTCCACTGTCGTTTTTCCCCTTTCTTTCTTCTTCTCTGAAATGACTAGGGAGACACTCTAATAGAGCACCAGCACTGTCTGTTCCTGTGTTTTATTTCTTCTTGAAGACCAAGGTGTACAAACCAGACTCCTGGAACCTTCCTGCAAACTCAGTGGTACTTTGATGTGCTCAATTAGTTGGCTTGGGCTGCCATAATCAGTTCTAGTAAGGTGGTTGTACCTAGAGCCTGTTATTCAGAGTGGAGTCAAAAGGAGAAAAACAAATATCTTATATTAATGCATGTGTGTGGGATCTAGAAAAATGGTATTGATGAACCCATTTGAAGGGAGGAATGGAGACGGAGATGTACAGAATGGACTTGGGGACACAGTGGGGGAAGGAGAGAGTGGGATGAATGGAGAAAGTAGCATCGGCAGGTGTACACTACCGTGGTTAAGATGGATAGCTGGTGAGAAGCTGCTCTATAAACACTGTGAGACAAGCCTGGAGCTCTGTGATGACCTAGAGGGATGGGATTGTTGGCTCCTGTGATAACTCTATTTTTAGTTTTTTAAGGAACCTCCATACTATTCTCCATAGTGTCTGAACTAATTTACATTCTCACCAACAGTGTAGGAGAGTTTCCTTTTCTCCACACCCTCCTCAGAATGTATTAATTGTAGACTTTTTGATAATGGACATTCTGACCAGAGTAAGATGATACCTCATTGTAGTTTTGATTTGCATTTCTCTAATAATTAGAGATGTTGAGCATCTTTTCATGTGCTATTGGCCCTCTGTCTGTCTTCTTTGGAGAAATGTCTATTTAGGTCCTCTGCTCATTTTTTGATTGGGTTGTTGTTTGTTTTTTTGTTGTTAAGATGTATGAACTGTTTGTATATTTTGGAAATTAAGCCTGTGTGGATCACATTGTTTGAAGTATTTTTTCCCAGTCTGTAGGTTGTCTTTTTTGTTTTGCTTATGGTTTCCTTTGCTTTGAAAAAGCTCATAAATTTGATTTGGTCCCATTCATTAATTTTTGCTTTTATTTCTATTGCCTTGGGAGACTGATCTATGAAAATTTTGCTGCGATTTATGTCACAGAATAATTTGCCTCTCTTATGCTCTCAACCAGTCCATTCTGAAGGAGATCAGCCCTGGGATTTCTTTGGAAGGAATGATGCTAAAGTTGAAACTCCAGTACTTTGGCCACCTCATGCGAAGAGTTGACTCATTGGAGAAGACTCTGATGCTGGGAGGGATTGGGGCAAGAGGAGAAGGGGATGACAGAGGATGAGATGGCTGGATGGCATCACTGACTCGATGGACGTGAGTCTCAGTGAACTCCGAGAGTTGGTGATGGACAGGGAGGCCTGGCATGCTGCAATTCATGGGGTTGCAAAGAGTCGGACAAGACTGAGCAACTGATCTGATCTGATCTGATGTTCTCTTCTAGGAGTTTCATGGTATTATGTCTTATATTTAAGTCTTTAAGTCATTTTGAGTTAATTTTTCTGTGTGTTGTGAGGGAGTCATTTGACTTTGGTTGTATGTGGCTGTACAACTTTCCAAATACCACTTACTGAAGAGACTGCTAAGTCGCTTCAGTCGTGTCCAACTCTGTGCGACCCCATAGACGGCAGCCCACCAGGCTTCCCCCGTCCCTGGGATTCTCCAGGCAAGAACACTGGAGTGGGTTGCCATTTCCTTCTCCAATGCATGAAAGAGAAAAATGAAAGTGAAGTTGCTCAGTCGTGTCGGACTCTTAGCGACCCCATGGATCCTCCGTCCATGGGATTCTCCAGGCAAAATTACTGGGGTGGGGTGCCATTGCCTTCCCCGACTGAAGAGACTGACAGCCCTAAATCTTAAAGTCCTTTGTTCTATACTTGTTTCCTCTCACCATTAAATGGTTATTTTTGCATTTACATGCTGTCTTTATCACTCTACTGGAAATTGTATTCACAAATTATACTGAGAAGCAATGTAAAAGAATTTGAGAAGTTCTACCTCCACCGGGTCAATTTGTAGAAAACATTCACTAAAGAATCTGCCTGCAGTGTGGAAGACCCTGGTTCAATTCCTAGGTTGGGAAGATCCCCTGGAGAAGGAAATGGCAGCCCACTCCAGTATTCTTGCCTGGAGAATACCATGGACAGAGGAGCCTGGCAGGCTGCAGTTCATGGGATTGCAAGAGTTGGACATGACTTAGTGACGAGAGAGAGAGAGAGAGAGAGAGAGAGAGAGAGAGAGAGAGAGGGGAAGATTCCCACATCATATGGATAAAAAGTATTTATATTTAGTCTGTAAATAACGTTGGCCTCCTTGGAGTAATAAATTGTGTGCAAACACTGATACAATCTTTTAGGGAGTTAAATATGTTGGGATCATGTAGCTACTAGGCTAGTGTCCGAAGATGAACAAGAGAATTCAGGACAAGTTGCATATTCTTTTTTTTTTTTTTTTAAAGACTTGTTTTGCTTAAGACTAGTTTTAGGGAAACAGCAACATTGAGAAGGTACAGAGATTTTCCATATACCAGCTGCCTCTCTACATGCTTAGCCTCCTCCATTATCAACATTCCCCACCACAGTGGTGTATTTGCTACAATTGATGAATCTGCATTGACAAATCATGGTCACCCCACATCCATCATTTACCTTACAGTCCACTCTTGGTGTTTTCCATTCTATGGGTTTGTACAAAAATATAAAGACACGTATCTGCCATTATGGTACCATTCAGACTTTTTAATTGCCCTAATAATTCTCTGTTTAGGCTACTCATCCCTGCCTCACACTCCAACCCCTGGAAACCACTGATTTTTTACTGTCCCTATGGTTGTATGGATGTGAGAGCTGGACTGTGAAGAAGGCTGAGCGCCGAAGAATTGATGCTTTTGAACTGTGGTGTTGGAGAAGACTCTTGAGAGTCCCTTGGACTGCAAGGAGATCCAACCAGTCCATTCTGAAGGAGATCAGCCCTGGGATTTCTTTGCAAGGAATGATGCTGAAGCTGAAACTCCAGTATTTTGGCCACCTCATGCGAAGAGTTGACTCATTGGAGAAGACTTTGATGCTGGGAGGGATTGGGGGCAGGAGGAGAAGGGGATGACAGAGGATGAGATGGCTGGATGGCATCACTAACTCGATGGATGTGAGTCTGAGTGACCTCCGGGAGTTGGTGATGAACAGAGAGGCCTGCCATGCTGCAGTTCATGGGGTTGCAAAGAGTTGGACACGACTGAGTGACTGATCTGATCTGATCTGATGGTTTTAGATTTTCCAGAATGTCATATAGAAAATAGCTTTTTGGATTGGCCACTTTCTCTAAGCAATATTCACTTAAGGATCCTCCTTGTTTTTTCATGGCTTGATAGCTCATTTCTTTTAAGTTCTGAATAATGTCTGATTGTCTTGATACACGGCTTCCCAGGTGGCTCAGTGGTGAAGAACCCGCCTGCCAATGCAGGAGACATAAGAGATGTGGATTCGGTCCCTGGGTTGGGAAGTTCCCCTGGAGAAGCGTGACAGCCCACTCCAGTATTCTTGCCTGAAGAATCCCATGGACAGAGGCGTCTAGAAAACTACAGTCCACGGGGTCTCAAAGAGTCAGATCAACCGAGAGACTGAGCATACACACACGTGTGCATGTCTGGGTATACTACAGTTTATTCATTGACCTACTGAAGGACACCTTGGTTGTTTCCAAGTTTGACAATTGTGAATAAAGCTGCTACAAACATCTGTGTGTAGGTTTTTGTGTGGCCAGTAATTAGGTTTTAGACTTTTAGGTAAATATCAAGGAGCCCAATTTCCCGGTTGTATGGCAAAAGAATGCTTCATTTTGTAAGAAACTGTAAACTGTCTTCCAAAGTGACTGTACCATTTTGCATTCCTCCAGGAATGAATGAGAATTTCGTGTTGCTCCACATTCTCTTGAGCATTTGGTGTTTTCAGTGTTCTGGATTTTGGACATTTTAATGTGGGTAGTGGTACAGTGGCTCAGACGGTAAAGAATCTGCTGGCAGTGCAGGAAACCCAGGTTAGATCCCTGGGTCAGGAAGCTCCCCTGGAGAAAGAAGTGGCAACCCACTCCAGTATTCTTGCCTGGAGAATCCCATGGACAGAGGAACCTGGGAGGGCTATAGCTACAGGGGTTGCAAAGAGTTGGACACAACTGAGTGACTAACACTTTCACTGCAGTGGTTTCTCATTGTTGTTTTAATTTGTGTTTTCCTGCTGACTATAATGCAGAGCATCTTTTGATATGCTTACTTGCTATCTGTCTGCTTTCTCTGGTGAGGTATCTAACAGCTGTTTGACCCACTTTATTATCAGGTTGTTTATTTCTTTTCATTGAGTTTTAATAGTCCTTTGTATATTTTGGATAACAGTTTTTCAACAGATAATTTTTTTTGCAAATACTTTCTGCCAGTCTGTGATTTGTCTTCTCATTTTCTTGACTTTGTCTTTCACAGGAAAGGAGATTTTAATTTTAATGACAGTCACCTTATCAATGATCTCTTTTAAGGATCATGCCTATGGTGTTGTAACTAAAAAGTTATCACTACACCTGAAGTCTTCTTGGTCTTCTATGTTTTCTTCTAGGAGTTGTATAGTTTTACATTTAGGTCCATTGTGAATTTTTTTTCAGGCTGCATATTTTTAAATTAAAAAAAATCTGTTATGCAACAGGCAAACTTAGCTCTAGAAATAGCTACCTGTGTAACTAATTATGAGGCTTTTTGAGATTTAAGAAGCCCAGTACCATGAGGGTAGTAAGATCATTTTTGTGTCATCTCAGTGAGAGAGACTACAAGTGGCCCATTCTTGCTGCAGCTACTCATTCATTCAGTTTTACTGTTCCTGTCCCTCTAGGTTGTGCAAATATGAGTTCTGGATGCAGTACAGGTTTCCTGTCAGTGTTCTTTTCTTTTCTCCATTACTGCATTACTATGCACTTGTGCATTTGTGCATTTTGTCACAAAATGTTTACTTTAATTCCCTGAGGTGTTAAGTACCTTCATTTGCTCATATCAAAATTGTCTTAATGGAGCAGATTCCAAGCATTTTGGTTGACCATAATTGCTTGTTTTAAGCTCTAAGCTGTATTTGCTTTCCAAGGAGAAAATAGCTTAATAGCACCAGAGCCTCTGGATTAGTGTTCACTGGGGAAAATTCATGAGCCCATGGATGAGCAGCAGACGTAAAGTTTCCTTGCTGCTGTTCACACTATTGAGGCAGGTCACAGCGACCTGATAGGGCTATACGTTAGATTTTAGGAGAGTGAAACTGACACCTGGGCCATGTGGCTTTAAGCATCATGATCAGGGAAGTACTTGCCTGTCTCCTGATGTGATCAGGGGACCAGGGTCCCAAACTTATGGTTATAGCTACACAATATAACAAGCTAGTGATATAATCCTGGCAGATCCTGGATAGGGTGGTTTAATAAGCTGAATAATGGCCTTCTCAGAGTTGTCCTTGTTTTCATCCCTGGATCCTGTGATTACATTACATGGCAAGTGAGAATTGTTGGTATTGTTCAGTCACTAAGACATTTCGGGCTGTTTGCAACCCCATGGACTGCAGCATGCCAGGCTTACCTGTCCTTCACTATTTCCCAGAGTTTGGTCAAACTCATGTCTGTTGTGTTGGTAATGCCATCCAACCATCTCATCCTCTGTCATCCCCTTCTCCTGCCCTCAGTCTTTTCCAGCATCAAGGGCTTTTCCAATGAATTGGCTCTTCAAATCATGTGGCCAAAGTATTGGCGCTTTTAGCTTCAGCATCAGTCCTTCCAATAAATATTCAGGGTTGATTTTCTTTAGGATTGACTGGTTTGATCACCTTGCAGTACACCAGACTCTCAAGAGTGAGAATTAAGTTTTTATTTATGTTATTTATTTGACTGTGTTCGATCTTAGTTGTGGCATGCTAACTCTTAGTTGTGGCATATGGGATCCAGTTCTCTGCCCAGGGTTTCAACCCAGGCACCCCTGCATTGGAGCACAGAGTCTTAGCCACTGGACCACCAGGAAGTCCTGAGAATTAAGGTTGTAGTTGGAATTAAGTTTGCCAATCAGCTGACCTTAAAATTAGATTAAACTAAATTTTTCAGATGGACCCAATTTGATCACAAGGGTTGTTTTAATGTAAAAAAGGGAAGCAAGAAAGTTAGTATCAGAGTATAACTCAATGTGAAAAAGACTAGACTGGCCATCACTGGCTTTGCATATGGAAAAAGACCATGAACCAAGGAACGCGAACAACTTCTAGAAGTTGGAAAATGTGGGAAAACAGATTCTCCATTAGCACTTTCTAAAGGAATGCAGCTCTGCTGACCCATTTTACAATTCTGCTTTTCAGAATCGTTAATAGCCAATCTATATTGTTTTAAGGCATTCAGCTTGTGGGGGTCTGTTACAACAGCACAGGAAACGAATACAGAAGGAGTGGTTGGGTCTAAGCATCATGCTTGGCCAGGACCGATGGCCTTAGGTGGCTGGGTTGTAGCCACTTGTCATACAGCTTCACAAAGGCCAGGTCTTTCTCCTTGCAGGTCGCCATTCTTGGACAAGTTAACCCTTATCTTACCTCTCACTAATATTTTTAATTCAAATGTAAAACTACATGGTATTACTTTATTTTGATGTCACAACTGTATCTCTTCTCTTCCACCCCAAGTATCCTGGCTTCCAGCAACATCAACCCTACTGCTTATACTGCTATGCACAAGGGCATCCCTGGTGACAGGGAGAAACACCTGGGTTCCAGGAGAGGGTTGACTGTTTTTCTTCAGCCTCTTGTTTTTAGTATCTGTCTGCCATCTGATGTACCAAGTATAGTATTTCTGAGTCTTACCAGCAGACCAGTAGGCACCTTCCACTGGTACAATCTCTGTGTGTGCGTGTTATAGGCTGCACCTTTCTATGTTCTGCATCATCAGTATATTCCTTCTCATGGTCTGTGTCTTTCAGAGAGTTATTGAATTCCTTATTTACTGATACTTATCATACTATTCTCTCTGCTGTGGTTTTACTATGCTGCCAGTGCAGGAGAAATGGATTTGATCCCTGGGTCAGGAAGATCCCCTGGAGAAGGGAATGGTAACCTGCTCCAGTATTCTTGCCTGGGAAATCCTATGGACAGAGGAGCCTGGTGGACTATAGTCTGGGCTCGCAAAAAGAGTTGGACACAACTTAGTAACTAAAGAGCAAACAACAGACAGGGCCTTAGGAGGTAGAGAAAATTAATGTACTCAACTGCTCCTTGAACCCAGAGCCTTAGGAAGCTTTACTGTCCTTACCACCCAACCCATGGTTTAGTAGATGAGTCAGTTTTAGTTGCATATGCTTTTAGAATTTTTTTTCAGTATTTCTAAGAAAACCCACTTTCAAAGTGAAAACCTCATTTGTTTATATCTTATTTTGAAAGACATTCAGCATCCATTTTATCTCATTTCTGTCTTCAAGAAATCCTCCTTGTTTCTGTCCAAGCCTCCCTGATTTTCCTGCATGTATATATTTATACATATTTTTATATTGCATTGCTGCTGCTAAGTCGCTTCAGTCGTGTCCGACTCTGTGCAACCCCATAGACGGAAGCCCACCAGGCTCCGCTGTCCCTGGGATTCTCCAGGCAAGAACACTGCAGTGGGTTGCCATTACCTTCTTCACTGCGTGAAAGTGAAAAGTGAAAGTGAAGTCACTCGTCGTGTCCAACTCTTCATGACCCCATGGACTGCAGCCTACCAGGCTCTTCCATCCATGGGATTTTCCAGGCAAGAGTACTGGAGTGGGGTGCCATTGCATTATTTCAACATAAATTTCAGAGAGATTTGTGGTGGGGAGAAAAGGAAATGTGTATGCTTGGTCAACCATCTTCAACTTGAAGGCAGAACTTTCAAATTTTTAAATGATATAATTTAATAGCCTTTTCTCTTTTCATAAGTCTTGTAGCCTATAAATCTGAAAGCTTTCAGAAAAAGCAGCCTAAAAGTGTGATTATGAAAACATATTTAGAGAAGTTCCTAGTTAACTTCTCTTTAAAATTGTTTGATTCTGAAGGCATAATCTAGGACTTCTTATCAATTGCATTCTATTTTTGACTTATTTTCTTCTCACAAGATATATATTCTTATCTGTCCCTTCCTCTTTTGGTTGAGTATTTAACTCCTTCATACTGTATGACTCAAAACCTTCCCATCTTTCTTTGAAATTTTACTGTATTTTAAATTCTTCTATTATATGACTCTTTTGCAAAAGACCACTGATATTTTAGGTGAACCAGAAGCCACTGAAATTATAAGAAATATTCTGTGTATTATGTTATTTAAACTGAAAGGAAAATCTGGTATGTTGCTGAATATTCTAAAATCTGTGTATATCCATGAATTAATCCTGTAAGAGATTTTTTGAATGCATATAATTGGCCAGACATGTTTTAGGCTCTAAAAGTGACCAAGTGGTGACCAAGACAGAAAAATCATGATGTTTACATTCTGATAGGAAACAGTCAATAAGATCAACAGGTAAAAGATGTGTATTAATGCTCTTAGAGAAGTGGAGCCAATAAGATATATAAATAGAAAGAGATTTATTTTAAAGAATTGGCTCATGCGATTATGGAAGCTGGCAAGACTCTAGATCTGCAGAGTGTGCTGACAAGCTGGAGACCCAGGAATCTCGTTCTAGTCTGGGTACTAAGGCCTGAGAACCAGGAAAGCCAAAGACATAGTTCCATTCAAAAGCTGCAGGTCTGAGACTCAAGAAAAGCCTGTGTTTCAGTTTGAGTTTGAAAGCAAGAAAAAGGACAATGTTCCTACTCCAAGATGGTCAAGCAGAAGGAGTCCCTTTCTGTGCAGGAGGATCCGTCTTTTGTCTGGCCTTCTATTAACCGGACAAACCCCACCCATATTATGGAGTGCAATCTGCTTTGCTCAGTCTACCTATTAAAACAAAAGTGTTATTCTCTCAGTTGTGTCTGACTCTTTGTGACTTGAGACATTACTTTGCCAACTATGGTTCTTCCTGTGGTCATGTATGGACGTGAGAGCTGGATTGTGAAGAAGGCTGAGCACTGAAGAATTGATGCTTTTGAACTGTGGTGTTGGAGAAGACTCTTGAGAGTCCTTTGGACTGCAAGGAGATCCAACCAGTCCATTCTGAAGGAGATCAGCCCTGGGATTTCTTTGGAAGGAATGATGCTAAAGCTGAAACTCCAGTACTTTGGCCACCTCATGTGAAGAGTTGACTCATTGGAGAAGACTCTGATGCTGGGAGGGATTGAGGGTAAGAGGAAAAGGGGACGACAGAGGATGAGATGGCTGGATGGCATCACTGACTCGATGGATGTGAGTCTCAGTGACCTCCGGGAGTTGGTGATGGACAGGGAGGCCTGGCGTGCTGTGATTCATGGGGTTGCAAAGAGTCGGACACGATTGAGCGACTGATCTGATCTGATCTGGACTGTAACCCTCCTGGCTTCTTTGTCCATGAAATTCTTCAGGCAAGAATACCAGAGTGGGTTGACATTCCCTTCTCCAAGAGATCTTCCCGACCAGGGATCGAACCTGGGTCCTCCTGCATTACAGGCAGATTCTTTACTGTCTGAGCCACTGGGAAAGTCCTTATTAAAATGGGAATCTTAAAAATAAAAACAAGTTAGAGATGAAACTGACTCTGTGACTTGGAGCGTATTCTACTCCTGCAGTCATAATGTATACTCAAGGAACTGACTATGGCATTGTGGAGATTGATAATGAAAGACTGCAGCAAATATGTGACTGTGGAAGGCCCTGGAATTGTGTTTGTTTAAAACATTCAAGTCTGATGGGCTGTGGTATGCAGTGTCTCTTGAAGTGAATGGAAACTATACCATTTAGGTTCTAGACTAAGTTCACCCTGCAACAGGCACAGACCCAGGGGCTCTGAAAACTTTAAACCTGGAGTGTCAACCATGTGTTTTTTGGTGGTCATATCTGCCAGCAAGGCGTAAGGAGTGGAAGATCCCCTAAATTAGTAATGATTTCAGGGGTTGTATGGATTCCACTTATTTGAATGGGTAGGAGATCCCTTTCAGTAGCAAACCAAGAAGCTAGGTACACATTGAATAATCAGTGGATGTATCATCTCTTGGGTGCTTATGAGCAGCTATAGAAAGGAGAGTGCTTAAGTAATACTTGCCAGAATGGAAGCATTTGCAATTCATCACCTACTGGAGGTTCTTATTGCAAATACAGTGCCTTAGACATAGGGGCATATTGTGAGGTGAGCATCAAGCTGTGTTCCTCCCATTCATGCCTTTATGGTGGTACATGCGTTGTGGACAATGGACTTCGTTTGCCAATGTAGACAATTATAAACTGGTCAGAGATGCCAGCTTAGCCCATGCTGCAAAGATAAACTCTGTGAAAATGGTGGAACATGTTTTGACAGTTTGGATGGTACTGTTTTGTCCATGTGATTCAGATTTTAGGGGAGAAAGGTGTCAGAGTGACATCAAGGAATGTGCTAGAAACTTCTGCCATTACTGGGCCCTTTGTGAGAATGCACATGGCCCTGTCACTGTAACTGGGCACAGGGCTGTGTACAGGGGAAAACACCGCTTCGAGACAACATGTATTGTCTCCATGGAATGTTAGATTGGCTGAAAGCATAGGGATAGTTTTATAAGGATAATATTTTTACTGGTGCAGCAAGATGTTTAGGTGAAAGAAGAAACACCAGGCTGAACAGGAAGACAAACTCTTGGGACCAACCACAGCTTTCTTGCTAAGACCATAGTTTGATTCCAAACTGATTGAGAACATTGGCTCAGGCATACTACCCCAGGCATTTATCCATCCCATTTCCTACACTCCAACCATTCCACATGGCTCTTGGAACACTCTTGACTGAAATTCGTTTGAAGGATCTGTTACATCAGAGCATTCTGAATTCCGTATCTTTAGCCCTGAGTCTGTGCAGAGACATGGAAAAGCAGTGGACATCTGTACATTGCCTCAAACTTGTCTTCCTGTCCTCCTTTGAAGGCTCCTGACAGTGACTCAATAAGCTGAGAGAATTCAGCAACAACAAACCAGCTCTCCAACAAATACTAAAGGACATTCTCTAGACAGGAAACACAAAAAGGATATATAAATTCAAACCCAAAACAACAAAGTAAATGGCAAAGCCCAGGGATAAATCCACGCACATATGGTCACCTTATCTTTGACAAAGGAGGCAAGAATATACAATGGATTAAAGACAATCTCTTTAACAAGTGGTGCTGGGAAAACTGGTCAACCACTTGTAAAAGAATGAAACTAGAACACTTTCTAACACCATACACAAAAATAAACTCAAAATGGATTAAAGAGCTAAATGTAAGACCAGAAACCATAAAACTCCTAGAGGAAAACATAGGCAAAACACTCTCTGACTTACATCACAGCAGGATCCTCCATGACCCACCTCCCAGAATATTGGAAATAAAATAAAAAATGAACAAATGGGACCTAATCAAACTTAAAAAGCTTCTGCACAACAAAGGAAACTATAAGCAAGGTGAAAAGACAGCCTTCAGAATGGGAGAAAATAATAGCAAATGAAGCAACTGACAAACAACTGATCTCAAAAATATACAAGCAACTTCTACAGCTCAATTCCAGAAAAATAAATGACCCAATCAAAAAATGGGCCAAAGAACTAAATAGACATTTCTCCAAAGAAGACATACAGATGGCTAACAAACACATGAAAAGATGCTCAACATCACTCATTATCAGAGAAATGCAAATCAAAACCACTATGAGATACCATTTCACGCCAATCAGAATGGCTGCTATCCAAAAGTCCACAAGCAATAAATGCTGGAGAGGGTGCGGAGAGAAGGGAACCCTCTTGCACTGTTGGTGGGAATGCAAACTGGTACAGCCACTATGGAGAACAGTCTGGAGATTCCCCAAAAAACTGGGAATAGAACTGCCTTATGATCCAGCAATCCCACTGCTGGGCATATACACTGAGAAATCCAGAATTGAAAGAGACACGTGTACCCCAATGTTCATAGCAGCACTGTTTGCAATAGCCAGAGCATGGAAGCAACCTAGATGTCCATCCACAGATGAATGGATAAGCAAGCTGTGGTACATATACACAATGGAGTATTACTCAGCCATTAAAAAGAATACATTTGAATCAGTTCTAAGGAGGTGGATGGAACTGGAGCCTATTATACAGAGTGAAGTAAGCCAGAAACAAAAACACAAATACAGTATACTAACGCATATATATGGAATTTAGAAAGATGGTAAAAATAACCCTATTTATGAGACAGCAAAAGAGACACTGATGTATAGACCAGACTTTTGGACTCTGGGACTGGGAGAGGGTGGGATGATTGGGGAGAATAGCATTGAAATATGTATAATATTATATCTGAAATGTATTAATCATTCAAACTAATCACTGTCATGTTACAATTTGTTCATATTAGATGTTTGTAATGTTTATGATAATCAATAAAAGAGATTCTTGATAAAAAAAAAAAAAAGAGTTAAAAAAAAATAAAAACTATGCCATTAAAAAAAAAAAAAAAAAAACCTAACAGAGATGTCCACCATAATGCTAAAGTCGCGGATCTTGAGGCTTGCCCCTCCAAGAAACCTCCAGAGGAAAGACTTTCTCATTCCCACAGTTCCTGAGAAAGCCTAGCAGAAGGGCAGTCCCGTAGCTTGTTTTCATCTGAATCAAGTACTGAGATACATTGGACTGGATGTCAAGTGTTCCTTTGCCAGATACACAAACATTTCCCAGTTATTGGGAAACCCCTGTACTCAATGGATCCAAATGCCACTGATATAGGCTATTATCCTGGAGGTTACAACACTGAAAGCAGTTTTTCTGCCCTCTCTAGAAGTCTTTCGCATTCCTAATGAACCATCACCGTGACCTCCAGAATTCAGTGATCAGTTGAATCCACAGGCTCTCCTAGAGACAGACCTTGCCTATAGATCCATAATAACCTTGATTATAGTTCTATTATGTGTTTTTCTCTTTCACTGCACACTATGAAAAGCAGGGACTTTGTTTTATTTATTTGTCTCCTGTTTATTTATTAATCTTGTGGTCTAAGCAAACACCTAGTGTATTGCCTGTTTAGAGCATAAGCTTAATATGACTTGATGATTTCCAAAATGAATAATCTATCTTCCTAGTCGGTCAAGCCAGAGGTCTTAGAGATGCTTGTGGTTCTTAATGCCTCATTAACCCCTATATTGAATTGGCTATTGACTCCTATTCACTTTACTGTCCAAGTATTGTTTATATCTGCCACCCACTCTCCATCCTTGCTGTCATCAGCTTGGTTTTCGTAATTGTTCACTTGAACCATTTCAAAGCTCTTGCTTCCTCTAGTTCTATTATTCTATGGTCTATTCACCACATGGCCACGAGGATGAGGTTTTAAACATGTACATTTGGTCACATCATTTCCTGTTAAAATGACTTTGATGACTTATCTGACATACAAGCTTTTTTCATGATCTGATCATTTTCCTGTATGTCCTCAGAATACATCTATGCTGAACTACTTGTTCCTTCATATAAATCTGTAAATCTCTATCTTGATCACAGGGCATTGGTAATAGGCTCACAGAGCAGAAGTATTTCTAAGACATGATTCCTGCCCTCATTGAATTATTGACTGAATACCAGAAACAGTCATTTTAAATGTTATAAATGTTATGATAAAAATGACTATGAGTGATATAAACACTTGAAAAAATATGTAACCCAGATTGGGCGATAAAATTGTCAGATGCAAACTGATAGAGGATAAGAGGTAACATGTGGGCTAGCTAAAAGGATAAGCAAGAATTGATCAGGTAAGGAAGAAAAGATGTCTTTTAAATTTGCAGTTAGAGGTAGCTATGTATGTAGCAAAGGGAGAAAGTGCTTTGTCAGGGAAAATGGTTGCATGAACCTGTGTGTCTGAGTTGGGGTAGTGATCAGATTACAGTTAACAGAAGGGACTAGATCAGAAACTACCCTGTATACCAGGTTAGTGATCTGAAAATTCTTTTCAAGGCAGTGAAGAGGTACTGCAAGATGGAAATGTATAAGTGGCATGCTCATATTCATATTTTAGGAAAATACTTCTGTGATAAATCTAATTAACAGATTGGAGTGGAGCAAGAATGGAGGCAATGGAAGACCTTGGCAATGATCCAACTGGTAAATTATTAGAACTTGAATTAAGTCAATAGTAAGAAATCGGAGAAGAAGCTATACATGTGAAAAGTAGAAATAGTAGTAACTAATGCCTGAGCACATGAGTCAGGGAGAAGGATGAGTAAGGTGTTATTCTTAGGTTTCTGGTTTCAGAGAAGCAATTAAAACACAGGGAATGTAGGAAAAGAGCATTGGGAGGAGGATGGTCACATAGAATTAAGATGCTTATTGGATACACAAGTGGAGACCCACACGCACAATTAGGTGTAATGATATAGAGTTCAGCTCATTAGTTTGGTTTCAGATAAATATAATTTAGAGGCATGTAGGCATTATTTTGGAGAAGGAAATGGCAACCCACTCCAGTGTTCTTGCCTGGAGAATCCCAGGGACGGGGGAGCTTGGTGGGCTGCCGTCTATAGAGTCGCACGGAGTCGGACACGACTGAAGCGACTTAGCAGCATCAGGCATTATTTGATGTCATGTAGATTATACAATATCAGATAGGAAAAGTATTAGTGTGGGAAGAGAAGAGAGAAAAGAGATCTTTTCAACCTCAAGAGGTCTGAAAACTTCAGTACTTAGAGATAACTAAAGGAAGGGGGAAGAGTAGAAGGACAAGGAAGGAGGCACACCACGGAAGTCTTAAAAGCCAAATTAGGAGAGAGTTTTGTGACAAAGGAGATGCTCTTTTAGTGTGGCAGGGTAGTCAAGTCATAAAAATTTTAACATTTTCTTTGATTTTGGCAACAGGAAAGTCTTTGATAATGTTGGTAAGAGCAGGGTAAGACGAGTGGTGAGGGCAGAAACTGTGGTAGAAACCACAGGGGTTTGAAGAGTCTATGGGTGTTTGTGAATTGGACATGAGTATAGACAGCTTTTTCAAGTAGCAAGTCGTTTGATATTGAAGAGAATGTTGAAGGGTTGTAGCTATAAGAAACAAAAGGGTCAAAAAGCAAGACTTTTCAGACAGAAAAGATGATGATGGTATTTATGCTGCTGCTGCTGCTGCTAAGTCACTTCAGTCATGTCTGACTCTGTGCAACCCTATGGACTGTAGCCCACCAGGCTTCTCTGTCCATGGGATTCTCCAGGAAAGAAAACTGGAGTGGGTTGCCATGCCCACCTCCAGGAGATCTTCCTCACGTAGGGATTGAACCTGAATCTCTTATATCTAATGCTTTGGCAGGTGGGTTCTTTACCACTAGCACCACCGAAGATATTTATATGCTGAAGTAAAAGACAAAGAGTGGGAGCTAGATATATGGTCAAGAAGGGATAACTAATTTAGCAATATCCCTAAAGATATGGAGGAAAAATTAGATACAGAGATTATGAAAATTAGCTCAGGAAAATACATTTAGCCAGAATTTTTCAGGGAAAATGGTAACTAAAAATAGCAAGGTAATGGCTTAAAAGACCTGGATACAAAGACTAAAACTAATTGAAATAAAGATACACCAAATGTATCTTGTTAAAATCTGAGAAAAAGTCAAAAGTTTCTCCTAAATGCAAAGAAAGTGAAAGTGAAGTCGTTCAGTCGTGTCCAAACCTTTGTGACCCCATGGACTGTAGCCCACCAGGCTCCTCCATCCATGGAATTTTCTAGGCAGGAGTACTGGAGTTGGTTGCCATTTCCTTCTCCAGGGGATCAGCTCCCTACCCAGGGATTGAACCCAGGTCTCCTGCACTGCAGGGCAGACGCTTTACCATCTGAGCCACCAGGGAATTAATAGCAAATAACTAAGCATAAAACATAAAATAATATTAATAACAACTGAGAAGTAGTGATGGTAGGGGAGAGAGTTAAACATGTTCTAAGTCCAATTCTTTGGCCACCTGATGCGAAGAGCTGACTCATTTGAAAAGACTCTGATTCTGGGAAAGATTGAAGGCAGGAGGAGAAGGGGATGACAGAGGATGAGATGGCTGGATGGCATCACTGACTCCATGGGCGCGAGTCTGAGTGAATTCTGGGAGTTGGTGATGGACAGGGAGGCCTAGTGTGCTGCGATTCATGGGGTCACAAAGAGTCGGACACAACTGAGTGACTGAACTGAACTGAAGTTAAATAATAAAGCTTAAAAGGACTTAGCTGACTCCCACTCAATTCAAGGTCTTGGCTCAGATGTTGTTTCCTCCGTAAAATGTTCTCTGAACATCTTAGTCAAGGTGGCATCTCTCCTACATGTTTCTGTAGCATCTTTTATTTTCCTATAGTTGTTGCCCTTGTGATGCGGAGTAGTAACTGCCTGTTCACTTGCTTATCTTTCAAGTAGATTTGAAGCTTTGCATGGACAAGGGCTAGGTTTATCTTTTATTTTTTGCCATTTGATTTCCAAATATCATTATAGCACTTGTTATAGTTCAATATGTGTTTGTTGATTGAATATATGAGTTTCATTTTTGATTCTGAAATTTTGACTTAAAAAATGATTAAAAAATAAATATAACTATAAATAAAATTAAAAAATAAGAAATATTTTCCTATATATTAAAGACTAGAATAAATAATTGAGTCATATTATAAATTATAAATAAGAAATGAATAAAAACAACTTTAAAGGTTAGATATAATATTAAATATATAAATTATGACATATTTATAAATGAGTTAAGCTCCTCAACTGAAAGAATAATACTTTCATGGAGAATTTAAAAAATTCAATAAAATAATGCTGAAATAAAGCAAAACCATCAAAAAAGTTGATTAATACAAACAAAAAGAAAGCTGGTGTCCAAAGCAAAGCCATTGCCAACTTATATTGATAAGGGATAAATTTACACTTTGCCATTCTTTTTTCATTATGTCTACCCCTTTATATATGCATGATTTTCATTAGTGAGTTGTCACTGTTGTGTTTTAAGTATATTACAGCAATCGTATTCTTTCACTAACAACCATTTAAATTGTGTAGATGATATTAACAATTTTTGTATCCTATACACAAAAATATGTTCCTAGAACATTAAAATATAATCATGTATTAGAACACATAAACTCATCATGTTATAAAATAGCAGAAATATTACAGAGCACAACCTTTGAACACAATGTTGGACAAATAGAAATTAATAATATAAGCTTGATTTAAAAACCAAATAACTTTGAGATTTAAAAAAAATTAGAGAGAAACAAAATTGCAATGATAGGATATTTAGAATAGAATGACAATCAGACTAGTAAGATTGTACTCAAGAATTTTAAATATGTCATTTATTTTATTAAGTTAGACAATATAAAGTTTAAACTGGCTGTGTTAATATTAGAAGTTAAAAGAGGGCTATATGAGAAATCTGGGAACCTCAGTAGGAGAGAACAAAAATGATTAAAGCAGAAAATTATGAATTTAGAACCAATTCTAGTATATACATTCCAGACACAGTTATTGAAAGGATAAATTACTGACAAACCTCAAGCAAAACAACAAAAACAAAAATAGCAACAGGAGAGACAAAGATATTTGAAATCAAAATGGTCATAACCACTAATTCATGATGTCTTATAGAGGTATTATATAATTCATGATATTATAGAGGTAATGTGTCTCCCCCAGATCACTTGTAAATATAATGCATTTTAATTAAAATTGTAAGATTGTTTTAGGGGTAGATTTGACAAAATTATTCTAAAGTTGTCTTATAATATTAACATTTTCTAAAGTTAAAAAATAAGTAAAATAAACAGCATTTGATTAAACATGCTGATATGTAAAAATTGTTTTGAAAAGTAAGGAGATAATATACACAAAACTGAGGATAGTGATTACCTCCAGGTGTGTAGGGCTTTCCTAGTGGCTCAGCTGGTAAAGCAGAGAAGGCAATGGCACCCCACTCCAGTACTCTTGCCTGGAAAACCCCATGGACAGAGGAGCATGGTAGGCTGCAGTCCATGGGGTCGCTAAGAGTTGGACATGACTGAGCAACTTCACTTTCACTTTTTCACTTTCATGCATTGGAGAAGGAAATGGCAACCCACTCCAGTGTTCTTGCCTGGAGAATCCCAGGGACGGAGGAGCCTGGTGGGCTGCCGTCTATGGTGTTGCACAGAGTCGGACACGACTGAAGCGACTTAGCAGCAGCAGCAGCAGCAGCTGGTAAAGAATCCACCTGCAATGTAGGAAACACCAATTTAATTCCTTAGTTGGGAAGATCCCTGGAGAAAGGAGAGGCTACCTGTTCTAGTATTTCTGGGCTTCTTTGGTGGCTCAGACTTTAAAGAATCTGCCTACATGTGGGAGACCTGGGTTTGTTCCCTGGCTTGGGAAGATCCCCTGGAGAAGGGAATGGCTACCTACTCCAGTATTCTCCATGAGCATCCCCATGGACAGAGGGGCCCCCATGGTGGGCTACGGTCCATGGGGTTGCAAAGAGTCATACATAACTGAACGAATAACACACACACACACACACACACGTCATCTTTATTATAATAAAGCTGGAAGGTATGTGTTGAGAGCTGAGGCCAGGTAGATTTATGATATTCTTCCTGAATAGATAGATTTGCTCACCATGTCTCTAGTCCCTCCATCAGCACTCTAACTTGTCCTGAGATAGAGAGCTAGCTGGAGGTCTCCGTGAACAGGAAGGTCCGAAGCAGGGGCCAAAAGTCACAGATCCACCTGGTAAATTCATCTGTCCTTGGAGAAAATAGAATGAAAGGACAGACTCAAGATGAAATGGTTGTTCCATATTTTTCCCTCCTAGGGAATTGAGCAGAGCCTGCCTCCTCTCAGTAGAAAGATGAGCAGAGTTAGGGTTAGGATTATGTACGTATGTGTGTGCTCAGTCATGTCCAACTCTTTGAGACCCATGAACTGGAACCTGCTTGGCTCCTCTGTCCATGGGATTCTCCAGGTGAGAATACTGGATTGGGTTGCCATTTCCTTCTCCGGGGGATCTTCCCCACCCAGGGATCGAACCTGCCTCTCCTGCATTGGCAGATGGATTCTTTACCAATGTGCCACCTGGGAAGGTTCAGAGTTAGAAGACTGACATAGATTCTTTGCTTAAGCAAGCTTTCCTAGGCCCATCCGTGCCCTTCCTTGTAAAATCTAGTTTTAGGAAGAACTTTGCTAAGTCATTTTGACGAGAACCCTGCACCCCTGATGCCCGATCACCTTCAATCTCTGATCAGGTTCCTCACCCCCAACCCAATCCTGCAGGTGGTATTTTCTCATCGTATCCTGGGCAAAGGATCCTGTCTGGTCAGTTTAGCCAAATGCCCTTTACTCCCGTTGTTTCCTCTTAGTAATTTTCTATCCACTGACCCTCACCCTGCTCTTAGGCTATAAATTCCCACATGCCCATGCTATATTCAGAGTTGAGCCCAAATCTTTTCTCCAGCTGTAAAATTCCGTGGCAGTGGTCCCTGCACCTGTTACAATGATCCTGAATAAAGTCTGTAGTACCACCTTTGACAAGTGTTGTTGAATATTCTTTCCATTAACAGGGTTACCCCAACATTATTTGGAGGGTTTTCTGCTTCAGATTTCAATTATGACAGTCTCTCTTTACCCAGACTCCATCCTTTTCAAACTGAGTTGAAAACAACTCAGTTGTTTTCCAATTGCTTTAATCTCTGTCTTCTGCCTTCCCAGTGTGACTAGCTCTCCCTCTCCTCCATGACACTTATTCAGTCTGTAGCCATGTGTATTATATTACCAGTTCCTAAATTTTCATCCAATAGTTCTTTCATAATACTGTTCAGGTCCTCAAACCTGCAATCCTCTCATGCCATTCTTTAAAAAATAAGTTTGAGCCTTTTTTCAATCGTTCTAAATAATTTGAAGCACTTGGGAATTTCCCCCCTTTAGGTTGTGTATATTTTCTTCTTTCTCTTTCTCACACTTTTCTTTCCTCCCTCCCTCCTTCCCTTTCTTTCTTTCTTTCTCTAAGTAGCTCGCATGCTTGCCATGTGTGTTAGGTTGCTATAGGTGTGTCTGACTCTTTGTGACCTATGGACTATAGCTCTCCAGGCTCCTCTGTCTGAGGATTCTCCAGGCAGAAATACTGGAGTGGGTTACCATGCCCTCCTCCAGGAGATCTTCCCGACCCACGAGTCAAACCCGCATCTCACGTCTCCTGCATAGGCAGGCGGGTTCTTTACCATTAGTGCCATCTGAGAAGCCCTAGATTGTGTATATTTCCTTCTTTCTCTTTCTCAGTCCTTTCTTTCCCCCCTCCCTCCTTCCCTCTTGTTCTTTCTGTCTCCATATAGCTTGCATTCTTTCCATGTCACTCCATTTTTCTAGCTTTACTCATGCTTGGAGGCTCTGCCTGGAAACTTAATGTGATCTGAGTATGGGAAGATTCTTACCTCCCATTCCACCACGCCTTTGACTTATTTCCTGACTCCACTGCTTCACAGTTTGAGTGTTGAAATTTTTTAAATTGTATTTATTTTTAACTAAAGGATAATTTCTTTACAATATTGTGCTGGTTTCTGCCATACATCAGCGGGAATCAGTCGTAGGAATACCTGTGTCCCCTCTGTCTCGGACCTCCCTCCCACTTCCCATCCCATCCCACCTCTCTAGGTTGTCACAGAGAACCTGTTTGAGCTTCCTGCATCATACAGCAAATTCCCACTGGCTATCTATTTTACATATGGCAGTGTATATGTTGGAGAAGGGCATGGCAACCTACTCCAGTATTCTTGCCTGGAGAATGCCTTGGTCAGAGGACCCTGTTGGGCTACAGTCCATAGGATTGCAAAGAGTTGGACACAACTGAAGCAACTTCGCATATGTTTCCATGCTACTCTCTCCATTTGTCCCACCCTCTCGAATGGCGAATTTTTGGTGATCCATCTACTTTTTGTACCACTAAAGCACAGTGGTGGCCCAGAGGAAGAATTTGGGTAAAGGAATGTGCCATGATTATTGGAAGACCTGAGCTCTGTTGTCTCTTCCAGGATTGTGTAAACTAGTGAAGCTACTCCAAGACCCATTCTACTTCAGATCAGATCAGATCAGTAGCTCAGTCGTGTCCGACTCTTTGCGACCCCATGAACCGCAGCACGCCAGGCCCCCCTGTCCATCACCAGCTCTCGGAGGCCACTCAGACTCACATCCATCAAGTCAGTGACGCCATCCAGCCATCTCATCCTCTGTCGTCCCCTTCTCCTCCTGCCCTCAATCCCTCCCAGCATCAGAGTCTTCTTCAATGAGTCAACTCTTCGCATGAGGTGGCCAAAATACTAGAGTTTCAGCTTTAGCAATATTCCTTTCAAAGAAATTCCAGGATTGATCTCCTTCAGAATGGACTGGTTGGACCTTCTTGCAGTCCAAGGGACTCTCAAGAGTCTTCTCCAACACCACACTTCAAAAGCATCAATTCTTCGGCGCTCAGCCTTCTTCACAGTCCACCTCTCACATCCATACATGACCACAGGAAAGACCATAGGCTTGACTAGGTGAACCTTTGTTGGCAAAGTAATGTCTCTGCTTTTGAATATGCTATCTAGGTTGGTCATAACTTTCCTTCCAAGGAGTAAGCGTCTTTTAATTTCATGGCTGCAGTCACCATCTGCAGTGATTTTGGAGCCCAGAAAAATAAATTCTGACACTGTTTCCACTGTTTCTCCATCTATTTCCCATGTAGTGATGGGACCAGATGCCATGATCTTCGTTTTCTGAATGTTGAGCTTTAAGCCAACCTTTTCACTCTCCACTTTCACTTTCATCAAGAGGCTTTTTAGCCCCTCTTCACTTTCTGCCATAAGAGTCGTGTCATCTGCATATCTGAGGTTATTGATATTTCTCCCAGCAGTCTTGATTCCAACTTGTGTTTCTTCCAGTCCAGCATTTCTCATGATGTACTCTGCATATAAGTTAAATAAACATGGTGACAATATGCAGCCTTGACGTACTCCTTTTCCTATTTGGAACCAGTCTGTTGTTCCATGACCAGTTCTAACTGTTGCTTCCTGACCTGCATACAGATTTCTCAAGAGGCAGATCAGGTGGTCTGGTATTCCCATCTCTTTCAGAATTTTCCATAGTTTATTGTGATCCACACAGTCAAAGGCTTTGGCATAGTCAATAAAGCAGAAATAGATGTTTTTCTGGAACTCTCTTGCTTTTTCCATGATCCAGCGGATGTTGGCAATTTGATCTCTGGTTCCTCTGCCTTTTCTAAAACCAGCTTGAACATCAGGAAGTTCACGGTTCACATATTGCTGAAGCCTGGCTTGGAGAATTTTGAGCATTACTTTACTAGCGTGTGAGATGAGTGCAATTGTTCGGTAGTTTGAGCACTCCTTGGCATTGCCTTTCTTTGGGATTGGGATTAAAACTGACCTTTTCCAATCTTGTGGCCACTGCTGAGTTTTCCAGATTTGCTGGCATATTGAGTGCAGCACTTTCACAGCATCATCTTTCAGGATTTGGAGTAGCTCCACTGGAATTCCATCACCTCCACTAGCTTTGTTCGTAGTGATGCTTTCTAAGGCCCACTTGACTTCACATTCCAAGATGTCTGGCTCTAGGTCAGTGATCACACCATCATGATTATCTGGGTCGTGAAGCTCTTTTTTGTACAGTTCTTCTGTGTATTCTTGCCACCTCTTCTTAATATCTTCTGCTTCCGTTAGGTCCATACCATTTCTGTCCTTTAGTTAGGGGTTATATTCCATTCCTGGGGGACGTCTTTGCATTTTCAATGGAATCCCCAATTTGGTATGTGTAACTCTTGATCTTATCTCCTGGAATTTTTTTTTTTTTTAGCCAGTTTCTCTCTACAAATCATTTGTAGTATTTTAGAATTAGAGAGGTTTCTCTGGTGGCTCAGTGGTAAAGAATCCACCTGCCTATCCCTGGGTTGGGAAGATCCCCTGGAGAAAGAAATAGCAGCCTGCTCCAGTATTCTTGCCTGAAGAATCCCACAGACAGAAGACCCTGGTGGGCTACACTCCATGGAGTCACAAAAGAGTCAGACATGACTTAGCAACTAAACAACAACAACAACCTGAATCCTAAGAGGGGGAAAATGAGACCTCCAGCCCTCTGCAGTTAGCTCCTTTGAGATGTGGGGTATGGGGGGAGATCTCTTTCCTCCTCTGAAGATGTTTATGTGCTAATCCCTGGAACCCATGCATATGTTACATAGCACACGGGACTTTGCAGATATAATTAGAGTTACTGATCATAAAGCAGGGCGATTACTTTGGACCAGTCTAATCCCATTAACCCTTAAGACAAAGAACTTTCTCCAGCTGGAGGCAGAAGGGACAAGGGACAAGGCAGAAAGAGAGCTCAGAGAGATTCAGAGCATGAGGAGGATCTAACAGGAAGTTGCTGCTTTGAAGTGGAGGGGGCAACATGACAGGAATTCAGGCTCAGAGAGGCTCCTGGCCGACAGCCAGCAAGGAAACAGAGACCTCAGGCCAGCAGCCCAAATAACTGAATTCTGTCAACAGCCTGGATGAGCTTGGAAACCGACTTGCCCTCAGAGCCTCCAGATAAGAGTCCAGCTTGCCAACAACTTGATCTCAGCCTGTGACAGCCGGGCCAGAGGAACCAGCTGAGCTCACCAGACTCCTGACCTACAGAACTGTGAAATCATACATTTGCGTGGTGTGAAGCTGCTGAATTCCTGATAATTTGTTATGGAAGCTACAGAAAATGAGCACATGGATAGATTAGTTAGAAATGTCACAATTTTGATGATTAAACTAGCCTGTGAACAGGATGGGAGGGTCTGGGTTGGGGTTTACTCTACCTGGTTCTGCTTCAGGTTCTTGGGCACCTTTTGGGGAAAGAATATTTTGTTAGACTCTGCCGTTTGTATATTGTTGAACTTATTTTGCTAATTTTGAAGTTGTTGTGGCTCAGTTGTGTCTGGCTCTTTGTGACCTCACGGACTGTAGCAAGCCAGGCTCCTCTGTCTTCCACTATCTCCTGGAGTTTGAAGTACATGTGCGTTAAATCATGTGGTTTTGGAAGAGAGCAAATCAGGGTTGCTTCATTCAACCATCTGAACTCAGAAATCTCTTGCTCAAGTCATCATGTATGAGAGTGAAGGAGCATTCCATGAGTCTAGAATCAAAGCACATTTGTGAAAATAAAGGCTATTTGAAAAGAAAATAAATTATACATATGTATCTGTGTGTGATAGCTAATGTTCTGTGTCAACTTGACTGGACCAGGGGGTGGCCAGATATTTGGTTAAATATTATTTCTGGGTGTGTCTGTTTGGAGGAATTTCTAGAAGAGATTAACACTTGAATTCATAGATTGAGTTAAGCAGATTTGGGTGGGCATTACTCAATTTGATGAGGGCTGAGTAAAGAATCCACCTGCAATGCGGGAGACCTGAGTTCCAATCCCTGGGTTAGGAAGATCCCCTGGAGGAGAGCATGGCAACCCATTTCAATATTCTTGCCTGGAGAATCCCCATAGACAGAGGAGCCTGGTAGGCTACAGTCCATAGGGTCGCAAAGAGTCGGACATGACTGAGCAACTAAGCACAGCACAGTACAGAGTAGACAGAAAGCTGGGGTAAGGACTAACTCACTCTCTCTGCCTGATTGCATGAGCTTAGACACTTATCTTATGCCCTTGGACTGGGACTTATACCACTGGTTCTCCTGGTTTCCTGGGCCTTTGGACTCAGAGTGGAACTACACTACTGGCTTTCTTGGGTCTCCAGTCTACAGACAAACCAAAGGACTTTTTAGCCTCCATAGTCCATAATATGCACCAATGCCTTATGATAAGCTTATATATCTCTCTCTCTATCTATCTCTGTATCATCTGTCTCCTAGTGGTCCTGTTTCTCTGGAGAATCCTGACTAATTCAGAGTATGTGTATATTTATAAGTACGCACACCTATGATGTAATAGACTTTCATTTTATTCATATATTAAAGTTGAAAATATAAATTATAAAATTTTTAATTCTTTCTGCTGGAAAAGAAATGTATAAAAGGTAGTATCACTTTAACTTTGAAGAGAATATCAATAGTAACCCCAAACACTCATCTTGGTTGGAAGAATCAAAATTGGAATACAAGAATCAGTTTCCTAAAATGACCTACATTTTTATTGTTTTGGTATTTTAGGATTTTCATTCCACAGACTCTTGCCAGGAGCCCATCATGGGTCAGTACTAGATGTTGAGGTGTGAACAATGAACAAGATAGATATTATCCTTGCCTTTAGCCCAGGAGAGAAACTTTGGCCCAGTTAAATCAGCAAGGGTAAATTCATATTGATATGAATATGGTTGACTGAAGCACTCTTCTGTACTATTGGGCCGTACCAGTGTTCCTGATTTAGGGTGGCCTGGGCGTCTATGTGAATACATAGTAGAGGATCAAATCCAATCAGTAATCCGATAAAGATTTCTTTGAGAAAACCTGCAGGATAAATGGTAATTAGAAGCTAACTAGTCCATAGGGGAGGCCTGAAGAGCCTGCCAGGCAGAGGCAGCAGCAAGCTTGAGGACCTCGGAGATGGAGAGTCTGGTAAGGTGGTCTGAGTGGTAGGTGTTTTGTATGGTGGGAGGAAGGGAGTGGAATGAGGTTGGCTTAATTACTGGATACAAGATCAGCAGCTATCAGTTCAGTTCAGTCACTCAGTCATGTCCAACTCTATGATCCCATGGACTGCAGCACACCAGGCCTCCTTGTCTATCACCAACTCTCGGAGTTTACTCAAACTCATGTCTTTTGAGTCGGTGATGCCAGCCAACTATCTCATCCTCTGTTGTCCCCTTCTCCTCCCATCTTCAATCTTTCCCAGCATGAGGGTCTTTTCAAATAAGTCAGTTATATTGTCACCCTGCTTATTTAACTTATATGCAGAGTACATCATGAGAAATGCTGGGCTGGAAGAAGCACAAGCTGGAATCAAGATTGCCAGGAGAAATATCAATAACCTCAGATATGCAGATGACCTCACCCTTATGGCAGAAAGTGTAGAAGAACTAAAGAGGCTTTTGATGAAAGTGAAAGAGGAGAGTGAAAAAGTTGGCTTAAAACTCAATATTCAGAAAACTAAGATCATAGCATCTGGTCCCATCACTTCGGGGAACAGTGGAAACAGTGACAGACTATTTTTTGGTCTCCAAAATCACTGCAGATGGTGATTGCAGCTATGAAATTAAAAGGCACTTGCTCCTTGGAAAAAAAGTTATGATCAACCTAGACAGTATATTAAAAGTCAGAGATGTTATTTTGCCAACAAAGGACCATCTAGTCAAAGCTATGGTTTTTCTAGTAGTCATGTATGGATGTGAGAGTTGGATTATAAAGAAAGCTGAGCGCTGAAGAATTGATGCTTTTGAACTGTGGTGTTGGAGAAGACTCTTGTGAGTCCCTTAGACTGCAAGGAGATCCAACCAGTCCATCCTAAAGGAAATCAGTTCTGAATATCCATTGGAAAGACTGATGCTGAAGCTGAAACTCGAACTTTGGCTACCTGATTCGAAGGACTGATTCAGCAGCTATAAGGTGATACATTTTATTAGTCTTGATCAGCTACCATAGTAACTTGGGAAACTGGGAAATAGATCTGATTTTAATTTTTTTCTAGCTTTGTTGAGATATAACTGACATAGAGCATTGTGTAAGTTTAAGGTATAGTATGTAGTGATTTTGTATATGTATATATTGCAAAATGATTACCGTGAAAAGCTTAGTTAACACATCTATCACCTCATATAGTTACAATTTTTTTGTGTGTGTGGTGAGAAATTTCAAAATCTACTCTTCTAACAACTTTTGCACATATAATACAGTGTTGTTAAATATGGTCACCATGCTGTAGGTTGCATCCTCGGAACTTATTCATGTTATAATTGGAAGTCTATACCCTTTGACTATCTTCATTCATCTCCCCTAACTACCACCTTTCACCTCTGGCAATCACCAATCTCTTCTCTGTTTCTATGAGAATCATAGAAGAGCCCACACATAAGTGGTATCACACCATATTTTCTTTCTCTGTTTGACTTATTTCACTTAGCTTAGTGCCCTCAAGGTTCATCCATCTTATTACAAATAGCAAAACTTTTTTCTTTTTTACAGCTGAATAATATTCTTTTGGAGATATAGATTATTTATCAATATTTTCTTCATTCATTTACCGATAGACACTTAGGTTGTTTCCATGTCTTGGCTATTGTAAATAATGCTACAGTGAACACAAGAGTGTAGATATCTCTTCAAGACAGTTATTTAATTTTGTTCAGGTATATACTCAGAAGTGGAAGTGCTGGATCACATGATAGTTCTATTTTGAAATTTTTGAGGAACCTCCATACTGTTTTCCATGGTGCTTGTACCAATTTACCTTCCTACAAACAGTTCCCTTTTCTCCCCATCCTTGTCAAAGTTGTGATTTCTTGTCTATTTGATGATAGCCATTCTAACAGGTATGCTGCTGCTGCTGCTGCTAAGTTGCTTCAGTTGTGTCTGACTCTGTGTGACCCATAGACAGCAGCCCACCAGGCTTCCCCGTCCCTGGGATTTTCCAGGCAAGAACATTGGAGTGGGTTGCCATTTCCTTCTCCAATGCATGAAAGTGAGTGAAAGTGAAGTTGCTCAGTCATGTCCGACTCTTAGTGACGCCATGGACTGCATCTTACCAGGCTCCTCTGTCCATGGGATTTTCCAGGCAAGAGTACTGGAGTGGGGTGCCATTGCCTTCTCTGCTAACAGGTATGAGGTTATAGCTTATTGTGATTTTGATATGCATTTCCCTGATGACTAGTAATGTTGAGCTCCTCTCCATGTATTTGTTTAAGCCTGATTTTTAACACATTATCTTCACTAGACAGGTTTTATCCACACTCCATAGAATGGGAAGGTTCAGGGAAAATGAGTTTGAGTCTATGGATCAATTGTGATTATCATATTGTGTGGCTGGTGACTGTCTTATTTTTGATGGACCCCAGAATATGGTTACCAATTGCATCATATTCCTTTATTCCGTCACTTCTCCTTTTTTTTTTTTTTAAAGCACTTATTGAATATTCTGTTTGTCCCCTTTAGTTTATACTCAATCGTTGGGCACAGATCTGTGGTAGTCTTCCATCACTGCTAACAAATTGCCACAAACTTAGTAGCTTAAAATAACACAAATTTATTGTCTCATAGCGGAGAAGGCAATGGCACCCCACTCCAGTACTCTTGCCTGGAAAATCCCATGGATGGAGGAGCCTGGTTGGCTGCAGTCCATGGGGTCGCTAAGAGTCAGACGTGACTGAGCGACTTCACTTTCTCTTTTCACTTTCATGCATTGGGGAAGGAAATGGCAACCCACTCCAGTGTTCTTGCCTGGAGAATCCCAGGGATGGTGGAGCCTCGTGGGCTGCCGTCTGTGGGGTCACACAGAGTCGGACACGACTGAAGTGACTTAGCATAGCGTAGCATTGTCTCATAGCTTTAGAGATCAGAGTCTGACACACAAATCACTGGGCTAAAACCAAGATGTTGGTAAGGCTACATTCCTTCCCTGAGGTTATGGGGGAATTTGTTTCCTTGCTTCTTCTAGCTTTTAAAGGCTGCCCATATTCCTTGGCTTGAGGCTCTCTTTTAATTTTCAAGGCCAATAACATAGTGCCTCTCTGACCCTGCTTGCCTCATCACATCTCTTTTTCTGCTTCCCGACTCCATTTTTAAGAACCCTTATGATGACAATGGGTTTGCACAGATAATCCAGAGAATCTCCCTATTTTAAGGTCAGCTGAACATCAAACTTAATTCCATCAGCAACTTTAATTCCCTTTGCCATGTGACATAAGGTATTCTAGGGATTCTATTCTAAGGATTAGAACATGGACATCTGTGCTGATGCCATTATTCTGTCTACCATGTGATTCCTTGGACTCTGCTTCTTGTCTTTTCTTATTGGCTGATATAAAAGTTATATAGAATATAAAAGGTGATCCCTTTCTGTGGCCCTCTCCTGCGACCCCATCCTTTCTACACCTCACACACTGTCATCTCTACTTCACTAACTGACCCCTGTGTGTGCGTGCAAAGTCGCTTCAGTCATGTCTGACTCTGTGTGACCCTATGCACCATGCTTGCCAGGCTCCTCTGTCCATGGGATTCTCTAGGCAAGAATACTGGAGTGGGTTGCCATTCCCTCCTCCAGGGGATCTTCCCCACTTAGGGATCAAACCCGTGTCTTCTGCATCTCCTGTATCGGCAGGCAGGTTCTTTACCGTTAGTGCCACCTGGGAAGACCAACTGTCTCCTAGGTCTGACATTTTCTGGCTGGCTTTTTCCATCATCCATTATCAACTATATTTTTGAGTTCAAGGCACATCTTATACTTTGTCTTTGGACAAGCTGTTCTATTCTTCTTAATTTGTGAGTTACATGGTTAAAATGTAGAGAATTAATCATAGCAAGTGATTATAATGAGCCCTCTTATGGTTTCCCACTATGAGTAAGGGAAACTCACCCTTCTGCTTGGTGTTATGGTGTGATAGTTGCTCTTCTTAAAATTTCAGTGCTAGCTCCTGCATCTCTCTATTTTTCAATTTTCTTTTTCTCTTTTTTTTAACCACAGTGAGAACAGTGTGAGAAATGGCTTATGAGGAAGCTTGGGTTTCCCTGGTGGTTCAGACAGTAAAGAATCTGCAATGTAGAAAAACCCAGGTTTGATCCCTGGGTCAGGAAGATCCCTTGGATAAGGGAATGGCAACCCACTCTAATATCCTTACCTGGATAATTCCATGGACAGAGGAACTTGGGGTGCTACAGTCCATGGCGTCCCAAAGAATCTGACAAGTCTGAGTGACTAATACTACTCTTACTATGAGGAAACTTACAGAGCCAGAGAATATGAGAAGCAGTGACATAGTTTTAAATTTTTACAGGGTTTGCAAAGTACTTAGAATCAAGGAGATTATATTTCTTTGCATTTAGAGGAAAGGTTAGTAGGGAAAGAATTTTTTTAAAGAAAAAAAAAAGCCGGTCAAATAAGCCATTACTTACGTGAAAACAGTGAAGAAGCTTTTAGTTTTCACTTACAAAGATGAAAACTAGCTGAAAATTTCACAACAAATCTCAAAAACACACATTGATTTCACAGCTGAAGAATTTTTCAGTGATTTGGGAATGCTTTGTTTTACAATTTAAGTATTTTTTTCCATTCTACTAGAAAACTGGGTTTACAGTAAATGGGGAAAAAGACCTAAATGTATTTTCATTTTAGAAAATGATACCAAATTTCTAAAATGGCAATCTGCACAATTTGGTTATATTCCATTGCAGTTACAGATAATACTCATTTTTCTTTAGTTTTTACTCAATAGGCAAAACAATATTTATTCTTACAAATTAAGTTTTTAAATCTTACATTTGTTGTGGACAAAATTTGACCTACCTGGAATGTTACTATGATAAACCAGTTTCAAGGTTCTCTAAAATAAACAATATTTCAATGAAAAGTGATCAATGAAAAAAAGAGAGAAAATAACAGGTACTTTCATGGTTTTTGAAAAATTTCCATTTTTAAAAACAGGTCAGTCTATCAGCTGGAACATTATACCTACCATAACAAGTTTTAGATGAAAAATGTGGACTTTTTTTTTTTGTACTCTCGAGCTAAATTATCCAGCTCTAAGAGTAATATCCAAATCAGGTTGAAGAATAATGACTTTCAGTTTATTTTGCCAATAAACAGCAATTTAGAAAAAGATATGGAAATAATGGAAAGAAATGTCTCAACATGAGCTCTCAGAAACATACCCCTGTAATTTTGTCCCTCCAGTTAAAGAATTCTGTTGAGGGGGGTGGTTCATATATGATTTAGTGAAAGTTTGAAATCCTGTATTTTGTATCTCTAAAGTATTGGAGAATAGTTAGAGCAATCTGTAGTATTCATTTTAGTTTTTCTTCTAAGGATCAAAACTGAACCAGCAATTTATGATGAAGTCTTAGGCATTCAAATGTATTTGGTTTTTCTTGGTTGGTTCAATTGAGTGGATGGAATTGCACTGGAATTGCCATTGATTGGATGGAATTATTATTGGAATCCAAGAATACAATATAGTTTAAAAGCATTTGAGTGAATAAGTCACTTTAGAAATTTCTATTGCTGCTGAAGTTCCCAGTCAGCTATTTGTAAAGTAACCTGCTTGCAACATTGGCAACAAATTTGATTAGTAAATATTTGCTTATCTGGCAGATCCAATGTGCTTTTTCTTTCTTTTAAAAATTTATTTATTTTATAGTTGAAGGATAATTGATTTACAGAATTTTGTTGTTTTCTGTCAAACCTCAACATGAATCAGCCATAGGTATACATATGTCCCTTCCCTCTTGAATCTTCCTCCTCCCCAGTCCACCCTCTAGGTTGATACAGAGCCCCTGTTTGAGTTCCCTGAGTCATACAGAAAAATAAGGAATGCTTCACGAATTTGTGTGTCATCTTTGTGCAGGAGCCATGCTAATCTCTGGATCATTCCAATTTTAGTATATGTGCTGGTGAAGTGAACACCCAATGTGCTTTTGACAAGTATAACATATTAGGAATAAAAAGACTTTTATTCAGAAATGTTTCTACCCAGTTTGAAACATAGTCAAGCTTTCTGGGCTCTGGACTGAAAATGCTTAATGTGGTCACTGAATGTGTCAAGACTCATCTCAGAGGTCCTAGAGTTATCAGAAATCTGGGAGCAGAGAATAGATAAGATATGATATGAAATGTATAAAAAAATAATGGAAAAGGCAGTCCTTTATTTCTTAAAACATTGACATGAATTTTACTTAAAGAGCTGATGTTTGAAAGAGACTCATGGACACAGAAAACAAACTTACACTTACCAAAGGGAAAGGTGGGAGGGGAGAGGGATAAATTAGGAGTCTGGGATTAATTTATATACTCCACTATGTATAAAATATGTAAGTAACGTGGACCCACTGTATGGCACAGGGAAGTATACTCAGTTAAAGTAATAACCTATAAGAGAAAAGTACATATGCAGAGTACATAATGAGAAACGCTGGGCTGGAAGAAGCACAAACTGGAATTAAGATTGCCAGGAGAAATACCAATAACCTCAGATATGCAGATGACACCACCCTAATGGCAGAAAGTGAAGAGGAACTAAAAAGCCTCTTGATGAAAGTGAAAGTGGAGAGTGAAAAGTTGGCTTAAAGCTCAACATTCAGAAAATGAAGATCATGGCAACTGGTCCCATCACTTCATGGGAAATAGATGGGGAAGCAGTGGAAACAGGGTCAGACTTTATTTTGAGGGGCTCCAAAATCACTGCAGATGGTGACTGCAGCCATGAAATTAAAAGAGGCTTACTCCTTAGAAGGAAAGTTATGACCAACCTAGATAGCATATTCAAAAGCAGAGACATTACTTTGCCAACTGAGGTCCATCTAGTCAAGGCTATGGTTTTTCCAGTGGTCATGTATGGATGTGAAAGTTGGACTGTGAAGAAAGCTGAGTACCGAAGAATTGATGCTTTTAAACTGTGGTGTTGGATAAGACTGTTGAGAGTCCCTTGGTCTGCAAGGAGATCCAACCAGTCCATTCTGAAGGAGATCAGCCCTGGGATTTCTTTGGATGGACTGATGCTAAAGCTGAAACTCCAGTACTTTGGCCACCTCATTCAAAGAGTTGACACATTGGAAAAGACTCTGATGCTGGGAGGGATTGGAGGCAGGAGGAGAAGGGGACAACAGAAGATGAGATGGCTGGATGGCATCACTAACTCTATGGACAAGAGTCTGAGTGACCTCCGGGAGTTGGTGATGGACAGGGAGGCCTGGCGTGCTGCGATTCATGGGGTCGGAGAGTTGGACACGACTGAGTGACTGAACTGAACTGAAATGATAAGAGAAAAGAATCTGAAAAGAGAAGAAAAGAAAAAGAAAAGAATGTGTGTGTATGTGTCAAAAGCACATACACACACATATATATACATATATATATACACACACACACATATATATACACACACACATATATAACTGAATTGCTGTGCTGTAGACCTGAAACTTACATGATATACTTCAATAAAAAATTAAGAAACCAAATGTGTAAGAGGAACATAGGCAGCACAGAGAGGGGATTTTTTATGTGTGCCTCTGTGTTATGCTGCAGTAATGAGAAGAATCTAAATCACATTTCCTGTAATGTCCCAAGACTGAATGTTATATGTTTGACTAAAAAAAAAAAAAAACACATGTTGAGAAAAAGAAACCAAGATGTCTTTTATGCTAAGGAATGGGACTTTGAGACACACTTCAGAGAACAATGTGGGTGGGGAATTTTTAAAATGAATTATCCACCTGCCACGTATTCAGAAAATTTTTGATCAAGACAGTCCTTTGAGTTTTAGTAACACATGGGATTTCACACTTTCTCTGAGCAATTCGAGTTTCCTTCTCAGAATCTTTTAACTGCTTAGCTTGAATTGTATCGTGTCATAAACTGAAAACTTTATGGGCTCGAATGTAAATTTGTTCTTAAAAAAGGTAGAAAAATAATCTTATAAAATTATCTAAATTATATTTATATTATAAAGTAAAAATATTGCATAAGATTTGAAAATTCTTATTAAATGTTGTACTCAATGGAAAAGATTTCTTAAATAGATAAAATAGATTTTAGTGCACCACTGTTCTATCAATACTTGAGATTATGAATTAAAATCTATATATTATAGAAGATAGATTATCAGAAATTGTATTTTAAAGTTAATCAGAATACATCCTATTTGTGTTATTAAAAATTCAAGTATAAGAAACTGTATTCAGAATTGAGAGAAAAACATAGAGCACCCAAAAAATCATTGATGAAAAATGATTTACTATCAATACAAAAATCAAAATCATAAAATTTAGTGGATCTTATCCTAGGAAACCTTTTAAAGAATTAGTCAGTTTTAAGAAGTTAAAGCATAAGATTATAAATTAGTTCTTTTCAATTAATATTAAAGAATGTACTTAGTATAAACCAGAGCTTTGTTCCATAAAAACCTGGGTTAGTGTAGAATATCATAGCTTAAAGGAGAAAATTAGACATTTTTGTATTGCTTCTGTATACCTCTTTCTAAAATTCTACTGAAAGGAAGATGCTCCTGTGGGTAGCAGGCAATTATATTGCTAACTTGAATATTTAGAAAAGATGACTTAGATGTTATTGGTGAATAAGTTTGAAAGTGCTTGATCTCACAAGAATTAGCACGAGTCAAGATGGATTTTTGACCAATCAATCCTATCAAATGAATTGACTTTTTAAAAATGGAAATAACCATAGTCATAGATAATCCCATTTAAGAAAAAAGAAACCTCCCCCCCCAAAAAAACCCCAAAATACCACCTGTCTAGACATAATTGCTTTTATAGTTGCTATTTGATTTTAGAATTCCTGGAATATAGTATTAACACCTACTATTTGCTGGGCAGCTACTTTATGCCGGACACTTTTCTAGAAATCTTTCATGACTTCTGATTAAATTCTCAAAAAGTCACAGGGCTGTTATCCTTATATTACAGATAAAGAAAATGGTGTCTCAGTTTAAATGGCTTGTCCCAGATTATACTGTAAGTGGCAGAGGTGGAGTTGAGATATGTCTTTTTCTGAAACCTCTGTTTCCTGCCTCAACCTTGGACTGCCTCACCCAAGGTCAAAGATAGCACTGGGCCTAGGATGACCAATTCTTTCTGTTGTCCCATGAAAGAGGGATTTTTGGAATGTGGGACTTTCAGAGCTAAGCTTGAGAAAGTCTTGGGCAAACCCAGGTGAATTGGTTATTGTATCTGAAGTCATGCTCTTCTGCCCAGTGCACACTCAGGAAGGCCATACTGCTGTGTTAGAAGCCTCCTATTCCTGTTAGATTATCTGCACTGGTGAGGCCATTTCTTTAACCAATAGGATAAAACCAGAGAGCTACCTGCCAGAATAGCTGGATAACTGTGTTGACCAGCTCTTGACACAGAGAGAACTGAGCTTGCTATCTATCAATCAACCCCAATCTTTAACATAACTTCAGGGCTTTCAGTTACAATTGATTCAAGACATATTATCACAAATCTCTAATGTCAGACAAAAGGGAGCAAAAAAGATGAAAGCAAAAATTTATAAATTTTGAAAGGAAGTCTAGCATATACTTTTCAAGCACAGTTCATTAAAAGGATCAATTACTAGACAAACTTCAAGCAAAACAACAAGAACAATAACAGCAACAGGGGAGAGATGTCATCTCATCCTTTGTGTTTAATTCAAAGAGAATCAGGGTGTTCTCTGATTAAAATGCTCTTTCATTTTTCATTTTTATTTTTAATTGAAGTATAAGTTACAATGTTGTGTTAGCTTCAGTGTACAGAAAAGTGATTCAGTTATATATGTACATTAGAGTAGGCAGCCATTTCCTTCTCCAGGGGATCTTCCCAATCCAGGGATCAAACCCAGGTCTCCTGAACTGCAGATAGATTCTTTACCATCTGAGCCACCAAGAAAGTCCATAAATACCATGTATATATTCTTTTCCATATTCTTTTCCATTCAGTTTAGTTGCTTAGTCGTGTCCCACTCTCTGAGACCCCATGAACCGCAGCACACCAGGCCTCCCTGTCCATCACCAACTCCCGAAGTCCACCCAAACCCATGTCCATTGAGTCGGTGATGCCATCCAACCATCTCATCTTCTGTCACCCCCTTTTCCTCCTGCCCTCAATCTTTCCAAGCATCAGGGTCTTTTCAAATGAGTCAGCTCTCTGCATCAGGTGGCCAAAGTATTGGAGTTTCAGCTTCATCACCAGTCCTTTCAATGAATACCCAGGACTGATCTCCTTTAGGATGGACTAGTTGGATCTCCTTGCAGTTCAGCGGACTCTCACGAGTCTTCTCCAGCACCACGGTTCAAAAGCATCAATTCTTCTGCACTCAGCTTTCTTCACAGTCCAACTCTCACATTCATACATGACTACTGGAAAAACCATAGCCTTGACTAGACAGACTTTTATTGATAAAGTAATGTCTCTGCTTTTTAATATCCTGTCTAGGTTGGTCATAACTTTCCTTCCAAGGAGTAAGCATCTTTTAATGTCATTGCTGAAATCACATCTGCAGTGATTTTAGAGTCCAGAAAAATAAAGTCAGCCACTGTTTCCATTGTTTCCCCATCTATTTGCCATGAAGTGATGGGACTGGATGCCTTGATCTTCATTTTTTGAATGTTGAGCTTTAAGCCAACTTTTTCACTCTCCTCGTTCACTTTCATCAAGAGGCCCTTTAGTTCTTCTTCACTTTCTGTTATTAAAAGATGTTAAGTATAGTTCCCTGTGCTATACAGTAGGCCCTTGTTGTTTACCTATTTGATATAAAGTCGTGCTGTGTGCTTAGTCACTCAGTTGTTTTCCACTCTTTGCGGCCCCATGGACTGTAGCCTCCCAGGCTCCTCTGTCCATGAGTATTCTCCAGGCAAGAATGCTGGAGTGGGTAGCCTATACCTTCTCCAGGAGATCTTTCCCACTCAGTAATTGAACTGGGGTCTCCTGCATTGCAGGTAGATTCTTTACCAGCTGAGCTACCAAGGTATGTATATTTTAATCTCAAACTTCTAATTTATCTCTCCCCACCCCTCACTAGCCCCCTTCTCCCCGCCCCTATAATCCCCTTTGGTAACCATGAGAATGTTTTCTATGTTTATGAATTTATTTGTTCAATAAGTTCAATTGTATCATTTTTAGATCCCACATATAAATGAAGTATATATTTGTTTTTGACTTCATTTAGTATGATAATCTCTAGGTTCAACCATGTTGCTGCAAATGACATTATTTCATTCTTTTTTATAGTTGAGTAATATTATTGTATAAATATATTGCATCTTCTTTATTCATTCATCTGTCAATGGACATTTAGGTTGCTTCCACGGCTTGGCTGTTGTCAAGAGTGCTGCAATCAGCATTGGGCAACATGTATCTTTACAAGTTAGGGTTGTTGCTGGATATATGCCAAGCGGTGTGACTGTGATCATATGGTAGCTCTAGTTTTAGTCTTTTAAGGAACATTCACACTGTTTTTCATATTGGCCACCAATTTACATTGTCAGCAACAGAGTAGGAGGGCTCCTTTCTCTTCACACCCTCTCCAGCATTTATTAGTTGTAGAGCTTTTGATGATGGCCATTCTGACTGGTATGAGATGATACCTCATGATAGTTTTGATTTGCATTTCCCTAATGATTAGAGATATTGAAAATTCTCTCTCTATTAACATAGTGTGTCACTTACAAGTCCTTTATTTTTCTGTTCAATCTAATACCTTATCTGTGAGTATTCTTGTAATCTTTACTTGGGCTTTTTTTCTAATAGGATTGTACATTTCTTGTTGGTGGAATATATGTTTTTAGGTCAGCATAGTAGGTAAAATCATAGACTCTGGGGACAGAATGCTAATTTCAAGCTGTTGACCACGAGCAAAATTACTTAATTTCCCTGTTCCTGGTTCCTTCTTCTTTAAAATAGAGACAATAATAATTATTCCCATATAAGGTTGTTGTAGGGAATTAAGTGGGTTATTTTATGTAAAAAACTTATGATAATACCTGCCACAAAGGCTGTGCTAGCTATATTATAATGATTTATTGGTCTTGGGTGATCCTATGCTGTCTTTGCATTTGGAACAGGCATCATGGCTGTTGATCTGGCTAGAGTTGGGGAGTATTTGGCATCTAGCACATCTGCTGAGTTTCACAGTCACTTTTTCTAAGAAATAAGAATGTGTTATTGTTTTCTGCTTTTGATGTACTAATCAATCCTATGGTGGAACCAAGAAGATAGCAATTCTTACCAGGATTCAGAGAACTCGCCATCTTGAATTAGAGAATATTCTCCCTCTGCATAAGTGGAAGAGTCTCTCTGATCATACTCCCCACTCACTCCCTGCCCCCCCGCTCTAGTATTCTTGCCTGGAGAACCCCATGGATAGAGGAGTTTGGCAACTACAGTCCATGGGGTCACAAAGTCAGACATGACTCAGCGACCGAACACACATGCACACATTCCTTTATCCCTTGAATGACAGGGAGCAACTACCCAGAGAGCTGATTATAAGGCTTACTAAATGACCAGAGAGTAAATTGGATATTTGGTGCCAGTTAGCCTTCTGAAAACCACATCTTAAATAGTTATTAATATGTAATAATTAGTAATACATAAATTTATATCTTTTCCCCAGAAACTGGGGAAGGGCTTCTCCTATTCAGTGAAGCCTATCTGGAACATAGATAAGATTCTTGGGGATGAGGCAGTCATTTTGTGACCATCATGATATTAGAAATTTTTGGAGAAAAAAATTACATATGTGGGAAGTTTTTTTTTTTCTTGTATATAAAAGAGATATTAGCACAGCTATGGCATGTGATATAGCACAGCTATGGCATGTGATCACGCTGGATCATGGAAAAAGCAAGAGAGTTCCAGAAAAACATCTATTTCTGCTTTATTGACTATGCCAAAGCCTTTGACTGTGTGGATCACAATAAACTATGGAAAATTCTGAAAGAGATGGGAATACCAGACCACCTGATCTGCCTCTTGAGAAATCTGTATGCAGGTCAGGAAGCAACAGTTAGAACTGGTCATGGAACAACAGACTGGTTCCAAATAGGAAAAGGAGTACGTCAAGGCTGCATATTGTCACCATGTTTATTTAACTTATATGCAGAGTACATCATGAGAAATGCTGGACTGGAAGAAACACAAGTTGGAATCAAGACTGCTGGGAGAAATATCAATAACCTCAGATATGCAGATGACACGACTCTTATGGCAGAAAGTGAAGAGGGGCTAAAAAGCCTCTTGATGAAAGTGAAAGTGGAGAGTGAAAAGGTTGGCTTAAAGCTCAACATTCAGAAAACGAAGATCATGGCATCTGGTCCCATCACTGCATGGGAAATAGATGGGGAAACAGTGGAAACAGTATCAGACTTTGTTTTTCTGGGCTCCAAAATCACTGCAGATGGTGACTGCAGCCATGAAATTAAAAGACGCTTACTCCTTGGAAGGAAAGTTATGACCAACCTAGATAGCATATTCAAAAGCAGAGACATTACTTTACCAACAAAGGTTCGCCTAGTCAAGGCTATGGTCTTTCCTGTGGTCATGTATGGATGTGAGAGCTGGACTGTGAAGAAGGCTGAGCGCCGAAGAATTGATGCTTTTGAAGTGTGGTGTTGGAGAAGACTCTTGAGAGTCCCTTGGACTGCAAGAAGATCCAACCAGTCCATTCTGAAGGAGATCAATCCTGGAATTTCTTTGGAAGGAATGTTGCTAAAGCTGAAACTCCAGTATTTTGGCCACCTCATGCGAAGAGTTGACTCATTGAAGAAGACTCTGATGCTGGGAGGGATTGAGGGCAGGAGGAGAAGGGGACGACAGAGGATGAGATGGCTGGATGGCATCACTGACTCGATGGATGCGAGTCTGAGTGACCTCCGGGAGCTGGTGATGGACAGGGAGGCCTGGCGTGCTGCGGTTCATGGGGTCGCAAAGAGTCAGACACGACTGAGCGACTGATCTGATCTGATCTGATGGCATGTGAGGAAAGTGGATGTGAAGTTCAAGAAACCCACTTGTGGCAGGTACTGAGGGTTTAATGATTTGACCTTCTATCCAGTTTCTGTCTCCTTGGCTTGTCTCTACAATAGAGACTGAATAGCAGTGTGCTCAGTATCTCAATGCCCTGGCAGACAGAAGTGGCCATGAACATGATTCTGGCCAGTAAGATATAGGCTAAAGTCTATGGGGAGTTGAAAATGATATTTCTAAATAAAGCCTTGCTGGGAGAACGCTTTTAATCCATTTTCCTCTTTCATGAAATATTGTAGAAATGTTAGGATGAAGGTCATTTGCCAAGGACTGCAGGACAGGGAGAACGAAGCAACACGGTGGATCTCTTGCTTTGGAACTGAATTACTTACCTCTGATACTGTGAAGTGAAGAAAAGAGAAAAGGGAAACCTGATGTATCAGATGGGGTCCTGGCAGATACAAGAGGCGGGCCAAAAGGCCTTAAAATCATTTAATGAAGAGACTCTTTACAGAGTTATGAGAAAGGAGCAAGGAAATGTCAGTATTCTTCAGAGAAATAGAATCAACAGATATTCTTCCTTCTTCCTCCCTTTCCCTTTTTCCCTCCTCCCTTTCTTTCTTTCTTTTCTCTCTTGCTCCACCCCCTCTCTTCTGTCTTTCAGTTGGTTTCTGTGATTGTGGGAGTTGACAAGTTCACAATCTGCAGAGTCAATATCTCAGGTTGAGTCTGAAGGCTGGCAGGCTGCCTTCAGAGAACCAATGTTCTGTTTCATGGGCCATCAGGCAGGACAATTCTCTCTTACTTAGAGAAGAATCAGTCTTTTTGAACTATTCAGGCCTTCAACTAATTGGGTAAGGCCCATCCACTTTTGGGAGAGCAATCTGCTTTACTCAGTCTGTTACTGAAAGGTGTGTGGGGTCGGGTTACTGGGCGCTCAACAAACTGGCCAGGTTGGTAGAAAGGAAAGTTTGCTTTATCTCAGATGCTGGCAGCTGGGCGGGGGTGGGGGGATGAGGGCAAAAGTTGGTCCAAAGGCCAACTAACTCCTCCTTGCCCATAACTGGTAACTAGTAGGGCAAGAGATTTTACAGGTAGAAGGAGGGGGCTGCTTGTAGAAACAGCACAGTCAGCTCTGACAGTCATCTTCAAATTCATCCTCGATGGTCTGACCAGTGTCATCTCAATTGGTTTAGGTACAGTTAAACTTCAGTTCCAGGGTCCATTTGTCCCCATTTCACTGAGGCCAATTTTGGAATCATGGCAGCTCGTGTGCTGGGTACAGTCTGGTCATCATGTAGTTAACCATTCCACCTGGTGTTTTAGTATCTGTAAGACAGCTCACAGGATATGGCTCAGAATATTATCTATAGCCCTTGAGAAAGAACAAAAGGTCCTTGACTATGCTTAATGACTGCATTGTTATTATTTAGTCTCCTCTGACAGTTTTCCTTTGTTTCTGTATTTCTCATTTGTCTGATTAAATTTATTCTTGGGCTAAAGTTTTTCATAGATGAAAAGCAGACAGAGGACGTGGGGTGAGGGGCAAGAACCATAGGGTCCTGCTCTGTTTCAAGTCTACCATGTAAATGTTAATCTCACCCTCAAACACCTCTTTTGACACACTCAGAATAAAGTTTGACGTGGCCCAGTCAAGTTGATACATAAAATTAGCCACCATAGGAACTCACAAGAGATGATGCAATACCACTAGAAATGGTGGGGATTGTGATGGGTTAGTAGGGGGAAGAGTATTCAATGGAGTCAGAAAAAACTTGAATAAGAAGAGATGCTGCCTTATATGATCTTTAGGTACAAAGAAAAATAACTGCCAGAACTATAGCTACACAAGTAAAGAAGTTGGGGTGGAGATTATGGGAAATAAATATGTAATCCTTTCTCTTCCTGCTTAAGCCAGAGGGTAGAAGAGTTTGGGTGATGCTGTCTATGAAGGTTCAACTCTTGTGACAGGGAATAGGGCAGAGATTGGTGAAGGTAAGTGGGGAGATTGAAATTAACTAGCATACATTAATAATTTCATCCTTAACTTCATTAAGTTAATTTGTAAAAACCAGCATAGGATATTTATGCTGTTCAATCAATTGCAATTCTAACTGATGCAGAAGGTGATAAATGATTTATTTTAGTTGCTGGACTTTGTTTCCTTGATTGAAACACTATTCATATTGGACCACATAGATGATGGCTTTTGATGTATTGTCCAATTAAGGGACATGATAGTGGGCTCCAAAATCATTGCGGCTAGTGACTGAAGCAATGAAATTAAAAGACACTTGCTCTTTGGAAGGAAAGCTATGACAAACCTAGACAATTATTGAAAAACAGAGGCATCGCTTTGTCAACAAATGTCTGTATAGTCAAAGCTATGGTTTTTCTAATAGTCATGTAAGGGTATGAGAGTAGGACTATAAAAAAGAAGAATTGATGCTTTAGAATTGTGTTGTTGGAGAAGACTCTTGAGAGTCCCTTGGACAGCAGGGAGATCCAACCAGTCCATCCTAAAGGAAATCAGTCCTGAATATTCATTGAAAGGACATGCTGAAGCTGAAGCTCCAATACTGTGGCCATCTGATGAGACGAGCTGACTTATTGGAAAAGATCCTGATGCTGGGAAAGATTGAGGTCAGGAGAAGAAGGAGGTGGAAGAGGATGAGATGGTTGGATGGCATCACCAATTCAATGGACATGAGCTTGAGCAAACTCTGGGAGATGGTGAAGGATAGGAAGGCCTGGTGTGATGCAATCAGTCCATGGGGTCGCAAAGAGTTGGAGACGAGTTAGTGACTGAACAACAACCGCAGCAGCAGCAACAACATAGTACAGTCGACCAGAAACATGAGGTTTGCTGATTATTTACATATTAAACAGTTTCATATGTTTCTCAGTAAATTTGCTCATTGAAATAATAAGAAATAAGAGAATTGTAGATGATTTTTGAGAGTGGAAAATTAGTACCTCTGTATTTCTGCTAAGGGAATGTCAAACAAATATTCAAACAACATTGATTTAAAGGGGAAGCAAATTACTAGTCTCCCTTGTTCAGACATTGGGTCTAAGGTTCTAGCTAATTCCTACTTCATGGTGTGAAGTGTTTCAAATGTCTGAAGAGACAGTTGGTCTCGTGATTGGATGACATATGATCCAGCTACTGCTGGTGTTTCCTGACTCTGACTAAGGCGGGGACTCAGTGTATGTGCACAGGAATCTGCACATGGGGCTGCGTCTGGGTCTTCCAGGACTCTAGTCAGTTTCTGTGGGCCTTGGAGTCTGGCTCAGAAGGCAGCAGCTCTTGTTACACGATGCAGAACTACTGGGGTTTGGGCTGCTGGCCAATCTGCTCATGGAGCAGAGAAACTGTTTTCAACAAGACTGTCAAGTAGTTTATCTGATGGGTGGGTGAATACACTGACTCAGTCCTGAACTCATAATTCCTACTTGAGAGCAGACATGGCTAAGTGCTTATCTAGCTCTGCTATGACTAAAGTCACATATCTTTACATGTGTGTGGGAGTGGCAGTCCAGGATGCAAATAAGTCAGACATCTGAATTACCCAGAGAAAATAACAACTCCACTGATCCAAACTTGGCAGCTGTGCACACTGTTGTAAAATAGCACTGACTCACAGCAGCTGTGGTTATTTCCAAGTGGCCAGAAGGATTGGATGGAAGGACAGGAATTCCACAGGGTGTGATAGTCACCTAAATTGAATGGTATGGCCCTGAGAGTGCCTGAAATCTTTCTCCAGTACTGAAGTGTGAGGCTCTGTGATGGTGGGGACTTATATGCTGAAGATTCCAGGTTTATTGAATGGAGCATAATATTCGCATGGATCTAGATGTGGGGGCTGGGTGTTCTTTTAAACATAGCATACCACTTGGGGGGTCCTTAGTTTTTATATCCTTTGAAATAAGTTGGTTGGTGGATAGCGTTCTTCATAGAGGAATATGGAAATAACCATGGAATTTTGACTATTTGTAGTTACTACAAATTTTATGGATTTCTAGAAAATTTTTTCTGATTGTATTTTAGTTTTGAGCTGTTAGCATGAAAATATACTAATGTAGCATAGGTATGGAAAACACATTTTTTAATGATATTTAGAACTTCTTGTTGGCATCATATTGTATAGTCCATTAAGGCCCGTATGTCTCTTCTCATCTTGACATTCAAATGACATCTGGAGATAACTCAAAAACAAATTAATTCTTTCTAATGCAATCTCTTGAGAACACAGAGAGCATATGTCCATAATGTCCAGCTGAAGTCTTAAAAATCTTTTCCTCCTATATTTTGGTTATCTATTTCTGAATAGCAAACCACTCCAAGATTTAGTGGCTTAACATCATTTAGTGGGAATTCCCTGGTGGCTCAGTGGTAAACAATCCACCTGCCCATGCAGGAGATGCAGGAAATGCAGGTTCAATCCATGGGTCAGGAAAGTCCTCTGGAGGAGGAAATGGCAACCCACTCCAGCATTCTTGCCTGGAAAACTCCATGGACAAAGGAGCCTGGTGGGCTGCAGTCTCTGGGGTTGCAAAGAGATGGATATGACTGAGCGACTGAGCACTCAGCACATCATTTAGTAGAGGAGATGATGATGTCAGCTGGGCAGTAGGTCTGTTCTCGTGCTGCAGTCATCTGGAAGCTCTCCTGGGTGTGTGTCAGAGGCCACTGCAGATCTTTTTAGGCTCAGTATTGGAGGCTGTACAGTATCACTTCAGTCACAGTCTATTGGCCAAAGCAGGTCACAGATTCAAAGCAATTGAAGAAGACTCTCCCTCTTGATAGACACAGGGGCAATGTGTATGGCCGTATTTAATCCTCTAGTGGGCTTCCCTGGTGGCTCAGACAGTAAAGCATCTGCCTGCAGTGTGGGAAACCAGGGTTCGATTCCTGGGTTGGGAAGATCCCCTGGAGAAGGAAATGGCAATCCACTCCAGTATTCTTGCCTGGAAAATTCCAGACTGAGAAGACTGGTAGGCTACAGTCCATGGGGTCGCAAAGAGTTGGAAACGAATGAGCGATTTTACTTTCACTTAATCCTCTATGGCTCATCTTGCTCAATATCCTTCACACAAGGTTACTGCACCTAAGTCTCTCTCCCCTCTCACTCTCAACTCTGCTAAGCCCTGCCCACTTCCCCCCACCCCCCACCCGCCGCCACCAATTCTGTTTCTGAAATTTCCCCGCTGATTCCTTTCCAGTCCGCAATTTTCATCCTTTGTTTTTCTCTGCCTTTTCTGGTGTGAAGCCAGCTAGCTTTTCTAGTTTATCCAGTATTTCTTTATTACTTATTACCTTGATTTTCATAACAAGTTATCTTGTTAATAGCATGATGTTTCCTAGTGAGAGCAAACACATTGGAGAGTGGATGTGAATTTTATTCCTGTTATTTCTTGGAAGAAAAGTTATGACCAACCTAGACAGCATATGAAAAAGCAGAGACATTTCTTTACCAACAAAGGTCTGTCTAGTCAAAGCTATGGTTTTTCCAGTAGTCATGTATGGATGTGGAGTTGGAGTGTAAAGAAAGCTGAGTGCTGAAGAATTGATGCTTTTGAACTGTGGTGTTGAAGACTCTTGAGAATCCCTTGGACTGCAAGGAGATCCAATCAGTCTACTCTAAAGGAAATCAGTCCTGATATTCATTGGAAGGACTGAGGCTGAAGCTGAAACGCCAATACTTTGGCCACCTGATGCAAAGAACTGACTCATTGGAAAAGGCCCTGATGCTGGGAAAGATTGAAGGCAGGAGAAGAAGGGGATGACAGAGGATGAGATGGTTGGATGGCATCACTGATGTGATGGACATGAATTTATGTAGATTCCGGGAGTTGGTGATGGACAGGGGGGCCTGCCATGCTGCAGTCCATGTGGTCGCAAAAAGTCGGACACGACCGAGTGACTGAATTGAACTGATGTCTATGTTTAGATGATGCACACATGGGAAATTATTTTGTTGGAAAGTTATTGCTGATGACATGGGTATTCATTGCAGATAGCACCAGTTGATTTTTAGAAATGTGACTCAAGGGGAGGGCTAGCAGAGAAGGTGAGTGACTCAGGATGGAGTCCTGGAGGTTGCCTTTGGTACCTCACACCTCAGGATTGATGGGAATGGTGCTTATTGGGTACCATATTACTTTGAAGAGCAGTGGTGCTGCTCCAAGGAAAATCTTGGGGCAGATTAAAGAGTTTATTGTGATTTGAGGCTTCTTAGGAGTATATTTTGAAGAAGAAAATGGCAACCCACTCCAGTATTCTTGCCTGGAGAATCCCATGGACAGAGGAGCATGGCGGCCTACAGTTCATGGAGTCTCAAGAGTTGGACACAATTTAGTGATTAATCCAACCAACAGGAGTATATTCCTTGCAGAAGTTAATTTCTGAAGATGATGAACTTTAAGCAAATATATCTTTCAGCAAGTTTGTCCATAATTTTGTCTCTGTAACAAGAGTGCTAATTGAGGTCATATAGTTATATGTCTCGGAGAAGGCAATGGCACCCCACTCCAGTACTTCTGCCTAGAAAATCCCAAGGACGGAGGAGCCTGGTAGGCTGCAGTCCATGGGGTCGCTGAGGGTCGGACACGACTGAGTGACTTCACTTTCACTTTTCATTTTCATGCATTGGAGAAGGAAATGGCAACCCACTCCAGTGTTCTTGCCTGGAGAATCCCAGGGACGGGGGAGCCTGGTGGGCTGCCGTCTATGGAGTCCCACAGAGTCGGACACGACTGAAGTGACTTAGCAGCAGCAGCAGCAGTTATATGTCTAAATATTAAAAAATTATAACTCAGATGTGTGTGTGTGTGTGTGTGTGTGTGTGTACATGCATGCTCAGTTGTGTCTGACTCTGTGACCCCGTGGACTGTAGCCCACCAGGTTCCTCTGTCCAAAGGATTTCCCAGGCAAGAATACTGGAGTGGGTTGCCATTTCCTCCTGCAGGGGATCTTCCCAACCCAGGGATTGAACTGGTGTCTTCTGCATCTCCTACATTGGCAGGAGAATTCTTTACCACTGCGCCACTTGGGAAACCCCATAACTCAAGTGAGAATCTATTAAATAAACATTGTTCTGTCTTCTTTCCTTGACAAATATATCTTTATGTTGGCCTGGGAGGCTGGGTACCAGTCTATGATTCTCAGACTTCTCAGAATTCTGTGTTAAAATGTAGCACAGTGGGGAGAGCTGGCCCTGGCCCCTGACCGCTCCTCTTTCCTTCCCCATCTCTCACGCCAAGAGGGACCTCATCACACGTGTGTAGACAATCCAGGCTACACTTCAAAGCTATATCTGTAGTCCCTGAACTCAGCAGCCCCTCAGCCACTCCTCTGGCCTGGGAGGAGCAAACAGCCAGAGCCATCTGCTTGTAGGAGGCACCATGGTGAAGAGCTCCATTCTGGCCTTGGAAACAGACTCGGTGGTGTCTGGGTGGGAAATTCCAAGGTCCCAAGTACCCAAATCCTGGTCTATAAGGGGAGGCAAAGTTTCCACGTGTGCAAGTTTAGGCCTATAAACTTTTGCCTTGGGATGTGCATGGCGAGAGTCGGGGCAGAGTGAGTCCTCTAAAGCATAGGGCTCAGAGCTAGGGCCTCATCCAGGTCAAGGGCAATGATGCCTTAAGCTAACGTATGCAAAAATTCCTCCGATATTTTTAACTCAAATACAGCAGCAGAGTCTTATCCTGCACTTTTCTTCACACTGCAGAGGTCCACAGAAGAGTGAGGCTGTTGGGAGTTGGATCAGAGTGTAAAGGAGAGGAAAGTACTGAGCTTAGTAGGGGAGTGAGTGAGGCTAAGACTGGCTGTGGACTTTTGCCAGGAGGGAATTAGGGAGCTGAGTCAGTGTGGGGCGCTGGACCAGGTCAAGTGATCTTGATGACTTATGGCTCTCATCCAAGGAGCCTACATTATGGTAGACAGTTACACTGGGACTTTAAGGATTCAGATTTTTGGAACAGCCTAGTGATAAGAGAATACCCATGTGTAAGCTATACATAGAAGTCCAAAATATTGAAGGGGTTTTAAAAGCATTTCAAACTGTCCTTTGTGCTCAGAGATTAGATGGAGAGAGTTTTGTACTGGATGTCCTGAACCATCCTCTGTCTTGACCTGATTCACTTTCCTTAGAAGTGCTTTCTGTGCATGGGTAATTGTTTACATCTGGTACTTTCTGAGTCACTGATGAGTGCACGTTTGCATCCTGAGATACACCTTTTAAACCAGTGTTCGGGTTATTTACGAGTCATTTTCTGCGATTATATCATGGTGAGAATTTACATTCTTCCCCTGCTCATGACTGGCATCTGTGCTCTAGGAAAAGTTGGCATCAGTTCTATCTTGTTGAATTGATTCTTGTTCTTTGGAGAGTATCTCTTAGTGCCAGGAAGTATCTGGAACACTCTAGCCCACATGGGGATTTCAAACTCTGATGAATTCATGTTATAATCAGTGTTTACCAGGCTAGATGTCTATGGAGAAAGAGAAGGGTAGGGGTTTGGATCTCTGGGGTTAACTGCCATTCAATCTTTTCCTAAAGTCAGAGACTCTGTTTTGACTGCTGATAAAGCCAGGTGCACAGTGGTAAAGAATCTGCCTGCCAGTGCAGGAGATGCAGGATTCCTGAGTAGGAAAGGTCCCCTGGAGGAAGAAATGGCAACCCACTCCGGTATCCTTGCCTGAAAAATTCCATGGACAGAGGAGTTTGGTGGGGTGCAGTCCATGGCGTCACAAAGAGCATGCACTCACACATGCAACTCTCTCAATGACATTTTAAACTAAAATGTAAGTGCAAATTAAGTGAATCATCCTGAAGGTTGCAATAGCATGCAACATGGGTGTTTGGTTTTCTGAATTGACCTTGGGTTATCATCTGACTTCTGGGATGCACTGTGCAGTTAAATAAAACCTGAGCTTCTGCAACTCAAACAGGTCTCTATCTTTAACTAAGTTATTTTAGGATTCCTGGGTACTCCTGAGGTCCAGGTTTTCCACCAAGGGTCATCAGAATTAGTTTTTTCTTTTTTTTCATTTGGGGAAATTTACTATAGGGTAGGGCTGGAATAGGGATGGCAATGCAGTGTGTCCATGTGAATATGTACACACATGTGGACATGCATATTTGCCATGTGGTTGCTCCTGGAATCAATCAGGGAAATCCAGGGTGAAGTTGAGGGAGGAACTATCTCTTCGGCTTCAAATATACTAGGAAATACAGAGTCTTTTAACATGAAAGAGAATGAGTTGCACAAGACAACTCTCTGGTCATTCCCTGGGGAAATTAAAACTCAACAGAAGAATCAGAGCATATTCCATCTCTTAGTTCTCTACTTTCCCCCTTTATTTGGGTATAAAAGGATAAAAAAGAGAAAATATTATTATTTTTTTAATTTTGCAATTTACAGCTCTGAAATCATCAAGATTATAATAAGCAGTCATCTATTTGTTGTGACTGAGAATGACAAGATTTTTCTGGTTGAAAATATCTCCCAGTTGGCAGAAATGAAGCTGGGAGTTTGTACCATTTGTGTCACTTCATGAGGTTGTGAAGCAGAGTTCAGAAAGTTTTGTCAAAATCAGAAATGTTATTTGAGGAAAAGATACCCATTATTATCTCATAGAAAAGATTATATGGGCTTCCCATAGGTGGCACTAGGGGTAGTAGCTCAGAAGAACCCACCTGCCAGTGTAGAAGATATAAAAAATGTGCATTTGACCCCTAGGTTGCAAAGATTCCCCACAGGACGACACAGCAGTCCACTCCGGTATTCTTGCCTGGAGAGTCCCATGAACAAAGGAGCCAGGTGGGCTATGGTCTATAGAGTTGTAGAGAGACTGTAAACAATCTGCCTGAAATACAGGAGACCTGGGTTCGATCCCTGGGTCAGAATACCCTTTGGAGAAGGGAATGGCTACCTACTGCAGTATTCTTGCCTGGAGAATTCCATGGACAGAGGAGCCTGGGGGGCTGCTGTCCATTGGGTCACAGAGTCGGACGTGACTGAGCGACTACACTTTCACAGAAAGGAATTCGTTATTTTTCACCTTGAATGGAATGAAACACAGATGGCACAAGTCAATTTTATAAAGATTCCAAGGAGGAATTTGGGATGTGGAGGAGGAGGCAGGTCAGGGTGAGTATTTTTGGGGAAGGGCTGTGAGTTACCAGGGACTGGCCTGTGTGTGTTAGGAACCTGGAGGGAGCAAGACTAGAAGTGCTCTGAAGAAGACTGGGAAAGAATAGAACAGAAGTTTGGCTTTTTACAGTTCTCCCCAGAGTAAAGCTTGACTATATTTCGCGTTTCTTATAAGAAGCTATTGTGCTTTCTGTATGCCATCGAGTCTATGGGGTCACACAGAGTCAGACACGACTGAAGTGACTTTGCAGCAGCAGCAGCAGCATGAGGTGGATACCACTGATATTATCCTCATCATTCAGGTGAGGAAACTGAGAAAAGAGGAAGTTATTTTCCCAGGTGATACAAGTAGCTGTGACTGAAGTCGAGGTGCTGTCTCTGAGTCAGCAGTCTCGCCACAACACATCCTACCTGCCATACATAACACGAAACTGTAATGAAAGTCAGGGTTCAGACAAAAGGATAGTTGTACTTTTCTTTATCTTTAAGAAAATCTGATAATGATGATATATCTTGATGCTTTGCAGACTGTCTGCTTCCATTCTTACTGTTATCGAATCACCATCTTCACATGCTAGGATGGCATTCTTCTCTAGCTCCTTCTTTTCTTCTTTCCTTACTTTCTGTCCTCATTCATTCTTGTGCAGAGCATGGCATGCTGCTCTTTTTAATTTCTAATATTTGAAGGTGAACAGACTTGTGGACTATCTCGCAATGCTTGGGTTGACAAAAGTTGAGTAAAATAAAGCAGAAATTATCAGTTAGTAAAGATTTAGATAGAGTGCCTGATAAACTATGAAATGAGGTTCGGTGGGATGGTGAAGAGAGAGGGGGACAAAAAACCCCCCCAAAAAAAAAAAAAAAAAAAAAAAAAAGGGTGGTGGGGGGGGCCTTGCAAATAGCTGCAAAAAAAAGAGAAGCGAAAAGCAAAGGAGAAAAGGAAAGATATAAACATCTGAATGCAGAGTTCCAAAGAATAGCAAGAAGAGATAAGAAAGCCTTCTTCAGCGATCAATGCAAAGAAATAGAGGAAAACAACAGAATGGGAAAGATTAAGGATCTATTCAAGAAAATCAGAGATACTAAAGGAACATTTCATGCAAAGATGGGCTCGATAAAGGACAGAAATGGTATGGACCTAACGGAAGCAGAAGATATTAAGAAGAGGTGGCAAGAATACACAGAAGAACTGTACAAAAAAGAGCTTCACGACCCAGATAATCATGATGGTGTAATCACTGACCTAGAGCCAGACATCCTGGAATGTGAAGTCAAGTGGGCCTTAGAAAGCATCACTACGAACAAAGCTAGTGGAGGTGATGGAATTCCAGTGGAGCTATTCCAAGTCCTGAAAGATGATGCTATGAAAGTGCTGCACTCAATATGCCAGCAAATCTGGAAAACTCAGCAGTGGCCACAAGATTGGAAAAGGTCAGTTTTCATCCTAATCCCAAAGAAAGGCAATGCCAAGGAGTGCTCAAACTACCGAACAATTGCACTCATCTCACACGCTAGTAAAGTAATGCTCAAAATTCTCCAAGCCAGGCTTCAGCAATATGTGAACCGTGAACTTCCTGATGTTCAAGCTGGATTTAGAAAAGGCAGAGGAACCAGAGATCAAATTGCCAACATCCGCCGGATCATCGAAAAAGCAAGAGAGTTCCAGAAAAACATCTATTTCTGCTTTATTGACTATGCCAAAGCCTTTGACTGTGTAGATCACAAGAAACTGTGGAAAATTCTGAGAGAGATGGGAATACCAGACCACCTGATCTGCCTCTTAAGAAATCTGTATGCAGGTCAGGAAGCAACAGTTAGAACTGGTCATGGAACAACAGACTGGTTCCAAATAGGAAAAGGAGTACGTCAAGGCTGTATATTGTCACCATGTTTATTTAACTTATATGCAGAGTACATCATGAGAAATGCTGGACTGGAAGAAACACAAGCTGGAATCAAGATTGCTGGGAGAAATATCATTAACCTCAGATATGCAGATGATACCCCCCTTATGGCAGAAAGTGAAGAGGAACTCAAAAGCCTCTTGATGAAAGTGAAAGTGGAGAGTGAAAAGGTTGGCTTAAAGCTCAACATTCAGAAAACGAAGATCATGGCATCTGGTCCCATCACTACATGGGAAATAGATGGGGAAACAGTGGAAACAGTGCCAGACTTTGTTTTTCTGGGCTCCAAAATCACTGCAGATGGTGACTGCAGCCATGAAATTAAAAGACGCTTACTCCTTGGAAGGAAAGTTATGACCAACCTAGATAGCATATTCAAAAGCAGAGACATCACTTTGCCAACAAAGGTTCGCCTAGTCAAGGCTATGGTCTTTCCTGTGGTCATGTATGGATGTGAGAGGTGGACTGTGAAGAAGGCTGAGTGCCGAAGAATTGATGCTTTTGAACTGTGGTGTTGGAGAAGACTCTTGAGAGTCCCTTGGACTGCAAGGAGATCCAACCAGTCCATTCTGAAGGAGATCAGCCCTGGGATTTCTTTGGAAGGAATGATGCTAAAGCTGAAACTCCAGTATTTTGGCCACCTCATGTGAAGAGTTGACTCATTGGAGAAGACTCTGATGCTGGGAGGGACTGGGGGCAGGAGGAGAAGGGGACGACAGAGGATGAGATGGCTGGATGGCATCACTGACTTGATGAATATGAGTCTGAGTGACCTCCGAGGGCTGGTGATGGATAGGGAGGCCTGGCGTGCTGCAGTTCATGGGGTCGCAGAGAGTCGGACGTGACTGAGCGACTGATCTGATCTGATCTGAAAGATTTATTGAGCACTTACCATGTTAGACATTATGTTAAGTACATTACAAAGATCTGTTCATTTAATTCTTAACCACAAATCTATAAGTAGCTACTGTTATTGCCTTTATTTTATAAATGAGAAAACCAAGGATTAAGGAAGTAAAAACAAAAGATGAAGAAACATCAAAGACCAAACAAAACACCTAGAAAGTACAAAACCCAGATTTAAGTCAGCACTTAAACTGTCTGCATTAGAATTCCAGATTCAACTCCACTGCTATAGGTGCAAAAAATTAGCACATAGAAATGACATAAACAGCAACTGGAGCAAAAGCGAGTAATTAATATAGGATGTCTATTAGTTTTTTTAGTTCTTTTTCAAATTTTATGTCTTTTTTGTTTAGTTTATTAAACTTTTAAAAACATATAGTCTACATAAATAAAAAGCACATATTTTAAAGTGTAGTACTCACTGAATTTTTACCAGTTGAACACTCCAATGTAATCACAGAATGTGGCCAGGACCCAGAAGCCCCTTTTGCCCCCTTCCAAGAACATCCCCCCAGTCTCCAGGAGTAACAACTATCCTGACTTAGAACAGCATCAATTTGCTTTCATCTGCTTTTGTTCTTTATATGAATGAACACATATAGTTTGTTTGTGTCAGGCTTCTTTCAGTGATATTACATTTGTGAGATTCATCCATATTATTGCATGTAGTTAAGTGTATTTATTCTTATTTAATTACATTTTGGAAATATACCATGATTTATTTGCCCATTTTACTGTTAACAGGCATTGGTTAGTTTCCAGTTTGGGGTGCTTGTGAATAACACTGTCTTAAATGTCCTAGAACATGTCTTTTGGTGAGCATATGCTTAGCTAATTTTATTACACATTATATACACTAAAGACCTGGAGTAACATGGTTAACTGGAATAACAGGCAAGCTTGGCCTTGGAGTAAAAAATGAAGCAGGGCAAAGGCTAACAGAGTTTTGCCAAGAGAACACCCTGGTCCTAACAAACACCCTCTCCCAACAACAGAAGAGAAGACTCTACACACGGACATCACCAGATGGTCAATACCGAAATCATATTGATTATAATCTTTGTAGCTGAAGATGGAGAAGCTTTACACAATCAGTAAAAACAAGACTGGGAACTGACTATGGCTCAGATCATGAACTCCTTATTGCAAAATTCAGACTTAAATTGAAGAAAGTAGGGAAAACCAGTAGACCATTCAGATATGACCTAAATCAAATCCCCTACAATCATATAGTGGAAGTGACAAATAGATTCAAGGGATTAGATCTGACAGAGTGCCTGAAGAGCTATTTAGAGAGGTTCATGACATTGGACAAGGGGCAGTGATCAAAACTATCCCCCAAAAAAAGAAATGCAAAAAGGCAAAATGGTTGTCTATGGAGGTCTTGCAATTAGTTGAGAAAAGAAGAGAAGCAAAAAACAAAGGAGAAAAGGAAATATATAAGCATCTGAATGCAGAGTCCCAAAGAATAGCAAGGAGAGATAAGAAACCCTTCCTCAGCGATCAATGCAAAGAAATAGAGTAAAACAATAGAATAGGGAAGACTAGAGATCTCTTCAAGAAAATTAGAGATATCAAGGAAATATTTCATGCAAAGATGGACACAATAAAAGACAGATGCGGTATGCACTTAACAAGAGCAAAAGATATTAAGAAGAGGCAGCAACAATACACATAAGAACCATACAAAAAAAAAGATCTTCATGACCCAGATAACCACGATGGTGTGATCACTCACCTAGAGCCAGACATACTGGAATGTGAAGTCAAGTGGGCCTTAGAAAGCATCACTTAAGAACAAAGCTAGTGGAGGTGATGGAATTCCATTGAGCTATTTTAAATCCTGAAAGATGATGCTGTTAAAGTGCTGCACTCAACATGCCAGCAAATTTGGACAACTCAGCCGTGGCCACAGGACTAGAAAAGGTCAGTTTTCATTCCAATCCCAAAGAAAGGCAATGCCAAAGAATGCTCACACTACCACACAATTGCACTCATATCACACACTAGCAAGTTCAGTTCAATTCAGTTCAGTTCAGTAGCTCAGTCGTGTCCAACTCTTTTCGACCCCATGAATTGTAGCACGCCAGGCCTCCCTGTCCATCACCAATTCCTGGAGTTCACTCAGACTCACGTCCATTGAGTGAGTGATGCCATCCAGCCATCTCATCCTCTGTCGTCCCCTTCTCCTCCTGCCCCCAATCCCTCCCAGCATCAGAGTCTTCTCCAATGAGTCAACTCTTCGCATGAGGTGGCCAAAATACTGGAGTTTCAGCTTTAACATCATTCCTTCCAAAGAAATCCCAGGGCTGATCTCCTTCAGAATGGACTGGTTGGATCTCCTTGCAGTCCAAGGGACTCTCAAGAGTCTTCTCCAACACCACAGTTCAAAAGCATCAATTCTTCAGCATTCAGCTTTCCTCACAGTCCAACTCTCACATCCATACATGACCACTGGAAAAACCATAGCCTTGACTAGATGGACCTTTGTTGGCAAAGTAATGTCTCTGCTTTTGAATATGCTATCTAGGTTGGTCATAACTTTCCTTCCAAGGAGTAAGCGTCTTTTAATTTCATGGCTGCAGTCACCATCTGCAGTGATTTTGGAGCCCCCAAAATAAAGTCTGACACTGTTTCCACTGTTTCCCCATCCATATGCCATGAAGTGATGGGACCAGATGCCATGATCTTCATTTTCTGAATGTTGACCTTTAAGCCAAATTTTTCACTCTCCACTTTCACCTTCATCAAGAGGCATTTTAGTTCCTCTTCACTTTCTGCCATAAGGGTGGTGTCATCTGCATATCTGAGGTTATTGATATTTTTCCTGGCAATCTTGATTCCAGCTTGTGTTTCTTCCAGCCCAGATTTTCTCATGATGTACTCTGCATAGAAGTTAAATAAGCAGGGTGACAAAATACAGACTTGACGTACTCCTTTTCCTATATGGAACCAGTGTGTTGTTCCACGTCCAGTTCTAACTGTTGCTTTCTGACCTACATACAAATTTCTCAAGAGACAGGTCACGTGGTCTGGTACACTAGCAAAGTAATCCACAGAATTCTCCAAGCCAGGCTTGAACAGTATGTGAACCAAGAGCTTCCAGATATTCAAGCTGGATTTAGAAAAGGCAGAGGAACCAGAGATCAAATTGCCAACATTAGTTGGATATCAAAAAAGCAAGAGAGTTCCACAAAACATCTACTTCTGCTTTATTGACTATGGCAAAGCCTTTGGCTGTGTGAATCACAACAAACTGTGGAAAATTCTTCAAGAGATAGGGATGCCAGACTACCTTGCCTGCCTCCTGAGAAATCTGTATGCAGATCAAGAAGCAACAGCTAGAACCGGACATAGAACAACAGACTGGCTCCAAGTTGGGAAAGGAGTACATCAAGACTATATATTGTCACTCTGCTTATTTAACTTATATGCATAGTACATCATGCAAAATGCCAGGCTGGATACAGCACAAGCTGGAATCAGGATTGCTGGGAGAAATATCAATAACCTCAGATAAGCAGTTGACACCACTCATGGCAGAAAGCGAGGAGGAACTAAAGAACATTTTAATGAAAGTGAGAGAGGAGAGTGAAAAAGTTGGTTTAAAACTCAGCATTAGAAAAACGAAAATTGTGACATCCAGTTCCATCACTTCATGGCAAAAAGATGGGGAAACGATGGAAATGGTGACAGACTTTATTTTTCTTAGGCTCCAAAATCACTTCAGATGGTAACTACAGCTGTGAAATTAAAAGACACTTGTTCCTTGGAAGTAAAGCTATGACAAACCTAGACAGCATATTAAAAAGCAGAGACATTATTTTGCCGACAAAATTCCATATAGTCAAGGCTATCATTCTTCCAGTAGTCATGTATGGATGTGAGAGTTGGACTATAAAGAAGGTTGAGCACTGAAGAATTGGTGCTTTTCAACTGTGGTATTGGAGAAGACTCTTGAGAGTCCCTTGGACTGCAAGGAGATCCAACCAGTCCATCCTAAAGGAAATCAATCCTGAAGGACTGATGGTGAAGCTGAAGCTCCAATACTTTGGCCACCTGATGTGAAAACCTGACTCATTGGAAAAGACCCTGATGCTGGGAAAGATTGAAGGCAGGAGGAGAAGGGGATGGCAGAGGATGAGATTGTTGGATGGCATCACCGACTTGATGGACATGAATCTGAGTAAACTCTGGGAGTTGGTGACAGACAGGGAGGCCTAGATTGCTGCAGTCCACGGGGTCTCAAAGAGTTGGGCATGACTGAGCAACTGAACTGAACTGAAGGTTTATTGAGATGCTATCAATATATAACATTTGTAAGTTTAAGATGTACAATGTGAGGATTTGTTTTATGTATATATTGCAAAATAATGACCATGATAAGGTAGTTCACACATCCGTCTTTTTACATAATTACCATATTTTTGTGTGTGGGTGATGACATTTAAGATCTAGCCTCTTACAACTTTCAAGTATTATTTATGGTCACCATGTTGTATGTTACATTCCTAGAACTTATTCCTCTTATAGCTAGAAGTTTGCACCCTTTAATCAACATCTCTTACTTTCCCCACCCCTCAGGTCCTTAGCAACTACCATTTTATTCTGTTTCTTTGAGTTCACTTTTTTAGATTTCTCATGTAAGTGAGAACATATAGTATTTGTCTTTTTCTACCTGAACTTATTTCACTTAGCATAATGCTCTCAAGCTTCATCCCTGTTGTTGCAAGGAGCAGGATTTCCTTCTTTTCATGGCAGGATACAACTCCATTGTCACATTTTCTTTACCCATTTACCTCTTGGTGGACCCTGAGGTTGACCGCCAGCTGCGTTGCGCACTAAGAGCGCGGCCGAGAGGAGCTACCCCACGACCGAGGAAGGACGGCGGTGAGGGCCAGCGCACTAAGCACGGCCGAGAAGAGCTACCCCACGACCCAGGTCAGGAAGGGCGGTGGTGAGGAGAGACCCCTCGTCCAAGGTAAGGTGCGATGGCTGTGCTTCGCTGGTCGGGAGCAGCCGGGAGCAGCCGGGACGAGATACCCCACGCCCAAGGTAAGAGAAACCCAAGTAAGACAGTAGGTCTTGAAAGAGGGCATCAGAGGGCAAATACACTAAAACCATTCTCACAGAAAACTAGTCAATCTAATCACACAAGGACCAAACCCTTGTCTAACTCAATGAAATTAAGCCATGCCCGAGGGGCAACCTGGGATGGGTGGGTCATGGTGGAGAGAGATGACAGGGTGTGGTCCGCTGGAGAAGGGAATGGCAAACCACTTCAGTATTCTTGCCTTGAGAACCCCATGAACAGTATGAAAAGACAAAATGATAGGATACTGAAAGAGAAACTCCCCAGGTCAGTAGACGCCCCATATGCTACTGGAGATCAGTGGAGAAATAGCTCCAGAAAGAATGAAGGCATGGAGCCAAAACAAAAAGAATACCCAGCTGTGGATGTGTCTGGTGATAGAAGCAAAGTCTGATGCTGTAAAGAGCAATACTGCATAGGAACCTGGAATGTCAGGTCCATGAATCAAGGCAAATTGGAAGTGGTCAAACAAGAGATGGCAAGAGTGAACGTCGACATTCTAGGAATCAGCGAACTAAAATGGACTGGAATGGGTGAATTTAACTCAGATGACCATTATATCTACTACTGTGGTCAGGAATCCCTCAGAAGAAATGGAGTGGCCATCATGGTCAACAAAAGAGTCTGAAATGCAGTACTTGGATGCAATCTCAAAAATGACAGAATGATCTCTGTTCGTTTCCAAGGCAAACCATTCAATGTCACAGTAATCCAAATCTATGCCCCAACCAGTAACGCCGAAGAAGCTGAAGTTGAACGGTTCTATGAAGACCTACAAGACCTTTTAGAACTAACACCCAAAAAAGATGTCCTTTTCATTATAGGGGACTGGAATGCAAAAGTAGGAAGTCAAGAAACACCTGGAGTAACAGGCACATTTGGCCTTGGAACACGGAATGAAGCAGGGCAAAGACTAACAGAGTTTTGCCAAGAAAATGCATTGGTCATAGCAAATACCCTCTTCCAACAACACAAGAGAAGACTCTATACATGGACATCACCAGATGGTCAACACCGAAATCAGATCGATTATATTCTTTGCAGCCAAAGATGGAGAAGCTCTATACAATCAGCAAAAACAAGACCAGGAGCTGACTGTGGCTCAGACCATGAACTCCTTATTGCCAAATTCAGACTGAAATTGAAGAAAGTAGGGAAAACTACTAGACCATTCAGGTATGACCTAAATCAAATCCCTTATGATTATACAGTGGAAGTGAGAAATAGATTTAAGGGCCTAGATCTGATAGATAGAGTGCCTGATGAACTATGGAATGAGGTTCGTGACATTGTACAGGAGACAGGGATCAAGACCATCCCCATGGAAAAGAAATGCAAAAAAGCAAAATGGCTGTCTGGGGAGGCCTTGCAAATAGCTGTGAAAAGAAGAGAAGCGAAAAGCAAAGGAGAAAAGGAAAGATATAAACATCTAAATGCAGAGTTCCAAAGAATAGCAAGAAGAGATAAGCAAGCCTTCAGTGATCAATGCAAAGAAATAGAGGAAAACAACAGAATGGGAAAGACTAGGGATCTCTTCAAGAAAATCAGAGATACCAAAGGAACATTTCATGCAAAGATGGGCACGATAAAGGACAGAGATGGTGTGGACCTAACAGAAGCAGAAGATATTAAGAAGAGGTGGCAAGAATACACAGAAGAACTGTACAAAAAAGAGCTTCAAGACCTAGACAATCATGATGATGTGATCACTGACCTAGAGCCAGACATCTTGGAATGTGAAGTCAAATGGGCCTTAGAAAGCATCACTACGAACAAAGCTAGTGGAGGTGATGGAATTCCAGTGGAGCTACTCCAAGTCCTGAAAGATGATGCTGTGAAAGTGCTGCACTCAATATGCCAGCAAATTTGGAAAACTCAGCAGTGGCCACAAGATTGGAAAAGGTCAGTTTTCATCCTAATCCCAAAGAAAGGCAATGCCAAAGAGTGCTCAAACTACCGCACAATTGCACTCATCTCACACGCTAGTAAAGTAATGCTCAAAATTCTCCAAGCCAGGCTTCAGCAATATGTGAACCGTGAATTTCCTGATGTTCAAGCTGGTTTTAGAAAAGGCAGAGGAACCAGAGATCAAATTGCCAACATCCGCTGGATCATCGAAAAAGCAAGAGAGTTCCAGAAAAACATCTATTTCTGTTTTATTGACTATGCCAAAGCCTTTGACTGTGTAGATCACAATAAACTATGGAAAATTCTGAAAGAGATGGGAATACCAGACCACCTGATCTGCCTCTTGAGAAATTTGTATGCAGGTCAGGAAGCAACAGTTAGAACTGGTCATGGAACAACAGACTGGTTCCAAATAGGAAAAGGAGTACGTCAAGGCTGCATATTGTCACCATGTTTATTTAACTTATATGCAGAGTACATCATGAGAAATGCTGGACTGGAAGAAACACAAGTTGGAATCAAGATTGCTGGGAGAAATATCAATAACCTCAGATATGCAGATGACACGACTCTTATGGCAGAAAGTGAAGAGGGGCTAAAAAGCCTCTTGATGAAAGTGAAAGTGGAGAGTGAAAAGGTTGGCTTAAAGCTCAACATTCAGAAAACGAAGATCATGGCATCTGGTCCCATCACTACATGGGAAATAGATGGGGAAACAGTGGAAACAGTGTCAGACTTTGTTTTTCTGGGCTCCAAAATCACTGCAGATGGTGACTGCAGCCATGAAATTAGAAGACGCTTACTCCTTGGAAGGAAAGTTATGACCAACCTAGATAGCATATTCAAAAGCAGAGACATTACTTTACCAACAAAGTTTTGCCTAGTCAAGGCTATGGTCTTTCCTGTGGTCATGTATGGATGTGAGAGGTGGACTGTGAAGAAGGCTGAGCGCCGAAGAATTGATGCTTTTGAACTGTGGTGTTGGAGAAGACTCTTGAGAGTCTCTTGGACTGCAAGAAGATCCAACCAGTCCATTCTGAAGGAGATTAATCCTGGAATTTCTTTGGAAGGAATGATGCTAAAGCTGAAACTCCAGTATTTTGGCCACCTCATGCGAAGAGTTGACTCATTGGAGAAGACTCTGATGCTGGGAGGGATTGAGGGCAGGAGGAGAAGGGGACGACAGAGGATGAGATGGCTGGATGGCATCACTGACTTGATGGGTGTGAGTCTGGGTGACCTCCGGGAGCTGGTGATGGACAGGGAGGCCTGGCGTGCTGCGGTTCGTAGGGTCGCAAAGAGTCGGACACGACTGAGCGACTGATCTGATCTGATCTGATCTCAGGTTGTTTCCATTTCTTTACTGCTGTAAACCACCCTGCAATGAACATCAGGGTGCAGCTATCTCTTTGAGATCGTGATTTTATTTCTTTGAATAAATACCAAGAAGTAGCATTACTGGACTATATGGCATTTCTATTTTTAATTTTTTGAGCAACTTCTGTACTGACTTCCATAGTGGCTGCACCAATTTACATTCCCACAACAGTACACAAAACTTTTCTTTTCTCCACAGCCTTACCAATGCTTGCCTTTTGCTTCTTGATGATAGCCATTCTAACAGGTATGAGGTGATATCTTATTCTGGGTTTGGTTTTCATTTCCCTGACCAGACCTTGTTTTTTCATGTTATTCGGGTTGCAGCTCAAATACCACCACCCAAAGAAGTTTTGTCTCACCACCCATCTATAGCACCTTTCCCATCACACTGTACTGGCCTTATGGATGCAAATTAATAGTGGAAATTATCTTGTTCATTTATTTGTTTACTTATTCATCATCAGGCTTCATTCTACTAAAATAAGGCTGCCGGAGAACCGAAATCTTGTTCATGTCACTTGCTGCTGATCTTTGGAGACCAAAATATTGCTGGAGCAGAGTAGGTGCTTGAAAAGTATTTGAAAATGCATGATTCATCGAGTAAATAAATGGAGGAGTGGATACAATGTATAAACACTGGGGACTTCAAGGCCAACAGTTTCCTACAAGAACTCACAGTCTAGGTCACTAGTTCTAAAGAAATGTGCTAAGTGTTAATGGAGGCAGATGTAAAATGCTGAGGAAGAACAGAAATGGGGGACTGGAAGACTTCAGAGAAAAAATGATTACTAAGTAGATCCTCTTCGAGGATAATAGAGAGTTGACCAGAAACAGAAGGGAGGAAGGACATTCTGGGTAAAAGCAACAGTATGTGAATAGCTTGTTCTTGGAAATCAAAACAGTGAGAGGAGTGCAACTCCAGGCACTCAGAAACCACTCATTCTGGTTTTCCGTGAAACAAATTTCAAAAACAACTAAGACAAAAAGAGGGGTGTCATTCCAAATCAGGGATCCTAGTACACAGACACGTGGTTCAAGAGGATTTAGAAAAATCTTCCTAAACAATAACTATAAATCTTTAACAAGAAAGGACGAGCCTCTAAAAAGCTCACTTCTCCATGCTCTTGGAACAGTGCGATGAGAGAGGTGAACCTTAAGAATTGTATGAGGTCAGAAGCTATGGCTTGGAAAAATTCTAACAGCCCCAAAGGACTTTCAGACCCTCATTAGGAAAAAGAAATATAAACCAACAATGAGAGCCCTTTCCTCAACTCATGGAAGTTAGCCTAATACAACAGTTGCCAGAAAAAAAAAAGGCAAACCTTTCAGACTAGAAATATTATAAGCAGCAGCAAGTGCAGAGAATAAAGATCAAAATGGACAAAAGTTGTTTTACATAAAATTATGCTTCCAGACTAAAAACACATTTAATGAAATAATTGAAAAATTTTGATAATGGAGATATTTATCAATTTCTCTGAGATGTGAGAATGAGTAAAGAAAAAGAATCAGACTAAGTAAATGCAAGTACAGAAGACAAAGATTGTTGCTTATCCAGCAGTGATCTATGTACGATGTTGTAGTTAATTCTGGTTTAAGAGGACACACAAATTACTTTCACTCTCCAAAAGAATACCCCTTTGGGTTATAGTCAGGGTATCTAAATCCAAACATTTCTTGGCTTGTCTTAGTTGTGAAGATTTGGTTTTTTTTTTTTTTCCATTAAATTTCTCTAGACCTCAGATAGTGCTCCAAAATGTGTCCTTTGGCTGAACTGTGCAATGCAGAACATCTCTCAGAACTGCAATGCTTTGGTTTGGACATTGATCCCCTAATGAATATTAATTAAGGAGTTATTGTAAAATACTGAGTTTTAAGGGTATATTTTCAACTTTATGGGACCTCTGTCTTTTAGATTGCAAAGACCTGTTCTTTCACTCCTAATTATTTAAAAGTAAATATATGTTCCGAATGTCTCTGGTACATGTTCATTTATGTCACATAACTGGATTTTTTGAGGTCTTTCAAGAGTAAAAGGGAGAAATGATTAAAGCATCCCTGGGGAAATATGAAGAACTCTTTGAGTCACAAAATTACCCCCAAATAGAGCATGTTCAAAGGGACTTTTTGTCTGCATAGTGAATAAAATTATTTTTTTTTCATGCAAACTACATACACTTTTGCAATTTAGAATTTAGCAACTCATGTAAACCACTGAACGTTAGGAAGTATTCCTGCCCAGTTTCTTAGAACTTTCACTGTTCCCTTTTCTTCTGAAGGCTGTTGTTATGAACATATATGTCAAAAGTGATTTATGTGCTTCAGGATAAGTCTTGGCCCACGTTATTCAAAATCTTCCTGTGCTGATTCAAGACCGCATCAAAAACAAATTTATGAGTTGACATGGTTGAGCTGTGAAAAACTGACCTTAATAAGGTTTTAGATAGTTTTAGATAAATTGCTTCACTGAGTTCCAAACCTCTTTCTGTTTAAATGGTTTTGAATTTTAATTTTACATTGCATGAAGACTATACATATAAAGGCATTTATCATTGACACCTACTAAATTTAAAATTACAAGTTAGGAGGAAGCCTATCTTTTTTCACCCTCCAGTTGATGGATAATAATTTAGCTATGCTAATTATATTCCAGATAATTGATGTAATTTTTATGTCTCAAGGAAGAATTTTTCCAATCAGTATCCTTCTAAGTTGTACTTTCTAAACACATACATTCCAAAGCTGTAATAGCATGCACTCAAGAGGTGTTGAAAACAAAGTTTTTCTGTTCAGTTTAGACTACTAATAGTCTGTACATATTGGAAAAATTTGTGAACATTCTTTCGTGTTTTCCTGTCAACCTTACAGTGAGAAGGGAAGAGTTTTTTAGGGTATCTAAGAGGCTCAATAACATATTGAAACTACCTTAGAAATGCTATCAATACATATTGCAAAGTATGTTGAAATGTTCAAAGAAGTTAAAAAATTATATGGGGGAAAATATAAAATAGGGAGGAACTGTACCGAGGTTGGAGAAGCAAATGGCAACCCACTCCAGTGTTCTTGCCTGGAGAATCCCAGGGACGGGGGAGCCTGGTGGGCTGCCGCCTATGGGGTTGCATAGAGTCGGACACGACTGAAGCGACTTAGCATAGCATAGCATACTGAGGTTGATTAAAAGTCAATATAAATATAAGAGTTATGATATGAACAAATATATTTATAATCTCTATAATGGTTATCTAAAGTCAATCTCTTGATACAAGGCAGATTCTGGTTGTTACTCAAAAGGAAAACATTGTTTGCAATATAGATTTAGGGCAAAATAACACTTTCATCCCCTTCTCCCTCTCTCTTTCTTCCTCTTCTTTGAATATTTACCATTTGCTCTCACTGAGGTAAGTGCTGGTAAAATTATAATTAGAAAGAGAGTCTCCCTGCTCTTGTGGAGACTGTCAATATAGATACAAAAGTTGGGGCATAGAGGGAGATGTCCCTGAATTCTGGGTCTTTGTAGATTTTTCAAGGACACATGGCTGGTTTCTTCTCTTGGCTGTTTCTTTAAATGTTTGCTTGCTATTGGAGCTTCTCTATTAGTGTGACTATACTTATGCTCAAGATATTCAAGCATTAAAAAAAAAAATCATCCTAGATTTTCAACTCTCTTTCCTTTTTTCCTTTCTTTTTCTCCTTTACTTCTTTTTTAACAAGTGGAAAAGGTTAGACAGACAGAACTTAAACAAACAGATGGGTTTGGTTTTCAATCTCCAAGTGAAAGGACAAAAGCCATCCTGAATTGAAAGCATCTCAGGGATGAAGCTTTGGCTGGAATCACTGGCAGTGGAGGGAAGATAAGGAGGAGGCGGTATAAGGAGGACAGCTGCTGTTCTTTAGCCGCTCAGTCACGTCTGAATCTTTTGTGACCCCATGGACTGTCGCCCACCAGACCTCTCTGTCCATAAGATTTCTCAGGCAAGAATACTGGAGTGGGTTGCCATTTTCTCCTCCTGGGGATCTTCCTGACCCAGGGATGGAATCTGTGTCTCCTGCATTGGTAGGTGGATTCTTTACCATGGAGCCAGCAGGACAGCAAGAGGTCTTAAATGTTCACTTAGTTCTCACTCCACCATCATCAGGGTCTGTGTTGCTCCAGATCCTGGCAGCAACACTAGATTATTAGGAAAATAAGTCCATCAAGTCAACATTTACTTAAAGATCTGCACACAAAGAGAAAAGCAGGGATTGACTGCCCTCTGTAAGCCAAGGACCATTATACTTTTGTTCTCTTTTTATATATGAATAAAATGCAAGATTCCCCTGATCTTTCTGGGCATTGTTTCTGGATCCAAAGGTGAGGGAGATGCTTGTGCTCACAAATAAATGAACTTATACAGAGGATGAGATGGATGGATGGCATCACCAACTCAATGGATATGAGTTTAGCAAACTCCAGGGGATAGAGAATAACAGAGAAGCCTGGCATGCTGCTGTCCATGGGGTTGCAAAGTGTCAGACGCGACTGAGTGACTAAGCACGTGCACACCACTTCAGAGGCCTCCTGGGCCTTAGAAAGTCAGGGAGGAAACATTCTGGAGTCCAGGCTTAAAAAAAAAAAAAGGAAGAGCAGGATGTCTTGGAATGGATGCTTATCTTCTTTTTAAAATTGCATTTAGCAAATAATTGCATCTTTTATAGATTGAGAGATTGAGAGTTTATAGCAATCCTGCACTGAGCAATTCCATTGACACCATTTTTTTTCATCAGTATTTTCTCACTTCATGTCTCTGAGTCATATTTTAGTAGTTCTTACAATATTTCATTTCATTATTATTATATTTGTTATGGTGATCTGTGATCATTGATACTCCTATTGTAATTATTTTGGGGAACTACAAACAGTGCCCATATATGATGGAGATATAAATGATAAATGTTGTATGTGTTCTGACTGCTCTATCAACCAGCTGTTGCCCCATCTCTCTCCTTCTCTTTGGGTACAATAATATTGAAATCAGGCCAATTAGTAACCTTACAATGGCCTATCAGTGGTCAAGTGAAAGAAAGCATCATATATTCCTCATTTTAAATCAAAATCTAGAAATGATTAAGCTTAGTAAAGAAGACATATCAAAAGCTGAGACAAGCTGAAAGATAGACCTCTTGTGCCAAACAGTTAACCAAGTTGTGAATGCAGAAGAAAAGCTCTTGAAGGAAATCAAAAGTTCTACTCCAGTGAACACACAAATTATAAGAAAGTGAAACAGCCTTATGGCTGATATGGAGAAAGTTTTAGTGGTCTGGATAGAAGATCAAAACAGCCATGATATTCCCTTAAGCTGAAGCTTAATCCAGAGCAAGGGCCTAACTCTCTTCATTCTATGAAGCCTGAGAGAGATCAGAAAGATGGAGAGGAATAGTCTGAAGCTAGCAGAGGTAGGTTCATGAGGCTTAAATGAGAAACCATATAAGATCAAAGTTCAGTGAGAAGCAGCAAGTACTGATATAGAAGCTGCAGCAAGTTATCTAGATCTAACTAAGATAATTAATGGAGGTGGCTACACTAAATGACAGATTTTCAAGGTAGGCAAAACAGCCTTATACTGAGAGAAGATGCTAGCTATCTATGACTTTCATATCTAGAGAGAAGTCAATGCCTGGCTTCAAAGGACAGGCTGACTCTCTTGTTGGGGCTAATGGTGCTGGTGACTTCAAGTTGAAGCAAATGCTCCTTTACCATCCCCAAATCCTAAGAATTATGCTCATTATACTCTGTCTATACTCTATAACTGGAACAACAAACTTGGATCACAGTATATCTCTTTATAACATAGTTTATGGAATATTTTAGGCCCACTGCTGAGAACTATGATTCAGAAAAATAGATTCTTTTTCAAAATATGGCTGCTCATTGATAACACACCCAGTCACCTAAGAGCTCTGATGGAGATGTATAATGAGATTAATGTTGTTTTCATGCCTGCTCATGTAAGATCTATTCTGCAACCCACAGGTCAAGGAGTCGTTTGAACTTTCAAGTCTTACTACTTAAAAGATACATTTCTTAAGGCTAAAGCTGCCATATGCAGTGATTCCTCAGATGGATCTGGGAGAAGTAAGTTGAAAACTTTCTGGAGAGGACTCATGGTGCTAGATGTCATTAAGAACATTTGTGATATATACAAAGAGGTCAAAATATAAAAATTAACAGGAGCTTGGAAGAAGTTGATTCCAACCCTCATGGATGACTTTGAGGGATTCAAGAGCTCAGTGAAGGAAGTAATTACAGATGGGGTGGAAATAGCAAGAGACCTAAAAGGATAAGTTGTGGAGCCTGAAGATGTGACTGAATTGCTTTAATCTCATGATAAAACATAAACAGATTAGGAGCTGCTTTGTGTGTAGCTTATGCACCTTAAACACTCAAATAAAGTGTTTTTTGAGACGTATTTTACTCCCAGTACAGATGCTGCAAAGATTGTTGAACTGACAACAAAAGGTTTGGAATATTACATAAATTTAGTTGGTAAACAGCAGCAGGGTTTGAGAGAATTGACTCCAATTCAAAAAATCTTATTGTTGGTAAAATGCTGTCAAACAGCATTGTATGCTGTGGAAAAATCAGTTGTGAAAAGGAAAGTCAATTTGTTACTGAAATAGTGCAGATTCTGGCTGCTCGCTGCTTAAAAGCCAATAAACAGGCTAGGTTGGTGGAAAAGAAAAGTTGGCTTTATTTCAGATGCCAGCAATTGGTGGGGAGAGGGTAGCAGACATCTATCCATGAGTTGAGTCCCGTCCTCCCTCCCTCCCCTCCACTGGCAAACCTGTGGGGCAAGAGCTTTTATGGATTGAAGTCGGGGAGAGGGCACTACATATAGAAACAGCACAGTCATTTTCAGCCTTCACAGTCATCTTCAAATTGGTCAACAGTGGTCTGACCGGCGTCATCTTGGTTGTTTTAGATACAGTTAATCTTCAATTCCAGGACCCATTTGTTCCCATTTCCTTGCAGCCAATTCTCAGAATTGTGGCAGCTCATGGTCTGGGTACGGTCTGGTCATCATGTAGTTAACTTCTCCACCTGGGGTTTTAGTATCTATAAGACAGCTCACAGGATATGGCTCAGAATATTATTTACAGCCCTTGAGAAAAAACTAAATGTTCTTGACTATGCTTAATGACTACATTGTTATTATTTCATCTTCTTTGACTGTCTCCCTTTGTCCATATTTCTCACCTCCCTGATTAAACTTCAGTTCAGTTCAGTCACTCAGTTGTGTCTGATTATTTGCGACCCCATGGACTGTAGCACGCCAGGCCTCCCTGTCCATCACCAACTCCCAGAGTCCACCCAAACCCATGTCCATTGAGTCGGTGATGCCATCCAACCATCTCATCCTCCCTCGTCCCCTTCTTCTCCTGCCCTTAATCTTTCCCAGCATCAGGATCTTTTCAAATGAGTCAGCTCTTTGCATCATGTGGTCAAAGTGTTGGAGTTTCATCTTCAACGTCAGTCCTTCCAATGAACACCCAGGACTGATCTCTTATTCTTGGACTAAAGTTTTCCACAGACAAAAGGCAGGCAGAGGACATGGTGGGTGGTTGTGGGGGAGTTGGAGCGGGGGGAGCGGTGTGGGCAAGAACCATAGGGTCCTGCTCTGTTTCAAACTGATGGAGCAAATTTCATTGTCTTATTTTAAGAAATTGTCACTGTCACCAAGATCCTCAGCAACCTCCACTCTGATAAGTCAGTGGCTATTAACACAAAGACAAGACTCCTTGTGAGCAAAAAGATTATGACTCACTGAAGCCTTAGACGATAGTTAGCATTTTTCAGTAATAAAGTATTTTTTGATTAAGGTATGTACATTTCTTTTAGACATAATGCAGCAATGAAATTAAAAGACACTTGCTCCTTGGAAGAAAAGTTATGACCAATCTAGACAGCATATTAAAAAGCAGAGATATTACTTTGCCAACAGGTCCGTCTAATCAAAGCTATGGTTTTTCCAGTAGTCATGTGTGGATGTGAGAGTTGGACTGTAAAGAAAGCTGAGTGCCAAAGAATTGATATTTTTGAACTGTGGTGTTGGAGAAGACTCTTGAGAGTCCCTTGGACTGCAAGGAGATCCAACCAGTCTATTCTAAAGGAGATCAGTCCTGATATTCATTGGAAGGACTGAGGCTGAAGCTGAAACTCCAATCCTTTGGCCACCTGATGTGAAGAGCTGACTCATTTGAAAAGACCCTGATGCTGGGAAAGATTGAAGGCAGGAGGAGAAGGGGACAACAGAGGATGAGATGGTTGGATGGCATCACTGACTCAATGGACATGAGTTTGGATAAACTCTGGGAGTTGGTGATGGACAGGGAGGCCTGGTGTGCTGCAGTCTATGGGGTCACAAAGAGACAAAGAGTTGGACATGACTGAGTGACTAAACTGAAGAAACTTTTGAAGTTCAAAATTTTAGTAATCGGGTACCTCTCACATTTTTTTGTACGGTATATAGAAATCTCCATGAAGATCTGGCTATGCCATGAGCTGATGACTTAAACATTAAAGACTTCAAATACTTGTTTATGTTTTGATCAAAACTGAACTAATTTCTCCTCTTATTCTAATGGTTCAGGAATTCCAATTAAACTTGATCATATACTATGTTCTAGCTATTACATGCCTGTACTTTACATGCTTAGAAATCATTATCAACTACATTCCAGCAATCTGACTACAATATTTTATTTCACGTTTTGCTTTTTCAAATTAAACTATAGCACCCATGGGGAGGAGAGTGAAAAAGTTGGCTGACATAAAACTCAGCATTCAGAAAACTAAGATCATGGCATCCGATCCCATTACTTCTTGAAAAATAGATGGGGAAACAACGGAAACAGTGAGAGACTTTTTTTTTTTTTTGGAGGGGGGTGGGGGCCTCCAAAATCGCTGCTGCCATGAAATTAAAAGACACTTGCTCCTTGGAAAAAAAGCTATGACCAACCTAGACAGCATATTAAAAAGCAGAGACATTACTTTGCCAACAAAGGTTCATGTAGTCAAAGCTGCCTGCCGTAACAGAAGACCTGGGTTCGATTCTTGGGTTGGGAAGATTCCATGGGGAAGCAAATGGCAACCCCTTCCAGTATTCTTGCCTGGAGCATCCCATGGACATGGAGCCTGGTGTGTGTCCTTGGGGGTCGCAAGAGCAGGACACAACATAGCGATGAAACTAACAGTATGCCTAACTTTAGTAGATTCTGGGAGTGGTTTAGTTGCTAAGTCGTGTCCAATCCTTGCAACCCCCCATGGGTGTAGCCTACCAGGCTCCTCAGTTCATGGGATTTCCCAGGCAAGAACACTGGAGTGGGTTGCCATTTCCTTCTCCAGGGGATCGTCTCAATCCAGGAATTGAACCCAAGTCTCCTGCTTTGAAGGTGGACTCCTTCACTGCAGGCAATTTCTTTACCAACTGAGCTACAAGGGAAGTCCCATCTTGGTAGAGTCTATTGAATACTAGACAGTTTTCCAAAGTGGTTGTTCTAATTTGCAATTCTACCAGCAATGTTTGAGCCTTCCACTTGCACCATGGCCTTGCCAAAGCCTTACACTGTAGTCTTTTCAAATTTTAAATCTGTGGGTATGTAGGGTTGTCTCCTTTGGTTTTCATTTGTCTTCCCCTGATAAATAATGATACTGATTCTCTTTTTAACTTTTATTGCTCATTTAAAGTTGGGTTTTTCTGTCATTTTATTATAGATTGGGGGAATTACTTTTATATTCTGGACCCAAGTCTATTGTGGGGATATATGTGTAATAAATCTCTCCTCCCAGTCTGTGTCTTACCTTTTCGGTCTTAATGATGGTCCCATAAATGGATGTTCTTAATTTTGATGAAGTCAGATGCATTGGTTTTCCACGGCTGCTGTAACAAATTGCCACAAACTTAGTGGCTAACACCACATGTTTCTTATCATATAGTCCTGTATATCAGAAGTCTGACAGGTCCCACTGGGCTAAAATCAAGGTATCAGCAGGGCAGTGTTCCATTCTGGGGTCTCTAGGGACAATTCATTTCCCAGCTTTTCCCAGCTTCTAGGAATATAGCTTCTGCATTTCTTGATTTGTGTTCCCATCTTCCACCTTAAACCCAGGAACACTGAAGCAACTTAATTCCATCTCAGCCTTAATTCCCTTTTACAATGCAATCTAACATTCACAGATTCTGGGGACTAGGATGTGGACATCTTTCAGGGGCTATTAGTCATATTTAATAGCATTCAATTATATTTAATAATGACACATCATGTTTAATAATATTTTATTTTTATGGTTAGAGTTTTTTCCCCTTAAATCTCTGACTGTACCAATGATGTAAAGATGTATTTTCCTGTGTTTTCATCCAGAAGCTTGATTATCTTAGTTTTCAAGTTTTGGTCTATGATTTCTGGTGGTGGTGGTTTAGTTGCTCAGTCATGTTTGACTCTGTGACCTCATGGACTATAGCCTGCCAGACTCCTCTGTCCATGGTATTTCCCAGGAAGAATACTGGAATGGGTTACCATTTCCTTCTCCAGGGGATCTTCCCAACCCAGGGATTGAACCCAAGTCTCCTGCTTGACAGATGGAGTCTTTATCACTGAGCCACCTGGGAAGACCTCTTTGGTCTATATCAAGTTTATTTTGTGTTTGGTATGAGATAAAGGGCTTTTTCCCCTCATGAATATTCGATTGACTCCAAACCATTTATTGAGAAGATCTTTTTTTTTTTTTTTTTTTTATTAATTGAATTGTACTGCTGTGTTGTTGTTCAAGTCACTCCATCAAGGTGGGTCTCTGTTTGGAATCTCTCTGTTACTTACCGTATTAATTTTCTACCTTGGCCCTAACACAATATCACAAATAGGGTGGCTTGGGACAAAAGAAATGTCTTCCCTCTCATTTGTGGAGGCTAGATGTCTGAAATAAGACATTGGCAAGATCAAGATCCTCTGAAGTCTCTAGGGGAGAATCCTTCCTTGCTTCTTCCAGCTTCTGGTGGCTCCATATGTTTCTTGGCATAGAGCTATGTGACTCTAATCTCTGCTTTCTCCCCCAGGTGCCTGAGTCTCAAATTTTCCTCTGCTTTTCTCTTGTTAGAATGCCTGTCATTGGATTTAGGGCCCACCTTAATTTGGTGGCTCAGATGGTAAAGCGTCTGCCTAAAATGCGGGAGACCCGGGTTTGATCCCTGGGTCAGGAAGATCCCCTGGAGAAGGCCATGGCGACCCACTCCAGTGTTCTTGCCTGGAGAATCCCATGCATGGAGGAGCCTGGTGGGCTACAGTCCATGGAGTTGCAAAGAGTTGGACATGACTGAACAATTTCACTTTAATTTAATCTATCATCTAATCTGGAGAAGGCAATGGCACCCCACTCCAGTACTTTTGCCTAGAAACTCCCATGGACGGAGGAGCCTGGTAGGCTGCAGTCCATGGGGTTGCTAGAGTTGGACATGACTGAGTGGCTTCACTTTCACTCTTCACTTTCATGCATTGGAGAAGGAAATGGCAACCCACTCCAGTGCTCTTGCCTGGAGAATCCCAGGGATGGGGAAGCCTAGTGGGCTGCTGTCTATGGCATCACACAGAGTCAGACACGACTGAAGCGACTTAGCAGCAGCAGCAGCATGATCTAATCAGATCTATTTTTCCAAATAAGATCATTTTCACAGGTTCTGGAGGTTAGAACATAGACATATCCTTTCAGGGCCACCATTCAACCCACCGCATTTTTGTTTCATTGGTCTATTTATCGATTCTCAAGCTACTACCCAATGTGAGCATGATCATTCACACAGTCCTGTCTGACTCTGTGACCCCATGGACTGTAGCCTGCCAGGCTCCTCTGTCCATGGGATTGTTCAGGCAAGAATACTAAAGTGGGTTGCCATTTCCTCTTCCAGGGGATCTTCCTGACCCAGGGATCAAACCCACATCTCCTGCATTGACAGGTGGATTTTTTAACAATTCAGTTCAGTTCAATTCAGTCACTCAGTCATGTCTGACTCTTTTCGACCCCATGAATTGCAGCACACCAGGCCTCCCTGTCCATCACCAACTCCCCTAGTGTTAATTACTATAGCTTGATAGTAAGTCATGAAATTGAATTACATAAAATTTTAACTTTCATGCTTCTTCATTATTATCTTGGTTATGTTAGGTCCTTTAACTATGTGTCTTAGAATTATCTATTTCCACAGTAAAACCTACTGGGATTTCAATAGGCATTATACTGAATCTACAAGTCAATTTGTGGTTAATTAAGATTTTAATAATGCTGAGTCCTCTATTGTGGTATATCTGGCCATTTATTTAGGTCTTTAAAAAAACCTTTCATCAATATTTTTTCATTTTCATTTTAGACATCTTGTTTAACTTTTGTTAGATTTATTCCTGCTGCTGCTGCTGCTGTTAAGTCGCTTCAGTTGTGTCCAACTCTGTGCGACCCCATAGACGCCAGCCCACCAGGCTCCCCTGTCCCTGGGATTCTCCAGGCAAGAACACTGGAGTAGGTTGCCATTTCCTTCTCCAATGCATGAAAGTGAAAGTGAAGTCACTCAGTAGTGTCCGACTCTAGCGACCCCATGGACTGCAGCCTACCAGGCTCCTCTATCCATGGGATTTTCCAGGCAACAGTACTGGAGTGGGATGCCATCACCTTCTCCGAGATTTATTCCTAGATATTATTATTTCTAATGCTATTATAGATTTTTAAAAAATTATATTTTCTAATTGTTGCTAATGTATAGAAAAATAACTTATCTTTCGATATTATTATTGTATCTAGATTTTTTGCTAAAGTTACTTAATAATACTAAATTGTAGTATAGATTCTTTTGAATTTCATGTATATACTACCATGTTACCTGCAAATAATGACAGTTTGGTTTCTTTCATTCCAATCTTTATACCTTTTCCTTCATTACACTTTTTTAGAATTTCTATGCAATGTTGAATGAAACATGTAATGGTAGCTGTAGGTAATTTTTAGATACAGTTTTATCAGATTTTCAGATTAAAGGACTTCTATTTATCTGATTAAGGAATTTCCCTTTTATTCTTTTTTTGCTGTCAGTTTTCATCATGACAAAGTGTTTCTTAAAATCAAATGCCCTTTCACTATCTTTCTATGTAATCATTTCCCCCCTTTATTCTGTTAATGTGTAAAGTGATATTGATTGGTGTTTAAATGTTAAAATAACCTTGTATTCCGGGGATAAACCTCACTTTCTCTTCTTTATATAGTACTTGATTCGCTTTCAGTTCAGTTCAGTTGCTCAGTCGTGTCCAACTCCTTGTGACCCCATGGACTGCAGCACACCAGGCCTCCCTGTCCATCACCAACTCCCGGAGTTTACTCAAACTCATGTCTATTGAGTCAGTGATGCCATCCAAACATCTAATCTTCTGTTGTCCCCTTCTCCTGCATTCAATCTTTTCCAGCATCAGAGTCTTTTCAAATGAGTCAGTTCTTCTCATCAGGTGGCCAAAGTATTGGAGTTTCAGCTTCAGCATCAGTCCTTCTAATGAATATTCAGGACTGATTTCCTTTAGCATGGACTGGTTGGATCTCATTGCTGTCCAAGGGACTCTTAAGAGTCTTCTCCAACACCACGGTTCAAAAGTATCAATTCTTTGGTGCTCAGCTTTCTATACAGTCCAACTCTCACATCCTTATATGACCACTGGAAAAACCATAGTTTTGACTAGACAGACCTTTGTCGGCAAAATAATGTCTCTTCTTTTTAATATGCTGTCTCAGTCATTTCAGTCACTCAGTCATGTCTGTCTGCGACCCCATGAATCACAGCACACCAGGCCTCCCTGTCTATCACCAACTTATGGAGTTCACCCAAACCCATGTCCACTGAGGAAGTGATGCCATTCAACCATCTCATCCTCTGTCATCCCCTTCTCCTCATGCCCTCAGTCTTTTCCAGCATCAGGGTCTTTTCAAATGAGTCATCTCTTCATGTTAGGAGGCCAAAGTATTGGAGTTTCAGCTTCAACATCAGTTCTCCCAGTGAACACCCAGGACTGATCTTCTTTAGCATGGACTGGTTGGATCTCATTGCAGTCCAAGGGACTCTCAAGAGTCTTCTCCAACATCACAGTTTTGCAGTCCAAGGGACTCTCAAGAGTCTTCTCCAACATCACAGTTCAAAAGCATTAATTCTTCAGCACTCATCTTTCTTTATATGCTGTCTAGGTGGTCATAACTTTTCTTCTGAGGAGCAAGTGTCTTTTAATTTCATGGCTGCAGTCACCATCGGCAGTGATCTTCAGTTCAGTTCAGTTCAGGAGCTCAGTTGTGTCTGACTCTTTGCAACCCCATGAATCACAGCACGCCAGGCCTCCCTGTCCATCACCAACTCCCAGAGGTCACTCAGACTCACATTCATCGCGTCATTGATGCCATCCAGCCATCTCATCCTCTGTCGTTCCCTTCTCCTCTTGCCCCCAATCCCTCCCAGCATTAGGGTCTTTTCCAATGAGTCAACTCTTTGCATCAGGTGGCCCAAGTATTGGAGTTTCAGCTTCAGCATCAGTCCTTCCAATGAACACCCAGGACTGATCTCCTTTAGGATGGACTGGTTGGATCTCCTTGCAGTCCAAGGGACTCTCAAGAGTCTTCTCTAACACCACAGTTCAAAAGCATCAATTCTTCAGTGCTCAGCTTTCTTCACAGTCCAACTCTCACATCCACACATGATCACTGGAAAAACCATAGCCTTGACTAGACAGACCTTTGTTGGCAAAGTAATATCTCTGCTTTTCAATATGCTATCTAGGTTGGTCATAACTTTCCTTCCAAAGAGTAAGTGTCTTTTAATTTCATGGCTGCAATCACCATCTGCAGTGATTTTGGAGCCCCCAAAATAAAGTCTTACACTGTTTCCACTGTTTCCTCATCTATTTCCCATGAAGTGATAGGACCAGATGCCATGATCTTAGTTTTCTGAATGTTGAGCTTTAAGCCAACTTTTTCACTCTCCTTTCTCACTTTCATCAAGAGACTCTTTAGTTCTTCTTCACTTTCTGCCATAAGGGTGGTTTCATCTGCATGTCTGAGGTTATTGATATTTCTCCTGGCAATCTTGATTCCAGCTTGTGCTTCTTTCAGCCCAGTGTTTCTCATGATGTACTCTGCATATAAGTTAAATAAGCAGGGTGACAATATACAGCCTTGATGTTCTCCTTTCCCTATTTGGAACCAGTCTGTTTTTCCATGTCCAGTCCTAATTGTTGCTTCTTGACCTCCTGACAGATTTCTCAAGAGGCAAGTGAGATGGTCCGGTATTCCCATCGTTTGAAGAATTTTCCAGTTTGTTGTGATCCACATTGTCAAAGGCTTTGGAATAGTCAATAAAGCAGAAGTAGATTTTTTTGGAACTCTCTTGCTTTTTCAATGATCCAGCGGATGTTGGCAATTTGATCTCTGGTTCCTCTGCCTTTTCTAAATCCAGCTTGAATATCTGGAAGTTCATGGTTCACATACTGTTGAAGCCTGGGTTGGAGAATTTTGAGGATTACTTTGCTAGTGTGTGAGATGAGTGCAATTGTACCATAGTTTTAGCATTCTCTGGCATTGCATTTCTTTGGGATTGGAACGAAAACTGACCTTTTCCAGTGCTGGGCCACTGCCATTTTTGATTTGCTGGCATACTGAGTGCAGCACTTTCACAGCATCATTTTTTAGGATTGAAAGAGCTCAACTGGAATTCCATCACCTCCACTACTTCGTTTGTGGTGAAGCTTCCTAAGGCCCATTTGCCTTCTCATTCCAGAATGTCTGGCTTTAGGTGAGTGATCACACCATTGTGATTATCTGGGTCCTGAAGATCTATTTTGTATAGCTCTTATGTGTATTCTTACCAGCTCTTCTTAATATCTTATACTTCTGTTAGGACCATACCATTTTTATCCTTTACTGAGCCCATCTTTCCATGAAATATTCCCTTGATATCTTGACCCAACTTCCTTGATGGGTCAGACGGTAAAGCATCTGCCTACAATGTGGAAGAGCCGGGTTCAATCCCTAGGTCGGGAAGATCTCCTGGAGAAGGGAATGGCAACCCACTCCAGTACTCTTGGAGAAGGCACTGGCACCCCACTCCAGCACTCCTGCCTGGAAAATCCCATGGACAGAGGAGCCTGGTGGGCTGCAGTCCATGGGGTCGCTAAGAGTCAGACACAACTGAGCGACTTCACTTTGCATGAAATATTCCCTTTGTATGTCTAATTTTCTTGAAGAAATCTGTAGTCTTTCCCATTCTATTTTTTCCTCTATTTCTTGGATTGATTCTCTTTGATAATATTTTATTAATGACTTTTGTATCTGCCTTCATGAGAGATATTGGCCTACACTTATCTTTTTTTGAATGCAAGTTTATTTTGCCAACTTTGTTAAATAGGATGGGAAACATTCTTTCTTTCCTTAATATCTGAGGAAATTTGTGTGAGTTCTTCCTGAAATGTTGGTAATAATTCTTCTGGGCCTAGAGTAGTCTTTGTGAGAAGATTTTAAGTTACGGATTAAGTCTAATCAAGTTCAATTTATGTAAAGCGTATCTATGGTCACACAGCATATATATGTACATTTTCATACTGTTTCCTTAAACTTTTAATACATCTTGACATATTCCAAATCTCACATTTATGTTTGGACTGCTTCTATCAGGTATCTGAATGGCCTGTGTGTGTAGGCTCAGTGTCTTCAGTCATGTCAGACTCCTTGCAACCCCATGGTCTGCAGCCCACCGGGCTCCTCTGTCCATTGGCTTCTCCAGGCAAGAATACTGGAGTGGGTTGCCATGCCCTCCTCCAGGGGATCTTCCCAATCCAGGGATTGCACCCGTGTCTCTTACGTCTCCTGCATTGGCAGGCAGGTTCTTTACCTTGTGAGTTGCTCGATCATGTCTGATTCTTTGGAATCCCATGGACTGCAGCCTGCCAGGCTCCTCTGTCCATGGAATTCTCCAGGCAAGAATACTGGAGTGGGTTGCCATTTCCTTCTCCAAAGAGCCAAAGTAAGTCTGCTAAGAAAAAGAAATATTTTCTCAACATGTGTGAGTAGATCAGTTAAAGAAACCAATACTCTTGTATGCCTACTGGGTGTCAGGAATTTTGCTAGTTAGTGGAACTACCAGCTGCTCAAAATAGAGTGAAGCCCACAGAGACTTAAGCAAATCAATTATAGGACATTGTCACACACAGGCATACCAAGGAGACATTTATTAGCCCTGCACAGCTGGGAGGACACCACAGAAGAGTTAATGTTTGGGCTAGACATTGAAGGACTAATAAGATCTCACCAGCCACAGAAGAAAGGAAGGACTAGGCAGATGATGGGTTATATGCAAAGGCACAGCTGTGGGAAAAAGTAAGATGTAAAAAGGAGGGATAAGCTTGTAGTCAGAGGGGAATAGAGTGCAGGAAGGACAGTGGTAAGAATTGTTGCTCTAAAGAAATTTCAGAACCTTGAAGAGGGTTCATTCTTTGCCATAATAATTTGAATTCTCTTCATTTAGGCAAGTTACAGCCACCAAAGGATTTTAAGCAATGAACTGACCTAATTAGAGCTGTCCAATTCCAGTTATTCTGGCAGTGGGGTGGAAGATATATTTGAGAAGGGAGAGACTGGAGGAAGATAAAAACAGATGGTGTACAACTAAACACAATGAAAATTTCTTTGTACAAATATCAAGGAATAGTTTGTTTCTCTAAAGTTATATGAGAACTGAGAATTCAGTACTCAAGTTCTTTTACAGTGGAATACACAAACATTTTTGTTTATATAACTTCTATGGAGTTGATTCATTTTTATAGCAGGCTTGGAAAGACATCACTGTTTAGATTATAACAGCCAGTGCTCAGAGAAGCAGAACCATGATGAGCACTATGAGATCAAGGGTCTGTTAAAGGAGCTCTTATTTGTCGATAAGTCATGTCTGACTCTTTGGGACCCAGTGGACTGTAACCTGCCAGGCTCCCGTGTTCGTGGGATTTCCCAAGCATGAATACTGGAGTGGGTAGCCATTTCCTTCTGCAGGGGGTCTTCCCAAACCCGAGGATCAAACCCACAACTCCTCCACTGCAGGGGATTCTTTACTGCTGAGTCACCAGAGACCAGAGAAGCTCATCTAAGGAACTAGATCTTATTAGTCGTGGGAAAAGCTAAGTAAATGAAGAGAAGGGGAAAATGGATGATGAGGGTCACAGGCAGTAGCTAGCCTCCCTGAAATTCTGGTGCCTGTGGACAAATAAGAATGTTTTGGGGTTGGGGTTGCTGAAAAGATGTGTCCAGCCACTGTGTCACCTTGAAGAAGCTGCACAGATGTCTTTTTGCTCAGGAAAGAAGCTTTCCTCTGGGTAGCTACCACCTGAATGAGTTTCAGCGGAATGTCAGTGGCCCTGGAGTTACTATTGATCAGCAGGGTCAGAGATTGGGGAGAAGACATGTAATGTGGACCAGATGAGAGTGAGGCCAAGCTGAGGTTTCCTGGGCAACCCTGCCTCTGACTGAAAAATGACTTTCGAAGAATGACTTTTATCATTTTTCACTCTGCTCCAGAATTGCTCAGATGTTCCCCTTTTGGTCAACTCTAACCTTGAATAAGACATGAAAGACAGTTTGGGGAAATGTAGTTTCTGGTCGCAAAAAGTCGGATACGACTGAGCGACTGATCTGATCTGATCTGAACCCTAACCATGTTAATCTTAGAGCAAATATTACATATGACATTTAAATATGTGATATAATAAGATATATGACATGGGATGTATGATATACCAAGCCTTAGGTAACACTTGTTACATGAAAATATATGTCAAGTATTTAGTCTGAGACTTGATGCATAGCACGTGCTCAATGAATGCCATGATTATTCCAGAATCTCATCTCTATTTAAAAAAAAAAAATTAAAATATTTATTTATTTATTGGCTGTCCTGGGTCTTTGTTGCTATGCGGGCTCTCTCTAGTTGCAGTGGGTGGTGGTTACTCTAACTGTGGTGTGCAGGTTTCTCATTATAGTGGCTTCCCTCGTAGAGCATAGGCTCTAGGTCATGCGGGCTCAGTAGTTGAGGTTCTGGGCTTAATTGCTCTGTTGCATGTGGGATCTTCCCAGACCAGGGATTGAACCTATGTCCCATACATTGGTAGGGGCAATCTTAACCACTGGACCACCAGGGAAGTCTTCATACTTAAAGTGTCCTGCACAAAGCAACAGCAAACATATTGTGGTGTCAGTGATTGTGCTGGATTTGTCAAAATTATAAAATTGCAAAGAGAGTCCAGCTGGAGCAGGTCCTCTTTGCTGCCCATTGCAGCATTCTTATCTTTATTACCAACAAAATGCAGATTTGTGTTCTGCATTGAACCCCTGAGGTCTGTTTGTGACGAAAGTCACAATGAGACAAAAGTCCTTGTTCCTGGTGGGGTTTCCCAGACAGCCTCTAAAAAGGCCGGCAGAATCAGGCTCTTTGATTTTTCCACTTTTTTTCCTTCTGCCTGGAACCCAGGCATAGAGCGGTTCTTCCTGTGACCATGAGAAGTCACGCACATGCTCAGGATGGCTGAGCATAATGATGGAATAAACTTAAGTAAGTGTGGGGCGGCCCCTGAGGACCTGGTTTTCTAAGACTTCTCACATGGTGGTGTTGCTTCTGCTGTTTTGTGGAGCTACTTTTAATTATTTATTTTTTTAAAAAAGTCAAGTTTGTTGGAATATAAGTACAGGTAATAAACTATGTCTACCTCAAGTTAACAATTAGATGAATTTTGACAGTTGTATATCCTTATGAAACCATCACATGTAGAATAGTTACTCATTCCCCCAAGATAATTTTCTTTAAACAGTAATCATTCCAAAAGCAAATCTAAGCTGGATACATAAGAGATTCCCCCCTCCCCTCTCTTTTCCCCTTCTTTCTCTTTGACCTTTATTGTGGGTAACAGTGAGGTCATAAAACCAAATACATGACTACGTAGTTAATGGTGAGACATGCTATTTACATATTTAGGTTGTGTGGAGAAAAGGGAAGTCTCCTAAACTATTGGTAAAAATGTAAATTGGTACAGTCACTATGGAGAACAGTATGGAAATTCCTTAAAAAAGTAAAAATAGAGCTACCATATGATTCAGCAATCCAGTCCTGGCCATATATCCAGAGAAAACCATAACTCAAAAAGATTCATGCATCCCAATATTCACTGCAGCTCTATTTACAACAGCCAGAACATGGAAGCAACTTAAATGTCCATCAACAGAGGAATGGATAAACAAGATGTAGTATGTATATACAATGGAATATTACTCAGCCATGAAAAGAACAAATTAATGCCTTTTGCAGCAACATGATTAAACTGAGAAATTATCATACTATGTGAAGTAAATCAGACAGAGAAGGAGAAATATCATATTATATTGCCTATATATGGAACCTAAAAACTGTACAAATGAGCCTGTTTACAAAACAAAAATAGAATCACAAATGTAGAAAACAGATTTGTGATTACTATTGGGGATAGGAGGGGCATGATTGGGAGATTGGGATTGACATATACATATTACTCTATATAAAATAGATAACTAATAAGAACCTACCGTAATTGCACAGAGAACTCTACTCAATACTCTGTAATCACCTATTTGGGGATAAAATATAAAAAAGAGTGGATATGTGTATATGTATAACTTATTCACTCTGCTGTACACCTGAAGCACTGCATTGTAAACCAGCTATGTTCAGTTAAAATTAATTAAAAATGGATTTACTTAAAATTTTATTTTTATACAGTTTTAAAGGTTAATTTCCCTTAACAGTTATTACAAAATATTGACTATATTCCCCAAGTTGTACACTACACCCTTGAGTCTATTTTATACCCAATCCTTGTATCCCTCAACCTCCCATTTTTATATACCACCCCCAACAGGTAACCACTAACTTTTCTCTGTATCTGTGAGTCTGCTTCTTTTATGTTATATCACACATAAGAAACTAATGCTTTTCTCCCTTTTTACTCTAGTATCTATTTATGATGAGCAATTGCCAGCTTGCAATAGAGAGGAGCATCCCATTTGTAATAAAATCCATAGATAATTCCTAAATATAATATTAAATTAAAGGGTAACACCTAACAGTTTAAAATGCCCAGGCACTAGAGAATACAAGGGGTGAATAAGGAAATGAGGAAGTCTGAGAAATGCATGTTATTTTTGGATTAATTGAGCACTGGCTACATGTTGCATTGGCTGAAGATCAAGTAAATAACGACATCTCTGACAATGTTATTACTTTTTATTTGCCTCCTGTTTTGCCTTCTTTTCAGTCCACCCATAACACTGCTTTCCATGTTATTTAATAAAATAACATTAAGAATTTGGTACAATTAGCAATAAAGAGAGACCCTGGTGTATCCAAATAACATTTTTTTTTTTGTCTGTTAGTACTCTAGTGTAGTCCTGCATACGTGTTCTGCCCCACTGGTTCCTATGGTTATGTGATGTTTCATCCACCTGATATATCTTTTGCATCCTAAGCAGGGTCTAGGATGTACTTCTAGCAGGGTCTGGAAGTACTATCCAAGACTCCTTGGCTGTATTTGCAGCCCCTTTGGTACAACAGATTCAATGGGATGCAATGGATGCTGCTGATATCCATGATTCTCCCCTGACCCAGGCTTCTACAGGAACTAAAAGCCAAAGGTCCAAGTGACTCACCACACACTCTGTGATGCTTACAGAGGTACTTCAAGTCTTCCCCATGATATGGGAGGAGTTGAAGCACTGCTTTGTCTTACCTGGATCTTCAAGAAAAAAAGAAAGAAAAGTGTTTGTTTTTTTTTTTTTAATTTATTTGGCTGCACTAGGTCTCAGTTGTAGCACCTGAGATCTTCCATCTTGGCTGTGGCATGTGGGATCTTTAGATGCAGCATGTGGGATCTTGTTCCCTGATCAGGAATTGAACCCACTCCCCTGGTGTTGTGAGCATGAAGTCTTAGCCACTGGACCATCAGGAAAGTCCTGAAAGAAAAGTCTTGTTTTGTAGCATTTACTGATTTAAAGCCATCAATTTGAAAGATGTGTATAATCAACTTTTCAACATACCACTGGGTGAAATGGAAATTGTTGTGCAGTCTCTCAGTCATGTCTGGCTCTTCACGACCCTATGTACTGCAGCATGCCAGGCTTCCCTTTCCTTCACCATCTCCTGAAGCTTGCTCAAATTCATGTCCACTGTGTCAGTGATGCCATCCAACCATCTCACCCTCTGTGGTCCCCTTCTCCTCCTGCCTTCAATCTTTCCCAGCATCAGGGTCTTTTCCAATGAGTCAGCTCTCCGCATCAGATGGCCAAAGTATCAGAGCTTCAGCTTCAGCATCAGTCCTTCCAATGAATATTCAGGACTGATTTCCTTTAGGATTGAGGTTGAATCTCTTTGCAGTCCAATTGACTCTCAAGAGTCCTCTCCAACACCACAGTTCAAAACTGTCAAACTGAAATGGATTAAAAAAAATTTAAGAATCAACCCCAATTTTTGCCTACTATGGTTTAATCGAAATTAAGTACTTAGCAATAGTATGCAATGCATTTCAAATATCATCTTTTGACTTAAAACATCATCCTCAGCCAGTCAATACAAGAACTGAAGGTTGAAATTGAGAAAAATCTCCTTAAATGTGTCTTTCAGATTTGTCTCAGACAAGTACTTATCTCTAAAAACTAATTTTTCACTTCCTTTCTTTCTTGAAGCCAAATTTTACCACAATCTTTATGTTCAGCCTCAATAGAAACATTTCACCTTCCAGCCAGTGTTTGGACACAAAACTTTCAGATACCATTTCCGTGGTGATGCAGGGAGAGATGAGGATTGGGTGCAGGAGAGCATTTCTTACTTTATATAAGTTCAATGAAAACTCTTAAACTGCATAAAATTTAGATTTAGATGAATGAATCTAATCAATAGAATTTGGTACATATTTTAAACAGAAGGAAAGGCTGCAGCTGTAGTAGCAAAGTAGTAGGTAACATTTTGGACGTGGTAAAACTAGTGATAAATTTTATCTCATAAATTTTATCACATTATAAAACTAAAAGATAAATTTTTTAATTTAACAGCCATGCTCATCATGAGGAATAGGAGGACATTTTGTCATAGTTTTCCGCTCCAAATAAAGAAGAAATATTTTGTCATTTGTTTTGAAATACATATAATCATTTTTGTCCTAATTGAGTAAATAACATTCTAGTAATTGATAAACAAGCACAAAAATGTAAACTTTATTAAAAAGAAAAATTTTATTTATTAGTAAACCTACTCTCATAAAAGGGAAATCAAAAGATGCAGACCAGGAGAAAGAACCTAAAATTGGTGCATATACTTTCTGACACTTTAATGTATTGGTATTTTTATTACCCAATTTTTTCCTTTAAACTGAGTTTACAGCAGTTAGTTATGTGGGTGTGCAAATGTGCTACATTGCTTCAGTTGTGTCTGACACTTTGAGACCCTATGGACTGTAGCCTGCCAAGTTCCTCTGTCCATGGAATTCTCCAGGCAAAAACACTGAAATGGGTTGCCATTTCTTTCTCCATCTGTGGGTATACCCTAACTTACCAGTCTCTTTTGATGAATCTTTATATTGTTACCAATTTTTCTATTACATTCTATAATACCTTAATGACTACCATCTTTATAGATTAATTTTCTTCATATTTTAATATGTATTTTCATGAAAAATGCATCTAAAATTATTTTCTTAGTATATGGAGGTAGAATAACTGGATCAAAGTTAAGAAATACTACTGGAATTATTTCCTTAAAAAATAGATGTGAAATTTTAGGTCAAAGGTCAAACATGATATCCTGATTTCTTAAACATATCACCAATTAGTTTTCCAAAACTTTGGATCAACTTTTATGACTATCAAGAGCTTATCATACATGATGCAACACATGTCTCAACCACCATTTATTTTTACACATTTTCCCAATATTACAAGCAAAATAAAATTACTTCTTTTACTTTTTGTGTTAGGAATAAGTTTTTGACAGTGTTGTTAGCTACTGAGTCTTTTTAAGTGTTAAGTAAGATATATTTGTTGGGCTTCCCTGGCGGTTCAGGTGGTTAAGAATCCACCCGTAATGCAGCAGACCTGGAACCAATCCCTGGGTTGGGAAGATCCCCTAAAGAAGGAAATGGCTACCCACTCCAGTATTCTTTCCTGGAGAATTCCATGGACCGAGAAGCCTGGTGGGCTACAGTCCATGGGGTTTCAAAGAGCTCGACATGACTTTGTGATTAACATACACAGGATGTATTTTTTACCTGCTCCCCTGGTGGTTCAGTAGTAAAGAATCTGTCTGCCAGGAGCTGGAGGGGACATGGGTTTGATCTTTGGGTCAGAAAGATCACCTAGAGAAGAAATGGCAACCCACTCCAGTATTCTTGGCTGGGGAATCCCTTGAACAGACCAGCCTGGCGGGCTACAGTCCATGGCGTTGCAAAAGAGTCAGACACGGCTCAGTGACTGAGCATGCACAATTTGTTACCTATTACAACCTTAAAATTATTACAGATTTAGCCACTTAACACAATACAAATGTATGATCTCACAGTTCTGTAGGTCAGGAGTCTGGTGAGCTCAGCTGGTTCCTCTGGCCCGGGTGTCACAGGCTGAGATCAAGTTGTTGGCAAGCTGGACTCTTATCTGGAGGCTCTGAGGGCAAGTCGGTTTCCAAGCTCATCCAGGCTGTTGACAGAATTCAGTTATTTGGGCTGCTGGCCTGAGGTCTCTGTTTCCTTGCTGGCTGTTGGCCAGGAGTCTCTCTCAGATCCTTAAGACTGCCTGAATTTCTCCTCATGTTGACTCTCCATCTTTAAGACAGCAACTTCCTGTCAAGTCCTCTTCACGCTTTAAATCTCTTTGAATTTTCTTGCTCCATCTCTTCTTCTTCCAGAAAGTTCTCTGCTTTTAAGAGCTCATGTGATTAGATTAGACTTGCTTGGATAGGAAAAGCCAGGCTAATCACCCCGTTTTAGATCTGCAAGCTTAGAGTTGCAAACCCCCTTTGCCATGTAAAGTGTGTTAGTATTCTTCAGAGAGAAAAGCAATAGAAGATATATATATATATATATATATATATATATATATATAAATTGTTACTCAGTTACTAAGTCACGTCCAGCTCTTTGCTACCCCATGGACTGTATCATGCTGGGCTCCTCTGTCCTCCACTGTCTCCTGGAGTTTGTTCAAATTCATGTCCATTGAGTTGGTGATGCCATCTAACCATCTCATACTCTGTTACCCACCTTCTCCTTTTGCCTTCAATCTTTCCCAGCATCAGGGTCTTTTGCCATGAATCAGCTCCTTGCATCAAATGCCCAAAGTATTGAAGCTTCAGCTTCAATATCTATACCTATATCTGTATTTTTATCTACATATATGTATATATACACCAGAATCCTCAAGACCAGGAAAGCTCATGGTGTAAATCCCAGTCCTATAGCATCAATCTATTTGCAAGGCCTCCCCAGACAGCCATTTTGTTTTTTTGCATTTCTTTTCCATGGGGATGGTCTTGATCCCTGTCTCCTGTACAATGTCACGAACCTCATTCCATAGTTCATCAGGCACTCTATCTATCAGATCTAGGCCCTTAAATCTATTTCTCACTTCCACTGTATAATCATAAGTGATTTGATTTAGGTCATACCTGAATGGTCTAGTGGTGTTCCCTACTTTCTTCAATTTAAGTCTGAATTTGGCAATAAGGAGTTCATGGTCCGAGCCACAGTCAGCTCCTGGTCTTGTTTTTGCTGATTGTATAGAGCTTCTCCATCTTTGGCTGCAAAGAATATAATCGATCTGATTTCGGTGTTGACCATCTGGTGATGTCCATGTATAGAGTCTTCTCTTGTGTTGTTGGAAGAGGGTGTTTGCTATGACCAATGCATTTTCTTGGCAAAACTCTGTTAGTCTTTGCCCTGCTTCATTCCGTGTTCCAAGGCCAAATGTGCCTGTTACTCCAGGTGTTTCTTGACTTCCTACTTTTGCATTCCAGTCCCCTATAATGAAAAGGACATCATTTTTGGGTGTTAGTTCTAAAAGGTCTTGTAGGTCTTCATAGAACCGTTCAACTTCAGCTTCTTCAGCGTTACTGATTGGGGCATAGACTTGGATTACTCTGATATTGAGAGATCAAATTGCCAACATCCGCTGGATCATCGAAAAAGCAAGAGAGTTCCAGAAAAACATCTATTTCTGCTTTCTTGACTATGCCAAAGCCTTTGACTGTGTAGATCACAATAAACTGTGGAAAATTCTGAAAGAGATGGGAATACCAGACCACCTGATCTGCCTCTTGAGAAATCTGTATGCAGGTCAGGAAGCAACAGTTAGAACTGGTCATGGAACAACAGACTGGTTCCAAATAGGAAAAGGAGTACGTCAAGGCTGTATATTGTCACCATGTTTATTTAACTTATATGCAGAGTACATCATGAGAAATGCTGGACTGGAAGAAACACAAGTTGGAATCAAGATTGCTGGGAGAAATATCAATAACCTCAGATATGCAGATGATACCCCCCTTATGGCAGAAAGTGAAGAGGAACTCAAAAGCCTCTTGATGAAAGTGAAAGTGGAGAGTGAAAAGGTTGGCTTAAAGCTCAACATTCAGAAAACAAAGATCATGGCATCTGGTCCCATCACTACATGGGAAATAGATGGAGAAACAGTGGAAACAGTGTCAGATTTTCTTTTTCTGGGCTCCAAAATCACTGCAGATGGTGACTGCAGCCATGAAATTAAAAGACACTTACTCCTTGGAAGGAAAGTTATGACCAACTTAGATAGCATATTCAAAAGCAGAGACATCACTTTGCCAACAAAGGTTCGCCTAGTCAAGGCTATGGTCTTTCCTGTGGTCATGTATGGATGTGAGAGGTGGACTGTGAAGAAGGCTGAGTGCCGAAGAATTGATGCTTTTGAACTGTGGTGTTGGAGAAGACTCTTGAGAGTCCCTTGGACTGCAAGGAGATCCAACCAGTCCATTCTGAAGGAGATCAGCCCTGGGATTTCTTTGGAAGGAATGATGCTAAAGCTGAGACTCCAGTATTTTGGCCACCTCATGCGAAGAGTTGACTCATTGGAGAAGATTCTGATGCTGGGAGGGATTGGGGGCAAGAGGAGAAGGGGACGACAGAGGATGAGATGGCTGGATGGCATCAATGATGCGATGAATGTGAGTCTGAGTGACCTCTGGGAGTTGGTGATGGACAGGGAGGCCTGGCGTGCTGCGGTTCATGGGATGGCAAAGAGTCGGACACGACTGAGCAACTGATCTGATCTGATCTGATAGCATCAATCAGTGAAGCAGAAAAAAAAAGCAAATTCCTTCTTCCTCTACTGTTTGTTTTATTCCAGCCTTTGATGGATTACATGATGCCCATCCATGTTGGGGAGGGAATCTACTTTACTGAGTCCATCCATTCAAAGGCTAATCTCATGTAGGAATATCCTTTACATACACAAAAATAATGTTTAATCTGGACACTCCATGACCTGTCAAGGTGACACATGAAAAATAACCATCACATTAGGTAATGTATTTACTGGTTCTAGTAAATACTTTAGTTAGATACTAACTAGTTTAGTATTTGCTCTAGTTAGAGTGCTGGCCTTTGGAGGCCCATTCTGCCTATCATACTATACAAGGCCTCTACCATTTGGCTTGTTTACTGCATTCTGCAATTCTAAAGAAGGAATATGACCTTTTTGTCTATTGGAACTGAGGAGGAGTCTTCACAAATATCTATGATAAGAATTATTTACTATTTATATGGAAATGTGAAACTTCCATGTGAAATGTGTGCTGCCATGGACTCTTTGTGAACCCATGGACTATAGCCCACCAGTGTCCTCTGTTCATGGAATTTTCCAGGCAAGAATACTGGAACAGGTTGCCATTTCCTACGCCAATGGGACCTTCCTGACCCAGGGATCGAACCCGTATCTCTTGCACTGGCAGGCAGATTCTTTACCACTGTGCCACCTGGGAAGCCCACTACTTATATTATTTACTTATAAATGAACACGTTCAAACGTATTCAAAAGTAGAGTGAAGAGTGCATAGAAATACACGTACTGATCATCCAACTTCAGCAATGATCAATATTTTGCCCCCAGTATTGATACATTTAACTTTTCACACCCTGACTTTTTTAAAATAAAAACATTTTGGAATATCTATTATGTAGTTAAGGGCAGAATCATATAGTCCTGGCCAGAAGTACGCTTGGGATGAGAGAATAACTTGACGTTGACTTTTTGTTTTGATGTATCTTTTGATGGAAGAAAATCTATTTTTGAAGACTAAGCTTCATTTTGGGGGGAATTGCAGTAGTTTCAGGAGAAGGCAATGGCACCCCACTCCAGGACTCTTGCCGGAAAATCCCATGGACGAAGAAGCCTGGAAGGCTGCAGTCCATGGGGTCGCAAAGAGTTAGACACGACTGAGCGACTTCACTTTCACTTTTCACTTTCGTGCATTGGAGAAGGAAATGGCAACCCACTCCAGTGTTCTTGCCTGGAGAATCCCAGGGGTGGGGGAGCCTGGTGGGCTGCTGTCTATGGGGTCGCACAGAGCTGGACATGACTGAAGTGACTTAGCAGCAGCAGCAGCAGCAGCAGCAGCAGCAGCACTTTCATATAATACAAATTAAAAAACAAAAGGTTAATAGTTTAGCAAAGTTAAAAGAATGCTAGTGCTTTCCTCTCATTAAGTGAATAGAAAGTAACCTTGGGAGGTATTAAAGTTGTGCCTATTTTATATAATCACCATTATGATTCACCGAAATTTAGTAATGATTGTCTCACAATATAGGAATCTCTTATTTTATTCTTGTGTCTATACATAAGGGAAAGCTGAATGAAAGAGAATGGGAGAGTCAGATTTTCTCAGGAAACTGAAGAAATGAAGCCTAAATTGCACATTTCTGCTTTTCTTTCTGTTTTGATGGCAAGTCTTGGATATTTGCAGGGTAAGTTATAATAGAACTTAAGAAGTTAAGAACTTAAGAATATATTTTATTATCACAACATGAGTAGTTGCCATCACTGGGTAATATGGAGGTATAAATAGATCAAAATCCATGGATAATCCAAAAATAACATTTCTGTATTTGCAATGTGTTTTCACATCATATTTAATTGAACATGTGCTGATGTTCTGGGAATTTAGTTGGAATGGAATAATAAAGTACACCATAAAAATCTGGCTTCAGTCTGTGGACACCTGGCTCTGAGACTAGAGGAAGGAGTTCGTCTTTCCAAGTGTTAACAGTGAAGAGAAAAATTACGACCAACTGTTTCATTAAAAAAAACACACAAAACTCTTCTTTATGTAAATATTTTTCAGATTAAACTACATATAAAGGTTGAAAAGAGTTGGACATGATTGAGTGACTAAGCACACATACACAAAGTATTGTTTACAGGCTCATCTTCAAATTTATCATGTGACCACACTGCATTATCTCTTTTTCCCCCCGGAGTACTTAAAGACTTTTTTTTTTTCCTTTTTTACAGTAAGCCCTTTTTGGTTATCTACTTAAAATATTGCAATGTATACACGGCCATCCTAAACTCCTAGTCTATGCCTACCCCCACCTTCTCCCCATGGTAACTGTAGGTTCATGCTCTAAGTCTGTGGGTCTGTTTATGTTTTGTAAATAAGTTCATTTTCATCATTTCTTTTTAGATTCCCTATATAAGGGATGTCATAACAGTATTTCTCCTTCTGTGTCTGACTTACTTCACTCAATATGACACTCTGTAGGTCTATCCATGTTGCTGCAAATGGCATTATTTCATTCTTTTTAATGGCTGAGTAATAATGGAATATTATCACATCCTCTATCCATTCCTCTGTCAATGGACATTTAGGTTGCTTCTGTATCTTAGCTATTGTAAACAGGGCTGCAATGAACATTGGAGTGTATACATCTTTTTGAACCATGTTTTTCTCCAGATATATGCCCAGGAGTGGGATTTCTGGGTCATATGGCAGCTCTAAAGTCTTTTAAGGAGCCTCCACACTGTTCTTCATAGTGACTATACCGATTTACATTCTCACCAATAGTTTAGAAGAGTTCCCTTTTCTCCACACACTCTTCAGCATTTATTGTTTGCAGTTTTTGAGGATGACCACTCTAAGTAGGAGCTTCCCTGGTGGCTCAGATGGTAAAGAATCGGTCTGCAATGTGGGAGACCCAGGTTTGATCCCTGGATTGGGAATATCTCCTGGAGAAGGAAATGGCAACCCATTCCAGTATTCTTGCTTGGAAAATCCCATGAACAAAAGAGCCTGGAGGGCTACAGTCCATGGGGTCACAAAGAGTTGGACACTACTGAGCGACTAACACACACACACACACACACACACACACACACACACACACCCTCTAACTAGTGTGAGGTGATATCTCATTGTAGTTTTTATTTGCATTTCTCTAATAGGTAGCATTGTTGACAATCTTGGCCATCTGTATTACACTGATTATCTCTTATTCCTTCCCCGCCCACTCAGTTTTGGAGAATGATGCATTCTTCTACAAAATGGAACACCCATGCTCTTAATTCCAAGTTTTCTCATCTCCTCTGGAATCATGCTTCGTTAAGTATCACTTCTTTTGTCTTTATCCAGCTTTTTAATATTTTCAACCACTCTAATTTCACTGTGACTTACAAATATGATTAATTTCTGTCTGAGAAACCCAATCTCCCTACTTCTTTTTCCCCTTTACCAATGAACTTCTTAAATGTCCACTTCATCAGCACCAGATGGCTCAGTAGTAAAGAATCCGCCTGCAGTGCAGGAGCCACAGGAGACATGAGTTTGACCTCTGGGTTAGGAAGATCCCCTGGAGGAGGGCATGGCAACCCGCTCCAGTATTATTCTTGCCTGGAGAATCCCCATGGACAGAGGAGCCTGGCAGGCTACAGTCCCTGGGGTCGCAAACTGTTGGACATGACTGAAGTGACTAAGCATGCACATGCATGCAGCATCAGCATCAATATGTTTTAAAATTTGTTCTAGTTTTATTTTCTGTTCCCATCACATTTACATAGGCTTTTTTGAAACCCCCAGAAACTTAGGGAGGGGGAGCCTAGTGGGCTGCCGTCTATGGGGTTGCACAGAGTCGGACACAACTGAAGCGACTTAGCAGCAGCATCAGCAGCAGCAACTTACTATGCCCTGGACCCAATAGACATTTTCTCCGTTGTCATACTCTTTAACACTTTGTATCAATCAACCCTATTAACCAACCTACTCACCCACCCTTTTTTTTTTTTTTTGCCAAAATCTCTCTTTTGTGTCACTTTGGTGTAGTTCTTTAGTTGTGAAGTCATGTCTGACTCTTCATGACTCCATGGACTCTAGCCTGTCAGGCTCATGGGATTTCCCAGGCAAGAATACTGGAATGGGTTGTCATTTCCTTCACCAGGGAATCTTCTAGACCTAGGGATTGAACCCTCATCTCCTGCATTGGCAGGTGGATTCTTTACCACTGAGCCCCCAGGGAAGACCTGTGTCACTTTAGACATATTCTTATCTTGCTCTTATGCTACTCCTCCAACAATTCTTTTTCACATGTGATATCCACTTAGATGTAGGTGGAAAAACATCCAGAATCTAGATGGCAGGAGATAAGGAAGAACCAGCAAAGGAGGCAGCAAAAAAAGGCAAAAAAGGCAAGTTAGTGTGGAATCTAGCTCCTCATTTGATATTAAACTGTGCAGAGACAGGAATTCCATGTGCCTGATCAGTGTTGTAGGCTTTTCTGCATCTCATCCACAGAAAGCAATAATCAGTACTGACTGAATAAATAGAACAATGTAGGAAACTATATTGATAGCAGAGAGCAGGGAGAAAGAGTCTTCCCTTTCACATCCATGGGTCTGTCCCAAATGTTCTCCTGTTATTCTCACACTGGTGGCTCTAGCCCTGAAAGGCAGCAGCTGGTAATTCTTTTATCCTTCCAGATCATGTAGGACAAGATGTTGTGGGGACCAGTTTCCTTTGCCTTTTCTAAAATTCATGGAAGTTAATCAACCTCCATGAGCATTCTCAGGGAGCAAGAGAGGGCTTAGGTCTTTTCTTCTAAGCTTTCCGCATTGTCTTTTCTCTTGGTCCAACACATTGTCCTAGTTTTGGAAGAGAGTCATTTATGACCTCTCAAAGAGACATCCACTTAGCACTGGGCCCTCAACTTAGCACTGTTTGCAGCAGTGGGCATTCCAGTGAGTCATTTTGGTCCTATTACTCTGATGATATTGTAATATGGGTTTAACAAAGTGATTTCCTTGTTGGTGCCTAGAAACAATATATGTTGATTTAATTACAAACATTCTCTGCATGGTACAATACTACACAACATGGAAAATCTATTTCTTTTTGCCAAAGGAAAAAATTACAAATTCAATTCATGAGGTTCATAAATGTCAATAAATAGGCATAGAATGGACAAGGGGATACGTTTTTGAGCTTTAGTTTTTAAAAGTTCACATACTAGTATGAGAATTCTTAAAGTTGTTGGAAAGATGGTGACGACAAATATGTCAGGATGCCCTAGAAATTAGTGGCATATTCAGGTCAGCAACTCTCTGGGGGTAAATCCAAATTTTGAAGGAAAAAAGCAAAGCAAAGAAAAAATTGTTATCTTCAGAAGAACCAAATTATTGACCTTCTTCAATTGCTTGCATGGTTATAAAGGTGTCAAGTACCTTTGTGATCATGGCTTAGCACATCCTTCCATTTACTGCTTTGCTGCTGCTAAATCACTTCAGTCGTGTCCGACTGTGTGACCCCATAGATGGCAGCCCACCAGGCTCCCCCGTCCCTGGGATTCTCCAGGCAAGAACACTGGAGTGGGTTGTCATTTCCTTCTCCAATGCATGAAAGTGAAAAGTGAAAGTGAAGTTGCTCAGTCATGTTTGACTCTTAGCAACCCCATGGACTGCAGCCTACTAGGTTCCTCCATCCATGGAATTTTCCAGGCAAGAGTACTGGAGTGGGGTACCATTGCCTTCTCCAATTTACTGCTTTAAAAGACACTAAAGTGAGAAAGTAACCTCGACCTGGATTTCTAAATCTACATTAGTATGCTCATTTTAAACACAATAATCGTAAATGTGTAAAGCATATGTCACATTTCTTAGCCCCTTGCAACTTTCTTTCAAGGAATCTATAGTGAGGGTGAAATTGCAAATTGCTATCTTACTAAGCTTGGTTTGCAAATTTCTGATGAGCAACTCTGCATAAAAATACGTAATATCGTGAGATAAATATGAGAAATAAATATTTCTTTTTCTGTGGGATCTCATGTTTCCTAAAACACACTGAAGGGTTTCCTTTCTCTAATTTAGAAAATACATTGCGATTATATTTTAAAAGTAACACATGCAATTTGCTACCAATTCTAGGTGAAATCTAACAGAATAATGAAGAATTTGTATAAGGTCAAAATAGTTCTCAATCTTTATCAATCTTAATTGGACTTAAAGAGTTCAAGTTAGAGTCTTCTGTCAAATGAGATGTAGGCAGAATAAAAAATTTCTATGTAGAACAAAATCTTTTTGTGTTAAAAGTAATTCACAACTCATATTTTAATTTTTTACCTTTTCTCTATTTGTTGCAAAGCATTCCCAAGCTTATGGGTCATTCTTAAATTCATGGATGTCAAATAATGTGCTAAAATTCTTTCTTGGATGATAATTACAGTGGCTTTAAAAACCATTTTTTCTTTGGTTTTCTTGACTATTGTGAAACCAACGAAAAGCATCAGAAGTTTGGGTTATTGGTTGTCCACACAGAATGCAATAGACTCAGTGGCTTGGACAACAGAAATTTGTTTTCTCAAAATTTGAAGTTCAAGGATAAAGTGTGGGTCAAGTCTGTTCTGAAGAGAGAGCTTGTAGATATGTGCTCACATAACTTTCCTGAAGCTGAAACTCCAGTACTTTGGCCACCTCATGCGAAGTGCTGACTCATTGGAAAAGACTCTGATGCTGGGAAGGATTGGGGGCAGGAGGAGAAGGGGACGACAGAGGATGAGATGGCTGGGTGGCATCACCGACTCGATGGACGTGAGTCTGAGTGAACTCCGGGAGATGGTGATGGACAGGGAGGCCTGGCGTGCTGCGATTCATGGGGTCGCAAAAAGTTGGACACGACTGAGCAACTGAACTGAACTGAAACTTTCCTTGGAACATTCCTAGGGAGAGATCTCTCTTTTTTCCTCTTATAGGGCTGTTAATCCTTTCATGTGTACCTGCTAAATTGCTTCAGTCATGTCCGACTCTTTGTGACCCCACTGACTGTAGCCTCCCTGGCTCCTCTCTCCAAGTGATTCTACAGGCAAGAATACTGGAGTGGGTTGCCATGCCCTTCTCCAGGGGATCTTCCTGACCCAGGGACTGAACTCACATCCCTTACATCTCCTGCCTTGGCAGGCAGGTTCTTTACCACTAATGACACCTGGGAAGCCCAATCCTACCATATCAGGACTCTACTCTTATGAACTCATTTAACCTAGTGATCATGTATGGTTGTGGGAGCTGGACTGTAAAGAAGGCAGAAAGCCAAAGAATTGATGCCTTTGAACTGTGGTTCTGGAGAAGACTCCTGAAAGTCCCTTGGACAGCAAGGAGATCAAACCAGTCAATCTTAAGGGAGATCAACCCTGACTATTCATTGATGCTAAAACTGAAGCTCCAGTATTTTGGTCATCTGATGTGAACAGATGACTCATTGGAAAAGTCCCTGATGCTGGGAAGGATTGAGGGCAGAAGGAGAAGAGGGTGGCAGAGGATGAGATGGCTGGACAGCATCACCAATGCAATGAACATGAACTTAGGCAAACTCCAGGAAATGGTGAGGGACAGAGAGGCCTGGTGAGCTGCAGGGGTAGCAAAGAGTCAGACATGACTGGGAGACAGAACAGAAGCAACAACCTCCTAGAAGCCCCATTGCCAAGAACAATCACATAAGGGGTTAGGACTTATGAATCTGAGGGGGACACAATTCATTCCATAGCCTCAATATAGTGCCAGATCTAACTATAACAGTATTTCCAGTAGTTTGGTATTCTGCCCCATGCTTCAGTTTCCGCAATCAAACTTTACAGAGCATGCACTCTGTACCTGATGCCGTGCTAGATTTGGAGTGTCATAAAGATGAATCAGAAAGTCTTCTGCCGATAAACTTACAGTCTAATGAGTGAAATAGATGTGTACACCCACAAACATCATAATACCCTGTGAGAAGCAAATAGAAATGTGCGTTAGGTAATTGATTGAAAATGTCTCTCTACACTGCATTTCCCATCAATATATCTTAACTCATAGTATATACATATTTTACATAGTAGCCATCCATTATTTTCTGCTCTAATCTCTGATATAGCAAGTATTGCCCATTGAGCCACAAGAAACTATATTATGTTTTAGGCAGAGTATTTTATTCCTGCTGGGAATTTTGCTTGTTTCAGTGACTGTGGCAAAGCTGATCCTTATGGTATCATTTCTCTTCTATCTTTTTTCTCCCTCAGTGTATGATCACTGTGGTTTGGAATGCTTAGATGATTTAACATCCTTAGAAAGTTAATTTACTGCACCATCAACCAATAGGACTGTTTTTTAAAATTGAAAGATAGTGGATTTACAATGTTTCAGAAGTACAGGAAAGTGATTCAGTTTTATATATAATATATATATTCTACATATATATAATATATAATACACACACATCAGTATAATATATATTCAATTCAGTTCAGTTCAGTTGCTCAGTCATGTCTGATTCTTTGTGACCCTGTGAACTGCAGCACGCCAGGCCTCCGTGTCCATCACCAACTCCCAGAGTTTACCAAACTCATGTCCATTGAGTTGGTGATGCTATCCAACCATCTCATCCTCTGTCGTCCCCTTCTCCTCCTGCCCTCAACCTTTCCCAGCATCAGGGTCTTTTCAAATGAGTCAGCTCTTTGCATTAGGTAGCCAAAGTATTGGAGTTTCAGCTTCAACATCAGTCCTTCCAATGAACACCCATGACTGATCTCCTTTAGGATGGACTGGTTGGATCTTCTTGCAGTCCAAGGGACTCTCAAGAGTCTTCTCTAACACCACAGTTCAAAAGCATCAATTCTTCAGTGCTTAGCTTTCTTTTTTTTTTTTAAATTTTGTTTTATTATTATTTTTTTAGCTTTACAATATTGTATTGGTTTTGCCACACATCAACATTAATCTGCCACGGGTGTACACATGTTCCCCATCCTGAAACCCCACTCCCCGCTCCCTCCCCGTACCATCCCTCTGGGTCATCCCACTGCACCAGTCCCCAGCATCCTGTATCCTGCATAGAACCTGGACTGTCGATTCATTTCATATATGATATTATACATGTTTCAATGCCATTCTCCCAAATCATCCCACCCTCACCCTCTCCCACAGAGTCCAAAAGACTGTACTATACATCAGTGTCTCTTTTGCTTTCTCGCATACAGGGTTATCATGACCATCTTTCTAAATTCCATATATATGCATTAGTAAGTGGAAACAGTGTCAGACTTTCTTTTTCTGGGCTCCAAAATCACTGCAGATGGTGACTGCAGCCATGAAATTAAAAGACGCTTACTCCTTGGAAGGAAAGTTATGACCAACCTAGATAGCATATTCAAAAGCAGAGACATCACTTTGCCAACAAAGGTTCGTCTAGTCAAGGCTATGGTCTTTCCTGTGGTCATGTATGGATGTGAGAGCTGGACTGTGAAGAAGGCTGAGTGCTGAAGAATTGATGCTTTTGAACTGTGGTGTTGGAGAAGACTCTTGAGAGTCCCTTGGACTGTAAGGAGATCCAACCAGTCCATTCTGAAGGAGATCAGCCCTGGGATTTCTTTGGAAGGAATGATGCTAAAGCTGAAACTCCAGTATTTTGGCCACCTCATGCGAAGAGTTGACTCATTGGAGAAGACTCTGATGCTGGGAGGGATTGGGGGCAGGAGGAGAAGGGGACGACAGAGGATGAGATGGCTGGATGGCATCACTGACTCGATGAATATGAGTCTGAGTGACCTCCAGGAGTTGGTAATGGACAGGGAGGCCTGGCGTGCTGCAGTTCATGGGGTCGCAAAGAGTCAGACACGACTGAGCGACTGATCTGATCTGATACTATATTGGCTTACTTATTTATTTCTGGCTTACTTCACTCTGTATAATAGCCTCCAGTTTCATCCACCTCATTAGAACTGATTCAAATGTGTTCTTTTTAATGGCCGAGTAATACTACATTGTGTATATGTATCACTGCTTTCTTATCCATTCATCTGCTGATGGACGTCTAGGTTGCTTCCATGTCCTGGCTATTATAAACAGTGCTGTGATGAACATTGGGATACACATGTTTCTTTCAATTCTGGTTTCCTCGGTGTGTATGCCCAGCAGTGGGATTGCTGGGTCATAAGGCAGTCCTATTTTCAGTTTTTTAAGGACTCTACACACTGTTCTCCATAGTGGCTGTACTAGTTTGCATTCCCACCAACAGTGTAAGAGGGTTCCCATTTCTCCACACCCTCTCCAGCATTGCTTGTAGACTTTTGGATAGCAGTAATTCTGACTGGGGTGAAATTGTACCTCATTGTGGTTTTGATTTGCATTTCTCTGATAATGAGTGATGTTGAGCATCTGTATGTCTTCTTTGGAGAAATGTCTGTTTAGTTCTTTGGCCCATTTTTTGATTGGGTCATTTATTTCTCTGGAATTGAGCTGCAGGAGTTGCTTGTATTTTTTTTGAGATTAGTTGTCAGTTGCTTCATTTGCTATTATTTTCTCCCATTCTGAAGGCTATCTTTTCACCTTGCTTATAGTTTCCTTTGTTGTGCAGAAGCTTTTAAGTTTAATTAGGTCCCATTTGTTTATTTTTGCTTTTATTTCCAATATTCTGGGAGGTGGGTCATAGAGGATCCTGCTGTAATGTATGTCAGAGAGTGTTTTGCCTATGTTCTCCTCCAGGAGTTTTATAGTTTCTAGTCTTACGCTTAGATCTTTAATCCATTTTGAGTTCATTTTTGTGTATGGTCCAACTCTCACATCCATACATGGCTACTGGAAAAACCATAGCCTTGACTAGATGGACCTTTGTTGACAAAGTAATGTCTCTGCTTTTTAATGTGCTGCCTAAGTTGGTCATAACTTTCCTTCCAAGGATTCAATTAAATGTATATTCATTTCCAGATTCTTTTCCATTATAGGCTATTACAAGATGTTGAATAGAGTTCTTTTTGCTATTCAGTAGGTCTTTGTTTTTTATCTATTTTATAGTAGTACATATCTGATAATCCCAAATTGCTAATTTATCTCTTCCTTCTCCTTCGTTAACCATAAGTTTGTTTTCTATATCTGTGAGTCCATTTCTATTTTGTAAATAAGTTTCATTTGCATCCTTTTCTTAGATTCCACATATAAATTGTATCATATGATATTTGTCTTTCTCTGATTTACTTCATTTAGTGTGATAATCTCTATATCCATCTATGTTGTTGCAAATGGCATTTTTGTGCTTTTTATGACTAAGTAATATTCCACTGAATATATGTACCACATCTCCTTTATTCATTCATCTGTCAATGGGCATTTAGCTTGCTCCTATGTCTTGGCTATTGTAAATAGTGCTGCTATGAACATTAGGATGCATGTATCTTTTCAAATTAGAGCTTTGTCTGGATATATGCCTAGGAGTGAAATTACTTGATCATAGGGTAACTCTCTCTTTAGTTTTTAAGGAACCTCTTCTTAAAAGAAGAGTCTTTTAAGATAAGAACAGTCTTATCACTGTTCTTGATAAGACTGTTTTTAACTGGAGCTAAATCACTTGGAACGTCTGAAGAATCCTTTCTCAAAGATTCTGATTTAAAATTAAGCAAGAGTTAAAGTTTGTGATAGTGTCCATCTCAGTTTCAATGTAAAATGAGATTAGGTATGTTTATCCATCAGTGTGCTATGTAATTTTTGTTTGGTCACCCTTTCATTGGTCATAAATAATTCTGAAATCACTGGTTTCAAGAGTAGACCACAGTTAATACATTTATAACCCTCTTTAAAATGTCAATGTCCCTATCAGGACTTTTCAAGGTTGTTGTATGGTTAATTTTGCAAGTGAGGCTAGAAGAGATCTGGACCACCCTGATTTTACAAGTATTGAGCCTGACTTTGTCTTACCGGCTTCCTCAGTACTATTGTAACTGTCGGAGTCTAAAACTGTTTCTATGTGTTTTGCCCTTTATTTATTTTAGCCAGCGGACACACCTTTTCCTTTTTAAACTGGTATGTGGATGGCTTTTCCTTGTAATAACAGTTGACATAATCCTGTTGAGCTGAAAGAAAACAGTACTTAAGGAAAACACTGGCTATTCCAACATTCTCAGACCTCTGTAAGGAGGAACGCAGGTCTCTACCAGGGGGGTCAGGTGCAGACAGAGCTACAAATGGGTGCAACTAAGAATTTCAGGCAGAATTCTCTCGGCTTGCGATGTACATCTTTCCCCCTACCCTAGGAAGCTGAAAATGAATTATAAGAAGATAGCAGTTTTTTCACCTGTTGGATTCACCAATGTTCTAAACAAGCAACAGCAACTCTCACTGGCAAAGACTCAGGGACTTGAAAGTGCCCTTCCTTTGGTGGCAGGAATGTGAATTCCTCAACTGTTCTGGCAAATAAACCTGGCAGCAATTATTTGAATTAAAATGCCTATATGTGTTAGGGCAACTCTAATTCTTGAATTCTACCCTTACATTAAAAAAATTACACCAGATAAAGGACTATGTGGACATAATGCTATTTGCAGCATGGTTTGTAGTGTGAACAAGCCATGAACTATCTGAATGCCCATGAGTAGGGAATTGAATAAATCACTGCACACACATGTGCTCACGTGCTCACGCACACACACACACATTGGAAAATGATATATTAGGATGTATTAATATCCCAAGTAGAAGGGAAGATCACAATATACAGTGAAAGTAAATAAAGCCAATTCAGAGTAAAGTGAATAATAACCTAAAGCTAAATCAAAAAATAGGTTATGTAGTCCTTTTTCCAGCTGGAACCATGGAAAGTGCAGCAGAAAGGAAAACGTTTTCTGCTTTGTCAGAAACCCTTAAAGAAGGGACGGAATTTATTAGAGCTGAAGATCAGGTGCCTGAAGAAGAAGTTTTCCCAAATGATTTGAAAGGCAAGGATGAATCTTATCTATGAAAAGTAAGCACAATCACAAGGAATATGGGCAGACTTACAATAATGACGTATCCAAGAAGGCTAGGATGGCAGGAAAAGTTGGCAAATTCTTTGTATTTGTAGAACCCATATTGGAATTTGTCATTGGCATCAGTATACATGGTGTGACCACAGGGTCTGTAAAGTGTTGCAGCTTCTTAGTCTTCACCGTATCTCCAATGGTACTTTTGTGAAGATCAGCAAGGCTTCAGTTAACATGCTGAGTATTATGGAACCATATATTGCATGTAAACTGCCCTGACAGATAACATGTTGATTGCTGGCTCTCTTGTTACATTTGGGACTATCTGTGTGGAGGATCTGATTAGTGAGATCTATACTGTTGAACAATGCTTTCAAGAAACCAACAACTTCTACTGGGTCTTCAAATTATCTTTTCTATGAGGTGGAATGAAGAAAAAGATCATCCACTGTGTAGAAGATAGAGACTCTGGCAACAGAAAAAACCAAATCAACAGGTTTATTAGAAGGATAAACTAAGGTGTGTACCTTGATTATTCTGATAATCTAGTTAGTTAATAAATGGTGACTGCTTTCAAATTGAAATGTAAAACAAAACACCCCCCCCAACCCCGTCCAAGAAAACACGAGTATGTGATTAACAAAGAAGAAAATTGGACAAGTATACACCCAGTTCTTCACATTTGTTATCTAAGGGAGATATGGGGGGTTTTACTTGTCATTCAGTCATTTATTCATTATATCAAAACCATTCTGGAGAAGAGTATGGAGATTCCTTAAAAAACTAAGAATGAAACTACCATATGATCCAGCAAGCCCACTACTGGGCATATACCCTGAGAAAACCATAATTCAAAAACACACATGTATGCTAATATCCATTGCAGCACTATTTACAATAGCCAGGACATGGAAGCTACCTAGATGTCCATCAGTGGATGAATGCATAAAGAAGTTACGGTATGTACATACAATTGAGTACTACTCAGCCATAGAAAGGAATTAATTTGAATCAGTTGAACTGAGTTGAATGAACGTAGAGCCTGTTGTACAGAGCAAAATAAATCAGAAAGAGGAAACCAAATATCATATATTAACTCACATATGTGAAATCTAGAAAAATGGTACTGATGAGCCTATTTGCAGAGCAGACGTAGAGACTTATAGACACAACAGGGGAAGGAGTGGGTGGGATGAATTGAGAGAACAGCACTGACACATATACATTACCATGTGAAAAATAGATAGCTCGTGGCAAGCTGCCATATAGCACAGGGAGCTTATAGCAGTGCTCTGTGATGACCTAGAGGAGTGGGATGGGGGGATGAGCAGGAGGCTCAAGGGGGAGAGGGTATATACATACATATGGGGGATTCATAAACAGCAGAAACAAGGACGACACTGAAAAGTGATTATCCTCCAGTTTAAAAAAAAATCCTCTATTTTAGTAAATTTCTCTATCTTGCAGTCTTTGATCTCTCAGATTCAAAAATCTCCTAAATAAAAAAAAGTTTATTCATAACATGACAAAAAAGGAAGACATAGAGTAAAAGAAAAAAGATGGAATACCATCCTGGTGATGGATGCTGGGTGAGAAGAGGACTGGACATCTGTATGGCAGCCAATTTCATTATCTCCTCCCCTCAATGGTAGCAGAGGTCTGCCTCCTACTTATTAAGCACAGAGGTTTGGAGAAGGATGTTGCCTGAGAAGGAAGAGAATGGCTGGACCACCCAAATTGCTTGCAGCTATTGACAGCTCCCCCCGCCCCGCCCCTTGTATAGTTAGTTGGCTTTAGATTGCCCAGTACAGCTCTCTTCACAGTTGTGTGCAGCTGTGCAGTAATAGAATACCACGCCTCAGGAGAAGTTCTGCCCTTATCAGTAACAAGCTTAAGTCCCTAGGGTAGGGAGGAGGAAGGCAGCATACAGTTGTTGATGGATGAAGGTACATCTCTTCCAGGTATGAGTAAAACACTTCCAGGTGAGTCAAGAAATTTGCCCCATATCCACGTTTCCCACCTCATTCCACTTATGGAGCTAGGCACCAATTTGTGTGTGGATTTGACTGCTCAAAGATGTGCTAGGAGAAGAATATAGTTAGGAAAATATTTAAAGTTATTTACCCTCTTTCTTCTCACTGTATTTATCTTTTCCTCTCTCTGTTCCTCCTCATTCAAGCAGATCCTGGGGAAGTGTGAGGCAAGATAATGTTTCTGGCTTTTAATTGCCAGTGATTCAAACCCAAAGGCAAAATTAGGCAAGATGGCCAGAAAAGGCAAAAAGAAGGAGAATGTATGGACATTGACCAAGTAAGTGTCTGGGCCAGCGATATGATGAGAGGGAAAACTTCCAGGCTAGAGAGTGCTTCCCATGGGAATAGGGAAGTGTAGGGAGGATATGAAGGGAGCAGTCTGTGGGAGCAAGGAGACTGGGCCAGCGCCTTGTTTCCAACTCTGTTAAGAAGGGAGCAGTAAGAGTCCATGAAGGAAATGAATACTTGGTATCGGGTCAAGTGAAACTAAAAGCATACGTTGCCACGTGGCAGACGTTTTGGAATTACAAAAAATGTTGCGATGAATTATGGTTGTGTTTCTGGACAAGAGATTTTTTGCAATTTATATTTCTGAAGTTGACTTTCTGGGTCCTAGCCTTCAAACTTTGCTAGATATTGTGGAAAGCTTTCAGTATTACACCAGTTTGCGCTCTCAATCGCTTCATCTTTTTCTTCTTAAATTTAAACAAAACTCCCTACTGTAAAACTTCAAAGCTCGTTAATCATCAGTAATTAACACTTAAGAATTTGAAAGTTCCTGTCTCCCCTACTTCTTCATCACTAGTCATCGACAAACTTTAATTTTTTCCAATGTGATGATGTGAAAGGGTACCTTTTTAAAATTTGCATATTTCTATTAATAGCAAGTTACAACATTTTTTTCTTTATTGGTCATACAGAGCTTCTTGTCTGTGACCTAAAATTTATATTTGTTTCTTTACTGGGATTTTTGTCTTTTTCTTACTTATAGAATATTTTTATATATTCTATATATTTTATATATTTTAGATTGCAATTATTTCTCAAATGCCTTATAAATATTTTCTCTGTCTTTACCTTAGTTTATGATGTCTAAAGCATGATATGTATTTCTGTGTACAGATCTTTTGCCTCTGTAGGTAGATTTATTCCTAAGTATTTTATTCTTTTTGTTGCAATGGTACGTGAGAGTCTTAATTTCTCTTTCTCATCTTTCATCATTAGTGTATAGGAAAGCAAGAGATTCCTGTGTATTAATATTGTATCCTGTGAATTTACTAAATTCATTGATTAGCTCTAGCAGTTTCCTGGTGGAATCTTTAGGATTTTCTATGTACAGTATGATGTCATCTGCAAACAGTGACAGTTTTACTTCTTTGCCAGTTTGGATTTTTTAAGTTTCTTTTTCTTCTCTGACTGTGGTGGCTGGGACTTCAAAAACTTGAATAGTAGAGAACAAATTTATGGATACCAAAGGGAAAGTGGGGATGAGATGAATTGGGAGGTTGCAGTTGACATACATACACTATTGATATTATGTATAAAATAGACAACTAAGGAGAACCTGCTATCTAGCACAGGGAACTCTAGTCAGTGCTCTGTGGTGACCTAAATGGGAGGAAAATCCCCCAAAGAGGGGACATATGTACACATATAACTGATTCACTCTGCTGTATGGTAGAAACTAACACAGCACTGTAAAGCAACTATACACCAATAAAAATAAAAATGAAATAAAGAATGATATTTAAAATAACATGTTATCAAAGTTACTCACCTTTTAGTTCATACTTAATGGCTTGTTTTTTTTTTTGTTGTTGTTCTTATTAGCCTTTGTTTCAGAGTGGTTTAGCTTCATAGTAAAATTGGGCAGAAGGTACCTAGGTATCCCATTTAGTGCCTGCCCCCATACATGCATAACCTCCTCCACTGTCAATACCCACCAGAGTCACACATGCATTACAACTAATGAACCTTTTAATATTTTTTAAAAAATCTTTCCTTCCTTCAATGTTATGAGATAATCTTTTATATTTTCTTCTAAAACTTTTGAGGGTTGCTTTTAACCTTTAAGTCTAATCCATATGGACTTTCTATTGTATATGGAATGAGAAAGAATTTAATACATTTTAAAATTTGTTCCTCAATCACATGAGGTCATCCCATCAAATTGGCAGATTTACCTGCAGCCACGTTGAAAGCTCGAGGTTAGCAAAGCATTTCATAGCAGGAGTCAAGACTGAGCACGGTGGGTAAACCGCTGGGCTCACTGAAGAGCGCCATAAACCAGAGAGCAAGCTAGCGGTGTCGCCTCAATCAGTGAGTTCCGGGATGACCTCCGTGGAATCCCTGTACTATGGACACCAGGGATAGTCAACTGATGGGAAAAGGATAAAACAGGCCTGACCTCACAACTGGATATCAGGATCTGGATCAAAACAATTAACCAGTCAGAAAACAGCAGCAAATATGGCAGAACTAACATGGCTAAAGCATTTTCCAACCAAATGGAGACAGTCCAGAAGAAAGTATTTTCTGGATAACATTTCCTCTATGTAATGTCACTAATTTATTTAATATATACTAAAGTCTTCTTTAAGTTCTTAAAAAAAAACCAATAGACTGGAGAGAAAAGAAAAATACTATTTTAATTGTTTAGTTGGAAAAAATAAACTTTATATTTATTTCTCCTCTGCTGAAAGAATAATAAAATAAAATCAAGCCTAATAATTTAAGCATAGGCTACAATTTTATCCTATAAGTAAAACAACTGCAAGGGATTATTTTAGTATTTATACAGCTTTTTAAAGAAAATAAAAGAAAAGATTGAATTATAAAAAGCATTTATACTGGAGCACAAAGAACTATATTCAATATCACCTAATCTTGTAATAACCTATAATGAAAAAGAATATATATATACATATGTACACATACATATGTTTGAAACACTGTTGTATATCAGAAATCAGCAAGATATTGTAAGTCAAATACACTTCCATTTCAAAAAAAGTACTTATGTTGGTATATGCCTTCTGAAGTAAAATTTCAATGTACATCATCTAAATTATCAGAATTGAAAAGTATAACCCAGAATCCAGTGTGTAATTTCCAAGAAGAGTGTCAGTTTAAGTCTTTGAAATACAGCTTGATCTTTGTGATAAAAAAAAAAAAAATTCGCTGGGAATATCCCACATGCTTTCTAAATGCCCCAGTTGGCCTAGGTAATTTTTCTTACTCTTCCACAACATATTGCATTCTTTCTATGAATGACATCAATTTGGAAATACCCCGTGGTTTCTGAGTTATAAATGGATAGCTAACTATGAACTCCTGATTATATTATGATTCATACTTTCACTTCTTTTTTTAATGCTATCATTTTGAAAAGTGAAAGTGAAACTGTTTCACGGGCAAACAGTTCACTAAGGAGGAGAAAAAATATGGTTGAATGTAATGATTCACAAAATATTTAAGATTTATTGTGTAAAGAATATGGTGAAAACCATTTCTTAAGGAAGAAAACAATGTAGTTGTGGCCAAAAAATTGCTCTTAGAGAGTGAATCTGGGCATTAGCAGTGAAATTTATCAGAGTTCTGCTTTACATAGGAGCACTGCTTATGATTTATTCTGGCCTCTACCCATCTATCTATCATTCTTTTAAAACTCTTTTTCTTCATGAAACTGGTTTATGAATCGTATACCTCTAGAATTTGTTCTGCTAATCATTACACTATGGTAGAAAGATGATGATAGCTAGCTGCTAGCTAGAGAAAGAATAAAAAAAAAAAAAAAAGGAAGAAAGAAAAAAAGAAGGAAGTAAAGAACCATATGGCAAGTTCCAACATAACTCCAGGCTTGGAAGCCTTTATTGATACTTCAAGTTTCCCTGGGGCAGCTGTCACGTCTGCTCATTGCAGTATCTCCTGTACCTTTGCCAGTTCCTGGCATGCAGCAACATTCAACAAATATTTGTTGAATAAATCAACACAGCAGGTTAAAAGCAATTTTTTTTTTGATATTTCATGGTTTTCTATTAAAAACCACAAGAAAAAAAAATGTGTTCTGAGGCCTCAGCATTCTAGTAACCAAGAAGTGTCAGGAATCTAATGAGATCCTTTTCTTAAGAGATCCTTCAAGTAGCAGTGCATGGTATCATAAGGTATGAGGTCTAATGCTAGGTGCCTCTGTGCCTTGTGATTCTTCATTTAACATTATTTGTAGAATGGGAATTCTGCTGGAGATTATAACCCCTTATAAGGGCTGCTGCTGCTGCTAAGTAACCTCAGTCGTGCCCAACTCTGTGTGACCCCATAGATGGCAGCCCACCAGGCTCCCCGGTCCCTGGGATTCTTCAGGCAAGAACACTGGAGTGGGTTGCCATTTCTTTCTCCAATGCATGAAAGTGAAAAGTGAAAGTGAAGTCTATCAGTCGTGTCCGACTCCTAGGGACCCCATGGACTGCAGCCTACCAGGCTACTCCGTCCATGGGATTTTCCAGGCAAGAGTACTGGAGTGGGGTCCCATTGCCTTCTCCGCTTATAAAGGCTAATGTGATTAAAAAAACCTTTTTATTAAGTATAAATTTATCTTCCTGGGCTGTCTGTCACCAAAGGGCAGTTTCTAACAAAGAATTGCGTCTTGTGAGTCAATCTGTGTTTTCCTGTAAATGAATTTACCTTTAAATTCAATGTCCCCTTCCCAGACCAATTTTTTTTCCTACCTACACTGTTTTGATGTTTGTATTTAAAATCTACCAACACCTTTAGCTTAAGGCATTAAAGAATGATCTTATCTAAGAAAGAATGCAACCTTCTGTTTCAAACCATAATTAACATCTTAAAATGGGATAATCTAACACACCAATTAGTCAGTCACTCTTTGTATTTCTAAGAAGCTGAAACACAGGAGGGCTATGACTGTTAAGTGGTAAGGAGTGAAAAATGTTTAGAGGATTGTTTCAGTTCAGTTCATTTCAGTCTCTCAGTCGTGTCTGACTCTTTGTGACCCCATGAATCCCAGCACGCCAGGCCTCCCTGTCCATCACCAACTCCCAGAGGTCACTCAGACTCACACCCATCAAGTCAGTGATGCCATCCAGCCATCTCATCCTCTGTCGTCCCCTTCTCCTCCTGCCCCCAATCCCTCCTGACATAGAGTCTTCTCCAGTGAGTCAACTCTTTGCATGAGGTGGCCAAAGTACTGGAGTTTCAGCTTTAGCATCATTCCTTCCAAAGAAATCCCAGGGCTGATCTCTTTCAGAATGGACTGGTTGGATCTCCTTGCAGTCCAAGGGACTCTTAAGAGTCTTCTCCAACACAACAGTTCAAAAGCATCAATTCTTTGGAGCTCAGCCCTCTTCACAGTCCAACTCTCACATCCATACATGACCACAGGAACAACCATAGCCTTGACTAAATGGACCTTTGTTGGCAAAGTGATGTCTCTGCTTTTGAATATGCTATCTAGGTTGGTCATAACTTTCCTTCCAAGGAGTAAGCTCTTTTAATTTCATGGCTGCAGTCACCATCTGCAGTGATTTTGGAGCCCCCAAAATAAAGTCTGACACTGTTTCCACTGTTTCCCCATCTATTTCCCATGAAGTGATCGGACCAGTTGCCATGATCTTCATTTTCTGAATGTTGAGCTTTAAGCCAACTTTTTCACTCTCCTCTTTCACTTTCATCAAGAGGCTTTTTAGTTCCTCTTCACTTTCTGCATAAGGGTGGTGTCATCTGCATATCTGAGGTTATTGATATTTCTCCCAGCAAACTTGATTACAGTTTGTGCTTCTTCCAGGCCAGAGTTTCTCATGATGTACTGTGCATAAAAGTTGAATAAGCATGGTAACAATGTACAGCCTTGACGTACTCCTTTTCCTATTTGGAACCAGTCTGTTGTTCCATGTCCAGTTCTAACTGTTGCTTCCTGACCTGCATACAAATTTCTCAAGAGGCAGATCAGGTGGTCTGGTATTCCCATCTCTTTCAAAATTTTCCACAGTTTATTGTGATCCACAGAGTCAAAGGCTTTGGCATGGTCAGTAAAGAAGAAATAGATGTTTTTCTGGAACTCTCTTGCTTTTTCCATGATCCAGCGGATGTTGGCAATTTGATCTCTGGTTCCTCTGCCTTTTCTAAAACCAGCTTGAACATCTGGAAGTTCATGGTTCATGTATTGCTGAAGCCTGGCTTGGAGAATTTTGAGCATTACTTTACTAGCATGTGAGATGAGTGCAATTGTGTGATAGTTTGAGCATTCTTTGGCATTGCCTTTCTTTGGGATTGGAATGCAAACTGATCTTTTCCAGTCCTGTGGCCACTGCTGAGTTTTCCAAATTTGCTGGCATATTGAGTGCAGCACTTTCACAGCATCATCTTCCAGGATTTGAAATAGCTCAACTGGAATTCCATCACTTCCAGTAGCTTTGTTCATAGTGATGCTTTCTAAGGCCCACTTGACTTCACATTGTTTAGTAGGAAATATAAAAGTTAACTCCCTCCAAAATTTTTCTAGAAGCCCCCAGACATCATTTAAAATATTAGAACATCCCAATGCCAGTTATATGAATAATCTGAGCTGAAAATAAAATTGAGAAATGCTGAGAATAGCAGTAGTAAAAAAAAAAAAAAAAAAAAGGTTCCTGCTTTAAGCCATTACATTTTTTGATAGCAAAAGATGAATCATCAATAGATTATCAGAGCAGAATTGCTATAAAGATAAAATGGATATCAATGAAAAGAATATCAACAGTGACCTCTGAAAATTTGAGAAAGTTACGAGTGGAAATCATCTTACTGAGACTGAACCATTTATTAAAAAGGGAATAAGACTTGACTTGTAAGCTGTTCAGTCAGTTGAATTGCTCAGTCATGTCCGAATGTGACCCCATGGACTGCAGCACTCCTAGCTTCCCTGTCCATCACCAACTCCTGGAGCTTGCTCAAACTCATGTCCATTGAGTCAGTGATGCCATCCATCCATGTTATCCTCTGTTGTCCCCTTCTCCTCCCACCTTCAATCTTTCCCAGCATCAGGGTCTCTTCCAATGAGTCAGTTCTTGCATCAGGTTGCCAAAGTATTGGAGCTTCAGCTTCAGCATCAGTCCTTCCAATGAATACTCAGGACTGATTTCCTTTAAGATTGACTGGTTTGATCTCCTTGCAGTCCAAGGGACTCTCAAGAGTCCTCTGCAACACCACTTAAAAAGACAGGAGTATCAGACCACCTCGCCTGCCTCCTGAGAAATATGTATGCAGGTCAGGAAGCAACAGTTAGAACTGCACATGGAACAGACTGGTTCCAAATCACGTGTGTATTGTCAACCTACTTATTTAACATATGCAGAGTATGTTATGCGAAATGCCAGGCTGGATGAAACCCAAGCTGGAATCAAGATTGCTGGGAGAAATATCAATAACCTCAGATATGCAGATGACACCACCCTTATGGCAGAAAGCGAAGAAGAACTAAAGAGCTTCTTGATGAAAGTGAAAGAGGAGAGTGAAAAAGTTGGCTTAAAGCTCAACATTCAGAAAACTAAGATCATGGCATCCGGTCCCATCACTTCATGGCAAATAGATGGGGAAACAATGGAAACAGTGAGAGACTATTTTCTTGGGCTCCAAAATCACTGCAGATACTGACTGCAGCCTTGACATTAAAAGACAGTTGCTCCTTGGAAGAAAAGCTATGACCAACCTAGACAGCTTATTAAAAAGCAGAGACCTTACTTTGCCAACAAAGGTCCGTCTAGTCAAAGACACGGTTTTTCCAGTAGTCATGTACGGATGTGAGAGTTGGACTATAAAGAAAGCTGAGCACTGAAAAATTGATGCTTTTGAACTGTGGTGTTCAAAACTGTGGTGTAACCTGTTAAATATTTGTAAAAGAAGGAATAAGTTATAAAAAAAAAATAGGGAGTTGGTCAGTCTGGCATATGAAAGAACACAACAAATAATCTATGAAGTACACTTTGGCAGAGAATTCGAGAGAAATTTGTTCCTGAGATTTGTCCTTTCTGGTGCTGATTCTTGAAATTGTAGCATTAGTTATTCTTTGCTTGATGCCATTGAACATTTTGTTTAAACCAACCCCCACTTACTCTGAATTCATATTCAAGTAAGTAATATTTTTATTATAATTTTATTTCTGAAATAAATTTACAAGGAAGGAATGCTTTGGCTAGAGGACCTCTGGCAGTTGTATGCTATAATTAATAAGGGATTTCCCCCCTGGTTTGTACAGAACTCTCTTGAATGTAGTTTGTATGAGTTACAATTCCCAAGTCTGACCAAGTCTGGGATATCTGAGGAAATGGAATTTTTAAACAGATAATGCTGAGCAACTGATTGGGGTTCAGTGGCCTCCCCAAGGTTGTTGCCACTTTGATGAGATCTTATTTCTTACGGGGACAGTGTGAAAGAGTACCTGGTAAAATGCATGGCATGGAGTGGTGCACCACTCACACGAGGAAGAGGGAAAGAAAACAGTGTACTGGGAAGAAGCAAATCAAGAAGCAAAAAGAAAGCATTTAGCATCCTTGCTCAAGGAATGCTTTATTGACATATTAAACTTCCCTGGTGGCTCGGACCATAAAGCGTCTGTCTACAATGTGGGAGACCCGGGTTCAATCCCTGGGTTGGGAAGATGCCCTGGAGAAGGCAATGGCAACCCACTCCAGTACTCTTGCCTGGAAAATCACATAGACTGAGGAGCGTGTAGAGGCAACAGTCCATGGGGTCTCAAAAAGTCAGTCATGACTGAGTGACTTCACTGTCTTTTCTTTCTTTTTCTTTAAGCTCCAACGTATGCAATTGTTGCATATTGTACCTGGCCAGGTGTGATGATTGATTACATGTGCTGGCTTAACTGGGTCATGGAGTGCCCATACCTTTGGTCAAACATTATTGATGATGATAATGATGTCAGTGAGGGTGTTTGTTGATGAGACTGATATTTGAATTGGTAGACTGAGTGAAGCAGATTGTCTCCAGCCATATGGATGGGCCTCATCCAAGCAGTTGAAGGCTTGGATAGAACAAAAGGCTGAACCTCTTGCATGAGAGAAAAAGCCTTTGAGCTGAGGCATCAGGTTTTTTTGTATTCAGACTGGAACCACACCATCAGTTCTCCTGAGTTTCCTGCTTGCTGACTGAAGATCTTGGGACTTGTCAGCCTTCATAATCATGTGAGCTTCTTCCTTATAATTAATCTCTTTTTCCATCTATACACCTCTTATTTGTTCTGTGTCTAGAGAACCCTGACTAGATACATTAGGTGCTTTCACGAAATGGCAGTTACAAGAACATTTTACTGTTATAAATGAATTAGGTCCTTAATACACTCACTGGCAGAGGAAAAATGTTTTCAGCTCCCCTAAATTTTTTCTGTGACTCAGTGTGAATGTGTTTCCTATTTTTTCTTTTTGTTTTTAATGAGGATGCATCCCATCTCATTAACAGTTGTCAGACCTGTCCTCAGTAATTAAAAATTATATGAAATAATGAACTTAAAAAGCTGGTGTCCTCTTATGTCAGAGATGTCTGTGGTTGATCTCACCTGGCTGGTTTTATTTGTGATGTTGGCACATTTGCTTTAGGTTAGTAGATGCTCTGTGCTCCGTTGTGTGCTCAGTTGCTTAGTCCTGTCAAAACTCTTTGTGACCCAGTGGACTCTCGCCCACCACGCTTCTCTATCCATGGGATTTCCAAGGCAAGAATACTGGAGTTGGTTGTCATCCTCCTCCAGGGGATCTTCCTGACCTAGGGACTGAACCCGCATGTCTTGTGTCTCCTGCATTCTTAGGTGGATTCTTTACCACTAGTGCCACCTGGGAAGGCCAGCTTAATAGATTCTTCTCTCAAAATCCCAAACGTAAGCTTGACTCATCTCTCCACTACAGTGTCAACAGTTCCACAAGTCCTGCAAAAGTGTTTTCTAAGACACATGTATTGAAAGAAAATATAAATCAACAAATGGTTATACTCCACCATGACAACAAAAGGCTGTGCATTAATTCTACAAGCATTTATTGAGCATGTACCAATGTACCCGACTGGAGAAACTAATATGAAACAAACACAGACACTTTTATTAAAGAGTGAAGTCAGGAGAACAGATTGAAGATTAGGAGGAAAAGGAAAGTGCCTGATGTTTATGGGGATTCTATGGTTTACTAGGCACTCTGTTAAAGACTTTATGATGAATATTCACAACAGCTCTCGTAGATACATACTGTTATCCCTCACTTATGTATGAGGACACCTAGGCTCAGAGGGGTTTTCCAGTTAGGAGAACAGATATTATAGCTAGCATTCATTTAGCCTTAGTGACAGAATGGAGTTCACACACATTCTGCTTTCTATTATGCTTCACATAGTTGCTTTGTTCTAGCCCCACATTGTGTGATATGATAGCCATTAGCTACATATAGCCAGTGGCTATTGGGCACTTGAAACGTGGCCAATTCAAATTGAGATGTACTATAAGCACAGGATACAATCCAGATTTCGAAGACTTAGAATGAAAAAGAATGTAAAATACCTTGTTAATAATTTGAATATTAATTATTTGTAGAGATGATAATATTATGGATATACTGATGTATTTGATATAATTTTTTCCAGAGAAATAGAACTCATAGTACTTATGTCTATATATCTATCATCTATTTATCTATCTGTCATCTATCTTCTATTTTTCATCTATATATGACAAAGCAGAGATAGAGAATGAGAGAGAGAGATAGGGGAGAGAGAGGAATTTATTTTAAGGAATTGGCTTATATGCTTGTGCATGTGTGTGTTAGTTGCTTAATCGAGTCTGACTCTTTGCAACTCCATAGACTGTAGCCCACCAGGCCCCTCTGTCCGTGGGATTCTCCAGGCAACAACACTGGAGTGGATTGCCATTGGGGCAGGAAAGACTGAAATCTACAGAGCAGGCTGGCAGTCTGGAGATTCAGATAATCAACACACAATTGCACTCATCTCACATGCTAGTAAAGTAATGCTCAAAATTCTCCAAGCCAGGATTCCACAATATATGAACTCTGAACTTCCATATGTTCAAGCTGGTTTTAGAAAGGGCAGAGGAACCAGAGATCAAATTGCCAACATCTGCTGGATCATCAAAAGAGCAAGAGAGTTTCAGAGAAACATCTATTTCTTCTTTTTTGACTATGCCAAAGCCTTTGACTGTATGGATCACAATAAATTGTGGAAAATTCTGAAGGAGAAGGGAATACTAGACCACCTGACCTGCCTCTCGAGAAACCTGTATGCAGTCAGGAAGCAACAGTTAGAACTGGACATGGAACAACAGGCTGGTTCCAAGTTGGAAAAAGAGTGCATCAAGGCTGTATATTGCCACCCTGCTTATTCAATTTATATGCAGAGTACATCATGAGAAACGCTGGACTGGAAGAAGCACAAGCTGGAATCAAGATATCTGGGAGAAATATCAATAACCTCAGATATGCCAATGACACCACCCTTATGGCAGAAAGTGAATAGGAACTAAAAAGCCTCTTGATGAAAGTGAAAGAGGAGAGTGAAAAAGTTGGCTTAAAGCTCAACATTCAGAATATGAAGATCATGGCATCTGGTCCCATCATTTCAGGGCAAATAGATGGGGAAACAGTGGAAACAGTGTCAGACTTTATTTTGGGGGGCTCCAAAATCACTGTAGATGGTGACTGCAGCCATGACATTAAAAGATGCTTACTCCTTGGAAGAAAAGTTATGACCAACCAAGTTCAGTTCAGTTCAGTCGCTCAGTCATGTCCGACTCTTTGCGACCCCATGAATTGCAGCAAGTCAGGCCTCCCTGTCCATCACCAACTCCTGGAGTTCACCCAGACCCATGTCCATCGAGTCAGTGATGCCATCCAGCCATCTCATCCTCTGTCGTCCCCTTCTCCTCCTGCCCCCAATCCCTCCCAGCATCAGAGTCTTTTCCAATGAATCAAGTCTTCGCATGAGGTGGCCAAAGTACTGGAGTTTCAGCTTTAGCATCAGTCCTTCCAAAGAAATCTCAGGGCTGATCTCCTTCAGAATGGACTGATTGAATCACCTTGCAGTCCAAGGGACTCCCAAGAGTCTTCTCCAACACCACAGTTCAAATCATCAATTCTTCGGCGCTCAGCTTTCTTCACAGTCCAACTCTCACATCCATACATGACCACAGGAAAAACCATAGCCTCGACTAGATGAATCTTTGTTGGCAAAGTAATGTCTCTGCTTTTGAATATGCTATCTAGGTTGGTCATAACTTTCCTTCCAAGGACTAAGCGTCTTTTAATTTCATGGCTGCATTCACCATCTGTAGTGATTTTGGAGCCCAGAAAAAAAAAATCTGACACTGTTTCCACTGTTTCCCCATCTATTTGCCCTGAAGTGATGGGACCAGATGCCATGATCTTCGTTTTCTGAATGTTGAGCTTTAAGCCAACTTTTTCACTCTCCTCTTTCACTTTCATCAAGAGGCTTTTTAGTTCCTTTTCACTTTCTGCCATAAGGGTGGTTTCATCTGCATATCTGAGGTTATTGATATTTCTCCCGGTAATCTTGATTCCAACTTGTGTTAGCTAGGTTTTTATCTTAGACAATTGGCATAAATGTACAAACAAATATCATTTATTTCCAATCCAGAGGACTTTAGAAGGATTTTCCCTTGTCCCTTCAGAAAGGATTATTCTGAGCTCCTGGTATTTATGGATAGCCAAAGAGATTACCTCTGATCACACTACAAGATTTAGTGATACAGGCAGAAAATCAATTGGCCTAGACCTTAAGTTTCATTCTTTATGAAAAGATTTTATCTCTGTAGTTGTATGAACAAGTGTCTTTAGAAAAATTGTTTGCTAAGGCATAGAGAAACACACTGGAGAATATCATAAATGCATTTTATTTATTTTACAAACCTTTTAATTGACCTTCAGAGAGGGTTATTCAAACAAAGTTTGAGCTGAACTCAAAGGGTAAATATTTGAAATCAGAAAACTCTTTTTTTATTTTTACAAAAAGATTATTTTACTTTTTATTTTTGGCTGTGTTGGATCTTTGATGCTCCATGGCTTTTTTGTAGTTGCGCTGTGCAGCTTCTCATTGTGGTGGCTTTTCTTGTGTGAAGCTTGGGCTCTAGGCACGTGGGCTTCAGTAGTTCCAGCACATAGGCTCAGTAGTTGCGGCTCCCAGTTGTGGTGCATGGTATTAATTGCTCCGTGGCACATGGGATCTTCCCAGCTCAGGGATGGAACCTATATCTCCTGCATTGGCAGGCAGACTCTTTGCCACTGAGCCACTAGGGAAGCCTCATCTTTCTTTTTAATAGATATATGTGTGTGTTAGTTGCTCAGTCATGTCCGACTCTTTCCAACCACACGGACTGTCACCCACCAGACTTCCCTGTCCATAGAATTCTCCAGGCAAGAAAACTGGAGTGGGTTGCTATTTCTGTCTCCAGGGGATCTTCCCAACCCAGGGATTGAACCCGAATCTTCTGCACTGCGAGCCGATATATGTATATGTATAACTAAGTCACTTTGTAGCACACCTGAAGCTAGCACTGTAAGTCAACTATATGCCAATATAAAAAAAAATAAAGGAGGAAGAATCATCTTCCTTTTCTTTATTTCAGAAAATCAATTCTTCATAGGTCTCTAAGATCTGGCCTTATCTTTGAATAAGAAAATCTCAGGTTGACCTACAGTTCCTTTTATAATGTTTATTCAGTAGATTTAGAACAAATATCTTCATCTTTTTGTGTGTTATCAGTAGGATATAAAGCCATCTGGGGACTTTCCCAAGGGTAAATGATGAGAGTAGCGGTCACATCAGAAGCCTATAAGAAGATAATGTGCCCTAATGACAGTCTCTCTGAACTGGGAGCAAAGATTGGACATGAGGGATCATGTTTCTTATTCCTGACAAGTAATACGTCTCATACAATGGGATGTCGATTTTATGGTGATTACAGAGGGACTGAGCTTGGAGGGAACTTTTTGTTATGAGATATAAGCACAAATCCTCATGAAAGCATCTTCCTTAAAGCCGAGCTTGAGACTTTGTCTAGCCTTTCGTCAATGCCTGCCATCATTCAGTCTCTCTGGGATCAATAAGAGTGTGTCAAAATTCTTAAGGCTCTATTAACTCTGTTTGCTTGCTATTGCTTCAAGATTTCATTGACCACTGCTATCAACCAGGGCGCATTCCATAGCAAATGTCTGTACCCTTTAAATATCTACTATGTACCGGTTCATGTTTATTTAACTTATATGCAGAGTACATCATGAGAAATGCTGGACTGGAAGAAACACAAGTTGGAATCAAGATTGCCGGGAGAAATATCAATAACCTCAGATATGCAGATGACACCACCCTTATGGCAGAAAGTGAAGAGGGGCTAAAAAGCCTCTTGATGAAAGTGAAAGTGGAGAGTGAAAAGGTTGGCTTAAAGCTCAACATTCAGAAAACGAAGATCATGGCATCTGGTCCCATCACTGCATGGGAAATAGATGGGGAAACAGTGGAAACAGTGTCAGACTTTGTTTTTCTGGGCTCCAAGATCACTGCAGATGGTGACTGCAGCCATGAAATTAAAAGACGCTTACTCCTTGGAAGGAAAGTTATGACCAACCTAGATAGCATATTCAAAAGCAGAGACATTACTTTACCAACAAAGGTTCGCCTAGTCAAGGCTATGGTCTTTCCTGTGGTCATGTATGGATGTGAGAGCTGGACTGTGAAGAAGGCTGAGCGCCGAAGAATTGATGCTTTTGAACTGTGGTGTTGGAGAAGACTCTTGAGAGTCCCTTGGACTGCAAGAAGATCCAACCAGTCCATTCTGAAGGAGATCAATCCTGGAATTTCTTTAGAAGGAATGATGCTAAAGCTGAAACTCCAGTATTTTGGCCACCTCATGCGAAGAGTTGACTCATTGGAGAAGACTCTGATGCTGGGAGGGATTGAGGGCAGGAGGAGAAGGGGACGACAGAGGATGAGATGGCTGGATGGCATCACTGACTCGATGGATGCGAGTCTGAGTGACCTCCGGGAGCTGGTGATGGACAGGGAGGCCTGGCGTGCTGCGGTTCATGGGGTCGCGAAGAGTCGGACACGACTGAGCGACTGATCTGATCTGATCTGATCTGATGTACCAGTTACTAGTTGGGCAAGATGATGTCATTCTATCATATTTAAGGCAGTATAACAAAGCCTATGTACGATTTTGTTTTAATCTTAAAAGAAACCCTAAAAAAGATATTACTGAAGTATATTTTACAGAGACTGGAGTTTAAAGAAGTGAGCCTGGCTGCCCCGTTCCATACATATGCACACAATTAAGTAAGTGGAGGCTTCAGGATTCAAATCCAAGTTTATTTTGTTATGAGTCTGGTGTTCTTAAGTAATATGCCTACTGCCTCCAAGTACTATATATATATATATATTGCCGTCAGGGTGAAAACATGGGTAATCATTTGTTAAATCCATTTCACCTGTTGCCTGCCTTTACTAGTCAAGGTCATTTTGATTGTTGCCACAAAAGATTTGCACATCCTCGAGGTTGCAGGCAGCTGAAACAATAAGATGTCTGCTTAAACCATAAGTTGTTTTCCAGAAGCAGCTGTGTCTAGTTCGAGTTGAGCTGGTGAAGACTGGATGGGACCACCAACCCTGCAACTTGGCATGTGCAAAGGTGTGGTTTTGAATGTAGAGGTCTGTAGCTTAGTTATGCCTGCACAGGGTTAATGACTATGGCACCTTTCTCCAATCACCTTTCCCTATGCTCCCTGTGCTCCCCACTCCTCAGACCACCTTGCCTCCTCAGTCCACCTTGCTTCTTTACTAGTTGTCCCATCAATACCCCAAGCCCTTTGCCTTTAGGGAAGTGGATCTGAGATTTTTCTCTTGTTTCCATGCTTGGCTGCCTTTCAAATAAACCCTCTCTTTGCCACACACCTCTGAGTCTCAGCATTTTGGCTTGTGGTGCATCAGGCAAGAAGAACTTAGTTTGGTAACAAAAGCACTAAATTTCTAGACATAGTGGTAAACTCGTTAGTAGTTGATCAAGCAGATTATGGTGGAAGAAAGCATGGACACTAATATGGGGGAGACAGACTTGATGGATGGGATAAGACATGGTACCCTGCAGAAACTGATCATGCTGATGAATGAGTCAATCAATAGTGATGGAAGAAAACCACATTTCAGGCATTGGGAGGGGTATCTGCACATACTGGAAATGACATGTTATTTGTGTAGTTGGTGCCCATAGGAGAAACTGAGGAGTGATCTTGGTTGGGTAGAGACCTTCTATGAAACCATTATATGGCACCCTTAAAAGACTGGATTCTACCCATAAATTAATAGGAAGATTTTGAGGATTTTATGAATAAGAATAACATGGTCAGGTATGAAATTAAAAAAGATCACTTTGGATTTTGGATGGGCTTCCCGGGTGGCGCTAGTGGTAAAGAACCTACCTGTCAGTGTAAGAGACATGAGACATGGGTTTGATCCCTGGGTTGGGAAGATCCCCTGGAGAAGGGCATGGCAATCCACTCCAATATTCTTGGCTGGAGAATCCCATGGACAGAGGAGCCTGACTGTCACAGTCTACAGGGTTGCAAAGAGTCGGACACAACTGAAGCGACTTAGCACACACACATGGAGACTAGATTTGGAGTGATTGGGATTGGAGGAGGTAGGAAAACCAGATTTTGCTGTTGAAACTAAATTATGCAAGAAGAGATGAGTTCCCAAATATGACAGTCATAATGTGGATGAAAAGGAAGAGAAGATTTGAGAGATGTTGGAAATAGGATTTACTGAATTTGGTGACTGGATTAAACGTGAAGAGGAGACGAACAAAGAAGAAAACTTCAAAGGTGATTGCTAGATTTCTGTATTGGTTGACAGTTTCATCAAAGGAGTGGCCACATAAGAGGAACAGGTTATTAGGAAAATGATGGGGTACTTTCTACAGGACATGCACATGGGAGGTTGAGAGCTGTACCAATGTATTTGAAGCTCAACAGAGAGGTCCAAGCTAAAGATACGCTCCTGGAACTCATTAGCATAAAGGTGATATTTCAAGTCCGTACAGAGAATGAAATCTTTTAGTGACAGTGTGAAGAAAGAGAAAGAAAAGGAGGAGTAGAGGAAGCTCCAACATTTAAAAGATGAGAAGAAGAGCCAATGAGAAAAGAAGGAAAAACCAGATAAGTGGAAAATAATCCAGGGTTGACCATACCTGATAAAACAAAAGGAGGTGAGAACTTCCAAAAAAAAGTTTATGTGTGGAACACCTTCAAATTCTATAGAGAAGTGAGAAAAGATTGAAAAGCATCCTTTGAATTTAGCAACAGGATGATGATTGAGATATTCTCTTTAATGACAACTTTTGTTGTTCACTTTCCTCTCTAGGAAAGAACTTCAGGTGGTTAGAGATGGCTGTGGAGAGAGATGTAAGCTTGGGGTTTGCAAAGTGCTCCAATATCCATACAGATGTAGCATGGTAGAAAAGTATTTCTTTTGACTCCTTGAAGTAAGATTATTGAAATCAGCTTCATATAATTTTTCAATGGATGCGCCCTGCCCATGGAAATCAAAGGACTGCTCCTTAAAAGGAGATTGTTCCAGGAATAAGGGTTTATTCTTCTCCACCCCAGAGTCTCTCTGAGTATTATATGTAGCAAACATTGGGTGAAGAATCTATATTTTCAATATCAGAAGTTGTGGGCATCCAAATTATGTATTTGTAGATTCATTTTAAGAATAAAACTTCTACCAGTTTCACTGAATGAGAATTGTGCTTTGTGACACCAGGCAATTAATCAGAAATCAGAATTTTTCTTAAAAATTAGAATTTTTAAGCTGGAAGTTGGGTAGGCTTGTGTATGAATACTGCCTCATACTTTCTGGGTGATTTTAGGCAAGTTAATTAACTTTTAGTTTCAATTTCCTCATAGGTGAGGTGGGAATGAGGATATCTACCTTGTAAGGTTTTTATAAATATTTAAGGAAATAAGGTAGATATCTTTGCACATCACTGGGGGCTTCCCTTATGGTTCAGCTGTTAAAGAATCCACTCACAATGTGGGAGACCTGGGTTCAATCTCTGGGTTGGGAAGATCCCCTGTAGAAGGGAAAGGCTACCCACTCCAGTATTCTGGCCTGGAAAATTCCATGGACTGTATAGTCCATGGAGTTGCAAAGAATTGGATACGACTGAGCAAATTTTACTTGCACATCACCACTGTTCAGTAAATGTTAACTGCTATTATTATTATTTTAATTTCTAAAGTTAGTTTTCTTCTCTGCTTTGGAATCCATCCTTGAATGGAGTTTTTCAAGGATTGTGTTCACACCTCATCATACCCATTCTCCTTAGGGTTCTTAATCTTTCTTTTTGTTTTCTTCTTTTAAAAATTCTTTCTTGCCATTAGTCATGCCTAGACTAGAAGTCAATTACTTTAAACAAATTAACACATTTCTTTGGATTCTGATACCTAATGAATGAACTTTGAATTTATTTTCTTCCTTTTCATGATCAACTCTGCCAAGAGATAGTCTACACTCACTTTCATTTTTCCATTATTTGTTTTGTTTATAAACTTTGACATGGAAACTTAGCCTCCTATAACTGCATATGGGAAGGTGGTTACTGATGAATTTGTAGTAAAAATCAATGGCCTTTTAAACTTCTCAATCTCATGCAATTCTATTGAGAACAGCTTCTTTGAAAACTCTTATCCTTCTCTGTGTCACCAGAGCATCCTCAATTTTTTCTCGCTGGCAGTTCCTTTCCTACATCCCAGTCAGTGGAATGTCTCAAGAATTAGTTTTTAGCTTTCTCTTTTCTTTTATACACTAATTTCTTCAGAGAGTTTTCTTTAGAGTTTTCATCATAACTTTGATGATGAAAAGCATCACATCTTTATCTGTGTTCTGAGTGTTTAACTTGTACCCAACCTCCATATTTCTAAATATCTCGAACCCCTGCTCTCTTCTCAATCTTCAGCAGGTAAGCTCAACTTTCATCTCTTCCAGGTGGCTCAATGGTTAAGAACCCACTTGCTAATGTAGGAGACACAAGAGACACAGGTTTCATCCCCGGTTTGGGAAGATCCCCTGAAGGAGAAAATGGCAACCTGCTCTAATATTTTTGCTGGAAAATCCCATGGACAGAGGAGTCTGATCGGCTACAGTCCATGGGGTCGCAAAGAGTCAGACATGATGGAGTATAGCACAGAACAGCACAGCCAATGAGGATCACTCTCTTTTCTACATTTCTCTTGTGTGAATTTTAACATTCAGGTTAAAATCTGCTTTGAACTGAGTGAAAACACCATTCTTTAATAGCTTATTCGTACTTTGAGGACAGCACTGAAATTGATATTTCTTGTGTGAAAATTAAATGCTTTATATTTAATTACTGTGTCTACTAAAAATGTCAGTGTTCTAGATGAAAAACAAAGCAGATAAAACAAAACAGGAAAAGCAAAATAGTAAACATTGGAGAAGAAATAGTTTTATACCCTAGAGTGGTGTAATACTTATTTGGGAACTTGTGTTTATTGTCAAGCTAACTTTATTTAATAATATTAAGAGACATAATTAGAATATGAGATTTAAATGTATTAAATATTGGGGGTCATATAAAACAAACATACAATACAAATTTTTTCTTCTTTTTTTTTTTTGTTAATTATTTGGCTTTGGAACTTAATCTCATTTATTATGTTCCTCCATAACACATAACTCTGGTTAAGAAATAAACAAAATTTTTTCCAGGACATTAAAATTGGATACTTAGCAAACATTTTATGATTCTTAATTTAGAGAATGCAATTTATTCTGAATATAATTACTTTCATTAAAATTTGTGCAGTTAATTAGAAAAAAACACCATGGGTGGCAAATTCTGTGTTGAAGAAATATTTTATTTTGTGTGGTATTGAGAAAGCTTTCCCAGGCTTTCATGGTCTTTATTTGAAAAAATCCAAACTGAATATCAAATAAATTGTAAACTCAGTAAGAAAAAGTATATAAATGAAACAAGCTTCTTGATACAGATCCACCCAAAAAGTGAGTAATTTTTCATTGAATTGGAAAAAAGAAGTATTTCTTTTATCCCTACCCAGTACACCTTGATCAGTTTCAGAAAGCACATAGACTTGTTCATGCATTGTCTGGTTGAGAAATGACTAAGATTCTATTCTGGACAAGGTCACTTGGAAAGCTTCTTGGTGGTGATCAAACAATAATTATGATACTATTTGGGGCTATATGTCAGAATATTGAAAGCTCAATTTGAAGTCTTTTCAGCAGCTGAGTCACTGCAGTGGCCTTGAAAATGACTTTTATTTTTACACCTCGATTTTTTCTATCACAATTCAAAGGGGAATTTTGATCTGAAAATGTAATGAATTGCTTAATGATGATAAAAGTTTGAAGTCAGGAAAAGGGAGAAATAAAAAAACTAATAAAGTCTTAAAGGAATTTTGCCAGCTGAGAGGTGACGGCCAAATGTGGGAGAATTATAACTGAGACAACTGGATAGCACTAGTATTTTATTTTAGTCTATTCAAAAGAAATATGTCTCCAAGATGGCGTATTTATGGCCATCAACTATCAACTTTATTTGATGTGTTGCTACTGTGCTTTTATTCATTCACTTCTTTATTCTACCAGATATGTGTTAAATGCCAACTATAAAAAAATACTAACACATAGACAAATATCCATTCTTTTATAGATTCTTTTCCATATAGGCTATTACCGAGCACTGAGCAGAGTTTTCTGTGCTACACAGTAGGTCCCTATTGGTTATCTATTTTATGTATAATAGTGTGTGTATGTCAATTCCATGTGTTTATGTATAAAAAATTTACTTTTTAAAAATACTGGTAAGTTGAACTTTATTAAAATTTTTTTTCTGTAAGAGACAATTTTAAGAGGATGAGAAGACAGGCCATAGATGAGAGTAAATATTTTCTAATCACATATCTGATAAAATAATCACAATCATGATATGCAAAGAACTTCTAGAACTCAACAGTAGGGAAACAAAGAACCCAACTTAAAAATGGGCAAGAGATATAAACAGACACCTCACCAAGGAAGATATACAAGCAACAAATAAACAAATTCACTTTGATGTACACCTGAACTTAATGCAACATTGTAAATCAATTATACCTCAATAAAATATTTAAAAAAAAGATGATTTGGGAAGGCTGTGTGAAAGAGGCAGTTTCTAATGTGGATGTTGAAAAAGGAATAAATAAGCATTTAAACATTTAAAAACATTTTAGAAATTTTAAGAAACGTTCTCATGATGGGTTCTACCAGTAAAGCCTGTTCTGAAGTTACAGCTCTTACCCACGTGAAGTTCTTGCCATTCATCCTCACCCAGGCCTTATTTCAAGATGGGAGCCATTTGCAAGCATCACAGGATGTGGGTTTTATACGTTGGTTATTGTGAGAGCCATGGAGGCTGCAGAATTGGGAAAATGTGTCCCCTGCTTCTGAGTCTGTCATATTTGCTTGTTGCCTCTCCTCTGCTGAAGTCAGCAAGGAATGGAAGATGGAGAGGTAGATCTTGGAAAGTCAGAAGTCTATTTTATATGGCTCAAGTTCCCCTGGAGGAGGGGAAGGTGATCACTGTGAGCTCCAGTTGCGTGGGTGTGGAGCCTGGCTGCTAAGACTACACTTAATGACTTTGTGATACATGTTTAAGTGGTAGCTGGGATTTTTATAGATGGGTCTGTTTTTTTTTTTTTTTTTGAGAAGAGATTTCTATTCCAGGTGTGCTTTTCTTTATATTCTGTCTCCTTTCTTTCTCCCTCCTTTCAAAGATCTATTCCTTTTCCTTATAAGAAAATTTAAAAACTTTGTGTTTTGTGCTCAATCATTTGTGACCCCATGGACTGTAGCCTGTCAGGCTCCTCTATTCATGGAATTTTCCAGGCAAGGATACTGGAGTGGGTTGCCTTTTCCTCCTCCAGGGAATCTTCCCGGCCTAGGGATCAAACCTGTGTCTCTGTATTGGCAGGTGGATTCTTTACCACTGTGTCACCTTGGAAGCCCTTAAAAACTTTAGAAGCTTATAAATAAACCTATGCACAGAAACAACAGGATGGATCCTCCTTTTTCCAGTTAGATCCTCCTTTTACAGCTTATGAAAACAGAGGAAAATAACTTGGTTAGAAATAGAGTGCTTCTATGAAGCTAAGGATAGAAAGAGTAGAGAGAAGAGAATTTGCATGGTGTTTTTTTATCTGACACATAAAGTTCAACGTACTCCCGTAGGGACTTGTCAGTCCTGAAGGATATTTGTTACACAGTGAAGAGAGTTACTACTGTATTACTGGTAACCTCCTACAGTTTGTCCCAGGCCAAACCTACTCTTCTAAGCATTTCTGACCTGGTGTAAGTTAGAATCAGAGGGGAATTTCCTTATTTGATGTCTTGTCACTTCAGTAATTTTCTAAATAGAAATGAAAGAACCCATAAAAGTTTTGAAAAAAGTTTTAGTTCTTCCTGGCAATTACACATCCTTTTTCTCTGTATGTCATTTGTACATGAAAAACTCTTATTACTTTAGGAACAAATATGAAACAATTCTGTAGAAGAAGGAATTTGATTTTGGGTCAACATCTGGAAAATACTCTTTTTTTTTTTTTGCTTTAGTAATTCCATGAAAAAAATATAATTGGGGAGAAAATCTACAAATATTGCTTCTAATTCATGTGTGTCCCTCTGTGTAAATATGATGAAGGTCATTTGAGTAATTAAAATGCAGAATGTAAAATTTTAATACTGAAAAAAAAAAACCTGTGTGTTATGGCAACCATCTAGAAATTTACTTCAAATTTCCACTGACCTTCCTGTATAGAAACAGAAAATGTCTTATTCCTTTTCTAAAAAGTAAAAAAGGGAGTGAGAAAAACAAATGTTTAATGGGTCATTGATTGTAAGACTCAAGAAGACTGTGTGTGGGAGGATGTAGGTATGTAAGAAATAACGAAAGACAGACGGAGACAGACAGGGAGACAGAAAAAGAGGTGTCTGATGGAGGGGAAAGAAGAGTGGTAAGTAAAAAGTACATATCTATACTTAAAGCATAAACTTTGGTCTAAAATAATGCACCATAGAAGAAATGGCTATAAGAGAATACTAAGGAGAAAGGGATTGGTGAGATAAGATATTGTCCACAGTAGTTTAAAAATTCTATAGTTCTGTATTTATTTCCTAAGGTATATGAGTAAGTTCTGGTCACAAACTTCTAATTCAATGTATTATTTAGATTTGATTTTTTTGTTTTCCTTCATACAACTGTTGAGATGATCACACTATTGATAACAAAGATTTGGTAAAATTAATATGAATGTGAAGTCGCTCAGTCGTGGCCGACTCTTTGCGATCCCATAGACTGTAGCCTACCAGGCTCCTCTGTCCATGGGATTTTCCAGGCAATAGTACTGGAATGGATTGCCATGTCCTTCTCCAAGGGATCTTTCCAACCCAGGGATCGAACCCGGGTCTCCCGCATTGTAGACAGATACTTTACCATCTGAGCCACCAGGGAAGTATATTGTAATGATTAGATCAATGAATGAGACCAGAACCATCCTCCCAAAGTTTTTTTTTGAACTTTTTATTTTGTATTGGGGGAGAGTCAATTAACAATGTTGTAATAGTTTCAGGTGGACAGCAAAGGGACTCAACTATACGTATACATGTATCCATTCTCTCCCAAACCCCACTCCCATCCAGGCTGACACATTACATTGAGCAGGGTTCCATGTGTGCTATACAATCGGTCCTTGTTAGTTATCCACTTTGAGCATAGCAGTGTGTACATGGCCATCCCAAACTCCCTAACTATATATCCCTCTGGCAATCATAAGTTTGTCTTCTAAGTCTATGAGTCTCTTTCTGATTTGTAATTAAAGTCATTTGTGTGATTTTGTTTTAGATTCCACATATAAGGGATATTATATAGTATTTCTGCTTCTCTGACTTCAGTCAGTATGACAGTCTCTAGGTCCATCAATGCTCCTGCAAATGGCACTATTTCATTCTTTTTAATGGCTGAGTAATATTCCATTGTATATATGAACCACATCTTCTTTATCCAAAAGTTTTAAAGTGGTATAAATGAAATCTATCCAAACAGTTTGCCATAAAAGACTGAAAAACAGAGTGGCCTCAGGGAGAGTACACAGAGAGACACATTCAAAATTGAAAGCATTCTCTTCATGTTTCAGTTCAGTTCAGTTCAGTCGCTCAGTCGTGTCCGACTCTTTGTGACCCCATGAGTTGCAGCATGCCAGGCCTCCCTGTCCATCACCAACTCTCGGAGTTCACTCATACTCACGTCCATCGAGTCGGTGATGCCATCCAGCCATCTCATCCTCTGTCGTCTCCCCTTTTCTTCCTGCCCCCAATCCCTCTCAGGATCAGAGTCTTTTCCAATGAGTCTACTCTTTGCATGAGGTGGCCAAAGTACTGGAGTTTCATCATTCCTTCCAAAGAACACCCAGGACTGATCTCCTTTAGAATGGACTGGTTGGATCTCCTTGCAGTCCAAGGGACTCTCAAGAGTCTTCTCCAACACCACAGTTCAAAAGCATCAATTCTTCAGCATTCAGCTTTCCTCACAGTCCAACTCTCACATCCATACATGACCACTGGAAAAACCATAGCCTTGACTAGATGGACCTTTGTTGGCAAAGTAATGTCTCTGCTTTTTAATGTGCTGTCTAGGTTGGTCATAACTTTCCTTCTAAGGTTTAATTATCTATTAATATTTTTCATATAAGAAAATCAATTTCCCAGAACAAATACTTTTCTGATTTGTAAAACCTTTGCTATTAGGGCATGAAACTGACCTCATTTCTGAGACCCACAGTTCTGTCACATATTAATAAACTTAGGCATCACTTTTCTTCTCTCTTGATTCAAATCTTGAATAAAAGTTTGTTTTATACCAACTGATTGCTGATGCATCTCAGTATATTTATGCACACAGCATGAGTTTTGAGGTTTTGCAATGTTTTCCAATGTAATGTAGTATGAACAGAAAGTTTGATTGTGATTTCCTTAATGCTTGGGACTAACATATAGAACTATATAGTAGATAATGAATATTTTTGGAAAGAATGAAAATTTCAAATTGAATATTCTAGATGGATTGGTTAATTTTAATATGCTTCTTAAAAATAAACTTCTTTCCTAAACTTATATACTACTTTGTAACTTTCTGCTGTAAGTCCTACAGTCAGGGTTCTTCGGTGTATAGGTGTACCTGAACCAATCCATACAAAAAATGATTTAAAACTTGTCCAAGGATTATTCCTCTGGAAAAGTATCATGTATTTGTTGGTATTAAAATTAAATTGTAACCCACACATAAAAGCTAAATTTTACCCAAATTAAATGTGAAAACATAGCACCTAATTTTTTTAAGGTAGGGCCTTCATTCTTTTGAGTTGGACATTCATTAGGGTTGGACACCACTGAGTGACTTAACTTTTCGGGCTTCCCCTGTGGCTCAGCTAGTAAAGAATCCACCTGCAATGTGGGAGACCTGGGTTCAGTCCCTGGATTGGGAAGATCCCCTGGAGAAGGGAAAGGCTACCCATTCCAGTATTCTGGCCTGGAGAATTCCACAGATTGTATAGTACATGGGGTCCCAAAGAGTCGGACACAACTAAATGACTTTACTTACTCATTCTTTTGTTTTAATTAATTTTTATTGGACTGTAATTGCTTTACAATGTTGTATTAGCTTCTGCTGTACATCAAAGTGAATTACTATACATATACATATGCTATGCTATGCTAAGTCACTTCAGTCGTGTCCGACTCTGTGTGACCCCATAGACGGCAGCCCACCAGGCTTCCTCATCCCTGGGATTCTCCAAGCAAGAACACTGGAGTGGGTTGCCATTTCCTTCTCCAATGCATAAAAGTGAAAAGCGAAAGTGAAGTAGCTCAGTCATGTCTGACTCCTAGCGACCCCACGGACTGCAGCCTACCAGGCTCCTTCATCCGTGGGATTTTCCAAGCAAGAGTACTGGAGTGGGATGCCATTGCCTTCTCCGTATGTCCCCTCTTTTTAAGATTTCCTTCCCATTTAGGTCATCACAGAACACCGAGTAGGGTTCCCCAAATTGTACAGCAGGTTCTCATTAGTTATCTATTACCCCGGTTTGATCCCTGGGTTGGGAAGATCTCCTGGAGAAGGGAAAGGCCACCGGCTCCAGAATTCTGGCCTGGAGAACTCCATGGACTGTAGAGTCCATGGGGTAACAAAGAGTCAGACACCACTGAGCGACTTTCACTTTCACTATACATAATAGTGTATATATATCAATCCCTATCTCCCAATTCATCCCACCCTCATCCCCTCCTTGATATCAATAAATTTGTTTCCCACATCTGTGTCTCTATTTCTGCAATAGCATCTAGTTTTATTAGACACAACTGTTGTTGAACTGGAAAAGGCAGACAAGCTACTGTGCTGCTGACCAAGATCAGATTCAAGCCACAGCCAACAACATGTGCACTGCATGAAGAGTGTGGACAGGTGGAGATACCCACCAACCATCACCTAAAGCATGTATAGGCATTCCAGGCCCCAGACACATATTAGAGAAGAGGTTATAACTCAGAAAGGAGCAACTGGTCTCCCATATTTCTCCTTATTTCTATAAAGAGATAAAGTTTGTGATGAATAATATTCATAAATATCCAAATAGTTCTAGTAAACCACTTAAAATGTATACTTTCTAGACCATGAAAATAAACAAAATTTCCTGGAACATAAATTGTTTCAGGGAAGATAAATAATCAAATGGCCTTGAGTTACAGTATTAGGCCTCCTGGCTTCTTTGTTAGCCCTTCATGGATGAATCAGTGTCTTGTCTACTATGTGTGTGTGGCTAAGCACACATTCTTAGTCATTAGTAGTCATAAGCTACTATAGAATACTGTTACTATTCCTGTAGATTATAGAATGCAAAGAGATGATAAATATCATTCATTCACTTATTCTTTAACTCATTCGTCAAATATTGAGAGTCTTAATGGGTTTACGCTGAGGTAGAGAAGACAGGAATAGGCTGCCTTCATGGGATGAACATGAAAAAGTTCTTACATAAAAAAATTAACGCATGTATATGAAATCTAGAAAAATGATACTGATGAACCTATTTGCAGGGCAGGAATAGAGATGCAACATAGAGAATGGACTGTGGACACAGCAGGTGGGAGGAGAGGGAGGGTGGGATGAACTGAGAAAGTAGCATTGAAACATATACAAAGCATATGTAAAAGAGAGAGCTAGTGGGAAGTCGCTGTATAGCACGAGGAGCTCAGTCTGGTGCTCTGTGACCACCTTGAGGGCCGGGATGGGGTGGCAGAGTGGGGTGGAGTTGGGGAGTGGGAGAGAGGCTCATGAGAGAGGGGATGTATATATGCTTATGACCTATTCACGTTGTTGTGTGGTAGAAACCAACAACATTGTAAAGCAATTATCCTCCAATTAAAAAAAGTTGTGAAGACAAAGCTTAAGGCACTATGATTGGATGTAACAGTTGGAAGGAATAAAAAGGAAAATACAAGTGCACAGAACGCTGATTTTTCTCGTGGCTTTAAAAAACTTTTCCATGCATTTAGAATGCCCCCTTTAGGGGGATGCCACTGACCACGGTCTTGCTCTCCAGACTGGGCTAGGGGCTTCATCTCTGCCTTCCTCATGTCTTGTGACCATGTTTGTTCTTCTTTCACTGTTTTCATCGTGTTATTAGAAATGATCTCTTCATATATTTGTGTCTGTCAGTGAATCATACAGTTCATGAAGGCAGTGACAGAGAGAATTCATCTTTGAATCCCAATCAATGACAGTTTAATTGAATATGTCGATTGATTGATTTGTGGAAGGTTGAGTTTTGGGGAGGAGGCATGATGGAGAGGAAAAGCTTCGATTTTGGGAAGACAGGACGACTGAGTTCTACTTTTAGGCTGCCACTAACAAGTCTGTTGTGGGAACTGAAAAGAAGACCAAGACATGAACTTGGTGGCTGCTTTGGGCATTGACTTTGTGGCAGATGTCCTTGGTACCTCATATCCCTTCCTCTTTGGCTTTCCTGGTGGCTCAGTGGTAAAGAAACTGCCTGCCAATGCAGGAGACATGGGTTCGATCCCTGAGTGGGGAGATCCCCTGGAGAAAGCAAGGGCAACCCACTCCAGTATTCTTGCTGGGGAAATCCCATAGACAGAGGAGCCTGGAGTGCAACAGTCCATGGTGTCACAAACAGTCAGACATGACTTAGAGACTAAACAGCAACATCCTTTCCTCTTAGTCCACCTCTGACTTCATACATACATTTCCTGGGAGTTCAGACTCATCTCCCACTGGCGGACATGTCCTGTTCTCATGGGAAGTGTCTGGGGAAAGTGTAGACTGGAAGTAACCAAATTTCAGTCCTGGGAGCAATCCTTTAACCAAAGATGATGGGAAACTTGTGGAGAAATGCTTCAGCCTCTTGGCCTCTAGGGAACTCTCTGAGAGGTATTTGTTTCTCTTTTCAGCAAGCTGGGCAGAATCAAACTCTCCTTTAGGATAATTCTGTCTTATATTCCCTTTTCTCATGCTTTTGTTTCCTCATTTCTGTTTCCAGGGATCTCATTTCAAATCAATCACCTGTATGTACCCAAGTCCAAGGACTTCCCAGGTGGCTCAGTGGTCAAGAATCCACCTGCAAAGTGCAGGAGACACAGGGATGTGGGCTTGACCCCTGGGTCAGGAAGATCCCCTGGAGGAGAAATGGCAACCCACCCCAGTATTCTTGCCTGGGAAATCCCATGGACAGAGGAGCCTACAGTCCACGGGGTCATAAAAGAGTTGGACACGACTAACTCATGCATGCACCCAAGCCCAAGTTCCCATCTTAAGCTCTGCTGTCAAGGAGACTCAAACCAAGATGCCAGCCAAGTGGCAGAAGTCTTAGAACATTAATAACCTAATGTGGTCAGTACTTCTCTGTTCCAGGTTTCCATATAACACCCCTATGATTTCCCTAATAACTTGCATGCACTTCCTTATTTACTGTTAGGTCCAGTCAACGGCAACTTGACTGATATTTTTTGTCTTAGAGTATCTTTCCTCTATTTTCTATGTAAGATTTGTGTCATTTTAGTCTCATTTGTTGACAGGGAACTCTGGACTGGAAACATGCACAAACCTATGTAGGAGCCATCACAAACTCAAGGGACACGAGTTGGAGTAAACCACTCGGGTGGTGGTGATGGACAGGGACGCCTGGCGTGCTTTAGTCCACGGGGTTGCAAAGAGTCGGACACGACTGAGGGACTGAACTGAACTGAAATGAATGTAGTAGCCTAAGGAGCAGCTCTACTTGGAAATCTTTACAAATGTCAGTATGGGGGACCCTGAACTGCAAGTTTTCAAGAATCCTCAAGAAGAAGAATGTGTGAGCTAAGTATTCACAAGACCTTCAGCCCTCTGGAGTTCTGTGCTCTTTCAAATACAAATTCAATAATCGAGACCCCTCTGCACACATGCAGTAAATGATAGTCTGTTTAATACCCTTTCTTTTATTTTCCAGGTAAGAGAGTGAAGGAGAATGGGTACAAGATGCCTTTGGCTCATCTCTTCTTACATTTACCATGCCTCTCAACATCCATTTTCTATCACCCTTTCTTTAACTCTGGATCTATCATCTTGTATCTGTGTTCTGCCCACACCAGTTCATTTAAAGACAGGTGAACAGAGCAGTCACCTGTCCTCTGTTCCTTTGTACCACCAGCCTAGAGCTGCTACGGAGATTTTTATGTGAAGTCTTGATGATGGTGGCAAGCAATTAAAGCACAAATCAGCAAACAGCCCGCATTCACTTAAGTGAATCACTTTGTCTCAAGTTCATCAGCCATTTCTGCTCTACGGGAATCCTACATTTTTGTACTTTTTTCTGGACTCTCTGGTCTGTTGCCATTTTTGTGGGTCTTCTTTCTCACTCTAGAGTTTTTTTCCCCTCCTGTACTCCAAGTTCCCAAATTCACCACCCATTCATCTTAAAGGATGAATTATTACATGTTATTACTGCATGTGGAATTTACTGATAATTTGTCAAGTGGAGCAATTTGGCTTCCTCTTTGTCAACCTCTTCACTCCAGACTCTGCCCTAGACATTTTCTTTTAAAGTTCAAGTAATATGTCCTCTCAAATGAAATGCCAGTTTTCAATGCATATTTAGCAATCTAAGAATTGACAAAAATTGAAAAAGCACAGCTTATCTTAAATTGTTTAAAGATAAACTTCTTAAGTGGTCTCAAGGTCAAAGAAGTATTCATAGCTCCCTGAGCAGGGGCAAAAGCAGACTTTTTTTTTTTTTTTAACATCATTTATCATTATCTATTTTTTTTATTGGCGTATAATTACTTTACAATGTTGTATTAGTCTCTCTGTATAACTTTGTGAATCAGCCATGTGTACACATAGATCCCCTCCTTCTTGAGTCTCCACCCCACTCCGCCTGCCATCCCACCCCTCTAGGTTATCAAAGAGCACCGAGCTGAGCTCCCTGTGTTATACAGCAGCTTCCCACTAACTATATTACACATGGTACTGGAGCGACTTAGCAGCAGCAGCAGCAGCAGCAGCAGTGTATATATGTCAATGCTACTCTCTCAATTTGTCCCACCCTCTACTTCTCCCACTGTGTCAAGTCTCTACATAGCAGAAGACTTCTTTATGCACCCCCAGAAGAGAAAATCCAAGGGTCAGATTTACCCCACTTGTCCCCACCCAAGACCTAATACCCCTCCTACTGCTGAATTTGGGGTGTGACCCCCTTGACAGCCCTACTGTTTTTCCTTGGAAGATTCCCAGGTTCACATCATGGGAAGGGACTGAAACTGATTGTGAACTGAAAAATTACTATGAACTTTTGATTTAAGCAACTTCTACCAAAATAAATATCTTTGAATTAGACTTAGGATATACTGCACTGACAGTCCTCTGGTGCTGTATCATTAAGCCAATATTTTTAAAAACATTTATTTTTATTGATTTATTTTTGGTTGTGCCACTTAGCCTGTGGGATCTTAGTTCCTTGACCAGGGATTGAACCTGTGCCCCCTGCAACAGAAGCACAGGTTCTGAACCACTGGACTGCCAGAGAAGTCCCATGAGGTCAATGTTATCCTCTTAAAAATTCAGTAAGCCGAACTCTAGCTTCCAAGGATAGTGAAGTGGGAAAAGCTGGGAATTGATGGTGCTAACTTAAAAGAGTGTTTTTCAGATCTTTAGATTCTTCCTCTGAATACATTTCCAGTCTCTTTCTCCTTCCTAAGACTTCAGTGACACATAAATTAGATATTTTATTATGGTTCAACAGGTCCCTGAAGTTCTATTAATTCCATTTCCCCGCGCCCCCCTCAGCCAGTCGATCTGCTCTCTTCATACTGGGAAATTTCTATTGTTCTATCTTCAAATTCACCGATTTAAAAAAAAATTAATTGATTTATTTAAATTGGAGGCTAATTACTTTACAATATTGTGGTGGTTTTTGCCATATGTTCACATGAATCAGCCATGGGTGTACATGTGTCCCCATCCTGAACCTCCCTCCCATCTCCCTCCCCATCCCATTCCGCAGGGTCTTTTTAAAATATATTTGCTCATTTATTTATTTGGCTGTGTCAAGTCTTAGCTGTGGTATCGTCATTGTGGTGTGCAGGCTTCTGTCTGGTTGGGGCACAGTCTCAGTAATTGCAGCACGAGGGTTTAGTTGTCCCACAGCATGGGGGATATCTTAATTCCCTGACCAGGAATTGAACTTGTGTCCCTTCATCGGGACACAAGCAGATTGTTAACCACTGGACCACCAGGGAAGTCCCAGGTACATCGATTCTTTACTCTGTATTCTCTATTCTGCTGTTGAGATTATCTTTTAATCTTTTAATTTATGTTATTGTATTTTTCAATTCTAAAATTTCCATTTGATTCTTCTTTATATTTTTTTTATCTGTGCTGGGACTTTCTATTTTTTCATTTGTGTCAAGCATGTTCATAATTACTTGTTGAATCAGTTTTATAATTCTTGCTTTCATATCATTGTCAGATATTTCTAATATCTGTGTCTTCTTGGTGTTGCTGTTTGTTGATTATCTTTTCTCATTCATGTTGAGAAATTTTTTTTTATTTTGGTTAATGTTTGTAAACAAACAATCTCCCTTACTCCCTCCCTCAAACCCCCAAAACTTTGATGAACTTTTCATCTTTCTACAGTGATTATTCTCTTTCGTGGTGATGGAAATTGCATGAGTAAAGGAAAATCTGACTGGTTTTGATAATTAAAAAGTGTAAAAAAGTCAAGATTTCTCACAGCTGTTTTATTTTTATTTAATTTTATATTAACTTTATAATATTGTATTGGTTTTGCCATATATCAAAATGAATCCACCACAGGTATACATGTGTTCCCCTCCTGAACTCTCCTCCCTCCTCCCTCCCCATACCATCCCTCTGGGTCGTCCCAGTGCACCAGCCCCAAGCATCCAGTATCCTGCATCGAACCTGGACTGATGACTCATTTCATATATGATATTATACATATTTCAATGCCATTCTCCCAAATCATCCCACCCTCTCCCTCTCCCACAGAGTCCAGAAGACTGTTCTAAACATCAGTGTCTCACAGCTGTTTTAGCAGGCAGAGTGCTTCCTGGGGAATAACAACACAAGAAAATGATGAGATTTTCTTGGTTCCATTTCTTGGTAGGATGAGTTATTTTTGGTGAAAACTTGGAAGTTTTGAGTATTCTGTTATGCTGCTGCTGCTAAGTCACTTCAGTCGTGTCCAACTCTGTGTGACCCCATAGACGTCAGCCCACCAGGCTCTCCTGCCCTTGGGATTCTCCAGGCAAGAAAACTGGAGTGGGTTGCCATTTCCTTCTCCAATGCATGAAAGCGAAAAAGTGAAAGTGAAGTTGCTCAGTCGTGTCCAACTCTCAGCGACCCCATGGACTGCAGCCCACCCGGCTCCTCCATCCATGGGATTTTCCAGGCAAGAGTACTGGAGTGGGGTGCCATTGCCTTCTCCGATTCTGAGACACTGGAATTTATTTTTAAAAACTTTTATTGGTGTACAGTTGCTTTACAGAGTTTGTTAGTTTCTACTGTACAGGAAAGTGAATCAACTATGTGTATACACGTATCACCTCTTTTTGGATTTCGTTCCCATTTCAGTTCACTCAGTCATGTCCCACTCTTTCCGACCCCATGAACTGCAGCACACCAGGCCTCCCTGTCCATCACCAACTCCTGGAGTCCACCCAAACCCATGTCCATTGAGTCAGTGATGCCATCCAACCTTCCCATTTGGGTCATGTCAGAGCATTGAGTAGAGTTCCTTGTGCTGCACAGTAGGTTCTCATTGGTTGTCTATTTTACACATAGTAGTGTGTATTTGTTAATCCCCATCTCCCAATTCATTCTAACCTCCACTTTCTCCCCTTGGTGCCCATACATTTGTTTTCTATGTCTCTGTCTCTATTTCTGCTTTGCCAAATGATGCTTTTGAATTGTGGCATTGGAGAAGACTCTTGAGAATCCCTTGGACTGCAAGGAGATCAAGCCAGTCAGTCCTAAAGGAAATTGGTTCTGAATATTCATTTGAAGGACTGATGCTGAAGCTGAAACTCCAATACTTTGGCCACCTGATGTGAAGAACTGACTCACTGGAAAAGACTCTGATGCTGGGAAAGATTGAAGGCAGGAGGAGAAGGGGACAACAGAGGATGGGATGGTTGGATGGCATCACTGACTCGATGGACATGAGGTTGAACAAGCTCCAGGAATTGGTGATGGACAGGGAAGCCTGGGGTGCTGCAGTCCATGGGGGTGCAAAGAGTTGGACATGACTGAGCAACTGAACTGAACTGAATAATATCCTTTATAATATTTTTCTAGATTTCACATATATGCATTAGTACACAATGTTTATTTTTCTCTTTCTAACTTACTTCACTCTGCATTACAGACTCTAGGTCCATCCATGTCTCTACAAGTGATCCAATTTCATTCCTTTTTATGGTTGAGTAATATCCCATTGTATAGACACACCAACTTTATCCATTCCTTTGCTGATGGACATTTAGGTTGTTTCCATGTCCTGGCTATTGTGTATAGTGCTGCAATGAACATTAGGGTGGAAATGTCTTTTTGAATTATGGTTTTTCTGGGTACATGCCCAGTAGTGGGATTCTTGCAGCAGTTCTATTTTTAGCTTTTTTTTTTTTAAAAGGAATCTTCATAGTGGTTGTAGAGGCTCTGGAATTTATTTAAATCTTCTGTTATAGTAGGCCTCCTTTGACTCCACTCTGGTGGTTGCAGGGTGCACCTGCCTTGTTACTACCTCATGGGAATGGAAGTTCGGGTTCCTCACTGACACCTGTAGGAATGTTGGTCCTCCTCACTGCTAGGTGTGAGTGGGAATTCTGGAGTTTTGCAAAGCCTCTGCTGACACTACCCTGATTTGGAGGGGCAGGAGTATCTTGTTACTGCTCCCTGTGTTGCCTCTGTTAACACCATGGGTATGAGGATGTCCTTCTTATCTACAGGTAGTGATGAAAGTCCTGACTTTCCTCTAGGCTTTCTCTAACACTGCACAGTGGTGTCAACTATAGATTGGCACTTGCCATGGGCACTTGCAATCTATCCCTATAAGCATTCAGTCATGTGCTGCTGCAGATTTCTGACCTTTAATACCCTCTGAAAAGAATTCAGGGTGGAGAGCAGAAATGAAGCACTGTGTGCTCAGGGAAAAACTGGCAGGACAGGTCTTCAGATAGTTTGGTATTTTCAGAAGCCGACTTTATGGATCCAGTTCTTGTATCTCCCCACATCTAGAAAAGTACTAAAATCCTTTATGGTGGTGACTGTTCCTCTTGACTAGCAAAGATTCATGAGACTAGTAGAAACCTTCTGGAGAGATATGTGCTTGATTGCATGTATTCCCCCTTCACTAAAATCACAGATATACTGACCTTCCCCCTGCCTCTTTGGAGCAGTCTCTCAGAGCTATCTGAGGAGCTGTCTCCCAGGCTGTAGTCCTCATTTCGGCCCAAATAAAATTTAACTCACTACTTTCACGAAGTACATTTTTAAAAAGTTGACAGTGGGGAAAGAGAAAGGCAGATTTAGAAGTCCAGCTGCCCACTGACACTACTAGGATGGGGGTGATTTGGGGTGGGCCTACCCTGCAAATCCCTGGTCTCAAGTGGATCTTATCTGACATCACTGGTGGAAGGGTAGGATGCCTCATTCCTTGCCTTCTACCTTGGCAAGGATGGAGTCCAGGTACTCACTTTGCTTTTACTGGTGGGAGTAGGCTGTGGGGGAGTCACAGAGTTTTTTTTCTGTGGTATTTAGCCAGAGTAGAATGGTTACTTTCTGAAAATTCTCTTTCTTGCTGGGGTGCTCCCTGTGGATAATGGGAGCAAGCTTTACTTTGGGATATTTTTCCTGATTCTCAGTGGTGTTTCTGGGTTGCTAGCTTCTTCAGAAAGCAGTCTGGAATATATGAGGCAAAGAAAATCCAAAAAACAAAATCCACACTTAGAGAACTCACTGTCGTGTCTTTCCATCAGTCCTGAGGTCCCTAGCCAGTTTTCTTTCTTCTCTTCACCTGTATCTTCATGTTCTTATTTTATATATTGAATATAAATTCTGCCTTCCATATAAATTCTGCCTTCCCTTTTCCACTAGTTAGCAGAAGGAATGGGGAAAAAGTATGCCTACTTCATTTACTCAGAAGTAGAAAGTTTTGGATGTCTTTTAAGATAGACTAGTGAATAAACCCTGAATATTCATTGAAAGGACTGATGCTGAAGCTGAAGTTCTAATACATTGGCCACCTGATGCAAAGAGCTGATTCACTGGAAAAGACTCTTATGCTGGGAAAGCTTGAGGGCAGGAGGAAATGGGGACAACAGAGGATGAGATGGTTGGATGGCATCATTGACTCAATGGACATTAGTTTGAACAAGGTTAGGAGATATAGTGAAGGACAGGGAAGCCTGGCTTATTGCAGTCCATGGAGTGGCAAGGAGTTGGACATGACTGACTGAAAACAACAAGGCTTCCAGGCTGTGCTCAACACTGACCTGTCCAGCCAACATCTGAATTATAGAAAGGCTCAATGAGCTCTCACCAGACCCTCACTGTCTGGTTACCCACTTTAGCCTTAATGCTCAGCCACTCAGAGGACTGTCTGGCTGCAAAATAGAGGTGTCTTTTCCAGTCCAGGCTGCTACCACATGCATTCGCCACTCTGCTCTTATATTGTCATATGTGTGTCTATTCATGTACAGGAAGTCTCCTATATACACTGAGTTCCATTCCAACAGCATGTTCATAAGCCCAATTTGTTCACAAGTCCACCAAAATTAGCCTAGGTACCCAACTGACACAATTGGCTATAGCATACTGTACTGTACTGTGATAGGTTTATAATATGTTTCACACAAATAATACATAAAAGCAAAACAAAAAATAAAGAAAATATTTTGAACCTTACAGTACAGTACTTTGGAAAGTACGGTAGTATAGTATAGCAGCTGGCATATGGGGGCATCAAGTGAACAGGCAAGAAGAGTTACTAACTGGAGGAGGAGACGGGAGATGGTAGAGCTGAAAAATCATCTGCAGTAGCAGACAGATGGCAAGCTGCGATTTCACTCATGCCTGACATCGATGGAAAATGCACGTTTGCATCTTTGAAAGTTTGCAACATGAAGGTTCATATGTAGGTGACTTACTGTACTTCCCTCTAGGTCCTTCCCAGTGCCTAGTCTATATGTGGTGAAAAATTGAATAAAAATTCTTGATAGTCTGGAGAATGAGTCCCAAAAGGGATACAAATAATCTCATTCAAGCTATCATTTGACAAGCTCTAATATTTGTTCAAATAAAGTATGAACCTAAGAGTTTAGTGATTTCATTTTTAAATGAGTTTGCTTAAATTTTACAAAACAGTTATTTTCTCAAAATGAAAAGTTTTGGTTTTCTTTGTAAGAAGATCATTGTGTGTGTTCTATATTGCTGAAGAGTAAAGACTCAATAATATTGAGAATAATTGAATAAATGATAAAAAATTTAGCTTACAAATGGTCTCTGGTCTTGTTAAAAAAAACTACTTGTATAAATATTTTAAATTCCAAATGCCTCAATATAATCACCATTACTGTTTTTTTTTTCCTGGCATTAAGATTTTTAAAAAGCCAGACAGGAAGAACGTGAAAGAGAATGGTTACTAATGCAGAAAGTGTGTTTAACCCCAGAACCCTAATATCAATTAAAATAATATTACGGCTTCATGATTTTCTTTAAAAAATAATTGCCCCTCTCTAAACTGTCTGTGACAACCTACTTCTTTCTCCCAGCCATGTCTCAAGGGATGTGTATTGACGGGAAGTTTTGAGCATCTATAAAAGCGTTTATTGAATTTTTGAATAATTGGATTAAGAAATAATAAGCAATCATTATTTTCATGTTTGTTGAGCAACTGCTCTTAGTTGAACCACAAACTTGGGCTGCAAAATTGTAAGGAAAAGGCAGCATGCAAGAAGTTGTTTGCATGGATAACACATTCTTAGTCACTGAAAAACATATAAACCAACCAATCAACCAAACAAACATCAACTAGAAACAAATTGAACATGAAAATAATATTAGAGCAGTCAAATATACCTGGAGAAAAAAAAATATAACAGTATGTGCTAAACACAATTCTTTTCTGAAGAGTTTATCTTCTATTTTTCTCTTTTTATGCAAATTTCCTCCATTAAATGTAGGATGGCTTAAGGGGAAGCGGATAATGCATCAGTTTTTTCATTTTCCTTCACTTATAAGGCTTCCCTGAGAGCTCAGTTGGTAAAGAATCTGCCTGCAATGAAGGAGACCCTGGTTCGATTCTTGGGTTGGGAATAATCCCCGGAGAAGGGAATGGCTATCCCGTCCAGTATTCTGGCCTGGAGAATGCCATGGACTGTTTAGTCCATGAGGTCACAAAGAGTCAGACATGACCAAACAACTTTCACTTAAAAAAGAAACCTAAGAGTATGGAAAGGCCTTCAGTGTTCAGTCTCTCCAACTACGAGTGAGTAAATAAAATTTAAAAAAAAAAAAAAGATTACATCTGTTTGAACCAGAGCAGGGACAGAATTGCTGTCACTTTAACACAGGTTGTTTTTTTTTTTTTTTTTTTGGATGAAAGTTTTTTTATTTTTATTTTTTAAAATTTAATTTTATTATTTATCTTTACAATATTGTATTGGTTTTGCCATATATCAACATGTGGTGGATTCATGTTGATACATGACACAGGTTTTTTTTGTTGTTGCCATTTTTTTGTTGTTTTTGTTAGCTGCAATTGTTGGAAAGTCTTTCTTCCTACTGAACTGAATTGTTCCTCCATGTTCTAGTTTGATCCTAGGGAGCACTTCTAGGCTCTCTTCCATAAGATGGTCTTTAGATATTTTTTCTTCTGAATGCTAAATATTCCCAGGTGATTCAACAGACCATTTTGGCTAACTCGTCTAGACTGTTTATTATTGTAATAACCCCCTTCCTTTAATGTTCCCTATGTTGCTTAAATAAGATGGGAAAGTTGTTTTAAGAAAACTTCAATTCAGTTCAATTCAGGGAATAGCTATCAAGCACTTAGGATGTGCCAGACGCTCTTTTGGGCCCTGGGGCTAAGTCAGTGAACACGACCATCTGTCCTTCTGAAGATCACGGTTAGCAAAGGCAGATATTCAGTGAGGGATTAAGCCCTGATGAGTGTTCTGGAGAAGGTTGTAAAGTTGTTTAAAGCAAGGGGAATTTAATTAATCCTGAAGAATCATGGAAGCTGTCTCTGATGAAGACATGTTTAAGGGAAGATGTGGAGTCTAAGTATATGGAAGTGATACAGGAGGAAATGATACATGGGGTTGAGAGATGTCCCAAACTCCAAGGGAAGACAGTGTTTAAGAAGAGGATTGCAAGTTCTCATATCAGTGGAGAAGGGCCTCAGTGGTCACCATCATGACGAACTCAGTGTTCAGAAAGGAGCAAACCTTTGGCTCTGCCCTTTTTGTGTCAGGCTACCTAGCTTCCACACTGTTTCCTCTACTTATTTACACATGATTTTAACAATTGTCCTTGTTATGTGAACATATTATCCAGAACAAAATGCTTTAAAGGTTAATTTTTTTTTAAGTGCTCAAGGCAGACAATCCTGCTTCTTTCTACATAGCTATATTTTTGTGTCACATGGTTAATTAGGTAAAGACTGAAACGTGTCCAATGGATTTAGAAATAAGGAATCCATTGTGACATTGCAAATGGTCCCTAGTGGCTTAGTGGCCGAGGAAATCAGGTTGAAGTGAGTTGGGGAGTGAATAGGAGGTGAGCTAGTGAAGACAGTGAATGCAGACACTCAAGAATCTTAGCCGTAAAGGAAAGAAAAGAGATAGGGTAATGGCAACCTACTCCAGTGTTCTTGCCTAGAGAATCCCAGGGAGGGGGGATCCTGGTGGGCTGCTGTCTATGGGGTCTCACAGAGTCGGATATGACTGAAGCGACTTAGCAGCAGCAGCAGCAAGGATCTAGAGGTAAAGAGAAATAGAAAAATGTCAAATTTTTGGAGAGGATATTGGAAAGATTAACTATTTCTGGACGCACACTTACTATTTAGAGAAAGTAAGAAATATTTAAAAGTTTTCCCCAAAGAATACTTTGTCTATGACCTTTGATTGTTTCCAGCTTGGAAGAGAAGACAAATTTAACATGTAAGTAATGGCTAAGATAGGACATCTCATGATAGAGAACTTAGTTGTATGATGAAAGAAAAAAAGAAAATTAGGTAGTATATATTGAGATGATCCTACATTCAAAAGGCAAGCCTGGAGATCAGCTTGGGCTTGAGGATTAGAAGTAGAAATGATTTGGAAGTTTGTTCCCTTTCCTTTCATTCCATTTGACTTTGGGTAAATTACATATAGCCTTTCTAAGCTTCATATTCATAGAAGGCAATGGCACCCCACGCCAGTACTCTTTCCTGGAAAATCCCATGGACAGAGGAGCCTGTTAGGCTGCAGTTCACAGGGTCATGAAGAGTTGGACATGACTGAGCGACTTCACTTTCACTTTTCACTTTCATGCATTGGAGAAGGAAATGGCAACCCACTCCAGTGTTCTTGCCTGGAGAATCCCAGGGACGGTGAAGCCTGGTGGGCTGTCATCTATGGGGTCACACAGAGTTGGACACGACTGAAGTAACTTAGCAGCAGCAGCAGCAAGCTTCATATTTCTGTTTGTAAAAAGGGCATCGTGATGCTGAGTTCAAATTTTTTTGTGTGTTTGTGAAGAAGAGATAGTTTTTGTAAAGCTTCTATTATGGTTAATGTACAGTAAATGAGAGTTCATATAAAAATTTAATACAACTTGAAGGACAGAGAGACTATTACTTTATCATGCTTTGCACATAATAGGTGTTCACCAAACAAACAAACAAAACAAAACAGGGAGAAGGAAGAAAGAAGTTAAATAGATATTGTGAACAAGTAGATGAAGCTAAAAGAACATATGTGAGGGCTGCTGCTGCTAAGTCGCTTCAGTCATGTCCGACTCTGTGCGACCCCATAGACGGCAACCCACCAGGCTCCCCTGTCCCTGGGATTCTCCAGGCAAGAACACTGGAGTGGGTTGCCATTTCCTTCTCCAATGCATGAAAGCGAAAAGTGAAAGTGAAGTTGCTCAGTCTTGCCCGACTCTTAGTGACCCCATGGACTGTAGCCCACTAGGCTCCTCCATCCATGGGATTTTCCAGGCAAGAGTACTGGAGTGGGGTGCCATTATTGCCTTCTCCGATACGTGAGGGCAGATGATGACAAATTAGATGGGGCCACAATTCATGCAGCAGGTCTCATTGTGTTCATGAAATTAAGAAAATATCATAGACTAGATGTTTGGAAGCTAATTCATAAACTCATTCATGATGTCAGTGTTAATCATATTATCTGTTATACAGATACAAATCTTAGTCCCAAATATACCAGACATGTAAGAAACATAACTTTATTCTTCTATATATAAACTAAATTCTTTGAATTTTCCATCCTCCAGGACATCAAACACTAAATAGTTTTCTTTTCCCTGACTTGTGTCTAAGTTCCTGGGAGATTTGTGTAATTTCAAGATGCCATAGGATGTGTCTTGTCCTTGACTTATCTGTTTACGTAGATACTTGCTGGTCAATTCAAGGTCTTTTCTCACTGATCCATGCAGGAAACTGTTAAGACAACTCTTACCCTTGTGTACCCAGTGCTTCAAAGTCCAGGAGACTCTCTGTTGTTTTCACATCAGGCTTGAGAACAGGGGCATCATTTTACGGCTTCCATGCTGTTTTCCTGGGACATATGTATGGCTTCATTTGCCTTAATGCTTAATTCGTGGCTTTATTGCATCCAAGAATAAAGCAAATATCCACATCTACTATCTATCTCCTAAACTATATCAGGGTCTTGCTCTTTCACTGAAATTCCAATATGGAAAACAGAGTCAGTAATTATCTATCTTTAAATCACCATTCTTTGGCTTTCTTGGCTCTTCTCCAGCCTAGTAGATTGTTTTTCCAATCTTCAGGGGAAATCTCTCCCTCTGTAAATCCTGATGGCTTCTCCCAAAGTCATTTTTGCTCCTAAAATAATTTTTTTATGGGTTTAGGATTTTGGAAAATATAAACAAAAGACTTATAGGAAGTTTCTGTTTTCCACCCTACCTTGTCACACCCACATCCTCAGGAAATAACTAGAATAGACTATTTGCCTGAATTAGGTGAACAGGTTGGAAAGGGAAAGTGGGAACTTTAGGGAAAATCCATTTATATTTTGACATCCTGTGATAATGACAGTGCATTGCATTACCTTAAAACTTGCTACATAAATTATAAATAGCAAATTGATAAAAACCTACATTGGTTATTTCAGTTGGATCAGTTGTCTGCAACCATGCACTTCAGCACATTTTTACTCATCTGCATTCTTCATCCACATTGTTTGGGAAAAAAAAATTCTGAACAAGTTCCTTTAACTCAACTGATGAAAATTCAGATTAGTTGGCATAAATGTGAGTGCCTGGTAGTCATAATTCTGAGATTATAGTGGCAACATTTTAAGATGGCTTAGATGGGTCTCATGACCCTTTTCACAAAAAGGAAAATGACCACCAGTCTTTCTTCTCTTGGAAGAATCTTGAAAAGCTAACATTGATTTTTGCCCAAAGTTTCTTGGTCACTTCCCAAAGGCATAAAATCAGTTTTGGCAGTTTTGTACTTAGAAGTGTAGCATATACTATTTTCAATTACTTAAAATTTTATTCAATATAAAAATCAATTAACAGGTTGGTAGATTTCCACTTTTAGTCAGTGCCTTCATGGAAATAAATTCTCAATTTCTTTTATGGAGAATTGACAAAGTATCAGGATGAGTTTCATTTGAAAACAGGTTTTTCTAATCTGAGGACATTATAGGGTTTATAATTGCTTCCATTCTCTGGGCAGTTTCTCTCATGGATACCCTCTCCACACTGAGCTCAAAACAGTGTAGCATCCCCCAGGAATACTTTTAGGATTTGATGTTCCAGTACAATATTTTCAAAGATCCCTTGCATTGGGACAACTGAGTGAGGAAATTGAGTCTTAACCACTGGACCAGCAGGGAAGTCCTCTGGGGCTGTATTTACTCTTTAACTATGACTTCCTCTAGGTAACACTAGAAGTTTATGTCCCAAGTCTAGAACAAAATATTTATTAGGACACTTATAAAACAATATCAAATACTCATGCCATGAGCCACCACCTTGCAAATCTTCAGATCAGTCCTGGGTGTTCTTTGGAAGGAATGATGCTAAAGCTGAAACTCTAGTACTTTGGCCACCTCAAGCAAAGAGTTGACTCATTGGAGAAGACTCTGATGCTGGGAGGGATTGGGGGCAGGAGGAGAAGGGGACGAGAGAGGATGAGATGGCTGGATGGCATCACTGACTCGATGAATGTGAGTCTGAGTGACCTCCGAGAGCTGGTGATGGACAGGGAGGCCTGGCATGCTGCAGTTCATGGGGTCGCAAGAGTCGGACATGACTGAGCGACTGAACTGAACTGAACTGAAAGTGTCAATGTTCATTCGTGCCATCTCCTGTTTGACCACTTTCAATTTGCCTTGATTCATGGACCTAACATTCCAGGTTCCTATGAAATATTGCTCTTTACAGTGTCAGACTTTACTTCCAACACCGATCACATCCACAACTGGGTGTTGTTTTGCTTTGCTGCATCTCTTCATTCTTTCTGGAGCTATTGCTCCACTGATCTTGCGTAGCCTATTGGACACCTACTGACCTGGGGAGTTTATCTTTTAGTGTCCTATCTTTTTGCCTTTCATACTGTTCTTGGGCTTCTCAGGGCAAGAATACTGAAGTGTTTAGCCATTCTCTTCTCTGGTGGGCCATGTTTTGTCAGAACTCTCCACCATCCATCTTGGGTGGCATGGCTCATAGTTTCATTGAGTTAGACAAGGCTGTGGTCCGTGTGTTTGGTTAGTTTTCTCTTTTTGTGGTTTTCATTCTGTCTGCCCTCTGGTGGATAAGAGGCTTATGGAAGCTTCCTGATGGGAAAGACTGACTGAGGGGGAAACTGGGTCTTGCTGGGTCTTGTTCTGGAGGTCCGGGCCATGCTCAGTAAACCTTAAATTCAATTTTCTCTTGATGGGTGGGTTTGTGTTCTCTCCCTGTTGTTTGACCTGAGGCCAAACTATGGTGCAGGTAATGAAAATAATGTCAACTTCTATCAAAAGGTCCCATGCATGCACTGCTGCACTCAGTGCCCCCAACCCTGCAATAGGCCATCACTGACCCACACTTCTGCCAGAGACTCCTGGACACTCCCGGGCAAGTCTGGGTCAGCCTCTCGTGGGGTCACTGCTCCTTTCTCCTGGGTCCTGGTGTGCACAAGGTTCTGTTTGTGCCCTCCAAGAGTCTGTTTCCCCAGTCCTGTGTAAGTTCTGGTGGTTCTGTGTTGGGGTTAATGGTGACCTCTTATGCCATACCCAGGTCTGCTGCACCCAGAGCCCCTGTCCCTGTGGCAGGCTACTGCTGACCTGTCCCTCCACAGGAGACACACACACATAGTTTTGGCTCAGTCTCTGTGGGGTCTCTGGGTGCTGGTGCACACAAGGTTTGTTTGAGCCCTCCAAGCATCTCTGGTGGGTATGGGGTTTGATTCTAAACTCTATTTTGCCCCTTCTACCATCTTGCTGGGGCTTCTCCTTTACTCTTGGAGGTGGGATACCTTTTTCTGGTGGGATCAAACATTCTTCAGCAGCAAGTTGTAATTTTGGAGTTCTCACAGGAGAAGATTAGTGCACATCCTTCTATCCAGCCTTAGGAAAGAAGAAATATTATTTCAATTTTCTTAAATTTATCAACATTTTTTAAAATTGAAGATTAAAAAAAATATTTATTTAGTTGGCCAGGTCTTAGTTGCTGCACATGAGATCTTTAGTTGTGCATTCAAACTCTTAGTTACAAAATGTGAGATCTAGTTCCTAACCAGGGATCAAACACAGTCCCCCTGTATTGGGAGCATGGAATCTTAGCAACTGGACCACCAGCAAAGTCCCTATCAACATTTTTGAGGACTATCATATATAAAATGACATTTTTATTTACATTCCATATGTCCTTGATGGATATTTCAAATTTGCTTGTGCTCAGAATTTCCACTGAAATGATCATCTCTATTCAATTCCCATAAAACAACTCTCATACCAAGAAAGCCACCTTGGATTTTTATATATTTTTAAGTAGGTTCATAAAACATATGTCCCGTCCCTTTTTGCAGAGAGAAAGATCAATAAATATATTTAATATCATACACAGAAGTGTGAACATAAAGTGAACTTCAGACATACTGATTCATTCTCAGTCTTATGGTCACATCACGTATAACTGAATTTAATCTGGGGTTACTGTTAAAAGTGAATCCATGGCCCAACCTGCTTGCTTACTCCAACTCTGTCTCCTGCACTCAGGCTCTCTGGGTTTCCTGCTCTCACTGTTAAATTCAAGTCCCCACATGGACTCTTGCTTCAAGCCAGGGGCCTGTGGTCCTAACATTTGAAATCATTCATCCTCACAACACAGTGATTCCTCCAGATTAGATGAAATAACTGTCACTTCAACTGAATCCTGCCTTAAATGAGAATTTGTGTTAACCCATATTCTTTTATTTGAGCTTTGAATAGCTTTCACTCCATTACCAGTCACACATTTAAATTAGGGAAAGAAAGATTGCTAAAAATTAAATTAAACCTAGATAATGAACTACACTCATATAAATAGCTTTTAAAAAGTCCTTTACTTCAATGCTGGCCCTAAACATAGCTAGAATAGGTAACTCTAATGTATGTGGTGTTACTTAGAGTGCTGTCTCATGGCTGTCCTTTGCTTTCTTTCCATGTTCTGGCCTGTTAATAATAGTTAATTCTTCTGTGGTACTTATTGGCCTCTGTTCTCCACCCCTCTTCTATCAAAACAACTTTAATGTCTTGGAATAAACTCAATTCTCATAAAGAGCCACCTACATCACTCACACTTACTCTCCAGGTGGAAGTGTTTTCATTATCCTTTTTCTAGTGGACTCTTGTCCCTGGTAGGGTGTCCACTATTCAAAATCCCACAAGAAGACAGAATCTCTATTCTAGAGAATGCGTGCATGTGGGCTAAGTTGCTTCAGTCGTGTCCAACTCTTTGCAACCCTATGGACTGCAGCCCACCAGGATCCTCTGTCCATGGGATTCTCCAGGCAAGAATACTGTAGTGGGTTGCCATTTCCTTTCCCAGGGGATCTTCCTGATCCAGGGATTGAACCAGCGTCTCTTATGTCTCCTGCATTGGTAGGCAGATTCTTTACCACTAGCACCACCTAGAATAAATCTTCCTAAATTTCACTAATGAATGCTTCTTCCCCCTTGTGCCTTAGTACTGTTAACTCCTTAATTAATGAAATTTTCATTTCACTTATTAGAAATTATGTATCCCTGTCCAGTTTTTAGTACTTGACCACTAAACTTCCCTCATAATAAAATTCCATCTCTTGCAAGGCAGGCATCTAACTGCTATAGTTGAATTTTAAGGGCTACATTACAAACAGATCATTCTTCCTAAAATTAGTTAAGACTCAATTTGTATAGAAGAATAAATTAATTCCATGAAATCAGATGTTATATTAAAATGTTTTTCAGAAGTTTTTTTTTATATAATTAGAAGATGATTAAACTTAAATTCAGGGCTTCCCTGGTGGCTCAGAGGTTAAAGCGTCTGCCTGCAATGTGGGAGACCTGGGTTCCAATCCCTGGGTTGGGAAGATCCCCTGGAGAAGGAAATGGCAACCCACTCCAATATTCTTGCCTGGAGAATCCCATGGAGGGAGGAGCATGGTAGGCTGCAATCCATGGGGTAGCAAAGAGTCGGACACGACTGAGCAACTTCACTTTCTTTCAAACTTAAATTCAGAAGCTTAAAGCAAAGTTTTGTTTTTTAATGGAATACTTTTAAAGTAACACTCTCAAAAGAAGACATTGAAATCAACCATCAGAAAATGCAAATATAAGTAACAGCATAGATTGGAAGTTCTTCCAGAGATTTTTAGACATAATAATTTTCTGAAATAGGTATATATAATAGAAGCAATTGAGCTTCCCAGGTGGCAGAGTGGTAAAGAATCCACCTGCCAACCAGGAGATGCAGGTTTGATCCCTGGGATAGAAAGATCTTCTGGAGAAGGAAATGGCAACCCTCTCCCATTATTCTTGCCTGGGAAATCCCATGGACAGAGAAGACTGGAGGATTATACTTAGTGGGTTTGCAGAGTCTGATACTAAGTGACTGATACTAAGTCTGATACTAAGTGACTGAGCACACCCACATAGAAGCAATTGATTAGTTGCAGGTTTCTAAAGTTATAAAAAGAACCCTTTTAATCTCTGTCTCTTGTGTATTTTAAGGTATCAGTAGGTGACAGGTCCCCCGGTCACCTGTTTAACCCTTCTTTCAGCTCACATAAGTTTGTGTCTCAGCTCTCTAAGTTAACTTCTCCTCCCAAATTTCCTATTTTGTATTTCAAATGTTATTTTGAAAATTAAATGAATTTGGAGGACTTCTTTCACTTCCCTACCCCTTTGATAAAGGGAACTCTTTAGGTGGACTGCTTGATTTGAATGAAGTAGAATAGAAACAAGTACTTTCATTTACTGGAAAGGCTTAATATTTTTGGCATTTGAAGTGGCTTTGGGCTTGCACCTGCTATAACTTTTATGATTTTTCCTTTGGATTTTACAGCAATATTTGTATAGGTTTAGTTTAGTTCTCTCATTAGGAGCTTGGTATTCCAGGCACTGGATGAACTGAGTTCTGCAAACATCCCCGACACAGTCAGGTTCCTGTTGACTAATTCTGTGATCATCAAGAACAGTCTCTGAGTCCTTGTGGCCAAAGGCGGCAGCACAGGTTCCACGGGGAGTCGACAGTGTGGTTTCTGATGAGACACTTGGTCTCAGTGGATGGGGAGAGGACCCAGCAGGCCTCTGGTCACACTCACAGACTCTGGTGATGGTGGAAGATGAGAATGTGAACTGAGGGCCTGTGGGCGTTCTGAATGCCTGAATGACTCACAGGGGAGAGGGACATTCACAGGACCTTGAAACACATGCCACTTGCTATCATTTTCATATGATATGTTTGGAAAGCACCTCCACATGGAAGAAAGAGGGGTGGATGGTCTCTCTTTCAAAAGTGCTCCAAGAGAGAAAGGCATTTTCAAACCTTTGAGAATCCCTAAAGAATATCTCAATAGTCAGTGACCCGGAGTCCTCGCCCTCACCCCAAATTGTGTTGTTTATTCCTCCCTTTGGAGACCTTCCCTGGTGGCTCAGACAGTAAAGAGACTGCCTGCAGTGAAGCAGACGGAGGTTCAATCCCTGGGTCAGGAAGATCCCCCGAAGGAAGGCATGGCAACCCACTCCAGTACTCTTGCCTGGAGAATTCCATGGACAGAGGAGCCTGGCAGGCTACAGACTGTGGGGTGGAAAAGAGTCATCATGACTTGAATGACTGATACTTTCACTTTGGAGAACTGCACAGCCCGTTGCTTCAGTTTGGATCTCAGAGAGGCCTAAACTCAGTCAACTCTGTGTGTGTGTGTGTGTGTTTAGAAATTTCTTTTAAAATGATACAAATGAACTTGCAAAACAGAAACAGACTCACAGACCCAGGGAACAAACCTCTGGTTGCCAGGGGGAAGGATGCGGGGAAGGGATAGTTCGGGAGTGTGGGATAGACATGTGCACACTGCTGTATTTAAAATGGATGACCAACAAGGACCTACTGTGTACCACAGGGAACGCTGCTCAATGTTGTGTGGCAACCTGCAGGGGAGGCGTTTTGCAGAGAACGGATATATGTGTCCTTGTGGCTAAGACCTTTCACTGTTCACCTGAAACTATTACAACATAATTAATCAGCTATACCCTAATACAAAATAAAAAGTTAAAAAAAAGATTTTTTTTTTCCTCTTTACAAATTTTTTTGGCGGCACTGCACAGTATGTAGAATCTTAGTTCCCAGACCAGGGATTGAATCCACATCAAACTCCTTGCACTGGAAGGTGGGTTCTTAATTGCTGAATGGCCAGGGAAGTTCCCGCTTGCCTGTTTAACCCTTCCCTCAACTCATATAAGTTTGTGTCTCAGCTATCCAAGGTTAACTTCTCCACCCAGGTTTTCTATTTTTTATTTTAAATATCTTGAAAATTAAATGAGTTTGGAGGACTTCCTTCACTCCCCTGCTGCTGCTGCTGCTGCTAAGTCCCTTCAGTCGTGTCCAACTCTGTGTGACCCCATAGATAGCAGTCCACCAGGCTCCCCTGTCCCTGGGATTCTCCAGGCAAGAACACTGGAGTGGGTTGCCATTTCCTTCTCCAATGAATGAAAGTGAAAAGTGAAAGTGAAGTCGCTCAGTCATGTCCGACTCCCCGCGACCCCATGGACTGCAGCCCACCAAGCTCCTCCATCCATGGGATTTTCCAGGCAAGAGTACTGGAGTAGGGTGACACTCACTCCCCTACACTGTTAATAAAATAACTTCTCACCACAGGAAAGTTGGAAAAGTAAAAACAAAACAAAATTATTTATTGTTCTGATGAAGCAAAGTAAATCATTGTTAATTGTTAGTTTTTTTTTTTTAATCCAAACTCCTTCACCCCATAACTCTTGCCCTATATACACTCATTTCATTCTTTTGGGTTTTGTCAGATATTTATGACTCTCTTAAGAGTTTTCCATGGTTGCTTTAAATAATTTGGTAAACAAGGAAATGTCTATAGAAACAGAAAAAAACCATCACTCATGTTAACATTTTGGTATGCTGCTGCTACTGCTAAGTCGCTGCAGTCGTGTCCGACTCTGTGCAACCCCATAGACAGCAGCCCACCAGGCTCTGCCATCCCTGGGATTCTCCAGGCAAGAACACTGGAGTGGGTTGATATTTTCTTCTCCATTGTGTGAAAGTGAAGTTGCTCAGTCGCGGCCGACTCCTAGCGACCCCATGGACTGCAGCCTACCAGGCTCCTCCATCCATGGGATTTTCTAGGCAAGAGTACTGGAGTGGCTTGCCATTGCCTTCTCTGACATTTTGGTATATTTCTTTACCAATTGTGGTTCATTGTTAACGTATAAGAAAGTTTCCTTTATAACCAAAGGCTTTTACTTTTGAAAGCTGAATAAGAGAACATTTTAAGGCTCGATCAAAACTTTCAAAAAACAATGCCTCCAAAGTATTTCCAATATATTATTTGTTAAAGAACCAAAGCATGTGGAGCATCTTTGAGAAGCCTGCATTGTGGAAGGACCTCTTCCACATAGTCCTGCTTCCTCTTCCTTCTTTTCTCAGGCTTTGATCACTGACAAACACTTGGCACTCAAACTTCATCTCTGAGTCTTCTTCCAAACATCTCTTTCTCTGACACTCAAAACTGGAAAATTTTGGCTCATCTTGGTTTTCTCCAAACCCCTTTAAATATCTATTCTCTGAAAATGTACAAAGATTTATAGCAAGGAATGACAACCTGTATTATTTAAGTCCTTATAGGTACTTCTTACTAGCTTCACTTTTGTTTTTGTAGACTCTGCATTATCTATAGTTTATGAAGAATATTTCAAAACACAGACAATAGTTATTTTTCACAGAGTATTGAGTACCTATTGAGGGCAAGGCATGTATCAAATATATTTTCTGTTGTTAAGAAGTGCAATTGAATGAATGACTTGTCTTTATGTTATATTGACAAACAGATGAAAAACCTGAGGCCATGCTCTGTAATACAAGAACCCTGGTGTTATTGTTCAGTCACCAAGCTTTGTCCGACTCTTTGCGACCCCATGGACTGTAGCCCACCAGGCTCCTCTGTCCATGGGATTTCCCACGCAAGAAAACTGGAGTGGGTTGCCATTTCCTTCTCCAGGAAATCTTTCTGGCCCAGGAATCAAACCCATGTCTTCTGCACTGGCAGGCAGATTCTTTACCATTGAGCCACCAGAAAGCACTACAAGAACCCATAAAACCACATAAACGCATCAGGGAGCATGCTGGAAAATGATCAGGAAATCAAAGATTCCATCTTCTATATCTGGGAAGGGTTGCAGATATGATGAACTTCAAAATAGAATCCTTTCATTAGAAACATTTTATTTAATTTCCCAAGTAATCTTGTACTTTTCCTAGGTTTATTAACAAAAATTTACAGAAAGAATAATTTCAGTAGTCTTCCACTGACCATGATCAGTGCAGACAAAAATCATCTAGTATTTTGAATATGTAGGAAAAGTCCCAAGAGATGATTCATAGATCTAAGTTTCTGTGTGATGAATAAAACATTCTGTTTGCGATTAGAGGTGTGAATTTTATCTTCCTCTTCTTTCCTCCTTCCTTCCCTCTCTCCCTGCCTCCTTCCCTCCCTTTCTTTCCCCATCCTTGATTTCATTTTATAGAGTTTTAAAGAAGACTTTCAAAGTATAAAGTAATATGAGGATTTTTGTTACGTTGTTAAGATATTTTATATTGAATTACCATTCATCATATTTATCCCAAATTTGAAGGAACACATTTGTTTTAAATAACTATGTCCCTGTCTGATTATCGAATGGGCTTCCCTGGTGGCTCAGTGGTAAAGAGACTGACAGCCGATGCAGGAGACAAGAGTTTGGTTCCTGGGTTAGGAAGATCCCCTTGCAGAAGGAAATGGCAACTCACTCCAGTATTCTTGCCTGGGAAACCCCATGGAGAGAGGAGCCTGGTGGGCTATGGTCCATGGGGTCACAAAAGAGTAGGACACGACTCAGCATGAGCACGAGTGACCCCCTCTGTTTCCTGATACGGCAGAAAATATTCCATTTCTCACCAGAGAGTAGACATCAAGACATAACTGGTGTGACAGCACCCTGGACTCTGGTTAGCATTCAGTGAGAGAGAGTGAGAGAGAGCTAATGCTTTTGGTTACAGGGTAATCATTTTTGGTGTAAAATGGAAGGGATTTGACAGAGAGCTGCTGAAGGGTTTGATCTCACAGTCACGAGCTCTTGCTTGAGGAACTTGGTAGACAGTCCCACCGTCGTCTGCCTTGTGAAAACTCTAGTGTTTTCCAGAGAACTTAACTCTTTGTAGGAATGAGAAGATGGCAGGACATCAATATAAAGATTTACATTAGGCCGAAAATAGTGTCTCAAGGGCAATTTGGTCTCTTTTGTAACAATTAGGGGACATTTTTCTGTTTCAGGGTCTGACATTAGCAGTGATGACTTGTCTCCTGCCTGCACAGATTTCCCTGGAGTGGGTTGGGGCTCTGATGAAAGGTGTTGTGAATGAGCCAAAGAATGTAAGCCATGACCCTTATGGTCAGAGACGTTCTGACAAAGTAAGTACTTTAAATTATTCATGGCCAACCTATTGTTTCCATTAATATGTATTGATGTGCCTACATAGGAAATTCTTATCTAATGCTATTGATTGCATGCAGGTTTGAAATTGTCTCTTTGAAAACATGAAGCAAATGGCTAGCAGAAGGCTCGGAAGCTCTGATATTCAAACTCCTTCTTGGGTGTTAGTTATGACTGAAGAAACGTAGAGGCTTCCTAGGTGGTACTGTGATAAAGAACTCACCTGCCAGTGCAGAAGACAGAAGAAACGAGGGTTCAATCCCTGGGTTGGGAAGATCCCCTAGAGGAGGGCATGGCAACCCACTCTAGTATTCTTGCCTGGAAAATCCCATGACAGGGGAGCCTGGAGGGCTACAGTCCATGGGGTCGTCGCAAAGAATTGGACACCCTTGAAGTGACTTAGCATAGTCACAGAGAGAAATCTGATAGGATCCAAAGGTAATCTTGTGTGCAGATGCCAGAAGGCTTCTCTGGCATCTCTGTCCATGAAGAGACACCAGGGAGTTTTGATTTTATTTTTTGGATAAGGGGCACCCATAAGAATAAAACTAAGAAGGGAAGAGACATTGTATCTTTAAAAGAGGATGTTTACTCAGACAAAAGTCTTCGGGATGCAATGGGGAGAGGAACTCAGGGAAGGGGCAGTAAGTTGTCAAGGCTTTAGCCAAAGTCCAACTTCTAGAAAACTGTTAGTAGCCTTGGAGAAGGCAGAGAGGAATCATGAGACTCTCTACTGAGACTTGGAAGACACATCATTAAACTGCATCCCCGGTCCAAACAGAGGACACTAGGATCTATCATGTGCAAATGAGCAACTCTGTTGGACTGGATGCAAGCACAGCCAAGGCAAACCAGTTCTGACTGCATGTCTACTCTAGGTACCTGGGCAGAGAAACTCTGAGGGTTCCCCCAAAAGGACCACAGCCAACCTCTCCCAGAGCACTGAGACCTAAAAGCTGGGAACGCTAGTGGCAACTCAGGCACAAGCTATTCAAATGGCTCTGATGCCATCTGGTATAGTGTCGGCACAGGTCTAGTCACAGTTCATCTTCCCACTGATGTGGCTTTGATTTCATTTCCTAATCATCTCTGCCCATGTGATCCTGTCATGGGTGTTCACGTGTGATCAAGCTCCAGCTGCCCTCCGTGGCATTAGTGGTAAAGAACCCACTGGTCAGTACAGGAGATGTAAGAGACATGAGTTTGATCCCTGGGTTGGGAAGATTCCTTGGAGGAGGGTATGGCAACTCACTCCAGTGTTCTCACCTGGAGAATCCCATGGACAGAGAAGCCTGGCAGGCTACAGTCCATGGGGTCACAAAGAGTTGGACGTGACTGAACTGACTTAGCATGCCCTCCTACCATGGACAGATTGCTCCCTAGAAGGGTCTCCTGCTCTCATTGTTGAAGCAATCCAAGAGTTATGAATACGATCTGTTAGTGACAGTGAGGAAGGAGAAATATGTTTGCCTTAGAGAGATATGGACTTTTGAATAGGCAGAATTTGGTAATAAATTGGATTTGGCCATTACAGAAGAGAGAAGAGGCACAGTTGAGCCTAGTTTATAGTGTTTAAACTCTTTTGAGTTCTACAGCTAAGGATATTGTTCCCAGAAAGACCCACGGACACATCATTATCCACAATCTCAGACGATTTGTACATGTGGTAGCTAAAAAATCGAAAAATCTATTCTGTAGAGGAAGATTTTGGAGGTAGAACTGGCTGATCTGAAAGATTCCTTCTGCTTCCTTAACATCAGAGTATTAATAGTTATAGAACTTAAGCACCCATGTATTGTTGGAGATGTTGAGAGCAAGTCAGGAATAGTGAGCTGGTGCATCGGTGAGGTGCTAGGGAGTGTAGGGGGAAATTGTATTTTGTTTAGACCTGGTCAATCTGAAGTGCTGGTAAGGCATCTATAGGGAGATGTTAAGTAGATAATTATAGGCACACTTTGATAAAGTGCTTATTGCACTGTCTAACATGATAGCCATTGCTTACATGTGGCCACTGAGGACTATAAAGAAATATGATTAATCCTGAGATGTGTTGTAAGTGGGAAGCACACTTTCATTTCAAAGACAATCTAAAAAGCAACCTACCGCCCAACGAAGATAAATATTTCACTTTTACATCAAAGATTACATGTCAAAATAATATTTTGGATATACTGTATTAAGTAAAATATGTTATTAAACTTAACTTCATCTGCTTCTTTTAAAATGTGGCTATTAGGATATTGAACATTACATCCATGGCTTGTATTTGTGGCTTGCATCATATTTCTCTTGGACAACACTGCTCTAGATAATGCTTGTGAGTAGTTATTGGTGACAACTCGAGGAGAGTTGAGATCTCTGTGGAGAGGACAGAGAAAAGGAAGTGCATAGGGTTGAGGACATAATTGTGGAGATGCCCATGTTCATAGATGAAAGGGAAGGCTGAGAAGGACCTGGAGGGTGAACAGAAGGTGAAGAAGAAGAAACTCTATCTTAGGAACTGGAAGAACAGGGCATTTTAGGGAGGAGGGTCTACTAAAGAAATTCACACAAAATAATTCAAATAATTCAAACTTTATCCTATTGCAGAGGTTCTTCCCCCAGAAAGCGAAATGATCAAATTTAAATTTTGAGATGGTTTTGGCAACAAGGATTGGGTTGAGGGAGAAGCTGAAGTCCAGGTGGCCAGTTAGAAATTCAGGGAATAAGAACAGCCCCAAAGCCCTTTAGCATCTACCAAGCCAAACAGGAAAGAACGGTTTTCACTTGGAGAAAGAACTTTCTATTTTATTTTTTGCCGTGAAAAATGAGGTGAGTGAGATTTTGATAATTTAAAGCATGTGTTTTCTGCTTCTAGAATCCAGGAAAATGGGTTGCAATGAAAATCCATGTCATAAATGATTAAAGATCCTTTGTGCGGGAACATAGAAAGATGTAAAGAAACCAAGGACACAAAAATTGTAGGATTTCTAAGAAACAATGGTTGTCTTTTTGTATAAATGTCTCACATAGGAAAAAGAGAAGAGAACATTATTCCACATCCTTGAGAGCATGACAGCAGGAAGAATGGTTTCTAAAAAGAGTTTTCCTTGAGGCTCTGACTCCATAACTCAAGATCATTTCAGGTACTTCTAAGTGTTTACAAATTGAACGAGCTGTGTCTTGGGATGTCCTTTAATGGAAAACTGGGTACATAAAATGATTTATTTGGAGCTCCATTTAAAGTAAAAAACAGATTGAAGTCTATGAAAGTAAAAAATTCAGGGTACCAAGTAAAGGTGAGCTGAATGTTTTGAAGGTATTTGGATACTGTTTAAATTAATGTTTTAAATTCTCTGCTTGTTTAAAAGAAAAGAGGGAACAAATGATGATAAAAGAAAAATCAATGAGGGACTCCCGTGGTGGTCCACTGGTTAAGATTCTGTTCTTCCAGTGCAGGAGGCATGAGTTTGATCCCTGGTTGGGGAACTAAGATTCCAGGGAGTGGCCAAAAAAAAAAAAAAAAGAATCAATGAAAGTAGTTCTATTAGGGAACTAAACAAGAGGGAAATGATTGATTCATTAAAGACACTTGGAAGATAGTCCTAGGTGGGGCACCATATACAGCATTCGGATAAAACCCATGCCTGTGGCAGAATAATAATAATAATCACCAAGTAGCAGCAACTGACACATATTAAGCACAAATTATGTACGAGATAGGGCTTCTCAGGTGGCACTAGCTCAAAGAACCCACCCCTGAGTGCAGGAGATTCAGGTTCGATCCCTGGGTTGGGAAGATCCCACTCCAGTATTCTAGGCAACCCACTCCAGTACTCTTGCCTGGAGAATCCTCATGGACAGAGGAGCCTGGTGGGCTACAGTCCATGGAGTTGCAAAGAGTCAGACACGACTGAAGGGACAGCATACGTGCAGGTATAGGTAGTGTTTATGTGATTCTAAGTTTTCACTCATCTATTTATCACAATAATCTCACAAAATAGGTATTATCTTACTGTTAGATGAGGCAGTGAGATTGGGTAATTAGCCCAAGGTCACAGAGCTAGCTCCCTGTATCAAAGGAAGACACAAGTTGTATCAGGCAGCTTTGGCTGGGTTATGCTGTGGCAACAAATGGCTCCTAAAATCTTAGTGGGCTCTAATAAAAGGAGCTTGAAATTTTTGTTTGTAAACTCCATCACAGGACACTTGCTCTGCTTCATTCCTGGACTTTGACTGTAGAAGCAGCGCCTATCTTGGACACTGGCGCCCTTTTGTCAGAGGAAATAGAAAGCAATGGACGAACCATGTGACGGCTCTAATAACTTCTACTGGAAGTAGAACCTAGCACTCTATCTTCCGTTTCTTTGACCAAAGCATGTCTTGTGATAACACTGCCAGTGGTGTGAGAAGTGTAGTCTCTGCCGAGATGATCTTTGGAGTAAGAGGACCCATGGGGAGGATTTTTTTTTTTCCTTTGTTTTGTTTCAGTCATATGACTCTTTAGCTTTACAAGGATGAGAATCAAAGATTGTTTGATATGACTTCGTTTCACACAAAGGAGTCAATGTTATGATTGTGGTATTGAATGGGGAGTGATAGAGGGTCATGCAAACAGATGACTCTGAAATGGAGAGCAGCTACGACCACTGACAGCAGCTGGGCCACTGCCAAAATCCTCGCAGAGCAAGGTACCTGGGAGGAAGATTGAATTTCAACAATAAATCAGGCCACAGGTAAAAGAGGGTAGGGCTTCCCTGGTGGCTCAGATGGCAAAGCAGCTGCCTGCCATAACAGGAGACCTGGGTTCAATCCTGGGTCAGGAAGATCTTCTAGAGAAGAGAATGACAACCTACTCAAGAATTCTTGCCTGGAGAATTCCATGGGTGGAGGAGCCTGGTGGGCTATAGTCCATGGGATCGCAAAACAGAAGGTGAGGACTGACCCAGACTGAGAGATGGTACGGAGGGTCAATCAAGCACAGACAGAGAATTCTCAGGGTTTAGTGAAGGCTGAAGGTTTAGCTCAATTATTTAGGGAAAAAACCAATTTCTGAGGGGGTGCATGCCCTGATTTCTTTTGTCTAAAAACCCCTCCCCTCCATGAATTCCTGAGGAGTGTGTTATGAACTAATGGACATTAATGAGTGAAAACAGGAACAATTATAGACAGTCCTACTTATTAAGATGCAGATGAAGATGGACAGAATATATCTCTACAAACCAAGCAACTAGAAAGTGGACTCATGTGGGCATGTAGGTAGAATGGACACAGGAGAAAATGGAAAGAAAACTTCAGTTCTTGAACTGATGTTAAATTTAACCTGAATTTATTGGACAAATTGCTCATTTTCATGCAAGTGAATCTGGTTTACAGACTCACTAAAGAACTTTCCACAGAGATGTAAATTGATCTTGATGAATACAATAAAAGGAAGTGATGATCAATTTGTGGAACCTAGAATAAATTCACATCAAATGAGGATAAAGCATTTAGAAACAAGACAGTTTCTTTTCCTTTCCAGTACTGAAGAACTGTAAAAACCGTGACAACAAATTGGAACATTTGGGAAAGGGAGACAAAAATAAGATTTAATCTCATCCCCCATATATATGAAAATTCTTCTCAATTCTGTGCATTCTTTATAGTTTTTCCTCACAGATACATAAAAACTGCATTGCAGATTCAAAAATGCCATTGTAATAGAGCATTTTCCATAAACAATTTTCCATGTTGAAATACAGTCCTTATGATTATAATAGTAGGAAAATAGTCTGCTGCATAGTATTGCTGTTTAGTCGCTAAGTTGGTCCGACTCTTTCGGACCCCATGGATTGTAGCCAGCTAGACTCCTCTGTCCATGGGATTTCCCAGATAAGAATGCTGGAGCCGGTTGGCATTTCCTTCTCCAGGGCAATCTTCCCAACCTAGGGATTGAACCCAAGTCTCCTGTATTGACAAGTGGATTCTTTACTGCTGGACATCAGGGACACACTGGCATAGAATTAACATAGTTTAATTCATCAAATTTTATCATTATTAGACGTTTAGTTTCAGCTCTTCATCTTCATTAGCAATGCTGATTATATGGTCGTGTAAAATATACATATTTAAAACATTGTTTTTGTTGTGGCACTATTCTAAAACTGAGTCAAAGATTATAAACTCTTTAGGACTACATATAGGTTGATTTTCAAAATAACTGCATCAGCTTATCTAAAATTTGTATGTAATTCACTATATAGTTTAGGAATTATATATATTTAAAGATCATAAAAATCGGCTAATGAATACAAATATATCTTACTCTGTGTTAATTTGTATGTTTGAAAACTTGCAAGGCTGAGTAGTGTTCCATGTGTTTATCCGCCAACAGCATGGGTCATAATTCATTAATTTACTCCTTCATTCAATCACTGGACAAATATTTTTTTGAAGTAGGTCCCACAATATGCCAGGTACTGTTTTTGTTTCTGAGAACACAGCTATGAAGAAAACAAAACTCCCTGCCCTTATGGATTTTGTCTTATAGGATAAAGAGGACAATAAGTAAAATAATAAGTATTAAACTTGTATAATATGTTGAATGTTATAATTTCTATGGAAATAATAAATGATAATAGGAATAAGCTTGTTGGTAGAGAGTCAAACTTATAAATAGGAGGGTCTATGATAAATATATATATCACTCTGCTTATTTAACTTCTATACAGAGTATATAATGAAAAACGCTGGGCTATAGGAAGCAAAAGCTGGAATCAAGATTGCCTGGAGAAATATCAATTTAACCTCAGATATGCAGATGATACCACTCTTATGGGAGAAAGTGAAGAAGAACTAAAGAGCCTCTTGATGAAAGTGAAAGAAGAGAGTGAAAAAAATTGGCTTAAAGCTCAACATTCAGAAAACTAAGATCATGGCATCCAGTCCCATCACTTCATGGCAAATAGATGGGGAACAGTGGTTGACCTTATTTTTTGGGGCTCCAAAATCACTGCAGGTGGTGATTGCAGCCATGAAATTAAAAGACGCTTACTCCTTGGAAGGAAAGTTATGACGAACCTAGACAGTATATTAAAAAGCAAAGACACAGGTGTATAAAAAATTTAAAAAAAAAAAAAAGAGAGACATTACTTTGTCAACAAAGGTCCGTCTAGTCAAGGCTATGGTTTTTCCAGTAGTCAGACACAACTGAGCGACTGAACTGATGATAAATATATGTTTGAATAAAGCCTGAAGGAGGTGGGGCAGGTCCCAAGTATGTACCTGAGGACAAAGTGCTCCAGCCAGAAATACTACATGGTCCAAGGCCCCAAGTGAGGCCATGTCTGATACGTTGGAGAAGCTGAGAGGCTAGTTTGGCTGGAGTGGAGGGAGATCTTTTCCTTTTAAAAAAAATATATATTTATTTATTTTATTTGGCTGGGATGGGTCTTAGTTGTGGCATGTGGGATCTAGTTCCCTCACCAGGGATTGAAACCCAGCCTTTTGCGTTGGTAAGTGTGGAGTCTTAGCCACTGGACCACTGGGGAAGTCCCTGGAGTGAGATCTTTTGATGATGTTCATTTGTAGAAGGAGAACAAAGAGAGAAGGTCTAGCTAATTCCAACAGGGGAAGAAGTTTCAAGAAAAAGGTTGTCACCACTGAAATTAACCAAGATGTGTGGGCAGAAGACAATGGAAACAAAGTAACCCCAGTCAATAAAGATAAAGGTGGCCAGATTCTGCTGGCCAGAGCTCAGTCACTTGGCCATAACTAGTAAAGAGAGGTACTAAATGGAGTTTCGGAGAAGGCAATGGCACCCCACTCCAGTACTCTTGCCTGGAAAACCCCATGGGTGGAGGAACCTGGTAGGCTGCAGTCCATTGGGTCGCTAAGAGTCGGATTCGACTGAGCGACTTCACTTTCACTTTTCACTTTCATGCATTGGAGAAGGAAATGGCAACCCACTCCAGTGTTCTTGCCTGGAGAATACCAGGGACAGGGGAGCCTGGTGGACTGCTATCTATGGGGTCACACAGAGTCAGACACGACTGAAGCGACTTAGCAGCAGCAGCAGCAAATGGAGTTTAGTGAGTAGGCAAAGAAGAGAACGTGTGCATGTATGCTAAGTCGAGTCAGACTCTATGACACCATGGATTGTGGCCTACCAGGCTCCTCTGCCCGTGGAATTTTCTAGGCAAGAATACTGAAGTGGGGTGTCATTTCCTATGCCAAGAAGAAAATACCGGTTTTATAAGAAAAGCTTGCAAACTCTATCATAGCTGATCTAAAATCAACTGTGCATTATAAATGGGGGTCTTCCTGGTTGGTGTAGTGGTAAAGAACCCCCTTGCCCGAATAGAGGATATTAGAAATGCGGGTTTGATCCTTGGGTCGGGAAGATGCCCTGGAGGAGGACATGGCAACCTACTCCTGTATTCTTGCCTGGAGAATCCCATGGTCAGAGGAGCCTGGTGGGCTAAGGTCCATAGGGTACCACAGAGTCGGACATGACTGAGGTGACTTAGCAAACACACACATTATCAACTGGTGTAATTGCAAAAGTATCTGAGGCCCTTCCCTCAAATACAGGATCAAAATATCAAGGGATAGACCCCATGAATGTGTTTTTTGGTGGCCCTGTTAGGCATCCAGGTTTGGAAACCACTGAGTGAATGTATCTTTGGGAAATAAAATTACATCAAAATGTGTCTTAAAAAACAGAAACAAAAAAGTTCCCAAACCTTGGATAATTAAAAGTAGGGAGAAATATCAATAACCTCAGATATGCAGATGACACCACTCTTATGGCAGAAAGTGAAGAGGGACTAAAAAGCCTCTTGATGAAAGTGAAAGTGGAGAGTGAAAAGGTTGGCTTAAAGCTCAACATTCAGAAAACGAAGATCATGGCATCTGGTCCCATCACTACATGGGAAATAGATGGAGAAACAGTGGAAACAGTGTCAGACTTTATTTTTCTGGGCTCCAAAATCACTGCAGATGGTGACTGCAGCCATGAAATTAAAAGACGCTTACTCCTTGAAAGGACAGTTATGACCAACCTAGATAGCATATTCAAAAGCAGAGACATTACTTTACCAACAAAGGTTCGCCTAGTCAAGGCTATGGTCTTTCCTGTGGTCATGTATGGATGTGAGAGCTGGACTGTGAAGAAGGCTGAGCGCCGAAGAATTGATGCTTTTGAACTGTGGTGTTGGAGAAGACTCTTGGGAGTCCCTTGGACTGCAAGAAGATCCAACCAGTCCACTCTGAAGGAGATCAATCCTGGAATTTCTTTGGAAGGAATGATGCTAAAGCTGAAACTCCAGTATTTTGGCCACCTCATGCGAAGAGTCGACTCATTGGAGAAGACTTTGATGCTGGGAGGGATTGAGGGCAGGAGGAGAAGGGGACGACAAAGGATGAGATGGCTGGATGGCATCACTGACTTGATGGGTGTGAGTCTGATCTCCGGGAGCTGGTGATGGACAGGGAGGCCTGGCGTGCTGCGGTTCATGGGGTCGCAAAGAGTCGGACACGACTGAGCGACTGATCTGATTGATCTCTGATCTGAGGGCTTCCCAAGTGTCATAGTGGTAAGAATCTGCATGCCAACGCAGGAGACGTGGATTTTGATTCTTCAGTTTAGAAGATCCCGTTAAGGAGGAAATGGCAACCCACTTCAGTATTCTTGCCTGGGAAATCCCATAGACAGAGGAGCCTGGCAGGCTACGTCGGTAGGGGAACAAGACAGAGCGCCTAAGCAAGCACACACTGGTTATAATACAAAGTAGCCACTAGGTGGCAAAAGAACTCCATTCTTGTAAGCTTTTTGATGGCCTCCTTATTTCATCTTCCCTGTTCATTTAATTTTCTCTTTCTTTTCTTCTTCTTTTCCTGGTTTGTTGGGTTAAAATTTATAAGATTAAGTTCTTTAAAGAGATTGATGCTAACATTTCTAAAGAGATTGCATTATTAAGAAGTTCTTTCCTTATAGAAAAGAAAAATACCTAGAGTATTATGTTAGAGGACTGTTCAGAATTAATGCTATTAAAATTTTACTTGTTTTTGATAGAAGTGAAATGTGTTAACTGAATAAGACTAAATATTAGGAGGTCAAATAAGCATGCAAAACTGTTTTCAGTGTTTCAAGTTTCAAGGCACAGATGTTATAGATAGTATTAATATACGTTGAATATGATAAATTTACTCTTAAGGAAAACTTAAATTTTTTTGTTTTCATAAAATTAAAAGTTCCACTGGTAATTTTATACAGTGAATTCTCCTGAGAACTGTGTCCGGGACTTTTAAGAGTCAAGGATATTTGTTTAAATTGATCTCACTTAAATCTGGGTTCCACTGTTTTGAGAACTGAGCTTGAGCAAATTTCTTGGTGCCTCTCAGCTTCTGCTGCAAAAACGGGGTAAACAATGCTTATTTTAGAAGGGTGCTGTGAAGAATCAACGATGACACCAGCAAATGATCTATATACATTACAAAATTAGGTAAACAAATAAAAATTCCTTCCTCTATTCCAATTTTTTTTTTCTAATGGCAATTGCTACTTGGATTTTAAAGTCAAACAGAAGGCTGAAATACAAGTATTGCTTGGCAGGATCATAATCTAGTTAGGATGTTAAAAATCATCACACTGTTAAAAAGACTCAGAGTTGAAAACCTAAGTTCACTGTTCTGAATTTCTGCACTTCCTGCTAGGAAACATGATATTGTTTGAAGTGTGTTTTTTGGTTTCATTTGCTGTAATTATTCACTTGTCATATAAAGTATATAATGACTTATGTGCTATAGTATGATTCAACATTGCAGAGAAAGGAGAATAAGGAATGTATTTTATTAGCAGGTGAGGCTCGTCCTCTTTATCCTTTATCTTCTTTACTCGCGCATGTAATTTACTAAAGAGCTGACAAAGTCACAGTGCAGGCTGCTTCTCACCATATTCCTCTGCAGACCGTGATGAGACAAACTCTGAGCCTCAGCTTTCTAATGGGGCCTATGTAAGAAATCTGATGCGGTTATATTGATTCTTCATTTCTATACCGTGAAAGAATGAGGTTGCCTCTAAGAAGGAGGCATGAAGGCATGTGCTTGGGACAAAGCCCCTGGCAAAGAGGCTACAAGGGTGCTTAGCAATCCAATATTGAACACTGAAAAAGCCTCCGCATCCTTTTTCATTTGGCCCCAACGAAGAAAGACATGAAAATATGAAAGAAAAGGTCTGAGAAAGCGAGGCACTGCGGAAAAATATAGGAAGTTTGTGTTGCTGATGAAAGGGCCATCCGTATGAAGTGGATGATACATATTTACATTTTGATATATAGATTTAATTTTAAGTGATTTTGTAATAAATAGCTTTAGTTCTAAGGATTGAAAACTGCAGGAGGAATTCACATTTATATTTAATTTTGTTCCAACAGCCTGATGGATTTGGAAATTCTGTTTCTTAAGTTTGTTTGATAATCTTGAGGTGCGAGGAAAACACTTTCAGAAGAGCTTAAATGGGAGGCAAGGAGACATTGGATTTCACTGGGTACTTCTTTCTTCATAAATGTCAAATATTTCCTATAGCCACTGGCTTCTACTTCTTGGCTAGTTAGCGATTAGAAAAATGGAAATGATATTGCTTATACATGGAATCTAAAGAAAGGGTACAAATGAACTTATCTACAAAATAGATATCTAATTACAGCTATAGAAAACAAGTTTATGTTTGCCAAGAAGAGAAATGTGGAGGGACAAACTGGGAGACTGGGATTGACATATACATGCTGCTATATATAAAATAGATGAGTAATAAGAACCTTCGGTATAACACAGGGTCTCTACTCAGTACTCTGTAATGGCCCATATGGGAAAAGAATCTAAAAAAGAGTGGCTATATAGAGCATATGTATAGTATGTATATTACATATATATTTATATATATATTTATAATTCATTCACTTTGCAGAACACCTGAAACTAACACAGCATTGTAAATCAACTATATTGCAATAAAAAATTAAAGACAAACACACAAATCATGGCAATTACCTTAACAGCTTATTCAGGGTATGTTCTAAATGTGATTGAACAAAGATTCCAATATTCCCAAAGCAGAAGAGCCAATGTTTTGTTTCTGCACTTGAAAAGTCTGGAATAATCTCTCCAACCTTCACTGTGGAAATTCTTCTTGTCTTCAAGGTCTCTATCATGAGGTACCTCCATGATGTTTTTCCTAACTCTCTGAATTAAAGTACTCTTTCTCTTCACACGCGCATAGCCATAATTTTGTCAAGGGGTAATAGTTTCCCCAAGCACAACAAGTGCCCCCCATATGGCCCTCCCAACTTCTGACATTGGCATGTGGCTACTGGTCTGGCATTTCTGTCAATTTCCAACAGCAAAGAAAAACAAAAGCAGTTTGTTTTTCTTTCTTTCTTTTATTTTTTTAACTGTGGCAAAATATACATAATGGAAAAATATGCCCGGCTTCCCAAGTGGCTCGATGATAAAGAATCCCCCTGCGGATGCAGGAGATGCAGGTTCGATCCTTGGGTTGGGAAGATCCCTGGAGAAGGAAATAGCTACCTACTCCAGTATTCTTGCTGGAGAATCCCATGGGCAGAGGAGTCTAGTGGCTACAGTCCAGGGAGTTTGCAAAGAGTGGAACATGACTGAGCATGCACGCGTGTGCTCTTTTGCTAGTGGCTAGGAGCCTGGTGGGCTGCCGTCTATGGGGTCGCACAGAGTCGGACACAACTGAAGTGACTTAGCAGCAGCAGCAGCAGCAGCAGCAGCAGCAGCAGAAAACAAGGGTCTGAAACTTGAAGGATATAAGGAGGATTGGCTCCTTTAAACATCACTCCTAGAGACTCCCTGGGGGAGCAGGGCTGTGCTCCTAGTCTTAGGCTCTTCCCGAATAGGAAGTGTGGTTCTTATGTGTATAACACATCTGTCAGCAATGCAGTAAGGGTTCTGCTGAACGAAGCTATGCTACCCCCGGTCACATGGGACCCTCATGTAGTGGGACCAGTAGGACAAGACGGACGTTCTATACTGGTGAGGAACCTGAGTCTGATTGTCACGAGGAGGGGGACTACTGCTACCTGGTGGGGTAGGGGTGGCTCTGAGATCCGGGAGTACACTGAGGTGTCTTTCAGCGAGTCTGTGTTCACCGCCAGCTATAAATAGGCAATTGAGCAAACTTTGGCCTGAGGACAAGAGAAATAAAAGCTCAGGTTTCTAAATGATGAAAGTCTAGGTCATTCAACCAGAAAAGCAACGCAGAGCTGCCAAAATGCTGCTCAAGGTTGAGAGAAAGAGAAAACCAGTGATGCAGATTGACCGTGGGTATCAGTTATGACAGCCTGGCTGCGACAGAGACATGGCTCCATCAGTCTGTTATGTTAGATCCCTGAAGACACTGTGGCTGGTCAGAGCTTGAAGGAGACACTAATACTTTGGACTTAAAGGAAGGCATGCCATGAACTGTAATGTCAGAGGGGGACTGTGTTGGCCATAATAATACTTTCTTTTACTCCATCTACTTCTGTGACAACAGTTCTATGCAGGACTTGAGTAGCTCCAGACACCAGACAGGGCTCCCTCCTTGTGTCTTCATTATATTCTTCTAACTTCCTGCCAAGGGCTTCTCTGCTACCCTGGCATTCACATCGTTCTGGGGCACCTACTCAGCTCCTGTGTGTCTGCATCCTGGGTGCTGGGAAAGATCATGCCCTAGAACACTCTTGCCCAGTGGAGGATTGCAGCCAGCGCATAAATGCTCTCTGCTTTCATCTGTCTGTCCCAGGCAGGCAGTTCTAAGTCATTTCAGGAGTCCTCAGAAAGTCCTGAGAGATCACACACCAACTTGACAAAACATTCTTTATTGAATTTCCCTCCTTCCTCGTTTTACTTTCTTCATCCTTCATTCCTGCCTTGGGAGAACTGCTTGCCAAATGAAGTGTTGCAGCCCAGACTTCATTTCAAGATCTCTTTTCAGAGGAACAGGCGAAGGCATAGCTGAAACATCTGATGTGCTAATTTGGATGAGGGGGCGGTTACTATTGGAGATGGGATGTCAGACGTAATACTCATCATGGTGGGTTTAATCTCATTAAGTAAAATATTGAAATTGGAAGGCTGTTATTGGGTCATAGGTGATTTGACTTTCATTTTCCACAACAAATTCCCATCACACATTAATTTCCCTCCTTTTGGGATTTCATCATTAGCAGTTGGCCCAGAGATTGATTGACTGAATGGAATGGTGTATGATAATTACTCTGCAGTTTAGACGTTTGGTGTATATTTCAAAGTATTGGGGTTCAAAGGATGAGTGGCTATAGCTCTGGATCTGGAACTTCTCCCTGTAGAGTGCTTGATGAGGGGAATGACAAACTCAAGGATTAACAGCCAAAAGAGAAGTAGGGCTGTGCTTGGTCACTCAGTCATGTCCAACTCTTTGCGATCCCTTGGACTGTAGCCTGCCAGGCTCCTCTGTCCATGGGGCTTCTCCAGGCAAGAATAGGCAGTGGGTAGCCTATACCTTCTCCAAGGGAACTTCCAGCAGAGGAACTGAACCAGGGTCTCCTGCATTGCAGGCAGTTCTTTATCAGCTGAACTACCAGGGAGAAGTAGAGTGCATTCTCACGATAGCAAAGTGTGAATTAACTGTTGTTTCGTTGCTCACTTGTGTCTGACTCTTTGCGACCCCATGACCTGTAGCCTGCTAGGCTCCTCTGTCCATGGGATATCCCAGGCAAGAATACTGGAGTGGCTTGCCAGTTCCGTCTCCAGGGGAGCTTCCTGTCACAGGGCTTGAACCTGCATCTCCTGTGTCTTCTGCATTGGCAGGTGAATTCTTTACCACTGAGCTACCAGGGAACTAGTCTCTCTCAATAGAGGCTCATTAGTTAAACCAAAGAAATGACTCTTTATTTTTCCTTGAATTTAATATTCAATTGCATGCTTAGTAGAGAAGAAAGGAAAGAATAAGAGAGATAGAGGGAGGTATTCTAGAGAGTCAGGCCTCTTCTGGTTCTGCTTGTTATGAAAATTCAGAAAGGAGGAGGAAAAAGCAGAGAGCTTTCATGGTGTCTCTTTAAGGGCATTTTAGTATGAGGCACCCGGTACAATGTGCCCCTAATTATCTCCATTTCTGACGATCCTCTCTTGTAGAAGAGTTAATAAGAGGTAAATCAAGGGGCAGAAAAGCTGGCTTAAAACTCAACATTCAAAAAACTAAGATCACGACCTCTGGTCCCATCACTTCATGGAAAATAGACGTGGAAACGATGGAAACAGTGACAGACTTTATTTTCTTGGGATCCAAAATCCTGACTAAAGGAAATCAGTCCTGAATATTCATTGGAAGGACTGATGCTGAAGCTGAAACTCCAATACTTTGGCCACTTGATGCGAAGAACTGACTCATTGGAAAAGACCCCAATGCTGGGAATGATTGAAGGCAGAAGGAGAAGGGGCCGACAGAGGGTGAGATGGTTGAATAGCTTCATTGACTCAATGGACATGAGTTTGAGTAGGCTCTGGGAGTTGGTGATAGACAGAAAAGCCTGGTGTGCTGCAAACCGTGGAGTCGCAGAGTTGGATACGACTGAGTGATTGAACTGAACTGAACAAGGAGCAGAAATGGATGGGGAGAGAGACTGGGAGTGAAAGGACAGAAAGCACATCCTCCAGTCGAAGAGGAAGAGGAGGTGTTTCCTTGGCTCCACATACTAGCAGCGTTTCCCCACGTGTTTGGGGGGTGTTTCACTTTGGTCCCCAGACACTTGATCTCCTGCTCCAGCTCATAGTACCTGGTGTGTTTAGCAATTTTCTGAGCCTGGAAAACATATCTATGGCAGTTAATTAAACCTACAATAAGGGATTCTCAGCTGAAGGCAGAGAAGCCTGTGGTTCATTTGTATAAGGACTTTGCTGTTGCTGCTGCTGCTGCTAAGTCGCTTCAGTCATGTCTGACTCTGTGAGACCCCATAGACGGCAGCCCACCAGGCTCCCTGGTCCCTGGGATTCTCCAGGCAAGAACACTGGAGAGGGTTGCCATTTCCTTCTCTAGTGCAGGAAAGTGAAAAGTGAAAGTGAAGTTGCACAGTGGTGCCCGACTCATAGTGACTCCATGGACTGCAGCCCACCAGGCTCCTCCATCCATGGGATTTTCCAGAAAAGAGTACTGGAGTGGGGTGCCATTGCCTTCTCTGAAGGACCTTGCTACACCACAATAAAACAAGGCAAGCCAGGTCCTCTGAGACTGACCTGAGAATGCAATACACATTCCTTCACCCGGACACTTTCCTGCTTTAGTCATAGAAATGCAGCTCACATGAACTAGTACAAGGTAAAAAAGTCAATCTACTGTAGCCTTCCCTTTTTTTTTTTTGAGGGGGTTGGGGAGGCCTGGGTTTCCCGTCTGGTGCTAGTGGTAAAGAACCCAGCTGCCAATGCAGGAGACTTAAGAGATGTAGGTTCAAACCCTGGTTAGGGAAGATCCTCTGGAGAAGGGCATGGCATCCAACTCCAGTGTTCTTGCCAGGAGAGCCTCATGGACAGAGAAGCCTGGCCGACTGTAGTCCATAGGGTCTCATAGAGTCAGATACGACTGAAATGACTTCACACACACGCATGTACACAGGAGAGGATTATGCTGTGGGCATTTTGTCTGCAGAATCCTTTGGAGATTATCCCAAGTTTACTTAGAAAAAATGCTATTGTGTACCAAGTAAAATTACAGAGGTGTGCAGCAACTCCATATCAAGGAGTTACCGCAACCCAATCAAGTTCACAACCTTCAAGTCCAAAGGTCATTCAACCAAATAGGACTAAAGACTGTGCGCCCGCATCCGCGATCCCACAGCACTGTCTGCCTTGGCAGCTGTCAGATGCCTGCAGCTAAACTGAAGCAAGAAGGCAGTGGTGACCATCTGAAAAAGAGACTCTCCTGTGGTTAGTGACTGGCATTAAATGAATAAGTTTACGCCCACGGAGGGCCTCTGAGCGGAACACAACTAGGAGGGTTTGTTTGAATCGGATTCTGCAGGTTGATTCTGGAAATCTGCATTTGCCTTACATGTCTCACTTTCTTCCCTTTTAAGGGGAGGACTTAAGGACTTTTAAGAGTCCTTTTAAGGACTCTTGCTAAGCCCAGAGTCATGTCTGAAGAGGGAGAGATATTGTCACTTTGGAAGGCATCTGGGATTTGGCATTAGAAAGAAGGCAATGGCACCCCACTCCAGTACTCTTGCCTGGAAAATCCCATGGACGGAGGAGCCTGGTGGGCTGCAGTCCATGGGGTCGCTGAGGGTCGGACGTGACTGAGCGACTTCACTTTCACTTTTCACTTTCATGCATTGGAGAAGGAAATGGCAACCCACTCCAGTATTCTTGCCTGGAGAATCCCAGGGATGGGGGAGCCTCGTGGGCTGCCGTCTATGGGATCACACTGAGTCAGATACGACTGAAGTGACTTAGCAGCAGCAGCATGGTCTGAATATTTGTGTCATCCTAGAGTTCATATGTTGAAATCCTAAGGCCAAATAAGATGGATTGAGGAGGTGGGGCATCTGGGAAGTGCTTAGATCAAGAGGATTCAGTCCTCAGGAATGATACTCGGGTCCTTATAAAAGAGTCTCAAAGAACTAACTCCTCTTTTCACTGTGTGTGGATCACAGCGAGAAAGCACTGGCTATGAACCAGGAAGGGGACCCTCATCACAAAGCCACCATGCTGATGCCTTGATCTTAGACTTCCCAGCCTTCTGAATTGTGAGAAATACAATTTCTCTTATTCATAAGCTGCCCAGCCTATGTTATTCTGTTATAGCAGCCTGAATGGACTAAGGCAAAGAAAGTGGTGTCCATGTCTCCTAGGCAGCTTGCCAATTGTGACTTCAGGTCTTTTACGTAACCCTATTGGGCTTCTATTTTCTCTTATTTATTTTTATTTTAAAATTTTAATTGTAATTTTTTAATGTATTTATGTAAAGGTATTTATATAAGTTAAATGTATGTCTTATGTATGCCCTCTGTCATAACACCTACATTTGTAGATTTCTTTCATTGAATAAATTTCAGGTGGGCCTAATAATATGTATTGAGATACTTTTTTTTTTTTGTTTTAAAAATTTTACTGGAGTATAATTGATTTATAATGTTGTATTAGTTTCATGTGTACAGCAAAGTGATTTAGTGATATATATACATATTTCTGGAGAAGGCAATGGCACCCCACTCCAGTACTCTTGCCTGGAAAATCCATGGACGGAGGAGCCTGGTGGGCTGCAGTCCATGGGGTTGCGACTGAGCGACTTCACTTTCACTTTTCACTTTCACACATTGGAGAAGGAAATGGCAACCCATTCCAGTGTTCTTGCCTGGAGAATCCCAGGGATGGGGGAGCCTGGTGGGCTGCTGTCAGTGGGGTCGCACAGAGTCAGACACGACTGAAGCGACTTAGCAGCAGCAGTAGCAGCATACATATTTCTGGGCTTCCCTGGTGGCTCAGCTGGTAAAGAATCTGCCTGCAATGTGGGAGACTTGGGTTCCATCTCTGGATTGAAAAGATCCCCTGGAGATGGGAATGGCTTACTCACTCCAGTGTACTGGCCTGAAGAATTCCATGGACTATACAGTCCATGGAGTTGCAAAGAGTTGGACATAACTGAATGACTTTGACTTCACTTCACTTCATATATATATTTGGGCTCCCCAGATTGTGCTAGTGGTAAAGAACCCAGTGCAGGAGACATACAATATTCAGGCTCTCAGGCTCGATCCCTGGGTTGGGAAGATCCCCTGGAGGAGGGCATGGCAACCGACTCCAGTATTCTTGCCTGGAGTATCCCATGGACAGAGGAGCCTGGAGGGCAATGGTTCACAGGGTCACAAAAAGTCAGACACGACTGAAGTGACTTAGCATGCAGGCATGAACATACATATATTCATTCTTTTTAAGATTCTTTTCTCATATAGGTTATCACAGAATGTTGAGCAGAGTTCCCTGTGCTATACAGTAGGTCCTTGCTGGTTATCTTTCTTATGTGTAGTAGTGTGTGTGTGTGTGTGTGTGTGTGTGTGTGTTTCATCCTGAGCTCCTTATACAATGTTTTCAATTGTGTGGAGAATTGGAATATTTATACAAATGTATAGTTTCATGAAGGTGATCTCAGGGTGATATCAGTGTGCAGTAGCTTAAAGCGAGATCTTAGTTCCCGCCCTAGGAATTGAACCCAGGCCACAATGGTGAGAGCACCAAATCCTAACTACTAGACCATCAGAGGCTAGTGCCTCCTTTTTACAATAAGGATTAGAATGATACCTATGCCAAAGTAGGGCTTCTCTGGTGGCTCGTTGGTAAAGAATCTGCCTGCAATGCAGGAGATGTGGGTTGATTCCTAGGTCGCGAAGATCCCCTGGAGGAGGGCATGGCAACCCACTCCAGTATTCTTGCCTGGAGAATCCCATGGACAGAGGAGCCTGGCAGACTACAGTCCATGGAGTTACAAAGAGTTGGACATGACTGAAGCAACTGAGCACACACAAATGCCATAGTATAGAAAATCAAGTCATAAGAGTGAAATTATTTATAAATAGGAAACTTCTGTCTACCTCTAAGTCACACTGTTGCTTCTTTTCCTGGGGAAAGCTTGGGGATTTCCTCGACATGACACGGATGTCACAGATTAGAAAATTTACCTTTCCTCTGCTTGTCCTTTTGTCTACATTATTCTTTGTCCCATTTGGAGGGCACAATGCCATCCAACTGTGCATGGTTCTACACGTCAGTAACAACTCGGCAGAAATTGACCTTAATGTATGCTGCAACACGTGCCTGAGAATAAATGGGCTGTGAGCAGGGAAATGCCAGTACTGCCTCGCTCACAGTGAAATCAAGATGAGACAGCTGTGCCTATAAATGAAACCATTTGAAGAGTTAACATGGAAGACAGCCCCACATAATTGTGGACCTTTGCGGAACTACTCACAGACCATGCTCTGCAAATTAATAAAAGTCTTGAAGAAGGTGGGAATGATACACAAAATGAGAACCAGATGAATGAATTAGTTTTCCCATCTGGTTCAACAGCCCTGAATCCAAAGACCACTAGGCTCTGCCGGTCTATGGTTTAAATGATATTTTGAACGATTTACACCAAAGCTGTGCAGGAAATCAAAGCAAAGCAGGATACAAATAAAGGCTGATAACACGTGTGCTCCTAGTGGGTAAAAACACATTGGAAAAAAGAAATTAATTGGTCATTAAAAATAAAGAATTATTTATATTTGTGGCTAACTTGAGAGCTAATACATTATGTCTGTCAACACTTTCAGCTTTCATTTATTTCACAAGTGTCTCATCCACCCAAGTACTTGTTTGTCTATTCACCTATTCATATCCCCAAATTATAGTTTCTTTTAGGTACTGCAAACCAGGCTTAGAACTTGCATAGTCCCCTCATTTAATTCTCACAACAATCATGCTCCACAGGTATTATTATTATCCCCAGTGTTTTCAGCAAAGGAAATTGAAATGCTGAGCTGTTAGTAACTGTCAATATGATCAGTTTAACCAGCAATGGAATTAAGATTTGAATTTGTTTTTTTATCTTTAGTATTCAATATCATTTCCACTACAAAACCTTTCATGTGTTCAATTGATTGGTTAAAATGAGCTGAAATTTCTTCAATTAAAAAAATGTGACTTTTTTTTTTTTTTCAGTTTCTTAATGGCTTCTGAAAATTGGAGGCAACATAACTGGGGACTTATACTTGCTTAGAGTGAAACCAGAGGAAGAAGATGGTAAGATTCTGTTTGGGCCACTAAGCTCTATTTTGTTGCATTACATGCATCATGGCTCCTTCTTCCAGTTATAATTTCTTTAATCTTTTATTTCACAATTCCACCTAGACCATGGTTTCTTATCAGGAAACTGCAGCAGAATCAACATGCAGATTTCTGGGTTTCATCCATGCTTTATTGAATCAGAGTTTCTGGGGTTGGGTCAGGAGACTTGCACTTAAAAAGATTAATTTATTTATCTATTTATTTTGGCTGTGCTGGGCCTTCATTGGTTTGCAGATTCTTCCCTAGTTGCGGCGAGCATGGGCTACTCTCTGGTTGTGGTGCATGGGCTTCTAATTACAGTGGCGTCTTGTTGCAGAGCCTGGAATCTAGGGTGTGCAGGCAACAGTACTTGTGGTGTGTGGGCTCAGTAGTTGTGGCTCCCCGGCTCTAGAGCGAGGGCTCAGTAGTTGTGGCCCATGGGCTTAGTTGCTTCGCATCATGTAGGATCTTCCCAGATCAGGGATACAGCCCATGTCTTCAGCATTGGCAGGCAGATTCTTTATCAGTGAGCCACCAGAGAAGCCCAGGAACCTGCACTTTTGATGCATGCAGCGTGCTAAGTCACTTCAGTCATGTCTGACGCTTTGCAACCCCATGGACTGTAGCCCATCAGGCTACTCCGTCCATGGGGTTCTCCAGGCAAGAATACTGGAGTGGGTTGCCATGCCTTTCTCCAAGGGGTCTTCCCAATCCAGGGATGAAACTTGCATCTGTTATGTCTCCTGCATTACCAGGCAGGTTTTTTTTTCATGTTCAAGGACCACTGTCATAGCTGATCCTCTAGACAGAGCCCACCCAGACAGTGGTTCCTGGCAGTGTAGCTGATCCTCTCAGAGTCTAGTTCAGCTCATAACTTCTGATCCACTATTTCTGGGTCCACCACCGAGTCAGGTCCTTCTACCCAGATTACATCACATGAAACTGCATCACATCAATGCCCATCTATCAGTCTAATGAAAGTGAAAGTCGCTAGGTCGTGTCAGACTCTTTGCAACCCCATGGACTATACAGTCCATGGAATTCTCCAGGCCAGGATACTGGAGTGGGTAGCTGTTCCTTTCCCCAGGGGATCTTCCCAACCCAGGGATTGAACCCAGGTCTCCCGCATTGCAGGCAGATTCTTTATCAGCTGAGCCACCAGGAAAGCCCAATGACATCACATCAAAGCCCACAGTCCGTGAAAGTGCCTAGTTCACCTAAGTCCCCACTCTGAGTTCAGAGTCAGCCTCTACAGTCCCTGAAAGCTCTGGCACATTTTCTATCAGAACTCTAGTCAGGGTGTGGTCTTGGCTTCTTGCTTCCAAAATCCTGTGCTATTATCCTCATATAATACCTGAATTCTTTTTTGGCTAAAAAAGGCCTTTAGTTCTGCAGAAGAAATATCTCTTTGCCAACTAAACAAAATAATTTTTTGCTGATTGACTTAGATGCTGAAATTAAAGATGTAAAAATACTTATTTACTCCATTAATGATGAATTAGCATACTGTAGGAATCATGATTAATCATGCTCCAGTTGGAAATCAGTGCCAAAATGACTCTGTTGACAGAATCTGTCAATTGCTAAAGTCAGGGATTGCACTGGAGGGCACTTTACTGTTATGTTCCTTAATTTTACATTCTAGTTGTATATTGACAGTGCCTAATAAAAATAGGATTTCTCTGTGAAACTCACCTTTGGGTGAGTCTTGAGGAGGTAATTTGCATTAGTTAAACACTGAATCATGAAACTATTACCATTTATTCTGCAAGGCCAAACATTGCTTATTCCATGAAATTGAAACAATCAGTTAAACTTAGCATTTCAGCAGTTCCAATTCTGGGCATATATCTGGAAAAGAAGAAAACTCTAATTCAAAAAAAAAATACATGCACTCCAGCATTCATAGCAACACTATTTGCAATAGATAAGACATGGAAATAACTTAAATGTCCATCAAGAGCAATGGATAAAGAAGTTGTGGTATATATACAATGGAATATTACTCGGCCTTGAAAAAGAATGAAGTATTGCCATTTGCAGCAATGTGTTTGGGCCTAGTGATGATCATACTAAGTGAAGTCAGTCAGAGGCAAATGCTATCATTACACTAATATATGGAATCTAAAAAAAAATGATACAAATGAAATTATTTACAAAACAGAAATAGATTCACAGACAGAAAACAAACTTACAATTACCAAACGGGAAGAGTGGGGGGATAAATTAGGCGTTTGGAATTAACAGATACAGAGTACCAAAAATAAAATAAACAAGGACCTACTGTTTAACACAAGAAACTATATTCAACATATTATAATAATCTTATAATAACTTATATAATAACTTAACCTTACAATAACTTATAATAATAATGGAAAAATGATCTCAAAAAGAATACCTCTGAGCCACTAGGAAAGCCCAGTTGGCAGTAGATGGATATAAAATTGTCTCTCCACCTTTCCCTGGTCTCTCTCTCTCTCTCTATATATATATATATACATATATATATGTATATATATATGTATATATATAGTTTGTTTGTTGTTTTTTAGTCACTAAGTTGTGTCTGGCTCTTTGCGACCTGATGGACTGTAGCCTGCCAGGCTCCTTTGTCCAAGAGATTTCCCATGCAAGAATACTAGAGTGGGTTGCCGTTTCCTTCTCCAGGGGATCCTCCTGACCCAAGATTTGAACCCACGTCTCCTGTGTCTTCTGCATTGCAGGCAGATTCTTTACCGCTGAGCCATCTGGGAAGTCCTATATATTTATATATATCAGTCACTTTATTGTATACCTGAAACTATCACAACATTGTAAATTAACTATACTTCATTAAAAAATTATAAAAAAAATAAAGCTGCCATTTCAGAACAACAAAGGTAGTAGCTGTTAAAAGCGTAAGGACTATAACATTGTATAAAAACAGTGCTCAATTATTAATCCTAGTATTTCTTTGTTGCCTCCCATACATGGGTAGGTCAACATTTAGTGTGAGCCATGGAGTAGCTGAGGTTAAGTGTAGCCTTCCAGAAGTTTTCATGATCAGTGATTTTCTAGCTCAGAATAAATTTTTGCTGCCAACTCAACTAGCCATCAGGGGAGCTTCGGCATCTGGAAAAGGCCTTCACAGCCCTGTGTGTGTTACTGTTGTCAGCTGTTTGCTTGTATTGCATTTTGTACCTAAGGGGAACATCAGGGCAAAGGGAGCATGACTTGGAGAAACAAGTCGGCTCTAGACACACCAGGGAAAGTTGGAGAGACAATTTTATGTCCATCTACTGCCAACTGGGCTCTCCTGGTTGCTCTGAGGTAAAGAACCTGCCTGCCAATGCAGGAGACATGGGTTCGATCCCTGGGTCAGGAAGATCCCCTGGAGAAGGAAATGGCAACTCACTCTTCTTGACTCATTCTTGCTCAGGAAATCCCATGGACAGAGGAGCCTGGTGGGCTACAGTTCATGGAGTCACAAAGAGTCAGACATGATTTAGTGGCAATACTGTGCCAATTTCAGTCCTGAGCTTTGATGTAAGTGCACTAGATGTGATATTTGGAGTCAAGACTGAGTCTGAATCCTGACTTCACCTTTTACCAGGCATCTGGGAATGAAGCTTTGGGTTCTCCTCTCATTTTTACAGTGTCTCAGCTTAAACTTCCCTGGCCACATTTTTTTTTTTTTTTTTAAACCTGGTTAACCCAAGTGAAATAGGTCTTCATACCTCATGAGTTAGCTCAGGTATAAATTCCTCTTGGAAACCTACTTTTAATTCTCAGGTCAGAGAGGTGACCCTTTTATCTACCCTTCATGTCTTTTATCAGATTCTACTTTGCTGGTGTAAAATCTGCACCTATGAGAGCAAGTAACTTTGTGGTGCAGCTATGTGAAGCAGGAAGGTGTAAGTGAATATTTGTGACAGGTTTGATCTATTAAATATGCCTAAAATATATCTTTCAAAAAGTGCTCATGAAGACTGAATGATAATGTTGCTGTATGGCAGAAACCAACACAATATTGTAAAGCAATTATCCTCTAATTAAAAATAAATAAATTAAAAAGACTGAGTAATAATAACATTTGTAAATTTCCTAGTATATAGTAGGAATTTGGTAAATTCTAGCTTGCATTCTTTTACAGTTCTTGATATGCTAGAAACACTATGGCCTGTCCTCCCCACCAGCCGGCAACCACACCATTTCCCGACTTCCATCAAGTTTTATAAGCCAGCCCCGTGTGGTCTTTTCCTAGTATTTTTTTCCCCTCAAATTTGATTTTTATTTTATCTAGGAATACAGTTGATTTACAGTATTGTGTTAGTTTCAGGTGTACAGCAAAGTGATTCAGTTATATATATATAACTGAATATATATATATATCCATTCTGTTTCAGATTCTTTTCCCATGTAGGCCATTACAGAGTATTGAATAGAGTTCTCTATTCAATATACTCTATATACTCTATATGACTATACAGTCCTATATACTCTATAGGACTGTATAAGTCCTATACAGTCCTATGATTATGTATTTTATATATATTAGTGTGTATATGATAATCTCAAACTCCTAATTTATAACCCCCAACCTTTCTGCTTTGGCAACCATAAATTTGTTTTCAAGCTTTATGAGTCTGTTTCTATTTAGGTCTTTTCTTAACTTTATGACATTGTCATAAATCCCATCTCTCACATCTTCATCTGTTGCAGCGTAGGTTCTCCAGGAGCTGAGATAGAATTTGGAGTACAAAAGATTTATTGGGAGAAATGCCTGTGGGAAAAAAAGAGGGGGAAACAAGAGTTGAGCAGATGTTGCAAATCTCTGCTGACCTGACAGGGAATCCTCAAACAAAGCTTACCCCTTAGAGGAGTCCTGCCCTGGGTCAAAATGATGCTGTCCTTTGCAGCCCTGCCTTGCTGCCAGTCCTGAGAGAAACATGACCTTGGTTATCGTCACCTTGACGAGGGCTTCCCAGGTGGCGCTAGTGGTAAAAAACCAGCCTACCAGTGCAAGAGAAATAAGAAATGCAGATTCAGTCCCTGGATGGGAAAGATCCCCTGGAGGAGGAGATGGTAATCCACTCTGTTTTTCTTGCCTAGAGAATCCCATGGACAGAGAAACCTCATGGGATATGGTCCATAAGGTTGCAAAGAGTTGGACACGAGTGAAGTGACTTAGTATGCACGCACACACAGCCACCATACCCTGAAAGACTGAAAGTGCATTTTTTTAATATTAGAAGATATATACCTAGAAATCTCTCTATATAAAATGACAAGACATATGATAGAAAGTGGAAATACTGGAGTCAGACACAGGATAGGGGTTATGTCCTGGGCTGGGTACAGTGTAGACAGAGCAACAAGTAGGACATTTGGGACTGTTGGGGTAGGACTGGTTGGGGGGGGCCTACCCCAGCTCTTACTGCTGCCGCTGCTGCTGCTAAGTTGCTTCAGTTGTGTCCGACTCTGGGCGACCCCATAGATGGCAGCCCACCAGGCTCCCCCGTCCCTGGGATTCTCCAGGCAAGAACACTGGAGTGGGTTGCCATTTCCTTCTCCAATGCATGAAAGTGAAAAGTGAAAGTGAAGTCACTCAGTAATGTCTGATTCTTTGTGACCCCATGGACTGCAGCCCACCAGGCTCCTCCATCCATGGGATTTTCCAGGCAAGAGTACTGGAGTGGGGTGCCATTACCAGCTCTTACCAGTATGCCACTATTCAGATGTCATAAATGTGTGCGGTGCTTTGCAAAAAAATACAATATTTTACTAAAATCATTTTGTTAGGAGAGAATTCTACATGGTTTAAAACACAACTAATTTTCAAAGGTTAAGAATACAGCACAATATGTATGACACATGAGTTGTATGGATGAAATGGGCTTTTGCTCAAGATTTGAAGACTGATTAAGAATTTTGCAGTGTTCCATAATTGTGTAGTCCAGGCAGACAGGGATTATTATGATGAGATTTGTGGAACAGACTACAGGAGTTGGGGACTCATGGTTCAGTCTAGACTCAGAGTCTAGGGTTAACTATGGAATGGAAGGTAGCCTTTGAGAAAGGAGAGGTAACAGATCCCTTGGTACAGCAATATAAGACTAAGACACGAGTGATTTTTAAGTGAGCAGTGACTTACCCAGGGCAACTGTGGTCCTCTTAAGTCCCTTGTGATATAGCATGTCTGGAAATGAAATACCTGCTGGGACTCTAAGCCTGAAACTCTTATTTGTGGAGTGCAGTGACCTCCTCTCATGGTACCTGCTGACTGGGGTGATGTGTTATATCATATCCTCAAAATCCCATGGATGGAGGAGCCTGGTAGGCTGCAGTCCATGGGGTTGCTAAGAGTCGGACATGACTGAGTGACTTCAATTTCACTTTTCACTTTCATGCATTGGAGAAGGAAATGGCAACCCACTCCAGTGTTCTTGCCTGGAGAATCCCAGGGACGGGGGAGCCTAGTGGGCTGCCATCCAAGGGGTCGCACAGAGTCGGACATGACTGAAGTGACTTAGAAGCAGCAGCAGGTTAAACTTAAATTGTCCCTGGGAGTTAGAGATGGACAAGGTTTCTCTTACCAATTTACATATTCACTGTTGACTTGTAGAAATTGCGTGGTGGGATTCCATGTATTCCAATCTCAGCTTTTTTAAGAGCGAGGAAAGAAGGTTAGAAATAGCCATACTAAGAAAACACTTTTATGTTTATCAGATTAGTCATTGTGTTCCCATGAAAAATACAGACTAAAAGCAAGCAGCCTAAAGATACATCCTTTATGTATTTTAAAATATTTATTGATTTATATATTTCTAAAGATAAAACATTTATCTTTTATTTGTATAGTTTACAAACACCTTTTTTCCTTTTGATTTATAATACTCAAAAATGGTTCTTTTCCTTTAAAAAAATTAATTTATTTTGGCTGTGCTGGGTCTTTGTTGCTGCTCTAGTTGTGGTGAGTTGGGGCTTCTCTCTAGCTGTGGTGCCCAGACTTCTCGTTCTGACTTTTATTGCCGCAGAGCACAGTCTCTAGAGTTTGGGCTTCGGTAGTTGTGGCTCATGGACTCAGTAGTTGTGATTCCTGGGCTCTGGAACACAGGCTCAATAATTGTGGTCCATGGGTTTAGTTGTCCCGTGGCATGTGGGATCCTTCCGGACCAGGGATTGAACCTATGTCTTCTGCAATGGCAGGGTAACTATACCACTGACCCATGAGGGAAGCCCAATAAATGGTTCTTAAAAGTATAAGATGAAGTGTGAGGGTGTTAGAGAAGAAGCTTGTTGAGAGATAATTGTCAGTTTTTGAAGAATATAAATCTTAATTTTTTAAAATGCCAAGTGTTTTCAATTTATTTTAGTAATAAAAGCAATGTCTGAATCTTCAGTTTGGTCCAGTTACTGAGTCGTTTGTTCAAACTCATGTCCATTGAGTTAGTGATGCCATCCAACCATCTCTTCCTCTGTTGTCTCCTTCTCCTCCTGCCTTCAGTATTTCCCAACACCAGGGTATTTTCCAGTGAGTCAGTTCTTTGCACCATGTGGCCAAAGTATTGGAGCTTCAGCTTCAGCATCAGTCCTTCCAATGAATATTCAGAACTGATTTTCTTTAGGATTGACTGGTTTGATCTCCTTGCGGTCCAAGGGACTCTCAAGAGTCTTCTCCAACACTACAGTTCAAAGGCATCAATTCTTCAATGCTCAGCTTTCCTTATGGTCCAACTCTCACATCCACACATGACTACTGGAAAAACCATAGCTATGACTAGATGGACCTTTGTTGGCAAAGTAATGTCTCTGCTTTTTAATATGTTTTCTAGGTTGGTCATGGGCTTCCCTCATAGCTCAGTCAGTAAAGAGTCTGCCTGCAATGCAGGAGACCTGGGTTTGATTCCTGAGCTGAGAAGATATCCCTGGAGAAGGAAATGACAACCCACTCCAGTATTCTTGCCTGGAGAATCCCATGGACAGAAGAGCCTGGTGGGCTACAGTCCATGGATCACAGGTGTCGGACACGACTTAGTGATTAAACCACTATCATCAGGTTGGTCATGGCTGTTCTTCCAAGGAGCAAGAATCTTTTAATTTCATGGCTGCAGTCATTGTCTGTTGAATCTTAAGTGTTCTTAACCCCTCATTCCTAATTTGTTCTTCCCTTTATCCAAAAACCACTTTTATCAGAGATTAAATATATGTTCTTATAGTTTATTTTCACTGTTTTATACAAATACAGAATTCTTGAGAAAAATAAAATATTATTTTGGTGTGATTTAAATTTTAAATAGAATAAGCTATTTTATTAGTTTAACATTTTAATAAATTCTGCTTTATTAAATACTTATTAAATAAATTTTAATTTATGTTAAATAAATTAAATTAATTTTAATATTATTTTATTTAATTAAATAAAATAATACTAAAAATGGTTCTTTTTAAAAAATAATTAAATTTGGCTGTGCTGGGTCTTCATTGTTGTTCTAGTTGTGGCAAGTGGGGGCTACTCACTAGTTGTGGTGACTTATTTTTAAAATAATAGTTTATAATAAATATTATTTGTTTATTATAAACATTTTAACAATGTTATTATATTATTTTAATAAATTCTGAAATAAAATTTCTTCACTTATATTTTTGGGCTACATCCATGATGATATAGACGTCTTATGTTTTATTTTTTAAGAAATCTATCATACAGTATGCCACATTTTATTTATCCATATCCTGACTAATAGGACATTTTTAAGAAGTATGTCATTTTTAATGATATTCATCAATCTAACATCTATTTAAAAATAATTTTCTTTACTAGTACTGTGTACAGGGTGTTCCAATAAAATGTTTTGGAGAATGAAGAGCTTCTGCTTACACTATATGTAAAAAGCTAGTCACTCGGTTGTCTCTGACTCTTTGCGACCAAAAATTTGTCCACCAAACTCCTCGGTCCATGGAATTCTCCAGGCAAGAAAACTGAAGTGGGTAGCTTTTACCTTCTCCAGGGGATTTTTCCGACCCAGGGATAGAACCTGAGCCTCCCACATTGTAGGCAGATTCGTTAGTATCTGAGCCCCAGGGAAGCCTGCGCTATGGGTAGGAAGTTCCTATTTTTAGAGTTTATATACAATAAGAGACAAAACCTGAAATGCTTTCCGGATATATTTATATTCTATTATGTTTCAAATAGTTCTTTAAGATATAGTCTTTTTTAATTTTTTTTTATTTTTTGGTGGCACTGTGCAACATGCAGGATCTTAATTCCCACACCAGAGATCAAACCCGCAGCCCTTACAGTGGAGACTAAACAGAAACAGATGATATTAAGAAGAGGTGGCAACAATACACAGAACTGTGCAAAAAGGATCTTCATGACCCAGATAACTGCAATGGTATGATCACTCACCTAGAGGCAGACATCCTGGAATGAGAAGTCAAGTGAGTCTTAGGAAGCATCACTACAAACAAAGCTAGTGGAAGTGATGGAATTCCAGTTGAGCTCTTTCAAATCCTGAAAGATGATGCTGTGAAAGTGCTACACTCAATATGACAGCAAATTTGGACAACTCAGCAGTGGCCACCGGACTGGAAAAGGTCAGTTTTCATTCCAATCCCAAAAAAACGCAATGCCAAGGATTATTCAAACTACCGCACAATTGCACTGATCTCACATGCTAGTAAAGTAATGCTCAAAATTCTCCAAGCCAGACTTCAACATGACTTGATCCATGAACTTCCAGATGTTTAAGCTGGATTTAGAAAAGGCAGAGGAACCAGAGATCAAATTACCAACATCTGTTGGATCATTGAAAAAGCAAGAGAGGTCAGAAAAGCATCTATTTCTGCTTATTGACTATGCCAAAGCCTTTGACTGTGTGGATCACAAGAAATTGGAAAATTCTTCAAAAGATGGAAATACTAGACCACCTGACTTGTCTTCTAAGAAATCTGTATGCAGATCAAGAAGCAACAGTTAGAACTGGATATGAAACAGCAGGCTGGTTCCAAATTGGGAAAGAAGTACGTCAAGGCTGTATATAGTCACCCTATTTATTTAACTTTTATGCAGAGTACATCATGCGAAATGCTGGGCTGGATGAAGAACAAGCTGGAATCAAAATTACTGGGAGAAATATCAATAACCTCAGATATGCAGATGATACTACCCTTAGGGCAGAAAGTGAAGAGAAACTAAAAAGCCTCTTGATGAAAGTGAAAGAGGAGAGCGAAAAAGTTGACTTAAAATTCAACATTCAGAAAACTAAGATCATGGCATCTGGTCCCATCACTTCATGGCAGATAGATGGGGAAACAATGGAAACAGTCAGAGACTTTATTTTTTGGGGCTCCAAAATCACTGCAGATGGTGACTGCAGCCATGAAATTAAAAGACACTTGCTCCTTGGAAAAAAAGCTATGACCAACCTAGACAGCACATTAAAAAGCAGAGATATTACTTTGCCAACAAAGATCTGTATAGTTAAAGTTATGGTTTTTCCAGTAGTCATGTATGGCTGTGAGAGTTGGACCATAAAGAAACCTGAGCACCAAAGAACTGATGCTTTTAAACTGTTGTGTTGGGGAAGACTCTTGAGAGTCACTTGGACTGCAAGGAGATCCAACCAGTCAATCCTAAAGGAAATCAGTCCTGAATACTCATTGGAAGGACTGAGGCGGAAGCTGAAACTCCAATCCTTTGGCCACCTGATGTGAAGAACTGACTCCTTGGAAAAGATCCTGATGCTGGGAGAGATTGAAGGTGGGAGGAGAAGGGGATGACAGAGGATGAGATGGCTGGATGGCATCACCAACTCGATAGACATGAGTTTAAGTAAGCTCTGGGAGTTGGTGATGGACAGGGAAGCCTGGCATGCTGTAGTCCATGGGGTCACAAAAAGTCAGACATGACTGAGTGACTGAGCTTACAGTGGAAGCTTGGAGTCTTAACCACTGGACTGCCAGCGAAGTCCCAAAATATTGCCATGTTTTATGTCCCCATTTTGTTGTACTTGAGATGAATGTTGTTGGGTTTGGGAATTGCTACTTCTAGAATTGAGTACCACTTCCACTTTTGAATGATTCTAGCCTACAAGGCAGAGAAGGCAATGACACCCCACTCCAGTACTCTTGCCTAGAAAATCCCATGGATGGAGGAGACTGTTGGGCTGCAGTCCATGGGGTCGCTAGGAGTCGGACACAACTGAGCAACTTCACTTTCATTTTTCACTTTCATGCATTGGAGAAGGAAATGGCAACCCACTCCAGTGTTCTTGCCTGGAGAATCCCAGGGACGGGGGAGCCTGGTGGGCTGCCGTCTCTGGGGTCACACAGAGTCGGACACGACTGACGTGACTTAGCAGCAGCAGCCTACAAGAACTGTAGATACCAGAATGATACGATGAGGAAGTGTATTATTTTTTTTCTTATCAAAATAGAAAATGTTTTGTAAACATGTTGGCTTGGTCCTGAGGCCAAACGAAGCCTTCTACAGCTCTTTCCTTGACTCTGACACCACATGACTGAAATAATTAGAATCTGGAGACATTGCCTTTCTTTTTTGGCTCCTCTGAATTTTCACTCATGGAAACTATTACAGGTTGGGTTGGAAGAGCCATGGTTTACAAAAATTGATCCATAGAACACATCCTGCAGTCCAAAATTGTATTAACAAACCACAGGATAAAATCAAATGTATGATTATTTTGAATTGGAATATTGGAGGTGTAAGTATTTTGTAAGTGTTATGTTCTATCATCATGCCCTTTTGATCTTTGAAGCATAGATACACATGAAATGTAGACACAATTTATCTTGATATATATTTAAAGTGAATCAGAATGTCTGATATGTTAAGAAAGCAAATAACAGTAGATAATAATACCTCCTTAAATCTATACTTTTATAAAATTTGCTGCAATTATGAGTATAGAGAGTCATGTTGAGTAATTGTTTTAGTGTTTTAGAAATGTTCCCATTAGGAACTTACATAAAATGTTCATATTCTTTTGGAACATAACGTGTTTGCAAAGTCTGGAAGCTGTTTCCATTATCTTTATACACAGGAGGCTGGGTAATGATTTTATGTAGATAATTTTACCTCAACAGAAATAATAGAGCCAGAAACTGATGACAGGAAAGGATCAAAGAGGAACTTTCATCCATTAGCATGAAAAATTGCTGCATATCTTAAACTACTTGTGTCGGTTCTAATTTGTATGATTCTAATGATACTACTTTTAACAATTTCTGAGGAAAAGTCTTTGAGTTTTTTAATTGAGATAGTTCTCATTTTTCTTAAGGTAATAAGCAGAAACTGTGTGATAGAAATTAGAAGCCAAGCAATCTTCGGTTAGATGTTAGGTGGCTGGCTTCAAGCTTTTTGCTTTTTTTTTCTAAACATGATTTTTGGTCTCATTTTATTAAATCACAAGACTAAAATACCAACTAGTTGACTGGGAGATCCCTTGTGGATGCAATTATTTGTCTCTGATCACTGCTGAAGAGATAGTGACCCACTACTTGTGTGCCTAAAACTCTAAAAGCCCCCTCTGGTTACGATTGAAAGTAGATTTGGTTTCTATACAAATATTCTAACTGATAGTTTCATGGAAAGTCCCTAGTGTTTGCTGTCTTTCTCTTTCTTTTTTTGACTTTTAATTTTGAAATAATTATAAGTTCACAGGAACTTGCAAAGATAGTACAGAGAGATCACATGTCCCCTTTAGCCAGTTTCCTCAATGGTTACATTTTATGTAACTGCAGAACAATATCAAACCCAGGAATTTGACATCAGTGTAGTATGTATGCTGCTGCTCCTGCTAAGTCTCTTCAGTCGTGTCTGACTCTGTGCAACCGCACAGATGGCAGCCCACCAGGCTCTGCAGTCCCTGGGATTCTCTAGGCAAGGACACTGGAGTGGGTTGCCATTTCCTTCTCCAGTGTGTGCAGTATGTATATATGGTGCCATTTTATTTTATACGTAAAACCAATCGCAATTATGATAAAGGACTAGTCCATTACCTCAAAAATCTCCTTTATGCTATCCCTTTATAGTCCTCATAACTGCTCTCCTTTCTAACCCTGAGAATTATCAATTTGTTTTCCATCTCTATCATTTTGTCATTTCGAGAATGTCATATAAATGGAATCACATACTGCGTGACCACCTTTATCTGACGGTTTCATGGAAAGTCCCTAGTTCCTGCTCCTCCTTTTAAAACTCCCTCTGGTTATCTTCTGCATGTCACCCATGTACAGTTATTTTTAGCTTTGACATTTTCTAATATTAGTCAAAGGATCAAGTGCCAAAATGTAATGACTTAGTCACTCTGCTAATTGCTATGAAAATTTGGAGTTCTTATTTTTGGACAAAGGATTCATTTTGAATGTACATATTAGTGCAGAATTTCATTCATATGGAGTGGCAGAATATATCTCCTTTTTAAGAACCTTACTCTTAACCATATCTTCAGAGCCTTGCATAGTACTTGACACGTTATCAGGTCTTTAATACATTTTGTGAGGTGAAGACTGTATTTCAAGGAGGGGTAAGGTTGATGTCTTGTGACGTTCTATATCAGTGTTAAAGAATAAGTTATGCTAAATGGCCATCATGGACATTTAGCACACAGAACATCAGATGACGGAAATGCTATTGACTCATCTGTTTGCTTGGTGATGGCTGCCTACCTATCGTCGGGTGAGAGGAGGTGTTTCCCAGCCCAGGTGGAGGCACTTTGTGCTGTTTGTGCTTAGGGGTTCTTGTCTGGTGGCACATGGCTTCCTTCTCCTGCTTTTGGTCTCCAAATGAGAGCTCAGAAGACTCTCCTATGTGCATCCCCCAGAGGAACTGTCCACCGCTGAGCCTGTGGACTTAGAAGGCCCTGATGCTCAGTTTTTCTCTTCTCTTTGGCCATTTAGGTTAGTTTCCTTGGTTTCCAAATTACGACTCCAATTGTCTTAGCTTAATAAGCTTTGGGTTTGCCAGGTTGTGCTCGTGGTAAAGAACCTGTCTGCCAATGCAGGAGACATAAGAGACCTAGGTTCCATCCCTAGATCGGGAAGACTCCCCTGGAGGAGGGCATGGCAATCCACTCCATATTCTCACCTGGAGAATCCCATGGACAGAGGAGCCTGGCATGCTACAGTCCATGAGGTCACCGAGTCAGACATGACTGAAGCAACTCAGCACACACACACATGCAATAAGCTTTATTTAACCTAAATAAAGAGTATTTAGAGTATTTAAAATACTCTAAATAAGAGTATTTTTAGGTTAAATAGTAAGACTATATCATGGTGATAGGAATAAAAAAATAAAACCCTCACAGAGTATTGTTTTGTTTTTCAATCTCTGATAATCTTTCTCCATATCCTCTGGACATCTTTTGAGGTCCTACTCACTGGAAATGTAGCCAGGAAAAGATGAGCCAAAGCCACCAAAATGGGGAAATATTGATTAATACAATATATTAAATATTTATTAAGGCAATTTCAAGTTCCTCCCCACTCAGCATTAATGATTGATTTTCTGCACCCATTGCATCAACGACTTTGTCAGCCTCAAAATACACATGAATGGGGTAGGAAAACGGACTGTTAGACTGAAGGATCTGACTGAGTGCATTTGTCAGATCACAGAATATCATTGAAAGCTATGCACTGATGAATGATATGACCAGCGAAGTGCTCTCAGGAACATTAATGAATTGAGGGTAGTATCTCAGTGGACAGGTACACGCCAGTAAGAACTCAAATAGCTGGTGCCTGAAAATGCAGGTTGCTCACAACACAAGTGAAGTCTCCTATTTGTGTAATGCCTTTACTTCACACCTGCATTTTGTATTTATATATCAAATATTCTTAATGGTTAATTGAGTCTGGGAAGATTTCAAAGTTGGGAAAACAAGGGATAAGATGGCACGTGGCTTGCTAAAGGCCACGCATTTAGGAAGAACGTAGGGCCAGAGCTACAAAAAAAGTGGTACTAACCATCACTGATTCCTTTTAATTCTGTTATTAAAGCTTGGCCAGTGAGCTAACCAGGCTTCCCAGTTGGCTTGGTGGTAGAGAATCTGCCCGCCAGTGTAGGAGACTTGGGTATGATCCCTGGGCGGGGAAATGGAGACGTGCTCATTGCCTGGGGAATAACACGGACAGAGGAGCCTGGTGGGCTACAGTCCATGGAGTCACAGAAACATCAGACACGACTTCACAACTAAACAACAACAGCAACAAGTGAGCTGACCGGTGAAGGGCGCACTGTGCTGATCAGTGTAGGAGTAGGACCCGCTCCGTTGCCTTGAGCAGGAGCTGAATCACACAGAGTTAGAATATTCCTGAAAGGCAAAATAGAGGCCTTTTGTTTTTACCCAAGAGATGTAGAGAACATTTCAGATACTCAGGCAAAATAGGCTTGTTCCTATGTCTTATACACTGAACCAGGTAAACAGGCACAATCCTTACTACTGTGTAAATTGGTAAATGGTTTTTTGGATACACAAATGAGGTACATTTTGAGAGCTCAGCTGCCTTCTACAAAGATTTGTCAGCTGAAAATCTACTCAGAGCATGTAAAGCATAAAAACCCCATTTCAATTTGTGCCCTATCTCTGTTAATAACAGTATCTACTAAGACCCTCTTATAAAAGGCTATGATGTTAATTTAATGCAATGATTTCAACTGACCCTATGAGACATTTTTCTGTCTATTATGTGAGTGCTGGCACCATAATAGATGTCTTAATTTAATAAGCATATTATACTAATTGAAATAAAGACCTAGAGGTGTAGAAATAGCAGAGTAATACTTGCTAGTCATCACCAAAATATTAAATTCCTAACACAGAAGATCACCTCAACTATTATAAAATTAAAAGCAAAATATTCCTTTAAAAGGAAAAAAATAACAATGTAGGAAAGACTAATGGCAAACAAATGGAATTAATAACATTTTTTATAATAATGTAGAAATGGAACACATAAGAAAACAAACACAATTTAAATAAAAATAAACACACAACATTAAATAAAGCTGGATAAGAGGAACTCTCAGTACAGTGGTTAAGAGTTGGCACTTTCATCGCAGTGGCCCAGAGTTCAGTGCCTGGTCAGGGAACTAAGATTCTGTAAGCTACGAGGTACAACCAAAAAAGAAAAAAACAAAACCCAGAATGGATAAGAAAATGAATTAAAAAAATACTGTTGATATGAAGGCCTAAAACACTCAATAAATACAACAATAATGTTAAATAAAAACCTATATCTTGGAATCACCCATATAGGGGGAAGGGGCATCCTTGGACGTCGTCTGATCTGATCCTGTCTTGGTAAATATTCATTTAAAAAGAATTTCTTGAGTACCTACTCTGTTCCAGGAACTCTGTTGAAAACTGGGGCTATAAAAGTAAGAAAACAGGCATTGTCCTTGTTGTCATGAAGCCAAGAATTTAGCAAAGCTTATTTATATCACCATCAGTAATAAATATGTTAATCAAATATAAAAATTTAAAATGAAAAGAAAAGCATATGATGAATAGAGCTGATTTGGTTTAGGTCAGAGAAGGACTCCCAGAAAGAATACTGTTTAGACAGAGATCTGAAGGCTGAAGAGGGTTAACTCGATAAAGTGGGAGGAGAATATGGAGAGCATTTCAGGTAGAGAGAAACGTATCTGTGCTAAAGAAAGAGTCCGTGTCCTTAGGGACCTAAAAGAAGCCCACTGTGCTGGAGCTTAGGGACTGTGGAAGCATTCTGTACACATGAACTTGAGCCATGGGTGGTTGTTGCTGTTGTTCAGCTGCCCAGCTGTGTCCGACTCTTTGTGACCCCATGTACTGCAGCACGCCCGACCTCCTTGTCTCTCAGCATCTCCTGGAGTTTGCCTAAGTTCATGTTCATTGTATCAGTGATGCTGTCCAGCCACCTCATCCTCTGACACCCTCTTCTCCTTCTGCCCTCAGTCTTTCCCATCTTCAGGCTCTTTTCCAAAGAGTTGTCTGTTCACATCAGATAACCAAAATAAGGGAGCTTCAGCTTCAGCATCAGTCCTTCCAGTGAATATTCAGGGCCAATCTCCCTTAAAATGGACTGATTTGATCTCCTTGCTGTCCAAGGGACTTTCAGGGGTCTTCTCCAGCACCACAGTTCAAAGGTATCAATTCTTTGGTGTTCTGCCTTCTTTACGGTCCAGCTCTCACAACCGTACGTGACCACTGGGAAGACTATAGCCTTGACAACACAGACCTTTGTCAGCAGAGTAATGTCTCTGCTTTGCAACACACTGTCTAGGTTTGTCACTGATTTCCTGTCAGGAAGCAAACGTCTTCTGATTTCATGGCTGCAGTCACCATCTGCAGTGATTTTGGTGCCCAAGAAGAGGAAATCAGTCACTACTTCCACCTATTCTCCTTCTATCTGCCTACGGTAATGGGGATGGATGACATGACCTTAGTTTTTCTTAATATTTAGTCTTAAGCTGGCTCTTTCACTCTCCTCCCTCACTAAAAGGCTCTTTACTCCCTCTTTGCTTTCTGTCATTAGAGGGGTACCATCCACATAGCTGAGATTATTGATACTTCTCCCACCTATCTTGAATTCCACTTGTAACTCATTCAGCCTGGCATTTTTCATAATGTACTCAGCATATGGGTTAAACAAACAGGGTGACAGCAGACAGCCCTGTGGTACTCCTTTCTCAATCTTGAACCAATTAGTTGTTCCATACAGGGCTCTAACTGTTGCTTATTGACCCACATACAGGGGTCAAGAGCCATGGGAGGGGATCAGAAAATGTGGAACCTTTCAGAAGACCTGGACTGGGAGAATACTGGCAAGGCAGCAATAGGTACACCGAAGAGTTTTAAACTTGAATGTGACATTGTCATATTTATTTTGAAAGGATTATGCTATTCGATGGAGAAAAGATGGGAAACAGGGCAAGAATGGATGTCATCAGAGCAGTTGGAAGACTCTTATGGAGTCTCAGTATCATGTTGGTCTCTGGGACTAGAAAGATACTGAAAGAAATACAAAAGATCTGGAAAAATCAGTAGAACTTAATAACTAGATTTTACAGGATATGGGAAAGGGAAATGCAAGTTTGATATTTAGGGTTCTGGCTTGTACATAACTGGATGGGCAATGATAAAGAATACTGAAATAATGAACACAAGAATAGGGGTAGATTTCAGGGGAGTTGGGGATTTGGGAAGAGAGTGGAGATGTTGAGTTCAGTTTTGAATGTGTTGAATTTGAAGTACTTTTGCCAAGATTGCTGTGTTCTGTATTTCCAGAAGGTGCCATTCATGTACATTTCAATGCAAACATTGCCCCCTGAAATTGTCACTGCTGTCCTGGTGTCTCGAGCATGAACACGGAAACAATAACTAGATATATGGGTCTGATGTTTCAAGGAATGACTTTATTTCATTGAATCTGACACACTACCAATTTAAAATTGCACCATTATTTTATATGCCACTGAGAAAAATACAGCCACCACTATGGCATGCCATGAACTGCAAGACCCAGTTTCATTTCAAAGATGTTCAAATGTGGAAAATAAGCATCTTGATTAAATGTAGCATAAATGTGATTGACATAGGCCCACATCGAGTGATTTTAATTATATGCATGGATGAAATGCCTACAGAGAGAGTTTTGAGGGAGAAGAAAAGACAACCTAATAAGCTGTCTAAGGAAATACATAAATGGCCAGGATAGGGAAGGATAATTCAAGAAAGTCAAACAAGACAGGTCCCTGGGGAGGCACAGGAACCCAAAGAGAGAAAAAGATATTTGAGAATGAAATAAATAAGTTGTGCTAAATGTTACCCCCAAATACCCATGGCATTTATCAAAATGGAAATATTGGTGACCTTGGAGAGTGACATTTTGTTGAGTGGTGGGGATGGAAGTCGTATTAGAGTGGGTGGAGAATGAGGCAGATGAGAAAATGAAATCCGTAGGTGAAGACACATTTTTCAAGAAGTTTATCTGTGAAGGGTAGGAGAGAGACACAGGAATAGTGGAGGGAAAAGTTTGAGTGAGAGTTTCTTTGTAAGACGAAAGAAACGTGGGCATGTTTAAAAGCCAGTGGGAGAGGTTGAATATACAAGAGAAGACGGGAAAAGACAGAGTTCAAAGCACAAAGGGGAAGGATAGGTTTTTGATACTCTCTTGTATTGAACACAGGCAAAATGAAAGAAAACAGATGAGACCAACCAGAATGGGGTTTTTCTGAGTTCAAGAAAAGGCAAAGGGGGAAAGGATTTTATGATGTAGGAAAGAATGCTACTAAAATGGTGATTCCTGGACTCTAAGGTGAAGATTGAAGTGATAAAAGGGAAGGTCTGATGGACTAAGAGATGTTAGATGTATTTACACACAAGATTCTTAGCCCATCAACTGTTATCTTTCTTCTTTTGTACATTCAGCCTGCTTCAAACAAGTGGATCTTTCTCACTGGCATTGAGAAAAACACACATCTGTCCTATCTTGAAATGATTTTATTCATGTACCAATGAGTCCAGAATGACACAGCTTTGTGGTAAAAAAGCAGGAGCCTTGATTTACTAATTTTTTAGGCAGAGTAGCTATGGGTTAACAGAGTATGATCATAGCTATAGGTCAGTTAATTGGAAGAAAGAGAAAGTCTTTGGAAGAAGGAAAATGTCTCCAGAGACAAAGAGATTAAACTCAAAGTGTTAATGCCATAGGATGTAACCTGGTATGCATGAGACAGCTGTGAACAGAAGTTGGTGGTGGACATCAGCAAGGAGAGGGACAGTGGGCAGCGGGCATAGCTAAGTAGCAGGAGCTGCAAAGGGGTGAGTTTATTTATTTTTATTTTTTTAAAGAAAATCCTTTCAGTTTCGGAGTTAACCAACTTGGATAATATGGTATGTGTGAAATTAATGACATAAGGAGGGAAGGATGGGAAGAAAGACAAAAAATAGATGTATTTGGGAATCTAAGCCTGATACATGCTACACAGAAAGGGATATTATTTCTTCTCTTGGCTCATTTTTAATAGCAGAACTTCACTGTAACCAAAGAATGGAAACAGTTCCTGTACAGATTTGCCTTGTTTCTTGAACTTAGAGTCAGGTTAAGAATGCTTGACCATTACCTTTGCACAAAGAGGCCTCTTTGGAGTCAGGGCTCCCAGCACTGAAGCCCTAGCTGAGCAGCCCAGCCTCTTATGTGATAGCTGAGGATCATTTTGCCCAACACTGTCAAAGCTTCTCTTGAATTTACAAGAGTAGCATTATTCTGGAACTTTCCCAGGTCCTGCTCAGCCTTCCAGCTACACTAAGAGGAAAAAGAAACAAGCAAAGGAAGTGAATTCTGACTCTTATTTGGTCTTCATAACCTTCTATAAAGACCCACTGAGGCTGCTTTACGACCGTATTTTACCTTGCTTAGTTGCTTCGGTTGTGTCTGACTCTTTGCCACCCTATGGACTATAGCCCACCAAGCTCCTCTGTTCATGGGATTCTTCAGACAAGAATACTTGAGTGAGTTGCCATGCCCTCTTCCAGGGGATCTTCCTGACCCAGGGATCAAATCTGCATCTCCTGTGTTTCCTGAATTGCAGGCAGATTCTTTATTGATTGAGCCACCTGGGAAGCTTGTATTTTACCTTAGATACTGATTTTCTATTTTGTATTGTGTAATGATACAGTGATGAAGACATAAATGGGTGTGCATAACCTTGTGCATAACTCCCCTGAAGGTATTGATGGCCTACAAAAAGGATGTTTCAACCAGTCATACTTATCTTATTATTTTGAGAAACTGAGATTTTAAAAGTGTCATTATACTTTATTCCTTAGGATAAGATACAAAATTATTCAACTTAGACTTATTTTGAATGAATTATTTAGTTGGTTTATGGTATTTAGTCCATTCTAGCTTCAGTAGCATGCCACTGGGGACACACCTATCCCATTTTTCTCTCTACCATGCAGTGTAATGTTCACCCACGTATCATAAATGAGCACACTGAGATTGATAGGCCAATTTTAATATGAAAGTCACATTATCTTCTTCAGATAATATATGTAGTTTATTTTGGTTTTATTTCCTGTTAGGCTGAGAAGACAGGAATAGGTTACAATTGAAAGACTAAAATAAAGCCCTCAGGGGGAAAAGTCCTAAAGAAATGGAGATAAATAATTTACCTAAGAGAGTTTGAAGCAACAGTCGTTAAGCTGCTCACTGACTTCGGGAAAAGAAAGGAGGAACCCTGATGAGAACGTCAACAAAGAATTAGAACATACAGGGGCTTCCCTGGCAGTCCAGTGGTCAGGACTCCGTGCTTCCAATTCAGGGGGCATGGATTTGATCCCTGGTTGGGGAACAAAGAGCCCACATGCTGTGCAGCATGGCCCCAAATTTAAAAACAAAATTAAACAAACAAAAGTATTCAGTTCAGTTCAGTCGCTCAGTTGTGTCCAACTCTTTGCGACCCCATGAATCGCAGCATGCCAGGCCTCCCTGTCCATCACCAACTCCCGGAGTTCACTCAGACTCACGTCCATTGAGTCAGTGATGCCATCCAGCCATCTCATCCTCTGTCGTCCCCTTCTCCTCCTGCCTCCAATCCCTCCCAGTATCAGAGACTTTTCCAATGAGTCAACTCTTCGCATGAGGTGGCCAAAGTCCTGGAGTTTCAGCTTTAGCATCATTCCTTCCGAAGAAATCCCAGGGCTGATCTCCTTCACAATGGACTGGTTGGATCTCCTTGCAGTCCAAGGGACTCGCAAGAGTCTTCTCCAACACCACAGTTCAAAAGCATCAATTCTTCGGTGCTCAGCCTTCTTCACAGTCCAACTCTCACATCCATACATGACCACAGGAAAATTAGAAAGCATTAAAAAAAAAAAAAACAGCCCAATCAGAATTGAAGAATACAAGAACTGAAATGAAAAATGAACTAGAGGGAATCAACAGCAGATTAGGTGATATAGAAAAACACTTAAGTGACTTGGAAGACAAAATAGTAGATATTGCTCAAGCAGAACACCAAAAGAGAAAAAGAAAAACATTAAGGCAGTTTCAGGGACCTCTGTGACAACATTAAATGTACTAACATTTCCATTATAAGGTTCCCAGCAAGAGAAGAGACAGAAATGGGCAGAAAATCTGTTTGATGAAGTAATGGATAAAAACAATTTAATTTTTATACTGTTACAGTACAAACTAAGGTGTGAGTGTCATTTTATAATATAAGCAGGTGATTTCATGTATTATGGTTTAATATTTTATCTTATTTCAAACAATTTATTTTTTTCTTTTCAGTGTTGGGTATTTTGGGTTTGCATGTACTTCTATGAGGAGGAGAGATTCTGAGTATAGACTCTGAGCACCCCCACACCCATACTTCAAAAATTTTTTTATTGTGGTAAAAGCCACATAATGTAAAATATACTATTTTAACAATATTTAACTGTACAGTTCAGTGGCACTAAGTACATTCACACTGTGGTGCAACTCTCACCATCATCCAGCTCCTGAAATTTTCACCTTCCTAAACTGAAACTCTGTACCCATTAAATACCAACTCCATATTCCCTACCCCCGACTACCCACATCAGCCCCTGGCATCTACCAGTATACTTTCTGACACTATGAATTTGACTATTCTAGGTATCTCATACAAGTGGAATCAAATAGTATTTTCCTGTACCTAATGTATATTTGAGAGTCCCTTGGACAGCAAGGAAATCAAACCAGTCACTCCTAAAGGAAATCAACCCTGAATATTCATTGGAAGGATGGATGCTGAAGCTGAATATCCAATGCTTTGACCATCTGATGCTAAGAGCCAGTTCATTGGAAAAGACCTTGATGCAAAGAAAGATTGAGGGCAGGAGGTGAAGCGGGTGACCGAGGATGAGATGGTTGGATGGCATCACTGACTCAGTGGACATGAGTCTGAGCAAACTCTGGGAGATGGTGAAAGACAGGGAAGCCTGGTGTGCTTCAGTCCATGGGATCCCAGATTTGCATGTGACTTAGCAACTGAACAATAATGTGTATTTTTCCACTCAGTCGTACAGAATTTCAGTGATGTGACTGCTTCATGAAATGCATCCTAATGTTTTCTGCTCATGGACCAGATAAATCCAGTTTTGTTTTACCAGTGAAAGAGCATGGGCTCTGCAGTGAGATACCCTCCTGCAGCTTACCAACTTTCTAACACTGACATGATGACTTAATTTCTCTGAACCTCATCTTCCTTCTCCATAAAGTGAAACAATTGCACCTTTGGCCCACTTTTTGGAAGATATCTCATGAGATATCTACCTTTTTGACATTTGTATAGCTCCCGACACATATTAGATACACAAAAGATCTTTCTTTTTCCAACGTTGGCATAATACATTCAGAAAGCTTTAACAGATTGCTTTTCACTTTTAGAAAGCTTTAACAGATTACTTTTCACTTTAATGAGACTCTGGAAAAAGGAAATATCTATATGCTTTGATCAATATTATAATAAGATGAATTGCATGTGTGCTAAGTTGTTTGTCATGTCCAACTCTGTGTGACCCTATGGATTGTAGCCTGCCAGGCTCCTCTGTCCATGGAATTCTCCAGGCAGGAATATTGGAGCAGATTGCCCAGTTTTGCCCTCCTCCAGGGATCTTCCCGACCAAGAGATCGAACCTGTGTCTTCTGCATTGGCAGGCAGGTTCTTTACTGCTAGCACCACTTGGAAAGCCCAACTGGAAGAGGAATTGCTTAGTATCAATCTGATCACTCTATCCACTTTTGTTCTTAAAGTTTGACATGATTTATTTCAGCAGGAATTTTTTTTAGCATCTTTATTATAATTTATCAATGGTGGACATAAAGTGCTGCTAACAGATAATCATGCTGGTGTGATCACTGACCTAGAGCCAGACATCCTGGAATGTGAAGTCAAGTGGGCCTTAGAAAGCATCACTAGGAACAAAGCTAGTGGAGGTGATGGAATTCCAGTGGAGCTATTCCAAATCCTGAAAGATGATGCTGTGAAAGTGCTGCACTCAATATGCAAGCAAATTTGAACAAGTCAGCAATGGCCACAGGACTGGAAAAGGTCAGTTTTCATTCCAATCCCAAAGAAAGGCTATGCCAAAGAATGCTCAAATTACTGCACAATTACACTCATCTCACACACTAGTAAAGTAATGCTCAAAATTCTCCAAGCCAGGCTTCAGCAATATGTGAACTGTGAACTTCTGATGTTCAAGCCGGTTCTAGAAAAGGCAGAGGAATCAGCGATCAAATTGTCAACATCCACTGGATCATGGAAAAAGCAAGAGAGTTCTAGAAAAACATCTATTTCTGCTTTATTGACTATGCCAAAGCCTTTGACTGTGTGGATCACAATAAACTGTGGAAAATTCTGAAAGAGATGGGACTACCAGACCACCTGATCTGTCTCTTGAGAAATTTGTAGGCAGGTCAGGAAGCAACAGTTAGAACTGGACATGGATCAACAGACTGGTTTCAAATAAGAAAAGGAGTTCGTCAAGGCTGTATATTGTCACCCTGTTTATTTAACTTATATGCAGAGTACATCATGAGGAATGCTGGACTAGAAGAAACACAAATTGGAATCAAGATTGCTGGGAGAAATATCAATAACCTCAGATATGCAGATGACACCACCCTTACGGCAGAAAGTGAAGAGGAACTAAAAAGCCTCTTGATGAAAGTGAAAGTGGAGAGTGAAATAGTTAGCTTAAAACTCAAGATTCAGAAAACGAAGATCATGGCATCCGGTCCCATCACTTCATGGGAAATAGATGGGGAAACAGTGGAAACAGTGTCAGACTTTATTTTTCTGGACTCCAAAATCACTGCAGATGGTGACTGCAGCCATGAAATTAAAAGACGCTTGCTCCTTGGAAGGAAAGTAATGACCAGCCTAGATAGCATATTCAAAAGCAGAGACATTACTTTGCCAACAAAAGTCCTTCTAGTCAAGGCTATGGTTTTCCCAGTGGTCATGTATGGATGTGAGAGTTGGACTGTGAAGAAGGCTGAGCACAGAAGAATTGATGCTTTTGAACTGTGGTGTTGGAGAAGACTCTTGAGAGTCCCTTGGACTGTAAGGAAATCCAACCAGTCCATTGTGAAGGAGATCAGCCCTGGGATTTCTTTGGAAGGAATGATGCTAAAGCTGAAACTCTAGTACTTTGGCCACCTCATGCGAAGAGTTGACTCATTGGAGAAGACTCTGATGCTGGGAGGGAGTGGGGGCAAGAGGAGAAGGGGATGACAGAGGATGAGATGGCTGGATGGCATCACTGACTTGATGGATGTGAGTCTCAGTGAACTCTGGAAGTTGGTGATGGACAGGGAGGCCTGGTGTGCTGTGATTCATGGGGTCGCAAAGATCGGACATGACTGAGCGACTGATCTGAGCAGTTATTCAGGTAACAAAGCCAAACGTTTCTTTAATAATGTCAAAAAGAAAGCATTTTGTGAAGTGAGTGAAGTGAAATCGCTCAGTCGTGTCAGACTCTTTGCAACCCCTTGGACTGTGTAGCCCACCAGGCTCCTCCATCCATGGGATTCTCCAGGCAAGAATACTGGAGTGGGTTGCCATTTCTTTCTCCAGGGGATCTTCCCGACTCAGGGATCGAACACAGGTCTCCTGCATTGCAGGCAGATGCTTTAACCTCTGAGCCACCAGTATTTTTTTAAATGTTTTATTTTTTAACAAGAAAAAAGGATGTGCATATGGGCTTGTATGTGTATAAACTCCATAACATTTAAACAGACCTTAGGGATGAATGGGAGAAGGCAATGGTACCCCACTCCAGTACTGTTGCCTGGAAAATCCCATGGATGGAGGAGCCTGGTAGGCTGCAGTCCATGAGGTCGCTAAGAGTTAGAGACGACTGAGCACTTTCACTTTTCACTTTCGTGCATTGGAGAAGGAAATGGCAACCCACTCCAGTGTTCTTGCCTGGAGAATCCCATGGACGGAGAAGCCTGGTAGACTGCAGTCCATGGGGTCGCACAGAGTCGGACACGACTGAAGTGACTTAGCAGCAGCAGCAGCAGTAGGGATGAATATGTTACTGAAAGTTCTTTTGAAAATGGCAGGTATATTTAGTTATTTTAGAAAGAGGTTTTCTAGGCTAGTTTTCTCTCCTGTAATAAAAAACAAAATAATCTAGTTGGGAGTTTATTAAAATATCACATGAAAAGCTTTTGTCATTAAGAAATTTGAGATTGCAGAGTGATAAAGACACTCAGTTGACTGAAAATGCTTAGATTTTAACTATACATACATATGATCCTGAATAACTTTTTTGAAGGTAAGAAAAAAATCAAAGGTTTTCATTGTTTCAAGACTCATGAAGCACACATATTTATCCCATTCTCCCTTCTCTAGGCTTATAAACACCTTTAAAATAAAATTGCCCTGTTAGTTGTCAAGTTCTTTTCTCTCATCTTCTTCAGTAAGCATCAAGAATTTCTTTTGACAAATTTGGCTATTTTTTTTTAGCAAGCACACTAAATTCAGAGTGAGTAACACTTAATTTGAGAATTTGAGAATGCATATAAAAATATATGCATTCTCATATGCATATAAAAATTCATATAATATTACTTTGAATTTCTCTGTTTTCAACTATTTCATGAAGTATTTGGAAAGTCTTTCATTCTCCATCACAATGTCTAATCCCAATTTATGCTAAAATATTTTGGAGTGCTTCTGGGCACTCTAGTATTTGAGAAGTTACCAGCTAGCTTCGGTTTAAGCATCAGATCAGATCAGTCGCTCAGTCGTGTCCGATCTTTGCGACCCCATGAATTGCAGCACGTCAGGCCTCCTTATCCATCACCAACTCCCGGAGTTCACTCAGACTCACGTCCATCGAGTCAGTGATGCCATCCAGCCATCTCATCCTCTGTCATCCCCTTCTCCTCTTGCCCCCAATCCCTCCCAGCATCAGAGTCTTTTCCAATGAGTCAACTCCTTGCATGAGGTGGCCAAAGTACTAGAGTTTCAGCTTTAGCATCATTCCTTCCAAAGAAATCTCAGGGCTGATCTCCTTCACAATGGACTGGTTGGATTTCCTTGCAGTCCAAGGGACTCTTAAGAGTCTTCTCCAACACCACAGTTCAAAAGCATCAATTCTTCGGTGCTCAGCCTTCTTCACAGTCCAACTCTCACATCTTTACTTGACCACAGGAAAAACCATAGCCTTGACTAGAAGGACTTTTGTTGGCAAAGTAATGTCTCTGCTTTTGAATATGCTATCTAGGTCGGTCATAACTTTCCTTCCAAGGAGTAAGTGTCTTTTAATTTCATGGCTGCAGTCACCATCTGTAGTGATTTTGGAGCCCAGAAAAATAAAGTCTGACACTGTTTCCACTGTTTTCCCATCTATTTCCCATGAAGTGATGGGACCAGATACCATGATCTTTGTTTTCTGAATGTTGAGCTTTAAGCATAAGCAATGACAAATTCTCTAAACACACTGGCATGTGAAGATTGCTAGGGGCAATTAACGTGGAATGTTATTGATCTTATAATCTTGTATAATCCTTTGAACACAACTGTCAGGATCAGGATTGTTATCATCACTGCATTGATAAATACAAGAAAGCAAGCACTAAATGCCCAAGAGTCTGTAAACTCTTCTATAGTTCTAGCTTTGCCTTCTCTACTGCTGATGAACCTACCTATAGTCTTAAAGAACTCTAGACAGTATATGAAATCTTGCTTCTTGTCAGAACATTGTGTAAAACATGGCCAAAGGTCTAGAAGTGGTGGAATGGAGCTATGCTTTAAGAAAATTTTGATTAAGGTATTATTATTGGTTATTTATTTTTCTGTTCCTGGTTTTATTTATTTATTTATTTTTAGGTTTATGTAAATAGATCCAAGAGCTTCCCTGGTGGCTCAGATGGTAAAGTATATGCCTGCAGTGTGGGAGACTTGGGTTCGATCCCCAGATTGGGAAGATCCTCTGGAGAAGGAAATGGCAACCCACTCCAGTATTCTTGCCTGGAAAATTCCATGGATGGAGGAGCTGTATAAAAAAGATCTTCATGACCCAGATAATCATGATGGTGTGATTACTGACCTAGAGCCAGACATCCTGGAATGTGAAGTCAAGTGGGCCTTAGAAAGCATCACGACTAACAAAGCTAGTGGAGGTGATGGAATTCCAGTTGAGCTATTTCAAATCCTGGAAGATGATGCTGTGAAAGTGCTGCACTTAATATGACAGCAAATTTGGACAACTCAGCAGTGGCCACAGGACTGGAAAAGGTCAGTTTTCATTCCAATCCCAAAGAAAGGCTATGCCAAAGAATGTTCAAACTACCGTACAATTGCACTCATCTCACATGCTAGTAAAGTAATGCTCAAAATTCTCCAAGCCAGTCTTCAGCAATACGTGAATTATGAACTTCCAGATATTCGGGCTGGTTTTAGGAAAGGCAGAGGAACCAGAAATCAAATTGCCAAAGTCCGCTGGATCATCTAAAAAACAAGAGAGTTCCAGAAAAACATCCATTTCTGCTTTATTCACTATACCAAGGCCTTTGAATGTGTGAATCACAATAAACTGTGGAAAATTCTGAAAGAGATGGGAATATCAGACCACCTGACCTGCCTCTTGATAAATCTGAATGCAGGTCAGGAAGCAACAGTTAGAACTGGACATGGAACAACAGACTGGTTCCAAATAGGAAAAGGAGTATGTGAAGGCTGTATATTGTCACCCTGCTTATTTAACTTATATGCAGAGAATATCATGAGAAACGTTGGGCTGGAAGAAGCACAAGCTGGAATCAAGTTTGCTGGGAGAAATATCAATAACCTCAGATAGGCAGATGGCACCACTCTTATGGCAGAAAAGGAACTAAAAAGCCTCTTGATGAAAGTGAAAGAGGAGAGTGAAATAGTTGGCTTAAATCTCAACATTCAGAAAACAAAGATCATGGTATCTGGTCCCATCACTTCATGGGAAATAGATGGGGAAACAGTGGAAACAGTGTCAGACTTTATTTTTTGGGCTCCAAAATCACTGCAGATGGTGACTGCAGCCATGAAATTAAAAGACAGTTACTCCTTGGAAGGAAAGTTATGACCAACCTAGATAGCATATTCAAAAGCAGAGATATTACTTTGCCAACAGAGGTCCATCTGGTCAAGGCTATGGTTTTTCCTGTTGTCGTGTATGGATGTGAGAGTTGGACTGTGAAGAAAGCTGAGCACCGAAGAATTGATGCTTTTGAACTGTGGTTCTGGAGAAGATTCTTGTGAGTCCCTTGAACTGCAAGAATTCAAGGTGCAAGTCCCTTGAACCAGTCCATCCTAAAGGAGATCAGTCCTGGATATTCATTGAAAGGACTGATGCTGAAGCTGAAACTCCAATACGTTCACCACTTCATGCAAAGAGTTGACTCATTGGAAAAGACCCTGATGCTGGGAGGGATTGGAGGCAGGAGGAGAAGGAGACGACAGAGGATGAGATGGCTGGATGGCATCACCGACTTGATGCACATGAGTTTGGGTGAACTCCTGGAGTTGGTGATGGACAGGGAGGCCTGGTGTGCTGCGATTTATGGGGTGGAAAATAGTCAGACAAGACTGAGCCACTGAACTGAACTGAAATCGATCCAAGACTAAGGCTTTGTTGTATCCTATAGAACTGCCTATTATATTTGTTATCTGTAATTAATCTTTAAAGCAATTATGTTCTAAGTTCTTGCAACTAGCTTGAGATCTATGAACCAACAGCATGGGCAGCACCTGGGAACTTGGTAGGTTTGCAGAATCCTGGTCCCCACCCCAGACATATGCAATCAGAAACTGCATTTTTAAGATTCATTAGGTAATTAAAATGCAATGTCCTCCAGGCGAGGGTGAATACATTCAGGATGGAGCAAAAATAACCCACTGTGGTGTACTTTAACCTTTACTTATTTTTATCTAACACATGTAGGAGACAACCGGATGAATATTCTCTGTGAACTGCCTCTGGCGCCCCCTAGTGGTCCTATACCACGAGAAACCAGGACACTCCAAGTCTCAGACAGAGCTCCCCACAGAATTGCTTCCACTAGTTCATCTGCTTTCAGTGCATTGCAGCAAAGTGTAATTTCTCTGTGCCTCCGTAAGTGAAAATATCTAGTTTTAACTTAATTAATCCTCCTCAAATGGACAATCGTTAAAAGACTCTTCCAAACAAACTGTAGATGAAAGGTCGTGATAAAATGCCAGTAAAATGAAAAAATAACATTTTCAGGGTTATTAGCTTGGTTTAGTCCAGGTACAGGTCCTTTGTAAGCCCAACTGTGACATTAAGGAAGCAAAATAAAACAAAACACCGCAATGATCTGATCAGATCTTACAATAAATCAATAAAAATTCAGAATCATCATGATTATTAAAATATGGATCCATTACCATTAGCAGTGAACCATACATAAGTACATATTGCATATTGTAGCTTCATGAAATATCTTATTCCATTTTGATATACATTAAAATCACTATAAATACCTTTAAATAGATGACTGAATTTAGAATATCTTTTTTTTTTTTTTGAATTTAGAATATCTTTAAATAGTTGGATCTCAAAGTGTTAAAACAGGAAAAACTAATAACATTGCTCTAAAATATTACTAAATAAAAATAATTTTTTTCCTATATAAAAATTATTAAAATATTTCAATTTTTAGTAAGCACAAAATACTTTTTATACCTTTAATACATAAATTTATTTAAAGTACATTTTTAAGTTGACAACTAAAATTTATAGGTTTTCAGTTTCATAATTATACCATATGTTAATTCAATGCCAAAAATATGTAATTGTAAATTACACATACACACACAAAGGTCTAAGATTAGAAAATTTTTAACTGATATTGTAAAAAATTCCAGCTTTACCAACTGGAATAAAATATGTTATTTTTTCAAAGGACCTATAAAGTAGTAAAATAAATATGAAAAATAGCATGATATTTTATTTTTCATTAGTAATCTGGGAAAGACTGTAAATGGTAACATTCATTATGAGGCAAATCGTTATAAAAATATTTTGTTAAATTTTAAAAATAACTTAAATATTGAATTGATAGACTGTATAATTCTACTTTTTCTTGGAATTTTAAAAACTGAGTACAAGAAAAAATTAGTTAAAAATTCCTTATGTGAATGTACATAGCTCTATAACATTTCAAAGTACTTTCTCTGTTTTATCTCTTTTAAAGTGTGTTTATTCTAAGAGGAACTGTTAGAGAGAAATCTGGGAAGTATCTTTTTAAAGAAGAGAAACTGGCATATGAGAAGGTTATGGTTAATCTCTTATTTAAAAAAATGAAATAAATTTATTTTATTTTTAATTGGAGGATAATTGCTTTAAAATATTGTATTAGTTTCCACCATACATCAACATGCATCAGCCACAGGTATACATATCTCACATTTTTAGTAAAGGGACTTGTATATAGATCTTAAAAAATTCATTTACTCTCCTCTACTTTCTCTTTAAGTCTCAGAATTATTTTAATTCCCGTTGAAGCTGAAACTCCAGTACTTTGGCCACCTCATGCGAAGAGTTGACTCATTGGAAAAGACTCTGATGCTGGGAGGGATTAGGGGCAGGAGGAGAAGGGGACGACAGAGGATGAGATGGCTGGATGGCATCACTCACTCGATGGACATGAGTCTGTGTGAACTCCGGGAGCTGGTGATGGACAGGGAGGCCTGGCGTGCTGCGATTCATGGGGTCGCAAAGAGTCGGACATGACTGAGCGACTGAACTGAACTTAGCTGATGCCGTATTTGGGTAATGGTACCTCGGTGTCACAAAATTAGCATCCTGAAATTTGTTACCACTTATGTTTTCAAACCAATGACTTATTTTCATTAGCCAGAAAAATGATTGTAATTATACTTTTGTTACTTTGTATCATAAACACTCTAGCTTCCTTGTTTAATATTAAAATATCTTTAAAACAATTAAATGTGTTAGAATGTTAGTATCAGCAGGAATTTTATGTGTACAACGTTTATTGCACACACTTATTTCTGTGATTGTTTTTTGAACACCAGAATCCCTTCTCCCCTTCTTCCTGGCACCTTGGCAAGACTATAGATTTTAATCTCCCTTGAGGCAAAATCGATCAAAGGACTGCTCTTGGAGTTCTTTATAATGCAGTGAGAATGGAAAGACTGTGCTTCCAGGCTGGGGTCTGTTTTTTTTTTTTTTTTAAATTAATTTTTATTGGAGTATATTTGTTTTACAATGTGCCAGTTTCTATTGTACAGAAAAATAAAGTCAGCCATATATATATGACTAAAGATTATATATATATATACACTAAGGATTCGCTCAGTCATGTCCAACTCTTTGTGACCCCATGGATTGTAACCCACCAGGCTCCTCTGTCCATGGGATTCTCCAGGGAAGAGTACTGGAGTATGTTGCCATTTCCTTCTCCAGGGGATCTTCCCGACCCAGGGATCAAACCCAGGTCTCCCACATTGCAGGAAGATGCTTTAACCTCTGAGCCACCAGGGAAGTGAGACCCCAAAACCTATTTTCTGTTCTCCAAAATTCACCTTAACCAAATTCTAAGTAACCAAGTACATTCTATGTATTTATGACCCTGAATCATTTCTATTTGTTCAAAAAAGTTAACTGCTAAAGAAAAACACAACTGTGAAAGACTTGGTGATATTCCAAATAAGGCCTCAAAATTTTCTCATGCACTGAGAATACACCTTTACCTTCTAATCAAAGCCAACGTGAGTGTTATGTTTTTGAAAGGCTGCTAGCTGTAACGGAGAAGAAATGAGCAGTCCCAACTTGCCAAGTGGAAGTCGTAATTAGCACCCATTCTGTGGTACATGGAACTGCTGCTTCCTTAGTCCTCTCACTTGGTGACACAGAGTCTCCTCATGGGCTTCTCAGAGAGAACTGACATTTTTCTATATATATATATCCTCTCCCTTTTGGACTCCTTCCTTTTCAGGTCACACAGTGAATTAAGTAAAGTTCCCTGTGCTATATAGTATGTTCTCATTTTTTTTTTTAAATCTATTTTGTTGTTGTTCAGTCTCTAAGTTGTGTCCAACTCTGCAACCCTGTGGACTGCAGCACTCCAGGCTTCCCTGTCCTTCCCTGTCTCCTAGAGTTTGCTCAAACTCATGCCATCGAGTTGGTGATACCATCAAACCATCTCATCCTCTGTATTCCCCTTCTCCACAAGCCTTCAATCTTTCCCAGCATCAGAGTCTTTTCCACTGAGTCATCTCTTCACGTTAGGTGGCCAAAGTACTGGAACTTCACTTTAGCATCAGCCCTTCTAGTGAATATTCAAGGTTGAATGTCTATTTAATACTATCTCTTTTATACATAGTGTTAATAGTGTATATGCATTAATCCCAGTCTCCTAGTGCTAGGACCTTTATCTGAACAGATGCACCTTCTTCATCCTCTTTTCCATTTTCTGGCACATAACCTAAAGCAGTCTACAGAATATGGACCATGGTGTCTTGGTCCTGGATGCAAAGAGTCTAGAACTCGTCATCCTTGCAGAGCAGAGAGCTGTATGTCAGCCAGGAACATCTGTCTGGACTATTGCAAGAGCAAGAAATATGGACTCTATGTGGGTTTATTTGTTGCAGCATTTTATCCTATATCAACAATGTGCTTTGGTATAGTATGTTTAAGAAATCATGCTTAATGAAGGATGTTTTGATTTGAATGATTTTAAGTGAGTTCTTTCAAAGTTCACAAGCTAGTGTGTGTCTGTGTTGACCTTGCTTGCTTGGTGATATTTTTTCCTGTTTCAGGGCTGTAATTTCTGGGTCATACCCTGGTGGGCACACTGATATTTAAATCTTATTTCCCATCACATTTGATAGGAAAGCCTCTTGCAGTTTTTCTGTCTGCCTGCTTATGGTTTTCTGCTAGACTTGCTTAATGTACTGATTTGCACAGTGGGATAAGCTAGAAAACGTATTTTAAATCTGAAAGCTTATATTCTGCTGAACGTAGCAGACATTGTGAAAAAGCTCTAAAATGTACAAAATCTGTCAATTCTCCACACCTCTGCATTGTAAAGGCTCTTGTTAAAAACTCAAAAATGGCAGAATGCAAATGGTATTTACCAAAAGTTGTCTTCTTATGTACCACACAATACATATGATGCTTCTACCTGAAGAAATTTTATGCCGAACATTAGCCATTTTAGGAAATAGTCCTACACACATGACCATATTAATAACTACTTTATGCTCTGTTTTGCGAACCCATGGTTATTACAGAGCATTAAGAGCAACCATCATGATTTGGAAACTACAAGCTGTCGGTGCATTCTGGAACATCTGTGTTACTCTCACTTCTTCAGCTCTATGAGATATAATTCTAAGTCTGTTTCCAAGGTTCAGAGACCTTTTCCTCATGAATCATAGAATTATTAGGCTGGGAAAGTCCTCAACAGACTATCTGTTATGAATTCCTACATTTACATAGACCACAGTCTAGGGAGAAAGTAAATTCTTCAAAATCCCCTGGTGAATCATTGCCACACTTAAAAAATCATCTTTCCATGTATCATTGAGGATGTAGGTAGCCAGATTAACAGAAAAATAATGAGAGAGAAAAAAAATTAGTTCTAAATCAAATGCTTCAAACACAAGGAAGTTAGGGATAGAAGTCACTTTCTTGGAATAGGAATCTTGTTACATTTTGTAGCATTTGACTTTCAAAACAAAGCCTGTATACAAGAATAATTTGAAGCCTAGAGAAGTTTTGCATCTTACTTTGAGAAAACAAAATAGAGGTACCTGGGGATAAAATGCAGGTTTTCTTTATTCTGCTCCAGTGCATTTCCTCCTGTGGCATGTGACCTGTATCATTCCTTCAACACAATATGGTCTCCTTTTCTATTTCTCCATCATTCAGAAAACCAGAACATAGCAGAAGCAATTTATGTCAGGGGACTTTTCTAGTTGGGGATTTTAGAGATTTTGCAAAACCAACTATCTTGGAAACAATTATTAGACAGGTAGGAAGTCGCCAATTCTCAGTAGGTAGGGTGGATAAATGCAGAGTCTGGTACAATCACTTTCTTTGCATTTAATAGCTAAGTTTTGGTATACTACCCCAGAGACACAGTTTACTGAAAGTAATCTGAAAACAAATCTTAAAATGATTTTCTTGATTCTGAAGAACATGGATCTGGATGTAGTGCAAACTGAAAGTAACATTATACTTAACATTCAAGCAAACACATGCCTTAATTTTGATGACTAAATTTTTAAAAAATATAGAGAAAACTACATAAAACACTCTATTTAGCTTCCTCCTTTAACACACAGATTGCTATTTGTAGTTTTACCCTTAGTTTTTTAAGACTGGCTTTAGTTATGTTTTGTTGTTGGCGTTTAGTTGCTAAGTTGTGCTGGTCTCTTTGTGACCCCATGGACTGTAGCTTACCAGCCTCCTCTTTGCATGGGATTTACCAGGAGCAGATTTACTGAAGCAGGTTGCCTTTTCCTTTTCCAGGGGATCTTCATGACCCAGGGCTCGAGACTGCATTTGCAAGCAGATTCTTTACTGCTAAGCCACTTGGGAAATCTTTTAGTTGTGTTTAATCTCTACTTAATTTTACTGTTTTGAGTCTTCCCTGGTGGCTCAGCAGTAAAGAACCCACCTGTCAATGCCGGGAACGCTGGAGAACCAGGTTTGATATTTGGATTGGGAAGATCCCCTGGAGAAGAAAATGGCAACCTGCTCCAGTATTCTTGCCTGGGAAATCCCATGGTCAGAGGAGCCTGGTGGGCTACAGTCCATCGGGCTGCAAAAGAGTCAGAGATGACTAAGCAACAACAATTTATTATTTAAAGGTATTCTCACTCTGAAAAAGTGGATTATGTTCCAGGATTTGTCATCCATGAAGAGAATATTCTGATGTAAGTGCTGAAAAAAGTAGTTTGCACAGTGTGGGAATTGGAAGTTAAGTTTTACTAGCAAAATGAGGACTGCAGCCTGGGAGATAATGTTTCTGGTAGCTCTGAGAAAACTGCTCTGAGGAGATCAGGGGGAGCCAGGTTATAGAGGAGTTTTGCAACAAAGGGCAGGTTTTCAATTAAATAATTAAAGAAAACCAATGATGTCAAGTTAAGTAATTTAGTGTTTTTCTGTGTATGGGAAGATGCAAGGGTGTCGGTTCACTGAAACCATTCCTTTGATACGCACCTCAGCTTTCTGGGGCTGGTACCCTGTTTTTTCACATCCTGAGCTCCTCAGGGCTCACTGTGGGGAGTGGCTGCAGTCTGATGGCTGCTCCATGCCAAGTATTCTTTTCCTTATTGAGTTTCCTCAGGGTTCACTGGCTCACTCTGGAGGACTGTAATTGCTGATGACTGTGACATCTTCGTTTACTGATATGGCAGGGAATATTTCATTTCTCAAGCATATTGCTATGGAACTTGGGAAGTTGTAAAGTCTTGATGGCATTTCTAAATTATACAGCTAGGATATTGTCATATATTTGAAAACTTGAAGCCTAAGCAAAATTTAAACCATTGCTTATAGCACTCAGCTGACGAACGCACATTGCCTTACCCATGGAAGCACCAGCCTGATAGAAACAATGCTGGTTGGATCCAACATAATCAAGAGTTTCTTAACACTTTTTAAAAGGCATCAAGAGTTTGTATCAATTACAATGTCTCCAGGAACTATTATAAGAAAACTCATTTCAAAGCGGCTCAAAGGCTGAGAAAGTTTACTGGTTTGTATAACTGGAAGTGCACAAGTGAAGCAAGCAGTCCAGTAGCTCTGCCCTCCTTTTCTTACCTTTTCCTTGGCTGTGCTTATCTATTGGTGTCATTACTTAAAAGGATTTTGCAGCTTGGGGATATTACAAATGGACAGCGTTCAGAGAAAGGTATCAAGCACTGTTCCACACTTCCAAGCAAGAGTCCTTCAACCAATTCTGAATTTGGTAATTTGGGAAAATCAGCTGTGGCTCAGGGAATTTGGTAAACTCTTTAGCTTAAACCAAAAAGGATTTGTTGTGGGAACAGGGCTGGGAGTGGAGGTGGTCAGCTTCTTTTGAACCACAGGTGCCATGTGAGAATAAATGGATGAATGTTGAGTGGTTGAGTTGACAGACACTTTTGACCATGGAAGATTTATTGAGAATTACCACACTAACACTGTGTAACTAAACATATTTGGTGTATTAGACTATATATTTAATTACAGTCTAAAGTAACAGTTTACAAAGAACTGCAGGACTAACTGTAGTATATTGTGGGGTAAATCTATAAACTTTGTTCCCTAAAGTATTTACTTCTGAAAAATTTACCTACAAATTTCTAGAAAAGCATTTTTCTTTTATCTCCAGTGACTATACCTTCCCCATATCCTAATATATTGTCTAATTTTTGTTGCTACTTTTACAATGATTTAGTCTATTTTTATTTTGTTACCAAAAACTAGATAAAACGCTTTTAACCTAGTTAATCATAGACTGAAGCATCTTCTGTTTACTGTGATAGAATAAATATTCTTTCCTTTCTACCTTTTTCTTTTATTTTCTTCCCTCTTTTGTTTCCCTTTCTTTTTTGATTCGCTTCTCCCTGTATCTATATACTCTTTTTATGTTGAATTACACTATTTAGGGAACCATATATTGCTGCTTTTATGTGACTGCATTAAGAATTATTCAGGCAGTAATTCAAATAATTACAGATTATATTGCTCACCAAAAAACTATTTATTTGGATTTACTTCTGTTTGCTCTTACATCTCATTTGATAAAAATGATCCATGTGGGGGCCATTTTCTAAGTTCTCGGATATCAGAATGTCTCTGTTGCTGCCAAACATGAATGATAGCTTGACTGGATACAGATTTCTTGAGTCCAAGTCGATAGTCATCTTAACTTTATGGATCTTGAGCAGTTTCCTTTTGAAATATAGAATTGTGGAGGAGAATTATGACCTTGCAATGGTTTTCTTTTTTTGGATATTGCCTGGTTTTCTGCTGGAGTGGCTTTAGTTTTTTCCTTTGTTCTTGTTACTACCAAGACCTGTTTTTGTCTTTTATTTCACATTAATTTTGAGTATCCAGGTACCATTTTTGATTTATGGTCTCAGCTCCCTTCAGCTCAGCGAACTTATCTTCATTTTTCTTTTCTTTGCTGCTTCTCCTCCCTCCATCTTCTGCAGATACCCTTTCTCCATCAAATTGCTACTTTTGGAATTGTTATTGTGAACGTAGGGGAAGTCCTGGATCAATTTTTCATTTCCATTATCATATCGATCCCTTGGTTATTTTCTGCTATGTTCTGTAAATATTTCTTGGGGGTAGGCTAGGACATATTTTACTTTCTGTTGCAACCATTCTACTGCTCACTGCCTCCACTGATCAATACTCAAAAACGTAATTTCCATCTAGAATTAGTTTTTCCTTATCTCAGACTCTTCTATGTGCTGCCCTTTCAAATTTCACGAGCAGTAAGAATAAGAGGTTTTTGAAGTTTTCTGTTTCTAACCAGAAGGCTGTTTCATAGCCTTCTGAAATGAGCTCTAATCTTTCAGATAGGTTGGCATGTAAGCATGTGTGCTAAATTGCTTCAGTTGTGTGTAACTCTTTGGGACCCTGTGGACTGTAGCCTGCCAGGCTCCTCTGCCCATGGGATTCTCCAGGCAAAGATACTGGAGTGGGTTGCCATTTCTTCCTCTGGGGGAATTTTCCAATTCAGGAATCAAACCTGTGCCCCTCACATCTCCTGCATTGGCAGGCAGGTTCTTTATCACTAGATCACCTGGGAAGTCCTAGGTTTGCATGTTTATAAACAACTTTAAACCTGTTTTGTGTGTAACATATGTTAAAAGAAGTTTTTTTTTTTTTTTTCCTGTCTGTTCATCCTTACAGAAGATATGGGTTTATCTACTATTTAGAAGCGAAATAGTTCTTACTGAGATTATATGGAATCCCGTTTAAAATTTTTGGATTCAGAGAAAAACTATCTATGTTTATTTATTTATTTTTCCATACTAGGGAAGGCAATGGCACCCCACCCCAGTACTTTTGCCTGGAGAATCCCATGGACGGAGAATCTCAGTCCATGGGGTCGCTGAGAGTTGGACACGACTGAGTGACTTCACTTTCACTTTTCACTTTCATGCATTGGAGAAGGAAATGGCAACCCACTCCAGTGTTTTTGCCTGGAGAATCCCAGGGACGGGGGAGCCTGGTGGGCTGCCGTCTATGGGGTCGCACAGAGTTGGACACGACTGAAGCGACTTAGCAGCAGCAGCAGCAGCAGGATTGAAGTTGTCTGTAAGGAGAGGAAAAATGCAACCAGTAGAGGCATTTATAAGGCACAGAATTTGATTCCTGGGGGTTTTCAAGTGGTGGCACTGGTTGTCCAGAATTAACTCTAAGAATGCCAAACTCTCACTGCCATGTGGTAGTCCTTCCATGCTTGGGTGGCAGGCCATTTCTCCGCACAAGTACAAGCTTGGAAGGACTACAGTAGCATACTGCCTTGTGTAAGAACATTTATTGCATTTTTCCAAAGTCTCCGTTGAGGCTGTAATTTGCCGCCCAAGGCCTGACCTGTCACTCTGAATTAGGGTTCTGTTTATGCTCCTACACACTTCCTCCCCAGGGTGGCTTTGTCTTCACATTGTTAACCATCAGCTTGGCCCTTGTCTTCATGCCGTCTTGTCAAAAGTCAGTATAGTGGAGGGACTTGCCTTGTGGTTCAGTGGATAAGTCTCCACGCTCCCTGTGCAGAGGGGCTGAGTCTGATCTTTGGTCAGGAAGCCAGATCCCACATGCTGCAACAAAGACTGAAGATCCTGAGTGCTACAGCTAAGACCCAGTGAGTTAAACAAATAAATATTTTTAAGAGTCAATATACTGGAGATTGCTGAAGCTTCTGGCCTCTGTATGCCACTGTTCTGATTTTTAAAGACTTCTTGGGATAACAGACATTTCCCTTTCATTTTTTTTTTTTTTTTTTGATTATTGCACTGAGACTTTGAGAGGTGGGAGATTGATGAATCAGGGGAACTTACTTTCTTATTTCTGTCTTTGTCCTAAGCATCTTCTTTGGTTATGAATATTTCTGGTTTTGTTCCACAATCTTCACTTCTGAGCCCCATCCTGGATGTGTCATTCCCTGAAACCAAAACTAGTTACAATTCTCAGCTTTTTGTCTGTTGTTGTTCAAAATGAGAGTGAAAATGTTAGTTGCTCATTCATGTCTGACTCCTTGTGACCCCATAGACTGTATCCCACCAGGCTCCTCTGTCCATGGAATTCTCCAGGCAAGAATACTGGAGTGGGTAGCCATTCCCTTCTCCAGGGCAGCTTCCCAATCCAAGGATTGAACCTGGGTCTCTTGCATTGCAGGCAGATTCTTTACCATCTGAGCTGCCAGGGAAGCCTCCATCATTGTTCAAAGCCATCATTAAATGAATTCTTTCTTCTTTAACTCTTCAGAATCCAGACTCATAGATCCAGAACTCACAAGTTTTCTATTTTCTCATCTATTTCTAATGCAAAAATTTATGCAGAGCAAAATCTATGAGATTTCTCTATGTAATTCTCTTAAAATTCCTTGGAATAACTTCTGCCTTTGGTGATGGCTGGATTGTATAACTCTTGTTGCTTTCAGAAAAGAAAAATCAACTTCTTGATGAATATTGTCCAAATACTCTCACTCTTACATATTTTTCTCTTCTGCTTATTATCCAAAGCTCTGCTTCAAAGAAGCTTCTGCTATTGGTGGTGAGATTAGCCCAGCAGGCAGAATCACAATGTTGCTATTTTTAATTGTTTAAGTCTATAACATAAGAGGAGGATGAAATTATTAGGAAAAAAAAGCCTCCAAGACTTTAAAAAGTAAAATAATTCAATAATATTGCTTACAAAACAAACTTTCTCCATAGGAGCTTCTCAAAGAAGCATTTCCAAAAAAAAAAGAGTATTTTCACTTACTCTAACATGTTCACTTAATTCTTTTACTTACCTTTTAAAGAGCATTAACTAAAATCTACTTCAGGGGATCAAACATTTCATACCCTTAAATCACTCTTCTGAAACAGTGTTCCCTTTTGAGTAGCATGAAGCTGGAAATGATGATAAGAAATGAAAATATTAATATTCATAATCATTTTTGTCTCATTACAGGTCAAGTCATAGCATTGATTAGTTTGTACTGTTGAGTTTAACTCTACTCAATGAATCAAAGCAATTTAAGTTAGAATTTTGTTTCTTAAGTATTTATCCTTTTATTTACATAGAAGCTTTAGTGATTGGAGTCAGAACACTCCATGAAAATAGGGATGGAACAGCTTTTCAATCTGTTGCTCCTTCAGAGCCATGAACTAATCCACAATCAATCATTAGTATGTATTCTGGAGCAGAGTAAGTGATAGGGGTGATGCCGGCAGTGATGAACATGATGTCATACTAGGGCCACATGTTCTCCAGGTGTCCAGGTTGCTCTTTGAGAAGCATCTCAAATTTGCAGAAATATCTTAGGAAACAGGATGGCCTTGGCTCTACATTTATTGTGAAGATGCACCAATTTTTTTTTTAAATACGCTTTTGTCTTCCCTTCCTCCAAATTCCAGTTTGTTCTAGCGCTTCTTGACATGGGTTTCATGATTCAGGTAGTTTCAGTTGAAATACCCAAACACTTTCAGTGCATTAATAATAAAATTTTTGTTGGGAAATTTTATAAAACACCAGGGATTCTACACTTTCTTCTGGAAGGTGGCTGTAGATATTCCCTACGGCAGCAACCCTTAGTTTGATGGTTTTCTAAAAGAAGTTAGGAAATCAGAGAGTGATGGCTAGCAGAGATTTCTCCACTTATCTATATTTTCATTGTAATTCGGGTTTCTGGAAAGTATCAATGTATTTTGTATTTTTCTTTTTTTAAAAAAGAAATTGAATTTCAAATTAAAATACTTAGTAGTTTGAGATTTTACTCCTTTTAAATGATGATCTATGGACTGTGAGTAACTGTGCTTCTTTACCTTCTAATGCTCTATAGTATTCTACCACTCCTGTCAATCTTAATTATGGGTATTTCCTAAAATGAGACCTTTGACTTTTTCCTTATTTCTGCCTCCTCATTTCATGCTCAGAAAACTCATCTATTTTCATAGACTGACTGTTCACCATAATACTTTTTGTGCTTCTGTTTTATTGTCTGTGCTCACTAAAGATTATCACAATGATAAAAAAACAGCAAGGTGTGGCCACTACTTATAAAACTAGTTTCATAATATGTGTGTGCTCAGTTGCTCAGTCATAGCCAACTCTTTGTGGTCCCATAGACTAAAGCCTGCCAGGCTCCTCTGTCCATGGAATTTTCCAGGCAAGAATACTGGAGTATGATGCCACTTCCTATTCAGGGAATCTTCTTGACCCAGGGATAGAATGCGCATCTCTTGTGTCTCCTGCTTCTTTACTACTAGCACCAAAATTTCTTCTTCCAAATCAATAATCTTTTCCAGATTTTTTATTGTATCAATGGCTAATATGCTTAAATTTTATCCTTTCCAAAGAAGGGATTTTTTTTCTCAGGTCAAAAGCCTATTCTCACATTATTTTCATTTCCTTTAGATGCTTGCTACTCAAGGTGTGGTCCATAGACTAACAGCATTGATGACATCTGGGAGCTTGTTAGAAATGAAGAGTCTTGGGCCCTGTTCCTGACTTTCTGAATCAGAATCTGCATTTTAACATAATATCCCAGGTAAAAGCATTGTGTCTAAAACTTTAATGTGAATTCACATATCTTGTTTTGACAACTGTAACAAGAATTTAGCACAAATTTAGCTGAGGCTGATGTAACTGAAACTTGGATCACATTTTGAGTAGCAAGACTGGAGAGTAGCCCTGTCCGATAGAATTGTCTGTGATGAACCCAGGGCTTCCTTGGTGGTTCAGATGGGAGGGAATCTGCCTGCAGTGCAGGAGACACAAGTTTGATCCTTAGTTTGGGAAGATCTCCTGGAGAAGGGAATGACTACCCACTCCAGTTCTTGCTTGGAGAATCCCATGGACAGAGGAGCCTGGCAGTCTACAGTCCATAGGGTTGGAAAGAGTCCTCTATAGTTGCTGTTTAATAAAGCAGCCATAGGCCACTTGAGGCTAATGGGCAACTTAATTCATTTAAATTTAAGTTCAAATGGTCACATATGGCTAGTAGCTATCACATATGGCTAGTCACAGTAGAATAAAATCCAAAGCACTTAGTGGGAATGTCACAAATGCTAGGAAAGTGAAATTGAAAGACTTAATGCTATTAAAATAAAAATATATTTTGCTCTGCTGCATATATGTAAAAAACGTAAGTTGGATATGTGTAGAGTTTCTAATAGCCACACTAGCTGTCTGCCAACAAATTGTTTTCAACTGTTACCAGTGGCATGTGCTGTATTCAAACCACTTGTTCAGTTCAATTCAGTCACTCAGTCGTGTCTGACTCTGACCCCATGGACTGCAGCATGCCAGGCCTCCCTGTCCATCACCAACTCCTGGAGCTTACTCAAACGCATGTCCATCGAATTGGTGATGCCATCCAACCATCTTATCCTCTGACATCTGCTTCTCCTCCTGCTCTCAATCTTTCCCAGCATCAGGGCCTTTTCCAAGGAATCAGTTCTTTGCATCAGGTGGCCAAAGTATTGAAGTTTCAGTTTCAGCATCAGTCCTTCCAATGAATATTCAGGACTGATGTCCTTTAGGATTGACTGGTTGGATCACCTTGCAGTCCAAGGGACTCTCAAGAGTCTTCTCCAACACCACAGTTCAAAAGCATCATTTCTTCAATCAGCTTTCTTTATAGTCCAACTCTCATATCCACACATGACTACTGGAAAAACCATAGCTTTGACTAGATAGACTTTTGTTGGCAAAGCAATGTCTCTGCTTAATATGCTGTCTAGGTTGGTCATAGCTTTTCTTTCAAGGAGCAAGCATCTTTTAATTTTATGGCTGCAGTCACCATCTGCAGTGATTTTGGAGCTTCCAAAATTAAAATCTCTTACTGTTTCCATTATTTCCCCATCTATTTGCCATGAAGTGATGAGACTGGATGCCATGATCTTAGTTTTCTGAATGTTGAGTTTTAAGCCAACATTTTCACTCTCCTCTTTCACTTTCATTAAGAAGCTCTTTAGTTCCTCCTCACTTTCTGCCATAAGAGTGGTGTCGTCTGCATATCTGAGGTTATTGATATTTCTCCTGGCAATCTTGATTTCAGCTTGTGCCTCATCCAGCCCAGCGTTTCTCATGATGTACTCTGCATATAAGTTAAATAAGCAGGGTGACAATATACAGCCTTGACCTACTCCTTTCCCAATTTGGAACCAGTCTGTTGTTGCATATCCAGTTCTAACTGTTGCTTCTTGACCTACATACAGATTTCTCACGAGGCAGGTCAGGTGGTCTGGTATTCCCATGTCTTGAAGAATTTCCCACAGTTTGTGATTCACACAGTCAAATACTTTGGCATAGTCAACAAAGCAGAAGTAGATGGTTTTCTGGAACTCTTGTGGTTTTTTGATGATCCAACGGATGTTGGCAATTTGATCTTTTATTCCTCTGCCTTTTCTAAATCGAGCTTGACATCTGGAAGTTCATGGTTCATGTACTGTTGAAGCCTGCCTTGGAGAATTTTGAGCATTACTTTGCTAGCGTATGAGATGAATGCAATTGTGTGGTAGTTTGAGCATTCTTTGGCATTCCTTTTCTTTGGGTTTGAAATGAACACTGACCTTTTCCAGCCCTGTGGCCACTGCTGAGCTTTCCAGATTAGCTGGCATATTGAGTGCAGCTTTTTCACAGCATCATCTTTTAGAATTTGAAATAGCTCAACTGGAATTCCATCATCTCCAACTAGCTTTGTTCATAGTGATGCTTCTTAAAGCACACTTGGCTTCTCATTCCAGGATGTCTGGCTCTAGGTGAGTGATCATACCATTGTGGTTATCTGGGTCATGAAAATCTTTGGCAAACCACTTAAGTATTTTTGTCTTGAGAACCTTATGAATAAATCACTTGTACTATTTGTCAAAGTGGGTTATTCCTTTGTGCCAAGAAGCTGACATGATTTTTTAAATCCCACCAGACTTGGGTATTATTAGAAACAGCACAGTGCTTCTATGGAAGGGCTTTTGTGCCTTCTGTTTCAGCACTAAGTTTCCAAAGTTTTCTGTTTTTTTTTTTTAACTTCAAAGTCCCTATTTACCTATTTCCTATTTAGATTTATTTGTTACCACCCAAAATTTCATGTTATAAAGGAACTGGTATAGCTTGTTTCTCTGATTCATTTCTAAGTTTGTTATAGGCATAGAACAATAAACAATTTTGAACAACACATTGCATTCATTTATTTATATTTGGTTTTCTAAGCCAACTAATCTGTCTGCAAGGCAGGAGACCCTGCTTCGATTCCTGGATTGGGAAGATCCACTGGAGAAGGGATAGGCTACCCACTTCAGTATTCTGGCATGGAGAATTCCATGGACTGTATAGTCCATGGGGTTGCAAAGAGTCGGACACGACTGAGAGACTTTCACTTTCACTTTCAGGCCAGCTAAGGCATGTGGGCTCTTAAGTTACCCAACCAGGGATCTAACCTGTGCCCCTGCATTGGGAGCGTGGAGTTTTAACCACTGGGCCACCAGAAAAGTCCTGAAGAAGACATTTTAGAGCATTATGATGTTTTGATTTTCAGTTCAGTTCAGTCGCTCAGTCATGTCAGGGTCTTTGCAACCCTGTGAACTGTAGCATGCCAGGCCTCCCTGTCCATCACCAACTCCCGGAATCCACCCAAACCCATGTCCATAGAGTCAGTGATGCCATCCAGCCATCTCATCCTCTGTCGTCCCCTTCTCCTCCTGCCCTCAATCTTTCCCAGCATCAGGGTCCTTTCAAATGAATCAGCTCTTTGCATCAGGTGGCCAAAGATTTGGAGTTTCAGCTTCAACATCAGTCCTACCAATGAACACCCAGGACTGATCTCCTTCAGAATGGACTGGTTGGATCTCCTTGCAGTCCAAGGGACTCTCAAGAGTCTTCTCCCAACACCACAGTTCAAAAGCATCAATTCTTCGGAGCTTAGTTCTCTTTAATGTGATTTAATTATTTTAAGTATGACTGTTCATATGATTTTAAAATAAAATTTTAATTTTAAAATAAGATATTTATTTGTTTAAATGTTTATTAAATTTACTTAAAAAACACACTCATATTTGTGAAACTGTTACACATCTTTCGTTTTGCATGCATGCTCAGTTGCTTAGCTGTGAAGGACCCTTTGTGACCCCTATGGCCGGTAGCCCACCAGGCTCCTCTGTCCATGGGATTTCCCAGGCAAAAATACTGGAATGCATTGCCCTTTCCTCTTTAATGAGATCTTCCTGACCCAGGGATGGAACCCATGCCTCCTGTCACGTCTCTTCAGTTCAGTTCAGTTCAGTTCAGTCGCTCAGTTGTGTGCTGACTCTTTGTGACCCCAAAGTCCCCTTTGCGTCTCTTATGTATCCTTTAATGTAAATAATGTAATCTCATTTTTGCCAGTGGGGGTGTTTTACACTGTAGAAATATTTTCACTCTACAGATATTAATTGGACTGAAAACAGTGTGAGAATAAGTAATGAGCATTGATGTGAGGTAAACAGGGGCTACGAGGGCAGAGTGCTGAGTCTGCAGGCGCCCTGCTCTGGCTGTTGCGAGCCAAGGGCCAGTGGAGCAATTGGCTCTACTGTCCTCCTCACCCCCCACCTCCTGGTGTCTATACCTGGAATAGAACATTGATTGTTTTCTTATTTCTCTTTCCTGATATTCCATCTCTGATTTACAGTGGGGGCCCAGCATCACTTTTTAAAAACACTGCCAATGTCACATCTCTTCTTTATCTTCTTCTTTTGATTAGTAACTCCTTAATTTACAATTTTAGGGACAGCTCTGTCTCTGTAAGCTTATTTCCTCTTATCAAAAGAAACACTGGGTATATGAGTACCAGACTTTAAGCAGATTAAAGCACAGTTACTAAGTCCATCTGTCAATGAGATCTGTGAGTATTAAGGATACCCTGGAGCTGAAGGGGAGCTTACTTTAGAAGTATCATTGTTTTTGTACTTTGAGGGTTTGTTGTGAGCTTTTTTTTTCAACTTTATGTTTAGAAAGTTGGTCGCTAAGGATTGTCATTAGTTGAAAACTTAATCCTAAGTGCTATAAGTGCCTTGAAAGGAAATGAAGTAGATTTTTTAAAAGTTAAAGAGTGCAAGTATCTTAGACAGTGTTTCGAAAAGACTGAAAAGAGTTTACATTTAGTACATTTTAGAAGAAACATGTGTGCTGTATGTGAGCTCAGTTGCTCAGTCATGTCCAAATCTTTGTGGCCCCATGGACTGTAGCCCACCAGGTTCTTCTAGCCTTGGAATTTTCCAGGCAAGGTTACTGGAGTGAGTTGTCATTTACTCCTTCAGGGGATCTTCTTGACTCAGGGACTGAACTTGTGTCTCTTGCATCTCCTGTATTGGCAAGCGGGTTCTTTACCACTTGTGCCACCAGAAGAGACATGAAATAAACTTATCTGTTGCTAGCAAGGCATGCCTACTACTACCCTTACTCAGAGGAAATACTCCCATCAAATTCCTTTTTTTATAAATGAAATGTGTCTCCCTGCAGTGCTGCTGTTAATTTACTCTTCCAGGTAAGATACATTTTACCATTGGTCAAACCTGACATTCATATCATGACATTCTGTTCTTTTCATTTTTTAATCGTCTTATTTACACTTAATATGAATACTAAGTTAAATAAAAGTATGACAAGGGTGATGTTTCATTTTTTTTCATCTTTTCTATAGAGTCCTGATGTAACTGTAAAATAATGGTTGTATTTTTTAGCTCATGAATGTTAAATTACTATCTTTATCTGTGCCTTTATACAATATTAAATTAGTACTACCTGTAGGCTGGTACTCCTGCTAGTACCCTGTACTAGTTTGAGGTTATTAACTTTCCATGAAGACAGCTTTTAACTAGGTTATTAACTAGTTTGAACCTAGTTTAAAGCTATCTTCATGGAAAGAGCATACCTGTTTAAAAAACTATCAAATCCTTTTGTTTAGAATTATTTTTAGTACTTAGTAGACATTCTATTTATTTATTCTGTTGGATAAGTGAATGCATAAAAAATGAGTAAATTTTATGACTGAGTGAAGATCAGCTAGTCATTTGCCTAAAGAAAGAATTTTTACAAACGTGGTTTATTCTACCAGATTCTGGTAGACATGAGGAGTTATTTTTAATTCCCCATAACTACAACATCCATTATAAATGAAATAAAAACAAAATGATTTATTGGAAAGTTTGTGTCTCCATATCTTTGAGCCTTTAGCTGGATAATATAATTTAAAACTTATTTCTTCTCCCAATATTACTTATACCAGCTATACTTTATCCTCTGAAAAATCTCTTCTGATGCTCAGTATTTAACATAAGATTCCAATGACCTTGCTCCCTGGTTTCACTGAATTCATTGCCAAAGGAAACTTTGACTTTATAAACAGAAATATTACTCCCTTAAGGCAAATAGGAAGAATGACCAAGCTTCAATTTCAGGTCTTTGTAAAAAAAATGTACTTAGCTCAAATCTACTAAATAATTTTAAACTGTGTAATTTGTACCATTTTTAATCACAGACAAAATAATCTGACTTGATGAGCATTATTAAAATTCCCTTTATTATGGCCAATTCCAAGGAAAATTGTTAAGCTTTCATTTCATCAGGTTATGATTTGCTATAATCATGATCAAAATATTTAAAGTTTTATGACCAAAACTCATATGGAATGAAGAGTGAGAGAAATATGTCAATACTGATTGTTTCCACTGATCAAAAATCACCAGACTCCTCCTCCTTTGCTGCAGTTTACCCCATGTAAACATAAAATTTATAATATTGGCTGCAATTCGATGAGAAAGAATTGCTAGAGCCTTAGAGAATAGTAGACACATATAATCTATGGTTGTACAAAACCTAACCTTTGATTAAATGTCTTTCTATTTATATCTTACAATGAAGGAACCAGAAATTACATCTAAGTAGAATTGGGGAAAATAGGATGTATTTATCAAATGGGCAGTGTTTACTCAGATCTGATGCTTTATCTTACAAATTTCAATATAGAGAAGAAACAATAATTTAATGCTTTATTGCAAGCAGTGCTTTCGGTTATAAATTCAACAATTCTTCTTGTCTTTTTTGTGAATGCCTTCCAGTTTTTCAGTTAACTAATGCCTCTTTTCTGTTTATATACTCTATCAGGGTTTACTTATGAAACCAAAGTGAATTTTACATTTCATGGCCCCTTAATCATCTCACAATTTTCATATGGAATTATACTTTTTATTAACCTACTCAGAGTGCCTCTCGTAAGGTCTCTGATGTATTTAGAATACATCATTCTGTATTTTTCATGTGAAAAGGATGAAGCAGAAAGTCAGGCATTTTACTTGAATATATTCAAACTGAGCTGTCTCACTGTCACAAATTCACTTCTTTGCCTGGCTACAGTTTGGGCACTGGCCAAAAGAGCAAGTGAGAGGGTGATTCAGTGTGAATGATACTCTTAATGCAATATTCAAATATATTGATAAGCCAGTCATTTTTACCTAAACAGTATGATCATTATGATGATTCGCATATACAAAGTGCTGTGTAAAGTGAGTCATTTTTACATATATTATGGTGGTTTAGTTGCTAAGTCATGTCTGACTCTTACAACCTAAGGAACTGTAGCCCACCAGGCTCCTCTGTCCATGGAGTATTCTCCAGGCAAGAATACTGGAATGGGTTGCCATTTCCTTCTTCAGGGAATCTTCCCGACCCAGGAATCTAACCTGGGTCTCGTACATTGCAGGCAGTTTCTTTACCGACTGCACTAGAATTAAATTACAAATCTGTATTCCCTTCTGCATATCTGTCAGGGTCCTGGCAATTAAGAGATGGCACATTCATTCTGGGCAATTTGAAGATACTTTATAAAGGTACACCTGTAAGGTAAGGCTCTAAAGGACATCTTTTTTGGGGTGTTAGTTCTAAAAGGTCTTGTAGGTCTTCATAGAACCGTTCAACTTCAGCTTCTTCAGTGTTACTGGTTGGGGCATAAACTTGGATTACTGTGACATTGAATGGTTTGCCTTGGAAATGAACAGAGATCATTTTGTCGTTGTTGAGATTGCATCCAAGTACTGCATTTTGGACTCTTTTGTTGACCATGATGGTCACTCCATTTCTTCTGAGGGATTCCTGCCTGCAGTAGTAGATATAATGATCATCTGAGTTGCATTCACCCATTCCAGTCCATTTTAGTTCGCTGATTCCTAGAATGTCGACATTCACTCTTGCCATCTCTTGTTTGACCACTTCCAATTTGCCTTGATTCATGGACCTGACATTCCAGGTTCCTATGCAATATTGCTCTTTACAGCATTGGACCTTGCTTCTATCACCAGTCACATCCACAGCTGGGTATTCTTTTTGCTTTGGCTCCATCCCTTCATTCTTTCCGGAGTTATTTCTCCACTGATCTCCAGTAGCATATTGGGCCCTTACTGACCTGGGGAGTTTCTCTTTCAGTATCCTATCATTTTGCCTTTTCATACTGTTCATGGGGTTCTCAAGGCAAGAATACTGAAGTGATTTGCCATTCCCTTCTCCAGTGGACCACATTCTGTCAGATCTCTCCACCATGACCCACCCATCTTGGGTTTCCCCACGGGTATGGCTTAGTTTCATTGAGTTAGACACGGCTGTGGTCCTGGTGTGATTAGATTGACTAGTTTTCTGTGAGTATGGTTTCAGTGTGTTTGCCCTCTGATGCCCTTTTGCAACACTTAACATCTTACTTGGGTTTCTCTTACCTTGGGCGTGGGATATCTCTTCACGGCTACTCCAGCAAAGCACAGCCATTGCTCCTTACCTTGGATGAGGGTTCTCTCCTCACCACCGCCCTTCTTGATTTTCAACGTGGGATAGCTCCTCTAGGCCCTTCTGCACCCGCACAGCCATGGCTCCTGGAATGCAAAAGTAGGAAGTCAAGAAACACCTGGAGTAACAGGCAAATTTGGCCTTGGAATAATGAATGAAGCAGGGCAAAGACTAATAGAGTTTTGCCAAGAAAATGCACTGGTCATAGCAAACACCTTCTTCCAACAACACAAGTGAAGACTCTATACATGGACATCACCAGATGGTCAACACTGAAATCAGATCGATTATATTCTTTGCAACCAAAGATGGAGAAGCTCTACAGAGTCAGCAAAAACAAGACCAGGAGCTGACTGTGGCTCAGACCATGAACTTCTTATTGCCAAATTCAGACTTAAATTGAAGAAAGTAAGGAAAACCACTAGACCATTCAGGTATGACCTAAATCAAATCCCTTATGATTATACAGTGGAAGTGAGAAATAGATTTAAGGGCCTAGATCTGATAGATAGAGTGCCTGATGAACTATGGACTGAGGTTCATGACATTGTTCAGGAGACAGGGATCAAGACCATCCCCATGGAAAAGAAATGCAAAAAAGCAAAATGGCTGTCTGGGGAGGCCTTACAAATAGCTGTGAAAAGAAGAGAAGCAAAAAGCAAAGGAGAAAAGGAAAGATGTAAACATCTGAATGCAGAGTTCCAAAGAATAGCAAGAAGAGATAAAAAAGCCTTCTTCAGCGATCAATGCAAAGAAATAGAGGAAAACAACAGAATGGGAAAGACTAGGGATCTCTTCAAGAAAATCAGAGATACCAAAGGAACATTTCATGCAAAGATGGGCTCCATAAAGGACAGAAACAGTATGGACCTAACAGAAGCAGAAGCTATTAAGAAGAGGTGGCAAGAATACACAGAAGAACTGTGGAAAAAAGATCTTCAGGACCCAGATAATCATGATGGTGTGAGTACTGACCTAGAGCCAGACATCCTGGAATGTGAAGTGGGCCTTAGAAAGCATCACTATGAAAAAAAAAAATAAAGCATCACTACGAACAAAGCTAGTGGAGGTGATGGAATTCCAGTTGAGCTATTCCAAATCCTGAAAGATGATGCTGTGAAAGTGCTGCACTCAATATGCCAGCAACTTTGGAAAACTCAGCAGTGGCCACAGGACTGGAAAAGGTCGGTTTTCATTCCAATCCCAAAGAAAGGCAATGCCAAAGAATGCTCAAACTACCGCACAATTGCACTCATCTCACACGCTAGTAAAGTAATGCTCAAAATTCTCCAAGCCAGGCTTCAGCAATATGTGAACCGTGAACTTCCTGATGTTGAAGCTGGTTTTAGAAAAGGCAGAGGAACCAGAGATCAAATTGCCAACATCCGCTGGATCATGGAAAAAGCAAGAGAGTTTCAGAAAAACATCTCTTTCTGCTTTATTGACTATGCCAAAGCCTTTGACTGTGTGGATCACAATAAACTCTGGAAAATTCTGAAGGAGATGGGAATACCAGACCACCTGATCTGCCTCTTGAGAAATCTGTATGTAGGTCAGGAAGCAACAGTTAGAACTTGACATGGAACAACAGACTGGTTCCAAATAGGAAAAGGAGTTGGTCAAGGCTGTATATTGTCACCTGTTTATTTAACTTCTATGCAGAGTACATCATGAGAAATGCTGGACTGGAAGAAACACAAGTTGGAATCAAGATTGCTGGGAGAAATATCAATAACCTCAGATATGCAGATGACACCGCCCTTATGGCAGAAAGTGAAGAGGAACTAAAAAGCCTCTTGATGAAAGTGAAAGTGAAGAGTGAAAAAGTTGGCTTAAAGCTCAACATTCAGAAAACTGAGATCATGGCATCTGGTCCCATCACTTCATGGGAAATAGATGGAGAAACAGTGGAAACAGTGTCAGACTTTATTTCTGGGGGCTCCAAAGTCACTGCAGATGGTGACTACAGCCATGAAATTAAAAGACGCTTACTCCTTGGAAGGCAAGTTTTGGCCAATCTGGATAGCATATTCAAAAGCAGAGACATTACTTTGCAAACAAAGGTTCATCTAGTCAAGGCTATGGTTTTTCCACTGGTCATGTATGGATGTGAGAGCTGGACTATGAAGAAGGCTGAGTGCCGAAGAATTGATGCTTTTGAACTGTGGTGTTGGAGAAGACTCTTGAGAGTCCCTTGGACTGCAAGGAGATCCAACCAGTCCATTGTGAAGGAGTTCAGCCCTGGGATTTCTTTGGAAGGAATGATGCTAAAGCTGAAACTCCAGTACTTTGGCCACCTCATGCGAAGAGTTGACTCATTGGAGAAGACTCTGATGCTGGGAGGGATTGGGGGCAGGAGGAGAAGGGGACAACATAGGATGAGATGGCTGGATGGCATCACTGACTCGATGGACATGAGTCTCAGTGAACTCCGGGAGTTGGTGATGGACAGGGAGGCCTGGCATGCTGCGGTTCATGCGGTCGCAAAGATCGGACACGACTGAGGGAGTGATCTGATCTGATCTGATCTGAAGGTAAGGCTTCCCAGGTGGTGCTAGTGATAAAAAACCCACCTGCTAATGCAGGAGACATAAGAGACCTGGGTTCGATACCTGGATCGCGAAGATCCTTTGGAGGAGGGCATGCAATCCACTTCAATATTGTTGCCTGGGAAATCCCATGGACAGAAAAGCCTTGCAGGCTACAGTCCATTGGGCCACAAAGAGTTGGACATGGCTGAGCATACAGCACAAGGTATGGTAAGGGTCAATACTGGAATGGATTGCCATTTCCTCCTCCAGGGGATCTTCCCATCCTAGGGATCATCCTGCCTCTTCTGTGGCTCCTGCATTGGCAGACTGATTCTTTACCTCTGCACCACCTGGTAATCCCTTATACACTTTTTCAGTTCAGTTCAGTCACTCAGTTGTGTCCTACTGTTTGCGACCCCATGAATCGCAGCACGCCAGGCCTCCCTGTCCATCACCAACTCCCTGAGTTCACTGAGACTCACGTCCATCGAGTCAGTGATGCCATCCAGCCATCTCATCCTCTGTCATCCCCTTCTCCTCCTGCCCCCAATCCCTCCCAGCATCAGAGTATTCTCCCATGAGTCAACTCTTCACATGAGGTGGCCAAAGTACTGGAGTTTCAGCTTTAGCATCATTCCTTCCAAAGAAATCCCAGGGCTGATCTCCTTCAGAATGGACTGATTGGATCTCCTTGCAGTCCAAGGGACTCTCAAGAGTCTTCTCCAACACCACAATTCAAAAGAATCAATTCTTCGGCACTCAGCTTTCTTCACTGTCCAACTCTCACTTTCATACATGACCACTGGAAAAACCATAGCCTTGACTAGACAGACCTTAGTTGGCAAAGTAATGTCTCTGCTTTTCAATATGCTATCTACACTGGTCATAACCTTTCTTCCAAGGAGTAAGCGTCTTTTAATTTCATGGCTGCAGTCACCATCTGCAGTGATTTTGGAGCCCCTGAAATAAAGTCTGACACTGTTTCCACTGTTTCCCCATCTATTTCCCATGAAGTGATGGGACCAGATGCCATGATCTTCATTTTCTGAATGTTGAGTTTTAAGCTAACTTTTTCACTCTCCTCTTTCACCTTCATCAAGAGGCTTTTTAGTTCCTCTTTACTTTCTTCCCTAAGGGTGGTGTCATCTGCATATCTCAGGTTATTGATATTTCTCCAGGCAATCTTGATTCCAGCTTGTGCTTCTTCCAGCCCAGCGTTTCTCATGATGTACTCTGCATATAAGTTAAATAAGCAGGGTAACAATATACAGCCTTGATGTACTCCTTTTCTTATTTTGAACCAGTCTATAGGCAAGGTTTAAGGAAAATAATTGGCAGTATGCTACATAGTACAAAACCTGGGACTGACAAAGGAAGGGGAACGTTCCCCCCTGAAGGCCTGAAGGTACAAGTGGAGAGAGCCATTTACAGGAATCTGAAGAATGTAGTTGGATGGAGAAGGACAACTAAAGGGAGCTGTGGCCTTAATAGAAGAGTACATTAGAGATTTAATAGGAAAGCAGTAAGGGCAATCCTCACCCCTACCCCACTCTCTTCCACCCTTCAGCGCTCCAGGTAGTAGCCTACACTGGCTGAACCCAACTGGAAAAGATCCTTCTATTGGAGTGGAAGTGAGCTTCCTGGGCACAATATGGGATGTGGAAGGGTGGAGGGGAACTCAGAGAAGTAAATGGAAGGCATCCTGCATAGTCTCCAAGTGCAGTTTACATCTGTCCCTGTCCATACAGCCCCTCCATGCCTAGCACTTGGATCACCTCACCTACTATCTGTTTTATCAGTTCCTTTGCTCTGGCCTTTGTGTTTTTCTTCTAAGACTCAAGCTCCCAGAAGCCCTAGAGCCTTTGTACCTGCTGAACCACATGCTTACTATGCCCTCTTGGGAAGTCTGGACTTGGCTGGCTTCCTCCACCCATTTATGCAGTCTCAATTGTCACTTCCTTCTAGAGTCCATCTCTGAACATGTCATATGTCTCCTTGATTAGTCACTATTTTTGGCATCATTCCCTTTATTTTATTCACAATACATATCATGAAAAATCTCATTTCTGTATTATGTGTGTTAGTAACTCAGTTGTGTCCATCTCTTTGTGACCCCTGCCAGGCTTCTCTGTCCATGACATTCTCCAGGCAAGAATACTGGAGTGGATTGCCATTTCCTTCTCCAGGGGATCTTCCTGACCTAGGGATCAAACACTGGTCTCCTGCATCCTAGGCAGATGAGTTACTGTTTGAGCTACAGGGAAGTCCCTTATTATAATTTATGTTTACAGGACAAAGACAAGTTATATCTTTCTGATCACAGTATTTTCCAGGAAATGGACCAGTGTGTAGAAGCAATATGCTAATTTTTAAACTAAGCATATATAATTAGGAGCTTAAAGCAATGTTCCTAATTTTACAAAGGAAGACAAGGGATAGATGTGTCTAGGTGGTGGTAGTTTAGTCACTAAGTTGTGTCGGACTCTTAGCAACCTGATGGATGGTAGCCTCCAGGCTCCTCTGTCCATGGGTTTCTCCAGGCAAGAATACTGGAGTGGCCATTGCCTTCACAATGGGAATCTTGCAGACCCAGAGGTTGAACTCATGTCACCTGCATTGCAGGCAGATAACACGCTGAGCCACTAGGGACTCCCATGTATGTATAGGACCACACAGCTAGTAAATGATAGGACTAAAGTAAGGACATAGATAGACTTCATGTCAATGTAAGATGTATAAACTACTAAGTTATCCTGTCTTTTAAGAGACTGAGAGGAAAAGCACTACGTTTGTTCATGATCTGGCAGAGTTAGTGAAACATTGCATGATGACTAACTGCTAAAAGAAAATAGGCTAGCAATGGAGAAGAGTCTGAGTTAACGTTAGCAGTGGAGATCAGTTTAGTTCAGTCTCTCTGTCATGTCCGACTGTATGCGACCCCATGGACTACAGCACGCCAGGCTTCCCTTTCCATCACCAACTCCTGGAGCTTATTCAAACTCATGTGGATCAAGTCAGTGATGCCATCCAACCAACTCATTCTCTGTCATTTCCTTCTTCTCCTGCCTTCAACCTTTCCCAGTATCAGGGCCTTTTCAAATGAGTCAGCTCTTCACATCAGGTGGCCAAAGGATTGGAGTTTCAGCTTCAGCCTCAGTCCTTCCAATGAATATTCAGGACTGATTTCCTAGTTGGATCACCTTGCAGTCCAAGGGACTCTCAAGAGTCTTCTCCAACACCACAGTTCAAAAGCATCAATTCTTCTGTGCTCAGCTTTCTTTATAGTCCAACTCTCACATCCACACACAAGTACCGGAAAAACCATAACTTTGACTAGACAGACCTTTGTCAGCAAAGTGATGTCTCTGCTTCTTAATATGCTGTTGAGGTTGGTCATAGTTTTTCTTCCAAGGAGCAAGTGTCTTTTAATTTCATAGCTGTATTCACCATCTGCAGTCATTTTGGAGCCTCCCCAAAATAAAGTCTCTCAGTCTTTCCATTGTTTCCCCATCTATTTGCCATAGAGTGATGGGACAGGATGCCATGAACTTAGTTTTCTGAATGTTGAGTTTTAAGCTAACTTTTTCACTCTCCTCTTTCACTTTCATTAAGAGACTCTTTAGTTCTTGTTCACTTTCTGCCATAGTGAAAGTGAAGTTGCTCAGTCATGTCTGAATCTTTGCGACCCCGTGGATTGTAGCCTACCAGGCTCCTCCATCCATGGGATTTTCCAAGCAAGAATACTGGAGTGGGTTGCCATTTCCTTCTCCAGGAGATCTTCCTGACACAAGGATTGAACCCAGGTCTTCTGCCTTGTAGGTAGACACTTTATTGTCTGAGCCACCAGGGAAGTCTTTCTTCCATAAAGGTCACCTGCATATCGAAGGTTATTGATATTTCTCCTGGAAATCTTGATTCCAGTTTGTGCTTCATCCTGTCCAGCATTTCACATGATGTACTCTGCATATAAGTTAAATAAGCAGGGTGACAGTATATGACCTTGACGTACTCCTTGGGCTTCCTTGGTGGCTCAGATAGTAAAGCGTCTGCCTGAAATGCGGGACACCTGGATTTGATCCCTGGGTCAGGAATATTCCCTGGAGAAGGAAATGGCAACCCACTCCAGTACTCTTGCCTGGAAAAATTCTATGGATGGAGGAGCCTGGTAGGCTACAGTCCATGGCTTCGTAAAGAGTTGGACATGACTAAACGACTTCACTTCACTTTCCCTGTTTGAAGCCAGTCTGTTCTTCCATGCCAGTTCTAACTGCTGCTTCCTGACCTGCATACAGATTTCTTAGGAGGCAGGTCAGGTGGTCTGATATTCCCATCTCGTAAAGAGTACTCCCGGGGAATGCAATGGCACCCCACCCCAGTACTTTTGCCTGGAAAATCCCACGGACGGAGGAGCCTGGTAGGCTCCAGTCCATGGGGTCGCTAAGAGTCGGACATGACTGAGCGACTTCACTTTCACTTTTCACTTTCATGCATTGGAGAAGGAAATGGCAACCCACTCCAGTGTTCTTGCCTGGAGAATCCCAGGGACAGGGGAGCCTGGTGAGCTTCCGTCTATGGGGTCGCACAGAGTCGGACATGACTGAAGCGACTTAGCAGCAGCAGCAGCAAAGAGCACTCCACAAGTTTGTTGTGATCCACACAGTCAAAGGCTTTGGCATAGTCAATAAAGAAGAAGTAGATGTTTTTCTGGAACTCTCTTGCTTTTTTGATGATCCAGTGGATGTTGGCAATTTGATCTCTGGTTCCTTTGTCTTTTCTAAATTCAGCTTGAACATCTGGATGTAGACAGTTCACATAATGCTGAAGCCTGGCTTGGAGAGTTTTGAGCATTACTTTGCTAGCGTGTGAAATGAGTGCAATTGTGTGGTAGTTTGAGTATTCTTTGGCATTGCCTTTCTTTGGGATTGGAATGAAAACTGACCTTTTCCAGTCCTGTGGCCACTGTTGAGCTTTCTAGATTAGCTGGCATATTGAGTGCATATTCACAGCATCATCTTTCAGGATTTGAAATAGCTCAACTGAAATTCCTTTACCTCCATTAGCTTTGTTCATAGTGATGCTTCCTAAGGCCCACTTGACTTCACATTCCAGGATGTCTGGCTCTAGATGAGTGATCACAGCATTGTGAGAATCTGGGTCATGAAGATCTTTTTTGCATATTTCTTCTGTGTATTCTTGCCACCTCTTCTTATTATCTTGTACTTCTGCTAGGTCCATACCATTTCTGTCCTTTATTGTGCCCATATTTGCATGAAATGTTCCCTTGGCATCTCTAATTTTTTTGAAGAGATCTTTAGTCTTTCCCATCCTATAGTTTTCCTCTATTACTTTGCATTGATCACTGAGGAAGGCTTTCTTATCTCTCCTTGCTATTCTTTGGAACTCTGCATTCAAATGGGTATATCTTTCCTTTTCTCCTTTGCCTTTAGCTTCTCTTCTTTTCTCAGCTATTTGTAAGGCCTCCCCAGACAGCCATTTTTCTTTTTTGCATTTCTTTTTCTTGGGGATGATCTTGAACACTTCCTCCTGTACAATGTCACAAACTTTCAACCATAGTTCTTCAGGCATTCTCTCTATCAGATCTAATCCCTTGAATCTATTTGTCACTTCCACTGTATAATTGTAAGGGAATTGATTTAGGTCATACCTCAATGGTCTAGTGGCTTTCCCTACTTTCTCCAATTTAAGTCTGAATTTTGCAATAAGGAGTTCATCTGAGCCACAGTCAGTGCCTGGTCTTGTTTTTGCTGTCTGATTAGAGTGTGTCCATCTTTGGCTGCAAAGAATATAATCAACCTGATTTTGGTATTGACCATCTGGTGATGTCCATGTGTAGAGTCTTGTCTTGTGTTTTTGGAAGAGAGTGTTTGCTATGACCAGTGTGTTCTCTTGACAAAACTCTGTTAGCCTTTGCCCTGCTTCATTTTGCACTCCAAGATCAAACTGGCCTGTTACTCCAGGTATCGCTTGACTTCCTACTTTTGCATTCCAGTCCCCTATAATGAAAAGGACATCTTTTTTCGGTGTTAGTCCTAGAAGGTCTTGTAGGTCTTCATAGAACCATTCAACTTGAGCTTCTTCAGCATTACTGGTTGGGGCATGCTGTTAAGTCACTTCAGTTGTGTCCAACTCTGTGTGATCCCACAGACAGCAGCCACCAGGCTCCCCCCGTCCCTGGGATTCTCCAGGCAAGAACACTGGAGTGGGTTGCCATTTCCTTCTCCAATGCATGAAAGTGAAAAGTGAAAGTGAAGTCGTTCAGTCGTGTCCGACTCTTAGCGACCCCATGGACTGCAGTCTACCAAGCTCCTCCATCCATGGGATTTTCCAGGCAAGAGTACTGGAGTGGGGTGCCATTGCCTTCTCTGAGGTTGGGGCATAGACTTGTGTTATTGAATGGTTTGCCTTGAAAATGAACAGAGATTATTCTGTTGTTTTTGAGATTGCATCCAAGTACCGCATTTCAGGAAGCAAGTTAGAACTGGACATGGAACAACAGATTGGTTCCAAATGGGAAAAGGAGTACATCAAGGCTGTATATTGTCACCCTGCTTATTTAGCTTATATGCAGAGTACATCATGAAAAACGCTAGGCTGGAAGAAGCACAAGCTGGAATCAAGATTGCCGGGAGAAATATCATTAACCTCAGATATTCAGAAGCAGAAAGTGAAGAGGATCTAAAAGCCTCTTGATGAAAGTGAAAGAGGAGAGTGAAAAAGTTGGCTTAAAACTCAACATTCAGAAAACAAAGATCATGGCTTCTGGTCCTATCACTTCTTGGGAAATAGATGGGGAAACGGTGGAAACGGGGTCAGACTTTTTTTTTGGGGAGGGGCCTCCAAAATCATTGCAGATGGTGATTGCAGCCATGAAATTAAAAGATGTTTACTCCTTGGAAGGAAAGTTATGACCAATGTAGATAGTATATTGAAATGCAGAGACATTAGTTTGTTAACAATGGTCCATCTAGTCAAGGCTATGGTTTTTCCAGTGGTCATGTATGGATGTGAGAGTTGGACTGTGAAGAAACCTAAGCTCCGAAGAATTGATGCTTTTGAACTGTGGTGTTGGAGAAGACTCTTGAGAGTCCCTTGGACTGCAAGGAGATCCAACCAGTTCATCCTAAAGGAGATCAGTCCTGGGTGTTCATTGGTAGGACTGATGCTGAAGCTGAAACTCCAATACTTTGGCCACCTGATGTGAAGAACTGACTCATTGGAAAAGACCCTGATGCTGGGAGGGATTGGGGGCAGGAGTAGAAGGTGACAACAGAGGATGAGATGTCCGAATGGCATTACTGACTTGAAGGACATGAGTTTGAGTGAATTCCAGGAGTTGGTGATGGACAGGGAGGCCTAGCGTGCTGTGATTCATGGTGTTGCAAAGAGTCAGACATGACTGAGAGACTGAACTGAACTGCATTTCAGACTCTTTTGTTCACTATGAGGGTGACTCCATTCTCTTCTAAGGGATTCTTGCCCATCATAGTATATACAATGGTCATCTGAGTTAAATTCACCCATTCCAGTCCATTTTAGTTCTCTGATTCCTAAAATGTCGATGTTTAGTCTTGCCATCTCCTGTTTGACCACTTCCAATTAATCTTGATTCATGGACCTAACATTCCATGTTCCTTTGCCATATTGTTCTTTACAGCATTGGACTTTACTGACATCAGCAGTCACTTTCACAACTGGGTTTTTTTTTTTTTTTTTTTTTGGGTCCATCTCTTCATTCTTTCTGGAGTTATTTCTCTATTGATCTCCAGTAGAATATTGGGCACCTACCGACCTGGGTGTTCATCTTTCAGTGTCCTATCTTTTTGCCTTTTCATACTGTTCATGGGATTCTCAAGACAGAAATAGTAAAGTGGTTTGCCATTCCCTTCTGCAGTGGATCTCGTTTTGTCAGAACTCTCCACCATGACCCGTCCATATTGGGTGGTGCTCCACGGCATGGCTCATAGTTTCATTGAGTCAGACAAGGCTGTGGCCCATGGAATCAGTTTGATTAGTTTTCTGTGATTGCAGTTGCCATTCTGTCTGCCCTCTGATGGATAAGAGGCTTATGGAAGCTTCCTAATGGGAGAGAATGACTGAAGGGGAAACTGGGTCTTGTTCTGATGTGCAAGCCATGCTCAGTAAATCTTATTCCAATTTTCTGTTGATGGGCAAGGCTGTGTTCCTTCCCAGTTGTTTGACCTGAGGCCAAACAATGGTGGAGGTAATGAAAAAAATGGAAACCTCCTTCAAAAGGTCACATGCACGCACTGCTGAACTCAGTACCCTGGACTGTGTAGGAGGCCACCACTGACACACGCCTCTGCTGTAGACTCCTGGACACTCTCGGGCAAGTCTGGGTCAGTCTTTTGTGGGGTCACTGATCCTTTCTCCTGGGTCCTGGTGCACAAAAGATTTTGTTCGTGCCTCCAAGAGTCTGTTTCCCTAGTCCTGTGTAAGTCCTGGCGGCTCTCTGGTGGGGTTAATAGTGACCCCAAGAGGGCTTATGCCATACCCAGGTCTGCTGCACCCAGAGTCCATGCCCCTACAGCAGGCCACTCCTGACATGTACCTCTGAATGAGACACTCAAACACTCAAAGGCATGTCTGGCTAGTCTATGTGGGAACTCCTTATGTGCACAAGGTTTTGTTTGAGTCCTCTGAGCATCTCTAGTGGGTATGGGGTTTGATTCTAAATACAATTTCACTCCTCCCAGCAGCTTGCTGGGGCTTCTCCTTTGCCCTTGAGTGTGGGGTATCTTTTTTTTTTTTTTTTTTTTGTGGGATCCAACATTCTCCTGGCAGTGGTTTCTTAACAGCAAGTTGTAATTTTGGAGTTCTCATAGAAGATGAATGTACATCCTTCTATTCTGCCATGTTGAGGGTAAATAGCAGCAAGTAGAGAGGGAAATTTAGAATTCATAACTCCAGGTTAAGTAAATCTTCATAATGGTGGTTTCAGAATATGCCTTTGGACTGGAAACATCTTCTAATCTACTATATTTCATACAGAAAGCAATTTCTTCTTCATATTGCTTTTCATGATGATTGAGAAAAAACAGAAAGAGCTTGGTTTGCCAAAATTTTTGCTCTTTTTATTTAAAAAAGTGTGTGTGTGTGTGTGTGTGTATATATATATGTATATATATATATAAAATACAAATTCAATTCTTATTAAAAAGAAAAGGTATAATTTATATCCTCTCCTTATTTTATATTTCAATTAAGCTAATTTCTCCTCCTTTTCCTCTGTCTTTTGAATCAAATTCAGTTGGAATGTGGAGAGTAATGTCACCTTTGGTCAAAAATGGACATCTTTGCATTGACATAGTCATTTCCACTATCCTTCCCTGACTTTTGTTACACAAAATGAAAATAAAAGCTGATAAAGATGTTACCAGAAGAGGTGGAAGTGGGAGGCAGGAGGAATGAGGAGAAGAGAATGGAAGAGAAAAATACATTTTAAGCATTCACAATGGTATTGTTTCCATTACTTCTTTCCATGTCTGATTCCACTGAGAACAACGCTCCTGCTGGGTGCCCTTTCTTCTGATACAGTACACTTTTCTCACTCACATCCATTGCTCCCTGTTTTGTGAAAAGCTCTGTCAGAAGGGGAGATAAACACTGGCTTAACTCTTTGAATTTCTCACCTTGACATTGACTCTCACAATTTATTCAATTTGTTTTTGGTTGACAGTGGGAGATAAAGTTTTATCTCCATAACTATTCCATTTTATTCATTTTTCTTCCACATCTGTTCCACTTTTTGGGTTATGTTTTTGTGCAAACTGCTTTCAAGTTCAGCTCCGGTCAACAGATGTGATCATTCAGTGATCAACATAATGGTGTCCCAATCATTGATTATGTTGGAGGACCCTAAACACTTGCTTAGAGAATACCATTCTTCACCTAGTAGCTGTCATTTTCGTAGTGAACATGATTTTTGTCCAAGTTTTCAGCAAATCTCTGTTTCTTAGTGTTGTTAAACAGAATATTTGACATACCATATTTATTGTTTTCAAACTTCACAGTGATGTTGAAGGAATATTGGACCAAAATATAGGATAACTTGAAATAAGCACTTTGGGTTTTTAGATGCAAATGAATAAAACCTTGTTTCTAAAAGAAGTGTGTTGGGAAGATGTTCTTTGTTCCACTAGAGCATCACTAATTAGCATATCTATAATTTTTAAAGATCACATGATCTCCTTTTTTTTCTATTCATGCAGTAATTATAACTGCTTGTGTTCCTGTATAACTGAAGTAAAATCTGGTGTGAAGCAAATTGCTGCTAACCTTACCTTGAGGGAAAAGGTAATGTTAGTTACTTTGAAATGAAATGACCACAAGTGGTTAATTTCTTTGTTTGGTTGTTAATATATTTTAAAATTCCAAGTTGGGTGGAGAATTAAATAAGAAGTTCAAGGACAGCTGCATTGCTCAAATGTCATCTCAAGGAAAGACAATTAAATGAGACTTGGGAAAATAAGTTATTATGACAAGCTGTACAAATTTAAGCCATTGTTATTACTAAGATGACTATCACCCATTCGTGGACTGTGTGACAAGAATCAATCTAGAGGATTTTTAAGGATAGCGTTTTTGATGTAATATAGCTTGCTTTTGGTCTAACTGGTTAGATGCACTTGTATTATGAGGCTATATTTATCACTTATCCTTTGTAGTTGCTGTTTCTGAAATAGTCCATGTGACTAATAAGATAGAATATTCTCTGCTTCCTTCATTCTTCACTGGGGCCCAGATTTCACTTGAATACAAGGTTATGGATGTTGTAGACAGTACTGTTCTCAAATCTGAATAAAGTCCTCTTGTTCAAAGAGGGAAATGCATGATTGGAATCAAGTACTGCCCCAGTCTCCTGGTAGATTTCAGAATTTAGCTACACAAAGTATTTGAAGCTGTGAAGTTAGAGACTGCTGGCTTGCTTGAGAAATTGAGGCCTTCTGATTGCAGTGACAAGCCTTCTGAGCTACAAGTCCAGAGCCTGGCACAGGACATACCGTCAGTATAGCTTTCACTGAATTTATTTTGTGAATGTATGCTAATTTTTAAAGCATACATAAGGTATTGTGAAAGCAGCAGAACAGGCAAGTTCAACAGAAGTAATGTCAGCCCACTTCTGAATGCTTCCAAGGTGGCGAGAGTCGTAAAGTACCTGCTTGCCGACCCAGGAGACATGGGTTAGATCCCTGGGTTGGGAAGATCCCCTGAAGGAGGGCACGACAACCCACTTTAGTATTCTTGCCTGGAGAATTCCATGGACAGAGGAGCCTGGTGGGCTACAGTCCATAGGGCTGCAAAGAGTCGGACACAACTGAAGTGACGTAGCACACAGCACAGCACTTCTAAAAGTAGAAGAGAGGATTTGGGTGTTGAGGGGATAGGTTATATTTTCTTCTCCCTATTCTACTCTATTTGTCTTCTCCATCATTTATCCTCTAAAAGCCCTTCCAAAATTGAATCAGCCTTCACGAGGTGAATGACTAGCAAATATGACAGGGAGGTCTCTAAGGAGGTGGTCTTTGTGTCTGTTTATTTCACTCAGAAGTGTTCATTTCACACTAAGTGGAAGTTCTTAGTGAACTAAGTAGAAATGATATCAATAGGAAGCTTATAACCACACCAGGCAGGGAAATACCTGCGACCACAGTATCAGGGAACTTGGGTTTTTAGACCCTTGACTCTAACTCTCCCCTCTCACATGCAACAGGCTTCTTTTTAATTCCTCAAGCAACAGAAGAGTATTAGGGGCACATTGTGCATTGTGAACTCTTTCTCCCCCAACTATTCTTTGTTCATTTGTTTTTATTTTCCACTTTTTTCAACATTATTTTTGCTTATGTATCATTGTTATTTTCTCTACTCAGAGTAGTCTTTTGGATATAAGATCTTATCAATCCATGACCACTTTGTTTCTCTGGCTGTAATTCATGCAAAGCACAATTCTTGATTTTAAACTCTTCTGTCTAATTGATGGATGGAATTGAATAAGAGGGAAGGCCCTTGAAGTAAATGTTCAGTTGGCTATGTTATGACCTCAGAGTGGGAACTTTAGCAATGTAACCGACAACTTGTATCCTTTTATTTTTAATTAAAAAAAAAATTTGGCCACCCTGCATGTGGGCTCTTACTTCCACAATTAGGAATTGAACCTATGTTGTCTTGCATTAGAAGCATGCAGTCTTAACCACTGGAGTGCCAGGTAAGTCTCTGTGACGGATAATTTTAAATGGAAATAATCTTGGGTCATGTAATCCATGGCATAATTATTTTTGTTTTCTGCTTCTATCTCCATTATTCTCAAATCTGTTTTTCTTTTTCTTTTTTTGTAACATGACAGTATTTAGTTTGAACAATTAATACATTTCAGAAATAATATTATACATATTTCAATGTTATTCTCCCCAATCATCCCACCCTCTCCCGGTCCCAGAGTCCAAAAGTCTGGTCTATACATCAGTGTCTCTTTTGCTGTCTCGTAAATAGGGTTATTTTTACCATCTTTCTAAATTCCATATATATGCGTTAGTATACTGTATTTGTGTTTTTGTTTCTGGCTTACTTCACTCTGTATAATAGGCTCCAGTTCCATCCACCTCCTTAGAACTGATTCAAATGTATTCTTTTTAATGGCTGAGTAATACTCCATTGTGTATATGTACCACAGCTTGCTTATCCATTCATCTGTGGATGGACATCTAGGTTGCTTCCACGTTCTGGCTATTGCAAACAGTGCTGCTATGAACATTGGGGTACACGTGTCTCTTTCAATTCTGGTTTTCTCAGTGTATATGCCCAGCAGTGGGATTGCTGGATCATAAGGCAGTTCTATTCCCAGTTTTTTGAGGAATCTCCAGACTATTCTCCATAGTGGCTGTACCAGTTTGCATTCCCACCAACAGTGCAAGAGGGTTCCCTTCTCTCCGCACCCTCTCCAGCATTTATTGCTTGTGGACTTTTGGATAGCAGCCATTCTGATTGGCGTGAAATGGTATCTCATAGTGGTTTTGATTTGCATTTCTCTGATAATGAGTGATGTTGAGCATCTTTTCATGTGTTTGTTAGCCATCTGTATGTCTTCTTTGGAGAAATGTCTATTTAGTTCTTTGGCCCATTTTTTGATTGGGTCATTATTTTTCTGGAATTGAGCTGTAGAAGTTGCTTGTATATTTTTGAGATTAGTTGTTTGTCAGTTGCTTCATTTGCTATTATTTTCTCCCATTCTGAAGGCTGTCTTTTCACCTTGCTTATAGTTTCCTTTGTTGTGCAGAAGCTTTTTAAGTTTGATTAGGTCCCATTTGTTCATTTTTGATTTTATTTCCGATATTCTGGGAGGTGGGTCATGGAGGATCCTGCTGTGATGTAAGTCAGAGAGTGTTTTGCCTATGTTTTCCTCTAGGAGTTTTATGGTTTCTGGTCTTACATTTAGCTCTTTAATCCATTTTGAGTTTATTTTTGTGTATGGTGTTAGAAAGTGTTCTAGTTTCATTCTTTTACAAGTGGTTGACCAGTTTTCCCAGCACCACTTGTTAAAGAGATTGTCTTTAATCCATTGTATATTCTTGCCTCCTTTGTCAAAGAAATCTCTTTTTCTTAGTCAACATCTTGACACACTAATTTTCTCCTGTTTTCTAACAATCATATTGCTGTTCATACTTTGGCATTTGACTTTTGTTATAATAATGATTATGATAATTAATAATGATAATAATAATAGCTAACACTTATTAAACATATGCTATATGCCAAACATGTTTTCAGCATTTTATTTATATTTTAACCTAGCTTTCAAACAGTTCTTTGAATTAGGCACTCTTATCATGTTCATTTTGCAAGTTAAGAAATAGAGTGCGAGAAAAGTGAACTCACTTGCCAAAAATCTCATAATAAATGATAGAATTCCAAGATTTGTCTGAATTCAGAGCCTATATACATTTAAAAAATTATGTATTTTCAATTATACAATACAGTGTTATCATCAACTATAGTTTCTAAGCTATCCATTAGATCTTCAGATCTTTTTCATTCTATAACTGAAAGATTGTACACTTTTACCTATTTCAGCCTATTTTCACCCCTCCAGACCATGGTGACCACTTTTATACCTTCAGATATTCTTTATGATGATATTGTATTGTCAGTTCCACTAATGAAATATTTATAACTATATCTTCGCTTCCATCCTAAGGTTAGGGGGGAAGTAAGTCAAAAGTACTAACTTATTTCTTTTTGTTTGTTTGCTTTATTATATTTTTTGTGCTAAGTTAAAAAATCTGTTCTGGCAGAGATGAGCTCAAGAAATGAGAGGTGAGAATCCCCACCAAGACAGGACTGGGAAGAGACTGGGCAGAGACCAAAACCCAAGGAAAACCTGGGCAATCATGCCCATGGGAGTGACTCAGATTTGCTGCTAGGACTGATAATTTGTCTGTGACTCTTCAGAAAAACACACAGATAAGTGCACAGGTCAAAATTTCCAGAAATCACTTTCCAACAATTATCATATGACTACATAATAAGAAGGATAAGCTATTCAGTGATTAGAATATCACTGTGGAAAATTCTTCAAGAGATGGGAATACCAGACCATGTTACCTGCCTCCTGAGAATTCTGTATGTAGGTCAAGAAGCAACAGTTAGAATCAGACATGGAACAACACAGTGGTTCCAAACAGGGAAAGGATATGTCAAGGCTGTATGCTGTCATCCTGCTTATTTAACCTATATGCAGAGTACATCATGTGAAATTCTGGGCTGGATGAAGCACAAGCTGGAATCAAGATTGCCGGGGGAAATATCAATAGCCTCCAGTACACAGATGACACCACACTTATGGCAGAAAGCAAACAAGAACTAAATAGCCTCTTGATGAAAGTGAAAGAGGAGAGTGAAAAAGTTGGCTTAAAGCTCAACATTCAGAAAATGAAGATCATGGCATCTGGTCCCATAACTTCACGGTAAACTGATGGGGAAACAACAGGAACAGTGGGAGACTTTATTTTCTGTGGCTCCAAAATCACTGCAGATGGTGATTGCAGCTGTGAAATTAAAAGATGCTTGCTCCTTGGAAGAAAAGCTATGACCAACTTATACAGCATATCAAAAAGCAGTGACTTGACTTTGCCGAAAAAAGTCTGTTTAGTCAAAACTATGGTTTCTCCAGTAGTCATGTGTGGATGTGAAAGTTGGACTATAAGGAAAACTGAGTGCCGAGGAACTGATGTTTTTGAACTGTGGTGTTGGAAAAGACTCGAGAGTCCCTTGGGCTGTAAGGAGATCCAACCAGTCCGTCCTAAAGGAAATCAGTCCTGAATATTCATTGGAAGGACTGATGCTGAAGCTGAAACTCCAGTACTTTGGCCAGCTGCTGCAAAGAACCGACTCCTTGGAAAAGACCCTGATGCTGGGAAAGATTGAAGGTGGGAGGAGAAGGGAATGACAGAGGATGAGATGGTTGGATGGCATCACCGACTTGATGGACATGTCTGAGCAAGCTGTGGGAGTTGGTGATGGACAGGGAAGCTTGGCGTGCTTCAGTCCATGCAGTCACATAGAGCTGGACATGACTGAGCGACTGAATTGAACTGAGCTCACCAGGATCTCAAGAGATCATAGTTTAGCAAAGTTAGATACTTCATTGACTTTGGTATGTGATTTAACCATATTTCTACCAGTTGTGTTTCAACCCTACATTAATTATAACTTATTATGTTTTTAGGGGAGTGGGGAGATACGTCAATTGTGATTGCTTTCAGTTCTTTCATTTCTGTGTTGAGAGTCCTCAGCTTTGTTATATTCTTGGAACAACTTTAATGAAGCGATGTAGTTTGTTTCCTATTAAACATGATAAAACCAGTGGGATGCCCTAGTTTCAGAAATGTTTGATAAAGTATCCTTCTTACTGAGCTGAGAGAAAAGACAATTTTTTTTCTTTCCATTTTATGAGCTCTAGGATGCAAAGTCCCCAAATATATCACACTATTCTTTATGTGACTTTCTCACAGCATCCTGTTTTCTCACATCTAGTTCTTTTGAATAATTCTCACAGTTCTTGGTGAGCCGATAATCAGTTTAGCCTGGATTTAGTGAAATCCAGGATGGATCAAAGTCCATTACTGGTGCAGGGAGATGAGCTTTTCAAAGTAATAGAGCATGGCTATTTGAACCTTTTTTCATTTAATCAGAACTGAGATTTAATAATATTCTTAGTAAATTGTAGCTTTTTGCTTTCTTAAATTAATATATTGTATTAATATGAATTAACATAAGTTAATGTGTAGTACGTACTGAAATTAAATATGTATATTTTTCAGTTTGCAAGAGCAGGAGTTTCTTTTAGGCTTTTTATTAACGTATGTGGATCACTATGAGAAATAGCTCAGTCTTAGCAAACACCTGTCTCAGTACTGGGCAATCCCTTGCAGGATTTTATATGTAACAAATCATAAGTAAATGACAGCCGAAGCATGCTGTCTTCACTTATGTGGTTTCTGTAATTACCTATAGCATCTTGAGGGTATGCGCATGTCTATCAACATTTCATTATTTGCTTTTATTATGTTGATCGTGGTCTAGTTGCTATGGGTTTAGAAAGTAGTACAAATCATATAGTAAATCATTTTGAAATTACATATAGTTAAAACAAACACCCAAAGGAGATTTTATACAGACGTCAAATTCTGCCAGTATTAGTGAAGCTGAGCCACTGTTATCAGCACCACCATTTCCCTGATGACTAATACCTGACATGTTGGATGGTGGATTATAACGAGTATTTTTGAAGTAATTTAAAGGAAAATTTCTTAGATTTTATATAGCAGAAGGAGCTCTCATATGTTTCACTTTTCTAAATAACACTTGGTTTCCAGACCTTGATTGATTTCATTTTGGCTTTATTTTGAGAGTTCCAAAATTGATATTATTATTTAAAAATAATTTATACCTATATTTATAAAAGTATTCATTATTATTTAAAGATATTCAGTTCAGTGGCTCAGCAGTGTTTCACTATTTATGACCCCATGAACTGCAACATGCCAGGCCTCCCTGTCCATCACCAACAACTGGAGCTTGCTCAAATTCAGGTCCATCGAGTTGGTGATGCCATCCAACCATCTCATAACTATTGTCCCTTCTCCTCCCACCTTCAATCTTTCCCAGCATCGGGGCCTTTTCAAATGAGTCAGTTCTTTGCAGCAGGTGGCTAAAGTATTGAAATTTCAGCTTCAGTATCAGTTCTTGCAATGAATACTCAGGACTCATTTCCTTTAGGATTGACTGGTTTGATCTTCTTGCAGTCCAAGGGACACTCAAGAGTTTTCTCCAACACCACAGTTCAAAAGCATCAATAATTTTGCACTAGGCTTTCTTTATAGTCCAATTCTCACATCCATACATGACTACTGGAAAAACCATAGCTTTGACTAGATAGACCTTTGTTGACAAAATAATGTCTCTGCTTTTTAATATGCTGTCTAGGTTGGTCATAGCTTTTCTTTCAAGGAGCAAGAGTCTTTTAATTTCATGGCTGCAGTCACCATCTGCAGTTATTTTGGAGCCTAAGAAAATAAAGTCTGTCACTGTTTCCATTGTTTCCCCATTAGATTGCCATGAATTGCTGGGACTGGATGCTATGCTCTTAGTTTTCTGAATGTTAAGTTTTTTTTTTTAAATTTTATTTTATTTAACTTTGCAATATTGTATTGGTTTTGCCATATATCAAAATGAATCTGCCACAGGTATACATGTGTTCCCCATCTCGAACCCTCCTCCCTCCTCCCTCCCTGTACCATCCTTCTGGGTCCTCCCAGTGCACCAGCCCCAAGCATCCAGTATCATGCATCGAACCTGGACTGGTGACTCAGCCAACATATTCACTCTCCTCTTTCACTTCAAGAGGCTCTTTAGTTCTTGTTCGCTTTCTGCCATAGGGTGGTATCATCTACACATCTGAGGTTATTGATATTTCTCCCAGCAATCTTGATTCTAGCTTGTGCTTGGTCCAGCCCAGCACTTCGCATGATGTACTCTGCATATAGGTTAAATAAGCAGGGTAACAGTATACAGCTTTGATGTACTGCTTTCCCTGTTTGGAACCAGTCTGTTGTTCCATGTCTGGTTCTAATTGTTGTTTTTTGACCTGCATACAGGCTTCTCAGAATGCAGGTCAAGGGTCTGGCATTCCCATCTTTTTAAGAATTTTCCACAGTTTATTGTGATCCACACAGTCAAAGGCTTTGGCATAGTTAATAAAGCAGAAATAAATATTTTTGTGGAACTCGTGTGCTTTTTCAATGACTCAGAGGATGTTGGCAATTTGACCTCTGGTTCCTCTGCTTTTTCTAAATCCAACTTGACATCTGTAAGTTCACAGCTCACGTATTGTTGAAGCCTGACTTGGAGAATTTTGAGCATTATTTTGCTAGTGTGTGAGATTATTGTTATTGTGCAGTAGTTTGAACATTTGGTTTTGTGTTTCTTTGGGATTAGAATGAACACTGACCTTTTCCAGTCCTGTGGCCACTGCTGACTTTTCCAGATTTGCTGGCTTATTGAGTGCAGCACTTTCACAGCATTATCTTTTAGGATTTGAAATAGCTCAACTGGAATTCCATCATCTCCACTAGCTTTGTTTGTAGTGATCCTTAAAAGGCCCACTTGACTTCATATTCCAGGATGTCTGGCTCTAGGTGGGTGATCACACCATCATGGTTATCTGGGTCATGAAGAGTTTTTTGCATAGTTTTCTGTGTATTGTTGCCACCTCTTCTTAATATCTTCTGCTTCTGTTAGGTCCATACCATTTCTGTCCTTTATTGTGCCCATCTTTGCATGAAATGTTCCTTTTGTATCTCTATTTTTCTTGAAAAGATCTCTAATCTTTCCCATTTTATTTTTTTTTTCTCTATTTCTTTATATTGACTGCTGAGAAAGGCTTTCTTATCTCTCCTTGCTATTCTTTGGAGCTCTGCATTCAAATGGGTACATCTTTCCTTTTCTCCTTTGCCTTTAGCTTCTCTTCTCTTCTCAGCTCTTTGTAAGGCCTCCTCAGACACCATTTTGACTTTTTGCATTTCTTTTTCTTAGGGATCATTTTGATCCCTGCCTCCTGTACAGTGTCACAAACCTCCCTCCACAGTTCTTCAGACACTCTATCAGATGTAATCCCTTAAATCTATTTGTCACTTCCACTGTATAATCATAAGGGAGGTGATTTAGGTCATACCTGAATAGAGGAGCTGCACCACGCCCGAGGTCAGGGGCGGCAGCTGAGAGGAGCAACCCCAGGTCCAAGGAGTGGCAGCTGGATGGGCACAGGAGGGCCGAGAGGAGTTACTCCATGTTCTCGGTCGGGAGGGGCCGCCGTGAGGAGATATGCCTCGTCCAAGGTAAGGAGCAGCGGATGCACTTTGCTGGACCAGCCGTGAAGAGATACCCCACGTCCAAGGTACGAGAAACCCAAGTAAGATGGTTGGTGTTGCGAGAGGACACCAGAGGGCAGACACACTGAAACCATAATCCTAGAAAACTAGCCAATCTGATCACATGGACCACAGACTTGTCTAACTCAATGAAACTAAGCCATGCTGTGTGGGGCCACCCAAGATAGATAGGTCATGGTTGAGAGATCTGACAGAGTGTGGTCCACTGGAGAAGGGAGTGGCAAACCACTTCAGTATTTTTGCCTTGAGAACCCCATGAACAGTATGAAAAGGCAAAATGATAGGATACTGAAAGAGGAACTCCCCAGGTCAGTAAGTGCCCAATTTGCTACTGGAGATCAGTGGAGAAATAACTCCAGAAAGAATGAAGGGATGGGGCCAAAGCAAAAACAATACCAAGCTGTGGATGTGACTGGTGATAGAAGCAAGGTCTGATGCTGTAAAGAGCAATATTGCATAGGAACCTGGAATGTTAGGTCCATGAACCAAGGCAAATTGAAAGTGGTCAAATAGGAGATGGCAAGAGTGAACATCGACATTCTAGGAATCAGTGAGCTAAAATGGACTGGAATGAGTGAATTTAACTCAGATGACCATTATATCTACTACTGCAGGCAGGAATTCCTTAGAAGAAATGGAGTAGCCATCATGGTCAACAAAAGAGACTGAAATGCAGTACTTGGATGCAATCTCAAAAACGACAGTATGATCTTTCTTCATTTCCAAGGCAAACCATTCAATATCACAGTAATCCAAGCCTATGCCCCAACTAGTAATGCTGAAGAAGCTGAAGTTGAACGGTTCTGTGAAGACCTATAAGACCTTTTAGAACTAACACCCCCAAAAGATGTCCTTTTCATTATAGGGGACTGGAATGCAAAAGTAGGAAGTCAAGAAACACCTGGAGTAACAGGCAAATTTGGCCTTGGAGTATGGAATGAAGCAGGGCAAAGGCTAACAGAGTTTTGCCAAGAGAATGCACTGGTCATAGCAAACACCCTCCTCCAACAACACAAGAGAAGACTGTACATATGGACATCACCAGATGGTCAACACTGAAATCAGATTGATCGTATTCTTTACAGTCAAAGATGGAGAAGCTCTATACAGTCAGCACAAACAAGACCAGGAGCTGACTCTGGCTCAGATCATGAACTCTTAATTGCCAAATTCAGACTGAAATTAAAGAAAGTAGGGAAAACCACTAGACCATTCAGGTATGACCTAAATGAAATCCTTTATGATTATATAGCAGAAGTGAGAAATAGATTTAAGGGAGTAGATCTGGTAGATAGAGTGCTTGATGAACTTGGATGGAGGTTCATGACATTGTACAGGAGACAGGGATCAAGATCATCCCCATGGAAAAGAAATGCAAAAAAGAAAAATGGCTGTCTGAGGAGGCCTTACAAATAGCTGTGAAAAGAAGAGAAGCGAAAAGCAAAGGAGAAAAGGAAAGATACAAGCATCTGAATGTAGAGTTCCAAAGAATAGCAAGGAGAGATAAGACAGTCTTCCTCAGCAATCAATCCAAAGAAGTTAAATAAAATAAAAAAATAAAAAACCCCACAACAACAAAGAAATAGAGGAAAACAACAGAATGGGAAAGACTAGAGAGCTCTTCAAGAAAATTAGAGGTACCAGAGGAACATTTCATGCAAAGATGGGCTCAATAAAGGACAAAAATGGTATAGGCCTATTTGAAGCAGATGATATTAAGAAGAGGTGGCAAGAATACACAGAATAACTATGGAAAAAAGATCTTCATGACCCAGATAATCATGATGGTGTTATCACTGACCTAGAGCCAGACATCCTGGAATGTGAAATCAAATGGGCCTTAGAAAGCATCACTATGAACAAAGCTAGTGCTGGTGATGGAATTCCAGTTGAACTATTTGAAATCTTGAAAGATGATGCTGTGAAAGTGCTGCACTCAATATGCCGTCAAATTTGGAAAAGTCAGCAGTGGCCACAGGACTGGAAAAGGTCAGTTTTCATTCCAATCCCAAAGAAAGGGAATGCCAAATAATGCTCAAACTACTGCACAATTGCACTCATCTCACATGCTAGTTAAGTAATGCTTAAAATTCTCCAAGCTAGGCTTCAGCAATATGTGAACTGTGAACTTCCAGATGTTCAAGCTGGCTTTAGAAAAGGCAGAGGAACCAGAGATCAAATTGCCAACATCCGCTGGATTATGGAAAAAGCAAGAGAGTTCCAGAAAAACATCTATTTCTGCTTTATTGACTATGCCAAAGCCTTTGACTGCGTGGATCACAATCAACTGTGGAAAATTCTGAAAAAGATGGAAATGTCAGACCACCTGACCTGCCTCTTGAGAAATCTATATGTAGGTCAGGAAGCAACAGTTAGAACTGGAAATGGAACAACAGACTGGTTCCAAATAGGAAAAGGAATACATCAAGGCTGTAGACTGTCACCCTGCTTATTTAACTTATATGCAGTGTACATCATGAGAAACGCTGCACTGGAAGAAGCACAAGCTGGAATCAAGATTGCCGGGAGAAACATCAATAACCTCAGATATGCAGATGACACCACCCTTATGGCAGAAAGTGAATAGGAACTAAAAACTCTCTTGATGAAAGCGAAAGAGGAGAGTGAAACTGTTGGCTTAAAGCTCAGCAGTCAGATCACTGAGATCATGGCATCTCGTCCCATCACTTCATGGGAATTAGATGGGGAAACAGTGGAAACAGTGTCAGACTTTATTTTTGGGGGCTCCAAAACCACTTCAGATGGTGATTGCAGCCATGAAATTAAAAGAGGCTTATTCCTTAGAAGGAAAGTTATGATCAATTTAGATAGCATATTAAAAGGCAGAGACATTGCTTTGCCACAAAGGTCTGTCTGGTCAAGGCTATGGTCTTTCCAGTGGTCATGTACAGATGTGAGAGTTGGACTGTGAAGACAGCTGAGCTCTGAAGAATTGATGCTTTTGAACTATGGTGTTGGAGAAGACTCTTGAGAGTCCCTTGGACTGCAAGGAGATCAAATAAGTTAATCCTCAAGGAAATCAGTCCTGAATATTCATTGGACAGTCTGATGCTGAAGCTGAATCTCCAATACTGTGGCCACCTGATGTGAAGAACTGACTCATTGGAAAATACTGTGATGCTGGGCATTATTGTTGGTGGGAGGAGAAGGGGATGACAGAGGATGAGATGTCATCACTGACACGATGGAGTTGAGTTTGAGTAGTCTCCGGAGGTTGGTGATGGATAGGGAAGCCTGGCGTGCTGCAGTCCATGGGTTCGCAAATAGTCAGACATGACTCACTGACTCAACTGACTGATAGAATTTCTTTGTCCTTGGCTTCAATGAATGTAATCAGTCTGATTTTGATGTTGACCGTCTGGTGATATCCATGTGTAGAGTCTTCTCTCATGTTGTTGGAAAAGTGTTTGCTATGACCTGTGTGTTCTCTTGACAAAACTGTTAGCCTTTGCTGTGCTTCATTTTGCACTCCAAGGCCAAATTGGCCTGTTACTCCAGGTATCACTTGACTTCCTATTTTTCATTCCAGTTCCCTATAATGAAAAGGACATCTTTTTATGGCTGTTATTTCTAGAAGGTCTTGTAGGTCTTCATAGAAGCATTCAACTTGAGCTTCTTCAGCATTACCAGTTGGGGCATAGACTTGGATTACTATGATATTGAATGGTTTGCCTTGGAAACAGAGATCTTTCTGTTGCTTTTGAGATTGTACTCAAAAACTGTGTTTTGGACTTTTTTGTTGACTATGATGGCTACTCCACTCTCTTCTAAGGGATTCTTTCCCAGGTTAGTAGATATAATAGTCATCTGAGTAAATTGATGCATTCCAGTCCATTTTATATCACTGATTCTTAAAATGCCAATGTTCAGTCTTGCCATCTCCTGTTTGACCACTTCCAATTTATCTTGATTCATGGACCTAACATACCAGGTTCCCATGCGATATTGTTCTTTACAGTATTGGACTTTACTGACATCAACAGTCACATCCACAACTGTACAGAGCTTGGTGTACAGAGGAGCGGGTCCTTGGCTGATGACTCTAACCTTACTTCAGGCCATCAGCTGTCATCATTTGAGTTTCAGACCTCTCTAGAAATATTTGATGTATAAATACACCATTAACACACAAGATGGTGGAGTAGAAGGATGTGTGCTCATCTCCTGTGAGATCTCAAAAATGTAACGATATAGCTATGTTTTTTTATCCTGTGTGATGATGCTTAATAATTGGGCATCAACCTATTGAATAAATTATAAAACGTTTTTACTTTATTGTGTGGATGAGGGCTCTGTGAACTTCCAAGCTCTCTCATCATCCCCAAATCTTGAAGAGAAATTCTCAACTTTTGGCTTGTATGGCATCATCTGGGGATATTGATAAAATGTAGATTTCAGGTACCCAGTCCTAGAGATTCAGATTTGGAAGAACTGGGACACATCACATGACTATTTTTTAACAAGTCCATCAGGTAATTCTGATGCCAGTAGTCCATATTCCCACTGTGAGGAACACTGCCTATATCATGATCATTAGAAAGAATGGGGAACATAGTTTACAAGCAGCTAAGATCCTGATGCTGGGAAAGATTAAAGGCAGGAGGAGAAGGGGGCAACAGAGGATGAGATGGTTGGATGGCATCACTGACTCAGTGGACATGAGTTTGAGTAGACTCTGGGAGTTGGTGATGCACAAGGAAGCCTGGCGTGCTGCAGTCCATGGGGTTGCAAATGGCTGGACATGACTGAGTGACTGAACCTAACTGAACTGAGGGCAGTTGACAAATTATAGTGGAGCATCATTATTATAGCCTTGGTAAACATTCTTCTTGTATAAACACTCATGTTTCATGAAATGAACAATTAATCAAATTTTGTTAAACAAGTTTATTTGAAATGAGAAACAAGTATATGTAGCATTCATCTTCTGCATTTGCTTTGAAAGTAATCTTGAGAGCCTTTACTGACAAAAAACATATGCAAGTATGTTCTTTTTCACTCCAGAAATAAAATATTTTTCTTTGGTGAGTTTATTATAATAAGAAACTGCTAGAAAAGAAAAAGAATCTCAAAACTTATCTCATTAAAGATTTTCCTGGTTAGTATCATAGCAGTCCTACTCTAAATTTTTTCAGTTTGGAAAAACCATGAAAACAATCAAAGGTTCTTGGGTAACATATTTAAAATTGGTCTGTACTTGATTGAAAGGTCAACCCAAAGGAAAGAAACACTTCATGCTGCAGTTCCACTAGGAGGCAGGTGGTCTCCACTTGTGTCATCTTTGTAGGCTTGCTTGCTAGCCATAAATCATTTTTCTTTTATTTAGTGACCAGAAAAGCAAACAACTTAAATGACATTTTAAAGTAGACAGTATCAAAAGAAAAAAAGAAAAGAAAAAACCCTCTAACCTCTCTGGAGAGAACTCTCTTGTGACCAAAATCAATATTCTTTGTCAACCTGGGAAAGAAATAAGAAATATATGGGTGCAATGGAGAGGAAACGGTACAACTTTCAAAAAAGAAACAAATTGAAAACTCTACTCAGGCATATGTATTTCTAGGCCAAAACTGTTGAACCGTAGGGGGTTCAGCTTTGGTGTAAAGATTTGAACTTCTCAGATCTGATCTCGGTAGCCTTGCAGGATAATCCTCCACTGACTTCAATGGTTTTAAAAGGCTCCTTGTGATCACCACTAGTTAGATTCATCTGTACTTTACAAATAGAATTCATTTATTTACTGAAATGCCAAGCAAACTTGGCTTATGTTTTTGATAATTATACAGTGATAGCTACAATACATTGATGCTAATATCTCGCTTAACTCCAGGATAGGTGTTGTATCATCATCTCCATTTAAAGAAGATTCTTTAAATTCTTCACTTTAGTGAAGAATCCTAGAAGATGAAATAGTACACACAAGGCCATGTAACTAGGAAGAGGCAGACCTGGATTTTAGTAAGTTTATCTGATTCAAGAGTCCATTCAAGAACAATATCATTAAAATTTTTTTGTATTGAAGAATAGTAGATTTACAATGCTGTGTTAGTTTCTGGTGTATAGAAAGTGATTCACTTATACACACATACACAATAACCTTTCTAATATTCTTTTCCATTATGGTTTATCACAAGATGATGAATATAGCTCCTTGTGCTATACAGTAGGACCTTGTTATTTATCTATTTTATATATAGTAGTTTGTATCTGCTAATTCCAAACTCCAAATTTATCCCTCCCCCACTCCCTTTCACTTTTGGTAACTGTAAATTTTTTTTTCCATGCCTTTGAGTTTATTTCTGTTTTGTATATAAGTTCATTTGTATCATATTTTATTTGCTCATGTGATATTTATTTTTTTTGTGTGATTTACTTCACTTATTATGATAATCTCCAAGTCCATCCATATTGCTGCAAATGGCATTATTTCATTCTTTTTTATGGCTTAGCAATTTTCATTTTCACTATTCCATTGTATATATATATACACATATGTATATAGTATATATACACACACACATATATATCATATATATATATACACTATTCCATTGTGTGTGTATATATATATATTATTCCATTGTATATATATATATATATATACACACATATATATAAATAATCACATCTTCTGTATCCATTCATCTGTTGTGGACAGATTTAGATTGTTTAGATTGTTTCCATGTCTTGGCTATTGTAAATAGTGCTGCTATGAACATTGAGTGCATGTATCTTTTTGAACCAGAGTTTTCTCCAGATAAATAGAGCCCACATCTTAACTGCTATGGGGAATTATCTATATTTAATTCATTATAGTAGTCATTTCTAAATCTTGATTATGCTCGAATGCTTTTGAAGTACTTAAATGGAAAAATGCATTCTACTGATCTATTTAGAAATCAGATATTGCAAATTAATATGATCATTGTTAAGACTTGATTCTGATATCATCCATAATGTTAAAAATGTAAATTTAGCCATGGATATTCCTGTCAACGTGCTTGGTCATGTTATTCATATCTTCTGTGTCTTTGATGATTTATTGTCTGGTTGATCAAATAGACTATTATGCTCCTCCAGTAAAATTTTATTTTAGATATTGCATATTTTGGGTTATAGGATTTCTTTTAACATTCTAAAAATTATTTTTTATTATTTATTTTTTCCTGCTACTGCAATTTCCTATGCTTCATTCATTGACAGCATATTTTGCTTTACTTCATTGGAAGAATTATAATAGTGTCTTAAAAATCTTTGCCTGCTAGTTCCAACATTTGGGTAATTTTGAGGTTGATCATATTTGATATTTTCTCTTTTGGGAATGTGTCCTAATTCATTCCTTCCCCTCCGCATTCCTTCTTTGGTAACCATAATTTTGTTTTCTATGTTTGTGAGTCTTTTTCTGCTTTGGAGATAAGTCCATTTGTGCCTTTTCCCCGCCTTAGGTTCTGCATATAAACAATATCATATAATAGTTGTCTTTGTCTGGCTTAAATGTCTATCAACAGATGAATGGATAAAGATGTGGTATGTATGTGTATATATGTATGTATATGTATATATATAACAGAATATTACTCAGCCATAAAAAAGGATGAGACAAAGCCATTTACAGGAAACTAGCGATTGCCAGGTGGCTTAGTGGTCAAGAATCCATGTGCCAATGCTGGACAAGCAGTTCTGATCCCTGGGTTGGGAAGATCCCCTGGAAAAGGGAATGGCAACCTGCTCCAGTATTCTTGCCTGGGAATTCCGTTGGACAGAGGAGCCTGGCAGGCTACAATCCATAGGGTGGCAAAAGAGTCAGATACCTCTTAGCTACTAAAACAACAGATATTATCATACTAAGTGAAGTAAGCCAGACAGGGTAAATTTATTTATTTATTTTTGGCACATGCAATGACTGTGACCACACTCAGTGCCACTGCTTGGATTCATGCTAAAGCACCAACAGGTTTACCCACAATTGCTTCTGCACAGGGAGTGCAAATATCAATATCATAAACATGGCAAATGACAAGGGACATTTTGGTATTGTTGTGAAAGTAGGTTTAACTTCACTGACACTCTGAAAAGAACACAAGGACCTCTAGGGGTCTCTTGAGTACACAGCTTGAAAACTGCTATTCTAAGCCATAGAAAGAGCTACCAACATTGTTTCTTTTTTTGTTTTGTTTTTAAATTAAGGATAAACTAGATGCTTGAAGAGATTCCCAGACCTGTGTGTCCACACAATAATAAGAAAAAGAATCAGGATTTCTTTGATGATTAGTATCCCAAGGATCATTAACACCTGGAAAATAATGTAAGCATATCAAATAATTATAATATGATATCTCCCATATTAACTTTAATTTTTGTAAAATCCCATTAATAAGATTTGAGTCTTGGGTGTTCTCTGAAGCAAAATATTGGACTAAAAATACAAATGAATGATAACTGATTTTAAAAGATATGCCAATTATGAAAAGCATTTCCTTAAAATGTGAATAATTTTTCTCTTATCTACAAATATATCCTGAAATGTATGATGAGAATTTTCTGATAATCAGAAAATCATGGAACCTCAAGGTTGGAAATAGCTTTCAAGGTTATCATGTACAAACAATTCGAAATTTCCAGAGTCAGGATATGTTTTTCCATCCACATGATGTTTCCTGTTAGTGTTTGGACAGGTTTTGTGATGATAACCTCACTATCAGCTTAAGGTATTTGGTTAAATCTCTGGTATCTATTTCCCAGTTGTAGATATTCTTGTTTCATTGTTTATTTATCTTGTGAATATGTTCCTAACACTGCCTTCATTCTGCTCATCTTAATCATGGAAAGATCTTGGACCATGATCTTCCTGGATTCGAGTCAAGGGGGCTCTAAATCTGATTTTTAGAAGTCAATTCTAAGAAGCTATTTACCTTCTAAATTTCTTTATGTGTATTCATCAATTCACTGGTTAGGAGTCTAAAATCAGGTATTTTGAGTATATGATTGGCCCAGAAAATTGATTTTGATTTAAAATGCTTTAATAATAACAATCTTACACAAAAGAGTGCATGTTTTATCATCCTTCCATTTAAGTCAAAGGAAATTTCACAGCCAGCATTAATGGTATTTTCTGAAGCAAGCTACAAATTCATGACATTTTGGAAAGTGGAACAATATGATATTCACTGTTCTAGCAACACATACTAAGATTGATGTCACCAATATTCCCTTACATCAAAATCCTTTTGAACACCGTGTGTGAGACTGTAGCTGTCATTTTCATCTTTCAGTTAAAAGGTTACAAGTTTGTATATTTTTGAGATTAGTTGTTTGTCTGTTGCTTCATTTGCTATTATTTTCTCCCATTCTGAAGATATACACGATGGAGTATTACTCAGCCATTAAAAAGAATACATTTGAATCAGTTCTAATGAGGTGGATGGAACTGGAGCCTATTATACAGAGTGAAGTAAGCCAGAAAGAAAAACACACATACAGTATACTAACGCATATATATGGAATTTAGAAAGATGGTAACAATCACCCTGCTTATGAGACAGCAAAAGAGACACTGATGTATAGAACAGACTTTTGGACTCTGGGACTGGGAGAGGGTGGGACGATTGGGGAGAATAGCATTGAAATATGTATAATATCATATCTGAAATGAGTCAGTCCAGATACGATGCCCTATAACAGATGCCTGGGACTGGAGCACTGGGATGACCTGGAGGGATGGTGTGGGAGGGGGGAGGGAGGAGGGTTCAGGATGGGGAGCACGTGTATTCTGGTGGCGGATCCATCTCGATGTATAGTAAAAGTAATACAATATTGTAAAGTTAAGAAAAATTAAAAAAATAATAATAATAATAAAAAAAAGGTTACAAGTTTTCAAGGTTTAAAAAATAATCAAAAAACCTCATAAAATATTTTCAGGTAATGTACAGCAATAGCAGTCTGACTTCTGATAAATAAATTATATTTTGTCTAAAAATGAATTATTCCCACAACAAACAATATTAACACAAAGAATCTTTTCATATCATGTGTCCAAGAAAGCCCAACATGCCAAGAGGTTAAAATCAGCACAAGAAGAATTCAGAAATATTATAGTGGATTAAATATAGGCCTTTTCCAAATAGCCTGAAACAGAAACATCACTTTGTTTAAAATAATTCTCTGAACCGTTTGTTGTCAGGAAATGCAATTTAAAATTAGAGCAAAACTCAACATTCAAAAAACTAAGTGACGGCATCTGGTCCCATCATTTCATGGCAAATAGATGGGGAAACAAAGGAAACAGTGAGAGTCTTTATTTTTTTAAGCTCTGAAATCACTACAGATGGACTACAGCCATGAAATTAAAAGATACTCCTTGGAAGAAAAGCTATGACCAACCTAGACTGCATATTTACATTACTTTGCCAACAAAGTTCCATCTAGTCAAAGCTATGGTTTTTCCAGTAGTCATGTATGGATGTGAGAGTTGGACTATAAAGAAAGCTGAGCACTGAAGGACTGATGCTTTTGAACTGTGGTGTTGGAGAAGACTCTTTAGAGTCCCTTGGATGGCAAGGAGATCTAACCAGTCCATCCTAAAGGAGATCAGTCCTGAATATTTATTGAAAGGACTAATCCTGAAGCTGAAACTCCAATACTTTGGCCATCTGATGTGAAGAACAAACTCATTTGAAAAGACCCTGATGCTGGGAAAGATTGAAGGCAGGAGAAGAAGGAGATGACAGAGGATAAGATGGTTGGATGGCATCACCAACTCAATGGACATGAGTTTGAGTCAACTCTGGGAGTTGGTGATGGACAGGGAGGCCTGGCATGCTGCAGTCCATGGGGTCACAAATAGACACGACTAAGGTACTGAAGTGAACTGTTACAATAAAAACTACTTTGATATATTAAAGTGGCATTATATGCAACTTATTGACTTCTAGGTTTAATTAATGACAACTACCCTTCTTATCTGTCTTCTATAATGTCTTTCTTATATTCTCACATCTATCTTGCATGAAAGTATTAGATGTTGAGCCTGAGATTCAGCAGGCCTTGCTGAGGGAAGAAATGAGACAGTGAAATAAATAATCATGGTATCTTGCCTTCACTACCTTGTGGGGTCATCTGGTTTTAGGTTATCCCCACAATTTCCTGTTCCAAACAGGATGGGCTATGGATGTGAATGCATATCATGAGAAAATCTGGGCTTCATAAGTTACAATCTGGAATCAAGATAGGAGAATGATTAGGAGAAACATCAACAACCTCAGATATATAGATGATACCACTTTAATGGTAGAAAGCGAAGAGGAACTAAAGAGCTCTTGATGAGGGTGAAGGAGGAGAATGAAAGGGCCAGCTTATAACCAAATATTAAAATGAAAACTAAGATCATGGCATCCAGCTCCATTACTGCATGGCAAATAGAAGGGGAAATGGTGGAAGTAGTGAAAGATTTCCTCTTCTTGAGCTACAAAATTACTGCAGATGGTAACTGCAGCCATGAAATCAGAAGTCTGTTATTTCTTGGAAGGAAAGAGATGACAAACTTAGACATTGTGTTGAAAAGCAGAGACATTTATCTATCGACAAATGTCCATATAGTCAAGGCTATGTTCTTCCCAGTAGTCACATACCATTGTGAGAGCTGGACCGTAAAGAAGGCAGAATGCCAAAGAATTGATGCCTTTGAACTGTGGTGCTGGAGAAGACCCCTGAAAGTCCCTTGGACAGCAAGGAGATCAAACCAGTCAATCTTAAGGGAGATCAACTCTGAATATTCCTTGGAAGGACTGCTGCTGAAGCTGAAGCTTCAGTATTTTGGTCATCTGATGTGAACACACAATTCATTGGAAAAGTCCCTGATGCTGGGAAAGATTGAGAGCAGAAGAAGAATAAGGCATCAGAGGATGAGATGGCTGGATGGCATCACTAATACAATGAACATGAACTTGGGCAAAATACAGGAGATGGTGAGGGATAGGGAAACTTGGCATGCTGCAGTCCATGGGGTCGCGAAGAATCATACAGAACCGGTCAACTGAACAACAACAAAGTGGATGTGAAAATGTCCACAGATGTGGTCTAAAGGAGACTTTTACATTTTTAATTTATTTAATTAGAAAATTAACTATTAAATTATTCTTAATTATGGCTAATGATTATTTTAGGAAATGCATGGGGCTAGGGTTTTAGATTCATCATTCTTTCTCAGTATAGAATTATGTCTCTATGAGACCACAGAAGGAATTCAGATTCTCTGGAATATTTTGAGCTAAGGTTGCCAGATAAAATACAGATAAATTTAAACTTCAGTATAAAACACAGTTAAACTAGTATTTCAGATGAATATATTTTCAGTATGAAAGTTAAATTAGCATTTCAGATAAAGAGAGAATATTTTTCTTTTGATAGAAGTAAGTCCCAAATATTACATAGGATACACATATACTGAAAGTGAATGTGCTGGTCGCTCAGTTGTGGCCAACTCTTTGCAGACTGTAGTCTGCCAGGCTCCTCTGTCCTTGGAATTCTCCAGGTAAGAATACTGGAATGGGTTGCCTCTCTCTTCTCCAGGGGTTCTTCCCAACCGAGGGATCAAACCTGTCTCCTGCATTGCAGGCAGATTCTTTATCATCTGAGCCATCAAGGAAGCCCATACAAATACTAAATAAATATCATTTGCTGTTTATCTGGAATTCAAATTTTACTGGGTGTCCCCTTTTTTCCTCTTAAATCTAGCTAACCCATTTTGGACTGAGGATGTCTCCATGCTGAACTGGATCTTGGTACTAGAGTTGAGTGTCTGGGGAGAGTGGTATGATCTAGCAAGTGATGGAAAGCATACTACATGGAGACACTGGAGGATGACTATTGCCTACTGGTGTTAAGCTTGATATTTACTGAAAATCGAATTTGAGGTTTTTATAGCATACCACCTGGAACTTCACTCAAATTTATTACTAAAAATAGGATGACAGATTAATAATGCCAAATATTTATTTGAAATAGAACAACTTTGGCTGAAGAATTTGAGATTTTTGTGGTCATGTTGAGCCCTAGTGGGGAGAATATGATGTGTATATGGTCAGAATAAGATTTTGAAATATGGCAGTCAAGGTTCTTACCATCTTCTGAGTCTTGACCTCTAGGTCTATAAATAAGGATAATTTAAGTCTCATTGATAAAAGAATGGTGAGTTGAAAATGAGATAATGCAGATGGAAAATTTGTAATGGGAACTCTGATGTTAAGTGTCAAACCCTACTATTGAACCAAGTCAGTTTCTCAGTCAGATGGAAAATTGGACCTCCAAGTTTTCTCTTCTCAGAGCTTTCCCTGCAACACCTCAACTTGACTGATTTCAAGATATCTTTTATCTTCAAAACCATAGTAATATTATTAAAGTCTCACTGTATAGTGGAGGGGGCTGTTTGGGGTTATTGAGAATCAGAAATGATGTGATAGTTGGTAGTTTGGCGAAATGACTCTGATACCCAGGGGTGTCAGTGACCTGATGCAATGATGTGAAAAATTGGCTCTCATTTTAATTTAAAGAGAGAGCCTTAGTCTACTAGTGCAAAAATGTTTTGTACTTCACTGACCCACATATTTAGCTTGTATCAGTTTTATCTTCTCATTGAAATAGAATGGAAAGAGACGATGAATAATTGTTGTGGGGTAGACTTTTAACAGGTTTTATCATTATTTAGGTATAGGAAGACCAATACATCAGTAGACAGCTGCTATTGAAAAGATAGTTTGTTATACCCACAGATCCCAAGAGAAGGGACCATGCTATGGGGGACAGATCAGGAGCACTGGGTTTGGTTAGGAGATACAGAGAGAGGAGGAACTGTAGGAAAGAGCCTTTATTGTGGTTTCCATGAAAAAGAATGGATGGAGTAGGGCAAGCAGGTTTAGGATTGGCCAGTGTAAATAATTTCAGTGGACTCTGGGGCATATGGGCTGTCCCTAGCTGTCTAGTACAAGGCCCTGGGGTGACGGTCAGTTGGATAGTGGCCCAGAGTGTATTTGCCCCATAAAGGAGGTGGTTGGGAATATGGGCTCTGGATTGGCTGATTTGTATTTGAAAAGTACATACAGGAACACGTTGTTTACCATCTCTAGGAATTCACTGATCTTAGGAGGAGGAGTCCCTCCAGGGTCAGCAAGGCCTCAGATGTTAAATCATTGTTGTTGTTATTCAGTCACTAATTCATGCCCAAATTTGCAACCCCGTGGACTGTATGTAGTCCACCAGGCTCCTCTGTCCATGGAATTTCCCAGGCAATAATACTGGAGTGGGTTGCCATTTCCTTCTAAGTGGATCTTCTGTACCCAGGGATTGAAACTACATCTCCTGAGACTACTGCACTGCAGGCAGATTCTTATCACTGAGCCATAGGGGGAGCCCCGTGGACTGTAATCCATTAAAGCATTAGAATACAGAAAATATATTTTCAGGGGACTTTCCTGGTGGTCCAGTGGTTAAGACTCACTCTCAGGGCAGGGAGATGGGTTAGATCCCTGGTCAGGGAATTAAGATCCCATGTGCCTTGCCATGCAGTGTGGCTTAAAAACGAATTGGAATATAGAAAATATGACATGATTAATATAGGGAGAGAGCTTGGAGGTTGACACCATTGTTACAAATCTTGGTTCTGCTTGATTTTAAAATATTTTTTAAAAGAGAGCTTATCTTTTGGGGTAAATACAATTTATAGAGGTCTGTAATTTGTTTTGAAATCATCTAGGGTGGAGTGGGAAATAGGTGTAGGAAATGTATTTAGACTCCATTTTTTTCTAAAAATAATCTAAGATGATTCTCTGCCAGTAAATGGTTGTACAATGTTTCAGTAAGTTACATTAGCTTTAGGAGTCTCATTTTCCTCACGTCTTGGATAGTAATAGTAATACTTCTCTCACAGATAATGTACTGGAGAAATCTAAAATATGGACAAAATTAATATTATTAATAATGTGGTATCTGGCAATGTATTGTATCTTAATGTCTGACATGCTTGGCTATGAACAAAGATGAACATAAATAGTCTGTTTCAACAAGTATCCATTTCAGAAACAGAATTGTGGTTTTGGTCCCTGATAATTATAGTATGTGTTTTCACTTTCATAAGGGTCTTATTTCCAAAGTGGTGATATATAGACTTTTTAACTAACAAGTTCACCTTGTTTAGTTATAATATCAGGTTTTCATTTCAAACTCTTTGCTCTCTATCTTTTAAAACATGTAAATATGCATTCTTGATTAATCATGTATTTTTCTACGAGAAACCACAGATCCTAAAATATATACTGCTGATATGGAGTCTTACATAGGAAAGAATTTCTGGGGTTGATAGAAAAATTATCCAGCTAGAAAGAAATAACATGGACTCTTTTCAATGTAAACCATTTTTTTTGAGGATCAGCAGGGGGCACTAAGCTTCCACAGAAGAAATATATCCCTCTAGCATTCATAAATTATTTTTCTTTTGCTTTAACTCCAAACTGATAACACCATAAACTCTGTCCATTTTTATCTTTACTATAGCTGATAATGTATCTTTTCTTTTTAACCCTCAAGGTATACGTGCATGTAACAAATTTAACTGCCAATTAAAAAAAAAACAAACACTCTGATTAACTCATCTGCATGCTGGTTTACTCCTCATTCAACATTCAAATGCATGCTATTTTCCTCTCTTTGACAAACATGGAGTAATTAGGATTTTTCACAGACAAGTGATTACCTAATAAATGACCTTCCTCAGGCAGCTCCATTAAAATGGAGCAAAAAGGATATTTACTACAAGTGGTGGCCAAGAAGGAAGGTGCAGGGACAAGACAAGCTCTGCATAACCAACAGCTTCTTCAGCTCCAAGAGTAATGAAGGCACTTACTGGACTAGCAGATATGCACCAAAAATAATTATCAACCTGACAAGACACTAAACTATAAACACAAATTATGATTGGCTATTGCAACAGTTCATTAATTCTGTTACAGTCCAAGGGTAAGGTAATAATGCGTATGTTCACGTGGGACATCGGCAAGTAAGAAAAAAATCAGTGTATAAACTAAGGAAGAAAGAAAAGAAAACGGATCAATTTTCATATATCTTCTATGATTCTGGTACGTTAAAAGGATGAGAAAAAGTTTGAACTCTCAGTGGAATATCTTTGAAGTATGTTTTTACAAAGACGTAATTTCTTTTTATAAGACAAATTGCTTCAGGGTTCTTGGAATGGAATATTGGGCACGTATTTCTGCCTGTATCTTTAATTTATGCTTATAAACTACTTAAAAATATAGACTTAGCTTTGGGTTATATTGGCCATAACTTTAGACAACTTATAGATTTCTAGTAAATGATCTTAGATCATAGAACTTTTCAGTTGAGAGAAGCTTTGTTGATTATCTCAGTCAGTCCTTTAATTTTATAAATGAGAAATCTATAGCACAGAAAGATCACTCAGAAAGCATTATAAACTGAAGCGAACTATCCACCGTGGTCACTGGACTGACAGTAAAGTTCCTGACTCTAATCCAGTCTCTGCTGTGCTGTCCTTCCACTTGAAGTGTAGCCTACTTGCTCACAGTTTTTATGTAAACTGTGTTTATATACAGGTGCTGTGTGCTCAGTTGCTCAGTCTTGTCCAAGTCCTTGAGACCCCATAGACGGTAGCTTGCCAGGCTCCTCTGTCCATCGATTTTCCAGGCAAGAATATTGGAATGGGTTGCCATTTCCTCCTCCAGGGGATCTCTCCGACCCAGGGATCAAACTCATGTCTACTGCATCTCCTGCATTGGCAGTGGATTCTTTACCACTGAGCCACCTGGGAAGTCCTGTCTATATACAAATTTATGTTATCTATAACATATCAAAACAGTTATATATACTGCTGCTGCTGCTAAGTCACTTCAGTCGTGTCCGACTCTGTGTGACCCCATAGACGGCAGCCCACCAGGCTCACCCGTCCCTGGGATTCTCCAGGCAAGAGCACTGGAGTGGGTGGCCATTTCCTTCTCCACAGCGTGAAAGTGAAAAGTGAAAGTGAAGTCGCTTAGTCATGTCCGACTCTTGGCGATCCCATGGACTGCAGCCTACCAGGCCCCCTCCATCCATGGGATTCTCCAGGCAAAAATACTGGAGTGGGGTGCCATTGCCTTCTCCGAGTTATATATACAGCAGATTGTATAACAGTTAGTATGCAAGTTACTGTGTCTGTGAGTGCTTAGTTGCTCAGTCATGTCAACTCTTTATGACCCCATGGACTGTAGCCCGCCAGGTTCCTCTGTCCATGGGGATTCTCTAGACAAGAATACTGGAGTGGGTTGCTGTGCCGTCCTCCAGGGAATCTTCCCAACCCAGGGATAGAACCCAGGTCTCCCACACTGCAGGCAGATTCTTTACCATCTGAGCCACCAGGGAAGCCCAAGAATACTGGAGTTGGTAGCCTATCTCTTCTCCAGGGAAGCTTCCTGACCCAGGAATCAATCGGGGTCTCCTGAATTGCAGGTGGATTCTTTACCAGCTGAGCTACCAGGGAAGTCCTATATAACAATTAGATAATTGCCATTATATATTAAGGGCTTCCCTAGTGGCTCAGACAGTAAAGCGTCTGCCTGCAATGCAGGAGACCCAGGTTCAATCCTTGGGTTGGGAAGATCCTCTGGAGAAGGAAATGGCAGCCCACTCCAGTACTCTTGCCTGGAAAATTCCATGGACGGAGGAGCCTGGTAGGCTACAGTCCATGGGGTCGCAAAGAGTCGGACATGACTGAGTGACTTCACTTTCACTTCACTAATGAGTATATATATTATAACATACTTGTGTATTACAATAAATATATGTATAATGTCATGTATTATATATGCACACAATATGTAATATATATGTGTGTGTTTGTGCTATTTTATTCTTGTATGTGTGTGCTATTCTAACAATTTGATAGGAATGTGATCTTAAGGTAAAACAGGTTGATTCCATGTGCATTTGGTAGCTGTCCCTGGACCTCTTAAGTGGAAAGTACTTTAGATTATAAGAACGAATGTCCTGCACAATTAAGGACAGGTCCAAAGAAATGAGCATGCCACTTATGCTTTTCCAGTTGGTCCAGTTAATGGTCTGTTCCAGAGATTTCATAGGAGAAAGAAGAGATAAGACTCCCAGAAAGGGAGACATGCTTTTCAGTAAGACTATCATTCCTACCAGACAGGACACCTGAGGATGGTGAAATCAAAAAGGAGCACCTTAGCTCTATTCTTGAAGCGTATCACTTCTCCATTATGTGCAACTGGGAGCTGGGTGCCTTGCTTGCTTTGCTTGGTTCAGTCCATCCCCTCCCCTTCCCAACATAATTAAATCATTTTTTATTATGCTCAGTCTGTGATGACTCAGCGTGGCTGTGTTAGCTGCCGGTGGAAATGGTTTCTGCACATCTCATGCTGGTTCTTTTTTTATTAACAAAAATGAAAATTTCAGGCTTCATTACAAGATTATACTCCTGATAGAATTAAGAACTGTTGATCCTTCCTAGGCAGTTTTCTTCCTGGGGACCACCACCTTGAAAACTAGAGCTTCCAGCCTTAATTTCTTCAGGAATGCATTTTTCTCTGCCCACAGGGGAAAAGCATCACAGTATATCACTGAACTTGGCAAAGAAGTAGATAGTGTACAAATAAGTGAATTATTTATATTTGAAATAAATGAAAGAATATTACACAATAGACTATCTCAAAATACCCATGAACTGCACATTAACTGTGACTCTAAGCATATGGATAGTTGAGATTTCTATGAAATAGTGAACAATGCCTTCCAACTTGATAAAACAATGATTTGCTTATTTCTTTTGGATATTGAAGAGGTAAGCAAACGTTCTTTTAAGTGGCCTTAAGATTGACTTCCTTCTCTCTTGTAGCAAAAATATCTTACAGAAACATCAAATCATTGTTTGCTTGTTTGTTTGTTTTTGCTTCATGAGTTATCAGTACATTTTTGTCATGCTTATCAAGGAATTGAGGGGTTTGTGGCTAACAGATATAGACCCTAATGAAAGCAAAGGTACAAGATATTCATTTAACTGACAGGTTTGATTGAAGTAACATTTCTTTGGACATCTTCTTTTTCATAATAGATTAAAAGAGAGAGTTGAATCTGAGAAAAGGCGAGAGTTCATGCATGAAAATATGTTTGGAGAAGTTTTATTATTTTATGCAACTTGCTGAGCTGATAATCTCAATGAAGAATGTTAAATATTTTTGTTTTTATTGATTTTTTTTCTCAAATAGCTTAAAAGTGGACCTAAGAATCTCTATTAGATTGGAGAATTCTGACTGACTTGCCATAGGATCTTTCCTGTCCTCCTCTTATTTCTGTTAACGGGTGAACAAATACATTAGCAAAGGGAAATTTGATCATTTCCCAATATATATACTCACTGTATCATATGTGAAGTTAGAGTGGCCAAGCAGTTTGGCTCAAATCACAAGGTAGTGAGCTGAAGAAGCAAAATTTGAATTCAGGTCTACCTGATGTCAAAAAATCTGTGTATATTTCCCCATCTAACTTATACCTCCTTTCATGTCCAGTTCAAAGAGCCAATGAATCTTTAAAAAAGTGGGAGAGTTTTACCAAATAAAAATTGCCCCTATTAAAATATATTTATATACTATGTTTAGAAAAATTTCCCAAGATCAGAGATCACATTTCAAACAATCAACAGTATGGTATGAATTCACTTCAAAGATAGTAGCATGGAGAGGGCTTTATTTTGCTTTTTCTTTTTTAAATATAGGTGCATATTTAATAAACTGATGGTATGCCAACCTATCTCCTGACTTTTGGCTTTGTTCCTTGATTTGGTTTCTAGGCTCAACTTCTCTGTGTGTTGTAAGATAGTCAACAAAGTCCATTTGGTGTTTTAGGAATGTGGACATAGAGAAAAAGGTTACAAACTTTAAAATAATGATAGAGAGATGTGATTTTGTGTGTGTGTGTGTGTGTGTATGTTAGTTGCTCAGTCGTGTCAGACTGTTTGCGACCTCATGGACAGCAGCTCGCCAGGCTCCTCTGTCCTTGGGATTTCCCAGGCAAGAATACTGGAGTGGGTTGCTATTCCTTTCTCCAGGGGATCTTCCTAACCCAGAGATGGAAGCCGGGTCTCCTGCATCGCAGGCAGATTCTTTAGCATCTAAGCCACGAGGAAAGCCATATTTAAAATAATGATAGAGAGATGTGATTATGTGATTGCAAAACGGTTTCTAATTCTTCACTTTTTATATAATGTGCTTTGCTGTGTGTGACATTGAAGCTTTTCCCATCAAGAGGTAAAATCAAGTTTCCTATTCTTGGATCTAGGATAGCCTTGTGACTTGCTTTGGCCAAAAGAATGTGGCAGAATTGAACTGCATCAGTTCTAGGGTTCTAGGCTTAGGAGATCTTGAAAGCTTGTGCTTGATCCTGCCCAGCTGCTGTGAGGAAAGCTCAGACTGGATGGTGAGAGGCAGGTGGTCCAGTATCCTTGTTGCCCCAACCAACAACCAACAGTGCACCAGACATATGAATGAACCCATCTGCAAAGATCCAGGCCACAGCTGAGCTGCTCATATCTAAATAAACCCACATGGTAGCAAACAAGCATGACCCAGGTCAGCACAACCACTCAGTCAACTTGCAGATTCATGGGCTACAATAAGAGGTCATTATATTAAGCCATTTAATTTCTGAGATTGTTTTTTAACATAGCAATGTTGTTGTTCAGTCTTTAAGTCCTGTCCAATTCTTTGCGACCCCATGGACTGCAGCATGCCAGGCTTCCCTGTCCTTCACTATCTCTCAGAGTTTGTTCAAACTCATGTACATTGAATCAGTGATGCCATCCAACCACCTTATCCTCTGTGGTCCCCTTCTCCTCCTGCTCTCAGTCTTTCTCAGCATCAAGGTCTGTTCCAATGAGTCGACTCTTTGTATCAGGTGACCAAAGCCATAGCCAGCTGATGAAGAAGGCTAAGGAGCTGGGTAACTGAGCGTTACATAAGGAAGTAGGAGGGAGTGGAATATATTTTGGGAAGCATAATGGAGAAGCAGGGAAAAGAGACAGAATTAAGGACTGGAAACTGAGGATCAGGTGAACTGAAAATACAGCTCAGTTAGTGTGTGTGCATTGCTAAATCTAAAGACTAAGACAGTTACAAATAAGTATGCGTGCTTAAAATGACAAAAAAGTAATATGTAAGATTTTGTAAAACTTGTCGGGAAGATTCCCTGGAGAAGGAAATGGCAACCCACTCCAGTATTCTTGCCTGGAAAATTCCAAGGACAGAGGATACTGGCATGCTACAGACCATGAGGTTGCAAAGAGTCAGACACGACTGAGTGTGCACACACACACACACAATAAAATGTGTCAATAGATATTAGCATTAGACAAAAATACCTGGCTTTCTCTCCCAATGGAAGAAAAAAAAATTCACTCCTTACATGTTATTGGAATTTAAGTGCTCTGGTCTAAAGTTTCCAGCTATTTTCTGCCATCAGTTGTTTGAAATGGCTGAATAAAGTAAATCATTTTGTTTTGGTGTATGAGCTTTATGTTATTATTCTCTTTGTAGCTGAAATGAGCAGTGGAAAATAGCCTTTCTGCAGAGTTGCTCTTTTAAAATATGCACCACCCTTCCAGACAGCAGGCTAATTTTCGAGTTCATCAGATGTGTATTTATATGGTGAATGTATCTGTCACATAAACATTTTGTCAATCACGCCTTCCTTCTGTTCTGACACAGTGTGTAGAGCACCATCAAAATGTGATGAATGTTGTGCTTGTTCCAAGTGAGGATTGATTATGGCAATGACAAGTGTGTTTCCAAAGCCACCCATTTTCTATGACAATACTTCATTAACAGAAGCAATTGTTGATGTTTCAAATAAAAATTAAGTCCACAGTTTATTAGCAAATCCTTTAGTTTGGCCCTTAAATAACTTTATCTTTTGAATGAAATTTTTGCCTAAATCCAACTCAACATAAATACTTGTCATGAGTCTAAGTTCTGAAACTGATCAGCATGAGGGAAATAATCATATAAGTTCAGGGAGAAAACCATTTATTTTATGTCTCCTCTGTGTGCTTTGAGACTGATTAAAAAATTATAATGATATAAAGACCACTTAAGAATATAGGGGTCACTGAAAAGGATTTGAAGAAAATTTTGCTTGTAGATTTGATCCATGCAAATTTGAATAGAAATAATGATAAATTAGAATACTTGATATGTTTGCTGTATGATATTTTATTTTTGTTGCAGGGCATTATTTTTTTTTAATTTTATTTTGCTTAACTTTACAATATTGTATTGCTTTTGCCATACATCAAAATGAATCCGCCACAAGTATACATGTGTTCCCCATCCTGAACCCTCCTCCCTCCTCCCTCCCCATACCATCCCCCTGGGTCGTCCCAGTGCACCAGCCCCAGGCATCCGTTATCAGGCATCGTACCTGGACTGGCGACTCGTTTCAGATGTGATATTATACATATTTCAATGCTATTCTCCCAAATCATCCCACCCTCTCCCTCTCCCAGAGTCCAAAAGACTGTTCTATACATCAGTGTCTCTTTTGCTGTCTCGTAAACAGGATTATTGTTGATATTTTAGAACGCCTAAAATATATAGATCGTTTCCTTTGAATTTATTTCCTTAAGAACTTATTAGGGTTTCACTGATAGCTCAGTTAGTAAAGAATCTGCCTACAATGCAGGAGACCCTAGTTCGATTCCTGGGTCAGGAAGATCCACTGGAGAAGGGATAGGCTACTCACTCCAGTATTCTTGGGCTTCCCTTGGGGTTCAGCTGGTAGAGTCCACCTGAAATGTGGGAGACCTGGGTTTGATCCTGGGTTGGAAAGATCCCCTGGAGAAGGGAACAGCTACCCACTCCAGTATTCTTGCCTGGAAAATTCCATGGACTGTACAGTCCATGGGGTCGCAAAGAGTTGAACATGACTGAGTCACTTTCACTTTTAAGTACTTATTAATACATGCTCCTGAGGGATATATTATTGTAAAGAGGATAACATTAGTTTGTCAACATGGCTGGATGTAAATGTAATTGAACAAGTTCCCTGAAGATGATAAATACTCAAACCTGGCAGTTTACAAACAGCTTAGCATGGCTAAAGAAAGTTAAATCATATGCTCAAAGATCTCAGTGTAAAATGGCTATACAGGAACTTCCCTGGTTGTCCAGTGGTTAAGACTACATCTTCCAAGCAGGGGGTGTAGGTTCAATACCTGGTTGGGAAGCAAAAGTCTCACATGACTTACGGCCAAAAAATCCAAAACAAAACAAAACATTAAACAGAAGCAAAGTTGTAACAAGTTCAATAAAGACTTTAAAAATGATCCACATCTAATAATAGTCTTAAAAAATAAATATTAAAATAAAAATGGCCCACATCTAAAAAATAGTCTTAAAAAATATTAAGATAGCTGTTCGAGCATTGTACACACATACTTGAGAAGAGGACATGAATATTACATCAGACTCTTTTTATAGACAGCACTGAATCGGTTTAATTAGTAATAATCATAGCTATGATAATAACAATAAAAGCAACACATAGAGAAGCCCTTATCTGTCAAGCAATTGGCCTACATTTGTCTTACAAAATATTTCAATTTTTTCCAAATATACATAAGAGATTATTGATGAGCTATCTTAAATCACCAATATTTATCATATTTTAGCAAAAAATGGCAATTTCACATAGTTTAATCTAATAGAAGTATAGGCAAGCAAATATTAAAGTGAACAAGATCCTTTGCTTTTCAAAGACAAAACAGTCCTTGGATGTACGAAAAATTAAAAGTAATTGGATGCCTACTAAATTAAAAGGAAGAGAAGCAAATTTAATAAAAAATAGGATGAATATAGCTTTATGGCCCCTGAAATAAAGAGTAGCTACAGATTTAATGACCAAATAAATGACTTTGGTGACATACAGATCATATCAGATCAGATCAGATCAGTCACTCAGTTGTGTCCGACTCTTTGAGACCCCATGAATGGCAGCACGCCAGGCCTCCCTATCCATCACCAACTCCCGGAGTTCACTCAGACTCACATCCATCGAGTCAGTGATGCCATCCAGCCATCTCATCCTCTGTCGTCCCCTTTTATACAAGGTATCAAATACACTCAAGTGTAAATTGATAATCCACAAATAAGGCAGTGTGATACGTATTATGGAGGCAGGGAAACACAGCCTGATGCCCTCTAAAAAGCATTTACAAATATGTTACAAATCTGTCTCACTGCTCTATACCATGTGCTTGTCACCAAAGCTTTTGTTCGGGGCAGAGAAAAACATATTTTATTATTAACTCTTGGAACAATAAGAAAAATCTGAAAAGTTGTCAGTTTAGCCATTGAAAATTAGGCTCCACTTAAAAAAATCAATAAATGATATAGTCATACATCACCAATACTTTTTTGTAAAAGAAAAATGAAAGAAAAGGAATGCAATAAGGTATTCCTCAAACTTCTACTGTTTGAGTAAAATTAGGAAAAATCAGTGCATTGTGGAAAACCCTGAGAAGTCTCCTATGTATGCCTGGAGATTTCCTGAAACCACTATTTCCTGGGAAATAAATGGGATGGTAACTATTGCTGATTTTTCCTAAACAAGAGGCACCAAGGCCTTTGTGGTCCTCTCTGAAAACAGGCTGAATTACTACAACAGCAGAGGAGAATGTATACCATCTGCTGACTGGTGATAAAAAGATCTCTGTTTAGAAATTGTGTCTGTTTGATTTCTATTTTTATATAGAATAGGATAAAACCTGCTCTCTAATGCTCCTTAGACTCCCAGGGTAGGTGAATCATCATGACCCATAACTCTTGCTTGTAATAAAGTGCAAAGAGGATTAAGACTAGCTTTTCCCTTCACTGGGAACTGCAGATAAGTCCTCTGTTGCTTGCTCACCATCATCCATAAAATGGGCAAAGGCATCTTTGCAGCTTAGGTTGAATATCATCTCTGACTATTTCTTCCTTCAGATGACCTCTAGGCATTGTCCAGGCACCGTGTCTAGTAAAACATGTAAAAATCAAAATGTGTATTTGCCTTTTTGAGTCCTGAATTTTTTTCATCACTCTAAAAAGAATAAGAAGTATAATCTGGTCTTGATGGGTAAGAGCTCAAGTTCAACAGATCTGTATTACACGAACTAATTTTAGGATTCCTGTCAAACACTTTAAAGACTGTGAAAAATTTTGTGTGCATGTACAGTATTTTTATTTTTTTCCTGGGAAAAGGTCTAAAATGTTAGCATATTTTGAGGGTATCTGAGATAGAAATAAATAAATACAAAATAAATTAAGAACCACTGGTATAATGAAAAAGGTAGGCCAGCTGCAGAAGGAATCTGACACCATTAGCAAAAAGAAATACAGCAGTATGGCAGGAATGTACTTGATTGAAAAGTGTCCGTAAAACACAAACTAAACCAAACACCACCTCCGTGCCAAAATATAATCCATGGCATATTCTCTATCTGAACAAAAACTAGGAAACTGGTTTGAAAAGTGAAATGCAATCATAACTTTTCAGCATATATCTAACATTTTGCCTAGGAATAAGAGTGACCTAAAAACTCAAAAATCTGTCTGTCGAATGTTAAATATGGCCATTACTTGATGATACCAGCATAAAGATCATTCTTACTTTGTATCCATGCTCACCAGGCGATATGGTAGCGATCTGTCTTTCAGTGTAGATGCATACATCCATAGATGCGTAGTTTACTGCTCAGTGGGTAGGAGTATTTACTTTTGTTGGCAGTTGAACTTCTCAATGTAAATTCATAAATGGCATCTAATTTATATATCCTTCCATGAATTTGGTTAGTGACAGTCTGTTCCAAGGTGATATTTTCCTGTCTCAGCGTACTCCATCTGAAACACAAGGAGTATGTTTAAGATGTAAAAAAATCATGTTAATGACGTTTCCCTGAAAACCTTTTCTGCTTTCCAAAGAATGATGCTATCATGGAGAATAATTGTTCACCAAGAAAAGTCTTGTGTATTGCTTCCTGAAAGTTTAAAAAAATGTATAAAACTTATAATTATCAGTCAGCTTCTCAGATTTTGAAGGGGCCTCAGACATTGAAAAGATTAACTCACTGGATTAAAATTTGGAAACCATTCTCTATTTATACTGATTTATCTTTCAATCAATAGAAAATATTTAAGGTGATTTGTTAAGGTTTTCTAAGGCTCTATGAATCCCTGAATATGTAGAAAATACAAGTTCAGTCAAATGCTCTGATGGTCCAGGAAATGGTCTATATCTGAAAAACGTTTCCTAGGTTATGGATGTTAATGACTAATGTGGTTCTATCTAGGAAAATATGTGACTTACAAGGAAAGACTAGGTAGAGGGAAAAGTAGGCCTGACATGGGAGTGGGCAGCCAGACATTGTAATGTTTGCGATTTGGCAGGAGAACTCGGGGCCATATTATCCAGGCATTGTCATCCGATTTATGTTGGTAGTGGTCAATATACCATTTAAAAATACTTGGGCTTCCTTGGTGACTCAGAGGTAAAGAATCCACCTGCCAATGTGGGAGAGTCATGTTTGATCCCCGGTCCAGGTTTGATCGATCCCAAGATTCCACATGCTGCAGAACAACTAAATCCACGTGCCGCAATACTGAACCTGGGCGCTAGGGCCCAGGAGCCGCGGCTCCTGAGCCCACGTGCCCTAGTCCGTGCTCTGCAACAAGAGAAGCTTCCACAATGAGAGGCACCATAGCTAGATGGTAGCTCCCGTTCTCTGCAAGTAGAGAAAAACACGCAGCAACAAAGACCCAGCACAGCCAAATATATATATATATATATTTATTATATATATATATAAAATTGATACCACTATTATTGAGATGACCCATAAAACTGTTGCAATATTTTTTTAAGTAAAAAGATTTGTGGCAAATTTTAAATAGCACTTCCAATATTTTAAACTGGTCCTTAAGTCTCACAATGCATGTTTCATAATATATCTGAGAACTGGCTACTTGAGGTGATAAGAAAAAAAAAAAAGATTCTCTAATATCTTTGCTTACGAACACACTTATGTAAAGTTTCTGGACATAAATGATCTGTCAGTTTCTGAGGGCCATCAAGAGAGAGGAGTGTTTTGTATTGAATACATGCAAATGGGGTGGGGTGCCACTATACTGAAGTGGGAAAGTTAGCGTTATGTGTGCCCATGACTGGGAATTTCCTGACTACCTGCTTCATTCTGAAATCCTGTTCCATTTCATGCTTTACAGATGATGACACCAAGGACCTGGTGGGTGGCTGAGGAATGATTACCTCCTGAAATGAACAAAATAAGTGTTGGGGAAATCATGGGCCAAAGAATTAGTGTCTCCTGAAGTAAAGTAAAAAACAACGGATGACTTATATACAATTAGAAAGAAGAGATGGTGGATTATTCATTTATTTATTTATTCAGATCTTGCATGGATATTGACTTGATATCTTGACTTTTGTTCTATGCACTACTGTAGAACATTCAATCAATTACTTCAGAAATATGTATTGAGTTTTTACTATACAATGTGGTCATTTACCTTGGATTATAAACTTCTAGAAGACAGAATCTAAGGAAATCCTCATAATGCAATGCTTATAACATCGCACATCTAATTTTTCTAAAACTTTTAATTTGAAGTATAGTTGATTTACAATGTTGTGTTAATTTGCTATACAGCAGTGTGACTCAGTTACACACATACATGCATTATTTTTTATATTCTTTACCATTATGTTTTATCACATATAATTTTATGCTTTGAGATGATGATTCTAATAATAGAAAATACTTAAAAATACTCTAAAATGCAATGCTGAGAAATGATATAGGGATGGAAGTGAAAAACAAAGCAACGTAATTAGTTTTACATTATCTTGTAGGAAAGGGAATGATTACCACTGTGGCAAGATCATGGAGAATAAAAATGCTTTCATCATCTTTAAAAGCTTACTACTATGATTTAAAATGTTGCATAGCAATCCATTATATGGCTGTACCACAATTCACTTAGTCATTTCTGTAGTGATCATCATACGTTTATCTTGGTGTATCAATATTTACCAGTTTAAGCTTTAACTCAGTGTACATTCTCAGAAGCAGAGTTTTGAATCAAAGTGCATGATTAATTTTATGGCTCTTTGGGCATACCAGCAAACTGATTTCTAGAAATATGAACCTTTTGTACTCAAACCAGCAGTGTATGGTGAGGGTGAACACAGATGTGCATGACTAAGAAGAGAAAAGAAAAGTTGCGCCTAGAATATACCTACGGCTCCAGGCACACTGCTTTCACACATACTACATTATTTAAAGATCACAGCTACCCTGTGGAAAGTTCTGTGGTTGAAGTTATGACTTGAGAAAAAGCCTGACTGATGCATAGATTTGGAAAAGGTGAAAAGAATGAGGAAGTGCCTTCCAGATGGCAGAAACTCCTGGAACACGAAGCTGTAAATAAATAGAGCTCTGTGGTCTTTGAGGTGAGCCTGAAATAGCACCCCTGCTCCCTCCGTGTATTCTGAACTGGTTGAAAATATGACAGTATCAAAGCAAGGGGAACAAAAATGCTCCTTCTGTGGTCAAGTGTTTTCTAATGTGAAAATCCCCAAACTAGTCAGCAAAAATCAGCTTTCCTATTCCATACCACTTCACTCCACTACAGCTTCAGTTTGGAGCAGGACACTTTAAAGTCTAAGGCATGGATTAAGGAGGAATATGTGTGTTTACTGTAGGCAGGCTTGTTCATGAGGCAGGAGACAAGAACCTGAAAGCGGGTGTCTAATGTCTCTTTCCAGTTTCAGCAATGGTATTCATAAATTCTTCCTCACTGGGGAAAAGGAGTGAGGAAAGGGTAAGGAAAGGCTGGGATCCCTACAGCTACAAGTGTTTCCTCCCCAAGGAAGACAGAATCAGGAGAAGGGTTGAGAGGTTTACCTCTGACCACAGGATGCCTTGAGGAACAGCGTGGAAACTGCCGGTAAGGTTGATGGTAGGAATGACTAGAAGGCTGAATCGTGGATCATCCGAAGCGTCCTCTTGAGGGATCAGTTTTTGCCCTTGGGCAACCTCAGGTGATTTCTAAGCTGCCAATACGAAGCACAACCTTTCTTCCTTTTCCATGCTGTGACGGTTACTTTTGACTGCCTAGGTTGCTGAATTCCACGCCAATGGAGAAGATGAAAGTCCTTAAGTAACCACTCTAGTTCATCTTGATCCTTCTTCCAGGTGGTCTTCTGTCTGCCACTATATTCTTCTTTTGTGGGCCGAAAAGCAGCAACCCCAAAACTGGCCATGAAATAATCCCATTATGGAAATCATTCTGAAAATATGGCTCAAAATTACGAATTGTCAGTGGTCAGAACTAGGTAATGAAATCATTAATTTAATCTTTAGTGTGAAGTGGCAGGGTGACCCTGGTGCCACATCATTGCTATTTTGCTCACCACCCAGCCTCTCTCTCTGAGAAGAGATAATTCTATGGACAATTCAGTGCGTCTTTGATATACAGTTCATTGATTAGGAGCATGGCTGATGGCTTCAGGATGGAACATTTGAGTAGGAGAAGGATGATGGTTACAGAAATGAAGGGAAAGTGATGCCCATTCTGAGTTTTTGGTTAAAGGAGAAAGCTACTCTCAGCAGCAGTCAATAGCTTCACACATGTGTCCCTTGCAGAGTCAGATGTAGGTTCTGTTTCAGTTTATGACCTTAATGGCTATAAACTGTCAAGACAAAATCTTTATTGCCATGGATGACTACCTGTGCTTTGAGGGTCTGTTATGCCCTAAAAGTCACAGCAGGCCTTGATCTTTCCACATTCCTGTAAATGATCAATACAGTGCATTTTTTAGGGACACAGTTCAGTTCAGTTGCTCAGTCGTGTGCGACTCTTTGTGACCCCATGAATCGCAACACGCCAGGCCTCCCTGTCCATCACCATCTCCCGGAGTTCACTCAGACTCATGTCCATCGAGTCGGTGATGCCATCCAGCCATCTCATCCTCTGTCATCCCCTTCTCCTCTTGCCCCCAACCCCTCCCAGCATCAGAGTCTTCTCCAATGAGTCACTTCTTCGCATGAGGTGGCCAAAATACTGGAGTTTCAGCTTTAGCATCATTCCTTCCAAAGAAATCCCAGGGCTGATCTCCTTCAGAATGGACTGGTTGGATTTCCTTGCAATCCAAGGAACTCTCAAGAGTCTTCTCCAACACCACAGTTCAAAAGCATCAATTCTTCGGTGCTCAGCCTTCTTCACAGTCCAACTCTCACATCCATACATGACCACAGGAAAAACCATAGCCTTGACTAGGCGAACCTTTGTTGGCAAAGTAATGTCTCTGCTTTTGAATATGCTATTTAGGTTGGTCATAACTTTCTTTCCAAGGAGTAAGCATCTTTTAATTTCATGGCTGCAGTCATCATCTGCAGTGATTTTGAAGCGCAGAAAAATAAAGTCTGACACTGTTTCCACTGTTTTCCAATCTATTTCCCATGAAGTGATGGGACTGGATGCCATGATCTTCATTTTCTGAATGTTGAGCTTTAAGCCAACTTTTTCACTCTCCACTTTAACCTTCATCAAGAGGCTCATATATATATATATATATTTTCATATTCTTTTTCATTATTGTTTATTACAGTATATTGAATATAATTCCTTGTTATTTTATCTATTTTACATATAGTATTTTGTATCTGCTAATCTTAAACTCTAATTTATCCCTCTCCCATCTCCTTTTCTCTTAGGCAACCATAAGTTTGTTGTCTATGTCTGAGTCTGTTTCTGTTCAGTAATAAGTTCATTTGTGTTATAATTTAGATTCCACATATAAATAATGTCATATGATATCTGTCTTTGTCTGTCCGACTTCACTTAGTACGATAATCTCTAGGTCTATCCATGTTGCTGCAAATGGCATTGTTTCTAAATCGTTCCTGTTTTTAATCCTTGGAGGTTTCTCTAAGTGGGCAGTGAAAGCCACTCCACTAGTGTGTGAAGTTGTTGCTCACCGTGCCTGTTACTCTGTGCTGCAGATGTGGGCAGCTCTGTGGATCCCTGGGTCAGCAAGATCCCCTGGAGGAGGGCATGGCAAACCACTCCAGTGTTCTTGTCTGGAGAATCCCATGGACAGAGGAGGAGCCTGGCGGGGTGTCATGGTGTCATGGTGTCTGTCCATGATGTCAGAAAGAGTTGGACGGGACTGAGCGGCTAACACTAACACTATGGAAGCCTGGCTGGAGTTTCACTGAGCAAGGCCAGGGCTGTGGGTGTGGGTTGCCCCTGCTGTGCTCCAAAGATGATTCCCATCTCTCCTGCACTTCCCCCGCGTGAATGTTCTGCAGTAGATGACAGGCTGCCTACATTTGGCACTTCCATAGTGTCATATACATTCTCCCCACAGTAGTAGCTCATTCTATTGTTTCCCCAGCACTTTTCAGAGTATACTCTTGGGCTTCAGCCCGTGTTTCCAGAGGTCCCCGAGCAATGACTACTCTCTGTCAGAGAACAGAAAAGGGTTTGTGGTTTGCAAATACCATGTTCATAATTGGCCATAGAATGCATTTTCCTCCTCTTCCTCCTCCTCCTCCTTATTCTGCTTCTGGTGAAAAAAAACAACTAAACCACATTCCTTTCATTCCCAAAACATGGTTAGAGATAATTTTTGCGGATAAACTATGAAAGTGGCAGAGTTTGGGTGCACTATTTTACAACGAGAAAAGGAAGATAGTTTATTAATTTTTTTATCAGCTGCTGCTCTTGAAATATTTCTTTCTATATTTGTAACAGGAGATGTACTTAGTTACAAATGTCATCACTACATGATAAAGAAACCCAGTATATACCCTTAACTTGGTTTTGGAACAGCTAAACATCTAAAGTGTTTTTAGTTGTGTTTCATGTAATGACATGGAGACAGTACTGACATCCGATCTTCACACCCCATCACACAAGGGAATTTGAAGGCCATTGAGCACTGAATTTTCCATTGTACTGCAATTACAGGAACACCTGTGCTACCTAACTGTGCACTGAGGCCCGTGAAATGCAGTGTTCCAGAGCTGTCAAAATGTCTCATTTCTTGCCTTTAATTCAGGGCCCTAATTGTGGTCGATCTGGTTATTACGTTGTACTATGCTTCACTGATAGGCACATAGCAGAAAGGCTAATAATTTTAGATTAAATCCAGAGGGCTCTTGTAAGTATTCACCCAGGTCTGTGTACCTTTCTTTAAATAGAACTTGTATTTGCAAAAGGAAAATTGGGCTTTCTGTAATATAAAAATAATCCTTCAATCATGAAGATGCTTGAGGAGAGCATGTTAATCTGGACTCAAATGCATGTTCTTGGGTATCTCTTAGCTCTGAGGTCTGAGTTATGTAGTTTAAGCTCTGTCCAAATACAGTGGGGAAGCTGACTTTACTCACTGGCTGATATCATGTAGTTGCAACATCTGAACCAATTCACATTGATTTAAAAAAAAAATCTCAAATCAGATCAAGTGATCTGGAAAGGATATAATCTAATGGATGAAATTATTTATATGACCAATTTAGAAACTTTAGATTATATATTTAAATAGGTTAGATTTACTGAGGTGAATACAACTTTTAAGGGTCAACACTCTATTGGAAACTCCTTTAGAAGCACCATGTGTCATCTTCAAATTTAATAGCTTTCAAGAAGATGGTTAAGAAGAAAACAATACCAATTGGCAAATATGACAACAAAGTTGAATCTCCAAAATATAAGTGTTCTAGGATACAGGTGTGTACCAAGTTAAAGACTGAGCTCTTGTTATTAAATTTTTCTAACACATGTTTCCTTCTACATACTCTTTTTTTAATATAAAATTCTGCTGGTCTATGAGGTCTTTGAGGCTGAGGCTGTGCTTGGCCTCTGTTATCAGCAGATTGTATGAACCCAGTAGGTCCTCAAATATGGGTAACATTTGTTGAATTGAAATGGTTTGCGTTTGGTCATTGAGTCTTTTTCATGAATCTTTGTATCTATGAATTCCTCTGACACCTGATGTTTAATATTTCCTGGGTATCCGAATGAATTGTTAGATTTGCATTTGGCGAAAATTGAAACAGCGGTTCCTAAAATGCCCTTGCAATGTGCTTCATGTTATTAACACTTTATGCTTATCTCTGACTGTGAGAATTTCATTCTGCAACTGTGCTCATGTGTCTGTCTCTTCAGTTACCTGAAGGGCAGATGCTGTCTTTTTTTTTTTTTATTCTCTGCCTGGCATTAAATAGTGGGCTTTTGAACTTAATTACTTAATGCTTAACATTCTGGTAATGATAGATAGTTGTTATAGTTGTTGTGATGTTGTTATTCAGTTGCTAAGTAATGTTCAACTCTTTGCATCTCCATAGACTGTACCACACCAGGCTCCATGGGGTTCTCCAGGCAAGATCACTGGAGTGTATTGCCATTTCCTTCTCCAGGGGATCATTCTGAACCAGGGATGTAACCTGCATTCCCTTGCATTGGCAGGTAGATTCTTTACCACTGAGCCACTAAGGAAGTCTAATGATAGGTAAGTTACTTATTATTCTGTTCACTGACATAAGAGAATTTTTATGGTTAGAAGATTAATCACATTAATTTTTTTTTTAGATTTTTACTATATTTCAGTCTTTTTTGGTATATGGTTTGTCAGTATTCTAGAAATGCTTTAGAATTCTTAGAAATGTTGTTCTATAAGTTTAGTAAGTTATTTTGCAATGTCATGTTATCAAAAAAAGAAATTTTGTTGCTTAACCTTTTCAGATATTGTATTATTTTATTTCTATTCTCAGGTCTAGCTCCCACTCTACTTTTGAATGTATTAAAACAAAGTCATCAGAGTCCTGTACTTTACACAATGAGTCTTTCCTGTTTCTCTACCATCAAGGAGAGTTGATGCTTCATTAGAAATAGAAGTTAAATTAAGAAATTAATCTTCTCCAGCTTTTTTTTTTTTTTTTCTGTTCTGAAGGTATGGTGCAGTTTTGATGCTTGATCAGAATTTTTTGGTAATTCATGTGGAGAATCAGTTTCTCCATATGATTCATATGGAGATGGACTCTGTGATAGTAACTTTATTTACAACATTTATTGACCAACATATTCCACTTTCTGAATGAATACATTGAAAAGTTGAGTAAAGGAAAATCATTTTGAGAACATCACAACTTTACCTTAGATTTCCTAATACTGTGGCAAATTTCAGCTGCATGCTTGGTACAATCAATTTTGAAAGTAGCACCTGCTTCTAAGCTGCTGCTGCTGCTAAGTCTATTCAGTTGTGTCCGACTCTGTGCGACCCCATAGACAGCAGCCCACCAGGCTCCACCGTCCCTGAGATTCTCCAGGCAAGAACACTGGAGGGAGTTGCCATTTCCTTCTCCATTGCATGAAAGTGAAAAGTGAAAGTTAAGTCTCTCAGTCACATCCGACTCGTAGCGACCCCATGGACTGCAGCTCAGCAGGCTCCTCCATCCATGGGATTTTCTAAGCAAGAGTACTGGAGTGGCTTGCCATTGCCTTCTCCGAGTAGCACCTATTACAAACCATATTAATATGCTAATGTGGTATGAAAGGCTTTTATTCTGTGATGAAAGAGGTACCTCAGATATCCTCTAATTAAAGAATGTTATTTGACCAGAAATAAAATTAAGTCCATAGAATGGAGAGATGACAATATTTATAGAAACATTCTATATAATTAAATATATGTACAAAATATGTCTAAGTCTAAAGAAAAGACTTACTATGTCTCTAGAGTTATATCAGCCCTTCCTGTTAAGCTTGCCTTTGTCCTTCTCATAAAACAAATGTCATCCATGCCACTTTTAATTTTCAAGCGTATAGTAAGAAGCACGGTGATTCCTGAAGCCACATGTGGTGTGAAAACCAATGCTATGAGTTCTGTGAAGTGGCTACTTGAATTCAAGGCAAATGAGTCTAAGTCTTCTCTGCTTTTTGGATGAGCTTCAAGCATCCTAGAGAACTCTCTCCTACCTCCTAACTTCTGCCCATCTCTTTGGCTTTCTGTCCACCAACCCCCTTTCACTCAAACTTCAGCCGGATTGATTTATTTACTAATTACTCAAATGCCCACAGTCTCCTTTGGGTCTGGGCACTGGCATGTTTTGCGTCGCCTGGAGTGCTTCTATCATAGTTTGACAAAGTCTTCATCTAATCTAGAAGATAGTTTTTCTAAGAGTCTCTGCTCATTTTCAAAATCATGGTTAGTGCTCCTACCATAGCCTCTCCCAGACGCTCAAGTGCACTGCACTCAGTGGGAAATTGATTGCTTCTTTTCTCCCCTGATTTTCTTGCTTGCTTCCACACTTCCTGAGAGCAGGAACCCTATCCTCCTTAACTCTATTGTATCCCCAGTAGCAAGCACACTCAGTGCCTGGCAATTTGAAGGTTCTCAGGAAGTATTCTTGAATGAATGAATGATTGAATACATGTGAGTTGTTATAAGTGGAGCTTTCTGGTACCTCAGTTGGTAAAGAATCTTCCTGCCAATGCAGGAGATGTGGGTTAGATCCCTGGGTCAGGAAGACCCCCTGGACAAGGAAATGGCAACCCATTCTGGGATTCTTGCCTGGGAAATCCCATGAACAATGGAGCCTGGCTGGCTACAGTCCATCAGGGGTGGCAAGAGTCAGACATGAGTTAGTGAGGAAATCACCCCCACCACAACCTGTTTCAGGTATCTGTATTTTCTTTTGAGAAGGGTTCCATTACAGTTACAAGTGTAACTAGTTTAGCCTGGTAAGATATTTAATAATTGCCCTTATTGTGCTTATTTTTGAAGGATTAAGACCAAGGTTCTGTTCAGTCCAGTCGCTCAGTCGTGTCCGACTCTTTGCGACCCTATGAATTGCAGCATGCCAGGCCTTCTTGTCCATTACCAACTCCTGAAGTTCATTCAAACTCACGTCCATCGAGTTGGTGATGCCATCCAGCCATCTCATCCTCTGTTGTCCCCTTCTCCTCCTGCCCCCAATCCCTCCCAGCATCAGGGTCTTTTCCAATGAGTCAACTCTTCACATGAGGTGGCCAAAGTATTGGAGTTTCAGCTTTAGCATCAGTCATTCCAAAGGACACCCAGGACTGATTTCCTTTAGAATGGACTGGCTGGATCTCCTTGCAGTCCAAGGGACTCTCAAGAGTCTTCTCCAACACCACAGTTCAAAAGCATCAATTCTTCGGTGCTCAGCCTTCTTCACAGTCCAACTCTCATGTCCATACATGACCACTGGAAAAACTATAGCCTTGACTAGATGGACCTTTGTTGGCAAAGTAATGTCTCTGCTTTTTAATATGCTGTCTAGGTTGGTCATAACTTTCACTTACCTATTATGTATGTAGACTTTTAATGGCTTACTAATGCTGATTTTTGAAGTTAGAAAGAAAAAAAGAAAAAGTCAGTCCAACTCTGTCATTTGCCCAAGATCAATACTCCGCATTAAATGAATAAAATGTGGACACAGCTCACCACAATTTGCTTGCTTTTGTAGTTTGACATTAAGCATGTAGCTATCTGAATATGTCAATACATAAAGGATCTCGTTACCCAAAGCAGTCCTTCACATAAATGACCCTCCAGCTTTGGCTCCCCAAGCACTGTGATGGAACAAAGACCTACTACAGTTAATTTTGGAGCTATAATAGATGAACAAATTACATTTTTAAAACACGACTGTTGTTATAATTTTCACTGTATGAATTTCTTTTGAAATAAAGGTTACTGATATTTTCATGCAGATTTTTAAAAGGGAGTGAGCTGAGAAACCTACCATCATTCCGTGGCACAGTAGGAAAGGGTGTTAAAGACCATTTTGGTACTCATAACATCATTTTGCACTCAATGGAGTTCTTTTGAAATGACTTTTTTATATTAATTTCTTACTTCTAACAAAAATATTAATTTCTCAAATACTTTGATTTTGCAGAAAAAACCTTAGACTGAAATTTCTAATTCTCATTTGCCCTTACCTTGTGGGCAAAATAGAAAGAAAATGTGTAAATATAATTTTTCCAGTGAAAAAATAAATTATTTTGATTGCCTTTATCTTCTCTGATGGAAATCTGCCTTTTGGAATCAGCATTAACTTAGCACCCTAGGGTCTCTGTCCATTTGTATCTGTTCTACATTGTATGGCATTAATGTCCTCAGTGTATACTGGGATGGTCTCTCTTCTCCCAGGATCTCTATCCATTATTATCTTTGCATATAGTATAATATCCTCAGCTTATATTGGAATTATCTTGCCTCCTAAACATAGTTTGTCTGGATGGAACAATCAACACATAGCCAGGGCATTTTGGTCCCACATGAGAAGATCAGCCTGAATTCTTGCTTTCTTTTCAAATTAACTTTAAAACCTGTCATCTTTATCTTGCATGATTGTGAAAGCAGTTATTGGGAACAAGTAAGTTAAGTTAGCTTTTTTATACCTATTGTTTTTCACAATATATAACAAAACTGTTATACAACTACTATAGCTATGAGATTTTAAATTCATTGAACTTAATTTAGTACTCTCCTATTAAAGCTTAGGCTCATTGTCCTTATTAGACAGTTTTTCTCTTTTGAAAGTGAGAGTGAAAGTCCCCAGTCATGTTGGACTCTTTGCGATTTGGAATTCTCCAGGCCAGAACACTGGAATGGGCAGCCTTTCCCTTCGCTAGGGGATCTTCACCACCCAGGGATCAAACCCAGGTCTCTTGCGTTGCAGGCGGATTCTTTACCAGCTGAAGCACAACGGAAGCCCAAGTCAAGAAACGTAGATATTGCTAAGAAACCAGAAACTGTAAGTTTATTACTGAATGAAGGCAAGGACTACCCAACATGGATTGGAATATTCTTGGCCTAAATAACACTTCTTATTGGCAAGCATGATGTGTTTAAAATTATTTGTACTGAGGGTTTAGTAAATTAAGTCAGTAGTATTAGATAAGTGGCCTTTTGATATAATATATATGTTTTCTAAAGGACCCAGGATACCAGTTTTTTACCCTGATGCTTTAAATAAATGGACATATCTTGAGCTATGCTTCACGGAACACTAGTGTCCTGAGAACTGTTAATAGTTGTTTTGGGAAAAAAGAATTTCTTGGCTAAATTAGATTGCTAAATGTTGCAAACTAAATTACCATCCTAACTATTCACAATATGTAGTGGCATTTTTAAAGTTTCTGAGAGGTCCCAAAGTAAAGAAACCTGTTTAACCATGTTCAGTCCAGTATTTCTTAAGCTTTAAAGAATTTTTAACCTTAGTGATCATTATTATATAAATTCATAAGATCACACAAATGTACAGCTTAAAGTTAATGGCACCCCACTCCTATATTCCTGCCAGGAGACTCCTGCGAACAGAGGAGCTTGGCAGGCTACCATCCATGGGGTCACAAAGAGTTGGATATGCCTGAGTGTCTCAGCACACAATGATCACAAGATGCACACCCTTGTAACCACCATCCAAGATAGGAAACAGAACAGTCCCAGCCATCTTACACACTTTTAATGTGATCCTGCTGCTGCTGCTGCTAAGTTGCTTCAGTCGTGTCCAACTCTGTGCGATCCCATAGACGGCAGCCCACCAGGCTCCCTCGTTCCTGGGATTCTCCAGGCAAGAACACTGGAGTGGGTTGCCATTTCTTTCTCCAATGCATGAAAGTGAAAAGTGAAAGTGAAGTCGCTCAGTTGTGTCCAACTCTTAGTGACCCCATGGACTGCAGCCTACCAGGCTCCTCCATCCATGGGATTTTCCAGGCAAGAGTACCGGAGTGGGATGCCATTGCCTTCTCCTAATGTGATCCTGCCTTCCCCCAAATCAAACTTTACCTCTAACACCCCCATCAAAAGGAACTACCATCCTGGCTTCTTTGGTAATCTATTACACTTCTTTTCCACACAAATGCCACTGTAATTTAGTTTAGTTTAAATTTATTCTTTTAATATATGTCTTTGAGCATTTAAAAATCCCTCTTTCTCTTTTCTGATAAATGTATATGTAATATTTGTAAGTATAACTGTAAATCAAAAATGCATATCCAACATCTTAGATCAGCTGTCCAGCTCAGATGGCATCTTCTTGTCCTGATCTGGTAGTGCTGATCTTAGTTAGTGAAAGTCAGTTTGTCAGAGACAGGAGTTGCACTCAGTTCTGGAGAGGAGCCCTGATGTGACTCTTTCCAAGTCAGCAATAAAGAGTCCTTTGTCTGCTGTAGTTTCTGATATTCATAATCTCCCAGTTTTAGGTCATGGGGCATCTGATCTTCATGCAAAGATAGATTACTGTGATAAGATTTAGGAACAAACTTAGAATGTCCTTACAATAATTTAGTTAAGTTTTATGATAACGTAATATCACAACATGGAACCATCTAGGAAGTGAGTCTTAGACAGTAAAAACAAAAAAATCTCAAAGACAACACAAAACCTTAACATCAACCAAAATCTAATTTCTTCCCTATAAAATTACCCAGTCAGTTCAATTCAGTCTCTCAGTCGTGTCCAGCCCTTTGTGACTCCATGGACTGCAGGATGCCAGGCTTCCCTGTCCATCAGCAACTCCCAGAGCTTGTTAAAACTCATGTCCATCTAGTCAGTGATGCCATCCCACCATCTCATCCTCTGTTGTCCCCTTCTCCTCCTGCCTTCAATCTCTCCCGAAGTTCTCTAAAATTACCCAAAGTTCTACCAAATGTAGCCATTTGTTTGCAAAATAAGTCTAGTTTCAATAAACTTGGCCAGATTATTTACATATGTGCAATTGATCCTACAGACTCTTAAGTTGGCTATGCTAGAGCTTTTTATAAAGAATCTCAAACTGAACTTTTAAAAGGACTCTCAAGACCAGGAAGGTCATGCCAAGGACTTGGCATCAGATTCTACAAGTGATATCTATAGATTTAGGTGAATTCCTCTTTTCTTGAGATTCTTCAAATATCTTGAGATTCTGCCACCTGTTAGGTGTTGGTATTTCTTAATCATCTGATAAGCCTGCTGGGAACCTAAGGGTTTTCAGTTTCTGGAGCAATCCAGTAACGGGAAAAGATAAACATTTTAATTCTGCTTAGAAAATATATACTTTACCAAACTGCTGTAAGTCATAATTAGCATCAGGCTAAAGATCTCTTTACCTCTGGAAAATAAAGATTAAACAGCCCTTTGCAACTAATTCTTGTTGATCTTTTTTAGCAGTTAACAAAGCTATCAGGTTTTATTCTTTAATTTCTTACTCAGTTTAGTAGTATGATCTGAAGGTTATTAGAAATATATACTTGTTCTTTCTATGAATTTTCTAGAAAATAAAGCATTTTTGGCAAAAGCATCAGAGTACAACAGTAATTGTCTATAAATTACAAAAAAAAGAAAGTAAAAAAAAACGCACTGTTAAAGACCTGATTACAATGCATTTGACAAATAAACTTGGTTACCACTGTGACATATAACATTTTAGGATAACTGGAATTATGACTGAAAATATACCAGGACATTTAAATTTTAGAAATTTAATATAATTTCTAGAACTTTTATATTAATGGCATTTACCCATACAGTACAACCAAAGAAGGTTTATCACCGCTCATTTGACAATGCTTCCCATGTAATTTAACATACCAAATAAACTTAATTAATTTAATATATCATTCTGGCTCTCAGAAACATCCCCAAACCAGCTAGGGGTCAAAAGAACTCAGAATGTGATGCTTGGGAAGTTTATCAAATATATCAAAAAAGTTTTAAAACAATTGGTCAAATAGAATCATAGGACACTGTGAAATAATTCTTATTCATTTAACTAAAGTGACGATAAAAGATTTCAAGGAAAAATACAGAAAGCTACAACAAATTACTTAAAAGGTAAAGAACTTTACAACCTGTTATTAAAAGCACATCAATATTATAAGAAAATTTTGTGTTCTTAACAGAGAAAGAAACCAAATTCAGGGTTTGCCCCATCTCATCTTGGCTTTATCACAAAATTAATTTCTTTCCCCCTAACACAACGCATTTCCATTTCTTGTATCTTCTTTTCCCTTGTACTGAAAGATGTTCTCCTCATTAATTTTCAGAAGCTTTATGTACACATTTTAGTTAGAGTTCTAAACTGTTAAAAAACTTCATTTCTTAAAAAAATTAAGAATGCAATTATGAAATGTCTTTAGCTGGTGTGACAGCTAAATTTATTCAGTGCGACACTGAATAAATTAATAATCCTAAATCTCTTTAGTTACTCTGTAAAAGGAAACCTATGTTCAATAATAATGTTTCAGTATCTTATTTTATTTGGGACTGACCTAGATATTTAATGGGCTTCCCTGGTAGCTCAGCTAGTAAAGAATCCACTTGCTATGCTGGTTTGACTGCTGAGTCAGAAAGGTCCCCTGGAGAAAGGATAGGCTACCCACTCCAGAGTTCTTGGGGTAGCTTGGATGGTAAAGAATTCACCTGCAACGTGGGAAATCTAGGTTCGATCCCTGGGTTGGGAAGATCCCGTGGAAGAGGGAACGGCTACCCACTCCAGTATTCTGGCCTGGAGAATTCCATGGACTGTATGTGAAACAATACTTATTCATTTAATTAAGTGACAATAAAAAATTTCAAGGACAAATACAGAAAGTTACAATAAATTATTAAAAGATAAAAAACTTTACAACCTGTTATCAAAAGCACAGCTATAGTCTAAGAAAATTTTGTCTTTCCTACCTGTATTCCATGGGGTTGCAAAGAATCAGACATGACTGAGTGACTTTCATTAGATATTTAATAAACTTCCATCATTTAACTTAATTTAGCAAGACTCTAAAGTTTAAAGCTAGCAAAATTCTGGAAACTATTTTTCGGCAGACATACCATAAACATGTGATGGTTATGGTGGAGGTGATGGAATTCCAGCTGAGCTATTTAAAAATCCTAAAAGATGATGCTGTTAAAGTGCTGCAATTAATATGCCAGCAAATTTGGAAAACTCAACAGTGGCCACAAGACTGGAAAACGTCAGTTTTCATTCCAATCCCAAAGAAAGGCGATGCCAAACAATGTTCAAACTACTGCACAATTGTACTCATTTCACATGCTAGCAAAGTAATGCTCAAAATTCTTCAAGTTTAGCTTCAACAGTAAACTGAGAACTTACAGATGTTCAAGCTGGATTTAGAAAAGGCAGAGGAACCAAAGATCAAATTGCCAATAATCTGTTGGATCATCGAAAAAACAATAGAATTCCAGAAAAACATCTGCTTCTGCTTCACTGACTACGATAAAGCCTTTGACTGTGTGGATTAAAACAAACTGTGGAAAATTCTTAAAGAGATGGAAATACCAGACCATCTTACCTCCCTCTTGAGCAACCAGTCAGGTTCTCTTGATCTGTTGCAGGTCAAGAAGCAACATTTAGAAGCAGACCAAGCAGAACATTAACATCTCAAAGGCATTAAAGGAGAGATTTAGGTTCCTCCTGGGGAAGTTTTGTTACATTAAGGCCATCTTTTTTTTTTTTTAAACAAGCTTCTTAAGATGTGGTTCAACTGGTTAAGAATCTGCCAGAAATGTGGGAGACTTCTGTTGGATCCCTGGGTTGGGAAGATCCCTTGGAGAAGGGAAAGGCTATCCACTCCTGTATTCTGGTCTGGAGAATCCCACTGACTGTACAGTCCATGGGGTTGCAAAAAGTCAGACATAATTGAGCAACTTTCATTTCACTTCACTAAGATAAATAGGAGGGATTATTTCAGAGTGGTAAAAGTAGTTAACTGGAATTTAAATTGTTTCTGAGCCACTCTACTAGTCCTGTAAAGACCAGATATGTTAAAAAACAAGCAAAAAAAGGACACCTGTTTTTAATTTTTCAAATAATTGGGTGGCCCCCTAAATGATATCAGTGGACTGACATACCTATCCACCTATCAGTACAGTTCAGTCGCTCAGTCATGTCTGCCAGTTTTTTCACTCTCCTCTTTCACTTTCGCCAAGAGGCTCTTTGGTTCCTCCTTGCTTTCTGCCATAGGGTGGTGTCATCTGTGTATCTGAGGTTATTGATATTTCTCCCAGCAATTTTGATTGCAGCTTGTGCTTCATCCAGCCCGGCATTTTGCATGATTTACTCTGCATATAAGTTAAATAAGCAGGGTGACAATATACAGCCTTGACATACTCCCTTCCCAATTTTGAACCAGTCTGTTGTTTCATGTCCAGTTCTAACTATTGCTTCTTGACCTGCATATAGATTTTTCAGGAGGCAGGTAAGGTGACCTGGTGTTCCCATTTCTTTAAGGATTTTCCACAGTTTGTTGTGATCCACACAGTCAAAGGCTTTGGCATAGCCCACCTATAGTAGAATGTTTTTCTTTCGCTCATTTAGCTTATTAGAGAAGACAAAAAAAAAATTCTATCAGGATCTGAATATCAACTATGGTCACAAGTTTAGTCATATTGGTGTCCTCTCATCCTGATAATCTTTTTACAAAAACTTTTGGGAGTCCTCTCAAGGTTTAAGAAGTTCTTTAACTATGGCCTTCTATTCAGCCTTGATCTGAAGAGGATCTCCTCCAGCCTCACTTGGCTCCATTTGTAAAGGTAACTTTTAATAGCCTTTTCAGACAGAGGATTACTAGAATGAGTACTCAAAGGATAGAGCAGTAGTAGTTATGTCAGGTTATGGATTTTTATTTTAGATGCCTCTTATTTCGTTAATCTTCCATTCAGTTCAGTTCAGTTCAGTCATTCAGTCCTGTCCAACTCTTTGCGACCCCATGAACTGTAGCATACCAGGCCTCCCTGTCCATCACCAACTCCCGGAGTTTACTCAAATTCACGTCCATTGAGTTGATGATGCCATCCAACCATCTCATCCTCTGTCATCCCCTTCTCCTCCTGCCTTCGACCTTTCCCAGTATCAGGGTCATTTCATATGAATCAGCTTTTCACATCAGGTGGCCAAAGTATTGGAGTTTCAGCTTCAGCATCAGTCATATAATCATAACCAATGATTATTCAGGACTGGTTTCCTTTAGGATGGACTGGTTGGATCTCCTCACACTCCAAAGGACTCTCAAGTCTTTTCCAACACCACAGTTCAAAAGCATCAATTCTTTGGCACTCAGCTTTCTTTACAGTCCAACTCTCACATCCATACATGACCACCGGAAAAACCATAGCCTTGACTAGACAGACCTTTGTTGGTAAAGTAATGTCTCTGCTTTTTAATAAGCTGTCTAGGTTTGTCAAAGCTTTCCTCCAAGGAACAAGTGTCTTTTAATTTCATGGCTGCTGTCACCATGTGCAGTGATTTTGGAGCCCATCTTGCATTAGCCTTCTGCAAAAAAAATCATTCAACGAGGCGAATATGAAATTTCAAAACCTTTTGGGGGTTTTGCACATTAATTAAAGAATTTATTTAAATTATAAACAATAGTTAACTGTCTCCACATATTTATCCTTCCCAAGTGGCTCAGATGGTAAAGCATCTGCCTGCCAATAAAGAAGAAATAGGGTCTATCCCTGGGTTGGGAAGATTAGCTGGAGAAGGGAATGGCTACCCACTGCAGTATTCTTGCCTGGAGAATTCCATGGACAGAGGAGCCTGATGGGCTAAAGTTCATGGGGTTGCTAAGAGTCAGAAATGACTGAGCAAATAACACCAAAAACCCACAACACCACTATAATAGTTTAAAATGAGAATTCTCTAAAACTTTAAGAATTTTAAAATCTTCCCATTTCAAAGGATCCAAAGAGCTAACTCTACATTTTTTTTTCTTCTGCTAATCTAATTTTAGAAAACAAAAAAAGTTCAGTTTGTACCCTAACAAATGTAAAGACCATTTGTTATGGTCTTTACAGACTGGGACCTGGGTACGAGAGTCAACGAAAAGAAGGATGTGGGGGACCCAAGTCTCGAGTGAAACAAGGGTGCTTTATTCATGGCAGCATGTGCTTATATATTGTTATACAAGGAAGCTTTAGGTAAAAAATAAAGTTGAGCAAAAACACCTAAACCAGATGCATAACAACAGAAATGAGGGGAATAACAATCATCACAGGGCCAGAAGACAATCCATGTATTGGAAATAGGAACATGACTAAGTAGTTTTACAGAAAAGTAAAAGGTTACTGAAAGGAATCCATGTATGCACTCCATCTCATGACCTCAGTCCTGAGAACTGCGTGCAGCTCTGCTCGTTCCTGTTTTCCAGGAACGGATAAGGAACAGAGGGCCCTTGAGAAACAGAAAACAACATATGGGATTCCTTAAAATTAAATGTCCCCTGACAACTATTGTTTCCATTATACCCTGAAGGCAGGGATCCAGAAGATTGGTAAGAATGGTAAGAATTCTTAACCATTTGTTGATTTTTCTCTAACTGCACATGCAAAAATCAGTTTTGGAATGCCAAAAGAACCCTATCATGGCAGTTTCAGGGTAGGATTTTTTTTAAAGTCCTAATTAATTACTTAATTAGGTATAAAGTGAAAGTGAAGTCGCTCAGTCATGTCCAACTCTGGGTCCCTGTGGACTGTAGCCCCCCAGGCTCCTCTGTCCATGGGATTCTCCAGGTAAGAATACTGGAGTGGGTTGCCATTTCCTTCTCCAGGGGATCCTCCTGACCCAGGGATCGAACCTAGGTCTCCCACATTGCAGGCAAATGCTTTAACCTCTGAGCTACCAGGGAAGCCCAATTGTGGTGTTGGAGAAGACTCTTGAGAGTCCCTTGGACTGCAAGGAGATCCAACCAGTCCATCCTAAAGGAGATCAGTCCTGGGTGTTCACTGGAGGGACTAATGTTGAAGCTGAAATTCCAATACTTTGGTCACTTGACTGCTGACTCATTGGAAAAGACCCTGATGCTGGGAAAGATTGAGGGCAGGAGGAGAAGGGGACAACAAAGGATGAGATGATTGGATGGCATCACGGACTAGATGGTCATGGGTTTGTGTGAACTCCAGGAGTTGGTGATGGACAGGGAGGCCTGGAGTGCTGCAGTTTATGGGGTTGCAAAGAGTCGCACATGACTGAACAACTGAATAACTGAATTGAAACTGAACTGGTACAAGTTACTGAACTGGTACAAGGTACAGATACTACTACAAGTATCAGTTTTGTAAGTGTTATATATAAACTCAGTTTGTACCCTAATAGATAGTTATCCATCAGAGAGCTGTTTGGTCTTTGAGATACAATTTCCCATTATTAATTAGGTAACCTAATTTAGATAGGAGATATGATCTGAACAACCTTCTGAGGACAGTGTGGTGAATTGGATGTCCTGCTTCTGGGCTAGATTCCAAGGAGTTATCTGTCAACTAAAAGCATGCACAAATTTAGAGTTGTGAGTTGTGTTTTATTTGGGGTAAAATGAGGACTGTAGATTGGGAGACACCATCTCAGATACTCCTGAGAGACTGCTCCAAAGAGGTAGTGGGTCAAGGTCAATATATATAAGACTTAAGTGAAGGAGGAGTTCCATGCAATCAAATGCTTACTTTACAAAAGGTTTTCTGCTAGTCACAAGGAGCTGATGTCACCATGAAGGGATTTAGTGAATTTCTAGTTATGAGGAGATGCAAAGATTAGGATCATGAAATGAGTTCCTAAAAATGTCTTATTATCTAAAGACCTGTTCCACCAGATTCCCTGAAACATAGAGTGCCCTATTGCACCCTGAACTCCCACAGAAGGTGTTGAAGGTCAGTAGCTACAGATAGCAAATGCCCTTGGCAAGTGCCATTTGACATAGCCTTGTGTTGGTTTGACTCTTTTAGAAGAGTTGATTCCTCCTTCCAACAGTCTAAAACTGCTGTGGGTTCTTGGAGAGGTAGGTGATTAGTCTATCTTGTGTGTCATCAGAAGAGCATTATTTTCTTAATGATTGTGGTGGAGGTCCCTGTGTGACAGCTGAACACCACAAAGATTGATCCTCAAACATTTCTACTGGGTTTTCAGTCACCAAATAACACCTTGCTCTTGGTAGCAGCTAATGTATCTTGTTTTTTGGAGCTGAGTGATTCAAACCTTCTTCTCCTTAGGAAATGGTTTGTTCAGACCACATATCAACTTGCAATTTTTGCTGTTACTGTTGTTGTTGTTTTCAATTGAAGCCAAATTTAGCAAAAACCTAGCCACCTCTCTCTCCAGCCTTACCCTTAGGTCCCTGACTGGGAAATATACCAGTGTTTCTGAAGACTCCAAGTCTTAAGTAAAATCAGCGTAAATAAAATTTGTAGGATTATCACTTAAAAATGATGAGATCCAGATATCAGGAGAACTCACCAGAACACCTGAGGAGTACAGAGAAGATGGTGGGACTCAAATGGCCTGTGCTATTACCAAGCTCTGGTTTCGTGTAGACTTCTAATGTTCTCTGGAGGGCATCGCTGATATCCTGTTGACTATTCCATGCAATGTGGATGAAAAAAGTTAATAGTGATTCTCAGAAAAAAATGGAATGAAGATTATTACTTGGAAGACAGTCTTTCAGAATGCTCTGAGAACTGTTCCATCTATTAGAGGTCAGACAGAGCACAGTTATATACATTTCTGAGATAAAGAGTTTTACATCAGATTATGTATTGACAGTTGACACAATCCAGGTCAAATGTACAAATCCAGGTCTGCATGTACAAAGCAAGTAGTGGATCATCATAACCCTTTACTCCTTACAAGATTAAGAATGACTATTATCTCCTAAGGAGGTTTGGTTAGGGAATTCTCTGGTGGTCCAGTGGTTGGAACTCAAGCATTTTCCCTGCTGGGGCCTGGTTTAAGTCCCTGGTCAAGGAGCTAGGATTCTGCAAGCATGTGGCACAGCAAAAAAAAAAAAAAAAGGAAAAAAGAAAAAAAAAGCATAAAAAAATCTAAGGAGGTCTCATTAATGTAGATGCAGAATATATACTAAAGGGAAAGGAGGAGGACTGGATGGGTGGAGAAAAATTTTGTTTAATTTTTTCTTGTCTTGCTGTAAAATATAAAGTTTATTTTATCACCTAGTCCCTGTCTCTTCCAAATTATTTTGTAAGTTGAACAGAATTAAAGAAATGGAAGAAAGTACTTGTAATTATTATAGTCTTTCTTGTATTTTATTGAAATGGTTAGTTGTTGAATGACAAGATATGTGTGTTCAGTAACTTAGTTGTGTCCGACTTTTGCAACCCAATGGACTGTAGCCCACTAGGCTCCTCTATCCATGGGATTTTCCAGGCAAGAATACCGAAGTGGGCTGCCATTTCCTTCTCCAAGGATTCTTCCCAACCCAGTGATTGAACCTGCATCTCTTACATCTCCTGCATTGTCAGCCAGATTCTTTACCCTTGAGCCACCAGGGAGGCCTTCTAGGTACCATCCTGTAATAAAAGACAAATTAAAAGAAAAACTCCAACAGAAGGTTAATAACATATATATGTCCTGTATGCAGGGGAAGCACCTAAGAAAGCTAACTCTCCAAAATAACTGGGCTTCCCAGGCGGTGCTAATGGTAAAGAACCTACCTGCCAATGCAGGAGACATAAGAGATGTGGGTTTGATCCATGGGTTGAGAAGATCCCCTAGAGGAGTGGCTACCTACTTCAGTATTCTTGACTGGAGAATTCCACGAACAGAGGAACCTGACAGGCTACAGTTCATATGGTTGCAAAGAGCTGGACATGACTGAAGTGACTTAGCATGCATGCATGCACATTACCTTAATTAATGTCTTCAGAAAGCTATTGGAGGGGAGGTGGGGAAGACTTATTACTTGTAGGTTACCAGGAAAAGCATAGTGACAAGTAACAAGAATAAGGTTGTTATGCAATTCTAAATCATTGCCCCTTCCATTGATAAGAGTTTCTAAAGATTTTAGTCATCCTTCTATTCCTGGTACAGAGAGGGAAACTCCTTTATTAAAGGAGATTTCCCTTGTAAATGTTGCATATGTTGATGGAAAACAAATAGACTGCCAGATATTTCTTCAGCTAAGCTTGATTTGTTTGGGGTTGACAGAGAGTTGCAATTCAGGATCTGCAATGATAGGGAACCATGGGCAAGTGTCAGCATGGCAGAGGAAAGGAGGAATCTTTTACAGAGGGGACCAGCAAGTTGAGAGGGCTCTGATAGATAAAGAGGTCATGACCTCTCATTGGCTGAGTTCTTGCCAGAAAAGAAGAGGAATTTTCTTTCTGTTGAGCTGTTCTATCATGGAGGAGCAGGACAGCTCTCCCTTCTGCTTTCCGAACTCTATTTAATTGAGGTTTCTGTTCAATCTTTTTACACTTACAAAATGGTAACTTCCACTCTTTTCAGGTTTGCCTTTGTCTGTAGCCTCTCAAAAATAATCAGCTCAGAATAATAAATTTGCCAAACAAACATATTTTGCATGGCTTATTTTGCTCCCCTCCAATAGTGACTGAGACAGTTATTGCTTGCCTGAGCTTGACTAGACCTTACATTTTTTTCTTCAGTCTACACCCTGAACTCTATTTTCTTAGAACATTTACTTTAGAAAACATAAATTTCTTCTTTGATCCTTTGAAATGTAAACCTTTTAAAAACCCTCTTGTTAGCTTTGTAGTCTAGGATTGTCTTTCAAAGGAATCTGTGCCTCTGAAGTGTATTAATTTAGTGAGATAGTGCTATTTTCAGTACCTTTGGGAAGCTAGGAGCTTAATTTCAGCAAGTGCTTCACTTCCAGTGAAATTTAGCAGGAATGTTCAGCTGGCTTTAGAAAAGGCAGAGGAACCAGAGATCAAATTGCCAACATCCGCTGGATCATGGAAAAAGCAAGAGAGTTCCAGAAAAACATCTATTTCTGCTTTATTGACTATGCCAAAGCCTTTGACTGTGTGGATCACAATAAACTATGGAAAATTCTTAAAGAGATGGGAATACCAGACCACCTGATCTGCCTCTTAAGAAATCTGTATGCAGGTCAGGAAGCAACAGTTAGAACTGGTCATGGAACAACAGACTGGTTCCAAATAGGAAAAGGAGTACGTCAAGGCTGCATATTGTCACCATGTTTATTTAACTTATATGCAGAGTACATCATGAGAAATGCTGGACTGGAAGAAACACAAGTTGGAATCAAGATTGCCGGGAGAAATATCAATAACCTCAGATATGCAGATGACACCACTCTTATGGCAGAAAGTGAAGAGGGGCTAAAAAGCCTCTTGATGAAAGTGAAAGTGGAGAGTGAAAGGGTTGGCTTAAAGCTCAACATTCAGAAAACGAAGATCATGGCATCTGGTCCCATCACTGCATGGGAAATAGATGGGGAAACAGTGGAAACAGTGTCAGACTTTGTTTTTCTGGGCTCCAAAATCACTGCAGATGGTGACTGCAGCCATGAAATTAAAAGACGCTTACTCCTTGGAAGGAAAGTTATGACCAACCTAGAGAGCATATTCAAAAGCAGAGACATTACTTTACCAACAAAGGTTCGCCTAGTCAAGGCTATGGTCTTTCCTGTGGTCATGTATGGATGTGAGAGCTGGACTGTGAGGAAGGCTGAGCGCCGAAGAATTGATGCTTTTGAACTGTGGTGTTGGAGAAGACTCTTGAGAGTCCCTTGGACTGCAAGGAGATCCAACCAGTCCATTCTGAAGGAGATCAATCCTGGAATTTCTTTGGAAGGAATGATGCTAAAGCTGAAACTCCAGTATTTTGGCCACCTCATGCGAAGAGTTGACTCATTGGAGAAGACTCTGATGCTGGGAGGGATTGAGGGCAGGAGGAGAAGGGGATGACAGAGGATGAGATGGCTGGATGGCATCACTGACTTGATGGATGCGAGTCTGAGTGACCTCCGGGAGCTGGTGATGGACAGGGAGGCCTGGCGTGCTGCGGTTCATGGGGTCGCCAAGAGTCGGACACGACTGAGCGACTGATCTGATCTGATCTGTGGGGCTCTAGAGCACAAGTCCTTTTTGTGACCCATTTCTTATTTGTTGGAAATATGTTTCACTCAGCCTCCAGAACATTTTCTGAATTTCAAAGGGCAGATTCAAACAATTGCTAATCAGGGAAGGGAAGGAATGCAGAAACAAGAGGGGGCAGCCAAGAAATATTTGTTCAGTCCCTCAGTTGTGTCTGACTCCTTGAGACCCCATGGACTACAGCATACTAGTTTTCCCTGTCCTTCACCATCTCCTAGAGTTTGATCAAACTCATGTCTGTTGAGTCAGTAATGCCATCCAACCATCTCATCCTCTCTTAACCCCCTTTTCCTTCTGGCTTCAATCTTTCCCAGCATCAGGGTCTTTTCCAGTGAATAGGCTCTTCGCATCAGGTGGCCAAAGTATTGGATCTTCAGCATCAGTCCTTCCAATGAATATTCAGGGTTGATTTCCTTTAGGATTGACTGGTTTGATCTCCTTGCAGTCCAGGGGACTCTCAAGAGTCTTCTCTAACACTACATTTCAAAAACATCTTTCTTTAGCACTGAGCCTTCTTTATGGTCCAACTCTCACATTCATACATGACTACTGGAAAAGCCATAGCTTTGACTATATGGGCCTTTGTTGGCAAGAAACAGTGGAGCAGCTATTAAAGTAGGGTCCTGGTTCCTCCTCAAGGAATATACATAAGATTATCTTTAAGTTTTTTTGCCCCCCTCTGCCCCTGCAAATGGAAGGTGCCTGAGCACAAGATTTTTGAAGCACTGCCCTATTGCCTCACCACCAATCAATCAGAAGAAAATCCCACACCTTAAAGCTCTCATGGCAAATTCTGCATATCAAAAACTTTCCCCCTCAAACCATGAGTGAGTTTGGAGTTTCTGAGCTTGAGTCATCTGTTCTTCTTGCTTGGCCCTGAAATAAACCTTTCTCTGTTCCAAACTCTGATGTTTCAGTTTGTTTGGGCTCACTATGCTTTGGGCACATGGACTATGTTAAGTAACACAAATTGTGAAATTATCTCTTAACAAGAAGATATGAGAAAGCTTACTCTCCCTTTGAGTAAAGAATATTAGTAAATATAGATGTCTTTGATTCTCCCCAACCATCCCCAGTTCTTAAAAGATTTCCCATTCTTTGTTTCAGCAAGACTGAGTGCAAGAACTGGATCTGTGGGCTGTCTTTCCTGTTGCCAATTTTGCTCATCTTTTCCAGTGTGACTTTTCTTTAATACTGAAATTTAGAACTGGACATGGAACAATGGACTGGTTCAAAATTGTTAAAGGAGTACATCAAGGCTGTGTATTCTTACCCTGCTTATTAACTTCTATGAAAAGTACATAATGCAAAATCCTGGGGTGGATGGAACACAAGCTGGAATCAATATTGCTGGGAGAAATATCAATAACCTCAGATATGCAGATGATACCACCTAAGGACTTCCTTGGTAGCTCATTTGGTAAAAAAATTTGCTTGTAGTGCAGGTGACTAGGTTCGACCCTGAGTCAATAAGATCCTCTGGAGAAGGGAATGGCAAACCACTCCAGTATTGTTGCCTAGAAAATCCCATGGACAGAGGTGTCTTGTGGGCTCCAGTGCCTTGGATTGTAAGAGTCGGCACGACTTAGTGATTAAACCACCACCACCAGTGGTAGAAAATGAATAGGAACTGAAGAGCCTGTTGATGCGGGTGAAAGAGGAGAGTGAAAAAGCTGGCATAATATTCAACATTCAAAAAAATAAGATCATGGCATCCAGTCCCATCAATTCATGGCAAATAGATGGGTAAACAATGGAAAGAGTGAAAGACTATTTTCTTGGGCTCCAAAATCACTGTGGATATGACTGTAGCCATGAAATCAAAAGACACTTGCTCTTTGGAATAAAAACTATGACCAATCTAGACAGCATATTAAAAAGCACAGACGTCACTTTGCTGACAAAGGTCCATCTAGTTAAAGTTATGGTTTTTCCAGTAGTCATGTATGGATGTCAGAGTTGGACTATAAAAAAGGCTGAGTGCTGAAGAATTGGTGCTTTTGAACTGTGATGCTGGAGAAGATAACTGAGAGTCTCTTGGACAGCAAGGAAATCAAACCAGTCAATCTTAAAGGAAATCAACCCTGAATACTTACTGAAAGAACTGATGCTGAAGCTCCAATACTTTGGCCACCTGATTTGAAGAGCCAACTCACTGGAAAAGACTGTGATGCCAGGAAAGATTGAAGACAGGAGGAGAAGGGAACAAGAGAGGATGAGATGGTTGGATGACATCATCAACTCAATGGAAATGAGTTTGAGCAAACTCCAGGAGATGGTGAAGGAGAGGGAAGCCTGGCAGGCTGGAGCCCATGGGGTCTCAAAGAGTCAGACATGACTGAACAACAGCAAATAATATTTCATAATTATGGAGAACAATGCTAATGCAATTGTTAGTGTTAAAAATCAATCCTGGTTGTACATGTGTCTAAAATTTGAATTTTAGAGTCTACATATTTGCTTTTAGTAAATATGGTAGGACTCTGTTTATGTAATGGGATTTGGATATGGAAGATAAGCCTTTACTCAAATGATACATTTACTCATGTGTGTGTGTGTGTGTGTGTGTTAGTTACTCAGTTGTGTCCAGCTCCTTGTAACCCCATGGACTCTAGCCCACCATTCCTCTGCCCATGGAATTCTCCAAGCAAGAAAACGAGTGGATTGCCATTTCCTTCTCTAGGAGATCTTCCTAACCCAGGGATAGAAACTGGGTCTCCCACATTGGCAGATTCTTTGCCCTCTGAATCACCAAGGAAGTCGCATGTTTGCCCATAAATAAAAGTAAAAATATACATATGATGTTAGGGTTCGAAAAAATGAAAATGTGGAAATTCAAAACTTATGGTCAAAGAATACTGGTTTCAAAAGCAGTAACACCAGGGAAACAACCTTATTACTACTTATAAGAATGCAAATGACCTGTGTTCTTCAGATGGCTCTAGTAACTGTGTATTGTTTTTACATAACACCTTTCACCTGGGAATTTCAGGGGTGTCTGAACTAGTAAGAATTATGATTGACATCTGGCAGGTGAGGAAAATGAATGCTTAAATAAATCTTCCAAGGTTACAAATTAATTAGTGGTAGTCTTGTGCTATTTTACATCATTTGTAAACTTAATGACAAAGCTTATCTTGTACACAATATTTCCATATGATGGCTTGGGGGAAATTAAGCAATTAAGGAAATAACTTTTTAGTCAAAAAAGGAAACGTCAGAAAGGAAATCAGTGTAGGAAAAATTGTGATAAAAACTTCAAATAGATGTATATAAAAAAAACACAAACAAAACCCAAATGCTTGTCTGTGAGTATTAAAAGTCAATTTTCTAGCTTATTATTCCTTCTCATTTTAGAATCGCTTTTCTTGATTGTTGTTTTCTTTCTTTTCCCTTGTAGCACCTCTCTGATATGCTGATTACTTAATGAATGTTTATCTTCGTGTATACAACTCCAGAATGTTTGTATTGTGGAATGTTGCCTTTGTAGTCTTGGTTTTAATTGAGCTACAGATGTTACACTGATGAAAGTAATAATAATCTCATTAGACATGAATGTGTTTGCAATACCAAAACCTAAGAATTGAGGATGTAAAGCTTTTTTTTTTAATAGAAAATGTGATATTATTTGTAAAAAGAAACAGATATTCATGTATTGTGCAATAATTATAAAAGTCTTCGAACAATCGGTGTTGCTTACAAGTTAAATTAGAAGTTTCTTTACAACGTTGATTTCGAATTCTCTCATAGGACAATTCATTATTACTGACCCAGGTCTGTTTTGTTTCTGAATGTGAATCCTTTTATGGTCACACTTATTTTGCATTATTGGAAAAGAATTTAAAAATCCTAAAAATGTGGGGGCATTGACTACACTGCCTTTATTGCTCATGTCTTTAAAAGTGTTGTTTTATTTTCAAGATCATCAGTAGCTTTGTAATATATTTTATCACTTTTTCAACTTGTGATAGTTAAGTGTTACAGTATAGGTAACTTAGATTTGTTTTTTTCCAAAATAGTTCCACAGGATGATCTTTGAAAAAAAAGAGTCCAATATTTTATCAGTCCAATGATGGGCAACTCTATGTGCAGAGTTGCAAGTCCTCCTGATGTCACTTCTTTTCCAGAAGCTGCTGCAGCCACCAGTTCTGAGGATTCTCTGGATAACTTAGAACAGGTGTTATCTGGCAGTCATTCTCCTCAAGCTCTGTCCACATAGTTCTCACAGCAGTTGGCCTTCCACATCCTCAGGTTCTACATTCACAGTTTAAACCAACCAGTGATCAAGAATATTTGACAAAAATATCCCAGAAAATTCCTCAAAGCAAAATTTGAATTTGCAACTATTTGTGTAGCATTTGGGATTCCCTCGTGGTTTAGTGGTAAAGAATCCACCTGCAACACAGGAGATGTGGGTTCAATTCCTGAATTGGGAAGATCCCCTGGAGAAAGGAAATGACAACCCACTGCAGTATTTTTGCCTGGGAAATCCCATGGCTGGAGGAACCTGGAAGGCTACAGTATATGTGGTTGCAAAGAGTTTGATATAGCTCAGGGACTAAACAACAACAAAAATGTAGCAATTACATTGTATTTATAACTATTAATATAGCATTTTCCTGAAGGAAGGCATGGCAACCCATGCCAGTGTTATTGCCTGGAGAATCCCTGTGGACAGAGGAGCCTGGCGGGCTACAGTCCATTGGGTTGCAAAGTGTTGGACACAACTGAAGAGACTTAGCACACACACAGATAGCATTTACATTGCATTAGGTTTTACGTAGACATACATAGTGTAGTATGCACTACACTATTTTATAGAAGGGATCTGAGCTTTTGCGGATTTTGGTATCCACAGGATAGGGGAGGTAGGGGCCTGGAACCAAGCCCCTGTGGATACTGAGGGTGAACTCTATATCCTCTGTGCTCCTCTGATATTATGAGGTGGGCTATTTGAGGAAACTCACTCTTACACATGCAAATTTTGGGACTACTGGGGAAGTTGACACCTGTGAGGTTACCTTAGACCCCAGGGTCTGCAATTAAGTCTGGAAGATAAGGGCTTGCCCCTTAAATCCCTTAAGTGTAGAGTTTTAAAACTCATTTCATAACCTGTCTCAAATGCCAGAGAAAGCTACCACCAGTTATCCACAATAACAAATTTGAAATGAGATATTTTATTAGTGTTTTCTAGTCATTCATACTGGCCTCCTGAGATTAAAGCTCAGCTTTGGAAAATGAGGATAAAATTTATCTGTTGATATTTTTGGCAGATGCTGTCCTATATTTCTGAATTAATTCATAAAATGAGGTTATCACACTGTAAACTCTGAATTATCCTATACTAAATAAACATGTTTAGCTTTGTGAATTTCTGAAGGTTAGTACTTCATAAATGCCCACTTTCACCATATAACAACTACTTCTATTGTAATTCCTTAAGAAATGTTGACCTGAAGATGAGCAATGGAATGCTATGTGAAAAGCAAGTGCTAACTCTACTCATATTTCAGTTTAATATCAATTATACCAAAACATGAGAACCGCTCACCCTGATGCTTACTCTGTTTTGAGAAACGACCTTCCCAGACAGCCTAGACTTAATCTTGAAGGCTATTATCTGAAGGGCTGATGATTCTGATTTTAGCTCTTATTATCTGACCCTAATAACTCAATAAAGAGGGTGATTTTAGAGTAATTGATAAAATAATACTGAAATAATTATGCTGTGTCATCCATTATGGAGAATTCTTTATAAAATGAGACTATTTCTGCCCTCAAGAAGCTTAAAAAACACATATGTGTAAGCCTTTTTTGTTTGCTTGTTTCCTATTTGTAAACATCATTTTCCTTGACTTCCAACCACGTGGAAGATGACACTTCTGTACCACGTATGGTTAGCTGGGTACCTTTCTTTGATCAATGAAGGTGAGAGGAAGTGACATGTGACCCTCATGTGGAAAAGCATCTGATTTCAGATGCTCAGGTCCTGAGGCAGTTATTTCTCAGAAGTTGTGGCAGCAGCAGCTTATGTGCAGAAACCATATGATGGAAACCATCAGAATGCAGAACCAACAGGTGGAGAACAGTTGTCCTGGAGATTCACTTGGAACAGGTGCAGACTTGGCCTGAATGAAACACTGTGATCAAATATATTTTTTTTATTACTGGAGCTTGACTTAGCCTATGCTATGAAGAGGATAACATAGAAGCAATTAGGTTGTACCTGTGAAGAACTGTGAAGGCTTGAGATTTTTGTCTTTTATAGAAGTTAACAAATTAGCCAACTACAGTCTCATGGATTCAGTCAGAAGGTACCAGATTCCTAGATCAGAAACAACGTCAGTAACCAGAGTATAAACATGTGCTCCAATTCCCCAAACATCAGTTCCCACCAGGAAGCACAAATGGCAGAAGACAATACCTGTACACACAGTGGGATGTATTACAGGACCAGAGCTCTGAGTTTAGAGTCTGAATCTTTTCTAGTGGTCAGTGGGCTGCTTGAACTTGGCTCTGAAGAGAGACATTATTATATTAGCCATGAGTATGTTCAATGTTTCACCAAAGGGAATCACTATCCCCATATTCCAAGTCTGGCAGCAAACTTGCCCTTGGGTCCGGAAGGAGATGCTGTGTCTATCTTTCCAAGACTGTTCTTAACTTACTTGAAGAGATAGTCTAGCATAAAGACAATCAGTGTCTCTGATTATAAAATGTCTGGAAAGAGATGTGAAATAAGATCAAAATCATGGTAATGGCCAGAAGTGAGATGACAAGTTTGAGGCTGTGGTGATGTCAAAGCTTTGCAGGACAGGTAGATTTCTGAGCAAGGTTTGACTAGGCAGAGAGGAGATGAGGATATAATGAATGTGGAAATCTTATAAACAGAAATGATGGGCAAAGGGAAAACCCCAGGCAGTGCCAGGAATGACAAAGGGTAAATTAAATATGTATTTGTACTCCCTTCATGGTTCAGGTGTATGATCGTATGGGTTGATTATGGAAGACAGGGCTGGGAAGAGGATTTAATGGAATTTAGAAGGAAGCTTAGGTACCACTCAGAAGGCTGCTCTGATTTCTGACACTTTTCTGGAAAGGTAAGCATTCTGTGGAATGGCTTGAGTAAGCTTTGCTCTTAGAAGTAGCCAAAGACAAATTTTGGAATGCTAAAAATTGATAAATCATAAATTTTGGCCAAAGTTTGAGCTGGTGATAATTCAGTCAGAAATGTGCATTGCTGCTGAACAATTTGTCAGTGGAGTGTTGGCATAATCTCTTTCTATGGATTTTTCTTGAAAACAAAGTACATTTTTCCTGTGCTCCATGTCCATGGTCATTGAAAGACTTCATTAAAGAAAAGTTTGTATTCAGAGAAGACTGGAAGCAAAGATGAACCTTAGTTTAAAGTTTCTCGGTCTTCCTCATTGCTCTTATCCTAAAGTGAAAGGAAAAGGAAAGACAGTGAGACAGTGCCTTTTTTTTCATTTTGGAATGTGTGTTTGTGTGTGTGCTCAGTTGTGTCTGACTCTTTGTGACCCATGGACTGTAGCCCACCAGGCTCATCTGTCCATGAGATTTCTCAGGAGACAATCCTGGGATGGCTTTCCATTTCCTTCTCCAATTCATTTTGGTAAGAACACTTAACTTAAGGTCTACCCTCTAACAAATATTTGTGTTCAACATATTACTGTTGACTATAAGTACAGTGTCAAATAACAGATCAAATAGCAAGCTTATTTCTCTTGCTTGACTGAAGATTTTGTAGTTAATAACTTTCTCTTTCCCCCTCAGAACCCTTAGCAATCACCAATTTCACTCTTTTCTTCTATCAATTTGACTATTTTAGATACTCCTGTAAGTGGAATAAGGTAGTATTTGCCTGTCTGTGACTGGACTATTTCGCTTACCAGAATATCCTTAAGATTCATCCATGTGGTTGCATATTGCAGAATTTCCTTCTTTTTAAAAAAGGTGAATAATATTCCATTCTGTATGTATACTACATTCTCTTTATCCATTCATTCACTCACTGATGGACATTTAGATTGTTTTCATATCTCAGTTATTGTAAGTAGTGCTGCAATGAACATAGGGAGTACTTATGTCTCTTTGATAACTTGAATCAGTTCTTGTGGATAAATACTCACAGGTGGGATTCTGGATCATATGATAATTTTATTTATTTTTTAATTTTTTGGCTGGGCCAAGTCTTCATTGTGGTGTGTGGACTTCTCTAGTTGCTGCATTCAGGCTTAGTTGCCCCTCAGCCTGTGGGATCTTGTTTCTGTGGTCAGGGATGGAACCTTCATCCCCTGGGTTGGAAGGTGGATTTTAACCACATTGCCAGGGAAGTCCTGATAGTTCTATTCTTAAGATTTTGTGAAACCTCCATACTGTTTCCCATGGCTACTGAATCATTTTGCATTACTACCAATAGTGTGTGAGGGTTTCAATTTCTCCACGTCCTTGTCAATATTTGTTGTCTTTTGTTTTTTGATAATAGCCATCCTGACAGGTGTAAGATACCTTATTGTGGTTTTGACTTACATTTCCCTGGTGATTAATGATATTGGTCACATCAGTATAGATTGGATGCGATGCATTCACATTGTAGAGGGCAATCTGCTTTACTCAGTCTACCTATTTTCAAAGGTTAATCTCATTCAGAAAATACCCTCACTGATATACCCTAAATAAGTTGAACTAAAACTTGGGTACCTCATGAACCAGTTATAATGACACATAAAATTAACATCATAGTTCCTAAGAAATCTCCCCTGATTATTTCGCAGAGAAGTGCTGCCTCATTTCTGTGAACTTCCACACCACGTGGAGCTTATCTCCTTTTTATTTGTGTGCATAGTCAATGCATTCTTCTCTTATATATGTGACCTATCTTAGCTGGCTGTACTTAGTATATTGTTATTATTTTCCTTGTGTTTGAATATTCATTTGAAATCCAGTATTATCTCTAGGTTTCTGCCCAGAATGGTGTGAAAGCTTGGCTATTGTGAAAGCAGCTGTAAAATGGATTGACTTCTTTATTTTTGAATGTTAACCTGCGTATGTATTAATATTCATGTGCAGTTCTAATCCTATGGTTCAGATACTGGATTTTCACTATTGGGAGTAGAGATACTATATGGTTTATAGCCTATGGGAATATTTCTTCTACTTTCAAATCCATGCAAGTTTTTTTTTTTTTCTTAAAAAAATCTTTATGTCCGTTTAAATGTGTGATATAACTAGATGTTGTTTTTTAGTTGCTAAGCTGTGTCCGAGTCTTTCCCACCCCAACATCAGACTCCTCTGTCCTCAGGATTTCCCAGGCAAGAATATTAAGAGTGGGTTGCCATTTTCTTTTCCAGGAATCCAGGGATCAAGCCTGAATCTCCTCCCATGGCAGGGGGATTCTTTACCACTGAGCCACCAGGGAATTAGATGGAAGAGAATTAAATAAAATAAAGGAAAAACTTGTGTGATTCTTTATTATTGAATTTTTGAAACAACATTTGTTTTTCATTCATTTGAGGCATTACTTTTGTGCAGGAGCACAGTTACAAGAATTTCAAATAGCAAAGATTAATCTTCTATCAGTTCAGTTCAGTTCATTTCAGTCACTCAATTGTGTCCAACTCCTTGTGACCCCATGAATCTCAGCACATCAGGCCTCCCTGTCTATCACCAACTCCCAGAGTTCACCCAAACTCATGTCCATGGAGTCCATGATGCCATCCAGCCATCTCATCCTCTGTCGTCCCCTTCTCCTCCTGCCCCCAATCCTTCCCAGCATCAGAGTCTTTTCCAATGAGTCAACTCTTTGCATGAGGTGGCCAGAGTATTGGAGTTTCAGCTTTAGCATCAGTCCTTCCAAAGAACACCCAGGACTGGTCTCCTTTAAATGGACTGGTTGGATCTCCTTGCAGTCCAAGGGACTCTCAAGAGTCTTCTCCAACACCACAGTTCAAAAGCATCAATTCTTCGGTGCTCAGCCTTCTTCACAGTCCAACTCTCACATCCATACATGACCACAGGAAAAACCATAGCCTTGACTAGACGGATCTTTGTTGGCAAAGTAATGTCTCTGCTTTTGAATATGGTATCTAGGTTGGTCATAACTTTAGTTCCAAGGAGTAAGTGTCTTTTAATTTCACCATCTGTAGTGATTTTGACGGAGAAGGCAATGGCACCCCACTCCAGTACTTTTGCCTAGAAAATCCCATGGACGGAGGAGCCTGGTAGGCTGCAGTCCATGGGGTCGCTAGAGTTGGACATGACTGAGCGACTTCACTTTCACTTTTCACTTTCATGCATTGGAGAAGGAAATGGCAACCTACTCCAGTGTTCTTGCCTGGAGAATCCCAGGGATGGGGAAGCCTGGTGGGCTGCCATCTATGGGGTCACACAGAGTCGGACGCGACTGAAGTGACTTAACAGTAGCAGTAGCAGTGATTTTGGAGCCCCCCAAAATAAAGTCTGACACTGTTTCCACTGTTTCCCCATCTATTTCCCATGAAGTGATGGGACCAGATACCATAATCCTCGTTTTCGGAATGTTGAGCTTTAAGCCAACTTTTTCACTCTCCACTTTCACTTTCATCAAGAGGCTCTGTAGTTCCTCTTCACTTTCTGCCATAAGGGTGGTGTCATCTACATATCTGAGGTTATTGATATTTCTCCTGGCAATCTTGATTCCAGCTTGTGCTTCTTCCAGCCTAGTGTTTCTCATGATGTACTCTGCATAGAAGTTAAATACGCAGCGTGACAATATACAGCCTTGACGTACTCCTTTTCCTATTTGGAACCAGTCTGTTGTTCCATGTCCAGTTCTAACTGTTGCTCCCTGACCTGCATACAAATTTCTCAAGAGGCAGGTCAGGTGGTCTGGTATTCCCATCTCTTTCAGAATTTTTCACAGTTTATTGAGATCCACACAGTCAAAGGCTTTGGCATAGTCAATAAAGCAAAATTAGATGTTTTTCTGGAACTCTCTTGCTTTTTCCATGATCCAGCGGATGTTGGCAATTTGATCTCTGGTTCCTCTGCCTTTTCTAAAACCAGCTTGAACATCTGGAAGCTTACGGTTCAGGTATTGCTGAAGCCTGGCTTGGAGAATTTTTGAGCATTACATTACTAGCATGTGAGATGAGTGCAATTGTGCGGTAGTTTGAGCATTCTTTGGCATTGTTTTTCTTTGGAATTGGAATGAAAACTGACCTTTTCCAGTCCTGTGGCCACTGCTAAGTTTTTCAAATTTGCTGGCATATTGAGTGCAGCACTTTCACAGCATCATCTTCCAGGATTTAAAATAGCTCAACTGGAATTCCATCACATCCATTAGCTTTGTTCATAGTGATGCTTTCAAAGGCCCATTTGACTTCACATTCCAGGATGTCTGGCTCTAGGTGAGTGATCACACCATCGTGATTATCTAGGTTGTTAAGATCTTTTTTGCACAGTTTTTCTGTGTATTCTTGTCACCTCTTCTTAATATCTTCTGCTTCTGTTAGGTCCTTACCATTTCTGTCCTTTATCGAGCCCATCTCTGCATGAAATGTTCCCTTGGTATCTCTAATTTTCTTGAAGAGATCTCTATTCTATATGAGATCTCATATTCTATAAATCTTCTATAGAATAAATGAAAGATGTAATTTTTAAAAATTATAAACATATTATTATGCTCTTATAAGATAACTGAGGAAAAGACAGTGTTGAGATTTCAAAAGCATATTTATAAAACTGTCATTTATAGTGATTTTATAAAATAAGAGAAAATCATGCATACCATCCTCTATATGTGAATATATATGTAAATACACCATTGCTGTCAGGGATTTTTTTTTAAAAGATGTTTAAAAAAAAAACTACTTAGAAGAAGCTACTCGGACACTCTTCTCAAACATTTGAATTGGATTCTTGGAGTTCAGATATCTAGTTAACTATAAACACGTGCTTTGATGACTAATTTTTTTGACCCTAACCAAGATTTGACTCACAATCTTAGATATGAATTGAAAAACCTTTTGAGAACTGAAATTTAAATATTTTAATGTGTGCACAAATGATGTACAGAAAATACATTATTTGTAGATATATTATGTTTTTATTCTTATTCAACGTCAACCGAACATTCCGTCTCTTTTGTGTATGTGTGTGTGTATATACTCTTTGGGGTATGCCTAAATTTGAAAGTCCGTGTAATCACTGATCGTAAAATGATAAACTAAAGAGTGCAGCACACAGCATCATATTGTGGACACATGAATGTTACAGTTCAATTCACTGTAACCCCAGGGATGCAGGCTCAGTCCTGTGTGATCTTTAAGTTTCCTACCTAGGAAGTTAGAAGGGATACTCAGCTGCTGCACCACAGGTGGCATAAAAAATTACTTTCAGATCACACATCTGCTGGAGACGAGTAAGACGTTTGATCTTGAAGATATAATTATTTGGTACTTCCTTGTGCCCATTCATTATGATGCATGCGCAGCAGGAAACAGATAGCACAACAGATACAGAGTTGAACAGAATTTGCCCTAGGTTTCTTCTAACAGGATGCTTAAAAGTGGTGCATGATTCAGAAGCTTATCGAATGGTCTCTTCTGTCAGTCCATTGAGACAAACACTTGCAGACTTCCTTGAAAACTTAGAAAAAATAATCACCCCACTTGATTTCCTATTCTCTAGTTATTCAGCTAAAACATTTTCAATATTCAAATTGGAAAAGGTAAAATATTCCCTGTATTTTCATTTCTAGTTTGGATTGGAGCCTATTATTACACCTAAATATATTTTTCCTTTTCTTCATCAAGCTCATAACCAAAATTATAACTGTGGCCATGACTACAGGGATCATGGAGAGAATGTTTAAAGATCATTTACTATGTGACAGGCACTGCTTCCTGCTTCGTATAAATTTCCTCACTTAAACATCCCAGCTACTCTGTGCCTAAGATTCTATATTTTAAAAAAGAGAAAACAGTCTCAGGAAAATGAAACACTTGACTGAGTTGTTCAAAAGTGGGAACTGATGAAACTGAAATTTGAGCCCAAGTTTATCATGTCAAACTCCTGCTTTAAAACCCTTCTGCCCCTAATATAGAAATCTTTAAGCAGATGAAAATGTTAGTCGCTCAGTCATGGCCAGCTCTTTGGGACCCCATGGACTGTAACCTGCCAGACTCCTCCATGGAGGAGAATCCATGGAATTCTCCAGGCAAGAATACTGAAGTGGGTTGCCATCTCCTTCTCCAGGGGATCTTCCCTACCCAAGGACTGAGCCCTGGTCTCCTGCATTGCCGGCAGATTCTTTACTGTCTAAGCCACCAGGGAAGCCTCAAGGTTTTCGTTGGAAGGAAATCTATGACAAACCTGCTAAGCTGCTGAGTCACTTCAGTCCTGTCCGACTCTGTGCGACCCCATAGCCGGCAGCCCACCAGGCTCCCCCGTCCCTGGGATTCTCCAGGCGAGAACACTGGAGTGGGTTGCCATTTCCTTTTCCATTGACAAAACTAGACAGGGTATTTAAAAGCCGAGATATTACTTTGCTCACAAAGATCTGTAGAGTCAAAGCTATGTTTCTAGTAGTTATGTATAAATGTGAGAGTTGGACCATAAAGAAGGCTGAGGGTTGAAAAATGGATGCTTTTGAATTGTGGTGTTGGAGAAGACTTTTGAGATTCTCCTGGATTGCAAGGAAACCAAACCAGTCACTCCTAAGGAAAGCAATCCTGAATATTCATTGGAAGGACTGATGTTGAAACTGCAATACTTTGGCCACCTGATTTGAAGAGCTGACTCTTGGAAAAGACACTGATGTTGGGAAAGATTGAAAGCAGGAGGAGTAGGAGACGACAGAGGATGAGATGTTTGGATGGCATCACCGACTCAATGGACAAGTTTGAGCAAGGTCCAGGAGATGGTGAAGGGATGCCTGGTGTGCTGTAGTCCACGGGGTTACAAAGAGATGGACACAATGAAAGCTGTATATACAAAGGCAAAAGAAATCACATGTACCTAAAACTTGTATGCTCAAAGCAAGGAACAATGGGAGAATGTTTGTTTATAGAGCTTAGCTTCAGATACACTGTAAGAGGAAGATTGAGAATAGGGAGGATGAGAGTAAAACTTTATTGCCACTTTTTGGTGCACTGGTGAATGTGTTCCACCTTTAGAGGTACTGATTGGTACTTTTCATAGGGAAGCAACATGAACTCATATCTTACAGGGTCATCAGAGAACATTATAGAATTATAATTTGCAAAAATGTGGAAATAAAAATATATTTTAAAACATCATGTCACGATACTTGTGGCCCACGATGTGGTTTAAAAAGGTGAAAAACACCATGAATGTCTTTTATTTTGTGTCTAAGCCTCGTTTTTAAAATTCTTACTGCTCTATACTTCAGTGTCTCTTTTGCTGTCTCATAAATAGGGTTATTTTTACCATCTTTCTAAATTCCATATATATGCATTAGTATACTGTATTTGTGTTTTTGTTTCTGGCTTACTTCACTCTGTATAATAGGCTCCAGTTCCATCCACCTCCTTAGAACTGATTCAAATGTATTCTTTTTAATGGCTGAGTAATACCCCATTGTGTATATGTACCACTGCTTTCTTATCCATTCATCTGTGGATGGACATCTAGGTTGCTTCCACGTTCTGGCTATTGTAAACAGTGCTGCTATGAACATTGGGGTACATGTGTCTCTTTCAATTCTGGTTTTATCAGTGTGTATGCCCAGCAGTGGGATTGCTGGATCATAAGGCAGTTCTATTCCCAGTTTTTTGAGGAATCTCCATACTGTTCTCCATAGTGGCTGTACCAGTTTGCATTCCCACCAACATTGTAAGAGGGTTCCCTTCTCTCCGCACCCTCTCCAGCATTTATTGCTTGTGGACTTTTGGATCGCAGCCATTCTGACTGGCGTGAAATGGTACCTCATAGTGGTTTTGATTTGCATTTCCCTGATAATGAGTGATGTTGAGCATCTTTTCATGTGTTTGTTAGCCATCTGTATGTCTTCTTTTGGACTCTGGGACCGGGAGAGGGTGGGATGATTGGGGAGAATAGCACTGAAATATGTATAATATCATATCTGAAACGAGTCATCAGTCCAGGTACGATGCCCAATAACAGATGCCTGGGGCTGGAGCACTGGGACGACCTGGAGGGATGGTGTGGGGAGGGGGGAGGGAGGAGGGTTCAGGATAGGGAACACGTGTATACTGGTGGCGGATCCATCTCGATGTATGGTAAAAGCAATACAATATTGTAAAGTTAAACAAAATAAAAAAAAAAGAGAGGAAAAAAAAATGAAAACAAACAAACAAAAAAATCCTTACTGCTAAGTCACTTCAGTCGTGTCTGACTCTGTGCGACACAGAGTCCCTGGGATTCTCCAGGCAAGAACACTGGAGTGGGTTGCCATTTCCTTCTCCAATGCATGAAAGTGAAAAGTGAAAGGGAAGTCGCTCAGTTGTGCCCAACCCTCAGCGACCCCATGGACTGCAGCCTTCCTGGCTCCTCCGTCCATGGGATTTTCCAGGCAAGAGTACTGGAGTGGGTGCCATTGCCTTCTCCAAAAATCCTTACTAGGCTCATTTTATTTTTCTATCAGAATTTAGAAGCAATTCCAATCTGAAGAGCATACACTGTATTTTCTTCTATCATCATTGTATCACAAATTAAAAGTTGTAGTTTTCATTATTGCAGTGTCTTGCAAAAAATAGTAAGTTGAAAGAAGCACAGGCTAGAAAAGAAATGTCAAGATGTCACGGTGCTGACAATGATAATATAGTGACAGGATGGGCGACATTGAGGGCTCTGGTGGCAGGTGTAGTTATCTTAAATTGCCAGGTTAACAAACTGAATTACTACCTGGACTGCAAACATATTACTTAAGTCTTAGAAACCCCACGGTAGTTCTGTATTTATTGAGTATTAGAAAAAGGGAGCCACACAGTTTGTTATAATGTGGGAAATCTCTCTTTTTTCTTTCTTTCTTTCACTCACAGCTCACTTCATAATATAAATGTGTGTTCATATATTTTGTAAAACAATCAGAGGAGGGAACTTACGGTCAGTGAAAGATCCTAAATTTTGCTTAAGGGCAAAACCATATTTCCCTGGTTGTTGTTCAATCACTAAGTTGTGTATGGCTTTTTGCAACCCCATAGGCTGCAGCACACCAGGCTTTCCTGTCCTTCACCATCTCTTGGAGTATGCTCAAACTCATGTCCATTGAGTTGGTGATGCCATCCAACTATCTTATCTTCTGTCACCCCCTTCTCCTCCTGTTGTCAATCTTTCCCAGCATCAGAATCTTTTCCAATGAGTCAGTTCTTCGCATCATGTGGCCAAAGTATTGGAACTTCAGTTTCAGCATCAGTCCTTCCAATGAATATTCCGGAGTGATCTCCTTTAGGATGGACTGGGTTGATTTCCTTGCAGTCCAAGGGATTCTCAAAAGCCTTCTCCAACACCACAGTTCAAAACCATCAATTCTTTGGTGTTCAGCCTTTTTTATGGTGTAACTCTCACATTCATGCATAACTACTGGAAAAACCATAGCTTGTGACTTTACAGACTTTTGCTGGAAAAGTGACATCTCTGCTTTTTAATATGCTATCTAGGTTTGTCATGGATTTTCTTATAAAAAAGATCAAGTGTCTTTTCATTTCGTGGCTGCACTCACTGTCAGAGTGATTTTGGAGCCCAAGAAAATAAAACTTGTCACTGTTTCCACTGTTTACCCATGTATTTGCCATGGGGCCAGATGCCATGATCTTAGTTCTTTGAATTTTGAGTTTCACATCCATCAAGAGGCTCTTTAGTTTGTCTTCACTTTCTGCCATTAGAGTGGTATCATCTACATATCTGAGGTTGTTGGTATTTCCTCTGGTAATCTTGATTCCAGCTTGTGTTTCATCCAGCTCAGCATTTAGCATGATGCACTCTGCATATAAGTTAAAAAAGCATTATGACAGTGTACAGCCTGGCATACTCCTTTTCCAATTTTGAACCGGTCTGTTGTTCCATTCTGGTTCTAACTGTTGCTTCTTGGCCTGCATACAGGTTTGTCACGAGACAGGTTGTGATCTACACAGTCAAAGGCTTTAGAATATTCAATGAAGCACAAGTAGATTTTTTTTTTTAAAATTCTCTTGATTTTTCTGTGATCCAACGGATTTTAGTAATTTGATCTCTGCTTCCTCTGCTTTTTCTAAGTCCACCATGTACATCTACAAGTTCTCAGTTCATGTAATTTTGAGGCCCAGCTTTCCCTGGTACCTTTCTCTTTTAGGTCAAAATTATATAAGGATTAGTGTTTGCTTGGGAATGGAGGCAGGGAAGAGGTAGTTGGAAAAGATTTAAAAAGGACAATAGGAAATTTTGGAGGATAATGGATATGTTCATTGTCTTGATAGTGGCGATGTTTTCATGGGTGTAAATGTGAAACGTTCTTAAAAAATTTACATTTCATTTACATTTACATTTCAGATGTATTCAGTGTTCAAACTAAACACTGTCATGTTACAATTCGTTCATATTAGATGTTTGTAATGTTTCTGATAATCAATAAAAGAGATTCTTGATAAAAAAAAATAAAATAAAGCTGAAACTCCAGTATTTTGGCCAAAAAAAAAAAAATTTACATTTCAAGTATTTGGAATTTATTGTATATTAGCTATTGTTGAACAAAGCTGTTAAAAAACCCACATTAAAAATATGGTAGATAAACTATATTTCTCAATCATATCTAATCTGCCTTTGTATATGAAAGACATATTTCATATGTATATAGCCCCTGCTGTGTTCTCTAAAGACAGAATCTTTCATTCTTTAAATGCATATCTCCCCAGCTGGATGGTGGCCATTTTGAAGTCCTAAAATTCTATCACATGCCTAAGGGATATACATCAGGAATTCATATATAGACTAATAACAACAACGCCTTATATTTACACAGTATTTAAAAATTTCCTACATTCTGTTTCATTCGCTAACCCATTTGGAACCTTCACAACATTGCTTTCAGGAAGTTTATTATATCCATTTTCCATGTAAAGCAAAAGAAATGTAGTGGTTTAAAGAGACTTTCCAAAGTTGTTATGCTAGGTATACACATCATTTACCCACTATTATGTCCAGCTAGTTTCTTCTCTCATCCTCCATTTAACATTGAGCTATTCAATAGATTTGTTCATTAGTACAATATTATGGTCCCTGTGTCCTGAAATAATTATTATAAACTTTTATCATAGCTGAGTGACGACAGTCAATTAACAAAAGGTGTAAGTTTTGTTATCCCACTTGAATGGTTCATTGTGATAGGGGACTGTGATAGGCTTCTTGCTGCCTTTGTTAAGCAGAAAGTGAATTCTTTGGCTTGTGAAAGTTAGATGCAACTGGTTCGAATAATTTCAGCAGATTTCATATGCCTCTGTCCTTTTTCCTTGATCTGGTCCCTTTTATAGCCACAAGATGGATATCTGCACTTGAAGATTGTAGTTTCTCTCTACTTCTGATTCTAACAAGAAAATGGAAAGTTCTCTCTGCCTCGATATATCATTATTATCTCAAAATACCTGCACAGACACTTCTGCTGTGTCTTTTACTAATTTTAAGCATGTGCTTTTTCAGTGATGCTATGGGATTAGGAAAAAGTCTGCACCTTAACTTTTTAAAATTTTCCATTTTGAAATAATTTTAGACTTATACAAGTCCTGAAAAGATAGGACAGACTTCCCAGATACCCTTTACTCAGATTCTTGTAATGTTAATATCACACATAGTAGCACAATTAAGAAATTAACATCAGTACATTACTAACTATAGACTTTGTTCAGAGTTTATAAGCCTTTTTCCCCCTCATTCTGTTCCAGAATCCAGTGTTAGATCTCACATTGTGTTTAAGCATCATGTTTTCTTAGTCTCTCTTCCAATCTGTGAGTTTCTTATCATTCATTACCTTGATATTTTGAAGACTGGTTATGGATTTAGAGGAAGAATAGCAGAAAGGTGATGTGTGATTCTCTTCATATCATCTCAGAGTGTTCATATCAACCTTAATTATCACTGGTGATGCCAACCGTGACCTCTTGGGTAAGGTGGTATCTGCTAGGATTTATCCCTTGTAAAGTTATTCTTTTCCTCTTTCCACACTCTATTCCAGAGGCTTGGAAGAAAAGCCAGTTAGTAAACATTTTAGGCTTTGTGGGCCATATGGTGTCTGTCACAATGCCTTAACTGTGCTTTGTAACTGTGAAGCAGACAGAGACAACACGTAATGTTCCAATCTGTTCCCATGAAACTAGCTGACCCCTGTTGTTTTCATTAGAAGGGAGTCGTCAAGTCAAGCCACACTGAAGGGGAGAGGAATTAAACAATCTCTCTTGGAGGGAGGAATATCAAAGAATTTGTGGACATAAGTTAGAACCATTCAATAATTAATAAATATTTAAGGGAAGATTCTTGGAGGCTATACAAATATCCTCTTTTCTTAAATTTTCTTTCACTAAACTTAGCATTTGGCAGCTGATCTTGCCTGATTCAATTGCTGTTTTTCTTTTTTTTCAAGTTGAAGAATAGTTGCTGTACAATATTACATGCTAAGTCACTTCAGTCGTGTCCGACTCTGTGCGATCCCATATACGGTAGCCCACTAGGCTCCTCCGTCCCTGGGATTCTCCAGGCAAGAACACTGGAGTGGGTTGCCATTTCTTTCTCCAATGCATGAAAGTGAAAAGTGAAAGTGAAGTCGCTCAGTCGTATCCGACTCTTAGCAACCCCATGGACTGGAGCCTACCAGGCTCCTCCGTCCATGGGATTTTCCAGGCAAGAGTACTGGGGTGGGGTGCCATTGCCTTCCCCACAATATTACATAAGTTACAGGTATATTAATACAATATAATGATTCACAACATTCAAAGGTTGTAGTCTATCTATAGTTATTATGAAATACAATATATTCTTGTGGCTTATTTTACACCTAATAGATGAACCTCCTACTCCTCTACCCTTATATTCTGTTTTATTTCTTAAACACTTTATTGAGGTAAAATTGACAGAATAAACTGCACATGTTTAAAGTATACAATTTGATAAGCTTTGACCTAGGCATGTTTGTATATGTCTGTGAAACCATTACCAAAGTCAAGGTAACAAACACAACCATCACCCTTTTAAATCTTTGTAATCTTTTAAATTTTTTACTTTAAATATATTTATTTTATTTTTTTAATTTAAATTTATTTATTTTAATTAGATGTGAATTACTTTACAATATTGTATTGGTTTTGCCATACATCAACATGAATCTGCCAAGGGTGTACACGTGTTCCCAATCCTGAACCCCCTCCCCACCTCCCTCCTCATACCATCCCTTTGGGTCATCCCAGTGCACCAGCCCCAAGCTTCCTGTATCCTGCATTGAACCTGGACTGGTGATTCGGAACCGATTATACAGAGTGAAGTAAGCCAGAAGGAAAAACACCAATAAAGTAAACTAACATATATAAATGGAATTTAGAAAGATGGTAATGATAACCTTGTATGCGAGACAGCAAAAGAGACACAGATGTATAGAACAGTCTTTTGGACTCTGTGGGAGAAGGATGGGGGGCGGATGATTTGGGAAAATGGCATTGAAACGTATAATATCATATAAATTTATTTATTTTTAATTGGAGGATAATTGCTTTATAATATTGTGCTGATTTCTGCCACATATCAGTATGAATTAGCCATAAGTATACATGTGTCCACTCCCTCTTGAACTTTCCTTCCACCTCCCATCCCAGGCCACGCCTCTAGGTTGTCACAGAGCACCTCACCTGTATTGTGTTTTAATGGTGATATTCTGTTTCCCATATTAATTGCAGTTCTTTTGTAAGGAAGAATGGTCTCTTCTCTATTTACTCATTATTCCAGTGGATGCTTTGTACCAGTATGGCATCTTGGATATAAAATCAGTAGATTTTTCTTTATTTTATTTCTTATTTATTATTTTGCAGTCAGGAGCTCTTCTCGGCTGGCTCCTGTGTTCCTGTGACGTGCACTCATCCCTTTGTGTTTAGAGCATCTCCTTAGTTTCTGACACTACAAAATTCTCCAGATGCATCTTATGTTTTTCCAGCCCCAGTGCTAGACTCAGTCATTTCTCCAAGGAACACTGGTTCCTTTTGCTGAAGAACTATATTTAAAAAATCAACACCTGGAGATAGCTGTGCTCATGACTACAGATTTCGCTACTCTAGGTTCTTTCAGCGAATAAAGCCAGGGAGTATTATATGTTTGCTGACCTATCCGATCCTTTCTCCAGTGGATCTTCCTGACCCAAGAATTGAACTGGGGTCTCCTGCATTGCAGGCGGATTCTTTACCAACTGAATTATCAAAGAATCCTTGCTGACCTATATATAAGCCTATATCTATGTTTCTTCCTTTATCTATATATTTATTAACATAAACTTGAGCTCATATTGATATATACAACTTCAGTATGGCAGCATGATTTTCCTCTAACATTCTCATCTTTCTTGTAACTTCTTTTTCCACAGTGATAAAAAATAGCTCTCAGAAGTTGACAATATGAAGTTGTTTCAGAATTTTGAATGTGTACTCCTATGAGAAATGTTGCCAACAAGAGTACAGTGTTTGTATAAATTTATTTTTGCCTTCAGATTTACAGTATAAAAATAAAAACACTATTTTTTTCCCAAAGTAACTTAGGAAATGTTATTTTCTTCCCCTTCAGTGAGGCCATGTTATGCATACAGTTATAGGCATCTGTCATGATCTGCATTCTTTCTAGTGTTCCCCTGAGATCTTGGTTGATAGATATTTAAAAAAAAATATTGTTTACAGTAAAAATCACTGTTTGTGACATACAGTTCTATGTGCTTCATGACAGCATAAAGTAATATATGCACCGTTCCAGCACTATATAGAGCTGTTCTGTCACCTTAAGGAAGCTCTGAATGGCCCCCTTTCCACAGTCTCCAACCCCTGACACCCAGCAATCTGTTTTCTGTTCATACCTTTTCAAATTTTCTGAAATGTCACATTGATGTAGTCAAAGCATATGTAAACATTTTTTGCCTGGCATCAGCTAATCACATTAAAAATCCATTTGTATTTTTGTGTGAATTTAGCTCATTCCTCTTTGTTTCTGAATAGTATTAGGTTGCAGGAACATATCATAGTTTATTTCTCTGTTCACTTGTTGAAGGACATCTACGTTTCTTTCAGTTTTGTGTGATCATGAACGATGCTGCTATAAACATTTGTGTAAAGTTTTATGTGAACATAAATTTTCAATTCACTTGGGTGAGTATCTAAGAGTGGAATTGCTGGGTTGCATGAGAATATAAAACTACTAGCCAGGTTGGGGACCAAGAAAAGATATCATAAAGATAAATGAAAAAACCTCTGTAGGCTTCCAGCCTGAAGCAGGTCTGAAACTGGTGAGGAGAGAAAAACTAAATCAAGATCAGATTTTCAATTGCTATTTTAGGCTGGACACGACTGAACTGAGAATGTCTTTGTGACTGCTTTGGTTGAATGAGCAGAAAAGTTAAGGGACATGCTAAGCTTTTACCCTGGGGGTGAATACATTTTAAAGGGGCATAGAGAAGCACAAAATGCTCACTTAATATCATTATAAATATTGTATTTCAGCATACCCAAGTTATCCAACAAACCAAATTACATGTGATGATTAATTTACTGTTTCATTATTGGATATGATAAAATTAAGTCAATTTCTCATGACTTTGCTATTATGAAAACAACAGCAGTGATTTCAGGTGAGAAAATGATAAAAAACACACAGTACTAGTTCTGAAACAAAGGTTACATTAGACTTTGTTTTGAAATCAGTGAAATAGGAACTAAATTTTTGGTTCTTGCAGGTAAGAAATTTAAGGGAGATCAGTCCTGTGTGTTCACTGGAAGGAATGATGCTAAAGCTGAAACTCCAATACTTTGGCCACCTCATGCGAAGAGTTGACTCATTGGAAAGGACTCTGATGCTGGGAGGGATTGGGGGCAGGAGGAGAAGGGGACGACAGAGGATGAGATGGCTGGATGGCATCACGGACTCGATGGATGTGAATTTGAGTGACCTCTGGGAGTTGGTGATGGACAGGGAGGCCTGGTGTGCTGAGATACATGGGGTCGCAAAGAGTTAGACACGAATGAGCGACTGAACTGAACTGAATATAGCACACTAGTTTATGTAAATGGCTCTGAAATAAATACTTATTGAATTAATGAATAAATTGAAAACTTATAAAAGTGATGCTCAGTAAATACGAACATTTTATATACATATATCCTCCTGCGGGTTTCCTATGTGGTGTAGTGGTAAAGAACCTGCCTGACAATACAGGAGACTTAAGAGACATGGGTTTGATCCCTGATTCAGGAAGACTCGCTGGAGGAGGACATGGCAGCCTGCTCCAGCATTTTTGACTAGAGAATCCCATGGACAGAGGAACCTGGTGGACTACAGTCCATGGGGTCAGAAAGAATCAGACATGACTGAGCGACTAACATGTCTACACACTTCTACACTATACTTGGTTTACATGGGTATCATTCTAAACTACATTATTTCCTTACATAATGTTTCTAAGGCAAAGAAAAAAAAGGATATGTTTATTCTATTTATAAAATGAAGTGTTAATGCTCAATAATGTGGCAATTTATGTGTGTGGATTTTATTTTTTAAAATTAATTTTTATTGGAGTTTAGTTGGTTGACAGTGTTGTGTTAGTTTCTACTGTACAGCAAAGTGATTCAGCTGAATGTATACATGTATCCCCTCCCTTTTGGACTGCCTTTTCTCATTCAGATAACTAGTGAGAGTGTACTGTATAGAACGTGAATGCGGATTTTAGAGAGACTGGACTTTGGATCTCCGGATTCATTGTTTACAGCGAGCCGTATGTTATGTATTATGTTTACATTTTTATGTTCAGTCACTCAGTCATGTCCGAAGAGGGTACATAACTTCTCTGAGCTTTTCTTTCCTTGTCTATAATCATAATGCTGATCTCAGAGGTTGGGCTTCCCAGGTGGTGCTGGTGGTAAAGATCCACCTGCCAATGCAGGAGACACAAGATATCCAGGTTCTGTCCCTGGGTCGTGAAGATCCCTTGAGGTAGGAAATGGCACCCCACTCCAGTATTCTTCCCTGGAAAATTCCATGGGCAGAGGAGCCTGGTGGTCTACAGTCCATGGGGCCACAAAAGAGTTGGAGATGACTGAGTGAGCACACAGTCAGAGGTTATTGAAATAATTAAAGGAGAAGTCACTTTTCACTTTTATGCATTGGAGAAGGAAATGGCAACCCACTCCATTGTTCTTGCCTGGAGAATCCCAGGGTCAGGGGAGCCTGGTGGGCTGCCGTCCATGGGGTCGCACAGAGTCGGACACGACTGAAGCAACTTAGCAGCAGCAGCAGCAGATATAAAGAAGACCTGGGCTGTGGTAAATCCTCCACAAATGCTCATTCTTAGAGCTCTTATTATATTATTAATTCAAACCATAGTTTTCCTATCTGCTTTGATAGACTATACATGTGAGCAAGAATAATTACTTCTCCATAGAATTCTCATTTTGACCACACAGACCCTGGGACTCTTGTTTGCAATCAACCTATTTGCTACTTGAATGAGGTCCTTTGCAGCTCACTGATCCTACAGAGATACACGGGTTGAACATACTGATTAAGTGGTAATTACAAGTTTTGACTAGAATGGTCTATTCGATATGGCAGAAAAGATCATTTGGAGGCAAATATTTTATTGAAACGTTTTCTTAGACTGATCTGATTCCTTTGTAAAGAAAAATTGGGCAAATGTAAATACTAAAAGAAGCACATTTGTGAGTAGAGAAACTCTCTAAAAGACTTCTGCTAAATCAAGAAAAATGAGGATTACTTGGACAACATAAGACATTTTTTGATATATTTGCTCTTACAGTAACAATGCATATGTATATTATTTAAAATTTAAAAATAATAGAAGAACATGGATTGCATATAATTTGTATCCATGTGTGAGACAAAAGATTTCAAACATATACAAAAGTAGAGCAATTAACATAAGAATTCTCCTTATCTACACCCATACCCTCCACCATGAATTCAATACCTGACCTTAAAAATGATCTACTCATGGTTAGTCTTGTCTCATCTATTACCTTCTCAACTCTCTCCCCTACTTCTGAATTATTATGAAGTGAATTTCAGAGAATTTATCCTGACTGGGTCCATTTTTTTTAATCTCAGGAAAATATGATTCTATAATTTTAATAGATAACCTGTGTCATTCATTCCGTCATTGTCAAACAGAGAGTGCTTCAGAAGCTATGTTTACATTTTAAAGGAATGAAATATTTTATTAGTATAATTCTTAAGTATTCCAAGTTATTTTTTTAACCAAAATATCATGGCTGAAAGCTTTGGAAAAAAGTGTACAGATAAAATAGTTTTACAAATCAGCATATCATCTTTTAAAATGACTCTCTAGTGGCAAAAAAAAAGGTCATATATTGTTATTGCTTAGTGTATCAGTTGTGTTTAACTCTTTGTGACCCCATGGATGGTAGCCCTCAGGTTCTGTCCATGGGATTTGCCAGGCAAGAATACTGGAGTGTGTTGCCATTTCCTACCTCAGGAAATCTTCCCAACCCAAGGATCAAACCCACATTTCCTGCATTGGCAGGTGGATTCTTTAGCACTGAGTCACCAGGGAAGACTATGTCATAAATAGTTTCACATAAAAACTATGTGTAAGTGTATTGGAGGCATCATGTTTTTAAAACCTAAGTATTAATTTCTGTTAGAAATATAAAGAAACAAATCCAAATATCATTATCTGTTTAGAAGATCAAGTGGTTTGACCTTTTAGTTCTTTGTGATTATATTTTCCTGGTTGTAATCATTTTTGGTAGTGATTTCCAATTGGATTTTATGAAATGAGTATTGGTAATATTAGTTATATTAAGACATTTCAGAGTTCAGGAATACATAGAACTTAGGGTAAATATTTGACCAGGGTAAATATGGCATTTGAATTTTAGAGCATCATGTATTAATATAGAAAGAAAATTAATGTTATCTCAATAGCGATAATTCCATATAGTTGGGATTTAATAGAGCAAAGAATTATTCTGAAGGGCATAGAGTTTTACTTTGCTTTGATATGATAAATAGTGAACACATACAATAGGAACTAATTTATTTAAAGTACATATTTTGAGAAATATTAAATCATCTTTCCTAAATACCTAGTATTCAATGAGATTTTAAAAAGCAAAAGCATTCCATTTGAATCAGCATTTATATTTATCTTCCTTATAACCAACCTCTCATTTTGGGGAAAATAAAGATTTCCATATATATTTGCAATTCCAAGTTTCTTGTGAGATGGAAAAGACTTTTTTTTTTTTTTAAGATCCCAAATAGTGCCTTCAGTTCAGTTCAGTTCAGTCACTCAGTTGTGTCTGACTCCCTGCGACCCCATGAATCGCAGCACACCAGGCCTCCCTGTCCATCACCAATTCCTGGAGTCCACCCAAACCCATGTCCGAGTCAGTGATGCCATCCAACCACTTCATCCTCTGTCATCCCCTTCTCCTCCTGCCCCCAGTACCTCCCAGCATCAGAGTCTTTTCAAATGAGTCAACTCTTCGCATGAGGTGGCCAAAGTACTGGAGTTTCATGTTCAGTATCAGTCCTTCCAATGAACACCCAGGACTGATCTTTAGGATGGACTGGTTGGATCTCCTTGCAGTCCAATGGACTCTCAACAGTCTACTCCAACACCACAGTTCAAAAGCATCAATTCTTCAGTGCTCAGCTTTCTTTATAGTCCAACGCTCACATCCATACATGACCACTGGAAAAACCACTTAACTGTAAACCCTTGATGGTTTATGTGTGTGTAACTTTGATGATAAAGTATTCAGTAAGTGGACAATATGTTTTGATTTGGACAGTAAAGACAAAAACAAAATGATGAATTTGAAACTGGAGCAAGAGAATACAAATATTTGCCAATTTAGCCACATTATTTTTTGAATCATCCTTAAAGAGTTTGCATTTGTTGAAAACAGAAAAGAGAGTAAGCTTAGAATTCTTTGGATTACCTTTTAAAGTAAATATTGGAATCTTTACATTAAACAATTACCAAATTCTTATTTATTGTTAAAATAAAACTTGTATAAATTACATAAGCTAGATAAGACCACTTGAGTTAATGAAATGAACAGCTGAAACATCTGCAAATGAGAAATTGCTCAATTAAATGTTGTTGATTTTGATCTTTGGAGTTGAGGGGAGAATTAGAGATTAATTTTGTGATTCCATGTGTTTATTTGGATGGGTTAAGACAGGAAATGGAAGGTTAAATTTTCAACGTCATTTTTGTAAATTTGCCTTATAGATAATTAAAATATTCCTCCAATGTGTTGTATTATGTCTAAATGATTGCAGTGATTATTATGGGGTCTCAAGATGAAGAACACAAGGTACTATCATCAGAAATTATGATATTTCAACTTACTCCTTACTGTCTAGGAAGCTGAATTATAATGAAAATAAAATGTCTTAAGATCAATCATCTTTGCTAAGATCCTTCCAAGTGTGTGTGCTCAGTCACTCTGTCATCTGACTCTTTGTGACCTCATGGACTGTAGCTTGCTAGGCTGCTCTGTCCATGGAATTCTCTAGGCAAGAATACTGGAATGGGTTGTTATTTCCTTCTCCAGGGGGTCTTCCTGGCCCGGAGATTGAACCCATATCTCCTGCTTTGGCAGGTGGATTCTTTAACACTATTCCCCAAGATCCTTTCACAGACTGATTACTTACCAGATTTTCCTCACCTAATAAATGAGCAATCTGCTTGCTGGCTTTAGGTTTTCTGGACATGTTTATTTGGTTACTGTGTATTATATTATATATGGGGGATTTTGGTGGTACATTGCCTCTGTCACATGATGCACCTTCATTCAGGCTGATTTAGGAGGTGGGCCACAGGAAAGTAAATGGGGTCAGCGGGATGGTTATTTTAAAGGACCAGAGCAGGAAAATGACAGAGGAGGACAGGCATGTTACTGGGAACATCATAAATCAAGTAGTACAGCTCTGTCCTGGTGTCTCAGGTTTGAGCTCAGAGTAAGAAAGGTAAGATGAATACAATAGCTTCAGGAGCTGTCTGGACACTGAGACAGAGTAAGATGACAGAGAACTCCGAGGAAAGCAAAGTCCAAAATGGTACTTAATGGGTGTAGAAGGCTCTAGGCTCATTTCACCATATTTCTTTTCTTCCCCACCCTCTTTCTTTCCCATTTGTTCCTGACTTATTCTCATCTCCCAGAGCCCAATTCCAAATCCCAACTTTACAACCCACTTCTGAGCCCTCTTACTTTGGGATACACCAAGCCTTCTCTCCATCTCCAGAGCTACATGGGTTATGCTGTTCCTGGCTTTGTTGTCTGGGTTTTGCCCTTCCTAGTTGCTGTGAAGACTGCTAGCTTCAGTGTGAGTCCTACAGAATCCTGCCTCTGCTAACCAGTCCTCTCACCATCATCTTCATCCGTGGAAAAGCAGTGGAGGGCGGGTGGAGATATAAGCATGGCAAAAAAATAATGTGGAGAAACAGACTGAGTTTGACTGTTTCCCCATGAGATGGTGTTAGTTTTAAGACATTTAGATTTTAGAATAGCTTTGGTTGATATGATAGATGCTGATTGTGTGTATGTGTGTATTGTCAATACTAATTAAACCAAACTTCAAACCTTTAAGATATGTGCTTTTTATGTTAATTTTTTTTAAAAAATGTAGGTTTGCAAAAGCATGAATACTATTAACCTCTTCATGTATAGTGATTGTATACAAATATCCACTTGCAAAGAAGAAAGTAAGTTATCACAGTTTCCACAATTCAGAGGTAACCACTATTACTCATTTTGCTAAATATTCTTTCAGGGACGACCATTTCTTGTGTGTGTGTGTATATACAGATCAATGATTCTCAATCAGGTCATTTGCCCAAACCCTCCCAGCCCAGGAGGTATTTGCCGATGTCTGAAGTAATTTTGGTTGTCGCATCTGGGAAGTGCTACTGACACTGGTGGGTAGGGGCCATGGATACTTATAAACACCATACAAAACCTAGGACAAATTTCCCTGGATCCCCAGCAAAAACTTACACAATCTATAATGTCAGTGGTGCCAAAGTTGAGAAGTTCTGAAGTAAACAGACAGATGTATGTATATTATAATACACATATTATATACTATATGTGTATATAATATATAGATATTTGTGTATTATGGATGGATGAATTCATGGCATAAATGCTTTTGCACATTTACTTTTTACTTATTTATTTTTTATTGTGGTAAAATGCATAAACAATGAAAAATTAACCATCTTAAATGTTTGTCTCTTTAACTTTGACATTTGGATACATCCATGTAACCACATCAAAAATAACATATAGAAAGCATTTTAATCACTTGAAAAATCTATTATGTGTTCTCCTAGTTAATTTTCTCTACCCACAGAGGTAAAATTTCTGACTTCTGTCATCATACTCTTGGAAGTCTTATAAATGTGACTGTGCAGTGTGGACCTGTGTGTGTGTGTTCCTTCAGTAAATGTCTTTTGGAGCATCTCATTAAATGTGACATTTATCCATGTTCTTAATAGAGTTGGACATGATGGACGTGACTTAGCAGTAACAGTATGTTAATTGATAATTAATTCTTTTCTGTCATTGAGTGATATTTTGCTGTATGGATATAACAAAATTTTATTCATTTTTTGATTCATTAAGAGTATTAAGGCTGTGTTGCACAATGCCTTAGAACAAGTAGAAAGTGCAAAGGAAAAATGTTAATGAGACTTACCTGGCGGTTCAGTGGTTAAGATTCTACCTCCTAATGCAGGGGCACAGATTTGATCCCTCGTAGGGGAATTAAGGTCCGTCTAGTCAAGGCTATGTTTTTTCCAGTAGTCATGTATTGGATGTGAGAGTTGGACTATAAAGAAAGCTGAAGGACTGGTGCTTTTGAACTGTGGTGTTGGAGAAGACTCTTGAGAGTCCCTTGGACTGCAAGGAGATCCAACCAGTCCATCCTAAAGGAGATCAGTCCTGAATGTTCATTAGAAGGACTGATGTTGAAACTGAAGCCCCAATACTTTGGCCACCTGATGTGAAGAGCTGACTCATTTGAAAAGACCCTGATCCTGGGAAAGATTGAAGGCAGGAGGAGAAGGGGATGATGGAGGATAAGATGGTTGGATGGCATTGCCAACTCAATAGACATGAGTTTGAGTAAATTCCAGGAGTTTGTGGTGGACAGAGAGCACTGGTGTGCTGCAGTCCATGGGGTGGCAAAGAGTCGGACATGACTAAGCAACTGAATTGAACTGAGGGGAACTAACTTCCCACATGCAGCTGGGTGTGGCCAAAAATTAAAAAAAAATGACGTTTAAAAAAAATCTAACAAATATTTGAGCTAAACTACCTTAACATAAAATAATATTATAGCTTTGATTACATTATTAGTTGATCATATGATAGTATCTGTGAAACAAATCAAATTGTGCAAATATTCTAAACATTATAAAGATAAAACAACTTGTTTGATATAAAAACTTGCTTCAATAAAGAAATTTTGCAGGAAGGAATGGATGGTAGTAACAAACAGGAAAATTAGGGATTAGTGAGATAGTCTATTCATGTGTATATTACAAACATTTATTTTTCGGAGTTTGAACATCATTCTTTCTGATGGCCCATTAAAAGACAAGTAATGTTGAGATGCATACAAGTTTAAATGCTGTTAAATCAGCCAGCAAGTTCTTGAAGAGAATTCTTTTTTTTTTACTACTCATTGGACATGCATCAGCTGAGCAATCTCTTACAGAGGAATTGTTTCAGCTATCTGAGCAAGAGCAACAAGCTCAGACTATTTGCTTTGAAAAGCATTTAGAACCAGCCAAGCTTAAAAGTGGCCTGGGCTTTCAAATGTCACCTATGGAGCAAATATTCGATCTAATACAGAACAAAATGCAGTAACATACATGCAAAGTACTAGAGTACTACAGTGAGGGCACTAGACTGGGATGGTTTTAAGTGCGAACTCTCCAGCTTGGCCATCCCGGTTTGAATCCACCTTCACAGTCTATTAGCTCTGGGACGCTGGGCATTTACCTCTGAGTGACTTAGTTTCCTCAAGAGTGAAGTGGAAATTTGTCGTAAGTCTTATGAGTTTAAAATGAGAAAGTGCTTGTAAAATAAACAATGCCGAGTACCTAGAATAAATGAGACACAATAGGTGTTTGATAGAAAAAAAAAAAATCTGTTTTTTAAATGAACATGTATGTGTTTTAAATTGGGATTAAAATTTAGATCAGCATCGGTATGTGCTTGCTGCTGCTGCTGCTAAGTTGTTTCAGTCGTGTCCGACTCTGTGCGACCCCTTAGCATACTGAATGACAATTAGCTTCCTCAAACCCACAAGGTTCTAAATTATCAGACACGAGAGTCAAACCACGGTAACAAGGAGCATGAAAACGGTTTCTTAGGCCCCTGTGCCCCCTACACATTCTTCTCACCTCTGCCCCCAGCCTGACCAAAACCGGAGAAGGAAACTTCCTAGTCAATCAGCATTGGAATACAGATTTAAGTGCACTTCCCCAAAATATGTAGCTCAGTCAGTAAAGAATATGCCTGCAATGCAGGAGACTGAGGTTCAATTCCTGGGTTGGGAAGATCCCCTGGAGAAGGAAATGGCAGTCCACTCCAGTATTCTGCCTGGAGAATCCCATGGACAGAGGAGCCTGGTGGGCTACAGTCCATGGGGTTGGATTGCAGGAGTTGGGCATGAATTAGCAACTGCTGCTGCTGCTAAGTCGCTTCAGTCGTGTCCGACTCTGTGCGACCCCATAGATGGCAGCCCACCAGGCTCCCCCATCCCTGGGGTTCTCCAGGCAAGAACACTGGAGTGGGTTGCCATTTTTTTCTCCAATGCATAAAAGTGAAAAGTGAAAGTGAAGTCGCTCAGTCATGTCCGACTCTGGCGACCCCATGGACCGCAGCCTACCAGGCTCCTCTGTCCATGGGATTTTCCAGGCAAGAGTACTGGAGTGGGGTGCAACTAAACCACCACTAAGTTATATTTTATAATAGCAACATCATAGAGACCTGATTTCTTTCCTCCTCCTCTTTTTCAGCTTTGGCTTATTTTTACTATATTTCTTTTGTGGTAAAGTTGGCTCAGATGGTAAAGAATCTGCCTGAAATGCAGGAGACCAGGGTGCAATCCTTGGGTCGTGAAGATCCCCTGAGAAGGGAATGGCAACCCCCTCCAGTATTCTTGCCTGGAGAATTTCATGGACAGAGGAGCCTGGCGGGTTACAGCCCACAGGGTCACAAAGAGTCAGACACTACTGAGTGACTAACACACTCAGCATGAAACACAAGTATTACTAACAAGCTACAACAGCTGGCTGCCAAACCAATCAATATCTCTTCCTGCTCTCTTCCTTACTAAAAGAATCAGACATAGCTGAGCAACTAACACACATTATATTAATTTATTTTCTTTCATGTCTTCCTTTCTAGACTATGAACTCCTTAAAGATAGGGATCTGAATCTTGCTCATGTCTAAATTCAGGGCTCATGGGGTAATGAACTGAAGATAATTTTGAATCAAAGTATATACATGAGATTGATGTGACACTTGAAGTGTGGACCAGTTTGAATACTGCCTTTGGAACAAGGATCAGATCTGCCTATCTATCGATCTGTCATCAATCATCTGTCGTCTCTGTCCATCCACTCATCTGTCCATCCCTCTGTTATCTTTCTTTCCATCCAAGCATTTTCTGTTTTTGTTTTTTTTTTTTTTCATTTTATTGGTCTTACTGACAAGACCACAGTTCTTATTACCAGGTGGTGCTAGTGGTAAAGAATCTGCCTCCCAATGCAGGAGACTTAAGAGCTTCGGGTTTAATCCCTGGGTCTGGAAGATTGCCTGGAGAAGAGTATGGCAATCCACTCTAGTATTCTTGCCTGGGGAATCCCATGGACAGAGGAGCCTGGCAGGCTACAGCCCGTAGGGTCATAAAAGAGTTGGACTTGACTGAAGTGAGTTTATTTTCTAGGGCTCCAAAATCAGTGCAGATAGTGACTGCAGCTATGAAATTAAAAGGCACTTGTTTCTTGGAAGAAAAGCTATGACCAACCTAGATAGCATATTAAAAAGCAGAGACATTACTTTACTGACAAAAGTCCATCTGGTCAAAGCTATGGCTTTTCCAGTAGTCATGTATGGTTGTGAGAGTTGGACCATAAAGAAAGCTGAGCACTGAAGAAGTGATGCATTTGAACTGTCATGTTGGAGAAGATTTTTGAGAGTCTCCTGGGCTGCAAGGAGATCCAACCAGTCCTGAATATTCATTGGAAGGACTGATGCTGAAGCCTCAACTCCAATCCTTTGACCACCTGTTGCGAAGAGCTGACTCCCTGGAAAAGACCCTGATGCTGGGAAAGATTGAAGGCAGGAGGACAAGGGGACAACAGAGGATGAGATGATCGGATGGCATCACCGACTCAATGGCCATGAATTTGATCAAGCTCTGGGAGTTGTTGATGGACAGGAGGCCCTGGCATGCTGTAGTCCGTGGGGTCACAAAGAGTCAGACACGACTGAGCGACTGAACTGAAGTGACTGAGCACAGCATGCACAGATGCATCAGGTGATGATCCTGACTTGCTCTATATTTGAGACACTCTAATAAGCATAGAATCTCTGAAGCAAGATAATAGGGATTTCAGTCTAGGCACCTACTCTTATTACCTGTGTGAGAGAAGTTTGTTTCTTTCACTTCATCAATAAAATAAGAGAATAATGGTACCTATATTACAGGTTTATTGTGAAGACTAAATGAGTTAATGCAGTCTTACCTTTAGGAAGAGTGGGAGGCATAAATTAAATGTGCTCAATAAATGTTAATTATCAATAAATACCTGTTGTTTCTTGAAGTCAATATTTAGCTGTCCAGATGGTTTCTAGACTAGTGAATTCATGTTTCTGGTTATATTTTATCAGTTTTTTCATTGAAGAGTCCTGTATGTAACACAACAAAGTTTTACAGAAATGTAACATAGAAAATCTATTATCTTCAGACTTGTTCACTGTATCCTGTTAAGTTTTGTTTCTGTATTAAAAAAAAATACACAACACAACTTTAAAAGGCTTCCTTGGTAGCTCAGATCGTAAAGAATCTGCCTCTAATTCAGGAGACCTGAATTTGATTCCTGGGTTGGGAAGATCCTCTGGAGAAAAGAAGGGCAACCCACTGCAGTATTCTTGCCTGCAGAATTCCAGGGACAGAGAAACCTTGGGGGCTATAGTCCATGGTGTCACAAAGAGTCATTCACACCTGAGGAACTAACATTCTAATTTAGAACTAAAACCTGGAAGTTTCTGAATTTAGGTATTGAAAACCTAAGTTGAGCAAATAAAAAATGAATGCAAGATATTTTTTTGACTGACTAGAAGGAAACACTCAGTATTTTTCCTAACATGCTTTAAAAATATTTGGAGAGAGCAGTGCATGACAGGTATAGAGTAAACACCAAAGAATCCTGAGAGAGAAAGAAGCATCCCAGTGGGTCTCAGCATGTGGCTTGCCTCCAGTCTGCGCTTTGCTGCAGAAGAATGTTGGCATGATGACATACATGTTCCGCATGTGACGCTCCACGTGGGGACCCATGAGGAGTGAAAGGGAAGCATATTTTATTGTAAACCTGCCCCCTAGCTACATGGAGCAAAGGATAGAAAGTAAAAATTGTTTTGAGATCAGACACATTTTTCTAGGAATGGATGGGACAGGGTTGTCTGAGGAAGTAAGCAGAGAAATCTGTGGAATGCTCCAGCCTTTCTTGGGTGGACAAAAATGTGAAATACTTTACACCCATTTGAGCATGATGTATCACATGATGAATTCACTAGAGGGACACAGCCAGGGATGGCACAGTATCTGACCACATCAGTGAGTTAAAATTCTTAGAAAAGAGACAGAAAGAAATAAAGGAAATGAAGCCATTGCACACAGGTGGGTACTGGTGACTTATTGTTGGTTGCATTTGTTAAGACTCTGTGGTCTACTGATGTGACATTTACATCTTTCTGAATTCTGCTTTTTCCTAGCCTAGAAGAAGCTCATTCTTTCTTACCTTTTTAAAATGTGAAGCAAATAATTATTCCTTTCATAAGAAACAAAGATTACTTTTACTTAGATAATTCAATTGTTAAAATCTAAAATGAAACGAAGAGGTCCAATGATGCAATTGGAAAAAAAAAATTGCTTCCACCTTGCAAATTAGCAAATAAACTTCCCCATGAAAAATATCAAGTGTGGAAAATGGCTGGTGGAAGCTCATTTTACCTACAAGTTATAATAATATTTGTTTCAAGCTACACATGCATTCCACTCTCCCTCCACCCCCACACCCCTGCTCATCAAGTGAAAGATTTTCTTTTTTTTCAGTAAGAAGACTACATTAAAATTGCTTTCCTTCAGGAATTTTAAATAAACTACTCAAACATTTCAAATTGAAAACAATTATGTTTTTGTCTGTAGACTCTCTTTGGTTATAGCCCTTGCTGTGGAGGTAAGATTTCAGTGTTAAAGCCTAGAATTTTGCTATGAATGAGGTCAGTGAGATCTCATCCTCCCCCTTCACACAGCAACTAAACAAGAGAGGAGCGAGTCCATGGGTTTGTTCTTGTCAGAAGAAGGAAAGAAAAGATTGTGAAACAATTGAGAAAATTCTCGTAAAAGAAAAGATTTGTGGGTAATTAGCAAGGATGGGGGACAGAAATAAGCAAAGGGTATAGATGGGCCACTGAGACTGTATGGTTGTCTGTCTGTCCTTGAATCCTTTAGACACACATTATCCCATCTAGACAATGAACAGGGTTCCACGTAGGTCGCTACTATGTTTTATTTCTTTTCCAGTCTCATAAACCCATAAGGTCTCTCTGGACTCCTTGTCAGTTCAAGGAGATCATTCTACTGCTTCCTTGCCCACACTGGGCTTCCAGCCTGTTTGGCATCATCTAAAGTCTGTATTTGTGTCATGCTGTTCCAGGTGCTGGGGAACTGTTTCACTTTTGCAGGTCCTACTGAGGCTTGAGGAATTCTATGAGGCTGTCTCACCCTCATGACCTTGATAAACAACCCCCCCGCCCCCAAACCCCACCCCACCCAGGCATTTCTGCTCTGGGATTTTATTGCTTCCCAAGATTCTATTCCTGGTGACTCAGAGGGTAGAGAATCCACCTGCAATGCAGAACACCCAGGTTTGATCCCTGCATCAGGAAGATCCCCTGGGGCAGGGAATGGCAAGCCACTCTAATAATCTTGCCTGGAAAATCCCATGGGCAGAGGAGCCTTGTGGGCTACAGTCCATGGGGTAGCAAAGATTCAGACACAACTAAGTGACTTTCACTTTTCAAGGTTCTACTCAAGAAAGGGGGCAAATAAAGGATGGCAATTTGTGCTTTTAAATACCATACTCCTTTCTGCTTAGCTCACTTCCATGCTAAGATCAGAAGATGAGGTGGGCAAGTGACCTTTCTCAGGGACTCACACCGTCTACTCATCGTTCACTTTTCTTCTATCATTCCTCCACTCCAGTCCAGGGAACACTTATTGTATCTGTGGAGCCCAGAATCTTTCTCTTACATAGTTTGTTTTCATAGTTTGCTTTCATAGTTCGTTCCTTCCAAGTATTAGTCATATATGATAGTTGTTTGACTTGTTCCTGAAAATTGAATTTATAAATTGAAAGCAAGGAAAATGCTTGCTTCTTCCATTTGCTATGTCATCATTTTCTAGAGATAAAAACATCCTAAACAGGGAGGGACAGACAGGGATAAACGGAATTTTAAACAAACAAACAAAAAACACTACCACACAAAGCATATTGGTCAATAATTTTGAAATTTTATAGTAGCCCAGAAGATATAATGTGTTTGAACTTGCCTGCTGCTCTGAAAGTGGACTAGTATGGAAGGAAAAGTGATGTCAGTGAACTGGGACTTAGTGTGAAATGCAAGGATAAATTGTATTTTCTTGCATAAGCTACACTCCTGAAATGGACTTCCCAGGTGGCTCAGTGGTAGGGAATCCACTTGTCAATACAGGTGATGCAGGCTGGATCCCTGGGTCTGGAAGATCCCCTGGAGAAGGAAATGGCAACTCACTCCATTGTTTTTGGCTGGGAAATCTCATGGACAGAGGAGCCTAGTGGGTTACAGTCCATGGGGTCAAAAAAGAGTTGAACACAACTTAATGACTGAACAACAAACACATTCCTGAAATACTTAGAGTGCTGATATTCACTTTTTGAATATTCTGACATTTCTTTTTAGTCATTGGATTAGAACTGCTTAGAATATTAAAACGAGGCATTATTAATTCTTGAGCTTTTTGACCAGATGTCAATTTCAAAGGAAAGAGTAAATTTTTAAATATAGATATATTTAATGAAAATGATTCTTTTGCTCAAAAGTTATTTTTAGAATTTATTTATTTATTGCTACTCTGAGTCTTAATTGCTGCACATGAGCGTTCTCTGGTTGTGGCAAGCAGGGCCTACTCTCTAGCTGCTGTGTGCAGGCTTCTTATTGTGGTTGCTTCTCTTGTTGTGGAGCACAGGATTTAGGGTGTGCAAGCTCAGTAGTTGTGGCATGTAGGCTTAAGTTGCTCTGAGGCAAGTGGGATCTTCCTGAACCGGGACCAAATCTGTGTCTTCTGCATTGACAGGGAGATTCTTTACCACTGAGCCAATGGGAAGTCCTGCTCAAAAGTATTTATCAATCATTAACAATATGCATCAGTTCAGTTCAGTTCAGTCACTCAGTCGTGTCTGACTCTTTGTGACCCCATGAATCGCAGCATGCCAGGCCTCCTTGTCCATCACCAACTCCCAGAGTTCACTCAGACTCATGTCCATCGAGTCAGTGATGGCATCCAGCCATCTCCATCCTCTGTCGTCCCTTTCTCCTCCTGCCCCCAATCCCTCCCAGCATCAGAGTCTTTTCCAATGAGTCAACACTTAGCATCAGGTGGCCAAAGTACTGGAGTTTCAGCTTTAGCATCATCCCCTCCAAAGAAATCCCAGGGCTGATCTCCTTCAGAATGGACTGGTTGGATCTCCTTGCAGTCCAAGGGACTCTCAAGAGTCTTCTCCAACACCACAGTTCAAAAGCATCAATTCTTAGGAAGTGTAAAACTTCATTGGATGTTTGAAACTGCCTAGAAATTGTCTTGATAAAGTATGTTGCCTGTTGTTGTTTTTTAATCTGTCGTGGACTTAAGAAGGAATTTGTGATTCATAAATTTTAAAGAACAAACTTAGTTAATTCTCATAGACCTGTGATTTCACTGTGACTTTGTTGAAACAGGTTGGACCTCTAGCTCCTATAAATTGGATCTAACTGTTCTTTCTTATTGCTTAGCTCAGAATCACATGCATTTTTAGAATCTAGATAATAAGTACTCAGTTCTGCCTCCTGCAAATAATAATTCACAATAGATATTCACTGGTGTTGATTTCTTTATGATGGTGACTGTTGCACAAATCTCATGTACACTAAATGTTGAACAAGCATTACCATTATTTTGACAAATATCCTCAGGTCTTTGGTACTGGTTTTGACAAATGGTCATGAGGAAGCTGATTCAGATGAATGACAGGCAGTTGTAGGGCAGTTCTACCAGTTGATTTTTCATCATGGAATGATTTAAAAAAAGCTAAGGAAAGCGTTCATCTGACTTGACAGTGGAGGGTCCATCTGCACTGTGAACGGTGGGTGATTGTTAATAGGCAGGAAATACTTGGTAGAGACTATCTTCACCAGAGCAAATCAAATACTTATCTTTGTCAATTCCCTACATTGTAAAGGCTTGGACTATATGATTGTGTTTAAAAGTGTGTTTATATAAAAATAAAAATAAACTTTATATGGACTGTCATATAAAATGGATTAGCCAAGTCATTAGGGTTCATCTAGTTAAGGTGTACATGTGTGGGCCTGAATTCTTAATATAGAGAAGGGTTAGTAAATTTTGAGTGATGTTTTAAATAGTGAAACCAAATAAAAAGAAAATAAAATACACAGAAACATCCTCATGTAAGTAAACCTTATGTATTATTTAGGTTTTCAAAGAACATATATTTGTAAAATTTCTCTCCATTTTATTTTCTTAACTGCTAAAGTGTCTATATCATGAAAGAAAGAAGAATGAACTGAGTCACAAAATCTGCATTGGAGTCCTGCCTCGATAGCTTTACCCAATTCATTTAATACAATGTTTTTCAACCTTTTCTCATTATTATTCTTCCAAAGTGGTTTATTAAATATTTTATCTTAATTAGCTTACCTCCACTTCACAGATAAAATCTGCCTTAAAACTCAACATTCAAAAAACTAATATCATAGCATCCACTCCCATCACCTATGGCAAACAGAAGGGGAAACAATGAAAACAGTGACAAATTTTATTTTCTTGGGCTCCAAAATCACTACGGATAGCGCCTGCAGGCATGAAATTAAAAGATGTTTGCCCCTTGGAAGAAAAAGCTATGACAAACCTAGACAGTGTATTAAAAAACAGACACATTACTTTGCTGACAAAGGCCCATATAGTCAAAACTATGATTTTTCCAGTAGTCATGTATGCATGTGAGAGCTGGATAATATAAAAGGATGAGCACTAAAGAATTGATGCCTTCAAACTGTGGTGCTGGAGGAGACACCAAGAGTCCCTTGGACAGCAAGGAGATCAAACCAGTCAATCCTAAAGGAAATCAACCATGAATATTCACCAGAAGAACTGATGCTGAAGCTGGAGCTCTAATACTTTGGCCACCTGACGTGAAGAGCCAACTCACTGGAAAAGAGCCCAAAGCTGGGAAAGATTGAAGACAAAAGGAGAAGGGAGTGACAGAGGGTGTGATGGTTAGCTAGCATCACTGACTCAGTGGACATGAATTGGAACAAACACAAAGGAGAAAGAAGAAAGGGCAAAAATCTAAGGAGACAGTAGGGGACAGAGGATCCTGGCATGCTACAGTCCATGGGGTCACAAAGAATAGGACAGGACTTAGTAGGTGAGTAACAGCAAACAAACCTGCAGTGGGAGGTGTATCTAGAGCGGCCACAGAGAGAGAGGATAGAAAGAAACAGGGGAAAAAAAAAAAAAAAAGGAAGAAACGGGGCACATTGCTTTGGGGATAACCCGATGAAGGGAATGTCTGCGTTTTCTTTTTAAAGTTCAATTTATCTTTATTTTTCCTTTTATTGAGTCTCTAACTCTCCCAAGTATTCTTTTAAAAATAAGTTTTATATTTTTGCTTTTATATCTGTGTCTATGACCTATTTATTTATTTTTAAATTTTATTTTTTAACTTTACAATATTCTATTGGTTTTGCCATATATCAAAATGAATCCACCACAGGTATACATGTGTTCCCCATGCTCAACCCTCCTCCCTTCTCCCTTCCCATCCCATCCCTCTGGGTCGTCCCAGTGCACCAGCCCCAAGCATCCAGTATTGTGTGTCGAACCTGGACTGGCGACTTGTTTCATATATGATATTATACATATTTCAATGCCATTCTCCCAAATCATCCCACCCTCTCCCTCTCCCACAGAGTCCAAAAGACTGTTCTATACATCAATGTCTCTTTTTCTGTCTTGTATACAGGGTTATTGTTACCATATTTCTAAATTCCATATATATGTGTTAGTATACTGTATCGGTGTTTTTCTTTCTGGCTTACTTCACTCTGTATAATAGGCTCCAGTTTCATCCACCTCATTAGAACTGATTCAAATGCATTCTTATTAATGGCTGAGTAATACTCCATTGTGTATATGTACCATCCAAAAGTCTACAAGCAATAAATGCTGGAGAGGGTGTGGAGAAAAGGGAACCCTCTTACACTGTTGGTGGGAATGCAAACTAGTACAGCCACTTTGGAGAACAGTATGGAGATTCCTCAAAAAACTGGGAATAGAACTGCGTTATGATCCAGCAATCCCACTGCTGGGCATCCACACTGAGGAAACCAGAATTGAAAGAGACATGTGTACCCCAATGTTCTTCGCAGCACTGTTTATAATAGCCAGGACATGGAAGCAACCTAGATGTCCATCATCAGATGAATGGGTAAGAAAGCTGTGGTACATAAACACAATGGAGTATTACTCAGCCATTAAAAAGAATACATTTGCGTTTTCAATGCCAACTCTGAGAGAGCCTTGAAGAGCGTCTGGAAGAGTAAGCCGCAAGTCCAGCCACTGAGGCAGAAGAGAGAGAAGCCAGTAGAGGGCGCACTACTGCTTTAAGAGAATTGCTATTGGAGAACTTCTGAAAAACTCTCCCAGAGTTTGAGAAGAAAAGTTTCAGCTTGAATGTCTGCCAAATCCAGAGGACACTATAGAACCTGATCCAGCACCAGTCCTTTAGAATCATACCCACTCTCCTCTAATCCTTTCACATCTTGTGACCCTATATATATGAGTCACAGAAGAAAAGTAAACTCGGGCAAGAAAAACTGCTCACATATCTCTCCTCCAAGAGAATCTCTGAAGCCAGGATTTCAAAACTAAGGAAAGGAGGCGCCTCCACGTTAAATTAAGATGCTCACTGATTATTTCTTGAGGAGTAAGAGAGTGGACGGTCTTTTAAGGGTACATCACAGGCATAAACAATATGCCTGTGAAGCAGGCGATGCATGTTCGATCCCAGGGTTGGGACTATCGCCTGGAGAAGGGAATGGCAACCCATTCCAGGATTCTTGCCTGGAGAATTCCATGGGGTGGCAAAGAGTCCCACACAACTCAGCAACTAATACTCTCACTTTCACTTTCAAAGGCCTGATGGTTACTGAGTGATGGTTATGGGATCATCCAGGGGTGCAGAGAAGAGACAAGGAAAGAAAAGAAGAACGGAGATTTTATCAAGATTTCAGCTCCAGGGTCATATGAGACTGACTTGCGTTTGCCCCGCAGGCCCACGCTTTCCTCCTGCATATTCCTGAACACATTATTAAATTTTTTGGATACTAAGTTTCTTTGTGGATGAAATGGGAATCGAAGTAGACTCACCTTCTAGAACTGAGATGAGGATGAAATATGAGAACTGTAAAGAGTCAAGCACAAAAGAAGGCTCAGTAAATGCTTCTTGTTGCTGCTGAGGCTACTGTGAAGTAACCAAAATGTTTGAAATTGGGGTGCAATAAGGATACACTCCATGGACAGAGGAGCCTGGCAGAGTACAGTCCATGGGGTGGCAAACAGTCAGATATGACTGAGCAACTAAGCACAGCACAGTGCAAGGATTATCCCTAAACAGCAGTCAATGCCCAGCATAGCCTTTTTGCTTCAAATCTTAGTGAATCAACATTTTTGAATTTCCTCTTTCTGCACCACCTTTTCCTTTGTCTAAAACATTACAACTTAAAAAAAAAAAGTACACTTTTGCTTTCCTGAAAAATATACCATTGAAATAGAGAAAGCTTACCCAGAAAAATTTTATGCTGCACCTTTCACAGATCAATTGTACATAGAATAACAACATCTATAAAATAAAAAATAAATTAGTTCTTACAGTAAAATAGCACTAGCATACAAAAACCACACACACAACAGGATTTGAGTGAGTCTATTAAAATATATAGATGTATACATCTGTCAATAAATCACAGAATATCTAAGCAGATGGGAAATATATATTCATCAATATAATTTTTGTTCAAATGATAATTACAATAAAGTCAACTAAAAATAATTTAAAAAACTCTTGTTTCCAAAATCTAAATAAAAATATATTAAAAAATTTTTTTTAAGATCCTCCACTTCCCTTGTCACATTCCTACAAACTTTCAATTATATTTTTAGCTAATATTAAATAGAAAATATATTTAATTTTTTAATTTCAATAGTGTATGATCAGCATTTAGAAATTATGAAAACATTAAAACCATTTAAGGACAATGTGTGAAATAGGAATAAATAGAAAAAAGTCTCTTAATTCACCATCCTAGAACAATCTTTATAGACATTTGATATTTTCATTTTTATCAATCCAATTTTGTCTTCCATGTACACGTGTATTTTGAAAACTTTTTATTGTCACTAGAGCAGACAATATACAGTAAGTTCCCTACAGTTGAATGAGTTCCATTCTGAAAGCAAGTTTGTAAGTCCAGCTTTTTGGTAAGTCTTTCAAAGTTAGCCTAGGTATCCAACTAACATGATTGTCTATATAGTATTGTACTGTAATAGGTTTATAATACTTTTCACAGAAATAATACATAAAGAGCAAACACAAAAATTAAAGAAAACATTTAAAATTTTACCTTGAACAATACGGTAGTTCCAGCTATATCACTGCTGCTTTTACATTTGCTTCCGGACATCCTGGGCTTGAAATAAAGATACCGTACTGTCGAACTCTGCACCATGCTGTACAATAAAGTACACAGACGCACAGCCACTTGTAGAGGATGCCTGCCTGAAACGATGAATGCAAGACATACGGACTAACTCACGTGACTGGACGTGAGAACTCACCTTAGCATCTTGGAAAGTTCAAAACTCAAAGGTTCGTATGTAAGGGACTTTCTGTAGTTTGCTATCTTTTCCACTTGATTATCTGCATCAGGAGTGAACTAATTTCCAAGAGGTGTAGTGGTTTTTTCTCTTCATTGGCATTTGACTTTCTGGCCCAGAGTTTTGATTGTTCCTAATTATGTTAGCAAAATATGACATCATAATTACTCTCATTTCCATTTATATAACTGATACTAAATATACCTCACAAATTTTGTTTTAATCTATATTTCTTAATTTGTACCAGTGTTTCTTGCTAATTTACATATGAGGATCTTAGATATTTGTTTTTTTTAAATTTTTGTATGATAACATATTAACCAATTGGCAACATATTAAATGTAGGTATTGCTTCTGTAGTTAATTTCTTTTCAAAATAATTTCATAAAATATAAGAGTAACAGTTTTGAACTTACATGTACAATATAATGGATTTTTAAAAATCATCTTCTTTTACCTCCATCTGCCCCAAATGAAGATTGCTTAAATTAGTACCTACAAAAGAATATAAAAGATTTTCTGCAATTCTGCTTAATTTAATTGTTAACTTTTATTTTTTAAAGTGTGGTATTTTAAATCACAGACATATAATGATCATTTATGAGCTATCTCCAGATGAATCTTTCATAGGACATAGAGGAGCCATTGGTACTAGGCTAGACAGTTTCTACTCAGGTTTGAAATTCTTATGACATTTTAAGTTCATTTTTAACTTAAAGAGAATGAGAAATTGCAAGGACTTCAAATTCACAGTGTGCCTGAGGCAGAGATGGAATGGAATTCAGCTGATACTATTATTCATGGTAGACAAAGCTAAAAATTGAAGTTATATTCCTTAAATAGTATATTAAATATGTCTCAGGAAAAAGTGCATTTAATGAGGGAAGTTTTCCAATGTTAGACTTTCCAAATGACTAAAGTCATTATAAAATGCAAATAATCTGAATTGAAATTACTTTATTTTGTCTTTAGGTTTGAGGGAAAACTTTGCATGTGTGCTTTATTTTTAAGAAAAAGCTATGGGTATAGATAGTAAAATCTTGTCAGCAAATTTCCATCATTTTCATTTAAAAGAACACATTGATATTTTAAAACTTTTTAAAAAGGTGAATTTCTTAAATGTGCTTTTAAATTAATTAATATAAGCAATTAAGTGGAATCTTTCATTATAGACCTTAGAACATTTAGGTTATCAAGAAAATGACATCTTACAAGTTATGATGATTAATTTATGTGTCAATTTAACCAGACTAAGGGATGCCCAAATAACTGGTGTAACATTATTTCTTGGTGTGTCTGTGAGGGTGTTTCCAGCAGAGACTAGCATTCAAATCTGTAGACTAAGTAAAGATTACTCTCCCCAATGTGGGTGGGCATCATACAATTCATAGAGGGCCTGAATAGAACCCAAGAAAGCAGAGGAAGGGAGCATTTGCTCTTTGATTGAGCCGAGACATCTATCTGCTGACCTCCAACATCTGTGTTCCTAGTTCTCTGACTTTCAGACTCTGATTAGGATGTATGCCATTGTCTCTCCTGGTTCTTAGGGCTTTCAGTTTGGACTGGAACTATGCTACCACCTTTCCTGGTTCTCCAGCTTGCAGATGGCAAACCATAGACTTCTCAGCCTTCAAAATCATGTGAGTCAATTCCTATGACAAATCCTACCTTATACATGTTTATATATGTCTTACTGGTTCTGTTTCTTTCCAGAATCTCATATATAAATTAAAGGTTAACTCAGTATATGTTGTTGTTCAGTCACTTAGTCATGTCTGACTCTTTGCAACCCCATGGACTGGGGTTCTCTGTCCTTCACTATCTCCCTGAGTTTGCTCAAACTTATGTCCATTGAATTGGTGATGTTATCCAGCCATCTCAACCTCTGTCACCCCTTTCTCCTCCTGCCCTCAATCTTTCCCAGCATCATTGTCTTTTCCAATGAGTTGGCTCTTCACATCAGGTGGTTCAAAGTATCAGAGCTTCAGCTTTAACATCAGTCCTTCCAATGAATATTCAGGGTTGATTTCCTTTAGGATGGACTGGTTTGCTCTCCTTGCTGTCCAAGGGACTCTCAAGAGTCTTCTCCAGCACCACAATTAAAAGGCATTGATTTTTCAATGCTCAGCCTTTTTTTTAAGGCCCAACTCTCACATCTCTACATGACTAATGGAGAACCATAACTTTGACTATTTGGACATTTGTTGTCAAATTGATGACTCAGCTTTTTAATACCCAAGTTTGTTTTAGATTAAATGTATAAAGAACTATCTGTAGGAGATTGGAACATGTCAATAAACTTATTCATTTGCATTCTCAGTTTCTTCATCATTCACTATAAAAGCAGGAACATAATGTACTTTAGAAGTGATTTGTTTATGCTTTCCTTGTGGTGATGAGTTCCCTGTTAGTCTCAGAGCCTGGAGTTCTAGAGTCTTGCTTTATATCATTTCTTGGCACATCTGTTTTTACACAGAACCCTCTTTATAGTTGAACTTTGCAGTGCTCAGCCTACAAATATGCAGTTCAGCTTTCAAGTCCATTCTTAATCCTTATCTCTTTGGTTAAGGCCAGTGCACTATTTATCAATGAATTCTTCAGGCACTGTGATTCTGAAACCTCCCCATAGGCATCTTACTGATATCTATCATTTCCTCTTCTCAAGAAGTCCAGTTTATTTATTTATTTATTTTATGACATTATACATGTTTCAATGCCATTCTCCCAAATCATCCCACCCTCTCCCTCTCCCACAGAGTCCAAAGAGCTGTTCTATACATCGGTGTCTCCTTTGCTGTCTCGTATACATGGTTATTGTTACCATCTTTCTAAATTCCATATATATGCGTTAGTATACCATATTGGTGTTTTTCTTTCTGGCTTACTTCGCTCTGTATAATAGGCTCCAGTTTCATACACCTCATTAGAACTGATTCAAATGTATTCTTTTTAATGGCTGAGTAATACTCCATCAGGTCCCATCACTACATGGGAAATAGATGGAGAAACAGTGGAAACAGTGTCAGACTTTATTTTTCTGGGCTCCAAAATCACTGCAGATGGTGACTGCAGCCATGAAATTAAAAGACGCTTACTCCTTGGAAGGAAAGTTATGACCAACCTAGATAGCATATTCAAAAGCAGAGACATTACTTTGCCAACAAAGGTTCACCTAGTCAAGGCTATGGTCTTTCCTGTGGTCATGTATGGATGTGAGAGCTGAAGAAGGCTGAGCGCTGAAGAATTGATGGTTTTGAACTGTGGTGTTGGAGAAGACTCTTGAGAGTCCCTTGGACTGCAAGGAGATCCAACCAGTCCATTGTGAAGGAGATCAGCCCTGGGATTTCTTTGGAAGGAATGATGCTAAAGCTGAAACTCCAGTATTTTGGCCACTCTTGCCAAGAGTTGACTCATTGGAGAAGACTCTGATGCTGGGAGGGATTGGGGGCAGGAAGAGAAGGGGATGACAGAGGATGAGATGGCTGGATGGCATCACTGACTCGATGGATGTGAGTCTGAGTGACCTCTGGGAGTTAGTGATGGACAGGGAAGCCTGGCGTGCTGTGATTCATGGGGTCACAAAGAGTCGGACACGACTGAGCGACTGATCTGATCTGAATACTCCATTGTGTATGTGTACCATCCAAAAGTCTACAAGCAATAAATGCTGGAGAGGGTGTGGAGAAAAGGGAACCCTCTTACACTGTTGGTGGGAATGCAAACTAGTCCAGCCACTATGGAGAACAGAGTGGAGATTCCTTAAAAAACTGGAAATAGAACTGCCTTATGATCCAGCAATCCCACTGCTGGGCATACACACTGAGGAAACCAGAATTGAAAGAGACATGTGTACCCCAATGTTCATCGCAGCACTGTTTATAATAGCCAGGACATGGAAGCAACCTAGATGTCCATCATCAGATGAATGGATAAGAAGCCCAGTTTAATTGAACACAGCTGGCTCAAAAGTATGAGACCTTGAATCCCATCAGTAATACTTCTTTACTGTGTAATCCACGTGCAATATGATTAAAGTCACTTCCTAAGTCTATTTGTCTATTTAAGTACATTAACCTCCAGAGGCTTAATTTTCCTCTAAGAGGGAAATTGCCATTTTGCTCTTCAATTACACGTATATCTATGATGTAATATTACATCCAGTTTGGAGAGACGGCCTCTACCATTGATCCAATATATATACATGAAGCTGTGAAATCTTATGGTATTACTCATGAAGATAAATATGACACAGGAATTCAAAACCACAAAGTTATGGCTGGTACTTGAATTTTTAAAAAGCAGTGGATATTTTCATTGCCATTTTGAAATATTATTTGTTAGTTTCCACATTTGTTAAACTTTATAGAGTTTATATCAAGTGATGTGTAAGAATACAAAAATATTGAATATCTGTCTTAAAGAAACTCAATCTATTGTAATAAAGGCTATTTTTCAACATTTATTTTATTTAAAAAATAACCAGATGTTAAATTAGTCATGATGTAATGAATAATTATTATGGTGTGACATATTTCAGTAATAATGGCTTTCTACTAGACTCATTTCATTCATTTATTCATGTATTTATCTAACATATATGCATATATATGTGTATATATATACACAGAAACTATATATTTATATATAGCTTCCCTGGTGGCTGAGTGGTAAAAAAACTCTTCCTGCCAATTCAGGAGATGTGGATTTGATCCCTGGGTCTAGAAGATTGCCCAGAGAAGGAAATGGCAGACCACTTCAATATTCTTACTTGGGAAATCCCATGGACAGAAGAACCTGGCAGGGTGCAGTCCATGGACTCGCAAACGAGTCAAATACAACTTTAGGGACTGAAATAACAACTCTATATATGTGTGTGTGTATTATATTTGAGTACTATATATGTGTATATATATATATGTAGTCAACTTAAAAAAGATGTACAAGACCTGTCCCACCAGCAGATGGTAAAGAGTCTGTCTGCAACGTGGGAGACCAGAGTTCGATCCCTGGGTTGGGAAGATGCCCTGGAGAAGGAAATGGCAACCCACTCCAGTATTCTTGCCTGGAAAATCCCATGGACGGAGGAGCCTGGCTGGCTACAGTCCATAGGGTCGCAAAGAGTTGGACATGACTGAGTGACTTCACTTTCACTTGAGTATTGTGAGTTAAGTTTTATTTGGGGCAAAATGAGGACTGCAGCCTGGGAGGCAGCATCTCAGATAGCTCTGAGAGGCTACTCCAAAGCGGCAGTGGGGGAAGTCAATATATAAGATTTTGGTGAAGAGGGAGTTCAATACCATGAAACACTCATTTTATAAAAGGGTTTTTGTTAGTCATGAGGATCTGATGTCACCGTGAAGGAATTTAGTGCTTCTCTAGATATGAGGAGATGCAAGGGCTTCGATCATAAAATCTTTTCCTTCTTCAGAGGATCTTCCCAACCCAGGGATTGAACCTGGGTCTCCTGCATTGTCGGCTGAATCTTTATCATCTTAGCCACCAGGGAAGTCTAAAATCAGTTCCTAAAAACGCCCAACTAACTGAAGACCTTCCAGATGTTCAAGCTGGTTTTAGAAAAGGCAGAGGAACCAGAGGAAAGGCAGAGGAACCAGAGATCAAATTGCCAACATCCGCTGGATCATCAAAAAAGCAAGAGAGTTCCAGAACATCTATTTCTGCTTTGTTGACTATGATAAAACCTTTGACTGTGTGGATCTCAATAAACTGTGGAAAATTCTGAAAGAGATGGGAATAGCAGACCACCTGACCTGCCTCTTGAGAAACCTGTATGCAGGTCAGGAAGCAACAGTTAGAACTGGACATGGAACAACAGACTAGTTCCAAATAGGAAAAGGAATACGTCAAGGCAATATATTGTTACCCTGCTTATTTAACTTCTATGCAGAGTACATCATGAGAAATGCTGGACTGGAAGAAGCACAAGCTGGAATCAAGATTGCTGGGAGAAATATCAATAACCTCAGATACACAGATGACACCACCCTTATGGCAGAAAGTGAAGAGGAACTAAAAAGCCTCTTGATTAAAGTGAAAGTGGAGAGTGAAAAAGCTGGCTTAAAGCTCAACATTCAGAAAACGAAGATCATGGCATCTGGTCCCATCACTACATGGGAAATAGATGGGGAAACAGTGGAAACAGTGTCAGACTTTATTTTTCTGGGGTCCAAACTAACTGCAGATAGTGACTGCAGCCATGAAATTAAAAGACGCTTACTCCTTGGAAGGAAAGTTATGACCAACTTAGATCACATATTCAAAAGCAGAGACATTACTTTGCCAACAAAGGTTCGCCTAGTCAAGGCTATGGTCTTTACTGTGGTCATGTATGGATGTAAGAGCTGGACTGTGAAGAAGGCTGAGCGCTGAAGAATTGATGGTTTTGAACTGTGGTGGTGGAGAAGACTCTTGAGAGTCCCTTGGACTGCAAGGAGATCCAACCAGTCCATTCTGAAGGAGATCAGCCCTGGGATTTCTTTGGAAGGAATGATGCTAAAGCTGAAATTCCAGTACTTTGGCCACCTCATGCAAAGAGTTGACTCATTGGAGAAGACTCTGATGCTGGGAGGGATTGAGGGCAGGAGGAGAAGGGGACGACAGAGGATGAGATGGCTGGATGGCATCACTGACTCGATGGATGCGAGTCTGGGTGACCTCCGGGAGTTGGTGATGGACAGGGAGGCCTGGCGTGCTGCGATTCATGGGGTCGCAAAGAGTCAGACACGACTGAGCGACTGATCTGATCTGATACATATTATATGTATATTATATATATATGTATATACAATATATATTATATATATGTGTTTGAGTACCTAATTAGGTGTTAGCGAGAAAGACAGATGAAAATGTAATAATTACACCATGCCCACTCAGAAGATGTGGCAGCCCTGGATGTGTGTCACTAGGATATCCCTTCAAGAGAAAACCTGCTGCAGAAAGTGCAGTCAGTGTAGAGCTTCCAAAAACAGTGCCCTTGGAATCCACCCTGGAGCCATGAGTGGACAGTTCAAGTCAATGATTAGTCAATTGGAGTAGGGCACACCCACTTGTGTCCACTCACCACTCCTCTAACAAGATATCTTTGCTCTGGAGCTCTCTGTTGGGCTGGTCAAGTACTTTTTAGAATTGCGCTTTATCTGAGGCTCTTGCTAAGTCATCTCTCTTCTTCCCTCTTCTCCTACACCTGTCAGATCTCCACTGAAGCTCACCTGCTTTTGCTCATTTTCTCCTTTATCTTCCACAGAAATACCCCAATAAATACTTTGTGCTTCTAACATTTTCTCTGTGCCTGCTTCGAGAAAGATGTGAACTGACCCAGATGATGATAAATATAATGCAAAAAAAGAAAAAGAAGCAGCATAGGGAGATGGTGGTGGGGGTTGGGCTTTTCATGGGAAATGGAGATTAGCAACTGTAAAGCATGGTAATAGAGGTATACCTGAGAATTTAAATTTTGAGTAAATCCCTAAAGGAAAAATTCTCCAAGCTAGGCATCAACATTACGTGAAGAGAGAACTTCTAGATATTCAAGCTGGATTTAGAAAAGACAGAGGAGTCAGAAATCCAATTACCAACATCTGTTGGATCATCAAAAAAGCAAGAAAATTCCAGAGTAACATCTACTTTTGCTTCATTGACTATGCTAAAGCCTTTGACGGCATGGATCACAACAAACGGTGGAAAATTCTTAAAGGGATGGGAATACCATACTATCTCACCTGCTATCCTGAGAAACCTATATGCAGGTCAAGAAGCAACAGTTAGAGCTAGACATTGAGCAATGGACTGTTTCCAAATTGGGAAAGGAGTACGTCAAGGCTGTATATTGTCATCCTATTTATTTAAGTTCTATGGAGAGAATGTCATGCGAAGTGCTGGGTTGGATGAAGCACAAGCTGGAATCAAGAATGCCGGGAGAAATATCAATAACCTCAGATATGCAGATGACACCACCCTTATGGCAGAAAGTTAAGAGGAACTAAAAAGCCTCTTGATGAAGGTGAAGGAGGAGAGTGAAAAAGCTGGCTTAAAACTCCACATTAAAAAAGTGAAGATCATGTCATCCAGTCCCATCACTTCATGGCAAATAGATGGGGAAACAATGGAAACAGTGAGAGAATTTAGTTTTTTTGGCTCCAAAGTCACTGCAGAAGGTGACTGCAGTCATGAAATTAAAAGACACTTGCTCCTTGGAACAAAAGCTGTGGGAAATGTAGACAGTGTATTAAAAAAGCAGAGACATTCCTTTGCCAACAAAGGTTCATCTTGTCAAGGCTATGGTTTTTCCAGTGGTCATGTATGGATGTGAGAGTTGGACTGTGAAGAAAGCTGAGCGCTGAAGAATTAATGCTTTTGAACGTGGTGCTGGAGAAGACTCTTGAGAGTCCTTTGGACAGTCCAACCAGTCCATCTTAAAAGAGATCAACCTTGAATATTGACTGGAAGGACTGATGCTTAAGCCGAAGCTCCGATACTTTCGCCACCTGATTCTAAGAGCCAACTTATTAGAAAAGACCCTAATGCTGGGAAAGACTGAAGGAAGGAGAAGGGGACAACAGAGGACAAGTTGGTTGGATGGCATCACCTACTCGATGAACATGAGTTTGAGCAAGCTTTGGGAGATGGTGAAGGACAGAGAAGCCTGGCATGCAGCAGTCTATGGTGTCACAAAGAGTCGGACATGGCTGAGTGACCAGTTGTGTCCTACTCCTTGCGACCTCAGATTGTAGGCCACAAGGCTTCTTTGTACAAGGGATTCTCCAGACAAGAATACTGGAGTGGGTTGTTATTCCCTTCTTCAGGGGATCTTCCTTATCCAGGGATCAAACCTGGGTCTCTTTACCATATGAGCCACCAGGGAAGCAAAGAATTCCTTCATGGGTCATATGCAGGTTCACCGTGATGGAGGGAGTCAGCATGCTCTTCGCTCATCACTGCAAAAATTTTATTGGAAGAAGGACGACTTTCTCAGTACCTGCATGAGGTAGAAGTCACAGAAGCTGTAAAGTCAGGGGTGATACCCCACAGTGTAGTGCTTTAAAGAAGTCATGCTTGTAGAAAAGGAGTAAGCCAGTGAAATGGTTTTGCATATATTTTTATGAGGTGAACCATTGTCCTAGAAGGAGTCTAAGGTGGTATGCAATTCTCCAGTGGTTCTCAAGCACTTTTGAGACTGAAAGCTAAAAAATATGATGTAATTGTTATAAAAATTAGATTAAAATGCATTTAAAAATAATTTACATATACCTTGTATATTTAATCTGAACTTTTTTTTGTTCATCTTTCATCACTGTCATTGTACATCTTTTTAGAAATAATATTTTGAAATTTTCCATCTCATCCCATTATGCAAACAATAAAAATACAAAACAAAACCATTAGATTACTTTGGGTCTTAGGATGAATATACTATTTTGCTATAAATTATTCTCAAATCTCTGGAAAATCAGCTAAAGTGTCCTCTTGAGAAACAGCTAAGAAATAAAAGTGTCATGTGTTCCTGGGGTTTGAAATAGGAAACCAAATGATGTGGAGTAAATACACAGGGAGGAAATGGGAAGTATGACAAGATAAATGATGTCGAATAATTCCTGAAGGTTAAGTTTGCCCTCTCTCTATATAGTAGTGGAAAAAGACTGGACTGGGAGTGATAAGTCACCAAATGAAAAGTGCTAATATCTTGAAGGAGGTGACTGACATATATACAAGAGTGGATGGCAAGCCTATTTGAAATGAGGTGTGTGTGTAGTGAAGAATTAGCTAATTTATTATAAGCCCTGCAAATGCTAAAATGGAATCCAAGATGAAGGCTGAAGGACGAAGTCCAATAAATCTTAAATCTCATAGTACTTAAAGATGAACTGAAGTGTACATTTCCTCAGTGAACTTTTCAATTCTGACACTTTCTTCTTAAAGGAGGAGCCTGTCAAAACAGGTTCCAGTGGTCAAATGATGCATCTCTTCCCCGACACAGAGCAGTACTCTCTGGTTTGATGAGAAAATGTTAATCTTACCCTCTGCACCTCCAGTCCCAGTCAGAGTATGGCTTTTTAACAACTGTTCCCTGGGAACTGTGGCAATAAAACATGGCAAGAGAAATGGATTTGCAGCAGATGGAGGCATTGCCAACTCCTGCAAAGCTTTGCCTGCTTCTGTGTTGACAGAGGAAGGCAGAGAGACAAACACTAGAAGCAAAGATTTCTCAGGGCAGGAAAAATAAACACGGAAGGAAAACTGTTTTGCCAGAATAGATAATTAAGAAATTAAAATTATCTGATAATACAGGCTAGATCCAGATGGCATGTATTTATGACCTCCCAAAGAAAGGAAAAATTATGGATGGAAAAAGTACGGATCCCAGAGATAACAAAATTCCCTATGAAATCTTGGAATATACAGATGACAAGAAAATGAAATAAGTTTTTTATTTATAAAGGAATATGGGTGCAATAGTTACTATAATGCTATCTGACTAAATGTTGAAAATAATATTGCATATTTGTTGTTGTTGTTGTTTAGTCTTTAAGTTGTGTCTGACTCCTTTGTCACCACATGAACTGTACCCCACCAGGTTCTTTTGCCCATGGAATTTTCCAGGTAATAATACTAGAGTGGGTTGCCATTTCCTTCTCTAGGGGATCTTCCCAATCAAGGGAATAAGCCTGAGTCACTTATATCTCCTGCATTGGCAGGAGCATACTTTACTGCTGAGTGACCAGGAAGTATATGGCATATATTTACTTATTATTGCTATCAGAAAAGAGTAATGATGAAAATTTCAGTCATTAGTCTTTGTAACTTCTAGAAAAAAAGCAGTTAATATTTTGTTTGTTTATTAGTGCTTTTTACCAAAAATTTCTCCTCCTGGCATTTCTTAAAGTAAGGTGTGGCCATGTGACTTAGTCAATCATTAAAATGGGTGGAAGTAATGGATGTCACTTGCAGGTGGGAGACTTAATGTCTAGGGCATGATTCATCATCCCCCTCACTTTTTTTCCCCAAGTCTTGGCAATTATGGAAGTAACTGAGATGTCTACATTAACATGTAGACAAGATCCTCTTTGCAGACCAAAAGAATCTGCCAACCTGTGCATCACATGCTAAGACTCAAAAAGCAATTATACTAAGATGGGTGAGGTTGGAATACCTAAGTAGAGGCTGAATTTAGATTTTTAAATACAATATTTGGCCTGTATACAAGAAATAAGGATTTGAGCCCAGAAAATTGATCCAAAGACAGGTGAGAAATCAAGGAGTGCAGGGAGGGACAAGGTGTTGTATATTACATTTTCCAGTATAAATGAAATATAGGAAACCACAGATCCAATATGTCAGATAGCCATAAGCAATACAGATATCAAAACAAAATAAAGAATAGTAATGAAAACAACCTCACACCCTTTGACGCATCATAGTCAATCTGCTAAAAAATAAAGATAAAAAAGAAAATTTAAAAGGAGCCTATGAGGGGATGAGTGAAGGAAGGCTATATAGAGAGGAGTTAAGGTAAGAAATGTATCAGGTATCTCATCAAAGATTTTACAAGACAGAAGATAGCTGAATGGGAATACTTAAAATGCTGGGAAAAAAAGACAATAATGCCAACTGGATTTCTATACTTAGTGGAAATATCTTCCAAAAATGGAGGCATAATAAATAAATTTTTTCAAATATCAAGAGAATTTATTGTCAGAGACCTATAATTCAAGATACATGAAAGAAATTTCTCAGACAGAGGAATATGAAGTCTGATGGAAATTTAACATTAAATTCTTTAAAAGATAATTGACTTTAAAGACAAATTAGTAACAAAATAACTGTGAGTTTATTATGTATGTAGAAGTAAAAAGTATGAAAAATAGTTCAAAGGGTGGGAAAGAGGTAATGGAAGTATACATGAATGGTGTAAAAATACTTGATGGTACTAAGTTAAGAAAAGCTATATATGACAAACCCACAGCAAACATTATCCTCAATGGTGAAAAATTGAAAGCATTTCCTCTAAAGTCAGGAACAAGACAAGGGTACCCACTCTCCCCACTACTATTCAACATAGTTTTGGAAGTTCTGGCCACAGCAATCAGAGCAGAAAAAGAAATAAAAGGAATTCAAATTGGAAAAGAAGAAGTAAAACTCTCACTGTTTGCAGATGTCATGATCCTCTACGTAGAAAATCTTAAAGATTCCACCAGAAAATTACTAGAACTAATCAATGAATATAGTAAAGCTGCAGGATATAAAATCAACACACAGAAATCCCTTGCATTCCTATACACTAATAATGAGAAAATAGAAAGAGAAATTAAGGAAACAATTCCATTTACCATTGCAATGAAAAGAATAAAATACTTAGGAATATATCTACCTAAAGAAACTAAAGACCTATATATAGAAAACTATAAAACACTGGTGAAAGAAATCAAAGAGGACACTAATAAATGGAGAAATTTACCATGTTCATGGATTGGCAGAATCAATATAGTGAAAATGAGTATACTACCCAAAGCAATTTATAGATTCAATGCAATCCCTATCAAGCTACCAATGGTATTCTTCACAGAGCTAGAATGAATAATTTCACAGTTTGTATGGAAATACAAAAAACCTTGAATAGCCAAAGCTATCTTGAGAAAGAAGAATGGAACTGGAGGAATCAACCTGCCTGACTTCAGGCTCTACTACAAAGCCACAGTCATCAAGACAGTATGGTACTGGCACAAGGACAGAAATATAGATCAATGGAACAAAATAGAAAGCCCAGAGATAAATTCACGCACTTATGGACACCTTATCTTTGACAAAGGAGGCAAGAATATACAATGGATTAAAGACAATCTCTTTAACAAGTGGTGCTGGGAAAACTGGTCAACCACTTGTAAAAGAATGAAACTAGAGCACTTTCTAACACCATACACAAAAATAAACTCAAAATGGATTAAAGAGCTAAATGTAAGACCAGAAACCACAAAACTCCTAGAGGAAAACATAGGCAAAACACTCTCTGACATACATCACAGCAGGATCCTCTATGACCCACCTCCCAGAATATTGGAAATAAAAGCAAAAGTAAACAAATTGGACCTAATTAAACTTAAAAGCTTCTGCACAACAGAGGAAACTATAAGCAAGGTGAAAAGACAGCCTTCAGAATGGGAGAAAATAATAGCAAATGAAGCAACTGACAAACAACTAATCTCAAAAATATACAAGCAACTCCTACAGTTCAATTCTAGAAAAATACAAGCAACTCCTACAGCTCAATTCCAGACCCAATCAAAAAATGGGCCAAAGAACTAAATAGACATTTCTCCAAAGAAGACATATAGATGGTTAACAAACATGAACAGATGCTCAACATCACTCATTATCAGAAAAATGCAAATCAAAACAATTACGAGGTACCATTTCACGTGGGTTAGAATGGCTGTGATCCAAAAGTCTGCAAGCAATAAATGCTGGAGAGGGTATGGAGAAAAGGAAACCCTTTTACACCATTGATGGGAATGCAAACTAGTCCAGCCACTATGGAGAACAGTGTGGATATTCCTTAAAAAACTGGAAATAGAACTGCCTTATGACCCAGCAATCCCACTGCTGGGCTCCCCACACTGAGGAAACCAGAATTGAAAGAGACACGTGTACCCCAATGTTCATCACAGCACTGTTTATAATAGCCAGGACATGGAAGCAACCTAGATGTCCATCAGCAGATGAATGGATAAAAAAGCTGTGGTACATATACACAATGGAGTATTACTCAGCCGTTAAAAAAATACATTTGAATCAGTTCTAATGAGGTGGATGAAACTGGAGCCTATTATACAGAGTGAAGTAAGCCAGAAAGAAAAACACCAATACAGTATACTAACGCATATATATGGAATTTAGAAAGATGGTAACAATAACCCTGTATACGAGACAGCAAAAGAGACACTAATGTATAGGACAGTCATGTGGACTCTGTGGGAGAGGGAGAGGGTGGGATGATTCGGGAGAATGGCATTGAAACATGAATAATATCATATATGAAACGAGTTGCCAGTCCAGGTTTGATGAATGATACTGGTTGCTTGGGGCTGGTGCACTGGGACGACTCAGAGGGATGATATGGGGAGGGAGGAGGGAGGAGGGTTCAGGATGGGGACACGTGTATATCTGTGACGGGTTCATGTTGATGTATGGCAAAACCAATACAATATTGTGAAGTTAAAAAATAAAATAAAAAAAAGAAATTAAAAAATATTTTAAAAAAGAAAATGCTTATTGTTCATCTTAAGAAATTCACTAATATTTTGAAAAAGTGGCATATTTATTAAACCAATAGTAGAGATAAAAATACAAATAAATAATACATAAGAAGGTCGGAAATATAAATCAATAACAGAGGTAGCAAATAAAAAACAGAAAGCCAGATGATAGGCTGAAATACAACTGTATCAATAATTGCATTGCATCTAAAAGGCAGGCCTATCAATTTAGATAAAACATGATATACTACTACAGGCAGTAATTCCTGTGAACATAGATAAAAGTTACCAGGAAATTTAAACAAAATAAATTCTATAACATATAAAAAGAAAATATATGTCGTGACCAAATAGGGTTTCTCCCATAAATGAAAGACAGTTTCAACATTCAAAAATCAATTAGCACTGAAACATGTACATTACCATATGTAAAATACATGACCAGTACAAGTTCGATTCATGAGACAGGGCACCCAAAGCTGGTGCTCTGAGACAAACCAGAGGGATATGGGAGAGGGAGGTGGGACAGGGTTTCAGGTTGGAGGGGGACACATAAATATTCGTGGCCGATACGTGTTGATGTATGGCAAAAAGCATCACAATACTGTAATTATCCTCCAATTAAAATAATTAAAAAAGAAAAAAAAATCAATGGCTAGCTATAAAGAACAGATGGAAATTCCTTAAAATACTAAAAATAGAGTTACCATATGATCCATCAATCTTACTCCTAGGCATTTATCCAGAAAAGAGAAAACTCTAATTTGAAAAGAAACACACACCCCAATGTTCATAGCAGTACTGTTTACAATAGAAAAGATATGAAAGCAGCCTAAATATCTGTTAACAGATGAATAACAGATGGATAAGAAGAGGGGTACACATATACAGTAGAATATTATTTAGCTATTAAAAATGAAATAAGGCCATTTGCAGCAATGCAGATCAATCTAGAGATTTTTGTACTAAGTGAAGTAAGTCAGAAAAGGATAAACACCATATGACATCACTTATATGTGGAATCTGAAAATGATACAAAAGAACTTATTTATAAAACAAAAAGAGATTCACAGAAAGGGAAAACAAAATCATGGTTAACAAAGGGGGAAAGCAGGAAGGGATAAATAAGGAGCTTGGAATTAGCAGATACACACTACTGTATACAAACAGATAAACAACTAGGTCCTGCTGTATAGCATAGAGGACTATATTCAATACCCTGTAAGAACCTATAGTGGAAAAGAATCTGAGAAAGAATCAGATCAGATCAGATCAGTCGCTCAGTCGTGTCCGACTCTTTGCGACACCATGAATCGCAGCACGCCAGGCCTCCCTGTCCATCACCAACTCCCGGAGCTCACTCAGACTCACATCCATCGAGTCAGTGATGCCATCCAGCCATCTCATCCTCTGTCATCCCCTTCTCCTCCTGCCCCCAATCCCTCCCAGCATCAGAGTCTTCTCCAATGAGTCCACTGTTCGCATGAGGTGGCCAAAATACTGGAGTTTCAGCTTTAGCATCATTCCTTCCAAAGAAATCCCAGGGCTGATCTCCTTCAGAATGGACTGGTTGGATCTCCTTGCAGTCCAAGGGACTCTCAAGAGTCTTCTCCACCACCACAGTTCAAAAGCATCAATTCTTCGGAGCTCAGCCTTCTTCACAGTCCAGCTCTCACATCCGTACATGACCACAGGAAAGACCATAGCCTTGACTAGGCGAAACTTTGTTGGCAAAGTAATGTCTCTGCTTTTGAATATGCTATCTAGGTTGGTCATAACTTTCCTTCCAAGGAGTAAGCGTCTTTAAATTTCATGGCTGCAGTCACCATCTGCAGTGATTTTGGAGCCCAGAAAAATAAAGTCTGACACTGTTTCCACTGTTTCCCCATCTATTTCCCATGTAGTGATGGGACCAGATGCCATGATCTTCGTTTTCTGAATGTTGAGCTTTAAGCCAACCCTTTCACTCTCCACTTTCACTTTCATCAAGAGGCTTTTTAGTTCCTCTTCACTTTCTGCCATAAAGGTGGTGTCATCTGCATATCTGAGGTTATTGATATTTCTTCCAGCAATCTTGATTCCAACTTGTGTTTCTTCCAGTCCAGCGTTTCTCATGATACTCTGCATATAAGTTAAATAAACAGGGTGACAATATATAGCCTTGATGTACTCCTTTTCCTATTTGGAACCAGTCTGTTGTTCCATGACCAGTTCTAACTGTTGCTTCCTGACCTGCATACAAATTTCTCAAGAGGTAGATCAGGTGGTCTGGTATTCCCATCTCTTTACACATTAACTGCTTCCTCAGCCCATATATACATACATATGCTGCACACCTGAGACCATCACAACATTGTAATCAATTGTACTTAATAAAAAGTTACAAAAGCACAAATGGTTATAATTCAGCACATAAGCAGAATAAAAAGAAAAACAACACAAGCATCCATATTTTATTCAGAAATAGTGTTTTATAAAATTCAATATCCATTCATGGCTAAAAACAAGCAAACAAACAAACAAAAAAAGTCCCAGTAGACCTGGAGTAAAAGAAAGCTTCCTCATCTTGACAAAGGCCTCACATATCATACAGGTCATATAGAGTCCTATATGATCTGGACTGTTACCTTTCCTACTCCATCACTTTATACTCTCATTTGCTCATTCCTTCGTAGACGGCAATGGCACCCCACTGCAGTACTCTTGCCTGGAAAATCCCATGGAAAGAGGAGCCTGGAAGGCTGCAGTCCATGGGGTCTCTGAGTGTTGGACACAACTGAGCAACTTTACTTTCACTTTTCACTTTCATGCATTGGAGAAGGACATGGCAACCCACTCCAGTGTTCTTGCCTGGAGAATCCCAGGGACGCAGGAGCCTGGTAGGCTGCCATCTATGGGGTTGCACAGAGTGAGACACGACTGAAGTGACTTAGCAGTAGCAGCTCATTCCTTATTAGATGTACTGCGTTTCTTGCTATTGTTAAGATGCCAACATGTTCCCACCTCTTGGACTTTGCATTAACTGCTTCCTCTGTCCAGAATGTATTTCCTTTTCCTTACTTTTTTGTTTTGTTTTGTTTTTAACTGCATCACACAGCTGAGGGAACTTAGTTCCAGGGTCAAGGATTGAACCTGGATCCCCAGCAGTGGAAGCATGGAATCCAAACCCTTGGGCCATCAGGGAATTCCCCAGAATGTTTTTGGATCTGACAGCTGTATGTCTCATTCCATCTTTTACTTCACTTTCTTGTCCAAATGTCACATTCTTACTGTGTATTACCATCAGTCAGTTCAGTCACTCAGTCGTGTCCGACTCTTTGCGACACCATGAATCGCAGCACTCCAGGCCTCCCTGTCCATCACCAACTCCCGGAGTTCACTCGGACTCACGTCCATTGAGTCAGTGATGCCATCCAGCCATCTCATCCTCTGTCGTCCCCTTCTCCTCTTGCCCCCAATCCCTCTGAGCATCACAGTCTTTTCCAATGAGTCAACTCTTCTCATGAGGTGGCCAAAGTACTGGAGTTTCAGCTTTAGCATCAATCCTTCCAAAGAAATCTCAGAGCTGATCTCCTTCAGAATGGACTGGTTGGATCTCCTTGCAGTCCAAGGGACTCTCAAGAGTCTTCTCCAACATCACAGTTCAAAAGCATCAATTCTTCAGCACTCAGCTTTCTTCACAGTCCAACTCTCACATCCATACATGACCACCGGAAAAGTGTATTACTATAGGCATTCATTTTAAAACATCCAATCACTTCCTCTCATTTGGCTTTGTATGTATTATTATTTCTTTTAACTAACACTTTATTTATTTATTTTTTCAAAGTAGTTCAAGATTCACAGCAAATTAACAGAGAAAGAGGAGATATCTCACACCCCCTCTGCTCTCACACATGCATAGGCTCTCATTATCAGCGTCCTTCACCAGAGTAAATACATTAGTTACAATTGATGAACCTTCATTAACGTATTATTATCACCCAAAGTTCGTAGTTTACATTAGAACATTACAGTTCACTCTTGGTGTTGTACATTCTATGGGTTTAGATAAAAGTATAACAACACATGGGGCTTCACAGGTGGCACTAGTCTATAGAACACTCCTGCTAATACAGGAGACACAAGAGATGTGAGTTTGATCCCTGGGTCAGGAATATCCCCTGGAGGAGCTCCAGTATTCTTGCCTGGAGAATCCCATGGACAGAAGAGCCTGGTGGGCTACAGTCCATATGGCCATAAAGAGTACGACACAGCTGAAGTGACTTAGCGTGCAAGCATAATAACATGTACCTATCACTATGGTATCACATAGGTTATTTTCACTGCTCTATAAATCTCTCTGCTATATATTCATCACACTCTTTCTCTCCATCAACCCCGGAAATTAAAAAAAAAATTTTTTTAATTTTATTTAACTTTACAATATTGTATTGGTTTTGCCATACATCAAAATGAATCTGCCACAGGTATACATGTGTTCCCCACTCTGAACTCTCCTCCTTCCTCCCTCCCCAGCAACCCCTGAAATTTTTTACTGTTTCCATAGTTTTCCTTTTTCCAAAATATCATGGTTGGCATCATACAATATGTAACCTTTTCACATTCACTTTCTTCATTTAGTAACATGCATTTAAGTTATCTCCATGTCTTCTCATTGTTTGATAGCTCATTTCATTTTTTGTGTGTTTAATAATATTCCATTGTCTGAATGTACCAGTTTCTTGATCTATTCACCTACTAAAGGACATCTTGATTGCTTCCACACTTTGGCAATTATGAATAAAGCTGCTGCAAACATCTAAGAGCACATTTTGTGTAGACATGCTTTTAAGTCGTTTGGGTAAATACCAAACAGTGTGATTGTTGAATCACATAGAAAGAAAACGTCTACTTTTTGTAAGAAACTGACTAATTGTATTCCAAAGTATGTGAACTATTTTGCTTTCTCACCAGCAGTGAATGAGAGTTCTGTTGTCCTGTATCCTCTCCAGCATTTGGTGTTTTCAGTGTTCTGGGCCATCCTAATTGGTGTGTAGTGATATTTCATTGTTGTTTTAATTTGCATTTTCCTCATGACATATGATGTAGAGTACCTTTCTGTATGCTTATTTGACATCTGTATGTCTTCTTTAGTGAGTTTTCTGTTAGGGTCTTTGGTTCATTTTTTTAAATCACGTTGTTGTTTTCTTAAAAGTGAAAATGTTAGTTGCTCACTTGTGTCCAACTCTTTGCTACCCTATGAACTGTAGCCCACAATTCCTCTGTCCAGGGAATTCTCCAGGAAAGAATACTGGAGTGGGTTACCATGCCCTCCTACAGGGGGTCTTCCCAACCCAGGGGTTGAACTGGGGTTTCCTGATTTACAGGCAGATTCTTTACTGTCTGAGCCACTGGGGGAAGTCTGTTTGTTTTCTTACTGTTGAGTTTTAGAAGTTCTTTGTCTATTTTGATAATAGTTCTTTGTCAGATGTGGTTTTTGCAAATATTTTTTTCCCAGTCTGTGGTTTGTCTTATTTTCTTGACAATGTCTTTCAAAGAGCAGAATTTTTTAATTTTGATGAAGTCCAGCTTATCAGTTTCTTTCATGGGTTGTGCCTTTGGCATTGCATCTAAAAGCTATGGCCATGCTTGCTTTGGCAGCACATGTACTAAAACTGGAATGATGTGAAGAAGATTAGCATGGTCCCTGCTCCAGGATGACAAGCAAATTCATGAAGCATTCCATGTTTGAGAAAATTAAAAAGTCATTACCATTCCAAAGTTCATGTAGGTTTTTTCTTATGTAATCTTCTAGGGGTTTTAAAGTTTTAGGTTTTACATTTAGATCTGTTATCCACTTTGAGTTAATTCTTGTGGAGGATATAAGATTTGTATCTAGGTTCATTTTCTTTTTTTTTTTTTTGCATGTTGACATCCAGTTGTTGCAGCAACATTTGGTGAAAAGACTATTTTTGCTTCATTGTATTGTCTTGGTTTCTTTGACAAAGATCAGTTGCCTATATTTATGTGGATCTATTTCTTGGCTCTCTGGTTTGTTCCTGTTTTTTAAAAAATAGTGCTTTCTTCTAACAGCTCTGCAATTAACTTATTTTTATGTTATTTAAAAATATACCATGTAAAGTAGATAAAAGCAAGCTTCCCTGGTGGTTCAAATGGTAAAGAATCTGCCTGCAGTGCAGGAGACCTGGGTTCAATCACCAAGACCCGGGTCAGGAATATCCCCTGGAGCAGGGAATGGCAACCCACTCCAATATCCTTGCCTGGAGAATTCCATGGGCAGAGGAGCCTGATGGGCTACAGTCCATGGGGTCTCAAAGATTTGGACACAACTGAATGACCAACACTTTTACTTCACCATGTAAAATCCATAAGACCAAGAATTTTTAAAAATTATTGTATCCCCAGTAAAGAATAGCTTTCAGAATGTATATTGGCCTTCTGTAAAAATCTGTTGAATAAATAAATGAATGAATCACTAAATTAGAAAGTTTTGAAATAAAATGCAATATAGGGTACAATAATACTGACTTCTCGAACTTAAAATCATCTGTTCTTTGATGATTAGAGATATAAAAGAGGGACTTCCTTCACATTTGAAGAATATATAAAGTTTTAAATACTATACATTTTTAATTTGCAGATTCTATGCCCCGAGCTGATAAAATTTCAATTCTTGTTTTTAAGAATAAATGTAAAAGATAAAAGGATTCTGACACACAGAGAGATTTGAGTGTCACAGTGAGCCAAAAAGAACTTATTCCACTTATTTTTCCTCCTATATCTTTGAAACGAACAAGAAAAGGGGACAGTTCTTTTCTCAAAAGAGTAGTTATTTTTCTCCTCTTTTCTTGAAAATCCCTCTGGATGATACAGAGCTTACAGAATCAGTCACCAAAGAAAGCAGTATTCTGCACTGTAAGAATTGTTTCCTTATGCCTTTGTCTCTTTGGAGACATTGGCAAATCAAGGTAAACATTTGCATCTGCATACAGGCTTAGCCTTGTCTGACTCTTTGTGACCCTTTCGACTGTATGTAGCCTCTGTTCCCAGGCTCCTCTGTCCATGGGATTCTCTAGGCAAGATTACTGGAGTGGGTTGCCATTTCTTCCTCCAGGGGATCTTCCTGACCCAGCGATTGAACCCAAATCTGCGCCTGTCTCCTGCATGCAGCTGGGTTCTTTAGCTGCAGAACCATCGAGGAAACCCTCATACATTTCTGCAATAACTTGGAGCACTGGAATGTATTTCATCTACAGGCCTTTGTTTATCGCACAAAGCTTCTTGATTTAAATTGTGCTTTGGTGGACATCCCCCTGTGCCTGCAAGTAAGAGGTGTGGTTTTCATAATGATAGGGGCTCCTGCAGGAAAAGCAGCCTCTGTGATAATTTAGATATAACGAGGTTAATTTCCTTTTCTTCTCATTTTCCATAAATTGTATTCATGTTTCCTTTTGTTCCTGGAGACAATGTCAAATTGTAGAAGTAATGAATAAGCTGAGCAATCTCTATTGAAAGAAAAGTATTACAAGGTGATAAATGTTATTAAAATATATTTCTCGAAGGGAAATCCTTCTACATACATAATTTTGCTAACTATAAATGGTATTCTCAGGAGGCACAGTGGTAAAGAATCTGCCAGTCAATTCAGGAGATACAAGAGACACACAATCGATCCTCTGGAGAAGGAAATAGAAACCCACCTCAATATGCTTGTCTTGAACATTCCATAGACAGAAGAGCCTGGCAGGCTACAGTCCACAGGGTCACAAACAGCTGGACACGACTAAGTGACTGAATAGATTTTTCAAATTAGTATTTAAGGTCATGAGGTTATGTAGATGTATAGACTATGATTGCTAATATATTTTTAATAATGGTAGCTGAAGAGATGAATCTGTAATGGTAAATTCAATATAATCAAAATATTTCTATTCTTTCTTGACTGAGATTGCATTTTTACAAAATATCATTTCTGAAATGAAATTAGATCCAGATGAAATGCATTGTTCTATATTTTGGATGAATTAAATAAGTAAGAGTTGGAGGCCCATAGTGGTTCTTTTCCTCCACTAAAGAGGAGGGAAGACCTGTGAAGTGGTAGCACTATTGAAACATGTAAAGCTATTATAAGTATTGGAATTCTGCACAATTTCAGGAGAGAGAACTGAGAGCCCCATTTTATCTTTGATTGATCAATAGATAATGTTCATTCAAGCAACATTTATTAAATATCTCCTATGGGCTGGGCATAGTGATAGGAAACAAAGATGAATACAATGAAAATCTTGGGCTCATGGCATTCATATCTCAAAAATACAGGTATGCTTTTGGTTGGTACATTTCTTATGCAATTTGATTTGCACTACAAATCAATATTTTTATCATATATTTTTCTGATTATAGATATAGTATATGAAAATTCCCATATCTCTACTGCCTAAGCAATGGTAGACATTGCTTTATCTATATAATCCTAGAACTACATTAAAATATTGCTTTTCATTTAGTATCTACTTGTACATTTAAATATAGTGACTCTAATTGTTATAAGATTACATAGAAATAAATAATCTATTATTCATTATTTAGGTTGCTTTCAATTTCCTGCTGTTAAGAAGATCTTTGTAAAATGTCCTAAATAATTTTTAGGATAAATTCCTATATGTGATGTTACTCAGTATAATCATAGGGAAATTTTAAAAACTTTTGACAATATTTCCAATTTGGCTATATACTTTGCAAGAGCAATCTAGTTTAAATTCTGCTCAGTTAGGGTCTTACATTAGCAAGGATTTTCATTTTCACTTTCATTCTGATATGTGAATTGTGTTTCATGTCCCTTAGTACTCTGTGCAAAACTCAACATTTTCTTAAACATTATTCACTATCTTGTTCTTTCATTAAGAGGATTTTGGAGATGGATAAATAAAATTGTAGAGTGCAGATATTCTCTTGGAATCATAAAATCTCTGATTATATTCAAGTTTGGCATTTTTGTTCTTCAGTTATTGCATTTTCAGAGTTGGTTTCTATTGGGGAAGATTTCAATTGTGTTCATGAAAAGCGATGATGCCTTGTTCAACATAACTCACTGAGGTCAATCTATACATCACACACTACCCTTGTTTTGTTGCTCTAAATGTACATTTTTAGCACTGAGAATCACTAGAGAAGAAAAAAAAAAGGAACCCTGAGTTACTTCAGTTCAACAAATGTTTATTTAGTGTCCATGATATATTTGACTCCATCTATTCATCTAGGTACAGATTGGAATTAAGATTGCTGGGAGAAATATCAATTACCTCACATATGAAGATGACTCCACACTTATGTCAGAAAGTGAAGAAGAACTAAAGAACCTCATGATGAAATTGAAAGAAGAGAGTGAAAAATTGGCTTAAAACTCAACATGCAGAAAATTAAGGTCATGGCATCTGGCCCTATCACTTCATGGCAGATAGGGAAACAGTGGAAACAGTGACAGACTCTATTATTTTGGGCTCCAAAATCACTGCAGATGGTGACTGTAGCTATGCAATTAAAAGACTCCTGTTCCTTGGAAGAAAAGCTATGACCAACTTAGCATGTTAAAAAGCAGAGACATTACTTTGCCAACAAAGGTCCATCTAGTCAAAGCTGTAGTTTTTCCAATAGTCACGCATGGATGTGAGAGTTGGACTATAAAGAAAGCTGATGCCGAAGAATTGATGCTTTTGAACTGGTGTTGGAGAAGACTCTTGAGAGTTCCTTGAACTGCAAGGAGATCCAACCAGTCCATCCTAAAGGAGATCAGTCCTGAATGTTCATTAGAAGGACTGATGTTAAAGCTAAAACTCCAATACTTTGGCCACCTGATGCAAAGAACTGACTTATTTGAAAAGACTCTAATGCTGGGAAAGACTGAAGGCAAGAAGAGAAAGGGATGACAGAGGATGAGATGCTTGAATGGCATCCCCAACTCGATTGGCATGTTTGAGCAAGCTTCTGGAGCTAGTGATGGACAGGGAAGCCTGGTGTGCTGCAGTCCGTGGGGTCGCAAAGAGTCAGACAAGAGTGAGTGACTAAATTGAGTTGAATTGAGGTACAGATACTGTAACCATGTGAGGTGAGGTCTAGTAATGTTGGTTATTGCATTTAGCCATGACATTTACCCATGGTTAGCAGAGAATTCCCAATACTTGGAATTATTTCCCATATGGTACTCTGTGCTATTTCCATATAACAATTATGGATGTATGTTTTTCTCACAAGAGTTAACCTGTAGTATTTAACTCAGAGAAGTAAAGCAAAGAAAATATTTTATATTTTCTAGATCTACATCACCTAGAAATTGACTAATTCCCTGAATATGTCTTTAAAGTTGGTTAAATAGAGTCAATACATGGGAAGTTTTTGCTACAGTCACTTTGAATCACCATGAAACTCTATGGATATCGCTTCAGGAGAATATGATGAAAGCTCAGTGTGGGTAAACTTAAGAAAGAAATTCAAAACTTGATTTAAGAGATAGAAAGGAAATGTTTCTATCAACAAACAGAAATCAAGTTGTTGTTTTTTATAACCTTGACTATTTTAAGTGAATCTGAAGTTCTGCAGCTTATTCAGTAGAAATTCAAAGTATAAAAAGATATATTCTGAGATATATTTGTACTCTTATCATATATTAGGGTGCTGATGTCTCATTTAGTATAGTGATATTGGCTATAGTGAATATTACATATATATATATTTTTTTTTTCTTTCTTTTTTCCTTCCTTTCTTTTTGTATTACATGCTAGTAAGGAAGCCTCATCACATCAGAATTCTGCTCAGATAACTCCTGGTGAGGGACACACTGCCAAACACAAACTGAATGTATATGCCAGATTGAAATCTCCTCGTGATTTTTGTCATGCTGCATAATAAGCTGGCAGCTAAAAAGGGGCTCAAGCAGATTGCCTTTCCTCCCTTCTATTTGCAGTTATTCCTTAGGAGAATGTTCTTTATCTTTGGATGGAGCCGAATTCCAAATATTTAGCTCCTTTTCCAAATAGCATTTTGAAAAAAATTCCATTCACTCTGTCAGATACACAACCCTCTGAATTATCAGCTCTGGCTTGAAATTACATTCTCCCACTTTTTAAAGATGCACAGAATAGCATGGCCATAAATTCACTGACTTAAAATTATCCTTTAAATAGGAGAAAACTCATTCTTACCCCAAATGGTTTTCAGCAGTCTTCTGTCTGAAAGAGTATTTGAATGCAAGAAGACCATTGCCAAATAACTAGATGCGTGTGTGTGTGTGTGCGTGCGTGCGCTAACAGTACCCAGATATTGCTAGAACTCTTAAGATTTATTTTGTATTTTAACTAGAGTAGAAAAAATAACTGCTAAAGAACATATCATTGTAAGTGCATTTTTGATAGAAAACATATATTTTTGTCTATTAAACTCACAACTGAATATCATTGTTTGTTGGGAGCAGAAAGACATGAAACTGTTGATTAAAAACTTCTGCATATCTGTACCATAACAGTAGTATAAGTTAAAGCTGTATCTTAAGAACGTTGTGGTTTAGTGGAAAAAAGTTCAGGGCTCCTAAAAGAACAATGGCCAATGGAGCCAATTATCTTTAAATTGTCTGGTACTGTAGGAAGAATTCTTCCATCTTTTTTCACAGAAAGCATTTTTAGTCAAGCCTAATATCATCGTTTCAAACTAGTCATCGTTTTCCCTGGACTCTGAGTGACTTTGGGTCAAATCCTGGCATTGCTGTAGTGTTCATGATTTGGAGCAAGTTACACAGTTTCCTGAGAGTTGTTTTATTTGTCTGTGGTTGTTGTTCAGTGGCTTAATCATGTCTGACTCTTTGCGACCCAATGGTCTTCAGCGTGCCAGGCTTCCCTGTCCTTCACTCTCTCCCAGACTTTGCTCAAACTCATGTCCATTGAGTCGGGTATGCCATTCAACCACCTCATCCTCTTTCACCCCCTTCTCCTCCTGCCCTCAATCTTTCCCAGCATTAGGGTCTTTTCCAATGAGTCAGCTCTTTGCATCAGGTGGCTGAAGTATTGAAGCTTCATTTCAGCATCAGTCCTTCTGATGAATATTGAGGATTGATTAGAGGAAATAATGCATAATGTGAGGTTTCACTGAGTATATGTGAAAAAAATGTCAAATTTGTTAGATTTAAGAAATAGTGGTTTACTTATTCTATCATTTGAACTAGAGAGCTACCAGTTGGACACTGGTAGCTAAGTTGGTCCCTTAGCACACATTTTACCCTCATTAAGAATTACTGAGCTTCCTCATCTTGGTAAAGGACATCTATGAAAACCCTGTAGGCAACATTACACTTACTGGTGAAAGACAACACTTTTTCTTCAGATCTAGAACAAGGCAAGGATGTCTACTCTCACCACTTCTATTCAACATTGTACTGGAGATTCTAAATAGGACAGAGCAATAAGATGGGAAAAATTAAAGCAAACAGATTGGAAAAAAAGAATTAAAACTATCATCATTTGCAGTTGATATGATCTTATTATAGAGAATCCTAAAGCATCACTACGAACAAAGTTAGTGGAGGTGATGGAATTCCAGTTGAGCTATTACAAATCCTGAGAGATGATGCTGTGAAAGTGTTGCACTCAATGTGCCAGAAAATTTGGAAAATTCAGCAGTGGCCACAGGATTGGAAAGGGTCAGTTTTCATTCCAATCCCAAAGAAAGGCAATGCCAAAAAATGCTCAAACTACCACATAATTGCACTCATCTCACACACTAGTAAAGCAATGCTCAAAATTCTCCAAGCCAGGCTTCAGCAATATGTGAACCGTGAACTTCCAGATGTTCAAGCTGGTTTAGAAAAGGCACAGGAACCAGAGATCAAATTGCCAACATCTGCTGGATCATGGAAAAAGCAAGAGAGTTCCAGAAAGATATCTATTTCTGCTTTATTGACTATGCCAAAGCCTTTGACTGTGTGGATCACAATAAACTGTGGAAAATTCTGAAAGAGATGGGAATAGCAGACCACCTGACCTGCCTCTTGAGAAACCTATATGCAGGTCAGGAAGCAACAGTTAGAACTGGACATGGAACAACAGACTGGTTCCAAATAGGAAAAGGAGTATGTCAAGGCTGTATATTGTCACCTTGCTTATTTAACTTCTATGCAGAATACATCCTGAGAAATGTTGGACTGGAAGAAGTACAAGCTGGAATCAAGATCGCTGGAAGAAATATCAATAACCTCAGATATGAAGATGATACCACCCTTATGGCAGAAAGTGAAGAGGAACTAAAAAGCCTCTTGATGAAAGTGAAGGAGGAGAGTGAAAAAGTCCAACTTAAAGCTCAACATTCAGAAAACTAAGATCATGGCATCTGGTCCCATCACTTCATGGGAAATAGATGGGGAAACTGTGGAAACAGTGGCAGACTTTATTTTTCTGGGCTCCAAAATCATTGCAGATGGTGATTACAGCCATAAAATTAAAAGATGCTTACTCCTTGGAAGGAAAGTTATGACCAACCTAGATAGCATATTGAAAAACAGAGATATTACTTTGCCAACAAAAGTCTGTCTAGTCAAGGCTATGGCTTTTCCAGTGGTCATGTATGGATGTGAGAGTTGGACTGTGAAGAAAGCTGAGCGCCGAAGAATTGATGCTTTTGAACTGTGATGTTGGAGAAGACTCTTGAGAGTCCCTTGGACTGCAAGGAGATCCAACCAGTCCATTCTAAAGGAGATCAGTCTTGGGTGTTCTTTGGAAGGACTGATGCTATAGCTGAAACTCCAATACTTCGACCACCTCATGCGAAGAGTTGCCTCATTGGAAAAGACTCTGAAGCTGGGAGGGATTGGGGGCAGGAAGAGAAAGGGACAATAGAGGATGAGGTGCCTGGATGGCATCACTGACTCGTTGGACATGAGTTTGGGTGAACTCTGGGAGCTGATGATAGATAAGGAGCCCTGGCGTGCTGTGATTCATGGGGTTGCAGAGTTGGACATGACGGAGCCACTGAACTGACTGAACTCATTATCTTACATAATGAGTACACTGTTATTTTTTGCTTATTATGCTATTTTGTCCTTAGTTTAGTTCATCATTGTTTGATGTGAACTTGTAAATTTTATCACTATTAATGGAGAAGGAAATGACAACCCACTCCAGTGTTCTTGCCTAGAGATTAGTGTACAGAGGAGCCTGGTGGGCTGCTGTCCATAGGGTTGCATAGAGTCAGACATGACTGAATCGACTTAGCATGCTTCCATGCATGGGAGAAGGAATGGCAACCCACTTCCGTATTCTTGTCTGGAGAATCCCAGGGACGGAAGAGCCTTGTGGGCTGCCGTCTATGGGGGTCACACAGAGTCGAGCATGACTGAAGCGAGTTAGCAGTAGCAGCAATGGTGAGGAAATCAAGCCAATGGTAAACACAGGGAAATACTAACAGTGTCCATATGACCCAACATATGTGAACAACTCCAATAATTTAGCAAAATGTGAAATACAATTATTATTTTTCAAGCTTTGTGTGTTGCTTTGAATTCCTGGAAAATAACACCTTCCTTGGTCTGCTTTGAAAACAGGATATTTTCTCCCACTAACTTTCCAGAAATTTGTCAAAAATTTGTTTCTGTTTTATACTTGTCCTCTCTTTCTGCAGTTAAATGGTAATATTGACAAGACAGTCAAAAATTCAATGTGACATAGAGTCTTTTTACTTTGTTTTCTACTTGGGAGAGTTATGATGCAAGAATGAGGGAAAGAGAAGAATAGTGAAAAATAGTTGGGATCAACATATTCACACTTCTCTATTTTAAAATGGACAACCATCAGTATCCTACTTTATAGCACAGGAACTCTGCTCAGTATTATGTGGCAACCTGGATGAGGTGGGTGTTTGGAGGAGAATGGATACTTGGATATGTATGGCTGAGTCCCTTTGCTCCCCACCTGAAGCTATCACAACATTGTTAACTGCTATTCTCTGTGTGAAATGATTAGTCCCTCAGTTGTGTCCAGCTCTTTGTGACCCCATGGACTGTAGCCCATCAGGCTCCTCTGTCCATGGGATTTCCCAGGCAAGAATACTGGAGTGGGTTGTCATTTCCTTCTCCAGGGTATCTTCCTGACCCAGGGATCGAACCTGGGTCTCCTGCATTGAAGGCGGATTCTTTACTGTCTGAACCACCAACAATGACCCTATACTCTACTATGAAATAATAAAAAAAAATTAAAAATAAAATTAAAAATATACTTAGTTACTGCACTGAGAAGGACAGAAGGAAATATGATGTGAAGGAGGAATAAAAGCAAACAGATAAAAGAATTGGGAATATGCACTAGGGCTTTCAGTGAATTTATGGAAATGGAGTCCCTGACTGGAACAATATGATTACTGACGATGGAATGGAAAGAGAACCATGTCTGCCGCTGTCTGCCATCCCTTATCTTTCTTTTAAACTTGCATTGAGAAAAAACATTTTCTGCTTTCTCTTATGTTTATGCTACATATACTGTTTTATTATACTTTCAAACTGGTTAAATTAACTTAAAAAATTAATCTTAAAGTCTAAGTACTTAAGCATAGAATTAATGCAGACAATGTTAAAGTTGTGGACCTATGGGAAACTTAGAAATATAATTTCAAGTTGATCCTTAAATAAAAGGTGAGCCTGCACCAAGATCTATAAACCAGAAGAAAAATAGATTTAGATAAAAATGAATCATTCTTCAATAACTTTTGTTTGGCTGATTTCATCTTTTGAAAAATTGGAAAATGATTCTTGTCTTTTGACACAACCAGTATTAATGAGGATGGATGGGAACTATTGCAAGATAAGAAAGTGCTATCCATTCTTTGTGACAGGAAAACTATACTCATTTTATTGTTTGGTATCTTATAGTCACTTTTTATATGAAGAATTAATTGAAGACATTAAACATTTTAATTTAAAATAAAAATGAGTGTTTCTTTGTTCACCCTTGAATAGGAACACCCTGAGTGACATGAGTAGAAATGGTGCTCCATATGAAGAGGTGAATTTGGCTTTTTCCCTGCATACCGATTGCTTAAGCAATTGGAATAAACTTCACTGCTTTATTTTGTATATTAAGGCATAGGTTAGGCAAAAATTCACTAATGCCATTGACTCATCTGCATATAAAATGTCAAGTGCTATACAGGAGAGAGTGCTAAATGTTCCACAGCCTTGCAAATTTGCCTAATAGAGGAGAGAGTGCATTAATTTACCATTAACTTGTTAAACCTCATTGCAATATTTTCACTTTTTACACACTTTACAAGTCAATTGAAATAAAAATTGCAGGAGTTTTATTCGGTCAAAGGAAAAACATAACAAGATTTTGCCTTTTAAATAGTATCGTAAAATGCCAGAATGTTATAGTTTATAAGTAGTGAAGGTTATTCATGTAAGACAGATATGAAGTTCCAGATGGTAAGGAAAACATTTCTAATCAATTTTTATTTATGCCTACTGTAAAGATGCTGCCTTAGTGAGTGAAGAGTACAATACGCTATTCGACGGCATATAACATCTTGTATGATGCCTGTAATAACTGAAACTTCTGAAAAGAAATGGAATAAGGTTGACAGATTGGAAATAAGCAAGTTGCTGTCTGCTTGCCATCTCAGAATTTTAATAAAACTATGGTTGAAAATATTAAGAAAGGATTCTTGTGATAAACACAGAAATGACTTACTGAAGGGGACTAAGGGTAGTTGGTATCACTTAACATCACTCCCCTTTCTGTGCATGTGTAGTCAGGGAGGTTTCCTGACTTTGAGAATGGGAAATATGTGATTTTTTTTAAAATCTATCTGGGCTTCCTACATGGCTCAGTGGTAAAGAATCCACGTGCCAATGCAGGAGATGCAGATTGAATCCCTGGGTGGGGAAGAATCCCTGGAGAAGGAAATGGCAACACACCACAATATTCTTGCCTGGAAAATCCCACGGACAGAGGATCCTGGCAGGCTACAGTCCATGGGGTCACAAAAGAATCAGACACAACTGAGCAACTAAACAACAAAGAAAATAATATAATAATTCTCATTATAAAACAATTTTCATTAAATCCATGGCTGTGTGTGGGTGTAGGCCTGAGTTTCTTACATTCTGTACATTGCATTAAGCATTGCTTTTTCAAAAAAACTTTTTTTCCCATAAAATATATTAAAACAAATAGCTAGCCATTAGGAACATCTCTATTGTTCTGTATTAAAGGATAAATGCAAATATTTTATGCTGAAATTGAATATAAATTATGAAGCCACATCTTCCCATAGTCAGTGAAGAGTTATAGGAAGAAAAAAATGTAGTTTGACTTTATTTACTCCTATAAGTTTTCTCTATTTCATATATTATCAAATGAATTTTATGATTTTTGGAGAGAATATTTGCAACCATTCTGAAGGAGATCAATCCTGGAATTTCTTTAGAAGGAATGATGCTAAAGCTGAAACTCCAGTATTTTGGCCACCTCATGCGAAGAGTTGACTCATTGGAGAAGACTCTGATGCTGGGAGGGATTGAGGGCAGGAGGAGAAGGGGACGACAGAGGATGAGATGGCTGGATGGCATCACTGACTCGATGGATGCGAGTCTGAGTGACCTCCGGGAGCTGGTGATGGACAGGGAGGCCTGGCGTGCTGTGGTTCATGGGGTCGCAAAGAGTCGGACACGACTGAGCGACTGATCTGGTCTGATCTGATCAGGAAAATGTAAATATTTTGAGATGTGTCATCAAAGGAAAGTATTTTTATTTTGTATGTATTTTCGGCTAGTCAATGTGAAGAAAATTTTTTAATCTAGTAGGTAGAATTTTTTAGAGATCCTTCCAAATAGCACTGTGTGTCTGTCCTCCATGGACTGTGTAGCCCAGCATGCTTCTCTGTTCATGCAGTTTTCCAGGCAAGAATACTGGAGTGGGTTACCATTTCCTCCTCCAAAGGATCTTCTGGACCTAGGAATTAAACCCATGTTTCTTGTGTCTCCTGCATTGGCAGGTGGATTCTTTCCCACTGTGCCACTTGGGAAGCCCTCCAAATAGCATTATCCAGATGTAGATACAAAGTTTAATTAAAACTGTAATGGGATGGGGCAGAAATGAACTATAGCAGCTCTGCTCAGCCATTGGGTGGCAGGCACTGCTGTGGCCCCACCCTTCTCCCCTGCCTCTGTATAAAAGGAGCCTGAATTTGATCTAGAATGAGATGATATTTTTGAGATGCTAGTCTGCCATCTTCTTAGTTTGCTAGCTTTCTGATTAAATTCATTATTCCTTGCCCTGATCATTTGTCTCCCTATTTATTGGCCTGTCATGCAGAGAATAGAGTGGACTTGGGCTCAGTAAAAAAAACTACCTTTTAAATTTGTTTTAAACTTTTTTTGCAATGCAAATCTACTTTTTAAAGCTTTGTACATGTGTGTGATTTTAGGTGGCTGTGTTTCTTTTCTGTCTTTTCTGATAGTCTCCTATCCCCGCTCACCCCATTTAGAGAAGCTCCGTCTGTCTCCTAGAGTTTGGTTCTAGACACGGATTAGTCTTGACTGTGCAGTTAACTAAGTTATTCAAATATATATATACATTATATATGTTTGCTCCATCTGATGCCTTAAGTCATCCATACTTGGCATCTTATCTAGAGGCCAAATAACCTGAAACTCACTAAAGATAGCTACCTTTACCCCAACAATGACAAATTCTAGTCTAGAAATAGGTTTATGAATTACAGAACTTGTTTTATTTAAAATTGCTTGGAAAGAAAAATATCACTTTGCACAGAAAATTCATTTATTCTTAAGACCTCTAGGAGCACATGTTGCTTCTCTGAGCAAATTAGAAGTCTCCTCTCCCCACACAAATACACATACCTCACTTTGACTAGATGCAGCTTTCTGGTTGCACAAAATTTTAAGCAGAGCACACACTAGATTTCAGTGTGCTGGGCACACTTACACTCTTGAGCTGGGCACCATTCTGCAGTGATCCAGCATGTTCAGTTGTATATAAATTGTAATCTCCAGCTTAAAAGACATAGGGACCAATTCTGAAAAGAAGGAGGGGATGAATAAATTGGAAACTGGAATAAATCTGCATGTACACAATATAAGACATTTAACTTTTACATTAGACTGATAGGTTTAATTTTGACCATATTAACAATACAAGTTTGTTTTAGTAAAGTTTGAACATAAAACTGAAAAGAGAAATACTGATTTTTCCAGAGTTAGCTGCTATTAATATGAAGCTTCTGTGTTTATTTTTTTTCCCAACAAAAGTACTCACTTATTTATTACTGAGCCAAAGCACTAATGCAGAAACACTAACACAGAGATAAAAATTATTTCCCCAGTAAAACACATCCAGCTTTTGGGATAATAGTGATTTTTTTCAAAGTAAGATGCAAGTGACCCTGACAAAGAACAAATATACACGCTGCCACTCAGGTGGGACTTCATATAGACCCAGACTGGTTCTTCTCCCATAGCTTCTCTTGCAGTTGTGCCTGATTTTATTACTAGTTTTTATTCAAATCCACTGGGAATGGGGCAATTCAGGTTTCATTTTTTGGCTAGGAATCACTTGATCCTGAAAGTCTGATGACAAGACTTGGTGAGGAGCTAATTTAACAACAGATAGATGGAAAAGGAGAGAAGAGAGCTGTTTTTAATTAAAAAGAAAGTATAAGCCTTGCTCAAGTCATTTAATACTTGTGTGTATCCTAATAACAATTTCCAGCTTTATAATGTTTCAAAATGTATATACTAAAAGTTACTAGTCCTTCAGTTCAGTTCAGTTCAGTCACTCAGTCGTTTTCGACTCTGCCACCCCATGAATCGCAGCATGCCAGGCCTCCCTGTCCATCACCAACTCCCAGAGGTCACCCAAACTCATGTGCATCGAGTCACTGATGCCATCCAGCCATCTCATCCTCTGTCATCCTCTTCTCCTGCCCCCAATCCCTCCCAGCATCATGGTCTTTTCCAATGAGTCAACGTGGCCAAAGTATTGGAGTTTCAGCCTCAGCATCAGTCCTTTCAATGAACACCCAGGTCTGGTCTCCTTTAGGATGGACTGGTTGGATCTCCTTGCAGTCCAAGGAACTCTCAAGAGCCTTCTCCAACACCACAGTTCAAAAGCATCAATTCTTCGGCGCTCAGCTTTCTTCATAGTCCAACTCTCACATTCATACATGACCACTGGAAAAACCATTGCCTTGACTAGACGGACTTTGTTGGCAAAGTAATGTCTCTGTTTTTTAATATGCTATCTAGATTGGTCATAACTTTCCTTCCAAGGAGTAAGCATCTTTTAATTTCATGGCTACAGTCACCATCTGCAGTGATTTTGGAGTCCCCCCAAAATAAATTCTGACACTGTTTCTACTGTTTCCTATTTCCCATTAAGTGATGGGACCAGATGCCATGATCTTAGTTTTCTGAATGTTGGGCTTTAAGTTGGACTTTTTCACTCTTCTCTTTCACTTTCTTCAAGAGGCCTTTTAGTTCCTCTTCACTTTCTGCCATTAGGGTGGTGTCATCTGCATATTCTGCAATCTTGATTCCGGCTTGTGCTTCTTCAAGCCCAGTGTTTCTCACGATGTACTCTGCATATAAGTTAAATAAGCAGGGTGACAATATATAGCCTTGACATACTCCTTTTCCTATTTGGAACCACTCTGTTGTTCCATGTCCAGTTCTAACTGTTGCTTCCTGACCTGCATATAAGTTTCTCAAGAGGCAGGTATTCCCATCTTGAAGAATTTTCCACAGTGTATTGTGATCCACACAGTCAAAGGCTTTGGCATAGTCAATAAGGCAGAAATAGATGTCTTTCTGGAACTCTCTTGCTTTTTCCATGACTCAGTGGATGTTGACAATTTGATCTCTGGTTCCTCTGCCTTTTCTAAAACCAGCTTGAACATCTGGAAGTTTACGGTTCATGTATTGCTGAAGCCTGGTTTGGAGAATTTTGAGCATTCCTTTATTAGCATGTGAGGTGAGTGCAATTGTGCTGTTTTGAGTATTCTTTGGCATTGCCTTTCTTTGGGATTGGAATGAAAACTGACCTTTTCCAGTCCTGTGGCCACTGCTGAGTTTTCCAAATTTGCTGTCATATTGAGTGCATCACTTTCACAGCATCATCTTCCAGGATTTGAAGTAACTTATATGCAGAGTACATCATGAGAAATGCTGGACTGGAAGAAACACAAGCTGGAATCAAGATTGCCGGGAGAAATATCAATAACCTCAGATATGCAGATGATACCACCCTTATGGCAGAAAGTGAAGAGGAACTAAAAAGCCTCTTGATGAAAGTGAAAGTGGAGAGTGAAAGGGTTGGCTTAAAGCTCAACATTCAGAAAACGAAGATCATGGCATCTGGTCCCATCACTGCATGGGAAATAGATGGAGAAACAGTGGAAACAGTGTCAGACTTTATTTTTCTGGGCTCCAAAATCACTGCAGATGGTGACTGCAGCCATGAAATTAAAAGACGCTTACTCCTTGGAAGGAAAATTATGACCAACCTAGATAGCATATTCAAAAGCAGAGACATCAGTTTGCCAACAAAGGTTTGCCTAGTCAAGGCTATGGTCTTTCCTGTGGTCATGTACGGATGTGAGAGCTGGACTGTGAAGAAGGCTGAGCGCCGAAGAATTGATGCTTTTGAACTGTGGTGTTGGAGAAGACTCTTGAGAGTCCCTTGGATTGCAAGGAGATCCAACCGGTCCATTGTGAAGGAGATCAGCCCTGGGATTTCTTTGGAAGGAATGATGCTCAAGCTGAAACTCCAGTATTTTGGCCACCTCATGCGAAGAGTTGACTCATTGGAGAAGACTCTGATGCTGGGAGGGATTGGGGGCAGGAGGAAAAGGGGACGACAGAGGATGAGATGGCTGGATGGCATCACTGACTCGATGGTTGTGAGTCTGAGTGACCTCCGAGAGCTGGTGATGGACAGGGAGGCCTGGCATGCTGCAGTTCATGGGGTCGCAAAGAGTTGGACATGACTGAGTGACTGATCTGATCTGATCTGAACTGGAGTTCCATCACCTCCACTAGCTTTGTTCGTGATGATGCTTTCTAAGGCCCACTTGACTTCACATTCCAGGATGTCTGGCTCTAGGTCAGTGATCACATCATCGTGATTATCTGGGTCGTGAAGATCTTTTTTCCACAGTTCTTCTGTGTATTCTTGCCACTTCTTCTTAATATCTTCTGCTTCTGTTAGGTCCATACCATTTCTGTCCTTTATCGAGCCCATCCTTGCATGAAATGTTCCCTTTGTATCTCTAATTTTCTTGAAGAGATTTCTAGTCTTTCACATTCTGTTGGTTTTCTCTATTTCTTTACATTGATTGCTGAAGAAAGCTTTCTTCCAGTCCCAGAGTCCAAAAGTCTGTTCTATACATCAGTGTCTCTTTTGCTGTCTCATAAACAGGGTTATTGTTACCATCTTTCTAGATTCCATATATATGCATTAGTATACTGTATTTGTGTTTTTCTTTCTGGCTTACTTCACTCTGTATAATAGGCTCCAGTTCCATCCACCTCCTTAGAACTGATTCAAATGTATTCTTTTTAATGGCTGAGTAATACTCCATTGTGTATATGTACCACAGCTTTCTTATCCATTCATCTGCGGATGGACACCTAGGTTACTTCCAAGTCCTGGCTATTGTAAACAGTGCTGCTATGAACACTGGGACCGGGAGAGAGCAGGATGATTTGGGAGAATAGCATTGTAATATGTATAATATCATATCTGAAATGAGTCGCCAGTCCAGGTACGATACCCGATAACGGATGCCTGGGGCTGGTGCACTGGGACGACCCAGAGGGATGGTTTGGGGAGGGGGGAGGGAGGAGGGTTCAGGATGGGGAGCACGTGTATACTGGTGGCGGATCCATCTCGATGTATGGTAAAAGCAATACATATTGTAAAGTTAAGCAAAATAAAATTTAATTTAAAAAAAAAGTAAAAAAAAAATTAAAAAAAATAAAATTTGAACACAAACAAAAAGAACAAAGAAAGCTTTCTTATCTCTCCTTGCTATTCTTTGGAACTCTGCATTCAGATGCTTATATCTTTCCTTTTTTCCTTTGCTTTTTGCTTCTCTTCTTTTCACAGCTACTTTTAAGGCCTCCTCAGATAGCCATTTTGCTTTTTTGCATTTCTTTTCCATGGGGATGGTCTTGGTCCCTGTCTCCTGTACAATGTCACGAACCTCTGTCCATAGGTCATCAGGTACTCTGTCTATCAGATCTAGTCTCTTAAATCTATTTCTCACTTCCACTGTATAATCATAAGGGATTTGATTTAAGTCATACCTGAATGGTCTAGTAGTTTTCCCTACTTTCTTCAATTTAAGTCTGAATTTGGCAATAAGGAGTTCATGATCTTAGCCACAGTCAGCTCCTGGTCTTGTTTTGCGGACTGTATAGAGCTTCTTCATTTTTGGCTGCAAAGAATATAATCAACCTGATTTTGGTGTTGACCATCTGGTGATGTCCATGTGTAGAGTCTTCTCTTGTGTTGTTGGAAGAGGGTGTTTACTGTGACCAGTGCGTCCTTTTGGCAAAACTCTATTAGCCTTTGCCCTGCTTCATTCCGTATTCCATGGCCAAATTTACCTGTTACTCCAGGTGTTTCTTGACTTCCTACTTTTGCATTCCAGTCCCCTATAATGAAAAGGACATCTTTTTTGGGTGTTAGTTCTAAAAGGTCTTGTAAGTCTTCATAGAATTGTTCAACTTCAGCTTCTTCAGAGTTACTGGTTGGGGCATAGGCTTGGATCACTCTGATAATGAATGGCTTGCCTTGGAAACAGAGATCATTCTGTTGTTTTTGAGATTGCATGCAAGTACTGCATTTCGGACTCTTTTGTTGACCATGATGGCTACTCCATTTCTTCTAAGGGATTCCTGCCACAGTAGTAGATATAATGGTTATCTGAGTTAAATTTACCCATTCCAGTCCATTTTAATTTGCTAATTCCTAGAATGTCGACATTCACTCTTGCCATCTCCTGTTTGACCACTTTCAATTTGCCTTGGTTCATGGACCTAACATTCCAGGTTCCTATGCAATATTGCTCTTTACAGCATCTGACTTTGCTTCTATCACCAGTCACATCCACAAGTGGGTATTGTTCTTGCTTTGGCCCCATCCCTTCATTCTTTCTGGAGTTATTTCTTCACTGATCTCCTGTAGCATTTTGGACACCTACCGACCTGGGGAGTTCCTCTTTCAGTATCCTATCATTTTGCCTTTTCATAGTGTTCATGGGGTTCTCAAGGCAAGTATACTGACATGGTTTGCCATTCCCTTCTCCAGTGGACCACATTCTGTCAGACCTCTCCACCATGACCTATCCGTCTTGGGTGGCCGCACACAGTATGGCTTAGTTTCATTGAGTTAGACAAGGCTGTGGTCCATGTCATTAGATTGACTAGTTTTCTGTGATTATGGTTTCAGTGTGACTGCCCTCTGATGCGCTCTCTCAACACCTACCATCTTACTTGGGTTTCTCTTACCTTGGACGTGGGGTATCTCTTCAGGCTGCTCCAGCAAAGCGCAGCCACTGCTCCTTACCTTGGACAAGGTCGCCCGTCCTGACCTTGAACATGGAGTAGCTCCTTTTGGCCCTCCTTTGCCCATGCAATCGCTGCTCCTTGGATGTGGGGTAGCTTCTCTTGGCTGCCACCCCTGACCCTGGACGTGGGGTGGCTCCTCTTGGCTGCACTTCTGCAAGTTCCGTTGCAGCCGGCGTGCTTCTTTAGTTGTTGGGAAATGAATGGTTTAAGTCAAATATCTTTCTACAAATTGAATTTCTGATGTTATTGTTAGGTAGTTAGAATAGAGAAAAGGAGTCCAAAATGGTGGGGACTAAAAGACAAGGAAGGGAAAAGCCTACAAAAATAGAACAAAGGAAGTTCAAAGAAAGGTCTAAGGACTGGAGTGAGGACTTCAGGTAGAACAGCACTCCTGGCTGAGCCCAATTTGTATAGGGCAGGCGCAGGGGGAAGAAAACATATAAAAGGAGGAGCCAAGTGCTCTCTCGCTCTTTCTCCTGCGTGTGTACACTCTTTCTCTCTCTCTATCCAACCTCCCCGCCCCCCGCCCCAATCCCTGCCCCACGTGTGCTGGCATGCTCCTCCACTCTCTTCTCTTCTTCGAGGATTGGATTCTCCTGCTATCTTCTAAATAAAATAGAGCTGTAACACTGATTTGTCTAAGAGCTATGACATGGTTTGTTCAAGACCTGAGAACTGTGACGCACTGAGGGCTTTAATGACCGTCGCCCCAAATCATTGCTGTGACAAGACAAGAACCGAGAAATATACACTCTCCTGACATTATTAATCTGAATAATGAATTATTTGCCTTTTAATGACAAAAAATTTTCATCCAACCTCAAATAGAGGCCACTGCTATGAAAAAATATTTTCCTGTTAACACATATTATTAATATTATTGTAATTATAACTATATTGCTACTGGAGAAACTTATTTTATTATGAATTTCAGTGTCTGATCCCAAGGATTAGATTTTATCTTCCAAACTGCAGTTTTAACAGCACAATATATCAAAGGTTTATTTACTGTTTTAGATAGTGCCACAGATTTATTTTTTCATAGGCGCTTAAGTAACCAGATTGCAGAGCTGAAAATAATTTGCAAATTTGATTCATTTTCTGATCTAAACAGGGATCAACTTTAAGAACATGAATATTGAAACACACAACTTTATTTCCACTACAAATATTCTAACTTGGAAAAGTGTAAGAAAGTAATATTATTGCCAATGGTACTGTCCATTTTTCTATTTCTTTACTTGAAAATACTCCTTAACTGGAAAAATTACTTGTATCATTGTTTTAATGTTTGTACTTATTACATATGAAGACACAGAGCCACTTCAAGGAAAAATTGTCTAGTTTATTTCCTGTGGACTGAGACACACTGGAGTTGCAAGAGATATTTTAAAATTTATTTAGACATAGATGCTTTTAAACCACTGATTCCTTCTTTTACCACCCATTAAGTGCTTCTCTCAGCATCCAGGCTCAGTGGCTATTTTCAGTGAAAATTCTGTTAACTGCAACTCATTGGTATCATTAATCAAGTACTATCTCTCTAATAGTGATAGTATGTTTATGGACTATGCCAAAGCCTTTGACTGTGTAGATCACAATAAACTGTGGAAAATTCTGAGAGAGATGGGAATACCAGACCACCTGATCTGCCTCTTGAGAAATCTGTATGCAGGTCAGGAAGCAACAGTTAGAACTGGTCATTGAACAACAGACTGGTTCCAAATAGGAAAAGGAGTATGTCAAGGCTGTATATTGTCACCATGTTTATTTAACTTATATGCAGAGTACATCATGAGAAATGCTGGACTGGAGGAAACACAAGCTGGAATCAAGATTGCTGGGAGAAATATCAATAACCTCAGATATGCAGATGATACCACCCTTATGGCAGAAAGTGAAGAGGAACTAAAAAGCCTCTTGATGAAAGTGAAAGTGGAGAGTGAAAAGGTTGGCTTAAAGCTCAACATTCAGAAAACGAAGATCATGGCATCTCGTCCCATCACTACATGGGAAATAGATGGAGAAACAGTGGAAACAGTGTCAGACTTTATTTTTCTGGGCTCCAAAATCACTGCAGATGGTGACTGCAGCCATGAAATTAAAAGACGCTTACTCCTTGGAAGGAAGGTTATGGCCAACCTAGATAGCATATTCAAAAGCAGAGACATCACTTTGCCAACAAAGGTTTGCCTAGTCAAGGCTATGGTCTTTCCTGTGGTCATGTACGGATGTGAGAGCTGGACTGTGAAGAAGGCTGAGCGCCGAAGAATTGATGCTTTTGAACTGTGGTGTTGCAGAAGACTCTTGAGAGTCCCTTGGACTGCAAGGAGATCCAACCGGTCCATTGTGAAGGAGATCAGCCCTGGGATTTCTTTGGAAGGAATGATGCTCAAGCTGAAACTCCAGTATTTTGGCTACCTCATGCGAAGAGTTGACTCATTGGAGAAGACTCTGATGCTGGGAGGGATTGAGGGCAGGAGGAGAAGGGGACGACAGAGGATGAGATGGCTGGATGGCATCACTGACTCGCTGAATGTGAGTCTGGGTGACCGCCGAGAGCTGGTGGTGGATAGGGAGGCCTGGCGTGCTGCAGTTCATGGGGTCGCAGAGAGTCGGACACGACTGAGCGACTGATCTGATCTGATCTGATCTCTGATCTCTCTAATAGTTAACCAGGATTTCTCAGAATAAGCTGGAATAATTTTCAAGGATATAAGGGTATATAAATGTGATTGGTGAGCTTCCCTGGTGTCTCTGGGGTAAAGAATCTGCCTGTAATGCAGGAGATGAGGGTTCAATCCCTGGGTTGGGAAGATCCCCCAAAGAAGGAAATTGCAACCCATTCCAGTATTTTTGCCTGGGAAATCCCATGCTCAGAGAATCTTAGATGGCTACAGCCCATGGGGTCACAAAGGAGTAGGACATGACTTAGCAACTAAACAACAACATTCTTACTTAAAACACAATTTGCTTATGGTACTCTGGACCTAATGAACTCATGTGACTGACCGTGAATGGCTACTGCTAATACTGCAGATGCCCAGGAAGCCAAGTCAATTGGATTTAACCAGGAGGTGTCCAGTCTCCTTTAATGAACCAAACATCTGCAACTGACCCACCAGCTTCCACTACAGCACTCACTGAGACACATTAATTACTCTTTAAAGCAGCACCAGTCATAGGAGGGTGAGAAGCACTTCTTTCAAGCTTTATGGGGCAGCATTTTTTTTTTTTTTTCTGCTCTGTGGAAGTAGATACACATGTGATCACATGCACAATTGCTTTCTGAGAACTCTTTCATTTCAGATATTTCCATTACCCAGCTCCATGGAGATCGGAAGAGTTCTGCCCATTCACCTGGCAACCTGGATCCTAAGTTGTACAAACTCTCTTCTGTTGCACAACAACCGAGGCAACAGAATTTAAAAGAAATAACCTCAAGATAATACTTTCCCCATGTCTTAATTCACAGCCCCACAAAGTTTGATAAATAGGCTACAAAACTGAATATTCCTTTTATGCCTCTCCTTCATGGTTCCCAAAATTATGTCCTAATATTTTACCAAAAAAAAATTTGTGAGAAAACTGTATGCTTGCATTTCTATTAGATTTGCTATTGACTATGTCATTTATTACTTTGTTCCCAGGAACTAGTAGCACTCAGAAAACAAAAAGGGAGGGGTTTAAAATGTTGTTTTTCGCATTAAATTGGTATAGTTTCTATTTCTATTGTTAGATAATGATATTTTCCCCTTTCCCTTGATTGCTAAGATACTCAGAAAAGTTTATACAAAGTTGTTAGTCTTTTCTTCAGCTACAGTATATGGCTCACAGTGGATGGTCAATAAATATTTGTGACTTTTTATTGAATGTTGACTCAACTAGTTCTTGCAGTGAGTGAGTTGTGTCCTATGCTTTTCTTCCTCTGTTTTCTGTTGATTAAATTAGATGCAGCAGCAATTCGTGGAGACTTTGGGTGAGATGGAATTGTCCTATACCTTGATAATGGTGATTACCTGGGTGTATACATTTGTGTATACAAATTCATCAGTGTACCTCTTTAAGAACAGGTGTGGTTAAGGACCTGGTCAATGGAACTCTGGTCAATGTTATGTGGCAGGCTGGAGGGGAGGGAGATTTAAGGGAGAATGGATCCACGTATATATATGGCTGAGTCCTTTTACTCTCCACCTGAGACTGTGATAACATTGTTTGTTAATTGGCTATACCCCAATACAAAATAAAAAGTTAAAAAAAAAAAGAATAAGAGTTGTCTATGGCATCGAAATTATACCTCAATAAAGATCACTTTATAAAACAGTGTACACACTGCTATATTTAAAATGGATAACCAACAAGGACCTACTGTATGGCTTAGGGGCCTGCTCAATGTTATGTGGCAGCCTGGATGAAAGGAGTTCTGGGGAGAATGGATACATGTGTAGTATGGCTGAGTCCCTTTGCTGTCTACCTGAAACACAACATTGTTAATCAGCTATCAGATCAGATCAGATCAGTCGCTCAGTCGTGTCCGACTCTTTGCGACCCCATGAACCGCAGCACGCCAGGCCTCCCTATCCATCACCAGCTCTCAGAGGTCACTCAGACTCACACCCATCGAGTCAGTGATGCCATCCAGCCATCTCATCCTCTGTCGTCCCCTTCTCCTCCTGCCCTCAGTCCTTCCCAGCATCAGAGTCTTCTCCAATGAGTCAACTCTTTGCATGAGGTGGCCAAAATACTGGAGTTTCAGCTTGAGCATCATTCCCTCCAAAGAAATCCCAGGTCTGATCTCCTTCAGAATGGACCGGTTGGATCTCCTTGCAGTCCAAGGGACTCTTAAGAGTCTTCTCCAACCACAGTTCAAAAGCATCTATTCTTCGGCGCTCAGCCTTCACAGTCCAGCTCTCACATCCATACATGACCACAGGAAAGACCATAGCCTTGACTAGGCGAACCTTTGTTGGCAAAGTGATGTCTCTGCTTTTGAATATGCTATCTAGGTTGGTCATAAGCTATACTGTGATATAAAATGCAAAAATTTTTAAAAAAGGGTGTGTTGTGCTGTGTTTAGTTGCACAGTCGTGTCCAACTCTTTGTGACACAGTAGATTACAGCCCACTGGGTTCCTATGTCCATGGGGATTTTCCAGGCAAGAATACTGGAGTGAGTTGGCATGCCTTTCTCCAGGGATAAAAGGATGTAGACAGTAATTATTCATGCATTGATTACAGTTTCTTTTGACGTGCTAAAATTTTAAAACTGTCTTTACATGAAAGAAACGTAGTATTTCAGAATGTAATAGAAAGCACCGTTGACAAAACTTACAATATTTAAAGATAGTCACTGTGTCTAGAAGTGAGAACAAAAAATTGAGTCATGTGAAACAAAGGCAAGTCTCTGAAAATTAGCTCGGTGTAGAACCCTGGGAAGGGCTTCCTCTTTTGTAAAATTTGACTCAATAGTTTCTCTCTAAGATTACAGTAAGATTTTGTGTTTCCACAAGAATTCTATTATCAATACATAGTGAATATATATGTATTTTTCTACTGAATTAATAAAAGGCTAAATGGACAGTTTACATAATCTTTTATAAGTCAATATACATTAAAATTCAATATCAATGATTCCACAGAATATACAATATTTTAGCAGGTATACCCTGGTATATCAGTTCTCCACGTGTGTTTTCAAGAACCTGTAAGGGGCATTTTTTGGTGATCTGTGTTAGAATTCTGGATATGAGGTCGCAGAATTTGTTATTGTGTCCTTGAAATTTGCTAAGAATTTTAGAGCTTAAGGGTTTTCCACCTCTTCTCACAATGTGATAGATATGTTAATTAACTTGACTGGGAGAAGTACTTCACTATATATTCACAAAATAGTGTACATACTTAAAGTGTACACTTTTTTTTTTTTTTGCCAATAGTACCTCAATAAAGCTGGAAAAATGAAATTCATGATGGGAGTGATAACAATTCAGCGGTCATGTCTCCCAGCTGACCCCCAGACCAAGACAAGAAGAGCAAGGTGATTCAATAACCACATGTGGATGGCACAACAGCAGGGAGAGGCTGAAGAGAGTGATAAATGTGGCAAACAGAATGCATCTCACAGTCAAATAAAACACTTTTAATGATTAAGAACAAAAGCTATAGCTAAGTCAAGCTAGTTACAAATGATAACCTAAGATGATATTGGAGGTAGTGGCAAAACAATAAATCATTTAAACAAGAAAACGAGCTGATTGAAGGCAATCTATTCACTCTGAGTCTGAGTAAGCAAGGCAGAAAGATAGAGAAAAGTTCAGTGCCACAGAATACAAGTAGCATCAAAATGTTAAAGCAAAGATCCCAGCATCAGATGTTATAGAGACCTAGGAAGATGAAGAATAAGACACACAGATGTGTGAATGCACACACCCCGTACCTCTGTAGTCCTTTCCACCAGGAGTCATATACTTTGTGCTTTAAAGGAAGCATCTCAGTATTATTAAACAGAAGTCAGATGTAAAGGTGTTTGTAGGCGAAGTGGAAGCAGGGAGTATAAACTACATTTTTGAGAAATGTGATAGTATAATATGAACTACAGATGGTAGAGTTGAGGGAATATTTTTAGTGTGTGCAGAGATGAGCATTTTTGTGATCTGACTGAAACAACAGACAGAGGAAAACTGAGAATGAAGGATGTGTGTAAAGGTGTCACTGGGGAAAGTAAGAAAATAAAAGGATAGTTAAGAAAAATGGAGGATAAAGATTAATTTATTCACTGTTATGTGGCAACTCCAGATGACTTATCAATAGGAAACTAATAGAGATTGACTAATAGTCAATAGAGATTGACTAATAGTTATTGACTCAGGAAAGCATGGATGGAGTTCGTTAAGGAGTTGAATAGTCACATAGAGAATTGAATTTGGGAAGAGAAAGGATGGATGGAGGAATATATGTTTATACGTACATGTTTAAATATACTTGGAAGCTATGAATAATAGAGGCAGTCTCCTGGGGGATAAATGAGGACATGCTAAATAAGTGGTGCTGATAAGGAATCTGGACCATGTACCTCAAGGATTATCAGTCTTTAACACATCCCAAGTTCCAGTGGGATTATTAGCATGATGCTGTAAGACCGAGTCAAGTTGCTCGGTGGTAGAGCAGGAAGGTCACAGAAAGGCTGCTGGAAGATCTGCATTAATATTAACAACCAATGCTTCCTGAGAATTACTAAGTGGCAGGCATTCTTCTAAGAAAACTGCAGAGCTTGACTTATTTATTATTCATACAAGATAGGAGCTATTAATATCACCTTTTTTTCCCCCCAGAGGCACAGACAATTCAAGTAACTTGGTCAAGATTTCACAGCTTGTAAATGGCAAAGCGAGGTATAGAACCGGGGCTCCTGATTTTTGAGATCATTCTGTCAGTCACATCATCATTCTGCCCCCCATATTAGGAAATTCAATGGGCCGCTAAGTGAAAGTTCTACTTTTTATGGGCTTCTCTTCAAAGGAAGTTTCAGGCCTGCGGAAGAGTGGATGCATCTCAAAGGTCTGGATAAACTTGCCCTTTTTACCATCCAGAGGAAGCCTTACTCTTTCTGTTGGATACAGAAACTCACTCACGCTTCTTTTTGTCTCCATTGTTTCCATGTTCACATTTTCTGCCTGATGGTAGCCTGACTGGGTATTGGGTATTGACTCAGGCAAGTGTGGACCGTGTTTGTCAATGAGTAGAATAGAGTCACATAGAGATCTGAATTTGGGAAGAAGAGGGTCAGTCTCATTCATTTTTTTCATAAACAATTACTTCCCAGAATAGTGTAAGATTAGAAAGGCCACTGAAGACAATGACGCTTGTTTCTGTTGCCTATTGCTGAGTAAAAGACCACATCAAAACTTAGTGCCATGAAAGCACACCCATTTGTTATTTCTTATGCTTATGCAGCCTTGGAAATGATCGGCTTTACTTAAGTGACAGGTAATAATAGGTACTAGTGTTTATTATCACCATGAGCAGCAGTAGCATAATATAAATAGTCCACAACCTGGTAATGGAGAACTTATATCTCTTCTCTTTCTGGTACCACAGTACCTTAGAGGCTGGGATGTGAAATGTGAGGAAGCGCACAGACTGTTTTTGGTGACTCCAAGACTGTTTCAAAATTTAGCATAGTATGTAAAAAGAACTTTGGATAAAACATACAAAGACTTGGGGCCCAGATTTGGTTCTACCATTTGGTAGCTACATTAACTTGGGCAAATCATAGTCATTTAAATTCTGAGTAAATTTCTTAACCATGGTCAGTGGGATCAGTGGGGCTGATAGTCATCTCACTAGACTAGTAGTGTTAGTTGCTCAGTTGTGTCCAACTCTTTGTGACCCCAAGGACTATAGCCCACCAGGCTCCTCTGTCCATAGGATTCTTCAGGCAAGAATACTAGAGTGGATTGCCATTCCCTACTCCAGAGGATCTTCCCAACCCAGGGATTGAACCTGGGTCTCTTGCACTGCATACAGGTTCTTTACTGTCTGAGCTACAGGGAAGTCCTTGTTATAGTGTGGCTATGACAATTAGATTAATACTATGTTCAAAAGCAGAGACATTACTTTACCAACAAAGGTTCGCCTAGTCAAGGCTATGGTCTTTCCTGTGGTCATGTATGGATGTGAGAGCTGGACTGTGAAGAAGGCTGAGCACCGAAGAATTGATGCTTTTGAACTGTGGTGTTGGAGAAGACTCTTGAGAGTCCCTTGGACTGCAAGAAGATCCAACCAGTCCATTCTGAAGGAGATCAATCCTGGAATTTCTTTAGAAGGAATGATGCTCAAGCTGAAACTCCAGTATTTTGGCCACCTCATGCGAAGAGTTGACTCATTGGAGAAGACTCTGATGCTGGGAGGGATTGAGGGCAGGAGGAGAAGGGGACGACAGAGGATGAGATGGCTGGATGGCATCACTGACTTGATGGGTGTGAGTCTGGGTGACCTCCGGGAGTTGGTGATGGACAGGGAGGCCTGGCGTGCTGTGGTTCATGGGGTCGCAAAGAGTCGGACACGACTGAGCGACTGATCTGAACTGATCTGATCTGATCTGATGTGTAGGGTGCTTTGAAAAGACAATCAGTTCAGTTCAGTTCTGTTGCTCAGTCATGTCCAACTCTTTGTGAACCCATGGACTGTCACAGGCCAGGAATCTCTGTTCATCACCAACTCCTGGAGCTTGCTCAAAATCACATCCACTGAGTCGGTGATGCCATCCAACCATTTCATCCTTTGTTGTCCCCTTCACCTTCTGCCTTCAATCTTCCCCACCAAAAAGGTCTTTTCAAATGAGTCAGGTGGCCAAAGTATTGGAGTTTCAGCTTCAACATCAATTCTTCCAATGAATATTCAAGACTGATTTCCTTTAGGATGGACTGGGTGGATCTCCTTGCTGTTCAAGGGACTCTAAAAGAGTCTTCTTCAACACCATAGTTCAAAAGTATCAATTCTTTGGCACTCAGCTTTCTTATAGTCCGACTCTAAAACCATACATCACTACGGGAAAAACCATAGTTTTGACTAGACGGGCCTTTGTTGGTAAAGAAAAGATAATGGACAGTGGAAAAGAGAGTGGACAATGCCTAATGTGTATTAGACACTTTCTTACTGGGCTCTTGTTTGAAATGCTTTACATGTATTAAATCATCTATGAAGTTGGTGGTATTATTAATTCTATCTTGCTATTGGGGACCCTGAGGCACAGAGAAGGTCAGTAACATGTCCAAAACCAGACACTTCATAAGTGTCAGAGTGAGGAACCAATGAGAAGGTGCTCATGCCTGACAGGAACCAATGAGAAAGGAGCTCATTTGTGAAAAGAAAGAAACTAGAGAAGCCTGATGTAGCTCCTCTAGGAGCACAGAATGCATGGATCCAGAGGAGGCAGGGGTAGGTATCTGCACTGGGTTGAAAAGGAATAGCTGAGTTATAGCCTTGCTTGATTATAGGTTCCTCTTCTCATGGAGGCATTAGATGTGGCAGAGGAAGGCTATTTTCCCCCAGGTATTCTCTTAGGAGGCCACTAATCAGTCCTTCTGATTAAACTGTGGCTCAGATCATGAACTCCTTATTGCCAAAGTCAGACTTAAATTGAAGAAACTAGGGAAAACCACTAGACCATTCAGGTATGACCTAAATTAAATCCCTTATGATTATACAGTGGAAGTGAGAAATGGATTTAAGGGACTAGATCTGATAGACAGAGTGCCTGATGAACTATGAACAGGTTTGGGACACTGTACAGGAGACAGGGACCAAGACCATCCCCATGGAAAAGAAATGCAAAATAGCAAAATGGCTGTCTGGGGAGGCCTTACAAATAGCTGTGAAAAGAAGAGAATCAAAAAGCAAAGGAAAAAAGGAAATATATAAGCATCTGAATGCAGAGTTTCAAAGAACAGCAAGGAGAGATAAGAAAGCCTTCCTCAGTGATCAATGCAAGGAAATAGAGGAAAACAACAGAATGGAAAAGACTAGAAATCTCTTAAATTAAATTTGAGATATTAAGGGAACATTTCATGCAAAGATGGGCTCGAAAAAAGACAGAAATGGTATGGACCTAACAGAAACAGAAGATATTAAGAAGAGGTGGCAAGAATACACAGAAGAACTGTGGAAAAAACATCTTCATGACCCAGATAATCATGATGGTGTGATTACTCACTTAGAGCCAGACATCCTGGAATGTGAAGTCAAGTGGGCCTTAGAAAGCATCACTTTGAACAAAGCTAGTGGGAGTGATGGAATTCCAGTGGAGCTACTTCAAATCCTGAAAGATGATGGTGTGAAAGTGCTATACTCAATATGCCACCAAATTTGGAAAACTCAGCAGTGGCCACAGGATTGGAAAAGGTCAGTTTTCATTCCAATCCCAAAGAAAGGCAATGCCAAAGAATGCTCAAACTACCACACAATTGCACTCATCTCACATGCTAGTAAAGTAATGCTCAAAATTCTCCAAGCCAGGCTTCAGAAATACGTAAACCATGAACTTCCTGATGTTCAAGCTGGTTTTAGAAAAGGCAGAGGAACCAGAGATCAAATTGCCAACATCTGCTGGATCATCAAAAAAGCAAGAGAGTTCCAGAAAAACATCTATTTCTGCTTTATTGACTATGCCAAAGCCTTTGACTGTGTGGATCATAAGAAACTGTGGACAATTCTGAAAGAGATGGGAATACCAGACCACCTGACCTGGCTCTTGAGAAACCTGTATGTAGGTCAGGAAGCAACAATTAGAACTGGACATGAAGAACAGACTGGTTCCAAATAGGAAAAGGAGTACGTCAAGGCTGTATATTGTCACCATGTTTATTTAACTTATATGCACAGTACATCGTGAGAAATGCTAGACTGGAAGAAGCACAAGCTGGAATCAAGATTATGGAACATGCAGATGACACCACCCTTATGGCAGAAAGTGAAGAGGAACTAAAGAGCCTCTTGATGAAAGTGAAAGAGGAGAGTGAAAAAGTTGGCTTAAAACTCAACGTTCAGAAAACTAAGATCATAACATCTGGTCCCATCACTTCATGGGAAATAGATGGAGAAACAGTGGAAACAGTGTCAGACTTTATTTTTGGCGGCTCCAAAATCATTGCAGATGGTGATTGCAGCCATGAAATTAAAAGATGCTTGCTCCTTGGATGCAACACTATGACCAACCTAGACCCCATATAGAAAGCAGAGATATTGCTTTGCCAACAATGGTCCTTCTAGTCAAAGATATGGTTTTTCTAGTAGTCATGTATGGATGTGAGAGTTGGACTATAGAGAAAGCTGAACGCTGAAGAATTGATGCTTTTGAACTGTGGTGTTGGAGAAGATTCTTGAGAATCCCTTGGACTGCAAGGAGATTCATCCAGTCCATCTTAAAGGAATTCAGTTCTGAATATTCATTGGAAGAACTGATACTGATGCTAAAACTCCAATACTTTGGCCACTTGATGCGAAGCACTGACGCCTTGGAAAAGACCTTGATGCTGGGAAAGATTGAAGGCAAAAGAAGGGAATGACAGAGAATGTGATGGTTGGATGGCATCACTGACTCAATGGACATGACAAAGAGTAAGCTCTGGGAGTTGGTGATGGACAGGGAAGCCTGGTGTGTTGCAGTTCATGGGATCGCAAAGAGTCACACATGTCTGAGGGACTGAACTGAACTAAATCAAGGACAATGAGTATACACAAGCCAGATTAGAACCATGACAGATTGTTCTGGTAAAGAGAAATATGCCATGTCACAAAAGTGGAAATCATAGAAAGCAGAGTACATATGAATTAATGACTCAAGATGCAGGTGCGGGGAATCCTTAGGGCAAAAACCATGGTAGAACCTAATATACAGGCTTTGTTTTTGCCTCCCTGATTGTAGCTGGGTGAACACCACCTCTTCTGCAATCTATTCTAGAATGACTCCGTTCAAGCCAAGGGCTCACAGAGTTATCCCTTCATGGATGCTGTCTCCAAACATGTCATTGCCCTGAACCATCCTAGATGATGCAGTAGTCATAGAGCACGTATAGACTTAGAAATAACTCTACTCTTATCTTCCCCATAAAGAATGTGGGGTGAGAACACAGTCGAAGGATGGTATGGGGAGGGAGGTGGGAGGGGGTTCAGGATTGGGAACACGTGTACACCTGTGGTGGATTCATGTTGATGTATGGCAAAACCAATACAATATTGTAAAGTAATTAGCCTCTATTAAAATAAATAAATTTAAATTAAATTCTCTTATTAATTCTGAAGCTAACTTTGCAAGATTATTTTGAGAAACAAATTGGAATACACAGATTACCACAATTAAGGTGCAAAATTGTTATCCAAAAGTTTTTTAAAAAGTACAATTGAATTGTTTAGCAATGAATGTATTTTGTTTCTCACATTAGTTATCTTTTAACATTTTATTCTAAGTTCTAAATATCCCCCATTTGGTGGACACTTATTCATCTGATTTTTAGGAATGCAAATTGTCCCTATTAGAAGTGATGACCACTGCAGTTTAGAGGTTATTTATGCAGATATTTATAAATGTCTGAGGTCTTATTGACTAATAGAGACCAAAGATACACACACACACACACACACACACACACACACACACACACACATATATATATATATACACACACACATATATATATAGGAGAAGGCAATGGCACCCCACTCCAGTACTCTTGCCTGGAAAATCCCATGAATGGAGGAGCCTGGTAGGCTGCAGTCCGTGGGGTCGCTAAGAGTGGAACAGGACTGAGCGACTTCACTTTCACTTTTCACTTTCATGCAATGGAGGAGGAAATGGCAACCCACTCCAGTGGTCTTGCCTGGAGAATCCCAGGGACAGTGGGGTCTGGTGGGCTGCTGTCTATGGGGTCGCACAGAGTCGGACATGACTGAAGCGACTTAGCAGCAGCATATATATATATATACACACACACACACACATATATAGCTAGCTAGCTAAACAGGCATATTCTCTTTCTCCATATACATATATAAGACCTCAGACATTTACAAATATCTGTATAAATAACCTTTAAACTGCACTGGCCAGTTTATATATACATGAAAGATTTATCTTATGAGTTTGTAAGTGGTGATGAAGTTGAACATGATTTTTTGTTCCAGTTGTACAGCTTGTAGTCAACTTTGGAGATTGCTTTAGGAGAGAGACACTCAAAAATTTGAGACTTCAGATAAAAGCACACATCTTGCTGCCTAAAGCAACAGAGGGAGAAGTCAGGTTGGCAGGAACAATTTTGCCTCATCTTATTTCTTCCTTGATGTATAATTGCTCTTTAGTGCTTTAGAGTCACTGAAAGTTCTCATCTTTCTACAGGTAACACGTTTCTGTAGAAATTTTAAAAGAACAAAGTGCACACTGTTATTGCACTGTTATCTCTCTTCTAAGCTTGGCTATTTGTAAACATTTAGAACAAATTGCTTTTCAGAAAGTTGATTGATTGGCTGACCCCATTTTGAATAACTTGGGACAGTCTATTTCATAGAAAAAAAAGATAACTCTATCTTCTATTTGAAAGCAACTCAACTCTGAAAACCTAGGCATCTTTAGTGTTCAAATAATCAGAGTTAAATTCCTTTCAGAACTCTGACTTGATAAAAATTTCAATGTGTATTTTGATTAACTGTCTGAGTGATTGATTGATGGATCTTTCCACACTGGGCTGAATTGATTATAGAGGTGCCTGCAATAAAGGACCCTGCTGTGTATTTTGTGAATAAATTAAGCTGTTAGTCTTTTATATGTAATTTATAACAGACTTCAGATCAGTAGACATTTGGACTTCAAAGTTGTTCTTCAGTTTCTTTATTCTTTTAATGATGTATTTCATATATCTAATATATAAAGTACACAATATATCAAATTATGAAGTCTATGTTTCTGAAAAAATTAATATTTTAAAATACATGTCATTATTTTACTGTAGCATCAATATTTTATTAATGAAGAGTTCATCTTCAATGGTTTAACTATTTCTGCAACTGTCTAATAATAATTCTGCAGTTCTGCCTTGTCCAAAAGCTTCCCTGAGGTAAGGGAGAGAGCCATTTTCTATTTGTGACCCCTATGTGTTTGTGAAAGTTCTTTTTTAAATTTCCCAGTTAAACTTCCCCCAGATTCTAAACCAAAGTGCTAAATTAAAATTCTGATTCCATGTTTTGTATCTGTAGGCCCTTGAGTGAATTTACATAACTGCCCTATACTACATTTCGTCTCTATAACTAAGATCATATTACCTCTTATACTATTACAAAAATTGCATGAGTTATTACATATCTGGCATATAATAAGCTATTATTATTGTTACTTTTTATTATTTTGATAACCCTAATATAGAGAATTATAGTTCATATCCATGAATTTCCATGTGAAAGAGTATGTTAGCAACAATTCCAGAAGACCTGTTCTTTCTGAATCTTATTATGAGGGTCATTGTAATCACATCATAAATTTGAGATATTTCATCAATTTCCACTGTTTATACAGGTACTGATTATCTAACAAATGTCACACTTTATATTTAAGGATACAAACATAAATAAAATAAAATCTCTTCTTTGAAGCTTAATAAAATCAGATGGCTTCAATTTGAACATTTGTGATCAAGCATTTGAACATCTGTGATCTGTTTTGCACTGGAAAGTGTATGCAGAGGTTGGGATAACCAAATAAAAGTAAGGCCCTATCCAGATAATTGATATACTATGTGAAGATCGGCATGGTCACATTTTCGAAAGTCCCATGTTGTTCAGATGCGAAGTCGTGTCTGATTCTGTGACTTTATAGACTGTAGAATGCCAGGCTCCTCTTTGTTCTTGCAGAGTTTGCTCAAATTTATGTCCTTTAAACTGGTCATACTCTCTAACCATCTCATCTTTGGTCCCCGGCTTCTCCTTTTGCCTTCAATTTTTCCCAGTATCAGAAAAAAACTGAAGGTACTCTTTCTTTTCTTTTCTTTTGAGTCAGTTCTTCACATCAGGTGGCTAAAGTATTGGAGTTTCAGCTTCAGCATCAGTCTTTCCAATGAATAGTCAGGGTTGATTTCTTTAGTATTGACTGGTTGGATCTCCTTGCAGTCCAAGGGACTCTCAAGAGTCTTCTCCAACACAACAGTTCAAAAACATCAATTCTTCGGTGCTCAGCTTTCTTTATGGTCCAACTCTCACATCCATACATGACTACTGGGAAAAAATCATAGCTTTGACAGGATGGAATATTGTTGGCAAAGTAATGTCTCTGCTTTTTAATATGCTGTCTATGTTTGTCATAGTTTTTTCTCCAAGGAGCAAGTATCTTTTAACTTCATGGCTGCAGTCACCATCTGCAGTGATTCTAGAGCCCAAGAAAATAAAATCTGCCACTGTTTCCCTTGTTTCGTCATCTGTTTGCCATGAAGTGATGCAACCAGATGCTGTGATCTTAGTTTTTGAACACTGAGTTTTAAGCCAGCTTTTTCAGTCTTGTCTTTCATTTTCACCAAGAGGCTCTTTAGTTACTCTTTGATTTCTGCCATAAGGTTGGTGTCATCTACATATCTGAGGTTATTGATATTTCTCCTGGCAATCTTGATTCCAGCTTGTGCTTCATCCAGTCTGGCATTTCACATGGTGTACTCTGCATATAAGTTAAGTAAGCAAGGTGACAAAAGACAGCCTTGACTATATACAGCCTCCTCATTTTATAAATTTCACCTACACGAGGTATTTGAGTATTTGTGATGGCTGGAAGATAGCTGGAAAAGGACTTTGATGAAAGATTGGCAGTTATCTTAATAGAGAGAGACAAATTAAACACTTGGAAATATACTCAAACAATGTTAAATTTGTGCCTTATTATTTTCTATTGCTTTTGTTGGTGAAATAAACTGAATCAGTAAAGGGGTTACTGTGCTATAGCAGAGAGAGAGTGTTTTTAAACCAGGCAAACATGGATGATGTTATAAAGGGTTGTTAATTCCTATTTATATGCAGACTGCATCATGAGAAAAGCTGGGCTGGATGAAGCACAAGCTGGAATCAAGATTGCCGGGAGAAATATCAATAACCTCAGGTATGCAGATGACACCACCCTTATGGTAGAAAGCAGAGAAGAACTAAAGAACCTCTTGATGAAAGTGAAAGGGGAGACTGAAAGTTGGCTAAAAACTCCACATTCAGAAAATTAAGATCATGGCACCAGGTCCCATCACTTCATGCCAAATAGATTGGGAAACAGTGGAAACAGTGACAGACTTTACTTTCTTGGGCCCCCAAATCACTGCAGATGGTGATTGCAGCCATGAAATTAAAGGACGCTTGCTCCTTGGAAGAAAAGTTATGACCAACCTGGACAGCTGTTTAAAAACAGAGACCTTACTTTGCCAACAAAGGTCCACCTAGTCAAAGCTATGGTTTTACCAGTGGTCATATATGGATGTGAGAGTTGGACTATAAAGAAAACTGAGCGCTGAAGAATTGATGCTTTTGAACTGTGGTGTTGGAGAAGACTCTTGAAAGTCCTTTGGACTGCAAGGAGATCCAACTAGTCCATCCTAAAGGAAATCAGTCTTGAATATCCATCGGAAGGACTTAGGCTGAAACTGAAATTCCAATACTTTGGCCACCTGATGTGAAGTACTGACTCATTGGAAAAGACACTGATGATGGGAAAGATTGAAGGTGAAAGGAGAAGAGGACAACAGAGGTTGAGATGGTTGGATGACATCACTGACTCAATGGACATGAGTTTGAATAAACTCTGGGAGTTGGTGATGGACAGGGACACCTAGTGTGTTGCAGTCCATGGGGTCGCAAAGAGTCGGACATGACTGAGTGACTGAACTAAACTGAACTGAACCTATGATTCTATATATGTAACCTTAGGTTAGGTATTGAATATTTTTTCTTTTAGGACTTTGCATGCATAAATTAAAACCTGTTTTGTGGATTAGTATTAACATGTGTAGGACAACTGGCAAGATGATTGTGTGACTGACATTTCAATAGAGTCTCGATGAGTGTATCTAACATTGGACCAGTTCCAAACCCCTCTTTTTAGGTATTATTGCATGACTTTCCATTCTAAGTTAGGTAACCTTACTTGCTTATAGATTTTCACTCCTGGAATGCAAATTCCTCCAGGGCAGGAGTTGAAACTTTGTGTCTAGCTGCTCAACACCTAGTACCAAGTTTGCCTCTTAGAATTCAGTCAATCAGTTTGAAATGCTGAGTTCTACTCTATGTACTAGTAGGTTGTTGTTTATTTGCTAAATTGTGCCCAAGGACTCTCTTGCTACTCCGTGGACTATAGCTAACCAGGCTCTTCTGTCCATGGAATTTTCCAGAGTGAGTTACTGGAGGGAGTTGCCATATCCCCAGGGGATCTTCTTGACCTTGGGATCAAACCCACATCTTCTGCACTGCAGGTGGATTCTTTGCCTCTGAGCCACCAGGAAAGCCCACAAGAAGGTTCTGGACAAGAAGAGAAGAGTACAGGGATCTCCAACAGATATAATTCCTAACTTGTGATGGGCAAAAACAATAGATGGAATTTATCTTGATTTAAGCAACAGCTTTCTATTTTGCTGAATAATAATACACTTTTGATTTTTCTGGAAAATCATTTGCATGACAAGAGATTATTTTTAACTAAGATAATGTTTATCTGATACAACCTTATAATTGATAGGTACTGAGTGAAACACATTGAGGAGAGGAGTATCTTTCAGGCAAACTATTTAGTACATTGATCATTAAATATTACAGTTCATCCTCTCTTTTTATTGGAATTGCTTTACAGCATTGTGTCAATTTCTACTGTACAACAGCATGAATCAGTCATATGTATATATTATATCTCCTCTCTCTTGGGCCTTCCTCCCACCCACCATCCCTATCCCACCCCTCCAGGTCATCACAGAGCACAGAGCAAAGCTTCTGTCTTGTGTAACAGCTTCCCACCAGCTTCTCATCCTCTATTTTACATATGGTGGTGTTTATATGTCAGTGTTACTCTCTCAATTCATCCACCCTCTTCTTTCTCCTCTGTGTCCACAAGTACATTCTCTATGTTTTCATCTCTATTACTACCCTATGAATAGGTTCATCTGTGCCATTTTTTTCTAGATTCCATATATATGCATTAATGTCTAGGTTAAACTTAGACAGCGTATTAAAAAACAGACATTACTTTCCCAACAAGGGTCCATATAAGTCTTTCTGTCTTCATTCTGTATAATAGGTTCTAGTTTCATCCACATCACTATAACATTATCTTGGCTATAGTAAAGCAGCCATGAAAACTAGCTGTTTTTCTTCCTTTGTTATTTGTTGTTCAGTCACTCAGTCATGTCTGACTCTTTGTGACCCCATGGATTGCAGTACACCAGGCTTCTCTGTTCTTCACCATCTCCTGGAGCTTGCTCAAACTCAAGTCCATTGAATCGGTGATGCCATCCAGCCATCTCATCCTCTTGTCCCATTCTCCTCCTGCCTTGAATCTTTCCCAGCATCAGGGTCTTTTCAAATGAGTCAGTTTTTCCAATCAGGTAGTCAAAGTATCAGAGCTTCAGCTTTAGCATCAGTCCTGCCAATGACTAGTCAGGACTGATTTCCTTTAGGATTGACTGGTTGGATCTCCTTGTAATCCAAGGGACTCTCGAGAATCTTCTCCAACACCACAGTTCAAAAGCATCAATTCTTCACTGCTTAGCCTTTTTTATGATCCAACTCTCACAGTCATACATGACTACTGGAAAAACCATAGCTTTGACAAGATGGACCTTTGTCAGCAAGGTAATGTCTCTGCTTTTTAATATGCTGTCTAGGTTGGTCATAGCTTTTCTTCCAAGGAGCAAAAATCTTTTAATTTCATGGCTGCGGTAACCATCTGCAGTGACTTTTGAGCCCAAGAATGTAAAGTCTGTCACTGCTTCCAGTTTTTCCTAATCTATTTGTCATGGAGTGATGAGACCAGTACATCAAGGCTGTATATTGTCACCCTGCTTATTTAACTTATATGCAGATTACATCATGAGAAACACTGGGCTCAAAGAAGCACAACTGGAATCAAGATTGCCAGGAGAAATATCAATAACCTCAGATATGCAGATGACACCACCCTTATGGCAGAAAGTGAAGAGGAAGTCAAAAGCCTCTTGATGAAACTGAAAGAGGGGAGTGAAAAAGTTGACTTAAAGTTCAACATTCTAAAACTAAGATCATGGCATCTGGTCCCATCACTTCATGGCAAATAGATGGGGAAACAGTGGAAACAATCAGACTTTATTTTTTTGGGCTCCAAAATCACGGCAGATGGTGATTGCAGCCATGAAATTAAAAGACGCTTACTCCTTGGAAGGAAAGTTATGACCAACCTAGATAGCATATTCAAAAGCAGAGACATTACTTTGCCAACAAAGGTCTCTCTAGTCAAGGCTATGGTTTTTCCAGTAGCCATGTATGGATGTGAGACTTGGACTGTGAAGAAAGCTGAGTGCCAAAGAATTGATGTTTTTGAACTGTGATGTTGGAGAAGACTCTTGAGAGTCCCTTGGACTGCATGGAGATCCAACCAGTCCATTCTAAAGGAGATCAGTTGCTTGTATATTTTTGAGATTAGTTGTTTGTCTGTTGCTTCGTTTGTTATTATTTTCTCCCATTCTGAAGGCTGTCTTTTCACCTTGCTTATAGTTTCCTTTGTTGTGCAGAAGCTTTTAAGTTTAATTAGGTCCCATTTATTTATTTTTTATTTTATTTCCAATATTCTGGGAGGTGGGTCATAGAGGATCCTGCTGTGATGTATGTCAGAGAGTGTTTTGCCTATGTTTTCCTCTAGGAGTTTTATGGTTTCTGGTCTTACATTTAGATCTTTAATCCATTTTGAGTTTATTTTTGTGTATGGTGTTAGACAGTGTTCTAGTTTCATTCTTTTAAAAGTGTTTGACCAGTTTTCCCAGCACCACTTGTTAAAGAGATTGTCTTTAATCCATTGTATATTCTTGCCTCCTTTGTCAAAGATAAGGTGTCCATATGTGTGTGGATTTATCTCTGGGCTTTCTATTTTGTTCCATTGATCTATATTTCTGTCTTTGTGCCAGTACCATACTGTTTTGATGACGGCAGCTTTGTAGTAGAGCCTGAAGTCAGGCAGGTTGATTCCTCCAGTTCCATTCTTCTTTTTCAAGATAGCTTTGGCTATTCGAGGTTTTTTGTATTTCCATACAAATTGAGAAATTGATTGTTCTAGCTCTGTGAAGAACACCGTTGGTAGCTTGATGGGGATTGCATTGAATCTATAAATTGTTTTGGGTAGTATACTCATTTTCACTACATTGATTCTACCAATCCATGAACATGGTATATTTCTCCATCTATTAATGTCCTCTTTGATTTCTTTCACCAGTGTTTTATAGTTTTCTATATATAGGTCTTTAGTTTCTTTAGGAAGATATATTCCTAAGTATTTTATTCTTTTTGTTGCAATGGTGAATGGAATTGTTTCCTTAATTTCTCTTTCTATTTTCTCATTATTAGTGTACAGGAATGCAAGGGATTTCTGTGTGTTGATTTTATATCCTGCAACTTTACTATATTCATTGATTAGTTCTAGTAATTTTCTGGTGTAATCTTTAGGGTTTTCTATGTAGAGGATCATGTCATCTCAAAAATATACAAGCAACTCCTGCAGCTCAATTCCAGAAAAATAAATGACCCAATCAAAAAATGGGCCAAAGAACTAAATAGAAATTTCTCCAAAGAAGACATACAGATGGCTAACAAACACATGAAAAGATGCTCAACATCACTCATTATCAGAGAAATGCAAATCAAAACCACTATGAGGTACCATTTCACGCCAGTCAGAATGGCTGCTATCCAAAAGTCCACAAGCAATAAACGCTGGAGAGGGTGTGGAGAAAAGGGAACCCTCTTTCACTGTTGGTGGGAATGCAAACTAGTACAGCCACTTTGGAGAACAGTATGGAGATTCCTCAAAAAACTTGGAATAGAACTGCCTTATGATCCAGCAATCCCACTGCTGGGCATCCACACTGTGAAGTCCAGAATTGAAAGAGACACGTGTACCCCAATGTTCATAGCAGCACTCTTTACAATAGCCAGACTTGGAAGCAACCTAGATGTCCATCCACAGATGAATGGATAAGAAAGCTGTGGTACATATACACAGTGGAGTATTACTCAGCCATTAAAAAGAATACATTTGAATCAGTTCTAAGGAGGTGGATGGAACTGGAGCCTATTATACAGAGTGAAGTAAGCCAGAAAGAAAAACACAAATACAGTATACTAACGCATATATATGGAATTTAGAAAAATGATAACAATAACCCTGTTTACGAAACAGCAAAAGAGACACTGATGTATAGAACAGTCTTTTGGACTCTGCGAGAGGGAGAGGGTGGGATGATTTGGGAGAATAGCATTGAAATATGTATAATATCATATCTGAAATGAGTCGCCAGTCCAGGTACGATGCCTGATAACGGATGCCTGGGGCTGGTGCACTGGGACGACCCAGAGGGATGGTATGGGGAGGGAGGAGGGAGGAGGGTTCAGGATGGGGAAGACATATATACTTGTGGCAGATCCATCTTGATGAATGGCAAAAGCAATACAATATTGTAAAGTTAAGCAAAATAAAATTTAATTAAAAAAAAAAATAAAGGAGATCAGTCCTGGGTGTTCTTTGGAAGGCATGATGCTAAAGCTGAAACTCCAGTACTTTGGCCACCTCATGTGAAGAGCTGACTCTTTGAAAAAGACTGATGCTGGGAGGGATTGGAGGCAGGAGGAGAAGGGGACGACAGGGGATAAGATGGCTGGATGGCATCACTGACTCGATGTACGTGAGTTTGAGTGAACTCTGGGAGTTTGTGATGGACAGGGAGGCCTGGAGTCCTGTGATTCATGGGGTCACAAAGAGTTGGACACAATTGAGCGACTGAACTGAACTGAACTGAGCTGATGAGATCAGATGCCATGATCTTAGTTTTTTGAGTGTTGAGTTTCAAGCCGACTTTTTCACTCTTATCTTTCACTTTCATCAAGGGGCTTTTTAATTCCTCATTGCTTTCTGCTGTATATGCAATTTTAGGTGCATGTAACTTTAAGCATATTTAATTTTACAATAAAGTTACTTTAAAAAATAGTCATCAAAACCAATTACCAACATGATAAGTTAAATTAAAGCTCCTAATTTTATCCTTGTCCTCTAGTGTAAATATTAATAAATCTGACTTGCACTGTCAAAACTATCCCAATTTGGACAATAAATTATGTGGTCCCACACAAATAATCAGGAGCTTCCCAGGTGGCATTAGTGGTAAAGAACCTGCCTAGATAAAGCAAGAGATATAAGACATGATGGTTCAGTCCCTGAATTGGGAAGATCCCCTGGAGGATGACATGGCAGCCTTTTCTGCCATAAGGGTGGTGTCATGCATATCTGAGGTTATTGATATTTCTCCCAGCAATCTTGATTCCAACTTGCACTTCATAAAGTCTGGCATTTGTTATGATGTACTCTGCATATCGCTGAGAGCTCCCGGCCTACCCGCGAGCGGCGTGCTGAGAGCTCCCAGCCTACCCGCCAGCGGTGCGCTGAGAGCCCCTCGCCTGCTGCGGGGCACACTGAGAGCATGCCCGAGAGGAGCTACCCAACGACCGAGGTCAGGAAGAGCGGCGGTGAGGAGATAGCCCTCTCCCAAGGTCAGGAAGGGCGGCGGTGAGGAGAGACCCCTCATCCAAGGTAAGGTGTGATGGCTGTGCTTTGCTGGAGCAGCCGGGAAGAGATACCCCACGCCCAAGGTAAGAGAAACCCAAGTAAGACGGTAGGTCTTGCAAGAGGGCAAATACACTGAAACCATACTCACAGAAAACTAGTCAATCTAATCACAGCAGGACCACAGCCTTGTCTAACTCAATGAAATTAAGCCATGCCCATGGGGCAACCCAGGATGGGCGGGTCATGGTGGAGAGATCTGACAGGGTGTGGTCCACTGGAGAAAGGAATGGCAAACCACTTCAGTATTCTTGCCTTGAGAACCCCATGAACAGTATAAAAAGGCAAAATGATAGGATACTGAAAGAGAAACTCCCCAGGTCAGTAGGGGCCCAATATGCTACTGGAGATCAGTGGAGAAATAACTCCAGAAAGAATGAAGGGATGGAACCAAAGCAGAAAGAATACCCAGCTGTAGATGTGTCTGGTGATAGAAGTAAAGTCCGATGCTGTAAAGAGCAATATTGCATAGGAACCTGGAATGTCAGGTCCATGAATCAAGGCAAATTGGAAGCGGTCAAACAAGAGATGGCAAGAGTGAATGTTGACATTCTAGGAATTAGCGAACTAAAATGGACTGGAATGGGTGAATTTAACTCAGAGGACCATTATATCTACTACTGCAGGCAGGAATCCCTCAGAAGAAACGGAGTGGCCATCATGGTCAACAAAAGAGTCTGAAATGCAGTACTTGGATGCAATCTCAAAAACGACAGAATGATCTCTGTTCATTTCCAAGGCAAACCATTCAATGTCACAGTAATCCAAGTCTATGCCCCAACCAGTAACGCTGAAGAAGCTGAAGTTGAATGGTTCTATGAAGACCTACAAGACCTTTTAGAACTAACACCCAAAAAAGATGTCCTTTTCATTATAGGGGACTGGAATGCAAAAGTAGGAAGTCAAGAAACACCTGGAGTAACAGGCAAATTTGGCCTTGGAATATGGAATGAAGCAGGGCAAAGACTAACAGAGTTTTGCCAAGAAAATGCACTGGTTATAGCAAATACTCTCTTCCAACAACACAAGAGAAGACTCTATACATGGACATCACCAGATGGTCAACACAGAAATCAGATCGATTATATTCTTTGCAGCCAAAGATGGAGAAGCTCTATACAGTCAGCAAAAACAAGACCAGGAGCTGACTGTGGCTCAGACCATGAACTCCTTATTGCCAAATTCAGACTGAAACTGAAGAAAGTAGGGAAAACCACTAGACCATTCAGGTATGACCTAAATCAAATCCCTTATGATTATACAGTGGAAGTGAGAAATAGATTTAAGGGCCTAGATCTGATAGATAGAGTGCCTGATGAACTATGGAATGAGGTTCGTGACATTGTACAGGAGACAGGGATCAAGACCATCCTCATGGAAAAGAAATGCAAAAAAGCAAAATGGCTGTCTGGGGAGGCCTTGCAAATAGCTGCGAAAAGAAGAGAAGTGAAAAGCAAAGGAGAAAAGGAAAGACATAAACATCTGAATGCAGAGTTCCAAAGAATAGCAAGAAGAGATAAGAAAGCCTTCTTCAGCGATCAATGCAAAGAAATAGAGGAAAACAACAGAATGGGAAAGACTAAGGATCTCTTCAAGAAAATCAGAGATACCAAAGGAACATTTCATGCAAAAATGGGCTCGATAAAGGACAGAAATGGTATGGACCTAACAGAAGCAGAAGATATTAAGAAGAGGTGGCAAGAATACACAGAAGAACTGTACAAAAAAGAGCTTCACGACTCAGACAATCATGATGGTGTGATCACTGACCTAGAGCCAGACATCCTGGAATGTGAAGTCAAGTGGGCCTTAGAAAGCATCACTAGGAACAAAGCTAGTGGAGGTGATAGAATTCCAGTGGAGCTATTCCAAATCCTGAAAGAGGATGCTTTGAAAGTGCTGCACTCAATATGTCAGCAAATTTGGAAAACTCAGCAGTGGCCACAAGATTGGAAAAGGTCAGTTTTCATTCCAATCCCAAAGAAAGGCAATACCAAAGAGTGCTCAAACTACAGTACAATTGCACTCATCTCACACACTAGTAAAGTCATGCTCAAAATTCTCCAAGCCAGGCTTCAGCAATATGTGAACCGCGAACTTCCTGATGTTCAAGCTGGTTTTAGAAAAGGCAGAGGAACCAGAGATCAAATTGCCAACATCCGCTGGATCATGGAAAAAGCAAGAGAGTTGCAGAAAAACATCTATTTCTGCTTTATTGACTATGCCAAAGCCTTTGACTGTGTGGATCACAATAAACTGTGGAAAATTCTGAGAGAAATGGGAATACCAGACCACCTGATCTGCCTCTTGAGAAATCTGCATGCAGGTCAGGAAGCAACAGTTAGAACTGGTCATGGAACAGCAGACTGGTTCCAAATAAGAAAAGGAGTATGTCAAGGCTGTATATTGTCACCATGTTTATTTAACTTATATGCAGAGTACATCATGCTGGACTGGAAGAAACACAAGCTGGAATCAAGATTGCTGGGAGAAATATCAATAACCTCTAATATGCAGATGATACCACCCTTATGGCAGAAAGTGAAGAGGAACTCAAAAGCCTCTTGATGAAAGTGAAAGTGGAGAGTGAAAAGGTTGGCTTAAAGCTCAACATTCAGAAAACGAAGATCATGGCATCTGGTCCCATCACTACATGGGAAAGAGATGGAGAAACAGTGGAAACAGTGTCAGAATTTATTTTTCTGGGCTCCAAAATCACTGCAGATGGAGACTGCAGCCATAAAATTAAAAGACGCTTACTCCTTGGAAGGAAAGTTATGACCAACCTAGATAGCATATTCAAAAGCAGAGACATCACTTTGCCAACAAAGTTTCGCCTAGTCAAGGCTATGGTCTTTCCTGTGGTCATGTATGGATGTGAGAGCTGGACTGTGAAGAAGGTTGAGCGCTGAAGAATTGATGCTTTTGAACTGTGGTGTTGCAGAAGACTCTTGAGAGTCCTTTGGACTGCAAGGAGATCCAACCGGTCCATTGTGAAGGAGATCAGCCCTGGGTGTTCTTTGGAAGGAATGATGCTAAAGCTGAAACTCCAGTATTTTGGCCACCTCATGCGAAGAGTTGACTCATTGGAGAAGACTCTGATGCTGGGAGGGATTGAGGGCAGGAGGAGAAGGGGACGACAGAGGATGAGATGGCTGGATGGCATCACTGACTTGATGAATGTGAGTCTGAGTGACCTCCGAGAGCTGGTGATGGATAGGGAGGCCTGGCGTGCTGCAGTTCATGGGGTCGCAAAGGGTCGGACACGACTGAGCGACTGATCTGATCTGACTCTGCATATAAGTTAAATAACCAGGGTGACAATATATAGCTTTGACATACTCCTTTCTCAACTTGTAACCAGTCTGGTTCTAACTGTTGTCTCTTGACCTGCATACAGGTCTCTTAGGAGGCCAGTAAAGTGGTCTGGTATTCCCATCTCTTTCAGAATTTTCCACTATTTGCTGTGATACACATAGTCAAAGGCTTTGGCATAGTCAGTAAAGCAGAGGTAGATGATTTTCTGGAATTTTCTTGCTTTTTCTATGATCCAACGGATGTTGACAATTTGATCTCTGGTTCCTCTGCCTTTTCTAGATCCATCTTGAACAATCTGGAAGTTCTTGGTTCACATGCTGTTTAAGCTTAGCTTGGAAAATTTCATAGCACATGAAATGAGTGCAATTTTGTGGCAGTTTGAACATTCTTTGATGTTACCTTTCTTTGGGATTGGAACGAAAGCTGACCTTTTCTAGTCCTGTGGCCACTGCTCAGTTTTTTGAATTTGCTGGCATATTGAGTGCAACACTTTAACAGCATCATATTTTAGAATATGAAATAGCTCAGCCAATTTCATCACCTCCACTAACTTTGTTCATAGTGTTACTTCCTAAGGTCCACTTGACTTCACACTCCAGAATGTCTGATCTTGGTGAGTGATCACAGCACCATAGTTATCTGGGTCATTAAGATCTTTTTTGTATAGTTCTTCTGTGTATTCTTGCCATCTCTCCTTTAAATATTTATAAATGATAGAGACTATTTAATTCTGTGAAAATGCCAATTGACATGGCAACCCACTCAAAAGTTACAATTAGTCATTTAAATTATCTTGAAAACTGAATAAATTTTCTGAACTGAATAGGGCAAAGCCCCGCAAATCAATGCATTTCTCCATAAAAATCAATCAAAATTAACAATGAAGAAAAATAATCTTATTTTTAAAAACTCAGCTACAAAAATAGAGAGTTGCTGCTGCTGCTGCTAAGTCACTTCAGTCGTGTCTGACTCTGTGCGACCCCATAGATGGCAGCCCACCAGGCTCTGCCATCCCTGGGATTCTCCAGGCAAGAACACTGGAGTGGGTTGCCGTTTCCTTCTCCAATAGAGTGTTGCTAAATTCTTCTAATTCCGTAAAATTATGGTCTCATTTCAGTCCTTTGCTTCTGCTCTGCCATCTTCTGAACATTTAGATGTTTCTGCCTGATCTTTGTATAGATTTCGCCTTCAGATCATTTATGTCTCTGCTTCAATGTCATTTCCTTAGAGAGGATTTTCCTGACAGCCATTCTCTTTCCCACTCTATGTACTCATCTTGCTTTTTACTTTACAGTACTTATTTCTACTTCAAATTAAGTTATTTATTGGTTTACTTGTTCAGTGGTCTGTCTTTTTTATGAGAATGTTGGCTCCATATGGGCAAGGTCCTTATATTTTCCTCTATTATTTTCTCAGCTCCCATTAAAATTGTGTTCAGTTGATGATCAATGTTTGCTGAATAGATGACCATATAATCAAAGCCATTGCTTTTGCTTAAAAGCATGGACTTTATGATAAAATAATCGAGAGTGCACATTTTAATTCTGTGATTTGTTAGCTTAGTGAATTTGTTTGAGTTATCTATGGTTTGTAAGCTTCAGTTTTTAAAATTTTCGTTTATAACATATGATTAATAATGATGATAACATGAAGGTTGACTGAAACATAAAGCAGAAGATAAGTGTAAAGACCTCAGATCAGAAATAGATTATATGAATGTGATTTTTTTCTCTCAGTTTTTTAAATTAATATTTAAAAAATGTTGGTAAAAGTCATATACTGTAAAACATGCTATTTTAACCATAATTAACCGTACAGTTTAGTGACACTAAGTTTATTCATATCATAGTGCAACTCTAACCATCATCCATTTCCCAAGTTTTTCACTTTCCTAAACTAAAACTCCTTCCCTGTTAAACACTAAATCTTTATTCCCTCTCTCCCTAGCATCTACCAATGTACTTTTTGACCCTATGAATTTGACTATACTAGGAACCTCATCTAATGACTATGAATTTATATTACCTTCATTGGACAAATAAGTTTTGAAGGTAGATATTATATATTTCTTGCTTACTATATACCCCTAGTTTTTGGCACATGGAAGGTTAATAATAATGTGGATTAACGAGTGAGTGAATGAATGAACTCTACAGAAAGCCAAACACTCCAAAGTGTGGCAGTCCTTTTGACATGTAGTGGTAGTATTAAAGTAAATAAGTCACATTTTGTCAGGTAATCAGAGGAGTTTGATTATTTATACTGCTGTATTCTAAACACAGTGTTCTTGATGGCCAACTATTAGTCGATCTCAGACCACTATGTGAAACCTGACATCTGGGAACTTCAGTAGCTAGTAAAGCAGCTCTTACCAGTTCATCTTAGGAAACAAGAATGTTTGGTTCTATGGAAATTTAGGAGACTCATTGGAATTATTCATTAACCTATAAAAAATTCGAAAATATAGCATACTTAATACACATGATCTTCGCAGGCTTTTGGAGGAGAATTTCTTTTAATTTGTGAGGGAACTGCAAAACTCTCTTTACTAAGAACAAATATTGGCAAAGTTGCAGTGTATGGAATTGACCCTCCAAAGAGTGCTCATTTGGCTCAGGACTATAGGTTTTACAGCTCCTAGAATTGCATTCCAAGGGTGTTACACCCAAGAGTCCTCTTCAGGAGTTCTGACTCTCTCCATTTGTGAACTTAGACCAACATTTATTTTCTTAGATTACTGCGAACTTGCTCTTGACTGCCAGTAGCTTTCTGGTCCACAATCCATGTGATTGTGCTGTGATGTGAAAAGATCAATAACCCTTCTGAAGTTTTCATTTCAGTCTAAATCATTTTCTATGTCCTATAATTTTGACAAGAAAAAAGTTAAAAAAGATGTTGCTGAGATATTAGAACATATAAAACATGCATTTGAGGCTAGTAAACATGATTGTACATTAATCATTTAAGGTATATATTTATGAGAATTTTGAATCAGATGTATTTTTTTCCTTGCATTTGATTTTCTGTAGACATATGAAACTGCACTGCATATGAAAACACCCCAGAAGGAAGAGGATGATTTTGAAATATGTTGTATTTAAAGAAAAACAACGACTACAACAATAACAGAAACAAAAGGACATTACAGATTATGTAGGAGCTGGATAGTTGGTATTTCAGTGTTGTCGAACACTTATTTTGAGCTGTGCTAGCTGAAGTTCAATGTGATTTTCAGAATATTCCAGTTCACTAATAGGGATTCTGTCAACAGATATGGTTTTGAGCTACACTTTAAGTTAGAAAGCAAATTTATCTGCACACTTGAGTTTGGAACCTTGCTCCAAACACTGAAAAAATTTTCCAATCAGAGTTTGAAGTGAAACAATGCAATTCATAACCAGATATGATTTTCTTTAAGTCATGAGAAATGTATACCATATATGTCTATTTTGTGTGTGTATATATATGAATAGTATATATTTTCATTTATGTGTTTCTATGCACATTTATGGGCTTCCCTGGTGACTCGGGGTAAAGAACCCTTATACCAATGCAGGAGACAAAGGTTATGCAAGTTTGATCCCTAGGTTGGGAAGATCCCTGGGAGAGGGGAATGGCAACCCACTCCACTATTCTTGCCTGGGAAATACCGTGGACAGAGGAGCCTGTCACAAAAGAGTCACAAAAGAGTCAGACACAACTTAGCAACTAAACAACAGCAATGTACATTTACAAATTTATGCATTAAGTCTCCATAAGGACATTTATTTCAAATAATAACAAATAAAATCTAATATAGCATATGTGGGATTTATTATCTTATAGAACATGAGGCCCACAGAGAACAGTTGTAGGGCTGGTTAGTTCAACTGTTTAGCAATACAACCAAAAGATCACGTGTCCTGAGAACTCTGGCTTTAACCACAAGATTCTTTCCTCATGAGTGTAGTTTGGCTGCCACAGCATCAGCCTTCACTGCTCTCAGTCTTATTCAAGGACAGGAAAAAGAAATCATCAAATACTCTCTCCCTCTTTTTTCAGTTAAAGGGCTCCTTAAAATGACTTCTTTCAATTGGAAAAAAAAATCACATGTCAATTTGAGGATAGACTGTTTTCAGCATAATGGAATTTCGAATAGCGGCTTAATCCAGCTGAGGATAGAGTTATCTGCTTTAGAACATGGCCAGGTAAAGGGCAGAAGTGGTCACTTGATCCAAGGCCAGGAAAACATGGGGAGGAAGTCTTTCAGAGACAGCAATACAAATTTACAAATTTGTAATACAAGCTTAGCAAGACAAACTTACAATACAAACAGCACAAACAGAGACTTGCAGATACAAATACCAAATCTCTGGTACCCAGGAGTGCTGATATTTTTAATTCTTTTGCATTTGCTGTGAATTTTTAAGTCAATACAGTAAAATCAAGCAAGGTAACAGACTATGGTTACCAAAGGGGAATGTTGGGGAGTGTGTGCTCAGTCGTTCAATCATGTCTGACCCTTTGCAATCCCATGGACTGTAGCCCACCAGACTCCTCTGTACATGGAATTTTTCAGGCAAGAATACTGGAATGGGTTGTTATTTCCCACTCTGGAGGATCTTCTTGAGTCATAGATAGAACCTTGCTTCTGGTGTCTCCTGCACTGGCAGGTGGCTTCTTTACCACTGAGCCACCTGGGAAGCCCAATGTTGTGGTGGGAGGAGGTTTAGTTGCTAAGTCGTGTCTGACTCTTGCAACCCCATGGACTGTAGCCTGCCAGGATCTTCTGTCTATGGGATTCTCCAGGTAAGAATACTGGAGTAAGCTGCAATTTCTTTCTCCATGGAATCTTCCTGACCCAGGAATTGAACCCAGGTCTCCCGTACTGCAGGCAGAGTCTTTACCAACTGAGTTACGAGGGATGCCCAATGTTGCAGGGAGGGAAGGGTAAATTAGGAATTTGGCATTAATAGATGAATATTACTGTATATAAAAGAGATAAAACAAAGACATTGTATAGCACAGGAAACTATATTCAATATCTTATAGTAACCAATGGTGGAAAAGAATCTGAAAAGAATACATACATATATATATAAAACTGAATCACTTTGCTATACATCTGAAACACTGTAGAGCAACTATACTTCAATGAAAAAGAAAACAAACAATAGGAATTCCCTGGTAGTCCAATGGTTAAGATTCGGGGCTTCTTCCACTGTAGGGGGGTTGGGGTTCAATCTCTGGTCAGGGAACTAGGCTGTGGCCAAAACAAACAAATGAGGACTAGTCTATTGATGTAAAATTATATCTTTCTTTTTGTGATCCTGAGGGTTCAGGATGGGGAACACATGTATACCTGTGGCAGATCCATTTTGATACATGGCAAAACCAATACAATATTGTAAAGTTAAATAAAATAAAAATAAAATTAAAAAAAATAAAAAAATAAAATATAAGCATTTTGAAGCAAAGGCAATCAAAGCAAAGCCCAAACTGTTAAAAATATAGGTATTTTAAATGGATTTATTCTGGTATTTTCTTAAGAGTAAAAGAGTGGATTATTTCCTTACTTCAAGAAGAGGAGATGAAAGAGTTAAACAGTGATATGGTAATGGCTTTCAAATTTTACGTTCATCAAACTATTAAACATTGTACGTTCAAAGTACTCAATGAAACCACAGTAAAATGCACTGTTACATAGTATACACACAAAAACACACACACACATATAGGTGTGTATGTGGGCATCCCAGCTAACTCACCGGTAAAAGAATTCACCTGCCAATGCTGGAGACACAGGAAATGTGAGTGGGTCACTTCTTGGGTTGGGAAGATCCCCTGGAATAGGAAATGGCAGCCCACTCTAGTATTCTTGCCTGGAAAATTCCATGGTAAGAGGGGCCTGGTGGGCTACAATCCATGGGCTACAGTCCACTTGCAAAGAGTTGGACACAACTGAATACACACACAAGCTCTCATGGATGATTTACTGGATAAGGAAACAAAGCCAAAACACTGTGCTTTTTTTTGTTGTTTGTTTTTCAATTTATTAAAGGGAAGTTATTCTCTGAGATGACCTACATTCTTTGAGACTTAATAGAAATAACCACCTGCCTTCCTGGAAACATCATTGGTTCATTGAAAAAGCAAGAGAGTTCCAGAAAAACATCTACGTCTGCTTTATTGGCTATGCCAAAACCTTTGACTGTGTGGATCACAATAAACTGTGGAAAATTCTTCAAGAGATAGGAATACCAGACCACCTGACCTGCCTTCTGAGAAATCTGTATGCAGGTCAAGAAGCAACAGCTAGAACTGAACATGGAACAACGGACTGGTTCCAAATCAGGAAAGGAGTACATCAAGGCTATATATTGTCACCCTGCTTATTCAACTTACAGACAGAGTACATCATATGAAATGTCAGGTTGGATGAAGGACAAGCTAGAATAAAGATTGCTGGAAGAAATATCAATAACCTCAGATAGTCAGATTTCACCACCCTTATGGCAGAAGGTGAAGAAGAACTAAAGAGCCTCTTGATGAAAGTGAAAGAGGAGAGTGAAAAAGTTGGCTTAAAACACAAAATTCAGAGACATTGTTTGGCCAACAAAGGTCCGTCTAGTCAAAGCTATGGTTTTTCCACTAGTGATGTATAGATGTGAGAGTTGGACTATAAAGAAAGCTGAGTGCTGAAGAATTGATGCTTTTGTACTGTGGTGTTGGAAAAGACTCTTGAGAGTCCCTTGGACTGCAAGGAGATCTAACCAGTCCATCCTGAAGGAAATCAGTCCTGAATATTCATCGGAAGGACTGATGTTGAAGCTTTAACTCCAATTCTTTGGCCACCTCATGCAAAGAACTGATTTGCTGGAAAAGATCCTGATGCTGGGAAAGATTGAAGGCAGAAGAGGAAGGGGATGACAGAGAAAGAAATGATTGGATGACCTCATCGACTGGATGGACTTGAGTTTGAGTAAGCTCCGGGAGTTGGTGATGGACAGGGCGGCTTAGCATGCTGCAGTCCATGGGGTCACAAAGAGTTGGACATGACTGAGTGACTGAACTGAACTGAACTTCCAGGAAACACATTCTATTGTTGCCTTGATGTATGAGAACATGATTTGGTATCAACAGCTTATTGTTAAGTTTCTATGGTTCTCACATTCTCAATTTCATTCATATTCCTTGCCTGTTACAGGGAAGCATGAGACACTGAAAATGTCAAGAAGAAAGGGATATGAACCTAAAGCTGAGCTGCCAAGCAGGATCACAAAGTAAAAGGGATTTTTAAAAAAAGCTTAAAAGACTGAAAAGCACAAATGGCACAGAGTTATACATTTCTGTATAAGGCAAAGAAAATTTCTTATCTTTACCTAAGGATATTTTCCAACCACTTTCAACAGGTGTTCAAGTCATTTGTTAACATTGACACTATCTTAGAGGAAAGAAAAAAAGAAGAAAAGTGCACACCATTATGACAACTCAAAGCCAGGTACAATGCAAAAGCTTTAATTTGTTAGTTTTCTTTAAAGTTTTTTTCTTATTCACAATCTTTCCAATCCAAGTAAAAAATTGTATTTCAGGGTAATGTACTGATCAGAAATAAAGTGAATTGATGCATCAAGTGAATGATCTTTATAGCTCTTCAGTAAAGTAATGCTAGCAAGAACAGGGAAGTCTATGAAGCTCATATTTCTGGGAAATCCTGGAAATGGTGAAAGAACTCTGGAGACAAATGCTTGCCTGGGTTTCACTTCTTCTGTCTAATGTTTACATCTTTCTAATGAAACCTGAATGCTCCCAAATTCTCATGTCTTGGGGTATCACCGTTCCCTTTTTAATAAGCGCATCGTTCTCACTGTGTCTGACTCTTTGCAATGTCATGGACTGTGGCCAGGCTCCTCTGTCCATGGGAATTTTCCAGGCAAGAATACTTTAGTGGGTTGCCATTTCATCTTCCAGGGGATCTTCCTGGCCCAGGGACTGAACCTGCATTTCCTGTGTCTCCTACATTGGCAGGTGATTCTTTACTGCTTGAGCCACCAGGGAAGCAGCCAACACATTACAGATCCTTGATCACATTGCTGACAGTGGTTCAGTTGCTCAGTCATGTCTGAATCTTTGTGAACTCATGGACTGCAGCATGCCAAGCCTCTCTGTCCATCAACAACTCCCGGAGCATACTCAAACTCATGTCCATTGAGTCAGTGATTCCATCCAACCATCTCATCCTCTGTCATCCCCTTCTCCTCCCGCCTTCAATCTTTCCCAGCATCAGGGTATTTTCCAATGAGTCAGTTCTTGGCATCAGGTGGCCAAAGTATTGGAATTTCAACTTCAGCATCAGTCCTTCCAATGAATATTCAGGACTGATTTTCTTTAGGAAGGACTGGTTAGAGCTCCTTGCAGTCCATGGGACTCTCAAGAGTTTTCTGCAACACTACAGTTCAAAAGCATCTGTTCTGCGGCACTCAGCTTTCATTATAGTCCAACTCTCACATCCATACATGACTATTGGAAAAACCATAGCTTTGACTAGATGGACCTTTGTTGGCAAAGTAATATCTCTGCTTTTTAATACTCTGTCTAGGTTGGTCATAATTTCTCTTCCAAAGAGTAACCATCTTTTAATTTCATGGCTGCAGTCACCATCTGCAGTGATTTTGGAGCCCCAAAATATAAAGTCTGTCACTGTTTCCACTGTTTCCCCATCTATTTGCCATGAAGTGATGGGACCAGATGCCATGATCTTCATTTTCTGAATGTTGAATTTTAAGCCAACTTTTTCACTTTCCTCTTTCACCTTCATCAAGAAACTCTTCAGTTTCTCTTCACTTTCTTCCACAAGGGTGGTGTCATCTGCATATCTGAGGTTATTGATATTTCTCCCAGCAATCTTGATTCCAGCAATCTTGATTCCAGCTTGTACTTCATCCAGCCCAGCATTTTGCATAATATTCTCTACATGTAAGTTAAATAAGCAGGGTGGTAATATACAGCCTTCATGTATTCCTTTTCCCATTTGGAACCAGTCCATTATCTGGTTCTGTTGCTTCTTGATCTGCAGACAGATTTCTCAAGGGGCAGGTCAGGTGGTCTGGTATTCACATCTCTTGAAGAATTTTCACAGTTTGTAGTGATCCAAACAGTCAAAGGGTTTGGTAGTCAATAAAGCAGAAGTAGATGTTTTTCTGGAACTCTATTGCTTTTTTAATGATCCAACACATGTTGGCAATTTATTTTATTTTATTTTATTTTACATGTTGGCAATTTAATCTTTGGTTCCTCTGCTTTTTCTAAGTCCAGTTTGAACATCTGGAAGTTCATGGTTCATGTACTGTTGAAGCCTCACTTGGAGATTTTTGAGCATTACTTTACTAGCATGTGAGATGAGTGCAATTGTGCAGTAGTTTGAGCATTCTTTGGCATTGCTTTTCTTTGGGATTGGAATGAAAACTGAGCTTAGTAAACCCTTGCCTTTATGAAACTTTGTCCTTTGTAAGTTTGACTAGCCCAGGGATCCTTAAATGTTTAATATATCCATCCTAAGTGACTACTTGTCATCTCTTGCTTGAGATTCCTGTTCTGAACACTCTGGTGATCAGAGTTTACCTTCTCATAATCTTCTCTCTAGGCTTCCCTTGTGGCTCAGCTGGTAAAGAATCCTCCTGCAGTGCGGGAGGCCTAGGTTCAATCCCTGGGTTTGGAAGATCCCCTGGAGAAGGGAAAGGCTATCCACTCTAGTATTATGGCCTGGAGAATTCCATGGACTGTCCATGGATAGTCCATGGGGTCACAAAGAGTTGGACATGACTGAACAACTTTCAATTTTCTCTCTAGAAAATGATCCTCTGTCACTGTCGTGTCACACGCAGGGTCACCACCTCCTCCCTTCTTGGTAACATAATCAGAGAGAGTATTCCTCAAGGCAAAAAGCTAAGAAAGCTAACACTGCTTGTAGCGTTCAAAAAGAAACCTGAATTACAGAAAGGGATCGCAATGCAAAATATTAAAAACATGAGCAAGAAAAAATGTTAAAGTTATCCCTGCCCCTTTGAAGTAGTCATTCTCTGTTATAGAATCCTTATTTCTTTTGGTTTCCCCTTTCCCCTCCTTTTCCTTTCCTCTTCTTATGATAAGCATGCGATGACCATGTGTATCAGTTTTAGGATCCCCTTTCCACCATTGTGTCATTTCTTAGAGTCCAGGCTCCAACTCCCAGACTCAGATAAGTAAATGAAGTTTTTCTGTGCATGTGAACTTAGTTGCTTCAGTCCTATTTGACTTCTTTTTGAGATCCTATGGACTGTAGCCCACTAGGGTCCTCTAACCTTGGGATTCTCCAGGCAAGAATACGGGAGAGGGTTGCCATGCCCTCCTCTAGGGATCTTCCTGATCCAGGGATTGAACCCGTGTCTCCTGTACTACAGGCGGATTTTTTACCACAAAGTCACTGGGGAAGCCCTGAGACTTTTTATCCCCCCCGCCCTCAATTCTATTTTCTTTATTATATCCCTGAATTATTACTTCTGAAAGCATCGGTTCCTTCAATCACTACCCATGCTACCTACATGAGAGTATTAAGTTGCGCAGGGTCTGAACTAGCAATCTCAAGAGCCAACAATGCTTTTTCCTGACATTGTTTCAAACATCCTGATAAAAAATGACAATATTATGAGCACCTGATTCGTGCTTACCCAGATGGTTCCTTCTGATATTAAGGGAAAGCCTGTCCCCAAAACAATCTCCAATTTCCATCCAAGAAGACAGACTTTTCTTGTCACCCCAGTATTATCTTTTTCAATTGCAAAATTTAAAGGTGAAAATATACCTCTTGCAACAAAAAAGAAACTGCTAGAAACTAAAATAAGCATAATTGCTCTATGCAGATTGCTGGCAACTACTGATTTGTTTTGTTATGTAGCAACTCCCTCAATATATAGTGTTTTGTAGCATCATCCTTTATAATATAAAGTTGCATGAATATGTATGTCAGGAGATTTGTTATGTCTACATTTTCATGTTCTATACTATTGTACTTTATTTGTTAGAGATATTCTGTTAGAAGAAGCAACTGATTTTGTAATAGAAATCTCTAAGAATGAATGGAACTTAGGGGAAAGAAGTATTTAAAAATTTTTTTCAGTCTAAAGATTTTTAAAAAATCTTGAAAATTTCCTTTGGTGACATCAACCAAATAATTAGCATGTATTGCTGAAAACCCACCTTCTAGACCTAAAACTGGTCTAGAAGTTGTGAGATGATATTTAAATTTAAGAGCTTCTGGTATCAAAATGTTTTCATCATTCTTTCCGAAGATGTCATAATTCCTCATCAACCTGAATGTGCAGTTTAGAAAGTCCTAAATTTAATAAGTTTCAAAAAGAATCTGATTCACATTTTTGAAAATTTGATACCTCAGTGATAGATAACCTGTAACAACATTTTGGTAAACAATGGCATTTTGTTTGCTTTCTATAGTAAGCAAATAAATATGGTTATATAGTTGATAAGTATGTTTACATGTTTCTTGAACATAGAATCAATCTTATTTATTTAATTAAAATACTTATGCTGTCAACATTTTAGTTTTCTTTCTTTTTTTTTTTTTTTTTTACTGTATTTTCGTAGAATATAAAGTCCGAGTTTATATTTAGTTATGTATTTCTCGTTTGAACAAATTTGTCTTTCTCATTTGCACTAACATCAAGTCATTGTAGAAATACATCCTCCCACCCCCAATTTGCTATCGTTACACACAACTCTCCTTTAGCGTGTTCTGCCTGGAGGAATAACTGTTCTCTGTCTTCATGACAGAATCTATCAAAGGGGCTGTGCTTCATAGCTTTGCCAGTGACAGTGTTTCAAGAAAAATTGCTGATTGAAAATAATGTGCAAACCCACCAATGGGCATTGCTCAGGTAAACCTCTCTTTTTAATAGCTGAGGGTCAGTTTGTCTCAGAATAACTGTACACATGTCCACAGAACTGGAGTTTGAGTACGAGTTTCCTCAAATGGCCTTTGAGATGTCTCAAGATGTTTTGAGAATATTTTTCAGGGGACCATGAAAATGCAGTAGTAAATATGTACCTGATCTTGTCCAAATGCTGAATAACTCATTGGGTAGTCTATGGTGCTTCAGCAGGACTCTTTAAAAGTTATTTAAAATAATTCTCAGGTAACTTTGAAAATTGTCACTGGATCTTGAAAACACACAATTATATAGAAAAGAGTTCTTGGTTGAATAATATGTCAATGAGTAATTCAAATAGAATGGTTTTTGGCCTTCTATTGCTGGAAGTATTGTACCTCCTATAAAATATCTAATTTTTAATTTACTTGTAATTTTATATTAATATACAAATTTATATGCATTTGTATATTTCACATTTTGTGCTGGAATTCTTAGAAATTTTTAATGTTATCAGATCAGATTAGATCAGATCAGTCGCTCAGTCTTGTCCGACTCTTTGCGACCCCATGAACCGCAGCACGCCAGGCCTCCCTGTCCATCACCAGCTCCCGGAGGTCACTCAGACTCGCATCCATCGAGTCAGTGATGCCATCCAGCCATCTCATCCTCTGTCGTCCCCTTCTCCTCCTGCCCTCAATCCCTCCTAGCATCAGAGTCTTCTCCAATGAGTCAACTCTTCGCATGAGGTGGCCAAAATACTGGAGTTTCAGCTTTAGCATCATTCCTTCTAAAGAAATTCCAGGATTGATCTCCTTCAGAATGGACTGGTTGGATCTTCTTGCAGTCCAAGGGACTCTCAACAGTCTTCTCCAACACCACAGTTCAAAAGCATCAATTCTTTGGCGCTCAGCCTTCTTCACAGTCCAGCTCTCACATCCATACATGACCACAGGAAAGACCATAGCCTTGACTAGGCGAACCTTTGTTGGCAAAGTGATGTCTCTGCTTTTGAATATGCTATCTAGGTTGGTCATAACTTTCCTTCCAAGGAGTAAGCGTCTTTTAATTTCATGGCTGCAGTCACCATCTGCAGTGATCTTGGAGCCCAGAAAAACAAAGTCTGACACTGTTTCCACTGTGGCTCAGACCATGAACTCCTTATTGCCAAATTCAGACTGAAATTGAAGAAAGTAGAGAAAACTACTAGACCATTCAGGTATGACCTAAATCAAATCCCTTATGATTATACAGTGGAAGTGAGAAATAGATTTAAGGGCCTAGATCTGATAGATAGAGTGCCTGATGAACTATGGAATGAGGTTCGTGACATTGTACAGGAGACAGGGATCAAGACCATCCCCATGGAAAAGAAATGCAAAAAAGCAAAATGGCTGTCTGGGGAGGCCTTACAAATAGCCGTGAAAAGAAGAGAAGCGAAAAGCAAAGGAGAAAAAGAAAGATATAAACATCTGAATGCAGAGTTCCAAAGAATAGCAAGAAGAGATAAGAAAGCCTTCTTCAGTGATCAATGCAAAGAAATAGAGGAAAACAACAGAATGGGAAAGACTAGGGATCTCTTCAAGAAAATCAGAGATACCAAAGGAACATTTCATGCAAAGATGGGCACAATAAAGGACAGAGATGGTGTGGATCTAACAGAAGCAGAAGATATCAAGAAGAGGTGGCAAGAATACACAGAAGAACTATACAAAAAAGAGCTTCAAGACCCAGATAATCATGATGATGTGATCACTGACCTAGAGCCAGACGTCTTAGAATGTGAAGTCAAATGGGCCTTAGAAAGCATCACTACAAACAAAGCTAGTGGAGGTGATGGAATTCCAGTGGAGCTATTCCAAATCCTGAATGATGATGCTGTGAAAGTGCTACACTCAATATGCCAGCAAATTTGGAAAACTCAGCAGTGGCCACAAGATTGGAAAAGGTCAGTTTTCATCCCAATCCCAAAGAAAGGCAATGCCAAGGAGTGCTCAAACTACCGAACAATTGCACTCATCTCACACGCTAGTAAAGTAATGCTCAAAATTCTCCAAGCCAGGCTTCAGCAATATGTGAACCGTGAACTTCCTGACGTTCAAGCTGGTTTTAGAAAAGGCAGAGGAACCAGAGATCAAATTGCCAACATCCGCTGGATCATGGAAAAAGCAAGAGAGTTCCAGAAAAACATCTATTTCTGCTTTATTGACTATGCCAAAGCCTTTGACTGTGTGGATCACAATAAACTATGGAAAATTCTGAAAGAGATGGGAATACCAGACCACCTGATCTGCCTCTTAAGAAATCTGTATGCAGGTCAGGAAGCAACAGTTAGAACTGGTCATGGAACAACAGACTGGTTCCAAATAGGAAAAGGAGTACGTCAAGGCTGTATATTGTCACCATGTTTATTTAACTTATATGCAGAGTACATCATGAGAAATGCTGGACTGGAAGAAACACAAGTTGGAATCAAGATTGCCGGGAGAAATATCAATAACCTCAGATATGCAGATGACACCACCCTTATGGCAGAAAGTGAAGAGGGGCTAAAAAGCCTCTTGATGAAAGTGAAAGTGGAGAGTGAAAAGGTTGGCTTAAAGCTCAACATTCAGAAAACGAAGATCATGGCATCTGGTCCCATCACTGCATGGGAAATAGATGGGGAAACAGTGGAAACAGTGTCAGACTTTAATGTTATACTACTTGAATATTCTGATTAGTCATAAAACACTCTTAATAGTTTTGACTTTATCTGAAAAATAAAGTTTTTTCCTAACCTACAATATTTGGTACATAAACTATTTGATATTTTTTCATTTTATGGTTGAGATTTTCCTTTGACCTTAGGTGAGTTTTTACAATAAGCACCGGCATATTTGAGATAATAAGTTGAAACTACATGTGTACTGATTCTTGGTATTTTGCTTAGTTAGGTTTTGCTATGCACATTTCTGAGTATGCATATTATGTGTACATTTGTATTAGAGATATCATAAAAGGAGTGAAATAATATAGCACATTGAGTCGTTTGAGTGAATTGAGTGTTTAATCCTACGAAACTAAGAATTCTTTATAATTTGTAAAACAAAAATACAGAAATATACTATGTCAAGTGAAAAATTCTTAGATTAGTCTTTCACAAATGTGATATAAAAAACCATATTTCTTAAGAGATTAAACCATATGGAGTCTGTTTACACAGACACATGATTTCAGAATGCAAACACAGTTGGTGATGCCTGCATGTTTAGGGTAACAGTACTTTGAGAAAGTAACTTTCAAAAGGATTTTAGGTTCCATGTTTCTCATAGAGAAAGTGGTATCCTGAATTGATGCAACAATCACACTTAATTAAACATTCCATATAAGGATAAACTTAAGAAATTCTGAATTTACATATCTTAATATCTAACTTCAATAACATCATAGAATGTTACAGCTGGAAAGGAATGTAAAGATTATCTAATTAGGCGCTGGTGGTAAAGAACCTGCCTGCCAATATAGGAGATGTAAAAGACCAGGATTTGATACCTGGATCAGGAAGATCCCCTGGAGGAGGGCATGCAACCCACTCCAGTATTCTTGACTGGAGAATTCAATGGACAGAGGAGCCTGACAGGTTACAGTCCATAGAGTGGCACAGTTGGACATGACTGAAGCGAATTAGCATGCATGCACAGTCAACATACATTGAAAGGGAAGCTTAAATAGGTGAAATATCTTCCCTAAGGGTGTTTGGGAGTCCAGGTTGTACTCTTACTGCCGTGACTGCCTGCTATCCATAGCTAAGACTTTCCTTATCATGACTCTCAATTAGTTTCTTAGCCAAGAACCTATAGGTTGCAGGGCTCAAGGGCTAAGCCATGACAGCCCCTACAGGCTCATTTTCCTCATCCAAGATAAAGGCATCGTGAACAACATATAAACAAGCATGGGCTCATTTAGCAGCAAAACCACACACCTCTGGACCACAGTAGATGCTTGCCTGGGCTTTGGAGGAAATCATCATTGAAATTTGCAGTAATAGTGAGGGATTTTTGAAAAAGTACTCCACATGGAAATTTGTGTGTATCTCCAGTGAATGGGGCCACTAAAGTTGTGTGTGTGAGTGTGTGTGTGTGTGTGTGCACGCTTAGTTATTCAGACATACTCGATTCTTTGTGGCCCCGTGGTCTGTAACCCACCAGGTTCCTCTGTCCATGAAATTCTCCAGGCAAGAATACTGGAGTGGGTAGCCATTCCTTTTTCCAGAGGATCTTCCTGACCCATGGGTCAAACCCTGATCTCCTGCATTGCAGATGAATTCTTCACCATCTAAGACAACAGGCAAGTCCAAGCCACTAAATACTGCCTTGCTAATGCTCTTTCCATCTCACTTCCCTCAACTCCCACCTCTCATATGGCTTCTCTTTGCATCAGTGAAAGAGAAGAAGCCATTCTTTAGTTTCTGGTTTCAGTAGATCCATTGCCTATCCTTGCATTGAAGGAGCATTTATTGGTTCACATATTTGTTCAGTGCCACTAAGTAAACTCCATAAAACAAGGTGTCGTGCCATTTTCCTATCCTGAACAAAAGATGACAAACAGGAGGCATTCAATAGATACTTACTGAGTTAAATAGTAATTTACAGAAAATAAAAATAAATACAGTTGCTAGTCAATCAAACCTTGAGAAACCTATATGCAGATCAGGAAGCAACAGTTAGAACTAGACATTCATGTTGATGTATGGTAAAACCAATACAATATTGTAAAGTAATTAGCCTCCAATTAAAATAAATAAACTAAAAAAAAAAAAAAAAAAAGAACTGGACATGGAACAACAGACTGGTTCAAAATAGGAAAAGGAGTATGTCAATGCTGTATATTGTCACCCTGCTTATTTAACTTATATGCAGAGTACATCCTGAGAAACGCTGGGCTGGAAGAAGCATAAGCTGGAATCACAATTGCCAGGAAAGATATCAATAACCTCAGATATGCAGATGACACCACCGTTATGGCAGAAAGTGAAGAGGAACTAAAAAGCCTCTTGAAAGTGAAAGAGGAGAGTGAAAAAGTTGGCTTAAAGCTCAACATTCAGAAAATGAAGATCATGACATCTGGTCCCACCACTTCATGGGAAATAAATGGGGAAACAGTGGAAACAATGTCAGACTTTATTTTTGGGGTCCAAAATCACGGCACATGGTGATTTCAGCCATGAAATTAAAAGACGCTTACTCCTTAGAAGAAAAGTTATGACCAACCTAGATAGCATATTGAAAAGCAGAGATATTACTTTGCCAACAAAAGTCTGTCCAGTCAAGGCTATGGTTTTTCCAGTGGTCATGTATGGATGTGAAAGTTGGACTGTGAAGAAAGCTGAGCACTGAAGAATTGATGCTTTTGAACTGTGGTGTTGGAGAAGACTCTTGAGAGTCCCTTGGACTGCAAGGAGATCCAACCAGTCCATTCTGAAGGAGATCATTCCTGGGTGTTCATTGGAAGGACTGATGCTGAGGCAGAAACTCCAATACTTTGGCCACCTCATGCGAAGGGTTGACTCATTGGAGAAGACCCTGATGCTGGGAGGGATTGGGGGCAGGAGGAGAAGGGGACGACAGAGGATGAGATGGCTGGATGGCATCACTGACTCAATGGACATGAGTTTGGGTAAACTCCAGAAGTTGGTGATGGACAGGGAAGGCTGGCAAGATGTAGTCTCTGGGATCACGAAGTCGGACATGACTGAGCGACTGAACTGAACTGATAGATTCTGATTTGAAGACTTTGACATGCCACATTTCTAAATTTTCCAATTCGTATTTTTTTCTTGAGCTAGAAGTTTTGTTAGAAGGGGTGTTAACACAACAGGGTCTTTGTATCGTGACAGTTTGTTAAAGATTGCTAAAAATGAAACTTTAAAAATTTCATAAACCTTTTCCTAAGTCTGACGTAATTTGATGTAGGATTGCATTTTAGAACAGATCCTTGTCTTCTGATTTTTTTGGTGTGTTGCCTGTCTGCTAACTTGATTGAAAATGCACTATTATTTAGATTTTCTAAGGCTTGATGCCTTACTGCATCTTTAGCAATTCATCTCCACATTCCTCTAAGTTTGTTTTATCTTTTAAATCCGTTCTTCTATTTGGAGTAACACTGCTGCAGTTTTCTGTAAGAATGAGATTTATGCTGGACCAAAGGGAAGTGCACCAGTACTTCAGTGCACACTAAACATAGCACCCCAGTGACTGACTGCTAAGATTAATTCCTGTCCCTATCAACAAGGAGAAATTGCCAAAGCTTCACCTTTTTGACCAGGCATCACTTGATGGTCCCAAATGCCACATTTCATCTGCATTTTCTCTAACTTACCTATCCATGAATAGATGTACTTCAAAAGGGAAATATAAATAAAGCTCAGAAATTTAGTGCACAGCCATTTAAACTCTACAGTTGCATTTATTAACCTATTTATCTAAACTGTTTAGGGTCTTTTTTTTTTTAAAAAAAAAAAAAAAACCAGTCCCTTCCTGTATTTAATATTTATATTCATATTTTTCCTTTTTACAAAAAGAGTAAAAATTTGTCTAGAATAAAGATATTAAGGCAAAAATAGAGACATAAATGAGAAATGGAGAAGCCAGTGTCAGATCCAATTTTAAGTTTTTTCATATGTATTACCCTATTTAATCATTACAAGCATCCTTTCAAGTAGGTATTATTTTTATCTCCACTTCATAGATGTGAAAACTGAGATTAAGTGACCTTCCCAAGACCATACAACTGTTAGACGGCAGAGTCAGGATTTAAATAGTCTTTTGGACTCTGGGAGAGGGAGAGGGTGGGATGATTTGGGAGAATGGCATTGAAATATGTATAATATCATATATAAAACGAATCGCCAGTTCAGGTTCGATGCAGGATACTAGATGCTTGGGGCTGGTGCACCAGGAAGACCCAGAGGGATGGTATGGGGAGGGAGGAGGGAGGAGGGTTCAGGATGGGGAATACATGTATACCTGTGGCAGATTCATTTTGATATATGGCAAAACTAATACAATATTGTAAAGCTAAATAAATTAAAAAAAATAAACATAGCTAAGACAGATCCTAATATCTGTGTTTATAACCACTGTACCCTCTTAAGTATTCCCCTTTTGAAGGACACTCAAATAGTGAATTTAACTATTACATTGAAATCCAGGCTACCTGGTAACCCAGATAACATGAGAAAACATAACAAAAACAGTTTTTATGACTCATTGAGAGTAAACATGATCTTTCTTCAAGAAACAGGTGATTTGTTTTTGCTATCAATTCTGTTAGGTATTACTTATGTAAATCTTTATCTATGACAAAAAGTAATATTCAAAAATTCTGACTTATCCTGATGAAATTCTTCATATGGATTTTTTTTCTTTTGAAAACAAGCATAATATAAAATATTATTTAGTCAAACAATGGTTAGCTAATGAGTATAGTCTGCTAATCATTAAACTTGAATTAAAATTGACCTCGAAAGCCTGAAAGGATTGGATGAATAATACTCAATTATCTCCTGAAATATAATTTCCTGGGCAAAGCTGATACAATTTAATTTTACATTTTTTTGAAGAGGGATCACTTTTGATTAAGTAGATGCTCTTTGAACCTTATAACCTGCAGGATGTTCTGTTCACGGGCTTTTATGGATCTAAAATCACTCATTGGTATTCTTACTCAGGGATTTCCCTTCTGTCTCAGGCGGTAAAGAATCTGCCTGCAATGCAGGAGACCTGGGTTCGATCCCTGAGTTGGAAAGATCCCCTGGAGCTGGGAATGACAACCTACTCCAGTATTCTTGCCTGGAGAATCCCATGGACAGGGGAGTCTGGGGCTCATGGGGTTGCAAAGAGTTGGACACGACTGACTGACCAATACACCCACACCCACACACACACATTCTTACTCAGATGGCCATCCACTGCACCACGGCACACATGTAACTGCAAGAAACTACACAACTTTCATATGTTCTTGAACTTGGCAAAGATAGAATCATCTTGGTCCTGTTCTAGAGAACAAAATAGGGCTGATTATGACTTGATATGCTTACATTGAGTTAGTTCCATGGATAAACTGTGACCACAGCAAAACCCCATATTGCTTTTTGAGAATGTTTGTGTTAATAAGAATCCCTTGGTTACAAACATCAGAGGTTCCTCTAGTTGTGGAAGATTATTCTTAAAAATGAGAATTGGGACACCCTAAGGTTTTTCTCACAGTGAGCCCTGAGTATATTGCCCTGACTTAACTTGATTTTCTTCACCTCAACCCAGCCTTCATGTTTCTCTGCAAACCTGACTCACCTCCTCTCTGTGCCTCATTCTCTTTGTGTTTCTTCTCAGTTTTCATCCAGGATGAACATCTTGACTCTTTTCTTTCTTTTTTTTTTTTATTTGTTATTTTGTTTAACTTTGCAATATTGTATTGATTTTGCCATACATCAAAATGAATCTGCCACAGGCATACATGTGCTCCCCACCCCGAACCCTCCTCCCTCCTCCCTCCCTGTACCATCCCTCCAGGTCATCCCCGTGCACCAGCCCCAAGCATCCAGTATTGTGCATCGAACTTGGACTGATGACTCATTTCATATATGATATTATACATATTTCAACCATTCTCCCAAATCATCCCACCCCTCTGACTCTTTTCTATGTTTCATTTCCAAATTCTCTGAGAGAGATCTGTTGGGATAATTTAATCACTGATGTCCCTGTAGGACTGAGTATTTATTGAGGGCTATCGTTTTAGTCACTTTTCATTATTGCATTTTGGAATTGGTTTCTGAGGGATCCTGTTAAACTGCTACAGAATTGGAGGCTTAAAGCAACAGAAATTTATTGTCTCACAGTTCTGAAAACCAAGAGTTCAAAATCAAGGGCCACTAACTGTCAAGTCCCTTCAAAGATTCTATAAAAGAATCCTACCTTTTCTTTTCTACTTTCTGATGACTACAGGTAGTCATTGACTTCTGGCTGCATCATTTCAGTCTTTGCCTCTGTATTCACCTGGCTTTCTCTTCTGGGTCTATGTCTTCTCTCTTGTCTTTGTTAGGACTCTTGTTATAGAATTTAAGCTCCACTTGGATAATCCTGGATCATCTCATCTCGAGATCTTTAATTATGTCTGTAAAGATCCTATTCCAAAATAAGGTCATATTCAGAGGTTCCGGAGGTTATGATGTGGACATCATAACCTTTTGGGAGGTGGACACTTTTGATCCCGCTATAGCACTGTATGTCTTCGGTCCAGGTGCTGTCCAGTGGCCCATTCACTTGTTGGATAGGACAAGTGCTAACACATGGCCAAATCAGGACTAATCCTTAAGTAGAAACTTGTCATTCTTAACACATTAACATGGCTAATGGTGTCTTGATGTGTACCTGCCAGAATCAATTAGTTGCAAGTTTTATGAATAAATTTGTCCTTAAGTGGCATAAGATTATTTATATTGACCATTTGGATTTGGAAAACAATCTGCTACAAAGAAAACCTCTAGTTTTACCAAGACTAACAATTCAGTATTCAGTTAGACAAACTGATGCCCTGTTCAGATAGACAAATTAGAAAATCGAAGTTTTTTTTTTTTTTTTTAATGAAACTTTTTTTTTCAGACAACAAAGTCATGTAATTGACCTTAAGGAAAGGATATGCTCCTACCTGTCATGACCAGAGACCAAGGTCTTCCCTCACTAAAATGTTGTTTCACTTTGTTTAGTCATAATTTAAAGTAGAATGGGAACTGAGATTAAAAAAATATGCTTTATGCCACTTAAGTCTGAATTGTAGTCTGTCTGTTCTTTCCTTCCTTTCTCTGATTCTTTCAGAGGAATATAGTCCACTAGAAAAGGCATCAATAGCCTAGAATGTTGAACTCATACAACTGGGCCCAGAGCCAGTTTCTAAAAAGCTGTGAATTGACTAAAGAGTGCTGGAAATATCTAAATTTCAGGTGAAGATAAAGCTGACTCCAATCTTTGTGTCCTAACACCAAATTAATTATCAGAGATAGAATTTTGGGTAATGTAAAAAATAATTGCTTTGCCAGGTAAAGGGGAACAGTGAGCTAATGCCCTTAAAACTGTGTGTCCCATACTAGAGAGAGTTGTGAGGAGTTTTATAGCAATAGTTCAAATAAGGCTTATCAGTTCATGGACATTGTCTTAATTGGTTGATGGTGATGTAAGTGGGAGTCAGCATCATCAACCTTCTGGTTCCAACCAGTCTGGGGTCAATGAGTTTGTGGGCAGCATATTGTTAATCCCTCCTATCTCGTAGGAGGAGTTTCAGTATCCCTAAAACAGCTCAGACATATTGTTATGTATATCCCTTGGGGAATCAGCACCTACCCTAAGGCTGCTCTAATGTTTCTTTTTACTGTTCCTCTCTTGTCTCTACATCCTCTCCCTTCTCTAAGTAGTAACTGTTTGAATCTGCTCCAGGGAAACTCAGGGAAGGTCATAAAGATTGAATGAAGCCTGTTTTCTGTAATCAGGAAATGGGGGGCACAGAAAAGCTTTTGTGCCCAGGAGCAGGACCACAGGGTCCTGCTCAGTATCAAGGAGACATCTCCAAACTCAGTACAATGCTGCAAGATATAGCTTTTTTTGGATTCTGCATGTCCATAGAAAATTAATCTGTCGATCTAAGAAAGAGATGGAAAAATTTTAATTGAGCCAAATTTGGGGATTATAACCTAGGAAGAGTGTCTCAGAATGCTCGGAGAATTATTCCACACATTAGAAGTCAAAGCACAGTTATGTAAATTTTCTGAAATGGAGGGTTTACATGAAATTATCTATTATTGACAGTTGACACAATCCAGATCTAAGGACCATGTGAATCCTTACAGGATCAAGAAAGAATGTTATCATTTAAGGAGTTGTCTTGTTCGTGCTGGGAGGATGTTGCTGTTTATAGTTGAGCAGATATTTCTGTCCACATGGAAGGTTTGGTCAATGCATAATGCATATATACAATGCACAGTGTGGGAGAGGAGGCCAAAAGGTAGAGGCAACTTTTTGTTTAAATTTTCTTGTCTTGCCATAAAACATGAATTTTGTTTCAGGACAGTAAATGTTTTTCTAAATTTGTCAGGATATTTTGCTTAGTTTTTTTTTTTTAACTTAATTTATTTATTTTAATTAGAGGCTAATTACTTTACAATATTTAGTGGTTTTTGCCATACATTGACATGAATCAGCCATGGGTGTATATGTGTCCCTCATTCTGACCTCCCCCTTCCATCTCCCTCCCCATCCCATCCCTCAGTGTCATCCCAGTGCAGCAGCCCTGAGCGCCCTGTATCATGCATCGAACCTGGACTGGCGATATATTTCACATATGGTAATATACATGTTTCGATGCTACTCTCTCAAATCATCCCACCCTTGCCTTCTCCCACAGAGTCCAACAGTCTGTTCTTTGCATCTGTATCTCTTTTGCCGTTGTGCATATGTGAGAGCTGGACTGTGAAGAAGGCTGAGCGCCGAAGAATTGATGCTTTTGAACTGTGGTGTTGGAGAAGACTCTTGAGAGTCCCTTGGACTGCAAGGAGATCCAACCGATCCATTCTGAAGGAGATCAGCCCTGGGATTTCTTTGGAAGGAATGATGCTAAAGCTGAGGCTCCAGTATTTTGGCCACCTCATGCGAAGAGTTGACTCATTGGAGAAGACTCTGATGCTGGGAGGGATTGGGGGCAAGAGGAGAAGGGGACGATAGAGGATGAGATGGCTGGATGGCATCACTGACTGGATGAATGTGAATCTGAGTGACCTCCGAGAGCTGGTGATGGATAGGGAGGCCTGGTGTGTTGCAGTTCATGGGGTCGCAAAGAGTCGGACATGACTGAGCCACTGATCTGATCTGATCTGATCTGATATAGGGTCATTGCTACCATCTTTCTAAAGTCCATATATATATACACACCTTAATATATTGTATTGATGTTTTTCTTCCTGGCTTACTTCACTCTGTATAATAGGCTCCAGTTCCATCCACCTCATTAGAACTGATTCAAATGCATTCTTTTTAATGGCTGGGTAATACTCCATTGTGTATATGTACCACAGCTTTCTTATCCATTCATCTGCTGATGGACATCTAGGTTGCTTCCATGTCTTGGCTATTATAAACAGTGCTGTGATGAACATTGGGATACACGTGTCTCTTTCAATTCTGGTTTCCTTGGTGTGTATGCCCAGCAGTGGGATTGCTGGGTCATATGGCAGTTCTATTTCCAATTTTTTAAGGAATCTCCACATTGTTCTCCATAGTGGCTGTACTAGTTTGCATTTCCACCAACAATGTAAGAGGGTTCCCTTTTCTCCACACCCTCTCCAACATTTATTTTTGGTAGACTTTTTGATAGTAACCATTCTGACTGGCATGAGATGGTACCTTGTGGTGGTTTTGATTTGCATTTCTCTGACAATGAGTGATGTTGAGCATCTTTTCATGTGTTTGTCAGCCATCTATATGTCTTCTTTGGAGAAATGTTTGTTTAGTTCTTTGGCCCATTTTTTGATTGGGTGATTTATTTTTCTGGAATTGAGCTGCATAAGCTGTTTGTATGTTTTTGAGATTAATTGTTTGTCTGTTGCTTCATTTGCTATTATTTTCTCCCATTCTGAAGGCTGTCTTTTTACCTTGCTTATAGTTTCTTTCCTTGTGCAAAAGCTTTTAAATTGTTTACTTTAATAAGATGTTTGTTCAGTCTTTATTGAATGAAGGCTTTCATTCATCTAAATATGGAACAAAAGAATTAATCTCATAATGTGTACTTTTGAGAAAAAGTCTTTTAAAAGTGAGATGGAGGGAAAAATATTAATCTTTTGGATATTTCTTATGAAACTCTTTTTCTGATTCAGTTTTCTGAATCTTTGAGCTTACCATTTCAGTCATAGGTGCTGCAGGAATGGGGACCCCTTCCAGGGCCTGAAACTGGGCTCTTGTCTAAAACTCAGAAGTGAATTGTCTGAGGAGACACATGTGCTGACAAAGCAAGAAATGGTGCCTGAGTAGACAGCAGTAGGGTAGGGGAACCCAGGAGAACTGCTCGGCCATGTGGCTTGCAGTTTTGGGTTTTATGGTAATGGGATTAGTTTCTGGGTTGTCTTTAGCTAATTTTTCTGACTCAGAGTCCTTCTTAGTGGTGCACGCCCTGTTCAGCCAACATGGATGCAGATGAGAAGGATTCTGGGAGCTGGTTGGACATGTGGTGTCTCCTTTTGACCTTTCCCAAACTTCTGGTTTGTGGTGGCTTATTAGTCCCATGTTTCTTACCAGGACCTCCTGTTGTAAAACAACTCATGCAGATGGTTACTGTGGTGCCTGACCAGGGTGGGCGGTTTCAGTTGGTGTGCTTCCCCTTACATAAGTGTACAAGCTAAGCTGAAGGCCAAAAAAGCAGGGTAGAGAGATAATCCAAGGACAGTTAATTTCATTCAAATCAGATTTCAATTTGCCCTCAGAATTTTTTCATTGAACTTTAGGTAACAATGACACAAAAGGTTAAATTTCAGAGTGTTAGAAGCAAGGTAGGTCTGACCACAATTAAGGCTGTGACCTTGCCTGTCAAGGATACTGGGAGAGGAAGTTACTGAGTTTGTGAAAAAAGTAACTCAAGAGTGAGTCCTTAACAGGAGTAGTCCCTTGTCTATTCCAGCCACCACAAGGCAATGATGAACTTGAGCTTTTTTTTTTTTGCAGACACTTGTGCATGAGAAAAGGGGCTTCTCTCATGGCTCAGCAATAGAGTCTGCTTGCCAATGCAGGAGATATGGATTCAGTCCCTAGGTTGGGGAGACCCCTGGAGAAAGAAATGGCAACACATTTCAGTATTCTTGCCTAGGCGATCCCATGGACAGAGGAGCCTGGAGGACTATAGTTCATGGGATCACAAAAGAGTTGGGCGCAACTTAGTGACTACAACAATAATTACATGAGAAAAGTCAGTCCTGTGGGTCTACACAGCATCAGAAAGTTCTACAAAAGGGAATTTATTGCTGCAACTCCATGTGACCTGTGCATTCAATGTGAAAGGAGAACTGTTGGTTAACATGGAAAGAGTCATATTTGAACTGCCCAGGGGGAAGTGAATGAAAAATAGTCAGGGTGTCCTGGCCCAGCCAATGAAATTGCAGTCCATGGTTAGACATCTAGTGTTAGGAGGGTACCACACAAGAGTCCACTGGGGTTTTAAGCATATGGTATGTAGAAATGACATTGTGTGGACTTTATTAACACAATGAAGATTCAGATTTACTGAACTTGAAGTTTCCCCTGGTACCTAGAAATAAAAATGATCAGATCTACAGTAGAAGAATTAATTTAAGATTTAATCACAGTCTTGGTTGTTTGAGCTAGGTGGTCTGACTAAGAGAATCATATCTGAGATGTGTGTTCCAGGATAACCAAACTGTGGCAGGACAAGGGAAAGCAAGAGAATGGTCATGTCCCAGGAAGTAGGAAAGTTCCTGGGATGGGACCCCAAGACGGGGTCCTTGGCTTCGCACAGAGAATTCAAGAGACAGTTACAGTAAAGTGAAAGCAAGCTTATTTAGAGAAATACACATTCCATACGCAGAATTCAGTCCATCTTGGAAGACAAACCAGCCATGGGGTGTGGGGTGGTTAGTTTTTATGGCTTGGATAATTTCATATGTTAACAAGTCGGAAAAATATTCTATTTGGGAGAAGGAGTAGGAATTCTAGGAATTGGGCCACTGCCCATTTTTTGGCCATTTATGGCGCCCTGGAACTGTCGTGGTGCCTGTCATGGCAATGTAGGTGTGTCATTTAGCATGCTCAATGTAATGTTACTTTGTAATGAACATGTAATGAGGCTCAAGTCCTCCTGGAAGTCAAATCTACCACCTTGGCCCTAGTTTGTTCCAACTAGTTATTGTTATATCCTCAACAGCTGTATCATTCTTTTAATGACTATGCCTTGCTCTCTTCCTGTCTCAAAACTATTGCATGGTGTCCTTCTCAAGTGCTCAGGAGTTGATTGAGTTGAAAGGGATGTTAACTACAAACATTAAGTGGTAAATAAAAGAATAGATTAAAAACTTTGAAATACACCCAAGGATTTTAATGATTATAACATCAGAAAGGAAATGAGAAGATAGTGAAGACCCAAGTGAAGGGAACCTGAAGCCTTGATTGTCTCCTCCTAGAGAGGGGACTCCTGCTGCATCAGTTTCATCAGATCTACTTGTTGCATACTTGGTTTACCTTATGCAATCAGATTACATTAATTTATTCATTAAAAATTATTATTGCATCCTTTTTTATTACTATCTTTTTGGAGTTGTTTAGTCTCTAAGTCATGTCAAACTCTCCTGAGACCCTGCAGCCCGCCAGAGTCCTATGTCCATGTGATTTCCCAGGCAAGAATACTGGAGTGGATTGCCATTTCCTTCTCCAGAGAATCTTCCCCATCCAGGGATCCAATCCAACTCTCCTGGATTGCCAGATGGGTTCTTTACCACTGAGCCACCAGAGTTGCTCTTTTGTACAACAATTTTGTAGTTATAGTCCTGGTGTATTATGAGGAAAATAAAAGCGATGAGAAAGCTAGTCCTTATCCTCTTAGTTGCTATTAACTTGGCTCAGCATGGAATAAACCTTGTTTGATCCTTTCTGAAACACAAATTGGAATCAAGATTGCTGGGAGAAATATCAATAACCTCAGATATGCAAATGACACCACCCTGATGGCAGAAAGTGAAGAGGAACTAAAAGTCTCTTGATGAAAGTGAAAGTGTAGAGTGAAAAAGTTGGCTTAAAGCTCAACATTCAGAAAACGAAGATCATGGCATCTGGTCCCATCACTACATGGGAAATAGATGGGGAAACAGTGGAAATAGTGTCAGACTTTATTTTTCTGGGCTCCAAAATCACTACAGATGGTGACTGCAGCCACCATCTGAAATTAAAAGACGCTTACTCCTTGGAAGGAAAGTTATGACCAACCTAGATAGCATATTCAAAAGCAGAGACATTACTTTGCCAACAAAGGTTCGTCTAGTCAAGGCTATGGTTTTTCCTGTGGTCATGTATGGATGTGAGAGCTGGACTGTGAAGAAGGCTGAGCGCCGAAGAATCGATGCTTTTGAACTGTGGTGTTGGAAAACACTCTTGAGAGTCCCTTGGACTGCAAGGAGATCCAACCAGTCCATTCTGAAGGAGATCAGCCCTGGGTGTTCTTTGGAAGGAATGATGCTAAAGCTGAAACTCCAGTACTTTGGCCAACTCATGCGAAGAGTTGACTCATTGGAGAAGACTCTGATGCTGGGAGGGAGTGGGGGCAGGAGGAGAAGGGGACGACAGAGGATGAGATGGCTGGATGGCATCACTGATTGGATGGATGTGAGTCTGAGTGACCTCTGGGACTTGGTGATGGACAGGGAGGCCTGGTGTGTTGCAATTCATGAGGTCACAAAGAGTCGGACACGACTGAGTGACTGATCTGATCTGGTGTGCCCAGATCTCTATTAGAAGCTAGTTCAGTTCTGTTCAGTCACTCTGTCATGTCTGACTCTTTGTAACCCCATGGACTGCAGCATGCCAAGCTTCCCTGTCCATGACCAACTCCTGGAGCTTGCTCAAACTCAGGTCCATTGAGTCGGTGATGCCATCCAACAATCTCATCCTCTGTCTTCCCCTTCTCCTCCCACCATCAATCTTTCCCAGCATCAGGGTCTTTTCTAGTGAGTCAGTTCTTCACATTAGGTGGGCAAATTATTGGAGTTTCAGCTTCAACATCAGTCCTTCCAATGAATTTCCTTTAGGACTGATTTCCTTTAGGATTGACTGGATTGAATTTCTTCAAGTCTAAGTGATCCTCAAGAGTCTTCTCAACACCACAGTTGAAAACCATCAGTTCTTTGGCTTTCAGCTTTCTTTATAGTCCATTAGAAACTAGATTGTATACTAACATGATTAAATCATATCCAGTGTCAAAGTCATCAGAGATTAGTAAGGAAGGGGGAAAAGCACATGGAAAAATGACACAAGCCATTATCAGTCACAAAAGTAGTTTTGAAAGTTTATAATTAAGTTGGAACAGATAAATTATTTTAAGACCATTTTCTGGTCTCTACGGCTATGCAACATTTCAGCCACGTAGAAAATATTGGAAAACTGAACTGCAGCTTTCAAGACTGTATCAAGGAATTGGTTCACTTACAGAGTGCATGCTTATTCAGTCATGTCTGACTCTGCAACCCCATGGACCATAGCCTGCCAGGCTTCTCTGTCTATGGGATTTCTTAGGCAAGAATACTGCAACAGATTGCCATTTCCTTCTCCAGGAGATCCTCCCAACTTAGGGATCGAACCCATGTCTCTTGTGTCTGCCTGCATTGTCGGGCAGGTTCTTTACCACTGGCACCACCTGGCACGCCCTAGAGCAACACAGAAATAATGATGCAGATTTCTTTGGAGGCAAGGAAGTAACAACTTTGTCTACAAAGTAGAATTAAGCAAATGAGGAATTCCAAAGGAAACATACTGTTCATAACTGCAGCCATGAAATTAAAAGATGCTTACTCCTTGGAAGGAAAGTTATGACCAACCTAGAGAGCATATTCAAAAGCAGAGACATTACTTTGCCAACAAAGTTTCATCTAGTCAAGGCTATGGTTTTTCCAGTGGTCATGTATGGATGTGAGAGTTGCACTGTGAAGAAAGCTGAGCACAGAAGAATTGATGCTTTTGAACTGTGGTGTTGGAGAAGACTCTTGAGAGTAACTTGGACTGCAAGGAGATCCAACCAGCTCATTGTGAAGGAGATCAGCCCTGGGATTTCTTTGGAAGGAATGATGCTAAAGCTGAAACTCCAGTACTTTGGCCACCTCATGAGAAGAGTTGACTCATTGAAAAAGACTCTGATGCTGGGAGGGATTGTGGGCAGGAGAAAGAGGGGACGACAGAGGATGAAATGGCTTGATGTCATCACCGACTTGATGGACGTGAGTCTGTGTACTCCAGGAGAGCGGTGATGGACAGGGAGGCCTGGCGTGCTGCAATTCATGGAGTTGAAAAGAGTTGGACATGATTGAGTGACTAAACTGATTGAACTGAAAGTAAACATATAAGCAGCTATTAACAAAGTGATTTTCTGTATTGACATACTACTTCACACTTTTCTCCCTAGATTTTCTTTTTTTTTTTTTTTTAGTTTGAACGATTAATACATTTCAGATATAATATTATACATATTTCAATGTTATTCTCCCCAATCATCCCACCCTCTCCCGGTCCCAGAGTCCAAAAGTCTGGTCTATACATCAGTGTCTCTTTTGCTGTCTCATAAGCAGGGTGATTGTTACCATCTTTGTAAATTCCATATATATGCGTTAGTATACTGTATTTGTGTTTTTGTTTCTGGCTTACTTCACTCTGTATAATAGGCTCCAGTTCCATCCACCTCCTTAGAACTGATTCAAATGTATTCTTTTTAATGGCTGAGTAATACTCCATTGTGTATATGTACCACAGCTTGCTTATCCATTCATCTGTGGATGGACATCTAGGTTGCTTCCACGTTCTGGCTATTGCAAACAGTGCTGCTATGAACATTGGGGTACACGTGTCTCTTTCAATTCTGGTTTTCTCAGGGTATATGCCCAGCAGTGGGATTGCTGGATCATAAGGCAGTTCTATTCCCAGTTTTTTGGGGAATCTCCAGACTGTTCTCCATAGTGGCTGTACCAGTTTGCATTCCCACCAACAGTGCAAGAGGGTTCCCTTCTCTCCGCACCCTCTCCAGCATTTATTGCTTGTGGACTTTTGGATAGCAGCCATTCTGATTGGCGTGAAATGGTATCTCATAGTGGTTTTGATTTGCATTTCTCTGATAATGAGTGATGTTGAGCATCTTTTCATGTGTTTGTTAGCCATCTGTATGTCTTCTTTGGAGAAATGTCTATTTAGTTCTTTGGCCCATTTTTTGATTGGGTCGTTTATTTTTCTGGAATTGAGCTGTAGAAGTTGCTTGTATATTTTTGAGATTAGTTGTTTGTCAGTTGCTTCATTTGCTATTATTTTCTCCCATTCTGAAGGCTGTCTTTTCACCTTGCTTATAGTTTCCTTTGTTGTGCAGAAGCTTTTTAAGTTTGATTAGGTCCCATTTGTTCATTTTTGATTTTATTTCCGATATTCTGGGAGGTGGGTCATGGAGGATCCTGCTGTGATGTAAGTCAGAGAGTGTTTTGCCTATGTTTTCCTCTAGGAGTTTTATGGTTTCTGGTCTTACATTTAGCTCTTTAATCCATTTTGAGTTTATTTTTGTGTATGGTGTTAGAAAGTGTTCTAGTTTCATTCTTTTACAAGTGTTTGACCGGTTTTCCCAGCACCACTTGTTAAAGAGATTGTCTTTAATCCATTGTATATTCTTGCCTCCTTTGTCAAAGATAAGGTGACCATATGTGCGTGGATTTATCTCTGGGCTTTCTATTTTGTTCCATTGATCTATATTTCTTTTAAAATTCTAAATTTTAAGGAACATTTCTTGAATGGTCTATTGTAAATTTGATATAAATATAAAATACACCAACTCCAATATTAAAAATGTCACTGGTTTTACATATCAATACTCATCTTACCCCCAGAACTTGTACCTCTGGGGTTATCACTGTAAAAACTGAGAAGAGACTATAAACACCTCCCTCTAGAAGGAAACAAGAAAGTATGTCTACTGTTTGAAAAGCTTTGCTTTTTTTTTCATGTCCATGATTTCTGTTAGTTTTCGGCTCACAACACACTCAGCCATGTCCATCGAGAGTGATCAGCCTTGGTTACTCTCTTTCTTAAAGAATCACTATCCAAAGGGTTCCTGCCAAGCTAAGAAGTTTTGGGGATGGGCTAGTGCTTGCCTGTGTGTACACACACTCCCCCCTGCTTTGGTCAGTAAAAATTGTTATTTTTGGCAAAATTCAGACTTTGGTTTGTATTTTGTATGAACGTTTACCTTCATCTTATTTCCATCACAGGTGAGGTAATTCAGTGCAGAGGAAAGTCATTTATATATTTTCAGATCTTCTCATACTTATATGTAATCACATATACATTCAGCTATTTTTACATTTTCACATACATTTTACTGCTTTACTAAACATATGCACTCTTTTATTCACACATACTATTTATTATTGAACTCTACCCACGTTCTATGAAGTAGAATCTTATTTTTGTAAAATACATATACAAGTTTTGACATTTCAAACAGCCAAACTAGCAAAGGAGCAGAACTGAAAAGCCTTCAGTTCTGTTTTCTGCCTTATTCTCCTTTTTATAGCTTTAGTGTTCATTTTGAAGCTAATTAGACAACTACAGTTGCCTTGCTTTCCAGAAATATATATTTACCTAAACTGTGATAGTTTTGTTTCAATGGATTTTTTTTTTTTCATCAGTGAGGTGCAATTCTAGTACTCAGTGTGTGAAAGGGAAATAAGAAACCTAGATGAAGTTCTGAATGCTTACAGCTTTCTTCACTGTAAGAAATAAAGATTATTCTTTAATAATGGGTAGTAATAACCATTCATGGGCTTTTTTTGTAGCTCAGTTGGTAAAGAATCTGCTTGCAGTGCAGGAGAGCCAGGTTCAACCCCTGGATTGAGAGGATCCCCTGGAGAAGGATATGGCAACCCACTCCAGTATCCTTGCCTGGAAAATCTCATGGACAGAGGAGCCTGGTGGGGTGCAGTCCCTGGGGTTGCAAAGAGTCGGGCTTGAGCGACTAACATTTACTACTTACTATTACCATTTATACCCATTTATATAACCATTTATATAGCCATTATTACTATTTGTACAACCATTTATAACCATATATACCCATTTGAATGCAGAATTCCAGAGTAGCAAAGAGAGATAAGAAAGCTTTCCTCAGTGATCAGTGCAAAGAAATAGAGGAAAACAATAGAATAGGAAAGACTAGAGATCTCTTCAAGAAAATTAGAGATACCAAGGGAACATTTCATGCAAAGATGGGCTCAATAAAAGATACAAACAGTATGGACCTAACAGAAGCAGAAGATATTAAGAAGAGGTAGCAACAATACACAGAAGAACTATACAAAAAAGATCTTCATGACCCAGAAAAATCACGATGGTATGATTACTCACCTACAGCCAGACATCTTGGAATGTGTAGTCAAGTCGCCTTAGGAAGCATCATTGTGAACAAAGCTAGTGGATGTGATGGAATTCCAGTTGAGCTATTTCAAATCCTAAAAGATGATGCTGTGAAAGTGCTGCACTCAATATGCCAGCTGGAAAACTCAGCAGTGGTCACATGACTGGAAAAGGTCAGTTTTCATTCTAATCCCAAAGAAAGGCAATGCCAACAAATGCTCAACTTACTGCACAATTGCAGTCATCTCACATACTAGTAAAGTAACACACAGAATTCTCCAAGTCAGACTTTAATAGTACATGAACAATGAACTTCAATAGTACATGAACAATGATGTTCAAGCTGGATTTAGCAAAGGCAGAGGAACCAGAGATCAAATTGCCAACATCCGTTGGATCAATGAAAAAGCAAGAGAGTTCCAGAAAAACATCTATTTCTGCTTTATTGAATATGCCAAAGCCTTTGACAGTGTGGACCACAAAAACTCTAGAAAATTCTTAAAGAGATGGGAATACCAGACCACCTGACTTGCCTCTTCAGAAATCTGCATGCAGGTCAGGAAGCAACAGTCAGAACTGGACATGAAATAACAGACCAGTTCCAAATTGAGAAAGAAGTGTGTCAAGGCTGTACATTGTCACCCTGCTTATTTAACTTATATGCAGAGTATATCATGAGAAACGCTGGACTGGAAGAAGCACAGGCTGAAGTGAAGATTGCCGGGAGAAATATCAATAACTTCAGCTATGCAGATGACACCACCCTTATGGCAGAAAGTGAAGAACTAAAGAGCCTTTTGATGAAAGTGAAAGAGGAGAGTAAAAAATTTGGCTTAAAACTCAACATTCAGTAAACTAAGATCATAGCATCTGGTTCCATCACTTCATGGCAAATAAAAGGGGAAACAGTATAAACAGTGTCAGACTTTATTTTTTGGCCTCCAAAATCGCTGCACATGGTGACTGCAGTCGTGAAATTAAATGACACTTGCTCCTTGGAAGAAAAGCTATGACCAGCCTAGACAGCATATTAAAAAGCAAAGACATTACTTTGCCAACAAAGGTCTGTCTCAAAGCTATGGTTTTTCCAGTAGTCATGTATGGATGTGAGAGTTGGACTATAAAGAAAGCTCAGTGCCAAAGAATTGATGCTTTTGAAATGAGGTATTAGAGAAGACTCTTGAGAGTCCCTTGGAGTGCAAGGAGATCCAACCTGTCAATCATAAAGGAATATTCACTGAAAAGACTGATACTGAAGCTGAAACTGCGATACTTTAGCCACCTGATGCGAAGAACTGACTCATTGGAAAAGACCCTGATGCTGGGAAAGATTGAAGACAGGAGGAGAAGGGAATGACAGAGGACAAGATGGTTGGATGGCATCACTGACTCATATACATGAATTTGAGTAAAATCTGGGAGTTGGTGATGGACAGGGAGGCCTGGCAAGCAGCAGTCCATGGGATTGCAAAGATTCGGACAGGACTGAGTGACTGAATTGAACTGAACTAGAACACTGGTATGGTTTGCCATGCTCTGCTTCAGGGGATCTTCAAAACCCAGGGGTCAAACCCAAGTCTCCCACATTTAAGGTGAACTTTTATCATCTGAGGTACCAGAAGACATCTGAGAATCTGAATTTTGAGAAGCAGCTAGACAGTTCTCAGTATAGCTACAATTTTGGTGGAGAAGACAGTCTTGGAGAATTCAGCACGTCCAGCCTGTGTGTTACTTGTGGATCATTTTTTTGTTATTCTTGTCACTCTCCACATTCTTCCATCTTCCCCTTGTTGCTTTCATTCTAGAGAAATCTTAAATTAGGTGGAAAAAATGACTCTCCCATCAGATTGTATTCACACATCAGAAAAAAAAACAAAAGTTGTTTCTGGATCTGATTTTTGGCTGTGACTTGAGAAAAATAACTTCATCAACCTGTGAGTTTCTTGTCTTCTACCTCCCAGTCTCCTGTTTATCTGCTTATGCTCAAACATCCTGGCTGACTGCTCAGTGCCTTGTGTACTGTTGTTTTTAGTGGTTATCTGAAATCTGTATTTCAAACCATTTTCAATTTGTTTCTCCTTTTCACTTGTTCTTATCCAAATAGAGAGAGAAAAGTGATCAGAAAGCTTTCACGATAGATTTTTATTTCCTTCAACAATTTATCATCTGAGCACATGGTTTATAGGCACTGAAACTGCATCAGTAAATCCGGATTTCCCATGGATCTCAGAATCTCAGATGAAGGATACTTCCACAGGTGGTACCTTTACTGACTTGGGCTAAATTATTGCCTTCACTCTTTCACCATCACTTCTCTTTTCTCTCTTTCTACCTCAGTTCCATTGGCAATGAGAAGACCTCAAGCAAATCAAGTCATTTACTCTTAAGGAAATGTTGAAGGCTCATTCTTCAGGCCTGAGAATATATATGTGTGAGTGACTGTGTTAGTCACTCAGTCGTGTCCTACTCTTTGTGACCCCATCAACTGTAGCCCACCAGGCTCCTCTGGCCATGGAATTCTCTAGGCAAAAACATTGGAGTGAATAGCCATTCTCTTCTCCAGAGGATCTTCCTAACCCAAAGATTGAACCTGGGCCTCCTGCATTGCAGGCAGACTCTACCATCTGAGTCACCAGGAAAACCCATATATATATATGTGTGTGTGTGTGTAATTTACACATATATATTATTTTTCAGATTCTTTTTCGCCATAGGTTGTTACAAGATATTAAATATAGTTCCCTGTGCTATCCAGTTGGTCTTTGTTGTTTATCTATTTATGTAGAGTAGTTTGTATCCATTAATCCTAAACTCGTAGTTTATCCCTCCCCCCACCCTTGTCCCGTTTGGTAACCAAGAGTTTATTTTATATCTCTGTGAGCTTATTTCTGTTTTGCAAATAAGTTCATTTGTATAATTTTTTTTTACATTCCACATATAAGTGATATCACATGGTATTTGTCTTTCTGTATCTGGCTTACTTCACTTAGTATAATGATCTCTATGTCCTTCCATGTTGCTGCAAATGGCATTATTTCACTTATGGTAGGGAAATCCAGAGAGGGCCAATGGATTATAAGAAGTCTCAGATTCATTCAATCTATGTCAGTGAATCCATTCAAGGTACATTAAGAGCAGAGTCACATAAAACAGAAGGTTATGAAGCTACCTCTATTAAATAGAAAGTATAAAGTTTTAAAAATTTATATTGCCTAAATCTCTTTAGGCAGAGATTATTAATGCTGTTATGACACTAAAGAGTATTGAGTGCAAGTTTGCAAAGCTCTGAAGAGCATTATTAGGACAAGCAACATTTTATTGAGCCAAATCAGTTGCACTTTTAATGAAAATCTGGGTAAGTAAATCTCAGTGGAAGCCACCACAGATGTTGTATCATGTATTCTATACATAAAGCAGTTGAACTTGGCAAGGTGGTGAAGGAAGAAAATCTAAAGGGTGAAGGGAAAGGTTAGAAAAGGTTAGAGATTTTATTTCTTTAATCTGTATTTCAGAATGATTTACATCCCCCTTCATCTGAATCCTTTAATGAAGCTGGGGAATAAGCTTTCCCAGCTTTCTGATACTAAGTTGGATTTTCTACCATTTATAAGTAAGAGTCAAATGACATTACCAGTGTTTTGTAGGTAAAGAAAAAATAAAGTGAGAAAAGAGAAGAACGAAGAGAAAAAAGAAGAGTGAAGGGAAGAGAGGAAGAAATGGAGGGAGGAAAGATGGAGAGAGCAGATTTTTAATACGATATGTAAAAGATTGATAAGTTGGGTGAGTCCTAAGTTTTAGTCATGGCATCTGCTATTTACAAATACTGTCCTCTTAGAATATCCACTTAACACTTGGGATCTCAGGTTTCTCATCTTTAACACTAAAGTGAGATCATTCTTCACCGTACATTTCCATTCCACACATTGTAGAAAAATACGCACCTTGACAATAGCTTGCTAATTATCAGTAGTTCTTCCAGGCACTGGGACACCCCAAAACTTTGATTTTTTAAAAAAAACTGTGCATTTTTTATTGGAGGATAGATGATTAATAATGTCTTGATAGTTTCAGGTGGTCAGGAAAAGTACTCAGCCATACATTGGATGGATATTCATGCATATGTATACACATGCATCCATTCTTCTCCAGACTTCCCTCCCATCTAGGTTGCCATATAACACTGGGCAGACTTCCCTGTACTATGTAGTAGGACCTTATGAGACAACTAAAAATTTACCACATAGTAAAAAATGCCCTTTGAGTGATATTTTAGAAACCACTGGACTCAAACTGATTTCCAAGGTTTTTTTTTTTTCCAGTTTAAAACTATCACAATGGTCGTAGGCTATTTAGATGTGTGTGCTAAGTTGTTTCAGTCATGTCCAACTCATTATGACTCTATGGACTATAGCCAACCAGACTCCTCTGTCCATGGGTTTTTCCAGGGAAAAACCCAGGAGTGGATTGCCAAGCCCTTCTCCAGGGGAGCTTCCCTACTCAGGGATCAAACCCTTGTTTCTAATGTCTCCTGCGTTGGCAGGCAGGTTCTTTATCACTAGTGCCACCTAGGAAACCCTTGATTATTTGTGTGGGACCACGTAACTTATTGTCCAAATTGGGATATTTTTGACAGTGCAAGTCAGAATTATTAATCATTACACTAGGGAACAAATGCAAAGTCACTAATTATAATTTACTTGATCATGTTGGTAATTGGTTTTGGTGACTATTTTTTAAAGTAGTTTTATTGTAAAATTAAATATACTTAAAATTAAACATACCTAAAATTTTATGTACCTAAAACTGTAAAATTAAACACACCTAAAATTGTACATATGGCAGAAAGTAAAGAGGAACTAAAGAGCCTCTTGATGAAAACGAAAGAGGAGAGTGAAAAAATTGGCTTAAAACTCAACATTCGACAACAAAGATGATGGCATTTGGTCCCATCACTTCATGGCAAATAGATAGGAAAATAAAGGAAACAGTGACAGACTCTATTTTTGGGGGCTTCAAAATCACTGCAGATGGTGACTGTAGCCATACAATTAAAAGATGCTTGCTTCTTCGAAGAAAAACTATGACTAACCTAGACACCATATTAAAAAGCAGAGATATTACTTTACTGACAATGGCCCATCTAGCCAAAGCTATGGTTTTTCCACGAGTCATGTATGGATGTGAGAGTTGGACTATAAAGAAAGCTGAGCACTGAAGAATTGATGCTTTTGAACTGTTTTGTTGGAGAAGACTCTTGAGAGTTCCTTGGACCGCAAGGAGATCCAACCAGTCAATTCTAAAGGAAATCAGTCCCGAATATTCATTGGAAGGACTGATGTTGAAGTTGAAACTCCAATACTTTGGTCACCTGATGCAAACTGACTCATTGGAAAAGACCCTGATGCTGGAAAAAATTGAAGCCAGAAGGAAAAGGGGACAACAGAGGACAAGATGGTTGGATGACATCACTGACTCGATGGACATGAGTTTGAGCAAAGGCTGGGAATTGGTGATGGACTGGGAAGCCTGGCGTGTTACAGTCCATGGGGTTGCAAAGAGTCAGACATGACTGAGTGACTGAACTGATGACTGATGATGATGAGAGTTGTATAATAGAAGAATGTGAAGTTCAAAGAAGTATAGTGATAATCAGGTTATCACTACTCAGATCAAATATTAAAATATTGGCATCACCCACACAAGCTCTCCTCATGATCATTCTCCAATATCACTCTAGTCTCTCATGTACCCTAAAGTTGCCACTATCCTGGCAATAGTTTACACTATTGCTTTCAATTAATTTCTTTATTACAAAAGTGTTATATAGTCCTTGAAAAACAACTTACGTTTGAATTGTATAAAGTAAAAAATTAAAGTCTTTCCCAATCCTAAGCTTCATTTCTCTGTGAAAACTACAGTTAACATTTCTTTAGGTATTTTTGCCATGTGTACATGAATACACACAAACTTTTTTTTCAAATTTGAGATCATATGGTACATATTGTTTTGTAACTTACTAAATTTATTAGAAATACATTTTTTTCATCCCACATGTACAAGCAATGGTACTTCCCAGTTGGCTCAGTGGATAAAGAGTCTACCTGCAATACAGGAGACACAGGCAGACATGAGTTCCATCCCCAGGTTGGGAATATCCCCTGGAAGAGGAAATGCAAACCAATACAGTATTTTTGCCTGGAGAATCCCATGGACAGAGGAGCCTGGTGGGCTAACAATCTTTAGGGCCGAAAAGAGTAGGACACGACTGAAGTGACCGAGCACGCACATACACACAGATACAAGCAATGATGTCTATATTTATTCATTTTTATTTAAATATATTTGCTTTACAGTGTTGTGTTAGTTTATGCTGTGCAGCATTGTGAATCAGCTATATGTGTACATATATGCTCCCCCTCTTGAGCTTCCTGTCCACCTCCCTCTCCAATCCACCCCTTTAGATCATTACAGGGCACCAAGTTGAGCGCCCTGTGCTATAGAACAGCTTGCCATTAGCTATCTAGTTTACACATCTAGTGTATATATGTCAGTGCTACTATTAATAGTTGCAAAGTCACTGCTTTTTTTCCCCTCTCAGTATGGCAGTGGATGTATGTGTTGATAAATGTTAGACTGGAAGACATTGAATGCATGTAGGTTGAAAGTGAAATGAGTTCTGTGTTCTGAGGCTTCTCCCTCTTTGTGTGGATCTTAAACTTTTCTTAAATTTCCCATTTTTTTTCCCTGAATTTGAGAGGGATCAAGGTGTAGTGCAAAGACTGAAAGATCTGGAATCAGCCTACATTCTAGCTCTGTCACTGACTCTGTCTGTGATGTTAGGTCTGTTGTGTAACATGAATATTATAACACATGTCTGGAAAAAAAGGAATTTGAAGATAATTTAAAAAACATATAATACTGCTTTATTATTATATGTTTTTGTATGGGGAGGGAGGAGGGAGGAGGGTTCAGGATGGGGAACACATGTATACCTGTGGCAGATTCATTTTGATACATGGCAAAACCAATACAATATTGTAAAGTTAAATAAAATAAAAATAAAATTTAAAAAATAAAAAATAATAAAAATAAAAAACATATAATAAATCCATTAGTCTTACAACTGTCCTAATTTGAACTTTCACACAAATTTTGTGTTTTTCATCAACATCAATGAAGATGATATAGGATGATGTTTATTGAGTTATCCTATGATTTCTTATAAATTGCTTAGGTTTTACATAAATCTTGATAAATGTTGTGTAAAATATACTCAAGATATTCACAGCTGTTTATAAAGGGTTAACGAAACTAAATTTTTCTCTTCATGTTGTTCCTTCGAACCTAGGTGAATTCATTTGTAATCTTGCCTGAGGTGGTTAATGGGTTATATTTTTATGGGTATGTTTAGGATGAGCTAATTTTATATTGCATCATTAACCAAAAACTGTTGGGTGTAAGAGAGGGTTGCTAAGTCTAGAGGAGCGTTTCCAGAGGTATTTGTCATGGCAGTGATATAAGCCCCAAAGATGGAACATGGGTTTTGGTACTATTGAAATAAATTCAGAGTAATCAGATTATAGCTGATGTAATTTAGATGTTTGGAAGTGAGAGATTTCTGATAGCTCCCAAAATGGAAAGCTTCTCTATAGAAGATGACTTTTGCGAAGGAAAATTTTTCATTGTGGTGATGCTGACAATAATTTTAAGTTATAAACTTATTTTTCTGGAAGTTTTGGGTTTAAAGAAGGCTTTGAATTTTGAATCTGGCCTGAAATAAGAGTGGGAGTTCAGAAAGGTTAATGACTTTCTTTTTATATGTTACTCTTTCATTCTGAATGTACCGTTGTCTCATCATTTAACAATAGTTTCTATCTTCCATTTGTTAGTCGTCTCATGCATGACAGTCAATGCCTTACATGCACTTTGTAGTTTCCCACAAGTACAGAAAAGGGAACTAAAGCCTAGAAAAGTAATTTATGCAAAGTTTCGTGGTCATAAGAAACTCAAGCAGTCATGAGACTATAGCTAAACCCTAGCTATGACTCAAGGGTTGACACTTTTAACAAATGTGCTACATAGTCAGCTTTGGGTCTCAGTTACATACAAATGGCTCTTCAGTGCTAGCTGGTGAGCTACTTTGCAACTTGTCATCTTAGTGTCCCTATAGTACCAAGCCAGTGTCTAAATGTTTGTTGAATCTAATTTGCCACAGCTCCAGTAGCAACAGAGTGAAGGCTGACAATTCAGCTACTCAGTTTTTGAAAATGAAGCAACAACTTAACTTTTTGAGTTAGTTCAGAAGTCCTGAAATAATATTCCTTTAGGAGGTACTAGGGTAAATTATAATTGGCTCAGTAGTAAAGAATCTGCCTGCTGAGCAGGAGGCACAGTTTCGATCCCTGGGTCAGGAAGATCCCCTGGAGAGGGAAATGGCAACTCACTCCAGTGTTCTCACCTGGAGAATTCCATGGACAGAGGAGCCTGGCAGGTTACAGTCCATGGGGTCACAAAAGAGCCCAGACACGACTTAGTGACTAAACAACCAACCACAACCAAGTGTATAATTACTCTTGTGGTTCTCTCTTTCGTTTATGCTTCAGAAAAAAGTGATAGACTGTGGTCCTAACACTATTCGAGTGGGAATATTTACTTAGGGGGAAGGTGAATGGTATTAAATTTTATTGGTACTAGAAATTCTTTTGCAAATGGAAAGCAGTTCATTGGTTAACTTTGCACAGAATCCATCAGACTTACTTAAAGCTTGACATCTTTAAGAGTGGTTTGGGTGTTTATCTATTTATTTCCTTTTCTGAGACATCTTAAAAGCATTCTGCAGTGATAGCCACAAATAGATTCAAGAACCAAGCTTTTTAAATAAATGGCTATCTGACTAGATGTACTATGTGTAAATTTAAGATTCTAACTCCTTACTTTGAAAATAAGAAGTGTTTTGCTTTACACATATGTGTTAGTCACTCAGTTGTGTCCGACTCTTTGTGACCCCATGGACAGTAGCCAACCAGGGCTCCTCTGTCTATGGAATTCTCTAGGCAAGAATAGATAAGCAGATGGCACTCTTTTGTATTGTATATCATCCAGGCAGTTCCTGTGGAATTAGTTTTTTCCTCAAAGTTCTCAGAGAGCTTTCTTTTATGTCAGTTCATGGAAATAAAATATTTCTGTTTCACTTTTTCCCAACATTCAACATAGAAAAAAAATATTGTAATAATTGCTTAATATCATTGAAGGTCACTTCCTTCCATTTTCAAAATGCATGTCTTTGTGCACCCTTTCCTATCATTCACAGAAGTTCATAGAAGCTGCTTCAAACATTCTTCCATCTTATGCTTCAGCTCCTTCCCTTCCTGTCTCATTCTTGGAGATCTGAGCATCTCTGATACCACTGAGAAAGTGCTTATCCCTGGAAGCAAAGCCCTCAGCCTCCTGGCACCAAACTTGAGACTTTTTTTTCTTTTTAAATGAGATTGGAGAAGAAAAATCAAGGAAAATGCCAAGGACAGTGGTAATGTCATATACTGAGATGTTAAAACACTAAAAGTAAAAATGTCCAAGGCAGGGAGGAGAAGCTCAAGATTGTATCTACAATACAGGCAGGTTTTACCTTGGCTGCATCAGATGAATTCCCTCCCCAGTGCACTGGATTCCTCCACCCATCACCTGCCACATTTCAAGTAAAAAAAAATTATCTGAAACGAGTCGCCAGTCCAGGTATGATGCCTGATAACGGATGCCTGGGGCTGGTGCACTGGAATGACCCAGAGGGATGGTATGGGGAGGGGGGAGGGAGGAGGGTTCAGGATGGGGAACACATGTATACTTGTGGCGGATCCATCTTGATGTATGGCAAAAGCAATACAATATTGTAAAGTTAAGCAAAATAAAATTTAATTAAAAAAATAAAAATGAAAATGAAAAAAAAAAATTAACTCTTCTGGATATGGAACCTCTCTACCCGTGAAACCTTCCTTCATTTAATCATTAATACAAGTTTAAGATTTTTTCATCTAAGGCATAAAACAAAGTAACCATCAGCAACACAAAAATCAAATTGAGTTAATAAATCTATCCTTAGACCTGGCTGGTCTCTGTAGCTTCTCTCTGGATCATCATTCTTGAATTGCCAGAGACTGGTCCTGCTTTCCCATGAAGACTCCCCTTATATTCCTCTCAATAGCTCTCTGACTAGCAAATTTAGTTTCACATGCTGCTTAGGAGTCACGTAAGATAAATAAAATGAGGTGGTTGTACTAAATTTAAGGATCCTCTTTCTCTATTTGTTGTCTGTTCCCTTAGAAATCTTTATTCTTCTACTTTTTATATGTAAATCAGTTAATGGAGTTTACCCTTAATAGAATATTCTAGAAATTCTGCATTTTCAGTTGTTACAACATTTGAACTTTTGGGCTACTAGGTTTATTAAGAGGGATGAGTCAGAGATGTGAGGTACTTTTAAAAACCAGAGTAGATACTGTACAGCACAGGGAACCCTACTTAATGCATGGTGGTAACCTGAATGAGAATGAAGTCCAAAAGGCAGGATATGTGTCTATGTATGGGTGACTTATTTTGCTGTACAGCTGAAACTAACACAGCATTGTAATGCAACTATATTCCAGTAAAATTAATTTAAAAAGAAAAAAATAAAAATAGATACTAGCGCAAAGTAAAGAACTTCCTTGAGCTTCACATAGCTTTTAAATGCCCTGCATAATATATGCGTTGAGTGTTGGAAGTGTTAGTCAGTCATACTCAACTCTTTGTGACCCCATGGACTGTAGATTGCCAGGCTCCTCTGCCCATGGGGTTTTCTAGGCAAGAATACTAGAGTGAGTAGCCATTCCCTTCTCCAGAGGATCTTCTCAACCCAGAGATTCAACCCAGGTCTCCTTCATTGCAGGCAGATTCTTTACTATCTGAGTCACCAGGGAAGCCCAAAACTAATTATAAATACTTGAATTCAACTGTTTACATTGTAAGCAAAAAACATCTTTTTCCCTTTAGTTTGTTTTTACATAGTTTTCATATACCCTGGCCTTTCTACGAATAAAACTACTGTGGAACTTGAGAAGGAGTATGTACTGCAGAGTTCAGAGTTTATCCAAGAGTTCCTCACCATTTTGGAAAACAGTGTCCTCAAAGTCAGCTTCACTTGTAAGGTTTAAATCACTTACAGACCCAAACTGGCTAAAGTCTGGATTAGTGGTTGCTGTGATTACCTTATCCTGTTGTTCTTGCTTAGTTGATAAGATATATTTGACTTTTTGTGACCCCATTGACTGCAGCACACCAGACTCCTCTGTCCTCCACTAATCTCCAAGTTTGCTCAGATTCATGTCCATTGAGTGGGTGATACTATCTAACCATCTCTTCCTCTGAGGTCTCCTTCTCTTGCCTTCAGTCTTTCCCAGAATCAGGGTCTTTTCCAACGAGTTGGCTATTCGCATCAGGTGGTCAAAGTATTGGAGCTTCAGCTTCAGCATCAGTTCTTCCAGTGAATATTCAGGGTTTATTTCCTTTAGGATTGCCTGGTTTGATCTCCTCAGTGTCCAAGGGACTCTCAAGAGTCTTCTCCAGCACCAAAATTTGAAATCTTTATCCTACCTGGAGGGTAAACATATGAGCCCTTCATTATAATTCTTACACTATAAATCACTTTCTTTTTATGTCTTCTTTAGAATGTAATTATAATACTACATGAATTTTTTCAACTTATGTGAACAGGTAGGTTTTATTATCCATGTGTTTCATTTGTAGATGATAAGTGAGCAAAACAAAATATTAGTTTAAAATGTTTGTGTTAGATCTTATAGGATAAAAAAAAATTCTGGGAAATTTTGAATTTGTTAGACTTTTGATGAGGGTCAATTCTCTTTTCTCATGGTTATTCAAGCCTTGAAACTGTCCAGTTACCATTTATTCATCAAAGGCTTGTGCACATCCACTCTCTAGTTTCAGTGCTCTTTGCTGGGGTTTGGACCTTTTATGCAGTTGCCGAGTGGCCATAGGTATTCACTTTTTTTTTTTCCAAGTCTTTAAAGGTCAACTAATAATCATGCTGCATGGATTTGTTTGCCACAAATAGGCTCCCATTGCTCTGTTTGTAACCTTGTGGGCAACTGTCATGAATGCAGATGCCGTTATTCAATTAAGTGATGCTTTTCTCATCCTCAGCAGACCATCATCGCCTCTCACTTGGATGATTGCCATCTGACTTGTTACCCAATCTCCTGTCTCACTCCTCTCATTTTCCATTCCCTGCTTTGCTAAGATTGGGCTTCCTAGGTGGCACAGTGGTAAATAATCTACTTGCCAATGCACAAGAAGCAAGAGATGTGGGTTTGATCCCTGGGATCCCCTGGATAAGGAAACGACAATCCATTCTAGTATTCCTGCCTGGAAAATCCCATGGATAGAGGAGCCTAGTAGGCCACAATCCATGGGTTCACAAAGACTTGGACACGACTGAGCACACACACTCTGCTGTTGTTCATGTGCTCAGTCCGGTCCCACTCTTTGCAACCCCAGGACAGCAGCACACCAGACCTCTCTGTCCCTCATCATCTCCCAAAGTTTGGCCAAGTTCATGTCCATTGCATCAGTGATGTCATCCAGCCATCTCATCCTCTGATGCCCTCTTCTCCTTCTGCCCTCATTATTTCCCAGCATCAGGGACTTTTCCAATGAGTCAGCTGTTCGCATCAGATGACCAAAATATTGGAGTTTCAGCTTCAGCATCAGTCCTTCCAACAAGTATTCAGGATTTATTTCCTTTAAGATTGACTGCTTTGATATCCTTGTTGTCCAAGGGACTCTCAGGAGACTTTTCCAGTTCAAAGGCATCAACTCTTTGCACTCTGCCTTGTTTACAGTCCAGCTCTCACAACCATATGTGATCACTGGGAAGGCCATAGCCTTGATTATATGGACCTTTGTCAACAGAGTACTGTCTCTGCCTTTAACACGTGGTCTAAGTTTGTCATAGTTTTCCTGCCAAGAAGTAAATGTCTTCTGGTTTCCTGGCTGCGGTCACAATCCTCAGTGATTTTAGAGCCCAAGAAGAAGAAATCTGTCACTTTTACACCTTTTCCCTTTCTATTTGCCTTGAAGTAATGGAGCTGGATGCCATGATCTTAGCTTTTTTAATATTTAGTTTTAAGTTGGCTTGTTCACTCTCTTGCTTCAACCTCATTAAGAAACTTTTTAGCTCCTCTTTGCTTTCTGCCATTAGAGTGGTATCATCCACATATCTGAGGTTGTTGATGCTTCTCCTGCCTATCTTGATTCCAGTTTGTAACTTATCCAATCCAGCATTTCTCATGATGTGCTCAGCATAGAGATTAAACAAACAGGGTGACTACAGACAGGCCTGTTGTACTCCTTTCTCAATCTTGAACCAATCAGTTGTTCTATACAGAGTTCTACTTGTTGCTTCTTGACCATCATGCAGGTTTCTCAGGAAACAGGTAAGATGATCATGTATTCCCATCTCTTTAAGAGCTTTCCATAGTTTAGTATGATCCACACAGTCAAAGGCTTTGGCATAGTCAATGAAACAGAGGTAAATGTTTTTCTGGAATTCCTTAGCTTTCCCTATGATCCAGCGAATGTTGGCAATTTGATTTCTGGTTCCTCTTTCTTTTCTAAATCTGGCTTGGACATGGGGAAGTTCTTCTTTAGCATAATGCTGAAGCCTAGCATGCAAGATTTTAAGCATGACCTTACTAGCATTGGAGACGAATGCAATTATCTGATGGATAGCACACTCTTTAGTACTACCCTTCTTGGGAATTGGGATGAAGATTGATCTTTTCCAGTCTTGTATAAAAGGACACACACTCTACTAAGATGAAAATATGATTACATTACCTACCTGCTTATAATACTTCAGTCTTCCAAATGCCCTGATTTAAGGTCCAAATTACTGTGTATAGTTCATCTGGCCATATATATACTGTGTATAGTTCATCAGGCCAGGTGCAACCTGGCCTCTCCTTTCCCTCCCTGTCTCATCTCCAATCATTTTGCTTCATGCTCTAACTAGTTTGATTTCTTTCATTTTCTTAATAAGGTATTTTCTTTCTGCTTCTTTATTTGTAGTATATTCCTGTGCTAAATATACTAACGACTTTATTCTGGGCTCATTCTTACTCATCCTTTGGATATCAGCCTAATCTGAAACTGATTTTTTTTTTCTTACCCTTTTAATTACTTTGAAATTACCTGGGCAACTTATTCTTTTCAATTTTAATGCTTCATTGCTTTCATAATTATTTTCCTTTGCCAGAAGACTATGTAGCTTTGTAAAGAAATTTTCTATGCATTTTTGAAATACATTTGTATTTTGTACAGTATTCATTTTTATTTATTTACTTATTTTAACCCATCCTTACAGCATATGGGAGCTTCATTCCCTGACCAGAGATTGAGCCCATGCCCTCTGCATTGGAAGTACTGAGTCTTAACCACTGGACTCCCAGGGAAATCCCTGTATGTTTTTTTAAGATCAGTTTTCTTATAAAGTTAGCATAGTAGGCACTCAATACATGTTTGGACAATAAATGAATAGATAATGAATGATAATGTATTTTTAAAATATTTTAAATATTGATACATATATTATATACAACCAAAGCAAAATTTTAATCAAACATTATTTATGTAAAAAATGAAATATTTTGTTTTATCTTTCATTTAAGACATTCTAGTCATGACCGGCTAATAGGTTGCAACCTGTAGTTTCAAAAACATTGTTATGACTGCTCTGTTGATGTGAAAATTGTTCCTAATTAATAATATTTTTAGCAATTGCATTAGTTAGAAGTAGGTCATATTCATTTAACTTCTTTTTCCTAAATACTAAAATCCTAGTGAAGCTCTCTAATATTTAGTAGCCTAAACATGGTTGGATTTTTTCAATTTTGCATTATAACAAGAAATATCTTAAAAATGCTTGTGCAAAAGGTGTATGAGTGTGTGAATCATACACAGTTCATAGCTGTGTCATATATATTGGAGCACTGGAATTTGGTTAGTCAGCAAGGTAGACTCACGGTTTTGAAACAGAATTGATAGGTATGTTATCCTCTAATGCTGTGTTATCCTCTTCCCAACATTCTACACAATTCTCCATATTGAAGGCAATCCTTGGAGAGGACCACTGTTAGGAAGTTTCCGCTTATGTTGTGTAATCCATCAATTAAGCTCTTTTTTGGTGGGGAGGCATATACGGTGTTGACATCACTGCACTTGACCTTGGGGATGCAATGGTGAGTTGTGTGGTCATGACTCTCTACCACCTCAGAGCGTTAAGAAGATACTCCCTCCTATCACCTCATCTTTTCTGTGTTCTCTATCTTCTCCTTCTTCTCCAACTGAGACTTGATTCTCCCTCCAGCCTTTAAATTTAGGATGCTTATTTTCATATGACGTGTTCTTGATCGGATTAAGCAGTGGCATCAATATTTGTTTTCACCACCACATCTTCCCATTAATTCCCCATCAAATATTTATCTCAATCTCTCTTGCACTGAAATCTGCCATCTGACTATATTTTCATGTCCCGCTTCCTACTCATTTCATGCCCCCACCATTGAACGTCACTATTTTTTTTTTTAATTTTTTTTATTCATTCAAGTCGTTGGCACCTGATTTCTCAAGCTCCCCTCCATGCTCTCTCTGATTCTCACCTTCAATACTTCAGTATCCAAAGGTTAACACATCTGGAGTCTGGCTGTATCTGTGTCTTGATCTGCCTCAACCTTAATTTCATCTTGTTTTCATATCAGCAGCCCAATGCTTTGGACATATATTTCTTGTGCTAAGTAGCTACAGTTACGTCAGATTTTTTTGTGACCCCACGGACTGTAGCCTGCCAGGCTCCTCTGTCTATAGGATTCTCTAGGCAAGAATACTGGAGTGGGTTGCCATGGAATCTTGGCAACTTACTCCAGGGAATCTTCCAGACCCAGGGATCAATTCTAAATCTCTCATGTGTCCTGCATTGGCAGGCAGGTTCTTTACTACTAGCGCCACCTGGCAAGTCCATAAATTTTGTAGGCCTCTTTAATTACCTGGATATTAAAATTCAAATCCCACAGACTTTTTTTCTTTCAATTCTTATACTACACCATTGCCTTTTACTCTCAGCAAGAGTGCAGAGGGACCCTGCCCTTCTCCTCTGTTTACACCTTCCTGGTTGGATTAGGAGTTCAGGAAGCCAAGTGTCATTGTCCATCTGGAACCCCTGCACTTCCTTCCCAGTCTGCTGCATCACAGGATACTAAAATTTTCTCCCCAAATGGCCATAATCCTGCTTTTAAAGCACAGTCCCCTTCTCTAAAATTATCCTCTGGAGAATGACTCATACTAAGATGTTGCATTTGGAAGGCTCTAGGTCTGGCCAAAAGGCAGCTGTATGTAGGAAAATTAATAGCACTTAGGGATGCAAGATTATACCTCCACACTCAGGTCACATTATCTTGGTGTGGGATAAAGCCAGGTGAGAGGAGAACCTGGCAGATCTGGGGTGTGGGCTGGAGCTTCCTCTGCTGTTCATTCTGGCGTGGACTCTGGCCTTTCCAAGTTGTAATAAATGTAGGTTGGTCAAGAAATGAGGAATAGATATTTTGTTTAACACTTTGCCAGTTCAGTTTTGTTCAGCTCAGTCTCTCAGTTATGTCCGACTCTTTGTGACCCCATGGACTGCAGCACGCTAGGCCTCCCCATCCATCACCAAGTCCCGGAGTTTACTCAAACTCATATCCATAGAGTCGGTGATGCCATCCAGCCATCTCACCCTCTGTTGTCCCCTTCTCCGTCTGCCTTCGATCTTTTCCAGCATCAAGGTCTTTTCAAATGAGTCAGCTCTTCACATCAGGTGGCCAAAGTATTGCAGTTTCAGCTTCAACATCAGTCCTTCCGATGAATATTCAGGACTGATTTGTTTTAGGATGGACCTGTGCAATATTTCTTTTAAAATATTTAGGTATGTGCTGTGTGAAAGCCATAATTCAAAAAGACACACACATGTCAATGTTCATTGTAGTACTATTTACAGTTGCCAAGACATGGAAGCAACTTAGATGTCTATTGACAGATGAAAGGATAAAGAAGTTGTGGTACATTTATACAATGGTATATTACTCAGTCATAAAATGGAATGGACTTTAGTCAGTTAAACCATGGTGGATGAACCTGGAGCCTGTTATACAGAGTGAAGTGAGTCAGAAAGAGAAAAACAAATATTGTATAATTACCATATATATATGAAATATAGAAAAATGGTACTGATGAACCTATTTGCCCAGCAGGAATAGAGATATAGATGTAGAGAATGGACTTGTGGACTCAATGGGGAAAGGAGAGCGTGGGATGAATTGAGAGAGTAGCACTGAAGCTTATACATTACCATGTGTAAAATAAATCGCTAGCGGGAAGTTGCTGTATAACACAGGGAGCTCAACCTGCTGCTCTGTGACAACCTAGAGGGGTGAGATGGAGGGGTGGGAGGGAGGCTCAAGGGGGACGCGATAGATGTATACTTAAAGCTGATTCATTCTGCTCTACAGCAGAAACCAACACAACATTGTAAAGCAGTTAGCTTTCAATTAATAACAATTTAAAAAGTGGTATCTTAAACAATTAAAAAGAGAAATAGATAGCCATACAATAACAACCACTTTTTTCATATTTAATTCTTAGAAAAACTCAGTGAGATGTTATCACTATTGAGATGATTAGCGTTCTTCCTCCTAGAATGTGTGACATCTTTGGAATCCTGATATAACTGAAAACTGGAGACAACACAGACTGTTTGATGGCTGTGTGTTGGTCACAAGGCATTGTCCCATTCTATGGAACCAAGTTGTGCTCAGTATATGCAGCTTTCATAAAAATGCTGTAAGCGCTCAGTTTACATTAGTGTCTCAAGTTTACTGTTCCCCTCATTCTCCTAATACAATACCCTGGCTCACCATTTGACAAAAGAAACAGTGAGGGTGGAGAGACTTTATTTACATAAGAGGCAAATATCAGCTCATAATCTTTGCTCTTTGCCCTGAAACCACTCTGAAACTATCACGTACCATGTTCTTATCCTCACCCTCAAACAGCCTCAGAGCAAACTTTGAAATAAAGCTTACATTTTCTAGATTTCTGCAAAGCATTTGAAGAAATGATTTTTAAAAATTTCTTTATTTTAATTGGAGGCTAATTACTTTACAATATTGTATTGGTTTTGCCATACATCCACATGAACCCGCCATGGGTGTACACGTGTTCCCAATCCTGAATCCCCCTCCCACCTCCCTTCCCGTACCATCCCTCTGGGTCAAAAAATAGGTGGAAGACCTAAATAGATATTTCTCCAAAGAAGATATGCCAATGGCCAGAAAACACACGAAAAGATGCTTAACATCACTAATTGTTAGAGAAGTGCAAATCAAAACTGTAATGAGGTATCACCTCACATCAATTAGAATGGCCTTCATGAAAAAATCTATAAAAAATAAATGCTGGAGAGGGTGTGGAGAAAAAGGGAACTCTTTTAAACTGCTGGCAGGAACTTAAATTGTTATAGCCACTATGGAGAAGAGTATGGCGGTTCCTTAAAAAACTAAAAATATTGCTGCCATATGAAGAAATGATTTTAAAAATGAAGTCTTTCATTTATATGCTTATTTCCTAGGGACCATAATTCCCTTAAGAAAACAGGTATCCTGTCCTTAAAACAGGTATTCCAACTCAATCTGACAGGAATAAATGTGACAAAGGAAAGATAATGTATAATTGTTGGTAATTTAAAATCACCTAGCTTAAAAAAAAAAAAAAAAACAAAACAGTAACAGGAAGAATCTGCATGAATGACACTAAGTGAGAACTTTCCTTGTTACAGTACATTTTAGGCATTTATACAATTAAGAATTACATATCTCAATAGTCAAATTCATATCTGCTGACTCAAAAGCCTTAGTTCTTAGCCATTTAGTTTAGTTCAGTCGCTCAATTGTGTCCAACTCTTTGCGACCCCATTGCAGCACGCCAGGCTTTGCTGTCCATCACCAACTCCTGGAGCTTGCTCAAACTCATGTCCATCAAGTCAGTGATGCCATGCAACCATCTCATCCTCTGTCGTCCCCTTCTCCTCCTGCTTCTCATCCTCTGTTGTCCTCTTCTCCTTCTACCTTCAATCTTTCCTAGCATCAGGGTCTTTTCCAATGAGTCTTCCTTTTGGGATTTCTCTTGTGGCTCAGCTTGTAGAATCTGCCTGCAATGAGGGGGACCTGGCTTCAATCCCTGAGTTGGGAAGATCCCCTGGAGAAGGGAAAGGCTACCTACTCTAGTATTCTGGCCTGGAGAATTCCATAAACTGTATAGTCCATGGGGTTGCAAAGAGTTGGAAATGACTGAGTCACTTCTGTGTGTGTGTGTCTTAGAACGTGTGTGGGTGCTGTGGACTGTAGCCCACAAGGCTCCTCTGTCCATGGGATTCTCTAGGCAAGTGTACTGGAGTATGTTTCCATGCTCTCCTCCAAGGGATCTTCCCAACCCGGGGACTGAACCTGTGTCTCTTATGTCTCCTGCATTGACCCGCAGTTTTTTTTACCACTAGCACCAACTGGGAAGTCTTAGAATGTGGAAAGTGTTAATTATTTTTTCATGCTCCATATTATAAAGTATACTTTCAAGGTGCTAACAAGAGGGTGGCATTAAAAAAGGAGGACTGAAATAAAATTTTGCCAGCTGTTTGAAAAGAAAATATGATCATTTTTCAGATTTTGTAAAGGAGAAATTATCATATTGGTTCATCAAACTGAAATTAATGGGAAAATGACATGAGCAGAGTATAATTTGTAATGATATTGAGAAAAAATGAGAGAATCATAGCTATAAAGTCTGAAAGGGAAAAATAATATAAAATAGTAGCGTTGGAAAGGTGAAAGTTTCAGGACTTTGGCTATCTTTTGCTAACTGGAAAGATATTGACAGAGCTGAAAACTTTGCTGTATAATCAGAGGAAAAAAGTATAAATTCTGAAACCAAAGAGTGAATTGGTGAATTATGAGAACTATTTTTTTTAAAAATTCCATATCCAGAGACCTGACGTCTAGGCTTTTTACTAGGTAACATGACAAAGTCAGCGTTTCATTTGACATATGACCTTGATCAGGTGCTATGGTCTGAATGTTTATATCTCTTAGAAATTAATTTGTTGAAATCCTGACCCTTTAGGTGATGAAGTCATTAGGTCATGAGAGTGGAGCTTCTGTGAGTGAGATTAATGCCCTTATATAATAAACGGTAGAAAACTCCCTTGCTTTTTCTGCCATGAGAGAATATACAGATGATGGCAGTCTATTAACCAAGAAGCAGGTTCTGGCCAGATACCACATATGCCAGTGCCTTGATCTTGGACTTCCCAGTCTCCAGGACAGTGGGAAACAAATTTGTATTGCTTATCAGCCACTCAGCTTATAGTATTTTGTTGTAGCAGCCTGAACAAACTAAGAGGCCAGAAAATGGTAATAAGGGACAGAAAAGGAAATTATTTTCAAGAGAACACTATTATATGATGGCAGAACAGGTAGAAAGATAATTTAAACACTATGTGGACATTTATTTACAGCAAAGAGGTTATACAAAATAGTGTAAAAGATCATTTTAAGCAGACTTAAGGTATAACCGTCTATCATATCTGAAGTATTCATACCTGAATATACTTGAATATATTCATATTTTATAAACTTGATTAAATTATTGGAATTTTTGTTGTATAAATTGTAAAAGATTGACATTCTTGTTTTAGGAAATTTTTTAAGTAGTACTTGAAAATACCAAAAGAAATAAGAAAATGTATAAATTGTAAAACAAAAGCAAATAAGCCTTGGAATGTCATCAATATAGAAAAAATGGAACACACATGTGTAGGTCCTCCATGAATATGTCTGAATGATTGTTGAGTAGATGAGAAGAGAAAGAGCTTAAGAAATTCTTGAAATGAAACCTCAGGAGTGGACAAGAGAGAGACTGGGAATGAGAACATGTGGATGAAAATGGAGTCAGGACTCAAAGAAGTGAAAGAATCAAGAAAAAGGAGACGAGATCACTGCTAGGTTTAAGCAATTCAGAAAAAGCATATTCATTATTTTTTAACTAATAAAGAAAAAGAGAGGAACTCTTTAAGTGTGCTCACTATCAGAGTGTGCTTTGAGATGCCAGGAGCTCTCAACTATTCCTAGAAGTTGACAGCAGGAAAAGGGAAAAAGTGTAAATAAGGTGTGAATGAAGAAGGGATATATTCTTACAACCATTGGGTTTATTTTTTCAATGCATTTTGAGTTTCTCTGAGTCCTCACCAACATCTCTAGGCCTTTTAAATGCCAGAGGGTGATCCTGTCATTGTGGAAATGGCAGAAACCGGTCAAAGAGTTAGGAAATGAACTTAGGGGTCATTCTGTGAAACAACTTTGGTTTTTAAGTATAGAGGACATTTTTCAGCACTCTATTTTTTCTTGAAACACACATGAAAGCTTTCACACATTTTCTAAATCTGGTTCAGGAATAACCTATGTCTCTTGTGTTCTTCTCAACTTTGTGACTCAGTCCAAAGTTACACATGTTGGCTTGAGAAGTTGACTTATACATCCAGTAACATATACTGATCACCTACTGGGTGCTGGCACCCTGGTTTAGGAGCTGATGTACATGGCTGGAAACTATAGATGCCATCCCTGATTTTTTTAAACTTTGCATTTATTTATTTATGGCTGTGCTAGGTCTTCACTGCTGTCTTTAGGCTTTCCCTATTGCAGTGAGTGGGTGCTGCTCTCTAGTTGCAGTACGCAGGCTTCTTATTGCAGTGGCTTCTCTTGTTGCAGAGCTTTGGCTCTACAGTGCTGGCTCAGTAGTTGTGGCACACCAGCTTTGTTTATCCAAGGCATGTGGAGTCTTCCTGGAGCAGGGATGGAACCCCAGGGCCCTTGCACTGGCGGACAAATTCTTCAACACTGGACCACCAGGGAAGTCCAACCACCCTTATCTTAACAAATGTCAAGTCAAGTGGGAGTGGTAGATACTAATCATACCATCACAGAAGAATGTATTAAGATAAGATGAGCAAAAACGACCTGTGACAAGCAGAGTATAGAAAAGGGAAATCAGTTTAAACATGTGTTTTCAGAGGATAGTGCCAGAAGGCTTTCAAGAAAATGACCTTTGAACTGAGTTCTCAAAGAAAGTAGAAGCAGAGAATGTTCTGTAACAGTTAGGTGGAAACAGGACACAATTAAAAAAAAAAAAAAAACAACAACAACAAACCTTAATGCTTACAAAGTGCTCTTTGCCTTTTTAATTATGATTCAAATGCTATATTTAATTTCACCTTTTACACCTTATAGGGGATAGTAGAGAGATGTAGGGAGACTGAACAGAACTCAGGAGGCCTGGGTGCATCATCTGGGTTTTGTGGCTTCCTTACCAACCTCTCTGGGCTCTGGTTTCCAATCTAGACAGAGAGGGATTTGGGCAGGATGACCTCTGAAGTACTTTTCCAATTAAAATTGTTGACTCTTTGGTTCAAGTAAAGAAATCCTGGCTGGCTAGTATCTGTATGGATTCATGTGTTGAAAAAAATAGTTCCAATTAAGTAAAGCTCATTACAAGTATTACATTGTTAGTCCATGAAGAGAAAATCTGGCTTTGATGAAGCTGCTGCTATAGTTCTCTGGGACTCTCACAGCATGTCCATGGGAGACAGTGCTTTCAATGTCACGTAGACTGTCACTGCAGAGAAGTCTAGGCATTCCGTAAATGCTTATTAAGTGAGCTGCATTTGCAAAGCAATGGGATTGAATCAGGAGAAGTCTTTACTTTGAGTCCTCGAAAGTGTATTGAGAGACTTCTGAACAAAAAGGGGAATTTGTCTCCTGAACTATTTCCTCATAATAGCTTTAGTCAAGCAACAGATACATTCATTGTTTATAAGAAACTGAATGTTTGAATACTAGTCTGATTTAATGACTTTGGGATCAAGGTCTTAACATGATAGACAAAAGATAAGACACCTGCAAGACACTATAACTCTGAGGATGTTGACTAGAGTAAAAATCATCCACTGACAAGCTTACTTTCAGTGATACTTTTATTTTACACACACACAAATAATGAATGTTAATGGTTATATTTATTTCTGAAATAGCTCCTCAAGTATCTACACTGATTGTGGTAGGGAAATTTAGTTGAAACTGAAGATAATTCTTCATCAAAATCAATTTTTAAAGTTCTATTCAGTACTACTCTTTTTCAATCCTATTGATGAAACAATCTTTTTATTTTCTGAGTTTCAAACGATTTGGGGGAATGGTGCCAGAAGAACAAAGCAAACACCATTTTTCATGAATATCTGGCTCATAAAATTGAGTTTTGGACAGCTTATAGAGAAACACTTTTATGTCTAGAATTTGTCATCTTTGAAGATGCTAATCCTATTGACCTGGACCTCTTAAGAAGACAATAAAGAAAGGGGGAGATGCTGTGTACCATGGGGGACCATTTTAGTGCCAACTACTTTCTCCAGAACAGGTGTTTGTATTGCACGTTTGGTAGACCTTATGGTTGCTCTTTTCTTCTGTGTGTTGAAAGAAGGCAACCTCATGAGTGAGAGTAGGTGTAATAATATTTCAGAGATGGTACAGATTACTTCTGCAAAGTTCAGTGCTATCCAGATGGCATGGCAACAACTTAGTTTTGTATTTAAATAGAAGATTAAGGAAAATTAGGTTGCGACCTCATGGACTATAGTCTTCCAGGCTCCTCTGTCCTTGGAATTCTCTAGGCAAAAATACTGGAGTGGGTAGCCATTCCCTTCTCCAGGAGTTCTTCCCAACCCAGGGATCAAACCCAGGTCTCCTGCATCGCGGTCAGATTCTTTACTGTCTGAGCCACCAGGGAAGCCCATTTAAATAGAAGATTAAGGGAAATTAGGGTTGCAAGGAATCGGACAGGACTGAAGCGACTGAGCACATGCATCTCTCCTCATCACTCTTTAAAAGCTATATGAAGAATAATTGACACATACATAATGAACCACGGTACTGATGTAAGAGTAATCCATGCTTTCATGAAAAGTTAACTTGATCTTTTCTATATTGATCCATGTACAGAAAGGGGAAAATGATGGTTTTGTTTTCCTCTCATTTGATTGCATCTCAACTGGGACATTTTATTTAGTGTGGTGCATCAGTCTTTAAGAGAGATATTGACAAATTGGGAGGTGTTTAGAGCTGAAGGGACCAGAATTTTAAAGGAAACTGAAAGCATAAAGAAGCCTCTGGGAAGGAATTGTGGCACTGAATCTATAATACACATGACTACCAGGGATATGAATATGATGGCTGCTCTTAAATAAACCAGAAGATTTCTGCACAAGGGGCATTTGACTTATTCTTGTGGACTTGTGGTCTGAAGACAATTATTTTAGATTAATGTAGGGAAGATTTTTCTAATAACCAAACCACCTAAATATACTTCTGACAGTCTCTGGAGAGGTAGGACCTTGAGATGTAATAACTTCCAAATCAATAGAAGTGTTACGGGATGCTAAAAGAGAGGATTTAACATCAGATGATGGCAATGCCAGATGGCCTTAAAGTTCTCTTTGCACTTCAAGTGTGTCTTTAAGTAAAAATTTGATACTTTTGTCACAAAGCATGAAAGTGACCTTCATACTTAACAATATTTCTCCAACGCTCCAAATTTCTGAATAAGTTTTGATCCTCAGATCTTTAATAACAATTAAGCCTTTTCCTAATCTAATTATACACAAATAACTGGAATATTTAAAACATTTATATTCATAACCCTTTAACATGTAAAGAAGTACCATAAAATATAATTTGGTTGTTTACCTTGAAGTGAATTAATTTATTTTAAAAGTGACTAGTTAAGATAGAAGCATTTTATTTCTAGCAAGAGTATATTGAAATAATTCCAGTAAAAATATTTTTGTGAATATATTTCAATTCAAACACAGAATTAAATAGTATATTTAGAACTGGGAGTGAAATTAAGAATCAACTCCATCTGAATTCTGTTTTTTTTTTTTTAATTGGCGGATAATTGCTTTACAGTATCATTTTAGTTTCTGCCATACATCAACATGAATCAGTCATAGGTGTACATATGTCCCTTCCCTCTTGAACGTTCTTCCCACCTCCCAATCCATCCCAACTCTTTAGGTTGTCATAGAGCCATGGGTTCCATCTGAATTTTAAACCTCCAAACACTCTGACAGGACAGCATGTGTAGATCCAGACACAGGAAGTGTCGCCTTTGCTCTCTTCTCTTTTGACACCAGTCAGGGCTACTGAACAGTGTCTTCTACTTTGCTGGGCCGTGCACCCAGGGCCCCTCAGAAGTGGGAGTCCTGGCTACTTGCAATCCTGCGTGCTGAGCCCAGATGTGCCTATGAGACCTTGGTTTCTGTCAATTATACTGTGTCCAGTGTCCAGCTTCTTCTCCCAGTGACCTACTCCTGGGCATAGCACACAGGCAGGGCTCAGATTTCCATCATTCTTGCCAAATCCATCTTACTCAGTGTTTCCAGTCTTGCTGCTTAGGATTCTTTATTAACCCCAGCCACCTCTGCCCTATATGCACATGATCATCTTCCTCAGATGGTCTGAAGCCCAGTTGGTTATGCTTGGCTTTCTCTTGTCTTTGGAAACACCGTGGTGTCTTTGCTGGTGTGGTGCTGACATGCTTTTGTTTCTTTTCTTCTCTTTCTTTCTCTTTTCTTTTCCTTTCCCTCCCTCTCTCCCCCCTCCCTCCCTTCCTTCCATCAACTCACCCTCTTGTAAATTTTTTTTTTTTTCATATCAGTTATGATTATGTTCCATATTTTGTGATTAAGTATGGCATTCTTCACTTCAACTCCTCAGCTGGAGGTAGGGAACATATCTTATCATTGTGTATGATATACCGTGGAATTTCTACTCTTCTTGATGTCATGAGGGATACATATAAATCTATATAATAAGCCACACTTCCAAATAAGTTAACATTGTGTTAGCTTATATGCAACATTCTTGTTCTTCATTTTTCTAGTAACCTTGGAAAATCTCTCATTTGTCTAATATCTGATGCTGACTTTGCCAATTTGGATGCTAATTACAGCCCTTGTTAATGTTTAGTACCTAGTAGTAAGAAGCCTCTCCATTCTCTCTCTCTCTCACACACACACACACACACACACACACAGATGCAAAATTAGTACAGTATCTCACAAACATATAGAAACTATATCTAAAATATATACATAAAATAGATACGTACAAATAAAATGTAAAATATGTAAGTGAATAAAGTAAATGGCACTTATGGTAATTGAAAAACATAACACCTATTTAAAAATAATCTGTTTTAAAATATTGATTGGTTAATTTAAAATATGTTGTCGATTATATAGCTTGAGAAAGAATGTCTTATTTCCTATGTACTCAGTTTCAGCTATATTATCAATGCCATGACATTTAGGTAAATTTTTACATAATGTCAGTATTTTATTATGCAGTTTTTGGCCTAAGTCTTTTAATATTCTGTGAATAAATGTGGCAAAAGTGATTACTTTTGTCTTGTTTCTTGCTCCACATTAGAACTTTTCCAATTGAGTTTGATGTTAGACATGGATTTGTCATATATAGTCTGTACTATACTGAGGTATTTTTTATCTATATCTAACTTGTTGAGAGTACTTAGGTTATTGTTTAGTACCTGTGTATTTTTTTTAAAAGAGTGAATGTCTTTAAACCTGTTTCTGCCAAGCCTTCTGTTAATTCTCATTTTCTTGTAGCAAACTTCCACTGGCAAAAACTTGCTTCTCAACATCCTGCTCACATCCTACAGTTGCTATAGGTTAATTTTTGGAGTTAGAAAATTCTATTGACATTTCTAGCTAAGATTACTTACGTTTTTATGAAAAAAATTGATAGCTTTGCCACATATAAAATATTTATTTTTCCACACTATATTCCTAGGTTTAGAGAAGGCATAATTTTCAATAAAATTGCAAACAAAAAAGATCCAGAAAGGAGTTATCTAATGCATTAATTTTATTTTATTTTATTTTATTTTTTAACTTGAAATCTTATACTGATTGTTAAATACTGTAATCTTTTCCATGGGTGATGGAAAAGATTATAGTATTATATAACTTATAACTTATATAAATTATATACATTCTCTCTACTAAGAATTCTATATATTCGCTACTAGGCTGCTTAGATTTTATCTCATATATCCTATATTACTTAAGATATATTTATTTCTATTTTTAATTAACAAAAGCTTAATTCTTAAGCTTATCTTAAAGACAGGAATTAAACTCTTTTTTTGTGTATGTGTACAGAATTTAGTACTGCTTCTAAAATGGCCTGCTTCACATTAAGTCCTTTTGGAAATGTAACTTGTCTCTATCTGATGAATTAATTAGCTCAAGACTTCTTAAAAATATGTAACCCTTTGGACTGCATGCTCTCTCTCATTAATATCTACAAATACATCCAATATGCATATGAAACTTGAAAAGATCAATAAAGACTTAGCGCAGAAAGAGGTTCTGCCAGAAATCTTTGAAAAGTATTTGTTTCAAAGAAGCAGGTCTATACTGATAGTGCTCCATTTTTAAAAGGAAGACACATTTACCCCAAGCCAATATTGTTTTTGAATGTTAACCACAACCTCATTACTAATTAGAATGCTACTCTAGAATTTTAGTATGCATCTTCTTGTAAGAGCAGTATGTTAACCTCTGATGAGGTAAAGCAAGGTACCCTGAGATAAAACAGGATAAATAGAACAAAATGCAAGGTTCACCTTGCTTCCTTTTATTGCAAAAATGAGTTTAATTAAGAATGAATGCACTTTGATAATTAACACACAAATGAGGCAGAGTTCTGTGTTCATTTAGTAAAATAACTTTTAAAAATTTATAAAAGATATTTTTGAATGTTTCAAATATGGCTGAAGGTAAACTGCATGTGTGCATGCTAATTCACTTCAGTTGTGTCCAACTCTCTGCAATCCTATGGACTGTAGCCTGCAAAGCTCATCTGTCCATTGGATTCTCCAGGCAAGAATACTGGAGTGGGTCACCATGCCCTCCTCCAAGTTCAGTTCAGTTCAGTTCAGTCACTTAGTCATATCTGACTCTTTGTGACCCCATTGACTGAAGCACACCAGGCTTTCCTGTCCATCACCAACTCCCAGAGACTGCTCAAACTCATATCCATCGAGTCAATGATGCCATCCAGTCATTTCATCCTCTGTCGACCCCTTCTCCCCCACCTTCAATCTTTCCCAGAATCAGGGTCTTTTCCAATGTGTCAGTTCTTCACATCAGGTAGCCAAAGTATTAGAGCTTCAGCTTCAACATCAGTCCTTCCAATGAATAGTCAGGACTGATTTTCTTTAGGATAGACTGGTTGGATCTCCAAGCAGTCCAAGGGACTCTCAAGAGTCTTCTCCAACACCACAGTTCAAAAGCATCAATTCTTTGGTGCTCAACTTTCTTTATAGTCCAACTCTCACATCCATACATGACTACTGCAAAAACCATAGCTTTGACTAGATGGACCTTTGTTGGCAAAGTAATGTCTCTGCTTTTTAATATGTTGCTTAGGTTGATCATAGCTTTTGTTCCAAGGAGCAAGCATCTTTTAATTTCATGACTGCAGTCACCATCTGCAGTGATTTTGGAGCCCCCAAAATAAAGCCTGTTACTATTTCCCTTGTTTCCCGATCTATTTGCCATGAAGTGATAGGACTGGATGCTTTGATCTTACTTTTCTGAATGTTTAGTTTTAAGCCAACTTTTTCACTCTCCTCTTTCACTTTCATCAAGAAGCTCTTTGGTTCTTCTTCACTTTTTGCCATAAGGGTGGTGTCATCTGCATATCTGAGGTTACTGATATTTCTCCCGGCAATCTTGATTCCAGCTTGTGCTTCATCCAGCCCATGTACTCTGCATATAAGTTAAATAAACAGGGTGACAATATACAGCCTTGACATACTCCTTTCCTGATTTGGAATCAGTCTATTTTTCCTTGTCCAGTTCTAACTGTTGCTTCTTACCTGCATACAGATTTGTCAGGAGGCAGGTCAGGTTGTCTGGTATGCCCATATATTTAAGAATTTTGGAGATTGTTGTGATCCACACAGTCAAAGGCTTTGGCGTAGTCAATAAAGCAGAAGTAGATTTTTTTTTTTGGAACTCTCTTGCTTTCTCAATGATCCAATGGATGTTGGCAGTTTGATCTCTGGTTCCTCTGCCTTTTCTAAATCCAGCTTGAACATCTGGAAGTTCATGGTTCATGTACAGTTGAAGCCTGACTTGGAGAATTTTGAGCATTACTTTGCTAGCGTATGAGATGAGTGCAATTGTGTGGTGGTTTGAACATTCTTTGGCACTGCCTTTCTTTGGGGCTGGCATGAAAACTGACCTTTTCCAGTCCTGTGGCCACTGCTGAGTTTTCTAAATTTGCTGGCATATTGATCCTCCTTCAAGGGATCTTCTTAACCCAGCTATTGAACCTACATTTCTTATGTGTCCTGCATTACAGATGGGTTGTTTACCACTAGCGCCACCTGGGAAGTTGGGAGGATAGACTAGGGGGTCTAATTTGAGGATTTAGTAATTTAAATTTGAGTAAACTCTGAAATTAGAAGCATTCCACCAGTAATGGTAACCCATTCAAGTATTCTCACTTGGGGAATCCCAAGGACAGAAAGGCCTGGCAGGTTACATTACAGTCCATAGAGTCGCAAAGTCTGATATATTTGAGTGACTGAGCACACACACACACCAGGCTATATTAGATCTTAAAGCTTTGCTCAGTGGATAAAATTGAAGGCAAAAGAAGAAGAGGGCAGCAGAGGATTGGATATTTAAATAGCATCACCCACTCAATGGACATGACTCTCTCTTCTCTGGGAGACAGTGAAGGACAGAGGAGCCTGGCATCCTGCAGTCCATGGGGTCCCAAAGAGTCACACATAACTTAGAGACCGAAAAACAACAGTGGGCAAATGTTAAAGAGGAAGAAATAGGGCAGAAAACAACACAGAAGAAAACTTTGAACTGAATTCTACTTTTTGTGCATGAGTGAAGCAAATCTACATGGTAGTTACTTATTTAAAAAAATGCATTTGCCATTTCTGAAAGAGAAACAAGAGTTGGAACTGGGGTATCTTAATCAAATTATTGTAGCTGGTTATTGGGATTTCAGAGAGGAAAAAGAGACCTAAATTAAGAAATGTTAAAAAAGAAATATCTTCTAATATTCCTAGAAATCTGTTTCTTCTTACATAAGCAAATAATGCTCAATATACTCTATGATGATTGTGTCCCTAAAGATGATTTGGCCACAGTATCACATGCATTTCGTTCTGCCAAATGAGCTGTGGCTACACCGAGGATTACACACAGGCTGTTTCCTGTTCATGACTACTTGCCAGCCTTCTCCCAGGACCTTTACTGCTGAATGACCTCACCCCACAAGCTGTAAAGAGTCAGGAAGATACAGCCATTGATCAGTTTTAGAAGCTGAGATGTCAAAAGTGACCTGTTCATTGTGAAATTAATGGAAGTGCAAGGTTTGGATTCTTCCTGACATTTATTTGAGGTTCCTTTAGAGTTCTGTGGTTGTCTATTTCTGTCAGTGAGCAGCTGTAACTTACAATTCAAATAAATAAAATATGTGAGCCATGAATCTCTACAGCTTTCACTTATCTGCATTTCTCAGACTCTAACTGCAGGGTACGCAGGCAAAAGCTAACAAAATAACTTGTAATGAACCACTTTAAATAGTAAATTTGGGGGATACCATGGAAAGATTCCTACAATGGAATATTTAGCAACATGTTCCACAGTAAAATTCTAGGCAAATAGGTTGAATGTCCTAGGGAAATGAATATCATTGTTATGCATTTTGATGCCTATAGTGTATGCAGAAAGGGACTCTTAGAGAACTTTGCTAAAGCAAAAGTTTACGATGTTATTGGAGTAAACTTTTAAAATTATATTTGCCTAGGATCCTTACTCCCTTTTGGTCGTTTTAAATCGACCTTTCAGGTGCTAATAAAAACATGGAATGCTTTAGACAATTACAGTGACTTCAAAGGAAATCAATATACACAGTGCTGAATTGTACCCAATATAAATTTAGTCTTTTATTACTTAATTGTACACAAAGCACAGATCAGTTCAGTTCAATTAAGTTGCTCAGTCGTGTCTGACTCTCTGAGACCCCATGAATCGCAGCACACCAGGCTTCCCTGTTCATCACCAACTCTCGGAGTTCACCCAAACCCATGTTCATCAAGTCAGTGATGCCATCCAACCATCTCATCCTTTGTCATCCCCTTTTACTCCTGCCCTCAATCTTTCCAAGCTTCAGGGTCTTTTCCGATGAGTCAGCTCTTTGCATCAGGTGACCAGAGTACTGGAGTTTCAGCTTCAACATCAGTCCTGCCAATGAACACCCAGGACTGATCTCCTTCAGAATGGACTGGTTGGATCTCCTTGCAGTCCAAGGGACTCTCAAGAGTCTTCTCCAACACCACAGTTCAATAACATCAATTCTTTGGTGCTCAGCTTTCTTCACAGTCCAACTCTCACATCCATACATGACCACTGGAAAAACCATAGCCTTGACTAGACGGACCTTTGTTGGTAAAGTAATGTCTCTGCTTTTTAATATGCTGTCAGAAAAAAAGAGCAAGAGTAACTTTCACTGATTTTTTTTTAAAACAGGAAAGAAAAATAATTTCACTGTATGTTTTTCATCTGCCTTAATGGTAAAAAGCCACCACCTGGCTTCTTTATAAGACCATTGCTCTCTCATTAAATGTCACAATTATCATTTTGAAACCTCTTGTCAGCTGTCTATTTTTCAGCCACAAAAATCATAAACAACCTGGTACCATGATCAAATAAATTCCTTATTTATGTGATGCTTATTGGAGAAAGCAGCCAAGAAACAGTCATGGCTGTTGCTTGTTTTCTATTGCCTTGCATCTGTGACCAAAAAAAAAAAAAAAAGAGTTGGAGGGTGTTTTAAAATAGAGAGTTAATAAATTTCCTTTATAGTCATGTTTAAGATAAATTGATAACAAGACTTTGCAACAACTAATGATACCACTGTTGTTAATGCTACTATCCTTGAAATACCACACAGCTACTTCCCCCACAAGCTCATCATAGAAAACTGGGAAAAACAATCAATCTTAAACTTAATCCATAGGTGTACCTATGTATATTGCAGCATCACCTAATTTTATTAGCATTGTTGTATTCAAATGTAAAGTATACAGTAATAGTCATATCTGCCTTTCTCACTATACTGAAAGAGAAACAAGAGGTGAAACTGAGGTATCTTAATCAAACTATTGTAGCTAGATATTGGGATCTCAGAAAGGAAAAATGATCAATGTTAAGAAATGTCAAATGCTTTGAAAGTAAGAGAAATTATAAAAGTGCCAACTCTGGGGACAATTTAGGGAGATCTACTAAATACTAAAATTGGTAGAGTTCATTTTTGAGAACCTAAGTTGAGTAAATGATTTATTATCCCATGAAGTAATATTAATATGTATATGAACAAGTCAAAGCTATGGTTTTTCCAGTGGTCATGTATGGATGTGAGAGCTGGACTATAAAGAAAGCTGAGCACTGAAGAACTGATGCTTTTGAACTGTGGTGTTGGAGAAGACTCTTGGACTGCAAGGAAATCCAACCAGTCCAACTAAAGGAAATCAGTCCTGAATATTCATTAGAAGGACTGATGCTGAAGCTGAAACTTCAATAATTTAGTCACCTGATGTTAATAACTGACTCCTTGGAAAAGACCCTGATGCTGGAAGAGATTGAAGGTGGGAGGAGAAGGGGATGACGGAGGATGAGATGGTTGGATGGCATCACCAACTCAATGGATATGAGTTTGAGTAAACTTTGGGAGTTGGCGATGGATAGGAAGGCCTGGCGTGCTGCAGTCCATGGGGTAGCAAAAAGTCAGACACAGCTGAGTGACTGAACTGAACTGAACTCAGTAAGTATATCTATGCAGTTATTTTGAAATATTCAAAACCAGCTCTGCTCAAACCTAAATGTGTTTGGTCTGCTGGAGTTCTTACTATTATTGGTTTCATTCTGTGGTGTGGGCTGTGAGCATCACCATCTAAGGCGGCCTATCTTACTCAGGGTCTAAGGTAGACAACCAAATAAGAAACTTTAAAAAGTATCATTAAACAAAAAGGTTATTTTTCCTTTTTGCCTTCCTTTCTTTTTATCTATTTTCCTAGACTTAGCCAAAAGTATTCAAGTCCACTCTACTTGAATTCTGTAGAGTTAACCATCAAGAATTAAGCCATGACTCTCAATCAGAGCCTTTTTACTGTACCATTTTAGCTAAGTTATGCCGGGAGGAGCTACCCCACCCCCAGGTCAGGAGCAGTGACTGCGCTTTGCTGGAGCAGCCGTGAAGAGATACCCTATATCCAAGGTAAGAGAAACCCAAGTAAGATGGTAGGCACTGAGAGGGCATCAGAGGGCAGACAGACTGAGACCATAATCACAGACAACAAGCCAATCTGATCACACGGACCACAGCCTTGTCTAACTCAATGAAACTAAGCCATGCTGTGTGGGACCACTCAAGAAGGACAGGTCATGGTGGAGAGGTCTGACAGAATGTGGTCCACTGGAGAAGGGAATGGCAAACCACTTCAGTATTCTTGCCTTGAGAACCCCATGAACAGCATGAAAAGGCAAAAAGATAGGATACTGAGAGATGAACGCCCCGGGTCGGTAGTTGCCTAATATGCTACTGGAGATCAGTGGAGAAATAACTCCAGAAAAAGTGGATGGAGCCAAAGGAAAAAACAACACCCAGTTGTGGATGTGACTGGTGATAGAAGCAAGGTTTGATGCTATAAAGAGCAATATTGCACAGGAACCTGGAATGTTAGGTCCATGAATCAAGGCAAATTGGAAGTGGTCAAACAAGAGATGGCAAGAGTGAACATTGACATTCTAGGAATCAGCAAACTAAGATGGACTGGAATGGGTGAATTTAACTCAGATGACCATTATATCTACTACTGTGGGCAGGAATCCCTTAGAAGAAATGGAGTAGCCATCATAGTCAACAAAAGAGTCTGAAATGCAGTACTTGGATGCAATCTCAAAAATGACAGATGATCAATGTTTGTTTCCAAGGCAAACCATTCAATATCACGGTAATCCAAGTCTATGCCCCAACCAGTAACGCTGAAGAAGCTGAACAGTTCTATGAAGACCTATAAGACCTTCTAGAACTAACATCCCCAAAAGATGTCCTTTTCATTATAGGGGACTGGAATGCAAAAGTAGGAAGTCAAGAAACACCTGGAGTAACAGGCAAATTTGGCCTTGGAATACAGAATGAAGCAGGGCAAAGGCTAATAGAGTTCTGCAAGAGAACACACTGGTCATAGCAAACACCCTCTCCCAACAACACAAGAGAAGATGCTACACATGGACATCACCAGATGGTTGACACTGAAATCAGACTGATTATATTCTTTGCAGCCAAAGATGGAAAAGCTCTATGCAGTCAGCAACAACAAGACCAGGAGCTGACTGTGGCTCAGACCATGAACTTCTTATTGCCAAATTCAGACTCAAAATGAAGAATGTGGAGAAAACCACTAAACCATACAGGAATGATCTAAATCAAATCCCTTATGACTATACAGTGCAAGTGAGAAATAGATTTTAGGGACTAGAACTGATAAACAGAGTGCCTGATGAATTACGGACAGAGGTTTGTGACATTGTACAGGAGACAGGTATTAAAACCATCTCCAAGAAAAATATATGCAAAGAAGCAAAATTGCTGTCTGAGGAGGCCTTACAAACAGCTGTCAAAAGAAGGGAAGTGAAAAGCCAATGAAAAAAGAAAAGATATAAGTATCTGAATGCAGAGTTCTGAAGAATACCAAGGAGAGATAAGAAAGCCTTCCTCAGCAATCAGTGTAAGGAAATAGAGGAAAGCAATAGAAAGGAAAGGACTAGAGATCTCTTCAAGAAAATTAGAGACACAAAGGGAACATTTCATGCAAAGATGGGCTCAATAAAGGACAGAAATGGTAGGGACCCAAAAGAAGCAGAAGATATTAAGAAGAGGTGGCGAGAATATACAGAAGAACTGTACAAAAAACATCTTCATGACCCAGATAATCATAATGGTGTGATCACTCACCTAGAGCCAGACATCCTGGAATGTGAAGTTAAGTGGGCCTTAGAAAGCATCACTATGAACAAAGCTAGTGGAGGTGATGGAATTCCAGTTAAGCTACTTCAAATCCTGAAGGATGATGCTATGAAAGTGCTGCACTCAATATGCCAACAAATTTGGAAAACTCAGCAGTGGCCACAGGACTAGAAAAGGTCAGTTTTCATTCCAATCTCAAAGAAAGGCAATGCCAAAGAATACTCAAAACACGGCACAATTGCATTCATCTCGCACTCTAGTAAAGTAATGCTTAAAATTCTCCAAGCCAGGATTTAACAATATGTGAACCGTGAACTTCCAGATGTTCAAGCTGGTTTTAGAAAAGGCAGAGGAACCAGAGGTCAAATTGCCAACATCTGGTGGATCATCAAAGAAGCAAAAGCATTCCATAAAAACATCTATTTCTGCTTTATTAACTATGCCAAAGCTTTTGACTGTGTGGATCACAGGAAACTGTGGAAAATTCTGAAGGAAATGGGAATATCAGACCACCTGAGAAATATGGAAATATCAGACCACCTGCCTCTTGAGAAACCTATATGCAGGTCAGGAAGCAGCAGTTAGAACTGGACATGGATGGAACAACAGACTGGTTCCAAATAGGAAAAGGAGTACGTCAAGGCTGTATATTGTTACCCTACTTATTTAACTTCTATGCAAAGTACATCATGAAGAATGCTGGACAGGAGGAAGCATAAGCTGGAATCAAGATTTCCAGGAGAAATATCAATAACCTCAGATATGCAGATGACATCACCCTTATGGCAGAAAGTGAAGAGGAACTAAAAAGCCTCTTGATGAAAGTGAAAGAATAGACTGAAAAAGTTGGCTTAAAGCTCAACATTCAGAAAACTAAGATCATGGCATCTGGTCCCATCACTTCATGGGAAATAGATGGGGAAACAGTGGAAACAGTGTCAGACTTTCTTTTTCTGGGCTGCAAAATCACTGCAGATGGTGATTGCAGCCATGAAATTAAAAGACACTTGCTCCTTGGAAGGAAAGTTATGACCAACCTAGGTAGCATATTCAAAAGCAGAGACATTACTTTGCCAACAAAGGTCCGTCTAGTCAAGGCTATGGTTTTTCCAGTGGTCATGTATGGATTGAGAGTTGGACTATAAAAAAAGCTGAGAGCCAAAGAATTGAAGCTTTTGAACTGTGGTGTTGGAGAAGACTCTTGAGAGTCCCTTGGACTGCAAGGAGATCCAACCAGTCCATCCTAAAGGAGATCAGTCCTTGGTGTTCATTGGAAGGACTGATGTTGAAGCTGAAACTCCAATCCTTTGGCCACCTGATGCGAAGAGCTGACTCATTGGAAAAGACCCTGATTCTGGGAAAGATTGAGGGCAGGAGTAGAAGGGGATGGAAGAGGATGAGATGGTTGGATGGCATCACCGACTCGATGGACATGGTTTGGGTGAACACTGGGAGTTGGTGATGGACAGGGAGGCCTGGTGTGCTGTGGTCCATGGGGTCACAGAGTCAGACATGACTGAATGATTGAACTGAACTGATTCCAAAATAAAACAAAGTTCAATGTTCTAGAGTGAGGAAAATATGTTGGGTAGAAAGCACCTTGCATAGTCAACTTAAAGGAGTGATTTATGAAAGTCAACAGTCAGGCTATGGCTGAGAGCAACATTTAAGGGGATTAAAAGCAAACAAAGACAACCATATATTTTCCCAGCTCATTGTTTTTTTATTTATTCCTATTCAGAATGCCACATTCTTCACAAAAAAAAAAAAAAAAAAAGAAAGAAAGAAAAGAAAAGCATCTTTTTTTCTTTTCTGCATCTGCCAGTTAATGCAGAATTAATAATAAACACAGGACAATTGAATGTAAGTCCTAAAGAGAAGAAAATTGGCAAGATGACTGCTGGCATCCGTGATAGAAGTCCTCCATTCCAAACCTCCAACATTATCTCCAAACTGGGCTATACTGTTTTTCTCTCTGATTCTGAAGAGAAAGACAGTTACATGAGATAATGTACACATTACATGAGATAATGAGATAATGTACTCGCCATGTCCAATGTTAATACTTGGTTACATTTGCTTTAGAGTAACTGTATATGAAATAAAATATTATAGATAACATATTAAGCTTTCTTTGTTGTCCTCTTGGTCTGATTTTACTCTCTCCCTTCTCAGAAGGAAACGTTATTTTAAATTTGGTATCCATACTTATTATCAGATATTTTAAATATGTACAGCAGAAACATGAACACTTTCAGGATAAGAGTAGATGTTTTTGTTTAACATCATAACTAAGATATCTATGTCAATGCACATAAATTAGTTATATATTTATCTTTGTTTTATTTCAACTGTACATAATTTCACCACACAAATAGGACACATTTTATTCATCTATTACTATACTGATTGGTATTTTGATTATTTTTCCACACTGTTGTAAAATTATTTGTGAAGATGTTCTTATACATGAGCTCTTGAAAATTTCTCTGGGCTTTACACCTAGAAATGAAGTAGCTGGGTAAGCTATGCACATTTTTAAGTTTGAAAGAAGGTCAAATTGCTCTAGAAATGGACTATACTAGTATGCTTGTCTACATGCATCAAGCACATTATTTCTTAAATTCTATATTGTCTGACTGTCATTTTAGTTGATCTTCAAAGGATCCACCTTCAGGGGTATGTGCTAGAAAGAACTAGGCAAGATGATGAGCATCTTATTTCATCAGATTCTATTCTTGATTGGAGCTTCCTAGGTGACTGACTCAGTGGTATATAGAATCTGCCTGCCAAGCAGTCGACTTGGGTTTGATCCCTGCATCTAGAATATCCCCTGGAGAAGGAAATGGTAACAGATGACTTAAAGACTGAGCACACACCCTGTCTTCACCTATGGATCCTAAGTACCTTGTATTATTGTTGTTGTTTAGTTGCTAAGTTTTGTCTGATTCCTTCGCAACCCCTTGGACTGTAGCCCACCGGGCTTCTCTGTCCATGAAATTTCCCAGGCAAGAATATTGGAGTGGGTTGCCATTTCCTTCCCCAGGGGATTGTTCCAACCCAGGTATAGAAACTGAGACTCCTGCATTGGAAGGCACTGGCAGGCGGATTCTTTACCATTGAGCCATCAGGGAAGCCCATGTTGCACTATACCTCACAACTAAATGGTTGCACAGAAACATGTGTTTAGTTCAGCAAACAGAGATGTACCTACTTTGTGAACAAGAATGGATATAGCATACATTTTCTTCTAGTTGGCATGTGTTCCATTTTCACATCAGCTTTAGAGCTGCCTGTTAGCTTATTCTTTGTTTTGACAGATTTTTAGCTTAAGTTTTCACCTTCATGCCGAGTCTGCCAGATAAGTTATGAAAGCAGGTGGGGAAGCATGATAACTTTTAACAGTGGGGAGATCCTATTGGTAGCACACTCGTGAACAAAGATACTTAGACTGTTACATTATCTCAGCTACAAGCCCAAGAAATACGTTTATTTATAGATTCCACTAGAAGGTGCTGTCCTCCCTCTATGTAGCAGATGGATGTGTTTGGGAAAAAAATGGATCATTTTAAGAGCTTCACATAAATTGTTCCAGCCACATGCTGTGAAATTAAAAAAAAAAAAAAAAGCTTAAATTTAAAAAGTATTCATTTATGAATCAGATGTTGTCTTTTGATCACAAACAATTTATCTTAGAATATAATGTTAAATGAAAGAAAATTTGTATCCACAAAATATTTTACATTGAAGAGTCTTACTTCTGTGGATGCTTTAATGAGCATAGCACATTTTATATGTTGACTGCTGAAGTTACAAAGGTTTCTAGAAATATATTTTAAACTTCTAGCTTTTTTTCTTTAGGTGTTCATGTTTTTCTCTTTTCAGTTAAAGCAGGAAAACATATGGCTATATACATAATATAGATCTGTGACTTTTTATCCAGGGTATCAAAATGAGTGGGTTCTAAAACACTTTTGAATGTCATAGTCTGTATCTCACAGGCACTCTTTTTTTGTGTGTGACTTTTTTAGAGTTTTTAAGTCTTTTTAAATTGAAGTATAGTTGATTTACAGTGTTGTGTTAGTTTCAGGTGTAGAGCACAGTGATTCAATTATATATATATATATATATATATATGTTCAGCTCAGTTGCCCAGTCATGTCCGACTCTTTGAGACCCCATGGACTGCAGCACGCCAGCCTTCCCTGTCCGTTACCAACTCCCAGAGCTTGCTGAAACTCATGTCCATCAAGTCAGTGATTCCATCCAACCATCATCTTCTGTCATCCCCTTCTCCTTCTGCCTTCAATCTTTCCCAGCATCAGAGTCTTTTCCAGTGAGTCAGTTCTTTGTATTAGGTGGTCAAAGTATTGGAGCTTCAGCTTCAGCATCAGTCCTTCCAATAAATATTCAGGACTGATTTCCTTTAGGACTGAGTGGTTGTATCTCCTTGAAGTCCAAGGGACTCTCAAGAGTCTTCTCCAACATCACAATTCAAAAGCAACAATTCTTTGGTGCTCAGCTTTCTTTATAGTCCAACTCTTACATTCATACATGACTACTGGAAAAAAACATAGCTTTGACTAGATGCATCTTTGTTGGCACAGTAATGTCTCTGCTTTTTAATATGCTGTCTAGGTTGGTCATAACTTTCCTTCCAAGGAGTAAGCATCTTTTAATTTCATGGCTGCAATCACCATCTGCAGTGATTTTGGAGGGCCCCTCCCCCCCCCCCCCCCCCCCCCCCCGCCCCCCGCCGCCAAGATAAAGTCTGTTACTGTTTCCACTGTTTCCCCATCTATTTGCCATGAAGTGATGGGACCAGGTGCCATAATCTTGGGTGCATAGATATTTACAATTTTTATGTCTTACTCTTGGACTGATCCCTTGTCCTTCCTTATCTCTTGTACTCTATTTTAAGGTCTATTTTGTCTGATATGAGGATTACTACTCCAGCTTTCTTTTGCTTACTATTTGCATGGAATGTATTTTTTCCATCCTCTCACTTTAAGTCAATAGGTGTCTTTAGGTCTGAAGTGGGTTTCTTGTAGACAACATATATTTGGGTCTTTTTTTTTTTTTTTTTTCCATTCTGTCAGTCTGTGTCTTTTGGTTGGAGCATTTATTCCATTTAAATTTAAAATAATTATTGACATATATGCTCCTATTGCCATTTTCTTAATTGTTTGGGGTTGATTTTGTAGATCTTTTTTCTTCTCTTGTATTTCTTGACTATATAAGTCCCTGTAACATTTGTTGTAAAGCTGGTTTGGTGGTACTGAATTCTCCTAACTTTTGCCTGTCTGAAAAGCTTTTTATTTCTCAATCAATTTTGAATGAGATCCTTGCTAGGTACAGTAATCTTGGTTGTAGATTTTTCCCTTTCAGTATTTTAAATATATCCTGCCATTCCTTTCTGGCCTGCAGTTTCTGCTGAAAGATCAGCTGTTAAACGGATGGAGTTTCCCTTGTATGTTGCTTGTTGCTTCTCCCTTGCTACTTATAATATTCTTTCTTTGTGTTTAGTCTTTGTTAGTTTGATTAGTATGTGTCTTGGCATGTTTCTCCTTAGGTTTATGGGACTCTGCACCTCTTGGACTTGATTGACTATTTCCTTTTCCATGTTGGGGAAATTTTCAACTATAATTTCTTCAAAAGTTTTCTCATACCCTTTCTTTTTCTCTTCTTCTTCTGGGACCCCTATAATTCGAATGTTGGTGGCTTTGATATTGTCCCTGAAGTCTCTGAGACTATCCTCAATTCTTTTCATGCTTTTTGCTTAATTCTGCTCTTCAGAAGTTATTTCCACCATTTTATCTTCCAGCTCACTGATCTGTTCTTCTGCTTCAGATATTCTGCCATTGATTCCTTCTAGAGTATTTTTAATTTTAGTAATTGTGTTGTTTGTCTCTGTATGTTTATTCATTAATTCTTCTAAGTCTTTGTTAATTGATTCTTGAAGTTTCTTCATTTTGTTTTTAAGGTTTTTGATCATCTTTACTATCATTATTCTGAATTCTTTTTCCAGTAGTTTGCCTATTTCCTCTTCATTTATTTGGACTCATGTGTTTCTAGTTTGTTCCTTCATTTGTGCAATATTTTTCTGCCTTTTCATTATTTTTTTTAAACTTATTGTGTTTGAGGTCTCCTGTTTCCAAGCTTCAAGAAAAGTTGAATTCTTTCCTTGAAAAAGGTTGAATTCTTTCTTCCTTTTGGTTTCTGCCCTCATAAGGTTGGTCCAGTGGTTTGTGTAAGGTTTGTATAGGGTGATATTTGTACTGAGTTTTTGTTTGTTTTGCCTCTGATGTGCAAGGCTGAGTGAGGTAGTAATCCTGTCTGCTGATGACTGGGTTTGTATTTTTGTTTTGTTTGTTATTTAGATGAGGTGTCCTGCACAGGGTGCTACTAGTGAATGTGTGATGCTGGGTCCTGTGTTCAAGTGGTTTCCTTTGTCTGAGTCCTCACTATTTGATACTCCAGTCCATGGGGTTGCAAAGAGTCGGACACGACTGAGCGACTTCACGACGACGACGAAGAAGGGATAGTTCTCTGGTAGTCTAGGGTCTTGGAGTCTCTGCTCCCACTCCAAAGGCTCAGGGCTTGATCTCTGGTCAGGAACAAAGATTCCACACATGGTTTGTTATGGAATTAAGTGAGATTAAAACAAATATCCCAAAATGGGAAACCCAAGACTAATAGCAGTTACAAAATCAGGCAAATAGTAGTTAAAATAATGGAATTTACACATGTACATATACACCTATGAGCAAAGTCAAAACAATCCAACAAAAATAAAGTACAGTATGTTGACCCAGCAAACAAAGGAAATCAAAAATTATATTTTTCATTTAAGAAAAAAACTAACTAAAGCACAAACTGGAAAACAAAACTAAAGCAAGGTGCCAAGTGCAGAATAAAGCAATGAAAGCAAAACTAACAAATATGTTGAGAGGAAAAGAAAGAAAGAAAAGAAAGAATAGATATGCAAAGTTAAATAGAGGTAGATAAAGAAGACTTATATACATTTAAGATTAACTGCAAGGAGAAAAGAACAGTAGGAAAAGCAAACAAAGGAATAAATGTAGAAAAATAATAATAGGTTTAAGGAATTAAAAATTGAAATTAAAGAGAGAGAGAGAGAAATGGAAAACGCCACAGAATTGCAAAAGCCCAATGTAGAGGCAGAGGTTTATAACAACAACAAAAAATGTGACTGAGAGGAAAAAAAAACCTCAAAAGCTTAAATGGATTTCTTAGTGCCAATAAAATCAACAAGTACAACAGAGGGGGAAAAGAAGGGGGGGATACAAAAGAATCTACAGAACAAGTCAAAAAATAAGAATAATAAATGTTTTTCTTGAATCACTGCTGTCAGAGTCCTTTCCCTCGCTGGGAGTCACAGTCCACCTTATCCTACTAGGATGTCCTCCAACACTGTGCTGATCTCTGGACCTGCTGTGGGGCAGCTCAGATTCTAATCTGGTCCTATTCAGGTGTGTTCTTGCCTCCAATGTCCAGTTATCAGAACTAGTGCCTTTTCTTTTGTGGGAGCTCTCAATGGCCTTTTATATATTCCATAGACACAGAGTCTGCCTAGTTGATTGTGTGGATTTAATCTGAAGCTTGTACAGCTGATGGGAAGGTTTGGGGTCTTTTTCCTTAGCCACACTGCCCCTTGGTTTCAATTGTGGTTTTATTTCCACCTTTGATTTGGGTTGTCCACTGGGGTTTGCTCCTGAGGTACCCTGGAGGACTTGGGTTTGCCCCTGTGAGGGCCAGATGTGGAGGTGGTGCAGCTGCTTGAGTCACAGGGGTTCCGGCAGCACCAGGTGCTCAGGGGGCTGGCGGATGGGGCAGCAGGAAATACAGCCCTGGGATTTCTTTGGAAGGAATGATGCTAAAGCTGAAACTCCAGTATTTTGGCCACCTCATGTGAAGAGTTAACTCATTGGAGAAGACTCTGATGCTGGGAGGGATTGGGGGCAAGAGGAGAAGGAGACGACAGAGGATGAGATGGCTGGATGGCATCACTGACTCGATGGATGTGAGTCTCAGTGAACTCCGGGAGTTGGTGATAGACAGGGAGGCCTGGTGTGCTGCGATTCATAGGATTGCATATGGTCGGACACGACTGAACGACTGATCTGATCTGATCTGATCTGATAAAGGTATGGCAACCCATATTGGCCAATATGCTCTAGTATTCTTGACTGGAGAAGCCCCCCTCCCTGACAGAGAAGCCTGGCAGGCCACAGTCTACAGGGTCGCAAAGAGTCAGACACAACCGAAGCAACCCTGTGCGCATAGACGCAGGACTGTTTTTGCCTGTGGCAGCTCTGCCCCAGTGGGAGTTGAGTGTGAAGGTGCCCCAGCTGCTTGGCTTGCAGGGACCCCGGTGGTGCCAAGTGTGCAGAGATATGCACCGCCTCCGCCTCAGGAGTTATGGCCCTATCAGTCTTTTTTTGAGCCTCTTGTAGCTGGTGATCAGAAGGCCTCTTGGCCAGTCTTTCTCTGTAGCTCAGCCCATTCAAGCACTTAAAGGGCTGCCTTGCCTGGGGTCCTTCTCTGTTGTTCAGAGCATCAGGCACCTAGGACCCTCCTGGTGAAGGTCCTACTCTGTAGATCAGCACATCAGGCACTTAAAGGGGCACCTTGGATGGAGTCCTAGTCTGTAGCTCAGAGTGTCAGGTGTTTAATGGGGCAACAACTCTATTGTTTAGCTGCAGATGCTGGGGTGTGTGGAGACAGAGGCTATGGTGATTGCTCCGCTCCCTACGTGTGGCTCAGCAGTACCAACTTGCTTCCATGGCTGCCTGGCTTTCCTCCACTGACATTTCCCTCCATGATCTCCTCCCTCACATCCCCTCAATCCATCTCTCTACAGTCAACATCAGCCCTCACCTTGGGATTGCTCCACAATCCTTCCAGCTTCCAGCCACTGAGCCTTCCAGGGGACCAGCATTTCTATCTGGGGTATGCCTGGCTGTGTCAAGGACTATCTGATTCTCATTCCATTTAAGCTGCCACAGATCAGCTGTTTCACTCTCAGCCTTAAGTGTTTCTCCTTTGACTCAGACAGTTGCCCCAGTGTGGGGATCTGACCCCTGCTTCATTTCCTCAACCAGCTGAGGACAGGTCCAGTCCTACTAACACTCCCGTTTTCCCCCGTAGTTCCTTTATCCTACCGAGTTTTGATGGTTCTATATATTCTTCACTGGTCAAGTACTCCTGTCCACTCTCAGATGGTGTTCTGCATACACTTCTAGGTCTGAAGGTGGCTTCCTGATGTATCCGTGGAGAGAGATTGACTCCAAGTCCACCTACTCTTCTGCTATCTTGTTTGATCCTCCTTGAACTTTCTTTACTAAAAACGAGAAGTCAGTTTATCAAAGATTTTTAATTATGTCACCTTCAAGGGTAACTACTACTGCAATTGTGTGTGTGTGTGTGTGTGTGTGTGCGTGCGCAACTTCTATCATAGGCTTCCTGGTTGGCTCAGACTGTAAAGAATCTGCCTGCAATGTGGGAGACATGGGTTTGATCCCTGGGTTGGGAAGAGCCCCTGGAGAAGGGAATTGCTACCCAGTCCAGTATTCTTGCCAGGAGAATTCCAGGGACAGAGGAGCCTGGGGGTCTATAGTCCATAGGGTCGCAAAGAGTCAAACATGACTGAGCTTTTAACACTTCACTTCAAAACTTCTCTCTGCTGCTGCTGCTAAGTCACTTCAGTCGTGTATGACTCTGTGTGACCCCATAGACGGCAGGCCATCAGGCTCCCCCGTCCCTGGGATTCTCCAGGTAAGAACAATGGAGTGGGTTGCCATTTCCTTCTCCAATGCATGAAAGTGAAAAGTGAAAGTGAAGTCGCTCAGTTGTGTCCTACTCCTTGCAACCCCATGGACTGCAGCCTACCAGGCTCCTCCACCCATGGGACTTTCCAGGCAAGAGTACTGGAGTGAGGTGCCATTACCTTCTCTGAAACTTCTCTCATAGGCTCATATCAAAAGATAATTGGATCAAATTGAGTGCTGCTGCTGCTACTGCTGCTAAGTTGCTTCAGTCATGTCCGACTCTGTGTGAACCTATAGACGGCAAGCCATCAGGCTCCTCCATCCCTGGGGATTCTCCAGGCAATAACGCTGGAGTGGGTTGCCATTTCCTTCTCCAATGCATGAAAATGAAAAGTGAAAGTGAAGTCGCTCAGTTGTGTCCAACTCTTCACAACCCCATGGACTGCAGCCCACCAGGCTCCTCCATCCATGGGATTTTCTTACTGGAGTGGGGTGCCGTTGCCTTCTCCACAAATTAAGTGCTAAAAAATTCTATTTTTGCTGAGCTGCTTCAGCTATTTTTAGGGATTATGTAGAAAGCTGTTAAAATCAAGACCTGTATGACCTGTTAAAATCAAGAATTTTGGAAAAAGTTAGCTGCTCCATTCAGACACAGTCACCAATATTAATTTTTAATATGGGAATTAGCTGCTCCTGGAAGCTCACTGAATAAAAATTATCCTATTTGCAACTGAGGAGAATTTGAAGGAAGGATAAATGATTGACAATAAATATGTCTCTAGGTTGTCAAAACAGTTAGATAAAAGACTACAAATTGCAGACCATTTTCTAGCAATTTTATCAGCTGTGACAGTCCTGACATCCTCTGGAATGGCTTATTGAAAGAAGCTTCATGTTCCTGATGTACATGACTTTAAATTCTCTAAAGAACTCCAAAAAAACCACACTGTGATTCTAACAGAGTTTGATGTGAAGTTCCATGGTGGTCATACAATGCAGGTTACACAATGCACTACTCCCTGTACCTACAATCACTGACCACACAGATAGTGTCCCTAGTTTTGGGTGGTGGTTGGGCTGCTGAATCAGTCGACATTTTTCTGGGTGACCTTGCCCCTGCTTGGGGTGGCTGCAAGTGAATTTTAGAGTGAGGAAGGGCAGAAGATTAAATCAAACTCTAGCCTTAAATCCTTTCGCTTCAATGATCCTTCATTTTCACCTGAGTATTTGGGTCATTTGTCCTTGGAAAAAGTTGGAGGCTTCTGTGGGCCCTTTCTCCTCAGCCCCATGGGGGTCTTTCTTCTCTGGGTATGTGGTACCAGGGTTAGAACCTGGTAGGAACATGCATAAGGGCCTTTCTTACTGTCTCCCTTGCCTAGAAACTGTTCATCAAGGGTGAGCTCATTTCTAACGTCCTAAGGAGGAAGGATGAGAGGTGCCAGTGTCACGGACACCCAAGAGCTGCTTTAAGAAAAGACCTCTACATGGGTCACTTGCACTCTCCAGCCAGATGGCCATCCAAGCTGGCTCACCTGAGCTCCTGGAGTGCCAACGTGACCTAATCACCTCTTCTAGCAGCCTCCCAACTCTGCTGTTCTACCAAGCTGCTCATGTTCACTCTCCTAGAAGTAGCAGGAGCCCCAAGAAGTGGGCTGACCACTAGGTCCCTGCTGAGGATGAGAGCTGGTCCAGTGGTGCTGAAGAGCATCTGTGGCATTGGAGCCCTTTTCAGTGTTCCCATACCTCTCTCAGCATTCCCCACCTGAGTTTGATGGTGGAGGCAGTTCTTTGGTTAACTTGAGAATGCACCCAAAGCTTTTCCCACAGGAGCCTGCTTTTGTTTGCTTTTTTTTTTTTTTGACCACTTGGGTGGCATGTGGAATCTTAGTTCACAGACCAGGGATCAAACCCAAGCCCCCTGCACTGGAAGTATGAACCACTGGTGGTCTTAACCACTGGACCACCAGCGATGTCTCACAGGAGCCTGGTTGGAGCAAACTTCTCACCATATATATGTTCCTAAGCTGGTGGGAAGAAATGATGGTAGATTCTTAGTGTCTCAATACCTGATCACTTCCACTGTGTAAATACATTTCTTTTCTTTTTTTTTTTTTTTTTTACAATATTGTATTGGTTTTGCAATATATCAACATGAATCCATCACAGGTATACACATGTTCTCCATCCTGAACCCTCCTCCCTCCTCGCTCCCCATACCATCCCTCTGGGTCGTCCCAGTGCACCAGCCCCAAGCATCTAGTATCGTGCATCGAACCTGGACTGGTGACTCATTTCATATATGATATTATTCATGTTTCAATGCCATTCTTCCAAATCATCCCGCCCTCTCCCTCTCCCATAGAGTCCAAAAGATTGTTCTATACATCTATGTCTCTTTTGCTGTCTCGTATACAGAGTTATTGTTACCATCTTTCTAAATTCCATATATATGCGTTAGTATACTGTATTGGTGTTTTTCTTTCTGGCTTACTTCACTCTGTATAATAGGCTCCAGTTTCATCCACCTCATTAGAACTGATTCAAATGTATTCTTTTTAATGGCTGAGTAATACTCCATTGTGTATATGTATCACAGCTTTCTTATCCATTCATCTGCTGATGGACATCTAGGTTGCTAAACCAGAATTGAAAGAGACACATGTACCCCACTGTTCATCGCAGCACTGTTTATAAATAAATTTCTTTACATCATTCTTAAAATGAAAACATTCCTTTGTCCTTTAAATGAATACACATACTCCTTGAAGTCTGTATTTCTAAAGCTTTATTTATCTTACTTTCTCACATTTTTCTTCCCTGCTCCAGATTGTGGAATATATGCAAAAAGTTTGGGGTCAAAATCATGACTTTCCCATAATTTTTCCTTTGGAGAGAAATTGTCCTCCCTTCCCTCCATCTTCTCCTGTTTTACTCTCTCTTTTCTCTACCCCTTTCCCTTCTTCCCTGTTCAATCCTCTTTTCTTTTCCTTCATTTTTCTTATCTCATTTTTATTTGACAAAACCTAACTCGTTTTCATAAACAAATCAAAGTAGACACCAATACTGACATTGCTGACACATAAAGAAAATTACTTTTAGAGTGAACTTTTTCAGATTGAACATTGAGAATGATATTTCACATTTATTCACTATGAAGAGACTTCCACATATTAGTCATATGCAATATATTTTAGCAAGTTTTTTCTTTGAAAGCAGGAGGAATATTTCCGTGGAGTTCAAGTTTTGATGAATATGACATTAAGTGAATATCATTAGTTATTAAGGGAATAGTCTATCATTAGGCTAGACCAGGTGGGGTTTGTGTTACTCACTTCCTTCCCAGTCTTCTCCCAAGGGATAGACTTTCAATGTTCTGAGCAGAGAGGCCAGGTGTGTTATGAGAACATAACATTTCCTTTTTAGCTCCATGAAATTGATTTAAGAGAACATATTTGCTTTTCTGCAATTCAGAGAAATGACTCAGACAAATTAAAATCACCAATTCCCTTTGGTGATGCTTTACTTTCTTTCATGGCAGATCTATTCCTCCCATGAGCAATTTCTTACACTGAGAAAGCCTCAAGAATGTGCCCTATTAATATCACTTGAAAAAATCTATAATGATAAATGGTATAATAAGCAAGCCAAGGCATGCAATAATAATGAGTTTTTAAAAATAGAAATTGAAAGAAAGGAAATAAAGTATATCAATTAACCAAGACTTCCCCCCCAGAAATCTAACACTCTTGTAACTTTTTCAATATTTTATAATGCAATTATCCTTATGTATTCATATCTATTTCTAAAAGTTCTGTTAATGCTGCGTATTTACTAAACTTATCTTAAGGAACAAAGAAAATAACCATCTATGTCAGCTAGATGTAGTCTTTTTTCTCAGTTTATTTATTTTTATAGTTTGTGTCTTACTAGACTTCATTTTCGAAAGATGACATGCCCACTGCTCACAGCAGCTGCAATCCATTAGCCTAATGGATTGGAATTATAGGTTGCCTTGGGAATTGTCTATTGTGTGGTAACATCAAATGTAAACCCTACTGTGAAGAGTCTTGACACTATTAAATGTGAAAAATACAATGTGTTCAGTAAAATGTTAAGAAAAGAGATGTAGGGCATTTGACTAACCAACCAGAAAGTAATATGAAGTTTATGCTGAAATAGAAACTCCTTGTGTTTTCTTATTGTTGGAGGTGAGCAGAGTAATCATGCACTGTCATTCACCACCCAGCAGTGGAGGCTGAATAATACTAACTGCTTAGATATCCCCGTTTCCTATTAAATACTGATCATAGACTATTGCTGTGCAGTACTTAGTCACTCAGTTGTGTCCAACTCTTTGTCACCCAGTGGACTGTAGCCTGCCAGGCTTCTCTGTCCATGAGGATTCTCCAGGAAAGAATACTGGAGTGGGTTCTGAGTGCCCTCCTCCAGGGGATCTTCCTGGAAGGTTGTTGTTGAATCACGCGAAGACACCGGGATTCTTGGCCCCCAGAGGAGAAGAATTCAATCTGGGGCCAGAGACAAGGCTTGATCGCTCAGAGCTTTTGTGTAATAAAGTTTTATTAAAGTATAAAGGCGATAGAGAAAGCTTCTGACATAGGCATCAGAAGGGGGCAGAAAGAGTACCCGCTTGCTAGTGTTAACAATGAAGTTATATAATCCAAAGAATGTCTGGAGGTTGTAAAGACCTCATCAAACCTACTCCCATAATTTACATGTTAAGATAACAGAAGGTTTAATCCAGAGACTGTCCTTAGGCAGGATACATTATTGTTATATAATCCTAAGGAATGTGGAGAAAGAAAAAAGTTTGTCCTTTCTTCCTCCTTGAGAATTCCAGACCCCTCTCTCCTTGGGGACCCCTAGACTCCTTATCAACTTGCCTAGGAACTGACTCTCATTCCCAATACAGGGCTCGAACCTAGGTCTCCTGCATTGCAGGCAGATTCTTTAGCAGCTGAGCTTCCAGGAAAGCCTAGACTATTGCTAGATATGCCTTCTTCTTACTCAGAATTCTACCTTATGAACACTTTCATTCATTCAACATAAAACATCTGAGTGCCTGCTCTGTGCCACACATTGTGAAGGTACAAGGTTTATAGACGTGCCAAAGCCAGTAAATGACAAACAAGGAAAATCTTACTCCTTGACTTCTCAAGTCCTTTTGGCTCTTTACCTCTCAGCTCTATCACAGACTACCATTATCACCCTGCCGACACATAGGAGTTTTCTGTTTGGGATCAGCTCTGCAAGAGCATTCACACACCTATGCAAACAGAGTTCATATATTTGTACTATTTAATAATTTATAATAGTCTTTCTTATATACTTAGCACTGTTCTAAGGTGCAGAGAAAATTACACAAAAACTTGGTTTCTGACCCCCAGCCTGTACATTTGTAAAATGGAACATCCACTCCTCATTTATTCATTCAACAAGCAATTGCTGAGGGCTTATTTTGTGCTGATTTTGGGTGTGTGCTAAGTAATGAACAAATGAAGTGTGAAAATATAAGGACGGAGGTCAGGGAACTGAAGAAATGGTGACTAGGGTACAAGCTAAATGGGCCAAGCAGGAAGACTAGGATTCTAAAGGACTAATGTATTGCAGAAGGTAGAGTGCAGGTACATGCCAGGAAGGCAGAAACTGAGCAGAAGAGAAGCAATCAATTATTTCAAATGGAGAGAGTGTAAGGAGACACTGAGAGCCTGGAGTGAGGCTGGGGAAAGGATGCCTCCATCTCAGACGTGTGTAGATATAATTGAGGACTGGTGTGGAAGGAATGGCCTCTGAAGCCCGAGCTTGGCTGGAGGGATCAGATCTGGATAAATTGATGGAGAAGGGGGAGCAGTACTTCTAGTCAGTTGAGATCACAGTTTGTGTACAGGCTTGGAAATAAGAGTGAGAATTGCAAGTCAAGCATAAAGGGACAGATATAAACAAACTGGAACATTTGAAATAGAACCTGAGATTAATGAACTAAGATATATCAATTGTTACTCTAAAGAAAAGATTTACAAAACTTTTTCTTCTAGGCGTGGTTGTTCAGCTTTGTTTGTATTATGTCAATATTACCTTCCTCTTCAAATAAATCGTTCATTGAGCTCTTGATGGTTATTATAACCTATACCTGAAAGAATCTTAATATTGCATGTTTCCTATAAGAATTACAGATAAATATTTGGAGATTAAAATTTTGATAGGATATCCAGAGAAGAGTTCTTACTGGGGAGTGCCATTTCAGTAGAGACCTGAAGGATCTAAGAGTGAGAAACTTTCCAAAATAGAAAAAGCAAGTAAAAATGTTGTCTTATACTTACTCCTATGCTTGGCTCCAGATTTTTTCCATCACTTAATTGTAAAAAATTACTTGCACCAAATGACCCTGCATTAAATATTATGCTTTTGTGATAGGATGACTCCAATAAGGGTAAATATCTAATTTAGTTCCATGACAGAGATATCTTGTCTATTCCTGACATTTTCCCTAACATATCAATTTCAATATTAATAATGTTGATTTTCTTGGAAAAATATCCCATTTGAAATTTTATGGAAATTGCATTAAATCGACATATACATAAAATTCTGCACCCTGTTCCAATGTGCTAAGTGGTTCCCCACACATCCGGGAAATTCTTTGTGACAAAAGCTGGATGTCCTACAGTTCAAATAAATTCTGACACTGTTTACCTGGAGATAGTGTCAGATCCCACAAGTTAAGGGCTTTGTCCTACAATACTACCCCTACTCCCCAATGTCAAAACCCAGTCACGCAGACTATCATACTGGTTTGGATTAGAAATTCTAAGGATTCTCTTCTTGGGCTTGGTTAATTTGCTAGAAAAGAACACAAAACTCAGACATTTTACCTACTGGATCACAGGTGTATTATAAAAGAGTATACTTAGGAACAGCCAGATGGAGGAGATGCCTAGGGCAAAGGGTGAGATGGGGCTCAAAGCTTCCATGCTCTGTCCCAGGGCACCTCTCCCCAAACTGGTATGTGTTCCCCAACACAGAAGTTCTTCCAGTCCTATCCTTTGGGTGTATATATATATAGGGTCATGTGTATTTAGACATGCTGCTGCTGCTGCTAAGTCGCTTCAGTCGTGTCCGACTCTGTGCGACCCCACAGACGGAAGCCCACCAGGCTCCCCTGTCCCTGGGATTCTCCAGGCAAGAGTACTGGAGTGGGTTGCCATTTCCTTCTCCAGTGCATGAAAGGGAAAATGAAAGTGAAGTCTTTCAGTCGTGTCCGACTCCCAGCAACCCCATGGACTGGAGCCTACCAGGATCCTCCGTCTATAGGATTATCCAGGCAAAAGTATGATGTACATACAAAATATGTATTTTAAAATTTAACTTAATCTTTTTTAAGAGGACTATTTTTTAAATAGTCTTTATTGAATTTGTTATAATATTGCTTTTGTTTTATGTCTTAGTGTTTTGGCTGTGAAGCATGTGGGATCTTAGCTCACTGACCAGGGATTGAATCCTCAACCCCTGCATTGGAAGGTGAAGTCATAACCACTGAGGCACCAGGGAAATCCCATTAAATTTAACTTAATCTTGAACAGGTGGCACTAGTGGTAAAGAACCCACCTGCCAATGCAGGCCAGACCCAAGAGATGTGGGTTTGATCCCTGGGTTGGGAAGATCCCCTGGAGGAGGGTGCGGCAACCCACTCCAGTATTCTTGCCTGGAGAATCCCATGGACAGAGGAGCCTGGAGCCCACTGGATTGCAGAGAGTCAGATATGACTGATGTGACTTAGCATTCATGCCTGGAATCTTAAACAAATTTGAGGGCTGAAATCGCAGTTTTTTTCTTTCACGGATCATTGGAGTTTTGTGTCTACCAGAGCTGAGTTCTGATACTTGCCTGGTATCGGTTTAGCTCCTTTCATTCATCTTGGGTGAATGCAAACCTCTCAGGACATTTTTTGAGTCAATGGTTTAGTCCCTTAGTGGTACCTACTTTCCTTCTCTGGTCCTTACTCAGGTTCCTTCCCTTTCTTCTTAAGCTTCCTGTTCTGTGTTCTGCCACGTGATTTGTTGTGTCCCTTTGAAGAGTTCTGTTATTTATTAAGGCCAAAAATGTATTGAAAGTTGCTTGTATTTGCTGTAATTATCTTGGGAGTGTTAAACTGCATTTAATTGGTGCACAAGTGGCAGGTTAGACCAGTCTCATAAATGTCTCAGAGAACACTCACGTTCATTGCATTTCATAACGTTTATATACAGTGCATTAATTAGAAAATGCAATGGCAATTGCCATCTTCCCACTGGACAAAAATGACAAATATCTTTACTAAAGGTAGCACGGTTAATTAGCTTTTCTGCATTGTACTTCATCATATACAAAGCAATTTGCTTTTAGAAATAGACTATGGCTCGCTACATTATTGCTTTTATAAATTCCATGTTCCTCTTTGTGAAACAAACTCAGCCAGTGAGTTTTGTTTGGAAAATTCCTAATATATGAACTATTATTTATTCTGCATTTTATATCAGAAGACCAACTTTTAAATGGCTCAAGAATCAAATGAACCTAATTGATTAAATATTCACTCATACTTATGAGTCTGATTAGGCAAGGAGAATCCTATGTACAAATCATTTTGTACTGCTTGTGTTCATGTAAGGCACCTCAGTGATATTAAATATTGATATTTAATGAATATTGGTATTCATTAAATCAATGATATTTGCTATTTCATTATTGAAATAATTAACATTGATATTATTATATAATTAATATTGATATTTCATTATTGTAGCACTTTGTTAACATCTGATATGTTAAAAAATACAAAGCAGAAGAGGTATAAAGAGAGGGTGATTTACTTTCACAAAGAAAACTCCCCAGTCTCAATACCTCAGGTGTACTTGAAGGATTTAATCTTTGGGCAATACTTCATGATGGGCATTTTTCAGGTAGTGGAGAAGGCATGCAGTGAAATAGCAGAGCTAGATAGAGTCAAGCTTCCTAATTTCTCTGCCTAAGAGTATTCAAAGTGGATAAACCTTGGAACCTGACTATATATAAAGAAATAATAAAATACAGTGGTGTCAGTACCCAAAAATGTAACCAACAAGCAAGCACATGATCAGAGAGAAGTTAAGCCAAATATCTGCTTTTTCCTTTAGGCACTATTCTCCATTTTCAATTTGTAAACTCTCAGTCTTCCTGATAGAATACTGTCTATTACTGTGCAAGTCCCCATGGCCCCATTCCATGAAGTTGTCTATCTCAAGAACAGTCCTAAGTTGTCTTCTTACTGCTTAGTCCTCCCTGCAACTCACTTTCAGTGGATGATCGCCTGTGGTGCTGAGACTGTGTTCACTTGAGAAGGTGCTGCTCCCAAGGACACTTGCTTCAAACCCCCCTTTCACTTCTGTATCACTTAATTGTCCAGAATTTTATTAATGTAGGATTCTGATTGCATGGTACACTTGACCGAAGGTTTGGATAACAGGTGAAATGTCAAATCAGGAAGATAAAACTTGAAACTGGATGTAAAACATAAAAACAGGACTGTTTTGATAGTCCAAGGAAAGAGCAACCCATGTGCATGCGTGTGCACACACACATACTGACACACGCTCACAGTCAACCAAGACCTGTTTGCTTGTTTTGCCAAACAAGTCTGAGAGACTCAATGCAAATCTCCAAACTCCTTTTGAAAAGCCCTCTCCATTACCTTCCTGACATTGAGGCAATCCAAAGCCGAAATAGTCTACAGAAATAACAATGCAGAGAGAAGTAGTACTCAGCTGACAAAGAAATCACGGATGGGCCTCTATGTTCAGCCTGTTTATGTAGAAATATGTTTGATTTACAATTTTATGTTAGTTTCTTGCATATGGCAAAGTGACACAGATACACACACACGTATATATGGCTTCCCTGGTGGCTCAGGGAATTATATACTCATTCAAATTAGTGTTATCAGCCCTGGGATTTCTTTGGAAGGAAGGATGCTAAAGCTGAAACTCCAGTACTTTGGCCACCTCATGCGAAGAGTTGACTCATTGGAGAAGACTCTGATGCTGGGAGGGATTGGGGGCAGGAGGAGAAGGGGACAACAGAGGATGAGATGGCTGGATGGCATCACTGACTCGATGGATGTGAGTCTGAGTGACCTCCGGGAGTTGGTGATGGACAGGGAGGCCTGGCGTGCTGCAGTTCATGGGGTCGCAGAGAGTCGGACACGACTGAACGACTAATCTGATCTGATCTGATCTGATTCTTGAAAAAGTGTGTGTGTGTTCCAAGATTTACTTACTAGAAAATATATATATGTATGGCTTCCCTGGTGGCTCAGATAGTAGAGAATCTGCCTGCAAAGTGGGAGACCTGGCTTCGATCCCTGGGTTGGTAAGATTCTCTGGAGAAGAGAACAGCTACCCACTCCCATATTCTGGCCTGGAGAATTCCATGGACAGAGGAGCTTGGTGGACTACAGTTTATGGTGTTGCAAAGAGTCCCTTGGACTGCAAGGAGATCCAACCAGTCCATTCTGAAGGATATCAACCCTGGGATTTCTTTGGAAGGAATGATGCTAAAGCTGAAACTCCAGTACTTTGGCCACCTCATATGAAGAGTTGACTCATTGGAAAAGACTCTGATGCTGGGAGGGATTGGGTGCAAGAGGAGAAGGGGACGACAGAGGATGAGATGGCTGGATGGCATCACTGACTCGATGGATGTGAGTTTGACTGATCTCCGGGAGTTGGTGATGGACAGGGAGGCCTGGAGTGCTGCAATTCATGGGGTCGAAAAAAGTTGAACATGACTGAGCGAATGAACTGAACAGAACTGAAAGAGTCAGACATGACTGAGCAACTAACGCATTACTTTTCACATTTTTCCTTTATGGTTTATTACAGGATGTTGAAAATAGTTCCCCTGTGCTATACAGGAGGACCTTGTTGATTATCTAAGAATTTTTCAGGCCAGAATACTGGAGTGGGTAGCCATTCCCTTTTCCAGGGGATCTTCCTGACTGAGGGATTGAACCAGGGTCTCTTGGATTGCATGCAGGTTCTTTACCATCTGAGCCACCAGGGAAGCCCCATTTTATATTTAGTAGCTTGCATTTGCTAATACCAGTCTCCTAGTTTATCTCTCCCTAGCCCCTTTCCCCCGGAGAAGGCAATGGCACCCCACTCCAGTACTCTTGCCTGGAAAATCCCATGAACGGAGGAGCCTGGTAGACCACAGTCCATGGGGTCGTGAAGAGTCAGACATGACTGAGCGACTTCACTTTCACTTTTCACTTTCATGCATTGGAGAAGGAAGTGGGAACCCACTCCAGTGTTCTTACTTGGAGAATCCCAGGGACAGCGGAGCCTGGTGGGCTACCACCTATGGGGTCGCACAGGGTCGGACATGACTGAAGCAACTTAGCAGCAGTAGCAGCAGCAGCCCCTTTCCCCTTTGGTAAGCAGAACTTTGTTTTCTATGTCCATGAGTTTGTTTCTGTTTTATAAACAGGCTCATTTGTATCATGTTTTAGATTTCACATATAAGTGACATTATATGGCATTTGTCTTTTTCTTTATGACTTACTTTACTTTGTATGATAATCTCTCAGTCATCCAATGTTGCTGCAAATGGCATTCTTTCTTTCTTTTTTTATGACTTATTCAATCCGTGGTGGCTCAGATGGTAAAGAATCTGCCTGCAATTTTGGAGACCGGAGTTTGATTCCTGGGTTGGGAAGGTCCTCTGGAGAAGGTAATGGCAAGCCACTCTAGTGTTCTTGCCTGAAAAACCCCATCGACAGAGGAGCCTGGAGGTCTACAGTCCATGGGGTCCCACTGAGTTGGACACGACTGAGCTAGTTAGTCCTAACACTTTCACTTTCAACCCATTTTGGGTTAATTTGCCAGGGAGGTATGCCTTGATTTTCTGCTAAAAATTTTCTAGTAAGTAAATCTTGGAACACACACACACATACACTTTTTAAAGAAGAGTAGCATTAATATGAATGAGTATAATCTGACTGCACACTTTGGTAGAATATCTGCCTGCAAGTGCAGGAGATGTGGGCTCGATTGCTGGGTCAGGAAGATCCCCTGGAGGAAGATCCTCTGGAGAAAGAACTGACATCTCATTCCAGTATTCTTGCCTTGGCAATCCCATGTAGTTGCAAAAGAGTAGGACACAACAATAAAAATAATTAGTTTTTTGTTAAATATAACTTTAAATTCCAAAATATTCTTAGTCTAAAGGTAATAGCATTTTCCTTCTCTTTTCACCTTTTTTTTTCCCCAAAGAAGCTCTAAAGGCATTCCATTCTTTAAAAACTGATGATTAATTGCAATGTTTCACCAAACCAAGCTCTATTTCATTGACAGTCAATTTTAGTTATACAGACTTCATAGGGATTTCATTTTAACTTCTATCAACCAATCTCTGAAAATATAAAGGAAACAGACTTTTTGAGAGCAAATTCCCAGGGTGGGGATATTGTGGTTCCAGCTTTTAGATTACTGATAATACTTCAAGTGCCTATAATACTCTGGGATTGGAACTGTCGGAAATAATCACTTCTGTTGACCTAAAGCAGATGGTGCTAGTGGAGAGAACTCACCTTCCAATAAAAGAGGAAACCTAGGAGATGTGAGTTTGATCCCTGGATGATCCCCTGGAGAAGGGAATGGCAACCCGCTCCAGTGTTGTTGCCTGGAGGATCCCATGGACAGAGGAGCCTGGTGGACTACAGTCCATAGGGTTGCAAAAAGTAGGACACGACTGAAGCAACTTATACACGAGCACAAATAGACTGGCAGTTATTTCTACAGATAAAAAAAAAAAAGGTGGAGGGAGGTGCAAAAAATTGCAATTAGGGGTCTGCAACCATGTGCAACTCCTCTAACAATAAGGAGGGAATGTTTTATAAAGGGGAAAAGAGATTAGAAGGGCTATTATAAGCAGAGTCCATTTTCCACTTTTGATATTTTTCATGGAGAAATTTATTTACTAATTTGCAAGGTGGAAGTAATTTTTCTTCCAGTTGCATTGTTGGGTCTCTTCAATTAATTTTAAAATTAACAATTAAGTTATCTTGCAGATGGTGATTGCAGCCACAAAATTAAAAGACGCTTACTCCTTGGAAGGAAAATTATGACCAACCTAGATAGCATATTAAAAGCAGAGACATTACTTTGCCAACAAAAGTCCGTCTAGTCAAGGCCATGGTTTTTCCAGTGGTCATGTATGGATGTGAGAGTTGGACTGTGAAGAAAGCTGAGAGCTGAAGAATTGATACTTTTGAACTGTGGTGCTGGAGAAGACTCTTGAGAGTCCCTTGGACTGCAAGGAGATCCAACCAGTCCATCCTAAAGGGGATCAGTGCTGAATATTCATTGGAAGGACTGATGCTGAAACTGAAACTCCAGTACTTTGGCCACCTCATGCGAAGAGTTGACTCATTGGAAAAGACTCTGATGCTGGGAGGGACTGAGGGCGGGAGGAGAAGGGGACGACAGAGGATGGCTGGATGGCATCACTGACTAGATGGATGTTGCCGGGGTCCAGCCCTGGTGGATCCAGGGAATTCGAAGGGGAGACGGCGTCAGCGGGGGTCAGGAAATGATTAATTAGGCGTTAAAGATATAAAGAATAATAAAAATGAGGATAGCTCAGTGAGGAAATTCAGTGAAGAAAAGCAGATGAAATAAGGATAGCTCAGTGAGAACATTTTGTGGAGAGAGGAGGCTGAATAATTCAGCCAGAAGGTAAGAGAAAGAATGACATGGGGAGACCAAGTTTCAGTGAACAAGGCCCCACACTTTATTTTTCAAAGTAGTTTTTATACCTTAAGTTATGCATAGAGGATAATGGGGGAAGGGGTAGAGTCATGCAGTAAACCAGGCTTTCTTTCTGCAAACTTATCATATGCAAAGTTTAGGAGATTTGCATCATCTTCTGCCCCAGAGGCCTGTCAACATTTTAAGACCCTTTCTTCAGAAAACTTATTTTTCTCTAAAGGTGATTAGTCAGGCACCACCCTCCAAAGGCATTGGAGTTGCATTTCTATAGAGCAAAGGTGTGGTGGGTTATAACAAGAGAAAGAATTAACTCAAGGGTCCAAGGTTACAAACATTAAAGCTACTACTTACATTTCTATAAACCAATTGTATCAATCAATACACTGCCAAGGACACAGTAGGTAAGGGACATGAAGACTTAGCAGCAAACATTGGCCCAACAAGTGAAAAACCCTTCACCAATACAATTTCTAATCAATCTTTTAACTGCTCAATGGAATCTGTATTTAGACAGTTTAGAACATCTCATGCCTCTCACAGTTGGGAGGCTCTGAACAATCACATGTGGCCGGAAAAGCCTATTCAGGCAGGCTAGAGGATTTCCAAAAGAGTTTGTAGGTTGAAACACTGTCACACCCAGGAATTATTAACTGGAACTGTAAGTTAACTCTTTTTTCAGAGAGAGGTAGTGGGGGACAGCCCCCCGTAAAGTCAGAGGTGTAGGTGAGAGCACAAAGCAGAAAGTAGGAAGACTCTGATTTTTAGGGGGTAGATGCTTGAGAATTTCCAGGGGGCTCTGAGGCTCAATCCTGCATTTGCGTATGCTGAGCCTCCTTCCTCATGACCTTTGTCATGGGTGGAGCACTGATCCAAGCCGGCTCCGGACAGGATGTGACTTTGAGTGAACTCTGGGAGTTGGTGATGGACAGGGAAGCCTGGCGTGCTGCAATTCATGGGGTCACAAAGAGTCGGACACGACTGAGCTACTGAACTGAACTGAAGTAAAGAAAGTTTTTCTTTCTTACAGAAGGAATAATAATTTCCTTCACATTTTAAAAAGATAAGATAAGAATGAGTTTCTTCTAGGCTGTGGAAAAATAAAACTCAAAAAGATGTAAATGTCACACCAACAGACCACAGTCTTAACAAACAAAATGGACAATAACTCACTGGTACCCACTTGTGTGCAGAGAGTTGGATATGACTGAGTGACTGAGCACACACAAACACACTTCCAATGAAAGTGCAATTGAGCTAGTGGGATATGTCAGAAAGTAGTGATATGTTAAGGCACTGCAATTCTCATCACTTTACATTTTAAGTTCCAAGGTAGCATGAGTGGTTAGAACAGACGATGCTTGTAAGGTCTTGGGTTTAGTATTCTCCAACAATTAGTGGCATGTTTACATCCTGCTTGTTACCAGGGAAAGTTGGTTCAGAATTAATAAAAGTCTGTTGTTTCTACATCAAAAGTACATTGAAATATACATTCAATGGTTGGAGTAGGTGAAGTGCATCTGCTTTTATATAAAGAATCCCACTTTTAAAAAAGTTATGACAAGTAATGCTCAATTATAAAGAATATACATTACGACTCAATACTGTCTAATGCTTGTATCCTTTCTTAATGAGCTCTGCTAACCCAATTATGTCAGTTATCAAAACAAAATATGACTTAAATGTTTACATGGTTTATTGACATAAGGTTGTACTCAGTAGGTTTTTTGTTTTTAAATTAAAGTGATTTGGAATATTCTGAATGGTATTTGGGATACTGGAATGGCCATGAGCACTTTTTGTTTGTAAACTGACCTGCCAAATATAAAGCAACCTAGAATAATTTAGTCTTGATCAACACAAATCAAAGAGAGTGAAAAGATTGGGAATGAGCCGAAGTTATCTGAATCAATTGTTAACATAGAAAATCCAACTCCAAATGATTCTCCATTGTTTTGTCCATAGAAACAATGAATTTGATGATTCAACATCATATGATTAAATTTTCCAATGGTTAAGAAAGAGTTGGCATCTGTGGCTCTGTTTCTGTGCTTCAGAGAATTCTGCTCAATACTCTGTAATGGCCTATATAGGAGAAGAATCTAAAAAAGAGTTGATGTATGGACTGATTTACTTTACATCTGAAACTAACAGAACATTATAAATCAACTATGATTCAGTAAAATTAAAAAAAACATTACTAAATATAAAAAAAGGTAAATTCTCCAGCTTCTTTGATCAAGTGAATCAGTATTTTAAAATAAACCAAGTATTTAAGGACTAAATTAGAAGTCTTTTCATCCTGAATTACCTAATTTTGTTATTTTTGTGAATTAAATTCCATATCATTGCTGTTCTTCTTAGTATTACTCTCTTTACATGGCAACCACTTGATGAAACCAGAGATTTGTTGATCAAAGATTAGGAAGTTTCATTTCATTTAGGCTTTCTACACACTGTTAGATTTATCTGTCCCTGTGAAACAAATTGCTCCCAAAGACACTTTGAATGAAGCCTGATCCATAATCTCTGTCAGCTGCATGTTGAATTCAGTACATCTGTCACATTTTTTTATTAAAGGAAAACAAATATATTGAAATGGATATAATATTTTGAAAAATATATCTAATCTACATTATACATGTATTCTCAGGCTAGCAATGGAGCTTGATTTAACAGAAAAACTTTATGGCCCATTCTGGTGTTTAGTTTATAGCCTCTGTATCTTGTTTGCCAAAACAATAAAAAGTCTGCTTTATGTAATCAACAAAAATAACAAGCATTTTCATGGTTGGGCAGACTGGGAGATAGTTCATTGTAATCTGCTTTATGGTTATAACTGAAAAAATTATAAAAGACTGGTTAAATATGTATATCAAAAGAGTGTTTCCATAGTGAAATTTGTAAATGTATATGGTCTTCATTTTAAAAAATCAGAGTTTCTCTACACAGGGAGGAAAGCAGAAAGAAAGTCATAGTGAATCATATGACTTTCATATCAGACAGTCAAAGTGAATTACAGTGAAAGCAAAAGCTAATAATAAGGCTAAGGTAAATGTTGCAATTTAAACATTAGAAATTACATTTGATTTTATTAGAAAAAAAGTATTTTATTTACTTTTATTAATATTTAAAAGTACTTGATTTTATTTAAAAGAAAGACAGAAATGTCAAACTAAATCTCTTAGGTTAACAATTCAGTTTAATTTTTTCTAGTGAAAAAAATATGTAAATCTTCATGAGTCCCCATCTGTGACATTATAATGAAGCCATTCTCCAAGAAAAAGAAATGCAAAAAAGCAAAATGGCTGTCTGAGAAGGCCTTACAAATAGCTGTGAAAATAAGAGAAGCAAAAAGCAAAGGTGAAAAGGAAAGAAATAAGCATCTGAATGCAGAGTTCCAAAGAATAGCAAGGAGAGATAAGAAAGCCTCCCTTATCAATCCATGCAAATAAATGGAGGAAAACAATAGAACAAGAAAGACTAGAGATCTCTTCAAGAAAGAGATGGGGATAGCAGAACACCTGACCTACTTCTTGAGAAACCTGTATGCAGGTCAGGAAGCAACAGTTAGAACTGGACATGGAACAACAGACTGGTTCCAAATAGGAAAAGGAGTACATCAAAGCTATATATTGTCACCCTGCTTATTTAACGTATATGCTGGGTACATCATGAGAAACGCTGGACTGGAAGAAGCACAAGCTGGAATCAAGATTGCTGGGAGAAATATCAATAACCTCAGATATGCAGATGACATCACCCTTATGGCAAAAAATGAAGAAGAACTAAAGAATCTCTTGATGAAAGTGAAAGAGGAGAGTGAAAAAGTTGGCTTAAAGCTCAACATTCAGAAAACTAAGATCATGGCATCTGGTCCCATCACTTCATGGGAAATAGATGAGGAAACAGTGGAAACAGTGTCAGACTTTATTTTTCTGGGCTCCAAACTAACTGCAGATGGTGACTGCAGCCATGGAATTAAAAGACACTTACTCCTTGAAAGGAAAGTTATGACCAACCTAGATAGCATATTCAAAAGCAGAGACATTACTTTGCCAACAAAGGTCCGTCTAGTCAAGCCTATGGTCTTTCCAGTGGTCATGTATGGATGTGGGAGTTGGACTATAAAGAAAGCTGAGCACTGAAGAATTGATGCTTTTAAACTGTGGTGTTGGAGAAGACTCTTGAGAGTTCCTTGAACTGCAAGGAGATCCAACCAGTCCATCCTAAAGGAGATCAGTCCTGGGTGTTCATTGGTAGGACTGATGTTGAGGCTGAAACTCCAACACTTTGGCCACTTGATGCAAAGAGCTGACTCATTTGAAAAGACCCTGATGCTGGGAAAGATTGAGGGCAAGAGGAGAAGGGAATGACGGAGGATTAGATGATTGGATGGCATCACCCACTCAATGGACATGGGTTTGGGTGGACTCCGGGAGTTGGTGATGGACAGGGAGGCCTGGTATGCTGTGGTCCATGGGATCGCAAAGAGTCAGACATGAGTGAGTGGCTGAACTGACTGAATGTAGCCATAGCCAAAAATTTCAAAGTTTCTTAAGGACTTATAGATAAATATTGTTGTAAAAATTAATCTTTAGAACATACAAACATGCTCAATTTTATATAGACTATTTACTCCTTATCTCCATTCTCATATCAACATAGTGTCTTAAGGCCACACATGTAACACATCCTAGGCATTGTTCTTCTATCTACATTTTTTCCTTCTAAGTACTAAGCTATCAATATGTAATACATTTTTTTTTCAACAAAAAGAACACATGTTCTTTAAAAACTCATGCAAAGACTGATGCCAATCATAAAAGGAGATCATTGCTTCTCCTTTTGAATTTTAACGTAGAAGTAAATGAAGATGATAGTAGTCAAATAACTACATTGTAAGATAAGTAAAGCAGATTTAAATAAAATCAATTATAGAACTTCATTTTGGTTTTCTATTTCCCAATACAGATATTTGGTTATGAATGGCAGTGTGTTATCAGAGCTTTGGAAATATTTTATTACACTCAAAAAGTCTGTATCATTCTGCTTAAAATTCAACTAATTTTAAACTTTCATTTTGAATGAACTTTTTAGAATCAGCTTGGAAGAAATTTTCTATCTCTGTTACATAATATATAACTGTGATGATCTCCCTAATGTGTGATTGGCTTGTGAGGAAATTGGTATTTAAGTTTGAGTGTGATAATATAGACCCTAACTGCCAAGAAATTAGTTTCTCTTGGAGCTTGATTATGCTTTTATTCAATAAGTAAATATATTGAAGTATTGATGTAGTTATGTTTGCACTGTATTTGTGTTACAAAGAGTCATGGAGAGTGGCTGGGTGGTCTTCATTTAGGGGTTGCAGTGATTCTATGTTGTTTCCCATGTGGTCTCTCAAAAATGAAAGGAACTGAAGGAGTTATAAAGACAGTGTTTTAGTCAGGTTGGCTGCCCTGTTTCTCCATCACAGAAGAGAAGCCGATATCTTTCCATTTCTTCTTCAGGTTCTCCTGAGGAAGAGTCTACATGAGAACTTATACCCATCATCAGAGAATAAAGTTAGGATTTACAATATCTTGCTCTCAAATGGTATAGTTTTCACTTAAATGTAGTGCATAAAGAATGAATATTTAATCTTCGTAAAGTAATTTTAATTGTCTACAAAGTGCCAGTTGTTTTATATATGTTGTTCTCAGTGGTGAATAATCCACCTACGAAACAGGAGACGTGGGTTAGATTCTGGGTTTGGAAGATCCCCTGGAGGACAACATGGCAACTCACTCCAGTATTACAGCCTGGGAAATCCCCAAACAGAGGATCCTGGTGGGTTACAGTTTATGCGGTCACAAAAGAGTCAGATGACTTAGCAACTAAAAACAGCAATATATTTTACTGACAATGAAAGATAGAAAATATTATTACACCTACTTAATAGCTGAGAAAAGTAAAGATGACAGAGGTTAAGTAAACCTGTGTAAAGTCACAGTTCAGTTAGCTGGACAAACAGTCAATCTTTGCTTCAGTCAGTTCAGTTCAGTTCAGTCGCTCATTCATGTCCGACTCTTTGCAACCCCATGAATCGCAGCACACCAGGCCTCCCTGTCCATCACGAACTCCCAGAGTTCACTTAGACTCATGCCCATCGAGTCAGTGATGCCATCCAGCCATCTCATCCTCTGTCGTCCCCTTCTCCTCCTGCCCCCAACCCCTCCCAGCATCAGAGTCTTTTCCAATGAGTCAACTCTTCGCATGAGGTGGCCAAAGTATTTGCTTAGACATCTCCAAAGCCCAGGCTCTTTCCCTTGTACTGGGTGACTCCTAAGGCTGATAAAGTTTAAAATGTGCAGATCTAGTCCCAAAACATGCGTTAGATTTGTTCCCCTCTACAGAGGCCTGGAAAGAGAAACTGGAGAGATTTTATATTTATAATCCTATAAGGGCCATAACAATTTTTATCAGTCACATTCAATGTGACATCAAGAATGGAAAATTCCAATAGTTGCAAACAGCTAGATATGGTTTTCACTTTAGGTCATATAGAATAGTGGTTTATATCAATACTGGTCATTAGGAATAGAAAGTAAGCTAAAGGCGTAATTTAAAATTTTCTAATAGTTATACTAAAAAAATTAAAATAAGATGAAATTAATTTTGATAATAAATTTCATTTGATACACAATTTCCCAAATGTAGTTTCAACATGAAAAAAATTTGATATGATAATTTACATTCTTTTTCCATATTGAGTCTTCAAAATCTAGTGTGTTTATTATACATACAGAAGATCTCAAGTAGAATGATAAATTTTTATCAGAAATATTAGATCTGTATTCAGAGTCCATAAAATTTACACATAGGAAATGATTCATTAATCCAAGTTGTTTTAGGACTGCTAAAATATTTGAATATCAGTTTAAAAATTTTTTATTGATATATAACATTAATAAAATCAGTATAAATAATATTCACATTTCTCAATACATAGGAGTCCTTTCTTTCTGAGTCATTCTCAACCCTGGTTGATCATCAGATCCAGTGAAGAGGCAGGCTGCTTTGTGTTTTGGGGCCCAGTCTTAGGTATTAAATATTTTTTTTTCCAAATCAACTTTTTATTTTGAATCAATTTAGATTTACAGAGAAGTTTCACAGCAAGTGTCCATATAACCCACACTCAGATTTTCCTATTATTAATAGGAAATATCTTATGTTGATAAGCTAATTTGTCATGATTAATGCACCAATATTGGTACATCATTATTAACTAAAGCCCATACTTTATTTTCTCATATGTCCTTTATTGTTCTAGAATCTAATCCAGGGTATCACATTACATTTAGTCAGCAGGAGGTCTAAAGTTACCTCTTAGCTGTGATATTTTCTCAGACTATCCTTGTTTTTGATGGTCTGAAGGTCATCTTCTGAGTACCATTGATCAGGAATCGTATAAAATACTCCAGTTAATATTCTTCGGATATTTTCCTTCATAATCAGACTGGGACTATGGGATTTTTTGAGAGGGAGACCACATAGGTAACATGTCATTCTCATCTCATCATATTAAAATTATTAATTGTTTACTACTCTTAGTGAAAGTGAAGTCACTCTTAGTGAAAGTGAAGTCATGTCCGACTCTTTGCGACCCCATGGACTGTAGCCTACCAGGCTCCTCAGTCCATTGGATTTTCCAGGCAAGAGTACTGGAGTGGGTTGCCATTTCCTTCTCCAGGGGATCTTCCTTACCCAGGGATCGAACCTGGGTTTCCAGCATTGTAGGCAGACGCTTTACCGTCTGAGCTACCAGGGAAGCCTACTCTTACTCTCAACTAATATTACTTATGATATTCTATCATAGCTGATGTGCTATCAGTGTAACTTACTCTTGTTGTTGACCTTGATCAATTGGCTCAGGTGTTATTTTTCAGGTATCTCTGTTATGAAGTTATTATTTTTCCCCCTTTCCATACTGTACTCCTTGGAAGAAAGTCACTATGTGCAGCACACACTTCTGATATGGGAAATGATTCTGCCCCTCCTTCACAGTGGAATATCTGCCTGTTACTTGAAATATCTCTGCAACAAAATTTTTTTCTTATCCCTTATCTATTCATTCATTAAATAGACAAGGGAAATTTATTTATATCAGTAGAGATTCATGGATATTTGTTTTAAGCCTTGGGTCATAATTCAATACTCTTTATTTTGCTGCTCAAATGTTTCCAACTTTGGTCACTGGGAGCTTTTAATTGTTTTCTGCATCCTTTTGACATACTTCCATCATTATGTGTGTCTGTGTGTTTGCATAAAGTTTGAATATAAAATTTTAAAATTTAAATTACTTTAAATTTAAAAATTTACTTCCTTTGACTCCTTTTCCTTCTTTTAAATGCTTAGTTGCTATGTATAGCTACTCTATCTGTAAACAAAACACCATCTTGAACAATAGACTCTAGCATAAAATTGCCTAGGCTTACCTCCTGGATATCTCACTTACTGACACCACCCTTATGGTAGAAAGTGAAGAGGAACTAAAAAGCCTCTTGATGAAAGTGAAAGTGGAGAGTGAAAAGGTTGGCTTAAAGCTCAACATTCAGAAAACGAAGATCATGGCATCTGGTCCCACCACTTCATGGGAAATAGATGGGGAAATAGTGGAAACAGTGTCAGACTTTATTTTTCTGGGCTCCAAAATCACTGCAGATGGTGACTGCAGCCATGAAATTAAAAGACGCTTACTCCTTAGAAGGAAAGTTATGACCAATCTAGATCACATATTCAAAAGCAGAGACATTACTTTGCCAACAAAGGTTCGTCTAGTCAAGGCTAGGGTTTTTCCAGTGGTCATGTATGACTGTGATAGCTGGACTGTGAAGAAGGCTGAGTGCCGAAGAATTGATGCTTTTGAACTGCGGTGTTGGAGAAGACTCTTGAGAGTCCCTTGGACTGCAAGGAGATCCAACCAGTCCATTCTGAAGGAGATCAGCCCTGGGATTTCTTTGGAAGGAATGATGCTAAAGCTGAAACTCCAGTACTTTGGCCACCTCATGCGAAGAGTTGACTCATTGGAGAAGACTCTGATGCTGGGAGGGATTGGGGGCAGGAGGAGAAGGGGATGACAGAGGATGAGATGGCTGGATGGCATCACTGACTCGATGGACATGAGTCTCAGTGAACTCTGGGAGTTGGTGATGGACAGGGAGGCCTGGTGTGCTGCAATTCATGGGGTTGCAAAGAGTCGGACATGACTGAGCGACTGATCTGATCTGATCTGATCTCACTTACTAGCTAACTAATGTTGTCTGACTTGATGACCCATCTTGTCACTTACTTTCTGGGGCTTAGTAGGTGGTGCAGTGGTAAAGAATATGCCTGCCAATGCAGTAGACACAGAAGATGTGAGTTTGATCCCTGGGCCAGGAAGATCCCTGGGAGGAGGAAATAGCAACCCACACCAATATTCTTGCCCAAGACAGAGCAGCCTGGTGGGCTTGACAGTCCATGGGGTTGCAAAGAGTCAGACATGACTCAGGACGCAAACACACACATGCATATACTTCCTATACGTATAAGATCACAATAACAGTACCTACTACTTCATGGAGTTGTCTTTTCAAATTAAATGATCTAATTCATGCAAAGTGCTTATAATAGAGCTATACACATACCTATAAGTTGTCAAAAATCATTTATCTCTAGTATTTGGCATTTTTTTCAAAATACTATCTTTTAAATTATATTTTCAAAACAAATTGCTGGCAACTTGTTGCTCCGAGGAAGATTTAAAGACAAAATTATTTTACTTGACTTTTGATGGGCCAAGTTTTTACCCTTCCTTTCTGTCTAACACTCAACAGAATTGTGAAAAATGCAAAGTTTGAATTTGACTTCTTCTCTTTTCTGTTTTTAAAGTGATTATTAGGTATACTCATCATGCTATCTGGATCATGGAAAAAGCAAGAGAGTTCCAAAAAACATCTATTTCTGCTTTATTGACTATGCCAAAGCCTTTGACTGTGTGGATCACAATAAACTGTGGAAAATTCTGAAAGAGATGGGAATACCAGACCGCCTGATCTGCCTCTTGAGAAATTTGTATGCAAGTCAGGAAGCAACAGTTAGAACTGGACATGGAATAACAGACTGGTTCAAAATAGGAAAAGGAGTACTTCAAGGCTGTATATTATCACCCTGCTTATTTAACTTATATGCGGCGTACATCATGAGAAATGCTGGACTGGAAGAAACACAAGTTGGAATCAAGATTGCCAGGAGAAATATCAATAACCTCAGATATGCAGATGACACCACCCTTATGGCAGAAAGTGAAGAGGAAAAGCCTCTTGATGTAAATGAAAATGGAGAGTGAAAAGTTGGCTTAAAGCTCAACATTTAGAAAACGAAGATCATGGCATCCGGTCCCACCACTTCATGGGAAATAGATGGGGAAACAGTGGAAACAGTGGCTGACTTTATTTTTTGGGCTCCAAAATCACTCCAGATGGTGACTGCAGCCATGAAATTAAAAGACGCTTACTCCTTGGAAGGAAAGTTATGACCAAGCTAGATAGCATATTCAAAAGCAGAGACATTACTTTGCCAACAAAGGTTCGTCTAGTCAAGGCTATGGTTTTTCCTGTGGTCATGTATGGATGTGAGAGCTGGACTGTGAAGAAGGCTGAGCACCGAAGAATTGATGCTTTTGAACTGTGGTGTTGGAGAAGACTCTTTAGAGTTCCTTGGACTGCAAGGAGATCCAACCAGTCCATTCTGAAGGAGATCAGCCCTGGGATTTCTTTGGAAGGAATGATGCTAAAGCTGAAACTCCAGTACTTTGGCCACCTCATGTGAAGAGTTGACTCATTGGAAAAGACTCTGATGCTGGGAGCACTCTGATTGGGGGCACGAGGAGAAGGGGATGACAGAGAATGAGATGGCTGGATGGCATCACTGACTCGATGGACGTGAGTCTGAGTGAACTCCGGGAGTTGGTGACGGACAGGGAGGCCTGGCGTGCTGCGATTCATGGGGTTGCGAAGAGTAGGACATGACTGAGCTGTTGAACTGAACTGAACTGAACATGCTGACACATGTATTTAAATTAAATGATTTGATTCATATTATATATGTACATTTGTGAAACTATCACCACAGTCATCATGAACATGTCCATGAGACCCATAAGATTTCTTGTACTCCTATGTAATCCCTTATCAAGACTCTTATCCACTGTCACAAGAATATTCTGCTGAATATGTATATTGCAAAGCATTCTTTCTAAAAAGCAACCTGTACATTTTTTTTGTCCATTGTGTCCATTTATATTAAATCGTTTTCTTCTAAAAGGACGCATTTACTTTCCTCCAGTATACATAATAAAATGGCCAAAAACAAAATAGTCTGACTGCAGTGATGGTGCAATGGAAATTGTATCCAGCTCCTGTCATGACTATAGTGCAGGGTTACAGAGTGTTTGCACACTCTGTGAATTATGTTTCCACGCATTATCAAATGTGTGTCTTAATTCTGAATGTAGACCTTAGGCAATTATTAATCTTCAGGAGCAGAAAAGCTCAAGCCCAACCTTTTTATGTTACCTCATTATTCCTGTTCATAAATGAAAATTTAATTTCCTTTATGGGACTTAGTGCAGTCAACTGTTATATTATTAATTATAGAACTGCTGCTAATGCCTAGGAATGATATTTTAATAAGATTTAGTCTCTTTTCCATATTCTAGTGTCTTACATAGTTATGTCTTTGTTTTTTCTTCCTGCTTTTATTCTGTTTGCAACCAAATACAGCAGTGCAAGCTGTAATTCCATGTTGGTTGGTGTTTCTGAGGCAGTCATATCACTCACAATCCAGACTCTCTGAATTTGTTCAGAAAAAAGGACAGGAAATACCACTTTATTTCAAATGTCAACTGTGGTCTTGAACCAGGTCTAAGTCTGACTTTAATATTTGGTCCCTTCACAATTGTTAAGGGCTGTCTTATACACATGTATTTGAAAACTTTTCCTGAAACTTTTTCATTTGAAAATTGTTTTGTGTTTCACATGAACAGTAATTTTGATTTTAGTCATGCTTTAAGGCTGTCAAAGAATTGATGCTTTTGAACCATGGTGTTGGAGAAGACTCTTGAGAGTCCCTTGGACTGCAAGGAGATCAAACCAGTTAACCCTCAAGGAAATCAGTCCTGAATATTCATTGGAAGGACTGATGCTGAAGCTGAAGCTGAAGCTCGAGTATATTGGTCACCTGATGTGAAGAACTGACTCACTTGAAAAGACCCTGATGCTGGGAAAGATTGAAGGCAGGAGGAGAAAGGGATGACAGAGGATGAGATGGTTGGATGGCATCACCAGCTTGATGGTCATGAGTTTGAGCAAGCTCCAGGAGCTGGTAATGGCACCCCACTCCAGTACTCTCGCCTGGAAAATCCCATGGATGGAGGAGCCTCGTGGGCTGCAGCCATGGGGTCGCAAAGAGTTGGACATGATCGAGCAATTTCAATTTCACTTTTCACTTTCATGCACTGGAGAAGGAAATGGCAACCCACTCCAGTATTCTTGCCTGGAGAATCCCAGGGATGGGGGAGCCTGGTGGGCTGTCATCTATGGGGTCGCACAGAGTCGGACACGACTAATGTGACTTAGCAGCAGCAGCAGCAGCAGCAGCAGGAGTTGGTGATGGTGATGTCCAACTATTTTGCTATCCCCTGGAGAAGGAAATGGCAACCCACTCCAGTATTCTTTCCAGGGAAACCCCTTGGACAGAGGAGCCTTGTGGGCTACAGTACACGGGGTCACAAAGAATTGGACATGACAAGGAGTGTACAGCAACAACAATGGACTTTAGCCTGCCAGGCTTCCTCTGTTCATGGGATTTCCCAGGCAAGAGTACTGGAGTGGTTTGCCATTTCTTTCTCTAGGAAATCCTTCCACCCAGGGATTGAATCTCTGTCTCTGCATTGGCAGACAGACTCCTTACCACTGAGCCACCTGGGAAGCCCAGTGACTCCTATATAATGGCATTAAAGGATGAAAACTGAGCTATTTACTTCCTACATTTTGCATAGTTTATTTTTCCCAGGATAGTGACAATTAACATTATGAGACCTATGTTATTTTATTATATATTTTTCTTCAGGCATAAAGGTTGAGATATAAGTTGTTTTAAGTTAGTATTTCTTCCTCTTTATTCTCAGAATGCATAATATTGAGTTAAGCTACTCCCATGGTGCTCTCTGTTTCTCTTTCTTCTGTTCCTAGAACATTTTAACTATTAGCATAATATTGTTTTACATAATTGCTCTATGTTTTTATCTGATCAACTCATGAGAGAGAAATTAAAAATCTTTTTGGTTCTGGTGAGTTGGAAGGATCAGCTCTTTTAGGACATTTAAGTCTGTGTTATGGTATACGACATTGATGGGAATTCACAATAGGATGAGAGAAGCCTAATCTACAGGTCAGTTTTAAAAGATAGGAGAGCGGAAAAAGAAATCTATTCTACTTGGTCCACAAGTACTTACTCCATATGTTCTGATGGCTGATCAGGTACTAGAAATATGGCCAATTGAGAAAAAGCTTAAAGACATAAATGTTTTCTGCAGTGTGTTTAGTATGACAGAGAAGAATGGCACATGTTAGCCTATCTGGACTGCTTTTGTTTTGAGGAGTGGAGGAGATAATGTGAAAAAGCATGTAATTGAAAATAGCAGACATAAGGATGAAACTTTGGAATTATCAAAATTTAAGGACCAGAGGAAGAGGGTAAGAAGGACTATTAAGAGAGATGAGGGAAGCTTCCCAGGTGGTACTAGTGGTAAAGAATCTGCCTGCCAATAAAGGAGACACAAGAGGGATCAGTTTGTTCCCTGGGTTGGGACAACCTCCTGGAGTAGGAGTAGGAAACTACAAGTTGCTCCAGTACTCTTGTCTGGAAAATGCCATGGACAGAAGAGCCTGGCAAGGTATAGTTCATGGGCTCACATAAAGATAGTCATGGCTGAACACATGCACATGCAAGAGAGATAAGAGGTATAGAGGATAAAATGGAATTAAAGAACCAGAGGTAAAGTTACAGCAAAAGGTAATGATTAGTAGCCCAACCTGTTGGAGGGAGGGTGGTTCTGTGAGTAAGAAAATAGTTTCAGAAAATCTTAACAGACCCATCACAAGCACGGAAATTGAAACTGTAATCAGAAATCTTCCAGCAAACAAAAGCCCAGGTCCAGACGGCTTCACAGCTGAATTCTACCAAAAATTTAGAGAAGAGCTAACACCTATCCTACTCAAACTGTTCCAGAAAATTGCAGAAGAAGGCAAACTTCCAAACTCATTCTATGAGGCCACCATCACCCTAATACCAAAACCTGACAAAGATCCCACAAAAAAAGAAAACTACAGGCCAATATCACTGATGAACATAGATGCAAAAATCCTTAACAAAATTCTAGCAATCAGAATCCAACAACACATTAAAAAGATCATACATCATGACCAAGTGGGCTTTATCCCAGGAATGCAAGGATTCTTCAATATCCGCAAATCAATCAACGTAATACACCACATTAACAAACTGAAGAATAAAAATCATATGATTATCTCAATAGATGCAGAGAAAGCCTTTGACAAAGTTCAACATCCATTTATGATAAAAACTCTCCAGAAAGCAGGAATAGAAGGAACATACCTCAGTATAATAAAAGCTATATATGACAAGCCCACAGCAAACATTATCCTCAATGGTGAAAAATTGAAAGCATTTCCTCTAAAGTCAGGAACAAGACAAGGATGCCCACTTTCACCATTACTATTCAACATAGTTTTGGAAGTTTTGGCCACAGCAATCAGAGCAGAAAAAGAAATAAAAGGAATCCAAATTGGAAAAGAAGAAGTAAAACTCTCACTATTTGCAGATGACATGATCCTCTACGTAGAAAACCCTAAAGATTCAACCAGAAAATTACTAGAACTGATCAATGAATATGGTAAAGTTGCAGGATATAAAATTAACACACAGAAATCCCTTGCATTCCTGTACACTAATAACGAGAAAATAGAAAGAGAAATTAAGGAAACAATTCCATTCACCATTGCAATGAAAACAATAAAATACTTAGGAATATATCTTCCTAAAGAATCTAAAGACCTATATATAGAAAACTATAAAACACTGGTGAAAGAAATCAAAGAGGACACTAATAGATGGAGAAATATATCATGTTCATGGATTGGTAGAATCAATATAGTGAAAATGAATATACTACCCAAAGCAATTTATAGATTCAATGCAATCCCCATCAAGCTACCAACGGTATTCTTCACAGAGCTAGAACAAATAATTTCTCAATTTGTATGGAAATACAAGAAACCTCGAATAGCCAAAGCTATCTTGAGAAAGAAGAACGGAACTGGAGGAATTAACCTGCCTGACTTCAGGCTCTACTACAAAGCCACAGTCATCAAGACAGTATGGTACTGGCACAAGGACAGAAATATAGATCAATGGAACAAAATAGAAAGCCCAGAGATAAATCCACGCACATATGGTCACCTTATCTTTGACAAAGGAGGCAAGAATATACAATGGATTAAAGACAATCTCTTTAACAAGTGGTGCTGGGAAAACTGGTCAAACACTTGTAAAAGAATGAAACTAGAACACTTTCTAACACCATACACAAAAATAAACTCAAAATGGATTAAAGAGCTAAATGTAAGACCAGAAACCATAAAACTCCTAGAGGAAAACATAGGCAAAACACTCTCTGACTTACATCACAGCAGGATCCTCCATGACCCACCTCCCAGTATATTGGAAGTAAAATCAAAAATGAACAAATGGGACCTAATCAAACTTAAAATCTTCTGCACAACAAAGGAAACTATAAGCAAGGTGAAAAGACAGCCTTCAGAATGGGAGAAAATAATAGCAAATGAAGCAACTGACAAACAACTAATCTCAAAAATATACAAGCAACTTCTACAGCTCAATTCCAGAAAAATAAATGACCCAATCAAAAAATGGGCCAAAGAACTCAATAGACATTTCTCCAAAGAAGACATACAGATGGCTAACAAACACATGAAAAGATGCTCAACATCACTCATTATCAGAGAAATGCAAATCAAAACCACTATGAGATACCATTTCACGCCAATCAGAATGGCTGCTATCCAAAAGTCCACAAGCAATAAATGCTGGAGAGGGTGCGGAGAGAAGGGAACCCTCGTCTCTTTTGGTGGGGGGGAAAAAAAGTAAAACCCCTTTGGGGAAAAAAAAGAAGATTTTTCAAAAAAAACAAAAAAAAAAACCCATTTAACCCCCAAACCCCCCCCCGGGGGATAAACACAGAAAAAAAAAAAATAAAAAGAGACACCTGTACCCCAATGTTCATAGCAGCACTGTTTGCAATAGCCAGAACGTGGAAGCAACCTAGATGTCCATCCACAGATGAATGGATAAGAAAGCAGTGGTACATATACACAATGGAGTATTACTCAGCCATTAAAAAGAATACATTTGAATCAGTTCTAAGGAGGTGGATGGAACTGGAGCCTATTATACAGAGTGAAGTAAGCCAGAAACAAAAACACAAATACAGTATACTAACGCATATATATGGAATTTAGAAAGATGGTAAAAAATAACCCTATTTACGAGACAACAAAAGAGACACTGATGTATAGACCAGACTTTTGGACTCTGGGACCGGGAGAGGGTGAGATGATTGGGGAGAATAGCATTGAAATATGTATAATATTATATCTGAAATGTATTAATTGTTCAAACTAAACACTATCATGTTACAATTTGTTCATACTAGATGTTTGTAATGTTTCTGATAATCAATAAAAGAGATTCTTGATCAAAAAAAGAAAAAAAAAGAAAATAGTTTCCTTGGATTTGGTAACTTCTATTACCTTACCTCTGAGGCTAGGGGCTTCCCTGTGGCTCAGACGGTAAAGCGTCTGCCTGCAGTGTGGGAGACCCAAGTTTGATCCCTGTGTCAGGAAGATCCCCTGGAGAAGGAAATGGCAACCCACTCCAGTACTCTTGCCTGGAGAATTCCATGGACTGAGGAGCCTGGTGGGCTACAGTCCATGGAGCTGCAGAGTCGGACATAACGGAGTGACTTCATTTTCACTTTCATTACCTCACCCAACTTTTTATTTTATCTTATTATTCAAATAAGAATAATTTTATCTTATTTATTTAAATCTTATTTTTTAAGACTGTATGATCTATGTTGCAATACTCAACTCAGTCATCGTAGGGCATGAGAGTTGTAGAGAATATATAACTGAATTGGCTGTGCTCCAGTAAAACGTTTTATACAATAACAAGTGGCTTGACTTTGGGCTGTTGGCCGTAGTTGTCAACCAGATGGAAAAACTGAAACAAGATAGTTTGTTAGTTGTTTGAGACTAAATAGCTGATAAATGACAAGCACAGTTACACACACGCTAGGGTTCATGATCTCTTCACTACATCATGTCACCTCTAAACTGTTAACGCTGCACAAGTCAGTTGGGGCCACTTTGGTTTTTATTCAAGTCTCTCCTTGAGTAATACAGCTCCTGTGCATTCACTCACCTTTCTGTGGGACATTTGCCTGTATGCAATGACTTGCTGGTATTCTTTTCACAACTAGCCTTGATATGAATGGCAGTGGCAGCTTCTTACGGCTTATGTTTTTAGGTGGTCCATCCTCTAAAATATTGTTTCTCAAAAAGTGACATAGAATTTGATAGTTTTCCATTAAGAATCTCTTTTAAAAATGCAAACAGGACTGCAAAGCAATATAAATTGCAACTCAATTTGAATTAGTATAGCAGGTATTTTTTATTAATGTACATATTGAGAAAAAATTGGCATACAATATTGTATTAGCTTAAGGTGTTCTACTAATGATTATATATATGTATACATATATACATATATATATATATACACATTCATTCACTTCAGTTGTGTCTGCCTCTTTGCAACCCTATGGACTGTAGCCTACCCATCTAGCTAGAATACTGGAGTGGGTTGTCATGCCCTCCTCCAGGGGATCTTCTTGACCCAAGGGTTGAACATGCATCTCCTGAGCATTCTGCATTGCAGGCACATTCTTCACTGTTAAGCCACTGTGTAAGCTCCATATATACACATGTATAATGTAAAATGGTCATGTATTTTTCAGATAATACTAAGAACACTGGTGATCAGCGAAGTCTGATAGAAGTAGAAATTAAGGGAAGTGGAAATGGAGAAAAATGTCTTTGCTACATAATTGTTGAAATCATTACAAATTAAATATTTCAGCAAAATGTAACATATATACTGATGTGCAATTCTTATATTGTAGTCTTTTAAATTATGTTAATATGTGCTACTGGTTAACAGATCCAGAGCTATTCCAAAGTTTGTAAGACTTTTAGATACTGAAAGTAATGAAAATGCGATCTGTGAAATATAAGTTGAGTGTGTTGAGTTTCATGTGGGTCTTTGGTATATATATCTGTCTCCATTCCAATTTGAATATGAACATTTCCAATCACACTGGGGCTTCCCAGGTGGTGTTAGTGGTAAATAACCCACCTGCCAATGCAGGAGACATAAGAGATACAAGTGTGATCCCTCGGTTTGGAAGGTCCCCTGGAGGAAGGCATGGCAACCACCGCCCCCTCGCACTCTTGCTTAGAGAATCCCATGGACAGAGAAGCCTGATGGGCTTTAGTCCATAGAGTTGCAAAGAGTCAGACCCAACTGATGTGACTTAGCATGAGGCACCATTCCAATCATATTAGCCAAAATGCACACTTTCAATGTGTGATTAAAAAGTGAATTATTTTAAAGTCACCATTTTATCATAAACCCTAGTAGACAGGGTACTTGATAAATGAACTGATACTTACACAAATGCACAAGTGTAAGAATTAATGAATGACTGAGTGAATGAATCAATTAGTCATAATCCTCAAATGATCTTAGGGTACAGCTTTATTAATCTTTGAAAATCTCACCCAGAGATAATAATTGCATTTTCTACATGGGGAAAGAAATAGATAAAACTGCTGTTTAGGGTGACTCTTTGGGAATGCTGATAGAACATTAAGGATCAGCAGGGACCCCAGGCAGGTTCCACCCCATAGCATCTTCTGGATTGAAAACAGCAGGAGAATCACATTCCACATCATTTCCCAAATCATTTTTCTTCTTCAGAAGAATGACTAACAACTGTGAAGGAAAATTTAAGTCTTACTAGAATTTTGAAAAGAAGAGATTATGACAGTGAAAGCTTATGGAAAGAAATGGACTAGAGTTATTTAAAAATAATAAATGTATCCTGTAAGGTGTATTAAACATATAGAGTGGGTCTTTTAATTGCTTAGAATGCTAGGCTCAGTATTTTGGATCAATAGTTTAGCTTTTAGCAATAACACATTCTATTTTTTATAGCACAGTAATAAAACATTGTCATAATTTTAGAAAAGATAAAGAAAACCTCTGACTGGATTTTCAAAACTGTTTTGGTGAGTCATTACTGATTTTAAGTTTAAAAGAAAACATTCTCTTCCCTTGGAGCTTCAAACCAATCTGACAGCTCAGCTTCCCTTTGAATGGGTCCTGTCGGAGCTATGAGCTATTATTCATATAAGATACATAAATGTTTCCTTTTAATGTGCATGTTTTGATGATGCATTCCCTCTTCATCCTTCTATTTTCCTCTGCCTGCATAAGAACAGGAATGAAAAACTGAATTGGCTTAAGGCATTAACAAAATCCTAACTGCTGGAAGCAAAAGAGTCAAGAGAGTTTGCTGGAGAAACCAACCTGCACCATATCATTTATGACAAACCACTGGGCCCTAAGCCTGTTTTGAATATGTATTACCTTGTATAAATAGGAAATGAACAAAATCTATAGAAAAAGGAGAAAACACATTTTATACAATTTAATTAAAATTCTTGAGGATCCTACAATGTTATTTTCTGATCTAAAATAATACTGAAACATCAATATAGAAACCAAATCTAAGAAGTGGAATGGTGTCCATTCACCCCATTTGACTACCTAGATTAGTGCCATAAGTAGCTCAATGTTTTCTCAAGTATCCAAAGTTACTGCTGGATTATCAACCTTACCTCGTTTTCTTATGGTGGTTTAGTCGCTAAACCCTGTCTGACTCTTGCGACCCCATGGACTAAAACCTTCCAGGTTCCTCTGTTCATGGGATTCTCCAGGCAAGAATACTGGAGTGGGTTGCCATTTCCTTCTCCAGGGGAACTTCCTGATCCAGAAATCGAACCCAGGTCTCCTGCATTGCAGGCAGATTCTTTATCCGCTGAGGGAAGCCCATGTGATTTTCTTGATGCCAGTGTTTAACCAGATTAGGTCAATTCTCAAATCCTACTCATTGCTAGATAACTGACTGGTAATTAGTTAATAAATGTAAAGGACCTAGAACCTAGCCTATCAGTTCAGTTCAGTTCAATCAATCAGTCATGTCCGACTCTTTGAGACCCCGTGGACTGCAGCACACCAGGCCTCCCTGTCCATCACCAACTCCTGGAACTTGCTCAAACTCATATCCATGGAGTGAGTGATGCCATCCAACCATCTCATCCTCTGTCATCCCCTTCTCCTCCCACCTTCAATCTTTCCCAACACTAGGGTCTTTTCAAATGAGTCAGTTCTTCACATCAGGTGGCCAAAGTACTGGAGTTTCAGCTTCAGTATCAGCCTTTCCAATGAATATTCAGGACTGATTTCCTTTAGGATGGACTGGTTGTTATCTCCTCGCAGTCCAAGGGACTCTCAAGAGACTTCTCCAACACTATAGTTCAAAATAATCAATTCTTCAACACTCAGCTTTCTTTATAGTCCAACACTCACATCCATATTTGACTACTGGAAAAACCATGGACTAGATGACTACATGGACCTTTGTGGGTAAAGTAATGTCTTTGCTTTTTTAATATGATGTCTAGATTTGTCATAGCTTTTCTTCCAAGGAGTAAGCGTCTTTTAATTTCATGGCTGCAGTCACCATCTGCAGTGATTTTGGAACCCAAGAAAATAAAGTCTGTCACTGTTTTCATTGTTTCCCCATCTATTTGCCATGAAGTAATGGGACTGGATGCCATGATCTTAGTGTTTTTAATGTTGAGTTTTAGGCCAACTTTTGTATTCTTCTCTTTCACTTTCATCAAGAAGCTCTTTACTTCTTTGCTTTCTGCCATAAGGGTGGTGTCATCTGCGTATATGAGATTATAGATATTTCTCCCAGCAATCTTGATCCAGCTTGTGCTTCATCCATCCAGCCTGGCATTTCGCATGATGTATTCCGCATATAACTTAAATAAGCAGGGTGACTATACAGTCTTGACATACTCCTTTCCCTATTTGGAACCAGGCTGTTGCTCCATGTCCAGTTCTAACTATTGTTTCTTGTCTTGCATACAGATTTCTCAGGAGGCCAGTCAGGTGGTCTGGTATCCCCATCCCTTTAAGAATTTTCCATATTTTGTTGAGGAAAATACTAGCCTATGATAATCACTCAATAAATGTGGACAATAAACATAGATTCATCAATATTGTTAATGAGTCACGTCTCAGTCAATCTCTGCTTAAAAATCAGAGTATCCAGGGATTGAATAAACCAAGTGAAGTCTGTTTTGCCATGCCTCATTCGTAATGCAACTAAAATTTCCTTGCACAAGTTTCACAAAAATTAGAAGGTAGTACCACTGTGTTTTTACTTGGAAAAAAAAAAAAAAAACTAATAGCAATTAGGAGAAAATATGGAAAAATGACTTGTGAAGAAAGATATTTCAAAAGTTCTTTGTAAGTTAATTAGAAACTTAATGATGCTGTCAAAATTTATTTTGCATGATTCAAGATGAAGCCTCTGAAAAGAGGGATAATATCTGATAAATTATCCTATCAACTGCTGTACATAAGCCTGTTATTTCAGGCAAGATAATTGCATGGTAAACAGAATTAGCTATTCATTAGTTGTAGCTGTTCTAACTGATTCTTTCTCAGCTGGGCAGATTTAATTTAGTGACAAGAAAAATAGTGCAAATCAGCTCTGTGATATAAACTATGTAAATATAGGAATAAATCAGTAGGAAATAATTCTGACATACATGTAGATAGCTGATGTTTTTTTTTTTTTTTTTTTTTTTTTTTTTTTTTTTTGATCAAGAATCTCTTTTATTGATTATCAGAAACATTACAAACATCTAGTATGAACAAATTGTAACATGATAGTGTTTAGTTTGAACAATTAATACATTTCAGATATAATATTATACATATTTCAATGCTATTCTCCCCAATCATCTCACCCTCTCCCGGTCCCAGAGTCCAAAAGTCTGGTCTATACATCAGTGTCTCTTTTGTTGTCTCGTAAGTAGGGTTATTTTTTACCATCTTTCTAAATTCCATATATATGTGTTAGTATACTGTATTTGTGTTTTTGTTTCTGGCTTACTTCACTCTGTATAATAGGCTCCAGTTCCATCCACCTCCTTAGAACTGATTCAAATGTATTCTTTTTAATGGCTGAGTAATACTCCATTGTGTATATGTACCACAGCTTGCTTATCCATTCATCTGTGGATGGACATCTAGGTTGCTTCCACGTTCTGGCTATTGCAAACAGTGCTGCTATGAACATTGGGGTACAAGTGTCTCTTTCAATTCTGGTTTTCTCAGTGTATATGCCCAGCAGTGGGATTGCTGGATCATAAGGCAGTTCTATTCGCAGTTTTTTGAGGAATCTCCATACTGTTCTCCAAAGTGGCTGTACTAGTTTGCATTCCCACCAACAGTGCAAGAGGGTTCCCTTCTCTCCGCACCCTCTCCAGCATTTATTGCTTGTAGACTTTTGGATAGCAGCCATTCTGATTGGCGTGAAATGGTATCTCATAGTGGTTTTGATTTGCATTTCTCTGATAAATTCTCACAACTGGTTGCCATGATACTATATTAGATAGTTGTTAATATCTGTAAGTAGTAACATTTACAACCAATAGTGTATTTTGTAAGTGCAATTAGTGTATATGAATATGTTAGATGTTATAAGGAATCACTGGCAAATTAATTAAATATGGTCATATTTGTTCATCATAGTCAAAATAGGTATATTTTTATCTCATTGAAACCAAGATTTCTTATTCATTCCTGCCTACTTGTATTGTTTATAGTAAAAACTGTGATTGAGTTTTCCATGGATATGTAAATGTTATCATTTCCTCTCTTAATGTGCTTAGTTGCTCAGTACTTTCCCACACTTTTTTGGACTTCCTTGGTGGCTCAGATGGTAAAAGCCATATTGCTGGAGACCTGGGTTCAATCTCTGGGTTGGGAATATCCCCTAGCAAAAGAAATGGCAGCCCACTCTAGTTCTCTTGCCTGGAAAAATCCCATGGACAGAGGAGCCTGGTAGTCTACAGTCCATGTGGCAGCAAAGACTGGGACACGACTGAGCAACTTCACTTTCTTTATTTCTTTCTTTCCAATACTTTGCAATCCCATGGACTGTAGTGCACCAGGCTCCTCTGTCTATGGGATTCTCCTGGCAAGAATACTGGAGTGGGGTGCCATGCCCTTCTCTAGGGAATTTTCCCAACACAGGTATCGAACCCAGGTTTCCTTCATTGCAGATGGGTTATTTACTGACTGAACCACCAGAGAAGCCCCCACTCTCTTAATAGGGATGTGGATTTATTTTTTTGTTTTTCAAATTTCAAGCCAAAACATAAATTTTTATTGGAAATAGCAAAAAAAAAGTTTTATTCCCCTAATTGTCAAATTCCCCTTTTCAATGACTTGGTTTATTATTTGTCTTTAGTTTTGCCTTTGAAATCTTGCTTAAAGTAAAATTCTTTAAAAAACCATTTTATGTAGATAGTTATTTCTGTAAACTGATCCTTCCTAGTAAATATTTTTCTGCTGATAATTATAGAGACAACTGAATGTCACAGTAAAAACCAGGTCATTTATATGGGAAAAATATCTAATGGATGGACAATATATTTGAGGTTTCACACTTTAATCTTTGCATCTTTTCAAAACACATATAAGCTGAGCTGTTTTCTAAAGAATGATGTTATTGAATATGAACAGCCCATCAGATAATCTTGGACATTTCAACATCACCTCAGGGAAAGTTTTTAAAGTAAATCCACTGGTAGATAGAGGACAAAAAAATGTCTTGATCAACTTGGAGAAGGAAAACCTAAGGGTATATATGATGATAGTCATAACTCAGCATTTGTGATATCCTTGAAAATTTACCAGGTGGCAGAATTCGCATGCCAAAGCAGGAGATGCAAGAGATGCAGGTTCAATCCCTGGATCAGGAAGATCCCCTGGAGGAGGAAATGGCATTCCACTCCAGTATTCTTTCAGGGAAATCCTAAGGGCAAAGGAGCTTGCAGGGCTACAATCCATAATGTTGCTCAGTCAGATATGACTGAGTGACTGAACACATATATAGAAAATAATCTTCAATTCTCTGTTTTGTTACAAAGGAAGAGTGAAGTGAATTTAAAAGAGAAAATTTGTGATTCATTTCTTGCATAATCTTAACACTCATATAGTTTTTAAAAAGTTGTTTATTTTTTATCAGTCTTTTTCTAAAATATCTATCATCTATATTCTGTAACTGCTATAAACAGAGCAAGCAGCAGGTGGTGGTGTTGTTCAATCACTCAGTTGTGTCTGACTTTGTGACTCCATGAACTTGCAGCACACCAGGCTTCCCTGTCCTTTACCATCTCCCGGAGCTTGCTCAAAGATATGCCCATTGAGTCAGTGATGCCATCCAACTATCTCATCCTCTGTCATCCTCTTCTCCTCCTGCCTTCAATCCTTCCCAGCATCAGGGTCTTTTCTAATCAGTCGAGTCTTCTCATCAGGAGGTCAAAGTATTGTAGTTTCATCTTTAGCATCAGTCCTTCCAATGAATATTCAGGGTTGATACCCTAGCTACATAAAATTGTCCTTCACAATGATTTTAGACTGTATAGCTCCATTTGCAAGACCAGGTGTCAGGGTGATTACAGACATGATTCTTGCACAGATAATGGTTGAACACAATAACCTCTGAAATACTTTTAAATGCTTTGATTCTATGTACTAAGGATTATAGTGGAACCAAATAGAGCCTTCATAGGATGGAGAAAAATGAATATGTAAATAAATTTTGAGCTAGATGTGTCTTGACTAATATTGACTATACTTTTCTTGTTTATTGCCTCTTTGATCATATTGGTTGTTTCTCAGCTTGAAAGTCAAAGCAGTTGTAATCCCCCTTCTTCCTACTCCAGTGTCATAAACATGGGTTATTCCATTACAATTACTGCAACAAAAGTTTTGATATTTCTGGATTTTATCACAATTTGATGGAGGTCAAGCAATTCACTTAAGTTTCCTTCCTCTACAAATTTGCTCAAGGATCCAGTGACTTTCCATCACATGTATTGATGAGAAATTAGTCAATTTAAGAAAAAAAAGGAGAATTTTATTTAAGCCAAATTTGAGAGTCCCTTGGACTTTGAGGAGATCAAAACAGTCAATCCTAAAGGAAATCACTCCTGAATATTCATTGGAAGGATTGATGCTGAAGCTTCAATGCTTTGGCCCCCGATTCAAAGAACTGACTCATTGGAAAAGGCCCTGATACTGGGAAAAATTGAAGGCAGGAGGAGAAGCAGACAACAGAGGATGATATAGTTGGATGGCATCACCAACTTGATGGACTTGAGTTTTAGCAAACTCTAGGAAATGGTGATGGAAAGGGAAGTCTGTTGTGCTACAGTCCATGGGGTCACAGAGAGTAGGACATGACTGAGCAACTGAACTGAAATGAGGATATAATCCAGGAAGAGCATCTTAAAAGTCTCTGAGAACTGTTCTGCCCATTAGAAGTCAAGACACAGTTATATCAGGTCTTTGACTCTAAGGGCTACATACATCAAAAAGCATGTTATTGAGTTTACATAGACCAGATCTAAGCATCATTCTGGTGGGTCATGTGACCCTTTAAAAGATGAAGGAAGAACATATCATTTTCTCAGGAGCTGTCTCATTGATGCCAGGAGAATGTTGCTGGTTTTGACTGAGCAGGTATTCCTGCCAGTAAAGATGATTTAGTTGGTGCATAATGCATATATACAACGCTCAGGGCAGGGGAGAGAGGGAGCCAAAGGGCAGAGAAGATTTTTTGTTTAAATTTTTCTTGTCTTGCCATAAAATATGAATTTTATTTCACATATGGCTCTACTATCTTTGAGTCCTTAGTTTTCAGCCACAAAGATGGGAAGAAATGAAACAGTAAGAATCACAGGAGATATTTTAAGTGCCAGATCTGGAATTGATTTCAACACTTCTGTCCATATTCTACAGACAATCTATTTAATCCCTTAGCCCCAATGTAACACAGAAATAAGCAGGGAAATGGTACTTTCCTCTGAGTCCAGGAAATGGAAATAGAGAATATCTATATCTAAATTATATAAATGTTTTTAAAGTTATGCTAAATAATTTGAATACATTTATTTATTTAGTACTTATTAAGTATATTCTATGCCAAGGCTTACAGTATGTTCTATGGATAAATAAAATATTGGTAAAACTCAGCTTCTACACTTAAATAATACATACTTTAAGGTAATTTTGCTCTATGCTTAACTGTCATTTGAATGCTATTTTATTCCATTGCTTATAGAACTAGGATCATTCAAGGTAGATAGTTAATAAACACTAATCTTGGCCACAGGATTGGAAAAGGTCAGTTTTCATCCCAATCCCAAAGAAAGGCAATGCTAAAGAGTGCTCAAACTACCGCACAATTGCACTCATCTCACACGCTAGTAAAGTAATGCTCAAAATTCTCCAAACCAGGCTTCAGCAGTATGTGAACCGTGAACTTCCTGATGTTCAAGCTGGTTTTAGAAAAGGCAGAGGAACCAGAGATCAAATTGCCAACAACTGCTGGATCATGGAAAAAGCAAGAGAGTTCCAGAAAAACATCTATTTCTGCTTTATTGACTATGCCAAAGCCTTTGACTGTGTAGATCACAATAAACTGTGGAAAATTCTGAAAGAGATGGGAATACCAGACCGCCTGATCTGCCTCTTGAGAAATCTGTATGCAGGTCAGGAAGCAACAGTTAGAACTGGTCATGGAACAACAGACTGGTTCCAAATAGGAAAAGGAGTACGTCAAGGCTGTATATTGTCACCATGTTTGTTTAATTTGTATGCAGAGTACATCATGAGAAATGCTGGACTGGAAGAAACACAAGTTGGAATCAAGATTGCTGGGAGAAATATCAATAACCTCAGATATGCAGATGACACCACCGTTATGGCAGAAAGTGAAGAGGAACACAAAAGCGTCTTGACGAAAGTGAAAGTGGAGAGTGAAAAGGTTGGCTTAAAGCTCAACATTCAGAAAACGAAGATCATGGCATCTGGTCCCATCACCACATGGGAAATAGATGGAGAAACAGTGGAAACAGTGTCAGACTTTATTTTTCTGGGCTCCAAAATCACTGCAGATGGTGACTGCAGCCATGAAATTAAAAGATGTTTACTCCTTGGAAGGAAAGTTATGACCAACCTAGACAGCATATTCAAAAGCAGAGACATCACTTTGCCAACAAAGGTTCGCCTAGTCAAGGCTATGGTCTTTCCTGTGGTCATGCATGGATGTGAGAGCTGGACTGTGAAGAAGGCTGAGAGTCAAAGAATTGATGCTTTTGAACTGTGGTGTTGGAGAAGACTCTTGAGAGTCCCTTGGACTGCAAGGAGATCCAACCGGTCCATTGTGAAGGAGATCAGCCCTGGGATTTCTTTGGAAGGAATGATGCTAAAGCTGAAACTCCAGTACTTTGGCCACCTCATGCGAAGAGTTGACTCATTGGAGAAGACTCTGATGCTGGGAGGGATTGGGGGCAGGAGGAGAAGGGGACGACAGAGGATGAGATGGCTGGATGGCATCACTGACTCAATGAATATGAGTCTGAGTGACCTCCAGGAGTTGGTAATGGACAGGGAGGCTTGGCGTGCTGCAGTTCATGGGGTCACAAAGAGTCGGACATGACTGAGCGACTGATCTGATCTGATCTGAATCTTACTGAACATTATTAATCCAATAATTTGTAGATTTATTTTTCTTTCAAACAGTTTACATATTTCTTCCATGTAAACATTATATGTAATATTAATTTTGACACAATTGTTTGTGTTTAAAGAATTATAACTACAAAACAAGGTAGGTATAGAAAAAGGAAAGAGGAAAATAAATTAGAGCCCCATAATAACAAAAGAACTTGAATTAGATGAATTATTTACATGAAACATGCTTTCATATTTATAGTATAATAAACAGTATATACATGTTTGGTTTTTGTCCCCAACTGCTGTCACAGAACTCCTAAAATCTTTGGCATTTCCTGATTGGTGGGGGTGTCTTTTGTCATATGAAATTTCAGGAAAGGCTTTAATGGGCCCTTTCATTGTTGTTGATGTTGTTTAGTCACTAAGTCATGTCCAACTCTTTGCCACTTCATGGACTGCAGCATGCCAGGCTTCCCTGTTCTTCACTATCTCCAGGAGTTTGCTCATATTCATGTCCATTAAGTCGGTGATGCCATCCAACCAGCTCACCCTCTGTCAGCCCCTTCTCTTCCTGCCCTCAATTTTTTCCAGCATCGGGGTCATTTCCAATGAGTCAGCTCTTTGCATCATGTGACCAAAATATTGGAGCTTCAGCATCAGTCCTTCCTATGAATATTCAGGATTGAGTTCCTTTAGTATTGACAGGTTTGATCTTGTGGTGGTAAATTGTTTGAACCTTGTTTCAAGAAAATGGGATGGGCAGGGAAATGAAATGGTAAATCACTCTGCTTGACAAACTTAAATGGATCATCCTTGAAAGGAGATTTTGTAAGGCAAAGAAATGTTTAATTTCCCTCTGCTGCTGCCAAGATAGGAGTTAGAGGAGTTTCTGGGCCTTGAGAAGACAGAGATTGGAAAAGAGATGCAATGCAAGGTGGGGAGTAGGTGGTTGAGGGAAGAGAGGCTGAGGACACAATTTTCTGTGGGAGATGCATCTGGGAACTCAGAGATACACAACATTTAGTGATGAATTTTTGACTTCTGTTTTTTTTTTTTTTTTAATTGTCTTCAATAACACCAGTTAAGGAAAAAAAAAAAAAAAAAGCCCCAAATAACTTTTATTGGTCCTAATATTAGTGTTACTTTGTCAGATAAATGAGGAATTTGGAAAAAGAAGCCATTAGGAAAAGCAGAGATAAATTTGCTTTATTCACATTAGAAAATATAGTTTATCATTTTAAAATCATTTTCTCTATAGCTTTTGCTATAAGTTTTGCCCAGAGGGATGGTATGGGGAGGGAGGGGGGAGGAGGGTTCAGGATGGGGAACACATGTATACCTGTGGCAGATTCATTTTGATATATGGCAAAACCAATACAATATTGTAAAGTTTAAAAAAAAAAAGAAATCTAAAAAAAAAAAAAAAAAAAAAAAGAGCCCACTCTCAGGCCCTGGAGCATGGGTCCCCTTTCTTACAACAAAGTAGTAGCCCATAATGTTGATTTGATAAGAGCCTGCCTTGATATATTTTAGTAATAATCTCTGTTAAATTGTCTTATGATGTAAATAATATTGTTACCAAACCAGACTTGAGTCTGATCACCAGCGTGCAGTAAAGCCAACCTACTGACACCCACTGTACTGAAGGAAAGTGCAGATTTTACTGCAGGAGCCAAGTAAGAAATGCAGGCAGCTAATGCTCAGAAAAACATAACTTCCAGATGTCATTTAGGGGAAAGTTTTTTAAAGAACAGTGTGAAGCAGAGGGTTGTGGGGTGTGCGGTCATATTATGGACATTATTTTGATCACTTGACAATGGGATAATCAGGAATCAATATAATCAACCTTCTGGTTCCAACCAGACTGAAGTTTACATGCTTCTGGTTATAATGAAGTGAATTTCTTCTCCCTGCTGGGGATTTTAGTACCTGTAAAACAGTTCAAAGCATATGGCTCAGAATATTATCTATAGATCTGGAGGGGGAATTAAAGGTCCTTGACTTTGTTTTGTGACTAAACCATTATTATTTTGTCTCTGCCTGACTGTTTTCCTTTGTTTCTCCATTTTCTTGCTTCTCTGTTAAATTTATTTTTGGAACTCAGGGACGACCCAAGAGTCTAAAATTTTTCTAGGAACAAAAAGGAGACAGAGGACATGGGGGTGGTCTATTCTGGGAAGGCCCCATAGGGTCCTGCTCAGTTACCACCAGGGTTTTACTTTTCTCACTCATTTATAAGATTAGAACAAGAATACCATCTTAAAGAAATTTCTATAAAAAATGAGAAACAATTTAATGCTTGGTAAATGTAAATTCTTTAGGAGAGCTGTGAATTGTATTGGAATAATCCAGGGTGCTTCAGACAATAAAGAATCTGCCTGAAATGCAAGAGTCCTGGGTTTGATCCCTGGGTCAGGAACATCCCCTGGAGAAGGGAATGGTTACCCACTCCAGTATTTTTGCTTGGAGAATTCCATGGACAGGGGAGCCTGGTGGCCACAGCCCATGGGACCAAAAAGAGTTGAACACAACTGAGTAATACTTTCAGTAACCTGGTCACAGAGGATGTTAACTTGGAAAAAGGTGGACTTGATAGAGGTGGAAATAAGTAGGAGAACTGAGTGAATCTTAGGAGATAAAATCTGGAGGACATGAATATGAATCAGTTTAGTTCAGTCGCTCAGCCACATCTGACTTTTTGTGACCCCATGGACTATAGCATGCCAGGCCTCCCTGTCCATCACCAACCCCTGGAATTTACTCAAACTCATGTTCATTAAGTCGGTGATGCCGTCCAACTATCTCATCCTCTGTCATCCCTTTCTCTTCCTGCCTTCAGTCTTTCCCAGTATCAGGGTCCTTTCCAGTGAGTAGCTTCTTCACATCAGGTGGCCAAAGTATTGGAGCTTCAGCATCAGTCCTTCCAATGAAAATTCAGGACTGATTTCCTTTAGGATGGACTGGTTGAATCTCCTTGCTGTCCAAGGACTCTCAAGAGCCTTCTCCAACATCACAGTTCAAAAGCATCAATTCTTCAATGCTCAGCTTTCTTTATATTCCAACTCTCACATCCATACATGACTACTGGAAAAACCATAGCCTTGATTAGACAGACCTTTGTTGACAATGTAATGTCTCTGCTTTTTAATATGCTGTCTAGGTTGGTCATAACTTTTCTTCCAAGAAGCAAGCATCTTTTAATTTCATGGCTGCAATCACCATCTGCAGTGATTTTGGAGCCCCCAAAATAAAATCTGCCACTGTTTCCACTGTTTCCCCATTTATGTGCCTTGAAGTGATGGAACCAGATGCCATGATCTTAGACATGATTATGAATATTGATGGATAAAAAATTTCTGGCTTCAATAGCTGAGTAGGTGATGTTGCAAATTCTGGAAGGCAATGGCACCCCACCCCAGTACTTTTGCCTGGAAAATCCCATGGACAGAGGATCCTGGTGGGCTCCAGTGCATTGGGGTCGCTGAGAGTCGGACACGACTGAGCGACTTCACTTTCACTTTTCACTTTCCTGCATTGGAGAAGGAAATGGCAACCCACTCCAGTGTTCTTGCCTGGAGAATCCCAGGGACGGGGGAGCCTGGTGAGCTTCTGTCTGTGGGGTCGCACAGAGTCGGACACGACTGAAGCGACTTAGCAGCAGCAGCAGCAGCAGCAGTCTTTTTACATTCTCTAAAACTTGAATTAAAAAAGAAAGCTTTAATCTATCAAAAATATTTTTAAGGAAAAGATTTTATACTCTATCAAAAATTTAAGAAAAATAATAAAATATTTCCATGCCATGTAATTTAAAGTATGTTATATTTTTAACTTTGTTAATAAGGGTCAGATGTGTCATTGTTTAGATATTGACTCTGTGTGTATACGTATGCATCTGTATATACAATCAAAAGATATTATGACTCACTCTTTGCTGCCGCTGCTGCTGCTAAGTCGCTTCAGTCCTGTCCAACTCTGTGCGACCCACAGACGGAAGCTCACCAGGCTCCCCCGTCCCTGGGATTCTCCAGACAAGAACACTGGAGCGGGTTGCCATTTCCTTCTCCGATGCATGAAAGTGAAAAGTGAAAGTGAAATCACTCGGTCGTGTCCGACTCTTAGCGACCCCATGGACTGCAGCCTACCAGGCTCCTCCATCCATGGGATTTTCCAGGCAAAAGTACTGGAGTGGGGTGCCATTGCCTTCTCCGATGACTCACCCTTTACAACTGTCTTAAAAGTCATCTGTTTTATTTTGCTTCATGTTACATTTTACATTATCAATACACTAAATTTCTTGTGCCAGGTTAAGAATCCGATGAGTGAACAAACAAGTATCTTGAGGGAACTAAAGCACTCTAGTGTAATGGGAAAAAATTGTGGAACAGTAAGGGCCTGACTAGTTTGGAAAATGTACAACATTGTTGGTTTCAAACATTCAGGAAAATGATATAGAGAACCCCCCTGCTGTCCTTCTGCACATTGGATCTAATTTGAATTCATAATGCAACCTGCTCCCAATGCTTTTCTATGAATTGTAATGACTTAGAACATTTAGCAGAGTTTGATAAACTAAGGAAAAACAGAGGGTTATATGGTTAAAATTTTTTTGGTAATTTTTATTATTGAAAAAAAAAATAGTCTATAGCCATGCAATCTGAAAAATATATATTCACATCAGGACCTAATAATCAAATTTTATGAATGGGAAAATATACATTTCAGTTTTTCCTTGCTACTCCTTAATATCAAGAATGGAGAAAGACAATAAATTAATTTCTTGACTATCATCACTGCAATTTTTAAACATAGCACTATAAAATTTTTGCTTCTAAAATTAAATGACAAAATATATGCACATTACAATTGAGTTAGGAAAGTTAGAATTAGGACAATTGGATTTTTACATTTTGGTTTTGCTTTGGCATTAATGTGTTTTAACTATAAAGGGATTTCAAGCAAACAGTGCTGATTAGATTATCAGCTGATTAGTGCATGTAAAGTGGTGTCTTATGATTTTGTTGTCACTTAGCAATGATACAAAATATCTCTCCATATGTTTTCAAGTGAACAATGTGATGACTTCTCCTTAATTAACTTAGGACTTGACTGCGTCATCCATCTAATGCTTGTTGTAGCTTCTACACTAATGTAGTTGCTTATATGCTAATGCTTGTTAGCTTGGCATTTTCCAGATATGTTGACAAGAGGAAATTAAAAATAAATTTTCTAAAGGTTAGTTAATTACAGATAATAAATTTTGTTATGCAAATGTGAAAATGATTTAATTTCTCAACAGCTCATACTGAGCCAGTAAATTAAAGCTTACCTTTTATTTTCAGTGTTAAATTGACAAAGAGACAAAGGAATTAAAGGTCCTTGACTTTGTTTTATGACTAAACTATTATTATTTTATCTCTGCCTGACTGTTTTCCTTTGTTTTTGCATTTTCTCACTTCTCTGATTGAATTTATTTTTTGGAGTTCAAGGTTACTTGCAACTCAAGGTTACTCAATTATATGAAATTCTAAGTTTCTAAGTGTTTTTGTTCTTTTCCCTTGGAAGGAATCTAGGGATCCAACTTTAATCTTTTGAGGTCCATTTTAGAGCTTTGAGTCAATTATAAAGTATAGTTTTACCCTGAAATTGATCTTCCAATGTTTAAGTCAGAACACAGAAGTAAATTTTACACATTAGACAAGTCTATTTTTTTTTTTTTCAAAACTAAATCATTCAGCCCATAGAATTTATTTTTATCTGAAAAGTGCAGTTTAGTATAATTAGCTTTATTTTATCTTATAATAACAAGAATATGAATTCCACTTGACACCTCCATCTGAGATGATTTTTACCTGTCCCTCAACATACCACCTCTATTTACTTGATGACAACCACTCAACCTTCAGAGATCAGCTCCAATGTCAATCATGTTTCTTATATATTCTTTCTTACATTTCTTTCATAGCCCTTTCCATGGATTGCATAACATATACTTCTTTTGTAATGTTTGTTATCCTGCTGAGTTGTAAGCTCCAGATAGAAAAACTATTTCTATTTTTTAGTTCACTTTTTATCTCTAGGATCTTTCACACTGCTAGGCACATGATAGATGGTCAAATGATATTCATTTAATAAATAGAAATATAAATGGATACATATGGTCCACATAAATTGGAGAGTGAATAGTACAATAAAGTTCTTTGTAATAGCTTTCTGTTAGGTAGGAAGTAAGGCATAAGCAATCTGTGTTGGCCTAGTTTAAAAGAATTCAAGCTGATCTCTAAACCCCTCCTCAGATACTCCCCAATGTGGTTTGGGAGAGCTCAAAGATATGCTACAAAATAACCATAGAAACTTTTCCAACTCCAGCACATTAACCCTAGGCTCACAGTTAGGATACAAACTAACTACAGAGGCTTCTCCAACTCTGGCCTAGTACCCTTGATGTATGGATGTGTCCTCAACTGACCTTAGACAACAGGGAGCCTATTCAGTTCAGTTCAGTTGCTCAGTTTTGTCCAACTCTTTGTGACCCCATGAACCGCAGCACGCAAGGCCTCCCTGTCTATCACCAACTCCTGGAGTTTATCCAAACTCATGTCCACTGAGTTGGTGATGTCATCTAACCATTTCATTGTCTATCATCCCCTTCTCCTCCTGCTTTCAGTCTTTCCCAGCATCAGGGTCTTTTCAAATAAGTCAGCTATTCACATCAGGTGGCCAAAGTATTGGAGTTTCAGCTTCAACATCAGTCCTTCCAATAAATACACCCAAGACTGGTCTCCTTTAGGATGGACTGGTTGGATCTCCTTGCAGTCCAAGGGACTCTCAAGAGTCTTCTCCAACACCACAGTTCAAAAGCATCAATTCTTTGGCACTCAGCTTTCTTTATAGTCCAACTCTCACATCCACACATGACCACTGGAAAAACCATAGCTTTGACTAGATGGACCTTTGTTGGCAAAATAATGTATCTGCTTTTTAATATGCTACCTAGGTTGGTCATAACTTTCCTTCCAAGGAGGAAGCATCTTTTAATTTCATGGCTGCAATCACCAACCACAGTGATTTTGGCGCCCAGAAAAATAAAATCACCCACTGTTTCCCCATCTATTTGCCATGAAGTGATAGAACCGGATGCCATGATCTTTGTTTTCTGAATGTTGAGGTTTAAGCCAACTTTTTCACTCTCCTCTTTCACTTTCATCAAGACGCTCTTTTTAGTTCTTCTTCACTTTCTGACATAAGGGTGGTGTCATCTGCATATCTGAGGTTATTGACATTTCTCTTGGCCATCTTGATTTCAGCTTGTGCTTCTTCCAGCCCAGCGTTTCTCATGATGTATTCTGCATATAAGTTAAATGAGCAGAATGACAATATACAGCCTTGATGTACTCCTTTTCCTATTTGAAACCAGTCTGTTGTTCCATGTTCAGTTCTAGCTGTTGCTTCCTGACCTGCATACAGGTTTCTCAAGATGCAGGTCAGGTGGTCTGGTATTCCCATCTCTTTAAGAGTTTTCCTAAGAATTTTCCACAGGGAGCCTGTTAAGTGTTCATAAATATTCTGTACATGCATACATCTGATTACAACAGACTGAATTATGGGAAAGACACAAATATTATAGCCTGTTGTTATGTAACTTGAAAATATCAATCAAAAATGTCAGTCCATACCCTCCTAGGTGAATATGTAAAAGTCTGTCTTGAAAAACCTCATACCTAATCATTCCATCTCCAGTGCCTCTCTTGACTTTGTCCATCTCTCTCTTGAGGTATTCTTTCTGTTCTTCCTTTGATAAACTTGTTTTTGCCATGGTCAAGACCTCAGATCCTTCTTTGTGTCCTTACCAAGAACCAAGGCCCACGAGGAAGTGTTCTCTTTGACTCTCCCTATCTGATTGTAGTTTGAAGAAGTATCAGTTTTTCTTATGATCATGTTTCCAACAAAATGAGATGAAAACTAAAAGCACACTAAAATGAAAATAAAATTGAACAGTGATTTGTCTCATAAACTTGCAGGGCTACCAAGGCCAATAAAGTCAAGGTATGTGGTCTTTTAGTCATCAACCTAGACAAACAGAGCTTGGATTAGAGAGAGCAATGGGTGGTTATTTCAATGAACTTACTTCATACCAAAGAGGCAAAGCCTTATACTAGGTACAGTGAAGATAGTTTCTGTTAATTTGCAAAGGCAAACATTGAGACAGCATTAAAAACAACCTTGCATACCTCCATTTCAACATCATTTCTGTGTAACCGTTATATTTCTACTATTAGAATCATCTAACACACTAATGAGATTTTTTTTTTTTTTAGATTTGTTTATTTTAATTTTTGACTGTGATGGGTCTTCATGTCTGTGAATAGACGTTCTTTAGTTGTGGCGAGCTAGTGGGGGCTAATTTTCATTGTCTTGTGCAGACTTCTCTCATGGCTTCTCTTGTGGAGAATGGGCGCTAGGTGCACGGGCCTCAGTAGTTGCAGCAAATGGGCTCAGCAGTTGTGGTGGAAGGACTTAGTTGCTCCACAGAATATAGGATCTTCCTGGACCAGGGATAGAACTGGTGTCCTCTGCATTGCAAGGCTGATTCTTAACCACTGGACCACTAGGGAAGCCCTGATAGGATTTTTAAATGCAGAGGTTTTTATGGAAAGCCTTACTTGAAAATAACCAAAAACATAAGATTTATTGTTTTTGAGGTAATTATAACACATTTAACTGCATGCATGCACATGTTATTATACTTATTCAGTTAATTCTAACTCCTGTGATAACTTTATAAGGACTCAAATTAAGCTCCCTTTAGGCCACCAAATTCATCTCACTTAGGCATTTGATGACTAAATATGAGTAAGAATTGTCTAACTTTTTGGCTTGTCTTGGTTTTTCTAAATCAAATGCATTCCATAGTGTTATCACATAACATTTTCTTTTCATATTGTTATTAACCTTTCTTAATTAGTTCTTATGGGTAGTGTGTGCCCTGTGCTAAGTAGCTTCAGTTGTGTCCAACTCTTTGCAGCCCCATGGACAGTAGCCTGCTATGGTCCTCTTGTTCATGGGATTCTCCAGGCAAGAATACTGGAGTGGTTGCCATGCCCTCTTCCAGGGAATCTTCCCCACCTAGGGATTGAACCTGCATCTCTTATTTCTCCCACATTGGCAGTTGGGTTCTTTATCACTAGTGCCACCTGAAAAGCCCTCTTATAGGTAGAACAGACCAATTCCCATATTTGGGGAAAGAAAATGGTTGGGACGCTTTATGTTTTTGCTTGGGACAAAAAGATTCACAAAAAAGGATTAGACTTGACTGCTTTCTCTTTATGTTTCATGATTTCTTCTTCCTTTTCTTTTTCCTTCTTTATTTCCCTCATTTCTTTCTTTTCTATTATAGTCACCTTTTTTCCACCCTCCAAATTCCTGTTTTAATAAGGATGTGTTTATTTTGAGGAAAAATGTTCCACCAAATAAACCAGAATATCAACTTTAGAAAACAAACCTTAAGACTATTACACTAATCATTTCTCTAGAGGATGCATTTGATGTGCCAACTCTCATTCACAACAATACAGTGTTACGTTTGTGCTAAACAGCCCCATATAGCACTCTTGGGATTTAACACACATCCGATCAGATCAGATCAGATCAGTCAATCAGTTGTGTCCAACTCTTTGCGACCCCATGAATCGCAGCACACCAGGCCTCCCTGTCCATCACCAACTCCCGGAGGTCACTCAGACTCACATCCATCGAGTCAGTGATGCCATCCAGCCATCTCATCCTCTGTCGTCCCCTTCTCCTTCTGCCCCCAATCCCTCCCAGCATCAGAGTTTTCTCTAATGAGTCAACTCTTCGCATGAGGTGGCCAAAGTACTGGAGTTTCAGCTTCAGCATCATTCCTTCCAAAGAAATCGCAGGGCTGATCTCCTTGAGAATGGACTGGTTGGGTCTCCTTGCAGTCCAAGGGACTCTCAAGAGTCTTCTCCAACACCACAGTTCAAAAGCATAAGTTCTTTAGCGCTCAGCCTTCTTCACAGTCCAGCTCTCACATCCATACATGACTACTGGAAAAACCATAGCCTTGACTAGATGAACCTTTGTTGCAAAGTAATGTCTGCTTTTGAATATGCTGTCTAGGTTGGTCATAACTTTTCTTCCAAGGAGGAAGCATCTTTTAATTTCATGGCTGCAGTCACCATCTGCAGTGATTTTGGAGCCCACAAAAATAAAGTCTGCCACTGTTTCCACTGTTTCCCCATCTATTTTCCATGAAGTGATGGGACCGGATACCATGATCTTCATTTTCTGAATGTTGAACTTTAAGCCCACTTTTTCACTCTCCACTTTCACTTTCATCAAGAGGCTTTTTAGTTCCTCTTCACTTTCTGCCATAAGGGTGGTGTCTTCTGCATATCTGAGGTTATTAACACATATACCTCAACTCAAAGCTGCTCTCAAGTGCTAATGAGATTGTCTTTGTAGTTAGGTCCATCACCCAAGACTTGGTTTCAGTGTCAAGACTGATGACACCAAGGAGGGGATGAAAAGATTTTTTTAATTTACATACTGAGGCTGTATGTGGAGAACAGGGTGGGATTTTCATGGTGGTTAAGGGGTGAAACAGGAGTGAGTCTGCCCAGAGCAAAAACTTGTTTAGTTTGCACCTCCTGCTGTCACTAAGGAGGGTGCACCCAGGACTTCTTATTAATGTGTTCATATGTGGGACAGAGAGGGATCAAGCTCCAAAAAATGGAGTCACTCTAGTTCCTTCCTTGCTTCCCTACTCTTTTCCTCCCTTACTTCCTCTACCTCTTCCTTCCTTCCTTTCTCCCTTCCTTCCGTCTTTGTATGTACAGTATAATTTTCCTTTCATCTGCCATCCTTTTTATATCCTTTTTCATTTTTATTTTTTGCTTTCATTCCAATTTAGAGTTGCCATGTATCTCTGAAGACAGCCAATGAATTGGTAGAGAGAGTACAGCCTTTTTCATAATACTCTGAACAAGACAGGTCATCCAAGGCAGCAACACTGGTATCTCATGCCTTCTGTTTCTCAGAAATTGGACTTAGTAGGTTTTTTTCCTCTTCTAAACATCTTCAGTAGAGATTCATTGGATGTACCACATGCAGAAAGAAACAGTCAGTTCATTAACTTGAGAACTACCACTATCTGCTCTGAATTATTGAGCCCTGCAACACAATATAATAGTCAAAACATTGAAAATTTTATGATAAACCAAATATAAAAAATTCACAATATTTTTGGCTTCCCCATAGTCTAAAGCAGATATATGCCTTATATTATGTTAAAAAAATAAGAAATTCTAATTAATAGAATTCAAGTGATTATATAAACTGTTCACAAAATACTAGTTTCTTCCTCAAATGTTGAAGTTTTTCTTAAGGCTTGTAATCTTGGTCCTATTTCTATATCTTGTAATTTTAATCATGAATTTATAGATAAATTAATAATTATAATTGAGCTACCCTTTAAAAAAAGCTAGATTTATTTTTATGTATACATGGAATTCACTTTTGTCATCACAAGGTAGACTTTAATATTTAATAAAGCATATAACTGGGTAATGAGGCTATAATTTCAAGTTTATGACTGATTCTCCAGAGCCAGTAATTTAGTTGTAAGGACTGAGAGATGAAAAGACTTTGTACTTTTCCTATTTGCACATGTTTCCAAGTGGAGATGATTTGATGACATTCTCTTTCTTTCAAGCTATTAACAGCTTTTGTATCTCCACACTGCTTCTGGTTGCTGTCTTTCATCAACTCCTGTCTCCATGATGATTTTTCTCAGATGAATCTCTCACTCCTCTTACTCCTTTGAATTAGGCTTTTATTTTTTCAGCACTCTTAAATTATATGTTCTTAATGTTTAACATGCTCTCTGTTTGGATGCATCAATCATTAACTGGTGCATATTTCATATACTTCTTCCAGTGCTGCTACTGTTTTTTCCAATATATGCACGTGTTTTCACAAGAGACTTTTTAGGTACTGCTGCTATATGTATTAGGGCTTCCCTGGTGGCTCAGATGGTAAAGGATCCACATGCAATGCAGGAGAGCCAGATCAATCCCTAGGTTGGGAAGAGCCCCTGGAGAAGGGAATGGCTATGTCATGGCTCTAACCAGGTTATTTGTGAATAGAGAGGGAAGTTGGAGATGAATAAATTCTGTCTGTTGAACTATAGTATAGGTGTTATTCTTCTAGGCAAGAATACTAGAATTCTTGCCATTTCATTCTCCAGGGGATCTTTCCAATCCAGGGGTTGAACCCACATCTCTTTGTATCTCCTGCTTTGTCAGGTGGATTCTTTACCAGCTGAGCCACAAGGGACACCCAAGTCATTTTAAAACATCTCGTAACTAATAAGTGATAGAGTAGAGAAAAACTTAAACTAGGGTTGTGGTTGTTATTGTTCAGTTGCTAAGCTATATTCAACTCTTTGTGAACCCATAGAATGTAGCACGCCAGGCTTCCCGGTCCTCCAAAATCTCGTAGAATTAGCTCAGATTCAAGTCCACTGAGTCAGTGATGCTATCTAACTGTCTCATCCTCTGCCACCCTCTTTTCCTTTTGGCTTCAATCTTTCCCAGAATTAGGGTCTTTTCCAATGAGTTGGCTCTTCACATCAGATGGCCAAAGTATTGGAGCTTCAGCTTCAGCATCAGTCCTTCCAGTGAACATTCAGGGTTGATGTCCTCCAGGATTGACTGGTTTGACCTCCCTGCAGTCCAAGGGATTCTCAAGAGTTTTTTCCAACACCACAATTCAAAAGCATAAACTCCCTGGTGCCCAGGCTTTTTTATGGTCCAACTCTCACATACATTTATGACTATGGGAAAAACCGTAACTTTGATTATATGGACCTTTGTCAACAAAGTAATGTCTTTGCTTTTCACTATGTAGTCTAGGTTTCTCATGAGGAGAGTAAAAAAGCTGGCTTGAAACTCAACATTGAAAGGCTTAAGATCATGTCATCTGGTCCCATGACTTCCTGGCAGGTAGAGAGGAAAGGGTAGAAGCAATGATAGATATTATCTTGGGCTCCAGAATCAATGCTGATGGTGAATGCAACCATGAAATTAGAAGATGCTTGCTTCTTGGAAGGAAAGCTATGACAAACTAGAGTTATTTGATTCCAAATACCTGATTTTTTGTCCAGCCATATTCACATCCTGGCTGTGTCCAAACATACTATATAGTTCTTTCCATTATTTTTTGCAGTCACTATAGGGATTAACATATATGCTCCTATCTCATCTTTAATACTGTGAGTCATTCAGTCATGTCTGACGTTTGTGACCCCATGGGCTATACAATCCATGGAATTCTCCAGGCCAGAATACCGGAGTGGGTATTAAAGCCCTTCTCCAGGGCTTTAATACTGTAGTTATCATATATTATATCCACACATGTTATAAAACCTAGAAAACAATAATGTATTTGCTGTTTTAAACCTATATCTTTACAAAAAAAGACAAAAAGGATAATTAACAGGTTAAAATATTTACCTACTATTTCCAACAGTCTATTTGGAACAGTCTATTTACTCCTATAGCTACATCTGGTGTGATTTCACGTGGTTTCATCTGATGTTATCCCTCAGCTTGAATCCACTTATAATGAGTTTTTTATAATTAAGGTCCAACAGCAACATGTTTTTTGCTTATCTATAAATGTATTTATTTTGCCTTAATTTTTGAAATTTAATTTCTTAAATACAGAATTGTAAGCTGGCATCTTTGTGTCAGAATTTTAAAGATGTCACTCTATTGTCTTCTTGACTCCATGGTTACTGATGAGAAGTCATCATTTTTAAAAATCTTGTTTCCTAAATATATCATTTATTATTCTTGGGCTGCATTTAAGATTTTTCCAGTGGAATTCCCTGGTGGCCTACTGGTTAGGATTCCAAATTTTCACTGCCATTACCCAGGTTCAATCTCTATTGCATTTTTGGTTTTAATCACCAAGTTGTGTCTGAAACTTGCAATCCCATGACTATAGCTCACTAGATTCCTCTGTCCATGTGATTTAGGCAAACTGGAGTGGGTTGTCATTTCCTTCTCCAGGGGATCTTTCCAAGCCAGGGACTGAACCCAGGTCTCCTGCATTACAGGTGGTCTCTTGCATTGCAGGCTGATTCTTTACTGACTGAACCACCAGGGAAATCCCCAATCTCTATTGGGAACTGAGATCCTGCAAACTGCAGGACCAAACTTACTTTTTTTTTTCTTAAGATTAATTTTGCTTTTGAATTATGGTGTTGGAGAAGACTCTTGAGAGTCCGTTGGACTGCAGGGAGATCCAACCAGTCCATCCTAAAGGAGATCAGTCCTGGGTGTTCATTGGAAGGACTAATGTTGAAGCTGAAACTCCAATCTTTTGGCCACATGATGCGAAGAGCTGACTCATTTGAAAAGACCCTGATGCTGGGAAATATTGAGAGCAGGAGAAGGGGATGACAGAGGATGAGATGGTTGGATGGCATCACTGACTCAATGGATATGGGTTTGGGTAGACTCTGGGAGTTGGTGATGGACAGGGAGATCTGGTGTGCTGCAGTTCATGGGGTCGCAAAAAGTCAGACATGACTGAGTGACTGAATTGAACTGAATTTTGAACAGTTTGACTATAATGTGTGCCCATATGTTTTATGTTTGTGTTTCTCACGTTCGGGCATTTTCTGTTTCTTAATTCACCACATTTGGGATATATTTGGCATTAATTCTTATAATAGTTTTGTTACTGCATTCTATTTATCTTCCCTTACTGGAGCTTGAATTGCACATATATGAGGCCATTAGACATTTTTTCCTATATCATCATGCTTCTACTTTTTAAAGCGTATTTTCTCTCTGTTCTTCAGGTTGGATAATTTCAGTTTATCTATTCCCAAGATCACCAGATTTTTTCTTTCAACTCTAATTTTCTTTTAAGACAATGCAGTAAATGATTTATTTTAGACAGTTTAATTTCCATTTCTAGAATTTTCCCTTAATTCTGCTTAGTTATCTTCATTCATTATCAGCTAACTTTCTCTCAAGTCCTTGAACATAATTGCACTATTGATGTCTATTAAACACCACTGGCTCAGCAGGTAAAAAACCTATCTGGCAATGCAGGAGACACAGGAGATGTGGGTTTGATCCCTGGGTTGGGAATATCCCCTGGAGTAGGGCGAGCAACCCACTCCAGTATTCTGGCCTGGAGAATCCCCATGGACAAAGGAGCCTGGTGGGCTGCAGTCCATGGGGTCACAGATTCAGACACAACTGAGCACATGCACTGGGTCATATCAAGATTAGTTTCTATTGACAAGTTTTTGTTTGTTTGTTTGTTTTTAACCATGTCCCTATTTTTCACAGGTTTGATAGTTTTTACTGCGTACTGGATAAAATCCCACTGGTGGACGACGTGCCTGGTAGGCTGCAGTCCAGAGTCGGACATGACTGAGTGACTTCACTTTCACTTTTCACTTTCATGCATTGGAGAAGGAAATGGCAACCCGCTCCAGTGTTCTTGCCTGGAGAATCCCAGGGACGGGGGAGCCTCATGGGCTGCCATCTGTGGGGTCGCACAGAGTTGGACATGACTGAAGAGACTTAGCAGCAGCAGTAGATGCTGGGGATGATATATTGTAGAGATTCTAGATTTTTTTGTTACACCAAAGAATATTGTGGTTTTTTTTTTTTTGTCCTTGCGAGTAATTAACTTAGCTGGTCTGAAAATATAAAACATACATCCTGTCAAGTGAAAAGGAGTTTAACTTTCTGTTCATTTCCTTTCTTCTACCATCTGTTGTTTTTGACACAGCTGTTGAGAATGTCCTCAGGGATCAGCCAAAAATTTGGTAGAGTTTTAGTGCAGGATTTGACGCATGTCTCTTGTGATTTCCTGCCTTCTATGATGCTTTCTCTCACTTTCAGTTGCTCTGGCTGCCTTGATTTCTGTCCTCTGATCCTTCAGAAAAATAATGTGACAGGGTTCTACTTTGATTTTACTTGTCTTACTCCATACAATGTGGAGAATGGCTTTAGACAAACAAACAAACAAATCTTACTGGTACTGTTTCTTTCTTTTAAGGTTCAACTCCTCTATAATTTCTGCTTGCTATTGGTCATGGTTGACTTTCATATCGTCACATAGTTGATTTTCATATCTTCTCCAGAATAATGAATGTTATTTGTGTTAAGGTTGATTTGATACAGGCCATTCTGTCATACTTGAAAGAATCCTCCCACCACATTTGTTTACTTGAGATGTATGTTTATGTATGTAAAGCATTTTAGTTTGCTGATGAAATTTTACCAACTCATTGTTAAATACCCTTTTAATCTGTCTTGTTTTTCAGTTGCTAAGTTGTGCCTGACTCTTTGCAGCTCCATGGATTGCAGCACACCAGGCTTCTCTGTCCTTCACCATCTTCCAGTGTTTGCTCAAACTCATGTCCATTGAGTCGGTGATGCCATCCAACCATGTCATTCTCTGTCGTACCTTTCTCCTCCTGCCTTCAATCTTTCCCATCATCAAGGTCTTTTGCAATGAATCAGCTTTTCATATCAGGTGGTCAAATTATTGGAGCTTCAGCACCAGTCCTTCCAATGAATATTCAGGGTTGATTTCCTTGAGGATTGACTGATTTGATCTCCTTGCAGTCCAAGGGATTCTCAAGAGTCTTCTCCAGCACCACAGTTTGAAAGTATCAGTTCTTTGGTGCTCAGCCTTCTTTATGGTACAACTCTGACATCTGAACATGATTACTAGAAAAATCATAGCTTTGACTATACAAATCTTTGTCAGCAAGATAGTGTCTCTGTTTTTCAATATGCTGTCTATATTCGTCATAGCTTTTTTCCCAAGGAGCAAATGTCTTTTAATTTCATGGCTGCAGTCACCATTCACAGTGATTTTGGAGTCCAAGGAAACAGCTAAATGTATTTTACATATAATCTTCTTAATATCATTTTGACACTATTTAATCTTTCATTCTTTTCTACCCACCATGACTTGGTTAATGAGAAAGCTATTTTTGTCAATCCATTTTTAGTATGTAGTGCAATGCAGACTTATATACTAAAACTATTGCCTTTATCCCCAAGAGGTATTAGTTACCAATCCAATTTTTTTTAATAGACTTTAATTTTAGGAAAGTTTTAGAATTTATAGAAAAACATGAGCTGATAATAGAGTTTTCAAATACCCACAGCCAGTTCTTTCTATTACTAGCAGCTTACATTAATATGATATGTTAGTTACAATTAGTGAATTTTTATTATTAACTAAAATCCATAATTTATTCAGAATTCCTTAGTCCTTTCCTGATTTTTCTTTTCCATTTAATGTTCCATGACCATCCAGGAAATAGTCATTCAAATAACCACATTACATTAAATTGTAAAGTCTCTTTAGGCTCCTCTTGGTTGTGGCAGTCCCTCAGACTTTCCTTATTTTTGATGATCTCACCAGCTTTAACAAGTATTATTCAGATATTTTGTAAATACCCCTCAATTGGAATTTGTCTGGCATTATTCTCATGATTTGTTTAGGATAGGTTTTGAAAGAAAGACCAGATAGTTAAAGTGCTATTTCTATCACCTCATATCAAGGATTCTTACTATCAACATGATTTATCATTATTGATGGTAACCTTGACCATCTGGATGAAGTAGTGTCTGTCAGGTTGCTTTGCTGTCAAGTTACTCACACATCCTATATTGCGTTTTGAGAGGGCATATTTATATGCAGCTCACCCTCACAGGATGGGGAGTTATGGTTCCTCTTGTCAACAGCAGAATATGTACATAAATTATTTGGAATTTTTGATGGTTCATTTTATGTGTCACTCTTGCTAGGGTATTATGTCCAGCTATTTGGTCAGACACTAGTTTATGCACTGTTGTGAGAGTACTTTGGAGAAGTCATTAGTATTTACAATCAGTTGACTTTAAGCAGATCACCATTCACGATGGGAGTGGGCCTCACCCAGTTAGTTGAAGACCTTAAACCAAGGTTTATCAGAATAAAAGAAATTCTGCAGTACTCTAACATAAAAATTTTGCTGAGTTTACAGTCTTCTATTATGTCTTATAGATTTTGGACTTGCCATTCCCTGTTACTGCATTAGCCAATTCCTTAAAGATCTATCTGTGCTTACATCTATCTATCATCATTTGTTTATCTCCTATTCATTCAATTTCTTTGGAGGTATCTAATTCTTCTGCCTAAAAGGTTTGCCTTGTCTCTTGAATTTGTTTATTTAATCACTTACTTATATTAGTATGGCCTCATGGATATTTATTTTATACTTTGAATGACTATTCTAGTACTTCCTTATTGTTTTGTTCCTTAATTGTTTTGCCAATTAGGAGCTCCTTTAGTTGTTTCTGTGTTTATGTACCCCATGAACATAGGTTTTTATTTTGAGCAGCTCTGTATTTTCTGTCATTACAAGATGCTCCAACTCATCTTTTATATTTCTTGCCTCATTTCGAATTTCTACAGCATCAGCTTGGAAATAGATTCTTTTTCCTACACTATTCTCCATTCTAGGAATCAGAGTCATAAAAAGTATATAATGTTAGAAAGCATCTAGTCCAGTGAATTTCAAAGATTAAGATTCATATGAATCATCTTCAGACTTTATAAAAATTCAGATTCATTGGTTCTGGGAGCATGAGATTCTTTATTTTTAGGAATCTTCATGATAGTGTAAATGTTAGTCCTTTGAGGCACAAGGATGTGGTCAACATTTCTCATCTTCAGTTCAGTTTTCAGTTCAGTCGCTCAGTCATGTCCGACGCTTTGTGACCCCAGGAATCACAGCAGTAGTTGATTTTTTCCCCAGTATTTGTGTTATATCTTCAGTTCAGTTCGGTTCAGTCACTCAGTCATATCCGACTCTTTGAGACCCCACGAATCGCAGCACGCCACGCCTCCCTGTCTATCACCAACTCCCGAAGTTCACACAGACTCACGTCCATCGAGTCAGTGATGCCATCCAGCCATCTCATCCTCGGTCGCCCCCTTCTCCTCCTGCCCCCAATCCCTCCCAGCATCAGAGTCTTTTCCAATGAGTCAACTCTTTGCATGAGGTGGCCAAAATACTGGAGTTTCAGCTTTAGCACCATTCCTTCCAAAGAAATTCCAGGGCTGATCTCCTTCACAATGGACTGGGTGGATCTCCTTGCAGTCCAAGGAACTCTCAAGAGTCTTCTCCAACACCACAGTTCAAAAGCATCAATTCTTTGACTCTCAGCCTTCTTCACAGTCTCTCACATCCATACATGACCACAGGAAAAACCATAGCCTTGACTAGACGGACCTTTGTTGGTAAAGTAATGTCTCTGCTTTTGAATATGCTATCTAGATTGGTCATAACTTTTCTTCCAAGGAGTAAATGTTTTTTAATTTCATGGCTGAAGTCACCATCTTCAGTGATTTTGGAGCCTCCCAAAATAAAGTCTGCCACTGTTTCCACTGTTTCCCTATCTATTTCCCATGAAGTGATGGGACTGGATGCTATGATCTTTGTTTTCTGAATGTTGCGCTTTAAGCCAACTTTTTCACCCTTCTCTTTCACTTTCATCAAGAGGCTTTTTAGTTCCTCTTCACTTTCTGTCATAAGGGTGGTGTCATCTGCATATCTGAGGTGATTGATATTTCTCCCAGCAATGTTGATTCCAGCTTGTGCTTCTTCCAGCCCAGTGTTTCTCATGATATACTCTGCATAGAAGTTAAATAAGCAGGGTGACAATATACAGCCTTGACGTACTCCCTTTCCTATTTGGAACCAGTCTGTTGTTCCATGTCCAGTTCTAACTGTTGCTTCCTGACCTGCATACAGATTTCTCAAGAGGCAGGTCAGGGGGTCTGGTATTCCCATCTCTTTCAGAATTTTCCACAGTTTATTGTGATCCACACAGTCAAAGGCTTTGGTATAGTAAATAAAGTTTCATAAATTCTTTCTCAATTTGTCCCAAATAGTATCTCTCACAATAGACTATTCAAAGTCATAAAAACCTGAAGCAATAATATTAACTTACGTGCAACTTTGGTTCTATTTCTAAAGTTGAGAAGGTAGAATCTTCTTTACTAGGTTATTTGTTATATTTGTTTCCTAAGTTTATATGGGAGATATTCTAATAGTACATAATATTTATATACAGAATACATAATTGAAATAATACATAATATGAGACATTAAAGTTAATACATAACTTGATTTAAGTAAGTCTTTTTTTTAAACGAAGTAAACTTTTTTATTATACAAATCTTCAGTCAAAATCTGAAATAGCAGTTATGTAAGGAATCCAGAAAATTGTGATATAAATTCTTTATATAGAATAATGGTGTTCCATATAATCTCTCAGTCTAATGTTGTTTCCCACATTAATCAGTTTCATTTGGCTCTATATGAGAAAGATAACAGAGGAGAAGCATATGTAGGGGCTGAAATAATCAGTGCTTATTGCAAACGCAACAGATAAGGTTACAGCTGTTCTGAATAAAGGAGGTTGATATGCTATATTCTTCTGAGAAGATTGTGTAAAGGAAGGGTTATGCAAATATTCAAGAGGAAACAAAGTTTGAGGAATCCTCAAGTCAGTTGAATTACATCACATACTTCATCATCAAAGAGCAGATGAAAAAGAGTAATCTATTTACCTCCAACCTATCATCATATTTTTCATCAAAAGTTTCATAACAGTGGAAATATTGGATTATATTCTGTGTTTATTGACATATGGGGTAATATAAGTATAATGAAAGAACTAAATGAACCTGTGTCTGGTTTATTGCTCATAAAACTCACATCAAATGGTCATGAACAATGGATGGGCAAATGTAGATGTTCTTTATTAAACTTCTCCTAAGATAATAGTGGCTTTATTTGTGAAGTTATTACTTCCTCTCTTCTTTATATCTAGCTAAGGATTTTATGTTCGTGAATATTGGCAATTGAATCTAATAGTGGCTTTCTGGATATTGCTTCAAAAGCCAAAATCTGTCTAATTTCCCTGGGCTCAAAATAATACATAATCCTCAGTACCTCCTTCAATAACTTAAAGAGAGGAAAATATGCTTTGCTACAATTGACATGAATTTTAGTGTATATATATACATATATATAAGTGAATTTTAGTATATATATGTATATGAATTTTAGTGTATATACATATATGTGAGTTTGTGTATGTGTAGCAGTGACTCACAGAATAAAGATAGATTTTATATGGTAATAATAGAATTCATTTAGACATATATTCTAAATTTTTTCATTCTGATATTTTTCAAGTTATTTATCTTTGCTTGTTCTGTTTCACTGGAGTGTTTGATTTCATATAGCTTATCATAGACAGATCTTTCCTATAGGTATGTGTGTTTATGTGTATGTACATAATATAAATGAATGTGTATTTAAAATATTCATACACGAGGAGCTATATGTTAACATTGTATTTCTTATTCAAAATGTTGATATTCTCAATGAGTTACTCCTGGTTATGTTCATGAAGCAAATCTTGCTTAAATGCCAGTATCATAATTTCAGGATCCTACCCTGGTCCATTTTATATTCTAATTCATTACAATTTGGTGAGGATTAAATAATATCAAATGTTTATATGACACTGACTAACTTGCCATATGCTACTTGAACTGTCTTACACACTTACACTCATTCAAACCTAAACAGGCCCTGGTACCATCCTCATTTGAGAGATGAGAAAACGTACACACAACAGGCTTAGTATCTCATCCCAGGAAAGCTGAGATAAAAAAACCTTATAATCTGCCTCTTATCAAGTAAAATAATAAAATGCACTTTGTGCGTTTGACATCAAGAACTTTCCAACAAATATTACTTTTCCTCTGCACTTGTTCTCAATTTCTTTTTTATTCCTTTTCACCCTTAAAATATTTTTTCTTATTTAATGTCGGCAAAGAGAACAGAAAGAAAAAGCCTCAGTAGCATATTTAACATGCATGTTATATAGTCTTGGGATCAATATTAAGATTACCAATGGTAAAAATCACAAATTCCATTTTATATTCTTTATGGCACTTCAAAAAAGGACTTTGATACTTTAAACTGTGTTATAGCTCTTTCTCTACAGTATTCTGGCTCATTTTTAGTTAATCCAATTTTACAGTTAAACTTTTTAAAATTAATCAAATGCTTCTTGATAGAATGACTGAAAAATTCTCACTGACTCTGGTCTTAAATGTTTTGTCATGCTTTCTGAGAGCATAAATATTTTAGCCTAAAAATAGTCTAAATTTTTTTCCTATTAAAATAAGAGCTAAACTGAGGGTTTAAAAAAGCTGTATAGTTATACTGAACATTCAAGTATGAATTTTGGTTACCCTTATATTCTTATGACAAAGAAAAAATTGAGCATCCCAAATACCAAATTTAATTATTTAGGTCTACTTATTACTATAACTCATAATTATCAGATAATATATAATGGAGTAAAATGGCAATTTAATATTTGCAGAATGGTAGTCAGCTACAGGATACAAAGTGAAATATATTTTATATGGCTTCAAGGTCTTCTTAAATAAATAGATCTATTACATTCATAAAATGTTGGCAAAATAAAATTATTTACTTGACAGATTTCTAACGTGATTTATTAAATTGTTCTGACACATTTGAAAGCTTGACGCTTAAAGATTTGTAAGAGTTAATGAAAAGAATGATCTAAGGTATTTAAATTTTCTTCTTATTCAGTAAGAACTTTCCAGTATAAATCTTTGTGTAGATGGTTTATGCTCTGAAGAAAGAACAATGGTTTGATTCTCAAAATCTCATCAAAAAATGAACACTTTATGACTTGTATCCCAAATTGGTCCATATTCATAAATTAATCAAGTCAAATGCTTGGATAAGACATTCTTGATTGAACAGATGGCTTTGGATCAGAAATGGAAGAGAAAGTGATTTTCAGTCCTATGCTTTTATTTTAATAAGTGTCAATATTTCCGAACATTTGAGATATCTCTTAGCAGATGGTGACTTTGGAATTTCCTTAGCACATCCTGAGAATGATACATCTCTATTGTTACTAAAAGTATATAGACAATGATGCTATTTCCTAAAGTAAATCATAATGAATTGAAAATGCTCTTTTATTATTATTTATCATTAGATAGAAAATCAATATTAAAAAAAAATTATATCTGCCAGAACTTTTAGACCAAAAAAGAAAAATTCATACTAAGAACAAGAATTCTGTAATTAATTTGTTTCCCATCATGGAATTACAACATTGAATCATTTCCTATATTTATTATAAAATAAGACTTGATCATAATATCTATTAAGTTGAAAACTGACAATCCAGCCCATTGTTATTTCTGACCCAGCAAACTTAGACATAATATACAATATTTTTCAAAATTGCTGCAGATGGTGATTGCAGCCATGAAATTAAAAAACGCTTACTCCTCGGAAGAAAAATTATGACCAACCTAGACAGAATATTGGAGAAGGCAATGGCACCCCACTCCAGTACTCTTGCCTGGAAAATCCCATGGATGGAGGAGCCTAGTAGGCTGCAGTCCATGGGGTCGCTAAGAGTTGGACACGACTGAGTGACTTCACTTTCACTTTCATGCACTGGAGAAGGAAATGGCAACCCACTCCAGTGTTCTTGCCTGGAGAATCCCATGGACTGGGGAGCCTGGTGGGCTGCCATTTATGTGGTTGCACGGAGTTGGACACGACTGAAGTGACTTAGCAGCATACAGAATATTAAAAAGCAGAGACCTTACTTTGCCAACAAATGTCCGTCTAGTTAAGGCTATGGTTTTTCCACTAGTGATGTATGGATGTGAGAGCTGGATTGTGAAGAAGGCTGAGCGCCGAAGAATTGATACTTTTGAACTGTGGTGTTGGAGAAGACTCTTGAGAGTCCCTTGGACTGCAAGGAGATCCAACTAGTCCATCCTAAAGGAGATCAGTCCTGGGTGTTCATTGGAAGGACTGATGCTGTAGCTGAAACTCCAATACTTTGTCCACCTGATGCAAAGAGCTGACTCATCTGAAAAGACCCTGATATGGGGAAAGACTGAGGGCTGGAGGAGAAGGCGACAATGGAGGATGAAATGATTGAATGGCATCACCGACTCAATGGACATGGGTTTTGGTGGACTCCAGGAATTGGTGATGGACAGGGAGGCCTAGCATGCTGTGGTTCATGAGGTCACAAAGAGCCAGACTGAATTGAACTGAATATATTGTAATAAGTATATATACTTATCAATGTGATATATATAAATATGAGGGTCAAGGATTAACAATGGGCTGGACTGTCCATTGTTAACTTAATAGTTATTATGGTTAAGTCTTCTAAGGTCTTCTGTAATAAGTAGAAGCAAGGAACTGTGTTTTCCAGATCCCTGTCTCTCTTTTCATCATCCAAAGAATTGTACTTTCATGAGATTTTAGATAAAGGAGAAGCATAAAGTTTTATTTTCATGGGTCCACTGAAGATAGACATTGGACCAATGTAAGAGTTCAAGAAGCCTCCAGTTGAGCTTTTTGAGAATCATGTTCACTTGTGTTGATAACCAAAGTACTTGGATGGGAATGGTCCAGAGGTTCTTAAGTGGCTTTAGAGTGACCATGTAAGACCCATTTGTTTACATGCTTAAGTGAAGATCTTCATATGTAGTTTTCTAGATTGTTTTCCCCCCAGCCTTTCTGTCAAATAAACATCTAATTGTTTGTATTAATACAACTGAAATATATAGACTGGCTTCTGTTTTTCTAACCAAATTTTTACTTAAATAAGCAGTAAAAACTTGTATCTGAAATAAGGAGAGCAACATAAGAAAAACAGCTAAAATGTTAAATCTTGGAAAATAGAAAAGAGGAGTAAGATTGAATCTTAATATCCATATTTATCAATACTATCCTAAATGCACACACACGGCTTTCAGGTCAGAGAAGACTACTATTTACACCCAGCAAATAAGCATGTGCCTTCCAGGTGCCTCAATTTCTTAACCCTGGGGTGAAGCAATGAGATCCAGATGTTCTCCAACATATGCTGATTTGTACTATAAGTGAAGAACCTAGGACAAAATAACCTGAGTGCTTTGATCCTTGGGGAGCATGTTTTTACTCTAACCCTTTGGAATGTGTATACATCTCTCTTGGGGAAAGATGAACTCATTGTTTTCAGCTTTACAGTATCTTCCAAGTCTCAGCTCCCCAAGCCCTCAGATAAATTTCTGTGGAATTGTCTCACTGGCTAAATCTTCCCAAATTTACCTGCCTTTCAGATGTCTGTAAAATATACTCAGAAAGCTTCAACTATGCAGAAATACACAAATATTTTCTCTACTATCCCATAGGAAATGATTGTGTTTTAGAATTATGGATCATACGAATATTCAAAATTTGTGCATATGTTATTATAATTAGTATCTGCATTATTATTTACCAGTTTTTATAAATAACAGATGATCTTGGATCCATAGAAGATTTTTTTGCTGGTTAATTATTTACTGCCATACCAAGAGCAGAACTGCAGCAGCAAGAGCCATACCTGATTATTGTATAATATTTGCATATAGAAAAGCGAAGTCTTTAAGGTTCACATATGTTTTTGAGGAATCCACATGCCTCGTGTGTGAGATAGTTAAATTATCATGAAGCCAAAGTTTACCTATGAAGCTTACATCCAAATTTTAGTCTTCAAAAAACTATTAGTTGTGTACTTTGCTCTTTTATACCAATTTTTTCATTTTTTTAAAAAAATACGCACTTTGAAAATTATTTATTTATTTATCTGTGGCTGTGCTAGGTCCTCTTTGTTGCATGGGCTTTCCTCCAATTGTGGTAAGCGGGGCCACTTTCTACTTGTGTGTGCAAGGGTCTCTCATTGCAGTGCCTTCTCTTGTGGAACACAGACTCGAGGGCATGCAGCTTCCAGGCTCTAGAACACAGACACAGTAGTTCTGGCACACAGACTTAATTGCTCCGTGGCCTGTGGGAATCTTCCAGATTGAACGTGTGTCGCTTGCACTGGCAGGCAGATTCTTTACCACTGAGCCACCAGAGAAGCCCAATATTTTCATTTTTAGAAGGAAATACTGCTATTAAGTGTAATAATGATAACCTGCCCCATCCCATGCACCAGAAACATAGGTACTAACACAGCTATTAATGTTTTATACTGAATATGATAGATTCTGCTTCAACTATTAGGGGAAAAACAAGCCACCTCAACAAATTAAAACTGAAGCATTAGCAATACACAAGCCCTAGAATATATGGGTTACTTGCATACAGCTTAGGTTGTAATTTCCAGGAATATGTTTAATTTTTTTGCATTCTTCAATGTTAATATATTTTATTTCCACTGACAGCAAAAATAATTGCTTTGAACATAACAAAAGTAATTGTGTGAGAAATTTAACATGACTCTATGGTAGTGCCTCTGTAATTTCTGTATTTGCTTTTGCATATCTGAATGTGAAAAAAGCAGATCTATTCCTGGAACTTGAAAAATGAGGTTGCGGTTAAGGGCACCATGACATATTCTGGTAGAACGTATGTCTTTGTTGCCTATTCTTTTTAGTTTGAAAAGGTATGAGAGTATGCTTTATAGCCACCTGCTATTTGTGCCTCTTTAGGAAAATGGACTGCAGTGTAAATAATTATGTTTTTGAAAAGCAAATGATCACTTTCTCCAGGAAGACTGATAAATTCATGCCCCAGTTAGGTTCCAGCGTTTGCCAGCTTTTCTCACATCTTTGCTACTTGCCTTTCACTTTTAGCTTCATTTATATTTCAGTCCCTAACATGAACTTTAATTGAGATAAAGCTAATTAGATTGAACACAGTACTCCAAAATTCAGTAATAAGCCAAACATCTCATATGCCCGTATGACTATATGAATTCTTATCAATGGGAACTCTTTCCCAATGCCTCTTAGATAGTTCCAACATTAACGCTCAGGTCCTAACACACCCTCTAGGAGCCATTCTATTTATCCCGAGACTTGCTTTAGTTGCTTATCACTCCTTCCTCTCTGTCCATCTCTCTCACAGGTTAATCACATTATGCTACAACAATTTAAAAATCTAGAAGTAGATGGAGTTTTGACAATAAGTGGTGTAGTGTTCTTCTTCACATATCTTTCTAACACTTAATAAAGTACAGGCACAAATAGGACTTAAAGGATGCTTGCTAAACAACTGGATGAATCATTGCTAAAATACCTTAAAGGTTAGTAAGTGAGAATAGAGGTTTGATAAGAATGAGTACCATCTGGACTTCAGGAATTTGTCTGTAATGTAGTCATTATGGACAAGCACATGTCAGGGCATGGCAAAGCTTGGGAGAAGTTGATTAGAGACTACCTCACTATGTTTACTCTAGATTAGTGCTCTTTTAGTTAATTAGAATTTTTACATATATTCCCACACACTTAATTTCAGTGCCCAGTTAAGATTTTACTCCTTTGCTCTACCACTATAACAGAAATCTATACCACTGGCGTGCTGCAGTTCATGGGGTCGCAGAGTCAGACACGACTGAGTGACTGAACTGAAATGAACTGATGCAACTATGCTTAAAGCAAGTTTTAAAGAAGTAGACAAGGCTATGGTTTTTCCAGTGGTCATGTATGGATGTGAGAGTCGGACTACAAAGAAAACTGAGCGTCAAAGAATTGATGCTTTTCAACTCTGGTGTTGGAGAAGACTCTTAAGAGTCCCTTGGACTGCAAGGAGATCCAACCAGTCCATCCTAGAGGAGATCAGTTCTGGGTGTTCATTGACAGGACTGATGTTGAAGCTGAAACTCTAATGCTTTGGCCACCTGATGTGAAGTGCTGACTCATTTGAAAAGACCCTGATGCTGGGAAAGATTGAGGGCAGGAGGAGAAGGGGATGACAGAGGATGAGATGGTTGGATGGCATCACCAACTCAATGGATATGGGTTTGGGTGAACTCTGGGAGTTGGTGATGGACAGGGAGGCCTGGCGTGCTGTGGTTCATGGGGCTGCGAAGAGTCGGACACGACTGAGCAACTGAACTGAACTGAAAGAAATAGACAAAATAAGAAAAAAGTCCTTAAAGTTTTCTGGATTAAAAAAAAAAATTAGAAAACCCATGTGATCGTCTATAAATGAAATCAAGCAGTATTTGTCTCTACCTAATGTATACTGGAGTGAATTTTTAGAGTTAATATATATCCTACAAATACATTGCATCTCCTTCCCCCCCTCCTCCCTGCATGCTATACAATTTGATTTCACTTATATGAAGTACCTAGAATAGATAAATTTATATTCAGAAATTACATTGGTAGATGCTAGGGGTCAGGGTCAGGGGTGGGGAGGGAATGGGGAGTTGGTTTTAATGAGGTTCAGAGTTTCAGTTTAGGAAGATGGAAAATCCAAGAGATAGATAATGATAAGAGTTGCATAATAATGTGAATACTGAACTGTATACTTCAGTTCAATTTGGTCACTCAGTCATGTCCAACTCTGCAACCCCATGGACTGCAGCACTCCAGGCTTCCTGTCAATCACCAACTCCAGGAGCTTGTTCAAAATCATGTCCATCGAATCAGTGATGCCATCCAATCAGTGATGCCATCCAACCATCTCATCCTCTGGGGTCCCCTTCTCCTCCTGCCTTCAATCTTTCCCAGCATCAAGATCTTTTCCAAGGAGTCAGTTCTTTGCATCAGGTGGCCAAAATATTTGAGCTTCAACGTCATCATCAGTCTTTCCAATGAATAGTCAGGACTGATTTCCTTTAGGATGGACTGGTTGGAACTCCTTGCAGTCCAAGGGACCCTCAAGAGTTTTCTCCAAACCTGCAGTTCAAAAGCATCAATTCTTTGGGGCTCAGCTTTTTTTATAGTCCAACTTTCATATCCATACATGACCACTGGTAAAACCATAGCTTTGCTTAGACAGACCTTTGTTGGCAAAGTAATGTCTCTGCTTTTTAATATGATGTCTAGATTGGTTATGGATTTGTTGTCTTGCAGTTCTTTCCTTCAGGATTCCCTGAAGCAGCACCAGCTTCCCCCTCCACTTGGCAGTTAAGACAAGGAACAGACAAACTTCCAGTGTCAGACTCAGTTTGTAATACTGAGGGCTCCTGTAGAGGGCAAGAAACACTCCAGGAACATCATGGGGTCACACTGCCTGCCACATCCTCCCAGGAACCTGAGCCTCAAAAGAAATCCAGCTTGGGTCTCAAGCGTGCCCAGTTTCCTGAAATTTGATACTAGCCAAGTAGGTCATTTTGGATCATTAATTGGATACATAAGTCCTCTTGGAGGAGGTCACCATTAACCCCACCATGGAGCCACCGAGCAAACGACCCACAAACGGCAGAACAATTATACCAAAGAAAATACTGCACTGTTAAGAAAGTTCCAGGACCCACAACAGACTCCCCAACCTGGGGATCTGGCAAAGGAACTGAGAACCCCCAGGGAAATTGACTTTGGAGGCCAGTTGGATTTGTTTACAAAACTTACACAGGGCTGGGGAACAGACTCTTAAAGGGCACAAACAAAACCTTGTGCTCACCAGGGCCCAGGAGAAAGAAGCAGTGACCCCACAAGAGACTGACTCAGACTTGCCTATGAGTGTCCAGGAGTCTCCAGCAGAGGCAAGGGTTGGCTATAGCCTGCTGCAGGGTTGGGGGCACTGAGTGTGGCCGTGCTTGCATGGGACTTTTTGAAGGAGATTGCCATTATTTTTATTACCTCCACCTTAGTTTGGTCTCAGGTCAAACAACAGAGAGGGAACACAGCCCTACCTATCAAGAGAAACTATACAGTTAAACATGATTAAAATAGTATGTTTTACATTATGTGACTTCTACCCACACACACACACACACACACACACACACACACACACACACACAAATTAAAGGGAGATAGCCTCTTTTTTGATGACTTGAATTCTTTAAGAGCTGAAAGATTTCTTTTTCTTTAAATTGTATTTTATTTAGTACATAACTAGATGCATCTGATTAGTTAATTTTTGGCAAAAATAAATTGACTGCTTTATTTTTGAACATGAGATATTCAAAATAGTCAAATTCATAGAAGCAAAGATAGCAGTCATGGCTCCCAGGGACTGAAAAGAGGGGAAAACGGGGTGCTACTAATCAAGTCATGTCCGACTGTTTGCCACCCCATGGACTGTAGCCTGGCAGGGTCCTGTGTTCGTGGGATTCTCCAGGCAAGAATACTGGAGTAGGTTTCTATTTCCTTCTCCAGGGGATTTTCCCAACCCAGGCACTGCATCCAGGTCTCCTGCATTGCAGGCAGATTCCTTACCATCTGAACCATCAGGGAAATCCTGGTAACTCAGAACTTGACTGAATCAGAAGTTGACTGCTTGTGAACTTTATTTCACTACTGATTAAATCAGTTTATTATGAAGATTGCCTAAATAGTCATGTATTCATTTAAAATAAGCTTATATTTTAACAATGAAAATAATTAAAATAGATTAACATAAATATAAGTTATAAATTAACTAAATTTATCCAGGTAGTCTTACATACTTAATTCTAAGGGGATAAAAGTCTGAAAAATTATATCCAGTTTTATCATCCAGTATATTTCTGTCTCCTTGTATTTTGTACATATTCTTGAACTATTTTAGCAAAATTTTTTAAAAAGCTATGTTTCTCATAATCATTGATATTTCTATATGTTTTCAAATTTAACTTTTTATTTATTCCTTGCCTTTAGATACTTATGATATAGATTATTAACTTTATTCTTTTGATAAGACCTGACTCAGATCACAGATTCCAACTAAAATTATTAAGTTACCTTTCATCTTAACTCTTTCCTGATAAGATTTTAAGCTCTTTTCATATTTCCTGAAAAAGCTAGCAAGAGACAAAAACATTTGCTCTTTTACCATTTAAATAAAGGATATAAGAGATAATTAAGTTTGTTTGTCATTCTCCATTTTTTTTTAAAAAGAAATTTAGGATAAAATGAAAATTAGCAAACTTAAAAAGAAGTTTAGTCTTCTTTAGACTATAACATATAATTAAATGTTAATATAAATATATTTCAGCAATTGTATATTTTCAAGGTAAAAATACACTCATAACTGGACACATAGGTAAGGGCAATATCTATCTGTAAATTAATTTTTTCTAGGTTTCAATGTTCTTATTAATCAGGAATATGTATAATAAACCTTTGGATATAAGTGAAAGGCTCTGAAAGTTTTTTCAGTATGCTTACCTTTGCAAACTATTCTTATTCCCATGGTAATCATAAGTGTATCCTCATGAATTGATTTTATATTACATTTCAAAAGAAGATTCTACTCTTTTGTATCCTCATAATGCTGACTAACATACTGTTATCAAACCCAGCTTCGGTCTGCTCACCCAATGCACAGCAAAGCCAATCTACTGACAATGTATGTACAGCATTTATTGCATGGCAACCAATGTAGGGCCAAGCAAGGAGAGCTAGAAACAGCTCACATTCAACTTTCTGATGAATTTTAGGGAAGAGTTTTTAAAAATGAAGATAGGGAGAGGGTCACAGTGTGTATGATCAACTCATGCACAATTCTCTGGTTAATGGTGAGATAATAGGGTGACATTTTTGGAATCTCAATCATCAATCTCTGATTCCAGTCATTCTGGGGTCTCTCTGCTGGTGGTCAGCATACAGTTAACTCCTTCCCCCTGGTGAAGGATTTAGAGGAGGATTAGTACCTATGGAATAACTCAGAACATTATTTACAGCCCCTGAGAAGGTGCTAAAGGTCCTTGACTTGGTTTTATGGCTACACTATTATTATTTTGTCTTGCTTGACTATCTTCCTTTGTTTCTGCACTCACTTCTCAGATTAAATTTGCTCTTTGGAACTCTGGAAGATCTAGGAGGCTGAAGCTTTTCTATTACAAATGAAAGTCAGGGGAAACAGGGAACATCTGTCCTGAGGAAGCCCCTGTGGGGTCCTGCTCAGTTTCAGTACCATATCAGACAAAACTCCTTAGTATTCTCTTATTGTCAGATATAAACTTGCTTTTATCTTAAAACAATATTTCTGGAGAAACTTCAAATATATAGTCAAGATTGGCTGTGGTTGATGCCTTATGTGCCTGAAACATGATCCTAACAAAATTTTAGATGTGAGAATGGAGTCAAACCCTTTAAGGTTTGAGTACCTCCAAATGAATTTTAAATAACTGTGTTCTTGCTCTCTTATATATATACATTCATATATTATAGTTAAGATAGATGAAAGCTTCTATTTTTAAAGGAACAAAAAACGTTGCATGAGGTGTTCAATACTCTCTAAAACAGTGGCACTCACTTAACCAGAGCTGTTAATAAGGAGCTTGGTACATGGTTGTATTTAATTCAAAAACTTCAGTGCCCACACCACTATCAATCTTCAGATAAATTAGAAAAGACACACGGAACTTTCAAACTTAAGCTAGTTTTCAGACACTCCTGAATTTTGTGAATATCAGCCCCCAGTCCCAGATGCTGCTTTAAAACAGGGCTAATATGTGATCATATTGCTAATAGGTTCCAGAGACTTCTGTGGATTTCCTGTCAACTTGTTCATAACTTATAACTTGGAAAAGACATCTAAAAAAGTCTGCCTTGAGTCTGGAGTAGACTTCAGGATCTTGGTCCTTGGAATCATCAATTAAGTAAACAGCTGAGTCATCTTAAAATTACTGAGATTGTCTTAGGAAGAGACCTCAAACTGAGATTGTGTGGGAATCTTCAAGAAGCAGATGACTGCAGAAGGAGATAGCTTCAGCATAATACTATCTAATCAAGAAGATAACTGACTACTTCTGCCCAAGTTTCATAGAAAGAAGTAAACAGAGCTACAGATTGTTATGCTTTGATCTACCTGCTCCCCTATGTACTATATCTTCTTAAATATTTTCCCCACTTGATTGTTTAATATTTGTAAGTGATTTACAGACACATAATATCACTTGACAATAACACTGTCCTTAGCCTTTTTTATTTGGATTGTAAAATGATCACCACAATAAGTCCAATTAACATCCATCAACACATATTTCAAAATTCCTTTTTCTTTTGATGAGAACTTTCAATACTTACTTTCCTAGCCCTTTTCAAACATGCAATATGATATTATTAACTATAGTTAGCAAAGCAAAAGGAGAAGGGGGTGCAGAGGATGAGATGGTTAGATAGCATCACCAATTTAATACACATGAATTTGCACAAACTGAGAGATAGTGAAGAACAGGGGAGCTTGACATGAGTGATGAAGCCCATGGGATAGCAAAGAGTCGGACACGACTTATCAAGTGGACTACAAGCACCTGCTGTACATTACATCCTGATTTTCTAGCTGGAAGTTTATACTTTTTGATCCTTTTACCATTACCCACACTGCATCGCCTTAAGCAACTACCAATCTGTTCTGAATCCATGTCCTTAGCATTGATTTTCTCTGTTCCAATTCACTTCTTGACATGAGTCCAATACCTGAACACAATTTACTCATGCTTTGGCTAAGATACGTAGTGAAACAGACTGTTGGGTTTGTACTCTTTCACTGTGATGTTACACAGTGATCCATTGATATGCGTTCCTCATAATAAATCTGCTTATTCTCCAGTTGGATTTTTAGATAGTATCACCACAACAGGAAAGAAAACCAGAAATCTAGAGCCTGTTATCATGACATATCTAGGGTGGGAATTTTGTTTCTGCACTGAAACAACCCCCACAGAAAATTTGTGTCTGTTAGCTTTTAACCAAACTTTTACAAAATTAGAGGTTGGCAATGAACTGGGGAACTGATGGTATATATTCCAAAACTGTCTCATGAAAAAGAGCCCTATTTAAGTTCAGTTCCAAACTCTTGCACTTTAGTTCTCCTTGGTGACCTTCCTAGTACAAAATCTATCTCTGTATTTGGACCATTCTCGATGAGTGACGACTAACCATTACAAAGTTATTGGGCATTCCCGAGTTACATTTTTGGCTGAAAATAGATCATGGTAAAAAAAAAAAAGAATCTTACTCCATTTTTTTACTACTTGAATGCTGATATCTTTTTACCCTTTTGCTCCAAAATTGGGCAAGCTGACAAGAAATCATGGGTGCTACTCCTTTGGTGCTGGAGGGAAATTCAAACCAGGCAAAACCCTTCCTGTGTGTGAGAACCTCATGTAAGTCCCATTTTTAAAGCATCTTTCATACTTTATTTTTAAAATTGCATTTTGTTATGGTAAGAAAACTTAACAAGATATTTACCCTCTTTTTACATTTTTAAGTGTACAATACAGTGTTGTTGACTATAGATGTAATGGTATATGACAGATCTTTACAGCTTATTTCTCTCGCATAACTGGAATTTTATGCTCATTGATTAGTAGCACCCTGTTTTCCCCTCTTTTCAGTCCCTGGGAGCCATAACTGCTATCTTTGCTTCTATGAATTTGACTACTTTGAATATGTCATGTAAGGGAAATCAGGCAGCATTTGTCTTTCTGTTACTAGCATATTTCACTTAGCATAATGTCTTCCTGGTTCATCCATGTTATTTTATGCTGGAGAATTGCTTTCTACATTAAGGCTGAATAGAATTTCATTATGTGTATATAAGACATTTTCTTTATCCATTTATCTATCAATGGACAGATAGCTGTTTCCACACCATGGTTAATGTGAATAATAGTACAATGAACATGAGAGTGCTAATATTGATTTTTGAGATCCTGATTTCATTTCCTTTTGATAAATACCCCTAAATGGGATTGGTGATTATATGGTAGTCCTATTTTTATTTTTTGAGGACTCTCTATACTGTTTTCCATAGTGGTTGCACCATTTTGTGTTGCCATCAATAGAATAAAAGGGCTGCAATTTCTCCACATTCTTACCAACACTTGTTTATCTTTTAATTATTTGGTAAGAGCTATTTGATTGATGTGAAATGTTATTTCAGTGTGGTTTTGATTTGCATTTCTCTGATAACTAATGGCATCAGATATTTTTTCACATACCTGTTGACCATTGGTGTGTCTCCTTTGGAGAAATATCTATTCAAATCATTGTTTTTTAGTCATTAAGTCATGTCTGACTCTTTGTGACCCCATGGACAGCAGAATACCGGGTTCCTTTGACCTCCACTATATCCCAGAGATTGCTCAGATTTATGTCCATTAGTCACACCCACAATAAAACTCTGAGCCACTCTCCTTTCCTTGACCTCCCAAGCCATTTGGAACTTGCTTGAGAACTTTATTCTACTCTCAATTCAAGTAAAAAAGCTTTTTAATCTCCTTGGTATATGTGCAGTGTCATCAATTCCAAAGTCCATGACAAATTTTTGGTGGGGTCCATTCTGATATATTGTCTAGCTTCACCTGAAAAATAACCACAAGTAGTCGTTTGAGACTTAACCATTTGCTTAGGAAATTCTTACTCAAAAGAGACAAAATTGTTAACTAGTCAAAAAAAAAAAAAAGTTTGCTTTAGATCTTTGCCAAACAACTTATGTGGGTTCACTCCTTTAGTCAAATAATTATATAATTAAGACAACAGCCTGCTCACCTGAACAAAGAGTTTGGGTATAGGGTTCATAGTTGTCTCGTCAAGATTGGTTTCAAGATTCTGGCTCTGTTGTGTCTACTTTTTTTAAATAACCATATCATGAACTCTGGCATGAATGCACAATCATTTTTCTTGCCTTGAATATCCTGCACTAGGGTGGGAGGTATATATATAATTAACTGATTTATATTGTTGTATGGCAGAAAGCAACATATAATTGTAAAGCAATTTTCCCTCAGTTAAAAAGTAAACTAAAAAAAGAGAATATTCTACATTAAACTGTTGGAATCCAGGGAATGAAGCCTATATATATATATATATATTTTTTTTTTTTTGTATTTGTGGATACTCTGCTATTGCCTTAGAAATTATTTTTTTTTTTAAATTGTAACATGACAGTGTTTAGTTTGAACGATTAATACATTTCAGATATAATATTATACATATTTCAATGTTATTCTCCCCAATCATTCCACCCTCTCCCGGTCCCAGAGTCCAAAAGTCTGGTCTATACATCAGTGTCTCTTTTGCTGTCTCGTAAATAGGGTTATTTTTACCATCTTTCTAAATTCCATATATATGCGTTAGTTTACTGTATTTGTGTTTTTGTTTCTGGCTTACTTCACTCTGTATAATAGGCTCCAGTTCCATCCACCTCCTTAGAACTGATTCAAATGTATTCTTTTTAATGGCTGAGTAATACTCCATTGTGTATATGTACCACAGCTTGCTTATCCATTCATCTGTGGATGGACATCTAGGTTGCTTCCACGCTCTGGCTATTGTAAACAGTGCTGCTATGAACATTGGGGTACACGAGAATCAATATAGTTAAAAGGAATGAAGCCTATAAATTCTCTTTCCTTTCCTCTCCTTTGATACTGTTAAGAATTTGTAAATGTGGAGTTTTTCATATCTGTAATAAAGTTAGTTAACTCAGTTTTGAGTGATCAAGAGATTTTTGTTTGTTTTTGTTTTCTTTTTAAGGGGAGGTGGTTTTTGTAATGAGTCAAGAACTGACAAATATTATGTCTCACTCAAACTCTTAATTTTCTTTCTAATTGCTGTTTACATGACTTAACCTAGTTTTCGAGTCACTGCTGTTTCCCCAAATTGCATCCATCTTTAACAGTGACCCTAGTATTCCATGGATAGGTTTTCTGTTCGATATACTTCTGCCTCTATCAGACCATAATTCAAGCTAAAATTCATATATTTTCTGGAATACGAACCATTAAGATCAAGAGACTGTGCATCTGCTATCTGAGGCATGGTGATTTACACAGTAAGTGCCCAGTGACATGTTTATTATGCTAATAAACTCTTACTGAATATGCTATTGACAAAATTCTTGACTTCTCTCTTTATCTCCCAACATATGGTGCTTCATATCTTGTGCTAGCTGTATTCATGTGGTTGATTCTTTAAACCGGTGGGTAGAACCAATTTGTGTAAAGTAAGTATAGCACCCAGAACCAAATCTAATATTCTAAACAGAGAACAAAGAGCCTCCATACTCTTGTGACAGATGTTCTATTTTTATTATCAAATCATAGAAGACTGCCCTGGTGTTTTGACAGGCACATGCTGTCTTCTACTAAGTGAAGTTGCTCACTTGTGTCTGACTCTTTGTGACCCAATGGACTATACAGTCCATTAAATTCTCCAGGCCAGAATATTGGAGTGGGTAGCTTATCCTTTCTCCAGGGGATCTTCCCAATCTAGGAATTGAACTGGAGTCTGCTGCATTGCAGGCAGATTCTTTAGCAACTGGGCTATCAGGGTAGCCCTTTGATTAAGTATCAGATCAGATCAGATCAGATCAGTCGCTCAGTCGTGTCCGACTCTTTGCGACCCCATGAACCGCAGCACGCCAGGCCTCCCTGTCCATCACCAGCTCCCGGAGGTCACCCAGACTCATACCCATCGAGTCAGTGATGCCATCCAGCCATCTCATCCTCTGTCGTCCCCTTCTCCTCCTGCCCTCAATCCCTCCCAGCATCAGAGTCTTCTCCAATGAGTCAACTCTTCGCATGAGGTGGCCAAAATACTGGAGTTTCAGCTTTAGCATCCTTCTAAAGAAATTCGTTCTAAAGAAATTCCAGGATTGATCTCCTTCAGAATGGACTGGTTGGATCTTCTTTCAGTCCAAGTATACAATTAACTAAATTCTTAACATAATTTTTTTTTTTTTTTACCTCTTATAATGGTAAGTTATATCTTGTGGTATTTTCATTGCTACTGCTGTTTCTTTGGACTAGGGGGGTAGTTATTTTATTTTATTTAGATGACTGTAAGCTCTCAAAATTGTGTGCAATCTTGATCTATCATATTCTATATTGAGTATCCTTCTTGACTTTGTGCTAATCACAGATTTAGTATTATAGTTTCTAAATCTTTATCTTGATAATTCATGAACATCTGAAATAAACAGATCGAAGGGAAGAAGTTTGTGCCATAATGTAGAAGACCTACAATCATGAAAGCATTATCATCAGTGACAAGGCCATTTGATCACGTGTGTTTGAACTGGTTGTGTGAAGAAAATCTGAATAATCTGGAAAGTGCTCTCAGATCCCTTTTTCATGCTTGGATCAAAGTCTACAGGCAATTAGTGTCTTTGAAATGAAACACTGAAACCTCTGTGGTTTGCTTACAATTCTAAGACCACCTTCGCTGATGAAATATTGATTCCTTCTTCAATCTCATCTTAAACTCTCTCTCTCTTTTTTTTTTCCTGGAAATCTTTCTGATCACACTTTCCAAGGCTGGGTTAGATGTCTCATCCAAGTGTTCCTTTTAGACTCTTTACCACTCCTATTACATTTCCACACTTCATTGTAATTGTTTATGGCACATGCTTATGTTTCACATTAAAATGTAAAAAGCACAAGAAGAAACTTTATTTTTTTTTTTTTCATTAATTGTGTTTGAAGCTCCTAGATTTCTGGCTGACATATAATCAATGAATATAAAATATCATCCCAAATATATTCATGTTACTTTCTAATGGATGATGAAATGTTAACTTCTTTATTTTCTATGACTGATCTAATCTAAGAATCTCAATTTCACTGAATATAAGTCACCTAAAATTCTGAGTTTAAAAAAAAGCCATTAGTTTTTTAATGTATACTAAAAGTTCAACTGTCTATCAAGGGCTGATATAAAAATATTTTACACAAAGAATCAGGTTTTTCGAAGTCTGGCCATCTTTCAGTCCATCCCTCCACCTTTTGTTTCTGTCTTCCAAGGTGGTATTGCTGCTGCTGCTGCTAAGTCATGTCAGTTGTGTCCAATGCTGTGTGACCCCATAGATGGCAGCTCACCAGGCTCCGCCATCCCTGGGATTCTCCAGGGAAGAACACTGGAGTGGGTTGCCATTTCCTTCTCCAATGCATGATTTTATTTTTATTTTATTTAACTTTACAATATTGTATTGGTTTTGCCATGTATCAAAATGAATCTGCCACTGGCATACATGTGTTCCCCATCCTGAACCCTCCTCCCTCCTCCCTCCCCATACCAACCCTCTGGGTCGCCCCAGTGCACCAGCCCCAGACATCCAGTATCAAGCATCGAACATGGACTGGTGATTCGTTTCATATATGATATTATACATATTTCAATGCCATTCTCCCAAATCATCCCACCCTCTCTCTCTCCCAGAGTCTAAAAGACTGTTCTATACATCTATGTCTCTTTTGCTGTCTCGTATACAGGATTATTGTTACCATCTTTCTAAATTCCATATATATGTGCTAGTATACTGTATTTGTGTTTTTCTTTCTGGCTTACTTCACTCTGTATAATAGGCTCCAGTTCCATCCACCTCATTAGAACTGATTCAAATGTATTCTTTTTAATGGCTGAGTAATACTCCATTGTGGATATGTACCACTGCTTTCTTATCCATTCATCTGCTGATGGACATCTAGGTTGCTTCCATGTCCTGGCTATTATGAACAGTGCTGGGATGAACATTGGGGTACAAGTGTCTCTTTCAATTCTGGTTTTTTCAGTGTGTATGCCCAGCAGTGGGATTGCTGGATCATAAGGCAGTTCTATTCCCAGTTTTTTGAGGAATCTCCATACTGTTCTCCATAGTGGCTGTACTAGTTTGCATTCCCACCAACAGTGTAAGAGGGTTCCCTTTTCTCCACACCCTCTCCACCATTTATTGCTTGTAGACTTTTGGATCGCAGCCATTCTGACTGGCGTGAAATGGTATCTCATAGTGATTTTGATTTGCATTTCTCTGATAATGAGTGATGTTGAGCATCTTTTCATGTGTTTGTTAGCCATCTATATGTCTTCTTTGGAGAAATGTCTATTTGGTTCTTTGGCCCATTTTTTGATTGGGTCATTTATTTTTCTGGGATTGAACTGCAGGAGTTGCTTGTATATTTTTGCAATGCATGAAAGTGAAAAGTGAAAGTGAAGTCGCTCAGTCATGTCAGACTCTTAGTGACCCAATGGACTGCAGCCTATCAGGCTCCTCAGTCCATGGGATTTTTCAGTCAAGAGTACTGGAGTGAGGTGCCATTGACTTCTCCGAAGGTGGTATTAGGTTGATGCAAATGTAATTTTGGTTTCAGACCATGAATTTTAAATCCTTATAACTAGACTTAAACCAATCTAATAAATAGTTTTATGCAGGAGTGTACTGAGGCCTTCAGTTCAGTCGCTCACTCGTGTCCGACTCTTTGCGACCCCATGAATAGCAGCACACCAGGCCTCCCTGTCCATCACCAACTCCCGGAGTTCACTCAAACTCACGTCCAGCAAGTCAGTGATGCCATCCAGCCATCTCATGCTCTGTTGTCCCCTCTTCCTCCTTCCCCCAATCCCTCCCAGCATCAGAGTCTTTTCCAATGAGTCAACACTTCGCATCAGGTGGCCAAAGTACTGGAGTTTCAGCTTTAGCATCATTCCTTCTAAAGAAATCCCAGGGCTGATCTCCTTCAGAATGGACTGGTTGGATCTCCTTACAGTCCAACAGACTCTCAAGAGTCTTCTCCAACACCACAGTTCAGAAGCACTGAGGCTTTATAGAGCATCAAAGAAAGCATTCTTCTGAACCACGGAGTCTTCTGGATTCCTTGGCTCAGTGAAGTGGCTAGTTTCTCTGTAGTAAAGAATTTGGTTGGCCTTTGTCCCAGTAATTAGAAAGTGAAAGCGTTAGTTACTCAGTCATGTCTGACTCTTTGTGACACCATGGGCTGTAGCCCACCAGGCTCCTCTGTCCAAGGAATTCTCCAGGCAAGAATACTGGAGTGGGTTGCCATTCCCTTCCCCAGGAGAATCTTCCCAACCCAGGAATTGAACTCAGGTCTCCTGTATTGCAGGCAGATTCTTTACCAATTGAGCAACCAGGAAACCCTAGTTCTTAGAAGTAACCTTTAAATCATTGAAAGATCCCTGGGTAATAGAAATATCTTTTTTTATGGTGAACTTTGTGGGTTTATGGACTTCCCAGGTGGCTCACTGGTAAAGAATCCACCTGCTTTGGCAGGTGACTCAGAAGATGTGAGTTTGATTCCCTGGGTTGGTAAGTTCCCTCGGAGAAGGAAATAGCAACCCACTCCAGTATTCTTGCCTGGGAAATCCCATGGACAGAGGATCCTGGCAGGCTTTAGTCCATATGGTTGCAAAGATTTGGACATAACTTAGTGAATGAGAACATGCATGCAAACTGGGGGTTTATGCTCATGAGTTACCTCATATTGGGGTTATAGATGCTGCTTCTGCTGCTAAGTCACTTCAGTCGTGTCCGACTCTGTGTGACCCCATAGACGGCAGCCCACCAGGCTCCACCATCCCTGGGATTCTCCAGGCAAGAACACTGTAGTGGGTTGCCATTTCCTTCTCCAGTGCATGAAAGTGAAAAGTGAAAGTGAACAGACTGTGCTAATGATAATGACTCTTGATAAGTTTGCTCAGATCAGAAAGACCAACCATACGACTGGGGGATTCTGGCTTTGAGTCAAGTGTTATCAATTCAACCCGCGGTGAAAGGAGATTGAACTCAGTCATGTGGGCCATGATCTGATCAGTCATAACTACATAATGAAAGCCTAGTAAAAACTTTGGACACCAAAGTCAGAAGAGCATCCCTCATTTGTAAAATACTCTACATATCATAACATATCCATGTACTAGGAGGGTAACATATCCTGACTGTATAAGGAGAAGCCACTGGAAGCTTTGAGTCCAAGATCCTTTGAGAACTCGGCCTATGTGTCTGGCTGGTTCTGATTTGAACCCTCTTGGCCATAGCAAAACTATAATAATAACACTTTCCTGAATTCTGTGAATCATGGTAGCAATTAAAAACCAGAGGGAACTCTCAAATTTACACTCACTTGGTCAGAAGTGAAGGTGGCCCTGGGAACCAGGTTTGTGGCTGGTGTTGGAAGTAAGGGTAGTCTCAAAGAGGAGTGTACCCTTAGCCTTAGAATACTTTTCTAATTCTAGGTGTTAGTGTAGAAGACATTGCAGTCTTAGTTTCTATGCTGGTAGATGCTGAACAGTTCTTGTAATGATCCTAGCTCTTTGCAGACCATTCTTTGTAGAAAGCCTATGGTTGTTATCTAGAAGATTTGGTTAATCTGAGTCACTTGAAAATCACAGAGACCTTGGTGCACTGCTTGAGATTCATATGTCCATCTGCCAAAGCTCCTAGCATCTTATTGAAAGCTAGCACTACTAAAATTTCCAGAGTGAATTTTGTGATGTGTCATCTAGACTCCTCTTAGGACTAAAATATTTAGTCCTTTAGCTTTTAAGGAGATTGCTAACTACTGTTAGATGACACTCTCTAGAAAATGCTCCATACCAAAGTCAGCTGTGTTGCCCAAGTTTGATATTTCTAGAGATAACCTGCATTAATGATGATAGATGCAGGGATATTAAACCTCACCTTCTTACTACAATGAAGGCAGTACTGAAGGGCCATCAAAGCTTCAGAGATCCTTACTAGGCTTGGCTAAAGCTCTGTTTGGGCTACATCACAATTCAACTTCTCCTTCTGCCCAATCCTGCCACATTTCATTTCTCTTTGAAGTTGCCATGACTCTGTGATAAAGTTCTTGCATATTAGTCTCAGCCTCTGCTTGCCGGGACCCCAAGCTATAATCTTTGCTGCCAGGAATGGTCATAGGAACAAAAGATAGAATTCAGGAACTTAGTCATCTTCTCGGAGAAGGCAATGGCACCCCACTCCAGTACTCTTGCCTGGAAAATCCCATGGATGGAGGAGCCTGGTTGGCTGCAGTCCATGGGGTCACGAGAAGTCAGACACAACTGAGAGACTTCACTTTCACTTTTCACTTTCCTGCATTGGAGAAGGAAATGGCAACCCACTCCAGTGTTCTTGCCTGGAGAATCCCAGGGACGGGGGAGCCTGGTGGCTGTCGTCTATGGGGTCACACAGAGTCGGACACGACTGAAGTGACTTAGCAGCAGCAGCAGTTATTTTCTAGCTCACACCTAGAATCCATGGCTAGTGTTAGATGATCAGAGAAGACTCTGGTACAAGGGAGCAAAACTGTTGTTAAAACTTTCTCTCACAGTGAACTGGATTGGTGTATCAGTAGAGAAGGATGCACTAGCAAGGGCACTGTATTGTAACCTTGAGAAATACGGGGTAAGTAACAACTGACATAAAAGATGGTGAACTCAAGCAGCTGTTGCTAAGTGTAGTAGATGCTTAAAGGAAAGATAAGCAAAGGGTAACTGATTAAACAGCAATTAAAAATTAAATACAAAAGCGACAGTCTTCCTTGGTAACACAGTAAGCCGTAATTGCAACCAGAAATCAGTTAAAGCTGAAAACCAGACAAAGGACTTTGTGATTAAAGTACCAAAGTGTCAAAGAAAGTTAAACAGTGAACTAAGGCAATTGTCCTATGTAAAGTCAAGGCTCTAACTGAGAAATAAAATGACTTAGGTATGTGATAAAGATAGCTGGGTTAAAATACTAAAAATTTTACATCCACAGATTCCCCTAGCCCATCTCTTCATGTAGAAGTAGCCCCCACCCCTCCCTATTAAGGGTTAGAATATTCCCTCCACTGTAGAGGATCTCTATTGTGGGAATATGTGTCTCTCATCCCCATATCTGCCCTTATTTCCTTTCCTGGTTACTAGATCATCAGGATTATTTCCCAACATAGTTTGGTTTCAGAAAGTTTTGGTTAGATAAAGGATTATAAGAACACAAGGAGCTGTAGAAAGTAATCTTTCTTTTCCTGGGGAGATAATTAAGACTCATCCTTCAGAGAAGGTTATGAGAGAAAGGGGAAGGCACAAAAATACATCAAGAAACCATATTACGAGACAACAAAAGAGACACTGATGTATAGACCAGACTTTTGGACTCTGGGACCGGGAGAGGGTGGGATGACTGGGGAGAATAGCATTGAAATATGTATAATATTATATCTGAAATGTATTAATTGTTCAAACTAAACACTATCATGTTACAATTTGTTCATACTAGATGTTTGTAATGTTTCTGATAATCAATAAAAGAGATTCTTGATCAAAAAAAAAAAAAAAAAAGAATGAATAGATCTTATTTGCCAAGCAGAGATAGAGACACAGATGGAGAGAACAAAAATATGGATTCTAAATGGGGGAAAGAGGAGTGGGAGGAATTGGAAGATTGGAATTGATATCTTTACACTATTGATACTATGATAATGAATGAAAACCTACTATATAGCTCAGAGTCTGCACAATGCTCTGTGATATCCTAAATGGGAAGTGAATCCAAGAAAGAATACAGTTGATTCACTTTGCCGTACAGCGGAAACTAACACAACATTGTAAAACAACTATACCCCAATAAAAATAAAATGAAATAATAAATGAATGAATGATTCAATTCATATTTACTCCTCTAAGAATATTTCATGTCCTATGAAGGCAAAAGTAGTTCCTCTTATACATACCAATAACCTCTTATTCATATTTCTATTATAGGAATTATTCCACTGCTGTTATTCTTCAGAGAACTATCTCCTCTAGTATCAGAGGAAATTCTTGAGAACTGACAGCTCATTGAATATGCAGCAGACACTAACACAGTGTCTTAATTTTGCAATTCCAAGACCAGTTTGACTCATCTTTCAAGTTGCCTCTTAAACTCACTTTTTCTTAATATGCTTAATATTTCCTAAATTAATGAGTCAATAGATAAAATAAGTTAAAAAATTCAGTTGAGTAGATTGAAATCTTTTTTCTCAAAGATATCTGGCAAACTAAATGACCCAAAACAGTTGACATTGGGATATGTTTGAAATTGAGCTGATATGATTATACTAAAATGATAATACTAAGTGGAATTTTCTTTTTCAGACATTGGTCAGATAAATATTTTGGGGAGGAGGCAATTCTTCCTTGGCTCACCAAAAATATATGAAGTTTGAGAAAATGGGTAATCCTAATTGTTTCATTTTGTTTGCACCTTGTCGGGGAAGGCATGCCATCCCACTCTAGTACTCTTGCCTGGAAAATCCCATGGACTGAGGAGCCTGGTAGACTGGAGTCCATGGGGTCGCTAAGAGTGGGACAGGACTAAGTGACTTCACTTTCACTTTTCACTTTCCTGCATTGGAGAAGGAAATGGCAACCCACTTCAGTGTTCTTGCCTGGAAAATTCCAGGGATGGGGGAGCCTGGTGGGCTCCTGTCTATGGGGTCGCATAGAGTTGGACACAACTGAAACAACTTAGCAGCAGCAGCAGTAGCCGTAATAGTGGAATGTTACCTAATCCAGCCCTAAAAACCAGACCTGTTACCTTCTACAAACAGATATGTTCAAGCTGCCAGTTTGAGGCTTAAGGTAAGCTCTCAAAAGACAGCTGATAGCTGTACCTCCACGTCAACTGAAGCCAACTAGCTTAAAGCTATTTAAAGATATTTTTGGGACACTTAAGTCTGGAAATGGCAACAATGCAACCAAGTTCCAATTGCCCAGGATGGTGGTGAAGCTGCAGGATGCTCAACTCCAAGTGACCAGATGCAAATTCTTGGAAACTGTGCTCAAAGGGAATTGTAATCAACTGGCTGCATGATGAAGAGAACACACGGTGTTATGGCAGGACATTCATGAGAAATATGGATTCAGCTGGTGCTGTTTACAGATCAAAAAACTGTATTTTTGTGCTGAATCCAACCTGTGATGTTCCAATGAGAACATGTGGCGTCCAGTAATCCATTATCAAAGCTGATCTCCCGACTCTCAAAAAAAGCGATATGAAAGAAGCAGCGATTTTAGTCTCCAATTCATTTCATTTTTTCTAACGTTATCTTTGGGGGATTAAAGATGACTGGTGCTGATACACAGAAACAGACAATTTAGACCAAGTAATTCCTGAGACAGCGAAATGACAGCTATATCTGGCTGCGCACCTGAACCCTGGAAAAATGCTGATGAAACTTTGACTTGGGTTTAGAAAGGCTCATTTGGATATATTGTGTATATATTTGAATCATAAGGGAAAGAGGAGGGCTATGTGAAGTCTATAGGAAATGGCACTTTTGGAAGGTCAAATTGCATTTCCATGGCCTGGCGTGCTGCAGTTCATGGGGTCGCAGAGTCGGACACGACTGAGCGACTGATCTGATCTGATCTGATGGCTATACTTTCTATGTGGAATGAAATTAACCAGAAACATACAATGCAGTGTCCTTTATTTGAAGGTGGTCTATAAATTTCTTTGCAAAAAGAAAGATGCTTAAAAATTTCCATCTGTTAGTATGCTGCCACAGTGAGTTTAGTGCTGAAACTGTGCTTTTGGCAGAGACACATTTACTACAGGAGTGTCAACAGTTAGGGCAAACCAACCCTAGCTTTATAACTGAGAAAAATGAGCAGTGCCCAATGTTCTATATCCTCAGGCCCTTGCAAAGTGTCTGGAAAATGTAAGTATTGCTTCATTAATGCTTGCTGAATTGAATTATATACAATACAAGTGAACAAGATCAGGCAGTTTACAGATTGCAAATTTCTCTGGAAGGAAAAAAAAAGAAACATCAAAGTGTGGCTGTCACTGTAAGTACTTTTGACTGAATTCTTCAAGAAGTTTATTTATATATACATGTCCAGTTTATTTCTAAAACTGAATGTGTTCACTTTTATTTGAATAACCACTTGCAAAAGACCATTCCTTAAACCAAAAGTCCTTCCTTAAACCAAAGGACTACACTTTGGCCCCATGGTGGGTTAGTTATTAGCAATAAATCTGCTTTGTTATGACCTCGATTCCATATTGATAGACCCCTTCAACAAGTCATCATAATATGACTTAAGAATTCTATTTTATATTATATAGTCTATTAAATTGATACATTGGATGGATAATTTAGTAGCAAGAAAAATGATGCCATTTGAAGAACTGGTGTATTATTTTTTATCAGATCATGACAATTAGATAATTTATCATATTTCCATTTTTATCTTGCCAGGATGCCCAGAACTAAATATAATGCTCAATTAGGGGAAGGCAATGGCACCCCACCCCAGTACTTTTGCCTGGAAAATCCCATGGACGGAGGAGCCTGGTAGGCTCCAGTCCATGGGGTCGCTAAGAGTTGGACACGACTGAGTGACTTCACTTTCGCTTTTCACTTTCATACGTTGGAGAAGGAAATGGCAACCCATTCCAGTATTCTTGCCTGGAGAATCCCAGGGACAGGGGAGCCTGGTGGGCTTCTGTCTGTGGGGTCGCACAGAGTCGGACACAACTGAAGCGACTTAGTAGCAGCAGCAGCAGGATTACCACTTAGACATTTTGTTGATATATTCTGTATGATATGTTTTTATTTTCTTTTTCTATTCTAATATTTACATAATACAACTTAAAGAACCAGTGCATACGTAATAGGTATGTAGATAGGTAGCCAACTAGTAAACCAAATATTTGTCATTGTAAAGATAAGCCAAACAGCCTGAAAAATATTTTTTGCTGATAAGACAAACACAACCTGGGGACACTCGAGCTGAATCAAACAAAAGGAATGACCTTCAAACTAGGCACCAAACTCTGCTTGTTATTGAAAAACATCACATTCAAAAACATTTATTAAAATCACCAGAATATTGATCTCTTTTTCTAATTTCAAAGTGTTAGTCTCTCAGTTATGTCTGACCTTTTTTTGATTCCATGGACTGTAGCCTATCAGGTTCCTCTGTCCATGGAATTCTCCATTCAAGAGTACTGGAGTGGGTTGCCATTTCCTTCTCCAGGGGATCTTCCTGACCCAAGTCTCCTGCATTGTGGGCAGATTCTTTACCATTTGAGCCACCAGGGAAGCCCCTTTTGGTTTCAAGAGGAAGGATTAAATAAATATTTGTTCTAAGGTAATTTATGTCCTATATATAGTGAGAATAATTAATATTAGCTGTTTCTTTCATTTTATAAAAAATAGAATTTAAAAACCAACTGGAATTATATTTTTCTTTTAGCTCATTTTGATAATATTTAAATACATAAACTTATTTATGAATTTATATATATATATATGTAGTTCAGTTCAGTTCAGTCACTCAGTCATGTTCAACTCTTTGCAACTCCATGAACTGCAGCACACCAGGCCTCCCTGTCCACCACCAACTCCCGGAGTCCACTCAAATCCATGTCCATTGAGAAGTTGATGCCATTCAACCATCTCATCCTCTGTTGTCCCCTTCTCCTCCTGCCTTCAATCTTTCCCAGCATCAGGATCTTTTCAAATGAGTCAGCTCTTTACTACAGGTGGCCAAAGTATTGGAAATTCAGCTTCAACATCAGTCCTTCCAATGAATACCCAGGACTGATCTTTAGGATGGGCTGGTTGGATCTCCTTGCAGTCCAAGGGACTCTGAAGAGTTTTCTCCAACACCACTGTTCAAAAGCATCAATTCTTCGGCCCTCAGCTTTCTTTATAGTCCAACTCTCACATCCATAATTATGGTTATTATACCATATATAAAATATAGTATGTGTAACATATATGTTTACTTAAATATGTATTCATATGATATACAAAATTCAAAGACTATTGGATATTACTTTGTATTTGAAGAATTAATAGAAACTTAAATTTGTTGCTCTACAAATCTGTGATAATATCTTGTCAGTTATCTAACATTGAAACTTGCTTGAATGGCATTTGTGAAATTCTTTATCAACAGTAAAATCTCATGCTGCACAAAGAGATAACAAATGCCTTTATAAATAAGAAATTTGTGTAAACCATCTTTAAGATTATACTGAAGATTAGTATCAAATAAAGCAGTTGAACTGTGTACCATGTTGAAGATTTTTCTATCTATGGAATAAACAGAGGCCTAAAGTCAAGCTTCTGTAACAGAAAGCATTTTATATAACTCACGTTACTTGCTTCATTGGACAGGATAGCATGCTATGGAGTCTTGCACTAATTAAAATTGATAAATTTGTTATGTGATGTGAAAGGTTAAAAATTGAGATATATAATTTATATGTCATTGTGTCTGACTTTTGTGTGACCACATGGACTTTGCCGGTCAGGCTCCTCTGTCCATGAGATTTCCCAGACAAGAGTACTGGAGTTGGCTGCCATTTCCTTCTACAGAGATCTTCTTGACCCGGGGATTGAACCCACATTTCTTGTATCTCCTGCATTGGAAGGCAGATTTTTTACAAACTGTGCCATGTGGGAAGCTCTAAAGAGGTGAGGAAGATTGAAATATGTTTGTACTGAGTGGGAGTTGTTTTTCACAATATTCTATCACAATCAAGGATTCTGGGAAATCCCATTCCAAATTACTGAGATCTTAGGACAATGTGTGGAACAAGAAAATACAGACTTGAAGCCTTTATATTTGATGCAGGTATCATTTTACAAGGGATTTTTATGTTCAGATGCTTAGTTCCACTTCAGAAGAAATCAAGCATCACCACCAGTGCCACCAATCTATGGCAAATCAGAGAAAAAGTAGTAGCACACATGTATTATATTCATATCACTGTTTTGGATTCTCTTGTTTAGTAAACATAGCTTTGAGTTATTCCATCTCTGTGCATGAAGTATGTTAAAAGCAAAATCACTTTTTGTTATTTTGTTCAGCCGTATTCAACCCTTTGTGATCCCATGGACTGCAGCACACCAGGCTTTCATGTCCTTTACTCTCTCCCAGAGTCGGCTCAAACTCATGTCCATTGATTTGGTGATACTATTCAACCATCTCATCCTCTGACACCCCCTTCTTCTCCTGCCCTCAATCTTTCCCAGCATCAGGAACTTTTCCAATGAGTTAACTCTTCACATCAGGTGGTCAAACTATTGGAGCTTCAGCTTCAGCATCAGTCCTTCCAGTGAATATTCAGGACTGATCTCCTTTAGGATTGACTGGTTTGTCGTTTATTTTGTGGCTGCAGTCACTGTCTACAGTGACTTTGGAGCCCAAGAAAATAAAATTTGCCACTGTTTCCACTTTTCCCCCATCTTTTTCAGAATCACTAAAAACCTGTATCTCTTCTTAAAGACTGTAATTCATTCCTGAAAATTTTACCCTTAAGTTCAAGAACATTAAATGAAAATAATTTTTCCTTAATTTCAATGGGAAAAATGATACATTCTAACAACTCAAAGTATCCAGTTTTCACAGATAGCATATGTCAAGTAATTTGAAGCTAAAATAATTTGTAAATAAAATAAAAAATAGTAAAGTTTAATATATTTATTCCAAACTTTTCTGAGCCATGTTCTTTAGTCTTTTGAGAGGATGTTTATTTTGCATTGAAATGCATTTTAAAATAAAGTTTTACTACAGGAAAAATCTCCAGGGGAAAAATTAAAGCTGAACACTAAAGTCATGGAAAAACCATAGAAAAAATAAATACACACAATAGCACCAAATCAGAGCATACATTTTCTCTTCATCTCTCACGTTTTATATGTGTATACATTATGAAAAGGGTTTTGGACTCATCTAAACAAAATGTACAATTTAATTTTGTTTCATAAGACGATCTCTGAAGGAAAACTTTTGTGTTGAGTGAACTGTTATGCATGCTTTTTTTCTGAAATCGTAATGCCAAAATACTATGGTGCTATCCTGTGCTTAGTCCGTTCAGTGGTGTCCAACTCTGTACAGTTCCATGGACTATAGCTCACTAGGCTTCTCTGTCCATGAGGATTCTCCAGGCAAGAATGATGGAATGAGTAGCCTATCTCTTCTCCAGGGGAATCGTCCTGACCTAGGAATTGAACCATGGTCTCCTGCATTGCAGATGAATTCTTCCCCAGATGAGGTACCAGGCAAGCCCTCAAATATTGCTACTATGTAGCATTTCTTTGCTGAGATTTGGAGTGAAAACTTACAAAACAAATAAAATAAGAGATGTTTCCAAACTGTTTAAAATTTTTCTGGAGTTGACATGGCCAAAAGTCTGAGTACTATTCAGTCATAATCACTAAGTAATAAACTTAGTTTTATACCACTTCTAAGTTTTCAATAACTCAATTTTAAATGATGTCTAATTAAATTAATAGTTTATCTGCCTTTGCTTATATTAATTTCATCCACAATTAGATTTTCAGGAGCATCTTCATGTTCAGGGTGTCTTCAGAAGTCTTGGCATTACGGTTTACCTTAGAGTTGTTGTTTAGTAACTCAGTTGTATTTGAATCTTTGTGACTCCATGGACTGCAGCACGCCAGGCTTCTCTGTCCATCACCAACTTCCAGAGTTTGCACAAACTCATGTCCATCAAGTCAGTGATGCCATCCAACTATTTTATCCTCTATCATCCTCTTCCTGCCTTCAATCTTTCCCAGCATCAGTGTCTTTTACAAGGAGTGAGTCCTTCTTATCAGGTGGCCAAAGTATTGGAGTTTCAGCTTGAGCATCAGTCCTTCCAATGAATATTCAGGGTTGACTTGCTTTAGGATTGACTGGTTTGATCTCCTTGAAGTCCAAGGGACTCTCAAGAGTCTTCTCCAACACCACAGTTAAGAAGCATAAATTCTTTTAGGCTCAGCTTTCTTTATAGCCCAGCTCTCACATCCATACATGACTACTGGAAAAACCATAACTTTGACTGTATGGAATTTGTTGGCAAAATAATGTCTCTGCTTTTTAATATGCTGCTAGGTTTGTCATAGCATTTCTCCCAAAGAGCAAGTGTTTTTCAATTTCATGACTGCAATCACCGTCTGCAGTGATTTTTGGAGCCCAACAAAAGACAGTCTGTTACTGTTTCCATTGTTTCCCTCTTTGCCATGAAGGGATGGGACCAGAAGCCATGATCTTAGTTTTTGATTGTTGAGTTTTAAGCCACGTTTTTCACTCTCCTCTTTCACTTTCATTAAGAGGCTCTTTAGTTCCTCTTTCATTAACTAAAGTATTTTATATAAAATAAAATATACACAGAATTCAATAGTTGAAGCTTAAGTTGAAGTTTTCTCTTCATTCTAAGCTGTTTTTTTATTAATGGAATACATTCAGCTATTGAGAATAATGAAGCCATCAGAGATAGGATCTTGGGTGACTCTGTTACCGCTGCTAAGTCACTTCAGTCGTGTCCGACTCTGTGTGACCACATAGACGGCAGCCCACCAGGCTCCCCCGTCCCTGGGATTCTCCAGGCAAGAACACTGGAGTGGGTTGCCATTTCCTTCTCCAATGCATGAAAGTGAAAAGTGAAAGTGAAGTCGCTCAGTCGTGTCTGACCCTCAGCAACCCCATGGACTGCAGCCCTCCAGGCTCCTCCACCCATGGGATTTTCCAGGCAGAAGTACTGGAGTGGGATGCCATTGCCTTCTCCGTGGGTGACTCTAGCTCTGTTTTTCCCCTAGTAGTTTATATTCACCAGGGAAATGGTAATTTTTATTGTTTAGCTTGACAGGAACAGAATTCAGACTGACATTTATTATGTTGTTCTGCTATTTTAACTTCACTTCCGTTAGCATCCCCCAGACCAGTAATGATGAATGGGAAAAACTTCCTTTTTTCTCCTCTGAAGGAAGAGAGAGTCTGAAGTTGTCAGAAATTCTGAGTTGGTCAGTTATCTCCTTATCCTTTTATTATATCATGAATGAGGAAGAGTATGGGAGGTTACATTATTGTACACGTTCAGAATATTTGTTTCTAACACCCTATATCAGTTTGGCAAGGCTTCTATAATAAAAATACCACACACTTGCTGACTTAACATAAATTTATTTTCTCATAATTCTGGAGGTCAGAAATTCAAGGTCAGGTGTCTACAGGCTTGATTTCTCCTGAGGCCTCTCTCTTTGGCTTATAGATGGGTTCTTTCTTGCTGTGTTCTCACATGGCCTCTTTTCTCTGCACAAACTTTACTGGTGTTTCTCTTTCTTCTTCTAAGGACACCAATTATATTCCATTAGGACTCACACTAAGAGACTCATCCTTACATAACCACCTCTTTAAAGGTTCTAACACCAATAAACTCATATTCTGAGCTACTGGGAGTACATCCTTCAGTACATGAATTGGGAGACTCAATTCATTTCTTGACAATTATTATATTAACCAAAGATTCCAAGGATATGAAAACTTATTTTGAAAAATGAAAGATAAGAGTGAAAAAGTTGGCTTAAAGCTCAACATTCAGAAAATGAAGATCATGGCACCTGGTCCCATCACTTCATGGCAAATAGATGGGGAAACAGTGGAAACAGTGTCAGACTTTATTTTTTTGGGCTCCAGAATCACTGCAGATGGTGATTGCAGCCATTAAATTAAAATACACTTACTCCTTGGAAGAAAAGTTATGACCAACCTAGATAGCATGTTAAAAAACAGAGACATTACTTTGCTAACAGGTCCATCTAGTCAAGGCTATGGTTTTTCCTGTGGTCATGTATGGATGTGAGAGTTGGACTGTGAAGAAAGCTGAGTGCCGAAGAATTGATGCTTTTGAAATGTGGTGTTGGAGAAGACTCTTGAGAGTCCCTTGGTCTGCAAGGAGATCCAACCAGTCCATTCTGATGGAGATCAGCCCTGGGTGTTCTTTGGAAGGAATGATGCTAAAGCTGAAACTCCAGTACTTTGGCCACCTGATGTGAAGAGTTGACTCATTGGAAAAGACTCTGATGCTGGGAGGGATTGGGGGCAGGAGGAGAAGGGGACGGCAGAGGATGAGATGGCTGGATGGCATCACTGACCCGATGGACATGAGGTTGAATGAACTCCAGGAGTTGGTGATGGACAGGGAGGCCTCGCGTGCTGCAATTCATGGGGTCGCAAGAGTCGGACATGACTGAGCGACTGAACTGAACTGAATTTATTTACTTGAGGAGTATCAAGCTCAAAGGTCTTTAAGTTTGTATAGGTATCATTAAAACTTTTTTGTAGGCACCCTGTGAAATAGTAATGAGTTAACTGGATATGCACATAGGAAGAAATAAACCTGATTTTAATGCCTAATTCATTCTAAAAACTATTTATTTCAAGCTGGTTTATAGATCTAAGCAAAGCTGATAGAACCATCAAGTTTGTAAAAGAAATCATAGGGGAATATATTTGTGACCATGAAGATTGGCTTTCATTTTTCAGAGAGAATATAAAAAGAACAATTCAAATGGGGAAAAGTTGATAAATTAGACAAGATTAAAATCTGTCATTTATGCTCATGAAAAACACCATTAAGGAAATGAATCAGTAGCCTATAATTTAGGTACTGTAGAACATATCTATCTGATGTTGGAAATATACACATAAGTGCACACACATACACAGAAATATCACTATAAATTAACCAACAATCCATAACTATAAACCATATTAATCTAAATCTGGAAACAAACCAAATGCCTATCAACAGGAGAACATGATAAGCACATTGTGGTAAACTCACATAATGTAGCACTACTCAGCACTGAAGGGAAACCACTATTTATTTAAAATTTTCATTGAAATTTAGTTGATTTACAATGTAGTTTTACTTTCTGCTTACAGCAAAGTGAATCAGTTATACATAATTTTACTCTTTTTTAGATTCTTTTCTCACATATGTCATTACAGAGTATTATATATGTAAAACTAATAAGGAACTACTATATAGCATAGGGAACCCACTACTTAGATGTGCAATCACATGAATGGGTCTCATAGACACTCAAAGAGACACAAGGAAGTTGTCTGTCATGACAGAAATGTGCTAGGTTTTATCAAATGCATTGAACTAAACACTTAGAATCGGTACATTTTCTTGAATAAAAGCCTTTGTAAAGGAAAATAAAAATATACAAATTCACAAAACATTTTGTAATGGTAAAAAGACTGAACATGTATTTTATAACTATGGGATATTATTGTGTTTACATTTCTGGAGGGACAGGCCTCAACTAAATTATTTACCATTATATGAGATATTCAATAACTATATGCCCAAGAGGAGTCAATCTTGAAAGATGATAGGGAGCAGGAAATTGGTGAGAAGGTAATTTTATTTACTTTTATTTTTCTGGTAGAAAACTGGCTAGCTTATGGAAAAATATTTATAATACACACACGTAGTATGTACAAATATTTCTAAAATTGTCTTAGAAGTAATCAAAATCTATTTTATTATGACTTTGCTGAAGTTTCAGCCTGAGAAATATGTACACGTTTTATTCCTATACTATACTTTAGCCAATAAAAAATACAACATCAATCCCTGTCTATAAAATTCTCTGATGACTTGGGAACTTCATGCATTTTATACTTTAATCACTGCTTTTGGTAGTAGAGAAGTGACTCACTGTATTGGATAGTCCCCTTGACACATGCAGAGGTTATAAAAGAGCGAACTAAAATATACCCTATATTTGGACCCAATTTTTTTTTCCTTCTGGGAAGCATACTCTCAGCAAGAAAGAGAGAAATCCTCATCCACAGTGTCCTTAATACTTGCAAAAGATCCTAAGAAGATTTTCAGTTACATGATTAAAGATTTGAACATGATGTTGGGAAGAAAAGTTATAATCTTTGGTGCAGTCTTCAGAGAGAATGATGGACATATTCCAGTAGCTATTTGAGGCACTGTAAGTGTTGTTTCTATTTCCACTTCTTATGGATTGTTTACAATTGAGTGATTCCTGAGAAACAGCTGCCACTGATAGACTTGGATTAAAATGAATAAGTGGATGAATATATTAAATACATCAAGTCATAAAATGGAACATTTAATGAACTTCACTCATGTTATTTTGTGGAGTACTGAATAACATGACAAAATGTACATGATAAAATAAATAGAAAAAATATCAGAAATCATACCCAAATCAGCATAGAGTTAATAATGAAAATAATAGATAGCATCTATACAATGATAGCTATGTACATTTCAGAATAACATGTATACTTAACTCATTGATACAACATTATGTTTCATGCGTAGTTGCCCAGTTGTGTCCGACTCTTTGAGAACTTATGGACTATAGCCCACCAGGAGGCTCTGTCAATGGAATTATCTGGCCAAGAATACTGCAGAGAGTTGCCATTTCCTTCTCCAGGGGATCTTCCCAACCCAGAGAGCAAAACCTTGGCTCCTGTACTGCAGGTGGGTTCTTTACCACTGAGCCACCAGGGAAGTCTCACAACATTTTCAGAAAGTACTAACATTTTCTTCATTTCACTTATGAGATATCTGAGGCCCAAAGTAGTTAAACTGCTTATCTGAGGTCATGCTGATAAAAGAGCCAGATCTGCAACTCAAACTTAAGTTGTAGGACCTCGGAGTCTGCTCACTGTACTGCATCATTCTGTGAGCACAAACAGATACAAATTGATAGAATGGAGGCAAGAATGTGTGGAAACTCACTATTTATGGTTGCTCTATTTGATGATAAGGATGGGGAAAAGAAAGTTGGGAGACTAAAACAATGGGGAGAGTTATTATTTGGTCATTTAATATTGAGTAAATTAACAAAGGAAATTTATTGCTTGTCATGTAGCACTAAGGGCCAGATTGAAATTATTGGTCATGAATTTAAAGTGAGATGAATCAACTTGGTTGCTGCAGTCAGTGTTCTAAAGACAAACAGAACTGATAATATATACAAAAATATATATTTATATTTATATCTGGCAAAGGCACCCCACTCCAGTACTCTTACCTGGAAAATCCCATGGATGGAAGAGCCTGATAGGCTGCAGTCCATGGGGTCACTAAGAGTCAGGCAGGACTGAGTGACTTCACTTTCACTTTTATATCTTTATCCATCCATAGTATATATACCTAATAGTATCTGTAATTTTTGTAAATTATCTATTGGATTTTCAAATATCTATAAATGTGTGTGTGCACAGGCTTCCGTGGTGGCTCAGTGGCCATATATATGTGTGTATTTATGTATTTGTATATATACACACATACATATATGAGAGAGAGACAGAGAGAGAAAGATAGAGTGAAAAAAAGAAAAAGAAAATAAGGGAAAAGAGATGAATTATAAAGAAGTGACTCACATGATTATTTAGGCTCCAGATTCGCAATTGGCAAGCTGAAGACCCAAGAGACCTGATAGTGTAAATTCCAGTCTGAGACTAAAGTTCTAAGAAGCAGGAGGATTGATGATGTAAATTTTAGTCTGAGACTGAGTCTGTCCGTAAACAGGAGAAGATCACTTTCACAGCCTGAAGAGAATGAGTGAAATTGAGAGAGAAAGGAAGAGAAAATGAATGTTTTCCTCTTGTTCAGCTTTTTTGTCCTAGTTTTGCCAGTGACTTGGATGAAGCCCACCCCCATGGAGAGGGCAATCTGCTTTACCCCGTTAATCCACTTAAATGGTAATCTCATCCAGGAATACCCTCATAGACACAACATCCAGAATCATATTTAACCAAATATCTGGGAAACTTATGGCCCATTGCTATGATCCTCTTCCAACAACACAAGAGAAGACTCTACACATGGATGTCGTCAGATGGTCAATACAAAAATCAGATTGATGATATTCTTTGCAGCCAAAGATGGAGAAGCTCTATACAGTCAGCAAAACAAGAATGGGAGCTGACCGTGGCTCAGATCATGAATTCCTTAATGCAAAATTGAGATTTAAATTGAAGAAAGTAGGGAAAACCACTCTACCATTCTGGTATCACCTAAATCAAGTCCCTTATGATTATACAGTGGAAGTGACAAAAAGATTCAAGGGGTTAGATCTGATAGACAGAGTGCCTGAAGAACTATAGACAGAGGTTCATGACATTGTACAGCAGGCAGTGATCAAGATCCCCAAGAAAAAGAAATACAAAAAGGCAAAAAGTTCTCTGAGGAGACCTTACAAATAGATGAGAAAAGAAGAGAAGCAAAAGGCAAAAGGGAAGAGGAAAGATACACCCATTTGAATGCAGAGTTCCAAAGAATAGCAAGGAGAGATAAAGCCTTGCTCAGTGATCAGTGTAAAGAAATAGAGGAAAACAATAGAATGGGAAAGACTAGAGATTTCTTCAAGACAATTCGAGATACCAAGGAAACATTTGATGCAAAGATGGGCACAATAAGGGACAGAAACAGTATGGACCTAACATAAGCAGAAGATATTAAGAAGAGGTGGCAAGAATACACAGAAGAACTATACAAAACAGATCTTCATGGCCCAGATAACCAGGATGGTGTGATCACTCACCTAGAGCCAGACATCCTGGAATGCTAAGTCAAGTGGGCCTTAGAAAACATCACTATGAACAAAGATAGTGGATGTGATGAGATTCCAGTTGAGCTCTTTTAAATCCCAAAAGATGATGCTGTGAAAGTGCTGCACTGAATATGTCAGCAAATTTGGAAAACTCAGCAGTGGCCACAGGACTGGAAAAGGTCAGTATTCATTCCTATACCAAAGAAAGGCAATGCCAAAGAATGCTCAAACTACCCCATGATTGTGCTCATCTCACACTTTAACAAAATAATGCTGAAAATTCTCCAAGCAATGCTTTAACAGTACATGAACCGAGAACTTCCAGATATTCAAGCTGGATTTAGCAAAGGCAAAGGAACCAAAGATCAAATTGCCAACATCCATTGGATTACAGAAAAAGCAAGAGATTCTAGAAAAACATCTGTTTTTGCTTTAATGATTACCCCAAAGCCTTTGACTGTGTAGATCACAACTGTGGAAAATGCTTCAAGAGATGGGAATAGCAGATCACCTTACCTGCCTTCTGAGAAATCTGTATGCAGGTCAAGAAACAACAGTTAAAACCAGACATAGAACTCCAAATTGGGGAAGGAGTACATCAAGGCTGTATAACGTAACACTGCTTATTTAGCTTATAGGCAGAGTACATCATGTGAAATACCAGGCTGGATGAAGCACAAGCTGGAATCAAGATTGCCAGGATATCAGTAACCTCAGATGAGCAGATGACACCACCTTTATGGTCAGAAGTGAAGAGGAACTAAAGAGACTCTTAATGAAAGTGAAAGAAGAGAATAAAAAAGCTGGCTTAAAATTCAAGATTCAAAAAACTAAGATCATGGCATCTGGTCCCATCAATTCATGGCAAACAGGTGGTGAAACAGTGACAGACTTTATTTTTGGGGGCTCCAAAATCACTGCAGATGGTGACTGCAGCCATGAAATTAAAAGATACTTGCTCTTTGGAAGGAAAGCTATGACCAACCTAGATAGCATATTAAAAAATATAAACATTACTTTACCAACAAAGGTCTATCTAGTCAAATCTACGGTTTTTCCAGTAGTGGTGTATGGATGTGAGAGTTGGACTATGAAGAAAGCTGAGTGCTGAAGAACTGATGTTTCTGAACTGTGGTGTTGGAGGAGACTCTTAAGAATCCCTTGGACTGCAAGGATATGAAACCAGTCAATGTTAAAAGAAATCAGTCCTGAATGTTCACTAGAAGGACTGAAGCTGAAACTCTTATACTTTGGCCACCTGATGTGAAGAACTGACTCTTTGGAAAAGGCCCTGACGTTGGGAAAGTTTGAAGGCATGAGAAGAAGGGGACAACAGAGCATGAGAGTTGGTAATGGACACGAGTTTGAGCCAACTCTGGGAGTTGATGATAAACAGCTGGTTATGAAAGCCTGGAGTGTGCAGTCCATGGGGTCTCAAAGATTCAGACATGACTGACTGAACTAAACTGAACTGAACTGACGGCCTATTTAACTTGGTACCTAAAATTAACCAATGCAATGGTTGCATATTTCTCTCCAACCATGCACAACTACAAGTATGCAGGTGTAGAAGGGACAGAGCATTTTATTCAAACTAAACTTATGTTTTACCAAGTGATTAAGTCCAAGAGAGTAGAAGGTAAAATGCAGAAATGTATAATAACAAACCATGTTGTTTAAACTGTGTGATAAAAAGTTCTTTTGGAGCTTTGAAAAGGGTAAAAAATCTGATGAGATAGAGGAATTGTTGAGATAAGAGACTAGCTGCTGCTGCTAAGGTGCTTTAGTCATGTCTGACTCTATGCGACCCCAAAGACAGCAGCCCACCAGGTTCCTCCGTCCATGGGATTTTCCAGGCAAGAGTACTGGAGTGGGTTGTCATTGCCTTCTCCGATAAGAGACTAGAGGGAACAGAATTAGTGGCTGGAGATTGGAATGTCTGAAATTGAAGTCATGGATGGAGTGCAGTGGTTTTTGTTTGTTGTTGTTTCACTAAGTCGTGTCCTACTTTTTTGTGACCCCATAGACTCTAGCCCATCAGGCTCCTCTGTCCATGGGATTTTCCAGGCAAGAATACTGGAGTGGGTTGCCATTTCCTCCTCCAGGGGATATTCCTGACCCAGGGATCGAACCCATGTCTCCTGCATGTATCTCCTGCATTGAAAGTGGATTCTTTACCACTGAACCACTAGAGAGTGAAGTGATGGTAAATAATGGTAAATTTATGGTAAAATTATAGTAAATTATGGTAAATTTAATTATAGTAAATGGGTGAAGGAACATGCACTAAGTTTGGTAAATTGATAGTGGATGACAACCCCCATCTCTGCCCTTATTTACAGAGGAGAGTATAAAGATAAGATTTATGTGCATATGAACTATTTTATAAGCCAGAATGTGGTCAGCACCATAAGATATGTACAGAGAACTACGTGAGCTCTGAAAAGAAAGCAATTACTCTTGGCTGGTTACTAAGAGGGAAGTGAGATTTCAATTCTACCTTGGAGGGTGAGAAATATGTGTGGATGCGGTCATTAGGATATTTGGATTGATTTGATAGGTAACAGGATTTCCAGGGGGTTTTGATCAAGGACATTTTATTACTTGTCGTGTAAAAATAAAGCTGAAACCCCAGTATTGGAAGGAGTGAATTAAAGACGTGTTTGATTAAAGGTTAGTTATCATATTATAGTTATCATATTTTCCAGGCACATATAGCCTGGAAAAATATAGACTATATATTCAGCCATGGTAGGGGGGAAAGTGTCTGGATTATTGGCATAGCTATTGAGAGAGCACAAGTCTAAGTGTTTATTTTTGTAAGTTAGTTGGCTGGTCCAGTTTGCTTTTTAACTCTCTTTGATCTTGGCTGGGATCACTCACATATTTCATGACCATCTGTCTGATAGTGGTCTGGGATAGCCTTTCCTTGAAATGATTAGGGCAATTTGACTGAGCTTCATAAACCTTTCATTCCCTAGCAAGCTTGTCTTAGCATTTCTCATGCCAATGGCAGAGGGACAAAAGGAGAGTGAAGAAGCGCAAGTACTTTTTACAAGTTTCTAGTTAAGTCACATCTACTCATTTATCACTGGACAAAGCAAATGCCATGACCAAGCTCAGAATTAGAGAGACCAAATACCAAAAAAAAAAAAAGTGATACAGAGAGGAGTGAAGAATTAGTCAACTTTAGGCTTCTCTGGTGGCTCAGTGGTAGAGAATCCACCGGTAATACAGGAGATGTGAGTTTGATCACAGGAAATGACAACCCTTTTCACTATTCTTGCCTGGAAAATCCCATGGACAGAGGGGCCTGGTGGGCTACATTACATGGAGTTGTAAAAGAGTTGGACATGACTGAGCAACTTTCACTCACTCACTCCTGTATATTTAGTACAGAATAGAAAAGAGAGGACAGTTTTACATTTTGAATGTGTGACATTTTGCATGCATCTGTGTGTATTTAAGCAATGACTGATTAATAGATATAGATTTGTACATTAAGTCTAAGGTAATTGTATAATTTTCTAGGGAAAGTATGTAAAGAGAACAGAGACAGAGAGCAAGAGATAGAAAGAGATGGAGAGAGCAACTCATATAAAAAACTTTTGGTGTGTCCATGAATTGACTACAACAAAGGAAGTGGATTTGAGTCAATGGATTTGAGACTTCATTCCTGTTTCTTTTAGATTTATACTTGAAATGAAAAGCTGAGATCCAAGTAGAAAATATACTTCTATAATAGTCTTCATTGGGTTGAAGAAATAACTTGTTTTCAGGAACCAGATAATCTGAGTTTGAACTCTATGTTAATTATTACATCTGTCCTCAGGCATCTTTTCTGTTAAATGTGGGTAACAGCTGTAATTTGAGGGTTGAATGAAATATCTAGCAAAAAGACAGATGTGTAGTTAGTACTCAATAAACGGGTTTATATCTCACCCCCATTTTCTTCTATTAATTCTTTCAATAGCGCATGCGCACGTGTGTGTGTGACTGTGTGTGTGTGTGACTGTGTGTGTGTGACTGTGTGTATGTGTCTGTGTGTATAATTTATGTTCTTTTTAGTTTATGGAGCTCACTTTGCTATAATAGTACAGTATAAAAGCCACATTCTTGAATATTTACAACTTTATTCCAGAAATAGATTAGTGACAGAACATCAAGATTCTTATGCAAACATTGTTGATACATTTTGAAGTGCTATGTAAATGTTAAAATCCCTGTCAAAGGTTTCCTGTGACTACTTACCTACTGGTGACATCTGCAGATTCTCTGGTGCTTCATATTTTATATTATGAATTTTAAGACACTTAAAATTTAATTTTGAGGTGACTGAATGAAATGGAAACAAGATTGTGAAATATTTAATCACCTTGGGATTAAAATTGACAACAGAATGAACACATCAACAACTGCTATCTTGAAACAAACTAATGAAAGTACATAAGTTATCTGACAAGTTCAGCTCTATAGATACAAATAGATATAAAGATAATTCTAAAAACAAAGTGCTCCTTTGTACGAATAGGCAGAAAACAATTACTTTATATTTTTCATGCCAAAGTTGATAAATTTTTCAATGTGTTTGGCATATCTTAAGGTACTCAGTGATCAAGTTTAATATCATTTAATGTAATCACTATTCACTTTTACCCTTATTTTATAGCTAAATACCTATACACAATAAATATAGGATGATGATAAGGCCTCATGAATAATAGGTAATTAATCCTCAGATGAGTCAATGGATGATGCAATGACCATTATTATTAATAGACACTCTTTTCTAGGTGTATGACAATTTAAAAATTGGATAAATCCTTGTCCAATAAGACTAATTTCTTGGGGGAACAAGGTAACATCTGTGATGACTGATTTTAGGGATATTGAAATATATAATTTTATTTTTTAAAATAACTTCCATTCACTAGTAATTCTAAAAAAATTCAAATAGTATAATAAGAGTTTTCAAAATTATTTTAGGTACAAGTAATTACAGCAGAAATTATTACTGCTGACTATACAGATTACTTTAAGTTCAGTTATTTGATAACCTTACTTGAAAATGACTAAAATGGGAACACAATTCAAGGCAGATGCTTTTTTGAAAATAGATTTTAAGGATAGAAAAAGCAGAATACAATGGGTTTCTCAGCACCAAATAGATCACCAAAGATAAATGTCACCTTTGCAGTTTTGCTCAGAGTTAAAGGCACCTCAAGTGAAATATCCAATGGCAGATACATGGATGAAGGAGACAGCGCTCCACCAATAAGATTTGAAAAGTGCAGAACAAGCTCTGCTAACCAATGTCCTGCTTCAATATTTTCTAGATACCTGAATTGAATAGCCACTATCTTAATAATTTAAGGTGATTGTCAATATGACATATACTCTAGAAGAGAGATTCTAGAAGAAAATCATTAAAATGAGCAAAGCTCCTGTGTTTGAGATCTAGCTTTGGCATCTCTTTGTACCTGTGGGATGATGTAGAAGCAAGTGTGAGGAAGTTATAACACTCTGAAAAAAAGGAATTTCAGCAAAAAAGGTAATAAAGTGAAGAGGAACTCAAAAGCCTCTTGATGAAAGTGAAAGTGGAGAGTGAAAAGGTTGGCTTAAAGCTCAACATTCAGAAAACGAAGATCATGGCATCTGGTCCCATCACTACATGGGAAATAGATGGAGAAACAGTGGAAACAGTGTCAGACTTTATTTTTCTGGGCTCCAAAATCACTACAGATGGTGACTGCAGCCATGAAATTAAAAGATACTTACTCCTTGGAAGGAAAGTTATGATCGACCTAGATAGCATATTCAAAAGCAGAGACATCACTTTGTCAACAAAGGTTCGCCTAGTCAAGGCTATGGTCTTTCCTGTGGTCATATATGGATGTGAGAGCTGGACTGTGAAGAAGGCTGAGCACCGAAGAATTGATGTTTTTGAACTGTGGTGTTGGAGAAGACTTTGAGAGTCCCTTGGACTGCAAAGAGATCCAACCGGTCCATTCTGAAGGAGATCAGCCCTGGGATTTCTTTGGAAGGAATGATGCTAAAGCTGAAACTCCAGTATTTTGGCCACCTCATGCAAAGAGTTGACTCATTGGAGAAGACTCTGATGCTGGGAGGGATTGGGGGCAGGAGGAGAAGGGGACGACAGAGGATGAGTTGGCTGGTTGGCATCACTGACTCGATGAATGTGAGTCTGAGTGACCTCTGAGAGCTGGTGATGGATAGGGAGGCCTGGCGTGCTGCAGTTCATGGGGTCGCAAAGAGTCGGACATGACTGAGCGACTGATCTGATCTGATCTGATAGAGAAATGAAGATATGCACACTAAAGAGCCAAAGTGAAACTAAGTGGGTGATCCTGGTATTTCTCTCTCATTTGCACCATGTTACAGGTGAATTTACCACTGAATATATGGTTTCAGGGTACAGGAAAATCCAAGACAATTGAAAGAGATAGCTCAGTAGGTAGAGAATCTGCCTGCAATGCAGGAGACCTGGGTTCGATTCCTGGGTAGGGAAGATCCCCTGGAGAAGGAAATGGCAATCCATTCCAGTATTCTTGCCTGGAAAATCCCATGGACAGAGGAGCCTGGTGGGCTACAGTCCATGGGGTCGCAAGAGTCGGACACGACTTAGCAACTAAACCACCACCAAGGGAAATTCAGAGAGCGTTGAAATGCAAAAGTAAATAATTAATTGCTGCTTTCCCTCCTCCTTCACCACCACCTACCTCATTATAATGTTATTTAAGTTTAAGAGAATCCAGATTAATACAGTATAGAGAATGACATATGTTTATTAATTTCTGTTAAGATACTTAATGTTTATAAATGTTTAAATTTGGATCTTCCCAGAAAAAAAAGACTCTCTTTCTTTTTTACCTAATGTATGTTGTACATGTTTAAAAAAAAAATGTTTTGAAGGTAGCCAGATTGCAGGACAGAGGGATAGGGGAGGGGAAAGATATTGAAAGGCGATCCTGATCACCAAGTAGGAGGGCTAGGTGATTGAATCATTCTTTTAGTGACAATTTTAGCTAATGCTTCCCTGGTGGCTCAGATGGTAAAGGATCTGCCTGCAATGTGGGAAACTGGGGTTCAATTCCTGGGTCTGGAAGATCCCCTGAAGGAGAGAATGGCAACCCACTCAAGAATTCCATGGACAGAGAAGCCTGGTTGGCTATAGTCCATGAGGTCATGAAGAGTTGGACATGACTGAACAACTAACATATTCATTAATTTAGTTGACTCAAACGATGATTTTTTTTGATATACAAATAGGTCATTGGGAAACACTTACTTGATTATAGCTATATTCATAATATCTTAGAAAAAGCATATTGGACATTCTAATGCCCCTCCCTTGTATGTGCTATCAAATTAAGGTTAGAAGAAACAAGTAACGAGAATCAAATATATATAATAGACTCATGTGGGAAGTGAGAATCTTACCAAAACCCACTCTTAGATATCTACCAACAGGGCTCATGATTGCTGGAGAGCTGGGGAGTCATCTTGTTAACCCAAATGCCAGTCAGAGGTCCTTTCTGATCTCTTGGCTTCCAGGAGAGACTAGTGTCTACACAGCTGACTTTCTGGTCTTTCAGGCGCTCAAATGAATTCTGTGCATTTGAGCCCTAGGAGTTTTGTGCTGTATTTTCTCAATTCTTTTACAATCAGGTTCTGGCTCAGGTAACACGCAGTTCCTTTTCCTAACTGTTGTTTTCATTTTTCTCCCTCTCTCCACCTAACTATAAGAAGCTTGTGTTCACAAAAATTAGCTCATATTTTCTCCTTAGTGAATTGACTTCTTATATTGACTGTGGCTTATATTCTACAATAAATCTATTAATCCCTTCAGCATCAGAGGAAAGAGCTCTCTGCAGTCAACTCTTCGTATCTACAGATTATAAGTGAAGTTGCAATTTCCTGACGTTCTGTAGGCAGGGGTCAAGTGTATGTGTATTGTATCTACTCATTTTGCGTTTTCAAATGAGTGAAAAGTCATAGGTATAAAGTGAAAAAAAATAGCTACATTTCTTATCCACATCTTGTTTTCACTTAATGACACCACCCTTATGGCAGAAAGTGAAGAGGGCCTAAAAAGGCTCTTAATGAAAGTGAAAGAGGAGAGTGAAAAAGTTGGCTTAAAGCTCAACATTCAGAAAATGAAGATCATGGCATCTGGTCCCATCACTTCATGGGAAATAGATGTGAAAACAGTGGAAACGGTGACAGACTTTATTTTTGGGGGGCTCCAAAATCACTGCAGATGGTGACTGCAGCCATGAAATTAAAAGATGCTTACTACTTGGAAGGAAAGTTATGACCAACCTAGATAGCATGTTCAAAAGCAGAGACATTACTTTGCCAACAAAGGTCCATCTAGTCAAGGCTATGGTTTTTCCTGTGGTCATTTATGGATGTGAGAGTTGGACTGTGAAGAAGGCTGCATGCCAAAGAATTGATGGTTTTGAACTGTGGTGTTGGAGAAGACTCTTGAGAGTCCCTTGGACTGTAAGGAGATCCAACCAGTCCATTCTGAAGGAGATCAGCCCTGGGATTTCTTTGGAAGGAATGATGCTAAAGCTGAAACTCCAATACTTTGGCCACCTCATGTGAAGTGTTGACTCATTGGAAAAGACCTTGATGCTGGCAGGGATTGGGGGCAGGAGGAGAAGGGGATGACAGAGGATGAGATGGCTGGATGGCATCACTGACTCAATGCACATGAGTTTTGGTGAACTCTGGGTGTTGGTGATGGACAGGGAGGCCTGGCGTGCTGCGATTCATGGGGCCTCAAAGAATCGGATACGACTGAGTGGCTGAACTGAACTGAACTGAAAATTAGCTTCCAGTATACATTTTTGAATGGGGTCGCAAAGAGTCGGACACGACTGAGCGACTGATCTGATCTGATCTGATCTGATACATTTTTGAAATGAAGAGAGACAAAATGAATTTTGTCTTTTGCAAATGGTGAAGCAAAAGTCAGTCTATTGCACTCAGCACAGTCCATGAGAAGTTTTATTTTCTGATCTCTCTCTTACCTTTGACCTGATGAACTTCGGTATCATCAGCGTTGCTGTCTTTTCTGTTTTGTCTACGTTAAGCTTTAAGAAATGCTTATGGAGAATGACAAGGACTGACAAGTACATTTAGAATCTTGAATAAAGTTGGGCAGTGTCTACTTTTTTGTAATTTACATAATTTTCCACAAATGACCTTCTAGTATATTTTTCTTTTACTTACAAGTTCGTTGCATTCATTTGAGTTCTTCAATCATAATAAAGATGTGGATTCGAGCCCTGAATACTAGAAACATTTTGGGGGCTTCTCATTAACAGATAAATAACAGGGAAAATAGGTCAAAAAGAAGCTACAGAGAAATTCAATACCATGTATTTGAGTCCATGCTAATACAGATTGTCATTGCCGTTGTTGATGAGCCACGTCTTCTTTTGTGACCCCATGAACTATAGCCCACCAGGCTCCTCTGTCCATGGGATTTCCCAGGTAAGAATACTGGACTGGGTTGCCATTTCCTTCTCCAGGAGAACTTCTGGATCCAAGGATCAAGCCCAAGTCTCCTAAATTGCAGGTGGATTCTTTACCACTGGGCATAACATATATAAAATAACTAACACTTTGTATACAAACAATGATAATTATTTTACCAAGGTTAAGTATACATTCTTTATGTACCACTTGTAAGTGAAAACTATACCATTTGAGACCACCTGGTAAGAACCTATCTGTCAATGCAGGAAATGCAGGTTGTGTCCCTGAGTCAGGAAGATCCCCTGGAGAATGAAATGACAACCTTCTCCAGTATTCTTGCCTGGGAAATCCCATGGACAGAGAAGACTGGCAAGCTACAGTCCATAGATCACAAAAAAGTCAGACCTGACTTAGCAACTCAGCAATAACATAGCATTGTCAGAGTTCCAAGATAGCAATATTCATATATGAGGTGATTTACTGAACTTTCACCTTCAACTAGACACACTTAATACATCTCTATAACTTAATGAGATGGTTTTAATGGAAGATAGTTCTTCCTTGATCTTTCATGTTTATATGGACTTCATTTCTTTTCAGAATGCTTGTATAAGCAAGTAGCCATGAAAAGAAAGAGATGTTTCACTCCCTGGAGCAGATTTAATAATAACAGAGTAATACAGGTAATAATAACAGAGTAATAAAAATAGTGTGTTTCTCTGTGGAGAGGAGGTAGGGCCAGTTTGTCAGAGGTGCATGTATAAGACCAGAGACTTACTAAGATCAGTGTCCTTCTGTGATTCATCCCAGGTTGTGTGCAGGAAACACCTGTCCTTCATGATGTTGCCCTGAGAACTGGCCTCAGAAAACTGGGACAAGATGTTACTCTGGCCCTTACCATAGCTATATGTAATCAGCTGCTATTGCTCTGACCCAGAAACCTCATGTCTTTTTGTATCTATGAAACTTACAGGCTAACTTGTTAGCTTGCAGTAAGGCAAGAGGTAAAACAGTGTTCCTGAGCTAATGATGTGAACTTTAGGAAATGTCTTTTAATTTCATGGCTGCAGTCACTATCTGCAGTTAGTTTGGACCCCAGAAAAATAAAGTCTGACACTGTTTCCACTGTTTCCCCATCTATTTCCCATGTAGTGATGGGACCAGATGCCATGATCTTTGTTTTCTGAATGTTGAGCTTTAAGCCAACCTTTTCACTCTCCACTTTCACTTTTATCAAGAGGCTTTTGAGTTCCTCTTCACTTTCTGCCATAAGGGTGGTATCATCTGCATATCTGAGGTTATTGATATTTCTCCTGGCAATCTTGATTCCAGCTTGTGTTTCCTCCAGTCCAGCATTTCTCATGATGTACTCTGCATATAAGTTAAATAAACATGGTGACAATATGCAGCCTTGACGTACTCCTTTTCCTATTTGGAACCAGTCTGTTGTTCCATGACCAGTTCTAACTGTTGCTTCCTGACCTGCATACAGATTTCTCAAGAGGCAGATCAGGTGGTCTGGTATTCCCATCTCTTTCAGAATTGTCTACAGTTTATTGTGATCCACACAGTCAAAGGCTTTGGCATAGTCAATAAAGCAGAAATAGATGTTTTTCTGCAACTCTCTTGCTTTTTCCATGATCCAGCAGATGTTGGCAGTTTGATCTCTGGTTCCTCTGCCTTTTCTAAAACCAGCTTGAACATCAGGAAGTTCACAGTTCACATATTGCTGAAGCCTGGCTCAGAGAATTTTGAGCATTACTTTACTAGCGTGTGAGATGAGTGCAACTGAGCGGTAGTTTAGCATTCTTTGGCATTGCCTTTCTTTGGGATTGGAATGAAAACTGACCTTTTCCAATCTTGTGCCCACTGCTGAGTTTTCCAAATTTGCTGGCATATTGAGTGCAGCACTTTCACAGCATCATCTTTCAGGATTTGGAATAGCTCCACTGGAATTCCATCACCTCCACTAGCTTTGTTCGTAGTGATGCTTTTTAAGGCCCACTTGACTTCACATTCCAGGATGTCTGGCTCTAGGTCAGTGATCACACCATCATGATTATCTGGGTCGTGAAGCTCTTTTTTGTACAGTTCTTCTGTGTATTCTTGCCACCTCTTCTTAATATCTTCTGCTTCCGTTAGGTCCATACCATTTCTGTCCTTTATCGAGCCCATCTTTGCATGAAATGTTCCTTTGGTATCTCTGATTTTCTTGAATAGATCCTTAGTCTTTCCCATTCGTTGTTTTCCTCTATTTCTTTGCATCGATCGCTGAAGAAGGCTTTCTTATCTCTTCTTGCTATTCTTTGGAACTCTGCATTCAGATGTTTATATCTTTCCTTTTCTCCTTTGCTTTTTGCTTCTCTTCTTTTCACAGCTATTTGCAAGGCCTCCCCAGACAGCCATTTTGCTTTTTTGCATTTCTTTTCCATGGGGATGGTCTTGATCCCTGTCTCCTGTACAATGTCACGAACCTCATTCCATAGTTGATCAGGCACTCTATCTATCAGATCTAGGCCCTTAAATCTATTTCTCACTTCCACTGTATAATCATAAGGGATTTGATTTAGGTCATACCTGAATGGTCTAGTGGTATCAATTTCTTCAATTTCAGTCTGAATTTGGCAATAAGGAGTTCATGGTCCGAGCCACAGTCAGCTCCTGGTCTTGTTTTTGCTGATTGTATAGAGCTTCTCCATCTTTGGCTGCAAAGAATATAATCGATCTGATTTCGGTGTTGACCATCTGATGATGTCCATGTATAAAGTCTTCTCTTGTGTTGTTGGAAGAGGGTATTTGCTATGACCAGTGCATTTTCTTGGCAAAACTTTGTTAGTCTTTGCCCTGCTTCATTCCGTTTTGCAAGGCCAAATTTGCCTGTTACTCCAGGTGTTTCTTCACTTCCTACTTTTGCGTTCCAGTCCCCTATAATGAAAAGGACATCTTTTTTGGGTGTTAGTTCTAAAAGGTCTTGTAGGTCTTCATAGAACCGTTCAACTTCAGCTTTTTCAGCATTACTGGTTGGGGCATAGACTTGGATTACTGTGACATTGAATGGTTTGCCTTGGAAACGAACAGAGATCATTCTATCGTTTTTGAGATTGCATCCAAGTACTGCATTTCGGACTCTTTTGTTGCCCTTGATGGCCACTCCATTTCTTCTGAGGTATTCCTGCCCACAGTAGTAGATATAATGGTCCTCTGAGTTAAATTCACCCATTCCAGCCCATTTTAGTTCTCTAATTCCTAGAATGTCAACATTCACTCTTGCCATCTCTTGTTTGACCACTTCCAATTTGCCTTGACTCATGGACCTGACATTCCAGGTTCCTATGCAATATTGCTCTTTACAGCATCGGACTTTGTTTCTATCACCAGACACATCTATAGCTGGGTATTTTTTCTGCTTTGGTTCTATCCCTTTATTCTTTCTGGAGTTATTTCTCCACTGATCTCCAGTAGCATATTGGGCCCCTACTGACCAGTTCATCGAGGGCTATCCTTTTGCTGTGTCCTCACATGGCAGAAGGGCAAGGAATTTCACTAGGGTCTCCTTTGTGAGGGCATTCATTTCATTTATGAGAACTCTACTCATGAACAAATCACTTCTTAAAGGCCAAACTTCCTATATGATCACCTTGGACATTAGTTTTAACATTTAAAGTTTGGAGGGACACAGTGGAAGCAGTTAGAGACTTTATTTTCTTGGGCTCCAAAATCACTGCAGATGGTGACTGCAGCCATGAAATTAAAAAAAGCTTGCTCCTTGGAAGAAAAACTATGACAAACCCAGACACCATATTAAAAAACAGACATTGCTTTGCTGACAAATGTCCATCTAGTCAAAGCTTTGGTTTTTCCAATAGTCATTTATGAATGTGAATTGAACTATGAAGAAAGCTGAGAGTCAAAGAATTGATGCTTTTGAACTGTGGGTTGGAGAAGTCTCTTGAGAGTCCCTTGGATTTCAAGGAGATCAAACCAGTCAATCCTAAAGGAAATCAGTCCTGAATGTTCATTGGAAGATCTGATGCTGAAGCTCCAATACCTTGGCTGCCTGATGCGAAGAACTGACTCCTTAGAAAAGACACTGGTGCTGGGAAAGATTCAAGGCAGGAAGAGAAGGGGATGACAGAGGATGAGATTGTTGGATGGCATCACTGACCTGATGGACATGAGTTTGAGCAAGCTCCGGGAGATGGTGAAGGACAAGGAAGCCTGGCATGCTGCAGTCCATGGGGTCTAAAAGAGTCGGACATGACTGAGCAACTGAACGAAAACACTATATATGGAGTCATAAACATCCAGACTATAGAGAAGAAGAGGTATAAATTCCATCCACAGCGGGTAACGGAGTATCCTCCAAGAGCAGCCATGTCACAAAATCAAGACTGGGAATAATGAAAACTATTTCTTCAGTTTACTTGTTTATAGCACATTATCTTTAATTCAGGCAAATGGTCAGCACACTCTTCTCCCCTTCTCTCTTTATGATCGTTAAGCACACAAATTTCTCTAGCCAGCACAACCCTGGCAATGTATGTATAAATGAAGAAACAGTTTTCTTAATTCCTCTTGAGCATTTGATCCACCACCAGCTTCTCTAAATTTAGATCAGGATTCTGCTTTAGAATTTGGCAAGTGTCTTGCATTCCTGTCTTTATCCTAGAGCTATAAGGTCCCCACTTCATATTTAGAAGCTCTTTTATTGTTAACTTGTTTATGTAGCACTTTTCTGAGATCATTTATCTTTATAGCAGCCTGAAGTGTGAGGCTGAAAAGTTTAGGGAAAAAAACGCTTAATTTTTTATAGATCAAAAATTAGAGTGAAGTGAAAGTAGCTTAGTCGTGTCTGACTCTTTGCGACCCCATGGACTGTCATGGAATTCTCCAGGCCAGAATAGTGGAGTGGGTAGCCTTTCCCTTTTCCAGGGGATCTTCCCAACCCAGGGATCAAATTCAGGTGTCCTGGATTGCAGGCAGATTCTTTACCAGCTGAGCCACAAAGGAAGCTCAAGAACATTGAAGTGCATAGTCTATCCCTTCTCCTGTGAAACTTCCCGACCCGGGAAACAAACTGAGGTCTCCTGCACTGCAGGTGGATTCTTTACCAGCTGAGCTATCAGGGAAGGAAAAATTAGAGAGTCTTATACAAACCTGATTCCAGCTAATTTCTAATACTCATTCACTAGTTTTCATGCTGATTGCTGTAAGAACTATGTCTGTCACTGAAGTAATGACTTACATTTTTAAATTCTGATGGAGGAAAAGTAATATTTTCAAGCATCAGTTCCATGCATACTTTTTATTTTTCATATGCATTTTGCAGAGTGTGATCTAAAATTATATTTAGACATTTTCATATGAATAAGGGCCTTGCTAACTACTTCATTAGATTTTAGCTAGAAATCCCATGTTTTTTTCCCCAGTCTCAAGGCTGTGTACATTCTGTATGAAATGACACATAAAATGTGCCTTCAAATAGAACTATAATTTTTCTGTTGTTGTGCTGCTACAAAGAGATTATTGCAACCACTTTCATTCCTTAGTATGCCACTGAGAGTCATAGACAATTTTTGGATTTTGGCCTGACATCATACACAGTCACAATCACCACTGCTACATTCATTCTGTCTATTTGACTCTACCCTTACTAGACAGAGAGCAAAATTAGTATTTAAGTTGTGGGCACATGGCACATGATTTGCTATTCGAATTCCTTAATACTAACAATAGTAAGAGTCAGATTTTGAAGATTAAGTCAAGAAATGTTTTTCTTTGAAAAGTTTGAAGATAGATTGTCCATATATTTTTCTTCTTTAAAATTCATGTTAACTTTAAACCCAAATTACTTATAGGAAAATAGAGAATTAGCCATTTCATTAAGTGTACTGTTGGTGCTATTTTCTTCTTTCCAAAAGATATAATTGTTGAGAATTACTGCTCCCAAGAGAATTCGGTTGGAAACAATTATAATTTTTTTCTTTTTCAATAATCACTTGGAAACATCATATACAGAGTTAATCTATACCGTTCTGTATAAGAATTCCTTGCTTATAAGGAAAGTGAAGTGACTTTTTTGAAGTGACTACAGCATTTCTAGTTCTCAAAAATGTTAATAACAAAAATTGTAACTTATTTAAAAAAATTAAATGTGTTGCAAGGTTTTCTATTTTTAATCCTAATTATTTTAATCCTATTATTTTAATCCCAATAATCTTATGGACTAAGTAAAGTTAAAATGATATGTCTTTTTATTATATATCTGATGTGCTATTTACAGCCATAATCATACCCATTCATACACTTTGTATCTTGCTTTTTTTTGCTTTGTAGAACATTAAATAAATGACCTTTTCTTTCTTTAATATTTTAGATTTTCATTTGTATTATTTTTGTAATAAAAAGGTTTCAAAAAGATGATGTGTCCTTTGTATAGGTGAAAACACTGGCTCAGATATGATGAGTGACAATTAAGGCCCCACAGTGTCAATTAGGTTTGGACCTAATTCTTATGAATCTAAAACCAGTGAGTTTTAAAGTATTTGTGTAAATTTTTATTTATTGAGCTATCATTGATTTACATTATATTAGTTTCTGGTGTACAACGTAGTGGTTCAATATTTTTACAGAAAATGTAAATATACTCCATTTATATTTATTATAAAACAATGACTATTTCCCTGTGCTGTATGATCTATTTCTTAATTTATTTCACATACAAGTCTTCAACTACCTTTCTACAGACATTGAATATAGATGTTTCTAGGTTTTAATATATCCTCTAATTGAGAAAACCAATCTGTTGCATTTCACTTAACTTTTGCACATTCTCTCAGTGATTTTCTTCTTTCACATCACCCCTCTGGAAATATCCAGGGTACATCTACTGAAATTCAGAGAGGAAACTGGTCATGGTGGGAGTCAAAAGGTCTCTCAGACTCAATATAAACTGAATAATCACATAAACCTATCTATTTCAAAGATAATAATACAATTCAATCAGTTTCTTGAATCAAGAATCTTGGAGAGGAGAGGAGAGTGTTTTACTAGAGGAAACAGAAGAGAATTTTGAAATACTGGATACATGCTGTATCCTAGGAGTGAGAACATGATATTATGCATTTGTTAAAAAACCAGAGACCTTCATATCAGAAAGACTATATCTAGCATGTGAGTGTGTGCATGGATTCTCAATTGTGTCTACCTCTTTGCGACCCCAAGGACTCTAACCTGCCAGGCTCCTCTGTCCATGGAATTTTCCAGGCAAGAATACTGGAATGGGTTGCCATTGCCTTCTCCAGGGGATCTTCCCAACCCAGGAACCGAACCAGTATCTCCTGTATTAGCAGGCAGGTGTGTGTGTGTTTACCACTGAGTCTCCTGGGAAGCACAAATCTACCATAATCAAATTAAAAATATAAGCAACAAGAATATCAGTGGATACTGGGAAGGAATGCAGTCTGTGACAAAATACCTATATTGAAAATAATGACACATCTTCACTGAAGTGGTGAAGGGTAAAGAGACTGGCCTAAGAAACATTGGAGTATGATATTTTGATTGAAAATTTTAACATTAAGATGAAAGGAATTATATATAAGCATTCTACTCTGATAAAGCTATTTCTTACAGCATTATAGGTTAATAATTCTGAAACAGTTGTGCATGAATTTCAAGACTGAACAAATAAATAAGTGGATGAAAGATTGGGATGCCAGGTTTCTCACTGTTGGAAAGGGGGATTACCGATTAGCAGGAGGAGGGGTTAGAATAAACCATATAGTCCTGAATTAGAGTCAGAAATACTAGTATGAATTCAGGTTTAGATTATTATAGCTACAGATGAGAAGGTACATAAATAATTATAGGTAAGTATGTATACATGGATTAGGATACACGCATATATTTTCTAGCTTTGTTCTCGGAGAGAATCAACAAGCACGGCATCCCTGTAGAAATGAACACACTCAGTGTTTAGATCCTAGTTTCTAACTTTGTTCTTCAGTGAAATGAAATAGGGTTTCCTGGAGAAGTGAATGATTCCAGATATAGGGCCAGAATATATAAGGTGAACTTGGCACATGTTTTAGTGACAAAAAAGTAAGGATGTTCTCAAGCAACAAAAATATTAGTCTTCTCATGGGAACGTAGGAGCCAGGGTAAAATATCACCTTGTCAACGTCATCAACCTTCTGGTTCCTACCAGTCTGGACGCTAAGTGCTTCTGGGCAGCATACAATTAAGTTCTTCCACCTGTGGGGCTTTCAGTATTTGCAAAACTGCTGAAAAGACATAGCTCAGAATATTTTCTATAATCCTTGAAGAGGAATTAAATGTCCTTGATTTTGTTTAATGGTTAAATTATTATTATTCTGTCTTACTTGACTGTTTTCCTTTCTTTATGCATTTTCCCACTTCTGATTAAACTTATCCTTTAGAACTTGGGGACAATTTAGAAGGTTAAATTTTTCTACAGTCAAGAGGCAGGTGAAGGGCATGGGGAGGGGGATCTCTCTTGGGAAGGCCCCATAGAGTCCTGCTTATGGCAGAAAGCCAAGAGGAGATAAAGACTCTCTTGATGAAGGTAAAAAAAAGAAGTGTGAAAAAGCTAGCATAAAACCCAACATTCAAAAAGCTAAGATCATGGCATCCAGTCCTATCACTTCATGGCAAATAGATGTGGAAACAATGGAAACAGTGACAGACTTTATTTCCTTAGGTTCCAAAATTACTGCAGATGGTGACTACAGCCATGAAATTAAAACACACTTCCTCCTTGGAAGAAAAGCTATGACAAACTTAGACAGTGTATTAAAAAGCAGAGACATCACTTTGCTGACAAATGTCCATATAGTCAGAGCTATGGTTTTTCCAGTAGTCATGTATGGATGTGAGAGTTTGGATCATAAAGAAGGCTGAGAGCTGAAGAATTGATGCTTTCAAACTGTGGTGCTGGAGAAGACTCTTGAGAGTCCTTTGGACAGCAAGGAGATCAAACCAGTCAATCCTAAAGGGAATCAACCTGAATATTCATTGGAAGGACTGATGAGGAAGCTGAAGCTCCAATATTTTGGCCACCTGATGCGAAGAGTGGACTCATTGGAAAAGACTTTGATGCTGGGAAAGTTTGAAGGCAGTGGGAGAAGGGGACGGCAGAGGACAAGGTGGTTGATGGATGTCCATCACTGACTTGATGGACATGTGTTTGGGCAAGCTCCAGGAGATAGTGAAGGACAGGGAAACCTGGCATGCTGCAGTCCATAGTGTCACAAAAAGTTGAACACGACTGAGCGACTGAACAACAACTACATTATTGCCATTGAAATAAGATCCAAGCACTTCACTGAAAATTTCTCTGGTGGCTTAAACAGTAAAGAATCTGCCTGCAATGCAGGAAAGCCAGGTTCAATCTCTGACTTGGGAAGATCCCCATAGAGAAGGGAATCACTACCCACTCCAGTATTCTTGGCTGGAGAATTCCATAGACAGTGGAGCCTGACAGGCTGTACAGTCCATGGGGTCATATAAAGAGTAGGACAAGACTGAGCAACTAAACATATTATAATATAAAGTATAGATCACTTTAAAAAAAGATTCAGTGAAAATTATGGAATTACATAGATATCAAAACAATGTTTTTACAAATAAATTAGTTTAGATAATTCTGTTATAACAGATAAATCCCAAATATTTAGTAGTTGCTTATATTCTTCCCCATGTGAAGTCCAACCGGCTTTCCTGATAAGCATACAACTTTCCATCATAGTGAATTTATAAAAAAAAGCTCATTTTGTGACTCAGCCTGCTTCACCAGGTGACTTCTAAATCAAGCCTGAGGAAAATTCATGGAGAGTTATGCAAGAGAGTCTTATGAAGTAAACTTGGAAGAGACATGAAACATTTATTGCCATGTTTTAATGGTTATAGTCATTACATGACCTTAAATTATTACAAAGGAGGCTGGGAAATGGAGTTCACCAGTGGAATAAGCACTGAAGGAAAGGGTGAGATGATCAGCCATAAAGATAGCAGTTCTTCCTTAACTTGCCATGGCCTCCATTTTCCCACAAGATTGAGGCTCTGAGGATCAAGTCCCTTAGGCTATAACCACACTGGAATTTCTTCTTTTATTCAATATTCTAATTTCAACTTTCTCAGACCTTTACTTTGGTTGTTTTCTACATCTACAACCTTTTTGATTATTTATAAAATTTATGCATCTGATTTAATATTATTTTTCCAGGGAGATCATACCTAACATCGAATTCAAGATAATACCCAGTTCTCTATTTTAGCAAAGCCTTTAATGCATTTCCAACTCCTATCACATTCAACTTATCAAAATTTTAAAACTCATTTATTATTTGCCTTCCTGCCAATCTCCATAGGAGCAGGACCTGACTTTCCTGTTCATTGCTCTGCCATCAGTGCCAGAGAAAGTCTGGTACTTAAAATAAAGAAAAAAAAAATCTTTGAATGAATGAATAAATATTCAGAAAGAATTGATCTTCACTTTCACTGAAAGGCTTAGAAGAGAATGTTAATTCTTCTTTGTGGAAGGAATGAAGGGAAGCACAAAAAATGATAAAAGGGTGTTCAAAAATGTATATAATGAATGAAAGTTTAACTGCCAACAGAATTTAGAGTTTCATATTCCTTATTCCACATGTTAATGTTGTTATTTGTCACTAAGTCATGTCCAACTCTTTGGGACTCCATGGACTGTAGCCCACCAGGCCCTCTGTCCATAGATTTCCCAGGCAAGAATGCTAGAGTTGTTTGCCATTTCCTTCTCCAAGGGATCTTCCTGACCCTGGGACTGAACCCATGGCCCTTGAATTAGTGGGTGGCTTCTTTACCACTGAGCTACCAGGAAAGCCCATTCTTTATTCTCTTATTAATAATGAACCCTCATTTCAGAATTGTGCAACAGTTCCAATTAGTGGGTCAAGTATTTCCATATAAATGTGATGTAAATCACTAAGAGACATATCTACACAGTTCCTTCAAAGGTTTACCAACAGTTCCTTTGCTACTTCTCTATATCTTTTATTTTTGCTAAACTGGAGGACTATCCATTTAAGTGAAGGAAGCAAACTTGAACTGCAAATGTGAATCATGCTTTTCTAACATCCAAATGTGGTTTTAATATTGCCCCTTTTCAATGTTACTGCTTTCTCAACTGATTTCTTACACATTTTTAGTAAGAATCCTAATAGAAAATTTTTCTTAGCTGAAATTTGTAAAGAAGATATATTTAGGGTATTCACTAAAATAACATTTTCATGTTGTGAGTAGTGTGTTGAGTTATAATTTTTCAGAATACATTATTTACTCACATACTTACATAAAAACACATGCAGTCTCTGCTCAGCAAAAAATAGACCTGAAGATACATATTATTATTCAGTAATTTGGCATTTCTTGAAAAGCTAAAATAAAACTTCTTGCAATAAGCTATGCAGATGAAATCAGTTTTAGGAAATACTTTATGAGCAAGTTAAATCATGTTAGAACAGTGATATTTAGCTGTCTTTTTAAGGTATAGCTAGTAACTCCTTTTTTTTTTTTTTTTAATTCAGTGAAATTTCACTCTAATGAAATAATCTGAATAGCCCCAATAATTTGTCTAGTCCCTTGGACTTTATGTAATTAAATTGTAGATCCATTCTAGTGGGATTTACTCTTTGTGCATCTTGAGTCATTTCCTTCTTGAGTTGGCTTCTTTTTAATTCATATATATCAACAACAGGATTTTAGAGATGTGAAAGATTATGCAGCCCCTAGAGAGCAGATACTGTGTAAAGTAAATTTAACTCAATTTTATATCTCAAACGCTCAGGCAGTATTTCATTTCTAAATCTTCCAGTCTATTCTATTTGAAGGAGGTAATGAAAATTTGTGTTAGAAAAGAGGAAAACTCTTGTGTTTTAGAAAGAGTAAAATTTTGCAGAGTTTTACAAAATATATACTTGGCTATGGAAATGTAAAGAAATAATAACAAATATATTTCAGAACCATCCTTCAACATCAGCTAAGTTGCTACATGGATGAATTCAGAAGCTACACTCTATCCATACTTGAGAAAAACTAGGTTCTTACTTTAACTGTAGAAGTGTGGCCAAAAGGAATGTCCACAGAAGCCATCTTTGCAAGGAAACAAACCAGTGGTGCTGTACATAACGCCAGTTAGACCTTTATAAAGTGAATATCCTAAGGAAACTGTACAGGACAGAGTGCTGTTTTATGAAATGAGACCTCCTGCAAAACAGATCTTTGTTCAACAAATTATAGCTCCTGTAACCTCTTCCTCATGTGTCCTGAGACAAGTTACTTAATACTTTTGATGCCCAGTTTTATCTTAAGTAAAACTGGGATTGATAAAACCAATCTAAAGACACTGTTTGTATTAAATCAAATGTGAGAGTAAATGCACTAGGCACTAGTTGAGCACATTGTAACTATGGTGGAGTTAAGTGGAATCTTCCTGAGAAATCTATAAAGGTATTAGCATATGTATTTAGATATTTTAATTTGTAGATTATCTATATAAATATCGAATGTCAGTGTAAGTTCAATGTGAGTGTCAAAATATTTCTAAGATACGTATTTTTGCTTTTTATAAAGATCAGATCAGATCAGATCAGATCACATCAGTTGCTCAGTCGTGTCTGACTCTTTGCGACCCCATGAATCGCAGCACTCCAGGCCTCGCTGTCCATCACCAACTCCCGGAGGTCACTCAGACTCACATCCATCGAGTCAGTGATGCCATCCTGACATCTCATCCTCTGTCGTCCCCTTCTCCTCTTGCCCTCAATCCCTCCCAGCATCAGAGTCTTCTCCAATGAGTCAACTCTTCTCATGAGGTGGCCAAAGTACTGGAGTTTCAGCTTTAGCATCATTCCTTCCAAAGAAATCCCAGGGCTGATCTTCAAAATGGACTGGTTGGATCTTCTTGCAGTCCAAGGGACTCTCAAGAGTCTTCTCCAACACCACAGTTCAAAAGCATCAATTCTTTGGTGCTCAGCCTTCTTCACAGTCCAGCTCTCACATTCATACATGACCACAGGAAAAACCATAGCCTTGACTAGGCGAACCTTTGTTGGCAAAGTATTGGTTTTAATACTAGTTGCATTAACTGTAAGATATTGTAATTGCATATCCCTTTTATACTATTGACTTAAAAATTGCTAGCCTTTATCTTTTATTGACCCTAATTTAGTTACATAAAGATGATACAAATATAAAATTAAATGCCAATAAAGCCACAATATAGGGAATTACCAGTAGTCCAGTGGTCAGGACTTCACAGTTCCACTGCTGGGTTCAATCCCTGGTTGAGGAACTAAAATCCCACATGCCATGCAACATGGCCAGGAAAAAAAATAGGGGGGAATAAAAGAAACAGTAAACCCTAATATGAGATTTACTGGTGGCTCAGTGGTAAAGACTCCACCTGCTAATGCCGGAGATGCAGGAGATGTAGGATTGATATCTGGGTTGGAAAGATTCCTTGGAGAAGGAAATGGCCACCCATGCTAGTATTCTTGCCTGGAAAACTCCATGGACAGAAGTCTTTCAGGCTACAATCCACGGGGTCACAAAGAATCAGACACGATTTAGTGACTGAACAACAGCAAATATAAGCTTATACAAGTCAAAATTAAACCAACTTTCAGAAATTATTCTGTGAAGCCTATTGGCCTAGGAAGAATAAAAAAAAATAAAGACTTATCTCTGGACAAATGCCACCCTACAGGATATTACAGTAAGTCCTCTTCCAACAAGTTCTGTTATGCAAGCATGTTTGTTAGGGACCCAACTAACACAAAAGACTATATATAGTACTGTATTATAATAGGTTTATAATACCTTTTTATATTATATTGGAGAAATATAATAACATATATTATAGGATAAATAATACATAACAAATAAACAAACACAAAAAATAAAGAACAAGTTTTAAATTTTATAGTACAGAATCTTGGAAGATACTGTAGTACCAGCTACATCACCGCTGCTTTTACTCTTGCTTCTGGACATCTTGAGCTTGAAACAAAGATACTGTACCACTGTACTCTATATAGTACTATAGAGTTCACAAAAGCACAGCCATTTGTAGAGGATACATGCATTGTGATGATGTACACCTTACGTGATATAACTTATGTGATTGGACATGTGAACATGCATCCACTTGAAAGCTTGCAACTTGAAGGTTCATATATAGGGGACTTACTGTAATTTAAATCTTGTATACTGCTCTACAGACAATCAAGAGTTTGTTTCTGCCTTGTTAATTTCACCAGCCACTACAATGATTGATTAGCTTGTTGAGGATGATCACTGGCTTAGTGAAATTAAAAGTAAACATCAAAAGGTTAAGCACTTTTCTTGACGAGATGCTGCTATAGTTTAAAGGCATATCTTATCATTCACACGTAAATAAACATCTGAGGGTTATTACAGAGAGAGGTATGCAGCGTTCTGTTAAGACAGATGGCAGCTGGTCCACAGATGAGAGGAAAAGAGCAGAAGAAAAAGATCAAATGACTTGCCATTTGGGAAGAAAAGCATGGGTAGTTCTACAGTCAAATATATGAAAAAATGTGTTCGGAGGATTTTATTTTATGTATTCATTAATAAGTTTCTGTCTTCTATCAATTTATTCAATATTAATCTCACTAAAACAATTTAAAATATTTTTTTCTCCTATTTATTTGGAACAGTAATTATGGTAAATTAGAATATTTTCTAAACGTTAAACACTACTTTAAAAACAAAGAGACTAGCAAATCCTGGAAACCAGGAAAAATTCAAATTCTGAAGATATTTTTTAAATTAAGTTAGTATGCCTTTGGTCTGTAGGCTGGCCTGATTCCAGATGCTACTAATTAATCAGCAAATGAAGTGGTAAATAGGTGCACTATTTTTGTTCTAACTTTGATCTAACTTTATAATTACTAACATGTAAAATGTATGACTCTAGTCATAGTGGTATCTATTAAAATTTTAATTCCAACTAAGTTAATGAGTCCATGAGGAAGGAAATGCTTGCAAAATTATTATAATTAAGTTGCTTAAAATGGCCACATTTTGAGAACACAAGGAAATGAGTAGTTAGTTGCCTAAAGAGATAAGCAAACATACTGTAAGGAGCAAAATGTATTTTAACATTTATAACAATTACTTGTTTATATCACTTCAACTTCTCTGAGTGTGGTTAAATTCACCTCGAGATGACACATTCAACCTGATACAATCACTACACCAAATTGGCAATGAAGGAACAAAGTAGAACCATTTTTCAAGAGAAATTTCAGTTCTGGTTACCTCATGCTTTAGAAATAAAAAGCACTAGTGCAGTCTGTCTTTTTGAAAATTGCTTCTCTCATTTTGGGGCTTCCCTGATAGCTCAGCTGTTAAAGAATCCACCTGCAATGCAGGAGACCTGGGTTTGACCTGGGTTGGGAGAACCCCTGGAGAAGGGAAAGTCTACCCACTCTGGTATTTTGGCCTGGAGAATTCCATGGACTGTATAGTCCATAGGTTCCCAAAGAGTTGGACACAACTGAATGACTTTCACTTCACTTCTCTCCTTTTATATCATCAGATCAGATCAGATCAGTCGCTCAGTCATGTCCGACTCTGCGACCCCATGAATCGCAGCACTCCAGGCCTCCCTGTCTATCACACAACTCCCGGAGGTCACTCAGACTCACATCCATCGAGTCAGTGATGCCATCCAGCCATCTCATCCTCTGTCGTCCCCTTCTCCTCTTGCCCTCAATTCCTCCCAGCATCAGAGTCTTCTCCAATGAGTCAACTCTTTGCGTGAGGTGGCCAAAGTACTGGAGTTTCAGCTTTAGCATCAGCCCTTCCAAAGAAATCCCAGGGCTGATCTCCTTCAGAATGGACTGGTTGGATCTCCTTGCAGTCCAAGGGACTCTCAAGAGTCTTCTCCAACACCACAGTTCAAAAGCATCAATACTTCGGCGCTCAGCCTTCTTCACAGTCCAGCTCTCACATCCATACATGACCACAGGATCATACTATAATATATAATTACATAGAATTATAAATATATATAATTATTATACTTTTATCTTGTATGCTCTAGGAAAATACCACAAAGGTTGACCTTTTAAAAGATTGATTCTGCACTAAAGATATTTTAAGAGGAAATGTTAAGTAAGCAATATTTAGAAAGTTTTTTAAAAAAGAGGAGAGTGAGAAGATGAGTTTCAGAATAGTCTTTGGATTGGAATTGGTTGCATACCAATCTGGTGCTCTCCTGGAGAAATAGGGTTGTGGAAAATTGGAAATACTAGATTGAATTATGAAAAACTGAAGTTTACAGCCTAAAAATCAATAAAGATATTTCAGGAAAACCATCAGCATATCACTTATTGCCAAACTTGGGGGCAGTATTTCAAAACAGGCAGCATTTACAGCCTTCTCATATCTTTCAAACTCTAAGTTTTTTGTTTCTTTGTTTGTTTTTTCCTTGTGCCTCTGCATGTCCAGTGCTTCATAGCAAAATGGAATGGGATGGAAGTGCTTGACTGCCAAAGTCAACCAAAATTTGCTGTATCTAATCTAAGTTTCCCATTTCCATTTTCTGATTCCATTACTCTTAGCTTCATGCTTTGATTTTTTTTTCATGCATTTATTTGGTTATTTTCAGCAATTCCAGATAAAGTGTAGTTAGTGGCAGGCAATTCTTCATCCTTCTTTATCTGGATCTTTGGAATATTTCCCATTTGTGGGCCCATTGAAATGCCAACCTCTCTACCCTATTCTCCCCTGCAACAGGATTAGAAAGAGATCCAGGATCATTCAATATAGCTCTGCATCTCCACAGAAGAATGACTGCCTAATAAACAGGTGTAAGGACCTAGCTAGGTCAATTAAAATCTTCCTCTGCATTTTTGCACTGGGAATCTTAGAAAAGCTATCTTCATTTTGGATTATTTTGGTGCAAAGGATAGAATATGGGCATTTGGTGATGTCATATTTCTTGTTGATGACGGGGGGTGGTGGGAAAGCCTATCTGAAGCAGAAATGTATGAAGTTGACATGCAAAGAGAAGCAGAGATGACCTAAACTGGGCAAAGAGGACATAGCCATGGCATCATGTTTGAGTTCCTCTCACACTGGAAAGAAGCTCTTTCTAAACCTCCAGTGATCTGAGTCAATGACATCCTTATGTATGAGCCATCCCTATGTTTGAGTTGAGATTCTGTCACTTACAGAGGGAAAACATTTCTATTAAATTCATAAGAGGTAAATAAGCTTTATTGTTCAGTTGCTCAGTCATGTCCAACTCCGCAGCCCTACGAACTGTAGCATGCCAGGCCTCCTTGTCCTTCACTATCTCCCAGAGTTTGCTCAGACTCAAGTCCACTGAGTCCATCATGCCATCCAACCATCTCATCCTCTGTTGCCCTCTTCTCCTTCTGTCTTCAGTCTTTCCCTGCATCAGGTTATTTTGCAATGAGTTGGCTCTTTGCATCAGGTGGCCAAAGTATTGGAGCTTTAGCTTCAGCATCAGTCCTTCTGATGAGTATTCAGGGTTGATTTCCTTTAGGATTGATTAGTTTATGCAAGCCCAAAGAGTTATATTGTTAATTAAAGTGGGAGAATTATTTTGAAGCAATTATTGTTGCTAATAAGTGTAGAATGCATTAAATAATAATTTCTTTCTAATTAATGACTGACATAGAAATTTATATAGTTTTCAAAGAGATGGCAGTCATTACCTCATTGGATTTTCACAATAACACTTTGTTAGATAGGTAGAAGTATTTAAATATATATGCATTTAGTTAAATTACTTGCTCATATTAACAGAGATTAAAAGCAGTTGAGCTGAGATTAGAACTCTGGGACTTTGATGCTAATCTCACATTTTTTTCTCCACATGACAAACACCTTTGCTCTCTTGTGCTCCCTGTTTGTTCTGTTTTCCCTACCCTCTCACCATCCCTTTGTGATTTCCTGGAGGCTCAGCACTGCAGCCACACTTCATCATTCCATGGGTCTACACTCATCCCTTCCAACCTCCCTCATCCCAAACATTCACTTGTTTGTAAGTGGAGTCATAGTTCAGACAGTGTAAATTGCCAGAGGGAATAGTGGAAATTCAGAGCTCTGAATCACCACTAAACAGATGAATAATGCTTCCTGTGCAATTTGCAAATTCTTAGTTTTCTCATACCCTGTAAACATAAAGTGGAAGGCCTAAAGTGGGTATTCTTTATGCTACTCTCACTCTGGGCTTCTCAGGTGGCACTAGTGGTAAAGAGGCTGCAGGAGACAAAAAAGATGCCGGTTCAATCCCTGGGTCAGGAAGACTCCCCTGGAAGAGGGCACAGAAATCTCCTTCAGTGTTCTTGCCTGGAGAATCCCATGGACAAAGGAGCCTAGTGGGCTACAGTCCACAGTGTTGCACAGAGTCAGACGTAACTGAGCCTTTTAGTATGTACTGTCTCACTCTGCCCACTTGTGGAGGCCATGGCCCTATGTTTAGCAGTCTAGAAGACCCAAGATACAAATGACCTGAAGTTGTGATTCTCAAGTGTTAGCCTAACTCAGACTCCCTCGGAGGGCTGATTGACATACTCTCAGAGTTTCTGAGTCTGTGTACCTGAGATGACGGAGAAGGCAATGGCAACCCACTCTAGTACTCTTGCCTGGGAAATCCTATGGATGGAGAAGCCTGATAGACTACAGTCCATGGGGTCTTAAAGAGTCAGACACGACTGAGCCACTTCACTTTCGCTTTTCACTTTCATTCACTGGAGAAGGAAATGGTAACCCACTCCAGTATTCTTGCCTGGAGAATCCAAGGGACGGGGGAGCCTGGTGGGCTGCCATCTATGTGGTTGCACAGAGTCAGACACAACTGATGTGACATAGCAGCAGCAGTAGTACCTGAGATGAAGCTTGGGGATTTGCATTTTGAACAAGTTTAAGAAGATGGTGATGGTCTTAGGACCACACTCTGAGAATGTCTTACCTGAATAAGAACTTCTTTTAAGTAGACAGGCATAGTTAAAAATTTGCTGGATTCCCAAAGAATATAACTTTCACTTCATTATTCTTACCTGTCCAGAATTCATGAACAAAGATCCTGGTCAGTCCACTCTTGTTTGCACGACTGTGATAGGTATATATTTTGATGTCAGTCATTGAGACTTGGGATATTTATGAGCAAAGGAATCATGAGAGACAGCACGAGATAGGGGTTGAAAGCGTAAGACTTAGAATGTGACAACCTCAGGTCTAAATTCAGGCTCTGATTTTTACACCCTCTGTGATTTTAAACAGATTAAGTGGAACTTCCCTGATGGTCCAGTGGCTAAGACTCTGTGCTCCCAGTGCAGGAGGCCTGGGTTTGATCTCTGGTCAGGTAACTAGAGCCTGCATGCCACAATTAAGGTTCTTAATTGTCCGATGCTGTAAAGAGCAATATTGCATAGGAACCTGGAGTGTCAGGTCCATGAATCAAGGCAAATTGGAAGTGGTCAAACAAGAGATGGCAAGAGTGAACGTCGACATTCTAGGAATCAGCGAACTGAAATGGACTGGAATGGGTGAATTTAACTCAGATGACCATTATATCTACTACTGTGGGCAGGAATCCCTCAGAAGAAATGGAGTGGCCATCATGGTCAACAAAAGAGTCTGAAATGCAGTACTTGGATGCAATCTCAAAAATGACAGAATGATCTCTGTTCGTTTCCAAGGCAAACCATTCAGTATCATAGTAATCCAAGTCTATGCCCCAACCAGTAACGCTGAAGAAGCTGAAGTTGAACGTTTCTATGAAGACCTACAAGACCTTTTAGAACTAACACCCAAAAAAGATGTCTTTTTCATTCTAGGGGACTGGAATGCAAAAGTAGGAAGTCAAGAAACACCTGGAGTAACAGGCAAATTTGGCCTTGGAATACAGAATGAAGCAGGGCAAAGACTAACAGAGTTTTGCCAAGAAAATGCACTGGTCATAACAAACACCCTTTTCCAACAACACAAGAGAAGACTCTACACATGGACATCACCAGATGGTCAACACTGAAATCAGATCGATTATATTCTTTGCAGCCAAAGATTGAGAAGCTCTATACAGTCAGCAAAAACAAGACCAGGAGCTGACTGTGGCTCAGACCATGAACTTATTCCCAAATTCAGACTTAAATTGAAGAAAGTAGGAAAACCACTAGGCCATTAAGGTATGACCTAAATCAAATCCCTTATGATTATACAGTGGAAGTGAGAAATAGATTTAAGGGCCTAGATCTGATAGATAGAGTGCCTGATCAACTATGGAATGAGGTTCGTGACATTGTACAGGAGACAGGGATCAAGACCATCCCCATGGAAAAGAAATGCAAAAAAGCAAAATGGCTGTCTGGGGATGCCTTACAAATAGCTGTGAAAAGAAGAGAAGCGAAAAGCAAAGGAGAAAAGGAAAGATATAAACATCTGAATGCAGAGTTCCAAAGAATAGCAAGAAGAGATAAGAAAGCCTTCTTCAGCGATCGATGCAAAGAAATAGAGGAAAACAACAGAATGGGAAAGACTAGGGATCTCTTCAAGAAAATCAGAGATACCAAAGGAACATTTCATGCAAAGATGGGCTCGATAAAGGACAAAAATGGTATGGACCTAACAGAAGCAGAGGATATTAAGAAGTGGCAAGAATACACAGAAGAACTGTACAAAAAAGATAATCATGATGGTGTGATCACTGACCTAGAGCCAGACATCCTGGAATGTGAAGTCAAGTGGGCCTTAGAAAGCATCACTAGGAACAAAGCTAGTGGAGGTGATGGACTTCCAGTTGAGCTATTCCAAATCCTGAAAGATGATGCTGTGAAAGTGCTGCACTCAATATGCCAGCAAACTTGGAAAACTCAGCAGTGGCCACAGCACTGGAAAAGGTCAGTTTTCATTCCAATCCCAAAGAAAGGCTATGCCAAAGAATGCTCAAACTACCGCACAACAATTGCACTCATCTCACATGCTAGTAAAGTAATGCTCAAGTTTCTCCAAGCCAGGCTTCAGCAATACGTGAACCGTGAACTTCCAGATTTTCAAGTTGGTTTTAGAAAAGGCAGAGGAACCAGATATCAAATTGCCAACATCTGCTGGATCATGGAAAAAGCAAGAGAGTTCCAGAAAAGCATCTATTTCTGCTTTATTGACTATGACAAAGCCTTTGACTGTGTGGATCACAAGAAACTGTGGAAAATTCTGAAAGAAATGGGAATACCAGACCACCTGATCTGCCTCTTGAAAAATTTGTATGCAGGTCAGAAAGCAACAGTGAGAACTGGACATGGAACAACAGACTGGTTCCAAATAGGAAAAGGAGTATGTCAAGGCTGTTTATTATCACCCTGTTTATTTAACTTATATGCAGAGTACATCATGAGAAATGCTGGACTGGAAGAAACACAAGCTGGAATCAAGATTGCCGGGAGAAACGTCAATAACCCCAGATATGCAGATGACACCACCCTTATGGCAGAAAGCAAAGAGGAACTAAAAAGCCTCTTGATGAAAGTGAAAGTAGAGAGTGAAAAAGTTGGCTTAAAGCTCAACATTCATTAAATGAGGATCATGGCATCTGGTCCCATCACTTCATGGGAAATAGATGGGGAAACAGTGGAAACAGTGTCAGCATTTATTTTTCTGGGCTCCAAAATCACTACAGATGAAATTAAAAGACGCTTACTCCTTGGAAGGAAAGTTATAACCAACCTAGATAGCATATTCAAAAGCAGAGGCATTACTTTGCCAACAAAGGTCCATCTAGTCAAGGCTATGGTTTTTCCTGTGGTCATGTATGGATGTGAGAGCTGGACTGTGAAGAAGGCTGAGCACCGAAGAATTGATGCATTTGAACTGTGGTGTTGGAGAAGACCCTTGAGAGTCCCTTGGACTGCAAGGAGATCCAACCAGTCCATTCTGAAGGAGATCAGCCCTGGGATTTCTTTGGAAGGAATGATGCTAAAGCTGAAACTCCAGTTCTTTGGCCACCTCATGCGAAGAGTTGACTCATTGGAGAAGACTCTGATGCTGGGAGGGATTGGGGGCAAGAGGAGAAGGGGACAACAAAGGATGAGATGGCTGGATGGCTTCACTGACTCGATGGACGTGAGTCTGAGTGAACTCCAGGAGTTGGTGATGGACAGGGAGGCCTGGCGTGCTGCAATTCATGTGGTCGCAAAGAGTCGGACACAACTGAGCGACTGATCTGATCTATTCTGATAGTCAAATAAATAAAAATAATTAATAAAATAAAATAGCACATTAATTAAGTTCTTATGCTCCCTAAAGTAGAGATAATGGCATTTTTTACCACTCTGTGTTCTGGTGAGCATAAACAAGATAGTTAATGCAATACACCAAGCCCTGTGTCCAATACAGTTTATGTGCTGTGCTCAGTCTCTCACTTGTCTGGCTCTTTGCAACTCCATGGACTATAGTCCACCAGGCTCCTTTGTCCATGGAATATTCCAAGAATATTGGAGCAGGTTGCCATTTCCTACTCCAGGGGATCTTTTCAACCCCAGGGATCGAACCTATGTCTCTTGTGTCTCCTGCACTGCAATTTACTTATATAATGCTCATAATGATTCACTAAAATATTTTGAAGTTACTTCAGTTCAGTTCAGTTCAGTTCAGTTCAGTTGCTCAGTCGTGTCCGACTCTTTGCGACCCCATGTATCACAGCACACCAGGCCTCCCTGTCCATCACCAACTCCCAGAGTTCACTCAGACTCACATCCATCGAGTCAATGATGCCATCCAGCCATCTCATCCTCTGTCGTCCCCTTCTCCTCTTGCCCCCAATCCCTCCCAGCTTCAGAGTCTTCTCCAATGAGTCAACTCTTCACATGAGGTGGCCAAAGAACTGGAGTTTCAGCTTTAGCATCATTCCTTCCAAAGAAATCCCAGGGCTGATCTCCTTCAGAATGGACTGGTTGGATCTTCTTGCAGTCCAAGGGACTCTCAAGAGTTTCTCCAACACCATAGTTCAAAAGCATCAGTTCTTCGGTGCTCAGCTTTCTTCACAGTTCAACTGTCATATCCATACATGACCACAGGAAAAACCATGGCCTTTACTAGACGGACCTTCTTTGGCAAAGTAATGTCTCTGCTTTTCAATAAGCTATCTAGGTTGGTCATAACTTTTCTTCCACGGAACAAGAGTCTTTTAATTTCACGGCTGCAATCACCATCTGGAGTGATTTTGTGCCCCTCCAAAAAAGTCTGACACTGTTTCCACTGTTTCCCCATCTATTTGCCATGAAGTGATGGGACCAGATGCCATGATCTTAGTTTTCTGAATGTTGAGCTTTTGCCAACTTTTTCACTCTCCACTTTCACTTTCATCAAGAGGATTTTTAGGTAAAGTCAAAATATGATTATTGTCACTATATATTGGCATATCCAAATTGGCTTCCAAATGACTTTTAAGGCATAATGTGTTTATACTTTTATAATTGTGTAGATAAGTGATGTTTAAGTCCTTTAAAATAAATGATCTATAATATTTTTCTCTTGTTATTTAGTTACTAAGTTATGTCCAACTCTATTGCGACCCCATGGACTGTAGCCTGCCAGGCTCCCTTGTCCATGGAATTTCCCAGGCAAGAATACTGGAGTGGGTTGCCCTTTCTTTCTCCAGGCACCTTCCCAATCTAGGGATCAAATTCATGCCTCTAGTATCTCCTCCATTGCAAGCAGACTCTACTTCTGAGTCATCAGGGAAGCCCCATTTTTTCTCTTTGTCAAAACCTGGCAAATAGAAGCATATTAGTTTGCTGCTTACTCTGTTGAGTCTTTCTTTCTCCCTAGAAACAAGACCTGTTAGTGGTACCGCACAACTGAGAATGCTAAAGATAGGTGGTCTTCTGTGACAATCTTTATTACACACAGAACAGTGATGTGCCCAAGGCTTCATCATGTTTATATAGTCCGTTCATTATTGGCACTTTGTATATTTATTTGCATCTACTTGAAACACTATGTCTACTTACTCCTCTTGCTTAACTGATCATTGTCATTTTTTTGGATTTCACTTAGGATTTTATTCTAAGTAGGACTCAGAAAGCAAGTTATATTTTCCTAATAAAGAATCTATTATAATAAACTTTAATTCAATTCAAAATTCCTTAAAAGTTGAGACCACCTATACTTAATTTATGCAATAAATATTTACTGAGTGCCTACTATGTAATAAGGTGTGTCCTGGGGATTCAAATATGAATTAAACTCTATTCACTAGTGATACCAAGAAGATCTATGAGTAGATGTAACAAAAGGATGGAACCTAAGCTTGAATTGGAATTAAGAAAAGGTCTTCCTTTCCTGTCATTTAAGTTGAATTTTAAAGATGATAAAGAATTAGTCACATGGACAGTGTCATGAAGAGCATTCAAATTTAGCGTGGATATATATGAAGAACCTAAGTTGGGAAAATGCTTAATGAATTCTAGAACAGAAAGAAGCAGATTTGCCTGGACCATGGTGAGAAGGAATACTGTTAGATGCAAAGTGAACTCAGAGATGTGATAGAGGTAAAATCTAAGTTCTTATTGGTGATGTTAAAGGATTTGAATCATAAGAGCAAAGCCAGAGGGTATTTTAATTTCTTCTAGAATGAAAAATAAAGGAGATTTTTCCCTTAAAGAGTATTAACTGTGTCAAATACTGCTGAAGATCAAGAAAGATGAGGACTAAATGAATGATGGTCTTTCTATTCATTCATTGGAATGAACATCACAGAAAACTTTGGAATTTCATCAAAGTAATTTTGATGATGTGGAATAAGTAGAAATTAACACTGACTTGAGGAGTAACTGTAAAATCAGAAAGAGGAGACATGAAAAACTCACCAAAAACTCTGATTTTGCAGAAATAGGATGCTACAAATGGGAGTCAAGGTAAAGTCTGTTTTGTTTTTTAACTGGGAAACATATACCCAGAATAAGATCAAGTAAGTGTCAGCTCAATATTTTAATATTATTTAAAATATTAAAGCAAAACTCCTTGTTCAGCTAAATTGAAAATCTAGAGGTAGACATTTATAACTCAGAGCCATTTATTTTACAATTTTGTTCTCTAGTCTTAAATTTCTACAGTGTTAGAGACTTTTTCTGTTTTTCAAATCTAATATCTGAAGTCTCATCCATTAGAAGTTTTTTTAGAAAATCTAAATGTCAAGAAATATATTTTTTTCTATATAAAATCTTGAGTTATACTCCTTTTTCAATTTTACAGATATTAACACTTCCCATACATGCAGAAGGAGAAGGCAATGGCACCCCACTCCAGTACTCTTGCCTCAAAAATCCCATGGACGGAGGAGTCTGGTAGGCTGCAGTCCATGGGGTCGCTAGGAGTTGGACACGACTGAGCGACTTCACTTTCACTTTTCACTTTCATGCACTAGAGAAGGAAATGGCAACCCACTCCAGTGTTCTTGCCTGGAGAATCCCAGGATGGGGAGCCTAGTGGGCTGCTGTCTATGGGGTCGCACAGAGTCGGACATGACTGAAGTGACTTAGCATAGCATACATGCAGAAATTATTTCTGCTCTGATGTCAGCATTTCAAAGCCCTTTAATTACTAAACTATGCATGTAATACACTTTAGGAACACACAATTTTTAAATCAAGGAAAAAACAAAAATAATAAATTTAGAAATTATAAAATCATACTACTTTAAATTTAGTTCATGTGGAAAAGCAACATTAAAAAAAGAATATTACTCTTTTCATACTTACTTGGTGGCTCAGATAGTAAGGAGTCTGCCTGCAATGAGGGAGACCTGGGTTTGATCCCTGGGTTGGGAAGATCCTCTGGAGAAGGAAATGGCAATCCACTCCAGTATTCTTGCCTGGAAAATCCCATGGAGGGAGGAGCCTGGAATGCTACAGTCCATGGGGTCACAAAGAGTTTGACATGACTAAGCAACTTCACTTTTCATAAATTAAAAGGACTTGGCCATAATTTTCAGTCTGGTGGACATGATCTCTCAGAATGGAGTGATGAGTTTCACAGATAAGACAAAGGCCTCCACTGTCATGCTGATATTTCTTCAGGTGAGAAAAGCCATTTTCTCTCTCTTTTTTTGTTTACTGTGTTTTCATCATGAGAAAGTCAATTTTCTCAGTAAAATTGTTCATCGCAGTAGGAGGAGCTGAAGGTCAATGTGTCACCAAAATTTGTAGCAAAAAATCTGAGGCTTTTGGTTGATAGGGTGGTTACTGACTGAAATAAGGATGGAAGAAAAATTATCATTTTCATACCGAGACCAGCAAATTCACCAATGTTGTTTTTAGTAGAGAAAAAATATTATCATTTCTACCATCTCCCTCAACTTGTTTATCCCATCTGTCACATTCTGTGTGATTCTTTTTTGATGCAGGCGCGTTCAGTCCTTTCTCCCTGTAGAGTTTGACAGTGAGTTAATCAGCTGTCGGGGCTACTGAATGCTATCTAATGGGGCAAGATGCCTGGTCCTATTTTCTCTCTTTCTCTGTTCAAAATATTGTATCAAACATAAAGTGAAGACCCCCAAAGCTTCATCAAGTCACACTTCACAGGCTATCAGATGGATATTTTTGGACATACTTGATTCCACATAAACAGGAAAAAAATCAGTTTCTGTGACCCCAATAATGTGTCTTCTCAATGAGTGAGAAAAACATCCCTGTAGGAATTTTAAAAATGAGTCCTCAACCCTAGACAAATAACTCTATTAGGAGGGCAAACGTCTTCCCAAAGGGCTGCTATGCTCAGACGGATACTGCTGCTGCTCCCATGACCCCTTTTGATGCTCCTCTGAAGAAAGGATATCATGGAGACTTGCAGTCAATTACAAGCTATTTAAGATAGAGTTTCATTTCCAAGATTCTGGAGATTTCCTTTTCAGAGATATTTACATGAATCTTTTTCTTCAGGTTCCACGGGGCTCTTCATGCTTTGCAGGTCTTCTCTGTTGAAGATCTCTTCTGAACAGCCTCAGGCAAAGCTCAAGGCAGCCTGAAAGCCGAAGTAAGAAAATCCTCCTTGTTTCCAGGAAACCCTGGAACAATTTCAGTCAGTCTCCACAGAGAGTGAGCTGTATTTGCACAGAGATCACGACAAGATAGGAGAGTGAACACTCACTGGTTTCCCATAATCAAAACTCTCTTTTAAACGATCTCTTCCTAGGTGACTCTCCCAGGCTAAAGCCACCCACATCCCCTTTTACTTCTAAAATGACATTAAATAATAAAGCTACTCAAGCACTCATCCACCTGTGACATAAAGGTGTTCTGGTAGGTAGGGACAAACTTCCAAGTTTTACTTTTATTTCAACCGAATGCTAATATCTTGGATCATTTCCATTTTCTTTTACTTTTTTTTTTTCCTTTTCTGGTCTAAATATTGCAGGATAAATGCACAACTATGAATAGATACTCACAACTATTCCATTTATAAGAGTGCATTTTTCAGTGAGAAAATAAAAACCAAATGTATTAATTTGAAAGTCAATCTCTCACCTAAATGTGTATTTTTGTACTTATATTTTACTCCTCTGGAAGTGAGAAGCAAGAGATTAGGTACAGAATTGAGGGAGTTATCAGATAAGCTATGCCAACAAAATCAGAAAAAGAAATGTATAGATAGTGCTGAGCGGAAGCCTATCTAATTATAAAAGTGCATGGCAACTGAATCTATTCATATTCTGTCTTCTAGACTTTTCCATCAGGATTAGAGCCAGAATTGTAGGCTCACAATGTGCAAATTCTCACTCATGTTGCATTCGTTCTTCGTCTCAATCCTGCAAGGTGACTTGCTCTTTGTATGGTGTTTCTTTCCTACCTTGCTAAATTAATAGCCTCATCATTTGCTTAGTCATCTCAGTTAGAAATGGCAAAGTTGTCTCCAATACTTCCCTGGCCCACATTTTGGGTTATTATTCATAACCATCATGCTACTTTCTTGGGTCAAGTATATCCATCTCTTCCACACCACTGGCTCTGTCCTATTTTCTATTTAGATGCTCATACACTCTTCACTGTGCTAAAACATAGCTTCTGGCTGCCAGCACCTCTTTTATCTGCTGCTGTCATGATGATTATTTTCTAAGACTGAAGCTATATCCAATCAACCCCCTGAGTTAACAAACTGTTTCTTGGTTTCTATGGCATAAAACTTTAATACATTTTCTTATAGTCATAAGAAAACTATTCACATCCCTATGAAACTGATGACTTTAGTTTCTCATTTCTGTAATTCACATTCCTTTGAATTTTGTAATGCAGTGTCCATCTTTATGTGACATTATTTGTGAATTGCTTTCACTATTCTAATTACACTTTGCTAATATCAGCTATATTCCTGTTACCTAAATGGGATTTATTCCCCTAAAAATTATTTTAAAATATATTATTTCCTTTCTGCACCAAAGGGGGAAAACTCTAGTTGCCATATTTGTAAAATTTAAAGAAACCCTCAAATATGAAGTAAATATGTGTGAAGTATATCACGTTAATTCTTTCCTCCAGATAGGAAAATTTTCTTGTCGGTTATATGTTTGCACCATGGCAATGTCTTTTTTAGCAATATTTTTATGTGTAAACTGTCAGGTTTTTAAAGATAGCATATAATTTTTTAATCTTACATTTTAAAGCCAAACACTCTAAGAGTTTTTACTCTTTAAAGAATTCTTAATAATGCTCCAAATATAATACTAGTTCTCACTGTTATCTACATACATTGTATTTTGTTGTTCCATTGCATTGTTGTTCCATGTCCGACTCTTTGCGACTCCATGAACTGCAGCACACGAGGCTTCCCTGTCTTTCATTATCTCCCTGAGTTTGCTCAGACTCATGTCCATTGAGTCAGTGATGCCATCCAACCATTTCATCTTCTGTCACCCCCTTCTCTTCCTGCCCTCAGTCTTTCCCAGAATAAGGGTCTTTTTCCCTGAGTCAGCTCTTCAGGTGACCAAAGGATCAGAGCTTCAGCTTCAGCATCAGTCCTACCAATGAATATTCAGGACTAATTGCCTTTAGGATTGACTGGTTTGATCTCCTTACAGTCCAAGGGACTCTCAAGAGTCTTCTTCAGCACCACAGTTTGAAAGCATCAGTTCTTTGGTGCTCAGCCTTATTTATGGTCCAACTCTCACATCTGTACATGACTACTGGAAAAACCATAATTTTGCCTATATGGACCTCTATTTAAATATTGATTTTAAGATTCTGTTAAAGATGACTTGAGAATATTTCATGAATTTTTGAAATTTTTCTTTAAATAAACATCCTAGCCCTGAAAGGGCCATGACTCTGCTTCTGAACATCAAGTTCTTTTCATAAAATCTTGAGATAAACTATTTATTCTATAAATGATGATTGGTGTGAAATACATGTGAGGATTTCCTTATGTAATTGAAGTCTCTCCCCACTCACAGCTCTATCAGTGTTTATCTTCCACTAGCTGAGAATCTCTAAATTAGAACAATTAAATCTTTGAAGTAGACCCCCAAATGAATCAGCTTCCTTTCCAAAAATGTAGAAAAAAGCTCAAAAGAAAAGATACTGCTACAGCTAGAGAGAAATGCAAGGAGCAAGGGACTAAAGAGTCAGTGATTTAATTCTGAACCATAGAATTGTTTTGATGTCCTGCACATATCCACCTGAACACTTGACAGTTCAAACACCTGAAACTCCTATTTTTTTTTTTTTTTTTTTTTAAATTGAGGTACAGTTAACATGGTTTCCCAGGTGGCTCAGTGGTAAAGAATCTGCCTGCCAATGCGGGAGGCACAGAAGATGTGGGTTTGGTCCCGGGTTTGAGGAGATCCCCTGGAGGAGGAAATGGCAACCTTCTCCAGTATATTTGCTGAGAAAATCCCATGGACAGGGGAGCTGGTTGGCTACAGCCCCTGGGATGGCAAAGAGTTGAACATGACTTAGCAACTAAACAACAATAGCAATGGTTGACTTACAGCATTATATTTAGTTACAGGTGTACAATGACCAATATTTGTGACCAATACAAATTCCCAGTGTATTCGTATACACTGGGAAGTGATTCACAATAAGTATAGTTACAATTTGACACCATAAAAAGTTGCAAATATTTTCTCTTGTGTTGGGAACTTTTAAGATTTGCTCTCTTAGTAACTTTTAAATATGTTCTACAATACTATTGACTATAATCTCCATGCTGTACATTACATCCCTATGATGCTATTTATTTTACAACTGGAAATTTGTACCTCTTCAACCATTTTTGCCCATTCTCCTGTTTTCCTCCCCTCTGGCAACCACCAGTCTGTTCTTTAGATCTATGAGTTTTGTTATTTTGCTTTTTAGATTCCATGTATAAGTGAAATCATATGGTATTTGTCTCTAATTTATTTAACATAGCATAATGTCAAGTTCCATCAATATTGTCAAAAATGGCAATATTCCACTCTTTTTATGGCTGAGTAGTATTCCATATATATATACCATTAGACTACTTCCATATCTTGGCTATTGTAAATAATTCTAAAATGAGCATGATTGTGCATATGTCCTTTTGAAACAGTGCTCCCCCTCCCTTGGATAAATATCCAGAAGTAGACCTGTTGGATAATGTTCTAGTTCTATTTAAAATTTGTTTTCCATAGTGGCTCATCAATTTACAATCCCACTAGTTCACAAGAATCACCTTTTATTCACATCCTCTCCAATACTTGTTATTTCTTGTCTTTTTTGATAAAAGCCATTCAAACAGGTGTGAGGTGTAACATTAGAAGGCTTTCTTTACCACCTCTCCCTAGCCCTTGCTGAACAACACATTCTTAAGTATCCTAAGGAGCTGATGGTGACACCTTCTCAATAGATTTTCATTGTGTTTGTGCTGATACTATTCAAATTTCTGCACTTAGTTTCAACCTATTTTCTTTTGAAATGATTATCCTCAGTTCCTATAAATATTCTGTTTATCATATGAGCTAAATTTCTCTAAATAACTAAACTCTCTGAAGCATTTTGCTAAATCTAATGGTCATTTCACTTTGATCAAAACTCCGAAATATTGTTTATCATTTGATGCACATGTAATTGTCAAGACCTGTTTCCTGCCACCCTTCATTCCAGCCTTCCTGGCTTCAGAACACTCTTGTTCATTGCCATAGTAACCATGACTCTCGTATTCCATTTGAGATGCCTATGTACTTGAAATATTTCCTGACATGACAAAATAACTCATCTTCTATTGTCTACTCCAAGCTTGACCAACAGTTTAAGGTACAAATCAATTTTTATCTCCTTCTTTGAACTGTTCAAGGACTCCAGTGATATTTTTTTGTTTTACATAAATAGTAATTTAGTATTCTATACAAATAGTAGGGGCTGAATTATGTCCCCACACAATTCATATCCCAGTACTTCCATATGTGATTATATTTGAAATAGAACCTGGAAAGAGGTAATTATGGTCAAATGAGATCATATGAGTGGATCTGAACTCAGTCTGACTGATGCCCTTACAGAAAGAGGGCATTTGGACACAAAGAGACACCAGGGACATGTGTGCAGAGAGATGCAGCAAGAGAATGGCCATCTGAAAGCCATGGAGATTCCTCATGAGAAACCAGACACGTGAATTTTGGACTTTAAACCTCCAGAACTGTGAAAAAATAAATTTGTGTTGTTTAAGCCATCTCTATTGGCAGCCTTAGTAAACTAATATACAAATAACTTACATGAGATAGTAATTCAACTGATATACATCAAATTAATTGTATATAAATATTTTATGATGAGGGCATAATAGGTGTCTCAATGGGTAAAGAACCTGCCTGCAATGCAGGAGATGCCAGAGATATGGATTCGATTCCTGGATCAGGAATATTCCCTGGAGGAGGGCACAACAACCCACTTCGGTATTCTTGCCTGGAGAATCCCATGGACAGAGGAGCCTGATGGGCTACAGTCCATAGGTCACAAAGAGTCAAACATGACTCTTTGAGTGGCTGAGCACGCCACAGCACAGCATTTTATGATAAATCAGGATAAAAAGACAAGTGAATGTTAAACCTGACTATTATGACTTCTGTGTGCCACTGGGCTTCTCCTACCAGCATTTGTATCAAGACTATGTAATTGAAACAAATTCTGAATTCATTACTTTTAAAACTTTAGTCAATGCAGGGATTAATGGAAAATATAAGCTATTGATTTCTGTCAAAGATTGCAAGTGCTCTTAGATTAGCTATGTTTATTGGAAAAAAGGAATAGTTTAAAGAAAAATATTACTGAAAAGGAAATTTAATATATTTCATTCAAATAATTTTAAGGTACATAAAGAAAATGATTTGAGTCAAATGTATTTTGATCCTTGGGTCAGGAAGATCTCTTGGAGGAAGAAATGTCAACTCACTTCAGTATTCTTGTCTGGAAAAGTCCATGGATAGACGAGCCTGGCAAACTTCTATGAGACCAGACCGAGCCACTAACACTCACTTTCAAAGAAAATGAAAGTCAGGCTGATAAACCTGGTCTTGAATCTCAAATATGCCATGCTCACTTTGCAGCAAAATGGGGAAGTAACTTGATCTCTGGACTATAATGAACTGGAGTTTTTTCTATTTATTAATAAAGAAATGTAATATTTCACAGGCTGTTGACAGGATTACATGTATACATTATTACCTAATAGAGTTTTTAGCATAAATAAGCAATCATCATTTAGAAAACTGTAAATTTAGAAAACTGTAAATAACTGGATTGAGACGAGTCACTGGTTAGCGGCCTGAGAAAGGATCCAAGGCAGACAAAGGGACTTTGTTTTTAAATATATAGTCAAAGTGATATAAATAAGAAACAAAAACACAAATACAGTATACTAACACATATATATGGAATTTAGAAAGATGGTAAAAATAACCCTATTTACGAGACAGCAAAAGAGACACTGATGTATAGAACAGACTTTTGGACTCTGGGACCGGGAGAGGGTGGGATGATTGGGGAGAATAGCATTGAAATATGTATAATATCATATATGAAACGAGTCAGTCCAGGTATGATGCCCTATAACAGATGCCTGGGACTAGAGCACTGGGATGACCTGGAGGGATGGTGTGGGAAGGGGGAGGGAGGACGGTTCAGGATGGGGAACACATGTATACTGGTGGCGGATCCATCTCGATGTATAGTAAAAGCAATACAATATTGTAAAGTTAAGCAAAATAAAAAAAAAGAGAAAAATGCAAAGATATATAAGAAAGATTCAAAGCTATGTAGTTTAAAAAATTAATAACAATTTAATTGTTTTTACTGCACTTATGATCCACTGAATCACTTATCTGTTTTGACCTATTTGTCTATTCAGCTGTTTCATATTAGGTATTAGTGATATTTCTTTTGTTCTTATGTTATTATCTTGCACTTTTTTGGATTTCAGTGAGGAAGAATACCTTAGAAATAAAAAAAAAATTCCACAGCCCTACAACTGATACAATCAATATTTAAATGGCCTGTATGCATTTGAGGGGGAATATATTTTGTAGGAAGAGGGAAAGTCATCAAAGTTAATTAGAAATGAAATGAGGTTAGTTAATTAGAAAACTTAAGAGAAATTATGTCAGCTACTGATGTAATGAAGAGAAAGAGATATAACAAGCAGAAAGTAGAGAAAAAGAAAATGAGAGAGAGAGAGAGACAGGGAGGGAGAGAGAGAAAACAGAAAATAAAGCAGAATTATGGAAAATTTTCATTCTTATTCTTTTGACCATAGGAGAAAGCACAGTTAAGAACACAAAGGAAATTAACATAATAAAACTATAATGTCACCAAAGACTTGAGCTGTAATTCCTAGCTATTCTGGACATAAAACCCTCACATTATTATGATTACACTAAATGAGAAAAGTAAATGTAAATTGATTAAGCAGTAGGCAGAGGGTATGCCAAACTAATGGGCTGTCATTTGGAGAAAGTCCTGAGAAGTATCTGGACAGTAACAGGACAGGTCAGTGCCATGAACAAGATGAGTTAATGAGAGCGAAAATTTGACTTATATATAGAAAGGTTGTGTATTTGACAGCCTAGTGTTTCTTGCATTGGTTTACACTGAAGTTGGTGTAGTTAATCAATCATGTTGTCACATTAACTTCGGTTTTTTTCATCTCCCAGCGCCATTGCCTGGGAGTTCTGATCAAGTACCAAATGGCAGAATCTCTTTCTCCTGGGCATCTGGGTAAGGAGATTGGAGCACTGGCATCAGTGTAGCCCTCATGGTTCACCTTGATCCCCTTGCTTTCACTCTTTTTTATTAATAATTATTTTTATTTATTTTTGTATTTGGCTGTGCTGGGTCTTCGTTGCAGCAAACTGAATCTCTTTATAATTGCGGTGAGTGGATTCTTAGTTGAGCAAGTGGGGTCTGGTTCCCTGAACAGGGATCAAACCCAGACCCCTGCATTGGGAACACAGAGACTTAGCCACTGGACTGCCAGGGGAGATCCCCTTCCCTTTACTCTTGCCCAGCAGACTTGTGCTCACCTACAACTAGAGGGAGGCCACGATGTTGAGATTCTCATAATGATTGGTATTATATATACTTAGGGGATGTCTTTTTGAAAGTAGAGAGAACAATAGTTTTGTAATGTATGCATTTTCAGATTAGGGAAATCACTTCATATGTCAACACATCACGTCTATGATATCACGTAATGACTATCCTGTAAAGAGAAAATTATGAAAGGTTGACATTAATGATGCTTTAGGAATAGACAGGCCAATCCAGGAAGGTAAATGTCTTGTGTTGACTGACAAATTAATGTGGAATGCTAGATTTTCTAAAGGGTGTATAATATAAATCAAAGTATGATAACATGGTTAACATGGAATAGAATGAGCTATTAGAGGAACCTAGTGGTAGGTTAAAGATCTTTACATGAAATACTCAGAAATGGATGGAAGATTCTTTTCAAATCTGGTAGCCTTTCAACTCTTATATACCCAGCCTTCTTGGAGACATGATATTAAATTATCTTAATAATTTCATTAGAAGTCCAAGTTCAACCACCTTTATCCAGCACTGAACACTCTACATCACATAAAGTCCAAATTAAAGTGAATTGGAATGTGTGGGGATTTGGAAAAACCTTAAATAAACTCTTGATAGAATGATAAGTATCCCATTATATAAGAACACTCACTTTATTTAATTTTAGTAAAAAGGCTGAAAACATGGATAAACACAAATAGAAATAAATTATTTGCCAAAAATGAAACAACTGTCTTCCTTGGTCCAATGTGAAAAAATTTCCAATTATACATTGTATTTTACCCACACATGGGTAAAATACCTCTGAATTTGTAAAATTATTCTAGGGAGCAACATCCTCACAAAAGTCACACTTTTCAGACACAGATTCAATCTGCATTTCATCCACCCTCTTGATTTGCCATTCTCTGGAGCTCCCTGACTAGGAGAACTTCAACAACTTACTTCCCCTTGGGGTTCCCACCATCTGTTTATAGTCCTTAAAAGACCATTGTATTGTATGCACTTTATATGATTAACATCACGCATATTTCTGAAAGTGATTACCACTTACAAAAATTAAACTTAGTCTAGATACATGAGAGATAAACATTGTGAGAAGAATAGAGCTTCCCAGGGGGCTCAAAAATCCACCTGCCAATGCAGGAGACTCAGGAGACATGGGTTCCATCCCTGGGTGGGGAAGATCCCCTGGAGAAGGGCATGGCAACCCACTCCAGTATTCCTGCCTGAAGAATCCCATGGACAGAGGAGCCTAGTGGGCTGCAGTCCATGGGGTCTCAAAGTGTGTGATGTGACTGAGCACACATACACACATACACATACAAAAGTCTTGATAAGAACTTATAGAGTCTGTTTTGTGTGTGTGTGTGTGTCGGGGGTGGGTAGTAAGTATGGTGACAGTAAAAATACATTTTTCAAAATTGCATAGATTTGCAAAAAATGTATTTTCTTGGCTGAATGTTCAACCTTATAAGGTTTTCACCTTTATATAAGTTGTTCCATGTGAGTCAGTTTTGATTACTGCTTTATTGTTTTATATACAAATAGAAAAATGTTTTTTTCTGCTATTTAATCTTAAGGGCTTTGTATATCATTTCATTTCATTTTTTAACTTTTGGACAAAAGACACTCTTCAAGGTCAAGGCATGTTACTCTAAAGGCAGATATGGAGGAGAATGTGTAAACAAATGGTAGAAAAAATAATCGCTTGCTTTGTTCCCTTGACTATGTTAACCTCAAAGCATCACAACCACTTGCCACCTGTTTCTATCACTGTCGCTTGTCTCCTTCCTTCCTTCTTCTTTCTTTCATTGTTTGAATGCATATTCAAAAGTTTCAGAAAATTAATCACACAGAACTGTTTTTAACATGAATCTACCCTGAGATGACTTTCAAACAATTAACCTCTTTTGCTATTGTTGTTATTCAGTCACTAAGTCGTGCCAGACTCTTTGCAACCCCATGGAATGCAGCATGCCAGGCTTCTCTGTCATTCATTATCTCCAGGAGTTTGCTAAAACTCATGTCCGTTGAGTTGCTGATGCCATCCAACCATCTCATCCTCGGTTACCCACTTCTTCTGCCCTCAGTCTTTCCCAGCATTAGCCTCGTAGCACGTGTTCAAAGATGCAGTACAAATAGTTAAGATTGTAAGGTCTCCAGAATCCTTGCTTCCTGTCATTGCTCTAGATTAAACTAGTCTTTCAAGATTTTATTTCAGTTGCTGATGACAACATGAACAGAAGATGGCACTGTTTACTTATTATTTAAAAAGGCAACACCCACTTTATTTAAAAAAAAAAAGCAATACTTCCCTTCTAGGAAAACATACAATGTTATTAGAAATTGGAAGTGAGACTACATATATAATGAACAAGATTTTTGAACATTACAATAAGAAATATACTTTAAAAATTACACGAGGTAAACTAGACCATGGAAAACAGTCTTACTGTCCTCTGAATTTTCAGAAATAGCCCATTTCAAATGGAATTCAGTTGCAGTTATATGCACTGTAAGGATGGACCAGTGACCTGGGTTTGAGTACCAGCTCCACCAATACAGACTATAAGACCTTGGAGAAGTTGCTTAGGACAACTCTCCTAGTCTCTTGTTGTAAAATGGGGGTAATAGCACTTATTCTGTAGGATTGTTTTGCGGATTGAATTGAGCACATAGTAAAACTTCATTAACAACGCTAGACTGTCTTTGGTTATCTTGTTAATAAGACATCTATCATCACTAAATAACACAATGTCTAACCTAGAAAAGCAGTGTAGAAATTGATTAAATTACTGAAAAGAAAACCCAGAACTCAGTTGAATTTTGTGTTGGCTTACAGATGATTCTTATTTAAACAAGAGTCAGGGCAAGTGTAAAAACTAATAAATTAGTTACTAATCTTGAACTGTAGAGCACTTGATAATACCAATCTTCTCTTTTCATGGCAGAAATGTGTTTATTCCCAGTTAAACAAGTGAAGCTATTTCATTAGTAACCAGTTTTCTAAAACACTAAGAATTACCTCATCTACCTAGATATATAGAAATAAAAGTATTTCTTTCACTTTATGTTTTCACTCTATTGCAGTAACTACATGTATTTCCTCATAACCTATCTTTTCTTTGAGGAATTTCAATGGTAAAGTAACATATGGGAGAATATTTTGCCCCACTGCTTCCCTGAAAATTAAAGACACTTTATTATTAGTCTCTATTCTGAACATGAACATTTTAATTTAACATATATAGATAAAGGCTTACTCTATCATATAATATTTAATTTTGCAGTCAGTCAGTCAGTTCAGTTGCTCAGTCGTGTTCGACTCTTTGTGACCCCATGAATTGCAGCATGCCAGGCCTCCCTGTCCATCACCAACTCCTGGAATTCACTCAGACTCACATCCATTGAGTCAGTGATGCCGTGCAGCCATTTCATTCTCTGTCATCCCCTTCTCCTCCTGCCCCCAATCCCTCCCAGTATCAGAGACTTTTCCAATGAGTCAACTCTTCGCATGAGGTAGCCAAAGCATCAAAAGTTTAAATGGTTGTTTATACACTGTTAAATGTTTATTCATTCTCACCATTCTCAAGTGGTAGAACTAGTCATTAATGTGTATTGCCACAAACAGCCATTTCCTGATTTCTGTGGTCATATGACTGAGTTCCAGCCAGTGGAACATGCATAAAATAAATGGTGGCATTTTTATGCCAATGCTTCTAGGAAGAAGTTATGCCTCCAAACACAAAAGATCTGCTTTTCCTTTTAATGCCTGGCTGCAGATGACAGAAAAGCCTTTAAAGAATAGAGGAGCTACAAAAGGAAAAAATCTGAGCCCCTAATTCTCCACATTAAGGAATTCATCCATGGTTAACTAACAATTATGTAAGTGGAAAATAAATTTCTCTTTGTGCTAGCAAGTATCACTGCCCAAAGGAATACTCTTATCAAAAAATAAATAAATAAAAGTAAAAGAACTAGCAATCACTTCCTAACATGTGATGTACTCAGTTCAGTTCAGTTGCTCAGTCGTGTCCAACTCTTTGTGACCCCATGGACTGCAGCATGACAGGCTTCCTTGTCCATCACCAACACCTGGATCTTGCTCAAACTCATGTCCATTGAGTAGTGATGCCATCCAATATCTCATTCTCTGTCACCCACTTCTCCTCCTGCCGTCAATCTTTCCCAGATTCAGAGTCTTTTCCAATGAGTCAGTTTTCCACATCAGGTGGCCAAAGTATTGGAACTTCGGCATCAGTTGTTCCAATTCAGGACTGATTTCCTTTCGGATTGCCTGGCAGGTAAGGTGGTATGGTATTCCACTTTTTTAAGAATTTCCACAGTTTGTTGTGATCCACATAATCAAAGCCTTTGGTATAGTCATTAAAGCAGAAGCAGATGTTTTTCTGGAACTCTCTTGCTTTTTGGATGATCCAACAGATGTCAGCAATTTGATCTCTGGTTCCCCTGCCCTTTTTAAATCCACCTTGAACATTTGGAAGTAGTTGGTTCATGTACTACAACAGACTGGTTCCAAATAGGAGAATGGTTGTATCTCCTTGCAGTCCAAGGGCTCTCAAGAGTCTTCTCCAAAACCACAGTTCAAATTCTTCAGTGCTCAGCTTTCTTTATAGTCCCACTCTCACATCCATAAATGACTACTGAAAAAACCATAGCTTTGACTAGATGGGCCATTGTCAGTAAAGTAATATCTCTGCTTTTTAACATGCTGTCTAGGTTTGTCATAACTTTTCTTCCAAGGAGCAAATGTCTTTTAATTTCATAGCTGCAGTCACCATCTGCAGTGACTTTGGAACCCAAGAGAATAAAGTCTGTCACTGTTTCTATTTTTCCCCCATTTATTTGCCATGAAGAGATGGAACCAGATCTGGTTCTAATTGTTGCTGCTTGACTTGCATACAGATTTCTCAGAAGGCAGGTAAGGTATTCAAACAAATAACACAAACCAATGCTTTTATCCAAGCCCCACTCTCTAGCAGCTGCTGAGCTTTTGGGGTTGAAGAAGGATTTATGACTTCCAGGTCTTAGTGGTATGTGTGCATGGGAGGAATATGCAAATACATTAGAAGGAAGAAGAGAAGAAAATAGTCACAGGAGAGAAAACAAAACAGGATCAATAATTCATTAGAAGAGGATTCTTGCGGTTGTAAATTCCTGTATGTACTTAAGCTGCCTGGGGATGCTGAGAAATCTTAGGAGAATACCATATGCTTCACAAAAAGTGGATTGGTTCATAGAGCCAATTTAAAAGATGAATTTTAAGTAAGAGCTACCCCTTCTAGTAACTAGTTAACACAAATCTAAAATAAAGGCTACACATTGATCTTTTATTTATAGAATGCATGTGTACCTTTGATTTATGTTTATAACTTTTTATGTTAGACTGTTTTAGATTTACAAAAAGGTTTTGAAGGTAGTGCTGCTGCTGCTGCTGCTAAGTCACTTCAGTCGTGTCCGACTCCGCGTGACCCCATAGATGTCAGCCCACCAGGCTCTCCTGCCCCTGGGATTCTCCAGGCAAGAAAACTGGAGTGGGTTGCCATTTCCTTCTCCAATGCATGAAAGCGAAAAAGTGAAAGTGAAGTCGCTCAGTCGGGTCCGACTCTTAGCGACCCCATGGACTGCAGCCCACCAGGCTCCTCCATCTATGGGATTTTCCAGGCAAGAGTACTGGAGTGGGGTGCCATTGCCTAGTTCCCATTAACCTATTCCCAGTTTTCCCTTTTGTTAACTTTTTATGTTACATTTGAACTAATAAACTGATGTTGATACATTGTTAACTTTAGAAAGTGAAAGTGCTAGTGGTCAGTCATGTCCAGTCATGTCATACTCTTTGCGACCCCATGGACTGTAGCCCACCAGGCCCCTCTGTTCATGGGATTCTCCAGTTAAGGATACTGGAGTGGGTTGCTATTTCCTTCTCCAGGGGTCTTGCTGCTGCTGCTGCTAAGTCACTTCAGTCGTGTCCGACTCCGCGTGACCCCATAGACGTCAGCCCACCAGGCTCTCCTGCCCCTGGGATTCTCCAGGCAAGAACACTGGAGTGGGTTGCCATTTCCTTCTCCAATGCATGAAAGCGAAAAAGTGAAAGTGAAGTCGCTCAGTCGGGTCCGACTCTTAGCGACCCCATGGACTGCAGCCCACCAGGCTCCTCCATCCATGGGATTTTCCAGGCAAGAGTACTGGAGTGGGGTGCCATTGTCTTAGTGACCCAGAAATTGAACCCGGATCTCCTCCATTGCAAAAAGCTTCTTTTCTGTTTCAGCTACCTGGGAAGCCACCTGTTAACTAAAACTCACGCTTTATTCACCTTAGTTTTTACTTACTATCCATTTCTGTTCCAGGATTTTATATAGGATCCCACATGACATTTAGTTGTCAGGTCTCTTCAGGCTCCTCTTAGCTGTGAAAGTTTCACAGATGTTCCTTGTTTCTGATGGCTTTGGCAGTTTAAAGAGATTTTTGAGAAGAGGAATTCAGGGGTGAAGTGCCTTTTTCATTGCATCCTATTAAGGATATATACTACCAGTAGGACTTGTTATTAATGATGTTAATACCTTTCTTTGTGTGTGTGTGTGTGTGTGTGTATTCTACGGTCACCACTATATTGAAAATCCTCTGATGATGGAGACTGTCTTGTTCTTGAGGAAAATACATGCCATCACTGGTAAAAACAACTAACTTATGAACTTCCCATAAATTTAGCATGTGAGACATAAAGACCGTTTAGAACCAGGCGGCTGTGTTTTCCTCCCTCACGGATTTGACAGTTATATAACACTGAATACAGAATATCGTAATAAAAGGGAATACATGCCACAAAATGAGGAAGGAAATGGTGACACATTCTAGTATTCTTGCCTGGGAAATTCCGTGGACGACGAGGCCTCGTGTGCTGCAGTCCTCAGGGTTGCAATGATTTAGTGACTGAACAACAACAATAATGCCATACGAAGCTGAGAAAGCATATTTTTAATGATGTCAAATATCTTTTCATGTTCCTCTTGTGCTATATTACTCTTTGAAATTCTTTGTTTAAAATTGTATCAATAAACACGTAATTCTAGATGCTCGACAAGCTGGTTCCTCAGCCACACTATTCTTAATACCAAGAACCCAGAATCTTTTTTTTTCCCATCAGTTCCTTTGGGGAGAGTTGATATTCACCTTTACAAATGTGGGGGGTGGGAATTGATAGGGCCCACATGGGATCTTATTGATAAGATGGCTTGTTATGTTGCCAATGCAAACAAAGAATATAATCACAGTGATCTGTGAGGCTGACCAAATTGCCCAAATGGCATCCTATTATCTCACCTGTGCCCATCTTCTCAAAGCTGTGAGACCACCAGATTCCAGACCTCTGGCTACATGACCATCCCTTCAGAGAATTTTTCATTGGTGAGATATAAGAAAGACTCCTTCAGAAAGGGAGGACGCTGGTTCTCCTTAAGGGCCAGTCACCCTCTCTTTCCCTCTAATAAATTTCCCTTTTCTTGCCTGACTGCCCGGCTCACTCTCTTTTCTTTTACACTCACCTTACAAGAATGCGTACTTATCCTGGGATGGCTTGAAAGTTCATCAGTGAAGAATGGTATGCCTTTTAAGTGTCCTTTGCTTACTTCAACAGTTGCAAAGGTGGAAAATGTTCTAATTAGCCTCAACTGTCTTCCAAGGCTTGACAACGTGTCATAAAATCCTCCGGGGAGTCCAGTAAGGACCTTCTCTCTTGTAGATACAGACACAAGACCTAGACTTGTACCTAGGTCTTGTACCTAGACTTGTACCTAGACTATATTTTTCTGTCTTAGGCTCTTGTGCTTCTCCTGAAACACAATTTGCATCTGCGGAATATTCCTGCAGTATGTAGAGAGAAGGGAGGCAGCCTAATGAAAACAAAAAAGTGTTGATTCTTTTCTCGACTTGTTTTCTCATTTTTTAGACTAGTCCAGACAGCTTCACTTGGTTCATATCTTGGTGGTAAGCAGATTCACATTTTTACTTTCCTTGCTGGTTCTTTTCTCAATCAATCTTCAGAAACTATCTCCTTGTATAATTTTTCACATCATGTCAGAATCTTCTAAGTAACACAAATGGATGCTTCTAGCTTACAAAATAATGGCCATGTGCATATTACACTTGCTTTTTCTAAAAACACAGCTAGTATAGGTTTTCTCCCAGTGAATGTAAACTAACAATTAAACAAGACACTCATATTTGTCTTTTTTAAATCAGTATCTTTTATTTATCCTTTTATTTATGTTTTTATGTTTCAAGTTTAAAAGATATGATATTATTTTGCTTCTTTTGCATTTATTATATTCACTCTATTTTCATGCTCGTTGTTTACTAGTAACTCTTAGACTTCTGTTCACTTCTTGAAAAAAATATCCATTTCAGATGCCTGTGATTACATGTTTCAATTCTATTTGGTCAGGTAAAAGAATGTGACATCATACATGTATTGTATGTTGAAGTGAATTGCTTATTCGTATTTAATAGGTTGACATCAGGTGGGGAGGTGGAATGATGTTGTACTACTTGGTTGACACAAGCAAATCTTATATATTATGGCTTAACATATAGTGCTCTTGAACTTGATCAATTTGAGAGATATACTTTGGGTCCATATCAGCTTTATTTGCTATGAACAATTGTATTTATTAGTATAGCTATTTATTTAGCTCTGATTGAAGCAAGCATTGTATGAGACATTGGGTATCTAAGACTAATGAAAAACAGATGAGGTTTCTGCATTCAAGAATATTGCGTTCTAGTAAGAGAGAAGGTATTTTAAAATGATTACAAATCAAAAATAAACATACAAATCTGGAAAGTGCTATTAAGCTGAGGTATGCTGCTAAGTCATTTTAGTCGTGTCCAACTCTGTGTGACCCCAGAGACGGCAGCCCACCAGGCACCCCTGTCCCTGGGATTCTCCAGGCAAGAAAACTGGAGTGGGTTGCCATTTCCTTCTCTAATGCATAAAAGTGAAAGTGAAGTCGCTCAGTCATGTCCAACTCTTAGCGACCCCATGTACTGCAGCCCACCAGGCTCCTCTGTCCATGGGATTTTCCAGGCAAGAGTACTGGAGTATATCTATACTTTAAAAATTAGTTTTATTTGAGAGTTATAGTAAACAAGTGTACAATTCAGTGGGTTTTTTTTTTTTTTTTTAGTGTAATTAGAGGACTGTGCAGCCATAACCATTATCCAAATTCCAGAACATTTTTATTACCCCTTAAAGAAACTATTGATATCCATTGCCAATCATTCTGTCTCATCTCCCCTATCCCATAATTTGCTTTGTTTTAATGGGTTTGTTTACGCTGGACATTTCATATAAATGGAGTCATACAATATGGAGTCACTATGTCTGACTTCTTTTATTTAGCATAATGTTTCCAAGGTTTGTCCATGTTGCACTATGAATATATCAATGCTTTATTTTTTATTATCTAAATAACATTTCATGAATCTAAATAATTTTCCGTTATATGGACATAGCACATTTTATTTTTATCTCATTTAGTAAGTGATGGACATTTGCTTTGTTCCCATTTTTTGGCTCTTATAAATAATGCTGCTATGAAGTTTGTGTACAAATATTTGTGTGAACATATGTTTTCACTTTTGGGGAGCATATAACTAGGAGTAAGATTGTTGGATCACATGGTAACCCTTACTTAAATTTTGAGGAACTATCAAGCTTTTTCCAAATTGCTATGCTATTTTGCATTTCTATTAACAAAGTACAGTAGTTCCAATTTTTTCATATATTTTAGAACACTTACTGTTGGCGCCAGTTTTTTTAAATTATTATTATTATTATTATAGCCATCCTACTAGGTGTGAAGTGTTCACTCACTGTTTTGAATTGTATTTCTTTGATGATTAATGATGTTTATATCTTTTCATAGACTTACTGGTCATTTGCATACTTTTTTAGAGAAACATCTATGTAAATCATTTGCCTGTTTTTAATTGGGCTATTTATCATTATATAGAATTTTTTAAAATATATGTTCTTTTTTGAGTAATTTTTTTAGAGATTGCTCTGAGAGTGTCCAGTTAACATCTTAGCTTATAACAGTCTAGTTATCAGATCAGATCAGATCAGATCAGTCACTCAGTCGTGTCCGACTCTTTGCGACCCCATGAACCGCAGCACGCCAGGCCTCCCTGTCTAGTTATAAAGTTATTCAAACTTGTATATCAATGTAAGAGTGCAGTCTCTCTTCTAAAGATATTTAGAAGAGGGTTTTAGGTAGAAGGGAAGCCAGTATAAACTTAGGATAATAAATTAGTAAGGAGAAAGAGAGCTGATATAGAAGAGAGCTGAAATATAAGAATTGGATAGATTTGAGAGACACTTAGGAAATAAAATGAACTGGGCTGTTGGTGAGTTGAAGGGAAAGTTTGAGGAAGAAATTCACAGAAGAACTTGGCCTTCCTGCCCTTTCATTACCCTATGGCTTTGTTCTCTTGGCTAAAATGTCTGATAATGCTACCAGCACTTCATCTTAGATAAATGCACAACATATAAGGTAAAATGTATGGATCACAATAAACTGTGGAAAATTCTTAAAGAGATGGGCATACCAGACCACCTGATCTGCCTCTTGAGAAATTTGTATGCAGGTCAGGAAGCAACAGTTAGAACTGGACATGGAACAACAGACTGGTTCCAAATAGGAAAAGGAGTTTGTCAAGGCTGTATATTGTCACCCTGTTTATTTAACTTATATGCAGAGTACATCATGAGAAACGCTGGACTGGAAGAAACACAAGTTGGAATTAAGTTTGCTGGGAGAAATATCAATAACCTCAGATATGCAGATGACACCAGCCTTATGGCAGAAAGTGAAGAGGAACTAAAAAGCCTCTTGATGAAGGTGAAAGTTGAGAGTGAAAGGGTTGGCTTAAAGCTCAACATTCAGAAAACGAAGATCATGGCATCCAATCCCATCACTTCATGGGAAATAGATGGGGAAACAGTGTCAGAATTTATTTTTTTTGTGCTCCAAAATCACTGCAGATGGTGACAGCAGCCATGAAATTAAAAGACGCTTACTCCTTGGAAGGAAAGTTATGATCAACCTAGATAGCATATTCAAAAGCAGAGACATTACTTTGCCAAAAAAGATTCGTCTAGTCAAGGCCATGGTTTTTCCTGTGGTCATGTGTGGATGTGAGAGTTGGACTGTGAAGAAAGCTGAGCGCCAAAGAACTGATGGTTTTGAACTGTGGTGTTGGAGAAGACTCTTGAGAGTCCCTTGGACTGCAAGGAGATCCAACCAGTTCATTCTGAAAGAGATCAGCCCTGGGATTTCTTTGAAAGGAATGATGTTAAAGCTGAAACTCCAGTACTTTGGCCACCTCATGAGAAGAGTTGACTCATTGGAGAAGACTCTGATGCTGGGAGGGATTGGGGGCAAGAGGAGAAGGGGACAACAGAGGATGAGATGGCTGGATGGCATCACTGACTGGATGGACGTGAGTCTGGGTGAACTCCGGGAGTTGGTGATGGACAGGGAGGCCTGGCGTGCTGCAATTCATGGGGTCGCAGAGTCGGACACGACTGACTGACTGATCTGATCTGATAAAGTTAAATTGCCATGAAACATAGTCACTGTCAGTACAAATACAGTGATTTCTCTCAGTACCAGTTGATAGAATGTAGGAAGCTTCTAGAGGTAGAAGAATTGACAGAAGCTCTGGTTACCAAGAGAGAAGAGATAGAAGAGACATGGGAGAATGGTTAGTGCTGAAACAGCCAAAATCACACACTTGTCTTTTTCCTACTTTTAAGATTTTGAGGAAATCAAAACCCCTAAATAATCTGTTCTTTAAAAAACAGCTATGTTTTTTCTTGCAATCACCTTTGACATCTCAGATTTGATTTGCCTAAAAGCTCAAAATATTTTCACTAAGAGTCTCATCCTTCTTGACATATGCACAAGTTATCTCTTCATTTGCATCTCTAATCCTGTCCCTGAGGTTTACGATAGTGGAGATATTGCTACAGTGCTACATCCAATAACCTCTCATGGTAGCATCAATAGTCTATTTCCAAATTGTGTATGTATTGCTTTAAAAGTTTTTCAATAATTTAGCCCATTAATAGCAAATTGGACATTATGACAATGTTAGAAATCATGAACTTTGAAATGAAATGCTTAATCAAGGTAGAAAGCATCTTATACCTGTAGAGAACCACAAGTATCACACGGTAATGTATCTTTTAAAATATCCAAAAGGTACCAGGATGTATCAATCATATAAAAATGTCATATAAATATCAACATAGCATTGTTTCACAAATAAAAAAATGACATAAATTTTGGACCCAGAAATTCCATATATAGTATTGTATTGTAAAGACAAACAGTTACTTCCACTAAAAGAAGCATTTGGAATGATGTGATTTTAGCATTGTTTGACAAAATAAAATATTATAAACATCTTAAGTATATTTAAATAAGAAATAGTTAAAAGTATGATAACAATTCATGAAAAAGGATAAGATCATTCTGTATGTACTTGTATGGAAACATCTTCATGAAATATTTTCAGGAGGAAAAGCAAAACATGAAACAGTTTGTATTATAAAGTATTATTATGCGGAGGCAGTGCTAGTGGTGAAGAATATTCCTGCCAATAAAGAAGATGCAAGAGAAGCAGGTTCAATCCCTGGGTCAAGGAGACTTCCTGGAGTAGGGGAATGGCAATCCACTTCAGTATTCTTGGCTGGATAATTCCATGGACAGAGAAGTCTGGTGGGCTACAGTCCATGGGGCCGCAAAGAATCAGACATGACTGAGCACAGCACAGCTTGTGGAAATAAGAGCACATATATGATTATGCATTCAAAGACTATCTCTGAAAAGATCCATGGGCAACTGGTAATAAAACTTAGCCTCAGGAATGGGAACAGAGAAGTTGAGATGTTTGGAAAGGGGAGATACTGTGTGTGCTTTTTGGTACATACTTTCTTGCATTTTTTAAAGTTGTACCACACATATCTTTATAGCAGGTTTTACCTATCATCTGTCTAGCTAGCTGGCTAATTATTATTATTATTATTTTGTATACACACATAGATCAAAATAAGTACACACGGTATTTGTGAGAGTTCACCAAGAAGAAGAACCAAATATCTATGTATATGTAACAGTCTATCTATCTATATATAATGGTTTTTCCAGTGGTCATGTATAGATGTGAGAGTTGGACTGTGAAGAAGGCTGAGCGCCAAAGAATTGATGCCTTTGAAGTGTGGTGTTGGAGAAGACTCTTGAGAGTCCCTTGGACTGCAAGGAGATCCAACCAGTCCATTCTGAAAGAGATCAGCCCTGGGATTTCTTTGGAAGGAATGATGCTAAAGCTGAAATTCCAGTACTTTGGCCACCTCATGTGAAGAGTTGACTCAATGGAAAAGACTCTGATGCTGGGAGGAATTGGGGGCAGGAGGAGAAGGGGATGACAGAGGATGAGATGGCTGGATGGCATCACTGCATCGATGGACGTGAGTCTGAGTAAACTCTGGGAGGTGGTGATGGACAGGGAGGCCTGGCGTGCTGCGATTCATGGGGTCACAAAGAGTCAGACACAACAGAGCTACTGAACTGAACTGATATATATAAATCTAGAGATAAATCTCTATCTCTTTCTGTATATATTCCTGCCTGGCTAGAAAATCAAGCAGAATTTCTATATTGTAATCTTAAGGACAATTCTTTTTCTTCAGATAGCCTCAGGTAGCTCTTAAGGCTTTCAACTAATTGGATGAGGCTCACTATATTATGAGAATAATATGTTTTTACTCAAAGTCTACTGATTTAAATGTTAATTTCAGTAAAAATCACCTTCAAAGCAGTAGCTGTACTGGTATTTGATTAGCAACTGGGCACCATTGCAGAGTACATCATGAGAAATGCTGGACTGGAAGAAACACAAGTTGGAATCAAGATTGCTGGGAGAAATATCAATAACCTCAGATATGCAGATGATACCACCCTTATGGCAGAAAGTGAAGAGGAACTAAAAAACCTCTTGATGAAAGTGAAAGTGGAGAGTGAAAAGGTTGGCTTAAAGCTCAACATTCAGAAAACGAAGATCATGGCATCTGGTCCCATCACTACATGGGAAATAGATGGAGAAACAGTGGAAACAGTGTCAGACTTTATTTTTCTGGGCTCCAAAATCACTGCAGATGGTGACTGCAGCCATGAAATTAAAAGACGCTTACTCCTTGGAAGGAAAGTTATGACCAACCTAGATAGCATATTCAAAAGCAGAGACATCACTTTGCCAACAAAGGTTCATCTAGTCAAGGCTATGGTCTTTCCTGTGGTCATGTATGGATGTGAGAGCTGGACTGTGAAGAAGGCCGAGCGCCGAAGAATTGATGCTTTTGAAATGTGGTGTTGGAGAAGACTCTTGAGAGTCCCTTGGAGTGCAAGGAGATCCAATCGGTCCATTCTGAAGGAGATCAGCCCTGGGATTTCTTTGGAAGGAATGATGCTAAAGCTGAAACTCCAGTATTTTGGCCACCTCATGCGAAGAGTTGACTCATTGGAGAAGACTCTGATGCTGGGAAGGATTGGGGGCAGGAGGAGAAGGGGACGACAGAGGATGAGATGGCTGGATGGCATCACTGACTCGATGAATATGAGTCTGAGTGACCTCCGAGGGCTGGTGATGGATAGGGAGGCCTGGCGTGCTGCAGTTCATGGGATCTCAAAGAGTCGGACACGACTGAGCGACTGATCTGATCTGATCTGACCATTACCTGGATAAGTTGACACAATATTAACTATCACACATACACCGAGAAATTTGGGGTTTAAAAATGAAAAAAAAAACATTTCTACAAATGAGAAACAGAGGAGAAACAAGTCAATGAGTGTGTATAAATGAGAAATGGAGGAGAAACAAATCAATGAAAATGTCTCCATCATCTACAGGTAATCTTTCCCTAACAATGCTGCAGCCGGGTCTGGTTCTTTGAGACCCCACGGACTGTGGCTCACCTGGCTCCTTCTGTACATGGGATTTCCCAAGCAAGATTAGTAGAGTGAGTTGCCATTTCCTTTTCCAGGAGATCTTCCTGACCTATGGATTGAATTCACATCTCCTGGGTCTCTTGCATTTGGCAGGCAGTTAGTCTTTACCACTGGGAAACCCATAAGGGACTTGAGCTCTGTGAATTTTGATATCTGTGGGATTTCTGGGAACCAACTCCCTGAAGATACCAAGGGACAACTGTACCTCTCCCTCTCAGGTATCATTATATCTAAAAACAAGCAGTGGCCCAGTAGGGATAGTAGAAGAAAATGGACATCTGTAATTGAAGGAAAAACAAAACAAAACTAAAAAATATCAAATCAACATGATGTATTGCATGTTTTAAATTTAAACAATGTTTTATGCCAAATATATCTCAATATAGCTGAGATAAAATGAAACAAACAAAAAATGAAACAAAAACACTACAGGGTTTGAAGCATCCTGTGAGTAAGACTCCCTAACTTCCTGGAGTTAGCAGAGGTTTTAAGTGTCACAGGCAGCTGGGTCATGAGGTAAAGGGGAGAAAAAAACAAGCATGTGATGATGCCTGAGGCAAGGTAAATGATCTTATATCACTTTCCAGAAGCATATAGTCTAAGAATAAACAAGACTGCAGCTTGAAATTTTGCAAGAAAAATGGACAGTTTAAATTACTCCTAAGGGAAATTATGACCAACCTAGATAGCATATTCAGAAGAAGAGATATTACTTTGCCAATAAAGGTCTGTCTAGTCAAGGCTATGGTTTTTCCAGTAGTCATGTATGGATGAAAGTTCAACTGTGAAGAAAACTGAGTGCCTAAGAATTGATGCTTTTGAACTGTAGTGTTGGAGAAGACTCTTGAGAGTCCCTTGGACTGCAAGGAGATCCAACCAGTCCTGGATGTTCTTTGGAAGGAATGATGCTAAGGCTGAAACTCCAGTACTTTGGAACCTCATGTGAAGAGTTGACTCATTGGAAAAGACTCTGATGCTGGGAGGGATTGGGGGCAGGAGGACAAGGGGACAGTGGAGGATGAGATGGCTGGATGGCATCACGGACTCAATAGATATGAGTCTGGGTGAACTCCGGGAGTTGGTGATGGACAGGGAGGCCTGGCGTGTTGCAGTCCATGGGGTCGCAAAGAGTCGGACACGACTGAGTGACTGAACTGAACTGAAAGAGCATATTTCACAGCTTGGGGGTTTAGGAAACAAGCAAAGACACTTTGGACTAGAGGTTTGCAATTTTTAGTGTAGAATTTTCTGAAATACTTTTAATGAAAAGCCTGATAATATTTCAGATATTTAAATGCTGTTGTCTACATGTGTGGGAAAGAACTATGCAGCCTGTATAGCGGTAGAGATGAACTGAAGATCAAGGTGTTGCTGATGGATGAACTCAGGTTCAGTTTTCGGTAGGTTTTTAGAACACTGTGCCCTCCACAGCAACAATGGGAAGCTACATGAGATGATGAATATTTTAGCATTATGTATGGTTTAACAGAAAAAAAAATATGGGTAGGAAAGTAAATATAGTCATCATGGCTAAATTTGAAGTGGCTAGGCAAAATTGCAACAATTTTATGATTCTAACATTTTTATTCCCTGAAACTAAATATATATTTTGTCCTAAATATACCAGCATAGCTATGCTCATGAATATTTGAAGGAAGTAATTAACATACACTATATGTTAACATCACTATTTCACATTTTTTGATACCACTTTTAAAGTAGTGTCCAAATAATGTGTATAAAGTGCAAAGTTTCAGACCAGAGTTTTAGTTTCAGTATTCTTGTTCTGTGGCATGATTCTTAAGTCAAATTCTAGTCATTTAGAATTTTGCAGAAAGTTGTTTCCCTTCAGTTTTTAGGATGTTGTAGACAAGCATGAAAATTGAATTAAGTGATAAAAGTTTGGAAGTTGGAAAATAAATGCACCACTTCTAAAAATAAGGAGTCTAGCAGAGGTAAAATAAAGAGTTTCATGTGGCTTCCATGTTTTCAAATTTCATTGGCCTATAAAATTATTTTTGTACTTCAATAAAAGAGGACTAGCATAAGGCTGTCAATGGAGTTTTTTGGACTAAGTCTATATTTTAAAAAAAGCAAGAGAAAGTAAACTCTAATACTGCCACCATTTCCTAGAAGAAAACTTTTAATACATAAAAACATAATTCAGTCTATAAGCTTTATTCATAATATCATATTAATTCTGCTTGTACTAACTGGTCAAACAGTCACTGCTAAGCTCATGACTTGATGAACATAATCTTAAAAGAAAGCAGAGATCTTTATGTTTCATATTCTAGAGTTATGAAAGCTTGCTACTCTTTCGTTATTTTTTTTTTTCCATTTGCCAAGCTGTTGAAATTTTGGTAGATACCTATGCATGCTCACAGATTATCATTTATAATATTGACTTGGGATAATTTTTGTGTGGCTGGAACATCTAGAGTTGCTCCGTAACAAGGTGGTGAGGAATTTTAGAATGTTCTTGAAAAGTATAGAATTTCAGTCTATGATTTCACTTTCTCAGAATTTTAAAGAAAAATTGGTCCTTTAGGAATGACATAAAAGCGGGCATTTAATACTCAGTATAGAGGAAAAGCGAGCAACGGAAGACAATGATTTCAGCTCTTGAAGATGTTTTAACCTAACTAGAGAAAGAAAAAATGTGTGGGAAATGATAAGAAAGTAACTTTAGGACAATTTATCAGTGAACATATTATAGTGACTTTGTAGGTAGGTTGCTTTAATGATGTCCAACTCTGCGACCCCATGGACTGTAGCCCACAGGCTCCTCTGTGCATGGGATTCTCAGGCAAGAGTACTGGAGTGGATTGTTCTGCCCTCCTTCCAAACTCAGGAATCAAGCCTGCATCTCCTTTGTCTCCTGCAATTGTAGGTGGGATCTTTATCACTAGTGCCCCCAGGAAGCCCTTAGTGCAATGTGGGGCCTGGATGAGGTTTTGGCTGTGGTATGAATTTCAACAAAAGACTCTGGAGCATTCATTATATTTCTATGATCTCTGTCCAGTATGGGTAATCTGATGGTAAGTGAGGCTTTGCCACATTCAGCAATGTGCACATTTTCTTCCACTATGAAACGATCATGAATTTAAAGTGTTGATTTTGGATGAAGATCTTCCCACATAAATACGTTAATGTGAATTCCCTTCTGTATTTACTACCTCATGTAGGGCCTTTAGCCCAAATATATAAATGCTAAGGTAGTCTAAAACAAAGTATTATGTGCAAGTAATTTTAATCTGAAAAGACTTTACAAGGTTTTCCAGAGAAACTATTTTGTTTTTTTAATTAATAAGAATATAATAAATTTGCCTATGTGTTACAAGGAAGTCTCAGAGATCTACAATTAAATATTAGGTATTTGGTGTAAACATTCAGAGTAGGTTAGTCAAGGTGAAGGGTATTTACAGTACATTTTCGCTTCATGCTCATTATGGCATCTAAGTCTTTTGACACATACTGGATGCTGTGTAAATTTAGATGCTGTAGTTGCTCTAAAAATATTCTATAGTAAATAATTAGGTTGATACATTAAATATTCAATAAAGTCACAGTCATGAACTTGCTGGGCATATAGAAAAATCAAAATGACTTTCTTTTCTTAGCTCCTGTTTTGACTTTGCATTTTAAAATTAGATTTCACTCAATGCCTTCTAAATTGGTAACTTGCAACATATGCTGCCTTCATCAACTATATTCTGTTTTTATTCACCTTCTTTTTTTAATGGCATACATCCAAAAGGAAAATTACTTGAATTGAAGGGGAAAGGGAAAGACATATCTGGCATTTTTTTTTCTTCTGAAGCAAGATATCAGAAGCCAGATAAATATAAATGATTTATCTTACCCCTGTTGGAATCTAAAAAGCACATGGACTTTATCATGAGATAGCTGAAAGCAGCTTTTTTTTTTTTTTTTTGACAACACAAGTTATTTCAAACAAATCAAATAGCAAATATAAAGTTTCATATTTTGGGGCATTACATATATTTTTCAGTGAGTAAATGTGAAAAAGCACCATTTCAATATAAACTTTTAAGAAACATACACATACATATACTCTCTAGAAATATACACAGAGAAGGCAATAGCACCCTACTCCAGTACTCTTGCCTGGAAAATCCCATGGATGGAGGAGCCTGGTAGGCTGTAGTCCATGGGGTTGCTAAGAGTTGGACACGGCTGAGCAACTTCCCTTTCACTTTTCACTTTCATGCATTGGAGAAGGAAATGGCAACCCGCTCCAGTGTTCTTGCCTGGAGAAACCCAAGGACGGCGGAGCCTGGTGGGCTTCTATCTATGGGGTCGCACAGAGTCGGACACGACTGGAGCGACTTAGCAGCAGCAGCAGCAGAAACATACACATACATACATGTGTATATGTATACTAGAACTCTCTCCTTGATAACAACAATATCAGAAAGAAACAAATTTGGAACCATTAAAAAAAAACAACAACAACAACACCTAAACCACTGTAAGAAATTTATGGGTCACTAGCCCAGAGAACCAAATTTGTTTTTCTGAAGTGTTTGTCAAAAAGAGACATCTAATACGTGATGAGAAAGTAGACTTTGGAAATATGAAACCTCTGAAAGCTGGAGAAATCATCATGAATGGAAGCTGAAATTTGCAAAGAAGTAATTTTGGAATGAGGCTATTCAAGCATGCAACATGGATGGAGACTAAAAATCAAGACCACCTGTCAACAAAGCAACAATTTACTACAGGAAATTCTTATCTTGGAATATCAGACTGATAATCAGTAAATAATGTTACTGCTTGAGGAAATTTTTGTTAACCAAATTATTCAAGCACATAAGTTACTCATCTGGGAAAAGAACTGTCCTTTTAAGACAATAGAATATCATCAAAACTTAGTCAAGACATTCCACTCACCATGTCCAGGAAGTCTAAAACTACTTATCTTGTGGACTTTTCTAAATCTAACTAGCTGTCTACCTTGAAAAACTTGTCTTAAATAACTCAAAGTCATGTCCCTGAATCTTGTAAATTTCTTGTTTCCCCTCTAGAAAAACTATTGGCGCATCTCAAGGTGAAAACTTCCCTCTCTCTCATAAATTTAATGAATTCAACTTTGCTCAACTATCATGTTTTTGTCATGGTCTTTTGTTTCTGTGCCTGTGTGTGTATGCTCAGTCATTCAGTCCCATTCAAATCTTTGTGATCCCATGAACTGTAGCCCAGCAGGTTCCTCTGTCCATGGAATTTTCCCAGCAAGAATACTGGAATAGGTTGTCATTTCCTACTCCAGAGGACCTTCCCAACCCAGAGATTGAACCCTTGTCTCTCGTGTCTCTTGCACTGACAGGTGGATTCTTTACCAGGTGGTGTCTTTCTGCACCACCTTTAAAGAAAATTAAATTAAACAGTAATTTTTATTAGGCTAGGTAAATCAAAAGTTAGATAGTTTTCAGATGATGATGTGATGAGACATTATAAAAACCACAAATTTGAACAGTAATAAAATTACTGCTATATTAAAAAAAGAATTTGAAGAATTTGGGTTATTTTTTTCTGATTTCAGAAATCTTATATCCAATAATGTTTATACTTTCATGAAACTCTTGCTATTTTCTGTCAAGGATGTTGGAGACTCTGTTTAAGATCAAAATTCTTCCTTTTTTCTTCTTTCCTTCCAGTGTTTTATGATTGTGTTTTATTCCTTCTGAGTCCTTTTATTGGCATCATTGAGTCTCCCAGAGTAGTCCTTAGCTCAGTGAAAGACTATTTATTCAAAGTCTGCCTCTCTTTTATATATTTATATTGCTGTTGTGCTTTCTCAGTCGTGTCTGAACTCTGTGAGCCCATGTCTGCAACCCCATGGACTATATCTTGCCAGGCTCCTCTCTCCATGGAATTCTCCAGGCAAGAATACTTGAGCAGATTGCCATTTCCTTCTCCAAGGGACCTTTGCAACCCAGGGATTGAATCCGTGTCTCCTGTGTACCCTGCATAGGCAGGCAGATTGTTTACCACCATGCCATTTGGGAAGCCATTTAGATGTTTATAATTATTGGAAAATACTCTGGAATTTTCTAATTAAATCATCTCATTGGTGATGGAAAGTCTATATTTATGAATAAGTGTAAAAGACCTGTTGCTTCCCAACACTATTGGTGAACAAAAAAGTTGAAAGGATTGATAAATTTTGAAAGGATTGTACCTATAAAATATGTAGTAAGATCTTTTAGCAGTTGTTTCAGAATGATACTTGAAATGGTAACTGCTTGAAATATGATTGTTGTAAGAAATTTAATGCATTATTGATTACTTTTATTGAAGATAATGAGATATTATGTTGCTGCTGCTAAGTCACTTAAGTCGTGTCCGACTCTGTGCAACCCCATAGACGGCAGCCCACCAGGCTCCCCCGTCCCTGGGATTCTCCAGGCAAGAACACTGAAGTGGGTTGCCATTTCCTTCTCCAATGCATGAAAGTGAAAAGTGAAAGTGAAGTCACTCAGTCGTGTCCAACTCTTAGTGACCCCATGGACTGCAGCCTACCAGGCTCCTCCATCCATGGGATTTTCCAGGCAAGAGTACTGGAGTGGGGTGCCATCACCTTGGTGACATAAATGCTTCATTAACATAAAGGGATTTGTTGTTGTTGTTAGCCTGGCAATTTACAACATCGTGTTTCCACCATTGATAATAGGCATCCAGGGGCAGGAGGAACTGCTTCTCAGATTTGGAAAAGTAAATTTAGAGTCAGAAAAAGAGGGATATTATAAGCATACTATTATTTTAGGAACTAATAATAGAGAATAGAAATGCAGTTGAGGGCAGAGGCACACTTGGAAATGACTAGGTGGATTGGAGACTGTCCCCAGGGCCACCTTGGAAGACCTGTGCTGAAGAGTTATATGTGGAAAGGAGACTGGGTCACTGAGTCACCCCTGGAGGTGAGCTACCCCTTTCCTGGAATACTTGAACAGTGACAAACTGACTCCACATAAAATCCATGAAATTGTAAGACTTTGCCATTTCCAATTGATTCTCTCCTGTATTGCTATAATTGAAATCCAGGTCTCTTAGTTAATATCTTTGGAAAAATCCCTCAATTTTCTGCCTCTGCCTGACTGCTTTGACTAGACAGAGAAGAAAGAGAAAATTTCAGAATATAACTATATTTGGAGATAAGGTCTTTGAAAAGGTCAAATGAGGCTGTTAGGGTGGGGCCCTTATCCGATATTAGTGGTGTCCTTAACAGGAGAGGAAATTTGGACATTCAAGGAGACACTAGGAACACCCATTCTACAAGAGAAGGCCATACGAGGACACAGCAAGAAGGCAGTCTTTTCGAAGCTGAAGAGAGAGGCCTCAGAAGACTCTAAACCTTGTCAATATCTTGATCTTGAACTTCTAGCCTCCAGAACTGTAGGGAAAGAAATTTATGTTAAATCCTCCAGTCTGTGGTGTTTTGTTATGGCTGCTCTAGCAAATGAATACATAAGACATTGCTGAAATTTCTCCTATCATTGCCAATGCTGATCATATAGTTTTACTTGAAATGACTGAAGAAAATATTTCCCAACTTAATTAGAAACTCCACTATTAATATTTGCTTAGGGTTCAGGGTTTCCAAGGTTTACCACTCAGAAGTATTTGGCATGTTTGTTCCATTTATACGGGGTGTTATCATTATGTGTGCACATGTGCTCAGGTGTGTCTGATTCTTTGCAATCCCGTGGACTGTAGCCTGCTAGGCACCTCTGTCCACGGAATTTCCCAGGCAAGAATACTGTAGTTGAGTGGCATTGCCTTCTTCAGGGGATCTCCCCAACTCAGGGATTGAACCTGAATCTCTTGTGTCTCCTGCAGTGGCAGGTGGATTCTTTACCACTGGAATCACCTGGGAAGCCCTAGGTCAATCTAAAAAAAAAAAAAAAATCAACCCTGATGCTGAAAGTGGAACTCCAATACTTTGACCACCTGATGCCAAGAGCTGACTCATTGGAAAAGAGCCTCATTCTGGGAAAGATTCAGGCAGGAGGAGAAGGGGGCAACAGAGGATGAGATGGTTGGATGGCATCACTGATTCAATACATGAGTTTGAGCAAGCTCTGGGAGACAGTGAAGGACAGGGAAGCCTGGTGTGCTGCAGTCCATGAGCTCACAAAGAGTCAGACATGCCTTAACAATGGAACAGCAACATATACGGTATGGTTTTCTGTAAATTTTCACAAGAACAGCAAGATGGAAACTGTAGCTTCATTTATAGTCATTTCACCAACCAAGATAATCTGCTGCTCTTTAATGGTGCCTGCACACAGAATATTCTTGTTACTCCTCCTGAGTCAGAAAGTGGCACATGTATGCCTATGGTGGGTTCGTTTTGATGTATGGCAAAACCAATACAATATTGTAAAGTTAAACAAAATAAAAAATTTAAAAAAAGGCATATCTTTTAACAAGTTTATTATTAAGGCGACTTTATCTTATTTTGAAATAGCATTGTGCAAATGTAAATGTAAATGCAATTGTAAACCATGAATATTATGAGAGAACACTGATGTCTTAAAGTATTTCCTTTTATTCATCCAAAAAAGGAAATATTCAAACTTTTGCAGAAAAGAATGGGGCTGGAAATGTTTGTATTTATTTGTGGGTTGTGTGTATATGTATCGGGGAAGGCAATAGCACCCCACCCCAGTACTTTTGCCTGGAGAATCCCATGGACGGAGGAGCCTGGTGGGCTCCAGTCCATGGGGTCGCTGAGAGTTGGACACAACTGAGCGACTTCACTTTCACTTTTCACTTCTATACATTGGAGAAGGAAATGGCAACCCACTCCAGTGTTCTTGCCTGGAGAATCCCAGGGACAGGGGAGCCTGGTGAGCTTCCGTCTATGGGGTCGCACAGAGTCGGACACAACTGAAGCAACTTAGCAGCAGAAGCAGCAGTGTATATGTATGTGTGTGTGCGTTGGATGCAGGGGCAAAGTCAAAAAATGTAAAGTAGAATAAGTATAAATGTTACATGTGTCCACATTGCACATGATTATCATGCAAGTTTTAATACTGATAACTGTATTAGACTTTTATTAATCAAACACTATTAAAAATAATAGTAGTAAAAGTGAGGAGGACTTAGTTTAGATTTAAAGAGACTTTGACTTCAGATCATTGAAGATAAATTGGGAACTGGTGTTTTAAAAAAGGGAAAATTATAGTATTTTACCAGTAAAGAATATTTTGTATTTAAAAAAACCTAAATAAATGTTCCACACATTTATTTTGGAAATATAATCTCTTCAAGTGCTACACAGGCTAACTAAAAATATGAATGTTTTACTAGCCCAATTTGCTTAAGCCATTTTATTGAGATATGGTTGACAGAAAGCTGTGCATATTTAAGGCATATACCTTGAACAGTTTGGAGCTAAGAATAAGTGGAACCAAAATCTGTGCCAACCTAGTTCTTCTTCCAAGAGTAAATGAAGTGAATACATTCTTTAGTTCTCAGTTTCATATTGGAATACAATAGGCATCGCTTTTCTTTCCACTTTCTATCTACAAAGTGTTTACATGGCATTGCAGTCTCAATTTAAATAGTCTTTAAAATCTTATCTGGGGGCTAAGCTAGCATAAGTCACAAGTGTGTGCATAGTACTTAGCTTTTCAGGCTCTCGAAAAAGAGAAATTCCCTTCTTACTACCCGGCATATTACAAATTTGATTTCTCTCCTCAGACATAATGGATGGTGAGTGTCATGAGAGTGACACTGTTCATGCAGGAATAAGTCAGGCAGCAGTTCATGGGCTGCCCTTAATGAAATTTCTAAAGAATTGTACTTTTCATAGGCTCTATTGAAGGAAAAATGTCACAACGGGATTTAATAAAATCAGAGGTTAGTAATAGAAGGAACATTCTGGGAAAATAAGAAAAATAAAATTTTCTACTTAATAAAATGTACCCTTTTCACTGAAATTTCCAGCATAATATAGATGAAACTGCATTAAAGTTAAGAAAAGCACATGAAGATTATGATTGTTTTTCAGCCTTTAAAATAGATTGCTTTTTCTATTTATCTGCTAAAACCTAAGTTCAGGGATTTTCTCTTTTCTGAAAAATTATGGCATTTTGAAATGGTCAGAGGGCTGCATTCCACACAGTGCCTCAGATGTTACACAAGAGCTCGATTTGGGGGCAAAAGCAGTGGGAATTGAAGGGCTGATTTTTCAACTACAAATTATCAGAATATTATTGAGATGAAGCAGTGTATATAGTCAGGCCACCTAATATGGCTGTTCTCTTGCTCTTGGTACATCCCTGGCTGAACCAGTGCCTGCTTCACCTAACACAAACTCACATAACTGATACATCATACATACTTGCCTCAGCTCCAGTTCTAGGTTTTTTTTTTTTTTAGTTCTCTTTTATTTCACTGTGCTGGGATCTAGATCCCTGACCAGGGAATGAACCTTGGGCCCTGCAACGGGAGTGCAGAGTCTTAACCACTGGACTACCATGGAAGTCCCTGTTTTAATTTTTAGGTAGGACTATCTCCACCATTGGATCATTGAAAAAGCAAAAGAATTCCAGAAAAACATTCACTTCTACATCTTTGGTGTTTCCTTTGTAACTCAGTTGGTAAAGAATCTGCCTGCAATGCAGGAGACCTGGGTTGGGAAGATCCACTGGAGAAGGAAATGGCTGTGTACTCCAGTATTCTTGCCTGGAGGATCCATGGAGGGTATGGGCTACAGTCCATGGGGTCCGGACAACCACCACTGAGGTATACTTGCTTTCCTGGTGGCTCAACTGGTAAAGAATCTGTCTGCAATGTGGAAGAACTGGTTTCATTCTTGGGAAAGGAAGATCCCCTGGAGAAGGGAATGGCTACCCACTTCAGTATTCTGGCCTGGAGAATTGCATGGACTGTATAGTCCATGGGGTTGCAAAGAGTTGGACACAACTGAGTGACTTTCACTTTCACTGCTTCATTGACTACATTAAAACCTTTGAATGTGTAGGTCCCAACGAACTGTGGAAAATTCTTAAAGAGATGGGAATACCAGATCACTTACCTGCCTCCTGAGAAATCTGTATGCAGGTCAAGAAGCAACAATTAGAACCGGACATAGAACAACAGACTTGTTCCAAATTGGGAAAGGAGTATGTCAAGGCTATATATCGTCACCTTGTTTATTTAACTTATATGCAGAGTACATCATGAGAAGTGCCAGGCTGGATGATGCAAAAGCTGGAATCAAGATTGCTGGACAAAATACCAACAAACTCAGATATGCAGATACATATATGCAGATGACACCACCTGTATGTCAGAAAGTAAAGAGAAAGTAAAGAGCTTCTTGATGAAAGTGAAAAAGGAGAGTGAGAAAGCTGGCTTAAAGCTCAACATTCAGAAAATGAAGATCGTGGCATCTGATCCCATCGCTTCATGGCAAATAGATGGGGAAACAATGTAAACAGTTACAGACTTTATTATTTTCTTGGGCTCCACAATCCCCACTGTGGATGGTGACTGCAACCATGAAATTAAAAAATACTTGCTCCTTGGAAGAAAAGCTATGACAAACCTAGACAGTAGATTAAAAAAACAGAGATATTACTTTACTGACAAAAATTTATATAGTTAAGGCTATGGTTTTTCTAGTAGTCATGTATGGGTGTGAGAGTTGGACATTCTGAGTGCTGAAAAATTGATACTTATGAACTGTGGTGTTGGAGAAGACTCTTGAGAGTCCCGTGGACTGAAAGGAGATCAAAGCAGTCCATCCTAAAGGAAATAAGTCTTGAATATTCATTGGAAGGACTGATGCTGAAGCTCCAATACTTTGGCTTCAATACCTGATGGGAAGAACTGACTCACTGGAAAAGACTCTGCTGCTGGGAAAGATTGAAGGCAGGAGGAAAAGGAAACAACAGAGGATCAGATGGGTGGATGGCATCACTGCCTTGATGGACATGAGTTTGAGTAAACTCTGGGAGGTGATGAAGGACAGGGAAGCTTGGCCTGCTGCAGTCCATGGGGTTACAAAGAGTCGGACATGACTGAGCATCTGAACAACAACAAATCTGCACCATGATAGCTTGTCAAAGGGGTGGTGAGGGGTATGGCTCTCTGCTAGTTTCAATGATAACCAGTGAACCAAACTGACCTCAATTACCCCCATAACTAGCAATCTCCCCTGCCCCCCTGGGAGCAAAAAATGTCTGCTGATCTCTCACACATGGTGGGGTGTCACTTCAGGACCCTGTTGCAGATATATAAGTTCCCACCCACCACCCTTATGCATTAAACCATTGATGTCTCTGTTGCTATCTCTGGGCTCTTTAGTCTTGAAGCTGGGCAAGTATGGGCCTTGTAGACCTGAAGGTGCAGCCCAATAAACAGTCACATTTTTCACTTTGTGGTATTTTAGAATTCATTCTGAAAAAGGATATCTGTTTAGAGTGCACTTTTTCCTATCAACAGTAATTTTTATAAAGTATGTTTTCACATTTCTACTGGAAACACCTATATCTGTAAGTACAAGTATAGAACAACAAATGTTTTGAAACTGAACTTAAAAAAAAAAAATTATTGTAGTTATAGTTCTACAAAGTTCAAGAGAATAAGTGAAAGTGATATTTTAAGGCTTGCAAAATAAGCATTGAAATAAGGCAAATAAGGTAATGTGTCTAATACATGTATACATTTTGCCATTGTTACACCTTTTTTTTTTTAATGGGCAAGATAGAGGAGATGAAGGAAACTACTTTCAGAACTACTGGAATTAGATTGCCTTAGGGTGGACTTTGGTCTTCCCTGGTGGCTTAGATGGTAAAGAATACTTCTGCAATGCGGTAGATCTGGGTTTGATCCCTGGGTTGGGAAGATCCCCTGGAGCAGGGCATGACAACCCATTCTAGTATTCTTGCCTGGAGAATCCCCATGGACATAGGAGCCTGGTGGGCTACAGTCCACGAGGTTGCAAAGAGTAGATTCGACTGAATGATTAAGCACAGCACAGCACAGAGTGGGCTTCATGACAAAACTTTACAATAAGATATTTCTTAAGAGCCATCAGTTAATTGATGATAAGAAGAAATCTTGAGCCATGTACAGGATTAGGATAACTCAAACCATCTGTTCATGATCTTTCTGTTGTTGATCATGATTTGAGATTAGCAAAGAGCTTGAGAGCATGTGACCAGAGTTCTCATCAGTTTTCAGGACCTGAGGTGTGTGTAAGGAATAAAGATCTCCTCCAGTCTTTAATCATTAGCCATACTTGTACTAATAGTCTGTTATGTGGTGTTATAGTTTCCATGACTGTGTCTCCTCAAAATCCATATGTTGAAGCACCAACGCTCACCATGTGTATGATTTCTAGGTGAGACCTTTGAGAAGTACTTAGGTTTAGATGACGTCAGGAGAGTGGAGCCAAGATACTGTGTGAAGCCACAGGGAGATGACGGTTTTTGCTTGACAAACCAGGAAGAGACTCTCACCAGGAGCCCAACCTGTCGACCCATTAGTTTTGGACATTTCTGTCTCCAGAATGGTGAGAAATAAGGGTAAATTGTTTAAGTCACCCAGTCTATGGTGTTTTGCTCCTGGTTAGAGTTTCAACATGTCTGATTAGACGCATGCTATTAGTTCTGTGGTATTTCAGAAAAGGGATGATTACTTCAGAATCAAATTGTGAGAGAAACCACTACAGAGGATAGATTTGGATAGATAAAGCAAAAGAACTTTCCAGAAAGGGAAGATAAGCAAGAAAATACAGAAGAGGACATGAAAATAAAGGAAATGGGGAGACTACACTAATTATTCTATTCTAGGTATTTACATACAGATGGCCCCATGGACCCAGGCACTGGGCATAGAGACATTAATTAGATACCCATCTTCCACTCAAAATTCCCTCAGTTAATTGTTCAAAATATAACCAGTGAGAAATTTTACACATACACACATCAATTATAGTATACTTCCATTGGGGGAGAGGGATAAACTAGGAGTTTGAGATTAAAACTCACACACCTATCTATAAAATAGATAAAAAATAAGGTCTTGCTGTATAACACAGGAACTATATTCAACATCTTGTAATAACTTACAATGTAAAAGAATCTGGAAAATAATAGATATAGATATGTATGTATAGCTGAAGCACTTTGCTATTCATCTGAAATTAACACAATATTGTAAACAAACTATAATTCAGTTAAAATGGCTATTTGAAAATATATAAGAAATAAATATGTAAAATACTGGTTTCAGACTTGAAAAATTTATGGAATACTTGATAAGTTCTGAACTCAGAGAAAAAGTGTAAAATGAAATGGGAGGATGCAGGATGGATCACTTAACTCTACCTGGGGAAGGAGTGGTCAGGGAAACCTACTTGGCAAAATCTTAAAGTGGGAGCATATATGTGGGTTGCAATGTGAATCCTTCACAACAGGCATTGTGAATCCTTGCTGTTGAAAATGGCCCTGAGATATATCCTTACACCTGAGAAGTCTACTGGTCGCTGCCCATCTTCTCTCCCTGCATCTCAGGGGCTGCCCCCTTTCTCACCATCTGGCACACCTGGATACCAAACCTGCTCTACATTGCATGAGGTATGACTTGAATTTATTTCCTTTATATATTTTTTCCACCAGCTTGAACTTTTGAGGATACTTTTGTAAGAAATCTCTCCCTAGCAGTCTTCAGAAACAAGCAAATATGACCCATTTGCCCACTAAATAATCTTTATATTTAACATATCTATTCTTTTAAAAAAGTTTTATTTTAAAATGTTATACATATGAGGTAGTATGTATGTGTATATATATATATATATATACATTCATATATAACATTTGAAGATTAATACAAATAAAACAAAATTACTCCTGCTTACATATTGTAAGGAACACAACAGATTTTTTTTTTTTTCAAAGAATCTAAATTGTTCCAAGTTATATTGTATTTCTGACTTTCATAAGAACTGCTGGATTAGAAAAGACCCATGTTACTTTTGGCTTATCTTAATATTCATTGGGTTTCCCTGATAGCTCAGTTGGTGAAGAATCCACCTGCAATGCAGGAAACCCTGGTTCACTTCCTGCTTCAGGAAGATCTCCTGAAGAAGGGATAGACTACCCATTTCAGTATTCGTGGGCTTCCCTTGTGGATCAGCTGGTAAAGAATTCGCTTGCAATGCAGGAGACCTGGGATCGATTGCTGGGTTGGAAAAATCCCCTGGAGAAGGGAAAGGCTACCCACTCTAGTGTTCTGTCCTGGAGAATTCAGTGGACAGTATAGTCCATAGGGTTGTAGAGTCAGACACAACTGAGGGACTTTCACTATTTGCTGATTCAATATTCACCACTGTCTAGTATTCATGTGCTGCTTCTCAAATGATTTTACAGTGATTGAATTATGTCTCATGTCAAACTTCCCTCCAGGGACTGTAAAATGCATTTCTTTACAAGAGGCTTTTTTTTTTTTTCACTTTCCTAGAATGAAAGCAACATTATGGCATTCACATTCTGCTATCTACATTGCTTATGTTTGGTTCTCCAATATTTCTTTCTTTCTAAAGTTAGCTTTCTAAAGTTCAGCTGGAAGAAGAGAAATTCGTCTCTGATAACATTTCTATTAGTAGGTTGCTGAAGGCTTTAGTTTTAAAAATTGAGGTGCAAATCATTTCCATGCATATTAACCATTTGAGGAGTAGTCAGTTCTCAGCTACAGTTTAGAAACATGACCTTGGAAGATAGAACATAATTCTCCAATCATATCAGTTATAAAAATCCATTGAGCTCATATTTAATAGCTCTTTCTACGTAAAGGACTTTGTATTATTTATTTCAGCATGAAATGATGAGGAAGACATATCTATTTTTTGAAAGTTTAATTTAGGGTAATCCAGCTAACTAGTCAAATTTCTCATTTGAGAGACAATTTAGGCTTCCCAGCTGGTAAAGAATCCACCTGCCAATGCAAGAGACGTGGGCTTGATTCCTGGGTCAGAAAGATTCTCTGGAGAAGGAAATGGCAAACTTTTGCAGTATTCTTGCTGGAAATTTCCATGGATAGAGGAGCCTGGTAGGCTATTGTCCCTGGGGTCACAAATCAGATCAGATCAGATCAGTCGCTCAGTCGTGACCGACTCTTTGCGACCCCATGAACTGCAGCACGCCAGGCCTCCCTGTCCATCACCAACTCCCGGAGGTCACTCAGACTCACATCCATCGAGTCAGTGATGCCATCCAGCCATCTCATCCTCTGTCGTCCCCTTTTCCTCCAGCCCTCAATCCCTCCCAGCATCAGAGTCTTCTCCAGTGAGTCAACTCTTCGCATGAGGTGGCCAAAATACTGGAGTTTCAGCTTTAGCATCATTCCCTCCAAAGAAATCCCAGGGCTGATCTCCTTTAGAATGGACTGGTTGGATCTCCTTGCAGTCCAAGGGACTCTCAAGAGTCTTCTCCAACACCACAGTTCAAAAGCATCAATTCTTCGGCACTCAGCCTTCTTCACAGTCCAGCTCTCACATCCATACATGACCACAGGAAAGACCATAGCCTTGACTAGGCGAACCTTTGTTGGCAAAGTGATGAGGACACAATTGAGCACTCATGCACAAGCAAAAATCAAATGGTTTCTAGACAGTAAGATCTATGATCTTTCATTCTATCTAGGTTTCTATTTTCCAGTCATATCTCCAACATCACATTCTCAACCCAACCATCCTGTCCCAGAACTTGCTCATCTTCCTCTTATCATTCATTACTTGTGCACATACTAGGCTGTTGCTCTGAAGTCTGTCTGCCTCAATCAGGCAGAAACTTTTCTTGCTTGTTCCCAGTAATAATGGATATACACATCCAACTTACTGCTTAGACCATTGCTTCCAGAAACTTACATTCTTTTTGTTTTTGCTTTGTTTTCCCTGTTTCTTCTGTGTCCAGAAAATTTTGTTAAACTCAATAGCTGCCTTTGGTAAGCTTGTTTTATTCACTTTATTGTTCAGCTAGTAAATGCATAGAGTGTCTTTGAGGTCCCTGAAGTCAAAGGACTGTTGGTCTTTTATCTGCATGTCCAGAATGGTTTCATTGCTTGTTAGACATTGTGCTACAATGTTGAGTATCTCTATTTTATTGTCTTCCCTAATAGAGTGATGAGTTTGTTTCTTACAGGCAGTTAACTTTAACTGAAGATCAGCATGCTTAATACAGTTCTGTTGTTCAGCAATGTTAGGTCAGTTATACAGTTGCCTTGATTTAGAACTAGAGTATCTCTTCCTTATGCTGTAGTGTTTGGGGGATATTACTCAATGTCCATGATGTAGAAAGCAATCTTTCAACTCTGGTTTGTACACTAATATTTTTCATCCTTTTGTGAAGTCTAGCAGTTATTCAGTTCAAATTTCCAGATAGATTTTTTATTTTCAAGTTTTGTTTTTTTCCTCATCTCATGGAGTCTTATCCTGTGCATTTGTACTTATAATCAACCAAAAATTAGTGAAAGCTTTGCATAGATTTCCATGCAGATTTCTAGATCTCCTTTATATATATATTTCTATGATTTTGATATCTTGTCTGACAATCAGGTCTCCTTGGTAGCCCCAAACTCCCATTACTGTCTCTACAATCAGCTAAGCCTCTGTGGCCCACTTGTCACCAACCCCCCATATCATAGATCACCAAGATACTGGTTTTATTAATGAGAAAGTGGTGGATAATGTTTGAAAAAATAGTTTTAGTGGAAGCATCAGAATGATCCTATTTCAGGTTCATAGGTGTGAAAAGAATGGTGAAGTAACTTCAGTCATTGAAAATTTCACTATATTTCCCCATAGTTGACGCTTCGAAATATGAGAGATATGTGCTATTATGTTTTTCTAGAAAAGGCAGAATAAAGGAGTCATCAACCACGAAGCAGCGTGGATGGGAACACTAATAGAAATAACAGTAGAACAAAACATTATTAATACTGGAGGTGAAGAAAACTCCTGAAATTTTAATTTGTTTTACTCCTAGTATTTTGTTAAGTGAATGCTTATACATTTATTGCAAGATTTTGTATTATAATCATTTTTTTTCCAGTGGGCTATGAGGACTTGCTTCTGACTTTTCATCCCACAGTTCATAAAAGAGCTTATCTAGGAGTCTTTAACATTTAGTTAGTATGGATCTTTTTTAAAACTAAGGGTTGTTTAGTACTTTGCTAATTTCCATAGCTAAAGGTGTGAAACGATTATATAGTTGTTATATAAATGACAAAAGAAACTGTTTAGCTCTATTTAAGGAAAAATGAAAGGAAAATAAATGATTAGATGGTTAATACTATTTATTATCATTAGATATTATAGTACAGCATAGTATAAAAGTTCAGCATTCAGAAAACTAAGATCATGGCTTCCAGTCCCTTTCAGATCAGATCAGATCAGATCAGTCGCTCAGTCGTGTCCGACTCTTCGCAACCCCATGAACCGCAGCACTCCAGGCCTCCCTGTATATCACCAGCTCCCGGAGGTCACCCAGACTCACACCCATCAAGTCAGTGATGCCATCCAGCCATCTCATCCTCTGTCGTCCCCTTCTCCTCCTGCCCTCAATCCCTCCCAGCATCAGAGTCTTCTCCAATGAGTCAACTCTTCGCATGAGGTGGCCAAAATACTGGAGTTTCAGCTTTAGCATCATTCCTTCTAAAGAAATTCCAGGATTGATCTCCTTCAGAATGGACTTTTACTTCATGGCAAATAGATGGGGAAACAGTGGAAACAGTGTCAGACTTTATTTTGGGGTGCTCCAAAATCACTGCAGATGGTGATTGCAGCCATGACATTAAAAGACACTTACTCCTTGAAAGAAAAGTTATGACCAACCTAGACAGCATATTAAAAAACAGAGACATTACTTTGCCAACAAAGGACCATCTCATCAAGGCTATGGTTTTCCCAGTGGTCATGTATGGATGTGAGAGTTGGACTATAAAGAAAGCTAAGTGCCAAATAATTGATGCTTTTGAACTGTGATTTTGGAGAAGACTCTTGAGAGTCCTTTGGACTGCAAGGAGATCCAATCAGGCCATCCTAGAGGAGATCAGTCCTGGGTATTCATTGGAAGGACTGGTGTTGAAGCTGAAACTCCAATACTTTTGTCACCTGGTCAGAAAAGCTGACTCCTTGGAAAAGGCCCTGATGCTGGGAAAGATTGAAGGTGGGAGAAGAGGGTGACAGAGGATGAGATGGTTGGATGGCATCACCGACTCAATGTACATGAGTTTGGGTAAACTCCGGGAGTTGGTGATGGACAGGGAAGCCTGGCATGCTGCAGTCCATGAGGGTCACAAAGAGTCGGACACGACTGAGCGACTGAACTGAACTGAACAGCATAGTATAGGGTAGTATAGTATAGTATTCTGTGCTGTGCTCATTCACTCAATAGTGCCTGATTCTTTGAGACCCTATGGACTGTAGCCCATCAGCTTCCTCTGTCCTCGGGATTCTCCTGGCAAGAATACTGGAATAGGTTGCCATTTCCTCCTCCAGGTGATCTTACTGATCCAGGGATCAAACCCTTGTGATTTGATCCTGTGTCTCCTGCATTGCAGCTGGATTTTTTACCTGCTGAACCACTGGGGACACTCCATAATATAGTATAGTGTATGTAGTATAAAAATAACATAACCAATGCACTAGAATATAGAATTCATCTGCCTTTTGTGTTATCATCATTATTCAAAAGAAGCAAGAGGGAGTTCCTGAAAGACTGTTCAGAAACCAAACACTTTAGGTCCTCTATAATTTTGCAGGTCTATTTCAATATAAATCAAATCTACCATGCAGGTAAAATCAAAACAGGGAAAGAAAATATAATGGACAATATGCTTTCGAGGAGAAACTTACAGTTTGAAGTGATATTTTGTAATGGAGAGGGCTGTGAATTAAGAGGGTGAACCAATTTTTAAATAATTTTTCCACTGCCATGACACAACAGAGAACACAGTCTCAGGACTCACTAATGTCTGTGGAAATGGTTGAGAGGCAGGCTCATCACTTAAATGGTAAAGTAGATTTGTCTTTGTTGCTGTAAGTAAACTGGCCTTAATCAAAAAGAGATAATGCTTCCCAATCTTTTTGTAGCCTGTCACATTTCTGCTGTACTTTTCTCTGTGCTACTCTGCACAGTGGCTCTGTCCTGATTACAGGTTGTCTTCTGTATAAATGGTGGTTTTGACTGCATATTGGGAGCTTGTTGATTCTCAATGTTGTTCACTATTGATACTAATTAATGACTTGCTTGCCTTTATGTAGGAATAGAATGCTGATAATTCTAGACATGGAGAAAAACCTGTCACATCCTATCATTTAAAACATTTTATTAGAGGAAGTCAGGGATTTGAAATATTCTCATCTACAGAAAACAGTTTATGTTTCTATGTTCTTGGCCCATGGAAATGTTTGGATGTAATAATCAAATTATTTTTGGAGCATTTCATTGCTTTAAAAGTAAATGTTCAGAAAATGAGAAAAAGCATTTTTGCATTTAGATACATCTTTTTCATTATTTAAAGGATAAAGTTATAAGAAACACCTTAATGCATTGGTATCGATTGTGGAATAGATATTATTGCAAAAGAATTCCCAGAGAGTTTTCAGGTGCTGGGTTCTGCAGGTCTGCAGGTCTGAGCAAGTTCACCCTGTCAGATAATGTCCTGTGATCGGATCCCAAATAAAGGTGCTATAAATGTGAGTAACTTTGGGTAGAGAAACTATGCAAACCTTTGGACCTTGCCTTCTAATTTCAGCTTAAAAGTCTTCACCAAAGCATGCTGTGGAGTATCTCAGTAAAGATCCTTAATTTTCCCAAAATATTATAATAAAAAGGTATAATTTAGATAACAAAGCCCTAGGTTTAAGCCTTACTTGGCAAGTTATTCTGTATGTGCTTTTGAAAATAATCACTTGCATAGTAATATTTTTACTTATAAAATTAAAATCAAATTAAAGCACACTTTATAATATGATAGAAAGATTAAGTGAGAACATTTACAAGATTTGGAAACTATAAATATAGTTAATTTCATTAATTCAATTTTTATTTGAAAGTTTTGAGTATACTATAAAAAAATAAGAGGGGAATTTGAAAAAAAAGATGGCTATTCCATTTTGAAAGGGATAAGTACAAAATTCTACTTGGGGAGTATTTAGTAAACAAATGTCTCTGTGTGTCTTTTAAAATATTTTCACTTAAATTTAAGCTTGCCTTAAGTGGGTTGTTTAATAACCTTTGGTGGCTTTTCTCAGCGTGATGATGAAAACCTAGCTCCTTACCCCACTGGCAAAGCACAATGCCATGTGACCTGTCACTTATCTTTTTAGTATCAGACCACAGTTTCTTCCACTCACTTTGGCCTCTTCAATCTCAGAGCACACAAGCTTGCCCCACCTTAGGGACTTTGCACTTTATCTTTCCCCAACTTATTTAATTTGGTTAGCAGTCAAATGTCAGCTCCCTCAAATTACCTGTTAATTCATGTCTCACCTAAAATGTCACCTTTTCAAATATCTTTCTTATGGCTTTTAAAGTCTTGAATATCATCCATCCCCTTGTTTCCTTTTCTTTGTAGTATGCAGGGCTATTTGATGTCATATAGTTTGCTAAGGCTTTACTGGGAAGGAAAAACTTATCCTTCACCCTCTCAGTTTCAATTTCTGTGAACCTATGAATTGACAAAGGACAGTTGAAATGGAGAAAAAGGCTTGCTTGTATGCAAATAGAACCTAACAAGAGAAATAAGTAGCTTGTTAAACAGTTAAATGTAGAGGCTTAGGTACCTTATTTAGTAAGAGGTGATGGGGGAGAGGCTTCAATGGAAAAGACAAGTCAGTTCCTTTAGAAAGACAAATGGGCTTCCCAGATGGCTCTGCAGGTAAATAGTCCTCTGCCTGCAATGTAGAAGACCCAGGAAAAGCATGTTCAACCTCTGATCCCTGGGTTGGGAAAATCCCATGGAGGAGGAAATGTCACCCCACTCCAGTATTCTTGCCTGAAAAATCCTATGGACAAAGGAACCTGGTTGTCTACAGACCAAAGGGTTGCAAACATGACTGAGTGACTAAGCACACACTCACACATAAAGACAAATGGGTTTTTAGGAGATCAAATTGAAGACAAGAAAGTTTGTGATATGTTTTTTTATGCAGGTGTGAGTGGTATTTCTATCTTGTTCATGACCATGAAGCTTTCCTAGAGAATGGACTATTGGTAGGCTGTCTCTTGGTCTCTCTCTTGTGAGTAGACTCTCCAAAATGGGAATTTATAACAATTTCACTTCTGAGAAGTTGTTGCTTTTGGTTTGATAACTGAAGCTCTAAGAAAAACTCTATCTGCTGTTGAATCTCAAATCTTCAGCTGAAAATAATCTTCATACTACCTATGGAGTTCAAAGTGAGTTGAGTTTAGTTCAGTCACTCAGTCATGTACGACCCTTTGGGACCCATGGACTGCAGCACACTAGGCTTCCCTGTCCATTCCGGAGCTTGATCAAACTCATGTTCATCAAGTCAGTGATGCCATCCAATCCTCTCATCCTCTGTCATCCCCTTCTCCAGCCCTCAAATATTCCCAGCATCAGGGTCTTTTCCAAAGAGTCAGTTCTAAATTCCACATATATGCGTTCAGATCAGATCAGATCAGATCAGTCGCTCAGTCGTGTCCGACTCTTTGCGACCCCATGAACCGCAGCACGCCAGGCCTCCCTGTCCATCACCAGCTCCCGGAGGTCCCTCAGACTCGCATCCATCGAGTCAGTGATGCCATCCAGCCATCTCATCCTCTGTCGTCCCCTTTTCCTCCTGCCCTCAATCCCTCCCAGCATCAGAGTCTTCTTCAATGAGTCAACTCTTCTCAGGAGGTGGCCAAAATACTGGAGTTTCAGCTTTAGCATCATTCCTTCCAAAGAAATTCCAGGATTGATCTCCTCCAGAATGGACTGCTTGGATCTCCTTGCAGTCCAAGGGACTCTCAAGAGTCTTCTCCAACACCACAGTTCAAAAGCATCAATTCTTCGGCGCTCAGCCTTCTTCACAGTCCAGCTCTCACATCCATACATGACCACAGGAAAGACCATAGCCTTGACTAGGCGAACCTTTGTTGGTAAAGTAATGTCTCTGCTTTTGAATATGCTATCTAGGTTGGTCATAACTTTCCTTCCAAGGAGCAAGCGTCTTTTAATTTCATGGCTGCAGTCACCATCTGCAGTGATTAGTATTCTGTATTTGTGTTTTTCTTTCTGGCTTACTTCACTCTGTATAATAGGCTCCAGTTCCATCCACCTCATTAGAACTGATTCAAATGTATTCTTTTTAATGGCTGAGTAATACTCCTTTGTGTATATGTACCACAGCTTTCTTATCCATTCATCTGTGGATGGACATCTAGGTTGCTTCCAAGTCCTGGCTATTGTAAACAGTGCTGCTATGAACATTGGGGTACATGTGGAATTTAGAAAGATGGTAACAATAACCCTGTTTACGAGACAGCAAAAGAGACACTGATGTATAGAACAGACTTTTGGACTCTGGGAACGGAAGAGGGTGGGATGATTTGGGAGAATAGCATTGAAATATGTATAATATCATATCTGAAATGAGTCGCCAGTCCAGGTACGATGCCTGATAATGGATGCCTGGGGCTGGTGCACTGGGACGACCCAGAGGGATGGTATGGGGAGGGAGGAAGGAGGAGGGTTCAGGATGAGGAACACATGTATACTTGTGGCGGATCCATCTTGATGTATGGCAAAAGCAATACAATATTGTAAAGTTAAGCAAATAAAATTTAATTTAAAAAAAAAAAAAAAACAAACAACAAAGAGTCAGTTCTTTACATCAAGTGGCCAAAATATTGGAGTTTCAGCATCAGTCCTTTCAATGAATATTCAGGATTGATTTCCTTTAGGATTGACTAGTTTGATCTCCTTGCAGTCCAAGGGATCTTCAATAGTCTTCTCCCAACATCACAGTTCAAAAGCATCATTTTTTTTGGCTCTGGACTTTCTTTATGGACCAACTCTCACATCCATACATGACTACTGGAAAAACCATAGCTTTGACTAGATGGACCTTTGTCAGCAAAGTAATGTCTGTGCTTTTTAATATGCTGTCTAGTTTTGCCATAGCTTTTCTCCCAAGGACCAAGTGTCTTTTAATTTCATGGCTGCAGTCACCACCTGCAGTTATTTTGGAGCCCAAGAAAATAAAATCTGTTACTTTTTCCATTGTTTCCCCCAGTGAGTTCCAAGTAGACCCCTACAGCTGTCATAACAAAATTCCACAGACTGGGTGACTTAAACGGAGAGTTATTTTCTCACAGTTATCTTCTGCAGATTACAAGTTACAAAACAAGGTGTGAACATGGTTGGTTTCTTTAGAGGCCTGTTCCCTGGTTTGCAGGTAGCTTTTTATTTGTGTGTGAACATCCCTGGTGATTTGCAATATGTTCTGACCAATTGCCTCATCTTATAAAGACACCAGACAGACTGAGTTAGGACCAAAACTCTTGGCCTCATTTTAAATTATTCACCTTTTTAAAGGTCTTATTTCCAAATATACTCACATTCTTAAACACTACAGGATTAGAACTTCAACATATGAATTTTGGGGTGACATATTTCAGCCCATATAACACATATTATTTACTTTAATTCTTTACTACCTACTGTCCCCCCTTGGGAGAAGGCAATGGCACCCCACTCCAGTACTCTTGCCTGGAAAATCCCATGGACAGAGGAGCGTGGTAGGCTGCAGTCCATAGGGTTGCTAAGAGTTGGGCACGACTGAGTGCCTTCACTTTCACTTTTCACTTTCATGCATTGGAGGAGGAAATGGCAACCCACTCCAGTGTTCTTGCCTGGAGAATCCCAGGGACGGCGGAGCCTGGTAGGCTGCCATCTATGGGGTTGCACAGAGTCGGACACGACTGAAACAACTTAGCAGCAGCAGCAGCAGTCCCCCCTTGGGCTGCAAGGTGATCAAACCAGTCAATCCTAAAGGAAATCAGTCCTGAATATTCATTGGAAGGACTGATGCTGAAGCTGAAGCTCCAATACTTTGGCCACGTGGTGAAAAGAACTGACTCATTGGAAAAGATCCTGATGCTGGGAGAGATTGAGGGCAGGAGGAGAAGAGAGTGACAGAGGATGAGATTAGACAGAGGAGAATTAGAACAAGACTGTGTCTTTACTAAAGTAACTTAAATAATTTTCAGTGTGAAATAGGGTTAAATTTACTAGGGAGAAATGATTTCATGTTTTTTTACTCCTTGTGTTTTGGAGAAGTGATCGGTGGGATAGCAGTTTGCTTTCTGTTCTAGTGGTATTGACATAATTAAGAGAAGACAATCTGCATTCACATTGAGTGATGGTACTTTGTGATTATTATTTTATTATGGAATATACAGTTTTGAATTTTCCTTTCCATATCTATCATTGCTGCCACCTCTGAAACTTTCATTTGGAACATTTTGGACTATTAATTGGCCTAGGAGATAATTTGAAGAACATTGAGATAAACCATGAACCTTAGGTTGCAAGGTGCAGTTGGGGTATTTTCAATTCAGAACTTATAATCCAGCCAATTTTGGCTGAGTTAGCATATAGAATAACTTTACATATAGCAAAGGATATTCCTAGAAGGGACAAGCTGGAGAAATATTGTTGAGAGAGATGAAGAGAAGGAGAAAAGAGAAAAAAAAAAAAAAAAAACTTCAGCTACATCTTGATAAATTATATTTCTGCAATCTCTCATCACCAAAAATGTAATAATAATAATCTAAAAATAAAACAATAGTGATACATTAAAAAAAAATATGTTAGTCACTCAGTTGTGTCTGACTCTTTCTGATCCCATGGACTGTAGTCTACCTGCCAGGCTCCTCTGTTCAGGAAATTCTCCAGGCAAGAAGACTGGAGTAGGTAACCTTTCCTTTCTCCAGGGGATCTTACTGATGCAAAGATTGATCTCATGTCTTCTACATTTCAGGCAGACTTTGCCATCTGAACCACCAGGGAAACCCAAGTAGTCACATGGTGGTAAAGAATCTATCTGCAATGCAGAAGGTTTGGGTTTGATTCCTGGGTCAGGAACAGCTCCTGGAGAAGGGAATAGCTACTCCCTCCAGTATTCTAGCCTGGTGAATTCCATAGACAGAAGAGCCTGGAGGGCTACAGTACATGGGGTTGCAAAGAGTTGACCATGACTGAGCAACTAACTGGTTCATAAAACTGCTTCTAAAAATAAACCCAGACAGGTCATATCATTTTATATTTGTATTTCTGTGAGGAAAAGCATAATACTGTGCTTTAGTAGTACTTTTCAGCTTTACAAGGGACTATGCAAAACAATCCTCAAACTACTGCACAATTGCACTCATCTCACATGCTAGTAAAGTAATGCTCAAAATTCTCCAAGCCAGGATTCAGCAATAAGTGAACCATGAACTTCCAGATGTTCAAGCTGGTTTTAGAAAAGGCAGAGGAACCAGAGATCAAATTGCCATCATCCATGATTGCCATCATGGAAAAAGCAAGAGAGTTCCAGAAAAGCATCTATTTCTGCTTTCTTGATTATGCCAAAGCCTTTGACTGTGTGGATCACAATAAACTGTGGGAAATTCTGAAAGAGATGGGAATACCAGACCACCTGATCTGCCTCTTGAGAAATTTGTATGCAGGTCAGGAAGCAACAGTTAGAACTGGACATGGAACAACAGACTGGTTCCAGATAGGAAAAGGAGTACGTCAAGGCTGTATAGTGTAACCCTGTTTATTTAGCTTATATGCAGAGTACATCATGAGAAACGCTGGACTGGAAGAAACACAAGTTGGAATCAAGATTGCTGGGAGAAATATCAATAACCTCAGATATGCAGATGACACCACCCTTATGGCAGAAAGTGAAGAGGAACTCAAAAGCCTCTTGATGAAAGTGAAAGTAGAGAGTGAAAAAGTTGGCTTAAAGCTCAACATTCAGAAAACGAAGATCATAGCATCTGGTCCCATCACTTCATGGGAAATAGATGAGGAAACAGTGGAAACAGTGTCAGACTTTATTTTTCTGGGCTCCAAAATCACTGCAGATGGTGACTGCAGTCATGAAATTAAAAGACGCTTACTCCTTGGAAGGAAAGTTATGACCAAGCTAGATAGCATATTCAAAAGCAGAGACATTACTTTGCCAACAAAGGTTCACCTAGTCAAGGCTATGGTTTTTCCTGTGGTCATGTATGGATGTGAGAGCTGGACTGTGAAGAAGGCTGAGTGCTGAAGAATTGATGCTTTTGAACTGTGGTGTTGGAGAAGACTCTTGAGAGTCCGTTGGACTGCAAGGAGATCCAATCAGTCCATTCTAAAGGAGATCGGTCCTGGGTATTCTTTGGAAGGCATGATGCTAAAGATGAAACTCCAGTATTTTGGCCACCTTATGTGAAGAGTTGACTCATTGGAAAAGACTCTGATGCTGGAAGGAATTGGGGGCAGGAGGAGAAGGGAATGATAGAGGATGAGATGGCTGGATGGCATCACTGACTTGATGGACGTGAGTCTGAGTGACCTCCGGGAGTTGGTGATGGACAGGGAGGTCTGGTGTGCTGCGATTCATGGGGTTGCAAAGAGTTGGAAATGACTGAGCGACTGAACTGATGCAAAACAGAGCATCTCTTTGGTTAGAAACTTTTCCTCCAGAATCTCACAAGTTTGCAGGTTGATGAGTTTTCACACATCAGAACAACCAATTCAACCCTGGTGAACAGGAAAAGCAACTTCTGGCAGGACTGTGATCTTTCTCACTAGCTTGCCAGTTCCTCCTCTCTTGTGGATCTTGGAGACAAACTCTTGTATTTTTTTTCTAGTTTCATCTGCTCCTGTGAGAAATTCAGGTGAAAAGCAAAACCGAAATCCCAAGACACACTGGAAACTCATTCTTATCTGTTTCCTTATGGTCATACGATTTCCCCTCTCACTTTCAGGAATAAACAGTTTTGCGAAGCAATCTTTTACAGTTTTAATAGCTTGTTGCATTTGCAGTCTCTGAAGTCCAGCCTTTTGTCTAAAGATTCCTTTTAACCATTTAGGGCTTTGGGATATTTTCATTTGTGGTCTGAGCAAGGTTTTCGTTCTACCTTTCTCTGGATTTTTCTTTTTTTTTCTGAACTAGATACCTGTGCGTCTGTCCTATATCAAATTATCAACAAAGTAAAATATTTGGAGAAATATTTCCAAACTGTTCATTCACAAACAAGCAATCCACATATTTCTCAAAATATTTCTTCAAGTTGTCTACACATATAGGCAACCAGAAGCCACACATGAGTTTTCTTTCATACAGGGCTTAGAAGATAGAATATTGCTTTACTCATTTAGGAAATAATTCTGTATATAAAACATTTGGAGTGGACATAGCTAACTTTCTCTTAATGTTGTAGCGATGCGTTCCAGGAAACAAACTCACTCAGAAGGACTATGCAGATAGTGGAGTGCAGTTTATTACACCAGTGGGCCCAAGGCAGAGTCTCCTCTTAGCGAAGGACCCTGACCAGCATTTGTGAAAATCTTTTATACCCTATGTGTATGTATAGGGTATACATACCCACAACTCCAAATTCCTTGAGACTTACATAAACCAAGGAAAATACAATCCCAATAAAACCATCATTCACATGCTATGTGTTCATGTGCTCAAACAGTCAAACTATTAGCCAATAATCAATAAACCTGAGGTTCAGATCAGATCAGATAAGATCAGTCGCTCAGTCGTGTCCGACTCTTTGCGACCCCATGAACCGCAGCACGCCAGGCCTCCCTGTCCATCACCAGCTCCCGGAGTTCACCCAGACTCATACCCATCGAGTCAGTGATGCCATCCAGCCATCTCATCCTCTGTCGTCCCCTTCTCCTCTTGCCCTCAATCCCTCCCGGCATCAGAGTCTTCTCCAATGAGTCAACTCTTCGCATGAGGTGGCCAAAATACTGGAGTTTCAGCTTTAGCATCATTCCTTCTAAAGAAATTCCAGGATTGATCTCCTTCAGAATGGACTGGTTGGATCTTCTTGCAGTCCAAGGGACTCTCAAGAGTCTTCTCCAACACCACAGTTCAAAAGCATCAATTCTTCGGCACTCAGCCTTCTTCACAGTCCAGCTCTCATATCCATACATGACCACAGGAAAGACCATAGCCTTGACTAGGCGAACCTTTGTTGATAAAGTAATGTCTCTGCTTTTGAATATGCTATCTAGGTTGGTCATAACTTTCCTTCCAAGGAGTAAGCGTCTTTTAATTTCATGACTGCAGTCACCATCTGCAGTGATTTTGGAGCCCAGAAAAACAAAGTCTGACAAATACAGAAAAACTTATGGCCTGTCTGGAGGAAGGGATGATTAGTGTATGTTTTCTCTTAGGCTATGAGTAACCTACATACGATCTTCAAGGTTCCCCTGTCAGGAGCGGGTCTTATCCTTCTGTCGTTTTCGTAGGCACTAAACACAGAGTTCAGAGTCCATTGGAAAGTTGGCCAAGCATGATCAGCATGAACAGGCCTAAGAGTCCAGGCCCTATGAATTCATTCTTCACTCAATTCACAGTGTGCAATATTATCATGAGAAGATATTTTCTGTGAACTGAGTTATTTAAGTAAGTTGGTTGTGACCATAAAGACATGGACAGATATACAAAAGTATTTAAAGTCTTCAGGGAGAGCAGTACTGCTTCTAGAACTTGTGCTCAGATTTTATTCTTTTGTAAAAGTTACACGGTTTCAACTGCTTCTGTTGTGATTTCAAGTATAGAGAAGGCTTAACTTTTTTTTCCCTCAGTTAAAGTAATATGTAGGAAAGTTAATCTGAGGACAAATACAAAAGTTTTTTTTTTAATGTTTCTTAATAAGTTGATTTGGATAAACTTGACTAAATTCACAGCCTTACTTGAAAGGCATTGTATTTAATAGTGACTGAAATGAACTGTCTGATTATACTTTAACATTGTAACTCTGTTATTATAAAAACAGCATTCTTGTGGTGGCTTTTTTGGACCTGCATTGCGTATTTGGTAGTAGATCTCTCTAAAAACAGTATTTTTGGTTATGAAGAGATAATAATTAGAGAGTAAGCTAAAGTTGGGTAGTTTGTACCTTGAAACAATGTTACGTAAGTCATTATTTTAACTACTCATGTGTTGTACAACATTTCTAATAGAGAAAGTATAAAGTATATATATATATATGCAAATATATATGCGTGTGTGTTCAGTTGTGTCTGACTCTTTTGGGACTACATGGATTATAGCTTGCCAGTCTCCTCTGTCCAAGGGATTATCCAGACAAGAATATTTGAGTGGGTTGCCATTTCCTTTCTCAGGGGCTCTTCCAGACCCAGGGATTGAACCCATGGCCCATGCTACATCTCCTGCATTGAAGGTGGATTCTTTACTGCTGAGCCATAGGGAAAGCTCAGTGTGTGTGTGTCTGTGTGTGTGTGTGTGTGTGTGTGCGCGCATTTGTCTGTGCATGTGTGTGTATGTATATATATATATATATATATATATTATATATATATATATTTATACGAAAAATAGTGGGATTTGAACATATGCAATATACACACATATATATATTTAATATAATGAGATTTGAAGAGATCAGATCAGATCAGTCGCTCAGTTGTGTTCGACTCTTGTGAACATGAATCGCAGCATGCCAGGCCTCCCTGTCCATCACCAACTCCCAGAGTTCACTCAGACTCATGTCCATCAAGTCAGTGATGCCATCCAGCCATCTCACCCTTTGTCATCCCTTCTCCTCTTGCCCCCAATCCTTCCCAGCATCAGAGTCTTTTCAATGAGTCAACACTTTGCATGAGGGGACCAAAGTACTGGAGTTTCAGCTTTAGCATCATTCCTTCCAAAGAAATCCCAGGGCTGATCTCCTTTAGAATGGACTGGTTGGATCTCCTTGCAGTCCAAGGGACTCTCAAGAGTCTTCTCCAACACCACAGTTCAAAAGCATCAATTCTTCGGCGCTCAGCCTTCTTCACAGTCCAAATCTCACATCCATACATGACCACAGGAAAAACCATAGCCTTGACTAGACTGACATTTGTTGGCGAAGTAATGTCTCTGCTTCTGAATATGCTATCTAGGTTGGTCATAACTTTCGTTCCAAGGAGTAAGCATATTTTAATTTCATGGCTGCAGTCACCATCTGCAGTGATTTTGGAACCCCCCAAAATAAAGTCTGCCACTGTTTCCACTGTTTCCCCATCTATTTCCCATGAAGTGATGGGACCGGATAACATGATATACTTTTTCTGAATGTTGAGCTTTAAGCCAACTTTTTCACTCTCCACTTTCACTTTCATCAAGAGGCTTTTGAGTTCCTCTTCACTTTCTGCCATAAGGCTGGTGTCATCTGTATATCTGAGGTTATTGATATTTCTCCCAGCAATCTTGATTCCAGCTTGTGTTTCTTCCAGTCCAGCGTTTCTCATGATGTACTCTGCATATAAGTTAAATAAACAGGGTGACAATATGAAGCCTTGACGTACTCCTTTTCCTATTTGGAACCAGTCTGTTGTTCCATGTCCAGTTCTAACTGTTGCTTCCTGACCTGCATACAAATTTCTCAAGAGGCAGATCAGGTGGTCTGGTATTCCCATCTCTTTCAGAATTTCCCACAGTTTATTGTGATCCACACAGTCAAAGGCTTTGGCATAGTCAATAAAGCAGAAATAGATGTTTTTCTGGAGCTCTCTTGCTTTTTCCATGATCCAGTGGATGTTGCCAATTTGATCCCTGGTTCCTCTGCCTTTTCTAAAACCAGCTTGCACATCAGGAAGTTCACAGTTCACATATTGCTGAAGCATTGCTTGGAGAATTTTGAGCATTACTTTACTAGCGTGTGAGATGAGTGCAATTGTGCGGTAGTTTGAGCATTCTTTAGCATTGCTTTTCTTTGGGATTGGAATGAAAACTGATCTTTTCCAGTTCTGTGGCCACTGCTGAGTTTCCCAAATTTGCTGGCATATTGAGTGCAGCACTTTCACAGCATCATCTCTCAGGATTTGGAATAGCTCCACTGGAATTCCATCACCTCCACTAGCTTTGTTCATAGTGATGCTTTCTAAGGCCCACTAGATTTCACATTCCAGGATGTCTGGCTCTAGGTCAGTGATCACACCATCGTGATTATCTGGGTTGTGAAGATCTTTTTTATATAGTTCTTCTGTGTATTCTTGCCATCTCTTCTTAATATCTTCTGCTTCTGTTAGGTCCATACCATTTCTGTCCTTTATCGAGCCCATCTTTGCATGATATGTTCTGTTGGTATCTCTGATGTTCTTGAAGAGATCCCTAGTCTTTCCCATTCTGTTGTTTTCCTCTATTTCTTTGCATTGATTGCTGAAAAAGGTTTTCTTATCTCTTCTTGACATTCTTTGGAACTCTGCATTCAGATGCTTATACCTCTCCTTTTTTCCTTTGTTTTTTTTTTTGCTTCTCTTCTTTTCACAGCTATTTGTAAGGCCTCCCCGGACAGCCATTTTGCTTTTTTGCATTTCTTTTCCATGGGGGTGGTTTTGATCCCTGTCTCCTGTTCAATTTCACGAACCTCATTCCATAGTTCATCAGGCACTCTATCAGATCTAAGCCCTTAAATCTATTTCTCACTTCCACTGTATAATCATAATGGATTTGATTTAGGTCATACTTGAATGATCTATTGGTTTTCCCTACTTTCTTCAATTTAAGTCTGAATTTGGCAATAAGGAGTTCATGGTCTGAGCCACAGGCAGCTCCTGGTCTTGTTTTTGCTGACTGTATAGAACTTATCCATCTTTGGATGCAAAGAATATAATTGATCTGTTTTCGGTGTTGACCATCTGGTGATGTCCATGTATAAAGTCGTCTCTTGTGTTGTTGGAAGAGGGTATTTGCTATGACCAGTGCATTTTCTTGGCAAAACTCTATTAGTCTTTGCCCTGCTTCATTCCGTATTCCAAGGCCAAATTTGCCTGTTACTCCAGGTGTTTCTTGATTTCCTACTTCTGCATTCCAGTCCCCTATAATGAAAAGGACATCTTTTTTGGATGTTAGTTCTAAAAGGTCTTGTAGGTCTTCATAGTACCGTTCAACTTCACCTTCTTCAGCGTTACTAGTTGGGGCATAGACTTGGATTACTGTGATATTGAATGGTTTGCCTTGGAGATGAACAGAGATCTTGCTGTTGTTTTTGAGATTGCATCCAAGTACTGCATTTCAGACTCTTTTGTTGACCATAATGGCCACTCCATTTCTTCTGAGGGATTCCTGCCCGCAGTAGTAGATATAATGGTCATCCGAGTTAAATTTACCCATTCCAGTCCATTTGAGTTCGCTGATTCCTAGAAGGCCGACATTCACTCTTGCCATCTCTGTTTGACCACTCCTCTAGTCGCAGGAGGGCCTAGAGAAGCTATCCCACGTTGAAGGTCAGGAAGGGCGGCGGTGAGGAGAGACCCCTCATCCAAGGTAAGGAGGAATCAATGGCTGTACTTTGCTGGAGCAGCCGTGAAGAGATACCCCATGTCCAAGGTAAGAGAAACCCAAGTAAGACGGTAGGTGTTGCAAGAGTGCATCAGAGGGCAAACACACTGAAACCATACTCACAGAAAACTAGTCAATCTAATCACACTAGGACCACAGCCTTGTCTAACTCAATGAAACTAAGCCATGCCATCTGGGGACACCCAAGATGGTTGGGTCACGGTGTAGAGATCTGACAGGATGTGGTCCACTGGAGAAGGGAATCACAAACCACTTCAGTATTCTTGCCTTGAGAACCCCATGAAAGGCCAAAAGATAGGATATGAAAAGATAGATATGAAAAGGCAAAATAATAGGATACTTAAAGAGAAACTCCCGAGGTCAGTAGGTACCCAATATGCTACTGGAGATCAGTGGAGATATAACTCCAGAAAGAATGAAGGGATGGAGCCAAAGCAAAAAGATTAACCAGCTGTGGATGTGACTGGTGATAGAAGCAAGGTCCGATGCTGTAAAGAGCAATATTGCATAGGAACCTGGAATGTCAGGTCCATGAATCAAGGCAAATTTGAACAGATAGATAGCTGTAAATATTTGTGTCTTTGTCTATACATTTATCTGTTTATTTTTTTTGATGTTTTTGTTTTATTTTATTTTGCTTAACTTTACAATATTGTATTGCTTTTGCCATACATCAAAATGAATCTGCCATTAAAACCAAACTTTAAACTAGTGAGAGATTTTATATGAGAGCCTAGTCTTATTAATTATAAGAAGGTAATTTTTACATAAATTTAAAATATCCAGGGCTTAGTTTGTAAAAAATTTACCTAGTCTTGTTTTTTATAGTTCATAGAAGTTCACTGATGGATAGTAAGAAATTTAAATAATGGTGCAAAAATGTCAGGTAAATGCTAAAAAGAAGATATTGATTTAGAATAAATTTAAGTGCTAAAGACCAGCCAAGAGGAAAAGAAATGTGAGTCATTAATATATAGAGGAAATGAGGAATATAAAAACTACAGTTTTTATTTTTATGTTATAAAATAACATATGCAAAATTCTTATAATTTAATGAATAGAAATTCCTTGTATTAAAATCTGAAGAATACTTTAGTATGGTTCCAAAAGAGAGCTAAATAGCAATCTGCTAGTGTCAGCCCTAGAGATGGAGACAGGTAAAACCTGGAGGCCACTCTTGGTTTTTAAGTGAAGGATTTCTAGGATGAGCAAGGTAGCATGTTTTTTACCTCGATTATAAGCCTCTTAGTTGTATGTTATTAGTCTTTTCTTTTTGGTCACAATAAATAACACATAGACTTCATATTTCCTTCCTGCTTCCACTCTTGTACCCTAAGGGTACTATTTATATGGCAGCAAAATTATCTTTAAAAATGCAATTCTTATTATAGCATTCTTTTATTTTAAAATATATTTACAGTGTTTTAGTTCATGTAGAATAATAAACATGAAGTTCTTTACCATAGCCTGTCACCGGTCTCTTCCCAGATGCAACTCACAAGTTGTTCTCAAATGCTTATTCTTCACTATCCCTAGTAGTGTTCCTCTTTTCCTAGGTTAGTTCACATTTTTTTCTCTGGGCTCAGTCACTAGCTATTTTACCAGCTGGAATATTTTCCTGACAACCTCTTCTTTTGCATGAAGCTTTGAGATGTCACTTTTTTGATTGGCCCTGGCCCCCACTCCAGTGCTCTTGTCTGGAAAATCCCATGGACGGAGGAGCCTGGTAGGCTGCAGTTCATGGGGTCGCAAAGAGTCGGACACGACTGAGCGACTTGACTTTCACTTTTCACTTTCATGCATTGGAAAAGAAAATGGCAACCCACTCCAGTGTTCTTGCCTGCAGAATCTCAGGGACGGGGAAGCCTGCTGGGCTGCCATCTATGGGGTTGCACAGAGTCGGACACGACTGAAATGACTTAGCAGCAGCAGGGCAGGGGGTGTGGCATGGTTGAGTCATTCTCTACAAAAATTGATTGATTTTTCTTTACAGCAGTTTCCACTATATCCCAGATTGCTTATTTCTCTATATGAAACACACACACAAAGAACCAGTCCTAAAGGAAGAAGGTGTCTTACCTATTGTAACTGAATTATTTAATCTTAGAGCCTAGAGAATTTCTCGCACCAGGTAAGTTCTGATCCTATATTTTGTGAGGGAATGGTTATGAGCAAAACATGTGCTCAAAAGTTATTTGGTAAAAAGAACTCAAAAATACACCTAGGACTTTCCAGCTTCCATTTTCCTTGAGAAATCAATCATCTTATAACGTGGCTTTCCAATTCTGAATCAGTTAGTCAGTCATTTGCCTTTGAGATACCCATCAGATCAGATCAGATCAGTCGCTCAGTCGTGTCCGACTCTTTGCGACCCCATGAATCACAGCACGCCAGGCCTCCCTGTCCATCACCAACTCCCGGAGGTCACTCAAACTCATATGCATCCAGTCAGTGATGCCATCCAGCCATCTCATCCTCTGTCGTCCCCTTCTCCTCCTGCCCCCAATCCCTCCCAGCATCAGAGTCTTCTCCAATGAGTCAACTCTTTGCATGAGGTGGCCAAAATACTGGAGTTTCAGCTTTAGCATCATTCCTTCCAAAGAAATCCCAGGGCTGATCTACTTCAGAATGGACTGGTTGGGTTTCCTTTCAGTCCAAGGGACTCTCAAGAGTCTTCTAAAAACACCACAGTTCAAAAGCATCAATACTTTGGCGCTCAGCCTTCTTCACAGTCCAGCTCTCACATCCATACATGACCACAGGAAAGACCATAGCCTTGACTAGGCGAAACTTTGTTGGCAAACTAATGTCTCTGCTTTTGAATATGCTATCTAGGTTGGTCATAACTTTCCTTCCAAGGAGTAAGCGTCTTTTAATTTCATGGCTGCAGTCACCATCTGTAGTGATTTTGGAGCCCAGAAAAATAAAGTCTGACACTGTTTCCACTGTTTCCCCATCTATTTCCCATGTAGTGATGGGACCAGATGCCATGATCTTCGTTTTCTGAATGTTGAGCTTTAAGCCAACTTTTTCACTCTCCACTTTCACTTTCATCAAGAGGCTTTTTAGTTCCTCTTCACTTTCTGCCATAAGGGTGGTGTCATCTGCATATCTGAGGTTATTGATATTTCTCCCAGCAATCTTGATTCCAACTTGTGTTTCTTCCAGTCCAGCATTTCTCATGATGTACTCTGCATATAAGTTAAATAAACAGGGTGACACTATACAGCCTTGACGTACTCCTTTTCCTATTTGGAACCAGTCTGTTGTTCCATGTCCAGTTCTAACTGTTGCTTCCTGACCTGCATACAAATTTCTCAAGAGGCAGATCGAGTGGTCTGGTACTCCCACCTCTTTCAGAATTTTCCACAGTTTATTGTGATCCACACAGTTAAAGGCTTTGGCATAGTCAATCAAGCAGAAATAGATGTTTTTCTGGAACTCTTTTGCTTTTTCCATGATCCAGCGGATGTTGGCAATTTGATCTCTGGTTCCTCTGCCTTTTGTATAACCATGGCTCAAATAATAAATAATCTGCCTGCAATTCAGGAGACCTGAGTTTGATTCCTGAGTCAGAAGGATTCCCTGGAGAAGGGCATAGTAACCCACTCCAGTACTCTTGTGTGGAGAAGCCCCATGGACAGAGGAGCCTGGTGGGCTACAGTTGATGGGGTCACAAAGAGTTGGTCATTCAGTAAATCTGTCAGCCAACTAGTATTTTAAATAGCACTTAAGTGCCAGGCTAGGAATATCAGGGGTGAACTAGCCAAGACTGGTAGAATCCCCAGCTTAGGGAGCTTATATTCTAATAAGAGAGGAACTGGAATATAGGCAAAGAACATAATGACGTCAGTAAAAAGGGGGCCTTTATGTTTTAATTTTCCTATAAATCATTGCAAGTTGGAAAACAGAATAGTGAGAATACTGAGTTATACTTTAGAAAGATGGCACTAACACTTATTTAGATTGTTTTGCTATTGTGCTGCCATAGTGAATATTTGTCTCTTCATAAAAAAAAATGTGAGAATTTGATGACTTGAAAATAATGTTAGATGAGCTTTGATTTTCAAAACTTTATTGTTATACCTGATTCCTGAATATGTCCTAGCTGCCACTGTAATCTAATGAGTTTAATCTTCACAACTTTTCCATTTCCATTTTGTCTGTCTTGCTCTCATTATAACAGTTTTAAAATTTTTATACATATTAACATTGAGACAATTTTAAAATAAAAGTCCAATTGGAAAGTAATAACTGAAGTAGCTGTGAAAACACAAAATATCCTATATTTTTTAATTTCAATTTTAATTGGCTTAATTTCTATGTCTGCATCTGTTACATTTTCACTCAGAAAATGAAGTGGAGGGAATTCCTTGGCAGTTCAGTGGTTAGGACTCCATGCTTCCCCTGCAGGGGGGCACATATTCAATCCTGGTCAGGGAATCAAGATCCCACATACCCTGTGGCCTGCCCACAAAAATAAATAAATACAATAAGATAAATAAAAAGAAAATGAAGTGGAGGATTATGACAACTCAAATAAGAGAACTTTTGCAATCATCTGAAGAACTGTTACTTCTTTAAAATGGATTTTTCAATGACAAATGTCAATATATTTTTAACCACCTTAAGTCTAATATTTTAAATATTTCATATTAAGGCTTGAATTAAGTCAATCATTTCCCTTATTTACTTATTTAAACAATAAATTACCTTCTTCAACAAAGCTTAACTCTGTCAGAGAGTGAAGTTGTGCTTCTCTGGTTAAAATGGACACTGCCACATAGTATTCTGTTCTGGAAAGTTGCTAAGAGTAAGTGTTCTCACCACACAGTACAAAGATAATCCTGTGAGTCGATGGATATGTTAACTTATGGTAATCATTTCACAATATAGGTGTATATCATATTATCACATTAAACTTCTACAATGTTATATGTTATTTATATTTCAATAAAGCTGAGTTAAAACACACACACACATAACAGACATAACCATTGGGATGAAGGGCAGGAAGTTGGTGGGGTCATGTGTACTTCCTTCCCCTGCTGACTGATCCTAGGCAGGAATAGAGAGGTGGATTCTCAAAGATCAATTTGAAGATAATTAAGATAAAACATCTTTGTATCTGTGATTTTTAGTATGAGAATCAGAAGCTATTTGGCAAATTGGATTTTAATGAAGGGATTTGTTACAGCATGCATTGTGAGTAAATAGCTAACAATTAGGGCTGTTGTGATTGTGGACTTTTCTGGATGACTGAGAATGGAAAATCATAGGCGAATTATAGATAATATTGGCGTCAAGAACTGTGTTAAATTCCCACTTAAAGTGCAGATTTGGAGACTTTATCAAAAGCAGCTAACAAGTTAGAAAATAAAAAATAATAAATCTTAATTTGAGGGTACATTCTTAGGGTAGGATCCAGATTTATCCAGAATTTTCCTCATATTAATATTAATAGAAGATCTTCATGATTAAACACAAACACAAATACGGTAAGTACACGCATGCATGCTAAGTCGCTTCAGTCATGTCTGACTCTTTGCAACCCCATGGACTGCAGTTCACTAGGTCCTCTGTCATTGGGATTTTTCAGCAAGAATACCAGAGTGGGTTGCTATGCCCTCCTCCAGAGGGCAAAGTGATTTCAGGTATATGTATATATCACACATATATTACTTGTTATGTCAATGCAATTGCTGGACAGTACAATATGGATGTCACTCACAAGAACCAAGTTGTCATGAACATATGTGTGAGTAAGTGAATCCTTGGTTGTGTCTGACTCTTTGTGACTCCGTAGACTCTAGCCCATGAGGCTCTTCTGCCACGTGATTTTTCCAGGCAAGAATATGATAAGTGGGTCACCATTTCCTCCTCTAAGGAATATTCCCAAACCAGGGATCAAACCTGAGTCTTCTACATTTCCTGCATTGCAGGCAGATTACCTCTGAGCCACTGGGGAAGTCCAGTCAGGAATATATAAATGACGCTAAAGAACATCTGTCATTATACAATTGATGCTAATAGAACATAAGCTTCTATTTTCAATAACTGGGCAAAAGCATGATAAATCAAATGTAAGAGAGCATAATTGTACTTTAATAATAATAAAATAGCTTATATTCAACAGTAAGATATATATATATTACATAGAAATGTTCAACATACTGATAATTTTGTTTTCAAAACATGTACTGAAAAGATTATATAAAGTCTATTGTATATTCATACATGTTCGGTAAATTGATTGTCTAATAGGAGAGGAAACACTTTGATTTATATATTTCCTCCTTTCTGCTCTTTTATATTTCTTTTCATTTCTCTTCTCATGTTTAAAGATTAATTGTTGTTTTCTTGATTAAAAGACATCTATGTATTGATTTGGGATTCAATTAGTTTTAAAAATCCTAATTATTTTATTCTTCTTACAACTTCTTTTGAAGATTTTGCTTATTTTTGCTTTTCTTTTTTTTCTTTTTTTATATATATATATATTTTTATTTTACTTAACTTTACAATATTGTATTACTTTTACAATACATCGAGATGGATCCGCCACCAGAGTACACGTGTTCCCCATCCTGAGCCCTCCTCTCTCCCCCCTCCCACACCTTCCCTCCAGGTCATCCCAGTGCTCCAGTCCCAGGCATCTGTTATAGGGCATCGTACCTGGACTGACTCGTTTCAGATATGATATTATAGATATTTCAATGCTATTCTCCCCAATCATCCCACCCTCTCCCGGTCCCAGAGTCCAAAAGTCTGTTCTGTACATCAGTGTCTCTTTTGCTGTCTCATAAGCAGGGTGATTGTTACCATCTTTCTAAATTCCATATATATGCGTTAGTATACTGTATTTGTGTTTTTCTTTCTGGCTTACTTCACTCTGTATAATAGGCTCCAGTTCCATCCACCTCATTAGAACTGATTCAAATGTATTCTTTGTAATGGCTGAGTAATACTCCATCGTGTATATGTACCACAGCTTGCTTATCCATTCATCAGTGGATGGACATCTAGGTTGTTTCCACGTCCTGGCTATTGTAAACAGTGCTGCTATGAACATTGGGGTACACGTGCCTCTTTCAATTCTGGATTTCTCAGTGTGTATGCCCAGCAGTGGGATTGCTGGGTCATAAGGCTACATCACAGCAGGATCCTCTATGACCCACCTCCCAGAATATCGGAAATAAAATCAAAAATGAACAAATGGGACCTAATCAAACTTAAAAGCTTCTGCACAACAAAGGAAACTATAGGCAAGCTGAAAAGACAGCCTACAGAATGGGAGAAAATAATAGCAAATGAAGCAACAGACAAACAACTAATCTCAAAAATATACAAGCAACTCCTACAGCCCAATTCCAGAAAAATAAACGACCCAATCAAAAAATGGGCCAAAGAACTTAATAGACATTTCTCCAAAGAAGACATACAGATGGCTAACAAACACATGAAAAGATGCTCAACATCACTCATTATCAGAGAAATGCAAATCAAAACCACTATGAGGTACCATTACACGCCAGTCAGAATGGCTGCGATCCAAAAGTCCACAAGCAATAAATGCTGGAGAGGGTGTGGAGAGAAGGGAACCCTCTTACACTGTTGGTGGGAATACAAACTAGTACAGCCACTATGGAGAACAGTGTGGAGATTCCTCAAAAAACTGGGAATAGAACTGCTTTTATTTTCAATTGTTCCAACTGGACCCTATTTCTGAGAGGAAAGGAGATTCACTGATTTTCAAATAGGAATTCTTTAGTACTGATTCCTTCTTGCAGGTAAACATGACTAGGTGGTTTTTAGACTTAATTCAGAGTTTATAATAGAGTATTGATGAGATTTTCCTGAACAACACAAAGGCTATCACAGATGATTTTACATTGACTCAGAGAACCCTAATTATTTAATCTTAGGTATTTTTTTTAACCATAAATTGCATTCAGAGGAGCATAAAGCATACAGGTGACTAAAAGCTTGGCTTATGATAGAATTCAGGATGAGGCTCAGGGTTTATGTGTGTGTGCACGCTCAGTCACTTCAGTTGTGTCTGACTCTTCGCAACCTTATGGATTTTAGTCTCCCAGGCTCCTCTGTTCATGGGATTCTCCAGGCAAGAATACTGGAGTGGGTTGCCATGCCCTCCTCCAGGGGATCTTCTGGACCCAGGAGTCAGAACCCGAATCTCCGGTGTCCTCTGCTTTGCAGGAAGATTCTTTATGGCTGAGCCACTGCAGAAACCCCTCAGGGTTTATAGTGCAAAATGAACTCCAAGTGGCTCTTGAAACTTGCCTTTTCCCCGTTCTTTTGATGTCTCAGATGAGATGACTTTGTCCAGTCTTCAGAAATGCAACTTTTTTCTACTGCTACTGTGTGATAGGGTTATTTGTATTTGTCAGTCTCATTTGGATTTCCTGCTCTGCTTTTTTTAGTTATATTCTACTGTATGAAAATATAATGAGACAGGTCAGGAATGGGGAAAGGAACCAGGGCTGAGAAGCCTTGGTTAGATTTTTTTGAACTTAATTCTACCAGTTCAGTTCAGTTCAGTCGCTCATTCATGTCCGACTCTTTGCGACCCCATGAACTGCAGCACACCAGGCCTCCCTATCCATCACCAACTCCTGGAGTCCACCCAAACCCATGTCCACTGAGTCGGTGATGCCATCCAACCATCTGTCCTCTTCTGTTCTCTGTCCTCCCCTTCTCCTTCTGCCCTCAATCTTTCCCAGCATCAGGGTCTTTTCAAATGAGTCAGCTCTTCTCATCAAGTGGCCAAAGTAGTGGAGTTTCAGCTTCAAAATCAGTCCTACCAATGAACACCCAGGACTGATCTCCTTTAGGATGGACTGATTGATCTTCTTGAAGTCCAAGGGACTCTTAAGAGTCTTATCCAACATCACAGCTCAAAAGCATCAATTCTTAGGTGCTCAGCTTTCTTGAGAGTCCAGTTCTCACACCCATACATGACCACTGCAAAAACCATAGCCTTGACTAGATAGACCTTTGTTGACAAAGTGATGTCTCTGCTTTTTAATATGCTATCTAGGTTGGTCATAACTTACCAGAGGACAGCTATTTCAGAAAAAGTAGAAGAAGATATCTGCCCTACCTATTATATGTTTTTGGACAGTCATATGAGAGAATTCGTATGAATGGGCAATGCAATTTAAAGAGCGGTAGGCAAAACTGGAGAAAGCAATGGCTCCCACTCCAGTACTCTGGCCTGGAAACTCCCACGGACGGAGGAGCCTGGTAGGCTGCAGTCCATGGGGTCGCTAAGAGTCGGACACGACTGAGCGACTTCACTTTCTCTTTTCACTGTCATGCATTGGAGAAGGAAATGGCAACCCACTCCAGTGTTCTTGCCTGGAGAATCCCAGGGACGGGGTCACACAGAGTCGGACACAACTGAAGTGACTTAGCATAGCATAGCATAGCATATGCAAAACTAGTCTAGCATTTAGACTATGATCTTTTGTTTTTTGTTTTTGTCTTCAATCTTTTGAGAGGAAGAAACTCAAAAACATTCTCAAAGTAGCTTTGTTATTGTTTTTCAGAGACAGCTACTCCATTTCCTCTTCCTTTCTACATAATGAAATTTTGATCTGGGAAGTCATGTTGTCACTGTGTTCTTTAGCTACAGCTATGTAAACCACTGCCAGATGCAGCACTAGAAACAACAGGTATTTTTTATAATAGCTCTCAGGTTCTGAGATTGGGAGTGTGGCTGATATATGATGTCCTCAGTCATACTCGGGGGATGAATGGTACAAGCTGGGCTCTGCTTTGTGGGTCCTTCATTTTTTTTTTCTGGGACCAACAAGCAGATCAGAGTATGTCTACCTCATGGCAATAGCAGAAGGGCAAAAGTAAGCAAGACTGATATTCTAAGCCTCTTTCACACTTCTACTTATGTCACATATGCTGGTATTTCACTGACCAAAGCAAGCTATTTGGCCAAGCCCAGGGTCAGGAAATTATACATATCACCATCCCATGTAGGATGATGCAAAGTACATGGCAAAGGAGAGAGAGACAAATTGGGATCATCTTGCAACTTACTACTGTCACTTCCCTAGAGTAGTATGCTCCAAAGTGAGACAGTTGGATGTATATACATGATCATGAAGACACAAAATATATTAATATATATTAAGAACAAAATTAATCTTATGATGAACTTGATGAACAAATTTTTTTATTTTAAAACTTCCAATCAGTTTATTAAGAGTTATCAATTCTAAGTATTAGCTGTTACATGAAGTATAGATCCTATAGTTAGATGGTATCAAATACTTTAAATATTAAAATCGTAGGTAGTAAAATACATAGACACATACCCTTTCCAATTTGAGCCACATTTTGAAATTTATAACATCAAATTAACATCCTAAGTCAACATCAGTATAGAAGACAGAAAATAATAAGATTGCTGCTACTTTCTACATATGTGTATTATAGATGTATTTTCATGCTCATTGCAGTTCTTAAACTTGAAATTTGGAAGAACTTCTTAATTGTTCACATGGTTTCCTCTTTCTGGGATATATTTTAGCAGAATAAATTCACTTTATAGCACTCTTTATAACATTTGATTTGATTTAAATTGTATTTATCTTTGCTAAATCAAACATGTATTATTTTTATTAGAGATTTTAGGCTTTATCACAGTATCACATTGCTATTATAAAGTTATTAAAATATAATCTAATAGTCTGCTTTACTAACTACTATTGCTTTTCTCTAAATGTGTTCTTGTCAACATAATTCCATCTATATTCCAACTGGCCCTGCAGAACCTGATATTGTTAGAGAGGAAAGGCTGATAATTATTCCTCAGGGCACGCTTTATCATATTCATGCTTTATTCAGCCCATTAGGAAGTAAAATTGTATTTGGTTTTAGCATGCACATCATTTTCTTTTGTGTATGTCTGTGTGTGCAAAGTAGTAATTCTAGTAGCTAAAATTTGAACTCATACATTGTCATAGAAATACTTTAAAACCAAACAATTTTTTGCCTATTTGAAATACAGTATAGATGCTGACAGCCATCTAAAGGAGGTTAATAAAATATAGGTAAAATAAACACAGACCAGATTTGTTGGTTTAGGAAACAGCAAATGTCAGATTTGTTTAAGGGGGAAAAAAAGTATAAATATTAGTTGACAAGATCTAATTTTACTACTTATCTGCCTTGTGATCTTGAAGAAGCCACAGCCTCTTGATTTTCTGTTTCCTAAAGCTGAAACTCCAGTACTTTGGCCACCTCATGCAAAGAGTTGACTCATTGGAAAAGACTCTGATGCTGGGAGGGACTGGGGGCAGGAGGAGAAGGGGATGACAGAGGATGAGATGGCTGGATGGCATCACTGACTTGATGCACATGAGTCTGAGTGAACTCCGGGAATTGGTGATGGACAGGGAGGCCTGGCGTGCTGTGATTCATGGGGTCACAAAGAGTCAGACACGACTGAGCAACTGAACTGAACTGAATTTAGAAAATGAAGACAATGGTAATCAAGTCTCCAGTCTTACACCTGTTGGGCATGATGAAATCAAATATTAGGGAACTGTTAAGCAAAGTTTAATGTGGTACATTTATAACCTGCTATAGTAGAAATGGAGTCATGATCTGGTAGTTGCTATTGAAAATAATAGAAAATAGAGAATAAGCTGGTGATTTAAACAGTTTTAATAAAACAGAAGCCTCCTCTAAGTTTCAGATGCTTGGCTGATCAGTGACACCATGGAAAACTTAAGAGCATAAAAAGAACTGTATCCTTTGACTTTATGAGATAGAAGAGACACACTTGTTATGGAAATGTTACCTAGTCCAAGTTTGCTCTGCTTGTACCACAGGCTAATGAATCAGAGAAACAAGGTGTTGAGGCAAGGAATGTGACTTTTTTCAGAGAGCCAGCTGACTGAAAAGATGGCAGACTGTGGTGGTGATGGTTTAGTGGCTAAGTCATGTCCGACTCTTGTGACCTCAGGGACTGTGGCCTGCCAGGCTCCTCTGTCCATGGGATTCTCCAGGCAAGAATACTGGAGTGGGTTGTCATGCCCTCCTCCAGGGGATCTTCCCAACCCAGGGTATATCTTATGTCTTCCGCATTGGCAGGCAAATTCTTTACCACTAGTGCCACCTGGGTATCCCATAGCATAGGGAACTCTTCTCAGTTTCTGTGGTGACCTAAATTGGAAGGAAATCCAAACAAGAGGGGATATATATATATATATATATATATATATATATATATATATATATGAATATATGATTCACTTTGTTATACATTAGAAACACAGCATTATAAATGTTCTAAATTTTTTAGAAAAGTGAATCTATAACATAAAAAATAGTTTTTGCACAAATATTTTTAAAATCATTAGAATTGGACACTCAGTTGTGTCCCACTTTCCAACCCCATGGACTGTTGCTCACCAGGCTCCTCTGTTCAGGGGATTTCCCAGGCGAGAATGCGAGAGTGGGTTGGCATTTCCTCCTCCAGGAGATCCTCGTGACCCAGGGATCAAACCCAGCTCTCCTACATTGCAGGTGAGATTCTTTATCATGTGAGCCACCAGGGAAACACTTTAAATCAATGTGGAACTATAATTTATGTACAAAAATATAGTTTTTTTGAAATAGGATAACACAGAACAATCTTATAAAATCCTGTATAGTAAGTAAGAACAATTAAAAATGATAGGCATTGAAAGAATTTGTTTTAATAACTACCCTAATATCAGAAAACTTTTTAAATTGAAGTATTGCTTTCCTGGTTGCTAAAGAATCCACCTGCAATGCAGTAGACCTGGTTTAGATCCCTGGGTTGGGAAGATCCTCTAGAGGAGGGCATTGCAACCCACTCTAGTATTCTTGCCTGGAGAATACCATGGACAGATGAGCCTGGTGGGCTACAGTCCATGGGGTCGCAAAGAGTCAGATATGACTGAGTAACTAACACTTTCACTTTCATAATTAATTTACAATGTTATGCTAATTTCTGGTGCACAGCATAGTGGTTCAAATATATATATATATATTCACATTATTTTCCACAGAGATTTATTACAGGATATTGAACATAATTTTCTGTGCTATACAGTAAGACTTTGTTTATCCATTTTTGTAATATTTTACTGTATAATTAATAACTATGAAATCAGTGCCAAATTCCCAATGGGAAATTTTTTATTCATTTCCTTTTAATAGTAGATTCTGTTCTGCTGTGAAAGATTAATAAACAAAAACTTCAATTAGAGTTGGGAGGGGCTATATCCCAATACAAAATAAAAAATTTAGGAAAAAATTGGGAGTTGGGAGACTAGATGGGGACACTCTCATGCCCTGTGACAATGACAGCCCAGCAGGAAGAAGAAAAATTCTATTTTTTGTTGGCAAGGACTCAGCCAATGAAAAGCCATAGACTATTTGTTACTGCAACCCTCCCTGTCCACTTCCATTTCCTCTCTGTAAAAGAGCTCTCCTTGCCTTGCCATGCTGGAACTTGCATGTGGCTCACCATGTTTGCAGACCCTAAATTCTAACTCTGCTGATTCTGAATAAATGCAGTATTGTTGAGTAGTTATCTGGAAGTCTATTTGTTTCAGGTCAATATTTTGGTGGGCCTCTAAGAGGACCAGAAGTGCCTTTGATGGCTCCAGGTCTAGTGAGCCAACAGGTGCAGTCCCACAACTGAGCACATGGTCCTTGATTGATTTCCGTGCTGACCCTGGAGTTTGAAGGTCCTTCTTTCTTCCAGTTCTGATTTCATACTCTATTTGCATTTGAAGCTCTCCAGGCTTTATTCAAGATCTATTTAAAATTTTCTTATTTCTAGTTTAAGTCTTAATCTGAATATCAGCTCTCATTTGGCACTTCAGCATGATTTTGAGATTGTTTCAACCAAAGCTGGCCATTTGGCCCAGTTCCTCTATGAAGAGTCTACTTCAAATGAAACTGTCAGTTCTGCCTTTGGTCTAGTCTTTGAAGGACTATTCAGCAACTGGCTGAAAAGGCTTTTGGTAAGGCTTTTCACTTTGACTTTTCTGGAGTTGGGTTGCAAGCTGGAATCAAGATTGCCAGGAGAAATATCAATAAATGCAGATACACAGATGACAGCACCCTTATGGCAGAGAGCAAAGAAGAACTAATGAGCTTCTTGATAAAAGTGAAAGAGAGTGAAAATGCTGTTTTAAAACTCAACATTCAGAAAACTAAGATCATGGCATCCAGGCCCATTACTTCGTGGCAAATAGATGGGGAAACACTGGAAACAGTGGCTGACTTTATTTTGGGGGCTCCAAAATCACTGCAGATGGGGACTGCAGCCATGAAATTAAAAGATGCTTGCTCCTTGGAAGAAAAGTTATGACCAACCTAGACAGCATATTAAAAAGTAGAGACATTACTTTGCCAACAAAGGTCCATCTAGTCAAAGCTATGGTGTTTCCAGTTGTCACGCATGGATATGAGAGTTGGACTATAAAGAAAGTTGAGGGCCAAAGAATTGATGCTTTTGAACTATGGTGTTGGAGAAGACTCTTGAGAGTCCCTTGGACTGCAAGGAAATCCAACTGATCAATCCTAAAGGAAATCAGTCCTGAATACTCATTGGAAGGACTGATGCTGAAACTCCAATAGTTTGGCCACCTGATGTGAAGAACTGACTTACTGGAGAAGACCCTGATGCTGGGAAAGATTGAGGGCAGGAGGAGAAGGGGACGACAGAGGATGAGATGGTTGGATGGCATAACCAAGATGATGGACATGAGTTTGAGTAGTCTCTGGGAGTTGGTGATGGACAGGGAGGCCTGGTGTGCTGTAGTGCATGGAGTCGCAAAGAATCAGACAGGACTGAGTGACTGAACTGCCTGAAGGCTGTTCAGGCACCAATCAATTTCCTTTGAATTTTCTGTAGTTGGCAAGCTTGCAAGCTGATTGCAGTGAGTCATTTGTGCTATTAGGGATTTGAAAACTGTTCCTTAATCTTGAGGAAAAAAACCAAGAAAATGGGTTCCCAGTTATCCTCTTAAGAGGGTTACCCTCTTAAGGAACTTCCCGTGATTTTATTAAAAAAAAAAAAAAAAAAAAAAGAAAAACCTGCAGTCCTTTCTCATTCTCATTTCTTATAAATGGGCTTATTTAGAATATCGTTGAGGCAGTTTAGAGTATCAGTGATCATTACTGAGACCTTTAGAAATTTCAAACTTAGTTTATTTAGAAAAGAATCTGGCTAGAATCGTTTAAAATTGTTCAGAATTGAATGGAGTACTTATTTCAACTGATGCCTTGAGGCTTCCCGAGTCTTTTAGGAGTCTAAAATTGCCACTCCACAAAACAAGATTTAAGACTGAGACAAACAAACAATTAAAGAAAGATAAAATAACTCCTGAAGCCTCCTCTTCCTTGGCTTCTTTGTCTCAACACCCTCACTCTCCAACATCATCTTGTTTCTGTCCCTCATCTCCTCATGGTCAGACTGTGACCCTTGAACATGCCCTCTTCCTAAACTCCTCATCCACAAGGCAGGATCCAGTCATAAAATGAAGGTTTTGATGTGTTCCTGGGCTAGATAATTATATATTACAAGCAATGAGAATTTGAGTCTTAAAACACCATTCAAACTGATTTTCCATCTCAACTTGGAAACATTTACTCACTCAATTTATACATCAAATACTTGTTGAACAAGGTACCCCAAGAAAAGTCATTGTCCCCAAATATAGAGGAGAACTGATCAGTGGACCTGTGACCTCAGAACATGGAAACATAGTGAAAAAAAGTTTCTCAGACTTCCACGGTGGTCTAGTGGTTAAGAATCCATGCTTCCAGTGCAGGGGACATGAGTTTGATGCCTGGCCAGTGGAACTGAAATTCCGCAAGCTACACGCTCCTCCCCCACACCAAAATAGCAAAGAAACAGATAGAAGCAGGACCCCAGGAAGAATGGAGAAAGTGCCCTGGATTCCAAGAGCCGGCCTCTGCTTAGAAGTTTCCAGACTGAATTTCACGGACCCTTAAAATTTCCACAAATGACCAAAATCTAAAAGTCCTACCTGTTGAGTTCTCAACCTGCCTGCCATATTGCCAAACTAGAAATTGAAAGTCACAAACTACCTTCGTTATTGCTACTGTTTTATAAAAGAAATTTTAAGTAGAAAAAATACAGGAAAACTAAATGATCTCAAAATAGAAACCAATTTGAATTCAGTTTATTTAGGTGTATGCTGACTTCCTATTATTCCTTATTTTCTTTCTCTATTTCTCTAGATATGTGGAAACACTTCTTATGGACCAAAGGTGAGAATGTGGGAAATGACCATTGTAGCACTCAGCAAACCTTGCGTTTAGAAAGAAGACTGGGTGGAACTTTCAGACCCCTGAGTTGCTGTGTGTTTACACATCCATTCCAGGAGCATTTAGTGAATTCTGACTCCAAATAGGCCCTAATGATGTAAAAAAAACAGATGTAGACAACAGGCAGCCCAAGAACCACAAGCACCAATCCTGCCTCCTGTGTCTGCTCACACCCTGTTGGACAGACATGGGAAAGGTAAGTCTGTGGAGCAGAAGTGGGATAACAACATTATCATGAGGCCCAGTGGGCCGCTCCTTGGCTTTTTCATCCAGGAGCTTTGGTGGCATAAGGATGCGTATACCAAATACTGAGTCTAGGGATTCACCTATATTTTGATATTAAATGTGGTTTACCTGACAATGCTTGTACTCTTTATTTTTCCAAAAAAGTTTTTATTGGACTACAGTTCCTTTACAATGTTGTGTTAGCTCCTGCTGTACAGCAAAGTGAATTAGCTTTATAGACATATACATATGTATCTCCTCTTTTTTGGATTTCTTTCCCCCAAAGGGGAAAACAGTGGGGTGGGATGAATTGGGAGACTGGGATTGACACATATACACTATTGATATTATGTGTAAAATAGGGCTTCCCTGATGACTTAGTGGTAAAGAATTAGACTGCAATGCAGAAGACACAGGAGATGTGTATTTAATCCTTGGGTAGGGAAGATCCCCTGGAGAAGGAAATGACAACCCACGCCAGTATTCTTGCCTGGGAAATTCCTTGGGCAAAGGAGCCTGATGGGCTACAGTCCATAGGGTTGCAAAAGAGTAGGTCATGACTTAGTAACTAAACAGCAGCAACTGGTGAGATCACTTTCTACTTTCAGACCAAAGTTAGGGAGAATTTGTTTCTAGGACTTGGTTGGAGTCTACTCTCCTAGCTGACCTGATCTGTCAGGTTGTTGGGCACCTGTTTACCTTAGAGACAGAACACTCTTCAGGATTCTAAGAGGTCAGCTGTGACCCAAAGAACCAGGGCCCTCTGGGGCAGAGTTGTGGAATTCTACATAGCCATAGAGGGCTAGCTACCTGCCAACTGATCCACTTTCCTTATCCTTGGAGCACCTGGAGGGTACTTTGCTGGTGACTGCTGAAGGCTTGAGAAAAATGCCAAATCCCCCTTCATTTTCCTGGGATATCCTGGTAGGCATTGTGATGCTAGTTTTGTTAGTAAAGAGACTTCACATTTTAAGTTGCTAGGCAAGAAGTATTTCGTGCACATTGAAGTCTGTGGAGAATGCAGTGAGACTATCAGACCAATGATAAAAGCCGAAGAAGCCCTCAGGACTTCCTAGGATGGACGTGAGTCCTCTCGTGGTACAAACCTTGTGCTTGTTGGCACTGAATACAAACCTGGACAGGGCATCTCTTCTGAGCACTGTGGACTTTCTGGAAAAGGCAAAGAAGAGCCAGATTCCTCAACTTTCCCGAGTGATGGAAAACCCACCATAAATGTAGGGAAAAAAATGGAGAACAACTTCAGAAGAAAATAATGAATGATGTGAATGAAAATACTTAGTTTCCAGAAAGTCCAGAAATGAAGAAATTGTGAAATGGAAGCAGAGAGTTCAGGAAAAGGAGGAGGAGAAAGAAAGGCTGGAGCAGTCAAACACACAAATGTAGCAAATTCTGAATGATAAGGTCAACCAGCTAACACCAGTGGCTGAACACCTGCTGAAGACGATCCACTTGCTTGACCTCTTTGGAGACCACGTGGATAACGGGAACTTGAAAATCCTGCAGGTGCTCTCAATACGGAAGCCGTTTGCCATCATGATCCTGGAAGAGGAAAGGAAAGTGGTGTCATCTGAGCCCAGTGGCAGCTGTCACTAGAACATGAAAAACTGCTCCCAACCTCTGTCCTCCTGTCTTTCAGTTTACTACTGCAGCAAAGGGCAGAAGATTCAGCCCTGGGCACACAGTGGATCAAATAAAAATCTGAAAAATTCTGGTGAATGACCAGACACTTACACTTAAAACTTGTGTATGCGCCTATGCATATGTGTGTGTGTGCTTTGCCTTCATTCACATAGATTTATTTAGTAAATATCTATGAAGCTTATATGTTTAGCACTACTTTATGGACTTCCCTGGTGGCTCAGGTGTTAGACAATCTGTCTGCAATGCAATAGACCTGGGTTTAATCCCTGGGTCAGGAAGATCCCCACTTCAGTGTTCTTGCCTGGAGAACTCCATGAGCAGAGTAGCCTGGCAGTCTAGAGTCCATGGGGTCACAAAGAGTCAGATATGACTGAGTGACTAACACTTTCATTTTCACTCTTTTAGCACTCTTTGGGGTGTTTGGGATGTAGCCATGAAAAAAAAAATCACAGGTTTGAGACCTGTGAATTCCAGAGGCTACATTTTAGTGAGGACCAGGTCAGATAACGAAGAACAAAGAAACAAAGGATGCTGCTATCAGCTTTGGTTGGGCTATGGGGTGGGGGGAGGGTGTCACAGGATAACACCAGGAGGTGATGTTTATGCTGACATCTATCATGTAAGAGGAGTTAGACTGGGAGGTTGGGAGGCAGGATATTTCTGGCAGAGAGCTCAGGAACTATAAAGGCCTTAGGACTGGCCTTCTGGGGCAGGGGAAGGCATCAAAAATGACAGTGGGGAGTGGGTAGGAAACAAAGCCCACTGCAGAGGTTAGAGGCTCTACTGCAGTTAGTGACACTATATGGAAGAGTAGACCTGGAGAGAGAGTGTTGAAGGATATGGACACAATGTGACTTGGTTCCAGAGAGATTGTAATGTGGGGAGGGAGAGATGCAGGCCAGGACTTAGGGAGGGGCTGCATAGGGATCTATGTGGAGCTGTGGGGAATGGCACTGGGGTGTTAGTCACAGAGATGCGGGAGAAAGACAGATGGGGCTGTGTTTGGGAGGTTTGAGTTCAGGAAAAACAGATGAAGAAGGGCTCATATAACTTTTCTAATTGTACTTTGTGTCATTGGGCACTAAGTAAATCCTAATAAATTTAAGGGACCCTGATAAAAGTCATCAATTCATGGAAGTATTACAACCAGTGAAAGCATGGTTTTCATAGGAAAAGAGTGTGGAGAAGGTATGTCCATCCATATGGACACCATGGGGTTTCTTCCATTCCTGAAGACCCCCATGATCAAGGGATCCACCTCTCTGGTGCCTAAATAACAGAGACTCCAAAAGCAGGTAGTACAGTGCGGTTTGAGTGCCGGGTGATGATTCCAGTGTAATGAGTTTCCTATTTGAGCTGAGCTGATATAACCCTACTCACAGGGAGCTATGCTATGCTATGCTAAGTCACTTCAGTCGTGTCCGACTCTGTGTGACACCATAGACGGCAGCCCACCAGGATTCCCCGTCCCTGGGATTCTCCAGGCAAGAACACTGGAGTGGGTTGCCATTTCCTTCTCCAATGCATGAAAGTGAAAAGAGTAAGTGAGCAAGATGAATAACAAATGTATCCACAGAGTACACAGCCAGTGGAAGAGAAAGACCCATGGAATAGAAGTACCCATGAATGTGACCTTTGCACTCATTGTTGCCACCATGCCTGACCCTAACTCTCCCTGCAGTAGACTGGGTGTGGGGTGGGAGGTCATGTGGGGCTCTCTGGAGGAGATAACCCCTCTGCTGAATACTGAGAATAAGTGGGATTTATCTACAGTACTTGTCACACTTTAATGGGCATATGAAGCCCTTGGAGGTCTTGTTACAAAGCAAATCATGATTCATCAGGTCTATGTGGGTCTGACCTCTGTATTGGTCCCAAATGATGCTCATATTGAGATCTGGCATGGAATAGCAAGGATTTTTAGAGGATTACGGGGTAGGAGTTTTGGGGAGATAAAGTACACTGGGACATTTCTGACCAAAGGCATCCCAAGCAGAGGCATGAATGGCCTGTCAGAACTGATGTATAATTTATATAGGTGAGTTTTTTGCGATATGACTCTCCGAAGCTCCTATCTACCATGGAGGAATCTTGTTCTGAGGACAACACATTTCAGAGGGGCACAGTGAATCACAGACTTCAGTCCTCCTTGGGTGAGCCAGTCTTAGACTGTTAATCATATCTAGAATCTCCTGTGTCAGTAGATAATTTCATGTCCCCTCACTTGCCCAGACCAGACACTTGAGGACCCCTCCTGACCTGTCCTTTTTGCCTCACACCTGCATACAATCCATCATGTAGTTCACAGATTATTCCTTCAAACTCCCTTTTTGCTCTTAGCCTCAGGTACTGTTCTCCAGTGAAAACCACTATTCTCTATTCCCTGGTTCATGCTAATGATTGTCCCCCCTACTGGGACCCACTCAATGTGCTTCCTTCTGTCCATCCTCTCCCAGCATCCCGAATGGACTCTTTATCCTATGACCTGAGTGAGATAAGAAGGAAGCTATACCTTGACATGTTGAGGATGAAAGTACAGCTGACCTCTGCCTTCAGTTCCCTGTCTCTTAACTCTGGGTCACAAAGAGCAAGGGTTACCATCATTCCAGTGCACCCTGGAGAATTCTGAGGGTGCTTGTTACTGTCTGCTCCCTTTTCATTCATAATATTAGTCAGGAGAATATATAGTCACAAAATTAGTGGTTCACTTGAATATGCAATTGACCTGAAAAACATCTGTTAAGACTGAAATTGTTCCTGCTTTTTATCTTTTTTCTTTCTAAAATCTATCAGTAGCTTCTTATTAACAGGGATATGATGATTTTCCTGTAGCAAATTTTGTCTGTTTTAATTTCAGACTTAATTCAAATGCTTTCATTTAAAAATTATTGGAGTATAGTTTATTTGCAATATAGTATTAGTTTTTGCTATACAGCAAAGTGAATCAGTTATACATACATATACGTATCTACTCTTTTTAAAATTTTTTGCCCACATTGTGTGTGTGTATGTGCTCTCCATCACTCAGTTGTATCTGACTCTTTGCAACCCCATTGACTGTAGCCTGCTAGACTCCTCTGTCCATGGGATTATCCTTGCAGGCATACTGAAATGGGTTGCCATTTCCTCCTCCACGGTATCTTCCTGGCCCAGGGCTCAAAACTGCATCTCCTGTGGTTACTACATTGGCAAGCAGATTCTTAGCCACTAAGACATCTGAAAGCCTCCCATATAGGTCATTTGTATTCAAACATTACCAGAGAGAACTACAAATTGAAAAACACACAAAACATATAGTCTAATCAGATGGACAATGTGAGTTAACTTGCAGGGACATTTTTTCATGTGGGGATATCACATTTTTGTTTAAGATTATTCTACATTTGTGAAGGGGAAGTAGAGGCCATCTTAGTTTTTTGAAGGTCCCAATGAAAACAGAGATATATGGAATAAACACAACACACAATTTGCTTGGATTCAATTCAAAGCCCTTCTGATTTACCATGGAATCAGCAAAACCACTTCATGAAAATCTTTTCACCAGATTCTATCTAATGTAACCATCATGGTATGTAATATTCATGTGGATTGTAGACAAAATATTTGTCTGAATCTGATTCAGGGGCATTTTGAGGTAAAGTCAGGCACTGAGTCCCAAGGTTATGTTAAGATATAAAGTTACTGTGCCTAGGAAATATCCCCAAGAAAGACAAAACAACTAGGAAAACACTGCAATAGACAACATGCATTCTCTGGGGCCCTTCCCTGGGAGGCTCTGATTCAATTGCCCTTGGGTAGGACCTTCCTTGATATTTGTATTGAATATTTTTTCCAAGCTCCTCCCAAGATTCTGATGCATATAAATGACAGGGAACCCCTTCAGGGAGATATTAAATCCAAACATATGTTAAAGAGATCAGAGTATGGAGAATTCCCAAGTATAATATGTACCTTCTCACTCATCTTCAGATCAAAGGGGACACTTGTTATGACTGACATATCTGCACTGACACATTAGCATAAACTGTGGTCCACAGTTTACTTATGGGTTCACTCTTGATGCTGCACATTCTGAAGGCTTTGACAAACATAAATACATGCATTCATTATTATAGTATCAAATCGAGTATTTTATATGTTCTAAATTCCTCCTGTTCTGCCTGTTAATTTCTCTCCTCCCAGCCCCTGGAAACTGCTGATCTTTTAACCATTTCCATAGATTCATCTTTTCCAGAATGCTGTAAACTTGGAATCATAAAATATATAGTCTTCTCAGTTGGGCATTTTCAAATAGCAATGTGCATTTGAGTTTAATCATATCTTTTCATGGTTTGATAACCCATTGTTTTAGGGTAAATACTACTCCAGTGGCTCTATTTGAAGTTTTTAGCTCTCAGATTGTCCCATTTGAGCCTTCATATTAACAATATATGATTGTTACTTTACATATGCAGAGGTCAAAAGTCCAAAATGAGTCACCCTCAGCTAAAGTCAAGGTGTTGGCAGGATGAGTTTCTTCTGAAATCTTCTGCTGCCTTTTCCAGCTTTCAAAGATTGTCTACACACCTTGGCTTATGGTCTCTTCCTTCATCTTCAAAACCAGCGGTATACTATTTTCATCTCTTGCTCTCTCTGGCTCTCTTCTGCATCTGTGGTCACATCTCCTTTTACTGTGACCCTCCTGCCTCCCTGTTTTAAGGTTAGGATTGATTATATTTAGAGCTATTGTTGTTCAGTCACTAAGCCATGTCCAACACTTTGTGACCCCATGAACTGCAATACAGCAGGTTTCCCTGTCCTTCTCTTTCTCCCAGTTTGCTCAAACTCATGTCCATTGCATTGATGATGGCACCCAACCATATCATCCTCTCTTGTCTGCTTCTTCTCATGCCTTCAATCTTTCCCAGGATTAGGGTCTTTTCCAATGAGTTGACACTTCTCATCAGGTGGCCAAAATATTGCGGCTTCAGATTCTACATCAGCCCTGCCAATGAGTATTCAGTGTTGATTTCCTTTAGAATTGACTAGTGTGATCTCTTGGCAGTCCAAGGGACTCTCAAAAGTCTTCTCCAGCACCACAGTTCAAAACCATCAATTCTTTGGTTTTCAACCTTCTTTATGGTCCAACTCTCATATCCATACATGACTACTAGAAAAACCATAGCTTTGACTATATGGACCTTTGTTGGCAAAGTGATGTCTTTGTTTTTTAATATGGTGTCAGGTTTGTCATAGCTTTCCATCTGAAGAGCAAGCATCTTTTAATTTCACGGCTGCAATCATTTACAGATATAGAAAGTAAACCAAAATCTCAGTTACATAGAGTCAGGAGATCAGAAGGAGGTACTTTCATGCTCTGTGAAGATAGTAGAGCCCAACAGAAAGGAGACTCCTTTGCTAGTAAGGACTGGGCCAATAAATTTATGAATGCTTTATTTACTATAGTCCTCCCAAATTCCTTTCTCCTCTGTAAAAGTATTCTTCTTCCCATGCTGTGAAGTGATTTCATTTGGCTTAGCACTGTTGTGGATTGTAAATTGCAATTCTCTGCTGATCCCAAATAAACCCATTTTGGGGGGATAAATACCTGGTAGTCTATTTTGGAGAAGGCAATGGCACCCCACTCCAGTACTCTTGCCTGGAAAATCCATGGATGGAGGAGCCTGGTAGGCTGCAGTCCATGGGGTCGCTAAGAGTCGGACACGACTGAGCTACTTCACTTTCACGCATTGGAGAAGGTAATGGCAACCCACTCCAGTATTCTTGCCTGGAGAATCCCAGGGACAGAGGAGCCTAATGGGCTGCTGTCTATGGGGTCGTACAGAGTCGGACATGACTGAAGCGACTTAGCAGCAGCAGCAGCAGTCTATTTGTTTCAGGTCTGCATTTTAGTGGCCTGTACTGGGATCAGAGAAGACTCCGGAAGGCCCCAGACTGATGAGCAGACAAGTGCAATATAGGCGGTTGAGTCCTTTGGGTTCACTTCTTTGCTCCCTAACCCTGAATTTGAAGGCATGTCTTTCTCCTGGTTCCACACTCATGACCTCTTTGCACCTGAAGCTATCCAGGATATATTTGGGATTTATTTATTTATATTTTTAAAAATTTATTTATTTATTAATTTAGGTTGTGCTTGGTCTTTGTTGCTGAACGTGGGCTTTCTCTAGTTGTGGCAAGTGGGGGCCATTCTCTAGTGGCAGTGCAGGCTTCTCATTATGGTAGCTTCCCTTATTGCAGAGCATTTTGATAGCTGTGACACATGGGCTTAGTTGCTCTGTGGCATGTGGGGTCTTCCTGGACCAGGGATTGAACCTGCATCCCTTGCATTGGCAAGGCATCTATAGACCACCAGGGAAGCCTGGGACCTATTTAAAGGTTTTGTCTTTCTGGCTAAGGTCTTGTTTTGTATATGAGTAGTTGTTTGACCACCTCTGTCTGATCTTAAGACAAGACTGTTTCAACCAAAACTAGCAGAAAATGCCTTTGGCCTTCTTTCAGGAATGGGTTGCTTCAAATGAAACTGTGCCAGTTCAGTCTTTGGTATAGTCCCTTGAAGGGCTATTCCCTGGACACTGGCTTAAAAAGCCTTTGACTTTGTTCCTCCAGGAAGAGGTTTGCTTATGTTTTTGCTTGAATTGGCTAGGATTGGCTTGCAAGCTGTTGGAATTGAGCTGTCTGTGCTGTAAGCTGTTTGAACTGCTTTACAACTGTTCTTTACTCTAGAGGAAAAATCTCTAGGAAATGGGATCCCAGCCATCTTAGCACTTTGAGGGCACCCCTCCCAACAAGAACTTTGGACAATTTTATCTTTCAAAACCACAGTCTACTCTCATGTGCATTGCTAGCTGGATGGTCAGTCAAGGCAAAAAGCTATTTAGAGTACTTTGCTCAGTCCCTGAGTTGTGTCCAACTCTTTGGGATCCCATGGGCTGTAGCCTGCCAGACTACACTGTCCATGGAATTTCCCAGGCAAGAATATTGAGGCTAGTTGCCATTTCCATCACCAAGGGAACGTTCCAACCCAAGAATCCAACCCACGTCTTCTATGTTTCCTGCATTGACAGGCAGATTCTTCACCACTGAGCCTCTTGGGAAACTCCATTTTGGATTTTAACTAACCCCTTATTACATGTATCATTTGCAAATACCAGACCATCATACCTGCCTCCTGAGAAATCTGTATGTAGGTCAAGAAGCAATAGTTAGAATTGGACATGGAACAACAGTCTGTTTCCAAATTGGGAAAGGAGTATGTCAAGGCTGTATATTATCACCTTGCTTATTTAACGTACATGCAGAGTACGTCACGTGACATGCTGGGCTGGATGAAGCACAAGCTAGAATCAAGATTGCTGGGAGGAATATCAATAACCTCAGATATGCAAATGACACCACCCTTATGGCAGAAAGCGAAGAAGAACTAAAAAGCCTCTTGATGAAGGTGAAAGAGGAGAGTGGAAAAGCTGGCTTAAAACTCAGCATTCGTAACATTAAGATGATGGCATCTGGTCCCATAACTTCGTGGCAAATAGATGGGAAAACAATGGAAACAGTGTCAGACTTTATTTTCTTGGGCTTCAAAATAACTGCATATGGTGACTGCAGCCATGAAATTAAAAGATGCTTGCTCCTTGGAAGAAAAGCTATGACAAACCTAGACACCATATTGAAAATCAGAGACATTACTTTGCTGACAAAGGTCCACACAGTCCAAGTTATGGTTTTTCCAGTAGTCAAGTATGGATGTGAGAGTTGGACCATTAAGAAGGCTGAACACCAAAGAATTGATGCTTTTGAAGTGTGGTGTTGAAGAAGAGTCTTGAGAGTCCCTTGGACTGCAAGGATATCCAACTAGGCCATCCTAAAGGAAATCAGTCCTGAATATTCATTGGAAGGACTGGTGCTGAAGCTGAAGCTCCTGTACTTTGGCCATCTGATGCAAAGAACTGACTCATTGGAAAAGACCCTGATGCTGGGAAAGATTGACTCAGGAGAAGGGGATGACAGGGGATGAGATGGTTGGATGACATCCACCGACTCAATGGACATGAGTTTCAGTAAACTCCAGGAGATAGTGAAGGGCAGGGAAGCCTGGCAGGCCACAGTCCATAGAGTTTCAAAGAGTCAGGCACAACTAAGTCAGACACAGCTTAAAAACAATGGCATGAAGTGAGGGTTGAAGTTCTTTTTCTCCATGTCCACTTGATTCACATCATTTTTAAAAAGTAAATTTGCTTTGACATCTCTGAGAACAAACAAACAAACAAACTATGAAACCAATAAGCCTGGCTTATTTCTGGAAACTCTATTTGGTACCATGTATTTATTTTTGTCTATTCTTTAACCAGTGCAGTGTCGACTTGATCACTCTAGCTTTGTTTTAAATCTCAAAGTCAGTTACTGTAATTTCTCCAAATGTAGTCTTTTCAAAATTGTGCTGGCTATTCTAAGAACTTTGAATACCCATATAAACTTCAAGACCAGTTTGTTATTTTTTATTTTTAAATTTTTTTTGGTTTTTGAGTTGAGATTGTGTTGCATCTATTGATAAATTTGGGAACAACTGACATCATAGTGATGTTATCTTCCAGTCATTGAACACTGTCAAATTTCCATTTATTTAAGCTTTCTTTGTATTTCCCTGTTTTGTTCTACAATTTTTACTATAGTGGTCCTATATGCATTTTGTTAAACTTATCTCTAAGCATGTCATGGTTTGGATTCTATTCTAAATATATTAAAAAAATTTTATTTTCCACCTCTATTCCAGTGTTTCCTACCCACTCTAGTATTCTTGCCTGAAAAATCCCATAAGAGCCTAGCATGCTACAGTCCAAAGGGTTACAGGGTCAGGCATGACTGGGAGACTGAGCACATAGCACACACACCCACACCCACACCCACACACGCACACACACACACACACACACACACACACACAAACACAAGTATATATGTTATATGTATGTGTAATTGAGGTTGTATCTATATGCACAGTTATCTCTATTTGACTACAGATTTCTCAGTCTACCATCTATCTCATTTGTTTGAGTTTCCATTGTTCTGAGTTGGATAAATCACCTTGTAAGTCCATGACAAAAATTCACTATTGGTACATGAATAGAAGGCATGTTTCATGTACCAGTTGCATTTATTTTTAGTAATGTAAAAAGCACACATTTATCCACCTCCAAAAACAAAAGCTTCACTGACAATAATCTACATCTCACAATAAGTCTCCTCCCCAAATCCTGTCCCCTGTTCCCCATATTCAAGTACCAGCTTCCTGAATCTACCATTGTGTTTATTGAATCTTTCCTTTGTGTGTAGACTTTAAGTGATGTTTCCAGGCTTCTGTCATTACAAGTAATTCAATAATAAATATTCGCAGTATATCTGCAGTATGTGTATGGGCTTAGTCACCCAGTCATGTCTGACTCTTTGAGACCCCGTGAACTGTAGCTTGCTAGACTCCTCTGTTCACGAGATTCTGCAGGCAAGAATACAGGAGTGGGTTCCATGCCCTCCTCCAGGGTAGCTTCCCAACCCAGGGATCAAACCCGTGTCTCTTTTGTCTCCTGCATTGACAAGCTGGTTATTTACCACTAGCACCACCTGGGAAGCCCTTGTGCCACCAACTTCAAGGAATAATGTTGAGTGACACACCTAAAGAAAACTCTGAATGCTAGCTGGACCTACACATTATCTGGAGACCTGAAGGCAAACATTTCTCAGAACTGAAACTGATGACATCCGAAGATCTACTGAAGCCACATTTATGTAACAAATGTGAGAGAGAATTCTGAGATATTTTTCATCTAAGAACTTCCTTTTCCGCTCTATGAAAGCATCTTCTTCCCTTGCCCCTTAGGGACTTGCCTGTGGCCCTCCATGGTTGCAGACACTAAACTGCAGTTGGCTGACCCTGAATAAACTCATCTTTGCTGGAGAAATACCTGACAATCTATTTGTTCAACAACTCTATAACTTAATTATGCATTTATATTCTAAATCACATAAATTCTCAGGGATAAATTACAATTGCAATGAAAATTAGAACAAAAGGAGGAATGCATTTCCAAACATCCAACATTCAGAGTTCTTTGTCTGCTAAGGACAGCTTACAAAAGAAATTCAGATTCTAAAATTATTTCTGCAAAAGATTTTTAGCCAATTCAAATGAAAATTGTAAAACTCTTTTTCTTTTTTATATCCTGAAATCATACCTCAGACCTAAGAGACCTTGTTCCACTATTCCTTTTTCACCCTTATAATGCTCCATTATGCTTGGCTCTGACCCCCTCTTCTGACCTACTTCCTTTTCACCCTGCTGAACAGCAAACCTTCATATTTTAATTACCTTTTTAAGTTAAACATTCTTGGATTAGAGCAAGCTCTTTCTGACCAATTTTAAGTTTTAGCTTCATTCTTTTACAGAGCTTTCCAAAGCCTAGACATCAAAGAACAAAATTCCCAGAAGGATTCAGAACAGATCTAGGAAGATATACAGTTCCTGTCCATATTAATTTTTTTCTTAAGGTAGTAGAGACCTTAAGTTCGAACAATTGGATGGAAATGCAAGGCAGAACCATCTCAGTGTTAAGAGAAAATCTTTCTCCCCACTTCGGTCCATTCATTACATTGAAAATCAGAGACGTTCTTAGAAGCTTCATAGGTTCTTTAAGATATTTTGGAAACTATCTCTAATGTCTTTACTAAGAAAGTAGATTGGACTCTAATCTCTACTTGCAGGTAAAGAAGAAATTAGAAATTTCTTTTGAATTTTCCATTTGAAATTTCAGGAATAGATTTTCTAACACGTTTAGGAAGCATTAAGCAGTTGATCCTGAAGTATATGTGAGCTAAACTCTTCTTTTTGAGAACAATATAAGCCAGAAATGAGAATATAATGTGAAAAATATATAACAGTGAGAATTAGCCCTGTTACCAAAACTCCAGTACCTCTATATTTTGAAAGAGCCTAGGAACAAAAGCATAAAAAGATACAGAATGAGTTGGTGGCCTTAGATACTTCCACATCTGTTATTAATCATCAAGGTGAGGGAGACTTTTGATAAAGAGAAGTGTAGATGTGATAGGTAGAATGAACATTGGAAAAATAATTGACTTCTATGATCTAGTACACTGAGAAAGAAAAAAAAGGTTGAAGATTGATAACACTGCTCAAGGGACGGCCAAGTGTCTATTTTACACTTTAATTCACAATGAGAATTTCCATGCAAATATTTAAACAGAACACTTGAAAATGTGTGATTGACTTGGGTGCCACAATATTTAATGTGCACCCTTTAACTGAGCACAGTTTCTTCCTCAGGGTCAAAAACTAATTACAGGACAGGTATCACGTACTTCTCAGGTTTCTCTCACCTCTCATCCTATAATCATTATGTTCAGACCTTAAAATTGAGGGATAGTCTTTTCTATTTTGTGATATCACATCTGCTAATTAAGAAGAGGTTTCCTATGCAAACAGAATTCTCAGATCAAATGCTCTCTAATGTACTATTTTGTTTTGTTTTAACTTCAAGGACAGCTCAATTTATAATCAGGCCATAGCTATGTTGAACATTGCCTTAACAATATCCGTGTGTGTACTTTAAGCCCAAATTGAAGATCTCTCTTTGCAAGCCAAATCTCTCCTGAATCACATAATTATTGGGGCTAAACCCACAAAGGTACCAATTGATACATAATAACTGCAGAAGCAGGCTTGCACAGCACCCCTTAAAACTAGAAATTAAAGAAAAACTAAAAGACTAGTTCCAAATAGGGAGAGGAGTATATCAAGACTCTGTATTGTCACCTTGCTTATTTAACTTATATGCAGAGTATATCATGAGAGATGCTGGTCTGGAAGAAGAACAAATTGAAATCAGGATTGCTGGGAGAAATATCAATAACCTCAGATATGTGGATGACACCATCCTTATGGCAGAAAGTGAAGAACTAAAAAACCTCTTGATGAAAATGAAAGAGGAGAGTGAAAATGTTGGCTTAAAACTCAACATTCAGAAAACTAAAATCATGGCATCTGGTCCCATCACTTCATGGGAAATAGATGGGGAAACAGTGGCAGACTTTATTTTTTTGGGGGGAGGGGCGGAGGCTCCAAAATCACTGCAGATGGTGACTGCAGACATGAAATTAAAAGACACTTGCTCTTTGGAAGAAAAGTTATGACTAACCTAGACAGCATATTAAAAAATAGAGGCATCAATTTGCCAACAAAGGTCCATCTAATCAAAGCTATGGTTTTTCCAGTAGTCATGTATGGATGAGAGAATTGATCTATAAAGAAAGCTGAGCACCAAAGAATTGATTCTTTTGAACTGTGGTGTTGGAGAAGACTCTTAAGAGACCTTTGGACTGCAAGGAGATCCAACCAGTCCATCCTAAAGAAAATCAGTCCTGAGTATTCATTGGAGGGACTGAAGCTGAAGCTGAAGCTGAAACTCCAATACTTTGGCCACCTGATGTGAAGAACTGACTCATTTGAAAAAGCCCTGATGCTGGGAAAGATTGAATGCAGTAGGAGAAGGAGACTACAGAGGATGAGATGGTTGGATGGCATCAGTGACTCAGTGGACATGAGTTTGAGTAAACTCTGGGAGTTGGTGATGGAAATGGAGGCCTGGCATGGTACAGTCCATGGGGTTGCAAAGAGTCGGCCATGACTGAGCGACTGAACTGACTGAATACGAAAATCAATGTTTGAAAGCCTTGCAGAATTCAAGGTCATCCCTTGCACCTTTCTATGTAATTATATTCTCTCAGCAAAGAAACTCATCTGAAGAGGCTTGTTGAAATAGTAATCTCCCCAGGGCCATATTGAAATAGTCATGTTACACTTTCTTGTGGTATTGAATGTAAACAGTTCTTTATCCCTTGGGCTGCGTTATAATTGTCAACCTATGTTCTACCTTCTTTAGTGTCCTTCAGGTAAATACATAATACTTGTTTGCCTTTTCCAGGACACATCAACATATTTGGATTACTCAGGCATTTCCTTGCACACAATTCTTTATCCAAGATAAAGAATTATTCAAGAACTTAAGCATACTTATGTGAATGTCTAATTGCTATGTTCTAATGGTGGAATGAGCACATTGATTATATTTATTGTCTTATTGTTTGAGCCTCAGAAGGATTTAAAATTTTCAAAGGAAACTTTGCATTTTTATATGAAAGGACTTGGTATAGCCAGAGGAGATAGTCATCTCACTTCTGACAGATTACAAATAATTCAAACATTCCTGATCTATTAAAGATAATTAAGACAATTTTTGAATCCCACTGTTTCCTGTAGAAAATGGATTCCCAACTTTTTTGCAATTAGAATGGCAATATTTGAATTAGGTGATGCTAGTGGTAAAGAACCTGCCTTCCAATGTAGGAGATGTAAGAGATGTGGGTTGAGAAGATGCCCTGGAGGAGGGCATGGCAACCTTCTCTAGTATACTTGCCTGGATAATCAGATGGACAGAGGAACCTGGAGGGCTCCTCAAACTGTATTTGACTGAAGTGACTTAGTACAGTCAAATATAGTAAAGTAAACATTCTTCCTTAGGAATTAAAAGAGCATTAAAGATTATGCAACTTAAAATTATCACTTTCAACAAATTGGAAGTGATAATTTTCACTTCCAATATCAAATTTTCACTTCCACAGTCAAATATAGTAAAGTAAACATTCTTCCTTAGGAACTAAAAGAGCATTAAAGATTATGCAACTTAAAATTATCACTTCCAACAAATCTCAAATTCAAGTCTGCCGTATAATTACAGATCTATCTACCTTTTGGTAGAGTCATCTGGAGAAGCACTTGATAGAATGACGGCTTTATGGAAATTATCAGTGATCAATAACTTATTACAGCTTTTCATTTGGACTAGTGCCAGAAATTTCCCTATTTTGCCTCAATGAAATAGCAGCTAAATCTAAACTGGTAAAACCCAGTGCTGCCTTGTTTTAAACTTTCACTAAACTACATGGCTCTTAGTGCTTTATAATCTTTTTTAGTCACTGAAAATACACTTTTTTCCCCCCTCAAAAATATGACACACTTATCTTATAAAATCCTATTATTTTTCTCATCAATTTCATTCATAATACTTTAAATCTTCAAGTCTTTTCCCATTTCCTAAACAATGAAAAACTCATAACTTTCCAGCATTTATCTGAAAAACTGCGTGGCTCTGAACAGATTTATTAGAAACTCTTATAAAAAGAAATCCAAATTTAATATCACTTGTTGATGGGTCATAGTTAAAGATTGATAAAGGAGACTATCAGGTCAGATATACCTCAACAGATCTTGACTTACCCCTAGAACATGATTCCTTACCAAGTAAAAATCTGCCCAGGTCAGATTTTACTGTTCACTACCTATCACTAAGATAGATAAAAGGATACTGGAAAAAGAATTTTCACAAATTAAAAGAGAATAATTCTTGGCACTTTCAGGATGGTCAGTTGTTGGCACCAGAGAATCTCAAAATAATAATAATAATAATAATAATGAAATCTTTCACTATCATTAAGGACAAGTTGGCCACTATAGTCAACTGGCATTTCTCTGTCATTGTCAAAAATTTTATGCAGTTTTTATTCCATGAGGATTTCTAACAAATGATTAGTCAACATTTTTTTCCCCAAATAAATGCTGAAAGAGCTGCCATGAGTACTTCACATGTGGCTATATTCATTAGAGTTGATTAAGAAAAGTAGAATCAGTAGATGTATATTGAGAGCTGGATCATAGGAAATTTGGTAATGTGTTTGCGGGAGCTGATTAGGCAAGTCCTAAATCAGTAGTCAGATTTCCACAAAGGATAGACTCAAACTTTCAGGCATAGACTGAAATTCTTCTTCAGAGAAGACACAGCTCTGTTTTAAATGCCTTGTAATGAACTGAACCAGTCCCACTCGGATGATCCAGAATAATCTTCTGTCCTTGATTATTGACTATAATTACTTCTACAAAATATCTTCACAGAAACACCTAATTTAACTTGAGACTATAGCGTATCCACGTTGGCATACTAAATGCCCATCACAGTTGGTCTGTATTAGTTTTCTACGGTTGCCATAACATGTATGTTGATACACTTAATGGGTGTGCCACATTTCTCTGAGGTGGTGGGCAGTTCATTTTTCTTCTCTTTTTTTTTTTCCTCTTTCTTCTTCATATAGCACAATCCACATCAATCTATCTTCAAATTTGCTGATTATTTCTTCTGTCAATTCAAGTATAAATAATCAAGCCCATCTGATGTATACTTCACTTTAGCTATGACACTTATCAGCTTCAAAATTTCAACTTTTTCCTTTTATATAATTTCTATCTCTTTATTGATATTCTATTTTTGGTGTGAGATTGTCATCATATCTTCCTTTACTTTTTATTTCATGATTCGCTTTATTTATGAGAACATATTTATAGTGATCACCTTGAAGTCTTTTCCTGTTAAATGTGACATCTGGTTGCTCATACACACAGCCTGCTTTTGTTCCAATATATGTACTCTACTTCCCAGATTTTTTGCCTGCTTTATACTTTTTTCGTGCAAAGTGGACATTATAAATAAAGTATTATAAGAACTTTGGATACTACTGGTATCCCCCACTTCAGGGCTGAATTATATTAGTGATGACTATATCCCTCACTCAACGTTGCTATATCTATGGTGTTATTCATCAGGAAGGCTTTTTCTTTAAATAATTGTCACTAGTTTCATTGAGGCAAGGGTGCTGGAACTCCTCACACTGTCATCCTGGAAGTCTTCTCTCTGCTTCTATTTTGAAGATTATATTGTGCCCACTTAAATAAGCCAGAATACATCCTATTTTTAAGATCAACTAATTAGCAAATTTAAATTTATATGTAACCTTAAATTACATCTTTCTATGTAATGTAACATAGTCACAGGTTCTGGGGTTTAAGAAGCAGATATCTTTGGGGGAATGGGGAGTGTTTCTATCTACTGCAGAGACATAGCAAACAGTGGTATTGGACTCTATTAACTATATCCCCAGAATATAACAATTTATATTCCAGTTTAGCCTAAAACATCACCAACACAGTCAATGAGAATTAATGTGAGCATATTTTCTCTTCTTGTGTCAAACCAGGCATACTTTTATGTCCTTGTGTAATACAAGTGCTAAGAGTATTTACATGTTCTTGTGTTAAAAAGAAAATACGGAAAGCAAGCGAAATCAACTTTAGGTATTTATTCATATTTATTTTTAAGACAAGACTCTGAACCAAATTCAATAACTAGTCAAGAGTGATAGCATGCTTATTAAAACTCCTTTCAAGACTTGTTTCTCACTGTTCAAAGCCATTAGTTTATAACCTCTCCCCTAACTCAACTAGTTTCCTGCTTTGAAAGATCCATCTTAAGGTCACTCAGTTCATACCATAAAAGTCCTGAACACTTCTTTCCCAAATATCCAAAACTTGTGACATTACTGAACCTCTGTTAAGGAGTGTGTGTGTATGTGCATGTGGGTGTTTTGTGTGTCTGTTTTTCTCCATTACTATAAGAAGTTTAAATGCTAAGCTTTGCATTATTATCTGATTTTCCTGGTGATCATTTATTTTTTTAATTCGACAATTGACAATGAATCAAGAAGGTAAGTAGAGACAAGATATTTACAGTGGAAAGCTAGAAAGTTAAAAGGAAGCAATTCATACTGTGATGTTGTACATTACCTTTTGGCATATCTTTAGAATAAACTAATCATTAGAATAGGGATAATGGAAGCAGAAAATGATGTTGTAATCATTCAGTTACAAAGAACTCTAAAGTGCAGAAATAAGGGTTTCAGAGAAACATTAAGAAAAACACAGATTGTTTGATGGTTGTTGCTTTTTTCTCCTCCAAGATTTCTATGGTTTACTTATTGAGATTGAAATATATATGGTTGTTGCTTTGCTTTGCTTATTCATTTTCTATTGAATCTGTTCTTAGAATATTCAATGTCTCTATTGAAACTAAGATCATGGCATCTGGTCCCATCATTTCACGGCAAATAGATGAGGAAACAGTGGAAATAGCGACAGACTTTATTTTTGAGGGGCTCCAAAATCACTGCAGATGGTGACTGCAGCCATGAAATTAAAAAATGCTTGTTCCTTGGAAAAAAGTTATGAAAAAACTAGACACCATATTAAAAAGCAGAGCCATTATTTTTCCAACGAAGGTCCATCTAGTCAAAGGTATGGTTTTTCCAGTGGTCACGTATGGATGTGAGAGTTGGTCTATAAAGAAAGCTGAGAACTGAAGAATTGATGCTTTTGAACTGTGGTGTTGGAGAAGACTCTTGAGAGTCCCTTGGAGAGCAAGGAGATCCAACCATTCTATCCTAAAGGAAATCAATCTTGAATATTCATTGGAAGGACTGGTGTTGAAAGCTGAAACTCCAATACTTTGGCCACCTCATGTGAAAAACTGACTCATTAGAAAAGACCCTGAGGCTGGGAATGATTTAAGGCAGAATGAAAAGGGGACAACAGATGATGAGATGGTTGGATGGCATCAGTGACTCAAAGGACATGAGTCTGAGTAATCTCTGGAAATTGTTGATGGACAGAGAGGCCTGGCGTGCTGCAGTCCATAGGGACACAAAGAGTTGGACATGACTGAATGACTCAACTGAAGTACTGATTGAATCTATTCAGTCTTTCTTTCCTATTCATTTCACTAATAAGTTAACAGAAGTGAAATATGTTTTTCTTTTATGCCACCATAAAGAAAGAGGAATTAAATAGTTGTAGATGTTTTGCAGAAGCTTTCTATTTATTATTTGCATCAATATTCTCTGAAGTCATACGATATCACTGTTGAATACTATGCTAATGTAAAATATACAGAAGGTAAATACTTGAACTTATGGAGCAAGACGAGATCTGGATATCATAACCAGTAGTTTTCAACCCTGTCTGTAGGTTGAAATCACCCTGTGAAGTCACATCTCTCAGTGGTAGGCCTTGGTTTCTCCATGGATGATCCTAATCATTGGTGATAATTTGGCACTACTGATATAATTAATCTGCCCTACTCTGAATTTTTGGAAACAGAGATTCCCAGAGGTCATGTCTTCATTGAAGGCTTTCAAACTAGTGGTAGTTGTGAAATTATAATCTGTTATCTCTGATGTCAAAGTGTGAAACCTGACAAAATAAATCATGAAAATAAAGCTGATATTATAATCCATGCATTGAGACATTTATATTGCTAGTTGATTTAGATCGTGGTTGTAATATTTAAATTAAATGTTGTTGTTTAGTCACTAAGCCGTGTCTGACTCTTGTGACCCCATGGACTGTAGCTCACCAGGCTCTTCTGCCCATGGGATTTACCAGGCAGGAACAGTAGAGTGGGTTGCCATTTCCTTCCGCATCAGATTAAATAATTCACCTTAAAACATTCTGATTCCTGTGTATCAAGCATCAAGAAACAGTTACCTCTGGGCCAAATTGAGCCTGTCACACATTTTGTATGGCCTGTGAGCTATGAATTGCTTTTGTATTTTTAATTAGTTCACAAAATTTTTAGGAAGAATGATATGTGGTACATATGAAAATTATACATAATGAAGAATCAGCATCTGTGAATAAAATTTTATTAGGAAATTCATTCTAATTCTCTCTAGTACTATCTGTGGTTACTTCCATGTCACAAGTTGGATAGTTATAACAGAGATTACTGTGCCCATAAAGCATAACCTGTTTATGTTATGGACTCTTGCAGAAAAGATTTGTCAAACCTTGCTGTATAAGAAGGAATTAAAAGTTCTGGATCTGTGCAAATTATGGGTGTGTGTATAAATGTGCAGCATATGGAGTGGTTGAATGCATTCTTGCGTGTGCTCCTCTGTATTCCTTTAATGACACTCATTATTCTATTTGACTTTAATTGTGTTCTTGAGTTGATATGTTAAAGATTAATGACACATTTGTACTAAGTCAAGATTCACAGAACCTTTTTCTTCACATGAAGATAAAGTAGAGAATAGAAGGCATAAAGGTTAAAGGTTTTTATTTTTGTTTTTCTTTTTCTTCTGGAGAACTTTTTAGGATTTTATGTGTAAGGGATTTAAGCAGTTATAGCAAACTTACCAGAGGATGCATAACGCTGCCAGAAACTTGTCATAAAGTTGACAGGACACCTATGCTATACTATGTAGAAAATATGGCAAGCTGATGGGCAGTGTTAGTCATTTTCAGTTTAATTGAGAATGAGTACACAGTTCAGTTCAGTTCAGTCGCTCAGTCATGTCCGACTCTTTGTGACCCCAAAATCACAGTAAGCCAGGCCTCCCTGTCCATCACCAACTCCCGGAGTTCACTCAGACTCATGTCCATCGAGTCATTGATGCCAACCAGCCATCTCATCCTCTGTCATCCCCTTCTCCTCCTGCCCCCAATCCCTCCCAGCATCAGAGTCTTCTCCAATGAGTCAACTCTTTGCATGAGGTGGCCAAAGTACTGGAGTTTCAGCTTTAGCATCATTCCTTCCAAAGAAATCCCAGGGCTGATCTCCTTCAGAATGGACTGGTTGGATCTCCTTGCAGTCCAAGGGACTCTCAAGAGTCTTCTCCAACACCACAGTTCAAAAGCATCAAATCTTCAGCATTCAGCCTTCTTGACAGTCCAAATCTCACATCCATACATGACCACAGGAAAGACCATAGCCTTGACTAGACAGACCTTTATTGGCAAAGTAATGTCTCTGCTTTTGAATATGCTATCTAGGTTGGTCATAACTTTTCTTCCAAGGAGTAAGCGTCTTTTAATTTCATCGCTGCAGTCAACATCTGCAGTGATTTTGGAGCCCCCAAAATAAAGTCTGACACTGTTTCCACTGTTTCTCCATCTATTTTCCATGAAGTGATGGGACCAGATGCCATGATCTTCATTTTCTGAATGTTGAGCTTTAAGCCAACTTTTTCACTCTCCACTTTCACTTTCATTAAGAGGCTTTTAAGTTCCTCTTCACTTTCTGCCATAAGGGTGGTGTCATCTGCATATCTGAGGTTATTGATATTTCTCTCGGCAATCTTGATTCCAGCTTGTGTTTCTTCCAGTCCAGCATTTCTCATGATGTACTCTGCATGTAAGTTAAGTAAGCAAGGTGTCAATATACAGCCTTGACATACTCCCTTTCCTATTTGGATCCAGTCTGTTGTTCCATGACCAGTTCTAACTGTTGCTTCCTGACCTGCATTCAGATTTATCAAGAGACAGGTCAAGTGGTCTGGTATTCCCATCTCTTTCAAAAATTTCCACAGTTTATTGTGATCCACACGGTCAAAGGCTTTGGCAAAGTCAATAAAGCAGAAATAGAGTTCCAGAAAAACTCTCTTGCTTTTTCCATGATCCAGCGGATGTTGGCAATTTGATCTCTGGTTCCTCTGCCTTTTCTAAAACCAGCTTGAACATCAGGAAATTCACAGTTCTCTTATTGCTGAAGCCTGGCTTGGAGAATTTTGAGCATTACTTTACTAGCGTGTGAGATGAGTGCAATTGTGCGGTACTTTGAGCATCCTTTGGCATTGTCTTTCTTTGGGATTGGAATGAAAACTGACCTTTTCATAATATACTAAAAAAATATATAAAGAGACTAGAGATCTCTTCAAGAAAATTAGAGATACCAAGGGAACATTTCATTCAAAGATGCACTCGATAAAGGACAGAAATGGTATGGACCTAACAGAAGCAGAAGATATTAAGAAGAGATGGCAAGAATACACAGAAGAACTGTGCAAAAAGAGCTTCACGACCAAGGTAATCATGATGGTGTGATCATTCACCTAGAGCCAGACATCCTGGAATGTGAAGTCAAGTGGGCCTTAGAAAGCATCACTATGAACAAAGCTAGTGGAGGTGACGGAATTCCAGTTGAGCTGTTTTAAATCCTGAAAGATGATGCTGTGAAAGTGCTGCACTCAATATGCCAGCAAATTTGGAAAACTTAGTAGTGGCCACAGGACTGGAAAAGATGTTTTCATTCCTATCCCAAAGAAAAGGAATGCCTAAGAATGTTCAAACTACTGAGCAATTGCACTCATTTCATATGCTAATAAAGTAATGCTCAAAATTCTCCAAGCCAGGCTTCAGCAATACGTGAACCGTGAACTCTCTGATGTTCAAGCTGATTTTAGAAAAGGCAGAGGAACCAGAGATCAAATTGCCAACATCTGCTGGATCATGGAAAAAGCAAGAGAGTTCCAGAAAAACATCTATTTCTGCTTTATTGGCTATGCCAAAGCCTTTGACCGTGTGGATCACAATAAAGTGTGGAAAATTCTGAAAGAGATGGGAATATCAGACCACTTGACCTGCCTCTTGAGAAATTTGTATGCAGGTCAGGAAGCAACAGTTAGAACTGGTCATGGAACAACAGACTGGTTCCAAATAGGAAAAGGAGTATGTCAAGGCTGTATATTGACACCTTGCTTACTTAACTTACATGCAGAGTACATCATGAGAAATGCTGGGCTGGAAGAAGCACAAGCTGGAATCAAGATTGCCGAGAGAAATATCAATAACCTCAGATATGCAGATGATTCCACCCTTATGGCAGAAAGTGAAGAGGAACTTAAAAGCCTCTTGATGAAATTGAAAGTGGAGAGTGAAAAAGTTGGCTTAAAGCTCAACATTCAGAAAATGAAGATAATGGCATCTGGTCCCATCACTTCATGGGAAATAGATGGGGAAACAGTGGAAACAGTGTCAGACTTTCTTTTTCTGGGCTCCAAAATCACTGCAGATGGTGACTGCAGCGATGAAATTAAAAGACACTTACTCCTTGGAAGGAAATTTATGACCAACCTAGATAGCATATTCAAAAGCAGAGATATTACTTTGCCAACAAAGGTCCATCTAGTCCAGGCTATGGTTTTTCCAGTAGTCATGTATGGATATGAGAGTTGTACTATTAAGAAAGCTGAGCACCGAAGATTTGATGCTTTTGAACTGTGGTGTTTGAGAAGACTCTTGAGAGTCCCTTGGACTGCAAGGAGATCCAACTAGTCCATCCTAAAGGAGATCAGTCTTTGGTGTCCATTGGAGGAATTGATGTTGAAGCTGAAATTCTAATACTTTGGCCACCTCATGCGGAGAGCTTAGTCATTTGAATAGACCCTGATGCTGGGAAAGATTGAAGGTAAGAGAAGAAGGGGACGACAGAGGATGAGATGGTTGGATGGCATCACAGACTCAATGGACATGGGTTTGGGTGGACTCCGGGAGTTGATGACGGACAGCGAGGCCTGGTGAGCAGGTGTCGCAGAGTCGGACACGCCTGAGTGACTGAACTGTAGTGAACTGATGTATACTGTACATCATATTGTTCAGATGAGGAAACAAAACACAGACAAATCAAGTAGATTGACCAAGGTCATACAACGAGGAAAAGGAAGAATTTGATTTGGAAGGAAGAAGGCAATTTAACTGCAATTTTTGCTCATAAATATCTTTCACTACTTACTTAAACTACAAATTACATAGCATTTACATTAAACCTCAGAATCATGCTTTAGAAAAAAAGGTATTTGAAAACACATATAGATAAATAAGTAGATAAATTTATTTTGGCTTTTTAAACTGAAAGACAGGAATTCTTCTCATGGGATCATCTCTCAGGATACAGACAGGTGTGTGAGCTTTTTCTAAGGAAAACAGAACACTCTAAGCTTCTAATAAAATGGCTACTTTCCCCCTTAACTTGTTAAAAAAAATGACTACTTTTCACCTCTGCCAGCCTGAGCATAAGGGGATATTTTTCTGGTTTTATCTGTGATAATCTGCTACTGCTCCTGGAGGTAAAACTCACACAAGGGCCTCAATAGTTTTAACTCTAGTTCACACTGAACCTCCAGACATTTGTTGGTTACTATGTAAATCTTCCAGTCAGTTATTTCCAGAGCCTTCTGCTTACACTATGCTGTGATTCTCTGTATTTGGGCCTTTCTTCAGTTTTTTATGTTGGCAGTTTACCCATGACCTCAATATTCTAATGGATCCAAGAAGGATTGTAGATTCTCAATTTTATTGAGTCTTTATCTGCAGTGAGAACAGAAGTGATGGTTTTAAAGCTCTTTACATGTGGCAGCAGATACCACCTCTTCTTCACCTGTAAGTCATTTACAATAAACTTATTTATGCCTATATTCCTATGACAGTTCTCATATATATTTTTGATTTATATGTATAAGTTGGCATTTTAGATGTAGTATAAATTAGTAAACTATTTCAATATATTTCTGGTAATGTTCATTTTCTTCCCCCTAATTTAGACATTTAGACAAATTTCAGCTAGCAACCTCAACTTGGAAACAAAATTAAATATTTGAGCTGAGTTGTAAAATATTTATGGCTTTACAGGTGGCTTTTATCAGAAGAATGATTTTCTTTCTAGGAAAATTTGCCCTTTAATTTCTACATAATATACAAATATATATTTTAATTTATGTATTTAATTAATAACCATGACATAACGCTTAATTCAATGTATACATATACATATGTTTATACTTCTAGGTTCTTTATTATAATATTTTTTCTTTCTTTTCTGTCTCTAATTTTCACTCTAAATATAATAGAAGAGCACTACTTATAAATGTTTTAACTGATGAAATCAGCAAGACACAATTTCAGTGCTGATCATTCTTCCTTTTATTATCTGATCTCCAAATTAACCTTATTGCATAAAACAGATTGTAATATCTCTTTGGCTGAGTTACTGTGAGAATTAAAAATTATGTATGCAAGTTTCACTCTCCACAGTACATGCCATGTAGTTAGAAATTAAATGAAGGGCAGTGACAACACATTATTGTACATGTACATTTTATTTAACATCATCAAAGTGTTATCCTTCAAGACTATTAAAGGTCAGAAGTAAAAGTTCAAGTGAAAAACTTCACCTTAAAATTAAGTGTGTTTATTTTCCTCTTAAAGAACCTACCATGTCTGATGTACAATCTTTCTTTGTTCAATTTAATACAGTGAAAGCAAAATTCAACTCGGGGTAATGATAAATGTTGTTTTATTGCCAAAAGGGCTGTTCTTCCCCCAAAATATGTAGAGTAGGAGAGCCACATTCCTATAATGAATCACCAAATGTTTTGCTCTTGGCCGGGATGGAAAACCATAGACACACTTATAATCTATTAGATACTGTCTAGTAGATTAAAAAAAAATGGAGCCTAACATAAAATAGTTCTATGGGAAAACCAATTAATGTTTTATTATCCTGAATGTTTAAGATGTTAGACATATAACTCATTTGCTTCTGTGTGTTTTAGAAAAGCATAGAACAAAACATCTTTATAGGTGAAGCAGAAGTAGGAGGAATAATGGTCTGGAAGATTTGTAAGATGCTACATCTCAAAGTCCTCTCTTAAGATGTACTGGAAGTGAATGCCTACACATTTTCCAAGTAAATTGCCAAAGCAATTGTATGAAGCTGTTCTACAAGGCCTTCTAGAACTAACACCCAAAAAAGATGTCCTTTTCATCATAGAGGACTGGAATGCAAAAGCAGGAAGTCAAGAGATACCTGGAGTAACACACAAATTTGGCCTTGGGGTACAAAACAAAGCAGGTCAAAGACAAACAGGGTTTTGCCATGAAAATGCACTGGTCATAGCAAGCAACCTATTCGAACAACACAAGAGAAAATTCTACATATGGAGATCACCAGATGTCAATACTAAAATCAGATTGATTATATTCTTTGCAGCCAAAGGTGGAGAAGGCCTATACAGTCATCAAAACCAAGACCGGAAGCTGACTGTGATTCAGATCATGAACTCCTTATTGAAGACTTCAGACTTAAATTGAAGAAAGTAGGGAAAACTAAACCATTCAAGCAAGACCTAAATCAAATCTCTTACAATTATACAATGGAAGTGACAAATAGATTCAAGGGATTAGATCTGACAGACAGCCTGAAGAACTATGGATGGAGGTTTGTGACATTGCACAAGAGGCAGTGATAAAGACCATCCCCAAGAAAAAGAAATGCAAAAAAGAAAAATGGCCATCTGAGGAAGCTTTACAAATAGCTGGGAAATGAAGAGAAGCAAAAGGCAAAGGAGAAAAGGAAAGATATACACATTTGATTGCAAAGTTCCTAAGCATAGGAAGGAGAGGTAAGAAAGCCTTCCTTAGTGATCAATGCAAAAAAATAGAGGAAAAAATAGAATGGGAAAGAGTAGAGACTTCTTCAAGAAAATTAGAGATACCAAGGGGAAATTTCATGCAAAGCTTGGCTTGATAAAGGACAGAAATGGTATGAATCTAACAGAAGCAGAAGATATTAAGAAGAGGTGGCAAGAATACACAGAAGAACTATACAAAAATATGTCCTCATGATCCAGATAATCATGATGGTGTGCTCACTCACCTAGAGTTAAGCATCCTGGAATGTGAAGTTGAATGGGCCTTAGGAAGCATCACTGTGGACAAAGCTAGTGGAGGTGACAGAATTCCAGTTGAGCTATTTCAAATTCCAAAAGATGATGCTGTGAAAGTGCTGCACTCAATATGCCAGCAAATTTGGAAAACTCAGCAGTGGTCACAAGACTGGAAAAGGTCAATTTTCATTCCAATCCCAAAGAAAGGCAATGTCACAGAATGTTCAAACTACCCCACAACTGCACTTATCTCACACACTAGCGAAGTAATGTTGAAAATTCTCCAAGCCAGGCTTCAACGGTAAGTGAACCGTGAACTTTCAGATGTTCAAGCCAGTTATAGAAAAGGCAGAGGAACCAGAGATCAAATTGCCAACACCTCTTTGATCATAGAAAAAGCAAGATAATTCCAGAAAAACATCTACCTCTGCTTTATCGATTACACCAAAGCCTTTTGTGGATCACAAGAAAATGGAAAATTCAAGAGATGGGAATACCAGACCACCTGCTTCCTGAGAAATCTGTATGCAGGTCAAGAAGCTACAGTTAGAACTGGACATGTAACATGGACTGGGTCTAAATTGGGAAAGGAGTATGTCAAGGCTGTATATTGTCACCCTGTTTATTTAAGTTATATACTGAGTACATCATGTGAAATGCCAGGCTGGATGAAACACAAGCTGGAATCAAGATTGCTGGGAGAAATGTCAATAACCTCAGATACACAGATCTGTACGGCAGAAATTTAAGAGGAACTGAAGAGCCTCTAGAAGAAAGTGAAAGAGGAGTGTGAAAAATATTGAGTTAGTATTCTGTATTGGTGTTGCAAAACTAATACAATATTGTAAAGTTAAATAAAATAAAAATAAACTTAAAAAAAAAAAACAAAAAAAAATGTTGAGTTAAAACTCAACATTGAAAAAACTAAGATCATGGCATCCAGTCCCATCACTTCATGGCAAATAGATAGGTAAACAATGTAAACAGTCAAGACTTTATTTTCCTGGACTCCAAGGTCACTGCAGATGGTGAATGTAGCCAGGAAATTAAAAGACACTTACTTGCTCCTTGGAAGAAAAGCTATGACCAACCTAGATAACATATTAAAAAGAAGAGACATGTTTTTGCCAACAAAGATCCGTCTTGTCAAAGTAATGGTTTTTCCAGTAGTCATGTATGGATGTGAAAGTTGGAATATAAAGAAAAATGAGCACCATAGAATTGATGCTTTTGTACTGTGGTGTGGAGAAGACTCTTGAGAGTCCCTTGGACTACAAATAGATCAAACCTTATGGCATCACTGACTCGATGGACGTGAGTTTGAGTGAACACTGGGAGTTGCTGATGGAGAGGGAGGCCTGGCGTGCTGCTATTCATGGCGTCGCAAAGAGTCGAACAGGACTGAGCGACTGAACTGAACTGAACTGAAAGGAAATCAGTCCTGAATATTCATTGGAAGGGCTGATGTGGAAACTCCAATATTCTGGCTACCTAATTAGAAGATCTGAGTCACTGAAAGGGACCCTGATACTGGGAAATTTTGAAGACAGGAAAAGAAGGGGATGACAGAGGATGACTTGGTTGGATGGCATCATAGACTCAATGGGCATGTGTTTGAGCAAACTCTGGGAGATGGTGATGGACAGGGAAGCCTGGGATGCTGCAGTCCATTGGGTTGCAAAGAGTAGGACACAAGTGAGAGACTGAACTGACTGATTTTATCAAGTGAATTTGGCACAACAGTATGGGCAGGTCTTTGCTGTTTCAAGTTGTGCTGTTGAGCTCGAATTATTTCATTTTCTCAAACATTTTCACTGAGTCAGTTAAATTTTAGAGTCCTATTTAAAAACCAAAAAAATGATTTTGTATCTATAAAACTGTTAATGAAATAAAGACATATAAAACAATACTTTTTCCCCCCACTTGGTACAAATGTTTGTGTTCTAAACTTACATGTTTTACTAAAAACGCACAACCATCTCCACGCACTGCTGCTCCTCCTGCATAATTAGTGTCCTCCACCCTCACTCTCAGAGTCCAGACATTCTTCACCCTTCCTGTTGGTTCAATCATTGTCTTTCAGATTCACACAAGCAAGTCTTTAGGGTTAGATACAATAGCAGAAAACTAGCAAACCCCAAGATCAAATTGGACAGACATTCTTTGCTTTATTATTGCAATTTGTAGTGCTTTTTATACCTTCCCTATGTTATCAGAGTTTCTCTATATTAAAGAAAACGAAATTCAAATTCAACCTCTCATTCAATCGGTGAGTCTTAAAGGTATTATGATCAGTTCATCTAGTCACTTCAGGAATGTTGTAGTCATGGTCTGAGCAACTACTAACTCATAAAAAGACAGATTGTCTTGTCAATATTTTATGTGATGAGCCTAACATGCTACTTTGCCAACAAAGGTCCCTCTAGTCAAGGCTATGGTTTTTCTAGTAGTCATGTATGGATATGAGAGTTGGACTATAAAGAAAATTGAGCACTGAAGAATTGATGCTTTTGAACTGTGGTGTTGGAGAAGACTCTTGAGAGTCGCTTGGACTGCATGGAGATCCAACCAGTCCATCCTAAAAGAGATCAGTCCTGGGTATTCATTGGAAGGATTGGTGTTGAACCTGAAACTCCAATACTTTGACCACCTGATGCAAAGAGCTGACTCATTTGAAAAGACCCTGATGCTGGGAAAGATTGAGGGCAGGAGGAGAAGGGAACGACAGAGGATGAGATAATTGGATGGCATCACCGACTCAATGGACATGAGTTTGGGTAGGCTCTGGGAGTTGATGATGGACAGGGAGGCCTGATGTGCTGTGGTTCATGTGGTCACAAAATGTGGGACACAACTGAGCGACTTATCTGAACTGAACTAACATGCTATGCTCCAGTTTATTCCCCATGACTTTGTAAAACTATCTGGACTGAAGTAGAATCATTTCTTCTTTCATTCTTTATGCATGAGACTGAAATCTACTAAACCCTACCAAGTACTGATCTGTGTTTTGGTGGTTAGTTGTGAACAAAATAAATATAAATTCCCATTTTAATGACCTTCATGTTTTAGTAAAATAGAGATCATGAACATAAAAAATAAGAAAAAAAAAATATATTGTAACAGGTGGAATGGTGTGGTAAGTGGGCAAATACAGAGAGGAGGCTACAAAGTGTTGCATGTGTGTGCATGCGTATGCATATAGGATTTAGTGACTTAAGTAGGGTGACTGTGGAAGTCCTCACTAAGCAGGTGACTTTTCAGTGATTGAGATAAGGAGAACCATATGTATAACTGGAGAAAGATTCCCAAGCAAAAGAAACAGCATTGCAGAGACCTTAAAGTAGGCAGTTTTATCTGATTTACTCCATGACTGTCTCTGAACTATTTATCAGTTACTAGCGTGTCATTCTCGGAGAAGGCAATGGCACCCCACTCCAGTACTCTTGCCTGGAAAATCCCATGGATGGTGGAGCCTGGTAGGCTGCAGTCCATGGGGTTGCGAAGAGTCAGACATGACTAAGCGACTTCTCTTTGACTTTTCACTTTCATGCATCAGAGGAGGAAGTGGCAACCCACTCCAGTGTTCTTGCCTGGAGAATCCCATGGACAGAGGAGCCTGGTGGCTGCCATCTATGGGGTCACACAGAGTCGGGCACGACTGAAGCGACTTAGCAGCAGCAGTAGCAACGTGTCATTCTAGAGAACGAAATGGCAACCCACTCCAGTGTTCTTGCTTGGAGAATCCCAGGGATGGGAGAGCCTGGTGGGCTGTCATCTCTGGGGTCGCACAGAGCCAGACACCTCTGAAGCGACTTAGCAGCAGCAGCAGAGTGTCATTCTGTACTTTCTTCAGTTGAAAACTCTAGTGTTTTTCTGCACATCACAGATAAAATAATTTAGATATCCTTTAATAACAGAGTGACCTTTATGCTGGGAATATTTTCTACTTTATTTTCACCATCTTGTTCACATTTGCATATATGAAGTCGCTCAGTCATGTCCAACTCCTTGCAACCCTGTGGACTGTAGCCCGCCAGGCTCCTCCGTCCATGGGATTCTCCAGGCAAGAATACTGGAGTGGGCTGCCATTTCCTTCTCCAAAGGATTTTCCTGACCCAGGGATTGAACCCAGGTCTCCTGCATTGCAGGCAGACGCTTTATCCCCTGAGCCTCCAGGGAAGCCCAGTCACATTTGAATAGAATAATACTAAATATTCCATTATATCTGTTCAGAATGACTGAAATGAAGGAATGGGTTGCTTTTTATGTCTAACACACTTTCTCTCTTTTAAAGTATAGATCTGGCATGATTAAAAACTTTGTTGGCTATTCACCTCTCTTTTATACTACTTCTATTTATTTTCTTCTGATCTCATCATACTTATTAATCCACATTTCCATCCCCCACAAAAGCCATTCTATTATAGATTCCTGTTAAAAATTTTAATGATTGTATTTCTCAGTCAAAGCTGAACGAGCAAAGAAGTGTTGAGTGTTCAACAAAGTTCACTCCTTCATTTAATCTCTGTACTTAAGTATCTATCTCATCTGGCACCAAGCAGAAGAATTAGAATTGCTAGGTAACAAATTGCTGAATACTAACAAATCTCTGGTAAGTGTCAGCATTATGTCATTTTTCTCTAAAAGTCAAAGTTATAAAAATCAGTGAAGCATCAGTAAATGACATTACAGACTTCATCTCCTTCAACTCTATAAATCTCTCCCTAGGTTTCACATGCTCAGTATAAATCATGTCAATCTATAATGCCTATTATAAATAGGGTGATCATACAATTTACCAAACAAGCAGGAATTTTTTGCAAGTATCCATAAATGGGCACTGTAAAAATTAATCCACAATAACAGATATGAAGCAAAACTGGACTTATGTTTACTCTACTTATATTACTTTTAATAAAGGTAGTATCACGTAGCTGCTACCAGATCAGTTTTTAGAACCACAGAGAACAGAGTTTGTATCCCACTGTTTGTGAAACAGCTGTAGAACCTTGGAGAAATTTAACATTTTTAAACCTCACTCTCTACTTTTGCAGATTGTAACTATCTATAGCATTTATCTCATAGGCTTGTCTTAGGGATTCATTGAGGTTATGTGTATATATTATTTATTAATAGCTTAAGGGTTATGTTAATAATAGCTTAAGGGTTATGTTAATAGCTTAAGGGTTATGTCAGACTTTGTTTTTCTGGGCTCCAAAATCACTGCAGATGGTGACTGCAGCCATGAAATTAAAAGACGCTTGCTCCTTGGAAGGAAAGTTATGACCAACCTAGATAGCATATTCAAAAGCAGAGACATTACTTTACCAACAAAGGTTCGCCTAGTCAAGGCTATGGTCTTTCCTGTGGTCATGTATGGATGTGAGAGCTGGACTGTGAAGAAGGCTGAGCGCCGAAGAATTGTTGCTTTTGAACTGTGGTGTTGGAGAAGACTCTTGAGAGTCCCTTGGACTGCAAGCAGATCCAACCAGTCCATTCTGAAGGAGATCAATCCTGCAATTTCTTTGGAAGGAATGATGCTAAAGCTGAAACTCCAGTATTTTGGCCACCTCATGCGAAGAGTTGACTCATTGGAGAAGACTCTGATGCTGGGAGGGATTGAGGGCAGGAGGAGAAGGGGACGACAGAGGATGAGATGGCTGGATGGCATCACTGACTAGATGGATGCGAGTCTGAGTGACCTCCGGGAGCTGGTGATGGACAGGGAGGCCTGGCGTGCTGCGGTTCATGGGGTCGCAAAGAGTCGGACACGACTGAGCGACTGATCTGATCTGATCTGAAGGGTTATGTATATGATGAATTAAAAAAAAAAAAACAGAAGAAAAGATTTGTGAGACATTTTATATTAAAATACTAAAATAACTTATTTTAAAAATGGAGTAAAAATTATAAGGACTGTCAGTCAAAAGGGAGGAAATGAAATTTGGGGAGTGATGGATATTTTCGGCTAGTTGCTAACAAATGTATGCATATACTGACATTTATAGTGAAAACTTACTGAAAATTTATAGCAAATTTTAGTGTATTAAAATTATGTCTCAATAAAGCTGACCTTTAAAATCTGGGTAAAGTAATTTTTAATATGTGGAGGTGGCCAAAGAAATGCCTAACAATAAATTATAATAAATATACAAATGAATATGTGTAAAAAACTAACCTGATAAACATTTAATAAAGTTATTATGAACTAGAATTTCTTAATGAGAATTTTGGATTTAATTAATAATCATGCATCGTAAGTATGAATTCTTTACTATTAAAATAAACTAGAAAGCTAAGCAATACCAGTGACATTGACTCAAATAAAAATATCAAGCTTCAAATTTATTATTTCTCAAATTACAATTAAAAATATTTTAAAACAAAAAAGTTTAAATACAGAAGAATTATTATTTAAAAAGATTCCAAACTGAATGTAAAAATGAATTGCTTTAAAAGAGAAAGTATGGCTTTTAAAGTACACCATTTATTTTAAATGAAAATACAACCTCAAGTATAATACACCATAGTGCTATTTATAAAAGTGCTATCAAAACTCTTATCATTTTGACAGATCATTTGAAAATATAGCAAAAATTGTTCAAAATTACTGAAAAACTTTTTGCCATATGGATAAGATCAAAATAAGTAATTAACTTTTTTTTTTAAAGAAGAGTATGTTAGAATATTTTTATATGACTCTGAAAAAAAAAAAAAAATAAATTGGAAGTCATTGTGCTGTTTAGCCGCTCAGTGGTGTCCAACTCTTTTGCGACCCCGTGAACCTGTCAGACTCCTCTGTCCATGGGATTTTCCAGGCAAGAATACTGGAGTGGGTTGCTGTTTCCTTCTCCAGGGGATCTTCCTGACCCAGGAATCAAACCCACATCTCCTGCATTGGTGCGTGTGTGTGTGTGAAAGTCACTCAGTAGTGTCCAACTCTTTGCAACCCCATGGAATAAACAGTCCATGGAATTCTCCAGGCCAGAATACTGGAGTGGTTAGCCTTCATTGGTAGGCAAATTCTTTACCATTGAGCCACGAGCTTCTCTTGGAAATAAATTACAGGGTATTAATAGAACTGTATAATCTTTGGTCTATAATGTAAGAGTACCTACTAATATCTGAAGCTATTTAAATATAATTCTATATGAAATTTTTGAGGTGTAGTTGCTCATTCCACTTCAGTCACTTAGTTGGGTCTGACTCTTTGAGACCCCATGGACTGTAGCATGCCTGGCCTCCCTGTCCAGCACCAACTCCTGGAATTTACTCAAATTCATGTCCATTGAGTTGGTGATGCCATCCAACCATCTCATCCCCCATCATCCCCTTCTCCTCCTGCCTTCAATCTTTCCCAGCATCAGGGTCTTTTCCAGTGAATCAGTTCTTCTCATCAGGTGGCCAAAACATTGGAGCTTCAGCTTCAGCATCAGTCCTTCCAATGAGTATTCAGGACTGATCTCCTTTAAGATGTAGTGCTTGGATATCCTTGCAGTCCAAGGACTCTCAAGAGTCTTCTCCAACATCACAGTTCAAAAGCATGAATTCTTTGGCATTCAGCTTTCTTTATAGTCCAACTCTCACATAGATACATGACTACTGGAAAAACCATAACTGACTAAGTGGACCTTTGTTGGCAAAGTAATGTCTTTGTTTTTCAATATGCTGTCTAGTTTGGTCATAACTTTTCTTCCTAGGAGCAAGGGTCTTTTAATTTCAAAGCTGCAGTCACCATCTGCAGTGATTTTGGAGCCCCCCAAAATAAAGTCTTTTACTGTTTCCTCATCTATTTGCCACAGATAAAGCCTTCACCAGTGATCAATGCAAAGAAATAGAGGAAAACAATTGAATGAGAAAGACAAGAGATCTCTTCAAGAAAAAATGAGATACCAAGGGAACATTTCATGCAAAGTTGGGCACAATAAAGGACAGAAATGGTATGGACCTAACAGAAGCAAAAGACATTAAGAAGATGTGGCAAGAATACACAGAAGAGCTATATAAAAAAGATCTTCACAACCCAGATAATTATGATGGTGTGATCACTCATCTAGAGGCAGACATCCTGGAATGTGAAGTCAAGTGGGCCTTAGGAAGCATCACTATGAACAAAGCTAGTGGAGGTGATGGAATTCCAGTGGAGCTATTTCAAATCCTGAAAGATGATGCTGTGAAAGTACTGCATTCAATATGCCAGCAAATTTGGAAAACTCAGCAGTGGCCACAAGATTGGAAAAGGTCAGTTTTCATCCCAATCCCAAAGAAAGGCAATGCCAGAGAATGCTGAAACTACCGCACAGTTGCAATCATCTCACATGCTAGTAAAGTAATGCTCAAAAGTCTCCAAGACAGGCTTCAGCAATATGTGAACCGTGAACTTCCTGATGTTCAAGCTGGATTTAGAAAAGGCAGAGGAACCAGATATCAAATTGCCAACATCTGAGGGATCATGGAAAAAGCAAGAGAGTTCCAGAAAAACATCTATTTCTGCCTTATTGACTATGCCAAAGCCTTCGACTGTGTGGATCATAATAAACTGTGGAAAATTCTGAAAGAGATGGGAATACCAGACAACCTGACCTGCCTCCTGAGAAATCTGTATGCAGTTGTAGTTGCTAACATTGTGAAAATGAAGGCTGAGTGCCCAGGTAACATGAGTGAGGGAAAGCCAGTATTGTAACTGTATGGGACTCTCAGAGATTGTTGGATTCTGCTAAATGCACCCCTAACAACTGCACTCTACTTATGATCTTCCAGGAATGCTAATTCGACATATTTGGTAAAGCTGAACAAAGTTCAAGAATGAAATCTTACTGAAATGAATTTTGAAATAAGTACTTATATTTGAGAGAGAATGGAAGTGAGTATAGTAGTTTTTAGGAAATCCTATTTTTATTTTTTTTCATATCACAACATGTTTTTAAAACCCTTTCACAACAACTTTCACATTTGATACTATTTCCCCCCAAACTTGTTCATTTAAAGGATAAGCCTTACATAAATTCTAAGGCTGAAATAGTAATTTAGAAAAAAATTTCCCTGAGAAAGACAAAAGAATTCAGTGACTGATGCCTTCAACATAAGTATAATGTTAACTAGTAAAGAAAAATATAAAAATCTACTTTTCTCTCCATCAAAGTCACTGTTGTTGATTTCAATATTCCTTGAGAATTCCATGTTAATTCCTACTTCAAGATTTCACTCTTACTCTTTCCAAGCCCTGGATCTCTCTTGTTCTGTTTTTATATTTTTCTGTTAGATTTTAGGTGCCATGAGGTGCACTAGTATATCTCATTTATTTTTTTCTCTTAATGCCTAGAACAAGTACTGAGACATAATGGGGGTTAGTTGATTTATTTTAAATGGTGAGAAATATATTTGTCCAATTGCATACTGGGAAGAAGGCTTCCCAAGTGGCTCAATGGTAAAGAATTTGCCTGTCAATGCAGAATATATGAGTTTGATTGCCTTTGTGGATCACAGCCTTGTCATGGCAAAAGGGTTTGCATAATTTGGTGAATCTATGAGCCATGCTGTGCAGGGCCACCCAAGATGGACAGGTCATAATGAAGAATTCTGACAAAATGTGGTCCCCTGGAAGAGGAAATGCCAATCCACTCCAGTATTCTTGCCTAGAGAACACCATGGACAGTGTGAAAAGGCAAAAAGATATGACACTGAAAGATAACCCCCACCCCCAGGTTGGAAGGTGTCCAGTATGCTACTAGGGAAATGTGGAGGGCAATTACTAATAGCTTCAGAATGAATGAAGTGTCTGGGCCAGAGTGGAAGTGGGCTCACTTGTGGATGTGTCTAATTGTGAAAGTAATGTCTGATGCTGTAAAAAACAATATTGCATAGGAACCTGGAATGTTAGGTCCATGAATCAAGGTAAATTGCATGTGGTCAAACAGGACATGGCAAGATGAACATCTACATCTTGGGAATCAGTGAACTAAAATGGATGGGAACAGGCAAATTTAATTCAGATGATCATTATATCTACTACTGCAGGCAAGAATTCCTGGGAAGAAATGGAGTAGCTCTCATAGTTAACAAGAGTCCAAAATTCAGTACTTGTGTGCAGTCTCAAAAATGACAGAATAATCTGTGTTTGTTTCTGAGCCACCAGGCTTCCCTGGTGGCTCAGAGGGTAAAGTTTCTGCCTGCATTGCAGGAGACCTGGGTGCGATCACTAGGTCAGGAAGATTCCCTGGAGAAGAAATGGCAACCCTCTCTGATACTCTTGCCTGGAAAATCCCATGGACGGAGGAGCCTGGTAGCCACAGTCCATGGGGTCGCAAAAAGTTGGACATGACTGAGTGACTTCACTTTTCTGAGGTAAACTATTAGACATCAGAGTAATACAAGTCTAAGCCCCAAACACTGATGCTGAAGAAGCTGAAGTTAAATGGTTCTATAAAGATCTACAACATCTTCTAGAACTAATAGCAAAGAGGATGTCATTTTCATCATAGGGGATTGGAATGTCAAATTAGGAGGTTAAGAGATCCCCAGACTAACAGGCAAGTTTGTATTGGTTTGTAAAAGGAAGGAGGGCAAAGGTTAACAGAGTTTTGTGAAGATGGCACTGCTCATAGAAAACACCCTCTTCCAAAATATGAGACTACTTCACACGTGGATATCATCAGATGATCAATACCGAAATCAGATTATTTATGTTCTTTGCAGCCAAAGATGGAGGAACTCTATAGACATAGCATAAAAAAGACCTGGAGCTGACTGTGGCTCAGATCATAATTTAACCTTATTGTTAAATTCAGACTTAAATTGAAGAAAGTAGGGAAAACCACTAGGCCATTCAAGTATGATGTAACTCAAATCTCTTATGAGTATACAGTGGATGTGATAAATATATTCAAGGGATTATATATTTTCTACCAGGTTGAAAGAGTGCCTGAAGAACTACGGATGAATGTTTATAACATTGCACAGGAGACAGTGACCAAAATCATCTCAAAGAAAAGGAAAATGAAAGAAGACAAAGTAGTTGTCTGAGAAGGTTTTACAAATAGCTGAAGAAAAACATGAAGTGAAAGGCAGGGGAGAAAGGGAAATGTATACCGAACTGAGTGAAGAGTTGCAGAGAATAGACAGGAGAGGTAAAAAAAACCTTCTTAAATGAACAATGCGAAGAAATAGAGGAAAACGATAGAATGGAAAAGACTAGAGATTTTTCAAGAAGATTGGATATATCAAGGGACCATTTCATGCAAATGTGGGCACAATAAAGGACAGAAATGGTAAGGCCCTAAGAGAAACAGATGAGATTGTGAAGAGGGGGTAAGAATACACAAAACTATACTAAAAAGGTCTTAATGAACCTCTGATGGTGTGGTCACTCATCTAGACACAGACATCCTGGAATGTGAAGTCAAGTAACCCTTAGAAAGCACTCCTGTGATCAAAACTATTGCAGGTGATGGAATTCCAACTGAACTATTTAAAATCATGAAAGATGATGCTGTGAAAGTGCTGCACTCAATACGCCAGCAAATTTGGAAAACTCAGCAGTGACTACAGGACTGGAAAAGGTCAGTTTTCGTTTCAATCCCAAAGAAAGGCAATGCCAAAGAATGTTTAAACTACCACACAATTGCACTCATTTCACATGCTAGCAATGTCATGTTCAAAATCCTTCAAGCTAGGCTTCAGCAGTATATGAACTGAGAACTTCCAGATGTATGGGCTGTATTTAGAAAAGGCAGAGCAACCATGACATTGCCAACATTCATTGGATCAAGTAAAAAGCAAGGACATTCTAGGAAAACATATACTTCTCCTTCATTGACTATGCTAAAGCCTGTGACAGCGTGGATCACAACAAACTATGGAATATTCTTAAAGAGATGGGGATACCAGACCACCCAATCTACCTCTTGAGAAATCTGTATGTAAGTAAAAAAGCAACAGTTAGAACTGGATATGGAACAACTGACTGGTTCAAAATTGGGAAAGGAGCATGTCAAGGCTGTATAATGTCACCTTGCTTATTTAATTTTGGTGCAGAGTACATCATGCGAAATGCCAGGTTGGGTGAAGCACAAGCTGGAATCAATTGGTGGGAGTAATGTAAACAACCTCATATAGGAAGATAATACTATTTTAGTATCAGAAAGTGAAAAGGAACTAAAGAGCCTCTTGATGAGGGTGAAAGAGGAGAGTGAAAAATGTGGGTTGAAGCTCAACATTAAAAAACTAAGTTCTGGCATTTGGTCCCATCACTTTATGGCAAGTAGAAGGAGAAAAAGTGGAAACAGTGACAGATTTTATTTTCTTGGGCCACAAAATCACTATGAATGGTGACTAGCAGCCATAAAATTAAAAGATGCTTGCTCCTTGGAAGGAAAGACATGACAAAACAAGACAATGTATTAAAAAGCAGAGGCAACAATTTGCTGACACAGGTTCATACAGTGAAAGCTATGGTTTTTGCAGTTGTCATGTATGGATGTGAGAGTTGTACCATAAAGAAGGCTGATCCATGAAGAATTAATGCCTTTGAATTGTGGTGCTGGAGAAGACTCTTGAGAATCTGCAAAGAGATCAAGCCAGTCAGTCCTAAAGGAAATCAACCCAGAATATTCGTTGGATGGACTGCTACTGAAGCTTCAATACTTTGGTGACCTGATGTGAAGAGCTGACTTATTGGGGAAAAAAAAAAAAAAAAAAGACCTGAAAGATTGAAGGCAAAAAAAAGGAAGTTTCAAAGGATGAGATGTTTAGATAGTGTCACTGACTCACTAAATATGAATTTAAGCAAGCTCCATGATATACTGGTGGACAGAAGTTCCTGCAAGTTGCAGTTCATGGGGAAACCATGAGTGACTTGACTTAGGGACTGAACAACAACTGTACTTGAGAAGGCAATAAATTATAAAAGGTAAAAACTGATAAGCATTGAGAACCAACTGGAAGCTCCAACAGAGATGATGAAATCCAATCTGTCTACATTCCAGCTGCAACTAAAATCTTTTGCCTCACAATTAAGAATGCACAGGAGTACTTCTGTGACAGAAATGACTATTCTGTAAAAATAAGTTTAAAGCTATTTCAGCTTATACTTGAAATCATGGAAATCACAAAAACAAGAAATTTTTAATAGTTAAAAAAAAAGCTTAGGGCACACTTTGCAACTGAGGAAATGTTATTTTGGTAGGTCATATTTAGAGAGATAATGGATAAAAGAAAATTGCAGAAATCTTACAGTGGGGTTAGGGGTTTAAACATGAAGCTAATGATCAGGTCACTGGAAAGATGCAGATGACTTTCCAAACAGCAGAGACTTTGAAAGATAATGGAAATTAGAATCACATTAAGCCATTTTCTACTGAAGCAAGATGTTTTAATAAAGCAAACATAAGGTAAATATATCTTTGGAGCCTTGTATAAAGTCTAGGAGGTAGAATTAGGCTTTTTGCTTGTCAACACTATCTACTTCTGTGGTCTATCACTATGCAATTTTGGAGTCAGTTATCCAGCAACTTCTAAGTGAATATCTATATATAGAGAACATGATAGTAGAAGTAAACTCCTATGAAACATTGCAAACAAAAAGTTAAGATGAGGATACTCATCATCCAATTAAATGAATCAGCCTTTTAGATTGGAACTGGGTTTTCTTGGAACCGTATCTTAAAGCTCAGTTGCACATACTAGAACAGGGTAAAAACATTCCGGGATGGGCATTTATAAGGAACTTGGCACCAAACTGGTAGGGTGTATGTGTACTTTTGGGCTGCTTCCCATAGAGTTTTCAGTAAGCCAAAGCACAATAAAAGGAATAGAAGCAACTTTGGCTGAATCACACTTGAAACCAGCAGAATCTGCCAACTCTGGAAGCAGAGGCAAAGGCTGCAATAAAGATAAAGTAGGAGCACAGCTTTTCAATCCTTTCCAAACAAAGGGGGCTTAGACAGAAATAACTCTTTTCAGCATCCCGAGTGAAAAAATGTTGTCTTTGCCCACCCACTCTATTCATCTGATCTCATTACCTTGACTTTCACAACTAGTTTGTATATACCTCTGGACACAATCTATTGTCTTTTAGCAAGCTGAAATTAAGTATCCATAGAGAGACATTTTAGCAATTATAGACTGCTGATCTGTAGCACATGTGGAGAATGAACCTAATAACTTTAGAAGATGTGTTCTAAAATTAGTTTGCCTTTGTAAGGCTTTCAGTTCTTGCATTTTATATAGCCCTTCATTGCTCAGCTCATGCTGTAGAAACCTAGTGCCCATTTAGGATAGTGTGTGCATGCATGATCTGTTGCTCAGTCATGTCTGACTCTTTGCTACCCCATGGACCACCAGTGTATTGTTGTTGTTTTTGTTGAGTCACTAAATTGTGTCCAACTCTTTGCAACCCCTTGAATTGCAGCATGACAGGCTTCCTTACCCTTCACTCTCTCCTGGAGTTTACTCAAATTCATGTTCTTTGAGTCTGTGATAGTATCCAACCATGTGATCCTCTGTCATCCTCTTCTTTTGTCTTAAGTCTTTCCCAGCATCAGGGTCTTTTCAAGTGAGTCAGCTCGTCACATCATGTGTGTATCCTCTGTTGAATTCTGAATCAGGACATGTCTTCCTTCTGATCACTACTGCTTGGTACAACTAATGAAGATACAAAAGAGTTGAATTTTCCTTTTCCCTCTTGTCTTCGAGTATCCACAGAAGATGTGCTGGATGACTCAAGTTGTGAGGCAACAATAACACTTTTCTCCCCTGTATCTTTTGCACACAACATCAAGTGTAGAAAGAGGAATGAACTATCTCATTCCATATAAGTAAATAAGAATGTCACAGTTATCAGCAATTACAGCCCTCCACATGAGCCAGTGAACCCTGAGGAAACTTAGAAAGGAAAAGCCTTCTAGCAACCATCAGACTGCAGACACTCCTTATGGTGATCCTTGAGGAAATTCAGGATGTGAAAACACAGGATATTAGCCTCAGACAGCTGAGGTCCATATCAAAGAAATAGTTTTAGTGAGCTCACACTCTTGCACATTCCCACATATAGAAAGGCACTAAATTCCTTAACTTGAGATATTTGGCTTTCTTTAACTAACAGCAATTTTTTGATGTTTCAACTACCTGCCCTTTGTTGAAAAACTCCTATATATCCTGGCACACCCATCAGATCCTTTGTGCAGTTTTTTAGAGCTATCTGAAATGCTGTCTCCTGGGCTGCAGTCCGCATTTTTCCCCAAATGAAATTTAAGTTACAACTTTCACTTTGTGCTTATTTTTTTTTAAATCAATGAGGGAGAGCAAAGATGGTTGTATTATTTTCCCAATCTCTCTTTGTGATGGTTTATTTTATGTATCAACTTGGCTGAGCCACAGAATGCCCAAACAGCTGGTGAAACATTATTTCCATGTGAGTCTTGTATATGTTTTTGAACGAGATTAGACTTTGGATGTATAGAATGAATAAAGCAGATTGCACTCCCTTAACGTGGTGGGCATCATCCAATCCAATTGAGGGCCTGAATCAAACGAAAAGTCAGGCGAAGGTTAAATTTGTTCTCTGATTGACTGTTGAGCTCGAATATCAATGTTCACTTGGCTTTGGTTCTCTTGATTCTTAGGACCTGACACTCAGGCTGGAATTTAAACCATTATATCTCTGGCTCTTTGATGTTTTCAATTACATTACTAAAATGTTGGCTTAAAACAACATTAAAAAACTAAGATCATGCATCTGGTCCCATCACTTCATGGCAAATAGATGGGGAAACAATGGAAACTGTAAAAGACTTTATTTTCTTGGGCTCCAAAATCACTGCACATGGTGACTGCAGCCAAGAGATTAAAAGACACTTGCTACTTGGAAGAAAAGCTATAACAAGCCCAGACAGTGTATTAAAAAGCAGAGGCATTACTTTGCTAACAAAGATCTGTCTAGTCAAAGCTATGTTTATTTTTTTTTTAATTTTTTTTCCAGTAGTCATGTATGGATATGAAAGTTGGACCATAAATAAGGCTGGACACCAAAAAATTGATGGTTTTGAACTGTGGTGTTGGAGAAGACTCTTGAGAGTCCTTTGGATGGTAGGGAGATCAAATCAGTCAATTGTAAAGAAATCAGTCCTGAATATTCATTGGAAGGACTGATGCTGAAGCTGAAGCTCCAATAATTTGACCACCTTTCGTGAAGAGTGGACTCATTAGAAAAGACTTTGAAGCTGGGAAAGATTGAAGGCAGGGGAAGAAGGGGATGACAGACAACAAGATGGTTGGACGGCATCATTAACTGATGGGATTTGAGTTTGAGCAAAGTCCAGGAAATGGTGAAGGACAGGGAAGCCTGACTTGTTGCAGTCCATGGGATCACAAAGAGTCAGACATGACTAAGCCACTGAACAACAACTGGCTTTCCTAGATCCCTAGTCTGCAACAAGAGATGGAGGGAATTCTTGTTTCCATAATCTATCACTTTCTCTCTCTCTTTATCTCCTCCACTGGTTCTGTTTCTCTGGATACTTGTGACTAATATACTCCCAAATTTTTCCACTAATGTAATAAAAAAATGCCACACAGAATTGAATATCTAGAATAATTAAGGAGACAGTATGAGAGGCTTTCCATCACCAACTCCCAAGTTCACTCAGACTCATGTCCATCGAGTCAGTGATGCCATGCAGCCATCTCATACTCTGTCATCCCCTTCTCCTCCTGCTCCCAATCTCTCCCAGCATCAGAGTCTTTTCCAATGAGTCAACACTTTGAATGAAATGGCCAAAGTACTGGAGTTTCAGCTTCAGCATCATTCCTTCCAAAGAAATCCCAGGCCTGATCTCCATTAGAATGGACTGGTTGGATCTCCTTGCAGTCCAAGGGACTCTCAAGAGTCTTCTCCAACACTACAGTTCAAAACCGTCAATTCTTCGGCACTCGGCTTTCTTCACAGTCCAACTCTCACATCCACACATGACTACTGGAAAAACCATAGCCTTGACTAGATAGAACTTTGTTGGCAAAGTAATGTCTGTAATTTTTAATGTGCTGTCTAGGTTGGTAATAACTTTCCTTCCCAGGAGTAAGCGTATTTTAATTTCATGGCTGCAGTCACCATCTGCAGTGATTTTGGAGCCCCTCCCACCAAATAAAGTCTGCCACTGTTTCCCCATCTATATCCCATGAAGTGATGGGACCAGATGCCATGATCTTCGTTTTCTGAATGTTGAGCTTTAAGCCAACCTTTTCACTCTCCTCTCTCTTTCATCAAGAACCTTTTTAGTTCCTCTTCACTTTCTGCCATAAGGGTGGTGTCATCTGCATATCTGAGGTTATTGATATTTCTCCCAGCAATCTTGATTCCATCTTGTGCTTCTTCGAACCCAACGTTTCTCATGATGTACTTTGCATATAAGTTAAATAAGCAGGGTGACAATATACAGACTTGATGTACACCATTTCCTATTTCGAACCAGTCTGTTTTTCAATGTCCAGTTCTAACTGTTGCTTCCTGATCTGCATATAAGTTTCTCAAGAGGCAGGTCAAGTAGTCTGGAATGCCCATCTCTTTCAGAATATTCCACAGTTTATTGTGATCCACACAGTCAAAGGCTTTGGCATAGTCAATAAAGCAGAAATAGACATTTTTCTGGAACTCTCTTGCTTTTTCCATGATCCACTGGATGTTGGCAATTTGATCTCTGGTTCCTCTGCCTTTTCTAAAACCAGCTTGAACATCGGGAAGTTCACAGTTCACATATTTCTGAAGCCTGGCTTGGAGAATTTTGAGATTACTTTACTGGCGTATGAGATGAGTGTAATCGTGTGGTAGTCTGAGCATTCTTTGGCATTGCCTTCCTTAGGGATTGGAATGAAAACTGACCTTTTCCAGTCCTGTGGCCACTGCTGAGTTTTCCAAATTTTCTGACATATTGAGTGCAGCACTTTCATAGCATCATCTTTCAGGATTTGGAATAGCTCAACTGGAATTCCATCACCTCCACTAGCTTTTTCCATAGTGATGCTTTCTAAGGCCCACTTGACTTCACATTCCAGGATGTCTGGCTCTAGGTGAGTGATCATACCATCATGATTATCTGGGTCGTAAAGCTCTTTTTTGTACAGTTCTTCTATGTATTCTTGCGACTTCTTAATATCTCCTGTTTCTGTTAGGTCCATACCATTTTTGTCCTTTATCGAGTCCATCTTTTCATGAAATGTTCCCTTTGTATCTCTAATTTTTTTGAAGAGATCGCTAGTCTTTCTCATTCTGTTGTTTTTCTCTATTTCTTTGTATTGATAGCTGAGGAAGGCTTTCTTATCTCTTCTTGCTATTCTTTGGAACTCTTTGGAACTTCATGGATATAAGATGAGATCAGTAGCTCAGTGGTGTCTGACTCTTTGCAACACAATGAATTGCAACATGACCAGCCTCCCTGTACATCACCAACTCCCGGAGTTCACTCAGACTCACGTTCATAGAGTCAGTGATTCCATCCAGCCATCTGATCCTTTATTGTCCTCTTCTCATTTTGCTCCCAATCCCTTCCAGGATCAGAGTATTTTCCAATGAGTCAACCCTTCGCATGAGGTGGCCAAAGTACTGGAGTTTCAGCTTTAGCATCATTCCTTCCAAAGAAAACCCAGGGCTGATCTCCTTCAGAATGGACTGGTTAGATCTCCTTGCAGTCCAAGGGACTCTCAAGAGTCTTCTCCAACACCACAGTTCAAAAGCATCAATTCTTTGGCACTCAGCCTTCTTCACAGTCAAACTCTCACATCCATACATGACCATGGGAAAAAACATAGCCATGACTAGACAGACCTTTATTGGCAAAATAATGTCTCTGCTTTTGAATATGCTATCTAGGTTGGTCATAACTTTCCTTCCAAAGATAAGCGTCTTTTAATTTCATGGCTGCAATCACCGTCTGTAGTGATTTTGGAGCCCCCCAAAATAAATTCTGACACTGTTTCCACTGTTTACCCATGTATTTCCCATGAAGTGATGGGACCAGATGTCATGATCTTCTTTTTCTGAATATTGAGCTTTAAACCAACTTTTTCACTCTCCTCTTTCTCTTTCATCAAGAGCCTTTTTAGTTCCTCTTCACTTTCTGCCATAAAGGTGGTGTCATCTGCATATCTGAGGTTATTGATATTTCTCCCAGCAATCTTGATTCCATCTTGTGTTTCTTCAAATCCAGCATTTCTCATGATGTTCTTGCATATAAGTTAAATAAGCAGGGTGACAGTATACTGCCTTGACATACTCTTTTTCCTATTTGGAACCAGTCTGTTGTTCCATGACCAGTTCTAACTGTTGCTTCCTGACCTGCATACAGATGTCTCAAGAGGCAGATCAGGTGGTCTGGTATTCCCATCTCTCTCAGAATTTTCCAGAGTTTATTGTGATCCACACAGTTAAAGGCTTTGTCATAGTCAATAAAGCAGAAATAGATGTTTTTCTGGAACTCTCTTGCTTTTTCCATGATCCAGCGGATGTTGGCAATTTGATCTCTGGTTCTTCTGCCTTTTCTAAAATCAGCTTGAACATCAGGAAATTCACAGTTCAAATATTGCTGAAGCCTGGCTTGGAGAATTTTGAGCATTACTTTACTAGCATGTGAGATGAGTGCAACTGTGCGGTAGTTTGAGCATTCTTTGGCATTGCCTTTCTTTAGGATTGGAATGAAATCTGTCCTTTTCCAGTCCTGTGGCCAATGCTGAGTTTTCCAAATTTGCTGGCATATTGAGTGAAGCACTTTCACAGCATGATCTTTCAGGATTTGGAATAGCTCAACTGGAATTCCATCACCTACACTAGCTTTGTTCATACTGATGCTTTCTAAGGCTCACTTGACTTCAAATTCCAGGATGTCTGGCTCTAGGTCAGTGATCACACCATCATGATTATCTTGGTCATGAAGATCTTTTTTGTACAATTCTTCTGTGTATTCTTTCCATCTCTTCTTAATATCTTCTGCTTCTGTTAGGTCCATACCATTTCTGTCCTTTATCAAGCCCATCTTTGCATGAAATGTTCCTTTGGTATCTCTGATTTTCTTGACGGGACCTCCAGTCTTTCCCATTCTGTTGTTTTCCTGTATAACTTTGCATTGATCGCTGAAGAAGGCTTTCTTTTCTCTTCTTGCTATTCTTTGGAACTTGCATTCAGATGTTTATATCTTTCCTTTTCTCCTTTGCTTTTTGTTTCTCTTCTTTTCACAGCTATTTGTAAGGCCTCCCCACACAGCCATATTGCTTTTTTGCATTTCTTTTCTGTGGGGATGGTCTTGGTCCCTGTCTCCCATACAATGCCACGAACCTCATTCCATAGTTCATCAGACACTCTATCTATCAGATCTAGGCCCTTAAATCTACTTCTCACTTCCACTGTATAATCATAAGGGATTTGATTTAGGTCATACCTGAATGGTCTAGTGTTTTTCCCTACTTTCTTCAATTTAAATCTGAATTTGGCAATAAGGAGTTCATGGTCTGAGCCACAGTCAGCTCCTGGTCTTGTTTATGCTGACTGTATAAAGCTTCTCCATCTTTGGCTGCAAAGAATATAATCGATCTGATTTCGGTGTTGACCATCTGGTGATGTCCATGTATAGAGTCTTCTCTTGTGTTGTTGGAAGAGGGTGTTTGCTATGACCAGTGCATTTTCTTGGCAAAACTCTATTAGTCTTTGCCCTGCTTCATTCCGTATTCCAAGGCCAAATTTGCCTGTTACTCCAGGTGTTTCTTGACTTCCTACTTTGGCATTCCAGTCCCCTAGGTTGAAAAGGACATCTTTTTTGGGTGTTAGTTCTAAAAGGTCTTGTAGGTCGTCATAGAACCATTCAACTTCAGCTTCTTCAGCGTTTATTGGTTGGGGCATAGACTTGGATTACTGTGATATTGAATGGTTTGCCTTGGAAACGAACAGAGATCATTCTGTCATTTTTGAGATTGCATCCAAGTACTGCATTTCAGACTCTTTTGTTAACCATGATAGCCACTCCATTTCTTCTGAGGGATCCTGCCCACAGTAGTAGATATAATGGTCATCTGTGTTAAATTCACCCATTCCAGTCCATTTCAGTTCACTGATTCCTAGAATGTCGACGTTCACTCTTGCCATCTCTTGTTTGACCACTTCCAATTTGCCTTGATTCATGGACCTAACATTCCAGGTTCCTATGCAATATTGCACTTTACAGCCTCAGACCTTGCTTCTATCACCAGTCACATCCACTGGTGGGTATTCTTTTTGCTTTGGCTCCATCCCTTCTTTCTTTCTGGAGTTATTTCTCCACTGATCTTCAGTAGCATATTGGGCTCCTACTGACCTGGAGAGTTTATTTTTCAGTATCCTATCATTTTGTCTTTTCATACTGTTCATGGGGTTCTCAAGGCAAGAATATTGAAGTAGTTAGCCATTCCCTTCTCCCGTGGACCACATTCTGTCAGATCACTCCATCATGACCCACCCATCTTGGGATGCCCCACGGGCATGGCTTAGTTTCATTGAGTTAGACAAGGCTGTGGTCCTAGTGTGATGAGCCATGGCTGCACGGGCGCAGGAGAGCCTAGAGGAGCTATCACATGTTGAAGGTCAGGAAGGGTGGCAGTGAGAAGAGACCCCTTGTCCAAGCTAAGGAGCGATGGCTGTGCTTTGCTGGAGCAGCCGTGAAGAGATACCCCCTGCCCAAGGTAAGAGAAACCCAAGTGAGACGGTAGGTCTTGCAAGAGGGCATCAGAGGGAAAAAGCACTGAAACCATACTGACAGAAAAATAGTTAATCTAATCACACTGGAATGTAAAAGTAGGAAGTCAAGAAACACCTGGAGTAACAGGCAAATTTGGCCTTGGAATACGGAATGAAGCAGGGCAAAGACTAATAGAGTTTTGCCAAGAAAATGCACTGGTCATAACAAACACCCTCTTCCAACAACACAAGAGAAGACTCTATACATGGACATCACCAGATGGTCAATACCAAAATCAGATTGATTATATTCCTTGCAGTCAAAGATGGAGAAGCTCTATACAGTCAGCAAAAACAAGACCAGGAGCTGACTGTGGCTCAGATCATGAACTCCTTATTGCCAAATTCAGACTTAAATTGAAGAAAGTAGGGAAAACCACTAGACCATTCAGGTATGACCTAAATCAAATCCCTTATGATTATACAGTGGAAGTGAGAAGTAGATTTAAGGGCCTAGATCTGATAGATAGAGTGTCTGATGAACTATGGAATGAGGTTCATGGCATTGTATGGGAGACAGGGACCAAGACCATCCCCACAGAAAAGAAATGCAAAAAAGCAATATGGCTGTGTGGGGAGGCCTTACAAATAGCTGTGAAAAGAAGAGAAACAAAAAGCAAAGGAGAAAAGGAAAGATATAAACATCTGAATGCAAGTTCCAAATAATAGCAAGAAGAGAAAAGAAAGCCTTCTTGAGCAATCAATGCAAAGAAATAGAAGAAAACAAGAGACTGGGAAAGACTAGGGATCTCTTCAAGAAAATCAGAGATACCAAAGGAACATTTCATGCAAAGATGGACTCGATAAAGGACAGAAATGCTGTGGACCTAACAGAAGCAGAAGATATTAAGAAGAGGTGGCAAGAATAGACAGAAGAACTGTACAAAAAAGTCTTCATGACCAAGATAATCACGATGGTGTGATCACTCACCTAGAGCCAGACATCCTGGAATGTAAAGTCAAGTGGGCCTTAGAAAGCATCACTACGAACAAAGGTAGTGGAGATGATGGAATTCCAGTTGAGCTATTCCAAATCTTGAAAGACGATGCTGTGAAAGTGCTGCACTCAATATGCCAGCAAATTTGGAAAACTCAGCAGTGGCCACAGGACTGGAAAAGGTCAGTTTTCATTCCAATCCCAAAGAAAGGCAATGCCAAAGAATGCTCAAACTACCGCACAATTGTACTCATCTCACACGCTAGTAAAGTAATGCTCAAAATTCTCCAAGCCAGGCTTTAGCAATATGTGAACCATGAATTTCCTGATGTTCAAGCTGATTTTAGAAAAGGCAGAGGAACCAGAGATCAAATTGTCAACATCAGCTGGATCATGGAAAAAGCAAGAGAGTTCCAGATAAGCATCTATTTCTGCTTTATTGACTATGCCAAAGCCTTTGACTGTGTGGATCACAATAAACTGTGGAAAATTCTGAAAGAGATGGGAATACCAGACCACCTGATCTGCCTCTTGAGAAATTTGTATGCAGGTCAGGAAGCAACAGTTATAACTGGACATGGAACAAAAGATTGGTTCCAAATAGGAAATGTATTACATCAAGGCTGTATATTGTCACCCTGCTTATTTAACTTATATGCAGAGTACACCATGAGAAATGCTGGACTGGAAGAAACACAAGTTGGAATCAAGATTGCTGGGAGAAATATCAATAACCTCAGATATGCAGGTGACACCACCCTTATGGCAGATAGTGAAGAGGAACTAAAAAGCCTCTTGATGAAAGTGCAAATGGAGAGTGAAAAGGTTGGCTTAAAGCTCAACATTCAGAAAACGAAGATCATGGCATCTGGTCCCATCACTTCATGGGAAATAGATGAGGAAACAGTGGAAACAGTGTCAGACTTTATTTTGGGGGACTCCAAAATCATGCAGATGGTGACTGCAGCGATGAAAGTAAAAGACGCTTACTCCTTGGAAGGAAAGTTATGAACAACCTAGATAGCATATTCAAAAGCGGAGACATTACTTTGCCAATAAAGGTCTGTCTAGTCAAGGCTATGGTGTTTCCCCTGATCATGTATGGATGTGAAAGCTGGACTGTGAAGAAGACTGAGTGCCTAAGAATTGATTATTTTGAACTGTGTTGTTGGAGAAGACTCTTGAGAGTCCCTTGGAGTGCAAGGAGATCCAATCAGTCCATTCTGAAGGCGATTAGCCCTGGGATTTCTTTGGACGGAATGATGCTAAAGCTGAAACTCCAGTACTTTGGCTACTTCATGAGAAGAGTTGACTCATCGAAGAAGACTGATGCTGGGAGGGATTGAGGGCAAAATGAGAAGGGGATGACAGAGGATGAGATGGCTGGATGGCATCACTGACTCGATGGATGTGAGTCTGAGTGAACTCCCGGAATTGGGATGGACAGCAAGGCCTGGCGTGCTGCAATTTATGAGATCGCAAAGAGTCGTACACGACTGAGTGACTGATCTGATCTGATCTGATGGTTTTAGTGTGTTTGCCCTCTGATGCCCTCTTGCAACACCTAAGTTAAAAACCCTTTAACTTTTGTTTGATATTTAGATAGTAACAATATCAACAAACAAATGCTACTGTATTCACTTGAGATATTGTTTTCATGAGCAGGAATAAGTTTAGCTCATGATATCCACATGGATATTTTATTAGGATTTTTACTTTCTTTCTGTAGCTTCATTATTTTGGAAATATTATGAGAATTTTTTATTGCTGCACTTTTCAAAGATAAATTGTTTTCTGGAGTAATCATTCATGCAACATGTTTCCCTTTCCTAAGTCAGCATAGAGGGGGAAAAAAAAAGAGACATATTTCAGGATATTTAACAGAAAGTAGATGATGACTACCACCACCAGCGGTACAGAGATTTCTCATGGGAGAAAAAATAAATTCAAAAACAAACTAAAGAATCTGGTGTTACGTCTCAATAAGCGACTGCTGCTGCTGCTGCTGCTGCTAAGTCGCTTCAGTCGTGTTCGATTCTGTGCGACCCCATAGACAGAAGCTCACCAGGCTCCCCTGTCCCTGGGATTCTCCAGGCAAGAACACTGGAGTGGGTTGCCATTTCCTTCTCCAATGCATGAAAGTGAAAAGTGAAAGTGAAGTCGCTCAGTCGTGTCCGACACTTAGCGAACCCATGGACCGGAGCCTACCAGGATCTTCCGTCCATGGGATTTTCCAGGCAAAAGTACTGAGGTGGGGTGCCATTGCCTTCCCCGATAAGCGACTGCATGCGACAGCAAATGATACTCACCATTCTGTCTTTCCTGATGGCAGATTTCCTGCCATATTGAAGAGGTCCACTGCATTCATTGTCCTTGAGTCTCCATGCAGAATTCCTGACAGAGTCTAAGACGTAACCAAGTCTGACAGTAGAAGGTGGAAGTGATCTGTATTATTCCTGTCATGCTCTTGTGATGTTTAAGTGATTAGCAAATTGATCTTCAGTTAATACAATAAGAGAGAGAGGTTGGATTCTAATTAGTGTATAATAACTTTAAGGATGATAATATATGAAAGTTCAAAAATGTTCCTTGCATTATAAGTCATTCATCAATACTTGTGCTTCTGAGATAATTGAGTTAGAGAAATTACTCTTTAAAATACTAACCTAATTTAGCCAACACATGTTATCTTAGACTTTAAAGAAAAAAAAATATAGTAAGAAGTCTGGGTTATCCATAGGTTTTTATAATAAATCCACAAAATAAACATGCGCTGATTAAAGGTTAATAGAAGTATGACTAGGGAAATGGCCAAATCTTTATGATAGTCTTTTAAACATTTTCTAGAGACCATTATTTTAGTGAGGCAGAATACAGGTGACTCACTGAACAGCTACTGTCCCAGGTGTCCTTAGACAGTCACCTGGTGGACAGTAGCCTAGTGGGAATACAGAGACTCCCCTTATCTTCATAATTACAAAGTGAATTTAAGGCATGCAGTGTTTCAGTATATTAGTCAATGTAAAGTGAATTATGTTTACTACACATTTGACTCAAACTTACAGTATAGTGCAGAAACAGACTCTAGTCTACCAGGCTTCTCTGTCCATGGAATTTTCTAGGCAAGAGTACTGGAGTGGGTTGCCATTTCTTTCTCTAGGGAAACAGATACACCTTTGCTCAAAAACTCATAAAGATTTACATTTTCCTTCAGAAGTGAAAAAGTGAAGTCGCTCAGTCATGTCCGACTCTTTGTGACCCCATGGACGGTAGCCTACCAGGCTCTGCCGCCCATGGGGTTTTCCAGGCAAGAATACTGGAGTGGGCTGCCATTTCCTTCTCCAAATAATATTCACAGTACATGTGATCATTCACAGTTGTATAACCTTATCTCATCTCCTATGATAGTACTTTTGAAAGCCTGTTTTCTCTTATTCAGTTGTCTATTTCTTTATATCAATCCGTACAGTTTCCATTTGCACATCTCTAGATTTTCTCATGGTTTTGTGTTTGTTCTTTAGATGATGTCCTCTTTGTTTTTCCTAAGTTGACCACTCTTCAAAATTAGGATGAGTCCCAGCTTCATCATAAGCCCTATTCAGATGTTTGTAACAGATATTATCCTTTCATCTTAATGACTACTCAGGGCACATATATTTGGCGTCAAGTATTATGAAAGGCCCTTCTCAGCTTTTGTTTTCAAATTAAGTTATAGTCTCACCTCTAGCTTTATATATATATATATATATATATATATATATATATATATATACATTGCTGCAAGATTATTGATTCAATGTTGAAATATTTCATTTCTACCAACTCTATAGTTAACAGAGGCAAAATTTTGCCATCTTCTTACTCTGTACTTGTGGGATACTATAGAACAAAGCTAGGTACATATTACTCTCTCAATAAATAATTGTTGAATTAAACTGAACAGAAAAATAAAATGCCACTTTATGATGACTGGTTTTAGAAGTTTTACCTAATGATGTCATTTTATAACTTTTTCTATGACATTATTCTATTGACTTGAGAACCTCTAATTTTCTTGTTAGTAAATTGTTAGTGAAAGTGTTAGTTGCTCAGTCATGTCTGACTCTTTGCAACCCCGGGGACTGTGGCCTGCCAGGCCTCTCTGTCCATGGACTTCTGCAAGAATATTGGAGTGGATATCAATTCCCTTCTTCAAGGGATCTTCCCAATCCAGGAATTGAACCCAGGTCTCTTGCATTTCATTGGTAAGGAGACTCCAAATCTTGTTTTATTCACAATTGAAATATAAAATGTATTGGTCTTAAAATAAACATAATTATAAAATAAGTACTTACTATAATGGCTTCAGACATGACTGAGTGACTTCACTTTCGCTTTTCACATTCACACAATGGAGAAGGAAATGGCAACCCACTCCAGTATTCTTGCCTGGAGAATCCCAGGACGGAAGAGCCTGGTGGGCTGCCGCCTATCGGGTCGCACAGAGTTGGACACGACTGAAGAGACTTAGCAGCAGCATAATGCCCATATATTATTTGTTGGAATTTTTCTTTTCTTAAATCCCCAAATACCCTGTAATATTATGACTCCACGTAACAATAAGAAAGGTTATTAATAGAATTAAAATTTGAATCCAGATAAATTCTAAGTGTTTGTTGCAAACTATCTGATAACACAAAACCCACCATTATTAATTTTTAAATGTTTTTTTCATTACATCTGTAACTCTTAGACATTTGACTGGGAAATTTGTATAATTCATAGCAATGTCTAACTTAAAAACACAGGTTAAAATTTGGTCATATAAAAAGGTTTGCAACCATGTAAGTAGGGAAGAATAGCTTTGTACATAACAAAGCTATCATGTCGCATAATGAAAAACTTGAAAGTTGTTTAACTCACTGATTTCCCTCATTAACTTTACTAATTCAATCCGGCCTAGTTTGCATATTCTGTATATCTTATACACACCACTATGGAAAAAACACAGATAAAGTTTGTATTGATCTATCCATCTATCTATCATCTACCTACATATATATCTATATGTGTGTGTAAACTAATATGATATTATTCTCCTTTAAAATAACCCCAGCTTATTTTTTAAAATAGTAATAATTGCATGGAATTATTTCATTAAACGTATTCTTTGCTATACCACTCACAAAAATTGCTTTGCACAAGTTGATTAAATATTCTTAGAAAACTTCAACATTATCACAAACAATATTGAAGTTTCAAATTGAATTTTAAATTATAACTAGGCTCAACCACAGCCTTGTTAATCAAAATAGGAACCTTTACAATCAACACATTTTTGACAATGAGAAACATGTTTATTTATTCCTGTAGCATAAAAATCCATGTTTCAGGATTTTATGAACTCTTGGAAAGCAGCTTCTGCCTCCTGCTGGTTGTGGAAGCATTTTGCCTGCAAAAGTTGTCCAGATCCTTGAAGTGGCAGTTAGTTGGCTAGAAGCCAGGTGAGTGTGGCAAATGAGACAAAAGTTCATCGCCCAATTCATTAAACTGTGAAGCATTTTTTGTGTGACCTGTGGTCTGGTGTTGTCATGGAGAGGAACTGGGTCCTTTCTGTTGACCAATGCCAGCTGCAGGCATTGCAGTTTTCAGTGCCTCTCATAGATTTGCTGAGCAGGCTTCTCAGATGTAATGGTTTTATAAGGATTCAGAAAGCTATAGTGGATCAGACTGGCAGCAGACCACCAGTGATCATGACCTTTCTTGGTGCAAGTTTGGCTTTGGGAAGTGCTTTGGAGCCTCTTCTCAGTCCAACCACTGAGCTGATCATCACCAGTTGTCTGTCATATAAAATTTACTTTTCGTCATAATCTGATCAAGAAATGGTTCGATGTTGTGGCATAGAATAAGAGAAGATGACACTTTGATGATTTTAAAATTAGTTCAGCTCATGAGGCACCTATTTACTGAGCTTTTTTAACTTTCCAATTTACTTCAAATGCTGAATGACCATAAAATGTTCAACATTGAGTTCTTTGGCAGCATCTTATGTAGTTGTAAGAAGCTCAGCTTTGATGATGGCTCTCAATCAGTTGTTGTCACTTCTGATGGCCAACCACCATGATCCTCTTCTTCAAGGTTCTTGCCTCCTTTGCAAAACATCTTGAACCAACACTGCACTGTACATTCATTAGCAGTTTCTGGGCCAAATTTGTTGTGTAGTTGGAAGCTGTCTCTACTGCTTCATGACCCATTTTGAACTCAAATAAGAAAATCTCTCAAACTGGCTTTGTGTCTAACAGTATTTCCCTAGCCTAAAATGAGGCAAAATTTGTAGTCAAGTTCATTCAACTTTGAAGCATTTGTTGTGTGACATGTGGTCTGGTGTTGTCACAGAGAATTTGGTAATGGACAGGGAGACCTGGCATGCTGCAGTCCAGGGGGTGGCAAAGAGTTGGACACAGCTGAGGGACTGAACTGAACTGAACTGAAAATTAACAACAACAACAACAACAAACATACAGTAAATAACAAGTCTTTCAGTTCAGGGTCAGTTGCTCAGTCGTGTTCGACTCTTTGCAACCCCATGAATCCCAGCATGCCAGGCCTCCCTGTCCATCACCAGCTCCCAGAGTGCATTCAAACTCATGTCCATTAAGTCAGTGATGCCATTCAGCCATCTCATCCTCTGTTGTCCCCTTTTCCACCTACCCCCAATCCCTCCAAGCATCAGTGTCTTTCCCAATGAGTCAACTCTTCCCCTGAGGTGGCCAAAGTTTTGGAGTTTCAGCTACAGCATCAGTCCTTCCAATCAATATCCAGGACTGATCTCCTTTAGGATGGACTGGTTGGATCTCCTTGCAGTCCAAGGGACTCTCAAAAGTCTTCTCTAACACCACAGTTCAAAAGCATCAATTCTTTGGCACTCAGCTTTCTTCACAGTCCAACTCTCACATCCTTACATGACCACAGGAAAAACCATAACCTTGACTAGACAGACTTTTGTTGGCAAAGTAATGTCTCTGCTTTTGAATATGCCATCTATGTTGGTCATAACTTCCATTCCAAGGAGTAAGTTGTTTTTTTTTTTTTTTTAATTTCATGGCTGTAATCACCACCTGCAGTGATTTTGGAGGCCCCCAAAATAAAGTCTGACACTGTTTGCACTGTTTCCTTATCTATTTCCCATGAAGTGATGGGACCAGATGCCATGATCTTCATTTTCTGAATGTTGAGCTTTAAGCCAACTTTTTCACTCTCCACTTTCACTTTCATCAAGAGGCTTTTGAATTCCTCTTCACTTTCTGCCATAAGGGTGGTGTCATCTGCATATCTGAGGTTATTGGTATTTCTCCTGGCAATCTTGATTCCAGCTTGTGCTTCTTCCATCTTCTCATGATGTACTCTGCAAAGAAGTTAAATAAGCAGGGTGACAATATACAGCCTTGATGTACTCCTTTTCCTAATGCAAAAAAGCAAAATGTCTGTCTGGGGAGGCCTTACAAATAGCTGTGAAAAGAAAAGAAGCAAAAAGCAAAGGAGAAAAGGAAAGACATAAGCATCTGAATGCAGAGTTCCAAAGAATAGTAAGGAGAGATAAGAAAGCCTTCCTCAGTGCTCAATGCAAGGAAATAGTGGAAAACACAGAAGAGGAAAGACTAGAGATCTCTTCAAGAAAATTAGAGATACCAAGGGAACATTTCATGCAAAGATGGGCTCGATAAAGGACAGAAATTGTATGGACCTAACAGAAGCAGAGATATTAAGATGAGGTGGCAAGAATAGACAGAAGAACTGTATGAAAAAGATCTTCATGACCCGGATAATCATGATGGTGTGATCACTCACCTAGAGCCAGACATCCTGGAATGTGAAGTCAAGTGGGCCTTAGAAAGCATCACTATGAACAAAGCTAGTGGAGGTGATAGAATTCCAGTTGATCTATTCCAAATCCTGAAAGATGATGTTATGAAAGTGCTGCACTCAATATGCCAGCAAATTTGGAAAACTCAGCAGTGGCCACAGGACTGGAAAAGGTCAGTTTTCATTCCAATCCCAAAGAATGGCAATGCCAAAGAATACTCAAAGTACCTCACAATTGTACTCATCTCACATGCTAGTAAAGTAGTGCTCAAAATTCTCCAAGTCAGGCTTCAGCAATACATGAACAGTGAACTTCCAGATATTCAAGCTGGTTTTAGAAATGGCAGAGGAACCAGAAATCAAATTGCCAACATCCACTGGATCATGGAAAAAGCAAGAGAGTTCCAGAAAAACATCTATTTTTGCTTTATTGACTATGCCAAAGCCTTTGACTGTGTGGACCACAGAAAACTGTGGAAAATTCTGAAAGAGATGGGAATACCAGACCACCTGATCTGCCTCTTGAGAAATTTGTATGCAGGTCAGGAAGCAACAGTTAGAACTGGACATGGAACAACAGACTGGTTTCAAATAGGAAAAGGAGTACGTCAAGGCTCCTTTTACATATTGTCACCATGCTTATTTAACAAGTCATGAGCAAAAAACATTAAGTGAGAAATGTGCATTAAAGTGGTGACTATGTTCAAGAATATATCCCAACACGAAATGGTAAATTTCAACAATGCAAGACCGCAATTACTTTTGCACCTACTTAATAGTTCAAGAATTTGAAATAATATGAAAACCATGTTAAAATATAGAGCTTAAACCTCTCTATTTTACATCAAGAGCTTTGGTCTCATTAGTGCTTTATAGGTTATTACTTTTTTCTATTAGTTTTTCTATAGCAGTAGCTTACCCAAGAAAGATATTAATTCTGCCCAAGAACAAAAAATTATTAAAAATATTAAAAAACCCTTTAACATTCATGCCAGAGAACCTAAGCATTATATGCCAAGCACTTCACATATATTGATCCTAATATTTGCAGAATCTCTGTAAGAGAATATTCTTCTTTATATACAGAAAAACTACAGCCCTGAGAGTTTAGACACCTTAACTAATAGATAGTGGGGAAATTAATCAATGCCTTTCTCATTTCAGAAAACTGCCTCTGGCTGGTCATTCTATTCTCAGGTCTTTTCTCTTCATTTTCATCCATAGCACTTAATTTTCACAAATTGACAACTGAATTTTGTTAGAATTAGAAAGCAATATTTTTACTGTACTTTTTCCTGGAGTGTGAAGTCCAGTGAATCTTAGGAAGCATTAATACAATCAAAGCTAGTGGAGGTGATGAATTCCAGCTGAGCAATTTCAAATCCTATAAGATGATGCTCTTAAAGTGCTGCACTCAATATGCCAGCAAAACTGGAAAACTCAGCAGCAGTCACAAGACTGGAAAAGGTCAGTTTTCATTCCAATCCTAAAGAAGGGCAATGACAAAGAATGTTCAAACTACTGCACAATTGTACTCATTTGATGTGCTAGCAAGGTCATGCTCAAAATATCCTCCAAGGTAGATTTCAACAGTACATGAACCAAGAACTTCCAGATTTACTGGAATTAGAAAAAGAAGAGGAATCAGAGACCGAATTGTCAACATTTTTTGGATCATAGAAAAAGCAAGAGAATTCCGGAAAAACACCTACTTCTTCTTCATTGACTATGCTAGAGCGTTTGCCTGTGTGGATTACAACAATCTGTGGAAAATGCTTAAAGAGATGTGAATACCAGACCATCTTACCTGACTCCTGAGAAATCTGTATGCAGGACAAGAATCAACAGAACCAGACATGGACTAATGGATTGGTTCAAAACTGGGAAAGGACTACATCAAGGCAGTATACTGTCACCTTGCTTACTTAAATTATATGCAGCATATATTTTGCAAAATACCAGGCTAAATGAAGCTCAAGCTGGAATCAAGATTTCCAGGAGATATATCAATAATCTCAGATATGCAGATGACACCGCCCTAATGGCAGAAAGAGAAGAACTAAAGAGCCTCTTGATGAAGGTGAAAGAAGAGAGTGAAAAAGCTGGCTTGAAACTCAACATTCAAAACCCTAAGATCATGGCCTCCTGTTCCTTCACTTCATGGCAAATAGATGGGGAAACCATGTAAACAGTGAAATACTTTCTTTTCCTGGGCTCCAAAATTACTATGAATGGTGAATACAGCCATGAAATAAAAAAAAAAAAAAAGCTTTCTTCTTGGAAAAAAAGCTATGACAAACCAAGACAGCATAATATTAAAAAGCAGAGACATTACTTTGCCCACAAAGTTCAGTACAGTCAAAGCTATGGTTTTTCCAGTAGTCATGTATGGATGTGATATTTGGACTGTAAAGGCTGAATGCTAAAGAATTGCTGCTTTTGAACTGTGGTGTTGGAAAAGACTCTTGAGAGTCCCTTGGACTGCAAGGAGATCCAATTAGTCCATCCTAAAGGAAATCAGTCCTGAATATTCATTGGAAGGACTGATGCTGAAGCTGAAACTCCAATACTTTGGCCACCTGATGTGAAAAACTGACTCATTTGAAAAGACCATGATGCTGGGAAAGATTGAGGGCAGGGGGAGAAGGGGACGACAGAGGATGAGATGGTTGGATGGCATCACCGACTCGATGGACACAAATTTGAGTAGACTCTGGGAGTTGGTGATGGACAGGGAGATGTGGTGTGCTGCAGTCCATAGGGTTGCAAAGAGTCAGACGCGACTGAGCGACTGAACTCAACTGAACTGACTGATACTTCAAAATATTTTAGAAGAGTCTTGCCAATTATCACTCACATTTTTTGCTCACGCTTGGGGTCGCACAGAGTTGGACACGACTGATGCGACTCAGCAGCAGCAGCAGTACTTTAAACAAGTATGAATATCATAACAACTCTCAGGATTTTTCAGGTGAATAATGGATCCTGATCCTATGGTCTCCATATGATCTCCTAAAGGTGGTGAGGAGGGAAGTGAGCTACTTTATTTGTCTTGAGTGTCCACCCCTTAAATAGTCTGTGTAGTTGACAATAAAACAGTTCTTACATTACTAGAGTCATGCTGTAGAAACTGAATGTATCAATCATGTTCAGTTCTTCTTAGCATCACCTGTTTATAAACATCTGCCAGGGTAGGGGTGTCATTATGGAAATGAGGAGTAAATACTTTTGTATTTTGACTGACTATCTGGGGAGCATTAGTGATGATCTGTTTGGAAAATTTAAAAAAAATTACTGAATGTCTTCACATCAAAGTTTCTTTGTCTTTCCTTCCCTCCTTTGTTTATTTGTTTTTAATTAATTTAGAAAAGGACAATATCTGAAAGAGTTACCAAGGGAAATTGCTCTGCTGGTGAAGTAGAGTGTGAGAGTAGTCTGAGAATGAGGAATGACCACAGCTTTAGCTGTGTTATTAAGCAGAAAAAAAATTATTTTTTTGTAGACTGAGTAGAAGGTAACATAAGTACCATTAAAAATTTAGCTTTTCCAGAAGTAAAAAAAAAAGCTTATTACTTTCGCAACTTTTCTCAGCCAAGAGGTACCCAAGGGCAGCATGAAAAGGATGCTAGCTGATGCTTTTTAATATGTGAGTGTACATTCTCCAAGACAGCTGCCGGTTCTGCCACATGGGCAGAATGCAGAGGCAGCAGGAAGTTTCAAGACTTCATAGAACACAAGACTAAAGACCTTAGCTCCATACCATAGTGTGGAATAAAAAAAAAAAAAACAAAGAAATGTATACCATAAAAAGTCATAACATTTGGTGATTTCATGATGTTACATGATGGCATCACTGACTCAATGGACACGAGTCCATGAGTCCAGCAGATTCCAGGAGACAGTGAAGGACAGGGAAGCCTGGCAGGCTGAAGTCCATGGGCTTGCAAAGAGTTGGACACAACTTAGTTACTTAACACCAGCATGATATTACATAATGAAAATATTTGTTACTATGAAAATGAAGGGGAAAATACAGGAAGGTTATACATGGATCACCTTAATTGAACCTTATTACATGTATACTGCTGCTACTGCTGCTGCTACTGCTGCTAAGTCACTTCAGTCGTGTTGGACTCTGTGTGACCCCAGAGACAGCAGCCCACCAGGCTCCCCCGTCCATGGGACTCTCCAGGCAAGAACACTGGAGTACGTTGCCATTTCCTTCTCCAGTGCATGAAAGTGAAAAGCGAAAGGGAAGTCGCTCAGTGGTGTCCAACTCTTAGCAACCCCATGGACTGCAGCCTACCAGGCTCCTCCATCCGTGGGATTTTCCAGGCAAAATACTGGAGTGGGATGCCATTGCCTTCTCCTATATTGTATAAGGGTTAAGTCCCTTATACAAGGCATAGGGGGTTTATGGGAAATTGTACTTTCCTCTCGGTTTTGTTGTTAACAACAACAAAAATACTATATACTATACATATATATATGTTGTGAACCTATACATATATATATTATTTGTGTTTGTGTGTGTATATGTATTTGGAGAGAGAAAGCAAAATGGTGGTTTCAGGGCACAAAAATAGGGAAATTGGGGAAATGTTTACAGCGCAAGCCTATGTACAGTATAGTAATTATAGCCAACAATACAGTATTATAATTTTCCAAGTTGCTAAGAGACTAGATTTTAATTGTTCTCACCACACACAAAAAAAGATAATTATGTGACATGCTAGAGATGTTAGCTTGGAGAAGGAAATGGCAACCCACTCCAGTATTCTTGCCTGGAAAATCCCAGGGACAGGAGCCTGGTGGGCTGGCGTCTATGGGGTTGCACAGTCAGACACGACTTAAGCGACTTAGCAGCAGCAGCTACAGCAGAGATGTTAGCTAACTACGGTGGAAGTTATACTGCAGTATGTAAATATACCAAGTTAACATGAGGTACATCTTAAACTTACACAATGTTTATGTCAATTATTTATCAATTGAAAAAAAAAAAAAAACACTCAAGAATGGTGCATTTGCCTTAAAGATGAAACTGTATAAACAAATCATAATCAACCAGTCCACAGTTAACCTTAGGGTCCAACCCTTGGAGTTGGAAAAATGTATAATGACTTATATCCATCATTATAATATCACACAGAGTATTTTCACTGCCCTCAAAATCCTTTATGTTCTGTCTATTCATCCTTCCTCCCTACTCCCTGCCAAAATCACTTTTGGCAACCACTGAACTTTTCATTGTGTTCATAATTTGTTTTTCCTTTTCCAGAATGATACATAGTTGGAATCATACAATATGTAGACATTTCAGATTAGCTTCTTTCACTCAGCAACATATTAACACATTTAAGTCTCTTTCATATATTTCCATGGCTTGATAGCTTATTTATTTTTTGTAATGAATAATGTTCAGTTGTTGGATATTTCACAGTCGAGTTTACCATTCACCTAACTGAAGGACATCTTAGTTGCTTTCAAGTTTTGGCAGTCATGCATAAAACTGCTATAAAAATCAATATGGGGATGTAGGTTTCTAATGTTTTACATAAATATCTGAGAGTATGATTGCTAGATCGTCCAGTAAGGATACATTTAGTTCTGTAGTAAAACATCAAACTATTCTCCAATGTGACCATGCTATTTTACTTTCCCACCAACAATAACTGTGAGCGTCTCCTGCTGTCTATTCTCCCCACATCTGATGGTGTCAATGTTCAGATTTGTGCCATTCTAGCAGTTACACAGTTGTATCTTATTGGGATTTTAATTTTCATTTCCCTGAGAACTTATGATGTGGAACATCTTTTCACATGCTTGTTTGCCATCTGCATATCTTTTCTTGGTTACATATTTGTTAAGGTCTTTGGTTCATATTTTAATTAGTTTTTTTCTTATTTTTGAGTTGTAAGGTTTCTTAATTTCAGATAACAGTCCTTCATCAGTGTGCTTTTTGCAAATATTTTTCTCCCAGTCTGTGACATTGAACTTTACAAAGAAGAAATTTTAACATTAATACATTTCAGCTTATCAATTATTTCTTTCATGGTTCCCATCTTTGGTATTTAAAAAGACATCCTCATGCTCAAGGTCATCTGCAATTTCTCCTGTGCTGTCTTCTAGGAGTTTATAGTTTTGCATTTTTGCATTTATATCTAGGATCCATTATGCATTCATTTTTTGACGCATGTAAAGTCATTCATTTTTCTGCAGGTGGATGCCCGGTTGTTTCAGCACTATTTATTAAAGGGATTATCTTTGTTCCATTGTATTGTCTTTGATTCTTGTCAAAGATTAGTTGACTGTGTTTATAGAGGTCTATTTCTGGACTCTATGCAGTAGCATTGATGTAGTTGTATGCTCTTTCGCCAGTACCACCTTGTCTTTATTTATAGCAAGTGTAGAAGTCAAATAGCCACAGTCTAATCTTTTCTTCTCTTTTACTCTGTTTCTTTTCATATTTCTGTTTGCACAAGGACTATTCATAGAGGAGGGACTAACCGCTAAGACTTAGACAATACTTCCTGAAAAGGTTTGATTTTAAAACTTTTCACTATTAGGAAGAAATGCTTCTGGAAACAGGTGAGTGTTGGGAATTGTAATTATTATGTGTTCATTTGGCTAGGACTGAAGCATTCAATTGGTTATTCAACACTAACAAAATTGTATTTAACCTAGGTGTTTCTGTGAAGGTATTTTTGTAGATGTGACTGATATCTATCATTAGTTTATTTCCATTAAAGGAGATTAGCCTCCATACATTGAGTGGACTTTGTATAATCAGTCAAAAGAACTTAGAAAAATAGCTTTTCCCTGAGGAAGAAGAAACCACACCTGTGGACCCCAACATAAACTCTTATCTGAGAGTAAACAGCCTGCCAACTTGCCCTGTGGATTTCAGACTTCCTTAACCAGACCCTACATTTGTGTAAGCTAAGATCAGTCCTTGAAATAAATGTCTTTATGTACACCACACATACACACATTCTACCAATTCTGTGTTTGTCTGATAGATACAGGAATCATATTAGCTATTTATTTTACTCTTTCCAACTCATATTTGACCTAACCTGAACAACATACTAGATTTTTCTCTTGCTTTAAGCTGTGAAGAGGCATGTGGGACTCCTAATGCATGGTGTGTATGCATTTTAATCATTTCTGTTTAGAAAATTAAGTCATGATCATTTTTAAACAACAGACAACTAAAATTGAAGAAGCTCAAATTAATCATTTTCTAAATATAAGCTTATTTACTAGGAAATCATCTCTAGCATAATTTTAAAGATACTTATTTTTCTCCTCTAATTATACTAAGTCAGCACTGGGAAAATTCCTTTAACTCTGGAGATATTGTCACTGGAATTAGTCTTTAGAATATGCACTCAGTCATAGCTGCTGTTGTATTTGGCATGTCTATCCTTCAATGTCAGTTCTCATTAATGTTCTGGTTCTGATACCGTCATTTCATGACTTTTCCATTGCCATCTTACTTTGTTAGCTAATTATTTTCTAATTACTATTTTATGCCACTCTTTGATTCATTGGTTTTTAATATTTCACTTAATTGACTTTGTTTAAATGATATGAGAAAAAAATGAATTTAAATTTATCATTTAATCTTGCAAATTCTGATTTGAAAAAAGTGAAAGTGTTAGTTGTGTCCTACTCTCGGCGACCCCAGGGACTGTACCTCTCCAGGCTCCTCAGTTCATAAAATTCTCTTGGCAAGAATACTGAAGTGGGTTTCCATTTCCTTCTCCAGGGGATCTTCCCAACCCAGGGATTGAACCCAGGTCTCCTGAATTTCAGGCAGATTCTTCATCATCTGAGTCAACAGAAGAATAGGGAGGCCTGGCATGCTGCAGCCCATGGAGTCACAGAGTTGGATATGACTGAGCGACTGAACAGCAATAACTCTGCTTATAAGTTAAATAAGCAAGGTGACAACATACAGCCTTGAAGTACTACTTTCTGATTTTGAACCAGTCCATTGTTCCATGTCCTGTTCTAACTGTTGATTCTTGACCTGCACACAGGTTTATCAGGAGGCAGGTAAGGTGGTCAGGTATTCACATCTCTTGAAGAATTTTCCACAGCTGTGGAAAATTGTGAGTATAATTTCAAGTAAATATAGTATAGTACAGTTTAATTTTCTTATATGAAAGTTCTAAAGCCAAACATTTAAGAGAGAAACAAGAAGAAAGCTCAACATGGCACAAAGAATAAAAATTGTTTTTTAGATTAATTTTCAAAATACAAGTTGTTTTAAAATAATATTGTTTTTCTGTTCCAATTTGTTCATAATACATAATGCATGAGAACAAACTGAATGGATTAAAAGCAAACAAAAAAACATATTTAGCTAGAAGGAAGGAAATGTTGATGAACACTCCTATTATTTTCATTTTTGTAAGAAAAACACCTTAAATTTTTTTAATTGGTTAGTGTTACTTAATTGATGGAGAAGGATCCAAAATGAAGCAAAGCAAAACTATCCTACCACTGCAAATATTCTTCTTTCAGACAGTAGAATAAACCTTTTCACTCCTTCTTTCAGAAATAAAGTTCAAAGTAATTACCATTACTTAGAGACACAGAAAATAGCCTTCCAGTTAGACAAATGGTTCAACAAGCTTCTTAATGAGAGTATCTTCCCATCTGGATCCCTCTGCAGGCAGACTCAACAGGAAAACAAAACAATAACCCTAGGATATCTGATTCCAAAAACCCAAATAGAAAAATTTTAAATAAATTATGCAAAAACAATGGAAAATACTGTAGAATGAAGTTCATAACCATCTCTTGCCTCAGTTCAGTTCAGTTCAGTCACTAAGTCCTGTCAGACTCTTTGAGACCCCAAGGACGGCAGCATGCCAAGCCTCCCTGTCCATTACCAACTCCTGGAGCTTGCTCAAACTCATGTTCATTGAGTTGGTTATGCTATTCAACAATCTCATCCTCTGTCATCCCCCTTCCCCTCCTGTCTTCAATATTTCAGTCAGTTCTTCTAATCAGGCAGCCAAAGTATTGGAGTTTAAGCTTCAGCATTAGTCCTGCCAATGAATAATCAGGACCAATTTCCTTTAGGATTGACTGGTTGGATCTTCTTGCAGTCCAAGGAACTCTCAAGAATCTTCTCCAACACCACAGTTCAAAAGCATCAATTCTTCAGTGCTCAGCTTTCTTTATAGTTCAACTCTCACATCCATATATGACTACTGGAAAAACTATAGCTTTTCAAAGTGGTATCTCTGCTTTTTAATATGCTGTCTAGGTTTGTCATAGCTTTTCTTCCAAGGAGCAAGCGTCTTAATTTCATGGCTGCAGTCACCATGTACAGTGTTTTTGGAGCCCAAGAAAATAAAGTCTCTCAAAGTTTCCATTGTTTCCCCATCTATTTGCCATGAACTGATGGGACCAGGGAGAAGGAAATGGCAACCCACTCCAGTGTTCTTGCGTGGAGGATCCCAGGGATGGGGGAGCCTGGTGGGCTGCTGTCTATGGGGTTGCACAGAGTCAGACATGACTGAAGCGACTTAGCAGCAGTAGTAGATGGGACCAGATGCCATGATCTTAGTTTTCTGAATGTTGAGTTTTAAGTCAACTTTTTCACTCTCCTCTTTCACTTTCATCAATAGGCTTTTGAGTTCCTCTTCATTTTCTGCCATAAGGGTGGTGTCATCTGCATATCTGAGGTTATTGATATTTCTCCCAGCAATCTTGATTCCAGCTTGTGCTTCTTCCAGCCCAGCGTTCCTCATGATGCACTCTGCATAAAAGTTAAATAAGCAGGGTGACAATATACAGCCTTGATGAACTCCTTTATCAATTTGGAACCAGTCCCTTGTTCCATGTCCGGTTACAAATGTTGCTATCTGTCTCCTGCCTACCCTTTTCCATTCTATTTCATGTTTTTGGTACTTTTTACATTAAATTCTATAATAGACTTCTAGATGTTCTGCATAACTCCCAACTTTCATGTCTTCACATTTTTTCCAATTTCTACTACACGAATTTTGCACTGGGTTCAACTTGAACAACATCAAGTCCCTGTGTTCAAGCACTCAAGATGATTTAAACTGACTGTAACAATCATAGCTAATCAAAATTCAATGCCTGCTTTAAGGCTGTTATATACTGGTTCCATCAAAACCAGCTTTTTCATCTTCTTTATCTTTTTCAACTAAATTGAAGTGTAGTTAATTTATAATGTTGTGTTAGTTTCAGAGGTACAATAAAGTGATTCAGTTATATATCTATTCTTTTTCAGATTCTATTCCATTTTCAGGTTATTAAAAGATAATGAACATAGTTTCCTGTGCTATATAGTAGGTCCTTGTTGTTTATCTATTTTATATATAGTACAATGTGTTTATAAATTAAACACCTAATTTATGTTGCACACCACTGCCACTATCCAAAATGGTAACCACAGGGTTTTTTTGTTTTTTTTTCTTCTGTGTTTGTGAATCTTTATTGACCTTGCAAATAAGTTCACTTGTATTATTTTTATAATTCCAACATATAAGTGATGTTACATGATATTTGTCTTTGTCTGACTTATTTCACTTAATATGATGATTCTAGATCCATTCATGTTGCTACAAATGCATTATTTCATTTTTTTTTTTTTTTTTTTTTTTTTGCTGAGGTAACTTTCCATTGTATGCATATACCACATCTTCTTTATTCAGTCTTCTGTTGATGGACATTTAGATTGCTTCCATGTCTTGGCTTTTGTAAATAGTGTTGCTACAAATAGTGGGGTGTACTTACCTTCTTGAATTAGAATTTTATCCATATATACTCCCAGGAGTAGGATTTCTGGATCATTTGGTAGTTCTATCTTAAGTTTATAAAAGTAATTTCCATATTGTATTCCATAGGGGCTTCATGAATTTACATTCCCGGTAATGCTATAGGAAGGTTCATTTTTCTCCACATCATCTCCAATATTTATTATTTTTAGACATTTTAATGATGAAATTCTGACTGTTGAAGGTGATACCTCATTGCGGTTTTGATTTACATTGCTCTAATTATTAGTTTTATTGAGCATCTTTTCCTGTGCCTGTTGGCCCTCTGTATGTCTTTGGAGAAATTTCTATTTAGCTATTTTGTCCATCTCTTAATTGGGTTGTTTGGCTTTTTGATATTGAGTTGTATGAGCTATTTTTATACTTTGGAAATTAATCCTTTGTTGGTGACATCATTTACAAATATTTTTTCCTGGTCCTTAAGTTGTTTTTTCATTTTGTTTACAGTTTTCTTTGTTGTGCAAAAGCTTTTAAGTTTTATTAAGTCCCATCTGTCTATTTTTATTTCTGCTACTGTAGGTCAGGAGAGGAATCTGAAAAAAATATTGCTGCATTTATATCAAAGAGTGTTCCATGTATGGTTTTGGACTTCCTGGGTGTGGGTGTCTTAGTGGTAAAGAAACTCCCTGCCAATGCAGTAGATGCAGGAGATGCAGGAGATATGGGTTTGATCCCTGAGTGGTGAAGATCCCCTAGGGTAGGAAATGGCACCCACTCCAGTATTCTTATCTGGAAAATTCCATGTACACAGGAGCCTGGTGGGCTAACAGTCCAGGAGGCCACAAAAAGTTGGACATGACTCAGCACACACACACACACACACACACACACACACACATATGTGTGCACAAACACCCAAACACCTATGTTTTACTCTAGGAATTTTATAGCCTCCAATCTTACATTTAGATTTTTCATCTATTTTGAGTTTATTTTTTAACATAGTGTTAGAGCATATCCTTATTTCATTCTTTTCCATGAAACTGTCCGGTTTTCAGTATCACTTATTGAAGAGACTGTCTTTTCTCCATTGTATATTCATGTTTCCTTTGCCATAGATTAGTGACCATAAACATGTGGGTGTATTTCCGGGTTCTGTATCCTAGTCCATCAATATATGTGCCTGTTCCTGTGCCAGCACCATATTGTGATTAATGTCGATTTTCAGTAAAGATCAGTCAGATAGCATGATTTCTCCAATTCCACTCTTCTTTATCAAGATTGTTATCAACTATTATGGGTCTTTATGTTTCCATACAAATTTTGTTCCAATTCTATGAAAAATGCCTTAGATAATTTGATAGTGATTGCATTTAATATATAGATTGCATTAGGTATATGATCATTTTAACAATGCTTATTTTTCTAATCCAAGAACACAGTATATCTTCCCATCTGTTGGTGTCAACTTTAATTTCTTTCATCAGCATCTTACAGTTTTCTGAGTACAGGTCTTTTTTCCCATCACATCCTACCTTTTCATCTAGTAATTATTCATTTTCTTGTTTGATATTTACCTTCTTCTCAAGTGAGCCTTTCTTATTGCCTTAAAAGAAAACAAAACAAAACAAACAAAAAAACCTCTTTCACCATGCCATATTTCTGCCACCCACATTCTCCTCTCTATTCACCTTTTGGAACTTCAGTTCAGAATATTCAACAGATTTTATAAGATGTTGACTTGGATATCTCCAAGTCATTTCAGGCTCAACATGCCCAAATTGAAATTCATAATTTCATTAATTCCATCCCAATGGAGGAAAAAGAGTGAACAAATGAAATAGCCACCCTTGGTCTTTTTATAGTGTGTCTTGTTTTGGTAAATACCTGCAAGTCAGAATACTCACAGTCATAATTCATTTTATATTTTTTCTTTTTTTATAGACTCCATTATAAACTCTGATCCAATTTACATCCTAAATACCAATGAAATTCACATCATTCTTTTCATATCCCTATCAGGAAAGCTATCTTTATTCATTACTCTAAATATGTCAATTTGGTTTCTGTCCACAGCATTCTACTGTCATCTTGGTTTGATATCATTGCCACTATATCTACAAAGTATCAGAATGAGTCAACAGAATTCTTTACACAGGTTGACTTGGACAAACAGTGTCATGGTAAATGTATCGGAATCTTATTCTTATTAAGGACATTCAACTAAAAACATCACTAAATCTTCATTGGAAAAGCCTTATGGTCTCTTATCTATTAATTTGTTGTCAAGTGCCAAGATCTACCATCTTGGATCTATGCTCTAAATATTAGAAAATGAATGTCTCTGGCACCCATTAATCAATTTTGTAATATTAATTTCTTTTAATCATTAGAAACATGACCAGCAGCCCACTTCTTACTTGAATTTCACTCTGGCAGTGATGATGGATAAGAAAACCCTGTAAGCAGTTGGTCAACCCTCAAACTTAATATCTTCCTGCTGACCAGTAAAATTAAATTTCAAACAAATTTCTTCCTGCATGATCGAAACATGCTATTAATGAGTTCTATTTTGTACTGTGTGGTTAACATAGTCTCCAGTTGGACAGCATTCCTGCCTATCAATAGGATACAGTAATTTTTCTTTCTCACTTTTCTTCTACCTCCCATAGATTATGTATAGATCTTTTTTACTTCATTCACTAGTCAGAGCAGAAAACTGACTTTTAATCATAAAAGTCTCCCTACTTGAAACAGTGTAGGAATTGGGTAAGATTGCTAATCCCTTCTACTCCCTTGAAGAAAATCACCTGATGACCACTGTCAACAGTTATGCCTAAAAGCAAGTATCTTGGGAAATTCTAGTTACTAAGGAGTACGTCAAGGCTGTATATTGTCACCATGTTTATTTAACTTATATGCAGAGTACATCATGAGAAATGCTGGACTGGAAGAAACACAAGTTGGAATCAAGATTGCTGGGAGAAATATCAATAACCTCAGATATGCAGATGATACCACCCTTATGGCAGAAAGTGAAGAGGAACTCAAAAGCCTCTTGATGAGAGTGAAAGTGGAGAGTGAAAAGGTTGGCTTAAAGCTCAACATTCAGAAAACGATCATGGCATTTGGTCCCATCACTTCATGGGAAATAGATGGAGAAACAGTGGAAACAGTGTCAGACTTTCTTTTTCTGGGCTCCAAAGTCACTGCAGATGGTGACTGCAGCCATGAAATTAAAAGACGCTTACTCCTTGGAAGGAAAGTTATGACCAACCTAGAGAGCATATTCAAAAGCAGAGACATCACTTTGCCAACAAAGGTTCGCCTAGTCAAGGCTATGGTCTTACCTGTGGTCATGTATGGATGTGAGAGCTGGACTGTGAAGAAGGCTGAGTGCCGAAGAATGGATGCTTTTGAACTGTGGTGATGGAGAAGACTCTTGAGAGTCCCTTGGACTGCAAGAAGATCCAACCAGTCCATTCTGAAGGAGATCAGCCCTGGAATTTCTTTGGAAGGAATGATGCTAAAGCTAAAACTCCAGTATTTTGGCCACCTCATGCGAAGAGTTGACTCATTGGAGAAGACTCTGATGCTGGGAGGGATTGAGGGCAAGAGGAGAAGGGGACGACAGAGGATGAGATGGCTGGATGGCATCACTGACTCGATGGATGGGAGTCTGAGTGACCTCCAGGAGCTGGTGATGGTCAGGGAGGCCTGGCATGCTGCGGTTCATGGGGTCGCAAAGAGTCGGACACGACTGAGTGACTGATCTGATCTGATCACTGTTTGAGCTAGAATTTCTGTTCTCGACTCCTAGTTCAGATGAATAATAAATGCTACTGCCTCAGTGAAATTGATAGACATTGCCAAGTTATTGCTACTGTCATATTGCATAAAAAACCCCACAAAGATACAATATTAATTCATAATTTCTCTGTTCTTAAATGTCTCATTATTAAATTTGCTCTTACTGTCAATTGTTTTGAGGAAGTAATCCCCAGTAGAGATGACAGTTCCTGGTATGAGAGGTGTTTAAATGAGACAGCTGGAGTTGAAAATATTCTTTAAAATGATCATCAATTAACTACCTCTGGTTTGCAAACGTGGTAATTTCTACCTTACCTTACTCAGTTAAAAATGTCTTCCCTTTAGTAGTCCCTGTCCTTGGGTTATTTTACCAAGATTTTTACTGTGTTTCTGGGTAACCAGATTTATTAATAAAACTGACACTGTACTAAAAATTCAACTTTTGCAGGGCATAGTAATATTATATGTCATATGTAAATTATAATAATTTGAAAAGGTTTATTTTTTATTTGTAGAAGTTAGGTTTTTCCATGATTCCAAGGTAATTTATCTAACTCATAGATGATGGAAAATGGCACCCCAGTCATGAACTATCTCCTGACAATTCCCTTAGGGAAAGAGACATATCCATGACATGAAGAACCACAGTAGTCCCACCTTATAAAATTTCTAGCTGTGCTATAGAGACCAAGTTCCTAATTAACATTACAAGAAAATTCAGTGATAGTTGGGCAAGTTAATGATAAGATCACTGGGATAGTGACTTTAGAATAACTTTTATATCACCTTATGAATGGATTTTATTTTAACCAGCAAAAGGAATATGCTAACCTATTGGCAAGAATTTATCATGTGCATGTATGAATTATTAATAGTTTTCAAATCCAATTGCCAAAATCAAGTCTTCAAATTTTACTATACTGAAACTGAGTCCTATTTTCAAGAGCTGGTGGCCTTTAAAGAAACTGAAGTATAAAAACATAAGCATTTGCTACTTTAGTAACACTGAGAGTTATAGCATTTTTCTTTAGTGGATGCTTAGAAAATGTTGCATATTCTGTAGCCATCAAAGGGTATATGACAAATATTTTTACCTAGATACTGAACATGAGTAATGCCTATTATGATTTAGATAGAACACAAAATCTTAAAAACAAGAGATAAATGTTTTATCTGTCAATAAATTATTAATAAATTTATGAATCTGCAAGTGGTGCAATAAAAAAATGACATTGTTCTATATTTTACTTGTTAATTCTGTCTGTAGTTTTCTTTTGCAATTTTGTAAGCTGAGGCTCCCAAAGCCTGTTTTATTTTTTGTTTTTTTTTCTTCTGCTACCAAATGCTAGAATTCCAGTGCTTAGAAACTGGAGAATGCTTCCTATGAAAACAATCTCAGAAAAATATTAAGGGGAAAATTATTAAATGTCTATATCAATAATTTCTCAGGAACACTTGGTATTCTCAATTTTTGATGGTATGTGTATGTATGCTCAGTCAATAAGTCATGTCTCTTTTGTGACCCCATGGACTGTAGCTGGCCAGGATCTTCTGACGATGGGAGTTCCCAGACAATACTGGTGTGGATTACCATTTTCTCTTCCAGAGGATCTTCCCAGCCCAGGAATTGAACCTGCATCTCCTGTGTCACCTGCACTAGCAAGTGGATTCTTTACTACTGAGCTACCTGAGAAGCACTTTGATGGTACACTTTTCTTTTAATTTATACTTTGATGATTGTTATTAGGTAGGACGTTGCTGCACCAGGGTTGAAAACCACTAGTATACAACAGAAGAAAACGGGAAAATGTAAAGCTGATTGCTATTTATAAATTATTCCCAAAACATATCACTGTGCAGAAGAAAATAATTTATCTTCTCAGTTCAGTTCAGTCACTCAGTTGTGTCCGACTATTTGTGACCACATGAACTGCAGCATGCCAGGCTTCCCTGTCCATCACCATCTCCTAGAGTTTACCCAAACTCATGTCCATTGAGTTGGTAATGCCATCCAAACATTTCATCCTCTGTCGTCCCCTTCTCCTCCTGTCTTAAATGTTGCCAAGAATCAGGTTCTTTTCAAATGAGTCAGCTCTTCATATCAGGTGGTCAAAGTATTGGAGTTTCAACTTCAACATCAGTCCTTCCAATGAACACCCAGGACTGATTTCCTTTAGGATGGACTGGTTGGATGTCTTTGCTGTTCAAGGGACTCTCAAGAGTCTTCTCCAACACCACAGTTCAAGAGCATCAATTCTGAAGTGCTCAGCTTTCTTTATAGTCCAACTCTCAAATCCATACATGACTACAGGAAAATCCATAGACTTGACTAGATGGACCTTTGTTGACAAAATAATGTCTCTGCTTTTTAATATGCTTCCTAGGTTGGTCATAACTTTCCTTCCAAGGAGCAAGTGTCTTTTAATTTCATGGCTGAAATCACCACCTGCAGTGATTTTGGAGCCCCCCAGAATAAAGTCAGCCATTGTTTCCCATAATAAATGTCATGTGGATGTCTCATTTTATTATGTGAAATGTGATATTAGAGGAACTTTTCATTTGGTTTGCTGTTTAAGACCTAGTGCAACTCTTCTATAAAAAAATAATACAAGTAATGCTCACAGTGACATTAAACATTTCTTACACAAACTTGCATTCCATTCAGTTCAGTTCAGTCACTCAGTTGTGTCCGACTCTTTTGTGACCCCATGAATCACAGCACGCCAGGCTTCCCTGTCCATCACCAACTTCTGGAGTTCACCCAAACTCATGTCCATCGAGTTGGTAATGCCATCCAGCCATCTCATCCTCTGTCGTCCCCTTCTTCTCCTGCCCCCAATCCCTCCCAGCATCAGGGTATTTTCCAATGAGTCAACCCTTCACATGAGGTGGCCAAAGTATTGGAGTTTCAGCCTCAGCATCAGTCCTTCCAATGAACACCCAGGAATGATCTCCTTCAGAATGGACTGGTTGGCTCTCCTTGCAGTCCAAGGGACTCTCAAGAGTCTTCCCCAACACCACAGTTCAAAAGCATCAATTCTTCGGTGCTCAGCTTTCTTCACAGTCCAAATCTCACATCCATACATGACCACTGGAAAATACATAGCCTTGACTAGACGGACCTTTTTTGGTAAAGTAAGGGCTCTGCTTTTGAATATGCTTTTTTTTTTTTTTTAGGTTGGTCATAAGTTTTCTTCTAAGGAGTAAGCGTCTTTTACTTTCATGGCTGCAATCACCATATGCAGTGATTTTGGAGACCAAAAAAATAAAATCTGACACTATGTCCACTGTTTACCCATCTATTTGCCATGAAGTGATGGGACTGGATGCCACGATCTTAGTTTTCTGAATGTTGAGCTTTAAGCCAACTTTTTCATTCTCCTCTTTCACTTTCATCAAGAGGTTTTTTAGTTCCTCTTCAGTTTCTGCCAAAAGGGTCGTGTCATCTGCATATCTGAGGTTATTGATATTTCTCCCAGCAATCTTGATTCCAGCTTGTGCTTCTTCCAGCCCAGCGTTTCTCATGATGTACTCTGCATATAAGTTACATAAGCAGAGTGTTAATATACAGCCTTGACATACTCATTTTCCTATTTGGAATCAGTCTGTTGTTCCATGTTCAGTTCTAATATAGTATAAATAGTTACTTCCTCATAAAATTGCACATTAAAGAAAACAGCTACTTATTTTAATTACATAAGTAATTTACAGGCCTGGTGAGTCTGTGAGCTTCCAAATTTGCAGACATCATTTCTAGAAAATGATCAGTCACCTAGGTGTTCACAGTCTGAAATGAACTATATTTTGAGGCAGTTTACTAAGATTCTTTTATCCAGCAGCTCTACAGTGAGCTGCTAAGGTGATTGAGATACTATGATTAAGGCAATATTACAGCGTATTTTAAAGCTATATTGAGAGCAATTTAATGTGGTTTAGCAGGCACTTCTCTATTTTGTAGTGACCTAGGAACATAAAAATGTATAATCCAAAAAAACATGCAGCAAAGTAGATACAAAGGTAAAAGATTAGATTCACAATGTGTTGACCTGGTAAGTTCAATCCCTTTTGCCAAGTTACTTTTTGATCTTAACTGGTTTTCTGAAATTTGTAGGATAGAAAATAGTGTGGGTGATAATTTTCCTGCATATACTTAGCATGCTAGTTGAGAAACAACTCTCTTACTTTGAGTTGTGCATGTGTCCTTTTAACGGAGTAAGCTATTTTGTAGGATAATATTATTTGGCAATGGATATTCAAAAGCAGAGACATTATTTTGCCAACAAAGGTTTGCCTAGTCAAGGCTATGGTCTTTCCTGTGGTCATGTATGGATGTGAGAGCTGGACTGTGAAGAAGGCTGAGCACCGAAGAATTGATGCTTTTGAACTGTGGTGTTGGAGAAGACTCTTGAGAGTCCCTTGGACTGCAAGGAGATCCAACCAGTCCATTCTCAAGGAGATCAGCCCTGGGATTTCTTTGGAAGGAATGATGCTAAAGCTGAAACTCCAGTATTTTGGCCACCTCATGCGAAGAGTTGACTCATTGGAGAAGACTCTGACTCTGGGAGGGATTGGGGGCAGTAGGAGAAGGGGACGACAGAGGATGAGATGGCTGGATGGCATCACTGACTCGATGGATGTGAGTCTGAGTGACCTCCGGGAGTTGGTGATGGACAGGGAGGCCTGGCGTGCTGCAATTCATGGGGTTGCAAAGAGTTGGACACGACTGAGTGACTGATCTGATCTGATTGAATGAAAAAACATATTTGAATATCCATCTAGCCATATGAAGGCATTTACAAATATACATACATATATATATATATACACATATAAATACATATACTGTTCAGTTCAGTTCATTTCACTCTCTCAGTCATGTCCGACTCTTTGTGACCCCATGAATTGCAGCACGCCAGGTCTCCCTGTCCATCACCAACTCCCGGAGTTCACTCAGACTCACGTCCATCGAGTCGGTGATGCCATCCAGCCATCTCATCCTCTATCATCCCCTTCTCTTCCTGCCCCCAATCCCTCCCAGCATCAGAGTCTTTTCCAATGAGTCAACTCTTCGCATGAGGTGGCCAAAATATTGGAGTTTCAGCTTCAACATCAGTCCCTCCAATGAACACCCAGGACTGATCTCCTTTAGGATGGACTGGTTGGATCTTCTTGCAGTCCAAGGGACTCTCAAGAGTCTTGTCCAACACTACAGTTCAAAAACATCAATTCTTTGGCATATACTGTTATGCATATATAATTCATTGAGGTTTACTTCTTGCAAGCCAAGTTATGTTTTCTATATGAGACCTATTTAAACTTTACAAAGCTTTAGGTTTGATAATATTTGTACAAAGAAAGAATCTGAAATTTAGATAAATTAACTGAATTTCTCAAAATTATATACCTAATAAGTGGGAAAATTAGAATTAAAGTTTAATTTTAACTATTTCAGTATGAGAGCTCTTTATTTTATTTATTTTTATTTTTTATTTCTTTGCAGGGGAAGATGGACAAAGAAGAGGATCAATGAAGGTGGGAGGGAAATGGGAAGGAAGAAGGGGAGTGATGGTGGGGAGGAATATATGTAATTTCTTAACTAATGGCTTACTGTTTTTAATCACAAATAACATTTTTTAAAAATCATGTTAAATTCATCTTATATTAAGAGGTTTGATCTGGAAGTGAAAAGTTCAGGAAACTAAAAGTCCAGTTTGAGTGTCCTCATCTTAGGCACAACTGGTATTTTGTATTAGTAGGTCTATCTTTTCAACAATATATTATTTAGGACAGCATCACATTTTCACTTCTTCCTTCCTAATACCCAAAGTGGTACCAGACACATAAAATAGTCAATAAATTATTACAGAATGAACAAATAAGTCTATTTTTAAAATTTTTTTTAAAAACTCTCCTAAGTGAACTGAATTTTTTGAGGCTCATGAGTGAATATGTTTTCCACTTTACTTTGTCTAATACAGCCTGATTGTATAAGTATGAGTGGGATATTAAAGTCTCCCACTGTTATTGTGTTGTTGTATATTTCTTCTATCATACTAATTAGTGTTTGTCTTAGATATATCAATGCTCCAATGTTGGGTGCATATATATTTATAATTGTTATAACTTCTTTTTGGATTGTTCCTTTAAGTCGTTATGTATAACCTTCTTGTCTCCTTTTCAGGACCATTATTTTAAAGTCAATTTTATCTGATATGAGTATTGTTACTCCTGTTTTCTTTTGGTCCGTATTTGCATAGAAAATCTTTTTCCAGCCCTTCATTTTCAGTCAGTGTGTATCCCTTATTTTAAGGTGGTTCTCTTGTAGACAACATATATAGGGGTCTAGTTTTTGTATCCATTTGACCCATTTTAATCTTTTGATTATCTCTTGTAGACAAAGTATGTAGGGGTCTTGTTTTTGTATTGATTCGGCCAGTCTTTGTCTGTTGATTAGGGCATTTAGCCCATTAGCGTTTAATTATTGATAAGTAACATTTACTTTATTGTTTTGGATTCGAATTTATACACCCTTTTAGTGATTCCTATCTAGAGAATGTCCTTTAGTTTTTGTTGGAGAAATGGTTTAGTGGTACAAAATTCTCTCAACTTTTGCTTATCTGTGAAGCTTTTGATTTCTCCTTCATATTTGAATGAGATCCTTGCTGGATACAATAATCTGGGCTGTAAGTTATTTTCTTTCATCACTTTAATTATGTCTTGCCATTCCCTCCTGGCTTGGAGAGTTTCCATTGAAAGATCAGCTGTTATCCTTATGGGAATTCCCTTGTGAGTTATTTGATGCTTTTCCCTTGCTGCTTTTAATATTTGTTCTTTATATTTAATCTTTGTTAATTTGACTAATACGTGTCTTGGGGTGTTTTGACTTGGGTTTATCCTGTTAGGGACTCTCTGGATTTCTTGAACTTAAGTGGTTATTTCCTTTTCCATTTTAGGGAAGTTTTCAACAATTATCTCCTCAAGTATTTTCTCATGGTCTTTCTTTTTATCTTCTTCTTCTGGAACTCCTATGATTCGAATGTTATAGCGTTTAATGTTATCCTGGAGGTCTCTGAGATTGTCCTCATTTCTTTTGATTTGTTTTTTCTCCTCTGATTCATTTATTTCTAGGATTCTATCTCCTAATTCACTAATCCTATCTTCTGCCTCTGTTATTCTACTATTTGTTGCCTCCAGAGTGTTTTGGATCTCATTTATTGCATTATTTATTATGTGTTGACTCTTTTTTTATTTCTTATAGGTTCTTGTTAAACCTTTCTTACATCTTCTCAATCCTTGTCTCCAGACTATTTAACTGTGATTCCATTTTGATTTCAAGATTTTGGATTAATTTCACTATCATTATTTGGAATTCTTTATCAGGTAGATTCCCTATCTCTCCCTCTTTAGTTTGGTTTGGTGGGCATTTATCCTGTTCTTTTAGCTGCTGGGTATTCCTCTGTCTCCTCATCTGGTTAAAATTACCAAGTTTAGAGTGTCCTTACTATATTCTGGTAGTTTGTTGAAATTTTCTTTATTGAGGCAGTTTACTAGTCTTTTCAATATCTGATCTCTGCCCTGTTACAGAAGGGGCAGAGATGAACACCCAAATCTAAGCCGGCCAGGTTCAGGTACTCGGATAGTCCACAGAAGCCCAGACTCGGTTGAGTCTGCATTTTGTGCCCTTCCCAGGTCCGAGTAGCGCAGGTGATGAAGTGTTTAGCGAGCGCAGCTGCTGCAACTTATCGCCTCCCTGCCGCTCACTTTTCTGCGTATACAACCAGCGCACCTTCTCAGGCAGATGTTGACCATCCAGAGCCCCAAGAAGTGTTAGGTAACACAGAAACCTGCTCACAGTTTTGTAAACAATGTCTCTCTAGGGCTGTGATTGCCTGCCTCAGGCTCTGGCTGCCTGTCACCGGAGTGGGACCGTCTGCAGCCGGCTATCTCTGTGCGGTCCCTTGTTCCGTACATAGTCCTGGTGGTGTCTTAGGTTAGGACTGGCTTTTGACATAGTAGATAGCCAACAGTCTGGTTATTTCACTCAAGTAGAGACCAAATCCTTACTCAAAGCGATGCAGGCTGCGCCGCTCCTCCTAGCCCAGCCCCCGCTTGCTAATAGCAAATGCTGGTGTCTGCACCGCTTCTCCACAAAAGGAGTTACCGCAGGGCTCATTATCTCCTTTCAAAGACAATGAATTGTCTTGCTAAGTGCCTGATGTCCTCTGCCGGCATTCAGAAGTTGTTTTGTAGAATTTACTCAGTGTTCAAATGTTCTTTTAACAAATTTGTGGAGGAGAAAATATTCTCCCTGTCCTACTCGTCTGCCATCTTAGCTCCTCCCCTGAGAGCTCTTTAATATGGCATTCTTCTCTTCCAGACTCTGTCAAATTGATTCCATATTTTAAATTTTATGATCTACTAACCACAAATGAAGACTAGCAGTTCTTCACTTAATTACGTATTTGTAGCAATCATAAAGCATTAAGATTGACAGATGCCCATTTATTAGACAGCTCTCCCTCATATTCATGCTTCTGATTTAAAGCAACAATGTTATCTGATGATAGAGTTATATGACGTTAATCCTATTTTAATGAAAATGTGAACCATCGTCTCCCTAACTTCATCACACACTTTCAGATTGTATTTCCTTCCTTTGATAAATTTCTAAGTTTCATTATTGTAATCTAAACGATAAAAGTGGGAGATAACATCTTTTGCTACATTGAAATCTATCCACTGTCACATGGTAAGGAAAGGGAAAAAAATAATTCAAAGCTTATGTGTGTGTGTATATATATATACACACACACAACTGTGTATATGAGTGTGTGTGTATATGATTTATATCACTGTCTTTCAGCCTAGGATTCCAAGAATGTATATTAGGCATTGAAAACATATTTTTCATTACATATTTTGTTTTACAATATTACCTAACACTAGTCAGTATTTTAACAGGAACCCAAAGAAAATGAACACTATGTTAAATTATGGGTAACTCATTCACTCATTCTAGATTCTGTACTCAGGATTTCTTCATCCTGCTTTTTTGTCCTTCAAGCAGATGATGGCTTGTGCTGGACTGATACAAACTGTGAGAAGGAAGAAACGGAGTACACAAAAGTCAGAAGGCTCTCTTATTCACAGGTAATGCTAATGCTCTCTGCTGTTGCTACTGTTCAGTTGCTAAGTCATGTTGGACTCTGTGATCCCATGGACTGCAGCATGCCAGGGGCCTCTGTCCTCTGCTGTCTCCCAGAGTTTGCTCAAATTCATGTCCATTGAGTTGGTGATGCCATCCAACCATCTCATCCTCTGTCACCTCCTTCACCTTGTGTCTTCAACCTTTCCCAGCATCAGGGTCTATTCCAATGAGTCAGCTCTTCACATCAGGTGGCCAAAGTATTGGAGTTTCAGCTTCAGCATCAGTCCTTCCATTAAATACCCAGGACTGATTTCCTTTAGGACTGACTGGTTGGATCTCCTTGCAGTCCAAGGGACTCTCAAGAGTCTTCTCCAGCACTACAATTCGAAAGCATCAAATGCTCTATGATCACCCATAATTTGAACTTTCTAAAAATCCTATGCTTCATGGATTTGTTTGTGATAAATTCAATCCTAGTTTAGTTATATAACAAATTAGAGCCCTCTCGCTGTTGTGCTCGGAACCAGGATCTGCGCATCAAAGGCGGCTGGCCGCGTGGGCATGCAGGCGGCATACCAGGCTGGGAGCTATTGTGAGGGGCCCACACCCGAGGGCTCCGGGAGCAGAAGGGGCAGCCCATAGGCCTAGGCATTGCTTTGCTGTGGTCTCCGGCCACCTGTGAGGCAGGGCCGCTTGGAGCGTCGGAGGCAGGGGGGAAGCTCAGTTCTCTGCGTGCAGGAACTAACTGGTGCTCCTAATGTGGTGACCAGCACCCTCTCGTGCCACATGCAGAAGGGCACCTACCTGCAGAGGGTACTGCAGAATTGTCCCTGGCCAATGAGCTGCCCTGGGAACAGCTACAGGGGCTTCCCTGTTGGCTCAGTTAGTAAAGAGTCTGCTTGTGATGCAGCAGACCCGGGTTTGATCCTGGGATTGGGAAGGTCCATCCCCTGGAGACGGAAATGGCAACCCACTCCAGTATTCTTGCCTCAAGAATCCCATGGACAGAGGAGCCTGGCGGGGTACAGTCCATGGGGTCGCAGGAGTCTGATACGACTGAGTGACAGCTACAGGACGTGGGTAAGATCCACGTACAAGGTGATGTACAAGACGGTGACCGCCTGCCAGTGAATATGCGGCCTCCAGGCTGTCGCCGCCGAGCTGCCAGGAAGTCGCAGGCTTCTCTGGTTTCCTGGCACCCGGGTGGTCGGGCAGCACCACCTGGCTGTTGGCCCTTGGGGCCCACAGGCTTCTCTGGTTTTCTTAACTGCAGCAAAGTGTCAGAACTGACTGAGCGGCTGAAGGTGCTGGAGGCCAAGCTGGCAGGGCTGACTGTCACGGAGCGGGCAGGGCCCCGACCCCAGCTACCCTCCTGAGGACCCTGTTTCGTCTTGGGGCTCCTCAGTTGCCCAGGGCAGCTCCGGGGATGGAGGCCTTCAAGGGCTGCTGGGAGCCAGAGAAAACCAGAGGCCTCCTCTGTTCCCTTGAGATGATAGAGTTGGTGCTCAGGGGCTTCCTGGGCCCACTGGTCCCACGGGAGACCCCGGCAGTGGGGACCCAATGGGGATGAGAGGTCCACCAGGTCTGCAGGGCCCCCCAAGGAGCTCTGGTCAGGCCAGAGCTGTGGGTACCCCCGAGAGAAGGGACATCCAGTGCCCCCAAGCCCTCTTGGCCCCCCTGGCCTCCCTGCCCCACCCCCCAGCCCCTGTTGGAGCACCCTACACTGGGATCTCCCAGCCTGAGGACCTGTTTCTGTCCAACACTTTCACCGAGACCAGCATCCATTAGCCCCCTGGACCGGCTGGGTCCCCAGGCCCCCCCAGGATCCACGGGTCCTCCTGGACTTCCTGGCCCCATGGGCATTCCTGGGAGTCCTGGACATAGGGGACCCCAAAGTCCCACTGTACCTAAAAAAATCTCAGGCCACCCTGGAGAGAAGAGCCAAAGAGGACTGCAAGGGGGAGCCTGGCCCCCAAGGCTCCATGGGGGCAGTGGGGAGAACCTGGCTGCAAAGGAGACTTTGATGAGAAGAACCCACTGGAACCAGAGGGGTCAGGGACAAGCCTTGCCACCCCCAGGGGCACCCCCAGGCTCCTGAAGGGCGAAAGGGGAGGACACACCGCGAGCTACCGGATCCTGGCTCCCAGGAGCTGAGACAAGACAAACTGAGGGTGGTGGTGGCCCCATGGGAAGGGCCAGGCCGGGCTTTCCTTCCCAGCCTGGACTGGGCCGACTGCCTCTGGGGTCTCCCTGTCCATATTTATTAATATCCTCAGGGTCCCTTGCGCCACCTAGGCCTTTGGGTGGGGTTCTTGGTCCTGGTACCTGGTGCGTGTCTGCCTTCTATGAGGTTGAGCAGGGACTGGGGCCTGAGAGGGAGGTGTGGCCCAGGTGAGAGGGCTCAGGGCCTTGGGCCTCAGTTGCCCTCTGACGCGGGGTGATGCAGGTCTGCGGCAGGGACGGCAGATTTGGAGCCTCTGTCATCTCATCAACTTCCCGGCCCTCCACACTTCTGGGGATGATGAGGACAGGAAGTCTTGGCCTTCCCGCTCCCCAGCCAAACCTGGGGAGCCCACCTGTACCCCTCCTCTCCTTGTTTTCTGGTGCTGCTGCTGCTGCTGCTAAGTCGCTTCAGTCGTGTCCGACTCCATGCGACCCCATAGACAGCAGCCCACCAGGCTCCCCCCGTCCCTGGGATTCTCCAGGCAAGAACACTGGAGTGGGTTGCCATCTCCTTCTCCAATGCATGAAAGTGGAAAGTGTTTTCTGGTGCTGAGTTCCTGATCCTGCGGTCAAGCTACCTGATCTGATTGGGTGTTCAGGGCTCCTGTGTCAGTTCTGACCACTGAACCCTCAGTCCCTCCTGGGGGCCTGAAGGAGGGGGCCACCTGCTCCCACAACTGCCTGTGACCGCCCCAGCCGGTAGATGTGTATCAGCCAATAAAGGCCTCCACGTGACTTCCAAAAAAATTAAAAAACAAACTAGAGACCCCAGATGGCATCTCTTCTTTAAGCGCAACTCTTGATACATGATAGTCTTTACAGAGTTGTATGTCTTATATCTCAGTATTTGTGGTATTGGGAAAACCTGATTTGGCAAGGAACCCATACTGAAACAGTATTTTCCTTTGTAAATCATTTATTTATCACTTTGTTAGGGATAACATTGTTATTTATTTATTTTTCTTTTGCCTAGATCAATAAGACATAGCAAATAATTCTGAACTCTTATTAAGTGCTATGTATCTATTTAAATGGAATTATGTGTTGTGGTACAATTACTCATAAAAACAAAGCTAGAAGAATAAAATGCATTCCAAATAGAGATTCTGGGGTCAAGCCTGCATAGTGGAGATAGTTTGTATATCATCATATTTCTTTCTAAGGCTTTAGATAATTTGTATATTATCATCATTTTCTTTCTAAGGCTTTAGAAGAGTTTTATCATGCTAAGATTGAAGTAATTATGCTTCAGTTTATAGAATATCAAATAAAAAGAATTTCTATGTTAGAGATGAGATTGTTTAGTTTTAAAGTTATTCAGTGAGCAGCTGTAGTTTTTCTTTACAACCTCACTTTCTAGATTGTTTTTAAAGCTGAATAATTCATTTAAAAGTCCAACAGCCTTACACTTCGAACTTCATGGTAACTTCACTAAAATCATGAGGATGGTGACAGCAGTGATAAAATTAGAAGACGATTGCTTCTTGGCAGGGAAGCTATGACAAACCTAGACAGTGTGTTAAAGATCAAGGACATCATTTTGCCAACAAAGGTCTGTACGGTCAAGGTATCATCTTTCCAGTAGTCATGTACGGATGTGGAAGCTGGACACAGTGGAGCACTGAAGAATTGATGCTTTTGAACTGTAGTGCAGTTCAAAATCCCTGTAGTGCAGTTCAAGAATCCCTTGAAAAGCAAGGAGATCAAACCAGTCAACCTTAAAGGATATCAACCCTGAATAATCTTTGGAAGATTATTCTTCCAAAGGGATTCTTTCAAGAATCCCTTGAAAAGCAAGGAGAGCAAACCAGTCAATCTTAAAGGAGATCAACCCTGAATAATCTTTGGAAAGACTGATGCTGAAGGTGAAGCTACAGTACTTTGGCTAAGAGGGTGACAGAGGATGGATGAGATGACTGGATGGCATCACCAATTCAATGGACGTGAACTTGTGCAAACTCTGGGAGATGGTGAGGAATAGGGAAATCTGGAGTGCTGCAATCCATGGTGTCATTAAGAGCAGACATGACCTGGAGACTGAGCAACAACAACTTCACTTATTTCATTGAAGACTCTGTACTCCTCCCTCCCCTTACCTGTCATTAATCACTGTGAATTCAGCTTCCACAGGGATTAGCCATCTAACACTCAGGGCTCTCTTCAGATGTCCTTTTTCCCCCTCCAGTTCAACTATCTTCTTCTATGACCACTTTTCAGATTTTCATCTCCAGATTTTGGGCCACTTTTGAAGTTTTATTATAAGAATTTGCTTCCCATCCACAAATATCTTAGCCTCCATCTCATTTGCTCAAGAAACTTCATTTCATAATCATACAATTTCACTGGAACTCTAGGGCATTATTCTCACAATAATTTCATGATACAAAGCATCTTCTGACATCACATTCTCCTTTGTGTAACTTAGATTCTATATTTATCATCCCTCTTTAAAATCTCCTCAACCACTATGAAGTATTATCATTAATATTACTATTACATTTATTATTATTGATAACCTCGCATGCACTTCTCTGCTACCCTAGTCAAACCCACTATCAGGTATCCTCAAACAGCCTTGTAATGTGTTTCCACACTTCTACAACTTTCCAATAGCAACACAGCAACATGATTGCCTTTAAGAAGAAAACAAAACAAAACAAAACACGAAACTGTAAATTGCATCGTTTATCTTTCATGCTTACAAAACTGTTTCTTTTCCGTATTCTACCTGATATAAATTACAAACTCATGTCTATGTCTAATGCCATCTAATCCTACCTAGTATCCGTCTAAATCAAATTTCTGTTAACGTCCTCACATAAGTTAAAGGCTACTGCTCTGCTCTGCTTTCTCACAGTTTCTATGACTATATCCTTCCCAATGTTTAAATCTTTCATTCAAGATTACCTCCACAGAGAGAACCTCGCCAATCATTTTCTTAAAGTAGGTACTGTCACATCACATTATTCTATACTTCAGTGCCTTGTTATTTTCTTTCATATGGTATATAATGACCATTGGTGTTTCCCTTGTGGCTCAGACGGTAAAGTGTCTGTCTACAATGTGAAGAGACCTGGGTTCGATCCCTGGGTAGGGAAGATTGCCTGGAGAAGGAAATGGCAGCCCACTCCAGTACTCTTGCCTTGAAAATCCCATGGATGGAGGAGCTTGGTGCAGGCTACTATCCATGGGGTTGCAAAGAGTCAGGCAAGACTGAGTGACTTCACTTTCACTTTCTTGTGGCTCAGATGGTAAAGAATCTGCCTGAAACACAGGAAACCCGAGTTCAATCCCTGGGTCAGGCAGATCCCCTGGAGAAGGGAATGGCAATCCACTCTGGTATTCTTGGCTGGAGAATTCCATGGACAGAGAAGCCTGAGGGCCTACACAAAGAGTCAGATAGGACTGAAAGGCTAACACTTTCACTGTTTTCCTCCCAAATAAATAATAAACAGAGGCTCCAAGGAACTGGTGCATATATCATGTGTAATTTTCTTTTTCTTCAGATAAATACCCAGGAGAGGAATTGCTGAATAGTAGTTCTATTTGTAATTTTTTGAGAAGCCTCCATAATATTTTCTATAGTGGCTCAATAAATTTACATTCCTACAAACAGTGCACAAGGGTTTGCTTTTCTCAACATTCTTGACAACACTTATTATTTGTTATCTTTTTAATAAACAGAGTGAAATAAGCCAGAAAGAAAAACACAAATACAGTATACTAATGCATATATATGGAATTTAGAAAGATGGTAACAATAACCCTGTTTACGAGACAGCAAAAGAGACACTGATGTATAGAACAGACTTTTGGACTCTGGGAATGGAAGAGGGTGGGATGATTTGGGAGAATAGCATTGAAATATGTATAATATCATATCTGAAACGAGTCGCCGGTCCAGGTACGATGCCTGATAACGGATGCCTGGGGCTGGTGCACTGGGACAACCCAGGGGGATGGTATGGGGAGGGAGGAGGGAGAAGGGTTCAGGATGGGGAACACATGTATACTTGTGGTGGATCCATCTTGATGTATGGCAAAAGCAATACAATATTGTAAAGTTAAGCAAAATAAAATTTAATTTAAAAAAAAGAAAGGAACAACAACAAAAAATAACCATTCTGACAGATGTGAGGTGATATCTGATTGTGGTTTTGATTTGCATCTCTCTGATCATTAATGATGTTGAATGTCTTTTCATGGGCCTGTGGCCATCCAAATGTCTACTTTGGAAAAATGTCTATTCATATCTTCTACCCATTTTTAAATCAAACTTTCTTAAAAATTTTTTGATGTTGAGTTGTATGAATTCTTTGAGAATTTTGGACATTAACCTTTTAGTGGATATATTGTTTTGGAGAAGGAAATGGCAACCTGCTCCAGTGTTCTTGCCTGGAGAATCCCAGGGACGGGGGAGCCTGTGGGCTGCCATCTATGGGGTCGCACAGAGTCGGACACAACTGAAGCGACTTAGCAGCAGCAGGAATATTGTTTGCAGATATCCCATTCAGTAGCTTGCCTTTTCATTTTGTTGACAGTTCCCTTCACTTTACAAAAGCTTTTTAATTTGATGTACTCCAACTAATTTATTTTTGCTTTTGTTTTACTTGTCTGAGAAGACTGATCCAAAAAATAATACTACTAAGACCAATGTCAAAAATCTCTCTCTCTTTATTTTCTTCTAGAAATTTTCTTCTAACATTTAATCCTTTCATCAATTTAAATTTATTTTCATGCATGGTGTGAGAAAGTAAGCCAATTTAATTCTTTTGCATGTAAGTATTTAATTTTCCCAGAACCATTTATTAAAGAGGTGGTCTTTTCAGCTTTGTATATTTTTGCCTCCTTTTTTATAGACTAATTGCTCATATAAGTGTGGGCTCATTTCTAGTTTTTCTGTTCTATTCCATTGATCCATGTGTCTGTTTTTTGTGCCAATATCATACTCTTTTGATGACTGTGGCTTTTGTAGTATAGTTTGAAAACAGGGAGCATAATACTTTCAGTTTATTCTTCTCTCTCAAGATTGACTATTGACTATTATGACTATTCTTTTTTTTCCATAAACAATGTTTAATATTCTGAGGATTAAGAAACAAAATTTTTTTAAAAAACTTGCTTAACTAGGTTTTTTTTTTTTTTCTGAATTCTTCTAAGAATTAAAAACATATAATCAAACCATTATAATTTGAACCATCAGATTTTATTTCAGGAAAATCTAATACTTTTCAAAAGTTATAATTTTAATGTTATTCCACAAAATTACTTTTTAACATTAAAAAAAAAAAACAAAAACTTTCCCATCCAAAGATTCCCATATTTGAATTACATTACTGCAAGGCACATTTGGAACACACCTCCCTCACAACACACAGACAATATACTTCCTGAAACAGGACTTTAAAATACTATTAACTTTGCTAAGAAAGTATATTCTCTGTGTAATATTTTTAGCTTCAGTATATTAAACAATTACTACTATTACTACTACTACTACTATTAATACTACATCGCTTCAGTCATGTCCGACTCTGTGCGACCCCATAGACGGCAGCCCACTAGGCTCCCCCGTCCCTGGGATTCTCCAGGCAAGAACACTGGAGTGCGTTGCCATTTCCTTCTGCAATGCATGAAAGTGAAAAGTGAAAGTCAAGTCGCTCAGTCGTGTCTGACTCTTAGTGACCCCATGGACTGCAGCCTACCAGGCTCATCCATCCATGGGATTTTCCGGGCAAGAGTGCTTTAATACAATAAACTTCACAATTCTTAGGTAAAAATGTTGCTCCTGGAGGACAATGCACCTTTCTTAAAATTAATTCAGTACATATGTATAAAGATAATTCTTTCTTAAACCTTTGTACTTGAAATGCAGATATGGTGATGCTAAAAACAGCCCTAAACAAACCTGAAAATACAGCAGAACAATAGATTTTATGCTATTGCCTTCATGTGACATTGTATCATTTCCTCTAGTATTTCCAAAGATGAATTTAACAATGGCTAACTACACAGAAAATAAATATGTCTATTCTTTATTTTCTTAAGTAATATTTCCTTCATCTCTAACATCAGATCTTTTATAAAAGATTTCAAATTAATTATATATATATATATATATATATATATATATATATATATATATATAGAAGCCAGGACAATTTAAATGTTTCTTCCAAATTTAATGCCTCTTATTTAGGCCCCAAATACATATATTCCCTTTGAAAATTTTTGGTCAAGTATGTTTAACCATGACAAAAAATAGCATTTTTAAGATGTTGATATTTTTCACATCATGTATTTTTTGTTAGTAAATATATTGTCAAGCAAGTAAAAACAAATACTGAGTGTGTTTTCTTAATTATAAGAGTTGAGTGAAAAGAAAAATAAAGATAGTAATGATATTTGTTGCAGTCTGATACTTCAGCAGTCATGGTGTTTGTGTTTTGCAGTCAGGGCATTGTGAAACATCACAATATTTTTTATCTCAAATATCAAGTCAGTAGAATACTACTTTAATTGCTTATGTCTTCAAGAGGTGAATTATTAAAATCTGTTAGCTATCTCAAGTATATTTACCTCTGCATGGTTATAGACTACGAGATACCATATATTAATATCAGAACACATATTCAAAGCATTTCTGTAAAGCAGTCATTGCAGGCAGGGTCTTTACTGTCTGAGCCACCAGGAAAGCCCAGTTTATCAATAACTTTCCAATTACAGCCAGGTTTGGATTGTGGGAAAACTCATCCTTAAAGTTAAAATTTTTTCACATTTTAATCCCAGATACAAGTGACTGTTATATTTTTCTGATTTAAGTTGAGAGTTGTACAACTTATTGTGACATCAAGAGTATTTAAAAATATATATTTATTTATTTAAAAATAAAAAAGTCAAAGACATATTACTAGAATTTTGCACTACCATTAAAGAAACTAAATCAGAATTATATAAATAATATATGAGAATTTTATGCTGGATGTTCAATAGCCTTATAATAGTAAACAACTTATGAAACAATAACTATTGTAATTACATATCACATTAATAATTTATGAGGTAAGTTTTTTTTCCCCTAATTAAGTTTACCTGTTTAAGTTTACCTAATTAAGTTTTCCCCATTGTTAAGTTTACCTGTTAATAACTTTATATTTTAATGCTTAACCTGGGTTCTATCACTGGGTCAGGAAGATCCCCTGGAGAAGGAACTGGCTACCCACTCCAGTATTCTTTCCTGGAGAATGCCATGTGTAGAGGAGTCTGGTGAGCTACAGTCCATGGGATTGCAAAGAGTCGGACATGACTGAGTGACTAACATTTACTTACTTAGATAATTGTTTATTCATTTATATTTCTACTATCAGAAAAAATAGTAATTATAATTATGGTACTCCATGAAGTATAAATTTACAAAGAAATTGATTGAAAGGCAGCATTCTTGGATTTTGGTGTTTGATAAAATTTGTATCTCTACTAATGTTTATGGGATTATAGTTACTTTGCTAAGAAATTATATCCTCTGTGTAAAATTTTTTAACTTCTCAACAGTTTAGGGTCCTGGTGATTTAGTTTAAAAGTTCTTAAATTAAAAGGAAATTATGAGTATATTAGTTAAAAACACATCCCCTCAAATGATTGAAATTAGTCAATATAATTTAATATGCGCAGATATCTGAACACTCATTTGAAACTGAGGGTCAATTGGACTTCATTTTCTTTTTGACTTTTTGGATACTTGCATTGTTCACAAAAAGCACACTTTTAGCTCTAGGTCTACATGTAGCTATCAGCTTCAAGACACTGTGATATTACATTCTAAGGATGATAGAGTATAGATATTTTGAAGGTTTTCCTCACTAATCTTTATTCTGAGATATTTTTAATTTTTAAAGTAAGGATAATCATTCTGTTTAGAAAAATAATATTAGCATTATGTTTCAGTAATTCCTCCATGTTTTTATTCATTTTCCTTAGATATAGAACTCATTTCATTGCACTGTGAAGATCATTGCACTGCCTTAACATCTTTCATGGTGGATGCCATGAAAGCCACTTCATATAATTGGAGTACATTCTTATTACAAAGTCTTGAGCAGATAGTTGAAACCCTTTTTCAATTAACCTTTTTTCTCTTCTGCCTTATTTACCTTTTTCACTATTTCCTGCTTTCTTGTGATTGCAATCCCATTAAAATGTTAGCATATAACACATGGTGTATTTTCCATTTTGTCCCTTCAGAATCTGTTTTCTAGGGAACCTGGGCTAAGATGATCTCTAAGTGGAAAGAGTACATATATAAAAACATTTTAAAATATGGCAATAGTAAAACTACAGTGCCATACAGTGAATGAAAGCATATGATAAAGAAATTAAAAAGAATATGGCTGAATCTGAAAATAGCCAAAGATAATTTAAGAGGAGAGTGAGAAATTAAGGTATATGACAGGAGTAACAAAAGTAACAGAAAAGTTACTTTGGTGCTAGACTTTAGAACAGTATCCTGTGTTCTCCTAATAAGGAGCTTTCATAATTCAAAGTAAGTGTCAGAAAATTGTTTAAGGGGTCTAGAACATGTCGTGCAAAAATATGCCACTTGGGTATAAGAAATATTTTGAGCTGAAGGCAATTGAGAATCAGCAAATGCAGTAAGAGTTCTCTTCCTCTCCATGGGATCTCCCTGACCCAGGGGTCAAACTTGTGACTCCTGCATTGGCAGATGAATTCTTTACCACTGAGCCACCAGGGAAACCCATTTGACTTTTTCTCACTTCAGGGAGGCATAGGTCTTTGGAGAGATACATATATAAGAAGGCAAATCTTCACTTGCTCACCTAACAGCCTAGAGAAGAGCTCCTGGGGATCCATGAATTAGGGGTAATGAGAAAGTAGGGGATGAATTATGACTCCCAACAAAAAGCTTTAGGACAGTTGGTAGATTTCACTACAGTTTACAGTTTTCTATTTCAAACAAATACTTTATGGAATTTAATTATATACACCTGTATTTATCTCTTCTCCATTATCTCAAATCTGAATTTAAACTTTTATTATAAAGTAACCAAAGTTTACTGTCTCCAAAATTAGTTTTCTTTTCCTGGTAATAGCAAAAGTGTACAGATGAGAGTAGATTGTTTATTGAATTGCTGCTGCTTTAACACAATCTGAGATAACAGATTGGAAATAGTTATAGAAATGGTGTATGGTGGTTGTTTGGTTGCTCAGTCATATCCACCTCTTGAGACCCCATGGACTGTAGCCCTCTAGGCTCCTCTGTCCATGGGATTTCCTAGGCAACATTACTGAAGTGGGTTGCCATTTCCTCCTCCAGAGGATCTTCCCAACAGAGGGAGCTAACACAGGTCTCCTGCATTGCAGGTCGACTCGTTACTAACTGAGCCATCAGGGTACATATATCCTTTTCCGTGTATTCTACATTGATTTAAGACTAATACATTGCTTAATAAATTTTACAGAAAAAAATTCTCTGATAATATACTTATAAACTTATCACTAATAAATACATAGTTCAATAGTATACTTATTTGTATGAACAGATGTAGAGACAATAAATTCAGAAACACTGTAAAAAGTTAAAAATTTCATATTATTATTTTAAATCAGTTTACTCTGTGACATTTCTTTGATGACATTATGGTAGAAAACAATGGTGCAGACATTTTAGAACCGATGTGTTATGCCAGAGAACTTTTTAAATTATATAGAAAGTCATGAAACAGTAGTAATAAATACAATAGTTTGCAAGCATGTTCTTTCTACACTAAGTGATGTAATATAATTGAAGATATGCTCTGAATCACTGAAATATCAGGTGATTCAAATTATGCAACCCTAAAGACTCCATTCATGAAATAAGTAATTCCTTATTTTGAGAAACTGGCTTTCCATTAAAAAATGCTAAATTATTTGGAGGAGTAGAGTGTAAAACTCAATAATCATAAGTACTTGCTATTCTTATCATCTCAACAGTTTTAATATTTCTTAAAATGATGTTTATTCCTGGGCACTTGTACAAGATAAAGCTACTAGATGTTTTAAAAACAGTGTGAAATCTATGCATTTTAGTTAAGGAATTTAAAAATTTTATATATTAAAAGGGCTTCCCTGGTAGCTCAGCTGATAAAGAATCCGCCTGCCATGCAGGAGATTCTGGTTCAATTCCTGGGTCAGGAAGATCCCTTGGAGAAAGGTTTGGCCACCCATTCCAGTGTTCTTGGGCTTCCCTGGTGGCTCAACTGGTAAAGAATCTTCCTGCAATCAGGGAGACCTGGGTTTGATCCCTAGGTTGGAAAGATCCCCTGGAGGAGGGCATGACAACTCACTCTGGTATTCTTGCTTGGAAAATGCCTGCAGAAAGAGGAGCCTGGTGGGCTACAATCCATGGGCTCTCAAAGAGTCAAACATGACTGAGTAGTTAAGCACAGTACACATATTAAAAAAGTAACAAAACAAAACAAAACCCCACAAAAAACAGATGTAGAGGATTAAGTGTGTAGATGATTTTTTATTGTAATTTAACTATGAAGTAATTCACTATTTGACTGAATTTTCTACTTGAGAGTGTAAATTGAACGGACTAAATTTGCAAACTCCAAATGAACACAAAAAATGCTGTGTTTCGCTAGTCTACTGTGACAGAACACCTTGGCTATTCAAACAGCAGGGAAATACAAACTAGTTGCCCAATTTAATGGTTGTTTGGATTGATTAGTCAATTTAATGAAACTTTTCAATAGACTATAGCCTAAAATTATGTTTATGTATGTAGACTACTCATTTGGCACTATGCCAAAATGGAAAGTTTATTAAAAATGAAAAATTAACAGAGATTCTTAGTTTCATCAACAGAATCTGCCTGTCAATGCAGGAGACGTAAGAGACAAGGGTTCATTCCTTGGGTGAGGAAGATTCCCTGGAGGAAAGCATGGCAACCCATCCAGTATTCTCACCTGGAGAATTCCATGGACAGAGGAGCCTGGGGGGCTACAATCCATAGGGTTGCAGAGTCAGACAATACTGAGGGAAATTAACACACACCGACAAACATCTCCCAGTGAGGAGGTTAAATGTCTACCTCACTTTCTTTGAAGCTTGTCTACATAAGAAGTTACAGGTTATCATAGTACAAGAAAATTTAGTGCAAAACAAAACAAAACAAAAACAGTTGGCCTTATCTTTGTTTTGTACTTTTCCCATTGACTTTGATTCAAACCCATTTACTATAGAGCAAACCTTAAGGAATGCTGACAACCAAAGGACTGATGTGTTCTAGTTGTGGTGCTGGAGAAGACTTGAGAGTCCCTTGGATGGCAAGGAGATCAAACAAGTCCATCCTGAAGGAAATCAGTCCTGGTTTTCATTGGAAGAACTGATGCTGAAAGTCCAATACTTTCACCATCTGATGCAAAGAGCTGACTCACTGTAAAAGACCCTAGTGCTGGGAAAGATTGAGGGCAGGAGGAGAAGTGGATGACATAGGATAAGATGGTTGTATGGCATCATTGACACAATGGACGTGGATTTGGGTGGACTCCAGGAGTTGGTGATGGACAGGGAGGCCTGGTGTGCTGTGGTTCATGGGGTTGCAAAGAGTTGGACATGACTGAGCAACTGAACTGCACTGATAGGGCTCTGAGACTGTGGTCTTGTTTTCAGTAAATATTCTGCTTCACTGTCCTTAATTCCTGGAATGTGTCTTTAGTCTGATAAATTATCAGCACTCAGATCCAGGGAAGGACAGAAATTAAAGTCTATTCCACATGCTTAAGGGAAAAACAACTGTTGATTATTAATCTTAATCTGATTAATCTGATAATTAATCATTAATCTGATCTGATCTGATACAACTGGCCCTAGGTAAAATGGCCAGAGGGCATAAAAAGGATGGTGACTTAATCCAAGGAACAAGAGTAGCCATAAAGATGGAAAGTAACCTGACCTTTCCATCAATTAAGAGTGCCCCGCCGGCTTCGCCGCGCACTAAGAGTGCGGCCAAGAGGAGCTACCCCACGACCAAGGAAGGACGGCGGTGAGGGCCAGCGCACTAAGCACGGCCGAGAAGAGATACCCCACGACCGAGGTCAGGAAGGGCGGCGGTGAGGAGAGACCCCTCGTCCAAGGTAAGGTGTGATGGCTGTGCTTCGCTGGAGCAGCCAAGACGAGATACCCCATGCCCAAGGTAAGAGAAACCCAAGTAAGACAGTAGGTCTTGAAAGAGGGCATCAGAGGGCAAATACACTGAAATCATCTCACAGAAAACTAGTCAATCTAATCACACCAGGACCACACCCTTGTCTAACTCAATGAAATTAAGCCATGCCTGTGGGGCAACCCAGGATGGGCGGGTCATGGTGGAGAGATATGACAGGGTGTGGTCCGCCGGAGAAGGGAATGGCAAACCACTTCAGTATTCTTGCCTTGAGAACCCCATGAACAGTATGAAAAGACAAAATGATAGGATACTGAAAGAGAAACTCCCCAGGTCAGTAGGGGCCCAATATGCTACTGGAGATCAGTGGAGAAATAACTCCAGAAAGAAAGAAGGGATGGAGCCAAAGCAAAAAGAATATCCAGCTGTGGATGTGTCTGGTGATAGAAGCAAAGTCCGATGCTGTAAAGAGCAATATTGCATAGGAACCTGGAATGTCAGGTCCATGAATCAAGGCAAATTGGAAGTGGTCAAACAAGAGATGGCAAGAGTGAATGTCGACATTCTAGGAATTAGCGAACTAAAATGGACTGGAATGGGTGAATTTAACTCAGATGACCATTATATATACTACTGTGGGCAGGAATCCCTCAGAAGAAATGGAGTGGCCATCATGGTCAACAAAAGAGTCTGAAATGCAGTACTTGGATGCAATCTCAAAAACGATAGAATGATCTCTGTTCGTTTCCAAGGCAAACCATTCAATATCACAGTAATCCAAGTCTATGCCCCAACCAGTAATGCTGAAGAAGCTGAAGTTGAACGGTTCTATGAAGACCTACAAGACCTTTTAGAACTAACACCCAAAAAAGATGTCCTTTTCATTCTAGGGGACTGGAATGCAAAAGTAGGAAGTCAAGAAACACCTGGAGTAACAGGCAAATTTGGCCTTGGAATACGGAATGAAGCAGGGCAAAGACTAACAGAGTTTTGCCAAGAAAATGCACTGGTCATAGCAAATACCCTCTTCCAACAACACAAGAGAAGACTCTATACATGGACATCACCAGATGGTCAACACTGAAATCAGATCGATTATACCCTTTGCAGCCAAAGATGGAGAAGCTCTATAGAATCAGCAAAAAAAAGACCAGGAACTGACTGTGGCTCAGACCATGAACTCCTTATTGCCAAATTCAGACATAAATTGAAGAAAGTAGGGAAAACTACTAGACCATTCAGGTATGACCTCAATCAAATCCCTTATGATTATACAGTGGAAGTGAGATATAGATTTAAGGGCCTAGATCTGATAGATAGAGTGCCTGATGAACTATGGAATGAGGTTCGTGACATTGTACAGGAGACAGGGATCAAGACCATCCCCATGGAAAAGAAATGCAAAAAAGCAAAATGGCTGTCTGGGGAGGCCTTACAAATAGCTGTGAAAAGAAGAGAAGCGAAAAGCAAAGGAGAAAGGAGAGATATAAACATCTAAATGCAGAGTTCCAAAGAATAGCAAGAAGAGATAAGAAAGCTTTCTTCAGTGATCAATGCAAAGAAATAGAGGAAAACAACAGAATGGGAAAGACTAGGGATCTCTTCAAGAAAATCAGAGATACCAAAGGAATATTTCATGCAAAGATGGGCTCGATAAAGGACAGAAATGGTATGGACCTAACAGACGCAGAAGATATTAAGAAGAGGTGGCAAGAATACACAGAAGAACTGTACAAAAAAGATCTTCACGACCCAGACAATCATGATGGTGTGATTACTGACCTAGGGCCAGACATCCTGGAATGTGAAGTCAAGTGGGCCTTAGAAAGCATCACTAAGAACAAAGCTAGTGGAGGTGATGGAATTCCAGTGGAGCTATTCCAAATCCTCAAAGATGATGCAGTGAAAGTGCTACACTCAATATGCCAGCAAATTTGGAAAACTCAGCAGTGGCCACAAGATTGGAAAAGGTCAGTTTTCATCCCAATCCCAAAGAAAGGCAATGCCAAAGAGTGCTCAAACTACCGCACAATTGCACTCATCTCACACGCTAGTAAAGCAATGCTCAAAATTCTCCAAGCCAGGCTTCAGCAATATGTGAACCGTGAATTTCCTGATGTTCAAGCTGGTTTTAGAAAAGGCAGAGGAACCAGAGATCAAATTGCCAACATCCGCTGGATCATGGAAAAAGCAAGAGAGTTCCAGAAAAACATCTATTTCTGCTTTATTGACTATGACAAAGCCTTTGACTCTGTAGATCACAATAAACTGGAAAATTCTGAAAGAGATGGGAATACCAGACCACCTGATCTGTCTCTTGAGAAATCTGTATACAGGTCAGGAAGCAACAGTTAGAACTGATCATGGAACAACAGACTGGTTCCAAATAGGAAAAGGAGTACCTCAAGGCTGCATATTGTCACCATGTTTATTTAACTTATATGCAGAGTACATTATGAGAAATACTGGAGTGGAAGAAACACAAGCTGGAATCAAGATTACTGGGAGAAATATCAATAACCTCAGATATGCAGATGACACCACTCTTAGGGCAGAAAGTGAAGAGGGGCTAAAAATCCTCTTGATGAGAGTGAAAGTGAAGAGTGAAAAGGTTGGCTTAAAGCTCAACATTCAGAAAACAAAGATCATGGCATCTGGTCCCATCACTACATGGGAAATAGATGGAGAAACAGTGGAAACAGTGTCAGAATTTATTTTTCTGGGCTCCAAAATCACTGCAGATGGTGACTGCAGCCATGAAATTAAAATACACTTACTCCTTGGAAGGAAAGTTGTGACCAACCTAGATAGCATATTCAAAAGCAGAGACATTACTTTACCAACTAAGGTTCGCCTAGTCAAGGCTATGGTCTTTCCTGTGGTCATGTATGGATGTGAGAGCTGGACTGTGAAGAAGGCTGAGCACCGAAGAATTGATGCTTTTGAACTGTGGTGTTGGAGAAGACTCTTGAGAGTCCCTTGGACTGCAAGGAGATCCAACCAGTCCATTCTGGAGGAGATCAATCCTGGAATTTCTTTGGAAGGAATGATGCTAAAGCTGAAACTCCAGTATTTTGGCCACCTCCTGCGAAGAGTTGACTCATTGGAGAAGACTCTGATGCTGGGAGGGATTGAGGGCAGGAGGAGAAGGGGACGACAGAGGATGAGATGGCTGGATGGCATCACTGACTCGATGGATGTGAGTCTGAGTGACCTCCGGGAGTTGGTGATGGACAGGGAGGCCTGGCGTGCTGCGGTTCATGGAGTCTCGAAGAGTCGGACATGACTGAGCGACTGATCTGATCTGAACCTGACCTTTAAATTGATTGGTTAGAAATGATGTATTTAGTTCAGTTCATTTCAGATCAGTCACTCAGTGGTGTCCAACTCTTTGTGACCCTATGAATCACAGCATGCCAGGCCTCCCTGTCCGTCACCAACTCTTGGAGTCCACTCAAACTCAAGTCCATCAAGTCGGTGATGCCATCCAGCCATCTCATCCTCTGTCATCCCCTCCTCCTCCTGCCCTGAATATCTCCTGGCATCAGTCTTTTCAGTGAGTCAAATCTTCCCATGAGGTGGCCAAAGTACTGGAGTTTCAGCTTTAGCATCATTCTTTACAAAGAACACCCAGGACTGAGCTCCTTTAGAATGGACTGGTTGGATGTCCTTGCAGTACAAGGGATTCTCAAGAGTCTTCTCCAACACCACAGTTCAAAAGCATCAATTCTTCAGCACTCAACTTTCTTCACAGTCCAACTCTCGCATCATACATGTTCACTGGAACAACCATAGCCTTGACTAGATGAACCTTTGTTGGCAAAGTAATGTCTCTACTTTTGAATATGCTATCTAGATTGGTCATAAATTTCCTTCCAAGGAGTAAGCATCTTTTAATTTCATGGCTGCAGTCACCATCTGCAGTGATTTTGGAGACCAAGAAAATAAAGTCTGACACTGTTTCCACTGTTTCCTCATCTATTTCCCATGAAGTGATGGGACCAGATGCCATGATCTTCGTTTTCTGAATGTTGAACTTTAAGCCAACTTTTTCACTCTTCTCATTCACTTTCATCAAGAGGCTTTTTAGTTCGTCTTCACTTTCTGCCATAAGGCTGGTGTCATCTGCATATCTGGGGTTATTGATATTTCTCCTGGCAACCTAGATTCCAGCTTGTGCTTCTTCCATCCCAGCGTTTCTCATAATGTACTCTGCATAGAAGTTAAATAAAACAGGGTGACAATATACAGCCTTGAAATACTCCTTTTCCTATTTGGAACTAGTCTGTTGTTCCATGACCAGTTCTAACTGTTGCTTCCTGACCTGCATACAAATCTCTCAAGAGGCAGATCAGGTGGTCTGGTATTCCCATCTCTTTCAGAATTTTCCACAGTTTATTGTGATCCACACAGTCAAAGGCTTTGTCATAGTCAATAAAGCAGAAATAGATGTTTTTCTGGAACTCTCTTGCTTTTTCCATGATCCAGCGGATATTGGCAATTTGATCTCTGGTTCCTCTGCTTTTTCTAAAACCTTCTTGAACATCTGGAAGTTCACGGTTCATGTATTACTGAAGCCTGGCTTGGAGAATTTTGAGCATTACTTTACTAGTGTGTGAGATGAGTGCAATTGTACAGCAGTTTGAGCATTCTTTGGCATTGCCTTTCTTTGGGATTGGAATGAAAACTGACCTTTTCCAGTCCTGTGGCCACTGCTGAGGTTTCCAAATTTGCTGGCATATTGACGGCAGCACTTTCACAGCATCATCTTTCAGGATTTGAAATAGCTCCACTGGAATTCCATCACCTCCACTAGCTTTATTAGTAGTGATGCTTTCTAAGGCCCACTTGACTTCACATTCCAGGATGACTGGCTCTAGGTGAGTGATCACACAATTGTGATTATCTGGGCCGTGAAGATCTTTTTTGCACAGTTCTTCTGTGTATTCTTGCCACCTCTTCGTAATTAATATCCTCTGCTTCTGTTAGGTCCATACCATTTCTGTCCTTTATCGAGCCCACCTTTACATGAAATGTTCCCTTGATATCTCTAATTTTCTTGAAGCCATCTCTAGTCTTTCCCATTCTGTTGTTTTCCTCTATTTCTTCGCATTGATAGCTGAGGAAGGCTTTCTTATCTCTTCTTGGTATTCTTTGGAAATCTGCATTCAGATGCTTATATCTTTCCTTTTCTCCTTTATTTTTTACTTCTTTTCTTTTCACAGCTATTTGTAAGGCCTCCTCAGGCAACCATTTTGCTTTTTTGCATTTTGTTTCCATGGGAATGGTCTTGATCCCTGTCCCCTGTACAATGTCACGAACCTCAGTCCATAGTTCATCAGACACTCTATCTATCTATTTCTCACTTCCACTGTATAATCATAAGGGATTTGATTTAGGTCATATGCACCAACTGCAACGGAACTCACAGAAACGTGGCCCAGAGGAGCTACCTCAGGTCCGAGGCCAGGGATGGTGGCCAGGAGGAGCAACCCCACGTCCAAGGAGTGGTGGCTTCACAGGCTCAGGAGGGCCAAGAGGAGCCACTCCACGTTCTAGGTCAGGAGGGGTGGAGGTGAGGAGATACCCCTCGTCCAAGGTAAGGAACAGCGGCTAGGCTTTGCTGGAGCAGCCTTGAAGAGATACCCCACATCCAAGGTAAGAGAAACCCAAATAAGATGGTAAGTGTTGCGAGAGGGCAACAGAGGGCACACACACTGAAACCATAATCACAGAAAACTAGTCAATCTAATCACACGGACCACAGCCTTGTCTAACTCAATGAAACTAAGCCATGCCATGTGGGGACACTCAAGATGGGAGGATCGTGGTGGAGAGGTCTGACAGAATGTGGTCCACTGGAGAAGGGAACGGCAAACCACTTCAGTATTCTTGCCTTGAGAACCCCATCAACAGTATAAAAAGGCAAAATGATAGGATACTGAAAGAGGAACTCCCCAGGCTGGTAGGTGCCCAATATGCTACTGGAGATCAGTGGAGAAATAACTCCAGAAAGAATGAAGGGATGGAGACAAAGCAAAAACAATACCTAGCTGTGGATGTGACTGGTGATAGAAGCCAGGTCCGATGCTGTAAAGAGCAATATTGCATAGGAACCTGGAATGTTGTGTCCATGAATAAAGGTAAATTGGAAGTGGTCAAACAAGAGATGGCAAGAGTGAACGTCAACATTCTAGGAATCAGTGAACTCAAATGGACTGGAATGGGTGAATTTAACACAGATGACCATTATATCTACTACTGTGGGCAGGAATCCCTCAGAAGAATTGGAGTAGCCATCATGGTCAACGAAAGAGTCTGAAATGCAGTACTTGGATGCAATCTCAAAAACGATAGAATGATCTCTGTTCGTTTCCAAGGCAATCTATTCAGTTTCACAGTAATCCAAGTCTATGCCCCAACCAGTAATGCTAAAGAAACTGAAGTTGAATGGTTCTATGATGACCTACAAGACCTTTTAGATCTAACACCCCAAAAAGGTGTCCTTTTCATTATAGTGGACTGGAATGCCAAAGGAGGAAGTCAAGAAACACCTGGGGTAACAGGCAAATTTGGCCTTGGAATACGGAATGAAGCAGGGCAAAGGCTAATACAGTTTTGCCAAGAGAACACACTGGTCATAGCAAACACCCTCTTCCAACAACACAAGAAAAGACTCTACACATGGACATCACCAGATGGTTAACACTGAAGTCAGATTGATTATATTCTTTGCAGCCAAAGATGGAGAAGCTCTATACATTAGCAAAAACAAGACCAGGAGCTGACTGTATCTCAAATCATGAACTCCTTATTGCCAAATTCAGACTTAAATTGAAGAAAGTCAGGAAAACCATTAGACTATTCAGGTATGACCTAAATCATATCTCTTATGATGTCATTTAAGGAAGGATATAAAAACTGTCATAAGTCAAACTTTGAGAGGATTCTTTATCCCCCTCAGTGTCTATGCTCAGAACTTGTACTTTCCCCCTCTTTAATAAGTCCTATTCATTTGTGACTGTGAGTGTTTGTGTGTTCATTGATTTCATTCTTTGGCTCCTCTGACAAGAACTCTGATTTCCCTCTCACTAGGACACCTGGGCAGAGAAGGCGATGGCACCCCACTTCAGTACTCTTTCCTGGAAAATCCTGTGGATGAAGGAGCCTGGTGGGCTGCAGTCCATGGGGTCTCTAGGAGTCAGACACGACTGAATGACTTCACTTTCACTTTTCACTTTCATGCATTGGAGAAGGACATGGCAATCCACTCCAGTGTTCTTGCCTGGAGAATCCCAGGGGCGGGGGAGCCTGGTGGGCTGCCGTCTATGGGGTCGCACAGAGTCGGACACGACTGAAGCGACTTAGCAGCAGCAGCAGCAGCAGGACACGTGGGGAAATTATCATCAGTTTCGAGCTTATCATCACTTGGGAACACAAGTTCTCAGGTCCAACCCTTGAAAGAGGAATTGTAGGAATGGAGTCCAGTAATCTCCTTTTTAACAAGCTCTCTAGATGATTCTGATACATACAAAAGATGGGAATCACTAACCTAAGGCTTTTACTCATTTTCAATCATGATCTTTCAGATGAGTTATCTTTCTAAGAAAGAGGAAAGGTATTACCTTGGGAATTGAGGGAATCACAATTTTAACTGAATCCTTTACCTGTGTACATGGTTCATCAAATGATTCAGAGACAAGAGCAACTTGAAGGTGAATCTAATCAATGTAGATAACTAACTGGGATAATTGCCTCACTCTCTGCATTACTTAGCTTGCATATAAATTGCCTTAAGCCATGTTCGTATGCCAATGGTGCATCAGTCCAGGAATAAGAGGTTAACAAGTCTCAGAAAATTTTTGAAACTTGTTTGGTTATGAGACCAAATCATTATGGAATCATGTCACTAAGCAAGTACCTGGGAACCAATATACTTAAGGGAAAATTATTAAAAATAACTTTTGGCTGATGGAACAGGGCTTATAGCATGTGCTAAGTCAGTTTGTATTAAAATAGCACCAAAATGTATTTTTAAAAATCTTCAACTAAAATACACATATTTTAATGATTTTTTTACATGTGAGTTAGCATGCCATTAAAGATTTACAAACTCCATGAAGTGCTAATACAACCATAATTATCATTGCTTTGAAAAAGAGCCACAAATTTATCATTTCACCTAACCATGTAAATAGGAAGTTCTCTCTAATGAGAGATCATGTGAAATTAAAACTGAGGATGTCACAGCAGTGTTGAAAATTGTTAATGTTTGTTGTTGACATTTCATTGTAAGTATTTTCACTTAGTCAGTTTTTAAACTGAACTATGCAGACCTAATATATTTTAAAATATTAATAAAATTCAATTCAGAAACACTCTGGTTCTTGTTTATTATTTTAAATGAGCAATTTAAAGCTATTACACTGTGAGAAAACAAAATCCAACCAAGTAAATGTAAATATCATTGTCTTTATTCACTAATTCATGAATTTGGTAGCATCCCATCTGAAAAATAGAAACTGACAAAGAAAACGGGAGATTTTCAACAGCATAAAGCAGGTGGGACAAGGAAGCCTGAAATAAAAGAAAGAATTATTTCAGGCAAGATCACCTTCCTTTGGGGGAAGGCAGGAGTCTATGTGGTGGATTGGCTCATTAATGCTGGCCAGGAAATTTCAGACTGACTTAAACTCATGTTCCTGGGAAGGGCTGATTTAGGTATTAAGTCTTGCTGACCTGGGGCTTAGCATGCATACTAAGTCGCTTCAGTAGTATAAAACTCTTTGCAACGCTATGACCCACTAGGCTCTTTGACCGTGAGACTCTCCAGGCAAGAATACTGGAGTGGGTTGCCATATCTTCTTCCAGGGGATCTGCCTAACCCAGCGATTGAACTCATGTCTCTTATGTCATCTACATCAGCAGGAGTGTTTACCACTAGTGCAACATGGGAAGCCCAGGGTTTAGCAAAAGTGACTCCATTTGTGATCTGTTGTTTCCTTTTTTTTTTTTAAATTTATTTTTATTTTATTTAAATTTGCAATATTGTATTGGTTTTGCCATGTATCAAAATGAATCTGACACAGGTATACATGTGTTCTCCATCCTGAACCCTCCTCCCTCCTCCCTCCCTATAGCATCCCTCTAGGTCGTCACAGTGCACCAGCCCCAGGCATCGAACCTGGACTGGTGACTCATTTCATATATGATATTATACTAATTTTAATGCCATTCTCCCAAATCATCCCACCCTCTCCCTCTCCCAGAGTCCAAAAGACTGTTCTATACATCAGTGTCTCTTTTGCTGTCTCATATACAGTTGACTGTGTAGATCACAATAAACTATGGAAAATTCTGAAAGAGATGGGAATACCAGACCACCTGATCTGCCTCTTAAGAAATCTGTATGCAGGTCAGGAAGCAACAGTTAGAACAGGTCATGGAACAACAGACTGGTTCCAAATAGGAAAAGGAGTACGTCAAGGCTGCATATTGTCACCATGTTTATTTAACTTATATGCAGAGTACATCATGAGAAATGCTGGACTGGAAGAAACACAAGTTGGAATCAAGATTGCCGGGAGAAATATCAATAACCTCAGATATGCAGATGACACGACTCTTATGGCAGAAAGTGAAGAGGGGCTAAAAAGCCTCTTGATGAAAGTGAAAGTGAAGAGTGAAAAGGTTGGCTAAAAGCTCAACATTCAGAAAACGAAGATCATGGCATCTGGTCCCATCACTACATGGGAAATAGATGGGGAAACAGTGTCAGACTTTGTTTTTCTGGGCTCCAAAATCACTGCAGATGGTGACTGCAGCCATGAAATTAAAAGAGGCTTACTCCTTGGAAGGAAAGTTATGACCAACCTAGATAGCATATTGAAAAGCAGAGACATCACTTTGCCAACAAAGGTTCGCCTAGTCAAGGCTATGGTCTTTCCTGTGGTCATGTATGGATGTGAGAGCTGGACTGTAAAGAAGGCTGAGCACCGAAGAATTGATGCTTTTGAACTGTGGTGTTGGAGAAGACTCTTGAGAGTCCCTTGGACTGCAAGGAGATCCAACCAGTCCATTCTGAAGGAGATCAGGCCTGGAATTTCTTTGGAAGGAATGATGCTAAAGCTGAAACTCCAGTATTTTGGCCACCTCATGCGAAGAGTTGACTCATTGGAGAAGACTCTGATGCTGGGAGGGATTGAGGGCAGGAGGAGAAGGGGACAACAGAGGATGAGATGGCTGGATGGCATCACTGACTTGATGGTTATGAGTCTGGGTGACCTCCCGGAGCTGGTGATGGACAGGGAGGCCTGGCGTGCTGCGGTTCATGGGGTCGCAAAGAGTCAGACACGACTGAGCGACTGATCTGATCTGATACAGGGTTATTGTTACCATCTTTCTAAATTCCATATACATGCATTAGTATACTGTATTGGTGTTTTTCTTTCTAGCTTACTTCACTCTGTATAATAGGCTCCAGTTTCACCCACCTCATTAGAACTTATTCAAATGTATTCTTTTTAATGGCAGAGTAATACTTCATTGTGTATATGTACCACAGCTTGCTTATCCATTCATCTGCTGATGGACATCTAGGTTTCTTCCATGTCCTGGCTATTATAAACAGTGCTGCGATGAACATTGGGGTACATGTGTCTCCTTCAATTCTGATTTTCTCAGTGTGTATGCCCAGCAGTGGGATTGCTGGATCATAAGGCAGTTCTATTCCCAGTTTTTTGAGGAATCTCCATACTGTTCTCCATAGTGGCTGCACTAGTTTGCATTCCCACCAACAGTGTAAGAGGGTTCCCTTTTCTCCGCACCCTCTCCAGCATTTATTGCTTGTGGACTTTTGGATCGCAACCATTCTGACTGGCAGGAAATGGTACCTCATAGTGGTTTTGATTTGCATTTCTCTGATAATGAGTGATGTTGAGCATCTTTTCATGTGTTTGTTAGCCATCTGTATGTCTTCTTTGGAGAAATGTCTATTTAGTTCTTTGGCCCATTTTTTGATTGGGTCATTTATTTTTCTGGAATTGAGCTGTAGGAGTTGCTTGTATATTTTTGAGATTAGTTGTTTGTCTGTTGCTTCATTGGCCATTATTTTCTCCCATTCTGAAGGCTGTCTTTTCACCTTGCTTAGTTTCCTTTGTTGTGCATAAGCTTTTAAGTTTAATTAGGTGCCATTTGTTTATTTTTGATTTTATTTCCAATATTCTGGGAGGTGGGTCCTAGAGGATCCTGCTGTGATGTAAGTCAGAGAGTGTTTTGCCTATGTTTTCCTCTAGGAGTTTTTATGGTTTCTGGTCTTACATTTAGCTCTTTAATCCATTTTGAGTTTATTTTTGTGTATGGTGTTAGAAACTGTTCTAGTTTCATTATTTTACAAGTGTTTGACCAGTTTTCCCAGCACGACTTGTTAAAGAGATTGTCTTTAATCCATTGTATATTCTTGCCTCCTTTGTCAAAGATAAGGTGTCCATATGTGCGTGGATTTATCTCTGGGCTTTCTATTTTGTTCCATTGATCTAAATTTCTGTCCTTGTGCCAGTACCATACTGTCTTGATGAGTGTGGCTTTGTAGTAGAACCTGAAGTCAGGCAGGTTGATTTTTCCAGTTCCATTCTTTCTCAAGATAGCTTTGGCTATTCAAGGTTTTTTGTATTTCCATACAAATTGAGAAGTTATTTGTTCTAGCTCTGTGAAGAATACCCTGGTAGCTTGATGGGGATTACATTGAATCTATAAATTGCTTTGGGTTGTATACTCATTTTCACTATATTGATTCTTCCAATCCATGAACATGGTATATTTCTCCATCTATTAGTGTCCTCTTTGATTCCTTTCACCAGTGTTTTATAGTTTTCTATATATAGGTCTTTTGTTTCTTTAGGTGGATATATTCCTAAGTATTTTATTCTTTTCGTTGCAATGGTGAATGGAATTGTTTCCTTAATTTCTTTTTCTATTTTCTCATTATTAGTGTACAGGAATGCAAGGGATTTCTGTGTGTTGATTTTATATCCTGCAACTTTACTATATTCATCGACTAGTTCTAGTAATTTTCTGGTGGAGTCTTTAGGGTTTTCTATATAGAGGATCATGTCATCTGCAAACAGTGAGAGTTTTACTTCTTTTCCAATTTGGATTCCTTTTATTTCTTTTTCTGCTCTGATTGCTGTGGCCAAAACTTCCAAGACTATGTTGAATAGTGATGGTGAAAGTGGGCACCCTTGTCTTGTTCCTGACTTTAGAGGAAATGCTTTCAATTTTTCACCATTGAGGATAATGTTTGCTGTGGGTTTGTCATATATAGCTTTTATTATGTTGAGGTATGTTCCTTCTATTCCTGCTTTCTGGAGAGTTTTTATCATAAATGGATGTTGAATTTTTTCAAAGGCTTTCTCTGCATCTATTGAGATAATCATATGGTTTTTATTTTTCAATTTGTTAATATGGTGTATTACAATGATTGATTTGTGGATATTGAAGAATCCTTGCATCCCTGGGATAAAGCCCACTTGGTCATGGTGTATGATCTTTTTAATGTGTTGTTGGATTCTGATTGCTAGAATTTTGTTATGGATTTTTGCATCTATGTTCATCAGTGATATTGGCCTGTAGTTTTCTCTTTTTGTGGGATCTTTGTCAGGTTTTGGTATTAGGGTGATGGTGGCCTCATAGAATGAGTTTGGAAGTTTACCTTCCTCTGCAATTTTCTGGAACAGTTTGAGTTGGATAGGTGTTAGCTCTTCTCTAATTTTTGGTAGAATTCAGCTGTGAAGCCGTTTAGACCCGGGCTTTTGTTTGCTGGAAGATTTCTGATTACAGTTTCAATTTCCATGCTTGTGATGGGTCTGTTAAGATATTCTATTTCTTCCTGATCCAGTTTTGGAAAGTTGTACTTTTCTAAGAATTTATCCATTTCTTCCACATTGTCCATTTTATTGCCATATAATTGCTGATAGTAGTCTCTTATGATCCTTTGTATTTCTGTGTTGTCTGTTTTGATCTTTCCATTTTCATTTCTAATTTTATTGATTTGATTTTTCTCCCTTTGTTTCTTGATGAGTCTGGCTAGTGGTTTGTCAATTTTATTTACCCTTTCAAAGAACCAGCTTTTGGCTTTGTTGATTTTTGCTATGGTCTCTTTTGTTTCTTTTGCATTTATTTCTGCCCTAATTTTTAAGATTTCTTTCCTTCTACTGACCCTGGGGTTCTTCATTTTTTCCTTTTCTAGTTGCTTTAGGTGTAGAGTTAGGTTATTTATTTGACTTTTTTCTTGTTTCTTGAGGTATGCCTGTATTGCTATGAACTTTCCCCTTAGGACTGCTTTTACAGTGTCCCATAGGTTTGGGGTTGTTGTGTTTCCATTTTCATTCATTTCTATGGAAATTTTGAATTCTTTTTTGATTTCTTCTGTGATTTGTTGGTTATTCAGGAGTGTGTTGTTCAGCCTCCATATGTTAGAATTTTTAATAGTTTTTCTCCTGTTATTGAGATCTAATCTTACTGCATTGTCGTCAGAAAAGATGCTTGGAATGATTTCAATTTTTCTGAATTTACCAAAGCTAGTTTTATGGCCCAGGATGTGATCTATCCTGGAGAAGGTTCTGTGTGCACTTGAGAAAAAGGTGAAATTCATTGTTTGGGGATGAAATGTCCTATAGATATCAATTAGTTCTAACTGGTCTATTGTATCATTTAAAGTTTGTGTTTCCTTGTTAATTTTCTGTTTAGTTGATTTATCCATTGGTGTGGGTGGGGTATTAAAGTCTCCCACTATTATTGTGTTATTGTTAATTTCTCCTTTCATACTTGTTAGTATTTGTCTTACATATTGTGGCACTCCTATGTTGGGTGCATATATGTTTATAATTGTTATATCTTCTTCTTGGATTGATCCTTTGATCATTATGTATTGACCTTCTTTATGTCTTTTCACAGCCTTTGTTTTAAAGTCTATTTAATCTGATATGAGTATTGCTACTCCTGCTTTCTTTTGGTCCCTATTTGCATGGAAAATCTTTTTCCAGCCCTTCACTTTCAGTGTGTATGTGTCCCCTGTTTTGAGGTTGGTCTCTTGTAGACAACATATGTAGGGATCTTGTTTTTGTATCCATTCGGCCAGTCTCTGTCTTTTGGTTGGGGCATTCAAACCATTTATGTTTAAGGTAATTATTGATAAGTATGATCCCATTGCCATTTACGTTATTGTTTTCGGTTCGAGTTTATACACACTTTTTGTGTTTCCTGTCTAGAGAATGTCCTTTAGTATTTGTTGAAGAGCTGGTTTGGTGGTGTTGAATTCTCTCAGCTTTTGCTTATCTGTAAAGCTTTTGATTTCTCCTTCATATTTGAATGACATCCTTGCTGGGTACAATAATCTGGGCTGTAGGTTATTTTCTTTCATCACTTTTAGTATATCTTGCCATTCCCTCCTGGCTTGGAGAGTTTCTATTGAAAGATCAGCTGTTATCCTTACGCGAATTCCCTTCTGTGTTATTTGATGTTTTTCCCTTGCTGCTTTTAATATTTGTTCTTTGTGTTTGATCTTTGTTAATTTGATTAATATGTGTCTTGGGGTGTTTTGCCTTGGGTTTATACTATTTGGGACTCTCTGGGTTTCTTGAACTTGAGTGACTATTTCCTTCCCCATTTTAGGGAAGTTTTCAACTATTATCTCCTCAAGTATTTTCTCATGGTCTTTCTTTTTGTCTTCTTCTTCTGGGACTCCAATGATTCGAATGTTGTAGCTTTTAATATTGTCCTGGAGGTCTCTGAGATTGTCCTCATTTCTTTTAATTCATTTTTTCTTTTTTCTCCTCTGATTCATTTATTTCTACCATTCTATCTTCTAATTCACTAATCCTAGCTTCTGCCTTTGTTATTCTACAATTTGTTGCCTCTAGTGTGTTTTTGATCACATCTATTGCATTATTCATTGTATATTGACTCTTTTGGATTTCTTCTAGGTCCTTGTTAAACCTTTCTTGCATCTTCTCAATCCTTGTCTCCAGACTATTTATCTGTGATTCCATTTTGATTTCAAAATTTTGGATTAATTTCATTATCATTATTCAGAATTCTTTATCAGATAGATTCGATATTTCTTCCTCTTTTGTTTGGTTTGGTGGGCATTTATCCTGTTCCTTTACCTGCTGGGTATTCCTCTGTCTCTTCATCTGTTTAAATTGCTGAGTTTGAGTTGTCCTTACTGTATTCTGGCAGTTTGTGGAGTTCTCTTTATTGTGGCATTTCCTCACTGTGTGTGAGTTTGTACAGGTGGCTTGTCAAGGTTGCTTGGTTAGGGAAGCTTGTGTCGGTGTTCTGGTGGATGGAGCTGGATTTCTTCTCTCTGGAGAGCAATGACGTGTCCAGTAATGAGTTATGAGATGTCTATGGGTGACTTTGGGTAGCCTGTATATTGGAGCTCAGGGCTGTGTTCCTGGAGAATTTGTTTGGTATGTCTTGCTGTGGAACTTGTTGGCCCTTGTGCGGTGCTTGGTTTCAGTGTAGGTATGGAGACATTTGATGAGCTCCTGTCAATTAATGTTCCCTGGAGTCAGGGTTTGGACTTAAGCCTCCTGCTTCCAGTTATTGGTCTTATTTTTACAGTAGTCTCAAAACTTCTCCTTCTATACAGCACCACTGATAAAACATCTAGGTTGAAGATGAAAAGTTTCTCCACTGTGTGGGTCACCCAGAGAGGTTCACAGCATTACATGGAGAAGAGAAGAGGGAGGAGGGAGTTAGAGGTGACCTGAATGAGATGTGGTGGAATCAGTAGAGGAGAGAGTGGGCTAACCAGTAATCACTTCTTTATGTGCACTCCACAACTGGACCGCTCAGAGATGTTCACAGAGTTATACAGAGAAGAGAAGAGGGAGCAAGGAGACAGAGGCGGTCAGGAGGATAAAAGGAGGGAATGAAAAGGAGAGAGACAGGTTCAGTCATTAATCAGTTTCCTAAGTGTTTTCCATCGTTTGGAACCCACAGAAATTCACAGAGTTGGGTAGAGTAGAGAGGGGTTAGGGAGGAGATGCAGGCGACCTGGTGGAGAAACAGGAGAGTCCAGAGGTGGAGAGAGCAGTCAAGCCAGTAATCTCACTCCCTAGTGAAAAATGGGTACTGAAGATTGGGTTCTTAAAGGTACAAAATTGGTAACAAATACCTAAAAGCAAAAATTAAAAATCTAGAGTAGAGTTTGGAGTTTCAAAAATACAGTTTTAAAGAAAAGAAGAAGGAAAAGAAAGAGAGAAAAAGAAAAAAAAATGAGTCACAAAAGTTTTAAAGAAAATATAGGTACAAAATTGATAACAAATATCAAAAAGCAAAAGTTAAAAAACTAGAGTAGAGTTTGGAATTTCATAAATACAATGTTAAAAAAAAGAAGAAGAAAAAGAAGGATAGAGAAGAAAAAAAGAAAGAATACAAAAACAAATAAAGTCACAAAAATTATAAAGAACATATAGGTACAAATTGATAACTAATACCAGAAAGCATAAATTAAAGATCTAGAGTAGAGTTTGGAATTCCAGGAATACAATTTTTTAAAAAAGATGAAGAGATAGAAAGAGAGAGGAAAAAAAAGTCACAAAAGTTATAAAAAAAAAAAAATAGGTACAAAATTGATCAGATCAGATCAGTCGCTCAGTCGTGTCCGACTCTTTGAGACCCCATGAACCGCAGCACGCCAGGCCTCCCTGTCCATCACCAGCTCCCGGAGGTCACCCAGACTCATACCCATCGAGTCAGTGATGCCATCCAGCCATCTCATCCTCTGTCGTCCCCTTCTCCTCCTGCCCTCAGTCCCTCCCAGAATCAGAGTCTTCTCCAATGAGTCAACTCTTCGCATGAGGTGGCCAAAGTACTGCAGTTTCAGCTTTAGCATCATTCCTTCCAAAGAAATCCCAGGGCTGATCTCCTTCAGAATGGACTGGTTGGATCTCCTTGTAGTCCAAGGGACTCTCAAGAGTCTTCTCCAACACCACAGTTCAAAAGCATCAATTCTTCCATGCTCAGCCTTCTTCACAGTCCAGCTCTCAAAATTGATAACAAATACCAAAAAGCTAAAATTAAAAATCTAGAGCAGAGTTTGGAATTTCAAAAATACAATGTTAAAGAAAAGAAAAAGAAAAAAAATCACATAAGTTATAAAAAAAATATATATGAAGTTTTTTTTTTTAAGGGTCTTTATTTATTTATTTATTTACAAAGTAATAGGTTATAAAAGTGAAAATTAAAGGAGTAATAGAGGATTAAATTTTTTTTTAAATTAAAAATAACCAAAGAAAGAAAGAATGATCATAAAAATAGTAAAAATATACATAGGACTTTCTCTGATATTGTTGTGGGTATTGTGGATTCAGTTCATTATCAACTAGTTCCTTGTTCTGGCTTATATTTGTCAAGATCTATAGGCCCCTTCCTATGAAGTTGGTACTAACCACAGGGTTTTAGTTTATTGCCTGTCGCTTCCACGGCGCTTCCCTCTGTTATAGTTTCTTCTGTTTGCTGGTCTGTTCAGTGTCTGATTTCCGCCCTGATACAAAGGGGGCGGTGGTGGACACCTTTTTTTTTTTTTTTTTTTTAGGCTCACTGTTCAGTCGCGCTGTGGGGAGGGAGGGACGCTGCAAATAAATAACACTGGTGTGTGCTAGCAGTGCCTCAGCCACACTGGGCCTGCCCTCACTCACGGCACATGTAGCCTCCCTGTCCACACTGCTCAGACTCTAGGTTGCTCTGGGAACCATATGCGGCGGCCCTGGGCTGCTTGCCCCTCCCAGGTCTAAGCTGCTCAAGTTCAGGCACTCGGGTAGTCCTCAGAGACACAGACTTGGTTGGGCCTGCGTTTTGTGCCCTTCGCAGATCTGAGCAGTGCAGGTGATGAGGTGTTGAGCGCAGCTTCTGTGACTTATTGCCTCCCCGTCGCTCAGTTTTCTGGGTGTACAGCCAGCGCACCTTCTCAGGTGGATGTTGACCATTCAGAGCCCCAATAAGTCTTAGTTAGCAAAGATTCCTGCTTACAATTTTGTAGATAATGTCTCTCTGGGGCTGCGATTGCCCTCCTCTGGCTCTGGCTGCCTGTCTCAGGAACGGAACGGTCTGCAGCCGTCTATCTCTGTAAAGTCCTTTGTTCCGTTCGAGGGCCTGGCGGTGTCTTAGGTTAGGGCTGGCTTTTCACGTGGTAGATATCCCACAGTCTGGTTTGCTAGCCCAAATTATTTCACTCAGGTAACGCTCGGGGTATTCAGGCCAGATCCTTACTCTAAGCGATGCAGCCTGCGCCGCGCCTCCCTGCCCAGCCCCTGCTTGCTAATGGCGGATGCAGGCGTCTGCGCTGCTTCTCCGCTGGGGGGATTACTGCAGGGCTCCTAATTTGTGGGTTTTAATTGTTTATTTATTTCTCCTCCCTGTTATGTTGCCCTCTGTGCTTCCCTGGCTCGGCACAGACTCGGCAGTGAGAATATTTCCTGGTGTTTGGAAACTTCTCTTTTTTAAGACTCCCTTCCCCAGACAGAGGTCCATCCCTCCCTCTTTTGTCTATTTTTTTGTCTTTTATATTTTTCCTACCTCCTTTAGAAGGCAATGGGTTACTTTTCTGGGTGCCTGATGTCCTCTGCCAGCATTCAGAAGTTGTTTTGTGGAATTTACTAAGCGTTTAAATGTTCTTTTGATGAATTTGTGGAAGAGAAATTGTTCTCCTTGTCCTATTCCTCCTCCATCTTAGCTCCTCCCCCTGTTGTTTCCTTTTTAAGGCAATATATATGCAGCTTTCTTATAAAAGTTATTTCCTTTATTTGTCTTTGATCATTTGTTGCAAATAAATTACACATGATGGCAATTTTAATAAAATATAAACATACTGTATTCCAAAATGTGAATATTTATATATATAAAAGATTTTTTAAAATTTGTCTTAATTTTACTTAAATCTGGCTTCCCTGGTGGCTCAGTTCAGTTCAGTCGCTCAGTCATGTCTGACTCTTTGTGACCCTATGGACTACAGTACACCAGGCTGCCCTGTCCACCACCAACACTGGGAATTTACTCAAACTCACGTCCACTGAGTCTGTGATGTCATCCAACAATCTCATTCTCTGTTGTCCCCTTCTCTTCTCACTTTCAGTCATTCCCAGCCGCAGGGCCTTTTCATATGAGTCAGTTCTTCACATCACGTGGCCAAAGTATTGGAGTTTCAGCTTCAGCATCAGTCCTTCCAATGAATATTCAGGACTGATTTCCTTTCGGATGGACTGGTTGGATCTCCTTGCAGTCCAGGGGACTCTCAAGAGTCTTCTCCAACATGACAGTTCAAAAGTATCGATTTTTTTTGGTGCTAAGCTTTCTTTAAAGTTCAACTCTCACATCCGTATATGAGTACTGGAAAAACCATAGCCTTGATTAGATGGACCTTTGTTGGCAAAGTAATGTCTGTCCTTTTGAATATGTTATCTAGGTTGGTCATAAATTTTCTTCCAAGGAGTAAGCGTCTTTTAATTTCATGGCTGCAGTCACCATCTGCAGTGATTTTGGAGACCAAGAAAATAAAGTCTGACACTGTGTCCACTGTTTCCCCATCTATTTCCCATGAAGTGATGGGACCAGATGCCATGATCTTTGCTTTCTGAATGTTGAGCTTTAAGCCAACTTTTTCACTCTTCTCTTTCATTTTCATCAAGTGGCGCCTTCACATTATGCCATAAGAGTGGTGTCATATACATATCTGGGGTTATTGATATTTCTCCCAGCAATCTTGATTCTAGCTTGTGCTTCATCCAGCCCAGCGTTTCTCATGATGTACTCTGCATATAAGTTAAATAAGCAGGGTGACAATATACAGCCTTGATGAACTTCTTTTCCCATTTAGAAACAGTCTGTGTTGTTCGATGTCCAGTTCTAACTGTTGCTTCCTGACCTGCATACAGATTTCTTAAGAAGCAGGTCAGGTGGTCTGGTATTCCCATCTCTTTGAGAATTTTCCACAGTTGATTGTGATCCACACAGTAAAAGGCTTTGGAATAGTCAAAATAGCAGAAATATATCTTTTCCTGGAACTTTTGTGCTTTTTTGATGATCCAGCAAATGTTGGCATTTTGACCTCTGGTTTCTCTGCCTTAAAGCCAGCTTGAACATCTGGAAGTTCATGGTTCACGTTTTGTTGAAGCCTGGTTTGGAGGATTTTAAGCATCACTTTAATAGCGTGTGAGATGAGTGCAAATGTGCAGTAGTTTGAGCTGTCTTTGGGATTGCCTTTTTTAGGGATTGAAATGAAAACCGACTTTTTCCAGTCCTGTAGCCACTGCTGCATTTTTCAAATTTTCTGGCATATTGAGTGCAGCACTTTCAAGCATCATCTTTTAGGATTTGAAATAGCTCAACTGGAATTCCATCATCTCCACTAGCTTTGTTCATAGTAATATTTCTTAAGGCTCACTTGACTTCACATTCCAGGATGTCTGGCTATAGGTGAGTCATCAGATCAGATCAGATCAGTCGCTCAGTCGTGTCCGACTCTTTGCAACCCCATGAACCGCAGCACGCCAGGCCTCCCTGTCCATCACCAGCTCCCGGAGGTTACTCAGACTCGCATCCATCGAGTCAGTGATGCCATCCAGCCATCTCATCCTCTGTCGTCCCCTTCTCCTCCTGCCCTCAATCCCTCCCAGCATCAGAGTCTTCTCCAATGAGTCAACTCTTCGCATGAGGTGGCCAAAATACTGGAGTTTCAGCTTTAGCATCATTCCTTCTAAAGAAATTCCAGGATTGATCTCCTTCAGAATGAACTGGTTGGATCTTCTTGCAGTCCAAGGGACTCTCAAGAGTCTTCTCCAACACCACAGTTCAAAAGCATCAATTCTTTGGCGCTCAGCCTTCTTCACAGTCCAGCTCTCACATCTATACATGACCACAGGAAAGACCATAGCCTTGACTAGGCGAACCTTTGTTGGTAAAGTGATGTCTCTGCTTTTGAATATGCTATCTAGGTTGGTCATAACTTTCCTTCCAAGGAGCAAGCGTCTTTTAATTTCATGGCTGCAGTCACCATCTGCAGTGATTTTGGAGCCCAGAAAAACAAAGTCTGACACTGTTTCCACTGTTTCCCCATCTATTTCCCATGCAGTGATGGGACCAGATGCCATGATCTTCGTTTTCTGAATGTTGAGCTTTAAGCCAACCTTTTCACTCTCTACTTTCACTTTCATCAAGAGGCTTTTTAGCCCCTCTTCACTTTCTGCCATAAGAGTGGTGTCATCTGCATATCTGAGGTTATTGATATTTCTCCCGGCAATCTTGATTCCAACTTGTGTTTCTTCCAGTCCAGCATTTCTCATGATGTACTCTGCATATAAGTTAAATAAACATGGTGACAATATGCAGCCTTGACGTACTCCTTTTCCTATTTGGAACCAGTCTGTTGTTCCATGACCAGTTCTAACTGTTGCTTCCTGACCTGCATACAGATTTCTTAGAGGCAGATCAGGTGGTCTGGTATTCCCATCTCTTTCAGAATTTCCCACAGTTTATTGTGATCCACACAGTCAAAGGCTTTGGCATAGTCAATAAAGCAGAAATAGATGTTTTTCTGGAACTCTCTTGCTTTTTCCATGATCCAGCGGATGTTGGCAATTTGATCTCTGGTTCCTCTGCCTTTTCTAAAACCAGTTTGAACATCAGGAAGTTCACGGTTCACATATTGCTGAAGCCTGGCTTGGAGAATTTTGAGCATTACTTTACTAGCGTGTGAGATGAGTGCAATTGTTCGGTAGTTTGAGCACTCCTTGTCATTGCCTTTCTTTGGGATTGGGATGAAAACTGACCTTTTCCAATCTTGTGGCCACTGCTGAGTTTTCCAAATTTGCTGGCATATTGAGTGTAGCACTTTCACAGCATCATCATTCAGGACTTGGAATAGCTCCACTCGAATCCCATCACCTCCACTAGCTTTGTTCGTAGTGATGCTTTCTAAGGCCCATTTGACTTCACATTCCAAGATGTCTGGCTCTAGGTCAGTGATCACATCATCATGATTATCTGGGTCTTGAAGCTCTTTTTTGTACAGTTCTTCTGTGTATTCTTGCCACCTCTTCTTAATATCTTCTGCTTCTGTTAGGTCCACACCATCTCTGTCCTTTATTGTGCCCATCTTTGCACTAAAAGCGCCCCGCCGGCTGCGTTGTGCACTAAGAGTGCCCCGCCGGCTGCGTCGCGCTCTAAGAGCGCGGCTGAGAGGAGCTACCCCATGACCAAGGAAGGACGGCGGTGAGGGCCAGCGCACTAAGCACGGCCGAGAAGAGCTACCCCACGACTGAGGTCAGGAAGGGCGGCGGTGAGGAGAGACCCCTCGTCCAAGGTAAGGTGGGATGGCTGTGCTTCGCTGGCCGGGAGCAGCCAGGAGCAGCCGGGAGCAGCCGGGAGGAGATACCCCACGCCCAAGGTAAGAGAAACCCAAGTAAGACAGTATGTCTTGAAAGAGGGTATCAGAGGGCAAATACACTAAAACCATTCTCACAGATAACCAGTCAATTTAATCACACAAGGACCACACCCTTGTCTAACTCAATGAGATTAAGCCATGCCCGAGGGGCAACCTGGGATGGGCGGGTCATGGTGGAGAGATATGACAGGGTGTGGTCCGCTGGAGAAGGGAATGGCAAACCACTTCAGTATTCTTGCCTTGAGAACCCCATGAACAGTATGAAAAGACAAAATGATAGGATACTGAAAGAGAAACTCCCCAGGTCAGTAGGGGCCCAATATGCTACTGGAGATCAGTGGAGAAATAACTCCAGAAAGAATGAAAGGATGGAGCCAAAACAAAAAGATTACCCAGCTGTGGATGTGTCTGGTGATAGAAGCAAAGTCCGATGCTGTAAAGAGCAATATTGCATAGGAACCTGGAATGTCAGGTCCATGAATCAAGGCAAATTGGAAGTGGTCAAACAAGAGATGGCAAGAGTGAATGTTGACATTCTAGGAATTAGCGAACTAAAATGGACTGGAATGGGTGAATTTAACTCGGATGACCATTATATCTAATACTGTGGGCAGGAATCCCTCAGAAGAAATGGAGTGGGCATCATGGTCAACAAAAGAGTCCGAAATGCAGTACTTGGATGCAATCTCAAAAACGATAGAATGATCTCTGTTCGTTTCCAAGGCAAACCATTCAATGTCACAGTAATCCAAATCTATGCCCCAACCAGTAACGCTGAAGAAGCTGAAGTTGAAAGGTTCTATGAAGACCTACAAGACCTTTTAGAACTAACACCCAAAAAAGATGTCCTTTTCATTCTAGGGGACTGGAATGCAAAAGTAGGAAGTCAAGAAACACCTGGAGTAACAGGCAAATTTGGCCTTGGAATACGGAATGAAGCAGGGCAAAGACTAATAGAGTTTTGCCAAGAAAATGCACTGGTCATAGCAAATACCCTCTTCCAACAACACAAGAGAAGACTCTATACATGGACATCACCAGATGGTCAACACCGAAATCAGATCGATTATATTCTTTGCAGCCAAAGATGGAGAAGCTCTATACAATCAGCAAAAACAAGACCAGGAGCTGACTGTGGCTCGAACCATGAACTCCTTATTGCCAAATTCAGACTGAAATTGAAGAAAGTAGAGAAAACTACTAGACCATTCAGTTATGACCTAAATCAAATCCCTTATGATTATACAGTGGAAGTGAGAAATAGATTTAAGGGCCTAGATCTGATAGATAGAGTGCCTGATGAACTATGGAATGAGGTGCGTGACATTGTACAGGAGACAGGGATCAAGACCATCCCCATGGAAAAGAAATGCAAAAAAGCAAAATGGCTGTCTGGGGAGGCCTTACAAATAGCTGTGAAAAGAAGAGAATCGAAAAGCAAAGGAGAAAAGGAAAGATATAAACATTTAAATGCAGAGTTCCAAAGAAAGCAAGAAGAGATAAGAAAGCCTTCTTCAGGTGAGTCATAACAGCATTGTAACTATCTGGGTCATGAACATCTTTTTTGTACAATTCTTCTGTGTATTCTTGCCACCTCTTCTTAATATCTTCTGCTTTTGTTAGGTTCATAACATTTCTATCCTTTATTGAGCCCATCTTTGCATGAAATGTTCCCTTGGTATCTCTAATTTTCTTGAAGAAATCTCTAGACTTTCACATTCTGTTGTTTTCCTCTATTTCTTTGCACTGATCACTGAGGAAGGCTTTCTTATCTCTCCTTGCTATTCTTTGGAACTCTGTATTCAGATTCTTATATCTTTCCTTTTCTCCTTTGCTTTTTGCTTCTTTTCTCTTAACAGCTATTTGTAAGCCCTCCTCTGGCAGCCATTTTGCTTTTTTGCATTTATTTTCCATGGGGATGGTCTTGATCCCTGTCTTCTGTACAGTGTCACAAACCTCCGTCCATAGTTCTTCAGGTATGCTATCAGATCTAATTCTCATTCCTTGAATCTATTTCTCACTTCCATTGTATAATTGTTAGGGATTTGATTTATGTCATAACTGAATGTTCTCCCGGTTTTCCCTACTTTCTTAAATTTAAGTCTGAATTTGGTAATAAGGAGTTCATGATCTGAGCCACAGTCAGCTCCTGGTCTTGTTTTTGCTGACTATATAGAGCTTCTCCATCTTTGGCTGCAAAGAATATAATCAATCTGATTTCGGTATTGACCATCTGGTGATGTCCATGTGGGTACAGTCTTCTGTTGTGTTTTGGCTCAGTTGGTACAAATCCAACTGCATTCTTGGAAACCTGGATTCAATCCCTGGAAATGGCAACCACTTCAATATTCTTAGGAGAAGGCAATGGCACCCCATTCCAGTACTCTTGCCTGGGAAACCCCATGGATGGAAGAGCCTGGTAGGCTGCAGTTCATGGGGTTGCTGAGGGTCGGACACGACTGAGCGACTTCACTTTCACTTCACTTCAATATTCTTGCCTGGAAATTTCCATGGAGTAAAGAATCTGGAAGGCTATAATTCATGAGGTCACAGAGTCAGACATGAATTAGAGACTGATCACACACGTAAATCATGAAATTAATAAATAATTGTAGTTTTAAAATGGATGATAGCGAGTAACATCCACACTTGGGAAAATAATAATAAAACAGCACAACACTGAAAAAGAGACATCTTTGAAATAATTCAAGGAAGGAGGATACCTAAGAAATAAAAAACAAAATATCTCTGTGATAATAAAATAAGCAGAAGAAATTACAGTACTATGATCCACTGTTTAGTAGAGTGTGACTATCTATCAGGTATAAGGTGCCATTTAGTGTTTAGGAGGATTCACCTCAGACTGCTCAATGAAGTGCGAATATGAAGTTTAAGTGATAGTCATTCATAAACAAAAATGCCATTACAATTTCCTAGCAGAAAACAAAAATAATAGAATGAAACTTGATTAACTAACAGGAGGAAATGAGAGAACACAGAAGTTAACATAGAAAAAGTGTAGAAGATTTAGGAAGTAGAGTCATTCACTGTTACATTTGTCCCTGTGAGAAAGAACAGGAACCAAGCAAGCCCAGAGTAAAATCCATCTTTGCACTGACTGACTAACCACCTAATATCACCTCCTCGAGTCTTGAATCTTTTTTCCACACCTACATCTCATCACCGTTCATCTTCTTTTCTCCCCTACATGCTGGTAAAGAGTTTCAGTTCAGACAGGAAAGCCCCTGAAGAACCAAACAGTAATGACTCTTGTAATATTTTTCATAGGTGATGGGGAAGTAGATTAATAAAATATAAGAATTCTTCACCATAAAAGGAGAAAAAATAGATAAGTGAGAAAATGAGGAATTCAGTTTTACTCCCAGTTTATACTAGTAGAATTTTTTATCCAGTCCTGAGTAAGGAATTCCATACTTTTATTTTGGCTTTATGGTCTGAATTGAATCAAATAGTAAATCAAGTAATAGAAAATTTGAAATGAAACAGTGGGAACTTTTCTCTGACATTTAAGCAAAATAACATATTGGAGAAATTTTATTCCATTGTATAAACTAAATTCTAAAAATTCAAAAGTATAAAAAAGGAAAAGAGTAAATAAATGCTATGCAAAATGATAGAAAAGAATTTAAACTTGACAGTAAACACAATAATGTATCTGTATTTAAATTATCAGTAAACACAGAGTGTGTAATATTACATATCGTATATAAGAGATATGCCTAGAATATAAAATAAATTCAAATGTAGCAAAAGTTTTATCAAATGAAGATGAACACAAATCAATCTAAAAGAGCTATGGTAAGAACAAATTAGATTTTAAAACGAGGAAAAAAAGGTATTATTAAGTAAAAACAAGTTTTCTTAATGATATGTGGTTCAATTTATTAAGCTATAATTATAAACGAACCTCAATATATCTAGTAACAGAGTTTCAGAATGTATGTGCAGTGTGCTTAGTCACTCAGTCATGTGGACGTGTTTGTGACCGCGTGGACTGCAGCACAACAGGCTCCTCTGTCAATAGGATTCTCCAGGCAAGAATTTTGGGTGGGTTGCTATATCCTTCTCCAGGGGATCTTCCCAACCCAGGGATCAAACCTGGGTCTTTTATGTCTCCTGTATTGGTAAGCAAGTTTTTTTTTTTTTTTTTTTTAATCACTAGCACCAACTGGAAGCCCATATATACCATGCTAGACTCTTGAGAGTCCCTTGGACAGCAAGGAGATCCAACCAGTCAATCCTAAAGGAAATCAGTCCTGAATATTCATTGGAAGGACAGGTGCTGAAGCAGAACCTCCAGTACTTTGGCCACCTGATGAAGAGCTGACAAATAGGAAAAGACCCTGATGCTGGGAAAGATTGAAGGCAGGAGGTGAAGGGAATGAAAGAGTATGACATGGTTGGTTGACATCACTGACTCAACGGTCATGAGTTTGAGCAAGCTCTGGGAGTTGGTGATGGAAAAGAAGTCTTTCTTGTTGCAGTCGTCCATGGGGTCACAAAGAGTTGGACATCACTGAGTAAATGAACAGAACAGAACTGAAATTAAATAGCTACTATAGCACAGGGAGCTCAGCTTGGCACTCTCTGATGACCTAGATGGGTGACATGCGTGTGAAGGAGGCCCAAGAAGGAGGGAATATATGTATGTAGTGAAAGTGAAGTCGCTCACAGTCGTGTCCGACTCTTTGCGACCCCATGGACTGTAGCCTACCAGGCTCCTCTGTCCATGGGATTTTCCAGGAAATAGTACTGGAGTGGATTGCCATTTCCTTCTCCAAGGGATCTTCCCATCCCAGGGATCGAACCTGGGTTCCCGCATCGTAGACAGACGCTTTATCGTCTGAGCCACCAGGGAATATATGTATACACATAGCTGATTCACTTCACTGTACAGCAGAAGCATAATATCATAAAGCAACTATTGGGGCGGTTCTTGTTTAATTGCTAAGCCATGTCTGACTTCTGTGACCCCATGGACAGTAAGTAGCCTGCCAGACCCCTCTGTCCAAGGGATTTCCCAGGCAAGAATACTGGAGTGGGTTGCCATTTCCTTTTCATTACAGGCGAAATGCCATTCCACATTGCAGGTGAAATCTTTACTGACTGAGACCCATGCTTTCTAATCATGAAAATGAAAACATAAGAGGTAACTGTAGGATAATATTTTTATGACTTGTGAATGACAACAATTTCTTAAAGAAAACACAAGATTGATACCCTTTACTTTATAACAAATTTAAACTTATCTAGATCAAAATACCCTGCTAAACATGAAAATACATGAAAAATAGAAATGCTATTTAAAATATATATAACAGACAATCAATATACAAACATATATATATATACATATACATATTTTCTATAAATCAGTTAAAGGCTAAATTTTTAAGACAAATTTAAAAATAAAGATATGAATGAAACATATACAAACAGACGATAAAATTATAAATAAGCATGTAAAAAGGTATTCAAATTATTTAGTATTCAGGAAAATGAAAAAGAAATTTCAATTAGATACAATTTTAGACATCAGATCAGATCAGTCACTCAGTTGTATCCGACTCTTTGCAACCCCGTGAATCACAGCACGGCAGGCCTCCCTGTTCATTACCAATTCCTGGAGTTCACTCAGACTCACGTCCATTGAGTCAGGGATCCCATCCAGCCATCTCATCCTCTGGCGTCCCCTTCTCCTCCTGCCCCCAATCCCTCCCAGCATCAGAGTCTTCTCCAATGAGTCAACTCTTCGCATGAGGTGGCCAAAATACTGGAGTTTCAGCTTTAGCATCATTCCTTCCAAAGAAATCCCAGGGCTGATCTACTTCAGAATGGACTGGTTGGATTTCCTTTCAGTCCAAGGGACTCTCAAGAGTCTTCTAAAAACACCACAGTTCAAAAGCATGAATACTTCGGCGCTCAGCCTTCTTCACAGTCCAGCTCTCACATCCATACATGACCACAGGAAAGACCATAGCCTTGACTAGGCGAAACTTTGTTGGTAAACTAATGTCTCTGCTTTTGAATATGCTATCTAGGTTGGTCATAACTTTGCTTCCAAGGAGTAAGCGTCTTTTAATTTCATGGCTGCAGTCACCATCTGTAGTGATTTTGGAGCCCAGAAAAATAAAGTCTGACACTGTTTCCGTTGTTTCCCCATCTATTTCCCATGAAGTGAAGGGACCAGATGCCATGATTTTAGTTTTCTGGATGTTGAGCTTTAAACAAACTTTTTCACTCTCCACTTTCATTTTCATCAAGAGGCGTTTTAGTTGCTCTTCACTTTCTGCCATAAGGGTGGTGTTATCTGCATATCTGAGGTGATTGATATTTCTCCCAGCAATCTTGATTCCAACTTGTGTTTCTTCCAGCCCAGCGTTTCTCATGATGTACTCTGCATAGAAGTTAAATAAACAGGGTGACAATATACAGCCTTGACGTACTCCTTTTCCTATTTGGAACCAGTCTGTTGTTCCATGACCAGTTCCAACTCTTGCTTCCTGACTTGCAGACAAATTTCTCAAGAGGCAGGTCAGGTGGTCTGGTATTCCCATCTCTTTGAGAGTTTTCCACAGTTTATTATGATCCACACATTCAAAGGCTTTGGCATAGTCAATAAAGCATAAATAGATGTTTTTCTGGAACTCTCTTGCTTTTTCCATGATCCAGCGGATGTTGGCAATTTGATCTCTGGTTCCTCTGCCTTTTCTAAAACCAGCTTGAACATCAGGAAGTTCATGGTTCACGGATTGCTGAAGCCTGGCTTGGAGAATTTTGAGCATTACTTTACTAGCATGTGAGATGAGTGCAATTGTGCAGTAGTTTGAGCATTCTTTGGCATTGCCTTTCTTTGGGATTGGAATGAAAACTGACCTTTTCCAGTCCTGTGGCCACTGCTGTGTTTTCCAAATTTTGTGGCATATTGAGTGCAGTACTTTCACAGCATCATCTTTCAGGATTTGGAATAGCTCAACTGGAATTCCATCACCTCCACTAGCTTTGTTCATAGTGATGCTTTCTAAGGCCCACTTGACTTTGCATTCCAGGATGTCTGGCTCTAGATGAGTGATCACTTCATCGTGATTATCTTGGTCATGAAGCTCTTTTTTGTACAGTTCTTCTGTGTATTCTTGCCATCTCTTCTTAATATCTTCTGCTTCTTTTTGGTCCATACCATTTCTGTCCTTTATCGAGCCAATCTTTGCATGAAATGTTCCTTTGGTATCTCTGATTTTCTTGAAGAGATCCCTAGTCTTTCCCATTCTGTTGTTTTCCTCTATTTTTTTTGCATTGATCACTGAAGAAGGCTTTCTTATCTCTTCTTGCTGTTCTGCATTCAGATGTTTATATCTTTCCTTTTCTTCTTTGCTTTTTGCTTCTCTTCTTTTCACAGATATTTGTAAGGCCTCCCCAGACAGCCATTTTGCTTTTTTGCATTTCTTTTCCATGGGGATGGTCTTGATCCCTGTCTCCTGTACAATGTCACGAACCTCATTCCATAGTTCATCAGGCACTCTATCTATCAGATCTAGTCCCTTAAATCTTTTTCTTTTTTTTTATTTTAACTTTTCTATAGTGACCAATATCTTTTTTAAATTTTTTTAAATTTTATTTTTATTTTATTTAACAATATTGTATTGGTTTTGCCATGTATCAAAATGAATCTGCCACAGGTATACATGTGTTCCCCATCCTGAACCCTCCCCCCTCCTCCCTCCCCATACCATCCCTCTCGCCAGTCCAGGTTTGATGCCTGATAGTCCCTTAAATCTGTTTCTCACTTCCACTGTATAATCATAAGGGATTTGATTGAGGTCATACCTGAATGGTCTAGTGGTTTTCCCTACTTTCTTCAATGTAACTCTGAATTTGGCAATAAGGAGTTCATGGTCTGAACCACAGTCAGTTCCTGGTCTTGTTTTTGCTGACTGTATGGAGCTTCTTCATCTTTGGCTGCCACTAAGCTTTTTCAGTTTGAAATATAAAGTAGTAGAAAGACTAAGGAACAAGATAAATATTTTTTATAATTACAAGGAAGTACATTGTTACAAGAAATTTGGAGAGCTGATTGGCCATGCCCATTTGTGGGTATTGACTACTGCAGTAATGGCTCTCAGCAAGCCATACTTCTATGTTAAAGTTGGTTAAGTAAATGCTTTTGCCAATGAGGTAGCTACGGTTCTGACTTACTTGGAGCCTTGGAAAGATTTTCTTCACTAGGGCTTGCCCAGTCTCTCAGTTACAGGAAACTTGAACTTATCATTTGAAGCAGCCCCTGATAGCTACAGAGGATGAGATGGTTGGGCTGATGCTTGGTTCATTACCAACTCAATGGACATGAGTTTGAGCAAGCTCTGGGAGATGGTGAAGGACAGGGAAGTCCAGGGTGCTCCAGTCCATGGGATTGCAAAGAGTTGGACATAGCAGCTAAACAACAACTGACAGCTATCAGGGATCAGAAAAGTTTTTGCTTTTGACTAATTAAATAGGAAAAAACAAACAAACAAACAAACACATTTTTGTGTGAAGCACTGCCTTGATTGTACAACATGAGACTTAGGTTTTTCTTTATTTTTTAAAATAAAACTATATCAAGATCTGCTTCTTAAACATTCTAAATATATTATCCCTATTTATATTACTATGTATTCATTAAGTATTATATTCACTGAGAGTTACTTGGTCAAAAATAAACACAAAGATACTTTTATGTTCCTGCCTATTCTTTGATTTTAATGTTGATTTAATTGAAAATTCGACTTCCCTGTAGCTCAGATGGTAAAGAATCTGCCTCTAATGCAGGAGACACGGCCTGAAATGCAAGAGACCTGGGCTCAATCCCTGGGTCAAGAACATCTTCTGAAGGGAATAGCAACCCATTCCAGTATTCTTGCCTAGGAAATCCCATGGACAGAGGAGCCTAGTGGGCTACAGTCCATGGGATCACAAAGAGTCAGACACGATTTAGCGACTAACACTATGAGGATTGAAAATAAAATTATGATAACAGGTTTGGTTGTTAAATTACTTGCTGTCATTATTATTTAGTGTTTGAATTTTTTATTCGTTGGAGCTTATTTTTTAAACTAATTAATTATTAAATGATTTTAAATGTACATTAAAGTTTCAAGAAAAAATATAAAACACTCTCATACTCCTCACCTCACCATATGATCAGTGGTAAGTAATTAATTTTATCCACCCATCCCATACATAAAACCTTGAAAAATTTTGCCTATGGTCCCAATAATGTCTCTTTTTTCCATTGTGGTCATGATTACACCTTAAATTATGTGGCTATGCATAATAAAAGAATGCTTAGGAGACTCTGCAGTGTATAATATATGGTTAGACTGATCAGCACGGGCTCCTTTATTGTGGCTTAATTGGTTTCTCCAATGATTTGGAATCTTTGCTGAATGACTTTGGAAAAGTGTAAGCTCATTAATTTGCCTGAGATGAATGCTGTTAAGTGGTTCAATACAGCTACCAATTGGGTAAACATAATCTCACTATTTTATCACCAGGGTGACTTCTCTTATTCAAATTCTGATTCATATTATTCAATAACCTTTGTGGCATTACTCTGCTCCCATGTCATATTAACCAGGCCAGATTTCTTCTGGACCAAATATTGTACAACATTATCAATCAGCAACCACAAAACAGATCATTGTGTTTTTCTGCAGCAGATAGGAAAAAGCAGACAAAGTAAAAAAATGACATAAAAATTAAAATTAACCTTGTAAAATTACTTAGTAACAACAGTAGACAAAAATGGGCTTCCCTGGTGGCTCTGATGGCAAAGACTCACCTGTGATGCCAGGAGACTTGAGTTCAATACCTGGGTCAGAAAGATTCCCTGGATCAGGGAATGGCAACCCATTCCATTATTCTTGCCTGGAGAATTCCATGGTAGAGGAGAATGCAAGGCTACAGTCCATGGGGTCACGTAGAGTCTGACATGGCTGAGTCATTAACACTTTATCAGGTGATAATATGCTGGTATTAATATCTAATATCACAATAAACTGTGGAAAATTCTGAAAGAGATGGGAATACCAGACCACTTGACCTACCTCTTGAGAAACCTATATGCAGGTCAGGAAGCAACAGTTAGAACTGGACATTGAACAACAGACTGGTTCCAAATAGGAAAAGGAGTACATCAAGGCTGTATATTGTCACCCTGCTTATTTAATTTATATGCAGAGTACATCATGAGAAACGCTGGGCTGGATGAAGCACAAGCTGGAATCAACATTGCTGGGAGAAATATCAGTAACCCCAGATATGTATATGACACCATCCTTATGGCAGAAAGTGAAGAGGAACTAAAAAGGCTCTTGATTAAAGTGAAAGAGGATAGTGAAAAAGTTGGCTTAAAGCTCAACATTCAGAAAGCAAAGATCATGGCAGTCAGTCCCATCATGTCATGGCAAATAGATGGGGAGACAGTAGAAAGAGTGGCAGACTTTATTTTGGGGGGGCTCCAAAATCACCACAGATGGTGACTGCAGCCGTTAAATTAAAATACGCTTACTCCTGGGAAGAAAGGTTATGACCAACCTTGGTAGCATATTCAAAAGCAGAGACATTACTTTGCCAACAAAGGTCCGTCTAGTCAAAGCTATGGTTTTTCCAGTGGTCATGTATGGATGAGAGAGTCGGACTGTGAAGAAAGCTGAGTGCCGAAGAATTGATGCTTTTGAACTGTGGATTCTTGAGAGTCCCCTGGACTGCAAGGAGATCCAACTAGTCCATTCTGAAGGAGATCAGCCCTGGGATTTCTTTGGAAGGAATGATGCTGAAGCTGAAACTCTGGTACTTTGGTTGCCTCATGCGAAGAGTTGACTCATTGGAAAAGACTCTGATGCTGGGAGCAATTGGGGGCAGCCGGAAAAGGGGACAACAGAGGATGAGATGGCTGGATGGCATCACTGACTCGATGGATGTGAGCCTGAGTGAACTCCGGGAGTTGGTGATGGACAGGTAGGCCTGGCGTGCTGCGATTCATGGTGTCACAAAGAGCTGGACACGACTGAGAGACTGAACTGAACTAAACTGAACTGAAGCCTTAATTATTCATCAAGATGCATATATATATATATATACACACTACATTTTTCCTTACCTATTTGTCTATCAATGTATACTAAAGATTTTTTCCATATCTTTTCTACTGTAATTAATATTGCTATGAATATTGGAGTACATATATCGTTTCTAAAAATTGTTTTTTTTTTTTTTTTTTTTTTTGGGTAAATACCCAGGATTGGAAATGCTGGATCACATGGTAGTTCTATTTTTAATTTTTTGAGGTCTCTTTATGTTTTCCATAGTGACTGCCAATTCAATTCAGTTCAGTCTCCAGTCGTGTCCTACTCTTTGTGACCTCATGGACTGCAGCAAGTCAGTCTTCCCTGTCCATCACCAACTTTCAGAGCTTGCTCAAACTCAGTCAGTGATGCCATCAAACCGTCTCATCCTCTGTTGTCCCTTTCTCCTCCTGAGTCAATCTTTCCCAACGTCAAGGTTAAAATAGAATTCTCCATTGGTCTAGTCTGGTTGCATCATTTTTTTCTCTCCATGAGTTATGGAGTGCATCTTAATTTTTGAAGCTATAGTTTCACACAACATAGGATGAACCAGAAAACTATGGCTAGCTCTGTTGGTTGTTTTGCCATACTTTTTGTTTTCCCATATTTTCTCACTCTGGACATATTTTTAATGCATACTAATAACTTAGGCTCTTCTTGGCTTCTCCTTTATGCTGCACTGTCTTTAGTATTCAATTCAGTCACTCAGTCATGTTCAACTCTTTGCAACCTCGTGGACTGCAGCACGCCAGGCTACAATTCCCAGATCTTGGTCAAACTCATGTCCATCAAGTTGGTGATGCCATCCAACCATCTCATCTTCTGCCATCTCCTTTTACTCTTGCTTTCAATCTTTCCCAGCATCAAGGTCTTTTCAAATGAGTCGTTATTCACATCAGGTGGTCAAAGTATTGGAGATTCAGCTTCAGAGTCAGTCCTTCCAATGTATATTCAGAACTGATTTCCTTTAGGATTGACTGGTTGGATCTCGTTGCCATCCAAGGGACTCTCAAGAGTCTTCTCCAACACCACAGTTCAAAAGCGTCCATTCTTTGGCACTCAGCTTTCTTTATAATCCAACTCTCACATCCATAACATGACTACTGGAAAAACCATAGCTTTGACTAGACAAACCTTATTGAAAAAGTAATGTATCTGTTTTTTAATATGCTGCCTAGGTTTATCATAGCTTTTCTTCCAAGAAACATCTTTTAATTTCATGTCTGCAGTCACCAACTTCAGTGATTTTGGAGCCCAAGAAAATAAGGTCTCTCAATGTTTCTACCAACAGTGGGTAGAAACTGTTGAGGGTTTCTAAGGGTTCAACAGGGGGTAAGGATTCATTTTTCTCCACCTCTTGGGCAACAGCTGTTATTTGTAGGTCATACAGTAATAGCCATTCTCTCAAGTGTGAGGTCATGATTCATTGTGGTTTTAATTTGCCTTTCTCCTAATGATTAACTGTCATTAATTTTCCTAATGATTAATTATAAACATATAATTAATTATATATTTTATTTGGAAAATGCCTCTTACGATCCTCTGGTCATTTTTAATCAGTTTTTTTTTAAAAATATAGATTGAGTTGTATAGGTTCTTTGTATATTTTAGATACTGGTGTCTTTGGTTTTAGAAAGAATAAAGCTAGTCTTATAGAATAAATTTGAAAGTGTTCTTTCTTAGTTTTTTTTTTTTTTTGAATAATTTGATAAGGACAGGTATTTACTATTCTTTACATGTTTGGTAGAATTTCCTGGTGAACCTGAACAGTCTTTTAGTTCTGTTTGTAAGTTTTTTGATTACAAATTCAGTCCCATACTAGTAATCCGTCTGTTAGAGTTTCTATTTCTTCCTGATTCAATCTTGGAAGAGTGTATATTTCTAAGAACTAACAATTTCTTCTAAATTGTCTAATTTGTAAGAATGTAGCTGTTGTTCAGTTGATCAGCCTTGTCAGACTCTTTGTGACCGCATGAATGGCAGCACATTAGACTTCCTTGTCCTTCACCATCTCATGAAGTTTGCTCAAATTCCTGTCCATTGAGTCACTGATGCCATTCAACTATCTCATCCTCTATCCCCCTCTATTCCTCCTGCCCTCAGTCTTTCCTGGCATCATAGTATTTTCCATTAGGCTCTTCACATCAGGTAGCTGAAGTATTGGAGCTTCAGCTTCAGCATCAGTCCTTCTAGTGATTATTCAGGGTTGATTTCCTTTAGGATTTACTGATTTGATCTCCTTGAAGTTCGAGGGACTCTCAGAAGTCTTCTCCAGCATGATAGTTCTATTTTTGGTACTTATGTGATATTGGCTGTAACAGTCTCTTTAATTTTTAATTTTGTTTGTTTGGACTGTCTCTTTTTTTATAGTGTGTCTGGCTAAAGACTTATCAGTTTTATTTATCTTTTAAAAATTCAGTTTTTAGTTTGATTGATCTTTCTTGTTGTTATTTTTGTTTCTATTTATGCTCTGATATTTATTATTTCCTTTTTCTGCTAACTTTGCACCTTGTTTGTTCTTTTGCTGTAATTTCTTTAGATGGAAAGTTTTTGGAGATTTTTTTGTTTCTTGAGGCAGGCCTGTATCATGATAAAATTTTCCTCCTAGAAATGTTTTGCATTTAGAAAACTTGTGATTTTATTTTTTTAAAAATATTTTGTGCTTAACCCTTTGATTTCATCAACCAATTGATGATGCATCCATTGATATGAAGTGTTAAAGTCTCCTAATATTATTTTATTACTATAAATTTTACTATATTTATATTAAATATATAAATATATTAAATTTATATTACTATAATTTATATTATAGTATATATAATATATATAGTATAAATGTACTATATATAAAGTGTATATCAGATCAGATCAGATCAGTTGCTCAGTCATGTCCAACTCTTTGCGACCCCATGAATTGCAGCACGCCAGGCCTCCCTGTCCATCAACAACTCCCAGAGGTCACTCAGACTCACATCCATCGAGTCAGTGATGCCATCCAGCCATCTCATCCTCTGTCGTCCCCTTCTCCTCTTGCCATCAATCCTTCCCATTAGAGTCTTCTCCAGTGAGTCAACTCTTCGCATGAGGTGGCCAAAGTACTGGAGTTTCAGCTTTAGCATCATTCCCTCCAAAGAAATCCCAGGGCTGATCTCCTTCAGAATGGACTGGTTGGATCTCCTTGCAGTCCAAGGGACTCTCAAGAGTCTTCTCCAACACCACAGTTCAAAAGCATCAATTCTTCGGCGCTCAGCTTTCTTCACAGTCCAGCTCTCACATCCATACATGACCACAGGAAAAACCATAGCCTTGACTAGAAGAACCTTTGTTGGCAAAGTAATGTCTCTGCTTTTGAATATGTGATCTAGGTTGGTCATAAATTTTCTTCCAAGGAGTAAGCGTCTTTTAATTTCATGGCTGCAGTCACCATCTGCAGTGATTTTGGAGACCAAGAAAATAAAGTCTGACACTGTGTCCACTGTTTCCCCATCTATTTCCCATGAAGTGATGGGACCAGATGCCATGATCTTTGTTTTCTGAATGTTGAGCTTTAAGCAAACTTTCTTACTCTCCACTTTCACTTTCATCAAGAGGCCTTTTAGTTCCTCTTCACTTTCTGCCATAAGGGTGGTATCATCTGCATATCTGAGGTTATTGATATTTCTCCCAGCAATCTTGATTCCAGCCTGTGCTTCTTCCAGCCCAGCGTATCTCATGATGTACTCTGCATAGAAGTTAAATAAACATGGTGACAATATACAGCCTTGACGTACTCCTTTTCCTATTTGGAACCAGTCTGTTGTTCCATGTCCAGTTCTAACTGTTGCTTCCTGACCTGCATACCAATTTCTCAAGAGGCAGTTCAGGTGGTCTGATATTCCCAGCTCTGTCAGAATTTTCTACAGTTTTTAGTGATCCACACAGTCAAAGGCTTTGGCTCAGAGTTCCCTTAAACTATTTTTATTCTTATTATTTTTTTCTTTTGCTCTTATGATTGGGTTATTTCCATTAATCTGTCTTCTATGTGTTCTTCTGTATTACTGAATCTGTTGTTAATACTTTCTAGTGTATTTTCTATTGCAGTTATTATATTCTTCAGCTCTGGTTAGTTTTTTAAAAAATATTTTTTAGTTCCTTTTTATTGTTTTCACTGTTTTCCTCTATTCTTTTCCTGAGCCCAGTAGGCATTTTATCATTTTTTTTTATGATTGCTTTGCTTTTTATCTCTATATTGTTAGTTTTCCCCCACCCCCACCCCATGGTTTGATATTTTCTTTTCCATGGAACATATTCCTTTGTCTTCTCATTCTGTTTGACTTTCTCTGTCTTTATAAAACTATGTGAAATTTCAGTTATCCTATTCTTGAAGACACGTGCCCTGAGTATGAGTGTCCCTATGCAGTCTACATGTGTCTGGTGACTTTGATGTGACAACTAGTTTTGAAGTGAGTATGAACTGATCTTGTCCCATGGTGTACTGGTAGCTGCCACCTTGGTGGAAGACAGGGCTGGGATCTGAGGGACTAAAGCCTGAGCGAGGTGTTAGCTGGGGCTTATCCTAGGCTCGTTTTCTACCCTATTGAAGGGCTTTCCACATGGCATTAGTGGTAAGGAGCTCACTTGCCAGTTCAAGAGACATAAGAGATGTGAGTTCAATCCCTGGATAGGGAAGGTTCCCCTGGAGGAGGGTATGGCAACCCACTTTAGCATCCTTGTCTGGATAGTCCCATGGACAGAGGACCCTGGGGTCACAAAGAGTTGGGCATGACTGAAGCAAATTAACACATGCACACCCCATTGAGGGCCAGAGCTGGGGCCTGGAGTCAAAGCCTTGAAGGAATTGAGCTTCTCCCAGAAAACTTATCATTGCCTTTGTTGGTGAAGGATCAGGGATGATGGATTTGAAGCCACACATCTAAGCTGACTCGACTTTTCCCCCATTGTGCATGGGTACAGAATGGTAATGACAGTCTCTGCCTTGGTTACAGGTGAGGTTGGGTACCAGGGGTTGGGGGACACATTTCTGAGCTATTTCTGCCTTTTCTCAGGTACACATGTGTGCAATGTCAAAGGCAGTCTTTGTCTTAGTGGGGATCAGTGCTGGAGTATCAGGTGCTGCAGCCAGACCCATGGGTACTTGGGAAGGTACTCTGATGGTCCTGGCAGGCTGGTCAGAGTGCTGGGACCAGGGGCAAGCCAATCCATGTACACTCTTCAAGAGTGGAGTCCTGGTTTCTTAGACTTTGTAAGACACATAGTTTTGAAACCATTTAAGGAGTTTATCTTCCCAATATCAGGTCCAAGGGTTGGGGCATCAGATGGTGACTTAAAACCCTCACTCCTTACAAAGTATTCCCAAGTCTGGGATATCACCCTCCTCTTCTGGGCTACCAGCTAGGAGTGCGGGTCATGTGTAGATTGCTTCTTTTCCACTCCTACTAGACTCCTATTCTGTTCCAATCTTTGTTTACAGCCTTGGTTGTGGAAGTTCCTTTCTGCTAGTCTTCAGGTTATTCTCAGCTCAGGTTGCTCTATATGTAGTGGTAGTTTTGCTGTGTTTGCTAGGGGATGTAAGCTCAGTGTCTTTTTACCCCACCATCCAGAGTTCCCCTCCCTTTCTAGACTAATAATTTTGAAAAAGACTGTAATTAGTGTAGAAAACTATTGTTCTCATCTAATAGGTTGTGGTTTTTCTGAAAAGCAGAAGACATGAATATGTTGACTTCTCTCTCTTAATTCTGTCAGAAACAGGGTCCTGCTTTCTTCTAAGTGTACTTAATAATCCCTCTTCATTGTTGGGCTTCTCAGGTGGCGCTAATGGTAAAGAACCCACCTGCCAATGCAGGAGTCATAAAAGATGGGGTTTAATCCTTTAGTTGGGAAGATCCCCTGGAGGAGGGCATGACAACCTACTCCAGTATTCATGCCTGGAGAATCCATGAATAGAGTAGCCCAGTTGGCTACAGTTCATAGGGTCACAAAGAGAGGGACATGACTGAAGTGACTTAGCATACACACACGCATACTTTTGTTATTACCCTAGTTCTCCAGCTAGGCCTTTGAATATCCTTTTGTACCTCTGGTTAGATCATTTGAAGAAACATACACTCTCCAATAGCCTATCTTTTACCTTATGTAGTTTCAGTCAACATTTGTAATCAAAGATAGGCACCCAACTTTCCCTAAAAGCTTTTTGATATTTATTGTAATATATAACATATTTTTGCCTGGCAAGTGATCACTGTGGAGGAAAAACTCACATGAGATTTAAATGACCAACCAAATGCCTAGAGTAGGGACTAGTGAAAATGCTTGGATTTTATCAATTTAAGAGACTTTCTTATAAAGTATCAATGGTTCAAACTCTCTATTCTAGAATGGTTGGTGGCAAGTTTAATAAGCAGGGAAACATACATATGAGGCTTGCTTGGATAACAGCAAGACAAGTAGATCTCTGTACTTACCTGTTGGAATTTAAAATTTTTATAGTCAGAGGTCTTAACTGAGTTCAGTTATGTACACTACCCAAATGTTCTCAACAACACATTGCTCTCTAAATGCTGTGTCCTTGAAAATATCTCCTGCTATGGGAGAGAGACCCAAAGAGCAAGGGAGGGGATGAAGAACCCCCAAAGCCCAGGTTCAGCTCATGGATTAACCGGCAGTCATATTTGCAGTGACCTCGTCTAACAGGAGAGAAACAAATTCTAAGTAAAGTTCAGAGAATGCATTCTACCCACACATCTCTCTGGAGAGAAAGGTGATTATGTTGACTCTTGATATAGCTTCACAAAAAAAGGACATTCAACTATTAATAGCTATTAACAGTAGGTGAAAAGACAGAGAAATAATAACAATGGCATTAGTAGCAACTGGTGATAGGACTTAAACACTGTCCTAGTTTATTTCAGTACACTGTTTTTTTTTTTTTTTTTTTTTTGGTCATGCCAAGTAGTTTCTGAGATTTTAATTCTCTGACCAGGGATGGAACCCCAGATCCATATCCAGCAGTGAAAACACTGAGTCCTAATCACTGCACAACCAGGGAACTCCCTGATTGCCCTAAATTATCTAATGTAACTCTTTGAAGAAAGTTATTTTTAGTTCTGTTTCTTAGGAAACAAAAATTCTTTCAAAGAAGGGTTTATTAGTTTAATTTTACATACATGAGAAAGCTAACATTTATTTAAATGTTAGGGTATATGAATCTACATCTCTGTCTTTTTTTTGACCTACTGCATATATTCAAGGTCTCTTATTTTCCAAGGACACGCCTATGTCTTGGGAACAAGGATCTGTTGATAGAATTCTACCTATATTGAGTGGCAGATGTATAGAGAAGGAAAACTGTCATCTAAATATTGAAGAATGATTAGGAATTTTTCTAGTAAACAAGATCACCAAAGGTGTATAGGGATGGGAAGGAGGGACACTACATTTCAGAAAAATCAACAACTTTTACAAATGCTCAGATTTATTAAGGGTGGACATGAAGGTAGTTTGTGTGACTAAATCATAAAGTGGGCTTTACCTGTGGCTCAGTGACAAAGAATCCACCTGCCAATGCAGAAGATGTGAGTTTAATCTCTGGATCAGAAAGATCCCCTGGAGAAGGAAATGGCAACCCACTTCAGCATATTTGCCTGAGAAATCCCACAGACAGAGAAGTCTGGTGGGCTACAGTCCATAGGGTCACAAAAAGTTGAACACAGCTTAGAGACCACGCAACAACAAAATCATAAAGTACACACTAGGGGGTTTCAGGAATTGAATTTGGAGGTAGCAGCAAATAGACTGAGATATGCTCAGAGATGAAAAAGAAAATAAAAAAGACTGGGATGTAAAATATTCAAAGAGAAAGTGATAGCAAATAATATAAAATACTGTAAGAGACTGAGCTGGGTGAGAAATTAAAAAGGATGTTATACTCAGTAAGTAGGTTATCAGTTATCTTTGAAATGTGATTTCATTGCAGTGGGAGAGAGATACAGCATATGGAGCAATGACTATATGGTAAAAAAGAGAGGAGAGCAAAGATCAAAGTGATTTTTAAAATATTGCTACTTTTGTGATGATTTTAAATAATTTGTCCTGTGACCTTTATAATATTTCAAAGATAAGACTTCATAATAAATTGAATTGTCTTCGATAAATTTACCCAATGTAGGAATCTGGTACTATCTGACCTTTTAATATTTGATAAAATACTCATAACTTCTTTTAGAATGACTTTGTTCTTTTAATTCTTACAGACTTTACATTTACACCATTTTGAAGTTCCATAAATAGAAGAGACAGAATGGGTTTGGAAAAAAAAAAAAAAAAAAACATGTTTAATTAAGAATGGCTAAAAGTTCTGTAAATTGGGAAACATTAGGGAAGTTTTAGCCACTCCTAATTAAACATTTTTTTTTTCAAACCCCATTATGTCTCTTCTATTTATGGAACTTCATATATGCATAAGTTAGATTTCGTGATATAGTCCCACACTTGACAAAGTGTTCATTTATTTTCTTTTCCTATCTGTTCTAGTTAGATGGTTTCTACTGCTTTATGTTCAAATTATGTGCTCAGTCACTCAGTCATGTCTGAATTTTTGTGACCCCAAAGACTGTAGCCTGCCAGGCTCCACTATCCAGGGGATTATCTCAGCAAGAATACTGGAGTGGACTATCATTTCCAACTGCAGGGGGCCTTTCTAACCCAAGGATCGAACCCACATTTCTTGCATCTCCTGCAATGGCAGGCAGATTCTTTAACCACTGCACCACCAAATGATCAGACCATTTTCTGACATCTCCAATCTGAGTAACCCAGTCTAGTTAATTTTTGAATTGTGATGCTGCTCTCTTTTAGTTGTATAATTTACATTTGCTCTTTCATATAGCTCCTTTTTATCGTTTGATATTATGCATGCATTCACTCATTATAAGAATATTTATCTTCATTTCAGTTCAGTTGCTCAGTTGGGTCTGACTCTTTGCGACCTCATGGACTATAGTACAGTAGGGTTCCCTGTCCATCACCAACTCTCAGAGCTTGCTCAAACTCATTGAGTCAATGATGCCATTCAACAATCTCATTCTCTGTCATTCCCTTCTTCTGCTTTCAATCTTTCCCAGGATCAGAGTCTTTTCATATGAGTTAATTCTTTGCATCAGGTGGCCAAAGTACTAGAGTTTCAGCTTCAGGATCAGTCCTTCCAATGAATATTCAGGACTGATTTCCTTTAGGATTGACTGGTTGGATCTCCTTGCTGTCCAAGGGACTCTCAAGAGTCTTCTACAACACCACAATTCAAAAGCATCAATTTTTTCATACTCAGCTTTCTTTATAGTTCAACTCTGACATCCATACACGACTACTAGAAAAATCATAGCTTTGAGTAGATGAACCTTTGTTGGCAAAGTAATGTTTGTGCTTTTTAATATGCTGTCCAAGTCAGTCATAGCTTTTCTTCTGATGAGTAAGCATATTTTAATTTCATGGTTGCAGTCACCATCTGGAGTGACTTTGGAGCCCAACAAAGTACATTTTGTCACTGTTTCCATTGTTTCTCCATCTTTTTGCCATGGGATAATGGAACCAGTTGCCATGATATTCATTTTTTGAATGTTGAGTATTAAGCCAACTTTTTCACTCTCCTTTTTCCCTTTCATCAAAAGGCTCTTTAGTTCCTCTTCACTTTCTGCCAAAAGGTGGTTATCATCTGCATATCTGAGGTTATTGGTATTTCCGCTTGCAATCTTGATTCCATCTCATGCTTCATCTAGCCCAACATTTCTCATGATCTACTTGGCATATAAGTTAAATAAGCAGGGTGACAATATACAGCCTTATCATACGCTTTTTCTCATTTTGGAACCAGTCTGTTGTTCCATGTCTGATTCTAACTGTTGCTTCTTGACCTGCATACAGATTTCTCAGGAGGCAGATAAGGTAGTCTGACATTCCATCTCTTGAAGAGTATTTATCTTAAGTCTTTGAATATATTTACAATGAATTCTACAAAGTTGTAGTCTGCTAATTTCTAGGGATACTTTGAGCAACTGAAATTCTCATGCAGTGCTATTGAGAGGAAAATTGGTACTATTCCTTTGAACAGCTCTTTGACAGTATCTATTCACATCAAAACATACACAATTGTCCATTGAATCAACACATATAACTGACATCTCAAGAAGTATTTCTTCTTTCATTACAGTGCTTTGCCTGTGGTTAAAGAACAGAGAAAAGTAGAGCTGATCACAATTAGTATTCTTTTCACTGTACACTTTAAAATAATAGCAACTTGAAACCACATGAAATTAATTGAAAAATCTAATGGAAAAGTTAAGAACATTTATTACAGAAAAGCACTTTGTATTATAGTATGCTTTTGTAAGCTTTGAAGTAATGTTTCCAGATGTAATTCCACTTGTGCTTTGAATTAGCCTCAGTATTTTAGTATTTCAAAAGTTAAAAGTACTCTGTTTCTTTCTATAAAATTGAGTCTATATCTCTTTCTGATACATCTGCTTTTTTCAGAGATATGCACACTCTCTCACACACACAGACAAACAGAGATAAAGGAGGTGGTCAGTGACAGATTTCCATACAAAATGTTCATAACATTTGTGATATTATCTTGGGATCTAGGAGAGCCAATGCAGAATACATGGGGATGGACTACTCATTTGTTTTTTACCATCTCACCTCTATATCTAATATTATATGGAATATAAATCCAATATTATATGGCTTTTTATAGTTTTTGAACAAAACAAGCAATTGTAGTTATTCACTAGATGATATGTCTTTATTTGTATTTATAATTCTTCTGGGGAAACATTCATGTTAACATTGAATTATTATGTAGATTTGTAGTATTTTTCTTTGAGTATCCATTGGCATGTTTAATTCTTATGTATTAAATTGATTTTGGCTGTGCTGGGCCTTCATTGCTGCTCTGGATTTCCTCTAGTTGTGGCAAGCTGGGGCTACTCTCCAATTGTGGTGTGCAGGTGTCTTATTGCAGTGTCCTTTCTTGTTGCGAAGCACAGGCCCTAGGGCATGCTGGCTTCAGTAGCTGTAGCACATAGGCTCAGTAATCTTGGCTCCTGAGCTGTAGAGCGCAGCTCGGTAGTTGTGGCATACGGGCTTAGATGCTCAGCAGCATATGAGATCTTCCCAGAGCAGGGATCTAACCCATGTCTCCTGCATTGGCAGGCAGATTCTCTACCACTGAGCCACCAAGGAAACCTGGTGTGTTTAATTATTAACAAATTCATTTTTAGTGGCTGCTGAAGCAAAGTAAATGACTTGATCTCTGGGAACAGTTATTACGTGGAGTCTAATAATTTTTTTCATTTCAGTTCAGTTCAGTCGCTCAGTCATATCTGACTCTTTGGGACCCCATGAATCACAGCACTCCAGGCCTCCCTGTCCATCTCCAACTCCCAGAGTTTGCCCAAACTCATATGCATTGAATCAGTGATGCCATACAGCCATCTCATCCTCTGTGGTCCCCTTCTCCTCCTGATCCCAATCCCTCCCAGCATCAGGGTCTTTACCAATGAGTCAACTCTTTGCATGAGGTGGCCAAAGTACTGGAGTTTCAGCTTCAGCATCAGTCTTTCCAATGAACACCCAGGACTGATCTCCTTTAGAAAGGACTAGTTCGATCTCCTTGCAATCCAAGGGACTCTCAAGAGTCTTCCTCAATACTACAGTTCAAAAGCATCAGTTCTTCGGTTCTCAGCTTTCTTCACAGTCCAACTCTCACACCCATACATGACCACAGGAAAAACCATAGCTTTGACTAGACGGACATTTGTTGGCAAAATAATGTCTCTGCTTTTGAATATGCTACCAAGGTTGGTCATAACTTTCTTTCTAAGGAGTAAGCGTCTCTCAATTTCATGGCTGCAGTCACCATCTGTAGTGATTTTGGAGCCCAGAAAAATGAAGTCTGACACTGTTTCCATTGTTTCCCCATCTATTTCCCATGAAGTGATGGGACCAGATGCCATGATCTTCGTTTTCTGAATTTTGAGCTTTAAGTCAACTTTTTCACTCTCCTCTTTCACTTTCATCAAAAGGCTCTTTAGTTCCTCTTCACTTTCTGCCATATGGTGGTGTCATTTGCATATCTGAGGTTATTGATATTTTCCCAGCAATCTTGATTCCAGCTTGTGCTTCTTCCAGCCCAGCATTTCTCATGATGTGTTCTGCATAGAAGTTAAATAATCAGGGTGAGAATATACAGCCTTGACATACTCCTTTTCCTATTTGGAGCCAGTCTGTTGTTCAATGTCCAGTTCTAACTGTTGCTTCTTGACCTGCATATAGATTTCTCAAGAGGCAGGTCAGGTGGTCTGGTATTCCCATCTCTTTCAGAATTTTCCATAGTTTATTGTGATCCACACTTTCAAAGGCTTTGGCATAGTCAATAAAGCAGAAATAGATGTTTTTCTGGAACTCTCTTGCTTTTTCCATGATCCAGCAGATGTTGGCAATTTGATCTCTGGTTCCTCTGCCTTTTCTAAAACCAGCTTGAACATCAGGAAGTTCACGGTTCACATATTGCTGAAGCCTGGCTTGGAGAATTTTGAGCATTCCTTTACTAGCGTGTGAGATGAGTGCAATTGTGTGGTAGTTTGAGCATTCTTTGGCATTGCCTTTCTTTGGTATTGGAATGAAAACTGACCTTTTCCAGTCCTGTGGCCACTGCTGAGTTTTCCAAATTTGCTGGCATATTGAGGGCAGCACTTTCACAGCATCATCTTTCAGGATTTGGAATAGCTCCACTGGAATTCCATCACCTCCACTAGCTTTGTTCGTAGTGATGCTTTCTAAGGCCCACTTGACTTCACATTGCAGGATGTCTGGCTCTAGGTATACCAACATAATTCTCTGATCGGTTGATGCTAAGGGAAGATAAAAAAGTGACAAGTTTTTGCAATTATTTCCTGGTTCTGGCCAGACTCTGGAGGAGATGTGTTGTTTTTTCCATTTGGTGAGGATTTTAGTATCTGTAAATCAAGTGAGGAAATGCGCTTTAGATATTGTTATCTAAGTACTTCACAGAGGATCTGAAATAGAGGATATGAGGAGGAGATCTGTCCTGGAATGGCCTCATAATATCTTGATCAGTTACAGACATGAACTTAGCACAATGAAGACAGTAAAGAAAGCAAATATGTATGCAGTAAAGAGAAAAAAAAAATTGGAGATGAGGGTTAAGTGGTGGAAAAAACAAGAATCAATTAAATTAAGACTTTATAGAACAAAACCATGGAGTTAGTTTCCACTGAAGTAGGCAGCTACTGAAGTGTTCTGGCAAGGGAAAGGAAATGATGTAAACTGTCTTTGTTTTTAATTCTCCTTGGACACTCAATGGATAGAGGGGGAAAACATAAAGTAGGAACGATCTATTTGGATGAAACTGTACTGTTCAATGTGTGAAAAGTTCTTTTCTTGGGATAGCCTTTTCAGCATATATATGGTAAGGAGCCACACATTTAGATTGACTCTGGACAAGCTTCCCATGGTTTGAGTGTGTGGGGAAATGATGCCTCTTGTGTATTATTTGAGGTGTTACCATTTACTTGATGTAAAAAATGGTGAAAAAATGTGTGGACTGGACATTTGAAATCTCAGTGGAAGTTTAGAGGTGAGAACAAGCTAGACACACAATTTTGGATGTCATCAGAATAGAAATGTTTTCAAAGTCACATCACTGGATGACATCATCTAGAGAACAAAAGTAGATGAAAAAAAGGCCCAGAATCCAACCCTGAGTCATTACAGGATCCACAAATTCATTTTGCTGCTGCTGCTAAGTCACTTCATTGTGTCCGACTCTGTGTGACCCCATAGACAGCAGCCCACCAGGCTCCCCCATCCCTGGGATTCTCCAGGCAAGAACACTGGAGTGGGTTGCCATTTCCTTCTCCAATGCATGAAAGTGAAGAGTGAAACGGAAGTCTCTCAGTTGTGTCCGACTCTGTGCGACCCCATGGACTGCATGGGACTTTCCAGGCAAGAGTACTGGAGTGGGGCACCATATATTTTCAAATTCAATTTTACATTATCTGACTTCTTGGATCCAGGCATTCCAGCTATAGCCACAGTGGTAGAAAGTCCAAAGGTCAACAATGCTGCTAAGTCACTTCAGTCGTGTCCGACTCTGTGCGATCCCATAGATGGCTGTCCCTGGGATTCTCCAGGCAAGAATACTGGAGTGGGTTGCCATTTCCTTCTCCAATGCATGAAAATGAAAAGTGAAAGTGAAGTCGCTCAGTCGTGTCCGACTCTTAGCGACCCCATGGACTGGAGCTTACCACGCTCCTCTGTCCATGGGATTTTCCAGGCAAGAGTACTGGGGTGGGGTCATCTTGCAATATTTTCACATTCAGGAAACATGGCTATATTTGTATATACCTAAGGCCTCCTTACACAGTTTTGCCAGTTGTACTTCTTAAATGGCAACTCAAGGCTATAATATAAAAATTTACAGCAATAAAGGTGGAATCTTCACAGTTTATTACAACCTAGCCTCTAAAGTTATTGTCAGGGATTAAATTGTGCCTCCACAAAATTACCTGTTGAAGTTCTAACGCCTGATGATATTATCGTCATGACATATTATTGTCTTCTTGTCAATATTAAATCTTTCCTCTCGCTTACTTATATTTAGATTAATGCTATTGTTTATATCTGTTAGAACTTTGCCTATAATCACTTGTGATCTTTTGTTAATCTAGCTCATGGTGATAGGTTTGTGATAAATAGTACCCTGTGAGGACTTTGAACTGGCAGACTCTGAGTTCTGAATGTTTATTTTTTTTAATTAAAATGTAATTGATACATAACACTGTAAAACATTAAAGTGTTCATGTTTATTTGATACATTTATATATTGTACTTTAGCATTAACTAACATGTGTATCACATCATATAATTTATGTTTGTTTTATGTGGTGGGGCATTTAATATCTAATCTCTTAGAAACTTTGCCTTAATCATCATGTTTATCCCTCTTTTTCTTGTTGCAATAGAATCTAAGTGCACCCTGCCACTGCCTAAAATAAAGTTACCCATATAGAAAAAAATGAAACCTGCAGAATTCTGTGAAATTAAGTTAGTGTTGTTTGAAATCTCTGTTATCTGTCTCAATATGCCTGAACTCAGTATTTTCAGTTTATTATTTTTTCTTTATTTTTAAAGATATTTGGATCCAAAAAGAAATAAATTCTCAATATAATTAATAAAGCATTTAGACTTTAGGATGATGCTTTAGTAACATTAATAACAATCTAAAATAGATTTACAAGATCTCCTGGGTGCTATCAAGCTGATGGTAGGCAAATTCTAGAGACTGGATTTTAAGAGAAATGAGAAAAATATTTCTTTCAGTATTTTGAAGTCTCTGTGTCTTCTTCTTTTTTTCCCCCTTCTGGGAGATATTTACTTTTTTATCTAAATCTTGAATGGCCTACATTTATGATTATATTTTCTCTGATTACTATCAACTTCAATGGACTTTCCTGGTGGCTCAGACAGTAAAGAATCTGCCTGCAATGCAGGAGACATAGGTTCAATCCCTGGGTTGGGAAGAACCCTGGAGAAGGGCATGGTTACCCACTCCAGTATTCTTGCCTGGAGAATTCCATGGACAGAGGAGCCTTCCAAGCTGTAGCCCATGGAGTCACAAAGAGTCGGACACAATTAAGTGACTGTCTTTAATAATCTGATAAGAAATATAGCTACTTAGTAGAGCATTTTTAAATGAAGTTTAGTGAATACGGTTCGATTTTTGAAATTCCTTCTCTATTTTAGCCAGTATATGCACTAGACCTTGCATTTTCTAGGAGGTTTTTTGAGAGAAATTGCACCCAAATGATGTACTAACATATTCCAGAGTCAATTCTAAGAATCTGATGTATGTTCATTTCTGATATTCACTTCAGATATGTACAAACAAGCTGGCAATGAACAAGAATTTATTTCTTATTATTGGAAAATAAAGAATATTCATTGAAAATGAAGCATCTCATGAATTAAGTGGGAAAAAACACATTATGTTTTGAACAGGAGGAAAACAACATTGTTTTTCCATGTGACACAGACCTTCAGTCAAAATATTGCTGCATATCTGGCTCAACTTCGGGCTATTACCTAAATGGAAAGAAAATACATTTGTAAAAGATGTTATGCATACAAAATCTGCATTTATATATTCTGTAGGTAACATTGCCACTTAGATTCCATGGAAACAGATGCTATATAAATACACAGTTCAGTAATTGTTCATGGTTCAAGAGATTTTATGTCCGTGATTGGAGTTTATAAATACAATAAAAATAAGAATCTTCCCCTCTTCCTACCCAGAGTGTTATACATTATCTTATGTGGCTATGCCTTGGCTATAATTACAACAAAGTAATTATATTTTTGGCTTAAACTTTAGCCTAAGCAACGTTGGTAAATGTTCTCCCAAAATGCATATAAAATGAAATCGGCTGAATCAAACGTTCTCTCTGTATTAACGTGGTCTACTTGGACTGTCACACTTGGTTTCCATTCCTGATATTTTGATAGACTGTCCTTGTGGGACAGCTAGAGAAAATATTCCTGTGGGAGAAGTCAGTGGTGATGGGAGACTCTGTGCACTACTGGGAATAGAGGATAGAGAAAAGAATACTGAATACTTCCTACACCAGCTAAGAAAGTGTTGAAACTACAGAATTGTCCATAAAGTCATCTCAGTTCTGGGAAAGACATAGTCAAAAGCCAGAATAAAGGAAGACATGGATAGCTTGGGGCAGGGTATATAAAATAATAAGAATAAAGAGAAGCTTTGAAGATCAAAGTCTTTTTTCTTAACTTTGTGGGAATTATTACAGTGGTACTATTTACTTGTTACCTGTATCCTATACTGCTGGATGCTTTGTTTAAAGCTCTTATTTTCATTCCTTTAGTCTCTGATTCTACCATGGTGCATTCTGAGACTGGCTGGTTCTCTGTGTTTCCCCTCCATTTACAAGCTTCTTGAATGCTTAAACTCCCTGTAAGAGTTTGCTGCCTTTTTCTTGAGTATGTCCCCAGATTCTGATGTCCAATCTCTCTTCAGCTGACCTGGGTTCATGCCTTTCATGTGACTTGTATTAATACCTTGACTCAACATGGCCAGAATGAAGAGAGAGCTAAATTATGTAGCATCAGAATCATGTGTACATGAACAGTCAGTTGCACCTGGTTCACCGAAATCATTCCTGTGTGGTACACTTCATGGTCTGCTCTGGTTCACCTTCATTTGTAAGCCTCCTGGTGCAAGTTTCCCTGTCTACTCAAATAACATGCCTAATGTTTTCAATCTTCTTTGGAGCCAGTGAGATTTTGGTCCCACCCTTCATCATCTTTTCTTGTAAAGCATCTGAGGCTGAGATAGAAGGTTGATGCAATGTTGCCGGGTGGCTCATTGCCAGTATGTGGATACACTTGCCTTCAGTTTCCAAGTGAAAGTGTTAGTTGCTCAGTCCTGTCTGACCATTTGTGACCCCATGGACTGTAGGCTCCTCTGTCCATGGAACTCTCCAGGCAGGAATACTGGAGTGGGTTGCCATGCCTTTCTCCAAGGGATCTTTCTACCCAGGGATTGAACCTGGGTCTCCTCATTGCAGGCAGATTCTTTACCACCTGCACCACCAGGGAAGCCAAAGCTTTATTCAAATATACAAGAGTCCTGTATCAGACTCTGGACATCATTACTGACACTGTCTGTTTCAGGTTTGAAGATCTCTTGATTCAAAACCAACAGCTACATACTGTATGGCTTAGAGCCAAGGAGTGTGCACCTCTGGGTGACTGGAGTTTGGCTTACTCAGATGTGATCTTTTCCTAGGAGTCTACCTTAATCTCGGAGAAGGTGATGGCATTCCACTCCAGTACTCTTGCCTGGAAAATCCCATGGATGGAGGAGCCTGGTAGGCTGCAGTCCATGGGGTCGCTAAGAGTCGGATATGACTGAGTGACTTCACTTTCACTTTTCACTTTCATGCATTGGAGAAGGAAATGGCAACCCACTCCAGTGTTCTTGCCTGGAGAATCCCAGGGGCAGGGGAGCCTGGTGGGCTGCCATCTATGGGGTCTCACAGAGTCGGACACGACTGAAGCGACTTAGCAGCAGCAGCAACCTTAATCTGGGTCATCTGCTGGCATGTTACCAAGGTAAGGTATCTTCTATATCTATCTATCTATCTATATATATATTTTTTTGCAGGTTTTATGCACAAGATTTAAGGGAGTTTTTCAAGGCAAACAGATATGATCATGAAAATATACTTAGATTGACTTTGCACATTCTTTAACTTGTCACCATCATTGGCATTATCAACCCAATTGAAGCCTATAAGAATGGTGAAATCTAGAATTTTCCCATGGGCTTTGTCTCTTTACAGAAAATCTTTCCAGGAGAGCTGAAGTGCCCTTTTGGCAAGTAAGAGTCAATGTGTTTATTCTGAGACCCTTTAGTGTTACCTCTTAATAAATCTAAGGAATATGGACGGGCTTGAGCCCTAAGATGTCCCAACTGTTTTCATTTGCCTTTCGTAAGCATTTCATATCTCGCTCCTTCTTTCCCAAGAGAACCAGCAAATGTTTGATTATGTGCCTAGGTTCTGCCCATTGTTGTTTAGTCACTAAGTTGCGTCCAGCTCTTTTGCAATCCCAAGGACTGTAGTCCGCCAGGCTCTTCTGTCCATAAGATTTCCCAAGCAAGAATACTGAAGTGGGTTGCCATTTCCTTCTCCAGGAGATCTTCCTAAAACAGGGATGAAACCCACATCTTCTGTTTGGAAGACGGATTATTTACTGTTTAGCCACCTAGGAAGCCTATGTTTTGCCCGTAGCAGTCTTGCATTCCCTCATTTTATATTCAATGTAAGTGTACCTCTTTGTAACTACATTGGCAAAATGTCCAGATTTTCTGCCAACCAAGGATGGATCTTGATGTTAGTTTTACAATATGCTGAACCAGAGGTTGACCTCCAGTTTGCAAGTAGAACTCCTTTATCATACAAGAGTGAGTAAAACCAGAACACTGTTAAATTTTTGATTCTGCTTCATGGTGTTTGGATTGCAGCAGTCTGTCCATTTCTCTTGAGTCGTAGACAATAAGATTGAGGAACATTTATATCCTCAATGTTGACCATATAACATTTTCACCATTGCCATTTTCACCAATGATTTCCATATGTTTCCATCTCACATATGATCTTTCAGCATCATATTCATTGCCAACACTGTCCAAAACTGTGAAGAGTCTAAAATTTTTTCCTACTTGTAAACTATTACTTTTCTTGTGTATAGACATGTAATTTTCATGAGTATACAAGCTTTCATAATTTTTGAGGATATCATATAATGTCTTCAGAATATAGATTATATATTACATTACATAGATTATACATTACATATTATTACAGTTTATAGATTATAAAGAGGATGAATTTACCACTTGAAAGGTTTGTCTTCTTGACATTAAAATGCAAAGAAATGTAGGGCAATCTCTTTGTGTTAAACTTACAATTGATACAAATTGGAACAAGAATGTATGGATCTACTTGTATGCTAAACAACATATGTTAGATGGGTTGAATCCTCAATAAAATAACTTTAATATTGCATTTCTTTACAGGAAAAGAGTATGGGTCGTATTAAAAATAATGAAAAATTTAGTCTTATAATGTATAATTAGTGCTACTTATTCAGTAGTTTTCTATAAAATAATCATATCTGATATTTTCTCTGTGTGTGTTGAGTCAGTCAGTCATGTCTGACTCTTTGCAACCCGTGGACTGTAGACTGTCAGGTTTCGCTGTCCATGAGAATTTCCAGTCTACAATACTGGAGTGGGTTGCTATAGCCTCTTCCAGAGGATCTTCCTGATCTAGAGATCAAACCCGCATCTCTTACATCTCTTCAATTGGCTGGCAGATTCTTTACCACTGCACCATATAGGAAGCCTGATATTTCCCCCATAAAACTGCTTATTGGTATCTTTCTGCTAGCAAAATGATTCAGTGTATTCACATTTCTCCTTTTTTGCCATAAAAAATTTAAACTTGGTGTAAGAAAATCATAACTCTGCATAATACCTTTTATTGAACAATTGATTAAAAAGTATCCTTTTTATTTGATGAGCTGTCGATCTGGTACTATACTTGTGAAAGCAGAACAGTTTAATCAGAAGCATTCATTAGACATGCTGCCCCTTGGTACCTGAAAGTGAAAATATAATAGGTCTGCTTTCAGTGAAATATTTCAGAAATCATTTGGTGAGGGAACCAATTATTCACTTGAAGACATCTTGCCTGATTAAATCCTACATAAGAATTGTCCAGGGTATTACTTTGGGGGAATAAAATGTTTCTTTAGTGTATTGTTCTTTGTTTCTTAAATGAAGAAAGTTAGACGCAAAGGACACTTTGATAATGAATATAGAAGATGAATGCACTGCGTTGGCTTGAGTTTGCTTTATGTTGTTTACTTTCTTACCAGAGCAAGTTTTGCTGTAATAAACATGTTTGCATTTTCCAAAGTAAAGCACATATAGGTGATGAGTTAACACAGCAAATCAACTGTTAAAGTTCATTCCATTATTAATACAGATATTCTTTTATCTTATGGAAATACAGAAAATTCAGTATTAAAATAATTGCCACTTGAAACTATTGTTAAAGCTGACTTCCTAAAATATCTGATTCCATTTCAATATCTCTTGTCTCAGATCTAACATATGGCATCTGAGATCTAAGTAATCATTTTGCAAGAGGAACTAGCCAGAGAAACAGAAACAACACTGAAATGAGTAAAAGATCAATATTAATAAATTTAGTGGGTTTACCTGATGGCTCAGATGGTAAAGAATCTGCCAGCAGTGTAAGAGACCAGTGTTCAATTCCTGGGTGAGGAAGATACCCTGGAGAAGGAAATGGCAATCTGCTCCAGTATCCTTGCCTGGAGAATCCCATGGACAGAGGAGCCTGGTGAGCTACAGCCCACAGCGTTGGAAAGAGTTGGACACGACTGAGAGACTAACTAGATTAGATGAATGAATTTACACAGATCCCTTCTTTTGTTTAGCAGACTTTAGACTAATATCTGTGCTTCACTTGCTCCAAAAGGTATATTTTAGAATATTGCTTTTTTAGATTTTGAGGAGACACATCTATTAATCAATGTTAGTTATTTATGAAAACATGTTATGGACATACAGCTATCACTTTTAAGGATCTTGGTAAAAATTTTTACTATGTTTGAATAACTGTATGTTCTCTAGAGAATTCTTATTTTATTATGATATTGTCTTCTCTTTTGTGATATAATATATCTCAGTTTTGTCTTAGAGTGCGAAGAATGCTGAAAGAACTTTCTGGCTAACTATGCTTGTGAATTCAATTTACAATATGCTGTATAATAAGTGGCTACTGATCAAATGTTGAGAAGAGACCGTTTTGGAGAATGTGTCTCTAGAATGGCTTGTCTACTAATGAAAGGGCTGCCAAGAAATATTCTCTACTTGAAGGGCAAAATGGACCTCTAAACTATGGACAACCTCCTCTTCTCCTAATCCAAATGTGAAATTGCTGCTGCTGCTGCTGTTGCTGCTAAGTCGCTTCAGTCGTGTCTGACTCTGTGAGACCCCACAGATGGCAGCCCACCAGGCTCCCCTGTCTCCGGGATTCTCCAGGCAAAAACACTGGAGTCGGTTGCCATTTCCTTCTCCAATGCATGAAAGTGAAAAAATAAAGTGAAGTCACTCAGTCATGTCCGACTGCTAGTGACCCCACGGACTGCAGCCCACCAGGTCCCTCCGTCCATGGGATTTTCCAGGCAAGACTACTGAAGTGGGTTGCCATTGCCTTCTCCAATGCGAAATTAGGTCTAGAAAACTGGAAAACTCAATCATTTATTGCAGAAAGCAGCATTCCTCTGTATTTCTATGTCTTTTCATGTTTTACATTTTTCAATCACACACAAAAAATCCCAACATGACCCAGATTTAAGAAGCCTCAAGTCAGTATTAGAAACATATTCATTCTATGTGTCTTGAAATACTGTTAACTTACAGGAGAAGAAAGTCTTGTCCTACTTCATACTTAGCATTCAGTATTGATGTTCTTGCATGAGATATTGTTTTAGCTGCTAAGTCAATCAAGTCCAACTCTTCTGTGACTCCATGAAGTTTAACTTGCAAGGCACCTCTGTCCATGGGATTTCCCAGGCAAGAATACTGGAGTGGATTGCCATTTACTTCTCTAGGTGATTTTCTCTACCCAGGGTCAAGCCAACATCAACTGCATTGGCAGGTGGATTCTTTACCACTGAGGGAAGCCCTCTTGATTGAGAAGGGTATATTAAAATAAATATGTGGTTAATGGATATAATGCTTATTTTAAGAGCTAAACAATTCCTACTAAAAAAAAATAATGGAGGAGCATTTTGTACTTTCTTTGCAGATTTAGAATGTACGGCACCATTATAGGTTTCAGGATAGTAACAATCATTTGCTGAAACAGAAAGAGTCAAATGTGCACCTCAGTAGCCATAACTTTAGAATTAACCACTTGTTTTTTTCATTAGCAGTTTACAAAACATTTTACTGGTATATTAGTTTTTGCTATTCCATTACATAGAATATTCTCTATTATTATTTTCTTCATTATCATTAAGGGCTGCTAAAATACAATAAACATCTAGATAATATAAGTAAATCCAATTTATTCCAATTTCTACAGCTATGTTAGTAAACTGTGTTTCACAGCAGAAAGAAGAGTGACGTTGGAATTCATTTTGAAATGAAAACTTGGCCCTTAACCTAAATCATGGCTGACATATTGAATTAACATATTAATAGCTATCATCTAGCTGTTAAAAGGTAGCTAATAAAATAGCTAATGTAATGCTTATTTATTTGCCACATATTTATTGGGGACTTATTATATATCAGAAACCATCCCAGATACTGGCCATGGAAGCAGTGACCAGAACAGACAGAATGTCCTTCCCTCACAAGAGTGAAGAAAAGGTTTACTAAAACAAGAAATATTATCCACAACCTGAAAGAGGTGAATATTTGAGTCACATGACTATGTGGGAGGAGAGGAAAAATATGCACAAATCCTTGATGCATAAATATACCTGTGGTGTACAAGCATGGAGTCAGTGTGGCTTCTACAAAGATAAGAAAAGGAGACAATATTAATGGGTATAACTTAAAGGGATCAGATCATATAGGACTTTCTACAGCTGTACGAACTTTTTACTGTTACTACGATAGGTTGGGAAACTGTTGGTTGGTTTCAGAGATAAGCTGTGTCTTCTGCTTTAACTAATAACTTGCTATTGGGAGTTGTTGTTCAGTCACTAAGTTTTGTCTGACTTTTTGCAAGCCCATGGACTTCAGCATGCCAGGCTTCCCTGTCCATCTCCCAGAGTTTGTTCAAACTCATGTCCATTGAGTCAGTGATGCCATCCAACCATCTCATCCTCTGTCATCCCTTTCTCTTCCTGCTTTCAATCTTTTCTAGCTTTGGGTTCTTTTCCAGTGAGTCAGAGAGAATATTGGGAGAGAATACACTGAGTGAAGGATGGGGGAAAAACAAAGAGGCCAATTAGTAGGTAATTGAAATAAAGGTCGTGCTGACATAAACCAGGGTAGTAGAAGTGGAAATGATTATTTACATACATATATATGCACAGTTTCAAATTATGTAAAGGCAACATCAATAAGACTTGCTGGCTTCTGAGACATGGAATGCATAAAGAGAAGAGACAAGAAAGATAAATATTTTTTCTTTCTACTTTAATTTTCATCTATTTTAAGAAACACATTCAGCACTCTTAGAAGTCAATATCATGCCACGTTCCTACAAGTTATCCTAGATCTGTGAGGTGCTGAGTTCTGAAGAGGATTGTCTTAAATATGTGTGGTGCAGAGTCCTAAGAGAGCTGAAGGGCTTTCAACACATTCTTGGCCATGTCTATGTTTCTCCGTTCTAAGTGTGGCATCTCAAAGTGTGCTTGAGAACTCAATCTCCCCCTTTCGCCCAAGAAAAACCTAACTTTTACAGAAGACTTATTAAGATACACAAATTCCTCTTATACTTCTTATTCTTTATCTTTATTTATCTATCTTTATCTAAGGACTTAATATCATGCTAACAAGATGCCAAATGCTATATCTAATTAAGCCAGGCTTCAGCAATATGTGAACTGTGAACTTCCTGATGTTCAAGCTGGTTTTAGAAAAGGCAGAGGAACCAGAGATCAAATTGCCAACATTCGCTGGATCATGGAAAAAGCAAGAGAGTTCCAGAAAAAAAACATCTATTTCTGCTTTATTGACTATGCCAAAGCCTCTGACTGTGTAGATCACAATAAACTGTGGAAAATTCTGAAAGAGATGGGAATACCAGACCACCTGATCTGCCTCTTGAGAAATCTGTATGCAGGTCAGGAAGCAACAGTTAAAACTGGTTATGGAACAACAGACTGGGTCCAAATAGGAAAAGGAGTACGTCAAGGCTGTATATTGTCACATTGTTTATTTAACTTATATTCAGAGTACATCATGAGAAATGCTGGACTGGAAGAAACACAAGTTGGAATCAAGATTGCTGGGAGAAATATCAATAACCTCAGATATGCAGATGACACCACCCTTATGGCAGAAAGTGAAGAGGAACTCAAAAGCCTCTTGATGAGAGTGAAAGTGGAGAGTGAAAAGGTTGGCTTAAAGCTCAACATTCAGAAAACGAAGATCATGGCATCTGGTCCCATCACTACATGGGAAATAGACGGAGAAACAGTGGAAACAGTGTCAGACTTTATTTTTCTGGGCTCCAAAATCACTGCAGATGGTGACTGCAGCCATGAAATTAAAAGACGCTTACTCCTTGGAAGGAAAGTTATGACCAACCTAGATAGCATATTCAAAAGCAGAGACATCACTTTGCCAACAAAGGTTCGCCTAGTCAAGGCTATGGTCTTTCCTGTGGTCATGTATGGATGTGAGAGTTGGACTGTGAAGAAAGCTGAGTGCTGAAGAATTGATGCTTTTGAACTGTGGTGTTGGAGAAGACTCTTGAGAGTCCCTTGGACTGCAAGAAGATCCAACCAGTCCATTCTAAAGGAGATCAGCCCTGGGATTTCTTTGGAGGGAATGATGCTGAAGCTGAAACTCCAGTACTTTGGCCACCTCATGCAAAGAGTTGATTCATTGGAAAAGACTCTGATGCTGGGAGGGATTGAGGGCAGGAGGAGAAGGGGACGATAGAGGATGAGATGGCTGGATGGCATCACTGACTAGATGGATGTGAGTCTGAGTCAACTCCGGGACTTGGTGATAGACAGGGAGGCCTGGCGTGCTGCAATTCATGGGGTCACAAAGAGTCGGACACGACTGAGCAACTGAACTGAACTGAACTGAACTGATAAGGTCTAAAATACACCATGGTGTGTTCTAAAAACACCATGGAAGCCAGTGTGTAGAGTAAGGGAATGGGCGCCTACAGGGAGGTGAGCTTAGAGAAGAGACCCAGAACAAGATGTGTAGGACCTAGCAAGTCAAGGGAGAGTGTCTGTATTTCCTCAGAGTGAAACGGGGGACCAATGCAGATTTTTATTTGGACTGACAAGATCTGATTTTGGTTTAACAGGACTCCCAGGTGGCTCAGTGGTAAAGAATCTACCTGCCAATGAAAGAGATGCAGGAGATGCGAGTTTGATTCCTGGGTTGGAAAGATCCCCTAGAGAAGGGAATGACTACCCACTCCAGTATTCTTGCCTGGAAAATCCCATGGACAGAGGAGCCTGGCAGGCTACAGTCCATGGGGTCGTAAGAGTCTGACACAACTGAGCAACTGAGTATGCACACATAAATGTTTAACATGACTGTTCATTAGCATTATTTGAGAGGGCAACATAGGAAACAGGAAACCAGTTAAAAGGCTCCAGTAGTCATTCAGGTAGGAGATGATGGTGGCTTGAGATGGATGTGTGGCGCACACACATGGCTCCATTCTGGATATATTTTGAAATCAACAAGATATTCTGTTCAGTGTTACATTCATATGCGGCTGAACCGTACTAACTCTTTTATTAGCTCCATCTGAGGCCCACAGTCCTATCCCCTCCACTTTGTGCATAGCTGAGCTTCTGTCTACTCAAAAGAAGGTCCCCAAGCCAGATCGTTTCCCTATCAGCTTTTACCCTTACCCTCACCTGATATGAAAACTATAAAAATGCCTTTGACTGGCAGAGATGGTTAGCAGGTCTTGAGGAATAATTGTTGTGAGATCTCGGAAGGTGGGAAAAACACCCTGGTTCCGGTGAATGCAGACATGTTTTTCCCTTAGTAGTCAGATTCTATTTTTAGCTTTGGCTCTTTTAAATCCTGCTCTCCCCATTTCAGCCCTGGAAAGCAGCTGCAAATGCCTTTAGATTGTCCTCCTCCCTTTTCTGCTTGCTTGTAAGTTACTCATATTAAGCCCCACAATTGCACTTAATGGAGTTGAGTGCTTCATTTTTCAGTCTCAAAGTTTCTTTCCAGTTCAGAGGATATTTATTCAATATCTCTACCAGCTAACAATTCACCTATATGTATGTGGGACTTGAAATAAAAAGAAGCAGGGATGATTCCTGAAATTTTGGAACAAAATTTCTCTTCCAGAGAATTAAAAAAAATCTATTTCTTTAATGTTAAAAAAATGCACTCACTTTTTATGCCTAAATAGTCCCTCTGCAAATAAAGTTAGCAAGGACTTTAAATTAGAGGCAACCTTCAAACCTGATTTTCTTTTATGACATGTTAGTTTATCTGCAGATAGGATCTTCTCTCTATTGATGTAAGACATTGCATTCAATAAAATGAGATATTTTCCATGGCTTTATTTCACTGTTAGATATCACAAGATACTTTGTATGAAGCTCTCAATATAAAAATAAATTGAATTGGGTTGGTTTCAGCCTTTAACACATAGGATAATTGTGACAAAAAGAAATCAGCAGGTAATTACATCTGCATCCCTATTTTTAGAATAGCATGCATGGAATTTTCTGTGGGAACCATGAATATACAAAGAAGCATAATAGTTCAGATCTGTGTTATAACGTTTACTTTTTATTACCTTTGGCTTTAAATAAAATTATCCTTTGTCCCATATTAATAAATATTAGGATCTATTTTTTAAATAAGCTATTGCTTACAAATGGGGGTTATCTAATCGTTTCCAATATTAATCCAATCATTTCCTTGGCTATAAAATTTGAAAACAAAAGGATATATATTAAAATAATTTCATTATATTTGCACAATGTTTAGTTCCCTTCAGTTGTCATAATAAAGTACAACAAAGTGGATGGATTAAGACAACAAAATATATTGTCTCACTCTTCTAGAAGCTGGAAGTCCAAAATTGAGGTGTAAGCAGGGTCATGATGCCTAGAAGTCTATAAAAGAGAAATCCTCCTTGCCTCTTCCTGTTGTTTCTTGGCTTGCTGGCCAACCTTGGCATTCTGTTATTTGCAACTACAGCACTGCAATCTCTGCCTCTATTGTCACATGACAAGGCCTCTTGTCTGTCTGTCTTCGTATCTTCTTCTTCCTTTTTATATAGATACCAGTCATACTGAGGGGCTTCCCAAGTGGGGCGAGTGGTAAGGAATCTGCCTGCGAATGCAGGTGACACAAGAGACCAGGGTTCAGTCCCTGGTTTTGGAAGATTCCCTGGAGGAGGAAATGGCAAGCCACTCCAATAGTCTGCCTGGAGTATCCCATGGACAGAGGAACCTGGTGGGCTGCAGTCCAATGGGGTCACAAAGAGTCAGACAGGATTGAGCAACTGAGCACACACATACATCTGTCCACAGGGCCCAGACTTCAGCTGCCCAGCATGGGGCCCATCTGTCTCCTGCCTCAAACCTATTTCCAAGTAAGGTAACATTCTGAGACACTAGACATTATAAGGGCTAAGTCACTTCAGTTGTGTTTGACTCTTTGCAACCCTGGTAGGCTCAAGATTTGGAGAGAGTTGTTTAGTCAAAAGATGACTAGTAAAGAATCAAGCAGAAAGAATTTTCTCTTATTTGGGGAGAAATATTCAGTTAGCCATTTTGTTTTATTCAGACCTTCAACTCATTGATTGAGTCTCAAACACATTAGGGAAGGCAATTTGCTTTACTCAATCTACCGATTTTAATGATAATCTTATCCAAAAACTCCATTAAAGAAACATCCAAAATAACATTTTACCAAATATCTTGGCTGAACTGAACTGAAATATCTGGGAACTTCATGGTCAAGCTGACACATAAAATTAATTGCCACAGGTCTTATTAATTTTTCAAATTGAAATTAATTAAATTAGTAGTGCCTGGCATCTGCTCTTTGGCACTCTGAAACATGGGTAAAAAATTAATATTAAATATAATGCTAGCATGGTAAATCTCAAAATCCTTCAAGCTAGACTTCAACAGTATGTGAACTGAGAACTTTCAGATGTATAAGCTGGATTTAGAAAAAGTAGAAGAACCAGAGATCAAATTGCCAGTATTTGCTGGATCATAAAAAAAGCAAGAGCATTCCAGAAAAATATCTACTTCGGCTTCATTGACTGCATTAAGGCCTTTGATTCTGTGGGTCACAACCAATTGTGGAAAATACTTAAAGAGATGGGAATTCCAGATCATTTTACCTGCCTCCTGGGAAAGCTGTATGCAGGTCAAGAGGCAATAGTTAGAGCTGGACATGGAACAATGGTCTGGTTCAAAATTGGGAAAAGAGTATGTCAAAGCTGTATATTGTCACCCTGCTTTTTTAACTTCTATGTAGAGTACATCATGAGAAATGTGGGGATGGATGACTCACAAGCTGGACTCAAGTTTGCCAGGAAAACATCAGCAAACTCAGATATGCAGATGATACCACTCTAATGGCAGAAAGCAAACAACAATGATAATAAAAAGAAAGCCTCTTGATGAGGGTGAAAGTGGAGAGTGAATAAGCTGGCTTAAAACTCAATATTCAAAATACTGAGACCATGACTTCTGGTCACATCAGATCAGATCAGATCAGTCGCTCAGTCGTGTCCGACTCTTTGCGACCCCATGAACTGCAGCACGCCAGGCCTCCCTGTCCATCACCAGCTCCCGGAGGTCAGTCAGACTCACACCCATCAAGTCAGTGATGCCATCCAGCCATCTCATCCTCTGTCATCCCCTTCTCCTCCTGCCCTCAATCCCTCCCAGCGTCAGACTCTTCTCCAATGAGTCAACTCTTCGCATGAAGTGGCCAAAATACTGGAGTTTCAGCTTTAGCATCATTCCTTCCAAAGAAATTCCAGGATTGATCTCCTTCAGAATGGACTGGTTGGATCTTCTTGCAGTCCAAGGGACTCTCAAGAGTCTTCTCCAACACCACAGTTCAAAAGCATCAAGTCTTCGACGCTCAGCCTTCTTCACAGTCCAGCTCTCACATCCATAGATGACCACAGGAAAGACCATAGCCTTGACTAGGCGAACCTTTGTTGGCAAAGTAATGTCTCTACTTTTGAATATGCTATCTAGGTTGGTCACTTCATGGCAAATAGAAAGTGAAAAAGTGGAAATACTGACAGGTTTTCTTGTCTTGGGCTTCAATATCACTGCCGATAGTGACTGCAGCCATGAAATTAAAAGACTTGCTGCTTGGAATGAAAGCTATGACAAACCTAGATAGAGTATTAAAAATAAATAAATAAAATACAAAAAAAAAAAAAAAAAAGCAGAGACATCACTTTGCAACAAAGGTCCATATAGTCAAAGCTATGTTTTGTTTTTTTTTTTTTTTCTGTTGACATGTGTGGTTGCGAGAGTTGGTCCGTAAAGAAGGCTGAGCACTGAAGAATTGGTGCTTGTCAGTTGTGGTGCAGGAGAAGACTCTTGAGAAACCCTTGGACAATAAAGAGATCAAATCAGTCAATCCTAAAGGAAATTGACCTTATGTATTCTTTGGAAGAGCTGATGCTGAAACTGAAGCTCCAATACTTTAACCACCTAATTGGAAGATCTGACTCTTTGGAAAAGACCCTGATGCTGGGAAAGATTGAAGGCAGGAGGAGAAAAGAGATGATAGAGTACAAGATGGTTGAATGGCATCACTGACTCAATGGACATAAGTTTGACCAAACTCTGGGAGATAGTAAGGACAGAAAGGCCTGGCATGTTGCTTTCCTTGGGGTCAGACAGGATTAGTGTATTAGTCCTTCAGTCCTTTCTGACTCTTTGTGACCCCATGGATTGGGGGTCTGCCAGTCTCCTCTGTCCTGTCTCCTCTGTCCATGGGATTTTCTAGGCAAGAATACTGGAGTCAGCTGTCATTCCCTTCTCCAGGAGATTTCCCCATCCAGAGATCAAACCTGGGTCTCCCACCTTTAGGGTAGACTCTTTCTGTCTGAGTCATCAGGGAGGACTTTGGTTACCTTTATCTTGTTATTGGTTATTAATCCTTTATTTCAAAATGAATGTGATATGAACATTTGTGGAGAGAAGTTCTCTCTCCTACTAAATATCCACTTTTTAATCTTTATTTTGAATGAAGGCCTTAAACTAGCCTGTCAAAAGTGCCCAGGTGTTTCTGTCCAGTCCTGATATAAAGCTTTTATGACAGGCAGTTCCTAATTGGATTAAGGTCATTTTCCTGAATTTTCACTTAGCTGTTTCCAATTTCTTTGCACTTGCTTTCTGTTGAAATCTATTATTCTGAGAGAGGATCATTTCTGAATATAAAATTTCCTTTTCTTACCCCTTGCTATTTGAGCTACATTTATCACTTTTTTCCATTTTCTTTATTCCTTTCCAACTTTTGAAATCCAGTTTATGACTTTTATTTACCCTGTTTCAGAAGTTATAAGAAATTAATTCAACTGTATTGTTGTTAATGTATTTCACCCTTTGTTCATTTTAAAGACCAGAACTTTTTTTTAATCCTACTTTGCAGACCTCTAGCAAAGTCTGTGCTGTTATTTTATGTGGCAAACAACTACCTTTTATTCTTTCAAGCACAAAATTTAGATAAAATGGAAATAGGAACCAATCATGTGCAAAAATAAGATATGTGCCACTATGAATCTGAATCAGAATTGCAACGCATAGTTGTGCATGGGACTGGAACAGAATTGCTGGGGTTCAGGGCAGAAACTAGGAGACACAATAGATATTTTAAATCTTTTGGTTTGAAACCTCATGAAGATCTCTCGGTTGGATATTGGTGTACAGTGTAAATCTTAACCTTAAAAACAAATGCTAGAATCTCATGATCACTGAGAGGCAGGTTTATCTACTGCACTTTCCTGGGATGCTGGAGTGAGTAAGGACCTTCTACAGGTGGGCCTTGCCTAGGTCACATGCCAACATGGAAGCTAGATCTGCAGAACTGCAAGGGATAAGACCCTCGACACACCAGGCTAAAATGTGATGCTGTAGTGAGGAGCGTGGGAGTTCAGACAGGGTAAGCAGACACAGAAGGATGGTTGTAGAGGAAGGAAAACATGTATGTTCCCCTCCAGAACTACTCTTCATTTCTAGCACTACTGTAATGCCTTCTATGTATTTACCATTTTATATGCTTGATTTTAGCGTTCTATTATATAGAAGGAAATACTGTATTATAGAAATGAAACTTGTTAATGATATTTGAAAATATCTTAGAAATAATGTATTAGAAAAATAATATATATACAAATGTGTGCAAATTATTATTCAGAAAATATTTAATATTTGCTTTTTATTTTTTCATCTTGCCTGCTTATTTGTGAACAAAACATCAGCTTTTTGCTTGTACTGAACTTTTATTTATGAGGGTATTTAATTAAATTTCTTATTCCTGCTACATAATTATTAATATGAGTATGAGAGACTTATTAATATGGCTTGGTATTATGCTGATGAAATCTCAATTTACAGACAGATAATTCATAGAAAAACAATTCTTCTGGAAATAATTCTTAGGCACAAAGCTTCTCTGATACCAAAGTGAAAACACATCTTATCTCTTTTTTAAATTCACTTTCACCATATAAACATTAGATAATATTATATTAATGTCTTCTGAAAGAAAGAAAAGCCTTTAAAATTTAGGATTATATTGCAAATGTTAGCCTAGAACTATATATATGATAATAAGGTTTATAGTCCCTGAACATTTAATTTACTTTGATAGCATCAACTTTCATTTGCTTTTGTCTATAATGACAAATAATATTGTCAACAGTGCTCCCTTTTTGGTAAACATTTTAGTATATGTATTTGGAACTACTGTATTTTTCCTCTGACATTTGTAATGACTTTTAAATACATCTGCTTTTTCCAAATCAAACACTGAAGTCCACTCAGAGTAGTAGTACAGTGAATTCACAAGGTTGTTTGAAATTTTTAAATGATTCTGTTAAATGATTGAATTAAATTCAAGAATAAAATTTAAGACATTTTAATTATCTAAGGGAAACACAATGGTATCTATTGGAGGCTGTGAAAACTGAACACAAAGTGATTTATAGTTTAAACATTAGATTACTGAACTTCTTTTTGTGATGTCTTAGCATTGTGAAACTGGGTCTTCAGTGATGACTAAGGTAACACAGAGAAAAACAATGCAGAAAATAAAACAAAGGTGACAGCATGCAGTCTGGGTAGAAGCTTAAGTGGTTCTGCACTGATAATTCTTAAGAATACTTTTAAAAGTTCTTTTGTTTTGGTTTAGTCGTGTCCACTCTTTGCGACCCCAACTGTAGCCCACCACTCTCCTCTGTCCATTGGATTCTCCAAGCAAGAATACTGGGGTGGGTTGCTATGCTCTCCTCCAGGGAATCTTCCTTACCCAAGGATTGAACTTGCATCTCTTATGTCTCCTATATTGGCAGGCGGTTTTTTTTTTTTTTTTTTTTTTTACCCCCAGCACCACCTGGGAAGCCCTTTAAGTTGTTAGGCTTAACTAATATAAATGCAACTAGGATTTAGGATTCCCTTTGGCCTAGTGGTTGGAGAAGGAAATGGCAATCCACTCCAGCACTCTTGCCTGGAAAATCCCATGGATGGAGGAGCCTGATAGGCTACAGTACATGGGGTTGCAAAGAGTTGGACACGACTTCACTTTCACTTTCACTTTGGCCCAGTGGTGCTTTGGGGGAAAAAAAAAAAAAAACTTAAATCTAAAGAATTCTGTAAGCAGAGATATTTTGGGAATCTGAAATAGAATGTTATATGTAAAGTAAACAAATTTTTAATAGATGATTATTTTCCAACCAATTTAAAATAAAAATAAATTTTCTTAATATTAAGTTAGTGGCTACTATTTTATATTTAAATTCAATAATTATGGCTTTTAAAATAAATTGACAGCACTTATACAAACAACTGTGATAAGATTTCTCCAGGTAGAAATTTGTTTCTATAGGTATTTGATTTCTATAGGTATCACACAGGTAGATACTGTGTGATATGAGTCATGCATACCATAGTCACACACATGCACACACACACAGAATGATTCAATGTCAGTTGTGGCCTCTGAGACTCCTAGACAATGGAGAAATAAGGCATGGCTAGGAAAATACCACACTGTCTGCAAACTAAGGAGTTAAAGATAATGGCAACCCACTCCAATACTCTTGCCTGGAAAATCCCATGGATGGAGGAGCCTGGTAGGCTATAGTCCATGGGATTGCAAAGATTCAGGCATGACTGAGCGACTTCACTTTCATGCATTGGAGAAGGAAATGGCAACCCACTCCAGTGTTCTTCCCTGGAGAATCCCAGGGATGGGGGAGTCTGGTGGGCTGCCGTTTATGGGGTTGCACAGAATCGGACACAACTGAAGCGACTTAGCAGTAGCAGCATAAACACAAAAGATTTTTCTCTGGTTCTGCTCCTACTTGCTTTATGAGGATTATTGCCCCTATTAAACACATCGCAAAACCCCAGAAAATTCTAGAAACTGAAATCATCTCATGCATCACTTTCTATGGGTATTTTGTGGCAAGTATCAATTTCCTCTCCTACTCTACCTATGCTTTTCTGTGTCCAGAGTCATGCTAAAGCACTGGCACCTGGCAACTTGGGAACTCCACAGCACTGCTGCCCAGGGGACCGTCTGTGCAGATGCCACTGGTGTCTAAAACTCAATGATGTCTCTGTGGAGGGCACTCTTCTTAACAATCTTAAAAGCATTGGCATGGTTGCCAATCCTACTAAGATCAACATCTGAAATACATGCTCACTTTGTACTCAAAATCCCATGAGGATACTATTAATAATAACATCTGCCTTTTTTTTTTTAAGTATGTTATTCATTAAAGGCAAACCCATGTCTCTAAGACTGAGGCATAAGGACACTTGGTATAAGCTGAAAGGAAACTTGAGTAAAGAGCCCTGCATTTAGTATTATTCCCCTACTCCAAGCTGTATCTTATCTTTACCTTTGACACATAACATAGTGCTCAGCTGCTTTTCCCTTGAGATGAAATGTTTTCTGGAATGAGCTCTCTCTTTCTTTCTTTCTTTCTCTCTCATGTATATACAGACACAGAAATATACATATACAAGAACATATATGTGCATAGCCCTCTGGGCAAACACAAAATGCCTATATAGTATGGCTTCGTCCCAGAAAAAGTACCTCAAGCTTCCATTTAGGCAATTATGCACACACACACACACACACACACACACACACACACACATGCGCGCGCGCACACACACACATACACACACACACACACACACACACACACACACGTTGTTGGCTTAGTCAGCAAGCTCTGTCCTACTCTTGTGACCCCATGGACTGCAACCCATCAGGCTCCTCTGTCCATGGGATATACCAGGCAAAAATACTAGAGTGAGTTGCCATTTACTTCTCCAGGGATTCTTCCTGACCCAGGGATTGAACCCAGGTCTCCAGCATTGCAGGTGGTCTTCTGCATTGTAGGTGGGTCCTTTACCAACTGAACCATCAGGGGAGCCCAAGACATATATATATGTGTGTGTGTGTGTGTGTGTGTGTGTGTGTGACATTCTTAAATTGCAAAACCAATCACTGAATTTTTGGCAGTCTGTGAATACGAAAATGTGTGTGGGGAGGGCTGTGTCTTGCTTCACCACTAGGTATTGGACCAGCTGCTTGCTCCTTTACCCCTCAGTGCTTCTGTCATGAGGACTGTCATAATGGAAGTTTCAGTTAGGAAAATACGTAAAACCACATGTCTTCCGAGTGCAATGAAGTAGTAGTTATGAAGAAGAAATATTGTTTGTCAGTATTCTAAGACATCAATGAATTTTATTAATGAAAAATAAATATTAAAAGCCAATAGATTTTAAAAAATAATAGAAATGTGTTTTTCACCTGAGAATAGTATGTTGAGGACTCTTAAATAAAAGAAAGATATTATAAACCTTTATTAGTATGTGAGACATCTATTAAAGCCAATGTCAAAGAGTCAATTAGACATGATTGTGTATTATGTCAGGTGCACATATTGGGAAAACATAAAAATCAAGCATTTGCCATCCTCCTCAGAAAACTGTTTAATGGAACCATAGGTCTGCTTTTGTTACCATCAGGTTAGAACATTTTTCTGTTTTATTCTGCTAAAGACTTTGCCATATAAACAAAAATTGAATTTAATTATAAAATAAATTTAATTACCAGTGTTGCCTGATGATAAGCATATCTGACTTGTGGTTTTATGTATTTCACCTTGGCACCACTCATTGAATAATTAATATCATTGATTTTGTCACAACTTCCGCCTGCTCCATGGGAAAATTAATTGCCTCTATGAGGAAGCTGACATAGGATAGCAGAGCTGTCATAAATGTTCTAGCTTGTGTTGTTGTCCAACATGTTTTATTCAGGGCTTCTTTAATTCGGGTCAGCTTCATTTGCAGTCACTGCTCCTGTCTGTGATTCTGCCATGTGATGGCTCTGATGAGTAGATTTCAGACTGGAAGGCTAGGGCTCATTCCTGCTAATAAGTTGAATAATTGCTCCAGGCACATTTTTAATGAACTACTCAAAGTGTTCATCTTAATTCTGTCTCCAGCAGTCATCTGACTTTGTCTATGCCTCTGATTATAATTTTTTCCAGGGATAAAATGAAAGTAAGGAAAAAATATCAGTTTTCTATCAAATGTGTCAGTCTTCCTTTTGTAATTTTTTTCTTTCCTTAGGTGTCTAAACTTAAAACATCTTTCAATATCTCATCATGAAAAGTACTTTTTATGTTCATATAATTTTAATGGTTTGGCTTATTTCTCCTATACAATTAACTCCTTACATGGAATTAATTGTTTCATGGGGTATAAGATTAAAATATAAGTTGATGATATGGTTTTCAAGAGTAGTTAAAATTGATCCTGCACCAGTCAGTGAAAACTAGTCTACTCCTGCACACAGCCCTGGAGCACTACACATGGGACTCTCCCGCTTGCCCCTAAATTGCTTTTAGGTAAATTAGCATGCATCTTCAAAGTTCAATTTTACAGTAAATATGAGTACATAGGAGCACATTTGATTTTCTGTTCTGGTCAAATGCTAGGTATACTAGCTTTCTGCTTTGCCTCTGGATGTGGAAATACGGCAGTGGGTGACCTCTTTCCTGAAGCCAGGCAGTTCACTTCTTATCTGGCAAATATAACAACAGCTGTGATCCACAGCCTCTGACAGGAGGTCAGTCTGATAATCTCCCATGATATGAAGTTCTATCTTTTCCCATAAAATTATAAATACAGGACTTAGTCTTACAATCACAAGTAAGTCTTAGTTTTTATCAAAAGGTGGTTGGTCAGAAGCTCTGAATTCTCTGAGATATGCACAACGATTTCTGCAAGGATTATTCAGCTGGTGATATGTTTTCTACCTTCCGCTTCACAATGCTTTCATTCCTAAACCAATTATGAGGGATTACTCTGCTGTCATCTAAAATTTGCCCCAATTCTATGGGGGAAGGGAGTCACACCTTACTTATATGACCAAATGAGTTATACTCTGGTAAAAGTTTAGGTTAAAGAAACTCTCCCCCATGGTACACATTTGGAATATCTAAAATGAAAGACTAGCTCTCACATCAAGTAATGTAAGGAGTTCGATATATCATGTGATGAAAGATATTTTCACATGCTGAGGTGTAGAGTAGTCATCCTTTTTCATACAGGTGTCAGCCTGAATTTTTTACACCAACTAAAGCAGCCCATCTGTGGTCTGTCAGGCATATGTTATACATTTACTTTAATTATTAAAGATGAAACATTGGCCAGAAAAATGTCTTTGTTAAAAGTGAGATTTGCATATCTATGCATAAAATAGATACCTAATGAGAGCATACTATATAGCACAGGGAACTCTACTTAATGCAAAATGGTGACTTGAATGGGAAGGAGGTCCAAATGAGAGAAGGGGTATATGTGTATGTATGGCTGGATTCATGTTGCTGTACAGTGGAAAATAACACCACATTGTAAAGCAACTGTACTCCATTAAAAGTTAATTTAAAAAAAGATGAAATTTCTCTCTTCCTGGGATACCAGAGCTATTACTCCTTAGATAGTAAGACTCCCTTTCAAGGTGCCAAGGTCATATTGACTCACTGTGTACATGCTGGTCGCTTTAAAAAAAAAAAAAACCTTGAAGGAATGTGTTCCTGAGTTGTTTGATGTTCTTTGTTCTGACAAATTATAAAGATGGGGTGAAAACCTGGAAATCATATTTCTCTGGAGTAATTTTTCAGAGCTACCTGAGAGGCTCTCTTCTGGGCTATATCCATCAGTTTGATTAAAATAAAACTCTTTTCTATTTCTATTGCATGCATGCAAAGTCACTTCAGTTGTGTCTGACTCTTTGTGACCTTGTGGACAATAGCTTGTCAGCCTCCTCTGGCAATGGGATTCTCCAGGCAAGATTGGCTTGCCATTTCCTCCTCCAGGGGATCTTCCCATCCCAGGGATCGAACCCAGGTCTCTTGTGTCTCCTGCACTGGCAGGCAGGTTAGTTACCACTAGCGCCACGTGGAAAGCCCATTCCTATTATCGATGGTTTATTGTATTGATTATTTGTGTTGATACATGCAACTTTTGACTTCATTGTGGATTGAAGTGCTGGACTATTTATAGCCAAATGAAATCTTTACTATCTGGTCTGTACAAGCATTCAAAAACCTCTGAACAAAGCTGTCTGGTAAAAGATAATTTGGAAAAATGCATTTTGGATTCTAATGTCTCCCACACTAAAATTTTAAAATTTAAACTCTGGTATGTTGAGTAAAAAGAAGCAAAAGAGAGGGCTGGAAAGAGCAATGGATTGCCAAGCTGGTATAAGATTGTTTCCTCAACCAGCAGCATGATGGAGGGTGACTGCTCCATCTACCTAGTCTCCAGTAGGAACAGAGAAAATGCTGAGATTGTCAGGGACAGAGAGAGCCAAGGGAGATAAGGAAATGAAGTAAGCCTTTTCAAAACTGCTTATTCTGTGGAAAGCATCATTTCAAGAGGTTCTTATATGCGTGAAAGCAGAAAGTAAGAGAGGATGAGTACAGATTCATACTCTGTGTTCAGGCCTTTGTCCAGTGTGGAATGTCTCCCAATAATACTCTAATAGCCAGGGGTCTTTAGCTTCCTCTCTCACCTTGGGGAGGCCCAGGTAAGGTGGTGGGTGCAGATGTGGCACCATTCTCCCTACCGCCCCTCACTTGGGAAAACGGAAGTCTCCTGTTTTGTGAACCAAACTGACTCTGTGAGAAGACCATCAAGAAATCACCCTATTCCTTTTCAGAAGTAAATTATTTTTCATTCATAATAATAGTTCTATTTTTAACTAATTATATTTTCTAGTTTCAAATATTGAAAATCCTAGATTGCTAGTTAGGAATGAATAACTTACCGAGATCAATATTTTTCTCTTCCTGTTTTGGAATTTAATAAAAATTGTTAAAATTAAAAAAAAAAAGAAAACTCTTCTTCATCATGCAAGTTAAATATGCAGACGGTAGGGAAGAAAAAAACTTGAAAAAATTAATCAAACATGAGTACATGGCTTCAGTCATCAACACAACTCTGAGAAAACAGAAATCGGATGTGAAGCTTTAGTCTAAATTGGTTGGTGCTTGTCAATAACTGCTCTATATACAATAGGCCCAATTTAAATGCTTCATAAAAAGGCACTTCACAGTTAAAATGGTTCTGGACAATCATGTGATCGTCCATATGAGATATTAGATGAAACTTTTCTACAGACTTTAGTAGAATCTTCACTTTAGGTACTGTTAACATTCTTAAAGTTGTTGTCTATCACATCTTTTTCCTCATCAATGGTCTTAATATTTTACATTGCCACTCATTTATTGACATACCAGTACTCTTGCTTGGAGAATCCCAGGGACAGAGGAGCCTAGTGGGCTACCATCTATGGGGTCGCACAGAGTCGGACACGACTGAAGTGACTTAGCAGCAGCAGCAGCAAAGAGCATACATGTCTAAGTTCATGTTCAATCTGCAATTCAAGAAAAAGGACATTTCTACTCACTCTTACACTGTAGGTCTGACTTCAGCTTGCTTTAGAATGGTTGAAAGACTGCAGCCCATGACTGATATAGAATAAATGCATCAAAGGAAAATATATTGCTTAATTAAGTCAAGTAAACAATGGAAATAGATCTGACTAAAAAATATGGAAAATTTGATGATGTAGCACTGAAATTAAGTGACTTAGAAGCAGCAGCACTGAAATAGGAAAGTCAAATTTTGATATTGTGAAGAGGATTGTTCAGTTCAGTCTCTCAGTCATGTCCAACTCTTTGTGACCCCATGAACTACAACATGCTAGGCCTCCCTGTCCATCATCAACTCTCGGAGTCCACCCAAACCCATGTCCATTGAGTCCGTGATGCCATCCAACCATCTCATCCTCTGTCGTTCCCTTCTCCCCCTGCCCTCAATCTTTCCCAGCATCAGGGTCTTTTCAAATGAGTCAGCTCTTTGAATGAGGTGGCCAAATATTGGAGTTTCAGCTTTTGTACAAGTCCTTCCAATGAATACCCAGGACTGATCTCCTTTAGGATGGACTGGTTGGATCTCCTTGTAGTCCAAGGGACTCTCAAGAGTCTTCTCCAACACCACAGTTCAAACCAGCAATTCTTCGGCACTCAGCTTTCTTCATAGTCCAACTCTCACATCCATACATGATCACTGGAAAAACCATAGCCTTGACTAGATGGACCTTTGTTGACAAAGTAGTGTCTCTGCTTTTTAATATGCTGTCTAGGTTGGTCATAATTTTGTTAAAACAAGACATTGAAATAAAACAATCTAATGTAGCAGTTGGGTTTCCCTGGTGGTTCAGATGGTAAAAAATATCTGCCTGCCATGTAGGAGACCTGAGTTCAATCCCTGAGTCAGGAACATCCCCTAAAGAATGGAATGGAAACCCACTTCAATATTCTTCCAGGAGAATTGCATGGATAGAGGAGACTGTCAGGCTACAGTGAATGGGGTCACAAATAGTTGGACATGCTGCTGCTGCTAAGTCACTTCAGTCGTGTCTGACTCTGTGTGACCCCATAGACGGCAGCCCACCAGGCTCCCATTCCTGGGATTCTCCAGGCAAGAATATGGAGTGGGTTGCCATTTCCTTCTCCAGTGCATGAAAGTGAAAGTGAAAGTGAAGTCACTCAGTTGTATCTGACTCTTCACGACCCCATGGACTATATTGAGTGACAAATACTTTCAGCTTTTCAATGTAGCAGTTATATTACTTAGGCTCTTCTGTTGGCAGATGAATACTTACTAAAATTGACTTAAGTGGAAAGATAAATTTATATTAGTATATAGAATTTAAGGTTGGATTTATCAGCAAAATAACAGGAGGGGAAGAATGCAGCTGAGTAGTAAGATAAAATGGTAATTGAATACTGACATGATGTTGATAGAGAATGCTTAAAGTAACAAGTTGATATTTGCATAGCTACATAAATTTAGGTGCAATGATTTGCCAAAACATGAGTCAGACATCTCTCAATATCTTGCCAGTATTTCTCTCAGAATATGTGTTTCCTTTCGTTTCACTACACAATGGCTTCCTCTAGATGGTGGCCAGAATACCCACATGGTTGATCATCCATAGTGTTCACATTTTGCAATTCACAGTTTATACCATTAAAGAAAGACTTCTATAATGGTTTCTTTTTTGCCAAATTCAAAATCTCCATGGAAATAACAGATTAGCTCTACAAAAATCAAATTATCTCTAGACAAATTTACTGTGTGAATTAGGTGGTGGTCTAATTTGAGTCAGGTGCACATTCCTTGAAAACAACAACAGCAACAACAGCTGTGTTCAGTCACTTAAGAACATGCCTGATCCCACAGTGACCCTGGTAATACAGGGTATAGTGTAAGTAGGAAGACAGATACTGTGTTAAAGGAATAGGGGTTCTGGAAGACATTCTTAAAAGATGCTCTTTACAATTGGATTATAGAGGGTAAACTATGATGATATATTATTATAAAAGGAAATATGCTCATAAGGAAGTTAGCTCACATGTCAGGTCTGATCTTGCTTTGGTTTTCCCATCAACATGGATTCCCAGTAATATGGATTCTATAATCCTATCTCATTCAGAATTCCTAGGGGGTTTGTTGAAATGGCCAGTGTAAAAACAAAGTGCATACTCAGTTGCTTTAGCTGTGTCTGATTCTTTGCAACCCCATGGACTGTAGCCCACCAGGCTCCTCTGCCTATGAGGATTCTTCAGGTAGGAATACTGGAGTGTATTGCCATGCTCTCCTCCTGGGAATTTTCCATACCCAGGAATTGAACTCATGTCTCTTATGTTTCCTGTATTGGCAGGTGGGTTCTTTACCACTAGCACCACCTGGAAAGCAAAAAAATAATATTAAAAAACCCTAAATATTAGATAATAAATGTCTCTCCCTGTTTTGGAGTCGTGAACAGCTATTGACTGAGTAGTTTCCAAAGTTTTATAGACAAAGTAAATCTTCAGCCAGGAAGTATAAATTTTCTTATATCTAACCAGAGTGTGAGAATTGCCAGAGCATCTCATCCACATAAGTGATTCATTCTCAAAGGACCATTTTAGCCTCAGGTCTCCCAAGATGGACCTAGGCAGTTTCTAAATTTAGACTGTAGACCTTAGGATTCTTTCTCCTTAGGATGCTCCTACATCTTCTCCATTGTTTAAGAGCATAGGATAAGAAAACTTTCTTCAGTGAAAGAGAATCAGAATATTCTTGAATATTCATTTTGTCCTATATTCATTTAGTATTATTCTTCAAAAGCTAATATAAGTTTCTTTATCATGAAACAATGTCTGCTGCTACTGCTGCTAAGTCGCTTCAGTCGTGTCCGACTCTGTGCGATCCCATAGACGGCTGTCCCAGGGATTCTCCAGGCAAGAATACTGGAGTGGGTTGCCATTTCCTTCTCCAATGCATGAAAGTGAAAAGTGAAAGTGAAGTCGCTCAGTCGTGTCTGACTCCCAGCGACCCCATGGACTGGAGCCCACCACGCTCCTCCATCCATGGGATTTTCCAGGCAAGAGTACTACCGGGGTGGGGTGCCATTGCCTTCCCCGAGGATAAATTAAACTAAATATTCAAAGTAAAGACTCTTGTGAAACAACACTTGAAATACATTAGTTGCTATAAAATGATCTTCAAGATTTATATTTACATAAATAATCCAAGGATAATTTAAAACTGTTTACAATTTTGTCTGTTCTTTCACGTGATAATAAATAACTAAGTAGCATAACCGGAATTTAAACCTTGGAATTTAGAAGAACCATTCGATCCCTGGGTCGGGAAGATCCCCTGGAGAAGGAAATGGCAACCCACTCCAGTATGTCTTGCCTGGAGAATCCCGTGGGCGGAGGAGCCTGGTGGGCTACGGTCCACGGGGTCGCAAAGAGTCGGACACGACTGAGCGACTTCACTCACTATATATTTCTTCTAAATCAATGCAATTTTCAAACCTTGTGCCAATTTATATTCTTAAACCCCTGTTTGGAGGGCAGGGGCATGTTTTCTTTCTTGTGTTCTGACTTAATCTCTCCAGTATCAGAATCAAGTATTGTTTTTTTATAAGCATTGGCAGTAAGCCCTCTTACTCACAGCATCTCAGCTCCACAGGATGCACCTGCTCTTTAGAGTTCATAGGGAAAACGTGGTGAGAATTTTAGGATTCATAAGGTGCAGGCTACAGATAATATATGCTCTGTTTATTTACCAGTTGAATAAGGAATAAGGATACTGATGTATGGCTTGTTACAGTATTAAAGCTAGCTTATTATTATCAATGATATTCTTTGCACAATGCTGAGACAAGGGTTTTATTGAAAATCAATGCCAAAACAGCTTCTGTAGGTGAATTGAAGCTGCTGAGTCAATCTTAGAAGGTTACAAAGTCACAATGCTACTAAAACACCCACTAATCAAACTTAAATTCAAAATCAGATTATGCAAATCTGTGAACTTCTTCTGATGTACTCTTCAAGTATTTGGTTTGCATTCTTATTTTAGCACTAATTTTATTCTTCCCTCTCTGTGCAGTGGTACTCTTTGTATAGGTATTTTTAAATTTTTTTTTCTGTTCTGGTGAGAAAGTTTCCAGATGGCTTCTTCAATCATTGTTATCTCATTAGGGAACTGACATTTTAGTAATAACAATTGTTATCCACCATGAATAATTGGAGATGTATGTGGATGTCATTAGCTACTGATGAAAGAGTTTAGATATTTCAGGTTACTGGGAAATGAAATTTACTTAATCAGACACTTGGTATTGTCAAGATAGAAAAGAAGTTGAAAAATAATGTTATCTGGAGCTCAGAGGATTGGCTTCAGATCTACAACGTTTTAAAAAGAGATTTCTCAATATCAGTGCTATTTACAGGTTGGGCTAGATTGACTCATGGTTTTGGGGGCTGTATTTTAGGTTTAGGAGCTTTTCAGGTAACTCAGTGTTGAAGAATCCACTTGCCAATGCAGGAAACATGGGCTTGATCCCTGGGTCAGAAATATCCCTTGGAGAAGGAAATGGAAACTCACTCCAGCATGCTTGCCTGGAAAATTCCATGGATAGAAAAGCCTTGCAGACTACAGTCCAGGAGATCACAAAGAGTCAGATGTGACTTAGAGACTAAACAACAGCAAAACCACATTGTATATTTTATGACATCCTTAGTCTCTACCCACCAGATGTCAATAGCAAACTCTTGATCCAGTTGTGACAACCAAAAAGTTTCCATATATTACCAGATATTTCCTGGATGATCAACATCATCTCTGGTTGAAAACCTGTAGTTTAAATCAGGCTTGACTGAAGGTACCTGGTAGTGACCCATGATTTGGTACCTGGTACTGACCCATGTCTACCCAGGACAAAAGAAGCAGGGCATCACAATTTGTGTTTCAGGAAACACTCTAAAAGTGTAAGCGCTGAGAGAATGGCAACGATCTCCCTCAAATATTCATGGTGACCAGGGGTCTGGACCATCAGTAGACTAGTTGTCAGGCCCCACTATATGTGACAAAGAGAAGTAATGGTAACACTGATCAGGTTCCAGAGTCTAGGCAACAGGAGCTTGGAGGTCAGTCTAGGTGTCACCCTGTGGAGTTTCCCTTTCAGAGCTCCTGATAAAATATGCAGAGGAACTATTTTCAATTAAAAAGAAGCAGATGATGTGGCATTTTGAGTTTATGGGTCTAATTTATTGCAGTTATGCTTTGGGATCCCTATCTTAAGAGCCATGAATCTTTATGCAGCATTTTAAAGTCATTGTCTAAGAGTTATTTAGTCTATACCTATAACCTTGGTGGATGGAATTCACAAATGATTACACTGACAATACAACTAAATTCCAGAATATCTCAACCTTTACAGCTTATAAAAGGAGCAGTTAAATTCAGCCAAACAATGATATCAAAAATATAATGAAGACATAAAATTTAATGACAATTTAAATCTCAATGCATTTAAAATCATTTTCTAAGGGATGAAACAGAGAATAGTGAAGCCCTGAAAATGGTCAGATCACAAAAGTTCAAAACAGAGAGCTGAGCTCAGGTCATCCATATAAGACTCTACTCAGCCCTAGGAAGGCATTCTCTGCTCCTTTTATCTGCTCTTCTCTCAAGATAAGGAGAAATAGAATAAAGCTCGACTTTTAAAAAAAATTCTAGTTCAAAGGTAAGAAGGGTTTCATATTAATTTATTTGGAATAAAAAGAGATACATAGCTATACATGAATAGAATGAAAAGAAATAAAAAATTACTGGAAAGGAATAAAAAAAAAAAAAAAAAAAGCACACCTGCAATTTTTTTTCCTTAAGTGTAAGCACAGTAAGTAACAACCTGAAAATTATTCAAAGTTAGGCAGATGAAAATGAAATAATTTTATTTAAAGTGAAGGACTAGACCACAGGATTTTATTTAGGTATTTCTAAAATGGGCTTTACAAGCAACCTAGTATTAAGAAGTTCACCCTCCAAGGGCAGAAGACCACAGAGACAGAACTTTTACCATTAATCTTATCCAAGACCAGTTGAAAACATAGGACATCTTTTTCCCCACAAAGTGTATATTTTCTTGTAGCTACATTTTAAAATACAAAGCTGTGAATAAATTTTGTTGGCTATTATGATGCTGGTTTTTGCACATGAACATGAGTATGCTTTATCCATTCCCAAGACACACAGTTGCTGAAACATGCTCATTTTAATATAGCATGACATGGAAACATACAAAACATAATATATAACAATGAGTAGACAAACATTAAAGGAAAATATAAAGGAAAAGGAATGTACTAAATATACCATATATGTGCTCAGTTGCTTCAGTTGTGTCTGACTCTTTGCAACCCCATGGACTATAGCCCACCAAGCTCTTCTGTCCATGGGTTTCCTGAGGCAAGAATACTGGAGTTGCCATTTCCTCCGCCAGAGAATCTTCCCAACCCAAGGATCAAACTTGCATCTCCTGTGGCTCCTGCATTGCAGGCGCATTCTTTACCACTGAGCCCCCAGGTAAGCCTTATAATAGCATAGAGTCATGTATATTACATACCTACAGATAGATGGACTTCCCTGGTGGCTCAGTGGTGAAGAATCCACCTGCAATGCAAGAGAGGCAGGTTTGATTCCTGGGTTGAGAAGATTCTCTGGAAAAGAAATGGTAATGCACTCTAATATTCTTGTCTGGAGAATCCCATGGACAGCGGAGCCTGGCTGGCTACAGTCCATTTGGTCACAGTGATTCAGACATGACTTAGCAACTAAAGAACAACAACAGCAGATGGTTAGACAGATAAAGAGACCACTTGCTTGGAGAGAGTAAACAAAGAAGGAGAAAAAGACCAAGAATCCCCATCTAATGGGCACTTTTCCACTTAGATGGAACCTTTTGGAGCAGTGGTGAGTATGCTACCCTTCTCAGTCTTCTGCCTAACCCCCATGAACCCAATAATGCTGGAAACCTAGGCGAGAGGCAGTCTCGGACAAGTAACTCAAAAAATTGTCCTGTCAATACCTATGAGAGATCTAAGTAGGTAAAAAAATTCATAAAATGTGTATCATATATCAGATTGTCTAAAACCAGTTTTGACAGTTGTATCATGTGAAAGTGACATGTCTAAAGTAACTCAGCCTGGATAAGCTCGGATGTGTTTTTACTAAATTGTTTTTGCTAAACAGGTTTTACTAAACTGATTCTGGTTACTTGGGTTTATGAACTACTTAAATCCAGCAGAATTTAAAAGACTCAAGAGAAAAATATTTATATTCCACAAAATTTTTCTTATCATTGTAATAAATTTAAATGTGCAACTGTTTAAAATTTAATTTTAAATAAAATTTTAAAATATATATGTATATTTTTTACATGACAGATTTTCACACTGAATATATGGATCAGACAATACCACTTATATATTTCCTAGAGATAAGTATATATATCTGGATTACATAGTAAATTAAAAAAATTTAGAGGTAGAACCTACAGACTGTAACTTGCTAATTTATGTATCCCCTATACATAGGACCTGACTTATGTATAGAATCTGCCTGCAATGCAGAGACCTGGGTTTGATCCCTGGGTCAGGAAGATACCCTGGAGAAGGAAATGGCAACCCACTGCAGCATTCTTGCTTGGAGAATCCCATGGACAGGGGAGTCTGGCAGGCTACAGTCCATGAGGTCACAAGAGTCGGACATGATTTAGTGACTAAACCACCACCACCATACATAAGACCAAAGTTTCTAATGTTTTATAAGTGGAAACTATGTAGATGGCTGGAGGGTTACGCTATTTACTAATAAGTGGTCAGCTAATCCAGCTCATCATAGATGCATATTATATTTGACACTTGAAAAATTTAAATGTGTATACACAAGTGTATGTGTTTGGCATCAGCTAAGAGATATTGCAAGGAGATCTAACCAGTCCATCCTAAAGGAGATCAATCCTGGGTGTTCTTCGGAAGGAATGATGCTAAAGCTGAATCTCCAGTACTTTGGCCACCTCATGCAAAGAGTTGACTCATTGGAAAAGATTGATGCTGGGAGGGATTGGGGGAAGGAGGAGAAGGGGACGACAGAGGATGAGATGGCTAGATGGCATCACCAACTCGATCGACATGAGTTTGAGTGAACTCTGGGGGTTGGTGATGCACAGGGAGGCCTGGCGTGCTGTGATTCATGGGGTCATGAAGAGTCAGACAGACTGAGTGATTGAACTGGACTGAAGAGATATTTACTCTCTTGCTGTCTTCACTAGATGATTTGTCAACAGTGGCTTGTGCAATTCCAGCTGACAGACACTTAGTAGCTCAGTGGCCTTGTGACTAAGGATTCTGCCTCTGGAAATAGACTGTTCTTCTACTTTATTAACTATGGGTCCCTGAACAAGTTTTGTGACCTCCATTCCTTAATTTTCCCACCAGTAAAACATTAGTTGTATCATAGCCATCATTCATATTACATGACTGATATGATGACTTAATACATGTAAAAGTTTTGTAATAGTGCCTGACATATCATAAATACTCAGTAAATACCAGCTATTGGGCTAAGGATGAATCTAATACTATGATCAGAGAAGAAGAGAAAGGGTTTTAGACTTCATCTGTACTCTGATAATGCTCTTAAAATGAGAAATGTGGACAATTTTCGAATCATAAAGGAAATTGCAGCTATGGATCAATAGTAACCCTGTCCGTGGCTTGAAACTCCATTTGAAACAAAAAGAGATTTACTGCTTTTGTGTGAAGCAGTAATTCAAAGAAATGGGTTGTTGGATACTATTTAGGTACTTCTTGTCGTGTATCAGAATAACCTCTATCATGGGTTAAGTGGCCTGTTTTTACCTAAATAAGCACTGTCTCAGATTCTGAGAATTTCCAGCACACATTTAAAAATGTCTTTCAAAACTGGGCTCAGAAGGATTGATGTGGATTTAAGCATCTTTGATTCTGATTAATAGAGTTTGTATGTAAATATACATGTATATAGTCTAAACATATAAATCGTATAAATACTTTTCCCTTATAGAATTTCATTTCAAAATATTTGTCAAATGCATTTGTTTATCAAAAAATTGTATATGTTGATGAGGATATTTTAAGGACAAGGAATAAGCATATTGTTTGGCCTCTAAGTTTTCTGCTTGAGTAGTAGGAAAACTTATAGCTCTTAAAGTGTAATATGTATTGGTATTTCAACACAAACTACTGGAAAATTACTGATTTTTACTTCTATACTGCATGTATATGTATATGTATATGTGTATGTATATGTATATGGCTACTGTAACAAATTACCACAAACTGGGTGTCTTAAAACAACAGAAATGTATTCTCTTACAGTTTTGGCATCCAGAAATCAGAAATGTGGCTTATAGGACACAAAGCAAGCTTATGTCAAGGCTGAGCATCCTCTGGAGGCTGCAAGAAAGAATCTGTCTTGAGTTTTCCAGCATGTAGAGCTCTACTCCTTGGCTCATAGTACCTTCCTCCATCTTCAAAGTCAGGACCAAGGATAGCATCTCTTATCTTGGACTCTGCTTCCTTCTGCTTCTTTCTCATGACTTCTCTTTTACTTGTAGTCCACTTTCCTTCTGGCTTATTTTTACAAAAATACTTATCATGTCATTTAGGACATGCCAGAGGATAACCTCTCCATCTCAATATTTCTAACTTAATCACATCATAGAGACCCTTTTTGCATATAAGACTCACAGAATCTAGGCTTAGGATCTAGACATTTTGTTTGGGAGTGGGGAGTGGCACTATTTAGCTTAAGAGTTGACTCATTGGAAAAGACTCTGATGCTGGGAAGGACTGGGGGCAGGAGGAGAAGGGGACAACAGAGGATGAGATGGCTGGATGGCATCACTGACTCGATGGACGTGCGTCTGAGTGAACTCCAGAAGTTGGTGATGGACCAGGGAGGCCTGGTGTCCTGCGATTCATGGGGTCACAAAGAGTCGGACATGACTGAGCGACTGAACGGAACTGAGCTGAATATGAAAATATCACTGAGAAAAAAGTTAATCTTTCAGATATCAAAATAAAATTGTTAAACTGATTGACATAAGGCTAGGATTTTGAATGAAAGCCTCCATATAGCTATCACTTTGCTATATAAATCAATAGCAAACAAAAAAAAGCTCATGTTTTCAAGATATTATTAAAACAGGCAAAATTGATATAATCAATTCTGCCATCTTATATCTGTTTATTGTAAAACTTTATTTTTTACAATTGCTTCTATTTCAACATTTGCGAGGACATTTGTCTGACTCTTTGTGACCCTGTGGTCACATCCTAATATATGTCTAAATTCTTAGGAACTGTCATTTTATGTTTGCATGCATTCACTCTGTTTAAACATACTTCTGGGTCATTGACATGTTCACACATGTAAAACAGAATCTAGGTAATCAAGAATTTTGCTTACCAGGTGGCGCTAGTGGCAAAGGACTCACCTGCCAATGCAGGAGAACTAAGAGACAGGGGTTTGATCCCTGGGTCAGGAAAATCCCCTGGAGGAGGGCATGGGATCCCACTCCAGTATTCTTGCATGGAGAACCCTGTGGATAGAGGAGCCCGGTGGGCTATAGTCCACAGGGTCACAAAGAGTCAGACACGACTGAAGTGACTTACCATGTGTGCATGGAATCAAGAATTAGAACATAAGGCAATCAGGAATAAAAATTTGCAAATTAACCTTAAATAGGATGTTTATAAGTGAATATTTTATTAGTTCTGGAATTCTGTGATAACAAAATACCATAGAGTGTGTGGCTTAAACAACAAACATTTATTTCTCACATTTCTGGAGACTGGAAGTCTGAGATCAGCTCCATGATCACCATGCTCAGATATCAGAGTGGTCCAACTCAGTGACAGCCTTCTATCCACTTTCCAGATGAGCACCTTCTTGCTGATTTCTCACATGGAGAGAGAGAGAGACCTCTGGTCTCTTCACCTGATAAAAGTACTAACCCCATAATGGGTGTTCCACCCTGAAGACCTGATTTAAATCTAAATACTTCCAAAGCCCTCACCTCCATATATCATCACATTAGGGATTAAGGTTTCAATCTGTGGATTTATGGGGAACCCAAATATTTAGTCCATATTAAGTGGCAGGCAGTCACTTTCTAAAAAACATTTGTTTTCAGAAAGTGTATTTTACCACACACCACTTAGGACATGTTTTTAGTATCTAAAATATTTGTGATCCATTATGTAGCCTTATGATGTTGCATACAATTTGTATCATTTCTTGAATCTACAAGAGTAGATTGATTTCTTCAATTTTTTAGAGTTTTTGTTTTTGTTGTTTTTCAGTCATCCCATGGTGTCTGAATATTTGCGACCCCATGAACTGCAACAGGTCAGGCCTCTCTGTCCCTCACCAGCTCCCAAAGTTTACCCAAGTTCATGTCCATTGCATCAGTGATGCCATCCAGCCTTCTCATCCTCTGATGCTTTCCTCTCCTTCTGCCCTCAATCTTTTCCAGCATCAGGGACTTTTCCAATGAGTCATGTGTTTGCATCAGATGACCAAAATACTGGAGTTTCAATTTCAGCCTCAGTCCTCCCAATGAGTGTTCAGGGTTGATTTCTCTTAACATTGACTCGCTTGCTCTCCTTGCTGTCAAGGGGACTCAGGAATCTCCAGAACCTTAGTTCGAAGGCATCAATTCTTCAACTGATCTTTAATGATTGATCATTAATCAATCTTTGGGAGTGAATAATGAATCATAACAAATGAGAAGATTAATAGAAACTTTATTCTTAAAGTTAAGAGAGTGTAAATAATTCAATATTTTTCATCACAGTGGAGAATATGTTGACTAATAATCAAATTTGAAAATTGAAACGATATACTTCATCCCCAAAATGTTATATTATTTTAGTGGTAAAAGCTTAATAAATGTATTTTTGAGTACCCTATATGGAAATTTGAAAAAAAAAATCTCTCTATGAGGGGGCATGATTTAGGTTTATCTTATTGGTGTGTTTTTTGTTTTTTGTTTGTTCAGTGTTAGTAGCTTTGTCATCTAGAGTAATTACAGAGTATAACTAAGTGGATGACTATTAGATGAACCATGATTTCTCAATTGAACCTGTTAATTTAACAAGGGGTAAATGTCTAGTTCTTAACAGTTATCTTAAAATAGGTAATACCAATTGTGTTCTTCATAATACTTCACAAATACCCAGCCAACCCTTGTCAATTAGTTTAATTTGCTTAGTGGAATTTAAATGACCTTCCTAATATATTCTGTAAATATTCTGTAGATGTATCTAGTCATGTTATAAATAAGGAGATTAATCAAGCTGTAGTACAAAGCAAAATGAGTTTTCTTTTGTAGAATTTCACTTGATTGGAAAAGGTAAATAATATGTGGTAGAGAAGTATTAAAGCTCCTTGTTAAAATAGGGTATTTATTCTCCTGCTTTGATTCATTTTGGGGATGAAATCTATAAAGATGTGTATATGTAAGCAAACCCAGCATTTTCTCCTTATATGATTCTAATGTTTTCTAGTTATCTAACAATAGTGGCATGCATATATATGTATTATATATGTCATGTTACTATATATATATGTATGTGAATATATATATATATAACTCCTGCCTAGCAGGTTGAGGTGGTAAAGAACTCTCCTGCCAATGCAGAAGACATAAGAGATGCGGCTTTGATCCCTGGGTCAGGAAGACCCTCTGGGTAAGAGAATGTCCACCTACTCCAGTATTCTTGCCTGGAGAATCCCATGGACAGGACAAGCTCTCTTCAAAATTTAAGTAAATTTACCAATTGCCAGTTGTTGATCTACATTTTTTTACAAAAGAATTTTGTAAGACAGACTAAAGACAGGAAGATTCAAAACTGAAAAAGAGTGTCTCTCTAACATTTTTCATCTCTAAAACATAAACAGTGTTCAGTCATCAAGGGTAGAGACCATCATCAAGGATAGAGAAGTGTTGTGAAATTGAATTTTCAGGTATTTTAGAATTAACAATGTCAAGAGAGTGCCTTAGGGTGATACTCGCACATGAAGAATGAAAAGTATCTGGTTGAGTTATTACAACTACATCTATGATTTTGTCATTTAATAACCAACATCTTCCATTTGAATAAAAGTACTTAAGAATGTGTGCATAGAATGTAAAATTGACTAAGGATCTTCATTAGCTCATGCAATATTAGGTGGTACAACTCAACCTTTTCATGAGAATAGTTAAAAGTTTGACAAAATAAACAACATATCTTATTGGTGATATAAGATATAAAACTGGAAAAGGTCAGTTTTCATTCCAATCCCATAGAAAGGCAATGCCAAAGAATGCTCAAACTACCACACAATTGCATTCATCTCACACGCTAGTAAAGTAATGCTCAAAATTCTCCAAGCCAGGCTTCAGCAATATGTGAACTGTGAACTTCCTGATGTTCAAGCTGGTTTTAGAAAAGGCAGAGGAACCAGACATCAAATTGCCATCATCTGGTGGATCATGGAAAAAGCAAGAGAGTTCCAGAAAAAAACATCTATTTCTGTTTTATTGAGTATGCCAAAGCCTTTGACTGTGTGGATCAGAATAAACTGTGGAAAATTCTTCAAGAGATGAGAATACCGGACCACCTGACCTGCCTCTTGAGAAACCTGTATGCAGGTCAGGAAGCAACAGTTAGATTGCTTCCTAACTAATGGAATAACAGACTGGTTCCAAATAGGAAAAGGAATACATCAAGGCTGTATATTATCACCCTGCTTATTTAACTTATATGCAGAGTACATCCTGAGAAATACTGGACTGGAAGAAACACAAGTTGAAATCAAGATTGCTGGGAGAAATATCAATAACCTCAGATAAGCAGATGACACCACCCTTATGGCAGAAAGTGAAGAAGAACTAAAAAGCTTCTTGATGAAAGTGAAAGAGGAGAGTGAAAAAGTTGGCTTAAAGCTCAACATTCAGAAAATGAAGATCATGGCATCCGGTCCCATCACTTCATGGGAAATAGATGTGGAAACAGTGGAAGCACTGTCAGACTTTATTTTTCTGGGCTCCAAAATAACTGCAGATGGTGACTGTAGCCATGAAATTAAAAGACACTTACTCCTTGGAAGGAAAGTTATGACCAACCTAGATAGCATATTCAAAAGCAGAGACATTATTTTGCCAACAAAGTTCCATCTAGTCAAGGCCATGGTTTTAACTGTGGTCATGTATGGATGTGAGAGTTGGACTGTGAAGGCTGAGAGCCAAAGAATTGATGCTTTTGAACTGTGGTGTTGGAGAAGACTCTTGAGAGTCCCTTGGACTGCAAGGAGATCCACCCAGTCCATTCTGAAGGAGATCAGCCCTGAGATTTCTTTGGAAGGAATGATGCTAAAGCTGAAACTCCAGTACTTTGGCCACCTCATGCAAAGAGTTGACTCATTGGAAAAGACTCTGATGCTGGGAGGGATTGAGGGCAGGAGGAGAAGGGAACGACAGAGGATGAGATGGCTGGATGGCATCACTGACTCAATGGATGTGAGTCTGTGTGAACTCTGTGAGTTGGTGATAGACAGGGAGGCCTGGCGTGCTGCGATTTATCCGGTCTCACAGAGTTGGATATGACTGAGCGACGGAACCGAACTGAACTGAAGATATAACACAAATACTGGGAAAAAATCAATTACCAAATGTTGATTTTGCTAAAAGGGCAGGCATATTCTGATTTGAAAAGATAGAAAGAGAAAAAGAGAGAGAGAAAGAAAGAGTCTCAAAAATTGGCTGTTTTTTAGATGTGCTTCTTAGGCAATGGAAACTTATGTTCAAGATAAGGACATAGCAAAGGTAGAAATCATGACCAATCATTATGAATTTAGGGCTTCCCTGATGACTCAGTGGTAAAGAATGTCCCTACCATTGCAGGAGACAGGGGTATGTGTGGGGGGGATGGGGACTTCATCCCTGATTCAGGAAGATCCCCTGGAGAAGTAAATGGCAACGCATTCCTGTATTCTTGCTTGGGAAATCCCATGGGCAGAGGAGACTTCTGGGTTACAGTCCATAGGGTTGCAAAAGAGTCAGACTTAGTGACTAAACAACAATAACAACATCACTAACTTAAGCAATATTTTTTAGGTGTAAACAAGGAACCAGCTAAAGGATCCATGCTACTTCACTTTTATTTATTTAATTTTCTAACTCTCCCTCCATTCATCTCCCACTGCTCCTTGTTAATATATATCTTAAGCTACTTATCCCCAAATCTATACAATGAGATAAAAATGAGCTATACATTAAATATCTCTAAAATGCAGACTTATGGCCTTGTGTTGGAAACCCAAGTGATAGTTCATTTTTAGCAAGTAGAACTACAATCAATGTATTTCTGTATATTAATTTCTTAACCCACCAATTTAACACATTAATTGATTAATTCTATCAATATTTTTGGTAATGTCTTTAGAATTTTCTATGTACAGTATCATGTCATCTAAACAGTGGCAGATTTAATGCCTTCTTCCCAATTTGGATTCCTTTTAGTTATCTTTCTGATTGCTGTAGCTAGTATTTTCCATACTATGTTGCATAAAAGTGGTGAGAGTTAATATTTTTGTCTTGTTCCTGATCTTAGGAGAAATGTTACAGCTTTTCATCACCGAGTATGATGTTAGCCATGGGCTTATCATATATGCTCTTTATTATTTTGAGATAGGTTCCCTCTATATCCACTTTATTGAGGGTTTCCTCATAAATAGATGTAAAATTTTGTCAAAAGCTTTTTCTGAATCTATTGAAATGATTATGTGATTTTTATTTTTCAAGTTTTTAGTGTGGTGTATCACATTGATTTGTGGATGTTAAACCATCCTTGCATCCCTGGAATATATCTCATTTTATCATGATGCATAATCATTTTACTGTATTGTTGAATTCAGTTTGCAAACATTTTGTTGAGTGTTTTCACATTTATGTTCACTAGTGATATTGGACTGCTATTTTCTTTCTGTACTTGTGTATGATTTTACCTGGTTTAGATATCATGGTGATGCTGGTCTTATAAAATGATTTTAAAAGCATTGCTTTCCTTCCAATATTTTGGAACAGTTTGAGGAATAAAGATGTCAATATTTCTCTAAATGTTTGCTAGAATGTCTTCTGATATTGTACTTTAGTTTGCTGGGACTTTTATGATTATTTATTCCACTTCACCACTTCATTATTGGTAATTAGTCAGTTCATATTTTGCATTTCTTCTTTTTCTATTCTCCTTCTTTTCTTCCTTTATCCTCCTTCCTTCCTCTAACTTTCTCTTTTTCTTTTTCTTCTTCGTTCAGTTGATATACTTTGGTGTATGGGGCTCTCTACCTCACTTATATTTCTATAGTTTATTCCTGCAGAGAACATCAGATCAGTATAGCCACACTTAGAGGCCTCACTGTTTGTTTTATTGGGTCCAAAGAGCCATCTCAACAAGCATGCTTAGAAATCTTAGAAAACAAAAATACACATTGCCAGAATTATCATAAGATATTTCTTCATTTTTTAAAAATTGAGGTGTTATAATAAATTTAAGCAATTTAGATTATTAATGACAATCTAGAAAAAATTGTTATCTTTATTTCCCATTGGATACCCAGTATTTATAAGAATAATATCCCCTCACTCTTTAAAATTATTTTTTCCAGAGAAGATACTGAAAAAACAAAATAATATTTGAAAAAATATAACCTGTTTTTGTGTACATACATCAGAAATTCTATACAATGGTAAATTTCCAGCAGAAACTCAGGTATCAGCTTTCTTTGAACAAGCTGTATGTGAAATAAATTGATTTCAATTGGAATTGTTTCACTTTTCCCCACAAACTACTTAGACTCAATTAATAGTCATTTATTTTGTTTTAAATTGAAATAAAACAATGTTAATACATAGAATACACAGTCTGGTTTGCTAGCTGACATTTCTGATCTGTTATTCCTGTAAAAACACAAAAAATGATATAATCATCATTAGCATTTTTATTTTTTAAGACTTAAACCTTTATCCACAGGCAGAAAGTGCTGCTGAGAATTAAAATGTTCTTCTAAATATGTTGATACCATTTGGTTTTTTCTGCTAGGCTTTTCTACAATCAATGCTTTGTCTAGGTCACAGTTTTGAAGTATTCAAAGTCAGTGACTTCCTGACTCTTGATCCTGCACTGCTGTGGATATTTATAATAGTATTAATCCTTCCATAAACCATGACTTCTTAATTTTTAACTCAGAATTATGACTGAACTGGCATTTGCCCAGAATGCCTAACAGATTGTTTCTAGAATGAGGTAAATAAAGGGAATAGGAATTCTACCAACATCCTTTAGCAAAGGTCTAAATTCTTTCCTCTTTTATAGACCTCACCATATACATAAAACAGCAATTTATAACATGGACATATGGGTTTGTTAATAAACTTGAATCTTACTCTAGGCAAGGGCAATAATGGTCTCTCTAATAGCAGTTAGTTTGGGCAATGTAACTTGGGAGCATTATCCTTAAGTAATATTTCTCATGTATTGAAAGAATTATTACAGGCATGATTGAACAAATTGAGTACTCTGGTCACAGAGATCAGGGACTCACTGTATTTCATAATGTCAGAGAGAACTCATTGCCAGCAGAGCAATGAGTGACACCTTTAAGCATTGAGTCACATTGAATCGGTGAAAATTCATGTGTACAGACAAAGCTAGATAATTTTTGTCTCATTTAACACATTTTAAAAAGGGAGTCAAAGATAAATAATAATATGGTGAAAGGTAAATTATAAATAATAAAGTGGTCATTTATTTTCTCTGACTTTAATTCTCAACATTAATAAATTGTTCCTAATTAACATGCAATATTTTGGTTCATATAAAGGCGTTTGTAAAGCAAACTCCTCAGTTAAGCATCTTCTTCACCCAAAAATTGTTCTTTATGGAAATTTATATGCTAAATTTGTTTAAATTGGCCTGACTGATCACATAGGGAAGCTCAATAAATAGTTCTGGTTGAATATTATTAGAATATTTGAGATAAATTAAGCCCTCTTTGAAACGTAACAAATGTTTCAGGACAGGAAAATAGACATTCACTAATCAAACTTTCAAAAACAAGACCAGGAGCTGACTGTGGCTCGGACCATGAACTCCTTATTGCTAAATTCAGACATAAATTGAAGAAAGTAGGGAAAACCACTAGACCATTCAGGTATGACCTAAATCAAATCCCTTATGATTATACAGTGGAAGTGAGAAATAGATTTAAGGGCCTAGATCTGATAGATAGAGTGCCTGATGAACTATGGACTGAGGTTCGTGACATTGTACAGGAGACAGGGATCAAGACCATCCCCATGGAAAAGAAATGCAAAAAAGCAAAATGGCTGTCTGGGAGGTCTTACAAATAGCTATGAAAAGAAGAGAAGTGAAAAGCAAAGGAGAAAAGGAAAGATATAAACATCTGAATGCAGAGTTCCAAAGAATAGCAAGAAGAGATAAGAAAGCCTTCTTCCGCGATCAATGCAAAGAAATAGAGGAAAACAATAAAATGGGAAAGACTAAGGATCTATTCAAGAAAATCAGAGATACCAAAGGAACATTTCATGCAAAAATGGGCTCGATAAAGGACAGAAATGGTATGGACCTAACGGAAGCAGAAGATATTAAGAAGAGGTGGCAAAAATACACAGAAGAACTGTACAAAAAAGAGCTTCACGACCCAGATAATCATGATGGTGTGATCACTGACCTAGAGCCAGACATTCTGGAATGTGAAGTCAAGTGGGCCTTAGAAAGCATCACTAGGAACAAAGCTAGTGGAGGTGATGGAATTCCAGTGGAGCTATTCCAAGTCCTGAAAGATGATGCTGTGAAAGTGCTGCACTCAATATTCCAGCTAATTTGGAAAACTCAGCAGTGGCCACAAGATTGGAAAAGGTCAGTTTTCATCCCAATCCCAAAGAAAGGCAATGCCAAAGAATGCTCAAACTACTGCACAATTGCACTCATCTCACACGCTAGTAAAGTAATGCTCAAAATTCTCCAAGCCAGGCTTCAGCAATATGTGAACCGTGAACTTCCTGATGTTCAAGCTGGATTTAGAAAAGGCAGAGGAACCAGAGATCAAATTGCCAACATCCGCTGGATCATGGAAAAAGCAAGAGAGTTCCAGAAAAACATCTATTTCTGCTTTATTGACTATGCCAAAGCCTTTGACTGTGTAGATCACAATAAACTGTGGAAAATTCTGAGAGAGATGGGAATACCAGACCACCTGATCTGCCTCTTGAGAAATATGTATGCAGGTCAGGAGGCAACAGTTAGAACTGGTCATGGAACAACAGACTGGTTCCAAATAGGAAAAGGAGTACGTCAAGGCTGTATATTGTCACCATGTTTATTTAACTTATATGCAGAGTACATCATGAGAAATGCTGGACTGGAAGAAACCCAAGCTGGAATCAAGATTGCCGGGAGAAATATCAATAACCTCAGATATGCAGATGATACCACCCTTATGGCAGAAAGTGAAGAGAAACTCAAAAGCCTCTTGATGAGAGTGAAAGTGGAGAGTGAAAAGGTTGGCTTAAAGTTCAACATTCAGAAAACGAAGATCATGGCATCTGGTCCCATCACTGCATGGGAAATAGATGGGGAAACAGTGGAAACAGTGTCAGACTTTATTTTTCTGGGCTCCAAAATCACTGCAGATGGTGACTGCAGCCACTAAATTAAAAGATGCTTACTCCTTGGAAGGAAAGTTATGACCAACCTAGATAGCATATTCAAAAGCAGAGACATCACTTTGCCAACAAAGTTTCGCCTAGTCAAGGCTATGGTCTTTCCTGTGGTCATGTATGGATGTGAGAGCTGGACTGTGAAGAAGGCTGAGCGCCGAAGAATTGATGCTTTTGAACTGTGGTGTTGGAGAAGACTCTTGAGAGTCCCTTGGACTGCAAGGAGATCCAACCAGTCCATTCTGAAGGAGATCAGCCCTGGGATTTCTTTGGAAGGAATAATGCTAAAGCTGAAACTCCAGTATTTTGGCCACCTCATGCGAAGTGTTGACTCGTTGGAGAAGACTCTGATGCTGGGAGGGATTGAGGGCAGGAGGAGAAGGGGACGACAGAAGATGAGATGGCTGGATGGCATCACTGACTCGATGGATGTGAGTCTGAGTGACCTCCGAGAGCTGGTGATGGACAGGGAGGCCTGGCGTGCTGCAGTCCATGGGGTCGCAAAGAGTCGGACACCACTGAACGACTGATCTGATCTGATCTGAATCAAACTTTCTCTTTTTTAGATAAAAACTGTGTTTATGGGACATAGCTTTTCAAAAAATATTGTTATTGAGGCTAAGAACTGGAACTTAAATTTCTGTCTGTTAAACATTGATCAACAAGTTTCTTGAATTTGTTTTCACAATGTGCATATACAATAGCACATATTTCCATAGATATGTTGGTGATTTTATTTACAATCGATATTCAGTTTTTATTTTTAGTATTCTTTCCTGCATTAGTCTTTTTATAGCAAAGCATATAGCCCAGGAAAACAGTCTTGGCAACTAATGGTCATAAACTAAATTTTATGTCAAATTCAATTCACTTATGAGATTTCAATATTTATAGAAAATAAACCCCTAAAATTTTGAACCCTTTTAATAAAATAATGTAACATTTTCCCACTTATCATAAGACAGTTTTACTTGAAAACTGCTTTATGTGGAAGAAATTTTGGGGGAAATAGGGAATAAAGTTCTCCATAACAGGTGGTATTGTGTCCTGTCTCTGGCCCTTTGAGTTTCACTCTAGTGTATACACGGGCTTCCCAGGTGGTGTTAGTGCTAAAGAACCTGCCTGCCAATGCAGGAGATGTAAGAGATCCTGGGTTTGATCCTCGGGTCAGCAAGATCCCCTGGATGAAAGAATGGCTACCCACTCCACTATTCTTGCCTGGAGAATCCCATGGACAGAGGAGCCTGGCGGGCTATAGTCCACGGGGTCATAAAATGTCAGACAGGACTGAGCAACTAACACACACACTTTTATACATAGTAATGGTTTCTTTCTGAGAGAGAAGTCAAGCTTCTCTGGACTTAAGAATAAGCTGCATGTGCAAAAATGGGCAGAGTTGCGGAAGAATTAATAGGAAGTTGGATCTCCTTGGAACAATAAGGAAGGGAGTTAGTGAGTAAATATTCATCTTTTCCTCTTCTCAGATGGGTAACTCACACACAGTCCCCATGCCCTATCCCAGCCATCCCAAGACAGATCCATTCCCAGTTGTCCACCCTGGTAGCTTAACTTTTAACACTCCCTGTATTGTCTTCTTCTTCTTCTTCTTTTTTTCTACCTCATTTTCTTACTCCCCAGTGAACTCTTCCTAGGATTATACTCCACATGACCCAGTCTGGAGTAATCCTATCAAACATTCTGAAAATAGTCTGACTTAAAATTATAGAATGTGAAGATGTTTTATAGTGATTTGGTTTCTCTATCCATGGGATTTTCCAGGCAAGAATACTGGAGTGATAATAATTAGATTCTACATAGAACAGTTAATCAGACTCTTTCCTGACACAAGTCATGAGCAAAGGATAATAATAGATAGTGAAAGGCAGATTACATTATCATTATTGATACAGACAATTCTGCATTATACAGATTATACTTGAGGGCAACAGACCTTCCTGAGAGCCAAACCAGGATCATATAAATTACTCAGCCAAGCTTAGACAGAGCATTATCTCCACAGCAAACCACCCATCCCCCACTGGCTTGCTCCTTTGCCTCTGCTACTCCTGGGGGCAGGAACATTTTAACACCAATTGAAAGCAGGTAATATTCTAGCTGGGAAAGATTGAAGGTGAGAGAAGGGGACGACAGAGAATGCGACAGTTGGATGGCATCACTGATTCAATGGACATGAGTTTGAGTAAACTCCAGGAGTTGGTGATGGAAAGGGAAGCCTGGTGTGCTACGGTTCATGGGGTTGCAAAGAGTTGGACATGAATAAGCAACTGAACCGAACTGAACTGAACTGAATATTCTAGCAGGAAGAGAGAGGAAGTGAATTGAGCATGCCCAGTTTAGTAGTTCCAAATTTGCTAGTGGGAATTTATTCTGCCATTCTGTGGGCAGGAATGAATGAAGAGAAAGAGAACTCTCATGTTTTTAGTGGAGCTTCTGCTTCATGGAAGGAAAAAAAAAAAAAAATCAAAACTGACCAATCTGGTTCTGTGATGGGACCAGATTTATTTATTTGGTCTTTCCTGGTCTTTGTTGTGGCATGCATGTGGGATTTAGCTCCCTGGCCAGGGACTGAACTCAGCCCCTGCTCTGAGTGTGTGGAGTTCTTAGTCATTGTACCACCAAGGAATTCCCTTGCCCTGCCCCCCACTTTTTTTTTTCAGATTTTTAAGTTTTTGGTTTTTTAAATCTACCATTCAGTTTTGTGTTTCAAGAAATTTGACATTGGGATCATCAGTCTTTTATGAAAAATGTAACCGTTCACCTGACATTTCACAAAAATCTTGATAAATGATCAAAATGAAAACAACAACAACAACAACACGATAATAGTTCCATCATTACAGTGTATACCTTTTCCAATTAAGTGAAGTTTTTATGATTGGTATTTCTGAATGCCTCAATAAAAACAGACTGTGAAATACTAATACAAATACTTAATTTCATATCATTCTATAATTGTAACTGTACAGAGTTAGAGAAAAGGCATATATTGCTTTACCTTTTGATTTCTTCTTTGCCCTCAAGTTAAAAGACTGCATTTAAAGAGAAAATTGATTCCCTGTTTGTAAGGATGATTGTGCTTTTCTTTTTGATCATTAAATTCACTGTTACTATAGACATATGCGACTTAGCAGCAGCAGCAGCAGCATAGACATATGTAACTTGGAACAATTACTTTGAAAAATACTAAAAGCTACATTCAGTTCAGTTCAGTCACTCACTCATGTCTGACTCTTTGTGACCCCATGAAATGGAGCATGCCAGACCTCCCTGTCCATCACCAACTCCCAGAGTTCACCCAAACTCATGTCCATTGAGTCAGTGATGCCATCCAAGCATTTCATCCTCTGTTGTCCCCTTCTCCTCCTACCTTCAATCTTTCCCAGCATCAGGGACTTTTCAAATGAGTCAGCTCTTCGCATCAGGTGGCCAAAGTATTGGAGTTTCAGCTTCAGCATTAGTCCCTCCTGAATGCCCAGGACTGATCTCCTTTAGGATGTACTGGTTGGATCTCCTTTTAGTCCAAGGGACTCTCAACAGTCCTCTTCAACACCACTATTCAAAAGCATCAGTTCTTTAGCTCTCAGCTTTCTTTGTAGTCCAACTCTCACATCCATACATAACCACTGGAAAAACCATAGCCTTGACTAGATGGACCTTTGTTGACAAAGTGATGTCTCTGCTTTTTAATATGCTGTCTAGGTACTGGAATGCAAAAGTAGGAAGTCAAGAAACACCTGGAGTAACAGGCAAATTTGGCCTTCGAATATGGAATGAAGCAGGGCAAAGACTAACACAGTTTTGGCAAGAAAATACACTGGTCATAGCAAACACCCTCTTCCAACAACACAAGAGAAGACTCTACACATAGACATCACCAGATGGTCAACACTGAAATCAGATTGATTATATTCTTTGCAGCCAAAGATGGAGAAGCTCTATACAGTCAGCAAAAATAAGACCAGGAGCTGACTGTGGCTCAGATCATGAACTCCTTATTGCCAAATGCAGACTTAAATTGAAGAAAGTAGGGAAAACCACTAGACCATTCAGGTATGACCTAAATCAAATCCCTTATGCTTATACAGTGGAAGTGAGAAATAGATTTAAGGGAATAGATCTGATAGAGTGCCTGATGAACTATGGAATGAGGTTCGTGACATTGTACAGGAGACAGGGATCAAGACCATCCCCATGGAAAGGAAATGCAAATAAGCAAAATGGCTGTCTGGGGAGGTCTTACAAATAGCTGTGAAAAGAAGAGAAGCGAAAAGCAAAGGAGAAAAGGAAAGATATAAGCATGTGAATGCAGAGTTTCAAAGAATAGCAAGGGGAGATAAGAAAGCCTTCTTCAGCAATCAATGCAAAGAAATAGAGGAAAACAACAGAATGGGAAAGACTAGGGATCTCTTCAGGAAAATCAGAGATACCAAAAGAATATTTCATGCCAAGATGGGCTCTATAAAGGACAGAAATGGTATGAAACTAAGAGAAGCAGAAGATATTAAGAAGAGGTGGCAAAAATACACAGAAGAACTGTACAAAAAAGAGCTTCATGACCAAGATAATCATGATGGAGTGATCACTCACCTAGAGCCAGACATCCTGGAATGTGAAGTCAAGTGGGCCTTAGAAAGCATCACTAGGAACAAAGCTAGTGGAGGTGATGGAATTCCAGTGGAGCTATTTCAAATCCTGAAAGATGATGCTGTGAAAGTGCTGCACTCAATATGCCAGCAAGTTGGAAAACTCAGCAGTGGCCACAGGACTGGAAAAGGTCAGTTTTCATTCCAATCCCAAAAAAAGGCAATGCCAAAGAATGCTCAAACTTCCACACAATTGCACTCATCTCACACGCTAGTAAAGTAATGCTCAAAATTCTCCAAGCCAGGCTTCAGCAATATGTGGACTGTGAACTTCCTGATGTTCAAGCTGGGACTTCCGGTTAAGATGGCGAAGGATTAGGACGGGGAATACGCTTTCTCCTCCACAAATTCATCAATGGGACATCTGGGCGCCGAGTAAATACCACAAACAGCTTCGGAGTGCTGGCGGAGGACGTCGGACACCCAGAAAAGCAACTCACTGCCTTCTAAAGGAGGTAGGAAAGAATATAGAAGCCAGAGAGAGACAAAGAGGGAGGGGCGGACCTCTGTCCGGGGAAGGGAGTCTTGAAAAGAGAAGTTTCCAAACACCAGGAAACACTCTCCCTGCGGAATCTGAGCCGAACCTGGGAAACACGGAGACTATCATAACAGGGAGGAGAACAGTTGAGCAATTAGAACCCACAGACTGCGGGCCCTGCGGTAACTTCCTCAGCGGAAAAGCACCGCTGCAAACGCCCGCATCTGCCATTGGGGAGCCGGGGCTGGGCAGGGAGACGCCTTGGCCGTTCCCACGCGGGACGCTCCGCTGCCGGCGCTCCCCAGAGGGACTCTCCCCCACTGGACGCTCCCCCGCCGGCCACTCCCGCGCAGGCGTGCCCCCGCCCGCTGTGCCGGCGGCTCCCACGAGGGCCACCCCATCCCCTCCCCCCACCCGCCCGCCCGCCATTCCCGTCGCCGACACCTCCCCCTCTGCGGGGCTCAGCGCAGACTCCGTTCGCCTGATTGTCTGGAGTGCTGCCTAACTGGAGTAGTTTGGGCCGGCAATCCAGATTGTGCAGCGCCGACCACACGAGTGGCGGGCCTTGGCCCAGAACACCGCCGAACCGTGCACAGAACAAAGAACTATACAGACCAACCACAGAGAAAGGGGCCTATAGATCTTGAGAAATTTAAGCCGGAACAAGGAACTAGCTGAAAATGAACTGAACCCACAACAATAATAGAGAAACTCTTATATATATTGTTACTATTTTTACCATCATTATTTCCTTTTTTTTTCTTTTCTTTTTTTTAATATATATATATTTTTTTAATTTTTATTATTTTTTAATTGGAAAAAGGAAAACAAAATTTTTTTTTTCCCTGATGTTCAAGCTGGTTTTAGAAAACGCAGAGGAACCAGAGATCAAATTGCCAACATCTGCTGGATCATGGAAAAAGCAAGAGAGTTCCAGAAAACATCTATTTCTGTTTTATTGAGTATGCCAAAGCCTTTGACTGTGTGGATCAGAATAAACTGTGGAAAATTCTTCAAGAGATGGGAATACCAGAGCACCTGACCTACCTCTTAAGAAACCTATATGCAGGTCAGGAAGCAACAGTTTGGACCTGGAACAACAGACTGGTTCCAAATAGGAAAAAGAATATGTCAAGGCTGTATATTATCACCCTGCTTATTTAACTTATATGCAAAGTAAGTACATCATGAGAAACACTAAGCTGGAAGCAGCACAAGCTGGAATCAAGATTGCCAGGAGAAATATCAATAACCTCAGATATGCAGATGACACCACCCTTATGGCAGAAAGTGAAGAGGAACTAAAAGCCTCTTGATGAAAGTGAAAGAGGAGAGTGAAAAAGTTGGCTTAAAGCTCAACATTCAGAAAACGAAGATCATGGCATCTGGTCCCATCACTTCATGGGAAATAGATGGGGAAACAGTGGAAACAGTGTCAGACTTTATTTTTCTGGGCTCCAAAATCACTGCAGATGGTGACTGCAGCCATGAAACTGAAAGACACTTACTCCTTGGAAGGAAAGTTATGACCAACCTAGATAGCATATTCAAAAGCAGAGACATTACTTTGCCAACAAAGTCCATCTAGTCAAGGCTATGGTTTTTCCAGCAGCCATATATGGATGTGAGAACTGGACTGTGATGAAAGCTGAGTGCCAAAGTATTGATGCTTTTGAACTGTGGTGTTGAAGACTCTTGAGATTCCCTTGGACTGCAAGGAAATCCAACCAGTCCATTTTAAAGGAGATCAGTCCTGGCGTTCTTTGGAAGGAATGATGCTAAAGCTGAAACTCCAGTACTTTGGCTACCTCATGTGAAGAGTTGACTCATTGGAGAAGACTCTGATGCTGGGAGGGATTGGGGGCAGGAGGAGAAGGGCATGACAGAGGATGAGATGGCTGGATGGCATCACCAACTTGATGGACGTGAGTTTGAGTGAACTCCGGGAGTTGATGATGGACAGGGAGGCCTGGCTTGCTGCAATTCTTGGGGTTGCAAATAGTTCAATTCAGTTGAACTCTGAATTGAACTAGGTTGGTTATAACTTTCCTTTCAAGAAGTAAGCATCTTTTAATTTTTGGCTGCAATCACCATCTGCAGTAATTTTGGAAAAACTACATTGATCTACTCTAGTTTTCTATATAGGTTTCCCTTGTGTTTCAGCTTGTAAAGTATCTGCCTACTATGTGGGAGACCTGTGTTTGATCCCTGTGTTGGGAAGATCCCTGGAGAGGGGAAGGCTACACACTCTAGTATTCTGGCCTGGAGAATTCTTTCAATGTATAAAATAAAGTGGTTTTGTTTTGTTTTGTTTTTTTTTTTTTTTTTTTTTTTCAATTCTGTAGCATTGCAGAAAATCAGATCAGCATTGCAGAAAATAAAATGTATATATTTTCAATTCTTTAAAATTTAAGTCACACTGGAAATAGTTTACATATTTTAATATGCATTTTCCCTGTAAATGTAAGTTAACAACTCATACTTGCTTTTTCACACTATTTCCTAATATTTTTCCTTCTTTAATCACTTTACGACTTTAACTGTTTTTCCTTTCCTCTTCTTACTTTCCTTTTTTTTTTTCTGTTACTTTTTTCTTACCTTCTTTGTTTTATTCTTCCTGTTTCACCTTTTGTTCTTTTGCTTTTCCTCTCACTCTCTCCCTACCTCCTGCCTTTCCTTTCTGCTTTTATCTTTCTTTTATCAAATTTTTCTTTTTACCACCCCACATTTAAGTCCTCATAATATTGTGTTTTTATAAAATATTTTAATCTCTTTTCAAATAGTCATTGCCCATTGAAAAATCGTTTAATGCGTTTTATTAGGAACAAAAATCCCATCTTTTTATCCATTATTCCCTTATATTTATCTGTTAATTTAATTACTTCTCATATTTTTTCATACATGTATATATATATATGCACATATACATGCACATTTTCTATTTAAAAATTTAGCCATTGAAAAGTACATTTACACATTGGAACACACATTTACAAGACTTCCTTAAGAGAGTAGAAAGCTGATAATGCTTCATGTGGTGATTTTGGATAGTCTCTCATCTGTCTAACCTGGAGCTACGTTTCACCCTGTCCACTTCTCTGTATGGTTCTGAGTTAGAGATGATCTAAGAGACATGATCATGAGTTTTGGAAGTTGGAGTGAAACAGGAGCCATGTTATGAAGGTTTCACAGCTACATGAGAGGAGAGCCAGATACAGAGGTCTTGGTGGATTCCAGCTTGTCATAGCTTCCTCCTGTCAATTGTCCAGCCCTTTGCCCCCAGTGCCCTTATGACCGACAAGGGACCCAGGCCCAGCAAAGGGTACAAGAGGCAGCAGCTCCCATTAGCTCTCCTTTGTATTGCCTCTGGGTCTCTGGACCAGCCGGAAAGCTTAAACTTACTTCAGAAACATTGATGAGTAACTTTTCTCTGATCCTTTAGCTTTACTTTCCAGACCTTATCTTTCCATCCCCTTCTCCAAGTGTGTGTGTTTGACCTCCTGCAATTGTTTATTCAGAACATTCATAGTGATTATGCTTCCCTGAAAAAATTTGAGAAATAAAGCTAAGAACTGGCACTCAATAGTTCTGTAATGAAATCTCTTCTTTTTCTTATTGTATAGATGACACAGTCTGTTCTTATAAAATGTGAAGGACGCTCTAGGGAACACAACAGTAGACTCATTCCTTTTATGCCAAGCAGTACAGAATCCAAGTAAATGGTGTTATGTTCTAGATTTTAGAAATCAACCAGAATTCACAGCAAGGATTATCAAATAATGGTCATAATAATATTATAAGGGAAACCATAGTTTTTACATGAAGAGGCAATGCCAAGCCTCATTGATTTTTCTTACCAATTAATATTCATTGAATCATCTTTCTATAATTGCTATGATATCTAATCCCCACAGCAAGCTAATGGAGTAAACTGCTCACTTCCAGAAAAGAGTGTTTCTTAAAAGCTGTGAATAATTGATTTTACAGGACAGAAAGCAATATATTTATGTATGTGCTTGAATAAATTTCTAGAAAATCATGATAACATATTTTAAAAATTAAGAAGAGTTAGAAGAAAATAGTTTTTTTTTTTTTTGCTTCTCTTCTATGGGTGTTATTATATATTAAAGGGAATGTCATCTTAATCTTAATAACAAAATAATTCACTAGATGGTTCTTGTCATGTCATTTAAGGATTATAATTCAGGGAATAATATTTTGCTGATCACATGACTTGATCATAGATGAAATCCTCTCTTTTATAAAAAAAGCTAATTATGAAAAATTAAGCTTTAACCAGTATTATAAGAAATTATTTCTATATATTTTCTAGGCCAAAGAAGATTTTACACTCAACCTGTAATGTGGCCATGAAAACCTTTAGATCAATTCTATGTGTTTGTGAATGTGACAGGGGTGTGTTAAAGGGAACTTCCCTGCTGGCCATTCTTCTGTGATGAATTTTGTTTTTATCCCTTCCAGTCCTTCAGAGAAATAGTGATATCCTTGCAGGTTGATCAAAGATTTTCTTTATTGAAAGATTTTTGTGGGAAAAATGAAGCCAATGGAACTTTAGTCTCACTTGGGGTCTTGCTCTATATCCAGGTGGGACTTTACAATAAGGAGAAAGATAATCTGTAGACTGAGACAAAATTTTCCACAAACCTGTTTTATTTTGATATCATGAAATTCCCTTTTTTTGCAACAGTTTCTCAATACAAGATGATTGAAGCTACTATTAATATAAGGCCAATAAAAGAAAGACAACAATAATTACTTTGTTTGGACAAAAATCTGTGAAGTAGAATCACTTTATTAGTTCTTATTTATAGCCTGAAGAAAACCTTTCTATTTATATTTTCCACTTTGATGATCTTCACTAAACATGTTTGAGCATAATTAACTAGAATTTTAACATGCTATGAAATAAGAAAACAATTATTCTGATTATAGTAAAATAGTTATGCTGTAGTATAAGATAATAAAATGGAATCTTGGTTAGTTAGATGCATGTATATATAAAAGCATAGCTCCACATAGGAAGAGTTTTTTGGTGTTCTAATAAGTTTTGAATGAAAAATGATACCATTTAGTTTGTACCTTGGTGAAAGAGTCTGTCAGGTGAGATAGTTACCTAGCTATAGCCAGACTTTACTGAGACATATAAAAAAAGTACAATCAAATCATCAGGATATTGTCAATGAGTAGCTTTCATACTTTTGTGTTGGAGAAGACTCTTGAGAGTCCCTTGGACAGCAAGGAGATGAAACCAGGCAATCCTAAAGGAAATCAACACTGAATGTTCATTGGAAGGACTGATGCTGAAACTGAAGCTCCAATACTTTGGCCACCTGATGCAAAGGGCAGACTCACTGGAAAAGACCCTGATGCTGGGAAAGATTGAAGGCAGGAGGAAAAGGGGATGACAGAAGTTGAGATGGTTGGATGCTATCACTGACTAAATGGCCGTGAGTTTGAGCAAACTCCAGGAAATGGTGAAGGACAGGGGGGCCTGGCTTGCTGCAGTCCATGTGATTGCAAAGAGTTGGACATGACTGAGCGACTGAACAGTAACAACAAAACCATCACCTGGACAAGATTATCAGAAAAAAGAACATTTGAAAACTTGAAGAACATCTAGAATTTCAAAAGAATAAAAATGTTAAGTGGGAGGGGGTTTCAGGATTGGGAACACGTGTACACCCATGGCAGATTCCTGTTGATGTATGGCAAAACCAGTACAATATGGTAAAGTAATTAGCCTCCAATTAAAATAAATAAATTTAAATAAAAAATGCTAAAAGATCTGTTTTGGGGACAGTATGGCTGCTTTACAAAAACCAATACAATACTGTAAAGTTAAAAAAAATAACAAAAAAATATTGTGTTAATTTATTCTGTACAACATGTCAGCTATATGTGTATGTATATATATATATATATGTATGTTTGTATGTATCTCCATTGTCTTGAACCTCCTTGCCACCATCCCTATCCCATCCCTCTAGGTCATCACAGAGTGCAGAGGTGAACTCTCTATGGTATACAGCAACTTCCCAGTGGTTATTTATTTTGCACATGGTACTATATATAATCAGAGAAGGCAGTGGCACCCCACTCCAGTACTCTTGCTTGGAAAATCCCATGGATGGAGGAGCCTGGTAGGCTGCAGTCCATGGGGTTGTGAAGAGTCAGACATGACTGAGCAACTTCACTTTCACTTTTCACTTTCATGCATTGGAGAAGGAAATGGCAACCCACTCCAGTGTTCTTGCCTGGAGAATCCCAGGGATGGGGGAACCTGGTGGGCTGCCATCTATGGGGTCGCATAGAGTCAGATACGACTGAAGCGACTTAGCAGCAGCAGCAGCAGTGTGTGTGTGTATATATGTCAATTCTAATCTCCCAGTTCATCCCACCCCTACCCAGTGTCCACATGTCCACTCTTTACATCTGCATCTTTACTCCTGTCCTACAAATAGGTTCATCTGTACTATGTTTCTACATTGTGCATGTATGTATTAATACATGATACTTATTTCTCTCTTTTTGAAAAGATCCTTTTCATAGAGAATATTTCAGGAGCAGAAGTGCATGTTTGGAGGAGATTCTGAGCCTTTTGCTCACATTTCTAAATTCATTTCCTTTTTGTTTCACGTTATTGAAGTTTTTCCAGTTTTAGCTTGTCTCCATGGTTTCCCTTTATCCCCGACTACACTGCCAACCCAGGGAACTGGTGTTTTTCATGCTTTTCTCACACGTATCCACATACTAGTTTCTTCTCTTCTCAAATCATCATCAGTTCAGTTCAGTCGCTCAATCATGTCTGACTTTTTGTGACCCCATGAATCGCAGCACGCCAGGCCTCCCTGTCCATCACCACTCCCGGAGGTCACTCAGACTCACATCCATCGAGTCAGTGATGCCATCCAACCATCTCATCCTCTGTCATCCCCTTCTCCTCCTGCCCCCAATCTCTCCCAGCATCAGGGTATAGGTTATTTTCCTACTGATCCCTTTCCTGGTTTCCTTTTCTCAAAGTATGACTCCCTCTCTTCAAAGTCCCTCCCCACAGCCCTGACATTTACTATATCTTTTCTCTATTACTTTTTCTTATCAACAGATGACATAATATACATTTCCTTAGTCCTCTGTTTACCTTCTGCTTTCTTCAACTTAAATATAAGATTCCTGAGGGAGGAATTTTAGTCTGATGTGTTGACTCATGTCTACCCAATTTAGATAGACATCACATATGAGGTCCTCATTAAACAGTAATTGAGAAACACATTTTAGAAACCATTAATAATTCCTCTGGTAAACTACCTCTAAGGAGCTCTTGCTTTTGCATTAAAAAACCAAAATGTTGTGAAATTGCACAAAGTTCACACATAAAAGTTTGGGAAAATGCTTTCCATTTTAATTAGTATACAGATAAACAAAGGGATTTGAACCCTGCTTTAGTAATTGCTTCCCTGGTGGCTCAGACGGTCTGCCTATGATTCGGGAGACCCAGGTTCGATCCCTGGGTGGGGAAGACCCTCTGGAGAAGGAAATGGCAACCCACTCCAGCACTCTTGACTGGAAAATCCCATGGGAGGAGACTGGTAGGCTACAGTCCATGGGGTCGCAAAGAGTCAGATAGGAATGAGAAACTTTACTTACGTACTTAGTTAATAATTATAGTACTGTTATATTGTGTAGAGTTTTGAAACACAGACATAACGATATGGGTTCAATCTGCATTTAGTTGAGTACTAAAACTTTTTCTGAGAGTGTAATAATTGGTGATGTTGAGCTTACCATTTAGAGGAAGTAGGTACAATAATTATATTGAGAAGTATTGAGAACAAAAATCTGTTTATTGGTTGGTGGTGGAAATAGCAAAAACAGATTTGCTTAAAAGATAGTTTTGAAATGAAACTTAGAGTGATTTTTGGTTGATTTAGAATGAATGAAGATAGACAAAGTCTAAAAGTTCAATCAGGTAATATAACTGGGTGAACAGGAAGACTGCTGATTCTTCAAGAAAATAGGGAAAACAAATTGAGTTCAGATGATAATGAGTGTAGATTCCTTAATGCTGAATTTAAGGGACTAGAAGGACATCCAGGAATCTGAGAGTTAGTTTTTGTTTTGAAAGGTAGACTTAAGTGCCATTCAGTTATGCTTAAAGCACAATAAAGCACTAAAGTTAACATGTGATAGATAAAATAGACAATTATATATATATTTTCTGTTAAAATTTAAGTTTATTATATAAAAGACAGTGATTATTCATCTTTGTGCTACTTAGAATGGCTGTTGTTCAGTTGCTAAGTTGTGTCCGGCTCTTTGCGACCCTATGGACTAGCACACCAGGCTTCCTTGGCATTTGCTATCTCCTGCAGTTTGCTCAAACTCATGTACCTTGAGTCAGTGATGTCATCCAACCATCTCACTTTCTGTTTCCCCTTTCTCTTCCTGCCGTCCATCTTTTTCAGCATCAAGGACTTTTCCAATCAATCAGCATTTTGCATCAGATGGCCAAAGTATTGGAGCTTCAGCATCAATTCTTTCAATGAATATTCAGGGATGATTTCCTTTAGTATTGACTTATTTATACTCCTTGCTATCCAAGGGGCTCTCAAGAGTCTTCTCCAGCACCACAGTTTAAAAGCATCACTTCTTCTCAGCATTTTTATGGTACAACTCTCACCTTATTTACTTAAAGTTTTATCTCAACAAATGAATAAAAGTATCTCCTTTATTTTTAGCACAGAAATCTTATTTAATGTCACATGCTGACTACTCATTAGGTACCTGGGTAATGGTTTCAAAATCATCAGTTCCCCAACCTTAATCTGAAGTCACCAGTTTGTCGTCTCTGAATTGTGCTGTTCAATTCAGTTCAGTCACTCAATCCTGTGGACTCTTTGTGACCCCATGAACTGTAGCACACCAGGCCTCCCTGTCCATCACCAACTCCTGGAGTCTACCCAAACTCATGTCCATTGAGTCGGTGATGCCATCCAACCATCTCATGCTCTGTCATCCCCTTCTCCTCCTGCCCTCAATTTTTCCCAGCATCAGGGTTTTTCCAATGAGTCAGTACTTCACATTAGGTGGCAAAAGTATTGGAGTTTCAGCTTCAACATTAGTCCTTCCAATGAACACCCAGGACTGATTTCCCTTAGGATGGACTGGTTGAATCTCCTTGTAGTCCAAGGGACTCTTAAGAGTCTTCTTCAACACCACAGTTAAAAAACATCAATTTTTCCATGCTCAGCTTTCCTTACAGTCCAACTCTCACATCCATACATGACCACAGGAAAAGCCATAACCTGGACCCAATGGACCTTTGTTGGCAAAGTAATGTCTCTGCTTTTTAATATGCTGTCTAGGTTGGTCATAACATTCCTTCCAAGGAGTAAGAGTCTTTTAATTTCATGGCTGCAATCACCATCTGCAATGATTTTGGAGTCCCCCAAAATAAAATCACCCACTGTTTCCTCATTTATTTGCCAAGAAGTGATAGGACCAGATACTATGACCTTTGTTTTCTGAATGTTGAGCTTTCAGCCAACTTTTTCACTCTCCACTTTCACTTTCATTAAGAGGCTTTTTAGTTCTTCTTCACTTTCTGCCATAAGGGTGGTATCATCTGCATATCTGAGGTTATTGTATTTATCCCGGCAATCTTGATTCCAGCTTGTGCTTCCTCCAGCCCAGCTTTTCTCATGATGTACTCTGCATATAAGTTAAATAAGCAGGGTGACAATATACAGCCTTGATGTACTCCTTTTAGTATTTGGAACCAGTCTGTTGTTCCATGTCAAATTCTAACTGTTACTTCCTGACCTGCATACAGAATTCTCAAGAGGAAGGTCAGGTAGTCTGGTACTCTCATCTCTTGAAGAATTTTCCACAGTTTATTGTGATCCACACAGTCAAAGGCTTTGGCATAATCAACAAAGCAGAAATAGATGATTTTCTAGAATTCTCACTTTTTTGATGATCCAGCGAATTTTGGCAATTTGATCTCTTGTTCCTCTGCCTTTGCTAAAACCAACTTGAAGATTTGGAATTTCACTGTTCACATATTGCTGAAGACTGGATTGGAGAATTTTGAGCATTACCCTGCTAGCATGTAAGATGAGTTGCAATTGTGTGGTAGTTTGAGCATTCTTTGGCATTACCTTTCTTTGGGATTGGAATGAAACTGACCTTTTCCTCTCCTGTGACCACTGCTGAGTTTTCCGAATTTATGGCATATTGAGTGTAGCACTTTTATAGCATCATCTTTTAGATTTTGAAATAGCTCAACTGGAATTCCATCACTTTCACTTGCTTTGTTCGTAGTGATGCTTCCTAAAGCCCACTTGACCTCACAATCCAGGATGTTTGGCTCTAGGTGAGTGATCATACCATCGTGATTAAATGCATCATGAAGATCTTTTTTGTATAGTTCTGTGTATTCTTGCCATCTCTTCTGCTTCTATTAGGTCCATACCATTTCTGTTCTTTATTGAGCCCATCTTTGCATAAAATTTTCCCTTGGTATCTCTAATTTTCTTGAAGAGATCTCTAGTCTTTCCCATTCCATTATTTTCCTCTATTAAAGACTTTGCATTGATCTCTGAGAAAGGCTTTCTTATCTCTCCTTGCTATTCTTTGGAATTCTGCATTCAAATGGGTATATCTTTCCTTTTCTCCTTTGCTTTTTGTTTCTCTTCTTTTCATAGCAATTTTGTAAGGCCTCCTCAGACAGCCATTTTGCTTTTTTTGCATTTCATTTTCTGGGGGATGGTCTAGATCCCTGTCTCCTAAACAATGTCATGAACCTCTGTCCATAGTTCATCAAGCACTCTGTCCATCAGATCTAGTCCTTTAAATCTATTTTTCAAGTCCACTGTATAATTATAAGGGATATGATTTAGGTTATACATCAATAAAGCAAGAGAGTTTCATAAAACATCTATTTCTGCTTTATTGACTATGCCAAAGCCTTTGACTGTGTGGATCACAATAAACTGTGGAAAATTCTGAGAGAGATGGGAATACCAGACCACCTGTCCTGCTTCTTGAGAAATTTGTATGCAGGTCAGGAAGCAACAGTTAGAACTGGACATGGAACAACAGACTGGTTCCAAATAGAAAAAGGAGTACATCGAGGCTGTATATTGTCACCCTGCTTATTTAACTTATATGCAGAGTACATCATGAGAAACGCTGGACTGGAAGAAACTCAAGCTTGAATCAAGATTTCTGGGAGAAATATCAATAACCTCAGATATGCAGATGACATCACTCTTATGGCAGAAAATGAAAGGATCTAAAAAGTCTGTTAATGAAGGTGAAAGAGGAGAGTGAAAACATTGGCTTAAAACTCAACATTCAGAAAACGAAGATCATGGCATCTGGTCCCATCACTTCATGGGAAATAGATGGGGGAAGAGTGGAAACAGTGTCAGACTTTATTTTGGGGGGCTCCAAAATCACTACAAATGTTGACTGCAGCCCTGAAATTAAAAGACGCTTACTCCTTAGAAGAAAAGTTATGACCAACCTAGATAACATATTGAAAAGCAGAGACATTACTTTGCCAACAAAGGTCCGTCTAGTCAAGGCTATGGTATGTCCAGTGGTCATGTATGGATGTGAGAATTGGACTGTGAAGAAAGCTGAGCACTGAGGAATTGATGCTTTTGAACTGTGGTGTTGGAGAAATCCCTTGTGGTGTTGAGAGTCTGTGGTGTTGAGAGTCCCTTGAACTGCAAGGAGATCCAACCAGTCCGTTCTGAAGGAGATCAGCCCCGGGATTTCTTTGGAAGGAATGATGCTAAAGCTGAAATTCCATTACTTTGGCCACCTCATGCAAAGAGTTGACTTATTGGAGAAGACTCTGATTCTGGGAGGGATTGGGGGCATGAGGAGAAGGTGACGAAAGAGGATGAAATGGCTGGATGGCATCACTGACTCGGTGAACATGAGTCTTAGTGAACTCTGGGAGTTGGTGATGGACAGGGAGGCCTGGCATGTTGCGATTCACGGGGTCGCAAAGAGTCAGATACGACTGAGTGACTGAACTGATACTTGAATGGTATGGTGATTTCCCCTGCTTTCTTCAATTTCCCTGCTTTATTTAATTTAAGTCTGAATTTGGCAGTAAGGCATTCATGATTTGAACCACAGTCAGCTCCCGCTCTTGTTTTTGCTTACTATATAGAGCTTCTCCATCTTTGGCTGCAAAGAATATAATCAATCTGATTTCAGTGTCAAATTTGGATTACTCATAATGAAAGAGAACAATATATTGTAACATCAGTTCAGTTCAGTCCAGTCGCTCAGTCGTGTCCGACTCTTTGCGACCCCGTGAATTGCAGCACGCCAGTCCTCCCTGTCCATCACCAACTCCCGAAGTTCACCCAGACTCAAGTCCATTGAGTTGGTGATGCCATCCAGCCATTTCACTCTCTTTTGTCCCCTTCTCTTCGTGCCCCCAATCCCTCCCACTATCGGTCTTTTCCAGTGATTCAAATCTTCACATGAGGTGGCCAAAGTATTGGAGTTTCAACTTTAGCATAAGTCCCTCCAAGGAACACTCAGGCCTGATCTCCTTTAGGATGGACTGGGTGAACCTCCTTGCCATCCAAGGGACCATCAAGAGTCTTCTCCAATGCTATAGTTCAAAAGCATCAATTCTTCAGTGTTCAGCTTTCTTCATAGTCCAACTCTCACATCCATATATGACCACTGAAAAAAGCCTAGCCTTGACTAGACAGACCTTTGTTGGAAACATACTTTTCTAATACCTATATTTTAAATGACCACCAAGGATTCATATCAAAGTATAACTTGTTAACTAAGTAAAAAATTAGCTTTCAGAATTGAAGCATAGTAAAAATATTTGTTAATTGCTTTTCATTTCTTTTAAAAAGTATTCTGTAAAAAGGGAGCTCTTATCTAGAATTTAATTTTTACATTCACCTTATTTTGATTCTATTCTTTGCTTATACAACTTAGGCATTTGATATATTTGGCCCATAATTCTGCTACTATTTGGTTTGCTATTTGTTTTTTAGAATGAAAGAAAAATGAAGCTTTTAACATGGAAAAATATGGAGTTTGATTTTATGTTCAAGTTAAGTAACATTTCTTTCTGAAATTACATTATTTTTGGAATTGGATGAATCTCCTTGTATTAAACTGTCATAAAACTGTTATGACACATTTTATGGGCTTCTGGTACCTTTCTTTTACTTGCTTGGGATTCAGACACATCTGGCAACTTATTTAAGTCAATGAAGTTTATTAATTACTTCCTATAATTTTGGTTATAATGTGTGATGGCTTTTACATTGTGAGACTATCTAAGAATATCTAAAACTGCTGCATTCCTTGTCTGAAGATGATGAAAAAGATTCTCCTGAGAAAATGACCACTTGGTTCAACTAGCTGCTTCAAGTCACCCTAGATTTCTTTTTTTAGACAGTTAAAATGTGTTCATATTCCACTTTCTACTTACTGATTACAATGCCTTTCAACTTACTTGCATTGATTTGATAGGAATACACTCTTTATTGTATTGAAGAGCTCATATTTTACAAAAATAATTGACCACTTACTCTGCACTGCATTATTCTTGATTTTTGGATTATCCAGTCTCAATGTATTGAATAACATATCAGAGTTAATAAAAAGGAAAATAACAAAAAATACATAGGTGATAGAAAAGGTTTTTATTCATATATTTTATAGAGTTAATATATTTCTGAAAATAAAACTCTTTTATTCCAATATCTCCTCACTCATTAAGCTTGAATATGATTATTTAAATTATTTAACCCTCATAGATTAAAGAGAAAATTCCTACATCATAAAAAATATGGATAAATTTCTTATAACTTTTTGAATTTCACAGAGAGACAGTCTGGGAAGTTGCAACTTCTTATTCTATGTTAATTTGGCCTAAAATATTATTTTTGTTAAATTAATGCATTTTAAATATGATTATAATAATAGTCAAAGAAAGTTCCAAATCTAGTCGATCTGAATTAAAATCATATTCTTGAGTCCAACACACATTTGAGTTTATCATTACATGACAGTATTATCAGGGTAGAAAGTTGTTTAACAAAGATGAGTAAAGAGGCCTTAAATTGTTAGGGAAAATAATTCAATACATTTTCCAAAGTTGAGGGGAAATCTTTAAACTTCAAGTAAGAGTGTATTAATCCGGAAATACAGGCATTAAGAGATTCATTTTAAATTTTATGCTGAAAATATTTATAAATTTACAAAGTTAACTCCTATTACATTCCTTGGTAGCTTCACTTCAAGACTGCTTATTTGAATGCTATGGTAGTCACTTTGTTTTTGCTGAGAAGCGTGGTGGGGGCACGGCGGGAATGAACAGGGTAATGCCAGAAAGGATCTGTTAAAAAAGGATATTTTCCAATAAATCAAATAAATAAAGCTTAATTTTTTGTTTGTTTGTTTTTTTGCTTTGTTTTCATGAACAAGCTAAGTTTAGTTTTTGGGTATTGGATACAGACAATTATTTTGCCACTCCAACACTTTGGCCATCTGATGTGAAGAATTGACTCATTGGAAAAGACTGATACTGTGAAAGATTGAGGGCAGGAGAAGAATGGAGTGGCAGCGGATGAGATGGTTAGACAGCATCACTGACTCAATGGACATTAGTTTGAGCAAACTCCAAGAGATAGTGGAGGACATTGGAGTCTGGTGTGCTACAGCCCATGGGGTTTCAAAGAGTTGGATATGATTTAGTGACTAAAAAACAACAACATGTTAACTCATCTGTTGCTATACGTCTACCTAAATATGCTGTATTTAAGGAATGCATATGAAAAATCTTAAAGCTTCTTTCAATGATAGTATTCACTTTAAAATATCACTGCAGTCTTTCTGGATGAAAATAGAATTGTAACTAGTTAGGGAAACTTTTTCTTTAGAATTCAGTGAAGCAAACTTTATGCACATAGAAGCATGGGAACAATATTTATGTGTTTAGGATAGCAGAGCAGAAAGATGAAAGAATTATAAGCTACTGTTAGTATTATGAAAATTCTGTGCCAGCCTTGTGATACTTACATCTTCTGTGAAAAAGTAAAATCAACCCTCAGTTTATTAATCTACTGTATTCAGAGTCATGATATGTAGAGACAAGTACAATCTATCATATTAAAATCATGTGATTATGGCATTGTGTGTGTTTTAAAATCTATAGGGCAAAAAAAAAAAAAAAAAAAAAAAATCCTGAAGGATATCTAGTCAGAATGGCTCTGAAAATTTTTACTGTTAGGTTTATCACTCTCTAATCTGTCTCTCTAAGGCTGTCTGGGGAGGCCTTACAAATAGCTGTGAAAAGAAGAGAAGCGAAAAGCAAAGGAGAAAAGGAAAGATAAAAACATCTAAATGCAGAGTTCCAAAGAATAGCAAGAAGAGATAAGAAAGCCTTCTTCAGTGATCAATGCAAAGAAATAGAGGAAAACAACAGAATGGGAAAGACTAGGGATCTCTTCTAGAAAATCAGAGATACCAAGGGAACATTTCATGCAAAGATGGGCACGATAAAGGACAGAGATGGTGTGGACCTAACAGAAGCAGAAGATATTAAGAAGAGGTGGCAAGAATACACAGAAGAGCTGTACAAAAAAGAGTTTCAAGACCCAGACAATCATGATGATGTGATCACTGACCTAGAGCCAGACATCTTGGAATGTGAAGTCAAATGGGCCTTAGAAAGCATCACTACGCACAAAGCTAGTGGAGGTGATGGAATTCCAGTGGAGCTATTCCAAGTCCTGAAAGATGATGCTGTGAAAGTGCTGCACTCAATATGCCAGCAAATTTGGAAAACTCAGCAGTGGCCACAAGATTGGAAAAGGTCAGTTTTCATCCCAATCCCAAAGAAAGGCAATGCCAAGGAGTGCTCATACTACCGAACAATTGCACTCATCTCACACACTAGTAAAGTAATGCTCAAAATTCTCCAAGCCAGGCTTCAGCAATATGTGAACCGTGAACTTCCTGATGTTCAAGCTGGTTTTAGAAAAGGCAGAGGAACCAGAGATCAAATTGCCAACATCCGCTGGATCATGGAAAAAGCAAGAGAGTTCCAGAAAAACATCTATTTCTGCTTTATTGACTATGCCAAAGCCTTTGACTGTGTGGATCACAATAAACTATGGAAAATTCTGAAAGAGATGGGAATACCAGACCACCTGATCTGCCTCTTAAGAAATCTGTATGCAGGTCAGGAAGCAACAGTTAGAACTGGTCATGGAACAACAGACTGGTTCCAAATAGGAAAAGGAGTACGTCAAGGCTGCATATTGTCACCATGTTTATTTAACTTATATGAAGAGTGAGGACTGGTGCACTAAGCACGGCCAAGAGGAGCTACCCCACGACCTACCCCACGACCGAGGTCAGGAAGGGCGGCGGTGAGGAGAGACCCCTCGTCCAAGGTAAGGTGCTATGGCTGTGCTTTGCTGGAGCAGCCAGGAAGAGATACCCCACGCCCAAGGTAAGAGAAACCCAAGTAAGACAGTAGGTCTTGCAAGAGGGCATCAGAGGGCAAACACACTGAAACCATACTCACAGAAAACTAGTCAATCTAATCACACCAGGACCACAGCCTTGTCTAACTCAATGAAATTAAGCCATGCCCGTGGGGCAACCCAGGATGGGCGGGTCATGGTGGAGAGATCTGACAGGGTGTGGTCCGCTGGAGAAGGGAATGGCAAACCACTTCAGTATTCTTGCCTTGAAAACTCCATGAACAGTATGAAAAGGCAAAATGATAGGATACTGAAAGAGAAACTCCCCAGGTCAGTAAGGGCCCAATATGCTACTGGAGATCAGTGGAGAAATAACTCCAGAAAGAATGAAGGGATGGAACCAAAGCAGAAAGAATACCCAGCTTTGGATGTGTCTGGTGATAGAAGTAAAGTCCGATGCTGTAAAGAACAATATTGCATAGGAACCTGGAATGTCAGGTCCATGAATCAAGGCAAATTGGAAGTGGTCAAACAAGAGATGGCAAGAGTAAATGTTGACATTCTAGGAATTAGCGAACTAAAATGGACGGGAAAGGGTGAATTTAACTCAGAGGACCATTATATCTACTACTGTGGGCAGGAATCCCTCAGAAGAAACGGTGTGGCCATCATGGTCAACAAAAGAGTCCAAAATGCAGTACTTGGATGCAATCTCAAAAACGACAGAATGATCTCTGTTCGTTTCCAAGGCAAACCATTCAATGTCACAGTAATCCAAGTCTATGCCCCAACCAGTAACGCTGAAGAAACTGAAGTTGAACGGTTCTATGAAGACCTACAAGACCTTTTAGAACTAACACCCAAAAAAGATGTCCTTTTCATTATAGGGGACTGGAATGCAAAAGTAGGAAGTCAAGAAACACCTGGAGTAACAGGCAAATCTGGCCTTGGAACACGGAATGAAGCAGGGCAAAGACTAACAGAGTTTTGCCAAGAAAATGCACTGGTCATAGTAAATACCCTCTTCCAACAACACAAGAGAAGACTTTATACATGGACATCACCAGATGGTCAACACCGAAATCAGATCGATTATATTCTTTGCAGCCAAAGATGGAGAAGCTCTATACAGTCAGCAAAAACAAGACCAGGAGCTGACTGTGGCTCAGACCATGAACTTCGTATTGCCAAATTCAGACTGAAATTGAAGAAAGTAGGGAAAACTACTAGACCATTCAGGTATGAACTAAATCAAATCCCTTATGATTATACAGTAGAAGTGAGAAATAGATTTAAGGGCCTAGATCTGATAGATAGAGTGCCTGATGAACTATGGAATGTGGTTCGTGACATTGTACAGGAGACAGGGATCAAGACCATCCCCATGGAAAAGAAATGCAAAAAAGCAAAATGGCTGTCTGGGGAGGCCTTGCAAATAGCTGCAAAAAGAAGAGAAGTGAAAAGCAAAGGAGAAAAGGAAAGATATAAACATCTGAATGCAGAGTTCCAAAGAATAGCAAGAAGAGATAAGAAAGCCTTCTTCCGCGATCAATGCAAAGAAATAGAGGAAAACAACAGAATGGGAAAGACTAGGGATCTCTTCAAGAAAATCAGAGATACCAAAGGAACATTTCATGCAAAGATGGGCTCGATAAAGGACAGAAATGGTGTGGACCTAACGGAAGCATAAGATATTAAGAAGAGGTGGCAAGAATACACAGAAGAACTGTACAAAAAAGAGCTTCACGACCCAGATAATCATGATGGTATGATCACTGACCTAGAGCCAGACATCCTGGAATGTGAAGTCAAGTGGGCCTTAGAAAGCATCACTAGGAACAAATCTAGTGGAGGTGACGGAATTCCAGTGGAGCTGTTCCGAATCCTGAAAGATGATGCTGTGAAAGTGCTGCACTCAATATGCCAGCAAATTTGGAAAACTCAGCAGTGGCCACAAGATTGGAAAAGGTCAGTTTTCATCCCAATCCCAAAGAAAGGCAATGCCAAAGAGTGCTCAAACTACCGCACAATTGCACTCATCTCACACGCTAGTAAAGTAATGCTCAAAATTCTCCAAGCCAGGCTTCAGCAATATGTGAACCGTGAACTTCCTGATGTTCAAGCTGGATTTAGAAAAGGCAGAGGAACCAGAGATCAAATTGCCAACATCCGCTGGATCATGGAAAAAGCAAGAGAGTTCCAGAAAAACATCTATTTCTGCTTTATTGACTATGCCAAAGCCTTTGACTGTTTAGATCACAACAAAGTGTGGAAAATTCTGAGAGAGATGGGAATACCAGACCACCTGATCTGCCTCTTGAGAGATCTGTATGCAGGTCAGGAAGCAACAGTTAGAACTGGTCATGGAACAACAGACTGGTTCCAAATAGGAAAAGGAGTACGTCAAGGCTGTATATTGTCACCATGTTTATTTAACTTATATGCAGAGTACATCATGAGAAATGCTGGACTGGAGGAAACACAAGCTGGAATCAAGATTGCTGGGAGGAATATCAATAACCTCAGATATGCAGATGATACCACCCTTATGGCAGAAAGTGAAGAGGAACTAAAAAGCCTCTTGATGAAAGTGAAAGTGGAGAGTGAAAAGGTTGGCTTAAAGCTCAACATTCAGAAAACGAAGATCATGGCATCTGGTCCCATCACTACATGGGAAAGAGATGGGGAAACAGTGGAAACAGTGTCAGACTTTCTTTTTCTGGGCTCCAAAATCACTGCAGATGGTGACTGCAGCCATGAAATTAAAAGACGCTTACTCCTTGGAAGGAAGGTTATGGCCAACCTAGATAGCATATTCAAAAGCAGAGACATCACTCTGCCAACAAAGGTTCGCCTAGTCAAGGCTATGGTCTTTCCTGTGGTCATGTATGGATGTGAGAGCTGGACTGTGAAGAAGGCTGAGCGCCAAAGAATTGATGCTTTTGAACTGTGGTGTTGGAGAAGACTCTTGAGAGTCCATTCGACTGCAAGAAGATCCAACCGGTCCATTCTGAAGGAGATCAATCCTGAAATTTCTTTGGAAGGAATGATGCTAAAGCTGAAACTCCAGTATTTTGGCCACCTCATGCGAAGAGTTGACTCATTGGAGAAGACTCTGATGCTGGGAGGGATTGAGGGCAGGAGGAGAAGGGGACAACAGAGGATGAGATGGCTGGATGGCATCACTGACTCGATGGATGCGAGTCTGGGTGACCTCCGGGAGCTGGTGATGGACAGGGAGGCCTGGCGTGCTGCAGTTCATGGGGTCGCAGAAAGTCGGATACGACTGAGCGACTGATCTGATCTGATCTGAATCTGTCTCTCTGAGTTCCCAGATAAATATCTTCTGAATATATGTGTGTATGTATGTGTAGACTATGAAGTCCAACTCTTTGTGACTCCATGGACTGTAGCATTCCAGGCTCCTCTGTCCATGGAGTTTTCCAGTCAAAAATACTGGAATGGGTTTCCATTTCCTACCTCAGGAGATCTTCCTGACTCAGGGATTGAATCCTTGTCTCTTGCATCTCCTGCATTGGCACGAGGATTCTTCACCACATGCCACCTGGGTAACCCTTGAATATACATGTACATATTCACAAATATGATATTAATAGTTGTGGACTACATAGCACATGTTGCTGCTAAGTCGCTTCAGTTGTGTCCAACTCTGTGCGACCCCAGAGATGGCAGCCATCAGGCTTCACCATCCCTGGGATTCTCCAGGCAAGAACACTGGAGTGGGTTGCCATTTCCTTCTCCAATGCATGAAAATGAAAAGTGAAAATTAAGTTGCTCAGTCGTGTCCAACTCTTAGCGACCCCATGGACTGCAGCCTACCAGGCTCCTCTGTCCATGGGATTTTCCAGGCAAGAGTACTGGAGTGGGGTGCCATTAAAAGGACTCAAATATATAGGTATCCTGAACTCAGGATCTGGACTCAAGCAGAGGTGGCAAAAATTTGACTTTTGCTGAATGACTGGAGAAAAAGACTTCCAAGCATGGTGGAGCCCAGAGCCTGGCTTATTTCTTGAGATTGAACACTTTAGTAAGACTCATATAACTATGGTAAAACATTAATGGAAGCTAAACCAGCTACATGAATTTATAGGATATACATAGTGTTATGCAGAATGACACATAGCTTCATAAAAATAAATTTTTCTAAGAATAGCCTGAGCCTCTCTCTAGCTTTTTATTATTAATATGTATGTGTGGGGGTTATAAGATGGAGCATGTGCAGAGGGAAAGATACGTGTGTGATGGGTTTCTTTGAAAAGTGTAAATAACTATTGGGCTAAGTATCTTTGGATAGATGTCTTCCTTGCAGTCTCTAGGAGGCAGGCTAGTCTCCAGAGAAACTGGGTGATCTTGTTTCAGAACTTCTCTTTGAAAGGCTGTGGCTGGCTGCAAGCCATGAGCTATGCTGGAATTCCTGACCTCTGGTGGAGAGGATTTTGATCCAGGGCCAAATATGAGGCTTGATCACTCACAGTTTTTATGTAGCTGTTTTATTAAAGCATAAAAGAGATAGACAAAGTTTCTGACATAGACCTCAGAAGGGTACAGAAAGGATAACTCCTTGCTAGTTTTTTTGCAAGGCATTTTATACCAGTTATGGGCTTCCCTGGTGGCTCAGACGGTAAAGCATCTGCCTGCAATGAGGGAGACACGAGTTCGATTCCTGGGTTGGGAAGATCCTCTGGAGAAGGAAATGGCAATCCACTCCAGCACTCTTGCCTGGAAAATCCCATGGATGGAGGAGCCTGATAGGCTATGGTCCATGGGGTCTCAAAGAGTTGGACACCACTGAGCGACTTCACTTTCACTTCATATCTGTTGCTGCTGCTGCTAAATCACTTCAGTCGTGTCGGACTCTGTGCCACCCCATAGACGGCAGCCCACTAGGCTTCTCTGTCCCTGGGATTCTCCAGGCAAGAATACTGGAGTGGGTTGCCATTTCTTTCTCCAATGCATGAAAGTGAAAAGTGAAATTGAAGTCGCTCAGTCGTGCTGGACTCTTAGCGACCCCATGGACTGCAGCCTACCAGGCTCCTCCATCCATGGGATTTTCCAGGCAAAAGTACTGGAGTGGGTTGCCATTGTTAGCAAGCTGCTAATCAGATAAAAGAAACACCTCAAGACTGAAATAGTTGCACCAGGACCCTCTCCCATGACATGCATTTTAAGATAGCATTGGCAAAAGGTGTGTCATCCCCAGCCATAAAACAATTGACATGAGTCTTGAAGAAGGCAGATTTCCAAGCAAATACATCGTTCATCAGTATAGCTTAAGAAAAAACATTTCCCATGAGAAAAATGCATTGGTTAGCTCAAGGTTTGAGAAAAGTTAAGTTCAAACAGAACTAGGTGTGTCCATGATAACACAGAATTAAAAGAAGCCTCCTTTAATTTTGTATAGAGAAGGAAAAAATGTCTGCCACTTGTAGTTTATTTCCTCCTGCCTCTTGGGGACCTCTGACCTTCCTACCTGACTGTTAACCCTCTCACCTTTTCATAAGAGTAGGACATGACGGAAGCAATTTAGCAGGGCAGAGCACTCAAAGACATAAACCCTCCCTTGCAAACAAGGCATTACCTGTAAGAAAACTGTTACTTTGGCCTCCAAAATTCTCATATTTGTATTATTTTCCAAAATATTCAGAATCTCTAGGAAGGGAAGAATACTACTTATCACAGACTTCCATTCCTTAGATAACAACAACAACAAAAATACAAAAAAAAAAAAAAAACAAAAAACAAATAAAAAACCCTCAGAGACCCATGATCAGCACTTGCTGCTTTGTGATGGAAATCTTTTAGCATCTGTCTTTTTTGAATTTTATTCACTTGTATTCCTTTCATCCTATCTTAATTAAACTCCTACCCCTTGAAAGTTTGTATTTCTTATTGTATAAATCTGGTCTATCAATATCTTTCTTGAATTTTTAAACATCTTCTTTTTCTAAATTGTAATCTAAGTGGATTTAACAGTAGTTGATTATAAAACACTAATTCTCTATGAGTCACTTTGTCATTGTTTAGTTGCTTAGTTGTATCCAACTCTTTGCCACCCCATGGACTGCCAAAAGCCAGGCTTCTCTGTTCTTCACCATCTCCTAGAGCTTGCTCAAACTCATGTCCATTGAGTCAATGATGTCATACAACCATTTCATTCTCTGTTGCCCCGTTCTTTTCCTGCCCTCCATCTTTCTCAGCATCAGGGTTTTTTTCCAATGAGTCAGCTCTTCAGCATCAGTCCTTCCAATGAATGTTCAGGGTTTATGTCCTTGAGTACTGACTGGTTTGATCACCTTGCAGTCCAAGGGACTTTCAGTAGTCTTCTCCAGCATCACAGTTTGAAAGGATCAGTTCTTTGGTGCTCAGCCTTCTTTATGGTCCAGCTCTCACAGCCATACATGACTACCAGAAAAACCACAGCTTTGACTATACAGACCTTTGTTGGTAAGGTGATGTCTCTGTTTTTTAAATACATTGTCTAAGTTTGTCATAGCTTTTCTTCTGAGGAGCAGGTGTCTTTTAATTTCATGGCTGCCAGTCACCGTCTGCAGTGATTTTGGGCTGCAAGAAAATAAAGTCTGTCACTGTTTCCCCAGTAGCATATTGGACACTTTCTGACTTGGGGGAGGGGTTCATATTCTTGTGTCATATCTTTTTGCCAGTTCATACTGTTCACATTAGAAGGGTTCTCTCAGCAAGAATAATGGAGTGGTTTTCCATTCCCTCCTCCAGTGGACCATGATTTGTCAGAACTCTCCACCCATCTGTCTTTGGTGGCCTTGGATGGCATGGTCCATAGCTTTATTGAGCTATGCAAGCCCCTTCACCACACAAGGCTGTCATTCATGAAGGGACCAAATTCTATTGGGTTGGCCAAAAATTTTGTTTGGGTGTTTCTAATCCTAACCCATATGAATGTTTTGGCCAATTCAATACTAACTATGGAATGAAGAGAGAGGGGAAAATAGAAAATATTAATGATGTTTTTCTTTCTGGCTTGCAAAAGAGACACTGATGTATAGAACAGACTTTTGGACTCTGGGAGAGGGAGAGTGTGGGATGATTTGGAAGAATGGCATTGAAATAAGTATAATATCATATATGAAACGAGTCACCAGTCCAGGTTCGATGCCTGATACCGGATGCCTGGGGCTGGTGCACTGGGACGACCTAGAAGGATGGTATGGGGAGGGAGGAGGGAGGAGGGTTCAGGATGGGGAACACATGTATACCTGTGGCAGATTCATTTTGATATATGGCAAAACCAATACAATATTGTAAAATTAAATAAAATAAAAATAAAATTAAAAAAAAGAAAATATTAATGAAAATGTAGGTCTGACTGCTTACTCCTCTGAAGACAATAAACAGTAAAGGTTGATGGAAAGTAAAGTTTGCTTTATATTGAATGCCAGCTACTTAGGTTGGGGGAAGGGGTAGACTCCTGTCCAAAGGCTGACTTCTACCTCTGCTGACTGACAATCAGCAGGCAAGAGCCCACTGATAGTTGAAAGGAAGGGGTTACATGCAGAGAGAGTACAGCCAGCTCTGACAACCATCTTGGAATCGGTCACTGGTGATCTGACCAGGATCACCTTTATTGTTTTAAGTACAGTTAATCTTCAGTTCCAGGGTCAGTTTGTTACCATTTCTTTGAGGCCAGCTCTCAGAGTCTTGGCTGTTTATGTCATGGCTACAGTCTGGTAATCATATAGTTGACTTCTTCCACCTGGTGGGTGTTCTCAGGATTTATAAGACAGCTCACTGAATATGGCTCAGAATATTATCTATAAGCTCTTGAAGAGGAATTAAAGGTCCTTGACACTGCTTAATAACTAAGCTGCTATTATTTAGTCTTTTTCAACTGTTTTCCTTTGTTTCTGTGTTGTCTCTGATTAAACTTTTTCTTTGGCAAAAGATTTTCCAAAGACAAAAGGTAGGTGGAGGGCATGGGGATCAAGCAACATAAGGTCCTGCTTCATTTCAAAATGAGTGTTCATGTGCCCTATAAGTAGCTGGACAGTTATTTTTATAATTATCATTTGAGGGGAAAGAAAGAATGCTACTTGTTTCTAAGTATTTTATCTTGCTAAAATTACTAATCATAATCTATTTTATATTCACTGAAAGTTTCCTATGAGAATGAATTTAAACTCTATTTAAATCACTTTTGTTTAAACCATATGAATGAATCTAATATTAGAAAATATCTGAAGATTATATTGCAACTGTATAAGATAAAAACTTTCAGGAAATTTGAGTTATTTAAAATTTTCAATTTTATTTTGATATTATTATTATTACAGTAATAATATAAGATATAATAATACAAGTATAATATAATATAAGTATATATTATACTATATAAAGTATATATAATATAATATTTATATATTATAAAATATATAAAGTATATATTATAATATAACATAATATAAGTATAATATGATATAGTTATCATCTTACATATTTCTTGCTTGATCCTTTCTCCTGTGTTACCTATGCTAAATACAATTTATTCACACATTATTATAACTTTTTTGCTTGAATACTATGAAGTTTCAGAATTGGTATTACAAAATATAACTCAAATAATAACAGAGTTTCAATTTTTTGAAAACTGATGTTTTTACCCACATTTAAAAATTTCTGAGAATAAAATGTGTCTTTTGCTTGAGGTGAATTCTTCCTACACTTTCTCCTTGCTTGCTATTTCAAAATGACTTAATTGGTACACTCTTGCAAAGAAGCCCACTGGGAAAAGTGCTCACACATAAAGACATTTCTTTAAAAGCATCCAAGGAGCTTGATCATTATACTAAATCTAGATTATGCAAAAGAAGTGGATAACATGATATAAAATAGACAGATTTAGCTTGCTGATAGAGTATTTTTATATAGAGAGAATACTTTCATTCGCCTTTTTTCTGAACTTCCTTTCTGCCAAATGATTACCTGTTTTCTTTATATCATTCATCTAGCACACACAGGGCACTTGAACAATAGTAAAAAAGACCCAGATAAACAAGTGGCAAATAAAGCAAATCATCCCTATTCTATACTTCACTTGACTCTGTAGTTTTATTCAAATTTATCTCAAAGTGACTTATTACAGGAATTGATGGGGCGCCTTTCAGTGCATAAACAGCTATTGAAGCAATATAACAATATTTCCTAATCACACTGGCAAGTGTCAGCTAACACCTTATGATGGAAAAGAAATCTGATTCAATGGATGCTGGGCACAGAGTAAAAATAGGGAGATGTGAGTAAAAACACTACAGAACCAAGATGAATCAGACATGGGATTATAAGATTGATTCTGCTGTCTTAGGATAAAGCATCTAGATGTCTTAAGAGCAAAAGAAATTGGGTCTCTGTATCCCGACTCTGTAGCTTTCCTAGGAAAATTAAGTAGAACCAAGTTCAGTGATATTTATTAGCCTAGATGTTCTTACTCACTTCTTCAGAGAAAATGGAAATCCAGCATATCTAATGAGAAACATTTCATTCATGATAATATCTACTTCACAAATTACTTAAATTTCAAAGTAAGAATATATCAGATCAGATCAGTCGCTCAGTCGTGTCCGACTCTTTGCAACCCCATGAACCGCAGCACGCCAGGCCTCCCTATCCATCACCAGCTCTCGGAGGTCACTCAGACTCACATTCATCGAGTCAGTGATGCCATCCAGCCATCTCATCCTCTGTCGTCCCCTTCTCCTCCTGCCCTCAATCCCTCCCAGCATCAGAGTCTTCTCCAATGAGTCAACTCTTCGCATGAGGTGGCCAAAATACTGGAGTTTCAGCTTGAGCATCATTTCCTCCAAAGAAATCCCAGGTCTGATCTCCTTCAGAATGGACCGGTTGGATCTCCTTGCAGTCCAAGGGACTCTCAAGAGTCTTCTCCAACACCACAGTTCAAAAGCATCTATTCTTCGGCGCTCAGCCTTCTTCACAGTCCAGCTCTCACATCCATACATGACGACAGGAAAGACCATAGCCTTGACTAGGCCAACCTTTGTTGGCAAAGTGATGTCTCTGCTTTTGAATATGCTATCTAGGTTGGTCATAACCTTCCTTCCAAGGAGTAAGCGTCGTTTAATTTCATGGCTGCAGTCACCATCTGCAGTGATTTTGGAGCCCAGATATATAGTGCCTTGCTTTAGAATATTGCATGGCATATTCTACAATGCATGCATATACATGCATCGTAACATGTACACAATGCAAAAATAAAGTCATAAAAATTATATAGTTCATAAATTGTTTATAATGCTACATTTTAGAAATATTTAAATTATGTTCATGGATGCTAAGTTGCTTCAGTTGTGTCCTACTCTGTGCGACCCTGTGAACTGCAGCGTGCCAGGCTCCTTTGTCCATGGGATTCTCCAGGCAAGAATACTGAAGTGGGTTGCCATGCCCTCCTCCAGGGGCTCTCCTGACCTAGGGACTGAACTCAAGTTCTTATATCTACCTTTATTGGCAGGTAGTGTCGTTACCACTAGAACCACCTGGGACACCCTTAAATTATGTAGAATAGTTTAATTTTAAAATAGGATGGTATCATTATTGTTATCAGAAAAGCATCATGGTATTCATTATATTATAGTAACTCTACCTCTGAATGATGTTATAAACCTTATGCTGCTGAGTTTTATTTTCCTTTCTTTCTTTAGATAATTACCTCTACTAGCTTGCAAATAACCCACTCCAGTACTCTTGCCTGGAAAATCCCATGGATGGAGGAGCCTGGTAGGCTGCAGTCCATGGGGTCGTGAAGAGTCAGACACGACTGAACAACTTTCCTTTCACTTTTCACTTTCGGATTGGAGAAGGAAATGGCAACCCACTTCAATGTTCTTGCCTGGAGAATCTCAGGGACGGGGGAGCTTGGTGGGCTGCCGTCTATGGGGTCACACAGAGTTGGACATGGCTGAAGCGACTTAGCAGCAGCAGCAGCTTGCAAATGAAGAGATCTGCTGTTCCTAACATGCTATAGATTATACAAGCTAAGTGTGAAATATCACATATAAATAAGATTGCGGTGCAGTCTTCAATAGTGATTTATTCTTCACCTATGAAAGTTAATCCATAGTTCTAAAAAACATAATTAAAGTGAAAGTGCTGGTCATTTAGTTATGTCTGACTCTTTGAGACAGCATGAGTTGTAACCTGCCAGGCTCCTCTGTCTGTGGAATTCTCCAGGCATGAATACTGAACTGGGTTGCCGTTACCTTCTTCAGGGGAATCTTTGTGACCCAGGGATCGAACCCAGGTCTCTTCCACTGCAGGCAGATTCTTTATCCTCTGAGTCACCTGAGAAGCCCCTTCTTGCCATGTTGATTTTGTTTTGAGTGATTTAGAAGCTTCTAATTCTATGTTTAGGGCTTGCCTACGATCATCTACCCCAAATCCACTACCTTCATGTTTATCATTTTGCGCTCATCTGCTTCCCAGTATCTGCCTTTCTGTCTTCTAGGTACATGTATTAGCTTCTGAACAATTAGGCATATGTCAGTCTCAGAGCCTTTGAATAATCTGGAACATTTCCCATTAGATATGAACAAGAGTCACTTTCTCTCAATATCATGAGGTCTTGACCCAAATATCTTATCAATGAAATTTTGCAGAACCACTCTAAACTCCAACTCTTGATTTGTTATATCCTTTCCATGGTCATTTTTTTTTCTTGAGTGTTGGTCATCATCTGACATATTATATATTCTATTTATTTGTGTTTTGTCTACCTTTCCATCAATGGAATGTATATTTCATTAGTGCAAGGATTTTTGAATGTTTGTTAAATGCTTTATCCCCAATGTCAAGGACACACAGATGACATTCAATAAATACTTGTCGAGTGAATGCATTATGGAAGCAAGCTATTTGAACTGGAGAATAAATAATGCATTATTTAAATTATTAATATTATCATATAATTTTGTGAGGTAGGTAAAATTGGGGCAACAATGCCCATTCTGTAGCTGAGGAAAAGAAGCATAGAAAGATTCATAGAATTTCCTAGATCAGAACCTGGTCTCAAATCCTTCAAACTTGTCAAATATATTAGATTCTTATTGCTTGCATAACAAATTACTATAAACTTCGTGGCTTAAAACAACACAAATTTATATTTCTGGGATGTTAGAAGTCCAAAGTGGATCCATAACCTAAAATCAGATGTCAGCAGGTCTGTGTTTCTTCTTGAGGTTCTAGAGGAGAATCTGTGTTTTTGACTTTTCTGGCCTCTATAGACTGCTTGCATTTCTCAGCTTACGTCCCCTCCATATCTGTATGATTCCAGCTTCTGCTTCCTTGGTCACATCTCCTTCTCTGAGTCTTCTCTCTTTTGACACTTGCATTTATATTGGACCACATATAGATAATTCAGGCTTTCCCTGGTGACTCAGACAGTAAAGCATCTGCCTTAAATGTGCAAGATTTGGGTTTGATCCCTGGGTTGGGAAGATCCCCTGGAGAAGGCAATGACACCCCACTCCAGTACTCTCACCTGGAAAATCCCATGGATGGAGGAGCCTGGTAGGCTATGGTCTATGGGGTCTCAAAGAGTCAGACACGACTGAGTAACTTCACTTCACATATAGATAATTCAGTATAATCTCTACAATGCAAGATCCTTAATCATTTCTACAAAGTCTGTCTTGCCAGGTAAGGTAGCATATTTCTAGGAATTATTTTAGGAATTAGGAAGTTACAGTCTTTGAAATGGCCATTATTCTGCCTACCAATATTCAGGTTATTGCACGAGAATTGTAATATCAAGTACTCTATAACATATCATGACTGTAATATTGTAAATTGTGTTCATTTTTCCTAGAGGTTTTAAATTCCTTAACTTTGATTAAAAATTCATTTCAAAACTTGTTAATCTGCATCTTAACTGCAAGATTATTTTCTGTTACTAGCATCTTCCTTTGAGATGTATAATATACTGAGTACCTTCTGTCTTTTCTTTGGGTTCTAATTATTTAAAGTAATTATGCAAATTAATCATTAATTGAAATAACTGTTTTAGTCACATGCTGTCTTACAGCATTTTCCCCCATACTGATTAAAATAGACTTTTTATGTAAAGCTTCTGAAACCTCCAATATATTTGATTTTCTTCAAAGCTTAATATAAACTATTTAAATTTAAACAGGAAAGAAGATATGCTTTATTGGAGACATTACAGAACCTGGAAATTTTCTCATTAAAATTTGGTCTGTAAAGAAATGAGTATGTCAAAAACCAATCACTTCTCTAAATCATAATTAGGAACTTTGAAAGTAAAACATTTTATGTTCTACTTTTAACATTTCATTTTCCCAAAATAATCATTGATAAATACAATCATAGATATGTTAACACAAATTTGATATATATTAGATTTAAATAGAAAAACAAGTTAACTCTTCTTTTGGTACTTATAAACAGAAATACTGTCACCACAGTGAGCAAGCTGTTTGTGCTTGCTCAGAGTTTGTGCTTTTAGTGATTCTGTGCTACGTTGATCATCACAAATAAAAATGAGATTAAAAAAATTAGATTATTCATTTTAAATAGGCACAAATTCAAGTTAAAAATTACTATTGTGGTTCAAGAAATATATAAGGTGAAGTAAAACACACTGATACTGAAATTGAAGTAGGTAGACATAGAAGCCTTACTCTTCACAATGACTAAACAAAAAATATTTTTGTAAGGCAAATTAAAAGCTATTAACCAAAATTGATTCTTGAAGTAATTCATGACAAAAATACAAGATATAGAATACTACTATATTGATATAAAGTAATTGAAATATTATAATTACATTGCACATCCATAGAACAATTTTTATGAGTAAGATACTCAGAAAGACTTACTTTATCAAATATTTTTTAAGTGCCAGTCACTGGTCTAAATCTTCTAACTATATTGACTACTTAATTCCCTAATGTTACAGTTAACACTGAAAACTGAGTATCTCAACCCATGTTTGTGATTGCCTATTGATTATAAATGAGATTGTTACTATTCACAATACAAATCAATGATATTGTCTACTCCACTCCCAGTGCACACCTGTTTCATGACATTGACATCTTACAAATATTTAAAAGTTGCCCTTGATTTTCATATATTTCATATTAGACAGGAAAGAAATGAATCTGTAATCCTCTGTGAAATAATTTGGAATTGGATTTGCTGATTGTAACAATAATAACAATTCCAAGATTTGATAAAAGAAGACATTGGCAATTTATTTTGGTTAAAACAAGAAGCAGAAATATGTCTTTGGATATAAAGCACATGATCTACTATAAGTTTAATCACTTAACAATTTGCTTTTGTGAAAAAATGAAAATAGAAGGTTTATTTCTTATTATGGCTATTTTAATGTACTCCTAAAATTGCATACTACTATAGCAGAAGATGATTTATTGCTACTATGTTGAATATAATTGTACTTTCTTGCCAAAATCCAAATAATTCATAATAACAACTTTGAATGTATGGAACATTAATCAGGAAATCAGTTGTGGAGGAAGTGCCACCTCAGGAGCCAAGATGAAAGGGAGGTCTAAGAAGAAATTTACCTGGAGACACATAATTACAGACAAACCATATAGTTTATTTCCATTCATATATTAGCTTAACATTTTGTTGAATTCATGCATTTTTCACACACCTGTATCCTTACTCACCATAGGTGGCATTTGCCCTTTATTGTCTGATTCTGATTTAAAAATGCTTAAAGACAATAAATATAATGTAAGAATTGGACCATAAAGAAGGCTGAGCACTGAAGAATTGATACTTTTGAACTGTGGTGTTAGAGAAGACTCTTGGGAGTCTCTTGGAGTGTAAGAAGATCAAACCAGTCAATCCTAAAGGAGATCAGTCCTGAATATTCATTGAAATGACTGATGCTGAAGCTGAAGCTCCAATATCTTAGCCACCTGATGCAAAGAACTGACTCCTTAGAAAAGACCCTGCTGCTGGGAAAGATTGAAGGCAGGAGGAGAAGGGGATGACAGAGAATGAGATGGTTGGATGGCATCACCGACTCAATGGACATGAGTTTGAGCGGGCTCTGGTGAAGCCTGCTCAAAGTGATGGTGAAGGACAGGGAGGCCTGGCATGCTACAGTCTATGGGGTCAAAAGTCAGACATGACTGAGTGACAGTCATGTGTCATTAGCACTTCGTTATTCATTTCATTATCATACTATAATCTGGTAATAAAACTCATTTAGCTCCCTCAATTATGCTCTTATAAATATCCAAAGTAAATGTTCAAAACTATATCTATATATTGAAATTGGTTGCCAAAGGTTCCACCAACATATACCCATCTTTACTTGTAGTAAGGATATTTTTAACAGGATACACAAATACCCACTGTAGACTCAAATTTATAGCCTCTGGTAAGTGCCTTGACATTCAGGTGTGTACGTTCCTTTATTTTTCCCCATTTACAGACTGCAACACAATTATTGTGTTGAGTTAACCTCTATCAAGTAGGCCTATAACCCATTCAATAGATGAACTATCTCCCTGACATCCTTTCCAAACCTGCCTTTGTCTATCAACAAAATTATCTGTAAGAATGAAACAAAGTATAAGTACTGTTCAAGTTACTGTGTTTTGTGGTCTCTTATGCAAATAGCCAGGAAAAGGCAACGGCACCCCACTCCAGTACTCTTGCTTGGAAAATCCCATGGATGGAGGAGCCTGGTGGGCTGCAGTCCATGGGATTGCTAAGAGTCAGACACGACTGAATGACTTCACTTTCACTTTTCACCTTTATGCATTGGAGAAGGAAATGGCAACCCACTCCAGTGTTCTTGCCTGGAGAATCCCAGGGACAGGGGAGCCTGGTGGGCTGCCATCTATAGGGTCACACAGAGTCAGACACGACTAAAGTGACTAAGCAGCAAGCAGCAGCATGCAAATAGCCTAACTCATATCCCAAGCAATAAAGAAGTTAGTAAAATCATGTAGAAAAATTCTGGAAGAAATAATAAAAACAATGTGGCCTTTCTTAGTAGAACAGGGAGAAAGCTGAGTAAGGACACAGCCATTGTTTATTGGAGTTTGTGACGTCCTGTATGTTCTGCTAAAATGTCACCAGAGATTCTTTGGAAGGCAGATTATTTACCAACAGAGCTTCATCTTTCAGCAAAAATGTTTAGACATATGCAGTTTTTGCTTTAGTTTTTTTTTTTTTTTTCCTGTCTCTTGCTACCTGCAGTAAAGTACACATTGTTTTTATTTTATTTAACTTTACAATATTGTATTGGTTTTTCCATATATCAAAATGAATCTGCCACAGGTATACGTGTGTTCCCCATCCTGAACCCTCCTCCCCTCCTCCCTCCCCATACCATCCCTCTGGGTCATCCCAGTGCACCAGCCCCAAGCATCCAGTATCATGTATCGAACCTGGACTGGTGACTCATTGTTTTTTAAAAGATGGTACCTGGTGGCTGAATGATAAAGAATCTGCCTGCCAATGCAGGAGACATGGGTTCAATCCCTGACTCAGGAAGATTCCCCTGGAGAAGAAGTTGACAACTCACTTCAGTATTCTTGCCTGGGAAATCCTATAGACAGAGGAACCTGCTGAGCTACAGTCCATGAGGTCATGAAAGAGTCAGACACTAATTCTCCAAGCAAGAATACTGCAGTGGGTAGCCATTCCCTTATCCAGGGGATCTTTCTGACCCAGGGATCAAACATGGGTTTCCTGCACTGCAAACAGATTCTTTACCATTTGAGCCACCAGGGAAACCCAAAAGCAGCAAACAAAACAACTTTAAAGAAGCAGCCTGAGCAAGAGACAACACTAGGTCCCCAAGATTTTCTCCCTCTATTCAGTGAGACTTTGGAAGCCAGTCCAGCTGCAAGTACCAAATTAAAGACAGTTTTTTCCTTTACTACTGTAGCCTCTTGTTCCAGGTTATCATAATGCAAGATCAATGTATATAGCTGAGTGATGCATTACAGTGCAGAGGGCACGTTAGGGCTGAAATTTAGCTTCAGCTCCATTCAGCATACTATGAGGTTGGCTTCTTCGGGAGGAAGGTGCCCTTTTTACTTCTTACAAAGACCCTGTCCATGTGCTGAGTCAATGCCTGTGGGAGTGCCTCAGCACAGAGAGGGACCCTCTTTCTATTCTATCATCCAGAGCAGTATAGCATCTCATCTCTAACTCTCACTTTGAAGCCCTACTTTAAAGAAGTTGTCACTTTCAATAAAGAAGGATGGTGGAATTCTGAGGTCAATAACATTTCTTGAATTTAAAAAAAAAATAAGAGATTAAAACAGAAATGCAACAAAACAAGCCAACTATTTCAAGATATGGATCTTTGTTGTAGTTACTCACACATCAAATTGATTAGAATCAAATAAACTGGAATTCTTTTCTTTTATTTTTTAATTTACAATATTGTATTGGTTTTGCCATATATCAACATAAATCCACCACAGGTATACATGTGTTCCCCATCCTGAACCCTTCTCCCTCCTCCCTCCCCGTACCATCCCTCTGGGTCCTTCCAGTGCACAAGCCCCAAGCATCCAGTATCGTGCATCGAACCTGGACTGGCGACTCATTTCATATATGATATTATACATGTTTAAATGCCATTCTCCCAAATCATCCCACCTTCTCCCTCTCCCACAGAGTCCAAAAGACTGCTACTGTGCATTTTGTGGGCGTCAACAAATCACAATTACCTGGACTGAAAAAACCTGGGAATGTGTGACTCTGAGTAACTCTGGATTCCAAGCATATCTCACAAAAATAAGAAGAAAATATTGGGCAAATTTCAAGGATATAATTTCTCTTTTCCGTGACTATCATAAATGTGGCCATAGAGCAAACTGAACAAAGAATCTCTAAAGAGAATAGAACCCAGAGCTGCCATTTAAACTCATCAATATGACTTCCTTGAATATCAGGGCAAAGACTCATCATATTCATGCCTCATATGTATTGCAGATGGCTGCAGCATAGAGACTGCTTAATGTGCTTTCATTTTCTGAATTGGATTATGGTAGTTCTCATGTCCCTATTGTATATTATACTTTACATGGGGAGGATTTGGTTTAGTATTGGGGATAAAAAAACTGCAAGAAATGATTATTTAGCATCAAAACATTGTAGAAGTTTACCTTGGTATAGTAAGTGCAGAAGTTCTTGCTTTGTCATTATTGGGTTAAAGCTGAGTGTATTTTATCTGTGGGAAGAAGCATCTACATGACCACCTAACTAAACGCTTTGCCCTTTGCCTTCGTTAGGTTTGTGACCAAACTTTCTGTTTGAGGTAATAAAATATGAATAGAAATGGTGTAGTCAAATTCTAGATCATTTATTTTAAATGATATGAATTACTTTCTCTTTTCTTTTTTCTCACTGGCAGGAACTATTTTTCATATTGTGGACGAAGCCTAATGATGATGGCAAACTAGAAGATGAAAGAAGTCTGGTAACCTAATTTGATCAATATATCATAAAAAGCACTGGAATACCTGTCTATTGTATTAGATAAGAAATGAATATTTTTCAAGCACTGTATTTTGAGGCTTTATAACTCATAAGATCAGATAGATCATGAATAAACTTTTTTGAATTTTCACTAAATTTGAAACCTTGCTTGGAGACAAAGCAGACATTTTGAATAGTGATTGTGGTTTCCTGTTAATCATGTTTTGCACTCTGGGTTACTTACTGTTGCCTAAAATGATTTATAGCTAGCATGTGTCTGGTATACAGCGTTCACTCAATAAATGTTTGCTGAGTGAATTCATTTAAAATTTTTCCATCATTTATTATTCATCATTCAGTCTTTCCAATGGCAAGAATTGTGCCTGGAGAAAGTTTTGTAATCTCCATAGGGTTACTAGAATTTTAATACTATTATAATGCCTTCATCAAAACACAAACATATGAGCCAAATTGCCCTCATGAAGCCAAAATGAAATTAGCATTTGACAGAGCAATTGCAAAATAAATTACCCCAAACAGGCTCTTTTCTCCATTATAAGTGCAAAATTCTGCTGTTGAGCAAACAGGCTTCGAGCTGGATAATGAAATCTACATGATTTGCTCCTCCTCTAGCTCTAAGCATCATTTTGCTCAGAGCTACATTTGGGGCACAGCTTTAGAAGCTTCTCATTAACCACATTCTCTCTCTAGCTTTTTACATACAGTGTGTCTCAGAAGCAGACATGAAGATGTGCAGGAGGAAGGGAATGCTGTCCTTTCACAGAGATGAGCTATGTGATGACCTGTCATCAAGGTAGGAACAGACTTCATAGACCAAGTATCCATTATTTGACTCATCATCCTTATACTATTTTAAAGTATTTTATATGATCTTATAGGAATTCTGGATTATACCTTAAGCCATTCCCCAAATAGTATAGAGTAGGTAGATATGAAATATTTATAGTTAATAAATATATATTATTCTAATTTTCCTTTTGTTCATATCTGAGTGCTCAGTTGTGTCCAACTCTTTGTGACTCCATGGTCTGTAGCCCACCAGGCTTCTCTGTTCATGGGATTTTCTAGGCAGGAATACCAGAGTAGGTTGCCATTTCCTCCTCCAGGGAGATTGTCCTGACCCAGGGATCAAACCAGAGTCTCTCGTGTCTCCTCCATTGAGCAGGAGGACTTTTTTTTTTTTTTTTTTTTTTACCAACTGAGCCACCAAATATTGCCATTTTCCTTTTATATTTATTTTTTAATTTGATTAGTTTAAAAAGAAATATATTGTTAGTCTTATTTAAATGTGAACTGTGAGATGATTGGGGAGAATAGCATTGAAATATGTATAATATTATATCTGAAATGTATTAATTGTTCAAACTAAACACTATCATGTTACAATTTGTTCATACTAGATGTTTGTAATGTTTCTGATAATCAATAAAAGAGATTCTTGATCAAAAAAAAAAAAAGATGATGGAATAAAGAAACAAAATTAAAGGAAACATACATTGAGACGTGTTCCCCCATGTATGCCATCAATATGTTCTGGTGAGTCTGTATTTGACTGTATTGTATAGCGTCATATTTATAGATTTTTTTTTTCATTCATTTTCCTCTCTGTGGTTCAGTGAAGATGATTTCCATTGAACCCTTTCAATTCACTGATTCTTTTCTTTGCTGAGTCCACTGTTCACTCCCTATGAGTGTTTCTCCATTCCTTAATTAACAGATAAAAAATAAATGGCAAACAATGGAAACAGTGATGGACTTTATTTTTCTGGGCTCCAAAATCACTGAAGATGGTGACTGCAGCTGTGAAGTTAAAAGACTCTTGCTCCTTGGAAGAAAAGCTATGACCAACCTAGACAGCATATTAAAAAGCAGAGACATTACTTTGCCAACAAAGGTCCATCTAGTCAAAGCTATGGTTTTTCTAGTAGTCATGTATGGATGTGAGATTTGGACCATAAAGAAGGCTGAGCACCAAAAAATTAATTCTTTTAAGCTGTGGTGTTGGAGAAGACTCTTGAGAGTCTGTTGGATGCCAAGGAGATCAAACCAGTCAATCCTAAAGGAAATCAGTCCTGAATATTCATTGGAAGGACTGATGCTGAGGCTGAAACTCCAAAACTTTGGCCACCTGATACAAAGAGCCAACTCATTAGAAAAGACCTTGAAGCTGGGAAGGGTTGAAGGTAGAAGGCAAAGGGGATAGCAGAGGATGAGATGATTGGATGGCATCAGTGTCTCAATGGACATGAGTTTGAGCAAGCTCCAGGTGATGCTGAAGGGCAGGAAAGCCTGGCATGCTGCAGTCCATGGGGTCACAAAGGGTTGGCCATGGATTAGCAACTGAATAACAGGTGTATGAAGGGCTTCCCACATTGTGCAAGTGGTAAAGAACCCACCTACCAATGCAGGAGACATACGAGATGCGGGTTGGATTTCTGTGCTGGGAAGATTCCCTGGAGAAGGGCATGGCAACCTGGTTATTCCAGTATTCTTGCCTGGAGAATCCCAGGAACAGAAGAGCCTGGTGGGCTATAGTCCTTGGGGTTGCAAAGTATCAGAAGTTACTGAAGCAATTTAGCATGTATGCTCACAGAAATTATGGGAAGTCACCTGAATCTCATGTAAAAATTGTTATATTGGGAGATGTGGCAGCTCTATCTAGTTCAAACTTTGAAAATGTCCTGGATGTGTGGCTTGACTGGTCATTGTTGCAAACACCTCTTTACCGTGGGGCATTGCTTCCTAAGTACATGAGACTAATAGATTTCTTTTTTAAAAATTTTTTTTTATTATTATTTTTTATTTTACACTATTATATTGGTTTTGCCATACATCAACATGCATCCCCCATGGTTGTACACGTGTTCCCCATCTTGATCCCCCCTCCCACCTCCTTCCCCATATCATCCCTCTGGGTCATCCCAGTGCACCAGCCCCAAGCTTCCTGTAACCTGCATCGAACCTGGACTGGCAATTCATTTCTTATATGATATTGTCCATGTTTTAATGCCATTCTCCCAAATGATCCTCCCCCTCCCTCTCCCACAGAGTCCAAAAGATTGTTCTATACATCTGAGACTAATAGATTTCATACTGCTTTTCTAAACTAGTGCTTCCCTGCTTCACCCCGCTTCTCCAAAATCCTGTAAATATACACCATTCAGGGCTTGGCAGCTCTTTGTTACTTCTTCCTGGAAATTCTAATTTTCTGAGATTTAGAGCTTAAATCTAGCCAAATATCTGGAGTGGAGACCTGTCTTACATATGTTGGCTTCCCTCTCTAGGCTTTGTTTCCTGTCTATTGCATGACAGTGGGGAGCAGGTGGCTCATATATTTAAATATTTATATAAATGAGATTTTATAAGCTTAAATGTTTAAGCACACGTGCACACACACACATAGACTTCCCTGGTGGCTCAGTGGTAAAGAATCCTCCTGCCAAGCAGGAGACACAGCTTCGATCCCTAGGTTCAGAAGATCCCCTGGAGAAAGAAATGACAACCCACTCCAGTATTCTTGCCTGGAAAATCTGAAGGACGGAGGAACCTGGTGGGCTACAGCCCATGGCATCACAAAGAGTCAGACATGACTTAGTGACTAAAAAACAACAACAGCGTGACAGAACTGGGGCTGTGGGGCCATTCCTTAGCAGTGTTCCCAGAAGCAGTAGATCTGAGTTTACATTTAGGCACTTGTACCACATAGATCTACTTTCTAGACAGGCTTATAGAATAGCTCTATAAGTTTGTCTTATTGAGGTGAAATTTAGAAGAGGGAGGTCAATAGGATGAACTATGGATTCTGTTTCTGCAGATCATCTTCAGATTATAACGGTTACTCATCTTCCTCATCTGATCTATTTAAATTCCCCTCAACCCAGCTATACCTTCAGCTATCATTTTCATTGTTTTGGTGTCTGTTGTTGTTATTTTCTCTTTAATGATGTCTGATTCTTTGCGACCCCATGGATTGTAGCCCTCCAGGTTCCTCTGTCCCTGGCTTTCTCCAGGCAAGGATACTGAAGTGGGTTGTTATTTCCTTTTCCAAGGGATCTTCCCGACCTAAGGACTGAATCTACTTCTCCCATGTCTCCTGCATTGGCAGATGGATTGTTTACCACTGCACCATTTGGTGACTGACTCATTAATAGGACTTACGTCAGTGTTAGACTTTATTTTTTTGGGCTCCAAAATGACTGCAGATTGTGACTGCAGCCATGAAATTAAAAGACGCTCACTCCTTGGAAGGAAAGTTATGACCAACCTAGATAGTATATGGAAAAGCAGAGATATTACTTTGCCAACAAAGGGCTGTTTAGTCAGGGCTATGGTTTTTCCAGTGGTCATATATGGATATGAGAGTTGGACTGTGAAGAAAGCTGAGCGCTGAAGAATTTGTGATTTTGAACTGTGGTTTTGGAGAAGACTCTTGAGAGTCCCTTGGACTGCAAGGACATCCAACCAGTCCATCCTAAAGGAGATCAGTCCTGGGTGTTCATTGGAAAGACTGATGCTGAAGCTGAAACTCCAATACTTTGGCCACCTCATGTGAAGAGTTGACTCATTGGAAAAGACCCTGATGCTGGGAGGGATTGGGGGCAGGAGAAGAAGGGGATGACAGAGGATGAGATGGCTGGATGGCATCACCATCTTGATGGACATGAGTTTGAGTGAACTCTGGGAATTGGTGATGGACAGGGAGGCCCAGCGTGCTGTGATTCATGGGGTCGCAAAGAGTCAGACATGACTGAGCGACTGAACTAAACTGATGTCATTATTAGAGAGGGATCTGAGTCTTTGGCCATTATGCTCTTTTCAGGATAGGTTTGTTCCTATCAATTCATGGTCACACTGCATCAGTGAAGAATTTGGAGTCACCTGTTGTCATGTGGGTTCCACACATATTCCTGCTTGACATCATTGCTTGACAACAGTTCAGCCACTGTCTGCTGATTAGGATCATTTATCCCAACAGTACAGCAGTTTCTATTTCAGCTGGCCACAAGAAGTCCAAAGGATCCTGGAAATGGAGTTTGTAGCTTATTGAGAGGGTGCCGATGTTTGTTGACAAGAATGTGTCTCCCTTTGTGACTAAAATCTCCAATCTTGTGCAGTCCAGAATTGCAGGGACTGGAAACTCAACATCTCTAGCAATAAGTAAGGTAACTGGATGACTTCTGCATTCACCCTCTTGGGTCCCAGGCATATAGGCATATTCTTCTGGTTAGAGACACAGTAAAAAGTCTCTGATTTAATGCATATACTGTCTCCTAAAGGGATCATTTCTCTCTGGAATTTAAATTCATATAGTCTTCCTTGCTTCTACAGCTATCTGATCTTTCCAAACTCTGTTTTTGGTATTTTTAATTATTGCAGTTACTTTTGGTTACTTTTTTTATATTCAGAAATAGAAATGCTCCAGGCATATGCACTCATATAATGGTTAGTGTCTGGGAAAAAAAAAAAAAAAGCTATTAATGTGTTTACATTTGGTGAGAGCTAGAATGAGAAGAACTAATGCTTATGTCATAGTTTTCCCAAAAACATGCTTGTATTGTTTGTAAGTTTTATATTTATCATGCATTTATGCATTTTTTTCAGATTGAAAGGAAATCCAAAATTTAGAGCTCCAGCAAGAATATTTTGCTGCATGTGCTTCTTTTTATTTTAATTTTTCAAGAAATGGCAGCTCACTAGATGTCTAAGATATTCTCTCAGCTTGACTATAAAAGAGATTGCAAGGTCACAAATATATGAATAGCTTGAGATTCAAAAAACATTAAGCATTCTATAACAAGTGAGCTTGGTTATGTCATTTCAGGCACAAAGTAAATCATGTGTGAAGACACCAAGGGGAAAGTGTTTAATTATTGTTAAGAACTTAAAAAATTCTCTATAAATAAAAAGAAAAACAAAAGAGAGTGTTCTAAGATAGGATTAAAAGGTGAGTTGTGATTGGTTTGTGGAAGGCATTTTACTTCATAGTAATTCTTTTGGTATTTTCCCTTAGTTATTGGAGTGGATGAAAAACAAGAGCTTTCAGAATTCACTGTGTCTGAGAGTATTAACTGTTATGAAACTTTCATTGCAAGTTACACTCCTGGCATATATTAACCATGTGAATCAGAGCTAGGTAGTGCCTTCATGACTAAAACCATTACACTGTGCTTTTTATTTTATTTATTTATTTATTTTTAAATGTTTGTTTGTCTGTGCAGGGTCTTAGTTGCAGCTCGTGGAATCTTTGCTCTTCCTCCTGACATGTGGGATCTAGTTCCTTGACCAAGGATTGAACCCAGGTCCCTGCATTGGGAGCACAGCGTCTTAGCCACCAGAACACCAGGGAAGTCCCTATACTGTGCTTTGTAAAGCTTTTATTTTGAGTAAGGGAAAAGGGCATTTGTCTGAGCATGAATTCTAATTTGTGTACATTTATGTCATTCTAAAAAAGTGAATTCATGAAGCAAAATTTTGCTAAATGTTAAACTTTAAAATTTAATATAACAGCTTATTAAATTACTACCATTAACTATTTCATGGACTTGAAGGATAAAGTATGCTCAACTGTTAAAATATCTAAAGAAAATGTGTGTGTGTGTGTGCGATTGGAATTAAAAGAAAATATTAAATGAAAATAAATATGTTTCAACAAAGAGCTTAGTGTTAGTAGTTTAGTTGCTAAGTCATGTCTGACTCTTGCAACCCCACAGACTGTAGCCTGCCAGTCTCCTCTGTCCATAGGATTCTCCAGGCAAGAATCCTGGGGTCGGTGGCCATTTCCTTCTCCAACGACTACTGAAGAGTTAATGATTAATATAACAAGAGCATGGCATGTGCTTTTAGATATAAAGCAAATGTAAATCAAATTACCAAACAAAGCAATTCAAGAATTCAAGTAAAATTGTTAAGAAAAATCCATGACTTAGTCTCCACAATCTTGGAATATATTACCTTCATGGCAAAAGGGACTTTATAGTTGGCGAAAGTAAGGATCTTGGAACAGGAAGTTTATTCTAGATTTTCTGGGTGGGTCCAAAGTAATCGTAGGGTCTTTTAAAAAATAGATGAGAGAAGCAAAGTTACAGAGACTATATGTAGTGAAGGAAGCAGTGTTGAAACACTTTGAATGAAGGAAGAGGCTATGAGTCAAGGAATGCAGGTACCCTCTAGACTCTGGAAAACTCAAGGGAACAGGTTCTTCCCTGTAGCCTTTGGAAAGAACACATGTCTGTCAGCACCTTGATTTTGGTCCAGTAAGACACATTTTAGATTTCTGACCCCTAAAACTATAATAGAATACAGTTTCACTACTTTTGTTGTTTTAAGCCACAGAGTTTGTGATAGTCTGGCTGCAGTAGAGAATTGAAAGTATTAATCACTCAGTTGTGTCCAGCTGTTTGCAATCCCATGAGCTGTAGCCCACAAGGCTCCTCTGTTCATGGAATTCTCCAGGAAAGACTGCTGTAAGAGGTTGCCATTTCTTTCTCCAGGGGATCTTCCCAACCCGGGGATTGAATTCGGGTCTCCGCACTGCAGGCAGACTCTTTATTGACTGAACCACCAGGAAAGACCTATGAGTCAGACCTGCAGTAGGGAATTTGTAGTATTATTTCTGCTTAATCATTCCTATACTCATATTGCTTTGCTTAACTCTGCAATTTTAGAGTTAATACCCTCTATGAGGAGGATAATGATTGAGTGAAAGTGACAGTGAAATTCACTCAGTCAAGTCCGAATCTTTGTGACCCCTTGGGTGGTAGCCTTATTCACACTGCTCACACTGTATGAACAAAGCAAAAACAACACCCACTTGTGGATGCTACTGGTGATGGAAGTAAAGGTCAATGCTGTAAAGAACAATACTGCATAGGAAACTGAAACGTTAGGTCCATGAATCAGGGCAAATTGGAAGTGGTCAAACAGGAGATGGCAAGAGTGAACATCGACATTTTAGGAACCAGCAGACTAAAATGGACCGGAATGTGTGAATTTAACTCATTTGAACATTATATCTACTACTGTGGGCAGGAAACCCTTAAAAGAAATGGAGTAGCCATCATGGTCAACAAAAGAGTCTGAAATGCAGTACTTGGATGCAATCTCAAAAATGACAGAATGATCTCTGCTCATTTCCAAGGCAAACCACTCAATATCACAGTAATACAAGTCTATACCCCAAGCAATAATGCTGAAGAAGCTGAAGTTGAATGGTTCTATGAAGACCTACAAGACCTGCTAGAAGTCACACCCCAAAAAGATGTCCTTTTCATTTAGGGAATGGAATGCAAAAGTAGGAAGTCAAGAAATACCTGTAGTAACAGGCAAATTTGGCCTTGAAGTACAGAAAGAAGCAGGGAAAAGGGTAATAAGAGTTTTGTCAAGAGAACACACTGGTCATAGCAAACACCCTCTTCCAACAACACAAGAGAAGACTATACATGGATATCACAAGACGGTCAATACTAAAATCATATTGATTATATTCTTTGTAGCTAACGATGGCTCAGAACATGAACTCCTTACTGCCAAATTCAGACTTAAATTGAAGACAGTAGGGAAAACCATTAGAGCATTCAGGTATGACCTAAATCAAGTCCCTTACAATTATGCTGTGGAATTGAGAAATAGATTCAAGGGATTAGATCTGATAGAGTGCCTGAAGAACCATGGACAAAGGTTCAGGACATTGTTCAGGAGGCAGGGATCAAGACCATCCCCAAGAAAAAGAAATGCAAAAAGGCCAAATGGTTGTATGAGGAGGTCTTACAAATACCTGTGAAAAGAAGAGACGGGAAAGACAAAAGAGACAAGGAAAGATACACCCATTTAAATGCAGAGTTCCTAAAAATAGCAAGGAGAGATAAGAAAGCATTCCTCAGTGGTCAATGCAAAGAAATAGAGGAAAACAATAGAATGGGTGATACTAGAGATCTCTTCAAGAAAATAAGAGATATCAAGGGAACATTTCATGCAAAGATGGGCTCAATAAAGGACAGAAATGGTAGGGACCTAACAGAAGCAGAAGATATTAAGAAGAGGTGGCAAGAATACACAGAAGAATTATACAATAAGATCTTCATGACCCAGATAATCACAAGGGCATGATCACTCACCAATAGCTAGACATCCTGGAATGCGATGACAAGTGGGCCTTAGGAAGCATCCCAGGATCAAAGCTAGTGGAGGTGACAGAATTCCAGTTGAGCTATTCCCAGTCCTAAAAAATGATGCTGTGAAAGTGCTGCACTCAATATACCAGCAAACCTTAAAACTCAGCAGTGGCCACAGGACAGAAAAAGTTCAGTTTTCATTCTAATTCCAAAGAAAGGCAGTGCCAAAGAACACTCAAACTATGGCACAATTGCTCTCATCTCACATGCTAGTAAAGTAATGCTCAAAATTCTCCAAGCCAGGCTTCAGCAGTATGTGAACTGTGCACTTGCAGATATTCAAGCTCGTTTTAGAAAAAGCTGGCTTTATACTGCCAATGTAAGTTGGATCATCAAAAAAGCAAGAGTTCCAGAAAAATATGTATTTATACTTTATTGACTATGGTAAAGCCTTACTGTGTGGATCACAGTAAACTGTGGAAAATTCTGAAAGTGATGGGAGTACCAGACCACCTGACCTGCCTCTTGATAAATCTGTATGCAGGTCAGGAAACAATAGTTAGAACTGGACTTGGAACAGCAGAGTGGTTCCAAATCAGGAAAGGAGTATATCAAGGCTGTATATTGTCACCCTGCTTATTTAACTTATTTGCAGAGTACATCATGAGAAATGTCAGGTTAGATGAAGCAAAAGCTGGAATCAAGATTTCCAGGATAAATTCAGTAACCTCGTATATTCAGATAACACCACCCTTATGGCAGAAAGTAAAGAAGAACTCAAGGGCCTCTTCATTAAAGTGAAAGGGGAGAGTGAAAAAGTTGGCTTAAAGCTCAACATTCAGAAAACGAAGATCATGGCATCTGGGAACAAGTGGAAACAGTGGCTGACTTTATTTTTCTGGGCTCCAAAATCACTGCAGATGGTGATTGCAGCCATGAAATAAAAAAAAGACGCTTACTCCTTGGAAGGAAAGTTATGACCAACCTAGACAGTTGCAGCCATGAAATTAAAAAAGACGCTTACTCCTTGGAAGGAAAGTTATGACCAACCTAGACAGTGTACTTAAAAGCACAGTATTACTTTGCTGACAAAGGTCCATCTAGTCAAAGTTACAGTTTTTCCAGTAGTCATGTATGGATGTAAGAGTTGGACTATAAAGAAAACTGAGTGCTGAAGAATTGATGATTTTGAACTGCAGTGTTGGACAACACTCTTGAAAGTCCCTTGGACTGTAAGGAGATCCAACCAGTCCATTCTAAAGGAGATCAGTCCTGAATATTCATTGGAAGGACTGATGCTGAAGCTGAAACTCCAATACTTTGGCCACCTGATGTGAAGAACTGACTCATTTGAAAAGGCCCTGATGCTGGGAAAGATTGATAGCTGGAGGAGATGGGTACAACAGAGAATGAGATAATTGGATGGCATCACTGAGTCAATGGACATGAGTTTGAGTAATCTCTGTGAGTTTGTGATAGACATTGAGGCCTGGCATGCTACAGTCCATGTAGTTGCAAAAAGTTGGACATGACTGAGTTTCTGAACTGAACTGGACTGGACTGTAGCCTGCCAGGCTCCTCTCTCTTTGAAATTCTTCAGGCCAGAATACTTGTGTAAGTAGCCATTCCCTTTTCAGGGGATCTTTCCAACCCAGGGAGGAAACTCAGGTCTCCTGCACGGCAGGTTAATTCTTTACCAGCTGAACCACCAGGGAAGTCCAGGAAAACTGGTAAGTGTAGCTATCCCTTCTCCAGCAGATATTCCTGACCCAGGGGTCCGACTGGGTCTCCTGCATTGCAGGTGGATTCTTTCTTTATCAGCTGAGCTACCAGGGACATCCTAATGATGGAGTAGTAAGAGATAAAGTAGCCTGGCTAGCTCCATCACAGGAGGGTGATGGCTGTCCTATGGTTATTGATTCACTGATTTCTGATGAAGAGAAGCTTGGAGTTGGTATGTCTAGATGGTTGTTCCTTTCCCATACTGTCTTGATCATTTATTAACTTCCCAAGTTTTCTGTCCTGAAAGAGTAATTCTATCTTGGATATACTTGACAGTGAAGGGACAAACAAGCATCAATGCCTTTCATGAGTGAATGAGTGAAGTCACTCAGTCGTGTCCGACTCTTTTCGATCCCATGGACTATAGCCTACCATGCTCCTCCATTCATGGGATTTTCCAGGCAAGAAAACTGGTGTGAGTTTCCATTTCCTTCTCCAGGAGATCTTCCCAACCCAAGGATTGAACCGGGATCTCCCGCATTGTAGGCAGACACTTTACCATCTGAGCCACCAGGGAAGTCCATGACTCAACACAAATAAATTTATATTTAAAATAAACAAATAAATAAATATAGCAGTTAAAAAAAACTGTCAGGCTTATCTCATTCATGAGTTTACATCAATTATGCAACCAAATTTAACAATATGAGAGCAATGGAAATTTTGATGGAAAACAGACAAAATCCAAACACCAGTAAACCGTATTCTGAGAAGAATGATATAAGTACAAATGTTCTCTTAACTGAGATCACTGTGTGATAACAAACCTGTGTTAGTCCAGTCTACCAGATAGAATCAACACAATCATGGAGTGGGAAAGATCAATCTGTCCTATAGATTCAACATTTCAAAGCAAAGCATCATGGTACAACATTCAGTCTCAGTAAAAACAAAACAAAAATGAAAAAGCAAAATAGCTGTTGCTTTTCAATAGAAATGTAAATAATAAGATTTAACTTGAAAAATCTGGCCACAGGACTGGAAAAGGTCAGTTTTCATTCCAATCTCAAAGAAAGGCAATGCCAAAGAATGCTCAAACTACCACACAGTTGCACTCATCTCACATGCTAGTAAAGTAATGCTCAAAATTCTCCAAGCCAGGCTTCAGCTATATGTGAACCGTGAACTTCCTGATGTTCAAGCTTGTTTTAGAAAAGGCAGAGGAACCAGAGATCAAATTGCCGACATCCGCTGGATCATGGAAAAAGCAAGAGAGTTCCAGAAAAACATCTATTTCAGCTTTATTGACTATGCCAAAGCCTTTGACTGTGTGGATCACAATAAACTGTGGAAAATTCTGAAAGAGATGGGAATACCAGACCATCTGATCTGCCTCTTGAGAAATTTGTATGCATGTCAGGAAGCAACAGTTAGAACTGGACATGGAACAACAGACTGGTTCCAAATAGGAAAAGGAGTTCGTAAAGGCTATATGTTGTCACCCCGTTTATTTAACTTATATGCAGAGTACATCATGAGAAAGGCTGGACTGGAAGAAACACAAGGTGGAATCAAGATTGCTGGGAGAAATATCAATAACCTCAGATATGCAGATGACACCAGCGTTATGGCAGAAAGTAAAGAGGAACTAAAAAGCCTCTTGCTGAAAGTGAAAAAGAAGAGTGAAAAAGTTGGCTTAAAGCTCAACATTCAGAAAACGAAGATCATGGCATCCGGTCCCGTCACTTCATGGGAAATAGATGGGGAAACAGTGTCAGACTTTATTTTTCTGGGCTCCAAAATCACTACAGATGGTGACTGCAGCCATGAAATTAAAAGACGCTTGCTTCTTGGAAGAAAAGTTATGACCAACCTCGATAGCATATTCAAAAGCAGAGACATTACTTTGCCAACAAAGATTCGTCTAGTCAAGGCTATTTTTCCTGTGGTCATGTATGGATGTGAGAGCTGGACTGTGAAGATGGCTGAGCACCGAAGAATTTATGATTTTGAACTGTGGTGTTGGAGAAGACTCTTGAGAGTCCCTTGGACTGCAAGGAGATCCAATCAGTCTATTCTGAAGGAGATCAGCCCTGGGATTTCTTTGGAAGGAATGATGCTAAAGCTGAAACTCCAGTACTTTGGCCAGCTCATGTGAAAAGTTGACTCATTGGAGAAGACTCTGATGCTGGGAGGGATTGGGGGCAGGAGGAGAAGGGGACGACAGAGGATGAGATGGCTGGATGGCATCACTGACTCGATGGATGTGAGTCTGAGTGAACTCCGGGAGTTGGTGATGGACAGGGAGGCCTGGAGTGCTGCGATTCATGGGGTCGCAAAGAGTTGGACAGGACTGAGTGACTGATCTTATCTGATCTGATCTGATAAGCCCAGTACTTGCACAATTTATTCTAATGCAAAAAGTTAGAATGGAACCAAAAAAAAAAAAAAAAAAAAGGTTTGTATTTAAAGGCTGAATTTAAAATGAAAGCCTGGTTGCATTATTTCTTTTTTTTTTAAATTAATTCACTTTTCATTGATTTTTTATTTCATTTATTTCTTATTTGCATTTAATTGTTTCACTGTCTTTATTTTATTTATTCATTTATTTTTGGCTACATGGAATGCAGGATCTTAGTTCCCTTACTGGGAATTAAACCTGATCTCTTGGCAGCAAGAATGAAGATTCTTAATCATTGGACTCCCAAGAAATTCATACATTATTTCTTTATATGTCTATTTTCCTGATATTTCAGTAACTGATAAAGGTGGTGAGATTTGATCCCAGTTCTTCAAAACAAGGTCCGAGCAAACACTAAAATTCTGAAAGTCAGATAAGTTTATAATATATTCAGCTCATCACCATAGGTCTTGATATGACACTGAGTTAAACTCAGAGTCAAGCAAAAACTTGGGAAAACTGGATTGGTGACCATCCTGTTTGTGTCTCCCCATGACTGGAAAAGAATTTGACATCTTTTCCTTGACTTAACTTTTCTTCAAGCATACCTTTGCTAAGGATGAAATGTGTAGAATTGTGTCATAAATGTAGTACTAAACATTATAAGCAGCCTTAATTACAGTGTGATTATGTAAAAATAATTAAACATTGCTCTGTTTATTTTTAAATATTTCATCTCTACCCTAAATTCAGCTTGCCTTTTTTATTTATGGCTAGTTCACCAGATGTGGCTTCCATTCACATATTGAATGAGTTTAGAAGAAAACATTTACAAAGCAAAATACATCTTGGTAAAATTATTATACCTGCTGAATGATAATCACATATCTTATGTAGCATACATAGTATCATTTAAGAAATTCTTTGCACTCAAACATCCCATATTCAGTTTCAGTTCAGTTGCTAGGTCCTGTAACAACTCTGCAACCCCATGAATGGAAGCATGCTAGGCCTCCCTGTCTGTCCATCACCAACTCCTGGAGTTCACCCAAACCCATGCCCATTGAGTCAGTGATAGCATTCAAACATTGCATCCTCTTTCATTCCCTTCTTCTCCTGCCCTCAATCTTTCTAAGCATCAGGGTCTTTTCCAATGAGTAAGCTCTTCACATCAGGTGGCGAAAGGATTGGAGTCTCAGCTTCAGCATCAGTTCTTCCAATGAATATTCAGGATTGAGCTCCTTTAGGATGGACTGGTTGGATCTCCTTGCAGTCAAAGGGACTCTCAAGAGTCTTCTCCAACACCACAGTTCAAAAGCATCAATTCTTTGGTGCTTAGCCTTCTTCACAGTCCAACTTTCACATCCATACATGACTACTGGAAAAACCATGGCCTTGACTTGATGGACCTTTGTTGGCAAAGTAATGTCTCTGCTTTTCAATATGCTCTCTAGGTGGTCATAACTTTCCTTCCAAGGAGTAAGTGTCTTTTAATTTCATGGCTGCAATCACAATCTGCAGTGATTTTGGAGTCCCCCCAAATAAAGTCTGACAATCTTTCCACTGTTTCTCCATCTATTTGCCATGAAGTGAGGGGACTGGATGCCATGATCTTCGTTTTCTTAATGTTGAGCTTTAAGCCAACTTTCTCACTCTCCTCTTTCACTTTCAACAAGAGTCTATTTAGTTCTTCATTTTCTGCCATAAGGGTGGTGTCATCTGCATATCTGGGGTTACTGATATTTCTCCCGGCAATCTTGATTCCAGCCTGTGCTTCCTCCCCGCCCAGTGTTTCTGCATATGAGTTAAATAAGCAGGGTGACAATATACAACCTTGATGTACTCCTTTTCCTATTTGGAACCAGTCTGTTTTTCCATGACCAGTTCTAACTCTTGCTTCCTGGCCTGCATACAAAATTCTCAAGAAGTAGGTTAGTTGGTCTGGTATTCCCATCTCTTGAAGAATTTCCCACAGTTTATTATGATCCACACTGTCAAAGGCTTTGGCATAGTCAACAAAGCAGAAACAGATATTTTTCTGGAACTGTCTTGCTTTTTCAATGATGCATCAGATGTTGACAGTTTGATCTCTGGTTCTTCTGCCTTTTCTAAAACCAGCTGAACATCTGGAAGTTCACAGTTCACGTATTGCTGAAGCCTGACTTGGAGAATTTTGAGCACTACTTTACTAGAGTGTGAGATGAGTGCAATTGTGTGGTGGTTTGAGCATTCTTTGGCATTGCCTTTCTTTGGTATTGGAATGAAAACTGACCTTTTCCAGTCCTGTGGCCACAGCTGAGTTTTCAGTTTTTAATGGCACATTGAGTGCAGCACTTTCACAGCATCATCTTTCAGGATTGGGAATAGCTCAACTGGAATTCCATCACCTCCACTAGCTTTGCTCATAGTGATTCTTCCTAACGCCCATTTGACTTCACATTCCAGGATGCCTGGCTCTAGATGAGTCATCACACCATCGTGATTATCTGGGTCATGATGATCTTTTTTGTACAGTTCTGCTGTGTATTCTTGCCACCTCTTCTTAATATCTTCTGCTTCTGTTAGGTCCCTATAATTTCTGTGGTTTATTGAGCCTACCTTTGCATGAAGTCTTCCCTTTGTATCTCTGATTTTCTTGAAGAGATCTCTAGTCTTTCCCATTCTATTGTTTTCATCTATTTCTTTGCATTGACCACTGAGGAAGGCTTTCTTATCTCTCCTTGCTATTCTTTGGAACTCTGCATTCAGGTGGGTATACCTTTCCTTTTCTCCTTTGCTTTTCGCTTCCTGTCTTTTCACAGCTATTTGTAAGGCCTCCTCAGACCATCATTTTACTTTTTTTCATTTCTTTTTCTTGGGGATGGTCTTGATTCCTGTCTCCTCTACAATGTCAGGAACCTCCAGCCATAGTTCATCAGGCACTCTGTCTATCAGATCTAGTCCGTTAAATCTATTTCTCACTTCCCCTGTATAGTCATAAAGGATTTGACTTTTGGTCATACCTGAATGGTCTAATGGTTTTCTCCACTTTCTTCAATTTCGGTCTGATTTTGGTAATAAGGAGTTCATGATCTGAACCACAGTCAGCTCCCAGTCTTGTTTTTGCTGACTATATAGAGATTCTCTATCTTTGGCTGCAAAGAATATAATCAATCTGATTTCGGTGTCAACCATACCCTATGTTCAGATCAGATCGGATCAGATCTGTCACTCGGTCGTGTCCGACTCTTTTCGACCCCATGAATTGCAGCACGCAATGTCACCCTGTCCATCACCAGTTCCCAGAGTTCACTCAGACTCACGTCCATTGAATCAGTGATGCTATCAAGCCATCTCATCCTCTGTCATTCCCTTCTCCTCTTGCCCCCAATCACTCCCAGCATCAGAGTCTTTTCCAATGAGTTAACTCTTCGTGTGAGGTGGCCAAAGTACTGGAGTTTCAGCTTTAGCATCATTTCTTCCAAAGAAATCCCAGGGCTGATCTTCAGAATGGACTGGTTGGATCTCCTTGCAGTCCAAGGGACTCTCAAGAGTCTTCTCCAACACCACAGTTCAAAAGCATCAATTCTTCGGTGCTCAGTCTTCTTCACAGTCGAACTCTCACATCCATACATGACAGCAGGAAAAACCATAGCCTTGACTAGACAAACCTTTGTTGGCAAAGTAATGTCTCTGCTTTTGAATATGCTATCTAGGTTGGTCATAATTTTCCTTCCAAGGAGTAAGCGTCTTTTAATTTCATGGCTGCAGTCACCATCTGCAGTGATTTTGGAGCCCAGAAAAATAAAGTCTGACACTCTTTCCACTGTTTCCCCGTCTATTTCCCATGAAGTGATGGGACCGGATGCCACGAAGTATATAACATATACCCTATGGTATATACTATTAAAATTAATTAAATAAAAATATTGCATAAATCACATATTCTAATTTTAATACATGAAATATAAGCAGATATACCTGAGGAAAAATATTTGAAGTGATAGATGGCAGTATCATTGCATATTTTTATAATGGTTTTGCTCATTTTTACCCCTCACCCAACAGCTTTCGTTACTTTCTGAAGTTTTGTAGGTCAATGTATGAAGACATTAGAAATGTTAATTTGAACACTTTTTTTTTGGACTATATAACTCTGATGTGCATTTCCTCACTGTATGAAGGATGATACCTAGAGAATCACAGAAGTGGAAAGAAAAGGTTTCCATTAACACCTGGTTTGCACAGCTATTCCAAAACGTCAGGAGATTGTGAAGTTGGCTCAGTGTGATGCTATGAAGTGGTCCATTCTATCCATTCTAAGGAGCACCATAGTTTACTGAATGCCCTGTGCAATTTCAAAACACATTTTAATATAACTATTCAGTTTTAAAATCTCTTTGATTTTAACATATGTTTTTACTCTCAAGGTTAAATCATACAAATTGATTTTCACTAACTTGCTACCTGATGTTTTGTAGATGTATTTTTAAAGATCGTCTTTCAATGAATGATTAGATCTTCTAAGGGAGAGAAAAGTAAAGTGCTCATCTTTTAAACAGTGCTAAAGAAATATATAGGAAAAGCAGTAATAATGAAGAAGGTTGTGTATTCTATTTTCAAGAAGGAAATAAAAAGGAAAATGAGTAATGGATAATCCAGTTAAAATGATTTTCTAAAATTTCAGCATGTAAGTTGAACTACAGGACCAAATATACTGAATGTAAGCTTTTGTTGCACCAAGAGTAATGTTGATATCCAAGGAGGGAAAGGATGTTTTTTTGCTGCATCAGATGCATTTTGTTGTGTTGGATATTTCAAGTGTGCTGGTTCCAAAAACAAGAAAAAAAAATACAAAAAAACAAACCCTTAAAAGCTGTGCTCTCCTATCTCCCCATTTTTTTTAAAAAAAAAAAAAGGTCAAACAAAAATTGAAGTTAGTAGCTAAAGAAAGAAAGTACTAATTTAATCTCATCATTTTTTTTGGTGAGAATTTTCAGCTCTAAGAATGCAATATTAAAGTGTCACACAAGTGATGTGCTATCAATGCTCCTTTTTTTCATCTTCAAAATAAGTTGGCAGTATTCCGTAATGCACAACAATAGCAACTAATGTGGGAGCAAGCTGAGAGTCTTTGTGCACTTTGTAACATAATCACAACATATAGTTTTTTCTTGTGAAATGTCTAAATGTGGTCATATCACAACATGACCAGGATCAATTTTTTTTTTTTTTTTTTTTTTTGCATTTTGACACTGCCAATAATTTTTTGTCTCCAATTTTAATATCCACCCTAAGACTCTGATGCTGGGAGGGATTGGGGGCAGGAGAGAAGGGGATGACAGAGGATGAGATGGCTGGTTGACATCACCGACTCTATGGACATAAGTTTAAGTGAACTCCAGAAGTTGGTGATGGACAGGGAGGCTTGGAGTGCTGTGATTCATGGAGTCGCAAAGAGTCAGACACGACTGAGTGACTGAACTGAACTGAAGCAAATAATGACAGTTCATTATTCTCAGTGTTAATTTTTCTTTGTGATTTTTTAAAATTTATATTTATTTATTTTAATTAGAGGCTAATTACTTTACAATATTGTATTGGTTTTGCCATACATCAACATGAATCCACCACCAGTGTACACGTGTTCCCAACCCTGAACCCCACTCCCACTTCCCTCCCCACACGATCCCTCTGGGTCATCCCAGTGCACCAGCCCCAAGCATCCTGTATCCTGCATCGAACCTGGACTGGTGATTCGTTTCTTATATGATATTATACATGTTTCAATGCCATTCTTCCAAATCATTCCCCCTCACCCCACAGGGTCCAAAAGACTGTTGTATACATCTTTATAATAAGCCTTTTTACATCATACATAATTCCATCTTAGAAACTGCCCTTTAAGAGGGTTGACTGTTATTGCAATTCCAATTGCCTTTTGTGAACAGCTATACACAGTTTGAACAAATCAAAGATCTTCAGTCAAATAATGAGTAAGTGGCAGAAACTACAAAGGGCAGTTCTGAGAATCTGACTCTGGAACTTTCTGCTACCCTGGGAAACTTGACGTTAGGAACATTAATATCTCAAAATTATTCATCTTAAAGTTTCAATGACTATTAAAAAGCCTTTAGTGCATGAGCTTCCAGGTGACTTAGTGGTAAAGAGTCCACCTGCCTGTGCAGGAGACTCAAGAGATGCAGGTTCAATCCCTGGATTGGGAAGATCCCCTGGAATAGGAAATGACAAACTGCTTCAATGTTCTTTCCTGGAAAAATCCATGGATGGGGGATCCTGGTGGGCTACAGTCCATGGAGTCTCAAAGAGTTGGATATGACTGAGCACACGTTTATAAGCATAGATACACAAAAGAAGAGATCATTTTACTATTTTTCAGAATATTGTCATATGAACTAATAGAAATTAGTAAATACAAAAATTTAAGAATTTATTTGGATCCACAAAGTATTCCATGTATACTGTTTTAAAAAAGACTATTGGATAATAATTTATTAAAAATATGAACAAATTTTCAAATTTATAAAAGTATTTTTAAATGATAAAAGATAATTTTTATAATATTATTAAACTATATAAAATGGCATTTTAACAATAAAATTGTTTCAGCCATCATAAAATAATGTCAGTAAATTACAATAGTAAGGAAAAGAAGGCATTCTTCAGCAAAGTTCTTTTCAAAGTTGTAGAAATATGATCTCTGCATATGTAATATGACTTCAGCAGCTAGGCCAGATCACAAAGTGTGTACCAAGCTCAAAATGTAAAGAGAAAGGGGACTGATGCAAATATCTCAAGGTTGGTTTCACTGTGGTATACAGCTCTGCAGGTGAAAGGGCAGTGCAAAGGAGGCTGGGCAGTAGATCAGACTTGAAATGTGTTTTTGTGTGTTTTTCTCCTTATTCCTTAAGTAGAAATGAAGGAACTACATACACATAAAGGGAACTATAAATTATATGCAGATTTTTATACTGTGCAGAGAACTGGCACTTCTAACTCCTAATTTGGTCAAGGGGACCATTGCAAATAGCACACTTTCTTTATCCAATCATCTATTACTTAGATTGATTCCATATCTTCAGTTTAGTTCACTCTAGTCACTCAGTTGTGTCCAACTCTTTGCTACCCCATGACGCCATCCCTGTAGCACGCCGGGCTTCCCGGTCCATTACCAACTACCAGAGTTTACTCAAACTCATGCCCATTGAATCAGTGATGTCATCTAACCATCTCATCCTCTGTCGTCCCTTTATCCTCCTGCCTTTAATCTTTCCCAGCATCAGGGTGTTTTCCAATGAGCTAGTTCTTCGCATCAGGTGGCCAAAGTATTGGAGTTCCATATCTTAGCTATTGAGAATAGGCAGCAATTGATGCTGGAATTAATGTTCAGATTAATGTTTAGTTTTCTTTGGATAAACACTCAGAACTGAAATTGCTGGATCATATGACAGTTCTATTTTTATATTTTTGAGGATCCCCCCAACTGTTTTCTGAACCACTTTACATTTCTATCAACAAATGTTCTATTTTCTTCACATTCTTACTAACACATGTTATTAGTTCTCTTTATCATGACAGTAATTTTGAGCTGGTATCTTATCTTCTATATCCTGCTACTGCTGCTGCTGCTGCTGCTAAGTCGCTTCAGTCATGTCCAACTCTGTGCGACCCCATGGACTGCAGCCTACCAGGCTTCTCCGTCCATGGGATTCTCCAGGCAAGAACACTGGAGTGGGTTGCCATCTCCTTCTCCAATGCATGGAAGTGGAAAGTGAAAGTGAAGTCGCTCAGTCGTGTCTGACTCTTAGCGACCCCATGGACTGCAGCCTACCAGGCTCCTCCATCCATGGGATTTTCCAAGCAAGAGTACTGGAGCGAGGTGCCATTGCCTTCTCCCTTCTATATCCTAACAATAAGCTATCAGAAAAAGAAAAACAAATTGCTAGTCCAGATTCGATGCAGGATACAGGATGCTTGGGGCTGGTGCACTGGGATGACCCAGAGGGATGGTATGTGTAGGGAGAGGGAAGGGGGGTTCAGGATGGGGAACATGTGTACACCTGTGGTGGATTCATGTTAATGTGTGGCAAAACCAATACAACATTGTAAAGTAATTAGCCTCCAATAAAAATAAATTAAAAATATATATTAAAAAAAACAAATTAGGAAAACAATCCCATTTACAATTACATCATAAAGAATGAAATACCTAGGAATAAATTGAACCAAAGAGGTATAAACACAAAACTTGTATTCTAAAAACTGTAAGACATGGATGAAAAAAAAGTTGAAACCACACATGCATACTTAAATTTAGGAGATTATTCCAAATTGTTTTCCAACATACTTGTGAAATTTTTATCTTGATGAATGCCTGAGTTCTGGTTGATTTTGATATTCTCTAAATTTATTATTGTCAGACTTCAATTTTTGCTAAACTTATGTGAAAAATAGAATTTAATTCTTTTTAGAGGTTTAATTTGTATCATTTAACTTTGCAATGACTGAGAATTTAGTATTGGATATGTTGGCTACATGCTGTGTTTACTTGGTAAAATATTTATATTCTGCATCTATTTTTCTTTGGCATTTTTTGTATTTATTATATTTTTTTTTTACAAATTTGCATTTATTTTCAATTCATAGATTGCTTTATATTTTCTGCCTTATTTAAGACATTACAATTTGAAGATCATAGAAATATTATCCTGTGTTATATTGTGTTATATTATTATTGTGTTATAGTATATATACGAAGTGAAAAGTGAAGTTGCTCAGTCGTGTCCAACTTTTTGCGACCCCATGGATTGTAGCCCACTAGGCTCCTTTGTCCATGGGATTTTTCAGGCAAGAATACTGGAGTGGGTGCCATTTGCTCCTCCATATATATATATAGTGTTATATTATCTTGTGTAGAAATTGATTTTTTGAAGGTTAGAAGTCAGCAGTTATTTTTTAAATAAAAACTATTAAAGTGATTTTTTTCCTTATTGATAAATGTGTCCACCTCGACTGCAATCAAAATTTTCACATGAAGAGTACCCACTTTTGAGTAATTCTAATGTATACCACTGGCTTACTTTCAATAATTATGTTTTCCATTTATTGTAGCATTCTGTAAAATCTTTTATATTAAGAATATTTCCCCTGTAAACACAGTGTTTCTCTTTACTTCACTTTTTCTATTATCTGGAAATTTTGTGTGAATTTCTATTTCTTAATTCTTACAAGTATTTACTAGTAAAATCAACTGATTTAAGGTTTTTTGTTGGCAAGTTCTGTTTTTCATTTTAAATTTGTGACACACATAAGAATATTCACCACTTATTAATGTATCAAATTGAGAAAGTTTCTTTCTATGCCTGATTTATTTAAAGTTTAAACTATAAAAGTTGTTTTGTTCATTTAGTTGTGTCCAATTTTGGAAGAAACACAAGGTGGAATCAAGATTGCCGGGAGAAATATCAATAACCTCAGATATGCAGATGATACCATCCTTATGGCAGAAAGTGAAGAGGAACTCAAAAGCCTCTTGATGAAAGTGAAAGTGGAGGTGAAAAGGTTGGCTTAAAGCTCAACATTCAGAAAACAAAGATCATGGCATCTGGTCCCATCACTGCATGGGAAATAGATGGGGAAACAGTGGAAACAGTGTCAGACTTTGTTTTTCTGGGCTCCAAAATCACTGCAGATGGTGACTGCAGCCATGAAATTAAAAGACACATACTCCTTGGAAGGAAAGTTATGACAAACCTAGATAGCATATTCAAAAGCAGAGACATTACTTTGCCAACAAAGGTTCGCCTAGTCAAGGCTATGGTCTTTCCTGTGGTCATGTATGGATGTGAGAGCTGGACTGTGAAGAAGGCTGAGCACCGAAGAATTGATGCTTTTGAACTGTGGTGTTGGAGAAGACTCTTGAGAGTCCCTTGGACTGCAAGGAGATCCAACCAGTCCATTGTGAAGGAGATCAGCCCTGGGATTTCTTTGGAAGGAATGATGCTAAAGCTGAAACTCCAGTATTTTGGCCACCTCATGCAAAGAGTTGACTCATTGGAGAAGACTCTGATGCTGGGAGGGATTGGGGGCAGGAGGAGAAGGGGACGACAGAGGATGAGATGGCTGGATGGCATCACTGACTCGATGGATGTGAGTCTGAGTGACCTCCGAGAGCTGGTGAAGGACAGCGAGGCCTGGCGTGCTGCGATTCATGGGGTCGCGAAGAGTCAGACACAACTGAGGAACTGATCTGATCTGAATTCTTTGTGACCTCATGAACAGCAGCTTGCCATGTTTCCCTGTTCTTCACTCTCTTCTAAGATTTGTTCAAACTCTTGTCCATTGAGTCAGTGCTGCCATCCAAACATCTCATCCTCTGCCTCCTCCTTCTCCTCTTGCCCTCAGTCTTGCCCAGCATCAGGGTCTTTACCATTGAGTTGGCTCTTTGCATCAGATAGCAAAAGGATTAGGGCTTCAGCTTCATCATCAGTCCTTCCAATGAATATTCAGGGTTTATTTCCTTTAGGATTAACTGGTTCCATCTCCTTGCTGTCCAAGGGACTCTCAAGAGTCTTCTCCACCACTACACTTAGAAATCATTTAGATGAAACTGGAGCCTATTATACAGAGTGAATGAAGTAAGCCAGAAAGAAAAACACCAATATAGTATACTAATGCACTATATGGAATTTAGAAAGATGGTAACAATAACCCTGTATACGAGACAGCAAAAGAGACACTGATGTATAGAACAGTCTTTTGGACTCTGTGGGAGAGGAAGAGGGTGGGATGATTTGGGAGAATGACATTGAAACATGTATAATATGAAATGAGTCACCAGTCCAGGTTCGATGCACGATACTGGATGCTTGGGGCTGGTGCACTGGGACGACCTAGAGGGATGGTATGGGAGGGAGGAAGGAGGAGGGTTCAGGATGGGGAACACATGTATACTTGTGGCGGATTCATTAGATATATGGCGAAACCAATACAATATTATAAAGTTTAAAAAATTAAACTAAATTAAACAAACAAACAAACAAAGAAATCAGTAATTCTTTGGCACTCAGTCTTCTTTATGGTCCAGCTCTCACATCTGCACATGACTATTGGAAAAACATATCTTTGATTATATGGCATGGCTGCAGTCAACATCTGCAGTGACTTTGGAAGCAAAGAAAAGAAAATCTGTCACTCTTTCCACTTTTTCCCCATCTACTTGCCATGAAGTGATGGGACCAGATGCCATAATCTTAGTTTATTGAATGTTCAGTTTTAAGCCATCTTTTTCTCTCTCCTCTTTAACTCTCATCAAGAGGCTCTTTACCACCTCTCCACTTTCTGCCATTAGAGCTATATTATTTGCATATCTGAGATTTCTGTTTTTTTTTTTTTTATTTCTCCAAACAATCTTGATTCCAGCTTGTGATTCATCCAGCCCAGCATTTTGCATGATGTACTCTGTATAGAAGTTAAATAAGCAGAGTGACAATATACAGCCTTGTCATACTCCTATATTTGAAACCAGTTCATTGTTCCATATTTAGTTCTAATTGTTGCTTCTTGACCTGCATACAGGTTCCTCAGGAGACAGGAAAGTGGTCTGGTATTCCCATCTCTTTAAGAATTTTCAGTTTGTTATGATACACATAAAGGCTTTAGCATAGTCAATGAAGCAGAAGTAAATGTTTCCAGGAATTACCTTGCTTTCTCTATGACCCAGGGAATGTTGGCATTTTGATCTCTGTTCCTTCTGTCTTTTTGAAATTCTGCTGGTGCATCTGGAAGTTTTCGGTTTACATACTGTTGAAGCCTAGCTTGGAGGATTTTGATCATTACCTTGCTAGCATGTGAAATGAGTGAAATCATATGATAGTTTTACTAATTTAAGTTTTGTCAGATGCTCTGTGCATGTATTGATAAGATTAATCATAGTATTCTTTTTTGTTTTTATTTTTCAATCTGTGTGCACAACATTACATTAATTGACTATTGAAATTTGAAGCAACCTTATATTTCTGGTATAAATTATGTTCATCCTTTCTATAGATTCCTGGATTTGATTTGCTAATGCTTTATTTAGAAATCTTACAGTTATTAAGGATATTAACTTTCAAATTTTAATTTGTTTTTTTTTTTTTTATTTGTATATTAGAATATATTGCCTGATTTTGGTAGGTGATTTCAGCTTCACAAAATTAGTTGGAAGGTGTTTCTTAAAATATTGGTTTTATTTTTTTTCTTCACGTAATGGAGAAAAATTACCAATGAAGCTATTTAAGCCAGCATTTAATTTCACAGAAGGTTTTTAATTAGGAGGTAGATTGTTGGAATAACTACAGGACACTTTGTTATATACTTTTTCTTATTTAATTTTAATGATTTTCCATGATATTTGTAGTTTTAAACTAAATTATTCAAAGAAAGAAGTTATTGAAATATTGATTTAAATTTTAATAATTGAGAATATTCAAGTCTTTTATATCTTTAAGTTAGAGGATGTTTGCAATCATTAATTTTCTACTCCATCAGTTTTTACATTTATTGGCATAAAAGTGTTTCTAATTTTATCATATATTTTCATTATCTCTAGTACCTATCTCTAGTACGTAGAGAGATCTAGAGAACTTTTTTTAAATTTTCCTTTCCCCTGGATTAGTCTGTTTAGGTAAAATTTTTAGCTTTTCTAAAATAACAAATTATGACTTAGTGGGTTTTTTTCTGTTAAATTTTTTTTTTATTTTTGTCTTGTTTCATTGATATCTTTCTTAACTCTCTTAGTTTTCATAGATTTAAATTGTACCAATTTTTTTTCAGGCTTTATAATATGGATTCTTGAATCATTTATCTTTAGAAATTTTTTCTTTCTAATACAGTGTATGAGGTCAGAATATCCCTAAAGCACTGCCAGAATGCATTGCACAGATTTTGACTTACTGTATTTTATTATGCTTCCTGTCAAGGTTATTTAAAATTCTGTTACTTGATTTCTAAATATATGTAACTTTTTTCTGCTCTGCTTAGAGAATATAAACAAATAGATACAGTTCTTAAAAGTAATGTCTCATTTTATAGTCAGTTAATCATTATTTACCAATCAATTTTGATAAACATTTTATGCCAGCATGACATAATGCATAATTAGATTTACTTAGATGCAATTGACTTTCCATAATTTCATTTAAGTTGGTTTTGTTAACTGTGTCAAACAGATTTACTCTATCTTTACTGAATCTTTCTCTGGTCTAGTAATCCACACAAAACACAGCAACAGGATTTGCTGTGTGTGTGTGTGTGTGTGTGTGTGTGTGTGTGTGTGTGTGTGTGTCGGTGTGGGGGGGGGGCGGTGGCAGATGAGTCATTCAGTCATGTCCGACTTTTTGTGACCCCATGGTTGGTAACACACCCAGGCTTCTCTGTCCATAGAATTTTCCAGGGAAGAATGTTGTTGCTTTCTTAGCTCATAAATAAATCCATACATTAATCAATTGCCTAGACAAAGTTGTGGTGGAAATATGTCATCTCTCAATGCTTGCTTTTTATTATATTTATTATATAGGTTGGTGCAAAAATAATTGCAGTTTTACATTGGTGAATTTTGCTGTTTGATATTGGAATATATTCTGAAATAAATGTGGCTATATTATATATCTTTAATGCTCATTTCTTATGGATTTTCTTGTGTGTGTGTGCTTTTTTTTTTTTTTTTTTCCAATCACTCACTTCAGTTCAGTTCAGTCGCTCAGTTGTGTCCGACTCCTTGCGACCTCATGAATCGCAGCAAGCCAGGCCTCCCTGTCCATCACTAACTCCCACAGTTCCCACAGACTCACGTCCATCGAGTCAGTGATGTGATCCAGCCATCTCATCCTCTGTCGTCCCCTTCTCCTCCTGCCCCCAATCCCTCCCAGCATCAGAGTCTTTTCCAATGAGTCAACTCTTCACATGAGGTGGCCAAAGTACTGGAGTTTCAGCTTTAGCATCATTCCTTCCAAAGAAATCCCAGGGCTGATCTCCTTCAGAATGGACTGGTTGGATCTCCTTGCAGTCCAAGGGACTCTCAAGAGTCTTCTCCTACACCACAGTTCAAAAGCATCAATTCTTTGGCGCTCAGCTTTCTTCACATTTCAACTCTCACATCCATACATGACCACTAGGAAAACCATAGCCTTGACTAGACGGACTTTTGTTGGCAAAGTAATGTCTCTGCTTTTGAATATGCTGTTTTATATTTATTTTAGACTATAGAAATGATGTTATACCAAAAGCAAATTTGCATGATTTTTTAATTTACATTCAAAATGGGTCATAAAGCAGTGCAGACAACTCACACCATCAACAAAACATTTGGCCCAGGAGCTGCTAGTGAATGTACAGTGCACTGGTTTTTCAAGACCTTTTGCAAAGGAGATAAGAATCTGAAGGTGAGGAGGGTAGTGGCTGGCCATCGAAAGTTAACAATCAACAATTGAGTGCCGTCTTTGAAGTTGATCCTCTTACAGCTGCAGGAGAAGTTGCCAAAGAATTCAGCATCAACCGTCCTACAATAATTTGGCATTTGAAACAAATTGGAAAGGTGAAAAAGTTCAATAAATTTGTGCCTCATGAGCTGATTGCAAATCAAAAAAAATCATTATTTTGAAGTATCATCTTCTTTTATTCTATGCAACAATGAACCATTTCTAAATTTGATTGTGTTATGTGATGATATTTCAATTGTGATGTGTGACAAAAAGCGGATCTTATGTGATAATAGACGACAAGCAGCTCAGTGGCTGGACTGAGAAGCTCCAAAGCACTTACTAAATCTAAACTTGAACCAAAAAAAGATCATGGTCACTATTTGGTGGTCTGCAGTCCATCTGTTCCATTATAGTTTTCTGAACCCCAGCAGAACCATTACATCTAAGAAGTATGCTCAGCAAATTGATGAGATGCACCAAAAAATGCAATGCTTACAGCTAGCATTGGTGAACAGAATGGGCCCAGTTCTTTTCCACAACAATGCCAGATCACACTTCATACAACCAATATTTCAAAAGTTGAACGAATTGGGCTACAAAGTTTTGCTTCATTTGCTATATTCACATGACCTCTCACCAGCCTACCACCACTTCTTCAAGCATCTCCACAACTTTATGTAGGGAAAACACTTCCACTTCCACACCCAGCAGGATGCAGAAAATGCTTTCCAGAGTTCAAATCCTAAAATATGATTTTTACCCAATAGGAATCAAAAAGCTTATTTCTCATTGGCAAAAATGTGTTGATTGTAACCGTTCCTATTTTTATTAATAAAAATACATTTGAGTCTAGTTATAATGATGTAAAATTCATTATCTGAAATCTCAGTTACTTTTTTACCAACCTGATAATTATTTTCTTCTGCTTATATATTTGGAGAAGGCAATGGCAATCTACTCCAGTACTCTTGCCTGGAAAATCCCATGGACGGAGGAGCCTGGTAGGCTGCAGTCCATGGGGTTGCTAAGAGTTGGACACGACTGAGCGACTTCACTTTCACTTTTCATTTTCATGCATTGGAGAAGGAAATGGCAACCCACTCCAGTGTTCTTGCCTGGAGAATCCCAGGGACGGGGGAGCCTGGTGGGCTGCCGTCTATAGGGTCGCACAGAGTTGGACACGACTGAAGCGACTTAGCAGCAGCTTCAGCAGGAGCAGCTTATATATTAAAAAATGCAAAATGCAAAATGTTACATTTTTCCTTTTGCTAATTTCAATTATAATGCCCCAAGATATGATTGAATGGAAAATTTGAAATCTATAATATTTTAAAAGCTATATTCACAACCAAATAAATATATGAGAAAGAAAAAATATTTAAAGTACTTTTGGATAAAAAATAGCTTTAAAATAACATATTTCCAATTTATTTTTTTCTGTTACTTTATTGTAACCTGTATCACAACCATGTAACACCGTGATACCAGAATATTTATCATTTTGTGTGGTGAATTATATAGTTTCTACTCTGAAATCAATACACAGAAATATCCCAATATTTGCATGATCTAGCTTATAGTAAAATAAAGAGTATAATTTAGAAACTAGGCTTGGCATAAATTAATAGCATTTATTTCCAGTATCTAGAAATTTCCTTTAAAAGTCAATTTTTAAATATGTGAATTCAGAGCAATTAAACTGATAGCAGCTCAAAAATCTAGAGTAATTTAGAATATGAGTAACATGTGAATAAATTGAGTAAGTATGTACATTATATTTTCTGGTGTTTGATAATTTTTCAAGTGTTTAAGCAGACCTTCACTTATGCTTTTATTTGTGCAATTTAATATGGTTATAAGAGTGCAGACACCAAAATGAGTAAAGAGAATTAAGGACCCAAATTACGTCATGTTACTGCAAATTGTATCACCATTTTTTAGCCCTATGGCTTTATACTTTGAAACTTCCTTGATTTAATGACAATCAAGAGTCTTTTTTACTGCCATTAATAGGTTAACCAACCATAAAATTTGCCTTGATAGTTCTTTGACCTGAGTAAAGAATTTTTTCTTTGGATTATTTCAATTGAAACATACGTTTGGTTTTAGAGTAATGTATTTTTCTTCTTTTTGGAACCTACGGTGCTCATTCCTTTTCAAGAAGTTTTTGAGAAGATGTTTTATTCATAATCACTCTTCTTTTCTATAAAGCAAGTGCCACAATGATTGATCTGTCCAGTATTGAAGGAGCCCTGTTTGAATTGGTCCTAAGTCAATACATGCTCTTAAAAATGAATGAGTCCTGAGAATGAGTATCCAAGATTTTCCATCACTAAAGCTCAGTTTAATTCCTGATTGTAAACATTTTCCAAGATTGTAGCACAGGAGGAGGGCACACAGGTGAAGAATGCTGCTCTCATTGAGTTATAATGATAAAACTGTCTTCTGGGGAGGACAAGGCAACCAGAGTTCTAAAGCAGGCCAACAGAGAATATAATGCTTTACAGACAGAAAATTCTGGCAATCTGTAAGATCCTCTTCAAGCCTTCCTCTGGGTACTAATCAGCATATGTGTATGAGGAAACTGGGTAAGTCAAGGAAAGAATCATACAAAAGTGTTGCAGGAAAGAGTACTTGGAGCCAACACAAGACAAGGAATAGTATATCTATTCTATTAAGTTGGATGGAAGATTTGATAATTATGGGCCATGATGAAGATAACCCAGAAAGTTCTTGCCTTATTATTGAATTACTGAAACATAGTAATATTAAAATTGACCATATATCTAAATTAACCATATAACTATAGTAATTATTGAAAATATCCATATACCTGAATAGTGTGTGTATATATATATATATATAATTTTTTTAATTTTATCACAGAAGAAACTATAGAAATGTTATAGAAACAAAATATCCAGGGTCCAAAAAGATAAATTCTCAGTGTCTATCATACAACTAAAAATGATCAGGTAGGCAAAGAAGGAGGAAAATATGACTCATAATATAGAAAAAAATCAGTGCTGACCTAGTATAGAACTGACATGATGTTTAGTTAGTAACAAGATGTAAGAGATGCTTAATTAATAGCTGTTTAATTAGTAACAATAATATTAAAATAGCTACAATTGAAATAAAAGGCACTTGATCCTTGGAAGAAAAGCTAGGACAAACCTAGACAGTGTATTAAAAAGCAGAGACATTACTTTGCAGACAAAGGTACGTATATGCAAAGCTATCATTTTTCCAATAGTTATGTATGGATGTGAGAGTTGTACCATAAAGAAGGTGAACGCTGAAGAATTAATGCTTTTAAACTGTGGTGAGGTATGGCAAACCAATACAATATTGTAAAGTAATTAGCCTCCAATTAAATAAATTTATATTAAAAATAAATAGACTAAGATAAAAACTAAATAAAATAAAATAAACTGTGGTGTTGGAGAAGACACTTGAGAGTCTCTTGGATTACAAGGAGATCAAACCAATCAATCCTAATGGAAATCACTCCTGCATATTTGTTGGAAGGACTTGATGCTGAAGCTGAAACTCCAATACTTGAGTCACCTGATGTGAAGAGTCAACTCATTAGAAAAGACCCTGATGCTGGGAAAGACTGACGGTGGGAGGAGAAGGGGATGACAGAGGATGAGATGTTTGAATGGCATCACTGACTCAATGGACATAAAATTTGAGCAAGCTCCAGGAGATGGTGAAGGACAGAAAAGCCTGTCATGCTACAGTTCATGAGGTTGCAAAGAGCTGGACATGACTGAGCAACTGAACAGCAATAACAAGAAACCAGAAGAAAGATTGCACATTTTAAAGTAGAGATATGAATATAAATAATCTTAAATTTTGATAGGGAAAGCTAAAATGTTCAATATTATAACAAAATGCACTAATTGGGAATAACAAAAACTTAAAAATTGAATGAATAAACATTTGTTAACTTGAAGACGTAAAAATAGAAACTACCATAAAATGAAAGACACAGAGAGAGAGGATTGAAATAAAGTCAGAAGTATAAGTGAATTGTGGAATAATGTATGCTGCCTGATATACAGCAACTCCTCTACATGCAAAGGAGTTCCATTCTGAGAGTGTTTGTAAGCCAATTTATTCATAAGTCCAAACAAGTTAGCCTAGACATACATCTAACACAATTAGCTTTATAGTACTGTACTGTAATAGGTTTATAATATTTTTATACAAATAATACATAAAAACAAACACAAAAAATGAGGAACACATTTGATCTTACAGTACAGTACCTTGAAAATCACAATGCTTGTGCTAAGCCACTTCAGTTGTGTCTGACTCCTTGAGACCCCATGGACAGTAGCCTGCCAGACTTCTCTGTCCATGGGACTCTCCAGGAAAGAATACTGGAGTGGGTTGCCATTCCCTCCTCCAGGGGATGTTCCCGACCCAGGTATCGAACCTATGTCTCTTATGTCTATGTGCATTATCAGGCAAGTTTGTTTTTTTTTTTTTTTTTTTTTACCAGTAGCACCACCTGAGAAGACTGTGAAAATCACAATCGTACAGTTTTACAGGTGGCATGGAGTGAACAGACCATCTGTTCACTGAAGTATTACTGACTAAAGAGGAAAAAGAGGTGGGGGATGGTAAAGTTGAAGGATCCTTAGCAATAGGAGATGTATTCTTCACATGACGATGTATGGCAGACATGTAAACTAACTTACATGACTGGGCATGTCAATCCACATTCACAACTTTGAAAGTTCTCAACTTGGAAGTTTGTATGTAGGGGACTTACTGAATATAAGTAACTGAAGTTCCCAAAGAGAAGAAGGCACGAGTGATGTACACACACACAAAATTTTCAAGATAAAGAAAGATTAATCCCATATATTAAATCATCTGTTTAATTTTATTAAGGAACATTTAGTAATGTGTGAATATACATTGAATAAATAATACAGTCACCAGTAAAAAAGCTTGTGCAAAGAAATGTAGTTCAGCACAAGGTAAAACCTTCTGGACTACTTTAATAATTCTATTGTATCTTTTTAGTATGCACTAATTTCTGCACTTGCAGTATATATATATGTTAAGACCATTTTTTTCATTAAAATATTGTATTGTTCTTCTGAACCCCTTACCACCATATCAATTTCCTCCTGTTTTTACATTGTTTTGTGTCTCTGGATGTCAACATCTATGCATTGCATTACCAGGATCATTTATTAAGCCTTCTTGTTGGATTTTCCCAATGGGACATAGTATTACTCTTTCTTCTACGTGGTCCTAGCAGTAGCTATAAGCTTCTAAGTTTATAATTCTTGTTGGAGAGCCCTTCTTCAACGTTTCCAGCTCCAAGTAATACTGTTTTTTAGCATTCAAGGCCTAAGAATAGTTGCAGATTTACAATGTCACTAGTAACTGCATCATTTCCCATTCCTTTTTGGTTCCCTTAAGCCTAATTCGGAGAAGGCAATGGCACCCCATTCCAGTACTCTTGCCTGGAAAATCCTATGGATGGAGGAGCCTGCAGTCCATGGGGTCGCTGAGGGTCAGATATGACCGAGCAACTTCACTTTCACTTTTCATTTTCTTGCATTGGAGAAGGAAATGGCAACCCACTCCACTGTTCTTGCCTGGAGAATCCCAGGGACGGGGAGCATGGTGGGCTGCTGTCTATGGGGTCGCACAGAGTCAGACACGACTGAAGTGACATAGCAGTAGCAGTAACAGTAAGCCTAATTATATCCTTGGACAAATTTTCCCTGATGCTTTCTCTTCTTGTTAAATACACTTCAGTGTGCAATCTGCCTCTTATCCAAGGCACTATAATGTATCTTTCTTACATAGCTTGTTAACTTGATATTTCAATAACTATTACCTTTCCACATTTCATTATAGCCTATTAACCTACCTTCCTCATTTTGGAGTATCAGTCTTTGTGCCTGAAAAGGAAGGGACTGGTGCTAAGCAGGGTACTAACCTAGCGTGCAAAGTAAGAACTTCTGCTATGAGATAACATCAAAGTTGGGACTAAAACGAAGATGTACTGGACATCTGTCATTATAACTCTATTATAACCCTCTCAGTCAGTTCAGTTCAGTCGCTCAGTTGTGTTTGACTCTTTGTGACCCCATGAATTGCAGCACGCCAGGCCTCCCTGTCCATCACCAGCTCCCGGAGTTCACCCAGACTCACGTCCATCGAGTCGGTGATGACATCCAGCCATCTCATCCTCTGTCATCCCCTTCTTCTCCTGCCCCCAATCCCTCCCAGCATCAGAGTCTTTTCCAATGAGTCAATTCTTCGCATGAGGTGGCCAAAGTATTGCAGTTTCAGCCTCAGCATCAATCCTTCCAATGAACACCCAAGAATGATCTCCTTCAGAATGGACTGGTGGGAGCTCCTTGCAGTCCAAGGGACTCTTAAGAGTCTTCTCCAACACCACAGTTCAAAAGCATCAATTCTTTGCTACTCAGCTTTCTTCACAGTCCAACTCTCACATCCATACATGACTACTGGAAAAACCATAGCCTTGACTAGATGGACCTTTGTTGGCAAAGTAATGTCTCTGCTTTTCAATATGCTGTCTAGGTTGGTCATAACTTTCCTTCCAAGGAATAAGCACCTTTTCATTATAGAGGACTGAAATGCAAAATTAGGAAGTCAAGAAACACCTGGAGTAACAGGCAAATTTTGCCTTGGATTACAGAATGAAGCAGGACAAAGGCTAATAGAGTTTTGCCAAGAGAACACACTGGTCATAGCTAACATCCTCTTCCAACAACACAAGAGAAGACTCTACACATGGACATCACCAGATGCTCAACACCAAAATCAGAGTGATTATATTCTTTGCAGCCAAAGATGAAGAAGCTCTATGCAGTCAGCAAAAACAAGACTGGGAGCTGACTGTGGCTCAGAGCATGAAATCCTTATTGCCAAATTCAGACTGCAATTGAGCAAAGTAGGGAAACCACTAGACCATTCATGTATGACTTAAATAAAATCCCTTATGGTTATACAGCAGAAGTGAGAAATAGATTTAAGGGACTAGATCTGATAGAGTGCCTGATGATCTATGGACGGAGGTTCATGACATTTACAGGAGACAGGGATCAAGACCATCCCCATGGAAAAGAAATGCAAAAAAGCAAAATGTCTGTCTGGGGAGGCTTTACAAATTATAATCCTCTACTCTTCCTTAACTATAAATACCATTCATAGTGAAACTTAATCAGGAATCACATACCTGAAAGTTTGTAACAGGCATGTTCAGAGCAAAATCGTCTTTGTAAACATGTACAGATATATGCACTATTTAGTAATAGTGTGCTGTCATGATTAGCACAAAACTGATACAAAAAAGATTAACATAAATTTTCTATGCTGTTTTGTTTCAAACTATTACACATTCAACTTTTAGTTATTGGACACGATTATGTGCAAGGCAAAACTAGCCACATCCAGATTTATTAATTTTTAATGAAATATTTTAAAATCAGCATGAAGTAAATATAGATACACAGCTTAGAAATATACAAATACTCATATACTCTTACATAGTGGTTATATTCTTACTCTTTTTATTAGCATCTTGTAGGTGGGAGAACAGAAGTGATTAATGACAATAAAAATAAGTGATTTGCCTAAGATTACACAATAGATTACTGGTTCTGAAAGAGATTTGAATCCAGACAATCTGCCTATTTTGGCCACTTGATGCAAACAACTGACTCATTGGAAAAGTCCCTGATGCTGGGAAAGATTGCGCATAGAAGGAGAAAGCCTCAGAGGACCAGATGGTTGAATGGCATCACCCATGCAATGGACATGAACTTGGGCAAATTCCAAGAGATGGTTGGAGACAGGGAGACCTGGCATGCTACAGGCCATGGGGTTGGACATAGTTGGACGTGATTGGGCAACTGAACAACAAATAAAATCTGCCTTAAATCCATTATTTTAGCCAATACATTATGCTGCCTCTCAAAATAGTTGCAATATTTTACATTTTAAAAAAATATATATCTCCATCTATTAGTGTCCACTTTGATTTCTTTCACCAGTGTTTTATAGTTTTCTATATATAGGTCTTTAGATTCTTTAGGAAGATATATTCCTAAGTATTTTATTGTTTTCATTGCAATGGTGAATGGAATTGTTTCCTTAATTTCTCTTTCTACTTTCTCGTTATTAGTGTACAGGAATGCAAGGGATTTCTGTGTGTTAATTTTATATCCTGCAACTTTACTATATTCATTGATCAGTTCTAGTAATTTTCTGGTGGAATCTTTAGGGTTTTCTATGTAGAGGATCATGTCATCTGCAAACAGTGAGAGTTTTACTTCTTCTTTTCCAATTTGGATTCCTTTTATTTCTTTTTCTGCTCTGATTGCTGTGGCCAAAACTTCCAAAATTATGTTGAATAGTAATGGTGAAAGTGGGCATCCTTGTCTTGTTCCTGACTTTAGAGGAAATGCTTTCAATTTTTCACCATTGAGGATAATGTTTGCTGTGGGTTTGTCATATATAGCTTTTATTATGTTGAGGTATGTTCCTTCTATTCCTGCTTTCTGGAGAGTTTTTATCATAAATGGATGTTGAACTTTGTCAAAGGCTTTCTCTGCATCTATTGAGATAATCATATGGTTTTTATTCTTCAGTTTGTTAATGTACCATGTTCATGGATTGGTAGAATCAATATAGTGAAAATGAATATACTACCCAAAGCAATTTATAGATTCAATGCAATCCCCATCAAGCTACCAACGGTATTCTTCACAGAGCTAGAACAAATAATTTCTCAATTTGTATGGAAATACAAAAAACCTCGAATAGCCAAAGCTATCTTGAGAAAGAAGAACGGAACTGGAGGAATCAACCTGCCTGACTTCAGGCTCTACTACAAAGCCACAGTCATCAAGACAGTATGGTACTGGCACAAAGACAGAAATATAGATCAATGGAACAAAATAGAAAGCCCAGAGATAAATCCACGCACATATGGTCACCTTATCTTTGACAAAGGAGGCAAGAATATACAATGGATTAAAGACAGTCTCTTTAACAAGTGGTGCTGGGAAAACTGGTCAAACACTTGTAAAAGAATGAAACTAGAACACTTTCTAACACCATACACAAAAATAAACTCAAAATGGATTAAAGAGCTAAATGTAAGACCAGAAACCATAAAACTCCTAGAAGAAAACATAGGCAAAACACTCTCTGACTTACATCACAGCAGGATCCTCCATGACCCACCTCCCAGAATATCGGAAATAAAATAAAAAATGAACAAATGGGACCTAATCAAACTTAAAAAGCTTCTGCACAACAAAGGAAACTATAAGCAAGGTGAAAAGACAGCCTTCAGAATGGGAGAAAATAATAGCAAATGAAGCAACTGACAAACAACTAATCTCAAAAATATACAAGCAACTTCTACAGCTCAATTCCAGAAAAATAAATGACCCAATCAAAAAATGGGCCAAAGAACTAAATAGATATTTCTCCAAAGAAGACATACAGATGGCTAACAAACACATGAAAAGATGCTCAACATCACTCATTATCAGAGAAATGCAAATCAAAACCACTATGAGATACCATCTCACGCCAATCAGAACGGCTGCTATCCAAAAGTCCACAAGCAATAAATGCTGGAGAGGGTGCAGAGAGAAGGGAACCCTCTTGCACTGTTGGTGGGAATGCAAACTAGTACAGCCACTATGGAGAACAGTATGGAGATTCCTCAAAAAACTGGGAATAGAACTGCCTCACGATCCAGCAATCCCACTGCTGGGCATATACACTGAGAAATCCAGAATTGAAAGAGACACGTGTACCCCAATGTTCATAGCAGCACTGTTTACAATAGCCAGAGCGTGGAAGCAACCTAGATGTCCATCCACAGATGAATGGATAAGCAAGCTGTGGTACATATACACAATGGAGTATTACTCAGTCATTAAAAAGAATACATTTGAATCAGTTCTAAGGAGGTGGATGGAACTGGAGCCTATTATACAGAGTGAAGTAAGCCAGAAACAAAAACACAAATACAGTATACTAACGCATATATATGGAATTTAGAAAGATGGTAAAAATAACCCTATTTATGAGACAGCAAAAGAGACACTGATGTATAGAACAGACTTTTGGACTCTGGGACCAGGAGAAGGTGGGATGATTGGGGAGAATAGCATTGAAATATGTATAATATTATATCTGAAACGAGTCGTCAGTCCAGGTATGATGCCCGATAACAAATGCCTGGGGCTGGAGCACTGGGACGACCTGGAGGGATGGTGTGGGGAGGGGAGAGGGAGGAGGGTTCAGGATGGGGAACACATGTATACTGGCGGTGGATCCATCTTGATGTATTGTAAAAGCAATACAATATTGTAAAGTTAAGCAAAATAAAAAAAAATAAAAAAAATAAAATTCAACATTCACAAAACTAAAATAAATAAATAAATAAATATATAGTTAAAATATTTAAAACTCACTAGTTACTCTTCTATACAGAGTAATTATGACAGTGATATTCTTTAAAGACCAAACTAAGTTCAGTTCAGTTCAGTCGCTCAGTCGTGTCAGACTCTTCGCGACACAGTGAATCACAGAATGCCAGGCCTCCCTGTTCATCACCATCTCCCGGAGTTCACTCAGACTCATGTCTATCAAGTCGGTGATACCATCCAGGCATCTCATCCTCTGTCTTCCCCTCTTACTTCTGCCCCCAATTCCTCCCAGCATCAGAATCTTTTCCAATGAGTCAACTCTTCACATGAGGTGGCCAAAGTACTGGAGTTTCAGCTTTAGCATCATTCCTTCCAAAGAAATCCCAGGGCTGATCTCCTTCAGAATGGACTGGTTGGATCTCCTTGCAGTCCAAGGGACTCTCAAGAGTCTTCTCCAACACCACAGTTCAAGAGCATCAATTCTTTGGCGCTCAGCCTTCTTCACAGTCCAACTCTCACATCCATACATGACCACAGGAAAAACCATAGCCTTGACTAGGCGAACCTTTGTGGGCAAAGTAATGTCTCTGCTTTTGAATATGCTATCTAGGTTGGTAATAACTTTCCTTCCAAGGAGTATGTGTCTTTTAATTTCATGGCTGAAGTCACCATCTGCAGTGACCTAAAGATAAACAATAAAGATTTAAAATAGCTTCATGTGAAAGTATTTACCTTTTCATTTCCAGTCATTCAGTCCTGCACTGAGGGTAACAAGAGTTATGAATTACACCAAAGATTTCATAAACCAGTGGCTAAAATGGAAGACATGCTCCACACAACCTATCAATCACAAAAGGAAAAATGGTACCATTTGGATTAGAAGTAAGAAGAATAATGCATTTTCATCCTTAAGAGTTAGAAGTGAAATAGATCTTTCAGCTCCAAGATAGCAAAACAAGCAATATGAAAGCTTTATTTGCGCAAGGTATTTGGCACAACAAGCAATCCAAAAGCATTATTTGTTCACAGTATTTTGTAGCATCTGTTCCATTTATCATGGGAGTGAATGGTTGAGACTTGGAAACTTTTAGTTATGGTTCTGGCCCAGGATCAGTGACCCCATGCTGAGATTAATACCTTAGGTTTAAAGGTGATTGACCTCCCCCAAAGGCTGAGCTGCAGTAGCTAGCTCAAATTATCAATGTTTTAAGTTCCAGTGTGTTTTGAAAGGAAGAGCTAGGTTTTGCTAACCTGAGGAAATGAGAAAATGAAATTCTACAAATGATTTCCCCCAAAGCAAATGCTAAACAATATTATTGCATGCAAATGATATTAATCCCTGTGAACTTTCCTTTTATATATAATTATAAAGCAATCTTGAAGGTGAGGCATGTCTTTGCCTTTGATGCTATTCAGTTTCTGATGAGAGACTTTCTCAAGTGTTTTTGAAATCTAAAAAGAAAAGAAAAGGAAAGGAAGGATTGCAAGGAGGTAACCACAGATTTTTTACATGAATCAACAATTAGGAAAAAGAAAAAAACAACTTCAAAGGCATGGTATGTAAGACTGATAGAACATGCAAGATATGTACCATATATATTATCATACATTTACAGCATAAAAGCTTAGAGACACAGGGCTTGTTTGATGTTGTCAACCCTCTAATATCTGTAGCAATTAAAAACAAAACAAAACTAAATGACTTAGTAGGACCAACATCTATAAGACTAACATTGACAATATATGGACCAATTTGATTATGAATGCAACTGATCAATATACAGTTAAAATAGCTTTAGCATTTAAATTGTTTTTAAACCAAATTATTTTGTTTATTTAAGTTATAGGTCAGGAGAAGGCAATGGCACCCCACTCCAGTACTCTTGCCTGGAAAATCCCATGGACTGAGGAGCCTGGTAGGCTGCAGTCCATGAGGTTGCTAAGAGTCAGACAAGACTGAGCGACTTCACTTTCACTTTTCACTTTCATGCATTGGAGAAGGAAATGGCAACCCACTCCAGCGTTCTTGCCTGGAGAATCCCAGAGACAGAGGAGCCTGGTAGGAGGCTGTCTATGGGGTCACACAGAGTCGGACACGACTTAAGTGACTTAGCAGCAGTAGCAGCAAGTTATAGGTCAAATAAAGTGAATTATTAAATAAGCGACAGAAGTATGCCAGCATAACAACATATGACAAGTACAATTCTAGGCACTGGAATTCTATCATTTTTGATCTTACTATGTACCATACATTTAAGCAGGAGAAATGGAGGTAAATACAACCAGACTATGCTCAGTGCCACAGGGCAGACTGTTGGGTAGTGTGTTGCAGGGAGCTCTCTCTGAGGATGTCAGTGTGGATCTATGATGAAAAGAAATGTTCTCACAAAGGATTATGGGGAAGGCATTTCAAGGAGCATCAAGAGCCTGAAGATGGGGATGGGAGGCCATACATTGGAGGAAGAACCAGGATGTCCGTATCAGGAAGCAGTCTGAGACAGAGTGAACATGAGCAGAGAATGGCAGGGAAAACAATCAAGTAAAGCTAGAGAGGTAGTGAGGAGTCAGATGATAACAGATTGTGACATGCGTATGCTTCTATTATATTATGGAATGCTTTAAACAGAATTTTAGGGTACCATAGTGACTCCTGAGGAGCAATATGGAATATATTAACTATATAAATGATATTCTTGGACCTGTAGTTTCATGAGTTATTTTAAGGCATGATGTATTAGTTTCTCAGCATTATAGTGATACTATAGCAGTTGGATTTATGATTTACATTTGGTTACACCAAAGTTTTTGGAGGGTTGATAGTTGAGACTCTCCAGGTAGCTAGAATGTACTTATGTGACACTGTGTTAGACTCCCAACAGAAGTAGACTCTGGGCTTCTTCAGTGGTCCCTGGCACTGGAGTGCTTTCCATGCATGACCCTTGTAGTTTGAATCCTTATAGAACACACCCTGAGAGACCCAGCAGTATAGAAGGACAAAGAAGACTACTCCATTTACACTTGTGCATTCCATTTGTGCACTGTATCCTACAGTTGAGTATATACAATGTTGAATCTGTAAGTCTCTCTGCAAACACTTAAGTTAAATAATGCCTAATTAACAACGTTCCTTACAGTTAAGAAAAAAGTCAATAAAGTATTTTGTGTCTGTTACTTTTGGAAGGTTATTGGTAATAGTTTCTTCAATAATTTGATGTTTCTTAATTGAGATGTTTTATCATTAATTTGTAAGTAAACTACAGCCTAGCCTACTGAACTTAGTATTTCAATAGTAGTTTTAAATTTTTTTAATCCTAAATACTTTCTTAAAAAGATTAGAGAAGGAAAATGTATAAAGCATATAAAGCAAGGCTGCTTTGGATAAAGGAGAATAAGAGGAATAGAACTTATTCATTGTACTTGAATAATAGAAATTAATGATGATTTTCCCACCAATGTACATTACCATGAATTTAAGCTTTTAATATTTATGAAACACTTTAGACATTTTAGAAACAGACATAAGTCCATCTGCATCGGCTCTAAATCATCCTCAAATGTTTAATTCCTAGATTATACAGTGTATATGATAAAGTACCAAAACTTTTTTGAACAATGAGGGAATGTTTTAGGAAGTTCTAACACTGTGGCCACCTGATGTGAATAACTGACTCATTTGAAAAGACCCTGATCCTGGGAAAGATTGAGGGAAGAAGGAGAAGGGGGAGACAGAGGATGAGACGGTTGGATGGCATCTCTGACTCAATAGACAAGGAAGCTGGAGGAGCTGCAGTCCATGTGGTTGCAAGGAGTCATACATGACTTAATGAGTGAACAACAGCAAATGTTTTTGGAATAAAGAGTTTTCTTTCAACTACATGGGCTTTCCTGGTTGCCATGCAGGAGACTTGGGTTAGACCCTTGGGTTGGGAAGATCCCCTGGAGAAAGGAATGGCTACCTACTCCAGTATTTTTCCCTGGAGAATCCCATGGACAGAGATGTCTGGTGGGCTATAGTCCATGGAGTTGCAGTTAGTAAATGTATACTTAGTTCAGTTCAGTTCAGTTCAGTCACTCAGTCGTGTCCGGCCTCAGTCAGCATGCCAGGCCTCCCTATCCATCACCAACTCCCAGAGTTCACTCAAACTCACGTCCATTGAGTCAGTGATGTCATCTAGCCATCTCATCCTCTGTCGTCCCCTTCTCCTCTTGCCCCGAATCCCTCCCAGCATCAGGGTCTTTTCCAATGAGTCAACTTTTCTCATGAGGTGGCCAAAATACTGGAGTTTCAGCCTTAGTATCATTCCTTCCAAAGCATACCTAGGACTGATATCCTTTAGAATGGACAGTTGGATCTCCCTGCAGCCCAAGGGACTCTCAAGCATAGCTTTAAGAGTAAGTAGGAATGCATCTAGACAAAAAATACATCTAGGCAAAAAAGCAATCTTGAGAAAGAAGAATGGAACTGGAGGAATCAACCTGCCTGACTTGAGGCTCTACTACAAAGCCACAGTCATCAAGACAGTATGGTACTAGCACAAATAAAGAAATATAGATCAATGGAACAAAATAAAAAGCCCAGAGATAAACCCACGCACCTATGGACACCTTATCTTTGACAAAGGAGGCAAGAATATACAATGGAGAAAGACAATCTCTTTAACAAGTGGTGCTGGGAAAACTGGTCAAACCATTTGTAAAAGAATGAAACTAGAACACTTTCTAACACTATACACAAAAAGAAACTCAAAATGGATTAAAGATCTAAACATAAAACCAGAAACTATAAAACTCCTGGAGGAGAACATAGGCAAAACACTCTCCGACATACATCACAGCAGGATCCTCTATGACCCACCTCCCAGAATATTGGAAATTAAAGCAAAAATAAACAAATGATATCTAATTAAACTTAATAGCTTCTGCACAACAAAAGAAACTATAAGTGAGCTGAAAAGACAGCCTTCAGAATGGGAGAAAATAATAGCAAATGAAGCAACTGACAAAGAACTAATCTCAAAAATATACAAGCAACTCCTGCAGCTCAATTCCAGAAAAATAAACGACCCAATCAAAAAATGCGTCAAAAAACTAAATAAACATTTCTCCAAAGAAGACATACAGATGGCTAACAAACACATGAAAAGATGCTCAACATCACTCATTATCAGAGAAATGCAAATCAAAACCACAATGAGGCACCATTTCATTCCAATCAGAATGGCTGCTATCCAAAAGTCTACAAGCAATAAATCCTGGAGAGGGTGTAGAGAAAAAGGAACCCTCTTACACAGTTGGTGGGAATGCAAACTAGTACAGCCACTATGGAGAACAGTGTGGAGATTCCTTAAAAAACTGGAAATAGAACTACCATATGATCCAGTAATCCCACTGCTGGGCATACACACTGAAGAAACCAGAATTGAAAGAGACACGTTTAACCCAATGTTCATCGCAGCACTGTTTATAATATCCAGGACATGGAAGCAACCTAGATGTCCATCAGCTGATGATAAGAAAGCCATGGTACATATACACAATGGAGTATTACTCAGCAATTAAAAAGAATACAGTTGAATCAGCTCTAATGAGGTGGATGAATCTGGAGCCTATTATACAGGGTGAAGTAAGCCAGAAAGAAAAACACCAAAACAGTATGCTGCTGCTGCTGCTAAATCGCTTCAGTCGTGTCCGACTCTGTGCGACCCCATAGACGGCAGCCCACCAGGCTCTGCAGTCCCTGGGATTCTCCAGGCAAGAACACTGGAGTGGGTTGCCATTTCCTTCTCCAATGCACGAAAGTGAAAAGTGAAAGTGAATTCGCTCAGTCGCTTCCGACTCCTAGCGACCCCATGGACTGCAGCCTACCGGGCTCCTCCATCCATGGGATTTTCTAGGCAAGAGTACTGGAGTGGCTTGCCATTGCCTTCTCCGCCAAAACAGTATACTAACACATATATATGGAATTTAGAAAGATGGTAATGACAACCCTGTATGTGAGACAGCAAAAGAGACACAGATGTATAGAACGTTCTTTTGGACCCTGTGGGAGAAGGGAGGGTGGGATGATTTGGGAGAATGGCATTAAAACATGTATAATATCATATAAGAAACAAATCGGCAGTCCAGGTTCGATCCAGGATACAGGAAGCTTGGAGCTGGTGCACTGGGATGACCCAGAGGGATGTTATGGCGTGGGAGGTGGAAGGAGGGTTCAGGATGGGGAACACATGTATGCCCATGGTGAATGCATGTTGATGTATGGCAAAACCAATACAATATTGTAAAGTAAATAATAATAATAATAAAATAAAAAAAGAGTCTTCTCCAACACCACAGTTTAAAAGCATTAATTCTTTGGCACTCAACTTTCTTCACAGTCCAACTCTCACATCTATACATAACTACTGGAAAAGCCATAGCCTTGACTAGACGGATCTTTGTTGGCAAAGTAATGTCTCTGCTTTTGAATATGCTATCTAGGTTGGTCATAACTTTCCTTCCAAGGAGTATGCGTCTTTTAATTTCATGGCTACAATCACCATCTTCAGTGATTTTGGAGCCCCTCAAAATAAAGTCTGACACTGTTTCCACTGTTTCCCCATCTATTTCCCATGAAGTGATGGGACCATATGCCGTGATCTTAGTTAAATGCATATTTAACTATACTGTTAATCTATCATTGCAAAATACTTCCATAAGAATAATATGAAATATATTACAATGTGAAGCATAGCAGATGATGTAATAAGAGATATTATGTTGTAAAATTTTATTTGGTCTTAATATAGGAGTGATCAACACCATTGTTTTAATCTGGTAGAGCTGCCATAGCAAAATACAAGAAACTGGGTGGTTTAAACAACAGAGATTTATTTTATCAGTTTTGGAGGCTGAAAATCCAACCAAGATCAGAGTGTTAGCAGCTTTAATTTTTCATGAGCCCCCCTTTCTGCCTTGGACATGGCTACCTTCTCACTTTATCCTCACACAGCCTTTCCTCTGTGTGTGTTCTTGGCCTTTCCTCCTTTTTTGCATAAGGCCATTTGTCTTATTGGACTACAGCTCACTCATATCACCTCATTTTGCCTTGATTATCTCCTATAAGTTCTCTCCAAATACAGTCACTAGAGCTTGATGACAAATAAAAGGATAATGGAGTAAGCATGCTGCTGCTGCTAAGTCGCTTCAGACGTGTTCAACTCTGTGCGGCCTCATAGAAGGCAGCTCCTCTCTTCCTGGGATTCTCCAGGCAAGAACACTGGAGTGGGTTGCCATTTCCTTCTCCAATGCATGAAAGTGGAAAGTGAAAGTAAAGTCACTTAGTCATGTCCGACTCTTAGCGACCCCATGGACTGCAGCCTACCAGGCTCCTCCATCCATGGGATTTTCGAGGCAAGAGTACTGGAGTGGGTTGCCATCGCCTTCTCCAGGAATAAGCATAGCTCAGGCATGAAAATGGAGTTGGGCAGGATTGAGTATCTAATCTTAAACATGTTTATGCATCTCTGAAAACTTGAATTTTCTCTGAACTGTACCGAATTCAATGACACCACAGCTGTATTAGAACAACATTGACCAGAACAATCTATGATCTCAAAATTCCCCCTTGTTACTACATAACTATTTCCAACTCACTTTGCCAACAAAGGTTCACCTAGTCAAGGCTATGGTCTTTCCTGTGGTCATGTATGGATGTGAGAGCTGGACTGTGAAGAAGGCTGAGCACCGAAGAACTGATGCTTTTGAACTGTGGTGTTGGAGAAAACTCTTGAGAGTCCCTTGGACTGTAAGGAGATCCCACCAGTCCATTCTGAAGGAGATCAGCCCTGGGATTTCTTTGGAAGGAATGATGCTAAAGCTGAAATTCCAGTACTTTGGCCACCTCATGTGAAGAGTTGACTCATTGGAAAAGACTCTGATGCTGGGAGGGATTGGGGGCAGGAGGAGAAGGGGACGACAGAGGATGAGATGGCTGGATGGCATCACTGACTCGATGGATGTGAGTCTGAGTGACCTCTGGGTGTTGGTGATGGACAGGGAGGCCTGGTGTGCTGTGATTCATGGGGTCTCAAAGAGTCGGACACAACTGAGCGACTGATCTGATCTGATTTCAGACTTAATCAATCTTTGCTTAACCAACAGCCTTAGATCTTGCCAGCTCCAATTAAAATTCTCGAAAAATAGCTTATGTTACTAACTGGGGCTTTCAAGATTTTGCCTTCATAAGCCTCCTCCATGTTAAAGTCTGGTGGAACATAATTCAAGTGCTTATCAAATTTGTGTCTCCTGGACAATCTTGATAAACCTCAAATAATTTTCTCTTTATTTTAATTAGTTCTCCATTTCTGAAATTTTACTTCAACATATAAATATGGAAGTGCAGAATTTGGTACATAGAAATCATAGTGCCAAGTGATCATCACCAGGATTTTGTCTTGGAAGAGCAATTTTATTCATAATATAAAACTCTAATATTAAATTCACTCTTCTTTGTTCAGTATTATGTGATTAAGACAATTAGGGAATCATCTGGTAATTATAATCCTGAGTAAATGAAAGTAAACATCTTGAAGTTATTATTTTTATTTTATTTAAATATTTTAACCACTTCTTCATGAGATAAAGACAATAGCCAATTCTACATTTCCAAAATTGAGTATTTTATTGTTATTATTTACAATAACAACTCCCATTATTTTGAAGGCTAATTACACACCTGCTCTATTCTTAAAAGAATTCAAGTTACTATTTGATGACTTTTTATTATTTCAGTCTCATTGCCATGCTTAGGATAATATGTTTGGATAGTTTTGCTCATTCCTTCTAAAACAGAGATTGATTTCCAATAAATACCCAAGGAAAATTAAAGGTCAGTATTTGGTGTGTATTTTAAAAAGCTATTCATGTACTTATTCTAGAAATAGGCACAAGCCTGTATGATGTTTTCGTTTAAACTTTCCATATAATAATTCCAAACTCAAGTAAAACTCTACTGCCATAAAACAAATACCATGGTAAAATTTGAACACACACAAAAAAACAATTTAGATATTATGATTTCTTTATGTTTCAAAACATTTTGTTTTTAAAAATAACTTTACAAAATGTATTTAATATGTTCTTCTTTCTCGCTTACTCATTATTGAAGAAATATTTTTGTACTCTCAATACTACTTGATTTCTAGTCGCCAAATATGTGGGTTTTTCATCTATTAAACAATTCTCTAACCCACTCCAGTGTTCTTGCCTGGAGAATCCCAGGGACGGGGGAGCCTGGTGAGCTTCCGTCTATGGGGTCGCACAGAGTCGGACACGACTGAAGCGACTTAGCAGCAACTTAGCAGCAGCAACACCAGCTTGGTTTCCTGAAATTAATACGGTTCTGACACTGACCAGAGTTGGCACAGATTCCACAGGTTAAGGACTCAGTCTCACAAGATTGCATCCACTCCATCTGGATGGTTATTGCAAGTGGTAGGTCCCCATTACCTGTACTTTCTTTCTGTTGTTGTTGTTCAGTGGCTAAGTTATGTCTGACTCTTCCTGACCCCATGGACTGCAGCATGCCAGGCTCCTCTTTCATCCACTATCTCCAGGGGAATTTCCCATTCTTTCTGACTTGGCTGTAGATTGGAAGTTCCTGCAACCCCCTCTTTGGGTCAGATTATCTGCTAGAACAGCTCATAGAACTGGGTAATGTTCTGGAACTTAATTGGAATTACTTATGTTTACTAACTAACTCAAGAAGGCAATGGCACCCCAGTCCAGTATTCTTGCCTGGAAAATCCCATCGATGGAAGACCCTGGAAGGCTGCAGTCCATGGGGTTGCTGAGAGTCGGACATGACTGAGTGACTTCACTTTCACTTTCCACTTTCATGCATTGGAGAAGGAAATGGCAACCCACTCCAGTGTTCTTGCCTGGAGAATCCCAGGTATGGGGAAGCCTATAAAACAAAGGATATGATACAAGATACAGGTGAACACTCAGATGAAGGGGTGTATAAGAAGAGGTCTGGAAGGATCTCAAAGGCAGAAACATCTGTCCCCATGGAAATAGGTGTGCAACCCCCACAGGTACATGGATGTGCTCACCAATGCAAAGCTCCATAGACTCTGTATTATTGGGATTTCTATGGCGCCTCATTACATAGGCATGGTCAGTTACTAAACCCAATTTTAGCTTCTCTCTTCTCTCTGGAGAAGGGGGATTGAAAGTTCTCTCTGAGGAGGGGGATTGAAAGTTCCAGGTGTCTAATCATGGCTTGGTCTTTCTGGTAACCAAGCACCTCCAGGAACCTAATGAGTTATCTTGTTATAACAAATGTCTGTATAGTGAAAGTTATGGTTTTTCCAGTAGTCATGTATGGATATGAGAGTAAGACTATAAAGAAGGCTGAGTACTGAAGAATTGTTGCTTTCTGACTGTCATGTTGGAGAAGACTCTTGAGCGTCCCTTGGATAGCAAGGAGATCAAACCAGTCAATCCTAAAGGAAATCAACCCTGAATATTCATTGGAAGAACTGATGCTGAAGCTCCAATATTTTGGCCACCTGATATGAAGAGCTGACTCATTTGAAAAGACCCTGATGTTGGGAAAGATTGAGGACAAGAGGAGAAGGGGGTGACAGAGAATGAGATGTTTGGATGCCATCATCAACTCAATAGACATGAGTTTGAGCAAACTCTGGGAGATGATGAAGGACAGGGAAGACTGGTGTGCTGTAGTCCATGGGACATGACTCAGTGACTGAACAACATTGGAACAAAAGATGTTTCTATCACCCAGGAAATTCCAAAGGATTTAAGAATTCTGTGTCAGGGACTGTGGTCAAAAACTAAATATTAGAAAAAAAAATCTTAGTTCCCTTATTTATAAAGGTTTTAGGATCTGGTATTTGTGCCATGAACCAGGGTTGCCATAAGTATTTTGTTGAAGATGCACTTTTAAAAACTTTACTGCACTTAAGCAAACAACCAAAGGTACAATAATTAATATGAACTATGAAGAAAGACAATTTGATGATTTGATTTTTAAGGCTATTTTGAGTCATACTAGCCTATCTATCTATCTATCTATCTACCATTTATGCATCTATCAGCCTTTAGAACTGTAAAAGATTATAACAGACTTTGATAGAATCACCCATAAAAATGCAATTGATACTAGATGCATATGGGAGCGTCATCATGGCATCCCTCTTATAGGGTATCTCCCTTCCTCCCTGTATTGCTTTTCTATTGGTGTTGGGACAAATTATTGCAACCTAGTGACTTAAAAACTAGTAAAACTTGTATTTCCAGATTCTGAATGTCAGAAATTCATTATGGGTCTCACTAGCATCAGGAGGGCTGCTTTTTCTGGTGCTCTAGATAAGAATTATTTTTCTTGCCTTTTCCTGCCTTTAGAGGTCTCTCTCTGCTTCTTGCGTATAGCTGCCTGCATGCCAGAGTCAGCAGTATGGCCAGACGTTCTTCTCATGTTGCCTTCTCTCTCTGATCACAGCTGAAAAAGATCCTCCAGTTTTAAGAAGTCCCTTGATTAGATGGTACTCTGCTCGGATAATCCAGTAAAATCCAACCATCCTTCTCATCCTAATTTAATTTCTATTCTGTCTGCTGACAGTTGATGATGACCCATCCAAATATGAATACCTGATTTAATTTGGATCAAGGAGTGCATCCATGGGATTTTGTTTTGGGACTGCTTGCTGGCCATTTTCTTTCATGGTGTCTAAAGCTATACACTTTAAAATTATAAAAGTGTTAGCTGACATGTTTCTTGCCATTTAGAGGCAATATGCCATTAAAGAGAATCAAGCACAGATGCAGATTTAGAGTAAAGAGCCAGAGATAAAGTAAGATTGACATTATTTAAATCTTCATAAGGCCCCTGAGGTCCAGATCTGTCTCTGCCTTTCCTATACCAGTAGTTCAATTTTACCTTGAATTCTAAGAACCAAAATTATATACACACTTTATTTTTAATGAAGTCAATTTGAACTTCTGTTCTTACATTCAAAGGTCTTAACAAATATGCAATAGATTGGACTTGCCTAGAGACTGAGACAGAAAACTAATTCTTAACCAAGCTACACTCACTTTGATTTTATTTATATATAAATTATTAAATCCACTTACTTATTGCCTCAACCAATGTTATTTTTCATTGTTCTGAATTTCTTTAGATCAATAGTCTCCAAAGATATCTACCTCATTTCTAAACTTTTGCCAAAGATACATCTTAAATTCCAGAAATGAATTCTGCCAAGTTTTTGCGTATTAATGGCAACCAACTCCAGTATTCTTGCCTGAAGAGCTCCATGGACAGAGAAGCCTGGCAGACTATAGTCCATTGTGTTGCAAAGAGTCAGACAAGACTCATGTCAATGTATGGCAAAACTACTACAATATTGTAAAGTAATTAGCCTACAATTAGAATAAATAAATTTGAAAAAATAAATTAATTAAGAAAGACTGAAACTAAAACTTTCATTTCTTTAAGTACTCTCTCAAAACATACTATACACTCAATTCTTTAAGCAACTACCTTGTCTGTTTTTTGAAATTATTATTATTAGTTTTTGATGTTGACCATTTTGTAACGTCTCGATTGAATTTGTTTCAGTATTTTGTTTTTTGTTTTGGTGTTTGGTGCACAAGGCTTGTGGGATCTCAGCTCCCCAACCAGAGATCAAACCTGCAGTCCCTGGCACGGCGAAACCTTAACCACTGGACAGTCAGGGGAGTCCCACAACTACCTTGTCTTAATCAGAGACTTTTCTTTATAGCTTTACATTATAGAGCTTATCCCAAGAAAATAGATATTTCCACATTGAATTAGCAGATAACCTCACAGGTTTTGCAAAGCCAAAAAACATAGCTAAGAGGAAAAGCACAAGCAGAAATTGCTTCCTCTTTCTGATGGGGCCATTCTTCTCTTTCATCTTTGTTTTTTTCTCTGCATCTGTTTCATGCTTTCTTTGCAAAATAGTTCCCTTTGTTCACTTGTGAGTTCTCTTCCCACAGATTACTTTTCTCACATGTAAATCTAACTGGTCAAGTCAACACCTCTAGGATCATCTCTATACAATATTTTGGTTTAAGTGGCCACATCACATGATAGGGTGACAATGCCACAATGCACATTCCCAGGAGGGAGTCATTACTGGGCCCAGTTTGAATTATATATCCTTCTCTAGCCAGTTAACTATGCTTCAGATTTAGATGCTAATAAGCTTTCCCTTCCTTGATCTTCTGGACAGTGTGTCTGCTTACAAATCCAGATGTCTGCTTCATTACTACTTTGCACTACTAATTTATCTTTTAAATATAGAAATTTCTTTTTTAGTCTTTTAGCTTTTCTCTGGCAGCCATTGTATCTTGTATTTCCATGAAAACCCCATAGCATGCAGACTGGCTCACACTTAGTATGGTTTCTTAAGATTAGTTTTGTTAGTCTTGTAATATCTTTGTGCATGGACTGTAGCCCATCAGGCTCCTCTGTCCATGTGATTCTCCAGGAAAGAATATTGGAGTTGATAGCCATGCCCTCCTCCAGGGGATCTTCCCGACTCAGGGATGAAATTCACATCTCTTACATCTCCTGCATTATACATTTAAATATACTTCTTTAACCAATATAAACATCTCATTATTTCTAAAATGTGTTTAAATTAGCTGCTAAAGAGCATATAAAGTATAACTTACAAAAGCACAATAAAATCAGATAAAGCAGATCAATGACAATGTTAGATCATGGCTTTACTATTGCTATGAGAGTGTCATATACTGATTACTAATTTCATGAAATCAAATGAATCTAAATTGTTCATTAGACATATTATACAGAGCAAGTTCATTCATTTCTTATCTAAAATATGGAATACATAGGACCTTTCTCATGGGGTGCTTTGCTACGTAAATGAGAGAGTAAGTACAAAACTATGCTCAATGAATGCCTTGCTGCTGCTGCTGCTAAGTTGCTTCAGTTGTGTCAGACTCTGTGTGACCCCATAGATGGCAGCCTACCAGGTTCCCCTGTCCCTGGGATTCTCCAGGCAAGAATACTGGAGTGGGTTGCCATTTCCTTCTCCAATGCATGAAAGTGGAAAGTGAAAATAAAGTCGTATCCGACTCTTAGCGACCCCATGGACTACAGCCTACCAGGCTCCTCCGTCCATGGGATTTTCCAGGCAAGAGTACTGGAGTGGGGTGCCATTGCCTTCTCTGAATGAATGCCTTAAGTGTAACACTCAGTAACTGTTAGCTGTTTTTAGTATAATTGCTAGTTTCATTGCTTTTTATTATTGTTTTTATATTATGAAGCTGTCCTTGATGGATTCATTTGTTCAATAGCTTATTATTGAACTCCTACTATATATCAAGTTATATTGGCTACAAGGAATTGACAAAACCTAGCTACACTCAGCTTGCCTTTATGGAGCTTATGTTTTCATGGGGAAATAATTTTGGAGAAAATCAACTAGTGAACAAATAAACTAATTAAAGAGTAAAGAAGATCCTATAAGAAAGCAAGTGAAAAGCAAGGGGGAAAGGGAAAGATATGTCCAATTAAATGCAGAGTTCCAAAAAATAGCAAGGAGAGATAAGGCATTCTTCAATGAACAATGCATAAAAATAGAGGAAAACAACAGAAGGGGAAGACTAGAAATCTCTTCGGGAAAATTGGAAATATCAAGGGAACATTTCACCCAAAGATGAAACCATATAAAACTATACCAAATAACAGAATAGATAAAACCATAAAGCTGACATATAAAGTAATATAATATTGGCAGACTCTGGTTGAATCAAGCAAGATAGCAGGACCTAGATTGTCTACACTTTTGTCTCTCAATAACTTTCTCTACTATGGTTTTCCCAGATGGCCCAGTGGTAAAGAATCTGCCTGCCAAGCAGGAAACCCAGGTTTGATCCCTGTGTCAGGAAAATCCCCTTGAAAAGGAAATGGTAACCCACTCCGGTATTCTTGCCTGGAAATCCCATGGAGAGAGGAGCCTGAGAGCCAAAGTCCATGGGATTGCAAAGAATCAGACACAGTTTAGTGACTAAACAAGAACTTTCCCTACTAGGAATTCCAAAATTCCCAATTATATCATTTTGAAAACCACGAGGATGGTGGATAAGACAATGCAAATTTAGAAAGCTAGTGTTATCCTGACATAGCTTCTATATAGCCACACTATAACTATGTGGCTTTGATCTCTGTGACCTTCAGCTTTTTCAAACTCAGATAAACTAGTGAGGGTGGGAATGAAGAAGATGACTAAAATTACACCCTAGTCAAAACATTTACAATGTTTGATCTACATTTAATTACTTATAAAAATGGAAAGGCTTAAGAGTTTACAACCAATGCATTTCTGAAATCCAAAACAATAAAGTCCTCAGAGGAAATGTAGCAATAAATCATTTTTTAGACAGTTTGAAATACAGGCAATCTTTTTCCTTTGTATTTTAAAGCAATTTTGAATTGCATATAGAACCCCTATGACTTTCTCTGATCATAAAAATGAATGACTAGAATGAAACAGATGAATAGCCAATGGCTATAAAACATATTAATTGAATTATTTCCTAAGTACTTCACAAATATGAATTCATAATAGCTATTACAGAAAAAAGAAATTTCAGTCTTCATATCTAAAAGTTGACAATCCATTTGAAGCAGAGAGAACATAGTGTTCTCTTTTTCCTAGATTCATTGTGTAGGGGTTTAAAAGAACAAAAGAACAGGAGAGTCCTAAGAATAAAATAAAATATTTTCTCAGATTTCGTTGTTGTGTGTCAGTTCAGTTTTTGACCTTTAGAACTCATCATGAGAACTTCTATTCATTATGAATATTCAGTCATTCTACTGTGACACCTCTATTGTGACATCTCAGTCTAGTTGATCTAGATCTATGAAAAAATGAAACATTTTTGAAAGAATCATCAGAGCATTAATATGTCTATCAAGCAGTGCTCCCATAGACAATTATTTGGGTAAATATAAAGCAATCAAATACCTTAGAGAAAAAAAAAAACTATTTTTCTTATAATTATTAATGCTCAATTTTTAAGATTTTGGTATTATACTTCCTTGGGCTTCCCTGATGGCTCAGCAGTGAAGAATCCACCTGCCATTGCAAGAGACATAGATTCGATCCCTGGATTGGGAAGATCCTCTGGAGAAAGAAATAGCAACCTCTCCAGTATTTTCCAGTATTCTCTCCTGGAAAATCCCATGGACGGAAGAGGTGTAGAGTCACAAAGAGTTGGACACAACCAATGACTAAGCAACATTATGCTTCCTTAGTATCCACTTCGGAGAAGGCAATGGCAAGCCACTCCAGTACTCTTGCCTAGAAAATCCCATGGATGGAGGAGCCTGGTGGACTGCAGTCCATGGGGTCACTACAAGTCGGATATGACTGAGCGACTTCACTTTCACTTTTCACTTTCACACAATGGAGAAGGCATTGGCATCCCACTCCAGTGTTCTTGCCTGGAGAATCCCAGGGACGGCAGAGCCTGGTGGGCTGCCATCTATGGGGTTGCACAGAGTCGGACATGACTGAAGCGACTTAGCAGCAGCAGCAGCAGCAGCAGTATCCACTTAATCCCTAGGCTCCTTTCTACTTTTCCCAATGTAAGGGACTTAACTCACAGGAAATACTAAAATAATTCATTGCCCTCTGCATTCCAGCATTATTTTGCCAACGATGATAGAGAATATGTTCAGTGTACATATTTCCCCTTTTCCCCTGTGTGGGACTGGAATGTCCTTCAACTGCTTCCCTTTCTGTAATTTCTCTACAGGACTCTCTCTTCTAGATCTAGGCAATCGCTTTTCCCTCTCATCTTACTTAGGGAATACAAGTGGCAACACTGATCATTCTGCTTCTGTGCTGCTGCAGCGTTCCCTGTGTTTTTTTCACAGCTGCCTATACATTGGTAAATACTGTCTGTATAAAACCCTCCAGTAATCATGGTATATGTGTTTGACTCCTACTTATTGTGGTCAGTGATTAATACCTACTATATTTAGTGACAACATGTAATACAAAATGTCTCAGACCTGACCCTTTCAAAATTCTATTTAGCCTTTAAGCAAATACTAAATGAATGCTCACACCACGTACAATTATTCTGTTGTATAATGAAAAAGCAGTACTGTATTACTGTCTCATCCTATTCTGTTGTTACTAACATCTTTAAGGGATTCCCTGATATCTCAGTTGGTAAAGAATCTACCTGTAGTGCAGGAGACCCCAATTTGATTCCTGGGTTGGGAAGATCTGCTGGAGAAGTGATAGGCTACCCACTCCAGAATTCTTGGGCATCCCTTGTGGCTCAGCTGGTAAAGAATCCACCTGCAATGCGGGAAACCTGGATTCAATTCCTGGGTTGGGAAGATCCCCTGGAGAAGAGAAAGGCTACCCATTTCAGTATTCTGGCCTAGAATTCTATGGTCTGTATAGTCCAAGGGGTGGCAAAAAGTTGGACACAATCGAGCGACTTTCACACTCACACATCATCTCTAAATGGCTACCACCTCTAAGGCTTCCTCACACTCGTTATCCAGTTTTGAAAGTCTCCTTTCAAATATATAAAGATTTTACCTTAATGCTTGCTTGAGCTCTGAAGGAATTTTTATCTTTTCTTCTTTAATTTGTTATGTTTCTTTTTTTTTATGCATTCATACCTTGAGCAGACACTCACTGAACATCATCACTGAGCAGGAGTTAGGATGGATGCAGTGAGCAAAGTTTAAAAATCCCTCCATCCTCTGGAGCTTGTGGCCTGATATTCATTCTTTACATTATACCACAGGGCAGACATTCATCTTTAATCTGATCATGAAAACATTAATCTTTTCCACATCACACTACTGGGATCATTTCATATTTCTGAGTAGCAGGAAACTTCAGCTACCTTTTTTTGTTGTTGTTGTTGTTCAGTGACTAAGTCATGTCCAACTCTTTGTGACTCCATGGACTACAGCATGCTAGGCTTCCCTGACCTTCACTGTCTTCTGGAGTTTGCTCAAATTCATGTCCATTGAGCCATATTTTTACACACCTTATATGTGGCCTCAGTTCTTCAGACTGTTTCTATCTCTTTCTGTGGCATTTAGATTAGGTGACTCGTTGATATTCAGGCTGTTAATGTCAATGTATTCTTATCCTTTCTATTTAAAGTTATTTTTTCTATTGTTTTCTAAAAATATAAAATTTGAATGGCAGCATTTAAGATTTAAAATAAAGTGTCTAACAATTTCTTCACATATACCAAAAGGGATGTTACAGATAGATCTTGCTGAGAAAGATGTTTGGAATAGACAAGAATGTTTCTATCTGTTTATTTTTGGCTTGAATACTTTTAAAATTTTAGGATGTAATTTTATAACTATTTAATTAGAGCAAAACATAAAACCCTATTGTCCAGGACCAAGTTCTCATTTCCTATATGAGTCCTAGCATCTTCCCAGAGATGTGAAAATTTTCTGTGGTACATATTAGCTGGAAAAGAATGAAGGCAAAAGGAGTAGGGGGCTGCAGAGAATGAGATGTTTATGTAGCATCACCACCTCAATGGACGTGAATTTGAGCAAACTCTAGGAGGACAGAGGAGCCTGGCGTGTTAAAGTCCATGGGATCCCAAAGAGTCAGACATGACTTAGCAACTGAACAACAATAAATATTTGAATTAGGAGCCAGGTTGAAGCTGCAGAGTCTATAAATGTTCTGGAGTCATCAAGGTCTACAGATATCAGTGATCTTTTACAACCACCTACTATTTACTTTCCAGAAACAGAATGCTCATTAGTGCATGACAGTCTCCTGGTTTCTCAGCATGTATCCAGTTACTGTGTAAACATTAAGCATAATACAAGATCAAAATAAAATTATAGGTTTATGGTTATTTCGTTTTCAGTTTTTCAACTTAGTAAGTAAACATTTACTATTTTTTTCTTCAAAGTAGGTTTGCTTTCGGTTTCAAGACACTGATTGCAGAGATTTCTTTGAAATCAGCAGGAAGTAGTTCTACCAGGTTGTTGAGTGGTTACTATATGGCTGAAACCCTTTGAAATTTCTGAACAGGAAACTTCCGATGAACTTCTCTCTCTGTGTCAAAATGTCACTTGCGGTATATATAGATATGTTTTATAAAAGGAGCACTGTTGCCTCTGAGTCTTGAGTCTAGGGTTGATTACAAAGAGTAATCTTTGTGTTATACTGATTGTTCAATTTCTTTATTAATTTCTACTAGAAATACACTCCAGTATATTGTATTAGTAGTAGAAATGAAATCACTGTCAATTTTATATGTAGGATGAAAATAAATATCATTTTAGGATCCTATTGTTTCATCGGTTCAGTTCAGTTGCTCAGTCATGTCCGAATCTTTGCAATCTCATGGACTGCAGCAGGCCAGGCCTCTCTGTCCATCGCCAACTCCCAAAGTTTACTTAAATTCATGTCCTTTGAGTCGGTGATACCTTCCAACCATCTTATCCTCTGTCATCCCCATTTCATACCTCCTTCAATCTTTCCCAGCATCAGGGTCTTTTCAGATGAGTCAGTTCTTCGCATCAGGTGGCCAAAGTATGGGGCTTCCCTGGTAGCTGTGATGGTAAAGAATCTGCTTGCAATGCAGGGAACCTGGGCTCCATCCCTGGGTTGGGAAGATTTCCCTGGAGAAGGAAAGGGTGACCCACTCCAGTACTTTTGCCTGGAGAATCCCATGGGCAGAGGAGCCTGACAGGCTATAGTCCATGAGGTTGCAAAGAATCAAACCTGAATGAGCAACTAACATTACTATTACTCGGTTCAATTCAGTTCAGTCACTCAGTCGTGTCTGAGTCTTTGTGATCCATGGACCGTAGCATACCAGGCTTCCCTGTACATTACCAACACCTGGAGCTTATGCAAACTCATGCCCATAGAGTTGGTGATGCCATCCAACCATCGCATCCTCTGTCGTCCCCTTCTCCTCCCACTTTCAATCTTTCCCAGCCTCAGGGTCTTTTCCAATGAGTCAGTTCTTTGCATCAGGTGGCCAAAGTATTGGAGCTTCAGCTTCAACATCAGTCCTTCCAATGGATATTTGGGACTCATTTCCTTTAGGACTGTCTAGTTTGATCTTGCAGTCCAAGGGATTGTCAAGAGTCTTCTCCAACACCACAGTTCAAAAGTATCAGTTCTTTGGTGATCAGCTTTCTTTATAGTCCAACACTCACATCCATACATGACTACTTGTAAAACCCAAGCTTTGACTAGATGGACCTTTACTACCTACTACTACATCATATTACAATATTCAATTAACCCCCACCTCTCAGTGGCTTAAAACAAAAAAAAAAAAAAATATTTCCCTATCAGGTTATATATCAGTTATGAGTTAACAGGGTAATATCAGCTTCTCAGTCATTTAGATACCTGGGCAGTTGGAGACACTGTCTGTTAAAAGAGAATTCTCCATGAATCACTTGCAGTTTTTATGCCTAATAGAGATGTTGGAAGCTTTTTTTCCCAGATTCTATTTTTAAGAATGTTTGAGAATGGTATTTTTAAGATAGAGAATTCTATTTTTAAGAATGGTATTGCTTGATTAAAAGTTATCTATTTAACATTTAAAAAAAATAATGTTTGAATAATAGTCTTAGAACTGCATTATCATCATCTCTTAGAGACAGGGCAGACTTGTTTCCTGATTGAGATAATAAAAATTCCGTCTCTGGAACAAAGGCTAGATTGATCTGCTAGAAGTCCCTTTAAAATATTGGGGGTTTCTGAAACTCTGGGCTCCTCAACTGGACTATAGCAGCATTTCCTTAGGATATTTCCCATGGGACTTGTGGACAAGGGGGACCTATATGAACATGAAGCTCCTGTTCTTTGTTGTATTGTGAGGGATAAAGTCATTTGTCCTTGACCCAGGAGTCTCAAGTGTTCTGCTAGCATCCAAACAATATATTTCCATTTTTAACTTTTTCTGTGACGTTAATGTAACCTATATGACAAACATATAACACTGTGATGCCATATGTGTGTGTGTGTGTGTGTATATATATATATATATTTGCATGGTGAATTATAGAGTCTACTCTGAAATCAATAAAATTAAAAAAAAACTTTTCAATGTATGCATGATCTGGTTTATACTAAAAATAATAAAAAAGAAAGTGTAATTTGGTCATTGAGGTTGGCAGAAATTATTAAACAGAGTTTATTTCCAGTTTCTAGATAGTTCTTTTTCAAGTCAGTTTTCAAATATATAACTTGAGAGAAGCAGTCCATTTGATAACAGTTCAAAAATCTGGAGTAATTTAAAATATAAGTAACATATAAATAAGTTGAGTAAATATGTACATTATAATTTCTGGTGATAGATCATTTTTCAAAAATGAAACTGTGACAAGTGAATTGGTTAGTCTGCAAATACTGTAAAATTACAGCTCCTGATTTTCTCACCTCCTGTACTATCTGGAACATTCAGTTCAGTTCAGTTCAGTCTTTCGTCGTGTCCGACTCCTTGCGACCCCATGAATTGCAGCACACCAGGCCTCCCTATCCATCACCAACTCCCAGAGTTCACTCGGACTCACGTCCATCGAGTCAGTGATGCCATCCAGCCATCTCATCCTCTGTCGTCCCCTTCTCCTCCTGCCCCCAATCCCTCCCAGCATCAGAGTCTTCTCCAATGAGTCAGCTCTTTGCATGAGGTAGGCTTCTATGATATGTATCTAGGAGATGCTAACAAAATAAAGTCTTATCTTTTTATGCTTCAACCCAAAATTGACACATCAAAGACCATCATTGGAATTTGTCACATGACCCTAACAAGTGGGAAGGTAATGTACCTTTCCTGGGTTCAGTTCTCTAGAAGAAAAGAGCCCTGCATATTGATGAATTCCGGTCACTGAGGGTTGGAAAGGACTGAGTGACTTCATTTTCACTTTCAACTTTCATGCATTGGAGAAGGAAATGGCAATCCACTCCAGTGTTCTTATTTGGAGAATCCCAGGGACGAGGGAGACTGGCAGGTTGCTGTCTATGTGGTCGCACAGAGTTGGACACAACTGAAGTGACTTAGCAGCAGCAGCAACAGCAGCAACAGCAGTAATGCATAACCTCATGGGCTGTCTCTATCATGTGACCTATGGATTGGCTCCCTATACCCTTATACATGCCATATATAGATAATGTGCATTTACTGAAAGAATTCCTATAAAGATCTTCCTCTTTTTATGACTATAGTTATTTCTAGCTTTCCAACTTGGGAGTACTAGTGTACTTTTTTAGATTTGTGTTGAAAAACTACACTTTTTTTTTTTTTTTTGATCAAGAATCTCTTTTATTGATTATCAGAAACATTACAAACATCTAGTATGAACAAATTGTAACATGATAGTGTTTAGTTTGAACAATTAATACATTTCAGATATAATATTATACATATTTCAATGCTATTCTCCCCAATCATCCCACCCTCTCCCGGTCCCAGAGTCCAAAAGTCTGGTCTATACATCAGTGTCTCTTTTGTTGTCTCGTAAATAGGGTTATTTTTACCATCTTTCTAAATTCCATATATATGCGTTAGTATACTGTATTTGTGTTTTTGTTTCTGGCTTACTTCACTCTGTGGTACATATACACAATGGAGTATTACTCAGCCATTAAAAAGAATACATTTGAATCAGTTCTAAGGAGGTGGATGGAACTGGAGCCTATTACACTTTTTTTTTCAGTAAAGATTATAGTGACTTGCCTCTTAGTGCATTATTTCACTTTTTTCTCAGAGGCAAAAATCTGATCTTCAAAATTTTGCATATTTCAATGATTTCTTGAAATTATTCTCTCCATATTAGACTGATATTTACCTTATGTCTTTCATTTTAGACTGTATAATGAGTATTGAGAAGAGCACTATTAACATGTAATTCTTTCCAGATGTTCCCAAGAAAGCTTTGGAGATTTTTAAATCACTGTACAGTTTTCAGTAACTCTAAGCTATTTCATGGCATTGAAACTGTCTCAGAGAGTTTCAGACTCTGGGTGATAAGTGGGTTTAATCTCATAAATCATTTCTGAACTATTGGTAGAATCAGCTTGGATTACTTTGTGGAAAAGTGCTGTGCTAGCTGCCATAGGCCTGCAAGGAGGAAAAAGTACATGCAGTGAATAATATTCCAAGCCAACTGAATCCTCCAGGAATATCACAAAAAAGCAGAGTCTGATTGAGAAGGAAAGTGTCATTAAATGAGAAAACTCATTTGCCAGCCCAAGTGGGACCTCTTGGACAATATTAAAGATTTTATTTATTAATTTATTTTTATTTTATTTTTTAGGTTGTTTTTTTTTTTAATTTAATTTTTTAACTTTACAACATTGTATTGGTTTTGCCATATATCAAAATGAATCTGCCACAGGTCTACATGTGTTCCCCATCCTGAACCCTAGGTTGTTTTATTGCACTGGAAACCCACCAAAGGAGTTTAGCCTGATAAATCCCCCTCATTTCCAACAGAACACAACTGTGTATATGGCTGCTTTCTCTTTGAAATAACTGACTTTTTCTCTAGACATGACTTCTAAGATTAAAACTTAAATCTATTAAAATATCTGTTGCTACCTTGAAAGAAAAGATAAGGAGATGGAGAAAACTCAGCCGGGCAAAGTATTTCTGTTAAGGCAAGATGTTTGTTGATCTGCAAAGAAAAGGGAATGTCCCAGAGTTTAAGGTATAGGGGAGACTTAGCAAACTGGAGTTGTTTAAAATAATCTCCATTTCTCTGAAAATTCTGTCTAGTGCTCTGACTTTTGAAAACATTTTGTTTTATTGATGGCTCTGAAATATTGATATGGTTATGACAGGTTTTTGGTTATTTATTGGTCCAAACACTTAAAGCAACAGAGAATTAAATTTAATTAAATTCTTGACTATGCTAGCATATTGATATTATAAACACTTTCCTTCTCTGATTTTTTTACATTTGATAGTTTGTGAAGGATTGCTAAGCTTTTATGAAAAACAATTTCAACTACTTTATAGATTTTATTTTTATAGTTTTGATAATGTGGAAAACAAATGTTATTAACCTAAGATTGTGATGTGTGTATGTGCTAAATCACTTCAGTTGTGTCTGACTCTTTGTGACCCTGTGGACTGTAGCCCACCTTTCTGCAAAAAAACCACATAGATTTAGTACTTTCAATACACTCTAGGAAGTAATTAACTGACATGACCAGTCATTATCTGTAGTAGTTTCATGGGAAAAGAAATTTGATAAATCTTCAACCCACAACTGCATTAAATATGCAGGCATAAAGTTTCTGGCTAAAATATATCTGCTTCTTGAGCAACATTATGGAACTCACAAAATAATCTGCTAATTTTTTTTTTAACTTGGCCTAATGATAGGAAATTTGTATTTGGATTCGTTCTGTAAGATGTAGATCTGAGTTAATCAGATATGAACCCAAGAAGAATGTTTATCTGGAAGATTGCTATAGGCAGTTTTATCAGTTTTCTCTTGATAACTGTTTTCTGCCCCATGAGTTATTCCATTCTTAGGAATCATAAATTAAAACACACTTTTGAGATAGTGGAATAAAAGTAGCAGCATCATGATTAGTAATATCATTTCCCAAAATATCTATGCAAAAAAAACAGAAGAAAGAAATATATATAAGGCTAAGGGATGTGATCTACAACTGTATACACAGTCCTGGTATGAATACCAGGTTCAGAATCTATTTCATAACATAAGAGTGTTGGAATCCTTACATGCAGAATAAAGTTAAGTAAACTTTTTTAATCATAAGTATTTAATGAAGCTTTCTTAAGTGAATGAATAAATAAATCACTAGAATCTATACAATAAAACTATTCCTGATTATTACTTTGGTTGAATACAACAAAACATGTTAATAGAAATGGATTTCAAGATGATTTATTTTAGACAAACAACTCTTATTCGGGGAAGGCAATGGCACCCCACCTCAGTAGTTTTGCCTGGAAAATCCCATGGACGGAGGATCCTGGTAGGCTCCAGTCCATGGGGTCGCTAAGAGTCAGACAGGACTGAGCGACTTCACTTTCACTTTTCGCTTTCATGCATTGGAGAAGGAAATGGCAACCCACTCCAGTATTCTTGCCTGGAGAGTCCCAGGGACGGGGGAGCCTGGTGAGCTTCCGTCTATGGGGTCACACAGAGTCGGACACGACTGAAGCGACTTAGCAGCAGCAGCAGCAGCAACAACTCTTATTAAACATCAGCTTTTAAAAACACCAGTAGTAAGAAAAAAAAATCAGCTTTATTTTGCCCAGGACTTTAATGTTTACTGAAAAAATTTACTGATGAGTTGTATCAAGAAGGATATACTAATTATGATACAGATATTTGTAGAATAGAAATTTCAATAGATAATGTTCTAAAAATGAATTTCTCTAGCTTACAGAGATGTTTAATTTACAAATAAAATGTGTATTTCTGAAAACAAAAGTCAAACAGTGTTTCAAATATTTTAAATTAAATGTACATTACTTAAAGGGAAGTAGGTACAAGAATTGTAGCCAAAGATAATAAACTCTGTAGAACAGCGTTCTGAGAATCCTTTCTGTGTTTATGGTGAGCACATGTTTCATCATCAGTCTGAGGAAGAAGAGCTACTGATAGCTTGTTTAGGCCTCCTGTGCTCCCCCATCTCCTTTCTGCTAGGTGTGTTACTTGGACTGCAAGGACTAGATTAGTTCACTGCTCTGTACTGCATGCAACACCGTCTCTTAGGACACAAGAATAAAGGTTGCTTAGAAGATTCAAAACTGGACATCTGATTCAGCTCAGTGATATTTCAGTGAACAGGTTAGCTCACCACTCTGTTGTGTGTAATATAGTCTGAAAACACACACACATATACAAGACGTTTCTAAGACAGCTAGCTATATGTGTGGTTCAGGATAATGTTATTTCTGACTTGACTTCAACTATTCCTGCTCTTAAATGTGAACAGAATTCACATGATCTATGGAGGTTGAGAAGTCCTAAAATCTGACATTATGCTGGAGATCCAAAGGAGCCAATAGTGTAGTTTCAGTCAGATCTGAAGGTATGGGCACTCGGAGACATGAAAGCTACAGTTTGAAAGATAGGAAGTTTGAGACCCAAGAACACCTAAAGTTTCAGTTTGAGTCTTGTGGCAGGAAAAGACCAATGTCTCAGCTAAGGTCTTCATTTGATTTCATGGGATCAAGAATCAGACACAACTGAGCATGCATGCACTCGTGCTAAGGAGGACAATATTTTATTCAGTGTACTGATTGATTCAAATATTAAGCTCATCCAGAATGATGCTTACAGGCACACCCAGAGTATTGTTGGACCCAGTGTCTAAATACTGGGTTTGTTGTTAAAGAAACAAACTGAGGCCCAGCAAATTTGACATGTAAAATTAGCCAAAATACAGGAAACAGTGAACTTATACTATGTATCAGATCAGATCAGATCAGATCAGTAGCTCAGTCGTGTCCGACTCTTTGCGACCCCATGAACCGCAGCACGCCAGGCCTCCCTGTCCATCACCAGCTCCCGGAGGTCACCCAGACTCATACCCATCAAGTCAGTGATGCCATAAAGCCATCTCATCCTCTGTTGTCCCCTTCTCCTCCTGCCCCCAATCCCTCCCAGCATCAGAGTCTTCTCCAATGAGTCAACTCTTCGCATGAGGTGGCCAAAATACTGGAGTTTCAGCTTTAGCATCATTCCTTCCAAAGAAATCCCAGGGTTGATCTCATTCAGAATGGACTGGTTGGATCTCCTTGCAGTCCAAGGGACTCTCAAGAGTCTTCTCCAACACCACAGTTCAAAAGCATCAATTTTCAGTGCTCAGCCTTCTTCACAGTCCAGCTCTCACATCCATACATGACCACAGGAGAGACCATAGCCTTGACTAGGTGAACCTTTGTTGGTAATGTAATGTCTCTGCTTTTGAATATGCTATCTAGGTTGGTCATAGCTTTCCTTCCAAGGAGTGAGCGTCTTTTAATTTCATGGCTGCAGTCACCATCTGCAGTGATTTTGGAGCCCAGAAAAACAAAGTCTGACACTGTTTCCACTGTTTCCCCATCTCTTTCCCATGTAGTGATGGGACTAGATGCCATGATCTTCGTTTTCTGAATGTTGAGCTTTAAGCCAACCTTTTCACTCTCTACTTTCACTTTCATCAAGAGGCTTTTTAGCCCCTCTTCACTTTCTGCCCTAAGAGTGGTGTCATCTGCATATCTGAGGTTATTGATATTTCTCTCAGCAATCTTGATTCCAACTTGTGCTTCTTCCAGTCCAGCATTTCTCATGATGTACTCTGCATATAAGTTAAATAAACATGGTGACAATATGCAGCCTTGACGTACTCCTTTTCCTATTTGGAACCAGTTTGTTGTTCCATGTCCTGTTCTAACTGTTGCTTCCTGACCTGCATACAGATTTCTCAAGAGGCAGTTCAGGTGGTCTGGTATTCCCATCTCTTTCAGAATTTTCCATAGTTTATTGTGATCTACACAGTCAAAGGCTTTGGCATAGTCAATAAAGCAGAAATAGATGTTTTTCTGGAACTCTCTTGCTTTTTCCATGATCCAGCGGATGTTGACAATTTGATCTCTGGTTCCTCTGCCTTTTCTAAAACCAGCTTGAACATCAGGAAGTTCATGGTTCACATATTGCTGAAGCCTGGCTTGGAGAATTTTGAGCATTACTTTACTAGTGTGTGAGATGAGTGCAATTGTGCGGTAGTTTGAGCATTCTTTGGCATTGCCTTTCTTTGGGATTGGGATGAAAACTGACCTTTTCCAATCTTGTGGCCACTGCTGAGTTTTCCAATTTTGCTGGCATATTGAGTGCAGCACTTTCACAGCATCATCTTTCAGGATTTGGAATAGCTCCACTGGAATTCCATCACCTCCACTAGCTTTGTTCGTAGTGATGCTTTCTAAGGCCCATTTGACTTCACATTCCAAGATGTCTGGCTCTAGGTCAGTGATCACATCATCATGATTATACTATGCATTATACTATGCATAGACATAAAGAATTAATCAGTAACTCTTAAGCAGTCTACTACATTAAACATTCTAAGTAATTCTTTTGGCATTGTCAAATAGAAGTGACAAACATCTTTGTTAAATTTTATAAGAATTGAAATTACAATAAATTAGATATGTACTGCTGCTGCTGCTGCTAAGTCACTTCAGTTGTGTTCGACTCTGTGCAACCCCATAAACGGCAGCCCACCAGGCTCCCTGGTCCCTGGGATTCTCCAAGCAAGAACACTGGAGTGGGTTGCCATTTCTTTCTCCAATGCATGAAAGTGAAAAGTGAAAGTGAAGTCGCTCAATCATGTCCGACTCTTCGCAACCCCATGGATTGCTGCCTCCCAAGCACCTCTGTGGAGAAGACTCTGATGCTGGGAGGGATTGAGGGCAGGAGGAGAAGGGGACGACAGAGGATGAGATGGCTGGATGGCAACACTGACTTGATGGGTATGAGTCTGGGTGACCTCCGGGAGCTGGTGATGGACAGGGAGGCCTGGCGTGCTGCGGTTCATGGGGTCGCAAAGAGTCGGACACGACTGAGCGACTGATCTGATCTGATCTGAAGCACCTCTGTCCATGGGATTTTCCAGGCAAGTGTACTAGAGTGGGTTGACATTGCTTTCTCCCGATATGTATTGGGAATTATGCATATAATAGTGGAAAAAAATATATTTTCTAGGAATTTGAATATTCAGTCATTTTCTAAGACTCTGAAATCCAGTCAAATTTGAGCTCTTAATGGACCCATGATAATGGACATGGATTATTTCCCTTCATTAAACATATATAGCCACCCAGTCAGTAATGAGTTCATCAATTTACTTCCAAAGTTTGTAGAAATATTTATATTTGTAAAATTTTGCATAATATTTATTTTATTTACCTATGTAAACATATATACCATCTTCTTTTCAGAAACTGAGGTAGCTGAATCAAAGAAAAAAATTCATTTCTTATTAGTAAATAAGATCCTTCTTTGCAAATATATAGCTGAAGTAATATGGCCATTTCAGTCATAATCTCACAAGTTGGGATTTTTAAAAACTTTACTGACTTTTCTTAGTCTCAAGTATATCATTCAGTATAATGTGTGCTAATTTCCTAAATAATATCCAAGTGGCTTAAAAGAACACAACTTTCCAAAGGGTTGCTTAGTCTCCCTGGTACAGTTTTCATTGTGACAAATTATAGTAAATAATGTCACAAATGTACATTGTAGGGTAGAACACAATTGCTACAATTATATCTGGGGTTGTTTTTACTAAATAATTCTCAAAGGAATGCATTTATAATAATGTAGTAAAATTTTCATGCTGATATGCAATATTAAGAGAACATTTTCCATTTTCCTAAGTTTTACCAATAATGTTTATGTTCATCCACAAGCCAATTTTAAGACTACTTTTAGGATTTAATGTTTATCAGTAAGGAAGGGCAATATCAGGGCAAATTTCTTTAGTGCCTGTGGAATGATGGTTTTCATCAATCCCTATTGCTCTCTGAGGTCTTTTTACAGTTCTGCACAATTATATTGTCTTGTTTTAAAGCTTGAACAACAAATGAAACATATTATTTTGTCCAATGAAATTATATGGAGGCAAAATCTTGCTTGTCTAGCATGATTAGATTCTTCAGCTTTCTGAGAGAAAATACTCCTGTACAAAAGAATTGTTCCGTGCACAAAAAAATAAATATTTTCATTATTTTATTGATAGGTAAATCATAGTTGAATAAACACCGTATTGTTCCCATAACATCACACATTAGGAATACTAGGATTATTTTATTTAGTTTGACAATGAGTATAGCCACCTTTTTCAATGTTTGGAGTAAAATGTTTAAAATTAATAACTCTTTAGTAATAGAAAACTATTTTTTCCTATAGAGTCAAGTTTATTTCTTTTAGTCACTCAACATTAGAAAGCTTTGCATTTCTACTGAAATAGTTTCAATTTTTAACTAGATAAATTTTTGAACAGGAACAAATTGAATACTTATAATAAATACAAGATTTCTTCTGTATTTGGGAAAAATTTTTGATGGGATAAAACTATATTGATGGGAAATTCTGTATTTTGGATTTGTTGAGAGAAATTCAATGTGACTAGTATACAAATAACAAAAAAATATATAATTATACACATGATATATGCATATCTATGGTCTTTCCTGTGGTCATGTATGGATGTGAGAGCTGGACTGTGAAGAAGGCTGAGCGCCGAAGAATTGATGCTTTTGAACTGTGGTGTTGGAGAAGACTCTTGAGAGTCCCTTGGACTGCAAGGAGATCCAACCAGTCCATTTTGAAGGAGATCAGCCCTGGGATTTCCTTGGAAGGAATTATTCATGTCAATATACGGCAAAACCACTACAATATTGTCCAAGGGATTCTTAAGAGTCTTTTCCAGCACCACAATTCTAAAGCATAATGAGCCATCAGGGAAGCCCATGAGGAATTGATTGGCAGTAAAAAAAATAAGTACAGTTTACAATATGGTGGTCTCAGTTTACAATATGTGTTACTTCTTATCACAAAGATAATGACCTATATTTGAGATTTTTTTACATCAGATCTCCACTTACTGCTTCCATACTTTAGTTATTATAATGTTAGGTCACTATAAGGCAGACATGAATTTTAATTTCTCTATGGCCTAACACACACACACAAAATAACAATTCCAAGTAATGAAAAATTCAAAGAAGCAGTGGCTCCCTTTAATGCAATGGAGGGTATTTGGCCTCCAGTGTAAGAAGGTAGAAGAAAAGTAAGATGGAAGAAGCTGATTAGCTTTTATCTGCTGTGGCCTAAATCAGAAATACAGCACTCCAGTCATATTCCTTTGTTTTAAAGTATTTGTATGTCTTCAACTCAACCTCAAGGGGGAATGTAAAATGCCAGATAATACATGGATATTTATCGAGTGTAATATCTTTCACAGCATTTACACCAATTTTTAAACCTTACATGCATTTTTGTATTTTATTGTTAAGATTGGCTTTCCCCCAAAGGCAACTGTATAACAAGGGTCAAACAGATTACCTCATTCAGCTAGAGAACCCAGGAAACACTGGTAGAGGAATGAGGTATTTGAATGAATAAGAGGTGGAAGTCAGTAAAGGTTAGACTATAAAGGAAGTTACAAGTAGAGCTTTCTTTTCTTAGAAATTCTGGTAATAGGAGGATTCAAAGTCATCAACAGAGAAGAGAGGAAGGTGAAATGTTTGTTCACTATCATCCATTTATCAGTATTAAGGACATTAGTTCCTTGGAACTTTGAGTTTGCCCCAAGAGTAGAATTGAGTGTTCCAGGGGTAAGAGAAAGCTCCTTGGTAAAGAGATCCAGATATTGCCATTGGAAGTCATGAAAAAGGGGAATATGGACAGGATGTTTACTATAAAAACACATATTATGTCTGTGTGTATGTGTTTAAATGCTCCTTATTTTATTTATATATGCACATACACATATGAAACATATATCAATGAGTATCATATATATAATTTATGTATTGAATCAGTGGTTCCCAACATTTCGTCACCAGAGACCAATTTCAGGGAAAACAATTTTTCCATGGACTAGTCAGGGGAGAGGGTCATTTCAGGATTCAAGCATTTTACATTTACTGTGTATTTTATTTCTATTATTATTACATTTGCTCCAACTCAGATCATCTGGTATTAGATCCCAGAGGTTGGGAGCCCCTGTACTAAATAGTATACATAATATATGATAATAAACAATACTGCTATTAAATGCATTATTTCCTTTTGGACCAAAAAAAATATATGCAGGCAAGATAAATTCAGTTTTTCTGACTGTCCCAGTGGAAAGCAAAGTTATTCTTAATGCTTGCACTTTTTGAAGTTAAGGAAATGATACGGTTTGACTTGCACACAATGCAATTCTCACATCGCATACACTGCTGCAGGATTTTAAGCTGAACATTCAAGAACTAAGGTTTTTGAGTGAAAAAAAAACACCCTGTATGATATGAGTTGCCTGAGATGTGCTATCTGTGAATGGGGAATATAGTTGTGATATTACATACACTTCTTCAAACAACAACATAATATATAATTTGAATCACTCAGTGATGGGTAAAGAATGCACAGGTAACTGTGAGTTGACAAAATATTATGCAATTTTAATATGAGTAAATAATTTATAAACCATTAATCACTCAATATTAAAACTATGAAGTTATTAAACTGCTGTGTATATTATTTTTTAAGCCAGCTATAGTTCATCCATTTTAAATGTATACTACTTTACGAAATGTATTTTATTTATCTTTTTCATCTTGTGATTTCAGATGTTTTAACTCTTTAGTTAGTAAATATTCAGTATATAAGAGTTTCAAAGTGATATATGCTCAAATTTATAGTTTTAGAAGAAAGAAAAACATTTCTTCTAAAGCCATCATTTCTTCATTTCCAACTCCAAGTTTCTTACTATTTTCATAAAGCCCTACCTGGTTTGGCTCCTGAATAATTCTCCAATATCATGTCTTATCTCTTTACCCATTGCTCATTTCATCTTAATTGACCACTTTCATTTCTTCATGCATGTCAAGAACACACTGAGCTTTCACATTTGCTATTTTCACTGAAATTGTCTGTTACCACCTATGAGCACTGTTCTCTCAATATGTTCAAATCTCTGCTAAAAGGTAAAATCATCAAATAAAATTTCCTGGATCATCACACCTAATATGCAGCCCCAAATTTATTCTTTCTCTGCTGCTACTGCTAAGTCGCTTCACTCGTGTCCGACTCTGTGTGACACCATAGATGGCAGCCCACCAGGCTCCCCCGACCCTGGGTTCTCCAGGCCATAACACTGGAGTGGGTTGCCATTTCCTTTTCCAATGCATGAAAGTGAAAAAATAAAGTGAAGTTGCTCAGTCGTGTCCTACTCCTAGCGACCCCATGGACTGCAGCCCACCAGGGCCCTCCATCAATGGGATTTTTCAGGCAAGAGTACTGGAGTGGGTTGCCATTGCCTTCTCCAATTCTTTCCCTACCCTGGCTTTAATTCATTACTGATGTTTATCATTCTTAAGAACATTCATATGTTCTAATGTTGTGTGGTTGCTTATGAATGTGTGGTTTTCTCCTTAGTCTCCATGATGGCAGGGATCTTTACCTTAATCTCTCTGAAATTCCCAGTGTCTAGAATATTGTGTGAAATATAGGAACATTAAAAAAAATTTCTTTAACTGATACAAATAAATATATAGATGTATAAATTCATTTTAAAGAGATGATTGAAACATAAAACAATTGTCTCATAATATGAAATAGTTATCTTCAACACATGTCATATCAACTATGATATTAAACCAAGATTTCTGATGACCACATTTGAAATAATTTATTTGTTCCTTTCAAAATCCCTGAGAACTGGAATTTATTATTTCTGCAATATTAGGGTAAGATAGTATCTAAGTTTAAGATTTAGTTTATACAGATAGTTACTACTTGAGCATACATTTTTGTGGACTGATTTGGTGGAATGATTAACTAGCCAACTTTTTTTTACTGAAACCAAATAGGAATTTCTCAACAACAGAAGAGAATTTATATTTTTTGTTAGTTATTTTGCTTCCTTGTTTTGTTCTAAGGGGCTCTGAGTGACTGCTGAGTGAAGTTATCACTTTCAGATCAGATCAGTCCCTCAGTCGTGTCCGACTCTTTGCGACCCCATAAATCGCAGCATGCCAGGCCTCCCTGTCCATCACCAACTCCAGGAGTTCACCCAGACTCATGTCCATCGAGTCAGTGATGCCATCCAGCCATCTCATCCTCTGTCGTCCCCTTCTCCTCTTGCCCCCACTCCCTCCCAGCATCGGAGTCTTCTCCAAAGAGTCAACTCTTCACATGAGGTGGTCAAAGTACTGGAATTTCAGCTTCAGCATCATTCCTTCCAAAGAAATCCCAGGGTTGATCTCATTCAGAATGGACTGGTTGGATCTCCTTGCAGTCCAAGGGACTCTCAAGAGTCTTCTCCAACACCACAGTTCAAAAGCATCTATTCTTTGACGCTCAGCCTTCTTCACAGTCCAACTCTCACATCCATACATGACCACAGGAAAAATCATAGCCTTGACTAGATGGACCTTTGTTGGCAAAGTAATGTCTCTGCTTTTGAATATGCTATCTAGGTTGGTCATAACTTTCCTTCCAAGGAGTAAGCGTCTTTTAATTTCATGGCTGCAGTCACCATCCGCAGTGATTTTGGAGTCCAGAAAAATAAAGTCTACACTGTTTCCACTGTTTCCCCATCTATTTCCCATGAAGTGATGGGACCGGATGCCATGATCTTCATTTTCTGAATGTTGAGCTTTAAGCCAACTTTTTCACTCTCCACTTTCACTTTCATCAAGAGGCTTTTTAGTTCCTCTTCACTTTCTGCCATAAGGGTGGTGTCATCTGCATATCTGAGGTTATTGATATTTCTCCCGGCAATCTTGATTCCAGCTTGTGTTTCTTCCAGTCCAGCGTTTCTCATGATGTACTCTGTATATAAGTTAAATAAACAGGGTGACAATATACAGCCTTGACGTACTCCTTTTTCTATTTGGAGCCAGTCTGTTGTTCCATGTCCAGTTCTAACTGTTGCTTCCTGACCTGCATACAGATTTCTCAAGAGGCAGATCAGGTGGTCTGGTATTCCCATATCTTTCAGAATTCTCCACAGTTTATTGTGATCTACACAGTCAAAGGCTTTGGCATAGTCAAGAAAGCAGAAATAGATGTTTTTCTGGAACTCTCTTGCTTTTTCCATGATCCAGAGGATGTTGGCAATTCGATCTCTGGTTCCTCTGCCTTTTCTAAAACCAGCTTGTATATCAGGAAGTTCACGGTTCACATATTGCTGAAGCCTGGCTTGGAGAATTTTGAGCATTACTTTACTAGCATGTGAGATGAGTGCAATTGTGCGGTAGTTTGAGCATTCTTTGGCATTGCCTTTCTTTGGGATTGGGATGAAAACTGACCTTTTCCAGTCCTGTGGCCACTGCTAAGTTTTCCAAATTTGCTGGCATATTGAAAGCAGCACTTTCACAGCATCATCTTTCAGGATTTGGAATAGCTCCACTGGAATTCCATCACCTCCACTAGCTTTGTTCGTAGTGATGCTTTCTAAGGCCCACTTGACTTCACATTCCAGGATGTCTGGCTCTAGGTCAGTGATCATACCATCGTGATTATCTGGGCCATGAAGATCTTTTTTGTACAATTCTTCTGTGTATTCTTGCCACCTCTTCTTAATATCTTATGCTTCTGTTAGGTCCATACCATTTCTATCCTTTATCAAGCCCATCTTTGCATGAAATGTTCCTTTGGTATCTCTGATTTTCTTGAAGAGATCTCTAGTCTTTCCCATTTTGTTGTTTTCCTCTGCTTCTTTGCATTGATCACTGAAGAAAGCTTTCTTATCTCTTCTTGCTATTCTTTGGAATTCTGCATTCAAATGTTTATATCTTTCCTTTTCTCCTTTGCTTTTGCTTCTCTTCTTTTCACAGCTATATGTAAGGCCTCCCCAGACAGCCATTTTGCTTTTTTGCATTTCTTTTCCATGGAGATGGTCTTGATCTCTGTCTCCTGTACAATGTCACGCACCTCATTCCATAGTTCACCAGGTACTCTATCTATCCGATCTAGGCCCTTAAATCTATTTCTCACTTCCACTGTATAATCATAAGGGATTTGATTTAGGTCATACCTGAATGGTCTAGTGGTTTTCCCTACTTTCTTCAATTTAAGTCTGAATTTGGCAATAAGGAGTTCATGATCTGAGCCACAATCAGCTCCTGGTCTTGTTTTTGCTGACTGTATAGAGCCTCTCCATCTTTGGCTGCAAAGAATATAATCAATCTGATTTTGGTGTTGACCATCCGGTGATTACTTCAGGATATATTAAAAGGTACAATTATCATATTATATCAATCAGAGGTAGCAAAAATGATTCATAATATTATATTTAGGATATTATAAAAATGTGGACCAACCAGAAATAATAAAAATATTGAAACAATTTATTATTCTATTGGGAGTATAAAGCATTGACTTTAGCCTTATCAATATTAGGGAGGAATATGTCTAATCATCTTAAAATACTTGTGATGGTAGTGTCAGCTTAACTTGTATTATCTGGGACTACTTGCTTCCGTAGGTAGGACCATAGACCAAATTTTGTTTATTAAGCCTGATAATGTAGCAAAAATAATCCAGATCAGAGATATGCTTTATCCAGTACTTCGTTCTGAAACCCAGTTTCCTATCTGCCTCATTGGGTTCTTTCGATTTCTTTGTGAGAGCTTAGTGTGTAGCTTAGTTATTCTGTTAATTGCATTTAGCCTTGGGTTTCTGGACTATTTGGTCCTGATAAATGAGGTTCATTGAAAAGTACAGTACCATTGTGTATGTGTGTGTGCATGTGTGTGTGTGTGTGTGTGTACGGTTTCCTGGAATCTGGGATCAAATTACTCAATGTAAGGAAAGATGTTGGAACTACAAGGGGATTCTAATGATGGGAGAACAAAGCATTGGTAATGTGTACTTAATACAGATGATAAATAAAAGAAAAGAAAAGAAAAAAATAAAACAGGCTGTCAGTGATGCCAAAGGAACACAGCTTCACTATTACATTTGTTGCTAGATAATGTAATGTAATTTTTCCCTTTCCATTAATTTTTTCACCGTTAGTTATTTCAGGGTAAAATCAGACATCTATTCTTCAGTGATATATAAATAGCAAGTGACTAAAATGGTGAGTTTTAGGGAAAAGGGCTTCCTTTGTGGCTCAGCTGGTAAAGAATCCGCCTGCAATGTGGGAGACCTTAGTTCGATCCCTGGGTAGGGAAGATCCCCTGGAGAAAGGAAAGGCTACCCACTCCAGTATTCTGGCCTGGAGAATTCCATGGAGTGTATGGGATCACAAAGAGTTGGACATGACTGAGTGATTTTCACTTCCATTTTTAGAGGTAAAAAGAGGGCTTGAATAAATCAGTGATTCTGAAAATTGGATCTTCATTATAATTTTTTTTTTTTTTTTTTGGTGGGGTTGTGACTTTTTAAAATGTATGGATTCCAGAATCACATTACCAAAATTACCAATTTAGACTAGGCAAGCTTGAATGATATAAATCAGTACTTTCATAAAGTATGACAGGTTGTTAGAATTATCAGTCAGAGTGGAAACAACATCATGTACTGACTTGGATGCCTGCCCCTGTTCTGAGAGTCTAAGATACTGAACTCTCCTCCACGGTCTCCTTCTCGTCTCCCATGGCTACAGTGAGAATGAAATAGTAAAGCTCCATTGCATTGATCCCACCTGTTTGAGCAGCTATAGCCAGAAAGACTGATGGATTTCCAGCACTCTCTGTTCCATAGCTGGAGAGTGAAAAACGTGGAACTACATTTAGAACTTTTGCTAAACAAGTCACGGTAATCTGACAACAGCTCGGGGACACTTAACCTGCAGTTCCCCAGCGTGCTGAGGACATGCTGCTTTGTTTTCAGTTGCATTCCAAGGTATCTTGGAATGTCTTTGCTAATCACTCTGTCTTTAGTCTTCCACTAAATTCCACTGTATTGACATGTACACACTGTTATTAATATGTTAAAAGTAGATAATCAACAAGGGCCCACTGTATAGTCCAAGAAAGTTTTCTCAATATTCTCTAATAATCTAAATGGAAAAAGAATAGATGCGTGTATATGTAAAAAAAGCAATTAAAAGCTATTTTAATATATCTTACCAGTTAAATTTCAGCATGTGATTGGTATCACTGCACCTGTTTGGAAAGTGAAGTTGGGAGATTAATTCTATTCTACATTTTGGTATTACTGAGTCTGTCTTAATGTTATGTACTTTGCATGAATGATAATGACAATGATAAATGGCATCAAACATTTTAAAAAGCCAAATTGTAGTACCTATGAGTCTTAGAAATTCAGAGCTATCATTAATATATACACCAATGCATATTATACATAATACATAATAAATGTATTCTTTATATTAAATGGAGCTTGGTGGACTACAGTCCATGGGGCTGTAAAGAGTCAGACAGGATGGAGTGACTAATACTTTCACTTTAAATCATTATATGATATAATAAATGCTATAGAAAATAATAGATAATCATACATGCCATATGTCATATACATACCTGTGTATGTATGTGTGTGTGTGTATATATATATATATATACTTAATTTAAATGAAAATTTAATAAGATATCTGTACCAGAGAATTTACTTATAGCTCAAAAAATATTGTAGCATTCTTGATTTGATTTACTTCTATTTAAACTTATTTTCATAAGAGAGGGAAAAGCATGCAGTGATTATTTTAAGATCATAATTTCATGTGAAAATTACGTCTTTGAATTCCATTTCCCCTTTGCTGATTGGTGACATCAGACTTATTTCACATGGCCATTCAAAGCACAGCATGAATCTGCAAATTAACTCAGAGCTGTTGTAATTTCCTCATGCAATTGTCTTATTTTTTTCTGTTATGTAAATTATCCAGATGGCAATAAGCTCTTAAGAGATAAACAATATAACATAATTTGGATAAAATCATACATGATTATATCTATGTCTGATAGTGGGAAAATGAAGGAAGAACAATGACTTCAACTTTTGGAAATATAGTTTCTTTTTCCAAGTTTGAATTATTATTCTCCCAATTGCTTTTACTTGTTGTTTTTGGGCAAACTTTTGGACTTAGTTTTCAGATCTAGATTGTCATTGATAATATAGGGAATATAAGACTAATCTTTCAAGCGTGTTTTAAAGCCTACAGAAAATATTTGTAAAATGTCTGTCTCACAACTTATACTCAAGTTATTTTTACTACTGTAGTCTCAAACATTAATACGATAAAGTAATCACACTAAAGTAGTGGTGATTGTTTAGCCACTAAATTGTGTCTTACTCTTGAGATCCCATAGACTGTAGCCCCTTGCCCCCTCAGGCTCCTCTGTCCATGGGGATACTCCAAGCAAGAAAACTGGATTGTGTTGCCAGTTCCTTCTCCAGGGGATCTTTCCAATCCAGGTATTGAACCTAAGTCTCCTGTATTGGCAGGCAGATTCTTCACTGACTGATCCACTAGAAATCTTTACATCACACTAATAATCATATATATATATATACATACCTATATGTTGCCTGGAGAATCCCTATGGACAGAGGAGCCTGGTGGGCTATATTTTCCGTGTGGTCACAGTCAGACCATGATTGAGCCACTGAGCACAGCACAGCATATATATACAGCATATATACATATATATATATATATATATATATATATATATATCTCACTTAAAAAATATAACTGGGGTGTTGGACATTAAAATCATATACCTATAATTTGACATTTGTAATTTGATCATACATCACAATCAAAACTACTTAAATTCTTCAGGTTTAGGGAAGAAAATAGTTTTTGGTATGCAAATTTTCTAGAAATGTGACCTATTGCTTCATCATGACCACAGGTATAACCTTCTCTTTTTCCTCGCCTTTAAAGTTTGGACACTATAATTCTAAGGTTATGGATGCTTTCTTTCTCTTAGGTATTTCTCTGGGCATCAGTTAAGTTCCTGCTGGTCTTGACCTTTAATGACTCTGGTTGTTATAACTTCATGTGTCCTGAATTCTTTGTTGTAGACACTGCCCTGGTTCTCATTTGTGATCCACATTGTGAACAAGCTCCAGGACCACATGTGACAAAGTTCTGTCAGGCCATCTGCAAATGTCACCCGCTCTTGAATCTTAAAATACTTCCTTAAGCTTGGTTTTAGAGAAGGAAATGGCAACCCATTCCAAAATTCTTGCCTGGAGAATCTCAGGGACAGTGGAGCCTGGTGGGCTGCCATCTATGGGGTCACACAGAGTCAGACACAACTGAAATGACTTAGCAGCAGCAGCAGCAGCAAGCTTTGTTTGACTGCTATTTACTACTGTAGTCTCAAACATTAATACGATAAAGTAATCACACTAACGTAGTGGTGATGGTTTAGCCACTAAATTGTGTCTTACTCTTGAGATCCCATAGACTGTAGCCCCTTGCCCCCTCAGGCTCCTCTGTCCATGGGGATACTCCAAGCAAGAAAATTGGATTTTTTAAATACACATTCATTCTATGATAGGAGGAAAACAACTTTCAATTGATGTTTATTTATAATTCAAAAGAGAAACTCCAATCACAGTCCACAATAACTGTTGTTTAGGTGAGTTCAATTATAGAATATGAAAGAATTGTTCAGTAAGAGCTCAACCTAAAGTGTTCTTGAATCTGTTTGCTGGTATTTACTGCCTCATCTCTTTGTTAGTCCTGCAGGAACAATTACCTTGAGAACTTTATCTGGCGCTTCTGTGTTCACTATGCATGACTGCTCTTCCACATTTGTTTCACTTGAGATCACATCTACTGCTGTTTACATATCACTATTTCTTGGCTATGATTGTAGGACACATGACAAGGATATGTAAAGGATGATATAGAAAGATCATGGGATGAAATGGAAGCATGCACTTTGGAGTGAAAATGCAACTAAGTCAGTGATTTTTAAAGGATCTATTGAGATTAGATTACAGTGTTTAAAGAAACAAAACCTTCAACAATCACATTGGTAGTAGTAGCGATTGTATTGATGCTTAGGAGTTAGAGACAAATCTTTACAGAATTTGAACAAACACATGCTGAATTAGTGAATAATGTTCATGAAATCTGAGTTAGCTTCAAATGTTTGGGTAAAATTGAACTTTACTTACAATGGTAACTTAGGTGGTAGAATATTAAGTAGATTAATTTAAAAAGTTACCAATTAATTTACATATTCTGATATGTACACAAAAACCCTCATGGGGCAAGCTTCTTTACAAATAGCTAATTAATTCATTAATTAAGTCAACATCAACTACTGTGGTCTAGATACTAGGACACACAGAAAATATAACAAGGGATAAGTTCATATTGAAGAGATATACAAGTTAATCAGTCAGTTAATGTATAGAAATATGTTCTGAGTAATAGACAATATATGCTATACTGTAAGTCAAGAAGCTACAACCTTAAAACTTCTTATTTCTGGAAAGAAGCACACATTCACATACAACTTACTTTCCTGTTGAGAATGTTGAGAAATTCAATGAACAGAGTACCTATAATGGTGTGTAAGTGTTTAGAAATGTTAGAAACATTTAGAAACTTTTCTAACATTTCTAATGATAGAAATATTAGAACATTCCCTAAATGTTAGAAATTTAGAGAATGTTCAATTTTATAGGCTCAAAACTAAACTCATCCTCATCAATATCCCTCAAAGAACATTTTTAATGCATTTTGGTTCATGATATTCCCCTTTATGCACGGAGAAGAGTAAAGTACTCAAGGGGTAGAGGATGGGGGTGGGGCACGATTAAGAAAAAAAACATATTCTTTTTTTGCCTAGCCTTGGAGTTGGTTGTCACCACTAAGTACTCAATTGGAGAAGAAGGTATACAAGAGGATCAAAAACAGATCTGTGTGTTCACATCATGTATATATGTATGTATGCACATATGTGTGTGTCATTGTGTGTATGTTACTGTGTTCTCTGTGCTTTGAAGCAGAATTAAAAATATTACACCCTCTTCCTTAAAAAGAAAAAAACACAGAAATCACCTATTCCACACCACTTCTGTATAAGTGAATATAACAGTTGCTTAACCATGGAATCTGACTAATTTAGAAAAGAATGTTCAATTTTATAGGCTCAAAACTAAATTCATCCTCATCAATATTCCTCAAAGAACATTTTTAATGCACTTTGGTTCATGACATCCCCCTTTATATAGTTCAATAAGCTAGAATCTTAACAACATGCGTTATTTTGTCTTTTCCCCGCATTCTCAGTGGCTGCTGCTGCTGCTGCTAAGTCACTTCAGTCGTGTCTGACTCTGTGCGACCCTATAGACGGCAGCCCACCAGGCTGCCCTGTCCTTGAGATTCTCCAGGCTAGAACATTGGAGTGGGTTGCCATTTCCTTCTCCAATGCATGAAAGTGAAAAGTGAAAGGAAAGTCGCTCAGTCATGTCCGACTCTTAGCGACCCCACGGACCGCAGCCTACCAGGCTCCTCTGCCCATGGGATTTTCCAGGCAAGAGTACTGGAGTGGGGTGCCATTGCCTTCTCTGTCTCAGTGGTTATGTCTTTCCAAATCATTTTGGGATCTTTAACTCCACAACTTTCTATTTATGCTCATCTGCTTCAGATATATTGTTTCTCTTTCCTATTTTTGTTTTCAAAAAGTGGTACTTACCATAATGAAGACTTTGGCAGCCATTTCCTCAATATCATCGAGTAGAAATCAACCACATCTATAAGTTCTCCACAATCTTAGCTTTCTAAATTGGAGCAAGCCATCTCAGATGGAGCTAGTGGTAGAGAACTCAGCTGCAATGCAGGAGATGTGAGAGATGTGGGTTTGATCCCTGGGTTGGGAAGATCCCCTGGAAAAGGGCAGGATGACCCACTCCAGTATTCTTGCCTGGAGACTTCCATGGAGAGAGGACTGGCAGGCTACATCCATGGGGTCGCAAAGAGGTTGACATGACTGAAGTGACTTAGCACATATGTGTCTCTTACACGACCTGTGCACAAACTTTGAGTCTGGAAAAATAATTCTGCATCTATGTTTTTAAGAGTTCATTTTAATGAAATTCTGAACCTCTTCCATGAAGAATCATCATGGTCATCCTGGCAAACCTGAGCTCTACCTCAGATCAGATCAGATCAGATCAGTTGTTCAGTCGTGTCCGACTCTTTGCGACCCCATGAACCGCAGCATGCCAGGCTTCCCTGTCCATCACCAGCTCCCGGAGGTCACTCAGACCCGCATCCATCGAGTCAGTGATGCCATCCAGCCATCTCATCCTCTGTCGTCCCCTTCTCCTCTTGTCCCCAATCCCTCCCAGCATCAGAGTCTTCTCCAATGAGTCAAGTCTTCGCATGAGGTGGCCAAAATACTGGAGTTTCAGCTTTAGCATCATTCCTTCTAAAGAAATTCCAGGATTGATCTCCTTCAGAATGGACTGGTTGGATCTTCTTGCAGTCCAAGGGACTCTCAAGAGTCTTCTCCAACACCACAGTTCAAAAGCATCAATTCTTCGGCGCTCAGCCTTCTTCACAGTCCAGCTCTCACATCCATACATGACCACAGGAAAGACCATAGCCTTGACTAGGCGAACCTTTGTTGGCAAAGTGATGTCTCTGCTTTTGAATATGCTATCTAGGTTGGTCATAACTTTCCTTCCAAGGAGTGAGCGTCTTTTAATTTCATGGCTGCAGTCACCATCTGCAGTGATTTTGGAGCCCAGAAAAACAAAGTCTGACACTGTTTCCACTGTTTCCCCATCTATTTCCCATGCAGTGATGGGACCAGATGCCATGATCTTCGTTTTCTGAATGTTGAGCTTTAAGCCAACCCTTTCACTCTCCACTTTCACTTTCATCAAGAGGCTTTTTAGCCCCTCTTCACTTTCTGCCATAAGAGTCGTGTCATCTGCATATCTGAGGTTATTGATATTTCTCCCGGCAATCTTGATTCCAACTTGTGTTTCTTCCAGTCCAGCATTTCTCATGATGTACTCTGCATATAAGTTAAATAAACATGGTGACAATATGCAGCCTTGACGTACTCCTTTTCCTATTTGGAACCAGTCTGTTGTTCCATGACCAGTTCTAACTGTTGCTTCCTGACCTGCATACAGATTTCTCAAGAGGCAGATCAGGTGGTCTGGTATTCCCATCTCTTTCAGAATTTTCCATAGTTTATTGTGATCCACACAGTCAAAGGCTTTGGCATAGTCAATAAAGCAGAAATAGATGTTTTTCTGGAACTCTCTTGCTTTTTCCATGATCCAGCGGATGTTGGCAATTTGATCTCTGGTTCCTCTGCCTTTTCTAAAACCAGCTTGAACATCAGGAAGTTCACGGTTCACATATTGCTGAAGCCTGGCTTGGAGAATTTTGAGCATTACTTTACTAGCGTGTGAGATGAGTGCAATTGTGCGGTAGTTTGAGCACTCCTTGGCATTGCCTTTCTTTGGGATTGGGATGAAAACTGACCTTTTCCAATCTTGTGGCCACTGCTGAGTTTTCCAAATTTGCTGGCATATTGAGTGTAGCACTTTCACAGCATCATCATTCAGGACTTGGAATAGCTCCACTGGAATCCCATCACCTCCACTAGCTTTGTTCGTAGTGATGCTTTCTAAGGCCCATTTGACTTCACATTCCAAGATGTCTGGCTCTAGGTCAGTGATCACATCATCATGATTATCTAGGTCGTGAAGCTCTTTTTTGTACAGTTCTTCTGTGTATTCTTGCCACCTCTTCTTAATATCTTCTGCTTCTGTTAGGTCCACACCATCTCTGTCCTTTATCGTGCCCATCTTTGCATGAAATGTTCCTTTGGTATCTCTGATTTTCTTGAAGAGATCCCTAGTCTTTCCCATTCTGTTGTTTTCCTCTATTTCTTTGCATTGATCACTGAAGAAGGCTTTCTTATCTCTTCTTGCTATTCTTTGGAACTCTGCATTCAGATGTTTATATCTTTCTTTTTCTCCTTTGCTTTTCGCTTCTCTTCTTTTTCACAGCTATTTGTAAGGCCTCCCCAGACAACCATTTTGCTTTTTTGCATTTCTTTTCCATGGGGATGTTCTTGATCCCTGTCTCCTGTACAATGTCACGAACCTCATTCCATAGTTCATCAGGCACTCTATCTATCAGATCTAGGCCCTTAAATCTATTTCTCACTTCCACTGTATAATCATAAGGGATTTGATTTAGGTCATACCTGAATGGTCTAGTAGTTATCTCTACTTTCTTCAATTTCAGTCTGAATTTGGCAATAAGGAGTTCATGGTCCGAGCCACAGTCAGCTCCTGGTCTTGTTTTTGCTGATTGTATAGAGCTTCTCCATCTTTGGCTGCAAAGAATATAATCGATCTGATTTCGGTGTTGACCATCTGGTGATGTCCATGTATAGAGTCTTCTATTGTATTGTTGGAAGAGGGTATTTGCTATGACCAGTGCATTTTCTTGGCAAAACTCTATTAGTCTTTGCCCTGCTTCATTCCGTATTCCAAGGCCAAATTTGCCTGTTGCTCCAGGTGTTTCTTGACTTCCTACTTTTGCATTCCAGTACCCTATAATGAAAAGGACATCTTTTTTGGGTGTTAGTTCTAAAAGGTCTTGTAGGTCTTCATAGAACCTTTCAACTTCAGCTTCTTCGGCGTTACTGGTTGGGGCATAGATTTGGATTACTGTGACATTGAATGGTTTGCCTTGGAAACAAACAGAAATCATTCTGTCATTTTTGAGATTGCATCCAAGTACTGCATTTCGGACTCTTTTGTTGACCATGATGGCCACTCCATTTCTTCTGAGGGATTCCTGCCCACAGTAGTAGATATAATGGTCATCCGAGTTAAATTCACCCATTCCAGTCCATTTTAGTTCGCTAATTCCTAGAATGTCAACATTCACTCTTGCCATCTCTTGTTTGACCACTTCCAATTTGCCTTGATTTATGGACCTGACATTCCAGGTTCCTATGCAATATTGCTCTTTACAGCATCGGACTTTGCTTCTATCACCAGACACATCCACAGCTGGGTATTCTTTTTGTTTTGGCTCCATCCTTTCATTGTTTCTGGAGTTATTTCTCCACTGATCTCCAGTAGCATATTGGGCCCCTACTGACCTGGGGAGTTCCTCTTTCAGTATCCTATCATTTTGTCTTTTCATACTGTTCATGGGGTTCTCAAGGCAAGAATACTGAAGTGGTTTGCCATTCCCTTCTCCAGCGGACCACACCCTGTCATATCTCTCCACCATGACCTGCCCATCCCAGGTTGCCCCTCGGGCATGGCTTAATCTCATTGAGTTAGACAAGGGTGTGGTCCTTGTGTGATTAGATTGACTAGTTATCTGTGAGAATGGTTTTAGTGTATTTGCCCTCTGATGCCCTCTTTCAAGACCTACTGTCTTACTTGGGTTTCTCTTACCTTGGACGTGGGGTATCTCATCCCGTCTGCTCCTGGCTGCTCCCGGCCAGCGAAGCACAGCCATCGCACCTTACCTTGGACGAGGGGTCTCTCCTCACTGCCGCCCTTCCTGACCTCGGTCGTGGGGTAGCTCTTCTCGGCCGTGCTTAGTCCACTGGCCCTCACCGCCGTCCTTCCTCGGTCGTGGGGTAGCTCCTCTCGCCGCTCTTAGTGCGCGACGCAGCCGGCGGGGCGCTCTTAGTGCGCGACGCAGCCGGCGGGGCGCTCTTAGTGCGCGCCGCAGCCGGCGGGGCGCTCTTAGTGCGCGACGCAGCCGGCGGGGCGCTCTTAAATGGCGCGCCGGTCGCGGGCAGGCGAGGTCGCTCTTAAATGGCGCGCCGGTCGCGGGCAGGCGAGGTCGCTCTTAAATGGCGCGCCGGTCGCGGGCAGGCGAGGTCGCTCTTAAATGGCGCGCCGGTCGCGGGCAGGCGAGGTCGCTCTTAAATGGCGCGCCGGTCGCGGGCAGGCGAGGTCGCTCTTAAGAGCTCTACCTCAACTGCACTTAATTATTAAAAATGACTGCTTACTCTTCTAGTCAGTCAAGGTAAATGAGTTAAATGTTTCAGCTCTGGTCAATTCAGACTCATTGATGGACCTTTCCTACAAGTGGTTGACTGATAATTAGTTACTAACAGTGAACTCCTGAGCTTTCTTGGTTATCATCATACCCAGAAACAGACACATGGTTATCTTACAATGTAAATCGACCACACGAATTGAGGAAGCAGAGATCAGTACCCCAGTGTTCATTGCAGCACTATTTACAATAACTAGGACATGGAAGCAACCTAGATGTTCATCAGCAGATAAATGGTTAAAGAAGTTGAGGTAAGGACAAGACAGTGGAGTAGAAGGGTGCACAATCAACTTCTCCTGTGAGAAAGCCCAATGGAGTAGTACTCAGCTATAGAAAGGAACACATTTGAGTCAGTTATAATGAGATGGATGAACCTAGAGCCTATTATACAGGGTGAAGTAAGATGGAAAGAGAAACACAAATATTATATATTAACACATACATGTGAAATCTAGAAGGATGGTACTGATAATCCTACATACAGGGCAGCAAAGAAGGCACAGACATAAAGAACACAGTTCTGGACTCAGTGGGAGAAAGAGAGGTGGGATGATTTGGGAGAATAGCACTGAAATGATTTGGGAGAATAGCACTGAAACATGTATATTACCATATGTAGAATGAATGACCAGTGTGAGTTTGATGCGTGAAGCAGGGCATCCAGGACTGGTGCTCTGTGACAACTTGAGGGATAGGGTGGGAAGGAAGGTAGGAGGGGAGTTCAAGCTAGCGGGGGGCATATGTATACCTATGGCTGATTCATGTTTATGTATGGCAAAAGCTTTCACAATATTGTAAACCATCTTTCAATTAAAATAAATAAATAAAAATTTTAAAAAGCGGCATAGTTTCTCATTCCAAATGCTAAGGTTTAAGGAAGAGTGATGCTGGTAATTTATGTTTTTTCTCTTGCTGATCATTCTCTTTCAGAATATACTAATTTCCAGATTAACAAGTATGATCCCACATGTTCCTAGAGGTGAGCAGGGAAGTATGAATATTGCCCAGTTTGGGTAGGCTGTCTTTAACAACCAGTTTCTCTGGGTGGCATCTGCTGAGTCAAATCTCATATTGTTCTGCTCAAATCATTCTGAATAATCATGCACTGGAATCAGATACTGAAATCCATGCTTGTGCCATGGGCTCCATTCTCCTGGGCCATGCACTTTGTAGGCTTTTCCATCTGATCCACCCAAACATCCTCAGGCTTTTTGCTTTTATTCCTGACCATTGGACTGCTCAGCTACACTCTGCTGAGGTGTGCAGGTCCCTGTAAGGTTACTCTATGACATTTTTATGTCTACTTTTAACTTCAATGTCATAAAATATAGATAATCTACAATGGAATTGGACATTTTGTTGTGCACTCACCCTAACTACTCTTTGGAGATGTAAGCACACTGTCTTCTCACCTCAAATATTCTTACTCTTTTCTTTTCTCTAGTCTTTTGAATGTGCATTTATTTCCTCTACTGGAGAAATTCTAGCATTTGCATAATTTTCCATTGTTTCCCACTCTGTAGTTTTCATGGTGAAAACTATAGGCTATGAATCTTTCAGACTCTTGGCATTGGTGTGCTAAAATTCATCTGTAAAACAGCTTAGCTTTCATACTAACAAAGTGTTTCTGCTTTAAGACTAGTATCTTTTATAAACATGAAAAATAATTTATTTAGAAATCTACCTTTCTCAGTGAAGCAATGAATGCCACTGTTTGATATTACATACATTTTAGGATATTTTTGCCTATAAGAAACAGAATTTAGTCTCAAGTTGGTTTAATCAATAATAAAATATATTCCTACATGAAGGAAGACTAGAGTGGTGTTGTCTTGAGGGCAGTTTTTTCAACAGTTCAACAACATTTTAAAACACTGGACTCTTTAGAAATTCTGAGTTCATTCTCAGGCTGGTAGGAAGATAGCTATCAGATCAGATCAGTCGCTCAGTCGTGTCCGACTCTTTGCGACCCCATGAATCGCAGCACGCCAGGCCGCCCTGTCCATCACCAACTCCTGGAGTTCACTGAGACTCACGTCCATCGAGTCAGTGATGCCATCCAGCCATCTCATCCTCTGTCATTCACAGCTCCACGCACATTCACACCATGAGGAAAATGAGAAGCCTATCTCTTCTTATTTTTTTCTCTTGAAAATGGGAAAATTCCCTGAAGTTTCTGAGTTCACTGCTACCAGTCATAGTAGTAGAAATGTAGTCCACTCCTGTACTAATCTCTGGAAAGATATCAAAGATTGTCCTAAGGTTGATTATGCCAATGGAATTCACCCTCCCCGGGTCATCATAGGGGCAGAGGGAACAAGTATATATCTTCAACAAATGGGTTCTATTAGGAAGGAGAATGGCATGAATTATTCATTGGGTCACAAACAGCGAAGTCTACAACAATCTTAAAATGATATTATTCCACAAAAATGTACTTGGGAGGAATTTGAAGACATATTTATTTAGCATGCTAAAGATTTTAGACTTATCCCTAAAAAGGGGCACACCATCAAAGGTTTCTGAACAGAGGTGTAAGTTGACAATATTTGCATTAAAGGCTGAACTTAGAAAACATGGGAGCAAACAGAGTTCTGATGTATGATGCGTGTACGGGGTGGGAGTGGAGAGGTAGTGACATACAGAATTTTAGGAAGCCCCACAAGTTTTTTAAAAAATTGAAGAGAAGTTAAGTGCTCAAACACAAAGAGTATAGAGACAGAAGAAAAGGTATTTTTGTTACAAATTTTCCCACTGTTTTTTCTTTAAAAAGAAAGTTTCTGCTGGGATTTGCCTCTTCAGACACAAGTTCCCATATGAAAGTGTATGGGGCTGGCCCCTCTAACTGGGAATGGAGAAAGGCAATTATGAAATTGCATTTCTTTGGGATTCAATAGTTCTTTTCCTAATTTTAATGAGTTTGGGCATAAAAGAGTTTACTTTTTCTTTCATTATATGAAGGCACATTTATCAATTAATTGATAATAAAATACTTTTTTGTATTCATGATTTCACCCAAATGTCTTCATTCTGTTTTAATATTTTTTTCATGTGTTTCTGTTGTTCTTTGCTTGCTCAGTCGAGTCTGACTCTTTGTGACCGCATGAACTGTAGCAGGCCAGGCTTCCCCAATTCTTCACCAAAGCTTGCTCAAACTCATGTCCACTGAGTCTGTGATGCCATTCAACCATCTCATCCTCTGTCATCCCCTTCTCCTCCTGCCTTCAATCTTTCCCAGCATTAGGATCTTTTCTAATGAGTCAACTCTTCCCATCACATGGCCAAAGTATTTGGAGCTTCAGCTTCAGCTTCATTCCTTCTAATGAATATTCAGGATTGATTTCCTTTAAGATTGACTGGTTTCATGTATAACAGAACTTGGTTTACTACTATTTAGATTAGGATTCTTGAATTAATTGCTATGAGTGTGATAAATGTACACCTACACTTTTTTCCCCACTGGTTTTTGTTTGATTTTGGCACCAAGACTATTTTCCACTTGTATAATAAATTTGAGATTTAACTTTTTCCTGCCATCTAAAACAATTTTTATAAGTTTAAGTGCACTATTCATTGATATTTAGTGAAATGGAAGCCATCCAGAGTTGGTGTAATTTCAAGGAATAATTAATTGTGTGTGTATATGAGTCACTCAGTCATGTCCAACTCTTTGCAACCCCATCGACTAGCTAGTCTCTTTTATCTGTGGAATTCTGCAGGAAGGAATATGCAATGGGTTGCAATTTCCTTCTCCAGGGGATCTTCCTGGTCCAGGGATTGAACCCAAGTCTCCAACATTGCAGGCAGATTCACTTGAGCTATGCCCTAGGGCTCAAATAGTAAAGAATTTACTTAATTGAATGGCAGCCATCCAGAGTTGATGATATTTCAAGGAAAAATTAATTACTGGCTCATTTTTCTAAATGTTTCCACAGAGCAGGTGAGCAATTTTTCCAACTGAAATTTTCTTCAAGAATAAACACAAAAGTAAGGGAAGAAGAGACTTTCTTTGAAAGAGATATTCAGGACAAGTTATATTTTGTTATATAATCATATAATGAAGCCTCAAAAAGGCTTGAACATTGAAGGAATGTGTAATTAGCTAAGGCTATGTTATCTATTGAGAAACATATATGCAGGTCAGGAAGCAACAGTTAGAACTGGACATGGAACAACAGACTGGTTCCAAATAGGAAAAGGAGCACACCAAAGCTGTATATTGTCACCCTGCTTATTTAAATAATTTGCAGAGTACATCATGAGAAATTCTGGGGTGGATGAAGCAGAAGCTGGAATCAAGATTGCCGGGATAAATATCAATAACCTCAGATATGCAGATGACACCACCCTTATGGCAGAAAGTGAAAAGGAACTAAAAAGCCTCTTGATGAAAGTGAAAGAGGAGAGTGAAAAAGTTGGCTTAAAGTTCAACATTCAGAAAACGAAGATCATGGCATCTCGTCCCATCATTTCATGGGAAATAGATGGGGAAACATGGAAACAGTGTCAGACTTTATTTTTTGGGCTCCAAAATCACTACAGATGGTTACTGCAGCCGTGAAATTAAAAGACGCTTACTCCTTGGAAGGAAAGATATGACCAACCTAGATAGCATATTCAAAAGCAGAGACGTTACTTTGCCAACAAAGGTTTGTCTATTCAAGGCTATGGTTTTTCCTGTGGTCATGTATGGATGTGAGAGTTGGACTGTGAAGAAAGCTGAGCGCTGAAGAATGATGCTTTTGAACTGTGGTGTTGGAAAAGACTCTTGCAAGTCCCTTAGACTGCAAGGAGATCCAACTAGTTCATCCTAAAGGAGATCAGTCCTGGTTATTCATTGGAAGGACTGATGCTGAGGCTAAAACTCCAATACTTTGGCCACCTCATGCGAAGATTTGACTCATTGGAAAAGACTCTGATGTTGAGAGGGATTGGGGGCAGGAGAAGAAGGGGACAACAGAGGATGAGATGGCTGGATAGCGTCACCGACTTGATGCACATGAGCTTGGGTGGACTCCAGGAGTTGGTAATGGACAGGGAGGCCTGGCGTGCTGTGCTTCTTGGGGTTGCAAGGAGTCGGACATGAATGAGTGACTGAACTGAAGTGAACTGAAACTGAAACATATTTCACAACAGTCAAAACTTAGATGAATTTTAAAACATTTGTGTCTGATTAGTATCTTTTCCCCAACCCCTTCACATCTCTCAGAAATATAAATGTTAATATTGTCAACCAGTCACTATTCATGTCCTAGGAAAGTATTTGAGGAACCTACAGTTGCCTAATACTGATATTTTAGGGCATATAAGTAAAAATGTAACAAATAGAAAACTAGGTCAAAGTAGGCCACTAATATGATAATCCTTCATTGGTATTAACGAAAAGGTTCTTATTCAAGCCACTCATATGACTACTCCTGGAGAAGTGCCTGGCCACCCTCTCCACTATTCTTGCTTGGAGAATCCCATGGACAGAGGAGCCTGTTGGGCTAGTGTGCATGGGGTCACACAAAGTCGGACACAACTGAAGCAACTTAGCACACACATAGGACTACTACTTGTAGCCAGAGAAACTAAAAAGAATAGAGTCAGTTAGCCCATGGCAAAAACATCAACTTTGCAGCTCACATGAAAAGATTGTAAAATGATCTGGTCTTTTTCAAAATTTTGAGAATTTTTCTACTCTAGATCACAAGCTCATAAAATTTCATTCTTTTATAAATTATACTTGAAACTTGTTCTAAAATCTGAGCTGAACTTTATTATGATGATTTCTTAGTACTTTCATGTCTAAAAAAGGTTAATATATTCATCATTCCAATAATTCATTTAAAAGTAGTGTGTGTGTTTAGGTCAGTGAAATTCTGAATTTTTTAAAAAATTATTTGACTACCTCTTACATTTAGCCATCTGGTTATAAAATGAAGTATTTATTTTAATGTTTTCAAAAGAATTTTTAAAATTCTTTTAGCTCCCTTAGCTAGGAACTACCCCAGCAATTAGCATAGCAATCATGCAAGATTTTTCTCATTCCATTTAGATACCAAATTATGATAAATTCCTCTTATGCTCTTTTGTACTATTATAAGAGGAATACTATCCATAATCAGAATCTATGAATATAAACCTCAGAATATGGTTCAGTAATAATTACAGAATAATTTGAAAATGAAGTAATTTGCCATAATAAATAGATTTCTATACTTGTACATTTAAATGGATAAGTGTACTGTTTCAAATATAAATCATTTTGTAAAAATGCAAACTATTCAAATGCAAGCTGTTCAACTGTAGTTTTTAAAGAGTAAAAGAAAAGCTTTTCATTCCTGTCATTTAGAATTTGACAATTAAAAGTGTATTTCACTAAGCTCTCTTCTTTTATATTGTTGCAATAATGTGAAAACTCTGGCATACCAAAGACATAATGAAAAACCAAGTATTAAATATTAAGAAGTTATTACTATAACCAAAATAATCTCAAATGAAAATGTATTTGAAATCTGTTCCTAAAATAGCTATTTTTAAAAGTTTGATGTTTACTGGTTTGATATAGAAGGGTTAAATAAAATAATATCCACTGAAATTTAGAAATTTCAGAATCTCTTGTTAAACATTTCACTCTTATTTAAGGTGACAATTTTTAAAATTAAATAAATACATTTTGGAAATTTCATTACCAAGTGATTGTATCATTTATTAATTTATCACAAATACTAAGTGAATATGGTCTCAGTGACACTGTGGGCTTTTTGCAGGAGGTTAGTGTTGTTACCGGGGAAGGCAATGGCACCCCACCCCAGTACTTTTGCCTGGAAAATCCCATGGACGGAGGATCCTGGTAGGCTCCAGTCCATGGGGTCGCTTAGAGTTGGACACGACTGAACGACTTCACTTTCATTTTTCACTTTCATGCATTGGAGAAGGAAATGGCAACCGACTCCAGTGATCTTGCCTGGAGAATCCCAGGGACAGGGGAGCCTGGTGGGCTGCCGTCTACGGGGTCACACAGAGTCGGACACAACTGAAGCAACTTAGCAGCAGTAGCAGCAGCAGTGTTGTTAGATCATTTACCATTATTGTTAAACAGGGAAATACTGAAATTTATCTCTGGATCTGGTCCCAGACATGCAAAATCACTTTTCATTGGTCAAATATCTCATGAATGGTAAATCTTGAGTTAGAATCTCAGCTTCTTGACCTGTAGACTGCTGAAACTATATTACCCCCACAAAGGAGGAAAAAACCTTACTGGAGAAGTCAACAGGCTAGAATTCCAATGCCACTTCTGTTTCTTAAAATATTTGTGATGTTCAGCAGATACATTATATTTTCTGATTTTCACCTTTCTCATCTGCTCAGTGAAGACTGTAACAATTTAGCATCATTATGAAGATTTGAGGATATAAAATTGGGAAAGGAGTACGTCAAGGCTGCATGTGTGACTCTGCATATTTAAGTTTTATGCAGAAAACATTATGTCAAATGCCAGGCTGGATGAAACATAAGCTGGTATCAAGATTTCCAGGATAAATATCAATAACATCAGATATGCAGAAGACACCACCATATGGCAGAAAGCAAAGAGGAATTAAGCAACCTCTTGATGAAGGTGAAAGAGGAGAGTGAAAAAGCTGACTTAAAATGAAACATTCAAAAAACTAAGATTATGGCATCTCTTGCCATCCCTCCATGGCAAATAGATGGGGAAGCAATGAAAACAGTGACAGACTATTTCCTTGGGCTCCAAAATCACTATAGACCATTAATGCAGCCATGAAATTTAAAAAATCCTTGTTCCTTGGAATAAAAGCAATGAGAAACCTAGACAGCATATTAAAAAGCAGAGACATTTTTTTGCCTACAAAGGTCCATATAGTTAAAGCTACAATTTTTCCAGGAGTCACGTACAGATGTGAGAGCTGGACAATAAAAAAGGCTGACCCCTGTAAACTGAGGCCTTAGAACTGTGGTGTTGGAGAACACTCTTGAGAGTCCCTTGGACAGCAAGGAGATCAAACCAGCCAATCTTAAAGGAATTCAACCTTGAATATTCATTGGAAGGACTGATGCTGAAGCTGAAGCTTCAATACTTTGGCCACATTACGTGAAGATCTGACTTAATTGGAAAAGACCCCGATGCTGGGAAAGATTGTTGGCAGAAGGAGAAGGAGATGACAGAGGATGAGATGGTTGGATGGCATCATGGACTCAACGGACATGAGTTGAAGAAACCTTGGGAGATGGTGAAGGACAGAGAAGCCTGGTGTGTTGCAGTCCATGGAGTTGCAAAGTCAGACATGACTGAGCTACTGAACAAATTTTTTTTTTTTTTTTTTTATAACAACTCACTCCAGTATTCCTGCCTGGAGAATTCCATGGACAGACGAGTCCAGTGGTCTACAGTGCATGGAGTCACAAAGAGCTGGACATGGCTAAGTGACTAACACACACACACACACACAAAACTTCACTGGGGCTTCCTAAGTGGTGCAGTGTTAAAGAATCTGCCTGCCAGTGCAAGAGACAGAAGAGAAGTGGGTTCGATCCGTGTGGGTCAAGAAGATCACCTGGAATAAGAAATAGCAATCTACTCCAGTATTCTTGCCTGGAAAGTTCTATAGACAGAGGGGCCTGGTGGGCTATAGTCCATGGAGTAACAAAAAAATCAAACATGAATGAATGACTGAGCAGGCACACATGCAGTGCTATTGAACATCAGCTATTTCATTATCACAAACAGTTTTCCACTGTAGGTGTTTTTGATATAATGCTATAAACATAGGAGCTCCATGTCTCCTTTCAGTTCAGTTCAGTTCAGTCGCTCAGTCGTATCTGACTCTTTGCAACCCCATGAATCGCAGCACCCCAGGCCTCCCTGCCCATAACCAACTCCTGGAGTTTACTCAAACTCATGTCCATTGAGTTGGTGATTCCATCCAACCATCTCATCCTCTGTTGTCCCCTCCTCCTCTCGCCTTAAATTTTTCCCAGCATCAGGGTCTTTTCAAATGAGTCAGCTCTCTTTTAAGAAGTGATATTTTAATTTTAGATATTACTCTAATAGTACAACATGGGATCTATGTTTAATCCCAATATTGTATAGCCGTCTTGGGTTTAAAAGTCAACTTCATATTAAGAAGATTTAAACAGTGTATTAAGTTATATCCAACCCTTATCTCTTTGCTTCTCCTTCAGCACTAAAGTAATTGCCAGCTCAGCAAATCAAAAGACAAAACAAAAAACAACTATGCCTCTAAAATGGAAACGTCATGTGTATCTGTTTAATAAGTATTTCCTAATGTTATTTAAGAGTGAGAGTTACTGAGGTAGTGTCGGACACCAGGAAATTTGCCTCAATCTTGTATCCTCAGTCTCAGGTTCTCTGCTCATCAAGCCCTGCCAAAGGTGGGGTCAGGCTGGGTGGAAGCCGTAGTCAAGTGTAGCAAATCTCCAGATAAACAGGCAAAGCTGTTCTGCCCCTGCAGTACATTCACTATTGCTTATCTCCTATGCTTTGCATCAACACTGTATCATCCCTTTAGGACCCATAATCAACTAACTATTAGAAAAAGAAAATAATGAAGAGAATAGATTCTCTAATGTGGGGGAAACAAAATGTTCTTGTATAAAACAAGGAAACAAAATTGAAAAATAAGGCAAAATAAACTTCTGGTAGCAGTCAATGAGGGAAACAGCTGCAGCAGAGATGGTAATAAGAGAGAAAGCATAATTAAACCAGATGTTTTAAAATGTGCAATTTTAAATGATATACAACATTGATTTAAAATATAAATGTAAATAAAAGTGGATGGATGGGAGGCATAATTAAAACCAAAAGAAACAAAAATAATCTCAGTGAAAATGAAATTAGAATAATAGACAATAACTGCCTTTGCTTAGCCAACAAAATATTAGCTAGTGAAGATTTTTCTTGATCTTAATTTTAGTGCTGCTTAATCAAACATGCATTTAACAGGGTCTCAGTAGATGTGTTCAATGATGATGAACTTCAGAGAAAATGAAACAGGAAAAAATATGCTTTTATAACATTTTGAAATACAGTTCATGGTACTATATTTAATGCTCTCAGAAATTTCTGCAATATGAGATACTGGCAGACTCTCAGTAATGAGACTAACTTAACAATTTAATTATACCCCAATTCACTCCACTGTCTCACCTTACCCCAAATTCTCTTTTTGCTTGAACTAGCACTTTCCTTTCATCCTGAAACCCAGCTCAACCCTATGACTTGGAAAATCACAGGTCTGTAACTGTTTTCTCTTGATCTTACTCCTCCCCCATTTTTTAAAGTATCATTCCCTATCTGCACTTCACAGTGCCTACTGCTGGCTAGCCTGGTAACACACACACTGCTGTGTAGTCTGTTCACATCAGGGGCTGTCATAAAGGAAAGAGTAGCTACTGAAGTCATGTGGAGGAGCCTGTAGAGAAACGAGGAGGGGCACTTGGTAGAGAAGCAGTGGCTGGAAGGTTGGGTTGCCTTCAAAGGAGGCAGTGTGAGTGTTTCCCAAGGTAGAAGGTGGAGCTTGCATTGCCACAAACATGGGACCTTGCGATGAAGTATTGGCTGGGTATCTGACCAGCAGAGGCTGATGAAGAAAGCATATTAAGGACAAGTGAATACAGAGTACCTAGGAACTCTGGAATTTCATCAGAATTCTCACCGTAGATAATATAACTGGTATATATACATATACATGTGGACTTCCCAGGTGGCACAGTGGTAATGAATCTGCCTGCCAATGGGAAGGTCCGCTGGAGAAGGAATTAACAACCCAGTGCAGTATTTTTGCCTGCAAAATTCCATGAACAGAGGAGCCTGTACATGGTGGGCTACAACCCGTGGGGTTGCAAAGAGTCAGTCACAACTGTGCACACCCCACCCACATGCATATATATATATATTGCATGCATATATATATATATATATATATATATATATATAGGCACATGTATATGAAGAATGAATATCTCTGTGATGATTGTTAATACAACATAAAACCAAGTATTAGTCTCCTTGTGTCTTATATGTCATTAGATTTACTTTAATTTGTTGAGATGCTTCCGTTCTATTATTTCTTATGAATCTTCTATTTTGTAATTGATAATTTATTGCATAGGTACTTATATAGCATTCTCAGCACTTTACAAATAGTCATTTTTTCATCCTTATTACAAGCTCTTGAGTCAGAGACCTGTCTTTATCCTCATTTCGAAGGAAAGGAATGGAAGTGAGCCTCTGGGGATGCCAAGTACCCCACCCAAGGTCACAGGGACAGTAAGTGGAAGGTCTGAAATCTGAGCTCAGTACTCCAGACTGTGCATTTCCTTCCTATTCTTAAAAAAGAGTGCCTTAATTACCTATGGTTAATTAGTTAATTAATTAAAATCAGATACCTACATTTTGTACACTATCAGCTTAGAGTTCACACACACCGTCTACTGCAGTCCTCAAACCAAATCCTTTGAGGAAGATACTGAATTTCTGTCTTTAAACTGTCTTTAGCCCTATTTCCTCTCTCTCAAGTATTACCGACCGACTATATAAAGTCAGTGCAGAGGTTCACTCAACTTTTCAAAGCATTATCTCTTGATTTGCTGTCATGAGGAGAGAAAAATTTCAGTGAGACGGGAGATTTTTTTTTTTTTTTTTTAAACATGTGTGGGAGGGAGCTCCAGGAGGGAGGGGATATATGTGTCAGTTCAGTTCAATTGCTCAGTCGTGTCCAACTCTTTGCGACGCCATGCATTGCAGCACACCAGGCTTCCCTGTCCATCACCAACTCCTGGAGTTTGCCCAAACTCATGGCCATCAAGTTGGTGATCCCATCCAACCATCTCATCCTTGGTAGTCCTCTTCTCCTTCCTTCAATCTTTCACAGCATCAGGGTCTTTTCCAGTGAGTCAGTTCTTCGCATCAGGTGGCCAAAGTATTGGAGCTTCAGCTTCAGCATCAGTCCTTCCAATGAATATTCTGGAATGATTTCCTTCAGGATTGACTGGTTGGGTCTCCTATAGTTGATTCATTTTGTGTACAGCACAAACTAATACAATACTGTAAAGCAACTATACCTCAATTAAAAAAAAGTACATGTCTGCATGCATTTAATATGTATAAGTTGATATATTTATAATAGATAATTATTATATTTATAAAAATGCCTTTGGAAATGTATAAAATCATGCATATGATCTATTTAGCTGTGTGAGTTTGGGAAAATGCACTGCATTACAGTCTTCCCCTGGTTCCTTTGGCTGTGAGCAAATCCCATGGCCCAGTGGTCTCAGCAGGGCTTCTGTTATCTCTCACAACAGAAGCAGACCACTTGGAAGTTGACTACCAGCTGCCAAGATATGGCTTAAAGTACAGTTAATGCTCTTTTTCAAATAAAATAAGGTTTATTATTTACAGTCTCTTCCTGGGTGTAAACAAAAAATAAGACAGAAACTATGACTAATAAATTGGCAAAAAATTGTTTTCTAATCTTGAGAAGAAGGATTTTAAATGTGTTCTTTGCATCTGTTCCTACCTTGATGAATTTAAGTAAGCACTGAATTTCACATCTGATCCAATGAAAGAGGTCAAATCTTGAAAGGATATATTTTCAATAGGCTCCTTGAGGTAGAATCTAAATTGAAGATGTCCAAGGAAACAGAAGATGAAATGTTATTTGCTATTGTATCACAGAATAAGATATTACATATTTAAATAAAATAAGCATGTAAAAAGTAATATAGTTTGCACACTAGTTTATCTCTTTCTTTAAAAGTGACCTGAAGAACTGATGCTTTTGAACTGTGGTCTTGGAGAAGACTCTTGAGAGTCCCTTGGACTGCAAGGAGATCCAACCAGTCCATTCTAAAGGAGATCACTCCAGTACTTTGGCCACCTCATGCAAAGAGTTGACTCATTGGAAAAGACTCTGATGCTGGGAGGGATTGGGGTCAGGAGGAGAGGGGGACGACAGAGGATGAGATGGCTGGATGGCATCACCGACTTGATGGGCATGTGTTTGGGTGAACTCCAGGAGTTGATGATGGACAGGGAGGCCTGGAGTGCTGCGATTCATGGAGTTGCGAAGAGTCAGACATGACTGAGCGACTGAAGTGAACTGAACTGAAAGATGGTCAGATTGAAAGAGTAAGAACTGCCTTAAATTGCTGCAGATGTAATTGAAAAGTTCTGGTGTCATATAATAATTTGAGAATGAGTACCTTCCAGTGATCTGACACCAAGAACCAGTCGTTTATATGGAAACTGTTAGAAGTTACTAGAAAACAGCTAACACATTTCAAACAGTAAGTTAACATCCACACAATGCATTCTTTCTCTCTCTCTCCGGGGAGAATAGCATTGAAATATGTATAATATCATATCTGAAACAAGTCGTCAGTCCAGGTATGATGCCCGATAACAGATGCCTGGGGCTGAAGCACTGGGACAACCTGGAGGGATGGTGTGGGGAGAGGGGAGGGAGGAGGGTTCAGGATGGGGAACACACGTATACTGGTGGTGGATCCATCTCGATGTATAGTAAAAGCAATACAATATTGTAAAGTTAAGCAAAATAAAAAACAATAAATAAATAAATAAATAAAAATTGGAGATTCTCTGGTGGTCCAGTGGTTAAGAATCTGCTTTGCAGTGCAAGGAACACCGGTTCAATCCCGAAAAAAAAAAAAAAAAAAAAAAGTGAAGCATTTTACTGACTTAAAATTTTATTAATTACTTATTGTCTTATTAAAAATTACAAAGGTCGAACTAAATCTTGGAGATATACACAAAAATAACTGCTTCAGGTCTTGTCCACGGCTATGTGTTCTGGTTTTAAAATTCAGAATAATGCAACGTCCGAAAATGGATGTTAGAGAATGGACATACATAAAAAGGGGCAAATCTAAAATGCACACACACTGGAAAAATTAATCTCTTTCAGTAGGCTCTGAGAGAAGCAAACTGCATGAGCATATTGATGAGAAGCAGATTCTCTAATGAGTTAGTGAAGCTTTATTCTATGTTTGAATTTTGTGAAAATATATTGTGTTGGTTTGGTACTTTTGGGAAAAAGATAGCATTAATTCATGAAAAGATATTCCTAGTTTTGATGAAATTTAGAAATTGAAGGCTACATCTTAGTTTAAGAACAACACATTTCCTTTAGCCAAAAATTATTGGGCTATATTCTTTAACTCTATTGTTAATGCTCTTTTCCATGCATTTTATTCACCTACCTTTTTTTGATGTATGTATAAAGAGTTATATTGTGCTAACAATTTGACATTTTATTTGTTTCAATGATCTTTAGACTCAATTTGTCCAAGATTAAGATAAATCATCCATATCCTTCCTGATTAATTAATAATCATGCCATACCTTAGCCATCTAGAGACATTAGTAATATGGTTAAATCATCAGAAAAGTTAGCTTGTTAAGATAATTGAATCAGGTCTACATGTGATCTGAATTTCAGTGGAGATTATTTTTATATCCCTTAAAAATTATATTCCATCACTGGTGCCTGTTTTCACTCAACATATGTGGTAAAGAGGGACAGAAAATAAATGTTTCAGTAAGGTAAGCAAATAAGCAATATTTTATACATGAGTCACTGTCCTCGTAATTTATAAATAAAAGAGGTAGGACTTTCTTAAAAGGATATGTTATTTAACCATGTCTCTGTATGAAATAGACATTTGAATCTTTAAGAATCTGCTGAAATCCAATGACTGCTTCATTTTTTTTCATTAAAAAAATATGAAGTAAGGAGAAAGATTAGACACAAAGAAGGAGGGATTGGAATTTAGTGCAAGACCATTCATTACTTCAGTTTTACAGGAACTAGTACTTGGGTCAAGTGAATGAATTACTTGTCTGAGGGCATAACAATTATAACATCTGAAATTCAAACATAGATTTTTCTGAATTCAAAGCCCGTGCTACTGGTAAATGTGAACCATACTTTTGAATAATTCTAAAATATTATCTTGATAATTAATATATTTAAATGATATTTTCAAATTGACTTAGCTAATATTTTATTGTCTAATTTATTACCTATTTGAAAGTGAAAATGTTAGTTGCTCAGTCATGTCCAGCTCTTTCAGGTGGTATAGACTATACCCTTCCAGTCTCTGTCAATTGAATTCTCCAGGCAAGAATACTGGTGTGGTCAGTCATGCCCTTCTCCAGAGGATCTTCCTGATCCAGGAATTGTACCTGGGTCTTCCTCATTGCAGGCAGATTATTTATCATCTGAGCCCCAAAGGAAGCCCAATTACCTGTTTAACTTGGATCATATTATATATTTCTTCTTAAATATTTATAATTAGTGGTTTCAATAATAATTAATTTCAAATCAGATTAATATATAAATTTACCCTTAATATCCAGAGTATTATAAGCATATTTATTTTTATATGTGAGGTAAATGTGCATGCGTGTTCAGTGGCTCAGTTGTGTTCCACTCTTTGCAGCACCATGGACTGTAGCCCACCAGGCTCCTCTATCCATGGGATCTTCCTGACCCAGCAATCACTCATGTCTCCTGTGTCTCCTGCTTTGGCAGGTGGATTCTTTACCACTGCATACTTGGGAAGCTCAAGATAAGTTTCAGTTCAGGTCAGTTCAGTTGCTCAGTCATGTCCAACTCTTTGCGATCCCATGAACTGCAGCACGCCAGGCCTCCCTGTCCATCACCAACTCCCGGAGTTCACTAAGACCCATGTCCATCAAGTTGGTGATGCCATCCAGCCATCTCATCCTCTGTCATCCCCTTCTCCTCCTGCCCTCAATCCCTCCCAGCATCAGAGTCTTTTCCAATGAGTCAACTCTTTGCATGAGGTGGCCAAAGTACTGGAGTTTCAGCTTTAGCATTATTCCTTCCAAAGAACACCCAGGGCTGATCTCCTTTAGAATGGACTGGTTGGATCTCCCTGCAGTCCAAGAGACTCTAAAGAGTCTTCTCCAACACCACAGTTCAAAAGCATCAGTTTTCGGTGCTCAGCCTTCTTCACAGTCCAACTCTAACGTCCATACATGACCACAGGAAAGACCATAGCCTGGACTAGAGAAACCTTTGTTGGCAAAGTTAATTACTGTGCTTTTGAATATGTTATCTAGGTTGGTCACCATCTCACTAGGAAGGAGATGGTGAGTTAATTAAAGAAAAAGCACTAGAAGAATTACTCTCTGAAATGAAGAATGGATTTAAATATGTAGATTGAAAGGGTTAACTGAAATTCAGACAGATCTGATTAGGAAAATATATATATATATATATATATATATATATATATATATATATATATTTAGTCTTATTCTGGTAGATGCCTAAACAACAAAGATGAGATTAAAAATGGCTAGGCACGTAAACTGAAGGAAGGGGTTAATAACTGATCCTAATACCTGTGTGTTTCTGCTTAGAGATGCTTAATGATTAGACACTTGATAGAACAAATCTTGCAGCTCTTACTTAGAGAGTCCAAGGTGAGTGAGAATCTGGCCTAGTCTATCATGAAATGCACCCATTTTTGAGATTATTTATTATTTTGTGGTTGTGCTGGTCCTTCGTTTTTGTCCAGACTTTCCTCTAGTATTGGCAAACAGGGCCTTCTCTCTAGTTGTGGTTTGCAGGCTTCTCACTGCGGTGGCTTCTCTTGTTGTGGAGCACAGGCCCTGTGCTTCAGCAGTTGCGACTGCCAGGCTCCTCAGCACAGGCTCAGTAGCTGTGGTGCGTGGACTCAGTTGCCCCACAGCATGTGGAATCTACCCACACCATGGATCAAACCTGTCTCCTGCATGGGCAGGAGAACTCTTTACTACTGAGCCACCAGGGAAGTCCTAGATTTTTTTTTTTTTTTTTAATTTAACTAATATTTTGGCAGTATTAATAAGATATAGCTGTGCCAGAAAATAGAAGCTAGTCCATATTCCTGAGATACTTCAAAACCAGCAAAGTTTGAAATCCAAAGGATTCCTTGAGTTGATGGCTTGCTTCTCTATGTTGCTGTTCTCAGTACTCATCAAGATTCTCTAGAGATCACGTGCATCCCAAACTCAGCAAACGGGGACTTCTGGAAGTTCCATTTGGGAATCACAAAAATTGCAACGTACTGTTGCTACAAATGCTGCATTTTTCCATGATTTGTGTTTTCATGTAATAAAAATTAAAAAGTGGCACCGCAGGAGGCCCATTTTGTCTAAGCAAGATGTTGGTTGTTAGTTTGAACTGAAGATCACTGATGTTTCTAGAACTGAGAACAAACTACTGAGCTCAGAAGCAAGAATCATTGTCACAGCCTCAGAGTAAGATGTAAAAGGCAACTTTGGAAAGTTCAGAGAGGGTAGTTCCAACAGACTATGATGCCTAAATATTTGATAAATTATTCTTGATTTGATGTGGTGAAAATTCCATTGTATCTTTCCGGAGATGAATGTTTTAAGTAGATTTTGGATATTATAACTGCTCATCCTCAGCAGAACAGCCATGTTGCTTCTGTGCTGTGCTATACTGGGCTTAGTCGTTCAGTCACGTCCAGCTCTTTGTGACCCCGTGGACCTTAGCCTGTCAGCTTTTCTGTCAATGGGAGAATACCGGAGTGGGTTGCTAGGCCCTCCTCCAGGGGATTTTCCCAAACCAGGGATCGAATCCAGGTGTCCCACATTGCAGGCAGATTCTTTACTGTGTGAACCACCAGGGAAGTCCACGAATACAAGAGTGGGTAACCTATCTCTTCCGGGGAACTCCCTGAGCCAGGACTTGAACTGGGGTCTCCTGCATTGCAGGTGGATTCTTTACCAGCTGTGCTATAAGGGAAGACACAAGTTGCTTTGAAAGTGACTAAAACTGACTGACTGAAGGTAGGGAGACAGAGCCCTCTGGGATATTACAAACTGGTACACAGTGAACTGTTATCTCTGTAAAAGGATGAGAAAACAGTAACAGAGGGTTGAAAGCAAAATATGAAGGAATGACTAGTGGTGGGTGAAGCCTATTATGTTTATGAGTTTAGTTCATTGACTGCTTTCAATGACAAAGTCAAGATTTAGTATCATTTTCTTAAATCCTAGTTGGTGTCACTTATAATTAGTAAGTAAAAAAACATATTTTATTTCTGGAAATATTAATATATACCTAAAGAAACAAGTCAGCCAGTCAGTTCAGTTGCTCAGTCGTGTCCGACTCTGCAACCCCATGAACTGCAGCACGCCAGACCTCCCTGTCTATCACCAACTCCCAGAGTCCACCCAAACCCATATCAATCGAATCAGTGAAGCCATCCAACCATCTCATCCTTTGTCGTCCCCTTCTCCTCCTGCCCTCAATCTTTCACAGCATCTGAGTCTTTTCAAATGAGTCAGCTCTTTGTATCAGGTGGCCAAAGTATTGGAGTTTCAGCTTCAATATCAGTCCTTCCAATGAACACCCAGGACTGATCCCCTTTAGGATGGACTGGTTGGATCTCCTTGTAGTCCAAGGGACTCTCACGAGTCTTCTCTAACACCACAGTTCAAAAGCATCTATTTTTTGTGCTCAGCTTTCTTCACAGTCCAACTCTCCCGTCCATACATGACCACTGGAAAAACCATAGCCTTGACTAGACAGACCTTTGTGGACAAAGTAGTGTGTCTGCTTTTTATATGCTGTCTAGGTCGCTCATAATTTTCCTTCCAAGGAGTAAGCATCATTTAATTTCAAGCAATATACATATAGATGTATATCAACATTTCCACATACACATCATTTTCCTTTCTTATACTATAGCATTTTTTTTATACAGCAGGATTTTTATTATATGTTTGCATATTATTTCTTTCTGATTATTTTTCTAGTAATTAATTTTATGTCCATGTTTATGTAAAAGTAAAGTTTAAAGTGTAGTTTTGTTATACAATTTTTCTTTTAAAATGTAAAATAGTGCTATTTTAATTTTCTTTTAAGTACATTAAATGACAAAGCTTCAAAAAGTCGGTCATTCTTTAGCACTTAATATTATACCATTAGAAGACTATGAAATATCTCTGTTAAAGGTCTTATGTTAGCCTTTCAATTATTTTTTTAGTCTTTGTAATATATTTGAGCAAGTATTCATCCCCTTAGCTTTCATTATCTCATTCCTATTCTCTGATTCACTATCAGATTCACTCTCTCTGATTCCATTCCAAAATATGAAACAATTTCAAGTGAGCTATCAGGGAAGCCCTTGAAATATATAGTTAGTTATTTTTCACAGATGGAGTCCTTTAATTGCCTACAATACCTAAATTAATAAACAGCTTCTAAAGATGCAGTGCAATCAAAACACAAATATGAATGCATAATATATATGTGTACATGTAATTATGCATGTACACATATATGTGTTATTTTATCATGCATTGCATAATACATATATAATACTTGCATAATATGCACTCTTCATAATTATGTACAATATGTGTATACAATATGTTATAGATTGTGTGTATATAGTACAAAAAAACTATAAGGGGCTAAAAATAACTGTGTGCTTGCACAGTTGGGACAAATTGTGAACAACAAAATATAAAAAATTTCAACTGCCAGTTCTGAAAAGCTGGGAGCAGAAGCAGAGTACTGCATGCAACACCACCAAAGGGGTGGGCAACCACCTAACCCACACCTCCTCTGACTCCTGGACACACCCCTACTGTCACAGTCTACAAGGAGCCATCTAGCCCTCCACCCCTTGGCAAACAAGCAAACTAGGGAACACTTCACTTGTACTTGCTCCCTCCTGCTGCAGCAGGGACCCCAATAAAGCCTTGCCTGAATTTACTGTCTGGTCTCTGATCAATTTCTATTGATTAAAGAGGCCAAGAACCCCAGTCAGAAGTCATAAGTCATCAGTGCTAAATAACCAGGTTATATAATCCAAATTAAATTTTGTGAAACTTTAATAGTCTAATATTTGTTAAGGATTTCTGTGTGAATTAAAAATAAATACTATCACACATTCATTTTATCTTCCTGGTGTAACCTTTGTGAAACCACAGTGTTATCTTGAATAAATTTGATATTTGGAACACTAAAATAATAGTTTTCCCATGTTAGGCAAAAGAGTCTGACAAAAGACAAATGACTTAAATAAAACTGAGCATGTTTATAACAGGAAAGTTTAGTGCCTTCTAATTTCTATCATCAAAGAAAAAAAAATTGTCCAGTGATAACATGGACAGAAAATAACAGCAAAAATGTGTCTGCTTTTCTTATTGAACTTAGATTTTATGAACTCTCCTTGCCTTGTGGCTGGCCATAGATTTGTACACTAGCCGATTTGCCATCTCAGAATATCAGAGAAGTGTTCACCCTGACTTAACATCTCTTTCTCATCAGAGTTAGCTGTAGGAAACATCAGACCAAAAAATTGTTTCATAGCTTTGCCATAAAGCTTTAGAAGAGGACTCCTTCTTCCAGAGCTGTATAATTTACTTTTGTAATACTTAGAAATGTAGGTTTCAGGGGGATAAATTCTTTGAGTAAAAGCAACAAAACACACCTTTGTCCTTATCCTCTTTCATCCTGTCTGATTTATTTATTTGTTTGTTTGTTATAATAGTGATTTCAAGCTTGGGTCTCAGGTAATAATCAACTTAAGTATAGCATTAGGACAATTCTCTTAGTCCTTAGTCCATTTCTGATTAAATCCTAGGGAATATTAATGCTGACTTGGAAAGTTTCCCTGACAAGGTTGGAACCATCTCCTTGACTCTGCCAATGGGACCTTCAACTGATGACACAGATTTATCCAGGGCCTTCAAGTGTCCAAAAATGTTATCTCCTGAAATGTTCTGACACAGAATTCTGTCTAGAAAATTTGATGTAGAAAATGTATATAAGCCCTTGAGCTATGAGAGAATGGTTCAGCTTTGTCATTTTCAACTGCATATCTTTGCCTAATAATATAGAATCACTAAGAGACTAAAAATCCTCATCAGGTTCTTATAGTAAAAAGTGTTAAAATAAATGCCAAAAAACTAGGGTTTGCTATCAACTTTACACCTTCTAATTCAAATCCATTCTGCTTATTAAACAAATTTAATTGCCACTCGGAGATATTGGCAGATTCGATCAGGACCACAGAAGTGATTTATGGCAAATAAGAAGGTGGAGTTCTCAACTTCCAGACCACTGTTTTTTTCCAGCATGTCAAATTAATGCTAATGCTATCTTTATTTTCGTGTGTGTGACAATAATTCATTGACATAATTTCTCTTATTTTAGGTAAATACTAAAACATAAGGAACATTATTAGAGCTAAAATTAGAAAACTTAAAATAATTTAATAATACTTAATAATAAATATATTACATATTACATTCATAATTACTGCAATATTTCATTAATGGAAATATCAACAAAGCAAAATATCAGGCCAATCCCAGAGCAAACCAATAAGAATAGATATCTCTTCTCAGATAAGGTAAACGCTTTTTACAGGACACTTGAAGGACCTTATTTGTAAGAAAGAACTGGCCATTCAGATTTCTATATTCCGATTGTTTCCAAAATAGCGATTGTGTTTAAGGTCATGTTAAATTTGCATTTCTGAGACAAAATATTTTTGCATTTGGGACACTTTAAGTTGAATAATCACTCAAATAAAAACTTTCACTGGACTCAGAAATGTGACCAGCTGAAAGAAACTAAATCTAGCTTTAAATACATATTGAGACAGAGACAAAAGAGTGTAGATTTTAATTATTCTGGTTCACAAAGATGCTGACACTCATCCAAATTCTTTTCTGGAAATGACGATCAAGACATCCACATGGAGTCTTTTTGCTACTTTATAGGACAGTCATTTTCATTTGGTACATTTGTATAGCTTTCCTTCATGGAAAAATCAAAACATTTGTCCATGAAACAGTTTATGCTGAATATTAGGATAAAGCTAAAAATACTTTCTTGGAGGTAAAATTATGTTATAAAGTCATGTGGAATCATATATATATATATATATATATATTTATAAATATGTACATATATGTGTAATTGTAGTATAAATACATAAAGTTTACCATTTCAATCTTTTTAAAGTATGCAGTCCTAAGACATTAAATACATCCACATTATGGGGAAACCATTGCCACCACCTATCTCCAGAAATTTTTCGTCTTTTCCAACTGAAACTCTGAACCCATTAAACACTAAATCCTCCTTTCTGCCTCTGCTCAGCCCTGGCCACCACCAACCTCTCTCTATAAATTTGACTATAATAGCAACTTCATACAACTAGATTCATACAGTATTTGTCCTTTTGTAACTGGCTTATTCCACTTAGTATTCTGTCTTCAGGAATGATCTATGTTGTAACATGTGTCAAAATTGCCCTTCTTTTTTAAAGCTGAATGATACTACCTTGCATTTATATGCCAAATTTTATACATCGAAGGGCGCAGGTTTGTTTTCTCCTGTTGACTATTGTGAATAATGGTGATTTGAACTTGTGTGTATTAATATCAAGTTTCCACTTCAGTTCTTCTGCATATATACCCAGAAGTTAAACTGCCAAGAAAAGTGAAAGTGTTAGTCTTTCAGTTATGTCTGATTCTTTTAGGTCCCATGGACCGTAGCCTGCCAAACGCCTCTGTTCATGGAATTCTCCAGCATTTACACTGGAAAAATAGTCATTCCTGTTTCCAGGGGATCTTCCTGACCCATGGATCGAACCCAGTCTCCTGCATTGCAGGCAGTTTCTTTACAGTCTGAGCTGCCAAGTATCATATGACAATTCTATGTTTAATTTTTTTAAAAGATATCCTCATACTGTTTTCAGAAATGACTGCATCATTTTGCATTCCCACTAGCAATGCACAAGGGTTCCAGTTTCTTAAAATCTTTGCCAATGCTGGTTTATTCTGGATTTTGTTTGTTCATTTCTGGTTTTTTAATTGTTTTTGTTTTGGTTATTCAATAATAGCCATTGTAATAGGTGTGATGTGGTATCTAATTACAGTTTTAATCGTATTTTCTTAATGACAGGAGATGATGGGCATCTTTTCATGTGATTACTGGTTGTTTTCTGGAGAAATATCTCAAGTTCTTTCCCTATGTTTCAATCAGGTTGTTTGTTTTATTGCTGTTGATCATGCCTGTATCTTAGCAAATAAATACTTGAAATGAACACACTTTTACAAATATATTAGGATGACATCTCAAAACCCATTTTATTTAAATTTTCAGAAAATTTCTCTAATATAATACTAAAGTATATTTTTATGTGAACTTAAAGAAGAAAACTGTTTCCTATATGCAGCATGATGTTCTATTTTTCAATGACCAACTTAATATATAAATGATTTGACTGTTTTGAAGAAAAAACTGTAAAAAAATCAGTGGAGATAAATTCTAGTTCAAGCTCTGCCCTGACCAGCTTTCTCATTCCTAGAGAATTTACAGAACCTATTTCACCTTTAGTAAATTAATACACTTAATTTTTTAACTTGTAAAACTTGCAACTGCCCACATTGTATCTGATTCACCCGCCTTTGTTTCATTAATTTACACCTTTTATGATGATCTTTCAGAAGTACTGCACAAAGTCTTCATTTATTCAAATATTGAGTTAATACTAATTTCACATATTTTAACATTTGGTACTTAGCGCTCCTTTCATTGTCATGAAATGCTTTTTCAATTTAAGCAAACTTAAAACTTTTAATGTTGACTCACTTTATTTCAAGTGCCAATACAACTGCATTGTATACCTTGTTTCAGATTGTTTGCAAGTTTGCTGCTAAGTCGCTTCAGTTGTGTCGGACTCTGTGCGACCCCATGGACTGCAGCCTACCAGGCTCCTCCATCCATGGGATTTTCTAGGCAAGAGTACTGGAGTGGGGGTGCCGTTGCCTTCTCCGGTTTGCAAGTCTAGAGAAAGTCAATTGGTTTATGCTGGAGTCTTTGTGATTCTCATGCTATAGGGAATAAGATTGCCTAGTTGCCACAATCGATTTGTAAATTAGTACTTCCCTGGTTGCCCAACTGGTAAAGAATCCATCTGCAATTCGGGAGAACTGGGTTTCATCCCTGGATTGAGAAGAACCCTGGAAAAGAGAATGGCTACCCACTCCAGTATTCTTGACTGGAGAATTCTATGGATAGAGGATCCTGACAGGCTATAGTCCATGGGGTCTCAAATAGTTGGACACGACTGAGGGACTTTTCACTTTTGTATATTAAATTATTTCTGTCTGAACTGTAGCTATATGTGTTATAAAGGAAATGAGTGGTCAATATCCTAAAGCTTACCCAGTGTTGGACCTGAGAATGAAACATCTGGGAAATGCAAATTAGACTCTTGTGGTTATTTACATAGCAAGCTCATTCTTATCATTATCATCATTATTATTATTCATCGTTAGAAAAATTAATTTTCACATTATATAAATCAGTTTTAGAATCAATCCCATGCTTTAGTATTTTTATCATCCTATCTTTGGAAAGCTATTTAATTGATGTCAATTTAATTGAGAAGTCAATTGGCAATTGACTTGTTCATCTGAAAATTTTCAGGGGATATTGTATAAAATATTTAGATACAAGCAAAATCTGAACATACATTTTGAGATGACTTTATTTTAGCTGAAATTAGTAAGTATATCATTAAATAGCATGTCATTTACAACCCTTTTTACTGTTTCGTGGCACCCTTCCATGATTTCCAAATTTTATACAGTGACCGTATTTACTTTAGTGATTAGAAAAAAGAAAAAAAAAAGCAAAAAGAATAGTCTCATTTATCTCTTTTTATTAAAATTGTATTTCAAGAACAGAACTGATGTGTGAATATAAGAATGGATATTTTTTTTCCTTAAACATGGCTACCTGAAAATAGGTATTGTCAGGGCTATAAGAGCAGCATTATTTTTATTTCAGATAACTGGCCAGTGGAGCTACTGAATTTTCTTTTGCTTTCACTCTTTTGATGGGGCTTTGATTAAGATAGAATCTGCTTTTCAGCTCAGTACTGCAGCTCAAAAATTCCACTGTAATTGCTACCTTAACACTCTGCTGGGAATCTTCATTAACTGTTAACTCAGAGGAGGAAAAAAAAAAAATAACCGACAGTTTTAGAAGTGAAACTATGACTATCACAGAGTTCAAAATAATCTCTGAGCATAATGCCAGTTTGAGAATGTTGGGAAAGAAGTATAGGCAGAATGGTGGAAAGAAAATGAAGGCAAAATTGGCTTTGTTATAGTCAGGCCTCAGTGCATTTTAAATTACAAGTGACTAGAGTTATTTTAATAATGGTTAATATGCACTGAATGGTCTTTATGGGTCAGTCATTGCTCTAAGACATTTGCATGTGTAGGTTTATTTAATACCCAGTGGAAGCTTGTAAAGGAGCAAGGCAATTTCAACAGTTTAAGTAGTTTCCTGAAACTGTAACTGCTAAGCATGTAAGTGACAAAGAGTATGATGCTTATTCTAGTAAAAACTATTTTGATATATTATGTAAGACTTTCTGAAACAATTATTCCAGAAAAATTGTCATGTCATGCTCTCAGACCAGTCCAAGTTTTGTAGTTCCATGGACTGTAGCTTGCCAAACTCTTCTACCCATGGAATTTTCCAGGCAAAAATACTGGAGTGGGGTGCCATTTCCTACTCCAGGGAATCTTCCCCACCCAGTAATTGAACCATCATCTCTTGCATCTCCTGCATTGCCAGGCTGATTCTTTCCACTAGTGCCACCTGGGAAGCCCCAACATTTTTTAAATTTACAGGACATTCTGATTTTTTAATTTGCATTCTAGATTTGTACAAGTGTGTTTTCAAATATTGTTGTATTACTATTTAAAAAGCATAAAATGTTATCACCATCTTGAAAACATATTAATTATTCATGTAGAAAATTTTAGGTGACTGATATATCAAAGGATGACTCCCATAATACTAGCTTCATATGAAAAAAATATATATCACTTTCCTGCTTAAATATTCTTGTATATGTTTTAGTTCCTTCCTCAAGAAAAAAGGTTAATAGGAATGATTTTTAAAAACAGTACGTAGACTATTGAGAACACTTAGCTGAATTAAGTTAATGGCATCCTGCTGCTACTGCTGCTAAGTCACTTCAGTCATGTCCGACTCTGTGTGACCCCATAGATTGCAGCCCACCAGGCTCCCCCGTCCCCGGGATTCTCCAGGCAAGAACACTGGAGTGGGTTGCCCTTTCCTTCTCCAATGCATGAAAGTGAAAAGTGAAAGGGAAGTTGCTCAATCGTGTCTGATTCTTAGCGATTCCATGGACTGCAGCCTACCAGGCTCCTCTGTCTATGAGATTTTCCAGGCAAAAGTATTGGAGTGGGGTGCCATTGCCTTCTCCTAATGAATACTGCTAGTCTAAAATAAAATTCAAATTTTTCTTTCAATACTGCTATTATAGGAAATATTTTTGTGCAAATATTAGCTCTCATTCCAACAAATGGTTGTAGTTTTGTTTTTCGTACGCTGTAATGATTTAGTATAAGTTTGCAGAATCACTGGCTGCTGCTAATGGGAGGTGTAAGATTTATTTTAAGAATGTGATATATTGACATTTGCTAAAATCTAATATTAATAAATAACTTAAGAAACATTTTTAATTTCTCATCATTTATGACTTTAAGCAATAGCAATTTATTTATGTACAGCCTTTGTTAGACCATGTTATCAGACTCATTAGAGTTATTATGAGATTTAAAAATTAGAACATTAACAAAATTAAAATTTTTTCAAGAATAATTTAAAAAGTACACTACTGAAATCTATATTTAGCACAAATTTATAGAATTTCAGCAATATTTCTATAATAATATTATAGCTAAATATTAGACTAAATTTAATATTTAAATATTCACAGCACAAAAAAGTAAATGTTCTTTTATGATTTAGCTTCTTAAAATAGTTCAATAGTCACATTTTTATGATGTATAAAATATTATTTTTTAAAGTGAGGATTGAGCTTTTGTTAGAATTTTAAAAGTCCGTGTTTTACTATGAGAATTTTTTCTGATATAATAAAAATTATACTAATAAATAGCAATTACAAATTTCTTACTTGTACTTGGGAAATTATACTCCACAAGCCCTCAAAAGATAAATGTGAAAGATATGACTTGCAATTATGTCAAAAATCTCTCTCAGGGTAGCTCACCAAAAGGAAACTTAAAAATACTTCACAAACAGCATGGCTGATTATTGACACAAATGTTAACATTTACTGATGAACTTAGCTTTTTGACAATAAAGAAGAGAGTGCTGTTTAAAATAGGAGGGCCTATTTAGAAAATGTCAAAGCTATATTATTAAGGAAAGAATTGTTTAGTCAGTAACTTGTGTCTGACTCTTCATGACCCTATGGACTGTAGCCCACCAGTCAGAGGATTTCCCTAGACAAGAACACTGGAGAGGGCTGCCATTTCGTTCTCCAAGGGACCTTCCCCATGCAGCGATGGAACCCACATTTCCTGCACTGGCAGTCAGGTTCTTTACCAGAGTCACCAGAGAAGCCCTGAGGAAAGAATTAGAGGAAATGAAATGATAGTGAAAGTTAATTTTTATTTAAGCAGTATAAATATAATAATGAATTTATTAGATGGGTTGAATGAGATATATGATATGAAAACTTATTTTATTAGTATTTGAATTAATACCCACCACTGGACAGAATTTTATTTACTGTGTTTTATTTAAGTAAGTTCTAAACAGTAAAATGAGTATAAGATTCCCATGCCATGATCTTAGTTTTCTGAATATTGAGCTTTAAGCCAACTTTTTTACTCTTCTCTTTTTCATCAAGAGGCTCTTTAATTCTTCTTTGCTTTCTGCTATAAGGGTGGTGTCATCTGCATGTCTGAGTTTATTGATATTTCTCCTGACAATCTTGATTCTAGCTTGTGCTTCTTTCAGCCCACTGTTTCTCATGATGTACTTTGCATATAAGTTAGATAAGCAACGTGACAATATACAGCCTTGATGTACTCCTTTTCTTATTTGGAACCACTCTGTTGTTCCATGCCCAGTTCTAACTGTTGCTTCCTGACCTGCATATAGGATTCTCAAAAGGCAGATCAGGTGGTCTGGTATTCCCATCTCTTTCAGAATTTTCCAGTTTATTGTGATCCACATAGTCAAAGGTTTTGGCATAGTCAATAAAGCAGAAATAGATGTTTTTCTGGAAATCTCTTACTTTTTTGATGATCTAGCAGATGGTGGCAATTTGATCTCTGGTTCTTCTGCCTTTTCTAAAACCAGCTTGAACATCTGGAAGTTCACAGTTCACGTATTGCAGAAGACTGGCTTGGAGAATTTTGAGCATTACTTTACTAGTATGTAAGCTGAGGCTCGGAGAAGGCAATGGCACCCCACTCCAGTACTCTTGCCTGGAAAGTCCCTTGGATGGAGGAGCCTGGTAGGCTGTAGTCCATGGGGTCGCTAAGAGTCAGACAGGACTGAGCGACTTCACTTTCACTTTTCACTTTCATGCATTGGAGAAGGAAATGGCAACCCACTCCAGTGTTCTTGCCTGGAGAATCCCAGGGATGGGGGAGCCTGGTGGGCTTCCGTCTATGGGGTCGCGCAGAGTCGGACACGACTGCAGCGACTTAGCAGCAGCAGCAGCAGCAGCAGCAAGATGAGGCTAATACTTTACAATATTTTAGTGGTTTTTGCCATACACTGACATGAATCAGCCATGGGTGTACGTGTATCCCCCATCCTGAACCCCATTCCCACCTCTCTTTCCATCTCATTCCTCAGGTTATTGCAATGTGTAATACACAATATTTTTCATTGTCACAAGAACTCTGTTGTCTTATTCCATAACTAAAAGGCTAAGCAGGCATATTTTATTTTTAATTCAGGATGTTTTTTGTATACCCCATCCATGTCAAATTTCCAATAACCTATAAACTGTGACTGATAAATTATATTTAAACCACAGAAAAGTATACATAGTCTCTTGAAAATGTGGTTGTAATAAATATTTCTAGTTAAACTGTCAAAGACAACTGTGTTTTCCCTAACTAAATATAAAGATTATATTCCTGTGTTTCAGTTTTTGATATTTCCATTTTACAATTAGGTAGAAATATATATTAAAATGATATTAAACTTAGAATTGTTTTTCATTTCAGAGCAAGATAATTATGCATACAAAGTTCCTGAGTTCTATCTGTGTCTCTACGTTACCTTATTAACTTGAACATTTGTATAATTTTATATTCATATGTAACATAGATTCTTTTTTAGAAAGCACTATGATATCACAGTCTTCCCCAGTGGCTCAGAGGGTAAAGAATCTGCCTAAAATTAAAGAAACACAGGTTTGAACCTTGGGTTAGGAAAATCCCCTGGAAAAGGGAATGGCAACTCACTTCACTGTTATTGCCTGGGAAATCCCATACACAGGTGAGCCTGATGGCTATGGTCCATGGGGTAGCAAAGAGTCAAAAACTAACACAACATATGATATATAACTGGCTTCCCTGGTGACTCATCAGTAAAGAATACTCCTCCCAACACAAGAGGTGTCGGTTCAATTCCTGGAGAAGGAAATGGCAACCCATCCCAATGTTCTTACCTGGGAAATCCCATTGGCAGAGGAGCCTGGTGGGCTACAGTCCATGGGGTTGCAAAAGAGTCGGACATGACTAAGATACTAAGTAAAAAACAATCACCTGTAGCTTTATTTATGGACAAACAATGATAGTTGGAAATAATCATTGATTCCAATTGACAGGGCAAGTTATATCACCTCATATCAGCAGAAATGCTTGGAGTTGGTAATACAAAGCAAGTGCCTATTTGTGTGTGTGTGTGTGTGTGTGTGTGCGTTGATTGAGTCCCTCTGAATTTCGCTGGTATCAGTCATCAGCGACGTTGGTAATGCACTGAGTGTTCAATGTGCACTTTTCTATCTTTAACATGGTGCAATGTCTTGTATTTCATTTTGTAGCAAAGTAAATAATAATCTTTGCCAATAAAAAGGAAGGAGGGCAACAATGAAGGAAAAACCTGGATTGGTATCCTTTACATAACATTTACTAATTTGGAAGTCAAATTAATCCATCAAGTTAGGAATATTCCCCCATTTGATAACTGTCAAGAGACCATGTTTATTTATTTGGCTTAAAAATTATGTTTAAACATCTTTCAAAGTTACGATGAGTTCTGAAAATTTACCAGTAATATTTTTTGCCTTACTTTTAGAAAAGAGAGATCGTGATTAAGAGAAACACTTAATATGACTATGTATATTATTAACTGTGGAAATAATAATGTGTAACATACTTGGGTGTCTTTTAATCTCTTTCAAAAGGCTAATTTTCTTAAAAGAAATTGGCTCATTTTCTTACAAAGTGTGTTAGATAGGATTAAATTTTAAATTATCTACTGTTTGATCTATAAATTGCAATACTTGGTTCTTTTTATGGGGGTTGTGGTTGGTGATAGGGGAACTTATAAAATTGACAGTATAAATTTTTAAGGTCATCCCTCTCTATAGGTACAAGAGAAAATGTCACGGGGTAAATTCTATATTGTCATTTTAATGGAGCCAAAATTTCCCCAAGGGTTTTATGATGAAGTCCTGGTAATGGATATCATCTCTAGCGAGCAGCTGAGACTGATGATTTGAGATAAACGAAGAATAGTGGCTCAAATGGTAAAGAATTCGCCTGTGAGGCAAGGGACCTGGGTTTGATCCCTAGGCTGGGAAGATATCTTGGAGAAGGGATTGGTTACCCACTGCAGTATTCTTGCCTGGAGAATTCCATGGGTAGAGGAGTCTGGCGGGCTATAATCCACAGGCTTGCAAAGAGTCAGACACAACTGAGTGACTAACACTTTCGCTTTTTTCAAGGATGGTTTTGGGTATCTTCTGATCCACCAGTTATACTAAGTGGAAAAGAAAACAGAGTAAAAGGTGGCTATGAGTGGGTAACAACAAGGGGTCTATAGAAAATGAGGGAAAAAAAAAAGACTATATACAACCAAGCAAAAGAAAGAACACAAGATTAGACAGAGGTCTTCATCCATCATCTTGGAGGGAAGATTTCCACTGACATCACTGCTATGTTCCAATGGTCTTGGCTTAGCTGCATTATTTTGAAATTGGCTGTTTAGAGTCGGACACGACTGAAGCAACTTAGCCGCAGCAGCAGCAGGGGATCTCCAGTACTCTTCAGGTTGAGCTCCTGTCTTAGAGTAGCCTTCCAAATGTGTGGAATTAGGAACTGTATCCTTTTAGTTATGAAATGTGAACCCAAGTATTGGCTTCCTTTTTTTTTCTTTTTTTCTTAACAGAACCTAATATGAATCCTTCAATGATGTTCAAATGTTTTATTTCTTTTTCAACAAATAAAATCCCATGGTTGAAGATCACAAAAAAGCTGTTTTGTAAGATGTTGTAGGAAGAACACCTGAATTTCTTGAGGAGATTTGGTTACAGTATGTGAATCCCTGGCAATATTTTGCCATACCTGTCTAGTAAGGCAGAGCCTGGTGTCAGAAATAAACCACTAAATGCATATATCTTCCAGTTATCAGTTTAAAAGGGATAAGCGAGTGTGCTTGAAGGAGCAGACTATATGTATATAATGTCTAGGAGTCTATCTTTAGACGAAGGAGTTCAAAAGTTTCTGAAACCTTGTCAATTTTTATACATAAATATTGCTCCTTTTTCTGCCTTTCCAGATGATCCTGAATGGTAACTGCCATGCAGATTTTGCAGCTTAGTAATGGTATATCCATACATAGTTTTTTTAAAAATCGTTCCCAAAAAGTGTGTGTCTCCCTCACTTAATATAAAAATTGGTATGCCCGGGGGTTGCCTTGGGGTTGAATACACAAAGTCATACAGGTTTTTAGCAACTGTAAAAGATGTAGCTTTAAAAAAAATGTTTTAGCCCACTCTGAAAATAGATGTAACTGATTGAGACATTTTTCTATCCAACAGATGGCAGAAGCTTGATGAATTACATCTGGATAGATTCAAATGACCAGTAAAGCTTTGGTTTCTGGCCAAGTGCTACTTTTTTTTTTTTTTTTCAGAATTATGTGGTTGGCACATCCCCTGTAACTCAAAAGTAACCTCAAGTTTTCTTTCAGTGTTTTCTGTGATCTATGATTTTGTGGGGAAATTTAGCTCATATTCATTTTAAATCATCTGATGTGAACAAGTGGAAGTCATGGGAGCATTAAACATTATATGAGTGAATGATGTAACCAGATTTTTTTCCCATCTGTCCTTTTCAAAATCAGCAGCTAAACATTACTATTTTATAATTTCTTCTTTGAATCCCTAGAGATATTTATCCTTTAAGTACTTAGTTATGATTTTATCTTGATTAAGAGTATTTGTTTGACATTATAACCTGCTAGAGATTTTTCTTTGTCTTCCATATATTTTTTAAAAAAGTATATTCTTTTCCACTTTGGCCTCAGATTTTAGAACAATGTCTCTCTAGCATGCAATAGTGCATTTGAAAGTTTTTTAATTTGTATAATTCTGGTGAAGTTTCCATCAGAGGTGAGAAATTCTCTTTTGTTTTCCAAAGCATAACAAGGTCATCTACTACTGAAAAACATGCCTACTATTTATTCAAGGATGTTATTTAGTTGACAAACCCTAATGTTACCAAATCCAAGTTCACTTTGCTCACTGCCAGAGAGGCCAATGAATCTGAAAGATGAGGCAAGAAATAAAACTTTATTCAGAAAGCTGGCAGACTGAGAAGCGGTCAGACTAATGTCTCAAAATCTTACTGGGGTCTGGATGCAAGGTTCTTTTATGGATTAGAGATGCGGGTGAGGTGAGGAAACAAAGTAAAATGGCCATTAATCTTGCCCAGTATCTCCTAGAATGACAAGTCTCAGGTAGGGAAATGTGTTAATTTCTTCCTTCCTGCCATCTACAGGTGGACAGGGGTCTGAATATGGGAATTTTAGTTCAACAGTCAGGCAGAGGGACAGGATCTTCTGAGTCAGGCCACTATGTATAATTATAATAGCAAAAGACAAACAAAAAGCACAGCAAAGAAACAGTTCCAACATGGAATCAGAATTGCCTTCTCCCTGCTAATTTGTGCAGTCTTTGTGCTATCTGGACTAATTTTATCTCAGATATAGGACTGTATAATAAAGAAGGATTTTTTGTTAATGATAGCACAAGCTTTTTATTAACCTCTAGTTTTGGTATTGAGGCATGATTCATGAGCTAATAAAATTAGGTCAGTGTTCTTAGTGGAAATCTTTAGTAAATCTGAGAAAGATAAACTTTCTTAAATGATTATGGCAATAGCAAGTATTCTATTTTTCTGGTAAAGCCCAGAGAATAGTGACATTTAGGGTGTTACAATGGGAATAACAATGCTGGAAAGAGATCAATAGATGCAGATAACAGGTTAATCTGTTGGCTTAAACATGTTGTGTTTCTTTAGTTAGTAGTGTATATACTGTGTGAAAAACCATGAGGTAAAGTGTAGAGCTTAGAACTAGTTCAGTAAGAGCATCAATATTTTTTGTAGCTATTACCCTAAAATAAAGCAGAGATAGGCCTTTGCAACCTGGTCAAGGATGAAGCTGTAATAAACAGTGCATTTTTTATATTTTCCCTGAAATTGAGGTCACTCATGTATAAAAGCTATTCCATTAGCGATACCTAGCTGTTGAAGAGTCTTTCAGGTTCTAAATGGACTCATTGTATTTAGGTTCAGTATTTAGTCAAGTAACTAAAGAGATTTTGGAATCTCAGGGGAAAAAATTGCATTTAAATCTGCAATATCCAGTTAAATCTAGTACTATGGACAGAATATTTGTGTCTTCCAAATTCATATTTTATGACCTCACCCCAAGATGATGGTATTTGAGATGGAAACTTTTGAGGTGATTAGGTCATGAAGCTGAAACTCTTATGAATGGGATAAGTGTCCATACACAAGAGGCATGAGAAAGCTCCTTAGCCTCTTTCCCCAAGTGAGGTTATGGTGACAAGATGGTCATTTGTGAACCAGATAACAGGCATTCACCAGACGCAGAAACCGATATAGAGAGCACTCTGATCTTGCAATTCCAGGCTCCAAGCTGTGAGAAATCAATTGCTCTTATTTATAAGCCACTCAGTTTATGGAGTCTTGTTCAGTGGCCTGAGTTAGACACCTAGGAATTTTTATGATTGTTGTTTTGTGAAGGGTCTAATATAAATTTGAAGAATTTCTAGTCTATCAGAAGAGACAATCTTTTTTCTCTTTAAGTAGAATATACTGTAAATTATAGAGATTATGCTGTTGTTATTGCTAGATTCTTTGAATTTGGTTTCATTTTATTTTTCCTAGAGATAGGGATAAAATGTAGTGGAATATGTACTGAGTGAGGTCAATTCCGTTCTTGAGAATGGAGACACAATTAATACCCTCTTTTCACCCCAGCATTTACTGATAGCTTTGAACACTGAACAGAGCCTCTGTATTTCCATTGTCTCCTCTGCTTCTCTTTAATTATATTAAGTTGCTACTATCTTAGTTAACTTTATTCATTTACTTCATCTTCTTTTTATCATTCTGGTACTTGTTGAAATTTCCAATTCATTGGTGATTCTCTTTATTACCTTGTCCAGGAATTAAAGGTACTATTACTTTTTAACAGAACCAATGATAATTCACTGTACATTCAATCACGTAGTCATTCTTATTGCCAATGAAATTTATTAATCAGTATCTATTGCATTAACTCATTAGTCAATCATGCACATTTGACTATAATAGAGGAAGTGCTTATCTGACACTTCATTTTGTGGGAGGGCAAGAAAAAAATATTTTGGCCCACTCTTTACAAAGAAGTGTACTGGATCATGGAAGGACAATAGAGTTTAATGGATGCAAATAATAAAATTATATTAAAATTAAGTGCTATGAGTATTATATCTTTTTAAGATAGTCATTGCAATAAATATACCAGTGTTATCTCATTTTGCACTTATCCACTTTAACTAAAGAATTGGTGATTAAAATCTCTATAACATCATCATTTCATGGAAAATGAGGTCTTCGCCTTTGTCACATTATTGCAGTCTTTCTAATAAAAAAAGGAAGGTTGGCAATCATTATGAAATTTCCACATTCATTTTATAATCTATATTAGTTTTTCAATGTAAAATGTCCAAAGGTTATAAAGTAAGAGAAAAAGTTAATATAATTGTAGCATTCAAGAAATTCAAGAAATAAATTTGAAGGAGCCATCTACTAGAGAGACTATCTCATAAACTTATAAAATATACCTCACACTGACAGGTTTATTGAAATAGCCTTGTTGCTAAACTATGGGTACACAGTTAAGGACAAAAAATTCTTAGAGGTGAGTGATAATAAACAATGATGTGGTCATAAACAGCTTCAGATAAATTATAAAGGTTCTGCAGAGAATTTCAGAATTTTTAAAATTAAATATTATAATTATTGGATATATTTAAGATAAGGGTTTGCATATGTATAAACATTCTCTAAATAGCAAGTAATGTTCAAATGCTTCCATGAAGGTAAATAAAGACAAGTCTACTAAAGAAATTTTGATTTTTAGAAATTAATATTCAACACAGTAATCATTCTTTAATAGTTTGTAAAAGGGGAACGATGCTCTGGCCTGTTTAGCATCCTCTCCCTATTTCATCCTGCATGTTCTGGTTTTGCTTTACAAGGAAATGTTTTCCCCTGAAATTTAACAACATTTGTTCAAAAGAGGGCAGTGTGTCTTCACAAATGTAAAAAAAAAAAAAAAAATGCATATATAAAATAAGATTCCCATATGTTTTTTAATTTCAATCTTTTGAAACTATTTAGTGGAAATTAGTTTGAATATAATGAATAATGCTTAATTTGAGAACCTTTTTGAAATGAACATTATTTTTACTTAAGTTGTTTTAGCATCATGTTAACTTACATAAACATGAAACATAAATGATTTGCTTTAGACAATGGTCAAAGATTAAATCCTTAGCTAATCAACAGTATTCTCAGTGTAAAATATGGTAAAATACAATTAAGATACTTGTAGATTTTGCTGGGTTTTAGTATGCATTCGTTTAATTTTCAAGTAGAGTGGGAACAATTTACACATTCCTTGGCTTTGTAATTACTATTTTTCTATACTACATATTAGAGTTTAAACCAGAATTGTTGTTTCTGAAAGCATTATTACTATCCTCTGAAAGATGTATCCATAACGCAATGAAGAAATTTGAATTCATAGTGACCTAGAAAACATTCCCTCATTCTAACTTGCAATGTGTTGATCCAAATCTTGTTATCCATCCAGGATAGAATAAAGTATAAGACAAAGTGTTTAGCTTTATTTAAATATGGGTCATTTTAAAAGACTTTGTTTTTGAATGATATACTAAAACGAGTGAGAGCAAAATATCTGGAAGAACTGAATCATATGATTTAGGCAGAACAAAGTCCTGAACCTGGCATTATGTGATCATAAACCTATGCCTTTTTGCATCTTGGTCCAGTGTAGAATTTCTTTATGGACTATACAGGACTTCCCTGGTAGCTCAGATGGTAAAGAATCCTTCTGCAGTGCAGGAGATGCGGGTTCTATCCCTGGATCAGGTAAATACCTTGAGGAAGAAAATGGCAATCCACTCCAGTATTCCTGCCTGAGAAATCCCATGGACAGAGGAACCTGGCAGGCTACAGTCCACTGGGTTGCAATACAAATATAGATCTAATTGCTATGCACAGTTTAAACAACAACTGTAAAATGAATGCTAGTGTATTCATCATCCAAGTTAAGAAACAGATAGATGCCATGTCTCTGAAACACCCTATCTTGGTTATTGATTGAATCATCATCATTCTTTTTCTCCTGGATCCTCACCATTCTTCTTCCCTTTCTCCTAGGACAGTGATCACACTAACTGTGCTAATCACACTATTTTATTTCATTAGTGAAAAGCATTTGGCATTTGTTAAGAGAAGCATATGGCTTTTATCCTTTGTGTTTAGCATATTCATTGTTAAATAATTTTGTAATGTTGTATTAATATTTTATTTGTAAAATTCTCAATCTGGCCATAACCTGTTCTCATTTTTAGTTATCTGAGATAGAAATTTTGCATCACTGATCTTAAATGATAATGACCTGCAATTTTATTTACTCACACAGTTCTTAACTGGTTTTAATAACAATGTTAAACAAATTTTATAAAATTACTTGAGGCTGTTTCTTCCTGTTTTATTTATTCCAGATTTCTCCTTCCTTCTGTCAGAAACTCAAATATCTTTATGCCTTGGAGATATTCCAAAGGCATTTGCCTTGAAGCATGTATCATCCCTTTAATCTTTTTTGCCTCTAACTCACTTGTCTCTGCTACTCCCATGGAAAGTCTTCTGATATTTATTACATAAATTGGCAAGATATGTAAATGGTGGCAACTCTCTATGTATGCATGGTGAACTGTCGCAATGACTTTAATGACTGTTAATATAGAACAAAATGTACAAGAGAGGTGAAGGGTGTTTGCAAGCATTCTATGCTGTTTCCCTGGCAAATCCAATTAATTACTTATAGAAAGTTTTCTGAAATATCCTTCTGGGTATACTTGGTCAACATATTCCTTTTAAAAATGGTAACAGATTCTTTAAAAAATATATATCTAAATGGTTAAATAAAGTATAATGGGATATGGAAACACACAACATTTTATTTATACCCATTTTAATTATTTATGAAATAATAAATATTTGTGTCCTCCCCAAATGCATATACTGAAACCCCAGTATAATGGTATTTGGGATTGGGGGCTTAGGAAGTCATTAGATCGTAAAGGTGGAACCCTCATGAATGGCGTAAGAGTACCAGGTGGCTCTCTTGGTAAAGAACCTTCCTGCCAATTCAGGAGATGTTAGAGACCTGGGTTTGATCCCTGGGTTGGGAAGACACCCTGGAGAAGGGAATGGCTGCTGTCTTGCTGTATTTCACTGTGTGCACACTTCGCTGAACCCAGGGTAGGCAAGGTGTGAGCCAAGAGGCTGGAAGAAGACTTGAGGAGCTGTAGGAACTGCAGACACATTTATTCTCTCCTGGTTGATGCAGCAGCCATAACAGTAGACACATTGTATTCTCTCCTCTCATGGCTGACCCAATGTACACAGCCATGACACAGCAGTAATGCTGCTGCTTTTTAGGTGGAGCTCATATAACAAAAAATAGTCCATGTCCAACCAAGTACATCATGATGTGCATGCAAAGTGCTATGAGTCATCTCAGCTGTTACATAGTCATCATTTACAAAATAATGGGGTGAGAGGACCTGACCATGCCATCTTGGCTAATTTGCTCTTTCCCTGCAGCTACCAACTCCAGTGTTGTTGCCTGGAAAGTCCCATGGACAGAGAAACCTGGTGAGCTACAGTGCATAGGGTCAGAAAGAGTCAGACATGACTGAAGTAACTTAGCACACACACCTTATAAAGGAAACCTTGGAGGAAACAGTGACAAACTGTATTTTCTTGGGCTCTAAAATCACTGCATATGGTGACTGAAGCCATGAAATTAAAAGATGCTTACTCCTTGGAAGGAAAGATGTAATAAACCTAGACAGTGTATTTAAAAGCAGGGACATCATTTTACTGACACAGGTCCATGTAGTCAAAGCTACGGCTTTTCCCATAGTCAGGTATGGATGTGAGAGTTTGACCATAAACAAAGCTGAGCACTGAAGAACTGATGCTTTTGAACTGTAGTGTTAAAAAATACTCTTGAGAATCCCTTGGACTGCAAGGAGATCAAACTAGTCAATCCTAAAGGAAATCAGTCCTGAATATTCATTGGAAGGACTGATGCTGAAGCTGAAACTCCAACACTTTGGCCACCTGATGTAAAGAACTGACTCATTGGAAAAGAACCTGATGCTGGGAGAGATTGGGGGCAGGAGAAGAAGGGGACAACAGAGGATGTGATGGTTGGATGGCATCACTGACTCGATGGACATGAGTTTGAGCAAGCTCCAGGAGTTGGTGATTGACAGAGAGGCCTGGTGTGCTACAGTCCATGAGGTTGCAAAGAGTCGGACACGACTGAGAGACTGAACTGAACTGAGAGAGCTTCCTTACCTCTTCTTCCATATGACAACACACTGAAAAAAATATTCATCTGTGAACTAGGAAGTGGGCCATCGCCAAGCACTGGGTCTGCTTGTACCTTCATCTTGGAACTCTCAGCTTCTAGAACTGTAACAAATGCATTTCTGCTGTTTAAAAGACACAGAGACCATGGTATTTTTATAGCAGCCCAAATGTATTAAGATGTCATCAATTCCAGGACTTCCATGAAACCACTGTTTTGTTTTGTTTTTTTTTTAATTTTATTTTATTTATCTTTACAATATTGTATTGGTTTTGCCATATATCAAAATGAATCTGCCACAGGTATACATGTGTTCCCCATCCTGAACCCTCCTCCCTCCTCCCTCCCCATACCATCATTCTGGGTCCTCCCAGTGCACCAGCCCCAAGCATCCACTAAAAGCGATTTTTGAATTTCACACTGTAGTAGGAAAGAGAATCAGTTGCTGATTAAAGATACCCATTTTCTCTCATTTTGTAAATTATAAGAACGGACATTGCCATATTTGTAAGCCACATCGCTATTTGTTTAAATCAGAGAAAATTGATTTCTCTAAGGAAAACTTTGCTCCATCAACAATGTTTTTGTAGTTCTTGACCACTTGTTTTATAAAGATAAAAACAAAACATGCAATATCAGAGAATCAAAATTAAAAATAATTTGTTTTCAGTATAAGATGAGAAGATAAATGATTTTCATCAGCAAAGGCTATGCTTAATATTATTGTTTTAGTCCAGGAAATATACTATACAGCTATGAACATCAATAGTTAATTTATCTTGCATGCTTTTCTCTAGTATGTTTCATAATGCGAGATCCGCTATAATGGAAAAGAAGAAAGATAAATTAGTAGTTTAAATATTAAAAAAATAATATTTTAAATGATAAAATACTAATATCTAAATGTTATATCTTTATCAGATCAGATCAGATCAGTCGATCAGTCATGTCCAACACTTTGCGACCCACTCTGTGACCCATCAGAGCACACCAGGCCTCCCTGTCCATCACCAACTCCCGGAGTTCACTCAGACTCACGTCCATCAAGTCAATGATGCCATCCAGCCATCTCATCCTCTGTCATCCCCTTCTCCTCTTGCCCCCAATCCCTCCCAGCATCAGAGTCTTTTCCAATGAGTCAACTCTTCGCACGAGGTGGCCAAAGTACTGAAGTTTCAGCTTTAGCATCATTCCTTCCAATGAAATCCCAGGATTGATCTTCAGAATGGACTGGTTGCAGTTCAAGGGACTCTCAAGAGTCTTCTCCAACACCACAGTTCAAAAGCATCAATTCTTCAGTGCTCAGCTTTATTCACAGTCCAACGCTCACATCCATACATGACCACAGGAAAGACCATAGCCTTGACTAGACGAACCTTTGTTGGCGAAGTAATGTCTCTGCTTTTGAATATGCTATCTAGGTTGGTCATAACTTTCCTTCCAAGGAGTAAGCGTCTTTTAATTTCATGGCTGCAGTCACCATCTGCAGTGATTTTGGAGCACAGAAAAATTAAATCTGACACTGGTTCCACTGTTTCCCCATCTACTTCCCATGAAGTGTTGGGACCGGATGCCATTATCTTCGTTTTCTGAATGTTGAGCTTCAAGCCAACTTTTTCAGTCCTCACTTTCACTTTCATTAAGAGGCTTTTTAGTTCCTCTTCAGTTTCTGCCATAAGGGTGGTGTCATCTGCATATCTGAGGTTATTGATATTTCTCCCAGCAATCTTGATTCCAACTTGTGTTTCTTCCAGTTTAGTGTTTCTCATGATGTACTCTGCATAGAAGTTAACTAAACAGGGTGACAATATATAGCCTTGATGAACTCCTTTTCCTATTTGAAACCAGTCTTTTGTTCCATGTCCAGTTCTAACTGTTGCTTCCTGACCTGCCTACAGATTTCTCAAGAGGCAGATCGGGTGGTCTGGTATTCCCATCTCTTTCAGAATATTCCACAGTTTATTGTGATCCACACAGTCAACGGCTTTGGCATAGTCAATAAAGCAGAAATAGATGTTTTTCTGGAACTTTCTTGCTTTTTCCATGATCCAGCAGATGTTGGCAATTTGATCTCTGGTTCCTCTGCCTTTTCTAAAACCAGCTTGAACATCAGGAAGTTCACAGTTCATATATCTTTATAGTCAATTGCAAATGCAGTTAGATAAAAGCATTTAATTATCCCTAGTAATAAATTAGTATGACAGAATATATTAATTAATAGTATGTAATAAAAATCAGACTAGTTATTATGCACCCATATTATACCATATATAACTTTGCAACAGTAAATACTAATTTGATCTATATGAGTTACTAAATTATTTCTTAAAATATGATATGTGTCTCAAGTGTTTATATTTTTCTAGTACAATATATTTTTGTAGTAGCTTTCACACAGTACTAAATTTGAAGTGGTTAAATAAAATATAAGATATTAGTCAATTATAGAATTGCAAGAATAGTGGAGTAGGTAGCCATTCCCTTCTCCTGGGGATCTTCTCATTCCAGGGATCAAACCCAGGTCTTGCACATTGCAGTCAGATTCTTTACAGTCTGAGCCACCAGGGATGCTCAATATATGCAGAGTTACCTCACTGTCACTTACAGTTTTAGCAATCTCTCCAGCCACTAAAAATATAAAAGAACTAGCTGGAATACTGATTTTTCTAAACTGTTTTCCTGAGGCACTAATCATCAGAAACAACAGACAAGACACCAAGGACCATTATGCAAAAATAGAATCAATGTTGATTGCTTTTATTTTGCACATGCTTATTTCATTATTTGTTCATTTCCTTTGATTTGCTGCCAATTTTCTATCATATTATTAATGAAACATATTTGTTTTGAGTTAATTGGAAAATATAGTGAAAAAAAACAGAGTAAGAGGAAAATTGATCACATTTTATATTCAATTTAGTGACTTTCTTATCTACTTAGGAAGGAAAGGGACACACTTCATTTGGTATTTTGAAGAGCACATGGAATACAATACAATTGACAAAGGAAAAGAAAGTTGATATCTATATAATTATTTGAAAGGGTTAGGCTGATTACTTATTTCAAATAATGAATGGGTCTTCAGTGGTACATAGTTTGGTTTTCCAATTATATATTCAGATTTCTAGAGTAGTAAAGACATATGAAAAACAAAGTTTCCTCAAAAAATTAAATTATTTTAAAAGTTGAGATTGCTACTATGTGCTAATTAATGTTTAACTTAAAGGTTGAGCTGAGTTCAGTTCAGCAGCTCAGTTGTGTCAGACTCTTTGGGATTCCACGGACTGCAGCACACTACGCCTCCCTGTCCACTACCAACACCTGAAGTTTACTCAAATTCATGTCCGTTTGGTCAGTAATCCCATCCAAACATCTCATCCTTTGTCATCCCCTTCTCCTCCTGCCTTAAATTTTCCCCACATTTAGGTTCTTTTCAAGTAAGTCAGTTCTTTGCATTAGGTGGCCAAAGTATTGGAGTTTCAGCTTCAGCATCAGTCCTTCCAATGAATATTCAGGACTGATTTCCTTTAGGATGGACTGGTCTGATGTCCTTGCAGTCCAAGGGACTCTCAAAAGTCTTCTCCAACACCACAGTTCAAAAGCATCAATTCTTTGGTGCTCAGCTTTCTTTATAGTCCAACTCTCACATCCATACATGACTACTGGAAAAACTATAACCTTGACTAGATGGAACTTTGTTGTCAAAGTAATGTCTCTGCTTTTTAATATACTGTCTAGGTTAGTCATAACTTTCCTTCCAAGGAGTAAGCATCTTTTAATTTCATGGCTGCAATCACCATCTGCAGTGATTTTGGAGGTCCCCAAAATAAAATCTGCCACTGTTTCCCCATCTATTTACCGTGAAGTGATGGGACCAGATGCCATGATCTTAGTTTTCTGAATATTGAGCTTTAAGCCAACTATTTTACTCTTCTCTTTCACTTTCACCAAGAGGCTTTTTAGTTCTTCTTCACTTTCTGCCATAAGGGTGGTGTCATCTGCGTATCTGAGGTTATTGATATTTCTCCCGGCAATCTTGATTCCAGCGTGTGCTTCATCCAGGCCAGCATTTCTCATGATGTACTCTGCATACAACTTAAATAAGCAGGGTGACAATATATGGCCTTGATGTACTCCTTTTCCTATTTGAAACCAGCCTGTTGTTCCAGGTCCAGTTCTAACTATTGCTTCCTGACCTGCATACAGATTTCTCAAGAGGCAAGTCAGGTGGTCTGTTATCCCCATCTCTTTTAGAATTGTCCACAGTTTCACACAGTCAAAGGCTTTGGCATAGTCAATAAACCAGAAATAGATGTTTTTCTGGAACTCTCTTGCTTTTTCCATGATCCAGTGCATGTTGGCAATTTGATCTCTGGTTCCTCTGCCCTTTCTAAAACCCGCTTGAACATCTGGAAGTTCACAGTTCACACATTGTTGAAGCCTGGTTTGGAGAATTTTGAGCATTACTTTACTAGTGTGTGAGATGAGTGCAATTGTGTGGTAGTTTGAGCATTCTTTGGCATTGCCTTTCTTTGGGATTGGAATGAAAACTGATCTTTTCCAGTCCTGTGGCCATTGCTACATTTTCCATGTTTGTTGGCATACCGAATGCAGCACTTTCATTCACAGCATCATCTTTTAAGATTTGAAATAGCTCAAATGGAATTCCATCTCCTCCACTAACTGTGTTCCTAGTGATGCTTTTAAGGCTCACTTGACTTCATATTCCAGGACGTCTGGCTCTAGGTCAGTGATCACACCATCGTGATTATCTGGATTGTGAAGATCTTTTTTTGTATAGTTCTTCCATGTATTCTTGCCACCTCTTCTTAATATCTTCTGCTTCTGTTAGTTCCATACCATTTCTGTCCTTTATTAGCCCATCTTTGCATGAAATGTTCCCTTAGTATCTCTAATTTTCTTGAAGAGATTTCTAATCTTTCCCATTCTATTGTTTTCCTCTATTTCTTTGCACTGATTACTGAGGAATTCTTTCGTATCTTTCCTTGCTATTCTTTGGAATTCTGCATTCAAATGGGTATATCTTTACTTTTCTCTGTTGCTTTTCACTTCTCTTCTCTTCATATCTATTTGTAGGGCTTCCTCAGACAGCCATTTTGACTTTTTGCATTTCTTTTTCTTGGGGATGGTCTTGATCCCTGGCTCCTGTACAGTGTCATGAACCTCCATCCATAGGTCATCAATTAACTTATAAAATTATAGTTAACTTATAAAGAGCCTCATGCTGCTGCTGCTGCTAAGTCACTTCACTCGTGTCCACCTCTGTATAACCCAATGGACGGCAGTCCACCAAGTTCCCCCATCCCTGGGACTCTCCAGGCAAGAACACTGGAGTGGGTTGCCACTTCCTTCTCCAATGCATGAAACTGAAATGTGAAAGAACAGGTTCAGTCGTGTCCGACTCTTAGCGACCTCATGGACTGCAGCCCACCAGGCTCCTCCCTCCATGGGATTTTCCAGGCAAGAGTACTGGACTGGATTGCCATTGCCTTCTCTGAAAGAGCCTCATAGAAAACAAAAAGCTAAAAGTTAAAGCCCTGTTTTAAATTTGGGTCACTTATTTTTATTTTTATTTGTTTCTGTTTTGCCACTGCTTTAGCAGTCAACTTCTCAGGCTGTAAATTTCTCTGTAAATAGTATGTTTCAGGGCACAGAAAAAGGCACTGAACTTCAATCTTTAAGGTTTTGATTAATGTTATGGACTGAACTGCTCCCCCTATCCCCTGCTCAATTCACATGCCGAAGCTTTAATCTTCAATGTGATTGTACTTGGCTATAGGGCCTTTAAGGAAATAATTAAGGTTAAATGAGGTTATAAATAGAGAAGGCAATGGCACCCCACTCCAGTACTACTGCCTGGAAAATCCCATGGATGGAGGAGCCTGGAAGGCTGCAGTCCATGGGGTCGCTGAGGGTGGGACATGACTGAGAGAATTCACTTTCACTTTTAACTTTCCTGCATTGGAGAAGGAAATAGCAACCCACTCCAGTGTTCCTGCCTGGAGACCCTCAGGGACGGGGAAGCCTGGTGGGCTGGCGTCTATGGGGTGACACAGAGTCGGACATGACTGAAGTGACTTAGCAGCAGCAGCAGAGGTCATAAAGTGAGGTCCTGATACAATAAGAATGATAACCTTATGAGAAGGAGAATATCCATCAGTGACCTCTCTCCGTGCACACACAGAGGATAAACAATGTGAAGACAGGAGGAGAAAGTCGTTATTTGAAAGCCAAGAAATACGTCTTATGAAATACTAATCCTGTCTGGCACCTGGATGTTTGACCTTGAGCCTCTAGAATTATGAGAAAGTAAGTTTCTGTTACTTTAGTAAATCATTCTATGGCATATGCTTATCTTACATGGCAGCCCAAGCAGACAAATACACCTCATATAATTTCCAAAGTAAGAGAACATTCTTAATCTCTGTCTGTGAAGACTGGGGTTTTTGGCAAAAGTTGAAGCAATGTCCCTGTTTCAGAAACTCTGTTCAGTAAGCAAATCCAGAGACTATTGATTGCCAATGAAGTGAAATAGAATTCCTGGAAGAAATGCTCAAATCTAGGGGTGGGGAAGGCAGAAATACAAGATGGACCAGGAGCATTTGTTGTGATAGAAAGCAAGGAGGTGAACAAAATACCAAAGGAATGGAGCAGGTCCAAGTGACACGGAGGCCAACTTGAAAGATGTCATCCAGAATGGTTCCAAAAAACAGGGAAAGATCACACATGGTAATAGCACATCTCTAGATGCACAAAGGCACTCATAATTTCAGATTCAGTCTTGTAGAACACACTTGACTGTGGAATTTCATTAGAGATGCATAGAAGATGAGATAGGGAAAGGGGGATGATACTTTGGACTTGGTTTCCTTTTTGGCAGTAGAAGACAGTGGAAGACAATTAAATTATCAAGGGAAGAAATTTAGAAATTCACTAATAGATTTTTAAGAGCAAGACTTCAAGATACATCTGCAATTTTAAATTAAAAACAAAGGGGATAAGGCCCATTGGACAAGCAGACCAAGTGGGACACTAGGCAGCTGGGAACTGTGATTAAATCTATAAGCCAAGAAGCCAAAGAAAGAAGAAGAAAAACAGAAAAAGAAAAAAAAAATTAACTCTTGAAAGATGATCAATTTGATTAAAACCTTAAATGAGTTTAAAAACTTAAAAAAACAAAGATAATTTTTAAATTAATTTTGTCATATTGTATTAGTTTCTGCTGAACAGCAAAGTGAACCTTCTATGCGTGTGTGTGTGTGTGTATGCATACATATATATCCTCAATTTTGGATTTCCTTCCCATTTAGATCACTACTGAGCACTGAGTAGAATTCCCTCTGCTATACAGTAGGTTCTTAATAGTTATCCATGCTATACATAGTATCAGCAGTGTGTATATGTCAATCCCAATCTCCAATTCATTCCACCACCACCCCCTTCCCCATTGGAACCCATACATTTGTTCTATACATCTGTGTCTCAATTTTTGCTTTGCAAATAAGAAAAATAAGATCATCTATACTACTTTTCTAGATTCTGCATGCATGCCTTTATATTTATTTACTTTTTCGGACTTACTTCACTCTATATTACATTCTCTAGGTTTATCCATCCCTTTGCAAAGGTACAATTTCATTCTTTTGTATGGCTGAGTAATATTCCATTGACTATATGTACAACATCTTCTTTATCCATTCCTCTGTTGATGCGCATTTAAATTGCTTTTATGTGCTGGACATTTTAAATAGAGTTGCAATAAACATTCGGATGCATGTATAAGAAAAATAAATTTTAAAATAATTTTTTGAGAAGTCAACTCCATATTGCTACAATAAGAGGTTGTTGAAGGGACTGGCCAAAATAATCTAGTGCATTAGAGCCACGGGATAATCACAATCATTGGTCATAGTGTATTTTCAAGACTATTGCTATGATTTTCACATCTATTACAAAATATCAGTGGGCTACTATAAACTATCATGGGCTAACTAACATTGGGCTTCCCTGGTGGCTCAGACAGTACAAGAATCCACCTGCAATGTGGGAGACCTGTTTTCCAATTCCTGGTTTGGGAAGACCCCATGGAGAAGAAGCTGGCTATCCACTCCAGTATTCTTTCCTGGATAATTTCATGGACAGAGGAGCCTGGCAGGCTACAATCCATGGAGTCACAAAGAGTTGGACATGACTGAATTATATACTACTTTATGATCAATTACTCAAGTATAAAAAATGACAAGAGATATTTCCATTTGATGATCTTAAGGCATTAGTGTTCTTTAACTATTATTATTAGCTTTCAAAACTATCTGGGATGCTTTCTTTTCTCAATAAAATTTTCCCCAAATGCTGAAATTTGAAATTAAATGACAAGAAGGACCAGATTCACTATAAATTACCTTTCATTGAAGTTACTTCTTATTGACAGTTGTAGCATGCAAATTTATTTTTTTAAGTTCTGGCTATTATTACTCTTGAAATCATTTACTGGAAGGCAGTGCTCTGTGTTATGAACATCTCTGGTTCTGAACTTTCAGCCGCAGGCCTCCTAAAATCTATAAGGAAACAAAGATTTTCCTTTGTACCTTAGAATAATCAGTTTGACATTGTCAGATTACTCCACTGTTCTTACTAAATAGAAAGGGCAATAACTTAAACATTCATTGTTCTTATTGTAATGCAAAACAATGCCAAATTTGAATTGACATCAAAAGTCAAATACAATACTTGAGTTTTCATGCTAGTCAAGTCCTTAGATTTTTATGAAAACTGTTCTTAGAAATTTGCCACTATGAGGGTGAATTTAACGAACACTGACATATTTTTATTGATCTAGGTGTTTCTTTTATTTTTTTTATTATTATTATTTTTTTAATTTTTCTTAACTTTACAATATTGTATTACTTTTACTATACATCGAGATGGATCCGCCACCAGAATACACGTGCTCCCCATCCTGAACCCTCCTCCCTCCCCCCTTCCCACACCATCCCTCCAGGTCATCCCAGTGCTCCAGTCCCAGGCATCTGTTATAGGGCATCGTACCTGGACTGACCCGTTTCAGATATGATATTATACATATTTCAGTGCTATTCTCCCCAATCGTCCCACTATAGGCAAGCTGAAAAGACAGCCTTCAGAATGGGAGAAAATAATAGCAAGTGAAGCAACAGACAAACAACTAATCTCAAAAATATACAAGCAACTTCTACAGCTCAATTCCAGAAAAATAAACGACCCAATCAAAAGATGGGCCAAAGAACTTAATAGACATTTCTCCAAAGAAGACATACAGATGGCTAACAAACACATGAAAAGATGCTCAACATCGCTCATTATCAGAGAAATGCAAATCGAAACCACTATGAGATACCATTACACGCCAGTCAGAATAGCTGCGATCCAAAAATCCACAAGCAATAAATGCTGGAGAGGGTGCGGAGAGAAGGGAACCCTCTTACACTGTTGGTGGGAATGCAAACTAGTACAGCCACTATGGAGAACAGTATGGAGATTCCTCAAAAAACTGGGAATAGAACTGCCTTATGACCCAGCAATCCCACTGCTGGGCATACACACTGAGAAAACCAGAATTGAAAGAGGCACGTGTACCCCAATGTTCATAGCAGCACTGTTTACAATAGCCAGGACGTGGAAGCAACCTAGATGTCCATCCACAGATGAATGGATAAGCAAGCTGTGGTACATATACACGATGGAGTATTACTCAGCCATTAAAAAGATCTAGGTGTTTCATAGCAAGTTTTACAGAACCTGGCATTTAAAAACTTGGATTTTAAAGCAGTCAACACTGATATTTGACTCTAAAGCGATCATATTTGAAATATAGAGGAAAAAAGGAGACTGGAAAGATGAACAGAAGTGATGGAGTGACAGATCATAAAAAAATACCACTACATTATAGCTGACACAGATAACAACTGCATCCCACCTTTTAATTACATCCTTACGAAGGGAATGGATGACTCAAGATCAAAATTCTCTGCAAGACTGAGGTATAAATAGGCATAAACAGGTATAAACAGCATGCCAGGCCTCCCTGTCTATCACCAACTCCCGGAGTTCACTCAGACTCACATCCATTGAGTCAGTGATGCCATCCAGCCATCTCATCCTCTGTCGTCCCCTTCTCCTCCTGCCCCCAATCCCTCCCAGCATCAGAGTCTTTTCCAATGAGTCAACTCTTTGCATGAGGTGACCAAAGTACTGGAGTTTCAGCTTTAGCATCAGTCCTTCCAAAGAAATCCCAGGGCTGATCTCCTTCAGAATGGACTGGTTAGAGCTCCTTGCAGTCCAAGGGACTCTCAAGAGTCTTCTCCAACACCACAGTTCAAAAGCATCAATTCTTTAGTGCTCAGCTTTCTTCACAGTCCAACTCTCACATTCATATATGACCACAGGAAAAACCATAGCCTTGTTAGATGGACCTTTGTTGGCAATGTAATATCTTTGCTTTTCAATATGTTATCTAGTTTGATCATAACTTTCCTTCTAAGGAGTAAGTGTCTTTTAATTTCATGGCTGCAGTCACCATCTGCAGTGATTTTGGAGCCCAGAAAAATAAATTTGACACTGTTTCCACTGTTTCCCCGTCTATTTCCCATGAAGTGATGGGACCAGATGCCATAGGAGAGTCTCAAAACAACAAAATCAAACAACACTTTGGATGTAGGGATGTGATTAAGGGAACACCTTTGACAAACAAGGCTTTATATTTGTCTGCTAAAGCTAAATGCTTTGCTGAAAAAATTACTGATGTTTTTGGTTTTGCTTTTTAAATTATTGGAGGAGTGGAATTAGCTGTGGACACCAATGTTATAAAAAGCCAGTTACATATATATATATGACATAAGAATCAAGGACACTTAATAGGAAAATAGCTGTTTTTTTTCAATAAAAAGTGCTTGGATATTTGAATATTCATATGCAAATGAATGAAAATGGACCACTGTCAAAACGTTAGTCAAAAAAAATAACTTGAAATGGGTAAAGACTTGCATATAAGACCTAAAACCATGAAACTCCTAGAAGAAATTCTAGGAGTTTTGTAGGAACAAAACTCCTTAACAAAAGACTTAGTAATATTTTTTTTAAAATGACACCTAAAGCACGGGCAACAGGGCACTTGTCAAGTTTATGGCTTGCAAATAAATTAAATTTTTTCATTCCATAAATTATCTTCTCATTTTATTGACTCTTTTGTTTTCTGTGTGTGTTTTTCTTTAGTTTGATGTTATCCAACTTTTTGGTGTTTGATTTTATTGCCTATACTTTAGGTGTCATTAAAAAACCATTGATATAAAATTGATATTGAATTGATAAGGATTCAATACCCAAAGTGTGCTTCCTAGATGGTACTAGTGATAAAGAACTCGCCTGCCAATGCAGGAGACAAGAGACACGGGTTTGATCCCTCTATCGGAAAGAGCCCCTGGAGGAGTCAAAAGTAATCCATTCTAGTATTCTTGTCTGGAGAATCCCACAGACAGAGGTTACTGGTGGGCTACAGTCCATGGGGATTGCAAAGAGTCAGACATGACTGAAGTGACGTAGCGTGCACACACACACACAAAGCATATGAAGAAAGTATACAACTCAACAGCAGAAAAATAAAACATCTGATTTAAAGCAAGAAATGGACCTGCACGGGCTTCCTCAGTGGCTCAGATGGTCAAGAATCTGCCTGCAAAGTAGAAGACCTATGTTTGATCCCTTGGTTAGGATGATCCCCTCGAGAAGGGAATGGCTACAAACTCCAATATTCTTGTGGTCTGGAGAATTCCATGGACAAAGTAGCCGGGCAAGCTGAAGTCCATGGGGTCACAAAGAACTGGACATAACTGGGTTACTAACACTTTCACTTCACTTCACAATGGACCTGAATAGACATTTCTCCAAAGAGGATATATGAAAGGCCAAGAGGTACGTGAAAAAATGTTCAACATTAATAGTCATTAGAGAGAAGGCAATGGCGCCCCACTCTAGTACTCTTGCTTGGAAAATCCCATGGATGGAAGAGCCTGGTAGGCTGCAGTCCATGGGGTCGCGAAGAGTTGGACATGACTGAGCAACTTCACTTTCACTTTTCAGTTTCATGCATTGGAAAAGGAAATGGCAACCCACTCCAGTGTTCTTTCCTGGAGAATCCCAGGGACGGGGGAGCCTGGTGGGCTGCCGTCTATGGGGTTGCACAGAGTCAGACACGACTGAAGTGACTTAGCAGCAGCAGCAGTAGCAGGGAAATGGAGATTAAAAGCACAATGAGATATAAACTTATGTCATTATTAAAACTATGAGTTAACAAATGTTGGTATAGATGTGGAGGAATGAAACACTTGTTCATTGTGATTGTAAATTGCTACTGTTACTATTGGGACTTCCCTGGTGGCTCAGAGGTTAAAGCGCCTGCCTCCAGAGCAGGAGACCTGGGTTTGATCCCTGGGTTTTGAAAATCCTCTGGAGAAGGAAATGGCAACTCACTCCAGTACTTTTGCCTGGGGAATCCCATGGACGGAGGGGCCTGGTAGGCTACAGTCCACAGGGTCGCAAACAGTCGGACACGACTGAGTGACTTCATTTTCGCTTTCACTGTTACTAGAGGAAACAGTAGGGAATTTCTTAAAAAAATTAGACATAGCACTAACATACGATCCAGCACAGTGTGTGTGGGTCACAACATATTGTGCGAAATTCTTAAAGAGAGGAGACTACCAGACCACCTCACCTGACTCCTGAGAAATCTGTATGCATGTCAAGAAGCGACGTGAGAACAAGATATGGGACAATCAACTGGTTCCAAATTGGGAAAGGAGTATGTCAAGGCTGTATATTGTCAGCTTGCTTATTTAACTTATACAGAGTACAACATGAGAAATTCCAGAAACAATCTGGAATCAACATTGCTGGGAGAAATATCAATAACCTCAGATATGCAGATGACACCACCTTTATGGGAGAAAGCGAAACAGTGTCAGACTTTACTTTTGGGGACTACAAAATCACTGCAGATGGTGACTGCAGCCATGAAATTAAAAGACGCTTACTCCTTGGAAGAAAAATTATGACCAACCTAGATAGCATATTGAAAAGCTGAGACATTAATTTGCCAACAAAGATCCATCTAGTCAAGGCTATGGTTTTTCCTGTGGTCATGTATGGATGTGAGAGTTGAACTGTGAAGAAAGCTGAGTGCTAAAGAATTGATGCTTTTGAACTGTGGTGTTGGAGAAGACTCCTGAGATTCCCTTGGACTGCAAGGAGATCCAATCAGTCCATTCTGAAGGAGATCAACTCTGGGATTTCTTTGGAAGGAATGATGCTAAAGCTGAAACTCCAGTATTTTGGCCACCTCATGCGAAGAGTTGACTCATTGGAGAAGACTCTGATGCTGGGAGGGATTGGGGGCAGGAGGAGAAGGGGACGACAGAGGATGAGATGGCTGGATGGCATCACTGACTCGATGGATGTGAGTCTGAGTGAACTCCTGGAGTTGGTGATTGACAGGGATGCGTGGTGTGCTGTGATTCATGGGGTTGCAAAGAGTTGGACACTACTGTGCAACTGAACTGAACTGAACTGATGAAAGTGAAAGAAGATAGTGAAAAAGTTGGCTTAAAGCTCAACATTCAGAAAACTAAAATCATGGCATCTGGTCCCCATCACTTCATGGCAAATAGGGAAACACTGTAATCAGTGACAAGCTTTATTTTCTTGGGCTCCAAAATCACTGTAGATGGTGATTGCAGCCATGAAATTAAAAGATGTTTACTCCTTGGAAGAAAAGCTGTGGCTAAACTAGACAGCATATTAAAAAGCAGAGACATTACTTTGCAAGTACAGGTCCATCCAAGTCAAAGCTATGATTTTTCTGGTAGTTATGTATGGATGTGAGAGTTGGACTATAAAGAAAGCTGAGTGCTGAAGAATTGATGCTTTTAAACTGTAGTGTTGGAGAAGACTCTTGAGAGTCTCTTGGGCTCCAAGGAGATCTGACCAGTCCATCCTAAAGGAAATCAGTCCTGAATATTAATTGGAAAGACTGATGCTGAAGCTGAAACTCCAATACTTTGACCATTTGATGCGAAGAACTGACTTATTGGAAAAGACCCTGATAAAGAGTTAAGGCAGGAGAAGGGACAGAAGATGAGATAGCTGGATGGCATCACTGACTCGATGGACATGAGTCTGAGGAAGCTCTGGAACCTGCTGTTGGACAGAGAAGCCTGGCTTGCTGCAGTCCATGGGGTTGCAAAGAGTTGGGCATGACTGACAGACTGAACTGATCATCCAGCAATTTCACCTGTGGGAATACATTCAAGTGTTAGAGAAGTACTAACGTAAAACTATATCTGCATGCCCACTTTCTTAGCAGTACTATTTGCAATAGCCAATGTATGGACATAGCCTACATGTTGAATGGACAAGTGGATAAATGAATGTATTAGTGGGCAAAGAAGCTGTATGATCCATATATACATGTGTTGCTATGTGATACACAACTTAAGTGAGTAAATCCTAAGAGCGCTCATCACAAAGATCATTTTTTTCCTGTATTCTTTTTTATTTTATCTTTTCTTGTTGCTATGTGAGAAGATGGACTTCCCTGGTGCTCAGGATGGGCTTCCCTGATAGGTCAGTTGGTAAAGAATTCACTTGCAATTCAGGAGACCCCAGATTGATTACTGGGTAGGGAAGATCCACTGGAGAAGGGATAGCCTACTCCAGTATTCTTGGGCTTCCTTTGTGGCTCTGCTGGTAAAGAATCCGCCTGCAATGAGGGAGACCTGTATTCGATCCCTGGGTTGGGAAGATTCCTTGGAGAAGGGAAAGGCTACCCATTCTAGTATTTTGGCCTAGAGAATTCCATGGAGTGCATAATCCATGGGGTCACACAGAGTCGTGCACAACTGAGTGACTTTCACTTTCATGTGAGAAGATAGATACTGGCTGAAACATTGTGGCAATTATTTCACAAAATATTTAAACCAAACCGTCAAACTGTATACCTTAAATGTATATGATAATGTATGTCAATTGTTTTTCAGTTAAAAACTTGAAAAAATATATGAATGTGAAATTTCTATTTCCAAATATTCTCACAGGAAGAAAACAGAAACCTTTACCAAATTATATAAAAATGTAAAGAAGGGAAGTCTTTTAAAAAAATATCACCAAGGGATAACTATTATTATGCTTAAATCGTCTCTCTAGAATCTCCCTTATTTTTATTTTTCCCCTTGAGTTGCATACCTACACACAGTGAAGGGCAATGAGCCCTGCCTGTGAGTTGAGAGGCAAATTTCAATAGCCCTCTCATGGTCCTGAATGTCTTCTGAACAGATTCACTGATATTCCTGAACTTTTATTTGTTGCTGCTGCTGCTGCTGCTGCTAAACTGCTTCAGTCGTGTCCGACTCTGTGCGACCCCATAGACCACAGCCCACCAGGCTTCCCCGTCCCTGGGATTCTCCAGGCAAGAACACTGGAGTGGGTTGCTATTTCCTTCTCCAATGCATGAAAGTGAAAAGTGAAAGTGAAGTCACTCAGTTGTGTCCGCCTCTAGCGACCCCATGGACTGCAGCCCACCAGGCTCCTCTGTTCATGGGATTTTCCAGACAAAAGTACTAGAGAGGGGTGCCATTGCCTTCTTCTTTGTTTGTTACATATGTTTCAGGATGTGTGTATAGGAAACAGCCATGAAGGATAGAAAGGCTATTTATCTACAGGACAAAGAACAGGTGTTTTATTCCTCTCCAGGAAAAAAAAAAAAAAAAAAGTCTTTATCTGGAGAAAAGGCTGGACACATTTCTTAGCAGCCACATATGAAAGACTGAAATTTCCTCATCAATCGTGCAAGTATGTTGACTGTGCAGAATCTGAGCTGCTCTCCATTGTCTAGCGGGACTTGGTGATGAGAGAAGCTATTGAGAACATAAAACTTATGCTCCCTGCTGTGCCATGAATGAGAAAGTCCATTGTCTCTGATCCAGAAAGTCTTGTGTCTTCTGCCACCATGTATGAAACTGTGATAAACTAACTTGTTAGCTTGCAAGTGGGATAAAATCTTTGCCCCTTTTCAGCTCTTGAAACCATGGCTCTATTAGTCCTTACATGATTAAGTTTATGCCAGAATTGAGGCAATCAGTGTCATCTAAGAAGACTGAACTTACTGCCTCAGATCTTCATTCATTTTATATTTGTTTCAATTGAATCTGCTCTCTCAATCAAATTGAAATTCCTTTTACTATTTCGGAAAAAAAGTATATCATAAAGGTCAGATAATCTTATATTTGCATTTTAAGTAAAAAAATACTTCCATAATGAACAGCTCTGTCCATCATGCAAGGCTGATAAATGAGTGTGCACATTTGACTGTGTGATTTGACTTTAACTTTACAAAGGAATACTGCTTTTGAAATGAGTGGGTGTTTTGTCCTTGAGTTTTTAAAAGTTGTATTGTATAGTTGATTTACAATGATGTGCTAGTTTCTGCTGTACAACAAAGTGAGTCAGTTACACATTTATATATATCTACTCTTTTTAGATTCTTTTTCCATGTAGATCATTATAGACTCTTGAGTAAGAGTTTCCTGTGTTATATGGTAGGTCCTTATTAGTTTCCTGTTTCTAAACCCACTCTTGAAATTGAGTGGTTTTAACTGTCACAATGTAGCCTCTGCCTAATACTTCTGAGGAGGTTCAAGACAAACCTCCCCAAATATGCCACTGCATGGCATGTGAAGTATTTTGAGCTGAAGATAATCAATGCTCAAAAAAATTCATAAGAGCTTTTTATATCTCATTTAACTACCTAATGAAATGTATATCAAGGTGTAGTTAGAGAAAGAGCTACTTTTTTGAAAATTAGAAAGATGACTTTTATCTGACTGACCTACTTGCTACTTACCAAATGCCTGCTTTTCTGGTTGTCCTATGAATTAGCTTCCTTCCTTTTGAAAAGCCCCAGGCCACTGGCCCACTCATTAGCTCAGAATGGCATAGAGGCTACAACCACACAAATGATTTTTGGGGAATCTTTGGGATTCCCAACTGTACATAGTTGAATTTGTCTTTCTTCTATTCATCTGTCTTATGTCAATTTAATTAGAATAGCCAAAGAGCCTAGGCGGTTAGAGGAAGAAAAAGAAAATTACGCCTGAAAACTTCCTTTCAATTTGCCCACTGTGTAAAGAATGCGATCTGAAGGAGACTATAAGTTTAAAAGTTTTTGCCCAGCAGAAGTTTGCTTAACAGCTTAACTTTACATAAAGATAGTTAAAGTGTTAGTCACTCAGTTATGTCTGACTCTTTGAATCCTCATGGACTGTAGCCAACCAGGCTTCCCTGTCCATGGGATTTTCCAGGCAAGAATACTAGAGTGGGTTGCCATTCTCTTCTCCAGGGAATCCTCCCAACTCAAGGATAGAACCCAGGTCTCCTGCACTGCCTGAAGAATCCCATGGATGGGGGAGCTTGGTTGACTGCCATCTATGGGATCGCACAGAGTTGGACACGACCAAAGCGACTTAGCAGCAGCAGCAGCAGCTCTTATACTGCAGGTGGATTCTTTACCATCTGAGCCCCCAGGCAATTATCACTGTTTATAATCTGATTCTCAGCTGACTTTGATGGCACAAATAAAACAATTTCAATCTCTTAAGAATTAGTTCACATTAATATATCTCATAAACTGATATTAAACAGTGTATCAGTTATTGAATTGTAATGAGCAATGCAAAGCCCTTGAGGATAACCAGCATGTTTCTTCATTATAGGACACATTTTAATCACAATTTGTTTGAAAAGGATGACGTATAGTATGTAATGACATCTGGTTGTCAGAAGTACTGAAAGCCTCCATCTAAACATGAAAATATATGCCTGCTAAACAGACTTCCCTGGTAAAAAATCTGTCTGCAATAGGGAGACCTGGGTTCAGTCCCTGGGTCAAGAAAATCCCCTGGAAAAAGGCATGGTTACTCACTTTAGTATTCTTGCCTGGAGAATCCCATGGACAGATGAGCCTGGTGTACTACAGTCCATGAGGTGGCCGAGAGTCAGATGCCTCTGAGTGACTAACACAAAGAGACTTCAGAGTAAAATAAAATAGTGAGTCTGTACATCCCCTTGGATTTGCTAATTGGGGAAGGCCAGTTTCCCCTTCATATCTCAGTGCTGAATATTATTAAGTATTTAGATACTCTATACTAATTATTAATAGTTCTCTCTTCTGTCAAATTGTGTTTAAGTACAGGAATATTTTTAGCAGAATTTTGTGCAGTCCTTAGAACGCAATTCACTAAAACTTCTAAAATAACTTTGGATATCTCTTCCTCTCTTGGTCCCAAAGAATATCCATGGAAGTTATATAAATTGTATAAACTTCTCACTTTCAAAAGACATTTTAATCTTTGGAGGTCTCCTTAATGTCCATCATTATAAATAAAAATATACAATCAGATCAGAGATCAGATCAGATCAGTTGCTCAGTCGTGTCCGACTCTTAAGGAATACAAGTGTCAGAACATTCCTTAGAAGTTTATATCTCAAGCTTTGGCTATCTTGTGATAGATACTTCTAGTTTATTTATACTATCCTAGCACTAGAGTTTTCATTAGGCTGAAATGTGGGCAGAACCTGTTTGCCGCTTCCTAGAAAGATGTGAGGAGGAAGAATCCTATTGATTTTATTTCTAGCTCTTGGCTTCAAGCAAAAAGAGCAAAAAAAGGCCTCCCAAGAGCCTTAGCTACTCTGAGGGAGTGGTTTTATAAATAATTGAGTTACCTACCCTGGAAGAAAATTCTTTCTTTTCTTATATTTTGTGATTTTTCATTGAAATTTTCTTTTGACATTCTGTTTATTCTAAATAAGGTTTCTGAAAAAGTGAGTTAACAATACCAGTTAATCCACAACAAGCAGAAATCTTAATTTATACCTGATGTTATATCGGGACAAATGTCTAACAAAGACATTCTCATTGTCTAACTTGGTTATATGATGGAATATTATGCAGTTTCTAGTGGAAAATAGAATATGCTATCCCTTTGGCATAGGAACTATTTAAAGGTAAAAGCATTTAAAATGAAGCAAACACAGTAATTTTCCTACATGCTAACACTCAAATTGCAAACTTTCAAAGATGGAAACATTATAAACCTATTACAGTACAGTACTACATAGCTTATTGTGTTAGCTGGGTGCCTAAGCTAATTTTGATGGACTTACGAACAAATTGGTCTTATGAATGCACTCTAGGAATGGACTTTATTTATATGTAGGGGACTTAAAAAAAAAAAGTTAGACTGTTAACCTCTCAGCCATGTCTGACTGTTTGCCACCCCATGGACTATAGCCTGCGAGGCGCCTATGTCCATGGGATTCTCCAGGCAAGAATACTGGAGTGAGAAGCTATTCCCTTCTCCAGGGAATCTTCCTGACCTAGGGATCAAACGTAGATCCACGTTGCAGACAGATTTTACCAACTGAACCACTAAATAACAAAAGCTTTCTGTCTTCCCCCATTTGCCTAAAATAAGGATATAAATGTACGAAAGTGGCCCTCCTCCTCTCTCTATGTAGAAGACAGAAGATACTCATTGGAAACAACTGTAAACCTTTATCGCTCAGAGTCATCATCAGGAGGGCCAACGTGGAAAATCTTGCTAAACCAACTTTTATCTGGCATTTGTTTCCCCATATCTTTACTTTCCGCAGTATTCCACTCCTGGACTCTCAAGGTCAATTTCCTTTGTCTTGTTAGCTCTCTAAAAATGCATTGATTTTTTTTTACTATGGTGCTATGTAAGTTCAAATTCGCATCATTGTTAGATATATACCTGATGCCCATATTAGAAACTTGTGCTTGTTAATTTTTCTGTCTCTTGTTAGTCTAATATACAGGGCCTGGCCAAAGAGCCAATGAGGGTAGAGGGAAAAATCATTTTTTTTTCTTCCCTACAAAAGCAATTGTGTATTTCTGACACATTGACTCATTTTTACCTTCACCATCAGAAAAAATAAATATTAGGTGCTCTTAAAATCTTGATTAATAATTAAGTATCTTTTATATAAGATTACAATGATATTTTAAAATTCTCATATTGACAGGGAAGGAAATCATTTAAAGAATTTTGCCAGCTAATGAAGGAAATAATTATAAATCCACTTTCTAAAAGTATTTTTAAATTAAATAATAAACTATTAATTTTTATTAGTAAGTCATTTTTCCCTCTGAGGAACTTAAACATATTACCCATACATTTGACATGTATGAATGTCAAAGCTTAACTAGAAATCTCAAAGACAGAAATACCAGCTACTACCTAAGGCTGAAAAGAAAGAATAACAATATTTAAAGACTGTGAATTAAAAAGTAGATAAAGTCAGGGCTAGGAAAAACAAGGGAAAACAATTTTTCATTAATTATAAATTCCACCTTTTTTCTGATGAATGAATTCAAGCAACTTCAATAAATTCAGGGTCTTCCTTTCTGTGATGCCTCTAAATTGCCTCCTGCAAGTCAGACTGAATTTGTTAGACATTCCCCTTACTGATATGTACTCTTGAAACACAGGCTCAGCTATCCTTTCATCTAACATGAATTCATTTATAAACTTCCTGTTTTTTGCCTGGCCTCTCTTGATGGCATTTTATTTATTTTCAAACACCGGGATCTGAAATAATTGATGTGTGTGTGTGTGTGTGTGTGTGTGTGTGTGTGTGAAGTCACTTCAATCATGTCTGACTTTTTGCAACTCTTTGGTTCCACCAGGTTCCTCTGTCCATGGGATTTCACAGGCAAGAATACTGAAGTGGGTTGCCATTTCCTTCTCCAGGGGATCTTCCTGATCCAGAGATCAAACTTCATCTCTTAAGTCTCCTGCATTGACAGGTGGGTTCTTTACCACTAGCACCACCTGGGAAGCAATTGATCTAGTATCTTTTAAATAAATATATGTTTAATGAATGAATGCATTAAAAAGATAATACCAGGGAGAAATTTAGGTAAAAACTGACTTTTGTTTTAGTCATTCTCAATTCTACTTTTAACAAGCATAAATTATGCGATCTTGAATAAGAATAAACATATCTTTTAGTTTCTTATTTGTAGTTTACAATAATTGAACTTGTTATAGCACACACACACACACACACACACAAACACACACACACACATACTATTGAATGCATATCCAAGTTCATCTTTCTTTATGCTTATTAGTAAAATCCTAGATTTGGATGAGTAGTCACTCCATTCCTGAGCCCAATTATTTAGTAAGTGGAAACTCTCCTTTGACCCTGAAACTTTATTTTTCTTTGGTCTGTTACAAAGTTTCTCAAATTTAGATCTCCAAGACAACAGCTTAGAAATTATGGAAGCTCCATAAAGAGAAGAGAAAGAAAGTGTATTTAAGGAAATGATGAGAGGACATTTGCTAGATCTCGAAAATAAACATCTAGATGCATGATACCCATAGAATTTCAAGGTGATGGAACTTAAGAGGTGATCATCAAGACACATTATAGCAACTTATCAAAAATCAATGACAGAGAGAGAATTTTGAAAACAGAAAGAGAAAATAAACTCATCATACACAGAGGAACTCCCACCAGATAATCAGCAGATTTCCCATCAGAAACCTTGCAGATTGGGAGTCAGTGAGATGATTTATTCAAAGAGCTAAAAGAAGGAAAGAAAAACAAAAAGCCCTGCCAATCAAAACTGACACAACACAGTGAACCAACTATGCATCAATTTAAAAAAATAATTTTTTTTTTAATGGGGGAAAAAGCTCTTGAGAAAATAAGAACAAATCCTGTTTGTTATTTTCTCATTTTAATAAACCATAACACAGTACTCATGTGTTGAAATGTCATTTATATCTACTGCACATTTTCCATTGGTACTGATAATTTTTTAGACTAAAACTTATCTGAGGCAAACCTGACTTAGTAATGGTCATCTTAACTCCTGGCTTTTTAATCTCCAGTCAGATTTTTATAAAAACAAATTCTCACCATCCCTGAAAATTTAAGATTATTCTCTCACTTCCTAACACAATTATAAATACTCAATTTCAAAAAAGAAATAAAAATCTACACTTATCCAAGATTTGGACTCTCTTCATACTTTTTAATTCCCTTAATAATCTCTCATCATTCAATTTACACAGCTCTATTCTTCCCTAATTTTCTAATTTTACAAACAACGTCTTCTGGAGTATATTTCTCTTAGAGAATATAAAATATTAACTTAATATTGTCATGATATTGTCTTATTTTCTGCTTTATGAGATGCCCTATCATATCATCAATTAAACTGGACTCAGTGACAACCTTCATTATGAAGTGTTCACATAGGGATCTTTATTCTTGGAATCCTGAATAACATTTTCTTTCAACATCACTCATTTGAGCATATAAACTGTATTAGGTTGCATAGCTAAGTATGTGCATCCAATGCTATTGGGGCCCAAAGCTCAAAGTCTCGGTAAGAGATAGAACCAGTCCACACATTAACTCCCCAAGGTCCACGAGAGAAGGGGCATAATTTACACCTCATAGTTCCCCTCAGAATATCCAGTATCCTGCAGAGCACACATTTTGTGCTGTTTTTATTTCTTTAAAATAGTGAGATGTTTTGGACACATGAAATTTAAAGAAGATTATGGAGAGGATAAAGCCTGTTTACTCTGTCTCATTTAAGCTGTAACCACTCACTGCCTGTCTGTGCTGTATCTGATGGCATGAATCATATCTCCTCCTCAAGGACTACGAGCAGGGAGCGTTTCAGTTTGTAACCTAATATGACTGCACTGAAATGTGGTCTTATTAAATGTCAATGGACCTGGCAGATTCAACATGAGTTCCTGTCATTGTCTTCAGAGGAATGAGGTATTACTTTGATTGATCTGTAGAGTTGCCAGTTGCTTGACATCATTCAGCTTTTTTCTGGGCTTTGGATGAATTCATGGCTATCAGTCAACATGTATACATATATATGGGAAACTCATCTGGGAAATCTCTTGTCATTAGTAGGCCAAATCTTTGTGATTTAAGCCAAATGTGTTGGATAAGAGTACATTATTAATATTTGTACTGCAAGTTACATTTCAAAGCCAAAGTAACTAGTTCATGCTTTAGGCAACCAAATACAAAATGGTATTTCTATAACTTAACTTCCAAAATCGAAGAAGGCAATGGCACCCCACTCCAGTACTCTTGTCTGGCAAATCCCATGGACAGAGGAGTCTAGTAGGCTGCAGTCCATGGGGTCGCTAAGAGTCGGGCACAACTGAGCGACTTCACTTTCACTTTTCACTTTCATGCATTAGAGAAGGAAATGGCAACCCACTCCAGTATTCTTGCCTGGAGAATCCCAGGGACAAAGGAGCCTAGTGGGCTGCCATCTATGGGGTTGCACAGAGTCGGACATGACTTAAGCGACTTAGCAGCTTAGCAGCAGCTTACAAAATTGTGATTTTTACTTCTTAAATTAATAAAACAGCAAGTATAAAAATGATTGTAAAATTATGAGGTAGTTTACTGAAAACTCAAATTTTAACGTTATTGATTCTATGGAAGACAATGGCTTAGGGATAGCTTGATAATTTATTATTCAAATGTATGCATTTTTGTCAATAAATGGTGTTTCTAGGAGCTTTTTCAAATTGTTATTAAGAGATGACATTAAATCTCTGAATGGCTGATGCTATAGTTTGAATATTTGTGGCCCAGATTTACCTCCCCCAAATGCATACCTTGAAATCCTAATACCTAGAGGGAAAATATTAAGAGATGGGGTCTTTTAGAGGATACTAGGTCATGAGAGTTGAGTCCTCATGATTAGAATTATTGCTTTTCTTAAAAAAACAACAACAACACAGGTATCCCTCACTCCTTCCTCCAAGTGGGGACAGAGTGAGAAACAGCAATATTTAGAAATGGATTCCCCCACCCAGATACCTACTCTGCTTGGCACCAGCCTTCCATACTGTAAGAAATAAAGTTTCATTGTTCATGGTCTATCCAGCCTATGGTATTTCTGTTATGGCAGCCTGTATGGATTAAGACAAATGATTAGGGATGGTTTGATAATAAACTTTGAGGATTGAAGTCATGGAAGTTTGAATAATCTTCATCCTCACTTATCTTGGGTCTTTTGTGAGTCTACATGTGACTACATGTCTATATTAAAAACAAAAAAACAACAAACTTCTAGTACCTTTGAGTCTACTCTTTAATCCTACAGTATCTTCATCATTTTCATCACCAAATCCTAACCACTTCCTCATAGAATTTAGCAGCTGACACAACTTTTGTCATAATACAAGTGACATTAACCAGGTCACCCTGCTTTGGGGCGGGGGGCAGGTCATTCTATGGGCCAGATATATTTTATTGCTGGACTGAGAGGTATTCATTCTATCTCTTAGAAGGCCTGAGAATCTGACTTTAGCTCTTGGATAAGGTAAACATAAGTGGATTAATTAAGGCTACTTAATGTTTTCTGATGTGCTATTTAAGAGTCAAAACTCCCCTTGTGAAAACCAAATTCAGTTTATTTGTGAGTGGTTTTCACCTGACAGACCAGAGAGCTATACAACTCAGTTGTTAGAAATTTTCATCAGAAGTCTTCTGAACCTAAGCTTCATCATACTCATCTTGGCAGTTCGTGTCAAAGCCAAAGTATGTCCTTGAATGAGAAAGAAGACTCTAGGGTGATTTGGTCCTGAATATCCCTCAGAATTATGATGCTTACCTACACTCTTTTTCTCTTATTCTATCATATTCTTTTTTAATTTAATTTGATTTAAATTAATTTATTTTTCGTTCAAGTATAGTTGATTTACAATGTCATGTTAGTTTCACGTGTACAGCAAAGAGATTCAGTTGTATATACATACATATCTATTTTTCCAGATTCTTTTCCCTTATAGTTTATTAAAAATATTAAATATCATTACCTGTGTTATACAGTAGATCCATGGTGGTCACCTATTTTATCTGTAACAGTGTGCATATGTAAATTCCAAATTCCTAATTCATCCCTCTTCTCCACTCTTTCTGCGCTTCCCAGGTGGTTCAATAGTAAGGAATCTGCCTGCCAATGCAGGATATGTGAGTTCAATCCCTGGGTTAGGAAGACCTCCTGGAGGAGGAAATGGCAACCTACTCCAATATTCTTTCTTGGAAAATTCCCATGGATGGAGGAGCCTGGCAGGCTACAGTTCATAGGGTCACAAAGAGTCAGACACAACTGAGTGACTAACACACACATACATACATTGCCATTGATATCTATTTTTGTTTAGAGAGTAGCTGCAGAATTAATCATGGAATTTATCAGATATCTAAGACTTTAAGGGAAAGTTTCCTGGGCAATAATTCATTTGAAGAAAAAGAGAATCATGCATATCAACTTTTTCAATAACATTAGTTTGATAATCGAGCTTCCCTGCTAGCTCAGGCAATAAAGAATCTGCCCATAATGCTGGAGATCTGAGTTCAATCAGGTCAGGATGATCTCCTAGAGAAGTTAATGGCTACCCACACAAGTATTCTTACCTGGAGACTGCCATGGACAGAGGAGCCTTGCAGGTTAGAGTTTGTGGGGTCACAAAGAGTCAGACACAACTGAGCAACAAACTCTTTCACTTTCTTTTAGCTTGATAACTAGGCTTGGTGGACTTTTATCAGGCATGGTGGGGAAATTAAGGTTTAGGAGTTCTAAAAAAACAAATGAAAAGATTGGTTCAAAAACTTAAGATTGAAATGTAGGATTGCTTTGAGAACAAAATCATAGAAAAACATATTATGTTGGCCAAAGTGTTCATTTGGGTTTTTCTATAACATGTTATATTATTTTTGGCCGATCCAATATGTTTTTCTATGAGCTTGTTCTCAAAGCACTCTTCAGTTTCAATCTTAAGGTTTTGAATGATCTCTTTGGCCAATCCAGTAGATAAAGGGAAATGGCATTACCTCTTCTTAAGCCCAAGAAGCACAAATGGCTTTTGCTCACTGTTGCCCCAAGGAACTGAGTCCAGTTGGTAAATCTATTCTGGTTTTCATCAGTGCTAGTTTCATACTTCGAGCTGGTGTTTGCAAAGTCTATGAGACTGGTCAGCTAGGGCTCTAAGAACAATAGCACTTAGTGCCACAAGTTTCAACATCATGAAAGAGAAAAATTTGGGGAGTAAAATTTGGACAATAGTGTCCATGACACATAGATCTGGCTTTCAAATGTGTACAACAGAACTTTTAGCAGAGGTTGATCTGCATACAGTAGAAAGGAATTTAAAAGTAGATAATAATTCCAAAGAATAAATGAAGCAAGAAAAAACAAAATGCTTTCTTTACAGTTTAATGTTACATTTTTATAGACGTAGGCTATTGTATTACAGTAATTACACAAATTAATCTGAAAGGGGAGCATTATTACCCCAAATTGTATATTATTCTTCAGTTCCCATTTTATTTCATAATATAGCTACGTATGATATAATTATTAAAACTTTAAACACATTAAATCATTCAAATATACAAACACAAACATTAAATAATTTCTTTATATTTAAAATGTACAACCCTAGAGAAGAAAATGACAACCCACTCCAATGTTCTTGCCTGAAAAACTTCCTGGACAGAGGACCCTGGCAGGATACAGTCCATGTAGTTGCAAGAGTCAGACACGATTGAGCATGCTCACACTCAAAATGTCAAAATATGATTTTAAAGTCCTGGAATTTTGAATAACATCAAGTTATTCATTTAATAATTCAAAAACTCATTCATTTTGTTCAAGCATCTCTTGTAAGGTTATGAGTGTTTTTGACATGTTAATATTCAATTTGATACAGATTATAGTAAAAAACTAGATATGTGAAAGCAAAAGTGCAAGTCACTCAGTTGTCTCCAACTCTTCATGACCCCATAAACTAAAACAGTCCATGGAATTCTCCAGGCCAGAATACTGGAGTGGGTAGCCTTTCGCTTCTCCAATATGTGAAATGATGTATAACTGAAATCTGAAGTATTGTTAGTAATCCAGATAAACATAAATGTTTTGATTAGTGGTATGACTCAGGTACTATTTGTAATATGATTATCATCAAAGAGAGGTTTTTCATGGCTTATAATGAAAATATTCAAATATACTCATTTCCTGTCACAATGACATTCTTGGAATGTACCTTTTTTTTTTTTTTCCATTTGATGTTTTTTTGTTTTTATTTATAAAGCTTCAGTTCCTATCTGTGCCCTGTTCACTTTCATGATGCCAAGTGTTTATCCTGCTTGCATACAGAAATCAGTGCCATTGAACTGTCAAAGTATTTAAAACCTATGTTTTAAGCAAGAAATTGCTACTCAAAATCTATGATAGTAAATACCATAAAAGTCACTCAATAACATATAAGGTCAAATAGATTATTAAATTTAAGATCAATATATGTAAACTTTTTTTTTTTCAAAATTATTTGTTGAAGCCTTCATCCGTTCATATTAACAGAGGGAACATTCTTCTCTTCTCTTTTCTCTCTCCTGTCCTCTCTCTTAAGTTCCCACATTTTAACTGTTCAGGAAACCAATATATTTCGCCTCCCTGGTGGCTCAGAAGGCAAAGAATCTGCCTGCTGTGTGGGACACCTGGATTTGATCTCTGGGTCAGGAAGATCCACTGGATAAAGGAGTGGCAACCCACTCCACATTTTAATTGTTTGTGAATCAGATACATTTACTCAATACCAAATGTTCATTGTTATGGCCAAATGTCAGATAAAAGAAAAATTAAGTATGTTATCAATGTACTTGCAAACCACAATACATTCATGGAATGATATAGCTCTCTTGGAAATGAGGACCAAATGTCTTTACTGAATTTATGCGAAATATGTAAAGGTTAATATGTTAAAGTTGAAATCATTCTCTTTGCTGTGTATTAGTATGGATGCTGATTACAAGCAATTGTAATTGCATGCCGAGATGGAAAGGCTACTGAGAGAGAAACATTTAGAGACTATCTGAACTGCAGACAAACTTAGTTTTCCTGTAAAATGTGAAAGTTTTGTCCCAAATTCTTACATAGGTCAATGACCAACCCAATTCACTTGTTAGAAATCTTCTGAGAAAAATTTTTGCAATAATTGTTACTCCCTATATATTTTTCGTTCTAATGGTTACATTGTATTAAAATACAAATCTAATGCCTGCTTATTCAAATAGACAATATTATGTGTCAATATGATTTATTTAATAATTTGTTTACATTGAGTGTTTGATTATGAAAATTTCAAACACACAGCAAAGATAAATGGCAGAAACCAACACAAGATTGTTACACCAGGCTGAGACGGCACAAGAACGGCAGAGAGGAGCTACCCCATGTCTGAGGTCAGGGGCAGCGGCCAGAGGGAGCTACCCCACGTCCGAGGTCAGGGGCTGCAGCCAAGAGGAGCTACCCTGAGTCCGAGGTCAGGGGCGATGGCCAGGAGAAACTACCCCATGCCTGAGGCCAGAGGCGGTGGCCGGGAGGAGCAATCCCACATCCAAGGAGTGGTGGCTGCACGGGTGCAAGAGGGCCTAGAGGAGCTATTCCACATTCAAGGTCAGAAAGGGCAGTGGTGAGGAGATATCCCTCGTCCAAGGTAAGGAGCAATGGCTGCACTTTGCTGGAGCAGCTGTGAAGAGATACCCCAGGTCCAAGGTAAGAGAAACCCAAGTAAGATGGTAGGTGTTGCAAGAGGACATCAGAGGGCAGACACACTGAAACCATAATCACAGTAAACTAGTCAATCTAATCACTTGGACAACAGCCTTGTCTAACTCAATGAAACTAAGCCATGCCCGTGGGGCCACCCAAAATGCGCGGGTCATGGTGGAGAGGTCTGACAGAATGTGGTCCACTGGAGAAGGGAATGGCAAGCCACTTCAGTATTCTTGCCTTGGGAACCCCATGAACAGTATGAAGGGGCAGGATGATAGGATACTGAAAGAGGAACTCCCCAGGTCAGTAGGTGCCCAATATGCTACTGGAGATCAGTGGAGAAATGACTCCAGAAAGAATGAAGGGAGGGGGCCAAATAAAAACAGTACCCAGCTGTGGATGTGACTGGTGATAGAAGCAAGGTCTGATGCTGTAAAGAGCAATATTGCATAGGAACCTGACATGTCAGGTCCATGAATCAAGGCAAATTGGACATGGTCCAGTGGGAGATGGGAAGAGTGAACATCGACATTTTAGGAATCAGTGAACTCAAATGGACTGGAATGGGTGAATTTAACTCAAATGACCACTATATCTACTCCTGCGGGCAGGATCCCTCAGAAGAAATGGAGTAGCCATCATGGTCAACAAAAGAATTTGAAATACAGTACTAGGATGCAATCTCAAAAACGACAGAATGATCTCAGTTCATTTCCAAGGCAAACCATTCAATATCACAGTAATCCAAGTCTATGCCCCAACCAGTAATGCTGAAGAAGCTGAAGTTGAACGGTTCTATGAAGACCTACAAGACCTTTTAGAACTAACACCCAAAAAAGATGTCCTTTTCATTATAGGGGACTGGAATGCAAAAGTAGGAAGTCAAGAAATACCTGGAGTAACAGGCAAATTTGGCCTTGAAATACTGAATGAAGCAGGGCAAAGACTAGCAGAGTTTTGCCAAGAAAATGCACTGGACAGAGCAAACACCCACTTCCAACAAAACATAAGCAGAATATATTAAGAAAAGATGGCAAGAATACACAGAAGAACTGTACAAAAAACATCTTCACGACCCAGATAATCATGATGGTGTGATCACTGACCTAGAGCCAGATATCCTGGAATATGAAGTCAAGTGGGCCTTAGAAAGCATCACTATGAACAAAGCTAATGGGGGTGATGGAATTCCAGTTGAGCTATTTCAAATCCTGAAAGATGATGCTGTGAAAGTGCTGCACTCAATATGCCCACAAATTTTGAAAACTCGGCAATGGCCACAGGACTGAAAAAGGTCAGTTTTCATTCCAATCCCAAAGAAAAGCAGTGCCAAAGAATGCTCAAACCACAGCACAATTGCACTCATCTCACATGCTAGTAAAGTAATGCTCAAAATTTTCCAAGCCAGGCTTCAGCAATACCTGAACCATGAAATTCCAGATGTTCAAGCTGGTTTTAGAAAAGGCAGAGGAACCAGAGATCAAATTGCCAACATCCACTGGATTATCGAAAATGCAAGAGAGTTCTAGAAAAACATCTATTTCTGCTTTCTTGACTATGCCAAAGCCTTTGACTGTGTGGATCACAAGAAACTGTGGAAAATTCTGAAAGAGATGGGAATACCAGACCACCTGACCTGCCTCTTGAGAAATCTGTATGCAGGTTAGGAAGCAACAGTTAGAACTGGACATGGAACAACAGACTGGTTCCAAATAGGAAAAGGAGTACGTCAAGGTTGTATGTTGTCACCCTGCTTATTTAACTTATATGCAGAGTACATCATGAGAAACACTGGGCTGGAAGAAGCACAAGCTGAATCAAGATTGCTGGGAGAAATATCAATAACCTCAGATATACAGATGACACCACTCATGGCAGAAAGTGAAGAGGAACTAAAAAGCCTCTTGATGAAGGTGAAAGAGGAGAATGAAAAAGTTGGCTTAAAGCTCAGCATTCAGAAAATGAAGATCATGGCATCTGGTCCCATCACTTCATGGGAAATTGATGGGAAAACAGTGGAAACAGTGCCAGACTTTATTTTTCTGGGCTCTGAAATCACTGCAGATGGTGACTGCAGCCATGAAATTAAAAGGCACTTACTCCTTGGAAGGAAAGTTATGACCAAACTAGATAACATATTCCAAAGCAGAGACATTACTTTGCCAACAAAGGTCCGTCTAGTCAAGGCTATGGTTTTTCCAGTGGTCATGTATGGATGTGAGAGTTGGACTGTGAAGAAAGCTGAGCACCAAAGAATTGATGCTTTTGAACTGTGGTGTTGGAGAAGATTCTTGAGAGTCCCCTGGACTGTAAGGAGATCCAACCAGTCCATTCTGAAGGAGATCAGCACTGGGATTTCTTTGGAAGGAATGATACTAAAGCCTTTGGCCATCTCATGTGAAGAGTTGACTCTTCACTTAGAAAAGACTGATGCTGGGAGGAATTGAGGGCAGGAGAAGAAGGGGACGACAGAGGATGAGATGGCTGTATGGTATCACTGACTCAATTTACGTGAGTCTGAATGAACTCCAGGTGTTGGTGATGGACAGGGAGGCCTGGCGTGCTGCAGTTCATGGGGTCGCAAAGAGTCGGACATGACTGAGTGACTAAACTGAACCAAACTGAAAACAAACAAACAAACAAAACTTAACTAAGTTCCCAAACAGATATTGGATTAGAGTCAAAGTGGAAATACTTATTTAAAGAAATGTAACTAAATATTGGGCTTCCCAGAAGGCACAGTGGTAAAGAATCCACCTGCCAAGCAGATTTGATCCTCGTGTTGGGAAGATCCCATTGAGAAGTAAATGGTAATGCATTCCCATATTTTGCTTGGAAAGTTTTATGGACAGAGAAGCCTGGTGTGCTACAGTGCACAGATTCTCATGCTGGGAGTCTCAAAGAGTTTAATATGAATTAACAATGAAACAACAACAATCTAAGTATGCTAAACACGATCACTCCACCGGAAAATTACATGAAAACCACTTAAGGTTTAAGAGACGATGTTTCTGCCATTCTGAAAAGTAAGGGTACAAAATCTTATGAACACATGAAGTTCATCAAAAAATGCATGAACTGTCTTTGGATTCATTTGTTGTTAGTTGAGATCCAGGGAATTGTCAGTTACCCTCCCAGGACACATGTAACAGAGAGAGTCCCTGCACTGGTATAAGCTTGAAATTTGTGCCAATGGGGTAAGTAGTATATAGATCTGCCTCACTATTCTGTGAAGGGTTTATTCCAAAAGGTTATCTCTGAAGACATAACAGAGATACTTTAAGTAACAATCCATATACTGATACAGGAGACTTTATACTCTTTCACTTCATCTTCAAAGGCAATATAAAACAAATATATGAACTAGGGACTACGAGTGCAAAGCTATACAACTGAGGAATACAAGTGTTCAGTTGGATAGTGTCTACTAGCTTGGTGAAAAAGAATAGAATAGGAATAATGGAGAATCTTTGAAATACTAGGCATAAAATGAAGAATTGTTTTCAGTGAGACTCAAAAATATGGGTTTGAACTGACATGGTGGAGCAAGTGATGTATGTGTTTAGTTGTGTTCAACTCTTTCCAATGCCTTGCACTGAGGTCCACCAGGCTCCTATGTTCATGGAATTTACCAGGCAAGAACACTGAAGTGGGTTGCCATTTCCTCCTCCAAAGGATCTTCCTGACCCAGGGATTGAACCTGCATCTCTTGCACCTGCTGCATTGGCAGGTGGATTCTTTACTACTGTACCATCTGGAAAGCCCATTTCTGGTACAAGGAGTGTGCCAAATTCAACATCATTTCTGAGCCTTGCGAAAGAAAAATAAAGCCTTTTCCAAGGCTCTTGGTGAAACATGCCTTGAAGGAAGTGGCAAATGTTGATTTCCATTAAAGTAAGGAGTCTGTGCTATGTGTTGGTTAAATAAATAGACATTGGAGTCAGATAGGACTGACTAGAATGTTTGGTCCCAACAATTAACAATTAATAATTGCCTCAATCTTTCTAAGTCAGTCAAACCAGTTAATCCTAAAGGAAATCAACTCTGAATATTCACTAGAAGGACTGATGCTGAAGCTGAAGCTCCAATACTTTGGCCACCTGCTGCTAAGAGCTGACTCTTTGGAAAAGACCCTGATGCTGGGAAATATTGAAGGCAGGAGGATAAGGGGAAGACAGAGGGTGAGATGTTTGGATGGCATCACCGACTTAATGGGCATGAGTTTGAGGAAGCTCTGGAAGACGGTGAAGAACAGGGAAGCCTGGATATTGCGGTCATGGGGTCACAAAGAGTCAGACATGACTGAGCAACTGAACAACAAAAATCTTTCTAGAAACCAGTTGTAAAATCTATGTATTGAGAATAGTAGTAGTTGCCTTATGAAAATACATGTTTGTTAAATATTCAACTTGTAAAACATTAGTACAGGGATTTGCAAAGAACTAGTACACAGTTTAAGAAATGAAAATTAAGATAATCAGAAGAGTAAATAGAATAAGCCCCAGTGTGGGCTCTGTAAAAAGTATGAATTCATGAATGAGGAGTTGAATGTTGGGTTAAGGTAAAGGGAGTTAGAGCATTATGAAGCCAAAAAGTTTAACAGTGAAGAGAAGAGCAGAATCAGGAGGGTTATACCATCATGGTTGCCAAGATAATGGGACTATGTTCTGTTCTGTCTGGTTTTTGTCATTATTTTTTCCCAAATGAATTCATATCTGAGGTCTTTTGACTTTTGAGTCTGGGAGAATCCTAATCTAGAAGCCAGGCTAGTCACTGAATGTGTCATTTTCTAGGACACATAAATACATTGAAATATGCAGATTTTGAAGGATGGTGAAAGTTAGTTGAACTAGAAGTGATTTTCTTGGTATGAAAAGGTATTCCATTCCAGAGGAGCAAGGGCAGACCACACTTTTCTAGCAAGTCAGTCAAAGTATGAGCAGAGATATGTGCATAATGGAAAAAGTCAATGTAAAAATCATCTATTTTCACACTTCCATTTTCTCTATCAATTTTTTTTGCTTCAACTAGTTTATCCATTGCTTCCACATAATAATGGATTTTCTGGTGAGTCAGTTGGTAAAGAATTTTCCTCCAATGCAGGAGTCCTGGATAGGATCCTTGGGTCAGGATGATCCCCTGGGGAAGAAAATGGCTATACACTCCAGTATTCTTGCTTGGAAAATTCCAAGGATAGAGGAGTCTTGTGGGCTATAGTTCTTGTGATCCCAAAGAGTTGAACAGGACTGAACAACTTATATGCAGAATACATCATGAGAAATGCTGGACTGGAAGAAACACAAGTTGGAATCAAGATTGCCGGGAGAAATATCAATAACCTCAGATATGCAGATGACACCACTCTTATGGCAGAAAGTGAAGAGGGGCTAAAAAGCCTCTTGATGAAAGTGAAAGTGGAGAGTGAAAAGGTTGGCTTAAAGCTCAACATTCAGAAAACGAAGATCATGGCATCTGGTCCCATCACTGCATGGGAAATAGATGGGGAAACAGTGGAAACAGTGTCAGACTTTGTTTTTCTGGGCTCCAAAATCACTGCAGATGGTGACTGCAGCCATGAAATTAAAAGACGCTTGCTCCTTGGAAGGAAAGTTATGACCAACCTAGATAGCATATTCAAAAGCAGAGACATTACTTTACCAACAAAGGTTCGCCTAGTTAAGGCTATGGTCTTTCCTGTGGTCATGTATGGATGTGAGAGCTGGACTGTGAAGAAGGCTGAGCGCCGAAGAATTGATGCTTTTGAACTGTGGTGTTGGAGAAGACTCTTGAGAGTCCCTTGGACTGCAAGAAGATCCAACCAGTCCATTCTGAAGGAGATCAATCCTGGAATTTCTTTAGAAGGAATGATGCTAAAGCTGAAACTCCAGTATTTTGGTCACCTCATGCGAAGAGTTGACTCATTGGAGAAGACTCTGATGCTGGGAGGGATTGAGGGCAGGAGGAGAAGGGGACGACAGAGGATGAGATGGCTGGATGGCATCACTGACTCGATGGATGCGAGTCTGGGTGACCTCCGGGAGCTGGTGATGGACAGGGAGGCCTGGCGTGCTGCGGTTCATGGGGTCGCAAAGAGTCGGACACGACTGAGCGACTGATCTGATCTGATCTGATCTGAACAACCAAAACTTTCAATTTCCACATTCTATTCAACAATCAAGCCAGCAAAGTCAATGATTTTCATGGTATGGATTGTTTTATGCTCTCAGTACAGGTGGAGCATCCAAACTGTTTCTTTTTTGGGGCTGGATCATTAAAGGCTCTCTAATCATTACATGTTAATACAATAAAATCCTTAGAAAGCAGCTTAAAAAAAAATTTAAACCATACTGTGGTTTCTGATTCCTGACTCTTCCCTCATCAATTCATACTTTTACTTGGTCCACATTGGGGTGTATTCTATTTACCCTTTTAATAATCTTAATTTTTATTTCTCAAATTGTGTACTAGTTCTTTGCAAATCCTTGTACTAATGCTTTACAAGTTGAATATTTAACAAACACAAAGCTTCTTTCTGATAGACAATTTCATCAACATTCACTTTAATGTTGTTGGCATTACTAGAATCCAGACACCAGTGATGTTCACATACAGGTTATTCTGTATAAAGAGCTTCTGTATTATTGCATTTTTATAAAAATTTTTCAGAATTTAACAGCACTTAATGTGGTATCTTTAGGAATGATATTTCCCAATGTTGACATTGGGAAACAATGGTTGTCTGATAGTTACCCTGAATGGATGTGCCATATTATCAATCACCCAGTACTTCATTGTAGGAGGAAAGTTTAACTTGAGATGGATGTATTATTGTAACTGTAGTTTAGAGAGAGACACTATAGATCACTGGTTATTTCTGTTTACATAAAAATCAGCATAAAAACATTCATTGATACATGTGAAATGTCCCATTGAACTATCACTGTAATAGGAAATCTTACAAAAATACAAGCTGAATGAAGATATACTTAATATTCTATTAGACATATAAGACGAATGGTATTGGTATCCACATACTTGTATATAATAACCTGTATACTATAGGCTTTAAAATATGTATGGTTATATCTATTTCTCTTACTATGTCTGTCTACCATTTACCTAATACTTAACTTTGAATCTATGTGCCATGTATTCGTCAGACATTTAATATAAAACCGAACCATGGTGCAGATTTGGCTATGCACATCTATCAATACTTTCTTTCCATCTTTCCAACAATTTTGCATAATCTCATCATCGACAAGTTCTTCCCAGCTGGTGCTAGTGGTAAAGAACCCGGTGCAGGAGACAGGCAAAAGAGACGTGGTTTCAGTCCCTGAGTTTAGAAGATCCCCTGGGGAGGATTGAATGCCACTCCAGCATTCTTGCCTGGAGAATCCCATGGATAGAGGAACCTGACAGTTTGCAGTACATGGGCTTGCAAAGAATCAGACATACCTGAAGTGGCTTAGCCTGCACTCACTCCCTCATTGACAGTTAAGTTCCAACCATGTTGGCCTTCTTTCATAGCATCTGAAGCATAGGAAGTCATCAATAACCACTTGGTGATTAATGAACATCATTGTGCTACACTATAACACTGTTATTATTCTTGCATATTTTGAATATTGAAATGAAGTGAAGTCGCTCAGTCATGTCCGACTCTTTGCAACCCCATGGACTGCAGTACCAGGCTTCTCAGTCTATAGGATTTTTCAGGCAAGAGTACTGGAGTGGGGTGCCATTTCCTTCTCCAGGGGATCTTCCCGACCCAGGGATCGAGCCCTGGTCTCCCGAATTGTAGGCAGACGCTTTACCCTCAGAGCCACCAGGGAAGCCTGGTGTTTTGAATATTAACAGCAATCCAATCTAAATTGCTAAATATTCCTTAGGTAAAATGTTTTAAACTATTTTTAATTAACTTTGAATTCAGAGACTAAACAGCCACAGAAACAAATAGACGAGAGCTAAAGAAGAGTGCAATTTGTTCCATCATTAAACAAGAAATATTAAAAGAAAAACTGAGCATGCTGTTATTCTAATTGAATGTCTTTTCTCAGATGGAGGTTGACATGATTTTTTGCTACTCCAGGACAAAAAATGATAATAAATCTGCACTATGAAAGTTAGCTAATCAAAATCAGAAATTACATTTAGAAGTATGAGGTAATCTAAAGAATATTTATACTTCATTTTGATGTTACTAGTTTTACATTAGTTCAAACAATGACATTTTAGTGTCAATATTTTTATATTAAAATATGTTATGATATACATCATGCTTTCTTATTCTTTTAAGTTGCAGTAAAATCCAGGGTCTAAAGCTACATATTATTGAGACATGGGACTTCAGTTCAGTTCAGTTCTGTTGCTCAGTAGTGTCCAACTCTTTACGACCCTATGAACTGCAGCACACCAGGCCTCTCTGTCCTTCACCAACTCCTGAAGTTTACTCAAACTCATGTCCATTGAGTTCGTGATACCATACAGCCATCTCATCCTTTGTCATCCCCTTCGCCACCTGCCCTCAGTCTTTTCCAGCATCAGGGTCTTTTCCAATGAGTCAGCTCTTCACATCAGGTGGCCAAAGTATTGGAGTTTCAGCTTCAACATCAACCCTTTCAAAGAACACTGACCTCCTTTAGGATAGACTGGTTGGATCTCCTTGCAGTCCAAGGGACTCTCAAGAGTCTTCTCCAACACCACAGTGGAAAAGCATTAGTTCTTCAGTGCTCATCTTTCTTTATAGTCCAACTCTCACATCCATATCTGACTATTGGAAAAACCATAGCCTTGACTAGACAGGTACTCTTCAGTACCTGTGGAGTGGACAGAAGTTTGTAACATTGCACAGGAGGTGGTAACCAAAACCATCCCCAAGAAAAAGAAATGCAAGAAGGCAAAGTAGTTGTCTGAAGAGGGATTACAAATAACTGAGAAAAAAAGAGAAACTAAAGGCAAAGGAGAAAAGGAAAGATCTACCCATCTGAATGCAGAATACCAAAAAATATCAAGGAGAGATAGGAAAGCTTTCCAAAGTGAGCAATGCAAAGAAATAGAGGAAAACAACAGAACGAGAAAGACTAGAGGTCTCTTTGAGAAAATTAGAGATACAAATGGAACATTTCTTGCAAAGACTGGCACAATAAAGGACAGAAATAATATGGGCCTAAAGAAAGCAGAAGATATCAAGAATAGGTGGCAAATATACACAGAAGAATTGTACAAAAAAGATCTTAATTATCCCGATAACCATGATGGTGTGATCAGTCATCTAGTCCCAGACATCCTGGAATTTGAATTCAAGTGGGCCTTAGGAAACATCCCTATAAAGAAAGTTAGTGGAGGTGATAGATTCCAGCTGAACTATTTCAAACCCTAAAAGATGATGTTATTAAAGTGTTTCACTCGATATACCAGCCAATTTGGGAAACTCAGTAGTGGCCACAGGACTGAAAAAAATCAGTTTCCATTCCTATCCCAAAGAACGGCACTTCAAAGCATGCTCAAACTATTGCACATTTGCAATCACTTCACATGTTAGCAAGGTAATGCTCAAAATCCTTCAAGTTAGGTTTCAACAGTAGATCAAGTGAGAACTTCTTGATGTACAAACTGGAAAAGGCAGAAACCAAAGATCAAATTCCCAAAATCTGTTGCCTCATTGAAAAAGCAAGAGAATTTCAGAAAAGCATCTATTTCTTCTTCATTGACTACACTAAAGCCTTTGACTGTGTGGATTACAAAAAGCTTTGGAAAATAAAAGAGATAAGACTACAAGACCACCTTACTTGACACCTGAGAAACTTGTATATAGGTCAAGAAACAATAGTTAGAACAACATGTGGAATAATGGACTGTTTCTGAATTGGGAAAGGAGCATAACAAGGCTGTATATTTTCACCCTCGTTAAAGAACTTACATGTCTATTTAACTTATATGCAGAGTGTATCATGTGAAATGCCTGGCTGGATGAAGCACAAGCTGGAATCAAGATTGCCAGAAATATTACCAATATTTTTCAAGATTGTTGAGAAAACAACCTCAGATATGCAGATGACATCACCCTTATGACAGAAATTGAAGAGGATCTAAAAAGCCTCTTGATCAAGTTGAAAGAGGAGAGTGAAAATGCTGGCTTAAAACTCAACATTCAGAAAAAATGAAAATCATGGCATCCAGTCCCATCACTTCGTGGCAAATAGTTGGGGAAACGATGGAAGTGTTGACAGACTTTATTTTCTTGGGCTTCAGAGTCACTGCAGATGGTGACTACAGCCATGAAATTAAAATATGTTTGCTCCTTGGAAGAAAACCTATGACCAACCTATACAGAATATGAAAAAACCAGAGACATTACTTGGCCGACAAAAGTCCATTTAGTCAAAGCTATGGTCTTTCCTGTAGTCATGTATGGATGACAATGTATGGATGAGAGTTGGACTATAAAGAAAGCTGAGCACAGAAAAATTGATCCTTTTGAACTGTAGTGTCAGAGGAGACTCTTGAGAGTCCGTTGGACTGCCAGAAAATCAGACCAGTCAATCCTAAATGAAATCAACATTGAAAATTCATTGAAGGGGCTGGAGCTTAAACTGAAGATACAATACTTTGGCCATCTAATGCTAAGAGCCAACTCATTAGAAAAGCCTCTGATGGTAGAAAAGATTGTAGGCAGAAGGAGAAGGAGATGACTGGACAAAATAGTTGAATGGTATCACTGACTCAATGGGCATGAGTTTGAGGAAAATCTGGGAGATGTTTAAGGGCAAGGAAGCCTGCAGTTCATGGTTTCACAAACAGTCGGATATAACTGAGTGACTGTTCAACAACAACAAAATTCCTTAAAGGCCCTCTAGCCAAATAGAGTCACATTGGAGTTTAGGACTTCTGCATGTCAATTTGGTAGAGGATAATTCCATCCATAACAGTTAAAAACTTAAGAATCGAAGTACAGTATCTTTTTCTGTGCCCTATGAGTGAACATCTGAACAATAATAATAACAAACTGGATAAAGTTTAATCATGAATAGTACTTGAATTTAGAGAGTGGGTGACATGTTAAAACATTGATAAGAGCCCAATGGGCCTGCAATATAAAGAGTGGTAGAAAAATAGCTCTGCACCTGCTAAAGTATTTGGGAGCTATGGCAGGAATTTTGCTACTTATTAATAGTACATGAGGTCTGGGAAGCCAATAAGCAATTTGAATCTGGAGTGAATCATAATCAGCTCAAAAATTTGTATTTTGTGCAAACGTGATTTGAGTCTTGGATTTTGTATATCACCATGTGAGTCTGAATGACCTCCCGGAGTTGGTGATAGACAGGGAGGCCTGGCGTGCTGCAGTTCATGGGGTCGCAAAGAGTCGGACACGACTGAGCGACTGATCTGATCTGATCTGATCTGATATATATATACTGAAGCCATGAAATTAAAAGATGCTTACTCCTTGGAAGGAAAGTTATGACCAATCTAGATAGCATATTGAAAAGCAGAGACATTATTTTGCCAACAAAGTTCCATCTAGTCAAGGCTATTTTTCCAGTGGTCATGTATGGATGTGAGATTTGTACTATGAAGAAAGCTGAGCACCTAAGAATTGATGCTTTTGAACTGTGGTGTTGGAGAAGACTCTTCAGAGTCCCTTGGACTGCAAGGAGATCCAACCAGTCCATTCTGAAGGAGATCAGCCCTGGGATTTCTTTGAAAGGAATGATGCTAAAGCTGAAACTCCAATACTTTGGCCACCTCATGTGAAGAGTTGATTCATTGGAAAAGACTCTGATTCTGGGAAGCATTGGAGGCAGGAGGAGAAGGGGATGACAGAGGATGAGATGGCTGGATGGCATCATTGACTCGATGGATGTGAGTCTGAGTGAACTCCACGAGTTGGTGATGGACAGGGAGGCCTGGTGTGCTGCAGTTCATGGGGTTGCAAAGAGTCGGACATGACTGAGTGACTGAACTGAACTGAACTGAATATATAGGTATGAACCAATGAAGTATTATAAATCATATTCTAATAAAAAAATAAAATTAGTAAGTGTACCTCATTGAACAAATTACAAAAAACTAAAAGATGTTAATTCTCATTTTAGAAAAAGACAATAACATTTAAATAAGATGTGGAAATAACATGATGGTGGGAACCAGAAGGACAATAAAAATCAAAATAAAAAAGATATCAAATCCTTATGGATAAAGATTTCTTATAATTAAAATAGTTTTTCATTATTATCACAGCAAGGGCTAATCAAGGAGGAAATTAGAGTTCTTTGCCATGAAATGAGAAATAAGATAGCAAGGCCAATAAAACTGCTGAAGTATTAAATGAATATTTTCCAATGTATTTATAAAGAACAGAATTAATGTTTCAAGAACTGAAAATTCCTAATTAATATATCTTTTGCTAACTCTCAAAGGGTCAGCATTTTAAATAGACTTTCCAATTTACCATCAGCAACATTGATGATACTAAAAATTAAAATTCCTGTGATTCTTACTGAATCTATTGGGCTTTATATTTTATTTTAAAATTTAAAATATAATGACAGATTAAGCAAGATCAGATCAGATCAGATCAGTCGCTCAGTTGTGTCTGACTCTTTGCAATTAAGCAAAAGCTCTTTTAAATCCTAAAACAAGTAATGTTAACACTAGCAAAGTAATTGAAATAATTACTTTGTGATTTTAATAAATAAAGAAGGCTAAAATCTTTTTGCATTTTTCCAGGTCATTTAATAACTTTTTCAATAGCATGCACTACATCTGTACTGTTATTGTTTGGTTGCTCAGTCGAGTCCAACTCTTTGCAACCCTGTGGACTGTAGCCCACCAGGCTCCTCCATACATGGTATTTTCCAGACAAGAATACTGGAATAGATTTCCATTTCATTCTTCAGGGGAACCTCCCCACCCAGGGATCAAACGTAAGTCTCCAGTGGATTCTTTACCACTGAGCAACCAGGAAAGTCCATCTGTATTGTAGAGAAGTGGTGGTTATGGAAAAATATATAAAGCAATAAGCATAAGTATAATTATTCCTGAGCTCACTGTTTAGAGATATCCATTAATAATATAAAAAGTAGACACACACATGTCATAGAAAAGGAAGGAAGCCTTTGAGGAAAGTGATAACTTTTGCTTGGGGGGACAGCAACAACTACAATAATAACTCAAGGATGTTCAGGGAAGAGTTGAAGTTACAGAGCCACTTTGTTTTAAAATTTCAAAGTTTCTAGAGAGGAATTTGGAAACATTAGACAAAAGCAGCTAGGTGGAAAAGTAGCAGATTGAGATTAAAAGCATAGAAAAGATATAAGTAATTTCTATTCTGTTCCCCTTATTCCCTTCTAGAATTAAGTGAGCAAAGAAATTAAAATTCTTGGTAGGTGTTGATTTCTGAAATTACTGAGATAAATCACTGGCTGAAGTATGGCTTGTGTAAGAGCATTTAGGGACTGCTTTGGGTCAGTAGTTATGAACATGTATGCACCTATGTGGTATTAGCAATTAAATACAGGATAATAAGAATATATGCAGGATGTTGGAGGTAGAACACTCTGGATTAGTCAACTAATGTTGTCCGTAATAAGCAACCTTATTACAGCAACCTCAAAATTTGTTGTTGTTTAGTTGTTGTGTTTGACTCTTTGTGACCCTAAGGACCATAGCCAAACAGGCTACTCTGTACTTGGTATTTCTCAGGCAAGAAATACTTGAGTGGCTTTCTATTGCCTTCTCTGGGGGACCTTCCTGATGCAGGGATAGATCCGTGTCTCCTACGTTGCAGGTGAACTTTTTAACACCCAGTCACTGGGGGAGACAAATTCAAAACTTACTGATATTCAAAAATAAGAATTTACTTTTCAAATACAGAGAGTCAGTTCAGTACAGTTCAATTACTCAGTCGTGTCCGACATTGTGTTGCCCCATGGACTGCAGCATGCCAGGCTTCCCTGTCCATAACCAACTCCTGGAGCTTACTCAAACTCATGTCCAACCAGTCAGTGATGCCATGCAACGATCTCATCTTCTGTTGTACCCTTCTCCTCAACTGGAGTTCCATCACCTCCACTAGCTTTGTCTGTAGTGATGCTTCCTAAGGCCCACTTACTTCACATTCCATGATGTCTGGCTTTGAGTGAGTGATCACACCATCATGATTTTCTGGGTCGTGAAGATCTTTTTTGTACAGTTCTTCTGTGTATTCTTGCCACTTCTTCTTAATACCTTCTGCTTCTGTTAGGTCCATACCATTTCTGTCCTTTATTGTGCCCATCTTGACATGAAATATTCCCCTGGTATCTCTAATTTTCTTGAAGATAAATCTAGTCTTTCCCATTCTATTGTGTTCCTCTGTTTCCTTGCATTGATCACTGAGGATGGCTTTCTTATCTCTCCTTGCTATTATTTGGAACTTTGCACTCAAATGGGTATATCTTTCCTTTTCTCCTTTGCTTTTTGCTTCTTTTCTTTTTCTCAGCTATTTGTAAGGCCTCCTCAGACAACCATTTTGCCTTTTTGAATTTCTTTTTCTTGGAGATGGTCTAGATCATTGCTTCCTATACAATGTCATGAACCTCTGTCCATAGTTCTTCAGGCACTCTATCAGATCGAATTCCTTGAATCTATTTGTCACTTCCACTGTATAATCATAAGGGATTTCATTTAGGTCATACCTGAATGGTCTAGTGGTTTTCCCTACTTTCTTCAATTTAAGTCTGAATTTGGCAATAAGGAGTTCATGATCTGAGCCACAGTCAGCTCCTGGTCTTGTTTTTGCTGACTGTAGAGAGCTTCTCCATCTTGGGCTACAAAGAATATAATCAATCTAATTTTATTTTTGACCATCTGGTAATGTCCATGTGGAGTCTTCTCTTTTGTTGTTAGAGGGTGTTTGCTATGACCAGTGCATTCCCTTGGCAAAACTCTATTAGTCTTTCCCCTGCTTCATTCTGTATTCCTAGGCCAAATTTGCCTGTTACTGCAAGTGTTTCTTGACTTCCTACTTTTGCATTGCAGTCCCCTATAATGAAAAGGACATCTTTTTTGGGTGTTAGTTCTAGAAGGTCTTGTCAGTCTTCATAAAACTGTTCAACTTCAGCTTCTTCAGCGTTACTGTATGGGAGATAGACTTGGATTACCGTGATATTGAATCATTTGCCTTGGAAATGAACAGAGATCATTCTGTCATTTTTGAGATTGCATCCAAGTACTGCATTTTGGACTCTTTTGTTGACCATGATGGCCACTCCATTTCTTCTAAGGGATTCTTGCCCACAGTAGTAGATACAATGTTCAAATGAGTTAAATTCACCCGTTCAGGTCCATTTTAGTTCACTGATTCCAAAAATGTCAAAGTTCACTCTTGCCATCTCCTGTTTGACCACTTCTAATTTACTTGTATTCATGGACCTAGCATTCCAGGTTCCTATGCAATATTGTTATTTGCAACATCGGACTTTACTTCCATCATCTGTCACATCCACAACTGGGTGTTGTTTTTTCTTTCGCCCCATCTCTTCATTCTTTCTAGAGTTGTTTCTCCACTCTTCTCCAGTAGCATATTGGGCACTTACCAACCTGGGGAGTTCATCTTTCAGTGTCCTATCTTTTTGCCTTTTTATACTATTCACGGAGTTCTCAAGGCAAGAATACTGAAGTGGTTTGACATTCCGTTTTCCAGTGGACCAAGTTTTGTCAGAATTTTCCTGCATGACCTGTCCATCTTGGGTGGCCCTACATGGCATGGCTCATAATTTCATTGAGTTAGACAAGACTATGGTTTATTTATCAGTTTGATTAGTTTTCTGTGACTGTGGTTTTCATTCTGTCTGCCTTCTGATGGGTAAGGATAAGAGGCTTATGGAAACTTCCTGATGGTAGAGATTGACTGAGGAGGAAACTGGGTCTTGTTCTGATGTGCAGGACTGTAGTCTCTTCCTGTTGTTTGACCTAAGGCCAAACTATGGTGGAGGTAATGAAGATAATGGTGACCCTCTTCAAATGGTCCTGTGCACACACTCTCATAGTCAGGGCCCCCAACCATGCAGCAGGCCATTGCTGACCCATGCCTCCTCTGGAGACTCCTGAACATTCATGGGCAAGACTGGATCAGTCTCTTGTGAGGTCACTGCTCCTTTCTCCTGTGTCCTGGGGTGCACAAGATTTTGTTTGTGTCCTCCAAGAATCTGCCCTGGTGGCTCTATTGTAGGGTTAATGGCAATATTCTCCAAGAGGACTTAAGACATACCCAGGTCTGCTGCACCCAAAACCAGTACCCATGTGGCAGGCAACTGCTGATCCATACCTCCATAGGATACACTCAAACACTCAAAGGCAGGTCTGGCTCAGTCTCTGTGGGGTATCCTGGTGCACTCACGATTTTGTTTGAGCCCTCTGAGCATCTCTGGTGGGTATGAGGTTTGAATCTAAATGCAATTTTACCCCTCCAACCATTTTGCTGGGACTTTTCCTTTGCCCTTGGAGGGGGGTATCTTTTTTTGTGGGGTCCAACATTCTCCTGTCCATGATTGCTCAGCAGTGAATTGCAGTTTTGGAGTGCTAGCAGGATAAGATTAGTGCATGTCCTTCTACTCCGCCATCTTGGTGGTGCAGATAACTCCAGTTCAGTTGGTTAGGGCTGGACCCATTTTGATGGATATTCTTGAGCTGAGCTTGGATCAAAACTGAGTACGTTTTTTCTACTTTACATTCAATTGTTCTGGGTCCAGACTCCAAACAGAAGACACCTGAAACCTGGCCTTGGCTTATGCTGGTATTCATTAACCAAAGCGAGCTGTATAGTTAAGCCTAACCACCTGATGTGAAGTGTCAGCTCACTGCAAAAGATCTCAGTGTTAGTGAAAATTGAAGGCAAAAGGAGAAAGAGGTGCCAGAGGATGAGATGGTTAGATAGTATCACTGACTCAATGGACTGGAATCTGAGCAAACTCAGGGAGATAGTGGAGGACAAAAGAGTGCTGCAGTCCATGAGGTCACAAATAGTCAGATATAACTTTGAGACTGAAAAGTAACAAGAACAGCACAATCTGCCCAGAGTGAGAAGAGGCATTGAATAATAATTTACTGAACAGTTCCTCAAGCTATCACACACTTCCTCAGGCTTTCCTCCCACTGCTTTCTGTGTAGTTTTGATAGACTTTAATCTTTTAGAGAGGCATTGGTGAGGGTGAAGAAGTACCAACACTAGTACAGAATGTCTATTTGGCCTGGGACATTTCCTTCATATTTCTTTTGCTTGAGAAAAAGGTGAATCTATGTTCTTAAGCCTTAGACTTAGTCTTTGTTCCAGAAAAACATCTATTTATGCTTTATTGACTATGCCAAAGCCTTTGATTGTGTGGATCACAACAAACTGTGAAAAATTCTTAAAGAGATGGGAATACCAGACCACATGACCTGCCTACTCGGAAATCTGTATACAGATCAAGAAGAAACCATTAGAACTGGACATGGGACAACATACTGGTTCCAAATCAGTAAAAGAGTACGTCAAGACTGTATATTGTCACCCTGCTTATTTAACTTATATGCAGAGTACATCATGAGAAATACTGGGCTGGATGAAGCACAAACTGGAATATTGCCAGGAGAAATATCAATAACCTCAGATACGCAGATGACACCACCCTTGTGATAGAAAATGAAGAAGAATTAAAGAGCATCTTGATGAAATTAAAAGAGGAGAGTGAAAAAGTTGGCTTAACACTCAACATTCAGCAAACTAAGATCATGGCACCCAGTCCCATCACTTCATGGTAAATAAATGTGGAAACAGTGGCTGACTTTATTTTTCTGGGCTCCCAAATCACTGCAGATGGTGATTGCAGCCATGAAATTAAAAGACACTTACTCCTTGGAAGAAACGTTATTACCAACCTGGACAGCATATTCAAAAGCAGAGACATTACTTTGCCAAAAAAGGTCCATCTAGTCAAAGCTATGGTTTTTCCAGTGGTCATGTATGGATGTGAGAGTTAGACTATAAAGAAAGCTGAGTGCAGAAGAATTCATTGTTTTGAATTGTAGTGTTGGAGAAGGATCTTGAGAGTCCCTTGGACAGCAAGATCCAACCAGTCTATCCTAAAGGAAATCAGTCCTGAATATTCATTGGAAGAACTGATACTGAAGTTGAAACTCCAATACTTCGGCCACCAGATAAGAACTGACTCATTGGAAAAGGCCTTAATGCTGGGAAAGACTGAGGGCAGGAAGAGAAGAGGGTTACAGAGGATGAGATGGGTGGATAGCAAATTGATTAAATGGACATGTTTGTGCAAACTATTGGAGATAGTGAAGGACAGGGAAGCCTGGCATGCTCCAGTCTTGTGGTCCCATAAAGACTCAACTGACTGGCTCAACAACAACAACAAAGCATTGCTTATGGAATGGGTCTATATTTCCATCTATGTGTGGAACAATGCAGCAGAATTTATTGGCAACAAAATTAATCAATAACAAGGCAGTGACAGAACAGAACAGACTCAAGAATCCTGGTGGTTTTTGTCACAAAATCCTGTCAGACTCTTTGCAGCCCCATGGACTGTAGCCCACCCAGCTGACACCTCTGTCCTTGGGATTTTCCAGTCAAGAATACTGGAGTGGGTTGCTGTTTCCTTTTTCAGGGGAATCTTCCCGACCCATGGATAGATCCCAGGTCTCATTCGTTGCAAGTGGACTCTTAACCACCTGGGCCACCAACCCATCCTCAAAGATGGCCCCATCAACCTCAGTAATGAAGAAGTATTAGCATGACATTCTGCACAGGGGTAGGGAAGATAGCAGTTTGAAAAGTTAAAGACTATGAGGCCTCCTCCATGGACACAGAGCTATCAGGAAACATCGATGTATTGTAGTTTGAAAGGTGAAAATTAATGAACTTGTTACTTTCTAGTATCAATGCTACACAAGAATATTAGCATCCTTATTAGTATCTTGGGGAGTTCTACAATGTCTTCTCTTGTTATGTAGAAAGTTTGGAGATTAGCCACTAGGTTTTAGATGTAGTACCTCTGAAAACAGATATTGAGAGAGAAAATATACACAGTAAGAAAATTTACTCATTTGGAAATTAGCAAAGAGGGGAAGGGAAGTGAAGTTTTACAAAAAATCACACACTCTGTGATTTTTAATTTTCTTAGCCAAATTATAAGTAGATATTATTTTAAAAGATACACAAAAACCAGAAAGATCTATTCTAAAAGAAAAACATTATATGGTAGACATAGACGAACATAAGTTCTGTGTTGCCTGCTGATTTAGGTAGGTTTCAGTTCATTTGACCCTTGCAGGGAGTACAAGAAGATATTATCTTTACAGATGCATTAGAGAGTACTGCTAAATATAGCTAAAAGCTTGTCTTACTGAAAACATAAAAATAAAAATAATTGATGACATCTAAAGCACATAACTTGAAGCAAAATTCACAAGCTGGAACACATAAGGAACGTGATGCTCTGTTTACATACAAAGTCTTTTCCTACCTGGAGCAAAGACATGAAACTAGGGATTAAAAGGTCAGTGCTTAGAAATATTCTATATAGAGTACTTGGATTTATTGCTATCTTTTTGTAGTAATTATGTTTTAATGTGAAAATTTATCACATATGAGAATGACAGTGTCTGCTTAAAGAAATAAATGTGTGAATAGTGTGTTTAGATATGCATAGAAAAGGTGGACAAAATATTTTATTTTTTAATTTTTTTCAAGCTTTGGCTGCACTTTATTTATTTATTATTATTATTATTATTATTTTTACTTTACAATATTGTATTGGTTTTACCATACATCAACATGCATCCTCCACGGGTGTACACATGTTCCTCATCCTGAACCCCCCTCTCACCTCCCTCCCCATACCATCCCTCTGGGTCATCCCAGTGCACCAGCCCCAAGCTTCCTGTATCCTGCATCGAACCTGGACTGGCAATTCATTTCTTATATGATATTATACATGTTTTAATGCGATTATCCCAAATCATCCCCCCCACTCCCGCCTCAGAGTCCAAAAGACTGTGTTGAATACACCATCAACTTGATACAAAGTTTGATTACAAATCAAGGTTAAATTAGGTTAGAATTTTTTTGTTTGTTTGTCTTTCTTTTTGTTTAATATATCTCACAAGCTACAGTAGACTATTTAGTGTCTGGGCTTTCTCGAATGTATTGATGCAGATAAGAACTGTCTAAAGGACCAGATAAAACTCATGGCATTGACTTATTTCTTTCCCCTTTTCTGTCATCTCTTCCTCACTCCATTAATAATTCAACTCCAAATCTGCTGGATAATGGAAAACAAGGTAGGGGTAAATGCCAGTTATATTTTGTGTGAAGGCATCATTTGATGATTATGAGACTATATATGTTAAATCCAAATTTAAGAACATCCTTCCAAATATCTGTGTAAAATAGATTAAACACATACAGTGCCTGTGCTGTGTGCTTAGTAGCTCAGTCTTCTCCAACTCTTTTTGACCCCCATAGACCGTATCCAATCAGGCTCCTCTATCCATGGGGATTCTTCATGTGATAATACTAGGGTGGATCACCATGCCCTCCTCCAGCAGATCTTCCCAACTCGCGGATCAAATCCAGGTCTCCCGCATTGCAGGTGGATTCTTTACCATCTGAGCCACCAGGGAAGCCCAAGAATATAGGAGTAGGTAACATTCTCCAGGAGAACTTACTAACCCAGCAATTGAACCTGGGTTTCTTGCATTGCAGGCAGATTCTTTACCAGCTGAGCTACCAGTGAAGCCCTTTTAGTGCCTCCTTTAGGTAAATATTGATCAGTTAACAGGTGCATTGATGTGTATAAGCAAAAATAAAAATATACCCAGTTAAAAATATAATAAAGGGTAATTTGATTTTATAGGGAATTTTAAGAAAAATATCAGTTTGTAAATAAATGAAACTAAACAAAACTGGGGAACCTCAGAGCTAAAAAATTTATTTACAGAATTAAAGTCCCAAATGTATTGATTTAAATGCATTGTGGAGAGCAAGTTGGGAAGTTTTATAAGAGTTTATTATATTTTTCAATTTTCATTTAAAAAATCAATTTGAAGTGCTTTTAGAATACAACCCATTCTGAAGCCTGAACTATCATTTTATTGCTTCTGTCTGTTATAAAATAAGCTAAATTTATACAATTCTAGATTTCACTGTTTAAAAAGAGGATGAAGAAGAATGTCTTTAGGGCTCGAGTATGGATGTACCACTTTAGGGATTAGTTTGCAGGCCTGAAGTGGGTCTATGGAAGCGACCCTTATTTGGTGAAATGTCACACGGGGAAGGCAATGGCACCCCACCCCAGTACTTTTGCCTGGAAAATCCCATGGATGGAGGAGCCTGGTAGGCTCCAGTCCGTGGGGTCGCTAAGAGTCGGACACGACTGAGCGACTTCACTTTCACTTTTCACTTTCATGCATTGGAGAAGGAAATGGCAACCCACTCCAGTGTTCTTGCCTGGAGAATCCAAGGGACAGGGGAGCCTGGTGAGCTTCCGTCTGTGGGGTCGCACAGAGTCGGACACCACTGAAGCGACTTAGCAGCAGCAGCATGACTAAACAATGCTCTAGGGCTAAAATTACTTCCTTAGGAGCATATGTATGTGTCTCTTTATTAGATCTAGATGTCTCTTAGTTATAGTTATACTGCCATGCTGAGTAACTAGACTGTCACAGGGACACTATTAAAGCAATAGCCTTTGAGGTCAAGAAAAGTGATGCCCAACCTAGACAGCATATTAAAAAGTAGAGACATTACTTTGTCAACTAGCCAAATGGACATTCCTTGTCTATCTAGCCAAAGCTATGGTTTTTCCAATAGTCATGTATGGATGTGAGAGTTGGACTATAAAGAAAGCTGAGTACCAAAGAATCAATGCTTTTGAACTGTGGTGTTGTAGGAGACTCTTGAGAGTCCCTTCGACTGCAAGGAGGTCCAACCTGTCCATCCTAAAGGAAATCAGTCCTAAATATTCATTGGAAGGACTGATGCTGAAGCTTAAATTCAAATACTTTGGCCACCTGATGCAAAGAACTGACTCATTTGAAAAGACCCTGATGCTGGGAAAGATTGAAGGTGGGAGGAGAAGGGGACAATAGAGGATGAGATGGTTGGATGGCATCACTGACTCAATGGACATGAGTTTGAGTAAACTCCAGGAGTTGGTGATGGACAGGGAGGCCTGGTGTGCTGCAGCTCATGCGATCTCAAAGAGTTAGACATGACTGAGCAACGAAGCTGACTGACTGACTAACTGAATGCTTAAGTCAGTGAGTATTTCATGAATCTGGCTGAATGTATACATCTTTCAAAATATTTTTACTGATAAATTCTATACATATGTAGGACTTTATTTTCTAACTGATCAAATGTGCCCCAAGGTATTTTAAGTTACTATCCATGGTGCCTGAACCTGTGAAATTAAAAGACACTTGCTCCTTGGAGGTAAAGCTATGACAAACCTAGACAGCATATTAAAAAGAAGAGACATCACTGCCAACAGAGGTCCATCTAGTCAAAGGTATGGTTTTTCCCGTAGTCATATACTGATGTGAGAGCTGGACCATAAAGAAGACTGAGTACCAAAAACTGATGCTTTCAAATTGTGGTTCTGGAGAAGACTCTTGAGAGTCCCTTGGACAGCAAGGAGATCAAATAAGTCCGTCCTGAAGGAAATCAATCCTGAATTTTCATTGAAAAGACTGATGCTGAAACTCCAAAATTTTGGCCAGCTTATGCAAAGAGGTGACTTACTGGAAAAGATCCTAATGTTTGGAAGATGGAGGTCAGGAGGCAACAAAGGATGAGATAGATGGAGGGCATCATTGCCTAAATGGACATGAGTTTGAGCAAACTGCAAGAGATAGTGAAAGACAGGGAAGCCTGATGTGCTGCAGCCCATGGGATCACAAAGAGTTGAACATGACTGAGCAACTAAACAGCAACTTTGGTCTCATAGGCAGTAACAAAAGACCACTTCAGTTCGGTTCAGTTCAGTTGCTCAGTCGTGTCCGACTCTGTGAACCCAGGAATCGCAGCACACCAGTCCTTCCTATCCATCACCAACTTCCGAAGTTTACCCAAGCTCATGTCCATCTATTCAGTGATACCATCCAGCCATCTCATCCTCTGTCGTCCCCTTCTCCTCCTGCCCCCAATCCCTCCCAGCAACTCTCAGCATGAGGTGGCCAAAGTATTGGAGTTTCAGCTTCAACATCAGTCCTTCCAATTAACACCCAGGACTGATCTCCTTTAGAATGGACTGCTTGGACCTCCTTGCAGTCCAAGGGACTCTCAAGAGTCTTCTCCAACACCACAGTTCAAAAGCATCGATACTTCAGCAGTCAGCTTTCTTCACAGTGCAACTCTCACATCCATACATGACCACTGGAAAAACCATAGCCTTGACTAGATGGACCTCTGTTGGCAAAGTAATGCCTCTGCTTTTGCATATGCTATCTAGGTTGGTCATAACTTTCCTTCCAAGGAATAAGCATCTTTTAATTTCATGTCTGCAATCACCATCTGCAGTGATTTTGAAGTCCACAAAAATAAAGTCTGACAGTGTTTCCACTGTTTCCCCATCTATTTGCCATGAAATCATGGGCCCAGGTGCCATGATCTTAGTTTTCTGAATGTTGAGCTTTAAGCCAACTTTTTCTCTCTCCTCTTTCACTTTCATCAAGAGGCTCTTTAGTTCTTCTTTGCTTTCTGCCTAAGGGTGGTGTCATCTGCATATCTGAGGTTACTGATATTTCTCCTGGCAATCTTGATTCCAGCTTGTGCTTCCTCCAGCCCAGCATTTCTCATGATGTACTCTGCATATAAGTTAAATAAGCAGGGTGACAATATACAGCCAATATACTCAATATACTCCTTTTTCTATTTGGAACAAGTCTGTTGTTCCATATCCAGTTCTAACTGTTGCTTCTTGACCTGCATATAGGTTTCTCAAGAGGCAGATCAGGTGGTCTGGTATTCCCATCTCTCAGAATTATTCACAGTTTATTGTCATCCACACAGTCAAAGGCTTTGGCATAGCCAATAAAACAGAAATAGATGTTTTTCTGGAACTCTCTTGCTTTTTCCAAAGACCACTTAAGTTAGATAAGTATGGACCTAGACCAATGTGACCAGATTTTGTCAAGCAGTGATCTCAGTGTGCTAAAGGCTTAAAGCTGTGTGGTAGAAATACTATAGGATGATATACCAATGAGCCACTCTCCCCAACCCCATGCCTGATGATGTCATATTGACAACTTAAAATCAATGCTTATGAGAGTATGTACACTTTAAAGACTGAATAAAAATCAAAGTTTAATTTATTACTTGGCTGTGTGAATGAAGATAATATTAATCATACAATTAAGTTGAAATGTATAATTATTATATTGTGCATAACACAAAATTGAGGAAGTGTACTTCTAATAATCAGACTATTATTTAGTTCAGTAAAAGAAAATCAGTAATGTCACAAAACAATGAGGAATGTTTTGACAAATGTTTTTATTCTTTGACTTTTGTCATATCCCTTAACATAAACTCAAAAATCCACAAATGCTAATATCGAATAACTCAAGATACAAGAGCTGACACACATAAAAAGAAAGTATATGGTGAGATTCAATTAGCTACATGGAATGCATAGTAAAAAAAGTATAATTTATCTTACTGTTATTTATAAATTATATGCTATGCATAATTTATAATGTTAAACTTCATAATAAATTCTGTTCCTATGTATATCCATCCTTTTTTATTGGTAGAGGTAAGTGTTTGACCTTGACTAATACATCATTGTCTCTCAGTTCTATTATATGGAACTTCCTGGGCTGGAGAAAGAGTTCCTAAATATTAGTGATAATTAAGATTCTACAGTGCAGGATGAACAATGTAAGAATAACAGTATCTGCCTTTGCTGCCATTTGTTTATCACGGAAAAGATCCTGATTCACTTTCCTGTCTTTGGATTGACAATAATACCTATTGTATACATTCACTGAAAAATAAAACTGAAAATCACTCTGTCAATTCTAGCTCTTTGTGATCTGATGGATCATATCTTACCAGGTTCCTCTATCCAAGGAGTTCTCTAGACAAGAATACTGGAGTGGGTACCCATTCTTTTCTCTAGGAGATCGTCTCGACCCAGGGATTGAACCCAGGTCTCCTGCATTGCACGCAGATTCTTTACCATTCAAGCCACCAGGAAAGCCCACATTTACATTGAGATTGGGTGCAAAATACTAAAAGTATCTAGCACAGGGCCATGCTTAGTAATTATTCAACCCTTTTCTACACATCTCACTAAGAGAATAAGGATAATGATGATAATAGAAATAATAAGACTAGATAACACTTTTAGAATCCTCTATTACTCTGCCAAATACTTTGCATATATAAACGTATTTAGTGCTCAGCACAACTTTATATGTAGACATTATTCCTGTTCATGTTTCACTGATGATTAATTATTATTTGATATTTAACTATAGAGATTTAATTTCTGATGTAAACTATGTAATGCCAAACCGACAAACAGGATATTTCCTCACTTTCACTTAATATTAATATAAGATGTGGTTTTCAGTCTCAGTGCTGTGATCAGTGAGCTCATTGCACAGTAAGAGGCTGATAGCGAACACAGGTTCCAGCACACAGACTAAATTAATAGGTCAGCAAACTGTCTAAAAGTTAGGAACACAGTGGGTATATTTTCATACAGGAAAAAAGAAAATCTAATATCAAAACTAATTTTCTATCATGTTCACTAAAGAATAATTTCCAGAAGGTACTATAATTTCATTCATTATATAAACTACCTCAAAAGAGCACACTGATGAACCATTTTTAAGAAATTTTATTTTCATCACAGCTTGTTAACCTTATAAAAATTATATCAATATATTTTTAATCAGCCTGGTGTTTAAACTAAAATTGAGTTTTCATCAGGATGCTGACTTTATATTAATGCAAACTTTGTAAAATCAAAATATTATCTGTAGACTGTTTTAAAGAAAATCATGAGCATAAAGATTCCCTCAATAATTTGCCCATGCCTAAGTCAATCTCATCAAACTATAATATGCAATGCGTTTTGGCAAATTACCAATAATCACAATTCTAAGAAAGCCTCAAATTTCAGAAACTGTGCATCAACATTTCAACTATCAGAATACATACTAGCTTTTAAGTAAAATAAAGGAACTTATCAATGAAATGAAGAGATAGTCAAAGTGGTTAAAAATAAAAAGGTCCAGCTCTATATTGTCTGTAAGAAAACCATTTTAAATATAGCTGTCTATGGATTTCCTTGTGGTTCGGTGGTTAAGACTCCAAGCTTACACTGCAGGGAGTACAGATTGGATTCAATTTCTGGTCAGAGAACTTAGATCCCATATGCTGTGCTGTGTGGCCAGAAAAAGAAAAAAAAAATATATATATATATATATATATATATATATATATATATAAAATATACATAGAACATATATTGGGGGTCTATATATGTTACAGCTAAACAAATGCAAAAATATATTTTATTCCTACATACCAGCAATAAACAGTCAGAAACTGAAAACTTACATTTATAAGAGCATCAGCATTATAACAGACATAATGATAAATTTGACGCAAGTTAGGCACACTGAAGGGTGTAATCTTAATTTCACCTGCAAAGTCCTTCCACAGCAGTACCTGATTAAACAGTGAACAAATCTTTCAGGGATCTCTTTAGAATTCTCCCTACCATATATAGGGTTGTTGGACTTCCTTGGTGGCTCAGTGGTCAAGAACCTGCCTGCCAATGCTGGAGACCCAGGTTCGATCCCTGGGTTGGGAAGTCCCCTGGAGAAGGGACTGGAGACCCACTCTAGTATTCTTGCCTGGAGATTCCCATGGACAGAGGAGCCTGGGGGGTTACAGTCCATGGAGTCACAAAGAGTCAGACACAACTGAGTGAGCACATACACTTGCAAACACACATGCACACTGAGGAGAACAAAACACTGGCACACTAAATGGCACACTGAAAACAACAGCATATTTCAGAAAGTAATTAAATACATGATGGAGGAATATTCAGTCATAAGAATGCTCAATATTGTTAAAGTGTTTATTCTTATAGTACAATATATATCTTTAACACAATATCAATCAGAATCCCAGTAAGCATGTTTTGGAAAATTGTAAACTAATTGTAGAATTTACATGGATAGGAATGTGTGTATACAGGATCCTGATGACATCAATCGAAACAGAGAAAAACAAAGCTGAAGAGCTTACATTACCTGTGCCTGTGCTAGTTTTTTTTTTTTTTTTTCCCCTGAATCATAGTGAATACTTTCCAAGTCTGTCTAAGGTTTGGATTGGCTCCTCTCCCTTCTGTCTCTGATTAGCACTAATATCTTGCAACCCAATTGAATGGATCATCTTTTCTCTACTTGACTCCAGTCTACCATAGAATAACAGTGCTCACAGCAGGAATTCATCTTTGAAGTATAGCATTGTTTGAGCCTTCAAAGAGATAAGTTATTAGTTTGGAGGTTGAGTTCTTTATGTGTTAAAGAGGTAAAAATTAATGTAGCAAGATCTCTCTTGCACTAATTTGAAAAGAAATCCAGTTCTTTCCCATGCTATGCTATGTTAAGTCACTTCAGTCGTGTCCGACTCTGTGTGATCCCATAGACAGCAGCCCACCAGGCCTCCCCCGTCCCTGGGATTCTCCAGGCAAGAACACTGGAGTGGGTTGCCATTTCCTTCTCCAATGCATGAAAGTGAAAAGAGAAAGTGAAGTCCCTAAGTCATGTCTGACTCTTAGCGACCCCATGGACTGCAGCCTACCAGGTTCCTCCGTCCGTGGGATTTTCCAGGCAAGAGTACTGGAGTGGGGTTCCATTGCCTTTTCCAAGTTCTTTCCTACATTTCTCTAAATTCTTGGAAGGCACACACATTGTGATTTTTATGCATTCCCCCTTTTCCCTTCACTTCTCATTTGTTAGCAACCCAAGTTGCTTCAACACCCCACTCTTCAATTCCAATCCTAGCCTATGAGACTTTTACTATTTCTGTAATCTTCTATGAATCCAAGTTAAATGAACTTTTTAAAATTAAACACTTCCCAATTGTATAAACCTTAATTATGTGGAATTGGTTCATAGTGATTTTCAGTTCTAATGTATCCTTCAACTTTTCTGTATATTCATTCTACTTATTTTTGATTGTTTGAAATTGAAACTCTAACTAAAAATCTTATTTTACCTAAAAACAATTGAAATATGTAGTTTGTCTGCATTTTCCAAGGCTTCTGTAAATGTGTTATCATAGTTTCATAATTTAAAAAAAGAAAGAAAAAAATTAAATACTTTGTCTCTTCTCCATATTTGCAATTATTGTTCTTTCCCAACCAAATTGTGTTTTCTTGTTATACCAGTTGAAAAGGATGCCTCTCAGAGAGCTGGGTTTGAAGAAGTGCAAGATTCTAATATATTTTAGAAGGAAAGAGTTAAAAGAAAACTGGGAAAAACAAAATTAAATATCAAAACTGGAAATTCATTATTTTAATAAATTAATAATATACTCACATAGGTAAATACCCTTAAACTATTTAAATGAAAATTGATAAATAATTGAAAATGAAAGAGAATTCCAAAGAAATAAAATATGTATATCATAACATTTCAGAAAATTTATAAACATATGCAAATATATTGCATTATAAGTTTCCTTCAAGGTAAGTATTCTAAAACCAGCCGATACTGCAGTTTAATTTTGGAAAAAACATTTGTGAGAAATAAAATAGTTCTTCATTTTTAGACTCTATAAAAAAAAAAAGAAAATTCTGATTAATAAAGTATTCTTAGATTCTTGATGGACACTAGGGTAGAGTGCTGTATTTCCACACACACACACACACACACACACAAAGTTTTAATAGTATTAAGGTTTATAAGAAAATTGTCTAAGCATTTTGTCAGAAATGCCAACTTTTTCTCAGATGAAAATTATAGATCAGATTAAATAAAGTTTTTTGTTAGAGTACTTTGGGGTCACTTTTCATAACATTACTTGTATCATATAGAGTACTCAAGGTTAGGGCCTCAAGTGAAATTAAAATACAAAATGAGGATATGTAAGGAGGAAAAAGAAATAAAAATATAGAAAGAAAATAATGAAAAGGTCAACTGAAAATTGAACTGCTCTGGGGTACTTGGTAATACTTTAGCTTTTGTGGAAATAGTTTTAACTTTTGATAGCTAGAGATGATTGGCAGTTACATAATTCCATGGTCCCCTGGAACTACAGAATCCCTGCTTCCTTAGAACCCTTGACCCAGGAGTAGAATTTTAAAATTCTTTGAAATTTGTACTCTAACCACTGGTAGCTGTGATAAAGAAGAGAATATATGGTGTGGATGTCTAGACATTAGTATTCAGTGTTAAAATTTAAAAAAAAAAACAACATTATTTCTAATTTTTCCCTACATTTTCTGAGACAAAAGCCAAAGAGAATTTCCATCACTTCAGGTTGAAGTCAGATCAGATCAGATCAGATCAGATCAGTCGCTCAGTCGTGTCCGACTCTTTGCGACCCCATGAACCGCAGCACGCCAGGCCTCCCTGTCCATCACCAGCTCCCGGAGGTCACTCAGACTCGCATCCATTGAGTCAGTGATGCCATCCAGCCATCTCATCCTCTGTCGTCCCCTTCTCCTCCTGCCCTCAATCCCTCCCAGCATCAGAGTCTTCTCCAATGAGTCAACTCTTCGCATGAGGTGGCCAAAGTACTGGAGTTTCAGCTTCAGCATCATTTCCTCCAAAGAAATCCCAGGGCTGATCTCCTTCAGAATGGACTGGTTGGATCTCCTTGCAGTCCAAGGGACTCTCAAGAGTCTTCTCCAACACCACAGTTCAAAAGCATCAATTCTTCGGCGCTCAGCCTTCTTCACAGTCCAGCTCTCACATCCATACATGACCACAGGAAAGACCATAGCCTTGACTAGGCGAACCTTTGTTGGTAAAGTAATGTCTCTGCTTTTGAATATGCTATCTAGGTTGGTCATAACTTAATAACCTCAGATATGCAGATGACACCACTCTTATGGCAGAAAGTGAAGAGGGGCTAAAAAGCCTCTTGATGAAAGTGAAAGTGGAGAGTGAAAAGGTTGGCTTAAAGCTCAACATTCAGAAAACGAAGATCATGGCATCTGGTCCCATCACTGCATGGGAAATAGATGGGGAAGCAGTGGAAACAGTGTCAGGTTGAAGTAGATAGACAAAATTAAACATTGAAATTAAAGTAATACTCTTGAATGTCAATGATGAGTGAAACAACCGTCAAATTTCAAATTCATTACCCCAGATACAATTTCAACAAAAAGTCACGTATATCCTAAAGATAATAATTCCTCAAACTTGCAAGCATTTTAAAGCCCACAAGATAGGTTAAATGGAATCTACCTTTAAAACAAGCTGAAAGAAAATAAAAATAAAAACATGTAATATATACTTTCAGCTAACTTCTTCAGGAAGCAAGTAACTGATTTTTCAGAAAAGTTACAAGGTGAGAATATAACAATGTCAAAATTTTCAAACTTATTTTGTTTATTTTTTTGCTAAATGAAAAGTTAGGACACATAAACAGATTTCCCCATTATGATCATAGAACACTTATAACAAATGATTTCTCCTACATTAAATGATAACCTTTCCTGGAAAAGTCAGTTCAGTTCAGTTGCTCAGTCATGTCCGACTCTTTGTTACCCCATGGACTGCAGCATGCCAGGCCTCCTTGCCCATCATCAATTCCTGGAGTTTATTCAAAACCATGTCCATTGAGTCAGTGATGCCATCCAAACATCCCATCCTCTGTCATCCCCTTTTCCTCCTGCCCTCAATCTTTCCCAGCATCAGAGTCTTTTCAAATGAGTCAGATCTTTGCATCAGGTGGCCAAAGTATTGGAGTTTCAGCTTCAACATCAGTCCCTCCAATGAACACCCAGAACTGATCTCCTTTAGAATGGACTGGTTGGATCTACTTGCAGTCCAAGGGACACTCAAGAGTCTTCTCCAACAGCACAGTTCAAAAGCATCAATTCTTTGGTGCTCAGCTTTCTTTACAGTCTAACTTAGATCATGGCATCTGATCCCATCACTTCATGGCAAATAGATGGGGAAACAGGGGAAACAGTGGCAGACTTTATTTTTTGGAGCTCCAAAATCACTGCAGGTGGTGCATGCAGCCATGAAATTAAAAGATGCTTGTTCCTTGGCAGGAAAGTTATGACCAACCTAGACAGCATATTAAAAAGCAGAGAAATTATTTTGCCAACAACTGTCCTTCTAGTTAAGGGTATGGTTTTTCCAGTGGTCATGTATAGATGTGAGTGTTGGAAAAGTCAGGAAGCGTTGATACCTTGCCTATCACTGTTAATAAGGTGCCTTATTCCTTTATTTTAAACTAATTCTGAAAAAAATTAACCTGGCAGAGGAAAAATTTGCAAAATTAGAATGTTGAGGGAGACTTTATTCAAGGTTATTGCAAGAAAGCAGTGAGATTATGATTGACTTTGGAAGACAAAGAACACAGTCTAAGCCCTCTTATGTACAATATTTAGTGGTAGATCTGAAATCATGGGGAAAATGCGATTCCCAAATGAGGTCAGAGAAGGACAAATCCTGCATTATTTTGCTTATATGAGATATAAAAAAACTCATGATGAGTAGCCAAACTCACCTTCAGCAGAAAGTAGAATGGTGGTTGCTAGGGTCTGGGTGGAGATGGAAATCTAAAGTTACTCCTCAACATATGTATAGTTTCAGTCACACAGGGTAAAAAAGTTCTAGAGATCTATATACAACACTGTGCCTTTTGTTAATAGTACAGTGTGGTACAATTAGATATTTGTAAAGAGGGTACATCATGTATTATAAGTCATTTTTTACCACAAGAAAAAAGCAATGGTTTCTATACATGAGGAGTTCTGTGGAAAATTAACATAATTTATCTGCTGTAATGTGAACACTCAATCATTCACTCAACAAATACTTACTGGTAATATTTATTTGCCTGGCATTGTGTCAAATCAACAGAGTATTTTCATAAAGGCTGTGGTTTCTTCTGGAGAGAGACAGATAAGACGAGTGTGACATTTGGAGATACTTATAACAGTAAGCTTAGAATAAAAATAAGGAAAATAAAATGAAAAAGAGGAAACTTGCCATGAATTGTAAGTAAAATGCCTTTTATTATTTTAGTAAATTCTAAAAGGCTTCTGAGTAAATAAATGCTTGAGTGCATTCATGAATCATTCCTGAAGATTATAACATCATTTAAGCTTAGTGAATCTCCCCAAGTGCCACTTTAGCCCATTTTTCATTAAATAACACAACCTGAATAGCTTTTATTGAATCTGAATATTTTAAAACTTTCTACTAAATATATAATGATTATCAAATTCTCTATAGTGGAAAAGTATCTTGGATGCTAGATTAATACAAGGTTTTAAAATCTAAACATAAATAGAAGCAAAAAGAAATGCAAGTAAATTCTAAATCAAACTGTTGCTAATACCTTGAGATATCACAGATATTTTCTCTCTCAAGATTAAGAAACTTTAATTAATGGGTTTCTTGAAGTTCAACATTGGTTTCTTTGAGATTTTGAACTTACATTCAAATTTTAAATATTTAATTTTGAAATAATTATAAACTCCCAGGAAATTGCAAATATAGTCAAAGATTTGAGTTTAATTTGAGGATTTTCCCCTCTTCAATCAAGAAATCTCAGTCTATTGAATATCTTTTTTCTTCTTTTAATGTTAAAGGTAGATTATTTTCTCCACTGTAATGAATTTTTCTGGGGAGGGGCATTTAAAAAGGGGAGTTGTTGCCATAAATAGAGCATAAATCTATAAATATATCTAGGGCAGATAGTACATGTCATATGCTTTTTTGGCAACAGTACTTTGTAAGACATTTCAGAATTTTGGAGATACTGTGATAACAATGATAATGATGAAAATTATATGAATGTCAGCACTGTGATAATGACATTATACTCTAACAACCATCCTCTGATGTACATATAGCTATAACTATGCAAGCTAAGCAGCTGATTTGACTCTAATTTCAGTTTACAGTTAGAGAAACTATAGAAAAACAAAACCCTGGTGAACTGTACATAGAAATTGTTTTTAATGGGGAGTTAAAACCATGAGCCAGCTTCAGTTTTATTTTTGTCTGAAGATATTAATTAAATGTGTGTGCTTCTTAATTTTGGCAATATTACTGCTCTGGTAGCATCGCATGTATTTTTAAAATTTGAGGGTAAGCTGTCATTGGAAAAAGCATAAAAGCTTAAAATAAAATAAGCCTCAAACACATTGACATTTACTCTATGATAGAGATGTTGTCTTAAGAGCAATGAAAAAATTAAATTCATTTAATAAATGAAACTGTCTCATTTTATGAAAATTTGAGAAAATATTGTAATTTTCTTCCAATTTGCTCTCCAGGAAGTTTGCATTTCCCAAATTGGGGGGCGGGGGGGGTGGTGGAAGAGGCAAAAATAAAGAATATAGAATTACCTGTATCAATTTAGAAGTCATATAAAGATACAGAAAAAATCAATTTTAAAAGATGAGGCTTTACATTTTTTGCCATTTTAAAAATGTCATTTTGTGTGCAATAATTATTATAGTAAAATATGATTAGTATCGCTTAAAACTGTATGGATAATAAAAAGCAGTGAAAATTTTACGAGCAAATTCAAGGTCCAAAGAAGTGATCTATCAAAGTAAGACTCTTTGTTTGAAGAAGTTACTAAATTATAAATAGTTCAAGATAGCAACAAATTTAAAAATTAAGCAAAGAGAATTCTAATTTTCCCTCTCAGTTGCATGTGTCCTTGAACAAGTCTTTTAAACTCCATGTCTCACTATTTGTATGTTAATTGAGACAAAGGAATGGTCTTTTAGTGGATTTAAGAAGCAGTAAAATTAATTTTAATGAAACTTGGATCTAATAAAATATAAATTTCTATCTTGTGGCAAAAAGAGAATAGACAATCTTACTTAGGACCTATCAGCAGAGTGAGTGGATCACAAAATGGGGCACTTAGCAATCATTTATAAAGTTCACATTTAAACCAGACATTATAAGATTTTAAAAGAAACCAATACTACATAGAAAATGCATGTCTTTTTTAAATTCCAACAATTACATATTCTGTATTAAAACTAATCATGCTTTCTAAAATATACATTTGTCTTAATCCATATTGGTTATATTATTATAAAGTTTAATGTACAATTTATTCATATGATCCTTTCTTGTACCTGAATGTGTCTTTCAACTTAAAAATTCAAATTCTGAAGGAAAATACGTTTAGAAGACATTAAACAAAATGTTATGTTTTCTGGGAACATAAAGAAAGATATTAGTTCCTGGAAGATTTTATACTCACCATTTTGGTAACTGCTTGCTTTTAAGTTTGAAGGTAAAGCAAGAGTAACTTTATTAGAACAAAAACATAAAAGTTAAACTAAAACATTTCTTTAGAGTTTTACATATTGTTTGCAATGGTGTTTTATTGACAACAGAGATGATAAATTTTAGCTCCAATTAGATATAACCTTGCTTATTTTAGCCTTATTACATAGCCAAATTATTTTTAATTAATATATTGACAAGATATTTTAAATTCTTTAAAATTTTATGTAAGAAAAATTATATTTAGCTATTTATTTTATAATTGTTCCTTGGGTTGAGATAATTTAAGCAGAATACATGAAAGGCAGTTGATGCTTTTGAACTGTGGTGTTGGAGAAGACTCTTGAGAGTCCCTTGGACTGCAAGGAGATCCAACCAGTCCATTCTGAAGGAGATCAGCCCTGGGATTTCTTTGGAAGGAATGATGGCTAAAGCTGAAACTCCAGTACTTTGGTCACCTCATGCGAAGAGTTGACTCATTGGAAAAAACTCTGATGCTGGGAGGGATTGGGAGCAGGAGGAGAAGGGGACGACAGAGGATGAGATGGCTGGATGGCATCACTGACTCGATGGACATGAGTCTGAGTCACCTCCGGGAGTTGGTGATGGAAGGGAAGCCTGGCGTGCTGCAGTTCATGGGGTCGCAAAGAGTCAGACACGACTGAGCGACTGATCTGATCTGATCTGATCTGAAACATCTTGAATTTCTGTTATAATCATAAAGTTTATTTTTGTCTATTGAGTTTTTGAGAGATTTTCAATTATTTTATCTGTTCAGTTCAGTACTCCAAAGTACTGGACTTTAAAGATGCTACAATTTGCCAGTTTTCATATCTCCTTTCCTCAAAGAAACATAAACATTTTGCTTTTCCATCTGGTCTTTTATTCTTTAAACTTTTTTTGGATGACATATGTCTTTAGTATCAGAAAATATCCATGCCACATTAAACTGCCACCAGTACATTACATAATTGTTTCATTCAAATAAAAAAAAAGGCAGAATAGCTAAAAACTTTAAGGTGTTTGCCTGAAATAATAAAGCAATTCTGTTACTGTCTTCAAAAAAAGTTTTAGTCATACAATAGTTCATCACTAACTCCCTCATAGTTTACTTACTATCAATTTAGCTAATAAACTGATGTGTTTCAAGCAATTCCCTTTGGTCTTCCATAAGTACAAAGATCACTGAATAGAGGATTATGAGTCATTATTATGAATGAAGAACACAGACTGCAAACTCTGTTTCAACTACACCAGATTTGGCATTTTCCTGTTCAGTTACTGTGTGTGTGTGTGTTGTAGTTAAGAGTTATATTACTTTATTATGCAACACAGTTTCAGTTCATTTCAGTTGTTCAGTCCTGTCTGACTCTTTGTAACCCCATGGACTGCAGCATACCAGGCTTCCCTGTCCATCACGAGCTCCCAGAGTTTACTCAAACTCATGTCCATTGAGTCTGTGATGCCATCCAACAATCTCATATTCTGTCATTCCCTTCTCTTCCTGCCTTCAATCATTCTCAGCATCAGGGTCTTTTCAAAAGGGTCGGTTGTTCACATCAGGTGGCTAAAGTATTGGAATTTCAGCATCAGTCCTTCCAATAAATATTCAGGGTCGATTTCCTTTAGGATTGACTGGTTGGATCTCCTTGCAGTCCAAGGGACTCTCAAGAGTCTTCTCCAACACCACAGTTCAAATGCATGCATTCTTCAGTACTCAGCTTTCTTTATAGTCCAACTCTCACATCCATATATGACTACTAGAAAAACCATAGCTTTGACTAGATGACCTTTGTTGGCAAAGTAATGTCTCTGCTTTTTAATATGCTGTCTAGGTTGGGCATAGCATTTCTTCCAAGGAGTAAACATTTTTTAATTTCATGGCTGTAATCACCATCTGCAGTGATTTTGAAGCCCCGAAAAATAAATTCAGCCACTGTTTCCCCATCTACTTGCCATGACGTGATGGGACCAGATGTCATGATCTTATTGTTCTGAATGTTGAGTTTTAAGTCAACTTTTCACTCTCCTCTTTCACTTTCAAGTGTCTCTTTAGTTCATCTTCACTTTCTGCCATAAGGGTGGTGTCATCTGCATATCTAAGTTTATTGATATTTCTCCCAGCAATCTTGATTCCAGCTTGTGCTTATTCCAGCCTAGCGTTTCTCATGATGTACTCTGCATATACATTAAATAAGCAGGGTGACAATATACAGCCTTGATGTACTCCTTTGCCTAATTGGAACCAGTCTGTTGTTCCATGCCCAGTTCTAACTGTTGCTTCCTGATCTGCATACAGGTTTCTCAAGAGGCAGATCAGGTGGTCTGGTATTCCCATCTCTTTGAGAATTGTCCACAGTTTATTGTGATCCACACAGTCAAAGGAGTTGGCATAGTCAATAAAGCAGAAATAGATGTTTTTCTGGAACTCTCTTGTTTTTTTGATGATCCAGCGGATGTTGGCAATCTGATCTCTGGTTCCTCTGCCTTTCATAAAACCAGCTTGAACATCTGGAAGTTCGCAGTTCACATATTGCTGAAGCCTGGCTTGGAGAATTTTGAGTATTATTTTACTAGCATGTGAGATGAGTGCAATTGTGTAGTAGTTTGAACGTTCTATGGTATTGCCTTTCTTTGTGAGTGGTTAACTATAGTTAACAGTGTGTGTGTGTGTGTGTGTGTGTGTGTGTGTGTGTGTGTGTGTGTGTGTGTGAAAATCATTCAGTCGTGTCAAACTATTTGTTACCTCATGGACTGTAGCTTGCCAGGTTCCTCCGTCCAGGGAATTCTCCAGGCAAGAATACTGGAGTGGTTAACCAATCCCTTCTGCAGAGGAACCTTCCAAACCCAGAGATCAAACCCAGGTCTCCCATATTGCAGTCAGATTCTTTGCCATCTGAGCCACCAGGGAAGCCCATGTTCTATTGAGCAATGGAAATCTGCTAAGAAAGTAGATTTCAGGTGCTTTCAGCCACTTTCTCCACTACCCTTCCCATGAAAGGTTACTGTGAGGAAATGATAAGGCTACTAGCTTGACTATGATAATCATTTGATTATGTACATCAAGTCATATTACACACCTTAAATACATACAATTTGTATTTAAAAATAAAGAAGAATTTTTAAAGGACAAGTTTAAATACATTGCAAAATAAATTTTAGTGAAATATACATAAAAATATATAAAATAAGTTCAAAATATTGTCACCAAATCAGAATTACAAAGGCTTACAATCAATTATGGGCTTCCCTTGTGGCTCAGAGGTTAAAGCGTCTGCCTGCAATGCGGGAGACCTGGGTTCAATCCCTGGGTCAGGAAGATCCCCTGGAGAAGGAAATGGCAACCCACTCCAATTTTCTTGCCTGGAGAATCCCATGGACAGAGGAGCCTGGTGGGCTATAGTCCACAGGGTCGCCAAGAGTCGGACAAGACTGAACAACTTCACTTTCACTTTCACAGTCAGTTATAGTCACCGTTGTGATTAACACAATGGTGTTATAGTCACCATAATGCAGGGAGAGAAACTGATTCTCCATATAAAGTCATATACATAGAGCTTTTAGAAGTTCAAAGCAATTTCTGAAAACTACTGTACTGCATTAATTAGAATAACGAACAAAAAACTAAAATCAATTTTATCAGTCAAAAATATTACTGTCCAAAAATAATAAATATGATTCAGATTATCTATGTAGACACATAAAAGTCTTCACATTATTTAATTAAGTGAGACAAACAGTCCTTGCTAATGTTGCTTTAGTCATTTCCAACTCTTTGTGACCCCATGGACCATAGCCCTCCAGGCTCCTCTGTCTATGTGATTCTCCAGTCAAGAATACTGGAGTGGGTTGCCATTTCCTTTCTCCAGAGGACCTTAATGAGCCAGGGATTGAACCCACATCTCTAGAAAGAAAAACATCATTTTATATACTACAATAAGAACCTTAATAATTTTCTTTCACAAACAGCTAACAATATCCAGCTACTTCTAAAACAGAGATTATAAAATATTTATGAAATAAGCTTACTTTACTGGTTTTAGGGCTCTATTACTTAGCTCCTTTGGAATTTTGAAATGTGGATTTCAAAATTCCATCAGTTATATGTCACGCAGCATGAGGCTTCTCATATGAGACCATTTTTTATATCCTTTATTTATAGTTATGCTGAGCTTCCCTGGTGGCTCAGTGGTACAGTTGAATGCTTTATATCTTGTCTTGAGGATCCTGAAGAAGCCTTTATGATGAAAGCTTTAGCTTAGCCCCCGAGATGATAGATGAAAGCTTACAGTGTTCCGCTGGATTCATGGTCTCCAAAGAAGAAGGTTTAACTTCAGGACCAAAGACAGTCTCAGTCACTCAGAACTTTGTGTAGTAGAAATTTTATTAAAGCTATAGTGACAGAAAAAACTTCTGACATAGACATCAGAAGGTGGTAGAATGATTATCTGCATCATTGACTTGAGCAGAGCATTGTATATTTATTTTTCAGTTGGCATGCTGAGAATAGAAAAAAATACCTCAAGGCTATGAAAATTTTGCCCAGATTTTTTCTATAACATGCATCCTGGGATGACATCAGCATGAGATTAGCCAGAAGGAACGAGTTAACCCAGAGCTCAAGGCTGTGGAACTTTTAACCAGACCTTCTCCCATAACATATATTCTGAGTTCAAAAAAGCATATCCTTGAACAAGAGATACTGATGCCTGAGAGGCCTATGTGTCTAAGGCAAAAGAAATGCGAAAAATAAAGAATGCTGACTTCCTCCTTAAACTTAGACTTAAGTTTAAGGGGCCTTAGACTTGGACTCCTATCAACTCGCCTAAGTTAATTCTCTCAAAGTATCCACTTGCCCATGGAGGAGATGCAAGTTTTATCCTTGGATCAGAAAGATCCCCTGGAGAAGGAAATGGCAATGCACTCCAGTATTCTTGCCTTGAGAATCCCATGGACAGAGGAACCTGGTGGATACAGTCAATGTGGTCACAGAAGAATCAGACATGACTGAGTGACCAAAACAACAGCAGCACCATGGCTGTGATACAAAGCATGTTCAAGAAAGGGAAAGTTTTTCTGAATAAAAGTATTGCTTCTTTGATGAACATATTTTTTGACATAATTTTTCTACTATGTGTATTTATAACTTTATTTGTTAAATAATAAATACCATCAGATCATATCAGATCAGTCACTCAGTCGTGTCTGACTCTTTGCGATCCCATGAACTGCAGCACGCCAGGCCTCCCTGTCCATCATCAGCTCTCGGAGGTCACTCAGACTCACTCCATCGAGTCAGTGATGCCATCCAGCCATCTCATCCTCTGTCGTCCCCTTCTCCTCCTGCCCCCAATCCCTCCCAGCATCAGAGTCTTTTCCAATGAGTCAACTCTTCGCATGAGGTGGCCAAAATACTGGAGTTTCAGCTTTAGCATCATTCCTTCCAAAGAAATCCCAGGGCTGATCTCCTTCAGAATGGACTGGTTGGATCTCTTTGCAGTCCAAGGGACTCTCAAGAGTCTTCTCCAACACCACAGTTCAAAAGCATCAATTCTTCGGTGCTCAGCCTTCTTCACAGTCCAGCTCTCACATCCATACATGACCACAGGAAAGACCATAGCCTTGACTAGGCGAACCTTTGTTGGCAAAGTGATGTCTCTGCTTTTGAATATGCTATCTAGGTTGGTCATAACTTTCCTTCCAAGGAGTAAGCGTCTTTTAATTTCATGGCTGCAGTCACCATCTGCAGTGATTTTGGAGCCCAGAAAAATAAAGTCTGACACTGTTTCCACTGTTTCTCCATCTATTTCCCATGTAGTGATGGGACCAGATGCCATGATCTTCGTTTTCTGAATGTTGAGCTTTAAGCCAACCTTTTCACTCTCCACTTTCACTTTCATCAAGAGGCTTTTGAGTTCCTCTTCACTCTCTGCCATAAGGGTGGTATCATCTGCATATTTGAGGTTATTGATATTTCTCCCAGCAATCTTGATTCCAGCTTGTGTTTCATCCAGTCCAGCATTTCTCATGATGTACTCTGCATATAAGTTAAATAAACATGGTGACAATATACAGCCTTGACGTACTCCTTTTCCTATTTGGAACCAGTCTGTTGTTCCATGACCAGTTCTAACTGTTGCTTCCTGACCTGCATACAGATTTCTCAAGAGGCAGATCAGGTGGTCTGGTATTCCCATCTCTCTCAGAATTTTCCACACTTTGTTGTGATCTACACAGTCAAAGGCTTTGGCATAGTCAATAAAGCAGAAATAAATGTTTTTCTGGAACTCTATTGCTTTTTCCATGATCCAGCGGATGTTGGCAATTTGATCTCTGGTTCCTCTGCCTTTTCTAAAACCAGCTTGAACATCAGGAAGTTCACGGTTCACATATTGCTGAAGCCTGGCTTGGAGAATTTTGAGCATTACTTTACTAGCGTGTGAGATGAGTGCAATTGTGCGGTAGTTTGAGCACTCTTTGGCATTGCCTTTCTTTGGGATTGGGATGAAAACTGACCTTTTCCAATCTTGTGGCCACTGCTGAGTTTTCCAATTTTGCTGGCATATTGAGTGCAGCACTTTCACAGCATCATCTTTCAGGATTTGGAATAGCTCCACTGGAATTCCATCACCTCCACTAGCTTTGTTCATAGTGATGCTTTCTAAGGCCCACTTGACTTCACATTCCAGGATGTCTGGCTCTAGGTCAGTGATCACACCATCATGATTATCTGGGTCGTGAAGCTCTTTTTTTGTACAGTTCTTCTGTGTATTCTTGCCACCTCTTCTTAATATCTTCTGCTTCTGTTAGGTCCATACCATTTCTGTCCTTTATCGAGCCCATTTTTGCATGAAATGTTCCTTTGGTATCTCTGATTTTCTTGAATAGATCCTTAGTCTTTCCCACATGGCACTATTTTTATACATGCAGTCAATAGAATATAAAATGCATTGAAGAAGAAGAAGTTGCATAAGTTATGACCTCTTGGGAAGCTTATATTTAAGATCTAGATGGCATGTAGTATTATTGCAGAAATGATTCTTTGACTTCATGAAACAGATGGTTGCCATAGTAACCTTTTTCTATATCATATAGCATTTTTTCCTGTTGGATATTAAGCCTAGCAATATAACTTAAATTAATTTTTTGGATTTTATACTTTAAGTTGTCACAGTAAAACATTCTTGCATTTGAGAAGGATATTTGGATTTTTAGAACCACAATATGTTTTGTCCATAAATTTAAATAAAATCATGTAACATTGAGAATTATAACTTTTCTGTGCATGTTCATTTTTAGTGAATGTGTCTCTTGACAAGAATGCCAAAAAAAAAAAGGAAATGTTTAAACTGATTAAAGCTGATTAAAATTCCTACTATCTGACACATCTTATCTTTTATTTTCTTTGCTCAGTATAATATACCCTTCATAGACAATTTTTTCATGACAGTGAATATCTAGAGCCTATGACATTACCTAGTACACAGAAGTTGTAAAATAAATGCTGCCAAATAAAATGTATATAATGAGATCATATCATTTTTACAATTTGAAAAAAATAAATATCTTTAAAATGTTTGTTGAAGTCAGAAACTGGTATATTAATTCTTTTTACACTGTAAGTAAAAAAGCTTGAATTTTGACATTCCTTTCCAGGTGGCACTGACAATAAAGAATTTGCCTGGAGTGAGGAAGACCCAGATTTGATCCCTGGATCAGGAAGATCTCCTGGAGAAGGGAATGGCTGCACACTCCAGCATTCTTGCCTGGAGAATTCCATAGACAGAGGAGCCTGGCAGACTACAGTCCATGAGTTTGCAAAGAGTTAGACACGACTTAGCAAATAACAACTGCTCAAAGTTCTAAGGAATAATTATTTTCCCTTTAGGTTTTACATTGTAACATGTACATTTGATCTGATCTGATCTGATCCTGTGCCAAGGTTCATCTTCCAATAAAAGCTTTCCACTTTATAATCATCTGATTTTAAGCTTACATTTATCTAAAAATAAAAAGTTATCAGCATGATTTAGAATCACTTTGCACCTCAAACTACAGAGAAGTTGGAGTGCTTTTTTTAATATATTTATGAAAGAATTAAAATCATTACCATTTTAATAAATATCTAGATTTTTAAGCAATCAGGTTTGTGGTAATTAGCTTCAGCAGCCATAGAAATTTGCTACATTTTCCCTCACCAAATATACAACTATGATGATCAAACATTATCTACACTTGCCTTTTATTAAAAATATATCCTTTTAAATCATAAACATGAGGTCATTTTTTCTAAAAAATCAAGAAAACAGTCGCACTCTTTTCCTTTTTTTAATATAACAAGAGCTACGAAGATTTTCCGTCATTATTCTTTCTTGTGAATAATTTCATAATGTGACATAATCACCTTCATTTATACATTCTCTGTTTTCACCTTGAGTTGATTTTAATTAATAATTTTTTTTGGCATATTCCAAGTTTTGCAATAACAAATAACATGGAACTTATGATTTTAAAATGGACTATAGCTATGTAATAAGAAACTATATTGGCACTATCAGAGTCATCTGGTTAATTTCAAATGCTCAGAAATGAAAGTGAATCAGAATCACACATAAATTTTAATTCATATGTAATAACAAGAGCATAATATATATACATATATTTCTATCCACATAAATGCATATGTGCAAATGTATGTGTATATATAAGCAAATATATGTGTATATACATTGTACAGGAGACAGGGATCAAGACCATTCCCATGAAAAAGAAATGCAAAAAAGCAAAATGGCTGTCGGGGGAGGCCTTGCAAATAGCTGTGAAAAGAAGAGAAGCAAAAAGCAAAGGAGAAAAGGAAAGATATAAACATCTGAATGCAGAGTTCCAAAGAATAGCAAGAAGAGATAAGAAAGCCTTCTTCAGCGATCAATGCAAAGAAATAGAGGAAAACAACAGAATGGGAAAGACTAGGGATCTATTCAAGAAAATCAGAGATACCAAAGGAACATTTCATGCAAAAATGGGCTTGATAAAGGACAAGAAATGGTATGGACCTAACAGAAGCAGAAGATATTAAGAAGAGGTGGCAAGAATACACAGAAGAACTGTACAAAAAAGAGCTTCACAACCCAGATAATCATGATGGTGTGATCACTGACCTAGAGCCAGACATCCTGGAATGTGAAGTCAAGTGGGCCTTAGAAAGCATCACTACGAACAAAGCTAGTGGAGGTGATGGAATTCCAGTGGAGCTATTCCAAACCCTGAAGGATGATGCTGTGAAAGTGCTGCACTCAGTATGCCAGCAAATTTGGAAAACTCAGCAGTGGCCACAGGATTGGAAAAGGTCAGTTTTCATCCCAATCCCAAAGAAAGGCAATGCCAAAGAGTGCTCAAACTACCGCACAATTGCACTCATCTCACACGCTAGTAAAGTAATGCTCAAAATTCTCCAAGCCAGGCTTCAGCAATATGTGAACTGTGAACTTCCTGATGTTCAAGCTGGATTTAGAAAAGGCAGAGGAACCAGAGATCAAATTGCCAACATCCACTGGATCATGGAAAAAGCAAGAGAGTTCCAGAAAAACATCTATTTATGCTTTATTGACTATGCTAAAGCCTTTGACTGTGTAGATCACAATAAAGTGTGGAAAATTCTGAAAGAGATGGGAATACCAGACCACCTGATCTGCCTCTTGAGAAATCTGTATGCAGGTCAGGAAGCAACAGTTAGAACTGGTCATGGAACAACAGACTGGTTCCAAATAGGAAAAGGAGTACGTCAAGGCTGTATATTGTCACCATGTTTGTTTAACATATATGCAGAGTACATCATGAGAAATGCTGGACTGGAAGAAACACAAGCTGGAATCAAGATTGCTGGGAGAAATATCAATAACCTCAGATATGCGGATGACACCACCCTTATGGCAGAAAGTGAAGAGGAACTCAAAAGCCTCTTGATGAAAGTGAAAGTGGAGAGTGAAAAGGTTGGCTTAAAGCTCAACATTCAGAAAACGAAGATCATGGCATCTGGTCCCATCACTACATGGGAAATAGATGGAGAAACAGTGGAAACAGTGTCAGACTTTATTTTTCTGGGCTCCAAAATCACTGCAGATGGTGACTGCAGCCATGAAATTAAAAGACGCTTACTCCTTGGAAGGAAAGTTATGACCAACCTAGATAGCATATTCAAAAGCAGAGACATCACTTTGCCAACAAAGGTTCGCCTAGTCAAGGCTATGGTCTTTCCTGTGGTCATGTATGGATGTGAGAGCTGGACTGTGAAGAAGGCTGAGCACCGAAGAATTGATGCTTTTGAACTGTGGTGTTGGAGAAGACTCTTGAGAGTCCCTTGGACTGCAAGGAGATCCAACCAGTCCATTCTGAAGGAGATCAGCCCTGGGATTTCTTTGGAAGGAATGATGCTAAAGCTGAAACTCCAGTATTTTGGCCACCTCATGCGAAGAGTTGACTCATTGGAGAAGACTCTGATGCTGGGAGGGATTGGAGGCAGGAGGCTAAGGGGGACGACAGAGAATGAGATGGCTCGATGGCATCACTGACTCGATGGATGTGAGTCTGAGTGACCTCCGAGAGCTGATGATGGACAGGGAGGCCTGGCGTGCTGCAGTTCATGGGGTCGCAAAGAGTCGGACACGACTGAGCGACTGATCTGATCTGATCTGATCTGATACATATATATATATACATACTACATATGTATTCTATTTATTTACATGTATCATTTTAAATAAAGTGAATTGTATATCAGAACCTCCATCATGTATTGATAGAGATGGATATTTAAAATATAATACAAGTGGCTTCCCTGGTGGTCCAATGGTTAAAAATTTACCTTAATGTGTAGATTTCAACTCAATTTCCAACACAGGGGGTACAGGTTTGATCCTTGGTGGGGGAACTAAGATATCTCACATGTCTTGCTGCCAAAACACTGAAAACATAAAACAGAAGCAATATTTTAACAAATTTAATACTTTTAAAATAGTCTACCTCAAAAAAGTCATTTAAAAATAACATAATAGAACAAAAGACAAAATATATCTTTCTGTTTATAATAGAATTTTCTCAAATATCTTGATCAATGTGTAGGTTTTAACTCAATTTCTCTGCATAAATATAGAACTAGTGTAGATATGCTTTTTGCACTATAGATAAAAGAGCATATTTATATAAATATGCTTATTTGAATTTCACTGAAATATTGTGCTCAGAACTCCATAGCAAAACTTTAATCAATCTATATACTTTCTTCTTAAGAGTCTAAGTAGGACATATGCTAGATAACAATTGAAGATTTTCCCTTTTTTAAAGACATTTGTAAAATATAAACAAAACTAAATGACAGAATTATTTTCAGTTCAGAAAAATAAATCTCTAAAACCAGTTAAACTCCAAATGAAAATCAGAAGAGGTAATTATGTAAGTGCAACCTTTACGCTTACATAATATATGGGTACCATGTCATTTTCCTTTGTAAGTTTATATACTTTAGTTTCAGAGCCTATTTTATTATCTATTTCCATACTCAAAACATCATTACCATAAAACATCAGATTAAAAAAAAGTCTAAAAAGAGATAGAGCAGAGAGGAAAATTAAATTTACTTTAAAAGTATGTTATTCTCCCAATCTAGTAAAAACACAGACATTTATTATTCTCATTTGTAAACATTCAGAAAAGAATGCATAGTCATTTGTCTTCCCTGATACTAAAGTGATATAGAAGCTTTGGTCATAAATGATAATGAAGTTTCTGTCCCAGGTTCCATATCTGTTTCTGTCTCTCTCTGTGGCTTCCATGATACGAAAACTAAAGTGTGCAGCAGATTGGTTAATTCCTCTGTGTGTGAACTACAGCTCAATGAGAGATAAACAAACTCTCCTCTGGGAACAACTGAGCAGAAGTTTGTCTGATAACCATCTGACTTATGATCACTGCTACATTTTAGCTGTTGAAATGAAGTGCTTCCTAGTCAAGAGACTAGGCTATAAAATATTAGGTGAATAAACATTAAGGTGCTTAACTTATGGTGTTTAATCATGTATCTGGATTGCACAGTATAAATTATGTTGATAGTGTCATAGGCCATTGTTTCTGAACATATAATTTAACTATCAATACATAAAAGGATATGAACATTTATAGCATTAATCATATAATTGAATCAATCAAGAGACTTCATGATTGTATTAATCTCCTTTAAACTTAAGAGTAGAGTATTTTAACAAATCAAAGATATTATTTTCCTACCTGATAAACTTAGCTGTGTGTTAAATTGATTGCAAACATGCCCTTTAAAAGTATACCTACAAATTTTGATTTTTTAAATTTAAGTATTCTTTAATATCAGTTTTATTTTCTACTTTTAAAGGCCTTAGACAAAGCTTTCCTAAGGACATGATATTGAGCTAATTATTTATAATGCAACTAGAAGAATGAAGAAGAGTCATTTAAATGAAAAGCTAGCTGAAAGGATATTTTTAGTCTATAATTCTTTAGATTGAGAACAATATTCAGAATCTTGAGGAAGTAACAAATGCACCAAGTCCAGAGTACTAAGGGGTATGGGGCAGTGGCTTAGCAGACAGAGGGGACAATAGACAAATACAAGATTTGATGTAGTTGGCATTCTCAGAAACTGATATTCAGATAAGCAAATAAAGTATTTCTCTATGTTGTTGTTGTTCAGTTGATAAATCAGGTCCAACTTTTTGCAGTCCCATGGACTGCAGCATATCAGGCTCCTCTGTCCTTCACTATATCCTGGAGTTTGTTCAAATTCATGTTCATTAACATCCATGATGTCTAAACATCTCATCCTCTACACCCTCTTCTCCTTTTGTCTCAGTGTTACCCAGTATCAGGGTTTTTTGTTTTTGTTTTTGTTTTTTTCCAGTGAGTCAGATCTTCACATCTGGTGGACAAAGTATTGGAGTTTCAGCTTCAGCATCAGTTCTACCAAGGAATATTCAGCGTTGATTTCCTTTAGGATGGACTGGCTGGATCTTCTTGCCTTCCTGGGAACTCTCAAGAGTCTTCTGCAACACCACTGTTCGAAAGCATCAATTCTTTGGTGCTCAGCCCTCTTTACGGTCCATCTCTCACATTTGTACATGACTACTCAAAAAACTGTAGATTTGACTACATGGACTTTTGTCAGTAAATAGGTGTTTTTGCTTTTTAATTGGTTCATTTCAGTCACTCAGTCATATCCGACTCTTAGCAACCCCACAGATTACAGAATGCCAGGCTTCCCGAGCTTGACTCCCAGAGCTTGCTCAAACTCATGTCCATTGAATCAGTAATCCCATCCAACCATCTCATCCTCTGTAGGCCCGTTTTCCTCTTGCCTTCAATCTTTGTCAGCATCAGGGTCTTTTCCAATGAGTCAGTTCTTCACATGAGATGGCCAAAGGGTTGGAGCTTCAACTTCAGCAACAGTCCTTCCAATGAATATTCAGGACAGATTTCCTTTAGGATTCACTGGTTGGATCTCCTTGCAGTCAAAGGGACTTTCAAGAATCTTCTCCAAACAACAGTTCAAAAGCATCGATTCTTCAGTGCTCATCTTTTGTTATGGTCCAACTCTTGCATCCATACATGACTACTGGAAAAACCATAGCTTTGACTAGATGGACTTTTTTGGCAAAGTAATGTCTCTGCTTTTTAATATGCTATCTAGGTTGATCATAGGTTTTCTTCCAAGGAGTAAGCATCTTTTAATTTCATGGCTGCAGTCACGATCTGCAGTGAATTTGGAGCCCTAGAAAATTAAGTCTCTCATTGTTTCCATTGATTCCTCATCTATTTGACATGAAGTAATGGGGTCGCAAAGAGCCGGACACGACTGAGCGACTGATCTCTGATCTCTCTAATGGGACTAAATGCCATGATCTTTGTTTTCTGAATGTTGACTTCTTAAGTCAGCTTTTTCATTTTGGACAGAAAGCAAAGTAGACCATAAGTGAGAGTTTATTCCTGGGGTCTTAATTCCTTTTATTACATTGATCTACAGTGTATCCATGATACATTACCTGTATTAAAACTCTGGCTGCCTTTTTAGAACTTAATCCTGAATTTCATATGGGAATGCAAAAACTGAAACAATCTTGGAAAAGGAAAAAAAGTCAGAGAGCCTACACTTTACAATTTTAAAACTTATAACAAAATTGCAATAAAGTGTGGTGCTGGCATATGGATACTATTGTAGATCAATGTAATAAATGGAATGAAGACCCTAGGAATAAGCTCTCATTTATGGTTTACTTTGCTTTCTATCCATAATTAAAACAGTACATCTGTCTTCTTCAAAGTTTCTTGCTGCTGTATATTTTAAATGTTGCTGCTCATCAGAGGGGAATATTTTTCCATATGTAATTATTGAATGGACTCAGGAGACTACTTTCAATTAGAGGGGACCTTCTCAAACCTCAAAGTACATTTGAATAATCAGGGTACCTTAGTAAAATGCACATTCCAAATCATTAATTTTGAATTAGGGTCTGAAATCGTGCATATCTGACAAGCTAAGTAAACTGGGCACAGATTTACTCTTAGTAACCATGGTCCACAGTATATTAAACTGTATTAACTAGTAAAATGGGAAATGTTATGGCAAACAAAATGATTTATGTGCTGCTGCTGCTGCTAAGTCACTTCAGTCGTGTTCGACTCCGTGCGACCCCATAGACGGTAGCCCACCAGGCTCCCGGTCCCTGGGATTCCCCAGGCAAGAATACTGGAATGGGTTGCCATTTCCTTCTCCAATGCATGAAAGTGAAAAGTGAAAGTGAAGTCACTCAGTTGTGTCCGACTTTTCGCCACCCCCTGGACTGCAGCCTACGAGGCTGCTCCGTCCATGGGAGTTTCCAGGCAAGAGTACGGGAGTGGGTCACCAGTGCCTTCTCCGATTTAGGTGCTAAGTTACCCTAATTATTCAAAATTTGCGTTGCAGTCAGATTCTTTAGTAGGTGAGCCACCAGGGAAGCCCAAGAGTACTGGAGTCGGTAGCCTATACCTTCTCTAGCAGATCTTCCTGACCCAGGAATTGAACCGGGTTCTCCTGAACTGCAAGTGGATTCTTTATCAGTTGAGCTGCCAGGGAATCCCAGTAAAATTGGAAATATTATGGTAAAAAAAAAAAAAAAAATGATCTATGTGGTCAAGAACCCTGGAAACATTCAAATACATAAAATTTTCAAAAAAAGGTCTCATATCAGTAGAATATTCATATTATCTGGATTAATCCATAATAGATATGGAAAAGGAAATATTCCAAATCAAGAAATATTGATAATATTAATAACCTATAATATGTCCTTAGAGCTTATAGTTAAGAAAATATGTTAAAAAGAAAAAATATCACAGAGAACAAGATGAGTAAACAAAAGTTGATTTTATTCTGATCCTATTGCCAGCAGCTGGGGAGACAGAACAGATCAAGCCTGCATACCCAGCTCCATGGGAAGAAAAGGCAACAAGATTTTAAATATTGGAGTGAGCTAGTGGAAAATTACTGAAGGGTACTGAGTGGGAGCTTGATCAATTGGGTATGTCTACCACATTAAGTGGTTCCCAAGTTTGCAAATGCTTTCCTCTGTGATTAGGCCATTTATGTTTGATAATTAGCTTTTCCCAAAGAAAAGAAAAATTTCTCCTATCTTCATCACTAGTAGTTTTGCAACTTGAAGCAAGGCTCTAGGTTAGACTGAAGTTAGTCTCCTACACTCCTGTAGAGATTGACACATAGGGACTGCGTCTTCCTTGATTACTTTAAAAGGGATGGCTCCTAGGTCTTTGAGAAAAAAGAGTGGTTGTTGCTATTGTTCAGTTGCTAAGTTGTGCTCAACTCTTTGTGACTCCACGGACTGTGACACCTCAGGCTCTTCTGTCCTCCTCAGGCTTCCCTGAAGGCTTAGTGGTAAAGAATCTACCTGCCAGTGCAAGAGATGGTGGTTCAGTCCCTGGGTTGGGAAGATCCCCTGCAGAAGGAAATGGTAATTCACCCCAGTATTCTTACCTGGAAAATTCCATGGACAGAGGAGGCTGATGGTAGGCAGTCTATGAGGTTGCAAAAGGAGAAAGACAGTCCTGAGTTACAAAACTTGAAAGAGCCTTTTAAAAACATATTTATCTCTAAGGGACAAAGAAATAAAGTAAAATTACATATTTTAATGCTCTAAGAAAAGAAATAGATCAGATGATTCAGGAGAAAGTCATGAAATACCCATCAAGTAAATACCTAAATATATAATAGAAGTCATTGAAAGTGTGTACTTGAAATTGAAAGTTTTGTTTTGATAAAAGTTGTTTAACATTTCAGTTTAATCTGCAAGAAGCAAACATATCCATCATTCTAGGCTTCTTGAAATTTTGCTAAATGTATGACCGTTCATATTATGCAATATTCAGTTCAGTTTAGTTCAGTTCAATTCAGTCAGTAGTGTCCGACTCCTTGCGACCCCATGAATCGCAACATGCCAGGCCTCCCTGTCCATCACCAACTCCCGAAGTTCACTCAAACTCATGTCCATCGAGTCAGTGATGCCATCCAGCCATCTCATCCTCTGCCATCCCCTTCTCCTCCTGTCCCCAGTCCCTCCCAGCATCAGAGTTTTTTCCAATGAGTCAACTCTTTGCATTAGGTGGCCAAAGTACTGGAGTTTCAGCTTTAGCATCATTCCTTTCAAAGAACACCCAGGACTGATCTCCTTTAGAATGGACTGGTTGGATCTCCCTGCAGTCTGGTTTTCAGTTAATTAAAGTTATGTGCTATGCTTTGTTATTTTGACAAGGAGATTCTTATACATACAGAAAGCTAGCATCATTCACCCAGTGGTTTATTGATTCTATTGTATTGTTTCATATTGTATTGTTCAAGGGAAATTTAGTTTGTAGATACTAAGAACATTACCCATTCATCTGATTAGTGTCACACAGATTGCAGACCTTATATTTAGCAAGAAGAAAACAGCTTTGATGAGATTAGCTATCCAGTTTGAAATCTTGATAAAGTGTGGAGAGGAATCTCACTGAAGTCACTTAAAAAAAAAAAAAAAAGTCCTATGAGTCTAAACCAAAAACAGAAGCACCATTCCATACAGAAAGCTGTCTGAGATTGACAGTAGTGAGGTTTCCCAGAAAAAGTAAAGTCTTTCTCTGGCTGCCAGAAACAGGCCTGATTCATGTTCAAGGAAATATTCTTCCTAATCTGAAGAATATTGAGATATATCTCTGAGAATATTTCAAGTTCAGTGGACCAGTGAATTAAAGCTATCTCTGATGTATACCCTCAAATGTACACAGTGAATGCCATTCCCTGTAACAGCAAAGATCCATATATGTGTTAATATCTAGAGTTTAAATATGTAGCAGAATACATGTACAAGCCTCTACCTACTAAAATGTAATTTTTAAATCATCTGATTTTGAAAACAAATAACTAAACATCAGTGTAACCTCTAATTCAGTCTATGACATGAAAGTAATACACATAAAATTTTAACACAGAGATCTGAGAAAATCATCCTCAGATGCCCTAAGAAAATTACAGGATTTTACAGGGAAAAATCATGAGGTTCTAGGATAGAAAACTTTCATTTCATGTGTGAAAATCAAGGCTAGGAAAGAATGAACAGTTAGGGAGTGGCTATGAATAAAACTCAAGCACATGGTAGCTTGGATGGTAAAGAATCTACCTGCAATGCAGGAGATTTCACATTCGATTCCTGGGTCAGGAAGATCTACTGTAGAAGGAATAACCTACCCATTCCAATATTTTGGGGCTTCTCTGGTGGCTCAGCTGGTAAAGAATCCGCCTACAATGAGGGAGATTTGTGTTTGATCCCTGGGGTTGGGAAGATCCTCTGGAGAAGGGAATGACCACCCATTCCAGTATTCTGGCCTGGAGAATTCCATGGACTGTGTAGTCCATGGGATCCCAAAGAGTGGACAAGACTGAGTGACTTTCACTTTCATGTTTAAAAGCAAGCAAGCAAACAAACAAACAAAAAAAAACAACTCTGGCATGCTATTTCTTTTTTTTTTTTTAACTGTCATGGCATTATTTGTTTAAAAAGATTTATTAGCTTGGAATTTATTCATTATTTTCACAACCTCTTGCAGAGGTTAAGAAAAGCAAATTTGAGATTTATTAATTTGGCTAATCCTCTCATTTATATGTACTCTAATACCTAGTTTAACCTTTCTAGATATGCCATATGATTATTTAACTGGCAAAAATGCTGACTACCTTATGGTTTCATTGTGGATATTAAATGTAATAGTGTATATAAAACAATTAGCATGTTTTCTGTGCCAAACAAATGGTAGCTACTCTGTAATTATCATTATCATAAGATATTCAAACTGATTTAACCAATATTATTATCATATGTTATCTGATTCAGCAGCTCACATACAATTACATCTGTACATATTCTAAGAGTCAGCAAATGCAGCGGAGGGTTGGCAAGTTAATGACAGCCAATGATTTCAATGATCCAAAGAACAACAAAAAACAAACAAAAGTTTTCAGTTAAGAAAAACGTTTTTCTGTTTTCTCTGTTATAAACAGTTCTACACCTAGCTTATGGAATGGCTACACTATTTTCCTTTGCTGATAAATATGACCTTTGTCCTTCTACTGATGAAGAGCCACAGATTTTCCTTCTCTAATTCTATATTTACTCAACTTTTCTAGAGAGAGTCCACCTACATTTTTTCCTGAACTTCTATAAGTTTTGTCACTAAAAGATTGTTGTGCATAAATTTTATATCACAAAATGTGTTAGTTTTTTATTTGTAAGATAAAGAACAGAAAAAAAGTAGAATATTTTCCCTCCTTGACTATTATTCAGTTTTGCTTTTATTTGAACTCAAATAAATTCACAATAATATATTAATGACATATTTTAAATTGATATTGAAAATTGGCAGTATTTTGTTGTTGTTTAATCTCAAAGTCATTTCTGACCCTTTTGTGATGCCATGGATTGTAGAATGTTGAGTTCCTCTGTCCATGGGATTTCCCAGCCAAGAATACTGGAGTGGGTTATCATTTCCTTCTACAGGAATCGTCCTGACCCAGGGATCAAACCCACATCTCCTGCACTGGCAGGCGGATTCTTCATTAGTGAGCCACCAAGAAAGCACAAATGGCAATATTAATTGGTATCATTCAAAGGTAGCTTATTTAAATTTATAAACAACTATCAGAAGTCAAGTTTTGATTATCTTGATTTGAGTTGCAACATTTTACTGACTTGACAAAATAAGTGAACTCTACTTATATAAGAGACTGAAGTACATGCTTGTTTGAACTTAATCTGAAGGTTAATGTTCCAAATCAAGCCTTCCTTCTTCTTTAAAGAAAATGTATTAAAAATTAAGTATAATTCACTGAAACTTCCATTCACTTCATATGTTTACTTTTTCTCTGATGTTGAAACCAATTATTTTCATTGTTTGAGGTTCAGAGCATCTTCTATGCTACTGGAATATAATCTACTGGCTATAATATAAAGATCTCATTGGGGCAGCAGTCCCAATATGGAAGAGGAATAGGACAGGGAGAACACTTTCTCCTCCAAAAATTCATCAAAAGATCATTTGAATGCTGAGCTACTTCCACAAAACCACTTCTGAACGCTGGTGGAGGACATTGGACACCAAGAAAGGCAGCCCATTCTCTTCAAAAGGAGGTAGGACAAAGAAGGACAACAATTTAGGGATGAAGACCTGTCCTGGGTAGGGAGACATGATGGAGGAGAAGTTTCCAAACAGTAGGAAATGCTCTCACAAACAGGTCTGTGGGGAGTTTTGGAATCTCAGAGGGCAACATAGTCAGGTTCAGTCACTCAGTTGTGTCCAACTCTTTGAGACCCCATGGACTGCAGCATGCCAGGCCTCCCTGTCCAACACAAAATCCCAGAGTTTATGCAAACTCATGTCCATTGAGTTGATGATACCTTCTAACCATCTCATCCTCTGTCATCCCCTTCTCCTCCTGCCTTCAATCTTTTCCAACATAATGGTCTTTTCAAATGAGTCATCACTTCTCATCAGGTGGCCCAAATATTGGAGTTTCTGCTTCAACATCAGTCCTTCCTATGAACACCCAGGACTGATCTCCTATAAGATGGACTGGTTGGATCTCCTTGCGACTCTCAAGAGTCTTCTCCAACATCACAGTTCAAGAGCATCAAATCTTCTGTGCCAGCTTTCTTTATAGTTCAACTCTCAGACCCATATATGACCACTGGAAAAACCATAGCCTTGACTAGACGGACCTTTGTTGGCAAAGTAATGTCTCTGCTTTATAATACACTGTTTAGGTAGGTCATAACTTTCCTTCCAAGGAATAAGTGTCTTTTAATTTCATAGCAGCAATCACTATCTGGAGTGATTTGGAACCCCCAAAATAAAGTCAGACACTGTTTGCCCTGTTTGCCCATCTATTTGCTATGAAGTAATGAGACCAGATGTCATGATCTTTGTTTTCTGAATGTTCAGCTTTAAGCCAAGTTTTTCTCTCTCCTCTTTCACTTTCATCAAGAAGCTCTTTAGTTCTTTTCTGCTTTCTAACATTGATGTCATCTGCATATCTGAGGTTACTGATATTTCTCCCGGCAATCTTGATTCCAGCTTATGCTTCCTCCTGCCTAGCATTTCTCATGATGTACTCTGCATATAAGTTAAATAAGCAGGGTGACATTGCCTTGACATACTCCTTTTCCTATTTGGAACCTGTCTGTTGTTCCATGTCCAGTTCTAACTGTTGCTTCCTGACCTGCATATAGGTTTCTCAAGAGGCAGGTCAGGTGATCTGGTATTCCCAACTCTTTATGAATTTTCCACAGTATTTGTGATCTACACAGTCAAGGCTTTGGCATAGTCAATAAAGCAGAAATATATATTTTTCTGGAACTCTGTTGATTTTTTGATGATCCAGTGAATGTTGGCAATTTGATCTCTGGTTCCTCTGCCTTTTCTAAAACCAGCTTGAACATCTGGAAGTTCACGGTTCACGTATTGCTGAAGGCTGACTTGCATCAATTTACTAGCATGTGAGATGAATGCAACTGTGTGGTAGTTTGAGCAATATTTGGCATTGTCTTCCTTAGGGATTGGAATGAAAACTGACCTTTTCCAGTCCTGTGGCCACTGCTGAGTTTTCCATATTTGCTGGCATATTTAGTGCAGCATTTTCACAGCATAATCTTTTAGGATTTGAAATAGCTCAACTGGAGTTCCATCACCTCCACTAGCTTTGTTAGTAGTGATACTTGCTAAGGCCCACTTGACTTCACATTCCAGGATGTCTGGCTCTAGGTCAGTGATCACACAATTGTGATTATCTGTGTCATGATGATATCTTCTGTGTAGCCTTGACACCTCTTCTTAATATCTTCTGCTTCTGTTAGGTCCATACCATTTCTGTTCATTTTTTGAGCCCATTTTTGCATGGAATGTTCCCTTGGTATCTCTAACTTTCTTGAAGAGATCTCTAGTCCTTCCCATTTTGTTTTCCTCTATTTCTTTGCACTGATTACTGAAGAAGGCTTTCTTATCTCTCCTTGCTATACTTTGGAACTCTGCATTCAGATGGGTATATCTTTCCTTTTCTACTTTGCTTTTCACTTCCCTTCTTTTCACAGCTATTTGTAATGCCTTCTCAAACAGCCATTTCGCTTTTTTTACATTTCTTTTTCTTGGGGACGATCTTGATCCCTGTCTCCTATACAATGTCACGAACCTCTGTCCATCATTCCTCAGGTACTCTGTCTATCAGATATAGCCCTCAAATCTCTTTCTCACTTCCAATGTATAATCATAAGGGATTTCACAACTGTGAGAAAAAAAAAAAACCAAAACAAAACACCCACAGAATATGCACGTAACATATCTGCCAGCAGAGAAGTATCATAGAACCTCGTGTCCACCATCATCTTGTGGGGCTGGACAGGGAAGAGTAGGCTGCATAATTGGTGCTAAGGACCATCATCTCATGCCTTGGCCAGGAATTGAATCTGGGTGTCCCACATGGGAGGTGAGAATTCTAATACTGAACCACCAGTGTGGTGACTGTGTATATTGTCACCCTGCTTATTTAATGTATATACAGAGCACTTCATGAGAAACACTAGGCTGGATGAAGCATAAGCTGGAATCAAGATTGCTGGGAGAAATATCAATAACCTCGGATATGCAGATGACACCACCCTTATGGCAGAAAGTGAAGAAGAACTAAAGAGGCTCTTGATGAATGTGAAGAGGAGAGTGAAAAAGTTTGCTTAGAGCTCAACATTCAGAAAACTAAGATCATGAGATCCAGTCCCATCACTTCATGGCAAATAGATAGGGAAACAGTGCAAACAGTGGCAGATTTTATTTTTGGAGCTCCAAAATCACTGCAGATGCTGACTGCAGCCATGAGATTAAAAGATGCTTACTCCTTGGAAGGACAGTTATGAACAACCTAGGCAGCATATTATAAAGCAGAGACATTACTTTGCCAACAAAGGTCTGTCTAGTTAAGGTTATGGTCTTTCCAGTAGTCATGTACGGATGTAAGATTTGGACTATAAAGAAAGCTGAACACCAAAGAATTGATGGTTTTGAACTGTGATGTTGGAGAAGAATCCTGAGAGTCCCTTGGACTGCAAAGAGACCCAACCAGTTTCTCCTAAAGGAGATCAATTCTGAGTGTTCATTTGAAGGACTGATGTTGAAGCTGAAACTCCAGTACTTTAGCTACCTGATGTAAAGAGCTGACTCATTTGAAAATACCCTGATGCTGGGAACTCTTGACAGTGGGAGGAGAAGTTGACGACAGAGGAGGAGATGGTTAGAGGGCATCATGAACTCAATGAACATGAGTTTGGGTAAACTCCAGCAGTTGGTGATGGACAGGGATACCTAGCATGCTTCAGTCCACGGGGTAGCAAAGAGTCAGACATGAATGAGAGACTGAACTGAACTGAAGGTAAGGACCAGGGGGCCTGAATGTCCTGAGAACCGTCTGAGGGAGCTAATGTGAGATAGCAACACAAACTGTGGGATTGCCACAGAGAAAATAAAAGAGAACTTTCTCATGAAAGTCTCTAACATGCAGCCTGGCCTACTCACAGAATAAAGGATTGAGTGAATACCAAAGAAGAGCTAGCTGGTTGCATACAGGCCCCTTCTACCCTCCACCAGAGGCAGAGAGGCAGGCCAGTGACAGCCAGGGCCAGAAAGCAAGGAGCTGCTGCAATCTTGGCCTTGGAGACTGGCATCCTCCACCAAACTGTGAGCAGGCTCCCAGTTTCCAACCATGTCTTTTTGGGATTTTGAATGGTTGACATCTACCAGGAGGGTCACAGACTGAGATCAGCTCCCCAGAGGAGACACTCGGCATACCTTAGATGGTGCTCTTGTGGCACACCCGGGAATCTGAGCGACTGGGCATGGGGAGGTGATTAAGACACACACTAGGGACAATGTGTTAGCCAAACACCTGGTTGCTTGAGCTGCTCAGTCCTGGGAAGTGCACAAAACTCAAGCTCAACTCAGTTTGGGCGCTTGTAGAGTACACAAGAAACTGAGTGGCTTAGACCTGGGAAGTGCACCAAATGCAGGGCCCACTTTGGACAATGTCCCTGCAGAGCACCCTGAAGCCTGAGCAGTGTAGACCAAGGAATCACATGCCACCTTGAGCTGAGGCAAACCCAGTGTGGTCCATACACTGTGAGCACTCCCTACAAATGCCAGTAATATTTGTTTGCAATATCCCTCCCTCCCCACAACGCAATTGAACAAGTGAGCCTAAATAAGTGACCACCTTCACCCCCTTGTGTCAGGGAGGAAATTGGACACTGAAGAGACTTGCAGAAAAAGGAAGCCAAAATTTAAAAAAAAAAAAAAAAAAAAAGAAGAGAGAACCGCTCTGGAAGTGATAGGTGCAACAGATTAAAACCCTGTAGTTAACATTGACTAAGCATTGGAGGGGACCTATATACCTTGAGAAAAAGTACAAGCTGAAACAAGGAACTATCTGAAACTGAACTGACCCCACACTGTCCACAACAGCTCTAGAGAAATTCCTAGATATATTTTTATTATTATCACTTTTTAAAAAGATCTTTATTACTCCTTTAATTTTCATTTTTATAACCTTGCAAAAAAATCCAAGTTTTAAAGAAAATTTAAAGAAAATTTATATATATATATATATATATATATATATATATATATATATATATATATATTGTGACTGATTTTGCTTGGTATTTTTTTTTTTTTTTTTTGAGAGTCTAACATCTACTCTAAATTTTTAATCTTTGCTTTTTGGTATTTATTATCAATTTTGTACCTTTAAGAATCTAATCTTCAGTTTCCATTTTCACTTAGGGATGTGATAACTGGCTTGATTTTTCTTTCCCCTTTTCACTCTCCCTTTTCTCCCCTAGGTCACCTCTATCTCCTCCCTCCCCATTCTCTTCTCTGTGTAACTCTGTGAATCTCTCTGGGTGTTCCAGACTGTGGAGAGCACTTAGGGAGTTGATTACTGGATAGAGTGCTCTCTCCATTTTTGACTCCTTGTCTCCTCTTAGTCACCTCTATCTCTTCCTCTCTCTCTCTCTCTCTCTCTCTCTCTCTCTCTCTATCTATCTATCTCTCTCTCTCTCTCACACCCTCTTTTCTTCTCCATGTGATTCCGTGAACTTCTCTGTGTGTCCCTTGCTATGGAGAATTGTTTCACCATTAATCTAGATGCTGTATCATCTGTGCTGTATGGATGGAGAAATTTAGAGGCTACTGTAAGAATAATACTGAAAGCCAGAGGCAGGAGGCTTAACTTCAAAACTTGAGAACTTCAGAGAACCCCCAATTCCAGGGAACATTAATAGACAAAAGCTCACCCTAAAACCTCCATAACTACACTGAAAACAGGCCCCACCCAAGAGCCAATAATTTCCAGAGCAAGACATACCATGATAATTCTCCAGCAAATCAAGAGCACAGCCCTGAGCATTAAAAGTTAGGTTAGACAAAGCTGTGCCAAACCCAAAGACACCAAAAAACTCACTACTGGACACTTCATTGCATTCCAGAGAGAAGGGATCCAGCTCCACCCACCAGAACACAGACACAAATTTGCACAGGAAATGTTGACAAGTCACTGGTCCAACCCCACCCACAATAAAGAGGAATCATGAACTTCCAGTCTACAGAAAGGGAACCCCAAACACAGAAATCCAAACAAAATGAAAAGGCAGAGAAATATTCAGCAGGTGGATGATAAATGGCCAACAAACTAAATAAAAGAGGAGGTGATAGGGAGTCTACTTGATAAAGAATTCAGGATAATGATAGTACAGATGATCCAAAATCTTGAAAACAAAATGGAGCTATAGATAAATAGATTAGAGACAATAATTGAGAAGATGCAAGAAATGTTTAACAAGGACCGGAAAAAAAAAAAAGAAGAATAAAAAGAGTCAGTCAATAATGAATAACGCAGCAACCGAGATCAAAAGGACTCTGGAGGGAATCAACAGGAGAATAACTGAGCCAGAAGATAGGGTAAATGAGAGGGAAGATAGAATGATGGGAATAAATGAAGCAGAGGGGGGAAAAAAGAATTAGAAAAAGTAAGGACAAACTCAGAAACCTCTGGGACAATGTTAAACACCCCAACATTTGAATCATAGGAGTCCCAGAAGAAGAAGACAAAATGAAAGGGCATGAGAAAATATTTGAGATAATAGTTGAAAACTTCCCTAAAATGGGAAAGGAAATAGCCACCCAAGTCCAAGAAATCCAGAGAGTCCCAAACTGATAAACCCAAGGCAAAACACCCCAATAAACATATTAATCAGACTAAGGAAGATCAAACACAAAGAGCAAATATTAAAAGCAGGAAGGGAAAAGTAGCAAATAACACTCAAGGGGATTCCCATAAGGATAACAGCTGATCATTTCATAGAAACTCTTCAGGCCAGAAAGCAATGGCAAGTCATGCTTAAAATGATGAAAGAGAAAAGCCTTCAACCCAGATTACTATATCCAGCAAGGATCTCATTCAAATATAGAGAAATTAAAAGCTTTATAGACAAGCAAAAGCTGAGAGAATTCAGTACCACCAAACTAGCTGTTCAACAAATGCTAAAAGATCTTCTCTAGACAGGAAACACAGAAAAGGTGTATAAACTCAAACCCAAAACAACAAAGTAAATGGCACTGGATCATACTTATCAATAATTACCTTAAATGTAAATGGGTTGAGTGCCCCAAACAGAAGACAAAGGCTAACTGAATGGATACCAAAACAAGACCCTTATATATGCCATCTACAAGAGACCCACCTCAAGCCCAGGAACATATACAGACTCAAAGTGAAGTGCTAGAAAAAGATATTTCATGCAAATTGATATTTTAAAAAAAAGCAGGAGTAACAATACTCATATCAGATAAAATAGACTTTGAAATACAGACCTTGAAAAGAGACAAAGAAGGACACTACATAATGATCAAAGGATCAATCCAAGAAGATTAAGCAATTATAAACATACATACAACCAAGATAGCAGCACCTCAATATGTAAGGCAAATGCTAACAAGTATGAAAGGGGAAATTAACAGTAACACAATAATAGTGAGAGACTTTAATATTTCACTCACACCTATTGATAGATGAACCAAACAGAAAATTACCAAGGAAACAAAAACTTTAAATGATACAATGGACCATTTAGACCTAATTGATATCCATAGGACATTTCACCCCAAATAAATGGATTTCACTGTTTCCTCAAGTGCACACAGAACATTCTCCATGATAGATCACATCCTGGGCCATAAATCCTGCCTTGGTAAATTAAAAAAATTGGAATCATTTCAAGTATCTTTTCTGATCACAATGCAGTAAGATTAGATGTCAACTATAGGGGAAACAATGTTAAAAATACAAACATGTGGATGCTAAATGACACACTTATGAATAACCAACAAATCATGGAAAAAAAAAAAAAAAAAAAAAAGGAAATTAAAGTACACAAAGAAACACATGAAAATGAAAATATGAAAATCCAAAACCTATACCAGTGAACCAGTGAAGTCGCTCAGTCGTGTCTGACTCTTTGGAATCTCATGGACTGTAGCCTACCAGGCTCCTCCATCCATGACATTTTCCAGGCAAGAGTACTGGAGTGGGTGGCCATTTCTTTCTCCAGGGGATTCAGTAAAAGTAGTGCTAAGGGGAAGGTTCATAGCAATACAAGCCTACCTCAAGAAACAAGAGAAAAGTGAAAGTGAAGTTGCTCAGTCATGTCCGAATCTTTGCAACCCCATGGACTGTAGCCCACAAGGCTCCTCCGTCCATGGGATTCTCCAGGCAAGAATACTGGAGTGGGTTGCCATTTTCTTCTCCAGGGGAATCTTTCCAAAAGAAACAAGAGAAAAGCCAAATAAATAACCTAACATTACACCTAAAGTGAAAAGCAAAGGAGAAAAGGAAAGACATAAGCATCTGAATGCAGAGTTTCAGAGAATAGCAAGGAGAGATAAGAAAGCCTTCCTCAGCGATCAATGCAAAGAAATAGAAGAAAACAACAGAATGGGAAAGACTGGAGATTTCTTCAAGAAAATTAGAGATACCAAGGGAACTTTTCATGAAAAGATGGGCTCGATAAAGGACAGAAATGGTATGGACCTAACAGAAGCAGTAGATACAAAGAAGAGGTGGCAAGAATACACAGAACTGTACAAAAAAGATTTTCATGACCAAGATAATAACTATCGTGTGATTATCACCTAGAGCCAGACATCCTGGAATGTGAAATCAAGCGGGCCTTAGAAAGATAATGAAAGATGATGCTGTGAAAGTGCTGTACCCAATATGCAAGCAAAATTGGAAAACTTCGCAGTGGCCACAGTACTGGAAGAGTCAGTTTTCATTCCAATCCCAAAGAAAGGTAATGCCAAAGAATGCTCAAACTACTGCACAATTGCACTCATCTCACATGCTAGTAAAGTAATGTTCAAAATTCTCCAAGCCAAGCTTCAGCAATTCATGAACTGTGAACTTCCAGATGCTCAAGCTGGTTTTAGAAAAGGCAGAGGAACCAGATATCAAATTGCCAACACCTGCTGGATCATGGAAAAAGCAAAAGAGTTCCAGAAAAACATCTATTTCTGCTTTATTGACTATGCCAACTCCTTTGACTGTGTGGATCACAATAACTTGTGGAAAATTCTGAAAGAGATGGGAATACCAGACCACCTGACCTTCCTCTTGAGAAACCTATATGCAGGTCAGGAATCAACAGTTAGAACTGGATATGGAACAACAGACTGGTTCCAAATAGGAAAAGGAGTACGTCAAGGCTGTATATTGTCACCCTGTTGATTTAACTTATATGCAGAGTACATCATGAGAAATGCTGGGCTGGAAGAAGCACAAGCTGGAATCAAGATTACTGGGAAAAATATCAATAATATTAGATATGCTGATGACACTACCCTTATGGCAGAATGTGAAGAGGAACTAAAAAGCCTCTTGATGAAAGTGAAAGAGGAGAGTGAAAAGTTGGCTTAAAGCTCAACATTCAGAAAACGAAGATCATGGCATGTGGTCCCATCACTTCATGGGAAATACATGGGGAAACAATGGAAACAGTGTCAGACTTTCTTTTTTGGGCTCCAAAATCACTGCAGATGGTGACTGCAGTCATGAAATTTAAAAATGTGTACTCCTTGGAAGGAAAGTTATGACCAACCTAGATGGTATATTCAAAAGCAGAGACATTACTTTGCCAACAAAATCCATCTAGTCAAGACTATGTTTTTTCCAGTCGTCATGTATGGATGTTAGAGTTGTACTGTGAAGAAAGCTGAGCACTGAAGTATTGATGCTTTTAACCTGTGGTGTTGGAGTAAACTCTTGAGAGTCCCTTGGAATGCAAGGAGATCCAACCAGTCTATTCTAAAGGAGATCAGTTCTGGGTGTTCTTTGGAAGGAATGATGCTAAAGCTGAAACTCCAGTACTTAGGCCACCTCATGTGAAGAGTTGACTCATTGGGAAAGATTCTGATGCTAGGAGGAGAAGGGGACGACAGAAGATGAGATGGCTGGATGGCATCACTGACTCAATGGACATGAGTTTGAATGAACTCCGAGAGTTGGTGATGGACAAGGAGGCCTGGCATGCTGCAGTTCATGAGGTTTCAAAGAGTTGGACATGACTGAGTGACTGAAGTGAACTGAACAATTAAAGCAACTAGAAAAAGAAGAAATGAAGAACCTCAGGGTTAGTAGAAGGAAAGAAATCATTAAATTAGGGCAACAATAAATGAAAAAAGAAAATGAGACTATAGCAAAAGTCAACAAAACCAAAAGCTGCTTCTTTGAGAATATAATTAAAATAGACAAACCATTAGCCAGACTCATCAGGAAAAAAAGAGAGAAGATTCAGACAACAAACTAAGAAATGAAAATGGAGAAATCACAATAGACAACACAGATATACAAATAATCATAAGAGACTCCTGTCAGCAACTACATACCAATAAAGTGGACAACTTTAAAGGAATGGACGAATTCTTAGAAAAATACAACTTTCCAAAACTGAATCAGAAAGAAATAGAAAAACTTAAAGGACTCATCACAAGCATGGAAATTAAAATTGTAATTAAAAGTCTTCCAACAAAATACAGCCCAGGACCAGATGGCTTCACATGTGAATTGCTAACACCTATCCTACTCAAACTCTTCCAGAAAATTGCAGAGGAAGGTAAACTGCCAAATGCATTCTACGAGGCCACCATCACACTAATGCCAAAACCAGACAAAAATGCCATACAAAAAGAAAACTACAGGCCAATATCACTGATGAACATAGATGCAAAAATAGTCAACAAATTCTAGCAAACAGAATTCAACAATATATTAAAAATATCCTACATTATGACCAAGTGGGCTTTATCCCAGGGATGCAAGGATTCTTCAATATTTGCAAATCAATCAATGTGATACATCACATTGACAAGTTGAAAAATAAAAACCATATGATTATCTCAATAGATGCCGAGAAAGCCTTTGACAAAATCCAACATCCATTTATGATAAAAGCTCTCCAGAAAGCAAGTATAGAAGGAACATACCTCAACATAATAAAAGCCATATATGGCAAACCCACAGCAAACATTATTCTCAATGGTGAAAAATTGAAAGCATTTCCCCTAAAGTCACAAACAAGACAAGTGTGCCTGCTCTCACCACTACTATCTAGCATAGTTTTAGAAGTTTTAGGCACAGCAATCAGAGAAGTAAAAGAAATAAAAGGAATCCAGATTGGAAAAGAATAAATAAAACTCTCACTGATTGCATATGACATGATCCTTGACATAGAAAACCCTAAAGAGACCACCAGAAATTACCAGAGCTAATCAATGAATACAGTAAAGTTGCAGGATATAAAATTAATACACAGAAAGCCCTTGCATTCCTATACACTAATAATGAGAAAACAGAAAGAGAAATTAAGGAAACACACTCATTCATCATTGTGACAGAAAGAATAAAATACCTAGGAATAAACCTACCTAAATAAACAAAAGACCTATATATAGAAAACTATAAAACACTGATGAAAGAAATCAAAGAGGATGCAAATAGATGGTGAAATATACCATGTTCAAGGATCTGAAGAATCAATATAGTGAAAATGAATATACTACCCAAAGCAATATACAGATTCAACGAAATCCCTATCAAGCTACTAATGGTATTTTTCATAGAACTAGAACAAATAATATAACAATTTGTATGAAAATACAAAAAACTTTGAATAGCCAGAGCAATTTGAGAAAGAAGAATAGAACTGGAGGAATCAATCTGCCTGATTTCAGACTGTACTACAAAGCTGCAGTCATCAAGACAGTTTGGTACTGCACAAAAACAAAAATATCAATGAGTGGAACACAATAGAAAGCCCAAAGATAAATCCAAACATGTATGTACACCTATGTACACCTTATCTTTGACAAAGGAGGCAAAAATATAAAATGGAGAAAAGATAATCTCTTTAACAAGTGATGCTGGGAAAACTGGTCAACCACCTGTAAAAGAATGAAATTAGAACACTTTCTAACACCATACACAAAAATAAACTCAAACTGGATTAAAGATCTAAATTTAAGACCAGAAACTGCAAAACTCTTAGAGGAAAACATGGGAAAAACACTCTCTGGAAATAAATCACAGCAAGATCCACTATGACCTACCTTCCAGAGTAATGGAAATAAAGCAAAAATAAACAAATGGTACCTAATTAAGCTTAAAAGCTTTTGCACTCTCTGAAATAAGTCACAGCAAGATTTACTATGACCTACCTTCCAGAGTAATGGAAATAAAAGCAAAAATAAACAAATGGGACCTAATTAAACCTAAAAGCTTTTGAAGGAAACTCTAAGAAAAGTGAAGATACAGCCTTCAGAATGGGTGAAAATAATAGCAAACAAAGCAACTGACAAAGAAATAATCTCAAAAATATACAAGCAGCTCATGCAGCTCAATACCAGAAAAATAAATGACCCAATCAAAAAATGGGCCAAAGAACTAAACAAACATTTTTCCAAAGAAGACATACAGATGGTTAACAAACACATGGAAAGATGCTCAGCATCACTCATTATCAGAGAAATGCAAATCAAAACCATAATGAGGTACCATCTTATGCCAGTCAGAATGGCTGCTATCAAAAAGTCTACAAAAATTAAATATTGGAGAGGGTGTGAAGAAAAGGGAACCCTCTTATACTGTTGGTGGGAATGCAAAATAGTACAGCACTATGGAGAATAGTGTGGAGATTTCTTAAAAAGCTGGAAATAGAACTGCCATACGACCCAGCAATCCCACTGCTGGGCATAAACATCAAGGAAACCAGAATTGAAAGAGACATGTGTACCTCAATGTACATGATAGCACTGTTTACAATAGCTAGGACATGAAAGCAACCTAGATGTCCATCCGCAGAAGAATGGAAAAGAAAGCTGTGGTACATATACACAATGGAATATTACTCAACTATTAGAAGAATGAATTTGAATCAGTTCTAATGAAGTGGGTGAAACTGATGCCTATGATACAAAGTGAAGTAATTCAGAAAGAAAAACACCAATAGAGTATGTAAATGCATATATATGAAATTTAGAAAGATGGTCACAATGACCCTATATGTGAAACAGCAAAAGAGACGCAGACATAAAGAACAGACTTTTCCACTCTTGGGAGGAGGCAAGGGTCGGATTATGTGAGAGAATATTATTGAAACCAGTATATTACTTTATGCAAAATCAATGACCAGTCCAAGTTCGATGAATGAAACAGGGCACTAAAAGCCAGTACACTGGGACAACCTAGAGGGATAGGATGGGGAGGGAGGTGGGAGGGGGATTCAGGTTGGGGAACACATGTATACCCATGGCAGATTCATGTCAGTGTATGGCAAAACCAATACAATATTGTAAAGTAATTAGCCTACAATTAAATAAATAAATTTATATTTAAAATAAAATAAATTAATTAATTAAATAAAAAAGATCTCATTGGTATATCTCTGTAATTATTCAAGAGGTAAAGGCACAAGTAATAAGCTTTGATGTATAGGCAGTTTTTTCTTTTAATACTAGTTGAAGAACCCCTGGGCGAAAGCCTACTTGACCTTCTTGAAAGCAGCTTGCTTCCAACACTCATAACTGATGCTCATACATGATCACTTGGCTGCCAATATTTGTAACCATCTGTTATGGTGGCAACATGCCTGCTCACTAAATAATGTGATATTTTAGATTGTAGGTGCCAATTAAGTAGATTGGCCATCCTAAAAATTCTGAGAGCATTTTTTCTGTACAGAAAGTGATGCTACATTAGCAACCACATGGATTCTTATCATTAAACCATCTGTTTACCCTTTTGGGGCCAAACATCTTCATGGAAGGAAAATAGAGAGCACTTGAGAAAAATTGGTGAGAATCTGTTGTGAAATAGATTTTGTTATACCTGGATCTATTTTAAAATTGACTTTATATATATGAGCGACTTCACTTTCACTTTTCACTTTCATGCATTGGAGAAGGAAATGGCAGCCTACTCTAGTGTTCTTGCCCAGAATCTCAGGGATGGGGGAGCCTGGTGGGCTGCCATCTATGGGGTCGCACAGAGTCTGACATGACTGAAGCAACTTAGCAGCAGCAGCAGCAGCATATAAGCGTAAAACTACCAAACCTATGAAAATCCATAAAACTTATAAGTAATTACTTTCATAAGTAACTAAAATAAATATCATTGATATATTGTTTTTTCATCAGTGCGGGTTTTTAAGTGTGCATAAAAATCTGATACATCTAGGACTTGAACTGGAGGAGGTTCCTGTGTTGAATAAACTTTTGTAGATCTCAGCAATAATGATTGGAATCTGGGTGGTGCAGTCCCATCAACAGGTTGACCCCAGTTGATCATATCAGAGAACAGGGCACGCTGTGGACATTCGAATGAATAATCCAGGCATTTAATAAATAGCTGCAATTTGTTTCAAGTCCACAGGTTCAAACAAGAGTTTCTTTAAATCTGCCAGTCTGTAGCTTTCCAAATGAAGGGATGAGAATGAAATTCCCTCAGTCATGCCTGACTCTTTGCAGCCTCCTGGATGGTAGCCCACTAGGGTCCTCTGTCCTTGCATGGAATTCTCCAGGCAAGAATACTGGAGTGGGTAGCCATTCCCTTCTTCTGGAGATCTTCCTGACCCAGGGACAGAACCCAGGTCTCATGCATCACAGGCAGATTCTTTACTGTCTGAGCCACTTGGGAAGCCATCAGTTCAGTTCAGTTCAGTTCAGTCACTCAGTCATGTCCGACTCTTTGGGACCCCATGAATCGAAGCAAGCCAAGCCTCTCTGTCCATCACCAACTCCCGGAGTTCACTCAAACTTACGTCCATCCAGTTGGTGATGCCATCTAGCCATCTCATCTTGTCATTCCCTTTTCCTCCTGCCCCCAATCCCTCCCAGCATCACAGTCTTTTCCACTGAGTCAACTCTTCACATGAGGTGGCCAAAGTACTGGAGTTTCAGCTTCAGCATCATTCCTTCCAAAGAACACCCAGGGCCGATCTCCTTTAGAATGGACTGGTTGGATCCCCTTGCAGTCCAAGGGACTCTCAAGAATCTTCTCCAACACCACAGTTCAAAAGCATCAGTTTTTGGTGCTCAGCCTTCTTCACAGTCCAACTCTCGCATCCATACATGACCACTGGAAAAACCATAGCCTTGACTAGACGGACATTTGTTGGCAAAGTAATGTCTCTGCTTTTCAATATGCTGTTTAGGATGGTCATAACCTTCCTTCCAAGGAGTAAGCGTCTTTTAATTTTATGGCTGCAATCACCATCTGCAGCAATTTTGGAGCTCCCCAAAATAAAGTCTGACACTATTTCCACTGTTTCCCCATCTATTTCCCATGAAGTGATGAGACCAGATGCCATGATCTTCGTTTTCTGAATGTTGAGCTTTAAGCCAACCTTTTCACTCTCCTCTTTCACTTTCATCAGGCCTTTAGCCATCATTAAAAATAGAGCCAAATTCCTGGAGAGAATTTTTCATTAGTGTATGAGAAAGGCTTTGAGCTCCATCAAATGAATATAACAATTCTATATAACTTACTGTATGTGTAGACAATTCAGTAATAATGGTTGGACGCTTCAGTATCTCACATTCAACAATTGATAGGATAACATGTGTCTGATAAGATATTTGTATTCAGAATTCATAAACAATTGGAAAATGGGCAAAAGATCTAAATATGCATTTCTCCAAAGAAAATGAACATGCATGACCAATAAATACATGAAAAATGTTAAACATCATTAGACATTTGTAAATGCAATTAAAACTACAATGAGTGCCACATTACATTCTGTAGAATGGCTGTAATAAAAATAAAATAAAAGCAAAAACAAATAATGATAAAATGTGGAGAAACGGAAACTCTTAGACACTTCTGGGGAGAAAGTTAAATCATTCACTGACTGAAAAACCATTTGTCATTCTTCATTTTTTTTTTTTCTTGTGAATTTGTTTTTATTTTTATTGGGCTCTAGGGGATGGGATGGGGACAACACTAGGAAGATGTCCATTCTAACTTTCCTGGGATAGCTTTTGGAGCTTTTTCTTTTTCTTGGAGCCGCTGCTCTTGCTGGCAGCAGCCTCTTCAGGTCCACTGCTGAGCGGCTCCTCCTTGGTAGACAATTTCCGCTTTTTCTTGGGGACCCTCTTGTTTTCTGACTCATCAGGGTCAGTAACTGGTTCCTCTTTGGGAAAAGATTTCTTCCTCTTGGGAAGACTTCCAGTACCAGCTGTCTCTTCAAGATCACTACTAACTAGCTCTTCCTTGGAAAAAGATTTCTTTTTCTTGGGTTTCAAAAAGAGACAGAAGGGTCTTCCATTCCATTCTCCTGAAGAACCTCCTGGGGCTTTTGTTTTTTCTTCTTTTTGGGTCTTTCACTTGTCTCCTCACACTCCTCCGGGGCACTGCTATTTTCTGAAGAAGCCAGGGCAATCGCAGCCAGCCTTTTCTTTTCCTTCATCAAGCGTTTCTTCTCCTGTTTCTCGAGCTTCCTAGTAATCTCAGCAGCCGCTTCCTCTGCCTGAACCATTGCCTCCTTCATGACATCCAGATTCTTTCGGGGAATCTCTCCAGTTTCATAGAAGGACAGCCGCTCCTCAACTTGTTCTTGAAGCTTCTCCCCAAAAACACTGGTGGGCACCTCAGAGAAGCAATCGATTTGTGAGGCAATACTGCATTTGTTTGCCAGGTATCGGGAGATGCGACCTTTGTTCTTGGCAGCTGCTTGGCCAATGAAGGTGAAGTGGAAAATGAGTCCATATTTTGGGGTGTTACCCCTTGTCTTCAAGGCTCTGGAAACTTGGTCCCTTTGCTGGGCCCAGGGAATCACTCAGACACCAGGACTGGTGTCATTCTTCAAAATATTCAGCATAATATTATCATGCTGCTGTTGCTGCTAACTCGCTTCAGTCGTGTCCAACTCTGTGCGACCCCATAGACCGCAGCCCACCAGCCTCCCCTGTCCCTGGGATTCTCCAGGCAAGAACACTAGAGTGGGTTGACATTTCCTTCTCCAATGCATGAAATTGGAAAGTGAAAGTGAAGTCGCTCAGTCGTGTCTGACTCTTAGCGAACATATAGACGGCAGCCCACCAGGCTCCTCCATCCATGGGATTTCCCAGGCAAGAGTACTGGAGTGGGGTGCCATTGCCTTCTCCAAAAATTATCATATGATTCAGTAAATTCACTACTAGGTATAGTACTCAAGAGAACTGACTGTATACATTCATGCAAAACCTTTCACATGAATGTCACTAAAACGTTCATAATATCCAAGTGTTTATCGGCTTATGAATGGATAAATAAATGTGGAATACTCAAATGACAGAATATTATTTGGAAATTAAATAGAGTACCGATATATTCAGCAGCTTAGATGAACCTTGAAATCATGTTAAATGAAAGACACTAGTCATGAAAAAAAATACATATTTTATTATTTCATTTATTTGAAATGTCTGGAGTGGAAAATCCACTGAGATAAAATGTAGATTAATAGTTGTCTGGGAATTGCATAAAAATGGGCAGTGACTGCTGCTACAGGCTTCTTTGGGGGTGACAAATTTTCTAAAATTGATTGTAACAATAATTGCACTGCTCTTCAAATATACCAAAAACATTCACTTGTGCATCTTCACTGGCAGATTTTATAATATGTGAGTTATATATTAACAGAGCTATTTAAAAACTTCTCCAGATTTTAGATATAAATTCCTCTCCTCCAAGCAGCATATTTCACCCAAAGCTCAAGCTTCAATAAAATACCTAGATCTCTTCTTGGAAGAAAATAAAAGTTGAACTAAGAGGAGGAGTGAAGTGCCAACTTAAAGTTTGAGAAGAATACACACAAACAAAATATGTGAAGGAAGCAAAAGCAAGTTTATTTCAGGATATATAATACTAAATTATTTTCATCTGGATGTAATTTCATTCATTTTATTAACAAAATTGAGTTTACTCCTAATTATAAAAAATATATTTTTTAAATGTAAGTATATCTACCAGTGGAGAAGGCATGGCACCCCACTCCAATACTTTTGCCTAGAAAATCCCATGGACAGAGGAGCCTGCTAGGCTGCAGTCCATGGGGTTGCTAGGAAATGGCAACCCACTCCAGTGTTCTTGCCTGGAGAATCCCAGGGACAGGGGAGCCTGGTGGGCTGCCGTCTATGGGGTCGCACAGAGTCGGACACAACTGAAGTGACTTAGCAGCAGTAACAGCAGCATATCTACCAGTGCTCTCTAATACATATAGCAAAAAGAGTGGCGTTATGTTTTGTCTGCTGTACAAATTTAAGTGATTTTCATCATCTACTCTAAGTGTATTTGTCAGCTATAATCTTTTTAAATATAAGCTGATGTTTCAAATATTAATCCAAGTAAATTTTTATTCTAAAAACAGGTATTTTAATTGCAAGTAGTCAAGACTACTAAGGAAGTCTGTTCAGTGAAATTGTGGGTATTGCTGATTATAATTGATGGGGAAAAAACCACCATTACACAGATGTCAGGTTGATGGTTGTAATTCTGAAGAGTAAAGTTGTACTTCTAGTCTACCTCAAACTTCATCTTAAAAACCAGAATGTTTTGTCCTGATATTGGCCCCAAAATCAATTATACGAAGAAGAAAAAAATGTTGAGTTTTATATGCATGGTGAATTTTTGAAGTGATACACAGGAATAATGATTGTGTCTGTGGAGGAGGATTAGGGTGGTTGATGTGACTTTTAATTGTACACTTCTTTTTACATATATGTATATTTATATATTCAAGTAAAGTGAATTAAACTAAAGTTGAATGTTAATGAACCATGGCATAAAGATCTGCTGAGATAATCATAGCATTATATATATTTAATCTTTGATGTTCATGTTTCTCAGGACATGCTTCTCAAAACAAATTGTGTTCAAAATATCTAGACTGCTTATTAAAACACAAAATCCATGAAAGAACTCCAGACATTGCTGTTTAGACCATCTAAGGACTTGGAACATGAATTTTGAATTTTTTTTTTTTACTTTCAGTTTCAGTTCATTTCATTTTCTTTTTATTTATTTATTTTTTTATTTTGCTTAACTTTACAATATTGTATTGCTTTTTGAATTTTTATGGTAAGTTTTGTATTCAGTTTTTTTACATGCTGAACCTCAGTGGCTACTTCACTGTACTATTTACTTTAAAAACCATTAGTACGTAAATAATAAAAGGCATTTACTCTTATGATATCATGATATCTCAATGTCTTGTTGAAACTTTTCCCCCAGCTGTTAGCAGGGGGAAATGACTCCAAATTAACATTTGTCACATGTTCTTTTTCAGACAATTAGTGCAGTATGTATTAAAAAAAAAATCTTCAAAATAAAGGTGAAAATGCATCTTCTATATAAGTCTGTGATAATTTTACACTGATTCTGAGTCTACCTTGAAAGTTTGTGTTAATTGTGCTCTTCTATGTGACTTGGATAACAGAAACCAACTCAAATAATTTTAGAATTTTTGACAATGGTAAGACTTACATTTCAAATATATTTTTAAATGCAGCATATTTGCAAAACTCACTTTTAAGGATATTGTATTTAAATATTTATGTGTTTATTATATAAAATTTATATAGAACACATCTTATTCTAAGAATGAGGACTGTTGCTCACATATAATGTATTGAAAAAAAAACTTTTATTTCTCAAGTAATATTGAAAAAAATTAAACTCATTAAACAACTAGAGAATCTGTTGGCTCATGTGCTCTTGCCACCAGGCTCCACTGTCCATGGAATTTTCCAGGGAAGAGTACTGAAGTGGGTTGCCATTTCCTACTCTAGGGTATCTTCCCAACACAAGGATCGTCTCCTGTTCCTCCTGTAAAGTGGATTCTTTACCACTGCACTACCTAGGGAGCTCAAGATTTGTTTAAAGTCTTTACTCAGTGGTTCAACCATGCCACAGAAAAACTAGTTTCTGACTGCTTCGCTGACAATTGACATTGTCTTCAGACTGACTTCACTTTTTTCACTACCAACAGATCTCAGGGCATTGCTTTTATGTTTATACTATACAAGCAAGAAAATGTATCATTTACCACAGTACTAACAAAAGCTCTGAGAAGCACTTTCATTGGATAAACCACATAATGAGTATACATGTATCCAGAAGGATAGAGTATAGCACTCAGGCTTAGCAAACTACACACTTCGAGCTGGCTTGTTTTGATTGTGTATGGGTTCTAGCATTCAAACTCACAACCCCTACAAGAAGCTGGGAATCTAGGAGAAGAGAAAAGGATTGCAGTGTTGAAAATGCAGTTCATAACATCCAGTGAATCATTTAATTCTGTAATAGAATTATTAAATACAATGTTGTTACAAATTGTTGCAATAGTAAATGTCAGCTTTTATTATTAATAATACAGCTAATCATGATTTCAAGGAAATTTCTGTAAAGAAAGGGAACAAAGCCATTATGGTATTTTTTACCTATTATTTCCATACGCCCAAAGACCTCATATTAAGACTCAAAAAACTTACATTTTTACCACTAAAGTAAAATGTACCTTCAGCATGACAAGTATAATAATGAAACATATTGGCCTTAAAATATTTATAATTCCAGGTATTTGTTACTGCCAATGAATAAAGGTGCTTTTATTTGTGAAGAATGCACTTCAGCTCAGTCTCTCAGTCTTTTTTGACTCTCTGCAAGCTTATGGACTGCAGCATGCCAGGCTTCCCTGTCCATCATCAACCCCTGGAAATTGTTCAAATTCATGTTCAGTAGGTCGGTGAGGCCATCCATCCATCTCATCCTCTATTCTTCCCTTCTCCTCCTTTCTTTGCATCAGGTGGCCAAAGAATTGGAATTTCAGCCTCAGCATCAGTTCTTCCAATGAATATTCAGGACTGATTTCCTTTAGGATTGACTGTTTTGATCTCCTTGAGATAAAAAGATTGAAGTCCAAGGGATTCTTGAGAGTCTTCTCCAACACCACAGTTCAAAAGCATCAATTCTTCAGCATTCAGCCTTTTTACAGTCCAACTCTCACACCCATACATGACTACTGGAAAAACCTGTAGCTTTGACTGGATAGACCTTCGTTGGCAAAGTAATGACACTACATTTTAATATGATGTCAAAGTTGGTCATTGGTTGTCTTCCAAAGACAAAGCATCTTTTAATTTCATGGCTGCAGTCACCATCTGCAGTGATCTTGGAGCACCCCAAATTAAAATCTGTAACTGTTTCCATTGTTTCCCCATTTATTTGACATGAAGTGATGGGATTGGATGCCATGATCTTTGTTTTTTGAATGGTGAGATTTAAGGGAGCTTTTTCACTCTCCTCTTTCACTTTCATCAAAAGGCTCTTTGGTTCGTTTTCACTTTCTGCCACAAGGGTGGTGTCATCTGCGTATCTGAGGTTATTAATATTTCTCCTGAAAATCTTGATTCCAGCTTGTACTTCCTCCAGCCCAGCGTTTCTCATGATGTACTCTGTATTTAAGTTAAATAAGCAGGGTAACAATATACAGCCTTGATGTACTCCTGTCCCAATTTGGAACCAGTCTGTTGTTCCCCATGTTCAGGTGTAACAATTGCTTCTTGACCTTCATATGGATTTCTCAGGAGGCAGGAAAGGTGGTCTTATATTCCCATCTCTTGAAGAGTTTTCTATACTTTGTTGTTATCTATACAGTCAACTTATATGCAGAGTACATCATGAGAAATGCTGGACTGGAAGAAACACAAGTTGGAATCAAGATTGCTGAGAGAAATATCAATAACCTCAGATATGCAGATGACACCACCCTTATGGCAGAAAGTGAAGAGGAACTAAAAAGCCTCTTGATGAAAGTGAAAGTGGAGAGTGAAAAGGTTGACTTAAAGCTCAACCTTCAGAAAATGAAGATCATGGCATCTGGTCCCATCACTACATGGGAAATAGATGGAGAAACAGTGGAAACAGTGTCAGACTTTATTTTTCTGGGCTCCAAAATCACTGCAGATGGTGACTGCAGCCATGAAATTAAAAGACGCTTACTCCTTGGAAGGAAAGTTATGACCAACCTAGATAGCATACTCAAAAGCAGAGACATCACTTTACCAACAAAGGTTCGCCTAGTCAAGACTATGGTCTTTCCTGTGGTCATGTATGGATGTGAGAGCTGGACTGTGAAGAAGGCTGAGTGCTGAAGAATTGATGCTTTTGAACTGTGGTGTTGGCGAAGACTCTTGAGAGTCCCTTGGACTGAAAGGAGATCCAACCAGTCCATTCTGAAGGAGATCAGCCCTGGGATTTCTTTGGAAGGAATGATGCTAAAGCTGAAACTCCAGTATTTTGGCCACCTCATGCGAAGAGTTGACTCACTGGAGAAGACTCTGATGCTGGGAGGGATTGGGGGCAGGAAGAGAAGGGGACGACAGAGGATGAGATGGCTGGATGGTGTCACTGACTCGATGGATGTGAGTCTGGGTGACCTCCGGGAGTTGGTGATGGACAGGGAGGCCTGGCGTGGTGCAGTTCATGGGGTCGCAAAGAGTCGGACATGACTGAGCGGCTGATCTGATCTGATCTGATCTGATCTGACACAGTCAAAGGCTTTGGCTTAATCAATAAAGCAAAAGGAATGTTTTTCTGGTATTCTTTTCTTTTTAGATAATCCAACGGATGTTCACAGTTTAATATCTGGTTCCTCTGCCTTTTCTAAATCCAGCTTGAACATCTAATATTTCACGGATCACATACTGTTGAAGCCTAACTTGGAGAATTTTGAGCATTACTTTACTAGCATGTGAGATGAGTGCATTTTGTGGTATGTGGTAGTTTGAACATTCTTTGCCATTGCCTTTCTTTGGGAATGGAATGAAAACTACCTTTTCCAGACTGTGGCCACTGTTGAGTTTTCCAAATTTGCTGGCATATTCAGTGTAGCACTTTCACAGCATTATCTTTTAAGATTTGAAATAGCTCAACTGGAATTCCATCATCTCCACTACCTTTGTTCATAGTGATGCTTCCTAAGGCCAATTTGACTTCACATTCCATTATGTATGGCTCTGGGTGAGTGATCACACCATTGTGGTTATCTGGATCATTAAGATTTTTGAATAGTTATTCTGTGTATTCTTGCCACTTCTTCTTAATATCTTCTCCTTCTGTTAGGTCCATACCATTTCTACCCTTTATTGTGCCCATCTTTGTATGAAATATTTCCTTGTTATCTCTAATATCCTTGAAGAGATCTCTAGTTTTTTTTTCCATTCTACTTTTATCCTCTATTTCTTTGCATTGATCACTGAGGAAGGCTTTCTTATCTCTTCTTGCTATTCTTTGGAACTCTGCATTCAAGTAGGTATATGTTTCCTTTTCTCCTTTGTCATTAGCTTCTCTTCTTTTCTCAGGTCTTTGTAAGGCCTCCTCACAGAACCATTTTGCCTTTTTGCATTTCTTTTTCTTTGTGATGGTCTTGATCACTGCCTCCTGTACAATGTCACAAACCTCAATCCACTGTTATTTAGGTACTCAGTCTACCAAATTTAATCCCTTGAATTTATTTATCACTTCCACTGTATAGCTGTAAGGGATTTTATTTAGTTCATACCTGAATCTTCTAGTTGTTTCCCTACTTTCTTCAATTTAAGTCTGAATCTGGAAAAAAGGAGTTCATGATCTGAGCCACAGTCAGCTCGTGTTCTTGTTTTTGCTGACTGTATAGAGCTTCTCCATCTTTGGCTGCAAAGAATATAAACAATCTGATTTTGGTATTGACCATCTGGTGATGTCCATGTGTAGAGTCTTGTCTTGTGTTGTTTGAAGAGGGTGTTTTCTATGACCAGTGTGTTCTCTTGACAAAGCTCTGTTTGTCTTTGCCCTGCTTCACTTTGTACTTCAAGGTCACACTTGCTTGTTACTCTGGGTATCTCTTGACTTCCTCCTTTGTATTCTAGTCCCTTATGATTAAAAGGACATCTTTTTTTTTTTTTTTTTTTTTTAGTGTTAGTTCTAGAAGGTCTTGTAGGTCTTCATAGAACTATTAAACTTCTGATTCTTCAGTATTAGTCGTTGGGGCATAGGCTTGGATTAGTGTGATATTGAATGGCTTGCCTTGGAAATGAACAGAGATCATTCAGTCATTTTTGAGATTGTATCAAAGTAATGCATTTCAGACTCTTTTATTGACTATGAGGGCTACTCCATGTCTTTGTAGGGATTCTTTCCCACAGTTGTAGATACAGTGGTCATCTGAATTAAATTCGCCCATTCCAGTCCATTTTAGTTCACTGATTCCTAAAAATGTCAATGTTCACTCTTGCCATCTCTTGTTTGACCACTTCTAATTTACCTTGATTCATGGCCCTAACATTCCAGGTTTCTATGCAGTGTTGTTCTTACAGCATCAGACTTTACTTCCATCACCACTTACATCCTCAACTGGGTGTTGCTTTCACTTTGGCTCTGTCTCTTCATTCTTTCTGGACTTATTTCTCTACTGTTCTCCAGTAGCATATCAGACACCTACTGACCTGTGGAGTTCATCTTTCAGTGTCCTTTCTTTTTGCCTTTTCATACTGTTCATGGGGTTCTCAAGGCAAGAATGCTGAAGTGGTTTTGACATTCCCTTCTCCAGTGGACCACATTTTATCAGAACTTTCCACCATGACCCATCTGACTTGGTTGGCCCCATAAGACATGGCTCATAATTTCATTGAGTTAGACAAGGCTGTGGTCCATGTGATCAATTTGATTAGTTTTCTGTGATTGTAGTTTTCACTCTGTCTGCTTTCTGATGGATAAGGATAAGAAGCTTATGGAAGCTTCTTGATGGGAGAGACTGACTGAGGGAGAAACTGGGTCTTGTTCTGATGGGCCAGGTCAGGCTCAGTAAACCTTTAATCCAGTTTTTTGTTGATGGGTGGGGCTGTGTTCCCTCCCTGTTGCTTAATCTGAGACCTAACTCTGGTGGAGGTAATGAATATAATGGAGACCTCCTTCAAAATGTTCCTTGCTTGTACTGCTGCAGTCAGTTCCCCCCACTCTGCAGCAGGACACCTCTGACCTTTGCCTCACATGGATACTCCTGGACACTCACAGACAAGTCTGGGTCAGTCTCTTGTGGGATCACTGCTCCTTTCTCCTGAGTCCTGGTGCACACAAGTTTTTGTTTGTGCCCTCCAAGAATCTGTTTCCCCAGACCTATAAGTTCTGTAATCAAACCACTCCCTGGGAGTTCTTTGTCCCTTTTCCAGATCCCCAGGTTGGGAAATCTGTTGTGGTTCCTGGCACTTTCTTAATGGTGCCAGAATCTCTTTGGTATAATTGTTCTGCAGTTTGTGGATCTTATGCTCAGCAGCTCTTTGGTGGAGTTAATGACGACCTCCTCAATGAAGGTTTATGCCACATGTGAATATTGCACTGCATTCAGACTTACATTTTTTTACTCATAAATACTAAATAGTTAAATAGAAATATAATCATGATATTAATGACAGGAATACTTTCATGGGAGAATGGTCATAAATTGTTTCAGAACTTTAAAATACAGTGAATGGATTGATAAATTATAAGGTATTGATATATTGATCTCTTTCAACTACCATGACCTTTTCATACAGTGTTGAAGTCATCAAGAATGAGAAATTCTTGTCATATTTAGTATATATGAAATGTTACATTATATATAATGGATAAAATTACTTTCTGAAAATGTTCAGAGGTTTAATATTAGTGTGTGTGTGTGTGTGTGTGTGTGTGTGTATGTGTGTGTCTGTACACACATGTGGGCTCAGTTATGTCCAATTCTTTGTAGCCCTGGGAACTGTAGCCTTCCAGGCTTCTTTGTCCATGGAATTTTCCAGGCAAGAATGCTAGAGTGGATTTCCATTTCATACCACAGTGAATCTTTCTGACCCAGGTATTGAACCCTCATCTCTCACTTTTCCCGCATTGGCAGGTGGATTCTTTACCTCTAGCACCACATGGGAAGCCCAGTTTAATATGTGGATGAGGGTAAGTCTAATATAAACCTGGAGATGAACTAGGCCTGATTAACAGGTAGAAAGAAAAAGTAGAAAGTGATCCTGATAGTATAGCTTGTAACAGTATTGTGCTTGGACCAGTGAATCAACTTGGGAACTTTTTAGAAACACAAATTCTTAAGCCCACTTAGGAAAAGGAGGAGCTTCTCAGGTGGCTCAGTGGTAAAGAATCTGCCTGCTAATGCAGGAGACTCGAGTTCGATCCCTGGCTTGGGAAGATAAACCTACAGGAGGAAATGGCAACCCGCTCTAGCATTCTTGCCTAGGAAATTCCATGGACCTACCCTCTATGGGGTCACAGAGAGTCCTACAGCCACACACAGAACACAGCAGTTACACACTCCAAGAATGCCTAAAGCACAGACAGTTCACATACCTGCTTAAGGCCACAAAGCTAGGAAAGCAGACACCCAGGAAAACAGAAAAAGTCTTTTCCTTTAAATACTATTCTGTAACCATTCATAAGTTTGTCTCTATGAACATGTAAGTTTAGAAGAGTATTAAACCTTAATTTAACACAATAAGATAAATAAAAATGATCCACATACAGCATAAGATTTAATTAAATAATTTACTTGATAAACATATACTTCTAAATTGAAAATCAATGGTGTATCACTTGAATATATATTTATTTTATATTTGTATCAGTAACAGGTATATAATCATACTACTACTACTAATAACAAGGATAAAAATAATATTAGAAACAAGACCAACAAATACGTAGTGGATGGTTATTAAGCATTAAACAGTGTTAAAATGGTTTTGTGTAATCACATTCTTCCTCATTATATTCCTATGAATCAAAGGCATTGAGACTTTTGCCAAACTTAAGCACCTGTTGACGCTAACACAGCTACTTAGTGACAGAGTCAATATTCCAGTTCTTGTTTGTCTCCAGAGTTCCATTCTTGTGTTAAGACTGTGGCTTAACTGGCTGGTGGAGAAAATAACCTCTACCTCAATCAGTGAATTGGCTAAATCTGTAAATCTATAATTCCAAGTAATTTTGCTGTTGTTGTTAGTCATTAAGTCATGTCTGACTCTTTTGTGACCCCATGAACTGCAGCTCCACAAGACTCCCCTGTCCATGGGACTTCCCATGCAAGAATACTGGAGTGGGTTGCCATATACTTCTCCAGGGGATCCCCATCTCTTGCATTACAGGTGGATTCTTTACCACTGAGACATGCAGGAAGACCCATGTGATTCTAGAGTCTTTAAAAATGCAATTCTTATATTTTTAAAAGTGTACTTCAAAGTAGCTGCAATTTTCTGCACATTGCAGCTGGTATTAAGATGGTATTAAGACCATCTTCCAAAAATCTCCTAAACAAATTTTAAGTATTATCTAGACAAGAGCATGTTACTAGAAACTATTGGCAAGCTTATACTGAAATGACCTTCAGTACAAAGGAGAGGGTTTTGAAATATGATATCAATTTTATTACAGTTTTTAGCATTTACTCAAAGTGATATACAGAAGGAGGAAGTAAAAAGAAACAAGCCAATCCATTACTTCATTACAAAAGGGACCAATAATCTTAATGTCCCTTTATACTGTTATATTATGCCAGAGTTCAGTGAGAGGATGCTTCTGAAAATAAAATTTAAGAAGTATTCAGCCACAAATTTTGCCCATATTGAAGACCGTTCCTGAATTCTGAAGGAATGAACTGTAATACTATTCTTTGTTTACTAAATGACATCTATTTAAGCTTTTATGTTTTCTAACATCTGACTATACAATCATTGAACTGTGTTCATATTGTGAACTGAAAAACATTAATGATGCTGTTAAGTAAATTCACTAGCAGAGTGGCTTTCTTTACTAATTTTTAAAGGTACTGAAACAATAGTTTTATTTCAGCTTTCTCAATATGTCTCTTTTTGAGGACAAAAAGAACTAGATTTAAAATAATAAGAAGCAGAATTCTCATCATTACTTCTCTGAGTCTACACAACTGAGCGACTGAACTGACTGACTTCTCTGGAATATGTTTCTATGTCATTCATTAAAATGAATTTAAAAATTTTACATGACGAGCTTCCCTGGCTATCCAATGGTTAAGATGTTACCTTCCAATACAGGAGGTGTGGGTTGGATCCTAGGTGAGGGAAGTAAGATCCCACGTGCCTAGCAGCCAAAAAACCAAAACTTAAAACAATATTATTACAAATTCAATCAGTTAAGTTTAGTTCAATCACTCAGTCATGCCTGACTCTTTGCGACCCCGTGGACTTCAGCATACCAGGCCTCCCTGTCCATCACCAACTCCCAAAGTATACTCAAACTTGTGTCCATTGAGTTGGTGATGCCATTCAACCATCTCATCCTCTTTCATCCCCTTCTCCTCCTTTCTTCAATCTTTCCCAGCATCAGGGTCTCTTCAAGTAAGTCAGTTCTTCAAATTCAATAAAGACTTTTAAATTGTCTACATTAAAACATCTTTAAGAAAATGTCTACATGACTATTTTTCATCTTTGGACAATGATTCTGTCTTTTTCACCATAGTAAAGCTAAAAGAAGTAACAACCCACACCAGCATCCTGATAGTTTTCTACCATATTTCCTAAGGTCTCAGTTGACCTATACTATCATTTGATGGGTTTTCCTTAGTATAAATCGAAATAACAGCAGAAGCCTCCCATTCCTAGATCTTATGCTGACTCAGAAACTCCCATGTTATAGTGTCTATCACAAAGAATAGCTTATGCCACCCACTTCCACGTACAGTTTCATTGTTGGGATTGCAAATGGTAAACACTTATGGCCAGGTTTATGTTCTTGCAAACCAAACTTAAATTTAATACATATTGTGGTTCATGAGATCAGGCTATTGAAAGTTTCAGACTCTGAAAATAAGAGTAATAATTTTGCTAAAATTCTAAGTTTAAAAATTTCAGTGAATCATTTTGAGATATGGTTAGATACTGAACCCTGGAAATACAGTCAGGATTTTTCTTCACATTTTTTCCACATTTACCTTTCTGCTTTTCTTTGTTGATTTCATATTCATCCCTTGCAAATATGAATAAGGATGCTATTTACATTCACAGAAAAATGCACTAGTTATTAAAACTTGATTTACTTATTTTTATTTGATTCCCTTTGATAAAGTTATGAAGAAAAAGTAGCTATTTTAGTAATTTATAGTTACTTTATCTTTAGAGAATTTAAGGGGGTATTTTACAAAAATTAAAATAATAATAACTAGCAATTAATAGTGTACAAATTATAATGAGAGAAATACTATTTTAATTTACTTTATATTTTCTAAAAGGATAAGTTGAAAGCTAAAGCCAGTCTGAAAGCCAATATAAAGTCAATGTAATTTATTCACTGTCCTTTTAGAAAAGGGATTTATTTCTCTATGTGTTAGCATTTGCTTAAAATGTCTTGGCTTACTTTTCAATTCATTTCAGCATTTCAATTTCCTGTGAGTGCTTTCCATTTCTCACTATGTACTAAGAAAGATAGTAAAAATGGCTTAAACATAATTGTCATTTTCATGACAACACTAGAGTATTTCAAATAACGAAAGAAAGATAATCCATTTAAATTCCTATTTTTCATCCACATTGGAATTTTTAGATATAAATGAGTTCATATAAATGGAAAACTGTCATAGAGGTAAGATCATTTAAGCAGTCTGCTGCATTTGAAATAGTTTCATGACAGACCAACATGTCAGGCAGTAAGGCATGGAATTGATACTATGATCAGTAGCTTTTGTCACGATGTTCTTCTTCACTCTGATTCTATTGAAATGTAATAGGGAAATAACCAATTGTCATACACTATAGAGTGCATAATTTTATATATGCTATACAATTGAATATAAAATATTAAATTGTTAAACACTAATATCCAGATAGTGAATTGTTAAGGTGTATGTTGTTCAGTCATTAAATCATGTCCAATTCTTTATGACCCCCATGGACTGCAGCATGCCAGGCTTCCCTAACTTTCAGTATCTGTCAGAGTTTTCTCAATCTCATCCCCATTAAGTCAGTGATGCTATCTAAACATCTCATCCTCTGTCACTCCCTGTTCTCCTGCCCTAATCTTTCCCAGCATCAGGATCTTTCCCAATAGGTCAGCTCTTCACATCAGGTGGCTGAAATATTGGAGCTTCAGCATCAGTCCTAACAATCATTATTCAGAATTACTTCCTTTAGAATTGACTGGTTTTACTTCCTTGCAGTCCAAGGGACTCTTAAGCATCTTCTCCAATACCACAGTTTGAAAGCATCAATTCTTCAGCTCTCAGCCTTCTTTATGGTCCAATTTTGTCATCTGTACATGACAACTGGAAAAACCGTGGGATAGCTGCTCTAGGCCCTCTTGTGCCCTCGCAGACACGGCTCTTTGAAAGTCAGAAAGCGTGGTGGTGAGGAGATACCCCTCATCCAAGGTAAGGAGTAATGGCTGCACTTTGCTGCAGCAGCCGTGAAGAGATACCCCATGCCCAAGGTAAGAAAAACCCATACAAGACGATAGGTGTTGCAAGAGGGCATCAGAGGGCAGACACACTGAAACCATACTCACAGAAAACTAGTCAATCTAATCACACTAGGACCACAGCCTTGTCTAACTCAATGAAACTAAGCCATGCCCGTGGGGCAACCCAAGATGGGTGGGTCATGGTGGAGAGATCTGACAGAATGTGGTCCACTGGAGAAGGAAATGGCAAACAACTTCAGTATTCTTGCCTTGAGAATCCCATGAACAGCATGAAAAGGCAAAATGACAGGATACGGAAAGAGAAACTCCCCAGTTCAGTAGGTGCCCAATATGCTACTGATGATCAGTGGAGAAATAACTCCAGAAAGAATGAAGGGATGGAGCCAAAGCAAAAAGAATACCCAGCTGTGGATGTGACTGGTGATAGAAGCAAGGTCCAATGCTGTAAAGAGCAATATTGCATAGGAACCTGGAATGTCAGGTCCATGAATCAAGGCAAATTGGAAGTGGTCAAACAAGAGATGGCAAGAGTGAATGTCGACATTCTAGGAATCAGCAAACTGAAATGGGTGAATTTAACTCAGATGACCATTATATCTACTACTAGGGGCAGGAATCCCTCAGAAAAAATGGAGTAGCCATCGTGGTTAACAAAAGAGTCCAAAATGCAGTACTTGGATGCAATCTCAAAAACGACAGAATGATCTCTGTTCATTTCCAAGGCAAACCATTCAATATCACAGTAATGAAAGTCTATGCCCCAACCAGTAATGCTGAAGAAGCTGAAGTTGAATGGTCCTAGGAAGACCTACGAGACCTTTTAGAACGAACAACCAAAAAAGATGTCCTTTTCATTATAGGGGAATGGAATGCAAAAGTAGGAAGTCAAGAAACACCTGGAGTAACAGGCAAATTTGGCCTTGGAATATGGAATGAAGCAGGGCAAAGACTAACAGAGTTTTGCCAAGAAAATGCACTGGTCATAGCAAATACCCTCTTCCAACAACACAAGAGAAGACTCTATACATGGACATCACCAGATGGTCAACACCGAAATCAGATAGATTATATTCTTTGCAGCCAAAGATGGAGAAGCTCTATACAATCAGCAAAAACAAGACCAGGAGCTGACTGGCTCAGACCATGAACTCCTTATTGCCAAATTCAGACTTAAATTAAAGAAAGTAGGGAAAACCACTAGACCATTCAGGTATGACCTAAATCAAATCCCTCACGATTATACAGTGGAAGTGAGAAATAGATTTAAGGGCCTAGATCTGATAGATACAGTGCCTGATGAACTATGGAATGAGGTTCGTGACATTGTACAGGAGACCGGGATCAAGACCATCCCCACGGAAAAGAAATGCAAAAAAGCAAAATGGCTGTCTGGGGAGGCCTTACAAATAGCTGTGAAAAGAAGAGAAGCGAAAAGCAAAGGAGAAAAGGAAAGATATAAACATCTGAAGGCAGAGTTCCAAAGAATAGCAAGAAGAGACAAGAAAGCCTTCTTCAGTGATCAATGCAAAGAAACAGAGGAAAACAACAGAATGGGAAAGACTAGGGATCACTTCAAGAATATCAGAGATACCAAAGGAACATTTCATGCAAAGATGGGCTCGATAAAGGACAGAAATGGTATGCACCTAACAGAAGTACAAGATATTAAGAAGAGCTGGCAAGAATACACAGAAGAACTGTCCAAAAAGATCTTCATGACCCAGATAATTGCGATGGTGTGATCACTTACCTAGAGCCAGACCTCTTGGAATGTGAAGTCAAGTGGGCCTTGGAAACCATCACTAGGAACAAAGCTAGTAGAGGTGATGGAATTCCAGTGGAGCTATTCCAAATCCTAAAAGATGATGCTGTGAAAGTGCTGCACTCAATATGCCAGCAATTTTGGAAAACTCAGCAGTGGCCACAGGATTGGTAAATGTCAGTTTTCATTCCAATCCCAAAGAAAGGCAATACCAAAGAATGCTCAAACTACCACACAATTGCACTCATCTCACACGCTAGTAGAGTAATGCTCAAAATTCTCCAAGCCAGGCTTCAGCAATATGTGAACCGTGAACATCTTGATGTTTAAGCTGGTTTTAGAAAAGGCAGAGGAACCAGAGATCAAATTTCCAACATTCACTGGATCATGGAAAAAGCAAGAGAGTTCTAGAAAAACACCTATTTCTGCTTTATTGACCATGCCAAAGCCTTTGACTGTGTAGATCACAATAAACTGTGGAAAATTCTGAAAGAGATGGGAATACCAGACCACCTGATCTGCCTCTTGAGAAATTTGTATGCAGGTCAGGAAGCAACAGTTAGAACTGGTCATGGAACAACAGACTGGTTCCAAATAGGAAAAGGAGTACTTCAAGGCTGTATATTGTCACCCTTTTTCTTTAACTTATACGCAGAGTACATCATGAGAAATGCTGGACTGGAAGAAACACAAGTTGGAATCAAGATTGCTTGGAGAAATATCAATAACCTCAGATATGCAGATGACACCACCCTTATGGCAGAAAGTGAAGAGCAACTAAAAAGCCTCTTGATGAAGGTGAAAGTGGCGAGTGAAAAAGTTGGCGTAAAGTTCAACATTCAGAAAACAAAGATCATGGCATCCGGTCCCATCACTTCATGGGAAATAGATGGGGAAACAGTGGAAACAGTGTCAGACTTTATTTTTATGGGCTCCAAAATCACTGCAGATGGTAATTCCAGCCATGAAATTAAAAGACGCTTACTCCTTGGAAGGAAAGTTATGACCAACCTAGATAGCATATTCAAAAGCAGAAACATTATTTTGCCAACAAAGGTCCATCTAGTCAAGGCTATGATTTTTCCTGTGGTTTGTATGGATGTGAAAATTGGACTGTGAAGAAAGCTGAGCACTAAAGAATGCTGCTGCTAAGTCACTTCAGTCGTGTCTGACTCTGTGTGACCCCACAGACGGCAGCCCACCAGGCTCCCCCGTCCCTGGGATTCTCCAGGCAAGAACACTGGAGTGGGTTGCCATTTCCTTCTCCAATGCATGAAAGTGAAAAGTGAAAGTGAAGTCACTAAGTTGTGTCCGACTCTTAGCAACCCCATGGACTGCAGCCGACCAGGCTCCTCTGTCCGTGGGATTTTCCAGGCAGAAGTACCAGAGTCGGGTACCATTGCCTTCTAAAGAATAGATGCTTTTAAACTGTGGTGTTGGAGAAGACTCTTGAGAGTCCTTTGGACTGCAAGGAGATCCAACCAGTCCATTCTGAAGGAGATCAGCCCTGGGATTTCTTTGGAAGGAATGATGCTAAAGCTGAAACTCCAGTACTTTGGCCACTTCATGCGAAGAGTTGACTCACTGGAAAAGACTCTGATGCTGGGAGGGATTAGGAGCAAGAGGAGAAGGGTACGACAGAGGATGAGATGGCTGGATGGCATCAATGACTCGATGGACGTGAGTTTGAGTGAACTCCGGGAGTTGGTGATTGACAGGGAGGCCTGGTGTGCTGTGAATCATGGGGTCGCAAAGATTCGGACATGACTGAGCAACTGATCTGATCTGATCTGACTGTGACTCTATCTGATCTATATAGTCACAGCTTTGACTATATAGACCTTTGTCACCAAGTAATATTTCTGCTTTTTAATATGATGTCTAGGTTTGTCATAGCTTTTCTTCCAAGTAGTGTCTTAATTTTGTGGCCTCAGTTACTTTCCGAGGTGATTTGGAATTCACCATTCAAGAAACAAAGATCATTCATCCAGTCCCATCACTTCATGGCATATAGATGGGGAAAAAGTGGAAACAGTTGAATTTTAAGCAAACTTTTTCTCCTCTGTCACACTCTAGAGGCTCTTTTGTTCCTCTTCACTCTTTGCCATTCGAGTGTTTATCATCTGCATATCTGAGGTTTCTGATATTTCTCCCAGCAATATTAATTCCAGTTTTTGTTCCATCCAGTCTGGCATTTTGCATGATGTATTTAGCTGGGCTTCCTTGGTGGCACAGCAGTAAAGATTTTACCTGCAATGCAGGAGCTACAGGAGACATGGGTTAGATTTCTGGGTTGGGAAGATCCCTGGAGGAAGGCATGGCAACCCACTCCAGTATTCTTGCTTGGGGAATCCATGGACAGACGAGCCTCCTGGGCTACAGTTCATAGCGTCACACTGAATTGGACACAACAGAAGTTATTTAACACATAAGCATGCACTCTACATAGAAGTTAAATAAACAGAGTTATTATATACAACCTTAAAATACTCCTTTCCCAATTATGAGCCATTCCATGTCTGGTTCAAACTATTGCTTCTTGATTTGCTTACAGGTTTCTCAGAATGCAGTTAAGGTAGTATGGTATTCCCATCTCTTTAAGAATTTTCCAGTTTGTTGTGAGCCATGCAGTCAGAGGCTTTAGCATAGTCAAGGAGACAGAACTATATGTTTTTCTGGAATTCCATTTCTCTGTGATCCAGTGAATGTTGTCAGTTTTATCTCTGGTTCCTCTGCCTTTTCTAAATACAGCTTGTACATCTGGAATTTCTAGGTTCATATACTGCTGAAGTGTAGCTTAAAGGATTTTGTACATTAACTTTCTAGCATGAGAAATGAGTGCAATTGTCTGGCAGTTTGGACATCTTTGGCATTGTCCTTCTTTGGTATTGGAATGAAAATATGCCTTTAAAAAAATAAATCCTATATCCAAATGGGGAGAGCTTAATGGGTGCTCACAATTTACTTTTTTTTTTTCTATAGAAAATCTTTATTAGTTGGACTAATATGCATGGGAGAATAAAGAAGGCAGGATAGATGACAAAGAGAATAGTGTAGAAATGCTGTTTGTGCTATACTACCAGTTGGGTTTAATGGAAAACATTTAGCCAAAGTATGGGTTTGTGGTTTGATGGGTCTAAGTCTTCACAAGGGGTTTAAGAAAGAAAATTGTCAATGCCATATGGTTCGTGTGTTTATCCAATGACATGATGCCTATGTTTCCTAGTAGAGTGTGAGATGGTGAACATGAACAGTTATTCCAAACAGGAATTGCAAATATTTGTACATAACTAAAGCTACTTACAGACTGAGATGAGTTACATGGAGTGGAGCAAAACTGTTGTAAGTGATTCAGATTTAAGGATCATTATTACATATTTGGAATGCAGAACAGACATCTGGCAAACTGACAGAATCATCTTAAAGGAAAAACCAGCAAATAATTATTTTCACTTGAAAAGGCCCAAATATTTGTTCTGCTTTAAAAAAAAATGTTAACATATTTGTTCTCAAGATGCATAAACTCCCTGGAAAATTTGCTTCCACTAGTAATTGTAACTTTTTAAAATGTGATTTCAAATTGCAATTCTCAAAAAAGTATTTTATTAAATGTGTTGGCAGAGCAGTAATTTAATTTTTAAAGCTAGAAATGTGAATATACTCAGACCAAGTTATAATTTATTACAAAAGCCATATATCACTGGCTTTCGTAAGCAAAAATGAAGTATTTAAGTGAAATTTAAATTATTTACTACAGTTATAAACAGAATATATAACAAGCTACATTCAATAGTGTTAATTATCATTTTGAAGTTTACTAGCAAAATAAAGCTGTTTTGTAATCACATTATTTTCTATTTGCTTTTATATTATATGAATTTCAGGAGTACAGCATTGTAATTCAGCCTCTGTATATATATTACAGAGTGATCACCCCCACAAGTCTAGTCACTATCCATCACCATACTGTTGACCCTGTTCGCCCACGCTTCAAATCCCTTCCTCTTTGATTTATGCTCTTTATGAGTTTTATTTTAATGCCTATTTTGAAACATAATTTTGAAATCATATAAATGCTTGCTTTGAGAGGCCATAATGTTGAACAGATGTAGCTTAAGGTATAGTTTAACAATAATCTTATTTTGTTTACTCTTTGCTTAGGGATGTAACTGATGTTTTTATGAAATTTTTCCACATAATAGTTAAGACAAAAATAAATTTAAGACACAAATAGTCACAAATATTTTAATAATTGGATACACTACTTGAGCTTCCCTGAGCAATTTTACATATGTCTTCAATGTATCAAATGCAATGCTGGAGATCTCTGTATACTTAGTGACTGCTTATCTATTTATCTATATATTTCCTTGGTAATGAAGTGATATTTATTCACCAAAATATTAAAAACTTAGGCATAAATATTTCCTAAATGACTATTTATCCAAGGATATTTTAGCATTTTAAACTTCTACTTCCATAATCACTCAGTTCTAATCTCAACGACTCTTACTTTACTCCCCTCAATATATCTCCACATTTCTTCTGTGCTGTGTTGTTGTTGTTACTTTTGAGCATGTTGTTAGATTTATCTCACAGATTTACTTAGAATATTCGAATATGGAAGGGATCTGTGAGCCTAGAAGTTTGATATAATAATGATAAATTAGATCATTATTTTATATTTTTAAATTTTTTTCAACAGTTATGGGTAGGGGATTAAGAGATCTAAGCTATTATGTTGAAAATAAACTGAAAGGATGTATTGTACAAGGCAGGGAATATAGCAAATACTTTCTAATCACTATGAATAATATTGTATATCAACTATACCTCAATAAAAAGATAATTGGGTTTAGTCTTATAAATGCTATCTAGCAGTGTTTCATTAAAATAAAGAACTGAATGAAAATTATATTATTAAGAGTTTTGAAGGACTCAATGTTTTCAAAAAGAATTAAGACAGAAAAAAGAAAAGTTACCCATAACATTTTTTGCAAAACCATATCTTCTTATTAAAAAAGAAAACGTTAAAATTGCAAAATGTTAAGAGCAGAATTGCTTAGAAGACCATATATTGTGATGGAAGAGGAGAAAGTATTAAGGTTGACTAATAGTCATAGAACATATAAAGCCAGAAAATTTGGAAGAAATGTGTAGAAGTCCTTAAGACCCAGTGAATAAATAAACACAATGTGAAGAAGGAGAGAAATGCAATGTTTGTATGTGTCAATATATATATGAAAAAATATATGTGAATATGTGTCAATATATATATGAAAAAATATAAAGGACATTATACATATATAAAATACATATACTTCAAATATATAGATTATACATATTACTTGTAAATATTGAGCACGTGTGTGTGTGTGTGCCCAGTCATGTTCAACTCTTTGTGACACCAGGGACTGTAGCCTGCCAGGATCCTTTGTCCATGAAATTTTCCAGGCAAGAATACTGGAGTAGGTTGCCATTTCCTACTCCAGGGGATTTTACCAACCCATGGATTGAACTTGCATCTTTTCTTGATTCTCCTGAATTGGCAGGTGGATTCTTTACTGCTACACCACCTGGGAAGCCCATCTGTGTGTATGCATGCAGGCTGTCACTTCAGTTGGTCCGACTGTTTGCGAGCCTATGGACCGTAGCCTGTAAGGCTCCTCTGTTCATTGGATTCTCCAGGTAAGAATACTGGAGTGGGTTGCCATTTTCTTCTCCAGGGGATCCTCCCAACCCAGAGATCAAACCAGTGTCTCTGGCAACTCCTGCATTGGCAGGCAGGTTCTTTACAACTAGTGCCTCCTGGGAAGCCCATTTGTATGTATGCTGCTTCTGCTGCTGCTAAGTCGCTTCAGTCGTGTCTGACTCTGGGCGACCCCATAGACCAAAGACCACCAGGCTCCCCCATCCCTGAGATTCTCCAGGCAAAAACGCTGGAGTGGGTTGCCATTTCCTTCTCCAATGCATGAAAGTGAAAAGTGAAAGTGAAGTCGCTCAATCATGTCTGACTCTTAGCGACTCTGTAGACTGCAGCCTACCGGCTCCCTATTTCACTATAAATTGAAATGTATTTGTTTATGTGTGAGTGTATTTATATACCATATGTCTGTTTCATTAGTAAAATGATTTGACTCATGTAGAGCTGGATTTAAATCACCCCATATTCCTGATAGTTTCTGGATATGATGTAATCTGTTATTTTCCACATCTGACTTTGCCTGGGATCCATGTAGACAGATAATATTGTGGTGGTGGCTTAGTCGCTAAGTCATGTCTGTCTCTTTAGACCTAGCAAGTGGGGTAGCTTGCTAGGCTCCTCTGTCCATGAGATTTCACATACAAGAATACTGGAGTGGGTTGCCATTTTCTTTTCCAGGGGATCCTCCCAACTCAGGGATTGAACCCGCATCTCCTGTATTGCAGACAGTCTCCTGCATTGCAGACAGATTATTTACTGACTGAACCACCAGGGAAGCCCAGACTATATAGTGGTACACGGTAAGGGTGTCCTAACAAAGTTCCTTTATTAACAAAATACAGACTGGGTGCCTTCAATGACAGACTTTTGTTTACTCTAAGTTATGGGAAGTAGAAAGACAAGATGAAGATATCCACAGGGCTAGTTTCCTATGAAATCTCACTCTTTGGCTTACTGCTGCTGCTGCTAAGTTGCTTCAGTTGTGTCAGACTCTGTGCAACCCCATAGACGGCAGCCTACCATGCTCCTCTGTCCATGGGATTCTCCAGGCAAGAACACTGGAGTGGGTTGCCATTTCCTCCTCTAATGCATGAAAGTGAAAAGTCAAAGTGAAGTCCCTCAATCGTGTCCAACTCCTAGCGACCCCATGGACTGCAGCCTACTAGGTTCCTCCGTCCATGGGATTTTCCAGGCAAGAGTACTAGAATGGGGTGCCATTGCCTTCTCCCACTCTTTGGCTTACGGATAACCATTTCCTCCCCATGTCTTCATAAGTTCTTTCTTCAATAGATGTTGGCGTCTTGATCTTCTCCTCTTGTAAGGATGTCAGTCATATCGGATTAGTGCCCACCGTCATGATCTCATTTTATATTAATTATTCCTTTAAAGATCCTTCTCCAAACATAGTCACGCCTGGAGTTGCTGGGAGTTAGGACTTCAACATGAGAATATGAGAAATGGGCAGAACAGTTCACATTACAGTCTGTAAAGTATATTGTACGAAGAATATCTCGAAATTTTTATCCAGGTGATTGGTTTTATTTGATCATGAGTTAAAGCAATTTAGAGCTACCTGATCTTTACATTTTTCTCTGTGCTCTTTACTATACTTGTCTGGTCTTACCTAGAAGCAGAAGTGCATTGGGAATAAAACAATGAATCAATACAAGTTAATAGAAATTTATTTTTGTCAAATAAAATAATTTACAATTTATGCTTTAAAATTTTTGATATCATTAGTGTATGGATATTATACATATGTGTGTGTATCGACATTTATAATTTGTATTTTAAAAATATGTTGTGTATCCTCACTTAAATATCTTCTTTACAAGATTTAGAGAGTGAAACTGAGTAATACAAACAGACTTGGATGGAATTTATGTCTAAGTATAATTTAAATAGTTGTTTAGAGATTATTGTAACAGATATAGGAATATTTCCCTTATTTTTAAAAAAATAGGAAAAAATACAAAGATATTAAAATGAGGATTTATGAATACTGCCCTCATTTTAGGATTTCCCTGGTGGTTTAATGGTAAAGAAAGTGAAAGTGAAAGTTTTAGTTCTTCAGTTATGTCTGACTCTTTGCAACTCCATGGACTGTAGCCCACCATGCTCCTCTCCCCACAGAATTCTCCAGGTAAGAACACTACAGTGGGTCACCATTTCCTTCTCCCACCTGCAGTGCAGGAGATGTGTCTTTAATCCCTGTGTGCGGAAGATCCTAGAGGAAGGCATGACAATCCACTTCAGTATTCTTGCCTGGAGAATCCCTTGGACAGTGGAACCTGGCAGGCTACAGTTCATAGAGTCACAAAGAGCTCCAGATGACTGAAGCGACTGAGAATGCACACACCTACACTTTCATTTTAATCTTTATGAACCTGTTTAAAGTAAAAAAAAAAATAATAATAATTTAGCTGAAAAAAACATCTAACATATTACTTTCATAATAAGTATTATCATTTAAATCTCACTATGAGTAGAATAATTCTGTGCATTGAATGTTATTTTCATCTAATTAAATTTAAATTACTTATAAATCATATTTTAATATTTACCATGTAACGTTTATTATTTTGAATCAATGTGCTACAATAAGTAGGAAAGCAAATCATAATTTCTCCCCTGACAATGTACTCAAGATCATAATTTGGCATCTGTTCTATATCCAAGATGTTTGGGTTCATTGGACTTTGTTGTAATTGTAAATGTTTTCTTTAAATGAGTTTCTGTTTTTACTCAGTACTTACACTTTAAAATGCTCTGCTAAGGCAAATACAAAACCCTTAGTTTGTGTGTGTGTGTGTGTCTGTGTGTGTGCTGCTCACAAGGAAAATACATTCTAATAAAAGTAAACTGAATTAGTTCTGTGTGAAAATTGAAGGGAAAGGCATTTCTACTTACTAGTAAGAAATTGTATAAAAGTGACTATTTACAAACCTTGGTTTAGAAACCATCCCTAGCTTATAATAAGATTTGAATCCAACTTTTCAGTCTGAGGTGCAATTAATTCCCAAGAAATATGGGAATTACTTCCAGGAGTAATTATTGAATATTAGAAATAAATTTAATTTATTAGTAAAATATTATTGAATATTCAGTGTTATAATTCTCTATTGGGTTTTTGCATAGCTATATTGCCCCTAAATTAAAATATTTTAATGTGTCTAACATGAAAAAACAGAAAATTTGATTACTTCAAGTTCTTTAAAATTGTAAACTAATGTTTAACACCTATTTAAAAACTTAAGTGACTTATGAATATTACCATAGTGTGAATATTAAAGTTATTTGAAATTCTATTGATAGCATTTATTCTGGCTACATCTCAGCCATTTAATTCTTTATTCGTTCATGAGCTAGCCTTCTTTCTTAATACATACGTGTGTACTGAGAGGTTAGATCAAGGGTTAGAAAAAAATTATATTAGAATTATATCTCTTTTAGAGACCTAGTCTTTATACTTAAACTAACAAATAAAGGTAATAAAAGCAGATGGCAAACATCATGTTTGCTAAAATTAAATATTTCAACTCATTAATACTGAAGAGTATCATGTTGCTGTTCAATAGCTAAGTTGTGTCCAACTATTTGCCTCTCCATGGACTGCAGCCTGGCAGACTTCCCTGTTCTTGATTATCTCCCAGAGTTTACTCAATCTCATGTCCATTAAATCAGTGATGCTATTCAACCCATCTCATCCTATATCACCCTCTTCTCCTCCTGGTCTCAATCTTTCCCAGCATCAGAGTCTTTTCCAGTGAGTCAGCTCTTCGAATCGGGTGGCCAAAGTATTAGAGCTCCAGCCTCAGCATCAGAACTTTCAATGACTATTTGGAGGTACTTTCCTTTAGGATTGACTGGTTTGATTTCCTTGTAGTCCAAAAGACCCTCAAGAGTCTTCTCTAGCACCACAGTTTGAAAGAATCAATTTCTCAGTGCTCAACCTTCTTTATAATTAAACTCTCACATCTGTTCATGACAACTGGAAAACCATAGCTTTAAAAAGTATCTAGTAGTTGTATTTTGAATTAAGTTCAAAGAAAATACATAATCACATGGTTAGTGGTTTGGAAAGAAAGAGAAAAATCATAAGAGATTTTATAATTGGTCCAAAAAGTAATACATGGGAAATGGTAGGGTAAGCAGAGAACCAAGTACTTGAAGCCATTTCTGCTCTAGCAAGTCTGCAGCAGCCATAAGGCTTCAGTCAAGATCTTACTGGAAGGAACTAGGAGATTGAGGTTGATACAGATACACTATTGATACTATGTATAAAATAGATAACTAATGAGAACATATTGTATAACACAGAGAAATCTACTGAATGCACTGTGGTGACCTAAATGGGAGGGACAACCAAAAGAGGGAAAATATGTATTTTGTATGACTGATTCATTTTGCTGTACAGTAGAAGCTAACATAGAATTGTAAAGCAACTTTATGCCAAAATTAATTAATTAATTAATTTAAAACCTGTATGAGAAAAGAATCTTAAAAACTATGGATATATGATTATGTATACCTGAATCATTTTGCTATGCACCTGAAACTAACCACATAGTAATTCAACTATATTCTAATAAAAACTAAAAAAAAATAAATAAGTAAAACTCACTGCTGAGTGTTGGCCTGTGTGCTCCTTATCAGCATACTCTCTTCCCCCTTCCTCCTTGACCTTTTCTTCTTCTTCTTCCTATCCATTACAAAAAAAAAAAAATCTTGCCTTGATGAATAAGTCACATGAGGGCATATTTAGAAGGAAAATAATATTCTTAGCTATCAATAAAAAACCTAGGAAGCACATTAAAAAGCAGAGACATTACTTTGCTGACCAAGGTCCATCTAGTCAAAGCTATGGTTTATCCAGTAGCATGTATTGATGTGAGAGCTGGATCATAAAGAAACCTGAGCACCGAAGAATGAATGCTTTTGAACTGTGATGCTGGAGAAGACTCTTGGACTGCAAGGAGATCCAACCAGTCCATCCTAAAGGAAATCAGTCCTGAATATTCATTGAAAGGACTGATGCTGAAACTGAAGCTCCAATACATTGACCACCTGATGTGAAGAACTGACTCAATGGAAAGGATCCTGATACTGGGAAATATCAAAAGCAAGAGGAGAAAGGGACAAAAAAGATAAAATGGTTGGATGGCATCATCGACTCGATGGACATGAGTTTGAGCAAGCTCTGGGAGCTGGTGATGGATAAGGAAGCCTGGTGTGCAGCAGTCCATGGGATCACAAAGTGTTGGACATGACTGAGTGACTGAACTGAACTGAAGGGAAACAAGGTTCACATCAATGCCCTTGGCCTCTTCTTGATCACATAGTATTTATATGATGGATCCATGAGCAGAGTTTCCACGTCAAGGGTGAACATGATGTACAAGCACAGATGCATGGCTTCATTCTCATTGTGGCTACTGCCTCTGCTGATTCCTGATCTATTTACTGAAGAAACTTATGATGCACTCTAAAGAGAAAAATCTCCTGATGGGCCCATCTGGTTACTTGGTGCCAAGTTAACAGTAAAACTTCAGGCAAAAGAAAAATTTAATATGAATAGTTAGACTTCACGATATGAATTGGACCATGTCTAGAAAACAGAAGTTTCAGTGTTACTTCTCTATAAAAATAAATTGGCAATCACATTAACTGCAACCTTAACCGAGCAAGGAAATCAATGGTTCATGCCCCTCAGGGATTAAACTCTTAGGTACTTAATCATCCAAGCAGCCTGGAATAGAAGAAGTGTTGGAATGGGTGGTAGAGGAAGAAAACAACCAACTATGGCTTCCAGTGGAAATATACTTCAATAATTCTTCAAATGCATTTCAATAATTTAAATAATCCTTCAATAATCTGTACTAAATGTTCAATTTTTTAAAATAAATTACATTAAACCACAACCTTGAAAAGGACTTAAAAGGACTTTAAAAACAACAGAAAACTTTTGAGGGTAAAGCTGCATTTATTACTTTCAATGTGATAATAATTTTACAGACATATACATATATCAAAATTATTCATTTTACTGTACATTCATAACACTTTAATGTGCTATGCTGTGCTCAGTTGCTTCAGTCAGCTAAATTTTTATCATATTTAATATGTATGCATGGTATGTTGCTTCAATCATGTCCGACTCTTTGCGTTCTATGGACTGTATCCTCTCAGGCTCCTCTGTCCATGGGATTCTTCAGGCAAGAATACTGGGGTGGGTTGCCATGCCCTCCTCCAGGGGATCTTCCTGACACAGAAATCAAACCCGTATCTCCAGAATCTCCTGCTTTACAAGTATGTTCTCTACCCAGTGAGACACCTGGGAAGCCCTAATACTTTAAACATCTATTAAAAATAAACATGAATATATAGAAAATAAATGTATAAAATGTGCACATTATATTAAACATTCATATGTATATGTATGTGTGTGTCTTTGTGATTATGTTCAATTTTTCCTCATCATAATAAGTTGTAAGTAAGATGTTCATAGTGAAAAATTCCTTGTCATTATTTTGTCTTGACAGATTGACTGTCTACAAGACTGACATTGTTGTGTAAGATCCAACATTCTCTAACATTATTGACATTCAGGGCAATGTGATGATGTGTTCAAAACAAGTGACAATGCCACTGGGAGAACTGGTTAATAATGCTTTGCTTTGACAATATGGTATCAATACTAATAAATATGTTCTGCTTCTAGTTTGTTCCTACCTGTAAAGTTGTATTTGAAAAGGAGTAAGATAAATAAAGCAAATAAATTTAGAAAACAATCGAATTCTAAAAGTCATCAAATCACACTCTCATCATTCGTACAGAAAGCTATGCCATCAGATCAGATCAGTCGCTCACTCGTGTCCGACTCTTTGCGACCCCATGAACCGCAGCACGCCAGGCCTCCCTGTCCATCACCAGCTTCCGGAGGTCACTCAGACTCGCATCCATCGAGTCAGTGATGCCATCCAGCCATCTCATCCTCTGTCGTCCCCTTCTCCTCCTGCCCTCAATCCCTCCCAGCATCAGAGTCTTCTCCAATGAGTCAACTCTTCGCATGAGGTGGCCAAAATACTGGAGTTTCAGCTTTAGCATCATTCCTTCCAAAGAAATTCCAGGATTGATCTCCTTCAGAATGGACTGGTTGTATCTTCTTGCAGTCCAAGGGACTCTCAAGAGTCTTCTCCAACACCACAGTTCAAAAGCATCAATTCTTCGGCGCTCAGCCTTCTTCACAGTCCAGCTCTCACATCCATACATGACCACAGGAAAGACCATAGCCTTGACTAGGCGAACCTTTGTTGGTAAAGTAATGTCTCTGCTTTTGAATATGCTATCTAGGTTGGTCATAACTTTCCTTCCAAGGAGTAAGCGTCTTTTAATTTCATGGCTGCAGTCACCATCTGCAGTGATCTTGGAGCCCAGAAAAACAAAGTCTGACACTGTTTCCACTGTTTCCCCATCTATTTCCCATGCAGTGATGGGACCAGATGCCATGATCTTCGTTTTCTGAATGTTGAGCTATGCCATAGAAACATTAAATATTTTGCTGTTATTAAACAGTTATGACATCAAAAATTAAAATATGGGGTTTAAGATGTTCTATGAAGTGGTGTATATCAAGTGATGTATATCAACTGATGTTCTCTACGTCATACATAAAATATTATTTATAGAGTTTACAATATTGGAGCTATACAATACAGTTGATTATTTCACTGAATGGAAGGTAATAAGATATCAATGATTGTGTTGAAGACAACAGAGAAACTGATAGAAACAGAACAGCTTTGTTGTGGTCAAGAGATCTACATTCCTCTTGTTTTCTTCTTTATGTGGCACTCTTTAATAAAACTTAACATGCATGTATATTAAATATGGGGCTTCCCAGGTTACATTAGTGGTAAAGGGCCCATCTGCCAAAGCAAGAAATAAGAGACATGGTTTATATCCTTGAGTTGAGAAGATCCCCTAGAGGAGGGCATGTTAACCCACTCCAGTATTTTTTTCCTGGAGGATCCCATGGACGGAGGAGCCTGGTGGGCTGCAGTCCATAGAGTAACAAAGAATCAGACATGACTGAAGTGACATAGCATGCACACATATTAAACATGATATGAATTTAGCTGAGGTTTTATTGAAATAAATCTATATGCATCACTTAGAAGAAATTAAGAAATATGTTTTCAGACGTGCTTCCAGAGGTGATATATTTCTGATTACTTTCAGCAGAAGTTCTGTTATAGAGTAGACTTTAATTAGAGTGCTACTGAGAAAAAGATAATTGCACTTAAAGCATCCTGAGATGACAGTCAAGATGCAGCAGGTGGACAGGAAATACTGCAGTATACCCGCAAGAAACAACATTCCACTGAATGCAGCAGCATAGATCAATCATGTGAGGAAAAGAAGATAAGTGAAATGAGAGCAGCACTTTCAGTTTTGTTAATTAGGCTGCATTCATGCTTCAGTGATGCTATAATTTACCACTCTATCCTCCTGCATTGATCCTGTTATACAAACATGCTCATGCTTATAGTAACTATAAATGCTGTCTCACATGTAGTCCTAGGAGGTGTGATTACCACAGTGTTAATTTAACAGATCATTTTCTTAAAATTTGTAATATTTCTTTCACAACAAAATATTGGTAAATGCATTAGTACTTTTTTAAAGATTAAAAATACTTTTTATATAATTTCTAATACCTGGCACTAAGATTCAGATTAATGAACTCATTACATTATTTAGCAATAGTGCTTAATTCTTTAAAATATATACACACTTTGGACATACAGAATTTTTTGCAACTAAACTTTCACAAGCTGTATCTATAGATAGGTATAGACATATAGACATCTGCTTAAATGAAGCATGATATTTTAATAATTTAGAAATTATTTAAGAGTAAAATATTTGACAAAATGTTAATTATTGTGCCCTTTAATATATGCATATATATATATATTTGTTCTGTTTGTATTTTCCTTCCTTCAACATTTTGGTGATGGGCATTTTGTATACATTTATATAGGCCAATACAATGACATTAGACAAATATGACATGCAGGTTGAAATGCTAGGCAAAAGGCTTAGAAACATATGTTCACAGCAAGTTGTCATAATAGTATCATGGTCAGCTGTTTAAAACAAATGAGCCTGTGACACTTCCCATTGAGGAAATAAATGAGAAATTACATGTTCAAACTATTAGTGCATATGGCAGGAACTAAAAAGCCTCTTGATGAACGTGAAAGAGGACAGTGAAAAAGTTGCCTTAAAGCTCAACTTTCAGAAAACTAAGATCATGACATCTGGTCCCATCACTTCATGGGAAATAGATGGGGAAACAATGGAAACAGTGTCAGACTTTATTTTTGGGGCTCCAAAATCACTGCAGATGGTGACTGCAGCCATGAAATTAAAAGACACTTACTCCTTTAAAGAAAAGTTATGACCAACCTAGATAGCATATTGAAAAGCAGAGACATTACTTTGCCAACAAAGATTTGTCTAGTCAAGGCTATGGTTTTTCCTGTGGTCATGTATGGATGTGAGAGTTGGACTGTGAAGAAAGCTGAGCACTGAAGAATTGATGCTTTTGAACTGTGGTGTTGGAGAAGACTCTTGAGAGTCCTTTGGACTGCAAGGAGATCCAACCATTCCATTCTGAAGGAGATCAGCCCTGGGATTTCTTTGGAGGGAATGATGCTGAAGCTGAAACTCCAGTACTTTGGCCAGCTCATGCAAAGAGTTGACTCATTGGAAAAAACTCTGATGCTGGGAGAGATTGGGGGAAAGAGGAGAAGGGGACAACAAGATGAGATGGCTGGATGGTATCACTGACTCGATGGATGTGAGTCTGAGTGAACTCCGGGAGTTGGTGATGGACAGGGAGGCCTGGCGTGCTGGGATTCATGGGGTTGCAAAGAGTCGAACATGACTGAGCGACTGAACTGAACTGAACTGAACTAGCTCATAGGAAATGCTCATTAAAAATAGAACCTGCTATTGTTATTAGTACCCTGGGTAGTCTTGTGCTTACTCTAACGAGTTTCTAAGAAATGTACATTTATCAAATATTGTTAGTCATTAAACTTTAAATTGAAAAATGGGCAGATGAACTAAATAAAATTTTTTTTTCTTCCCAAAGAAAGACATTCATATGGCCAACAGGTACCTGAAGATGTGCTCAGCGTCACTAATCATCAGAGAAGTGTAATCCAAAACCACCATGAGCTATTACCTAACACCAAAGGGTTATCACCAAGAAAACAAGAAATGACAAATGTGGACAGGGATGAGGAGAAAAGGAAACTTTGTGCGCTGTTGGTGGGAATGTAAAATGGAGGAGCTGTTATGGAAAACTGTGTCGAGTTTCACTAGAAACGATCTGTGTCGCTCAGTTTTTGTGACCCCATGAACTGTAGCCTGCCAGGTATCTGTGTTCATGGAATTTTACAGGCAAGAATACTGGAGTGGGTTGTCATTTCCTCCTCCAAGGGATCTTACCCACCCAGGGACTGAACCCAGATCTCCTGCATTGCAGGCAGAATTTTTACCATCTGAACAACCAGGGACGCAGAATCATGTTTCCTAGAGTTTTTTAAGTGACCAATCAGATTTCATTTTTGGCATTTCTTCCCTTTTTCATTAATAGCTACAATGAAACAAATCAAAATAAATCAATGGTAAATTGCATGTCCTTAGATGCCTCTGAAAACTGACCACTTTCTCATTCTTAGAACATTTTGCAGAATTGCCAGACCTATTTCTTTTCTGCCAACCCTCTATAACACTAACGGCTTTCTCAAATGTATATGCCTATCATTTAGCCAAAGTAGCAGTGGCAAACAGCAAAGCATTAATTTGTTTTGCTGTCACTTGAAATTATACATGATTTAAATTTAAGCATTTTAAGCACCTCATTGTGCTTCCTTTTCTTGTCTACTGCTTTGAAGAAACACACTGGGCTTTAATTTTTTCTTAAGACTCAAGAATAAGCAATTCTTTAGGAAAATAAAATAGGTTCTTTTTTTTTTCCCCTTTCTAGGAGCTCATAAAACCTATCCTCGTCTGAAAGAGCAGTGAAAAGTATCACTTGCCGATTTAAATTAGTGAGAGCATTGATTTAACACAGTAGACAAATCTTTAAAATATCACTTTTTTTCTTTTTTCCTGTGATAAAGACACACTCAGAATATTATTGGATGGTTAAAGACTCTTACTTGTGAAGAGTATTTCTATATTATGCTATGATCAGTGATGTCTCAAGGGACCTGATTATTCTGATTAAGTAAAAATAATTAAATTGTTGAATTTGAAATATGTGTTTGGAAAATGAATAGGTAAAGCTGCTGAGTAACCCAAAAAGAGGTGGGCAGGGGATAGGCAAGAGCTTTTCTGCTCTGATCTTAGACTTCAAAATTTGTCTTAAAGGAGCAGTCATCAAACAGAAGATATTTGCTGAATGAACGATATTTCACGTGTAAGATTAAAATTAAATTTATAGAAAGGTTACCTCTGCATTTTCCATGCGCTACCATGCCTTCTAGTTGCAAAGGTCACCTCAATGAGACAATTTATATCAATAGGACAAACATAGGTTCTTTGTGCACTTGTATTGTCGTTAAAGAATACTGTTTTCCCATTACGACATGAAGGGTAATGCAGTAATGAACTCCACAAGTACAAATGAATTGGCTATAATGCAAGCAGAATCACTGCATTCATTATGAGCCATAGTGAAGTAAGAACTATTGTCCCTTCTTCCCTTGCCCCAGTTCTGTCCTAGACTTCACTTTTCTTTCTGGTTGTGATTGTGACTTTTGCAAATAACTCATGCTCAAAACTTCCCTGTGGACCAAAGGAGTGACTATAAAGGATAACTAAGCAGAGTGGTTCAAAGGCCCAGCAAATGCTGTGTGGTCCAAGGACATCACAATTGTTTGGAAAAGGAACAAAGAAAGAAAATAAAGTCGCTCAGTCATGTCTGACTCTTTGCAACTCGGTGAACTGTAGCCTACTAGGCTCTTCTGTCCATGGGATTTTCCAGGCAAGAATACTGGAGTGGGTTGTGTTACTTTCTCCAAGGGATCTTCTCAACCCGGTGACCGATCGAATCTGGGTCTCCTGCATTGCAGGCAGACGCTTTACTGTCTGAGCCACCAGGAAAGTCCAAGTAAACAAGTCTGAATGCCATGCCTCATTAAAGGCTATTAAAAAAAAATATATATATATATATATTTTTTTTTTTTTTTCATAAAGTGAAAACAGTAAAATCAGGTATAAGTAGAGTGTATTCATATTTTTACTTGATGCTTGGTGCCAAGCCAATGGGGGCAAAGTGTTAAACACAAAATAAAAATAATATCCTTACTTTGTAGTGTTCCCTTGTGCTCCTTCAGTTCAGTCACTCAGTCCTGTCCACCTTTTTGTGACCCCATGGACTGCAGCATGCCAGGGTTCCTTGTCCATCACCAACTCCCAGAGCTTGCTCAATCTCATGTCAATTGAGTTGGTGATGTCATTCAATCATCTCATTCTGTGCCGTCTCCTTCTCCTGCCTTTAATCTTTCTCAGCATCAGGGTCTTTTCCAATGAGTCAGTTCTTCACATCAGGTGGCCAAAGCATTGGAACTTCAGCATCAGTCCTTCCAATGAACACCCAGGACTGATCTCCTTTAGGATGGACTGGTTGGATCTTCTTGCAGTCCAAGGGACTCTCAAGAGTATTCTCCAACACCACAGTTCAAAAGCATCAATTCTTTGGCATTCAACTTTCTTTATAATCCAGCTCTACATCCATACATGGCTACTGGAAAAGCCATAGCTTTGACTAGATGGACATTTGTCAGCAAAGTAATGTCTCTGCTTTTTAATATGCCTTCTAGGTTGATCATAGCTAGGTTGTGCTCCTTAGGGCTATACAAGTTGTAAGGTTAGTGGAAGAAAAAAAAATGATGTGCTATTAACTGTACTAATGTAACAGCTTAAAATGTGGTTTCAAAGGTGTGTTCTACCTAGCTACATTGAGATGCATAAAGTGTTCTCTGGGCCTTTAACAAAAGATTCAGCTAATTTAAGGGAATAGTGGATCAAATATGGATCTCAGAAGATGGAAGAATTTCTTCTGGGAAGAATTTCTTCTGGGATTTAACAGCTGTTAAGAGGGTTGAAGAGGAACTGTTTAGTGGTTTAGGCCATGCAAATATCAGAGGTCAGCAAGAAAAATTTTAAGGGAAAAATCATGGTGAGGTTAAATGGATATTTTTCAGTTCTCAGGGTCTCTTAGAGTTTCTCCTTCAAAGTTAAAGGAGAGGCTGACTCCCATAACTTGACATTTTTTAATTCCTTCAAACCCATACCACTTGTAGCAACAAAACTCCCTGACCCTTTGATGATGGCTGACTTCAGGGCTTCTCCTGACTATTACTCCTTGGAGTTGAATTTCAATTATTTATTAAATGAGTTGCCATTTAGTATATTTAAAGACTCTGGAGAAAGAAAGTACAGGAACAAAAAAGAAACCTGGGAAAACATCAAGGATATATGCAAATTAGAATTATTAGAAAGACCTGAACAATAATTTTAAGCTAAGATTCTCCCAACCTGAAATCACATAGGCCATCTTGTGCCCATGTCTGTAAGGAAGTGAAGTTTGATTACTATTAGGTTTGAGTATAATATAATGCAGGTGCACAAAGCAACAAGGTTAAGAAGAAAGCCTTTTAAAGTAAATCCAACAGAAAAAGACAAATATTATATATCACTTACACTTAGAATCTAAAAAGTAGTACAGATGAATGTATTTACAAAACTGAAACCGACTCACAAGCATAGATAACAAACTTATGGTTACCGAAGGAGAAGTAGGTGGAGAGATAAATTGGAATTATGGGAATAACAGATGCGTACTACCATATATAAATTAGACCAACAATATGTATTTACTGTGTAGCACAGGGAAATATAGTTAGTATCTTGTAATAAACTATAATGGAAAGATAAAAAAAATATAAATACATATATACATATAACAATGGAATCCTTTTGCTGTACACACCTTAAACTAACACAATATTGCAAGCCAACTACACTTCAGTAAAAAAAAAAGAAAAAAAAAACTTCTAAGAATATTAATTAATCAAACTCTTGAAACCAATTGAAAGTTGAAAAAAATAAGCATGAAAAGAAACCTTGCAAGAGATTAAAGTGTGGCAGTCAGGGAAATTTTGGGTAGAAGATGTCCATATGTAATAAACTTTAAATATCTTAGTTCTTGATAGAGTTGTTTCCTGTATGGTGAATTCTACTGCTGGAACTCCTGAAGAAATTTGTTTTAGATCTATTATCAATATACAAATATGGGAGATGATGTATGTCTTTTTAACCAAGATGCAAAAATTCACCTGACTCTTGCTGACATGTTTGTGATTAACTGTAATGGCTCTCTAGTGGGGCTCAAAGGCACTCTTACATTGCTCTTGTTTCCAGGAAACTGGATATCTAGGATGAAGGTTATTAATGCTGCTGCTGCTGCTAAGTCGCTTCAGTCGTGTCCGACTCTGTGCAACCCCATAGACGGCAGCCCACCAGGCTCCGCCGTCCCCGGGATTCTCCAGGCAAGAACACTGGAGTGGGTTGCCATTTTCTTCTCCAATGCATAAAAGTGAAAACTGAACGTGAAGTCGCTCAGTCGTGTCCGACTCTTAGCGACCCCATGGACTGCGGCCCACCAGGGTCCTCCGTCCACGAGATTTTCCAGGCAAGAGCACTGGGGTGGGTGCCATTGCCTTCCCCGAAGGTTATTAATAGATTCTTAAATTTTATCCTGGGGAAGTCCATTAAACCTGTTGATGATAAGTTTGAACTTGAAGTATTATACGTCTACATTATTTTGCCATATCAGCCTATCAAATATCAGGTTCAACGTTAGGGGTAAGGTTTTCAGAGGCCCCATGCATCCAGTAATGAGCTTCTATAGGGATGGGTTACTTACTGTGGAGTGGACAATTAGAGCTGGAGATATTAGCAGTGTTCTTCTAGGAATGTAAGCTCAAAAATGAACAGTGCATTTGAAAAGTACTTTAAAACTAAATGGCTTAATAATGCTAACCTTCCTGTAAAATTCTTATTAATACTTGAAGTTCAAATCATAGTATTGAATTTTGCTTTTGTTTTTGTATTTTTGTTAGCAGAATTATATAATAATGCAGGCGAGTGTATGCTTTTCGATTCTTGTCTCATCACGACAGTGGTTTGGAGTGACGGACATTAAAGCCCTCAGCGTGTCACAGCTCTAGGGTCTTGAACAAACCGTGTCATAGCTCTTAGACAAATCAGTGTTACAGTTTTATTTTATTAAGAAGATAGCAGGAGAGTCCATCCTCAAAGAAGAGAAGAGAGTGGAGGAGCATGCCAACACATGCGGGGTGGGTGGGGTGCGGGGAGACAGAGAAAGAGTGTATGCATGCAGGAGAGAGAGGTGAGAGCGAGAGAGCACTTGCCTTCTCTTTTTATATGTTTTCTTCCCCCTGGGATTGCCCTATGCAAATTGGGCTCAAATTCAACCTGAAGTCCTCACTCCAGTCCTCGGACCTTTCTTTGACCTTCCTTTGTTCTATTTTTGTAGGCTTTTCCTTTCCTTGTCTTTTAGCCACCATTTTGGACTGCTTACCTACCTAACAATAGGATTATATGCGCTGGTTAAAGACCTCTTGTTAACACATGTTTATGGAATTGAATCATATCTGTTTTCAAAGTTTTCAAATGTAGCAACTAAAACCACACATATTGCACATAATGAATGACAAATTAATTATTATAGTATGGGTTATAAACTGAAATTCTTCTAGTAGATGAAATCCTGAGCTATGAAAAAAAAAAAATAAGTGAAAGTGTCAGTCACTCAGTCATGTCCAACTCTTTGAGACTCCATGGAATTCTCCAGGCAAGAACAAGGGTAGCCATTCCATTCTTCAGGGCATCTTCTTGACCCAGGGATCAAACTCATGTCTCCTGCATTGCACACAAATTCTTTACTATCTGAGCCATCAGGGAAGCCCAGTCCTAAGTTCTGGCAAGAGCTAAAGCCTGACATCAAGAAGCTAAACCTTCTCAAAATACTCATCTTCCCCAGGGTAGTCACGCCCCAGAGAGAAAAAGCAGAAGATGGTGTAATTAACAGTCTTTTATTACCAAGCCAAGGGACCAAAACAACAACAACAGCAACTTATGACTAACTACCATTATGTTGAGGACTCCTTTCTAAAATCTAAATCTTAATAAGAAAATGGTAAGTCACTATAACTGTGACATTGTTGATATCAAGGTAAATGGAGGAGGTGTTTTTATATCACTAAACTCTAACAATAGTTGGCCATATTCATTTGGGAAGAGGAAAGTTTCTAATGGTTTGCACATTCATAATTTTTTCCTAATACACTCAACACTGAAGGACTGGATGTTGATCTTTAAGAGATACTGTTGATGTCAGATTAATTTATATAATTTGAGAGCACAGGCATTGCAATCTGCCCTTCATGATCCCATTAACTGTACAGTATAAGAATTGGTTCTTTAATTTGATTTTGAAACACTTTCCCATGTTTTTGAAATTCCAGAATTCTCCAGTTCTCTCATGAATTGGGTTTGCATTTGACAAGGGTTGTAATGTTTTTGGACTTCCCAATTGGCTAGGTGGTAAATAATCTGCCTGGCAATAAAGCAGATACAGGAGACCATGGTTCAATCCATGGGTAGGGAAGATCCCCTGGAGGAGGAAATGGCACATGCTCCAGTGGTCTTACTTATAAAATCCCATGGACACAGAAGCTTGGTGGACTACAGTCCATAATGTTGCAAAGAGTCTGACACAATGGAGAGATTGAGCATATGCACTGTAATGTTAGAACAGTTAAACTTTCTTCCATGTAAGCCATTTGTCACTTTTGGAAATCTTAGATAATGTTTTTTTGGATAAAACTTCTAATCCTCTTTCCATGGTTAACATACCTCTGGAAGATTCATTTTGATACATGGTAAAACCAAGACATTTTAGAACTAACACCCAAAAAAGATGTCCTATTCAGTATAGGGGACTGGAATGCAAAAGTAGGAAATCAAGGAACACCTGGAATAACAGGCAAATTTGGCCTTGGAATATGGAATGAAGCAAGGCAAAGACTAACAGAGTTTTGCCAAGAAAATGCACTGGTCATAGCAAATACTCTCTTCGAACAACACAGGAGAAGACTCTATACATGGACATCACCAGATGGTCAACACCAAAATCAGATCGATTATATTCTTTGGAGCCAAAGATGGAGAAGCTCTATACAATCAGCAAAAACAAGACCAGGAGCTGACTGTGGCTCAGATCATGAACTCCTTATTGCCAAATTCAGACTGAAATTGAAGAAAGTAGGGAAAACCACTAGACCATTCAGGTATGACCTAAATCAAATCCCTTATGATTATACAGTGGAAGTGAGAAATAGATTTAAGGGCCTAGATCTGATAGATAGAGTGCCTGATGAACTATGGAATGAGGTCCGTGACATTGTACAGGAGACAGGGATCAAGACCATCCCCATGGAAAAGAAATGCAAAAAAGCAAAATGGCTGTCTGGGGAGGCCTTGCAAATAGCTGTGAAAAGAAGAGAAGCGAAAAACAAAGGAGAAAAGGAAAGATATAAACTGAATGCAGAGTTCCAAAGAATAGCAAGAAGAGATAAGAAAGCCGTCTTCAGCGATCGATGCAAAGAAATAGAGGAAAACAACAGAATGGGAAAGACTATTGAATAGGGATCTCTTCAAGAAAATCAGAGATACCAAGGGAACATTTCATGCAAAGATGGGCTCGATAAAGGACAGAAATGGTATGGACCTAACAGAAGCAGAAGATATTAAGAAGAGGTGGCAAGAATACACAGAAGAACTGTACAAAAAAGAGCTTCATGACCCAGATAATCATGATGGTGTGATCACTGACCTAGAGCCAGACATCCTGGAATGTGAAGTCAAGTGGGCCTTAGAAAGCATCACTAGGAACAAAGCTAGTGGAGGTGACGGAATTCCAGTGGAGCTATTCCAAGTCCTGAAAGATGATGCTGTGAAAGTGCTGCACTCAATATGCCAGCAAATTTGGAAAACTCAGCAGTGGCCACAAGATTGGAAAAGGTCAGTTTTCATCCCAATCCCAAAGAAAGGCAATGCCAAAGAATGCTCAAACTACCGCACAATTGCACTCATCTCACATGCTAGTAAAGTAATGCTCAAAATTCTCCAAGCCAGGCTTCAGCAATATGTGAACCGTGAACTTCCTGATGTTCAAGCTGGTTTTAGAAATGGCAGAGGAACCAGAGATCAAATTGCCAACATCCGCTGGATCATGGAAAAAGCAAGAGAGTTCCAGAAAAACATCTATTTCTGCTTTATTGACTATGCCAAAGCCTTTGACTGTGTAGATCACAATAAACTGTGGAAAATTCTGAAAGAGATGGGAATACCAGACTACCTGATTTGCCTCTTGAGAAATCTGTATGCAGGTTAGGAAGCAACAGTTAGAACTGGTTATGGAACAACAGACTGGTTCCAAATAGGAAAAGGAGTATGTCAAGGCTGTATATTGTCACCATGTTTATTTAACTTATATGCAGAGTACATCATGAGAAATGCTGGACTGGAAGAAACACAGGTTGGAATCAAGATTGCCAGAAGAAATATCAATAACCTCAGATATGCAGATGACACCACTCTTATGGCAGAAAGTGAAGAGGAACTAAAAAGCCTCTTGATGAAAGTGAAAGTGGAGAGTGAAAAGGTTGGCTTAAAGCTCAACATTCAGAAAACGAAGATCATGGCATCTGGTCCCATCACTACATGGGAAATAGATGGGGAAACAGTGGAAACAGTGTCAGACTTTATTTTTCTGGGCTCCAAAATCACTGCAGATGGTGACTGCAGCCATGAAATTAAAAGACGCTTACTCCTTGGAAGGAAAGTTATGACCAACCTAGATAGCATATTCAAAAGCAGAGACATTACTTTGCCAACAAAGGTTCGCCTAGTCAAGGCTATGATCTTTCCTGTGGTCATGTATGGATGTGAGAGCTGGACTGTGAAGAAGGCTGAGCGCCGAAGAATTGATGCTTTTGAAGTGTGGTGTTGGAGAAGACTCTTGAGAGTCCCTTGGACTGCAAGGAGATCCAACCAGTCCATTCTGAAGGAAATCAGCCCTGGGATTTCTTTGGAATGAATGATGCTAAAGCTGAAACTCCAGTATTTTGGCCACTTCATGCTAAGATTTGACTCATTGAAGAAGACTCTGATGTTGGGAGGGACTGGGGGCAGGAGGAGAAGAGGACGACAGAGGATGAGATGGCTGGATGGCATCACTGACTCGATGGATGTGAGTCTTAATGACCTCAGGGAGTTGGTGATGGACAGGGAGGCCTGGTGTGCTGCAGTTCATGAGGTCGCAAAGAGTCGGACATGACTGAGCAACTTATCTGATCTGAAAACCAATACAATATTGTAAAGTTAAATAAAATAAGAATAGAATTTAAAAAAAGTGAATCTCACAAAAAAAAATCATATTTAAATACCACATTTCTAAATTGCATATGCTTAATTTAGTTGCTTTTAGTTTCAATATTTACTATTTTCAAGTAACTTCTTACATTTTTTTCTAATTCATTTATTATTTTGATATATAAAGTTATATTAATTTCAAATAAACTTTTACTTTCTGCTCTCTGAAAATATTTTAAAAGTAAGTCAATAGGAAAACTAATTAGATTAGATTACCAACAGTCAATTTTTGTAGCGTTTTTATTTTTGCATTTTTCTTTGTGTGTGTGTGTGTTTGGTGGGTAATTCTGTAGAATACAATAAAAATGATTTTATTATACAAAAACTAAAGCAACTACTTGTTGGCATCCATGCCTTGAGACATATGGAAAAGGTGTCTACCCATCATATAAAAGCTGTTTAGATATTAAGCAAAGTTAAATTTTACTTTTCACAATGAGTTCTTAACATGGAGATATAAAAAATGTCTTGTAAGTGTTCACTTATATGTGCTATATTTTAATCTTTATATCCTTTATAAACCATGCATATCATACTTTTGGCTTTCAAAATTTAACTAAATCCCAAATCATAAGAAAATTTCTATGACTTATATTGTTCACAGCTTTCTTTCTCTTTATTTATCTTTAGCTCCTTAAACACAAGGGTGTTAATGTTTACGTTTTTCACTAAAAATTAATCTTGATGGTAATTCATTATTTATTTTTTTGTTTCTTGATAAATCAACAATGGATGAGTGATGAAATCTCAATAAATATTTATTCAAAGAATGGATGAATAAATGAATTAAAAAAAAAAAAAAACTGAAACCTTTGCAACAGACTACGATCATCATCTTTATTTGTTTACAGGTTAACCTGTAGGCTACTAAAAACAGCCAGTGTTTTTATATCAGAGTAGACTCCAAATTATTTTCCCTTGAACAGCTTTTGATTAATGATTACATATTTTGTGTATCACTTGGGTAATCAACATGCTATATTTGTCACTCCTTTGAAAATTTAGGCATGTCTTTATAACTAGACAATGCCATTAATTTCTGTTTACTTGTGAAAAATATTTTATTTTGTCTTTTAACCACACTGCCAATTAATTTTGAATTTGGTCTTATGTTTTTATATCTGGCTTTGTTTCATTGGTCAGATTTTTATCTTTCTGGCAATCACACTTTTGATAAGTTCATAAATTTGAAACTTTTTAAATGTGAAATAGTGCATATCAAGGAGAAAAGATTTTATATAATACACAAGATCAACATAAAAAATTTTCCATTTATCTTTGATATTTCTTATTTCATTTTATATTTTATAAAGTATCGAAAATGAAATTGTCTTCTATGTTAAAGTGTGGTGCATTATTATTGCAAAATGTTACACACAAACACACCTTTATTCTGTAATTTTGGGACTTTTTACAATTATTCTGTAATTCAATAAATCAAAATAAACCCATGCCATTAATATATATATATACACACACACACTCACACACACACACATATATATAATATTTCATGTAAATTTCATATATATATATAATATTTCATCAGGACAGCTTTTGAGACTTAGGAAACTAATACTGTTTATGTATCTAGATTTTTCTTTCATACAGTGGTGTGTTATTCACTCAGCTGTGTCTGACTCTTTGCAACCTCATGGACAATAGTTTGCATGTCTCCTCTTTCCATGGAATTCTCTAGGCAAGAATACTGGAGTGGGTTGTCAATCCATTCTCCATGAATCTTTCTAACCCAGGGATAGAATTCTTATACATATAAGCTTTCATCAAAAGGATATGTCAACATGCTTTTGAGAAATGTTTTACTATCAAATATTTGAAATATTAATTTACAAAATTTAACTAGGATCAACAATTATGCTTTTTTTCACTAATTATATGAGCAGGGCAAAAGCTAATAGAGTTTTGCCAAGAGAGTACACTGGTCATAGCAAACGCCCGCTAAAAACCACACAAGAGAAGACTCAACACATGAACATCACCAAATGGTCAACACCAAAATCAGATTGATTATATTCTTTGCAGCCAAAGATAGAGAAGCTCTATACAGTCAGCAAAAACAAGACTAGGAGCTGACTGTGGCTCAGACCATGAACTCCTTATTGCCAAATTCAGACTTAAATTGAAGAAATTAGGGAAAACAAGTAAACCATTCAGGGATGACATAAATCAATTCCTTACAATTATACAGTGGAAGTGACAAATAGATCTGATAGAGTGCCTGACGAACTATGGATGGAGGTTCATGACATTGGACAGAAGGCAGGCATCAAGACCATCCCCAGGGATAGAAACACAAAAAGGCAAAATGGTTGTCTGAGGAGGCTTTACAAATAGCTGTGAAAAGAAGAGAAGCTAAAGGCAGAGGAGGAAAGGAGAGATATACCCATTTGAATGCAGAGTTCCAATGAACAGCAAGGGGAGATAAGAAAGCCTTCCTCAGTGATCAGTGAAAAGAGATAGAGGAAAATAATAGGATGGGAAAGACTAGAGATCCCTTCAAGAAAATTAGAGATATCAAGGGAATATTTTACACAAAGATGGACACAGTAAAGGACATAAATGGTATGGACCTAACAGAAGCCAAAGATACTAAGAAGATGTGGCAAGAATACACAGAAGAACTATACAAAAAACATGTTCACAACCCAGATAATCATGATGGTGTGATCATTCACTAAGAGCCAGATATCCTGGAGTATGAAGTCAAATGGGCCTTAGGAAACTTCACTATGAACAAAGCTAGTGGGGGTGATGTAATTCCAGTTGAGCTATTTCAAATCATAAAAGATGGTGCTGTGAAAGTGCTGAATTCCACATGCAAGCAAATTTGGAAAACTCATCAGTGGACACAGGACTGGAAAAAGGCCAGTTTTCATTTCAATCCCAAAGAAAGGCAATGCCAAAGAATGTTCAAACTACCACACAATTGCCCTCATCTCACATGCTAGTAAAGCAATGCTCAAAATTCTCCAAGCCAGGATTCAGGAATACATGAACTGTGAACTTCCAGACGTTCAAACTGGATATTGTAATTAACCTCCAATTAAAATAAATAAGACCATAAACTATAAAACTCTTAGAAAAGAACATAGGCAAAACACTCTCTGACATAAACCACAGCAGGATCCTCTATGACCCACCTCCCACAATATTGGAAATAAAAGAAAAAATAAACAAATGGGATCTAATTAAAATTAAAAGCTTCTGCACAACAAAAGAAACTATAAGTAAGGTGAAAAGACAGCCTTCAGAATGGGAGAAAATAATAGCAAATGAAGCAACTGACAAACAACTAATCTCAAAAATATACAAGCAACTCCTGCAGCTCAATTCCAGAAAATAAACGACCCAATCAAAAAGTGGGCCAAAGAACTAAATAGACATTTCTCCAAAGAAGACATACAGATGGCTAAAAAACACATGAAAAGATGCTCAACATCACTCATTATCAGAGAAATGCAAATCAAAGCCACAATGAGGTACCATTTCATGCCAGTCAGAATGGCTGTGATACAAAAGTCTACAAGCAATAAATGCTGGAGAGGATGTGGAGAAAAGGGAAGCCTCTTATACTGTTGGTGGGAATGCAAACTAGTACAGCCACTATGGAGAACAGCGTGGAGAGTCCTTAAAAACCTGGGAATAGAACTGCCTTATGACCCAGCAATCCCACTGCTGGGCATACACACTGAGGAAACCAGAACTGAAAGAGACACGTGTACCCCAATGTTCATCGCAGCACTGTTTATAATAGCCAGGACATGGAAGCAACCTAGATATCCATCAGCAGATGAATGGATAAGAAAGTTGTGGTACATATACACAATGGAGTATTACTCAGCCATTAAAAAAGAATTCATTTGAATCAGTTCTAATGAGGTGGATGAAACTGGAGCCTATTATACAGAGTGAAGTAAGCCAGAAAGAAAAAACACCAAGACAGTATACTAACACATATATATGGAATTTAGAAAGATGGTAATGATAACCTTGTATGCAAGAAAGCAAAAGAGACACAGATGTATAGAATAGTCTTTTGGACTCTGTGTGTGTGTGTGGGGGGGATAATTTGGGAGAATATCATTGAAACATGTATAATACCATATAAGAAATGAATCACCAGTCCAGGTTCGATGCAGGATACAGGAAGCTTGGGGCTGGTGCACTGGGATGATCCAGAAGGATGGTATGGGAAGGGAGGTGGGAGGGGGGTCAGGATTAGAAACACGTGTACACCCGTGACAGATTCATGTTGATGTATGACAAAACCAATACAATATTATAAAGTAATGTTAATGTTAAAATAAATAAAATAAAATAAATAAAATAAATTTATATATAAAAAAAGAGGAACCAGAGAGATCAAATTGCCAACATCTGTTGGATCATTGAAAAAGCAAGAATTCCAGAAAAACATCTATTTCTGCTTTACTGACTATGCCAAAACCTTTGAATATGTGGACCAGAAGAAACTCTGGAAAAGTCTTAAAGAGATAGAAATATCAGGCCACATGATCTGCCTCTTGAGAAATCTATATGCAGGTCAAGAAGCAACAGTTTGAACTAGACATGGAACAATGGACTGGTTCCAAATAGGAAAAGGAGTACGTCAAGGCCGTATATTGTCACCATGATTATTTACATTATAGGCAGAGTACATTATGATAAACACTGAGCTGGATGGAGCACAAGATGGAATCAAGATTGCTGAGAGAAATATTAATAACCTAGATATGCAGATGACACGGCCCTTATAACAGATAGAGAAGAAGAACTAAAGTGCCTCTTGATGAAAGTGAAAGAGAAGAGCTAAAATGTTGGCTTAAAACTCAAAATTCAGAAACCTAAGACCATGGCATCTGATCTCATCACTTCATGGTCAGTAGATGGGGAAACAGTGGAAACAGTGACAGACTTTATTTTGGGGGGAAGGGCTCCAAAACCACTGTAGATGGTGACTGCAGTCATGAAATTAAAAGACACTTGCTCCTTGGAAGAAAAGTTATGACCAACCTCGATAGCATATTAAAAAGCAGAGACATTACTTTGTCAGCAATGGTCCGTCTAGTAAAAGCTATGGTTTTCCAGTAGTCATGTATGGATGTGAGAACTGGACTATAAAGAAAGCTGAGCACTGAAGAATTGCTGCTTTTGAACTTTTGTGTTGGAGAAGACTCTTGAGAGTCCCTTGGACTGCAAGGAAATCAAACTAGTCAATCCTAAAGGAGATCAGTCCTGAATATTCTTTGGAAGGACTGATGCTGAAGCTGAAACTCCAATAGTTTGGCCACCTGATGGGAAGAACCAACTCACAGGAAAAGACCCTGATGCTAGGAAAGACTGAAGATGGGAGGAGAAGGGGCGACAGGATGAGATGGTTGGATGGGATCACTGACTAGATGGACGTGAGTTTGAGTAAACTCTTGGAGTTAGTGATGGACAGAGTGTACTGGCATGCTGCAGTCCATAGGGTCGCAAAGAGTTGGACACGACCGAGCAGCTGAACTGAACTGATGAGCAATGGTTTTTTTTTTTTTTTTTTTCATGTTTTGATAGAAAGTTAGATAACATTACAGATGGATACATAGTTAGCTTTGACACATTTGGGCTTCCCTGATAGCTCAATTGGTAAAAGTTCGCCTGCAATGCAGGAGACCCTGGTTTGATTTCTGGTTGGGGAAAATCTGCTGGAACAGAAATAGGCTACCCCCTCCAGTGTTCTTGTGCTTCCCTTGTGGCTCAGCTGGTAAAGAATCCATCTGCATGCAAGAGACCTGGGTTTGATCTCTTCTCCCAAAGAAGATCCTTTGGAAAGGGGAAAGGCTACCTACTCCAGTATTCTGGCCTGAAGGATTCCATAGTCCACGGTGTTGCAAAGAATGAGACATGACTGAGTGACCTTTACATGATACATTGACATGCAGAGAAGTAGTGAATTCCCAATCAATAATATTGTCATTACATACATACATATTCTAGAATTGCATCCTTAAATTTTTAAAACCATTTCTAAAACCATTTTATTTTACTATCCCTCTATTTGTCAGTTTTTAGTGAAGTGTAATTTTTTGATAATGCACTAAATCTACTTTTCAGCAGAAAACAACATACCTGATTGGAAAGAATAGAAAGTCACTCAGAGATTAGTGAAGCTCACATAAACAGAACTCCTCTGAAAACTACTATTCAGGGACTGAATGGCCTAAGACACAATACAGATTTAGAATATTCCAAAGATCATTTTTTAAAGGAATGCAAATAGAAATTTCTGCTTTGCCTGAGAATATACACAGGTGTTCCAAAGGGTAACAGTAACATGAATTCAAATTTCCTAAGTTATGGGAAACTTTGTGTGTTCTTTTCATCTTTAACTAAAAGCAAAATATAACTAACTGAGGACCTGCATGTTTCCTGTTTTAGATCTTGGCTTGTGATGAATTTCTGCATTATTTCAGGTTGTAATTCTACTATTTAGGTATGTAGAGCTTTTCCCAATGGGAATTAAAAATACATCTTAAAAAAATCAGTATAAAGCACTTGTTTTGTCAAGAAGGTGCATCTTAGGTTGTATCCTATTTGCTCTGAAGAGTCAAGCATCTCAGCAGCCATCCTTGGGTTTCCTGCTGCCATTATGAATGTGTACGAAGCCAATTTTTCATGCAGAAAAATAGCTCTAGGACTGACATGGTACCCATAATATAAGAACCTAGTGTTTAGTGAATTGTGCAAAAAAAAAAAAAAACAAACAAAACAAAAACTTCTCCTTCTGTCACTGCTTCTCTAAGAAGGAAAGAGAATGGAAATTGAATGCAACTGATTTAATATGGATCAATTCAATACCAAAATGTAAAATTTTGTACATACTTCACTTGAATGCATCTGCATACCTTCTAGACAATTTAAGGAGTATTTTAATGGTGAGATAACAGTATTCTTAATGAAAACATATAAGTAAAATCACTTGCTCCAGAACTGAGCTCAGAATAAAGGAGGGCATAAATAATACAGGAGTTTCTGGGAGCATTAAAAAAAAGATTTTCTAAGTATGTCTATGTTTGTGTTGGAACCTGTTTACCAAGTCATGGGTTTTGTTACAGTTGCTTTATTGACATCTTCCTAGAATAAGAGAATAGATATATTTTCAAAAGGAAATTAAAAACCATGGAATATGCATCTGAAGATTGTTCACTGAATGAGTTTTATATCTTCACATATAATATCATCTTAAAATCAAAGATGGCCCATTTTCTAACTTTTCAGAGGGTATTTAGGGGGAATAATTGAACTGCATGAAGAAGAAACTCATTTCATGGCGTAAAATATCCTTGAATATCCTTGAATAAAAAAAATGCCAAGAGATAGTAAAAGTCTTTTGACAGAAATAAATACACATATATATTTTCATTTTTATAATTATTGATTAAAAATATAGTATTTATAAATTTTGGGCTAATTTATAAATATACATCTTTATTACCTGTGGAGCTTCCCAGGTGGTTCTAGTGTAAAGAAACTGCCTACCAATGCAGGAGACATAAGAGACAGAGGTTGATATCTAGGTCAGGAAGATCCCCTGGAAGAGGATACAACAATACACTTTAGTATTCTTGCCTGAAGAAGCCCATGGACAAAGGGGCCTGGCAGTTTGAAGTCCATAGGATCACACAGAATGGGACACGACTAAAGCACACAGCACAGAGCATATATTACCTGTGACCCTAATTTGAGCTAAAATCTTACTCTGATTCGAACAGTAGATGATGGCTTGGAATACGCAATGAAGCAGGGCAAAGACTAATAGAGTTTTGCCAAGAAAATGCACTGGTCATAACAAACACCCTCTTCCAACAACACAAGAGAAGACTCTATACATGGACATCACCAGATGGTCAACAACAAATCAGATTGATTATATTCTTTGCAGCCAAAGATGGAGAAGCTCTATACAATCAGCAAAAACAAGACAAGGAGCTGACTGTGGCTCAGACCATGAACCCTTATGGCCAAATTCAGACTGAAATTGAAGAAAGTAGGAAAACCACTAGATCATTCAGGTATGACCTAAATCAAATCCCTTATGATTATACAGTGGAAGTGAGAAATAGATTTAAGGGCCTAGATCTGATAGATAGAGTGCCTGATCAAATATGGAATGAGGTTCGTGACATTGTACAGGAGACAGGGATCAAGACCATCCCCATGGAAAAGAAATGCAAAAAAGCAAAATGGCTGTCTGGGGAGGCCTTACAAATAGCTGTGAAAAGAAGAGAAGTGAAAACCAAAGGAGAAAAGGAAAGACATAAGCATCTGAATGCAGAGTTTCAAAGAATAGCAAGAAGAGATAAGAAAGCTTTTTTCGGCCATCAATGCAAAGTAATAGAGGAAAGCAAAGAATGGGGAAGACTAGAGATCTCTTCAAGAAAATCAGAGATAACAAGGGAACATTTCATGGAAAGATGGACTTGATAAAGAACAGAAATAGTATGGACTTAACAGAAGCAGAAGATATTAAGAGGAGGTGGCAAGAATACACAGAAGAACTGTACAAAAAAGAGCTTCATGATCCAGATAATCACCAGATAATCACGATGCTGTGATCACTGACCTAGAGTCAGACATCCTGGAATGTGAAGTCAAGTGGGCCTTAGAAAGCGTTAATACGAACAAAGCTAGTGGAGGTGATGGAATTCCAGTGGAGCTTTTCCAATCCTGAAAGATGATGCTGTGAAAGTGCTGCACTCAATATGCCAGCAAATCTGGAAAACTCAGCAGTGGCCACAGGACTGGAAAAGGTCAGTTTTCATCCCAATCCCAAAGAAAGGCAATGCCAAAGAATGCTCAAACTACCGAACAATGGCACTCATCTCACATGCTAGCAAAGTAATGCTCAAAATTCTCCAAGCCAGGCTTCAGCAATATGTGAACCATGAACTTCCTGATGTTCAAGCTGGTTTTAGAAAAGGCAGAGGAACCAGAGATCAAATTGCCAACATCCGCTGGATCATGGAAAAAGCAAGAGAGTTCTAGAAAAACATCTATTTCTGCTTTATTGACTATGCCAAAGCCTTTGACTGTGTGGATCACAACCAACTGTGGAAAATTCTGAGAGAGATGGGAATACCAGACCACCTGATCTGCCTCTTGAGAAATTTGTATGCAGGTCAGGAAGCAACAGTTAGAACTGGTCATGAAACAATAGACTGGTTCCAAATAGGAAAAGGAGTACGTCAAGGCTATATATTTTCACCCTGTTCATTTAACTTATATGCAGAGTACATCATGAGAAACCTGGACTGGAAGAAACACAAGCTGGAATCGAGATTGCCAGGAGAAATATCAATAACCTCAGATATGCAGATGACACCACCCTTATGGCAGAAAGTGAAGAGGAACTAAAAAGCCTCTCGATGAAAGTGAAAGTGGAGAGTGAAAAGGTTGGCTTAAAGCTCAACATTCAGAAAACGAAGATCATGGCATCTGGTCCCATCACTGCATGGGAAATAGATGGGGAAACAGTGGAAATAGTGTCAGACTTTATTTTTGGGGTCACCAAAATCACTGCAGATGGTGACTGCAGCCATGAAATTAAAAGACGCTTACTCCTTGGAAGGAAAGTTATGACCAAACTAGATAGCATATTCAAGAGCAGAGACATTACATTGCCAACAAAGGTCCGTCTAGTCAAGGCTATGGCTTTTCCTGTGGTCATGTATGGATGTGAGAGCTGGACTGTGAAGAAGGCTGAGCACTGAAGAATTGATGCTTTTGAACTGTGGTGTTGGAGAAGACTCTTGAGAGTCCCTTGGACTGCAAGGAGATCCAACCAGTCCATTCTGAAGGAGATCAGCCCTGGGATTTCTTTAGAAGGAATGATGCTAAAGCTGAAACTCCAGTATTTTGGCCACCTCATGCGAAGAGTTGACTCATTGGAGAAGACTCTGATGCTGGGAGGGATTGGGGGCAGGAGGAGAAGGGGACGACAGAGGATGAGATGGCTGGATGGCATCACTGACTCGATGGACGTGAGTCTCAGTGAACTCCGGAAGTTGGTGATGGACAGGGAGGCCTGGCATGCTGCGATTCATGTGGTCACAAAAAGTCAGACATGATTGAGCGACTGATCTGATTTGATCTGATCTGATACACCAGACCAATCTGAGAAAGCATTGGAAGATGCAACTCAGACAATTAGGGAAAAAAAAGTACATATTAGACTTAAAGTCCTTTTTTAATAAAGATACAGATAGAATACAAAATTTAATCCATATATTTCTTTTGATATTGGCTGATAATGGGTGTTCTGTCACAGCAAATATTGATCAATAGAACTATATATATATATATATATAACTATATATATATAAACTCAAAAAATCTCTGGACTCTTGTGTTGAAGGATACTTTTCAGGCACATGTTTTCTTTCAAAGATTCTATTTTCTGAATTCTCACAGGCACTAAATATGGTGTATCTTATGAAAAATTGAGAAATATTAAATCATATAAATTTATATGCAGCAAGAACGGATACAAAAGAGACATGGATGAAGGATGAACCTTCAGACACTCAATTTTCGTATCCAGAATGTAATGTGAATCAACCAAAAAACTAACTTGATGTGATCAGTTATGCAAGTGGAAAATAAAGTGAATTTTGTATTTGAAGATCAAATGATTACATAGACTCAAGGGAAAAAAAAAAAAAAAAAAAAAAAACGGAAACCAGAGGTGTCAAATTCTGCCCATGGGCAAACATTAACCACAGGATTTAGCAACAAAAAGATAATCAGTAACACTATTGTCACTTGCATGGATTATAACAATAACATCTGTTGTAGACAGAGTTACCTTAAAAATAGACTCTGCGATGAAGATTTAACAGGCAATTATTAAGGATTACTCTCTAGAACAACACTCATGAAAAATAATTAGAAATATGATAAGGTAGAGGGAGAAAAAATGAACTGTGTGGTTCCTTTGCAAGAGGTCTCTAACAATCCTTCAGGAAGTCCTGAATTGGGATAATCCATCAGAGAAGTACTGAATTGAATTTCAGGTACCAGGTATAGCATCAGGTGATGAATCTTCCTTTAGCCAAGGGAGATTTCTGGCACTGTCCCATTTGGAAGTGGTCATCAGCCAACATGCTCAAGAACTGGGAAAATGAGCTTCACTGCTGATACAGAAACTGCCTGATGTTTACAGCATCCAAGAGAACATAATAACTGGCAACTTTGATCTCTTTTTTTATTTTATTTTTATTTTATTTAACTTTACAATATTGTACTATAGTCTATTCTCAAAAAAGTCTGTTAAAACAGAAGTCACATCATGTTTTTAAAGTATTGCCTAAATCATTGGAAGGACTAATACTGAAGCTCCAGTATTTTCCCCTGATGCTGGGAAAAATGGTGGGCAGGAGGAGAAGAGGATAACAGAGGATGAAATGGATGGCATCACTGACTCAATGGACATGAGCCAGAGCAATTTTGGGAGATGGTGAAGGACAGGGAAGCCTGGCATGCTGCAGTCTGTAGGATTACAAAGAGTTGGACATGATTGAGTGACTGAAAAACAACAAAAGCTATTCTGTCAAAAAAGAAGTCACACTGTGTTTAAAACCTTCCAATAGTTTCCCTCCTTACTGAAAGTAAACACCAAAATCTGTATGATGGCCTGCAATGCCTAGGTTCCTGCATTATTTCTTTTTACTTTATGTACTACTCCCTCACTCTCACCCACTCCTTTGAAGCCTTTGTTAATAGAGAGGTTGCCCCCGCCTCACAGACTTTCCTTTTCACATGCTTTGAATGCTCTTCCTCTAGAAAACACTATAATTTCCCCCCATATTTTGATAAAATATTTTCTTACAAGGTATTCTTTTATTACTCTATATAATATCACAATAAACTGTCTGACTTATGCAAAACCTATTCCACATCCATCCCTTAGTTCTATAGTATTTGTAATTTTTGTATGGTTAAAATATTTATTTTATTTAATATCTGCCTATTCCTATTAACATAAGTGGCCTAGGGCAACTGTGTGTTTGTCTCTCCACCATAAACTGGATGCAGAACAATGCTTACATATAGAGAACATCCAGTGAATATTTCTGGACAAATGAATGATGAGTGAATAAAAGAATGAGGAAAATTGGCTTCTCCAGTATGAATTTGAATAGCAGGTCAGAAAGCAACAGTTAGAACTGGACATGGAACAACAGACTGGTTCCAAATAGGAAAAGGACCACATCAAGGCTGTATATTGTCACCCTGCTTATTTAATGTAAATGCAGAGTACATCATGATAAATGATGGGCTGGAAGAATGACAAGCTGGAGTCAAGATTGCCGAAGAAATATCAATAACCTCAGATATGCAGATGACACCACCCTTATGGCAGAAAGTGAAGAGGAACTAAAAAGCTGCCTGATGAAAGTGAAAGAGGAGAGTGAAAAGGTTGACTTAAAGCTCAACATTCAGAAAATGAAGATCATGGCATCTGGTCCCATCACTTCATGGCAAATAGATGGGGAAAGAGTGGAAACAGTGTCAGACTTTATTTGGGGTGGGGGGGGGCTCCAAAATCACTGCAGATGGTGACTGCAGCCATGAAATTAAAAGATGCTTACTCCTTGGTAGGAAAGTTATGACCAACCTGGATAGCATATTCAAAAGCAGAGACATTACTTTGCCAGCAAAGGTCCATCTAGTCAAGGCTATGGTTTTTCCAGTAGTCAGGTATGGATGTAAGAGTTGGACTGTGAAGAAAGCTGAGCACCGAAGAACTGATGGTTTTGAACTCGGTGTTGGAGAATACTCTTGAGAGCCCGTTGGACTGCAAGTAGATCCAACCAGTCCGTCCTAAAGGAGATCAGTCCTGGGTGTTCTTTGAAAGGACTGATGCCAAAGCTGAGACTTCAATACTTTGGCCACCTGATGCGAAGAGCTGACTCATTGGAAAAGACTCTGATGCTGGGAGGAATTGGGGGCAGGAGGAGAAGGGGACGACAGGATGAAATGTATAGATGGCATCACCGACTCGATGGACATGAATTTGGGTGAACTCTGGGAGTTGGTGATGGACAGGGAGGCCTGGTGTTCTGCAATTCATGGGGTCGCAAAGAGTTGGACCCGACTGAGCGATTAAACTGAACTGAATCATAGAGAAAGTATAATCATAGCAATTAATTTGATAATCAGATAAAGTTTAGTATTTTTCAGTAGGAGCTAGTATCAACATTCATTATAAAGTTTCAAAAAAAAAATATTGCAGCGAATTTCTAAGATACCTGAACATTTATCAGTGAATTCATCATATAAAGACATTTCATACAAAGTGATGTCATAATATCAATAAAAAAGTATATTGTACATTAGTGCAGTTCTGTTCGATCACTTAGTTGTGTCCAACTTAATATTTAATGCAGTATTGTACATTAAAAATAAATAAAATTTGAGCTATTAACCTTTGTATTTTATCTGTATGTTTTAAATATGTTTTATCTTCATTTATCAGGTTATTCATCTCGAGTTTTTTCCACTGTGTGATCACAACTTAAAAATCTTGTCATTCTGAGAATAAGTTGACTTATTAATACTAGCAATATAAGATTTCTCTTTTTTAAATTTAAATTTATTTATTTTAATTAGAGGATAATTACTTGACAATATTGAAACGGTTTTGCCATACATCAACATGAATCCACCATGGGTGTACACGTGTTCCCCATCCTGAACCCCCTCCCACCTCCCTCCCTGTACCATCCCTCTGGGTCATCCCAGTGCACCAGCCCCAAGTATCCTTGAAAACTATTTAAATTTATTGGCCTGTGTGCTAAAACTTAACAGTTTAGGTGAAATGTGTGTGCAAAGTATATTCATGTATAGTTTAAATATATTTGTTGTTCTGATAAATTATGAAAGCACGAAAATCTCACACATCACTTTTATTTGAATAATTTTCTAAGGTGGCATGTTTTTTATGCTTGATATTGAACTATTTTTGTTCCAGCTAACAAGGATTCTATATGATATGATTAAATGATATATTTGCATAAAATTGTAGGCATTGTAAATCAAAGTCATCTTTCAAATTTATTCCTTTCAAAAGAGAAATGCATCAGTAGAAATACGGCATTTGGCTTCATCATTCAAACATAATGTGAGCACTGGAATGTATTAAATACATAGAGTTGAAGTGTGGTTTACAGATTTGTATGAAAAGCTACTGATAATGCCATCTCACTATTAATGCTCCCTAATCATTTCCTTGTCTTAAAACACAGTACATATTTTAAAGGAAAGTAGTGTATTCTAACTCAAGTTCCAAAATAACAATATTACATTTATATGTGAAATATTTTTTCAGCTAAGATCATCTGCTGCTGCTGCTGCTGCTAAGTCGCTGCAGTCGTGTCCGACTCTGTGTGACCCCATAGACGGAAGGCCACCAGGCTCCCCCGTCCCCGGGACTCTCCAGGCAAGAACACTGGAGTGGGTTGCATTTCCTTCTCCAATGCATGAAAGTGAAAAGTGAAAGTGAAGTCGCTCAGTCGTGTCCGATCCCCAGCGACCCCATGGACTGGAGCCCACCAATATTCTCCGTCCATGGGACCTTCCAGGCAAAAGTACTGGGGTGGGGTGCCATTGCCTTCTGCAAAGAGTTTATTTGTTAATTGACCTTCTCTTCAGGAGTAATTTTCCCATATAATGTAATACACAAGCTTTTGATTCATACAAGGGGAAAAGAAGAAATGCTGTGAAATAAAAATCTAATGTCAAAATATTCCTTTTTATACATAATAAAAAGAAATAAATTCAGAGTGATTTGGAGGGATTAATAAAATGTAACCTAATGGCTCAGATGGTAAGGAATCTGCCTGCAGTGCACAAGACCTGGGTTTGATCCCTGGTTTGGGAATATCCCCTGGAGAAGGAATGACTATCCACTCCAGTATTCTTGCCTGGAGAATTCCATGGACAGAGGAAACCGGCAGGCTAGAGTTCATGAGGTCACAAAGAGTAGAATATACTGAGAAGCTAACACTTTCTCATACTTTCACTCTTAGGATGGATCTTGAGATATTTGTCTACTTTAAAACTCTCTGCATATATATTCTGCGTTTTCTCTGGTATAATGAGATCCAGAGGACTTCTTCACCATCCCACTACTATTCATACTATTTTTCCCAAGAGAGAGTCAACCAGAATGACAGAAACATTTAACTAAGTGTAAAATAAGTTGGCTCAGAATAATAGTTTTCAAATAATCTAATTATAAATAAAGTACATTTAAAATAATGCTATTAAGAAATTAAAAAAGAACCTACTGAATGATAGTAAATATTTAGTAAATATAATTTATATCTGCTTTTCAGATGTTCAGCATGTATGGGAATATGTGCAACATTCTCTGTGACAGATAAGTCCATTTTTTTTAGAAGGTCATTGAGTTTCTCTCCTTGCTCATATTACCAGATATTACCAAGATATGAAGTAGAAATACAATCCACAAATAAATCATATGCAGATTATTACAAAGCTATCATTTTGCTATAATAATTTTCAAATTTATAAAGAGTCCTAATTATATGTTTTTAATATATTAAATTTTAATTAATTAATTAATTAAAATTTACCCATCATCCAAGAAAAAAAAAGAATGAAAATAAACATCCTTATTCATATAATGATTGATAATTTTAAGATAATTTAGTTTATAAATAGAGTCTGAATAATGTTTTGGTTGAAAACTTGTGTTTTAATTCAACAAGAACTAGTTTTATTTTGAGCAGAATGTTCTCCAAGTTTATGCAGTCTTGGAAACTCTAATGCCTTAATGAAAGTGTTAGTTGCTCAGTCATGCCCGACTTTTGTGACCCCATGGTCTGTCTTTGGAAAAGAATACTGGAGTAGGTAGCCATTCCCTTCTCCAGAGAAATCTTCCTGACCCAGAGATCAAACCAGGGTCTCCAGCATCGTGGGCATGTTTTTTTTTTTTTTAACCATTTTAGGTACCAGGGAAGCCCTAATGTCTTAGTCTATGCAAAATAGTATTCATTGAAAACTTATCATCTTTTAGATCTTTGAAAACCTACCAAATTTCATTTTAAATGAAAAGCAATTAGTTGTACTATTTTATATATCTTATATGAATGTTTCTGACTACTTTTAATTTTAGAGAAGATATTAAGCTAAAAAGGGAATTGAATGATAGCAGTTATTGTTAAATGTAAAGTCCTTATTTCTTTACATCTGTTTCTAAATAACCACCAGAAATTCACAAAATTATTATAGATTCTTGGCTAGAAAAAATGTATTTATACTTCCCCTGATTATGTAAATAGATAACAAGGAAAATGAGGAGACTCTTTAAATAAAACTTCTATAAATTGATTGCATTTTGAGGTTTATGTGTTTAGCATAATTGAAATATTTAAACAAATACTCTAATGAGCCAAGTTTTTTAACCACTTAAGGTAGCCCTAGTGAGATATTTAAGCATTTTTGAAAACTATCTTGCAATTTTCAATTAAAGTTAGACTACTGAGTTCTGTGAAAGCTGGATTAGTTAAAAGATGTCCTATCCTGTGGTCATGTATGGATGTGAGAGCTGGACTGTGAAGAAGGCTGAGCGCCGAAGAATTGATGCTTTTGAACTGTGGTGTTGGAGAAGACTCTTGAGAGTCCCTTGGACTGCAAGGAGATCCAACCAGTCCATTCTGAAGGAGATCAGCCCTGGGATTTCTTTGGAAGGAATGATGCTAAAGCTGAAACTCCAGTATTTTGGCCACCTCATGCGAAGAGTTGACTCATTGGAGAAGACTCTGATGCTGGGAGGGATTGGGGGCAGGAGGAGGAGGGGACAACAGAGGATGAGATGGCTGGATGGCATCACTGACTCAATGGATGTGAGTCTGGGTGACCTCCGGGAGTTGGTGATGGACAGGGAGGCCTGGCGTGCTGTGGTTCATGGGAACTGACTGAGCGACTGATCTAATCTGATCTGATCTGATTTATACATATATATGTAAATATACTTTATATATATATATGTATATATGTATATGTATATATATATATATATATATATATATATATATATATATGTATATATGTATATACTAAGAAGAGGTGACAAGAATGCACAGAACTATATAAAAAAAAATCTTCATGACCCAGATAAACATGAGGGTCTGATTCCTCACCCAGAGACAGACATCCTGGAATGCAAATTCAAGAGGGCCTTAGGCAGTATCATGATGAAAGCTAGTGGAGGTGGTGGAATTCCAGTTTAGCTATTTAAAATCCTAAAAGATGTTGCTGTTAAAGTGCTGCACTCAATATGCCAACAAATATGGGAAACTCAGCAGTGGCCACAGGACTGGAAAAAGTCAATTTTCTTACACATCTCAAAGAAGGACAATGCCAAAGAAATTCAAACTACTGCCCGAATGCACTCATCTTACAGGTTAGCAAAGTAATGTTCGAAATTCTCCAAGCCAGGCTTCAACAGTATGTGATCCATGAACTTCCAGATGTTCAAGCTGGATTTAGACAAGGCACAGGAACCATAGATCAAATTGCCAGATTCTGTTGGATCATATAAAAAGCAAGAGGATTCTCAAAAAACATCTACTTCTGCTTTACTGATTATACCAAAGAATATCTGCTGGAGAAGGAACAGACTACCCACTCCAGTATTCTTGGGTTTCTCTTGTGGCTCAGCTGATTAGGAATCCATCTGTAATATGGGTTGCAGACATGGGTTCGATCCCTGGGTTTGGAAGATCCCCTGGAGAAAGGAAAGGCTACCCACTCCAGTATTCTGGTCTAGAGAATTCCGTGGACTATACCAATGGGGTCTCAAAGAGTCAGTCAGAACTGAACGACTTTCACTTCACTTTCAAAATATTTTATTGTGTAAATCACAACAAACTGTGGAAAATTCTTCAAGAGATGGGGATAGCAGACAACCTCAGATATGCAGATGATACCACACTTATGGCAGAAAGTGAAGAAGAACTAGAAAGCCTTTTGATGAAAGTGAAAGAGAAGAGTGAAAAAATTGGCTTAAAACTCAACATTCAGAAAACTAAGATCATGGCATCTGGTCCCATCACTTCATGGGAAATAGATGAGGAAACAGTGGAAACTGTGACAGACTTTTTTTTGAGCTTCAAAATCACTGCAGATGGTGACTGCAGCCATGAAATTAAAGAACACTTGCTCCTTGGAAGGGAAGCTATGACAAAACTGGACAGCATATTAAAAAGCAGAGACATTACTTTGCCAACAAAGATCCACCTAATCAAAGCTATGGTTTTTCCAGTAGTCATGTATGGATGTGAGAGTTGGACTATAAAGAAAGTAGAGTGCTGAAAGATTGATGTTTTTGAACTGTGGTGTTGGAGAAAACTCTTGAGAGTCCCTTGGACAGCAAGGAGATCAAGCTAGTCAATCCTAAAGGAAATCATTCTTGAATATTCATTGGAAGGATTGATGCTGAAGCTGAAACTACAATTCTTTGGCCACCTTATGGAAAGAACTGACTCACTGGAAAAGACCCTGATGCTGGGAGGCAGGAGGAGAAAATGATGACAGAGGATGAAATGGTTGGATGATATCACGGACATGATGGACATGAGTTTGAGCAAGCCCTGGGTACTGGTGATGGACAGGGAAGCCTGGCATGCTGCAGTTCATAGGGCTGCAAAGAGTTGGACATGACTAAGTAACTGAACTCAACTTATATATAATTAAGTATACATGTACACATATCATGCATGCATGTTTTCCTTTTGCTACCATATGAATGCACTTTCATATATATATTTTTTAATTTTAAGATGAAAATGATATGGCTCCCTATATGACTGGTTGTTTTATAATAATATGCATCATTGTTTTTGCTGCAGATGGCAGCAAACCAATTGGTGCATGCTAAGTTGCTTCAGTTTTGTCCAACTCTTTGAGACTCTATGGACTGAAGACTGCCTGGCCTCTTTGTCCATGGTATTCTCCACGCAGGAATACTGGAGTGGGTTGCCATACCCTTTTCTAGGGGATCTTTCTGACCAGATAATGGAACCTGGTCTCTTTCATCACCTGCATTGGCAGGGTTTTTTTGTTTTTGTTTTTCTTTCTTTTTTTTTTTTGTCTTTTTTCCCCACCACTAGCACCACCTAGGAAGTTCAAAGGAATGGGACTTAAAGGTAAAACCTCAAGGCAAGAATTGTAGAGAAGGAAAAAGTCTTGATTTGGAAATAGGAGTGTTTGTGAGGACATTTTCTTTGAGGTTCAGAGACAGAGTTAGTTGTTGGGTTGCTAAGTCATGCTTGACTTTTTTGTGACCCCAGGGACTGTATCTCAGCAAGCTCCTCCGTCATGGGATTTCCTAGTCAAGAATACTGGAGTGCATTCCCATCTCCTTCTCCAGGGGATCTTTTTGACCCTGGGATCAAGCGTTTAGGGTAATCACGTATGGTAGAAAGATAGCCTCTACTTGAGAAATTTTCACTTAGAGCAAAATATTCAGGTGACATATTAACTTTTATCAAGGAGAAAAACGTGATTAAAATATCCATTTATATCCTTTTCTATCAGAAGTTTTCAATTATTGCTTTATTTAATTCACTTTACAGCCCCATCATAAGTATTATTCTTTCTTTTTAATTATTTTTTTTATTTTTAATGTAAATTTATTTATTTTAATTGGAGGTTTATTACTTTACAATATTTTATTGGTTTCACAATGCATCAACATGAATCTACCACAGGTATACACGTGTTTCCCATTCTGAACCCCTTCTTATTTATATCACTCTCTACTCTTCATTTTTCTTTCCACAGTTCATGATGTATTTATTTACTTGCTTGTTGTTTTATTTCTACTTCAGAATATAATCAGTTCAGAAGGTCAAAGGCGATAAACGATTTGCTTAATATTAAAACATATAACGACCAGCACAACAGATCAGATAAGATCAGTCACTCAGTCTTGTCTGACTCTTTGTGACCCCATGAACTGCAGCACGCCAGGCCTCCCTGTCCATCACCAACTCCCGGAGGTCACTCAGACTCACATCCATCGAGTCACTGATGCCATCCAGCCATTTCATCCTCTGTTGTCCCCTTCTCCTCCTGCCCCCAATCCCTCACAGCATCAGAGTCTTCTCCAATGAGTCAACTCTTCGCATGAGGTGGCCAAAACACTGGAGTTTCAGCTTTAGCATCATTCCTTCCAAAGAAATCCCAGGGCTGATTTCCTTCAGAATGGACTGGTTGGATCTCCTTGCAGTCCAAGGGACTCTCAAGAGTCTTCTCCAACACCACACTTCAAAAGCATCAATTCTTCGGCGCTCAGCCTTCTTCACAGTCCAGCTCTCACATCCATACATGACCACAGGAAAGATCATAGCCTTGACTAGGCGAACCTTTGTTGGCAAAGTGATGTCTCTGCTTTTGAGTATGCTATCTAGGTTGGTCATAACTTTCCTTCCAAGGAGTAAGCGTCTTTTAATTTCATGGCTGCAGTCACCATCTGCAGTGATTTTGGAGCCCAGAAAAACAAAGTCTGACACTGTTTCCACTGTTTCTCCATCTATTTCCCATGTAGTGATGGGACCAGATGCCATGATCTTCGTTTTCTGAATGTTGAGCTTTAAGCCAACCTTTTCACTCTCCACTTTCACTTTCATCAAGAGGCTTTTGAGTTCCTCTTCACTTTCTGCCATAAGGGTGGTGTCATCTGCATATCTGAGGTTATTGATATTTCTCCCGGCAATCTTGATTCCAGCTTGTGTTTCTTCCAGTCCAGCATTTCTCATGATGTACTCTGCATATAAGTTAAATAAACACGGTGACAATATACAGCCTTGACATACTCCTTTTCCTATTTGGAACCAGTCTATTGTTCCATGACCAGTTCTAACTGTTGCTCCCTGACCTGCATACAGATTTCTCAAGAGGCAGATCAGGTGGTCTGCTATTCGCATCTCTTTCAGAATTTTCCACAGTTTATTGTGATCTACACAGTCAAAGGCTTTGGCATAGTCAATAAAGCAGAAATAGATGTTTTTTTGGAACTCTCTTGCTTTTTCCATGATCCAGCGGATGTTGGCAATTTGATCTCTGGTTCCTCTGCCTTTTCTAAAACCAGCTTGAACATCAGGAAGTTCACGGTTCACATATTGCTGAAGCCTGGCTTGGAGAATTTTGAGCATTACTTTACTAGCGTGTGAGATGAGTGCAATTGTGCGGTAGTATGAGCACTCTTTGGCATTGCCTTTCTTTGGGATTGGGATGAAAACTGACCTTTTCCAATCTTGTGGCCACTGCTGAGTTTTCCAAATTTGCTGGCATATTGAGTGTAGCACTTTCACAGCATCATCTTTCAGGATTTGGAATAGCTCCACTGGAATTCCTTCACCTCCACTAGCTTTGTTCCTAGTGATGCTTTCTAAGGCCCACTTGACTTCACATTCCAGGATGTCTGGCTCTAGGTCAGTGATCACATCATCATGATTATCTGGGTCGTGAAGCTCTTTTTTGTACAGTTCTTCTGTGTATTCTTGCCACGTCTTCTTAATATCTTCTGCTTCTGTTAGGTCCATACCATTTCTGTCCTTTATCGAGCCCATCTTTGCATGAAATGTTCCTTTGGTATCTCTGATTTTCTTGAATCATGAAATGTTTCTTGAATCATGAAATGTTCCTTTGGTATCTCTGATCTACACATAGATTAGCCTTATTTGTGTATTTATTTATTTCTAAATGAATGAATATATTAAAGTCACAGGTCTGTCTCTGAAGAAGGCTAGCTCAGTGATAAAAGATGTATTGATTGTCAGCCTTTGTAAGATGCCTTGCATTTTTTAAAATCTCTATGAGCATTAATTTCCTATTTTTAAATGCTTAAATATTTATTTACATTGATTAATTCCACTGTCAAGTCCCATTAGTAAAATGTCTTTAGTAGTTAATTGCTTTCTTTTGTCACAGAGATTCTACTGTTCTAGCTTAGAAGATCTTTCCAATAATGGGTATATTTGTTTGTTTAGTCGCTCAGTTTTTTCCAACTCTTTGTGACTCTATGGACTGTAGCCCATCAGGCTTCTCCATCCATGGGATTTTCCAGGCAAGAATATTGGAGTGGGTTGCCATTTCTTCCTCCAGGGGATTTTCCAAACCCATGGATCTAACTCAAGTCTCCATATCTTCTGTGTTGCAGGCAGATTCTTTACTCACTGAGCCATAGTCACATCTAAGTTCTAGGCTCTAAGTCTCAGGTCAAGGATCAAACTGATATATATTATTACCAATCTGTACTTTTCCTCTTTTCCATGATGTAAATATTATAACCATGCTGGTGATGGACAGGGAAGCCTGGCTTGCTGCTGTCCATGGGGTTACAAATAATCAGACACGACTGATAGATTGAACTGAACTGAACTGATGGATAATAATTTTAAACTATAAAATTAAACTTATTGAATGTTGAGTTGAGACATAAAGCTCACATACTTAGTACTTTTGATTTAAATATATTTATTTCATTCTAATTGCTAAAATTTACTTTTTAAGGATGGCTATATTCAACAACTGACTTGTGAAATTCCCTAAAATTTGCTTTCATGAGCCAGTAAGTACCAGTTCCAGCATACACTTGGACCCAGTCAGTTAGCCTCCTGTTCTGATCCTGACATCAATCCAATTTTTACAGAGTACACTTGAATCCATGCTTTGTAGAAAAAGCCAACTTGATCTTTTCAATTTACTGCCATTTGCCTTCCCCTTTTTCCCAATGAATGTGCCCACAACCATGACATACGTTTATATAGAATTAATAGTGAATCTTGAGAGAATTACGTTGGTCAATGTTTACTGATGTTTTACATTGTGAAAACTGACTTTTAAAAATTGTTCTGTTAATCTAGCAGCTGTTCATCTAGGAGAGAATGAACATTGGGGATTAGAGCTGTTTTGATATTGATATGCGTATTTTGATGTCTTTTTTTTTTTTTTTTTTTCAAGATTTTTATGCCGTTTTCCTATTTACTAAAGAGCAAATGACCACTTTCTGGTATTGGTGTAAAATATTAAAAGGACAGCCAGAAAATGGATGAATGTAGCAGTTGAAGGCCAGAGAGAAACAAACGAAATGGACATGCCAATTACTTTCTGTGCAACTGGACAGGCACAGACCTTACTGATCTACCACAGGCTGCCAGCCAACATAAAGGAAAATAAAGGCTTTCAAATGTAGAAATGGCATCTTTCCAATTCTCTTCAACTGTGAGAGAAAGAAAGGTTGCTAAAATTGCAAGCTGCATCACAAATACATAAGATAATTGTCCTACTTTTGCATGAATAACTCAGACCCATTCCTTTTTCATTTTCAAACATTGGTTCTTTAATGTCAGATATTCATGCAAGAAATGTGTTTCCTGTATTCTACTGATTCACTTGCTACCAGAGGTTACATTGGACAATATAACCCCCATTGATTTTCTCTATATTAGTTAGAATATTTTATCAAACTTTGTGATTTCTTAATTGAATGCAACGTTATACTATATTCATATGTAGATACTCAAATATAGAAATAGAAAATTTTATTTTCAATAATTTATTGCATTAAGGAATTTTATAAATGAAAAACAAATGCCAATGGGGTGATATCCTGCCAACTTTTAAAAGTTAATTTATCTTCTTATTCAATTGCTTCAACTTGAGACAAAACAAAACAAAGAATTGATTTAAAAATCTATTCATTACTTTCCAGTTTAAAGTATTGAATAGTTTATTATACACTTACACACAAAAGTATACACACAAATATGTGTGTATATATTTACTCACAAAACCATACTGGTCAAATGTAATAAACTACTACTACTACTTCTGAGTCACCTCAGTCGTGTCCAACTCTGTGTGACCCCATAGATGGCAGCCCACCAGGCTCCCCCGTCCCTGGGATTCTCCAGGCAAGAACACTGGAGTGGGTTGCCATTTCCTTCTCCAATGCATGAAAGTGAAAAGTGAAAGTGAAGTTGCTCAGTCGTGTCCGACCCTCAGCGACCCCATGGACTGCAGCCTTCCAGGCTCCTCCATCCATGGGATTTTCCAGGCAGAAGTATTCGAGTGGGGTGCCATTGCCTTCTCCGGTAATAAACTAAGTCATGTAATTAATTTCATAGGAACAAAGGAAATCAAGGTGAATGGAGGTGGAATGAGGGAAAAATAGATGAGACTTAATGGTTCTAGAGGGCATCACTGGTGGCTCAGTGGTAACAAATCTGTTTGTCAATGCAGGAGATGTGGGTTCCATTCCTGGATCAGGATGATTTCCTGGAGAAGGAAATGGCAACCCATTCCAGTTTTATTGCCTGGGAAATCCCATGGACAGAGGGGCCTGCCATGTTATAGTCCATGGGGTCACAAAAAGTGTTGAACATGACTCAACGACTAAACAACAAAGATGAGACTTAAAAATAAAATGATCTTACTAGCATACATATACATAATTTTTGTACGTATGTTCTTTATGCTCATTGGTATGTTCTTTAATATAGTGATACAGTACATATAGATGAACAATTTGTTTCTTTACATATTGCCATTTAAATTTATTAAAATGCAATATAATTTTTAGTTTATTAGAAGACTGAATTCAATGATTCCTTTGAAATAGCAACAAATTGATTAATTTCACTTTAAATTCCTGTCATGATATAAAATTATGCTAGGAAAATGGCCCACCAGATCTGAATTAATTCAGTGACAACATTATAACATCCAACTTAATAATCTAAGGAGGAAAAGTCTGGGAAGTTATAGGAACTGTTGATTGATTGCAATTGATCTGTAATTATCTGTTCATTAACATACTGCATCCTTGACAGCTTAACAAGTCAATCTTCATAATGATAATGAAGCAGATAGCACCACAGTGTACATAAAGATGGGGTTTTACAAAATTCAAGTTATTTACTCATAATGTACTAAAGCTTGATTATACTCTTGATTATAGTTGGGAAAATTATATTCAACTGTGTTTTATCACTTATTGAAGCTGTTGGTTATTTTCCTAAGCCATAGTATGATATTTCTTTAAGATTATTATAATTTTTCCAATATTTTGCATATGCATACATTTGAATATGTAAACAACCATTTCAAAACTACTTAATAATGTTGCACAATGGCTGGGAATAAGTTACCAAAGCACTCTTGCAGATTTATTAAAAAAAAAATTCTAAAGTGTAACATTTGAATAATGACTAAATACTAAAACAGAAACTTTTAAAATAATTCCATAGGAAAATATTGCAAATATAGTCACAATTTGAGAAATATTTGTTATTAAAAAATAACTTTTGGGGGGATAGAAAAATAACTTCTTGGGGGATCGTAGGATCTTTTATAGCTATTTGTGAGACAAGATATTTTATTCCTGCAATAAACCAGTTTGATTAAAATTTCAAGGGCACAGTTTGCCTTCAGAATTCTAGTACATTGTTTCTTGTTTTCTTGAAGTATAGTTGACTTACAATATCATATTCGTTTTACATGTACAGCATAGTCCAGTTTTATTTATTTTATAAACATCAAGAATGCTGAGAAAGCCATGTGAATACTATTTTAAGCAACATGAATTGAACTTAAAGAGGATTTAAACAGACTTTGCTGGAAGTGATACATTTCAGAGAAACACCATGAACCACTTATATCAATTCACTGCTGAACACTGCTGTTAATTTTCAAATGTACCGGTAGATGATAAGTGAGTACTAGCATGTAAACCAATATTAATGAGTATCTTAAACATTTATCACTATTCTTTAGGGAAGATAGTACATCTTTTAGCAAATTAAACTTAGAAGACATTTTGTTTCTGTGCTGCTACTACAGAAATAGTCATTAATTTAAAATTTGAATGTGAAGAAAGGATTAAAGACAATTTAAAAACATACAGAAACCATAGGATATTTATTTATAGAAGTATGCAGGTTCAAAGAACTGGTGATGTCTATGATCAGATGATTGTAAGGAAATATGAAGTAGGGAATTGTTTTAAATTTACAAAACTAAGTTCTGATCATATACTTTCTTCAACTTCTTTCAAGTGGTGCAAAAGTTTTAAATATTGAGAGGGAAAAAATATTGCAAAATATTAAAATATTATAATGAATTAAGTGGAATGTACAGGGATGTTGTTTGTATTTTTGAAATTTTACTATTATTTAAAAATTGTTCAAACTTAAAATTTGAAAAAAAAAAAAAAAGTGACAGTATTTCTATTGGAATAATAAGGAACATTTTCCCAACTGGAACAGCTGAAAGGCTAATCTAAATATATAAAACATATATAAAAGAACACTTTAGAAAACAATACTTAACAGACAAGGGAAGCTGATCATCTTTAAGAGTTGGGAGAAAAAATTAATTGAGCCCTAAAGTTTTCCCAGCTTACTAACCACAAAGTTTATAGGTTATAATACAAGGAGGAGAACCAAGAAAGTATCCACAGTCACCCTGAGTTGAGGAAGTTGAGATAGCAATGCAGGGAAGCCAAGATGGGTAAAGTTTGTAGAACAGAGTACAAGAAAGCCAGGGAAGAATGAGCTATCTAGAAGGGAACTTTGGAGATCTGCAAATTCTTCATCACACTGTATAGATGTGAGTAGAGATTAGGGCATACAAGTGAGGAATCCACCTGAGATCAGAGAAAGACCTAGTTAAATCTAAATAATAGAAGGAACTGTGCAAAACACATGTGGGGAAAGCAGAAAACCTTATGGATCAATAAGGTTTAATAGGGAATTTAATAGAACAGAAAATTTAGAACTTACCATGGTAGTCATGAAATTAAAAGATGCTTACTCCTTGGAAGGAAAGTTATGACCAAACTAGATAGTATATTCAATAACAGAGACATTACTTTGCCAACAAAGTTTGTCTAGTCAAGGCTATGGTTTTTCCTGTGGTCATGTATGGATGTGAGAGTTGGACTGTGAAGAAGGCTGAGCGCCGAAGAATTGATGCTTTTGAACTGTGGTGTTGGAAAAGACTCTTGGGGGTCCCTTGGACTGCAAGGAGATCCAACCAGTCCATTCTGAAGGAGATCGGCCCTGGCATTTCTTTGGAAGGAATGATGCTAAAGCTGAAACTCCAGTACTTTGGTCACCTCATGCGAAGAGTTGACTCATTGGAGAAGACTCTGATGCTGGGAGGGATTGGGGGCAGGAGGAGAAGAGGACGACAGAGGATGAGATGGCTAGATGGCATCACTGACTCAATGGACGTGAGTCTGAGTGACCTCTGGGAGTTGGTGATGGACAGGGAGGCCTGGCGTGCTGCAATTCATGGTGTCACAAAGAGTCGGACAAGACTGAGAGACTGAACTGAACTGAACTTGGTAGTCATGAAAAATTAGCCATAGATTAAACATCATACTAAGAAATCTAAAAATCTAAACCTAAGAGGATCAATTGATTTCAAGTAACTTAATTGCATCTAAAAAAATAACAAAACCACCCTCAAGAATATTTTTAAAGAATGCAATTAATCAGCACCTAACAAGGTATATTTGCTTTATTTGGCATGAAATGAAAATTAACAAGCATTCGAAGATGCAGAGAAATACATTCCATAGTTAAAAAATGGGATGTATTTCTCTCCATCTTGCTAAGTCGCTTCAGTCATGTCTGACTCTGTGTGACCCCATAGACGACAGCCCAACAAGCTCCCCTGTCCCTGGGATTCTCCAGACAAGGACACTGGAATGGGTTGCCATTTCTTTCTCCAATGCATGAAAGTGAAAAGTGAGAGTGAAGTCGCTCAGATGTGCCGGACTCTTAGTGACCCCATGGACTGCAGCCCTCCAGGCTCCTCTGTCCATGGGATTTTCCAGGCAAAAGAGTACTGGAGGGGGGTGCCATTGCCTTGTCCGATAGTTAAGAAAAATGCACACTAAATTGATGAAGAAATGATTGATGCAAATTAAATGTCTTAAAATACTTTCAAAATCAAAATGGACCAAAGCAAAGCATTATTTCATCCAATTAGATCAACATAATTGAAAAACCAAAACAAAACAAAACAACAAAATCTTTGAACATACATTTACGTTCCACATGACATATTTCAAAAGGAAAATGTAATAAAGACAGCTTATAAAATCTTAAATTCACTATTAACATACATGAACTACAAAAATTTCAAAGGAGTTCTTCAAACAGAAGAAAATAAGATATCTCCAGATACAAATCCAGATCTATGACAGATGATAAATAATACTGTTAATGATAACTGCATGCATATAATTGTAAAATCTTTAATTTCTTATGCTCAATTGAAAATTTAGAGTAAAACTGATATTTTGAAGCTTATAGCATATATGGCAAGAATATCACCAAAGATTTGTAGGAGGAAATGGAAGTTTACTGCTGTTAAAAAAAAAAAAAAAAAAACTTGTTTCGTGACAACCAAGAGATATATGTTGCTGTTTAGTGGCTAAGGGCTAAGTCATATCCAACTCTTTGCAACCCCATGGACTGTTCAGTTCAGTTCAGTTCAGTCACTCAATGTCCGACTCTCTGCGACCCCATGAATTGCAGCACGCCAGGCCTCCCTGTCCATCACCAACTCCCGGAGTTCACTGAGACTCACGTCCATCGAGTCAGTGATGCCATCTAGCCATCTCATCCTCTGTTGTTCCCTTCTCCTCCTGCCCCTAATCCCTCCCAGCATCAGAGTCTTCTCCAATGAGTCAACTCTTCGCATGAGGTGGCCAAAGTACTGGAGTTTCAGCTTTAGCATCATTCCTTCTAAAGAAATTCCAGGATTGATCTCCTTCAGAATGGACTGGTTGGATCTCCTTGCAGTCCAAGGGACTCTCAAGAGTCTTTTCCAACACCACAGTTCAAAAGCATCAATTCTTCGGCGCTCAGCCTTCTTCACAGTCCAGCTCTCACATCCATACATGACCACAGGATAGGACATCTGGTAAACCATGTTTTAAACATATGCCCTGTCATATAAGCTTTGTTTTTCCCATTAGAAGCAGATATTGAGTAGATTTAGTATGGTGGTGGTGGTGGTGGTTTAGTTACAAAGTCATGTCCAACTCTTGTGACTGCATGCACTGTAGCCTTCTGGGTTCCTCTGTCCATGGGATTCTTCAGGCAAGGATATGAGATGGGTTGCAATCTCCTTCTCCAGGGGTATCTTCTCGACCCAAGAATCAAACCTGGGTCTCCTGCAAGGCAGGCCGATTCTTTACTGACTGAGATACAAGGGAAGCCACCATAGGATTCCTGAAATCTTAGATGGACATTGGCTTCAACTTAAAATTACCAACCTAGATAGCTTATTCAAAGGCAGAGACATCACTTTGCCAACAAAGGTTCGCCTAGTCAAGGCTATGGTCTTTCCTGTGGTCATGTATGGATGTGAGAGCTGGACTGTGAAGAAGGCTGAGCACCGAAGAATTGATGCTTTTGAACTGTGCTGTTGGAGAAGACTCTTGAGAGTCCCTTGGACTGCAAGGAGATCTAACCAGTCCATTCTGAAGGAGATCAGCCTTGGGATTTCTTTGGAATGAATGATGCTGAAGCTGAAACTCCAGTACTTTGGCCACCTCATGCGAAGAGTTGACTTATTGGAGAAGACTCTGATGCTGGGAGGGATTGAGGGCAAGAGGAGAAGGGGACGACAGAGGATGAGATGACTGGATGGCATCACTGACTTGATGAATGTGAGTCTGAGTGACCTCCGGGAGTTGGTGATGTACAGGGAGGCCAGGCGTGCTGTGATTCATGAGGTCGCAAAGAGTCGGACACGACTGAGCGACTGATCTGATCTGATCTGATCTGAATGGAAATATTTTTAATATTTCTTACAAGTAACTACCAATCTCATTACATTATGGTTAAATGAGATGTGTAGTCATCAACAAAATTATACATATGTTAAAAGGGTGACAATACACAGCCTTGACGTACTCCTTTTCCTGTTTGGAATGAGTCTGTTTTTCCACATCCAGTTCTAACTGCTGCTTCCTGACCTGCATACAGATTTCTCAAGAGGCAGATCAGGAGGTCTGGTATTCCCATCTCTTTCAGAATTTTCCACAGTTTGTTGTGATCCACACAGTCAAAGGCTTTGGCATAGTCAATAAAGCAGAAATAGATGTTTTTCTGGAACTTGCTTGCCTTTTCCATGATCCAGCAGATGTTGGCAATTTGCTCTCTGGTTCCTCTGCCTTTTCTAAAACCAGCTTGGACATCAAGAAGTTCACAGTTCACATATTGCTGAAGCCTGGCTTGGAGAATTTTGAGCATTACTTTACTAGCGTGTGAGATGAGTGCAATTGTGCGGCAGTTTGAGCATTCTTTGGCATTGCATTTCTTTGGGATTGGAATGAAAACGGACCTTTTCTAGTCCTGTGGGTACTGCTGAGTTTTCCAAATTTGCTGGCATTTTGAGTGCAGCGCTTTCACAGTAATCATAGAAAATAACAACTTTATTCCTCTTGTATAGGAAAGGAGATGAAATGAACTCAGAAATAATGTTCAAACTAAAGAAGGCTGAAAAAAAATTAAAAATGAAAGATGTGATAAATAGGAAATACATAACAGATTCAAAGTCAAGAGAATTACAGCAGATTGCTCCTTAAAAGAATGCCATCTTAATTTTCATAGCTAGTGACTATGTTGCATCATATGCCGAAATGAACAGTGCAGACATGATTAAGGATTTAAAAATGGAAAGATTCTCTGGCATTATCTAGGTTGGCCCAATGAAATCTCAAGAATCCTTAGAAAGACAGGAGTACCAAGGTCAGAGAAGGGATATAATAACAGATTCATAGGTAAGAGACAGTAGAAACTAACTTATTTCCCCCCAGGAGAGCCTCATCTACAGCAATCTCTATCTCCTACTTTTCAAGCACTGTGAAAGTGCTTGAAATGCTAAAATAAATAAAGTGTGCTGCAGTAAATAAATTAAAAAACATTTTAAGCCCACTGGTAACAGCTATGGCTCGGGGGGTTGGGGGAGAGGAAATCTTTCAAAAAAATTACAGCTTGATTGACAATGTTCCTGGAACCCTAAGAATTCTGATGGAGATGTGCAATGAAATTAATGTTCTCATAATTGATAACAGTGGATTTCCCCCATAGCTCAGTTCATAAAGGATCTGCCTGCAATGCAGACGACCTAGGTTTGATTCCTAGGGTGGGAAGGTCCCCCGGAGAATGAACTGGCAACCCACTCTGGTATTCTTGCCTAGAGAATCCCCATGGACAGAGGAGGCTGGCAGGCTACAGTCCATGGGGTGCAAGAGTCAGACTCGACTGAGTGACTAAAGCACTACCATAGTTGATAACACAGCATCCATTCAACAGTCCATGGATCAAGAAGTAATTTTGACTTTCAAGTCTTAAGAATTAATACATACATTTCATAAGGTTGTAAGCTACTCTAGATTTTGACTCTTCTTTTTTAAGTATAATTTTATGTATTTATTTAGCTGTTTTTGGCTGCACATGATCTTTGTTGCTGGGTGCAGGCTTTCTCTAATTATGGCAAGTGGGGGCTACTCTTGTGGTGTATAAGCTTCTCATTGCAGTGGCTTTTCTGGTTGCAGAGCTCAGTCTCTAAACACAGCCTCCATACTTGTGGTTTATGGGTTCTAGAGTGTGGGCTTAGTAGTTGTGACACAAGGGCTTAGTTACTCTGTAGCACATGGGATCTTCCTAGACCAAGGATCAAGCTGGTGTCCCTGCATTGCAAGGTGGAATCTTAACCACTGGACCACCAGGGAAGCCCTAGATTATGGTTCTACTTACTGATGGATCTGGCAAAGTAAATTGAATGCCTCTAGAAAGGGTTCACCGTTCTAGATGTCATCAAGAGCATTCATAATTCATAGGAAGAAGTTAAAATCTCACCATTAGCAGAAGTGTGAAAGAAGTTAATTCCAGGCCACATGGATGACTTTCAAGGGTTCAAGACTGATAGAGGAAGTAACTGCAGATGTGGTGAAAAGAGTAAGAAAACTAAAATTAGAAGGGGAATCTGAAGATGTGACTGAATTGATGCAATCTCACAATAAAATTTTGATGATGAAGAGTTGCTTCTTATGAATGAGCAAAGAAAATGGCTTCTTGAGATGAAATATATCACTGGTGAAGATGCTGTGAAAATTGTTGAAGTGGCAACAAAGGATTCAAAATATTACATAAACAATGGATAAAGCAGGAGCACAGTCTGAGAAGACTGATTTCAATTTTGAAAGCAATTCTGCTGTAGATAAAATGCTATCTATCAGCACTCAATGCTACAGACAAATTATTTGTGAAAGAATCAGTTGATGTGGCAAACTTTATTGTTGTCTTATTTCATGAACTTGTCACAGCTAGCTTGGCCTTCAACAACCACCATCCTGACCAGTCAGCAGCTATCAACATTGAGATAAGACCCTCCACCAGCCAAAGGACTATGACTCACTGAATGCTCAGATGATTGTTAGAATTTTTTAGCAACGAAGTGTTTTTTAAGTTACATATGTACATTTTTTTTAGATATAATGCTATTTCATACTAAGTGTGTGTGTGTGTGCATTTTCAGTTGTGTCCAACTCCTTGCATCCCTATGGATTGTAGCCCACCAGGCTCCTCTGTCCATGAGATTTCCCAGGTGAGAATACTGGAGTGGGTTGTCATTTCTTTCTCCAGCAGATCTTCCCAATCTTAGTATTGAACACTCGTCTGTTGTGCCTCCTGCATTTGCAGGCGGATTCCTTACCACTATACAACTTGAGAATCTACTTATATCTATTGTACCCCCAGGATAGTCCTCTTGCCTAACGTATCTTTACATCCATCTGGTCTGGCCACCTCTTATTACTAAAGTCAAGCCTGTGTTGTGTCTGCCGTTCCACTATAAGCTCAGTTACACAGCATAGAGTTCCTTGGTCAGGTCAGATTCTCATCTGTGGACTTTTGCCATTCAGAATGCTTCCATCCTTTAGATTGGTTACTTTACCCTAACTTCAGGTCTCATCTTAGAGAAGGCAATGGCACCCCACTCCAGTACTCTTGCCTGGAAAATTCCATGGACAGAGAGCCTGGTAGACTGCAGTCCATGGGGTCGCTAAGAGTCAGACATGACTGAGCAACTTCACTTTCACTTTTCACTTTCATGCATTGGAGAAGGCAATGGCAACCCACTCCAGTGTTCTTGCCTGGAGGATCCCGGGGACAGGGGAGCCTGGTGGGCTGCCGTCTATAGCATCACACAGAGTTGGACATGACTGATGTGACTTACAGCAGCAGCAGGTCTCATCTCCTCTAGGAAGGCTTTTGGGCTGTACACTCCTGTCCTTTAAGTCTAGGTTAAGTGATCTCCTTATTTTCCCTCATGGAATTCTGGTTTTGTTATTTTGTTAAAACTACAGTATAGTATAAATGAAACCCTTATATGCACTGAGGAACAGTAGCAAAATATTGTGTGACTTGCTTTATTGTGATTTTCATGTTACTGCAGTGATTTGGAACCAAATTTACAACATCTTTGAGGTATGCCTGTATACATTCTTTTCAAGCATATTTGGGACATTTATTCGGAATAAATCAAATGTTACCTCACAAAACATATATTAACAAATTTAGGATGATTGAAATCATGCTAAATAAATGTTTCTGAAAAAAATCACAAATATATATAGAAATTTAACATACTGTCTTTAAAAACCAGTGAGCCAAGGAAGAAATCCAAAGTAAATTAGGAAATATCTTAAGACAATGAAATTGCAACTTACCAAAACTTGTGAGATGCAGCAAAGTTTGTAGTAATAAATGACAACATTAAAAAGCAAAAAATAAAAAATAAAGAAAAACCCTCAAATAAATAGCTACAACCTAAAAGAAGTAGGAAAAGAAGAGCAAAATAAGCCCAAACTTAGGAAAAGGAAGAAAAAAATAGTATAGCAGAAATAAATGAATGGAAAAGCAAATTTAAAAAGGAATTAATTTTTTAAATAAAAGATTAAAAAAATTGGTACACATTTAGAAAAGTTAATAAAAAAAGACATAACTTAAACAATATTAGAAATAAAATAAGACATATGCAAATGGTAAATAAATTAAAATTTAAAAATTTACAAGAGACTACTGTGAACAAATATATGACAACTAAATAGTCTAGAAGAAATGAATAAATTCTCAAAACCATACACTCCAGTAAGGCTGAAAATAAAGAAATAGAAAAACTTTATACAGATTTTTATACAGACCTACAACTAGTAAAGATTTAAAATCAGTCTTCCACCCTACCCACCGCCCCCCTCCCCGCCCCACCTCCGGCCCCAGTAAATCCCAGGACCAAGTGGTTTACTGGTTAATTCTACCTAGAATTTAAATAAAAATGAATGCCAATCATTCTCAAACTCTTCCAAAAAGTTAAGGAGAATGAGACACTTCCAAACTTATTGTAGGAGTCCAGCTGATACAAAGACCAACTGATATCAGATACAACTGATATTTATCCTGCTAGCAAAGCCAGATAAAACTATTCAAAAAAACTACAGGCCAATGTCCCTGATAGATACAGAATGCAAGTTACAGTAGTCAGATTTCATGCATTTATCTTAACATCAAATATCTTGGATAGTAACTGGATTCATCTGCATATTTTTGCAGAATCTTAGCTCACTGACAATGATCTGGACATCTAACCAGACAAATGGCAGCAACAGAATTTCCATATGTAAGTTTTCCCCATTGAGGAAAAGAAATCTGGGATTTTTGTAAATCACAAATGCCCGTAATATAAATCAAATTCTCACATGTCCCTTCAAATAATGAAGCCACACTAAGAGTTCTTATAGTTGTTCAGTGGATAAGTCATGTAAGAGTTCCTATTAAGACATTCCCTACCTTCTTTAGAGTTCTAGACATCATTGATAGTGATCAAGATTCTCATTTCATTTCACAACATACACAGTGCTGGACACATGTATTTGTCAGGGTTCTCCAGAGAAATAGAAAAAAAAAAAAGTGTGTGTGTGTGTGTGTATGACATTATAAGTGGTGATTATGGAGTTTGTAAAATTTACAGATCTGCAGAATGAGTCAGCAACTTAAAGTTACTGCATAGTCAAAGATATAGTTCCAGTCTAAGTTCAAAAGTTCAAGTATCAGAAGAGCTGATGTTATAATTTGAATCTGTGGTCAGCAGGTTCAAGACCCAGGAAAAACTAATATTTCAGGTTGAATGAGAAAGGCAGGGGGACTGTGAAGAAAGCTGAGCACGGAAGAATTGATGCTTTTGAACTGTGGTGTAGGAGAAACTCTTGTGAGATCTTGGACTGCAAGGAGATCCAATCAATCATTCCTCTACATAGAAAACCCTAAAGACTCCACCAGAAAATTACTAGAACTAATCAATGAATATAGTAAAGTTGCAGGATATAAAATCAACACACAGAAATCCCTTGCATTCCTGTACACTAATAATGAGAAAATAGAAAGAGAAATTAAGGAAACAATTCCATTCACCATTGCAATGAAGAGAATAAAATACTTAGGAATATATCTACCAAGACAAACTAAAGACCTATATATAGAAAACTACACAACACTGGTGAAAGAAATCAAAGAGGATACTAATAGATGGAGAAATATACCATGTTCATGGATTGGAAGAATCAATATAGTGAAAATGAGTATACTACCCAAAGCAATTTATAGATTCAATGCAATCCCCATCAAGCTACCAATGGTATTCTTCACAGAGCTAGAACAAATAATTTCACAATTTTAATGGAAATACAAAAAACGTCTAATAGCCAAAGCTATCTTGAGAAAGAAGAATGGAACTGGAAGAATCAACCTGCCTGACTTCAGGCTCTACTACAAAGCCACAGTCATCAAGACAGTATGGTACTGGCACAAAGACAGAAATATAGATCAATGGAACAAAATAGAAAGCCCAGAGATAAATCCACGCCCATATGGACACCTTATCTTTGACAAAGGAGGCACGCATATACAATGGATTAAAGATAATCTCTTTAACAAGTGGTGCTGGGAAAACTGGTCAAACACTTGTAAAAGAACGAAACTAGAGCACTTTCTAACACATACACAAAAATAAACTCAAAATGGATTAAAGATCTAAATGTAAGAGCAGAAACTATAAAACTCGTAGAGGAGAACATAGGCAAAACACTCTCTGACATACATCACAGCAGGATCCTCTATGACCCACCTCCCAGAATATTGGAAATAAAATCAAAAATAAACAAATGGGACCTAATTAAACTTAAAAGCTTCTGCACAACAAAGGAAACTATGCTATGCTATGCTATGCTAAGTCACTTCAGTCGTGTCTGACTCTGTGTGACCCCATAGACGGCAGTCCACTAGGGGCAGCCCATAGGCTTCCCCGTCCCTGGGATTCTCCAGGCAAGAACACTGGAGTGGGTTGGCATTTCCTTCTCCAATGCATGAAAGTGAAAAGAGAAAGTGAAGTCGCTTAGTCATGTCCGACTCTTAGCGACCCTATGGACTGCAGCCTACCAGGCTCCTCCGTCCGTGGGATTTTCCAGGCAAGAGTACTGGAGTGGGGTGGCATTGCCTTCTCCAAAGGAAACTTTAAGCAAGGTGAAAAGACAGCCTTCAGAATGGGAGAAAATAATAACAAATGAAGCAACAGACAAACAACTAATCTCAAAAATATACAAGCAACTCCTACAGCTCAATTCCAGAAAAATAAATGACTCAATCAAAAAATGGGCCAAAGAACTAAATAGACATTTCTCCAAAGAAGACATACAGATGGCTAAAAAACACATGAAAAGATGCTCAACATCACTCATTATCAGAGAGATGCAAATCAAAACCACTATGAGGTACCATTTCATGCCAGTCAGAATGGCTGTGATCCAAAAGTGCACAAGCAATAAATGTTGGAGAGGGTGTGGAGAAAAGGTAAGCCTCTTACACTGTTGGTGGGAATGCAAACTAGTACAGCCACTATGGAGAACAGTATGGAGTTTCCTTATAAAACTGGGAATAGAACTGCCTTATGACTCAGCAATCCCACTGCTGGGCATACAAACTGAGAAAACCAGAATTGAAAGAGACACGTGTACCCCAATGTTCATCGCAGCACTGTTTATAATAGCCAGGACATGGAAACAACCTAGATGTCCATCAACAGACAAATGGATAAGAAAGCTGTGGTACATATACACGATGGAGTATTACTCAGCCATTAAAAAGAATACATTTGAATCAGTTCTAATGAGGTGGATGAAACTGTAGCCTATTATACAAAGTGAAGTAAGCCAGAAAGAAAAACACCAATACAGTATACTAACGCATATATATGGAATATAGAAAGATAATAAAAATAACCCTGTATACGAGACAGCAAAAGAGACACTGATGTATAGAACAGTCTTTTGGACTCTATGGGAGAAGGCAAGGGAGGGATGACTTGAGAGAATAGCATTGAAACATGTATAATATCATATATGAAATGAGTCACCAGTCCAGGTTGGATGCACGATACTGGATGCTTGGGGCTGGTGCACTGGGACGACCCAAAGGGATGGTATGAGGAGGGAGGAGGGAGGAGGGTTCAGGATGGGGAACACATGTATACCTGTGGCAGATTCATTTTGATATATGGCAAAGCCAATACAATATTGTAAAGTTAAATAAATAAAATTAAATTTTTAAAAAATCCAAAAAAAAAAAAAAAAAAGGAGACCAGTTTTGGGTGTTCATTGGAAGGATTGATGTTGAGGCTGAAACTCCAATATTTTGGCCACCTCATGCGAAGAGTTGACTCATTGGAAAATACCCTGATGCTGGGAGGGATTGGGAGCACGAGAAGAGGACGACAGAGGATGAGATGGCTGGATGGCATCACGGACTCGATGCACATGAGTTTGAGTGAACTCTGGGAGTTCGCGATGGACAGGGAGGCCTGGCGTGCTGCAATTCATGGGGTCGCAAAGAGTCGGACACGACTGAGCAACTGAACTGAACTGAGAAAGGCTGGCAAAAAGTCAATCTCCAAGTCTGAAGGCCTTCAAGCAGAAGATTTTCTCCTTGTCTTTGGAAGAGTTTGTTGTTTTGTTTTATTCATACCTGTGACTAATTGGATGAGGCCCACCCACAACATGCAGGACAATCAGGTTTACTCAGTCTACCAATTTAAATGTTAATCTGATCCACAAACACCCGAAACACTCAGAATAATGTTTAAGCAAATATGTAAGCACTTCATGACCCACTCAAGCTGGCATTTACAATTCACCGTCACAGCCAACAACCAAAGGATTAAGTAAAAATTCTTCCTTACTGGTCTCGTTCAGTTTAGTCACTCAGTCATGTCCAGCTCTTCGTGACCCCATGGACTGCAGCACACAAGGTTTTTCTGGTCTCATTAGAATGTCATAATGGGTTACTTTAGCAAGTAAAATACAATAAAATAAATCACGAGATATTTTAATTTAGTCAAACATTGGGATAAATTGTAATTGAGTCTGAATTCATTTTTGCTTAATTGTTAACAATTTTTCATGCCCCAAACTCCCTCTTTCTCTTCCATCCCACACCTTGTCAAGCCAATAATACAATGTGGCTCCATACCCTGGTGCCAGTAGGAAGCTCAAATCATGTGAACCACATACTAAATACACAGGAGCCATTAACCTCTCCCCAACAATAATTACAATAAAAGGTAAGGTAATAATCTCTCCATGTTTTCACAAGCCATTTTCAGACCTTCTGGAAACCTGTGATATTCTTTCCAGAAAACCTTATCATATGAGAAATATGACTTGATAGTTCTTTGATGCATGTGTGAAATCATCAGTTTAGATCAGTTCAGTTCAGTCACTCAGTTGTGTTGGAAATTTGTGACCCATGGACTGCAGCATGTTAGGCTTCCCTTTCCATCATAAATTCACTGATCTTGCTCAAACTCATGTCCATCGAGTTGGCGATGCCATCCAACCAACTCATCCTCTTTTGTCCTCTTCTCCTCCTCCATTCAATCTTTCCAAGCATCAGAGTCTTTTCAAACGAGTCGGTTGTTCACATATGGTGGCCAAAGTATTGGAGTTTCAGCTTCAGCATCAGTCCTTCCAATGAATATTCAGGACTGATTTCCTTTAGGATTGACTGGATTCATTTCCTTGCAGTCGAAGGGACTCTCAGAAGTCTTCTCCAACACCACAGTTTAAAAGCATCAACTTTTCGGCGCTAGGGTTTCTTTATGGTCCAACTCTCACATCCATACATGAATACTGGAAAAGCCAGAGCTTTGACTATATGGACTTTTGTTGGCAAAATAATGTCTCTGGTCTTTAATATGCTATCTAGTGGAGAATCCCAGGGACGGGGGAGCCTGGTGAGCTTCCGTCTATGGGGTCGCACAGAGTCGGACACGACTGAAGCGACTTAGCAGCAGCAGCAGCAGTGGGGTCATAACTTTTCTCCCAAGGAGCAAGCATCTTTTAATTTCATGACAGCACCCATGATCTGCAGTGATTTTGAAACCCCCCAAAATAAAATCTGTCACTGTTTCCATTTTTTCTCCATCTATTTACCATGGAGCGATGGGGCCAAATTCCATGGCCTTAGTTTTTTGAATGTGGAGTTTTCAGCCAGCCTTTTCACTCTCCTCTTTTACTTTCATCACAAAGCTCTTCGGTTCTTCTTCACTTTTTTCAATAAGGGTAGTGTCACCTGCGTATATGAGGCTATTGATATTTTCCCCAGCAATCTTGATTCCAGCTTGGGCTTCATCCACCCCAGCATTTCCCATGATGTAGTCTGCATATAAGTTAAATAAGCAGGGTGACAATATACAGCCTTGACCTACTTCTTCCCCAATTTGGAACCAGTCTTTTGTTCAATGCCCAGTTCCAACTGTTGCGTCTTGACCTGGATACAGATTTCTCAGGAAGCAATTAAGGTGGTCAGGTATTTCCATCTCTTGAAGAATTTTCCATAGTTTGAGGCAATCTATACAGTCAAAGCCTTTGGTGTAATCGATAAAACAGAAGTAGATATTTTTCTGGAATTATCTTGCTTTTTCTATGATCCAAAGGATGTTGGAAATTTGACTTCTGATTCCTCTGCCTTTTCTAAATCCAGCTTGAACATCTGGAAGTTCTTGGTTCACATAGTATTGAAGTCTGGCTTGGAGAATTTTGAGCATTACTTTGCTAGCATGTGAGATCAGTGCAAGTGTGCAGTAGTTTGAACATTCTTTGGCATTGCTTTTCTTGGGGAATGGAATAAAACTGACTTTTTCCAGTCCTGAGGCCACTGCTGAGTTTTCCAAATTTCCTGGCATATTGAGTGCAGCACTTTCACAGGATCATCTTTTAGGATTTGTTATAGCCCAACTGGAATTCCATCACCAGCACTAACTTTGTTCATAGTGATGCTTCCTAAGGCCCACTTGATTTTGCATTACAGGATGTCTGGCTCTAGGTGAGTAACCACATCATCATGATTATCTGGGTTCTGAAGATCGTTTTGTATAGTTCAGTTCTTCTGTGTATTCTTGCCACCTCTTTTTAATTTCTTATGCTTCTGTTAGGTCCATACCATTTCTGTCCTTTATTGAACCCATCTTTGCATGAAATGTTCCTTTGGTATTTCTAATTTTCTTGAAGAGATCTCTAGTCTTTCTCATTCTATTATTTTCCTTTTTTTCTCTGCACTGATCACTGAAGAAGGCTTTCTTACCTCTCCTTGCTATTCTCTGAAATGCTGCATTCAAATGGGTATACCTTTCCTTTTCTCCTTTGCTGTCCAAGTCTCTTCTTTTAATAGCTCTTTGTAAAGCTTCCTCAGACAACCATTTTGCCTTTTTACACTTCTTTTTCTTGGAATGGTCTTGATCACTGCCTCTCATACAATGTCATGAACCTCTGTCCATAGTTCTTCAGGCACTCTGTTTATCAAATCTAATCCTTTGAATCTGTTTGTCACTTCCACTGTATAATCTAAGGGATTTGATTTAGGTCATACCTGAATAGTCTAGTGGTTTTCCTTACTTTCTTCAATTTAAATCTGAATTTGGCAATAAGGAGTTCATGATCTGAGACACAGTCCATTCCCAGTCTTGTTTTTGCTGACTGTATAGAACTTCTCCATCTTTGGCTGCAAAGAAGATAATAAATCTGATTTTGGTATTGATCATCTGGTGATTTCCATGTGTAGAGTCCTCTCTTGTGTTGTCAGAAGAGGGTGCTTGCTATGACCAGTGCATTCACTTGGCAAAACTCTGTTAGCCTTTGCCCTGGTTCATTCTGTACTCCAAGGCCAAATTTGCCTTTTACTCCAGGTATCTCTTGAGTTCCTTCTTTTGTATTCCAGTCCCTTATGATTAAAGGGGTGTCTTTTTTAGTGTTAGTTCTAGAAGGTCTTGTAGGTCTTCATAGAACTGTTCAGTTTCAGCTTCTTCAGTATTACTGCTTGGGCATAGACTTGGATTACTGTGGTATTGAATGGCATGTCTTAATGAAGAACAGACCATTCTGTCATCTTTGTGATTATACTCAAGTACTGCATTTTGGACTCTTTTGTTGACTATAATGGCTACTCTACTTTCTCCTCTAAGGGATTCTTGCCCACAGTATTAGGTATAGTGGTCACCTGAATTAAATTTGCCCATTCCAGCCCATTTTAGTTCACTGATTCCTAAAATATTAGTTCAGATATCCGTTTAGATATCTGAACTAAGTTTTAGGTCACAGGTTATTCTTCCCTCATAGGTTGATCACAAAATCTCTCTCACTTCTGTCTTTCTATAATATCACATAATATCTCTTTTTAACCTAGAAATCTTGCCCTTGTACTCACAAATATTTACCATGCAACCAAGGACAAAGAAGAAGCCTCAAGGAGATGGTAGAAGGGGTCCAATCATAATAAAATTGAATCCCATACCCACCAGGTGGGTGATACACTAACTAGAGAACAATAATATCAAAGAAATTCTCACACTGTTTTGAAGGTCCTAGGCCCCCATCCAGGCCATGTATATAAGGCTTAAAATAGGACTTTATAAAATTAACATGACGTGACTGTACCATACACCTGAAAGCCATGATACTCAGAGACAAAAGATTATCCAAAAGGTAAAGTTAATATGAAGCATATATGACTAAATATATATTGCATTTCTTCAAGTGATATGGTAAAAGAAATTATGTATGTTTGTTAGATATGCAGCTTCCTTGTATAACCTATAAATTAAACTCCTTCAATCCTCTTGCTTGGAAATGCATGACGTTATGTCATAATATAACAGCAATTAGTATTTGTTTTATTCCTATCTTTGTGTCACATTTTAAATTGTATCCAGAAAAATAGAAAATACACAATGGATTTTATTAAAGAGTACATATAATAGCTATGGTAAAAGATTAAACAGTAAAGGGGGTTCCGATTAAACACTTAAGACAAGGTAAAATTATAGAGCAGTCTTGTTGCACTCATTATCAAGTTAAAAATGCATTCCAAACTAGACCTATTATTTTTTTTTCCCACCTTTGAGAAGTGCAGACTGTATAGTTCAGGTAGTCAAGCAAAATCTCCCCAGCAGGATATACAAATTTGAAACCTTTCAAAAGGCAATGTTTTTATTCCCCTTAATTAGGCAATTAATTGTACTGGCATTTATAGGCTGCATGTGGTGAAAGAAAAAGAGATAAAGAAAAGCAATAAAATCAAATATTTCAATTTTGCTTTAAAGGTCACTGAATTATATGACCTAACTTACAAGTATTTAACTTGAAATAAAGAAGTCAGGAAACAAATGAGCTGAGTAACTCAAGTGGTGAAGTTTGCTACTTTAACTAGAACACAAAAGATTTTCTTTTTAAGAACTCACTAGTATGTCTAAAGGAGAAGGCAATGGCAAGCCACTCCAGTACTCTTGCCTGGAAAATCCCATGGATGGAGGAGCCTGGTCGGCTGCAGTCCATGGGGTCGCTGCAAGTCGGACACGACTGAGCGACTTCACTTTCACTTTTAACTTTCACACAATGGAGAAGGCAATGGCAACCCACTCCAGTGTTCTTGCCTGGAGAATCCCAGGGACGGCGGAGCCTGGTGAGCTTCCGTCTATGGGGTCGCACAGAGTCGGACACGACTGAAGCGACTTAGCAGCAGCAGCAGCAGCATGTCTAAATAAATGATCTCTTTGTAAATGTCTTGAACTAAAGCTTTTTTACTGTTTCTATATATATGTATTATATTTAATATTTAGCTTCTCTTTTATTACGCAAAATATAAAGTTAAAATAATAGTTTTTTCCTCTTATATAACAAGAAAAATATGTTTCAAATAATATAATAAGCATGTGTAAGCTTAAGTGCTATGTTCTTGAAACAGCATTAATTTATCTGCTAAAAACATCAATAATTACTAAAACTTATTTACCCATTTGATGTACATAATCCAGATAATATTAGTCTCTTGGTTAAAGATTACTGCTTTAAAAAATTATTCATTTATTTATTTTTGGCTATACTGGGTCTTCATTGCTGTGCCCAGGCTTTCTCTAGTTGCAGAGAGCTGGAATTACTCCCTAGTTGAGGTACACAGGCTTCTCATCCAGAAGCTTCTCTTGTGGAGTATGAACTTTAGGTGCACAGACTTCAGTAGTTGCAACATGTGGGCTCAGTAGTTGCGATGTGCAGACACTAGGGCACACAGGCTCTAACAGTTGTGGCACATAGGTTTAATTGCTGCACAGCATATGGGATTTTCCTGTACCAGGGACTGAAACCATGTACCCTACATTGGGGCTTCCCTGGTAGCTCAGAAGGTAAAGCATCTGCCCGCAATGTGGGAGACTTGTGTTTGATCCCTGGGTCAAGAAGACCCCTGGAGAAGGAAATGGCAACCCACTCCAGTATTCTTGCCTGGAGAATTCCATGAACAGAGGAGCCTGGTAAGCTACAGTCCATAGGATTGCGAAGAGTTGGACACAACTGAGCGACTTCACTTCACTTCACTTCACATTGGTAGGTAGATTCTTATTTACTGTATCACCAGGGGAGTCCAAGGATTACTATCATAGTGAAAGAAATAATGAAAAAAAAAGTTTTTAAAATTTATATCGATAATTCAGTAGAAAACATTACAGAATTTTGAGTATCATATAAAATAGCTAAAGTTTCTTATAGAAAAGATAATACATACATTTTCTATGAAAGCCCCAATAGGATACAAAGTGAAGTCGCTCAGTCGTGTCTGACTCTTTGCAACCCCATGGACTGTAGCCTACCAGGCTCCTCCCTCCATGGGATTCTCCAGGCAAGAGTACTTGAGTGGGTTGCCATTTCCTTCTCCAGGGGATCTTCCCGACCCAGGGATCGAACCCGGGTCTCCTGCATTGCAGGCAGATGCTTTAACCTCTGAGCCACCAGGGAAGCCCCAATAGGATACAAAGGACACATACAAATATATTTATTACATACTAATTCATATGTAAATTCTGACTAAATTCTCAAAAAAGGAAAATAATATAATGACAACATATAATAAAACTAGGAAATAAAAATGAAAAAGTGATAGGATCTCTTTCTTTAAGTGTTGCTGCTGCTACTGCTGCTAAGTCGTGTCAGTCGTGTCCGACTCTGTGCGATCTCATAGACGGCTGTCCCTGGGATTCTTCAGGCAAGAATGCTGGAGTGGGTTGCCATTTCCTTCTCCAATGCATGAAAGTGAAAAGTGAAAGGGAAGTCGCTCAGTCGTGTCCGACTCTTAGCGACCCCATGAACTGGAGCTTACCACGCTCCTCCGTCCATGGGGTTTTCCAGGCAAGAGTACTGAGGTGGGGTGCCATTGCCTTCCCCGTCTTTAAGTGTTAATAAAACCTAATTTAAGTAGTAATTACAAGGTAATGTATTTTTAAAATTTAGGATACAGCAATGATTACCATGGCAGAAATTGCCATTTATCTCCCAATTTGGTTTTAAACACATCTATAAATGAAAGTTTGAACGGACCCCTGCTCAGTAACTGAAGACTATATCTGTAGTCTCTCTTCCAGCTATATATGGACTTAGGTCTAGATTCAGACCCTCATGAGTGGACAGAACATTCAAGCCACTGTCTTTTGGAATGAATCAAGTGTGCAAAGTATTTAACAAGTCAGTTTTTCATAAAACTAAATATAAAATATATATATATATATTTTATTAGCAGACTCTAATGTATTTCTATTACAATGAACAAGTGAGTTAGTTTTTAGAAGTGTAAGATAGTTAAACCTCTCTCCACCTTCTGTTACTCTATCTCATTTCGTGAAAATGAATGTTGTTTAACTATTGGAAAATTCTGATTAAAATGAATCACTCTCTTTGATACTCTCTAATGAGGTGCTAGGAAACTTGCAGCTTGGGTGAGTCTTCATCTAGTGTTTAAGTTCGTACTGTTTTGATAAGCAATATGACTGAAAATTTGACCTTCATCTTTGTGAATCTGTATTAACTGTGAGATGCACATGCCACAAGAAAGGATCCCAAGTCAGACCAAATATGGGCCAAGATAACTGGCCAGATAATTCTGAGAAACAAATCCCATTACCCTAAAACCTGAGACTGTAGCCACCTCACAGAGCAGTTCCTCAGAGTTCCCTTACCTTGCTGCTCTCCCTCCTCCGAGGTCAGGGGGCGGAGGTGAGGAGAAACCCCTCGTCCAAGGTAAGGTGCGATGGCTGTGCTTTGCTGGAGCAGCCGGAAAGAGATACCACATGCCCAAGGTAAGAGAAACCCAAGTAAGAGAGTGGGTCTTGCAGGAGGGCATCACAGGGCAAATACGCTGAAACCATACTCACAGAAAACTAGTCAATCTAATCACACCAGGACCACAGCCTTGTCTAACTCAATGAAATTAAGCCATGCCCGCAGGGCAACCCAGGATGGGCAGGTCATGGTGGAGAGATCTGACAGGGTGTGGTCCGCTGGAGAAGGGAATGGCAAACCACTTCAGTATTCTTGCCTTGAGAACCCCATGAACAGTATGAAAAGGCAAAATGATAGGATACTGAAAGAGAAACTCCCCAGGTCAGTAGGGGCCCAATATGCTACTGGAGATCAGTGGAGAAATAACTTCAGAAAGAATGAAGGGATGGAGCCAAAGCAAAAAGAATACCCAGCTTTGGATGTGTCTGGTGATAGAAGCAAAGTCCGATGCTGTAAAGAACACTGCATAGGAACCTGGAATGTCAGGTCCATGAATCAAGGCAAATTGGAAGTGGTTAAACAAGAGATGGCAAGAGTGAATGTCGACATTATAGGAATTAGTGAAATAAAATGGACTAGTGAAATAAATGGGTGAATTTAACTCAGAGGGCCGTTATATCTACTACTGTGGGCAGGAATCCCTCAGAAGAAATGGAGTGGCCATCATGGTCAACAAAAGAGTCCGAAATGCAGTAGTTGGATGCAATCTCAAAAACGACAGAATGATTTCTGTTCGTTTCCAAGGCAAACCATTCAATGTCACAGTAATCCAAGTCTATGCCCCAACCCATAACGCTGAAGAAGCTGATGTTGAACGGTTCTATGAAGGCCTACAAGACCTTTTAGAACTAACACCCAAAAAAGATGTCCTTTTCATTATAGGGGAATGGAATGCAAAAGTAGGAAGTCAAGAAACACCTGGAGTAACAGGCAAATTTGGCCTTGGAATATGGAATGAAGCAGGGCAAAGACTAATAGAGTTTTGCCAAGAAAATGCACTGGTCATAGCAAATACCCTCTTCCAACAACACAAGAGAAGACTCTATACATGGACATCACCAGGTGGTCAACACCGAAATCATATCAATTATATTTTTTGCAGCCAAAGATGGAGAAGCTCTATACAATCAGCAAAAACAAGACCAGGAGCTGACTGTGGCTCAGACCATGAACTCCTTATTGCCAAATTCAGACTTAAATTGAAGAAAGTAGGGAAAACCACTAGACCATTCAGGTATGACCTAAATCAAATCCCTTATGATTATACAGTGGAAGTGAGAAATAGATTTAAGGGCCTAGATCTGATAGATAGAGTGCCTGATGAGCTATGGACAGAGGTTCGTGACATTGTACAGGAAACAGGGATCAAGACCATCCCCATGGAAAAGAAATGCAAAAAAGCAAAATGGCTGTCTGAGGAGGCCTTACAAATAGCTGTGAAAAGAAAAGAAGCGAAAAGCAAAGGAGAAAAGGAAAGACATAAACATCTGAATGCAGAGTTCCAAAGAATAGCAAGAAGAGACAAGAAAGCCTTCTTCAGCGATCAATGCAAAGAAATAGGGGAAAACAACAGAAGGCGAAAGACTAGGGATCTCTTCAAGAAAATCAGAAATACCAAAGGAACATTTCATGCAAAGATGGGCTCGATAAAGGACAGAAATGGTATGGACCTAACGGAAGCAGAAGATATTAAGAAGAGGTGGCAAGAATACACAGAAGAACAGTACAAAAAAGAGCTTCACGACCCAGATAATCATGATGGTGTGATCACTGACCTAGAGCCAGACATCCTGGAATGTGAAGTCAAGTGGGCCTGAGAAAGCATCACTATGAACAAAGCTAGTGGAGGTGATGAAATTCCAGTTGAGATATTCCAATCCTGAAAGATGATGCTGTGAAAGTGCTGCACTCAATATGCCAGCAAATTTGGAAAGCTCAGCAGTGGCCACAGGATTGGAAAAGGTCGACTTTCATCCCAATCCCAAAGAAAGGCAAAGCCAAAGAATGCTCAAACTACCGCACAATTGCACTCATCTCACACGCTAGTAAAGTAATGCTCAAAATTCTCCAAGCCAGGCTTCAGCAATATGTGAACTGTGAACTTCCTGATGTTCAAGCTGGTTTTAGAAAAGGCAGAGGAACCAGAGATCAAATTGCCAACATCTGATGAATCATGCAAAAAACAAGAGAGTTCCAGAAAAACATCTATTTCTGCTTTATTGACTATGCCAAAGCCTTTGACTGTGTAGATCACAATAAACTGTGGAAAATTCTGAAAGAGGGGAATACCAGACCACCTGATCTGCCTCTTGAGAAATCTGTATGCAGGTCAGGAAGCAACAGTTAGAACTGGTCATGGAACAATAGACTGGTTCCAAATAGGAAAAGGAGTACGTTAAGGCTGTATATTGTCACCATGTTTATTTAACTTATATGCAGAGTACATCATGAAAAATGCTGGACTGTAAGAAACACAAGTTGGAATCAAGATTGCTGGGAGAAATATCAATAACCTCAGATATGCAGATGACACCAGCCTTATGGCAGAAAGTGAAGAGGAACTAAAAAGCCTCTTGATGAAAGTCAAAGTGGAGAGTTAAAAAGTTGGCTTAAAGCTCAACCTTCAGAAAATGAAGATCATGGCATCTGGTCCCATCACTACATGGGAATTAGATGGGGAAACAGTGGAAACAGTGTCAGTCTTTATTTTTCTGGGCTCCAAAATCACTGCAGATGGTGACTGCAGCCATGAAATTAAAAGACGCTTACTCCTTGGAAGGAAAGTCATGACCAACCTAGATAGCATATTCAAAGTCAGAGACATTCCTTTGCCAGCAAAGGTTCGCCTAGTCAAGGCTATGATCTTTCCTGTGGTCATGTATGGATGTGAGAGCTGGACTGTAAAGAAGGCTGAGCGCCGAAGAATTGATGCTTTTGAACTGTGGTGTTGGAGAAGACTCTTGAGAGTCCCTTGGACTGCAAAGAGATCCAACCAGTCCATTCTGAAGGAGATCAGCCCTGGGATTTCTTTGGAAGGAATGATGCTAAAGCTGAAACTCCAGTATTTTGGCCACCTCATGTGAAGAGTTGACTCATTGGAGAAGACTCTGATGCTGGGAGGGATTGGGGGCAGAAAGAGAAGGGGACAACAGAGGATGAAATGGCAGGATGGCACCCCTGACTCGATGGATGTGAGTCTGAGTGACCTCCGGGAGTTGGTGATGGACAGGGAGGCCTTGCGTGCTGCAGTTCATGGGGTCACAAAGAGTCGGACACGACTGAGTGACTGATCTGATCTAATCTGAAATTAAAGTCTCTGAAACTGATGAGGTAAAGAATTAATCTAAAACAGTGCTTTTCATGACAGGCCATGAAAGAAGAGGAACTTTTTTTCTTTTTAATTTCAAATTTGTGGCAGAGACGTGATTTCACAAAAATTCCACAGCAAGTGAAATTATAAAAATAATTACATGCATGGATGCTGTGAATTCTAGCATCTTAACTTTTAATTTCATTGCTTATCTCATTGTGGACCTATTACAATGTTTTGACTGGAAAACATAAAATTTGAATAACATTAATCTAAACAAAACCTGGGTTATCAACATGGTAAATTGGTAAATTATCATAATCAAGATGTTTGAAATAATTTGAAGTAGAAACAAACAGCAACTACCCAATTAACTCCTAACAGGGGCACTAAAAATTCAATAGAAATCTTAGACGATATAGGGATTAGAAGTCATAAAGCCACAATTCTCTAAAGAGAAAGTATTTTTGCAAGAGGTAAGTGAAGGGGTTTATAATAAGCTGCCCCCCAGTGATATATTTTGAAATGTGAATTATTTTGACCTGAGACCCAGGAAGAACTTTTTATTTTATTCTTAACTACTTATAATAATTTATGTAGCACAGAGCTCTTGGCAACAAAGGTCAGAGTTTTGCTGACAAAGGTCCGTCTTGTCAAAGCTATGGTTTTTACAGTAGTCATGTATGAATTTGATAGTTGGACCATAAAGAAAGCTGAGTGCTCTAGAACTGATGCTTTTGAACTGCGGTGTTGGAGAAGACTCTTGAGATTCCTTGGACTGCAAGGAGATCAAACCAGTCCATCCTAAAGATCAGTCCTGCGTATTCATTGGACGGACTGATGTAGAAGCTGAAACTCCAGTACTTTGGCCACCTGATGACAAGAGCTGACTCTTTGGAAAAGACCCTGATGCTTAGAAAGATTGAAGGAAGAAGAGGGGGTGACAGAGTATGAGATGGTTGGATGGCATCACCAACTCTATGGACATGAGTTTGAGCAAGTTCTGAGAGTTGGTGATGGACAGGAAAGCTTGGCAAGCAGCAGTCCATGGGGTTGCAAATAATTGGACACAACTGAGTGACTGAACTGAACTGAGCAAGGAGCTTAAAGAGAGTGCAGTTACCTGAGGTAACTTTTTCTGTAAGACATATGTATATGGAAACTCAAACATAATTATCAAGTATTTGCTCTTCCTGTTGTCCTATTAATTACTCTCTTGCCTTTTGAAACCCTGGGTTCTTAAGCCATTCCTTAACTAAAGATTGTGTAGAAACACAATCCCCCACACAACTCCCTCACTTTCCCTTGGGCTCCACATCTTTGAGTCTCCTGTACACAAGTAGCTATATTCACTTTTTTCTTTTGTTTAACTGTTACTTTGTGCATCCTCAGTCATTTAGTCATGGCCACTCACTTTGTGGCCTCATGGACTGCAGTCTGTCAGACTCTTCTGCCTATGCAGTTTTCCAGGCAAAAATACTGGAGTGGGTTCCTCCTCTAGGGTAACTTTCTGACCCAAGGACTGAACCCACACCTCCTGCATTGCAGGTAGATACTTTATCACTGAGCCATCTGGGAAACTCCCTAATTTGTTTTGTGTAAATTTAATTATTAACTAGCTAAAGAACTCAGAAAGGTAGAGGAAAAATTTTCCTCCCCTACATAAGCAATGTAGCATATGGGATAATGGGCATATTCTAGGATCAGAAAGATGTTATAATGAAAAGACAATCTACTTTTAGTTAAAGGTGAAAGCCTTCAAAAATAGTCTAGATTATAGACTGTTGGTGCTTTTGAATTGTGGTGCTGGAGAAGAATCTTGAGAGTCCCTTGGACAACAAGGAGATCCAACCAGTCAATCCTAAAGGAAATCAACTCTGAATATTCATTGGAAGGACTGATGCTGAAGCTGAAGCTCCAGTACTTGGTCCACCTGATGCGAAGAGCTGACTCACTGGAAAAGACCCTGATTCTGGAAAAGACTGAGAGCAGGAGGAGAAGAGGATGACAAAAGATAAGATTTTGGATAGCATCATTGACTCAATGGACCAATGGACATGAGTTTGAACAAATTCTGGGATATAGTGAAGTACAGGAAAGCCTAGCCTGCTGCAGTCCATGGGGTTGCAAAGAGGCTGTCACAACTTAGCAACTCAACAACAATAAGAAAAAACAAACACAGAAAATCAAGTGTTCCAAAAAGAAGCATAGAGAGGTTCAATCTGGGTCAGGGAAAAGTAGTCAGAAAAGCACAGGGTAAAGTATAGGAGATGGATAGCCAGAGAGGAAACAGATTGGGTGATGAGCAATGGTATGATCTTATTAGTAGCAATGATGAGATTTGTTAAAGCTACCATATTTTGCAACCAATTGAAGAAAATGCAAGTGAAAGTCTTTGTTTGGTACCAGTGAAATGATGCTGGAGATTTCACACGGCAAAAACACTCCATGTTTTTAATGTTACTTATTTCTCATCTTGCTTGCATGCATGCTAAGTCATTTAGTCCTGTCTGATTCTAGGCAACCCTTTGGACTGTAGCCCACCAGGTTCTTCTGTCCATGATGGAATTTGTTGGCTACTAAACTGTCATAAGAATTCAGATTGAGCCAACTCTTGATTTATGCCCGAGGCAGGAGGAAGGTGAGGTCCTTGGGAGTTGAAGAAATGGACTGACAAGGCTGGGGTTAGTATAACTTCAGCAGGCTTGTCTCTTGGAATGTTAGGGAAATTTTGCTTTCTTATCAAGACAATCGGGGAAGGCAATGGCACCCCACCCCAGTACTTTTGCCTGGAAAATCCCATGGAGGGAGGAGCCTGGTAGGCTCCAGTCCATGGGGTCGCTGAGCGGCTTCACTTTCACTTTTCGCTTTCATGCATTGGAGAAGGAAATGGCAACCCACTCCAGTGTTCTTGCCTGGAGAATCCCAGGGACAGGGGAGCCTGGTGAGCTTCCGTCTATGGGGTCGCACAGAGTCGGACACGACTGAAGCGACTTAGCAGTAGCAGCAGCATCAAGACAATATTGCTTGGCTTTTTTGGCTTTTATTTTTATTTTATTTTTCTTCTCTGCTTTTTTCATGAAGACTTACACTGATTGATTTTAAATATGATCAAATCAATGTACCCATTTAAAAAAAAAGTTACATTTTGAGTTAAAACAAACTTCTTTTAAAGATAAACAATGATATATTGAATGAATCATACCCAAAATTCATAACAGTTGGTAAGCTCCTTTGTTATCTTAATACTTAATTTTGATTCCTGTTTTACAAACTTGTATTTTCTGAGAGAGAGACAAGAGTCTTGATTGAAACATTTGCTTATTAAAGTGTCCTGGTTTAGCTCAAGTTGGAAATGTATAAGTGCTTGTGAATTATTGTTTGACTAATCTCTTTGTTTTAAAGGTGATATCATTTCCTCATGAATTCTTCATCTCTTACTTTTGATTTTATATTTCTTTCAAGGAAAGATTATGTAAAATTTTTGATTTGTGTGGAGAGGATTAGAAGATTGGCAAGAAAACAGCATATAATAATGTTTATAAATATTCAACATGCATAAATCTGTTTTCTAGTATGCATGCTTGGCATGTTAGTGTTTCCATGTGGATATTACTTCTGCTTAGTGAGAAAATAATATTGCTTTTATACATCTAAGGAAATATCCAACTATGTTTACTATTCTAGAAAGTGCAATTTACAATGTAATTGGTGAAGGAAAACGTGTCCACCAAAACTGAAATCTCAGGAAGCCAGTTTAGTGATCAAGCATATTTAATCTCTTTTTAAAAAGTTGTCAAATCTGGTGGCCTAGAACATGTTATTTAATGTTAATTGAGCATTAGAAAATTGAAAAAAGTAGCAATGATGAGATTCATTACAGCTACCATATTTTGCAACCAATTGAAGGAAATGCAAATGAAAGTCATTGTTTGCTACCAGTGAAATGATGCTGGAGATTTCACATGGCAAAAACACTGTATGTTTTTAATGTTACTTATTTCTTAACTTACATGCATGCATGCTAAGTCACTTCAGTCGTGTCTGATTCTTGGCAACCCTTTGGACTATAGCCCACCAAGTTCCACTGTCCATTGGGTTCTCCAGGCAAGAATACTGGAATGTGTTTCTGTGACCTCTTCATTTCTCAACTTATATTTATGTAATAGAAAAAAAAATGTATAATTAACAATTTCAGTATATGCCAAATATATATATTTTTTTGTTTTTTTAATATAAATTTATTTATTTTAATTGGAGGCTAATTACTTTACAATATTGTATTGGTTTTGCCATACATCAACATGAATCCCGCACAGGTGTACACATGTTCCTCATCCTGAAATGCCCTCCCACCTCCCTCCCTATACCATCCCTCTGGGTCATCCCAGTGCACTAGCCCCGAGCATCCTGTATCCTGCATCAAACCTGGACTGGCAATTCGTTTCACATATGATATTATACATGTTTTAATGCTTTTCTTCCAAATCATCCCACCCTAGCCCTCTCCCAGAGTCCAAAAGACTGTTCTACACATCTATGTCTCTTTTCCTGTCTCACATACAGGGTTATTGTTAACATCTTTCTAAATTCCATATATATGCTTTAGTATACTGTCTTGGTGTTTTTCTTTCTGGCTTACTTCATTCTGGATAACAGGCTCCAGTTTCATCCACCTCACTAGAACTGATTCAAATGTATTCTTTTTTGATGGCTGAGTAATAGTCCATTGTGAATATGTTACCACAGCTTTCTTATCCATTTGTCTGCTGATGGACATCTAGGTTGCTTCCATGTCCTGGCTATTATAAACAGTGCTGTGATGAACATTGGGGTACACGTGTCTCTTTCAATTCTGGTTTCCTCAGTGTGTATGCCTAGCAGTGGGATTGCTAGGTCATATGGCAGTTCTATTTCCAGGTTTTAAGTAATCTCCACACTGTTCTTCATAGTGACTGTGCTTGTTTGCATTCCCACCAGCAAAGTAAGAGTGTTCCCATTTCTCCACACCCTCTTCAGCATTTATTGCTTGTAGACTTTTGGATCGCAGCCATTCTGACTGACATGAAATGGCACCTCATTGTGGTTTTGATTGCATTGCTCTGATAATGAGTGATGTTGAGCATCTTTTCTTGTTTGTTAGTCATCTGCATGTCTTCTTTGGAGAAATGTCTATTTAGTTCTTTGGCCCATTTTTTTGATTAAGTTATTTATTTTTCTGGAATTGAGCTGCAGGAGTTGCTTGTATATTTTTGAGATTAATTCTTTGTCATCTGCTTCATTTGCTATTATTTTCTCCCATTCTGAAGGCTGTCTTTTCACCTTGCTCATAGTTTCCTTTGTTTTGAAGATGCTTTTAATTTTAATTAGGTCCCATTTGTTTATTTTTGCTTTTATTTCCAGTATTCTGGGAGGTGGGTCATAGAGGATCCAGCTGTGATTTATGTCACAGAGTTTTGCCTATGTTCTCCTCTAGGAGTTTTATAGTTTCGAATCTTACATTTATATCTTAAATCCATTTCAAGTTTATTTTGGTGTATGGTGTTAGAAAATGTTCTAGTTTCATTCTTTTACAAGTGGTTGACCAGTTTTTCCAGCACCACTTGTTAAAGAGATTGTCTTTTCTCCATTGTATATTCTTGCCTCCTTTGTCAAAGATAAGGTGTCCATAGGTGTGTGGATTTATCTCTGGGCTTTCTATTTTGTTCCATTGATGTATATTTCTGTCTTTGTGCCAGTACCATACTGTCTTGATGACTGTGGCTTTGTAGTGGAGCCTGAAGTTAGGCAGGTTGATTCCTCCAGTTCCATTCTTCTTTCTCAAGATTGCTTCCATACAAATTGTGAAATTATTTGTTCTAGTTCTGTGAAAAATACCGTTGGTAGTTTGATAGGTATTGTATTGAATGTATAGATTGCTTTGGGTAGTATACTCATTTTCACTATATTGATTCTTCTGATCCATGAGCATGCTATACTTCTCTATCTATTAGTGTCCTCTTTGATTTCTTTCACCAGTGTTTTATAGTTTTCTATATATAGGTCTTTAGTTTCTTTAGCTAGATATATTCCTAAGTATTTTATTCTTTTCATTGCAATGGGGAATGGAATTGTTTCCTTAATTTGTTAGTAGTTGGTTGCTGGGTTGGCTATTTTCCATTGTTTCTCAGTCTCATATCAACTCTTCCCTGATGTATAAGGAAGTCTACAAATCATACTTTTTAAAGTCTCCTTGCAGAGAATTCTGTTCAATTATATCAGTAGGACATAAGGACATGGATGTAAATGGTATGTTTCTAATACTGGCCTGAACATCAAATAGGTGATAGAAGATGCTTTAAGTTGTTGAAGGAGCAATAGTAGTTGGGTAATTCTGGAATCTAGCCACCCAGCAAGCACATTTTGGCAATTCTAGCTTCAGTTGACATTGAAACTCTTCTGCATCTCTATACAAAGTGCAGCAGCTGGTGTAGGTTTGAAACTTCCACTCTAGGGGTATTGGCTGCTTCTAATTTAAAAGATGCTTACTCCTTGCAAGGAAAGTTATGACCAACCTAGATAGCATATTCAAAAGCAGAGACATTACTTTACCAACAAAGGTTCGCCTAGTCAAGGCTATGGTCTTTCCTGTGGTCATGTATGGATGTGAGAGCTGGACTGTGAGGAAGGCTGAGCGCCGAAGAATTGATGCTTTTGAACTGTGGTGTTGGAGAAGACTCTTGAGAGTCCCTTGGACTGCAAGAAGATCCAACCAGTCCATTCTGAAGGAGATCAATCCTGGAATTTCTTTGGAAGGAATGATGCTAAAGCTGAAACTCCAGTATTTTGGCCACCTCATGCGAAGAGTTGACTCATTGGAGAAGACTCTGATGCTGGGAGGGATTGAGGGCAGGAGGACAAGGGGACGACAGAGGATGAGATGGCTGGATGGTATCACTGACTTGATGGGTGTGAGTCTGGGTGATCTCCGGAAGCTGGTGATGGACAGGGAGGCCTGGCGTGCTGCGGTTCATGGGGTCGCGAAGAGTCGGACACAACTGAGTGACTGATCTGATCTGATCTGAATCACTGGGATTAACACAATATTCCTTTGATTCCTCCATTTCTTCTCAAAAAACAAACAAACAAACAAACAAAAAAAACCTCATCTCTTTTCCTTTAAAAAAAAAAAAAAAAAACTAATGTAACAACTTTGCATTTTTGTATATTAAATAACCTTTATTAAGCTTCTTCTAAGGGAGAAAGAAATGGCAACCCACTCCAGTATTCTTGCCTGGAGAAATCCATGGACAGAGGAGCCTGGCTGGCTGTGGTCCATAGGGTTACAAGGATTGAGCGGCCAACACCATTAAACTTCTACTATATCAAATTACCACCATATTAAACATTTGTATTTGTTTCTAGTACTAGTTGGCTTTCAAGTTGGCTCAGCGGTAAAGAATCAACCTGCTAATGCAGGAGATGCAGGAGACATGGGTTTGATTCCTGGGTAGGGAACTCCTCCTGGGTAGGAAATGGTAACTGACTCTAGTATTTTTGCCTGCAAAATCTCATGGACAGAGAAATCTGGTGGGCTGAGGTCCATGGCATCACAGAGTTGGACATGACTGAGTGACTGGGCATATATACACAGTACTAGTTAAATTACTCTAAAAGTAAAAATGCAATTCCTCAAAACATATTTTAAAAGTATTTTATATAATATTCTTTTAACATACAATAATTTTGAGATATACACATATTTGTATATGCCAGAAACTCTTTGACGTACTTAGGACCCATCAGTGATTCTGGCTGGATAAACACAAAATAAACATTAAATGTAAGAATAAGTTATCTAGAATACCAAGCATTATGGTTACTCAGGTAAATAAAACAGAGTTGAGAAAGAATAATGGGGAGGCCAGCTAGAAACAGGAACTTATAGATTATAATGGAGTTCAATGTAAGGGACCTTATAGTGAATGCAATGGTTTGAGTAGATTTCGAGATATGGATTAACCCTGGGAAGAGCCAGTGCAAAGGCTATAAGATGGGGGCACTGTTTGGTTCATTAGGACCCAGAGAGGATCAGTGTGACTATAGAGAAAATTACAAAATGAAACTCTAAAAAGAGATAAGTTCACTGGGGGAGTGAGTGGTGGCTGAATCACAGAAGGTGGGATTGCTTAAGGACTGTCTTTTCTTTGAATAAATGAAGAACTGTTTACAATTTTGAGCCCAGCATAATTAGACCTTCATTTAAAAAGACTCTGTCTGATTATTGTGGTAAGAATGGCTTACAGGGGAACAATTGAAAAGGCAGGAAAATCTGAGAGCCTTTTGCAATAATACCAGCAACAATGGATGTGGCTCAGATTCAAATGATAGTAATGCATGTGGCCGGAAGCATTTGGAAGCTGAATACATTTGGAAAGAAACACAAACAAAATATTCTGTTTCTCAGTCATGTAATAAAGACCTGGAATTTCTCCTAATTTTAAAGATATATCCATTAATTTTGCCCCAATATTAGTTTTTATTTCAAAAATAAAGGGAAGAATGATTAAAGAGATGAATTCATATTTGAATAGAGTTCAAATAACTTAAATTTATGTGGATTCAAATGTTTCCATTAGACAAGGAATGATGTTATATTAGGGGTTAAAATGAAATGACAAACAGCATATTAAATATCAGAGATATAACTTTGCCAACAAAAGTCCTTATAGTCAAAGCTATGGTTTTTCCAGTAGTCATGTATGGATATGAGGGTTGGACCATAAAGAAAGCTGAGTGCCGAAGAATTGATGATTTTGAATTGTGGTGCTACAGAAGACTCTTGAGAGTCCCCTGGACTGCAAGGAGATGAAACCAGTCAGTCCTAAAGGAAATCAACTTTGAATATTCATTGGAAGGACTAATGCTGAAGCTGAAGCTCCAATACTTTGGCCCCCTGATGTGAAGAGACGGCAAGTTGAAAAAGACCCTGATGCTGAGAAAGATAGACGGCAGGTGCAGAAGGGGGTGATAGAGCATGAGATGATTAGATAGCATCACTGACTCGATGGATATGAATGTGAGCAAACTCCAGGAGGTAGTGGAAGACAGAGGAAGCTGGCATGCTGCAGCCCATGGGTTTGCAAGGGTTGGACATGACTTAGTGACTGAACAATGACAACAACAAAACTGAAATAGAAAATGACAACTGGATCCCGGGAAGGGAAAGCACCTCTCATTCTGCATACTTCTTACAGTTCAGTGACCCTGTTCACATTCTCCTTTGGGAACACTTTAAGTGACTTAATTTACCCAATATTGCAATAAATTGACATTTTGATTACTTTTGACAGCAGTTTTGCTTGACATTTATCTTTTTCAACAACATCCAAAGTAAATGATGACTGTACATAAAAATAGTATAACTTAGAGCTTTGGGGAAGTGAATGTATACCCAAAAGAATATGTTTTATGGAATATTTAGATTACCATTTTACTATATTTGTATTAGTGAAGTAAGACAGGCAATCTTTTATTATGACTCACTTTTGATTACATGTATAATTAATTATGATTCATTGGAAGAAACTGTTTTCTTATTTATCTCAGTGGATAATGAAGTTGAGTTTTGCATATAAAATTTAATAGGTAATGTATCAGCATAACAAACTTTTGCAATTATAAAATATGTTTTATATTTCAAACACCAAATTTATAATTGCAAAGAGAAGACTTAAGTAAATTTTGAGAATTATATCAATAATTTAGCAGATTTTACCTTAAGTAGGAAGATTGATATAAAAACTAAACTATTCTATATACCCAATTTAAAGTAACAGAAATAAACTGCCATTTGTCCCATTTAAGATTATTATAAAAATAAGGCTTATAGTGAATCTCATTTTGTGATGTTATATACAATATGGACGTGAAAATTTCCCTGTGAGTTTATAAATTGACCTGTTCACTGAAACAGCAGCCTTCTTCACTCATTCTTCAAAATAAATGGAGTCATCAAAAGAAAGAAGGAAAGATTATGTATCAGATCAACAAGTTTTGTTTAATAATGTAAGGCAGCACCCAAACATAATATCTCTTAGTATCTTCCAAAGTTAAAAAATGGAGCATATTAATATCATTTTTCTTCCATAAATTTTAAAGCACTGGCTCATTATTTGTTACATATGAGAATGAAAAAATCAACAATAAATTCCACTTATGACAACTCATATAAGAAATATACACACAAACAAAGGTATAAAATGTATATAAAATATTCATATTTTAAATACACAATTTAGGCATATACATATTCAATGATACATATATAGTTATATATACAAAGATATAGCTTTCCAGGTGGTACTAATGGTAAAGAATCTGCCTGCCAATACAGGAGTCTCAAGAGACTTGGGTTCAGTCCCTGAGTCAGGAAGATCCCCTGGAGGAGAGCATGGCAACCCACTCGTGTTCTTGTCTGGAGAATCCCATGGAGAGAGGAGTCTGGTGGGCTACAGCCAATAAGTCATAAAGAGTCAGACATGACTGAAGTGGCTTAGCATGCATACACACCAGTGGTTAAGGCTCCAAGATTTCAACTGCCATGGGCCAGGGTTCAGTCCCTGGCTGGGGAACTAAGATCCTCAAGCCAAGCAGCAAGGCCAAAACTAAATAAATAAATAGAACATAACAAAGAACTTTCAATAAGCCAAATAAATACAAAACCTGGAAAAAAGCTAGCACATCTTTAAGCTCCAAGGTGCTACTTAGGCTAATAATGTGGTAAGCAAATAAAATCAAATACGGTACATTATAAGTGGAAATGTAAGCTGTATCGCACGTTTCTATTTCCCTCTATCCGCAAGACCTGATGAAACAGAGAAGGACTCTATGATCCCTGCCTGCCCACCCCCTCCATGTCTTCTGCCTGCCTTTTGCCTGTGGAAAACTTTAGTCAAAGAAAAAGTTTTATCAGGGAAGTAAGAAATGCTGAAACAAAGGAAAACAGTCTAAGGAGACTAAGTAATAATAATGTAGTCACTAAGCATAGTCAAGGACCTTTAGTTCTTTTTCACGGGCTATAGATAATATTCTGAGCCATATCCTGTGAGCTGTCTTATAGATACAAAAACATCAAGATTACTTCAAAAATCAGATATGATTTAATATATATATATGGCATTATTTATTGACATTTTAAGCTGTATTCCTGGACTTGGATGGGACGAGGAGTTTGGAAGTAAGTTGGAAGAAATAGAAAATAAAGCCCAGGTCCCCCAAGCTCACCACCTAGCCAAGGTCTTAGATGTCCTAAAGGAACCCAGGGATGGACACTGGACTGCTAATTTTTTTTTTTCCATTTGCAAGTTCATCTCACCATTCCTGACCCAGCAGGAATATTGGTTTTCCTGCTGATCCTCTCCATTCTTACATCCCATCTGCCTGCTATCCACCAGTGTTCAGTTTCTCCTCTAGTTGCTCCCACCATCCCTCATCCCCTCCCTCTTCACACTGACTGTACCCAAGAGGCTCTTTGCTGAGTAACCCGGTCCCATTGCTCAGATAGTAACTTCAGGTCATGGAGAACCAGGTCTCCCAACAGCCCAAGGCCAAAGACCCTAAGGTTCTATTTCCCCTAGAGAGAGGTGGACGGGGGAAGGGTAAAGGATAGAGATGCTGTATCTGGTGCAGAGGTCCAAGCTCCTCAGAAAACAACAACAAAAACAATCTACAAACAGGTCCAAAACAACCAGCAATCAAGGACCCAGACAGTCTCCAGCCCCGCTATTTTTTTTCCTGCTCTGGACAGTGGTCTAGCCATCCCCTACTCTATCCTTTCTTTAAGAGTCTAGGAGTCTGAACTAGTGAGCTGAGGCTGGCATCAGACTTCATCTGTACTTGCTGCATCATGTTTAGCTGTGATCGTCTAGGATAAGGTTTTAAAAAGATATATATATATATAGAAAGAGCACGTTAGGGACATGAGTTGACCTATCTCACCTCTAGGATATAGAGTTTCCAAGCACCTTACAGTTGCTCTCTTACTTTACTTATGGTTTGGGTGGCTCAGACAGTAGAGAATCTACCTGCAACACAGGATATCTGAGTTCAGTCCCTGGGTTGGGAAGATACCCTGGAGAGTGGAATGGCTATCCACTCCAGTATTCCAGTATTCTTGCCTGGAAAATTCCATGGACAGAGGAGCCTGGCAGGCCACAGTCCATAGGGTTGCAAACACTCAGACATGACTGAGTGACTAACACTTTCACTTTTTTTTTTTTTTTTTTAGATTAATGATTAAATACACTCACACCCAGAGCAGCAAAATTTGCAGAAATGCCTCCGTGTATGTATGTGTGTTTGCATGAGAAATGAATGGATGTCGCAAGCAAATAGGTCTGTTAGTAATTTAAGAGATAGTCGAGTGTCCTCTGTAACTGCAGGGTGCTCTTGACACTGCCGTTAAACTGAAGGTTAAAACAAAGAAAAGATGGCAAAATTACTCTTCTTTAGTTAGAGAATAAGAATAGTAGATCAGAATGAAAATCAACTTCACATCTTAGCCTTCACTTGATATTTTTGACTATTTTTAGCAATTCTGCTAAGTATGTACCGGTATCTCTTTGGATTTCATTTTCATTTTCTTTCTAACATTCAGGATCCTCTTACATTCTTTTTGGTCATTTGACTAATAATTTAATGACATATCTATAAAAAGCTTTGAGCAATTTTTGAAATAGTATGAAAGGAAGAATTTAAACCATATCTTTTCACTTTATTGATTGTAGTCTATTTATTTTTATTTTCAACATAAATTAGGTAAAAAGTAAAACATATGTCAGTATGTACACCACTGGTTTTCTGAAAGTGATACCTATAAGAGTAAGAGGGCAGTGGTTATAAAACATAACATTACTTCTGAAGTAGAGGGAATATATCTTATTTGAAGAGACTCTCAATTTTTTAAGCAGGTAGTCATGGAAACAAAAAAGGATGACATTATGCTCCTAAATGAATGGTGTAATTCTACAGTGTTATATTTGTCTTGGCACTTTATAACACAACAAAAGCCACAATATTTTTCACTGAAATTATAGTTTTGAAAATATTTCATTCTGTTATTTCTTTTAAATTTTCTCTCAGAACCATTTCCAAAAACATTTCACATTCCTTCAAAATTATTTATTGTCCCAATTGGCCAAATTAGTTAGTTCTCAACAGATGCATGATATCACAATCCATCACTCTATATCAGTCCTGGCAAGAAACAGATGGCGTGAATCAATTGGGTTATTTGAGGACAGTTCATATATCAAAGTGAAGGATTTATTCAACCAAAAGGATTACTGAAGTTCTCTATGACAAATACCAACTAAATTTGATAACTTCTATGAAGTTAAGAGGAAAACAAAAAAACCAAGAAGCTATTTTTGAACTTAGAAGTGAGAGTGGAGTGGCAAGAGAGCTTGGTTGACAGCACTGTAGCATAGAGAACCAACAGGATGAGGTAACAGAAGAAAGAATGGAGCCAAAACAAGTAATAGGACAACTTCACGTTCTAACAAATCAATTACATTTCAGTTTTACCTGAACCCTAAACCACCTAATCCTATCATAAGAATCTTCATTTTTCAATCAAAATTATCAACCAAAATTAGCATTGATAAAATTATTAAGGAATACATTATTTCTTCTCCCTCTCACTTGGTCTTCATAGTCCTAGGATTGTGCCAAGTTTACATCAATACTCTGCTTCCAGAATAATGTGCATATACAGGTGTCAGATCAGATCAGTCGCTCAGTCGTGTCCGACTCTTTGCGACCCCATGAACTGCAGCACACCAGGCCTCCCTGTCCATCACCAACTCCCGGAGGTCACTCAGACTCACATCCATCGAGTCAGTGATGCCATCCAGTCATCTCATCCTCTAACGTCCCCTTCTCCTCCTGCCTCCAATCCCTCCCAGCATCAGAGTCTTCTTCAATGAGTCAATTCTTTGCGTGAGGTGGCCAAAATACTGGAGTTTCAGCTTTAGCATCATTCCTTCCAAAGAAATCCCAGGGCTGATCTCCTTCAGAATGGACTGGTTGGATCTCCTTGCAGTCCAAGGGACTCTTAAGAGTCTTCTCCAACACCACAGTTCAAAAGCATCAATTCTTCGGTGCTCAGCCTTCTTCACAGTCCAGCTCTCACATCCATACATGACCACAGGAAAGACCATAGCCTTGACTAGGCGAACCTTTGTTGGCAAAGTGATGTCTCTGCTTTTGAATATGCTATCTAGGCTGGTCATAACTTTCCTTCCAAGGAGTAAGTATCTTTTAATTTCATGGCTGCAGTCACCATCTGCAGTGATTTTGGAGCCCAGAAAAATAAAGTCTGACACTGTTTCTCCATCTATATACACATAAACACACACACACACACACACACACACATATAGAGGTTTGATTGCTTAATTTCAGATTTGATTAATTAATCACAGCTACCATCTATTTGGATCTTTATAGAATTAAAAAGTGGCTATTTGTGTCTTTATAGAATTAGGCACTGAACAGTCATTGGAAGGACTGATACTGGAACTGAAGCTCCAATGCTTTGACCATCTCATGTGAAGAGCCAATTCACTGGAAAAGACTCCAATGCTTGGAAAGGTTAAAGGCAAGAAGAGAGTTACAGAGGATGAGATGGTTAGATAGTACCACCGACTCTATGGGAATTTGAACAAACTCTGGGTAATAGTGAAGCCTCATGTGCTGCGATGCATGGGGTCACAAAGAGTCAGTTGTGACTTAACTGCTGAACAACAACAGAATTCGGAAATGTGTAATAAGTTATAACTTTGAATAAGCAGTATTTGTTTCAGTATGCTCGCAAAGAGTCGGACATGACTGAGCGACTGATCTGATCTGATGCTTCATTGCATTTTCCTAGATATATATTTATGTTTTTACACGATCTAAAATTATCCTGCTCTCCCAAATTCATACAACTTTATGTTCAGTAGGCTTTTCCATTGCCAGAAATTAAAAAAAAAAAAATTATCAGTTTTACTAAATCATCTAAACAACACATAGAGAGCAGTTAAACAAAAAACAACAACAACAACAAATGGTTTGCAAAACACTGCATTCTTATACATTCTTATATTGCACAGAGTGTCATCATACAGAAACTGGAATAACCTTCAGGATATAACACAAACTTTTCATCTTACTACTCTCTTCAGAAAAAAACACCAATTTGATTTTCTGTTTTAGTGGTTCTCCTTTGTAGCTCTTAATTCTTGAACTTCAACACACTAATTTTTTTTATCCGTTTATCAAGAGTATAGTTCATGCATTTTCCTTTTCTCTGTGTTTCTATGGAATTTTATTTCATTTAAGATTTTTTCTAGTTAATGACTCCAAAGAGAAGCCAGTTTCAGAGAGTTCTGGGATCAGACTGTCTCTTAGAGGCTTACTACCTACCCAAGATGAGGTAGAATCAGGCATCTATCTAGCTCCATTAGTTATTGAAAGTGACATGCCTTTACAACCACAAAAACCCAGAGTACTTCCCACAGAGAAGAAGATGGATATTGAAATTTAATAAAATCATGAAAATATCCCCCAAAACACAAAGGATGTTCAACCATCACTACATGTACGGAGAGTAGAGATGAAAATATACGAAGAGCTAAAGCATGTCAGCTTTTCAGATCAGAGAATCTTGGCAAGAGTTTGCCTATTTCCAAATGAGCTTTTTTTCATTACCTTTTCCATCAGATTGCCCTGAATACCCTGCTTCCTCACCAGTATGAGGTAAAACACAGTGTTTCAAGGCTAGCCTTTCTAGTTAGGTAACATCATAAGCACTTGAACTCTGCTCAGATCAGATCAGATCAGTCACTCAGTCGTGTCCGACTCTTTGTGACCCCATGAACCGCAGCATGCCAGGCCTCCCTGTCCATCTAGTTTGCATTAATAAAATACCAATTCATCATTTTTTTTTCTTAATGTTATCAAAGAACTTAAATGTGTGTGTATGTGTGAGTTGGAGGAAACAAGTTTATGTGTTTTACCAAAGTACTAAGCCTTGCACATTCTGTAGCATTAATAAAAGGACATCTTGAAAAAGCCAAACAAATTTAAATAGATTTTTTTTAAACAATGAAGATGCCCTAGGATTGACTATGTAAATGATCCACAGTGAATGAGATTTCTTATTCTTCATCTATGTTCACTTCAGCTAAAAGTATATATTTTAGGGTAATAGATTCAGTGCAAATCATAAAGCATTTCTGCTAACATAAAAGTTGCTTATTTCTGAAAATTCTCATTATGTTTTTATCATCTCATATTTTATATGAAAAATGGTCTTCAATTTTAAGAACTTAAGCAAGAATAATTTTAAATATCTAAAAGCTTTGCAGTGGAAAATAAATAAGTCAATAGAGTTGCAAGATTTTACAAAAAGAATGTAAAATTAGTGAATAAATGTATTGTGAATATGAAAAGATGAGAAAGAATCTTAACCTAAGACTATAAATTATCTGGTACATCTACTTCTTTAAAAAATGCAGAAAATTTGCAACAAACAGCATATGTGATACAAAATATCATTAACCCTATGAAAACCAATTTGCTAAACACAGGAAAAATGTCTGGTAATACCTTATGTACATTGGAATGCTGGCAATGTATTGAAATTTACACCTGTAATCCAATTTCTGTTGTGGCCCTAGAATCACAGGTTTTGTACATCTGTTCACTCTTTTTCCCCAACAAAACACAGGAACAGTATTTTCACTGTGGTTTATTTCAAAATGTACAATGTTACTTATTAAGAATAAGTAGGAGGATAGTGTATCTTGTATACATGTAGTCACTTTATCTACTCAAAGTAAAACTACACATTTTAATTGGCATTGTCTTGAAGACATAAATTTATAAACTAAGTGTAAATAAAAATATAGGGATATAGATTAGGATATGAAAAAAGCCTAAGAAAATTATTTTATTGTTAACAATAAAATAATTGTTAATCAATTTCAAGATTTACGTGCTTAGATTTTTCCCCATCTAGAATGTGTATATCTTAGCTGTACCTCAATTAAACTCTTTTAGATTCTTTTTTCTTTGTTTGTTTGTTTATTTATTTTTTTGGCTCATTTTTTTCCACTAAGCCTAATTTCATTTTTTTTTTCAATTAAGTTAATACATGCATGGCAAATAGATGGGAAAATAGTGGAAACAGTGAGTGACTTTATTTTTCTGGGCTCCAAAATCTCTGCAGATGGTGACTGCAGCCATGAAATTAAAAGATGCTTACTCCTTGGAAAGAAATTTATGACCAACTTAGACAACATATTAAAAAGCAGAGACATTATTTTGCCAACAAAAGTCCATCTAGTTAAGGCTATGGTTTTTCCAGTGGTCATGTATAGATGTGAGAGTTGGACTATAAAGAAATCTGAGCACTGAAGAATTGATGCTTTTGAACTGTGGTGTTGGAGAAGACTCTTGAGAGTCCCTTGGACTGCAAGGAGATCCAACCAGTCCATCCTAAAGGAAATCAGTCCTGAATGTTCATTGGAAGGACTGATGTTGAAGCTGAAACTCCAATAATTTTGCCACCTGATGTGAAGAGCTGACTTATTTGAAAAGACCCTGATGCTGGGAAAGATGGAAGGTGGCAGGAAAAGGGAATGACAGAGGATGAGATGGTTGCATGGCATCACCAACTCAATGGACATGAGTTTGAGTTAGCTTTGATGTGAAGAACTGACTCATTTGAAAAGACCCTGATGCTGGCAAAGATGGAAGGTGGGAGGAGAAGGGGATGACAGAGGATGAAATGGTTGGATGGCATCACCAACTCAGTGGACATGAGTTTGAGTAAACTCCAGAATTTTGTGATAGACAGGGAGGCCTGACACGTTGTGGTCCACTGGGTCACAAACAGTCAGAAACAATTGAACAACTGAACCAAACTGAACTGAAATGAGCATGCCCTCGCCCATCAGAATAAGACCCATATTCCCCCACAGTCAATCCCACCCATCAGGAAGCTTCCACAGATCTCTTATCCTTATTCATCAGAGAGCAGACAGAATGAAAACGGGAAACACAGAAAACTAACAAAACTGATCACATAGATTACAGCCTTGTCTAACCCACCATGAATAGTAAGGCCTTAAGAAATACACTTTTTAAGACCTTACTATGTAACAGGATGCGGAGAGTTGACTCATTGGAGAAGACTCTGATGCTGGGAGGGATTGGGGGCAGGAGGAGAAGGGGACGACAGAGGATGAGATGGCTGGATGGCATCACTGACTCGATGGATGTGAGTCTGAGTGACCTCCGGGAGTTGGTGATGGATAGGGAGGCCTGGCGTGCTGCAGTTCATGGGGTCTCAAAGAGTCGGACATGACTGAGCGACTGATCTGATCTGATGTAACAGGATCTTATATTCCTGGGAAGAATATCTTTTTTATTGTGCCATTGTAAATCTTTATTAGATCCAATTAATGAATACATCAATATTGTATTTTTCATTCAATTCAGTGTATTATATTTTTCATCTTAAAATTTTCAATAATTCCCTATTTTAAAAATTGATATTTCCTACTTATGCATTAATTTTTAGGATTTGTTACTTTAATTACTTTAGCATGATAACAGAAACACTGAAGTGTTTGCTAAATTAAGCATTTGGGTCTAACTAGAGCTAGTTTTTGGAGAAGGCAATGGCAACCCACCCCAGTACTCTTCCCTGGAAAATCCCATGCACAGAGGAACCTGGTAGCCTGCAGTCCATGGGGTCGCGAAGAGACTGAGCGACTTCACTTTCACTTTTCACTTTCATGCATTGGAGAAGGCAATGGCAACCCACCCCAGTACTCTTCCCTGGAAAATCCCATGCACAGAGGAACCTGGTAGCCTGCAGTCCATGGGGTCACGAAGAGACTGAGCGACTTCACTTTCACTTTTCACTTTCATGCATTGGAGAAGGAAATGGCAACCCACTCCAGTGTTCTTGCCTGGAGAATCCCAGGGACGGGGGAGCCTGGTGGGCTACCGTTTATGGGGTCACACAGTCAAGTCACGGACATGACTGAAGCGACTTAGCAGCAGCAGCAGCAGAGCTAGTTTGGGGGCTTCACAGGTGGTGCTACTAAAGAACCCAGATGAAGACAGGAAACAAAAGAGACTCAGGTTTAATCAATGGGTCAAGAAGATCCCCTTGAGGAAGGAATCAACCCACTCCACTATTCTTGCTTGAAGAATCCCATAGACAGAGGAGCCTAGAGAGCTACAGTACATAAGGTCACAAAAAGTCAAACAGGACTAAAGCAAATTAGTACTCAAGCATGAGAAGTTACTTTATGTTGACTTTATTTTCAGAATTATAGTTACTCTTATCAATTTATATATCTGGCAATTTTTTGCTGAAGATTGGATACCTTTTTTAAGATTGTAGTGACTTTATTTTTAAAAATTAATTTATTTTAATTGGAGGCTAATTACTTTACAATATTGTAGTGGTTTTTACCATACATTGACATGAATCAGCCATGGGTGTACATGTGTCCCCACCTGAACCTTCTTCCCACCTCCTTCCCCATCCCATCCCTCTGGGCAGTCCCAGTATACTGGCTTTGAGTGCTCTGTTTCACACATCAAGCTTGGACTGGTGATCTATTTCACATATGGTAATATACATGTTTCAATGCTATGTTGTGAAATCATCCCATCCTCACCTCCTCCCAAAGAGTTCAAAAGTTCTTTATATCTGTGTCTCTTTTGCTGTCTCAGATACAGGGTCACTGTTACCATCTTTCTAAATTCCATATATATGCGTTAATATACTATACTGGTGTTTTTCTTTCTGACTTACTTCACTCTGCATAATAGGCTGCTGCTGCTGCTGCTAAGTCACTTCAGTCGTGTCCGACTCTGTGCGACCCCATAGACGGAAGCCCACCAGGCTCCCCCGTCCCTGGGATTCTCCAGGCAAGAACACTGGAGTGGGTTGCCATTTCCTTCTCCAACGCATGAAAGTAAAAATGAAAGTGAAGTCGCTCAGTCATGTCCGACTCTTAGTGACCCCATGGACTGGAGCCTACCAGGCTCCTCCATCCATGGGATTTTCCAGGCAAAAGTACTGGGGTGGGGTGCCATTGCCTTCCCCATTATAATAGGCTGCAGTTATTCCAACGCATTCCTTTTAATAACTGAGTAATATTCCATTGTGTATATGTACTACAGCTTTCTTATCCATTCATCTGCCAATGGACATCAAGGTTGCTTCCATGTCCTAGCTATTGTAAACAGTGCTGTGATGGACATTGGGGTACACGTGTCTCTTTCAATTTTGGTTTCCTCAGTGTGTATGTCCAGCAGTGGATTTGCTGGGTTGCATGGCATTTCTATTTCCAATTTCTTAACGAATCTCCACAGTGTCTCCATAGTGGCTGTAATAGACTGCATTCCTATCAGCAGTGTAAGAGGGTTCCCTTTATTCCACACCCTCGCCAGAATGTATTGTTTGTAGACTTCTTCATAGCAGCCATTCTGACTGGTATGAGATGGTACCTCATTGTGGTTTTGATTTTCATTTCCCTAATAATGAATAATAGTGAGCATCTTTTCATGTGTTTGTTAGTCATCTGTATGTCTTCTTTGGAGAAATGTCTGTTTAGTTCTTTGGCCCATTTTTTTCATTGAGTCGTTTATTTTTCTGGCATTGAAATACATGATCTGCTTGTATACATTTGAGTTTAATTCTTTGTCAGTTACTTTGTTTGCTATTATTTTCTCCCATTCTGAAGGTTGTCTTTTCACTTTGCTTATAGTTTCCTTTGTTGTGCAAAAGCTTTTAAGTTTAATTAGATCCTATTTGTTTATTTTTGCTTTTATTTCCATTACTCTGGGAGGTGGGTTGTAGAGGATCATGCTGTGATTTATGTCAGAGAGTTGTGCTGTGATTTATGTCATATGCCCATGCTGTGATTTATGTCATATGCCTAATTTTGCTCTAAGAGCTTTATATATTATGGTGTTACATTTAAATCTTTAATCCATTTTGAGTTTATTTTTGTGTATGGTGTTAGAAAGTGTTCTAGTTTCATTCTTTTGCAGGTGGTTGACCAGTCTTCCCTGCACCACTTTTTAAACAGGTTGTCTTTTCTCCATTGTATGTTCTTGCCTTCTTTGTCAAAGATAAGGTGTCCATAGGTGTGTGGATTTATCTCTGTGCTTTCTATTTTGTTCCATTGATTTATATTTCTGTCTTTGTACCAGTACCATACTGTCTTGATGACTGTAGCTTTGTAGTATAGTCTGAAGTCCGACAGGTTGATTCCTCCAGTTCCATTCTCCTTTCTCAAGATTGCTTTGGCTATTTGAGGGTTTTTTAATTTCCATACAAATTGTGAAATTATTTGTTCTATTTCTTTGAAAAATATCATTGGTAGCTTAATAGGGATTGCATTGATTATATAGATTGCTTTGGGTAGTATACTCATTTTCACTATATTGATTCTTCCTATCCATGAACATGGAATATTTCTCCATCTATTTGTGTCATCTTTTATTTTTTTCATCAGTATTTTATAATTTTCTATATATAGTTCTTTAGTTTCTTTAGGTAGATTTATTCCTAAGTATTTTATTCTTTTCATCACAATGGTCAATGGAATTGTTTCCTTAATTACACTTTCTGTTTTCTCATTTTTAGTGTACAGGAATGCAAGGGGTTTCTCTGTGCTAATTTTATATCCTGCAACTTTACTAAATTCATTGAGTAGCTCTAGTCATTTTCTGGTGGTGTCTTTAGGGTTTTCTATGTCAAGGATCATGTTATCTGCAATCAGTGAGCGTATTACTTCTTTTCCAATCTGGATTCCTTTTATTTCCTTTTCTGCTCTGATTGCTGTGCCTAAAACTTCCAAAACTATGTTGAATAGTAGTGGTGAGAGCAGGCACCCTTGTCTTATTCCTGAGTTTAGGGGAAATGCTTTCAATTTTTCACCATTGAGGACAATGTTTACTGTGGGTTTATCATATATAGTTCTTATTATAAGTTATGTTCCTTCTATGTCTGCTCTCTGGAGGGTTTTTTATCCTAAATGGGTGTTGAATTTTGTAAAAGGCTTTCTCTGGATCTAATGAGATAATCATATGGCTTTTATTTTTCAATTTGTCAATGTGATGTATCACGTTGATTGATTTTTGAATATTGGAGAATCTTTGCATCCCTGGGATAAAGCCCACTTGGTCATGATGTATGATCTTTTAAATACATTGTTGCATTCTGTTTGCTAAAATTTTGTTGAGGATTTTTGCATCTATGTTCATCAGTGATATTGGCCTGTAGTTTTCCTTTTTTTTTTTTTTTTTTTTTGGCATCTTTGTCAGGCTTTGGTATTAGGGTGATGGTGACCTCATAGAATGAGTTTGACAGTTTACCTTCCTCTGCAATTTTTTGGAAGATTTTGAGTAGGATAGGTGTTAGCTCTTCTCTAAATTTTTGGTAGAATTCATCTATGAAGTCATCTGCTCTTGGTCTTTTGTTTTCTGGATGATTTTTTTTTTTTTTTTTTTACAGTTTTGATTTCTGTGCTTGTGATGGGTCTGTTAAGATTTTCTATTTCTTCCTTGTTTAGTTTTGGCAGGTTGTATTTTTCTAAGAATTCGTCAATTTCTTCCAGGTTGTCCATTTTATTGTCATATAGCTGGTGATAGTAGTCTCTTATGATCCTTTGTACTTCTGTATTGTCTGTTGTGATTTCTCCATTTTCATTTCTAATTTTGTTGATTTGATTCTTCTCCCTTTTTAAATTGATGAGCCTGGCTAATGGTTTGTCTATTTTGTTAGTCTTCTCAAACACCCAACTTTTAGTTTTGTTGATGTTTGCTATAGTTTCCTTTGTTTCTTTTTCAGTTATCTATGCCTTAATTTTTATGATTTCTTTCCTTCCACTAACCCTAGGGTTCTTCATTTCTTCTTTTTCTAGTTGCTTTAGGTGTAAACTTAGGTTATTTATTTGACTTTTCTCTTGTTTCTTGAGGTAAGCTTGTATTGCTATGAACCTTCCCCTTAACACTCAGATCAGATCAGTCGCTCAGTCGTGTCCGACTCTTTGCGACCCCATGAACCGCAGCACGCCAGGCCTCCCTGTCCATCACCAGCTCCCGGAGGTCACCCAGACTCACACCCATCAAGTCAGTGATGCCATCCAGCCATCTCATCCTCTGTCGTCCCCTTCTCCTCTTGCCCTCAATCCCTCCCAGCATCAGAGTCTTCTCCAATGAGTCAACTCTTCGCATGAGGTGGCCAAAATACTGGAGTTTCAGCTTTAGCATCATTCCTACTAAAGAAATTCCAGGATTGATCTCCTTCAGAATCAACTGGTTGGATTTTCTTGCAGTCCAAGGGACTCTTAAGAGTCTTCTCCAACACCACAGTTCAAAAGCATCAATTCTTCAGCGCTCAGCCTTCCTCACAGTCCAGCTCTCACATCCATACATGACCACAGGAAAGACCATAGCCTTGACTAGGCGAACCTTTGTTGGTAACGTAATGTCTCTGCTTTTGAATATGCTATCTAGGTTGGTCATAACTTTCCTTCCAAGGAGTAAGCGTCTTTTAATTTCATGGCTGCAGTCACCATCTGCAGTGATTTTGGAGCCCAGAAAAACAAAGTCTGACACTGTTTCCACTGTTTCCCCATCTATTTCCCATGCAGTGATGGGACCAGATGCCATGATCTTCGTTTTCTGAATGTTGAGCTTTAAGCCAACCTTTTCACTCTCCACTTTCACTTTCATCAAGAGGCTTTTTAGCCCCTCTTCACTTTCTGCCATAAGAGTGGTGTCATCTGCATATCTGAGGTTATTGATATTTCTCCTGGCAATCTCGATTCCAGCTTGTGTTTCTTCCAGTCCAGGTTTCTCATGATGTACTCTGCATATAAGTTAAATGAACAGGGTGAAAATATATAGCCTTGACGTACTCCTTTTCCTATTTGGAACCAGTCTGTTGTTCCATGACCAGTTCTAACTGTTGCTTCCTGACCTGCATACAGATTTCTTAAGAGGCAGATCAGGTGGTCTGGTATTCCCATCTCTTTCAGAATTTTCCATAGTATATTGTGATCTACACAGTCAAAGGCTTTGGCATAGTCAATAAAGCAGAAATAGATGTTTTTCTGGAACTCTCTTGCTTTTTCCATGATCCAGCGGATGTTGGCAATTTGATCTCTGGTTCCTCTGCCTTTTCTAAAACCAGCTTGAACATCAGGAAGTTCATGGTTCACATATTGCTGGAGCCTGGCTTGGAGAATTTTGAGCATTACTTTACTAGCGTGTGAGATGACCCCTTAACACTGCTTTTACCAAATCCCTTAGGTTTTGGGTTGTCATGTTTTCATTTTAATTTGTTTCTATGTATATTTTGATTTCTTTTATGATTTTTTTTGTAATTTGTTGGTTATTCCAAAACGTGTTTTTTAGCCTCCATTTGTTTGCATTTTAATAGTTTTTTTTTTTTTCTTTCCTGTAGTTGACATCTAACCTTACCACATTGTGATCAGAAGAGATGCTTGAAATAATTTCAATTTTCTTGAATTTACCAAGGCTAAATTTATCACCCAGGATGTGATCTATCCTAGATAATGTTTCATGTGCACTTGAGAAAAAGGTGAAATTAATTGTTTTAGGATAAAATTTCCTATAGTTATCAATTAGGTCTAACTGGTCCATTGTATCATTTAAAGTTCATTTTTCCTTGTTAATATTTTGTTTGATTGATCTATCCATAGGTGTGAATGAGGTATTAAAGTCTCCCACTATTATTGTGTTACCATTAATTTCCCCTTTCATACTTGTTAGCATTTGCCTTACATATTGGGTACATATATATGTATGATTGTTATATCTTCTTCTTGGATTGATGCTTTGATCATTATGTTGTGTCTTTCTTTGTCTCTTTTCAAGACCTTTATTTAAAAGTCTATTTTGATCTGATCTGACTCTTGCTTTCCTTTGGTTTCCATCTGCATGAAACATTTTTTCCCAGCCTTCCCCTTTTAATCTTTATGTGTCCCTTGTTTTGAGGTAGGTCTCTTGTAGACAACATATATAGGGATCTTTAGAGTCTGCTTTGCTCTTTGAAACCAATACAATTCTAATTTGCTTATGCAGTTAATGTGTCTGGACTAAGATTTGTAAGTTTGTATCACTTGACTTCTCTCTAGATTGTCTCCATAATGATGTCTACTGCACAGGTATGATTCAGGGGTCAGGCAAGGATTTTCAGAGACTGTTTAGACTCTTCAAGACAATTAGTTTTTCAGCAATTGAAATGCATGTGGTTTAAAGAATACGTTCACATCCATAGCAAGTTGTCAGGTCTCTCAGGCTTTCAATTTTCACTGAATTCCATTTCAGAATGTGTGCATAATTTATTATCTTAGCCCTTCTAAATGTCTCTCCCTTTAAAAGTATCCCTGTTCCCATCCCTTGGCAACAAACTTGCCAAGTTTACCTCATAAAAATAGCAATTTTTCATGTATGACATTAATGTTGCTGATTTCCCTTGAGAGTTTTCAAATTTGTTGGGATTGCTATTTTTTTTAAGGGTTTTGTTTTTTTAAAGTAATTGCTTTTAATTTACAAATTAAGGCTCTGAAGTGAAAATGATTAACATTCTCCAAGTTGCCATTACAGAAAGTAGAGTTTTACATTTGTTTATGTAAGCTATATTTGTTAGAACAATTCTCTGCCCATATTTAAGTTTCTTTTTACTTTTCATTTCTTGAAGCTGTTTTAGTGCTTGTTAATAACCATATTTCACTAGATTAATTTGAAAATATATTTAAATATTTAACAAGAAATTCTATATAAGGGTTTTATGTTAATATCAGCAATTAATATGACAGAGTCATATTTAGCAATATTAAAAACAGTAGTCTTAGCACCAGTTTACTTGGTGTATGTATTGACTCTGGTTGGATTTTCATATTTGATACTTGACAGAAAATATTTGAAAATAGTATATCTATATGGATCTCCTTATAACCTGATCAAGTGATCCACTTAACTGTAGATGTATCATAAAACTGAACTAAGATTAAAAAATGTACACACAAAAAACTAGATAATTTGAAATTATAACAGGTGATTGAAACACTTTCTTGATAAATTGAGAGTTCACAGGAAACTCAAGAGAGAGTTCACATGATTGAATGCATATATGTGTAAGAGATCACTGGTGGACCAATGGTTAGTACATTGTGGGAAGACAGGAAAAGGGAATAACATAGAAATTTTTGTACATTTCATTCTACCTTTTTTTTTTTTTTCTGCCTCAAGTTGTAGTGCTAGATAATGTGTTGACTTCATGAATTTTCTGAAGGAAAACGTGATTACTAAACATGGCATCAGGGCTATTTGTTTAAATTCTTAGGGGAATGATTATTCTTCTGAGGAATAACTGTTCTTGTGTCTAATCTACCTCTTTCCATCAGTGGGTGAAATGGCCCCTTATTCATGTAATTATCCAGTATTTCTACGTACAACTGACAGTGGGAACCTTTGATCAGACTCATGTTACTGCTGTCTCTACAGGTCTGTCCTTTGGATTCCTTGACTGTTGCACCCCAGAAGTGTGAGTGTGGGTGAAGATTAATGACAAATTACAAGAAAGAATATTGAATATTGATTGACAGGGAGGCAATAAATAGTTAACACAAAGTAAAAAATATTACTTTGTCTTGGTGCTTCCTGAGAGGTGGAGGACAAGAAAATATATAGTTTTTTTTAAGTGTATTGCAGATGATAATAGGGTGAAATTTTCTATTATGAAAATGAAAATCTTAGTTGTGTTCTGGTGAATATTAGGAGCAGTTAATCTGTATTCACCTAAATGATGTACTATAATGACTCATAGAATCTTGTGGGTGAGCACTTGAATAAATGTGATAGTTTCTTTGTCTTTTGGTTCGTGTTTTACAGGTTATGGCTTTCACGGAAGATGCACGTTCAGTCTCTGGGTCAAGAAGATCCCATGGTGAAGAAAATGGCAACTCACTCCAGTATTATTGCAGGGAAAATCAATGGAGAGAGGAGACTGGCTGACTACAGTCTATGGGTCACAGAGTCAGGCACGACTGAGCAGCTAACTATGCACACACACTGTAGGTGAAAGTCAGCCTAGGTCGAGGACTATGGTTTGGGATCTTGGCAGTAAAAAGCAAAATAAATAAATGTACATGATAATTATGGTCTCACTTCGGTGGAAATTAAAACTGGAGAATATAATTTTCATGTGAGCTCTTTAACTGCCCATGCTCAAGGCACCAAGTAAAAACCACTATGGAAGTTTCCCAAAGATGCTCACCCCTTAATATCTAGAATCTCTGAATATATTATCTTACCTTATATATGAAATTTTGCAAATGTTATTAAAATAAGGATGCTTTGATGGTGAGATTATCTGGGCATGCATGCATGCTAAGTCACTTCAATCATCTCCAATTCTTTGCAACCCTAAGGATTGTAGCTTACCAGACTCCTCTGTCCATGGGATTCTCCAGGCAAGAACACTTGAGTGGTCTGCCATGCTTTCTGCCAGGGTGGCTTCCTGGTTCAGGGATGGAATTGTATCTCTTATGTCTCCTGTATTGGTAGGCAGAATCTTTACCACTAGCACTGCTTGGATGGACCCAATGTAATTATGATCAGATCAGATCAGTCGCTCAGTCATGTCCGACTCTTTGCGACCCCATGAACTGCAGCACGCCAGGCATCCCTGTCCATCACCAACTCCCGGAGGACATTCAGACTCACATCCATCGAGTCAGTGATGCCATCCAGCCATCTCATCCTCTGTCGTCCCCTTCTCCTCCTGCCCCCAATCCCTCCCAGCATCAGAGTCTTCTCCAATGAGTCAACACTTCGCATGAGGTGGCCAAAACACTGGAGTTTCAGCTTTAGGATCATTCCTTCCAAAGAAATCCCAGGGCTGATCTCCTTCAGAATGGACTGGTTGGATCTCCTTGCAGTGCAAGGGACTCTCAAGAGTCTTCTCCAACACCACAGTTCAAAAGCATCAATTCTTCGGCGCTCAGCCTTCTTCACAGTCCAGCTCTCACATCCATACATGACCATAGGAAAGACCATAGCCTTGACTAGGCGAACCTTTGTTGGCAAAGTAATGTCTGTGCTTTTGAATATGCTATCTAGGTTGGTCATAACTTTCCTTCCAAGGAGTAAGTGTCTTTTAATTTCATGGCTGCAGTCACCATCTGCAGTGATTTTGGAGCCCAGAAAAAGAAAGTCTGACACTGTTTCCACTGTTTCTCCATCTATTTCCCATGTAGTGATGGGACCAGATGCCATGATCTTCGTTTTCTCAATGTTGAGCTTTAAGCCAACTTTTTCACTCTCCTCTTTCTCTTTCATCAAGAGGCTTTTTAGTTCCTCTTCACTTTCTGCCATAAGGGTGGTGTCATCTGCATATCTGAGGTTATTGATATTTCTCCCAGCAATCTTGAATCCAACTTGTGTTTCTTCAGGTCCAGCATTTCTCATGATGTACTCTGCATATAAGTTAAATAAGCAGGGTGAAAATATACAGCCTTGACGTACTCCTTTTCCTATTTGGAACCAGTCTGTTGTTCCATGACCAGTTCTAACTGTTGCTTCCTGACCTGCATACGGATTTCTCAAGAGGCAGGTCAGGTGGTCTGGTATTCCCATCTCCTTCAGAATTTTCCAGTTTATTGTGATCTACACAGTCAAAGGCTTTGTCATAGTCAATAAAACAGAAATAGATGTTTTTCTGGAACTCTCTTGCTTTTTCCATGATCCAGCGGATGTTGGCAATTTGATCTCTGGTTCCTCTGCCTTTTCTAAAACCAGCATGAACATCAGGAAGTTCACGGTTCACATATTGCTGGAGCCTGGCTTGGAGAATTTTGATCATTACTTTACTAGCGTGTGAGATGAGTGCAATTGTTCGGTAGTTTGAGCATTCTTTGGCATTGCCTTTCTTTGGGATTGGGATGAAAACTGACCTTTTCCAGTCTTGTGGCCACTGCTGAGTTTTCCAAATTTGCTGGCATATTGAGTGCAGCACTTTCACAGCTTCATCTTTCAGGATTTGGAATAGCTCCACTGGAATTCCATCACCTCCACTAGCTTTGTTCATAGCGATGCTTTCTAAGGCCCACTTGACTTCACATTCCAGGATGTCTGGCTCTAGGTCAGTGATCACACCATCATGATTATCTGGGTCGTGAAGCTTTTTTGTACAGTTCTTCTGTGTATTCTTGCCACCTCTTCTTAATATCTTCTGCTTCTGTTAGGTCCATACCATTTCTGTCCTTTACCAAGCCCATCTTTGCATGAAATGTTCCTTTGATATCTCTGATTTTCTTGAAGAGATCCCATTTTTTTCCCATTTTGTTGTTTTCCTCTATTTCTTTGCATTGATCACTGAAGAAGGCTTTCTTATCTCTTCTGGCTATTCTTTGGAACTCCGCATTCAGATATTTATATCTTTCCTTTTCTCCTTTGTTTTTCTCTTCTCTTCTTTTCACAGCTATTTGTAAGGTCTTCCCAGACAGCCATTTTGCTTTTTTGCATTTCTTTTTCATGGGGATGGTCTTGATCCCTGTCTCCTGTACAATGTCACGAACCTCATTCCATATTTGATCAGGCACTCTATCTATCAGATCTAGGCCCTTAAATCTATTTCTCACTTTCACTGTATAATCATAAGGGATTTGATTTAGGTCATACCTGAGTGGTCTAGTGGTTTTTCTTACTTTCTTCAATTTCAGTCTGAATTTGTCAATAAGGAGTTCATGGTCTGAGCCACAGTCAGCTCCTGGTCTTTTTTGCTGATTGTATAGAGCTTCTCCATCTTTGGCTGCATAGAATATAATCGATCTGATTTCAGTGTTGACCGTCTGGTGATGTCCATGTATAGAGTCTTCTCTTGTGTTATTGGAAGAGGGTATTTGCTATGACCAGTGCATTTTCTTGGCAAAACTCTATTAGTCTTTGCCCTGCTTCATTCTGTATTCCAATGCCAAATTTGCCTGTTACTCCAGGTGTTTCTTGACTTCCTACTTTTGCATTCCAGTCCCCTATAATGAAAAGGGTGTTTGGGTGTTAATTCTAAAAGTTCTTGTAGGTCTTCATAGAAGCTTTCAAATTCAGCTTCTTCAGCGTTACTGGTTGGTGCATAGACTTGAGTTACTCTGACATTGAATGGTTTGCCTTGGAAACGAAGAGAAATCATTCTGTCGTTTTTGAGATTGCATCCAAGTACTGCATTTCAGACTCTTTTGTGGACCATGATGGCCACTCCATTTCTTCTGAGGGATTCGTGCCCACAGTAGTAGATATAATGGTCCTCTGAGTTAAATTCACCCATTCCAGTCCATTTGAGTTCGCTAATTCCTAGAATGTCAACATTCACTCTTGTCATCTCTTGTTTGACCACTTCCAATTTACTTTGATTCATGGACCTGACATACCAGGTTCCTATGCAATATTGCTCCTTACAGCATCGGACTTTGCTTGTATGACCAGACACATCCACAGCTGGGTATTCTTTTTGCTTTGGCTCTATCTCTTCATTCTTTCTGGAGTTGTTTCTCCACTGATCTCCAGTAGCATATTGTGCCCCTACTGACCTGGGGAGTTTCTCTTTCAGTATCGTATCATTTTGCCTTTTCATACTGTTCATGGGGTTTTTAAGGTGTAATTATGAAGGCTTGTAATAAACTGAAGTCAGAAGGTCAGAGTCAGAGAAAAAGATATGAAGATGTAAGAGGTTAGAGGACTGTGACCACAGAAGTCAAGGACTGAAAACAGTCTCTAGAAGCTTGAAAATCAAGGAAATAGTTATCTTCTGCATCTTTCACAAAGAATGTATTCCTGTCAATCAAGTTTGTATAGAAAATATCCAGAATAGTAGTTTGCACCTGATTTCTGTTTGGCCTCTGGATTTCTGCATTAAAGTTTGATCACACAGCCAGAAGGTTGTATAAAAACAAAAACAAAAAACCTCCTTGAGTGAGACTGGGTCTTTCCTGAAATCAACATATTGAACCTGAATATTTGTGGTTTATAATCTAGAGATGCACCATACCTGAAATGATTGAAAACAAACCCTGGAAACTGCTTAAATATCTTACGCATTTTTGATGTTTGTCAGTGTTCTTTCTCCTGCTGTATTTTAAGTTTTTTCAATATCATTCTTTCTTCTGCTGTATTTTATGCTTTTTTACTATCATGAAGCCTCACATAAATATACCTTGCTAACATGTTGAGTGATTACTCTAACTTGAGAACTTGTAGTTTTATGCAATGCAAATTTTCCTGGTTGGTCCTGAATTTTGAGAGGCTTTGTTTACTGATTTCTCAGGTTTAATTTTCACACTGACCCAGGTACTTTTTGGTTGTCAGCTAGTTGCTATTGTTTTGACAAGCAGTTGAGTCTCATAGATCCTTAAGAGACACAGCACTGCTAAAATCTGTATTTTACACTTATTTGAATGAATTTATTAAAGTTTTTCTCATTTTCATAAGATTAATGTATTAGAAGTTATAGTACCCACATGAAACATGAAAATGGTATGTACTGTTAAAATATGATTTTTAAATATTTTTGCAATGTTAGTAAATATTGACTTTTAATACCTGAGCAACTATAAGCATAAACACATTTTAATGTTTTGTTGGGTAAATAGAACTAAGTCGAAGTACTTTAGAAACCACATAACAGAAATTCTACTTGTAAGACACTTTGCTATATATGAAAACCTAAAAAGTGAACATTTTCAAAGGAAAAATGAGAAGAATATTATAAAACAATTCATGATAATATTTATTGAGAACTTATGCCATAGACATATGTTAGACACTAGATTCCTTATTCCCTGTGCTGTGTGTTTAGTTATTAAGTCATGTTCAACCCTTTTGGGATACCATGGACTAAAGACTGTCAGGCTTCTCTGTCCATGGGATTTTCCAAGCATGAATACTGGAGTAGGGTTGCAATTTCCTTCTCCAGAAGATCTTCTAAATCCTACAGAACTTAAAATTTTTAGGGTTAAAGAAACAAAAACTAGTTCAATAAAATTTGAAAAATTCTAAAATTATGACAACAAATAATTACCATGAACGTGTGCATTAGTGACATTTAACCCATTTGATCAAAGCAGATGTGACTGGGTAGTGGTCAATAAATGTATTATGGGAGAAAAAAAATGCATGTGATTTGGATGTAAGTCTTGCATCTCTTATATTAAGAGATAAGTCTTAATCAGAATGATCTTTTTACTGGGGACACTGCACAGAGTAATTGAGGTTGAGTGAATACCACAGAGGAAAGAGAATAAAAATGGATATGTCAGTATTGAAGGAAGTAAATATTTTCTGTTCCCAAGGGTGCTGTTTGCACCAGTGAGGGATTGCAGAAATTACACTTGATCAGCCCTCAGAGGTGAGCAGAAGCATGAGTTTACAACTGCAATAGTGAAAAGAAGTCCATAGGCAAAAGTGCAATGGCTTCTCCTTCCATGAAACACCTGAATGAAGAAGGTCTTCAATGTAATTACTTTCTTGCATCCTGTTAATTTGCTCCTCATATTAAGATTCTTGGGAGAAATAGATATGCAGATGACACCACCCTTATGGTAGAAAGAGAAGAACTAAAGAGCAGCTGGGTCAAAGTGAAAGAGGAGAGTGAAAATGTTAGCTCAAAATTCAACATTCAGAAAACTAAGATCATGGCATCCAGTCCGATAATTTCGTGGCAAATAGATGGGGAAACAGTGGAAACAATGAGAGACTTTATTTTTGGGGGCTCCAAAATCACTGCAAATGCTGACTGCAGCCATGCAAATGCTGACTGCAGCCATGAAATTAAAAGACGCTTACTCCTTGGAAGGAAAGTTATGATTAACATAGACAGCATATTAAAAAGCAGAGACATTACTTTGCCAACAAAGGTCTATCTAGTCAAAGCTATGGTTTGTCCAGTAATCATATATGGATGTGAGAGGTGGACCATAAAGAAAGCTGAGCACCAAAGAATTGATGCTTTTGAACTGTGGTATTGGAGAAGACTCTTGAGAGTCCTTTGGTGTGCAAGGAGATCCAACCAGTCAATCCTAATGGAAATCAGTCCTGAATGTTCATTGGAAGGATTGATGCTGATGCTGAAACTCCAATACTTTGGCCACCTGATGCAAAGAAGTGACTCATTGGAAAGGGACCCTGATGCTGGGAAAGATTGAAGGCAGGAGGAGAAGGGAACGACAGAGGATGAGATGGTTGGATGGCATCACTGACTTGATGGGCATGAGTTTGAGCAAGCTCCAGGAGTTGGTGGTGGACAGGGAGGCCTGGTGTGCTGCAGTCCATGGGATCGCAAAGACTAGAACATGATTGAGTGACTGAAGTGAACTGATGTACACTATACTGGAGAAAACAAAAAATGTATATTCTGCTACTTTGTCCTTCCTGGCAATTCCTGCAGAATTTCAGATTATGACCAAACTATTAGTGGTATTTCAAAAATAAAATAAGTGCTTCCTGTGCAGAACTGAATAAAAAGATTATTGAACATGAAATGTATGCATTGTTTTCTATATTTATAAAACTCCATTAGTTTACTTGATTCTGGGAATTAAGCCAGAAGCATGTTTCAGATAATGTTTTTTCCCTATTGTGATATTTATTATCCAATTAAATTTTTGATGTTTCCATCTCCCAGTTTCAAGAGTAACAAGAATTACATTAATTAATTGCATTGCACACAGAAATGTTTTGAATGTTTCTAGAAAGAAAGTTCTAATTAAGAACTATTTAAAAAATCTGGAAATTAATTTTATCTTACAATTTTTGAGTCAATGCTGAAATTAATGTTAACTCAGTAATGGTCAAGATTAAAATATAAAAATATATAAAACTTAAGTCTTCATATCATTTCATTTTTTTCATAGTTTTTAGGTTTTTTATATTCATTTTGCATCTATTATATGGACTAAATATGTGTTAACATAAATATATTAAATTTAGAATTTCTTACAATGAATATGAATTCAATGAATATTTTATATGCAACCTCATGAACAACTAGGGCCACTGTGTATAGCTTAAAATTAGTTGAAACATTTTCCCTCTGTGAATTTTTTTGACAATTGTGTTGAATATGTGCATATTGATCAGTATATTTCTAATCAGAACACTACATGCTCGTTCTAATTTAGTCATACATATGAAAAAAATAATAAGATTACAGATATTATACATTATTCCAAACTTAATACCAGTTAATTTATATAGGCTAGTTTGGAGAAGGCTGCATGGTAAATTAAGGACACAATCAAGAATATAATCAAATTATATGTAAATAAAATATTTGGTCAATTAAAGGTCCATGTGGCAGAGGGAAAAGACAACTGGGAATCAGGAGATCTAGATTAATACATGATAATATGCTAGGTGAGTACATTGTCTTCAGAGACAGACTGCCAGGTTCTAATCTTAGCTCTGCAATTTACTGGGCCTAAGAACTGTCCATGTTTTCCTTCATTTATTAAATGTTAATAAAATAACATTTAACTCTATATAATATGATTTTCTCTATGTTGGCACTAGTCATAAAGAACTTGCCTGCCAATGCAAGAGACGTAAGAGACGCAATTTCAACCTCTGAGTCAGGAAGATTCCCTGGAGAAGGGCATGGCAATCCACTCTAGCATTCTTGCCTGGAAAATTCCATGGCAGAGAAGCCTGGTGGACTATAGTCAATGGGGTCACACCGAGCTGGACACAGCTGAAACAACTTAGCACACAAGCAATATAATTTTCATTATATAATATTAATAATATTCCTACTCATAGAGCTGTTTTAGATATTAAATAAATAAGTAAAATCAGTTAGAATAGGCATAACACATAACAGTAATTATTGCTATTGTTATTACTGACTATAAAAACAGGAGCATAACATTAATTTTCTAACCACAAAATTTTAATCTAAAAATAATCAGATTAAATCAGTTAATAGGAATAGAAACACTGATACTATGATTTATAAAAAATAAATATGTATTTGGTCTTTATGTTCATTTCTGGCACAGAGCTCCTAAAACCTCTGCAATTTCCTAAAGGATGAGAGCCACAAAGAGGTTTTTCATGTTAGTGAGGTGACCTGTGGAATTCATTTAATGTTGGAGTTGGTGGCGAATAGAGCTAATCATGTGATTAGAGGGTTGGAATTTTCAATCCCACCCCCTCACCCCCTCAACATCTACCCCTCAAACGTGCTAGAAAGGGAGAGAGACAGGAGATTGAGTTCAGTTGCTGAAGTCTGATAATTTAATCAATCTTGGCTAAGTAATAACACCTCCACAAAAGGTCCAAAATGATGGGGACACATGGAGATTTAGTGAAAGTGGTGCATCTGGACAGAGCATGAAAGGTCTTCCTTTCCCTACATCCCATCCTATGCATTTCTTCCAACTGGCTCTTTCTGACTTACATCCTTTTATGATAGACTGGTAATTTAGGTGAGTAAAGTGGTTTCCTGAATTATGTGAGTGTCTCTATTTGAACCTGAGGAGGAGGTTCTGAAAACCTCTGGTTTATAACCTATGGATCAGAAATGCAGTTGCCAATCTGGACATGTAGTTGACATCTGAAGTGGGAGGGGATAGTCCTGGAGGGCTGAGCCATTTGCCTATGGAATCTGATGCCATATCTGGGTAGATAGCATCAGAACTGAATTAAATTAACCACCTGGTTCCTGAGAATTACTCAAAGTAGTGTTGGAAGCTCCTATCCCAACACACACACACACACACACACACACACACACACACACCTCTTTGGAAATTGGGTCCAGGAATGCAAAAGAACAACTAAATTGCATTTCCAAAATATATTATTAAAAATTTTACAGTGTTAGTTTCCTACTTTATGATCTTTCATCACACTAGCCCCTCTGCACAATATCCTACATAATGGCCTTGATCAATGCATAGTTCCTACTACATTTTTAATCTCTGTCACCACCAAACACCCTGAACTTTATATCTTACCCAGCTTAGTGAACATTCTCATTTTATCAAGGCAGGAAAATGCAGGTTAAAATTAATTCTTTGCTTGTTTGTATCTTCTCATTTTGCAGGCATGAGACACTGAGGAATGGTGAAAAATTATCATCATGAATAGTCTAATTTTAATTTCATGACCACTAACCTCTGCATTCTAACATCTAACATTCAGAAAACTAAGATCATGGCATTTGGTCCATCACTTCATGGCAAATAGATGGGGAAACAGTGGTTGACTTTATTTTTCTGGGCTCCAAAATCACTGCAGATTGTGATTGCAGCCATGAAATTAAAAGACACTTACTCCTTGGAAGGAAAGCTATGACCAACCTAGACAGCATATTAAAAAGTAGAGACATTGCTTTGTCAACAAAGGTCCATCTAGTCAAGGCTATGGTTTTCAGTGGTCATATACGGATGGGAATGTTGGACTATAGATAAAACTGAATGCAGAACAATTGATACTTTTGAGTGGTGGTATTGGAGAAGACTCTTGATTGAGAGTCCCTTGGACTGCAAGGAGATCCAATAAGATCAGCCCTGGGTGTTCACTGGAAGGACTGATGTTGAAGCTGAAGCTCCAATACTTTGGCCACCTGATGCGAAGAGCTGACTCATTTGAAAAGACCCTGATGCCAGGAAAGATTGAAGGCAGGAGGAGAAGGGAACGACAGAGGATGAGATGGTTGGATGGCATCACCGTCTCAATGGACATGGGTTTCGGTAAACTCTGGAGGTTGGTGATGGACAGGGAAGCCTGGTGTGTTGTGATTCATGTGGTCGCAAAGAGTTGGACACCACTGAGTAACTGAACTGAACCTCTGCTTGAGGTCTTAATGCTATAGAGATTTCTATGATATTTCCGTACACTGGCCAAACTCCCATTATTTCAAAAATAAGTATGTAATGTCTTCTCTGCTTTCTGCACTTATATGCAGAATACATCATGAGAAACGCTGGACTGGAAGAAATACAAGTTGGAATCAAGATTGCTGGGAGAAATATCAATAACCTCAGATATGCAGATGACACCACCCTTATGGCAGAAGGTGAAGAAGAACTCAAAAGCCTCTTGATGAAAGTGAAAGAGGAGAGTGAAAAAGTTGGCTTAAAGCTCAACATTCAGAAAACGAAGATCATTGCATCCAGTCCCATCACTTCATGGGAAATAGATGGGGAAACAGTGGAAACAGTGTCAGACTTTATTTTTCTGGGCTCCATAATCACTACAGATGGTGATTGCAGCCATGAAATTAAAAGGCGCTTACTCCTTGGAAGGAAAGTTATGACCAATCTAGATAGCATATTCAAAAGCAGAGACATTACTTTGCCAACAAAGGTTCATCTAGTCAAGGCTATGGTTTTTCCTGTGGTCATGTATGGATGTGAGAGTTGGACTGTGAAGAAGGCTGAGTGCTGAAGAATTGATGCTTTTGAACTGTGGTGTTGGAGAAGACTCTTGCGAGTCCCTTGCACTGCAAGGAGATCCAACCAGTCCATTCTGAAGGAGATCAGCCCTGGGATTTCTTTGGAAGGAATGATGCTAAAGCTGAAACTCCAGTACTTTGGCCACCTCATGCAAAGAGTTGACTCATTGGAGAAGACTCTGATGCTGGGAGGGGTTGGGGGCAAGAGGAAAAGGGGATGACAGAGGATGAGATGGCTGGATGGCGTCACTGACTAGATGGACGTGAGTCTGGGTGAACCCCGGGAGTTGGTGATGGACAGGGAGGCCTGGCGTGCTGCGATTCATGGGGTTGCAAAGAGTTGGACACGACTGAGCGACTGATAATCTAATCTGATCTGCTTTCTGCAAACTTCCAACATGTTGCACTGTCAAAGGAAATATTAAAGAGTATGGGACTGAGTGGTTTCAAAATCACTGAGATGGATAAAGGGGCATATTCTGGGATGAATTACCGTAAATGCTTCCCAGAACAATTCAAGATAGATACATATTTTTTTTTACTTTTTTTACTATCTGTCACTAAAGTTTGGTCCCACACCAGAAACACAAAGTTGCGTCCCACACCAGAAACTATGCTGGAATCAAGATGTCTCTGGCATCTCTGCCTGGACCAACAGGATCATTGTTTCCTGAGGCCAAGAATTTGATGAGTGTATTTTGTAAATCATATTAAATCTGAAGTTGCTATGGTTTTCCATGCTAGCAGGCATCTTTAATCATTATTAAAGAGATTAGAAGATGGTGGAGGATTAGGACGGGGAATACGCTTTCTCCTCCACAAATTCATCAAAGGGACATCTGGGCGCCGAGTAAATTCCACAAACAGCTTCGGAGTGCTGGCGGAGGACGTCGGACACCCAGAAAAGCAACTCACTGCCTTCTAAAGGAGGTAGGAAAGAATATAGAAGCCAGAGAGAGACAAAGAGGGAGGGGCGGACCTCTGTCCGGGGAAGGAGTCTTAAAAGAGAGAAGTTTCCAAACACCAGCAAACACTCTCCCTGCGGAATCTGCTCCGAACCTGGGAAACACGGAGACTGTCATAACAGGGAGGAGAACAGTTGAGCAATTATAACCCACAGACTGCGGGCCCTGCGGTAACTTCCGCAGCGGAGAAGCATCGCTGCAAACGCCTGCATCTGCCATTGGGGAGCCGGGGCTGGGCAGGGAGTCGCCTTGGCCGTTCCCACGCGGGACGCTCCCCTGCGGGACTCTCCCCCCACTGGACGCTCCCCCGCCGGCCACTCCCGCGCAGGCGTGCCCCCGCCCGCTGTGCCGGCGGATCCCACGAGGGCCACCCCACCCCCGTCCCCCACCCGCCCGCCATTCCCTTCGCCGGCCCCTTCCCCTCTGCGGGCTGTGGCGCAGACTGCGTTCGCCTGATTGTCTAGAGTGCTGCCTAATTGGAGTAGTTTGGGCCGGCAGTTCAGATTGTGCAGCGCCAACCACACGAGTGGCCGGCCTTGGCCCAGAACACCGCCGAACCGTGCACAGAACAAAGGACTATACAGACCAACTACAGAGAAAGGGGCCTATAGATCTTGAGAAATTTAACCCAGAACAAGGAACTAGCCGAAAATGAACCGAACCCACAACAATAATAGAGAAACTCTTATATATATTGTTACTATTTTTACCATCATTATTTCCTTTTTTTTTTTCTTTTTTAAATTTTTATTATTTTTTAATTGGAAAAAGGAAAACAAAATTTTTTTTCCTTTTAATTTTTTTTGTTGTTTTGTTTTGTTTCTTTTATTTTTATTTTTTTTTATCCTCTAGTACTTCATTAATCTCCACCTTTAGATATAATTTTTGCGACCCTGTTTTTTTTTTTTTCTTTTTTCCTTTTTGTCCTTTGCTTTTTTCCTTCCCTTTTTTCTTTTCTTTACTGATTACTGACTAGATTTGGCTCTCTCCTTCACACTCCCTCCTTTTATCCTCCTGACCACCTCTGTCTCCTTCCTCCATTTTTCCTTCTCTGTATAACTCCGTGAACATCTATGAGCAGTCCAGTTGTGGAATGCAGTATAGAAGAAGAAGTTTTTGAGACTACTGTAAAAATAAGACTGATAACTGGAACCAGGAGGCTTAAGTCCATACCCTGATCCCACGAAACATTAATTGACAGGAGCTCATCAAAAGCCTCCATACCTACACTGAAACCAAGCATCTCACAAAGACCAGCAAGTTCCACGACAAGACATACCAAGCAAATTCTCCAGAAAAACAAGAACACAGCCCTGAGCTCCAATACACAGGCTACACAAAGCGACCCCAAAATCATAGACATCTCATAACTCACTACTAGACACTCCACTGCACCCCAGAGAAAAGAAATCCAGCCCCACCCACCAGAACACTGATACAAGCTTCCATAAACAAGAAACCTCGACCAGCCACCGGTACAAACCCACATATAGTGCAGAAACGCCACAATAAAGAGAACTCCATAGACTGTCAGAATACAGTAAAGACACCCTAAACTCAGCAATTTAAACAAGATGAAGAGACAGAAGAATTCCCAGCAGGTAAAGGAACAGGATAAATGCCCACAAAACCAAACAAAAGAGGAAGAAATAGCGAACCTACCTGATAAAGAATTCCGAATAATGATAGTGAAATTAATCCAAAATCTGGAAAGCAAAATGGAATCATGGATAAATAGCCTGGAGAAGAGCATTGAGAAGATGCAAGAAAGATTTAACAAGGACCTAGAAGAAATAAAAAAGAATCAATATATAATGAATAATGCAATAAATGAGATCCGAAACACTCTGGAGGCAACAAATAGTAGAATAACAGAGGCAGAAGATAGAATTAGCGAATTAGAAGATAGAATGGCAGAATTAAATGAATCAGAGGAGAAAAAAGAAAAACGAATTAAAAGAAATGAGGACAATCTCAGAGACCTCCAGGACAATTTTAAACGTTACAATATTCGAATCATAGGAGTCCCAGAAGAAGAAGACAAAAAGAAAGACCATGAGAAGATACTAGAGGAGATAATAGTTGAAAACTTCCCTAAAATGGGGAAGGAAATAATCACTCAAGTCCAAGAAACCCAGAGAGTCCCAAATAGGATAAACCCAAGGCAAAACACCCCAAGACACATAGTAATCAAATTAACAAATATCAAACACAAAGAACAAATATTAAAAGCAGCAAGGGAAAAACAACAAATAACACAAAAGGGAATTCCCATAAGGATAACGGCTGATCTTTCAATAGAAACTCTCCAAGCCAGGAGGGAATGGCAAGACATACTTAAAGTGATGAAAGAAAAGAACCTACAGCCCAGATTATTGTACCCAGCAAGGATCTCATTCAAATATGAAGGAGAAATCAAAACCTTTACAGACAAGCAAAAGCTGAGAGAATTCAGCAACAACAAACCAGCACTCCAGCAAATACTAAAGGACATTCTCTAGACAGGAAACACAAAAAGGATATATAAATTCAAACCCAAAACAACAAAGTAAATGGCAACAGGATCATATGTATCATTAATTACCTTAAATGTAAATGGGTTGAATGCCCAAACCAAAAGACAGAGACTGGCCGAATGGATACAAAAACAAGACCCCTACATATGTTGTATACAAGAAACCCACCTCAAAACAGGGGACACATACAGACTGAAAGTCAAGGGCTGGAAAAAGATTTTCCAGGCAAATAGAGACCAAAAGAAAGCAGGAGTAGCAATACTCATATCAGATAAAATAGACTTTAAAACAAAGGATGTGAAAAGAGACAAAGAAGGTCACTACCTAATGATCAAAGGATCAATCCAAGAAGAAGATATAACAATTATAAATATATATGCACCCAACTTAGGAGCACCGCAATATATAAGACAAATACTAACAAGTATGAAAGGAGAAATCAACAATAACACAATAATAGTGGGAGACTTTAATACCCCACTCACACCAATGGATAGATCAACTAAACAGAAAATTAACAAGGAAACACAAACTTTAAACGATTTACAATAGACCAGTTAGAACTAATTGATATCTATAGGACATTTCATCCCAAAACAATGAATTTCACCTTTTTCTCAAGCGCACACAGAACCTTCTCCAGGATAGACCACATCCTGGGCCATAAATCTAGCCTTGGTAAGTTCAGAAAAATTGAAATCATCCCAAGCATTTTTTCTGACCACAATGCAGTAAGAGTAACTCTCAATAACAGGAGAAAAACTATTAAAAAGTCCAACATATGGAGGCTGAACAACACACTCCTGAATAACCAACAAATCACAGAAGAAATCAAAAAAGAAATCAAATTCTCCATAGAAATGAATGAAAATGAAAACACAACAACCCAAAACCTGTGGGACACTGTAAAAGCAGTCCTAAGGGGAAAGTTCATAGCAATACAGGCATACCTCAAGAAACAAGAAAAAAGCCAAATAAATAACCTAACTCTACACCTAAAGCAACTGGAAAAGGAAGAAATGAAGCACCCCAAGGTTAGTAGAAGGGAAGAAATCCTAAAAATTAGGGCAGAAATAAATGAAAAAGAAACAAAAGAAACCATAGCAAAAATCAACAAAGCCAAAAGCTGGTTCTTTGAAAGGGTAAATAAAATTGACAAACCACTAGCCAGACTCATCAAGAAACAAAGGGAGAAAAATCAAATCAATAAAATTAGAAATGAAAATGGAGAGATCACAACAGACAGCACAGAAATACAAAGGATCATAAGAGACTACTATCAGCAATTATATGGCAATAAAATGGACAATCTGGAAGAAATGGACAAATTCTTAGAAAAGTACAACTTCCCAAAACTTGATCAGAAAGAAATAGAAACTCTTAACAGACCCATCACAAGCACGGAAATTGAAATTGTAATCAGAAATCTTCCAGCAAACAAAAGCCCAGGTCCAGAAGGCTTCACAGCTGAATTCTACCAAAAATTTAGAGAAGAGCTAACACGTATCCTACACAAACTGTTCCAGAAAATTGCAGAGGAAGGCAAACTTCCAAACTCGTTCTATGAGGCCACCATCACCCTAATACCAAAACCTGACAAAGATCCCACAAAAAAAGAAAACTACAGGCCAATATCACTGATGAACATAGATGCAAAAATCCTTAACAAAATTCTAGCAATCAGAATCCAACAACACATTAAAAAGATCATACACCATGACCAAGTGGGCTTTATCCCAGGAATGCAAGGATTCTTCAATATCCGCAAATCAATCAACGTAATACACCACATTAACAAACTGAAGAATAAAAACCATATGATTATCTCAATAGATGCAGAGAAAGCCTTTGACAAAGTTCAACATCCATTTATGATAAAAACTCTCCAGAAAGCAGGAATAGAAGGAACATACCTCAACATAATAAAAGCTATATAGGACAAGCCCACAGCAAACATTATCCTCAATGGTGAAAAACTGAAAGCATTTCCTCTAAAGTCAGGAACAAGACAAGGATGCCCAGTTTCACCATTACTATTCAACATAGTTTTGGAAGTTTTGGCCACAGCAATCAGAGCAGAAAAAGAAATAAAAGGAATTCAAATTGGAAAAGAAGAAGTAAAACTCTCACTGTTTGCAGATGACATGATCCTCTACGTAGAAAACCCTAAAGATTCCACCAGAAAATTACTAGAACTGATCAATGAATATAGTAAAGTTGCAGGATATAAAATTAACACACTGAAATACCTTGCATTCCTGTACACTAATAATGAGAAAATAGAGAAATTAAGGAAACAATTCCATTCACCATTGCAATGAAAACAATAAAATACTTAGGAATATATCTGCCTAAAGAATCTAAAGACCTATATATAGAAAACTATAAAACACTGGTGAAAGAAATCAAAGAGGACACTAATAGATGGAGAAATATACCATGTTCATGGATTGGTAGAATCGATATAGTGAAAATGAGTATACTACCCAAAGCAATTTATAGATTCAATGCAATCCCCATCAAGCTACCAACGGTATTCTTCACAGAGCTAGAACAAATAATTTCTCAATTTGTATGGAAATACAAAAAACCTCGAATAGCCAAAGCTATCTTGAGAAAGAATGGAACTGGAGGAATCAACCTGCCTGACTTCAGGCTCTACTACAAAGCCACAGTCATCAAGACAGTATGGTACTGGCACAAGGACAGAAATATAGATCAATGGAACAAAATAGAAAGCCCAGAGATAAATCCACGCACATATGGTCACCTTATCTTTTACAAAGGAGGCAAGAATATACAATGGATTAAAGACAATCTCTTTAACAAGTGGTGCTGGGAAAACTGGTCAAACACTTGTAAAAGAATGAAACTAGAACACTTTCTAACACCATACACAAAAATAAACTCAAAATGGATGAAAGAGCTAAATGTAAGACCAGAAACCATAAAACTCCTAGAGGAAAACATAGGCAAAACACTCTCTGACTTACATCACAGCAGGATCCTCCATGACCCACCTCCCAGAATATCGGAAATAAAATCTAAAATGAACAAATGGGACCTAATCAAACTTAAAAGCTTCTGCACAACAAAGGAAACTATAAGCAAGGTGAAAAGACAGCCTTCAGAATGGGGGAAAATAATAGCAAATGAAGCAACAGACAAACAACTAATCTCAAAAATATACAAGCAACTCCTACAGCTCAATTCCAGAAAAATAAATGACCCAATCAAAAAATGGGCCAAAGAACTAAATAGACATTTCTCCAAAGAACACATACAGATGGCTAACAAACACATGAAAAGATGCTCAACATCACTCATTATCAGAGAAATGCAAATCAAAACCACTATGAGGTACCATTTCACGCCAATCAGAATGGCTGCTATCCAAAAGTCCACAAGCAATAAATGCTGGAGAGGGTGCGGAGAGAAGGGAACCCTCTTGCACTGTTGGTGGGAATGCAAACTGGTACAGCCACTATGGAGAACAGTATGGAGATTCCTCAAAAAACTGGAAATAGAACTGCCTTATGATCCAGCAATCCCACTGCTGGGCATATACACTGAGAAAACCAGAATTGAAAGAGACACGTGTACCCCAATGTTCATAGCAGCACTGTTTGCAATAGCCAGAATGTGGAAGCAACCTAGATGTCCATCCACAGATGAATGGATAAGCAAGCTGTGGTACATATACACAATGGAGTATTGCTCAGCCATTAAAAAGAATACATTTGAATCAGTTCTAAGGAGGTGGATGGAACTGGAGCCTATTATACAGAGTGAAGTAAGCCAGAAACAAAAACACAAATACAGTATACTAACGCATATATATGGAATTTAGAAAGATGGTAAAAATAACCCTATTTACGAGACAGCAAAAGAGACACTGATGTATAGACCAGACTTTTGGACTCTGGGACCGGGAGAGGGTGGGATGATTGGGGAGAATAACATTGAAATATGTATAATATTATATCTGAAATGTATTCAAACTAAATACTGTCATGTTACAATTTGTTCATATTGGATGTTTGTAATGTTTCTGATAATCAATAAAAGAGATTCTTGATTAAAAAAAAAAAGAGAGATTAATTTCTCTTGATTTCATTTGTTTCTAATTTATTTCAAGTTTACCCAGTTCTTGGATTTTGGCAGGTTGGTAATGATAGATATTCACAACTATAACATTTTACATAATAGTTTCTCTGTTCTAAAGATCTCCTGAGTTCCACCTATTTGTTCTTCTTCCCCACCCCATCCCCCTCCCTTAACAACTACTCTTTGCTTTTTCTATATTTTTTTTTTTTCCTGGAATGACATATAGTTGGAATCATGTACCATGCTGCCTTTTAAAATTGTCCATTTTCACTTAACTCTTTGGTGGTGCTAGTGGTGAAGAACCCACCTGGCAATACAAGAGACATTAAAAGACACAGTTTTGGTCCCTAGGTCAGGAAGAACCCCCTGGAGGAGGGCATGGAAATCTACTCTAGTATTCTTTCCTAGAGAATCCCATGAACGGAGGAACCTGGTGGGCTACAGTCCATAGGAAGGAAACAGTCAGACACAACTAAAGCAACTTATCACACAACACACACATGTATTTAAGTTTCCTTCATGTTTTTCTGTAGCTTAATAGCACCACTATTTCTTTTCAGTTCAGTTCAGATGCTCACCCGTGTCTGACTCTTTGTGACCCCATGGACTGTAGCACCCCAAGGCCTCCTTGTCCATCACCAACTCCCAGAGCTTACTCAAATTCATGTCCATAAAGACAGTGATGTCATCCAACCATCTCAACCTCTGTCATCCCCTTCTCCTCCTGCCTTCAATCTTTCCCAGCATCAGGGTTTTTTCAAATGAGTCAGTTCTTCACATCAGATGGACAAAGTATTGGAGTTTCAGCTTCCAATTCAGTCCTTACAATGAATATTCAGGACTGATTTCCTTTAAGATAGATTGGTTGGAACTCCTTGAAGTCCAAGGGACTCTCAAGAATCTTCTCCAACACCACAGTTCAAAAGTATCAATTCTTTAGCACTCAACTTTATAGTCCAACTCTCACATCCATACATATCTACTGGAAAGACCATAGCTTTGACTAGATAGACCTTTGTTGACAAAGTAATGTCTCTGCTTTTTAATATGCTGTCTAGGTTGATCATAACTTTCCTTCCAAGGAACAAGTATATTTTAATTTCATGGCTGCAATCACCATCTGCAGTTATTTTGGAGCCCCCCAAAACAAAGTCTCTAACTATTTCTTTTAAATTATGAATAGTAATCCATAGTATGGGTATACCAAGATTTTTTTATCAATTGGCCTATGATAGGACATCTTGGCGACTTTGGAAATTACAAATTAAGATACTATAAATATTTATGTACATGAACAGTTTTGTGTAATGTGAATCTTTGGCTCACATTGATAAATACCAAAGAGTAAAACTGCAAAATCATATGATGAAGAATATGTTTAGTTGTATAAGAATTTACCAAAATATTTTCATAGGAGATGTGCCATTTTGTGTTCCTATCAGCAATGAATGAAATTCCTTTTGCTCCACATGCTCACCAATATTTAGTGTTTCACTCTTGATTTTTATTTACAGACATTATATGTTACAAGTAGCACTATTGAAGTCTTAGAGTTCTTACTTTTGATACTTATTTTTAGAGGAATAAATTATGTTCACATGACAAACATCAAGATTTTTGAGTATCTGCTGCTCCTGGTTTGGTCTTTTGGGCTGAAAGTGATTTTTTAAAACATCCCACAATTCTCATTTTTATCTTTCATATTTCCTTAGTCCAAATCTAGAAATTTTAACTGCCCATTCAAATAAAAGTTGAGTGGAGAACTATGAGAATTTTTGAGACATTAATTGATTGCTTTGGTTTCCTCTGTGACAAGGTGCTCCTATTTTGACTGTACTGAGCCTCTAGCAATTCATCAATTCCACTTCCATCCCCCACTGCAGTCGTTCCTGACCCAACTGCTCTGCCTCCCCTATGATTTCATCTCAGGTAAGCCTAGACTCCCTGTATTCTCCACCTGGATCCTCATCCTTGGGACATTGGTTTGTCCTCTGTCCTCCCCTCTCTTATACATCCAAGAAGAGTTGTTGATTTTTTAGGCATTTTAGCTTTTTACTTCTTCATAGGAAGTGATGACTTCTTATGTGCAGAACAGGAAACTAGAAGTCACACACATCTTCTTCCAGGGACTTTTCTTCTTAGGTTTAAATTGCGTCTGATGCATCAGAGAAAATACAGTACTTGAAAATAATGCTGCCCTTGGTGAACACTTTACAATAATTTCCTGTTTAAATATAAGAAATAATCACAGTTATGCTCTAGGGAATTAAAATGCAAATTTAAGCTGTAAATATTTTTATCTTGCATTTTCAAATAGAAGACTCCAAATTAGGCTAAATAGTCAAAAAAAAAAAAAAAGAAAGAAATGGCCTAAACTGGGCTTGCTGCTTTGCCTTCAGATATGGCTTTTGAAATATATGCCTTAAAAGCTTTTTTATTTGTTTAATGATTAAATATATTCTGCAATGAAATTATCTACAGAGTTTAGCATGTGTATTTTTGAGTGACTGATTTAGCTTTTGTAACTGCTTAAAATACTTTTCATTGTTCCTTCATTTTAGATTGCATGTGCTTGTACCCATAGAAATATTTCAGATTTTCAAAATAAAACTTTTTGTTGTTGTTTAGTGACTAAGTCATGTCTGACTCATTGCGAGTCCATGGACTGTAGCCTGCCAGGCTCTTCTGTCCATGGGATTTTCCAGGCAAAAATACTGGAGTCCATTGCCATTCCCTCCTCCAGGCAATCTTCCCAACCCAGAAATTGAACCCAAGGCTCCTGCCACATCTCCTGCGTTGCCTAAATAAACTTCAAAATAAAATGAAGACCAGTGAGAAATATGCTTGTTAGGCTACTTAGAAAATTTCTTGTTCAGTTTTCTCTTACTATTTTAAACAACACTAGAGATAGAGGTGAGCAATTATTTCTTCCTAAGTAAGCACAGAGATTATGGTAAAAAATGATCTCACTAATCACTAGCCTATTACTAGTTCTGCCATAATTCCCAGGGGTCACTAGGTAAACTATATAACAAAATCTCATTCTTCTTTTTTACAATCAAGGAAGTTTGACAGTTCTGTAGCACCCAAAATGTTCTTCATATACATAGGAAAATAAATCTGTACTGAATAATATCCTTTTCCATTTCATATTTTAAAATATCCTATTGATGAAACACCACATAGGTAGGATGAAAGACTTCATTTTTAGACCTGGTAACAAAAATTAAAATGGTTGTTTGCCTAAAATCAATCTTAAAATACATCAGATTAACATAAGTAATTGTAATACAATTAAACATTAAATTTCATTTCAAATGGATAAAAGACCTCTTGTAGCCCTAAATAGATATTAAAGTGAAAGTGAAAGTGATTCCATTGTGTCTAACTCTTTGCGACCCCATGGACTATACAGTCCATGGAACTCTCCAGGCCAGAAACCCTTGAGTGTGTAGCCTTTCCCTTCTCCAGGGGATCCTCCCAACCCAGGGATTGAACCCAGGTCTTTCTTATTGTAGGCAGATTCTTTACTAGAAAATAGATATGCAAAGTCTAATTGCTTTAGTTTTTAGCATGACATTAAATAAAAGAACTCCTGCTATCAAAAAGAAGTTGAGTTGAAATAGGTTCACAAAATATGACTACAAAGGATTCCTTTTCCCTTCCATTAATCTAGTTCAGTTTTATTGGAAAAAGCTCTGTTATAAATTCATCTCTTAACTGCAGACATGTCAATGAATGTGATAAAGTAACTTCTTTGAGAATTTATCATAGGATATAATTTCTGAGTTTTACATTTTATTGCACTGTACAGTGTCACAGATAAAAATGTTTCTGAAATTGCTGTTTCATAGATGAGCTTGAGAAAATTGAAAAGTCATGAGTCTCCCCTCTGTGATTGTTAGATTAAAAAACACGATGATATCTTACAAAGAATAATTGAACTAGGACATAAGATCATCTCTAATGTTAATGAACATTTTATTTTATTTTTACCCCATGATGTTTAGAAGTTTGTAGCTCATTTGATATAAATGTTTATTAAAATCATGTAATGTAAACAGAAAGCAGTGGGTCAAAAATATGTTTTTGAGTAGATATTTTACATCAATAAAAAAGAAGCCAGTTCTGCTGCTCCCAAATAACTTGCTATTTAATTGAAGACAGTGAATAAATGTATATAAATATTTAGTGTGTGAACATGGTAAAAAATCTTCTACTTGTGTCTATTAACATTATATATAATTGATTGTATAATCATGGAAAAACCTGTCTAAAAACAGACAAAACCTAGGATACTTTCTTTTTCCTTCAACCTGATTCAATTAAGAACAATGACAATATTTAACTTTAAGTTCAAATAGATTTTGATTCTAGATATATAAAATGAACAATCAAGTAGGGTTTTAAGGTATAAACTTTCACCTCCATAAGCTGAGTAAATGAAATTAGCTTAGACTGTTGCCATAAGGATTATCAAACAAAAAGGAAAAAGGACTTCCAAACAGTGCTCCAGAAAAAAAACATTTTTTTGTAAAAAGCTAATACAGGAGCTGAGAATCAATGTTATAAGAGCTTGGTGAAATTTTTTTTTTTTTTTAATGAGGCAAATTTAATTTTTTCTTTAATTCTTATACATTTTATTATACCTAGAAATAATTAACTTATTTTTAAATCACATGCTGTGTGTGCTTAGTCGCTCAATCATGTCTGACTCTTTGCAACCCCATTGACTGTAGCCCATTAGGCTCCTCTGTCCATGGGGATTATCCAGGGAAGAATACTGGAGTGGGTTGCCATCCCCTCCTCCAGGGGAACCTTCCCAACCCAGGGATTGAAACGAGGTCTCTGCATTGAGGCACATTATTTACCATCTGAGCCAGCAGGGAAGCCCTTTTAAATCATACTTACTTGTAATCCTCATTCAGTTCAGTTCAGTCACCCAGTCATGTCTGACTCTTTGTGACCCCATGAACCACAGTAGGCCAGGACTCCCTGTCCATCACCAACTCCCAGAGTTCACTCAAACTCATGTCCATCAAGTTAGTGATGACATCCAGCCATCGTATCCTCTGTCATCCACTTCTCCTCCTGACCTCAATCCCTCCCAGAATCAGGGTCTTTTCTAATGAGTCAGCTCTTCACATGAGGTGGCCAAAGTATTGGAGTTTCAGCTTCAACAGCAGTCCTTCCAGTGAACACCCAGGACTGATTTCCTTTAGGATGGACTGGTTGGATCTCCTTGCAGCCAAAGGGACTCTCAAGAGTCTTTTCCAAATTCCGTATATATGCATTAGTGTACTGTATTGGTGGTTTTCTTTCTGGCTTACTTCACTCTGTATAATAGGCTCCAGTTTCCAATAAAATATTGTAAAGTTAAATTTAAAAAAATAAATAAAATATCTTCTACTACCAAAAAAAAAAAAAAAAGTCTTTTCCAACACCACAGTTCAAAAGCATCAATTCTTCCTTATTAAGACACTTTTTAAATTGTAAAGATATTTCCAGTTTCACAGAGTAAGAAAAAGGAGTCCATGACAAAGACATAGGTAAAAGAGACAAAACATAGATCAGACAAGGGAACATAAAATTGGGTGTGATGGGCTTCCCTGGTGGCTCAGTGATAATGAATCCACCTGCAATGCAGGAGAAGTGAGTTCAGATGCTGGGTAGGGAAGATGCCCTGGATGAAGGAAACCACAACCCACTCCAGTATTCTTACCTGGGAAATTCCAATGGCAGAGGAACCTGGAGGGCTACAGTCCATGGGGTTGCAAAAGAGTAAAAAGTGACTTAGTGACTAAAGAACAACAATAATCCCTTGGGAAACTCCACATAACCTGGGGTAGCTTGATTGGGAAAACCTCTCTCATTCCTCTGAGGGCTAGTTCTTCCTTAAGCACATTTAGATTTCTTAAGACTGTCCCTAAAGGAGCACGTTAGTGTTTTTGGAAGGAGATCAGCTACTGTCTGGTTTCTACCAAGAACAGGGCCCTTGAGTAAATAAAACATTAAGAATTGTGTGGACTCTTCAAGTGGAATCTACATCAGTTGGGGGTGGGGGCAAAAGTCCATACTAAATCCAAAATGGCAACTTGGTTGGTAGACCCTAGGGTCCCTAGTTCCTTTCAAACTGAGTCAAGTCTTTTTGGTCTTGGGGGTACTGGTTAAGAAATATTACTCTAATGAATCCTATGTATAGGGGCACCAACTGAGTGGAATCCTACTGCAAGGAATGATGAATGACAGCTTTGAGGGTGGGCATGTGGCAGAAAACTGGAAATACTGGTGATTTCCAGGGGGAGTGAAATATCTTTGACCATCTAAATCCAATAGACTGTTTCTGGTATCACAGAAAGGATGAGTAGAATGGTGATCAAACAATGGAGAGCTTTTTGTTGGGAGATAGAAAATCCAGTTGTCAGTTAAAATTACTATACTATACTTTCAAACATTTTTAAGGAGCATAATAAATATTTCCCTTGAAAAGAAAGATTAGTAATGTCTTCCTTTCACCCTTTTCTTACTTCTTAGAATCTAAAATGTTTTCTTTCAAGGTGTATGGCTGGCTACTCTCCAGAAATGTTTTATCTGGAAACACAACAGATATGATTATCCTCTCCCCTTTATAGTTTGTTTTGATCTTGGAAATTCCCATTTAACATCCCTTGCTTTATAGTGTGTTTCATTTTTATGACACTTTTTGAGATTTACTACTTCTCCATGTCCCTTGTCTGCTTATGACTTAACTGATATACCACTAAGACCCAAAGTTATCAAAAACTCGGAGAGAATTCAGCTACTAGCATTAGTATCAAGATCATTCCTGACAATATTATGAGCAGCAAGCTTATCTCAGTAAAGGCTGCTGAAGGCAAAACACAGCAAATAGAAAAAAGTGCTTCAGTGGTGTATACATGTTCTGTGTGGCTAGATATTAAGCACATTATAATGAAACATTGGATTGACGCAGCATTCGTGTAGGCACATTTCTTCTATGGTATGCATAACTATAAGATTCTGCCTTTTGTTTTGTATATTTTTAGAAAAATATACTTTCAAGGTTTTAGAATATGGACTCTTAAAACTTTATTTATTTATTTATTTATTTTTTGTGGGAGGGAAATGGGAAGAAAGAAGGGGAGTGATGGTGGGGAGGAGTATATGTAATTTCTTAACCAATGGCTTTCTGTTTTTAATCACAAAGAACACTTAAAAGAAATCATGGTGAATTCATCTTATATTAGGAGGTTTGTTCTCGAAATGAAAAGTTCAGGAAACAAAAAGTCCAGTTTGGGTGTCCTCATCTTTAGGCACATCTTGGTATTTTGTATTGGTAAGTCTATCTTTACCACAATATATTATTTAGGACAGGATCACATTTGTCACCTCTTCCTCCCTACTACCCAAAGTGGTACCAAAACCCACAAAATAGTCAGTAAACCTCCACAGAGTGAACAAATAAGTCTTTTTTTTTTTTTTTTTTAAGCTCTCCTGAGTGAACTGAATTTTTTGAGGCTCATAAGTAAATATGTTTTCCTCTTTACTTTGTCTATTACAGCCAGATTATATGAGTGGGGTATTAAAGTCTCCTGCTATTATTGTATTGCTCTAGAGAATGTCCTTTAGTTTTTGTTGGAGAAATGGTTTAGTGGTGCAAAATTCTCTCAACTTTTGCTTATCTGTGAAGCTTTTGATTTCTCCTTCATATTTGAATGAGATCCTTGCTGGATACAATAATCTAGGCTGTAAGTTATTTTCCTTCATCACTTTAATTACGTCTTGCCATTCCCTCCTGGCTTGGAGAGTTTCTATTGAAAGATCAGCTGTTATCCTTATGGGAATTCCCTTGTGAGTTATTTGATGTTTTTCCCTTGCTGCTTTTAATATTTGTTCTTTATATTTAATCTTTGTTAATTTGATTAATATGTGTCTTGGGGTGTTTCGCCTTAGGTTTATCCTGTTAGGGACTCTCTGGATTTCTTGAACTTGAGTGGTAATTTCCTTCTCCATTTTAGGGAAGTTTTCAACTATTATCTCCTCAAGTATTTCCTCATGATCTTTCTTTTTATCTTCTTCTTCTGGAACTCCTATGATTCGAATGTTGTAGCGTTTGATGTTATCCTGGAGGTTTCTGAAATTGTCCTCATTTCTTTTGATACGTTTTTCTTTTTTCTCATCTGATTCATTTATTTCTAGGATTCTATCTTCTAGTTCACTAATCCTATCTTCTGCCTCTGTTATTCTACTATTTGTTGCCTCCAGGGTGTTTTGAATCTCATTTATTGCATTATTCATTATGTGTTGACTCTTTTTTATTTCTTTTAGGTCCTTGTTAAACCTTTCTTGCATCTTCTCAATCCTTGTCTCCAGACTCTTGAACTGTGATTCTATTTTGATTTCGAGATTTTGAATTAATTTCGCTATCATTATTCGAATTCTTTATCAGGTAGATTCCCTATCTCTTCCTCTTTGGTTTGGTTTGGTGGGCATCTATCCTGTTCCTTTAGCTGCTGGGTATTCTTTTGTCTCTTCATTTTGTTAAAATTGCCAAATTTAGAGTGTCCTTACTATATTCTGGTAGTTTGTTGAATTCTCTTTATTGAGGCGGTTTACAGGTCTTTTCAATATCTGATCTCTGCCTTGTTACAGAGGGGGCGAAGATGAACACCCAAATCTAAACCGGCCAGGTTCAGGCACTCAGATAATCTTCCAAAGCACAGACTTGGTTGAGTCTGCGTTTTATGCCCTTCCCAGATCCGAGTAGCACAGGTGATGAAATGTTCAGCGAGCGCAGGTGCTGCGACTTATCGCCTCTCCGCCGCTCAGTTTTCTGGGTATACAAACAGCGCACTCTCTCAGGCAGATGTTGACCATCCAGAGCCCCAAGAAGCGTGAGTCAGCACAGAAACCTACTCACAGTTCCGTTAGACAGTGTCTCTCTAGGGCTATAATTGCCCGCCTCTGGCCCTGGCTGCCTGTCACCGGAGTGGGATGGCCTGCAGCCGGCCAACTCTGTGCAGCCCTTTGTTCCGTAGGTAGTCCTGGTTGTGTCTTAAGTTAGGGCTGGCTTTTGATGTAGTAGATGACCGACAGTCTGGTTATTTCGCTCAGATAGCCCCCGAGATAGCCAGGCCAAATCCTTTCTCAAAGCAATGCAGGCCTCGCCGCTCCTCCTAGCCCAGCCCCCACTTGCCAATAGCAAATGCTGGTGTCCGCGCCAGTTCTCCACAAAAGGAGTTACCGCAGGGCTCGTTTTCTCGTTTTGAAGACAATGAACTGTCTTTCTAAGTGCCTGATGTCCTCTGCCGGCATTCAGAAGTTGTTTTATCGAGTTTATTCAGCATTCAAATGTTCTTTTAATGGATTTGTGGAGGAGAAAGTATTCTCCCCGTCTTACTCGTCCGCCATCTTAGCTCCTCCCCCCTTAAAACTTTAGAATATCATCCAAAGCCATGTATTATATATGAATAAAATGATGTAAATTAAGATTTTTCTGAAAAAATGCAATTAGTGGTGGGGCAGGTATTGTACACAGGTCAAGAAGTGGGGAACTGGCTGGTGGCTTACAACATTTAGATTGGATAAGACAAGAAGCGAAAGAGTTGGCTATCAAACCCTGGAAAAAGAGGGTCTGATGAAGGGGTTGACTTTTCAGTAACCAGTGCCTTAGTTGATTCAGGCTGCCATCAGAAAGATACAATAGGCTAAACAGCTTACACGCCAACCTTTGTTTTCTGGAGGGGTCAGGTGCTAACAGGGTCAGGCTTTTGGTGAGGATTTTATTCCTGGTGAGGTCTTCAAGTGGGCATTCCTTAGTACATTCACCTAGAGAGAGAGGGAGGCATCCTATCACTTCCTCTTTTCAAAATAACACTAACAGTGTCCTGAGAGCTCCACTCTAAAGACCCAATTACTTCTCAAAGGCCACACTTTAAAACACCATTACTTGAGGATTATGGTTTCTGCATATGAGTTTGAGGGGGTGGAGGGGGGACACAAATATTCAGCCCAGTGCAACCAGCAGTGTCAGCTCCACACAGAGGGGTATCCTCACTCTCCTCTCCCATTTTGATCTCTTACTCTTAGCTGAAATTGAGCAGAAGCCAGAAAACAAGGGATCCATTGCTGCAGCCAGCTGCACAGAGTAGGATGGCAAAGAGTAGAGAAGATCTGATGGAAGATATGAGACTGCTCTAGCACAACCTCAGAGACAAGCCATTACCCAAGGAAAATGAGTTTTGTAGTTCTATATTCACCAGTGCAGTACTCAGTTATGAGGAATCTAATTGAAGGCATAGTTTATGCAGCAGAAGAGGTGATTTTCTGTGTCAAATTAACTTAAATAGTAACTACCAAACTTTCACACTTGAACGTCTATAGAATATCCAAAATTCTATACATAAAACTAAGTTTGTCTTATGCTCCAAAATGCTAGTTTATCATCTGTATTGTATTTCTCATTGAATGAAATATCTGACTGCAAAATGGCCTAGGCCAAAGATTTAAGATTATCTTTGATTCTTTTAGTCATTTTTCCTCACCCAATTAATTAATAAATATAAATAGTTCTACAACCTGGATATTCACTACACTCTATTTCTCTTAGGGATGTTAATTTCATCTTCTGTATGACCCCAGGACATTATCATCTCTCAGTTTGAAGAGTCTAACTTGTCTCAGAGACTTCTGTGTTCATTTCATTGTGCTATCTCCTTAAAATCAGATAGCATATTGAAAAGCAGAGACATTACTTTGCCAACAAAGGTCCATTTAGTCAAGGCTATCACTACAGATGGTGACTGCAGCCATGAAATTAAAAGACGCTTACTCCTTAGAAGGAAAGTTATGACCAACCTAGATAGCATATTCAAAAGCAGAGACATTACTTTGCCAACAAAGGTTCACCTAGTCAAGGCTATGCTGTTTCCCGTGGTCATGTATGGATGTGAGAGTTGGACTGTGAAGAAGGCTGAGTGCCAAAGAATTGATGCTTTTGAACTGTGGTGTTGAAGAAGACTCTTGAGAGTCCCTTGGACTGCAAGGAGATCCAACCAGTCCATTCTGAAGGAGATCAGCCCTGGGATTTCTTTGGAAGGAATGATGCTAAAACTTAAACTCCAGTACTTTGGCCACCTCATGCGAAGAGTTGACTCATTGGAGAAGACTCTGATGCTGGGAGGGATTGAGGGCAAGAGGAGAAGGGGACGACAAAGGATGAGATGGCTGGATGGCATCACTGACTCGATGGATGTGAGTCTCAGTGACCTCTGGGAGTTGGTGATGGACAGGGAGGCCTGGCATGCTGCGATTCATGGGGTCGCAAAGAGTCAGAGACGACTGAGCAACTGAACTGAACTGGACTGAATAAATCATTTGCCTACTTAATACCCTTAATTTTTTTTTTTTCTTTTACCAAGAAAAAAATTAAAAAATTATTAAATTGTATCTCTGCCCTCTTCTTGCTTCCATCTCTTGGCCTCATTTCTACATTCTATTTCCTGTCTTCTGACCTTCAGTTGTTTGAATCCTGACTTCTGCATACTCACCCAGAATCTTCCGGAATGTAAAGCTTAGCTCCTAGTAGAAAGGCTGTCTGTTATTTCTTTATCTTCTGTGAAACATCCCTTCTCTTGATTGCTGCCTCAGCACTTTCCTTCAGGTATGATTGAAATGTATTATCAAGATCATGCAGGATGAGCTGTCAAGAGCAATGAGTTAGCAAAATGACAGATATTTCTGAGAAGCTTCACAGATTTAGGAGCTCTAAGCAGAACGTATCAATATTTTCCAAAATGGAAATCAGAGGTAGCAAAGAAGACAAATTTTAGGATATTTAACTGGGGTTATGGAATTTAGGGTTGAATTTAAGAAAACTTCAGGAGATTGTGGAGGGCAGAAGAGCCTGGTGTGCTACAGTCCATGAGGTAACAAAGAGTCAGACATGCTTATTGACTGAGCAACAAAATATGGCATTTAGATCTTCAAATGGAGAAATATGGAGGAATCAGATAACATAAAATATGTTTCTGATTTTTAAAATATGATTATTTCTATACTTGATATGCATTTTCCTAAAAAAATCTGTAAATCCAACTAAATATTTTGATGGATGGAATGAAAAAATTGTTTTTAATGATGTATTTCATTTAGTAATTGCATGCTTAGTTATTTTTAGTCCTGTTACATAAGAAGTCTACACTTCAAAAATTCTGTTTCATATTGAAACAGCTGATGTATTTAATTTTGATTAAAAGGATAAATGTTATGTGCTACATAGTATATTTATGCACTTAATATCTCTTGAGTCAAGTCACCACTTGTCATCATTTTGGTGGCTGCTTATAATTACCCTAAAGTCCCATTTCTTGCTGTAAGAATAAATTCAAGGAATTTTATTTGTTGGATACTTAAATATATTTATCAAGATAAGCACCAATAAAAATGGAGACATTTTTATAAAAACATGCTTGGTTACAAGGTAAAAGCAAAATTCACTAATGAATCTGTTGGCACAAAGATGTTCTCATTTGTTCTGATAATGAATTTAGAGTACTATGTTAATGAAATTAAAGAATGTAAATTATAGCTATACTATGAATAAAATAAATACCTACCCCTATTGCAACTGAATGCAAGGAACTCATGAATATTAATAGTTCAAATAGAGTGGTGGACAATTTGCCACTATGGACCCCCAAGGCTATAAATCTGGAATGGAAATCAACTGAAACAATCCATTAGAAATCAACTACTCACTACCCACATTGTGTTTTACAATTCCAGCCTAACACTGCATTTAAAATAGGCAATCTAAACTTGTTCCCAGTGGATAAGAGTAAGTCTGGGAGAACTATTTTTTTTTTTTAACCATTGTATTTCTCCTCAGAAACTGGACTTCAAAGATATTCTGAAAACACCATAAAGTTTCAAACTTCAGTGCCCTCAGAAGACTTGCACGGCTCCCATTGACATCAATCAGAATTTTATGTGCATGGACCGAGGGCAAAGGATAACCGTTTATTTGATCGACAAAATGCTTGATGACAAAAAAATTGAAATTCACTGTACTGACTTTATAATCTGCAAGGACACTTAGTGTCAAAAGCTCACCAGCTATTTACATATGGGGACAATATTAGTTTAATTTCAAAATTTAAAAACTTAAAAGGAAGTTTTATTTGTAATTTGTAGGTCATAGCAAAATTAACTGAAACATCATAAAAATTGATGGGATTTAATATAGTATGAAACTTTTAACTAAGATATTTCTATACAAAGCACTATTTTATTAATATCATAATTCATATAGAAGCATATACTGAATTATTTTTTCATTAAAGTAAGTATCAGTAAGGAAGAAATTTTCACCTAGTAAGCAGAAAAAAAAAAAATCTGTCACTGTAATTACATCATTAACCAAATAAAGTATCACATGTATTTAAGCTAGTAATCAAGTCCTGTTAGTTAATTATACCCAGGATTAAACTTCATGTAGGTTTAATATCTTTAGCTCTCTGTGTTATAAGTTTGTGTTTATTCATTAGAAACCGTGAACCTCATAAGCCAAATTCTGCCTTTGATAAGAAATATTTTACTGCTTTTCTGTTCCCTGAAATAATATGGAATTCAATACTTTCAGATGGAGTGATTGTAGATAACTTTAGTGCAGGTATCTTCTTAAGTTGGTACTATTGACATTTTGAGCTAGATAACTCGTTGTGGGGGCCTGTATAGTGCATTATATAATTTCTAACAGAATCCCTGGCCTCTACCCACTAGCTACAAGTAGTATTCCCACTCCAGTTCTGACAACTAGAAATTTCTCTGCTACTGCTGCTGCTGCTAAGTCACTTCAGTCGTGTCCAACTCTATGTGACCCCAGAGATGGCAGCCCACCAGGCTTCCCCATCCCTGGGATTCTCCAGGCAAGAACACTGGAGTGGGTTGCCATTTCCTTCTCCAATGCATGAAAGTGAAAAGTGAAACTGAAGTCACTCAGTCGTGTCCAACTCTTAGCGACCCCATGGACTGCAGCCCACCAGGCTCCTCCATCCATGGGATTTTCTAGGCAAGAGTACTGGGATGAGGTGCCATTACCTTCTTCAAGAAATTTTTCCAGACATTGCTAAATGCTCTATTGCCATCAGGGAATTAATTTCTAACATTGTCCTCATTGCCCATCTTGGACAGAGTTATATTTTCAGTAGTTATCCAAAGGATTTCTCAACCTTAAAGCATGAAAAATATATATGTTACCATGGGTAAAATAGATAGCTAGTGGGAAGTTGCTGTATAACACAGGGAGTTAAGCCTGGTGCTCTATCACCTAAAGGGGTGAGAGGAGGGGAGATGTGAGAGGATGACCAAGATGAAGTGGAGATATATATACATGTTCTCACACATATATATATATATAGTTATGGCCGATTCATGTTCTACAGCAGAAACCAACACAACATTGAAAAGCAATCCTCCAATTAATTTTTTTTTTTTTAATCTGGAAAAAAAACTCTTAAAACGCAAGCATGATTGGAAGAGGCAAAACTAGGGTGCTAATTCCTTGTGTGCATGTGTGCCAAGTAGCCTCGGTCATGTTCGGCTCTTTGCAACCCTATGGACTGTAGCCCACCAGGCTCCTCTGCCCGTGGGATTCTCCAGGCAAGAATACTGGAGTGGGCTGCTGTGACTCCTCTAGGGGATCTTCCTGACCCAGGGATCAAATCTGAATCTCTTATGCGTCTTGCATGGGCAGGCTGTTTCTTTACCACTAGGACCACCTGGGAAGCCCTGCTAATTCCTTAGTGAAGATTAATATATCACAAGGCTTTTTAACAAGATAGTATGGAATAAATAAACAATAGAACATGATATAGGATCAGGGAAATCAGAATATAAATTGTGGGGGAAAGTTGGGAAAAGTGAAATAAGAAGTCCTCAGATTAAAATTTAAACTAACCTCACTATTTTAATCTATTATTATCAAATTTATAATCACTGTTGTAATCAGTGTTACAATTCACTATAGCAAAAGGATGCAGATCAAAATCAGCAAAAGTAAAAGTTATGTGGAAAAGAATTCAGGATAAAAAAGAGGCAAGTTTCAATCATCCTGTCCCATTGAAATCTTAAGGAAAGTACTGTCTTCTAGCATTGATTTTGTCACAATCAGGGAAATTCACCAGGGTCTTGATGTCCAGGGTTTTTCTCAGGGGTTGCTGTGTACGAAATGAATGTTTACATAACTGACCTTAGTTGCTCAGTTTCCAATCCCTCTCTAGGTCAACTAATACCACATAATGGCCCAAGACCCCCATCATAAATTGCATGATATCGTAGTTTGGCATGGCCCAAGGCCCCAGATAAATAAAGACAAGCAAGGCATTCCAAAGACTTAGAGGTTATCTCCTAAAAGCTGGTAAAGAGTCAAACCATTCTTTGGAATGTGCAGGCACTGGAAAACTCAGGTCTGCTGAATAATCCTTTACTGTACATATTCCTTACACTATTGACCAGGTCAGTGCCGTACAAGCATAGGAATGCTAAGGAGTTCTCTAGCCCAAGATTAGCTTTCTTTTTTAATGTGTTCCCAACAACACAAGAGAAGACTCTATACATGGACATCACCAGATGGTCAACACCAAAATCAGATAGATTATATTCTTTGCAGCCAAAGATGGAGAAGCTCTATACAATCAGCAAAAACAAGACCAGGAGCTGACTGTGGCTTGGACCATGAACTCCTTATTGCCAAATTCAGACTGAAATTGAAGAAAGTAGGGAAAACTACTAGACCATTCAGGTATGACCTAAATCAAATCCCTTATGATTATATAGTGGAAGTGAGAAATAGGTTTAAGGGCCTAGATCTGATAGATAGAGTGCCTGATGAACTATGGAATGAGGTTCGTGACATTGTACAGGAGACAGGGATCAAGACCATCCCCATGGAAAAGAAATGCAAGAAAGCAAAATGGCTGTCTGGGGAGGCCTTGCAAATAGCTGTGAAAAGAAGAGAAGCAAAAAGCAAAGGAGAAAAGGAAAGATATAAACATCTGAATGCAGAGTTCCAAAGAATAGCAAGAAGAGATAAGAAAACCTTCTTCAGTGATCAATGCAAAGAAATAGAGGAAAACAACAGAATGGGAAAGACTAGGGATCTCTTCAAGAAAATCAGAGATACCAAAGGAACATTTCATGCAAAAATGAGCTTGATAAAGGACAGAAGTGGTATGGACCTAACAGAAGCAGAAGATATTAAGAAGAGATGGCAAGAATACACAGAAGAACTGTACAAAAAAGATCTTCATGACCCAGATAATCACGATGGTGTGATCACTGACCTAGAGCCAGACATCCTGGAATGTGAAGTCAAGTGGGCCTTAGAAAGCATCACTATGAACAAAGCTAGTGGAGGTGATGGAATTCCAGTGGAGCTATTCCAAACCCTGAAAGATGATGCTGTGAAACTGCTGCCCTCAATATGCCAGCAAATTTGGAAAACTCAGCAGTGGCCACAAGATTGGAAAAGGTCAGTTTTCATCCCAATCCCAAAGAAAGGCAATGACAAAGAATGCTCAAACTACCGCACAATTGTACTAATCTCACACGCTAGTAAAGTAATGCTCAAAATTCTCCAAGCCAGGCTTCAGTAATATGTGAACCGTGAACTTCCTGATGGTCAAGCTGGATTTAGAAAAGGCAGAGGAACCAGAGATCAAATTGCCAACATCCGCTGGATCATGGAAAAAGCAAGAGAGTTCCAGAAAAACATCTATTTCTGCTTTATTGGCTATGCCAAAGCCTTTGACTGTGTAGATCACAATCAACTGTGGAAAATTCTGAAAGAGATGGGAATACCGGACCACCTGATCTGCCTCTTGAGAAATCTGTATGCAGGTCAGGAAGCAACAGTTAGAACTGGTCATGGAACAACAGACTGGTTCCAAATAGGAAAAGGAGTACGTCAAGGCTGTATATTGTCACCATGTTTATTTAACTTACATGCAGAGTACATCATGAGAAATGCTGGACTGGAAGAAACACAAGCTGGAATCAAGATAGCTGAGAGAAATATCAATAACCTCAGATATGTGGATGATACCACCCTTATGGCAGAAAGTGAAGAGGAACTAAAAAGCCTCTCGATGAAAGTGAAAGTGGAGAGTGAAAAGGTTGGCTTAAAGCTCAACATTCAGAAAACGAAGATCATGGCATCTGGTCCCATGACTACATGGGAAATAGATGGAGAAACAGTGGAAACAGTGTCAGACTTTGTTTTTCTGGGCTCCAAAATCACTGCAAATGGTGACCGCAGCCATGAAATTAAAAGACGCTTACTCCTTGGAAGGAAAGTTATGACCAACCTAGATAGCATATTCAAAAGCAGAGACATCACTTTGCCAACAAAGGTTCGCCTAGTCAAGGCTATGGTCTTTCCTGTGGTCAAGTATGGATCCGAGAGTTGGACTGTGAAGAAGGCTCAGCGCCGAAGAATTGATGCTTTTGAACTGTGGTGTTGGAGAAGACTCTTGAGAGTCCCTTGGACTGCAAGGAGATCCAACCAGCCCATTCTGAAGGAGATCAGCCCTGGGATTTCCTTGGAAGTAATGATGCTAAAGCTGAAACTCCAGTATTTTGGCCACCTCATGCGAAGAGTTGACTCATTGGAGAAGACTCTGATGCTGAGAGGGATTGGGGACAAGAGGAGAAGGGGACGACAGAGAATGAGATGGCTGGATGGCATCACTGACTCGATGAATGTGAATCTGACTGACCTCCGGGAGTTGGTGATGGACAGGGAGGCCTGGCGTGCTGCAGTTCATGGGGTCGCAAAGTGTCAGACACGACTGAGCGACTGATCTGATCTGATCTGATCTGATGTGTACATATATTGCTATTAATAAAATTTATTATTCTATACGTTCACCCTATATCATCATCCTATATTTCACTGAAAAAGAAACTCAGTGAGAGCTAACACAAATTGTTTCCTGTGCAGCAAAAACTTTGCTTTACATAGTTGAATAATTTAATTCTCACAACAACTCTATGCAGTGATATGTTTAGGGCTGGCAGCTTGCCACCTGTCTGCAAAGGCCAATTTTTCAATTTTCAGAAATTTTGTGAACCTATTGACATTACATTGATAGCTTGACATTGGTCATGGTGCTAATATTTACATCTTCGAAATTGGAAAGTAGTGCATGTCATCCTTCTCCACACTGCTAGAACTCTAAGAGTTAAATATTTAAACCAGCATATTACTATCTAAATTATTATATTTATAAGTCAAGTTTATATTTAATATAGAAAACATTAGCAATACCAATTTTTACAGAATACACTTTTATCAGCTGATATCAAAACTTCTGTCAAGTTGCAAATTCCCATAGGCTTTGGTCCATTTCTATTTTGATACATTGATCTCTTCAGATCAGATCAGATCAGTCGCTCAGTCGTGTCCGACTCTTTGCGACCCCATGAACCGAAGCACGCCAGGCCTCCCTGTCCATCACCAGCTCCCGGAGGTCACTCAGACTCGCATCCATCGAGTCAGTGATGCCATCCAGCCATCTCATCCTCTGTCGTCCCCTTCTCCTCCTGCCCTCAATCCCTCCCAGCATCAGAGTCTTCTCCAATGAGTCAACTCTTCGCATGAGGTGGCCAAAATACTGGAGTTTTAGCTGTAGCATCATTCCTTCCAAAGAAATTCCAGGATTGATCTCCTTCAGAATGGACTGGTTGGATCTCCTTGCAGTCCAAGAGACTCTCAAGAGTCTTCTCCAACACCACAGTTCAAAAGCATCAATTCTTCGGCGCTCAGCCTTCCTCACAGTCCAGCTCTCACATCCATACATGACCACAGGAAAGACCATTGATCTCTTACTCCATTACAATTGCTAGTTTGCAATACATTGATCATTTTCTTTTTTTAAAAAAGAATTACCATAAATATTACTTAAGCTTTAATCATTCAGAAATGTTTAATCTTTCAAATACACTTAATTCAGTTTGACAGATATCATTATTGGTATGATAGGATTTGCATATTTAGTCCTAGACAACTATTATTTTGATCTTAAGGGTTCTTTCATAAACAGTGTGTTCTTTGATGTAACTGGATAGATTTTTATGTACAACTCTAAAATATTCAGGTATTTTTAATAAATAAATTGCCTGAGTTTCTGATCCCAAATTGTGTTTGTCTAAGTCACATGCATTTTGTTACTGCAATGCTAACAGCTTAGGTTGAGAGACCTGACTCATAGGACAATTGGGAAAGAAGTATGTTCAGTAGCACTCTGAGTAGGACACTTCACTTTAATTGGTCTTAATATTAACCTGTCCCTGCCTATCTTTCTTGCAATTAGAAGAATAAAAGCCACTCCACATGACTAATTTCTTGTTTGTTTTTATTTTTACTTCCAAGGTCATGTTTAACTGAACTATGTCCTTCTTTAATTTACTAACTGAACTCTTCATTTAATTCAATACCTTTCTTTCCTCATGTTTGATAGATTCCTCTCCATAATCAATATGTCAATAATAACATATCCTTAATAATCTGGTAGCATTCTCTTAACCTCCTTTTTTTGAGTTTATTTTAGAAAATAATTTGAACTTGTAGTTCAGACCAGAGTATGGCATAAACGTACAAGTGTCTTTCAGTAGCTGAGATGGATTGGATCCATATCATGAGTCATGCCACATGCATGCCAGTTCTGTCCAGCTCTTTGCAACCCCATGGACTGTAGCCCGCCAGGATCCTCTGCCCATGGAATTCTCCAGGCAAGAATACTGGAATGGGTTGCCATTGTCTCTCTAGGGGAACTTCCCAACCCAGGGATTCAAGACTCATATCTTGTGTGTTCTCTCATCTGGAAGATCCTTGCAAAATACCAAAATTTATGGATGCTAAAATTATTTTTTAAATGCCATAGTACTGAATTTTGGGGCTTCTCTGATAGCTTAGTTGGTAAAGAATCTGTCTGCAACGTAGGAGGCCCCAGTTCAACTACTGGGTTAGAAAGATCCAATGGAGAAGGGAAAAAGCTACCCACTGTAGTATTCTGGCCTGGAGAACTCCATGGACTGTCCATGGAGTTGCAAAGAGTCAGACAGGGCTGAGTGACTTTTTTGGGAAATTTTTAAAAATCAGTTTTTTAGTTTTTTGGGTTTTTTTTAAGCTGAAGTTTGTTCAATTCACAGATGCAGAATCTTCATGGAGGGTTGACTTCATTATTAGAGACATAGTTTAGCACATGGGAGAGTTGCAGAGGGTCCTAGGACCTGTCAGGAGAGAAGAAAGAAATACAATAATTGTCCAAAGGCAAACAGAGATCCAGAAGGACTGATCTGTGTAAGTGATTAGAATCACCTCTTTACTGTGGTCCTTACTCAGGATGCTTGCACTCCTGTTCCTTAGGAAAGAACCCTATATCCTTTATCTCCTGGTGTGTATTTCTGCCTTGCTCCAGTTTTAAATAAACTCTATTTCTGTGTGTTCTCCCACATTCTATGCTGCATCTCTAATAATAAACTTTCCATTACTCCAGTGCTCTTTCCTGGAAAATCCCATAGACAGAGGAGCCTGGCAGGTTACAGTCTGTGGGGTAACAAAGAGTTGGACATGACTGGGAGACTGAACATTCACATATCTATTTTACAATTTTTGCCTCCTTCAAGCATTCTTGCTTTCAAATGAGGGAAAGAGCCAGGGTCACTGGTCTAGATCCCTGGTGGTCTAGTGGCCAAGATGCCTGGTTTTCATTCAGACTGTGTATTTGTGTGTGCTCAGTCGTGTCTGAGTCTTTGTGATACCATTGACTGTAGTCCACCAGGCACCTCTGTCCATGGAATTTATCAGGCAAGAATACTAGAGTGGGTTGCCATTTCCTCCTCCAGGTTACCCAGGTTAAATTCCTGTTCAGGAAGCTAAGATCTCTCTTTAGGACGGCTCACTATTTTCTCTCCAAGATCAAAACTAGCAAGACAAATACAGTAGAAAAAGCACAGTTTATCAAAGAGTTACCTAGAAGCTTCTTTATATTATTTCTTCCCTATATCTATAGAGTTTTGAAATTCTGCCTCAATTTCAGAGTTTAGCCTTCCACTGTGAATTATTCTGATAAGATTCAGTACCTTCAAAGTCCAAAATTCTTCTCAAGAGTAAAACATGTCAAAATTCATTTTGTTTTCTAGTGTGCCTCTTTCATTTTCAATTGGAAGTCAAAGCAGTGTATCTCCTCCAGGGAAAAGGAATGACACTATGTGATAACATATTCTGTGAAAAATATTAAAAGAGAAAGAAGTGATATCTTTTCTGTGACCATTCAAACTTTTCTTAGAAGTTTGAGTCAATAAACTATAGCGAATCTGTTGAATAGATCTGTTAACCCTTTGAATTAAATTGCAGGGCACAACTATACTTATATCATTTTTATAAAATATCTACCTAACAAAAACAAACAAAACATGCTTCTATTTTCTTCTACATATTAGTAGATGATTAAGCAAAAGCAGTCAGTTATTTCAAAGAATATTAAATTCTACTCAGTAATGTTGTAGAAAAATGCTATACACTTGTAAAGCATTGCTCAGTTTCTTGTGTAGCTTATATTTTCACTTAGTAAGCATTCTGAGCAAGTGAAAAGAGAAAAATACAGATAATTTTGAAATGACTATATATGTAGTCAGACCTTACAAGCTTATCCTTAAAAAAAAAAAAAAAAAAAAAAATCCTCAAAAATCTAAATCCTTTGTATTAGGAATAGGGTCAATCAAAATTTAGTGAGAGATTTGCTGGAAGGAACTGACTTAAGGAAACTGGTTCCTGTGGGAACAAGTTAGGCGGTCTTTCTAAGGAGGTAGTCTTCCTTTCTAACTAATACTAAAGTCTGAATAGCACAGTGTAAGTAGTTGGGATAGGCAAATAGACACAGTGCTGGCAAGATAAGAGTAAGCTAGCACCTTCAGCTAGCAGCCCATAAAGATAGACTAAAACTCCTGTCAATTTTCATTACCCCTGACCTTAGTAGAGTAAGGGTCCAGAAGAAATCAAGTCCTCTTATTATGGATCCAACACACACACAAAGGTACACATGTGAAACTCAAGATTTGAAGAAGCTGAAGAAGGATAAAGACTTAGAAATTTTAATGATAAAATTTGAACAGCATCATAATACATTTTAGCACATCGTTCATAAATACATTGAATAACTATAAAATAAATATCATATTTTCCATTAGAAAAGGAGCTACTTAATGATAGATTTGATAGAATTGTTTATCTTACTATCCTCCCACTTCAATTTGGGTGGCATCTCATATATTTTATTTCTTTTATTTTTCAGTAACTTTCATTAGTATGCAGAACTGTTTGAAATATTAGTATGGCGATTCCTCTGGCATTTTTATTTAGAATCCAGTTTTTTATCATGTATCAAAAGCAAAAGGAGGCATAAAAGCAGAGATTAGAAAACAGTTTTTCCCTTAGGTATTGGATTTCACATTCACTGTTTGTCTTTCAGTTCAATGGAGTGTTTTACATTTTAATGGTTCAATTTATTGTTGCTTCAAAGGACACAATCTATAAAAGAAGTGAGACTGTTTTGTTATTTTTTCATCAACAATTGATGTAAAGGGCTAGGTGCAGTTTCTATAATGTTTACTATGATTTGTTTTGTTTACTCTTTTGTTTTATAAACAGTAGGCATTAAGATAATTTTTTTAAGGTTATTGTAAAGTACGTGTTTAGAATGTGTATAGTATAAAGAGTTTAAGCTGGGAAAATGGTTTACATGTGAGTAAAATAGAGTGTTTGTAATTATTTGTATAGCTATCTGATTTTTTTCCAACAGTGGTAAGAGAATTTGTACAGGATATGGAGAGGAGAGTGTTGTGTTGGCAGACATGGGAATTGTTTCATGAAATAGAAAAAGAAAGCACATTTTTATTTTCTTTGGAAGTGATACAGGAAAATTTTTGTTTTCCCCTTTCCACTACATTTGCAATGAGGGATTTAAATATAGTGGCATTCTCTATATGCCATGAAATCTCTTATATTTTCAAAATTAAGTAAATTAAGTATCATCATCATAATCATTTTAGAGCTGAATAAAATATATACTTAATAACTGTCAGAATTAAATTTAAATATGTCAGACTACAAAGCCTGTACTCTTTTCTACCTAACATAGACTCTAAATGCCAATGAGTTATATAAATGGAAGCACATAGCATTCTACGATATGTCATAGGATTTTTAAAATTGTATTTACAAAAGCACCTACACATAATACTTAGAAATACATTTAACAGATGACATGAAAGATTTTTAAACTGAAAACAGTAAAATATTACTGATACGAATTTTAAAAGACCTAAATAAATAGTGGGATAAACCATATCCATAGTTTGGAAGATTGAATATGCCAGAAAAATAAGCAATGCTTCTCTAGCTTTATTGAGGTGTGATAGACTTAATATAATAATTTAATGGATATAAATGGGTATATTTATATCCATTAAATATAATGATTTAATGGATATAAATATAAATATCATATATTTAATGAATATATGATATACATATATATGTATATGTATATGTATATATATATATATATATATATATATATATATATAGGCTTCCCAGGTGTTGCTAGTGGTAAAGAACTTGTCTGCCAATACAGGAAACATGAAATGTGGGTTCGATCCCTGTGTCAGGAAGATCCCCTGGAGGAGGGCATGGAAAAGCACTCTAGTATTCTTACCTGAATAATTCCCATGGACAGAGGAACCTGGCTGGTTACAGTCCATAGGGTCAAAAAGAGTTGGGCATGACTGAAGTGACTTAGCATGCCCACAGACACACAAATACACACACTCACACACACATACACATATAGCATGTACAACCTAATGTTTTGATATATGTGTACATTGGGATGTATAAAACATATACAATCAAGCTAATTAGCATATCTTTCATTTTACATAGTTATTTTTATTTTTATTGTTATTGTTATTTTGAACAACTTCTAAAATGAAGAAAAACGTTAGAAGGTTAAAACTACTTATGATAGCTTTTCCATGAGCCTTATATAAGTATATAGAATGTAGTGGAGAATTATAGAAATAGACTTACACATAAATGGACAATTGATTGTCAACAAAGATGCCGAGTCAATTAAGGGAAAAAAACTTTTTGGCTAACAGTGTTGGAGCAAATCAGTATGTTATGAAATATTATCTATGTGAGATATTAATAACTTTGACTTTCCTTCATACTACAACAAAATGGACATAAAATATAACATAAGTAAGTAAGTGAAAGTTGCTCAGTTGTGTCCGACTCTTTGCGACTCCAAGGACTGTACAGTCCATGGAATTCTCTAGGCCAGAATACTGGAGTTGGTAGCTTTTCCCTTCTCCAGGGGATTGTCCCAACCCAGGGATCAAATCCAGGTCTCCCACATTGCAGGTGGATTCTTTACCAGCTGAGCCACAAGAATACTGAAGTGGGTAGCCTATGCCTTCTTCAGGGGATCTTTCTGACCCAGGAATCCAACCGGGGTCTCCTACATTGCAGGTGGACTCTTTACCAACTGAGCTATGAGGGAAGCCCTTAATATAAAAGCTAGACTAATATCTTCTAGACACAAATAGAGAAAAAATTGTGATATTAGAAAAAGAAAATATGTTTTCAGACAAAATAATCTGGCATACTAAATAAAATAATGTTTGCTGCTAAGTCTCCATATCCCTTACCTGCTGTGTCCCTGGCAGTGTATTGATTAATATAATTCGTGTAAGTAGTAGTTTTAATGTTGTTTGGACCCTTGGACCCTTGAGTTAATTCTTTTTCTTGTTATAGTCCACCACACCTTTGCACCTGTAGGAATGCAACTTTATCTAATGGTTTTGGAGGGTGGTGCCTGACTAATCACCTTTAGAGAAAAATAAGTTTTCTGAAGAAAGGGTCTTAAAATGTTAATAGGCCTCCAGGCCAGAAGATGATGCAAATCACCTAAACTTTTGCATATGATAAGTTTGCAGGAAGAACGCCTGGCTTACTGCATGACTCTACCCCTTCCCCCATTATCCTCTATGCATATCTTAAGGTATAAAAACTACTTTGGAAAATAAAGTGCAGGCCTTGTTCACTGAAACTTGGTCTTCCCATGTCATTCTTTCTCTCACCTTCTGGCTGAATTATTCAACCTCTTTTCTCCACTGAATTTCCTCACTGAGCTATCCTTATTTAACCACTCTTTATATCCTTAATTAACATTTAATTAAGCAATTGTTTCCTGATGCCGTCCCCACTTCGAATTCCCTGGATCCACCGGGGCTGGACCCCAGCAATTGCAGTTGGTCAAAAACTTCATTCAAATTTTTCTTTAAGATGTTATGGCAAAATCTGAACAAACTTTTTGGCCAACTAAAATACTTATGAAACTGAAATTAAATTGAGCATATTCTGAATTTAAAATGGTATTAAAATTTTTAAAAGTATTGACAAAGTATGTTAATGCAATTAAACTGATGACAATAAAATAAATAAATAAACCTGCTGGATTCCCAAGGATGGTAGAAACTTTGAACTTTAAAACCCTGTGTTTGTCATAATGTTTTAACAAGAAAAAAGAATCCAGAATGTCTTCCCACTCTGAAGTAGCCATGAGCCATAAACTTTTCAATAAAAAATAAATGGGTGGGAGAAAATAGAAAGCATAGAGCTTAACACAATATCATTATACAATGAATATGATCAACTACATTAAATCTATATGCTCTAAAGTGAAACACATCTAGAATATTAAAACGATGATTTAATAGTGTTCTCAGGTTGGAATCAGTTCAGTTCAGTGGTTCAGTCGTGTCCAATTTTTTTGCAACTACATAAACTGTATCATGCCAAGCTTCCCTGTCCATCATCAACTTGCAGAGCTTGCTCAAACTCATGTCCATTGAGTTGGTAATGCACAGCAGGACCCAGGAGAAAGGAGCAGTTATCTCACAAGAGACTGACACAGACTTGCCCATGAGTGTCCAGGAGAATCAGCGGAGGTATGGGTCAGTGGTGGTCTGCTTCAGGGTCAGGGGCCCTGAGTGTGGAACTGGACATTTTGAAGGGGTTTGCAATTTTCCAGGGCTTCCCTGATAGCTCAGTTGGTAAAGAATCTGTCTGCAATGCAGGAGAAACCAGTTTGACTACTGGGTTGGGAAGATCCCTTCAAGAAGGGATAGGCTACCCTCTCTAATATTCTTGGGCTTGCCTGGTGGGTCAACTGGTAAAGAATATGTCTGCAATGTGGGAGACCTGGGTTCACTCCCTGGGTTGGGAAGATCCCCTGGAGAAGGGAAAGGCTATCCACTCCAGTATTCTGACCTGGGGAATTTCATGGACTGTATAGTCCTTGGGTTGTAAAGAGCTGGACACAACTGAGTAACTTTCACTTTTCAGCCAAGATGAGGGGACGACAGAGGAGGAGATGGTTTGATGGCATCACTCACTCAATGGACATAAGCTTGAGCAAGCTCTGGAAGTTGATGATGGACAAGGAAGTCTGGCATGCTGCAGTCTATGGGGTCACAAAGAGTCAGACAGGATTGAGCCACTGAACTGACTTAACTGAATGCCATTATCTTCATTACTTCTACCATAGTTTGGCCTCATGTCAAACAACATGGAGGGAACACAGCCCAGCCCAGTAATAGAAAATTGGGTAAAAGATTTACTGAGCATGGCCCCGCCCATCAAAACAAGACCCAGTGTTCCCCCTCAGTCAGCTTCCTCATCAGGAAGTTTCTATAAGCCTCTTATCCTTAGCAATCAGAGGGTAGATAGAATGAAAACCACAATCACAGAAAACTAACCAATCTGATCACATGGACCACAGTTCAGTTCACTCACTCAGTCGTGTCCAACTCTTTGTGACCCCATGAACTGCAGCACGCCATGCCTCCCTGTCCATCACCAACTCCCAGAGGTCACTCAGACTCACATCCATCGAGTCAGTGATGCCATCCAGCCATCTCATCCTCTGTCATCCCCTTCTCCTCCTGCCCCCAATCCCTCTCAGCATCAGAGTCTTCTCCAATGAGTCAACTCTTGGCATGAGCTGGCCAAAGTACTGGAGTTTCAGCTTTAGAATCATTCCTTCCAAAGAAATCCCAGGGCTGATCTTCTTCAGAATGGACTGGTTGGATCTCCTTGCAGTCCAAGGGACTCTCAAGAGTCTTCTCCAACACCACAGTTCAAAAGCATCAATTATTCGGTGCTCAGCCTTCTTCACAGTTCAACTCTCACATCCATACATGACCACTGGAAAAACCTTAGCCTTGACTAGAAGGACCTTTGTTGGCAAAGTAATGTCTCTGCTTTTGAATATGCTATCTAGGTTGGTCATAACTTTCTTCCAAGGAGTAAGTGTCTTTTAATTTCATGGCTGCAGTCACCATGCAGGGATTTGGGAGCTCCAAAAAATAAAGTCTGACACTGTTTCCCCATCTATTTCCCATGAAGTGATGGGACCAGATGCCATGACCTTAGTTTTCTGAATGTTTAGCTTTAAGCCAACTTTTCCACTCTCCCCTTTCCCTTTCATCAAAAAGCTTTTTAGTTCCTCTTCACTTTCTGCCATAAGAGTGGTGTCATCTGAATATCTGAGGTTATTGATATTTCTCCCAGCAATCTTGATTCCAGCTTGTGCTTCTTCCAGCCCAGCGTTTCTCATGATATACTCAGCATAGCAGTTAAATAAGCATGGTGACAATATACAGCCTTGATGTACTCCTTTTCCTATTTGGAATCAGTCTGTTGTTCCCTGTCCAGTTCTAGCTGTTCCTTCCTGACCTTCATACAGGTTTCTGAAGAGGCAGGTCAGGTGCTCTGGTATTCCCATCTCTTTCAGAATTTCCCAGTTTATTGTGATCCACATAGTCAAAGGTTTTGGTATAGTCAATAAAGCAGAAATAGATGTTTCTCTGGAACACTCTTCCTTTTTCCATGATCCAGTAGATGTTAGCTATTTGATCTCTGGTTCCTCTGCCTTTTCTAAAACCAGCTTGAACATTTGGAAGTTCACAGTTCATATATTGCTAAGGCCTGGCTTGGAGAATTTTGAGCATTACTTCACTAGTGTGTGAGATGAGTTCAATTGTGTGGTAGTTTGAGCCTTCTTTGGCATTGTCTTTCTTTGGGATTGGAATGAAAAACTGACCTTTTCCAGTCCTGTGGCCACTGATGTGTTTTCCAAATTTGCTGGCATATTGAGTGCAGCACTTTCATGGCATCATCTTTCAGGATTTGAACTAGCTCAACTGGAATTCCATCACCTCCACTAGCTTTGCTCATAATGATGTTTTCTAAGGCCCCCTTGACTTCACATTCCAGGATATCTGGCTCTCAGTGAGTGATCACACCATTGTGATTATCTTGGTTGTGAAGATCATTTTTGTACAGTTTTTCTGTGTATTCTTTCCACCTCTTCCTAATATCTTCTGCTTCTGTTAGGTCCATATCATTTCTGTCCTTTTACGAGCCCATTTTGCAAGAAACATTCCCTCAGTATCTCTAACTTTCTTGAAGAGATCGCTAGTCTTTCCCATTCTGTTGTTTTCCTCTATTTCTTTGCATTCATTGCTGAGGAAGGCTTTCTTATCTCTCCTTGCTATTCTTTGGAATTCTGCATTCAGATGCTTATATCTTTCCTTTTCGCCTTTGCTTTTCACTTCTCTTGTTTTCACGCTATTGGTAAGCCTTTCCAGACAGCCATTTTGCTTTTTTGCATTTCTTTTCCATGGGGATGATCTTGACCCCTGTCTCCTGTACAATGTCACAAACCTCCGTCCATAGTTCATCAGGCCCTCTGTCTATCAGATCTAGTCCCTTAAATCTCTTTCTCATTTCCACTGTATAATCATAAGGGATTTGATTTAGGTCATCCCTGAATGGTCTAATGGTTTTCCCTACTTTCTTCAATTTAAGTCTGAATTTGGCAATAAGGAGTTCATGGTCTGAGCCACAGTCAGCTCCTGGTCTTTTTTTGCTGACTGTATAGAGCTTCCCCATCTTTGGCTGCAAAGAATATTATCAGTCTGATTTCGGTGTTGACCATCTGGTGATGTCCATGTGTAGAGTCTTCTCTTGTGTTGTTGGAAGAGGGTGTTTGCTATGACTAGTGCATTCTCTTGGCACAACTCTATTTGTCTTTGCCCTGCTGCATTCTGTATCCAAGGCCAAATTTGCCTGTTACTCCAGGTGTTTTCTTGACTTCCTACTTTTGCATTCCAGTCCCCTAGAATGAAAAGGACATCTTTTTGGAGTGTTAGTTCTAAAAGATCTTGTAGGTCTTCATAGACCCATTCAACTTCAGCTTCTTCAGCATTACTGCTTGGGGCATATACTTGGATTACTGTGATATTGCATGATTTGCCTTGGAAACGAACAGAGATCATTCTGACATTTTTGAGATTGCATCCAAGTACTGCATTTTAGACTCTTTTATTGACCATGATGGCTATTCTATTTCTTCTAAGGGATTCCTGCCCACAGCACTGAATATAATGGTCATCTGAGTTAAATTCACCCATTCCAGTCCATTTCAGTTCGCTGATTCCTAGAATGTTGACATTCACTCTTGCCATCTCCTATTGGACCACTTCCAATTTGCCTTGATTCATGCACCTAACATTCCGGGTTCCTAGGCAATATTGCTCTTTACAGCATCAGACCTTGCATCTATAACCAGCCATATCCACAGCTGGGTATTGTTTTTGCTTTGGCTCCATCCATTCATTCTATCTGGAGTTATTTCTCCACTTATCATCAGTAGCAATTTGGGCACCTACCGACCTGGGGAGTTCAGCTCTCAGTTGCCTATCATTTTGCCTTTTCATTCTGTTCATGGGGTTCTCAAGGCAAGAATACTGAAGTGGTTTGCCATTCCCTTCTCCAGCGAACCACATTCTGTCAGACCTCCCCAACACGAACCACCCATCTTGGGTGACCCCACACACATTGGCTTAGTTTCAATGAGTTAGACAAGGCTGTGGTCATTGTGATTAGATTGACTAGTTTTTTGTGATTATGGTTTCAGTCTTGTCGAACTCAATGAATCTATGAGCCATTCTGTGTAGGGCCATCCAAGACGGATGGGTCATGGTGAAGAGTTCTGACAAAACGTGGTCCACTGGGGAAGGGAATGACAAACCACTTCAGTATTCTTGCCTTGAGAACCCCATGAACTTACGTAAACAGGTTGGCATAACAGTAGTATAAACTGGGTGATCTTTACAGCAGAAATATATAGTTTAATAGTTCTTAAGGCTAGACTTAGAAGTCTTGAATAAAAGTGTGGCAGGATTGTTTCCTCCTGAGAGCTGTTAGAGAGAATTCTGCATCATACCTCTTCCAACCTCTGATAGTTGTAAGGGGCTTCCCTGATACCTCAGTTCATAAAAAATCTGCTTGCAATGCAGGAGACCCTGGTTTGATTCCTGGATCGGGAAGATCCATTGGAGAAGGGATAGGCTACCCACTCTAATACTTGGGCTTCCTTTGCGGCTAAGCTGGTAAAAGATTCCTCTTGCAATGCACAGCTACTAGAGTTCCTGAACTTGTAGAGGATGTTCTCTCAGTATCCTCACATTGTCTTCCACTTGTGTCTGTGTTCAAAATGTTCCATTTTTATAAAGGATACCAGTCATATTGGATTGGGGCTGACTCTAATTGATCAGCTACAAAGATCTTGTTCAAAAATAAGATCACATTCACAGGTACTAGGGATGAGGCCTTCAAGAACTTCTGGAGAACACAATTCAACCTGTAACAAGTACTTAAAACATCAAAAATAATTGCTAAGAAACTGCAAAATTTCAGAGAATAAATGTCATTTTGATTACACCTGGCTAGTAAATGGTTAATCAATAAACTATACAACTCTAATTATTTTAAATATCTAGCTTATTGCTCAGTACTTATTGTGTTAAAATAGGTAAAAGTGAGGTGAGAGATGGGAACTTTTGGTGTATTTATCTGGTATTAAATATCTACATAATATTAAGAAAAGAATATAAACTAAAACAATTGATTTAAATCATATCTGATACATGAATTCACAATTGTCTTAGTTTTAAAACTTACAAATGAGATGAAATAGTAATATCCTAAAAGTAAAATCAAATTTTCAAAAATACCTCCCTTGATTTAAATAGTAAATCCAGTCAGGATGTATTAATATGATATGGAAAAAAGGCAGAAATCTTTGATGTCAAAATGCATTGATTTAGTAAAATATAGAAAACATTTTGTATCTTTACTAAAGATAAGTAAAATAGCAAAGGAAATAATAGAATGACAATGTCATCTAAGACAAATTTCATTATTCCATTTTAGTCTGATCTTTCTACAGTTTATGTTGTTCCTTTCTTCACAATATATTATGAACCTGTCATTAACATATTGCAAATAAGAATGGTACATAAATATTAATTTGAAATAGCTTGATGATGTGCAATTGGACTGACTCAAATGTTTGAACACATAATATTTGTAACATTATTTGGGATATAATTGGACTTTTACTGACATAACGAAAGTGGCAAGAATCAGAATCAAATAGATTTTAAAGTAAAAAATTCCTGTCCAATGTAAGAAATACTTATCTGGTCCTGATAAAGTTTTAACAGTTCAGAAATGAAATGGACATTTATACTGTTCTATGCTAAAGACCTTTGTTTACATTGAAGCTCACTTTATCCTATTGTAAACTAGCCACCTGACTAGTAGCAGCCAAGATTTACAGACTCTTTTAGGCACACCAGATTAGTTTTTCCTGGTGATGTTTTAGAGAATAGTTCTCCACTTCTCAGCTATGTTATGAAAGAGACTTGGTGAACTATAAAATTCAATGAATCTGTGCTTCTAATGATATTTACAATAATCTCTGAGATTTACAAAATGCAGTCTTTCCATTTATTTTCTATTTTTGTCTTATTTGAAAGACGTTTTTGTGTTTTTTTAACTTTAACTTATGTTCATGTCTGTAAGTGATGTAAGAATCTTGAATAGATAGTTTATTTCTTGTATTGGTTACGATGATGGCTTGTATTCATAAGAAGTGATGTTCTGATAGTCTGCATGGGCTTATATTAGTAATAATAAAAAGAAAACTTGAAGATGTAATATTTAGAAAGAATCACAAGGCACATCTTGGACATTTCAGTTAGAGGCACCATAGTAGGCTTCCATTAACCATTGGACCAGGGAATTGGACAAATCAATATGATTCATACCCTGTTTCCTAGCCACATGATTTAGCAGCTCATAGAAGGTTAAAAGAACACTAGATGATGACTGCCTAACAACCAGGAACAGTGGAGATTAATATAAAAATAGAATGTACTTTATTCATTTAAAATGACTATTAACATGTGTTTACTATGGTGTCCTTTGGCCAATGAGTTGTATCTGGGGTTAGAATATATGAGGATACAAATTAAAGTTGATAAATACAAATATAGCTCAGATACGGGGAGTGATTTGTATAATTTAGTTATCTCATGGCAATATGCAAACAGAATTATGTTGCTCAGCCTCACAATAAACTGAAACTGCCAGCAATAGAGAAAATCCCTTTTCACTTTTAAGAGTATTCAGCTTTAAACAAACAAACAGACAAAATTATTGTCCCCTACCGCTAGGTGACTTGGCCACCATTACACAGGCAGTTAATTGAGTTAATATGGAAAAAAGAAGTTTCAGACACTAGTTAATTAAGTTAATAGTGTCAGTAAGTTCAGAGATCTTTCTTGCAAATGAGTCTTCAGTAAGGTTGGAGGAGTCTTGCAATTTATGCTTGAAGGAGTCTTGAATCTCAAAGCATTTTATCACGTTATAATAAAACTTTAAGTTATGTGCATTTCATTCATCATTAAGTTCAGCAAGTAGCTCTGGAAATAAAAACATTCTCTTTAGTTTCCACTTAGCTGCAATCCTTAGCATTTTTTATGTGCTAAATTGTTTCAGTCATGTCCTACTCTTTGCGACCCTATGGACCATAGCCTGCCGGGCTGCTCTGTCCATGGGATTCCCCAGGCAAGAATACTGGAGTAGCTTGTCATGCTCTCCTCCAGGGGATCTTCTTGACCCAGTGATTGCACCCACATCTCTTATGTCTCCTCTTCCTTATCTGAAGAACTACCTAGGAAGCCTGCATTTTTGTATAATCTTTAACAAAACTAACAAATACTTGATATAACTTTGATTTTTTTTCTGAGAATTATTATTTCCTTCACAATATTCATAAAATTCACAAAGTACTACTATAAAAAAAATAGAAGCTCTTCTCTTGATTTCCAGCATTAATTATCAATGGGAAATATATTTTCTTCTGGTGGGTAAAGAATGGTTCTTAGTAGTGTAAAACAAACTTAAACTATTTTTATACAGCAAAGATAACCAGTACATAAACAGATGGTGAATATGTTTGTGTTACTAAAGATTCAAGGGGGTTTATTAAAAAAATTAAAAGATAGAGGAAGAAGACAATGGAAAAATGTAAAAAAGCACTTATTTATATTAATATAAATAATTTATGAAACAATATTTACTTATCTAAATAAAAGGCCAATGACTTTTTGAAAGTCAGCTGAAAAGAGTTATAGATACTCTTACCAGAAGAAGATCCCCCCTTTAAGGCCCTTGCATCCCAATGCAGAACTCTTGATTCTTTTTCTTGTTCACATTTTTTGTCCTTCATTTTATCTGATATTCTTCCTTTGCTCAAATCTTCACTTGAAATCTTCATTTGGTTGGTAATGAATGACCATGACATGGTCAGCAATTCTTTCTTTCAAAATATATTCTTCATAGGATTCATCTGCTGTACTTTCCCTTGGTAGGAATCCTGTGTTTTAACATGGTCAACTCTGGTTCTGAAATTCAAATTATATTCATCATCAACTGAGGAAATTTGTTTTGAATTTTTATTTTTTTTTCAAGAGTTAGATATTTTACCTGGACGCAGCAATGAAAATATCACCTTTGCCTTATGACATTAAGTGCATGAAATTCTTAAAAAGTATAACCTAGAAAATTCTTATTTATGTCAGGAAAATGAGAAAAAAGTGATATGTCTAAAATTCTTGGCCAGGTAGGCTACACATCCTCTGCTTAAACAAATATCTACTTGATAGTGTGATACTAGACCGTATCTACTTTCACCATCATCATTGATCCAAACTGAATCTATGCTGCTGCTGCTACTGCTGCTAAGTCGCTTCAGTCGTGTCCGACTCTGTGCGACCCCATAGACAGTAGCCCACCAGGCTCCCCCCGTCCCTGGGATCCTCCAGGCAAGAACACTGGAGTGGGTTGCCATTTCCTTCTCCAATGCATGAAAGTGAAAAGTGAAAGTGAAGTTGCTTAGTCATATGCGACTCTTAGCAATCCCACGAACTGCAGCCTGCCAGGTTCCTCCGTCCATGGGATTTTCCAGGCAAGAGTACTGGAGTGGGGTGAACTGAATCTATAGTATAATTCAATTGATGAAAATCCATTTATAAAGGATATATCCATTTATATCTCTGCTAAAATATCTATCCGACAAACAAATGCTCACTAAGAACAGTAACCCGTCAATTTTCTGTCATTATGCTTTTTGTTTTTCAAAGCTTACTACTAATAGATATATTGCAGCTTTATGTGTTCATTTATTTAACATTTGTTTTCATGCCTTAGGTGTTATGCTTACATGGAGAACATATTTTCAGATGTGGAATGAAACCAATGTTAAGTGAAAAACATATGATTACTTCTAAAAAAAAGTTTCAGTAAAACTAAGATAGATGATATAACAATTTCAAATACATGCTTCCAACTAAGTGTATTGATTTTAGCAAAACTATGTTTTATTATCATCATAAAACATTCAGTTTTAACAAATGGCACCTTACATATTATATTCTGATTCCTACTACAGATTACAGGACTTCCCTCATTGCTCAGTGGGTAATGAATCCTGCAATGCAGGAGACCTGGGTTCAGTCCTTGGGTCAGGAAGATCCCCTGGAGAAGGAAATAGCAACCCACTCCAGTTTTCTTACCTGGAGCATTCCAGAGACAGAGGATCCTGACAGACTACAGTCCATGGGATTGCAAAAGTTGGACATGATTTAGCAACTAAACAACTAAAAATTCCCATTTAGTGCTTTAAAGTTTTATTTTCTAAAATAGGATTATTATACTTTCATCTGGGAAAATAAAACCATCTGTAATTGAATACGAATTACTGAACTTACTTATATTTCCTAATATTTTCAAAAAGCATGACATTTTGTGATATACACCATTATCAATAATCTGAAAATTTATAAAACTGAAATATTTATCCTTAAGCATGAAATAATGTAACACATTAAGATGTAGAAAAATTTTAATTTGAGCATTTAGATTATGACACAGTTGTTAAAATTAAGACACAGAAAACTTTTCTTCTTAGCAAATTCTTTGGTGATGATGCAAATACCTTGGGCCACTTCAATATTTTCCATCTCAGTAAGAAGTGGATTGAAATAATAAAGTTCAGAATAGTGGTCTTCTACATTCTGGGTATGGTTTTCATTCTGCATTAGGTTTTATTTATTTATTGATATCACTTGCATGTGGTCAGGTAGTATACATGGAGGTATGTTTTTTGTTTTCACGTGGATTCATTCAGAAGTTCTCTGAAATCTGAAACTATTCACATGAGTGTTAGGATGAGACTGCAGTGAGGATATTATGTCTGCAGCTAAACAGCTGAATGAAGTCAGCATGCTAGTTAATTCTGCCTCTCAGACAGTTCCTAAAATGTATCCTGAGATTCCTGAGGGGCCCTGAATGATCCTTTGGACAATTCATATCGCCATGATCTACTCAGGACATAATAGGAGCCTGACATGCTGTAGATGATATGAACATTTATAAATGAAAAAATACAACCAGGAAAGAGCATACTAAAAAAAAAAAAAAAAAAAAATTACAAAAGCACATTCTAGCTAACAACTTAAACACATTCTAACAACTTAAACACCACCTACTTTTGCTATCTGTGATAGGCTGCATTACTATTCAGCAGGTATCTGCTGCTCCCGCTGGGAGAACTTTTAACCCCCTACCCAATAAAATTATTCTCAACTACAAGGCTTCCTTGGTGGCTCAGATGGTTAAGAATCCACCTGCAATGTGGGAGAACTGGGTTTGAGCCCTGGGTTAGGAAGATCCCCTGGCGGAAGGCATGGCAACCCACTTCAGTGCTGGAGTGGGAGACCAATATTGAAGTGGTCTTGCCTGGAGAATCCCCATGGACAGGGGAGTCTGACGGGCTGCACTTCATGGGATCGCAAAAAGTTCAACATGACTGAGTGACTAAGCACTAAGTGCATCTCTGCAGGACTTGTTTGGTCTCATGTCCTGAGAGAGGAAGTAAAACATGTCACTTACAGTAACAGAACCATCATACTTTCTTTCTTTTTTTTTTTCCTATGAAGACTAACAAGGGGCCTTGTTAGTCATTGGCTGCTCATTTAACTTGAATTCTGGAAGGAAGATACAGCAAAAAAAAAAAAAAAAAAAAGTTGATCTATGGAGTATACACAGCAGGAGCAAAAACAAACAGCTCTGGATTAGCCATAGAAGAAGTGATATTCAGCGACAAACTGAGATAACTGGTTTCATAAACTTGTATGTATAATAGCAAGAGGCCTCTCCTGCACAAAATGCAAGTAATTGGTGTTTCTGGATTTACTTGAGAGAATTCAACAGATGTGAAATTGGAGAACTTCAAAAACGTATATTAAAAATCAGATTAAAAATTTTAACCCCAGATTAAAAGATACAAAGCTTTACAAAAAGTTACATTTTGCCAGTTATCTCAAAAATGATACTTATCTCTTTACCCAGTGTCCTCAAAATAAGGGTTCAAGGGAATATTGTAAAAATAATATGATCCTGTTGACATTCATTAATATTAATTAATAAATAACAAAAATATTAATTGCTATTAATAGAAGCAATATTTAAAGATAACCATAGTTTAAATATGTAACATGGTCCATTACAGCTACTTTCAAAATTTGTGTCAGTAACATATTTATTTCTAGATTAAGGAGTAGGTTTTGTAACCATCAACCATCCTAAGGATGACCCATGAATCTGTGACATATTTAGGCACTTAAACCTCAAAATAAAATTAACACTCTAGATTATATGAAATTAAGTATTTCTGAGCAATTTGGGAGTAAATGCATATTTGTTTTATTTAGGAAAACATTATATATCCCTAAGAGTGAATGTCAACACTTTAGGGAACAGTGAACTAAAATGGACTGGAATGGGTGAATTGATCTCAGATGACCATTATATCTACTACTGTGGGCAAGAATCACTTAGAAGAAATTGAGCAGCCATCATAGTAAACAAGAGTCTGAAATAGAGTCAAATCAGATCAGATCAGTCACTCAGTTATGTCTGACTCTTTGAGACCCCATGAATCGCAGCATGCCAGGACTCCCTGCCCATCAACAAATCCTGGAGTTCACCCAGACTCACGTCCATCGAGTTGGTGATGCCATCCAGCCATCTCATCCTCTGTCATCCCATTCTCCTCTGGCCTTCAATCCCTCCCAGCATCAGAGTCTTCTCCAATGAGTCAAGTCTTCACATGAGGTGGCCAAAGTACTGGAGTTTCAGCTTCAGCATCATTCCTTCCAAAGAAATCCCAGGGCTAATCTCCATCAGAATGGACTGGTTGGATCTCCTTGCAGTCCAAGGGACTCTCAAGAGTCTTCTCAAAAAAAAAAAAAAAAAAAAAAAAAGAGTCTTCTCCAACACCACAGTTCAAAAGCATCAATTCTTCAGCGCTCAGCTTTCTTCACAGTCCAGCTCTCACATCCATACTTGACCACAGGAAAGACCATAGCCTTGACTAAGCGAAGCTTCGTTGGCAAAGTAATGTCTCTACTTTTGAAAATGCTATCTAGGTTAGTCATAACTTTCCTTCCAAGGAGTAAGAGTCTTTTAGTTTCATGGCTGCAGTCACAATCTGCAGTGATTTTGGAGTCCCCCAAAATAAAGGCTGACACTGTTTCCTCATCTATTTCCCATGAAATGATGGGACCGGATGCCATGATCTTCATTTTCTGAATGTTGAGCTTTAAGACAAATATTTCACTCTCCTCTTTCACTTTCATCAAGAGGCTTTTTAGTTCCTCTTCACTTTCTGCCATAAGGGTAGTGTCATCTGCATATCTGAGGTTATTGATATTTCTCCCGGCAATCTGGATTCTAGCTTGTGTTTCTTCCAGTCCAGCATTTCTCATGATGTACTCTGCAAATAAGTTAAATAAACAGGGTGACAATATACAGCCTTGATGAACTCCTTTTCCTATTTGGAACCAGTCTGTTTTTTCCTGTCCAGTTCTAACTGTTGCTTCCTGACCTGCATACAAATTTCTCAAGAGGCAGATGAGGTGGTCCGGTATTCCCATCTCTTTCAGAATTTTCCACAGTTGATTGTGATCCACACAGTCAAAGGCTTTGGCATAGTCAATAAAGCAGAAATAGATGTTTTTATGGAACTCTCTTGCTTTTTTCCATGATCCAGCGGATGTTGGCAATTTGATCTCTGGTTCCTTTGCCTTGTCTATAACCGGCTTGAACATCAGGAAGTTCACGGTTCACATATTGCTGAAGCCTGGTTTGGAGAATTTTGAGCATTAATTTACTAGTGTGTGAGATGAGTGCAATTGTGCAGTAGTTTGAGCATTCTTTGGCATTGCCTTTTTTTAGGATTGGAATGAAAACTGACCTTTTCCAGTCCTGTGGCCACTGCTGAGTTTTCCGAATTTGCTGGCATATTGAATGCAGCACTTTCACAGCATCATCTTTCAGGATTTGAACTAGCTGAACTGGAATTCCATCACCTCCACTAGCTTTGTTCATAGTGATGCTTTCTAAGGCCCACTTGACTTCACATTCCAGGATGTTTGGCTCTAGGTCAGTGATCACACCATTGTGATTATTTGGGTCGTGAGTACTTGGTTGCAATCTCAAAAACAAAAGAATGATCTCTGTTCATTTCCAAGGCAAACCTTCAATAACACAGTAATCCAAATCTATGCTCTGACCAGCAATGTAAAGAAGTTGAAGTTGAACAGTTCTATGAAGACCTACAAGACCTTCCAGAACAAACACCCCAAAAGATGTCCCTTTCATTATAGGGTGCTGCTGCTGCTAAGTCACTTAGGCCGTGTCTGACTCTGTGTGACCCCATAGAGGGCAGCCCATCAGGCTCCACTCTCCCTGGGATTTTCCAGGCAAGAACAATCGAGTGGGTTGTCATTTCCTGTTCCAATGTGTGAAAGTGAAAATGAAAGTGAAGTCACTCAGTCGTGTCTGACTCTTTGTGACCCCATGGACTGCAGCCGACCAGACTCCTCCGTCCATGGATTTTTCCAGGCAAGAGTACTTAAGTGGGGTGCCATTGCCTTCTCTATCCTTATAGGGTACTGGAATGCAAAAGTAGGAAGTCAAGAGATACATGGAGTAACAGGCAAATTTTCCCCTGGAGTACAGAATGAAGCAGGGCAAAGGCTAATAGAATTTTGCCAAGAGAACACACTTGTCATAGCAAACACCCTTTTCCAACAATGCAAGAGAAGACTCTACACATGGACATCACCAGATGGTCAACACCAACATCTTATTGATTATATTCTTTGTACCCAAAGATGGAGAAGCTATATAAAGTCAGGAATAACAAGACCAGGAGTTTCTGTGGCTCAGATCATGAACCCCTTATTGCTAAATTCAAACTTTAATTGAAGAAAGTAGAGAAAACCACTAGTCCATTAAGGTATGACCTAAAAAAATCCCTTACAATTATACAGTGGAAGTGACAAATATATTCAAGGGATTAGTTCTGATAAACAGAGTGCCTGAAGAACTATGGATAGACGTTCATGATATTGTACAGAAGGCAATGATAAAGATCATCACAAAGAAAAAGAAATGGATAAAGGCAAAATGGTTTTCTCAGGAGACCTTACAAATAGCTGAGAAAAGAAGAGGAACAAAAGGCAAAGGAAAAAGTAAAGATATACCCATTTGAATGCAGAGTTCCAAAGAATAGCAAGAAGTGATAACAAAGCCTTCTCAGTGATCAATGTAAAGAAATAGGGGAAAACAATAGAATGGGAAAGACTAGAGATTTACTCAAGAAAATTATATACCAAAGGAATATTTCATGCAAAGATGGGCATGATATAGAACAGAAATGGTATGGACCTAACAGAAGCAGAAGATATTAAGAAGAGGTGGCAAGAATGCACAGAAGAACTATGCAAAAAAGATCTCCATGACCCAGACAACAACGATGGTGTGATCACTCACATAGAGCCAGACATCTGGAAGGCAAAGTCAAGGGGGCCTTAGGAAGCATCACTATGAGCTAGTGGAGGTAAGGAATTCCAGTTGAGCTATTTCAAATCCTAAAAGGTGATGCTGTGAAAGTGCTGCACTCAATATGTCAGCAAATTTGGAAAACTCAGCAGTGGCCACAGGACTGGAAAAGGTGAGTTTTCATTCCAACTCCAAAGAAAAGCCATGCCAAAGAATGATAAAACTACCACACAATGCAGTCATTTCACACTCTAGCAAAGCAATGCTCAAAATTTTCCAAACCAAGCTTAAACACTACGTGAACCAAGAACTTCCAGATGTTCAAGCTGGATTCTGAAAAGGTAGAGGAACCAGAGGTCAAATTGCCAGCATCTGTTGGATCATCGAAAAAGCAAGAGAGTTCCAGAAAAGCATGTGCTTCTGCTTTATTGACTATGCCAAAGCCTTTGACTGTGTATATCACAATAAGCTGTGGAAAATTCTTAAAGAGATGGGAATACCAGACACCTTATCTGCCTCCTGAGAAATCTGTATGGTCAAAAGCAACGGTTAGAACTACACATGGAAAAGCAGACTGGTTCCAAATTTAGAAAGGAGTTTGTCAAAGCTGTATATTGTCACCCTGTTTATTTAACTTATATATAGACATCACGTGAAATACTGGACTGGATGAAGCACAAGCTGGAATCAAGATTTCCAGGAGAAAAATCAATAACCTCAGATATGCAGATGACACCACACTTATGCCATAAGCAAAAGACAATGATCTAAAGAGAGTGAAAAAGCTAGCTTAGAGCTCAACATAGACAACTAAGATCATGGCCTCTGGTCCCATCTCTTAATGGCAAATAAATGGGGAAACAATGGAAATAGTGAGAGACTTTATTCTTTTGGGCTTCAGAATCACTGCAGATGGTATCTGCAGCCATGAAATTAAAAGACACTTGCTTCTTGAAAGAAAATCTATAACCAGACTTCAGTTCATTTCAGTCCCTAAGTCGTGTACGACTCTTTGTGACCCCAGGGGCTGCAGCGCACAAGGCCTCCCGGTCCATCACAAACTCCCAAAGCTCACTCAAACTCATGCCCATTGAGTTGGTGTCCGTGATGCCATCCAAACATCTCATCCTCTGTCGTTCCCTTCTCTTCCCACCTTCAACCTTTTCCAGCATCAGGGTCTTATTAGATGAGTCAGTTATTCACATCAGGTGGCCAAAGTTTTGGAGTTTCAGCTTCAGCATCAGTCTTTCCAATGAATAGTCTGATTTCCTTTAGGATTTATTGATTAAATCTCCTTGCTGTCCAAGGGACACTCTACACCACTCTCTAAGAGTCTTCTACACCACAGTTCAAAAGCAACAATTCTTTGGCGCTCAACTTTCTTTATAGTCCAACTCTCACATCCATACATGACTACTGGAATAACTATAGCTTTGACTAGATAGACCTTTGTTGGCAAAGTAATGTCTCTGCTTTTTAATATGCTGCCTAGGTTGGTCATAACTTTTCTTCCAAGGAGCAAGCATAGTTTAATTTCATGGCTGCATTCACCATCTGGAGTGATTTTGGAGCCAAGAAAATAAAGTCTGTCATTGTTTTCATTGTTTCCCTATCTATTTGCCATGAAGTGATGGGACCAGATGCCATGATCTTAGTTTTCTGAATGTTGAGTTTTAAGCCAACTATTTTCACATTTCGCTTTCAGTTTCATCAAGAGGCTCTTTAGTTCTTCTTCACTTTCTGCCATAAGTGTGGTGTCATCTGCATATCTGATGTTATTATATTTCTGCCAGCAATCTTGATTCCAGCTTGTGTTTCATCAAGCCCAGTGTTTATGATGTACTATGCATGTAAGTTAAATAAGCAGGGTGACAATATGTATCCTTGACTTACTCCTTTTCTGATTTGGAACCAGGCTGTTGTTCCATGTCCAGTTCTAACTCTTGCTTCAACCTGCATACAGATTTCTCAAGAGGCAGGTCAGGTAGTCTGATATTCCCATTTCTTTAGGAATTTTCCACAGTTTGTTGTGATTCACACAGTCAAAAGCTTTGGCATGATCAATAAAGCAGAAGCAGATGCTTTTCTGGAACTCTCTTGCTTTTTTGATGATCCAGCGGATGTTGGCAATTTGATTTTTGATTCCTCTGCCTTTTCTAAATTCAGCTTGAACATCTGGAAGTTCATGGTTCAGGTATTGTTAAGTCTGGCTTGGAGAATTTTGAGCATTACTTTGCTAGTGTGTGAGATGAGTGCAATTGTGCAGCAGTTTCAGCATTCTTTGCATGGCCTTTCTTTGAGATTGGAATTCAAACTGACCTTTTCCAGTCCTGTGGCCACAATGAGTTTCCAAATTTGCTGACATATTGAGTGCAGCACTTCACAGCATCATCTTTAAAGATTTGAAATAGCTCAACTCAAATTCCATCACCTGCACTAGCTTTCTTCATATTGATGCTTCCTAAGGCCCACATCATTTCACATTCCAGATGTCTGGCTCTATGTGAGTGATCACACCATCGTGATTATCTGGGTCTTGAAGATTTTTTTTTTTTTTTTTTTTAGTTCTTCCATGTCCAACCTAGACAGCATATTAAAAGTCAGAGACATTACTTTTATGAAAAGTTTCACCTAGACAAAGCTATAGTTTTTCCAGTAGTCATGTACAGATGTGCGAGAGTTAATTCCCAGGCAGGTTGATAAGTCCAGGTCCCCGAGGAGGAGAAAGGGGTGTCTGGGGCTCTGCAAGAGGAGATAGGGGTCTGGAATTTTCAAGAAAGGAATAACAAACTTTTTTTCTACATTGTTTAGTCTTCAGATCAGTCGCTCAGTCGTGTCCGACTCTTTACAACCCCATGAACTGCAGCACGCCAGGCCTCCCTATCCATCACCAGCTCTCGGAGGTCACTCAGACTCACATTCATCGAGTCAGTGATGCCATCCAGCCATCTCATCCTCTGTCGTCCCCTTCTTCTCCTGCCCTCAATCCCTCCCAGCATCAGAGTCTTCTCCAATGAGTCAACTCTTCGCATGAGGTGGCCAAAGTACTGGAGTTTCAGCTTTAGGATCATTCCTTCCAAAGAAATCCCAGGGCTGATCTCCTTCAGAATGGACTGGTTGGATCTTCTCGCAGTCCAAGGGACTCTCAAGAGTCTTCTCCAACACCACAGTTCAAAAGCATCAATTCTTCGGTGCTCAGCCTTCTTCACAGTCCAGCTCTCACATCCATACATGACCACAGGAAAGACCATAGCCTTGACTAGGCGAACCTTTGTTGGCAAAGTGATGTCTCTGCTTTTGAATATACTATCTAGGTTGGTCATAACTTTCCTTTCAAGGAGTAAGTGTCTTTTAATTTCATGGCTGCAGTCACCATCTGCAGTGATTTTGGAGCCCAGAAAAACAAAGTCTGACACTGTTTCCACTGTTTCTCCATCTATTTCCCATGCAGTGATGGGACCAGATGCCATTATCTTCGTTTTCTGAATGTTGAGCTTTAAGCCAAACTTTTCACTCTCCACTTTCACTTTCATCAAGAGGCTTTTGAGTTCCTCTTCACTTTCTGCCATAAGGGTGGTGTCATCTGCATATCTGAGGTTATTGATGTTTCTCCCGGCAATCTTGATTCCAGCTTCTGTTTCCTCCAGTTCAGCATTTCTCATGATGTACTCTGCATATAAGTTAAATAAACATGGTGACAATATACTCCTTTTCCTATTTGGAACCAGTCTGTTTTTCCATGACCAGTTCTAACTGTTGCTTCCTGACCTGCATACAGATTTCTCAAGTGGCAGATCAAGTCGTCTGGTATTCCCATCTCTCTCAGAATTTTCCACAGTTTATTGTGATCTACACAGTCAAAGGCTTTGGCATAGTCAATAAAGCAGAAATAGATGTTTTTCTGGAACTCTCTTGCTTTTTCCATGATCCAGCGGATGTTGGCAATTTGATCTCTGGTTCCTCTGCCTTTTCTAAATCCAGCTTGAACATCAGGAAGTTCACAGTTCACATATTGCTTAAGCCTGGCTTGGAGAATTTTGAGCATTAATTTACTAGTGTGTGAGATGAGTGCAATTGTGCGGTAGTTTGAGCACTCTTTGGCATTGCCTTCCTTTGGGATTGGGATGAAAACTGACCTTTTCCAATCTTGTGGCCACTGCTGAGTTTTCCAAATTTGCTGGCATATTGAGTGCAGCACTTTCACAGCATCATCTTTCAGGATTTGGAATAGCTCCACTGGAATTCCATCACCTCCACTAGCTTTGTTCCTAGTGATGCTTTCTAAGGCCCACTTGACTTCACATTCCAGGATGTCTGGCTCTAGGTCAGTAATCACACCATCATGATTATCTGGGTCGTGAAGCTCTTTAGTCTTAGTTAAGATTATACAACATCTGTGTATCCTGCTTGAAGACATTTTCTCCTTCTTGAAAATCTTCTGACTAATTCTGCTATTTTAATATGTATATTATGGGAGTGAGTGTGGTAAGATCTTTCTATTGCTAGTTGTAATCCTCTCATCTTAAATTGTAAATTGTGGGATTGGGTCTACTAAGATCTTTCCAACCTTGAGAAATTCTTTTGATTTATTGCAATAATCAATTTAATAAGTACATAACTCCCTCAATTAAACTACCAAGGTGGGCACTCTCTGTCCCCCTACAGATGTCTATGTCAGAAGCTTTCTATGTCCCTTTTAATACTTTAGTAAAACTCTGCTACACAAAATCTCTTGAGCAATCAAGCCTGGTCCCCAGTCTCAAAGCTTAATCTTCTACTTTGGAGATCATAAATCTGACATTGTTCACTGTAAGCTATCAGTTGGACTATAAAGAAAGCTGAGAGCTGAAGAATTGATGCTTTTGAACTGTGGTGTTGGAGAAGATTCTTGAGAGTCCCTTGGACTGCAAGGAGATCCAACTTGTCCATCCTAAAGGAAATCAATTCTGAATATTCATTGGAAGGACTGATGCTGAAGCTGAAACTTCAATACTTTGGCCATCTGAAGCAAAGAACTGACTCATTGCAAAAGACCCTGATGCTGGGAAAGATTGAAGGAAGAAGGAGAAGAGGATGACAGAGGATAAGGTGGCTGGATGTCATCTCTGACTCGAGCTTTGGGAGTTGCTAATGGACAGAGAAACCTGGCATGCTTCAGTGCATGGGGTTGCAAAATTTGGACACAACTGAGTGACTGAAATGAACTGACATATAGTGCTCAATTAAAACACAAACAAAATCGTATACAGAAACATTTCAATAGAACTATTGATGATGAAATATAATTAAAATTTTCATCAAATACTAGTAAGAGTGCTTCATTCTTCTTTTTTTTTTTTTAAAAAAAATCTAATCAATGACCATGTTCAGTGGACTCTAGTAAAACTAACTTTAAGGATTTATATCAGGGACTTTTGGCTGCGATGGGCACTCTAAGCACAGCCGAGAGGAGCCACCCCACGTCCGAGATCAGGGGCAGAAGCCAGGAAGACCCCTTGCCTGAAGGGTGGTGGCCAAGAGGAATTACCCCACATCCGAGGTCAGGGGCAGCGGCCGAGAGTACCAGACTGCCATGGTGCAGGAACAGTGGAGAGGAGTTACCCCGCATCCAAGGTCAGGGGGCAGCCGAGAGGAGATACCCAGCGTCCGTTGTCAGGGGCGGCAACGAGAGGAGTTATCCCGCATCTGAGGTCAGGGGCAGCGGCTGGGAGGACATGCCCCACCCCCCAAGCCCAAGGCCAGGGTTGGCTGGTGGGAGGAGCTACCCCATGCCCTTAAGCCTGAGGCCAGGGGCAGCAGGCAGGAGGAGCTACCTCATGTCCAAGGAGCCGTGGCTGCGTGGGCGCAGGAGGGCCTAGAGGAACTATCCCATGTTGAAGGTTAGGAAGGGTGACGGTGAGGAGATACCCCTCATCCAAAATAAGGAGCAATGGCTGCGCTAGGCTAGATTAGCCCCAAGGTAGGAGAAACCCAAGTAAGAAGGTAGGTGTTGCAAGAAGGCATCAGAGGGCAAACACACTGAAACCATACTCACAGAAAACTAGTAAATCTAATCACACTAGGACCACAGCCTTGTCTAACTCAATGAAACTAAGCCATGCCCGTGGGGCAACACAAGATGGGCGGGCGATGGTGGAGAGTTCTGACAGGATGTGGCCCACTGGAGAAGGGAATGGCAAACCATTTTAGTATTCTTTCCTTGAGAACCCCATGAAGAGTATGCAAAGGCAAAATGATAGGATACTGAAAGAGAAACTCCCCAGGTCACTAGGGGCCCAATATGTTACTGGAGATCAGTGGAGAAATAACTCCAGAAAGAATGAAGGGATGGAGCCAAAGCAAAAAGAATACCCAGCTGTGGATGTGACTGGTGATAGATGCAAGGTCCGATGCTGTAAAGAGCAATGTTGCCTAGGAACCCGGAATGTCAGGTCCATGAATCAAAGCAAATTGGAAGTGGTCAAACAAGTGATGGCAAGAGTGAATGTCAACATTTTAGGAATCAGCGAACTGAAATGGACTGGAATGGGTGAATTTAACTCAGAGGACCATTATATCTACTACAGCGGGCAGGAATCCCTCAGAAGAAATGGAGTGGCCATCATGGTCAACAAAAGAGTCCAAATTGCAGTACTTGGATGCAATCTCAAAAACGACAGAATGATCTCTGTTCGTTTCCAAGGCAAACCATTCAATATCACAGTAATCCAAGTCTATGCCCCAGCCAGTAATGCTGAAGAAGCTGAAGTTGAACGGTTCTATGAAGACCTACAAGACCTTTTAGAACTAACACCCAAAAAAGATGTCCTTTTCATTATAGGGGACTGGAATGCAAAAGTAGGAAGTCAAGAAACACCTGGAGTAACAGGCAAATTTGGCCTTGGAATACGGAATGAGGCAGGGCAAAGACTAACAGAGTTTTGCCAAGAAAATGCACTGGTCATAGCAAACACCCTCTTCCAACAACACAAGAGAAGACTCTATATATTGACATCACCAGATGCTCAACACCGAAATTAGATCGATTATATTCTTTGCAGCCAAAGATGGAGAAGCTGTAACAGTCAGCAAAAACAAGACCAGGAGCTGACTGTGGCTCAGACCATGAACTCTTTATTGCTAAATTCAGACTTGAAGAAAGTAGGGAAAACCACTAGACAATTCAGGTATGACCTAAATCAAATCCCTTATGATTATACAGTGAAAGTGAGAAATAGATTTAAGGGCCTAGATCTGATAGATAGAGTGCCTGATCAACTATGGAATGAGGTTCGTGATATTGTACAGGAGACAGGGATCAAGACCATCCCCATGGAAAAGAAATGCAAAAATCAAAACGGCTATCTGGCGAGGCCTTACAAATAGCTGTGAAAATAAGATAAGTGAAAAGCAAAGTAGAAAAGGAAAGATATAAACATCCGAAAGCAGAGTTCCAAAGCAATAGCAAGAAGAGATAAGAAAGCCTTCTTCAGTGATCAATGCAAAGAAATCGAGGAGAACAACAGAATGGGAAAGACTAGAGATCTCTTCAAGAAAATCAGAGATACCAAAGGAACATTTCATGCAAAAATGGGCTTGATAAAGGACAGAAATGGTATGGACCTAACAGAAGCAGAAGATATTAAGAAGATATGGCAAGAATACACAGAAGAACTGTACAAAAAAGACCTTCATGACCCAGATAATCATGATGGTGTTATCACTGACCTAGAGCAAGACATCCTGGAATGTGAAGTCAAGTGGGCCTTAGAAAGCATCACTAGGAACAAAGCTAGTGGAGGTGATGGAATTCCTGTTAAGCTAATTCAAAACCTGAAAGATGATGCTGTGAAAGTGCTGCACTCAATATGCCAGCAAATTTGGAAAACTCAGCAGTGGCCACAGGACTGGAAAAGGTCAGTTTTCATTCCAATCCCAAAGAAAGGCAATGCCAAAGAATGCTCAAACTACTGCACAATTGCACTCATCTCACACACTAGTAAATTAATGCTCAAAATTCTCCAAACCAGGCTTCAGCAATATGTGAACGGTGAACTTCCTGATGTTTCATCTGGTTTTAGACAAGGCAGAGGAACCCGAGATCAAATTGCCAACATCCGCTGGATCATGGAAAAAAGCAAGAGAGTTCCATAAAAACATCTATTTCTGCTTTATTGACTATGCCAAAACCTTTGACTGTGTGGATCACAATCAACTGTGGAAAATTCTGAAAGAGATGGGAGTACCGGACCACCTGATCTGCCTCTTGTGAAATTTGTATGCAAGTCAGGAAACAATAGTTAGAACTGGACATGGAACAACAGACTGGTTCCAAATAGGAAAAGGACTTCGTCAAGGCTGCTAATTGTCACCCTTTTTATTTAACTTATTTGCAGAGTACATCATGAGAAACGCTGGACTGGAAGAAACACAAGTTGGAATCAAGATTGCTGGGAGAAATATCAATAACCTCAGATATACAGATGACACCACCCTTATGGCAGGAAGTGAAGAGGAACTAAAAAGCCTCTTGATGAAAGTGAAAGAGGAGAATGAAAAATTTGGCTTAAAGCTCAACATTTAGAAAATGAAGATCATGGCATCCGGTCCCATCATTTCATGGGAAATAGATGGGGAAACAGTGGAAACAGTGTCAGCCTTTATTTTGGGGGGCTCCAAAATCACTGCAGATGGTGACTGCATCCATGAAATTAAAAGACTCTTACTCCTTGGAAGGAAAGTTATGACCAACCTAGATAACATATTCAAAAGCAGAGACATTACTTTGCCAACAATTGTTCGTCTAGTAAAGGCTATATTTTTTCCTGTGGTCATATATGGATGTGAGAGCTGGACTGTGAAGAAGGGTGAGCGCCTAAGAATTGATGCTTTTGAACTGTGGTGTTGGAGAAGACTCTTGAGAGTCCCTTGGACTGCAAGGAGATCCAACCAGTCCATTCTGAAGGAGATCAGCCCCGGGACTTCTTTGGAAGGAATGATGCTAAAGCTGAAACTCCAGTACTTTGGCCACCTCATGCGAAGAGTTGACTCATTGGAAAAGACTCTGATGCTGGGAGAGATTGGGGGGCAGGAGGAGAAGTGGACGTCAGAGGATGTGATGGCTTGATGGCATCACCAACTCGATGGACGTGAGTTTGAGTGAACTCCAGGAGTTGGTGATGGACAGGGAGGCCTGGTTTGCTGCGATTCATGAGGTCGCAAAGAGTCGGACACGACTGAGTGACTGATGTGATGTGATCTGATCTGTGCAAGAATTTTGCATATAGTATTACAAAGAATTCTTTCAAGAATTTGAGAAATAAGTATTGCTATTATCTTCAATTTACCAATGCAAATTGACAGCTTCAGAGATGAAACATTTTTGCCAAAATACAAGTCATTAAATGATAAAGATGATGTTTAAAACCCGCTCTTCCAGAATTTGGTCTCTGTTGTTCTCCAGTTTATCATGCTGTCTTTAGAAGCTCTTAAATATTGGAATCTTCAGTTTCCGTTCCTTCTTCCAGGTTTCTAGCTCAGACAACCATCATGTTTTTTTTTTCTTTTTTTCAATTACTACAAGCACCTTTTTATTGATTTGCTGCCTCCAAAACATAAATCTAATGAAGTTATTCACTACTCTACTGTTTAAAACTTGTCCAAACAAGGCAATTTATTACACCACTCTTGCTTCTTTTTATAGCCTTAGACTTCAAAACTCCCTAGTTTATTGGATGTGCTCTAGTTTTACTTTTTTCCTTTAGCTCACTGACAGTGTCAGGCTATCTCTTGGCTTGACACTAATGCCTGCATCTGCTCTGACTCCTTTTCCCATAAAATGCTGTCTTCATCTCCTAACTCAATATCACATCTTACTCAATAACTGGTCTTACCTGAAAAAGCCTGCTTATGTGCCTGCACCCCAATTGTATTCAGGTAGTCTACAAGCCTCCTGGATCTGAAAGGCAGCAGATCAGGGAAGAGGGGAAAATTGCACATTACTGAGGAGCAACTGTCAATGATAATCTAAAGGATTTCTCCATTAGTCCACCTGCATGCTCTATTTTCCAAAGTCAGGAACTAACACTAACACTAAGGTTTCTCTGGAGTCATTAAGCCTGTCTTGTAGCAATGTCTTTCAGTGGAATTCAGATTCACAGATCCTGGCTTCCACTGGATAATAAATCAAAAATTAAACCTAAATACTGATTTAAAAAAGAAAAGCGATGTCGTAACTTTTCCACCATATAGTTCACAACGATCAGATCACATCAGTCGCTCAGTCAGGTCCGACTCTTTGTGATCCCATGAATAGAAGCACACCAGGCCTCCCTGTCCATCACCAACTCCCGGAGGTCACTGAGACTCACATCCTTTGAGTCAATGATGCCATCCAGCCATCTCATCTTCTGTCGTCCCCTTCTCCTCCTGCCCCCAATCCCTCCCAGCACAAAAGTCTTCTCCAATGAGTCAACTCTTCGCATGAGGTGGCCAAAGTACTGGAGTTTCAGCTTTAGAATCATTCCTTCCAAAGAAATCCCAGGGCTGATCTCCTTCAGAATGGACTGGGTGGATCTCCTTGCAGTCCAAGGGACTCTGAAGAGTCTTCTCCAACACCACAGTGCAAAAGCATCAATTCTTCAGGGCTCAGCCTTCTTCACAGTCCAGCTCTCACATCCATACATGACCACAGGAAAAAACATAGCCTTGACTAGACGAACCTTTGTTGACAAAGTGATGTCTCTGCTTTTGAATATGCTATCTAGGTTGCTCATAACTTTCCTTCCAAGGAATAAGCACCTTTTAATTTTATGGATGCAGTCATTATCTGCAGTGATTTTGGAGCCCCCCAAAATAAAGTCTGACACTGTTTCCACTGCTTCCCTATCTATTTCCCATAAAGTGATGGGACCAGATGCCATGATCTTCGTTTTATGAATGTTGAGCTTTAAGCCAACTTTTTCACTCTCTACTTTCACTTTCATCAAGAGGCTTTTTAGTTTCTCTTCACTTTCTGCCATAAGGGTGGTATCATCTGCATATCTGAGGTTATTGATATTTCTCCCAGCAATCTTGATTCCAGCTTGTGTTTCTTCCCGTCGAGCATTTCTCATGATGTACTCTGCAAATAAGTTAAATAAATGGTGACAATCTCATAAATGAGTTTCACATTAATGCTTAAATTTACTCCTTAAATAGATGTGTTTATGCTTATAATTTAAGCTTCTGTTTGCCTTTAAACCAAATCATCTGCATGTTTTCATTAAGAATGTTTAGGGTAATATACATGTAGATGAATGAAGTATGTGTTTCTGGTTCATGTTAGTGTTATTGATTATTGTAAGCAAAATGTAAAGATATCTGTTTACAAGTTATTCATTCAAACACTAAGTAGTGCTATCAAGAGACTTTGCAGATAAGAATTAAAATCATTAATGTCTCACTTCAAATAAGGAGAGTATCTTGAATTTTCCAGGAGTGTCTAATATAACTACATAGGTCTTTAAAGGTAGAACAATTTTTCTCTAGCAAGTATGGGAGATGAGTCATAAGATGAAAGTAGAAGAAATGAGGCAACAGAGAAGGCATTGAAATCTTGAAGATGGTAAAAATGACGTTATTACATGGAGGCATGCTACTTTATGAGATATACAATCTGCAGTGAAATGTACTACAAATGAGTGACATGATAGCATTTCTTATGTTAAAACACTGAGATGTTTTATTCCCCTGTGTATGTGTTCAGGGTTTTCCTTGTTCAGTCACTAAGTCCTATCAAACTCTTTACTACTACATGGACTGCAGCATGCTAGGCTTCCTGTCCTTCACAATCTCCCAGAGCTTGCTGAAACTCATGTTCACTGAGTCCGTGATACCATCCAACCATCTCATCCTCTGACGTCCCTTCTCTCTTGGCCTGTCTTTTCCATCATCAGTATTGTTTCCAATGAGTTGGCTCTTCACATCAGGTGTTCCAAGTATTGGAGCTTCAACATCAGTCCTTTCAATGAACCAGGTACATATAGACAAAATGATATGAGCATCAAATGAAATTATTATAGCTGCAAGGAATCTGGAAGGAATGAAAGAAATAGCAACCCATGTCACTATTCTTGTCTGGGAAATCCCATGGACAGAGGAGCCTGGCAGGCTAGAGTCCATAGGATAGTAAAAAAGTTAGACACAAATTAGCGACTGAACACCAAAACATCCTCTTCACATGTTAGCAGGGTAATGCTCAAAATCCTTCAAGCTAGGTTTCAGCAGTATGTGAACTGTGACATTCCAGATGTGCAAGCTGGATTTAGAAAAGGCAGAGGCACCAGATATCAAATTGCCAATATTGGTTAGATTACAGAAAAAGCCAGGGAATTCCAGAAAAAGAAATCTACTTTAGGCGTCATTGACCATGCTAAAACCTTTGACTGTGTGGATCACAACAAGCTATGGAAAATTATTAGAGATGGAAATACCAGACCACCTTACCTGCCTCCTGAGAAACCTGTATTCAGGTCAAGAACCAACAGAACCAAACATGAAACAAGGGACTTGTTCAAAATTGAAAAAGGAGTATGTTAAGGTTGTACATTGTCACTTTTCTTATTTAACTTATATGCAGAGTGCATATGCAATATGCAGGACTTGATGACTCACATACTGGGATGAAGACTGTCAGGAGAAATATCAACAATTTCAGATGTGCAGGTGATACCACTCTAATGGCTGAAAGTGAAGAACTAAAGAGCCTCTTGCAGAAGGTGAAATAGGAGAGTGAAAAAGCTGGCTTAAAACTCAACATTCAAAAAACTAAGATCATGACATCTGGTCCCATCATTTTATGGCAAAAAGATGAGGAAAAAGTGGAAACAGTGACAGATTTTACTTTCTTGTGCTCAAAAACCACTGCAGATTATAACTCGAGCAATAAAATTAAAAGATGCTTGCTCCTTGGAAGACAAGCTTTGACAAACCTAAACAACATCTTAAAAAGCTGATATCACTTTGCTGACAAAGGTCCATGTAGTCAAAGCTATGATTCTTCTAGTAATCATGGATGGATGGGAAAGTTGATCATAAAGAAGGCTGAGTACCAAAGAATTGATGCTTTTGAACTGTGGTGTTGGAGAAGACTCTTGAGAGTCCCTTGGACAGCAAGAAGATCACACCATCCTATCCAAAAGGAAATCAGCCCTGAATAACCACTAGAAAGATAAGTGCTGAAGCTGTAGCTCTAATACTTTGCCACCCGATGTGAGGAGTACACTCATTGGTAAAAAACCCTGATCTGGGAAAGATTGAAGGCAAAAGGAAACATGGTGACAGGGGATGAGGTGGTTGGATGACATCACTCATTGGATATGAGTCTGAGTAAACTCCAGGAGATGATGGTGAAGGACAGGAAAGCTCAGCAGGGTGTAGTCCATGGGGGTCAAAGAGTCAGATGAGACTTAGTGACTGAACAACAATCCTTTTGAGTTCAGTGAATAATCCCATGAAAAGACATGTAGGATAAATTTTGACTTATAGTCATTTCACTTACTTTTGGTTGGTAAAGTAAATATAAGAAGGCTGAAAGATGCAAGCATGATGGATGCCTTTGGTGTTGAGTTTAAGTGTCACTAGGAGTATCTCTATGGTAAGCAGAACCAAGGTCAAAAATGCCTGAGACCTCGGGAATATAGTTTGAGTAATATCACAGTTGAAACAAAATGCCTGTGAGAATATGACTGAGGAAGAAGAAGGAATCAAAGATTGGAGGTATTGATGTTAAAAGATATTAAAACAAAACATGCAGGAAAGCCATAGAATGTGTAGAGTTTATTTAAAAAGATTAATGTATTATTGTTATAACTGCAGAAAACAAAAGCCACAAAGATATGTTTTAAAAGCCAGAAACAGGGGGAAAAAAAGATAATTCTAAAGGTGGGATGCAAATCAAAACAGGAAGATAATGATGTAAATTTTCTATGTACTGGAAAAACATACTGACAGTAACAATCTCCTTTTGCTATGGTAAAAAAAAAAAAAAAAATGTATGTGAAAAGCAAAAGAGAGAGGAAAAAGAAGGTAGCTAAGAGAAAGAGGAGTAAAAAGATAGAGACAGAAAGACAGACAGAGAGTTCATAACTACCCTGAAGGAAATACTGAAATATGTTTCTATGCAGGAGGAAAATGGAAGGTAAATGTGTTTCATTTAAACAAATGTTGACTTTATAAAACAATAGGAACCCATGTGGGATTTAAAATATAGACTTAATTAAAACTCAGACTAAGTAATAGAATATTCTTGTGGAGGAGGAAATGAAGGGTCAGTGCACTGCTTGCAAAGAGAGTAAAAGGTTGCAATCAATATGACTCTGAGATACTTTAATATGTTGTAATCTCTAATGAAACCATTACTATAAAACAAGTGCAAAATAATGGGTGTACGTTATGTTTGTACATATACAAACAAATAGAGGGACTAAATCAGAAACACATGAAACAATACAAGATAAGCAAGCAAAAATAGAAAAATATATCACAAGATAAAAATAGCACTATTAAAATAACAGATTTAAATCTACTCATGTCAATAATTCAGAGAAGGCAGTGGCACCCCACTCCAGTACTCTTGCCTGGGAAATCCCATGCATGGAGGAGCCTGGAAGGCTGCGTCCATGGGGTCGCTAAGGGTCCGACATGACTGAGCGACTTCACTTTCACTTTTCACTTTCATTCATTGAAGGAAATGGCAACCCACTCCAGTGTTCTTGCCTGGAGAATCCCAAGGACGAGGGAGCCTGGTAGGCTTCCGTCTCTGGGGTTGCACAGAGTTGGACATGACTGGAGTGACTTAGCAGCAGTAGCAGCAGCAGCAGCATGTCAATAATTGGAAAAGACTGCATGTAACAATAAAAAAGACTCTCAGAATCAAAAAAAATACTAAATTAATTACAAGAGAAGCATCAAAACATAAACTTAGAGAATGCTTGCAAGGAAAACAAAGAAGAGGAATATTCCATGCAAGCATTAATCTATTGCTATATTAATACCAAATTAAAAAAATGTAAGCCAAAAATGTATTACAAAATAAATGAAATACTTCATGTTGATAATAAAATAAATTCTCAAGATGATATAGCAAGTCTGTCAGAATTTAATACAATTTAATATGTATAACTGAGTAATTTACAGAGTAACATGGAAAAGAGACAAATCGACAATAACAGCAATTTCTCAGTAACTAATAAAACATTCATATAAAAAAGCAGTTTCAAAATGCTAATATATATTCTTTGTCCATAAATTGAGAAATAACTAAGAGAATAATAGACTATCTCTGTAAGTCTGACTTCCCTGGTGGCTCAGACAGTAAAGCACCTGCCTACAACACGGGAGACCTGGGTTTGATCCCCAGGTTGGGAAGATCTCCTGCAGAAGGAAATGGCAACCCACTTCAGTATTCTTGCCTGGAAAATCCCATGGACGGAGGAGCCTGGTATGCTACAGTCCATGGGGTCGCAGAGTAGGACACGACTGAGTGACGTTTACTTTTACTGTAAGTTTAGAAATTAAAAAATGAAATACTAGACTAATTCATAAATCACAAACCCATAGTGGAATTAGAAAACATATGTAGGTGAGTTATGCCAACATAGTACAAGTGGGGTGACCTAAAGCAGTGTAAATATAAAAGCAGCCTTAATTATAATAGTCTTCCCTATAGCTCAAAGAGTAAAGAATCTGTGTGCAATACAGGAGACCTGGGTTGGATCCCTGGGTTGGGAAGATCCTCTAGAGACAAGATTGGCAATCCACTCCAGTATTATTGCCTGGAGAATCCGGTAGACAGAGGAGCCTTGGGGGCTACTGTCCATGGAATTGCAGTCAGACACAACTGAGCGACTAACACTAATTATCAATTATAGCTTTTAAAATTGATAGTAATTGCATATGGTAAAACTTAGCCATATTTTTACCTACCACATTCCTCCTGTCTAAAGGGTACACCTTGGTTTTCAGCTTTACCTTCCATACAATTAGTATAGTGACAAGAATCTCTCTCACCTGAATTTTCGAAGTTTGTATATCACATGCTTACTCTTTTGTGTCTGAGCCTTCACATTTTAATAATGGGATGGTGACATATCCTGTTGCTGTTTTTGTTGTTGTTCAGTCCCAAATCATGTCCAACACTGTATGACCCCGTGAACTGCAGCCTGCCAGGCTTGCCTGTTCCTCACTGATTCCTGGAGTTTGTTCACACTCATTTCCATTGAAACAGTGATCCAGTCCAACCATCTCATCCTCTGCCATCCTTTTCTCCTCCTGCCTTCAGTCTTTCCCAACATCAGGGTGTTTTCCAATGAGTCAGCTCTTCCCATCACGTGGTCAAAGTATTGGAGCTTCAGCTTCAGAAATAGCCTTTCCAATGAATATTCAAGATTGATTTCCTTTAGGATTGACTGGTTTCATCTCCTTGCTGTTCAAGGGACTCTCAAGAGTCTTCTCCAGCATCACAGTTCCAAATCATCAGTTCTTTAGCACTCATCCTTCTTTATGGTCCAACTCTCACATCAATACATGACTACTGGAAAAACCATAATTTTTGCTGGCAAAGTGATATCTCTGATTTTTTAATATGCTGTCCAGGTTTGTCATAGCTTGTCTTCCAAGAAACAAGCATCTTTTAATTTTGTGGCTAAAAGTCACCATCCACAGTGACTTTGGAGCCCAAGAAAATAAAACTTGTTACTGTTTTCACTTTTTCCCCATGAATTTGCCATAACGTGATGGGATTGGATGTCATGATCTTTGTTTTTTAAATGGTGTTTTAAGCCAGCTTTTTCACTCTCCTCTTTCAACTTAGTTCCTTTTCACTTTCTGTCATTAAGGTGGTGTCATCTGCATATCTGAGCTTATTGATATTTCTCCTGGCAATCTTGATTCCATCTTGGGTTTTATCCCACCCAGCATTTTGCCTGATATTCTCTGCATATAAGTTAAATAAGCAAGGTGACAAATACAGCTTCGCATACTACTTTCCCAATTTTGAACCAGTCCATTGCTCCATGTCCAGTTCTAACTGCTGCTTTGTTGCCTGCATACAGGTTTATCAGGAGGCAGGTAAGGTGATCTTGTATCCCAACCTCTTTAAGAATTTTCTATAGTTTGTTGTGATCCACACACACAGTCAAAGGCTTTATTGTAGTCAATTAAGGAGATGTACATGTTTTTCTGGAATTCCCTTGCTTTTTCTATGATCCAGCAGGTGTTAACAACTTGATCTCTGGTTCCTTTTGCCTTTTCTAAGTCTAGCTTGTCGTTAGATGCTAATGGCTCCCAGCTAGATAACAGGATTAAAAATTATTAATTGATTTCTTAGAATTAAGGGGGAAAAATAAATGGGGATGCTAGTCAATTAGTGTGAATTCCAGAAACAAAGTCAATGGACAATGCTTAACCTGACCTTGGTACATGTAATATCAGTCTTGGCCTTCCCCCTTACTTTTACCTTATACTTCCTGATCATCTAACTGTATTTTACAGTTCTCTCTCCTGCTCTCAGAGAGAGAATTGAGCTAAATCTTTCATGAAGCTCTTCCTAGGCCTAAAGCTGCATGAAGTAATATGAACCTACTTCAAAATGTGTACAGCATGTGTGTTGAAATGTCCTCCAATTACTAGTTACATTACTATGGTCAATTATACTTGGCAATTGTGCTTAATAGAAGATGAAAGCACATTAGGTTTTTAATTTAAAAGCCATAGGTAAAGCTATTCTAAAAATCCTATTTGAATCACAGATTGGTGATGTTTATCTCTCTGTGCTGGGATTTTATGGTACATTAAACTGCTCATTCATGTAATTAGAACAATAACTGGATGAGCTGTTGTACCAGGTGATACATAATAGCACCTCCCATTTATCTCTAATATGACTTAGATTATGAACATGGAATCACTTTTGAAAATGCTCAGGGTGAAATGATTTTGAATAATGAATGAGCAAGGAAATATTTTTCTTCTCTTAAACATTCCCCATAAGGTGTGGGTTGCACAAACCATCACTTTGCCAAGGACAGGAATTGCTGGTTTCTGTAGATCCTCCCTTCCTATTTTTTTCCAATACACTATGTTTGTATAAGTGGGCACATTATGCTTCTTAAATTATTCTGACATCCACCACCTCCTCTCCATCTCTAGTGGTCCACTATGGGTCAGTTTCTGCTAACATTCAATCTCTTTGCATTCGTCTCCTTCACTGCTGATACACTGATCTTAACCATGTCATACTGTGGTTTAAAGCACTTCTAATGATCTGCTAACTGAAGGCTAACACCAGATTATTGGCATCAATTCCAAGCCTTGATTCTTCCTTTTGCTAAACCGTATTTCTCACAAGTCATGCTATTCATATTGCTGAGCTTTAATCACTCTTGACTCTGATTCTGTGTTTACATAGAATAGCAAAGACACACTAAGATATGTAATCTTATACCTGATTAGCACATAAGATCTAGGAGAAATTCATGTTCATACTTAAATTCGGCATTTAAAGAATCTATGTTGTCTGCTTCTGGCTGGTCCTGTCATGTCAAGTTTGTATGAAATGAACATTGTTTTCCCCTCAGTGTTTACACAATGGCTGTTGTGCAGAGAATGGACAGTGAGGCTGTAGTACAGTAAAGCCTAAGGAGATCAGATAATTACTATTTTTGTAGGCTATTCATCTGTCTGAATAGAAGCCATAGATACATACTGAAAAGACAAACCATTTCATAGACATATACATTTTTTAACTGCATTCAGTTCAGTTGTATCTGACTCTTTGTAAGCCCATTGACTGTAGCATGTCAGGCCTCCCTGTCCATCACCAATTCCCAAAACTTACTCAAACTCATGTCCATTGAATTGGTGATGCCCTCCAATCATTTCACCCTCTGTCATCCCCTTCTCCTCCTGCCTTCAATCATTCCCAGAATCAAGGTCTTTTCAAATGAATCAGTTCTTTGCATCAGGTGGCCAAAATTTTGGAGTTTCAGCTTCAACATCAGTCCTTCCAATGAGCATTCAGGATCAGTTTCCTTTAGGATGGACTGATTGGATCTCCAAGCAGTCCAAGGAACTTTCAAGAGTGTTCTCCAACATCACAGTTCAAAACCAGCAATTCTTTGATGCTCAGCTCTCTTTATAGTGCAACTGTCACATTCATATGTGACTACTGGAAAAATCAAAGCTTTGACTAGATGGGCCTTTGTTGTTGAAGCAATGTCTCTGCTTTCTAATGTGCTGTCTAAGTTGGTCATAACTTTTCTTCCAAGGAGCAAGTGTCTTTTAGTTTCACAGCTGTGGTCACCATCTGCAGTGATTTTAGAGCCCCCAAAATAAAGTCTGTCACTATTTCCACTGTTTACCATCTATTTTCATGAAGTGATGGGGCCAGATGCCATTGAATATTTTAACATAATTCTTGTAACATTATTTATAATGATTTTGTCTCGGTCAGGTTATATCCATTTCCAAATATATTAATGACAATCATCAGTATACTTAAAATGAGCTATATTTTACATTAGCTCTCTAACAATTTTATTATGCTATCACTGTAATCAAAACATATATTTTATAGTAGTATAGCTACAGTAGGAAATACCATTTATAACTATGTGTACAGGCTTATATGTTAACCTGGATCAATGATATGTTTGCCACAATGAGAATGACTACACATACATGTAATTTTGCATGGTCACTCACCCTGTGATAAATATATATAAAACATTGTTCTGTGCATGAAGTTTTCAGGGTATCACATCAATAGAGTATTATTTTAATAAATTATTTTTAAAAAGTGTCATAAAGAATAACTTGATTATACATATACCAATATAAAAAAGCTCTCAAATTGTAAAATCATAAAACCTCAGATTAAATAAAACCAATGAAACCTATTGTTTCAACAAATATTTTGATGAAGTTAAACCATGTATGTCCAAACCAGGTGAAAGTGAAAGTGAAGTCGTGTTCAACTCTTTGCCATCCCATGGACTGTAACCTACCATGCTCCTCTGTCCATGGAATTTTCCAAGCAAGAGTACTAGATTGATTAACATTTCCTTCCCTAGAGGATCTTCCCGACCCAGGGATCAAACTTGAGTTTCCCACATTGTAGGCAGACGGTTTACCATCTGAGCCACCAGGAAAGTCATAAATATTTTAATGAAGTTAAATCATGTATATCCAGACTATGTATGTCAGACTAAATACTATAATCTGATGTTACCGTAAAACTATTTTCCCATCTTTTGGAAAATTCTTTGAAAGGTTTTTTTTTTTTTTAATATGTCTTCCTTAAATTTTTATGGGATACTAGAAACTGGTACAGAAAGTCCTCTAGTACAAACAAGTTCTGTTCTGAGGGCAAGTTCCTAAGTCCGATTTGTTTTTAAGTCCAATAAAGTTAGCCTAGATACCCAACTAACACAATAAACAATTTAGTACTGTAAGGTAATAGGTTTGTAATACTTTTCACACAAGCAATACATAAAAAACAAAACAAAAAATAAAGAAAACATTTTAAAACTTACAGTACAGTACCTTGAAACATACAGTACATACAGTATGTTGTATGTACAACATACAAACATACAGTATGATAGCTGGCACACAGGGGCTGGCAGTATGTGAACAGGAAAGAAGAGTTACTGACTGGAGGAGGGAGAGGAGGTGCAAGATGGTAGAGCTGAAAAGTCGTTAGCGATAAGATACAGAGGGTTAGGTGTGATTTCATTCAGGCCTGACCTTGATGGCACAGGATCTTTCTGGAACCAGATACATGTTCACATCTTTGAAAGTTAGCAATTGAAAGTTTGTGTATAGGGATCTTACTGTAGTTGTGCCATGTGCTACTTTCCATATATAAAATTTCAGTATCTTTTTTTTTAAATTTTTTATTTTGTTTAACTTTACAATGTTGTATTGGTTTTGCCATACATCAGTATCTTTTTTTAGAAGGAGTTCAGTCTTCATGACACTTTCTCCAATTTTATTTTATATTTAACACCATATACTATATGTTAACATTAACATATATAAACTTCCATATGGGAAGTTTCTGTATAACACAGGGAGCTCAGCTCGGTGGTCTGTGATGACCTAGAGGGTTGGAATGGCGGATTGAGTGGAATGAGGGAGTGGGTGGGAGGCTCAAGAGGGAGGCGATACATGTATACATAGAGTTGGGTCACTTAGCTGTGCAGCAGAAACTAACACAACATTGTAAAGTAATTACACTAAAAAAGTAAAAAGGAGAAAGAGAGAGAAGAAAGGAAGAGGAAAGGCTCTGCCTGCTTTAGCCATTCCTTGCTTAGAGTTTGCCAGTTAAGTTCCAGCTTTGCTTTCTCAATCCTCTATTCAGGAGATAAAACGATCTCCTGGCAACTGTAACTGAGTCTTTGGAACACAGTGAATTTAACTGCTAGGGCTTTGGACAAAGCTTATAATGCAGGAAAAAAGTTAAAATATTTTATATATTATTGCTCTTTTATCTGAATGCATGTTAGGAATTGATGGATTATGTTATTTGCCTATGTTATGTTAATTTCTTATCTTCTAACTGCCAGAGAAGAGCACCCCAATACCTCAATAAGGAAAAGCTGCAATTAGAGAAGCACTTTAGTAGGACAAGCAGATGTTTGCAACTAGTAGATGAATTAGGATTTGACATAAGGGTTTCTAATCTCTGAGGTCTGTCAGCTAAGAAAAAGTTTCTATCATTTTGTCCCTCTTCCCATTTTGTCCCAGTCTTCCCTGGTGGATCAGACAGTAAAGAATTTGCCTGCAAAGCAGGAGACCTGGGTTCAATGCATGGGTGGGGAAGATCCCCTGGAGAAGGGAATATCTACCCACTCCAGTAGTGTTGCCTGGAAAATCCCATGGACTGAAGGGCCTGGTGGGCTCCAGTCCATGGAGTCACAAAAAAATCAGACATGACTGAGCCTCTAACACTTTTTTCCACCATAAAAAAAAGAGGAGGGGAGAAGCCTGCTAAGAGTGGCAGCTGGAGATAACTCCGCATTTGGAGATTTGTTTTTGAATTTTAAAAAGTTACTGGACACATCAAGTTATTGCCTTGGTAATGAGTTCTTGCTGAAATCTAATGCCCAACCCAGAGACACTTCTCCAGCCTGGCATAGCAATTTCAGACTCTATAACTAACAAAGAAGTTTATAAATGTCTCCCTTGTCAGTAGGATATGGTGTAATCAGTCAGCTGGCTTGGCCCCTGACTCATCTCAGTTTTGTTTGAGAATATGTCAGCCCCCACTCGTCTTTCATAATCCTAGATGTGACTCTGGCCTTTTGATTTTAAAATTATATGCTAAATGATTGAGAACATGAAGTGATTACCTAGCAACTGCCATCATTTTTTTTTTTTTTTTCAATTTTAGTTTTTTCTTTCTCCACATAAAATAAAACTTGGGATAAAAATTAAAGATGATTGACTTAATGTTTCTTAAATTACTCTAAAGTCAATGATTTGAATTGTTATTTGAAGAAGATGTGGGAATAAAATGGAAATTGTATCTGATGATAAGATAAATCTTGATTGAAGCTTTTGAAAGCTTGTTATTGGACCAAATGATATGGAAATAGCTTTATTGGTTGGTGATCATTCATCCACTCATTCACTCATCCATTTGATAAACATCTGTAGTATGCAACATAATATATAGCCCATGATAAACATGGAGATGGATAAGTTATAACTCTTATTTCAAGGAACTTACAGTCAAATATGAAACACGGAGTTGAAAGAAGTATTGTGTAACTGACTATAGTAAAATGTGGTAAGATTTATTCAACATACGTGTAATGTCCAATCTTAATCAAATTAATATCAATACATCAAGGAACATTTTCTTTAATCATGTCTAAAAGATATAAGTAACAATATAAAGAGGTTCAATCTGCTTAATGAGAGACATATTCAGAGTATTGGTTTCCCATTTTTTTTCCATTGATTGTGACAGAACATGTACATGAATTATTATTTTTTGTCTTCATTAATTCATTGCTAGGATTTGTCAGGGAGGAACATTTCTAGATCTACTTTTGATTGCTTTAATTGTAGCTAGCTACAGATGCAATTAAGGATTTCATCATTTTGCAAGCAGCAATGGGAACAATAATCATTCCCCAATATATCAAGTCTAATCCACAGACACCATGAATATGTCAGGTTATATGGCAAAAGGAAATTAAGGTTGCAGATGGAATGAAGATTATCAATCAGCTGACCTTAAGCAGAAAAGCCTCCACCCATTATCTAGATGGGTGCAATGTAATCCCAATAGTCCGTAAAAGTGGAAGCAGGAAGCAAAAGAGAAGACTTGGTTGAAGACGTGATTACAGAATAATCAGGGATAAACAACATTGATTGCTAGACTGCAGATGGAACAGGTAATCACAGAAAAATGTGGGTTTTCTGGAAGTTGGAAACACAAAGAAATTGATTCACTTTCAGAGCTTCCAGAAAGGAATGCTTTTAACATAGTGAGACCCTTATAGAACTATAAGGCAATATATTTGTATCATTTTAAGTCATTGAATTTCTGATAATTTGTTGCAGCAACCAGAGAAAAGGAGAGAGTTTTGTAAGGTTATATAAACAGAAAAATGTGAAGCCTGATGGCAGGTAAATATATAGGACTATTCAGAAATTTCACAAGAATGTTATTAATATTTTTGTTGATTAAATCACTATAGAAGAAAATAGAATTTATTGAGAAAAGTTTCTCTAATATAATAATGTATTCTGCTCATTGACTCATTGGTTTAATTCAAAGCTAAATGTATTGGTCACCCAATGGCAAAGAAATGTACTTTATATGATAACCCATAAGCACAAGTTTTAAAGTTGGATTTAAGCGACCTGTCAAACAATCAGAAATTTGCAGTGTCTCCTGTTATTACAGAATTTAACTGGATTCTGATTAAAAAAAAAAAAAAAAACCCTCAGGAATAGAAAAATAGATTTTGAGGTAAAAGCCTCAGAATACATCATGAGTTTGTTTTCTTTTGGAAATTTTTACGTACGACACTTTTGTAAGTTGCATCACTGCAGCTTGCCAGAAGGGAAGAGAAAGGGAAGAGGTCCGCATGTTAACTGAGGTTTAAGAAAACGCCTCAGTGCTACTGTCTCAATTAGTCCCACGCTCTCCCTCCCCAGCTGTGTCCCCAAATCTGTTTTCTATATCTTATGTAAAATAGATAACCAGTGGGAAGTTGATATATAACATAGAAGCTCAACCCCGTGCTCTGTGACAGCCTAGAGGAGTTTGAGGGAAGTTCAGGAGGGAGGAGACATATGTATACCTATGCCTGGTTCAGGTTATTGTATGGCAGAAACCAACACACTAGTGTAAAGCAATTATACTCCAATTAAAAATAAGTAAAAAAAAAAAAAAAAAAAAAGAAGAAGAAGAACAACTCAGTAATATTAACTTTTGCAGTAATTAAATCCAATATTTTGCTCTCATAAAATCACAACATAGCTATTAAAAACAGTCTTTCTATCTTTGGTTATAAGGCAAGTGTCTTGCTCTGTATATGTGAATATCACTAGCTTCTAAACTTTCCCCCTCAAATTTCTTTTACAACATGTTTCTGGACAGTTTAATATTTTTAGGAACACTACTAGTATTATTATAGCAAATGAGACGATGCTACTAAATGTAATACATATGATTATTTCTATAATATTACCTTCATGAATATTATGACAAAGGAAACCAGTACAGATATCCAAATTGTCAATGCATCTGGGGGGTGGGGGGAATCCTTTTTGTAAGCCAGATTGCAGTTATTGTTTGTTATGGCATTTGAAGCTGATGACCTGAAATTTCATTGATGTTAGGACTTCAAGTATTAGTTATTATGACAAAACTTTAGCTGAGAAATAAACAAATATCTGTCTCCTCTCACCTTCCTGCATAGCCCATGAACTGTAACAATATTTATCAGGGCCCTGGAGTTATGTCCTGGATAAAAATAGAGCATCTTCCGTCTTTACCTTTTATGAGGTCACCATTTACAAGGTGACTTTTAAAAGATTCGTGGATACTTTGAATGTCAGTAAATGTTATTTCAATATTTTTTAAAGTTAATCTGAAGACTAAGGAGATTACATATTCTGTTTGTGTGACCTGGCCTGAGAACTGATCTTTCATGACCTGTTTTAAACTTGTGATGTTAGTGTGGAATGAGGCAACAGCAGGGAAAGGGAGAGAAAATGCTAATAAATTTGTTAGTAGTCAGAACAAAGGACATTATGTTCCAAAAGAGACAAATTTTGCTATTGTGTGCATTTTTCTTAATTTGAGTTGTATTTATAGTTGTCAGGATGTGTTTTTGGATATAGAATAAAAGTGGGAAAAATTTAAAATAAATACAAGAAAAAGTAAAAAATATATATATTATAACTTTTGTGTTTCCTCTAAGCAAAAATCATTTTGTGATTTAAAGTCCTCCTCCTAACACTGAAAAAGTCATATTTTTGTATCTTAAATCCATATACTTCAGAAGATTTCAAAGACCTTGTCTAAAGTTTAAATTTATCTCTCAAAGAAAATTTATATTTTTGGTTTGTAAAAAATAATTTATGATTCAACTACTTTCACATTTTTACTATTGATATGACATCAGGAAAATATCTGGGTGAAATATAATCATATAATAGGACACATGGTTAAATTTGCCACTGAGAAACTGGTGAGAAATAAAGTTTAACATTTTTGAAAATACAAAATGATGCATATATAATTCTTCAATTAAAAACATATATATATTTGTATTAGATTCCTCTCACGATTTTGCCTTGGCCACATAAGCCTTGCTGACAATAGAATTAAGTCAAATTTCACCTTGGGGGAAATAAATAGCTTCAATTCTGAAATTTATTAACCAGAATTCATTATATTTGTTATCAATAAACAATTCTGAAACTTTTGCTTCCTTTGGAGACCACATTGCAAGTGTTTAATTTAGAATAAAAAACATATAAAATGTGACTTAATACAGTTCTTTGGAACAATGTCTCTAGGAGGAAGCATCTTTAGTTTTCACAGAGGAAACATGATTTGAGAGATTATCTTTATGTTAAAGTGTGTATCTACTATGAAGTCTCTTTAATTATCTCTTTTCAGTCACAGGGATAGATAACACAGCAGGCTAGTTCTCTAATCCCCAAAACTTCAAGAGGTAAATAATCTCACCTGTGAGGTGTTTGGAGTGATAAGTGACTTCTTGCTCCACAAAATGATAATGATCTATTTATGTGCATGCTCTGTAACAGTATATTTCTAAAGATATAGATGTTGCTTTTGTGTTGCAGAAGGTAAGAAAGGATATTGAAGGCACAAACATAAAATAGTTCAGTTTTAATAAATAAATACATTTTCACCAGTGTTAAAGTAGTCAGAAACATAAATATTTTGCCCTGTGGCATGTGTGCTAAGTCATGTCCAACTATTTGCAGTCCTTTGGACTGTAACCCGCCAGGTTCCTCTGTCCATGGGATTTTTTAGGAAAGAATACTGGACACTTTAGCCCTTGATCTTTTACTGAATTAAATAGGTATGAGAAAAAAATAGAAAAAAAAAAAAAATTAGAAAATGTTAGCACCCAAGATTTGACACGGAACTTATTGTAGAGTAGTAGGGATTTGTAATAAAGATGGTTATGTGAACAAAGTAGGTATAACCTTCCTGCAGCCAGTGGTCCTGAGAATGGAGCTGGCCATTGCTGCTACATTGCTACTGGTCTGAAGAGCAAACTGTGATACAGAAACTTCAGCTTTAATTACCACTGGATCTACTGACCACCTTCAGTCAGAACCTTACTCTCTCTTTCTTGTTATTATGAATGAGCTATATATTTATCTACATTTCTTGATATTCTCTAAATTCTCAGTTTTGAATGTCATCCCTTACATTCCTTATTAAGTGCCGGGAGCTGGCAAGAGGACCTCCGCCCATGGCAAAGGTCATGAGGAAGGAGGCTTGACATACACAAAGGTGGGGTCGAGCCTCAGGAGTCCCCCTGGAAATCCTTGAGCATCTACCCCCACAGCCAGAGCCTGCCTACTTTACTACTTGTGCTCTCACCTACACCTCTGACTTTACTGGGGGCTGTCCCCCACTACCTCTCTCTGAAAAAAGAGTTAACTTAAAGCTTCAGTTAATAAAAATCCCTGGGTGTGACAGGAGTGTTTTAACCTACAAACTCCTCTGAAGGTTCTCTAGCCCACCTGACAGGCTTGTCCAGCCACGTGTGCTTCTAAAAACAGGTTCTTTAGAGAAGTTAGGAAACTATTAGTGGGCTGATTAGAAATTGTATTGGTGAAGGGTTTTTCATTTGTTGAGCCAATGTTTGCTGCTAAGTCTCCACATCGCCTACCCTTACACACATTAATGAATATATAGAAGAAATAAGTATTAACATTTGATACTAATCACGTTAGACCTTAGGCTAAGTAAATTCTTTCCCTGACTAAAACCCACTACACCCTCACCCTATAGGAATGTAAATTTATCTGGTGGAGTCTGTTTTAAGAATAATCACTCCTGGAGAAATAAATGTCCTGGTTGACTGACCACTATCACAAGGAGAAGGTCATAAATTGTCAGCAGGCCCCCTGGCCAGAAGACACACCTAAAAGCTCTGTATACATTTGTATGAAGCAAATAACTTTGATAAAAGTCAGGGCTGCTGACCCCACGTGACTTTTGTATACCATTTCAGTGTATAAAAGTAGACCATGGAAAATAAAGAATTGGGATCAGTTCCTGGAAAGACTGGTCTCCCCATGTCGCTCTCTCTCAAATTCTGGCTGAGTCTCCATCTGGAGCGCAGATCCCACCATGCTTACTAATTATGCCTGGGCTTCTAAGATCGGACCGGGGAGGCCTCAGTGTCTCCTCTCCTTCGGGAGAACGGAAAGACGCCTGAGGCCTACGTAAGTGGTGCAAACTTCTTGCCTTGAAGTTTTATTGGTCCCCCGCGTAAACCAAGCTACTCAGCCTCTTTTCTCCACTGAATTTTCCTACTGAGCTATCCTCGTTCTATTATTCTTTATATCTCTAATTATAACTATTGTATCCTGATCCTCACCGACGCCGTCTACACCTTGAACTCCCTGGATCAGCTGGGGCTGGTCCTCAGCAATTAAGGACAAAAGTCCTAATTCATTATCTCTTTCTCTTAGGTTTTCACAACCAGCTAAAAATAAGTTATGGTTTATCAAGTAGAAAAATAGAGATATAAACAATTAAAACTTCTATACCCCAATATTCTATATATTTTCTTATTTTCACAGGAAAGGAGAAATTCTTTTATTTCATAAAAGAATATCCAAAATCACTGCTTCAGTTTTCTTATTCTCATACACTTCTTTTAAACCACAATCCACTGGAACTTCATTATTTGTTGTTTGGTCGCTAAATCATGTCCAACTGTTTGTGATGCCATGGACTGAAACACGGAGACTTTCCTGTCCTTCACCAGTTTCTGGAGTTTGCTCAAACTCATGTCCTTTGAATCAGTGATGTTATCTATACAAGAAAGATTGCTGGTCAACGCCATCCATGACTTCTACATTTCAATGCATACTTTGTTGTGCTCAAGTTACTCACCCCAACAACACTTTTAATCACCACTGACCAAACTCTCTTGGTTTAATTTCCTCACTTGCATATCAGGCCATCACAGTCTCAGTTTTCCCTCCACATCACTGTTCAAATATCCAAAATCCTCTTCACTGGCCTCTTCTCTTTTCAATTCTTATGTATTACGTGCTGAGGGCTCATGCCTTAGTCCTTTATAATCATATACAGACATGATGTTCACCAAGCTTTTGCTTGTCAATGACACACATGTATATCTTTGACTCTTCTCTGAACCCAGAATTTCAAACCTTACAGAGCATCTCCACATGAATGTTTGATAAATATCACAAAACATATGTTCTCATAGTACGATGCTGCTATTTTCCAATAAACTATGTATTCTTTATTCTTCTGTCTTTTAACTATCTATCTAATACATATAATACTTTATTTATCAGAGTTCTTCATAGAAACAGAGTCAATTATATATATATATATATATATATATGTATGTATATTTGCTTTCCTGCTGGCTCAGGCAGTAAAGAGTCTGCCTACAATGTAGGATACCTGGATTTGATCCCTGGATTGGGAAGATTCCCTGGAGATGGGAATGGCAACCCACTTCAGTATTCTTGCCTGGATAATTCCATGGACAGAGGCGCCTAGGTGGCTACAGTCCATGGGATACCAAAGAGTCAAACATGAATGAGAAACTAACACTTTCACTTCACTTTCATATATGAAAATGAATATGCCATATATATGAATATGACATATTTATAATAAAGAAGTAAAGAGATTTTTTATGAAGTATTGGCTCATGCAATTATGGAGACTGAGAAGTCCCAGGATCTGCCCTATACAAGCTGCAGATCCAGGCAAGCTGATGGCATAGTTTGAAGGCTTGAGCCCTGGAAAGCCAAATGATGACGATTCCAGTTTCAGGACTTCTCTGAAGGTCTGAGGACCAACATTGCTGTGGCAAGAAGATGGAAAAGCATTGTCCCATTTCATGCACTCACACAAAGAGAGAGTGAATCCTCCCATACATCATATTTGGTTCTATCTAAGCCCTCAAGAGACTGGATGATGCCCATCTACATGGGAAAGAGGAATCCACGTTGCTCATTCTACAGATTCAAATGCTAATCTCATCAGAAACACTCACACACATGCTCAGAAATAAAGTTTAACCACATATCTGAGCAACTTGTGACCCAGTCAAATTGATACATAAAATTAACTACCATGCACTCAATTTGCTTCTTCCTACAAATATAGCCTTAATAGGGATCATCTTTCTTTCTGTTTCAACCACCTTAAGATAATGGCTTAAGTTTCCATTATCTATCAGGAAGCCAAGGACCAATAATTGAAAAGTATCCTCCCTGGCTCCTATTTTTGAAGACCCACTCATTACACCAAACAAGACTTTTCACATAGAATTCAAAAATAAACATAAAGAAAATAGCCACATTAAAATCATCCAATGTGTTTCGAATCCATTTATAATAAAATTCAAGCACCAGACCCTGATTTAAAAAGGCTTATGAGGTTTGGCACAAGTTTCCATCTCTCACACTACTTCCTACCATTTTCCTTCTAATTGATTACTTTTCAGTCACAGTAGTTGTGTGTGTGTGTGTGTGTGTGTGTGTGTGTTTTATTGGCCCTTGATTTTATCAGGACTCTCTCCAGATTACCAATAACTTCCACACAATTAATCTTTATTTCTTACAGCACTTATCATAATATTTACTTGCTCATTAAAGTTCTCCTTTGTTTACTGTCCATTTTCCACAGCAATATTATGCCCATGTGAGCAGTGATCTTTTCTGTTATATACACTGCTCTATCCCACAATGCTGAAAGAATACATGGCAGACTTTATTTTCTTGGGCATGAAAATCACTGCAGATGGTGACTACAGCCATAAAATTAAAAGACTCTTGCTCCTTGGAAGAAAAACTAGGACAAAACTAGACCATGTATTAGAAAGCATAGACATTACTTTGCCTACAAAGGTCTGTATAGTAAAAGCTAAAATTTTTCAAGTCATCATGTATGGATGTGAAAGTTAGACCATAAAGAAGGCTGAGAGCTGAAGAATTGATGCTTTTGAACTGTGGTGCTGGGCAGTAAGGAAATCAAACCTAAATGAAATAAACCCTAAATATTCATTGAAAGGACTGATGTCAAAGCTAAAATTTCAATACATTGGCCACCTGAAATGAAGAGTTAACTCATTAGAAAAGACCCTGATGTTGGGAAAGATTGAAGGCAGGTACAGAAGGGGATCTCAGAGGATGACATGATTGGATGGCGTCACCGACCCAATGGACCTGAGTTTGAGCAAACTCTAGCAGTAAATGAAGGACAGGGAAGCAGGGCATGCTGCAGTTCATGGGGTTGCAAAGAATCAGACACGACTGAGCAACTGAACAGCAACTATAGGGGAATAAATGAATATTTTTTTTCTGATGTTCAGACTAATTGGATTTACTCTTCTGGATTTAGAAATATGTGTTGTGGTTGTTTAGTCACTAAGTCCTGCCCAACTCTTTTGTGATCCCTGCTAGGCTCTTCTCTCTATAGGATTCTTCAGGCAAGAATACTGGAGTGGGTTGCCATTTCTTTCTCCAGAGAATCTTGCTGAAACAGGGATCAAACCCAGGTCTCCTGCACTGAAGATGGATTCTTTACCATCTGAGCCACCAGAGGCCCTCATATAAGCTGCTGCTGCTAAGTCACTTCAGTCGTGTCCGACTCTGTGTGACCACAGAGACAGCAGCCCATCAGGCTCCTCCGTTCATGGGATTCTCCAGGCAAGAACACTGGAGTGGGTTGCCATTTCCTTCTCCAATGCAGGGAAGTGAAAAGTGAAAGTGAGGTCACTCAGTCGTGTCCGACTCTTAGCGACCCCATGGACTGCAGCCTACTAGGCTCCTCCATCCATGGGATTTTCCAAGCAAGAGTACTGGAGTGGGGTGCCATCACCTTCTCCATAAGCTATATGAATATAAACATCATATAAACTATATGAATTGTTAAATATTCTTATTTCAAAGATTCTACAAAATACCAAATGAGCTAATGATTATCTCCAGTTTTTATAAGAGACCTGATCAACTTGGCAACAATGATAATTTATCTTAGTTTAATTCATGTCTTACCTTTCATTTGTAAAGCTGATTTTTCATTGGAAAATTAGTTGAATTTAATGATCTGTATAGAAGCATCCTAAATGTAGGAGTAGTAAATTTTAGTTGTACAAAAATGTAACTATTATATGAAGTTTTATGAAGAAACCAAACCAACACTCTATCCTAAATTAATTCAAAGCCCCACAACCACATGTTTTTCAATTTAAGTCCTTACAATTTTAATGCTTCATCCATTCATGTATGTATGTGTATACTAATTTTCAGTAAATTATTAGCTTATACACAAATGTTTATATTTTTCCAATATTCAATGGCAAAATATTTTTATCTTAATGTCATTTCTAAAGAATGTGAATCACTGAGTCTATCATTGCCAGATCTATTTCTCACTTATTATTTTCTCTTAATGCTTAAAAAGACTTCCCTGGTGGCTCAGACAGTAAAGCACCTGCCTACAATGCAGGAGAACCAGGTTCAATCCCTGGGTTGAGAAGATCTCCTGGAGAAGGAAATGGTAACCCTCTCCAGTATTCTTGCCTGGAAAATCCCATGGATGGAGGAGCCTGGTAGGCTACAGTTCATGGGGTTGCAAAGAGTTGGATACTTCTGAGTGACTTAAATTTAACTTTATTTTCTCTTAATGCTTCAAATAAGTCAAAATAATGAAAAGAACCATATGATTTCATGTTAATTAGAGAAAAGAAATATAAAGGAAAACATACTCTAAAATGGACAACCTGACATAAAGTCAGTATTTATTTAGATAATAGACAAAATAACAAATATTACAATTTAGTGGGGAAGTCATGTCCAACTCTTTGCAACCCCATGGGCTAAAGAGTCCTTGGAATTCTCCAGGCCAGAATACTGGAGTGGGTAGCACTTCCTTTCTCCCAGGTATCTTTCCAACCCAGGGATCGAACACCAGTCTCCTGCATTGCAGGCAGATTCTTTACCAACTGAGCTATCGCATTTATCATAAGCTCATATTTCATTTTAACTTTTGTCTATTATTAAAGTAACAGAGGGGAAGGAGGAGCTAAGATGGCGGAGGAATAGGACGGGGAGAACACTTTCTCTTCCACAAATTCATCAAAAGAACATTTAAACGCCGAGTAAATTCCACAAAACAACTTTTGAATGCCGGCAGAGGACATCAGGCACCCAGAAAAGCAACCCATTGCCTTCTAAAGGAGGTAGGAAAAAATATAAAAGACAAAAAAAAAAAGAGAGACAAAAGAGGGAGGGACGGGCCTCTGTCCAGGGAAGGGAGTCTTAAAAAGAGGTTTCCAAACACCAGGAAACATTCTCACTGCCGAGTCTGTGCCGAGCCTGGGAAGCACAGAGGGCAACATAACAGGGAGGAAAAATAAATAAACAATTAAACCCCACAGATTATGAGCCCTGTGGTAACTTCCCCAGCGGAGAAGCAGCGCAGATGCCTGCATCTGCCATTATCAAGTGGTGGCTGGGCAGGGAGGCATGGTGCAGCCTGCATCGTTTAGAGTAAGGATCTGGCTTGAATATCCTGAGTGCTACCTGAGCGAAATAATTTGGGCTAGCAAACCAGACTGTGGGATATGTACCACACAAAAAGCCAGCCTTAAGCTAAGAGACTGCCAGGCACGCGCACAGAACAAAGGACTGTACAGAGATAGCCGGCTGCAGACCATTCCCCGCTGGTGACAGGCAGCCAGAGCCGGAGGGAGGCAATCGCAGCCCCAGAGAGACATTATCTACAAAACTGTAAGTAGGCATCTTTGCTAACTAAGACTTCTTGGGGTTCTGGACAGTCAACATCCGCCTGAGAAGGTGCGCCGGTTGTACACTTAGAAAACCGAGCGGCGGGAAGGCAATAAGTTGCAGAAGCTGCGCTCGCTAAACACCTCATCACCTGTGCTGCTGGAACCTGGAAAGGGCACAAAACACAGGCCCAACTGAGTCTGGGCCTCTGAGGACTACCCGAGTGCCTGAACTTGAGCGGCTTAGACCTGGGAAGGGCAAGCAGCCCAGGGCCGGCCGTGGATGGTTCCTGGCCGAGAAATCTAGAGCCTGAGCAGAGTGGGCAGGGAGGCTACACGCGCCGTGAGCGGGGGCAGGCCCAGTGTGGCTGAGGCACTGAGAGCACATGCCAGTGTTATTTATTTGCAGCATCCCTCCCTCCCCACAGCACGACTGAACAAGTGAGCCTAAAAAAAAAAAAAAAAAAAAAGGTGTCCACCACTGCCCCCTTTGTATCAGGGCGGAAATCAGGCACTGAAGAGACCAGCAAACAGAAGAAGCTATAACAGAGGGAACCGCCATGGAAACGACAGGCAATAAACAAAAAACCCGTGGTTAGTACCAACTACATAGGAAGGGGCCTATAGATCTTGAGAAATATAAGCCAGAACAAGGAACTAGCCAAAAGTGAACTGAACCCACAATACCCACAACCATATCAGAGAAAGTGATATGTATATTTTTAATATTTTTACGATCATTCTTTCTTTCTTATTTTTTTAATTAAAAAAAAATAAATCCTCTATTACTCTTTTAATTTTCACTTTTATAACCTACTATTACTTTGTAAAAAAATAAATAAATACATAAAAGACCCTTAAAAAAAAAAAACTTCATATATATATATTTTTATAACTTTTGTTACGCTTTTTTTCTTTCTTTCTTTTCTTTAAATATGTATTTTTGAAATTCCAAACTCTGCTCTAGATTTTTAATTTTAGCTTTTTGGTATTTGTTATCAATTTTGTACCTATTTTTTTTATATATATAATTTTGTGATTTTTTTTTTTCCTCTCTATTGCTATCTCTTCATCTTTTCTTTAACATTGTATTCCTGAAATTCCAAACTCTACTCTAGATCTTTAATTTATGCTTTCTGGTATTTGTTATCAATTTGTACCTATATCTTCTTTATAATTTTTGTGACTTTGTTTGTTTTTGATTTTGTTTTTGTTTTCTTTCTTTCTTTTTTATTTTTTTTGCTATCTTTCTGTCTCTTCTTCTTTTCTTTAACATTGTATTTTTGAAATTCCAAACTCTACCCTAGATTTTTAACTTTTACTTTGTGGTATTTATCAATTTTGTACCTATATTTTCTTTATAACTTTTGTGACTCTTTTTTTTTCTTTTTCTCTCTCTCTTTTCCTTCTTCTTTTCCTTAACATTGTATTTTTGAAACTCCAAACTCTACTCTAGATTTTTAATTTTTGCTTTTAGGTATTTGTTACCAATTTTGTACCTTTAAGAACCCAATCTTCAGTACCTACTTTTTACTAGGGAGCGAGATTACTGGCTTGACTGCTCTCTTCACTTCCGGACTCTCCTTTTTCTCTACCAGGTTGCCTGCATCTCCTCCCTAACCCCTCTCTACTCTACCCAACTCAGTGAATTTCTGTGTGTTCCAAACGATGGAAAACACTTAGGGAACTGATTACTGACTGGATTTGTCTCTCTCCTTTTCATTCCCTCCTTTAACCCTCCTGACCACCTCTGTCTCCTTCCTCCCTCTTCTCTTTTCTGTATAACTCTGTGAACATCTCTGAGTGGTCCAGTTGTGGAGTGCACATAAGGAAGTGATTACTGGTTAGCCTGCTCTCTCCTCTATTGATTATACCACATCTCATTTGGATCACCTCTAACTTCCTCCTCCCTCTTCTCTTCCCCATGTAACTCTCTGGGTGACCCTCACAGTGGAGAAACTTTTCATCTTTAACCTAGATGTTTTATCAATGGTGCTGTATAGAAGGAAAAGTTTTGAGAATACTGTAAAAATAAGACTGATAACTGGAAACAGGAGGCTTAAGTCCAAACCCTGACTGCAGGGAACATTAATTGACAGGAGCTCATCAAATGCCTCCATACCTACACTGAAACCAAGCACCACACAAGGGCCAACAAGTTCTATGGCAAGACATATCAAGCAAATTCTCCAGCAACACAGGAACATAGCCCTGAGCTCCAATATACAGGCTACTCAAAGTCACCCCCAAACCATAGACATCTCATAACTCATTACTGGACACTTCTTTGTACTCCAGAGAGAAGAAATCCAGCTCCATCCACCAGAACACTGACACAAGCTTCCCTAACCAAGAAACCTTGACAAGCCATCTGTACAAACCCACACAGAGTGAGGAAATGCCACAATAAAGAGAACTCCACAAACTGCCAGAATACAGTAAGGACAACCCAAACTCAGCAATTTAAACAAGATGAAGAGACAGAGGAATACCCAGCAGGTAAAGGAACAGGATAAATGCCCACCAAACCAAACAAAAGAGGAAGAAATAGCGAATCTACCTGATAAAGAATTCTGAATAATGATAGTGAAATTAATCCAAAATCTGGAAAGCAAAATGGAATCACAGATAAATAGCCTGGAGAAAAGCATTGAGAAGATGCAAGAAAGGTTTAACAAGGACCTAGAAGAAATAAAAAAGGGTCAATATATAATGAATAATGCAATAAATGAGATAAAAAACACTCTGGAGGCAACAAATAGTAGAATAACAGAGGCAGAAGATAGTATTAGTGAATTAGAAGATAGAATGGTAGAAATAAATGAATCAGAGGAGAAAAAAGAAAAATGAATTAAAAGAAATGAGGACAATCTCAGAGACCTCCAGGACAATTTTAAACGTTACAACATTCGAATCATAGGAGTCCCAGAAGGTGAAGACAAAAAGAAAGACCATTAGAAAATACTAGAGGAGATAATAGTTGAAAACTTCCCTAAAATGGGGAAGGAAATAATCACTCAAGTCCAAGAAACCCAGAGAGTCCCAAACTGGATAAACCCAAGGCAACACACCCCAAGACACATATTAATCAAATTAACAAAAATCAAACACAAAGAACAAATATTAAAAGCAGCAAGGGAAAAACAACAAATAACACACAAGGGAATTCCCATAAGGATAACAGCTGATCTTTCAATAGAAACTCTCCAAGCCAGGAGGGAATGGCAAGACATACTTAAAGTGATGAAAGAAAAGAACCTACAGCCCAGATTATTGTACCCAGCAAGGATCTCATTCAAATATGAAGGAGAAATCAAAAGCTTTACAGACAAGCAAAAGCTGAGAGAATTCAGCAACAACAAACCAGCTCTCCAACAAATACTAAAGGACATTCTCTAGACAGGAAACACAAAAAGGGTGTATAAATTCAAACCCAAAACAATAAAGTAAATGGCAACAGGATCATAATTATCAATAATTACCTTAAATGTAAATGGGTTGAATGCTTCAACCAAAAGACAGAGACTGGCCGAATGGATACAAAAACAAGACCCCTACATATGTTGTCTACAAGAGACCCACCTCAAAACAGGGGACACATACAGACTGAAAGTGAAGGGCTGGAAAAAGATTTTCCATGTAAATAGAGACCAAAAGAAAGCAGGAGTAGCAATACTCATATCAGATAAAATAGACTTTAAAACAAAGGCTGTAAAAAGAGACAAAGAAGGTCACTACATAATGATCAAAGGATCAATCCAAGAAGAAGATATAACAATTATAAATATATATGCACCCAACATAGGAGCACCGCAATATGTAAGACAAATAGTATCAAGTATGAAAGGAGAAATTAACAATAACACAATAATAGTGGGAGACTTTAATACCTCAATCACACCAATGAATAGATCAACCAAACAGAAAATTAACAAGGAAACACAAACTTTGAACGATACAATAGACCAGTTAGACCTAATTGATATATATATATATATATATAGGACATTTCATTCCAAAACAATGAATTTCACCTTTTTCTCAAGCGCACATGGAACCTTCTCCAAGATAGATCACATCTGGGCCATAAATCTAGCCTTGGTAAATTCAGAAAAATTGAAATCATTCCAAGCATCTTTTCTGATCAAAATGCAGTAAGATTAGATCTCAATAACAGGATAAAAACTATTAAAAATTCCAACATGTGGAGGCTGAACAACACACTGCTGAATAACCAACAAATCACAGAAGAAATCAAAAAATAAATCAAAATCTGCATAGAAATGAATGAAAATGAAAACGCAACAACCCCAAACCTGTGAGACACTGTAAAAGCAGTCCTAAGGGGAAAGTTCATAGCAATACAAGCATACCTCAAGAAACAAGAAAAAAGTCAAATAAATAACCTAAGTCTACACCTAAAGCAACAAGAAAAGGAAGAAATGAAGAATCCCAAGGTTAGTAGAAGGAAAGAAATCTTAAAAAATTAGGGCAGAAATAAATGCAAAAGAAACAAAAGAGACCATAGCAAAAATCAACAAAACCAGAAGCTGGTTCCTTGAAAGGATAAATAAAATTGACAAACCATTTGCCAGACTCATCAAGAAACAAAGGAGAAAAATCAAATCAATAAAATTAAAAATGAAAATGGAGAGATCACAACAGACAACACAGAAATACAAAGGATCATAAGAGACTACTATCAGCAATTATATGGCAATAAAATGGACAATGTGGAAGAAATGGACAAATTCTTGGAAAAGTACAACTTTCCAAAACTGGATCAGGAAGAAATAGAAAATCTTAACAGACCCATCACAAGCACGGAAATTGAAACTGTAATCAGAAATCTTACAGCAAACAAAAACCCAGGTCCAGATGGCTTCACAGCTGAATTCTACCAAAAATTAAGAGAAGAGTTAATACCTATCCTAATCAAACTGTTCCAGAAAATTGTAGAGGAAGGTAAACTTCCAAACTTATTCTATGAGGCCAACATCACCCTAACCAAAACCTGACAAAGATGCCACCAAAAAAAAAAAAAAAAAAAAAGAAGAAGAAAACTACAGGCTAATATCACTGATGAACATAGATGCAAAAATCCTTAACAAAATTCTAGCAATCAGAATCCAACAACACATTAAAAAGATCATACACTATGACTAAGTGAGCTTTATCCCAGGGATGCAAGGATTCTTCAATATCCGCAAATCAATCAACGTAATACACCACATTAACAAATTGAAAAATAAAAACCATATGATTATATCAATAGATGCAGAGAAAGCCTTTGACAAAATTCAACATCCATTTATGATAAAAACTCTCCAGAAAGCAGGAATAGAAGGAACATACCTCAACATAATAAAAGCTATATATGACAAACCCACAGCAAACATTATCCTCAATGGTGAAAAATTGAAAGCATTCCTCTAAGGTCAGGAACAAGACAAGCGTGCCCATTTTCACCATTACTATTCAACATAGTTTTGGAAGTTTTGGCCACAGCAATCAGAGCAGGAAAAGAAATAAAAGGAATCCAAATTGGAAAAGAAGTAAAACTCTCACTGTTTGCAGATGACATGATCCTCTACATAGAAAACCCTAAAGACTCCACCAGATAATTACTAGAACTAATCAATGAATATAGTAAAGTTGCAGGATATAAAATCAACACACAGAAATCCCTTGCATTCCTGTACACTAATAATGAGAAGATAGAGAAATTAATGAAAAAATTCCATTCACCATTGCAACGAAAAGAATAAAATACTTAGGAATATATCTACCTAAAGAAACTGAAGACCTATATATATAGACAACTATCAAACACTGGTGAAAGAAATCAAAGAGGACACTAATAGATGGAGAAATATACCATGCTCATGGATTGGCAGAATGAATATAGTGAAAATGAGTATACTCCATAGTGCTTGTACTAGTTTGCATTCCCACCAACAGTGGAAGAGGGTTCCCTTTTCTGCATTCCCTCTCCAGCATTTATTGCTTGTAGACTTTTGGATCGCAGCCATTCTGACTGGCGTGAAATGGTACCTCATAGTGGTTTTGATTTGCATTTCTCTGATAATGAGTGATGTTGAGCATCTTTTCACGTGTTTGTTAGCCATCTGTATGTCTTCTTTGGAGAAATGTCTATTTAGTTCTTTGGCCCATTATTTGATTGGGTCATTTATTTTTCTGGAATTGAGCTGTAGGAGTTGCTTGTATATTTTTGAGATTCGTTGTTTGTCTGTTGCTTCATTTGCTATTATTTTCTCCCATTCTGAAGGCTGCCTTTTCACCTTGCTTATAGTTTCCTCTGTTGTGCAGAAGCTTTTAAGTTTAATTAGGTCCCATTTGTCTATTTTTTATTTTATTTCCAATATTCTGGGAGGTGGGCCATAGAGGATCCTGCTGTGATGTATGTTGGAGAGTGTTTTGCCTATGTTCTCCTCTAAGAATTTTATAATTTCTGGTCTTATGTTTAGATTTTTAATCCATTTTTGAGTTTATTTTTGTGTATGGTGTTAGAAAGTGCTCTAGTTTCGTTCTTTTACACGTGGTTGACCAGTTTTCCCAGCACCACTTGCTAAAGAGATTGTCTTTAATCCATTGTATATTCTTGCCTCCTTTGTCAAAGATAAGGTGACCATATGTGCGTGGATTTATCTCTGGGCTTTCTATTTTGTTCCATTGATCTATATCTCTTTCTTTGTGCCAGTACCATACTGTCTTGATGACTGTGGCTTTGTTGTACAGCCTGAAGTCAGGCAGGTTGATTCCTCCAGTTCCATTCTTCTTTCTCAAGATAGCTTTGGCTATTCGAGGATTTTGGTATTTCCATACAAATTGAGAAATGATTTGTTCTAGCTCTGTGAAGAATACTGTTGGTAGCTTGATGGGGATTGCATTGAATCTATAAATTGCTTTGGGTAGTATACTCATTTTCACTATATTCATTCTGCCAACCCATGAACATGGTATATTTCTCCATCTAATAGTGTCCTTTGATTTCTTTCACCAGTGTTTTATAGTTTTCTATACATAGCTCTTTAGTTTCTTTAGGTAGATATATTCCTAAGTATTTTATTCTTTTCGTTGCAATGGTGAATGGAATTGTTTCATTAATTTCTCTTTCTATTTTCTCATTATTAGTGTACAGGAATGCAAGGGATTTCTGTGTGTTGATTTTATATCCTGCAAATTTACTATATTCATTGATTAGTTCTAGTAATTATCTGGTGGAGTCTTTAGGGTTTTCTATGTAGAGGGTCATGTTGTCTGCAAATAGTGAGAGTTTTACTTCTTCTTTTCCAATTTGGATTCCTTTTATTTCTTTTTCTGCACTGATTGCTGTGGCCAAAACTTCCAAAACTATGTTAAATAGTAATGGTGAAAGTGGGCACCCTTGTCTTGTTCCTGATTTTAGAGGAAATGCTGCCTTATGATCCAACAATCCCACTGCTGGGCATCCTCACTGAGGAAACCAGAATTGAAAGAGACACATGTACCCTAATGTTCATTGCAGCACTGTTTATAATAGCCAGGACATGGAAGCAACCTAGATGTCCATCAGCAGGTGAATGGATAAGAAAGCCGTGGTGCATATACACAATGGAGTATTACTCAGCCGTTAAAAAGAATACATTTGAATCAGTTCTAATGAAGTGGATGAAACTCGAGCCTATTATACAGAGTGAAGTAAGCCAGAAAGAAAAACACAAATACAGTATACTAATGGAATGTATATGGAATTTAGAAAGATGGTAACAATAACCCTGTATACGAGACAGCAAAAGAGACATTGATGTATAGAACAGTCTTTTGGACTCTGGGAGAGGGAAAGGGTGGGGTAATTTGGGAGAATGACATTGAAATATGTATAATATCATATATGAAATGAGTCGCCAGTCCAGGTTTGATGCACAATACTGGATGCTTGGGACTGGTGCACTGGGACGACCCAGAGGGATGGTATGGGGAGGGAGGAGGGAGGAGGGTTCAGGATGGGGAACACATGTATACCTGTGGCAGATTCATTTTGATACATGGCAAAACCAATACAATATTGTAAAGTTAAATAAAATTAAAAAAAAAAATAAAACAGTACAAATATATTCTCTTACAGTTCTAGAAGCCAGAATTTTTGAAATGGTTCACCATGTTTCCTTCTTTCTGAAGTCTCTAAGAAAGAACCACTTTGTTGCCTTTTCTCCCTTCTAGCAGGAACAGCACTCCCCCTTTAGTGACTTCATCCTCCATATTGAAAGCCAGCAGTGTAGCATGTTTTCTCTCTCTGACCTTCTGATTCTGATGCTGCTTGAGTCTAACTCTATTGTTTCCTTCTCTGAAGGACCCTGTGATTACATGGGTTTCCCAGGTGATGGTAGTGATAAAGAACCCACCTGCAACACAGGGAATTCAAGAGACATGGGTCCGATGCTTAGGTCAAGAAGATCCCTTAGAGAAGGGCATAGAAACCCAGTCTAGTATTCTTTCCTGGACAGTCCCATGGATAGAGAAGTCTGGCAAGCTATAGTCCATGGGGTTGCAGAGAGTCAGATATCACTGAAGCGACTTAGCATGCATGTATGTGATTACATTGGACTCATCTATGTAATTCACGATAATTTCTTCATCTCAAAATCTTTAGTTATATTTTTATAGTTCCTTTTGCCTGTAAAAAAGAACAGATTTGTATGCTCTGGGAATTGTAAAATATTTAATATCTTTGGAGGGCTGCTAATCACACTGTAACACCATTTTAGTGTGACAATAAGGAAACATGATATAAGTGGACAGGTGTCCCCATTGGAAGTTTAAAGATCAACATAGTTTTAATGCACGTTCATTGCAGCATTCTTCGCAAGATCCAGCACACAGAAGAAATCTAAATGTCCATCAACAGAGCAATGGATAAAGAAGATGTAGCACGTATGCAAAATGGAATATTATTCAACCATAAAATGAATGAAATTTTGCCATTTGCAGAGACATGAACAGTTTTATAGGAAGCTGCCTTTGAAACTCTATACCATCTTCTTAAATATTTTAAAAAAGGAAAGCAAACCTAATTTTGAGGGGGTAAAAACTGAAGTACAAAATGGAGAAATGAAAACAAGAGAACTAAATTTGCTCTTTTATATTGGTGAAATATATAGATATATTTTCATCCCTTAAATATGACTACAAAAAAAAAAAAAAAACAAAGAAAAAGGTTTCGTAAGTCTTTTATCCATATCTTAAAAGTTAATTTAACAAACATACCTTCCAAGCCATCTTATGTGAAATATAAGTATCACAATTCTTACTTGGGGGGAGGGTATCAAATCCAACTCAGCTACATATTAGAAAATAATTAATGCAAGGAAAAAAATGTATAAGAGAGTAAAAAAAAGACACTATATACAACAAAATTTAGTTTTTAAAAAAATTAGTGAAAAAGTTAAAAATATTTATCAAAACTGCCTTATACAATTTTCAGTTGCAGAGCAAAGAATCTTACATTTAAGGATTTATACAAAGAAAATAAGAATATATATACAGAAGTGATTTTCATTTTTCTCTACAAGGAGTTGCAAATACTTTCTGCAAAGAATCAGATAATACATATTTTATCAAAACATAACATTTTATTGCCACAATATGACAACCTAAAATATTGTATAAGTTCACTATTAAAATCAAAACAATGACAGGTGGAAGAGAGTATACAATTCAATGAACTGAATGAGATAAAAAAATTATAATGATTTAGAGTAAATATAAATTATTCTAAAAGCTACACATTATTAGCATCAAATAATTTAATTTCTTAATGTCAAATGGATTACTCAGAGTCAAGATTTGCATGAAGTTAGTGAGGCAGTCAGCTCAGGTACCCTATGTAATAGTTGCACAGTGATTGAAAAACTCAGTAATCAAGATGATATTTTAATGTAATATTAAACATATTGTCAAACTATGGCCTAAATATTGAATGCCTAATTTTGTATATTCAATATTGTTGAAATCAAGACCTGATTTGGGTCAAACAAGTGCAGTTTAAATCATTACATTGTTAAAATTTTGACATTTTGTTAATTATAGACATTTTTATTAATAGTGTTTTAAGCTATTTTATTAAAATACTATATATTTTGATTACTGGATTTTGGTTCTGATTTTTCATTATCGTTATTGTTGCCTTACTAGCTTCACTGTAATTACAACACTAGAAACAGCAAACGCAATTTAATATTAAGAAAATATATTGAAGCTTGCTAAAAATTTAATATTTAGATTTTACAGAAATTCACTATATATAACAAATTTTCTCTTGTTATTGGTCATTTTTTTTTATTATTATTACAATAAGCGGGAGTTGGTGATGGCCAGGTAGGCCTGGCGTCCGGCGGTTCATGGGGTCACAGCGAGTCAGACACGACTGAGCGACTGAACTGAACTAACTGATCCCTAGGATATCTGTTATGTCTTCATATAACTTAATGTAAATATTTATGGCTTAACAGTTATTCTTTCATCAGAAATCATCATCATGGGTTTAAGAATGGTGATGCTTCTAAATTAAATATTAAGAAATACAAATGTACTGATTGGATTCTTACAGCTCATCTGCTTTTAAAACATGTTTAAAAAACCTAGAAGTTATGTTAAATAGTAAAAATAATCTTTTATTTTAAAATTATCACAATCATATAGGTAATAAAACAAGAGAAGAAATATCTTTTTAAAAAATCCTTATAGCTAAGATCAATAAAGTATGGAGACTTCATTGGTGGCTCAGTGGTAAAGAATCCACCTGCTAATGCAGAAGACACTAGACGTGAAAGTTCAATTCCTGAGTTGGAAAAATCCCCTGGAGTAGGAAATAGCAACTTGCTTCAGTATTCTTGCCTGAAAAATTCCATGGACAGAGGAGCTACCGTCCATGGGTTGCAAAAGGTGGAGCATGACTGAATGACAGCACACAAAATACTTTTAAATATAATACATTTAATGTAACTATAATTTTCTCATGCATAAATACATACTACATGTTGTATGGATTAAACTGTGTCTAACTTTCCAGTAAAATATACAAAATAATGATTTATCTGTTAAAATAATTTTAAATATTATAAACTTACATACACATGCACACACACACACATATAAGTATCAATTGTCCTGTGTAAAAAGAACATGCTCTGTTTTTCTCCCTATTTATTGTCCACAATTTTTTAGTTTGACACAATATGGAAGTAATTTGAAATTGGAAAAAGATATATTTGCAACATAATAAAATATATGATTTCACCTGTTTTATGTTTTGATGAGCAGTTCTATAATTTAATGTGGTCTAATGTTGGATGTGAGAGTTGGACTGTGGAGAAGACTCTTGAGAGTCCCTTGGACTGCAAGGAGATCCAACCAGTCCATCCTAAAGGAGATCAGTCCTGGGTGTTCATTGGAAGGACTGATATAGCTAAAACTCTAATACTTTGGCCACCTCATGTGAAGAGTTGACTCACTGGAAAAGAATCTGATGCTGGGAGGGATAGGGGGCAGGAGGAGAAGGAGACGACAGAGGATGAGATGGCTGGATGGCATCACCGACTCAATAGACATGAGTTTGAGTAAACCCTGGGCAGCTGGTGATGGACAGGAAGGCCTGGCAGTGCTTTGATTCATGTGGTCGCAAGAGTTGGACATGACTGAGTGACTGAACTAAGTAGCCAACTAATGTATCTATTGCTTTTTCCATGGAGCATTTTGTTCTTATGTCTTGAGGTATTTTTTTTTTTTTTTGCAAGAAAATCAGACCAGATCAGATCAGTCGCTCAGTCGTGTCCGACTCTTTGCGACCCCATGAACTGCAGCACGCCAGGCCTCCCTGTCCATCACCAACTCCCGGAGGTCACTCAGACTCACATCCATCGAGTCAGTGATGCCATCCAGCCATCTCATTCTCTGTCATCCCCTTCTCCTCCTGCCCCCGATCCCTCCCAGCATCAGAGTCTTCTCCAATGAGTCAACTCTTCGCATGAGGTGACCAAAATACTGGAGTTTCAGCTTTAGAATCATTCCTTCCAAAGAAATCCCAGGGCTGATCTCCTTCAGAATGGACTGGTTGGATCTCCTTGCAGTCCAAGAGACTCTCAAGAGTCTTCTCCAACACCACAGTTCAAAAGCATCAATTCTTCGGCGCTCAACCTTCTTCACAGTCCAGCTCTCACATCCATACATGACCACAGGAAAGACCATAGCCTTGACTAGACGGACCTTTGTTGGCAAATTAATGTCTCTGCTTTTGAATATGCTATCTAGGTTGGTCATAACTTTCCTTCCAAGGAGTAAGTGTCTTTTAATTTCATGGCTGCAGTAGAGATTATATTTATATTTGTATAGTGATATTGTATCCTGCAACATTGATAGACTCTCCTTTAATTCTTAAAACTTCTGGATTATTTCAGATTTTTTCTATGTACAATATTAAAATAGTCTAATAAAATTACACAATATTATCATTAAACATATGGTAGCTCAGACGGTAAAGCGTCTGCCTACAATGCGGGAGACCCAGGTTCGATCTCTGGGTGGGGAAGATCCCCTGGAGAAGGAAATGGCAACCCACTCCAGTATTCTTGCCTGGAAAATCCCATGGACTGAGGAGCCTGATTGGCTACAGTCCATGGGGTCACAAAGAGTGGGACACAACTGAGCGACTTCACTTTCACTACCTTGACAACCCAGAGGAAAAAAACAAAGAATGTTATTGGTGCTTCCAATAGACATAGTTTGCTTATATTCAAATATTGAGATCTCTGATTATCATGAAACTGAGAGATTTTAAAATACTCATTTATACTTATCTCCACCTGTTTCAGAGGAAGTATCTCAGAGGATTGTTCCTGTGAAGCACAGTTTTTACTCTATTTGTAGTAAGAACTGATTTGGCTTCCAAATAGATTTCAAAACCTTTGTCATAACTACTCTTAAGAAATGCAGTTGCCTTGCTAAGTTATCTGTAATATGGTTTGCTTAGTTGCCACTGTTTTCTCTTATAACTCACCTCTCTCACCCAGTCTCATGTGGGTACATCTGACTGTTGGAACCTTGGAGGCATAGGAGCACCCTAGCTAAACATGAACCATAGAAGAAGTCAACATATGCTTGGAGAAATCCTAACTCCAGTATTTTCCAAGTAGCTCCTGATAGAGGCTACATCCTGCTCCAAAACAGACTTTTTTTTTTTTTTTTTTTTAATGTGGGGTAAAAACATCTAAGCATAATTTTAAACTGTGAAATGAACAAATGCCCCAAATACAGCACTGATGCATTTCTGAGGTAGAGGAAACAAAATAATTCTGAAATCATATTTTGCAAGGTTATAATGCCTTGGAGTGTAAATAAAACCTGCAGGCAAAGTCTGGTTTTCTGCCTATTGTTGCAAATGAAGCTTAATTGGAAAATGGCCATGCCTAGTCATTTATCAATTATCTTGCGTTGCTTGCACTACAACAGCAGGCTTGAATAGTTTCCAAGAGACCATTCAGCTTGCAAATTCTAAAATATTATCTGGTCCTCTACATACCACACACACAAAAGTTGAACAAGTGTTTAGATAGCATGCATAGATTTGTAGATTTGCCACTGGAAAAGAAAAAAATCCCTGAAATTTGTTTATAAAGGCAGAGATACAGCAAATACATAAAGGAAGGAGATTTTGAGTATGTTTAGTTCATGATAGGAATAATTGCCTGAATGATGACAGCTAGTCAGTATGAGGCTGTGTAGTCTGATACTGGCAATTTAAGTTCAGAGTGTTTTTATTTCTTCAATAATATTTGCAACCCATCTTAGGAATCTAACTGAAACGTACTTCCTCCTTTGTCACATGACATAGGTAATTGGAGGATCAGTTGTTCAGTTTTCCTAGATGATTCTGAATTAAGAATGCCTTTTTGAGAGTGTTAGAAAGGAGTGCACTTAAACCTGCTACAAAGATATGATTTTTTAAGTGGCTCTGACTTTGAAAGGGAACAAATTATGATAGAAAATAAGGAAATGCTCCAGCTCAAATCTAAACTCAGATATAAGAGTTTTGGGTCAATAGCAACTTCTGATACCCCTGACACCCACAAGATGCTTAGCAATTCTTCTGTAACAAAGAGATTCAAGTAGGAATCAATGTTTCTCAAGGGCCAATGGGGAGTCCTTTCTAACACACTCTTCTCCAGGCTTTGAGAATAAAACTCAGAAGAAGGAAACTATATCTGAAAAGTCAGCATAAGAAAGTCACCTGGGATCAATAATTCAGAATCGCAAGAATGGGCCCCAAGTCATCACACTCTACTCTTTAGTAGAAACAGAATTTGTCAATATTTGTTGATCCCATTAAATTTTCATCTAATAGGCAACCTATGTATATTTTCAATTTCTCACTGAAAGAATTCTTCTTTTTACATCAGTGTCCCTTTTTTCTCCTATTGTATTTTTTATCACACTACCTTTTTTTTTATTAAAAGGTAAAATCTTTTTAAAGAAAATTCTGTGAACATGAAAAACAAGAAGTCTAATAGTCAACATGGCATGGTATGACATCACAATTGCTTAACATATAGAAATTAAAGACTTTGATTCACAGTTTTATATAAGGCACCTGTCCAATAATCACCCTTAGAAAAAAAGAAAAAGGAAATATTTTGCAACATTCACATGAGACAGAGGGATTTAGAGAATATACATAAAATTGCATTCCTTGAGGAAAGTGTAATGGTATATAATGGTTTTCTCTTCTTATTAATAATTTTTACTACAAGCTGAAAAGTCTTTCATATCTGGTTACTATGAGCTTCCTCGACTTTATACTTGCCTGAAGCCATATTCTTCCTTCCAAACAAACCAGCACCTCTCAGTTCTCTGGGTGTATCGTGTTAACAGTGCTTTTTGCCCTGGAAATGTCAACCCACTCTAGGATTCTTGCTTGGGAAATTCCATGGTCAGAGGAGCCTGGTAGGCTATAGTTCATGGGGTCGCAAGAGTCCAATGTGACCGAACATGTACACTTGCACCCTTGCTGTACAAACTTTAGTAACTTCTCCAACATATACCCATTCACATACCTACCAAAATTAAATGTTGCCTCTCATTCTTCAGTTTCCAGTTTAGTCTCCCTTACATCAGGTGGACATCTTGGCCATCAAACTCAATCAAACCCTTAGAAGCCCTTCTTTATACACTTAATAGTTTTGTAATATGACTGATATTTGATAGATAGTAAATATTTTTCTGAATGAGTAAATTATTAAAAGTTTCATCCAGCTCATTTGTCTTTTGAAGACTAGGCATGGAAAAGCACAAAATGTGGTTTTATAGCAAGAATGAGTGTACCTAGAGTTCCAGTACATGTTATTGTAAAATTCAGTATTTTTTATGTTCCATCCATTGTCAGAAGCTGACAGAGAACCCAAGGTACATATAGCTAAAATCACAAAGTATCAGCCTGCGTTTCTGAGCTATTTAACAAAGTGATGTGATGTGAATTCTATCTCCTTTGTTTATCAGTCTTTGGATTCTTCGTTCAACAAATATTTATTGAAAACAAAAAGCTACCCTGGCTCAGGCACTGTTATTACAGTGTTGTATAAGACTTGGGAAGCTTAATTATGATACAGATGTAAACCATCTGTATGTAAACCATTTTCCTTTCAGTTCTGAATTGGTAAGTAACTTTAATGCAAAAAAAAAAAAAAAAAAAGATTGTTTTTATCTTGTACTTTCTCACCACTCACACTTATTCTACAGTTATCAAAATTCCTGTGTTTTCATAAGTTGAAATGTAGGAATAAAATCAAACTTTACAGAATAATATTTTCTTCTAATTGCAAATCACTGTTACTGAAATACTAGAGTTCAAAAAGCACAATCCAAGAAACTTACACAACATGCATTGCATAATCTTATTCAGTTTTTATTTCTGTTTACCTGTATTATTCTTAGTGCATAGACAATAGAATTTCACTTTGCAAAAAAATTATTAATGACAAAGCACCACAGCTATATCTGTGTGATATAGTCATAAACAACACCTAAATCATGCTACATGTATTTGCATACACATAGAAATCTTTACAAATATACATATAATTGTCCTTGCTAACTGTATCTGTGTTAATCTCTTGCACTGGAATATTAGCTCCTGGGTAGCAGAATTTAGCAAATCATGGCAGTTGGTGACTGCAGCCATGAAATTAAAAGATGCTAGTTTCTTGGAAGGAAAACTAAGACAAACCTAGACAGTTTATTAAAAAGCAGTGATATTCCTTTACAGACAAAGGTGTAGTCAAAGCTATGGTTTTTCCAGTAGTCATGTATGTATGTGAGAGTTGGATCATAAAATCTGAGCACTGAAGAATTAATGCTTTTAATTGTGGTGCTGAAGAAGATCTTGAGAGTCCCTTGGACAGCTAGATAATCAAATCAGTCAATCCTAAAGGAAATAAATGCTGAATACTTATTGGAAGGGCTGGCACTGAAGCCAAATCTCCATTACTCTGGCTGCCTGATGCAAAGAGCCAATTCATTGGAAAAGCCACTGATGCTGGGAAAGATTGAAGGAAACAAGGAAAAAGGATGCAGTAAAGGATGAGATGGTTGGATGGCATCACTGATTCAATGGACATGAGTTTGAGTAAACTCTGGGAGATAGTGAAGGAAAAGGAAGCCTGGCATGCTGCAATCCATGGGGTCACAAAAAGCTGGACACAACTTAGTGACTGAAAAACAATACAGGTAGCTGGTACAGTGTTATAAGGAGAGGTTACAACTGTGAGAATAATGATTAAAATATTATTTTAAATCATCTAAGGATAAGTGGTTTAGACTAATGTTGAAATTTGATGTTCAATGAAAACATTTGTTGAGAAAAAAGTAGAATAAGAAATTAGAGAAATCATCTTTTTTATATTTCCATTTGTAAAATTAGTGCAAGTGGTATGCTTATAAGCTATTCTCACACTGATCATTCAGTGAAGTAGCTACTAACTTATAATAAATTTTCACTCTCTAAGAGTTTTTTGTTGTTTTACATGAAACTAAAAGATTTTCATCAAAAGTGTCAAGATGTTTTTCAGTCTTGGATATGTACTTATCAGGCTAATTTAATGCCAAATTTTATTTTCCTTACTAAGTAGATTTATAGGGATGTATGTTTGTCACATGATAAATATATGTATCAGAAATTAAAATAATTCTAGCATTTTATTGTTACCACATGTGACTTTTTAAACAGAAAAACACTGCCTTGAAGGTACCCTCTGCTTTGTGAGATAATTCACAGAAACAAATCCATTCTCTTTGTATATTTTTTGTATACTGTGGAAGAAGATCTTTTATATTCTGCAGGTTTGATGGCATTTTAAAATATCATCCTTAACAAATGCATTTGTCATGTTCAGAAAATGGAAATAAGAGTTAGAAGAAGACTTCCCTCTGAAGCCTGGGAGCACTCTCACTTTAGTGTTATGACAAAGCATAGACTACGACACCAGCAAGTGCCCCTCTGAGTTCGTATTTGAATGAATAATCTTAAAAAGGAACTGAGTGTCAGAAGCCTATCTCCTATGACCCAATCTCACTTCTCGGTCATGGAAGGATAGTGTTTGTAAGATTGAGGTGAGAACTCAGCCCCAAACTGAAGAAAGCTATAATCAGAAATCTCCTTCACTTTAAAATTCCTTGTCTTTGAAGAAGTAAATATCATGTTGTTTTGGTTTCTGCGTTAAGCACAGTACATAATCATTATACATAGCTTGAATAATATACTGATAATATAAGGAAAATACAACATTCATCCATAAATCCATTATATATTTCCTTCAGTTTTATCTAGAGCTAATGAACATCGACAAAACTCAGCTATTCTGGCTTAAACTTGTATGCAAATGACATTCAACTCTCCTGTGTTCACTTTTTCTTTCTGTGGGAAACAGAAGAATTGAGCTGAGTGACATGCTGCTAAATTGGGAGTTTCTATTAAAATGCTGAGAGAATATGTAAGTTCAGATCAGATCAGATCAGTCACTCAGTCGTGTCCGACTCTTTGCGACCCCATGAATCGCAGCACTTCAGGCCTCCCTGTCTATCACCAACTCCCGGAGTTCACTGAGACTCACATCCATCGAGTCGGTGATGCCACCCAGCCATCTCATCCTCTGTCGTCCCCTTCTCCTCTTGCCCCCAATCCCTCCCAGCATCAGAGGCTTCTCCAATGAGTAAACTCTTCACATAAAGTGGCCAAAGTACTAGAGTTTCAGCATTAGCATCATTGGTTTGCTATGCTATGCTATGCTATGCTAAGACACTTCATTTGTGTCCGACTCTATGCGACCCCACAGACGGCAGCCCACCAGGCCTCCCCGTCCCCGGGATTCTCCAGGCAAGAACACTGGAGTGGGTTACCATTTCCCTCTCCAATGCATGAAAGCGAAAAGAGAAAAGTGAAGTCGCTCAGTCATGTCCGACCCCCAGCGACCCCATGGACTGCAGCCTACCAGGCTCCTCCGTCCATGGGATCTTCCAGGCAAGAGCATCATTGGTTTAGGGGCCCTTAAACTGGTCCTTTCCTAAAAACATCTGCTAGATGAAACTAGATCAATGGGAGTTTACAATGTGTTTATCAATGGGAGTTTACAACTATAAAATGGGAGTTTACAATGGGTTACAATGTCTGAAACTTTGAAGTTGAAAGGAGGATAGGAAGTACCATGTGAGGGCAAGGGACCGCTCATGAATAGGAGTCATACATGAAACGGCCCAACCTGAAGGAAGTGAAAAAGCCTTGAAAATACCTTCAGGAAAATGTTTGCATCTTGTTAATGCAAAGGTCAAAGAGGAATTTACTATGAACACAGTGAGTTCTGACAGCATAGCTATGGGAGAGAAAAAAAAGTTAAGGAGGTAAGATTGAACAAGGGCTAGACAGTCTTCTACTGCCAGGCCCTTGCTGGTCAAGGGCAGAGTGAAATATGTCTCACTTTATAATGAGGAATGAAGCTCTGAAAAATTTAATTGAATGAGCATTCTAATTTCTGAACTCAGTTTTGTTTCAAAGTTGAAAGCAACTGAGAGACTGTCTTTCCTACCAACAATCAGAAATATCTTGAGCCTTCTGGAATTTGCATTCAATTGCAGGAAAAAACTATAATCTTCTATTGAGTATTAAAGTAAATTTAGGAGATGAACCTTAGACTATGACTTAACAACTTTCATTGTTTGTACCATGCTTAGACAACACACCATTTACCATTTCTATAATGATGTGGTGATGTAGCTATGTTTAACATATTTAAATTATTCTAATTTATGTGTCTAATGCTCACTTTGTGGCATGTGCTAAGTTGCTTCAGTCGTGTCTGACTCTTATGGACTGTAGCCCACCAGGTTCCTCTGTCTATGGCATTTCCCAGGTAAGAATACTAGAGTGGGTTATCATTTCCTTCTCCAGGGAATCTTTCCAAATCAGAAATCAAACCCATGGCTCTTGCACTGCAGGCAGATTCTTTACCACCAAGACATCAGGGAAACCCCTAATTTACAAAGAAAGAGATTTATTTTTTTGTAACTAAGTATGGGCTGACAAACATCTAAATGCGGAGTTCCAAAGAATAGCAAGAAGAGATAAGAAAGCCTTCTTCAGTGATCAATGCAAAGAAATAGAGGAAAACAACAGAATGGGAAAGACTAGGGATCTCTTCAAGAAAATCAGAGATACCAAAGGAACATTTCATGCAAAGATGGGCACGATAAAGGACAGAGATGGTGTGGATCTAACAGAAGCAGAAGATATTAAGAAGAGGTGGCAAGAATACACAGAAGAACTGTACAAAAAAGAGCTTCAAGACCCAGATAATCATGATGATGTGATCACTGACCTAGAGCCAGACATCTTGGAATGTGAAGTCAAATGGGCCTTAGAAAGCATCACTACGAACAAAGCTAGTGGAGGTGATGGAATTCCAGTGGAGCTATTCCAAATCCTGAATGATGATGCTGTGAAAGTGCTGCACTCAGTATGCCAGCAAATTTGGAAAACTCAGCAGTGGCCACAAGATTGGAAAAGGTCAGTTTTCATCCCAATCCCAAAGAAAGGCAATGCCAAGGAGTGCTCAAACTACCGAACAATTGCACTCATCTCACACGCTAGTAAAGTAATGCTCAAAATTCTCCAAGCCAGGCTTCAGCAATATGTGAACCGTGAACTTCCTGATGTTCAAGCTGGTTTTAGAAAAGGCAGAGGAACCAGAGACCAAATTGCCAACATCCGCTGGATCATGGAAAAAGCAAGAGAGTTCCAGAAAAATATCTATTTCTGCTTTATTGACTATGCCAAAGCCTTTGACTGTGTGGATCACAATAAACTATGGAAAATTCTGAAAGAGATGGGAATACCAGACCACCTGATCTGCCTCTTAAGAAATCTGTATGCAGGTCAGGAAGCAACAGTTAGAACTGGTCATGGAACAACAGACTGGTTCCAAATAGGAAAAGGAGTACGTCAAGGCTGCATATTGTCACCATGTTTATTTAACTTATATGCAGAGTACATCATGAGAAATGCTGGACTGGAAGAAACAGAAGTTGGAATCAAGATTGCCGGGAGAAATATCAATAACCTCAGATATGCAGATGACACCACTCTTATGGCAGAAAGTGAAGAGGGGCTAAAAAGCCTCTTGATGAAAGTGAAAGTGGAGAGTGAAAAGGTTGGCTTAAAGCTCAACATTCAGAAAACGAAGATCATGGCATCTGGTCCCATCACTGCATGGGAAATAGATGGGGAAACAGTGGAAACAGTGTCAGACTTTGTTTTTCTGGGCTCCAAAATCACTGCAGATGGTGACTGCAGCCATGAAATTAAAAGACGCTTACTCCTTGGAAGGAAAGTTATGACCAACCTTGATAGCATATTCAAAAGCAGAGACATTACTTTACCAACAAAGGTTCGCCTAGTCAAGGCTATGGTCTTTCCTGTGGTCATGTATGGATGTGAGAGCTGGACTGTGAAGAAGGCTGAGCGCCGAAGAATTGATGCTTTTGAACTGTGGTGTTGGAGAAGACTCTTGAGAGTCCCTTGGACTGCAAGAAGATCCAACCAGTCCATTCTGAAGGAGATCAATCCTGGAATTTCTTTGGAAGGAATGATGCTCAAGCTGAAACTCCAGTATTTTGGCCACCTCATGCGAAGAGTTGACTCATTGGAGAAGACTCTGATGCTGGGAGGGATTTAGGGCAGGAGGAGAAGGGGACGACAGAGGATGAGATGGCTGGATAGCATCACTGACTCGATGGATGCGAGTCTGAGTGACCTCCAGGAGCTGGTGATGGATAGGGAGGCCTGGCGTGCTGCGGTTCATGGGGTCGCAAAGAGTCGGACACGACTGAGCCACTGATCTGATCTGATGGGCTGACAAAAAGTTCATTTGAGTTTTATGTACCCTCTTACAGAAAAACCTGAGTGAACCTTTTGGCCAGCCCAGTATTAGATACATTAGATGTTAACAGTGTCCCTGAAATACTTAATGTCAATATAAATAATTGAAAGTGTTATTTGCTCAGTCGTGTCCAAGTCTTTGTGACGCTATGGGCCAGGCTTGTGAGGCTCCTCTGTCCGTAGAATTTTCCAGGCAGAAATACTGGAGTGGGTTGCCATTCCCTTCTCCAGGGGATCTTCCTGACCCAGGGATCGAATCAGGTCTTCTGTATTGCAGGCAGATTCTTTACCATCTTGCTCTCTTACCATTAGACTCAATTTAAGCATGATTAAGAATATCTTCTGTGTATTGAGTTGAAAAATGACATTGTAGTAAAATAGAAAATAGGTTGATAGAACATGGGAATATTAACATAAAATATTCTTTTATATTAAATGTACCTATAGTAGGGTATTAGTTAATGATTAGTAGTTGAACTGCTTTATCAAACATATTTATGAAATAATAGGTGATATAGAGATAAACATAGACCTTTCACTTTTGAAATAAAGGAGACAGAGCAAAACCTCCCAATGTTGAGCCACTCACTTGAACTGTACATTTCTTCATTCATGCTTCTTTCATATATTCTGTATAATTTTTAAACATAGTGTATTATAAAATATTATACTCATTCATAGCTTTTGGGAAAGAATGAGGAGCAAGAGATATATACAAAGGTGAGTAGAATTTATGTTATTTTTCAAGATGTTCAATGTGCTAGACACTTTCATATTAAGTTTTCATTGCTTCCTCACAATTAACACAAAATTGGCAGCTAAAAAAAGATATATTTATACTGCCAAAATTTGCCCAGGTCAGAATTTGCAAGGGCTTTGCTAGACCCTCTGCTAAGGGTTTTACAAGGCTGCAATTAGGGCATCAATTGCAGGTACTCTTCCCAACTTATATGGCTGTTGGAAAAAGTATATTTCCTTGCAGTGGTAGAACTCAAGGCACTCTGCTTCTTCAAGCTATGAAACAAGCAGATAAGTGAGAGACAGAAGAATGGGAAAAAGTGTTGCAAGAGTTTCTGGTACTTCAGTATCTCATCTTGAGATCCTATTGTAAAAGGCTCAGCTGATTAGGTTGATTAAGGACCTTAATTCTACTTGCAAAATTATTTTATCAGGCAATAAATTAGTCATAGGAATGATAATCCTTGAGTATCCACTCCTCACGTTCAAGGAGTGGCAGGTATTTGGGACCCTCCTCAGAATCTGTCTCCCAAAATCTGCTTCCTTTTTTCCAACAGAGTTTTCCTGTCAACAAATGACAGGAAGTTGGTAATCTTGTCCTCTAGGTTTTACTTCTGAAAGTGGACTTTACATAACATCATGGCATACAATTCCTAATAAGAGATACTGAAAGGCACAAAATCAAATTGTTGCCTCTTATTTAAATATCTGCCAAGAAAAAGGTCCATATAGTCAGATCTATAGTTTTTCCATTAGTCCTACATGGATGTGAAAGTTGAGCCATAAAGAAGGCTAAGCACCAAAGGAGTGATTCTTTTGAACTCCAGTGCTGGAGAAGATGCTTGAGAGTCCCTTGGACTTCAAGATCAAACCAATCAATTCTAAAGGAAATTAATACTGAATATTCAGTGGAAAGACTGATGCTGAATCTGAAGCTCCAATAATTTGGCCACCTGATGTGAAGAGCTGACTCACTGGAAAAGACCCTAATGCTGGGAAAACTGAAGGCTGGAGGCAAAGGGGACAACAGAGGACAAGATAGGTGGATGGCATCACCAACTCAATGGACAGGAATTTGAGCAAGCTCCAGAAAATGGCGAAGGACAGGGAAGCTTGGCATGGTGCAGTCCATGGGGTTACAAAGAGTCAGACAGAACTGAGCAACTGAACAACAGCAATAAAGTATCAAGTTTGGATGAAAATTGGAGTTGCTATTTATATGTTAAGACAAAGAGTGAAAAATGATAACAAAATAATTTCATGTCAGTTGTAAGATTTGAAGAGATTCAAATTTTCTATGTTCTAGAAAGTGTTTCAATGATACCCCTCTCCAAGTGCCCCAGTGCTGAACATTCACCAGTGTTTGCCTTTATATCTATGTTGGTGGATAACAACAGTAGGACACGTTATATGATGTGGGTAGAACAGTCATGGAAACATGTAAGACTATGATATTTGAAAAACATCAAATGAGAAAGTTTCATTGGGAAGCACTTTTACTGAAGAAAGTATTCATGAAATTATCTTTAACCTCTAGGAAAACTAAACATTAAAATCAGTTGGATGATATTTTTTTTCTAAAATATATTTGACACGCAAAAACTGAAAATAATTATGTTACAGTAAGTAAATTTAAACCTTAAGAAGATAAAACAGCAAATAACAGCCATCTTGTTTTAATAAAAAATTGACATTAAATTAAGAAACAGAAACTATTTCTAATACTAGTTTACTCTTATGTCTTATGGGCCTTCTCCCTAACTATCTTAAAGATGACTGTTGAGATACTTTTGGGAGGCAAAGAAATAATGTTTAAGCCTGAGTCTTGAGCATTGCAATGTTCAATAATTCTATTGATGATATTAATATATGTGTGTGTGTGTATATATATATATATATATACCTTAAATATGAATATTTTCACAACAAATGCAATACGAAATAGATTTATTCCCAGTCTTTGCAGTCAGGAATAGTCATAAAACATTTTTAAAATTCTGAAAATCATCTGCTGACCCATGTCTCTGCAAACAAATGTGTTAAGGTTTCTAGGGGGTTTCTAGATTTCTCAATCAAGCCACACTGTGACACCAGTCATCCTCAGAGCTGCAGTCAGTGCTTTTAATTTAATTCACAGATTTTTTATTGTTTATTTTTTTAAAAAATGCATCTATACAATATATCAGTAAATCCTATCAGGCAATTTCTTAATGAAATGTTCACTGGTAAATCCATGAGTTGAAACTTATTGTTGACTATAACATATTGAATTGGAGAACTGAACATAATCATTTATTAAAATTTAACAACCCAGAAGAATAACCTAAACTTTTTAAAATATAAAATGAGTTGCTATTAGGTACCCAAAACTGCCTTCCTTCATTAAGAATTTAAAAATATAAAGGTGAGAAAACTAAAGTCATTTTTACTCTAGATCCATACTAATATATCAATATGCAATGTCAACATTTCATAAATGAACATGCTTTATAAATTATTGCAAATAAAATATATAATGTGAAAAATAAGCTTATATATTCTCAGTTTTAAATCACATTTTATATTTCTATCTAATTGAAATTTTAACCATATTACATATTTCAAATATGAGAAATTAGACACAAATGATATAATATAAAACAAATTAGAAAATATTTGAAATATTAAGCCATATAATAGGTTCAATTTGTGACTTAATTAAGGAAAATTGGAAAAAGCTTCCACAAATATATTTCATTAAAGTTTATAGTGAAAGCTGTCAATCATCTCAAGGCTGAGTGACTATGTCACATTTCATTTGGAAAAATGAGAACAGTTTCTCAATATCCAAATGATTGTTCCCATCCATTCAAAATACTCAAGAAAGTTCCCTAAGAAATACTCGCCCCAACACACACACACACACACACACACACACACACACACACACACACACATATGCATACTCAAGGATTTTTCTTCTAAGTGCATATTCTGTAAGAGTCTATTAAAAAATACAATATTTTAACAAAATGCATTGAACTGCAAGTAGAGAATATTTGTATATGTTCAATTAAAGTTTTATGGATTGTTGACACTTTCTGGATCCCAATTTATAAAAATTAATTAAGTGGTGCAGTAGTAAAGAATCCTGCCCATGCAGGAGACTCAAGAAATATGGGTTTGATCCCTGGGTCAAGAAGATGCCCTAGAGGAGAGCATGGCCAAACTTGCCTGGAAAATCCCTCCCCAGGTCAGTAGGTGCTCAATATGCTACTGGAGATTGGTGGAGAAAAAACTTCAGAAAGAATGAAGGGATGGAGTCAAAGCAAAAACAATACCCAGTTGTGGATGTGACTGGTGATAGAAGCAAGGTTCAATGCTGTAAAGAGCAATATTGCATAGGAACCTGGATTGTTAGGTTCATGAATCAAGGCAAATTGGAAGTGGTCCAACAGGAGATGGCAAGAGTGAACATCAATATTCTAGGAATCAGCGAACTACAATGGAGTGGAATCAGTGATTTTACCTCAGATGACCATTATATCTACTACTGTGGACAGTAATCCCTTAGAAGAAATGGAGTAGCCATCAGAGTCAAAAAAGAATCTGAAATTCAGTACTTGGATGCAGTCTCAAAAATGACAGAATGATCTCAGTTCATTTCCAAGGCAAGTCATTCAATATCAGGGTAATCCAAATCTGTGTCCTGACCAGTAAAGCTGAAGAGGCTAGAGTGGATTGTTTCTATGAAGACCTACATGATCTTTTAAACTAAGACCCCAAAAGATGTCCTTTTTGTTATAGGGGACTGGAATGTAAAAGTAGGAAGTCAAGAAACACCTGGAGAAACAGGTAAATTTGGCCCTGGAGTACAGAATGAAGCAGGGAAGAGACTAATAGAGTTTTCCTAGGAGAATGCACTGGTCAGGAAACACCCTCTTCAACAACATTAGAGAAGACTCTACAAATGGACATTACCAGAAGGCCAACACCGAAATTGGATTGATTATATTCTTTGCAGCCAAAGATGGAGAAGCTCTATACATTCAGTAAAAAAAAAAAAAAAAAAAAAAAAAAAAGGAGCTGACTGTGGCTCAGATCATGAAATCCTTATGGCCAAATTCAGACTGAAATTGAAGAAAGTGGGGAAAACCAGTAGACCACTCAGGTATGACCTAAATCAAATCCCTCATGATTTTACAGTGGAAGTGAGAAATAAATTTAAGGGCCTAGATCTGAAAGATAGAGTGCCTGGTGAACTATGGATGGAGGTTCGTGACATTGTACAGGAGACAGGGATCAAGACTATCCCCATGGAAAATAAATACAAAAAAGCAAAATGGTTGTCTGGAGAGGCCTTACAAATAGCTGTGAAAAGAAGAGACATGAAAGGCAAAGGAGAAAAGGAAAGATATAAGCATCTGAATGCAGAGTTCCAAAGAATAGCAAGGAGAGGTAAGAAAGCCTTCCTCAGTGATCAATGCAAAAAATAGAGGAAAACAACAGAATGGGAAAGACTAGGGATCTCTTCAAGAAAATTGGAGATACCAAGGGAATATTTTATGCAAGATGGGCTTGATAAAGGACAGAAATGGTAGGGACCTAACAGAAGCAGAAGATATTACGAAGAGGTGGCAAGAATACACAGAAGAACTGTACAGAAATGATCTTCATGACCCAGATAATCACGATGGTGTGATCACTCACCTAGAGCCAGACATCCTGGAATGTGAAGTCAAGTGGGCCTTAGAAAGCATCACTATGAACAAAGCTAGCAGAGGTGATGGAATTCCTGTTAAGCTTGTTCAAAACCTAAAGATGATGCTGTGAAAGTGCTGCACTCAATATGCCAGTAAATTTGGAAAACTCAGCAGTGGACACAGGACTGGAAAAGGTCAGTTCTCATTCCAATCCCAAAGAAAGGCAATGCCAAAGAATGCTCAAACTACCGCACAATTGCACTCATCTCACATGCTAGTAATGTTCAAAATTCTCCAAGCCAGGCTTCAGCAATATGTGAACTGTGAACTTCCAAATGTTCAAGCTGTTAGAAAAGGCAGAGAAACCAGGGATCAAGTTGCCAACATCCACTGGATCATTGAGAAAGTAAGAGAGTTCCAGAAAACATTTATTTCTGCTTTATTGACTATGCCAAAGCCTTTGACTGTGTGGATCACAATAAACTGGAAAATTCTGAAAGAGATGGGAATACCAGACTACCTGACCTGCCTCTAGAGAAACCTATATGCAGGTCAGGAAGCCCCAGTTAGAACTGGATATGGAACAGCAGACTGGTTCCAAATAGGAAAGGGAGTACGTTAAGGCTGTATATTGTCACCCTGTTTGTTTAACTTACATACAGTGTACATCATGAGAAATGCTGGCCTGGATGAAGCACAAGCTGGAATCAATATCTGCTTATGCTTTGGGATAAATATCAATAGCCTCAGATATGCAGATGACACCACCGTTATGGCAGAAAGTGAAGAAGAGCTAAAGAGCCTCTTGATGAAAGTGAAAGAGGAGAATGAAAGAGTTGGCTTAGAGCTCAACGTTCAGAAAATTAAAATTGCTGAGAGAGGGAGAGGGTGGGAGTGGGAGAGGAAGAGGGTGGGATGATTTGGGAGCATGACATTGAAATAAGTATAATATCATACATGAAACGAGTCGCCAGTCCAGGTTCGATGCCTGATACCGGATGCCTGGGGCTGGTGCACTGGGAAGACCCAGAGGGATGGTATGGGGAGGGAGGAGGGAGGAGGGTTGAGGATGGGGAACACATGTATACCTGTGGCAGATTCATTTTTATACATGGCAAAATCAATACAATATTGTAAAGTTAAATAAAATAAAAATAAAATTAAAAAAAAAAAAAAGAAAACTAAAATCATAGCATCTGGTCCCATCACTTCATGGCAAATAGATGGAGAAACAGTGACAGACTATTTTTCTTGGCTCCAAAATCACTGCAGATGGCAACTCTAGCCCCCAAATTAAAAGACCCCTTTGAAGGAAAGTTATGACCAACTTAGCATATTAAAAAGCAGAGATGTTACTTTGACAACAAAGGTCTGTCTAGTCAAGACTGTGATTTTTCCCATAGTCATGTATGGGTGTGAGAGTTGGATTATATAGAAAGCTGAGCACCAAAGAATCTATGTTTTTTTTATTATTATTATTATTTTATTGTGATGTTGGAGAAGACACTTGAGAGTCCCTTTGACTGCGAATAGATCCAACCAGTCCATCCTAATGGATATCAGTCCTGAATATTCATTGGAAGGACTAATGCTGAAACTGAAACTCAGATACTTTGTCCACCTGAAGGGAAGAACTGACTCTGGAAAAGACTCTGATGCTAGGATAGATTGAAGGCAGAAGGAAAAGGGAATGACAGAGGATGAGATGGTTGGATGGCATCACCCACTTGACAGACATGAGCTTGAACAAGCTCCAGAAATTGTTGATGGACAGGGAGGCCTGGTGTGCTGCAATAAATGGGGTCACAAAGAGTCGGACATGACTGAACAACTGAACTGACTTGTGCATTGGCAAGTGGGTTCTTTACCACCAGCACCACCTGGAAAGCCCTTCATGCATACACACTAACCAATGAATATACAAACATTTGTAAGTATCGATATATGTAAACATCTATATCTATACTGAGTTAAATATCAGTTTATACAGATGTATCTGATTCTAACCCATTGTCTGTTCTTATTTTTTTTCCATTGTTGGATTTTAAGGATTGTTTGGATAAAAGCCCTTTTCACATGTATTTGAAAATATTTTGAGTCATGGCACATCATTTCATTCTCATCAGAGCGTCTTTCATAGAATACAACATTTAGCTCTAAGAAAGCCCAACGTAATTTGATTTTTTTCTTTCTTGAGTCAATCTTTAAGTGTTGTATCTAAAAATTCATGCCAAACATATGGCCAGCTAGATTTTCCATCATGATTCCTTATAAAATTTTATTTTAGGTTTGTGTTTTACATTTAGGTCTCTAATCTATTTTGTGTTATCTGAAATGTGTAAGATATATGTCGATTACTTTTTATATATGGATGCCTAAGTGTTTCAGTATTGTAGTATGTTGAAAAGATTTTTCATTCAGATGTTTTTGTGCCTTTATCAAAAATAAGTTGACTATATTTGCATGGTTATATTTTTGACTCACTATTCTGATCAATAGATTTATGTGTATATTCTTCTGCCAATCTCATTCTGTCTTGATTACTGTACCTTTGTAGGAGATCATGAATCAAGTGGCATCATCCCTTTGAAATTGTTCTTCTGCAGTATTAATATTATGTTTGCTATACTGGGTCTTCTGCTTTTCCATATAAACTTTTTAAAAACAGGACACCTCATGGTATTGGTTGAGGAAGCACTGAATCTAGAGATTTGGTTGGGAATAACTTGCATCTTAATAATGTTTAGTCTTATCTATACACATAAACTATTATCAGATCAGATCAGATCAGTCGCTCAGTCATGTCCGACTCTTTGTGACCCCATGAACTGCAGCACGCCAGGCCTCCCTGGCCATCACCAGCTCCCGGAGGTCACCCAGACTCACACCCATCAAGTCAGTGATACCATCCAGCCATCTCATCCTCTGTCGTCCCCTTCTCCTCCTGCCCTCAGTCCCTCCCAGCATCAGAGTCTTCTCCAATGAGTCAACTCTTCGCATGAGGTGGCCAAAATACTGGAGTTTCAGCTTTAGCATCATTCCTTCCAAAGAAATTCCAGGATTGATCTTCTTCAGAATGGACTGGTTGGATCTTCTTGCAGTCCAAGGGACTCTCAAGAGTCTTCTCCAACACCACAGTTCAAAAGCATCAATTCTTCGGTGTTCAGCCTTCTTCACAGTCCAGCTCTCACTTCCATACATGACCACAGGAAAGACCATAGCCTTGACTAGGCGAGTATAATAAACTATTATACTATTTGTTTATGTTCTCCTTGATTCATTTTCATGAAATTAAAAGGTTCTTACTCCTTGGAAGCAAAGTTATGACCAACCTAGACAGTATATTCAAAAGCAGAGACATTACTTTGCCAACAAAAGTCTGTCTATATTCAAGGCTATGGTTTTTCCAGTAGACATGTATGGATGTGAGTTGGACTATGAAGAAGGCTGAGCGCCGAAGAATTGATACTTTTGAACTGTGGTGTTGGAGAAGACTCTTGAGAGTCCCTTGGACTGCAAGGAGATCCAACCAGTCCATTCTGAAGGAGATCAGCCCTGGGATTTCTTTGAAAGGAATGATGCTAAAGCTGAAACTCCAGTACTTTGGCCACCTCATGCAAAGAGTTGACTATTGGAGAAGACTCTGATGCTGGGAGGGATTGGGGGCAGAAGGAGAAAGGGATGACAGAGGGTGAGATGGCTGGATGGCATCACCAACTCGATGGACATGAGTTTGAGTGGACTCTGGGAGTTGGTGATGGACAGGGAGGCCTGGTGTGCTGCCATTCATGGGGTTGCAAAGAGTCGGACATGACTGAGCAACTGAACTGAACTGAACTGATTTCTTTCATCTGAATTTTATAGATTTTTATATTAAGATGCTGTACTCATTTTGCTTGATACCTAAATATTTTAATTTTGGTGCTATCATAAGTTGTTTTGATTTTACCTGTTTCATAAATTCCAATTGTTTATTGCACTTAAAAATGGAAATAATTGACTTTGTATCTGAATCATGTGTATTAATTTCCTATGGCTAGCATAGCAACGGAGAAGGCGATGGCACCCCACTCCAGTACTTTTGCCTGGAAAATCCCACAGACGGAGGAGTCTGATAGGCTGCAGTCCCTTGGGGTCGCTAAGAGTCGGACATGACCGAGCGACTTCACTTTCTCTTTTCACTTTCATGCATTGGAGAAGGAAATGGCAACCCACTCCAGTGTTCTTGCCTGGAGAATCCCAGGGACGGGGAAGCCTGGTGGGCTGCCGTCTGTGGGGTCACACAGAGTCGGACATGACTCAAGTGACTTAGCATAGCATAGCATAGCAAAGTAACTACAAACTGGTGGTTTAAAATAACCAACATTTGTGTTCTCACACTTCTGGGGAATAGAAATCCAGATTTAAAGTGTGAGCAGAGTTATGCTCTATGTATAAGCCTCTGGGTAGAATTGTTTATTGCTTCTGCCTAACTGCAGTTTTTCTTTCCATGCTTCCTCTTCCTTGGCCGCCAGTAACCTTGCTCCAATCTCTGTCTCTGTTGTCATATTATGTTCTTCCTACTTTTCTCTGTCTACATTCTCCCCTTTTTAAAAGGCTACCAGTCATATTGGATTAATGTACACTAATGGCTTCATTTTTGCTTGATATTATCTGCACAGAAATTATTTTCAAGTAAAGTCACTCTCATAGGTATATGAGTTAGGGCTAAGTGAAGTCACTCAGTCGTGTCCAACTATTTGCGACCCCATGGACTGTAGCCTACCAAGTTCCTCCATCCATTGGATTTTCCAGGCAAGGGTACTGGAGTGGTTTGCCATTTCCTTCTCCAGAGGATCTACCTGACCCAGGGATTGAACCCAGGTCTCCCACATTGTAGGCAGACCCTTTAACCTCTGAGCCACCAGGGAAGTCTGCAGTACATCTTTTGGGAGACACAGATCAACCCATAGCACTATGTACTCTGTGACAGTGTTCTAACTAGTCAGTTCCAGGAATTTTCTGGTTGATCCTTTGAGACTTTATGCATAGATAATTATGTCATATGCAAACAGTCATAGCTTTCCCCACCTCTTCTTGGTAGATATACACTTTACTTCCTTTTTCCCACCTCTTCTTGGTAGATATACACTGTACTTCCTTTTTCTTGTCCTGTTGCACTAGGTAGGACTTCTAACACGATGATGCATAGGAGTGATGAGAGAACATAGTTCTGTTCCCCATCTTACGAGGAAAACTATCAATTTTCTCACCGTTCACTTTAATGTTAGCTGTAGATTGTTCATAGATGTATTTTATGAGGTTAAGAAAGTCTCCCTCTGTTCTTAGGTTGAATAGAAATTTAACATGACTGGGTGCTATTTTTCGACAAGAGGTTTTTTTTTTCCTCACATCAATTCATATAATCATATGAGGTTTATTTTTTATCCTGTTAATAGGGTTTAATTTAATAGGGAGTTATCTTGGCAAATTTTCGAATGTTGAACCAGCCTTGCATGCTGGAACATTTCCCATTTGATCATGATATAAAATTCTGTTATGGTATTGCCTGATTTGATTTGCTAATCTTCAGCTTAACATTATTGCTTTGATGTTTATGAGAGATGATGGTGTATAGCTTTTCCCTTCCTGTAATGTTTGTATCTGACTTTTGTATAGAGTAGTTCTGGCCTCAAAAAAAAAAAAAAAAAAAAGCAATATGGTGTGTTTATTCTCCACTGTTATGAAAACGCTCATGAAGAATATAAAGTATCATTTTTTTCTTAAATATTTGGTACAATTTACTAGTGAAATCTTTAGTGCTTAGTGATATTTTTTGTAAAGTTATTAACTATTAATTCAAATCTTTAATAGATTTATGAATATTTCAATAATATATTTCCTATTGCTTGAGTTTTTGTGTTCCTCAAGGAATTGATCTATTTCATCTAAGTCATTAAATTTGTTGTCATAACCTTGCTCATAATATCCTTTTATTATGCCGGGTAACTTGTATCATACAAAGACTACACTAGCATTTCTAAATTCATAAAAACTTCTATTTTCAGGCCATTTATTACATATTAAAGAAAAATAGAATATTACCCCTGTTCTCTGAAGTCTATCTTGTTTTTTTTGGCTGTCTTAAAAAGATAAGAAATAAGAGGTGATTTAAAAGCTGATGCCACATATAGCCTTCATTTCAGATCTCAGTGAATAGATAAACTATTAGTGACATGGTGTTACACTGAGTTTAAAATGTCATAGTTTCTTATATAAAAAACATGATTTGAGCATGTCACTGCTTCAAACATTGAATAATAATGCACATAATTTTTATTCTATAGGGTGACTGCTATTTTGTAAAGTTGAAAAATAATAACATAATAAGAATAATAGCAACAGTAATTAATACAGATGAGATAATATTTATTTTTACATATTTTCACATGAATTGTTTCATTTGATGCACAGAGACCCATAATCTATGAAAAATAAGAATATCATGTAAATAACTAACTTGAAAATTTCCATATCTTGTGCTTGACTTCTCTTACAATACACACATTTGTAAGTGGTAAAAGATATCTTATTTTGGAAGCTAACTTTTTTTCAAAGACTATTTTTTAGATACTAGCTTTCAGAAAATTTCAGGGAGACTATGAAGCCTAGAGTAAACTTACCAAGTTTTACCATTTCCAATTTACAAGAGAAGAACTCACCTGTTACAATCAGTTCAGTTCAATTCAGTGACTCAGTCGTGTCTGACTCTTTGTGACCCCGTGGACTGCAGCACCTCAGGCCTTCCTGTCCAACAGCTTCCAGAGCTTGCTTAAACTCATGTCCATTGAGTCTGTGATGCCATCCAACCATCTCATCCTCTGTCATCCCCTTCTCCTTCTGCCTTCAATCTTTCCCAGCATCAGGGTCTTTTCCAATGAGTCAGTTCTTCACATCCGGTGGCCAAAGCATTGGAGTTTCAGCTTCAGTATCAACCCTTCTAATGAATATTCATTACCGATCTCCTTTAGGATAGACTGCTTGGATCTCCTTGAAGTCCAAAGGACTCTCGAATCTTCTCCAACACCACAGTTCAAAAACATCAATTCTTCAGCACTCAGCTTTCTTTATAGTCCAACTCTCACATCTATGCATGACTACTTGAAAAACCACAGCCTTGACTAGATGTACCTTTGTTAGCCAAGTAATGTTTTTGCTTTTTGATATGCTGTCTAGGTTGGTCATAACTTTCCTTCGAAGGAGTAAGTGTCTTTTAATTTGGGGGCTGCAATCATCATCTGCATTGATTTTAGAGCCCCCCAAAATAAAGTCTGTCACTATTTCCACTGTTTTCCCATCTATTTGCCATGAAGTGATGGGTCCAGATGTCATGATCTTAGTTTTCTGAATGTTGAGTTTTAAGCCAACTTTTTCACTCTCCTCTTTCACTTTCATCAAGAGGCTCTTTAGTTCTTCTTTGCTTTCTTCCATAAGGGTGGTGTTATCTGCATGTCTTAGGTTATTGATATTTCTCCCAGAAACCTTGATTTCAGGTTGTACTTCATTCAGCTCAGCTTTCTCATGGTGTACTCTGCATAGAAGTAAAATAAACAGGGTGACAATATACAGCCTTGACATACTCCTTTTCCTATTTGGAACCAGTCTGTTGTTCCATGTCCAATTCTAACTGTTGCTTCCTGACCTGCATACAGATTTGTCAAGACACAGGTCAGGTGTTCTGGTATTCCCATCTCTTTCAGGGTTTTTCACAGTTTGTTGTGATCCACACAGTCAAAGCCTTTGACATAGTCAATAAAGCAGAAATAAATATTTTTTTTCTGGAACTCTCTTGCTGTTTCAATGATCCAACAGATGTTGGCAATTTGATCTCTGGTTCCTCTGCCTTTTCTAAAACCAATTGGAATATCTGGAATTTCATGGTTCACATATTGCTGAACCCTGGCTTGGAGAATTTTGTTTCAATATTACAGTTATTGCTATTCAGTGTATAATGTAATTCTGCTTACAATATACATAAAAATCTTAAGGCAGGGGCTGAAGGTATAAATAAATAAAGTTAATTATAGCACACTAAAAATATAGCAAAATAGCTTCATATGAGTAAATCTGAATAGAACTTATTTTATAAAATATTGTATAAATTAGGAAAGACTGCATATGTCTGTGTATGGAATATATATTCAACATCTTGAGATCATTTTGAGTGAAAAGTATAGCATTTAAGATAATTTTTGAGGATATTAAAACATCTATAGAAGCTATGTTAAGGAATCTCCACACTGTTTTCCATAGTGGATGTACTAGAACTGCCTTATGATCCAGCAATCCCACTGCTGGGCATACACACCAAGGAAACCAGAATTGAAAGAGACACATGTACGCCAATGTTCATCGCAGCACTGTTTATAATAGCCAGGACATGGAAGCAACCTAGATGTCCATCAGCAGACGAATGGATAAGAAAGCTGTGGTACATATACACAATGGAGTGTTACTCAGCCATTAAAAAGAATACATTTGAATCAGTTCTAATGAGGTGGATGAAACTGAAGCCTATTTTACAGAGTGAAGTAAGCGAGAAAGAAAAACATCAATACAGTGTACTAATGCATATATATGGAATTTAGAAAGATGGTAACAATAACCCTGTATACGAGACAGCAAAATAGACACTGATGTATAGAATAGTCTTTTGGACTATCTGGGAGAAGGAGAGGATGGGATGATTTAGGAGAATGGCATCGAAACATGAATAATATCATATGTGAATTGAGTCACCAGTCCAGGTTCGATCACGATACTGGATGCTTGGGGCTGGTGCACTGGGATGACCCAGAGGGATGGTATGGGGAGAGAGGAGGGAGGAGGGTTCAGGATGGGGAATATATGTATACCTTTGGTGGATTCATTTTGATATATGGCAAAACCAATACAATACTGTAAAGTTAAAAAAAATTAAAAAAAAAGATAAATAGACAAAATAAAAAAGAAGCTATTTTAAAGAAGTACATCATAATTAGCCTAACATTGCAAAACTTTTAAATTCAATTCAAATGTGTGTTGATATATTTTATTCTTCATCAGTTCTAATAGAGTCATTACTTGATGGGGAACACGTGTATACTGGCGGCAGATCCATCTTGATGTATAGTAAAAGCAATACAACATTGTAAAGTTAACCAAAATTAAAAATAAATAAATAAATATAAAAGTAAAAAAAAAAATAAAAGATCTTTTTCTAAGGTAATATTTAGCAGAAAGTCAAATCTATTTGGTAATTTAGATGTGTTCATTCATTGGAAGTGAAAGTGAAAGTCACTCAGTTGTGTCTGACTCTTTGTGACCCCTCGGGCTATACCATCAGTGGAATTCTCCAGGCCACTACTGAAATATGTAGCCTTTCCCTTCTTCAGGGGATCTTCCAAACCAGGGATTGAACCCAGGTCTTCTCCTGCATTGCAGGCAGATATTTTTTACCAACTCAGCTATCAGGGAAGCCTTATTTATTCCTTATTTCAATAAATGTTCAGAGATGATAAAGGTTATTAGACATTATTAGAGTTATCATGCACTAGGAATTATCTGGGTGGTGGATTCTGTCCTGACAGGATAAAGAAGGATGTCTGATGGAATTATGGGGGCATATCATTATGCCCAAAAGAAAACATAAAGGGAAACTGAGTCTTATAGCAGAAACTACAGCTTCAAATCAAGCACATATCTGTGTCTTGTGAACTTCCATACAAAATCTTTCTCTATTTAGCTTCATTTCTCTCAACTATAAGAGGTTTAAACTGAACGGTTTATAATCTCAGGACAATGATTAAGAGTGCTTGTTATCATAGGTCTGAAGTGAAGCAATGATTTGAAACACATCTTATTTTCATTTAAAAGAGCAATCAGAGGCAAGGCACTGAAATCTACTTGATAGATTAAAAAATACAACAAAATACTAGCATATTAAATCTCCAACAGTACATTATAAGCATCATATACCATGATCAAGTAGGATTTACTCCATGAGTTCACGGATTTTTTTAATAACTGCAAATTGATCAGTGCAATACACACATTAACCAACTGAAGAATTAAAACATGATCATTTCAATAGATCCAGAAAGAACTTTCAATAAAATTCAATATCCATTTATAATAAAAGCTCTTCAGAAAGTGGACATAGAGGGAACATATCTGAATATAATAAAGGCCATGTATGACAAACCTACAGTGACCATCAATCTCATTGGTGAAAATCTGAAGACATTTCCTGTAAGATTAGGTATGATACAAGGTTTTATAGTCAGACAAAAATGAAACAAATTCAAATTGGAAAAGAAGCAAAACTGTCACTATTTGCAGAAAATATGATGCTATATACATAAAAAATTTCTTTAAGTTAATGATTTTAATTTTATATGATAAGGGCTATCCAGAAAAGAAAAGAAAAACAAAGATGGAATTAGACTTGGAAGTTTATATACCATTAAAAAAATTATTAGAGTTTAGTTGATTTACAGTGCTGTATTAGTTTCAGTTGTAAGGTGAAGTAAATCAGTTATATATATATATATATTCACCTTTTTTTGGATTCTTTTTCCATATAGGTCATTGCAGAGTACTGAGTAGAGTTCCCTGTGCTATACAGTGAAAGAAAAAACAGGTAAAAATAAATGAAAATCTGTTGCTAAGTCGATTCCCAATCCCTAACCACACAAATGGGCAAAGGTAGATGAAAAGGTGCTTAGCATCACAAATTATTTAGAGAAATGAAAATCAAAACCACAATGAGGTATCATCTCACGTCTGTTATCAGCAAAAAAAAATTTTTACACACAAAAAATTCTGTAAAGGGTGTGGAGAAAAGGGAACCCTCCTACACATGTGGCTTCAGGGACCCCAGAAGTGCTTTCTGAGCTTCCCCAGAAATACAGGACACTGCCACTGTTTCAGCTGATCCACTGCATTTCTGATCCAGTATGGAATTCTGGAAACTATGGACTGTATTGGACTGGGGCAGAAAATCACACCCAAACCTTGGCATTCCTGCTAGGAACTTTTTACCTGGAATTAATTCAGAGTTGGGCTTCCCTGGTGACTCAGATTGTAAAGAATCCACCTGCAATGCAGGAGACCTGGATTTATTTGATCCTGGATTGGGGAGATCCCCTGGAGCAGGGCATGGCAATCCACTCCAGTATTCATACCTGGAGAATCCCCATGGACAGAGGAGCCCAGCAGGCTACAGTCCACGGAATCTCAGAGTCGGACATGACTTAGTAAGTAAGCAGAACACAGCATACCTACATTGTTGGCAGGATTGTAAATGGATACAACCATTATGGAGAACAATATAGAGGTTCTTTGAAGAACTAAATATATAGTTTCATATTCTGTTGGGAGGATAGCCTCTGCCATCTCAGCTAAAATTGCCAAAGATCTTAGTAGTGGATGGATTTTTAACAATTTGAAGAGTTGACTCCTTAGAAGAGACTCTGATTCTGGGGAAGATTGAGGGCAGGAGGAGAAGGGGGAGACTTGAGATGGTTAAGATGGCATCACTGACTCAAAGGACATGAGTTTGAGCAAACTCAGGGAGATAGTGAAGGACAGGGAAGCCTGGTGTGCTGCAGTCCCTGAGGTCACAAAGAGTCTGACAGTACTGAGCGACTAACACTTTCACTTCCCTATACACACATACACACACACACACACACACACACACACACACACACACACACACAATGTATTTCAAGCAGTCAGGCATTCTGGCTGCCTAAGGTAAAAATACTTTCTTTATCTTTAACAATACAGCATATCTATAGAACTCTGAGTCTGTTCTGATAAGGGATATTTCATCAACACTATAATGCTCTATTTCAGTATGCTTTGCTTGTAAAAAATTTAGCTGCTCTTATCTTTTCAAGAGACATGTGGTTCTTAAAGAAAGAAATAATTCTTAAGTAAAATATCAGTATGCTTGATATTTCTTTTGTCCTCTTTAAATCTGTGTCTGGTGTTTCAGTAACAAAATGTAAAAGATAAAGAATTTGGATTTCACTTTCTTGATCTGACTTCTTATTCCAGTGCAGTGATTGCATGCACCTGCTCACACAGTAACCATGCCAAGCGATGATATAGCAGTTTTCTGGTAAGGAAAGTTTACAAAGAACATTCACCCTACTTTTGTAAGAGATCTGGGTAAATGAGCACTTTAAAAGCCACACAAAAAAGCCTTAATCACAGATACTCACACAGTCACTGGACAGAGACATTCGGAAAAAGATTTTTTAAGTACCTGGCAAGAACAAGTATGTCTTAAGGAAAAGTAACTCTGTTAGGATAACACATGAATAGTGACTCAGAACTTTTAGAAGTGCTTAAGTCTGTCAATCAGTTAAAGAGTGATCCAGCAGCCTCAAGATAACCTGAGAATTAGTTAGAGATTCATGATTTTGGTTCTCACCATAGATCCATCAAATCAGAATCTTCATTTTAACCTATGCATATTAAAGATTGAGAGCATTGCTACAGGTTGGTTTGGGCCATGGATTTCACTATTAGTAAGTAGTTTTCAAATACTTTCCCTAATATATGTTAAATATGTTAATTAGCAAAGGGAAGCAGTTTATTATTTTACTTTGTCCTTTTGAATTCGTTCTTCTGATAATAAGCTATGATAATTGAAATGGGTATGAAATTTCAATGAATTGGCTAAGCACAATCATCCTCCTTTAAGCTGAACAAGGGTTCACCACTTGGTCTCTTAGTTTCCACCTCTGTGAGGCAAAGATTCTCTCATGTTTATGAATGTATCCCAATGGAATAGCACATGGACTATTTCAAAGTACACGGTCAGTAAATATTAGTGGAATATGTGAAAGAAAGACGAGATAAAAGAAATATAACACCATTGAATAAAGTAACCATTTTTTGGAAGAAATTCAAGTAATGCCATAGACTTTTCAAAATTTTTCTTTATAAAACTTATAAGTTTAAGTTTTTATATTATAGAAGTATGTTGTATAAAATTTCCAGGGCATGTTCTTTCCTAATACAGCTATTGACAACTAACTATTCCATTTTACATAAACCTGTCTGAACACAATGTTATCTTAAATATTTATATTATTCCTTCATATAGATAAAAACTATTTTTTAGCTTCAGATGTCATTTGCATTATATAATTTCATTTATTTTAACAGCAAATGGTACTCATATTTAATTACTAGGGAATCATATATACATATACATATTTAGGTATTTATATATAAACTGAATCTCTGTGCTATACACCTGAAATTAATAGTATGTTGTGAATCAAATACACTTCAATGAAAATATTTAGTATCATTATTGCTGTACTTCAGTTCAGTCGCTCAGTCATGCCCGACTCTTTGCAACCCCATGAATCCCAGCACACCAGGACTCTCTGTCCATCACCAACTCCCAGAGGTCACTGAGACTCACATCCATCGAGTCCGTGATGCCATCCAGCCATCTCATCCTCTGTCATCCCCTCTCATTCTGCCCCATACCTCCCAGCATCAGAGCCTTTTCCAATGAATCAACTCTTTGCATGAGGTGGCCAAAGTATTGGAGTTTCAGCTTTAGCATCAGTCCTTCCAATGAACACCCAGGACTGATCTCCTTTAGGATGGACTGGTTGAATCTCCTTGCAGTCCAAGGGACTCTCAAGAGTCTTCTCCAACACCACCATTCAAAAGCATCAATTCTTCAGCGCTCAGCTTTCTTCACAGTCCAACTCTCACTTCCATACATGACCACTGGATTCCAACATCCATGTTGAAGACAGATTTCATCCTGAAACTGACTTGACCTCATGTGCAGTAATCCTCTATTTTTTTGTTCTCCATCTCACATTTTGATAATTACATCTCAATGGTTTTCCCTCAAATTTTAAGTCATCTTTGGATATAAAGTCTTCCTTTAGAAAAATCTATTTATTAATATGGCTTCAGCTGTCTTCTGCATGTTGATAATTTCAATATCAAACATAAAATATATAAACCTAAAGTTTTTGCCTTGGTCTCCAACCTTCACCAAATATTGCTCTTATATTTCTGCCTCCAATATTTTCCACAAAAATTGCTAATTCTTATTGTTCCAAATCAATATTTCATCTTTTACTTATCCTTGTTTTTAATCATGTATCATATTCTATTGATAGCTCCTAAATATTCCAGAAGGTATCTCCCCATTCTTATAATTCTTGAAAATTTTCTAATTCATACTTTTGATTATTTATTTTGGTGTATTTTGGTAATCTCTTAACTGGTCTTCCTATGTGTTACAGCTTAAGGCTAACTACTTTATGCTGTCACCACTATGATGTTCCTAATTCAAAAAACTAATCTTGGATACCATTTGGAGCGTGTTGCTGTTGTTCATTCACCCAGTCATGTCTGATTTTTTGTGACCCCATGGACTGCAGCACGTCAGGCTTCCCTGTCCCTCACCACCTCCCAGCATTGGCCCAAGTTCGTGTCCATTACATTGGTGATGCCATCCAGGCTTTTCACACTCTGACACCTTCGTCTCATTCTGACCTCAATCTTTCCCAGCATCAGGGAAGCTTAATACTATATAACTCGTAACTACTTCAGAATAGAATATCCCTAACAGATGCTGTTGCTAAGTCTCTTCAGCTGTGTCCAACTCTGTGCCACCCCATAGACAGCAGTCCAACAGGCTCCCCCATCCCTGGGATTCTCCAGGCAAGAACACTGGAGTGGGTTGCCATTTCCTTTCCCAATGCGAAAAGTGAAAGTGAAGTCGCTCAGTCGTGTCCGACTCTTAGCGACCCCGTGGACCCCAATGCACCAGGCTCCTCTGTCCATGGGATTTTCCAGGCAAGAGTACTGGAGTGGAGTGTACTGCTTCTACTCAAAATCTGTTCTTTTGATTCATCCTTTTTCCCCCTACATTCAACCTAAGTATTATGTGCTTTGAGAAAACGTACTTTGATACTCTTTTCCTCTTGCTGTCTGAGGCATACTTATAAAACTTTAAATCATGGTTTTATATCTACCGGTTTCCTTCTTTAACAAATATATTTTTTAATTGAAGAAAGATTGTTTTACAATGTTGTGTTGGTTTCTTCTCTACAATGTGAATCAGTTATGAGTATATTTGCCCCTTTCCTCTCTATCTCCATCCCACTCCCCCTGACCATTTCATCCCTCTAGGTTGTCAGAGCACCAGGCTGAGTACCCTAGTTGTATCCAGGGATTATCTTCAGTTTCAGCAATACTATTGGGAACAGAGAAGGTTACTTTAAAAATGTATTAACTAAAATATATAAATCATTTCTTATGGCAAAGTTAACATTTCTGGGATTGGAAACAGGAAGATCAGCTTGGCCTCCATTACAATATCCCAGTAAGAGTAGATAACATGTTGAAGGAAAAGAATAACATTGAAGATGGTGAGCAGCATGGATGATGTACAAAATCTTAATGCCTGGAATAGCATGGCTGATGAAAGTTCGCAATGGATTCCATAGCAGTTAGCATAGTTGCTAGGTGTCAGCAAATATTTTGAAAATATGTTTCATGCATTTTGCTTAGAGATTGGATAAAGGATATAGCTTCATGCTGATGATATTTAAAGAGAGATTTTAGCAAAAATATCACACCAAGAGCAAGGCAACTTAAAAATCTAAGCAACTTCACCAGGAAACATATTTATACAGAGTAAAGTGAGAAATCTAAATGCATGATGGATTTGTTGTTTTTATTGTTTAGTCACTAAGTCATGTCCAACTCTTATGTGACCCCATGGACTGTAGCCTGCCAGGCTCCTCTGTCCATGGGATTCCTATGTCCAGGCCAGGATATGGAATAGTTCCTTCTCCAGGGGATTTTCCTGACCCAGGGATCAAACCCATGTCTCTTGCATTGGCAGGCAGATTCTTTACCACTGAGCCATCAAGGAAACTGTATAATTTGCTGCCTATCTTCATTTAAGAAATGTGTAATTTTAATTTGAGAATAATTAACATTTTTTCCCTTGCAGATAAATGTAGGATCCCTCCTTCTGAATTCCAACCATAATCAGCAGCTATTGATATTCCAGAGATTGCCCTACTGATCACCTTTACACTGGCTGTCCTTCCATACTTTATCATACTTCAACCAATGTTATCATAAAAGATTATACAAAAACAAAGGCACACACCCTTGATCTAATGGTGTTGGAATTTAAAGGAAAACAAGTTATGAAATATAATGAAGGAACTAACTTTTTCAAAGGTATGAACTGAGGGTTTGTATCTGTTAAACTCTCTAAGGGGCAAGAATTTACTCACAATTAAATCTTCTATGAACCATTATTTAAAAATTCATCTAAACATACTTCTATTTGCAAAAGACAGAAGAGATTTGCTAATATTCCCTTTGCCATTGATTTTATTTTGAGAGAAATGACGATTTAAGAGCTTTGATAGTATGTATAGTAGGCATATATTTGTATTTGTCTAGAAATAAAAACTTGGCATTTTATGAAATTATGTTCATGTGAGAAAGAATACTCATAGAGCAGATATAACTCAACCATATGCCTCATTCTTTGGAAACTTATTCAGTCAGTGTGCCAAGAAAAATATTGAATAAAACTGATGTTTTCATGGATTATGAACCAATAAAATGGAGTGAACTACTTCTACTGAACACAGTAAGAATTCTTCAGTTGGCCAGTTGCCCTAATATTTATGGTTCATTGATTTAATTAGAGCCTAGTAAAATGATTTCATTATGAAAGAAAATGTTTGATGGGCAAAGACAGCTATGTGAATGTGTTTGTATATGCTTATAAGACCATAAAGAACACAATTTTTAGACAGCTTTTTAAAAATATAGGGCAAAATGAATAAGTAGACACGAAGAATGGGGGAATTTAAATGCTTCTGACCAACTGAAGCAACTGAGATATTCTTAATTGTTTAATTTTGCTTTTTATTTTGTAGAATTTTTTCTAAATTAAATTATTAACATTCATAACTCTTAAGCTTTATTATTTTATTTGAAAGTTAATTTTAAAAACCTTCAAAGTAATATTCAGAAACAACTGTAATTATAACACATGATTTATTTTTATATATTTTATCCAAAAAATTTGCATTCTATGCTAAACTCTTAAAAGCTAACAGCTACAAACACAAATAAGATACTATTAAATATTTTTCAATGAAAATAAGCCAAGTAACTTTCAAATTTTCACAACATCAAGAAAATAGTAGACAAAATTTTTGTTTTGGGTTTTGCAAATTAATCCTCAAAGAATTTGCCAAACAACACATCCCCATACTGTGCACATGGTCTATATCTAGTTTCAAGAGCTAAAGCTTGGGTTTTCCTCATGTTGATTATGGATTATCCTCATGGCCAACTTTGACCAAAAGAATGTGTTACAAGTGGTAATTTGGATTTCTGAGCTCAGGTATTTGAAAATACAGCAAGCTTCACTTCCTGTTTTGTGGAATCCATTTGTCATCCAGTGTGAGCCACTAGGAAAAACTATCAAAGGAAGAGCCAAGAGGTGAGTGAGAATATTTCCAGGCATATGGCCTAAATCAAAACAGTTCATCTTTCCCCAAGGCCTTCCAGCTACACTATCTAAGATCCTAGGCACATGAGAAAAGTCACATTGAATGTTGTAGCCAAGGAGGCATTATGTAGAGGAGAGATGAGATGTCACTACTAGACCCATAGAATTCTAAGACATGATAATGTAGTGCTGTTCTAAGCCACTGGATTTTGGAGTAGCTTATACTGAAACAATTTAAGTCTGAATTTGGCAATAAGGAGTTCATGGTCTGAGCCACAGTCAGCTCCTGGTCTTGTTTTTGCTGATTGTATAGAACTTCTCCATCTTTGGCTGCAAAGAATATAATCGATCTGATTTTGGTGTTGACCATCTGGTGATGTCCATGTATAGAGTCTTCTCTTGTGTTGTTGGAAGAGGGTATTTGCTATGACCAATGCATTTTCTTGGCAAAACTCTGTTAGTCTTTGCCCTGCTTCATTCCGTATTCCAAGGCCAAATTTGCCTGTTACTCCAGGTGTTTCTTGACTTCCTACTTTTGCATTCCAGTCCCCTATAATGAAAAGGACATCTTTTTTGGGTGTTAGTTCTAAAAGGTCTTGTAGGTCTTCATAGAACCGTTCAACTTCAGCTTCTTCAGCGTTACTGGTTGGGGCATAGACTTGGATTACTGTGACATTGAAAGGTTTGCCTTGGAAACGAACAGAGATCATTCTGTCGTTTTTGAGATTGCATCCAAGTACTGCATTTCAGACTCTCTTGTTGACCATGATGGCCACTCCATTTCTTCTGAGGTATTCCTGCCCACAGTAGTAGATATAATGGTCCTCTGAGTTAAATTCACCCATTCCAGTCCATTTTAGTTTGCTAATTCCTAGAATGTCGACATTCACTCTTGCCATCTCTTGTTTGACCACTTCCAATTTGCCTTGATTCATGGACCTGACATTCTAGGTTCCTATGCAATATCGCTCTTTATAGCATCGGACTTTGCTTCTATCACCAGACACATCCACAGCTGGGTATTCTTTTTGTTTTGGCTCCATCCCTTCATTCTTTCTGGAGATATTTCTCCACTGATCTCCAGTAGCATATTGTGCCCCTACTGACCTGGGGAGTTTCTCTTTCTGTATCCTATCATTTTGCCTTTTCTTACTGTTCATGGGGTTCTAAGGGCCTAGATCTGATAGATAGAGTGCCTGATGAACTATGGAATGAGGTTCGTGATATTGTACAGGAGACAAGGATCAAGACAATCCCCATGGAAAAGAAATGGAAAAGAAATGCAAAAAAGCAAAATGGCTGTCTGGAGAGGCCTTGCAAATAGCTGTGAAAAGAAGGGAAGTAAAAAGCAAAGGAGAAAAGGAAAGATATAAACATCTGAATGCAGAGTTCCAAAGAATAGCAAGAAGAGATAAGAAAGCCTTCTTCAGCGATCAATGCAAAGAAATAGAGGAAAACAACAGAATGGGAAAGACTAGAGATCTCTTCAAGAAAATCAGAGATACCAAAGGAACATTTCATGCAAAGATGGGTTCGATAAAGGACAGAAATGGTATGGACCTAACAGAAGCAGAAGATATTAAGAAGAGGTGGCAAGAATACACAGAAGAACTGTACAAAATAGAGCTTCACGACCCAGATAATAATGATGGTGTGATCACTGACCTAGAGCCAGACATCCTGGAATGTGAAGTCAAATGGGCCTTAGAAAGCATCACTATGAACAAAGCTAGTGGAGGTGATGGAATTCCAGTGGAGCTGCTCCAAATCCTGAAAGATGATGATGTGAAAGTGCTGCACTCAATATGCCAGCAAATTTGGAAAACTCAGCCGTGGCCACAGGACTGGAAAAGGTCAGTTTTCATCCCAATCCCAAAGAAAGGCAATGCCAAAGAGTGCTCAAACTACCGCACAGTTGCACTCATCTCACATGCTAGTAAAGTAATGCTCAAAACTCTCCAAGCCAGGCTTCAGCAATATGTGAACCGTGAACTTCCTGATGTTCAAGCTGGATTTAGAAAAGGCAGAGGAACCAGAGATCAAATTGCCAACATCCGCTGGATCATCAAAAAAGCAAGACAGTTCCAGAAAAACATCTATTTCTGCTTTATTGACTATGCCAAAGCCTTTGACTGTGTAGATCACAATAAACTGTGGAAAATTCTGAAAGAGATGGGAATACCAGACCACCTGATCTGCCTCTTAAGAAATCTGTATGCAGGTCAGGAAGCAACAGTTAGAACTGGTCATGGAACAATAGACTGGTTCCAAATAGGAAAAGGAGTACGTCAAGGCTGTATATTGTCACCATGTTTATTTAACTTATATGCAGAGTACATCATGAGAAATGCTGGACTGGAAGAAACACAAGTTGGAATCAAGATTGCTGGGAGAAATATCAATAACCTCAGATATGCAGATGACACCACCCTTATGGCAGGAAGTGAAGAGGAACTAAAAAGCCTCTTGATGAAAGTGAAAGTGGAGAGTGAAAAGGTTGGCTTAAAGCTCAACATTCAGAAAACGAAGATCATGGCATCTGGTCCCATCACTACATGGGAAATAGATGGAGAAACAGTGGAAACAGTGTCAGACTTTCTTTTTCTGGGCTCCAAAATCACTGCAGATGGTGACTGCAGCCATGAAATTAAAAGACACTTACTCCTTGGAAGGAAAGTTATGGCCAACCTAGATAGCATATTCAAAAGCAGAGACATTACTTTGCCAACAAATTTCGCCTAGTCAAGGCTATGGTCTTTCCTGTGGTCATGTATGGATGTGAGAGCTGGACTGTGAAGAAGGCTAAGCGCCGAAGAATTGATGCTCTTGAACTGTGGTGTTGGCGAAGACTCTTGAGAGTCCCTTGGACTGCAAGGAGATCCAACCAGTCCATTCTGAAGGAGATCAGCCCTGGGATTTCTTTGGAGGGAATGATGCTGAAGCTGAAACTCCAGTATTTTGGCCACCTCATGCGAAGAGTTGACTCATTGAAGAAGACTCTGATGCTGGGAGGGATTGGAGGCAGAAGGAGAAGGGGACGACAAAGGATGAGATGGCTGGATAGCATCACTGACTCAATGAATGTGAGTCTGAGTGACCTCTGGGAGTTGGTGATGGACAGGGAGGCCTGGCGTGCTGCAGTTCATGGGGTCGCAAAGAGTCGGACACGACTGAGTGACTGATATGATCTGATCTGATCTGATCTGATACTGAAACAATTGACAACTGAAGTAAGAGTGAAACACCAATGGCTGCAGATTTATGCAAAGATTAAGCTTTTATACTGTAATTGTGTGTGATATAAGTGAAGGAAGTTGAATGTCTTGGAAAGCATGGACTGGAAATCATCTCCATTTGTGTAAAATGAACTTTTCAGTTAACAACTTATTAGTATTCACCAGCATGCACTGCAATCCAGTAGGAGAGATGGAAAAAAATTGAATAACTCATATTAATTCTGCCCCAATATTTGTTTGAGATTTATTAGTAGGATAGAGTATGAGGGGGTTGAATTACAACACTGACTCAATGGACATGAGTTTAAGCAAACTCCACAAGATGGGATAGGGAAGCCTGGATGCTGTAGTCCATGGGGTCAAAAAGAGTTCAACATGACTTAGCAACTGGACAACAACAACTGGAATACCTGGGAGATGTAGAACACTGATAATTAGTTGAATAGTAAACTTGAGAAATTTAAAGTTATTTTTTGCTAAACATTTTCTTTGCAGGAAATAGACTAATGTTTAATTAATCCCAGAAGAATCTGTGTTTTTCTGTAATTTGAGTTAAATCATTAATCATTTAAAATACTATATTTACACAATCAGTGTTATTTCCATTTTCTTGGTTATATCTTGGGTAGTGAATACATTCGGAGAAGGCAATGGCACCCCACTCCAGTACTTTTGCCTGGAAAATCCCATGGACGGGGAAGCCTGATGGGCTGCAGTCCATGGGGTCTCGACTGAGCGACTTCACTTTCACTTTTCACTTTGATGCATTGGAGAAGGAAATGGCAACCCACTCCAGTGTTCTTGCCTGGAGAATCCCATGGACAGAGGAGCCTGGTGGACTACATACAGTCCATTGGTTTGCAAAGAGTCAGACATGACTGAGTGACTGAGCACATACATGAGATTCTCAGCACTATTCACTTTGTCTCAACTATTAGCCACATAACATAACTGAGAATCTGTGAAAAAAAGCACTAATCTGTGATAATGGTGGAGGAAAAAGATGAGACAGACAATCTTTTTGCTGAAAATTTTCATTGTACTCTGATGAATTCAACTGAAATCCAACATCCATTACTCTGGAATCATTGATCTATAAATCTTAGGAAAACTATTTCAAATTAATTTTTAATTGAGTAAAATGATAACTGAGCAGATAGTATGTTACATGATAATCTTTTAAAATATTGGTCACAGAATACATATTACAAGTTTAAAACTGAGTCAAAAATAGAAATATAGCATTAAGCAAAGCATTATTTCATCTTGTTTAATGATAAAATCCTATGAAAACTTTACACAAATATTTGAATAAGTATTTGATAAGATTTTATTAGAAACAGTAAATTTTAGATTAGACCATAATATAAACATATATTCTAATTACTTGGATACATGTAAATTAATGGGCTTCCCCGGTGGCTCAGCTTGTAAAGAATCTGCCTGCAATGCAAGAGGTCTTGGTTCAATTCCTGGGTCAGGACGATCCCCTGGCAAAGGGATAGATTATCTACCCCATTATTCTGAGGATTTCCTTGTAGCTCAGTTGGTAAAGAATCTGCCTGCAATGTAGGAAACCTGGGTTTGATCCCTGGGTCAGGAAGATCCCCTGGAGGAAGGCATGGCAACCCACTCCAGTATATTTGCCTGGAGAATCCTCACTGACAGAAAAGCCTGGCAGGCTACAGTCCATGGTGTTGCAAAGAGTTGGATACTACTAAGCAAAAACAAAATACATGTGCAAAGAGAAGTCTAAAAACATTAGCATGTTACATTTATAAAACTCATTTTGAACTTTATTGAGTGCATCACATATAAACTTACATGAAACATTTTTTTTTTTTTTTTTTGAGTTGAGACCTGTAGCTTTAACCTTTAAGTTTATAACTTTAACCCAAACTTTTTTACCCTTATGGCAGAAGATGAAGAGGAACTAAAGAGCCTCTTATGAAAGTGAAAGAGGAGAGTGAAAAAGCTGGCTTAAAAATCCAACATTCAAAAAACTAAGATCATTGCATCCAGTCCCATCACTCCATGGCAAATAAATGGGACAACAATGGAAACAGTGACAGACTTATTTTCCTGGGCTCCAAAATCACTGTAGATGGTGAGTGCAGCCATGATATTAAAAGATGCTTGCTCCTTGGAAGAAAAGCTATGACCAACCTAGACAACATATTAAAAAGCAGAGACATTACTTTGCCAACAAAGGTCCATTTTGTCAAGGCTATGGCTTTTCCAGTGGTCATGTATGGATATAAGAGTTGGACAATAAAGAAACCTGAGCACCAAAGAATTTATGCTCTTGAACTGTGGTTCTGGAAAAGACTCTTTGATCTCCAGGAGATCAAACCAGGCTGTCCTAAAGGAAGTCTGTCCTGGATATTCATTGGAAAGACTGATGCTGTGGCTGAAACTTCAATACTTGGGCCTCTGATGTGAAGAATTGACACTGGAAAAGGCCCTGATGCTGGGAAGGAATGAAGGCAAGAGGAGAAGGGGATGACAGAGGATAAGACATTTGGATCGCATCATTGACTTGATGGACATGAGTTTGAGCAAACCCTGGGTGTTGGGAAGCCTGGCATGCTGCAGTCCATAGAGTCGCAAAGATTTGAACACGACAGAGGAACAGAAGTGAACTGAACTGAAGAATCTTTGATAAATAACTAAATACCTTAACCATGACACTTCTACAAAAATATCTTTTTAGACACATGTCTAGGTTACAAAATATCATCACATATTGAGTAGTACAAAGTATCATCACAATATAACTTCTGAGTTTTTTTTTATAACTCCACAACAATAATTATTTCAAGGACAAATATGTGATTACCCCCACAAAATATTGGAACATCCAAATTAAAATTTTAGACTAAATTTTTCATATGTGTTTAAGATGATTTGGGGTCAGCTTCATACATTTTGTTCTTTCCCAAAGTTTTTGATATCATTTCATTTTGAGGGGGTAAAATCTATTTATAGCTGCATTGTATATGGATGATCAGTAGAATATTTCCACTAGTGCAGATCATCTAAAATATTCAAATAAACTGAAGCTGATCAGCATCAGCTGAAGTTGATGCTTATCTTCTATTTTCTTATTATGGAAAGCTTAGTTATTTCACTTCTATATATTTACAAGATACTGCTCACTTCGCTATCTTTTTCCCCTTGTGTTCAGTATCTTCTCCTGTATTTTAGATTTTAAAGTCAAATCCTAACTGTGATGAACCTATTTTAAGGGCAGGAATACAGACACAGACCTAAATAGCCACTTGTGGACATAGTAGAGGGAGGAGAGGGAGGGATGAATTCAGGGAGTAGCACTGACATATATACACGGTCATGTGTAAGATAGACAGCTAGTGGGAAGCTGCTGTATAACACAGGGAACGCATCTCAGTGCTCTGTGCTGACCTACAGGGCTGGGGTGGAGGGGTGCAAGGGGAGTTCAGGAAGAAGAGGACGTATGCATACTTATAGCCAACCTGTTGTACCACAGAGACCAATACAACTAACACAATTATCCTTCTGTTAAATTTTTTTTTTTATTTTATTTTTATTTTTGCAGGGGAAAATGGACAAGGGAAAGGATCAGTGAGGGTGGGAGGGAAATGGGAAGAAAGAAGGGGAGTAATGGTGGGGAGGAGTATATGTAATTTCTTAACCAATGGCTTTCTGTTTTTAATCACAAAGAACACTTAAAAAAAAATCATGGTGAGTTCATCTTATATTAGGAGGTTTGTTCTCGAAATGAAAAGTTCAGGAAACAAAAAGTCCAGTTTGGGTGTCCTCATCTTTAGGCACATCTTGGTATTTTGTATTGGTAAGTCTATCTTTACCACAATATATTATTTAGGACAGGATCACATTTGTCACCTCTTCCTGCCTACTTCCCAAAGTGGTACCAAACCCACATAATAGTCAATAAACCTCCACAGAGTGAGCAAAGAAGTCTTTTTTTTTTTTTTTTTTTTAAGCTCTCCTGAGTGAACTGAATTTTGGAGGCTCATAGGTAAATATGTTTTCCTCTTTACTTTGTCTATTACAGCCAGATTATATGAGTGGGGTGTTAAAGTCTCCCACTATTATTGTATTGCTCTAGAGAATGTCCTTTAGTTTTTGTTGGAGAAATGGTTTAGTGGTGCAAAATTCTCTCAACTTTTGCTTATCTGTGAAGCTTTTGATTTCTCTTTCATATTTGAATGAGATCCTTGCTGGATACAATAATCTAGGCTGTAAGTTATTTTCCTTCATCACTTTAATTACGTCTTGCCATTCCCTCCTGGCTTGGAGAGTTTCTATTGAAAGATCAGCTGTTATCCTTATGGGAATTCCCTTGTGAGTTATTTGATGTTTTTCCCTTGCTGCTTTTAATATTTGTTCTTTATATTTAATCTTTGTTAGTTTGATTAATATGTGTCTTGGGGTGTTTCGCTTTGGGTTTATCCTGTTGGGGACTCTCTGGATTTCTTGAACTTGAGTGGTAATTTCCTTCTCCATTTTAGGGAAGTTTTCAACTATTATCTCCTCAAGGATCCTTCTGTTAAAATTAAAAATAAACAAGGATACTTGTTTCATTAGCAAAATCTGAACTTTTAAAATCAAAATCTAAAGTTTTCAAATTAAGTGATAAAAAATAAATAAAAATAAAATATCAGGCCCAAAAAAGTGAAAATTGTTCTGTCCATAGAAAAGGTCTCAGGACATAAATGAGAATAAAAGGCAGTTCAGTGTCCGTATTATAGAGCTTTAATATACCATGGATCTTATTTTATTGTGTCAATATACCTTTGTCATGGCCTATTTTCTTTTCAGACAGACACAACCACTCACAGAAGGCAAGACATGCCGGGTTAGTCATTCTTTTGTGGTTGTTTTTGTTGTTCGGTCACTTAGTCATGTCCGACTCTTTGCAACCTCATGGACTGCAACACACCAGGCTTCCCTGTCCCTCACCATCTCCTGGAGTTTTCCCAAGTTCATTTCCATTGTATCAGAGATACCATCCATTCATCTCATCCTCTTCCCCTGCTTTCAATTTTTCCCAGCATCAATCATTCTAGTAAAGGACTATTTGTAAGTATTTTAGAGAAACCTTGATACTTTTGTATATAACAGCATGTTTTATATTAACAAAGTTTTCTAATACATTGTTAGTTCATAAAATTTTATTTTTATGTAATTTAAAACAATTTTTACAAGACTTGCCTCAGAAACCAAAAATACAATTAATTAGAGACTTGAGGAATTAAGTATCTTGTGACAGAAAGAACAAATCTAGTATTTGCAAAGTACTTTTCTTTTTAAGAAGGAGACATTTTGTATTACCTCTATCATCTGCCAACACCTTTGGCATTCTTTCACCAATGAATTAACAGTCACTTGCAGAGAAATAACAGGAAAGAGATTGTTAATGACTGAAAAGTACTTCATCTTCAATGTGTCAAACTTTTTATCCAACAGTTCACATTTGAAAGGGTTAACCACATTGGCACTGCTGCTGCTGCTGTTGCTAAGTCACTTCAGTCGTGTCCAACTCTGTGCGAACCCACAGATGGCAGCCCACCAGGCTCCCCTGTCCCTGGGATTCTTCAGGCAAGAACACTGGAGTGGGTTGCCATTCCCTTCTCCAATGCATGAAAGACAAAAATGAAAGGAAAGTCACTCAGTCGTGTCTGACTCTTCACGACCCCATGGACTGCAGCCCACCAGGCTCCTCTGTCCATGGGATTTTCCAGGCAATCTCTAGTTTTGTTTTGTTTTTTCCTTTTTGTGTGTGTGTGTGCTCAGTCAGTCATGATCAACTCATTGTAAACCTATGCATTTTAGCCCATCGGGCTCCTCTGTCCATGGAATTTTCCAGGCCAGAATACTAGAGTTGGTTGTCATTTCCTCCTCCAGGGTATCTTCCTAACCCAGGGATCAAACCAGCATCTCCTATATCTCCTGCATTTGCAGGTGGGTTCTTTACCACTGAGCCACCTGAGAAACCTTTTTCCTTCTTAGTATATAAATAGAGATAAGTAAATGTTTTCACTGTATATGCTTTCGGAACTCTTTTCTAATGTAAAAAATAGATGTCTTGGACATGAGAAAGTAAATGTCGAGAACATAATACATATAAATGATTTTATATATATTGGTTTATGGCATTGAATTTATTTTTATCAAAAATAATTTATCTTATGCCTCTCAATTTTAAAATCTATCTTAAATATTGACATTTAAGTAACCCACCAAACCAAAACTGTTACTTATAAATATATTAAAAACTTTAACATCATAGCTCTCTCTTAAAAATGTATGTGTATGTAATGTGTATGTGTGTAGGATTTTGTTACAGCTTCTCCCAAATACACTGACTGTGGAAGAATCATATCCTCCTCTATCCCTGACCTAAACTCATCACAGCGCTAAACCTGGAAGTGAGCCCCATGAGTCAGACAGAGTGAAATTCAGAGCAGTCAGACTATTTTTTAAAACATCTGTCATATTAAGTCACTCCTCTGCTTGAAATGACTTCAGGCCTATTTAATCAGGGTAAAAACCACAATCCATACAATGGCTTATGTAATCATATAGGATCAATCGCCTTTATATCTCCCTGATGAAAAAAATTGCCATTTGCAGCAACATGAATGAGCCCAGAGATTATCATATAAGTGAAGTAAGCCAGACAGAGAAATGTAAATATCACATGATATTACTTATACATAGAACCAGATTAAAAAAAAAAAAAAAAAAAACAGATAAAAATTAACCTATTTGAAAAACAGAAACGGGCTTAGTATGAACCTAAGAAACAAATTTATGGTTACCACAGGGGAAAGTAGGAGGAAGGATAAATTAGGAGGTTGAGATAAACATGTATACACTACTATATGTAAAATAGATAACAAGGATCTACTGTATAACAGAGGAAACTCTATTCAAATATTGTGTAGTAACCTATAAGGGAAAAGAATTTGACTATATATATATATAGAGATATAGATATAGATATAGATATCTATCTATCTATCTATCTATATATCTGAATCACTGTGCTGTACACCTGAAACTAACCTAATATATAAGTCAACTATACTTCAAAAAAGCCAACATCTCATCTAAAAAAGAATAAATGCTTAACAGAAGCAGCTGTATAAGGAAGACAAAAGTGCCTTCACCACATTTTAACAATGTAGATTCCCTTACTCATATGGAACATCATATGTATCATTTGGGGAATTCTCTTAATATATGTTATAAAAATTCATAGCAAGTCCCAAGATCTGTTGACTGAGGTTACCCCATATGTATCTCATTCTCTTTTTCCTGAATATTTTAGCTGGCACATCAATAACTGATCATTTGTTAAAAGTTAGCAGCAACTTTTTGTAGCATATCCTTTTAAGACATATATTTTCTATTAAAATCTTGAATATACATCTACTTAAAAAATGTAATAAAAAATAATTTGTGATTTTTACTTGCACTTCACCATATTTGCCACCAACAGTGAAAACAGAAAATCAGTTGTCTGTGTTTCCATTACTACCACTTATTTAAAATATCTAAGGCTGTTATATATCCATATAAACAAATGTCATATTTGACTATGGTTTTTCCAGTAGTCATGTATGGATGAGTTGGACTGTGAAGAAAGCTGAGCGCCAAAGAATTGATGCTTTTGAACTGTGGTGTTGAAGAAGACTCTTGAAAGTCCCTTGGACTGCAAGGAGATCCAGCCAGTCCATTCCAAAGGAGATCAGTTCTGGGTGTTCTTTGGAAGGACTGATGCTAAAGCTGAAACTCCAATACTTTGGTCACCTCATATCAAGAGTTGACTCATTGGGAAAGACTCTGATGCTGGGAGGGATTGGGGGCAGGAGGAGAAGGGGACGACAGAGGATGAGATGGCATCACCAACTCGATGGACATGAGTTTGAGTGAACTCTGGGAGTTGGTGATGGACAGGGAAGCCTGGTGTGCTGTGATTTCATGTGGTCGCAAAGAATCAGACACGACTGAACTGAACTGAACTAAGTGAAGCATATAATCACTAAATTGTCCCATGTATTGGAGTAGGAAATGGCAACCCACTCCAATACTCTTGCCTGGGAAAATCCCCTGGACAGAGGAGCCTGGTGGGCTACAGTCCATAGCATTGCAGCATCAGACACGATTCAGTGACTGAGCACACAGACTCAATTGCACATTTTACTTCTATTTTAAAATAATAATGATAAGAATAGTAATAAAACAGTATTGGAACTTAATACTTACTAATAATATTTCTGAAAATATCACCAATATTTGGTTAGTATTATTCACTCAGTAACACTAACTAAATATTAGCATTTCAATATTAATCCACATCTTTTTCTATGTAGCTTTAAAATATTTTGATATTTTACCGAGGTTAAATCAACAAGAAAATTAAAAGGATCTCAGTATGTTAGTTTTTTTTACATTAAAAGTCAAATCTCTCATTCTTCATTATGTTCTAGTCCTGGGCACCATGACTGGCATGGTGCCTATTGATGCCTATTGCATACACATTGAATTAATTCAGGAGAATTTTGTTTGAAATTACACAATGCTTGTCATATATATTTAATGTATATTTAAGTGCAGTTGATCCTTGAACAACTGTTTAGTTTAAACTACACAGGTTCACTTATACATTTTTTTTTTCAATAAATGCTATAGCACTACATGATTCACATCTGGTTGATCCACCAGTGTGGAACTCTATATAGGAATGGCCAACAATGGGACTTGAGCATCCTGAAGTTTTTATATTGGAGGAGTGTCCTGAAGCCAGTCCCCAGGAGATATGAAAGACCAACAAATTCCCAATTAAATGTCCATCCACTGATGAATGGATAAGCAAGCTGTGGTACATATATACAATGGAGTATTACTCAGCCATTAAAAAGAATACATTTGAATCAGTTCTAAGGAGGTGGATGGAACTGGAGCCTATTATACAGAGTGAAGTAAGCCAGAAACAAAAACACAAATACAGTATACTAACGCATATATATGGCATTTAGAAAGATGGTAAAAATAACCCTATTTACGAGACAGCAAAAGAGACACTGATATATAGAACAGACTTTTGGACTCTGGGACTGGGAGAGGGTGGGATGATTGGGGAGAATAGCATTGACATATGTATAATATTATATCTGAAACGAGTCGTCAGTCCAGGTATGATGCCCGATAGCAAATGCCTGGGGCTGGAGCACTGGGACGACCTGGAGGGATGGTGTGGGGAGGGGAGAAGGAGGAGGGTTCAGAATGGGGAACACGTGTATACTGGCAGTGGATCCATCTTGATGTATTGTAAAAGCAATACAATATTGTAAAGTTAAGCAAAAAAAAAAAAAATATATATATATATATATATATATATATATATATATATATATATATATATATAAATAAATGTGTGTGTTAAGTCATTTCAGTCGTATCCAGCTCTTTGAGACCCTATGGACTGATAACCCATTAGGCTCGTTTGTCCATGGGATTCTCCAGGCAAGCATCTGGAGTGGGTTGCCGGGCCTTTCTTAGGGGATCTTCCTGACCCAGGGATCAAACACCAGCCTCTTAGTCTCCTAGAGACAGGCAGGTTCTTTAGCACTAGCATCACCTTGGAATACACCCCTGCCAATTAAGGTGATTTGTGTTAATGATCAGTTTTTTAAATTAATTCAAGAATCAAATAGTAAGGGAGATTTTACTTTTTCACAATCTCTTTGATATAAGAACTTTCTGATTTACTGGTTCAGAAAAGATTCTCCATTAATATAAGCAAATTCAGAGACCATTCTAGAAGGTTAAACCCTTCATTTGATTATTGGTAGCAGTCAGCATAACAAGCATTAAATTAAGTCTGAGTTCAACATCATTACTTTTATTTCCAGAACATTAAAGAACAAGTTATTTAAAATATATTGAAAATAATGTTACTTGTGGATAAAACATTTCTCATGGAATAGGCAAAGGACCTTGAAAGAGAAATTCTAAAAGGCAAATATGCAACCATAATTTAAATTTAATTAGAAGAATATGTTAGTGTAGGCCTAGATGATATAGAATGTCTTATTATATTTGAACTAAATATAAAACTCAGCTGGGGAAGAAAGTGAATAGAGGGAGTTAAAGTGTGAATCAGCTTACAGCCAGGCCTGATATCTTTTAGCCAACCTCTGGGAGTGGTAAAGAATCCACCTACCAATGCAGAAGTTGAGGGCTTCCCTGTATCAGGAAGATCCCCTGGTGAAGAAAATGGCATCCCACTCCTGCATTCTTGCTGGGAAATCCCATAGAGAAAGGAGCTTGGCAGGCTACAGTCCACAGGGTCACAAGAGTCTGACATGACTTAGCAATTAAACAACAACAAATTTTTTCCTAGATAACCCTTCTATCTGGGATAGCTTGCTGTCTTGCTAAATCGGAGAGATAAATCTATTTTCTCATTAATAGAGTTTTTTCAAAACATTATTCCTTCATGACAGAGTAATGAATATGGATTTTAGAAAATATATTAATAGCATATGAGAAGATATTTTATTGATTATGAAGCTAATAATTTAGAGAAAGAAGCTCAAATTTTTATCCAAACTTCACCCTGTACTTTTTCAATTCCCTACCTTGCTCTCACATTTGTAAAGACCCAGTCGATGAATTGATTTGCAGTGTGATGGCATGGTATTGTTCTCTTGTGTTTGAAGACAGCAGTCTTGCATCAACCTTGAAGCATGCTTTTATCTCATTAGCAATAGAATTTATGTAGCCTTGTTGGAAATATTAATAAAAATCGCACAGATTGCTTGAGTTAATTAATGTAATACTTCCTTTGAAATGCTGTGCCAACATGATAGAATGACTAGTTCAAATAGAAAAGTCAAAATGGGAACCTTCAATTCACTGTAACAGAAGATTCAAGGTCTATATGTATTCTGACTTCAGGATTCAACAGAAACTGATTTTTCAAATGCCTTAATATTAATAGTACTGTCCAACTTAGCTTCCTTTTGTTATCTCTTTACATATGTTTTCACCAAAAGCCTTAAGAATGCTTTCAAAAGTACACAGAAGTGCCCTGATGAAAAATAACTTTATTTTCAGTTCAGTTACTCATTTTTATGGGGCACATTTCCACTTCCAATTTATCTCTAAGCAATATCTACCTGAGGGTTCAACTACTTCACCTCAGACAAAAAACTAAAAGTAACTTTGATAAGTGTCTAAAGTATATAGGACATTTAATTTATTCAACAAATATGCTTTTGAGCACCTGCCTTATAATAGGCACTGTCTGGGAGCCAAGCATGCAGGAATGAACAGAGGAGACACACTACTTTCTCCTGCAGAGTTAAATCTTGTTTTCTCAGTTCAGCCATCTGAATTGGAAGTGATCTGAATAGGGGCAAGTGTGAGAAATGGCTACACAGAAAAAAAAAAAAAAAATCATGGGAAAGATCCAATTTGCAAGATTAACTTTTTCATTTTTCCATCCTTCATTTAATTTAAATTCTTATTGCTTCAGTTAAACAATCAATTTTCATTAATTCAATGAGAAGCACATAGATCACCAAATTAACATGAATTATTAATTGCATGTAACATATATAAATATGTTTCTATGTATATATAATAAAATATGTATTCTATTATATGGAATAATATATACTAGGAAAGACTAGCACAGAGAGATAAGAAAGCCTTCCTCAGTGATCAGTACAAAGAAACAGAGGAGAACAATAGAATGGAAAATTCTAGAGGTACTTCAAGAAAATTAGAGATACCAAGGAAACATTTCATGCAAACACGGGCACAATAAAGGACAGAAATGGTATGGACCTAACAGAAGCAGAAGATATTAAGAAGAGGCGGCAAGAATACACAGAAGAACTATACAAAAAAGATCTTTCTGACTGAGATAACCATGATGCTGCGATAACTAAACTAGAGCCAAACATCATAGAATGTTAAATCAAGTGGGCCTTAGGAAGCATCACTACAAAAAAGTATAGTGGAGGTGATGGAATTCTCGTTGAGCTATTTCAAATACTAAACATGGCAAAACCCATGCAATATTGTAAAGTTAAATAAAATTAAATTAAAAAAAAAAAGATGATGCTGTGAAAATGCTGCATTCAATATGTCAGCAAATTTGGAAAACTCAGCAGTGGACACAGGACTGGAAAAGGTCAGTTTTCATTCCAGTCCCAAAGAAAGAACAATGTCAAAAAAATGTTCAAACACTGCACAATTTGACTCATCTCATATGCTAGCAAAGAAAAGCTCAAAATTGGCCAAGCCAGGTTTCAACAGTAAAACTGTGAAATTTCAGACGTTCAAGCAGATTTTAGATAAGGCAGAGGAACCAGAGATCAAATTACCTTTGATCTCTTCAAGAAAATTAGAGATATCAATGGAACATTTCATGCAAAGATGGGCTCAATAAAGGACAGAAATGGTATGGACCTAACAGAAGCAGAAGATATTAAGAAGAGATGGCAAGAATACACAGAACAACTGTACAAAAAAGGTCTTCACGACCCAGATAATCATGATGGTGTGATCACTGACCTAGAGCCAGACATCCTGGAATGTGAAGTCAAGTGGGCCTTAGAAAGCATCACTATGAACAAAGCTAGTGGAGGTGATGGAATTCCAGTTGAGTTATTCCAAATCCTGAAAGATGCTGCTGCTGTGAAAGTGCTGCACTCAAGATGCCAGCAAATGTGGAAAACTCAGCAGGGGCCACAGGATTGGAAAAGGTCAGTTTTCATTCCAATCCCAAAGAAAGGCAATGCCAAATCATGCTCAAACTACCACACAATTGCACTCATCTCACACACTAGTAAAGTAATGCTCAAAATTCTCCAAGCCAGGCTTCAGCAATATGTGAACCGTGAATTTCCTGATGTTCAAGCTGGTTTAGAAAAGGCAGAGGATTCAGAGATCAAATTGCCAACATCCGCTGGATCAAGGAAAAAGCAAGAGAGTTCCAGAAAAACGCCTATTTCTGCTTTATTGACTATGTCAAAGCCTTTGACTGTATACATCACAACAAACTTGGAAAATTCATCAAGAGATGGGAATACTAGGCCACCTGACCTGCCTGTTGAGAAATCTGTATGCAGGTCAAGAAGCAACAGTTAGAACCGGACATGGAACAACAGACTGGTTCCAACTAGGGAAAGGAGTATGTCAAGGCTGTATATTGTCACCCTGCTTATTTAACTTATATGCAAAGGACATCATGAGAAATGCTGGACTTGAAGAAGCATAAGCTGGAATCAAGATTGCCATAAGAAATATCAATAAATTCAGATACACATATGACACCACCATTATGGCAGAAAGAGAAGAACTAAAGAGACTATTGATGAAAGCAAAAGAGGAGAGTTAGAAAGCCAGCTTAAAGCTCAACATTCAGGAAACCAAGATCATGGCATCCGGCCCTATCATTCCATAGCAAATAGATGGGGAAACAGTGGAAACAGTAGTAGACTTTATTTTGGGGAGCTCCAAAATCACTGCAGATGGTGACTGCAGCCATGAAATTAAAAGAGGCTTGCTCCTTGGAAGAAAAGTTATGACCAACCTAGACAGCATATTAAAAAGCAGAGATATTACTTTGCCAACAAAGGTCCATCGAGTCAAGGTTATGGTTTTTCCACTGGTCATGTATGGATGTGAGGGTTGGACTATAGAGAAAGCTAAGCACCGAAGAATTGATGCTTTTGAACTCTGGTGTTGGAGAAGACTCTTGGGGGTCCCTTGGACAGCAAGGAGATCAAATCTGTCAAACAAAAGGAAATCAGTCCTGAATATTCATTGTAAGAACTAATGCTGAAGCTGAAACTCCAATACTTTGCTCACCTGATGTGAAGAACTGACTCATAAGAAAAGACCCTGATGCTGCGAAAGATTGAAGGCAGGAGGAGAAGGGGATGGCAAAGAATACGATGGTTGGATGGCATCACCCACTCAACGGACATGAATTTGAGGGACAGGGAAGCCTGGTGTGCTGCTGTCTATGAGGTCCCAAAGAGTTAGACATGACTGAGTGACTGAACTGAATTGATTTAGAATAGATGTATATGTAAAATTTATACAAGATATTATATTTATAATCAGATCAGATCAAATCAGTCGCTCAGTCGTGTCCGACTCTTTGCGACCCCATGAACTGCAGCACGCCAGGCCTCCCTATCCATCACCAGCTCTCGGAGGTCACTCAGACTCACATCCATCGAGTCAGTGATGCCATCCATCCATCTCATCCTCTGTCGTCCCCTTCTCCTCCTGCCCCCAATCACTCCAAGCATCAGAGTCTTCTCCAATGAGTCAAGTCTTCGCATGAGGTGGCCAAAATACTGGAGTTTCAGCTTTAGCATCAGTCCTTCCAAAGAAATCCCAGGGCTGATCTCCTTCAGAATGGACTGGTTGGATCTCCTTGCAGTCCAAGGGACTCTCAAGAGTCTTCTCCAACACCACACTTCAAAAGCATCAATTCTTCGGCGCTCAGCCTTCTTCACAGTCCAGCTCTCACATCCATACATGACCACAGGAAAGATCATAGCCTTGACTAGGTGAAGCTTTGTTGGCAAAGTGATGTCTCTGCTTTTGAATATGCTATCTAGGTTGGTCATAACTTTCCTTCCAAGGAGTAAGCGTCTTTTAATTGCATGGCTGCAGTCACCATCTGCAGTGATTTTGGAGCCCAGAAAAACAAAGTCTGACACTGTTTCCACTGTTTCTCCATCTATTTCCCATGTAGTGATGGGACCAGATGTCATGATCTTCGTTTTCTGAATGTTGAGCTTTAAGCCAACCTTTTCACTTGCCACTTTCACTTTCATCAAGAGGCTTTTTAGTTCCTCTTCACTTTCTGCCATAAGGGTGGTATCATCTGCATATCTGAGGTTATTGATATTTCCCCTGGCAATCTTGATTTCAACTTGTGTTTCTTCCAGTCCAGCATTTCTCATGATGTACTCTGCATATAAGTTAAATAAACATGGTGACAATATACAGCCTTGACGTACTCCTTTTCCTATTTGGAACCAGTCTGTTGTTCGGTGACCAGTTCTAATTGTTGCTTCCTGACCTGCATACAGATTTCTCAAGAGGCAGATCAGGTGGTCTGGTATTGCCATCTCTCTCAGAATTTTCCACAGTTGATTGTGATCTACACAGTCAAAGGCTTTGGCATAGTCAATAAAGCAGAAATAGATGTTTTTCTGGAACTCTCTTGATTTTTCCATGATCCAGGGGATGTTGGCAATTTGATCTCTGGTTCCTCTGCCTTTTCTAAATCCAGCTTGAACATCAGGAAGTTCACGGTTCACATATTGCTGAAGTCTGGCTTGGAGAATTTTGAGCATTACTTTACTAGTGTGTGAGATGAGTGCAATTGTGTGGTAGTTTGAGCATGATTTGGCATTGCCTTTCTTTGGGATTGGAATGAAAACTGACCTTTTCCAATCTTGTGGCCACTGCTGAGTTTTCCAAATTTGCTGGCATATTAAGTGCAGCACTTTCACAGCATCATCATTCAGGACTTGGAATAGCTCCACTGGAATTCCATCACCTCCACTAGCTTTGTTCCTAGTGATGCTTTCTAAGGCCCACTTGACTTCACATTCCAGTATGTCTGGCTCTAGGTCAGTGATCACACCATCATGATTATCTGTGTCATGAAGCTCTTTTTTGTACAGTTCTTCTGTGTATTCTTGCCACCTCTTCTTAATATCTTCTGCTTCCGTTAGGTCCATACCATTTCTGTCCTTTATCGAGCCCATTTTTGCATGAAATGTTCCTTTGGTATCTCTGATTTTCTTGAAGAGATCCCTAGTCTTTCCCATTCTGTTGTTTTCGTCTATTTCTTTGCATTGATTGCTGAAGAAGGCTTTCTTATCTCTTCTTGCTATTCTTTGGAACTCTGCCTTCAGATGTTTATATCTTTCCTTTTCTCCTATGCTTTTTGCTTCTCTTCTTTTCACAGCTATTTGTAAGGCCTCCCCAGACAGCCATTTTGCTTTTTTGCATTTCTTTTCCATGGGGATGGTCTTGATCCCTGTCTCCTGTACAATGTCACGAACCTCATTCCATAGTTCATCAGGCACTCTATCTATCAGATCTAGGCCCTTAAATCTATTTCTCACTTCCACTGTATAATAATAAGGGATTTGATTTAGGTCATACCTGAATGGTCTAGTGGTTTCCCCTTCTTTCTTCAATTTAAGTCTGAATTTGGCAATAAGGAGTTCATGGTCTGAGCCACAGTCAGCTCCTGGTCTTGTTTTTGTTGATTGTATAGAGCTTCTCCATCTTTGGCTGCAAAGAATATAATCGATCTGATTTCGATGTTGACCATCTGGTGATGTCCATGTATAGAGTCTTCTCTTGTGTTGTTGGAAGAGGGTATTTGCTATGACCAGTGCATTTTCTTGGCAAAACTGTTAGTCTTTGCCCTGCTTCATTCCGTATTCCAAGGCCAAATTTGCCTGTTACTCCAGGTGTTTCTTGACTTCCTACTTTTGCATTCCAGTCCCCTATAATGAAATATACTATATTATTCTATATATGTTCAATATGTTAAATTTAATTATACTTTTATAATATGCATATATATATGCCTGTTTATTTATATGATTTGTATTTTGTAATAAAATCAGGTTTGCCTCAGTGGTCAAGCCAAAATGACAATCAGCCAAATATTCTAAGATACAAATTCAGCAATTTTTGAAATTTAGCTATTCCACAAATTCATAAAACACATGAAGTGAATACTTGTCCAACACAAATACATGCAACAAACTACCTACCATATTTAAAATAAGGTGGCTTGTAGATGACAACAAACAGAAAAAAGATTACCTTTAGGATTAAACCTGACTATAAATGTTTTTCTGAAGTTCGTAAAATTTGTTTCCCTGTAAGTATTGCCTGTCCTATTATTATTTTTAACAGTTTATTTTTTTAATTTTATTTAACTTTACAATATTGTATTGGTTTTCCCATATATCAAAATGAATCTGCCACAGATATACATGTGTTCCCCATCCTGAACCCTCCTCCCTCCCCATACCATCCCTATCGTCCCAGTGCACCAGCCCCAAGCATCCAGTATACACTGAGAAAACCAGAATTGAAAGAGACATGTGTACCCCAATGTTCGCTGCAGCACTGTTTATAAGAGGCAGGACATGGAAACAACCTAGATGTCCATTAGCAGATGAATGTATAAGAAAGCTGTGGTACATAAGCACCATGGAGTATGGAATCAGGTTCGTGATATTGTACAGGAGACAGGGATCAAGACCATCCCCATGGAAAAGAAATGCAAAAAAGCAAAATGACTGTCTGGGGAGGTCTTACAAATAGCTGTGAAAAGAAGAGAAGCAAAAAGCAAAGGAGAAAAGGATCTGAATGCAGAGTTCCAAAGAATAGCAAGAAGAGATAAGAAAGCCTTCTTCAGTGATCAATGCAAAGAAATAGAGGAAAACAAGAGAATGGGAAAGACTAGGATCTCTATGGTTTTTCCAGTGGTCATGTATGGATGTGAGAGTTGGACTATAGAGAAACCTAAGCACGGAAGAATTGATGCTTTTGAACTGTGGTGTTGGAGAAGACTCTTGTGAGTCCCTTGGACAGCAAGGAGATCCAACCAGTCCATTCTGAAGGAGATCAGCCCTGGGATTCCTTTGGAAGGAATGATGCTAAAGCTGAAACTTTAGTACTTTGGCCACCTCATGCGTAGAGTTGACTCATTGGAGAAGACTCTGATGTTGGGAGGGATTGAGGGCAAGAGGAGAAGGGGACGACAGAGGATGAGATGGGTGGATGGCATCACTGACTCGATGGATGTGAGTCTGAGTGCACTCTGGGAGTTGGTGATGGACAGGGAGGCCTGGCGTGCTGCGATTCATGGGGTCGCAAAGATTCGGACACGACTGAGCTACTGATCTGATCTGATCTGATTCTTAAAATAGTTTTGTAATGATTAAAAATAAAAAGCAATCTGCTAATATCTAGATAGTGTTATACTGAGTGATGTAAGTTAAAGACAAATATCATATGATATGGCTTATATGTGAAATCTAAAAACAAACAAAAAAAAATGATACAAATGAACTAATTTACCAAACAGAAACAGACACATAGAATTAGAGAACAAGCATATGTTTACTTGGTGCAAGGGTAGAGGGAGGGATAGTTAGGAAGTCTGGGATTGACATGTTCACACTTCTTTATTTTAAATGAAAAACAAGGACCTATTGTATAGCACACAGTTGTTTTTCAGTCATTTCTGCATATCTGATCTTTGCAACCCATGGCCTGTGGCACACCAAGCTTCCCTGTCTTTCACTATCTCCCAGAGTTTATTCAAACTCATGTCCATTGAGTCCACAATGACATCCAACCATCTCCTCCTCTGTTGCCCGCTTTTCCTCCTACCCTCAGACTTTCCCAGCATTAGGGTCTTTTTCAGTGAGTCAGGTTTTCAAATCAGTTGGCCACAGTACTGGAGCTTCAGCTTCAGCATTAGCCCTACCAATAATATTCAAGGTTTATTTCCTTTAGCATTGACTGGTTTGAACTCCTTACAGTCCAAGGGACCCTCAAGAGTCTTCTCCAACACCACAATTCAAAAGCATCAATTTTTCAGCTCTCAGCTTTCTTTATGGTCCAACTCTCACATGCATACATGATAACTGGAAAACCACAACTTTGACTATATGGATTTTTGTCAGCAAAGTGATGTCTCTGCTTTTTAATATGCTGTCTAGTTTTGTCATAGCTTTTCTTCCAAGGAGCAACCATATCTTAATTTCATGACTGCAGTAAACAGTCCCCAGTGATTTTGGAACCCAAGACAATAAAGTCTGTCACTGTTTCCATTTTTTCACCACCTATTAACCATGAAGTGATGGGACCGGTTGCCATGATCTTACTATTTTGAATATTGAGTTTGAAAGCATCGTTTTCACTCTCTTCTTTCACTTTCACTAAGAGGCTCTTTAGTTTCTCTTTGCTTTCTGCCATTAGGGTTGTGTCATCTGCATATCTGAAAATTTTTTTATTTCTGCTGGAAATCTTGATTCCAGCTTATGATTCATCTAACTCAGCATTTTTCTTATGTACTCTGCATAGAATTCAAATAAATACGGTGCAATATACTGTTTAACCTACTCCTTTCCAAATTTTGAGCCAGTTCTTTGTTCCATGGCACAGAGAACTCTGTTCAATATTATACAGAAATCTAAATGGGAAAATAATTTGCATATATGCTAATTATAATTTGCATAATTATATATGCAAAACTGAATCACTTTGCTGTACACCTGAAACTAACATAACAGTCTTAATCACCTATACTGCAGTATACAATAGAAAGTTAAAGAAAAAAGTATTCTACCAACTTATGCATGTTTAGCCAAAAAAACTAAAGTCAGGATCTTGAGGAGACATCTGCACCCCCATGTTCATTGCGGCACTGTACACAATAACCAAGATGTGAAAACGGTTGAAATGACCATCCACAGATAAATGGATAGAGGAAAGGTGGTTTATATATTCAATCCACTGTTATTCACTCTCTTTTTTTTTTTTTTTTTTTAAAGAAAGGAATCCTGTCATATGTGACAAACGAATGAACCTGGAGGACATTACTGTAAATGAAATATACCAGTCACAGAAGAACAAACACTGCTATTTCCACCTAGATGAGGGATCTAAAATAGTCAGAATCCTGAAAATAGAATGCAGAAAGGTGTTTTCCAAGACATGGAGGAAAGAGGGATATGAGGTGTTGTCGTTCAATGGTATAAACTTTCTGTGATACAAGATGAATAAGACCAACTGAACAAAGTAGTGCCTGTAGTTATAGTAATAGTGTATTGTGTACCTAAATAATTTGTTTCTAGGGTAGATCTCGTGTTGTGTTCTTACCACTATAATGAAAAAGTAAATAAATAAAATCAAAGGATCATAAGGAAAATTTAGAGGTGTTGGCTACAGCTAGCACTTTGTAGTAATGGTTTTATGGGTGCATGCATATGTCTAAAGTCATAAAGTGATGAAAATTATACATGCAGTTTTTAATATATCACTTATACCTCAGTAAGACTGTTTAAAGATTTTAAAGAAAAAAATAGGTAATCTACTTTCAGATCAGATCAGATCAGATCAGTCGCTCAGTCGTGTCTGACTCTTTGCGACCCCATGAACTGCAGCACGCCAGGCCTCTCTATCCATCACCAGCTCTCGGAGGTCACCCAGACTCACATTCGTCGAGTCAGTGATGCCATCCATCCATCTCATCCTCTGTCGTCCCCTTCTCCTCCTGCCCTCAATCCCTCCAAGCATCAGAGTCTTCTCCAATGAGTCAACTCTTCGCATGAGGTGGCCAAAATACTGGAGTTTGAGCTTGAGCATCATTCCTTCCAAAGAAATCCCAGGTCTGATCTCCTTCAGAATGGACTGGTTGGATCTCCTTGCAGTCCAAGGGACTCTCTGGTGTTTTAATCATGAATCACTTTATATATATTTGCAATGAACAACAAAAGGACACAAACTGCATTGATTTTAATAGAGTATGAATATTAATGTATTCAAATATCAAACTAATCTGTTAGAAATGTCATGCCTATTTTAACCTGACATTAGGAATTCAACCGAGTGTGAGCAAATCTAGCTATAGACCCATGGATGTTTTCAGCCAACATTGAAGTGTCTCTCCTTGACTCTGGGTAGAATAATCAATCACTCACTCAAACAGACAAGCTCTTAAGAACAACAGGTGCTCTATCCACAGGGTCGAGGTCACATCAGGATTCAGCCTGCTGTTCTTCCTTTTTGTGATGCTTAGAAAGCAGGAAAATCACTGAGGGGAACTTTTTATTAAATGAAAAAGAAAAAAATGGAAAGGAAAAAAAATCAAAGTTAACAGTGTCTAGTACCACTTATTCTCTTCAGTTTACTCAATTTTGGAAACATCTACAGGCTTCTAACTTTGATATTATTGACTGTCAGCACTTCCTAATTTCACTACTCATTTATTTTCTCTTTGTCTCTTTGGAATTTGCAAGTTTTATACTTTCTTTAAAAAAGCCCAATGTATTATTGATGCAGTATTCTCTCTTTAATGTGGTAAAAATATCCCAGACACAAAGACATATTTAACAGTATATTGGCTTCCATCGGGAAGACAATTATTTTGATTTTGTACTCATTATATGCATTTTCAACTAACTTTAAAAGACTGTATAGCTCCAGTATTTTGGCCACTTCATGCGAAGAGTTGACTCATTGGAGAAGACGCTGATGCTGGGAAGGATTGGGAGCAGGAGGAGAAGGGGACGACAGAGGATGAGATGTCTGGATGGCATCACTGACTCGATGGATGTGAGTCTGAGTGACCTCCAGGAGTTGGTGATGGATAGGGAGGCCTGGCGTGCTGCAGTTCATGGGGTCGCAAAGAGTTGGACATGACTGAGCGACTGATCTGATCTGATCTGATAGCTTTTTTTTTTTTACCCAAGCAGTATCTAAAGTTCTTCTAAAGCCATTTGTGTTTCAATGTTAAAATTTTCTTGCAAAATATTCACATTTCAAAGGGCAAATGTGAGTTTTATCCTAGTACGTTTCAATATTGGTAATTGTGGTGAAGCTTCACATGTTAGATACTTAGGGTTAGTGTTCTTGGGGTCAGAAGTCACAAAAACTCTACAATGCAACTTGAATGGTTTTAGACAAGTCTTCAATTTTTCTAAGCTTCAGTCAGATAAATTATAAAATGATTTTAAATTCTTAGTTCTCTAAGTTGATGCAAGCAAAGTTTAGCAAAGTGCTATAAAATTAATAAACAGCTAACATTCTGTATTTCTTGCTATTATTATCCCACTTATTGTTTTGATAATTTATTCCTTATTTTGAAATAAAATTTAAATAAGATTGTTCCTTGTTGACAATGTGAAGTTAACATTTTATTCTCCATTAAGAAGATAGCTAAGTAACATCCTGTCCTCACACTTCTAATTATAAGTGGCAAAAGCAGATGTTGCAGGTTGGTGGTATTCTTTTTGATAACTGGATTTAGAGCAAATATCTCTACTCTTTCTTTCTAGAAGCATTTCCTCCCCCATTCTGGTTCCCTCCTTTCTTCCTCTCTATGTAGAGGTTTTCTTGATACTGACAGGCTTCGAACCTCTCATAGACTCTGAAAAAAAAAAAAAAAAAAAAAATATATATATATATATATAAAGAAACATTAAAAGAACTAAGACCATGGCATCCAGCCCCATCACTTCATAACAAATAGAAGGAGAAAAAAACAAAAGGAATGACAGATTTTATTTTCTTAGGTTTCAAAATCAGACTGGATGGTGACTGCAGGCATGAACTTAAAAGATCCTTGCAAGTTGGAAAGGAAATAATGACAAACCTAGACAGCATATTAAAAAGCAGAGACATAAAGGTCTGATAAAGGTCCACATAGTCAAAGCTGCATTTTCTCCAGTAGTCAATCTACAAACTTGAAAGTTGGAACACAAAGAAGGCTGAGCACTGAAGAACTGATACTTTGGAATTGTAGTATTGGAGAAGTCTCTTGTGAATTTCTTGGACCACAAGATCAAGTCAGTCAATCCTAAAGAAAATGAACCCTGAATACTCATCGGAAGGACTATTGCTGAAGCTGAAGCTCTAATACTTTGGCCACTTGTTGTGAAAAGCCTACTCATTGAAAAAGACCCTGATGCTGGGAAAGACTGAAGGGAACAGGAGAAGAGGGCAGCAGAGGATGAGATGGTTAGATAGAATAAGTGACTCAGTGGACATGAATTTGAGCAAATTCCAGGAGACAGTGGAGGACAGAGGAGCCAGAGAGTCGCACACGATTTAGTGATGGAAGAAGAATAGCAATAAAACACATACACTGACCTCTTGACATAGTTTGATTTATCTCTTGCATATAAGAAAATTGAAAAGAGCATTTGTAATTCATTATGAATTAAAATTTTCTAATAGTTTCTGTGATATTGCACAGTTTTTATATAACAGTTAGATCATAATGACAGCAAAATTTACTAGTATACAATATGAAGAAAATCTTAAATAAATGTAAAAAGAGCAACATAGCACCTAATCAATTTAAGGATAGCATAATGGGATTTTATGGAATAGTGAGGTTTCTGACACCCACAATTACAAAGCAAGATGTGATGTTATTTCTTGATGTAGTCAGAAATAGCATTCAGATGTCTGTCATTAAATGAAAAGGATGAATGAAAATATAATTTTAATTCATTGTTTTCTTCTTTAATTCTAATATGATTTTACTGTAGTAAAGACATTTGATATGAGATCTACCATCTTAACAAATTTTAAGTGTACAAAAAATATTGTTATTTACAGGCACAATGTTTTATGGCAGGTCTTTAGAATTTATGTTGAATTACAGAAACTTTACACCTGTTGAACAAGGTGTCTGTGCATGCAGTCTAAGTTGCGTCAGTCATGTCCAGCTCTTTTGCTACCCTATGAACTATAGTCTGTCTATAGTTCATCTGTCTATGGGATTCTCCAGGCAAGAATACTGGAATGGATGGTCATTTCCTCTTCCAGGGTATCTTCTCGAGCAAGAGACTCAACCTGCATCTCTTGTGTCACCTGCATCGGAAGACAGGTTCTTTACCATTACTGCCACCTGGGAAGATTGAAGAGCAGTTCTTCCGTTCCCTTTCTTCCTGCTCCTGGCATCCATAGTTCTGTTCTCTGCTTCTAAGAATTTAGCTATTTTAGATACATTATATCAGTGAAATCAAGCAGTATTTGTCCTGCTGTGACTGTTAAAATAATGTCTTCCAGGCTCATCCATGTTGTCATATTTCACAGGATATTCTTCTTTATATAAGGCTTAATAATATTTCATTACATATATATACCACATTTTCTTTGTCCTTTCATAGGTTGATGGACATTTTGGTTGTTTCCATGTCTTAGCTATTGTGAACAATGCAGAAATAGGCAAGTGCAGATATTAAGATTCTGATTTCAATTCTTTGGGACAAATACCCCAAACTGGGATTGCTGGATCATATAGTAGTTGTATTTGTAATTTACTGAGGAACTTCCATACTATATTCTGTAACAGGTGTACCATTTTCCAATGGTAAGCAAGGGTTCTCATTTCTTCATCTTTTCAGTAAATTCAGTAACTTTACAGTAACTTAGAGAGAGAGAGAGAGAGAGAGAGAGAGAGAGATTTGTTAAAAACAAGAATGCCATGTGAGAGAAGGAGATGAAAGAAAGAAAGAGGGAGGGAAAGAAAGAAAGAAATCAAAATTCAGTCTGTGATGGGGTATCCAGGGGGTCCTAAGTTAGAGTTCTGTTGCCAAGTGATGAAGAATTGAGGTGAGGTCGTGAGGGTCTTCTCCATCACTGTGCTGTGCTAAGCCATTTCAGTCATGTCTGAGACCCTCTGCAACTCCATGGATTGTAGCCAACCAGGCTCCTCTGTCCCAGGGATTCTCCAGGAAATAAAATGAGTGGGTAGCCATTCCCTTCTCCAGGAGATCTTCCCAACCCAAGGGTTGAAACCAGGTCTCTCACATTGCAGGTGGATTCTTTATTGTCTGAGCCACCAGGGAATTTGTTATTCTATTAAAATAACTTGAACTTCTGAGTTTAACTACAATGGCGGCCTCCCAAATCCTAGTTGTTTAAGCAGAGAAGTATTTTTAATGCTATTCATTAACTATATCATGTTCCTTCAGACTCAGTCAACATACATTTTGACATAAATATATTATTCTTCTTAAAATATACAATAAAGCTGTGACATTTTTACTAAAATGATATATTTTATATACAGTATTATACATTATATTATGATGTAGTTTGTGTATCCCAAACTACACCACTACATGACTGATAGCACAACAAATGCTTCTTCTGAGAATAACACTATAAAAGAGATAAAAGCACAGTAATCTTTGTATCAAGGCAACTTAGAACTACTAAGGCCAAGAAGATTTAAGGAGATAATTCAAAGAAGGGACAAATCCAACAGAACAAAAAGCTAATGCTTTAATCTTTATTTTCTTCAGGGTCTTGCCTGACTTCTAGACCCAGGATAAGAGTCTAAAGATCAGGACATTGAGAGAATAATGAGAAACTAGTAAAAGATACCAAAGCTCAGTTGGTTCTCCTTAAGATATCTGTTGAATTCTGAACCTGCACAAGGCAGGAGGCTAGTTATTCAAGCAATCAGGAGGTTTGGGCAGCTGCATTCTACTGAAAAGATAAAGATTAGGATTTTGGAGCTGCCAAGAGGAGAGACATGGTGAACACTTAGAAGTCTGGTTGAGCGTTCCTGCAGAACTGTGCCCTGAGAGCATAATGATGAAACTGCAAGCCAGCTACTCTTCTGCCACATTGTTTATTGGTTTTAGCTAATTGGGTTCCCGTCTGTCAGCCACCAGTTCTTCTTCAGTGCCTCAAAACAATAAAGAATCTGCTGCAGTGTAGGAGACCTGGGTTTAATCCCTGGGTGGAGAAGATCCCCTGTAGAAGTGAATGGCTACCCACTCCAGTATTCTTGGCTGGGAAATTCCATGTACTTAGGGACCTGGCATGCTACAGTTTATGGGGTCAGAGTGTTCGACACAACTGAGCAACTACTTTTTTGCTATCAGTTTACTATGGGAAAGTGTAAGTCTTCTCTGATGGTTTTCAATTGCTTCACAACAAATTACCACACGTTAAATGGCTTGTGATGTGTGATGTGCATGCTCAGTTATGTCCAACTCTGTGACGCTATGGCCTGTAGCCCTGCCAGGCTCCTCTGTCCATGGAGATTCTCCAGGCAGGAATACTAGAGTGAGTTGCCATTTTCATCTCCATTTATTGGCTTGAAACATTATCTATTCATTAACTCAGACTGTTCTGTAGATCAGAAGTCTGAAATGGTACAGCTGGGCACTTTACTCATGTCAAAAGGCTGAAGGTATGATGTCAGCCTGGCTGAGTTCTTATCTGGAGGCTCATACTTATTGGCAGAAGTTAAGCTATATGTTTTCTAAATTGTTATTTAGTCTCTAAGTTGTGTCTGACTCTTTTGGAACTCCATGGACTGTAGCCTGCTAGGTTCCTCTGTCCATGGAATTTTCCAGGCAAAAATACTGGAGTAAGTTGCCTTTCTCTAGGAGATCTTCCTGATACAGGAATCGAACTTGTGACTCTTGTGACATCTCCAGCATTGCATATGGGTTCTTTATTGCTGAGCTACCAGGGAAAACCCAATTTTCCAAATACTTCCATATAACTGTGACTAAAATTTATTCTTGTTATTTTTTTTTTTTGCTTTTTATCAAGAATCTTTTTTATTATCAGAAACATTACAAACATCTAGTATGAACAAATTGTAACACGACAGTGTTTAGTTTGAACAATTAATACATTTCAGATATAATATTATACATATTTCAATGTTATTCTCCCCAATCATCCCACCCTCTCCTGGTCCCAGAGTCCAAAAGTCTGGTCTATACATCAGTGTCTCTTTTGCTGTCTCGTAAATAGGGTTATTTTTACCATCTTTCTAAATGCCATATATATGCATTAGTATACTGTATTTGTGTTTTTGTTTCTGGCTTACTTCACTCTGTATAATAGGCTCCAGTTCCATCCACCTCCTTAGAACTGATTCAAATGTATTCTTTTTAATGGCTGAGCAATACTCCATTGTGTATATGTACCACAGCTTGCTTATCCATTCATCTGTGGATGGACATCTAGGTTGCTTCCACGTTCTGGCTATTGCAAACAGTGCTGCTATGAACATTGGGGTACACGTGTCTCTTTCAATTCTGGTTTTCTCAGTGTATATGCCCAGCAGTGGGATTGCTGGATCATAAGGCAGTTCTATTCCCATTTTTTTGAGGAATCTCCATACTGTTCTCCATAGTGGCTGTACCAGTTTGCATTCCCACCAACAGTGCAAGAGGGTTCCCTTCTCTCCGCACCCTCTCCAGCATTTATTGCTTGTGGACTTTTGGATCGCAGCCATTCTGATTGGCGTGAAATGGTATCTCATAGTGGTTTTGATTTGCATTTCTCTGATAATGAGTGATGTTGAGCATCTTTTCATGTGTTTGTTAGCCATCTGTATGTCTTCTTTGGAGAAATGTCTATTTAGTTCTTTGGCCCATTTTTTGATTGGGTCATTTATTTTTCTGGAATTGAGCTGTAGAAGTTGCTTGTATATTTTTGAGATAAGTTGTTTGTCAGTTGCTTCATTTGCTATTATTTTCTCCCATTCTGAAGGCTGTCTTTTCACCTTGCTTATAGTTTCCTTTGTTGTGCAGAAGCTTTTTAAGTTTGATTAGGTCCCATTTGTTCATTTTAGATTTTATTTCCGATATTCTGGGAGGTGGGTCATGGAGGATCCTGCTGTGATGTAAGTCAGAGAGTGTTTTGCCTATGTTTTCCTCTAGGAGTTTTATGGTTTCTGGTCTTACATTTAGCTCTTTCATCCATTTTGAGTTTATTTTTGTGTATGGTGTTAGAAAGTGCTCTAGTTTCATTCTTTTACAAGTGTTTGACCAGTTTTCCCAGCACCACTTGTTAAAGAGATTGTCTTTAATCCATTGTATATTCTTGCCTCCTTTGTCAAAGATAAGGTGACCATATGTGCGTGGATTTATCTCTGGGCTTTCTATTTTGTTCCATTGATCTATATTTCTGTCCTTGTGCCAGTACCATACTGTCTTGATGACTGTGGCTTTGTAGTAGAGCCTGAAGTCAGGCAGGTTGATTCCTCCAGTTCCGTTCTTCTTTCTCAAGATAGCTTTGGCTATTCAAGGTTTTTTTTTTTTTTGTATTTCCATACAAATTGAGAAATTATTTGTTCTAGCTCTGTGAAGAATACCGTTGGTAGCTTGATGGGGATTGCATTGAATCTATAAATTGCTTTGGGTAGTATACTCATTTTCACTATATTGATTCTACCAATCCATGAACATGGTATATTTCTCCACCTATTAGTGTCCTCTTTGATTTCTTTCACCAGTGTTTTATAGTTTTCTATATATAGGTCTTTAGATTCTTTAGGCAGATATATTCCTAAGTATTTTATTGTTTTCATTGCAATGGTGAATGAAATTGTTTCCTTAATTTCTCTTTCTATTTTCTGGTTATTAGTGTACAGGAATGCAAGGGATTTCTGTGTGTTAATTTTATATCCTGCAACTTTACTGTATTCATTGATCAGTTCTAGTAATTTTCTGGTGGAATCTTTAGGGTTTTCTACGTAGAGGATCATGTCATCTGCAAATAGTGAGAGTTTTACTTCTTCTTTTCCAATTTGGATTCCTTTTATTTCTTTTTCTGCTCTGCTTGCTGTGGCCAAAACTTCCAAAACTATGTTGAATAGTAATGGTGAAAGTGGGCATCCTTGTCTTGTTCCTGACTTTAGAGGAAATGCTTTCAGTTTTTCACCATTGAGGATAATGTTTGCTGTGGGTTTGTCGTATATAGCTTTTATTATGTTGAGGTATGTTCCTTCTATTCCTGCTTTCTGGAGAGTTTTTATCATAAATGGATGTTGAACTTTGTCAAAGGCTTTCTCTGCATCTATTGAGATAATCATATGGTTTTTATTCTTCAGTTTGTTAATGTGGTGTATTACGTTGATTGATTTGCGGATATTGAAGAATCCTTGCATTCCTGGGATAAAGCCCACTTGGTCATGGTGGATGATCTTTTAACTTTAAACGATACAATAGACCAGTTAGAACTAATTGATATCTATAGGACATTTCATCCCAAAACAATGTATTTCACCTTTTTCTCAAGCGCACACGGAACCTTCTCCAGGATAGACCACATCCTGGGCCATAAATCTAGCCTTGGTAAGTTCAGAATAATTGAAATCATTCCAAGCATTTTTTCTGACCACAATGCAGTAAGAGTAAATCTCAATAATAGGAGAAAAACTATTAAAAAGTCCAACATATGGAGGCTGAACAACACACTCCTGAATAACCAACAAATCACAGAAGAAATCAAAAAAGAAATCAAATTCTGCATAGAAATGAATGAAAATGAAAACACAACAACCCAAAACCTGTGGGACACTGTAAAAGCAGTCCTAAGGGGAAAGTTCATAGCAATACAGGCATACCTCAAGAAACAAGAAAAAAGCCAAATAAATAACCTAACTCTACACCTAAAGCAACTGGAAAAGGAAGAAATGAAGCACCCCAAGGTTGGTAGAAGGAAAGAAATCTTAAAAATTAGGGCAGAAATAAATGCAAAAGAAACAAAAGAAACCATAGCAAAAATCAACAAAGCCAAAAGCTGGTTCTTTGAAAGGGTAAATAAAATTGACAAACCACTAGCCAGACTCATCAAGAAACAAAGGGAGAAAAATCAAATCAATAAAATTAGAAATGAAAATAGAGAGATCACAACAGACAGCACAGAAATACAAAGGATCATAAGAGACTACTATCAGCAATTATATGGCAATAAAATGGACAATGTGGAAGAAATGGACAAATTCTTAGAAGAGTACAACTTCCCAAAACTGGATCAGGAAGAAATAGAAACTCTTAACAGACCCATCACAAGCACGGAAATTGAAACAGTAATCAGAAATCTTCCAGCAAACAAAAGCCCAGGTCCAGACGGCTTCACAGCTGAATTCTACCAAAAATTTAGAGAAGAGCTAACACCTATCCTACTCAAACTGTTCCAGAAAATTGCAGAGGAAGGCAAACTTCCAAACTCATTCTATGAGGCCACCATCACCCTAATACCAAAACCTGACAAAGATCCCACAAAAAAAGAAAACTACAGGCCAATATCACTGATGAACATAGATGCAAAAATCCTTAACAAAATTCTAGCAATCAGAATCCAACAACACATTATTCTTGTTATTTTTATAACAGTCCCATGATATGAAGTCAGTGAATTGTGTTTTTAAGAAACACAATTGAGAAAATAAATGAAGTTTCACACTAATTGGTACTAAGATCAACTAAGATCAACTAGTCTGACTTCTTCCTATGATATGAAAGTGTAACCAAAAAAATAACAATTGATATTTTAGAGTGTTTTCAAGCTCCCAGCCTTTCTCACATATGTTATTCCATTTGTACAAATAAAATGACTAATCTGCTGGGTATATTTTTTTAGCAGAAAAATCATTTAACCACCAATTCTATATTATGTGGAGGAAAAATTAAGTTAAAATAAACTCAGTAGGAAGTAAATACTATTAGTCCAAGTAAATATCCCAAGAATATATGATTCTTATATAGTCTCACATATTGAGTAGTACATCATGTCTTTCAAAGGAGATGCAGACATAGAATACAGACTTGTGGACACAGTTGGGGAAGGAGAGGGTGGATGAACTGGGAAAACAGCATGGAAACAGATACATTATCATATGTAAAATAGATCAGAAGTGGGAATTTGCTGTGTGACACAGGAAGCTGAAGCCAGTGTTCTATGACAACCTGGAACAATGGGATGGGCTGTAAGATGGCGGGGGGCAGGGTGGGGTTTCAGGAGGAAGTGGACATATGTATACCTGTGGCTGATTTGTGTTGATGTATGGGAGAGGCCAACACAATATTGGAAAGTGATTATCCTCCAATTAAGGCAAACAAACCAAAAAGTATGTTACACTATAAGATCTGATCCTTAGAAAAAAGATACTGTCTTGCATCAATGCCAAGCAAAGCTTAGATAAGAAATTTTTATTTGAAAATAACCCTATAATCTGGGGGTGGGGGAAAGGATACTGAGTGAGAAAAAGGAGTTGGGAAACATTATCAGTCTCAGTTACAAACTGAGACTGTCAGAATCAATTAACTTCTGTGACTTATGATGTATTGAGTTTCTTGGTGCAAATGTCATTAATTTCAAGTCGTTTTATTCAGGCTGGGCAATAAAAACATTTCTCTGTTGTTTCATAAAGGGCAGAGTAGGTCTTTCCTATTTGGCAAACATAAAAATTTTCACAAAATAGCAAATCATGAAGAAACAGGCCCAAACAAACAAGTTTCATGCATTTAATGACAAAATTAATAGGATAGAAACATTTGCCAAGGCATTTCAGTCAATTATTATTTAAAATATCCATGCATGATTCATTTATGCACATATGGCATAGAGAAATAATCATCTCTTGATTATCTGTTCATCATACTTAAGTCTTTTAAGAATTAAACTGATCATAAATATTATGCTAATTAGAAGAGTGTGCTAAGAGAGAACAGGGCTGTCAGCTCTTTGTCACCAATGATGATGATAGATTTGATTTAGTTATGATAAGTTGTGAATAATTTTAGCATGACCATTCCTTTTTTTCATACTACTTGAATATCCTTTTCTGGTGGTCTGAGCCAATTCTCTAGTTGAGCAGAGTGAAGATATCTGCTAGAATCAGCCATGATTATGGACTTTAACAGTACTACTAATCCATCAGTTATTAAAGCCTTAATTTTGAATGATCCAATGACATCACCCTAATCCTGTATTTTTTGTTAAATTTGATGTTTTCGGGAAAAAAAAAATCTTTTTAAATGCTTCAGGCTATGTTTGATGAATTAAATTTTGATACAAAGAAATAAAAATCTGTACTTAATAAAATATATATTTGGTATGTCAAGATCTGAAATGATCACCAATACCACCTTTATTATTATCAATTACACATACATGAACCAAAGCTAATATAATGTGTGCATAGATTACAATGTATATTCAACTTATTGAAAATCCCAAATAATAGCATTATTAATATATAAAATATTTAAAGTTATCTTTTAGTTAAAAGGTAGTAATAAGATATCTCAGAGGTCAATTTTCAGAGGCCAGTTCCAGGATTTAATAATATGATGTCCCTCTACCAAAAAATAAAAAAAAAAAAAAAAAAACTCATCTTGTACACAAAAAGAAGTGATGATGGATATGAGAGTTGGACTGTGAAGAAGGCTGAGTGTCGAAGAATTGATGCTTTTGAACTATGGTGTTGGAGAAAACTCTTGAGAGTCCCTTGGACTGCAAGGAGATCCAACCGGTCCATTCTGAAGGAGATCAGCCCTGGGATTTCTTTGGAAGGAATGATGCTAAAGCTGAAACTCCAGTATTTTGGCCACCTCATGCGAAGAGTTGACTCATTGGAGAAGACTTTGATGCTGGGAGGGATTGAGGGCAGGAGGAGAAGGGGACGACAGAGGATGAGATGGCTGGATGGCATCACTGACTCGATGAATGTGACTCTGAGTGACCTCTGAGAGCTGGTGATGGATAGGGAGGCCTGGCATGCTGCGATTCATGGGGTCACAAAGAGTCGGACACGTCTGAGCGACTGACCTGATCTGATCTGATATATATATCTTTTCTAGATGCCTTAGGCTGAATTTCCCTTTGTATCCCGTTTATCAGTAGTCTCTCTTAAAACACTGAGAACTAATCTGAAGCAATTTGTAAGGATCTTAACAAATTCTCCAAGTTTCTTAGAATGATATTAACAACTTTCTAAAGGTAAGTAACACATTATTTCTTTCAGATTTAAACTTTTATTATTTTTGTCCCCTTACCTACAATTAATTTTTATGTGTTATTCTAAATGAGCATGGTTTCTTCCTGTTCCTTGTTAATAACAGAACTGAAAACTGACTCTCTAATGTGTTTTTGTTATTGTTTAGTCGGTAAGTCATGTCTGACTCTTTTGGGACCCTATGTACTATAGTCCACCAGAATCCTCTGTCCACAGAGTTTTCCAAGCATGAATACTGAAGTGGGTTGTAATTTCCTTCTCTGGGGATCTTCTCCACCCAGGAATCAAACCCTCATCTGCTTGACAGATGGATTCTTTGCCACTGAGCCACTTGGGAAGCCCCCTATAAGATGTTTTAGCATTATCCAAGTAAATGGTAGGATAAATAGAAAGCTATAGATAGAGATGGAAGGGTGGGCAAATGGAGTGAATGAGAAAGAGAAGGAATACAGATATTTCCATAATACCTATAATTTTGTCTTTTGCGGATTATTTATTTTTCCTTGTAAAACCTCTGTTGGTTCATAACCCTGTGAGATCCCCAGATAAAATCTGAAGCTGTGCACATAAGAAGCCTGCAAAAAGACACAAAAGAAGGAGGCAGACCACCCCAGATTGGTAGATGAGAGTTTTGATAAACAAAATATCTCCACATAAGGCTTGTCTTGGGTGACTGCAAGAGAGTAGATCTCTGACCCTGCCTGCAGAATCTTACAGAGGCCTTTATGAGGCTGAGTCACTACACAGCCAAGATGATCTCAACAACCCCTGACTCTCAAGACCACATCCTTGGAAACATGTCAGCTACAGGGAGATAGGCAAACATACACACCAAGAACAGGCAAGTGAATGAATGGTCTCTGACTCCAAGGTCAACCTTCAGTCATGGTCACACACTCCCTGATGACCCCCTTCAACACCTTCCTTGCTGTATTTCTTTAAGATATTTATGAAAACAATTTGGAAATTGTGGCTGAAGTTCATGAATAGAAATGATTTTTAGAAAATATTTAAGCTAAGAAAAGATACAAAAGAAAGCCACAAAGAAACTCACTTCTCTCTAGCAATGCCCACTTTCCTATGGCAAAATAGGCCTGAGGATCATGAATCAAAGACCAATATGAGGCAGCATCTCTGAAGGCCTTATTCCATGGAATAATTTCCAAGGACCCTCAAAAATTATTGAGATTTAATTTTAAACATATCAAGATCAGGCTACAATTAGCAAGATCATCTACTTAGAAGCAATGCTAAACATCTTCATGGTGTGGTCAGTACTGCTGTTACTTCTCACTGTAGCTTGACTCCAAGGACCTCATTGTGTTTGATCACCAGAACTTCCTTCTGGAGCAACTCTTCAGCTACTTCCAACAGATACGACCTCTGCTCTAGCTAGGTTTGGAATGTCCATTCTTTGCTGCTTGATGTCTTAATCCATTAGAGAAATCATAAAGAAGAAACAAACAGATGTAAAAAAGATTTACATACAAATTTTTTTAAGGGTAAGAGAGTTACCTAACACAAGCTTGGCACAAAGGGAACAAATAATACTGAAACATCAGAATTTGGAGCAGAGAAAGATTTATTGTAGGGCCATGCAAGGAGACACCTGAATGTTCACTGATTCCTGTCCTACCAAATTCATCACTCTGCCCCTCCCGATTGTCCTAAATCTGTGGTCACTTAATTAATAGTCTAGATTATGTCAGTGTTCATGAAGCAGGAACTATTGCCATGCTGTTTCATTAGGATCAGTAAATCACACATATATATTTAAAATATTTTCTTATTTTAAGCGCATTCTTAAATCATTAAAAAAATTATTGAATGCCTCATGTAAATCAGACACTGCGAAAATCATTTTCACTTTTATTATCTTTTATTCCTTATAGCAAACCTCTTACAAAGGATTTTATTACCCTCCTTTTATGGATTGGGAAACAGAGAGGCATAGAAATTATTTAACACAGCAAGTATTTTACCTATGAGCTCTGACTTTAAATCTAAGTCTTGAAGGTACTAAATGCAGAATACACTAATGGCATTCAGTCATAATTTTATAGTATATAAAAATTGTAACCTGTATTAAACAAAATGGGAATACAAACCTTTTGTATTCCATTAAATTATTTTTTACTGAGTCATATGAAAGTAATTTAATTTTTAATTTTTAGGTATTTAAGTTAATATCTGATAAGTAGATGAAGAATAATTCAAAATTCAATGATAATTTTTCATTAGACATTGATAACTCTTTATTGTTTATGAACAACTGCAAAATTTGTAAGACTCTTCAATTTTGGGGGAGCAATGAGCCTTTTTTTGTTAACTTATTATTAATTGAGTTACCTAATTCAATTTCCTTGATGTAATGATAATAGTTTTTTATTATTTATACTTCTAGTATTTATTTTTCAAGAAATTCTGTGACAGTGTCACAGAAAATAGTTGCAATCTAACAGTTGAAATATGTCGTATTTGAAAGAAAAGTTTAGGTCTTAAGTCTAGAGCCAACATCTGAAGTAACCCTGAGAGAACTGTTCAGAGGAGACAAGGAGAGGAGCAGGTTATATTTAAAACAAAGGGCACATAGTCTGAACATCAAAAGATTATTGTTAATTAAAGAAAATCAGATATCTCAAGTTAAGGAATTTAGTACTTTTTTATGTATAGGAAGATGCAAGAGTCTGAGCTCACTGAAATCATTCCGTCCATATGCATCTCAGCTATATGGGGCCAGTATCCTTCATTGTTCTCATCTTGAGTTCCTCAGTTCTCACTGTAGGGAATGACTGCAGACTTATGGCTATCGGATCTCACAGGTATTCTTCTCCTTGCTGAGTGCCCTTGGGGCTCAGGAATTTATATTTGGGGGCCAGAATTGCTGATGATTGTGATATGCTAGTTTACTGATATGGCAGGAAATATTCCATTCCTCAGTGTGAAAGTTTATATGAATCTGGTATTTTCAGAGTAATTTATGTAGGTAATACTCAAGGTCTAGATCATCATAATAGTAGTGTACTTATCTATATTTGTGTCTATGTCAGGCGCTTTTATAAAATATTTCCCCAAACTATATTTGATTATTGAATTATTGTCAACAAGGAAAAATGATGAGTAAATGATTGAGGGACAAAGTTCAACATGGGACTATTATTAAATCCTTGCTTCACTATATGCTGAATGCAAGAGTTTCCTGAAATATAATTTCTAACAGAGCCTGTTTACTGAAGGTGTGGAATATGCTAACAGACAATATGAAAATTATATCCTTAATCACTTGTCTCCCACCAGGGTCTTAACACATATTTTATCAAAATTCCCCTTTCCCAACTCTTGCCTGTATATCTCACAGGTTACATGGTTTCATAATTTTCTAATAGTTTTAGCTGAAGTTCAATGTTATCTTCAGGTATGAGAAGATACTCAGTTCAGTTCAGCCGTTCTGTCGCTTTGTGATCCCAAGGACTGCAGTATGCCAGACCTCTTTGTCCATCATCAACTGCCTGAGTTTACTCAAACTCATGTCCATTGAGTAGGTGATACCATCCAACCATTTCCTCTGTCATCCCCTTCCCCTCCCACCTTCAATCTTTCCCAGCATCAGGGTCTTTGCAACTGAGCCCGTTCTTCACAAAGGGGGCCAAAGTATTGGACCTTCAGCTTCAACATCTGTCCTTCGAATGAATATTCAGGACAGATTTCCTTTAGGATGGGCTGGTTGGATCTCCTTGCAGTCCACAGGACTCTCAAGAGTCTTCTCCAACATCACAGTTCAAAGGCATCAATTCTTTGGTGTTCAGCTTTCTTTAGAGTCAAATTCTCACATCCATACAGGACTACTGGAAAAACCATACCCTTGATGAGTCAGACCTTTGTTGGCAACGTAATGTCTATGCTTTTTAAAATGCTCTCTATGTTGGTCATGACTTTCCTTCCAAGGAGTAAGCGTCTTTTAATTTCATGGCTGCAGTCACCATCTGCAGTGATTTTGGAGCCCAGAAAAATAAAGTCTGACACTGTTTCCACTGTTTCCCCATCTATTTCCCATGCAGTGATGGGACCAGATGCCATGATCTTCATTTTCTGAATGTTGAGCTTTAAGCCAACCTTTTTACTCTCCACTTTCACTTTCATCAAGAGACTTTTCAGTTCCTCTTTACTTTCTGCCATAAGGGTGGTGTCATCTGCATGTCTGAGGTTATTGATATTTCTCCCAGCAATCTTGATTCCAATTTGTGTTTCCTCCAGTCCAGCATTTCTCATGATGTACTCTGCATATAAGTTAAATAAACATGGTGACAATATACAGCCTTGACATACTCCTTTTCCTATTTGGAACCAGTCTGTTGTGCCATGTCCAGTTCTAACTGTTGCTTCCTGACCTGCATACAAATTTCTCAAGAGGCAGATCAGGTGGTCTGGTATTCCCATCTCTTTCAGAATTTTCCACAGTTTATTGTGAGCTACACAGTCAAAGGCTTTGGCATAGTCAATAAAGCAGAAATAGATGCTTTTCTGGAACTCTCTTGCTTTTTCGATGGTCCAGCGGATGTTGGCAATTTGATCTCTGGTTCCTCTGCCTTTTCTAAAACCAGCTTGAACATCAGGAAGTTCACGGTTCACATATTGCTGAAGCCTGGCTTGGAGAATTTTGAGCATTACTTTACTAGCGTGTGAGATGAGTGCAATTGTGTGGTAGTTTGAGCATTCTTTGGCATTGCCTTTCTTTGGGATTGGAATGAAAACTGACCTTTTCCAATCCTGTGGCCACTGCTGAGTTTTCCAAATTTGCTGGCATATTGAGTGCAGCACTTTCACAGCATCATCTTTCAGGATTTGGAATAGCTCCACTGGAATTCCATCACCTCCACTAGCTTTGTTCATAGTGATGCTTTCTAAGGCCCATTTATTATCCTATTATTATTATCCTATGCTATTATTATTATCCTATGCAATATTGCATAGGAACATAGAATGTCAGGTCCATGAATCAAGGCAAATTGAAAGTGGATAAACAGGAGATGGCAAGAGTAACCATTGACACTTTAGGAATTAGCAAACTAAAATGGACTGGAATGGGTGAATTTAACTCAGATGACCATTATATCTACTACTGTGGGCAGGAATCTCTTAGAAGACATAGAGTAGCCATCAGGGTCAACAAGACTCAGGAATGCAGTGCTACTGCTGCTGCTGCTAAATCACTTTAGTCGTGTCCAACTCTGTGCGACCCCTGAGATGGCAGCCAATCAGGCTCTCCCATCCCTGGGATTCTCCAGGCAAGAATACTGGAGTGGGTTGCCATTTCCTTCTCCAATGCATGAAAATGAAAGTTAAAGTGTAGTTGCTCAGTTGCATCTGACTCTGAGCGACCCCATAGACTACAGCCCACCAGGCTCCTCCATCCATGGGATTTTCCAGGCAGGAGTACTGGAGTGGGGTGCTATTGCCTTCTCCCAAGAATGCAGCACTTGGATGCAATCTCAAAAATGACAGAATGGTCTCTGTTTGTTTCCAAGGTAAACCATTCAGTATCACAGTAATCCAAGTCTATGCCCCAACCAGTAATGCTGAAGAAGCTGAAATTGAAAGGAACTATGAAGACTTACAAGACTTTCTAGAATCAACACACAAAAAAAGATGTCTTTTTCATTATAGGGGACTGGAATACAAAGGTAGGAAGTCAAAATCACCAGGAGTAACAGGCAAATTTGGCCTTGGAATATGGAATGAAGCAGGGCAAAACTAATAGAATTATGCCAGGAGAATGCTCTGGTCATAGCAAACACCCTCTTCCAACAATACAAGAGAAGACAACACATTGACATCACCAGATGGTCATTATCAAAATCAGACTGATTATATTCTTTGTAGCAAAAGACGGAGAAACTCTATGCAGTCAGCAAAAACAAGACTGGGAGCTGACTGTGGCTTAGATCATGAACAGTTTATTGCCAAATTCAGACTTAAATGGAAGAAAGTGGGGAAAACCACTAGACCATTCAGGGATGACCTAAATCAAATCTCTTATGATTATACAGTGGAAGTGAGAAATAGATTTTAAGGACTAGATGTGATAGACAGAGTACCTGATGAACTATGGATGGAGGTTCATGACATTGTATGGGAGACAGGTATCAAGCCCATTCCCAAGAAAAAGAAATGCAAAAAAGCAAGATGGCTGTCTGAGGAGTCCTTACAAACAGCTATGTAAACAAGAGGAGCAAAAAGCAAAGGAGAAAAAGAAAGATATAAGCACCTGAATGCAGAGTTCCAAAGAATAGCAAGAAGAGATAAGAAAGCCTTCCTCAGTGATCAATGCAAAGAAATAGAGGAAAACAACAGAATGGGAAAGACTAGAGATCTCTTCAAGAAAATTAGAAATACCAAAGGAACATTTCATGCAAAGATTGGCTCAATAAAGGACAGAAATGGTATAGGCCTAACAGAAGCAGAAGATATTAAGAAGAGGTGGCAAGAATACACAGAAGAACTGTACAAAAAGATCTTCATGACCCAGATAATCATGATCTTGAGATCACTCACCTAGAGCCAGATATCCTGGAATGTGCAGTCAAGTGGATCATAGGAAGCATCACTATGTACAAAGCTAGTGGAGGTGATGGAATTCCAGTTAAGCTATTTCAAATCCTGAAAGGTGATGCTGTGGAAGTGCTGCACTCAATATGCCCGCAAATTTGGAAAACAGCAGTGGCCACAGGACTGGAAAAGGTCAGTTTTCATTTCAATCCCAAAGAAAGGCAATGCCAAAGAATGCTCAAACTACTGCACAATTGCACTCATTTCACACGCTAGTAAAGTAATGCTCAAAAGTCTCCATTTCAGGCTTAAACAGTATGTGAACTGTGAACTTCCAGATGTTCAAGCTGGTTTTAGAAAAAGCAGAGGAACCAGAGATCAAATTGCCAATATCTGTTGGATCATCAAAAAGGCAAGATAATGCTAGAAAAACATCTATTTCTGTTTTATTGACTATGCCAAAGCCTTTCACTGTGTGGATCACCACAACCTGTAGAAAATTCTGAAAGAGATGGGAATACTAGACCACCTAACCTGCCTCTTTAGAAATCTGTATGCAGGTCAGGAAGCAATAGCACCAGACATGGAAATACAGACTGGTTCCAATTAGGAAAAGGAGCACATCAAAGCTGTATATTGTCACCCTGCTTACTTAACTTATATGCAGAGTACATCATGAGAAATTCCAGGTTGAATGAAACACAAGCTGGAATAAAGACTTCTGGGGGAAATACCAGTAACCTCAGATATGCAGATGACATCAACCTTATGGCAGAAAGTGCAGAAGAACTAAAGACCCTCTTGATGAAACTGAAAGACGAGAGTGAAAAATTTGGCTTAAAATTCAACATTCAGAAATCATAGAGCATGACATCTGGGCCCATCTCTTCATGGCAAATGGATGAGGAAACAATGGAAACAGTGACAAACTTTATTGTTTTGAGCTCCAAAGTCACTGCAGATGGTGACTGCAGCCATAAAATTAAAAGATTCTTACTCCTTGGAAGAAAAGTTACGACCAAAATGTGAAAGACAGTTCAGTCTAAACTGGCATTTCAGTCTTGCATTTAATTGTGTTTCTCCCAACCTCTGTGTTAATCCTGGGTCAAGACCTGAAGGAGATAAAATGTCATCACCTATATTACCGATGTTTTGATATTGTGTGTGTGTGGGGGGGGGAGAGGGGGTAAGCATCATACACTATAGAGAACCCCTATGGAATCCATACATATTTAAATTTTAATTTCCACTTTTTATGAAGAAACTATAAACTACGTCCAGCAACATAACAAGCTAATCCTTCCAACAACTGGACAACTTAGACTTCGTTCTACCTTTACAGATCACCATGAGCCTTTGTACATAATTTAACACAGACAATATCTCACATATACTATCAATGCATTGCAAGTTGTGAGTTTGCCTTGTTACTTTTTGTCCCCAGCACATAATTTTGTGGGATTCCCAGGTTGTACTAGTGATAAAGAACCCACCTGCCAATGCAGAAGAAGTAAGAGATGCAGTTTCAATCTCTAGGTTGGGAAGATCCCCTGTAGGGGGATATGGCAACACACTTCAGTATTCTAGCCTGGAGAATCCCATGGACAGAGGAGCCTGGCAGGCTACAGTTCATGGGGTCACAAAGAGCTGGACAAATCTGAAACAACTTAGCACACATGCACACATATAATTTTGAAGGAATGGATTAATTTGTCCCCAAATAAGTTCTAGGAACATGAATTAGTAGGTTTCAAACAGCTACTTATTGTTACCATCACATATTTCTGAGAAACTATAGCATCACTTGTTATTTAAAATATTCTATTTTTATTGGAATCTAAACTATCTCTTTTTTCAGAAATCAGATCAGTCGCTCAGTCGTGTCCAACTCTTTGCGACCCCATGAATCGCAGCATGCCAGGCCTCCCTGTCCATCACCAACTCCTGGAATAGGCTCTCAATTTTACATGTCTCTGTGCCATAGTTGACAAAAGTAATTTTTTTTTTAAATATCTTTCATCTTAATCTGTTCTGGCTGCCATAAAAAAAAAAAAAAAAATTCCATGGACTAGGTAGCTTAAACTACAGAAATTTATTTTTTCACAATGTCGAATGCTAATAATCTGAAATCATGGTTCCAGAATGATTGGGTTCTGGTAAGAACACTCTTCTGGATTGCTGATGGCTGCTTTCTTGATGCTTGCTTGAGGAAAGAAAAAGATATCTCTTCCTCTTCTTATAAAACCTTTTCCTCTTCTTATAAAACCGCCAATCTTATCAGAAGAGGATTATAATATCACTTAAATCTAATTACCTCTTAGAAGCCTGATCTCCAAATATAGTCATATTGGAACTTAGGGACTCAATGTATGAATTTCGGGGGAGCAAAATTCAGTAAATAGTGTCTTCATAATAGAAAATAAGTACAATTTCCAAGATCATAGACATTACAATTTTATTTAATTTTTACAAGTCTCAAAATATGCTTTGTTTACGTTTATACTGTCAACTGAAAAAAATGCAAAACCTGAATGTTCAGATTTATATTTTAGTTGGCTGACAAACCTGAGGAATTAAGCCCAGGATGTAGCCTCAGAAAACTCCAAGAGACAGCTTTGAAGAGGTTAGGGAGAAGCCTGGATATATAGGAGTTTTTGTCACAAAGACCCAGTAGTCAGAACTTTTAAAAATTGCTGTTAACTAAAGAAAAACAGACATCTCAAGTTAATGCATTCAGTGCTTTTCTATGTATGGGAAGATTAAAAGTCTGTGCTAACTGAAATCATTCCTTTGACATGCACCTTAACTATGCAGAGCCAGTGTCCAGTGTTCTTCCAGCCTGAAACCTCTCAGGGTGCACTGCTGTGGGTGGTTGCAGTGTCTGAGGGCTTGGCTGTCAGCAATTGGTGTCCTTCCATCCTCAGTTCCCTCAGGGCTCACCTTCAGGAGATAAAGAAAGAATGGCTGGAGCACCCTTTTTTTACAGACACAGAAGGCAACATCTTTCATTCACGATACTTTATTTATTTAATTTTATGTATATATTTACTAATTCAGTTTTATCTAGAGATTAGTTGGGACAATAAATTGTTACAGAATAGTATCTCAGAAATTTTCCCTATGAAATGTGCATGGTGATTTTCTCAAGAAAAGACAGTAGCATTAAGCATATTAATTGCATTAAATAGCTTATCGTTTTTTATCTTACTTTAATCATAAAATAAAACTGAAATCTGTACTTATAGTAAAAAAGCTTGACTTGTCTTTTTTAAGATTTTTATTTACTGTGATGTTCATTGTGAATTGAATTAAAAGGAAAACAAGAACATTTGAAAAATAGCAAAAAAAGTATATATAAGAACCTATTATACAGAGTGAAGTAAGCCAGAAAGAAAAACACAAATACAGTATACTAACGCATGTATATGGAATTTAGAAAGATGGTAACAATAACCCTGTTTACGAGACAGCAAAAGAGACACTGATGTGTAGAACAGACTTTTGGACTCTGGGAATGGGAGAAGGTGGGATGATATGGGAGAATAGCATTGAAATATGTATAATATCATATCTGAAACGAGTCGCCAGTCCAGGTACGATGCCTGATAACGGATGCCTGGGGCTGGTGCACTGGGACGACCCAGAGGGATGGTATGGGGAGGGAGGAGGGAGGAGAGTCCAGGATGGGGAACACATGTATACTTGTGGCGGATCCATCTTGATGTATGGCAAAAGCAATATAATATTGTAAAGTTAAGCAAAATAAAATTTAATTAAAAAAGTATGTATATATACATGGTATTTATATATCTATCTATAGATAGATAGATAGATAGATATGATATATATGACAGCTCTGCTGTCCCTGGGATTCTCCAGGCAAGAACACTGGAGTAGGTTTCCATTTCCTTCTCCAATGCATGAAAGTGATAAGTGGAAGGGAAGTCGCTCAGTCGTGTCCAGTGCTCAGTGACCCCATGGAATGCAGTCTTCCAGGCTCCTCCATCCATGGGATTTTCCAGGCAGGAGTACTGGAGTGGGGTGCCATTGCCGTCTCCAATATATATATATATATATATATATATATATAATTCTGCTGCAGTAGCAGGTCCTAAGTCTTCCCTGGTGGCTCAGATGGTAAACCATCTGCTTACAATGCATGAGGCCCAGGTTCAACCCCTGGGTCAGAAAGATACCCTGGAAAAGGGGATGGCACCCACTGCATTGTTCCTGCCTGGAGAATTCCATAGACAGAGGAGCCTGCTGGAATACAGTCCGTGGGGTTTCAAAGAATCAGATACACTGAATGACTAACACTTCCACTATTTCATTTTTCTCTTTTCAGCAGGTCTTATCACCAAGATCACTAGGATGAAGGGAGGCAGGAAAGAAAAGTCTTCTTCCAAAACCCTTACTTTGTGAAATCTCAGTGATATTAGAGCACTTCTACCTCAGGCAACTTCAGTTATATTAACGAAAATTACATTGCATACAATCAAGTGTAATTATTCACTCTAGAAAAAGGATCAACAGAAGCAAAACAATGCTGGCTGCCAATTATCTTTCAACATCAACTGCCCAACCAAAGTCCTGGAACTCTACTTATTAGTATTTTGTGGTTTGTGGTAAGAGACTTGAGCTCCTTGTTGTTTTTATCTCATCCTACCCATATGTCTTAGTAGCAAAGAGAAATTTACCAGCCAAATGTACAATGAATCCAGAGTTGTAGTGAAAATTGGATTATTTTGCTTCTAGGTTCATGCAGGATTTATATTTTAACAAATTCTTATTATTGTCTTAACAATTTTTACACAATTATTATAGAAATAACAAATTGATCAACAATTAAGAAAATAAAGCCTCTATCATAAGAAAATAAATGTTTCATCATTCTCTTAATCTAGTCTTTGTCTAAACACATGTCTATTTTTAGCTATGGTCAGATTTTATGTTGACATTTGAACATTAAGTTCTCATGTTATATGTCAATATAATTTGTAATATTATTTAAGTTTTCACTTATCTGTCCATTATTTTATTAATACATGTTTAATATTAAACAAGTAATTTATTAAACCCACTTAGCAGCAGCAGTGCCAAATTAATCTTTGTCTTTATTGTTCAACTTGCTTAGGATATTTTTATGTCTATTAATGTAAGAGAACTTATTTTTTTTTTTTAAATTAGATCTAACATATACAATCTCTTTAAATAAATTTGATGGTTTTCGAACCTTTCAACAGATCTATCTGCTTCAAAAACCTGTTCCATGTACCTATTTTAAAATAAATTTTGTTTGACTTTCATAATATTTGTTATATGCTTTTCTCAAGTATACAGTTTTACACAAAATATCTGCCCACACACATAGCATGAAACCATAGACTAGTAAGCACTGACATGTTGGAGCCTGTGAGTTTTTTCCAACAATCAAACCTTGCCCATCTGTCACTCTGACAATAATCTCCTGGTTCTTAGAGGATTTGTCTTTTTCACAACTGTGACTAGGTATCATAAAAACAAATCTATTTTTTCACTGTTTGCAATGGAAACTTCATGCTTCCATAACATTTTCCTCTCCACAAAAACTCTTCTTATATATCACAGCTTTCTCTTCAAGCTTACTTAATCATGCCATATAAACACACTGCGGGGTCGGAGCCGGGGGGTGGGGCATTGGAAGGCCAGAACTTTTATGGTGAAGGGAGATGGACTGCTAATAAGATCTGTGGAAACCAAGGCAGCAAATTTCTCTGTGAGGTGGAATGCACTAGTGTCTTTGGTCATTGTCCTTAGAATCCAGTCATCTTTTGTTAATAAAATGGCCACTTGCCGCAGAGCAAATGTTACTTACCACATGCCACAGCGTGTATTTAAATGCCATCAATTCATGTGCTGGAATGAATGCACTCACTGATTTCTCATTTGTCTTTCTGTACAGGCTTATGGCCTATCTACTCGTCAGGCCATTTTATCGAAAACTTGTCCCTGAGGGGTTATTGATTAATGGAAGACTTTGTGGGAGAATCACTGGGACTCCTTCCTGTTCAGACGGTGCCTCGTGTGAGTCTGGTAATGGACGGGAAAGATGAGTCACAGAAGACCTTGCATTTGTTTGCAAAGCCTGCCATAATGAAATACAACAGACTGGGAGACTGAGATCACGGGAATTTATTTTCTTATGTATCTGGTGGCAGGAAGTCCAAAATCAAGTGCCAGTACAGTTGATTTCCTCTGAGGCCTCTGTCTTTGTCTTGCTGTTTGCCTCCTTCTTGCTACCTAGAATATATACAAATTCTTCTTTAATGTAGATTATTATAAGATATTGAATACAGTTCCCTATACTATACAGTAGGAACTTGCTATTTATTTTATACAAAGTAGTGTGTATTTGTTAATCTCAATCTCCTAATTTATCTCTCTCCCCTTTTCCCTTCTTTTAATTTCCCCTTCTTACAAGGATAGCAGTCAGCCTGGATTAAGACCCTCTGCCCAGTAGCATCATTTTCCTTAATATCCTCTTTAAAGTACCCATCTCCAAATACAGTTACATTCTGAGGTACTAGAAGTGAAGACTTCAACATAAAACTTTGTGGAATACAATTCAGCTCATGATAGCGCCTTATGCCTCTCCAAGTTATTTCCACCTGAAAACAAAAACACCTCACATTATCCAGCTTAGGAAAATTATCTATTTTCATTTTTGCCTTCATAATTTTCTTATTTTTACATACTCTGATGACTATCAGAATATAAAGTCAAAGTGTTAGTCATTAGGTCATGAACAACTTTGCAAACTCATGGCCTGTATCCCACCAGGTTCCTCTGTCCATGGACTTCTCCAGGCAAGAATACTGGAGTGCATTGCCATTCCCTTCTCCATGGGATCTTCCCAAATCAGAGATTGAATCTGGGTCTCCTGCATTGCAGGCAGATTCTTTACCATCTGAGCCACCAGGGAAGCCCCATCAGAGTATAAGAAGAGTAGGACTAGGGTTACTTGATGATCAATATTCATTAGCCTGATGTCAAGGGCACAGTGGGGCCTTCCCTCTTATTCTGATTAAATCTCCGTCTTAAGCAGGCACTATTTTCCAGAGTCTTGGGTGTAGAGCATTACCAATGATCCTACTCTCTCCCATCTATAGATCAAGGTCCAGGACTGACTCCTGTTTTCCCATGCATGTAGAAGGGTCTTGTTTTCTGGTCCTTTCATCCAGTTTCAATAGATTTTCACCAGTAACCTAAAAAGTGACTGTGCTACTTGCCCTTTACCGAGCATTTTAAGAATATCCTTCATAGGAGAGTTAGAAGGTAATCTAGGGTTGACTTTCTGTCTTCCTTTGCTGCCGCTGCTTCCCTAAGACAGCACCACCTCTTGCCCCAACCCTAATCTTTCCTGAAAGTGCTAATAAAGATGAAGTTTGTAAACCTTCACATAAGTGCAAACTCCTCTTGTGTGTCCAGCCTCCAGAAGTTCATATATTCTTGCCAGTCCACAACTATATTTAGCAATTTATTTAAAATACAGCTAAATTCTTTTTGCCAATGCTCAGTGGCAACTTTCTCATGTAAGCAAGTGTTTGTTTCTTATTTATTTTAGAGTCTTTTGTCTTAATTTAGAGTCATTTGTCTTTCTTTACATTTATGGTTAATTGTCTGCCCCGCAGGTTCAGCTTTCTGATGGATTTGAGAGCAGTTATGAATATGCAGATTCCCCTCAATATGTTGTTATTTTGTAAGGGAAGGAGAGAGATTATGTCCAATTCTCTATATCCTCAAAGTTCAACTCATATTGTCTTTTCTTTAACACACAAAGTATTTGAAGGAAAAGGACAAAGTTCCTATATACCACACATCCACTCATCACATACTACAGTTTTCCTTATTATTAACATTTTACATTAGTGTGGTGTGTTTGGTAAATTTGATCAATATTGATACAGTATTATAAAATAAAATCAATAGTTTACATAAGGATAGTCTATAGTGTATATTCTGTGGATTTTAATATATTCATATTGAAATTATAATGTCATATATGATAATGATGACACCATTATTATAGAAGGTGGGGCTTTGGTGAAGAGATTAATTCATAAGGTTGGGGCCCTCAAGACTGGGATCAGTGCCCTTATTAAAAAAAAGACACGAGACTCCTTATCCCTTCCACCTCATAAAATTACTGAGAAAATGATCATGCTTGAACTGGTAGTGAACTCTCAACAGATACCAATTCTGAGTGTATCTTGATTTTGAACTTCCTAGTCTTCAGGACCATGAAATAAAAAAAGAATTCTTGTTTTAACCATCTAATCCTGGTAGTTTGTTATAACAGTCCTAACAGAGATCAAATTGTCAGCATCAGTTGGATCATAGAAAAAGCAAGAGAATTCCAGAAAAAAAAAAAAATCTACTTCTGCTTCATAGACTATGCTAAAGCTTTTGACTCTGTGGATCACAACAAACTATAGAAAATTTTTAAATAGATGGGAATACCAGACCACTAACCTGCCTCCTGAGAACTCTGTATGCAGGTCAGGTAGCAACAATTAGAACTGGACATGGAACAACACACTGGTTCCAAATATGAAAAGGAGTACATCAAGGCTGTGCATTGTCACACTGCTTATTTAACGTATATGCAGAGTACATCATGAGAAATGCTGGATTGGACGGAGCAAAAATTGGAATCAAGACTGCCGGGAGAAATACCAATAACCTCAGATATGCAGATGATACCACCCTTATGGCAAAAAGCGAAGAAGAACTAAAGAGCATCTTGATGAAAGGAAAGAGGAGAGTGAAAAAGTTGGCTTAAAACTCAGCATTCAAAAAACTAAGATCATGACATCTGGTCCCATCACTTCATGGCAAATAGATGGGGAAACAATGGAAACACTGAGATACTTTATTTTCTTGGGCTTCAAAATTACTGCAGATGGTGAGAGTAGCCATGAATTTAAAAGTTTGCTCCTTGGAAGAAAATTATGACCAACCTAGACATCTTAAAAAGCAGAGACATTACCTTACCAACAAAGGTCTGTGTAGTCAAAGCAATGGTTTCTCCAATAGTCATGTGTGGGTGTGAGAGTTGGATCATAAAGCTGAATCCCAAAGAATTGATGCTTTTGAACTGTGGTGTTGGAGAAGACTCTTGAGAGTGCCTTGGTCTGAAAGAAGATCCAACCAGTCCATCCTAAAGGAGATCAGCCCTGGGTGTTCATTGGAAGGACTGATGCTAAAGCTGAAACTCCAATACTTTGGCCACCTGATGCAAAGTGCTGACTCATTTGAAAAGACCTTGATGCTGGGAACAATTGAGGGCAGGAGGAGAAGGGGACGACAGAGGATGAGATGGTTGAATGGCATCACTGACTCAATAGACATGAGTTTGGGTAAACTCTGGAAGTTGATGATGGACAGGGAGGCCTGGTGTGCTGTGGTTCATGGGGTCGCAAAGAGTCGGACACGACTGAGCGACTGAACTGAACTTAACTGACCTTCACTATTATAGTTAGATTACTTTATGGGCCTCTTAGTTGCAAAAATTTAATTACTGTATGTATTAAATTTAGAGTTAAAAGATTTTGAAGAGCTTCTGTTTCTGTTAGGTATGCGGAGCAAGTATAATGCATTGATTAAGAATAGGGAGATGTATGTATACCTAAGACCTTGATGCTGGAAAATATTGAGGGAAGGAGGAGAAGGGAGCAACAGAGGGTGAGATGGTTGGATGGCATCACTGAATCAATGGATAGTAGTCTGAACAAACTCTGGGAGATAGTGAAGGACATGGAAGCTTTGCATGCCATGTCCATGGGGTCACAAAGAATCAGACATGACTTGGCGACGGTCAAATAAGCAGCAAATAACAACAAATTGTTGTTTGAACAGCAAACAATAAAAATTTAAAAATAGATAGTATTAAAATTTTCTTAGAAGTTGTCTAACTAAATCTATTTTGTCAAATTACCTTTTATCACCACATACTCATTGAAAAAAATATGCTCATGTATTACCAAGGGTATCTTTTGCCCATCTAGTCCTTAACAAAGTGATTTTATTGTTGTCTTTATTGCCTAGTAAGCTCTTCCATTCTCTCTCTTTTGAAAATTATAGTACATGTGTGAATTGTTTCCATCATAGTAAAAGATCAACAATAAAAGGGATAGAATAAAAAAAGATAATGTGAGTCTTCATACATAATAAGATATTTTAGAATATTAAAAACTATTTCATATGACATTATGAAATCAGAAAAAAATGAGTTGCATGTAAAGAAAATAAATTTATTAGAAACACATTTTTTTTCAATACTGTCATGGTTTTCTTCACTTTTAACTTCTCTTATGAAGTTTTAAATCCACAGAATAGCAACCCACACTGTTATTCTTGACTGGAAAATCCATAGATAGAAAAGCCTTGTGGCTACAGTCCAGAGAGTCAGAAAGAGTCAGACACAACTGAGTGACTAAGCACACACACACACACACATGCTTAGTTTGAATAAGACCATTATGCCAGGAGGGGCCATGTACACACACCATGATTCCTAGAAGAAAAGAAATCTGCATGCCATTCATCACTGAATTTACTGCTTGTCTGCAAGATGCTCACTGAAATGAAACTCTTCCCTGACTTCATGTTGTGCCTTGCTTTCTCTACTTTCCTTCTCCAGGAATTACAGAGACAAGGCTCTCTCCCTTTTATAATGAATATTTTAGAACTCATTAGAGAAGAACCTCCTCTGCCCTCTCTCTGGCAAGTCATTTATCTCCACTAAAGCTTATTATTATTATTTTTTATGATGCTGTTGTAAAGAGCAAAGTTTGGGTGCATTTAACCCATTTAGTTATCGGGTCAGACACAATCATTTCCTGACCAGTTAGTGCATGTCTTTCCCCCAGGATGAGTGCCTTATAAATGCTGCACTCGGTGTTTTATGGCTTTACCACCTACCCATTTAGAGAATACTGTCATTCATTCAAATGCACACTGAAAACATTGTAGAAATTCACTGAAAATTATTTTTACTAAAAATGCCTCAATTACCTGAATTGGAAAGAAGGGAAATTGGGTGGTCCATGCAGTTCTTGAAACCTTATTTTCCCAGCATTGAAAAGAAAGTTGCACAGGTCACCAACATTAAGGGATGGAGAAGGATCTCACTGGTGATACACTTGGGCCACTGGAACACACTGCAGCTCAAGAACAAGTCTGAAAATCTAGAACAGTCCTTTGATGCTAGGCAGAGCTGCTTCGTTAATAAAAAGACCTCCCATAAACAGGATGGAATAGCACAAGAAACCTCCTGTACTCTTGCCTACGTATTCTTCAGAACTTGTTTGTTCAGACTGATCACTTTTTTCTGTCCTCATATTGTGTGAATGTGACTCCCTTTCTTATCTCTCTTTTTCTCTCTATTTTACCTCATCTCCCCCTATGTATCATTCTACTTAGCACTCTACTGTCTACCACTGGACAGTATCCTTGATTATCCTCTTCCAAATGTTCTTTGATCTTGCAAATTTGTTGTATTTATTTACTATGTAAAACCTCTTACAGTAAAAGTGAAAGTGGAATGAAAACTCAGATATGATTGGAACTATTAGACACCATGTTATTTTAAGTCTTTATACAACAAGCCATTTTCTTTTTACTGATATGCTTATAATTATCACTTACTTTGACCCCCCCCCAAAAAAAATCAAGATTTTTAGGCAAACAAGTCTGTCTTTAATGACCTTAGAGGGGTGTGATGGGGTGGGATGTGGGAGGAAGTTTCCAGAGGGAGAGAACATCTGTATACTTATGGCTGATGCATGTTGATGTATGGCAGAAACCAACACAATATTGTAAAGTAATTATCTTTCAATTAAAAACAAATATATTTTTAAAAGAACCAATTTAAAAAGGTTTTCACTTTGCTAAAATGTAATGCAGGTAGAATTGTTTAGATTACTATTCTATTTTCTTCACCTCTGAGAAATGGAGTTGGAGACTGGATGGTGACACAGTCCAATATGAAACCAACTTCTCACTTGCCTGGAAAAAAAAAAAGAAGAGAGAATAATTAATCGAAGATAATTCTTAAATATAATTCACGTCACAGGAATACACGTGCTTACTTTCTAACTATGTAGCATCCCGTCTCTGTGGGTTCTGTCACCATTCTGTAGGACTTAACCTTGTTCATTATGGGATGTCCACATGTATCCATTCTGTTCCTCTTCCATGCTAAACAACTGCCTTGCTGAGGAACTATGAGAAGTAGAGTTGACCCCACAGCACTTATAGCCCTTGGATCTGTGAGGTTCAGAGTTACCTCTCTCTGACAGTAGAAGGGCACACTCTTACGCATGTTATCGTATCTGGTCTCGACATCACCTAAGCTTGTTTCCATACCATTTGGGTTTTTTTTTTTTTTTTTTTTTTTCTTCAATGCTAAGTCAAAAATAATTTAGATGACTGAATTCTTCTTCAAAAGGCCTTCGGTGTGATAAAAAAGGACATGGTGCTCTCATGCTAAGAGAATTGTTTGCTGGCTACTTTTATTCTCTATAAGTTTCTTCTAAATTTCCTTATGTCACATTGATATTTCAAAATATGTAGAATGTTGGTGAGCTTTTTTGAATTTTGCTCTAGATGAGAATTTGATCTCTTTCTTTGGTAATTTTATTAATTTAGGTGCAGTAAAAAGGAAGAGTTCTACATATACAAACTAATTGTCCATCTTCTGAACGGATATCCAAGTATCTTACACTTATGTATATACTATATTACATATTATATTTAAAATTAATATTTATATATTATATTTTACTGCAAATTAATGCCAATGAATTGTTAGCATATTTTGTCTTAGAATATAAACTTTCTATCAATGTCAAGATTTTAGGTACAACCAGGCTATATTTAACTTGTTATTCCACTGATATGGAAAATTTTCTTAGGGGTTAATTTTCTTGACAGCAGAACGTACAGTCCTGCTACAATCTAGAAGGCTTTAGAGATACCACATTTAATTTTCCCATCTTGCTGAGTAGTCAAGTCACATATATTAGGTTTTCCTAATTGTCACTTGTAATGAAGAAAAATGATGCTCAAGATGACCTGAAGAAGTAAACTAACTCTGATATTGTGTAAAAAGAATGCATATAAAACAGCTGTTCATAGAGAAGCATCTGTTCTGGCAGACAAGACCTGGAGAAAACATTACCTTCTGTGCTGCATCAGGAAGATAAATTGTAAAGCAGAATTCTCAGGAGCATTCCCAGATGCTTCTTTCGAGACAAAAACCTCAGCCCAGGAGGGCTTGCCAACTTACATCTTTGCCAGCCATCCAGCCTCACTTCTCTTCCTCTTTTGTGTTGTCATTTCCCCAAGTAACCCTTCACTTTTGTCACTGGATTTTTCTTTCCCTTCACTGTGTGTCCACATTAGAACAGATAACATGAACAGGACTGGAATCCAACGTTTACAGATCCTTTCATTGAATACATAATTGTCTTTCTCAGTTATGTGTGACATAAAAAAATTACTAACTCTAAAATAATTGTCAGAAAGTTCAATCTTTCCATTTAGCAATATATCTAGAAAAATATCAATTAAAAAAAAAAAAAGTTAGGTCCCCTACTGCATTGTTGTTCAGTAGCTAAGTTGTGATTGACTCTTTGGGATCCTTTGGACTGAAGTACCCCAGGTTTTCCTGACCTTCACTATTGCCTGGGGTGTGCTCAAACTCATGTCCATTGGGTTGGTGATGCCATCCTACTATCTCATTATCTGTCATCCCCTTCTCCTATCTTCAATCTTTCCCAGCATCAGGGACTTTTCCAATGAGTCAGCTCTTTGCATCAGGTGGCCGTAGTATTGGGGCTTCAGTTTCAGCATTAGTCCTTCCAATGAATATTCAGGGTTGATTTCCTTTAGGATTGACTGGTTTGATTTCTTTGATGTCCAAGGAACTCTCAGGAGTCCTCTCCTGCACCACACTTTGAAACCATCAATTCTTCAGCACTCAGCCTTCTTAATGAGCCAGCTCTCACATCCGTACATGGCTAATGGGAAAACCAAAACTTGGACTTGGACTTTGTCAGCAAAGTGATGTCTCTGCTTTTTAGTTCTCTGTCTATGTTTTTCATGGCTTTTCTTCAAGGAGCAAGCTTCCTAATTTCATGGCTGCAGTAACCATCTGCAGTGATTTTGGAGCACAAGAAAATAAAGTTTGTCACTGTTACCATTGTTTCTCCATCTCTTTGCTATGATGTGATGGGACTTAGCTTTTTGAATGTTGAGTTTTAAGCCAGTTTTCACTCTCCTCTTCACCCCATCAAAAGAGCTTTTACTTCCTGTTCTGAATAAGTAACCATTGATTGTGAACAATATTGCTCAGGTCTGAGCTTATTGCCGAAGTGCCAGCTATAGCCTTGCCCCATAGAAATATGAACCTGCCCATGAAAAATGCACAACTGTCCAGTCAAGAAACGCCATGTGCCTTTTTAAGGGGACTTTAGCTTTTTCCATATCATTCTGTGCTTATGAGTGTGTGTAACGTAAGAATAGTTTGTTATTACTCATCACAGAGGTAAAATTTGTAAACATTTAAACATTTTTGCATAAATGTAATTCATGCTATGTGAGATTTTTGAAACTGAAGATACAAATAAAGAAAAAAAATCACAAACATTTCTAAGTAGAGAGAAACTTTTGGATATTGTTTCATCTATTTATTTACTTATTCTGTGTTCTCTCTAATCTCACTACTGCTCATGCTGAATTTATATTAAATATAAAATTCCTATGTATTGATTATTCTTCTCAAGTTTAATTTTATGACTGCATATTCTGTATGGAATAACAAAGCACTAAATTTTTTCAAACACTCAGTTTTAGACTTTTAAAAGTTATTCTCACTGTAAAAATGATTTTTGAAAGCAAATGAGTAACAGCCACCCTGGATATGAACATAATCATTTAGTGAATGCATAAATTCAGTATGTAGCAATTCAACCCCTTTCTGGCTGATCCAAAATGCCAACCAAAATAATTCCAATTAAATATTTAAATAAAAGTTGATTAAATATATCTGATTAAGTAGGTAAATTTAAATATGTAGATAACAATGTTAAATCTTATGCTAATACTCTTTAGACTGAAGATATGCTAGGAAAATTAAAGTGCCACAAGAAGGAATTATTTGCAGTAGTTCATCAAACATAATTCAATTTGAGAGCCCTATGCTTTATAATGAAAGCTAAGTAATCTACTGCAGACCTTGCATTTCAATGAATTCTGAGGTAACCTGCTTTAGTGAGATGAATGCAGATTTTTTTTTATTTATTTTGACAGCAGTGATCTTGAGTTTCAGTGCTAAACTTTCCTTTGAGTGATATGATAAAATTTCTTAAATTCTCTAAGGATAAGTTCTCTCATATAGATAGCTAATTATATACTTTTCATTAGAATAAAATACAAAAAAAAAAAAAAAACTTTTGAATTCTCAAAGATTTCTTCATTGACTGTATATTTGGTGTATTCATACAAAGAGAAAGATCTATGACATAGAAGAAAACAAAGCTTCTCTAGTTTCTGCAACCTTTATTCATAGATATTTCAGATAAGATAACTTTTAGATTGAATTAACCAGCTCAATCTCACAAGATTTCCTTTTGGATTTATGTGTGTATGCTGATCTCTATAGATGTCTACCTTTGAAAACATTTCATCATATTTGTTGATTCAAGAACTAATCGCTGCCATGAATAACAAATGTGTTTGCCATATTTTCCACTTGTATAAGTACATTTACCTGTCTTTCATGTGCCTTCAGAGAGTGTTCTGGCTTGTCTACCCCAGGGAAAACAGTACTGCCAGCTGCTTCTGTCTAAGAAAAGAAAAAATGTTGATAAATGAAAAGAAATATAATTTATAGTGAGTAATTTTCATGTACCATATTTTAGGAAGTGATTACTTTTGGGTTTTTTTTTAAATTGTAATATCAGCCATAGTTTATGTATTTTAAATGTAAGCCTAAATATATTTCTTGGAATAAACTAGGAACTGTCCTATTATAACTGTTAACGGGGTAGGGGAGATGTATTTCCATGCTTAGGCATAGAAAAAAAAATTCAGTGTTATAGAGTTCTGAAGGCGCTAAAACTGATCTTACTGATTAATGTGTTTCTGCTCACTGTTATGCCATAAATTGAAGACAAGTATGTGAAATATAGGGCATCTGGACAACTAAAGAAGTCATATATATATATATATATATATATATATATATATATATATATATATATATATATATATTGCTCTCTTATTATTTGTTGTAACAAAGTTCTGTAAAGTCTTTATGAACACCAAATTAGTGAATTGCTATTAATGGTACACTTACACATGTCAATATTCTACAGCCCAGATATGTTTCTTCTATTCACTCAAGAACTCTTACAAATGTATTATGTATTAAGTTCATACATCCTAGAATGATTACATAAATTGTGTTATATTCACACAATGGGATATTAATATAGTTATGAAAGTGAAAGAGTAATAATTGAATGTGGATTTATCTTTAATATAATATTGAGCAAATATGTCAAATCACACAAATAGATATTCTATTATTTTTATATGAAATTCAGAAACACATATATATCTATATACACACACTTATCTATACATATGTTGTTTATATAACATATGTATTTATATTTCCCAGTGGCTCAGATGGTAAAGAATCCACCTGCAATGCAGATGACCAGGGTTCAATCGCTAGGTTGGGAAGACTCCCTAAAGAAGGAAATGGCACATATATATATATATATTTATATTTATATATATATGTGTGTGTGTGTGTAAACTATCTTTCCTAAAGAAAGCTTTGGTTCAGTTCAGTTTAGTTCAATCACTCAGTCATGTCCGACTCTTTTGGACCCCAAGAATCTCAGAACGCTAGGCCTCCTTGTCTATCACCAACTCTCAGAGTTCACCCAAACTCATGTCCATCGAGTTGGTGATGCCATCCAGCCATCTCATCCTCTGTCATCCCCTTCTCCTCCTGCCCTCAATCCCTCCCATGATCAGGGTCTTTTCCAATGAGTCAACTCTTCGCATGAGGTGACCAAAGTATTGGAGTTTCAGCTTCAGCATCAGTCCTTCCAATGAACACCCAGGACTGAACTCCTTGAGAATGGGCTTGTTGGATCTCCTTGCAGTGCAAGGGACTCTCAAGAGTCTTCTCCAACACCACAGTTCAAAAGCATCAATTCTTCCATGCTCAGCTTTCTTCACAGTCCAACTCTCACATCTGTACATGACCACTGGAAAAACCATAGCCTTGACTAGACGGACCTTTGTCGGCAAAGTAATGTCTCTGCTTTTGAAGAAAGCTTAGAACTTAACAAAACATTGTATTTACTTTGAGAAAGAAAACATTGTGCAATACCAGCACTTCTTGAATTTATAATTTTTTGGTTACATTTTGGACATATCTTTTTTGTGTCTTCTATCACAATTTATACATAAATCCATGCTGATGTCTAAATCCTTATTCACAGCTGTATTATATGCTGTATATTTTTTTATTCTTGAAATTTTAGAATTGTAAAATCAATTCAAAAAACATAAAACTAAAAAAAAAAAAGTGGAATCCTGTTACTTAAACCTTTATCCCTGGGAAGTTCATATTGTATTGGATAAAACTGAATTTTCTTCTAATATATAAACTTACCATTTTTTGCAGTAGAAGTTTGTGATCAATGTTATGTTTTTCCTTCATCTCTTGAAGTGAATTCTCCAACCATTGTTTGGTTGTTTTTTAATGTACAGAACTTTTTTCTGTCGAAGTACCAAATAAAGCATGGACTTAAAAATCAAACATTCATGGATCTGGATCTTAGTTTCTGTAACTATTCTCTTATCTCACAGCTCACCTGAGCATTGGGATATCTCAAGAAACATTTGCTGAAATAACAAATGTAGTTTACTCTAAGCTTCTTTCTATCACCTTTAGATTAAAGCTTTTTGATTAACAACACTATGTGATATTTCTGGGGATAAATAGTTTATAGAATATAAAGTTGTTAATTATTGCAGAGCTTGTGATATCTAATCTGTGTTCATTAGTCATGCAATATTACAACATTGCAATAAACTCTAATATGAAAAATATTTTATTAATGTCTATAATTATTGGAGAAGGAAATGGCAACCCACTCCAGTGTTCTTGCCTGGAGAATCCCAGGGATGGGGGAGCCTGGTGGGCCGCCGTCTGTGGGGTCGCACAGAGTCAGACACGACTAAAGCGACTTAGCAGCAGCATAATTATTTTGCTAGAATCATTTCCAAATTGGTATAGATAAATGTATGAACATTATAAAAGCATTTGAATTTGCTAAATATTTAAATCAATATAATTTATACTTTTATGAACATGTCCTCCAGAAACCTTCCATAGCTGCATGTCAATTATAATAAAGGGTCTGACATTATTTTCTGATGCTCAACTCCTGGCAGCTTTCAAACTCCTTCCCTCTTCCCTATCTTTTCCCTCACACCTGCATAAGCTAGTTTATTGCAAGCCCTTGTTGTTACTTGCTGTTTTTCAGTCACTAAGTTGTGTATGACTTTTTGTGACCACATGAACTGCAGCATGCCACACTTCCCTGTCCTTCACTATCTCCCGGAGTTTGCTCAAACTCATGTCCATTGAGTTGATAATACCATTCAACTATCTCATCCTCTGTCACCCCTTCTCCTGCCCTAGTTTTTTCCCAATATCAGGGTCATTTCCAATGAGTTAGCTTTTTGCATCATATGATCAAAGTATTGGAGCTTCAGCTTCAGCATCAGTCCTTCCAATGAATATTTAGGGTTGATTTCCTTTCAGATTGGGTGTTTTGATCTTGCTGTCCAAGGACTCTCAAGAGTCTTCTCCTTGAGCCCTCTCCATTTGTGTTTTTAGGGAATTAAAACTATTCAAACCTTCACCATGGCTCCAACATCTAACCACAATAAAGACCCGAGCTACTTGCCCCTGATCCCTAACTCTTGTTTTACTCAGGATTTAACTCAATGGGTTCTTTTTGAGGAATGGTTTTGTTGTTTACTCTGTGAGTAATACATTTATTTTGCATCCTTTGGTGCCTGTGTGTCATTTTTCCTGATATATCTTTGTGGAGGTTGTGTGGAAGCCTACAGGATGTCCATGTGGAATGCCAGGCCCCTAGATAAAACATTTACATTAAGTACGTAGTTTACTACAATTTGGTGAACTTGATAAGTGTAGATAGCTTTTTATTATTTTAAATGGCTAGGGCCATTTATGGCCAGGCAATTTATGACTATAAGTTACCATTTAACATTTCAAATAAACTCATCTATTAGAAGAGGTGTAGACAGTTTTGAAATAAATGCACTGAAGGAACAGTCTATTTCCATACATAGTATGTGAGGAACATAGCCTTCAAGCTACAATTTCTACCCATACCATCTGCTCTTATTTAATGAAAGTCTATTTGATCTGAATGGTGTGGATAATTGCTTCAATCTCTCATTTCACTGTCATTTTGCAAGCCCATTTCTAAAAAAAAAAACAAAATGAAAATGGATTGGCCTTATTTGGGAAAAAATAGGGGTCTATTGTTTTCTTCAACCAAAATCAATTTTAGCAATATTTTGCTTTCAGTAATCAATGTTTGTTTTAATAAAGAAATGCATATCCATTTCTGATATTCAAAATGCAATAGTCATAATTGATGACATTATATTTTTTAAATTTATACAACATTTTTTGTCTCTTTGGAAAGTGTAAAGGGAAAATATAAGGTTATTGGCTTTAATAATGAAAATACATATGCTGTTGTGAGAAAAAAGAATAAAAATCATCAAGAAATTGAAAAAAAATTAGGATGAGATTTTTTAGTATGAGAGTGAATTTTCAGGGTAAAAGGAAGAAAGTTGACAATGACAAGCAAGGTCTTGGGTCCATTTCCAGGTGACACACTTGGCAAAGAATCTTCCTGCTTAATACAGGAGATGCAAAAGAAGCCAGTTTGATTCCTGAAACAGGAAGATCTTTTAGAGGAAGAAATGACAGCCCATTCCAATATTCTTGCCTAGAACATCCTATGGACAGAGGAGCCTGGGGGACTACCTTCCATGGGGTTGCAGAGTTGGACATGACTAAGCATGCACACATACACAACATGATTGAGAGTATCTCTGAGGAAGGAAAATTCCTGAAACTTAATTCCCATCCCTAAGTCCCTATTTTAAGATGCATTTGAATACAGAAAAAGAACCTGAAGATTTAGAGGTCTGCTTTGGACTGAATATTTGTCCCCCCAGCCCAAGTTCATCTGTTGAAGTCCTAATTCACAATATGATGATATCTGGAGATGGAGCCTTTGGGATGTATTTAGGGTAAGATAAAGTAATGAGGATGGAACCACTATCATAGGATCTGTGCTCTTATAAAAAGAAATGCCAGAGTTTGCTCTCTATCAAATGAGAACACAGGAAGAAGGTGGCAGTCTGCATGCCAGGAAGAGAGCTCTCACCAGAACCAAACATGCTGGAAACTTGATCTCCAACTTCCAGATTCCAGAACTATGAGGAAATAAGTTTCTGTTGGCTAAGCCACCATTTTATGGTATTTGTAACAGTTCAAGCTCATTCAAAGTCTGGTTCAAAGACTGGAGTGATCTCCATATTAGTTTTAATAATGGGGAAAAAACTGGTCTCTCATCAAATATTTCAGGGTCTTCAAGATTGAAGAGTGATATAAGAAATAAAAAGCTATTTTAAGTTAATTTTTGATAGTTGGAGGTATGCATCACCATATATAAATATACAGAAAATAGTTTTGTTGTGATTTTTGAAATTATAGAGTGATAAAGCTTATTATGCAGCATTTAATTACTAAGCAAGAATTATGAAGTTTATGGTATAAATTATGTTTCATAACAAGTGTTTGAAAATATAAACTATAACCTAAGTGTATGATTTTCTAGAAGTTCCATATTTCTATTAATTTCTTTTTTAAATTTATTTTATTATTTAATTTTACAATATTGTATTGGTTTTTAATTTCTATAAACAGAAAGTAAGATTAATTCAAAACTACTTTTATCATAGTAATTTAGTATTTCTGAGCAATAGGACCTACAGCTATTCAAATAAGCAATTATATAGCTTACATTATAGCTACAATGTAGCTCATGATAGCTTGTGCATTCTGTGAGTGTTTAAAAGCTCACAAATAGGCTACAGAAGTTTGAGTCATTTAGATTCAGTCTAATGCATTAGTTAAGTGTACATAGTTGGATTATCAAGGTTAAAATTTTTCCTGTTACCTGATAACTTTAAGACAATGATATATTTCAGAGGTTAGTTGAGTAATTTAATATCTCAAATATCTCAACTATCTCATCTTTAAAATGGGAATAATAGGCACTTTCTCAAAGTGTTATTTGTGGATAAAATAATGTAAAGCACTTAGAATTGTGGTTCGTATATGGTAATAATCTGATAATTATCATCCCTTTTTTTCCCTTTTAACTCATGCTTCTACTTGAATGTACTTTAAGATGTTTCAGTTCAGTTCAGTTCAATTCAGCCACGCAGTTGTGTCGGACTCTTTGCAACTCCATGAATTGCAGCACTCCAGGCCTCCCTGTCCATCACCAACTCCTGGAGTTCACTCAGACTCATGTCCATCGAGTCAGTGATGCTATCCAGCCATCTCATCCTCTGTCGTCCCCTTCTCCTCCTGCCCAGTAAACTCAATTCCATTAGATTCTTTAAGAGTAGATTGGATCTCTGCCTCACTGTTCCTATATATAGGCTTATAGTTTACCTATAGAGAAAACTTTGAGAAAAGATTAAAATACAGGTGGAAATAAATGAAGACCTAGCAAAGGCTACTTATTCAGAGTTCGCTGTAGAAAATGAGTCAGCCATCACCATGAAGGTTTTGGCGGAGAATCAAAAGCAACAGAGGAGTTTATGGTGAAAAAAGGGAAGGCTGCAGGTGTCACTGATTGGAGGTTGTTGGCATGGAGAAGCTGGAGATGGGCTGACTAAAAAGAGACCTCCTGTGTAATTGGTTCAGTTCAGATCAGTTGAGTCGCTCAATCATGTCCAACTCTTTGTGACCCCATGAATCAAAGTACACCAGGCCTCCCTGTCCATCACCAACTCCCAGAGTTTACCCAAACTCATGTCCATTGAGTCGTTGATGCTATCCAGCCATCTCATCCTCTGTTGTCCCCTTCTCCTTCTGCCTCCAATCCCTCCCAGCATCAGGGTATTTTCCACAGAGTCAGCTCTTCGCATGAGGTGGCCAAAGTATTGGAGTTTCAGCCTCAGCATCAGTCCTTCAAATGAACACCCAGCACTAGTCTCCTTTAGGAAGAGTTGGATCTCCTTCCAGTCCAAGGGACTTACAAGAGTCTTCTTCAAATTGTTTAGGGGTGCACATTGGATTTATTGGTTAGTCCTACATTGGAAAGAGGTACAAAAAATAGCGAAGGTGTCAGGTATTAATATCCTGGCAATTTGAGACTTCTTGTTTCTGAGGTTTTATTTGGATTCTCAGATTATTACTAGAGATAGTGATCTTATTTACTATACATCTGATTTATAGACAGAAGGCTGGTTTCCTGTAGATAATGAGTTATTTTCCGAGCCTGACTGCTACGTGTTGAGAATCAAGAGTTCTTCTTTTGTATATGGCCTGGCCCTTGTCCTTTTGTATACTCAGTCTCTCATATGTTTTGGACATACACCAAGAATATATTTCTAAAATTCTCAAAATCACAGAGCATGAAATTATGATCATTTTTTAAAGTATATACTTTGCTATATTTCTAGGTATAAGATAAGTCATGTTGTATTCAACTCTTTGCAACCCCATGGGCTTCCCCATGGGCTTCCCCAGGAGCCCACCAGACTCCTCTGTCCATGGAATTCTCCAGGCAAGAATCCCCTTGCCCAGGACATTTTCCAAAGTAGGGATTGAACCTGAGTCTCCTTGCTGCAGGCAGATTGTTTACCATCTGAACCAGCAGGGAAGCACAATTACAGGTGTAAGTTAATAATAAAATTAATTGATATTATTTTAATTTTATTGTATTAATTTACTTAATGAATTCTATTCAGTTAGTTTAGTAGCTCAGTTGTGTCTGACTCTTTGTGACCCCATGAACCTCAGTACACCAGTCCTTCTTGTCCATCACCAAACTCGCGGAGTCCACCCAAATCCATGTTCATTGTGTTGGTTATGCCATCCAACCATCTCATCCTCTGTCATTCCCTTCTCCTGCCCTCAATCTTGCCCAGCATCAGGGTACTTTCAAATGAGTCAGCTCTTTGCATCAGGTTGCCAAAGTATTGGAGTTTCAGCTTCAACATGAGTCCCTCCAATGAACACCCAGGACTGATCTCCTTTAGGATGGACTGGTTAGACCTCCTTGCAGTCCAAGGGACTCTCAAGAGTTTTCTCCACACCACAGTTTAAAAGCATCAATTCTTCAGTGCTCAGCTTTCTTTATAGTCCAACTCTCACATCCATACATGATCACTGGAAAACCATAGCCTCGACTAGATGGACCTTTGTTGACAAAATAATGTCTCTGCTTTTTAATATGTTGTCTGCTGCGAAGTCGCTTCAGTCGTGCCCGACTCTGTGCGACCCCATAGACGGAAGCCCACCAGCCTCCCCCGTCCCTGGGATACTCCAGGCAAGAATACTGGAGTGGGTTGCCATTTCCTTCTCCAATATGTTGTCTAGGTTGGTCATAATTTTCCTTCCAAGGAGCAAGCATCTTAATTTCATGGCTGCAATCACCATCTGCAGTGATTTTGGAGACCAGAAAAATAAAGTCAGCCACTGATTCCACTGTTACCCCATCTATTTGTCATGAAGTGATGGGACTGGATGCCATGATCTTAGTTTTCTGAATGTTGAGCTTTAAGCCAACTTTTTCACTCTCCTCTTTCATTTTAATCAAGAGGCTCTTTAGTTCTTTTTCACTTTCTGCTGTAAGGGTGGTGTCGTCTGCATATCTGAGGTTATTGATATTTCTCCCAGCAATCTTGATTCCAGCCTGTGCTTCTTCGAGCCCAGTGTTTCTCATGATGTACTCTGCATATAAGTTAAATAAACAGGGAGACAATGTACAGCCTTGATATACTTCTTTTCCTATTTGGAACCAGTCTGTTGTTCCATGTCCAGAATATGTTCCATGTTCTAATGGTTGCTTCCTGACCTGCATCCAGGTTTCTCAAGAGGCAGGTCAGGTGGTCTGGTATTCCCATCTCTTTCAGAATTTTCCACAGTTTATTGTGATCTACACAGTCAAAGGCTTTGGTATAGTCAATGAAGCAGAAATAGATGTTTTTCTGGAACTCTCTTGCTTTTTCCATGATCCAGCAGATGTTGGCAATTTGATCTCTGGTTCCTCTGCCTTTTCTAAAACCAGCTTGAACATCAGGAAGTTCACGGTTCACATATTGCTGAAGTCTGGCTTGGAGAATTTTGAGCATTACTTTACTAGCATGTAAGATGAGCACACCCTCAGTTACTAACACCCTCAGTTAAACTGCTTTATGGCATATCTTGGTAATTTTGCACAAAATGATAAATAGTTTTAGGAAAGAATGAGTCAGCTGTTTTTGTTTATCTGTGAAAGTGAAAGTCGCTTAGTCATGTCCAACTCTTTGTGAGCCCCATGGACTATACAGTCCATGGAATTATCTGGGCCAGAATACCTGAGTGGGTAACTTTTCCCTTCTCCAGGGGATCTTCCCAACCCAGACTGCAAACCCAGATCTCCCGCATTGCAAGTAGATTCTTTACCAGTTGAGTCACCTATAAAATTACAGAATAAATCACATATCCTTAGGATAGCAAAAATATACAAACTAAAAAACTATTTAAAAATTTTTTTACTAATTTGGGATACATTTCAAATATCCATTCACACTTATTCTTGGGACAGCAGGTAGGAAGAATTGAAGAGGATATTTCCTCATGGGCTTTGGTTCTTGGTAAGGACACAAAGAAGAATCTGATGTCTTACCCATGGCAAAAACAAGTTTTTTGAAGAAAAAACAGGAAGAACATCTCAAGGAAGAAGTGAACCAAGCCAAGAGAGGCACTTACACTAGAATGATGAAGTGTGGGATTTTTTAAGACAGGACTTTTACATATTCATCTAGTGGGCTAGATGACTGTGAACTGACAGTTTTGACTAACAGTTACAAGCTGCGTAACAACAGTCTCTATTGTGCATGTCTTTCCTATAATTCAGTCTGTTATGGTCAGATGTATGTATGTATAGAATATTTATGAGCACTTAATTGGCTCTTGGGGCTTCACTGGTGGCTCAGATGGTAAAGAACCTTCCTGCAATGTGGAAGACATGGGTTCAATCCCTGGGTCACGAAAATCCCCTGGAGAAGGGAATGGCTATGCACTCCAGTCGGAGAAGGCAATGGCACCCCACTCTAGTACTCTTGCCTGGAAAATCCCATAGACAGAGGAGCCTGGTAGGCTGCAGTCCATGGGGTTGCTAAAAGTCTGACACAACTGAGCAACTTCACTTTCACTTTTCACTTTCCTGCATTGGAGAAGGAAATGGCAACCCACTCCAGTGTTCTTGCCTGGAGAATCCCAGGGACGGCGGAGCCTGGTGGGCTTCTGTCTATGGGGTCGCACAGAGTTGGACACGACTGGGGCGATTTAGCAGCAGCAGCAGCAGCAGCAGCAGCAGCATGCACTCCAGTATTCTTACCTGGAGAATTCCATGGACAGAGGAGTCTAGTCCTTGGGATTGCAAAGAGATACTACTGAGCAACTAACACTACTAACAGGCCCTTGACTGTCTAAGTCAGTTGAGGACGTAGCTGTGCATCAAGGATGCACGTGACAGAATCCAAGTCCGGATGGTTAGTTTGTACCCACTGTGAAACTAGGGCACAGGCACACCTGAGTTGGAAAAGACTCTGTGGTTATTTTGTAGCATATTGGTGAGCTTTCCTGGGCTACACTGGGGCATGCCTAGGTTGGGGTTTAGAGATAAACTTGAATTATTTTCAGCTATGCCACCCCTTGTTGCTCACGTCTAACTTCACATCTAACAAGACCAGCCGGAGTTAAAATGTTTATTTTTTCGGATTACTTATTGAATTACTAATAAAATAAACCCCTACAAAACTTAAGGCCCTCATGATGCATATAATATTCTTTTAGTTTAAATAAATTTAAAAAAACATATATTTTAGGGGAGTCAATTTTTTTTCACAGTATGTAATGCCATACTTCTTTAGAACTGCAAAGCAGGGTTCAAAAATGCCTTCCTTTTACAGATGAATTCAATTCAATGCATCCATTTTATCAAAGAAAAATTGCAAGGAACACTAATTAACTCTTATTAACATGAAAAAAGGCATAAAGCCAGTAAATGGGTAGCAAGGAAACCTTCAATTTAGTAATAATGAATAACAAATTATCATTACCAACAACAGAGCAAATTTTATTGCACTGTTGTACAAGATTTTCTGAAATAACTTTTTAAATAGAGTGACTGCTTTGGTTGAAGTCAGACATCATGATGAAGTGCTATACACTGAAAATCTTTTGGTCTTTTAGTTGTGGAAATGGCTTCTACATTTCTGGAAGTGTAGCAGCAAAATAATAAAAGTAAATTGAGCTAAAGAAATCTCTTTCTAGTACTCATGCCAAACTATTTAGAAGCATATTAAATCATCATTTGAATAATTTATAGATAGTCATTGTCATGATGTGATGTGTGGTTTGTGATTATGGGCAGCTTTTTAAACTTAGGTTTCTAGAGTTAAATTTAGGAAATAAATTAATGGTTAAAGCTCAGGGAACCTCATCTATGTCTAAATTTTATGCCAATGCTTTCAATGTACTGAATCCAACTCTAATAGATCCCAACTTGTTCTATGCAGCAAAGAAAATCTACTGATAACAGGGTGTGGTAAAGGAAAGTACAGTGTTTATTTTAGGGCACTAAATAAGAGAGATGTTGTGCTTCCCTGGTGGCTCGGATGGTAAAGAAGCTGTCTGCAATACAGGAGAGCCACGTTCGATCCTTGGGTCAGGAAGATCCCCTGAAGTCTTGGATTTATTTCAGCTTGCTCTTTGAGTTTGGAATTTTTTATAAAGGTTAAAAGCAAAAAGGCTGGGTTGTCTTGTGACAGTTCTGTGACATTCCTTAATCATAATTTCAGAAGTCAGGATATCTGTGATTTATGATTCTTAGGCAGGCCAGGTGGTCCATGGTGCCAGGGTCTGTTATATTACGTTTCCCTGGAGAAACTAGCTGAGCTGGTACTTTAATTATGGTATCTATAGTAGCAATTTTCGTTATCAACAGCAGTTTTAGTCATCTCTGGTTAATTAGTGTTCAATTAGCACAAGGATGAGGTCATAGGGGACAAGAAAGAGAATAAAATTTTGGACAGAGAAATTAATAGCAAACAGTAATGGAATTTGGTTTTAGGGAGACCGAGTTTCATTAGTAGAATCAAGTACTACTGGCCTTAGCATTTAAAAACCATAGATCCTGGGAGGAGGGTTCAGGATGGGGAACACATGTATACCTGTGGCAGATTCATTTTGATATATGGCAAAACCAATACAATATTGTAAAGTTATATTAAAAAAATAAAATAAAATATTGACACATGTAAAACAAATAATAAAAAAAAATAAAAACCATAGATCCTAATTCTAAATGGCCTGGCTGGTTAGAGACACTGTGAACGAAAACAACTCACTTTTTATTACATGTTTCCAACTCAGTCTCAGTAAATCTTCATAGAAGATCAAGGATTGTGTTAAAAGAGGCTTTTCGGGTGAGAAAAAAGATAAAACTATGACTTTCATATAGCTATAACAATGAACAAATTATAAAACATTTTATTTACTTCATTCAATGAGGGAAACAGAAAAAATATTATTATAACTTGGCCAGAGAAGAATAAGAAAAACAGTCATAGGTGTGCAGAATTGTAAGACAATACAAAGTTTTGAATCATGTAACTCAGCAGCGTGTGCTGGATATAGACAATGCACAGGTGTAAAGCAGGTCAAAGACTAGGAGGGACTGGAGTCACGTGACCTGGAGTGGGCTATCCTCTAGGCAATGCATAGTTTTCACTGAATGCTGTGTGTGTGATTTTTTTTTTTTTTTTTTTATAAGAGGCTTTTTTGTTGTTAACACTTAGACAATAATTTTCTGACTTTTATCCAGCTAGTTAAAGCACTCAGCATGTTCACTTTTAAGTTATATATGTATATGAATACAGTGTTCTGATTGTTGAGGTGATTGGTTAAAATAGATGTAAATCAGTTCAGGTCAGGTATCCTTTCAGAGACAAAATACACAGAGAAATGGCCAGAATACATATTGCAACCAAACTTCAACCCACAACCTCTATAGTAACCAGTCCAAGAAGCCAAAACACAATCTTTGATGCAATCATCCCAGGAGGCTCAGAATTGATCAATGACTGCCATTTACCCTATTTTTTGACCCCACTTCCAACTCAGAATCAAATGCAGAAAGCCAAATATGTCCCCCAAACCAGCCACATAGGATTTGTTGTTGTTTTAGATGTTAAGTCTTGACCAACTCTTTTTGCGACTCCATGGACTGTAGACCCTAAACTCCTCTGTCCACTGAATTTTCCAGTAAAAAAATACTGTAGTGGGTTGCCATTTCCTTCTCCAGAGGATCTTCCCAACCCAAGGATTAAACCTGTGTCTCTTAAATTGCATCTGGATGCTTTACCACAGAGCCACCTGCATGACGTGTGCTAAGTCATGAGGGTCATGTCCAACTCTTTGTGACCCTATGGAATGTAGTCAGTCTCCTCTACCCATAGGATTCTCCAGGCAAGAATACTGGAGTGACTTGTCATGCCTCCTCCAGGTGATCTTCCCAAACCAGAGACTATCCATTTCTCTTAATTCTGCTGCATTGGCAGGCCTGAGAATCTTGCTGAGCAACCTGGGAAGCCCTTAATTACTTAAGATAGTTTAGTTCAGTCACTCAGTAGTGTCCCACTCTTTCCAACCCCATGGACTGCAACACGCCAGGCTTCCTGTTCATCACCAACTCCAAGCGTTTATTCAAACTCATGTCCATTGTGTCAGTGATGCCATCCAACAATCTCATCTTCTGTCATCCCCTTCTCCTCCTGCTTTCAATCTTTCCCAGCATCAGGATCTTTTCCAAGGAATCAGTTCTTCCCAACAGGTGGCCAAAGTATTAGAGCTTCAGCTTCAGCATCAGTCCTACCAACGAATCTTCAGGACTGATTTCCTTTACAATGGACTGGTTGGATCTTGTTGCAGTCCAAGGGACTCTCAAGAGTCTTCTCCAACACTACAGTTCAAAAGTATCAGTCCTTTGACACTCAGATTTTTACAGCTCAGCTCTCAAATCCACAAATGACTACTTGAAAAGCCATAGCTTTGACTAGATAGACCTTTGTTGGCAAAGTAATGTTTCTGCTTTTGAATATGCTGTCTACGTTGGTCATAGCTTTTCTTCCAAGGAGTAAGCATCTTTTAATTTCATGGCTGAAGTTACCATATCCAGTGATTTTGAAACCCAAGAAAATAAAGTCAGTCACTGTTTCCACTGGTTCCCCACCTATTTGCCATGAAGAGATGGGACCAGATGCCATGATCTGAGTTGTCTGAATTTTGGGTTTTAAGCCAACTTTTTCACTTTCCTCTTTCACTTTCATCATGAGGCTCTTTAATTCTTCTTCAGTTTCTGCCATAAGGGTTGTGTCATCTGCATATCTGAGGTTATTGATATTTCTCCCAGCAATCTTAATTCCAGCTTGTGCTTCATCCAGCCCAGAATTTCTCCGGATGTATTCTGGATATAAGTTAAATAAGCTGGGTGACAATATACAGCCTTGATGTACTCCTTTCGCTATTTGGAACAAGTGTGTTGTTCCATGTCCAGTTCTAACTGTTGCTTCCTGACCTATATCCGGGTTTCTCAAGAGGCAGGTCAGGTGGTCTGATATTCCCATCTCTTTCAGGATTTTCCACAGTTTATTGTGATCCACACAGTCAAAGGCTTTGGCATAGTCAATAAAGCCGAAATAAATGTTTTTCTGGAACTCTCTTGCTTTTTCCATGATCAAGCGGATGTTGGCAATTTGATCTCTGGTTCCTCTGACTTTTCTAAAACCAGCTTGAACATCAGGAAGTTCATGGTTCATGTACTGTTGAAGCGGGCTTGTAGTATTTTGAATATTACTTTACTAGCGTGTGAGACGAGTGCAAGTGTGCAGTAGTTTGAGCATTCTTTGGCATTGCCTTTCTTTGGGATTGGAATGAAAACTGACCTTTTCCAGTCCTGTGGCCACTGCTGAATTTTCCAAATTTCCTGGCGTACTGAGTGTAGCACTTTCACAGCATCATCTTTTAAGATTTGAAATAGCTCCACTGGAATTCCATCACCTCCACTAGCTTTATTTGTAGTGATCCTTCCTAAGGCCCACTTGACTTCACATTCTAGGATGTCTGGCTCTAGGTGAGTGATCACACCATCGTGATTATCTGGGTCATGAAGGTCTTTTTTGTATAGTTATACTGTGAATTCTTGCCACATCTTCTTAATATCTTCTGCTTCTGTTAGGCACACATACAGCTTCTGATGGGCACAATAAAGGGCAGAAATGGTATGGACCTAACAGAAACAGAATATTCAGAAGAACTATGCAAAAAATATATTTATTTATAGCCTGCTTCTAAGTAGCCAGCTTGCAGCTTCCTTCTTCCAACAACCTCCAATCAGACCATATCTGAAACCTTGCCATTTCTCTCTGTAAATCTTTCCCAGTCCCCTGCCTGTCCCTGAATCTCAGATGGAGGTGACACTGGCCAACTTCTTTGCTACTGTAAGCTTTGGATAAATACCTGTTGTTTGTTCTTACGTGGTTGGGCTTTGATTGCTTTCACAACTCACAACTATGAAACCTAGTCACTGTTAGCTAATTCATAGAGGGAAGAAAACTGAAATAGTTAAAATAAATTCAGTACTCTAAAAAATCACCTTTGAGGCACATGTCTTTCTTGATTGACAATCTACATGTAAAACTCATGATAATTTAGAAATTTTCAGTCAGTACAAGCTTACCTAAATACTGATTTTTTGCAAATATTGGATTTGTTAAAAAATCTGATTATCATATACCATGTATAAAAAGAAGTCCCCTAGTGGCTCAGATGGAAAAGAATCTGTCCTCAATGCAGGAGTCTCTGATTCTATCCCTTGGTCAGAAAGATCCCTTGGAGAAGATAATGGCTACCCATTCCAGTATTCTTGCCAGAGAATTCCATGGACAGAGGAACCTGGTGACCTATAGTCTATGAGGTTGTAAAAGAGTCAGACATGACTTAACCAAGTACAATAGAAACTAGAACAAATCCTAAGTGATTGATTTGGGGAACATGTTTGGCTTTCTCCATTTAACCCTGAGTTGGAGTGAACTGAGTGAAAGTCACTCAGTCATGTCCTATCCTTTGAGACTCCAAGGACTATACAATCCGTGGAATTCTCCAGGCCAGAATACTGGAGTGGGTAGCCTTTCCTTTCTCCAGGGTATCTTCTCAACCCAGGTCTCTCACACTGCAGGCAGATACTTTACCAGCTGAGCCACTAGGGAAGCTGCCCAAAGTTGGATGTGGAATTAAAAATAGAGAAAGTGGCAGTCATTGATCAATTCTGAGCCTCCTGTAATGACTGCTTCAGAGACTGTTCTGGCTTCTTCTTCTGGTTATTATAGAGGCTGTGGCTTGAAGTTATATTGCAATATGTAGTCTGACCATTTTTCTTATTTTATCTCTGAAAGCATATATGATCTGAACCAATTTATAACTATTTTATCTGATCACCTCAACAATCAAAACACTGTATATAAATGATACTTAAGTGTGAACATGCTGAATGCTTTAAGTAGTTGGATAAAAGTCACAAAATTATAAAATATTAGATTTAAATAGTTATATGTATCTTTGGTTTTATTAATATATCCTTATTAATTTTATTCAGTATTATTTTTGTGGTATTAAAGTTATCTTTATCATTCTACATTTTACTTGTTACATCTTATCTGTTATTTTCGTATTAATTTATGCCAAATTTCTTCTCATACATTTTTCAAGGACCCAAATTTTGTTTTATTCTTTTCTAAATTTGTCTTTGCTTTTCTCTCTATTATTTTGCACTTAACTTTGCTATTTTCTTTATTTTAGTCTCAAATTTTTGTAATAAAAAAATTAGCTAATTTTTTAAGATTAGCTAATCTTAAAAATAATAATTATTTATTATTATTATATTATAATTATATTATTTATTATTATTATTTTAATCTTATTAGCTAATAAGACTAAATCTTATTTAGCTAATCTTATTTAGCTTCTATTTATGTAATTTTAAAATCAATATTGAATGGCATAGATTTTCCTCATGTGTATTGCTTTACATATGATCTAGATTTTGACGTGTATCCATAATAGAACGTGTTTTATGCAAAAATATTTAATAACAAGAAATTTCATTTCCAAATATACGAGATTTTGTCCTTACTTTCTATTATTTTTTCTTTAGAGCTAAAAGAACATTGCATATTCTTTCATCACAATTCATTGAAACTTTTTACTCTTGCCTGGAAAATCCCATGGACGGGGGATCCTGGTAGGCTACAGCCCATGGGGTTGCTGGGAGTCGGACACAACTGAAGCGACTTAGCAGCAGCAGCATGATCATCTATAGGAAAAATTGACAGATCAGAAGGCAGACTGTCAGAAAATAATATACTTTTAAAATTAAGTATCTTTTGAACATATGTATATTAAGCTTTGTTCTAAACGCTGGAGCTATAGCACTAAAGAAAAGTTCAGAATAAATGACTCACATAAAGTCTTCATAGGAATATTTTATCATAAATTATGTTGAATATAAGAATATCATGAAATCAATAAAAGGAACACATTAGAGATGAAGTGTGACTTAAGGTACTTGGAGAATCTTACTGTGAAAATATATTTGAGAAGAAAACTGAAGTGTATGAGGAAGCCATGGGAAATACTTTTCAGACAGAGATAAAGGCAAATTAGTAGTGTATTCTAGGCATGATGAAGATTTGAAACCAGCTTCAGAGGAGATTCTTGACTTATAGATTTTCTGATTTCCTGTGGTATAAATATGACTATGGTCATTTTCAACTTACCAACATGCAGTCATTGAATTCAGACACCTATAATATCTCTACTATATATGCTTAATAGATATGGATAGAATTATGATAGTTATAAATAACCTTCAATACCTGCTGCTGCTGCTGTTAAGTCGCTTCAGTCATGTCCGACTCTGTGTGACCCCATAATAGATTATATTAAATATATATATATAGATTATATAATATATAACATGATATATATTATATATAGATTATAGTAAAATGCAGCAAAATAATTAGTAAGTGATGAGTTTCAAGTATATTTTACCCAATTTTAATATAATTACATTTTAGTATATAATTTAATTTTTAGCAATGACTGAATTGTCTGACATTCTAAATAGTTGTTTTGTTTTGTTTTTCCTTTTTGCAATGTGACTTGCAGGGTCCCAGTTCCCTGACCAGGACTGAACCTGGGTCACAGTAGTGAAAGCCCTAGGTGAACCACTAGGCCACCAGGGAACTCCCTGTCTTAAACTTTAATAGTCAATACTCAAATGCAGTTCTATGATACCACTGGATCCAGGAAATCAAGACCAGTCCTTGGGTAGGAATGGGTAGATAGGAAGAATAGGAAAAGTTAAAGAGGTACATGGGCATTTGCACATGTAGAGGGGCTAGCCTTATATGGAGAGTTTTGCTGTTACTCTGCCTGTCTGGGGAGTATATAGAGAGATTTTAGCAGAGAAGGGACTTGATCTGTTATTTTAAAAGTGTCATTATGACTGTTATTTTGATAATAATTAGGAGGATATTTCAGTAGTCCAGGAAAGATTCAGAATACTTTTTGAAGATTAAATATATATATATATATATCTCCTGATTTAGTCTCTCAGTCCTGTCCAACTCTTGTGACCCTATGGACTACTGCCTTCCAGCCTCCTCTGTCCATTGGATTCTCCAGGCAAGGATACTGGAGCCGGTTGCGATTTTCTTCTCCAGGGGTTCTTTCCAACCCAGGGATTGAACCCTGGTCTCCTGCATATCAGGTGGCATCTCTACCGACCTAACTGCCAGGGAAGCCAATGGCACCTCACTCCAGTACTCTTGCCTGGGAAATCCCATGGTCAGAGGGGCCTGGTAGGCTACAGTCCATGGGGCCGCTAAGGGTCAGACATGACTGAGCGACTTCACTTTCACTTCTCACTTTCATGCATTGGAGAAGGAAACAGCAGCCCACTCCAGTGTTTTTGCCTGGAGAATCCCAGGGACAGAGAAGCCTAGTGGGCTTCTGTCTATGGGATCGCAGAGAGTTGAACACGACTGACGCAACTTAGCAGCAGCAGCATGTTGTGCTGTGCTTAGTGACTCAGTCATATCTGACTCTTTGTGACCCCATAGGCTATAGCCCATCAGGCTCCTCTGTCCATAGGGATTCTCCAGGCAGGAATAGTAGAGTGGGTTGCCACTCCAGGGGATCTTCCCAGGGAATCTGCCAGGGATCTTCCCAACCCAGGGATCAGACCCATGTCTCTTGCATTGGAGGTGGATTCTTTACAATCTGAGACACGAGGGAAGCCTGTATGTATGTGTGTGTGTGTGTGTGTGTGTGTGTATATATATATATATATATGTATGTATCAGATCAGATCAGATCAGTCGCTCAGTCGTGTCCGACTCTTTGTGACCCCATGAACTGCAGCACGCCAGGCCTCCCTGTCCATCACCAACTCCCGGAGGTCACTCAGACTCACATCCATCGAGTCAGTGATACCATCCAGCCATCTCATCCTCTGTCGTCCCCTTCTCCTCCTGCCCCCAATCCCTCCCAGCATCAGAGTCTTCTCCAACGAGTCAACTCTTCGCATGAGGTGGCCAAAATACTGGAGTTTCAGCTTTAGCATCATTCCTTCTGGGTTTCCCCGGTGTCTGAGTGGCAAAGAATCCGTCGGCCAATGAAGGAGAGGTGGGCTCCATCCCTAGGTTGGGTTACTAAAAAAATAAATGTGGAGTGTGAGAGTAAGAAAAGAGTCAATGATTTTGACCTTGAGTTTCTAGAAAGGTGAAGTTGTCAACTGAGATGGGGTGGCAATGGGTAGAACATGATAATGTCGGGTTAACTTTGGAACATTCTGAGTTAAAGTGGCTATTGTGCTTGTAGAAACGATGATTAGGAGTGCAATATATGAGTCTGGAGGTTACGTGTCTGAATAACTAACTATAATGGAAGACTTTACTCCCACATGACTTTAATAATAAAGGCTTAATAGTAATTCAATTACTAGCTAGATAAGACAAGCTGTGCCTTGCATTAAGCAGAAAGTATTTAAATGATCACCCATGTGCATACATAAGTATAACTATTCTGGCTTTGTGGGGGTGTAGACAGTTCTAAGTTAGTGATGTTGGTGAGATGTATAGAAATGTCTTATTTTTTTGTTTCAAATGTAGTCTTTCAGCTTTTCTTCCTCAATGACTGGTAAAGGTTATAGTAACTCAAGCCAATTCTGTGCTCTCTAATGACACATTCAATCTATTCCCTCACTGTCTTAAAAGGAGAATTAAAAAAAAACAAAAAACACAACAAACTAAACATGAATATCTTGGTTTCTCCACCCAGTTATAGGCTGAAATAGAAACAAAAATATTTTGTAATGATTACTATATATATATAAATGGATTTTTTTTTTAAATTCTGTGTTTATGTTTATCAGCAAATGTTATTTTCAGGTCCTAAAAGCAAAATTGTGCCTGTTTTTTTGCAATTAGAAAATAGTTTTAAAAGCACATTAATATTCTAATAGTAATTTCAGAGGTGTTGTCTAATTTAATATTTGTTGTTTAGTTGCTAATTTGTGTCTGGCTCTTTGTGACCCAGTGGCCTGTAGCCCACCAGGCTCCTCTGTTCATAGGGTTTATCATGCAAGAATACTGGAGTGGGTTGCCAGTTCCTGCCTCAGGAGATCTTCCCAACCCAGGGATAGAATCTGCATCTCATGCATTGGTCTGTGGATTCTTTATCACTGAGCCACCAGAGAAGCCTCCAGTTTAATTCTTGGAAAAAAGTTTAACATCATTTTGGTACTATTTTCAGCTTTTGAGGCCTGGGACAAAGTCTGAATGCCATCTTTTCTGTCTGATCTTATTTGAATAAGTCCCTCTTCACATTGGCTGCTACTGAGTGGTAACCAGAAGTCAGCCTCTGGTAAGGAACCTGGGGGATATTAATATTAACAACTCTTGGTTCTGATACACAATACAAAATAATACCAAAAATATCTGCAATTCTAGTCATATAGGCAGACCTCATTTGTATAGTGTTGAACAGAAGAGAACTATTTAATTATTCTTATACTTTGCTAAATGCAATTTCATTCAGGGAATACAAGAATATCTAATTACTTCTATTAAAACTAAGTACACTGAATCCTTTAAAATAATAAAAATAAGATGCATAGAGGCCAAAAGAAGAGAGAAACTGTAGTTGCTTGGATAAATCATGAAGATCTTTATTAGAGAAAGCAGAGTTGAGTTTGAACTTGACGAGTGACTAAAATGCCAGCAGATGGAATCAGTAGTTAGACTTCATTAAGCAGAGAAGTATAGTGTGAGCAAAAGTTCAGATTTTGGAAAAAATAAACAATATATAAAAAATAATCAAGTTTTGCTGGAATGAAGTTCAAGCTAGAGGAATGATGCCCATCTAGGTTGGAAAAGGCATGCTATTGGAAGGCTTAAAGGTTAGTGAGAAATCTTTTCATTTCTGTAGGAATTGTAATTATTTCCAGGTTTTTATTAAGAAAGTGAAATGTTTGTAAACAAATTTGGAAAGTAATTAGTTGAGTAATGATCATTGAGGAACTTCAATCAAGAGGATAATGACATAAGAATGGAAATATGAAGTACAGTATGAATTTTAGAGGTAGAAACCACAGGAGTTGGAAAATAATGGGATATGAGAGACAAAAAAGATTATTGAACCAGCATTAACTGTGGAGTCCTAAGTGACAGAGAATATTTCTGCAATTTGCAGGAATAGGGAAGTTGGGAACAGATGCAGATGTCGAGTTGGGACATGTGATATATCACACAGATGGTATTTGGACACCAGACACCTGTGTCATCTGAACAATGCATGAAAAAGAGAGGGTTACAATTATGCACCTTGAGTGTTTTCAGAATAAAAATATTGAAACGTATGAAAATGGATATGATTTGGTGAAACCTAAAAGGAAGATTCCACATACTTAAACTTTTCAGCGCTATTCAGGTCATCTTTTACTTTAAAAATACCTTCAGTTTTGAACTTCATCTTTTCCAGTTTATTATTCTTTCCTTATGAGGACTAAACTGGTTATCAAAATAAGATTCTTTTACACTAACTGTGGTGAGACTGCTAAGTGCCCACGACTGCTAAGTGCCCACCTTATAGCTTCTCCTTTTTCTTACCACTGAAGTGAAAGTGTTAGTTTGCTCAGTCATGTCTGACTCTTGCAACCCCATGGACTGTAGCCTGCCAGGCTCCTCTGTCCATGAAATTCATCTGGTAAGAATACTGGATTGGGGAGCCATTCTTTTCTCAAGGGGATTTTCCTGATCCATGAATCAAACCCCAGTCTTCTGCACTGGGGGCAGATTCTTTACCATCTGAGCCACCTAAAGTCTGACATTATTTGTAGTGTCACTGAGTCCAGCTTTAAAAAATTGATAATAAAATTAATTTCCCCCTTCTTGTCATGAAACACATTTTGGCCAATGAGATAAAAGGGAAGTCCCAGTGAAACTTCCCAAGCCTCAAGGGAACAAAAGCCTTCCCTTTTGTTTTTTCCTTTCTTTATGCCTGAGACACTGTTGTGGTGGGTGCTAGATGACAATCTGATCCTGTGTTTAATCCTAAACTCCCCACTCTTGAGTTCCCTGTATGTGAGAAAATACTACAGTTATAACTTAAAGGCACTGCTTTGCAGCCTCTTCTTGTTTCTAGATGGAACAAAAGGATTAAATGAACTCGGTGATTCCCTGTGTCAAACTGTCATGATATGAGTATGTGGATTTACTTGTCGTTACCATGAAAGATGTATAAGTTTTCAGAGACAAATCTAAGCATCTCATGTTAAGACCCATGATTGAAATGACTTAACAACATGTATTAAACTGGACAAGATTTTTAAGGGTACTTTTTGAATGACAGGACTGTTTATTATCTTTAAATAACTACTGTTTCCTATTTCAATCACCTTATTTTTTATGACTGACAACCAATCACAAAATATTTTTGTGATATTGAGTTCTGTCAGAAGATCAGTCAGAAGAAAAGGGGAATAAATGGCTCGTGGATGTATCATGAGCTAGTATTTATTATGTGTTTTACCAAGCATTTTATATAGTTTGTAAATATCATGAAAGTAAATATTCCAGCAATCACAGATATCAACTGAAAAGGCATCATACTGTGATGTTTTTTATTGCATATTCCTAATATGCTTATTTGGTACAATGTGAAATGCATGCAGATACACTACGGAAAGGGAAAACTTTCCTTTGAGGTAGACTGCATATACATTATAGTGACACTCTGGAGAACTGGAAGCATGGAAAAACATTAAAACCATAAAAACTGATTGCTTTATCTTGGGTGTTTTGTTATTTTTCCTTGTCTCCTTTGTGCAGTAATCAAATGATGTCAAAAAACCCCGAACTTACTCTATTAAAATTTAAAAAAAGAGAAAAAAATACAAATTTAAATATTGAGGGCACTCTAAAACTCCCAAACTAATGAAAATTATTTTATTTGATCAATGAAAAGAAAAGAATATTTCTCATATATCAGTTTAGTTCAGTTCATTTGTTCAGTATGTCCGTCTCTTTGTAACCCCATGGACTGCAGCACGCCAGGCTTCCCTGTGCATCACCAACTCCCAGGGCTTGTTGAAACTCATGTCTATTGAGTTGGTGATGCCATCCAACCATCTCATCCTCTGTCGTTCCTTTTTCCTCCTGGCTTCAATCTTGCCCAGCATCAGGGTCTTTTCCAGTGAGTCAGTTCTTCTCATCAGGTGGCCAAAGCATTGGAGCTTCAGCTTCAGCATCAGTCCTTCCAATGAATATTTAGGACTAATTTCCTTTAGGACTGACTGGTTGGTTCCCCTTGGGGTCCAAAGGGCTCTCAAGAGTCTTATCCAACACCACAGTTCAAAAGCATCAATTTTTCAGCTCATATTTAGTAAATGTTTATTTTCTATATGATCAAATGAACAGAAGGAATAAGAAACATGTTTAAAGTCCAACTCATATTCTGAATATATTTGTATTAACCATTCAACAACAGAAAACAAATTAAACTATTATTTTTTGAAGGGAGGGGGCTTTAAATAAGAAATATTTATTGATATTAGAAGGGGCTTCCAAGGTGGCACAGTGGCAAAGGAGTCACCTCCCATTGCAGGAGACACATGAGATTTGTGTTTGATCCCTGGGTCGGGGATTTCCTCTGGAGCAGAAATGGCAACTGGCTCCAGTATTCTTGCCTGGAAGATTCCACAGACAGAGGAGCCTGGAGGGCTAAAGTTCATGCAGTTTCAAAGAATTTGACATGACTGAGCATGCATGCTAACTACCTATTGATATAAGAGGAGGGAATCATATGATATTATGGTTATAGTTAACTTTATACAGCTATCCTATTCTAATGCTTCACACAAGAAAAGAGTACATAACCATATAAAATGCTTGGCAAAAATGCATAATAAATACTAGCTCATGATACATCCATGAGCTATTTATTTCCCTTTTCTTCTGACAAAACTCAAATGTGTTCCTGGTGTTCACCCCTTCATTCACCACAGGACTTAGACAAAGTCACCCCTACCTCAAGGGAAGTTATCAAATCTGATAAACTTAAAGCAGTTATTAGAGTTCATTAATGTTTCCAGTAATTGAGTTAGTCAGATCAGATCAGATCAGTCGCTCAGTCATGTCCGACTCTTTGCGACCCCATGAACTGCAGCACGCCAGGCCTCCCTGTCCATCACCAACTCCCGCAGGTCACTTAGACTCACATCCATCCATCGAGTCAGTGATGCCATCCAGCCATCTCATCCTCTGTCGTCCCCTTCTCCTCCTGCCCTCAATCCCTCCCAGCATCAGAGTCTTCTCCAATGAGTCAACTCTTCGCATGAGGTGGCCAAAATACTGGAGTTTCAGCTTTAGCATCATTCCTTCCAAAGAAATCCCAGGGCTGATCTCCTTCACAATGGACTGGTTGGATCTCCTTGCAGTCCAAGGGACTCTCAAGAGTCTTCTCCAACACCCAGGTTAAAGGCATCAATTCTTCGGTGCTCAGCCTTCTTCACAGTCCAGCTCTCACATCCATCCATGACCACAGGAAAGACCATAGCCTTGACTAGGTGAACCTTTGTTGGCAAAGTGATGTTTCTGCTTTTGAATATGCTATCTAGGTTGGTCATAACTTTCCTTCCAAGGAGTAAGCGTCTTTTAATTTCATGGCCGCAGTCACCATGTGCAGTGATTTTGGAGCCCAGAAAAAGAAAGTCTGACACTGTTTCCACTGTTTCTCCATCTATTTCCCATGTAGTGATGGGACCAGATGCCATGATCTTCGTTTTCTGAGTGTTGAGCTTTAAGCCAACCTTTTCACTCGCCACTTTCACTTTCATCAAGAGGCTTTGTAGTTCCTCTTCACTTTCTGCCATTAGGGTGGTGTCATCTGCATATCTGAGGTTATTGATATTTCTCCCGGCAATCTTGATTCCAGCTTGTGTTTCTTCCAGTCCAGCATTTCTCATGATGTACTCTGCATAGAAGTTAAATAAACAGGGTGACAATATACAGCCTTGACGTACTCCTTTTCCTATTTGGAACCAGTCTGTTGTTCCATGACCAGTTCTAATTGTTGTTTCCTGACCTGCATACAGATTTCTCAAGAGGCGGATCAGGTGGTCTGGTATTCCCCTCTCTTTCAGAATTTTCCACAGTTTATTGTGATCTACACAGTCAAAGGCTTTGGCATAGTCAATAAAGCAGAAATAGATGTTTTTCTGGAACTCTCTTGCTTTTTCCATGATCCAGAGGATGTTGGCAATTTGATCTCTGGTTCCTCTGCCTTTTCTAAAACCAGCTTGAACATCAGGAAGTTCACGGTTCACATATTGCTGAAGTCTGGCTTGGAGAATTTTGAGCATTGCTTTACTAGCGTGTGAGATGAGTGCAAATGTGCGGTAGTTTGAGCATTCTTTGGCATTGCCTTTCTTTGGGATTGGGATAAAAACTGACCTTTTCCAATCTTGTGGCCACTGCTGAGTTTTCCAGATTTGCTGGCATATTGAGTGCAGCACTTTCACAGCATCATCTTTCAGGATTTGGAATAGCTCCACTGGAATTCCATCACCTCCACTAGCTTTGTTCCTAGTGATGCTTTCTAAGGCCCACTTGACTTCACATTCCAGGATGTCTGGCTCTAGGTCAGTGATCACACCATCATGATTATCTGGGTCGTGAAGCTCTTTTTTGTACAGTTCTTCTGTGTACTCTTGCCACCTCTTCTTAATATCTTCTGCTTCTGTTAGGTCCATACCTTTCTGTCCTTTATCGAGCCCATTTTTGCATGAAATGTTCCTTTGGTATCTCTGATTTTCTTGACTAGATCCCTAGTCTTTCCCATTCTGTTGTTTTCCTCTATTTCTTTGCATTGATCACTGAAGAAGGCTTTCTTATCTCTTCTTGCTATTGTTTGGAACTCTGCATTCAGATGTTTATATCTTTCGTTTTCTCCTTTGCTTTTCACTTCTCTTCTTTTCACAGCTATTTGCAAGGCCTCCCCAGACAGCCATTTGATTATATTCTTTGCAGCCAAAGATGGAGAAGCTCTATACAATCAGCAAAAACAAGACCAGGAGCTGACTGTGGCTCAGACCATGAACTCCTCATTGCCAAATTCAGACTGAAATTGAAGAAACTAGGGAAAACCACTAGACCATTCAGGTATGACCTAAATCAAATCCCTTATGATTATACAGTGGAAGTGAGAAATAGATTTAAGGGCCTAGATCTGATAGATAGAGTGCCTGATGAACTATGGAATGAGGTTCATGACATTGAATTAGTCAGGGACTTGCAAATATGTTTTAACCAACAAGAGCATTAGAGATATCTGCTAGAAAGCTTTATGAAAGTTAACCTCACTCTAGAGGAAAGACAGAGAGAGGTAAGGGGAGGAAGAGAGAGGGAGAAGAAAAGAAGACAGAGATTAAGAAGAAAAAAAGAAACAGCAAGAGGGGGGAAGGAGAAGTATGGAAAGAAGGAAGTCAATAATAGTGTGTGCATGCCAAGTCACTTCGGTCATGTCTGACTCTTTATGACCCTATGGGCTATAGTCTGCCAGGCTCCTCTGTCCATGGAATTCTCCAGGCAAGAAAACTAGAGTGGGTTGCCATGCCCTTCTCCAGGGGATCTTCCCAACCCAGGAACTGAACCCCAGTCTCCTGAATTGTAGGAAGATTCTTTATCATCTGAGCCACCAGAAAAGCCCAATGAGGCATTACCTCTCACCAGTTAGAATGGTTATCTATTGATAAGAACTAGCTAGTATTAGAGGGGATGTGGAGAAAAGGGTAGATTTGTGCTCTGTTGATGGGAATGTGAATTGGTGCAGCTACCATGGAAAACAGTATGGAAATTCCTCAAAAAATTAAAAATAGAACTATCATATGATCTGCACCCACAATTCCACATTCTGCATTTATCTAAAGGAAACAAAAACACTAACTGGAAAAATATATATGTACCTCCATGTTAACTGCAGTACTATTAACAATAACAAAGATGTGGACATAGCCAAAGGGTCTATGAAGGGATGAGGGATAAATAAAATGTACATAAATAAAACAAAATATTGGTCAGCCATTAAAAGAAATAATAATCAATCTTGCCATTTGCAACTGCATGGACGGAACTTTAGCTCATTATGCTAAGTGAAATAAGTCAGAAAGACAAACACCGTACAATTTCTCACACACGCGGATGGAAGTCACTGTAATTTTCAATGTAACTTATGATTCAGTTTTAATAAAGAACAATGGTTCAGTTTTACCTTGAATAACAAAAAAATCAAAGATTATATGCCATGTTCCTCTAATTGCTCACATGCCTCAAGCTAGATGAAGTCAGGTTGTATAAGTACTATACATGTCTAACACACCATAGGCCAAAAAGCCTTTCAAAGGTGAATTTGGAAAATCAAATATGATAGTGTTAACCCATTTTTTAGCATGTTTAGTGTCCTTTATTATATTCTGCAAATTATTTGAACCACAAAGAAGCTCTTCCTAAAACAACAGCAAAATCATTGCTGTGGTTTTTTCTGTAGTTAGCTCAGCTGGGGAGCAAGTGATAGAAGCAGCAATAGAACTGACAATCAATGTTGCTCTTCTTTTGTATGACTAATCACCTGGCTCAGTGTTACCATTATGGAGAATTAAGTATTGACTTAACGTTCTCATTTGGAAGCAAACAAACAAACAAAAAATAACAACTTAATTCTGAACTACTCCTGGGGAACTCTGAGAGTGTCTGGGAAAATATGAAATATATTAAATGAATTAAGTTATAGAGTGGTCATGCCTAAAATGTCTTGGTGTGATTTTTTTTTTTTTTTTTTTTTTTACTTTAGCTTGCAAAGTATGAAAGTGAAAGTGTTAGCTGCTTAGTCAGTGTCTGACTCTTCTTGAACCCATGGACTGTAGCCTGCCAGGCTCCTCTGTACATGGAATTCTCCAGACAAGAACTGAAGCAGATTGTCATTTCTTTTTTTTTTTTTTTTTTAATTTCTTTTTCTTTTTTTTTTAATTTTTTTTATTTTTTAGCTAGAACTTCTTGACCCAGGGATCAAGCCTGTGTCTCCTGCATTGCAGGCAGATTGTTTACTATTTGAGCCACCAGAGAAGCCTAGGATAAGAGCAAATCCATGAGGAGAAAAAAGTGTCCCAATTGTTTTAATAAGTTAGTAATCTGGTCCCATCACTTCATGGAAAATAGATGGGAAAACAGTGGAAACAGTGTCAGACTTTATTTTTTTGATCTCCAAAATCACTGCAGATGGTGATTGCAGCCATGAAATTAAGACACTTACTCCTTGGAAGGAAAGTTATGACCAACCTAGATAATATATTCAAAAGCAGAGACATTACTTTGCCAAAAAAAAAGGTCCATCTAATCAAGGCTATGGTTTTCCCAGTAGTCATGTAGGGATGTGAGAGTTGGACTGTTAAGAAAGCTGAGTGCCAAAGAACTGATGCTTTTGAACTGTGGTGTTGAAGAAGACTCTTGAGCGTCCCTTGGACTGCAAGGGCATCCAACCTGTCCATTCTAAAGGAGATAAGTCCTGGGTGTTCTTTGGAAGGAATGATGCTAAAGCTGAAACTCCAGTATTTTGGCCACCTCATGAGAAGAGTTGACTCATTCGAAAAGACTCTGATGCTGGGAGGGATTGGGGGCAGGAGGAGAAGGGGATGACAGAGGATGAGATGGCTGGATGGCATCACGGACTTGATGGACGTGAGTTTGAGTGAACTCTGGGAGTTGGTGCTGGACAGGGAGGCCTGGCATGCTGCAATTCATGGGGTCGCAAAGATTCAGACACGACTGAGTGACTGAACTGAACTGAATCCTACATAATGAACTTATTGCATTTAGAACCTTAGAATGCTATTGCGTGTGTGCTAAGCTGCTTCAGTCTTGTCTGACTCTATGCAGCCTCATGGACTCTAGCCCACCAGGCTCCTCTGTCCATGGGATTCTCCAGGCAAGAATGCTGGGGTAGGTTGCCATTTCCTTCTTTAGGGGATCTTTCCAACCCAGGGATCAAACCTGCGTCTCTTATGCCTCCTGCTTTGGCAGATGCTGTTTAAATTGATGTTAGAATCACTTTTTATAAATAATTTTATTTTAAAAAAATCATACAGGGAAATTGGAACTGTCCATTTCCGTAGTCTCTAAAATGTATCTGGATTATGATTATGACAGAGTGCACTCCGTTCTAACATTTACAGTTGGGTCCAGCCTTCCAGAGCTAGCATATCTACATATGTTTTTCACCTCCATGTTATAATCTAGGACTGCAGATTCCACAGCTAGACATACTGCTTTTAAATCTGGGCTCTGACACTTAATGGCTATACAGTTTGCACCAGGTTATCCATCTCTCTGGGCTTCAGTTTCCTTTCTTATACAATGAATAAAAAGTATCATCTTCATCAGGTTTGTGTGAGATTCAGTGCAACAGTCTATGCTACTAAGTCACTTCAGTCGTGTCCGACTCTGTGCGACCTCATAAACAGCAGCCCACCAGGCTCTGCTGTCCCTGAGATTCTCCAGGCAAGAACACTGGATTGAGTTGCCATTTCCTTCTCCAATGCATGAAAGGGAAAAGTGAAACTGAAGTCGCTCAGTCCGCGACCCCACGGACTGCAGCCTACCAGGCTCCTCTGTCCATGAAAAGTAGTTAAATAGTGCTTAGGTTTATTACTCATATGCTGCAATTAACTCTGTGCTAATCTGTAATTTGGGTGGTGACAATATTAACTCCTTCCATGCAGTTTTTGAAAAGTCCACACATAATTCACCTTAAACACACCTCTGAACCCGTATTCTTATTGTAGTTGTCATTCTTCCTTCAGTTGCATTCAAATCTTTTCTCTCTCTCTCTTTTGTATGATTCTTCTCAACTGTTTTCTTTCTTAGATCTGCAAATTTCTGTGGGCAATTTGATGACTGACATAGAGCAAAGAGATCTTAAAGTTCTCACTCAAAGATAATTTGCTTAACTAATAGCCCTGTTCAGGAATGAACAGCCTTGCTTTCCATATATCTCATAAAAAGAAAGACAAAAATAGAGCGCTTTATCTGATTTCAAAATAATATCTATTGTCTTAGAAAGAGACCTTAAACTTGACAGGGTAGTAAACTGTTATCTGTAGATATATTTCCTTTAAATCAAGTATTTGTCAAAACTGTCAGTTTTTAATATACTTTCTGGCACTGATTAAGAAACATGAATTTTCTTAGTCAATCACAAGAATCTCTCCATCTTCCTTAAAACCTCAATAAAAAAGGTTTTCTATATTTGAAAATAGAAAATATTAGTAATAACACAAACATTGCACTTAACATTTGACTTAGATATCAGGCTTTCCCTTGTTTACAGAGCTGTTATTTATAGCTCACATTTACATGGCATAGAAAAATGAGCTATTTCCCCCTTGGCTAATGCTGCTGCGTTGCTTCAGTCGTGTCCGACTCTGTGCGACCCCACAGACGGAAGCTCACCAGGTTCCCCGTCCCTGGGATTCTCCAGGCAAGAATACTGGAGTGGGTTGCCATTTCCTTCTCCAATGCATGAAAATGAAAAAAGTGAAAGTGAAGTCGCTCAGTCGTGTCCAACTCTTAGCGACCCCATGGACTGGAGCCTACCAGGATCCTCCGTCCATGGGATTTTCCAGGCAAAAGTACTGGGGTGGGGTGCCATTGCCTTCCCCGCCCTTGGCTAATACCCAATATTAAAAGCATCCACTCTTGATCACTAGTTACCTTAGAGAATTTCCTACTTTCTCAAATCTTATCCTGCAAGCTCAAAACCAGTTAAAATTTTCAAATAGAATAAATCTACATAGAAATCCAAGAAAAACTACTTACCGAGAAGATAAGACTGACAAATCTTTAATCATTTCAAATGAAAAAGTAAAAAAACAAAACAAAACAAAACAAAACACGTAATTATATAACTTTCATATTAGCACAAAGAAATGCATAATTTTTCTCCAATCACATGAGTAATTGAGTCACCTCAGTAGATTCTTTAAAAACTATGCAGTTAAAACAAAGAAAACCATTCAATGTTTAATCATATTAATGTATTTATTGTTGTACTTCTCTCAGTTATCTCTCTTGCTGTATTAGCCATAATTTGGGTTATTGTTTTACTTATCCTTACCTGCAACAATCCTCATAAAAATAAGCTACAATATCAGTGATTTATAAGACTTAATATTTTTCCCAGTGTTGAATATGCAGATGGCTCCAGAAAATCTGGCTCAGGCCTTTGGGTGAATTTAGCTCTGTCCTCGGAGAAGGCAATGGCACCCCACTCCAGGACTCTTGCCTGGAAAATCCCGTGGAGGCAGGAGCCTGGTGGGCTGCAGTCCATGGGGTCGCACAGAGTCAGACACGACTGAAGCAACTTAGCAGCAGCAGCAGCAGCAGCAGCAGCAGCAGCAGCTCTGTCCTACCGGTCTTCTCACTAGGAATTCAATCGGCCAGAAGAAAGGTTGCCAAAGGTATGCTCCTTTCAAGGCAGAAGGCAGGAACCAGAGAAACTAAGCCTACTATCAGTGTCATAGGAAAGAATATTTCTTCCATGCAGGAAGGAAGAGGACAGTGGACATTTGCTCAACAATAATATAATCTACCACAGATAGCTTCTGAAAGCATTAGCACATTTAAATCTTCTTTCTTTCTGTGCTGGATAGCAAAATTGCCAAATTTCTCATTGACTGTTCCTTCTTTATGTTTCTGTACTGGTCTATTCAACCCTGCAGACCAGATAAACTTTTAATTTCCTAGATAAAATTTCATTCACTCCTCTGATGAAATTTGTGACTCAAAGTCATTTTCCTTAAGTAGTTCTTGGTTTGTTGTTGCCTAATTGTAGATCCCAAGCAATACTAAATAAAACATGGAGTGAAAAGTAATCTTAAAAGTGTTAGTCGCATCATGTCCGACTCTTAGTGGTCCCATATATTGTAGCCCACCAGGTTCCTTTGTCCGTGGAATTGTCCAGGCAAGAATACTGGAGTGGGTGGCTATTTCCTTCCCCAGGGGACCTTCCTGACCCAGTGGTCAAACCTGAGTCTCCTGCATTGTAGGAAGATTCTTAACCTTCTGAGTCACCAGGTCTTCTCTAAATAAAACATGATTCAGCCATTATGGTTTGAAAAATAAATAGCTATATCTGTACTAATTGGAGACCAATGATAAAGTCAGCATAAATTTTAAATATAATGTACAGTTATGAAATAGTAAAATTTGGGGGATATAAACAAAACACGAGTCAGATACTATAATTTGTGAGATGTCACCTAGCAGATATTGGTGTCCATGGCCAGAGTTGATGAATAACATTTTTTTCTAATAGATTGTATCCCCTGTAAAGTTAATCATAGAGACCTCACTATTTACAACTGCCCAATTTTTTTAAACAAGACTTGTAAATTATTCTCAATAGCCTGCAATCCTTCACTGTGATAAAGTTTTTCCTATATTATCTTAAATTATCATTGCTATTAAGTTACTATCACTATAAACATTAAGCTAACTTTTAGTACATGGAGAACAAGTGCAAACCAGGAGTCAATCAAGTCATAAAGTATGTGAAGCCAAATTACCCTTTGATATTTCTTTGTTTTCTATCATCCCGTATTTCCAAATGCTTGAGGAAAATCTTCATTGGATGTCCAAGCAACATGTGTTCAAACTCACAAAGTAAATTTGTAGTGTTTTCTTTCAGTTTGCTTCTGTTGTGTTTATGGATCTCTTTTGCATTTTCATTTCCCTAGCAATAATGGATGGCATAAAAAGTGAATTACATAGAACTAAAGAATACATTTGTTAACAAAGAGATAAAAGCTAAAATTATTATCTAGAACTCAGTAGAAAGAAGCAAAGACAGGAAAAAGATGAATGAGATGCTAAAAGAAAAGATGATAAAGAAAAGTCTAATCTATCGGAGTCCTAAAAAGTGAATAAGAGAGAAGACAGCAATGTTCTAAAGTTAACATTAGGAACATTGATGATAACAAAAAAGAAACCAAAATCTATAAAGAAAAAATAATTTAAAACATTGTAAAACACCTTAAAATGACATTGTGAAAATGTCACTTTGATTGGAAAAATATGAAAAGAATATTCAGTGATATTTCTAAAACAAAGCCCTAGAACAAATATATATAAAAATTAATGAATATGGATCAAGAAGACAAAATTAAGAATAAGAATATCATAAACCCTTAAGGATAGCATCAAAAGAATGGAAACCCAGATTAAGCTACTACTTGCAAAAACACAAAAAATAGGAAGAGATTTTGGCAATATTTGGAAAGGAAGAATAAGAACAATGCAATCTGAGGCCCGCTACTTGGAAGAATGGTAACATGTTGATAGAAAATACAGTAGCATAGTCCTCAAATTCATGTTATTTCTCTCCCTTTAGTTTCTGTCAATTATATTAACACAAAAAATTTAGAGAATAATTATTAAAGATTATTGTTGGAGTAATCGAGGATTGAGTTTAACAAGATAAATAAGAGTAGCTTTATTCTCTATGCTGATTACTTACATTTGAAAAGTTGAGTTGGTTTAAGAGTGATACAAGCAATTGAAGCTATAAATTTTAGGAAATGGTGGAGGGCATGGAAGAAAGTTATCTAGAAGGAAATATGTAAAAGACTATGATAATTGGGAAAAGTAATTAGAGATATTTGGCATTGATTCTGGCAAGAAAGAAAACAAATACAGTAATACGAGACAGATGCAATCCAGCGAGGTGCCTGTCAGGGTTGAAAAGTTATTTTTAAAGGTAGTAAAAACTGAGGCTGCATCAGGGCTGTGTAGAGAAAATGCAAGATATATTGAAATATTGGAACTTATGACCTTAAAGATCTTGGCCAAACATGATGTTAACAGAATGATCGATTGTGTGCTAATGGCTACAATTATTGTGCTAACCTATGCACATTGTGAGGGAAAAGTAAAATCAGCTCATTTTTAGCTATTATTTGCATCATCATTATCACCATAAAATGCTTTACTCAGCTATGAAGTCACTTATAGACCTACGGTTTGTATCATTTAAAACTGGACAAAATCCTGGAAAATATGCTTAAGAGAATAGTTTTGCATGGCAAAGTGGTTCCCTTGATGACCCAAAAGATCTTACCTGCCAGTAATTTCTTCAGAAGAGTGAAGTAATACTTAGGATAATTACACTATATAGCAAATTATACTACGTATCTCTTATACACATTATGTTGCCATATGCAATATATTCTGTCCTGTTTTTTTTTTTTCTGTAAATCAACATAATTAATCTCATTTTATAGCTTCTCTTAGTTCATATATCTTCTAATTCATCATATTTGGTAGCCAGATAATCACACCACTTTTCTATAAAAGAACAACAGGGCACAAGACACCTTTTCTTATAAAAGACTTTCCTTCAATAAGAAATATATTTAAAGCAAGTATATTTTTAACATAAGAATAAAATTCTGATCAGGTACCTGCCAAATGTAATGGCAGGATTTGATTATCCTGAATTCCCTTCCCACTAGAAACAGAAAGTCATAAAAAAAAGAAAATGTTAAAAGAAAAAAAGTAAAAGGAACAAACTAAGTTCAAAATAAACATAGAGCAGTCAGTGGGTAAAATATATTGGCATAATGGGTTTGAATCAAAAAGAAGGAGGAAAAGGCTGTAGTTCTCTGGAGTAATAGGAATTTAAAGCATCCTCTAAAAGGTGAGATCATGCTGAGGAGTCCTTGAAATCAGAAACTGAGAGCTCACCCTCTCTCTCTCTCAGATAAAAACAAAGTGAGAAGAAAAAAAGGGTCTGATAGTCTGTGTCCCACTTTTTTACAATGTGTATGTAGTATTTCTTCAAATAGCTTAGATCAGTGTTTTTAAAAATCATTTACCAGTAAGAGTCTCTGTTTGAAAGGGGTCTTGGATACCCATTTACAAAACAAAATCAAACCAGCCTTCATTTAAGCATAAGAAGTGTTTGGCATTTAACTTTTCATTCTAGATATTTCTTTCCCTCTGCTGTAAACCTTGATGAGGTTTACAAAATGCTTTTGGTTCTAGAGAATTAAATTTAAAAAAATTAGATCATAGAAAGATCATATGTAATTACCTTTATGTGATATAAATAATATATTCCACAATATTTTTAGGATTTCTTTTTCAAAATGAAATGTAAACACACATACACACACACACAGAAATAACAAGAAAAAATATCACCTCCTTTGAATTGAAATCACTCTTAATTATTTAACTCCAAATTATAATTATTTGTGATAATAATTTTATCTATTTTAAAAAATGTTTTAAACTCAAAGACAATGCTTAACTAAATTTATAAAACTGAGAAACTTCGTAAAGGAAGACTTGTTGTCTTTTTTCCCTCTAGGATTGAGGAACATAGATTGAAATGAACTTGAACATTATTGCACAATGTTTTATTAAATTCAACTCCAAAATCTCAATTATCTATGGTGGTTTATTTTTATGTTACTTTAATTTTTAAAATTACTTTAGAGTTTATTTACTGATAAACTGTGAAGAATTTAAAGAAATTACTGATATTGCCCTGTATGATTATTTTTTTTTTAAAGTAAGAAATATGTATCTGCAGCTTTTGGAAAAAAAAAGAGATTACTTTCCATCATAGATAAGGAACAGTAATCATACAGGTAAAATTTGAGCCACAATGATATACAGTTTGGTAGCATAAAATATCACAAGTACAAAACTGAGTACAAAGGACAACAGTATTATCAACTTGAGTTCAGTTATTGATGTCCTGGCAATGCCAACATGAGTATTAATTATAATTTCATGGGAACAGTGATTCTTGAGGCATTTTAACTATGAGATTTCACTTTTTATTGTCAGTCTAACCCAAGCTTATGCAATGTGTAACATTTACCAACTGTGATAAAAGTTTTAGTGATGATTCTGAAATCCTTTTGCAAGGACATATTCTTTTATTTATTTTGCTGAAATAGAGACAACTCTTTTATTAAATATCTGGTCCAGTGCACATTATATTTGTATATGATGTTTCCACTGTGCTCTATTTACTTACAGCACATTGAAATTTTGTGCTTAAAACATATATTTCTAAAATTTATCTGAATTATTAAAAGAAAACATGGTAAATTTCTTGGTGATTTATCTGAGATGGTTATATGATATATAGTGTTCACTCTGTGTCTGATGCTCATTAGGTGTGTCTTTTCAATATCCTATATTCTTTAATTCTCAACTTTATGATTCACATTCTGTAGTGTTCTAGGGGGAAAATTTAGTGTGATAGCCTTGTCCCTTTTGCCTCATATTTAAGACTATTCCCTAGTCCTTAGTAATCTCATGTATACCTAGAATTTAAGCTGCCATCTTGAAGTTGTTAACTCTTAACTTCAGGTTTTACCTCTTTTATTCATTTAACATTTAAATATATACTGTATGCACATTTTGAGCTTTGCACAATGTTAGGCAGATAATACAGTGGTCAACAAGGCAAATGCATTTTCTATTTTCATGGATATTACATTCATTTGGAGGTATCAGAAAATAAACAGAATCTAGACTTCAACTGTGAGTAAGTTGTGGTGAAGATGTTTGTCAGACATCTAAGTGGAAGTGTCAAGACGACTGATACAACTGAGTTGATTTCTACTTGGCTGGTCTATTGCCACCACAGGTAGAACACAGTCAAAACTGAATTATTATTGTTGAACCAATCTGATTTTTTCTTTTTTTAAATTCACTATCTTTGAAAATAGTAGTCTTCTTCATTGAGACAATCATGAAAATTGGATATCATTCTAGATTCTATTTCCTCCACTCCCCGTACTGAATCAGTTACCCAGTCCTCCAACTCAACCTTCATATATAGGTCTCTGCATCTGTTCCTGCCATATTTATGTGTAACCTGGACCATCATGACACATTGCAAACTCGCCTCTCAGTGTTTATTAGGCTCTTCAAAGGATCTTCCTCCAATATAGATTTAAGTCAATCTCTTGCCTGCATAAACATGAATAATCACTACATTATGTACCAAATACAAACTCCAAAGAATGAAATAAAATCCCTTCCATTATCTGGCTCTATTTCTACCTCCAATTTGTATTTCTCACTTGGCCTTATCTACAACTGCATGCTTCAGGCACACTGATGTTATTTTGCTTCCCCAAATTTCTGCATGTCATATAAATTAACTTAGTCTTTATCTCTGTCTTAAATATGCCTTTTACATTTTTCATTTTTTCAACTTATCCCACGTATGACTTCCACACTGACTTTTTCCCCCTACTTCTTGTTGACTGTGTTACCAGCTGTGAATCTACTATCTTAGAGGAAACATTTCAGTTTGCATTTTTTAAATGCAAGGTATAGAAATTAATGGGTTGTGTTATTAGCATTGTGCAACAGTAAATAAGGAAGAGGTGGTTCTTACAGCCAGAGTCTATAACTCTTCATTCTTTCACAGTCTGCATGACCTAGCTATATTCTGAATGCTTTCTTCTTTTCATAATTCAGTTGATTCTTTAGCTTCTGTCCCTCACTCCAAACCACATTCCCACATTATATTGAATCATCACTGGTTCATCACTGCCCTCTAGTCCCAAGATTTGCTCATGGTTTTTCTGCTATTGCTCCCATGATTCACTGCCATAATATGTCCATTTCTTAGTTTAACATTTGAAAGACATTATGAATGACTCAGTCCATATTTTTATAGATCGGGTCACAGATTCCATGTAGATCACTGGGTAGTCTCCACATTGGTTATTCTTTGTTGCCTACCATATTGTGAAAGTGGTAGTCGCTCAGTTGTGTCTGACGCTTTGTGATCACATGGACTGTAGCCAACCGGGCTCCTCTGTCCATGGAATTCTCCAGGCAAGAACACTGGTGTAAGTATCCATTCCCTTTACCAGGAGATCTTCCTGACCCAGGAAGAGAACCTGGGTCTTCTGCATTGCAGGCAGATTCTTTATAATCTGAAGGGACAGTGGCAAAATGGACAGTGACTCTAAAAGTTTCCATCAGGAAGGTGTATGGATGAGTTTGAGATCAGTGGAATACATTTCAAATTTTAATTATTATTGTGCACATCTTGTCTTTTCCAGTAACTAATAAGCTTTTTAGTGTGTTAGTCACTCAGTCATGTCTGACTCTTTGCGACCCCATGGACTATAGTCTGCCAGGCTCCTCCATCCATGGGATTCTCCAGGCAAGAATACTGGAGTGGGTTGCCATTTCCTTCTCCAGGAGATCTTCCTGACCCCAGGGATTGAACCCAGGTCTCCAGCATTTCAGGCAGATTCTTTACTGTCTGAGCCACAAAGGAAGCCCAATATACTTCCTTAACCTGATCTAATCATCTTGTGTGTGTTACTACCAAAGATACTCATATTCTCTCCACACACACACACAAACACACATGCAAAAGGCAAGACTATATCCAGATATCTTCTAAATGTGTTTATTCATGACAGAGCCCCAAATTCTCAAGACATATTTACCATTTTTATAATAGTTCACTCTTATTCAGACATCTTTTCTAGTTACATTGGGAGCCTGTAAGACAAATAACAAATGTGAACACCAACAACTCACATATACATAGTAACTGGAAAAGAACAGAAGAAGGAAGTAGATTTTCCGATTCAGGAAAGGATAGAAAGACATCCAGGACATCCTTACACTCTCAGTTCAGTTTAGTTTCTCACTCAGTCATGTCCGATTCTCTTTGTGACCCCATGAACCGCAGCATGCCAGGCTGCTATCCATCACCAACTCCTGGAGTTCACTCAGACTCATGTCCATCGAGTCAGTGATGCCATCCACCCATCCCATCCTCTGTCATCCCCTTCTCCTCCTTCCTTCAATCTTTCCCAGAATCAGGGTCTTTTCAAAAGAGTCAGTTTTTCACATCAGGTGGCCAATGTATTAGACTTTGTGCAATACTCTTGTTGGCACAGAAACAACCACTTGTCAGGATAAAATATCTACTTGGCCAGTGAATGATATAAGCTTTCCTTCTCTTTCCTTCTTTCCTTCTATTATTTTTTTTTTTTGGTTTTATAGTAGAATAAATTCACACAGTAACACATCTGACTCTTCAAGTTTGCACACTAGGGGTATTCCTCCCCAAGACAATGATTCTCTATAGCATCGTCTTTATTGCTGGAGTTGACATTCTTTACTCTGAGACCTTAAGTTGGCACTATGAGCACCTGGTCAGTTTGGTTTGAGTTTGACACAGACTAACAATCACCAAGTTGGACTAGATCTAACTAAATAAATTCTTCATAGAAATAGAGCATTCTCACCAGGATTACACTCCACCTAGGCACCAGTCATTACACTAACCATATCTGAAAACTTTCTATGGCTCTGTAGTTGCCCTGCCCAACCCACCCTCACTTATCCAAGTGTGACTTAAAAATGCCAACACACCCAGGATCCCAACAGGGAATAAAGTAGTCTCCTGATTTTTGGAGCAAGTGTCCTTTAATTGTCTTTCTCATCCTCACATATCAACTTCCAGAAGCTTCTTTACAACTGGGAGGCAAATTCTTTGTAAGTTTTTTTTTTTTTTTTTTAATATATTTATTTTTAATTGAGGTAACATTGGTTTATAACATTATATAAGCTTCACATGTTCTTAGAACAACTTTTTGAGTAAGAAAATTACATGGATGATATCTTTTATTTGAGCACAATAACATAGCTGACATTTCTACAAGTCACACATTCTTACTAACGTATGTACCTGCTGGTCTGATCACTGTGATTATGAAGGTGAAGTTCTGGATGAAATGGGAAAATCAGACCATTGAAGAAACAGAGCATATAGAAGAAAAAGAAAAGGGAGAAAGACAATAAATCAATGATTTTCATTAGAAGATAAGATGGGTAGAGAAGATATAAAGCAAGTAATTCCAGTTTGATTTTATAAAGTTTATATTTAAAATATATTGCTCTCCTACTATGTTTTCATTCTTTTTGAGATCCCAGTCCATGTCTGATTCACAACTCCATAGTGTCAAATATAGGAATAATAAAAAGGAAGTAAATCTATACTGTGTTCTTCATAATGGCCATCAAAATATTAGAGAATAAGCAGCATGCTTCCCTGGTGGGACGCTTCAGAGGTTAAAGCCTCTGCCTGGAATGCGGGAGACGTGGGTTTGATCCCTGGGTTGGGAAGATGCTCTGGAGAAGAAAATGGCAACCCACTCCAGTACTCTTGCTTACAGGAGCCCATGGAGGGAGGAGCCTGGTGGGCTATAGTCCATGGTGTCACAAAGAATCGGACACGACTTAGTGACTTCACTTTCACTTTCTTTCAATGGAAAAATGGAAAACCACCTTTCTAAATTTATCACAAGTATTTTTGCAAGCATATTTTCAAATGTACCTTGTAAAATCAGATAGCTTCTTTGAAGTTTTTAAACAATAATTTCTGGCACTACCTATACAATGGAAAACAATTGTAAAGCAATGTTTTATTAAGTAGTTAAAGATGTCCTGTTAAATATTTGATCAAATTACTTGTGTTCTGATCTGCCCATTAAACATAAAAGCAATACTTATAAAAACAAAGTAATTAATTGGAATTTAGTCTTTATGTTCTTCACTTTCTATGCTCTTATAAAAACATGTGATTACTATTTTAAACATAGTGACAATGATAAGTTAACCATAATTCTGGAATACCCCACTTTCAACATTTTGCTTATGTTACATGTGTGTTAGTTCTCTTAGAATGAGGATAGGAATGAGTGAGGTGGGGAGGTTGAGAGGTGATAGATTTAAATGTTCTATGTATAATTAAGTACATTTACTTATTAGAAATACATTACAAATGGAAAATAATAGGATAAGAAATAAGAAACATATGTATACTTTTCTAATTAAATATGCAAAATGCCACATATTACCTACCTTTTTTGCTTTGAACACATGGATTTTACTTGGACCAAAGCAAAGCAATGGACTACAAATCATAGTAGCAAAGAAACAGTTTATATTAATTATTTTCATTAAGATTTGAAATATGTCTAAAATTAACACTTATATAATTAGAATGGTGGACATGAGATTGAAATCTTGACACACAATATAGAAATTATGAAAAAAATGTATATATTTAAAAGATGAACTTCTAAGAGAGGACATGAACAGAATTAACTCACTGCTAATAGTTACTTTATACATGGGCCTTTCAATGAGAGCTAATATTAAATATTTTTTTCCGATACAGAAAACTTTACATCCAAAGATTATCCAATTTTGTTAACAACCACTGACTACACTGAAGCCTAGCAGGGTCGTTTGTCATTTCCTGACCTGCCTCATTGATCAGTCTATAGCCACTTGTTCCTGTGAGTATAGTCATACCACTAAGATTCAATCACTCTCAGAAAGACTCAGAGGGGTGGGAACACTCATCCTCCTGGGAGTTTGAGGTTGAGTTGATAAATGTATTATTTGTAGCAAAAATGTAGTATTTTAGATCACTATATTTCTTATTTTGAGTTTTCCCAGCCTTAATTCAAGTCTCGATAGTTTTTGTTCAGTTGCTCAGACATGTCTGACTCTTTGTGGCCCCATGGCTTCCCTGTTCTTCACAAACTCCCAGAGCTTGCTCAAACTCATGTCCATTGAGTTGGTGACGCCATCCAACCATCTCATCCCCTCACGTACCCTTCTCCTCCTGCCTTCAATCTTCCCCATCAACAGGGTCTTTTCTAATAAGTAGACTTTTCATATCAGGTGACCAAAGTATTGCCATTTCAGCTTCAGCAGCAGTCCTTTCAATGAATATTCAGGACTGATTTCCTTTAGGATTGACTCATTTGAATTCCGTGCAGTCCAAGCTACTCTCATGTGTGTTATCTAACACCACAGTTCAAAAGCATCAGTTCTTTGGTGCTCAGCTTTCTTTATGGTCCAACTCTCACATCCATGCATGACTACTGGAAAAAAAAAAAAAAAAAAAAACAACATAGCCTTGACTAGACGGACCTTTGTTGTGCAAAGTAATATCCCAGCTTTTAATACGTTGTCTAGGTTGGTCAAAACTTTCCTTCCAAGGGGCAAGTGTCTTTGTAATTTCATGGTTGCAGTCACCATCTGCAGTGATTTTGAAGCCCAAGAATATTAAGTCTCTCACTGTTTCCATTGTTTCTGCATCTATTTGCCATGAAGTGATGGGACCCGATGCCATGATCTTCGTTTTTTGAATGTTGAGTTTTAAGCCAGCTTTTTCATCTCCTCTTTCATTTTCAAGAGCCTGTTTAGTTCTTCTTTGCTTTCTGCCATAAGGGTGTATAATTTTTGTATTTGAGGTTATTGATATTTTTCCTGTCAATTTTGATTCTAGGTTGTGCTTCATCCAGCCTGGCATTCCACATGATGTACTCTGGATGTAAGTCAAATAAGCAGGGTGACAGCATACAGCCTTTACATAGTCCTTCCCCAATGGTGGAACCAATCCGTCATTCCATGTTCAGATCTGACTGTTGCTTCTTGACCTGCATATAGGTTTTGCAGGAGGCAGGTAAGGTGGTCTGGTATTCCTATCTCTTTAAGAATTTTTCACAGTTTGTTGTGATCCATACAGTCAAAGACTTTAGCATAGTCTATGACACAGAGGTAGATATATTTCTGGAATTCTCTTGCTTTTCTATGATAGTTTACAATTCAACATAGAAAGATAAATCTACAGATAAAATGAAGTTTCTACCTCATTGCCTTTAGGAACTGCAAAAAAGGTGAACGTGAAACATAGAGTTCAGGATGGGGAACACATGTATACCTATGGCAGATTCATTTTGATATATGGCAAAACCAATACAATATTGTAAGGTTAAATAAAATAAAATTAAATTTAAAAAAATAAAATAAAAGCAAGCTATGAAAGAGACCATACATGTACAAAATCTCTTAAAAACAATAGCTTATGATTTATGATTATTTTTAATTGATTGTTATCAAAATTCCCCTCTTGCTCATCTCTTCCTGTAAACCTAATTTCTAATAGAGTGATTCTTTTTTATTTTTTCCCATAACATTTTGATGCATATAATCTGGATTAAACAAAAAATTCAACATTAATTTGTACTATTAATTTAATTTGGGAATTCTTCTCGTGCTTTAATTAAAAGTGCTGTAAGAATGGAGACTTTTAAAGAATTTTCACATATTTTGTTTTTAAATTCAATATATTGGTTAGTATACATATCAACTCAAGCTTCTAAACCTTATGGAATTTCTAACCAGTGTAAAAGTGACTTTTAAGTGTGATAAAACACAATTTTAGGATAAAATACAATTTTAGGATAAAATTCATTAGGAAAATGTTTCACTTCTATATATTGTACTTTATAATATTTAATAACAAGGTAGAAAAAGGAAAAATGATTTTTATTCGTACAAGAGTGGTGACTTAAGAAAAGTATAAGGAAGGGTTACAAATGACAAGAAAGCTTAACTCTCTTTCTTAGCATTTCTGTGATGTTTTAAATCACATATATCCCCTTGAGTTAAAACAAGGAAGAATTGATCAGGAAATCAATTCTCCAGCCTTTAGATTAGAATCAGAATAAAGCTAAGTTATCAAAGTGATACATATAAGTCTATGAATGATGAAAAAGCTATCTGTAGAGTCTGTTAAAATATATCAGGTACTGAGTGAAGTTTGACTTAGTGGGCAAGCTGGTACCTAGATATTGCCTATGGTGAAATAGTTACTCAGGTTCCACTGGTTATGGGTAATGAAATTTCAAAGCACTCCTTTTCTCAATTGGAAAAAACTAACTCACCAAATTACTTAGTTCTTGTATATAGACTACAAGATGTCATTAATTACAGTCTGTGAATCTTTGTCTTTTCTGTTTGAGTACACCAGACAAGTATTGCTACCCACAATTATCTATTATCCCTTGTACTGTCTAGCCTGGTATCAATCAGATGAATGCTTAATAACAGTGATTCTTGTTGACTTAAGAGTCTAGATTCCACTAAACAAACAATGTAATTGAATATTTGATAATTATTGGTTGTTTGGGAAATCTAGATTTTCACTTTTGAATAAAGCCCCTAATTAGTCATTTCTTTTCATATTTTCGTGACAAACACACACATGATCAAACACACACATCTAATTATGTAACAGAGATGGAGTCTTTTAACAATGCCGATTTACAATTATTTCCAAGTTAGGTTAATCTTTACACAATTTTTCTGTTGCCCATGTCAAAAATCTAGAGTTACTTTAGATGAGCACTTCACACATTTAAAGAAACACATGTTCTATAGATAATATCTTTTATAAACCTCTTTAATTTACAATTCCAATTCCAAGGCTTTGATTAATACCTATCACTTCTTGCCTTGTCAATTAAAAAAGTCTTTCATTTTGTCTTTTGGCTTTCAATCTTTATTTCTCTCAAAATAAATTATCGATACAAATACCAAAATGAGCCTCCTAAAATTAACATCTAATAATGTTATTCCCTTGATATAAACTTTTAACTTATATGATTCATAACCAGTAGTTCAAGTAAGGACCATTTCTGAAGGTTATTAAAATAATAATTATGATTAAAAATACTGATTTTCAAATATCTACATATTCCAAATTAATTGAATTAGAATCTCCTATTTGGAGCTGCCAGGGCCTATTTTTATTATTTTAAATATTAAATTAAGTCAATGCATACTCTGGATCAGGACTCACTGGTTGAATGGCCAGCTATTACAAGGTAAAATGTGATTTGACTTACATGGCTGTTTAATGTATGAATTAACTTAGCTCTCTAGCTGTATATACTGTGCCAGAGTATTATTGAAGTGTTTTCAGTTCTCTAAACATACAATGATCTTTAATTCTTCAGTGTCCTTGATCTACTTGGATTGCCTTTCACTGCCTGGCCCATTGGTTGATGTCTATTATTCCATTAACAGCAATTCTCAAGGCATACGTCATCATTTCTTTCATGGAACAACTCTTCCACTGCAATCAAGAGTGCTGTGCTTCATCTATCTCCTGTCTGTGTCTGTTGCCTTCACTAAACAATCATGTCTTGAGGTTAGGGACAGTGTCTCATTCCTCTTTATACGGGCAGTGTTGTAAGCATTTAGTGACTGACTGACATATGGTAAGAACTCAGCAAATGTCTTTGAGCTACTGGATGAAAGAATGTGTTAAACTGTTACCATTTTTTAAAAAACAAAATCAATTTCCTTTAGAAAAAAATGTATTTTCTTTAATCATAATTACTATGAGGGAATCAATTGATGAGTACCTACTACCTGTATTCTTTTGAAAGCATAATTGCACAAGGAGAAAAAAGAAAAAAGACATTCTGTTTCCAGTATTCTTGAATTTTAAAAGTACGTTTCTTATTTATATTTTCAAAAATTTCTGCTTGACATTGAAAGCTAGGTCAAAATGATAGATTAATTAAATGTTTAAAAGTTAAGAGAAGATTATAAACTATAGTTAAAACTTGATAATTATTATGGTCTCTTAGTTATCCTTTTAATTAGTAAAATAAACCATGTTTATAGTGATAGATTAGATAATTTAAGAATGTCATAATAAAATAAATTAACTTTGAAAAGAAAGATTTTAATTCTTATCTAGATTGGAAGGTCCTCTATGCCTTTTACAAAATTTTGACATAATACCCATGTGAAATAGCTAGAAACAATATGCATTTTAAAGATATATATTCTATGTAATATAAAAGGCTAAACAGGTTTGAAAATTAATTATTTTATGGTGACTGCTATATATTGAATATTTGTGTCTCCCTAAAATTCATATGTTGAAATTACAAAGTTCATATGTTGAAACCTAATTTCCAATGTGATGATTTTCAGAGATGGAGGTTTTGGCAATTGATTAGTTCATGAACACAGAACCGTCCTGAATGAAATTATGTGCCCGTATTATAAGACACTCCAAAGAGCTCCCTTGTCCTTTTTGTCATGTCAAACCACAGCAAGAAGGTGGTCATTTATGAACCAGAAAGGGAGAATATCACATCTGTTATATGTGGAATCTAAAAAGAAATGATACAAATGAACTTACTTACAAAACAGAAACAGACTCCCAGACTTAGAAGACAAACATTATTTACAGGGGGAAGGAATAGTTAGGGAGTTTGGGATGGTCATGTAGACACTGCTATATTAAAAATGGATAGCCAACAAGGACCTACTGTACAGCACAGGGAACCTCTGCTCAATGTTATGTGGCACAGTGGATGGGAGGAGGGCTCAGAGGAAAATGGGTATATGTATATGGCTGGAAATGTTCACTGTTCACGTGAAACTATCACAATATTGTTCATCAGTTATGCTGTTGTTCTGTTGCTATGTCATGTCTGACTCTTTTGGGACCCCATGGACTATAGCACTCACTCCATGCTCCCCAGACTTTAGCTATCTCCTGAAGTTTGTTTAAATTCATGTCCATTGAGCCAGTGATCCTATGAAATTCTCCAGGCAAGAAAAATGGAGTGGGTAGCCTTCCCTTCTCCAAGGGATCTTTCCAACCCAAGAATCAAACCTGGGTCTCCTGAATTCATTAACATCTGAATCACTCACCAGGGAAAACCTTGATCAGCTATATATCCAATACACAATAAAAAATTGAAAAGAAAGAACACATTTTTTTTTTTCTATTTTAATCATGTAAATCTTACACTTACCTGGTTTATGCAAATTTAATCAGGTAAGGGAAAAGGGGAGAATGAGTTCTCCATAGAACTCATAGAACTCCACTAGCATGGCAGTGTGGCCCTACTTCAGGGGCCTCAGTTTTTGACTTGTTACAGCAAGGACTGTACCTTCATGTACCAAGGACTATACTATGAAGTGGTCTTGAGATTAGAGCTCTAATCAAGTATACACTGGATGTGGGCCATCTCTGTGGACTTGTCTGTGAGGAAAGGTAACATGTTTGATTATTTTTAACAATATGCCACAGCTTGAAACTCTTGTTATTGATCCAATAATTAGATAGATTTAGATATTGTGATTTATTAGATAGATAAAAAGCTGCAAAGACAATGCAATATGTTCAACGGTTGCTTCTGAGGTTTCATTAATTTATTTTTTCCATTGATTTAAAATGTTAGGTAATAGCTACAATGAGCTCTAACATAATTAGATCAAGGATGGCCAATTTTCAAAAAAAAAAAAAAAAAAAAGCTTAGAGGAAAAAGACAGACTGTGCTGAGTATGAGTATTGAGTGAGTGAGAAAAATATGAGCTTTTCAATTAATTTACAAAATGGAGAAGTTTCTAATGTCCTTGATCAGAGGTAAATGAGACATGGAAAATTAAAAATAAAATGAGAGTAAGAATGTGGTCTTATTATTCTTGATGTGGTGAAGATTAAATTGGGTGAGCAAAGAAAACACATTTGAATAGATAAAAAATAAAATCTATGCAAAAGCTTTTATAAATAACAAAAGAACTTAACTGATTAACAGAGACTAAAGAGAAACATCATTTGTATTTTTCTCTTACTTTGTAATTTTAAAGTATTTTTCTAGGGATTCGTGATAGCAATATTTAAAAAATATAGTTTTCTAACTAACTTTCACTTCCATAACAAAGCATTTGAAAGTTCAACTAGCAGCTAGTTTGTGAAATAGCCACATGCACTCTTTAAAGTAAATTAGATGTCAACTTAATATTCGCTGAAGCTGTTGAATGCCCCAAAGTTTCTAGACTAAACACTTTTTCCACTTCTTGTTTGGAGAGCCTGTTTAGTCTAAAGGTTTAATCATTTGCCTTCTCTAAAAACAACATGTAATTCTTTTGTCCAGTATCCTTTTTCAGTTGACATAACTTTATTTGCAGCAAGTTCAATGTTGTTTATTCAAAGTAAAACAGTTCTTGAATTAGTGGCATATAGTCCCTCACAAGCACTTCCCTGGTAGCTCAGCAGTAAAGAATCCACCTGCCACTGAAGGAAATGAGATGTGAGTTCTTAGTTTTCATCCCTGGGTTGGGAAAATCCCCTGGTGTAGGAAATGTTAACCCATTACTGCATCCTTGCCTGGGAAGTCCCATGGACCGAGGAGCTTGGTGGGCTACAGTTTATGGTGTCACAAAAGAGTCAGACACTACTTAGCAACTAAACAACAATAGCAAAAACAGAAACCATAAGTATAGCAATAACAAAACCAGAAACCTCATAAACCTTGGTGCACTGTTCCCAAGAGATTTAGGCTAAAACCAAGTTTTATATAGCGTTAAAGTAGGCCTTGAAGAAATAAGGCAAAATTGACTAGGAGATCAAGAATATCTCTATAAGGCCAATAGATTCTGTTTTTTAGAGCAATGTAAGCTAGAAGAGGGGACAGAGGATGAGATGGTTGGATAGTATTGCCAATTCAATGGACATGGTGAGGGACAGAGAAGTCTGGTTGTGCTATAGCCCATGCAGTTGCAGAGTCGGGCATGACTTGGTGACTGAACAACACCAATAACAAACTATCTAAAGCTGATCTGAAGGATTGTGATTGGTGTATATGAGCTTTCCTTGACAGTGTCTCCCATAAATGTAGGCTGACTTAGCTTAGGTTGTAATGTGAGCCTGGCCACAGGTATGGTTTCAATTTTGTGATCCTGATGTACATATTAACTTTATCACCCCGGATATCTATTCCTTGGAGGTTCCCACTGTGAACAAGAAAGGCATGAAGAAGTTGAGGCACTAACCTCCCTTTTAGCACTTTGACAGAGCCACTGCAGGTTATTCTAGTCATCTGACATCTGTACAGTGTTTGTGAAAAGTTTTCAATTCTGTGTATAAGTTTGAAAATCAATATTCTAAGACAGAGAACACAAAATGGCATGAAAAAAAGGTGAAAACTACAGACAAGGTATTTTTGTGTCTTGCACACTGTCTTTAATATTGTCAACTTAGACACAAAGAGTCTGCATTCTCAGTTTTTTTTTTTTTTTAAAGGGAAATAGCCACTATACATGACTTACATTTCTATAATGCAATAATTGGCTAGAACAAAGTAATCACAATCCACATTAGAAAGATTCTGTATTCTTAGTCCCTTCTCCTCCCATAATTGCCATCATTCAGAACTCTTCATGACCCTTCAGACTCACTTATTTGTGTCACTTATTAAGTGCCTATACACAGTTGGATTTGGTGATCACTAGGTTGTTATCTTCTTACTGAATAGTGAATCAACAAGCAAAGTATATCACATCTAAAATATAAAAATAAGAACAAGATAGATAATTGAGGATCTTTTTACTTTCTTTTTTCTTTTCTTTTTTTTTGCTTTCTTTTGCAGTGGATAAAAAATCTAGGCATACACTAGTATTCTAAGTTAGATAAATTTCAATAACTCCAATTATAATATGAATTTTCATTTTTCTAGGGTGATGGATGACTAATCTCACTCTAGTTGGGTTCCCTTTCTTATCCTAAAATTTTCAATAGTTTGGAGGATAACTGCACTGTCTTGGACTCATTTGTCTTTCAATAGTCTGTTTACATGGGAATCTTTTGAGACTTCTGTTACATAAGTTACAATTGATCTGATGCCTTTTCATGCCTAAAGTTCCTTTGAGGATTAAATCAGTTATATCTATGCCAAGTTTTAGGGCATCAGTACCATTTAGTAGGTTCTTTGTCTCTCTGGGAGCCTTAGTAAGCATTAAGGCTATTGATGGCCCTTATCTGCTTTCTTCTGAGTTACATCCACTCCCTAAAGCAATGAACATAGAATAGCCTAAGTGCTTGCAAGGAACAGAGAGAGAACTACTGGGAGAAGGAAAAATAAATAAATAAAAAATAAATAAATCCAGCCTCTTGTACAAACAGAACCTACAATCCGTAAAATTGGAATGATTAAATCAGATGTCTTTCTTAACTTCCTTCAGGTAACATTCCTCTGTACCAAATATAGTTGCCAAAGCACCACAATACAAAGGAGTAAGTAAACCAACCAACTGAAAACCTAATTAAATTCACTGGACCTTGAAGTATACAAATGTCTAATATCTGTAATGGGCTAGGTAAAGAAATAGAATCTTTGAGTGTACTGGAACAGAAAAAGGGCAAGGCATAGTTGTTCACAGTGGTAATGGATGGATCTCCAACATGCATGGGAAAGTAAAATTAGGGGTACACAAAAATGAAAGAAAATCAATATTAAACTTGCTAATAAGGAATTAGAAAAAATTTTAATGTAATGCAGATTGGCATATACAGCATTGGCACATGACAAAGTTTAATACACCATCTATCCAAAATCCTAACTTGTAGAACTTATTTATTGATTTTGACGGTTGTATGTGACACATTTTATTTTATCGATGAAAGAATGTAATGGATTTTAATCATCGTGTGTGTTAGTCACTCAATGGTGTCTGACTCTTGTGCCCTGTGGACTGTAGCCTGCTTGGCTCCTCTGTCCATGGAATTCTCCAGGCAAGAATACTGGAGTGGGTTGCCATTCTCTTCTCTAGGGGATCTTCTTGACCCAGGGATCAAACCCACGACTCTGGTCAGATTCTTTACCACTGAGCCACCAGGGAAGCCTATTTATATCATAGAGATTCTGATTAATTAGGTGTGTTAATCAGATAATCAGATGTTAAGTTTATCTCTGTAGAGAAGTTACTTTAACACACTGTGCTGTGGTATAGACATATTTCTTCAGAGTAGAGGGGAGAGGTCTGTTGTTGTCTGTGGCATTGCCATTCTCCCACATATTTTGTTTAAATCTGAAAGCTACATTTAACACTTCATTCTCTTTGACAACCATTTCCAGTAGCTCTTCATGATCTGTCAATTAATATTTTAGTCAAAAATAATCCTTTCTGTTCCAACACCTGCTCTCATCATCATAGCTTGATTAATATACTCTCTCTTTTTTTAAGGTTTTACCAAGCTTTCATATTCTCCAAATGGAGCATATAATCAAGAATTCCCCAGGAACAAGTTCAGGGACCACACATTAACTTGGACATGGAAGTCTCCCCAGCATGAAATAGGAGACTAGAAGATGAAGTAGTCAGACAATTTACCTAGCAGTAAGAGAAGAAAAGCTCAAAGTTCAGAAAACTAAGATCATGGCATCTGGTCCTATCACTTCATGGCAAATAGATGGGGAAACAATGGAAAACAGTGTCAGACTTTATTTTGGGGGGCTCCAAAATCACTGCAGATGGTGATTGCAGCCATGAAATTAAAAGACGCTTACTCCTTTGAAGGAAAGTTATGATTAACCTAGATACCATATTCAAAAGCAAAGACATTACTTTGTGAACAAATGTCTGTCTAGTCAAGGCTATGGTTTTTCCAGTGGTCATGTATGGATGTGAGAGCTGGACTGTGAAGAAAGCTGAGCGCCAAAGAATTGATGCTTTTGAACTCTGGTGTTGGAGAAGACTCTTGAGAGTCCCTTGGACTGCAAGGAGATCCAACCTGTCCATCCTAAAGGAGATCAGTCCTGGGTGTTCATTGGAAGGACTGACGCTAAAGCTGAAACTCCAGTACTTTGGCCACCTCATGCGAAGAATTGACTCATTGGAAGACTCTGATGCTGGGGGGGGGGGAAAAAAAAGGAGGGGGATGGATTGGGGAGAAGAGAGGGGAAAGGAGAGGCCTGGTTTGCTGCAATTCATGGGGTTGCAAAGAGTTAAGGAAAAGACAGAAAAAAAAAAAAAAAAAAAATAAAAAAAAAGAAAGACTGGCGACACTGAAAAGAAAAGAAAAGAAAAAAAAAAAAATGTCACTATTTTTAAACCTGTTGGATTTGATAATTTGCCTCTATCAATGGCAGCAGTTATGTTTCCTACTCTTTGTTTTTCCTACTGGCAGATCTAGTTTGATTGGATATCCTTGATTTTGATAAGCCCTGGGAGTAGAGAGGGGGGAGGAAAAAAAAAAAAAAAAAAAGGAGGCTTAATGCCTTTATACTAATACAAATATCCCAACAACTGTATCTTACAAACTCACCCTAGAGTGCCTTGTCTTAGGAGCCTTATCACTGTTTTTGCTTACCACAGACTTTCTGTTTTTCTTCTATTTTTTCATCTACCTAATGGAGAAAATAATAATGCCTTTTTATAACTTCATAGGAAGTATAAGAACACTAATCCCATTTATGAAGTATTCATCTTTATGAGCTAATTACTGCCCAAGTGCCCCACCTCCAAATACCATCCTAATCACCTTCTCCACCCTTGTATACAATAGAAGCCATTTCTATGGGCTCTATCTGAAGGTGTTATCTTCCTTATCAATGAATATGCCACATTTTAAATTAGTTGCATTCCTAACTATTTATCTTCAAAATATAATTTTATAGCATGACCATGTATTCTGTATTGTTTTATTATCAAATATTTAGCCCATTGTACAATACATTAATGAAACTGAAAGAATAAAAGAGTAAATAATGTAACATTCCTATTCATATCAGTTTTTCTCCCTTTCCACACCAACATATCACAGATGAGTCTTCATTCTTAAAACTAACATTTACAGGCTACAAAAACAGAAGGAGATAAATCTCAAAAGTCATTAGAATCAAATAATAGTGTTGAATATTAGGGCACACAGATTACACTCAATTTGTTATTAAATAGTCAATTCGAAGTTTTAAGTAGTCATCATTAAGATGTCAAAACCATGAACTTTAGTTCCATGCTTGGGCTAATCAACTAAAGAAAACCTAAATAACCACTGCATGAATGACATTCTTAGTAGAAATGCACTATGTAGTAGAAATGTGGCTAGTATTAATCCTTGAATTATTTAACAGAGAGAACTATGAAATCAGGATGATGGAATATTCTCTGCAGTCATTAACTTGGCAAACATTAAACAAGAGGGAGAAGGAAGGTAGGTAAAAATGTAGAAGATAAAATCACCATTCAAAGTGACCTTGTTGAATGTGAAAACACATGGACAAAAATGCAGTCAACATAAGACGAGGGCTGTGTATCTGAAAACTAATTTTTTATTTCAAAAATACAAGAAATGTGAGTGTGGCAGAAAAAATAGCTAAGTGTCATAACAGATAATATACCAACTATGATCAGCAATGCAGCCCTGGGTAAGGCAAACACAGTGCTGAATTCTTAACTAGGAACCCTGCATTGAGAAATCATGATGTAATTATTATTTTTATCACTGACTTGTTTTTTTGTGATCCAAATGAATTCTGTTATGTGAAATGCAGAGAGTTCAGAAGAAGGCAATGGAGTCAGCTTAAGGTTTAAAATTACTTATAAAGAAAAACAAAGAAAGGATTATTCTGGAGGTAACAACACAGAGAAGACAAATGTAATGCATAGCATGTAAGAGCTCTCTGTAAAAGAATGCTACCCAAGTGATCTCCAACAGACCCAATCACACTGAAAAAAAGTGTGAAGGGAAGGGCAACATTCTAATATAGGCAAGATATGGGGAGAATTTCTGTGAGATGATAAAATACACTAGCAGGAGATACTACAAAGATAAAGATTAAAATTGATTTTTCTTTGAACGGCTTAAATAAAATGCTATCTAACTGAGGATAGACTAAATTGCCTTCAATTTACTCCTAATCTTCATAGAAACGTGGATGCTATTATTTTAATATTGATTCTGACAAGTTGTTAAAACAAGCAGCAATCTCCAGGATGGAGGTTTGTAAAAAGTCTAAATGATAGCCAAGTGGACAAAGCCAGGTAGTGGATAATAGTGACTGTGATATGTCATAGGGCGATAAGCATCAGCTGTGCAGACCTTAGACATAGGGATATTGGTTAGCAGCGATGACAGCTTACTGCGCCAGGTGCCCAACTGAGACATGGGCTTCACGTCACTGTTAATTTTCTTAGTGACTCTCTGTGTGGATAACATTATCCACTCCAGTTTGCAATGTGGAAATTGAAGTCTATTAGATGAATCACTGGGCCTGCGACTGATAACTAAGATATGTCATTTCAACTCATGTTTGTCTGAACCCATGTTCTTAACCAAAAACAATATTAAAATTTAGGTAGAGATATATTCATTTTTTCTTTATCTATTTTCACCCTTGTTTCTCCAGAATCACATTCAAACCAGCTGCGTGATAAATATTGGTTAAAAGACTACTACACATAATATAGCTTTTGGAAATATAAGGAGAAAAGTTGGAAATGCAAAGAAATCTGTATAAACGGAGAAATACAACTTTAAAGGATTTTAAATTTGGTGATTAGAAGTTTTCATTTGGAGATTTTGCCATATCAAACAATGTGGTATTATAATATGTTTCTTGTGTCCTAATCTTCACTTTTGACTTCCAGGGTGGCTCAGTGGTGAAAAATCTGCCTGTAATGTTGGAGACATGGGTTGGATCCCTGGGTTGGGAAGATCCCTTAGAAAAGGAAATGGCAACCCAATTCAGTATTCTTGCCTGGAGAATCCCAAGGACAGAGGAGCCTGGAGGGCTACATTCTATGAGATCACAAGAGTCTGTCAGGACTTAGCAACTGAACAGCAATAAATCCCCATTTTTACAGTTTACTAAATATATATATGTGTGTGTATATATATATATATGATTAAGGTAGTATTTAAATGGTGAGGGAAGGGGGGCAAGCATTTATTAATTCTGTGAATGCAATAAATTTCTTGCAAAAAAAATTCAAAAATCACTTAAAACTATTCTATAATTTAGAATAGACTGTGTCCACAAGTTTAAAATAATTGTAACATAAATCTGTTACATGCAAAAATATATAACATTCAAAAAATGCAAAGATGGTTATGAAAATACTACATTTGACACAGCATTTTTCATAATATCTCTTGGATTTGTTTGTTTCTTTCTCTCTTTTCCTTTTAACTTAAAAGTGAAATTTGCTCAGTTGTGTCTGACTCTTTGTGATCCCATGGACTATACAGTCCATGGAATTCTCCAGGCCAGAATGCTGGAGAGGGTAGCCTTTCCCTTCTCCAGAGTTTTAACTTAAAAGGACTAAACTAAAAATCATAGTTTTACCCTTTAGAATCTTGGATTCAGGACATGAGAGATCAAGGACAAAACCTCAGCCCTGAAGGTCTAAGTGAAAAAGTTATGAGAACTATACTAGTTGAGGTTCTCTAGAGAAACAGAACAAATGGGAGGTAGCTGGATACAGAGAAAGAAAGAAAACAAGAAAGAAGGGAGTTTAAAAACTGGCTCACATGATGACTGTGGAGGCTTGGTGAGTCTAAAAACTGATAAGAGTTTGTCAGCCTCGGGACTTAGGAAACTGTTGCAGTTCGGGTCCAAAGGCAGTCTGTTGACAAGCCGGGAAGACCCAGCTTTGCAGACAGAACCCAAAGGAAGTCAGCTTGGTGAGTTCTCTCATCTAGGGTACGGCTAGCATTTTGAACTGTTTAGGTTTTCAATGAACTGGATCCTGAACTCCACATTATGGAGAGTAATTTGCTTTCCTCAAAGCCCATCAATTTAAAGGTAAATCTCATTCGGAGCACCTTCAGAGAAATATCCAGAATAAGGTTTGATTTAATGTAACACCTGCTTCCCTGGTGGCTCAGAGGTTAAAGCGTCTGCCTGCAATATGGGAGACCTGGGTTCGATCCCTGGGTCGGGAAGATCCCCTGGAGAAGGAAATGGCAACCCACTCCAGTATATCTTGCCTGGAGAATCCCGTGGGCGGAGGAGCCTGGTGGGCTACGGTCCACGGGGTCGCAAAGAGTCAGTCGGACACGACTGAGCGACTTCACTTTCACTTTGAAACTTTTTTCAGAGAAATATCCAGAATAAGGTTTGATTTAAATATCTGGGCACTGTGGCTCAATCAGATTAACACATAAAATTAACCATCAAGCACCATTTGTTTTTGAAAGAAATGCAACTTTCCCATCACATTATCTCTTTAATTATACACTTTTAGAAAATATGTTCCCTGGTGGCTCAGATGATAAAGAATCCACCTGCAGGAGACGCTAGGTTCCATCTTCAGGTTGGGAAGATCCCCTGGAGAAGGGAAAGGGCACACACTCGAGTATTCTATGCAGATCTATGTATTTGTCTGTTAATTACCTGAGACAAACATGGATTTTCTGTGCCATCTCAGTTTTGATACTGTGTCCTTAATATCAGCTGATATTAAGCTAGTTTCTCTAATATTTCTGTACTATTTGTCATATCTGCACATTGATTAAAGCAGTAAAAGCCCAAGTGACACCAGAGCTGATTGAGCCAAGCACAGATTTCCAGTGCAGGTTTTCTTTGTCCACTCATGGTTTTCTGGTTCTTTTTCTTTTCTTTGTGTTCTTAATATCAATGCAGAGTTTATGGAACCATTTGAGTCACACTGCCTTTAGAGAAGCATCTTTTTAAGGAAAATTCCTAAAGATCGGAAACCATAGAAATTTGAATTCATAAAGGTACTTTTTATTATAAAATTAAAGTAACAATGTAGAAATTTTTGAAAATCTGTCATAATTTTACTATTCTACAATATGCCTTACTATTTTGATTTTATTTCAGTACTAAATAAACATAATGAAAAATTCTTAAATGGAAAAATATACAGAAGATAGTGAGATGATAAAAAATATTAAAATGGAAACTTTAATGTAGAGAAGCTTTATTTTTCTCCACAATATAAATTTATAAGGATTATATTTAAATTCTAAATCATAATTTGATGATCTCTGTTGCCTCCTCCATTATTTATATTTTGCAGAGAAAACTTTTCTGTGGTAATATTGTGGTATTTCATCAGTAGTTCCCAAATGCTTTTTTTGATATTATTTTGAGGAAAAAATTATAATTTTCATAATTTTTTACTAATAAATAGTAATGGGATATGATATTTTAGATATGCAAAACCCCAATTTGTTTTTCATTTAAGAAGTATTCAGTGAGAGTAGAACATCCAGTTATTTTCTACAATTAAGTATAATTTATCTAACTCTTATTCCCTTTCTCATGGTTTGAAAGAGGAAATATATATATATCATATATTAAATGAGTCGCCAGTCTAGGTTCGATACACGATACTGGATGCTTGGGGCTGGTGCACTGGGACGACCCAGAGGGATGGTATGGGGAGGGAGGAGGGAGGAAGGTTCAGGGTGGGGAGCACCTGTATGCCTGTGGCGGATTCATTTTGATATATGGCAAAACCAATACAATATTGTAAAGTTAAATAAAATTTAAAAAAAATAAATAAAATAAAATAAAATCACAAAAAAGAAAGAGGAAATATATAATATGTGTTATATATTTTATCATAACATATATATTAAAAATAGCATTGGAAGCAAAATATCCATAGCAAATTTTAAGGAAAAAGAGTAAAACAAAAAGATGTTGGAAGAGTTAAGGAGAATGAATTTTATCTGTTGTTTGTAAGGCTATTTTTAAAAACTCCAGTTAGATGCATGATACAGGATGCTCCGGCTGGTGCACTGGGATGACCCAGAGGGATGGTATGGGGAGGGAGGTGGGAATGGGGGTTCAGGATGGGGAATACGTGTACACCCATGGTGGATTAATGTTGATGCATGGTAAAACCAATACAATATTGTAAAGTAATTAGCTTCCAATTAAAATAAATAAATTTAAATTAAAAATTAAAATAGTAAAAACTGCAACAGTAAGAAGTGAAACTATATGAAAAGGCCTAAAGTATTTCTAAATTTCTAATTCTTACAGTGGTCTGATTCTTTTATATTTCATAAGATCAGGTGTCTAAACCATAATTTTATTGCTAATTTATGAATACTTATTCATTGCATACAGCCACCATTCTATATGTTTTATATGTATTAATGGATATGATTTTCACAATTACTAGAAGAGAAAATTATTATTATTAAAGTCATTAATGGCTCAGACATTTAAATAGCTTAGCCAAGTAACATAGAGAATAAGTGACAAAACTAATTCCAGTTTTATCAATCTAGCACAGGAATTTTCTCATCTGCAGCTCTGTTGTGTATCTCAAATGTTTTAAAAATGTAGTTCAATATATACAAGTATTAATTTACTCCTCAAAGTTACTGTATCTGGATGCTTAACTATTTTCTGTAGTTTTCACCAGCTTTGAGAGCATAACTATATCCCTTTCATCACCTGAGAGGAAAACCAGAATTTAATACAGTAATTAAAGAGGATAAAAAATGAAAAAATATGAGATGAAACTTCATTAAAACTAAGACAGATTCTAGGCAAAAAGAGTTTCCAGTTCCCATAGAAAAATGGGTATTGAGAATATGAGTTGAATGTTCAAAAAAGGAATGGTGGTTATGGTTTAGTCACTAAGTTATGTCAAACTCTTGTGAACCCATGGACTGAAGTCCACCAAGCTTCTTTTTCTGTGGGAGTCTCCAGGCAATCTCCTCCAGGTTATCTTCTCAACCCAGGGATTGAACTCATGTTCTCTGACATCTCCTGCATTAGCAGGTGGGTCCTTTACAAATAGCACTGCATGAGAAGCCCAAACTAGTAGTACAAGAACAAATAATTAGTTCTCTAATTATTTATGTCCTAAGAACCAGAAGCTAGCAGATATTTAACATTTCTTGAAAACCTGGAAAGATTAAGATAATAATGAAGTATGTCATAAATATATCAAATTAAATGTTTATTATTTAATATTATTTTATGTAAAATCAGTTCTATTCTAATATACAATTCTAAGTCAGCTTTAACATTCAGTTCAATTCAGTTCGGTTCAGTCTCTCAGTTGTGTCCGACTATTTGTGACCCCATGAATTGCAGCAGGCCAGGCCTCCCTGTCCATCACCAACTCCTGGAGTTCACTCAAACTTATGTCCATCGAGTCAGTGATGCCATCCAGCCATCTCATCCTCTGTCGTCCCCTTCTCCTCCTTCCCCCAATCCCTCCCAACATCAGACTCTTTTCCAATGAGTCAACTCTTCACATGAGGTGGCCAAACTACTGGAGCTTAAGCTTAGCATCATTGATTCCAAAGAAATCCCAGGGCTGATCTCCTTCAGAATGGACTGATAGGATATCCTTGCAGCTTTAACATTATTACTTTCTTTATTAATCAGTTCAGTTCAGTCTCTCAGTCCTATCAGACTCTGCGACCCCATGAATTGCAGCATGCCAGGCCTCCCTGTCCACAACTAACTGCCTGAATTCACCCAACTCATGTCCAATGAGTTGGTGAGGCCAACCAGCCATCTCATCCTCTGTCGTCCCCTTCTCTTCCTGCCCCCAATCCCTCCCAGCATCAGAGTCTTTTTCAATGAGTCAGCTCTTCGCATGAAGTGGCCAAAGCACTGGAGTTTCAGCTTTAACATCAGTCCTTCCAATGAACACCCAGGAATGATCTCCTTTAGGATGGAATGGTTGGATCTCCTTGCAGTCCAAGGGACTCTCAAGAGTCTTCTCCAACACCACAGTTCAAAAGCATCAATTCTTTGGCGCTCAGCTTTCTTTATATTGCAATTCTCACATCTATACATGACCACAAGAAATACCATAGCCTTGACTAGACAAACCTTTGTTGGCAAAGTAATGTCTCTGCTTTTGAATATACTATCTAGGTTGGTCATAACTTTCCTTCCAAGGAGTAAGTGTCTTTTAATTTCATGGCTGCAGTCAACATTTACAATGATTTTGGAGCCCAGAAAAATTAAGTCTGACACTATTTCCACTGTTTCCCCATCTATTTCCCAGGAAGTAATGGGACCAAATGCCATGATGTTCGTTTTCTGAACGTTGAGCTTTAAGACAACTTTTTCACCCTCCTCTTTCACTTTCATCAAGAGGCTTTTGAGTTCCTCTTCACTTTCTGCCATAAGGGTGGTGTTATTTGTGTATCTGAGGTTATTGATATTCTCCAGGCTAACTCGATTCCAGCTTGTGCTTCATCCAGCTCAGAATTTCCCATGATGTATTTTGCATATAAGATAAATAAACAGGGTGATAATATACAGGCTTGATGTACTCCTTTTCCTATTTGGAACCAGTCTGTTCCATGTCCAGTTCTAACTCTTGCTTCTTGACCTGCATATAGGTTTCTCAAGAGGCAGGTCAGGTGGTCTGGTATTCCCATCTCTTTCAGAATTTTCCACAGTTTATTGTGATCCACACAGTCAAAGGCTTTGGCATAGTCAATAAAGCAGAAATAGATATTTTTCTGGAACTCTCTTGCTTTTTCCATGATCCAGCAGATGTTGACAATTTGATCTCTCGTTCCTCTGTCTTTTCTAAAACCAGCTTGAACATCTGGAAGTTCACGGTTCATACATTGCTGAAGCCTGGCTTGGAGAATTTTGAGCATTACTTTATTAGCGTGTGAGATGAGTGCAATTGTGTGGTAGTTTGAGTATACTTTGGCATTGCCTTTCTTTGGGATTGGAATGAAAACTGACCTTTTCTAGTCCTGTGGCCACTGCTGAGTTTTCCAAATTTGCTGGCATATTGAGTGCAGCACTTTCCCAGCATCATCTTTTGGGATGTGAAATAGCTCAACTGGAATTTCATCACCTCACTAGCTTTGTTTGTAGTGATGCTTTCTAAGACCCACTTGAATTAACATTCCAGGATGTCTTGCTCTAGGTCAGTGATCACACCATCATGATTATCGTGGTCATGAAGATCTTTTTTTGTACAGTTCTTCTGTGTATTATTGCCACCTCTTCTTAATTTCTTCTGCTTTTATTAGGTCCATACCATTTCTGTCCTTTACCGAGCCCATCTTTGCATGAAATGTTCCTTTAGTGTCTTTAATTTTCTTGAAGAGATCTCTAGTCATTCCCATTTTGTTGTTTTCCTTTATTTCTTTGTATTGATCACTGAGGAAGGCTTTCTTATCTCTCCTTGCTATTCTTTGGAACTCTGCATTCGGATGCTTATATCTTTCCTTTTCTCCTTTGCCTTTCATGTCTCTTCTTTTCACAGCTATTTGTAAAGCTTCCCCAGATAGCCATTTTGCTTTTGTGCATTTCTTTTCCATGGGGATGGTCTTGGTCCCTGTCTGCTGTACAGTGTCATAAACCTCAGTCCATAGTTCATCAGGCACTCTATCAGATCTAGGCCCTTAAATCTATTTCTCACTTCCACTGTATAATCATAAGGAATTTGATTTAGGTCATACCTGAATGGTCTAGTGGTTTTCCCTACTTTCTTCAATTTCAGTCTGAATTTGGCGATAAGGAGTTCATGATCTGAGCCACAGTCAGCTCCCAGTCTTATTTTTGTTGACTGTATAGACCTTCTCCGTCTTTGACTGCAAAGAATATAATCAATCTGATTTCAGTGTTGACCATCTGGTGATGTCCATGTGTAATGCCTTCTCTTGTGTTGTTGGAAGAGGGGGTGCTATGACCAGTACATTCTCTTGGCAAAACTCTATTAGCCTTTGTCCTGCTTCATTCTGTATTCTTTTGAAACCCCCTTTTTTTGGTGGGGGGCAAGGCAAGTTACAGGAGTGGGTTGCCATTACCTTCTCCAGGACAGCTTCCCAACCCAGGAGTTGAAGCCAGGTCTCCTGCATTTAGGCAGATGCTTTACTGTCTGAGCCACCAGGGAAGTCTTCTTTATTAATAGCCTTAATTATATTTTTGTTTTTGTTTGATATTTAAAAACAAAGTTTTCATGTGTTCAATAACTGAAGCTATTACTAAGAATGTAGATCCATTGTTCAGAGAAAAGTAAAATAACAATGAACCATATTTTTTATGTGACCGGGAAAATCATCTTATTTTGAACATGCTGCACAAATGCAAATTGAGGATTGCTTCATTAAAGACATTTTTCTAAGAGAAATATCTTTTTTTCTAAGTTAAATCTCTTTTACAATGAAAACATCAACAGAAGCAATAAAATTGTTACTTCAAAGCTTTATGTTTGTAACAAGTTTTGCTTTAGAAATCTATAATGGATATCTAATAGAACCACTTACAGCTGAAAGTTATGGCAGTTTTTGAACCACTACCTGTGGTCATGTATGGATGTGAGAGCTGGACTGTGAAGAAGGCTGAACGCCGAAGAATTGATGCTTTTGAACTGTGGTGTTGGAGAAGACTCTTGAGAGTCCCTTGGACTGCAAGAAGATCCAACCAGTCCATTCTGAAGGAGATCAATCCTGGAATTTCTTTAGAAGGAATGATGCTAAAGCTGAAACTCCAGTATTTTGGCCACCTCATGCAAAGAGTTGACTCATTGGAGAAGACTCTGATGCTGGGAGGGATTGGGGGCAGGAGGAGAAGGGGACGACAGAGGATGAGATGGCTGGATGGCATCACTGACTCGATGGATGCGAGTCTGAGTGACCTCCGGGAGCTGGTGATGGACAGGGAGGCCTGGCGTGCTGCGGTTCATGGGGTCGCAAAGAGTCGGACACGACTGAGCGACTGATCTGATCTGATTGTATCATTGGAGTCTTTATCCTTTTTCAAACACTTTTTTTTTTGTTGTTGTTGTTTCTTGGGTAACACTCCTTTCATGTTAATAAGTACTTTTTACAACAAAACGTAAATTTGTTCCTATTCATTAAAATAGATGGGCTTTTAAGCATCATTTTGAGGAAGAGAAGCATCATCATTTCAAAGCAGCTATAAATTTGAAATTATATAACTTGACTACAAAATACAGTTGACAGATTCCATATAAACTCACATATGCAATGTTTATATACTTACACAAGGTGTCCTATAAGCAATTTTAATTGAGAGGGCAAAAGTTAGATATATAGAAAGAGAAAGTCTAAGAAATTAAAAACCACCCTGGTATATCTGAATGGATGCAAATGTTATAGAAAGAAATATTGGAGATTCAACCTGTAAAATATCCAAAAAACTGAACATCAATTTGATAGTTATAAATCAAATGCAAAAGCAGGTATATCTGAACTTTCTTTATAAAACATATCCTTAAAATATTTTGTGCTGCCCTTTCTGTTGGGAGCCGATTTGAATTAGTGCTCCCCCCGTGGCAAAGGTCATGAGGAAGGAGGCTTGACATACACAAAGATGGGGTCGAGCCTCAGGAGCCCCTTGGAGGTTCTCGAGCATCTACCCCCAAAACCAGAGCCTGCCTGCTTTACTACTTGTGCTCTCACCTACACCTCTGACTTTACGGGGGGCTGTCCCCCACTACCTCTCTCTGAAAGAAGAGTTAACTTAAAGCTTCAGTTAATAAAAATTCCTGGGCGTGACAGGAGTGTTTTAACCCACAAACTCCTCTGAAGGTTTTCTCGCCCACTTGACAGGCTTGTCCAGCCACATGTGATTACTCACAGCCTCCCAACAGTGGGAGGCACAGATGCTCTAAACCTTCTAAAAACAGGTTCTTTAGAGAAGTTAGAAAACTATTAGCGTAAGTATAATGGGCTGATTAGAAATTGTATTGGTGAAGGGTTTTTCATTTGTTGAGCCAATGTTTGCTGCTAAGTCTCCACTTCCCCTGCCCTTATACACATTAATGAATATATAGAAGAGATAAGTATTAACCTCTGATATTAATCACATTAGACTTTAGGCTAAGTAAATTCTTTCCCTGACTAAAACCCACTATACCCTCACCCTATAGGAATGTAAACTTATCTAGTGGAGTCTGTTTTAAGAATAATCATCCTGGAGAAATAAGTGACTGACCGCTATCACAAGGAGAAGGTCATAAATTGTCAACAGGCCCCCTGGCCGGAAGATGATGTAACACCCCTAAGACCTCTGTATACATTTGTAAGACCCCGCATGACTTTTGTATAACATCTCAGTGTATAAAAGTAAACCAGGGAAAATAAAGAATTGGGATCAGCTCCTGGAAATACTGGTCTCCCCATGTCGCTTTCTCTCTCAAATTCTGGCTGAGTCTCCATCTGGGGCGCGGAACCCACCAAACTTACTAATTATGCCTGGGCTTCTAAGATCGGACCAGGGAGGCCTCAGTGTCTCCTCTCCTTCGGGAGAATGGAAAGACGCCTGCGGCCTACCTAAGCGGTGCAAACTTCTTGTCTTGAAGTTTTATTGGTCTCCCGCGTAAACGAAGCTACTCAGCCTCTTTTCTTCACTGAGTTTTCCTACTGAGCTATCCTCGTTCTATTATTCTCTATTGTGTCCTGACCCCCACCGATGCCGTCCTCGCTTTGAAGTCCCTGGATCAGCTGGGGCTGGTCCCCAGCACCTTTCTTTCCAGTTATTTAAGTATACAAAGAGCCTCTTGATGAAAGTGAAAGAGAAGAGCAAAAAAGTTGACTTAAAGCTCAACATTCAGAAAACTAAGTTCATCTGGTCCCATCACCTCATGACAAATAGATGGGGAAACAGTGGAAACAGTGACAGACTTTATATTTTGGGCTCCAAAATCACTGCAGATGGTGACTGCAGCCAGGAAATTAAAAGATGCTTGCTTTTTGGAAGAAAAGCTATGACCAACCTAGACAGAATTTTAAAAGCATAGACATTACTTTGCCAACAAAGGTCCACCTAGTCAAAGCTATGGTTTTTCCAGTAGTCGTGTATGCATGTGAGAGTTGGACTATAAAGAAAGTGGAGTGCTGAAGAATTGATGCTTTTGAACTGTGGTATTGGAAAAGACTCTTGAGAGTCCCTTGGACTACAAGGATATCCAACCAGTCCATCCTAAAGGGGATCAATCCTGAGTGTTCGTTGGAAGGACTAATGTTGAAGCTGCAACTCCAATACTTTGGCCACGTGATGTGAAGAACTAAAGACCCTGATGTTGGGAAAGATTTAAGGCAGAAGGAGAAGGAGATGACAGAGGATGAGATGGTTGGATGGCATCACCAACTCAATGGACATGAGTTTGAGTAAACTCCGGGAGTTGATGATGGACAGGGAGGCCTGGAATGCTGCAGTCCATGCGGTCCCAAAGAGTCAGACCCAACTGAATGACTCAACTGAACTGAACTGAACTATGGTTAGAGAGAACATCAAACCATTATATGAGAAAGTATTATTCTTGAAAAGTTAATGCTATCTTAAATACTTAAATCCATATTACAAGATTTAAATGAATATTTCATTGAAATTAATAATATGATATAGGTCATATAAAATAGAAAATCCCATTAAACGGAGATTCTTCTGTCAGTAAATTTGAAGACAGTAAATTATTATTTTTTAGAAGTAGCTTAATTATCTTCTTTTTCTGAAAATTTTAAACAATACATTAAAAATACTATGAGTTAAGTATTAACATTGTTATATATAAAATAGATAACTGTAAGAACCTTTCACATAGAACAGGAAACTGTACTCAATATCCTGTGTGTGTGTGTGTTTGTGTGTGTGTATGTTTGTGCACTCAGTTGTGTCCAACGCCCCATGGACTGTAGCACTTCAGACCCGCCTTTTAATGGTATTTTCCAGGCAAGATTACTGCAGTGGATTGCCATTTCCTCTTCCAGGGGATCTTTCTGACACAGGGATTAAACCCACATCTCCTGTGTCTCCTGCATTGGTAGGCAGATACTTTACTACTGAACCACCTGGGAAGCTCTACTCAATATCCTATAATAACCTATAATGGGAGAGAATGTAAATAAAATAAAATTATTTTTATATATACATGAATAATGGAATCACTTTATTGTACATTCGAAGTTAACACAACATTGTAAATCAATTATATTTTAGTAAAACGTTTAAAAAGCTAATGAAAGACAAATGTCTCAAATACAATGAAATCATGACAAATGCATTGTGACGTCATGAGCAAAAATCAGCAAGATCAGATCAGATCAGATCAGATCAGTCGCTCAGTCGTGTCCGACTCTTTGCGACCCCATGAACCGCAGCACGCCAGGCCTCCCTGTCCATCACCAGCTCCCGGAGGTCACTCAGACTCGCATCCATCGAGTCAGTGATGCCATCCAGCCATCTCATCCTCTGTCGTCCCCTTCTCCTCCTGCCCTCAATCCCTCCCAGCATCAGAGTCTTCTCCAATGAGTCAACTCTTTGCATGAGGTGGCCAAAATACTGGAGTTTCAGCTTTAGCATCATTCCTTCTAAAGAAATTCCAGGATTGATCTCCTTCAGAATGGACTGGTTGGATCTTCTTGCAGTCCAAGGGACTCTCAAGAGTCTTCTCCAACACCACAGTTCAAAAGCATCAATTCTTCGGCGCTCAGCCTTCTTCACAGTCCAGCTCTCACATGCATACGTGACCACAGGAAAGACCATAGCCTTGACTAGGCGAACCTTTGTTGGTAAAGTAATGTCTCTGCTTTTGAATATACTATCTAGGTTGGTCATAACTTTCCTTCCAAGGAGCAAGCGTCTTTTAATTTCATGGCTGCAGTCACCATCTGCAGTGATTTTGGAGCCCAGAAAAACAAAGTCTGACACTGTTTCCACTGTTTCCCCATCTATTTCCCATGCAGTGATGGGACCAGATGCCATGATCTTCGTTTTCTGAATGTTGAGCTTTAAGCCAACCTTTTCACTCTCCACTTTCACTTTCATCAAGAGGCTTTTTAGCCCCTCTTCACTTTCTGCCATAAGAGTGGTGTCATCTGCATATCTGAGGTTATTGATATTTCTCCCGGCAATCTTGACTCCAACTTGTGTTTCTTCCAGTCCAGCATTTCTCATGATGTACTCTGCATATAAGTTAAATAAACATGGTGACAATATGCAGCCTTGACGTACTCCTTTTCCTATTTGGAACCAGTCTGTTGTTCCATGACTAGTTCTATCTGGTGCTTCCTGACCTGCATACAGATTTCTTAAGAGGCAGATCAGGTGGTCTGGTATTCCCATCTCTTTCAGAATTTTCCATAGTTTATTGTGATCCACACAGTCAAAGGCTTTGGCATAGTCAATAAAGCAGAAATAGATGTTTTTCTGGAACTCTCTTGCTTTTTCCATGATCCAGCGGATGTTGGCAATTTGATCTCTGGTTCCTCTGCCTTTTCTAAAACCAGCTTGAACATCAGGAAGTTCACGGTTCACATATTGCTGAAGCCTGGCTTGGAGAATTTTGAGCATTACTTTACTAGCGTGTGAGATGAGTGCAATTGTTCGGTAGTTTGAGCACTCCTTGGCATTGCCTTTCTTTGGGATTGGGATGAAAACTGACCTTTTCCAATCTTGTGGCCACTGCTGAGTTTTCCAAATTTGCTGGCATATTGAGCGTAGCACTTTCACAGCATCATCATTCAGGACTTGGAATAGCTCCACTGGAATTCCATCACCTCCACTAGCTTTGTTCGTAGTGGTGCTTTCTAAGGCCCATTTAACTTCACATTCCAAGATGTCTGGCTCTAGGTCAGTGATCACATCATCATGATTATCTGGGTCGTGAAGCTCTTTTTTGTACAGTTCTTCTGTGTATTCTTGCCACCTCTTCTTAATATCTTCTGCTTCTGTTAGGTCCACACCATCTCTGTCCTTTATTGTGCCCATCTTTGCATGAAATGTTCCTTTGGTATCTCTGATTTTCTTGAAGAGATCCCTAGTCTTTCCCATTCTGTGGTTTTCCTCTATTTCTTTGCATTGATCACTGAAGAAGGCTTTCTTATCTCTTCTTGCTATTCTTTGGAACTCTGCATTTAAATGTTTATATCTTTCCTTTTCTCCTTTGCTTTTCGCTTCTCTTGTTTTCACAGCTATTTGTAAGGCCTCCCCAGACAGCCATTTTGCTTTTTTGCATTTCTTTTCCATGGGGATGGTCTTGATCCCTGTCTCCTGTACAATGTCACGAACCTCATTCCATAGTTCATCAGGCACTCTCTCTATCAGATCTAGGCCCTTAAATCTATTTCTCACTTCCACTGTATACTCATAAGGGATTTGATTTAGGTCATACCTGAATGGTCTAGTGGTTTTCCCTACTTTCTTCAATTACAGTCTGAATTTGGCAATAAGGAGTTCATGGTCCGAGCCACAGTCAGCTCCTGGTCTTTTTTTTGCTGATTGTATAGAGCTTCTCCATCTTTGGCTGCAAAGAATATAATCAATCTGATTTCGGTGTTGACCATCTGGTGAGGTCCATGTATAGAGTCTTCTCTTGTGTTGTTGGAAGAGGGTATTTGCTATGACCAGTGCATTTTCTTGGCAAAACTCTATTAGTCTTTGCCCTGCTTCATTCCGTATTCCAAGGCCAAATTTGCCTGTTACTCCAGGTGTTTCTTGACTTCCTACTTTTGCATTCCAGTCCCCTATAATGAAAAGGACATCTTTTTTGGGTGTTAGTACTAAAAGGTCTTGTAGGTCTTCATAGAACCGTTCAACTTCATCTTCTTCAGCGTTACTGGTTGGGGCATAGACTTGGATTACTGTGACATTGAATGGTTTGCCTTGGAAACGAACAGAGATCATTCTGTCGTTTTTGAGATTGCATCCAAGTACTGCATTTCGGACTCTTTTGTTGACCATGATGGCCACTCCATTTCTTCTGAGGGATTCCTGCCCACAGTAGTAGATATAATGGTCATCCGAGTTAAATTCACCCATTCCAGTCCATTTTAGTTCGCTAATTCCTAGAATGTCAACATTCACTCTTGCCATCTCTTGTTTGACCACTTCCAATTTGCCTTGATTCATGGACCTGACATTCCAGGTTCCTATGCAATATTGCTCTTTACAGCATCGGACTTTGCTTCTATCACCAGACACATCCACAGCTGGGTATTCTTTTTGTTTTGGCTCCATCCCTTCATTCTTGCTGGAGTTATTTCTCCACTGATCTCCAGTAGCATATTGGGCCCCTACTGACCTGGGGAGTTTCTCTTTCAGTATCCTATCATTTTGTCTTTTCATACTGTTCATGGGGTTCTCAAGGCAAGAATACTGAAGTGGTTTGCCATTCCCTTCTCCAGAGGACCACACCCTGTCATATCTCTCCACCATGACCCGCCCATCCCAGGTTGCCCCTGAGATTAAGGCGTGGCTTAATCTCATTGAGTTAGACAAGGGTGTGGTCCTTGTGTGATTAGATTGACTAGTTATCTGTGAGAATGGTTTTAGTGTATTTGCCCTCTGATGCCCTCTTTCAAGACCTACTGTCTTACTTGGGTTTCTCTTACCTTGGGCGTGGGGTATCTCATCCCGGCTGCTTCTGGCTGCTCCTGGCCAGCGAAGCACAGCCATCGCACCTTACCTTGGACGAGGGGTCTCTCCTCACCGCCGCCCTTCCTGACCTCGGTCGTGGGGTAGCTCTTCTCGGCCGTGCTTAGTGCACTGGCCCTCACCGCCGTCCTTCCTGGGTCGTGGGGTAGCTCCTCTCGGCCGCGCTCTTAGTGCGCGATACAGCCGGCGGGGCGCTCTTAGTGCGCGACGCAGCCGGCGGGGCGCTCTTAAATGGCGCGCCGGTCGCGGGCAGGCGAGGTCGCTCTTAAATGGCGCGCCAGTCGAGGGCAGGCGAGGTCGCTCTTAAATGGTGCGCCCGTCGCGGGCAGGCGAGTTCGCTCTTAAATGGCGCGCCGGTCGCGGGCAGGCAAAATATATCAAAATGTTTGTATGATTTCTTATTTTCATTTTGCAAGAAATATATCCTTCTATAAACTTCCAAACTCTAGATTAACCATGTTTAAACGTCAATTAAGTATGTTTTATGTTTTTATTTTTTTAACAAATATAGAAAAGCAAATTATAGATAGGTCATATCTTCTCCCTAAAATTGTCAATATTAAAATTTAAATTGATACAAACCTGGGAGCTCAAAATTTTATGCAAAATTAGTCAAATTTATATTTTAAGAAATGAGAATTATTTTTTATTGAAAGTAAAGTCTTCAAAATGAAAAATAGTTCATGAAGCTTAATATTTGAGTCATGATATTGCTAGTGAGGTGGTAGGGGACTTTTTAATCTCTAGCCATCTGTGCTTGCCCCTCAGGAGGATGTCTTTACATATTTTTCAACTCCCCAGGGCCTGCAGTGGCAATATTAAAATAGGTCAATTTAATTACACTCAAAATTATCTATAGCTAACCCATTATATTTTAGGCATTAAACTAGGCTCAGGATGAAAGAAAGTTAAAAAACAATAATTTATGAACTTTCCTGTTGGTTCAGGGTTTACGTATCCATGGTTCCACTGTGGACAACAGAGGTTCCATCCCTGTTGGGAAACTAAGATCACCACATACCATGTGATAGGGGGAAAAAAAGATAATTTAATTATCTAAAAAAACTTCCTTGTCAATGAGATGAAATTTCTGCCTTTAAGAGATTAATAGAAGTAAGAATTTATGATACAAACTATCATAGTACAATGTGATGGCTGCAAAGATCAAATACAAGAGAACTTTCATGAGGTTATAAGTATTCCTTTTGATGGATTTGGGGAAGGGAACCAGTCCATTCTAAAGGAGATCAGTCCTGGGTGTTATTTGGAAGGACTGATGCTAAAGCTGAAACTCAAATACTGTGGCCACCTCATGTGAAGAGCTGACTCATTGGAAAAGACTCTGATGCTGGGAGGGATTGGGGGCAGGAGGAGAAGGGGATGACAGAGGGTGAGATGGCTGGATGGCATCACCGACTCAATGGACATGAGTTGGAGTGAACTCTGGGAGTTGGTGATGGACAGGGATACCTGACGTGCTGCAATTCATGGGGTCACAAAGAGTCGGACACGACTGAGCAACTGACCTGACCTGAACTGAACTGAACCATTACTTTAAAAGAGTGAAGTAAGCCAGAAAGAAAAACACCAATACAGTATACTAACACATATATATGGAATTTAGAATGATGGTAACAATAACCCTGTATATGAGACAGCAAAAGAGACAATGATGTATAGAACAGTCTTTTGGACTCTGGGAGAGGGAGAGGGTGGGATGATTTGGGAGAATGGCATTGAAATATGTATGATATCATATATGAAACGAGTTGCCTGTCCAGGTTCGATGCACGATACTGGATGCTTGGGGCTGGTGCACTGGGATGACCCAGAGGGATGGTATGGGGAGGGAGGAGGGAGGAGGATTCAGGATGGGGAACACATGTATACCTGTGGCAGATTCATTTTGATATATAGCAAAACCAATACAATATTTTAAAGTTAAATAAAATAAAAATAAATAAAAAATAAGACAGGACATTTGAGCTGGACATTGATAGGGAATTTAACTTTCTGAGTTATCAAAAAAGTAAAAGAATATTCACACAGAGGAAAAGAATATGCAAAGTCAAAGAAGATGAACTCATATTGATTTTGATGACTTTCAAGTATTTTGAAGTCACCACACATGCATTGTCAATGGGGACTCAAAGATGTGGCTAGCATGGTAAACAGGAGGTTGATCTGGGGTCATCAGACCACAGAGACCTCAGAGATTCAAGAAGTACTTAAATTGTATCCCACTGGACTATAAAATGGAGAAGACTTATAAAGGTGAAAAACCTCAAAATTACATTTTTTTTTAAATCAAAATTCTAACTGGAGCTGTCAAGAAGTAAAGATGTTTGTTAAGCCAAGATGTATGGGGATTCAAAATGATTGCATATATACACCAGGAGACCTTGAGACCATAAAGTTGTGGCTGAAACTTTCTGGCAAATATTGTTTAGAGAATAGCTGGTAGTAACCATGAGTTTTATAGAGGTCAGAAAATTCAAGTTTTCAGTGATGATGTAATATGTCTGAAACCACAATCCAAATGATTACTTGACTCCACTTTGGAGACCTGAAACACTGTTACTTTACTTTTATTTTATTGAATTATTTCTTTAATGGTCAAATAAAATGTACAATGTATGTTTGACACATCATAAGACCGGCTTTTCTATTTAACATAAAGTTCAATCCAAATCATATATAAACCAGAATGACTTCTCCATACCTCTGTATGTGAAAATTTCTTCCATCATATTCAATATCTTACAATGGTGTCACATATTTTATGTACTAAAACATGAAGCCCTTATATCAGATGAAATGCCCTTTATGGACTGATTCAAAAGTTCCTCCTCTATGTTTCACCTCCTACTATTTGCAATGATCACAGTATTGGTATTCCTCTCATATAGCTCAGGAATTTTGCACATAATATATCATTTGCCTGTATCGTTCTCCATTATATCCATCTGGATAACTATTGTACTTTCAACCTTTGCTCAAATTCCACTTTTATGGTAGTGTCTGTCCAGGGAACCTATTTCAAATTGAAACAGTCTCTCTAACTCTACTCACTGCTCCTCATCATTTACACACTAATTCCTCTTTATCCTGATACCTTTCTTTATTCCATATCACTTAGATCAATTTAAATATAATATATGCATGTATCATGCCTAGTGAAAATAAAGGCAAGAATTTTAGTCTACTTTGTTCACTGTCATATGCCAAGTTTTTAAAATAAGATCTGTTATACAGTATATATGGAAATCTATTTCTTATATTAGTAAATAGTTAATTATGTTGATACAGGTGTTGACTGAAATTATATACTATAATCACTGAAGTAGAGGATTATTGGAAAGCAATGGATAATAAGAAGATTTGATTTTTTTCCCTTTGTCTGTCATCAGCTGTGCTAATTCCTGTGAGACAAGTCACTGAGCATAGGTCTCAATAACACATATCAGTTAAAAAACAATAATAATAAAAGAGAGTTTGGGGCCAGATTATTTCCAATTTCTTTGGTGTTTCATATTGTATCACTCATAGAAATGCTATAGTTTCATCTTACAAAGAACTAGAGTGTCCTAAATGTTAAACAATCAATATATATAAAAAAAATTTAAACACATAACATTTGAAATACATAACAGATACATAACAGATGTATTTTTTCATAACAATGAAATAATTCCTGTGGAAGGAATTAATTTGTAGACTATTTTTATGACTTTTAAATATTCACATGGTAAGTTTATGACTTACCATGCAAAATATAATTGCAAAATATAATTCTAGGAATAAAAAGAACAATGAGTTCTACTGCCATTTTTTCTATAGTAGAAATACAATAAAGGTAACAAAATTAAAATCCATTAATGGGTCAAATTGTGGCTAAGTGCAATGAGAAATGATATTGTGGGGCTGTGGAAGGACACATCTGGAAGGAGGCCATGCAAGTAAAATTTATTATTGTTCTTGTTAGTTTGACAAATGAATCTATAGTTGGCAGTGGATATTGACTTTCAGAGTGAGCAAAATGGATGACCTAAACATTCACAAAATTTTTCTGGTAAGAATAAGATTTTAATCCAATAATAAGGCTGTCAACACTTAGTGGATTTCCAGTATTTATGAAAATGCTGCCTTCTCTATCTGCATGGTAAGTAAAGAGGGTATAGTTTATATTAATTTATATTTTCACTAAGAAGTTTTAAAAAAACCCACAGACCATCAATTCAGGAAGCCCTTGAAAACTGAAGGGGAGATTATATAAGTCATATTGGCTAACTTTTCACATTTATTAAGCATTAGGGACTTTGATTTAATATTAATATTGAAGTAAGCTAAAGAAATTCAACATGATAAATAAACACATATAAAGGATGATGCAAGATTCATTGAAATATATTCATATAAGTGACATGTAGTTTAAAGTTAATCCAAAGCCTTTTTAAAGCTCTATTTTCTCATCCATATATCAAGTAGTTGTCAATACATGTCTACCTAAGTTTTCCCTTTACATCAGGATAAAGCAGGGAGAAGTGTTATCTGAAGGCACAACATTGTTAGGGAATGGCCTGAGTGCTTAAATCAAAAGCATAGAAAGGAGGAAACCTGGAAAAAAAGAAATTATAGATCAGTTTTTAGTGTAGAAACAGAGGGAATTCGAGGCAAAATGTTCATAAGTAAAGGTGAGGATATTGAAGTCAGAGAATGAGTTGAAAAAGCACCTCTATTACATATTTTTCAGGTGGGAAATGATAAACATGCATGGACTGTTCACACAGCTATGTTGAAAGGAGAATTGGGCCAAATGGACATAACATGAGTCACACAAACACAAAATGCTATTTTAGCCAAATTCCCAATATTATATCTGTGAAATAGAATATTTCCAACTTATATTACATAGAATGATATCTGAAAGTGAAAATGTTAGTCATTCAGTCATGTCTGATTCTTTGCGATCCTATGGACTGTAGCCCGCCAGGCTTCTCTGCCTATGTGATTTTGCAATCAAGAATACTGGAGTGAGTGGCCGTTTCCTCCTCTACGGAGCTTTCCCAACCAGGGATGAACCTGAGTTACCAGTGTCTCCTGCATTGCATGTGGATTGTCTACCTGCTGAGGCATCAGGAAAGTACTGGTGGCTCAGGCAGTAAAGAATTTCCTCCAATGCAGGAGACCTGAGTTCAATCCCTGGGTCAGGAAGATCTCCTGGGAATAGGAGGAAGGAATAGCTACCCACTTCAGTATTTTTGCCTGGAGAATTCCAGGGACAGAGGAGCCTGGCAGTCTACAGTACTTGGGGTCACAGAGTCAGACATAATTTAGGGACTAAACAATAAGATTAGCTTAATCCCATCTATTCAAAAATTACCAGAGGCATCTAGACTGAACTCTCTCCTGTAGAATCTGAGTCCAAAAGAAAAACTTAAAAGAAAATTATCACTTGCAGAGATACTCTTAAAGATTGACTAAAGGAAGTTTATCAAACAAAAAGCAAATGATAAAGAACTCTTCAGTTCAGTTGCTGACTTGTGTCTGACTCTTTGCAATCCTATGGACTGTTCATCAGCAACTCCCGGAGCTTGCTCAAACTCATGTCCATCGAGTCAGTGATGCCATCGAACCATCTCATCCTCTGTCAGCCCCTTCTTGCGCCTTCAATCTTTCCCAGCATCAGGGTCTTTTCAAATGACTCAATTCTTGGCATCAGGTGGCCAAAGTACTGGAGTTTCAACTTCAGCATCAGTTCTTCCAATGAATATTCAGGGCTGATTTCCTTTAGGATGGACTGGTTGGATATCCTAGCAGTCCAAGGGACTCTCAAGAGTCTTCTCCAACACCACAGTTCAAAAGCATCAGTTCTTTGGTGCTCAGCTTTCTTTATAGTCCAACTCTTACATCTGTACATGACTATTGAAAAAACTATAGCTTTGACTAGACAGACCTTTGTTAGCAAAGTAATGTTTTTGGTTTTAATATGCTGTCTAGGTTGGTCATAGCTTTTCTTCCAGGGAGCAAACATGTTTTCATTTCATGCTTGAAATTAAAGCATCTGCAGTGACCTTGGAGCCCAATAAAATAAAATCTGCCACTGTTTCCATTGTTTCCCCATCTATTTGACATGAAGTGATGGGAACGGATGCCATGATAGTAGTTTTATGAATGTTGAGTTTTAAGCCATCTTAAAAAGTTAAGAACAAAAAATAACTACTAGGGACTAAGAGGAACTTGGCATACTGATAAAAGGGAACAATCAACAAGGGTCCTAATGTGAAATTGAAAAATATGTTCAGTAATATGTTCACTGGAAAAAAAAAAAAAAAAAACAGTTTCAAATACATAATGAAATGTTGATGGGAATATAAGGAATAGACAAATCCATATTTATTGTTGGAAGCATAAACATCCCAGTCTCAGCAATTGATAGAAGTACTAGACAGAAAATTAGCAAGAATGTGTAAAAGAACAATGGGGCTTCTCTGGTAGCTCAGTGGTAAATAGTAAACCTACCAATGCTGGAGAGCAGGTTTGATCCCTGGGTTGAAAGGCTCCCTGGAGAAAAAAAAAATAGCAATATATTCTTGCCTGGTAAAACGCATGGACAGAAAAGATTGGAGGGCTACAGTTCATGACATAACAAAGAGTTGGACATGATTGAGCAATTAACATTTTCGCTTTCAGTTTCACATCATATTTAATAAAATTAATCTATTCTAATATAAGAAAAACTTGAAGACTGGAAGAAAAAGAAGAGGGACAGGAGGAAAAGGAAGGGAAAGATGAAAGAGAAAGTGTAATATCAATATACCTATTACATGTATTTTCTTCTGAATTTTAAAATTAATTTTCTCCAGTTCTTTTGAAATCTTATGTCTTCTGAACTAATGGGAGGGAGGAGAAAAAGATGGATGTATGTGTCAAAAGCACTTTAGTTGGAATCTAAAATATTTCCTGTCTGATGCTTTCTCTTTAAATAAGATTATGGTTTATAAGTAGGGGATGGGGATGGGAAAAAAAAGTAAAAGTAGTGGTCAGAGTTTGAGGAGACTAGAATATGGGAGTGCATGGTAGTGGAAATTACTGGAGTAAGCTCATTAGAGAAATGGAATTGGGTATGCATGGCTAAGATGGTAATAAATCTATCTGCAATTAGGGAGACCTGGGTTCAATCCTTGGGTCTTTTCTGAAGAATCCCATGGACTGAGGAACCTGATGGGCTCCAGTCTCAGATCAGATCAGATCAGTCGCTCAGTCATGTCAACTCTTTGCGACCCCATGAATCGCAGCATGCCAAGCCTCCCTGTCCATCACCAACTCCCGGAGGTCACTCAGACTCACATCCATCGAGTCAGTGATGCCATCCAGCCATCTCATCCTCTGTCGTCCCCTTCTCCTCCTGCCCCCAATCCCTCCCAGCATCAGAGTCTTCTCCAATGAGTCAACTCTTCGCACGAGGTGGCCAAAATACCGGAGTTTCAGCTTTAGCATCATTCCTTCCAAAGAAATCCCAGGGCTGATCTCCTTCAGAATGGACTGGTTGGATCTCCTTGCAGTCCAAGGGACCCTCAAGAGTCTTCTCCAACACGAAAGTTCAAAAGCATCAATTCTTCGGTGCTCATCCTTCTTCACAGTCCAGCTCTCACATCCATACATGACTGGAGGAAAGATCATAGCCTTGAGTAGGCTATGGGGTCACAATGACTTGGCTACAACTGAGCGATTGAGCACATACGTAGCAGTACTGAGTTCCCCAATGTTATGTTGAGATGGATACATTAAAATATTTTGGAACTTGCACATGCAGCTGAATGACTTATTCCAGCAGCAGTCATCAAGTTAATGTGAGTATCAGATCACATTTGGTAAATATAAAATAAAGTAAAATGATGGCTATATCCAGGGTTAGTGTTAATCAAGAGTAGGTAAGTCAAATGAAAATGCATCAAAGAACTATAAGATAATAATATATTGTGATTGACAACATTATTTAAATTAAAAATGTATGCTTTATTATAGTTATTAAAAAAACATTTTAACTATCATTATCTGAACAACATATACTTTCAATTCCATTGAGCCTAAGAAATGTTTCTCTATATTAAAACCAGTAGATATAAATTGCATAGACTCTGTGACAACTCTGTGTGGTTCCTAATTTTTCTTAAAATTGACATTATAAAGCATCACACTTGTTAAGACATATGATTTCAACTCTCATTTTGAATTGAACTTCCTACTTATCCCTCGTCAAATTTATTCTTGTCATTTAAAATCTAGAAAATAAGTTTGTACCTTAAAGTAACAGACAAGCTCTGCTCTCCAGTATTCTCTAAAATCTGAGTACTCTTGTTTTTAAATAGACTCTTAATATAAAGCTTGTACACCCATGGTTGATTCATGTCAATGTATGGCAAAAACCATTACAATACTGAAAAATAATTAGCTTCCAATTAAAATAAATAAATTAACAAAAAATAAAGCTATAAAAAAAGATAAAGCTAGTTAGGATTCAACATGAAACTTCAACAGAGATTATAGAAATGCAGCAGATAAAAACAAACACATTAATTCTGAACAAGAGGTTGCCATGCTTTCCTCCAAGGGGTCTTCCCAACCAAGGGTTCAAACTCAGGTCTCCCACTTTGCACGGTAGATTCTTTCCTTTCTGAGCCACCAGGGAAGCCTAATTTAGAAGTTGACTTTTATTTTAACTCACAGAAATTGCTTTAGAACTATTCTGCTATTTACCAACACCAACATAAATATTTACTAGCATGTGAGATGACTGCAATTGTGCAGTAGTTTGAGCATTCTTTGGCATTGACTTTCTCTGGGATTGGAATGAAAACTGATCTTTTCCAGTCCTGTGGCCACTGCTGAGTTTTCCAAATTTGCTGGTATATTGAGTGCAGCACTTTCACAGCATCATCTTTCAGGATTTGAAATAGCTCAACTGGAATTCTATCACCTCCACTAGCTTTGTTCATAGTGATGCTTTCTAAGGCCCACTTGACTTCACATTCCAGGATGTCTGGCTCTAGGTGAGTGATCACACCATTGTGATTATCTGGGTCATGGAGATCTTTTTTGTACAGTTTTTCTGTGTATTCTTGCCACCTCTTCTTAATATCTTCTGGGCTTCTGTTAGGTCCATACCATTTCTGTGCTTTATCAAGCCCATCTTTGCATGAAATGTTCCCTTGGTATCTCTAATTTTCTTGAAGAGATCTCTAGTCTTTCCCATTCTGTTGTTTTCCTCTTTCTTTCCATTGATTGCTGAGGAAGGCTTTCTTATCTCTTCTTGCTATTCTTTGGAACTCTGCATTCAGATGCTTATATCTTTCCTTTTCTCCATTGCTTTTCACTTCTTTTCTTTTCTCAGCTATTTGTAAGGCCTCCCCAGACAGCCATTTTGCTTTTTTGCATTTCTTTTCCATGGGGATTGTCTTGATCCTTGTTTCCTGTATAAAATGTCACCTGACCTGCCTCTTGAGAAATTTGTATGCAGGTCATGAAGCAACAGTTAGAACTGGACATGGAACAACAGACTGGTTCCAAATAGGAAAAGGAGTATGTCAAAGCTGTATATCGTCACCCTGCTTATTTAACTTATATGTAGAGTACATCATGAGAAACGCTGGACTGGAAGAAGCACAAGCTGGAATCAAGATTGGCGAGAGAAATATCAATAACCTCAGATATGCAGATGACACCACCCTTATGGCAGAAAGTGAAGAAGAACTAAAAAGCCTCTTGATGAAAGTGAAAGTGAAGAGTGAAAAAGTTGGCTAAAAGCTCAACATTCAGAAAACTAAGATCATGGCATCTGGTCCCATCACTTCATGGGAAATAGATGGGGAAACAGTGGAAAACAGTGTCAGACTTTATTTTGGGGGGCTCCAAAATCACTGCAGATGGTGACTGCAGCCATGAAATTAAAAGATGCTTACTCCTTGGAAGGAAAGTATGACCAACCTAGATAGCATATTCAAAAGTAGAGACATTACTTTGCCTACAAAGGTTCGTCTAATCAAGGCTATGGTTTTTCCTGTGGTCACCTATGGATGTGAGAATTGGACTGTGAAGAAGGCTGAGTGCCAAAGAATTGGTGATTTTGAACTGTGGTGTTGGAGAAGACTCTTGAGAGTCCCTTGGACTGCAAGGAGATCCAACCAGTCCATTCTGAAGGAGATCAGCCCTGGGATTTCTTTGGAGGGAATGATGCTAAAGCTGAAACTCCAGTACTTTTGCCACCTCATGCGAAAAGTTAACTCATTGGAGAAGACTCTGATGCTGGGAGGGATTGGGGGCAGGAGGAGAAGGGGACGACAGAGGGTGAGATGGCTGGATGGTATCACTGACTCGATGGATGTGAGTCTGAGTGAACTCCGGGAATTGGTGATGGACAGGGAGGCCTGACGTGTTGGGATTCATGGGGTCGCAAAGAGTCGGACACAACTGAGTGACTGAAAAGAACTGAACTGAACTGAACATAAATATAAGTACTTACAGAAATAATTTTATCATAGCTTTTAAAAGACAAGATACTTTAGACATCTGTGGAATGATAGGCTACTATTAATCACTCAAATATTTACTTAAAGCAAATTTCAAAGCCAACTTGTCTATGTAGATACAATTAAACACTTCCCATATAGTAATCAGTGTTGTCACAAAATAGTATTTTCTGAAGTTCTCTTAGCCTGTTATATTGTCATGTTCAAGGAGATGTAATACAACCGTCTCATGAGATGATCTGACCAATGGAATTTTTTTTTCTTCTAATTTGTAATAAATTCACATGAAACACACAAACGTGTTATTATACTAGTAAGGTCAGACAGAAACATCATTGTATTCTCATCCTTTTAAAAAATAGTTCATTTAGTTGTGTATCATGTCAGCATACATTTTAAAATATTACAAGGACCTGGTATGCTATTTACATGATTTCAACATCACCCTTATTCCTAAAATAGTATACATGTTGAGAGATAGAGAACAAGAGTTGTGTCATATCTGTGCTGTAGTTCATGCTGAGGTCTCTGCTGCTGCACTCATTGCTCTAGTATTGATGACTTGTTATTTGGAAGTAATGTGCATATCAGTCAGTATTGGTGTCCTTTATGTTCCTAATTGACCTGACATTGGCCAAAGTTTCACCTCAGAAGGGTGAATTTCTATCAATTGCATTAGAGCATTGAACACTTCTCATAAACTTGTGGTTAAGCCTTTAAGAGACATTGCACAGTTAAGGCAATTCAAATTTATAATTTGGATATCAAGTGCCTCTGTTAACTACAGTTATTCCAATTCCTCTATTCAAATATAGATAACAACTGTCAGTGAATCTCGGAAGAATTTCTCCCTTGCTGTTTAGAATCAATTCTCTGTGACTCCCTGCAAAACTGACCTTTGAGAATCCTGCCATTCATTCTTTGCATGTGGTCCTTGCAGCTCCATGTTGAGTGAGAGCAGCTTAAATGCTGGAAGGTTTGCTGCATCCTTGGCTCTGAGACTACACCTACTACTCAGGTGCAGTGACCAGAGTTAGTGCTAATGGAATGGAGCAAAATGTCATGGCCTCAATTCTAGATTTTTCTTACACAGTAACATGATCTTACAGAATTCTGTTTGGTCTGGGGATTGATGTTTCCTCCGTCAAAATATTTTGTCTCTCCTATTCCCATAATCCCAATAAACTCTGGTAGGTGATAGTATCTTAATGCTTTATAGTTCTGAGAAATAGACCTTAGAGGATTTGGGGGACTGACACAGCCAGAATTCAAATACACTTATGATCCTATCCAGAGAGATTTTCATGCACAGAGTCAAAAAAGGATAAAACAAGTAATATGTTGGATTTTATCTTTTAAAAAATAAATGTGTAAGAATTAGCTTTAAAAAGGGATATACACACATACACATACATATATACATACATATACATAAATATGAGGAGATAAGCATTGATCAAGAAATGAATGCTTTTTAGTCATTGGTATCGATAGTTCCAAAATGTTTAGTTATCTTTCTAAATCATATTCTTAAAACGTCTTTCATAAAATGGCCTGAGGCGTGTGTGTGTGTGTGAGTAAAATTAGTAAATTCATGTCTTAACTGGTACGCCACTGTACAATAATATTTATGAAAAAATGTTAGGCCATGTGAACTGGATTTTAGTGAAAATAATCAATATTTAAATATGAGACTAGTATTTGGATTTTATAAGATTTTTAGCAGTACAGTATAATAGTTAGTCTTATATGTCAACTTGGCTAGATTATATTAAATATTTAATCAAACAATAATTTAAATATTAGATTTAGATGTAAATGCATATTGTAAATGTTGTTAATATCTATAACCAGATGATTTTAAACACAAGATATTAGCTCTTTAATATTGGTGGACCTTGTCCAATCAATTGATTATCTTGAGACTATAATGTAACCATTCTACTGGAGTTTCCGGCCTCCAGGAATCCCTACATATCTCAAACTTTTCAGTACCTACTATCATGTGAACCAATTTCTTAATTTCTATCTTCCCTCCTACCTCAACTCCCACCTCTTTCACACACACTCTATTTTTGTTTCCTATGGAAAACTGAACTAATAAAAATAAAATTGAACTCTTAAGATTCAAGCAGTAAATATGCATAGTAACCTTAAACCATCTCTGGAATAATGCAGATAGAATAATTTCAACAAACAGGAGAGGCCATTGTCATCACTTAACAAATTTTCCTCCTTCCAGAGGGACTATCCTTGAAAAAGTCTTTTTGGACCTAATAACTAGAGTGGGATGCTGAAGCCGAGGGAAAGTGGTGTGGCGCAATGAGGTTGGCAAAAAGCAGATCACTCAACAATAAAAAGGAACAACTCACTTATATACACAACAACATGGTTGAAGCTTGGAAGCATTTTTCTTAGTGAAAGAAGCAGATACAAAGATAAAACTATATGGTTTCATTGTGAAGTTGTAGAACAAACCAAATTTATTTATAGTGATAGAAGTAAGAACAGGAATTTTTCTGGGATGGTAGGAATTGATCAGGTAGGAGCAAAGAAGGAACTGTCTAGAGTGATAGAAATTCAGGTTATGTAAGTATATATAATTAACAATATTAATCATATTGGGAACATAAATTCTAGTTTCATCTGTAAATCAAATTTCAATTTAAAAGAAACAAAAAAATTATGATGTTGCTATTATAAATGTGGAAAAATGTGTAACCTTTAAAATACATTTTTAAGGACTTTTTAAGCATATGGGAAATGTCCATGAAACAAGGTTATATATTAAGTATATTATATGTATAAAGACAGTATTGATAATTTTATTTTTGTTGAGAAAAACTGTAGATCTGCATAAAAAATATTGTAATTAAATGTAGGACAATGTTATCAATTGTGATATTTTGTTGTTGAGATTTAAGAACTATTAAAATGGGATGCCAAAGTGAGTGTATATGACACATTTATGGCTGTTTCTAATTTATTAGTCTTCCTTTTCCATTGACTGTATGCTTTGGGAGGGCTAAACCTATTGTTCACCTTGACACCACCATAGAGTAGCATCATTGTAGCGACTCAACAAAAGTAGTAAAAGCTTTATGCTTAGGAAACTTCACTCCACACTATTGCCTTTCCTTTTTCTGTCCTTGAAGTATATGTGCTGGGCACCCCTGGTAGTGGAGACAACCTAGTCATGAGGGCCTTCAAGTACTGTAGAAAATACACTGAAGTCTAAGATATTGTTTTTCAGCGTCTCAGTGTCTGACTCTCTGTGACCGCATGGACTGCAGCATGCCAGACTTCCCTGTAATTCACAATCTCTCTGAGTTAGCTCAAACTCATGTCCATTGAGTCCGTAGTGCCATCCAACCATCTCATCCTATGTTGTCACCTTCTCCTCCTTCCTTCAATCTTTCCCCAAATCAGGGTCTTTCCCAATGGGTCGGCCCTTTGACTCATTGGAAAATGAGTCTAGCATATACAAGCCTTTCAATTCACTCCAGTCCATAGGAAAGTAGGCTTTTCCCTGGTATGATAAATCTATGCCTTACTGACTTTTTTCAGAGTTCCCCTCTGGAGATTTTAATAAGACTTTCTTGAAGTGGTGCTACAAAAAAATATATAAAGAATTATTGAATATCATCTGAACAGCCCTTTATTCCTCTTCTGTGATGCCTGAAAGCTCCCAATCAGATCAGATCAGATCAGTCGCTCAGTCATGTCCGACTCTTTGCGACCCCATGAACCGCAGCACGCCAGGCCTCCCTGTCCATCACCAGCTCCCGGAGGTCACTCAGACTCGCATCCATCGAGTCAGTGATGCCATCCAGCCATCTCATCCTCTGTCGTCCCCTTCTCCTCCTGCCCTCAACCCCTCCCAGCATCAGAGTCTTCTCCAATGAGTCAACTCTTCACATGAGGTGGCCAAAATACTGGAGTTTCATCTTTAGCATCATTCCTTCCAAAGAAATTCCAGGATTGATCTCCTTCAGAATGGACTGGTTGGATCTTCTTGCAGTCCAAGGGACTCTCAAGAGTCTTCTCCAACACCACAGTTCAAAAGCATCAATTCTTCGGCGCTCAGCCTTCTTCACAGTCCAGCTCTCACATCCATACATGACCACAGGAAAGACCATAGCCTTGACTAGGCGAACCTTTGTTGGTAAAGTAATGTCTCTGCTTTTGAATATGCTATCTAGGTTGGTCATAACTTTCCTTCCAAGGAGCAAGCGTCTTTTAATTTCATGGCTGCAGTCACCATCTGCAGTGATTTTGGAGCCCAGAAAAACAAAGTCTGACACTGTTTCCACTGTTTCCCCATCTATTTCCCATGCAGTGATGGGACCAGATGCCATGATCTTCGTTTTCTGAATGTTGAGCTTTAAGCCAACCTTTTCACTCTCCACTTTCACTTTCATCAGGAGGCTTTTTAGCCCCTCTTCACTTTCTGCCATAAGAGTGGTGTCATCTGCATATGATGACAGGCCTTACAAATAGCTGTGAAAAGAAGAGAAGCGAAAAGCAAAGGAGAAAAGGAAAGATATAAACATCTGAATGCAGAGTTCCAAAGAATAGCAAGAAGAGATAAGAAAGCCTTCTTCAGTGATCAATGCAAAGAAATAGAGGAAAACAACAGAATGGGAAAGACTAGGGATCTCTTCAAGAAAATCAGAGATACCAAGGGAACATTTCATGCAAAGATGGGCACGATAAAGGACAGAGATGGTGTGGACCTAACAGAAGCAGAAGATATTAAGAAGAGGTGGCAAGAATACACAGAAGAACTGTATAAAAAAAAGCTTCAAGACCTAGATAATCATGATGATGTGATCACTGACCTAGAGCCAGACATCTTGGAATGTGAAGTCAAATGGGCCTTAGAAAGCATCACTACGAACAAAGCTAGTGGAGGTGATGGAATTCCAGTGGAGCTATTCCAAGTCCTGAACGATGATGCTGTGAAAGTGCTACACTCAATATGCCAGCAAATTTGGAAAACTCAGCAGTGGCCACAAGATTGGAAAAGGTCAGTTTTCATCCCAATCCCAAAGAAAGGCAATGCCAAGGAGTGCTCAAACTACCGAACAATTGCACTCATCTCACACGCTAGTAAAGTAATGCTCAAAATTCTCCAAGCCAGGCTTCAGCAATATGTGAACCGTGAACTTCCTGATGTTCAAGCTGGTTTTAGAAAAGGCAGAGGAACCAGAGATCAAATTGCCAACATCCGCTGGATCATGGAAAAAGCAAGAGAGTTCCAGAAAAATATCTATTTCTGCTTTATTGACTATGCCAAAGCCTTTGACTGTGTGGATCACAATAAACTATGGAAAATTCTGAAAGAGATGGGAATACCAGACCACCTGATCTGCCTCTTAAGAAATCTGTATGCAGGTCAGGAAGCACCAGTTAGAACTGGTCATGGAACAACAGACTGGTTCCAAATAGGAAAAGGAGTACGTCAAGGCTGCATATTGTCACCATGTTTATTTAACTTATATGCAGAGTACATCATGAGAAATGCTGGACTGGAAGAAACACAAGTTGGAATCAAGATTGCCGGGAGAAATATCAATAACCTCAGATATGCAGATGACACCACTCTTATGGCAGAAAGCTCCCAAACACAGCCCTAAAGTGTTCTTTATTCTCCATGCCAGTGACAAGCATTCCAATGACAGCCCCAAGTGCTCTCTTGTACATAGCCATAAGGTCCTGCACAGCCAAAGAGATCTGTGTAGATACACACCATATCATACCACTTCCCCATCACGTCTCCTCATGCAGAATCCAGTATGGCTTACAATCCATCTTAGCTGTTCTCATACTTCTCTTAACATCTGAGCAATCGGCCCTGCTCACAATCTGCCTACCCTGCCATCTTTGCAGCTTTTCCCTGACCCCAGAAACTGAGTTCTTAAAGTCTTTTCTTTATATGTGAAATGTTCTTCCCTTGACCCTCCTGGAGTGTCTTCTTTTTATCTTATAGGTCTCAGTTTAAATACCACTTTCTTAGTATTTTCCCATTGCCCTACTATAATCAACTGCAGAACACATTTTTCATTGTTAACTCGACCTGCTTCTCACTAGAACATAAGCTCTATGGGTTCACAGATTTTATTGGATGGTGTTTTCCATCACTGCCTCATAAGCACCTAGAACAATGCTGAAGTCATCAACAGACATTAATAGAAGCTCAATAGATATTTTTAGAGTAAATTGATATAAATGGGTGCAATAACACACACATGAACTTTCAATTGAATACGCTCAAGAGTGTTGGGCATTCTCCAAATTTGTTCTATACAGCTTTCTGGCCTGCTCTGTGTCCAGGAGGCTGACTCCCCTGAACTGCAGTACCCAGGCCTGCTGAGTGGCTGCTTCTCTTGCCAGTAGTAAATGGGATGACAGGAAGGCAGGGGTGTGGCGGGAGTTTCCTCCGTTTGCTCTGCTTTGCCTTCCATGATAATAGCTCTTCAATGGATCCTGATGACAGCACTTCTTCCCTCCTTCCCTTGAGCCTTTCCATCCCATGTCAGTTTCCTATCCCTGTTCTCAGCTCCAGAATCTGTACCTTCATCACAATATCTTCATTTGCACAATTTGGGATGAAGTTTTCCCTGTTGAAATCTTATCTGATTTCAGGGAACTTTCTTTTTGTATGTGTATACTTTATATGTGTGTGTGTCTGCATGTTCAGTCATGTCTGACTCTTTGTGACCCCATGGACTGTAGCCTGCCAGGCTCCTCTGTCCATGGGACTCTCCAGGCAAGAAAACTGGAGCAGTTTGCTATTTCCTCCTTCAAGGCATCTTCCGACACGGGGATTGAACCTGCATCTCCTGTACTAGTAGGCAAATTTTTCACCACTATACCACCAACGCGTGCTGCGATTCAGGGGATCGCAAAGAGTCGGACATGACTGAGTGACTGAACTGACTGACACCACCAATGGGATATAATTTATGTATCTTTCTATGTATACAAATGGTGCACAAATTTTTACGTTTTCTTTCTTATTAAATTTGTGGATCTCTGTATTTTTTAAATTTTCTCAGCTACTGGCACAAGTCTTAAAAGAGTCTCATATATGTATTGTGGTATGTGTGGGCGTTTACATGGGTTGTCATCAAAATTCTGGCTATGGATCCTGGGGAACTGGTGTGAATAACACACTGTTTATTCTTCTCTACCTTAATTAAAAAAATTAGTATTTGAAAAAATATAGTAGCCAGTAATGACTACAAATAGGTATAAATAATAAGATGTTGATTTCAGCACATTTCTTTTTTACCGCACCAGCAAACACACCTCTTATTCTAAATACTCAGTGTGTAAACTGATAAACCTTATAGCAATGCATTAAATGTAGAAAGAAGGTAGCTATGATGGCACTGAGGAATAAAATGGCAGCAGTTTTCCTGGGAGAATCCAGAGCTGGATTTTTCTAAGTAATTTCATTTCAATGAAACAAACAAAAAAGCCTCATGTAGTCTGCAAAGCCCCAGTGTAAGCAGGTGAAATACTGCCCAGACCATTGGAAATCCACTGATTAAGTTCTGGCACTTACATCTGTAGTGGGGAGGAACACATGCCCCACTCCTGTCCCAGCACATTTTGCATGTATATTCTATTCAAGAAGATGAAGATGCTGCAGAGAAAATGAAATATTCACCAACACCCTATAGTTCATTTGCCATTCCTTCACTTGTGTGTTGCGTAAACTCCAGAAATGTTAAATAGAATGATATTAATTTAAAAGCAAAATTTCATGGTCAATCCAACTGAACAACAGATCACTTATGCAAGTAATAGGGGGAAAAAAAATCCATGTCACTAAAATAAATAAATTTAAGAAAGACAAGTGAATTAGAAAAATGGTAGCTTGAAAAAAATCTTAGATCTTTACTCTGGGATACTTTCACTGTGGGGTGTGTTTGTGCAAACAACACTTGCATAAATAACAACATGTATATAGCACTGATGTATAAGTTATATGCACATATGCATGATGTGTGAGTTGTACGTAGTTATATGCATCCTTCAAATGGGATCAAGGTGATTACTCAAGATCTGTGCATTTTACCAGGTACATATGAAATGTCACATTTAAAAAAATTTTGTCACATGAGACAAAATAAAGGTTTTACCATTTTAGAGTATGGAAAAATATGATGCAGCCAAAAAAAAAAAAAAAAAACACACACAGCTTTTTGAAATATTTTTAGTACCACGGTAGGTGGGGAGGTTTATGATAGGATGAAAATTCTTTAACGGCTATATTGAAGTGTATATGACAAGATCACACTTTTACAGAAAAAAATGTATTTGTGAATGAATAATGGAAAGAAATTGAAGAAAATGTCTCTGGTTGGTGGGATTGTGTGTAATTTTAATTATCTTTCTTTATATTTTGCTATGTTATTCTATCCAGGGATTGAACATGCATTCTTTTTTTTTTGCATTCTTTTCTAATCAGAAATAAAGAGTGCTGTTTCCTTTTTAAAGTAATATTTTACAGCATATATCTTGCTCTTATTCAAGTTGCATGGCTCCAGTTTTCTGTTGCTGTCATAAAAAATTGCCACAAACTTAAAGCCTTCAATCATATTAATTCAACAGCTCACAGATTTAGCTGCTCTACTAGTTTCTCTTAGATCTTTACTCTGAGATACTTTCACTGTAGGGTGATGTTTGTGCAAATAACACTTCACTGTTCAATTTGTTTCCCAAATGATTTCAACTCTCCTAAGAGCAATGATTTGTGAATTAACTGGAGTTACAGTTCCCCTAGAAAACTTGATGGAAATGGTGGCCCTTTCTAAAGCTAAATAAATATGTAGGCAAAATTGATATGTAAATGCATATCCTTGGATAATGTCCACATACCATTAACCCTTGCTTTGGAGAATGTTTCTATGAAAATAGCACACTAATACAAACCTTATAAATTGATAATATTACAGTTTTAAGTATTTGCTTTTTGCAAAGTAAATTCTGCATTTTGACTTTAGCTGTCGATCGCACAATAGGGTCAAAGTTTTCTACATATTGTCTTTAATTTATCTACCATGTGAGAAGATGTGTGTAAACACTTAAGAGTTCATGCAAATTTAAATGAAATAAAGATTCAAGCAAATAATTTCTGTCCTTTGATAAAAGTTTACTTAAGACTCAACCTGACTACCCCATCTATTTTATAGTGACCTTTCAGGCCATAGGGGAGGTACAGCACTAATGTAGGTATTGTAATGCTGACACTGAAACTGGTATTTTACACATTTGTTGTTATGGTCGTTGTTCACTTGGTAAGTTGTGTCTGACTCTGTGAATTCATGGACTGTAGCATGCTTGGCTTATCTGGCTATGGGGTTCTCCAGGTAAGAAAACTGGAATGGGTTGCCATTTCCTTCTCCAGGGAGTCTTCCTGGAGCAGGGATCGAACCTGTATATCCTGCATTGGCAGGCACCAAGTATAAAACCTGAAGTCTGAAAAGTTTTACTCCTCTATGGGCTCGATAAAGGACATAAGTGGTATGGACCTAACAGAAGCAGAAGATATTAAGAATAGATGGCAAGAATACACAGAATAGTACAAAAAAGAGCTTCATGACCCAGATAATCACGATGGTGTGATTACTCACCTAGAGCCAGACATCCTGGAATGTGAAGTCAAGTGGGCCTTAGAAAGCATCACTACGAACAAAGCTAGTGGAGGTGATGGAATTCCAGTGGAGCTATTTCAGATCCTGAAGGATGATGCTGTGAAAGTGCTGCACTCAATATGCCAGCAAATTTGGAAAACTCATCAGTGGCCACAAGATTGGAAAAGGTCAGTTTTCATCCCAATCCCAAAGAAAGGCAATGCCAAAGAGTGCTCAAACTACCGAACAATTGCACTCATCTCAGACGCTAGAATGGTAATGCTCAAAATTCTCCAAGCCAGGCTTCAGCGATATGTGAACCATGAACTTCCTGATGTTCAAGCTGGTTTTAGAAAAGGCAGAGGAACCAGAGATAAAATTGCCAACATCGGCTGGATCATGGAAAAAGCAAGAGAGTTCCAGAAAAACATCTATTTCTGCTTTATTGACTATGCCAAAGCCTTTGACTATGTGGATCACAATAAACTGTGGAAAATTCTGAAAGAGATGGGAATACCAGATCACCTGAACTGCCTCTTGAGAAATCTGTATGTAGGTCAGGAAGCACCAGTTAGAACTGGTCATGGAACAACAGACTGGTTCCAAATAGGAAAAGGAGTACGTCAAGGCTGTATATTGTCACCCTGTTTATTTAACTTATATGCAGAGTACATCATAAGAAATGCTGGACTGGAAGAAGCACAAACTGGAATCAAGATTGCAAGGAGAAATATCAATAACCTCAGATATGCAGATGACACCACTTTTATGACAGAAAGTGAAGAGGAACTCAAAAGCCTCTTGATGAAAGTGAAAGTGGAGAGTGAAAAAGTTGGCTTGAAGCTCAACGTTCAGAAAATGAAGATCATGACATCTGGTCCCATCACTTCATGGGAAATAGATGGGGAAACAGTGGAAACAGTGTCAGACTTTATTTTTCTGGGCTCCAAAATCACTGCAGATGGTGAGTGCAGCCATGAAATTAAAAGATGCTTACTCCTTGGAAGGAAAGTTATGACCAACCTAGATAGCATATTCAAAAGCAGAGACATCACTTTGCCAACAAAGGTTCGCCTAGTCAAGGCTATGGTTTTTCCTGTGGTCATGTATGGATATGAGAGTTGGACTGTGAAGAAAGCTGAGCACCAAAGAATTGATGCTTTTGAACTGTGGTGTTGGAGAAGACTCTTGAGAGTCCCTTGGACTGCAAAGAGATCCAACCAGTTCTTTCTGAAGATCAGCCCTAGGATTTCTTTGGAAGGACTGATGCTAATCTGAAACTCTAGCACTTTGGCCACCTCATGAGAAGAGTTGACTCACTGGAAAAGACTCTGATGCTGGGAGGGATTGGGAGCAGGAGGAGAAGGGGACAACAGAGGATGAAATGCCTGGATGGCATCACTGACTCGATGGACGTGAGTCTGAGTGAACTCCGGGAGTTGGTGATGGACAGGGAGGCCTGGTGTGCTGCGATTCATGAGATCTCAAAGAGTTGGACAGGACTGAGCGACTGATCTGATCTGATCTGATAACATTAAGGACAAATCTATAACAAATTAACTGCTATAAACCTTTAAAAGAATGTTACATGAGTGCCTTGAACTATGCCACTCACTGTCTCCAAAGTGTTTTATTAACGAAGATCAAGAACTGTTGAATTTAAAAGACTGTGTCAAGAAAATACAACTATATTTTTAAATCCTTATCAAAATCTCATAAAATGCTAATCAACATTATCAAAGTTTGAATAAGCAATGACTGACGAATTCAACACTAGGCACTAACATTTGGTCAGGAGAATATTTTTAATACTACAAAATAAAATATAAATAAAATTTAAACTCAGTGAATTCAAAGTAATATTAAATATGCTAGCATAAATGAAAATAATAACAATTAATTCAGCTTCAACTATTTGCCAGATACTTTTACGTTATGTCCAATTATCACAGAAATTTCACAAGATTCAATTTTCAGAGTTTTCTGAGGACAAAATTGAAAAGCAATCAGTTTAAGTGTCAGGCCTGAATAAACAGGTGAAGAGAAGATTTAAAGTCGTATCTGTCTAAATGGTCCTTTTACAGAGAACCAAGATTTGTTATCCATTTTATGGTATGATTATACTGAAATATATAAACTACTTGGTGTTAGTTACTTTTTTCACGTGTTTGTATAGTTAGGAAAAACATTATCTTCAAAAATTATTAACAGAATAAAAATTATCTTTTGTTTTCACTTATAACAAAGTATTTACATCTTTAAAAACCATCAAATGTTACTAATGACTCTGACTCCTCATCTTTAGCCATATTGCCAAAGCAGTATCTATTTCTCAAACTAATCTTTTTAGAAAACTAGAATATTAGTTTTATTTTCTCATCATACAAGACAAAAAGAAAATTATATAACTCTGTTTTCAATAGCAAATTTTAATGTCTCACTTTATGCCACACAGCTACTGGGCAGCATTCCTATTGACATATACTCAGAAAGATCCTTAATATTTTTAAAACTGAATAATCTGATTATGACTGCTACTCTACATGATGCAAATGAAGTTTTGTTGTTATTGTTTCTAGCCTTTTTTTTTCTTTTTTTCCCCTGATCACACAGCCTGAACTAACAGTCAACATTCACCAGGGTAATAATTGAAAGAGAAAGAAAAAAACAACTGAAAGAGAAAAAAAAAAATGGTTTGTATGTTTTGGTTGTAAATAATGAAAATACTTTTATGACCAAATAAAGAAAAAAACATGAAGAAATGTTGAAATCATGACATTTCCTTGACATAAAGTACACATAAGACTAATCATAGCAACTGAGTTTTCTGGTGAAACTAGCAAAAACCATTACAGGGTAAAAAATAAGAGAATTCCTTCTCTTTTTTTTTTTTCAGTTTTATTTATGTTGAGTAAAGAGAAAATTTTGAGCACCTCTTTTGGTAAAGGAAGTAAAATAAGGCATGAAAGAGGTAGAAAAAAACAAAAACCGTGACATGTTGGCATCAATACTACCTTATTATTAATTTCTTTTTTTTTTTTTTTTTTTAGGAGTCAATGGAAGTCAAGAAAAACAACTGCAGGAAACAGAAGAGAAAATTACTAGGAAGATTTAAACTTGAGCTTGTTAATACACTGAAAACTAAAGTGTCCTGTGAGAATCAGATACTATCTGTCTAGTTGTCTGAAAAAAAGCTATATTTTCATGGAGTTCAGAGAATCTTATTTTAAACAATTATCTCCTTGATGGAAGAATCTTTCACTCTGCCAGCAAATTTGCTTCATCTCCTTTCATTTTCAGTCTTGCTGCATTTGACACATCATCAACTGTATCAATTAGGGAAATATGGCAATTGTATGAATTTGTAAAAATCTACAGAAAATTTCTGCTTCCACAAATAATCTCTAAAATGACAGCACATTTCTGAGATAATTAGTAAATGCTTTCTTCATAATTCACTCAACCTGAGAGTCTGAGCAAGGAAAAAAGAATCACATTCTACTTAATACTAAGTAAAAATTTGGACATATCAAAAAATATTCCTGGAAAAAATCAAAATAATATATTCAAATGCAATTATGAACCAGAAGTATTTCTCCCTTGTCAGTATTCATTCTAATTTCATAGGAAACATCTTATGTGTTAGAGTTTTTTCTTTGAATTACTAGAAAACTAGTGCCACAAAAAGAGATATATTTTATTGTAATCACTATTCCCTGATTTTTTATTTGAGATTTGATTTTTTAAATTCATTTTTTGGACAAATTCAGCTATCTATTTAAATAGTTAACAGTCTTAGTTAACTAATTTTATTTGTTTTACAGGTGAATTAGATTTAACCTTTGGATTGGTGCAATGAAATATTAAGCACAATGTTCTTAGATCTTAATAAGAGTGTTGATTGCTCCAAATCCTTGTAGCATGTTTTTTCATAAAACTTTAACGATTAGACTCTTTATGAAGACCAGTGATATTCCACGCTATGGAATTTGCAGATGGTATGTACCTTTTAATTCATTCTGTGTTCTTCAGTAGAACTCTCCTGAACACATATTGTTCTTATCAGGTACTCAAAAACCTGTGCTTACTTGATTCTATAATATTGATAAAAAGTGTTAGAAATAATTTATACTGAATAATTAAAACCAGAAGGCAGCAGTTTAATTCTATCTAGTTCTGTAGGGGAGGAAATATAATTTCCCCTTTTCCCTTCTGAATTTTCGTCTGGCATAGCTGTCACAAAAATTAAATTAACAAGTGAAAAATAAATAGAAGTTTACTGACATGTATACATTATTTATACATGGAAGATATCCATGAAGAATAAGTAATGTTCTAAGGTGACTTAGAGTTCAGGCTTAGATGTTATCTTCAGCTAAAGATGAAGGAAAAAAAGCTGAAGGGGAGAAGAATTATGGAGAGGAGACCAGGAAAAGCACAGTTATGGGTTGTTACGCATATTTAAGTGAAAGCCTTATCAATTGATAAGAATCTAAAGTTGTTTCCATGATAAATTATTGTGTCCTTTCTGGTAGAGAGGAGAAGTGACACTTTTGAAAATTAATGCTTTGCTTTTAGGAAAACGGGAGGAATGCAGGGAACATTTCTTGTATTAGCTTCTTTCCAATTCCCTTAAGCTCAAAATAATCCTGATGCTTAAGTGGGGTTAAGATATTCTGTCTCCCTTCAGTTTCAGTTGCTAAACTGTGGTATGAGATTGGTAACACTGGTATTCATTAAATTATTGAATTTAAACTGAAATGAATGTTGCAATCCTGATCAGAAACTACAATTCTGCCCTCAATTTCAACATTCTCACACCACCAAGCAATTTTTAGACACCAGCAGAGTGTCCTACTGTTACCAAGTCCTAGCTCAGTCTGCAAAATGCACAACAGACCAGTTAACTGAGAGAGGAAATTTTGAGGCTAGTTGACAGAGAAGATGGGAAACTAACATCTCAGAATAACCATCTTGTCTGGATCTGGACACCAAGTTCTCGTATAGTACGGGGGTGGAGGGTGGGGGGAGTTGAGGAAGTAAAGACCATTATCTTACAAATATCTACTGAAATGGGTAATCTCAGGGAGGGGATGTGGCAGTCTCTTTCAGCAGAGGGGCAGGGCTCCCTGAGGAAGGTCATTCTGTATGATTGTTATGGTTCAGTTACTCAGTGCTATTCAAAACTTAAGGTCCCATGGACTGTAACAGGCCAGGCCTCCCTGTCCCTCACAATATTCCAGAATTTGCTCAAATTCATGTCCACTGAGTAGGTAATGGCATCCAACCATCTCATCCTCTGTCATCGCCTTCTCCTCCTGCCATCAATCTTTTCCAGCATCAGGGCCTTTTCCAATCAGTCCGCTCTTCCTGTCAGGTGGACAAAGTATTGGAGTTTTCAGCATCAGTTCCAGTCAATCACTCAGTCTGTCTGAGTCTTTGTGAACCCCTAAGAATGTAGCCAGGCATACCTGTCATCACCATCTCCCAGAGCTTGTTCAAACTAATGTCAATCGAGTCGGTGATGCCATCCAACCATCTCATCCTCTGTTGGCCCCTTCTCCTCCTGCCTTCAATCTTTCCAGCATCAGGACCTTTTCCAATGAGTCAGTTCTTTGCATCAAGTGGCCAAATATTGGAGTTTCAGCTTCAGCATCAGTCCTTCCAATGAACACCCAGGACTGATCTGCTTTAGGATGGACTGGTTTGATCTCCTTGCAGTCCAAGGGACTCTCAAGAATCGTCTCCAACACCACAGTTCAAAAGCATCAGTTCCTTGGCATTCAGCTTTCTTTATATTCCAACTCTCACATCCATACATGACTGCTGGAAAACAATAGTTTTTACTAGATGGATATTTGTCATGAAAGTAATGTCTCTGATTTTTAATATGCTGTCTAGATTGGTCATAGCTTTTCTTCCAAGGAGCAAGTGATATTTAATTTCATGGCTACCGTCACCATCTGCAGTGATTTTGGAGCCCCCGCCAAAAAAGGTTTGTCACTGTTTCCATTGTTTCCTCATCTATTGCCATGAAGTGAGGGGATCAGATGCCATGATCTTCGTTTTCTGAATGTTGAATTTAAGCTAGCATTTTCACTCTCTTATTTCACTTTCATCAAGAGGCTCCTTAGTTCTTCACTTTATGCCATAAGGGTGGTGTCATCTGCATATCTGAGGTTATTGATATTTCTTCTGACAATCATGATTCCAGCCTGTGGTTCATCTGGCCCAGCATTTCACATGATGTACTCTGCATATAAGTTAAAGAATCAGGGTGATAATGTCTTGATGTACAGTCTAGATGTACTCCTTTCCCAATTTAGAACCAGTCTGTTATTACATGTCTGGTTCTAACTGTTGCTTTTTGACCTGTGTACAGATTTCTCAGGCAGCAGGTAGTGTGGTCTGGTATTCCCACATCTTTAAGAATTTTCCATAGTTTGTTGTGATATACACAGTAAAAGGCTTTGGGATAATCAATAAAGCAGAAGTAGATGTTTTTCGGGAACTCTCTTGCTTTTTCTATGATCCAAAATGCTGGCAATTTGATCTCTGGTTCCTCTGCCATTTCTAAATCAAGCTTGAAAATTGGGAAGTTCAGCGTTCACATACTGTTGAAGTCTGGCTTGGAGAATTTTGAGCATTACTTTGTTAGCATGTGAGATGAGTGTAATTGTGTGGTAGTTCGAATATTTCTTGGCATTGCCTTTCTCTGGGATTGGAATGAAAATTGACATTTTCCAGTTCTATGGCCACTGCTGAGTTTTCCAAATTTGCTGGCGTATTAAGTGTAGTATTTTCACAGCCTCATCTTTTAGGATTTGAAATAGTTCCACTGGAATTCCATCACTTCCACTAGCTTTGTTTGTAATGACACTTCCTAAAACCCACATGGCTTAGCATTCCAGGATGTCTGGTTGTGGGGCCGGTGATCACACCATCATGGTTATTTGGGTTATGAAGGTCTTTTTTGTATAGTTCTACTGTGTATTCTTGCCACTTCTTTTTAATATCTTCTGCTTCTCTTAGGACCTAAAAGGTCTTGTAAGTCTTCATAGGACCATTCAATTTCAGTTTCTGCAGCAATACTGGTTGAGGCATAGACTTGGATTACTGTGATATTGAATGGTTTGACTTAGAAATGAGCAGAGATCATTCTGTTGTTTTTGTGATTGCACCCAAGAACTGCATTTCCGACTCTTTTGTTGACTATGAGGGCTACTCCATTTCTTCTAATAGATTTTTGCACACAGTAGTAGATATAATGGTCATCTGAATTAATTTTGTCCATTCCTGTCCATTTTAGTTCACTGATTCCTAAAATATTGATGTTCTCTCTTGCCATCTCCTGTTTGACAACTTCTAATTTACCTTGATTTATAGACCTAACATTCCAGGTTCCTATGCAATATTGTTCTTTACAGCATCAGACTTTACTTCCATCATCAATCACAACCAAAACTTGGCATTGTTTTTGCTTTGACTCCGTCTCTTCATTCTTTCTAGAGGTATTTCTGCACCTTCTCCAGTAGTATACTGGGTACCTACTGAACTGGAGAGTTCATCTTTCAGTTTCATATCTTTTTGCCTTTTCATACTGTTCATGGAGTTATCAAGGAAAGAATATTGAAGTGGTTTGCCATTCCCTTCTCCAGTGGACCACGTTTTGTCAGAACTCTCCATCACCCATCCATCTTGGGTGGCCCTACGTGATCTGGTTCATATTTTTATTGATTTAGACAAGGGTGTGGAGTTAGACAAAGCTTCAGCATCAGTCCTTCCAATGAATATCAGAATTGATTTCCTTTAGGATTAACTTGTTTGATCTCCTTGTTATTTAAAGAACTCTCAAGAGTCTTCTACATCACCACAGTTTGAAAGCATCAGTTCTTCAGCATTCAGTCTTCTTTATGGTCCAACTCTCACAACCATATATGACTAGTGGACAAATAATAGCTCTGATTATATATACCTTTGTAGGCAAAGCAATGTTTCTGCCTTTCAATATGCTGTCCAACTTTCTCTTAGCTTTTCTTCCAAGGAGGAAGATTTTTTAAATTTCATGGTTGCAGTCACCATCTGCAATGATTTTGGAGCCAAAATAAATCAATATAAATAAAGTCCCTCACTGTTTCCATTGCTTACCCATCTATTTACCATGAAGTGATGGGATTGGATGCCATCATCTTAGCTTTTCGAATGCTGAGTTTTAAGCCAGTTTTTTCACTTTCCTCTTTTTCCTTCATCAAGAGGCTTTTTAGTTCCTCTTTGCTTTTTGTCATAAGGGTGGTGTCCTCTGCATATCTGAGATTATTGATATTGTTCCTGGCAATCTTGATTCCAGCTTGTGCTTCATTCAGCCTAGCATTTTACATGATGCCCTCTGCAGATAAGTTAAATATGCAGTGTGATGTAACCTTGATGTACTCCTTTGTCAAATTTGGACCAGGCTGTTGTTCCATATCCAGTTCTAACTGTTGCTTCTTGATCTGCTGCATACAGATTTCTCAGGAGGCAGGTAAGGTATTCTAGTATTCTCATGTCTTTAATAATTTTCCATAGTTTGTTGTGATTCACACAGTCAAAAGCTTTAGTGTAGTCAGTGAAGCAGAAGTAATTTTTTTCTGAAATTTCTTGGCATGTATGATTATGATAACAAAAACAGTGAAAATAAAGATTAAAGACAAAAACCAGATTTTTTTTTTTGTTTCATGGAGTTAGAATTGACTCTTCCATGACACATTACAGTTCAAGTAAATTTTGACACACTGGTTAAAATCCCACACCCATAGGACTGCACATTCTCCTTCATATGCTCATTGCAAATCCAGGCTCTCACCTGTGCTTCTGACAAACTGTCTATAGACTGAGGTTCCAAGGACTCCCTCCTTTGATTCCATTTATTCACTAGATCAGCTCACAGAACTCAGAAAAACATTTTACTTACTAGACACTTGTTTATTATGAAAGTTATAGGTAAGTACAATAGGGAAAAGGAGTCTAAAATGGCGGTGACTAAAAGACAAGGAAGGGAAAAGAGAGTGAAAATAGAACAAAGGAAGGTCAAAGAAAGGTTCGAGGACCAGAGTGAGGACTTCAGGTAGAAGAGCAGTCCTGGCTGAGCCAAATTTGCATAGAGCAGGCCCAGGGAGAAGAAAACATATAAAAGGAGGAGCCAAGTGCTCTTTCTCTCTCTCCTGCTGTGTGTGTTCTTTCTCTCTCTCTCTCTCTACACCATCCCCCCCCAACCCCGCACACATCGGTGCACTCCTCCACTATCTTTTCTTCTTCAAGGATGGATTCTCCTGCTATCTTTTAAATAAAATAGAGCTGTAACACTGATTTGTCTAAGAGCTATGACATGGTTTGTTCAAGACCCAAGAGCTGTGACGCACCGAGGGCTTTAATATCTTTCACTCCAAATCATTGTTGTGACGAGACAAGAATCGAGAAGCATATACTCATCTGACAAAAGGATACAACTAGGAAACACCCAAATAAAAGTGATGTATAGGACTAACTATGGGTAAGAGATATGGAGTTTCTATGACCACCACTCCCCCAAATCTTCATGTGTCCATTAACCCAGAAGTTCTTCAAATGCCTTTTGGATTTTTATGGAGGCTCCGTTACAAAGGCCTGGTTGATTAAATCATGGCCCTGTGTAGTTAAACTGTCTTCTGGCTCTCTCTTCTGTCTGGATGTCAGTGGAGTGGGGCTAAAAATTCCAACTCTCTATTCACATGATTAGACTGCAAGAAGATCAAACTAATCTATCCTAAAGTAAATCAAACCTGAATATTCATGGAAAGGACTGGTGCTGAAGCTGAAGTTCCAATACTTTGGCCATCTGATGTGATGAGCTGACTCATTAGAAAAAACCCTGATGCTTGTAAAGATTGAATGCAGAAGGAGAAGGGGACAAGATGGATGGCATCACTGACTCAATGAGTGTGAGTTTGAGCAAGCTCATGGGGAAGATGAAGGACAGGGAAGCCTGGCGTGCTGCAGTCCAAGTGGTCACAAAGAGTCAGACATGACTGAGCAACTAAACAAACAATTACATGATTTTTTTCTCCTGGCCATCAGCCTTTATCCTTAAATTATGTCCAAATGTCACCTTATTAACACAAAAAATGACATTTTAACCTCTCTTGTCTCTTAGGAAATTACAGAAATTTTAGGAACACCATACCAGGAAGAGTAGATTAAGATTAAATATCTTTTCTTATTATAAATCATTGTATCACTATGCTGAATGTCCTAAAAGGAAATAGATGGTTTTGGTTAGTGTATCATCCAGAAATCAACCAGAGAAACAGAATCAGCAGAAGATATATATTAAGAAATTAATGATAAGAAATCAGTTGACTCCATTGTAGGATCTTGCTTAGAAAGTTGAAATCTATAGAAAAGTTTGCCAGGAAGGACAATCTGCAACTCTTGGGTACAAGATAAAGCTGCTCTCTGTAGGCAAAATTTCTTCTTCTATTATATCACAGCCCTGCCTTTAAAGTTTTGCATGAATGAATTGGGCCCACTCAGATTGTCTAGAACAAACTCTATTACTTAAAGTCAGCTGATTATCATTGAGTAACATCTACAAATGGATCCACAGCTCTAAAATCTAGATTAGTGCTTTATTGAATAATCGGAGGCTGACACTCAGATGAATTGACACATCAAACTGAGCATCACAATGAGGAAAGGTTGTGAGGGAATAATTTTCTGATTATGTATCAGTGTTAGAATTTTTTTTTTTCATTTTTTATTACTTTTTATGATGTATGTGTTAAAATCCTTGAACAATGTTCTCACTGTGTCTCAGGCACCTCTTTTGTGAGTATAGATCACTCACACAGCCAGAGAGACTTTTCAAAGACAGCCTAACTATGCATTTTATTCCATATATTCTTCTTAAAAAGTGATGCTGACATTCTTCCAAGAAGAGACAGGCTCTACATTTCTTCTCCTTGTTCCTGAAAATATCACTGTAATGGCCTCAGACAGTAGAGTGTGGGAAACACAGATTTGATGCTCCCTGATTTTTGAGTCTAGGTCAGAAAAGTAGATAAGGTCTTCTTCCTCTGTTTTCTTCTTGGAACACCTGCCTTTGAACTCAGTCATCATGCTTAAAGGAGTGGAGAAGGCAATGGCACCCCACTCCAGTACTCTTGCCTGGAAAATCCCATGGATGGAGGAGCCTGGTGGGCTGTAGTCCATGGGGTTGCTAAGAGTCGGACAAGACTGAGCAATTTCACTTTCACTTTTCACTTTCATGCATTGGAGAAGGAAATGGCAACCCACTCAAGTGTTCTTGCCTGGAGAACCCCAGGGACAGGGGAGCCTGGTGGGCTGCCATCTATGGGGTCACACAGAGTCAGACACGACTGAAGTGACTTAGCAGCAGCAGTAGCAGACCATAAGGAGATACCACGTGTTAATGTTTCATTGAACAGCCAATATCAACCAGCAGACTTGGTAAATGAGCTTTCTGAGTCCATCACCCAGTCTTCAGATCCTCGAGTTAAGAACAGACACCTTAGGACATAGGAAATAGATCCTTAATTGAATTTCTTGTTCCACCTAAGTTTCTGATTCAAAGGGTCCATGTATAAAATAAATTGCTATTATATTTTGTCAGTAATATTGGAGGTAATTTGTTATCTAAGACTAACAATTAGAATGTCTCCTTGCAGTTCTTATGATTCTATAAAACTCTGAAACCTCACTGCCACAGGGTAAGAAGTGACCATATGAATACAAGAGAAGCTATTCAGAATATCCCAGACCAATAAAGTGGATTACTTTTGTGATTATTGACCTTCATAAAACACATAAAAATGAATAATATAAAGAGATCATTTACTTTCCATTGTCATCTTGCTTACAAAGATATACATGTTTGTTTAAATCTTCAGCACAGCATACCTAAATATTCTAAATAAGTGTCACCTTATCAATCTTACTGCATAATTTAATTGGTGAGTCCAGCCTAATCAGCAACTGAGAAAGGAAATTTTTATATTTGAAAAGTCATAGGAAGAAACGATATTGTAATCAAACTCCTTTCAATTACCTCTGCAGTTTCCTCTGTAATTTCCTTCTCTAGACAACAGACATACTATAAAGAACAAAAACAAGGCTTATCTAGTAAGAGAAAGAGCAGGGAAAACATAAGCATAAAACTTAGTGTTATGTAGGCCAGGGTTTTGGTCTGGATTTTTATGTAATTTCCTAACCTCAGCTTTCCTCAGTGCTATTAAAAATTTATACCTCCTTAATGAAGTGAAGTAAGCAAATCATTTGGCACAGAGCCTGTTAAAGTCTAGTTTTTTAATAAAAATATAAAAGGTGAAAATTTAAAAAGAAAGTTATTCAAAATGGCACAATATTGGATATTCATGCAGTGTGTGTTATATCTACTGATTTTTCTTTTTCTTTTTTTTTTTCTGTCTCGTATACAGGGTTATTGTTACCATCTTTCTAAATTCCATATATATGTGCTAGTATACTGTATTGGTGTTTTTCTTTCTGGCTTACTTCACTCTGTATAATTTGATTTTTCTTTTATTATTTTTTTCATTTTAACTTTTAATGGAATGTAATTACTTTGCAGTGTTGTGTTAACCTCTACTATACAATGACATAAACCAGCTATATGTATGTATGTATCAGCTTCCTTGGTAGCTCTGCTGATAAAAAATCCACCTGTAATGCAAGAGACCCTGGTGTGATTCCTGGGTTGGGAAGATCCCCTGGAGGAGGGCATGCCAACGCAGTTTAATATTCTTGCCTGGAGAATTCCCATGGACAGAGGAAGCTGGTGGGCTACAGTCCATGGGGTCTCAAAGAGTTGGACACAACTGAGTCACTAAGTGCCCATATGTGTGTGTATATATATATATCCCCTTTCTTTTGGACCTCCCTCTCACCACTCATCCTGTGAGCTCCTATACTTTATAGCAGATTTCAACTAGTTATCTGTTTTACACATGATAGACTATATATAGGGCAAAGGAGCCTGGGGGCCTACAGTCTATAGGGTTGCAAAAGAGTTGATCATGACTGAAGTGACTTAGCAAAATATATATAGTGTATATATATATTAATCCTACTCTCCCAATTTGTCCTGCCCTCCTCTTTGTCCCACACCCTGTCCACATGGCTGTTTTCTACATCTGTAGGAGATGCAAGAGACATGGGTTTGATCCCTGGTTGAGGAAGAAAACCTCAAGTAGGAAATGGCAACCTCCTCTAGTATTCTTACCTGGAAAATTCTATGGACAAAGGAGACTAACAGGCTACAGTCCATGGCAGGGTCACAAAGATTTGGCCAGAACTGAGTGAGCACTCGGAGCACACACACACAGTATTCCACTGTATATATGTACCACATTTTCATTATCCATTCCTCTGTTTTGGAACTTTTAGGTTGTTTCCGTGTTCTGGCTATTGCAAATAGCACTGCAGTGAACACGGAGTCTCATGTGTCCTTTTGAATTATGATTTTCTTAACATATATGCCTAGTAGTAGGATTGCAGGATTATATGATAGTTCTATGTTTATTTTTTTAAGGAACGTCCATACCCTTCTCCTCAGTGTCTGAACACAATTGACATTCCCACCAATCATGCAAGAGCATTCCCTTTTCTCTATACACTCTTCAGCATCTATCATTTTTAGATTTTTTTTTTTTTTTATGGTGGTCATTCTCACAAGTGTGAAGTGATGCATCATCTTACTTTTGATTTGGATTTCTGTAATAATTAATGATGTTAGGCAAAGAAAACATTAAAGTGCATTTGAAATATTTTTAAAAGCAACACCTGAGTTGAGGTTCAGAAACCAGAATACTATTCAATCAGTAACATATTGAATTTTGATTTTTTTTTTTCAGGGAAAGTGTTGGCTCCACAATAATTCATAGCAATATCTTTCTTTTTTTAAGGATGCATTATGTTTTCCACTGCTGCATAACAGATTACCTTAAATTTAGCAGCTTAAAATAATACCTATTTACTCCCTCCCACTACCATAGGTCTTGGTATAATATGAGTCAACTGAATCCAATGCTTAGAACCTTACATGGCCAATATCAAAGTGTTAACAAGGCTGCATTCATTCTTAGAGTTTCTAAGAATAAGTTTATTTTCAAGGTCATTTATGTTGATGATCACATTCAATTCATCGTTTTTAAAGGACCAAAGCACCTACAGTATTTCCTTGTTTGCTACCATCCCTGGGCCAGTCTTTACTCCTAGACTACTCAGGTTTTTTGTTTTTGTTTGTTTGTTTTTTTTTCCTAATCTTAATCAGTTTACACTGCTGCAACAAAAATATCATAGATTTGGTGGCTTAAACAACAGACAATTTTTTAAAATTAATTTATTTGGAGTATAGTTGATTCACAATGTTTTTAGGTCCTGCTGGACAGCAAAGTGAATTGGTTACACATAAACATATATCCATGCTGCAGTGCCTCCTTGAAAAAGCAAGAGAGTTCCAGAAAAACATCTACATCTGCTTTATTGACTACATACCTTTGACTATGTGGATTACAACAAATTGTGGAAAATTCTTCAAGATATGGGAATACCAGACTACCTGACCTGTCTCCTGAGAAATCTTCATGCAGGTCAAGAAACAACATTTAGAACTGGCCATGGAACAACAGACTGGTTCTAAATGGGGAATGGAGTACATCAAGGTTGTATATTGTCACCAAGTTTATTTAACTTATATGCAGAGAACATCATGTGAAATGCCAGTCTGGATGAAGCACAAACTGGAATCAAGATTGCCAGCAGAAATATCAATAACCTCAGATATGCAAGTGACATCACACTTATGGCAGAAAGTAAAGAAGAACTAAAGAGCCTCTTGATGAAACTCAAAGAGGAGAGTGAAAAAATTGGCTTAAAACTCAGTATTCAGAAAACTAAGATCATGGTATCCAGTCCCATCACCTCATGGCAAATAGATGGGGAAATAATGGAAACAGTGACAAACTTTATTTTTGGGGGCTCCAAAATCACTGCAGATGGTGAATGCAGCCATGAAATTAAAAGATGCTTGCTCCTTGAAAGAAAAGTTATCACCAACCTAGGCAGAATATTAAAAAGCAGAGACATTACTTTGCCAACAAAAGTCCTTCTAGTCAAGGCTATGGTTTTTCCAATAGAGTCATGTATGGATGTGAGAGTTGGACTATAAAGAAAGCTGAGTGCTGAAGATTTGATGCTTTTGAACTGTGGTGTTGGAGAAAACTCTTGAGAGTCCCTTGGACTGCAAGGAGATCCAACAAGTCCATTGTAAAGGAAATCAGTCCTGAAGATTCATTGGAAGGACTGATGCTGAAGCTGAAACTCCAATACTTTGACCATTGAAGAAAAGACTGATGTGAAGAACTGACTCATTTGGAAAGACGCTGATGCTGGGAAAGACTGCAGGTGGGAGGAGAAGGGAATGACAGAGGATGAGATGGTTGGATGGCATCACCAACTCAATGGATATGAATTTGAGTTAGCTCTGATGTGAAGAACTGACTCATTTGAAAAGACCCTTATGCTGGGAAAGACTGAAGGTGGGAGGAGAAGGGAATGGCAGAGGATGAGATGGTTGGATGGCATCACCAACTCAATGAACATGAATTTGAGTTAGCTCTGGTGCTTGGTGATAGACGGGGAAACCTGGCATGCTGCAGTCCATGGGGTCACAAAGAGTCAGACACAACTGAATGACTGAACTGAAATGAAACTTATATCCATTCTTTTTTAGATTATTTTCCCTTGAAGATCATTAGAGTATTGATGAGAATTTCTTGATCTATACAGATTGTTTTTAGTTTTCTGTTGTATATATAGTTGTGTATACACATCAGTACCAATCTTCCAATTTATCCTTCTCCCATATTTCCCCTTGAATGCTAACAGTTTGTTTTCTACATCTGTGACTCCATTTTTGTTTTGTATAAATGTTCATTTGTGCCATTTTTTTTAGATTCCACATATAAACAATATCATATGATATTTGTTTTTTTTTCTGCCTGACTTTGTTCACTTAGTATCCCAGTTTCTCATGGTTTTCGAGAAACTGGGAAGTCCAAGATCATGATGAAAGAAATTCATTATTTACTGAGGACTGCTTCCTCATTCATAGAAAGCATCTTCTCAGTATGCTGTCATGAAGAGGAAAAAACAGTTGGAGGGCTCTCTGGGGTTTCCTTCATAAATGCATTAACCACATGTTTGAGGACTCTGCCCTCATAATCTAATCACCTTCCAAATGCTCCACCTCCTAAAACAATTCCATTGGGAGTTAGAATCTCAACATATGAATCTAGGGCAGATGCAAGCATTCAGTCCGTAATACTTCCTATACTTTCCTTGTGGCTTTCTCCAGAAATGATGAATGAGCCTTTCTACAGCTCAGAATATCTCTGACTACCCTTTTTGCTACATCTCTCCTATCTGTAGCTGGAGAAAGTTCTCTAAGGGTTCATGTGATTACATAGGCCCCATTCTGATAATCCAGGAATATCTTATGTTAAGGGTATATAGCCATAATTTTATCTGTCAAGTCTTTTGTCTTCTAATGTCACATGTTCACAAATTTCATGAACATTTGGGTTGAGGTTAAATTAATGTGAGAGCAAGGGGATTTTTTTTTTTAACTCTCTGTATTTCAATCACTCAGGAACAATACATGTATCTAACAATTTGATTTAATCATTGTTATAATCTTTTATTTTTCCTTAATATTTTTAATTGTAAATTATCTTATAATTTTAATTGGGTGTAATAATGTAAATGTCATTTGTCTCAGTAGCAGTGTTTAAATAATATTTATTCTAGATTTTGCTTAATGAAAAAATTTTTGAAAACCACTGTTCCTAGAATTTAGCATTTCTCAAACTATCCATAGTGAATTATCATTTCTTTTCTGAATCTCTCCCAAATCTAAGCTTTAGTATACTACAATTAAAAAAAAAAGAATTGCTAATAAAAAAGAAAAACAAGACAGGAGGAATACAAAATGGAAATTCAAATTTTAATTAAGAGTTTTATTACACATACAATTAATCTCCCAAATTGCTGTAAAATATTATAAAAGCTTAATTTCAATGTTTATTCTTATTTTTTCTCTTACTAGAAATAATCAATTTTTACATTATCACTCTTCCACACAGCATACATTGAACTGGTCAAATATATTGGTAATTCTGGGATTAGAAAAAATGAACTTATATGTAATAAACTCCAATCTATCACTTTCATGAGCTTAAAATTCTTGACTCATTCCAAACTATCAAACTACACAAAGAAAGTGATATTTGCTATTCTGAATTATAAACATTTTGAAATGTTTATAGCAGTGTTTCCCCACTTGGGTGAATTATAAAAAAGGCAATCTTTAGGAGAAAAATAAAATCAGCCATTCAAGCACAGTATTTTTTTATTTTGAATCATGCCCCCGAAGCCTGTGCAGAAAGAATTGAACCACATCATGTCTTGGAGTGCCAGCACAGCATTGTGTTGACAATAAACTTGAAGGAGAATGAGGTCATTTTTCAGCCAGCTTCCAGAAATTGCCTCTTTAAAATTCTTAGTTCCCTAAGTGCAATAAATATTCATGTTTCCAGTCTCTATACTTGAAAAAAAATGTTCTACAGTGCACAGGAGATGATTTCTGTGTCAAAGTAGGGTAAAGAGTATACAAACTTGCAAGGAAGAAAACCTAACCATTAAAATGGCTTCAATGACAGGTGATTTTTTTAATGGGATTCATTAACTTATTGAAGACAATGATGCCCACATGGACTTTAAAGAACCTAAAGGCTTTTCTGGAAGGAAAGAAGATGGAAAGTTGATATAGGAAAACTTTGAATGTGTTTTGTATAAAGGATAACTGTGTTGCAGGAGTGATAAGAAATCACATATATATATATATATATATATATATATGCAGAGATAATTTCTATTTTTTTCTTTCTTTCTGTAGTTAGCAATCATAATACATGAGAAATTACATACAATGCAGATTCTTTATGATGTCAGTAGAATATACTAACTTATAATGGACTTTTTTCCTCTATTAATATTTTTAACATCAAGGTTAAGATGTTATAAAACTTGATTGAGCCCAGATCATACACACATTGAAACTCTATATTCAGGTCAGTCTCTTAACGCATTAAAAGATTATTCTGCAGCATTAAATTAACATCATAAAGCACATAAATAATTTTATATAGCTATTATATTCAAGGCTTTGTGATACCTTTTAAGAAATAATATAAATCTGAAGCTTTTAAGGAGCTCATATATTAGTGGAGAGGTATGAGGAATTTGAGTAGGACTTGTATATGTATATGTATTCAGTTCAGTTCAGTTCAGTCACTCAGTCGTATGCGACTCTTTGGGGGACTAGCTACCCCATGAATCGCAGCACGCCAGGCCTCCCTGTCCATCACCAGCTCCCGGAGTTCACTCAGACTCACGTCCATCGAGTCAGTGAAACCATCCAGCCATCTCATCCTCTGTTGTCCCCTTTTCTTCCTGCCCCCAATCCCTCCCAGCATCAGAGTCTTTTCCAATGAGTCAACTCTTCGCATGAGGTGGCCAAACTACTGGAGTTTCAGCTTTAGCATCATTCCTTCCAAAGAAATCCCAGGGCTGATCTCCTTCAGAATGGACTGGTTGGATCTCTGCAGTCCAAGGGACTCTCAAGAGTCTTCTCCAACACCACAGTTCAGAAGCATTAATTCTTTGGTGCTCAGCTTTCTTCACAGTCCAACTCTCACATCCATATATGACCACTGGAAAAAGCATACCCTTGACTAGACGTACCTTTATTGGCAAAGTAATGTTTCTGCTTTTGAATATGCTATCTAGGTTGGTCATAACTTTCCTTTACATAAGCATAATTTATGTTATATATAATTGTATAATATTTTAATACTAAAATATAACACATAAATATTGTGAAGCCACAAGTAAGGAAATAATTAGATAATTAACTTAGGATATCAGAAAATGTGCAAAAAGTAGGTGGCATATAAATTAGTTATCAAGGCATAAGCAAAATTTGGACAGATAAATGGAAACTTTTAAAACAGAGAAACTTAACCAAAAGATACAGCCTTGTAGACACATGTCCAGCTTGCTGAAAAATACACCCCACAATTATGAAGGCCCTAATGTCTCATGCTTATCACATTGCCCATTAAATGGTCTAAAGATTAAAAAAATAGATCATAAAATAGAAGTTTTGGGAGAAGTATGTGGTTTTTGAATTCACTTGATCTTATGTAAAATTTCACCTCTCCGTTCTAGAAGCTCAGGGATAGAGGTCATTCATCTTGCAATGGTTAGCTAAAGTTGGGAGATTTTAAATTCTTTATTAACCAAACTTAGAAAATTTTAGTATCTGCATGATTCATTTTCCAGCTGAATTCTTAAGATCATTGTGTCTCTACCATACATTTACAACAGAATAAAAACCAAATTGTGTTATCTACTATGTTCTTCTCTATTAGATGAATTTTCAAAGCCCCTAGAAAATATTCATTTTTTTGAATTAATTAAATTTATAGTGCAAAATTATTTTAACTAACCAATTAAAGAATTTTAAATTTTGAAATGATCCAAAAAGTGCTTAAGCTCTATTCTAATAGAATTTTTTTTTCTTTAGGTGAAATGACTAAGTGAAATATAAGCAATTTCTGAATACAATAGATATGCAATATTCATATAGTTAGATAAAATTGTTTTGGGACTTTTAACAAAAAAATTTTTAAATCAACTTCACATCTCAATTTAAAATCAGATGTAGGTAATTTCCAAAAAGAATGTTTTAGCTACATGGAATTAAAAAAAAAACAATTGATCAATAAATCAAATTAAACCAAAAAGAAAGGAGAACAAAAAAAGAAGTTTATAATCTTGTGTCCTTATCACACTTGTTCCAAACAATCAAAGTAAAAATATATGAAACAAAATTTGTTTCTCAGGAAATTTTATTAAATTTTCACTAAAATTGACTTTTTTTTAGTTTAGAAAAAGGAGCACCAAACTGAAGGCTAAGAACATAGAATCATGTATACATTAAATTTCAAAAATAAATGCTAATGAAAATAAATAAATTTTAGAGATAAGCAATATTAGTAGATAAATTTTTTAAAATATTCATTAATTATTTAATGTTTAAGTGTTTACTAAATGAATATTAAAATACCAGCAGAAAGAGGTTCATGTTTTCCCACACCAGTTTATTTTACCTAAAGAACATTCAGAGGTTACAGCACTACACCCACATAGATAAAAGACATTTTATTAAATTCAATCTCATCATGAAATAGCACATAAATTTTTTTGTTGTTTTTACTTGAGAACACCAAGCAATGATGTTCATTTGTGTGTGTGTGTGTGTGTGTGTGTGTGTGTGTGTGTGTGTGTGGATACATATACAAAAGTATGTATGCATGCATTTATATATATTTTAATGTACGTATCTATTCCTACATTTTAAAAGAGGGGTACTAGAATGTAGAGGTCAATAAATATGATTTTAAAGGTTTTGAAACTGACTTTAATTAACATGTCAGCATTGCTGGTGGCACTGGTTTGCATTCATCAGTAAAGATAGGAACTCAACTTGTGACATGCTGTTAAAGTACCAGGTATATGTAAATTAGGCTGGAAAAAAGTTTCATTTTGAGTAATAGTTGCCATAGAATTCTGTGGTTTTTACTAATTCTTATTACTTCATGAATATAATGATATTTTTGTGACTTTCTTAGAGACTAAACACACGTGTAGACCCCTTTAGGGACCCAGCTACAAAACTAAGTTTGGAGTGAATTTGACAGACCAACTCATCACATTCCACTCCCTGCTCAAACATACTTTGCTTTAGCTCAGGAAATCTATTTTATTGTGTGCTCACTGAAGGAAATAAATTGATCTTTACTTAAAAAAAAAAAAAAAAAACAACTAGGAGATATATAAATGGGACAGGGCATAACTTAACTACCTATTAAACAGAAGCTATTCTCGGAAGGTTTTGTTTTCTTCACTGTATCTTATGTAGCTTGAATGCTTTCTGAAATATGATAATTACTGAGATTTCTACTCTCCTCATAGTTAATGCCTCAGGATTGCTGAACTATTTCCACAGAGGACACTATAGTCCAGAAGTTTTGCTGTGTACAAATAATTAGGCCCTACATTTCTTTATCTATAATTCTGAAACCCAGAAAATACTAAACTTGAAACATTTCTCACAACTTACTGGGCTTCCCTAGTGACTCAGGGGTAAGGAATCTTTCAGGAATACAGAAAATGCAGGATATGTGGGTTTGATTTCTAGGTGGGAAAGATCCCCTGGAGGAGGAAATGCAACTCACCTCAGTATTCTTGCCTGGGAAACCCCAAGGATAGAGGAACCTGGTGGGTTAAGTTTATGGGTTTGCAAAGTGTAGGACCCAACTGAGCGACTGAACACACACGTGCGTGCACACACACACATACACACACTTTAGGGAGGAAATCTTGACCTGATCTAAGTTGGGACTTTAAATATTGTCTGCATTAATCATACTTAGTGAGTAGGGACTTTAATTTGTTCTTTAAGAATTAATGCATTTGATTAATGTGGTTGTGCTTCAGAAACTATAGGGGAATGTTGTACAATACAGGACAATATTACCTTTTAAAAATTCTAAAATTTCTAATGTAAAAATAAATTTTTGAATTCAGCTCAGTCCTGATATAAAGTGAGCTTGGAAATAGTCATTACTGTCCTTATAAAAAGACAAATTATACAAGTTAAAAATCATGGATCCATCAGAGAACTGAGGTCACAGGGCAAGCCATCACTTCAAATTTTGAAGAGAAGCACATCCAGTAGGTCACAGCCAACATGTGTATAATACATGGAGAAGAAGGCATTAGAACTATAGACTGGGAGGGACACCTGAATAGAAATTTAGGCAAAATTGCTGGAGGCCAAGTGGTTTCCCCCGGTGGCTCAGACAGTAAAGAATCCACCTGAAATGCTGGAGACCCAGCATTCTGGGTGAGCCAGAATCCCTGGAGAAGGGACTAGCTACCCACTCTAGTATTCTTGCCTGCAGAATTTCCTGGACAGCAGGAGCTTGGCGGGCTACAGTCCATGGACTCACAAAGAGTCAGACATGACTGAGGGGCTAACTCTGTCACTTTCTTTAATTCAAATAAGGAATACTTTCAAAGTGAAACTTTCTGATTGTAGTTTCAGTGAGGTTCTCAGATTTTTCTAGTTTACTATGGAAAACCTGCAAGTTCTCATGGTGAAGATCTGAGAAAAATCCTGTTGTTGCTTTTGCAAGAAGCAAGGAAGAAAGTGAAAGTCTGATTCTTTGAGACCTCATGGACTATATAGATCATGGAATTTTCCAGGCCTGAATACCGGAGTAGATAGCCATTCTTTACTCCAGGGGATCTTCCCAACCCAGGAATTGAACCCAGGTCTCTATAACAACAGTTTACCTCCCAAAGGAAGATTTGCCTGACCTTTATCCAACCCCAGGAAATGGCATCCATCCACCACTGCTCTTCATCCTTACATCTGACTTGAATTTGGATCCCTGTGTGTGTATTCTTTAGCTATACATATTATGTTTCTGCCTTGATTTAGATTCACATGTAAATACTATCCTCCTATACATAGTCTTATGCAATATCTACCATTGCACATTTTAGATTTATAAATATTTTAATATAGCTGTAGTTAATCTGTGTAATTATATTCTATGAATTATAATTATCTGTTTTTCCTTTGATAAATATTAGGATATCTCCCTAGTCAGGAAAAAAGTGAATTAAATCAACAATTAGAACTTGTTATATATTTTATAAAATGTTATAAAATATGACTGTTTAATTTTTTTTTAATCTAGCAAGACCAAGTTATAGATGTTGAATGATTAAAAAGAAAAAAAATAGAAATGGATGTTATGGCCCTGACTTGATCCTGTGCACAGAAAGGAATTAGGCTTAACCCTGGTTGGACCCACTAGGTTTGCTGTGGGGTCAGACATGGCCTAGAATGGCCAAGCTCCAGGCTCCAACAAGCCCCTTCCACTTCCTCCACAGCTTATGTAACTGAGATGCTTTTCTTTTAACAGAAATATTAGGCAGAAATATATTTCCTAGAACCTGGCTGGCCTCCCTGCCCCCAACCTAACTTAGCATTCCAGGTTGTCAGGAAACCAGTTCACCTTAGATACCGAGCACTCTATAGGTTTCTGAGTGGTCAGTTGAGGCCCACAGGACACTCGTCCTCACAGTTAGAGCTGCAGAGCCCTACAGAGCCATGGAGGACAGCATGGCCATGGCCACCTTATCCATTTTCCAATTATTCTTGGAGAATTGGAGAATTGGAGGGGGTGCTCTGCTGGTGATTGCGGAAAGCTTGAGACACGCGCCAGGTTTCCCTGACACTCCCTGGGAGATCCTAGTATGCACTGTAACATAGTTTTGATAGTAAAGGGACTTTGCATTGTAAGTGTGAAGTTGTCAGACACAAAGGATTCTGTCCACCATGAAGTCTGTAGAGAATATAGTGGCAATACTGAACCATTGACAAGAGCTAAAGAAGCTCTTTGGCCACCTGGGTTGGAGCTCCAGTCCTCCCATGTCATAAATCTTGTGCTTGTCTGCACTGAATATAAAAGACAAAATATAGAAACCTGCAAAAGTAATAATTTCTGAGCACTGTGGACTTTCTGCAAAAGGCACAGAGAGCCAGCTTACTCAACTTTCCCAAGTGACTCATGGAAAACCCATCTTAACTGCATCAGAGAAAAATGGAGGACAAGTTCAAAAGAAAATAATGAATACTATGAACAAAAATATTCATTTTCCAGAAAGTCTGTAAATTCCCAATCAAGTAATTCCAAGATGAAAGCAGAGAGTCCAGAAAAAGGAGAATGAAAAAAAAAAAAGACTGGAGTAGTCAAACACAGAAACAGAACAAATCCTGAATGATAAAGTCAATCAACTAACATCAACGGTTGAACATATGCTGAAGACCATCTTTTTGCTTGACCTCCTTAGAGATCATGTGGATGATGGAAACTTGAAAGCCCAGTAGTAAAGAGAAGCTGGAAATGGCTATCAATGGATCCATTCTTAGGCCAGAAGCTAATACGAACGTGTCATTGATGATGCTGACTTCAATGTGTTCCTTCAGAGTCCTGAAAAAAAGCAGTAAGAAATAGCCCAACAACTGTGGGAGGAAGAGCAAATGAATGGAGACGTTTCAGGACAAATATCCAGTCTCCACACAAAAGCATCTCTTCACTCTGAGAATTCCCAGCTAGAAAGAAATTCGGCAGCTGATGCTGAAGCTGAGAATTCTGCCTGAAGTGCATGAAGATCATTGAACACAACTTCACAAAAATTATTTGAAGAGAAGATCCATTGCTTAGAAGAAAACAAACAAAGAAACAAACAAATAAATTTCCCAACATGTGTAGAAACATTAAAGCCAAAGTTTTATCAGAATTGCAACCTCTACAAGAAGATGGTGAAGAGTTGAAAGAAGTACTTCCTACCATGGAAAGGAGATCTGTGTCAGTGAGAAAGACCTCAAGACTGCTGGGTGGCAGCTGTGTTGACTGAAGGAAGATTCAAAGAGCTAAGGAAAGTGAATGAATACAAAGGGGCAGATGCTAGCCAAGGTTGAGTCCAAGTTGAAGTCTTTTCCAAGAGATCATTTTGCGCCTGCTGCTCCACTTGCAACCCATAGAGGCCCCAAAGTGCTAGGAGATCCCCTGTGTTATTAGCCCTCCTTGGGAGCAGGAGGGTCACAAACTGAGGTCTCGGGGGCCTGATGTCACCTGTGGGTTTGACTCAGCTGCCCAGAAGCTAGGTTGTGAACACCCAGAACCATAGCACAAAATTGCCTGAAATTTCTTTTTAACGTACTTTGAATGTTTCTGTCTTTATTTTGGCTACTGTTACTCATTTGATTGCTATTATTGAATTAAATAAAACAAGATAATGTGTAAGAGTTTTTTCAAATGAAATTGTATTAAATATAGTTTCTTTGAATAATTCGTGTAAGTCTTTAGATCATCTTGAATAAGATACTGTAAGTCGTATTTTGATGAAATCAAAATTACTATTACTTAAGCCAAATGACATATGACATAAATAGAGATGCTTAAAATAATAAAGCCATTTCTATATGCTATGGGCTATAATTAAAAATCTGGGCAGGTAACCTAATATTTGTCATAATTAGGTTGGCTTTAAGAACCAATGTAATATTAAAAATATACAAATCACAGACATCAGAAATTATATTGATTTAGTTCTAAAACCACTGATTAATTGAAGGAGTTTACATTTTATACTTATCTGTTTTCTTAATTTTTTCATATTTTAAACTTTGATATTTGTTTAAGATAGTATTTGCTGTCTAAACGACTCAAAATTTTACTTAGTGAGAATAAGTGTTTATACTTTGTGCAATCACACTACAGACACACACCACAATTCAAAGAAAGGGTACTTTAATTATTATTTCAGTACCTAAAGAAAATGCAAAAATAAGAGAGATTCAAATATGAAAATAACTTTAAAATATATAATAATTAAAAATATTCATATCATTACACAGAAGAGGTGAGTTGCCTGATATATCAAATAAGATTCCAAATAGAAACACTTCATCTAATGATGCAGAAGAAGAGACTGAGATGAAGGCTGTTTCTGAGCTGTGAGAGGGATGATAGAAGTATGGTGGGGTCCCAGCTGCTAGCAACAGAAGCTGTTCTCATTCCTGGTCCTGGAGGAGCAGGGGAAACTGTGAGCCCAATGAGGAGCTGTCAAGGGAACAGGGAAAACTGGCCCCAGTGTCCTCCTGTTCTTCCATTACTGCTGGAGCAATGGCAGACACCAAGAAAAAACTGGGTAGTGCAGCCAGGGAAGTTGGCTTTAGATGCACAGCAGGTTGGAACAGAGCCTGAGGGCTTGAAATAATTTGTTGAATAACCAGCACACTTGAATCCATCTGAGTCAAAGAGAGAGAGAGAGAGTGTGTGTTTGTACTCGTGCACTATTGACTTCATGCCTGTCCATTTGTTTAGTGACTAACTTTCTTTAGGAGGGGCAGGAAGATTGACATCTTAGGCACTTTGTTTCTAAGCCCATATGTTATCAGGATCATAGGCATTGTCCATCACCTGAGGCATTATGTCATCATCAAAGTTTTGGCAAAAGCAGGCCTGATTCAGATATCTTGGAAAAGGTGGTTCACTAAATACTGCCTGTCTCAATTCTGGAAAATCTCCACTTTCATGTCAAGTCAGGGTATGCTGCTTTCTTTAGGATTCTTGTGAATCCGAGAGTCTATTCTTTCATGTTTGGTGGCACAGGGATTTATAAGCAGTACCTGATAGGAGATTCTCCACTGTGACTGAAGAGGTTCTTCCAGAGGTGTTTTTTCCTTTTTTTTTTCTCTCAATGACAAAATTCGCTGATTACAAGTAAGATATTTAAGGTCTTTGTCTCCCAAAGGCACAGCATGAAAAGACTGCTCTATCAAAGCACTGTTATTTTTAATAGAAGGTGTTAGGCCTTGCAAAAGTGGAACATCTCCTTTTACCGGGTGTAGGTCAAAAGAAGTAAGAAATAAGTGCATTAGGCAATCTGTGACTGTTTCAATGGATGAGAATGTATGACTTCCAAAAGGAGTGGTTATGAGATTTTAAAGGACCAATGGCAATTGTTTTGGCCAAGGAATTTGGAGAGTTTCTACAAATTTTGCCAGTTTAATCTTAATAATGTCTTTAATGTTGTCCCCTAAATCAGAGGATTTAAGGGTGGTAAGCAGAGTAAAAGTATTGTAAAATCCATCTAACAGCACAAAGTTGTCTAAGATTTGGTCAGAAAGTGGGTTTCTCAATAACTATAAAGTTCAAGAGTTATTCCCCAGGTAGAACTACGTTTCCCAAAGGACTTTAGCCAAATGGGAAACAGTAGCTTATCTGCAAAGGCAGGCTTCCATTCAGTGTGAAAACATACAGACCATGAGTAAAATATATATATATCCATTAGAATGAGGAAGCTGTATGAAATCCATTTACCAGATCTTGAATAGTCTATTAGGCAGTTTAAAATGCCCAAGGACATCATGAACAGGCTTCCCTGCTTGGACAGTGCAACAAGCGAGGTAGGCACTTGTACGATCATGTTAATATTTCCCCACCAATACTGATTCATGAAGACTATCATTTGGTCAGTAGACCTATGTCCTAATGAATATACAGTGATTAAAAAGTGGGGATTTTAGCATGGGTTGTTATTTAATCCTAACCAGAGCCATCTCTTTTAATCAAACCAACAATTTTTGAATTACCACTACTGTTCCTTTTCTGAGGCCCGTCATTGGGCTTCTCTAGCCAATTTTTCTAAATTATCATTTGGGGAAATATCCCTTTGGACAGAGGTTTGGCTGCTCTTGCTCCCTTTTAGGGTGACATTTCTTGCAGAAATATCAACAAAATGATTGCCCTGACCCTCCAGAGACTCAAGTTTACAATGCCTCAAACTTTTGCCAGCGACAATGGCAGGTAAATGTATTTTATCCAATAATTGCTAAATGTGGGTCCATTTTAAATGTTAATGCCTCTGGAAGTAAGAAAGCGATGTTGCTTTTCACAGCATTGCAAAATACTGAGATACCCCAAAAGCATATCTACTATCAATATAAACATTGACCCTTTTGTTTTTGACTAAAGTACAAGCCCATATAAAAGCATGTGCATGAGTGAAGAAGCTGAAGTTGAACAGTTCTATGAAGACCTACAAGCCTTTTAGAACTAACACCCAAAAAAGATGTCCTTTTCATTATAGGGGCTGCTGCTGCTGCTGATAGGTCACTTCAGTCGTGTCCGACTCTATGTGACCACATAGACGGCAGCCTACCAGGTTCCCCTGTCCCTGGGATTCTCTAGGCAAGAACACTGGAGTGGGTTGCCATTTCCTTCTCCAATGCATGAAAGTGAAAAGTGAAAGGGAAATCTCTCAGTCATGTCCGACTCTTAGAGACCCCATGGACTGCAGCCTACCAGGCTCCTCCCTCCATGGGATTTTCCAGGCAAGAGTACTGGGGTGGGTTGCCTTGCCTTCTCCACATTATAGGGGACTGGAGTGCAAAAGTAGGAATTCAAGAAACACCTAGAGTAACAGGCAAATTTGGCCTTGTTATATGGAATGAAGCAGGGCAAATACTAAGAGTTTTCCCAAGAAAATGCACTGGTTGTCAAAAACACCCTCTTCCAACAACACAAGAGAAGACTCTACACATGGACATCACAAGATGATCAACACCGAAATCAGACTGATTATATTGTTTGCAGCCAAAGATGAAGAAGCTCTATATAGTCAACAAAAACAAGACCAGGAGCTGACTGTAGCTCAGATTGCTACTGCTACTGCTAAGTCGCTTCAGTAGTGTCCGACTCTGTGCGACCCCATAGACGGTAGACCACCAGGCTCCCCCGTCCCTGGGATTCTCCAGGTAAGAACACTGGAGTGGGTTGCCATTTCCTTCTCCAATGCATGAAAGAGAAAAGTGAAAGTGAAGTCGCTCAGTTGTGGCTGAATCTTAGCGACCCCATGGACTGCAGCCTACCAGGCTCCTCCGTCCATGGGATTTTCCAGGTGAGAGTACTGGAGTGGATTGCCATTGCCTAACTCCTTATTGCCAAATTCAGACTGAAATAGAAGAAAGTAGGGAAAACCACTAGACCATTCAGATCAGATCAGATCAGATCAGCCGCTCAGTCGTGTCCGACTCTTTCAGGGATGACCTAAATCAAATCCCTTATGATTATACAGTGGAAGTGAGAAATAGATTTAAGGGACTAGATCTGATAGATAGAGTGCCTGATGAACTTTGGACTGAGGTTCATGACATTGTACAGGAGACAGGGATCAAGATCATCCCCATGGAAAAGAAATGCAAAAAAGTAAATTGGCTGTCTGAGGAGGCCTTACAAATAGCTGTGAAAAAAATAAGCCAAAAGCAAAGGAGAAAAGGAAAGATATAAGAATCTGAATGCAGAGTTCCAAAGAATAGCAAGAAGAGATAAGAAAGCAATCAATGCAAAGAAATAGAGGAAAAAGACAGAATGGGAAAGACTAGGGATCTTTTCAAGAAAATTAGAGATACCAAGGGAATATTTCATGCAAAGATGGGCTTGATAAAGGACAGAAATTGTATGGACCTAACAGAAGCAGAAGATATTAAGAAGAGGTGGCAAGAATACACAGAAGAACTGTACAAAAAAGATCTTCATGACCCAGATAATTATGATGGTGTGATCACTGACCTAGAGACAGACATTCTGGAATGTGAAGTCAAGTGGGGCTTAGAAAGCATCACTACGAACAAAGCTAGTGGAGGTGATGGAATTCCAGTTGAGCTATTTCAAATCTTGAAAGATGATGCTGTGAAAGTGCTGCACTTAATATGCCAGCAAATTTGGAAAACTCAGCAGTGACCACAGAACTGGAAAAGGTCAATTTTCATTCCAATACAAAAGAAAGGAAATGCCAAAGAATGCTCAAACTACTACACAATTGCACTCATCTCACGTATGGTAATGCTCAAAATTCTCCAAGCCAGGCTTCAGCAATATGTGAACCATGAACTTCCTGATGTTCAGTCTGGTTTTAGAAAAGGCAGAGGAACCAGAGATCAAATTGCCAACATGCACTGGATCATGGAAAAAGCGAGAGAGTTCCAGAAAAAAACATCTATTTCTGCTTTATTGACTATGCAAAAACCTTTGTGTGGATCACAATAAACTGTGGAAGATTCTCAAAGAGATGAGAATACCAGACCACCTGATCTGCCTCTTGAGAAATCTGTATGCAGGTCAGGAAGCAAGAGTTAGAACTGGACATGGAACAACAGACTGGTTCCAAATAGGAAACCGAATACGTCAAGGCTGTATATTATCACCCTGTTTATTTAACTTATATGCAAAGTACATCATGAGAAACCCTGGACTGGATGAAGCACAAGCTGGAATCGAGATAGCCTGGAGAAATATCAATAACCTCAGACATGCAGATGACACCACCCTTATGGCAGAAAGTGAAGAGGAACTAAAAAGCCTCCTGATGAAGGTGAAAGAGGAGAGTGAAAAAGTTGGCTTAAAGCTCAACATTCAGAAAACAAAGATCATGGCATCTGGTCCCATCACTACATGGGAAATAAATGGAGAAACAGTCGAAACAGTGTCAGACTTTATTTTTCTGGGCTCCAAAATCACTGCAGATGGTGACTGCAGCCATGAAATTAAAAGACTCTTACTCCTTGGAAGGAAAGTTATGACCAACCTAGATAGCATATTCAAAAGCAGAGACATTACTTTGCCAACAAAGGTACGTCTAGTCAAGGGTATCATTTTTCCAATGGTCGTGTATGGATGTGAGAGTTGGACTGTGAAAAAAGCTGAGCACCAAAGAATTGATGCTTTTGAATTGTGGTGTTGGAGAAGACTCTTGAGAGTCCCTTGGACTGCAAGGAGATCCAACCAGTCCATTCTGAAGGAGATCAGCCCTGGGATTTCTTTGGAAGGAATGATGCTAAAGCTGAAACTCCAGTACTTTGGACACCTCATGGGAAGAGTTGACTCATTGGAGAAGACTCTGATGCTGGGAGGGATTGGGGGCAGGAGGAGAAGGGGACGACAGAGGATGAGATGGCTGGATAGCATCACTGACTCGATGGATGTGAGTCTGAGTGAACTCTGGGAGTTGGTGATGGGCCGGGAGGCCTGTCGTGCTGCGATTCATGGGGTCACAAAGAGTCGGACATGACCAAGTGACTGAATTGAACTGTACTGATGAGTGCTAAGTCACTTCAGTCATATCCATCTCTTTGTGACCTTATGGCCTGTAGCCAGCCAGGCTCCTCATCCATGAGATTCTCCTGGCAAGAATATAGAGCATATAACTCAATTTTTGGGGCTAAAATAGCCATAGGTAAGCATGTTGCCTCAACAACATTAAAAGGAGTTGCAACAGCATTCCCAGCACAGTATTTGCCATTGTAACTCTTTTTTTTTTTTTTTTTGATTGATAAATTTTAGTTCCCCAACCAGGGATTGAACCTTTATTATGGAGTTCTAACCACTGGACTACCAAGGAAGTCCCATTATCACCTTTTAAAAAGAATCATCAATGAACCATGAGAAGTCAGTTATACAGAGGAATTTCCTGTAGATCATTACTAGGATTCAGGAGATGGCTTTCAGAATTTAGCAGCCAGTGACACAATGGATGAAAGAAGCCAGGTTGACTGAGCTCAGTCATATCCAACTCTTTGTGACCCCATGGAGTGTTAGACAAGATCCTTTGTCCATGGGATTATCTAGGCAAAAATACTGGAGTGGGATGCTATTTCCTCCTCCAGGGGATCTTCTAAACCCAGGGATTGAGCCCACATCTCTTATGTCTCCTGCATTGGCAGGTGAATTCTCTACCACTGAGCCACTTGGAAAGCAGGCAGATTCTTAACCACTACTACTTACCACTAGGGAAGTCAAACTTTGGTGTTTCTTTAGCCATCCTTAGTTATAGTTAAGTTTCAATGAAATCATGTTGTCCAACTTTCTTGTTAGGATATTAGGTGATTTTTTAAATACCCTAATTCTCTCTGGAAAAGTTTGACCTGAAGTGAGCCATTGATTTTGTGACAATATATTTTTTTATAACTTGAATAGTTATCATTAATGTGCAAGCAGAAACCAAGCACCCTTCCAATTGTCTAGGACACAGTGTCATGATGTTCATCTTTGCTCTTTGTCAGAGCCAAGAGATACAGTGGTGAAAGCAGGGTTGGATGCACCTTCATCCCATGCATATAACTGTATGGTTTCATTCTTGCCTTAACCACCTCATGAAATAAACAGTCTACTCTGACTTCTGGCAGGAGATTGACAGGAGGAAGTATGGTGAACTGGGGCCCAGTAGGATAGACAATCACTAGATTAACAGTGATCCAGGGAAGCCAGACTTGTGGTTTGCACTAGAATCTGGTAGATGAGAATGGGAAAAAACAGAGGGAGTTTAAAGGAATTATGGAGGATGTAGAGGTGATGAATGAGGGACAGGTCAGGAGGGGTCTGCAGGCCCCTAGACTCAGCAAGCTAATATACGGATAAGACGTTATGTACTGACACCGGGGACTGTGGAGAAAATTGAGTCATCCATGGCTCACTTCCCAAAGGACAGACATAAGTCTGTGACCTGTGGCCTTTCCCTGGAAATGGCCATGTCCTTGGCTAGTATTAGTCTGTGGCTGAAAAGAACTTCTGAGAGGGGAATTGGGAACAGCCTTGCTTTCATTTTGTACATCAGCTTTGCCAGGCTATTTGTGCCCTCCTGTCTATGCCTGAGCTGAAACTTGGCCAGAAATGCCACTATCCACTTCATCTTTCCCACACTCCTACCCTATAATCATCTAAAGATTCTCACTCTTCATTTTTTTCTGGTGAAACATAAACATCACCTGAAAGCAACACAGAGCATCAGAACTACCCCTCCCACCCTGCCAAGACCTGTTGAGTCAGGATCTGCTTTGCAACAAGATCTCCAAGTGATTGATACAACATTTTTAAACTGTAAAAAGCACTGAGATAACTCCTACTCATCCTTTACTATTTAGCTCAGAGACCACGTTCTCCACAGAGCCCTAACCTCCCACCCCACAGCCAACCTGCTGCAGGGACAGTTAGAGCCTGGCATGGTGCCATCAATGAGTGCACAGTCCATGTTCATTACCACTTCTCTTTCATGGGTCTTTCTCTTCCACTGATTGGGCACTGCAGTGGAGTAAAATTAATGTTCATTTTGGTATCTGCAAGAGTGGCATTATAGACTGAACTCTTTGTGCCTCTCCTTTACCTGATCACCTGAACCTTGAGGAGGGGCAGACACCATGTGCAGTGCCAACGGACATGCCTGCTTCATGTGCTTCTGCTTGGAAATCAGGATTTCACTGGCCGTAATGTATCTATGTGTACTAAGTCACTTCAGTCATGGCTGACTCTTTGTGACCCTATGGACCATAGCCCGCCAGGCTCCTCTATCCATGGGATTCTCCAAGCAAGAATACTGAAGTGGGTTGCCATTCCCTTCCCTATGCCTTGTTGACTTTTCTCCTGCAAATAATTTACTGTCGTTAGTGCCCTGTATGAACAAGGCTATTAATACATTCGAAGAGTCATTCTCCATTTCTCTTTAATGACCTCACGACTGACCAGACTTAGCCCTGTCTGTCCTCATCCTGGATCCATGTGGTGACCACCTCAGTGCCAGGCCCCAAAGCTTCATGCAGACCCCTGGGAAGCACCTAATCAAAGGGCGCACTCACTTTCCCACTCCACATTCCACCCTCTCCACAACCAGACAAATCTGGGTAGTATATACATCATGCCATGCCCCCAGACATCAACCCTCTCCCTCGAGGATTAAAACCTGGTGCCCCTACACTGCAGTAGAGACAAGTCTCTCCCTGGCCTCTACCCAGCTCCCCTCTTCCCTGTGAACTTAGCTCAGTTTCTACTGCCCCAGAAATTCAGCTCTCAAACAACGTATTTTATTTTTTTTATTGATATATAGCTGCTTTGTGTTAGTTTCCTTTGTATAACAAAATGAATTACCTATGTGTGTGTATATGTATATATACCCTAGCTATATGTGTGTGTGTATATGTATGTCTGAATATATATATTCCCTCCTTCATGGATCTCCCTCCCCCTATCCCACTCACCTAGAGTGAACCTAGAGTCTGTCAGAGTGAAGTTAGTCAGAAAGAGAAAAAAAATATATTGTGTATTAATGCATATATGTGGAATCTAGAAAAATAGTGCAGATGAACCTATTTGCAAGGCAGGAATAGAGCCTCAGGCAATTTAGACTTCTTATTCTCCCTACATATATCTCCCTACCAGAGTTAATGCCCTCTAACCTCCCAGGAAAATCTTCTTGTTAGAAATCAACATAAATATTACTTCCTGGGTTTCATGCAAATTACCTATCACCCCTACTGGATTTGTCTGAAAAGCAGATAACATCATCCTTTGTTTGCTTTTTATTATCTGACATTGCCCCTCACTAAAATGCAACCTTTGAAGTCCACAGGACTCATTAGTTCTGGAGATTTTTTTCATCTCTGCGTCACAAACTTCTAGAATAGTACTGTAGACATTATAGAAGCTCCATAGTCCTTTGTTAAGTATATGGGTATGAATGAAGACACACATACTTTGGATCAAAGAGAGTTAATTGTTCTGGCTACTCTCTGAATTCTTTTGAGCTTTCTGTCTGGTTTGCTCAAACTAGCCAAGCTCTCTGGGAGGCGGCTTATTACTCCTGCAGGAAACAAGAGGACTGTGCCACAGAGAGTAGGAGCAGGTTACCTGCTACCCTGACAGCCCCCCACTGGGTTCTGATGACATCTCTTCCCTCTCCTTTCTACAGGCATAGAAATGGGAGCAGTGTTTAACTTGCCAGCACCTGGTACCTTCCCAACCTGTGTCCTTCTCATCCCTGAAACAGCTCTGAACCACACTCATCTTTGTCTCTTTATCTGCAGCATTTGAATGAAGTGTTTCTAATTGGAATCTCTTCTAAATCATCAGAAGAAACTACCTCTTTTCTGGATAAGTGATTTAAGAATCTATTTGTAAATACAAATTGTACACACACATTTTTTTTCTTATTCATTTACTTTTTATTTAAATAATTAAAAATATTTTGCAACTCTATTTTTATATTTTTCAAGTACTCACAAACAATTAAGAGAGATTACTGTTTGCTTTGTGGGGTGTGTGTGTACGTGTGTGTGTGTTTGCCTTTAAGAGAAAATATTTTCATTTTGACTGGTAAGCTTTAGAATTTTAAGAAACAAGCAATCTTAAATAAAATATCAAAGATTAAGAAAATAGTACAAAACAAATAAGTGATTCCAAAATTGACAAAATAATTCCAAAATTCCAATCTATGAATTTATACTAATCTTAGAATATTTGGAACTAAAATGCAAGTTTAGTAGCAAACTAATGAAATATTATGTAGTTTGAATGGAATCAAGTTTTGTTTAATTTTTTTTTTGCATTTTTAAAGCAAAAAATTTATTCAAGTAAATATTAGATTAATTCTAAAGATTTGTAATATTAGCTGTGCTTTACAGATAGTTTATTAGCTCAAATGTCTTTACTTATATCAAACTTACAAGATGACTATAAGGGTCATTTAATTTGAATCAAAATATAATACTTAAAATATATGATGCCAAAGGATCCTATGGGGAACTTCCATGTTCCTGGGAATTGTATTGATATTATCAAATCTATTTTACAGATTACTACCATAAAGCTACTATAAAGTTAAAATTCTATACTAATAAGAGTAATGATGACAAGCTTAACTAACAAGAGGTTAATCAAAATTACCTTAACAGAAATGTATGCACATGTTGAGCTAAAGTTATGGGTGTCCAGGGACACTATTCTGAGTCAAACTTGACAGTGACCCTAGATCCTTCAGCATTCATAGCATGATTTTCTTGCTTTCTGGTGATCCGGAAGACACAGGGGATCCCCTGATATTTCTGGGACTCTGTTGGCTGTAAGTGGAGTGGTAGGCTGCAAATTGGACCCAGTTTTGGTCAGCATCTGCCTGTTGTTCTCAATTTTTTTCCTCAGTACCCACCAGTCTTGAGCCCTTTCTCACTGACACAGATCTCCTTTCCATGGTAGGAAGTGTTTCCTTTCAATTCTTTGCCCAGGCCTTCTGCCATCTTCTTATAGAAGTCTCAGTACTGATAGGTAGCTTTGGCTTTCATTTTTCTACACTTGCTGGGAAGTTTTTGTTTGTTTGTTTGTTTTTTCCATTTTCTAAGCATTACATTTTCTCTGCACACAATTTTTGTGAAGTTGTGTTAAATGATCTTCAGGCACTTCAGGCAGAATTCTCAGCTTTAGCCTCAGCTGCCAAATCTCTTCCAGCGGCGAATTCTCACACTGCAGAGACATTTCTTTCATGTGAGACTGGATATTTGTCCTGGAAGCTCTTCATTCATTTGCTTTTCTTCCCACAGTTGTTGGGCTATTTTTTGCTGTTTCTCTTCAGGACTCTGAATGGAACACATTGAAGGCGGCATCATCAACGACACATTCTTTTTTATTATTATTATTTTAAACTTTATTTTATTATTTAACTTTACAATATTGTATTGGTTCTTATCAGCTTCTGGCCTATGAATGGATCGATCAATGGCCATTTCTGGCTTCTCTCTACTTCTGGGCTTTTAAGTTCCCATTATCCATGTGATCTCTAAGGAGGTCAAGCAAGAGGATGGCCTTTAGCATGTATTCAGCCTCTGATGTTAGATGGTTACATTTATCATTCAGGATTTGTTCCATTCATGTGTTTGACTGTTCCAGCCTTGTTTTCTCCTTCTCCTTTTCCTGCACTCTCAGCTTCCATCTCACAATTTCTTGGATGAATATTTCTGGACTTTCTGGAAAATGAGTATTTTTGTTCATGTCATTCATTATTTTCTTCTGAAGTTGTCCTTTATTTTTCTCTGATGCAGTTAAGATGGGTTTTCCATGAGTCACTTGGGAAAGTTGAGCAAGCTGGATCTTCTGTGCCTTTTGCAGAAAGTCCGCAGTGCTCAGAAATGATGACCTGTTCATCATTGTATTCAGTGTGGACAAGCACAAGGTTTGCAACTGGAGTGGTGGGACTGACCTCCACCCCAGGTGGCCTGAGGGCTTCTTTAGCTCTTGTCATGGGTTCAGTATTCTCACTATATTCTCTGAAAATTGCCTTGTGGGCAGAATACGTTTTGTCCAGTGACTTCACACTTTTTAAAACGATAAGTCCCTTTACTATCAAAACTAGCAGCATCACAGTGCATACCAGGATTTCCCAGGAAATATCAGGGAGATCAGGAATGTGTCTCAAGCTTCCAGCAATCACCAGCAGAGCACTCCTCAGTCGCTTCATGACCAGCTAGAGAGTAGACCTGGTGGCAATCAATAGTCCTTCATGGCTTTGTAGGGCTCCATAGCTCTGCCTCTGAGGACCAGTGTCCTGTGCTCCTCAGCTGACCACTCAGAAGCTTACAAGAGTGTTTTGCATCTATGCTAACTGGTGCCTGACAATCTGGAATGTTCAGTTAGGATGAGTGAGGGGAGGTCAGCCATGTTTTAGGAAACATTTCTCCCTAACTTTGCTTTTAAAATAGAAAGACATGTCAGTTGTATAAGCTGTGGGAACAATGAAAAGGCTTGTTGCAGCCTGGAGCTTGGCCATTCTAGGCCATGTCTGGCCCTACAGCAAAATTAAAGCTTCCAGGCAGAAGCAAGATACATTTCTTTTCCACGCACATGAATAAGTCAGGGCTGAGTGATAAGGCCAGGTCTCGATGGTGCGGTCCCTTCTTCTAATTTAACATTTCTTTCTGTTGTATAGAAACTCCCAAAGTTCAGACCTCTCTGAGGCTACCTCTCTCCTTGAGTTTGGTTACTATGGGCAGGCAAGGATCTATGGTGAATTTTAAGATATTCAATATCTAAAATGGTACACTGTTGTGCTTGGCAAAAAGTGTGTGCTTAATAAATGACAGCCAATTTAATGTAATAAAATAAACAAACAAAACTAGAAAAAATTAAGTTAGCATCTATCTGAACAGGATATTAAAAGGAATAAAAGTAGTCAACAAAGACAGAGAAAAAAAATGATCAGATTTTAACCACATGAAAATTCAAATTGTATAGGGCATATTAAGAAATAATATACAAAATTAAACATAAGAATACTTTACATTATATATATATATACACACACTGCATAACTGGTTACCATTTATGATGTATATAGAAGAAAATGAAAAACATTTAACTTCGAGGTTAAAAAGTACAAAGAATCAAGAATATCACTATGCACAAAAGTGAAGTTAAAAACCAAAATTTTAATTATGAAACTACAAATAATTTGAAAATTATTTATACTAATTTTTGGTCATGATATTCTAAATTGAGTATTCTCGTTCTGCTGTTGGAAGACCTAATTGGTACAAACACTCTGGAATGCTTCTGCTAAAGTTTATCAAGAGCCTTAAAAGTCTTACATTTGACATAATTGAGCATAAGAGCTCCAGTTAAAAGACAACAGACGAAGTATATAATCAATATCTGGACCAAATTTGTTTTTTATTTACTGCAAGTATTGATGTTTATTGCAGAATAACGTGTAATAGCAGAAACCTGGAAACATCACTCAAAGTTTAAATATAAGGGAAAGATTTAACTCAGAGGTCAATTCATGATGATGCTACATAGGTTTGCAGAACAAGAGGATTTGGGGAAGGGGTAAATAACTTGATATTGCTTATTGTTGGGAAACTTTTGTTTGGACAGTTGGATTGAAGGGTGCTTATTACTTTATATACAATGGGTGGTTGCCAGCAAGGAACAAGTGTGGGGGCAAAATAGGTGAAAGGAATTAAGAAATACAAACTTCCTGTTGCAAAACAAATAAGTCACAGGTATATAATACACAGCATAAGGAATGCAGTGAATCATGCTCTAATAATTTGTATGTTAACAGACAGTTACTAAACTTATAGTGCTTGCATTTTATAATGTATTTAAATCATTATGTTGTACACCTAAATAACAAAAGATGACTTATAAACTATACTTCATATCAAACAAAATGAAACAGGTTTAAATGGTCAGAATACTTGAACAGACACATTGCCAACTAAGATATATAGTTCATAAAGTCATGAAAAGATATTCAACATCATTATTCATCAAGGAAATACACATTAAAATTACTCTGATATACTTCTATATACCTCTTTGAATGGCCAATTAAAAAATTAGCCTAGCAAGTCTTTCAAAAAACATAGAGTATGTGGAAATTTCACACATTTCTTCTGGGAGTATAAAATGACACAACCACTTTCTAAAACTGATTGCAAGTTTCTTGAAATTTAATTATATATCAACCCTATGACAAAGAAGTTGATAACTAGAAAAATGAAAACACATGTCTACAAAAAAGCCTTGCATAAAAATATCAATAGCAGCTTTATCCATACCAGGGCCCAAGTATTCAAATGCCCTTGAACTTGTGAATGAATAATGAATTTGTAGTATATCCATACAATGGAACAGATAATAAGATCAAATTACTGAACACACAGTAATGATGAATGAATTTGAGAAGCATCAATCTGAGTGAAAGACAGATCACACATACACAAGCACACAGCACTGTATATACATAAATATACAAAACTGTAGATTATGAAAAATAATATATGGTGTAGTCATAATAGGTTATTTCTTGGATTCTGAGAATTGATCAGAAAGGAACACAGAAGGAACTTTTTAAACTAAGGACAACATTTATATAGTATTGATGTGTGAGTTATATGCATACCCATATATGCATGATGTGTGGGTTATTCATAGCTATATGCATCCTTCAGATAGGATCAAGGTAATTACTCAAGATCTGTGCATTTTACCATGTACACATGAAACTTCACATTTTAAAAAATGAGAAAAAATAAAGGTCTTTCCATTTTAGAGTATGGAAAAATATGATGCAGCCCAAACAAACCCCACAGCCTTTTGAAATATTTTTAGTAGCATGATGGGTGGGGAGGTTTATGATAGGATGCAAATTCTTTAAAGGCTATATTGAAGTGTATATGGCAAGATCACACTTCTACAGAAAAATGTATGTGTGAATAAATAAGGAAAGAAGTCCAAGAAAATGTCTCTGGTTGGTGGGATTGTATGTAATTTTAATCTTTTTTCTTTACATTTTTCTATGTAATTCTATCCGGGGATTGAATATGCATTCTTTTCTAATCAGAAATAAATGAAAAGATGCTCAACATCACTCATTATCAGAGAAATGCAAATCAAAACCACAATGAGGTACCATTTCACACCAGTCAGAATGGCTGCAATCCAAAAGTCTACAAGCAATACATGCTGGAGAGGGTGTGGAGAAAAGGGAACCCTCTTACACTGTTGGTGGTAATGCAAACTAGTACAGCCACTATGGAGAAAAGTGTGGAAAATCCTTAAAAACCTGGGAATAGAACTGCCTTATGACCCAGCAATCCCACTGATGGGCATACACACTGAGGAAACCAGAATTGAAAGAGACACGTGTACCCCAGTGTTCATCGTAGCAATGTTTATAATAGCCAGGACATGGAAGCAACGTAGATGTCCATCAGCAGATAAATGGATAAGAAAGCTGTGGTACATATACACAATGGAGTATTACTCAGCCATTAAAAAGAATACATTTGAATCAGTTCTAATGAGGTGGATGAAACTGGAGCCTATTATATAGAGTGAAGTAAGCCGGAAAGAAAAACACCAATACAGTATACTAACACATATATATGGAATTTAGAAAGATGGTAATGATAACCCTGTATGGGAGACAGCAAAAGAGACACAGATGTATAGGATAGTCTTTTGGACTCTGTGGGAGAGGGAGAAGGTGGGATAATTTGGGAGAATGGCATTGAAACATGTATAATATCATATATGAAACGAATCACCAGTCCAATTTTGATGCATGGTACTGGTTCCTTGGGGCTGTTGCACTGGGATGACCCAGAGGGATGGTACGGGGAGGGAGGAGGGAGGGGGATTCAGGATGGGGAACACATGTATACCTGTGGCGGATTCATGTTGATGTATGGCAAAACCAATACAATATTGTAAAGTAATTAACCTCCAATTAAAATAAATAAATTCATATTTAAAAAAAATAAAGACCTGTCCCACCAGGAAAAAAAAAAAAGGAAAGAGAATACCATTTGTGTGTATTCATAGCTTACCTGTATAGGGCCTGTTTTGAATAAAATTATTTCTAGAATTAAAAAAAAAAAGAAATAAGCAGTGCTGTTTCTTTTTTTAAGTAATATTTTACAGCATATACCTTGCTCTTATTCAAGTTGCATGGCTTTAGTTTTCTGTTGCTGTCATAAAAAATTGCCACAAATTTAAAGGCCTCAATTATATTCACTTAACATTTCACAGACCTATCTGCTCTACTAGTTTCTCTGCTTTGGGTTCACAAAACTGGAAGCAAGGTATCAGTTGGGCTTCCACTGGGAGGGACAGGGGAAAATCTGACCCCAATGTCATTCAGGCCCTTAGCCAAACCCAGTCCCCTGTGGTTGTAGAGCTGAAGTCCTTTTTGCTTGCATATCAGCTGAATGCTGCCTTGAGATTCTATAAGTTTCTCTTTGATACTTGGACATGACTCCTCATCTTAGAGCCAGGAAAGCCAAGACAAACCCTTCTCCATCTTCTGCTGCACATCACCTTTGCTTTCATCTGAAGAAACTTTTCTTCTTTTAAAAATTCATGTGGCTAAAGGGGATTTTTCCAGGTAATCCAAGATAATCTCCTTATCTTGAAACTCATAATCTAAATCACACCTGCAAAATGTCTTTTGCCAAGTAACACAACACATTCACAGGTTCCAGGGATTAACACATGATCTTTCCTTTGTGGAGGGTGGTGGTGGTGGTAGTGGTGTAGAGATTACTCTTCTGCCTCCCACTTGCATTTATTCTAAATTAGGAACAAATTACATTGGTTGTACAGTCGAGCACATGGTATTGCACCCTGGGAGATTCTCAGTTCATGGAACGTTAATAAATAAAATGACACATGTTAAACTTCTAACCTATAGAACTGTAAAATAACAAATTTGTGTTGTTTACGCCTGTAAATTTTTGGTGAATTGTTACAGCATCATCAGGAAATTAAGACAGATGTCCAAGGTAACATCTCTGTAAAAGCCAAAAAAAAAAAAACAATACTTACCTAAATATCTATCAAAAAATAACAACATTTACAATGTCCTTTAAGTCTCGGTTTATGAAAATATAAAAGAATATAGCAGTGAGAAAAAAAAAAAAAAGGAGTAATCAAAGGTATTAACAGAAGAAGGTCCTAGTGATCATATTACATTAATTATAGTATAGTGTTTTCAACAGATGTAAAAAAAATACATTTAAATGATTAGGTTGAAATCAAATAATGAAGTACTTTGGAAGATCACCTGGAGAAGGAAATGGCAACCCACTCTGGTACTCTTGCCTGGAAAATCCCATGGATGGAGATGCCCGTAGGCTAGAGTCTATGGTAGGTTACAGTCTATGGGGTCACAGAGAGTCAGACATGACTGAATAACTTCACTTTCATTTTCTTTTGAATAATACAGAAAGAAATGATGACTTTCTCCAGGGCCGTATGAGTTAAAAAATAACTAACAATGATCCCAAATGAATCAATCAATCAATCAATCTCTCTCTCAGTCTCTTTCTCTCCCTCTCTCCTCTCTCTTTGGGTCTCTCTTTCACATACACATATCTATATTTGCCTACTTTTTTATTGACCTGGATATAACCTTTTTATCAATTAATATATCTTAATAGAAAGGAAGATCCTAACAGATACCAGTGAAAAAGAGCATATGTAAAATTGAACTGCATTCAAAATAATAGATGCCCTGAAGCTTTTAAAGACATGATTATAATACAACAGATTGAATATCAATAACTGATATGTAAGGGAGAAGACAGAGAAAACCATTCCAGGATAAGAAAGGATATAATCAGCATGTGTGTGTGTGTGTGTGTGTGTGTGTGTATATCAATAACTGATACGTAAGGGAGAAGACAGTGAAAACCATTCCAGGATAAGAAAGGATATAATCAGCATGTGTGTGTCTCTGTGTGTCTGTGTGTGTGTGTGTGTCTGTGTGTGTTTGGTCTCTAACAAAAAATGCAGATTCTTGCATAAAATTTAGAAATTTGAATCAGTAGGTCTAGGAGAAGTCAGTGATCCTGTATGTTTAAACATCAGCAGATGTCTTTAATGCATGTGATCTATGAGCCACACTTTGACAAACACTGCTTTAAATGAACTCAGATGTTGCCCTTTGGAGATACCTATTATGACCTCACAAGCCTAGATTGTGTCTTTTTCTATTTCTGAATAGCTATTTATCATTTCTTTGGAGTTTTGATCACCCCAAAATAATAGATTTCTGTTTTATGGAGTTCTCTTTCACTGATGATTAAAATCTTTTACTAAAAAATTATATATTACAAGTCTTTGCTTATTCTGCCCCCAATTCATTTGTCATGTGGTAGATGGCTGAATTAATATTTGATAAAATAATGAACGAATGACTTAATTAACTTTTCAAGTTTAACATTTAGGGCTTAGTTACAAGCAACAGACTTAACTCTCTCTAGCTAATGCAGAAAATAAATATATTAAAGAGATGTTTGATAATATAACTAATCATTGGGAAAACCAGAAATTAAGATAGATTGAGGCTCAGATGCTTGAAGAAATAAACAGTCAAAAAATGCCAAAAGAATAGCCTGATGCCAATGATGCCACTTTTCTATAACACTTATGGAATTGAACCTTCAAGTTGAAACTAAGAACACCACTAACATACTTACCCTTATAACCACCATTTTTTCTGTCATATTCAGCTTCTTAACAACTGCAAGGAACCTTTGCCATCATCTCCTCTAGCAAAATTTGTTACTGTAGAACTTGTTCTCTCATGTCATAAACTTTTAAAATAAAAGTCTCATTCAGATTGTAGGTCACATGCCCAAATTCTGGCTTCCAGAAAGCCTGAAAATTTGAATTCTTTCAGGTCAGAGGGCAAGGCTGATCATACCTATTATATCAGTCAAGGTATTTTCTGCCCCCTATTCATGGAAGACATTGTGCCTGCACTGAGGTGAAGTTCCCTCCACCAAAAGACTTCAAGTTCCATTCAGTTCAGCTTTCACAAAACAAGTTAATGTCACAACAAGTTAATTTTTGAATACTTGGTATGGAATTGACACATTTGGATAATCACAAGAAAAATAACTTCTCCAAAATTTTGCTTCACTTTGGGACCTACATTTGAGGCATCTACTGATCTACACAGATAAAACTCTTCACACATGACAGTATTTTTCAAAGGTAAAAAATAAAACTAAGATGGCTTGGCAATAAAATTATATTGCTAGAATGAAGTTATTGGTATGACAATGAAAGTCAGATGAAAGCTACTTAAAATGAGTGACAGTACAATTCCAAATCTTAATAAGGACAAGAAAGTGCCTAGAAATTCCACAAAAGGGTCATCCAAAATATTCACAGAAACTTTCTGAATATAACTCAAAATGAAACTATGGCAAAAATGGACAATTATTTGCCTTCTATTTCTGTTTTCAATTCATATGCATAAATACATTATGCATACATTTATACTGAATGTATTTTGAGTATCCTTGCCAGTTTTTATAAATTCACTTCGGTTAGGGCTTCTATAGAATATTGCTGAGTCAAATATATTTCATGCATGTGATATCTGCTCATCTTTTCTCTAGTGTCAAGGAAATATCTATATTAAAGTACACACTTTATTACCAAGACAGATTGTTGGGATTTATTCTTGACATTGACTTATTTCTGTACATCCACATTAATTCATCACCTTGGCAAAATTACTTTATATTTAAAGTATTTTTGGTCTTCCATTGCTACTCATCTTCATGAGCAAAATCTTTCTATTAATATCCTGTCCTTTTTCACATTTCCATCCTCCCAAATGTAACCTCCCTTTACTAGTAGTTTATTATGAAATTATTGATATATTAGCCTTCTGCTTAAATTGTTCTAGGTACTTTGCTATGCTATGCTAAGTCACTTCAGTCGTGTCCGACTCTGTGCGACCCCATAGACGGCAGCCCACCAGGCTCCCCCGTCCCTGGGATTCTCCAGGCAAGAACACTGGAGTGGGTTGCCATTTCCTTCTCCAGTGCATGAAAGTGAAAAGTAAAAGTGAAGTCGCTCAGTCGTGTCCGACTCTTAGTGACCGCGTGGACTGCAGTCTACCAGGCTCCTCTGTCCATGGGATTTTCCAGGCAAGAGTATTGGAGTGGGGTGCCATTGCCTTACTTTAAAAATATATAATTGAACTTTCTACTAATCCTACTGGGCTCCGATACTGCTGTCTTCATCCATTGCCACATCTGCTTCACTCACCCCACTTCCATCATACCTGCGTTTATTCAGTTCCTCAGATGCCGGAAATCCTTTCCCATTGTAGAGCCTTACACTAGGAATTTCACCATGAAAGTTCTGATTTAATGTCTTATTCCTCAGAGAAGTATTCATACCTTCTCACAGCTAGGTTAGTACTCCTCATGCCTTTGTCTTCTCTCAGACCCTAGTCTGATAAATACGATAAAATTTCTTATTTTATACTCATGTTTATTTAATTATCTGTCTCTTCCATTGAGCTATAAACTCCATGTGGTCAGAGACCATGTAGAGAGCTATTTTATTCACCACTATAGCTATACATTTAGCACTGTTGCCGCTAAGTCACTTCAGTTGTATCCGACTCTGTGCAACCCCATGGACTGCAGCCCACCAGGCTCCCCTGTCCCCGAGATTCTCCAGGCAAGAACACTGGAGTGGGTTGACATTTCGGGAGAAGGCAATGGCACCCTACTCCAGTACTCTTCCCTGGAAAATCCCACGGACAGAGGAGCCTGGAAGGCTGCAGTCCATGGGGTTGCTAAGGGTGGGACACAACTGTGCGACTTCACTTTCACTTTTCACTTTTAGCACAGTAACTAGCAAATAACAGATGCCCAGAACATTTAGCACTATTTGCTCTATCATTGGTGCTGTTTCTCTACAAATGTAAACACACATACCCTCAAATGGTTAAGAAAATCATTGTATGTATTATATATATGCATATATAGATGAATATATATTGTACATACATCTGTGTCTATATATATATTGTATGTACTATATATTATATACACATATATTATTTCATTTATTTTTCCTGAACCACCTGGGGATGACTTACTTACACAATAGTTTGCTTAGCGTTAAATATATCATGGTTTTACATATATATATATATATATATATATATATATATATCATTAAGAATGAGGGTGATATTATAAATAATCATAGTGTGAGCACCCTATGTAACTTTTATCTTTATACAGTGCCTTTGTCAAATTTACTATTTGTATTCAAATATTTTCAATTAAGCTCATAAAGCCACTTAAGGTTTGCTTTTACTTCTTAAAACAATATTCAATCTGTAATCACATGATACATGCATTTTCATGTTATTTTTTAAGTTTCATTTAAGGCAGAATAATTCTTACCCCCTTATTTGTAATTTATGACATTAATTTTTAAAAAAATGTACGAACTTTTTATTTTAATGGAATGTTCTGCATTTTGAGTTTATCTGATATTCTCTCAAATACAATATAGATATAACTGGAATGTACTTCTTTTTAAGTTCTTGGTTCTTCAATTGTATTCCTTGACAGAGTCATTCTAAAAGATATGTGAGAAAGCAAGTTTTGGCTCATGCTCTACAAAAGTTCAATTCTTCAGATGGTAGAGTTCCAAAAATGTTGGATCATTGTGAAACTCCAGAGGAGAGTAAGGAAAGAATTCCAGTGAGAAAAATGTGATTGCCTTCACTATTTCCAAGCTGAAAATACTTGAATGAGATGACAATAAGAGCAATCTCAAATCCTTTGCCTTTCAAGACTTCAATCTCTCTAGCTCTACCAGAAACAATAAAGTAGTATTTTTCACCAGTCCAAGTGAACGTTTTTTTTCCAAGTCTTTGAAATCTTTCCTAAGAGTGTGTGTGTGTGTGTATCTATCTACATATATATATATATTAGGGAGAAGGAAAGGTAAATGGGTAAGTTTCACCAGTCAATCCTAAAGGAAATCAGTCCTGAATATTTACTGGAAGGATCGGTGCTAAAGCTGAAGTTCCAATACTTTGGCCACCTGGTGTGAAGAACTAACTCATTGGAAAAGACCCTGATGCTGGGAAGGATTGAAGGCAGGAGGAGAAAGGAATGGCAAAGGACAAGATGGTTGGAAGGCATCACCAACTCAATGGACATGAGTTTGATCAAGCTCTAGGAGTTGGTGATGGACAGGGAAGCCTGGTGTGCTATAGTCATGGGGGCACAAAGAGTTGGACATGACTAACTGAACTGACTGCTCATGAGAGTGAAATAAGAAGTTTGATAAATTCATTGACTACAGTTTTTTTTTTAAGTATTTTTCAATCTAAAATAACAGTTTATTATGATATAGTCACTTTAAAGAAATGCAACTGGAAAAATAAATAATTAGAATGTTATTTAAGTATTAATATAAAATATATATCACAAAGGAATGTTTATAGTAACATTGGAAATGACTATTAAGCTAACTGCTCTTATTTCCACTTGTTTTTTAGAATAATTTTCCTCAATTGCTATCTCTGGTGGAGTTTGTACCAGATACGAAGCAGATATGAGATTGCTGGGGGTTAATTTCTGCTTCCATGGAAACTACTCAGGTGTGTGTTGGTTTTAAATGAATTCCTGCAGATTGACCCTTAGAGGCTCAAAAAACAGCTTTCTTAGAAATGAAGCCCCACACTGAGAGTAGAAAAGTCTTTCATATTTAACTTCCTTTGTAATATTTATGCCAGTTAAAATTTCCAACATTTAGGAAACTACATTTTCAGAATATACTTCACTGTGACAAAAATGTGTCCATTTAAATGAACAGTGATGCTGAAGGTTTAAGAACATTTCTTTTCACATGTCAGACGTTAGGTTAGGTTACTAAGGACATTTGTTGTAGTGATATCCTTTGATACCAGAATGTGGTAATTAACAATAGGATAATTAGAAGTCAGAGGGAGAAAGACAAATACCACATGCATGATATTTGTGGTAAGATCTACATGTACATGTGGGATCTAAAATATGATACAAATGAACTTACTTACAAAACAGAAGCAGACTCACAGAGGTGGAAAGCAAACATGGTTACCAAAGGAGAAAAGGTATAGAGGAGGGATAAATTAGGAGTTTAGGATTAGAACATAAAAACTACTGCATATAAAATAGAGAATCAATAAGGTCCTACTGTAGAGCATAGGGGACCATATTCAACAGCCTAAAATAAACCATGATGAAAAGTAATATGAAAAAAATATGTATGTGTAACTGAACAATGCACTTTGCTAGAAACTAGCAACCATTGTAAGCCATCTATACTTCAATAAAAATAAAAATAAATTACTCATATATTTAAAAAAGAAATAGGATAATCAAGACAGAATTGCTGGCCTCAAGGAAACTTCCACATAGCTGTAAACAGATGACAAACATAAAATTCTAAGACAAATGCCAATTGCAGTAGCCATTATAAGTGTACAGGACATTATGGAAATAGCAGAAGGGGTAGGTTACCCTGGGCAGAAAGCATATTCATGAAGAGCTACATGAAGTAGATGATGCTCGAACTGAATATACAGAGTGAAGTGAGAAACCTAATGGAGAGTGTGGAGAGAATGCACAGTAGAGTAGGAGTGGGAGGCAGCTTTAATAAAAGCATAGAGAAGAGAGCCGTGTGTTGCCTGAAGTAGCCAGGACTCATTTGAGGCTTTTGAAGCACGAGACATAGGGGAGCAAGTGGCCAAAAGAGGAGGGGGACTCAAAGACATGGATTATGTGGAGGGTTTCTCAGTATGGTTCTTTTTATCCTAATACTTAGACTATATATTCTACAAGGTGGAAGCTACAGGAAGATGTAGAGCAAAGAAATGCATAATTCAATATGAGTTTTAGTACATGGTTTCAGTACAATCAGTGACTCCAGGGGGCCTGACACAAATAGATTTGAGGCCAATGGGCAGTTGGACTTGTCCAGTGAACTAAGCAAGAAGTGATGAAGGCCTAAGAGAAAACATGCACCCTAAAATCAGATCAGATCAGAACAGTCGCTCAGTCATGTCCGGCTCTTCGCAACCCCATGAATTACAGCACGCCAGGCCTCCCTGTCCATCACCAACTCCCGGAGTTCACTGAGATTCACATCCATCGACTCAGTGATGCCATCCAGCCAGCTCATCCTCTGTCATCCCCTTCGCCTCCATACCCCAATCCCTCCCAGCATCAGGGTCTTTTCCAATGAGTCAACCCTTCGCATGAGGTGGCCAAGGTACGGGAGTTTCAGCTTTAACATCATTCCATTCAAAGAAATCCCAGGGCTGATCTCCTTCAGAATGGACCGGTTGGATCTCCTTGCAGTCCAAGGGACTCTCAAGAGTCTTCTCCAACACCACAGTTCAAAAGCATCAATTCTTTGTCGCTCAGCCTTCTTCACAGTCCAACTCTCACATCCATACATGACCACAGGAAAAACCATAGCCTTGACTAGAGGAACCTTTGTTGGCAAAGTAATGTCTCTGCTTTTGAATATGCTATCTAGGTTAGTCATAACCTTCCTTCCAAGGAGCAAGCGTCTTTTAATTTCAAGGCTGCGGTCACCGTCTGTAGTGATTTTTGATCCCAGAAAAATAAAGTTTGACACTGTTTCCACTGTTTCCCCGTCTATTTCCCATGAAGTGATGGGACCAGATGCCATGATCTTCGTTTTCTGAATGTTGAGCTTTAAGCCAACTTTTTCACTCTCCACTTTCAGTTTCATCAAGAGGCTTTTTAGTTCTTCTTTACTTTCTGCCATAAGGGTGGTGTCATCTGCATATCTGAGGTTATTGATATTTCTCCCAGCAATATTGATTCCAGTTTGTGTTTCTCCCAGTCCAGCATTTCTCATGATATACTCTGCATATAAGTTAAATAAGCAGGGTGACAATATACAGCCTTGACGAACTCCTTTTCCTATTTGGAACAAGTCTGTTGTTCCATGACCAGTTCTAACTGTTGCTTCCTGACCTGCATTCAGATTTCTTAAGAGGCAAATCAGGTGGTCTGGTATTCCCAACTCTTTCAGAATTTTCCACAGTTTATTGTGATCCACACAGTCAAAGGCTTTGGCATAGTCAATAAAGCAGAAATAGATGTTTTTCTGGAACTCTCTTGCTTTTTCCATGATCCAGTAGATGTTGGCAATTTGATCTCTGGTTCCTCTGCCTTTTCTAAAACCAGCTTGAACATCAGGAAGTTCACGGTTCACATATTGCTGAAGCCTGGCTTGGAGAATTTTGAGCATTACTTTACTAGCGTGTGAGATGAGTGCAATTGTGCGATAGTTTGAGCATTCTTTGGCATTGCCTTTCTTTGGGATTGGAATGAAAACTGACCTTTTCCAGTTCTGTGGTCACTGCTCAGTTTTCCAAGTTTGCTGGCATATTGAGTGCAGCACTTTCACAGCATCATCTTTCAGGATTTGGAATAGCTCAACTAGAATTTCATCACCTCCACTAACTTTGCTCGTAGTGATGCTTTCTAAGGCCCACTTGACATCACCTTCCAGGATGTCTGGCTCTTGGTCAGTGATCACACCATTGTGATTATCTGTGTCGTGAAGATCTTTTTTGTACAGTTCTTCCGTGTATTCTTGCCACCTCTTCTTGATATCTTCTGCTTCTGTTAGGTCCATACCATTTCTGTCCTTTATTGAGCCCATCTTTGCATGAAATGTTCCTTTGGTATCTCTGATTTTCTTGAAGAGATCTCCAGTCTTTCCCATTCTGTTGTTTTCCTCTATTTCTTTGCATTGATTGCTGAAGAAGGCTTTCTTATCTCTTCTTGCTATTCTTTGGAACTCTGCATTAAGATGTTTATAACTTTCCTTTTCTCCTTTGCTTTTCACTTCTCTTCTTTTCACAGCTATTTGTAAGGCCTCCCCAGACAGCCATTTTGCCTTTTTGCATTTCTTTTCCATGGGGATGGTCTTGATCCCTGTCTCCTGTACAATGTCACGAACCTCATTCCATAGTTCATCAGGCACTCTATCTATCAGATCTAGGCCCTTAAATCTATTTCTCACTTCCATTGTATAATAATAAGGGATTTGATTTAGGTCATACCTGAATGGTCTAGTGGTTTCCCCTTCTTTCTTCAATTTAAGTCTGAATTTGGCAATAAGGAGTTCATGGTCTGAGCCACAGTCAGCTCCTGGTCTTTTTTTTGTTGATTGTATAGAGCTTCTCCATCTTTGGCTGCAAAGAATGTAATCGATCTGATTTCGGTGTTGACCATCTGGTGATGTCCATGTATAGAGTCTTCTCTTGTGTTGTTGGAAGAGGGTGTTTTTTATGACTAGTGCATTTTATTGGCAAAACTCTATTAGTCTTTGCCCTGCTTCATTCTGTATTCCAAGCCCAAATTTGCCTGTTAGTCCAGGTGTTTCTTGACCTCCTACTTTTGCATTCCAGTCCCCTATAATGAAAAGGACATCTTTTTTGGGTGTTAGTTCTAAAAGGTCTTGTAGGTCTTCATAGAACCATTCAACTTCAGCTTCTTCAGCGTTACTGGTTGGGGTATAGACTTGGATTACTGTGACATTGAATGATTTGCCTTGGAAACGAACAGAGATCATTCTTTTTTGAGATTGCATCCAAGTACTGCATTTCGGACTCTTTTTGTTGACCATGATGGCCACTCCATTTCTTCTGAGGTATTCCTGCCCGCAGTAGTAGATATAATGGTCATCTGAGTTAAATTCACCCATTCCAGTCCATTTTATTTCACTAATTCCTAGAATGTCGACCTTCACTCTGGCCATCTCTTGTTTGACCACTTCCAATTTGCCTTGATTCATGGACCTGACATTCCAGCTTCCTATGCAATATTGCTCTTTATAGCATCGGACCTTGCTTCTATCACCAGTCACATCCACAGCTGGGTATTATTTTTGCTTTGGCTCCATCCCTTCATTCTTTCTGTAGTTATTTCTCCACTGATCTCCAGTAGCATATTGGGCCCCTACTGACCTGGGGAGTTGCTCTTTCAGTATCCTACCATATTGCCTTTTCATACTGTTCATGGGGTTCTCAAGGCAAGAATACTGAAGTGGTTTGCCATTCCCTTCTCCAGTGGACCACATCCTGTCAGACTCTCCACCATGACCATCCTGGGTTGCCCCACAGGCATGGCTTTGTTTCATTGAGTTAGACAAGGCTGTGGTCCTAGTGTGATAAGATTGACTAGTTTTCTGTGAGTATGGTTTCAGTGTGTTTGCCCTCTGATGCCCTCTTGCAACATCTATGGTCTTACTTGGGTTTCTCTTACCTTGGGTGTGGGGTATCTCTTCACGGCCGCTCCAGCAAAACACAGCCATTGCTACTTACCTTGGACGAGGGGTCTCTCCTCACTGCCACCCTTCCTGACCTTAAACATGGGATTGCTCCTTTAGGCCCTCCTGTGCTCGTGCAGCAACGGCTCGTTGGACGTGGAGTTGGTCCTCACGCCACCACCCCTGGCCTCGGGCGTGGGGCTGCTCCTCCTGGCTGCTGCCCTTGGCCTCGGCATGGGGGCGTGGGGATGCTCCTCCTGCCGGCGGCCCCTGGCCTCTGGCTTGGGGCATGGAGTATCTCCTTTGGGCCACCGCCCCTGAACTTCAGATCAGATCAGATCAGATCAGTCGCTCAGTCGTGTCCGACTCTTTGCGACCCCATGAACCGCAGCACGCCAGGCCTCCCTATCCATCACCAGCTCTCGGAGGTCACCCAGACTCACATTCATCGAGTCAGTGATCCCATCCAGCCATCTCATCCTCTGTCGTCCCTTTCTCCTCCTGCCCTCAATCCCTCCCAGCATCAGAGTCTTCTCCAATGAGTCAACTCTTCGCATGAAGTGGCCAAAATACTGGAGTTTCAGCTTGAGCATCATTCCTTCCAAAGAAATCCCAGGGCTGATCTCCTTCAGAATGGACCGGTTGGATCTCCTTGCAGTCCAAGGGACTCTCAAGAGTCTTCTCCAACACCACAGTTCAAAAGCATCAATTCTTCGGCGCTCAGCCTTCTTCACAGTCCAGCTCTCACATCCATACATGACCACAGGAAAGACCATAGCCTTGACTAGGCGAACCTTTGTTGGCAAAGTGATGTCTCTGCTTTTGAATATGCTATCTAGGTTGGCCATAACCTTCCTTCCAAGGAGTAAGCGTCTTTTAATTTCATGGCCCCTGAACTTGGACGCGGGTAATTCCTCTCGGCAGTTCCTGCGCCGTCGCAGTCTGGTACTCTCGGCCGCTGCCCCTAACCTCGGACGTGGGGTGGCTCCTCTCCCCCTGCTTTAGCGCGCCCACCGCAGCCGTCTGCGCTCCTTAATATAGACCGTATGTAATGTGTAACTATATTATATAGACCGTGTGTAATGTGTAACCATATTACATAGATCGTATGTAATGTGTAACCATATTACATAGACCGTATGTAATATAGACCATATGTAATTTCTGCAAAATTAAGACTTTGGTAATGAGAGGAAGTAGAGAGTGAGCTCAACCTGATCTGCAAACTACAAGTTCTTACGTTTCTATTTAATGATCAAAAAATTCCATATGGTTAAAAATTAGACATAATAAATTGACTCACATGCCTTATTTCTACATATTTCCTGCATTATTTGACTTAAATATTTCTTTCTTAACTGTATTACACATATTTCTCACTTTGAAATGAGTGTTATAATGCATTAAAGTTTGACAGGGTTATGTTCCTTTTCACAAATATTGGCCATACAGGTTAATGCTCTGTTTCAAATTTGACATTATCTAAATATGAAGAGGCTATGGTTTTCCTTTACAACCTTATTCATCATTTAAATTAAGTACCTTGACAGTTTCTGGAGGTATGGAGAAAGTCTAGGGCCCTCTTGATTAAATTCTGATTATATTTAGATATATGACAAATATATATCTGAATTTTACATATATAGATAATAGTATAAATACTATATATGTATATATAATTTTCTGGAAACTGAGAACACACAGATTTGAGACATAATATTGAGCTAAAAGCTGTCACTGAACATTGCCAACATCTACTTTAAATAAAGCAGTATTCACTCTCTCATGAAATTGTTGATTTTTTTCTTGATTTGCCAACAGACTGCTTTTTTTCAACACACTCCTTTGCCAAGGTTTCAAGAAGATAATTTAATCTTCAAAAACTTTCATATATATATGTGTGTTCTAGGTGTGATTTTTATATTTACATATATATATATATATACTTTACACACACATATATGGCTTCTTTAGGAGAAGGCAATGGCACTCCACTCCAGCACTCTTGCCTGGAAAATCACATGGACCAAGGAGCCTAGTAGGCTGCAGTCCATGGGGTTGCTAAGAGTCAGCCACAACTGAGTGACTTCACTTTCTCTTTTCACTTTCATGCATTGGAGAAGGAAATGGCAACCCACTCCGGTGTTCTTGCCTGGAGAATCCCAGGGACGGGGGAGCCTGGTGGGCTACCATCTACGGGGTTACACAGAGTTGGACACGACTGAAGTGACTTAGCATAGCATATGGCTTCTTTAAATTGCACATTACTTCTCATTTAATTTTAATTGTGATTTTAAAAATATTTTTCTAATTTTACGTAGGAGTAGCATTAAAATTATAATAAGGCTTATCAGATCAGATCAGACCAGATCAGTCGCTCAGTTGTGTCCGACTCTTTGCAACCCCATGAATCACAGCACACCAGGCCTCCCTGTCCATCACCAACTCCCAGGGTTCACCCAGATTCACATTCATTGAGTCAGTGATGCCATCCAGCCATCTCATCCTCTGTCGTCCCCTTCTCCTCTTGCCCCCAATCCCTCCCAGCATCAGAGTCTTTTCCAGTGAGTCAGCTCTTTGTATGAGGTGGCCAAAGTACTGGGGTTTCAGCTTTAGCATCATTCCTTCCAAAGAAATCCCAGGGCTGATCGTTTTGCAAAGAACATGGAATGACAGTGAAACATGTTAAAAGCTTTTTCTTATACTCAGTAATTCAGAAGAAAAAAATGGCATATTTAGGGGTGAAAGTGACTTGAAATGGTTAATAAAACATTTACATATATATATATATATATATATATATATATATATAGACAAAAAGTTACCTAATTTTATGTTTAAATCAAATGAGGACAAATGAGTTTCTAGCTTTTAAAAAGAAAAAATCTGTCATATTAAAATTGCCTTTATCAAGCCTTTTGGTATAGGCAAATATACCAATATAGCCCTTTTGGAAGGGCTATATTCCTTCAGTAAAGAGCATTTCTTTTTAAAATGGACACAAACTTTATTTCAGTACAAACATTTTGAAATCTGTTAGAGACCTGAAGACAGTTATATTTCAGTACAAACATTTTGAAATCTGTTAGAGACCTGAAGACAGTTATATTGACCAAAGACTTTTACCTCTTGGACATACACAGTGTGATGGGAAGCTTGAATCCCTAAAGATGGAATTAAACTGTTAAAAGGCAATTGTTCTGCTTAGAATTTGCTTATTCTTTATCCTGCTTCAGTTCAGTGTTAGCACAAGAAATTGATTGAAATTATTAAAAATATAGATAGAACTCTTGGAAACTACAACACATATGTCCAAACTAGGACTGTGATCACCTCTATTTTGTCGCAGTACTATAAATAGAGCATGGAAATTTTACAGTGAAAGGGGAACAGAAAGAACAAAACTATAAAAGAAAACTGGCATTCTCAATGTAGAAGGGAATGGTTGGTGTAAGTATGGGGAAGTTGGAAAGGAAAATCTGAGGAAGTCAATGTCACTTCCTCTCTTCTTGCTGCTATTGTTGTCTTCTATTTAGGAGATATAGATAATGATGGATGGAGACAGATAGACAGATAGGTAGGTAGGTTAGTGACTTCAAATTTGATTCTTACCAAAAAGCCTTGTGTTATCCTTGACATATTGGCAAGTGGAGGTGGAAATCCACACTCTTTTACAGGACTAGAGTCATAGCAGTCTGAAGTTGAGGTGATGTTACTGTAAAATAGAGACAGCCTAAATTCCTGAGTCATAACCAGTATAAAATTGCCCTGGAAATCTGCCAACTAAATTTAGACTTGACAATAGAGAGAATTAGCATTTGTTGAGTTAGATTTCAAGGTATATCTGTAACTACAGTAGTCTATCTTACCCTAAATTTTATATATATATATATATATATATATATATATATATATATAAAGAAAAAAAGAAAAATTTCTTGCTGTATACAAATAAGAGTGGACAGAAATACACTTCAAATGAACATGATATATAATGAGTAATTTAAGTAGGGTTGGTTTTCCACACTGCTTTAGACACATTGGCATAAAAACTAGTATCAAGTAGACATTGAAAAAGATGGCCTTGATACTGACCAGAGTTCTTGACTTTCCCACTTCTGACAGCTATGTTTTTTTGTGTGTGGGGGAGAGCTTTTGTATCTTGTTGTCCATAATTTGTCCCAATTGTACATGCACACAGTTATTTTTGCCAACAAAGGTCCATCTAGTCAAAGCTATGGTTTTTTCAGTACTCATACATGGATGGGATAGTTGGGCCATAAAGAAAGCTGAGCGTTCTAGAGTTGATGCTTTTTAACTGTGGTGTTGGAGAAGACTCTTGAGAGTCCCTAGGACTGCAAGGAGATCCAACCAGTACATCCTAAAGGAGATCAGTCCTGGATGTTCTTTGGAAGGACTGATGTTGAAGCTGAAACTCCAGTATTTGGCCACCTGATGTGAAGAGCCCAATCACTGGAAAAGATCCTGATACTGGGAAAGATAGAAGGAAAAAGGAAAAAGGTGTGACAGAGGAAGAGATGATTAGATAGCACTATCAAGTCAAGGGACATGAATTTGAGCAAACTTAAGGAGATAGTGAAGGACAGAAGAGCCTGGTGAGCTGCAGTCCATGAGGTCACACAGTGGTACATAACTTAGCTGCTAAACAATAGCATACTTTGTATTTTGTTGCTCCAGGAGATGTCTGTCCAGGTACAAACCCTGCAGCAAAGGGTCCCAGGATCCAGATCATGGCCTGTCTCAACTTCTGAAGACTTTTCAATCTTAAAGTTACCTGTGAAGAATATAATGTGTTCTATAAATTTTTTAAAATGTTTAGATATATGCATCAAAAAAGCAGGGTCATAGGTTTTCTCTTTAATGATTTGTTTTGCTTTTGTGAAAATTCATGTGCATTAACACTTTGAATATCCCTGTGTGCAGATTAGAATTGGGGCAGTTTACCAAGTGGTACAACTTGCAATTTGTTCTTTTTCCTTGGCACATGGATGTGTATGAACATATATATCTACATACATACTCACACATAGATGACTTCTCTATGGAATTCATTTAAAATATTTTCCTGAAATAGCTATTTAATTATAAGAAAGACTTCAAGTCTTACTATTTCTGGAGAAAGAGTACATGTCATGTGCTAAAACCAGGACTGAGTAAAGTAGAGATAGAGATGTAACATTTCTTTACCCTGAAAGTATTACAACAAAAACTACTTTCCATTTCTGTTAGTAATACATTTTTGGATATGTTTTTAATAATTTATGAAAGTCCTTGTAATTAATCTTCACTACATTCTGTTTTTGCTTTTCTCCCCTGTCAAGTCATTAACTATTATAAAGAACCAGAAATCTACTCTCAACATATATCAGTGAAAATAGAAAGGGAAAGAAAAGAAAAAAAAAATGTGCCTTAAGTAGACATTGAATGCCACTTTTGTTCTTACTACACAGGACATGTTTCCTAGGCCACCCTGTGAAGGAAGACAAATAATAAATACCTTTTTCTATAGCAGTCTCATAACCCTCAAAAATGTAGCAGCCATCTTTTCCCAGAATATGATTCCTTTTTATTCAGTTAGACATTTTGCAAACCTTTTCTGTTTATCTGAATCTCAATTTCTCCTTACTCACTAACATATATTAATCATGTGTATTCAATACTTTTTAAAATTTATTTACAGGTTTGGATTACCTTAATAACATTTAGACTACAATTTAAATAAAAGCTGCCAGGATTAATTTTAATATGAATCATTGTCAATTAACCCAAAAGCAATGGATTTTGGAACTATATAAAAATTGAAAATAGGATGAGAATGAAATAAAATTCAATTAAAGCTTTTGCAATCATAACATTTACCTAGAGTCTATTTAAAAGCATTAGAATAGGAAAACAGATGGATCTAGAAAAGAGGGAGATTTGAGGGGAAAAAAGTCCTGTATATATATATGTGGCAAAATATGCAGTTATGCAGTGACATTTATAAAGTATGATCCTTTATTTAACTTTTTAATTTTCCAGAAAAAAATATATTAGAAACCAAAGAACTCAGGAAAAAATGTGATAATTCATTTTAAAGTTAAAAAGAGGTTAAGGTACTTATCACTCATTGAAAAATGAGATGGCAAGCTGATTATATTGAAAATAAAGTCAAGGGAAGAACCATACACTGCAATTATTTTCTATCTAGACATTCTTTTTTCCCACATCTCTAAAATATCCTACTCAATTACCATATTAGCTCATTTTACATCACTGTTAATTCAACCTCAAGAAATAGGTTGAAGGGATATTTCATTATAGATTAATTAAAGGGGGATAATACAAAAAGCATCATTGCATTCCTTGAAAACTGAAAGATTAAAGTGTAATGATTAGCTCAGGAAAGTCAGTTTGAAAAGATTAAACATCACAGATTCTTGATAAGCAATCATTTTCTTCCAAATCTCAGTCTTGCTGAGTTCTGACTCTTCTGATCCTTCACTGTTTTACCATTTACATTTTTGTAAAGTAGCACAATTTTCATGGATCTATTCTCATTTTCTATTGTCTTTTATTCAGTTTTTCTAAGGTTATATTGTTGGAGAAATTTTTTGAAGCAGATTGAGTGATCGATGTTTTTACAAGAACACTCTTGGGAATAACCCCTGTAAAAGAGTGATGGGAGCAGGAAGAGGAAGAAATTACATTGTGATGCAATTGACACAAAAGTTTCCACTGATCCCATGGGGCTGGGATGACCCATGAAATTTGTTCTAATTTAAGGCCAGTTGGTCAGGTATTTGTATCCTTCCAGTAACAAGTTTTTGAATGAGAGAATAGATAGATAGATAGATAATCTTGAAGTAACATAGGATTAATTTGTCTTGTAGTTGTAAGGTGCTTGTCTAGGTTCATTATTTTGCATAAGAATGTCCAATGCTTCCAGTACTCTTTATTGAGAAAACTGTCATCTTTGCATGAATTGTCTTTGTGTTATGGTTAAAATCATCTGACTATGTTTAGATGAGTCCATTCCCATGCACTGTATTTTATCCTTTGAAGGTGATCTTTCCATTTTGGAATGGCTTGTTTAAAAATAATCAGGTTCAATTATTAAAGTGTTGGGAAATAAAAAAGATACTGAACATATAATAGATAACAGGAGAATCTGAACCATAGTAAGATGACATATATTTGGAATTAGAAAGAACTGAATTTGAAACCTTCCTTGTTGAATGCACATATATATGTGATCTTATTAATTTACTTCTATAGCTGTAAACTGAATATAATAATTGCTGATTTTATTAGACTTTATATGCATGCTAAGTTTCTCCAGTCATGTCTGATTTGTTGAGACCCTATGGACTGTAGCCTATTGGGCACCCATATCAGTGGGATTGTCTGGGCAAGAATACTGGAGCAGGTGGCCATGGTTTCCTCCAGAGGAACTTCCTGACCCAGGGATTAAGCACATGTCTCTGACGTCTTACACAGAACTGGGGAGACAGACTCTTGGAGGTCCAGGAGACTTCGGCAGAGATGTGGGTTGGTTGTGGCCTGCTACAGGGTTGGGGGCGCTGAATGTAGCAGTGCATACATGGGACATTTTGAAGGAGGTCCCCATTATCTTCATTACCTCCACTATAGTTTGGCTCTAGGTAAATAACATGGAGGGAACACAGCCCTACCCATCAACACAAAATTGGATTAAAGATTTATTAAGCATGGCCCTGCCCATCAGAAAAAGACCCAATTTCCCCCTCAGTCAGATTCTCCAATCAGGAAGCTTCCATAAGCCTCTTATCCTGCTCCATCAGAGGGCAGACAGACTGAAAACCACAACCACAGAAAACTAATCAATGTGAACAAATGGACCACAGTCTTGTCAAACTCAGTGAAACTATGAGCCATGCCCTGTAGGGCCACCCAAGATGGACAAGTCATGGTGGAGACTTCTGACATAATGTCGTCCACTGGAGAAGGGGATGGCAAACTATTTAAATATTCTTGCTTTGAGAACCCCATGAACAGTAGGAAAAGGCAAAAAGATATGACAATGAATGATGAACTCCCAGGTCAGTAGGTACTCAATATGCTACTGGAGAAGAGTGGAAAAATAACTCCAGAAAGAATGAAGAGATAAAGCCAAAGAAAAAGTAACATCCAGTTGTGGATGTGACTGGTGTTGGAAGTAAAATCCAATGCCGTAAAAAGCAATATAACATACAAACCTGGAATGTTAGGTCCATGAATCGAGGCAAATTGGAAATGGTCAAACAGTAGAAGGATGACAACCCACTCCAGTATTCTTACTTGGAGAATCCCATGTATGGAAAAGTCTGCTAGCCTACAGTCCACGGGGTCGCAGAGTAGGAAACCACTAAGCAAATTCACTTTTATTTTCAAACAGGAGATGGTAAGAGTGAATGTCAACATTTTAGGAATCAGCAAACTAAACTGGACTGGAATGGGTGAATTTAACTCAGATGAACATTATATCTACTACTGTGGGCAAGAATCCCTTAGAAGAAATGGAGTAGCCATCATAGTCAAAAAGAGTCCAAAATGCAATACTTGGAGGCAATTTCAAAAACAACAAAAAGATCTCTGTTTGTTTCCAAGGCAAACCAATATTACAGTAATCCAAGTCTATGCCCTAACCAGTATGCTGAAGAAGCTGAAATTGAAAGTTTCTATGAAGACCTCCAAGATCTTCTAAAACTAATACCCCAAAGACATATACTTTTCATTATAGGGGACTAGATTGCAAAGGTAGGAAGTCAACAAATACCTGAGTAACAGGCAAATTTGTCCCTGGAGTACAGAATGAAGCAGGGCAAAGGCTAATAGAGTTTTACCAAGAGAACACACTGGTAATAGAAAACACCCTTTTCCAACAACACAAGAGAAGACTCTACATATGGACATAACCAGGTGGTTATTAGCAAAATTAGATTGATTATAATCCTTGCAGCCAAACATGGAGAAGCTCTATATAGTCAGCAAAAACAAGACCTAAAGCTCACTGTGCCTCAGAACATGAACTCCTTATTGCTGAATTCAGACTCAAATTGAAGAAAGTAGAGAAAACCACTAGACCATTCAAGTATGACATAAATCAAATACATTACAATTATACAGTGGAAGTGAGAAATATATACAAGGGATTAGTTCTGATAGAGTGCCTGAAGAACTATGGACAGAAGTTCATGACATGTGAGGCAGTGAGCTAGAACATCCCCAAGAAAAAGAAATGTAAAAATGCCAAATGGTTGTCTGAGGAGGCCTCATAAATAGCTGTGAAAGAGAAGTGAAAAGCAAAGGAGAAAAGAAGAGATATACCCATTTCAATGCAGAGTTCAAAAAATAGCAAGGATAAGAAAGCCTTCCTCAGTGATCAGTGCAAAGAAATAGAAAAAAAGAATAGAATGGGGGAAGACTAGAGATCTCTTCAAGAAAATTAAAGATACCAAGGGAACATTTCATGCAATAAAGGACAGAAATGGTATGGTCCTAACAGAAGCAGAAGATATTAACAAGATGTTGCAAGAATACACAGAAGAACTTTACAAAAAATATCTTCATGACCCAGATAATCACAATGGTGTGATCACTCACCTAGAGCCAGAAATCCTGGACTGTGAAGTCAAGTGGGCCTTAGGAAGCATCACTATGAACAAAGCTAGTGGAGGCGACAGACTTCCAGGTGAGCTGATGGAATTCCAGTTGACCTATTTCAAATCCTGAAAGATGATTCTGTGAAAGTGCTGCATTCAATACACCAGCAAATTTGGAAAACTCAGCAGTGGCCACAGGACTGGAAAAGGTCAGTTTTCATTCCAATCCCAAAGAAAGACAATGCCAAAGAATGCTTTAACTACCACACAGTTGCACTCATCTCACACACTAGTAAAGTAATGCTCAAAATTCTGCAAGCCAGGCTTCAGCAATATGTGAACTGTGAACTTCCTGATGTTCAATCTGGCTTTAGAAGTGACTGCAGCCATGAAATTAAAAGATGCTTCCTCCTTGGAAGGAAAGTTATGACCAACCTAGATAGCATATTCAAAAGCAGAGATATTATTTTGCCAACAAAAGTTTGTCTAGTCAAGGCTATGATTTTTCCTGTGGTCATGTATAGATGTGAGAGCTGGACTGTGAAGAAGGCTGAGTACTGAAGAATTGATGCTTTTGAATTGTGGTGTTGGAGAAGACTCTTAAGAGTCCTTTGGACTGCAAGATCCAACCAGTCCATTCTGAAGGAGATCAGCCCTGGGATTTCTTTGGAAGGAGTGATGCTAAAGCTGAAACTCCAGTACTTTGGCCACCTCATGCGAGGAGTTGACTCATTGGAGAAGACTCTGATGTTGGGAGGGTCTGGGGGCAAGAGGAGAAGGGGACGACAGAGGATGAGATGGCTCGATGGCATCACTGAGTCGATGGATATGAATCTCAGTGAACTCCGGGAGTTGGTGATGGACAGGGAGGCCTGGCGTGCTGCAATTCATGGGGTTGCAAAGAGTCAGGCACGACTGAATGACTGATCTGATCTGATTTTAAAACTGCTCAGGACTTGATCATGTATTGATTTAATCCTTTCCCAAATTATTGACCCCTCTTACCAACTACTATTTTAAACTTAAATAAAGAAATTTAACCTACAACTTGGGGAATATTATTAAGGCATAAATTACCTTGGAACTTCAAGTGGCTCACAGTTGTGGATTATGTCTGAGTTGCACCAGTTTCTGGATGATCTTATCATTTTGATATAGGTAAGAATAATTAAATATTATGTGTTATATCTTGTTATGTGTACAAGCTGGATTTAGAAAACGCAAAGGAACCAGATATCATAATGCTGACATTCCTTGTATCATAGAAAATGCTATAGAATTCCAGAAAAAAATCTACATTTGCTTCATTGACTATTTTAAAGTCTTTGACTATGTAGATCACAACAAACTGTGTAAAATTCTTAAAGACATGGGAATTATCAACCACCTTACCTGCCTTCTCTGAAAGCTGTATGCAAGTCAAGAAACATCAGTTAGAACTAGAAATGGAACAATGGACTGGTTCTAAATTGGTAAATAGTATGTCAAGGCTGTATATTGTCACCCTGCTTATTTAGTTTATATGCAGAGCACATCATGCAAAATGCTGGGCTAGATGAAGCACAAGCTGGAATCAAGATTGCCAGGAGAAATATCAGTAACCTCACATATGAAGATGATAATACTCTTATGGCTGAAAGCAGAGAGGAACTAAAGAACCTCTTGATGAAGGTGAAAGAGAAGAGTGAAACATCTATCTTTAAACTTAACATTCAAAAAACTAAGATCATGGTATCTGGTCCCATCACTTCATGGCAATTGACACAAAAACAACGGAAACTGTGACAGACTTTATTTTCTTGGGCTCACAAATAATTGCAGATGGTAACTGCAGCCATTAAATTAAGACACTTACTTCTTGGAACAAAAGCTATGACAAACATAGATAGCATATTGAAAAACAGAGACATCACTTTGACAACAAAGATCAGTATAATCAAACCTGTGGTTTTTCCCATAGTCATGTATGGATGTGAAAATTGGATCATAAAGAAGGCTGAGCACTGCAGAATCGATGCTTTTAAATTGTGGTGTTGGAGAAGACTCTTGAGAGTCACTTGGACTGAAAGGAGATCAAATCAGTCAATTCTAAAGGAAATCAGTCCTGAATATTCATTGAAAGGATTGATGCTGAATCTCCAATCCTTTGGCCACCTGATGCCAAGAGCTGACTCATTGGAAAAGACCCTGATGCTGAGAAAGATTGAAAACAGAAGGAAAAGGAGATTGCAGAGGATTAGATGGTTAGATGGTATCACTGACTCAATGGACACGAGCTTGAGCAAACTCTGGAAAATGGTGAAGGACAGGTAAGCCTGGCATGCTGCAGTCCAAGGGATCACAGAGTTGGACATGACTGAGTGATGGAAAAAAACAACAATCTTGTTACAAAACAAACTATGGTTGCTGCGGGGGAGCGTATACTAAATGATTTTCGCCTGGTCATGTACATACTGCTATATTTAAAAGTGGATAACCAACAGGGCTTATAGTACTGCACATGGAACTCTGATCAGTGTTATGTGGCAGCCTGGATGGGAGAGGGAGTTGGAGGAGATTGGATTGGGCTGCCCAGGTCGTGGAATGGTAAATAATCCATCTACCAATGTGGGTGACTCAAGTGATGCAAATTCAATCCCTGGTTTGGGAAGATGCCCTGGAGAAGGAAATGTCAACCCACTCCAGTAATCTAGCCTGCAAAATTCCATAGACAGAAGAGCCTGGTGGTCTACAGTCCATGGAGTCACAAAAAGTCAAACACAATTCAACACACGTGGTGGACATGTGTGTATGTATGACTGAGTTTCTTTGCTATTCACTTGAAACTGTCACACAGCAGTGCTAATCGGTTGTACCCCAATAAAAAATTTTAAAAAAAAGTTAAAAAAAGCAATACACTAAATGTTCATTTTGAGAGTTTTTAAAAATTGAGATAAATAAGGTGGTTCAATGTATTTTCCTTACAATTTCCAAAGAGTCAAGGGTACTTGGTAACCACATACTTGTAACTAGTGACTTTTGTAACTCTGAAAATTAATGCTTATTTTTTACCAATGGTACTTTGAAATAGATCCAAAATAAAATATGATAACCTGTTTCTGCTTATTCTAAATTCATTGCACTTGCCCATCAATGTGTCTCAGAGAAGAAACAATTATTTTTATATAAATTATGTTAATGCAGATATAAGTGTCTGGTTTGCTGAAAACATATCTCTGGCCCACGTTGATATTGGTTTTAATTTGGAATCAGAGTTTACTTTACATAAAAACAAACAAATTAACTTTAATGTCATGCATCTTTATGTGTTTTCTGAGCTTTACGTGACATTTGAATTATATACCACTGACATTATCAGAGAGAACATTGAATTTTAAATGCTTCAAAATTTTATTAAGATTAAAATTTGCTCCTGGCTGTTTCTAGTATCATTTTTGAATAAATATATTTTAATATTTTAAATATAGCAATTGATTAGCACTTCAATTAAAAAAAATTTGGCAGGTAAAAGGAGATTATTTCATTTAAGTCTTTTAGTGTATTTCATTAACTGCATGCCTGTTTTCCAAAGATAAAATATAACTTCTTTCCTTCAGGCTATTTGGTCTATTGGCCATTTGCTACACCCATTTTGTATGCAATCCTGTACATTGAACCAATACTGTGTCCAAGTGAGTAGCATGTGATGAATGATTTCAAGCAGTCAAACTGCCTTCTGAGTATAGGATAAAGAACTAAATAATATTGAGCTTCTGTGAAGCAGAGGTACTAAAAAGGATATTAGGTGGGTAATCTATGATATCTCCACACCTTTATAGAGAATTTTAAATATATATCTGTATGTGTTCAGTCACTCGGTCATGTCTGACTCTTTGTGGTCACGTGGACTGTTGCCCACCAGGCTCCTTTATCCATGGAATTTTCCAGGCAAAAATACTGGAGTGGGTTGCCATTTCCTACTCCAGGGGATCTTCCAGACCCAGGGAATGAACCTGCATCTCCTGCATTGGGAGGTGGATACTTTACCACTAGTGCCACGTGGTAAGCCACAGTATCCATCTATCTACACTTAAACTATATATATATATATGTGTGTGTGTGTGTGTGTGTGTGTGTGTGTGTGTGTGCATATATGTGTGCATATGCTTATATGTCTATGTATGTGTACATATATCTTTAAAATGCGAATCGCTTATTTGCATGCCATTTTCTCAGTGCAAAAGATGCATAACACCTTTCAATTGCCAAGTATATATAGGTATTCTTGAAACTTCTGTATTAACTCTGTATGATTTCTGTATATTTTCATGTACAACAAAGTAATATGTGTAATTTCACAATATTAGCACTCTAACCTGTCAACCTTAAAAAAAGCAATATTATGAATATATTTTAAAATAATCTTCAGATGTTCAGATAGCTATGTCATTCTGAAATTAGAAACACTTTAACATTTTACAGGTTTAATTTCCATGGCTAGGACTTCTTGGGATAATAACATCACTTCAGATTAAGTTGTGTCTCTAAGTGTTGTATATGATACTTGAGAGATGGTACAACACAATATACTAGAAAAATCCTGAGATATAAAATCTGGCTGATTAGGATTTTGTATATACTTTGTTATTTACTAGCTTGAGAAAATTTGACTAAACTGCATAACACGTTAAGTAGGCTCAATTTCCATACAATGTAATCCATCCTTCATGGGTTTATTGAGGAGATTAAAAAGATAATATGTGCAAAGCACCTAGCACACTGCACAGTGAATAAGAGTTCAATAGATATAACTTCATTTCCCCTATATCTCTTCTAAAGTAAAAGTAATGAAATAAGTTTTACTGCCTTTATATACCTTTGAAAGCAATTATAGCTAAAATAAAAAGACTCAAATACCTCTTGTGGAATAGAGTTTTGTCAAATAAAAATGAGAGACTAAGTTAAATGAAAGCAGTGATGCCACTAAAAATGTGTAATTATTAGTTCCACTTCTACATCTTTTCACCCTGTTCTCTCTTTAGAACCTTTTTTTTTTTTTTTTTGTCTAACTTAGTACACAGTTCTCTTTTTTACCACTTATGATTAGGTACTTATAGCAACATATGCTATTTAAAATTACCTTGGCTGATATTGAACTTTCTGCCTCAATAGTGGTGGACTGCTAATTCAAAGTTCTCTTTCCAGAGACTGTAATACAAAATCATGAGCAAGTATCCTTCAAAAGGTGCATCCTGATTATAATAATGATGTGCAGTAAACTTCCATTTACTAGAGTTTTAAACATCCATAAAACTTAAATGCCAATAATTTTTAGTCTTTACCAGTGGCAAGTAGTTCCAATCACACAGTGAACACACTCCTACAAGCTTTTCTTGCTACTCAGGGATCCACTTGTCACCACTTGTGGTCATTCTATACTGTGAAATTCATACCGGCATTTTTTTCCTTGCCACAGTTATGCAATCTGGTTCAGTACCAGGGCCATTTATTCCAGTATAAAAGTAAACTTCTATTATAAACAGTGCTGCGATGAACATTGGGGTACACATGTCTCTTTCAATTCTCGTTTTCTCAGTGTGTATGCCCAGCAGTGGGATTGCTGGATTATAAGGCAGTTCTATTCCCAGTTTTTTGAGGAATCTCCATACTGTTCTCCATAGTGGCTGCACTAGTTTGCATTCCCACCAACAGTGGAAGAGGGTTCTCTTTTCTCCACACCCTCTCCAGCATTTATTGCTTGTACACTTTTGGATCACAGCCATTCTGACTGGTGTGAAATGGTACCTCATAGTGGTTTTGATTTGCATTTCTCTGATAATGAGTGATGTTGAGCATCTTTTCATGTGTTTGTTAGCCATCTGTTTATAATAGCCAGGACATGGAAGCAACATAGATGTCCATCAGCAGACGAATGGATAAGAAAGCTGTGGTACATATACACAATGAAGTATTACTCAGCCATTAAAAATAATACATTTGAATCAGTTCTAGTGAGGTGGATGAAACTGGAGCCTATTATACAGAGTGAAGTAAGCCAGAAAAAAAAATACCAATAGAGTATTCTAACGCATATATAAGGAATTTAGAAAGATGGTAACAATAACCCTGTATATGAGACAGCAAAAGAGACACTGATGTATAGAACAGTCTTTTGGACTCTAGGAGAGGGAGAGGGTGGGATGATTTTGGAGAATGGCATTGAAATATGTATAATATCATATATGAAACAAGTCGCCAGTCCAGGTTCAATGCCTGATACTGGATGCCTGGGGCTGGTGCACTGGGATGACCCAGAGGGATGGTATAGGGAGGGAGGTGGGAGGAGGGTTCAGGATGGGGAACACATGTATACCTGTGCCAGATTCATTTTGATATATGACAAAACCAAAACAATATTGTAAAGTTAAATAAAATAAAATTAAATAAAAAAATTAACTTCCAAATGTTTAATTGTGTGTGTGCACGCTCAGTCTCTTAGTCATGTCTGACTCTGCAACCCCATGGACTGTAGTCTACCAGGCTCCTCTGTCCAAAGAATTCTCTTGGCAAGAATATTGAAACATTTTACCATTTTTCACTCCAAAGTATCTTCCTGACTCAGGAATCAAACTGGAATCTCCTGTGTCTCTTGAATTGGCAAGATAATTCTTTACCACTGTGCCACTTGGATTTTAATGGATGTTAACATGTTTTGAATTTTGCTTTGGTTTTTCCATTTTCTGTTGTTTTTGAACACCCACATCATATTGTTGAAAATTAATATTTTTCAACATATTAATCATAAATTAATATGATTTTCTTCTTCATTCTTTCCAGTGGATCCCAGTGGTTTTCTGCCAATCGTATGCATCAATAACATGAAAAGTCTGGAGGAGTTCCAGTTATTAAATACTAAAATTTAATATTCTAGATAAGACCAAGGTTACTGATTCTTGGTCATTCTCCTATTGTGAGTTGTAGGGAGATCAATTGTTATCAAAGCCAAATTATACATACAATGTTTTGTATACATTTTTAATCATTCTTGATTAAATGATCAATTTTGATGTTTCCTTGCATATACACATAAATACACATATACGTACTTTATATATTATAAACACACACACACACACACACACACACCGGCTTCCCTGGTGGCTCAGTGGTAAAGAATCTGTCTAATAATACAGAAGACATGGGAGACGTGTGTTCAATCCCTGGGTGGGGAAAATCCTCTGGAGAAGGAAATGGCAACATAGTCTAATATTCTTACCTGAAAAATCTCATAGACAGAGGAGCTTAGCAGGTTACAGTCTATGGGATTGCAAAGAGTTGAGCATTATTTAGCAACTAAACAACAACAACAACATACATACACACACACACACACACACACACACACACATATATATATACACACACACATAGACGAAGACATTTAGATAGTATATTTTGTATAATTCTGTGGTGTTTAACATATTATGTGTTCAGCTAAATTTTCATTGAGGCTAAGTAGCTGGTGACTCTAGTTTTTATTTTAAAATGCTAATATGAAGAAACTTCAAAATTCTACCAGGTTACAGATATAAACCTGCATTATTTATTTTTGATGGAAGCCTGTGTAAACATACATTAACAATATCATTTGGACTGCAGTTACAGAAAAAAAAAAAAAAAGTGAATCTAAGGAACAATGAGGTATTTTATAAGACAATGTTTAATGTAACAAAACTATTCATGAGATGAAATGGTTTTTGAAATTCTGTCTCTTCTCAAAACACAAATTCCCACAATTTGCAAAGGTTATGATAATTAGAATTTTGACAGTTTGAAAAACCAGACAATTTGAAGTTTGAATAAGTGTGTTTTCAAGATCTTTGAGTTATTGCACATTTGTTTATTTTAATCAGTGATCTGTGAAAACTCTTGTGTCAGTAGAAGAAAAATGGATAGAAATGATAAGCACAGTATCAAGTTCTTCCCTGGCAACAACTTTCTGATCTCTATTTTTAGAAATCTTATTTAAAATAATACATTCTTTGGTTGAATAGTTAAACTTTAAATAGATCCTATTGTTTTGTAGCTAAAGAAGGGTTTGACTATTAAAGTTCATTTCATCTGAAAGTAACTATTTAATTTCTTTGAGTTTTTCATATCCATGCTTAATTATGTCATGTAAGTTTATAAAGTATATATATTTTATTTCTTAAAATATAATTCTCAAATTATACCATTTATGAATCTTTCTATAGATTCAAATTATGTTGCTTTACTGTTGAAAACTGGGCATATATACTAGAAGTAAAACTAAAGACAATGATTAATTATTAAAAATATTTCATGCTATGATTCATTTTAAATACATATATTTAGAAGATCCAGCTGAAAATGATGTATATACAAATATTAAACACTGCACAATTATACAAACTATAAAGTGTGTGTGTATTTTCACATAACATTTGGTTGTTGATTAGACAATAACTCAACTAGGTAATGGGAAATTCAAATCTGAATCTTGTTTAACTCTTCCATGTATAAATGAAGATAACTTTGTTTTTCTATTGTCAGAACTTTAAAGTAGGAGCATTCTATTACTTTGTCAACAAAGGTCCATCTGGTCAAGGCTATGGTTTTTCCACTGGTCATGTATGAATGTGAGAGTTGGACTATAAAGAAAGCAGAGTGCCAAAGAATTGATGCTTTTGAACTGTGGTTTGGAGAAGACTCTTGAGAGCCCCTTGGTTTGCAAGGAGATCAAACCAATCAATCCTAAAGGAAATCAATCCTGAGTATTCACTGAAAGAACTGATGATGAAGCTGAAGCTCCAATACTTTGACCATTTGTTGCAAAGAGTGGACTCAGTAGAAAAGATCCTGAATTTGGGAAAGATTGAAAACAGGAGAAGGGGATGAGTTGATTGGATGGCACCACTGGCTCAGTGGACATGAATTTGAGAAAGTTCTGGGAAATAATGAAGGACAGGGAAGCCTAGTGTGCTGCAATCCATGGGGTTGAAAAGAGTCAGACATGAGTGAGTGACTCAACAACAAGAAGTAACCTATTTGCTACTTGCTCAGTTGTGTCTGACTCTTTGAGATCCCGTGGACTGTATTCCACCAGGCACCTCTATTCGTGGGATTTTCCAGCATGTGTACTGAAGTGGGTTGCCATTTCCTTCTACAGAGGATCTTTCCCACCCAGGGATTGTACCTGGGTCTCCAGCATTGCAGGTAGATTCTTTACCTTCTGAGTCTCTAGGGAATCTCCTAAGATAAACGGGGTTTAAGCACCATATTTTCCTTGACAGTGGATGCTTTGCCTTTTGCTTCTGTAAGGGTTCTGGTTTTCAGGTTCTGGTAATGTCCCCGTCCTTTGGTTCAGTGAAATGGGGTAAATTTTGGTTCTGAGTGCTATTTGAGGCAAAAGTTTCTCCTCTGGCCATCCTGCATGAAACTGGGGTTCTGTTGTCTTTGAAAAACAACTCCCCAGAGGGATGGTATGGGGAGGAGGAGGGAGGATGGTTCAGGATGGGGAACACATGTATACCTGTGGCAGATTCATTTTGATATATGGCAAAACCAATACAATATTGTAAAGTTAAATAAAATAAAATTTTAAAAAAGGAATAAATACACTGAGACATTAAATGTCACATGCAATCTGCCGTACAGAAGTAAAATAAAACACATTTATTAAAAAAAAAAAAAAAAAGGAAAAAAAAATCAGTGTATTGTTAGAAGCAGGATAGAGCCAGTTTGGATTGGTTCTGCAGTTACAATGTCATTACTAGCTCTGCAGTTTTCTGATTCTATTTTATAATTACTTAAGTTAGAGACTCAAATAATTACATAAGGGAACTTTAAATGGGTTGAACCATTATAGTGTTTATATGTAAAATTCAGATGAAATAAAAAGGTTTTTCATTTTTTTCTAAGAACCTCAATCTATTTATCTTATTAATAAAGATGACAATGAAATGTGAACCACTGAATTTATTCACATCACACACTTAAAAGCAAGCAAGTAACCATTTTTATAAAACAGTCTACTATTAAAAATGTTTTTGATTGAAACCAGAGCCCCACTCAGGTTCAGAGGAACTTCTCACAAAAGTTACACTTCTTATGAAAAGAAAGCAAAATGGGAAAAACCCTTTAAGCTGCAAAACACAAAATGAAATATTTCAAAAAGACAGGTAGCTGAATGTTTTCTTCTGGTTCTAAGATTTCGAGAACTTAAATAAATATTCTATATTATTTTCTATGAATAGAGTTGAAAGCCATAGTATAAGATTGTCTCTTATAAAAGTTTTACAAAACTTCTTTATTAAAAATGTTTATTTCAGAATTTATATTTGTATATCACACTTTATCTTTTCATTAAAATTTATTATTGCCTTCATGTTCCAATATTTATTTTAGTGAGTTAACTGGATTTTTAGATGCCAATTTCACTAGATTCAAGATTAGTATTGAAAATTTAATTCTGACACATATCTGCCTCTGACATTTTCAGATAACTTTAGAAATATATGTGTAAACACTGGATTTTCTCCAATATTGATCAATATTTGTGTGATATATTCTAACAGAATATAGGTTTTGGATATTTATTTCCATCATACTTTCAAAAGGAACTCATAAATTTAGAAGGTTGCTTATTATCTTGCTACTATATAGCCAAGAACAAATACATATATTTATTTTCAATAAAAGCTGCATTACCAAAGTTCTTGATGGCATAGAGGATAATATTATTTGGAGAAACCTGTCCTTGTCAAGTCTGTGAAGAAAATAAATGGCTCTATAATTAATTTCTGATGATTCAGAGATTAACAAATACTTCTATATTTTACAGTGAAAGGGGTACAGAAAGAAAAAAACTACAAAAGAAAACTGGCATTCACATATGTCTTTATCTACATGGTTTTCCCAGTTTTGGATCAATGGTATCTTCAATATCGTATGAGGGGAAACTAAAACATCGTACATCGTGAGCATCTAACAAATTAAAAAATGATGCAAAACTTTTGTGAAAATTTGCTGAGAAAATAAAACAAAATAAACTGACTTGAAAAGAAAATATGGACATTTTATAAATACAGTTCTTTATAGATTTAAATTACTAACTCCATGTTTTCACAATTACAACAAAAAATGTATTTAGGCCAACTTAACTTTATAATTCGGAGAAGGCAGTGATACCCGACTCCAGTACTCTTGCCTGGAAAATCCCATGGACGGCAGAGCCTGGTAGGCTGCAGTCCATGGAGTCTCTAATAGTCAACATGACTGAGCGACTTCACTTTCACTTTTCACGTTCATGCATTAGAGAAGGAAATGGCAACCCATTCCAGTGTTCTTGTCTGGAGAATCCCAGGGACAGGGGAGCCTGGTGGGCTGCCATCTATGGGTTCGCACAGAGTCAGACACGACTGAAGTGACTTAGCAGCAGCAGCAGCAGCAGCAGCAGCAGCAGCAACTTTATAATTTACCTTGTACTGATTTACACTGAACTACTCATAATACAACATCATGAAAACAAAACCCATTACCAGTTTATAGGTTTTTAACCTGGCATTATGCCACATGTGTGTGCTTGTGTGTTCAGTCTTGTCCAAATCTGTGAGCCCATGCACTGTAATCCACCTTCCACGGTCCTCTGTCCATGGAATTCTCCAGGCAAGAATACTGGAGAGGGTTGCCATTTCCTTCAGACCCTTCCATCACAATAGAGAAAATTTATTTAAGTATTTAGCATTATCTAATGTTTAAACTGTTTCTGGCTTGAATATATTTTAAAGTCTAGGGTCATGTCATTGAGTAAATTTCAGTTTATACACAGAGACACAAATAAGTAGGAAATAAATTGTCTCGACAATTACATCTAATTGTATTTATAATTTTAAAAGTATTTTAAACTGTTTTTCAACCTCCTATCCCTGTATATTATGCAACCTACCTTACTACCAGTAACTTAAGAAGGTAAATTAAGCTCTAGAAACCATTCCACAAGCAAAATTGCTAATCCTTGTGGCATTTTCCTCTTAATTGATTTTAAAGTACCAATTTTCTTTACTTCTTCTTAGCTCCAAAAACTTACTCAATGTGCCAAGACTAATATAATACCACAGCTATCATCAAATTAAGGAAATTTTAATTTCTTAAAAATATAAGGAAGAAACTACATCCAAAGCTATCTGTTAAAACATATGTGGCTATATTCAAAGAAAATAACAAAGTAGCTTGAAACAATCTGCTTTTAAAATAATTTAACATGATTTCATGCATTTACCATATATAGTTAATTTTATATCCATTTTTATTCTCCTATTCTCACTTAATTTCATTGATTTTTCTTACCTCAATTTCTGCCAAAAGTCTACAGAGACCTACAACTTACTATTTCATATTATATTGTGTTGTTTTCTAAATGAATAGGTGAATGGAGTCATGTACAAGTCTAGAGTACAGTGGATTAAAATTTGCTTCATTTCCTATTATCTATGGGCTTCCCTGGTGGCTCAGATGGTAAAGAATCCATTTGCAATGTGGGAAACCTAGGTTCAGTCCCTGGGTTGGGAGGATCCCTGGAGGAGGGCCTAGCAACCCACTCCAGTATTTTTGCCTAAAGAATCCCAAAGGACAGAGAAACCTGGTGAACTGCAGTCCATGGGGTCACAGAGTTGGACATGACTGAGGAGCTAAGCAATAACGCTATCATCTATAGAATAACCATAATCATTTTTCTCTAAAAAACATAGTTGGTTCCTGGCTAATTCTCAGGTAACAGATCAGATCAGTCGCTCAGTCGTTTCCAACTCTTTGAGACCCCATGAATCGCTGCACGCCAGGGCTCCCGGTCCATCATCAACTCCCAGAGTTCACTGAGATTCATATCCACTGAGTCAGTGATGCCATCCAGCCATCTCATCCTCTGTCGTCCCCTTCTCCTCTTGCCCCCAGTCCCTCCCAGCATCAGAGTCTTCTCCAATGAGTCAACTCTTCGCATGAGGTGGCCAAAGTACTGGAGTTTCAGCTTTAGCATCATTCCTTCCTAAGAAATCCCAGGACTGATCTACTTAAGATTGATCTCCCTCTTGAGAAATTTGTATGCAGGTCAGGAAGCAACAGTTAGAACTGGTCATGGAACAACAGACTGGTTCCAAATAGGAAAAGGAGTATGTCAAGGCTGTATATTGTCACCCTGCTTATTTAACTTATAAGCAGAGTACATCATGAGAAATGCTGTACTGGAAGAAACAAGTTGGAATCAAGATTGCCGGGAGAAATATCAAGAACCTCAGATATGAAGATGATACCACCCTTATGGCAGAAAGTGAAGAGGAACTCAAAAGCCTCTTGATGAAAGTGAAAGTAGAGAGTGAAAAAGTTGGCTGAAAGCTCAACATTCAGACAACAAAGATCATGGCATCTGGTCCCATCACTTCATGAGAAATAGGTGGGGAAACAGTGGAAGCAGTGTCAGACTTTATTTTTCTGGGCTCCAAAATCACTACAGATGGTGAATGCAGCCAGTAAATTAAAAGACGCTTACTCCTTGGAAGGAAAGTTATGACCAACCTAGATAGCATATTCAAAAGCAGAGACATTACTTTGCCAACAAATGTCCGTCTAGTCAAGGCTATGGTTTTTTCTGTGGTCATGTATGGATGTGAGAGTTGGACTGTGAAGAAGGCTGAGCGCCAAAGAATTGATGCTTTTGAACTGTGGTGTTGGAGAAGAACTTGAGAGTGCCTGTTACTCCAGGTGTTTCTTGACTTCCTACTTTGACATTCCAGTCCCCTATAATGAAAAGCACAACTTTTTTGGGTGTTAGTTCTAAAAGGTCTTGTAGGTTTTCATAGAACCATTCAACTTCAGCTTCTTCAGTGTTACTGGTTGGGGTATAGACCCGGGTTACTGTGATATTGAATGGTTTGCCTTGGAAATGAACAGAGATCATTCTGTCATTTTTGAGGTTGCATCCAAGTACTGCATTTCACACTCTTTGGTTGACCATGATGGCCACTCCATTTCTTCTGAGGGATTCCTGCCCGAAGTAGTAGATATAATGGTCATCTGAGTTCAATTCACCCATTCCAGTCCATTTCAGTTCGCTGATTCCTAGAATGTCAACATTCACTCTTGCCATCTCTTGTTTGACCACTTCCAATTTGCCTTGAGTTGAAATAATATGCTTTAAAAAAAAATTCAGCATGATTTCATGCATTTTTTCATGTCATCCTTTTTTCACTTTAGAAAAAAAATTGTAAAGAGAAAGATTTATCTTTGGATTTATGTTTGTATTACTGTGTGGCCTCCTTACTATAAGTTGTTATTGAATCAAGAACATTTCTCATTGGACCTGTTGAGAAACAGGTAGAGTAAATTGTCAGAGGTGAAAAACTGACACTGACATTCAAATATCAAGTCATTGACTTTCTAAAAGTTTTCTTCAGATAAAAATAAGAAATGAGGAGCCCATAGAGAAAAGATATATGTAAGGATTAAGCAGAATTCTAGAAAGCATTTCAGTGATTGACAGAGGAACAGCACATGCCATGGAAACGAAAGACAGAACAGACGTGATTCTCATTTTTGTAAGTTCAAGACGTCAGCAGTTGAAGTAAGACAGGATATAGAGGTGGATCTAAAGTCCTGCTGAGTCATGGCCATGGTCAAAAGAGTATTTAAAATATGCTTTCTGAGACCTATAAAGATGTGGGAAATTGTCTAATTTTTGTTGTGGGTAATAACAGGCAATTCTCCAAAGGCTAGTAGTATTTTCTTGGTGTGTGTGCATTTTTAGTCTCTCAGTCATGTCAGACTCTTTGTGACCCCATGAACTGTAACCTGTAAGGCTTCCTCTGTCCCTGGGTTTTCCCAGGAAAGAATACCGGAGTGGGTTATCATTTCCTTCTCCAGGGGATCTTCCTGACATAGGGATCAAACCTAGGTCTCCTGCATTGCAGGCAGATTTTTCACCATCTGAGCCACAAGGGAAGCCCCAATTTATTTCTTTGGGTATCCTTTAAAATCCAAAGGGCAGGGAGGTAACTTTACACACATGCTACACCTGCTTCTAATGGATAATATTGGCCAAATAATATTTTATTTCTTTACATCTGCACACTGCCCAGATAAAATACTAGTAGCCTAGAGAGAGATAACATATTGACTGTTTTCAGGGGAAAATATATATATGTCTATTATATACTATATATATATATACATATATATATATGTCTACTATAAACTAATAAAACAACTATTCCCATTGTGAAATGTTTGAGAGAAAATTTCTTAGAAACTCTTGGTGAATAGTGAAGGGGGAAGGGTGGAAATAAGTTTGTGCAAAAAAGTGAGAAAAGAAAAAGGTGGAATTTGGAAAGAACTATGTCCTAGTATTGAAAGAGTAGACCTGGGTATTGGGTAAGAGGCACCGTTAAGGCACTGTCATCATTAGTTGTAGAGAGGAAAAGAATAGCAACAAAGAAGGAAGTTCATTTATGATAACTCTTGTTTGGTACAAACTTTTAATTCAGGCTCATCTTATGTTTCAGATTATTTTATACGGGTTATGTTTTTTTTAAATTGCTAAGTCATGTCTGACTCTTTTGCGACCCCAAGACTTTATCCTGTCAGGCTCCTCTGCCTATGGGATTTCCCAGGAAAAGTAATAGTGAAGAGGGAAGGGTGGAAATAAGTTTGTGCAAAAAAGTGAGAAAAGTAAAAGGTGGAATTTGGAAAGAACTATGTCCTAGTATTGAAAGAGTAGACCTGGGTATTGGGTAAGAGGCACCGTTAAGGCACTGTCATCATTAGTTGTAGAGAGGAAAAGAACAGCAACAAAGAAGGAAGTTCATTTATGATAACTCTTGTTTGGTACAAACTTTTAATTCAGGCTCATCTTATGTTTCAGATTATTTTATACGGGTTATTTTTTTTTAATTGCTAAGTCATGTCTGACTCTTTTGCGACCCCAAGACTTTATCCTGTCAGGCTCCTCTGCCTATGAGATTTCCCAGGAAAGTACTGGAGTGGGTTGCCATTTCCTTCTGCAGGGGATCCTCCTGACCCAGGGATCAAACACTTGTCTCCTGCATTGGCAGATGGATTCTTCACCACTGTAACACCTGGAAAGCCAAGAAGTGATTAGACATGACCGTTTTTCAATTAAACTTCATTTGCAACAATAGACAGAAAACCAGATTTCCCTGCAGATTTTATTTACAAGTCAAAGCATTATAACCTTGCAAATTATGATGTCAGAGTTTTGTTTAGTTTCATCTACCTCAGAAAAATATCAGTGTTATATTTCAAGCACTTGTATAATGCAGAGTTTAGAGTTATATTTTTATGCATTTACCCTGCTATATGAAATTAATTAACAGGGATGACACCACCTAAGGAATATTTCAAAGTGTCTGAGGACATTTTTGTTGTCACAAGAATAGAAAGGCTCTACTAGGATAGAATGGGTCGGAGTGAGGATGATGAAAAACCACAAATGAATAGTAACTTCTGCAAGACCAAATGTTTCCACATACAGTTATAAGAGTAGTACACAAAGTTTTTGGATCCTATTTCATCTGATAGAATAAACAAGATACATATGGGAGACACAGGCTGAATTTGGAGCAAGCAGATAGTTGGTGGGCATGGTACAGTGAAGTCCTTGCTGAGGGCAGGCAAAGATGGAGAATTTTTTCAGGGAAGCCCAAATAAATAAGTGTTTGCCTTTCCCATATGTGGTCAATGTCAGGGTCCATTTTATTTACTTACAGTAAGAATGAATATGGATAGATTTTATAGTAACATCTATATTACTTGTATTACATCATTTTTGTTTGATTTTCCATAGCAATCTGTTAAAGAAAATGTTACTTTCTTTGCAGTATATTTCAATATTTTCAAGTAAGTTCCATTTGTTAGACAAGGGGGAAGTTAGACATTTAAGTCTGCAATATTTATTATTCTCCTGTAGCCATTATTTTAATAGATTAACTTATTGGTTCCATTTTCTCATACTTAGTGGCTAACTAGTTTATCAGCTAAAAGTAATAGTCATGCCAAATTAAAGTAATGGAATATTGGTCATGTTACATAGACAATTTTCCATTATCACGCAGAATGAAGTTTCAACATTACAAGCTATTTAATCAGAATATGAATAAGTAGGACACTGTCTTTATTGAAACAATTTCTCAAGATAAATTTTTCTCTAAGCATTTCAATACAATAGACCTTTCCCAGATTGGTCCAGAACAAAATTATTTCCTATACTCTGAGATATCACAGTCTTTCAAAACCACTGAGAGATAAAATTCACTTATTAAAAGTGTTGAATAAATACTTACCTTTAAAAATGACTTTTTAAAATTTGCAAGAGAATGGCAAGTACAAAGCATGAAAATGTTTTTAAAATCATATATTAGCACAAAATGCCATTATTATTTACAGAACAGATACATTTATATATATATAAAATATATAACTTACACCAGAGGAATTTTATTAAGGATTCAGGTCAGTTTAGTCACTCATTCATGTCTGACTCTTTGTGACCCCGTAGACTGCAGCACACCAGGCCTTCCTGTCCATCACCAACTCCCGGAGTTTACTCCAACTCATGTCCATTGAGTTGGTGATGCCATCCAACCATCTTGTCCTCTGTTGTCAACTTCCCCTCCCGCCTTCAATCTTTCCCAACATCACAGTCTTTTCCTGTAAATCAGTCCTTCACATCAGGTGGCCAAAGTATTGGAATTTCAGTTTTAGCATCAGTCCTTTCAATGAATATTCAAGACTGATTTCCTTTAGGATGGAACGGTTTGATCTCCTTGCTGTCCAAAGGACTTTCAAGTGTCTTCTCCGACACCACAGTTCAAAAGCATCAGTTCTTCGGTGCTCAGCTTTCTTTATGGTCCAACTCTCACATCCATACATGACTACTGGAAAAACCATAGCTTTGGCTAGACAGACCATGGTCAGCAAGGTAATGTCTCTGCTTTTTAATATGCTATCTAAGTAGGTCACAGCTTTTCTTCCAAGGAACAAGTGTCTTTTAATTTCATGGCTGCACTCACCATCTGCTGTGATTTTGGTCTCCCCCCCCCAAAAAAAATAAAGTCTGTCACTTTATCCATTGTTTCCTTATCTATTTGCCATGAGTGGTGAGACCGAATGCCATTATCTTTATTTTTTGAATGTTGAGTTTTAAGCCAACTTTTTTACTCTCCTCTTTCACTTTCATCTAGAGGCTTTTTTGTTCCTATTCACTTTCTGCTATAAGTATGGTGTTATCTTCATATCTAAGGTTACTGATATTTCCCCCAGCAATTTTGATTCCAGTGCATTTCACATGATGTACTCTGGATATAAGTTAAATAAGTGGGTTATTTTATTTAACCCACTTATTTAATTTGTATGTCTGATTCTAACTGTTGTTTCTTGATCTGCATACAGATTTCTCAGGAGGCAGGTAAGGTGGTCTGGTATTGCCACTTCTTAGAGAATTTTCCCATTTGTTGTGACCCACACAGTCAAAGGCTTTAGTGTAGTCAATGAAGCAGAAGTAGGTGTTTCACTGGAATTCTTTTGCTTTTTCTATGATCCAACAGATGATGGCAATTTGATCTCTGGTTCCTCTACTTTTTCTAAATCCAGCTGGATATCCTTATTGGGGATATCATTAGCATTATTCTGAAAAACGTTATTTAATCATAAAATGTTTCAGATTTCCTGTAAAAGAAGAAAGTGAACAAATTCTTCTCACAATATCTGTAATGACTAAAGCATCTTTTATTTTTTCATTTTCTGCTTGCTTTAAGTGGATTTTTTTCTTTAGAATTTAATGGAAATGTAACTTTGAATATAGAACATTAACTTGTAGTTAAAGTCAGACACATTAAAGTGTAGCAAAAATGTACCTGCATACAAAGAAAGTTGTTCATATGATAATGTTTAATTCAATGAAATTAGTTGTAATAATAGCATACAGCCTAACTGATCTTATTTAACATGGAATAAGTATTTAAGTACAAGGAACTGACAGTCAACAGGAAAAATTCACAACAGTCAGGTTGATCTTTTGCAGTATTTTAGAGCTGTGCACTACTGCAAAGAACTATGGTGTGAGACTTAAATGTGGGTTACATATGTCTTTTAAGATCTTATAATAAAAAATAAAGTGAAGTCGCTCAAGCGTGTCCAACTTTTTATGACCCCATGGGCTGTAGCCTACCAAGCTCCTTCTTCCATGATAGGAGCTCTTTCCAAACAAGAGTACTGGAGTGTGTTGTCATTTTCTTCTCCAGAGGATCTTCCCAACCCAGGGATCGAACCTGGGTCTCCCACATTGTAGGCAGACGCTTTACCATCTGAGCCACCATTTGCTATTATTTGCAAATGGTGCTATTATTTTGCATTTGCTATTATTTTCTCCCATTCTGAAGGCTGTCTTTTCACCTTGTTTACAGTTTCTTTTGTTGTGCAGAATCTTTTAAGTTTAACTAGGTCCCATTTGTTTATTTTTGCTTTTATTTCCAATATTCTGGGAGGTGGGTCATAGAGGATACTGCTGTGATGTATGTCAGAGAGTGTTTTGCCTATGTTCTCCTCTAGGAGTTTTATAGTTTCTGGTCTTACATTTAGATCTTTAATCCATTTTGAGTTTGTTTTTGTGTATGGTGTTAGAAAGTGCTCTAGTTTCATTCTTTTATAAGTGGTTGACCAGTTTTCCTAGCACCACTTGTTAAAGAGATTGTCTTTAATCCATTGCATATTCTTGCCTCCTTTGTCAAAGATAAGGTGTCCATATGTGCGTGGACAACTAATCTCAAAAATATACAAGCAACTCCTACAGCTCAATTTCAGAAAAATAAATGACCCAATCAAAAAAATGGGCCAAAGAACTAAATAGACATTTCTCCAAAGAAGATATACAGATGGCTAACAAACACATGAAAAGATGTTCAACATCACTCATTATCAGAGAAATGCAAATCAAAACCACTATGAGGTACCATTTTATGTCAGTCAGAATGGCTGCAATTCAAAAGTCTATAAGTAATAAATGCTGGAGAGGGTGTGGAGAAAAGGGAACCCTCTTACACTGTTGGTGGGAATGCAAACTAGTACAACCACTATGGAGAACAGTGTGTAGAGTCCTTAAAAAACTGAAAATAGAACTGCCTTGTGAACCAGCAATCCCACTGCTGGGCATACACACACCTAGGAAACCAGAATTGAAAGAGACACGTGTACCCCAATGTTCATCACAGCACTGTTTATAATAGCCAGGACATGGAAGCAAACTAGATGTCCATCAGCAGATCAATGGTTAAGAAAGCTGTGGTACATAGACACAATGGAGTATTACTCAGCCATTAAAAGAATACATTTGAATCAGTTCTAATGAGGTGGATGAAACTGGAGCCTATTATACAGAGTGAAGTAAGCCAGAAAGAAAAACACCAATACAGTATACTAATGCATATATATGGAATTTAGAAAGATGGTAACAATAACCCTGTATATGAGACAGCGAAGAGACACTGATGTATAGAACAGTCTTTTGGATTCTGTGAGAGAGGGAGAGGTTGGGATGATTTGGGAGAATGGCACCGAAACATGAATAATATCATATATGTAATGAGTTGCCAGTTCAGGTTCAATGCACAATACTGGATGCTTGGGGTTGGTGTACTGGGATGACCTAGATGGATGGTATGAGGAGAGAGGAGGAAGGAGGGTTCAGGATGGGGAACACATGTATACCTGTGTCGGATTCATTTTGATATATGGCAAAACCAATACAATATTGTAAAATTAAAAAATTAAATTTTACAATAATTTAAAAATTATTGTAAATTTTTACAATATTTGTTTAATTAAATTTTACAATAATTTAAAAATTATTGTAAATTTTTACAATATTTGTTTAATTAATAAATTTAAACAAAACAAAACAAAATCTTATAATAAAAAAAATTTTTAAAAGGAGCAGAGGAAATTAATTTTAATAATAAAATGCCCCAAATATAATCACTTCCATATCTAATCAACATAATAATATTGAGACATTTTATAGTTTTTTTTTATACTAAGTCTTTGAAATCTGTTTGCATATTTTACATTTATAGCATTTCTCAAATTAGACTAAAGTACATTTCAAATACTATTTAGCCACCTAAGGCTAGTAGAGACCATGCTGGACAGCAGATTTCTAAAATGTTTCAATATACAAAGCCAGCTTTTTAAATGTTTTATCTTCACAAATTACTCTTACAGCCATCTCGACTGTGTTGTTTCTTTTGTCATTTCTACTTTGTCATACCGAAATAGTTTAAAACTTTTCTAGTGATAATGCCACTGGGCATTATTGATCCAACTATAGAAAATGATCATATTATCATTAACCAGTCATTATCATTAAAAATTGTTGTTATTGTTGTTGTTTATTTGACAATTAATGTCTGACTATTTTGTAATTCCATGGATTGTAGCTGGCCAGGCTCCTCTGTCCATGGGATTCTACACACAAGAATAGTAGAGTGGTTGCAGTTTCCTTCTCCAGGGGAACTTCCCAACCAAAAGATCAAACCTGCATCTCATTCATTGGTAAGTGGATTATTTACCACTGAGCCACTAGGGATGCCCACAGCTAATTTTAAAAAATTTATATTAGAGTTTTAAAAGTGGAAGCTATAATAAGCCTATGTATATATAATCTTTTAAGTATTATATACTATTTCTATAATAATATATAACATTATGTAAACATTGTCCTGTTACATATGATTAAACTTGGTCTGTAGTTTGATTATATATATATAAAGGCATGATATCATCATTAAAATATATTAATATAATCATATTATAGATCAAGCTTAATTATGTGTATAGGACACTTTTGTGTGAACTATTAAGTATAATATATTCAATATATTCAACAATCTGAAATAGTTATTTACTTTATTCTAAGATAAATAATTCTAATTAGATAATTCTAAATAAATTAAAAAATAATCTATTTCTGATTTAAAAGTATTTTACAAAATAGATTCATGGGTTATGGCATTTCATTTTAGATAGTATAGGTTTGTTTAAGGAATTCATTTTTATTCTTTCTTTTGTTGTGCTTGCTTTCCAATATTGAGATTGTGACATTTACTTAACTCATATTTTTACAATTATTTATTTTCTACAAATAAATCTGCTATAAAGTTGTTTTCCTTAGACTGAAAAATCTGAAAGACCTAAACTATACAATACTATGTAAATGCTGAAGGGAATCATCTAAAATCTAGATGTCATATCAATAACATCCACACCTTAGTTCAGAGAATTCGTGCCTGCTCAGTCATGTCTTACTCTTTGTGACCCAATGTATTGTAGTCCATCAGTCCCCTCTGCCTACAGGATTCCTCAGGCAAGAAGACTAGAGTGGGTTACCATTTCCTCTTCCGGAGGATCTTCCTGATCCAGGATCAAACCCACGTCTCCTGTATCTCCTGCATTGGCAGGAAGATCCTTTATTACTGAGTAATCTGTACTTCGGGGAAGGCAATGGCACCCCAACCCAGTACTCTTGCCTGGAAAATTCCATGGACGGAGGAAGGAGCCTGGTGGGCTCGAGTCCATGGGGTCGCTAAGAGTTGGACATGACTGAATGACTTCACTTGCACTTTTCACTTTCATGTATTGGAGAAGGAAATGGCAATCCACTCCAGTGTTCTTGCCTGGAAAATCCCAGGGATGGGGGAACCTCTTGGGCTGCCCTCTGTGGGATTGCACAGAGTTGGACACGACTGAAGCGACTTAGCAGCAGCAATCTGTACTTAATTCATTACAGACGCTTAAAATCAGTTTGACAGGTAAGACTTTGATCGGCAAAATTCCTTCTTAGATTTCTCAGTTTTATATTCTACTTTGTAGGAAACCATAAACTTTGTTTTTAAGAGTATAACATCATGTCAAAGCCTCAGCTTATATTACAGTGTGAGAACTAAGGGAGAGCCACTGGGAAAAGACTGATTGGCAGAGAAAGCTGACTGATTAGAGGCTGCAGGATTTATAGGAGAACCAAGACTTAAATCCAGGGATTTCAGACAGGCTAACAATCTGGGAGCTTTTTTCAGAAAGACCAGACCAAGTTGCTGACCTGAAATCAATGGATATGTAACACCATTAGAACACAATCAGAGATGTCAACATATAATTTAAAAGTTACCCAGATAATCCATACCGTGAATATGTTTCCCAGGGTAGGTGAGAGTTTGCCATATCTGTTCAGATTCAGAGCACTTCAGCTTAATTAAACCTGTGTACACAGATTGCTTGCATTGCTGTGAATGATTGAGATTAAACTCTGTTAACTGAAAGGACTAATTTTTTTCCTTATATAAACCCTGCACATATTTAAAGAAAATGATAATAAGTAATACTTGTGTCTGCTTATTTTCTATGGTGAAATCGAAGATGGAAAACAATACAATTTAAATCATATATTTTTGCAATATTGTGTATATTAGGATAAATAAAATTCTTCATAAGACAGAGGTGAGAGATGTCTCAGGTTAAATATGTTTTCAATAGTTTTAGTTAAAAAATAAGCTGGAATCAAGTTTGCTGGGAGAAATATCAATAACCTCAGATATGCAGAGGACACCATCCTTATGGCAGAAGGCAAAGAGAAACTAAAGAGCCTCTTGATGAAAGTGAAAGAGGGGAGTGAAAAAGCTTGCTTAAAACACAACATTCAAAAACTAAGATCATGGCGTCTGGTCCCATCACTTTATTAAAAAAATAAAAAAAAGTAGAAATAGCAACAGACTTTATTTACTTGGCCTCAAAATCACTGTAGACTGCAGCTATGAGTTGAAGATGCTTACTCCTTGAAAGAAAAGCTATGACAAACCTAGACAGCATATGAAAAAGCAGAGACATCACTTTGAGGACAATTGTTCAGAGTCAAAGCTGTGGTTTTTCCAGTCATGTAAAGATGTGAGAGCTGGACTATAAAGAAGGCTGAGAGCTAAAGAATTGATACTTTTGAATTGTGATGCTGGAGAAGACCATTGAGAGTCCCTTGGACAGCAAGGAAATCAAGCCAGTTAATCCTAAAGGAAATCAACCCTGAAATTGCATAGAAAAGGTAGGTGCTGAACCTGAAGCTCTAATAGTTGGCACATGATACAAAGAACCGACTCACTGGAAAAGACCCTGATGCTGGGACAGATTGAAAGCAGGAGCAGAAGGGGGCGACAGAAGATGAGATGGTTGGATGGCATCACTGATTCAAAGAACATGAGTTTGAGCAAACTCCAGAAGACAGTGAAGGACAGGGAAGCCTGGAGTGCTGCAGTTCATGGGGTGCAAAGGATCAGATAAGAATTTGCAATTGAACAAATATATATATATATCTATATATATATATCTTCAGTCATAGATAAAATTATTAGAAGCATATCTACAGAACAACATACAAAATTGTGCTAACAAAATTGATACTAAACACTCAAGAAAAATACAGGTTAAAAAAAATTTGGCCTGAATAATCTGAATATTTTAGGCAAAAACATTTAATTTCTTGTTTATTTAGGTCCATTCCATTAGGAAATAATGGAAACAGTGACAGACTTTATTTCAGTGGGCTCCAAAATCACTGCAGCAGCCATGAAGTTAAAAGACACTTGCTCCTTTCAAGAAAAGCTATAACAAACCTAACTGCTGCTGCTGCTAAGTCACTTCAGTCATGTCCAACTCTGCGCGACCCCAGAGACGGCAGCCGACCAACCTCCCCTGTCCCTGGCATTTTCCAGGCAAGAGTACTAGAGTGTGGTGCCATTGCCTTATCCAATTCTAAAACTTCAAAGGTTAGTTCTGAAGAGTTATATATATTCCTCTTTTCTTTCAAAGGAAAAGCTATTTCTTATATTACACTCTGATCTATTAGGAAGAATAGACTTTTTCCAAAATTTGCATTTTTCTCTCTTTTAGATGCAAGACTTCCCCACAAAAAGCTTCATATCAAGGTAATTTGTGGAGGTAAAGAGCAGAAATTATATAAAATTTACTGAGAAAGTTTCCATATCCTGGGCTAATGTAGTATTAAAATGGAAGAGAAGAGGTATTTTTGAGGATATTAAAAAATATTAGGGGAAAGACCTGACATATAAACTATTGAAATTTGATAAAGCTTCTATTAAAGTAGAAGTCATTTTGCTTCTAAGTTCTGGACATAAAGATTTTGGTGTACTAATTCTTATAATGCTTATAACATTTACTGAAAATATAGGTTAGAACTTTAGAAAAAGAAATAGCTCTTTAAATAGGGACAAAATTAGAGAAGCAATCCAAAAATTCAGGATGATAAAAGCCATGGATGTTTAATATTATTTGACTTTCTGAAAAAAATGTTATATACTTTTTGAGTAGATAACATACTACATATATATCAGTTCAGTTCAGTTGCTGAGTTGTGTCCAACTCTTTGCAACCCCATGAATCACAGCATGCCAGGCCTCCCTGTCCATCACCATCTCCTGGAGTTCACTCAAACTCACGTCCATCGAGTTGGTGATGCCGTCCAGCCATCTCATCCTCTGTTATCCCCTTTTTCTCCTGCCACCAATCCCTCCCAGCATCAGAGTATTTTTCAATGAGTCAACTCTTAGCATGAGGTGGCCAAAGTACTCGAGTTTCAGCTTCAGCATCATTCCCTCCAAAGAACACCCAGGGCTGATCTCCTTCAGAATATATATATATATATATATATACATCTATACATTTATATATATATATATGCTCAAAATTCTCCAAGCCAGGCTTCAACAATATGTGAACTGTGAACTTCCTGATGTTCAAGCTGGTTTTAGAAAAGGCAGAGGAACCAGAGATCAAATTGCCAACATCCGCTGGATCATGGAAAAAGCAAGAGAGTTCCAGAAAAACATCTGTTTCTGCTTTATTGACTATGGCAAAGCCTTTGACTGTGTAGATCACAATAAACTGTGGAAAATTCTGAGAGAGATGGGAATACCAGACTACCTGATCTGCCTCTTGAGAAATCTGTATGCAGGTCAGGAAGCAACACTTAGACCTGGTCATGGAACAACAGACTGTTTCCAAATAGGAAAAGGAGTACATCAAGGCTGTATATTGTCACCATGTTTATTTAACTTATATGCAGAATACATCATGAGAAATACTGGACTGGAAGAAACACAAGCTGGAATCAAGGTTGCCAGGAGAAATATCAATAACCTCAGATATGCAGACGACACCACCCTTATGGCAGAAAGTGAAGAGGAACTAAAAAGCCTCTTGATGAAAGTGAAAGTGGAGAGTGAAAAGGTTGGCTTAAAGCTCAACAGTCAGAAAACGAAGATCATGGCATCTGGTCCCATCACTACATGGGAAATAGATGGAGAAACAGTGGAAACAGTGTCAGACTTTACTTTTCTAGGCTCCAAAATCACTGCAGATGGTGACTGCAGCCATGAAATTAAAAGACGCTTACTCCTTGGAAGGAAAGTTATGACCAACCTAGATAGCATATTGAAAAGCAGAGACATCACTTTGCCAACAAAGGTTCACCTAGTCAAGGCTATGGTCTTTCCTGTGGTCATGTATGGATGTGAGAGCTGGACTGTGAGGAAGGCTGAGTGCCGAAGAATTGATGCTTTTGAACTGTGGTGTTGGAGAAGACTCTTGAGAGTCCCTTGGACTGCAAGGAGATCCAACCAGTCCATTCTGAAGGAGATCAGCCCTGGGATTTCTTTGGAAGGAATGATGCTAAAGCTGAAACTCCAGTATTTTGGCCACCTCATGCGAAGAGTTGACTCATTGGAGAAGACTCTGATGCTGGGAGGGATTGGGGGCAGGAGGAGAAGGGGATGACAGAGGATGAGATGGCTGGATGGCATCACTGACTCGATGGATGTGAGTCTGAGTGACCTCCGAGAGCTGGTGATGAACAGGAAGGCCTGGCGTGCTGCAGTTCATGGGGTCGCAAAGAGTCGGACATGACTGAGCGACTGATCTGATCTGATCTGATATATATATATAAAATTCACAATTCACTGACATTTTACTGAGATCAACTGTTTAGACTGAAGGTGGGGAATAAAAGTAAATTCCCTTGAAAAGTGAAAAGGCAATATTTTAAGATAGATGAAATGTCATTAAATTATCAAAATAATTTAATGTAATAGAACAATGTATAGAACATTGTTCTATAACAATGTAATATAACATTGTAATAGAACTATAGCACTACACATAGAAGATTTTCTTTGGAGTGGGATGACAGGTCTCATAAATGTCTGGTTTTACTCATAATCTAAAATTTCTACATGATCCAAATGTAACTGAATTTTGTATAGAATCTTTTAGCTTCTGGCTTTAAAACCCAAAAATTTCAGTTTAATATGCACATAAACCTAGCTAAAATAATTTTAACATGGCAAATAATGACATAAAAAATAAAAATTGCGTTTGGTTTGGTCAATGTGAAAGTCATAGTGTCACAGAGAGCAATTTGATAATCAGAAATTTTAGCTTCTTTTAAAGAAAATCTGACAATAGAAAACTGTGAAGAAAATCTTTTTTGAAAAAGTTGTTTCATTGAGTTCAGTTCAGTTCAGTTCAGTTCACTTGCTCAGTCGTGTCCGACTCTGCGACACCGTGAATTGAAGCATGCCAGGCCTCCCTGTCCATCACCAATTTCCGGAGTTCACTCAAACTCATGTCCATCGAGTCGGTGATGCCATCCAGCCATCTTATCCCCTTTTCCTCCTGCCACCAATCTCTCTCAGCATCAGAGGCTTTTCCAATGAGTCAACTCTTCGCATGAAGTAGCCAAAGTATTGGAGTTTCAGCTTTAGCATCATTCCTTCCAAAGAACACCCAGAGCTGATCTCCTTTAGAATGGACTGGTTGGATCCCCTTGCAGTCCAAGAGACTCTCAAGAGTTTTCTCCAACACCACAGTTCAAAAGCATCAATTCTTTGGCACTCAGCTTTCTTTACAGTCCAACTCTCGCATCCATACATGATCACTGGAAAAACCATAGCCTTGACTAGATGAACCTTTGTTGGCAAAGTAATGTCTCTGCTTTTCAATATGCTATCTAGGCATAGTATATTGCAAATTCTTTTCCTTTTTTATATAAAACAAATTAGAGGATACAGAGTATTGATGACCTTAGGAGTAAAATAAATTACATATTTGCTAACAAATTAAGTTGAACAAAGGTTCAAAGGGTGATTCAATTTAGCCATGCTCTCTCTTTGATCTTAATTGATTACCTAAAGCCTATTTGAAACAGGAAAAAAAAAATCATTCACATTACACTTACTATTAATCTCATTGGATAAATCTGAAAATAAAGTCACTTAAATTCCCTACTTAAACTTAGTCTTTGCTCTCTCTCTAAAACAATAATAAAAGTAACAATAATTCATATATTTTGCGTTGTTAAATTCTGAGAGAACTCTTTGCTTCCTTTGTGGAAGGGTGTATAGCAACCTAGCATAATAACAAATGTGATTGATTCTTGATATTTTCATAATGCACAAATATTATAATTTGCTTACTTGACACATATATAACAATGACTTAATGGTCATTTCAGTTGTTAATGCAATAAGTGGATCTTTAAATGGCAACCCACTCCAGTGTTCTCGCCTGGAGAATCCCAGGGACAGGGGAGCCTGATGGGCTTCCATCTATGGGGTCGCATAGAGTTGGACACGACTGAAGCCAATTGGCAGGCAGCATTATATATAATGATCTCAATTCAATTACATTTTTTCCTTTTATCTGAATTACGTTATTTTCTACAGAAATTAAGTCAATAGTCTGAATGTATATAAATGATAATAATAAATATTTAAATAATTGTCTTATATGAATATCCTCAGTTTTTTTGTGAGTCTCCTACTCAAAATCTTGTGTTGATGAGACAATTTTTAGAATGAGACTATTTTTAGAATAATAGTATTTTTAGAGAATGTTTGCCACTTTAATCTTCAGTATTTTTTTTCATATCTATGATTAATTTAGATGCTCTTTACCTTCATGAGTACAAAACACTGTTAAAATAAATAAATGTTTTAAATGATTCAGGATTTTTTGCAAAACTACAGATCATTATTCCTTATAACAAATTTCTTTCACTTGAAGCACATCCGGTATTTGAAATACATATTTAAAATGCAAAAGAGAGTTCATTCTTGCTCAAGACAAAATTATTTACCCATAAACAGTGGAAAATATATTACATTTAAAATATAAAAAGCCCTTAATGTATGTGACTATTATTCACATAAAAACACTTCAACTTGATGCACTTGAACAGCATCTATTCTGTAACATATGACACAAGTGTAATTACCAAATAAATGTATTTTATATGGAAATCTGTATATTCTAAGCATACATCCATGGAACTTGTCGTTGATCAAAATAACTAGTACTTTAATTTCTCAGTCAGTTTTAAACTTTCTGGAATTTCAAAGAATATATTTGGCCCTTTTTTGTTTGAGTTTTAGAAATCCAAAGATTCTGCTATGTTTCAGAAACCCTTAAGCATATTTAAAGATATTTAACTTCCTAATGACTTCTATTCATCACAGTTCAGATAGTTATTGATTATGCTATTTAACTTAATGCTATTTTTAAAGAACCTTTTATATAGTAAAAACCTGGCAAACTTTCATGTTATACTTCATCACTTATTTGCTCTATAATTTTGCTGTATGTATGTAAAGCACTTTCATTATTCTAAATAAAACACTTTTTATAATTTCTAGAAGAAAACACCCATTGTTCATGTCACAGCAAGTAATATCATTTAATCCTCAAATTAACCTTTAGATATTACTTTTTACATCTTAAATACTAGGATATTGAGAATCAGTAATGTCAAAAAGCACTATGGGCCAGATCCTGAGTTTGAACATGCTTCTCTCTGATAGTAACATTTTATAAATGGCAATACCATGCCTGTCTATAAAACCCAAACACAAAAGATATAGTTTAAAACTGAAATATGCAAAATCAGAAGAACTGATTACACATTTTCTTTTCTAATAGACCAGGAGCTAACTGTGGCTCAGACCATGAACTCCTTATTGCCAAATTCAGACTTAAATTGAAGAAAGTAAGGAAAACGACTAGACCATTCAGGTATGACCTAAATCAAATCCCTTATGATTATACAGTGGAAGTGAGAAATAGATTTAAGGGCCTAGATCTGATAGATAGAGTGCCTGATGAACTATGGAATGAGGTTCATGACATTGTACAGGAGACAGGGATCAAGACCATACCCATGGAAAAGAAATGCAAAAAAGCAAAATGGCTGTCTGGGGAGGCCTTACAAATAGCTGTGAAAAGAAGAGAAGCGAAAAGCAAAGGAGAAAAGGAAAGATATAAACATCTGAATGCAGAGTTCCAAAGAATAGCAAGAAGAGTTAAGAAAGCCTTCTTCAGCGATCAATGCAAAGAAATAGAGGAAAACAACAGAATGGGAAAGACTAGGGATCTCTTCAAGAAATTCAGAGATACCAAAGGAACATTTCATGCAAAGGTGGGCTCGATAAAGGACATAAATGGTATGGACCTAACAGAAGCAGAAGATATTAAGAAGAGGTGGCAAGAATACACAGAACAACTGCACAAAAAAGATCTTCATGACTCAGGTAATCACGATGGTGTGATCACTGACCTAGAGCCAGAAATCCTGGAATGTGAAGTCAAGTGGGCCTTAGAAAGCATGACTACAAACAAAACTAGTGGAGGTGATGGAATTCCAGTGGAGCTATTCCAAATCCTGAAATATGATGCTGTGAAAGTGCTGCACTCAATATGCCAGCAAATTTGGAAAACTCAGCAGTGGCCACAGGATTGGAAAGGTCAGTTTTCATTCCTATCCCAAAGAACGGCAATGCCAAAGAATGCTCAAACTACCGAAAAATTGCACTCATCTCACACGCTAGTAAAGTAATGCTCAAAATTCTCCAAGCCAGGTTTAAGCAATATGTGAACCGTGAACTTCCTGATGTTCAAGCTGGTTTTAGAAAAGGCAGAGGAACTAGAGATCAAATTGCCAACATCCGCTGGATCATGGAAAAAGCAAGAGAGTTCCAGAAAAAGACATCTATTTCTGCTTTGTTTACTATGCCAAAGCCTTTGACTGTGTAGATCACAATAAACTGTGGAAAATTCTGAAAGAGATCGGAATACCAAACCACCTGATCCACCTCTTGAGAAACATGTATGCAGGTCAGGAAGCAACAGTTAGAACTGGACATGGAACAACAGACTGGTTCCAAATAGGAAAAGGAGTTCGTCAAGGCTGTATATTGTCACCCTGTTTATTTAACTTATATGCAGAGTACATCATGAGAAACACTGGACTGGAAGAAACACAAGTTGGAATCAAGATTCCTGCGAAAAATATCAATAACCTCAGATATGCAGATGACACCACCCTTATGGCAGAAAGTGAAGAGGAACTAAAAAGGCTCTTGATGAAAGTGAAAGTGGAGAGTGAAAAGGTTGGCTTAAAGCTCAACAGTCAGAAAACGAAGATCATGGCATCTGGTCCCATCACTGCATGGGAGATAGATGGAGAAACAGTGGAAACAGTGTCAGACTTTATTTTTTGGGCTCCAAAATCACTGCAGATGTTGACTGCAGCCATGAAATTAAAAGACGCTTACTCCTTGGAAGGAAAGTTATGACCAACCTAGATAGCATATTCAAAAGCAGAGACATTACTTTGCCAACAAAGGCTCACCTAGTCAAGGCTATGGTTTTACCTGTGGTCATGTATGGATGTGAGAGCTGGACTGTGAAGAAGGGTGAGCACCGAAGAATTGATGCTTTTGAACTGTGGTGTTGGAGAAGACTCTTGAGATTCCCTTGGACTGCAAGGAGATCCAACCAGTCCATTGTGAAGGAGATCAGCCCTGCAATTTCTTTGGAAGGAATGATGCTAAAGCTGAAACTCCAGTATTTTGGCCATCTCATGCGAAGAGTTGACTCATTGGAGAAGACTCTGATGCTGGGAGGGATTGGGGGCAGGAGGAGAAGGGGGCGACAGAGGATGAGATGGCTGGATGGCATCACTGACTCGATGAATGTGAGTCTGAGTGACCTCCGGGAGTTGGTGATGGACAGGGAGGCCTGGCGTGCTGCATTTCATGGGGTCGCAAAGAGTCGGACATGACTGAGCGACTGATCTGATCTGATCTGAATAGCTATAATATTAATTATATGCTAAAAAGTAATAAGAATGCTATATTTGCTTTTTAAATTTAATTATAACTTATGAAGGAACATAGTATCTCTATATTATTTAACATTTTGATTCTGAATACATATGACACATCACAAAATAAATACATCTCATGATATTTGTAGATTTCAAATATTTTAAGATAAAAAGCATTGAAATATTCTCTTATTTAAGTCCCAAATATACATAATCATCAAAATAAAATTGAGCTATCAAAGATTTAAAGCAACTTCAGATCAGAATATCTCACTGATCGGTTTTAGATTTTATTTTTGCATTTTAGAAGAGGGGCACTTACCAGACAGGATCCTATATATTCTGTTTTAGTCAAACTAATTTTTCATTTAACATTAAAAAATAAATCCATTTATTTAATGTACTCCATTCAGGTTTTCCAACTGTTACCAAAAGTGGGGTCTGATTGCTCACCAGTAAAGAAGGTTGGTGAAAAGGAAAGTTTGGTTTATTTCAGAGGTTGACAAAGCAAGGTGTTTGAGATTGGGAATGGTGGGGGCAGCAGGTGGAATTCACATTCAAAGGCAAGCTTTTATAAGTGGAGGGAGGGGGCCTCATGTGGAAACAGTGCAGACTGCCCTGACAGTGCTCTTGAAATTGGTCATCAGTGGTCTGATCTGTGTCATCTTGATTGTTTTAGATTGTCCTCAGTTCCAGAGTCGGTTTGTTCCCATTTCTTTGAGGCAAATTCTGGAAATTGTGGCAGTTTATGTTATGGCTACAGTTAAGTCATCATGTAGTTCTACCTAGTTCTTACAGCAGGCAGGTAGCTAGGTGTGAGAAGAGAAATGGGGCAGAGGCCAGGTGACAGGAAATCACCTCATCCATCTTGTAAGCAAGGGAGCCATAGACAGACAGAGGAAAGCAGGAACTTTAGATGGATAGGAAATTGGTGATAAGAGTCTGAGTAGCAAACAAAGAAAGGTACGGAAAGTAGGAATCTCCTGCATCCAAATGTAGCTGTTGCTCATTGTGCTCTTCTTAAAATAGCATTAGCCTTACAGGTAAGAAGTACTTATCAACCACCAAAAAACACTATGGCACTTCTGATCAAAGCTAATTGGGGACAGAAACCCCTTCTCCCCATGGGAACATGGAGCTGGGATGAAAAATCACAGAATATCACTCCCAAGCCTCTCCTTGCCCAGTGAATATTCCACCCTTTCACTTGTATGCCACTCATAATCGACTTGCCAAAGGAACCCAGGGCAACAGCTCTTAACTGTCTGCCTGCTTTCCCTCTGAGATTGTGAAAAGTGTGTGTGAAATGTTAGTTGCTCAGTCATGTTTGACTCTTTGTGATCCCATGGACTGTATCCCACCAGGCTTCTCTGTCCATGAGATTCTCCAGGCAAGAATACTGGAGTGGGTAGTCATTCATTTTCCCAGGGGTCTTTCCAACTCAGGTATTGAACCTGGAACTCCTGCACTGCAGTCAGATTCTTTACCATCTGAGCCACCAGGGAAGTGTGTATCTTTGCTTAAATAAACTTTACTTTCTGTACACCTTTGCTTCATCTCTGAATTCTTTTGCATTGAAGAAAGAACATCAAGTTCATTGGCAACAATGGGCCTACAAAGCAGCTCAAAGGATATTACTCAGAATATCACCTACAGTACTTGAAGAGGAACTAAAAGTACTTGACTTTGTTTAATGACAAAACTATTATTAGTTTGTCCTGTGTGAATGTTTTCCTCTGTTTCTGCATTTTCTGCTTTATGTGATTAAATATATTCTGTGACTAAAGGTTTTCCACAGACAAAAGGCAGGCAGAAGAAAGCTGGGGAGAACCATGAAGTCCTGCTCCATTTTACAAACACATCTCCAAAAAATGGAGAAGACACAGGTTCTGTCCTTCCATACATGCATTCTACTACCAGGTCAGTTCAGTTCAGTCACTCAGTCCTGTCCATCTCTTTGCAACCCAATGGACAACAGCACGCCAGGCTTCCATGTCTGTCACCAACTCCCAGAGCTTGCTCAAATGTGTGTCTGTTGAGTCGGGATGCCATCCAACAATCTCATCCTCTGTCATCCCCTTCTCCTCCTGCCTTCAATCTTTCCCAGCATCAGAGTCTTTTCTAGTGAGTCAGTTCTTTGTATCAAATGGCCAAAGTATTGGAGTTTCAGCTTCAGCACCAGTACTTTCAATGAATATTCAGGACTGATCTCCTTTAGGATAAATGGTTTGATCTCCTGCAGTCAAGGGACTCTCAAGAGTCTTCTCCAGCACCACAATTCAAAAGCAACAATTCTTCGGCGCTCGGCTTTCTTTATAAGGTCACTATCACATCCATATGTGACTACTGGAAAAACCATATCTTTGACTAGACAGAATTTTGTTGGCAAAATAATGTCTCTGCTTTTTAATACACTATCTAGGTTGGTCATAGCTTTCCATCCAAGGAGCAAGCATCTTTAATGTCATGGCTGCAATCACCATCTGCAGTGATTTTGGAGCCCTTAAAAATAAAGTTTGTTACTGTTTCTATTGTTTCCCCATCTATGCACCATAAAGTGATGGGACTTGATGCCATGATCTAATTTTCTAAATGTTAAGCTTTAAGACAGCTTTTTCACTCTCTTCTTTTACTTTCATCAAGATGCTCTTTAGTTCCTCTTCACTTTCTGCCATAAGGGTGGTGTCATCTGCACATCTGAGATTGTTAATATTTCTCTTGGCAATCTTAATTCCAGCTTTTGCTTCATCCAGCCTGGCATTTAACATGATGTACTCTGTGTATAAGTTAGATAAGCAAGGTGACAATATACAGCCTCAGTGTACTCCTTTCCCAATTTGGAACCAGTCTGTTGTTCTATGTTCAGTTCTAACTGTTGCTTCTTGACCCACACTCTACTCTAGAAAGTCAAAGAAAGAAAGTGAAGTTGCTCAGTAGTGTCCGACTCTTTGTGACCCCATGGACTGTAGCCTACCATGCTCTTCCATCCGTTGGATTCTCCAGGCAAGAATACTGGAGTGGGTTGCCATTTTCTTCACCAGGAGATCTTCCCAACCCAGGATCGAACCCAGGTTTCCCACATTGCAGGCAGAAACTCTACTATACAATACCTTAAATGCAAATTGCCTGGAGAAAGGAAGATCCCCTAGAGGAGGTCATGGCAACTCACTCCAGTATTCTTGCCTGTATAGTCCCATGGTTAGAAGAACTTGGTGGGCTAGAGTCCATAAGGTTGCAAAGAGTCAGACAAGACTGAAGTGACTTAGCATGCAGTCACACATGGTTCATGACTCTGATAGGTTCTGGCTTAATATGCTGAGGAAGGCAATTGCATCCTTAGTTTCAGAAGAGATGATGATAATATCACTGGATATCTTAGAATATTTGCCAAAAAGTTTCATTAGAGAAATCATACTTTCCTATAGCTAAATAAAAGCTTCTTCATCTGTTTTAAACAAAGACTTTTCATTTCCAATGCAATTTTGGGAAAGATAACATTGTTCTACCTTTGAATATTTGAGAATATTTTTTTTAATTATCTGCTTTTTTCCTTGGTGTGTATTGATGTATGGCAAAACCAATACAATATTATAAAGTAAATAGCCTCCAATTAAAATAAATAAATTTAAATATTATCTGCTTAATAGTAATTTATGCTATTCTTACTTATCTTTAAATGTTTTCTTTGACCCAAAGCAATTTATAGATTCAATGCAATCTTTATCAAGCTACCAACAGTATTCTTCACAGAGCTAGAACAAATAATTTCTCAATTTGTATGGAAATACAAAAAAACCTCGAATAGCCAAAGCAATCTATAGAAAGAAAAAATGGAACTGGAGGAATCAACCTGCCTGACTTCAGGCTCTACTACAAAGCCACAGTCATCAAGACAGTAAGGTACTGGCACAAAGACAAAAATATAGATCAATGGAACAAAATAGAAAGCCCAGAGATAAATTCATGCAAATATGGACACCTTATCTTTGACAAAGGAGGCAAGAATATACAATGGATTAAAGACAATCTCTTTAACAAGTGGTGCTGGGAAAACTGGTCAACCACTTGCAAAAGAATGAAACTAGAACACTTTCTAACACCATACACAAAAATAAACTCAAAATGGATTAAAGATCTAAGCGTAAGACCAGAAACTATAAAACTCCTAGAGGAGAACATAGGCAAAACATGCGCCGACATATATCACAGCAGGATCCTCTATGACCCACCTCCCAGAATATTGGAAATAAAAGCAAAAATACACAAATGGGACCTAATTAAACTTAAAGCTTCTGCACAGCAAAAGAAAATATAAGCAAGGTGAAAAGACAGCCTTCAGAATGGGAGAAAATAATATCAAATGAAGCAAGAGACAAACAACTAATCGCAAAAATATACAAGCAATTCCTGCAGCTCAATTCCAGAAAAATAAATGACCCAATCAAAAAATGTGCCAAAGAACTAAATAGACATTTCTCCAAAGAAGACATACAGATGGCTAACAAACACATGAAAAGATGCTCAACATCACTCATTATCAGAGAAATGTAAATCAAAACCATTATGAGGTACCATTTCACTCCAGTCAGAATGGCTGTGATCCAAAAGACTACAAGCAATAAATGCTGGAGAGGAGAACAGTGTGGAGATTCCTTAAAAAACTGGAAATAGAACTGCCTTATGATCCAGCAATCCCACTGCTGGGTATACACACCGAGGAAACCAGAATTGAAAGAGACACGTGTACCCCAATGTTCATCACAGCACTGTTTATAATAGCCAGGACATGGAAGCAACCTAGATGTCCATTAGCATATGAATGGATAAGAAAGCCGTGGTACATATACACAATGGAGTATTACTCAGCCATTAAAAAGAATGCATTTGAGTCAGTTCTAATGAGGTGGATGAAACTGGAGCCTATTATACAGAGTGAAGTAAGCCAGAAAGAAAAACACAAATACAGTATACTAACACATATATATGGAATTTAGAAAGATCGTAACAATAACCCTGTATACGAGATAGTAAACGAGACACAGATGTATAGCACAGTCTTTTGGACTCTGTGAGAGAGGGAGAGGGTGGGATGATTTGGGAGAATGGCATTGAATCATGTATAATATCATATACGAAACGATTTGCCAGTCCAGGCTCAATGCACAATACTGGATGCTTGGGGCTGGTGCACTGGGACGACCCAGAGGGATGGTATGGGGAGGGAGGAGGGAGGAGGGTTCAGGATGGGGAACACATATATACCTGTGTCGGATTCATTTTGATATATGGCAAAACCAGTACAATATTGTAAAGTTAAAAAATAAAATTAAATTAAAAAATAAATGTTTTCTTTGAATTTACATTAAGTCTTTCCAAGATATTCAGCTCCAAAATATTGTGGCAAATGAAATATAACTGCCTAGGATTCTTTGTAATTACAGTTTTTATAGGAAGAATACCTTTTGCATCTTAAATTATGACACTGAAAACATAAGCTACTTTGAAAGGAATCACTTTGGAAATAACTTGTTTTAAAAGCTAAAACCAAATACCCAAAATGCATTTTTAAAGTATTTTGGTTAATTACAGTATTTATTACAATTAAGCTTATCTAACATTTCCATTACAATTTAGCTTCAAATAGAAATCTTCAGAATCTTGAGTTTTATAGCCCTAGAAACTGAATAACTATAAACTCGAGTTTTAATGTCTAACTGACACTAAAATTTAAAAATTAGAAATTTGACACCTATAGTGTATAATATTGTATAATATGCAACTAAACTTCAGTAAAAACAAAATTAACTTTAAAAAGTAAGAAATATGAAGTGGACACTTATAGCTCTTGAATTGAAACCTTCTAGTTATGCTTAATTTTCAGTGGCAAAAGATTAAAAATAGTTTTAAAAGTCAATAAGTTAACATTTAAAATATACTGGATGAAGTAGTACTTACTACTATATTAGAATTTAATGTAATCCAATTTGTTGGAAATTATAAGAGTTAAAAAGTATAATTCTTTACTTATTACATTCATTTGAGTTTGGTAAATCTTAACAAAATTCATGAAGAATAAATTACTGTTCCTAATTGCTCTCTTCAAGACTGTAATCATTTCCTCCAGTATTCAGAGAAGGAAAATGCATATTATACCTATAAAATTGCAGAACTGTGCTAATCACCTGCATAATGACAAAAGCAAGTTTCCATAATCTGTTAATAAGTTCTAAAATCTGTTTTCATATCCTTTTGCTATTGATTAAGATCTTTATGGGCTGAATATATTCCACACAAACCATAAAGCAGGACTTCTTCTCCATAAAGCCCTGAAATATTATGAACATGCTTAAAGTGTATCAGTTGACTAGATCATCACATATGAATCAAGATACATTTGTATTACACAAATTTTGCTGCTGTCTAGAATAATTTTCTAATATATAATCATGCAACTTTTGCATTCTCCTAGATTTCCAGTTTTTGAGACAGTAATATATACATTTTTAAAAGATTTTTTTTAATGTGAACCATTTTTAAAGTCTTGATTGAATTTGTTACAACATTGCTTACTTATGTTTTGTGTTTCCTGCTTACAAGGCAAGTGGAATCTTAGCTCTCCAACCAGGGGTCGAATCCTCACTGTCTGCTTTGGAAGGTGAAGTCTTAACCACTGGCCTGCAAGGGCAGTTATGAGATAGGCATATTTTCTGTCAGGAATTCTTTTGCTTTTCAGAATGTATTGTGTTCTGTTGAATACTATTGAATACTGTTCTGTTGGATTACTGATTGAGGTTTGTGTTCATTACTTCAATTTATGTAAAAAATGGAAGAAACCTTTAAGAAAATATGTTACTTGTACATAATAAATAATTATAGAAATATATTACATGAATCATGTTATGAATCTTAACTAAAACAAAATGTTCTGTTACATTTTACAGTGTAAAATATGTAATCTCTGTGAGAGAATTTGTTGTCCTTGTTTTTAACTGTATCCTTGGCACTTAGAACCGTGCTTGGGACATAGTAAATATCTAATGATTCATGAGTGAAATACCTAGTTCCATTCCAGAGTTTAGTTTTAGCAAAAGAAAACTGATTTTTTTTTAGCATATAGTTTTGAGTGTAAATTATATATATTTTGAAAAGAGTGGGCTGTTCTATCTTTAAAAAGCGAGTTCTATAAATCTCTCAGTTGCTCTGGCAGTAATCCTTGTCATGAAAATTATAACCTACCTTTGAAAGTGAAAGTGTTAATCACTCAGTCGTGTTTCGACTCTTTGCAACCCCATGGACCATAGCCCACCGGGTTCCTCTGTCCATGGAATTCTCCAGGCAAGTGCACCTGAGTGGGTGGCCATTCCCTTCTCCAGGGCATCTTTCCAACCCAGGGATTGAACCCACATCTCCTGCATTGCAGGTGGATTCCTTACCACTGAGCCATCAGGGAAGCCCAAATTTCCTTTAACATAACCTTAAATTTTCAACAAGTGTTGATTGATTGTTACCATATTTAGTTATGTTGAAAAGCTATGTTCTAAAGAAAAAAGAAAAAAAAAACACTAAAACTTAAATTTATAAGCACTAAAGTTTCCCTAACTGTAAATATAAATCCAAAAAATATAAAAGAAGATAAAACCAAATAAGAAAAAAGAAAAAAAAATACCTTGAAATGCTTCAAATGAGACAGCTTTATATAAAAGAAAATCAATATGCTGAAGAAATGTTTTCCAGGTAACTGAATCTAAAACAAAATAAAACAGTGTTATACTTTGGCATGAGGTTTTTTTTTCATTTAAATTGATAAAAGAGTTTGGTAAATTCTTTTTCTTTGTCATGATTTCTTTAAGTAACAACAATGTTGGAAAATAACACTGAATTAAATCCAACACTGCTTTAGTGATATCGCTTATAATGTGTCTTTTGGCTTCCCATCGTATTTAGGGAAAAATCCTACTTATTTTATCATTGCACTCATGCTCAGTCACTAAGTCACACTGTAGTCTTTGTGATATCATGGACTGTAGCCTGCCAGGTTCCTCTGTCCATTGGATTATCTAGGCAAGAATATCTGAGCGGGTTGTCATTTCCTTCTCCAGGGTATCTTCTCCACCCAGGGATCAAACCCATGTCTCCTGTGTTGGCAGGCATATTCTTTACCATAGAGCCACCTGGGAAGCCCTTATTTTATCTTATTTAATCATAAGATTTTCTGTGGTCTATAAGTGGTCCTGTATGTATGATCAAGACCTTACCCAGACCTTAGATATTTCTCTGGTCTCACCTCCTTCCTCTCTAACTCTACCTGGACTCACTCTTCCTGGAATATTGTTTGCCAACCTCTTCCTCATACTTATTAATATTTCTCCTGATTATGTGAATAATTTACTCTATTTCATTCAAGTTTCTGATACACTGTCAGCTTTGCAGTGAGGCATTCTTTAATCACACTTGCAAAAGGGATTCCTGCTCACCATCTTCTTGTTCTACTTTAGTTTTAAACTTAAGCATGACCTAACGCTGGAAGAAACATCATCTGGAATCAAGATTGCCAGGAGAAATATCAATAACCTCAGATATGCAGATGACACCACCCTTATGGCAGAAAGTGAAGAGGAACAAAAAGCCTCTTGATGAAGGTGAAAGAGGAGAGTGAAAGATTTGGCTTCAAGCTCAACATTCAGAAAACGAAGATCATGGCATCTGGTCCCATCACTTCATGGGAAATAGATGGAGAAACAGTGGAAACAGTGTCAGACTTTATTTTTCTGGGCTCCAAAATCACTGCAGATGGTTACTGCAGCCATGAAATTAAAAGAAGCTTACTCCTTGGAAGGAAAGTTATGACCAACCTAGATAGCATATTCAAAAGCAGAGACATTACTTTGCCAACAAAGGTTTGTCTAGTCAAGGCTATGGTTTTTCCTGTGGTCATGTATGGATGTGAGAGTTGGACTGTGAAGAAGACTGAGCACCAAAGAATTGATGCTTTTGAAGTGTGGTGTTGGAGAAGACTCTTGGGAGTCCCTTGGACTGCAAGGAGATCCAACCAGTCCATTCTGAAGGAGATCAGCCCTGCAATTTCTTTGGAAGGCATGATGCTGAAGCTGAAACTCCAGTACTTGGGCCACCTCATGCGAAAAGCTGACTCACTGCAGAAGATTCTGATTCTGGGAAGGATTGGGGGCAAGAGGAGAAGGGGACAACAGAGCATGAAATGGCTGGATGGCATCACTGACTCGACGGACGTGAGTCTGAGTGAACTCCAGGAGTTGGTGATGGACAGGGAGGCCTGGCGTACTGCGATTCATGGAGTCGCAAAGTGTCAGACACGACTGAGAGACGGATCTGATCCGATGACCTAACACACAGGAGCAAATGACTGTGCCATTATGAGGTAAACTGCAGGAGTCCAAAACCTTACCTGTTCATTGATACATCCTCAGTGGTGAAGACTGTTTCAGGCACAAAATTTTCTAAAACTCCTTGTTGAATTAAATAAATAGTTTAATTTGTTCAAATGGAGATGATCAAATACTAAGTATTGTGTATCAAAGTACATATATACAAGCATACATATAGGTAAGGTCTCCAAATTATGATGGTTTAACTTCATTTTGGGATGATGAGAAAGTGATAAATATTAGTAGAAACAATACTTCAAATTTGGAACCATAATCTTTTCCATAGTAAATACTGGGCAGAGGCAGGCAACTGTAGCTCCCAGTCTACAACTGAATCATGAGAGTGAGTAATCAATACACTTACAATCATCTTTTATCCATGAAACCAGTCTTGTTTTCACTTTCAGTACAGTATTCAATAAATTTCAAGAGCTATTCACTGCTTTATTATAAAATAGGCTTTGTGTTAGATGACATTATCCTATTATAGTCTAATTTCAGTGTTCTAAGCATGTTTAAGGTAGGCATGGCTAAGCTATGATGTTTGTTAGGTTAGTTTATTAAATGCAATAACTCCTGATGGGTTTATCACAATATAACCCCATCATAAGTCAAAGGAGATCATATATATAGCTCATCTCTGTATTTCAAAGAGGATAAGTAACTCACCTAACAGAGCTTAGTCATTAAGAGATGGTGTCAATATGCTATACTTTCTTCTAAAAAAAAAGTGAAGTCACTCACTTGTGTCCAACTCTTTGTGACTTCATGGTCTGTATCCTGCCAAGCTTCTCCATCCATGAAATTTTCTCCAAAGATCATGTTTAAAATTGTTTATTCACTGAGAGCCTATATTCAGAGTTAAGTGAGAATCATTGATCAGTGCTTAGACAAAGGGACTCTGCTGTTTCCATTATACTCTAGAGAATTCATGAATTGGGAAAAAATGTAGCAATAATTTAAGAAATGTGGGTGATTTAAATAAATTTTAAACAAATTCAATACAGTTAATTGCTAAAGAACATTTCAGTTCAGTTCAGTTCAGTCACCCAGTTGTGTCCAACTCTTTGCAACCCCGTGAATCTCAGCACACCAGGCCTCCCTGTCCATCACCAACTTCCAGAGTTTACTCAAACTCATGTCCAATGAGTCGGTGATACAGTCCAATCATCTCATCCTCTGTCATCCCTTTCTCCTCCCTCCTTCAATCTTTCCCAGCATCAGGGTCTTTTCCATTGGGTCAGTTCTTTGCATCAGGTGCCCAGAGTTCTGGAGTTTCAGCTTCAACATTAGTCCTTCCAGTGAACACATAGGAGTGATCTCCTTTAGGATGGAGTGGTTGGATCCCCTTGCAGTCCAAGGGGATCTTAAGAGTCTTCTCCAATATCACACTTAAAAAGCATCAGTTCTTAGGCCCTCAGCTTTCTTTATAATTTCATAGCATTAATTACCACCAAATGTTGTTAAATTTATTTCTAGGGTCTCTAAAGAACAGAATATCTTAGATGATTGTATTGGATGTTTAAAAACAATGACTAACACTATAATTTTATAGAATTATTAGAGTAACTAAGTATTTCATTCATTCATATTAAGTAAAACAGAAATTTTAAGGATCCACCTATTGGACTATTGCTCCTAAAACTTGCAGCCTCACTACAGCAAGATGATTCATATCATGATGTTTTAAAGCAAGCTATTACCACTCAAAACATACCAGTATAGACAACAAGTATGATTGGAGAAGTTAGCAGTTAGAATTTAGATTGTGCTTATGACAGGAAGAAAGAGTATTTTGTACAGGGGAATAATATAAACTAAGTATAGGTTTTAAATGAGCAGAAAGTGAAAGAAAGTGAAAGTGAAGTCATGTCCTACTCTTTGTGACCCCATGGACTGTAGTCCACCAGGTTCCTCTGTCCATGAGATTCTCCAGGCAAGAATACTGGAGTGGGTTGCCATTTCCTGCTCCAGGGGAATCTTCCCGACCCAGGGATCGAACTCAGGTCTCCTGCATTGCAGGCAGACGCTTTAACGTCTGAGTCACCAGGGAAGCCTGAGTATTAAATATAATGAGTGGACTAATTTGTCTGTGAATAGAGACAAATGTTTATATAGTAAAATGTTTAGAGCTATGGTTAAAACAAAAAGTATGTGAACTTGGTTTTATGGACTCTTTTTAAACGTTTTTATTATATACTCTTATAAATAAAAATCCTGGAGAATCCCCACGGACAGAGGAGCCTGGCAGGCTACAGTCCATGGGGGTCACAAGAGTCGGACATGACTTAGTGACTAAACAACCACTACCATTAATGAAAATGCAAATGTCATTTATTCAATATTAGTAAATTTGTTCATTTTAATGAATGTGAAATTGTGAAAGTGTTAGTCAGTCATGTCCAACTCTTTTTTGACTCCATGGACTGTAACTCTCTAGATTCCTCGGCCAATGGGATTCTCCAGGCAAGAACATTGGAGTGGGTAGTCATTCCCTTCTCCAGGGAATCTTCCCAACCCAGGAACTGAACTCAGATATCCTGCACTGCAGATAGGTTCTTTACTGTCTGAGCCACCAGGAAAGTCTATTTTAACGAATATACATTTAAAATAATATGACGATTATTTTTATGCCTTAGTGGGTAAACTTTCCCACCTCCCAAGGGATCCCCATCTGTTTTAAGAGTTCATTGCTCTATGCAATGCTGCAGGTGGGACAGAAACTGATAGATATAAATACAACAGTGACAAGGTCAAAACAGAATTCAAGTAGATCAACCATATATGGAATACAGACACACATAGAAAGAGTGATACTGAGACAATAAGACAGGTAAAAAGTCTGTCTCTATGGTCCATACATAACATAATGAGAAAGAGATCCAGAGTGGAGACAGTGTATGAAACCATTTCTGGTCCAGACAGCACACAGTGGTTCCCATTAACTAACTAAATAATATTAAAAAAAAAAAAAAAATGATCTTCCCACATCCAGGAGTCTAAAGCTCTTGCAGAAATGTGATCAAGTCATTTACTTCTACTTTGCCTTTGAGGATGTGTCTAGAATAAAATAAAAAATAGAGTTCATAATAATAATTTTCATGATCCAGGACAAGTTAAACTGTGTTTCACATGAAATATAGAGACATACATTGATCATGATTTCAAATTATTTTGAAAAATAAAGTTTTGAATATATAATATTTTCTCAAATTTGTCCTAGAGAAATTTCTCACAGCAAGAAAATACTTTTCCAATCTGTGTTACCATATACATTGTATTTACATTAAAATGTGAACTGTTGAGATGTGAAGAGGTTTGGACACTGAGATAATGTCTAGTATTTTAAATTTTTTTTTTCTGATATCTTTAATTCATCATTGATACTGAAAACTATGAAGAGCATAACCCATCTAAGTTAAATTTCCATAAAACTCATGAAATATTAATCTGTATTTTCCCACATTTTAAAACAGATCAACTCCATACTGTAATATGTTCAGTGTATTTATTTGTCTGACATAAAATTATGTACATGGATATGCCTGTTAATAGCTCTTAAAGCTGTATAGCATATAATCTATTCCATTTTATAGCAAGGAATTACATATTTATAGTAGATAGAATTCAATATGATTTTGCCCATTGGTTTCAGAAAATATGGGGAAGTTTCCAGAACACAAAATTCTATTCAAAACTGACATTTTGTTTAGTTTCTCTAAGCTTAGCTCACTGTGTAATTTTATCTATGAATTTAAAGTTAATTAGGACTTGAGTTAGAAATAGCATTCTAATTTAACTATACAGTAGTTGTTTATATGAGCAAAAACGAAATACAAGAAATCCATGGTTTGAAATTTGACATGTAATAAAATTTTACCATTTGTAAATCACATTTGTTTCAATGTAATATTTAAATATTTTAGCACACTATTAATAATTTAAGTGACAACATTTAAATGTTTTCCTCAAAACATTCTCCATCAGTATTTTCTAAGTAATATATTTACTTATTCAATGTACAAAATTAAGCTATATTGGAAAATAGATGGGGAAACAGTGGAAACAGTGGCTCACTTTATTATTTTGGGCTCCAAAATCACTGCAGATGGTGATTGCAGCCATGAAATTAAAAAATGCTAATTCCTTGGAAGGAAAGTTATGACCAACTGTCAGGAGCCACATTAGGTATTACTGACAAAATGGAGGCATGGCCCCAGCTCCCTCTCCTTGTCCCTCAGGCACAGACCCGGGATGAAGGAGCTAGGTCTTGTGATTCTGACTTGTTTTTTCCTTTCCTTGGCTGAGTTGATTGAAAAGAATATTAAGGTGCTTATTGTTCTTGAGAGGAGCTTGAGAAGGCACAAAGCCTTCTGCAGTTGTGCTCAGAGAAAAATTCATAAAGTTAATCATTGATATTTGTTCAAGGATCTTTACAAAAGAGTGTTCCAGGATGAGCATGTGGGCTGCAGCTTGATGCCATGGGAAGGATTGTTATCTGAAACTTATTTGTGAAGGAAATGTTTATAGCAAAGGAGATTGCTGAATTTAGGGCTTAGGAATAATTAGAAATAGTTAGAAGCTAAAGATTTAAGGAATGTTGTAATGTTAGCATAGAGATTAGGAATTTTAGAGATAAGAGATAGTGAGATCAGGATACTAGGGACAAACAAGATTTAGAAACATAAGAAATAAACTGAGGTTTGTGGTATGCAGCCCAGATATAAGCATGAGTTACAGTGTAATCACAAGTTAAAGTAAACACAATTCTGAGAGAACCATTGAAACAGAAACTCTGCTTAAAGGGCAACGATGATTTATGGAGACAATAAATCTGGGTGAGGGGAAATTGAAAATGTCAAACCTTTGACCTAATGCTTTTGTCAAAGTATAAAAGAGAACCTAAAGCTTGAAATAAACACGCAGTCCAAGAAAGCTGAATGAGAAGCTGCATCGTTACTCCCCAACACCACTCATCTCTTCATGCTGATTCCTTGGCTGATGGAGCTGGACTCCGGCAACCAACCTAGATAGCATATTAAAAAACAAAGACATTACTTTGTCAGCAAAAGTCTGTCTAGTCAAAGGCTATGGTTTTTCCAGTGGTCATGTATGGATATGAGAGTTGGAGTATAAAGAAAGCTGAGCACTGAAGAATTGATTTTTTTGAACTGTGGTATTGGAGAAGACTCTTTAGAGTCCCTTGGACTGCAAGGAGATCCAACCAGTCCATCCTAAAAGAGATCAGTCCTGGGCATTCATTGGAAGGACTGATGTTGAAGCTGAAACTCCAATATTTTGGTCACCTGATGCGAAGAGCTGACTCATTGGAAAAGACCCTGATGCTGGGAAAGATTGAAGGTAGGAAGAGAAGGGGACAACAGAGGATGAGATGGTTGGATGGCATCACTGACTCAAAGGACATGGGTTTGGGTAAACTCTGGGAGTTGGTGATGAACAGGGAGGCCTGGTGTGCTGCAGTTCATGGTGTCTCAAAGACTAGGACATGACTGAGAAACTGAACTAAATTGAATTATATAAGTAAATGCACTCCTAATTTAACTGAATGTTCTTACCTTTAAAATTCACTCATTTAAGCAGCAGAATGATTTAATCCCATACTCAATATTAATGCTATTTTTAAATAACTGAGCTATTCCTCCACCTGAGACAGAGTTGTTAAGGATTTAAACTAATAATAATGAATGATAGCAGTTTTGGGGTAGAAGTTATTTTAGCAAGAATATTAAGTGATATAAATAATTTAAGTATTTGATACTGAAAACAAAACCTAAGGAGTATTTACTAACAATATTTATTTACAGGTGGAGAAAGTGAGGCTGAGCATTCAAAGAGGGCAAAATATATCTTGGAACTAAAGTAACTTCTCCTAGATCGAGTAGTAAGATAATGGAGACGACTAAGATTCGAATCAGCTTCTTTCATTTTGTTTTTCCATGTTTTTATTTATCTATTCAGATTTTAGGATAATTTATTCTACTTTATCATCTAGTGTATGTTTTTTTACTTGCCCCTATTATTCTAATTATCGTGCCTTTTTTAAAATTTCAATGATTACAATTTCAGTTATTATTAGTTAGAGTGACAGGATGAACTCCAATACAAAAATTAACAGATGATTCTCTTTCTTAGAAACTTGTCAATTAGTCGGGTAATACTGTTACCTGAACACTCTGCTCCAAGTACTATATGTTTAAATACAAATTTTTGAGTCTCAGCCAAAGCATAATAATTGTTCTGATGATTGAAGTGATAGAAAATTATTAACATTTAAAGTATGCTTAACTGAAAATGCTTCATAAATCAGCAATTTTATCTAACTATAAAAGAGACATTTTGATATATTTTGTACATTATCACAACTATAACAAAGGTTCTGGGTTGGGGCAACAGGACATTTATTTCACTTTGTCATCTTATATTTAATGAATGTGTATTTCACTCTGATTTCAGTAAAGGGAAAATAATAATCTTACCAAACAGTTACTCTTATTTTAGTCTTTATAATGGAAATGACAATTTAATATTTTCTAGGTACAAATTTACTTTTTTAGGAAATAGAAGTTTACTTTCAAGAAGGACATTTATTTTTTATTTAAATTGGAAATGTTTGATCAGTTAAAATTCATACTTAGTTTATTCTCTTTATGATCATATAAAGTATTATGCCATTTGGTTTACCAAAAGCTTAGTTTCTGCTTAAAATAGAGTTATTATTTAATTCTGAAAACAAGAAAAGTATCAGTTTGAAAATGGTGAACACTGGTGAAAATCGCTCAGTCATGTCCAACCTTTTACAACTCTATGGACTGTAGTCCATGGAATTCTCCATGCCACAATACTGAAGTGGGTAGCCTTTCCCTTCTCCAGGGGATCTTCCTAACCCAGGGCACATTGTGGGCAGATTCTTTACAGCCTGAGCCACAAGAGATTCTTTACCAGCTGAGCCCAAGAATACTGGACTGGGTAGTCCATCCCTTCCTCAGCAGATCTTCCCTGCCCAGGAATCGAACCAGGGTCTCCTGCATTGCCAAATAGCTTATTATAAATGAAGTGTTAGTCACTCAGTCCTGTATGACTCTTTGTGACCCCATAGTCTATAGCCCACCAAGCTCCTCTGTCCATGGAATTCTCCTGGCAAGGATACTAGAGTGGGTTGCCATTTCCTTCTCCACTTATAAATGAAACCTGTTGTAAAATAAAAATTTTTAATACCTGCTATCCTTACTATTCTGGCTTCCCTGGTGACTCAGACTGAGACAGGGATTTGATCCCTGTATTGAGAAGATCCCTTGAAGAAGGGAATGGCCACCCACTCTGGTATTCTTGCCTGGAGAATTCCATGGACAGAGCAGCTTGACAGTTTATGGGGCCGCCAAAAATCAGACAATTGAGCGACTAAGATACACATACATATTCTTATTATCTAAAGGATGCAACAGTAAAATACAGTTTGGAAACAGTTTCTCTATTAAACCTAAGCAGTAGCCTCATGGAATATAATTACAATGTTCAAGTGTTAAAGTGCTAAGTTGCTTCAGTAGTGTTCGACTCTTTGCAAACCCATGGACTATAGCCTGACAGATTCCTCTATCCATGGGATTCTCCAGGCAAGAATACTGGAGTGGATTGCCATTTCTTTCTCCAGGGGATATTCCTGACCCAGGGATCAAACTCCTGTCTCTTAGTTCTCCTGCATTAGCAGATGGGTTCTTTATTACTAGCAGCACCTGGGATGCCCGTGTTAATATATAGATGTAATTTGAGCATTACTGAGCTTAGTTTGTAAGCACTGTAATTAAGATCACATATTAGTGCAGTTCAGTCGCTCAGTCATGTCTGACTCTTTGTGACCCCATGGACCGCAGCATGCCAGGCCTCCCTGTCCATCACCAATTCCCAGAGTTTATTCAAACTCATATCCACTGAGTCTGTGATGCCATGCAACCATCTGAGCCTCTGTCATTCCCTTCTCCTCCTGCCCTCAATCTTTCACAGCATCAGGGTCTTTTCAAAAGAGTCAGCTCTTTGCATCAGGTGGCCAAAGTATTGAAGTTTCAGCTTCAACATCAGTCCTTCTAATGAACACTCAGGACTGATCTCTTTTAGGATGGACTAGTTGGAATTTGTAGTCCAAGGGTCTCTCAAGAGTCTTCTCCAACATCACAGTTCAAAAGGATCAATTCTTCAGTGCTCAGCTTTCTTTATAGTCCAACTCTCACATCCATACATGACTACTGGAAAAACCATAGCATTGACTAGATGGAATTTTGTTGACAAAGTAATGTCTCTGTTTTTTAATATGCTCTCTAGTTTGGTCATAACTTTCCTTCCAAGGAGTAAGCATCTTTTAATTTCGTGATTGCAGCCATATATAGACTCCATTATTATTTATGGTTCTAATCTCAGCAAAAGCCATTATTTCAATTGCAGTTTGCACAAAAATAAATTCATTTTTATATAGTAGAAGTCATTTTAAGTCTTATGAAAAAGCATGAATTTCTCAATTTTGGTCCACCAACATTTTTGTTACCATTATTTACATTATTTTAGAGTGCTGGTTTGTAGTGATAAAATATGGTGATCCAATGTTAGCAAATTGATTTTAAATGGGAATGTGAAAAGCATGCTCTAGATAAAATTAAGATATTTTATGTATACACAATATTTTGTGTATCTTCCTTATACCCAAAATTGCTGTACATCATCAGTAAGCACAATCAGTACCAGAACAAATGAACTTTCTCCCATTTTCTATTAACTACTATATTTTAGAAAACTTTTGAAAGCACATGTTTCCTAGGATAACAACAGTAAAAACTACTCATACACTACATGACTTAGGAACAGGTTAGCAAAGGCACAGAGGTCTGAGTTGGTAGAACAAAACTCTATAAACCGACACAAATGTAAGCCTACCGAGAAGGAACCAGATTATCACCTTAAAGAAAATGTAGTTTCTCATTGACAGAACATGTTAGATAGAAGGCACTTAACGCTAACTTATGTATATATTCAAACAATCAATTTTTGTTGTAACACAAGTACCCATTCACAGACAAATATGTGTGGTGATGTTTTAATCCCTAAGTCGTGTCTGATTCGACACTATGAACTGTAGCCTGCCAAGCTCATCTGTCCATAAGATTTCCCAGGCAAGAACACTGGAGTGGGCTGCCATTTCCCAACCCAGGTCTCTTGCATTGCAGGCTGGTTTCTGCATTGCAGGCAGATTTTTAACTGACTGAGCTTAGAAGGCAGTCCTACAAATATGTATAGCATATACAAAAATATTTACATTTTTAGTAACCAAAAACTTGGGTGAATTCAGTTTATTGGAAAATTCTGTGGTCATATAATAGAAATTTAAAACCTATACACAGAATTTAAAAACCAGTTTTTCCTCATCTTCATCTCTGAGGTACATTTTAACATACCTGATTATCATATTTTTTCCAAAGCAAGTAATAACTGTTATATTTGTGAAAGACTGCAATTAAACACTTTATTAAAATGAAGTCCTTGGAAGCATCTGCTCATGGGAATAATATGTGCTATTTTAAAGAGTTATGGTGGATTCCTATATTGCTGACATGGATCACCTCTCCCACTTCAAAAAAGGCAACGGCTTCATTTCGATCTAGGGATTGAACCCGGGTCTCCTGCATTGTAGACAGACGCTTTACCGTCTGAGCCACCAGGGAAGTCTGGCTTCATTTAACAACCCCAAAACTCAAGAGACAAGCATTAAAGAAGCAAACAAACAAAACATATCCTATATATCACTAGCCTCAGGATCAGAGGAGAAGGCAATGGCACCCCACTCCAGTACCCTTGCCCAGAGAATCCCATGGATGGAGGAGCCTGGAAGGCTGCAGTCCATGCTGGGGGTCGGACACGGCTGAGCGACTTCACTTTCACTTTTCACTTTCATGCACTGGAGCAGGAAATGGCAACCCACTCCAGTGTTCTTGCCTGGAGAATCCCAGGGACGGGGGAGCCTGGTGGGCTGCCGTCTATGGGGTCGCACAGAGTCGGACACAACTGAAGTGACAGCAGCAGCAGCAGCAGGATCAGAAATTCAGGAGGAGCTTGAATTGATGATTCTTCTCTTTCACATGACACCAGTAGAGGTCGCTCTTTAGAGTCATCTGGAGATGGGCTGGTTTGCGTGATGAGGTTTGCACCATGGCTGAAGGCTGGCAGTTGACAGTCTCTGGGTAATTAAAATTCATACATGTCAAGACACTCAGGTCCAAGTAGCAAGAACCCGTTTGGCTCAGCCTTCGACTTCCTGAAATGTTTATTCCATACTTTCCTTTGGATAAATGAGTCTCAGGTGACTCAGTGGTAAAGAATCTGCCTGCAAGCATAGGAGACACAGGAAACTCAGGTTCAATCCCTGGGTTGGGGAGATATCCTGAAGGAGGAAATGGCAATCCACTCCAGTATTCTTGCCTGGGAAATTCCATGAACCGAGGAGCCTGGCAAGTTACAGTCTATAGGGTAGCAAAGAGTTGGGCACTTAGATCAGATCAGTCGATCAGTCGTGTCTGACTCTTTGCGACCCCATGAACTGCAGCACGCCAGGCCTCCCTGTCCATCACCAACTCCCGGAGGACACTGAGACTCACATTCATCGAGTCAGTGATGCCATCCAGCCATCTCATCCTCTGTCGTCCCCTTCTCTTTCTGCCCCCAATCCTCCCAGCATCAGAGTCTTCTCCAATGAGTCAACTCTTCGCATGAGATGGCCAAAATACTGGAGTTTCAGCTTTAGCATCATTCCTTCCAAAGAAATCCCAGGGCTGATCTCCTTCACAATGGACTGGTTGGATCTCCTTGCAGTCCAAGGGACTCTCAAGAGTCTTCTCCAACATCACAGTTCAAAAGCATCAATTCTTTGGCGCTCACCCTTCTTCACAGTCCAACTCTCACATCCATACATGATCACAGGAAAGACCATAGCCTTGACTAGGCGAACCTTTGTTGGCAAAGTGATGTCTCTGCTTTTCAATATGCTATCTAGGTTGGTCATAACTTTCCTTCCAAGGAGTAAGCGTCTTTTAATTTCATGGCTGCAGTCACCATCTGCAGTGATTTTAGAGCCCAGAAAAATAAAGTCTGACACTGTTTCTACTGTTTCTCCATCTATTTCCCATGTAGTGATGGGACCAGATGCCATGATCTTCGTTTTCTGAATGTTGAGCTTTAAGCCAACCTTTTCACTCTCCACTTTCACTTTCATCAAGAGGCTTTTTAGTTCCTCTTCACTTTCTGCCATAAGGGTGGTGTCACCTGCATATCTGAGGTTATTGATATTTCTCCCAGCAATCTTGATTCCAACTTGTGTTTCTTCCAGTCCAGTATTTACTGAGATATTAAATATGATCTTCCCAGATACAAGAGGAGAAACATTTTATTCTACCTCTCAGTTAGAGAAGTAATGACATTTACAACATCTGTGATCTGCCATGCTTTTGAATCTAAGAAGTTTGAAACAAAATTTTCTTTTTTTTATTTTAATATTTTGTCTTCATATTAGCTAGAGCCAAAAAGTCTGTTTCAATTTCTGCCCAGTTCAATCCTTATGATTATCACACTAGGCATAAAATATAAATATAGTTTCTGGGCTTAGAATCAATTATAACAAAGTAGCCTATCTTTTTTTTTTTTTTTTTTTTTTGATCAGTTCTTTACATTTGATAGGTTAAGGATATAGGCAAGGTGATAAAACAAGCTGCTGAATAAGTAAAATTTGTTTCCCTCTGTAAATAAGACATTATTCTGATTCATATTATAAGCTTTTTTTGCTTTGATTCTCTTTTTATATTAAAAACATTAAATCTTCACTCATTCCATACATGCAGATTCTACTATAACAAGTTTTATCTTAAATAAAGGTGCATTAAAAAAAAATAAAATGTACCTCAGTATTGAATTATAATTAATTTACTATAATTTATATTCCTATAAATTTTCAAGGTACCTGGAATTTCTAAATACTTATTTCATCATTCTGGAAAAATTTCATTTTGGATTCTTACCTCCATACAGAGATGACTATAGGTGTAAATAAGTGCTAGTTGCTCAGTCATGTCAGACCTTTAGTGACACCATAGACTGTGAGAGTCTCCCTAGAGGAGCCAGTCTCCTTTGTCCATGGGATTTTCCAGGCAAGAGTACTGGAGCAGGTTGCTATTTCTTTCCTCAGGGGATCTTCTCAACTGAGGGACTGAACCTGGGTCTTCTGTATTGCAGTCAGAGTCTGCTGTCTGAGCCACCAAGGAAGCATGAACGTAGGTGTAGGGAAGTCATCGGAGAAAAATATAAATAAGGCCAGTTTGATGTTTCATATCATGATTTGCTATCTCATAACTGGTAAATTTAGAGAAGGCAATAGCACCCCACTCCAGTGTTTTTGCCTGGAGAATCCCAGGGACGGGGGAGCCTGATGGGCTGCTGCCTATGGGGTCGCACAGAGTCGGACACGACTAAGTAACTTAGCAGCAGCAGCAGCAGCAACTGGTAAATTGGGACTTCCCAGGCAGCACTTCAATCTGGGTTTCAACAGTACATGAACTAAGAACTTCCAGATGAATAACATGGGTTTAGAAAAGGCAGAAGAACCAGAGATCAAATTGCCAACATCAATTGGATCATAGAGAAATCAAGAGAATTCCATAAAAACACATACTTCTGCTTCATTGACTACATTAAAGCCTTGGACTGTGGAAAATTCTTAAGGAGATGGGAATACCAGACCATCTTATCTGCCTCCTAAGAATTCTGTATGCACATCAAGAAGCAACAGTTAAAACCAGATATGGAACGATAGACTGGTTCAAAATTGCAAAAAGAGTACATCAAGGTTATATATTGTCACCTGCATATTTAACTTATATGCAGAGTACATTATGCAAAATGACAGGCTGGATGAAACAAAAACTGAAATCAAAACTTCAGGGAGAAATATCAATAACTTCAGATATAAAGACGATTCCACCCTAATGGCAGAAAACAAAGAGGAACAAATGAGCCTGTTGATGAAAGTGAAAGATGAGAGTGAAAAAGCTGGCTTAAAACTCAATATTCAAAAGGCTAAGATCAAAGTATCTAGTCCCATCACTTCATTATACATAGATGGTGAAAACATAGAAACAGTGGCAGATTTTATTTTCTTGGTCTCCAAAATCACTATGGATGGTTACTGTAGCCATGGAATTAGAAGACTCTTGCTTCTTGGAAGAAAAGTTATAATTAACCTAGACAGCATATTCAAAGCAGAGACATCACTTTGCCAAGAAAGTTCTGTGTAGTCAAAGCTATTTTTTTTTCCAGTAGTCATATACAGATGTGAGAATTAGACCATAAACAAGGCTGAGTGCTGAATAATTGCTTCTTTTGAATTGTGGTACTGGAGAAGACTCTTGAGGGTCCTTTGGACTGCAAGGAGATCCAACCAGTCAATTCTAAAAGAAGTCAACCCTGAATATTCATTGAAAGTACTGATGCTGAGGCTGAAACTCTGATACTTTGGCCACCTGATGTGAAGAACAAACTCAATGGAAAAGACCTTGATTCTGGGAAAGACTGAGGGTGGAGAAAGAAGGGGGTGACAGAGAATGAGATGGTTGAATGGCATCAATGATTCAACAGACATTAGTTTGAGCAAACTCTGGGAGATGGTGAAACGCAAGGAAGCCTGGAGTGCTGCAGTCATTGGGTTGCAAAAAGTCAAATACTACTTAGAGACTGAAAAAATCAACAGCAGGTGGTGCTAATGGTAAAGAAACTACCTGCCAATTCCAATGTAGGAGATGTAGGAGACGCAGGTTTGATCCCTGGGTCACAAAGATACTCTGGAGGAGGAAATGGAAATGCACTCCAGTATTCTTGCCTGGAAAACTTCATGTATCCTGGCAGGCTACATTTCATGAGGTGGCAAGCAATAAAATAAGATTGAACATACGCACACACTTCCACTGTAGGGAGCCTGAGTTCTTCCCTGATTGGGAAACTAAGATCCCCCATGCCATGTGGTGTGGTCAAAAGAAAAAAAGGCAAGTTAATGCTATGTTTGAGTTGCTGATGCAAAAACGTGTTGAGTCAAGAAAGTCGAAAAATAAACGTAGAAAATATAGTTTCACAATAAAAGTAATCAACATATTTGTAAGGTTGAATATTCTATAGTCAACAATTGTTGGCTTTCCATGGCCTGCTTATATGATATTACCAATGGTTTTATTACTAATGTAAATGTGTCAGTAATTAAATGTGCATCAGATCACCTAATGTTCCAGGCTTCAAATACAGTGAAAATGTATATCAGAAAAGATCAGTTTTTATCTCTGTCATTTTGTACAGTTTCCAACTAGAATTTCCTCTAATTCCCAACCTAAATGCAGATAAAAAAATGTCATGTTTCAACTGTTAAGATATAATGACACTAATTTGCAAAACAATAGCTGAATCAGAAGAAATAGGCTAAATTTTAAAAAGGATGCTTTAAAATCATGATTAAGACTTTATATAGTGAAGTGTATTCAGTGCAGTATTTCAAAATAATTCCAAGTAATATATATTAAAATTCTAAATTTAAAATATGCAATATTTAAATTATTTCTTCAAAGGAAAAATAAACTACTTTTACATGTGAAGAAATTGTGTTGGATAACTATAGTCCATTTCCATTAATATATAAACCTATTCTTTTATTTTTCTTTTATATTGGGGTATAACAGATTAACAATGCTGTGGTAGTTTCAGGTACACCTCAAAGGGACACAGCCGCACATATATATGTATCTAATATCCCCCAATATCTATTTCTGCTTTATTGAATATTCCAAAGCCTTTGACTATATGGATAATAAACTGTGGTAAATCCAGAAAGAGATGGGAATACCAGACCACCTGCCCTGCCCTCTTGAGAAACCTATATGCACGTCAGGAAGCAACAGTTAGAACTGGACATGAAACAACAGACTGGTTCCAAATAGGAAAAGGAGTACGTCAATGCTGTATATTGTCACCCTGCTTATTTAACTTATATGCAGAGTACATCATGAGAAAGACTGGGCTGGATGAAGCACAAGCTTGAATCAAGATTGCTAAAGTATCAATAATCTCAGCTATGCAGATAACACCACCCTTATGGCAAAAAGTGAAGAAGAACTAAAGAGACTCTTGATGAAATGAAAGAAGATAGTGAAAAAGTTGGCTTAAATCTCAACATTCAGAAAACAAAGATCATGGCATCTGGTCCCATCACTTCATGGCAAATAGATGGAGAAACAGTGGAAACAGTGACAGACTTTATTTTTCTGGGCTCCAAATGACTGCAGATGATGAAATAAATGGTGACTGCAGCCATAAAATAAAAAGAAACTCACTACTTGGAAGAAAAATTATGACCAACCTAGACAGCATATTAAAAAGAAGAGACATTACATTGTCAAAAAAGATCCCTCTAGTCAAGGCTAGGTTTTTCCAGTTGTCATGTATGGATGTGAGAGGTGGACTATAAAGAAAGCTGAGCACCAAAGAATGGATGCTTTTGAACTGTGGTGTTGGGGAAGACTCTTGAGAGTCCCTTGGACTGCAAGGAGATCCAACCAGTCTATCATAAATGAATCAGTACTGAATATTCAATGGAAGGTATGATGCCAAAGCTGAAACTCCAATACTTTGGCCATCTCATGTTAAAAAAAAAAAAAAAAAGACAGCAACTGTTTCTGCACCTATTTCCCATGAAGTTATGGGACCAGATGCCATGATCTTAGTTTTCTGAATGTTGAGCTTTAAGCCAACTTTTCCACTCTCCTCTTTCACTTTCATCAAGAAGCTTTTCTGTTCCTTTTCACTTTCTGCCATAAGAGTGATATCATCTGCATATCTGAGGTTATTGATATTTCTCCCGGCAATCTTGATTCCAGCTTGAGCTTCTTCCAGCCCAGCGTTTCTCATGATGTATTGTGCATATAAGTTAAATAAGCAGGGTGACAATAAACAGCCTTGACGTACTTCTTTTCCTATTTGGAACCAGTCTGTTGTTCCATGTCCAGTTCTAACTCTTGCTTCCTGACCTGCATATAGGTTTCTCAAGAGGCAGGTCAGGTGGTCTGGTATTCTCATCTTTTCAGAATTTTCCACAGTTTATTGTGACCCACACAGTCAAAGGCTTTGGCATAGTCATTAAAGCAGAAATAGATGCTTTTCTGGAACTCTCTTGCTTTTTGATGATCCAGCGGATGTTGGCAATTTGATCTCTGGTTCCTCTGCCTTTTCTAACACCAGCTTGAACATCTGGAAGTTCACGGTACACATATTGCTGAAGCCTGGCTTGGAGAAGTTTGATTATTTCTTTAGTAGTGTGTGAGATGAATGCTATTGTGTGGTAGTTTGAGCATTTGTTGACATTGCCTTTATTTGGGATTGGAATGAAAACAGACTTTTTCCAGTCCTGTGGCCAGTGCTGAGTTTTCCAAATTTGCTGACATATTGAGTGCAGCACTTTTGCCACATCATCTTTCAAGATTTGAAACAGCTCAACTTGAAATCCATCACCTCCACTAGCTTTGTTTGTAGTGAGGCTTCCAAAAGCCCACTTGAATTCACATTCCAGGATGTCTGGCTGTAGGTGAGTGTGAGTAATCATACTACTGTGCTTAACTGGGTCGTGTAGATCTTTTTTGTACAGTTCTTCTGTGCATTCTTGCCACCTTTTCTTAATATCTTCTGCTTCTGTTAGGTCCATACTATTTCTGTTCTTTTTCGAGCCCATCTTTGCATGAAATGTTTGCTTAGTATCTCTAATTTTCTCTATGAGATCTGTAGTCTTTCCCAATCTGTTAATTTCCTCTATTTCTTTGCATTGATCTCTGAGGAAGGCTTCCTTATCTCTCTTTGCTATTCTTTGGAACTCTGCATTCAGATGCATATATCTTTCCTTTTCTCCTTTGCTTTTCTCTTCTCTTCTTTTCATAGCTATTTGTAAGGCCTCCCCAGACAGCCATTTTGCTTTTTTTGCATTTCTTTTCCGGGGATGGTCTTGATCCCTGTTTCTGGTACAATGTCATGAACCTCTGTCCATAGTACATCAGGCACTCTGTCTATCAGATCTAGTCCCTTAAATCTATTTCTCACTTCCACTGTATAATCATAAGGGATTTGATTTAGGTCATACCTGAATGGTCTAGTGGTTTTCCCTACTTTCTTCAACTTAAGTCTGAATTTGGCAATAAGGAGTTCATGGTCTGAGCCACAGTCAGCACTGGTCTTGATTTTGATGACTGTATAGATCTTCTCCATCTTTGGCTGCAAAGAATATAATCAATCTGATTTCAGTGTTGACCATCTGGTGATGTCCATGTGTAGAGTCTTCCCTTGTGTTATTGGAAGAGAGTATTTACTATGACCAGTGCGTTCTTTTGGCAAAACTCTATTAGCCTTTGCCCTGTTTCATTCCATATTCCAAGGCCAAATTTGCCTGTTATTCCAGGTGTTTCTTGACTTCCTACTTTTGCATTCCAGTCCCCTATAATGAAAAAGACATCTTTTGGGGGTGTTAGTTCTAGCAGGTCTTGTATGTCTTCATAGAACTGTTCAACTTCTGTTTCTTCAGTGTTACTGATTGGGGCATAGACTTGGATTACTGTGATATTGAATGGTTTGCCTTGGAAATGAACAGAGATCATTCTGTTGTTTTTGAGATTGCATCCTTGTACTGCATTTTGGACTTTTTTGTTGACTATTGGAGTATTACTCAGCTATAAAAAGAATGAAATTTTTCCATTTACAACAACATGGATGGACCTGAAGCATATTGTGCTTAATGAATTAAATAAATCAAAGACAAATACTGTATGATTTTTTTTACTTATATGTAGAATCTAAAAATAAAAGAATATAATAAAACAGAAATAGAATCACAGATGCAGAGAACAGCCTAACTCTGGGATACTAATTAAGACTAATGGAGGAGAAGCAAGAAAGAACTAGGAGATTAAAACATGTAAATTATTATTATAAAATAAATAAGCTATAAGGATGCTTTGTAGAATTCAAGGAATTATCCAACATTTTATAACAATTTAAAGGGAATACAGTCTTTCAATATTAAAATCACTATTTTGTATTCCTGAAACTAATATAATATTGCTGCTGCTGCTGCTACTGCTAAGTCGCTTCAGTTGTGTCTGACTCTCTGCGACTCCATAGACGGAAGCTCACCAGGCTCCCCTGTCCCTGGGATTCTCCAGGCAAGAACACTGGAGTGGGTTGCCATTTCCTTCTCCAATGCATGAAAGTGAAAGTGAAGCCGCTCAGTAGTGTCCGACTTTTAGCCACCCCATGGACTGGAGCCTACCAGGATCCTCCGTCCATGGGATTTTCCAGGCAAAAGGACTGGGGTGGGGTGCCATTGCCTTTCCCGATAATATTGCTAATCTACCATAATTTAATAAAAATTAACATCTAGAAAGTATAGATTTTAATGTATCTAATACTTCAGTGTAAAAACATCTATATGCAAGAATGAAAAAAAATTCCAGTGATCTGGTTCGTGTTCTATTGGTTGGACATACTTTTTTTTAAATTTAAATTCATTTATTTTAATTGGAGGCGAATTATTTTACAATATTGTATTGGTTTTGCCATACATCAACATGAATCCGCCATGGGTGTACACATGTTCGCCATCCTGAACCCTCCTCCCACCTCGGATTGGACATACTTGAATTTTGAAATTTAAAATACTTTAGAATGCTTGCGTATGAACAGACTCTGCTATTCTGCTGGCTTAACTCACTTTTATACATAAAGAACTCAGATTCCAGGAAACAAAAGTGACTTTTCTTAAGGTGGCTGACTAACTAAATTAATGCCATAGGAAAGAATAGAGTCAAGTGGCTTACCATGTGGAAGGACACCTTAGCAGGAAACTGCAATTTTTTGCAAACCTTGTTGGAAACTGATAGGGCAAACCATATAAAAGGAAAAATAACTTTTAATCAGTTTGCTTTCTTTTTTAGCTTGTCTGAACACAATGTTCCCTCTCATTGCCTGGATCCAGGCAAGCCTGCCTCTAAGACCACGCCTCCCTTGATCTAAGACTGTTCCAGTCATATTCTTATTCTGTTCTTACATAAGCAATAACATGGATTGTTTCTCATAGGCTTTCTTATTTCTAAGTGTTGAAAGATTTGCACCATATATCAAATAACTTGAAAAATATTCCCAAAGCACAAGAGGAAAATATAAGTGTAAATTTGTAAGATGCAGCAATTTCACAAGAAAAGGTTATTGAAGAACTCACAAGACTCCAAGGGGCTACACAGGTATAACTTTAATAAAGATAAAGGTCAGGTTATAGAAGGAGAAAGAAAACACTGGCAAACATCAGAGACACCCAAGATTTCCAGCCCAGGCTCACAGAGTCCATTCCAAGTTACAGAGGGCATGCTTCATTTGGGAGTTATGAATCACCAAGATACGCGTTCGATGTCTTGACCTCAAGGGAGTCAAGTCATAAGTTTACTTATTTATTCACATAGCTGAAACCAGGCTTGTGTAACCCTACAAATCAGGTGTAACCCATCTGTCTACATAGTTTTAATAATTTATAGGCAAACATGTACATAATGCCTCCAGAGGATTTTTGACATTAATCAATGCATTTTAAATCACCAAAAAGAAAATTTCATTTATCTTTGATAATAGATCAATAGTAAATTTCCAGGCAGCCCTAGTGATGAGCGTAAAATGACCACCAAAGAACTGCAGTTTAACTCTGTTCTTAGTCAATCATCTGTCCTTTGGTTTTGCTTTGTTAATTATGTTTGCCTCAAAATTATTATTCTTTACTTAGCATCTTTTAATACACATATAAAATAGAAAAAGCAGAAGCATTAGCACCAAAACATTAATTATGTGTATCATCTGGTAAGAGCTACAATAATGCTTCTTAAAGAGGCATTTTACTTTGCCAAATGCGTCAATGCAAAGTTGTTTACAAGCTTAATGCTTTTATTTCTTTTCAGTGTTGAAATCTGAAATCTATAAAAAGTATAAGTATATGAACTTGATATAATAATTATTAGGCATATCTACATTTTCTTTGATGAGTCATCTTCTATTGGAAAAGTATTTTGTCAAGCTGCCTATTCAATCTCCCCATATATTTTGTCATTAATATCAGCACTGTCATAGATGTTGTTAGATCATCAAGTGGCCAGTTCTCAGTTAACTGCAGATTTTCAGTTTCATACTTTCTGTTTCATATTGCAAGTTTACATTGATGTGGGTTCCCAATAGGTGTTTTCCTTAAGTAATCCCCAATTTATCTCCTCAGGTAAAAATCCTAGACAAGTTTTAAAGTATCAGCACTGATTAATTAATTGCACAATTGGGCACATTTGCTTTTTAAATGTATTCATGGTGCTCTGACAGTTAAAAAAAAAAAGCATTAATGCAAAATATAGTCTCTATAAGTATACTCCTGTAGCATACGGGGGTGAGAAGTTTTCCACAGGTTCATCCCTTGTGCTTTCTTCTGCCAAGGTCAAAGACCATTTACCTTGAGCCACTTTCATCTGGAGGAGTACGAGTAAATATCTCTTATTGGATTAGTGTCTGTGCTATTTCCTAACTGTGTCTCTTAGATTACTGACAATCTGTTGAATTTTTAAACCCATTTTTATAAAGCCATCGTCTCTATACAGACCAACTGGCCTCCTTTACCTTCTAAAATAGCATTTATTCTAAATAGCAATATAAATTAACATATTTTTCCTCAGTACATCTCTCTTCATTAGAAGTGAATTTGGTTTATTCTATGACCCTTAGACTTGAAACACTTTCACTTAAGTTTCTCTTAGAAAAATTCAAACAATTTTGTCATATCCACCAAAAATGTCATTGCCACTGAACTTGCTGTTTGTGTTTAAAATATATCTTGCAACAAAAAATTTTGACATCCACAGCAAAATTATGTGTGGCTAATCGTGACTCCCAAACAGTTTATTTGGAGTATGCCAAAGAATCCCACATGGGTATGCTATTGGGCACCTACTCTGTCTTCCCTTAATTAGAATTGTTTTTAGCTTACTGAGTATCCTTTGCCTTGATTATGGCCTCAACCCTTAAAAATCTTGAGACAGAGAATACTACAATAAATTGAGCACAGAAGATATGCTGTCTATTGTATCTAGGCACTTTTTTCAATATACTATAATTTAAGTCAATAGTTATGTAATGGCTCATTTGCTTTGTTATTGAGCAAAATCTTTGAAGGTATACACCTAATGTTTTCAGAGGCAAGAGGTTCTATACCTTATTTCTCAAAAGCTGTCAGTGTGAGTAGCATAACTAGTAAAATAGGAAACGAAGAAAAATCAATCATATTTTTTTCCAAGTATTCATCTGCACAGTGTTATTAAAATCATTGAGATGCATCATCACATAGATAATCCCAGAAATATTTGCTAAATCCACAAGAAACCATCCTGAATCTTCAGATTTAAACACAGAGGGAGGTTCTGACAAGAAGTGGCATCACTCTCCTGGGCATCTGCAAATAGATGTAAGAAATGGTGTGATTTTCTTGTTCTCAAAAGCAGCAGAGTAATGTTAGCTTTTCTTTTGTGCATTACAAATTTCTTGCTCATGCTCAGTCAACAATCATTTCCACTTTTTCCATTTATAATAAAATTCACCCCATTGCTCCTGTTGGGGTAGGACTGTCAAGTACAGCAAGGGTACTGACTCGTGGAGTAGTATGAAACTGATCAGTGTCTCCTTCATCCATTCCCAGGGATACTGCTCAGGGCTGGAAAAGTGCACGCTTTTGAAACTGTACATCCACTAGGTAGCAAAGAGGCAGAATAATTCATCTTAACTTAGGTGACAAGAAGGAAGAACCATTGCATAATTTTTTTCTTTAAGATCTCAAGTACTTAGTATCTAGAATTGTCATGGTATCAGATTTAGAAGCTGATTCTTCTCTGGAATTAGTAAATGCAAACTAGGTCCCAGAATGGCTCAACTGGGTAGAGAACAAGGGGGAAAAAGTAGGAAATAAATTTATGTGTGTCCGTTCATATCTCAGGCTCCATTTTCTATTCCATAAATTTTCCTTATTATCTCATCAATTGATCCAATGGTAAATCCTGTTTACTTTCACATGTTAAATTTTAGCACATAAATTATCTTTCACGCAAGGCATCCTTTCAGTCTCAAGAGAAAGCATGCAAGCTAAGTTGCTTCATTTGTGTCTGACTCTTTGCAACCCTGTGGACTGCAATGAGCCAGGCCCCTCTGTCCATAGGATTCTCCAGGCAAGAATACAGTAGTGGGTTGCCATGTTCTCCTACAGAGGATCTTCCCTACAAAGGGATCAAACCTGTATCTCTTATGTCCCCAGCATTGGCAGGCAGATTCTTGACCAATACCACCACCTGGGAAACCCCTTCAGCCTCTAACCAACAAACAGTTTAATAACCAGATCTTTAAACAATTTGCTCCAAATTTTAAGTAGTCCTCTACTTTGTGTTCTCAGGTTTATAAATAGTCCATTGCAGGTGGTGTTTCTTATCTCCTCGTTGCACTCCACATACTATAAAATGGGTTTTTTATGGCTTTTCCAATAGTAATGTATGAATGTCAGAGTTCAGATCAGTGGTTCATTTATGTCTGACTCTTTGGGACCCATGAACTGCACCATGCCAGGCTTGCCTGTCCATTACCAACTCCCAGAGCTTGTTCAAACTCATATTCATTGAGTTTGTGATGCCATCCAACCATCTCATCCTCTGTTGTCCCCTTCTCCTCCTGCATTCAATTTTTCCCAGCATCATGATCTTTTTCAATACGTCAGTTCTTTGTATTACGTGGCCAAAGTATTGGCACTTCAGCTTCAACATCAGTCCTTCCACTGAATATTCAAGACTGGTTTAGGATAGAATGGTTGGATCTCCTTGCAGTCCAAGGGACTCTCAGGAGTCTTCCCCAACACCACAGTTCAAAAGCATCAATTCTTTAGTGCTCTGCTTTCCTTATGGTCCAACTCTCACATCCATACCTGACTACTGGGAAAACCATAGCTTTGACTAGCTAGGCCCTTATTGGCAAAGTAATGTCTCTGCTTTTTAATATGCTGTCTAGGTTAATTGTAGCTTTTCTTCCAAGGAACAAGAGTCTTTTAATTTCATGGCTGCCATCACCATCTGCAGTGATTTTGGAGCCCAAGAAAAGAAAGTCTGTCACTGTTTTCCCATCTATTTGCCATGAAGTGATGGGACTAGATGCCATGATCTTAATTTTTTAAATGTTGAATTTTAAGTCAGCTTTTTCACTCTCCACTTTCACTTTCATCAAGAGGCCCTTTAAATCCTCTTCACTTTTGGCCATAAGGGTGAGAGTTGGACCATAAAGAAAGCTGGTTGGATGGCATCACTGACTCAATGGACATTTGTTTGAACCAGCTCTGGAAGTTGGTGATGGACAGACAGTGTGGCAGTTCATGAGGTCACAAAGATTCAGACACGAATGAGTGGCTGAACTGAAAAAGTGGCACATTAAAAATTGCTTATTTTCAGTTGCAGGCAATAGTGTTAAAGATGCTTGATATAGTTACTAAGTATGCAATTTCAAATCCAAAGTAAGTATTTATCTAGCCAAGACCCACACTTGGGCTAGCATAACTTGTTAATATTATCCATTTGTTAGCTACAGGTCAGCTCAGATCTCCTCAGGATGCTTTTAGGTCATCTACCTTCTGAGGATAACATTTCTCCATTTGGATAGAGAGAATATTTAATACTCACATTTTTAAATTTCTGAGGATGGTCGGGTATATCTTTTTTCTGCCATTTTTTAAATTCCTGAATGTCTTCTTGATTACTCATCCATGTACTCAGTTGATCATTTCCAAACAGGGGGAAAGAACACCGACTTTTTGGATCCAGTTTCATTCTGAAGTGTGCATGTACATTTATGTATGTGTATATGTGTTTGTGTATATATATGTATATATATATTTGTGTTTGTGTGTGTGAGGATATGTGTATACTTGCACAGTATAAAAAATTAAACAAGCTTCAATTAAAAGAGTCAAGAGGCAGGAAAGCGGAGCTCTCATGCTTACAATGAAAGCAGAGCCAAATAGAAAGAAGAAAGATTTTCTCTTTTTGCTTAGCCAAAGCTCAGCCAGTGAGAAACTGTCACCACTCAGCCAATGAAAAACCACTACACATTTAACTCTCAGAATTCCCTGGTGGTCCAGTTGGTAAAACTGCACTTTCAATGCAGAGGGCACAGGTTTGATCTTGGTATGGGAACTAAGATCCCACAAGCTGTGTGGTGCAGCAGAAACATTAAAAAACAAATCAAAAAAAAAAAAAAAAGAAAAGGTCATGAGTTTGAGTAAACTCTGGTCATGAATTTAAGTAAACTCTGGAAGATAGTGAAAGATAGAGAAGTCTGTCATGCTAATCTATGGAGTCCCAAAATGTTGGACACGACAGAGTGACTAAACAACAACAATGCACTTCTCAATTTCTCCAATGGATTCTTTCTTTTTTTAATTTAATTTTATTTAACTTTAAAATATTGTATTGGTTTTTCCATATATCAAAATGAACCTGCCACAGGTATACATGTGTTCCCCACCCTGAACCCTCCTCCCTCCTCCCTCCCCATAACATTCCAAAGGATTCTTTCTTGACTATAGCCCTCACAGCTTCCCTTTCCTCTCAAAAGAATCCTCTTCTTGTTTAGCAAGAATTGCATGTGGCTTGCCATGTTTGCAGACCTCAAAATGCGATTCTTTGCTGATCCCAAGTAAACCTGCTTTTGCTGGAGAAATGACCAGATGTCTATTTGTCTAAGTCAACAACAACAACACCACACACACACACTTCACTACATACAATTTTGATTTCTCATCTTCATAACCACATATTTTTTCATAATGATAGTGTCCCATACTGGGGTTCCTTTTATCCTATAATAATTTTAGTCTCATTTTCTGAACCACAGGAAATTCTTAGGCTACTGACTAAGAGTTGGCACAAAGCTCTAACCTTTTGCTAGTTTTGTCTAGTTCCTCTGATGTAATGAGAAACACTGTTCCTAATTCAGCTTGCTTCATGGTTTTATTTTTTAACACATTTTGCAAAGCTTAGCCATTGACCAAATATGATATAGCTGCATTGACTGAGCATGGTTTGAGGTAACATGTACAAATGCTGTGGCCTGTTTATTGATCTTAGGGACTTGCTCCTTCAGCTACGTTAGGTAACTCCTCAGATGGATTTATCATAGAATCCAAAGGTATGAAAGCCACCTGTTTATGTATGAGATGGGTACAGCTGTAGCATATTTTTTAATATATCATTCCCAACTCTTCTGCTTGTTTTCCTCTCTATGGGAATATTGTTTTGACATAACACATGACAATGTATTTCTTGTCTCAAAACAATTTTATGTCCTTCCATAACAGATACAGTTTCATTAGAGGTTCAGTAACACACCAAAATTTTTCTTTCGAAGACAATGTATATGACAACAGATTCTGGCAACTTTTTATTCCAAAATCCTAGCACTTATTGCTGGGTTAGAAACATGAGCTTTTGCAAAATGCTCTCAACAGCCTAAGTGCAAGTGACTGACACTTCTTATCATTTGAGCACTGGAGTTGTACCACACCAAGGAATAAACTGAGTAAGCTATTAGACAGAAGTGTTTGAAACTTCTTGAGTGTCTTCTGTTGTACAGAACATCATTAAAATTCATCTATTCCGCTGGTACCTTTGTAAAAAGAGACTAGTAAAGTTCTTAGCTGGGACTTTTCCAGAAACCAACAACTCAATCAGTCTTCATTCTATTTTCATTTTGGAGCTGGCTGAGAAAATAACTTACTTTTGATTGTTTGAGGTACATCTTTAGTGTCTCCGGTCCAGGTGGTTTTTAAGAATCTTATCATTTATACCTGTCTCTGTAGTTCAGCTGGGTTAATCTACAACCCTCTGGTCCTAAGATTAGCCAGCATTTAGTTCAGTCCACTTGACCTTCAGATTTTGTCAACATCATATTATTGGTATGTTAAATGTTTTCATATTTTTCTTCATTTAATCAAATTTAAGTATCTTTATGGCAAATTTGTTTTAATTAAATTTTATTTTGCTTAACTTTACAATATTGTATTGCTTTTACCATACATCGAGATGGATCCACCACCAGTATACACGTGCTCCCCATCCTGAACCCTCCTCCCTCCTCCCTCCCCATACCATCCCTCTGGGTCGTCCCATTTTGCCAATACTCAACAGGATCTCTGTTTGTGTGAGTAGACAGTAAGTTTGTTTGGGGCTCCATTCCACATATACTACATAAATTAGTTTGGCTTCCTTTAGAAAAAGGAATTGGGAAAAATAATCAAGTTGTTCACATCATGCTGATTCCTTTTAGCACGCTGCATAGTTTGAACTAAGACCATGTTGAATACAGGCTACCATTAAGAAAAAAAAACCTTATTTTATCCTTTATAGCCAGTGATTAAAGTCTAAGATTCATCAGCTTTCCTCACATATAATGCTGAAATATTAAATAAGAGTTTTTGGGGTACTAATACAAGTGAACCTGAAATCTTCTTAAATGAAGTCAGATTTTCTTGCTGATACCCAAATATCCTATACTGTTAATCCACTTGCGCAGGTTTAGATAATTATAAAGGCTTCCATACAGCACACCACATTGAAACAAGTGAACAGGTTGCCAGGTCTTTCTTTTTCTTAATGTTTTAGGTAAGGAAAAATGTTCCTCCTTCAGACATCATATTCATTCCTACAATACTTTCTGGTAGAGTTAATACATTGGTGTATCATACTTCCATTTATAAATTTCCACTAAGTTGTATTGTTATATGTAAGCCTTCCAGAGTTTCATCAACATATCCTCTAACATAACATATCCCTTAATATACATCATCCTTTACCTTTTAATTAGCAATTTCATTTGCAAACTTGGGTATCAGAGGACATTGTGCACTAACATCTGATAGTTATCTTAACACGATCTGCCCATTTGACCCATATCCATGAAAGTGTTCTCAAGCCCCTCTTCCTCCTAGTTCCTCAAGAGACCTTGACAAATCCATTTCTCAGAATCAAGTCTCTCTCTTTTTTTTTCTACACCATTTTAATCAGCACTTGTTCTGAAGAGACCAAAGTTTTCAAATTTGCATCACTATTACATTTTAAAATTCACTTAGGCTAGGAAAAGTTAAGTGAATCTGCTCTCTTCTGTTATTTTTGTAGTCCAAGAAGTTGATAGACCAGCCAGACCCCCTAGCACTTACTGTAATCTATTAAAACTTTTACAACTATTTCATCTACCTCCAATTTTACTGCATTTTAAATAAACTATGCAAATCCTCCCACTGGTTTAACTGCATCAAGGTTATTCAGTGTTTTATTTGTTTTCTCATTCCAAAATAATTTTACCTATTTCTCAGAATGTAATTAACCTCATTTGGGATACCAGAATTAACCGTCCTTTCAAATTATCCTGTCCCAAGCACTTAGACTTCCTTCACTTAGACTTCCTTTTGTCAGATCTTGAATAACAATGAACCAAGTGTATAAAATTAGAGGATGCTTTGGTGTCATCACACAATGAATCTAAACATACTAGTAAGTTTAATATTTTTTGCAGCCTTAGAAGAATTCCACTAAGTATCAAAAGGTAGTGTATCTTCCGGACTCCCCTTTGGAATCATATTTCTGCAATTTTTAGAATATCTCTGGCAATCATTGATTTTTAAAAATTTCTTTAATTTCCCCTAAAACAGCCAAATAAATTAAAAATACAGAATTCTTGATCAATTTCAGCTGTTAAAAAAGCTAATTTAGCTCATTTTAGATCTACTAGTTTCATTAGTGTGTTCTCTTCTAATCAGCTTATGTGACCTCAAACCAGGGTTGGCCTAGGAGCCAAATTTGCATCAAAGGACAATTTCATTTATCCTTCCCACAGAACCAACTGAAGCTATTACACATTTGGCTATGGAAAGGACTCATAAAGAACCACATAAAGGTGAAGCAGAGTACTCAGAAGTATCATCAAAATATGTGTGAAATACTAAGTTTGCAGCTAAACCAGTTTATATAAACTAAAGAAAAAAAGAAGTCATTTTGATATATAGCAAAATCAATGCAATATTGTAAAGTTACATAAAATAAAATTCAAAAAAAATAAAAAAAGAAGAAGTCAGTATCTGCATTTTAATAACAATATAGATAAGCTAGTATATGGTGGGCTCTAAATATTGCTAGAAGGCCATTCATCTTACTATTTAGTATACTTAATTCCTTTGGTAGGACTTCCCTGGTGGTTCAGACGGTAAAGCGTTTGTCTACAATGAGGGAGACCCAGGTTCGAGCCCTCCTGGGTTGGGAAGATCCCCTGGAGAAGGAAATGGCAATCCACTCAAGTACTATTGCCTGGAAAATCCCATGGACAGAGGAGCCTGGTAGGCTACAGTCTATGGGATTGCAAAGAGTCGGACAAGACTGAGCGACTTCACTTTCACTTTCTTTCATTTTTTTTGATAAAGTTTGCTACCATGATTCCAGACTTCCCAGTTGATAAGGCTAAACAGTCACAGACAAAGTAAAAAGAAACTTTATATTTATGTGTAAGATCATATGTTACATATATCATTATGTGAAGACTATGAGTGAAATCCTGGAAGTTTATAAAGATTTACTTTCCAGCTTGTTCACGACAATTTTGTCACCAGAGCACAGATGTGAAATCACCTCTAAATCTAAGCTAAAATGGAAAGAAACAGATTCATATCAACATCATTATCATTGGACATGTAGATTCTGGCAAGCCTACCACAGCTGGCCATCTGATCTGCAGATGTGGTAGATCAACAAAAGAACCATCAAAATGTTTGAGAAGGATGCTGCTGAGATGGAAATGACTGCTTCAATGATTCCTGCTTCTTGGAAAAATGGAAGGGTGAAAGTGAGTGTTATATAACTATGGATATCTCCCTGTGGAAATCTGAGACCAGTAAAAGTATTATTTGAACATCACTGATGCTCCAGGACACAGAGACTATCAAAAATATGATCACAAGCACACAGGCTTGTTTTACCATTTTGATTATTGTTGCTGGTGCTAGTAAAGTTGAGGACATTTCCTCTAGGAACAAGCAGACCTAGTAGCATGCCATACTATCTTACATACTGGGAATGGAAAAACCAAATGTTGGTGTTAACAAATAGATTTCCTTCAGTTAGAGTATATACAAGGGAATTGTTAAGAAAATCAGCACCTACATTAAAAAAAAAAAAAAAAAAAAAAAACTGGCTCAAAACACAGTAGCATTTGCGGTTGGCTTGATGACGAAGCGCTGATGCCAAATGCAAAACTATTTTAGTTCAAAGGATGCAAATTCAACCATAAAGATGGCAATGCCCATGGAACCACAATGCTTAAAACTCTTGATCACCTCCTGCCACCAACTCATCCAACTGATGAGCACTTTGGCTAGCCTTCCAGGATATCTACAAAAACACTCGTGTTGGTATTACCCTTGTGAACCAAATGAAGACTGTTATTCTCATTTTAGGCATGGTGGTCACCTTTGCTCCAATTAGTGTTACAGCTGAAGTCAAGTTTGTTAAAGTGCACTATGAAGCTTTGAGTAAAGCTTTTCCCAGGTGGGCTTCAGTGTCAAGTATGTATCTCTCAAAGATATTCATTGCGGCAATGTGGCTGGTGACAGAAAAGATGACCTAACAATGGAAGCAGCTGGTTTCACTATCCAGGTGATCACGCTGAACCATCCAGGCCAAATCAATGCTGGCTCTGAACCTGAAGGATGGTTATGCAGCTCAGATTACTTTCAAGTTTGCTGAGCTGAAAGAGACTGATTGCCATTTTGGAAAGAAACTAGAAGATGGGCCCAAATTTTGGAGACTTGCTAATGCTGTCACCATTGAAACTGTCTGGAAAACCCATGTGAGTTGAGAGCTTCTCTACTGATCTTTCTCTGGGTTGCTTTGCTTTTAATGACATGAGATGGGTAGTCACTGTGGCTGTCCTCACAATAGTGGAAAAGGAGGCTGCTGGAGCTTTCAAGGTCACCATGTCTGCCCAGAAAGCTCAGAATGAATATAATTTGTGATACCTGTCACCCTAATCTTCACCAGTATTAGAAGATTCATCTCAGAACTCTATCAACTGGCCACTGAAGTTTAGTAGTAAATCCCTGGTTACTGCTTGCCAATGCAGGAGATGTAGGAGACATGGATTCCATCTAAGGGTCAGGAAGATCCCCTGGTAGAGGAAACGGCCACCCACTTCATATGCTTGCCTGAAAAATGCCATGGACAGAAGATACTTGTGTCCATGAGGTTACAAAGAGTTGGACACAACTGAACACACATATACACACACAATGAAATGATAATATGCTGTAAAACCTTCAGAAGGAAAGGAAAATGCTTTGCTGATTATGTCTGTTTGTATGTGGTGTGTGTGTGTGGTGGTTTTAAGTTATTAGTTTTGAAAATCAATACTTTTTAATAAAAATTGACCAAAAATATGTCACTGAGTTTTGAGACCCACTGAAATAGTTTAATGAGGAACTTGTGTCTTCTTTTGGCCAGCATCGAAACTTCTTATTGAAAGAAAGAAAGTGAAATCAGTCAGTTGTGTCCGATTCTTGCGACCCCATGGACTGTAGCCCATCAGGTTCCTCCCTCCATGGGATTCCTGCATTCCAGGCAGACACTTTAACCTCTGAGCCACCAGGGAAGCCCGAATTAATTAGGTGAATGACTTAAAAGTTGCCCGTGATCCATTTCTGGTGTCCCATCTGCCTAAACTTCAGAATTTGATACTTTTGAATTAGCATTTTTTCCCCTAGGTCAGAACTTCAGGTTTCTTCACCTTTCATAAGGGGATGTAGCATGTATGCTTTAAGTACAGAGTGAAAAATTGTAGAATGAGGTATAAGGGTTACAAAAATTCATAGGTCAGGACAGATAAGCAGAGGGAAATTTTTATGTATAAGCTGCTTTATAAAAAGGCCACAAACTCTAATGTTAATGGCCATGTGTAGCACATAAAGTTTTTGCATTCACATCAATACTGAGTAAATTTGTTGGTATAATTTTTTTAAAATTTCTTTTACAAATAGCTGTGTTTTTTGTATAAGTAATATTTTGAAATCCTGAAACTATGCCATTTATATACATTTATTTCATCTATATATAAAGCACAAATTAGTAAATATCATAAAATGGATTTTCTATTTAAAACATCACACCTAAATTATAAAGTGTGAACTACATATTAATAAAACATACAAGTTTGCCATTAATAAATATATCATTGACCTGATTGTTGTTCAGTAGCTAAGTTGTGTCCAACTCTTTGCGACGCCATGAACTGCAGCATACCAGGCTTCTCCGTCTTTTATTATTTCCTGGAGTTTGCTCAAACTTATGTCCATTGAGTTGATGATTAATAAATATTTATATTTTTGTTTATTAGTTTTATTATTTACCAGTTAAGAAAGAAGTAAACTGTCCATCTTGGAATAACCCAACTATTCTATGGAAGTTCAGTAAATTATATAAATGATATATGAAAGACTTAAGGTCCCCTTCATTATTAAGTAGCCCTTTCTAATTCTATTTCTGCTTGGGGAATTATAGAGTTTACAAGTATTTACATATGTAGGCTTTCAAAAAAAAAACATTTGCTTTCTGAAGAGATTTTCAAATAAACAAATGTGCATTTTATTTCATATTTAAATTAACACTCCTATCAATTCATTCACACCAGAAATTCTTCAACAGATAAGTTTTGTCAATGAAGTATGATTTTCCCCCTCAATATGACTGTTTAAAGAAAGCTATCAAAATGTTGTCTTCAGGTAGGTCATGAAAGTGTGTTACATGTTGACAAAAATTATTTAGATCACTTCCAGTGCACAAACTATTTTTTAATTGCTCGATGACAAAAACAAAAAAGAAAAAAGTACAATGAATTCCCAAGTACAGATCTTAGAAGTGAAAACCTTTTATTTAACCCTTGGAATAGTTTCAGTTTACTAGGTACATGGGAAATAAGGAAATGAAATAACCATCTTAGCGGCTTGTCTTTGACCATGGTCAATACAAATATCATTTAATTCTTGGATTACACAGAAAAAAAAATTTGCATGCAATTGTAACTTAATTGATGACCACGTATAATAATCAGGGCTTTGCAGGTAACACAGTGATAAAGAATTTGCCTGCCAATGCAAGCGATGAAAAAGTCACAATTGGATCCCTGAGTCAGGAAGATCCCCTGGAGAAGGAAATGGCAACCCACTCTGGTATTCCTGTCTGGGAAATTCCATGGACAGAGGAAGCTGGTGGGCTACAGTCCATGGTGTCACAAAGAGTTGGACACAACTGAGCAGGCAAGCATACCATGTATAATAAATAATAAGGCAAGTCACTTAACAATTTACATGTTATTTAAAGTGGTGTTCTCCTTCCTCCTTTCTTGCCTTGTTAATAAAATATTAAAGAGGATTTTAATTTCACTTAATTTTTCAATGATTCTAAGAAGGATTTTTGTTACATTAGAGAGGAGTTTTGATTTTTAAATTACTGTATGAACTATTATATTCACTCCAAATTTAAGTACTTTAATTGAATTTAGAATAAATGCACCCCTGAGTCTAGTCACTGAATACTATTTTTAACTATATGGCATTTCCTAAGTCATAGGAGATTTTGTGCAGAAGTCACCAACCTCCCATTTATTTTCCAAGGACGTTTGCGAACTCCCTGAGTACTTATTATTGTTGAGCAGGCGGCGCTGGAGAAATTGTTAATTTACATTGCCTGATTTGTGTGAACTCTGGACATTTTCCCTCAGTGTAGGTCTGAAAAACTGAAGCATTATTTCTCACAGCAATGAGTTTCTTTTTTCCAGGCAGGCATTTTGATGAATAGCATTGGGCTGCTGAACATCTATACTATTCTCTTAGGTTCAATTCTGGTCATACCAGTGAGTAGAGATAAGGACATAAATGACACGTTGCCAATTTGTACTATGATCTGCCAACCATGTGAGGGAAAAATAAACCAGTTTTTATGTATAGATCTATTGCATTTAGGAGCAGTTACAGAAAACAGCCAAAAAATTCCATCTCAAAGATCAGATCTGTCCCAGAAGACATGGAATAGAAGGTCCTACCATCCATTCAGGAGAAGGCAATGGCATCCCACTCCAGTACTTTGCCTGGAAAATCCCATGGATGGAGGAGCCTGGTAAGCTGCAGTCCATGTGGTCGCTAAGAGTCAGACACGACTGAGCGACATCCCTTTCACTTTTCACTTTCATACATTGGAGAAGGAAATGGCAACCCACTCCAGTGTTCTTGCCTGGAGAATCCCAGGAACAAAGGAGCCTGGTGGGCTGCCATCTATGGGGTTGCACAGAGTTGGACACGACTGAAGTGACTTAGCAGCAGCAGCAACAACCATCGTTTCACTTTTTGAAACATTGAAAATTTCCTGGAAACTTGACTATTTTTAGAAACGACAGGATGGCAAACATAAATATAAGAATTTAGACCACAGGCAAAATAGCATCTGACAAGCAGTTTTGTCATTTTTTAAGAATAGGAATGAATTTCTGAAGTCACTATATTTTGATTGAATTGACTTCTCGTCTGATGACCAAGGTTTGTCTAGAAACGATGAGTTACTGATAAAGGTTTTCAGTTGCTGCTCAGTTGCTAAGCTTTGTCTGATGCTTCGCAATCCCATGGACTGCAGCATGCCAGCCTTCCCTGTCCTTCACTGTCTCCCAGGAGTTTGCTCAAACTCACATGTCCATTGAGTCAGTGATGCCATGCAACCATTTCATCCTCCCTCTGTCATCCCCTCCTCCTCCTGCCTGTTTTCATACATGAACTTATATATATATATATATATATATATATATATATATATATATATATATATATGCAGGTCAGGAAGCAACAGTTAGAACTGGTCATGGAACAACAGACTGGTTCCAAATAGGAAAAGGAGTACGTCAAGGCTGTATATTGTCACCCTGTTTATTTAACTTATATGCAGAGTACATCATGAGAAATGCTGGACTGGAAGAAACACAAGTTGGAATCAAGATTGCCGGGAGAAATATCAATAACCTCAGATATGCAGATGATACCACCCTTATGGCAGAAAGTGAAGAGGAACTCAAAAGCCTCTTGATGAAAGTGAAAGTGGAGAGTGAAAAGGTTGGCTTAAAGCTCAACATTCAGAAAACGAAGATCATGGCATCTGGTCCCATCACTGCATGGGAAATAGATGGAGAAACAGTGGAAACAGTGTCAGAATTTATTTTTCTGGGCTCCAAAATCACTGCAGATGGTGACTGCAGCCATGAAATTAAAAGACGCTTACTCCTTGGAAGGAAAGTTATGACCAACCTAGATAGCATATTGAAAAGCAGAGACATCACTTTGCCAACAAAGGTTCGCCTAGTCAAGGCTATGGTCTTTCCTGTGGTCATGTGTGGATGTGAGAGCTGGACTGTGAAGAAGGCTGAGCGCTGAAGAATTGATGCTTTTGAACTGTGGTGTTGGAGAAGACTGTTGAGAGTCCCTTGGACTGCAAGGAGATCCAACTGGTCCATTCTGAAGGAGATCAGCCCTGGGATTTCTTTGGAAGGAATGATGCTAAAGCTGAAACTCCAGTATTTTGGCCACCTCATGGGAAGAGTTGACTCATTGGAGAAGACTCTGATGCTGGGAGGGATTGGGGGCAGGAGGAGAAGGGGACGACAGAGGATGAGATGGCTGGATGGCATCACTGACTCGATGGATGTGAGTCTGAGTGACCTCCGAGAGCTGGTGATGGATAGGGAGGCCTGGCGTGCTGCAGTTCATGCGGTCACAAAGAGTCGGACACGACTGAGTGACTGATCTGATCTGATATATATATATATATACATTTGTAGACTTACCTGGTGATTCAGTATTTAAGAATTTGTCTGCAAATGCAGGGGACATGGGTTTGATCCCTAGTCCTGGAAGATTCCAGCATGCCAAGGGCCAACTAAACCTGCCTGCAACAATTACTGAAGCCCACAAGTCCTAGAGCCCATGTTCTACAACAAGAGAAGTCACCACAAAGAGAAGCCTGTGCCCTGAAACTAGAGAGCAGCCTCCACTCACAGCAACTAGAGAAAGTTCATGGGCAACAATGAAGACCAAACACTGTCAATGATAAATAAATCAGTAAATAAGTAAAACAAATGTATGTTCATGAGTTCCATGATCTGAATGAAATTTGACTATCGCCTAAACACTTCAAATTATTTATGATCAACCGACCAAACTTCATTAACAGAAATTATTATGTCTAAGACTGAGCCCGTGTTTCAGCATGCCGTGTCTCCCACATCATATAACTGATTTTACATAGATTTCAAATGACACCATTGAAAATATGAAACTAAATGACTAGCAGAGGTGAAAATATTATCTCCCTCAGAAGAGATAAGCTCTGGGTAGAGAAATATGAAAGTTCCTGAAGTTAGTTTTGAAGACAGATCCCAAAGGGTCCTGACTTCAGTGACAGACTTTGGATGCTCTTTGTTTTGCTGTGGGAAACAAGTATTCTTAGGAAGGACATTTAAATGACATTAAACACTTTGTCAAAAAAGTCTGAAGAAGCAGAGACATAAAAGAGGCAATGATTGGGGGAATGCTGAAAACAAAGCTTTTAATTAAGACTGTTTAACTCATAACTCTGTTTCACATATCTGAAGGTTATCTGAAAAAAGGTTGCAACTGAAGACAATAGTATTAAATAAAACTGAAACACTAGAGGGGATTATAATCTATTCAGAACTAGAAGAAGATATCATATACAATATTCTCAATCAGACATGAGGATATTGAGAAAGATCTGAAGAAAAATGAAAGCAAATTTATTTATTTGGCTTTAAAAATAAGCTCCCTTAGGAGACTGGGCATAGGGAAAGTTCTATTTCAGGAATTAATATCAGAAATGTTCCAACATGTACCCTAATAATGAACTTAACCAGATTCCTCTTGGAGTCATTAGAAGCCAGTGGTACTAAATTCTGGTGTCCCTTTAACCACAGCCTCCAGCTTCTGTGTTCAGATCACATCACTTATTCCTTTCCAACCCAACCTTGATATGTATATGAGAGAAAATGAGAGCAAGAGAGAGACATAAATATTTGAAGGATTACACTGTTGGCTTTGAAGATGGAGAAAGAGGCTATTGCTTAAGTAATGTAGGCAGATCTAGTAGTTGGAAAAGGCAAACCAAAGGATTCTTTACTAGAGTTTCTGAAGGAAATACTTGTGATACTAAATTTCTGGTCTTTAAAAGTTTAAGATTATGAATGTGTGTTATGTTAAGACATAAAATTATTGGTAATTTGTTACAATAGCAAAAGGACACCAGTACATTCAGGAAGAAAACTTTATGATCTCTTCTGCTTCCAGAACTCTTGGCTCATTTCCTTGAATGTTAACTGGAAGCATTTCTTTCTTTTACACCTGAAACCACAGCAGTATTTCAGGAGGAGGCCCAAAAGTATGGCTCAAATTGGGAACAGTGTCAAGGGAAAAGAAGGTTTGTATTTGTGAAATACTGAAGAGCTTGAAATGACAAAATTTGAGAGTAAGCAAAAACAAAAATTATGGAGGAAAAACCAAAAGTGTGAGTTTAAGCCATTGATTTTAAAAATTTTTGCATGACAAAGCCAGCGACCTCATACTGAGAAACATATACAACATACAATTGCTGAGTTCACCAATGCTTTGGCTAGAGGAAGTGGAAATTCATACATCCCGAGGGAAGGCTTGGATGGTCTGTTAGATATCTTTCAATTCTACAATTCTATAATAATCATAAAGTCTAAGAATTAAGATACTGGTGAAGTCAATGATGATATAGGAAGACATGAAGAGAAAATGTTATTATTGTGAAGTAATTTGTAGAGGAGATAGGCACAGGAGGGCTTCTCAGGTGGTGCCAGTGTAAAGGACCTGCCTGCCAATGCAGGAGACATAAAAGATGTGGGTTTGATCCCTGGCTCTGGAAGATCCCCTGGAGGAGGGTATGGCAACTCACTGAGTAGTCTTGCTTGAGAATCTCATGGACAGAGGAGCGTGGCAGACTATGGTTCATAGAGTCACAAAGAGTCAAACATGATATGCATGTACGTGGGTTCATGAGAAACCATTTTTATTTTAAACATTAATCATATGAGGTACTGTTAGAGTCCCCATGAGGAGATGCTGACTGGATCCTTAAAAGCCCACAAGTGACCTTTGGGCAAGTGTTTAGAGCTCTAGATGACATCTGTGGATATTAATCAACAGCATTTTGGCATCAGTTGTGATCTCTATGGGGAATAGGTTCAAAACAAAGCATGAAGATAAAAAATCAGAATGGTGGAGAATACACATTTCATATTTATAGGGTTAGGGAATGAAGGTGAAAAAGAAATAGAGAATAAACAGAGAAGTATGTGGCATCATATGAACCAACTGAAAAAGAGAATTCATTAAAAATTTCATGAATGTCTCATGTCATTTTAATATATAATAATTAAAGTCGCTCAGTCATGTCCGACTCTTTGCGGTCTGCCAGGTTCTTCCATCCATGGGATTTTTCCAGGCAAGAATACTGGAGTGGCTTGCTATTTCCTCCTCCAGGGGATCTTCCCAACCCAGGGATTGAGCATGGGTCTTCCAAACTGCAGTCAGACTCTTTACCATCTGAACTACCTGGGAAGTAATTTTACCCTTAAGCTATTATTGTTATGGAGACTGGAGATTGAACTCTAAAATAAACAAATATACTTAGTTATGAAGGTGATGTTGACATTATAAGAGGGTAGAATGAATTTACAGAGAAACTGAAGTCAAGGAAGCTAGAAAGTCAGGGAATCATGGGAAAATATTTAACATCTTAAAAATCTAGCAGAAAAGCTAGCTTAAAATCTAAATTTCTGCTGTATTTTCTTTTGGCGATGAATGCTATATTTTTTGAAAAATATGGTTTTGTTTTGTTTTTGGTAACTTAATATATTCTGTCTATAGAATTGAGTAAAATAGGTTACAATGAAAATCAATGTCACATCCAGATGGTAAAAGATGCTTTGTGGGGAAAGAATGAAAAGACATGGAAAATGTGAGTAAACAACATTTATAGTATTTTTTAAACAACAAAGGCTGTATCTTTGGATAATCGTCCCTGGTAAGAAAATGAGAAAGAACATTATTCTCCATCCTTGAGAAGATGACAGTAGGAAGAACAGCTTCTAAAATGAGTTTTCCTTAAGGCTCCATAACTTATGTCCGTTTCAGATGCTTTTAAGTATCTTCCAACTTCGTACACAACTTTGTAGAATATTCTTTATAGCAGAAATGTTGATACTTAAAATGATTTATTTGGAGCCCTGTTTAGAGTGAAGAAAACATGAAAATTTATGAAAGCACAATATTAGGATATCCAAAAGATAAATGGAAAGATTTGAGAATATTTAGACAATCACATTCATTTTAAGAGGAAAAATGAAAAAGAAATGGCTAAATATGAACTGGTAGAATTAAATCTTAAAATGAAGCCACTGATTTATCAAGATATTTGGAAAGTGAACTCATTAGGATACCAGAAAATTCTGACATGTTAATTGACAACTTATAAGTCTCTTTTTAAAGACACAAAAGTATATAAAATAATTTATGTGGGGAAACCGAGGCTTTATTGTTTAAATTATGATAGGTCATAAATCTAATAAGTGGTAGAAATGGGAAATTGGAATTGAACCACTGCCTCTAATAGGACTGTTGTAGTAGGGGTAAGACTAGTAATGGTACAGTAGCAATGGTGTTGGCATTGGTAGAAACTTCTAGAAAGTACTCATTACTTCCCCCGGTATTTTTCTGAGTGCTTTACATGTTTCAATTCATTTATTTATGCTGACAGTTATCAGAAATAGATCTCATTCTTATTCTATTTTACAGATGAGCCATAAGATGTAAAAAAAAAAATAAATGAAAAAAAAAAAAAAAAAAAAAAACTAACCTTAAAAATACACACCCAAGCTATAACAAAATGAAACCCCAGAGTTTACTAGAAAAAGCAAAATGAGTTAGTCAATAGGCTAGGTCAATCTTTGGTAGCAAACAGCTCAAAAGATGTCAATGGCTTAAAAAGTTAAGATTTATTTCTACCTCACACTCATCTATTGCAAGGCACCTTTGCATGTTTTTGTTGTTGGTTTGTCTTTTATTTTATTTTAACTTATTCTCATTCCATACCTATTTGAACCCCTATCATTTCTTAGTCTTGTTGAAGAGAAATATATATATATAATACATATATATATAAAATACATATATATAAAATACATATATATAATATGTATATATGTGTGTGTGTATGTATATGTATATATATGTATATATATATATATGCACAGTTGTGTCTGAGTCTTCGTGACCCCATGGACTATATAGTTCATGGAATTCTTCAGGCCAGAATACTAGAGTGGGTAGACTTTCCTTCTCATTGGGATCTTCCCAACCCAGGAATCAAACCCAGATCTCCTGCATTGCAGGTGGATTCTTTACCAGCTGAGTATATATATAATATATACTATATATATATTACTATAATATATACTATATATTATATATAATTATATAATATATAATATATACTATATATATATAATATATTATATATATATTATGTAAAGTGTAATAGTGAAAATGTGATAGCTTTTAAAATGTTGTTTCAAGGATCTGTCCTATCACTTTCTCTTGTATTTTAGTAGCTAATGTAAGCCGTATGACCAAATATAGCCGAGCATGGTTTTGATGGTTGGGAAGTACAATATTTCCATATAAAGGAGCTTGAGAATATAAGATATATAATGTTGGCCATGAAGTGTTTGAACTATATTACACTTTACTACATAGAGATACCATAGTTGTATTTGTTTTTATTGTTTTCATTTTACTTTCTCGTGGAAGGTAATTAGTCGATAGCTTGACTTAGTTTCATACTAAAACGCTAATGTTATCATCCTAAAGGTTGATTCTTGGTTTCTCAATATTAAACAAGTAATTATGCCAGTGAATTAAAACTAGTTAATTGATAGAACTGACTATTTCTAGAACTAGTAGGAGTACACTGTGTCTAAACTTGAGAAATAGAACTCTGACATGAGCCAAAAACCATGCAGAACAGAGCAGCACAGGAGAATGAATGTATGCAATTGTGTATGCTAAGTCACTTCAGTTGTGTCTGACTCTGTGTGACCCTATGGACTGTAGCCCACCATGCTCCTCTGTCCACGGGATTCTCCAGGCAAGAATATTGGAATGAGCTGGCATGCCCTCCTCCAGGGGATCTTCCCCATCCACGGATCAAACCCATGTCTCTTTTTCTCTCCTGCATTGGCAGGCGGGTTCTTTACCAATAGAATACCTAGGAAGCCTTGAGTGAATATACAATGCACAAAATCATACAGGACAGAAGTCGAAGCTCACCTGGTGTGTGCCAGAGTGTGTGTCACCGGGATTTTTCTTTTTTTTTTTTTTTTCTGATAGTTCTTTTTTTAAAATTTTTTAAATTTTATTTTTATTTTATTTAACTTTACAATATTGTATTGGTTTTGCCATGTATCAAAATGGATCTGTCAGAGGTATACATGCGGTCCCCATCCTGAACCCTCCTCCCTCCTTCTTTAGCAAAGAATCTGCTCCTCAGCTTCAGTGAGTGCTGTTATCATCCTTTGGATCTATTTCACTTTTCAAGCTGAGATCACACTCCACCTGGGTAGCCAAAGTCCAGGCTCAGTATGGTGGAGGTAATGGTCCAGCCATTTTTATTCAATGCAGCACTCCTCTAATGGATAATCTTTGCTTACCCATTAGCAAAGGGTAATGGGTTGTTTCGGAGAAGGCAATGGCACCCCACTCCGGTACTCTTGCCTGGAAAATCCCATGGACGGAGGAGCCTGGTAGGCTGCAGTCCACGGGGTCGCTAAGAGTCGGACACGACTGAACAACTTCACTTTCACTTTTCACTTTCATGCATTGGAGAAGGAAATGGCAACCCACTCCAGTGCTCTTGCCTGGAGAATCCCAGGGATGGGGGAGCCTGGTGGGCTGCCATCTATGGGGTCGCACAGAGTCCAACACGACTGAAGCGACTTAGCAGCAGCAATGGGTTGTTTGTACTTTGTCGGAGCTGTATCAGAGTCTGAGCATCTTTCTGCACAATCATCTTATCCCTCTTCCTTTCACAAGTTTCTGATCTCTGATGAAGTATGGTTACCTTCTCTGGTCCATTCTTCCTGTTCTTTTCAACTCTCTCCAGTGAACATTTAACTTCCTTTCAATATTTGCTTTCTAGGACCCAAAGTCACATATCAGGTGGTAGAGCTTCTAAGGAAGGATAGGTAAATTTATGAGATAAGAAAACAGAAATTAAAGATGCCTGAAGTAAACATTGAGATTGCTTAATTTATTGTATGAAGACCACTTCATAAGTGGGGGACCCACACCCTGATCTGGCTGATATGAAATGGTCCCATGTTGAGTTGACTAGAGAAAACTCTAAAAACAGTTGAGTATATTAGATATAATTCTGAAATAGTTGGAAGGGAGGACCAGAATGACTATATATATAACATTAGGACTCGATGATGTTTTTTAGAAGTTAAGATCTGAAAAATAATTAGCAAGACAAAGTGAAGAGTAAGGGAGACACTATAGGAGTGAATGTGAAAATGTTAGTCGCTCAGTCACGTCCACCTCTTTGTGACCCCATGGACTGTAGTTTGCCAGCCTCCTCCGTTCACGGCATTTCTTAAGCAAGAATGCTGGACTGAGTTTCCATTTCCTTCTCCAGGGGATCTTCCTGACCTAGTGATTGAACCCAAGTCTCCTGCATTGTGCTCAGATTCTTTACCATCTGAGCCACCAATGAAGCCCCAGTTATAGACCAGGTAACATAAATCCAGATGGCCTGATTAGGTCCAATGACATAGATAATTGAGAGAATGAATAGTGTTTATGAGACACTTGAAAGCCAGAAATGGCAAATCTTGAAGATTAACATAGTGGGGGAGATAGTAGAGCAAAGGAAAGAAGACCAATGACTTATTGATGACATCCTTCACTCACTAAATCAAAGTGTTCTATGGAATTTTATAAAAATAATCAATGTAAATGTTCTTATGAAAAATACAAATGTTAAATATTAGTTTGACAATATTCTGTTTTTTATGGAAATTATTTCTTCAAACCTAGAGGGTAACCTGTATTTATGTAGCTTCTGCAGTAAAAGCTATCAGCATGAATAATGGAGCAAATGTCATCAACACTAAGAATGAATCTGTATAAAGTTAATTTCTGTAAAGTAAACTATAATGAATTCTAGCACTAGGATAAACATTGAATCTGTTAGAAGATGCTTACATAAGGTCTCAATGGAATCAGGCAGCTTCCAAAGTCTGGAGATTGGACTGGCTCCAAAGTTTCTAGCTGAACAAAGCAGCTACCAAAAAAAAAAAAAAATGCTGGAGGCATTAGGCATTTGATGTAGGTGAAGACATACAATTCTCAGGCAAAGCTGATTGCTTTTGGAGAAGGATAAGAAAGGGAAGATAACTCCTTAGAAGGAGTTCAATAGAGAATCTTGGCGACGACAGAAAAGTATACTGAGGTTTTATTAAATTGTGCTATCAGGATATGTGTTACCTAGTACTCTTTTATCCTCTCCTGATAATTTTCAGTAATGTCTAAAAGTGCACATAATTGCATGCGTGCGTGCGTGTGGGCACACACACATACACATTCAGAATGTTGAAAGTGCCTGAAGTTGCTCTCCCTAACTGTGGTAGGGTTGAGACTTGTTTATCTTTTGGCATAGATTAGAGAACTCTAGAAGAAGGAAAAACTTAGAAGCTGAATTACAGAGGAAGTTTAAACAGTGCTCGGCTAACATGTTTCCTTAGGTCAAATCTATTTGTATTAATGTTTTTGATGTATTATATATATTTACTGTCTTTTAAATGATAATTTTAAAAAGAGATCATACCTGTGGCAGATTCATGTTGATAAATGGCAAAACCAATACAATATTGCAAAGTTAAAAAATAAATAAAATTAAAGAAAGAAATCATAATCATGAATATCATACAAATATAAAATAAACATGTCAAGGATTTTATTTAACTTGCCAAAAGCACTGAAGATGGTAACTACAGCCATGAAATTAAAAGACGCTTGCTCCTTGGAAGAAAAGGTATGGCCAACCTGGACAGCATATTAAAAAGCAGAGACATTAGTTTGACAGCAAAGGTCCATTTAGTCAAAGCTATGGTTTTTCCAGTAGTCATGTGTAGATGTAAGAGTTGGACTATAAAGAAAGCTGAGCGCTGAAGAATTGAGGCTTTTGAACTGTGGTGTTGGAGAAGACTCTTGAGAGTCCCTCGGACAGCAAGGAGATCTAACCAGTCCATCCTAAAGAAAATCAGTCTTGAATGTTCATTGGAAGGACTGATGTTGAAGCTGAAACTCCAATACTTTGACCACATGATGCGAAGAACCAAATCGTTGGAAAAGATCCTGATATTGGGAAAGATTGAAGGCTGGAGGAGAAAGGGACAACAGAGGATGAGATGGTATCACCAACGCAATGGACATGAGTTTGAGTATGCTCCGGGAGTTGGTGTTGGACAGAGAGGCCTGGTATGCTGTAGTCCATGGGGTCACAAAGAGTCGGACACGACTGAATGACTGAACTGACTGGTTGATGCATTAATAAAGAACCAGTAGATTGTTACAGCTAGGTGAAACACAATTTTAAAATTCCCACATTTGTATGCAGTAAAGGAATGCTGAAGTGACAATTTACAAATATGTGCAAAAATCTGTCTATCCACAAGACAATCATAGATGCATTCCACTAGACACAACTGCTTAGAATTTCTGTGAACAAAACTTATTGTATTATTAACAGTTTTCTACACTGTACAGAATTATAAAACAGGTCTAAGACATAAAAGGCACAAATTATCTGAATGTGTGACACAGACAGACAGTACACCAATTAATCTCTTTTTAAAAATATTTTTGTCCAGTTTAAAGTCTTCTTAACACTTCAAATTTGTAAGTAGTAGAATTTAAAACATCAACAAGAACCAGGAGTCAGAACTCCAAGGTGATGAGTAATAAAATTATATGAGTGAAAACTCTCACCTTCAGGTCTAAACATGATACCATAAAATTAAGTAGCTTTTTTTTCTTCTGTATTACTTTTCTATCTACATTAGTAACAAAGATACTGACTTTAAATGCTACATCTTTAACCCTTTTTTCCCCTTCTGTGAAAACAATATAAAATTAGTTTATGGCCAACAGTAGGTTAGATAAGTCACAATAAAACTTGAACAAAGACCGAAAGAAGGAATAGACATTTGAAAATGATTAATATCTTAAGGGATTAAAAAAATAATAGCTGGAAAATTATCTTGTCACTTACAGTATCATGCACTTAAAATGGAAAATGTGATTTTAGGTTGTGAATGCCTTGATACAATATCACATTGTGAAATATGAAGAAACCATTCACCTCAGAGATTTTGAGCATGAAAATCAAATAGCTGACTGAAAGTGAATGCAATCAAAAAGGAAGTGGAAATTAGAGGGCTAGAAGGATAGACTCAGAGATAAGTATATCAATGTAAAAAAAAATTAAAGTATCCCAATGAAATTTACATGAAAGAAGGATGAGAAAGTAAGAGCGAGAGACAAAAGGAGTAAAGTAGGATCTGAACTGCTCTTTTTTTTTTTTTTTTTTCATTATCAAAGGCATTTCAGACAGATTCCATATATTTTTCTGCTTAAAAAAAAAATACTCATGATTAGATGATAAAATAGTTGAAACATCTCTCTTTGGCCAAATTCATTCAGTGCCGAATTTAAAAATGAAATAACTTGTAAAAAACTTATTTTCTTTAACACTGCTGCTGCTGCTGCTGCTGCTAAGTCGCAAACAACTACACATAATAGAGTCCTTTCACATATAGATTATAGAATACAGAACTGCACAATTTTGATTTCCATGAATAATCCTCATCTACATCCACTTCAGAAATTTAAAAATCATTTTTAGTAAGTTTACATCAATGGACATGGGTTGTAATTTGTTAAATTAACACTAGTTATGTAGATCCCAGCGGTGTCCTAGGGTAAGCCACCTTTCACCAGAGAAATAGGCAAGTTTATTACTCATAGAATCTGAAAAGCTTATTAGTCATAGAATCTGGCACACAGCAGGGGTCACACAAGGAAGTGTGTGTGACCTGTGAGAGGCAGAGAGCACAGCACAGCACAAGGAACCTGCCTTTCTAAGTGTCTACAGTTTGACAGCTTTGGGGTTCCCAAGCTAAAGCCAGATTTGGTCAATTCAAGCTAAAACAGTGATTGCACTCAAATTAAGTTGCCTCTTTTTATTAATACATCAGTTAAATTATATGTTTTAAATTAAGACATATTAAATTAGAAGCCACCCTAATTTTTCATTTAAGCATGATTATCTCTGTTAAGGGCCTGCCTCCAAATAAGTTTACATTCTGAGCCACTGGGGATTAGGACTCCAGCAACTTTTGTTTGGTGTGGGGTGCACATTAACAAGTAATATCTGCATGTAGCTTAGTGTCAAGTGTTGTCTACATTTAAATGAACAAGTCAAACAATATTGTGTCATGCTGGTAAACATTTTTACACATAAGTTAAACTCTATACTAAGCAAAATTAGGTATGTGGTGAAATGGAAAATGGCATATTTTCATCAATTATTAAATTAACTTTACAATTTTTAATCTATTAATCAAATCATTCTGAATCTAACTCAAACATCACTTTGAATAAGAGATGGCTCAAATGGTAAAGAATCTGCCTCAATGCAAGAGACCCTGGCTCAATCCCTGGGGTGGGGAGATCCCCTGAAATAGAAAATGGCAACCCACTCCAGTATTCTTGCTGGAGAATTCCATGGACACAGGAACCTGGTAAGCTACAGTCTGCAGGGGAGGAAAGAGTCAGACATGATTGAGCAATTAACACTAAACACTTTGATAATTATTTGGCTAAATATGTGTATTATTTTACCTATTAACACATTATAGTCAAATTAATAAAAGTCCTAACATGAAAAATAAGAACTTTGTGCATTTAACTATAAAATTTTAGTGAGTCAAGATTTCTGTACTGAATTATATTACAGAGAAGATTTTATAGTTATGGTTTCTTGATTCCCTAAATAAATTTTGTAGTATATCTTCCTAGAAAAAAAAATTAGTATCAGGAACTAACTTTTTAATGGCATTTCTTTTTCCTGGGAAAAAGTCAAGATTGTTTTAAATCGTTCTATATTCCAGCATATTTTTCTATCATATATGTAAAAATTATTTATATAAATCATCTCCTTGGCATGAAGCATATTTTGCTAAAGAGAAAAAAGCATATATATATATATATAACTGAATCATTGTTCTGTAGTACATTTGAAACTAATACAATGTAAATCCACTATACCGCAATAAAACTTTTGTTTTAAATTTACTTTTTCTTTTTACTTTTATTAGAATATGTAGAAAATCCTCCCTTATCCCATAATTTTAAGTAAAATATACTTTCTCCTTAAACAGTATGACCAGAAGTTCTGGAAGTCTAAGTAATTATGCATAATAAAAGATTAAAAAGAAAAAAAGTTCACACTGGACAAGATGAGTGCACCTCCCTGGTGGCTCAAATGGTAAAGAATCTGCCTACAATACATGAGACCTGGGTTTGATATTTGGGTCAGGAAGATCCCCTGGAAAGGGAAATGGGAACCCACTCCAGTATTCTTGCCTGGAGAATTCTATGGACAGAGGAGCCTGGAAGGCTACAGTCCATGGAGTCCCAAAGAATCAGACATGACTAGCCTACACACACACATCAAAGAGGCAGAGAGAGAATTGACAAGTTTTCTAAAGTTAAAGCTCTAAGAAAAGGAAAGTCAGGGGCCTATGGGCTGGAAGAATCTATCTAAACATATTCAAGTGGAAGGGAACATTAAGTCATCATGGTCAACTCTAAATATTTCAATGAAGGAGTACATGAATACGAGAATGAATTAATATTGTACAAGCAGGGTATTAAGAACAGTGAGTGTTGGGAATTCCTTGGCAGCCAGTGGATAGGACTCTGCACTCTCACTACGCACTGCCAAGGGCCCAGGTTTAATCCATGGTGGAGGAATTAAGTCTCACAAGCATAGTGGTGTGGGCAAAAAAAGAAAAAAACTGAAAAGAACAATGGGTGACATGAAAAAGTAATATCTAGAGACACATTGTTCAGTGAAAATCTTTAAATATTGCCTACATTTTCAATTGCAATGATATTGGTTGCATTCTTTAAGATTTTTGAGAAAAATATTATCTTTAATACACTTTAACTGCTTTTGTAGCAAATGAATCTACTTTTATCAACTGTAGAATAAATGTATAGCCACATATTTTAGTTTTAATCATCAGAAAAGGTAACTTGAACAATTGTTTTTGAAAAGAGATGCAATCACTTTTTGAAGACATATTTATTAATTTCAAGGACCCAGCCACTGTTGCAGGCTAACCGGAATTAGAAAAAGTCGTTGCTCACAGACAGCTTCCATTCTAGATGGGCAAATATCTATTTTTTTCCCAGCTTTATCTATTGTTATAATTTGGTCCCATGTGTTTATCAGTATGGAGAAGGCAATGGCAACCCACTCCAGTGTTCTTGCCTGGAGAATCCCAGGTACGGGGGAGCCTGGTGGGCTACCGTCTATGGGGTCGCACAGAGTTGGACACGACTGAAGTGACACAGCAGCAGTTTATCAGTAACCACTTCTCTCTCTCTCTTTCTTGCAAAGTAAAGGCATTAGCATAAAGTTAGATATATTGACAAACATAGATATAGGTTACAGATATAGGTATACATACAGATACTTTTTCTAAACTATTCGAGATTAACTGCATTAATTTATTTACTTACTCATGAGTGTGTTAGTTTAAGGAAATGGCACTAAGAGGCAAAAAGTTCAAAACAGTTCTGTTAAAAAGTCCACCCCCCAATATATTAAATAATGCCTATAATTAATATAGAAAACCCACAAGATGGGAGGAGCGCCCCATAGATGTAAGTTTCTTCATCTTCATTATTTTACTTTTTATCATCTCATCCATTCTTCATCTAGTGTAATTTCACATTTACTATTTTGTTAGCTTGAAATGTGATTTAAGACATTTAAAGATGGTTGATAATTAAATGGCTAAAAGAACTTAAGCAAAAAAATGATAAAAAATCACAAGTGGAGAATCACAATAGGAAACTATTCAAACTTTTGTTGTTGTTCTATCACTCGGTCGTGTCCAGCTCTTTGTGACCCCATGGACTGCAGCCTTCCCTGTGCTTTACTGTCTCCGGGAGCTTGCTCAAACTTCTGTCCATCAAGTTGGTGATGCCATCCAACCATCTCATCCTCTGTTGTCCCCTTTTCCTCTTCCCTTCAATCTCTCCCAGGATCAGGGTCTTTTCCACTGAGTCTGCTCTTTGCATTCAGATCAGATCAGTCGCTCAGTAGTGTCCGACTCTTTGCGACCCCATGAATCGCAGCACGCCAGGCCTCCCTGTCCATCACCAGCTCCCGGAGGTCACTCAGACTCGCATCCATCGAGTCAGTGATGCCACCCAGCCATCTCATCCTCTGTCGTCCCCTTCTCCTCCTGCCCTCAATTCCTCCCAGCATCAGAGTCTTCTCCAATGAGTCAACTCTTCGCGTGAGGTGGCCAAAATACTGGAGTTTCAGCTTTAGCATCATTCCTTCTAAAGAAATTCCAGGATTGATCTCCTTCAGAATGGACTGGTTGGATCTCCTTGCAGTCCAAGGGACTCTCAAGAGTCTTCTCCAACACCACAGTTCAAAAGCATCAATTCTTCGGCGCTCAGCCTTCTTCACAGTCCAGCTCTCACATCCATACATGACCACAGGAAAGACCATAGCCTTGACTAGGCGAACCTTTGTTGGTAAAGTAATGTCTTTGCTTTTGAATATGCTATCTAGGTTGGTCATAACTTTCCTTCCAAGGAGCAAGAGTCTTTTAATTTCATTTGCATTAGGTAGCCAAAATATTGGAGCTTGAGCTTCAGCTTCAGCATCAGTCCTTCCAATGAATATTCAGGACTGATTTCCCCTAGGATTGACTGGTTTGATATCTGTGTTGTCCAAAGGACTCGATTCTTTGGTGCTCAGTCTCTTTTACTGTCCAACCCTCACATCCATAGAGGACTACTGGAAAAACCATAGCTTTAACTGTAAGGGCCTTGTAGGCCAAGTAATGTCTCTGATTTTTAATATACTGTCTAGGTTTGTCATTGTTTTTCTTCCAAGGACCAAGTGTTTTTTGACTGCTGCAGTCAACATCCACCATGATTTTGGAATCCAGAAAAATAAAGTCTGCCATTTTCCATTGTTTCTCCATCTATTTGCCATGAAGGGATGGGAGCAGAGGCCATAATCTTAGTCTTTTGAATGTTGAGTTTTAAGCTAACTTTTTCACTCTCCTTTTTCACCCTCATCAAGAGACTTTTAAATTCTTCGTTTTCTGGTAGCTCAGATGGTAAATAATCTTCCTGCAAAGGAAGGAGAACTGGGTTTAATCCCTGGGTCGGGAAGATCCCCTGGAGATGGGAATGGCAACCCACTCTAGTATTCTTGCCTGGAGAATTCCATGGTCAGAGGAGCTGGGTGGGCTACAGTCCATGGAGTTACAAAAAGTCAGAAATTACTGAAGGACTTTCAATTTCACTTTTTGCCATGAGGATGGAATCCAGGTATCCCACATTGCAGGAGGATTCTTTACCATCTGAGCCACCAGGGAGGCCCATTCAAAATTAAATCCATTAAATATATATTGTGTTTAGTTTAAGGAAATATGTGTACAAGTAACAATACTATATATTAGGAGATCAGGAAACTGTTGTAAGAACAATTCTTTTTAGTGTACAATATAAGCTGAGTTTATAGAAATGCAACCATAAAACATGGGTTTTGAAAATATAACTTTAACATTATATGTGTATATACATAATAGATAAAATATAATACTATATGTATATAATATACCTATATACATTATGTATACATATATTAATATTCTATCTATAAAAACATGCCTTATGATTATAAGTTTAAGAAATGTATTCATATCAATTCCCTAAGGAACAATTGCATCTTTGCTTTCAAAAAGACAAAAACTATAATGGTAATTTTATTTGCAGAAATTCTACTAGTAGTGGGCTGCAGTTTAACATAACAAGAGTTATTAATTTTACAGACTTTGAATCCAAGTTCCATCTCTTAGTTGATGAATAACTCTTATTTCTGAGTTTCAGCTCTAAGATCGAAATGATTATACCCTTCTCATGGGATTTGTTATGTCACATCACATGTAAACCATCTCATGCGTAATAATGAGAAGAAATTCCTCCTGATATTCATATATTTTTTGTTTGTTTTTTAGATTTCCATCAAAATGTGCCCAGTTAACACTCACTTTTCCCCTTCCAGAGCCGGTGATATTCGTATAGGCATTATGGATATCTAGAACAAATTTAGACAGGATCCCAGAAAACCATATTGTTAAGTCCTCCAGAGAAGGCCATTTGGATTTCAGTTTGAGCACTGAGCTTAGCTTATTTTTCTTTCCTATGTGAGAGCTGGACTGTGAAGAAGGCTGAGCGCCGAAGAATTGATGCTTTTGAACTGTGGTGTTGGAGAAGACTCTTGAGAGTCCCTTGGACTGCAAGGAGATCCAACCAGTCCATTCTGAAGGAGATCAGCCCTGGGATTTCTTTGGAAGGAATGATGCTAAAGCTGAAACTCCAGTATTTTGGCCACCTCATGTGAAGAGTTGACTCATTGGAGAAGACTCTGACGCTCGGAGGGACTGAGGGCAGGAGGAGAAGGGGACGACAGAGGATGAGATGGCTAGATGGCATCACTGACTCGATGAATGTGAGTCTGAGTGACCTCCGGGAGCTGGTGATGGATAGGAAGGCCTGGCGTCCTGCAGTCCATGGGGTCGCAAAGAGTTGGACACGACTGAGCGACTGATCTGATCTGATATTCCAGAGCCCATTTGAAAAGGTTATGAGAGTCCAGTGGTAGCATGTAAAGAGTTAACCATGGAAGTCTCTTGGGTTCAAGGAGAAGGAACCAGTCAAGCCTAATAGAAATGAATTCTGAACATTTATTTTAAGGATTAATGCTGAAGCTCCAATACTTTGGCCACCAGATGTGAAGAGCTGATTCATTGGATAAGACCCTGATGCTGGGAAAGATTAAGGGAAGGAAGAGATGGTGGTGGCAGAGGATGAGATAGGTAGCATCACTGACTCAATGGACATGAATTTGAGCAGACTCCTGGAGATGATGGAGGACAGAGGAGCCTGGCATACTACAGTCCATGGGGTCACAAAGAGTCTGACACTGCTTAGCAACTGAACAACAACAAGATCCTTTTTAAGTGACTTCCTTGGGAAGATAACTTTTGTTTTCCCAGATTTAAAGTCCATTTCCAAGTGATGCACTTGGAATTTAATTTGAAAAAGAATGGGTTTTGCAATTATCCCATTTAGTTTCATAGAGAAAGGAGACGCACCGTATCTTGAATGAGGATTTGTAGTACTTACTACCCATTTCTTTCCTTTTGTTTTCTCTCTTTTTGAGCTAAATAAACAGGACTTTATTTTCTTAGAATTTGTATTTTCAATGCATTCACTATTTTTGTCTGATTGTTAGTTTCTTTGCTTTCCTGCTTACTTTTGAAAAATTGAGGCATTGTCAATGTACAATATTATATAATTTTCAGATGTACACCACAGAGTTTCACAATTTTTAAAGGAAATACTCCTTTAATGCTGTTGCCAGTTGTGATTCCCACAGAAATCTTTGTTCACTGTTTTGAAATCCTTCTCTTCTGTTATAAAACCTAATGGTAATTGTAGAGGCTAATTTTCATCATATGTGTTTAATTATGTATTTATTGTATTAGGCATATGGTGTTATGCAATATATGGTAGGAAAAAAACAGGAAATAAAAAAGGTGTTTTATCAGAAAGCAATATGTCCTCTTTATAATTGCACATAATTTACTAAAGAGCTGACAAAGTCACAGCATCAGTTGCCTTTCACTGTATTCCTCTGCAGTGAAGAGACTGACACTGAGACTGTGCTTTCTAACTTTGATCAAATGTGAAATTTATGGGGTGATATGCAGATTACTTGTGGCTCAGAGTTTAAAGCATCTAACTCCAATGTGGGAGACCCAGGTTCGATCCCTGGGTCTGGAAGATGCCCTGGAGAAGGAAATGGTAATCCACTCCAGTATTCTTGCCTGGAGAATCCCATAGACAGAGGAGCGTGGTAGGCTACAGTCCACGGGGTTGCAGAGTTGGACATGACTGAGCGACTTCACTTTCACTTTCATACAGATTACTTATTAGCACACCAGGAAGGAATAAAATTACCTACATTAATACAGGCTCCATGGGTGTATGTTTTGGACAAAGTCTGGTGGCAAAGATGCCACAAGAGTGCTCAAAAACCAAATAGGTAAGCACTATAATGGTTTCAGAATCATCTACATTTGATTTCAAGAAATAAGTATATGGAAACACTTGAAGAACATGGTGGAAGTGGGATGGGAATAGTAATAAAAAGAAAAGTCAGTATTATAGTTAAGACAGGAATATCATCGGCACATGAGTTTTGTAAAATAGATGAATAAATAAAATAAATAATATCCATAAACATTTTATGAAGGTTAAAAGAGGATAGAGTGCAAAAAGGAAAATAATCTAAGAATATACTACAGAAAAAAACTGTCTGCATGTGTTAAATGGAAGTAATGCTAATAAAATATGATTCAGCTAGAAGTACATTTTAAAAGGAACATTTTGGGTCTCATGAATATTAAACCACAAAAGGATTTCATGCATAATTTAACTGGTTACTTGTTCAATTGTTTTCAGTAACCCAACAGACTTAGGAATTTTAGGGCTCTTTAATCTCAACTGATGAATGCAATTTCCCTAGACTCAGTCATCTTCTAAGTATAGAAATTCATGTAGGGTGATAAAAGTATAGATGTTCTTAAGATGCATCATCTTGCTATTAAAGTTGATTTACTACTTCTAAAGAACAGTGTTTATTGTTCATCTTCAAAGCACTTTGAATATCAATAATGGCTTAAAAATATTACTTTTGGTTTTCCGTTCCTTATTTACAACTCTGTTCAGTCATGCTTGGTGAGATGATCTGTTTATTCATACACATTGTGTTAAGCTGAACTACTTGCTGGAACTGTCTACATGGAACATGTAAAGAAAAGGTGACTAAGGTTCAAGGCTTAAAATTAACAGAAGGAGTCATTGAGAAGGTGGGAACAAGGATACAAAGCTGGGGACATTTTAAGAGGGCCAGAATATAGAAACCAAGTTCCAAAAGAATTCATCGTATTCAGTCAATACATGCAGAATCACTGGTAAGCTAATAATCTGGAAAGTGGGGTTTTAAATATGTAGGTCAAGAAAGGTGTACGCTTTAGGTGGAATCTCAGGCCAATTTAGCTCATTCCAGGAATTTCTCAGAAGCAAGTGTAAATGAAAATGAAGGTTCATAAAAAGAAACGAGCTAAAAATTTGAGATGATCAAGTCCAAGCCCCAGGCTATAATAGTCGGGCATGTGTGTGTGCTCAGCCATGTCTGAAAATTTGGGACCCCATGGACTGAAGTGTGCCAGGCTCCTCTGTTCATGTAATTTGCCAGGCAAGAATACTGGAGCATGTTGCCATTTCCTTCTTGAATAATAGTCCAGGCTCTAACATAAAACAGGTCCTCTGCAATGGTTGGATTGTGAAGTAGGTTATTTGGATATCAGATACCCAAGGGACACAAGCAAGGGTTAAATTGGGCAAACTGGAAATACCTCAAGTGAGACAGATTCCCAGCTCAGCACAGAAATAACTAGTTTATCTGTGCTTCAGCACACACACACACACACACACACAAACACTTTCTCCCATATTTATATGATGAACTATGCATTTTTTAAACTCTAAGATTTCATTTCCTTGGTTTAGGAGAAGTGTTGGACAGCCTAGAAATAACTCAGACCTTAGTTTGATCAGATAGATGGGGTCAGGTGGATGAGGCCCTGATAAGGTTTCTATAATCCTATTGATGCTGTGGTTCACAAGATTCATATCCATAGTTTCTGATGCCTTTACAAAGCACAACCCAGACAATAATTCACATTTGCTTTTCTTAAAAGTCCCTCAAACATATTTAAGTCCTTAGTTCAAGGTAAATCTTATTAAAATTTACCTTCTTTGCCAATCTCTAAGTGTTCTGATGCTGAAGCTGAAATTCCAATAATTTGGCCACCTGATGTGAAGAACTGACTCCTTGGAAAAGACCCTAATGCTGGGAATGGTTGAAGGCAAGAGGAGAAGGGGACGACAGAGGACGAGATGGTTGGATAGCATCACTGACTCAATGGACAGGAGTTTGAGCAAGCTCGGGAAGTTGGTGATGGACAGAGGAGCCTGACGTGCTGAAGTCTATGGAGTCACAAGGAGTCAGACATGACTGAGTGACAGAACTTAACTGAACTGAGGTGTTCTGAACTCCTGAGAATAAATGTATAGCTTCCTTACCCACTCACTTCAGTCTCAGCCTTCACCTCATCTCATCTGTGTATCACTCTTATTCTCACACATCACATAAAGTCTATGTGGCTCCCACAATTTGAAGTAATCTTAACAGTGTTATTTGCTTTGTCTGATGACTTTTCTCAAAGATAAGACCTCCATGACTTTTTTTTTTTATTTTATTTTGTTTAACTTTACAATATTGTATTGCTTTTGCCAACCCTAACCTCCATGACTTTTGTGGACTTGTTTGTTTGTTTGTTTCTAATTGCACTCATCTCATACTCTAGTAAAGCAATGCTAAAAATTCTCCAAGCCAGGTTTCAGCAATACGTGAACTGTGAACTTCCTGATGTTCAAGCTGGTGTTAGAAAAGGCAGAGGAACCAGAGATCAAATTGCCAACATCCGCTGGATCATGGAAAAAGCAAGAGAGGTCCAGAAAAGCATCTATTTCTGCTTTATTGACTATGCCAAAGCCTTTGACTGTGTGGATCACAATAAACTGTGGAAAATTCTGAAAGAGATGGGAATACCAGACCACCTGATCTGCCTCTTGAGAAATCTGTATGCAGGTCAGGAAGCAACAGTTAGAACTGGTCATGGAACAACAGACTGTTTCCAAATAAAAGGAGTACATCAAGGCTGTATATTGTCACCCTGTTTATGTAACTTATATGCAGAGTACATCATGAGAAACACTGGACTGGAAGAAACACAAGTTGGAATCAAGATTGCTGGGAGAAATATCAATCACTTCATATATGCAGATGACACCACCCTTATGGCAGAAAGTGAAGAGGAACTAAAAAGCCTCTTGATGAAAGTGAAAGTGGAGAGTGAAAAAGCTGACTTAAAGCTCAACATTCAGAAAACTAAGATCATGGCATCTGGTCCCATCACTTCATGGGAAATAGATGGAGAAACAGTGGAAACAGTGTCAGACTTTCTTTTTCTGGGCTCCAAAATCACTACAGATGATGACTGCAGCCATGAAATTAAAAGACGCTTGCTCCTTTGGAGGAAAGTTATGACCAACCTAGACAGCATATTCAAAAGCAGAGACATTACTTTGCCAACAAAGGTTCGTCTAGCCAAGGCTATGGTTTTCCTGTGGTCATGTATGGATGTGAGAGTTGGACTGTGAAGAAGGCTTAGTGCTGAAGAATTGATGCTTTTGAACTGTGGTGTTGGAGAAGACTCTTGAGAGTCCCTTGGACTGCAAGGAGATCCAACCAGTCCATTGTGAAGGAGATCAGCCCTGGTATTTCTTTGGAGGGAATGATGCTAAAGCCGGAACTCCAGTATTTTGGCCACCTCATGCGAAGAGTTGACTCATTGGAAAAGACTGTGATGCTGGGAGAGATTGAGGGCAAGAGGAGAAGGGGACGACAGAGGATGAGATGGCTGGATGGCATCACTGACTTGATGGATGTGAGTCTGAGTGACCTCCGGGGAGTCTGAGTGACCTCCGGGAGTTGGTGATGGACAGGGAGGCCTGGTGTGCTGTGATTCATGGGGTCGCAAAGAGTCAGACATGACTGAGCGACTGATCTGATCTGATCTGATTCCTTCATTGTCCCATTTATCATAGGAACACATCTTTCTAGTCTAAAAGTAGCACAGGGTTCCTCACTAGGATGGAAGGGGCACAGCAAGCAAAGCCAAGGCCCATTTTCCTAAGGAAAAGGAGACACATGGAGAGAAGGCTCATTTATTTATTTTTGTCTTGTATCTCATTTATAAACATTCATTTTAAACTTTACCTTAAAGTTACTTCTTCCAGTTACAAGTCTTCATTTTGAATAAAAGACATTTCCATTCAGGGCATCCAGCTATCCAATTAATAATTTCCTAACCTCATAAAGGAGGCAAATGGCAACCCACTCCAGTGTTCTTGCCTGGAGAATCCCATGGATGGAGAAGCCTGGTCGGCTGCAGTCCATGGGGTTGCACAGAGTTGGACATGACTGAAGCGACTAAGCAGCAACAGCAGCAACCTCATAAAATCATTTTCAAATAGAATCAATGTTAACATTAATAGGGCTTCCCTTGTACCTCAGTCAGTAAAGAATCTGCCTGCAGTGTAGGAGACCTGGGTTCAATCCCTGGGTTGGGAAGATCCCCTGGAGAAGGAAATGGCAACCCACTCCAGTATGCTAGGCCTGGAAAATCTCATGGATCGTGGACCCTGTTGGACTGCAGTTCATAGGGTCACAAAGAGTTGGGCACGACAGAGCAAGTAACACAACATTAATTAGCTAGAAAAGTTTTCTCAATTTGATATTAAAACTCCAATTAAAAATCTTATTTTATATATTTAAAAATAATTGTAATATATAGAGGAACTACATACAACCTTGTTCTGTATTTTCCAAGTCTCTTGTAAATATGTTATCATACTTTTGTATCAGAAAAATAAAAATAAAAGTTTTCTCAACATTCAGAGTCTCCAGAATCCACTTTCTCTAAAGTGTCTGCCTTCTTGTGATTTCTAACTTCATTCCTTTCACCTGGATTTCCAACTCAATTCCTTTCATGGAGGTTTTACGTTCTTTCATAATATTTATTATCTGAAATTAACCTTCTGTGATGAAGAGAACAACTTTTGACAAATATGACTTTTGTTTTCTTGGGTTGTTATCTAGCCATTTTATAGTGTAATAAGCCTACTCACACCCAGAATCTGGAGATTCAGTTAAATATGTGAATTTAGGATACCAGCCATAAGTGCCCACTTTATCTTTCTTAGGGCATCTTTTAAGATAGTTACTTAGAGTTAAGCCCATATAAGTTTACTGACTTCTGCTTCAACCACCTTAGAAGTCAGAAATGCTTAGTTGTTATTGCTGTTTAGTCATTGTGTCTGATTCTTTTGTGACCCAATGGACTGTAGCCTGCCAGGCTCTTCTGCCCATGTGATTTTCCAAGGAGGAGTACTGGAGCAGATTGTCATTTCCTTCTCCAGGGCATTTTCCTGCCTCTGGGTCAAACCCTTGTCTCCTGCATTGACAGAGGGATCCTTTACCACTGAGCTACCCTGCTGTCTCCAGCTGGCTGGTGACCTGGTCATATTCACAGGTAATGGAATGGAGGACTGGCTTTTCCCCTGGCTCTCTGGGCTTTCTTGCTTCTGGAATCTCTTAAGTCTTGTGACTCTATTTCCTTTTGTGGAAGTAGAGTGTGAAACTACATCTTCAGTTAAAAACACTTGTGGAATTCATTTCCCCAAAATGGGAGCTCCAGTGCTGAAGGAGCTAGTGGAGGCTCCCAATGTGGATGGCTGTGGCTTCTGCATTCAGTCCATTACAACCTGCATATGCTTAATTCAGTGAACCAGGTCCATCTTCCTTGCATACATTCTTCCTTTGATTCACTTTCTTGAAGTTTAGTGTTTCCTTTAAGTTTAAGATAATCTCCATTCAGTTCAGTTCTGTTCAGTCGCTCAGTCCTGTCTGACTCTTTGCGATCCCATGAACTACAGCACGCTAGGCCTCCCTATCAATCACCAACTCCCGGAGTTTACTCAAACTCAGGTCCATTGAATCAGTGATGTCATCCAACAATTTAACCCTCTGTCCTCCCCTTCTCTTCCTGCCCTCAATCTTTCCCAGCATCAGGGTCTTTTCAAATGAGTCAGCTTTTCACATCAAATGGCCAAAGTATTGGAGTTTCAGCTTCAACATCAGTCCTTCTAATGAACATCCAGGACTGATCTCCTTTAGGATGGACTGGCTGGATCTCTTGCAATCCAAGGGACTCTCAAGAGGCTTCCCCAACACCACAGTTCAAAAGCACCAATTTTTTGGTGGTCAGCTTTCTTTATGGTCCAACTCTCACATCCGTACATGACTACTGGAAAAACCTTATCCTTGACTAGACAGACCTTTGTTGACAAAGTAATGTCTCTGCTTTTTAATATGCTGTCTAGGTTGGTCATAACTTTCCTTCCAAGGAGCAAGTATCTTTTAAATTCATGGCTACAGTCACCATCTGCAGTGATTTTGGAGCCCCCAAAATAAAGTCTGTCACTATATTTACTGTTTCCCTATCTATTTCCCATGAAGTGTTGGGTCCAGATGCCATGATCTTCATTTTCTCAATGTTGAGTTTTAAGCTAACTTTTTCACTCTCCTCATTCACTTTCATCAAGAGACTCTCTAGTTCTTTTTCACTTTCTGCCATAAGGGTGGTATCATCTGCATATCTGAGGTTATTCACACTTTTCCCAGCAATCTTGATTCCAGTTTGTGCTTTATCCAGCCCAGCATTTCTCATGATGTACTCTGTATATAAGTTAAATAAGCAGGGTGACAATATACAAACTTGACATACTCCTTTTCCTATTTGGAACCAGTCTCTTGTTCCATGTCTAGTTCTAACTGTTACTTCCTGACCTGCATATGGATTTCTGAAGAGGCAGGTCACGAGGTCTGGTATTTCCATCTCTTGAAGAATTTTCCACACTTTATTGTGATCCATACAGTACAAGGCTTTGGCATAGTCAATAAAGCAGAAATATATGTTTTTCTGGAATTCTCTTGCTTTTTCCATGATCCAGCGGATGTTGGCAATTTGATCTCTGGTTCCTCTGCCTTTGCTTAAACCAGCTTGATCATCTGGACATCCACAGTTCACATACTGCTGAAGGCTGACTAGGAGAATGTTGAGCATTACTTTACCAGCGTGTGAGATGAGTGCATTTGTGTGGTAGTTTGAGCATTCTTTGGCATTGCCTTTCTTTGGAACTGGAATGAAAATTGACTTTTTCCAGTCCTATGGCCCTTGCTGAGTTTTCCAAATTTGCTGGCACATTGAGAGCAGCACTTTCACAGAAATATCTTTTAGGATTTAAAAGAGCTCAACTGGAATTCCAACACCTCCACTAGCTTTGTTCATAATGATGCTTCCTAAGGCCCACTTGACTTCACATTCCAGGATGTCTGGCTCTACATAAGAGATCACACCATTGTGGTTATCTGGGTCATAAAGATCTTTTTTGTACAGTTTTTCTGTGTATTCTTGCCACCTCTTCTTAATATCTTCTGCTTCTGTTAGGTCCATATCGTTTCTGTCCTTTATTAAGCCCATCTTTGCATGAAATGTTCCCTTGGTATCTCTAATCTCCATTAATGACCATTATATATTTGTCATTCTGTATTGTGCTCCAAACTCTTAACATAGTTCCTGCTATATATGCTGCTGCTGCTGCTAAGTCGCTTCAGTCATGTCCGACTCTGTGCGACCCCACAGACAGAAACCCACCAGGCTCCCCTGTCCCTGGGATTCTCCAGGCAAGAATACTGGAGTGGGTTGCCATTTCCTTCTCCAACGTATGAAAGTGAAAAGCGAAAGTGAAGTCGCTCAGTTGTGTTCGACTCTTAGCGACCCCATGGACTGGAGCCTACCAGGCTCCTCCGTCCATGGGATTTTCCAGGCAAAAGTACTGGGGTGGGGTGCCATTGCCTTCCCCGATATATATAGTTTCTACTATTTAGTTTAGTTCTTGATAAATAAATATTTATGGAGTAAGTAAGTTAATCTCTATTATGGGAAGATTCCCTGGAGAAGAAAATTGCAACCTACTCCAGCATTCTTACTGGAAATCCTTTTGGACAGAGGAGGCTGGTGGGCTACAGTCCATTGGGTCACAGAGTCAGACACTATTTAAAGACTGAACAACAAAGTAAATTTTGTGATATTAAATATCTCCATTTTTTTGTATATCATGCAAAGATTGTATAGTATTTATATACTCTTTTTTTTTTTTTTTTTTTTTCCAGAAAAAATTTGGACTGGACTCGAGTGCTGGGCTTATGCTGCACCAGCCGGCGGCTCAGGCTCCTTGAAATCTGCACGTCAACCCTCTCCGTAACCAGATGCTGCGGCCTCCAGGGAGCACTCAAACTCTATACTCTTTTATAGTATTAATAAATACCTACTATTTGCTTAGTAGTTACATCTTAATCATATTATATGTTTTGACTCTAATCTCACAAAAGTTCTAAAAGGTAGGCACCATCATTATAAATCTAATTTCACATATGCGTAATTTGAGATTTATACAGTTAAGATGCTTGTCCAGAATCATGGCGCTAATGGGTAATATAACTAGTGGTGCTGTTGTCTTAGTCATTAAGTCATGTCTGCCACTTTGGGACTCCAAGGACTGAGCCCTGCCAGGCTCCTCTCTCTCTCTCTCTCCTCTCATTTCCTTTCTTCTGCAGGGGATATTCCCAACCCAAGGATTGAACATGCATTCCCTGCATTGGCAAACAGATTCTTTAACACCAAGCCACCAGGGAAGGCAATGTGATTAATATTTAAGTCTAAATCTTTTAGAGTCCAAGTCTATCTCAGTTTTCTGAAATACCAAGGCTTTCCAGGTGGCTCAAGTGGTAAAGAATTGTTCTACCCATGCAGGAGCTACAGGAGACTCAGTTTGGTCCTCCAATCAGGAAGATCCCCTGGAGGAGGAAATGGCAACCCACTCCAGTATTCTTGCTGAGACAATTCCAAGGACAGAGGAGCCTGGCAGGCTACAGTCCATGTGGCTCAAAGAGTCTGACATGACTGAGCTTGCAAGCAAAAAAAAAAAAAAAAGAGAGAGAGACTTTAATTTTCTGTATTAATTTGCCATGGCAACTATAGAAAGTATCACAATCTGATTAACTTGAAACAATATTTATTATGTCACAGTTTTAGAAGCTAAAAGGACTTCCCTGGTAGCTCAGATGGTAAAGCATCTGCCTACAATGCGGGATACCCAGCTTTGATTCCTGGGTAGAGAACATCCTCTGGAGAAGGAAGTGGAACCCCACTCCAGTACTCTTGCCTGGAAAATCCCATGGACGGAGGAGCATGGTAGGCTACAGTCCATGGGATTGCAAAGAGTCGAGCACGACTGAATGACTTCACTTTCACTTTAGAAGCTAAAAGTCCAGGAGTGTATGATCCTTAGGAAGGCTCTGAAGGAGAATCTCATGCCTCCATCCAGTCTTCTGAAATCCTTGGGATTTTGTGTCTTTTATATGTATTACTCTAATCTTTGCTTCTATCTTCATGTGGTAGTCTTCCTTTATCTCTATATTTTCACATAGCTGAGTTCATATAAAGACATCAGTATATTGAATGAGAGGCCCCACTTGACTCCAGTATAAGTTCATTTTAATTTGATTTTGTATACACCCCCCTATTTCCAAATAAGGTCATATTCACAGGTACGGACAGCTAGGAATCAATTTAACTTTTTTTTTGGAGGGGGCACAATTTGATCCATAGAACTGTCTAAAACTGTAAGTTGCATCCATGATACCTCTGTCTCTATTACTACAAAAGATAACAAGGTGAACCATATATCATAGCAAAATCTCTAGAACATTGGTGTAAGGTTGAACATTGTGCTGGTCTGATAGCTAGCTTGTTAGAATGAAGGAAAACTACAGGTTTTCCAGGAGTGGAATTCAATTCTATAGGAACATTAGTTTCCCAGAATTGTTTATACACAGGTCAGATAACTACTTGCAAGGAATGTTATGGAAGAGATTCTTATCCTAGAAACTTGGCTATACTGGATGATCTTGACCTTCTTGTATTAGAAGTCTTTGCCCGTTCAAAGCAGTGCTTTCTAATTGTATTTTTCAGAGTATTAGGTTTCCAACAAGTATCGTCCAGGTTAGAGCTAGCCCTCTCCAATTTAAACTGAGTAGCTCCACGTTATTGCTTTATACATTAGACTTATAGGTGATTTTTTTTTTTTTTTAATGAAAGTGTTCCAAAGGCACATACTTTAGAAAGCCTTTGCTTTTGTGAGAATACCCTGATGAACAGTAAATAAAATGGAGTTTTCTGTCTATATTATAAGCAGGATTGGTATTTGTATATGATTTGTATGCTCAGTCGTGTCCGACTCTTGTGACCCAACTAACTGTAGCCTGCCAGGCTCTTCTATCCATCGAATTTGCCAGGAAAGAATACAGGAGTGGGTAGCCATTCTTTTTCCTGGGGATCTTCCCAACCCAGGGACTAAACCCATGTCTCCTGCATTGCATTAGGATTCTTTACCACTGAGCCACCAGGGAAGTCAATGTGAAGATTTACCCTTTTCTTAAACAAGTAGTAGCTCAAAGCACAGATATTGTGCTGAATGAGGAATTTTTACTGGAACGGATCAATATAACCTCTGACATTTAATAAGTGGTCTAGTGAATTCTTACATATCAACATTAGCAAGGGAAATCAAAAGAAGTTTGAATTTACATGGGAATACCATAGTCTATTTTTCTGTCTTGCTCCAGGGCTGTGTTAAGCTTCCTACTTCTTGTAAAAATATAATCTAAAGGGATTTCTAACATTTTGAGATTCTGTAAAACATCACAGTGATCAACTCTATTGATGATATCTTGCTAACTAGGCATGGTAAGCATTAATTGCTATGTAGTCTAAATACCTAATAAGATGCCACATATATGCCAGAACATAGGAGACAGAATTCTGTGAAGTTTCAGAGTGATCTTTAGAGGATTATATTATTTCAGAGCATGTCATTCCTTAAGAGAAAGAATATATTGTTCTTCATTTATGCTCTACCATTAATTAAGTGGCATACCATTTGGGTTTTTAAGACAGTATGCACTACCCTACATTTTTATTCTTTTCTCATGTTTAGACAGCAACTAGTTTTGAGTATGGAGAAGGCAATGGCACCCTACTCCAGTATTCTTGCCTGGAAAATCCCATTGATGGAGGAGCCTGGAAGGTTTCAGTCCATGGGGTCGCTGAGGGTGGGACACAACTGAGCAACTTCACTTTCACTTTTCACTTTCATGTATTGGAGAAGGATATGGCAACCCACTCCAGTGTTCTTGCCTGGAGAATCCAAGAGATGAGGGAGCCTGATGGGCTGCCGTCTCCGACTATGGAGTCGCACAGAGTCGGACACGACTAAAGCAACAAGCAACTTAGCAGCAGCAGCAGACGTTTTGAATATAGAATGTGGTACAAGTTTCTTTTTCTTTTTCTTTTTGAGATGATATACATTTTTTTTTTTTCATTTTGCTTAACTTGACAATATTGTATTGCTTTTACTATACATCGAGATGGATCCACCACCAGTATACACATGTTCCCCATCCTGAACCCTCCTCCCTCCCCCCTCCCCACACCATCCCTCCAGGTCATCCCAGTGCTCCAGCCCCAGGCATCTGTTATCGGGCATCGTACAAGTTTCTGAGTTGAGTAGGCCATAAGACCTGGTGGGTAAAGATGCTTGCTGTGTGGAGTCTCTGACAAATTCTAATAAGAACGCCAAAGCAGATACCGTTTGGGTTCTGGAGCACGATTATGTATTTTATAGTGTGAACTAAACGACATTTGAAAAATGACTCCTGGTGTGTAAGTGGGTCTCAGTGGAAACTGAATGCTTGGACATGGCACACCAAATAACTAGGAGACTTGAGTCTCCCACTGAGTCATATTATTTTTGAGGAGTAGAGTACAATAGCAATCCATTGTATTATTGATTCATGACTGGGCTTGAGAAAAATCCAAAAAGTACATGTAAGTTATGTGCACAGTGACCTAGACTACAATGGCCCCCATGTATTTGCACTGGTGGCTCACCAGCTGTTCATATCTATAGCTTCCTGGAAGGTTCCTACGACCCACTGATGGACAAAAAAAATGAGGGCCTGGTTGACAGCTAGTCAAAAATTTATTGATGCTGCGTTATAGCCCCTGTCAGAAGGGATCTCAAAACACATGGTGAAGGAAAAATCTTCCCCAAGAGCAGAGTAGAACACTAGGAACTAACATAACTACTAAATCATTGCACATATTTAGTCCCCATTATTTTGGAATGTCACTGTTAACTTAGTTCAATGATATCTTTGAAAGCTAAGTATCCAGATTTTGTTAAAAGATTAAAGTTTTGATATCATGGTAATATAATGATTGATTTCAAAACCAGAGATTACCTACAGCTGTTACTTGAAGTAACTATGAATCCAAGAATAAAAGGCCAAAGAAAACAAAAAATGCAAATTCAAAAAGATACTACTCAGTACTCATATTAACATTAATTACAATAGTCAAGATATAGAAACAACATAAGTCCACCAATAGGGGCATCTAGATAAAGAATATGTGGTATGTGCACTTCAGTTCAGTTGTTCAGTCATGTCAGAATTTCTGCGACCCCCCCATGGACTGTAGCACGGCAGGCTTCCCTGTCCATCACCAACTCTTAGAGCCTACTCAAACTCATGTCCATTGTGTCTGTTATGCCATCTAACCATCCCACCTCTGTCGTTCCCTTCTTCTCCTGTCTTCGATCTTTCCCAGCATCAGGGTCTTTTCCAATGAGTCACTTCATCACATCAGGTGGCCAAAGTAATGGAGTTTCAGCTTCAGCCTCAGTCCTTCCAATGAATATTCAGGACTGATTTCCTTTAGGATGTACTAGTTGGATTTCCTTGCAGGCCGAGGGACTCTCAAGAGTCTTCTCCAACACCACAGTTCAAAAGCATCAATTCTTCAGCGTTCAGCTTTCTTGATAGTCCAACTCTCACATCCATACACGACTCATGGAAAAACCATAGTTTTGACTAGATGGACCTTTGTTGGTAAAGTAATGTCTCTGCTTTTTTTTATTTATTTAATTTTATTTATTTAAATTTACAATACTGTATTGGTTTTGCCATATATCAACATGAATCCACCACAGCTATACATGTGTTCCCAATCCTGAACCCTCCTCCCTCCTCCCTCTCTGTACCATCCCTCTGGGTCTCTGTGGGAGAGGGAGAGGGTGGGATGATTTGGGAGAATGGCATTGAAACATGTATAATACCATATATGAAATGAGTTGCCAGTCCAGGTTTGATGCATGATACTGGATGGTTGGTCATACTTTTCATCCAAAGAGCAAGTGTCTTTTAATATCATGACTGCAATCACCATCCACAGTGATTTTGGATCCCACAAAAAGAAAGTCTGTCACTGTTTCCCCATCTATTTGCCATGAAGTGATGGGATTGGATGCCAGGAGCTTAGTTTTCTGAACGTTGAGTTTCAAGCCAGGTTTTTCACTCTCCTCTTTCACTTTCATCAAGAAGTTCCTTATTTCTTCTTCACTTTATGCCATAAGAGTGGTGCCATCTGCATATCTGAGGTTATTGATATTTCTCCCAGCAATCTTGATTCCAGCTTGTGCTTCATCCAGTCCAGCATTTCTCATGTTGTACTCTGCATATAAGTTAAATAAGCAGGCTGACAATATACAACCTTGACGTATTCCTTTCCAATTAGGAACCAGTCTGTTGTTCCATGCCCAGTTCTATTGCTTCTTGACCTGCAAACAGATTTCTCAGGAGACAGATCAGGTGGTCTGGTATTCCCATCTCTTGAAGAATTTTCCACAGTTTATTGTGATCCACACAGTCAAAGGCTTTGGCATAGTCAATAAAGCAAAAATAGATGTTTTTCTGGAACTCTTTTGCTTTTTCCATGATCCAGCGGATGTTGGCAATTTCATCTCTGGTTCCTCTGTATTTTCTAAATCCAGCTTGAATATCTGGAAGTTCATGCACTGTTGAAACCTGGCTTGGAGAATTTTGAGCATTACTTTAATAGTGTGTGAGATGAGTGCAATTGTGTGGTAGTTTCAGCATTCTTTGGCATTGCCTTTCTTAGGGATTGGAATGAAAACTGCCCTTTTCCAGTCCTGTGGCCACTACTGAATTTTCCAAATTTGCTGGTATATTGAGTAGAGCACTATCACAGTATCATCTTTTAGGATTTGAGATAGCTCAACTGCACTTCCATCAACTCCACTAGCTTTGCTCGTAGTGATGCTTCCTAAGACCCACTTGACTTCACATTCCAGGATGTCTGGTCTAAGTGAATGATCACACCATCATGGTTATCTGAGTCATGATCTTTTTGTACAGTTCTCCTGTGTATTCTTGCCGTTTCTTCTTAATATCTTCTGCTTCTGTTAGGTCCATACCATTTCTGTCCTTTATTGTGCTCATCTGTGATTGAAATGTTCCCCTGGTATCTCTAATTTTCTTGAAGAAATCTCTCGTCTTCCCCATTCAATTGTTTTCCTCTCTTTCTTTCCATTGATCATTGAGGAAGGCTTTCTTATCTCTCCTTGCTGTTCTTTGGAACTCTACATTCAAATGGGCATATCTTTCCTTTTCACCTTTGTCTTTTGCTTCTCTTTTCTCAGCTATTTATGAAGTCTCCTCAGACAGCCATTTTGCCTTTTTGCATTTCTTTTTCTTGGAGATAGTCTTGATCACTGCCTCTTGTACAATGTAACAAAACTCCATCCATAGTTCTTCAGGCACTCTATCAGATTAATCCCTTGAATCTATTTGTATCTTCCACATTATGATTGTAAGAGATTTGGTTTAGGTCATACCTGAATGGTCAAGTGTTTTTCCCTACTTTCTTCAATTTAAGTCTGAATTTGGCAATAATGAGTTCATGATCTGAGCCATAGTCAGCTCCTGGTCTTGCTTTTGCTGACTGTAAAACAAGCAAAAGACTGTAACACAGCTAAAGAACACAATAAAAAATATATATATATAGTCAATCTGATTTCAGTATTGGCCATCTGGTGATGTCTATGCATAAAGTCTTCTCTTGTGTTGTTGGAAGATGGTGTTATTTCTCACCAGTGTGTTCTTTTGGCAAAACTCTTAGCCTTTGACCTGTTTCATTTTGTACTCCAAGGCCAAATTTGCCTGTTACTACAGGTATTTCTTGACTTCTTACTTTTGCATTCCAGTCCCCTATAATGAAGAGGACATCTTTTTTGGGTGTTATTTCTAGAAGGTCTTATAGGTCGTCATAAAACTGTTCAACTTCAGCTTCATCAGCATTACTGGTCAGGGCATAGATTTGGGTTACTGTGATATTGAATGGTTTGCCTTGGAAACAAACAGAGATATTTTTGTCGTTTTTGAGATTGCATCCAAGTACTGCATTTTGGACTCTTTTGTTGACTATGATGGCTACTCCATTTCTTCTACAGTTTCTTACACAGAGTTAGTAGATATAATGGTCATCTGAATTAAATTCACCCATTCCAGTCCATTTTAGTTCACTGATTCCTGAAAGGTCGATCTTCACTCTTACCATCTCCTGTTTGACCATTTCCAGTTTGCCTTGATTCACGGACCTAACATTCCAGGATCCTATGAAACATTGCTTTTTACAGCATTGGACTTTACTTCTATCACTCATCACATCCACAACTGGGTGTTGTTTTTGCTTTGGCTCTATCTCTTCATTCTTTCTGGAGTTGTTTCTCTATTCTTCTCCCGTAGCATATTGGGCACCTACCAACCTGGAGAGTTCATTTTCCAGTGTCATACCTTTTTGCCTTTTCATACTGTTCATGGGGTTCTCAAGGTGAGAATACTGAAGTAGTTTGCCATTCCCTTCTCCAGTGGAATACGTTTTGTCAGAATTCTCCACCATGACCTGTCCATCTTGGGTGGCCCTACATAGCATGGCTCATAATTTCATTGATCTGGTTGATATTGATGTGTGTGTGTGTGTGTGTGTGCTTGCACATGCACTTAGTTGTTTAGTTGTTTCTCTTTGAGACATAGACTGTAGCCCACCAGGTTCCTTTGTCCATAGCATTATCCAGAGAAGAATACTGGAGTGGGTAGCCATTCTCTTCCACAGGGGATCTTTGGGACGCAGGGATTGAACCTGGTCTCCTGCATCTCAGGTGGTTTTCTTACTGTCTGAGCCACCAGGGGCACCCTATGTTTATGTATATATTGTATACATAGATGTGGTACCTATTACACATATAGGTACCACATCTTTTTCTGTTATATTTTGTTGTATATTTGCTTATATACTGAGCTATATAAAACAATAAATTCTTCTGTTTGCAGCAACATGAATGGACCTAAAATGTGTGGTATCATTCTTAGTGAAAGAAGCCAGAGAAAGATATATACTGTATGTTATCACTTACATGTGGCATCTAAAAAATAAAATGAATGAACATAGCAAAGCAGAAACAGACTGACAGACCCAGAGAACAAACTAATTGTTATAAGTGGGGAACAGGAAAGAGGGAGGAGCAAGACAGAGGTAGTAGATTAAGAGATACAAGCTACTGTGTGGAAAATAAGCAAGTTACAAGGATATATAAGCTTATGCTGCCAATATTTTATATTTAGGAGTATAATCTATAAAAACACTGAATCACTAGGCTGTATACTTGAAACTTATACAATATTGGAAATCAAATATATTTTAAAAACTTGATAGACAAAATGGAGTGTCATTTCCTTACAGTTTCAACTTATTAAATTTTCTTCAACCAAGGTTTGAATAGGTAGTTTATGAATGCAGACCCAAGGATTGTTTCCTTCTCTTTATTTACTTATTTACTTTGGGACCCTGTTATTAGGAGGCATGTGTTAATCTTGAAATTTCACCCTCACAGTTCACTAGCTGTGAGACTTTGGGCAATTCATTACAGCCTTTCTGAACCCAAGTTTTCCATATTTCTCAAGTGAGCATTAAATGACTACTTATATCAGAGTGTTGCTGTGAATATGAAATCATGCATGTATTAACAAAGTTACTTATAAAGAGAGAAGTGTCATCCACCACTAAGTCATAGTGTTTCTTCTACTTCTAGGAAAATATAAGGGTCTCCATTGCATGCAGTGAAAATTACGTATTGAAAAGTCACTTTCCTATGCATGTTTCTCTGTCTACATTATTCATCTCAGTCCCTTGTAGAGAGCAATGCCTTCTAACTGCATAATTTTACACCTCAGTAGCAATTGTGAAGAAAATGAACTTAATATAAGCCACAGCATGTGCTGAGAAATAAATGGAACATGACGAGGAAAATGCCAATTCTGCCTTGATCCTAGTGAAATCCAAGATGAGAGAGTGATGCCTGTAGCTGAGGCCAAATGAAGAGTTAACATGGAAGACAGCCCCAGGAAATGGGAACTTCGCTGGAACTACTCAAAGTCCACACTCTAGAAATTTACAGAAGTACTGAAGAAGATGGAACGGTATTCAAAATCCAAGACATATAAAATAATTAATGTTTCTCTATAGTTAAATAGCATTGGATCCAAAAGTCTGTTCACTCTGTGAATGTTTACATTGTATATTTAATGGTATGCTGAACTGGGCTGTGCTTAGTCACTTGCCATGTCCCACTCTTTGCGATCCCATCAACTGTAGCCCGAGAGGTTCCTCTGTCTATGGGAATTCTCCAGGCAAGAATACTGAAATGGTTTTCCATGTCCTCCTCCAGGGGATCTTTCGAACCCAGGGATAAAACCCAGGTCTGAATTTAGGATTTTTTACTCTCTGAGCTACCAGGGAAGCCCAAGAAAACTGGAGTGGGTATCCTATCCCTTCTCTAGGGGATCATCCCAACAGAGAGGTTTCTTGCATTGCAAGCAGATACTTTACCAACTGAGCTTCCAGGGAAGCCCCTTTTAATGATAGGCACCTAGGGTATTTAGGATATGAAGAGAAAGCAGGATAAAATACAGAACAATCACACTGGTAAAAATACAAATGTAAACAAAGGAAAATATTGATAATCAAAAATAATAGGGAAGAATTGTCTATTATGTTTGTCACTAATTTGGAAGCTAACACACCAAATTCATCAACCTCTCATTTACTTCCACAAAAAGCATCTCTCCCACCTAAATATTCTTTCATTCTTCATTAACCCATTAAAAATGAAGTTCTTCTATGTGCCATGTACAGAGCTAGAAGCTTATGCAAATGTCACTAACAATCCTCATAATTGTTATTTTCAACAGGTACAATATTTCTCTTCTACCTATAAAATTGACACGTAACTAGCATGTGAATCATGATACATGAATTGTAAATGGGATATTCATTTTTTAAACTCAAAACTAAAATTTCCTTTCTATAGCTCTTTGTCATACACTTAATTTGCTACAGTGACTTGAACTGAAAAAGTTTAAACATTTTAATAATATCTTAAAAGACATTGCATCTCTATTTTATAACCTGAATTGAGAGGGGTAGTAACAGTCAATTCTGTCTTCACATTTGGGCCCTCAAAGAGCATTTTATTAGATTACACATGGTTCTTCTTGCCAAGTTGGAGATAGCTTTTGTCAATTCTTTTGACTCATGTTTTTTCCCCCTAAATCACACTTCCTTCCTTCCTTTCCTTACATTTTTATTTATTTATTTATTTTCCTTTCTGACCACCTACGTAGCTTGTAGGATCTCAGTTCCTCAACCAGGGACTGAACCTAGGTCACAACAATGAAAGCCTGGAATCCTAACCATTAGGCCACCTGGGAACTCCCTAAACCATAGGATCTTATCAGAAATCTCCATTAGAATCATCTTGAATTCTTTAAAATACACATTCTTAGGTCACTGCAGACTAGATCAGAAACTTTTGGGTTGAGCCAGAGAAGCTACATTTTTAAGAAGCAGACCTAGGGAATTCCCTGGTGGTCCAGTGGTTAGGACTCTGAACTCCACTACCATGGGCTCTGTTCACCCTCTGTCTGGGGAACTGAGATCTACAGGCGAGTGTGTCCTGGACCCGAAATAGAAGCAGAGCTATACTTTCTGACATCTGCTCAAGTTTGAGAACCACTGTTCTAGACGATTCTCTACACAAAACCCATTCACAGTGGTTGCTGGAAGAATGGGTGACCTTCTCAGAGTCTTCAGAATTCACTTAACAACTTCTGAAATTCCAACACTAACCAAGCTCTGTCACCAAGCACATCACATTAAATGCCATAGCATCAAAACCCATCTATCCTGAGCACATTCCATGATACCTCCCAGTTCACCCAAGTTCCCACTCTGATCCTGAGTTTTGGCTTCCAAGGACACTGGGAGCTCTAACACACTTCTTGCATGAATACTAAGTCACTTTATTTATGCCCAACTCTGTGCAAACTTATTGTGGACCGTAGGTCTCCAGGCTCCTCTGTCCATAGGATTCTCCAGGCAAGAATACTGGAGTGGGTTGCCATGCCCTCCTCCGGGGGACCTTTATGGCCCAAGGACCAAACCCGTGTCTCTTACCACTCCTGCATTGTTGCCTGGGTTCTTTACCACTAGTGCCACCTGGGAAGCTCAATATACTTCTTCCTGTGCTGGGTTGTCCTTAGTCTCTCAGTTGTGTCCAACTCTTCACAACCCCATGGACTGTAGCCCACCAGGCTCTTCTGTCCATGGGGATTCTCTAGGCAAAAATACTGGAGCGCGTTGCAATGCTCTTCTCCAGGGGATCGTCCCAACCCAGGGATTGTACCCAGGTCTCCTGCATTGCAGGTAGATTGTTTACCATTTGAGCCACCAGGGGGAGCCCATAAATACTGGAGTGGGTAGTCTATCCCTTCTCCAGGGGATCTTCCCAACCCATGAATGGAACTGGGGTTTTCTGCATTGCAGGTGGATTCTTTACCATCTGAGCCACCAGGGCAGCCCAATACACTTCTTACTGACTTAGTTAGAATTGTGGTTTCTGCTTCTTTAACTCAATACCTAATCCTGTGATAAGTACCTGATTCCAGATCTAGATTTTTCTCTGGTTGGTCTCATGCCACTTCTCTACAAGAAATCTCTTACACCAGAATGAATAAAATCATCTCTTTATCCTGATTCATTGACTGAAATTACACATGTGGAATATGTATCTCTTTACGTGTTTCTTGATGACTTAATATCATCAGGAGTCAGGAGTCAGGACTAAATATACACCTGTAAATTTGGTTGTCATAATGACGCTAGTAAAAGAAAGACTGATCAGGTGAAATCAGTGATTGAGTTGAACTTTGTCATTAGAAGTTTAAGAATTGTATATTTGAATGAATACATGTGCCAAAGCACATAGGATGTCTTTCTCTTGCTCTCAGTACATTTCTTGCCTGCTCCAGGCCTGGCTTCCCCTTACCTTACGTGGATGCTTGTTTCTCATCCTAAACTGAAAGTTTAATCAGAAACTACTTACATGATCACTGCTTCCCCACTCCCCCCACAGATAATGATTGTTCTAGTCTTGGGACCAGAAGGACTCCAGTATGTTGGGTCATCAGAGAAAACAGCAGCTCTTGCAATAGCTACTAACTCAAAGAGTGATGGGGGGAGGGCTTTCCACCTGTCCCCCTGGCAATCGAAGAACCCTTCTGACATCATGTCCCACATAATGGATGGCCTCCTCCTCCCCTGTGTGGCTAAGATTTCTTCTGTGTCCTGTTTGCTATTTGCTTTATGTGCTAGTGTGTGGTTCCAGGACCTCTGCCTCTGCCTTATAAATTCTTCATCCAATACATTTCTGATGTCTCTGTCACTGTTTCTGTGTTATTTCTTCTGTCTCATGCCTAGACAGTTGCAAGGATTGGAGGACTGTGGAGCGGAGCTGAGCAAAGACAACTCCATGTGGGAGAGTGGAAGAAAGGCTTGAATGCCTCTCTGAAAGGCATAGAATGAATCCAAGAAAATAAATTTCACTAGTTAAACAAAATACAGGGCTTCTAGGGCTGCTCAGACAGTGAAGAATTTGCCTGTAATGCAGAAGACTGTGGTTCAGTCCCTGGGTGAGGAAATCCCATGGACAAGAGTATAGCAATCCATTCCAGTATCCTTGCCTGGGAAATCCTATAGACAAGAGGAGTCTGGCGGACTATAGTCCATGGGGTTGTAAAGAGTGGAACATGGTTGAGCAACTTACACTTGTACTTTTTCTTTTTCCAAGCAAAAGAAAATGAAACTTCTTCTTAAAATGCCCATTATTTCATGTGATACAAAACAATCTTAATAACTGACCTTTGGCAAGCAAAGATTTTAGTACTGCATATGTAAAATACAGTACTGCATGTGTAAAATATTAGCTGAAACGTGTCTCTCCTTTTTACATACTTTGAATGGTAAAAAGTATTGTGGGCAACAGCAAATGTGAGGGTAAGTTCAACCACCCAGGATATCTTCTTGAATCAAAAACTATTCTACTGTTCAATAGATCTCAGGAGAAGTTCAGCAGTTGTAAAACCTCCTTTTGGTTCTTCATCTGGAGTGGGGCCGGGTTGGTTTTCCTCACCTGTTTTTGTTTCAATCTTTATTTTGCTCCCAACAGAAATAGCAAGACTAGTAAATTATGTCCTGGAGAATCAAAGTAGACAAGTCTGACTCTAGGCTCACTTTTGAAAGTTGGGAAAACAATGTTTAACCATCAATCACCAATTTCAGTATGGAACTTTGATCCAAGTGGAACAAGCAGAAACTTCATGGTTAAAGTTGGGTTTGAATCTTGACTAAAATGTTTGCCAACTCTCAGATTTAGAAAAAGAATTAAGCTTTGGGCTTCAGTCTTCTTTTGACATGGTGATTTCTCAGTCTAAACAAATCTTGCTCTTTATTACCTGCTTTTTTGTAGAGGACAGAGGTTCTTATGCTTTAAGAATCAACTAAGCTGGGCACATACTTTCTATTTTTTCTGATATCCATAGTTATGTATCCATAGTTTTATTAAATTAATGCTTCCCAAAATAATGTGGTGAAGTAATCATTACTTTCTTTTAAATTTCAGTCTATCATGGAATGAAACTTTTGTGAAATAAAATAATAATGAACAATCATAATTATCAGAATGATCTCAAAAGTGATTAGGCTTTTTGATATCATGGCAAAATGGTTAGAAAAGTTTCTTTGTGCTTAATCTCAGTGTCTATACTTTACAGATCAGTTGACAATTTATGGTCTGGGGAACACATATTTATTGAGAAACATACTGCATTACATGGCATTTCTTGTCTGTGTTTCATCCCTCTCATGGCTTTCTGAGATGTCTCTTCAATCTCGTCCCTTTTTCTATGAACATCTTGCGGGCAAGTTATCTTTTTCATCCTTCCACTTAGGTGATTAACTCACAGTGAATCATATAGTAAATGCTTACAAAAATATGTTTTTGGGTGAATGGTTTTGTAAATATAGAAGAAATTTCTGATCTAATTTCTGATTCTAAGGCTTGAAGGATATATTTGTGAAGTTACTGGTATCATAGCAGGGGTTCAATAAATAGTAGCTTACTTCTCCCCAAGAGCCCTCTGAATTATTTTCCCAACTCTGCTCTGATCACTAGTTTTATGAGCCAAGTCTCCCCAGTGTTTCTCTGAATGTCACACCACTTTTGGAAAAGCTATCTGGTGCAACAATCCAACTGAGGATTTAGAGCCTGCTTAGGGGAATAACAGTCCTAAGGATTCTGTATGTTTAATTTTGCCTCAGTTGAAGATGCCTTATGGGATACAATATGGCTTTTGTCACTCTGAGATGGGTGACTAAATGAGCTAGAAGCTCTTTAAGCCTCTTTTGGAGCAAACCAACTAACTTGATACTTAGGATCTAAAAATAAGGCTGTGTTCCTTCCCTGGGAGTGTCCTTTTTTTCATAGCTTGGAATGTATCTTATAAGGCAGTGTATGCTGCTGCTGCTGCTACTAAGTCACTTCAGTCGTGTCCGACTCTGTGTGACCCCATAGATGGCAGTCCACTAGGTTCCTCTGTCCCTGGGATTCTCTAGGCAAGAATATTGGAGTGGGTTGCCATTTCCTTCTCCAATGTATCAAAGTGAAAAGTGAAAGTTGAAGTCACTCAGTCGTGCCCGACTCCTAGCGACCTCATGGACTGCACCCCACCAGGCTTCTCTGTCCATGGGATTTTCCAGGCAAGAGTACTGGAGTGAGGTGTCATTGCCTTCTCCAAAGGCAGTGTATATATGGGACCTAATTGATTCATGCAAACTGAATACTTACTCTGCAAGGTGAAGGAATGTGTACGCAAAGTTGTAATTGCAAAAGTCCTTGTCAACTAACAGGACTAGCCATCTCCATCAACAAAATTAAAGAGACTGGTATATTTTACCATGTATATTATTTTAAAAAAAATGACTATAGACAGAAACATTTATCAATATTATTTCTAAATTCATCCAGAGGAAATTTCTTCCTTTTTATTTTTTTACAAAAGATGCTATATATGTGGAATATCTCTCTCAAAACTTACTGAATATAAAATATAAAATAGAGACAGTATAGTTAAGTAGCTGACCACATTGTTCTATCTAGGTTGGTTTCATAATCAAGGCTGAGTAACAGGATGTTCTGGACTTCTCTGTTCAGTGGAGGCTCCCTGTTTCATGATCTTTAACCAATCACAATGTAGACATCATAAGAGCCTGGGCTATTTTGGAAAATAGTAAACTGGTTAATTGATAATTCCAATATATGTTGTAAAAAGCAATCATCAGATGATAATGAATGTTGTGCCATTGCTGCATTGTCTGTGTTGACAGAGCCTGTTAAGACAATATCAGAACAGAAGGATATGACCCTATTTTGAGTCCAATAGGCTCAAATTCTCTGGCTAATTATGGGTTGTATGTTAGATTTTATGAACAATCAGTACAGCATGTCAATACATGATGAGCTTTGTTTCCATCATTAAAGCAGGGGAAATGAGCCCCCTTAATAAGGACCAACTTGGGTTAAAGTACCTAACACCCTCCTTGAGATCAAGAATCGGGAAAGTCAGTGCATGTCTAGGTTCTTGCTATAGCCTGGCTTAATGATGTGAGAGGTTGAAGCTGACTCTATTTTTGATCTCTGCCTGAGAGAATCAACTCAGAGTGTCAACCTTCCATGGGGAGAACAGAGGGGTCAGAGATAAAGCCTTGTCATGGCTCACAGGAATGGGCTGCCAAAGACATTCATTCATTCTGCACAGGCCATTTGTTCAGAGGTCTCTAATTTGTATACAAGCAGTAGGAATGTTGTGGCAGCAATACTGACTGGCTCTGAAAACAAAAATTCACATTTTTGAGAGCAGAAAAAAGGATTTTATAAAGCTGTAAGAAAATATTTTCTCACTCTTTGGAGTATGTCAGATTAGTGTTTGTGTTCTCAAGAAAAATACAAGCCATGGGAAGTATAAAAGAGATTTTATCCCAAATTGATATGCTATGTAAGATTTTGTTTATAAATCCTCAACTCAAATTAGTTTTTGAAAATTAGTGTAAGAAATAAAAATAAACAGCTGATTAATTGCATTTTCTGATGAACATTGATTAGATACTAATTTTCTAGTTTTGTTTATCTTGTGATCTGTCATTAAGTAAAATAATAATATATTACTAATAAACAAAATAATTCACCTTTTTTATTGTTTTACCTTTCTATATATATTTATATAAATATACACACATAATATCAGAGAAGGCAATGGCAACCCACTCCAGTACTCTTGCCTGGAAAATCCCATGGATGGAGGAGCCTAGTAGGCTGTAGCCCATGGGCTCCTAAGAGTTGGACACGACTGAGCGACTTCACTTTCACTTTTTACTTTCATGCATTGGAGAAGGAAATGGCAACCCACTCCAGTGTTCTTGCCTGGAGAATCCCAGGGAAGGCGGAGCCTGGTGGGCTGCCGTCTCTGGGGTCGCACAGAGTTGGACACGACTGAAGTGACTTAGCAGCAACACACATGATATAGTGTTCCATATAAATGTTGGAGATATATATCGATATATGGTTTTTTACAAGGTTCTAATTGATACTGTAGTTGATGATGATGAAGGTGATACTGTTGTCATAATCCATTATGGAACAATATTTTTATGAAAAGAAAAAAATATTGAAATTAAAAATACCCAAAGGGCTTCCCTTGTGGCTCAGCTGGTAAAGAATCTGCCTCCAATGTGGGAGACCTGGGTTCAGTCCCTGGGTTGGGAAGATCCCCTGGAGAAAGTAAAGGCTGCCCACTCCAGAATTCTAGCATGCAGAATCCCATGGACTATATAGTCCATGGCTCTGTCTGGTTGCAGAGCCAGACATGACCGAACAGCTTTCACTTTCAGTGGATACTGTAAAGTTTTATATATATACATATATATATATGTATGTATATGTTCCCATTTGTATGAATAAGGCATCAGTTCAGTTCAGTCTCTCAGTTGTGTTTGACTCTTTGTGACCCCATGGACTGCAGCATGCCAGGCCTCCCTGTCCATCACCAACTCCCAGAGTTCACTCAAACTCATGTCCATCGAGTCAGTGATGCCATCCAACCATCTCATCCTCTATCATCCCCTTCTCCTCTCACCCTCAAACTTTCCCAGCATCAGGGTCTTTTCAAATGAGTCAGCTCTTCTCATCAGGTGGCCAAAGTATTGGAGTTTCAGCTCCAACATCAGTCATATACTGCTATATCTATGAAGATTAAGGTTGAGAGTAATAATACATTTTATTACTAGTAGCAATATTTTTTTATATACTTCTAATTGCACTTCTAGTGGTGATAAAAGCTTATTATAAAATGCAATATATAATATGATACAATATCATTATAATTTTTCCCATAGATTTTACTATTAATGAAAAGAGGGACTTAGAGTTACATGTTAATTGAATTCCAGTAACACTTTCATTACACTAGAATTCAGGTTTTCTTGTATAAACATAAGAGAAAAACACTTTGTGCTGAACCCAAAATGAGGCTTCTACTGTTTTTCCCTCAACTTCCAGCCAAAACATGTCTACTACCTTCCTTCAATCTCTTTGGTTCTGAATTTCTGTTACTGAAGCTATTGTTTGTCACTTATATGAATATTTAGAACTTATGAAAATAAGGTTATAGAACAAATACATAGATCAGGTCTCAATTATTAATATATTTCTATAATATATAGAATAGTTATATGATTACATCAAAGTTTGCCAGATGAGTGCAAAGAAAAGGTACAGAGGGGAGAGAGGTTAACATAGTGCTATTCAAACAGTGGGTCCACAAATGCATTTGTTTGCAATTGGTTTACTATTATGACAAGACAAATACAGAAAATGGGAATACATATTTATAACATGCTATGGAAATTGAAAATACTTTATCTGTGGAAACTAATAATAGCACATTAATGATTTGTATCTTTTATGTCTTTATTATGTTAGTTGCTCAGTCTTCTTTTCAACCCCATGGATCACTGGAGCCCACCAGGATCCCCTGTCCATGGAATTCTCCAGGGAAGAATACTGGAGTGACTGGCCATTCCCTTCTCCAGAGAATCTTCCCAACTCAGGGGTCAAACCCAGGTTTCTTGCATTGCAGGCATATTCTTTACCATCTGAGCCACTAGGGAAGCCCTTTGGATATTTTTAAATTTCAATGTTAATATTTTTTCAGTTTATAAAAATATTGTTCCACAATGGATTATGACTACACAATCACCTTCATCATCATCAATAGCTGCCATATCTTTTATCATAGATCATTTGATAAGCACTAGTTCATTGTGATTTGCAGTCATATTATTGAATTTATGAGCCATAGGATCTAAATCAATGATAGGATAAACAAAGGAGTGAATCGATGTGATGACAGGATTTAGTGGACCAGAGGTTCTCAGAAAAGTTGGTCTTGAATATTCATGGCTGTAGTCAGAAAGCAGAAAGCATGAGATAGTGATTTTGAAGGAGGAGGAGTTAAGACCATGACTGTAGCTGGCTCAGGTGGAAGGACCAAAAAATTCTTTAGTGATAATGAGATGAAGGAACTGAGAGGCCATTGTTTGAGATAAAACTTTCATGGAACAAGTACAAGTTACCGAGGATGACTGCATTACCCAGCAGTGATAGGAAGGCTTTTATCCAGGTGTCCATGGAGGGGAGATGGCACTTCTATAGGGAGACAGAAAGCAAGAGAGATAAAGAAAAGTGCAGATTCTGTTTGTAACAAAAGGCCCTTCAACTGCATAGTTTGACTGTTAGATGAAAGAGAGTTTGTGTAAGATAAATGGCCTATGAATGGGAAGATAAATGAGATATGAATAAATACATACAACAATAAAAATTTGAAAATTCCCTATAGAAATTAATGTTATCTCACCCCCTGCCTCATTTAGCTCCTGAGTTCTCACTGTGGCCTGAAGAATAGATCCAGTTTCCACAAACATTTATTTTGTCTCAGTTTTCAAAATTGAGAGTCAACGTGAGAACTACCAGAATCAGACTGATTATATTCTTTCCAGCTAAAGGTGGAAAAGTTTTATACAGTCAGGAAAAACAAGACTGGGAGCTGACTTAGGCTCAGATCATGAACTTCTTATTGCCAAATTCAGACTTCAATTGATGAATGTAGGGAAAACCATTTTACCATTCAGGTATGATCTATATTAAATCCTTTATCATTATACAGTAGAAGTGACAAATAGATTCAAGGGATTAGATCTGATAGACAGAGTGCCTGAAGAACTATGGATAGAGGTTCATGACATTGTACAGGAAGCAGGAATCAACATCATCCCAAAGAAAAAGAAATGCAAAAAATAAAAAATGGTTGTCTGAGGAGGCCTTACAAACAGCTATGAAAAGAAGAGAAGTAAAAGGCAAAAAAAAAAAAAAAAAAAAGGCGGGGGTGGGGGGAAAGATATACTCACATGAATGCAGGGTTCCAAAGAATAGCCAAAGCTTACTATGGCTGAGAAGTAATTAGGCATCCGAATTGTGAACTTTCCTGAGGAAATAGGTCACCAAATGGAGTTCAAAATTCGCCAAACTCTCTGTTTAAGTGCTTTAGGAAACTTTCAATATTGCAGATTATTTATTATTTATTAATTTACCCGTGAGGTGAGATCCAAAATGATTTTGCTTATATTTACCTTGGATGAATTATTTAAGAAATCTGGTAATACTTAGTTCATTCTAGCATTAGCAGCCTGGCATCTGGGAGTTTATAGATAATCTGTCCTTTCTAAGCAACTCAATGTTACATTTGCTTCTTATATAATAAGTGGACATTTTGAGATTTGAAAGCTAAGTTGAGGGAAGCACCGCTAGATCTCTTTAAGAAATAATGTTTGAAATTTATTTGAATTTCTTCTTTTGATGACATTTCAGTTCATGCTCCCAGAACAAATTGTATTATGACTATTTTTAAGCATGCAGGTGAATTCATGCACTACATTTTTGCTATTTTTTAATCATGTTGTTGACCATTGCAATGTTTTTCTGTTTGATTTTTGTTATTTTTAGTCGACTGTCTGTACACACTTGGTAAAAACAACATGGCTAGAGTCAAATGCTGTGACTCTTATGCATTTTTACTGTTTGGTGGTTCTTAACTACACCACCACATTTCACAAAGTCAAGACACAATTTTGTCTGTTATTACTGGGTTGAGTGGTCGAGATATGCTATGGGTATATAGTGAAAAGAAATGAGGGACACTGCTAATCATATTACCATTCACAGGACAGAAGCTTGCAATGAAGAAGAGCTCTGAGGTTGAGAAACACTAGACTAGTTGAACAAAAGACCATCTTGATGCTTTTGCACACAGATGAAATAATTGCGGTCTTGCTCCATCACTGCAATGAATGTGTACTATGTGGTGAGATATTTCTGAGTCTTCAGTATTTCACGTGCAAGTTTCAAGTTCTCTGATGTTGGCATAGCAACTAAATCTTTCTGAATATAATCTTTCTTTTTATAAAACTGACTCAACACTACCTTCATCATATGGTTGCCAGAAGGCTTAAGTTAGATGTATATGTAAAACATTTAGCAGTGTGCTTGAGATGTATTAGACTATCAAGAGTGTTCCTCCATCTCCCATAATGTTATAATACATTTCAGCAATTTCAAAAAGATTACTTCTTATTTTAACAATTTAGTTGGAAGAAAATATACCTATATATTTTTAATCAAGAAAATAAGAGAGGGAGTATTTAGGATTGGCTTGATGGCTTTATTTATTTATTGTTGTTGTTCTTTAAACTTTTCATCATCTATTTCATCAGGAATTATTTTAACACCTTGTGCATGATCTATCGGAGAAGGCAATGGCACCCCACTCCAGTACTCTTGCCTGGAAAATCCCATGGATGGAGGAGCCTGGTAGGCTGCAGTCCATGGGGTCGCT